>JAFFJZ010000008.1:4637500-14637500 GCA_018340375.1 Gonatopus flavifemur
CATTCCTCCGAGAATATATATCCTCAATGTGAGGAATTCTTCCTGACGATGAGAGGGCATTTCTTGGATTGAAAGAAAATTTTTCTTGGGCTTACAACATATCAGCTGTAACCAAGGATATATATTCTCAAAAATATTCAAGAATAGATTTTCTCAGTGGTCGTCGAAAACTTGGTTCAAGACAACGTTGAAAGCAACTTTGTTTACCATGGTAAAATGGTGACTCTTCGAAAAAGGAAGAAAAAACGTAGAAAACAACGTATCACGAAATGTGTTTTCTAATAGACTACTTCCATAACCGTGCTTGGAAAATTGTGGAAGAACTACGTGGTAAAAAACATTTAAAACTACGTTGTTTTTAACGTTGTTTTCAACGTGATTTTTTTCCCCCGGGCGACCACTGAGAATTAGTGGAAAATCACTGTTTTGATGGGTGCAAAGCACCAGTTCAATCAGTGAAACTCAAGTAAACTGATCATTCAGTGATTTTTATTAATTCAATCAGAAGTACAGAATGTTCTGGGATAAATGGGAAAAAGTTTGGGAAAACATTTTGGTTTAAGAACTTTTCGCAAAACGATCACAAAGCTCCTCTCTATCGAGGGAGCAATAGCTTTTCGTAAACGATCGGTTCCTGTTAATATTCTCAACACTTTTTGATCTCTCAAAAATCAGTGTATTTCTCAATTCTTTTGATTTCATTACATCTCTGAGTTCATTTTTTAATTCTCTTTCATCATCACGCAACGGCTTTATCGGTTGATTTTCACTCGTGCGTGTGCATGCTCATACACATACGGATATCTTACAATTTTCTGTAGGAGTGTACATGACTATCTATAAATAACACATTCATCTTGCACAATACCTGTGTCTCGAAACCTACAAATTCACATGCGTATGCGTTTGCGCATTAGTTCTGTACAATATCCTGATCAGTCTAGCAGGTATGTTTGTTGCATTGTAAAAAAACGATGGTGAAATTACATTAGGATTTCTTACAATCATACACAACACGACGTTGTTGTGTACAATCCAATAGTTATGCATTGGATTCATGAAATATGTAATGTGTACCTGATACGAGAATAGAACTCATATTTGAGCTTGTAACATGGAATTTGGAAGATTGAGTGGCGTGTAAAAATGTAACCATTTCGCCAGTGTTGACGAAGGCAATGGCTTGGGCCAATGGCATGGTAGTCAAACGTAGGAAATTCATATTGAACTGACGTTGATTGACAACAGGGGTATTATCATACCTACTTTGGGAATACAAAGATAGATTGTGATAGAACAATATAGATTCAGACTTGAACCAACACCTTTTTGTATCAAAAGTTTTGTTTCGAATCAAGGTTACGCCATCATTGGCGATCTTTTCCTATTATGTAGTGCCACTAGGTGTCTAAATCAAGGCTTGTTCATTGCTGGAACGATGATATCATTCCAGAACTTGGTCAAGCTTCATGCCAAGGTTCCACCAATGTCCAATAAGCCTGGGTCAGCCCAGGGCTGTCAGCCGTTCGGATTTGTCGTATGCATTTAAGGTGTCGGGGGAACGTTTGGGCGGGGTTTTCAATATCGTCTGGATAATTTTTATACCCCATGTGGAAATTTTTCCAGGCATCCTGTATTGAATATAGGCCCCGTATGGGCTTATATTGGGTATCCAAACCTAGAATGTCCTAACCTTAGCCACTAAGGTGCCATGGAACCACGCTGCATTACCAATTTTTCCCCGGTTTTGAAAATCTAGGCACACCAACTACAGCCTCAATAGGGCTTTGCAAGGCTTGCCGTATTCTCTCGAAGATCTTGATTGAAGCATACCTGTATACAAGCCATGTAGAGCCAAGCTGTATTCCCAACGTTTTCCTTGTTTTGAAAATCTGAATGCACCCAACTACAACCTGCATAGGGCCTGTCCTTATATTAATTCCTTTCTTGAATATAAACCTACTTTAAAAAGTAAATTTACTGAAATCGTATTGGTAATTTCGACTTTTTGCGGTGTATGCTCCCAAAAAAATATTTCATGCATGATTACTGTGTTCAGACTATCAGTGAACAATGTCACAAAATCGGCAGGTTAATTCAAAGACTGAATGAGCCTGTTCTGTTTTTTGAGACAGTCCGATAATGTGTAAACAAAGTAATGTTGGGTGAAATACCGGAATAGAAATTGGAATCGGTTCATTCTAGGCCCTGATTGGATTCAAGTCGAAGTGGTCTGGGTAAAGATAGGGCCTTGGGTAGCCCAATTTTCAATCGACGAAGTTTCCTCCTTGCAATATTTATGCAATTTGATGATATTCGCAACAATTTATTGTCGTTTTAAAGGTCCTAGTTTCATCGCCTACATTAGCTTCATCATGGGTATCCTACATAGGCCCAAGTTTGGAATACTATGCAGTCCCCGAAGATGAGTGCGTGACAATATACTGTCTAGCCCCTATAAGAGTAACCAAAACAGGGCCTCAAATAAAACGAGGATGCCTAGTTTGGCCCAAACTGCCGCCAAAAATCATTTTCCACACGGGATGTTATAGGACTAGATAATTCTTAACTAGAACCATAATTTCTAATTCAGAACATGAAAATTTCAATACTGAAAATATTTCACGATATGTCCAGACTTCAAGTAAAAAAATCGGGATTTCCCAGCTCTTTGTCCTAGGTTAATGAGTTTGTACATGGCAGCTCTAGGTTAGCCTTGTATGAATGATAAACTGTGCATGGTTTTGAGTTATAAAAAAATCAAACTGCCCGTTCAGATGAGAAGTACCTCGGCTACTCCAATCATTATGAGTACATTCACTTACAATGAAGAGAAAGATTTGGTTGATATATGCCGAACCAAAAAAACATGATTTGGTAAAATGATTTGCTCAGCACAGCCAAACTTGATAACACCTACCAAATTGTTAGTTATGGCAACAAAAAATGTTGGTTGGGTATATAATAACACAATGTTTGAGTAGGCACAACAAAACAGTCTTCTCAGTGTAGATTCTACTTGATTGGTTGAAATTGATTCTGAAACTAAACTTCAAATCGAAACACGATAGAGAAAAACGTTGTTTGTCTTCATGTGATGTACGGCCGCTAGTTAAAATAATTTCAGTATGTATATGTATACAACTCACACCCCTTAAAGAATGAGGATCCTGCAAATCCGACATCAGTGCCAGCCCGAATTTGTATAATTCTAGGGCCATTTAGAACCAACTTAAATGCATTAGTTCGACATTTTCTCGTCAAGGTGAGAATGAGGTTAGCCACATCTGGACACACTTGGAATTATCTGCAACAAACTCCAATCAGAGAAACTAATCCGAATCTGATGGGATTTTAGAAGACACAATAAAAGTTCGCCTCTTCCGAATTAGATCATGATTTTCCTTATTTGTGTCTCATCTAGTGAACTAATGGAGGCCGAATGAGGTGGAATGACGCTTCTTTCATTGGATTGAAAAATAGGTTAGTCACATTCGGACATGATTCAAATCATCTGCATTCGGATCTAATCAAGAAAATCGATCAGAGTCAAATAAGACTGAATAAGGCTTTGTTCATTGGGGCGTGAATGAGGTTAGTTTCATTCGGACCTGATTCAAAGTACCTGCATCCAGCCCCAAACAGAAAAATGGATCACGACCGGATACATTTTTATAAAGTTGATCCCATTAAAGCTATCATCAGGTTATCCTCAACTGCGCTGAATCTTGAATCCCCGGTAAGGGTTCTTTCTACATGGACCTTGTCAGGCCAAGATACGAAGCTCCATATAGAGCCTCCGGTTTCATAGTTGCATCCGGTCCAGATAACTTCAGGGCTCACCAGACAAGAACTTCTGCTCCAAATAGTTTTTAAGCTTCTCTCCCATGATCTGGAATTTTTAGGAGATTTTCGGTGATTTGTAATAAGCAAGTGAGAAAATTTTATGGCCCAACTCATGTTCGATATGAGCCTGATCGGGAAGTGATCTCAATATCCCAACATCTCATGCGGGTTCACCAAGTCTGGCCCCAATGAGGCCCTAATTCCTAATGTAGCACACCTGATTAGGGTTAACCAGATATGGTCTACAACGTAATCCTATTCATATGTTCAAACAAATTTTCTTTTCCTCCAAAATTGAATGGAGTGCTGAATAGTATAATGCAAAGAAACACGATTCGTTGCATATTATTCCTTCTCCCTCAATATATCCAAATTCCCAGCTGTTTGCTATGATCATCAACTTCACGCTAAATATCCCGCGCATTGGTGGAAAAATTTGTGATTTGATGCGTAGAATTAGGAAACAATTAACTCATATATTTTCGTGTTTGAATCTCAATAACAATGTGGGAAATCCTATTCAAAAATATGAGTTGTTAAGGACTTGAAAACTTTTGTATTAGAGTTAGTGCAAATATTTTGAAATTTGCGGCGGATCCCACTGATATATCAAGAAGTCATATTGTTTGAATATCCACTGGTCATGCTAATCCCTAGCATGTATATACCATGGGCCCCATCCTGTCAATGTGGACCCAAAACTGGGCCAGAGTGGATCAGGGTTCATAGACGCTGGGGAGCCGATGTCCACTAAAAATGACTGTTGGATACCCTCATGCTGTTATAATTTCCAACATCACTTTGATATCCGTGGAAATATCCACCTGATATTCGAATGACATCCGTGACATATGTGAATTATTGCAATCTTTCGCGCCGTCTTTTTTATTATCTCTTTCTTCACCTCCGTGTTCGATTTGCAATTAAGAAGCCAACAAGGACCTTATTTACATATCAAATGCGTCTTACGTATCGATAAATTTCTTGTAGAATGCGAAACTTTCTTTAACATAAGTCGATCAAAGTAACGTTAACCGATGAATTGAACGGATAAGAGTATGATTTGTTAAATTCTATTTGCTTGAACGTAGTTTGGTGTAGTATAGTGCGATCGGCGTACTATATAGTGCTCAAGTAAAAAGACAAGAAGACAAATATAATACGGTATGAAACTTACATAAGGACTCATTATTCATTCTTGCCATTAATAAGAAATTATGACTTTCGACTTCTGTTGGAATTTTTAACAATGTCGAGTAGGATTTGTGGATTTGATTAATCCAATAAACTATTCCCAAAGTGATTCGATAAACTTAATTTAGCAAATTTTGAATTATGAATAAAGAAAAAACGCTGTTTCCATAGCAAACCGGATCCAAAAATCGTACTTTCTAATATATGGTGCATTGAAAACGAATTTCATTCAACCGAATAAATATTCATTCAGTTTCTCTTTAAAGAATGTTATTGTCAATGAAGGATTTCATCGATTTCAACGAGTATTCGTGACTGATGGATTGATAATTTTTATAAACAATTTATGTTATATGAAGATTTAGGGTGAAAATGGAATTTTTCACTCTTTCAAAAAGAATCAACTTAGCATAAAAGTTCATTTGATATTGTGATATTCGAATTACAGATTCATGGAGGATACTTGCAAATGTTTCTGCTTGTTATAAAGCTATACTCGATTTAATGACATTCTTTATAGATTCAAATGAATATTGATAAATAGAGTCTTCCCATACACAAAGATGAACGCAGGATTGACTTATCGGAGTTGAATTCAAAACTTGTATATAAATATTTTATCTTCCTCCATGCAAAGTTCAGAGGTGTTCTAAAGACAATAGAACAATGATTTCGAAAGTCCGTATAATGGTATACATCCTAGATGTTATGGATTATTTGTGTACAGCCCATTGAAAAAATGATTAACTCTGCTGTCAACGCTACAGCGTTGGAGAAATTTGCATTCTTCAGTTTTTCAAATCTTCTTCAAAATACTATCATGGTAATGCAATATGACGATTATGGCAACAATGATTTTATTCTGTATGACAGTTTAAGAAATAACATGTCTCTTCTAGCAATTATACTGATATTTTCATAATTATCTAACGCTTATCAATATTGTATGATTCCATGTTGAAAAATTCCCGGCGGGTGTGACCCATTCATTCCTTTCCGCATGCGAATTTCGCGCGGGTTTAATTCCTATTGGGGTATGGGTCGACTCCGCATTGCCCCAGGTAGTCCGTGCAGGTCCCTTACCCCCGGATGACTGACAATTCCTGCCCTGATCCCATGCAGAATTTTCACCAGCCTTTTTCACAATGTATGTTCCATAAATCGCAAGAATACATTTCATAAAAAAATTCTCGTATGAACGGGATCGCAAAATTCGCATGCGGACATGGATCCCCACCGGAGACAAGGCGAGTTCCTACCCAGGACCCCTGTGTTCCTTGCATGATTGACATATGTATTGACTTTCATGGAAAGAAACTTATAGTTGATCTATGAATAAGTATTTCCTGACCGGACGAAGGAGAAGTTTCTGCAGTCAAGTGCTTGAATTTCGGTTGAATTCCCATGTGGGTCTCACGCAAGACCCTGGCCCTGGTGGGGCCGATGTGTGACCCGGGTAGAATACAAGTTCAGGATATATGCATCCCCTCCAGCACTTTGACAGGTCCTGCACGGGACCCAAACGGGATTGGTCTATATTCGGGTGGTCTGATGTGAGACTCTGGTAGATTCTAAGCGGGTATGGTGAGGCCCGGATGGAGGCAGTGTTGATCTGGTATTGCACTTGGGTGGTCCCAATCAACATCCTTCGTCTTCCGCGAGAACCCGCACTGAGAAAAAAGATTTGGTTGCTATATGCCCAACCAAAATCTTCTCTTAATATAACTAAAAATTTAGCAGGCTCAACCAAAATTTGGTGATAACAACCAAAAATTCCGACTATGATTTGTTGAGAAGATTTGTTTAGCACAGCCAAATTTCGGTGACCCCCGCCAAATTTTGAGTCATGTATACAGAAAATTCCGGATGAGTTTATAATAACAAAATGTTTTACTAGGTACAACAAAAAAGTTTTCTCAGTGCGGTATAGGACTCGGGTGGCACCCGGATAGCTCAATACATGCATACTCATTTGGGTACTTGATCATTTTCCGGGCGAGACGTGTGCGGGATCCACACGGTCACACAAGGGTTCCACCAGGGAATTTTCATCAGGGTTATAGGAATCTGGAAGTACCCCTATTATCATCTTCTTTTCAAGTGATATCAATTACCTGAATCGTCAATTCAACGATTTTTGAGGTTATTGCTATTAACTATCCAGATCGTTGAAGTAACTTTGCTTCCTCTACTGTATTTGGAAGATCTATGATTATTCACCTTCACACTACACATTTTTTGGAATATTTTCAAAATATTTTAAGTTACTTGAATTATTCTTTCAAATTTTTCCCTGCAGTTGAGTGACTGGAACCAGAATACTATGAATTGAAGAATTTTCGAAATATGAAAAAAATATTAGAATTGTTTGTAAATACATTTTTGAGTCATTTGGAAACAAATTTGGAGATTCATACTGGTATAATAAATTTTTTGAATACATTTGGGAGAGGAATTATAGTTTTCAAGTGGTAAAATGCACATGAGCGATCGCAATTGAATAAAATATGCATTGGGTAAGTCGCGTAGATCTGCCATAAGAGACTGTCCATAGTTTTCCAAGTCTTCATAGCGTACCGTAACACGCACATCGTACATTAATTGGCAATTGATTGATGTGATGAAAAAGAAGAAAAGAAAAAAAATATCCTCATTCAACGTTGAAGAAGTATGAATGATTTATTGAAACGGATTTATGAGTGAAAATCAATTGAACACATCAAATATTCGAATGACACGAATAACAGGAATCAAATTGTTCAAATGGATTATGGTGTTTGAAAATAATATAAAACCAATTGAATCATTCTTGATGTAGACTTTCGAACATTCGGTTATAAATTCGGTCCAACAAACGATTTCCCCTATATCCTATTCATTATGATTTTTGCGTATTTGTATGCTGTTTAAAATGGAATTGATTGGGTTGTGAATAACTTAGTGTTCATCAGAACTCATCCGAAAGAACTGTATTCAATAAGCGAGTTTCTTCCAACTGTGAGAGATATTTCGACATTGTATCGAGGCCGACCACTTCTTTCACGATAATCAAAATATTCAATTCACCCGGTGCGTTACGCATCGACCATGTCCATACCAACTTCTCTATATTTCAAGATAAATGTATAATAAGCTAATCCAATCCCCGTTCATTTCAAGATGATCTCGATAGGAACTCGACTCTCGACACTCACTCAAGATTCCACTCCGTGTATACGTATGCCGGAGACTCGATCATGTCCTCCTTGGATCCCGTCGACTCAGTGATAGCTTCTTGGTATACAACCTTACTTTCAATTTTCAACTTTTTTTCTCCAACAGCAATAATGATCATTGGTACAATTACAGATACCGTATTACAGAGTGTACTATAGTTCATAGCCAATACAAACTTATGACCTCGCCTTTTATAAATCTTTTCAAAAGAAAAAGGGGTGGGAAAGCCGATTGTTGAATTATATTGTGCTTGTTATGAGAATATTATAGAATGGATACCTAGGCAAACATCAACTCTATTTGTATACAAGTGAAGTAATCAAATCAAATTAAAATCCAATGAAGAGCTCACATATTCCTGCATGCGCTAGAAACTTAGTGAATTTGAAGAATTGTTATAAAGTTAATACGATGAAGAAAGAAACTTATATTGTTGATTTCACATTTTTTATCAACTCTTTAACTATTGTAAAAAAACACTTTTCTCAAATTTCTGAATATTACCATTATTTTTTAACGGGTACACTGAGAAAAGAGCGATTTGGAGGTTCGGTGAATAGTAATATACTTGTTCGATAAATCTAAATAGTACTGAACTTTCAGCGATGTTTCATGAATTTTCAAGAAACATTACTGAAATTTTGCTTCACATTACTCGGTGTTCGTCAATCATTATCATATAATACAATATTCATGACCAAATTCGCTGTGTGTCATTTAATCACTAAACGTTTAAGAATTGAGTGATACACAGCGAGTTTGGTCATGAATATTGTATTATATGATAACGATTGCAGAACACTGAGTAATGTGAAGTAAAATTTCAGTAATGTTTCTTGAAAATTCATGAAACATCGCTGAAAGTTCAGTAATACTCAGATTTATCGATAAAATATACCCAAACTTCCCCCAAAAGATTTGCCTTGATCTCGCTGATAAGGAAAATTTTCAAACCGTTTTTGTACACGGAGAGGAATTCGGTTTTGAATATTACTACATTTTGTACTAAAGTAGCAGCATAAGTGATATAGTAGGTATAATTTTTACAACACAGTGTAATAAAAATTCATGCTTCATTATATGAAGTTGCATCGAATTAAACGATTTTTTAAATCATGAAGCAATAATTTTTACTACACTGTGTTGTAAACATTATACTATGTCACTCATGCTACTACTTTAGTAAAAAATATAGTAATATCTAAAACGTCTTTTTTCTCCGTGTAAGATGTTAATTTTTGTAAGGTGGTTATGGTACAACCACGAAAATCAGTGTGTATCGCTAAAAAATCAGCTGAAAATGGGAAAGTATAAAGCAAAATCATCAAGAATTCAATAATTATCAATATTCACTTGTTCCGTGACTATTTCACAATGGGACAAAATTCACAAACCGTGGCCAAAATGCTAAGGCGTTGGGAGGCATTTGCTGATTTATATGAAACCCTGTCTCTATCTGGGGGTTTTTTGGTCACTGATTACAAATCCAGAATCAGATTTGGCAGATTCGAAATGGTGTATTCAGTGTGGTGGATTCGAATTTCAAAATTCATCAAATACCCTTCAAGACTGTGCACTCAAAATTTTGTTAAAGTTGATAAAGTAGCGAAGACAACCAATTAACTTCAAAAAATTTTCTCATTGGCCCAGCAAAATGAATTATGCCCCACTGTGCATTTTATAGAGAGTCTTTGGATTGGGACGTATTAAAATCTCTATCCATTTCAACACGTTAGCAACAGAGACAAGATTTTGCCCATAATCGATCAAGTTCAAAAACATAAGAAATTTCATAAAAAATGTTATCAATGATCTGAAAATTTCAACAAACATGTATGAAGACATTTTTAAAAAAAAAAAAGTCAATTTCCGATCATCATTATGTCATACAATGTCAAGTAATTTGATGGGAAAATTTCTCTGAAAGCTTATTTAAAAAAAATCGGAACATTAATACATTGGCATACTGATACATGAAAATATATTTCCATATTTTTTTTTATTTTTATTATTTTGCGATATATCGATTTATCGCAATACTGGAATGCCACCATCTAAGAATAATGAATAAAGTCCACTGATATAAAGGCAAGCATTCAATTATAATGCCCCAATCGATATTTATCACTCAAAAAAATATTGTACCCAAAAAATCGACTACATCACCAGTTTACGGCAGTATGTCAAAACATCGGTGATTGAAAAACTGAAATAATAGCGATGTACTAGAACACCAATATACCGAAGTACCGGCATGTCGAAATACAGGGATATCGGAATACTGAAATACCGATATACCGGGGTACCAAAATATTGATATACCAATACAGCGGAGTATTGAGATCCCGATATACCGGAAATACCAAAACACCGATATACCGAAAATATCGAGATTATTTCCGGTATAAATTTCACCATCCTGCACAGCCCTAATCTGTCCATGAAATAAACAATTCGATCCATATCAGTTTGAAATTCGATTTCTTACCACGTGTAAACGCATGAGCAATCTTGACAAAATGTTTCCTTTTTCGTGAAATTTGTATCGAATTTCGATTGATTCTATCAAGATCCCTCATTACCAACCATATATCGTCAGTGTTGTTATGTCCATTCACCCTAGTGTCCATTATTATATCTTCATGTTCTTCATTCATTAATTGGACCCTATATGTTTTTCCTCTTCCCGTGTCTGATGCTCCCAATTCCTGCGCTTTCTTGCGTGCGAATTCACTTCTCGCTTCTTCAATGCTTCCCTTTGGAGGAAGCACGCGTGGGTATTTACACGTGGCATTGCGAAGGCGGAATACGGGTTGCTGGCTATGTTGCTCTGGTAACCAGCTACAGGGGATTGAGTAAAATAAAGAATAAATAAAACTTGAATAATTTTCGTGTGTAGTTTTTTGTTGGACACGTGGAAGTGATGTATCATTGATTGGTAATTATTATACAACTTTAATTGCCTTTGTTGCTTTGAAGAGCAAAATACACGGAAAACATTTTTATCTCCATTACGAAGATTTCTTGGTATCCAAGTCAAATGATATCGCTGGATTTCTTTGAGATAGAAGTTTCGCTGATGAAATATAGTTTTAATTACTGAAATATTTAGTGACGACGTTTATACTTTCACTCCAAAAGAGCGATTGGATTGTACGGGTGCGACACCTAAACATACTTAACTGCACAGTTCAGCTAATTAATTGAGCTGTAACAGATAGAATTTTTCACTGCTGTTTCAAAGTGAGCTTAGATGGCAGTAGAGGTGATTCATTTTCAGAAATATTCTGAAAGAGACGTTTAAAATATTTGATGCAATATAGAAAGAATATTTGAGAGAGATCCTCTCTGAATAACAATTCATTCTTGAATCTTGTTCTTTGCATGTTGCATAAGATATGTTTTTGAATACTTTTGGAACTACTTACCCCCTACTGACATGTGGAATTTTCATTGAAACATGAATATTTTGTTTGCAGCATTCTTCCATCGTGCCGAAACGCTATGAGTTGGCCCGACTTCCAATATCTTGAAATGATATTTGTAAATATCAAAACATTGATATCATATTATCATTGAAAAGTAATCATAATCATGAATTGAATTGCAAAATTAACTCCAATTGTGAGATGCTTGGCATAACCTTGATTTGTAATGCCATAATTCGAGCCAAGAGCTTCTGTACTGTTAATTGGAATTTTATTTCTATATTGCTTGAAGGATTTTACATATTACGAATAGATTCGATGGATTCCAAAATATTGGTGAATGAGATTTACTTATAGATTATATTTTTCTATGAATTGTGATGTCTTGGTTTTTACACAACAATTATGGAGGTACTCAACCTCAAAGGAACTTCCATTCACGAAAATTTCCAAATTTATTGAATGTATTCAAAGCATACTCATAAGTTTGATCAAGTCCCTGTTGAAAAAACCCAGCATGGTCCAACGGACCAACTTGGTCCCACCCTGGTTAAAAGGCACAATTGATTCTAACTAAATCCTATTGATCAATCGACCAATCGGATTGATTCGGAACATTGTGCAAGCGAAATGCCTATTGAACCCAATTGGATGAATGGGATGCACTTTCTTATTCTTCAATAGGAAGTCGAGCGGATAAGGCTGATTTGTTAAATAAGTTGTAATAGGCAACGAGTGTCAATGAGACCGAATCAGGAAACTGACGAAATATACAGGCGATTGGACTGTATGTTCATCGGATTCAATACGTACTTTCATAATTCGAATTGGAATTAATCACTGAGCATCCGCGAGCTGCTCAATGTACGTTGGAATGAATTGAATCAGCTATTTGATGATTCTTGTGATGAGACTTTGTCCGCAATATGCGTTTGGACATATATTTCCGGTTTATTCCGGTGTATATTCCATCGAATTGACATGATTTCAATAGGATTCAATGGTTATTCCGACGATTAATCTGTGGTTTCTACAACACACAAGAATATATGTACAAGAACAATTGGTTTCGCTGGAATTCAATCAGAAATTGTAAATGAACATACAGGCAACCGCAACCGCATGTACTGAGTACTTTAATATAACAAGTTTATCGGATTTAATAAATCCTTTCATGCTTCGAATTGAAATCAACTCTGCCGTACAAGTTAAAAAGACACTCAAGTCACTTTATTTTATGAAAATGAGATTTTGATATCAATTGATTCAGACTTCTCTTCCAAATCGATTGATATAAAAATCTCATTTTCAAAAAAGTGACTAAAGTGTCTTTTTGACTCGTATGGCAGAACTAATGAACATCTGCCGGCTGTTGAATGCTGGGTTGAACGGATTGTATCATGTATTTCATCATTTATTTCAATAAGATTTCATGTTCCTGCCGACAAATAAATATGACATGCTCAATCGGTTGAATGACGATTGAATTGATATTCATTTTTTTTTCATTAATATGATTTTCAATCAATTTTACAAACTGCTTCAATTTTTGACTTGTTATTTTTTAGGTCATAGTTTAGTTTATGTGGAAGAATGGGAAGAAGTATTTGCCGAGTATGGTTTGATTGTCCGATCTGTCCGGATCACTGGATACCGGATCGGACGCATATCCGGCCGGATCATAACCGGATATCCAGTACATCCCTAATGAGGACCTACTAAAAACTAGTATTTCAAAAATTTCTCATGATTCCTCATAGAACGTATTTCCGGAAAATTTTAATTGGCATCGATTGAACATTGACATGAAGAATACTGAGAAATTCTATGAGACATTTCCTATAGGAATCGATTAAAAAGTTTTACTGTGGGAATTTCTCATCATTTCTCGTATAACGCACTTGTGGGAAATTCCGATTAGAACCGATTGAACATTGACATGATTATTAAGGGGAAGTTATATCAGAATTTTCTCATAGAAACTTATTGAGCATTCATAATGCAGAAATTTCTCACAATTTCTCATTGCAGCCCCTTTCAGGAATTTCTTATTGAAACCCATTGACCATTGATATGAAAAATCCTGCAAATCCATATTAGACATTCTTCATAAAAACCGATTGAGAAGTTTTACTCTAGAAATTTCTCATCATTTCTTATAAACTCTACTCCAGAAAATTCCTATTGGAACCGATCGACGGTTGGTACAGACAAGAAAATGAAATTGAATGAGCATTTTCCTACAAATACTCATTCAACTCTTTACATTAAAAACTGTTCTATCATTTCTAATTTCATATTCCACGTATTTATTGAGAGATAATCGATTGGCTCTCATTGGATACTGATTTCTGATTCATTCTCACTCAGTTTCAATGAGACGTTACATACACTTTGATCTTTCTCATTGGTCTCGTTCAGTCTCATTCAATTTGAATGAGACTCTATGAGATTCTATGAGATATTTTAAGCAGGGTTATTGGTAGGTCGGACTATAGCCCTAAACTTCTGAAAAACAGAAGATCCACATGATACAATCATGAAAATCATAACTTTTAACGTTCAACATATGTTTTGGCACTAGGATTTTCTAACTACTCTTGTGTTTATTATGTGATCACTCTTTCATGTCCGATTCACCTACGATTGTCGAATAATCTGTGTCGAAACTATTTTGGATGCTGCTGTTGAATATTATTTTTCCTGCTTAATTAATCTCTTTAAATCCTCAAAACTTCGAATCTTCTCATAAATTAGGTTTCATTCACTTGCTGTACATTATTTTTACTAATCAAGAAACATAAAACTGCCCACTTTTGAGTACAAAAATACTGAAATCGGTGCAGATTTTTTTTTGTATTGAACTCAAAGTATGTGAGAGAATCATTGCCGACGCTGCTAACGCAATTGCACCAACTGATGCGGAGGAGCATTGTTGGCGACACTCCCAAAATATGCGAAGAAGTGATTACGTGCAAGACGATCCAACTATTGTTGAGGATTGAGAAATCTCAGAAGCAGCATGAATAAATCAAATAATAGAGGAATAGAAAAACCAATGCAAAATTCTCGAATAAGAATGGTTCTGTTTGGATTTATGTATTCATTCCTTTCTTCTTTTTCTTTTATCCCTGTCATTAATTTAAGAGAAAGAAATATATCGAATGGTGAGAGAAATGTCATTTCCACTGTACCAAGTATGAATGGAAGTGAATATTCCTGCTGGGAAGTTACAATTCTATGACACATTTTAATATAGGATGAACCGGGGTGAGATCAAGAAGAGATAATCAAGTATGCGCAATGTTTCCGAATTTCCATCGTTATGAGGTACAGTTGAAAAAGAATTATATATGCTCTATATATGATGATTGAAGTTGATATAATTATTATATATATATTATTATTATATAATGTAAATCAATGTGACAAATTCCAGTAGCATTTATATAAACTTCAATAATAATATATATATGGCTTGTATCGATTTTTTTTTCCATAAGGAGTGAGTTCTCAATGAATAGCTTTGGAATTATGAGAATTCTTAAAGAATTCTTCATGAATACTTCATGAATACAAGCTACCAGTTGCTGTAATTTTGAATAAAATTAAAAAAATACTAAGATCATCTTATATATTCTCTCATGATTATCAGACATTATTATCTACCGACTTTTTCTCAATACAGCTGATTAGAATCAAATTATATTATCCAAAATTACAATGGAAAGAAATTTTCTCAAGTTTTTTCGTTCTTGACGAAAACCATTGTCAAGTACTAGAATAAATAACGATTTCCTTTCTTCAATAGAAGATATAATACTACCAAACAGTTTATCTTTGTCGAAGAAAGTGATAAACTTATATAGATATCTTTCGTACTCGGCCAAAACATCAGACTGAAGTGATAATTTTATTGGGCGAAAACTAAGCATCGTCACATTCACGTGTTGCAATTTTGAGAAGAGACTTCAATTCACATAAGTTCCGTTTTGAATCACTGTATTAATATAACTTTGACGTCATAATCTGCATAGGAACATAGAACATTGATAATATGAAGTTATATAACAACGGTAAGCATGCTAGTAATGTATCATAAGATGAAGGTACGAAGAAGAAAAACGATCGCGTAGGAGGGTTTATAAAGTGTTTTGTTATAAGTGTATGAACTCTACCATCAACCATGAATAGGACAATTCAAACGCTTACAGATTGTTATACATCAAATTCTGTTGTAACAACTTGATATTCTCACATAACTATAATGAGACGAGAGTATGTTCCACGTTGCATGCTGTAATACAAAAATAGAATAATTTCCGACAAGGAAAAGGAAAGAGGATAATTTCCAAAAATGTTGAGAGATATAGATGAAATTGAGTACGATAGAGATCATCATCTCTTAGGGTTCCATGTTTGAAAGTAAAATACATGTTGGAAGAATAAAATAAGCTGAGAAGTGTGGTTGTACTCAAGTCTGGGTTAAGGAAGCAGACTAGGAGAGGCTATACCTTCGGGCCTTTTTTAATAGAATGGCCCCGGGTATTCACACGTTTTGCAACGCTGCAATAAACGAAAACTAGACGTTCGCAAGTTCCACGTAACTATTTGGTGGGACACTTGAATGGGTCTCATTTTCCTTTCGGGGAGTGTTGCAAAACTTCTAAAACCGGATATTATATTTGAAGCACCTGTATCGATACCAAAGGTTTCCCTCCCCCAAGAGAACAAGGTGGCCGCCAAGCGTTCAATGAACATGGAACAAACATTCGATACACTTACAGATATTTCAACGTTCAAAAAATATTCAACGAATGCATGTAAACGTTCTAAGAACGTTGGGAGATCTTGGGCCTTTTGGAGTTGAGAAGGTCTGAAAATTCTTAATTTGATGTGAGGAGTTTTGAATTTCAAAATGCATTTTAAGAATTCACTAAAAGAATTGAGAGGTTATCTAAGATCACAACAGTCACCTAATTTTGAAACGTGAAATGAAATTCTTTACACCGTAGATTTATTGGAAACAATCCAAAAGAAAGTTTCTCGTCAAACGACCGAAAAAAAGGGCAAATTTTTTTCTTCATGTACCAAAGTAAATTAATAACCCAAATTATTTCACACTTATTTATCATATCTTCCACTACAGAAAAGAATTTTTCCAATAAACAATAGCATTGTGAAAATTATTTATACTGGTTGGAACATAACGATCTGACAAACATGTGGCCAAACAATGTCAATCGTAGTGGTTTGAAAAACTATCTAAAATTCCCCACTCGAAAACTTTTGTCAATTATATGATATTTGTTGCGAGTAAAACCTAGAATATTGATAAAAAGGCAATAATTGAAATAATAGTTGATCATTTGAATTTTTGGGAGCATTTTTTTCAATGTTTTTCTCGCTCTTCAAAGTATTCTGAAAAGAAATAAAAAAAATCTTATTAGCAATAACGCCTAGACAGGATTGTCACGCACTCATCTTTAGGCCTTGCACAGTATTCCTAACTTGGCCCTATTTAGGACACCATGATAGGGCCAATTCAGACGCTGAAACTAGAACCTTTACAAGGATAATGAATTGTTGAGAATATTATCAAATTCAATGAATATTGCAAGAAGAGAATCCCAGGGGGAAATTTTCCCGATTAGAAATTGAGCCGTCTAAGACCTAATCTGTGCCCAGACCACTAAATATTTTAGTCAAGAGAAATTCTAGAAAATTTTTTGCATTCCCACTTGCTACATACTTCAGCACAATTTCACTGCATGAAAAAAGATTTTGGACGAATATCCTTCAGACAAAACGACCACGAAACCGATAAACCGATGGAATTGAAAACTTTTGCTATGGAGTGATCTATTTTTCAAAAAATAAAATCCAAAATTCCGTATCGTCGTTGCACGCGGTTGCAGGCGTGTCGTTGAAAAGTAGGCATAGATCGAAATGCAAATCAGATTTTATTTATTAAGAAACTCATTTGAATAAATATTTTGAGTTACCTTGAATAAAAATTTTTGAAATGAAATAATTTATTCAACGCGCATAAATTGTTAGTTGTCACAAATAAATTACTTATGCTACTATTAACTAAACTTCTGGATTGAAATGAACAGACGTCAAACTATTGTTTTTGCTAACGCAAACAAATTTTTATTCTTATCAAATATAGATTAATTCAAACGAATTAAAAGATTATCGACTAAAGTATTCTTGCTCACGCAACTAAGCGATTTCTCTCAGTGGATGACTCTGCATTTTAACACTGTGCTGCAGTAACAGTTTCTTATGCATTGTCACACGTGTATTCACACTGACATGCAAGGTATGCTGCCTCACATTGACGTTATAATTAGTGAAACAGGAATATGATTTAAGTAAATTTGTTGGTAACGTTGGTTTATATTTAAAAAACGTCGGTAATGCTGCTTGGCTGTACATAGGTTGTGTACAGATATGCTTGAATTAGAATCTTTGGGAAAATATGGGGAGCCTGGCAAGGCTCTATACAAGCCGTAGTTGGTGTGCTTAGATTTTCAGAACAGGGAGAAACATCGGCAATCCAGCTTGGCCCCAGATGGGCCTTATATGAGTGACCCTGAATTCAGAAAATTAGGCTGAATATCAGCTACACGGAAAAAAGAAAACAGCAATGGTTACTGTGAATCGCAGTAATTCATTGAAAAATAATGAAAAATCAAATTCACGCCGCTCATTACTGCGTCTCCCAGTAACCGTTAATGTCCAAGCAGCATTGACGAATTTAACTGCAGTACACATTACTGTGATCGCGCTAACCTCTATCATCCAAGCGTGTTTTCATTTGTTTTTCAACTGATTGCTGTTATGGACAGTAAGCAGTGCTGTTTCCTTCTTTCCGTGTACCCAATTAGGTTCTTTAGTGGCTAAGGCTAGGCAATCCCAAGTTTGGACACTCAATATAAGTCCATACGAGGCCTATATTCAATACAGCCGGACAAATTTCCATATGGGAAGTTTCACGATATAATAAATTAAATTCACCTTGAAATGAAAGAAAAACGAACCAAGGTATCGTGTGCAGGTCGATGTGAAAATCATCATTTCGAGAGAAACCTTTTTGAGATTCACTGAATAAGTGTCAAAAGACTCAAGTTTTGTATTCCCTTCCTTCAATGAAAATTAAAATTTGAGAAGATCATCTCAAGAAAATGAAAGTATCTCACAAAAAAATAATGAAGAAAATGGCTCAGATAACATCGAAAGTCTTTTGGACGTTTAAAAAACATGAAATTAGTTCTGCGTGTCTTGCTCACCGGAGAGTAGGTTTTGATATATTCAGAGAACCCCCATTTTTAATGAAATCCGAATACTTCCCTAGTATGTTCTTTTCATCTACCAAGAAACGTTCTTATGACACTGAGGAAAATTTGTTGTTAAATTTATTATGGAATTTACTGGGAAACATTCTAAATTTGATCAGGTTTTCATTGTTATGCCATAGTAAATTTCATTATATTATAGTAAATTCAATTAGAAGTCACTATGTTCCCCCATTCCTATAGTTCCATAGTAAATTTAACTATAAGCTTCTCTCAGTGTAGTCTCGCAATCTCGTGCACCCCTGCCCATAAGGGTAGCCGCCAAACTGCCGCCAAGTATTACTTTCCACACGGGCGACTGAATTAAAAATTTTTGCACAGAACGAATGATGATCCTGAATGAATACAAATTATTCCCCTCGCGCAACCGTGCACGTGAAATATAACCTCATTGTAACCTATTCATATTGTTTCTGCGAACGAAGTACGTACATACTTCGTCTCTTTGAATCGATCGAATTGTATAATTGAATCCTTTATACTAGGGTGACATAATGGAAGGAAGTTTAATGAAATAGTTTGATTCGACTATGTACTGTTGCTTTAATCATATACCCTCACAGCACACATCCATGGCCTCCACGAAGAACAAAGATGGATCCTCCACACGTAAGCAACGTGGGGATTCCGTAGCCGTTAGGTAGAAAACACGTAGTCTCCATAGAGGCGTCGGAAACATGTTCGCCCCTTGCAACGTTACCACGACGTTGAGAGAAGGTGCAAGGAACGAAGTGGCGAGCAAAAGTGAAGGTGAATGCAACGCAGAAGCGAGGAGAAACAGAGGTAGATGCAACGAAGAGGTGACGTGAACACATTGAGAAATTCGGAAAGACGTCTCTCTGAACGCTGTATGCGTCAATTAATTCCTATTCACAGGAAGAATGCCGCACGTTTTCATCTACGTCGTATCTCTGTGGTGGCGGGGTGGAAACAAGGTGGCACGATATATAAATACACGGAAAAAATCAGTGATCCAAATTTTCGTTGACTAGTATGTCACTTTTGGACGGAGCACAATTCGGAGAAGAATTCGTACACTGGATTTTAATGATTCGTTGACTCTTTACATTATTATATATTCGAATAGTGAACACAGTTAACGAATTATTAAAATCCAGTATACGAATTCTTTTCAAACTTGTGCTCCGTCCAAAATTGGCATACTAGTCGACGAAAATTTGGACTACTTATTTTTTGCCGTGTACCAAGCCGAATCTGTTGCATCAAATTTTATTCCACGTCGTCTCTCCCCCTGGTTAAAAGAATCCATTGAATCTGACAATGAAATTCCATGAGATTTGATCAGAACATTGTCCGAGATTCAATGAGATTTGGCGAGAATCAATGGATTTTTTTAAACTAGGACCGTCGCGTCCACGTTTGTTCCACCTTGCCTCTCCGTTGCCCCCATCTTCATTCCACCTCTCCTCTTCGTTGAAAGTAATGGTTTTCATTGAAAAAAGCAGACATTTAAAACCATTAAAAGACGCATAGAAAATTATATTAACATCAAACGAAAGCGGATAAGTCAGTATTGATCAAATTCATCGAGTATTCCAATCAACCCTTCTTCTATAGCACACAAAAAAGAATATCGTATTTATAAATCGTAATTAAATTACGACACATGAGAAAGATGCGCATAAATATACCCTGTACGTTATATACCGATACCGCGAAACGGTAAGCAGGAAGGGTTGACGGATGAATTGAGTGGATGGGCGTTATGACGTCGTCGTTATTGCATCATAGATAACTCCATTTTATGTCCGATACACGGAGAGAAATAGATACTAATGGTTAGAATACGAGGACAAATATCTAGATTGTACAAATTTATTCTTGTCCCTAGTATCCATATGCTAAGGGATATAATATATTTAATACTCCTTAGCATATGGATACTAAGGACAAGAATAAATTTGTACAATCTGGATACTTGTCCTCGTATACTAACCACTAGTAAATTTCTTATACCCATTAGTATCTATTCCTCTCCGTGAATGTTCGCGCGCAAGGAATCTACATGTGCATGCGCTCGTGGGGGTATGGTGGTATAATGACGTCATTTCCATCACTGAACTATATTCTCTGATCGATCGCGTAGAACCAACACAGATCAGGAACAAACTTGAATAAAGATTGAGCTAGGAGGTGGTGGGTGGTACAATGACGTCATAGATGCTACTTTGTGGATCGTTAACTTTATTTATCCCCGCGATAACAAACATTTTTTTGTGATTGCGACGTCATGAGACTTGAACAAACATCGGAAATCGTTTTGTTTTCAATACACGAAGATAAAAATATAACTCATTCCCATGTTTCTTGTGGAAACAGAAGCAGGAACGTTTGTAAAATGAATTTTTACACAAAAATACGGGAGGTCACGGATGAATAACCAAATTTTACTATACGCTTTATTAAATTTAGCGTTCAAGATTTAAAATTTAAGATATAAGAATTCATTTGACAAACAAACCTTCCTGTTCCTGGTTACTAAAAAATAAAACAAGGGAAAGTTTTATATTTCGGAGTGGCATTCTTCTCCATGTAGAAGAAGAAGATTGTTTCCACGTTTTTCTATTCATTGAAATAAAAACATACCTACAAAACATGTTATGTTATAACTTCTCATCATTTTTGATAATCAAGAAGGAGTACGAAATTTCCATTCGCAAGATTGGATTCATTCGAAGGGAAAATAATTATATAATGCAACAAGAGAAAGTATTGAAAATTCTCATGGATTTTTCATTTGGTTCAAAAAATATGGGAATACTTACTGTACACTGAAAAAATTTCATTTGAAAAATCACCGTGAAATTCTAGCGATCGAGGGACAAATAGAAATTTTTCAAAATATTACTGTGCATTTTTTAAAACTTACAGAAAATATTAGTTTCGAAAACTCAATGATCTTTACAAGCTGCACAGTAATTTTTTTGAAGAATTTTTCCACATGGTTGTCCCCAGATTACTGGAATTTCATTATCATTTTTACAGCAAAATTCTTTCAGTGTATGCTTTACTCATTGTATATACGTTTTTGAATTGATAACAAATATTCTCCTGAAAATAAAAGTCTCTGTCACAATGACTTGGACTTTCTTTGCATTTTTGGAAAAATTTACCCTAAGAATGGAGAGTAGTTTAGAATAGTTTATGCCACGTGAATAAACAATGGAGGCGAAGAAGCCCTTAGACATTTCGGACTAGTGATGGGGATCCTTGAAAAAGATCGATTCTTTTTTATATAAAAAGTATCGAATTTTTATTGAAATCTATAAAAGTTATATATATTTTTTTATAAAAAAAGGATAGATCTTTTTCAAAGATCCCCATCATCATTTTGGACCTTACAGCCAACGGCCCTGAAGTAGTATTGTCAAAGATCCATAAAAGTACATGTATTCTGTTATATGGGTTTCGTCCCCAGCTTGCACAGGGAAGTCTCCGGATCCTCCATGAAACCACTGGTAAGATATTAAAAAATCCTCTAACATTGCTGTATTTCATCTTATTCGAACCTGAGCTCCAAAGTTGAGGATCAAAAATACCTCTTGTTTTCATTCAAAATGAAAAACATAAAGTCTATGAAGTTTCTTCCACGCATGATTGAATAAATGAAAATTACAATTCTAATCTTATCTTTTTCTCTGGAAGTTGTGACATTGTACCTTAGCCGTCGATGCTTGGCTAATTAAAGATGAACAATGACCATCCCGTAATGGTAATATAATCTGTAATCGTTGCTCTTCAACTCGGTCTAGTGACACGAATACGTGACACCGCTGTAAGCCTTATTGACATATTGCATCCGAATGGAGAAAAAATTCGAGTGGAACGTCGACGTCACCGTGACGGTACCATAAAATGGTCACGTGCGCTAATCGGGATTGAATGTCAGAAAAATGTAAGAAAATGCATAACCAGAGAGAGAGGGAGAGAAGGAGTAAAGTAGCGGAGAGTGAATGAAAAGAGAAGAAAGCAAAGAAACTTAAAGAGACTCAAGGGGGTTTGGGACGCGTGGCAGGGCGCGTGCTGTCCATCGATCCAACGCAAGACGACGACCGACCAATACAACGTTCTCTCGCTCTCTCGTATATTTACCGGTGAGGCTCGCTACGAAGATTCGAATGTGTGCGTGTCTCGAGTTATGACGTCTGTTTGTGACGTCATTGAAAGCGCCGTTTTCCACCACCTTCGTTTGGTTCAACTCTGTCGCTCGTTCCCTTTCTCCTTCTCTCTGTCGCTGTTACTACCACTACAACCTACGACACCACCACCACCACCATCACCATCACCATCTCTATCACCATCACCATTCGGACGCCTGGCGTCGTCAAACACGACGACGAAGACGACGACGTCGCTGTTCTCTGCACACGTTTTAATATAGCAGAGAGGAGCGCGCGTTCCGGACTCAGTTACGTGCCGGCCACCAACTCGTTCGGATGAGTGTGTGCTTATCGTTTCTTAATCTATTCAATCCATGTTTCGTACACAATACAATAATAAATAATATCAGTATCCAAGCCCACGTGCTTATCGGAAGAATTCGTTTTCTCTGTTAGTATTATCACTCGCTGTTCATTATATTATTTAAAAACCAAATATCGACGAACCTCAGTGTTTTGATGAGAGTGTTATAGGAAGATTAATTGAGATCGAGGAACAAATAGAAGAACAAGAAGGGAAAGAAACAAGACAATCTATTGGTAATCAATGAGTTATCAACAGTGACAATTACACGAAATTCTTATTTCATGAGTGACAAAATCGGTGATCGTCAAGATGTTGGGTAATATAGAACCGTGAATGATTGGGAAACAGATTGGAAATTACATATTTCCAATAAACAATAAATAAAAAAGAAACTAAAGAAAACAAAATCTGCAAGTCACGTGGAGTGCAGTCTGCATGCGACAGTACAAGGCTGAAGATTCCGTGATCCTCGGTGAGGATCAAATCTGGAAGGATCCGTATTGCCCTACGACGACGTTTACAGGTCGGTTGTAATTAATAGTGCATGTATGTCTTCACGTATTCTGTGTTTGATGTAATACTTCCCCTTTACATATTTTTCTCGTCCATAACTCAAACCATTTATTTTTTCTTTGGTTCACATGGTTAGTTGTGTGTGTTTGTTTTTGTTTTAATAATATCGCTCCGTCATTTGACTCCCTCGAAAACGGAAAGACAACAAGAGAAAAACGTTATCCTCTCTGAAAGGAATTCCGTGTACCGCCATCTCTCCATTGAGTTGAAGGAAATCAGCTGAGAGAGTTGAAAGCAATTCAGTAGCACGTGCGCTTGTGAGATTTTCTTATGCGCGGGTCACGTACGTGAATGTGGAACATCCCCTATTTTCTCCTCGCGTCAAAGGCAGACATGATAATAACCCTTTTGATGACTAAAATGAGGATGTTAGTTTAATTGTAAAAACGATAGTGATTGAATAATTGGTGGTTGAAAAAACACAAGGAACAAGAAAAATAATCATAAGTGTGAATGAAAGAACATCATACAGATCATCATCGGTAGCGATGCGCACCGTGGAAGACATTGAAGCCGCTACTGGAGGAGCAGCTACCACAACCAATCATCATAACCGTTTGAATAATCATCATCATCACCATCATAACAACAACCATCATCATCATTCTCACCACCATCACCATCATCATCATCATTGTCAACGATCTCCGACTAACGATAGATTGGTTGTGTCAGTTGTCGATCACGAAGAACATCGAAATCGGACTACCACTTGTCAAACCCAGGCTCATCTACAGAGTTATCAACATCCTCATCATGAGCAAGTAATCGCGGATACCAATAATAACCATGATCATCATCGGGATCTCGAACACATCGCTACCCAACAACGTCACGATCATTGGAATAAGTGTAAGTTTATTAAAAAGAAATTCAAGAAAAAACCTCCAAATGACGATGACATCCTTGAAATCATTGTCATTTATGTATATATACATGAGTTTAAACGTAATACGAATATGATGTTATATTATACTGATGTATAAATTAAATGATGATGGTTGTCAGGTCTCAGGATGGTTATCGAATCTTGGTGATGGTGGTAGTGGTTATGTGGTGATGGTGAATTATCATAGTGAATTGTTATACGACATTTTCATGAAAATATTATGTTTTTGTATTTTACGCTAATGAGAAAACAGTTCAGAGTCGTCGGCGAGTTGCGAGGAAGCGATCGATTGTTGAATTTTATCCTTGAAGTTCATACACGGATTCTTTCAAAGAATTCTCTGCGCTTTCTGAGACATTGTTGTACCCTGATGAACTGATTCGTTAGTTTAGTTATACATTTTATTTCATATGGATGTTGCTATGTATCATGATTGTGGAAAGACTTCAATATGATCGTATTTCTATGTGGAAGAATAGGGAAAGTATGCTCTCAACGTGCACCATACTTTTTCTACAGGAGAATACATGAAGATCATCATCGTGTCAATTCACATTCGGATAACATGCAAACTTTTGTTTTTATTCATTGGTAACACTCTTTTCAACGTACAATTCTGAATAAACTCCACACAACATTTTCTAGGCGTACCAGGTTTTATAATTTACTGATTCGAAGTAACGAACAATAATGTCGTGGTACGAGGCAAATCGTTTATCGCAAACTATTTCTAAGCGCTTAGACAAAATCGAAATATCGCTTTTTACAGTAATTCTTCAGAGTGGAGAAAGTTGCTGCACAGAACGATATTTTGATTTTAAATGAACGATCCTTAAACTATCTCTTCTAAGAAAGGGAAGTGCCTGTGGCGAGTATAAGATGTTTGTCATTATGTTTCGAGATCGAAAAAACTTTAAAAATATGATAGAAATTGGTGGAATTTGAAAAGGTATATTCATCTTATTTCATAAGAGAATTACTTCTAAGAGTTTGGATTGATTCCTATGAAGCGAGATGTATCATTTTTTCCGAACCATACGGACAATTCAAAATATTATTTCAAGTATTACCCTTCACAGCGAGCACCGAACTTTCAAAATTACTATACTTGCGCGGAAATTGAGGATATGTTTGTCTTCTTCAGAGTTGTTCATCTAAATGATTTCTCATATTATAATCTTATTAAAATCCAATAAGAGACGTAATTTGCACCGTTGTTTCTTCATAATAGATTAATTGGAAAAGAAATTCACACTGATATTTTTTCATCACTTGTAAAAAGCAATCATCAATTAACCAGTAGTGACAGACAGTGAGATCCATCCCTGAATAAAAACTGATGTATCCATTGTAAAAATAATTTTACGAAGCCTTCAGCCCTGTCGAATTATTGATAATTATTGATTCATTTGTTCATTTATGTACAAATTTTAATGATGTTTTTATGAATTGTGAGAATGATGAATTTTCGATGAAGCTCAATTTTTGAAAAATTCAATGCCATACCTAGAGACTCTGTTGGATAACTTCATCTATTCTCCAGTAAGCATCCAGATTAAAATTGACCATCGGTGTTAGCATAGCGCAACGTAGACGAAGATCGGCCAAGCCTCGATAACATCATTGCAGATTGCATTGATCTTCATTTTGAACAACGATCAAACACTGTTCAAAGGATGAGTGTGAATTATTTTCATTCAGGCAAAATTGTGCCAATGATGAGCTAAGCCTGACAAGATTTAACTCTGATGGGTGTGCTGATGTATCACAATATTCATCCAGTGTTGGCGTGAACCAAGAATGTTCATACAGAATATCATTGTTAAAAATTAATTATTATAATGAACTTTGAACATTTGTGATTACTTTTCTATATTCAGAATATCATTTCTCACATATTTATCCACTTTTAATAATTTTCCCAATTGATTGACAATGAATTGGCAAGGAGAATTTACCGGAAAGATGAAACTGGATTCATTGAACCCACTGTACATGGAAGAAAGTATTATTCGGATCGAATAAACGTATTATTTCAGGAGGGTGTATTACTTCAACCACATGAATTCCATTTTCGCCAAATGAAGAAAAATTCGAAGGAAATAAAATACTTCGTCCTATTTGAATTGAAAAATCCTTTTCTCTAAGTATCTCTTGAACTACGTCATTATTCGAAGCTGGAGTTATGCATGCTGCTTTTTTTCTGTATAAAAGCTGGAAGTTGTAATTGAGAAATCAATTCAAAGAATCAAAGCCTACTTATATATAAAAAAAAATTTCATGAATTTGTAACATTTAACGGGTCTGGTGAAAACAATTTCTCTGAAAAATTCTGCAAAACTTTTGCTTATTGGACACGTTTACGTTACCAACTTGAAATTTCCTTGAATATCTATAAATATTTTTGAAAAACTATGAGTCTTCCTGAGAATAACTGAAAGTCTCTGAAGAAAAACTATGAACACTTCTGAAATTTTCAAGGATTTTCAGTGAAATTTTTGCACCAGAGAGATGAAAAGCTGTGTATTACATTTTGGATTCAAAAAAACTGTTCGTTCGATGTTTAAGTCTGTTTGTATTTGTAGAAACATTATTTGTTATTTTCAAAGAAGTTGGAGAACTAACTATTCGAGTTTCTTGAGAATCAATAGTCCAACTTACATAGAATATCCAGATAAATATAGATTCAGCGCAGTTATCGCACGTTGTATCATAATGAATATCCTTTGAACCTATTGCGTAATGTAATTTGCTACATCAAATGTGTCAGACTAGTTCAAGATGTTTTTTTTATGCGGGAGAAACTTTATCAGGAAAATGGAATAAAATCAAACCGTGTAAAAAAATCACATCAACAAATATGCACAGTCTAAATCAAAAACATACCCTATGTCGGATTTTATGAATGCACGAAATAATTAGGGACGAGTTTTGTATTTAGTGATTTTATTTTCAATTCATTCAATGCTATGAACAACAATCCAATATGAATCAATAATTAGTGAGTCATTCAATATTGTGGCGAGACCCCGTGTCATACAACATTGATTCCATTTATGTTAATCCATGGCGTGAAAACATGCTCACTGAATTTGTTTAATCCTAGAATGTGTTTCCATAACAATATGTGACAGATTCCATCAACAATGAAACCTTCTCAATGATGAATTTTGTTTACTAAATAGTGGAGAGCACGTGAAGGATTTCGAATCTGAATAAATACGGACTTTTGTCGTGAACTGTATTATTCAAAAAAATAAAATAATGGAAAAAAAACGTGAAACAGTTCCATAAAAGGAAAGAATTAGATAAAATATCCTCAGTCGCTATGGATTTTATCAATAAAATCTAATCTATACCATTTAATTCATATCCCAAATACACTTTGGCTACATAACAAAAAATCACGAAAAAAAAAGATCTATTTTTATTCTGACACAAATATGGGGTTATTAGTGATCTATCAAGAAAGTTCAATGTTAAAACAAAAAACGATGTTCCAGTACACATAAAATGATATCCTCAACTTAATTAACATTCCCGGCAACAAGATTTCAATATAAAATCCCGTTTTTCACCTTCAAAAATGCGGAATTTCTTTTATCCTTGATACAAATGATGCAAGATGAATCAGCATTTTCTTCCATTTTGTTTACAAAACAATAAGAATAATTTTATTAAAAAATCACAACCCTGAATAAGATTGTTCATTCTCTTTTTATAAATGATACTGAGGAAACCATGACACGTAAATTTTTTGCTGGCGTACAAAGTTCAATTTTCATTGAGAGAGACTGTGATTGTTATTGTCAATTTCTACAGTGAACGTTTATGGAATGGAATTTCATTGAATTGAATTTTTCTTGTTCCACAAAACGTTGATTTCAAAGGATCATATTTTCCATGCAAAAAAATTGATATTCGATGGGAAAATATATATTGAAGCGAGTTAAAACATTGCAAATTCTCACGCACATAGTACGGAAAGATAAAAAAATTGATCGAAGAGGTCGAATTATGGACAACGAAGATAAAAGAGAGAAATAGAAATCTCGATATACTTGAAAAGAAGGTGCAAAGTGAGAGTGTGAAAGGGAAGGAGATGGCACACGTGAGTACAGTGCGAAATATACATCGAACGCGAAGGGTCGTATTTTTCCCCTCCTTCCTTTGATCCATTCTCCGATCCAGCCAATAAAATCCGTCTTGGATGAAAGGATCTTCGAATCGCGGTAACACCATTGGTGCTCATCTAAACGCATTTAAGAGAGGCAACAAATCGAGTGGGAGTACATCGGAGATTGAGATTCATCAGAGATTAGATATCAATTCTTGAATCTCATCCCGTTGAAAGAACAACGAATAGTTCTTGAAAGCGGAAGATCATTGGCCAATGAAGTAATAAATTATTGTTATTCCTCTGTTTTTTTTCCCTCTTCCTTCCTTTTCATCCTCGGAATCGATACTTGAAATTCTGATGTTAACGATAATAATGATGCAGTTGTGAAATCATCTATCTGTCTTTCAAGTTTAGTAACATCTGTTATGTCATACTGATTTATATTAATGATTTAGTTGAACGATAAAAGTTATTCTTGGAGGAATGAATTCTTGATTTTCCAATTTTTACATAAGGAGTTTGATTTGCGAAATATCCTCGTGATCTCAAACAAACCAACGATAACCGAAGACATTTGATTCAAGTATTCTGTTTTAATCTGATTATCAAGCTTCGAAATTGTTAACTGTGTATAACGGTATTTCTGAAATTGAATAATGAATTCAATCGATTTAGATTGTCGACAATTCAACTGAGAAAAATATGAAAACTTTTATGTTGAATAATAAAAGTAAATTATTCCTTCGTTATATTATTGTCGTTTTAATACCGAACGTTTCAACTGATTTCTAAGATTTCTTGGAATTACAATTGTTATTATATAGCTCCTCAAATGAAATGGTGAATAGAACATCGACGTGAAACGGGGTATTTGAATATTTGGAACTTTTATATCTCGTCGAACGAGTCACAAAATATGTGAATCAAATACGTTGGTGAAAATCCTCGTCAAATTGGAAAGTGGTATAAAAAATTTTATGTCACTGTCTTCGAACATTCGATTTGGAAATTAATAATCTCATTTGATTTCGTAAGGTGGAGTTCTGTGCTATTATGAGCGATTTTTTATACATAAAATATTGAGTTTCTATCGATATTATTTTATAAAATTCTGCAACAATTAGATATATTAACATCGGTGTTTGCACACATCTCCCATCTCTAATTTTATCTCCAGATTAAAAATGTTTGTAGCGATACCCTGTATATCATCAGTCATTTATATAAATCCATTTTTCTTCACAACAGTGGCACGTTAGAATACAAACAAACGTTTAATCTGATCTTTTTAAACATATTGCCATCATATTCAAATACATTAATATTTCCTTTAAATGCAACATGATGAGTTATAATATCTTGCGTTTCTTCGAAATCACTTTTTTAACATTCGAACTGCGTTTTCGTAAAGCCTTCAATTTTGTAATTAAATTTACGCAATCACTGTAATCTATTCGATCAATTGCAAAACGAAAGTTTCGATGCATGAACAACTTGGTGTAAAATTATATATATTTATGTTACAAACTGTGAATGATAGTAATCTCTCCAAAATAATGAAGTAAAAAGTATTAAAACTTACATCGATGATATATTGGAGTAATAATTGTGATCACATGATCTTTGTCCTGCATAATTACCTTAGCAAAGCAATTGACCTGTACACTGTAAAAAACTAAAACTTACTCTCAAACAACCCAAACTAGCCCTGTTTCAACTGGGAGTGAGCATCGAAAACAAATGAAAAAGACTGAATTTCAGTCAAGATTTCAAGTAAGATGCAGCCACATTCAGTCCGACTTTTTACTGTGTACATTTATGCAGGAGAATTCCAGTATACGTATCCATAGATTGTTTCATTTATGCTCAAAAATTGAAGTAAAAAACATGATATTTCAGGCAAAATCTGGGAAATCCCAGTGTGACAGAAAACCACCATTCGAGGATCCACAGCCTCAATTATTTTTTGTACTCCAAGTACTTGTCTGTGTTGAGTACTTTTTCGTACATATTAAATGATTTGAAAGTAAAATTTGAAAGTAAAATTTGAAAGTAATTGACAAGAAAAAGTACTCTGAGTAAAAAAGTATTTGGAGCTGCTGATCTCTGCACTGTTCAAAGGCTGTTCTCTTAAAGAAAACAATTTGAGGAAATTGAAATCAATAATCAAATACCTTCATCAACAAACGAGAATCATGTTCAATGATAAATTTTATGAAAGAAATAAATCTTAATCACGCATTTGTATATCCACACCCACATGTCTAAGAGCATATCAATGGTGTTTCGCATTGATCATTGGCATATACTTCTTTGAGCGGGGCACGGAAGTCAAGCAAAAGCTGATTTAGTCTCATACGGGCGTTGCTCTCTCGGTATACACAACAATCGACAACGAGTATTAGCAATCGACGTAACAGAAAAACCTGCTGCTACCGCACCTGCGTTTCATAGTATAAATACTTATATTTGTACCCTCTCAGTATTTCTGTTTTATTTTTCTTTTATACTTTGTTTCTTTATTTATTTTTTTCGAAGTCTCGTGCGGGGCCAAGTATGCACGCGGAAAAGAAACGCGCTTCTCGGCGTACTGCCAGGAGACACTATATTTACCTTAACGTAATCGATTACATCTTCTGTTTGAAGATTTTTCTAGCTCGCACGATTGCGAACTCTAATCATAAATTTTCTATCGAACTGACGAAATGTCGTTGATCGAACGACTTCCCATTCGGTTGGTTTCATTCTTATTAAAATTGATTCGTTCAGGGAAAAAATAAAGTGGATGAATTTACCATGTAGGATGACAACGCGTCGCTTCGAGTCATTAAATGCAAATTTTCACCAAATATATTGTGGAATAATTCACGTTTGGAGATAAAAATACATTTTTCTCTCATGAGGTGAATTCTTTGACAATATATTTTGTGAAAATTCCTCTTTGAAGATTCAAAGCGATGCCTTGTCATCCTGCATGGTGAATTTTTCCATTCTCTTTTTTCCGTGTTGAGAAATCAAAGCCGTGTTTTGAGGCCGAGGGAGTTGAATTTTTCAAATCAATCGATGAAATCGGAAATCATAAGCGGGTCAACGGATCGATTTGGTCGTTGTATATCTTGTTGTTGGTGTTCAAGCCAGAAGGCTTTGAGGTGCAATCGTAAGAAATGCGTTTTGAAATATTTATTCTCATTTCCGCAGCTATTGAAGCAAGGTTTTGGTTTATCTTTACTTCTCTACGGTAATGTGGAAGGTAGAAATTCTCGGATTGTTCAATTTCAGGGTATTCATACGCACATCTATAAAAGCAAACGTGTGTGAATATTTTTGTGGAAGGATTTGGAAATACCGTCAGCTTTTTGAGTTTAATCAATGTCCCCATTGATTAAAAAAATAATTTACTCGACCGAATGAACTGAAGTTAGTTGTGAAAATTAATTCCGAGTAATAAAAGAATAGAAGCTGATAATAAAAAGCTGTAGTAAAAGCGACTTCAAATTATTAACAGAAACTAAAGTCAGAGAAATTAAATTTGAATTTAGTTGAGCCAACGCCCGTTTTAGTTATCCAAATATCAAGAACCGTATCTAGTTGCTGGAACTGATTTTGAAGCATGGTAACTGAGTATTCTTTTCGGTGCATGTGACGCATATAAAAACTTCATTCGAAAATCCTTAGGGTACTAGGGTAGTATCATTCCCATTCTTGCTTCATCGTATCAAGAATATTTTATAGTATGTGATTTTCTTTCATGGAGAATTTACGATTTATTCTGTATTCACTATTTGGAAAAGCGATTTTGGAATAATTAGGATAATTACGGGGTCATGAACGAAAATTTTGATCGAAAACGTACTGGGGTGATGAGTTATTCTACATCACCGTTCTAGGGTTACAATTCGAAACCTGAAATAAATCTTTCAAACTTTGTGAGTTCTTGGAGAACTTGGAGAGCCACAAGGCAGTTGGACAATCTCAACGCAGAGCAAGTAGTTAACTACCATCAAACTCAGACATAAAGGAAAGAGTGACGGTTGTCTGAGCCTGTTCGGTACTTACTACTGATCCATCCCTGCTTTCTAATGATGGAATTGATTCTCTTGTAAATCATGTTCTCTCATCATATGTGATAACATTCAAACAATATTTGAAATTCAATTTATAGTCTGTAACGTAATAACTATATATTACGAACGAGTGCTTATAGAATCAGAGGGTCAGAATATTTATGCCTGAAGTTTAAATTAATTTAGATGATTCTTCACACCATAATTTCAATTATAAAACTCTTTCCCCTTCAAGTTTCGATGCTCTTTCACTGATTTCTCTTCATTTCTGAATAAATATTAATCTTCCCGGTAAAATTGCAATGTTCAAAGACAGAAGAAAGGTTATCCGTTATTTTGTTTAATCATTGAGAAATTGAAAAAGTTATCCGGGAAGAAAATTTTTTATTTGAAAAAACGATTCATCCGAGAGAAGTCTAACGGGAATATCTTTGAATACATTCAAATATTTTTCTTAAACTGTATGCCATCCTAAATGTTTGTTCTATCATTCTGACATATGAAAATATTCCCTTTGAAACTGTTAATGGATTTCTTACACCGACTATACAAGCATTTGCCCTGAATCACCATTTTTCCTTGATTTGTGAAATGAATTTCAATTCTTTAACTCATAAAAAATTCCACAATACACGAACAAAACAAGAAAATTACAAAAATTGGCTGCGTAGGGCGACAATAGAGCACTTTGGGCCTTGAAATCACAAAATTTCACAATTTATAATATAAATGTTGTTGTTAAGATAACAGAACTGCTCGATATATGCTGTAATAAAGGGAATGAACTTTTAAAATTCACGATTTGAAGCCTCGAAGCGCATAATTGTTATTGTTGTGCTGGAAAATTTAAAATTTTCTTTTTTCTTCGTACGATTGAAAATTCTATTATCATATAGTGGTTGGATATACCACTACTTCGAATAGCAATCCCTGTCATTCGATGTTTGTGCTTGAAACTATTAACAACTTTTCAATAGTAATATTATTCGGAATTATAAATTGAATCTTACTAATCTATGCTTCACCGAACATTCACGTGAAACGTTGATAGAATGAAAATCATGAAATAACGAGAAAATGAGAAGAAAAAATAGACAAAAGCTTGCTCGTCTATTATACGATAGCTCAATTTTGGTATCGCCGAAAGCCAGCTTCCTACAGGCCAGTTGCATTGTTTTGCCGGCCAAACTAAATATACGTACGAGGCTTACGATCCGTAGCTTCTTGGCCAACTCACAAAGAGACTATAAGAGGTACGCATATGTGCATTGAACTGAAGATGATGTCTAACAATCCACACAACTTTTACACATATCGAACGTTCGGAATAAATTTTTACCTACGTCAAATATCGTTTAGGTCCTTGAAATGACTTTCGACTTTCACTCGTGAGCAATAAAAGTCTAAAATATATTGTACGCCATTGTGAGAAAAATCTTTCATCTCTCAACAAGCGTATAAACACGATCAAAATATTCCGTCAATATATATTTCCGGAATTTAAAACTATGGAATTTACGACTATGAAAGTCCGTGAGTCTTTCAGTTAAATCACACGACGAACGTTAATCGAATGACAATTTATTGCAAATGATGTCACCATTATCGCAACTACGGTCTCCAATTGTAGCTGGCCGTGAATTGATCGTAAATTACAGCTTGGATCGCTATACTGTCGCTTTATAACATTTTTCTCTCTGTTGAATGCATACAGTGAAAGTTAATTATTAGTCATAGTGGAACTGCTGTAATGCATGCTTGATAGCATAATATAAACAATGTCTCTTGAATATATTACTTAGCCCAACCCCGGGCTTATTCTTATCTTTTCGAAAAAATTATTACGAATACAATAGAAATATTATTTGATATTCATAACGATTTACACACTCTTCGCTGATACACAAGATGAGATTATGGGAGATTTTTTTACGATATAAAAATGAATTATTCGCTCAGTTTTCATATGAATGTGTGTCTTTCGTCAAATTTTACCTGTACTGTTCTTACGTAATGTGCGTATACATATATGATGAGGATTTCTATAACACGAGTGATCATAGATTATCATCGACGAGGGGACCACTTCGCAAGAATGAGAAGGGAAACTGCTCGCTACACGTGCGATATCCCGTAGAGATTGTGATTTTTTTGTAGAAATACAAGATACGATTCTCATTTCTTTACTTCTTCGTTTAATAGATCCTAATTTCTCCCTCTCGTCTGTGAATTTGATTGTGTGTATGGAGAATCGTTTCGTTTAAAATTTGAATGGAAATGCCTTCTTAAGAGATACAAAATTCGAATCATGTAACCAGCGAATTATTATCGAGTCATACAGAAATTTCAATTCGTATTATATGGATGGTAACTTCTATCAGTTATTCTCAAAATAATATTTCACCCGCTATAGATGATTCAAAATTCCCATCCTGACGTAATTTGTAAATGGATTCGAATTCTAATCATTGATACTAAATCATTCACGATTACTGTTAATAATAATCGTCACTGTGAATATAATACATTTTGTATGGTATATTCTAAATTTGTGTACAAATATCATAGAAATCATATTACATATGAAAATGTTGTTCGCGATTTCGCTGATATTTCGTGAGTATCTGTTTTATTGGTGTGCGAGAATATGTGAAACACGTATGAGAACTTTATGGTAATTTTGACCAAAATCAGGTAAAAACCCACAACTCGGGGCGAACGAGCAACGGTTGTCCTTGTTTCGTCTAAAATAGATTTCACCTTAGAATCTTATTCCACGTGGGATATAGGTACATATTTTTTTTACATCAACGCGTCGAATTTCCTTTTTGCCGATTATAGAAACAAAGCCTGCTTATTACATACGTAGTCAACGGCTTTCAGTTTGAAAACCTTTGCCTCTGTTTATACAAAGGCATCGTAAGTCGATTACTTTTTCTGGACTCCGTTAAATTCTAAGATGCTTAGGGATATTTTCTACCCGACTCCCGATTAGAATTTAAAAAATAAATATCATTTTATCAAAGAATATCTTTTGTCACGTTACAATATGGGTCATGTATGGTTTTATAAATCTATCTACAACTTACAATGCGGTACACTCAATCTGGAAAAATAGTTGATCCGAATACGTCGAAATGAGGAATTAAGATTAATTGACCGTGAAAAAGTTTTCATGATATTTTTCTACATCTAATAAACTTCATTTGAGAAAGATAAATCGTTTATCCCTCAATTTTGTTGAATGTAAGAATTTCTTTTGAATTTCTTCAAAAATATGAATATCATATTTTATTTCCATATATTACTCTATACCCACTCAACACGAGAGGCTCTAGAATATCTTAGAATATCGTCGCCAGATTTTTAAGACATCAATGAACCATTTTACTTGAATATGCAAGAATGTAATTAATCTCATGAAAAAACTTGGTACTTTTGTGATCTTTTATTATTCATTAACGGATGAAAGAAAATGTATGCCGGTTATACTTGCATCTGTTGTTGGCCGATAGAAGCGCCACGACGCTGGTGGCAGACATCGGTGTCGTTGCTGACGTCATCGACCGATCAAACGCCGCCCCCGCCCGTCATCGACCGACGCCATCGACGACGTCACACAAGCGTTTCACCGCCAAGGACGTCGCTATTTCGGGTTTAGCCAATGCATTTGCCGTGGTCAACGCCGAGAGAATCGTCCCCGTTACCGCTACCTCCGCCGTCATAGCCTCTATATCTCGATTTCCAGATATATCCATTTTTTCCAATTCTCATTCTACCCCATTGAACTCTATTCGAACTTCATTTCATTGTTTGAGCTTAATTTAATGCCACAAAAGTGGAAGGGTATGTACTTCAAATATTCATCACGGCACACGTTCCATTGGAAAATACACGTGACTATTATTATAACGGATATTTTCGCGATCGAAAGCAGTGTACGTGCATCTATCGATGTACGTATACATTCGTATTACACGATTGTAGTCGAGCAAACGTGTCACTGACGTTCTTACATTGTTCTCAGTGACGTAGTTGGAGCGCATAAAGTTTTATGATTTGTATTATGTACATTCATCTGTGTTCGTATTTGAATAGAACTGTTGTATTAGATTCTACAATCGATCAGTAACGGAACAAAATTACGAAAGATTCAATTGATACTTGTCATTTTCTCTGTCTCAAGATGATTTATTGGAAAATCACAGCAGATTGTTTTTAACTTTGACAATTCAATTATCATTTTTAATGAAACAAGTAGTTCCTAATTTCATCTCATTGAATGTCGTTCTACTATGTGAAAAAACAATTGCAATTCGTTGTAATTTATCAATTTCAACGATTTATCATTGTCTACTTTAGAAAGAACATTTAAAGAATTCACTTTCTGTGTTAAATCTTCGTTCTAATTATATTCCAATCCGAAATATACTAAGTATTCGGTATGAAAATATGCAACTCTTATCTCATTTCGGCTTCACAATCAGGATGTTAAGGAAGACTGGATGTTCGTGTGAACTCCAAATTCAGGGTGCATTATTTGTGTATTGAATTATAGTATGACTTGAGATGAATATTTGTTGGAAAAGTAATTTTACTGTGAAAAACGTGGAGAACAGATCTTCATAATTAACATTCTTCCTGTAATTTATAGTAAAAACACTAAGTTAGCTTTGTTACGACAGAACAACGGTGATTGCCTTCATTTAAATTAAAATCCCATTATTTTAAAGATTCTTGTTTTTATTTATTTCTATCGGTGTTCTATGTTCTTACCAATGAACGATTGAAAAATATAAAAATTTGATATCCAGAAAAGATGAAGAACTCGAGTAGGCCCTAACTAAGTCTTAACAAGATCTACAAAGTGCCACAAATCATTGATTCATTCAATAAATTGAATTTAATATTTCACACATCAACGAGAAATTTGTTTCTCATTATTTTGATATGAAAAACACGAAATAGTTGTAAATTTTACGCTTGAAGGGCGTCATGAGGTATATTTCTTCTAATGATCGTTACCTTCATCTCTTCTTCAGGTGAGTATATTCTCACATCCTCACTTTTTCTCTACGCATTCTCACTTGAAACTCACATCATTGTTCAACGATGAAAGTGCACGTGAAGTTGATATGGATGTTTAAGGTTATTCGATCGTTTAACTTTTCTCTACTCTTTCTGTTGTCGTATACCTACACGACGGCGATTCTTAAAGGGAAATAATCGTGACAGACACGCAAGGTCATGGTACCCGTTCTTCTTCCGCATACATGTATACGTGTACAAGTATATATGTAAAACGATAAATGAATAGGAAATAATTTTCTTGCTGTCAAGATGTTTTTTTTTTCTTATCGTCATAATAAACGTCCACCAACAATCACGGATCTCATATTTACGAGGTTTTCTAGGGAGAAAATCTTCAATAAAGAGAAAATGAATTCTTTCTTGTTTTCGCTAGAATTGATGAGTAATATATATTCGGATCGTAGGTTATTTATATTTTATGTGATATTTGATAAGTTATGATTATTCCATACAAAATTCAAATGTATGGAAATGAAATTCATAATTCACAGAATTCAACACATCATCTCTGGAAGCAATCAGCTTCAGAGAACTCCCAATAGATTGTTATTGTATAAATAACAAAATATGTTTCAATGTTTCAACAGGATCATTGTCCTCGCAGCGATTCGTACTCAAAGCGTAATCGAGAAAAGTTCGAAAAGTCTTGAAAGTTTACTTTTTCACTATTATTCTTTAAAAAATGTTCCGAAATCTTCTTCCGACTGTGTCCTTGGAATGCATATCGATTCAACCTTTTTTTTAACTTTCTCTTAATCGTAGAAGAAACTCTCTGATCTTGTTTTGTTTTTTTTTCCTGCGCAGAATCGGAAATAGCTGTGAACTCAAATTTATTCGATGTACTCAATTCAGAAGAATGAGCAAAATTTTAATAAAGAGTTCAAATGAAGTTTGTAATTTTATTCAAGTTGAACAACAAGTTTGTATCGATTCTAATCAAAATTCTTCGATCCAAGTGTTCCTTCGGTTTCAATCAAATGATAAAACTCAATTATCGCAGTTGATATCTTTTAAATGGAACACGTTTTAATTACAATTCAGAATACAAATGAAATTTCTGTGAATTTTCTCTCCTCGTGATATTTCTTGCAACCATTAATTAATGTAATCCACTATTTTAAGAGAAATAGAATCTAATTTTCATTCGAAAATAACATTAGCATGTGCCTGATTTTATTCTTATAAATTCGTTGCGTGTTCATGACCGATGCAATTGCATCCAACGTGAGAAGATTGAACGTTTTATTAGTATGTGTGATGTGCTGGTAGTGTGAGTAGTTTAAAAACTAGAGGTAGAACTATGACGTCGTCCTTCAAAGAATCTCTTCTCATATCATTTTCGTGCGAATAGAATATCGTTTATATTTGGCTTGGCAATGACTGAATTTAACTTACACGGGAAAGGTGTCAAATTCTATCACTACATTAACTCTTACCTGACTGAGTGAATAACTCTGAGTTGAATTCAAAAGACTGTTTTTCATCAAATGATTTTTTTGTTTTTGTATCCAAAAGGGAATGAAGAAGAAAGAAAATTTCAATTACTTCATCGAGTTTTTTTCTGATTTATATTGTGAAATTTGAAATCTTTCGAATCTTAAAGTCCTCCCGTAAAATCAAAATTTCCACATGGAATTGCAACATCCATAAGGGACCCGGCCCAAATTTCTTAATCTATGTTTCAGGTGAAATTCCCCTCTCTGGATCCGGATACTCAAATGTACGCATGGAAATTAGACAGACTTATGGAGTTCAAGATTGTACATGGGATACAGGTAATATTACGAAACCTCTTATTCTTAGATGCATCCCGTAGAATTCTTTCTTTGAACATTTTACATAAATTGTCTATTCGATTTTTGATTTACGTTGAGTGAAAAACAAATTTTATGAATAATTCGTATTAAATTGAATCCAGTGAATTAATCTTACACCCAGATTTTGTAATTCGTGTAGAACTGAAAAAAACATTGATATAAATTATATAAATGAACAACGAAGGCAAGTTTGAATTTTTTATACATCCAATGAAATCTCTACAGATCAATGGTTAATTATAATGGACAAATTTGCGCTTGTCAAAATTCTTGTCTTGTTATGAATTATGATGGATACGTAATTAGGTAGACGTCAATACACATACATCACACGGACTACTAACATGCCATTAGCGATCTCGTGTACAAAAAGCAAATGAATAGCCATTCTAATATATGTATATCTGGCGTACAAGGGAGAAATCTCGTCTCAGATCTTAAGATGATCAGGTACACTTTCTCAAAAATTTTCTCCTTCTTCGCATCTTCTTGTACTGAGCGACAATCATTGGCAAATGATAATTGTGATGACAGAAGAAAAATGATTACGCTACGCGGAAAAAATATACAGCGAATATACAATCTATATGTGTATCTTAAATCTGCACGGAAGAAATTATATTGGAAGAATTCCATCCTTTAAAGAATATTTGTATGGATTTCAAAACAAAAGTTTGGACGCAATTGCTACATACATTTTGTATCGGACCTCCTACACTTTTATTGAAATCCAAACACAATAATCTGGTGAATTTGATACACAAAAATGTGTGTTAATTGCCCTCATATTTTGTGTATGAAATTTACAAACCTTCTTCCACGATAGTATAAACAGTGAGGGTACGAATTAGAGATGGATGATCCCAATTCAATCTACACAAGATCGACTGTTCGATCGATAATCGATTTTCACAAGAATCGATATTTTCGTTTGGATTTTTCATTCGATTCCTTCATTTGTCAGGAGAACAATGAAGAAAGGATAAAAGATTTTGCTTCTTACGAGGAATATTTTCCCGCAATGACGGAAAATTGAATTCGAAAAATGAAAAATGGAACAAGAATGAGGAAATAAAATAAAAGTACGACAAGGTGAAACAAATAGAATTAAAGTGAAATAAAGTATAATGGGAATACAGAAATGAAGTCAAAATAAAGAAATAAAAAAAAAAAATGGAATGACAATGGAAAAATCATTCAATTTGACAATCAAATTATGAGTGAGGAGCAGTTTGAATTTCATTTCTATTACATCTAATTTATTTTTAATCATTTTACTATTTTATTCCTTTTATTCTGATTGATTTTCATTTCTGAGAGTCTGATTTTTGAAGTGATTTTGATAGATTTCATTATTTTGAATGATTATTCATCCATTGAATATGGATATCATTGCAATCAAACATCTTAATGGTATTGCAATTCATTACAGGAATTTGGCGTCCGATACACTGTGAAGAATTTCACATAAACGGTTGGACATAATTAACGCACGCATGCGTTGGGAATTTTCCGTATTTTACTGGAAATTTACTGGAAAATGATAATAAAAATCTCATAAAGTTTGGAATCTTCAGTTAAATTCACACAAAGAAAATGTATTAGCGAAAAATCACCCAAAGTTGAGTAAAACGGGAAAATAATGGCATTCCCATGAAATTCAAAATTCGATTCACTCCATTTTTCTCGACTAAAGATGCAAATAAATTCGAATGTTTTTATTATCTCCACAAGTTCTCCCCTAGAGGTTTAGAATCAGGGCTAGTTAGGGCTAGAGTACATGGAGCCTAAAATGATTTGAAATAACTTGGAGAGATGCAGGATCTGCGCCTTATAAACAGCTTCGTTGTATAGAATTATAAGACCACCCTTGGGTCTCCCCATGATTGAAAATTTCGTCGCTGAGCTGAAGATAACTTGAAAATCCGCAATTTCCCGAGATAAGAGTGTAGGAATAGCAAGAGGCCATGTTTTGTTGATGCAACATATATCCGTGGTCGATAGAGCATCCCCAAGATCCAGTATATTTGCGAAGCCATGAGCGTTCCAGAAAAGAATTCGTGGATGGGTGAGGGTGACTATTGGTTGCTATGAGATTTTCTTCTGTGAGATTGACGAGCCGGATGGATTTTTGATGCCGGTATATTAGTTGACAATGTGTTGGATGTCGGTTGATTTTTTGCCGGTAGATTTTTAATCGAGAGAAATAATGGCATGATAGAATTTACAGTTTTCTTCGTGTTCCTCCTTTTGAGAATTTGTTTCGTGGTAGACGAAGGTCCGTGCGGGTGACCTCTCTTGCCAGTCGACACAGTAGAATCATGAGAGGCAACGCTACTCGTGCTCGTTCCACCATCGCTGAATTCTGATTCTTTCAGCTCGTCCTGTTGAGATGCTGTCAGAAGATTTCTCGCAGACTCCACATCATATGTGTTATCTTCAAAAATCAATTCATTTCCTCTGATGTGAGAATCTTTTCCCGCTTTTGTTGGATCATCTTGAATTTCTTGTAAAGTTTTTCGAATTTCTCACTGTTCTTTCGTTAGACCGTTTGTACACTGTTAAAAATTTCTTGAAATTTCATGTACTTTTCATGTACATATGTGAATGAAAATTCAATTTTTGTGAACTGAAATAGAATCAAATATATGTATTATTTTTTTTTCATATTATTATTAAAAAAAAATATTAATACATGTGATTGAAAAAAAAAAAAAAAAAAATTTTTTTATTTAATATCATTATAATTAATATCAATCAAGGGGGGGCTGTACTGTACTGGGTGGAAATAAAAGTGATGAAAGTTTGATTTTTTTTTGAAAAAAAAAAAAAAAAATATATATATCAGAACTAAATCTTCAAAAAAAATTCTTGCATTATGGCTGCAGAATACGCCCTTTTAATGCCTTTTTTTTTTTCTTTCTCACCTGTATACTAACGCGCTGACTTTGACGTCACCACTCCACCACAACAATGTATCAATCAGTTCAGACACACGATTTTTTCAGTGTTTCTATCATCATATCACATCTGTGATTCAAAAGTGAAGAATGAAGACGCAAATATATAAAAAAAAAAAAAATGCAACCGTCGTGACTGGCGGCGGTGGCTAGGCTAGGGGCGCCCCTGCGTCGGTTCGTTCAACTGCGTTTTCAAATTTTTTTTTTTGATTTTTTTCAAACGATCTTGAACATGTGCAAATTTTTTTAACTGGGTTACTTTTTTTTTTTTTTTTTTGTACATTTTTTTTTTTTTATCCATTTGGAAATTGCTTCCATTACTTATGATTGAAAATTCAATCAGAAATTTATAACAGTGTAATTGCGAGAGGAATTTACGAAACTTCTCGATTGATTTGAGTATACCGGTCTTTATACGCGCGCGTGTGTGTGTGTGTGTATAAATTAAATAAGGATAGGTCGAAAGTCTGCTGTCCTACCAAGGCGTTCGACTGTGTCTATGTTTTCCTTATCAAGATTTACTTCTGCCTGGCAAAATATATCAAGGACAGTGGGTGTGAAATCTTTGTTTGCTTGAACGGTATCTGGATGATTATAGATGATTATTTTCTTCGCTCTCTCTCGATAGATTTTAGGAAGACTCAAATTTGAGGAGTCCTTTGGGATCAGCACAAAGATTCGTATACTTGTCACTCCTCCTTTGTAATCTAGAATTTTTCCAAATTATTTGCCTTAATGTCAATTTTTTTCAAATCACTGGTTAAAAAAATCTGTGAATCTTTGAACTCTTCGTTCGATGAATAGTTTGATCAAAATTGTCAATCACCAATTTCATGTGATATCTATTAAAGAGTGCTTGAATTTATGTTTTCATCATAATTTATACACAATTGTATAACTTGGATATGAAGTTGTATATATATATGTATAAATTCTATGAAATTTTGAAAATAATTCGACATGGGTGCTAATTTTATTTCAATTGCTGTCATATAAACTAGCGGCTATTCGTGTCATGTCAAATCAACAACATTTTATAAAGAATCCACAAGGTGTTTTTTTCGTGCGAGAATGATGATAAAGTAAAAATGATATTCATATTTTACATGTTTGTTACAGTCGGAAATCAAAATATTTTGATACCACAAGTTCTGTGGATTTTAATTAGTAAAATTATCTCACTCGATCAGTGTACAAAACAGTGATTATAATTGTTTGATAGAATTGAACATTGATTCAACTTCACAATGGATTTTTTCTTCATTTTACGGTCATTCAGTCCGGAGTCATGCCATTTTTATTCGTAGAAGTAGTGATTATTCCTCACAAACGATGGTATAACTTCAAAACTATCGAACAGGAAACTTCCGAAGTTACATCATCTTTTGGTAAAAATCACTACTTCCGCAAAAAATGTCATAAATCAGAATCAAATCACTGTAGAAACAAATTCCGTCACTGTGTAAGAAATTTTCCATAAATTCATCATCAAAAAGGTCTGAAAATAAAAGATATATAAAACGTGAGGTAATTGAATGAGACAAAATTCACATATCGTGGTTATTCAAATATTTTTCGTAATTTCCCTATCTTCTTATGGACAAGAAAAATAGTGATTACGACTTTTCACATGGCAAGGTCCGAGGAGTGATCTATAAAAATAGTACACGGGAAAAAGTGGCTCAAAAATGAGATATTTCTCAACAGAATCTACAAATATTTCTTGGTTTCTTGTTAATGATTAAATGTTATATATATTTTGTAGAATTTTCCTCAACAAAACTAAAACGTTAGAAAAAAATTGATGAATTCTAGAAAGTGATTAGTAAAGTTCCATGCTTGACCTTTGGAAGGTTTTTTAAATTTCAACTTTTCATTCCTTAAAAGTGAAATTCAACAAAAATCTGAACCTTTTCAGGTTGAAAAAAAAACTATGACATTTTTCTTTCGATTCTCTTACAAATCTTTTCATTTTTCAGCCGCATTATCATTGTTTCGATGTATGCGCGTATTTCTTGAGTATTAATTCCTCAAAACTTTTCCATACTCAAAGTCCTACAACTGTATATTGATGAAATATTATTCAGAACCTAACTTCGGGAAACATAATTTGAAGTTAATTTCAATGAAGTTAGAAGAAACAAAAATGAGCACATGTAACGAAAGTTAAAAATCAAAGAACAATCCGCATAGAAAAAAACAGAATATCATTTGAAAACTGTTATCTCGATAAATAATGTCACAGACAATTCATTGATAAAGTTTCGCTCATGAAGAGATGTTTCCGGAACTTAATGGTATGGTGCTTTTGTGTCGGTTCATTGAGGAAAAAGTGATGAAGGAAACCCTATGTAACGCACTTCCCACGCGGCTCTTGACTGTCGTCAGCAACACGTGCAAGCACCCTTTCGCTCTCGCTACTCCACCACCTACATGAAAAAGTTACTTACCCTCACTCTCGTCTGTTCATTATAAAAGCTTGTCTCCTTCTTTCTCTCGAGTATCGCGTATCAATGGTAACGTTTAATTCACTTTTGATACGATAAAAGATCATTTATAGATTGACAGAGGTAGATACAGGTGAAATACTACTATACGAAACACATTATATTATTTATAACTCTGTGACAAGTGATTTCATTGAATGCATACGAAAATCATTCATTGCTGTGTCTCCTAACAACATTCAATGAAAATTTCTGACTATCGCTGATAATGAAATGTAACTTGAATAACACATAACGGAATGCTTCATTAATAGAAGTTTTCCTGAACAACTCAGCAATAAGCATTGAAATTGGAACTGCGAACGATTCCTCAAAATCATGCGAACGATTATAAACATATTAACCTACAAATGTCAATAATTTTTATAAACTAGTTTTTCATGTTCAGAAATATGTTTTGGGCTTTGGATTTATATTCAGAGCGTAATCCTATATTTTGTTGGTATATATTAAGAATTTATGATCATTGCTTAGTTGTTTAAAAACTACGTAGCCAAATTTTATCCGTTTTCTGGTACCCCATGGCCCTCAATGAAATGATTTCGCCAATCTACAATGAAGGATCATTCAACCCTGGGATAAATTATTCCCAATTTTCGGCCCACACGCAGAGAAAAATTCCTGCTGAAAAAGCGATTCCGAAAAATCTGCTTTGCTAAATCAGCAAAACGGTTGCTGTTACAGCGAAAATTCTGCTATTTTAGCAAGATATTTGCTAATTCAGCGAAATTTCCTAGTTGTCTGTATATCTACAATCTCGGATTGCTGAATGGCAAGCGCTTGTTCAAAGAGCAAGATTTTTGCTGTGACAGCAAATTATTTGTTAATTCAGCAACAAGTTTTGCCATATCAGCAAAGCAAATCTTCGAGGTTTGCTGTTTCAGCAACCTTTTTTCTCTGAGTGCACTGCAGTCTTGTGTTTTATCAAGAATTGACAATAGTTTGGCTCAAACTTGATTCACTCTTTTGTTTCTTCATAAGAAAAAAGGATTGGCGAGGTCAGAAATGATGTTATTATTCCGCATTTGATGCACTAAGAATAAAAGTGACATTCAAATTGTTGTCAAGCAAAAACAGGACAGGAATTTTTGAGAACAAGAATGGAACGTCAAAAGTTCCAAGCAAAAGCGATACAGCTATAATTCAGAACAAAAGAGCAACCAAAGAAATCTCTGGGCCAACATGAAACACTGAAAAGCTCGAGCAAAAACAAACCAGCGCATGAGTACAGAATTGGGTTATGCGTTGGTTCATTTTTGCTCGAGCTTTCATTTTCACCTGGAGATTTCTGTGGTTGCTCTTTTGTTCTGAATTATAGGTGTATCGTTTTTGCTCGGAACTTTTGACATTCCATCCTTGCTCTCAAAAGTTCCTGTCCTGTTTTTGCTTGACAACAATTTGAGTGTCACTTCCGCTCTAAGCGTATCATGTGTGTCTTCTCAATGTCAGAATCCATCTATCATAAGCCAGGTTCTATGTCCCATAGTATCGATGGTTAATTTCTATTTGAGCGGTAAATCTAACACCCGAAAAGTTGAGTGTGAGCATGGTGGGTGAACTGGAAAAAGTTGAACAATACAATAATTTCTTTCTACGCAATATTGTCTGAAAATCATGATTTTCCAAAGTACTGCTTTATGTATTTGAGAATTGAATTGTTCTCCTCTCCGCGGTATGATATCGTGTAATAGTTGAACGTTAAATAGAGAATCACGTGGTCGATCGATGAGACACGATGCACCAGGGCACGGTTTCTTTTCACATCCCTGCTGGTTACGATCGATGAACTGCGGCACGGCGGTGACGTCATCAAACGACGTCGTCGCAGTATGACGTCATTGGTATCGGTGTGGCGTCATGGTGTGTAGTTGGTGAGTTAGAAAGAGAAAAGAGAAGCACAAGAGGATGAAGGAAGGTGGAACGCGGTGGTTGAAGTATGAAGTAGGGGTAGGAATAGGAAAATCTTAGTTGTGTGGTTTATGTCCGCTTCATATACACCCACGTGTATTTACACATAATCGAATTTGTGTGTGTGCTGCACAAATCCCACGCAACGTTCTCTCTCATACCTTAAGATTTTCAAGGGAGTATGTGTTCCTCGTATGCGCGTGCGCTTTTTTAACGAGGACGAGCAAGGCCACTTTAAAGGGAATGTAACAGTATTTTGAAGTCTTGAAGCGGCCCTTCATAACAGGTGGTGACTAATTATTATCGTGTTATATACCTATAATCAGCGAGATTCAAAATAAATTTCGAATCCGTGCTTTAGACAACAAGTACATTTGAATTACATTTGCGGATTTGTTTTGTCAGAGATTTCGTTGAAGTTGTTTTTTATAAAAATATTATACAATCGAGTAATTCAAACTATTCGAATTGAGCGTGGTTTTTCATTGATTCGGATTAATTTCAAGATTCAAGATACAGTTATTTCACATCTCTTGGATATCCAATTCATTTTATGAGGATCCATTCAAGATATTCACTGGACTACGTTTTGCGCATGAAGTTGATATAGGATTATTCATCATCGAATCTCCAAATGAAGAATTGATTTCATTATTTTCGATCAATTTTTATATGGAAAATGAAGACATTTTGACAGTCAACTGATATAAAATACAGGAAATATGGGATGAATTCCACCGATTCTCGCTTACAATATAATTTTTTCGCTTTTTCCCCTTAACTTATTGTATACTTGTGAATCTCTCATTGTCGCCTGATAACATCTACCTCGAAGGGCGACTATCAATGTGTACCATAGGCCACTGTTAATATTCTCATTCCCTCTTTATGAAGAATTGACATGTTTCTCCCCTCCCTGTATATAGAACACGAATAAAATGTATTGACGAAAAATCATCCAGACTTGAGTAAAATAAGGACATGGGGCCGTTTTGATAAAATTTAAAATTCGGTTGACTTCGTTTTACTCGACAGATGAAAATTTAATCAAATGTTTTTTTTATCCCTGAAAGTTGAGCATTGTAAATAAATATCTGAATGAATTTTCATCTGTCATCGAGTAAAACGAAGTCAAATCAATCGACTTTTAAACGTAGCTCGAATTTCACTACATCCCCGTTTTACTCAACTTTGGGTGACTTTTCTTCAATGCATTTCTCCAATGAATATCTTTCATCGAGTAATAATTCGCACGATATTTTGGAAAAGAAATTCGCTGTGACAGTGAAATCTAATTTTGCTGGTTCCCTTTTGCTGGAGCGAAAAATTTTTTGCAATGACAGCAAACTATTTGCTATCTTATTAACTTCGACAGCGATGTAATACCTCGTAATGTAATTTTTTTCTCATTCATACTTTCTTATATTTTACAATCATAGATGAAAAATAAGTTTTGAGCCGTGGAATGTTCTTACTGTAGTTTCGTTACATGTCGCGACAATCGATTTTTAACTGATTCTTCAAAGTTTTTTCCTTGAAACATTTTTTCCCCCGATACAGTTGGTCAGAGTCAACGGACTCTGCACGATAAAGGATTGAGAAAAAACAAAACAATGAGACATGAAGAAAATATCCAGGTATCAGGGGCCAAAGAATTCGGAACGGCCAGCTTTGCGTTGGCTAGCCGCCAAGCCAATCGCAAGCAATCGCTACTATTTAGGTATTCCAATACACGATTGGTCAGTATATAATACACACGTGCAAAACTTTTTATTCATTCTGTCGTTGGTTACTTCGTTGAGATGAAGAATTTGCGATCTGTACTTGTGTACACGTACATGGATGTTTAATAAATTTGTATGCGCGAAACGTGCACAAATACATTTTTCATGGAGTTTAGGGTCTTCAAAAATTCTGATTGTGAATATCCTCATCATTCGCCATCGAAGTGGAAACCGTGATATCGGTGTTGATGCACATAACAAATCTCATACAAATTTTTAATTCACTTTAAAAAGTTCGGCTTAAATTGGGGGCGTCTTAATTTGAAAACCCACTGAAATTTGGTGTTTTCTTGTGCGACTTGGGTTCATTCGCAACATGATATGAATTTGAAATTTTCTTTTGTTCTTATAACATTATATCAGTGTTGCGATAAAAGAACCTTTGGATATGTCTGAAAAAGCATAGAAAATTCTTCCCAGGGATTCATATCACCCGAGTATTATTTCATTCTCTTCAAATTTCAATTGTCTAAACAAAGGATAATGCAAAGAATTTGAGGACTTATTTTTCTTCTTTTGGATTCTAATAATTTGAAAACTGGTTTCCTATTTTCACTCTTGAATTTTTGTTTCGAGGAGAAATTGGTAAAAAGGATTTATTATCGATGAGATTCATCAATCAAAAAGAATAATAGTGATTGTACGCCTACAACACGAGACACGCGTGCACGTTTTTCTTCTGTGTACACTCTGTTCTGCCTCTGGCACGATTGATACAAGAAGACAACAAAAGATACAAAGATATAATCTCTCTCTCTCTCTCTCAAGTTATTGGTATGCATTGAGAACTACCAATACGCGGTCTCCATACCGCACCTTACCACTAAAGAAATACGAGTTGCTTAGGCGCTCTCATGTTGCAGGTTTCGCGACCCCAAAAACATCGTACACCAATTCTGAGCATATTCCGCACGTGTTCTTACATATATCTGTAGGTAAAATGGTATGTTATTTGAGGCATGGTAGAAATGGAGTATCGAATTTATACTTTTGTCTGCCAAATTTGAATTTTTTTCAAGTGACACTGTTTGGGATTTTTCTCATAATGGAATTAAATATCACCCTTGTGGAAATATTTCTATGCTGAATCAAATCCAGCGTTCCAAACACTTCCATAAAAAACAAATCGTAGAAAAATACGCCGTGTGTAGGTAAACTAATTATTTATTGAGGGAACTTGAGTGACATTCATACTTTAACGCTATGACAATCTTCACTAATTCTGCCATAATTTGGATTATAAATGATCCAAAAATTCGCGGAATAAAACTTTCTGGTTATGTTCATTAGTTGATTGACTGGAAACGTGTTGTGTTTTTGTGCGATACTGTTCTACTGGTCTACTGTTTCTCGGGCTTATGGTTATAATTCCCTGCTGAAAATGCCAGGCAGATCCGCACAAAAAATATTTGTCAGGCTTTGAACGGTCCGTAGTAGAAATTCTGGATGGGGATCCCCTATTTCGCTCGCTTTTATGGAAATCTCATCCGAACCCTATTGTACCCTTGCGTTAAAACCCTATTTGAATTATATTAGGGAAATCAGATGAGTCCCTTGTAAGGGCTCCATAAGATTCTCCTCATTCGCGGTTTCCGGATTCTAATCTGATCAGGACCTTATCAAAAATAGGGAATGCCTGATCAAATTTCTACTAGGGGTCTTTATCCCAGGAAATCCGACCGAAAACTGACAAAATTCCTACCTAGGTTTGTCCGGAATCACCAAATTGGCATATCCTATCACAAACTGACAACGTTTTTGATGTTAATTTTTGACAGGATATTCCATGTTCAGTGATTCCGGACGAAACCAGGGAGGAATTTTGTCAGTTTCTGACCGGATTTCCTAGGACAAAAACCGTTCAAATCCCAATAAACACATGCACGTTATTTCAACGTTGAAAAAACGTTGCACTATCGAACGGACGTTATTCGTCGAATTCATAACGTTCATTTTTGGTTAACGTCTGACGAGGGAATAGACGTCCAGAAAAGACGTTTCGATAACGTATTACTAAAACTAATAGTAAAAAATGACCATTAAAAAACGTCTTCAAAAAACGTTTTTGAAATGTACTTCAATCACGCGTTGAGGACGTATTGTTTATGTCATTTTCAATGCTCGAACATCAATCGAAGATATTGTGTTGAGAATGTCGAACAAAACACAGTAACGTTGGGCAAAAATCTAAACGAGAAGTGAAATAATGAATAGCGTGACTTCATTTATGAATATTTTTCTCCTTAAATTTTTGTGTTATCAAAAATCCCTTCTTTTCGCATTAATAGAAAATTTGTCAAATAATATGTCTGGTTTGATTCTCATTTTGGAACCATCATTATAACACGTCATTATTTGACGTCTTATAAACGACTTTTGGACCGTTGTTGTGACGTTATTTTATAGTTGAAAAACACGTGATCTGCCGCGACATTTTTACGTCGAATCAACGGAAGACTATTACTAAATGTCAACATGTGGTTATTGGGCGTTTTTCACGTTTTTTAGACGTATATGTGTTTATTGGGAAGCCTGACAACTATTTTTCGTCCAGATCTGCCTGGCATTTTCAGCAGGGTTGCACAGTTTATGTGTTCAAGCCTTATACCGTATTCAATTATTATGCATATCACTGGTTCCGTTATCCCTCTTTAATCACGTAAAACAAAGAAAAACAAAGAGAACGCCCGCGCAAGTTCTTCCAACTACTTTCCGTCACATACTGTTCAATTCTGCACAATCATTCACGATAATATAAAACCTTGATAGCTTAATCAATTAAAATTATTTGATCAAACATCATGAAATAATCGATTTTAGCTTAATTGATCGTTCAGTTGTTTCAGCGATGGTTCGCTGGATGTTTTTTCGCGATTTTTAAGAAGATACAGATTTTGAGCTTCCGGAGTGGAGCCGCGTCGGCAACAAACCGATTCCAGACGCGGCTCCACTTCCAGAAGCTCAAAATCTGTATAATTGATCGTTGCTCCAGCGATTTTCGTCCCTATTTGGTACAAAAATACGTAATTTTATCTTTGGAAAAATAAATCAGATGAAAATCCAGGTAAAACCTGGATAGACCGATCCCATTGCGTCGTTTTGCACTACCATTGTAGGTGGTTTTCAATTACCCATGACTAAGGAAACAACAAGTAATTACAAAATGAAACGAAAGGAACGAAAAATAAATAACACCGTTTACACAACAACGGGGCGGGCGCCGTTGATGATGAAATATATATAAATTCACCAACATATGTTACGTGAATACGTATGATACGATATCGTATCCAAGAATTATTTTCAAAATTTAATACGTATTGAAATCGAAGATGACACTTCCCAGGTTGAAGTCGAATTTTCTTGATTAAGATAACACCAACTTGTGTCAAAATTTTATAATTATACAATTCGTATAATATAGCTATATCAGTTACGAATGGTGCTGAATTAGGAAATATTCTCAACATTATGCAAACAATATTACTAGAAAATTATTGTATGAATATAAATAAGGACAAAAATAGATGCAGAGACAATTCAGCGAGTGAAAGAATTTAAATATCTATGAAGCATAATTACAGAAAACGGTAAAAGTGGAAGAGATATAAGAGCAAGAATAGCACAAGGAAAACAGGCTTTCCACCAAAAAAAACAGTCACCATGCTCAAAGAATATTAGCTTAGCAGTGAGGAAGGAATTCTTGAAGAGTTACGTTTGGAGCACAGCATTATATGGTTGCGAAACTTGGACAATTGGGAAAACGGATCAACGAAGACTTGCAGCTTTTGAAATGTGGTGTTACAAAACAATGCTTAGAATGAAGTGGATAAAGAAAGTAAGAAATGAAGAAGTATTTGAGAAAGTAAATGAGAAAAGAAGTCTTTTGAAACATGTCTAGGACACACGCTAAGGGATGATAATTCATTGAAAACAATATTGGAAAGAAAAATAAATGGTAAAACTCGCAAAGGTAGACCTAGATTAAAGTATATGAAGCAAATTACACAAGATAAGGGTTGTCGTAGATATGTAGAAATTAAGCGTTTAGCGGATGATAGACAGAGTTGGAGGATTTGATGATGACAATTCGTATCGAACTTTGATCGAGATTCTATGAAAATCAATAAGAGCTGGATAATTTTTTTTACTGAAAATAATTGATTCCGTCAAGATGGTTTCTCTCTAGGTCCTTTTAGTATACATATAATGTTGTTGAAGTTTGAATCGTTTCAAAAAACGAAACGACCATCTAAACTAACAAAATCTGAAGAATTACCGTTATTTATCTTGTCGAATTGACTCCTGGGAACTGGAAACATCGTTTCAACAATGCACCGAAAGATTCTCAGTCTCTAACAACTGAGTATCTGGTTATTTGATCACTAATTCGTTCCAATAAACGATTCAAACTTCGAACATATTACATATACGTTTTTATTGGTTTTTGCTATGAAAGGAATAGAATTAAAAGAAAATGTGCAAAAGAAAGGGAAATTTTCCCAACGGCTAATTCCAATTCTGAACTGTAGGCGTATAAATTACACTCATGCACGTTGTATTTACGCGTGCACAGATCTCAATGAGAAGAAAAACAGATAAGAAAAAGTAGTACTTAAAGATCAACAATCGGGTGATTTACTCGTTGGTTCAGTTTCAAGTCCGCATACCGAACGACTCTTGTCTACTTATGACATGGTCGTGTCCAAGAAATACATCTACCAATGATTTTGTATGCCCCATATGTGTATACATATACATTCATATATCAACTCATACGTAACTTGATGTAAAGGACCCTAGGTAGCTGTTGGGCCTTCGAGACCTTCAAGGCCGTCGAGCTCGTAAAGTCAATTCGTGCCTCTCCCTCTTTGCCACAACTCTTGTATACCACAAAGTCAAGCGGATTTCTATGATATTATATATATACATTAAACTCTGCACTCTTCTAAACATGTGTTCGTTCAATCACGAGTGAACATCAAATGTATTTTAATTTTTCTCATACTTTTACGGCTTGTTTATCCTCACATTTTCATGTGTTATTCATTTTTGGGAAAAAAAATAAGATGATCATGCACATGGACATCGGGTATTCATTTTCAACGAAAGAAACAAACTAATGCTTTGGAAGAAAATTTTAACCTCAAAAGATTGAAGTGATTCCAAAATCTATCCAATAACACTCATATTGTATTCTTCTGAATATAAAATAATAAAAATTCTACAAAAACTCTGTAAGCAATGTTTCAGATGTTGGAAAAATATAGTATATATTATACAGCACACGACAACGAACAAGCTCTGAAGAATCGGTATCACACTTTCCGTTCTGATAATGCAACGTATCTTGCTATCATTATTGTAGCTTTTTTGCGTGCAATCTCCTTTCTCTTTCTTTCGAATTTATATACACACAGAGACGTCGCATTACGTTGAAATCGATGAACACCACATCATTGCACATACATACTACATAGGAAAGAAACTTTTCTAGAGAAGAGAAATCGATTCGAGATCGACCCATCGGCCCAGAAAAAGATTCACTCCTCTGAGCAGAGGTCGTCTTCTCGTTTTGTTCTGTTGTTCTTTTTCCTCTTCTATGTTGCTGGGGCTCGGTTACGATCACTTCCTTCATGATCAACCTCCTCCTCTGTCTCTTCGTTTGTTTGTGTATCTGTGTGTATATACAGGTCACGATCCACGAAGGCGACCCAATCGTGAACCCATCGTGGCATAGCTCTCATCGAATGAATTCGAATGGAAACGATTTTCATCTTCCTTCTATCCAATTCGTGGCTAATTAACAAGATACAACACGCCACTTGCATGCTTCTATTATTCCTTTAACAAAGAACGGATTCTTTGATCAAAAAGGTTTCATAACATCTTCAGGAAACTGTTATATTCAATATATTTTTGATAAAGATAGTACGTATTGAAAATGATTATAAACTTACTTTGGACCTCCTAAAAATATATATACACAAATAATATAAACAAAAATAAAATTATGAGGATAATTTTAACTTTCCTTATAGCTGTTTTGAGCATCAGCGCTTATTGCAACCGCATACACATTGCTGTGTTATATTCTATGTATTCAAATTGTGACCGATCTTTCATTATATTTGGAAAAATATTGTGGTTCGTCGATTAACATATTACAGGTTCTTTGTGTTTCCGTACATAAGCGCAACTTTCGTAATTAATGGTTATGTAAATTCGATACTCTGATAAAGCTTTCTAGGAAAATGATCTTCGGTACTTATTTTACTTTCAGGAAATGAAGAAATCGAATGGAATCAAGGAAGGAAAATATTTTTGTTCATTCGCTTGCTTGAATCTCACATATAATCTGACCTTGTATTTTATCAACTACCAAATTTTATTATTTCAACACAAATTCCGAATGACCGATGCTGGATTTCTTTGTCGGCGCTTAAATGAGCAAACACTTTTATTAGAATTGACAATTTATCGACTTTTCACCTATCAGCAACCAAATTTTCGTTCTTGGATCTTTCAAGTTGAAGGGATTGGATTGAAGTAAGATTTTACCGATAAAGTTTGAGGTAGAGAAAATTTACTTCCACTTACATATATTCGGTAGAAACATCGATATACCTGCCGAAATTTAATATCATACTAATGAAATTTCATTCGAACTTCAGTTTTAGAGGATTCTCAAACACATTCGAATAGAATGTGCACTAGAAGAGTGACTTTTTTCATCCTTTAGTTACTCGAGTTATCAAAAGGACAAAAAATTTCAAGACAGATAAATCACAATGGATGTATAATATATTGACGATTATGAACACACGTGTGTCTTTACATTGGCTCTGGGTGCTTAAGCGCCGATAAATTATTACTTACTTCGTCACGTTTGAGCGGTAAAATGATTATAGCCGATTATGGCCTGTATATGTGGAGACTGGAAGAATGGTTTCTCAAGTGAACGAACAATGAGAGTTCAAAGGAAGTTTCAAGTGGATGAAAAGTCTCTCACGCTTGTTCAGATGTTGTGTGTGTCGTGTATATATATATATACATATATTTATTTATGTATTTATATAGTGTTATATCGAATCGTCGACAGATATAAACTATCCATTAAATCTCGCAAACTCCAACCGTATTTACCTTATTTACCACCATACATATGTAAGTCATACAGATATCTATTTCATAATAATTGCCAGCAATTTGTGTAATTTGTGCAATTCTTCATGAATGGCACATACGAAAGTGTGTCCATGCCCTCTCAACCGGTGCACTCCCTGGAAATGTTCCTTCTTTCTCTCATCTCCTCCCCAACTGTCTCTCATTTTCACTTTTATTTCCAATTATCTATCGAGAATATTCTACCATAAGGAACTCAGATAGGAAGATTGAGAGAAATATTACACACATTCTCACTCCCACATAATGTTTATACATAAACGCGATCGTTCATTTTATATTTCGTATAATCTCAATGTACTCTCCCCCTGTAATTATTTCCTCGTCGCGATTAAACGTATCATTAGAGCCAAGTTACGTGAGCAAACAGTTTTGAACGTGCAGTACGTATGGTATGACTCGAATGTTAGAGTACACTACTATGTTATGAGAATATATGTGCGAGAAGAAAAAAATGACAAACGATGGTACTTTTGCTTTCGAGTTATTACGGCGGACATCGCTTTATGCATAGATGAAATGTGTGAGCCGATTCGTAATATGCGATGAGAGAAGTTTGTGAGAACACACGAGGGTGAAGAAATCTTAGTTTTCATTTTTTCATCGAATGTGTAGTCAAAGGAGAAGTTGAGATATTCAATACTAGGGTGAAAGAAAGATGAATTACAATGCTTTAAAAAAAAATTGGAAATTTTCTTGGGACTAGAAAATTTCAGTATATTCGGTTTTCGGTACATTTACTGAAATTTTATATACTGCAAAGTTCCAATTTTTACAGTGGAATTTCAGTGAATATGCTGGGATATTGCAACAAATGTACTAGAGTTTTCCGTCCAATGTACTTGTCAGTGACTGCAAATTTTTCAGTAAAAATTTTGGCATCGAAATATTATGAATTTTCCCTTCTGTACAGACTAATCAATAATAATTTAATACACCTACATGGAAAAAAATAATTCGCTATGGTAGCTGATTCGTGTATTCGATATTGAGATGACCGAAAATTTTAACTGCTATAAAGATTCATGTTGTTGCCACAGCTAAAAATAATTATGATAGCTAGTGTTGAGCTATCCAGATATCAATAACAATATTTTTTTCCCATACCCTGATATTTCATCAATTTTCCATGTGACGAACCAAATGATGAAAAATTCAACACTTCGGTTACGAAATCAATATTTGGGTTATTCAAGAACAAGAAATGTTCAATTTTTCTGCAATATTCTTTTCACGGGTGCCTGAAAAGAACAAAATTCGCTGGAAGAAGAAAATATGATTTGGCTATCTCACTTTCAGCAAATTTTCTTCCAATGCAGCAAATCAGTGAATTATTCATGTGTTGGAGCAGCCAAAGTTTCACTGTTGTATATGAAGAAGAAAACGAATTCAGCTAGAGGAGACAACATTTTTTGCTATCACAGTTCAAAAATCGCTATAATAGCTAACAAGATTGTTGATACACCAAATGGTATTGGATTGCTGTTACAGTGAACTTTTTTATCTGTCCGTATAATGTTCAATCAAATGAATAATTAACAGCTTTATTTTCCCAAATGCTATATATCTTCACATTGAGAGGGAGGTACCTGGTTGGGATAACTGAATTTTATTCTCCGCAGCTAGATTTTTATTTACGTTAACTGGACTCTAGTTGGGATAAATGAAAGTCTAGTTGTCTGGAATATGAATAGAATGATTTATTCGACGAAACTAAGAAGTTTAGTCATGACAAATAAAATTTAGCTGACGCAATTGAGTTTTTATTTACATTGACTAAATTTCCTAGCTGTCGAATATTCAACTAGACCCATCCTTTCAGTGTAGATCCTGAAGCAAAAGAAAGTCGCATACCTATAATAGATCGGTCATTAAGGAGATACGAGCGCCTTGATGTTTCAAGTGGTTGAAGCAATGCTGTGCAAGAAGATATTTTGAATAAACGCATATACATTATCTTGTAGTTCGTTCCAGAAAATGAGTTGAAGTTCATCTGCTATTTAAATCCTCCTTTGTGTGCATGGAGATTGAGCCCATTTTAGGCCGATATTGGCCAGATTACCAATATTGCGTCAAAAAGGAGCTGAAGTCGAAGAAAAATGGATACTAATGGTTATAAGAAATATTACACTTTCTCTATTATTTTGATGACTGAAACCAACTCATGATTGAAGTGTTAAAAGTTTGCGTTGGAAGAATTGAACCAGAGTCCTAAAAAGAAGAGACCTCTTTACTTCTTATCACATCACCTCCAGATATACCGGGAGACAAATACTTTTGGCGACGGAACGATAGTAGCGATACAGCGCTCCGCACGAACGGAATAGAAACTGCTGTTTTCAGGCAGACAGGCACGCGGTGTCGTCTTGAGGGAGCGTCTTGCATAGGTTCATATCTTTCCAAATGCGCGAAACAATGGCACTCACCACACGCTTTGGTACGTGGTAACGGATTCGACTCACAAATGTCATCACCGTCAGGTTTATTGACGGTCTATCATTTTATAAATAAAATGGATTCATTTTGCACAGTAGAATCTCTTCATAAACAACTATCTGTGTCCTTTTGGAATTCAATATTCAATTGTGTACGAGAAAAGGACACGCATAGTTGCATATAGAGAGGTTCTACTGTAATTTGGAAGAGCTATTTGACGGAATAACGTCATGAATGAAATCTGTCTTGAATATGCTAGCAAATATATTTAATCATAATGCAACGTTCTCCATCTTATTTTTCCTAATATCGGGTCCATTCGATTTATGAAACAATAAAAATATGATAAATTTTTTATTCCAGATTCGAGTGTGTTTTTGACTTGAAAACCTCGCATAACTGATAACTATCTATCTTGTGTGTCGAAGAATTCATCAAAATCCATTTTGATCGGATTAACAAAGTCATGGAAAATCTTCACACAATTCACCAATCGTGATTTTCAATTTTTTGAAAATTCTCATCTACGCGTAGAGAAATTTTATTGGAAAAATTCCCATTTTATTTGTAAACTAGAACTATTCGGAAACTATTCGCCAGCTATAATGGTAAAAATCAAAATTAATCTCAATTTTTATCATCACAGCTGGCAATGATGATGACTCAAGTGGATACGAGCGCATAGGTGGCTTCATTCGGTGGCATTTTTTCCCGACCAAAATACTCGAAACTGAACGCATAAAAAAATCTGAAATTGCCAGGAATGAATCTTTGAAGGTTTATCTAGGTTCAAAGATTTCTACCTTCAAAAATTCATCTCTGAAAATTTCAGACTTTTTTATGCGTCCAGTTCCGAGTATTTAAGTAAGAAAAAATGCCACCAGATGGAGCCACCTATGCGCTCGTATCCTCTTAAGAGTTATTTTCTAACTTTTCCGAATAGTTCTAGTTTACAAATAAGATGGTAGTCTTTCCAATTAGATTTTTCTCCACTCTCTGAAATTTTTAGAGTGAGATTTCACTCTTTAGCCAGCCAAAAGTGAACTTGTCGAAATTTCGAGTGAAATTTCCACTCTTTTAGAGTGACAGTCTAAGGTTTGAGGTTAGAAACTCACACCCACTCCAATTCTAGAGTGAATTTCTCACTCCAAAAGAGTGGAGGTTCACTCGAAACGAGTGAAAATTCCACTCGAAGCGGACTGGCTCACTCCTGCGACTTAGTGGAGTGAAACACGTGATTTTTCACTCTTTCGGATTTAGAGAGCATGTAGATTCTGAAAGATATTTCATATAACATCGAAAATGTATCTTACCGCATGAGAGCGCAAAAATTCGTGCTCGCACGTGTATTGTGTGCTTATAATTCCAAACGCGTGCTCAAACAGACAGCACGGTTGCCGGCATTTTGCACGATAGGTAGGAAAGGAAGGTGGGTATGTAGGTAGATGGGTAGGTAGGTAAGCAGGTACATAGATAGTTAGGTAGATAGATGGGTAGATAGATACGTAAAAAGATAGGTAGATAGGGAGATAGATAGATAAGTAGGTAGGTAGGTAGGCAGTCAATTGTAAGAGAGAAGCCTGAAAATGCATATAGATATAAGAGATACACATATAATCTTGCGAGCGGGCTCACGCACACACTGGTAAGCATACATGTCAAAGTACCGGCTCCGCAGTCTCTCGAGGAGAAAGGATTTCTACCGGGGTCACCGTTTTCTTGGGACTAGACATATGGATAAACCAACGCGCCTCTAATAGGGTCACAGACGCTCGCATACATCTATTACACACGTATACGTATATTGATAGAAGATGATGAAGGAATAGTTTTATCCTATCGTTAATCGAGAGCTCACAAAGCAAAGAGCACCAAAGAAACTGCGGTTTTATCTGGATTTCAAATATTTTATGCAGAACTTCATCTCATGCTGTCTCTTTATCATGTACACAAATTGACTGAGAGACAAACGGAAAGAACGAACATGAAGTAATTATTCACGACATCTGATTTTATCCTACCGCTATCGAGAGTATCAGACATACTGATTTAGGAAAACATTATCCTGACATTCTTTTATTGAGAAATCAAATTCATTATAATCCACTCCTTTCTGCCACTAAGAATGAAATATATCAATATCCAACAGTGAGACATCAGCACCTGATGACCGTGGAAATATGAAATTGGTAACCACGGAAACATCACTAGCTCAATTCACATATCAATTGTCAAGGCACAACTCATTAGCAAGCAGTGTACCCATGAATGATGGCAGATTTTTAAATCTAATATTTTCACAAACCCCAGCTATCGATGTATTTTATTTTCAGTGTACGATATTTCCAAATTTATACCCCTCTCTGTCTTGGCGAGAACTCATTCATGAGTTGAAGATGCGATAGTATGAATTGATTTCTAAGAATTTTTATTTATAAAATTTTATACAATTATTGCTTATAGAATTCCCAATGTATGTTTCAGTTTGCTCCTGAAAGAAGTAGTAAAAAAAGGTTCTAATAATTTTGACAATAAATGCGAACATTTGATTTCTCTGAGGATGAACATCAAACACGCATTCGGTTATGTAAAATTTCGAAAAAGATTTTTTCCTCGATTATTAACTACCCAGTGGACAATTCTTGAAAAATTCGTTCTTTTGATTATAGAACCAAGAAAAATGAGTGCAATTTTATAGGAAGAGAATAAGAGTACAAAAAATTGTTATCAATATTCCTTACTATTAGAATCTTTATTATTAATAATACTATTACTGCATTATCCGAGAAACGAGATGATGATTTTCTCAGTAGGTGAGTTGAGCATGGAATAAAATGATGAGAGAATCCAGAGATTATTTTATCTTCACAAATCCAGAGTCAGGTATATAATGATATATTATTACAAGATCGATCATGTGAAACTTTTTAGTGCACATTTGTGAATAATGTAATTTTGTCGATTTAGTTGATTTGTATCAATTGTACATATATATATGTATATATATAATCAGTTACAAAATCTATTACTATTACAATGTTTTTGATCTTGAATTATCACTCCTGTTGGATTGATTATATTTGACGATCGATGCATGTTCATGAAATTTCGTAATACAGTAGTCTCAATATCAACGGAAACGTGTGATTTTCCTCTTTTACATCTTCATCTCAATAGAAGATTGAATTCAATCAACAGGTAATTCGTCGATCGTGATAGTTCCGAAACAAATGAATCCTAGGCAGAGGAGAATAAAAATCTACAATTTTAGTTATAATAGAAAGAAACAAAGGGAACCCGAGAACACGAGAATGAAAATATTTCCTCTCGAGTCATTACATATTCTGTGCATTCTATTGCCTATTTATACACTTTTATACGCATGTTACATAGTGATGAAACACGTGATTATATACCTTTACAATTTCCAACATCTTGTTTCAATCGATAGATGCTCACTTTCTTGACCATCATCAACATTGATCAAGATACCTTCTTTTATTCCTTCGACCGCTCATCGTTGCTCATCGAGATCCATCATTCTAAATACATAAGATGCGCATGCAATCGATAAATACGACGTTGGCGTCCTTCTTAACCATCAGCTATTAATTTCTTCGGTTCACGTGTAAACTTGAATGATACGTGGTTAGCATAATATTATTCATTACAAGCTATTCATTCAAATTCCAACGAAATAAAATGTTTCGAGAAATGTAATTATCATAGCATGTCGTAATTGGCTTATATTGTCGCGCATGGCGAGCAAGTAATTGGCCAATAAACCGCATTCTTCTCTTCTTATTTTATCGAATACTTCTACAATTGAGAAAAAAATTTCATCTCACGAATACTATGAATATTGCTGAGTTTATTTTACTTGGATTCATCGTGTACGTCCTATTTTATTTCGTTCTTATTTATTCATGCTTGTTCCTTTCTTTTCATCTTCTCTTATAGAAAATTGTTTGATTTGGATTCGCTATGTTACCGATTGCGGTGATGTATAAAAACTTTGTGTTCGAAGAGGATCTTTTATATTTTACTATTTTCATATGGAATATATATAATATTTGTATAAAATTATGATCAGAGGTTGTCACGACATTTGTATGATTTTGACTAAATCCTTCTGCTCAGGGATGAATATGACAATTTGATCAATTTAATCACTTGAAAGAAGTGATTATTTTCATTATAAAAATCGATAAATTAATTCTTCTACAAGAAGAAATTCTTTTTCCAAACGAATAATTACTTGCTCTTGTCTTGACAGAAAAACTTCACATCATTGCTTGTTCGATTTCGATATGAGTGCTTTGATTAATCCGGCTGGAAAAATATTTTTGGATAACGAATGCATGCCATTTTATAAACTACAAGTATGGAAAAGTTCACCATACTTTTTCGTGAGGACAAGAATGATTATGTTACAATTCTGATGAATTTTGTTTTCAATGAAAATTGATTTAGTTCAATGAAAAAAATATTTTATTGAATTGAAATTTATATTTTTCGAATTTGGAAAGGATTATATGTTACGAAATTGTTTGTTTCAATTCAATGTGAAATTTTTTCAATGTGAACTGAAATGGTCATCTTTTGTGAACGTAACGGCCATATTCAAACTCGTTCACCCAATTTTGAACGGTTAGAAACACAGGAGTAGATATCTAACTCAGCTTTGATGTCTTTCGGTGTTGAACCTTCTGAATTGAATGTTTGGTAACTGACCGAAACTCACTTTTTGCCATTTTTCTAAATAAACAAAAGTTTTTTGCTTCAGTCAACAATCAAAATCCAGGGCATGTTTTAAGGGTCAGTTCTAACCAAAAAGTTAGTTCTACAAGAAAACGGTTACTTCTAAAACTCAAAAACGGTTAGTATAATGGCAAGTTTTTAATAAAATTTATGTATAAACTGTATTGAATTATATATAAATTATATATAATTTTGAAAATTTTTCCACTCGGGGTTTTTTTTCTGTTCTAAATCCTGGGTATTCAGTGTTTTGGTTAATTCTATATTTTCCTTGGAATAGGCCCTGTTAAAATTAAACCACGTGATGAATATGACACCCTTTGAGAAACACTTAGTACTGAATTTCTTGGATTTTTTCTAAAGACTTATTAAATGACTCTCATGGAAACATGTAATTGATCGACGTAAATAAACTCCCTCTACAATTTTATCATCAAAGTTAGCCAAAGAGAGCTGAAAAAATCAGTTTTTAACAACAAAAAAACACATACGTGGAATAGGATACTAATATCACAACTTGGCGTGACGTAACATACATCATGAAAAACCGTTATCAAAACGGTGTCAGAATCAAAACCACGTGAGTTCTATGAAAAAAACTCCAAACGGTGTAAAAATTACATCTTGTAAGAATGAAACCATGTGGTTTTAACAGAACCCACACAGCACCGCAGTCTCAGAAGAAGTCAAAAAGAATTATTATTGTACTGATTTTATTCTTTATGAATTCTGTAGGAATTCTCCTGGGACTGTGGTGCTGTGAGGGAGCACAATTTGGTATAATATTTTTCTAACACGGCCAATTTTTATACAGTGATAAATGAATATTCACGTTTTTTTTCCTCCAATGTCCTCTACAAGTTGAGACGAGTTGAACTGAGATGACTTCATTTCAGAAGTCAGTGGTTAATGCTGTTTTCATGTTTTTGTTTTAACAAATAACTCCACGTCAATGAATAGATTGGAATTGTTTTGTATTCCATTTGAGATGGAATTATCATCATGTGAATATTCAAACATAAATTCTCAATAAAAGATTATCGGAGAACTTGTTACTGGTATTGAAATTGATCCGGCGGAAGTAAATGAAAAGACAACTTCTCCTCATCCTTCATTGATTGGATAAGCAACTTGGATATCCAATTGATTTTACTCCATTCTGAGTGTAAATATTCGTAGATACAATGTGATATGAAGGCTTCGTAAGGATAAAGCAGCGACCGTGTATCTGATCTCTTTGTATCATGTTGCAAACGTATGTCGATGACACGAGTGTTTAATCTACTTGTCTTCTGTAATTTGTAGAAAACTTGATTAATGGTTTCATCAACTAATTTCAATCCCTATTCACGTATGAATCAATCAATGTAATGGCTGCCAACAAAGCAAAGTACTTTATTTTTCAAGAGTCGTACAAGGAATGTTCCTGATAGAAATCATAGACAGAAAAAAGGGGAGAGTGGGGACACTTGCACCACGGGGTGACATGCACCACAGCAGATATCTCTTGATCTTACAGATATTTTCAAGTCATTTTTGCACGTGTTGCTAGCTGTATGAATGCCCTAACTCCACACGAGTCCACAGGAATATGAAACGATTTTTTTTTTTTATTTAGAGCAAAAGCTTTGACACTCTCAAAATCGCTTCATTGTTGTATTGTTTGTGTTTAATTATTAATTTCAAATAAATGTTCATGAATTGATTAAAAAATAGTGGTTATTATTTAAATTGAGGTATCAGTTACTCACGGTGAGAGATAAAGAACATCGCAGGGTGGTGCAAACATGCCAACAAGGTAGTGCAAGTCTCCCGTCATGTGAGGAAAATTACACCAATCACAATGTTTCTGGAGAACACTCGTATCATTGATAGAACGTCGGATTCGACCTTGCAATCATTCGCAATTCAAAGAAGAAATCTTCGCTCTGTAAAAATCCTATAAATGGTGTATCGAATGAACTTAACCATGAAAATTATAACAAGGCAGCCTTGGGCCATTTTCCATTTTTTTCCTAGTAGACAATGAAAAGTTGAAAAATACATATAATAGCATCGAAGTATAACTCTTCAGCTCTACTTTGTTCGTTCGGTATTTCGAGTAACGATTGTGTAATTGCATTCAACGTGAAAATTAGTTGTCGAACTGTGAAGAATATGTGTGGAATTTTGAAGTCTAGAATTGTTTTTATGCTCCTCCATATTAATTTTTTCCTGAACCCGTCCAACAGCGGACATGTCTCTACGTAGAATCTCCGTTCATCCACCTTGTATCCACGTAGAGTGCACGGATATGAGACGTGTAAATCGGTGAGTGTGCTATGAGGGAATATTCAATGAAAATTCATAAAACACATTCCCAACACTATCTCAGAATTTTCCTCAATCGTATATGTGAATAATTTTCTTACTATACAAATTTTCGTAACATTCTCTCAGTAATTTCAATGAAAAATTGAATGTAGTTTTGAAGTGAAATATATCAGTTTTGCCCTGGTAGAAATTTGTCTGGGCATCCCATTTAACACATTTCAGCTAATTTGACTTGTGTGCTAAAAAATTTAGATGATTTATGTAGATTTTTCATGCGTCAGCTGATCGTACAGTAACATTGATAGTCAGAGGAATGAAAGGAAGCCCAAACTTTGTAATTTGTTACTTGGGATTATTTTATGGTGATAAATTCAAAGGCAACGTCTTTGACTTGAGATTACATTTCAAAATACATTTTCACCTTATTCATATGAGTGATTTTACTGAAAAAACATGATTTCACATTTCTAATTAACAATTTGAACTACATTCTAGCAATTCCCTGGGACACCTGGATGGGCACAGGCTAGAAAGTGCGTTAGAAAACTAGCTAGACGCCAATCTAACATCTGGGAAAACTGGCTGGGGCCCATTTAATTTCCAATCATAATTTCTACTAGGAATGATCATGAGGAAAGAACCGTCACACGTATATATCTCGTTCGAATCAAATTTGAATTGCAAATTAGGAAACATTTTACATGTTATTACGATTGATTCGAATAAGTATTTTTGATGCCTCAATTGATGGCATGAAATTCACATTACGTGCGTATAAAGTGATGAAATGCATTGAGAAAAACAGAATAGTGCACTGAACTACGCAACAATCAATTAAAACGCATAATTGATTTGACTATTCAGAGTTAGAACAACTAGGTATTCAATTTTATCCAATGACTAATTATATTCGAACATATTCAACTATCGTACGTGATTGAGTTCCCTACTCTTTGTCTCACCATATGATTGCTTGTCGATTTCAAAGATCAACAATTTTTTTTGTCTCATATCACTGAGGTTTGAATCATTTATTCAAAATCAAATAACAAGCAACATTTAAAACTTGCCGCAAACAAGAGAGCAGTTCTCATCAACATTCTATTCAATGAGAATTCTGATTGCTGTTATAGCAAACATTTTCCTCACACGTTGAATGAAGCACAACATGGTACACTGGAAGAAGAGTTTATTAGTATTCAATAAATCTTCACCTAAACGGAGCGTAATGAATACTCATTAACAGTTAATAACCCTTATTCGAGAGTAATGAGGCATGTTTATTCGAAATCCATATTTATGGAATACAAAACAACCCTCTTCTTTCAGAGTACTATAAGGTATATACAAAAAGACATACCACGAAATAGGGGTTTGATGAAATAAATTATCCTGCTGAAAATTGATACGATATTTTATCTTTTCGAAGGGAATCGTAATGTAAAATAATTTACGAATCATTCATGTTATGCACCATAACATCTTGGTGCGTCATCTCTCCTGGATTTATCCCATTCTTCGTTCGAGCCGAGTTATTTAAGCACATTTGATTGAGGACAAAGTTCACTGGAAATTTATTTATTTGGATATACTTCCCAAATTAATCTCCTCCTCGATTTGACGTAAATGATGACTTGTTATTGATGCAAAGAAGAAACGCAATGCCACAAAATTAGACATCTCAGATATTAGATATTTTCTTGAAAATTGGTATTATACTGTGATTATACGTTGTTGAAGTTTGAATTAAAAAATGTGTATAAGAATACAAAAGTACTACAACATATATGATTAATTCTTCGCATGACACATCTGATCGTTATAACTCAATTGAGAGGATTGATTTCGAAATAGTCTCTGTAAAAATTGAAAGAAATACTCCAAAACTTTTATGAACTGCTTTTTGAAATATCTTCAGTTTGAGATAGAAATCATAAATTATTTCATATTTTAACTTCCGAGATATTTTAAATTACATTGAACGGTTGTTGTCAAATGTAAATTCAACTTTTCAAAACCTGTTTCAATGAAGAATATTCATAAAGAGAATTACAAATACCTTATTAACAAGATTTTAATAATTTGATGTACTGATTGTTCAGTTTCTGCGGATGAATTTTGTCATGCGAATTTCAAACAAGCCTGATTAAGCTGTATTTAGTATATACCAAGTATTTCGTAATCCATTTGGTACATCTCACATCTCGGAACGGAAAGTGGAATTGAAATCACCGAAATTGATTCGAAATCGTGGAATTACTGTATGCGATGTTTCACAAATTATAATACAGGCGGACGATAATAACAATACCAACATAAAAAGTTGGGAAGTAGTTTATTCGGATTCAAGTGGTTCAATGATGTACATTATGCTTCAATTCAATCTGGGATATGAATATTTGTAATTTGAATGTATATTCGTGTTCACGTTGTGAGTACAGAATTTCCCATTGTAGAGACAAATTACTTCAACGAAGTTTCAGTATTGTACGTACAACAGATCACTGTCATTTGAATATTTCCATGATTTATAGAATTAATTTCTGATATTTTCTTGGAAATAGGTTTTCAAGTTTCATTAACTGTGTTTCAATTTTGTTCTCAAGATTATAAAACGAACTCGTATAGTTTCTATTCTATTCCTATCTCTCCAGTCATTTAAAGGAAGTTTCAATGGAAGGTTTGGAAACAAATTTCTCTATCAAACTCCATGATAAGAATCGTAATTACTCAATCTTGTCGAGTGGTTTAGAATTCATCTCCTCTCGAAATGAATTATTTCTTATATATAAATATATACTGAAGAATCGAGGAGTATAATGTTGACTGCTTTGGATGGTAACTTCTTCATTGAAAAGAATTTCATAAAAAACAACTCCCACGGAAAATAATGAGGGACGGATTACTACGAACGCATATTAATTTTGTATATAATTTTGATTCGTTTCACTCACATCTTCACAACTTGCGTTCCAAGAGGAATGAAACAATCGGTCTGGATGCAGGGAAAAGTATTCATATAGAACGGCATTTACATTTCTTTCAGTTTTCAAATATTGATCATGAGAGTAGCATTCCATGTGATGAATTTTCTGAATTATATATAATTCATGTATAATTATTTATAAATCATATATAAACCATATTGAATTATATACATACAATTTTGATAAATTTTTCAAATTATTCAATAAGAAGTGTGATTAAATTTTCATATAGGTTATGAACGATGGATAACATCAAAATTCTGTGATCAATCACGAAATTTATACGTTGATCTTATATTGTGAAAGTGTTGACAGCATTTATCGTTTTTATAACGCATCAAGAATCTTCAAATCTCACAGCCAATGACAAAATCATAAAAATCTTTCCGTTAGATCTAAACGGAAATTTTGTTGACACATGAAATAGTATTTATCAGCACATATTAGTCAGGGACTCGACGAATATCCTCTGAATTTCTTAAAACTCCGATACTTTCATTCGAACGTAGATATTTGAACCGGTCGAAAACCAAGAAAAAGCATAACATGTGTTACACGAATCTTAAGTCTCAACCTGATCATAATTAATCACTTTACGCGTTTGTAGTAGTGAATAGAAGTATCGTGTGTAGTATCGCCAAAGAGCTTGCGATGATAGAATATAGCAATGGTTTATGCAATATATATATATACGTTTATGTGTATCCGTATGTGTGCACGGTCCAGCGATAATAATTCACGATAACGCCAAACTTTCTCCAGGTGTGTCTGTCGGATAATGTATAAAGGTGTATCTGCTTACTATATATATGTATATATCTACCGCGGCCGATGACACTATCACGAATGCTTATACACTCATATATATGTATCCCATATATGATAACTATTGCTCACTGTCTTGAGAAAGCCACTATAACTTCGCGCCGAGTTAGTACAGAAAATATATCTATATTGATTTTGGTGGAGTATTTTTTCTATGTCGTTTATCCGTTTTACTCAAACAAATTCCTTCATTTTAATACATATATGATCATTAGACCGAACACCAATATTTATGTAAGTAATTGATTACGTAAATTTTCCTACTAACGTTTGAGAAGTTTTTATTAAAAAAAAAATATAAATAAATGATCGATATATATATCATTAAATATTCAAATGTACGTTTGAAATGGTCATTCACGAATCGAATAATTAATTTTATTATATATACATTTATATTACGCTTCAAGAGTCATAAAAACACGTAGAGTGGTGAGAATATAACGGAATTTTTTCAGTATTCATTAGGTAATCTTTACGTAGAATGTTCAAAATTGTTGATAAGTGATTATATTAAAGTGCTGTAGTTTATCTAATTTCATACGCAAATTCAACATCAAGTACTTTTGTTTGTACAACATTGAAGTAACATTACATTTGTTAATGGCGTTTTCAAGAACTTCTCCGTAAACGTAATCTCGTCTGATCTTGTATGACTTTGATAAATACTTTGAGAATTTTTAAAAAGATTTGTATCCACGTAAACAGCAATAAAAATCATATTTTTAACGGAAGAGCGAGAAAATTAGAAGAATCAAAAAAATATAACAAGAACAGAGAGAATAACTAGTCGAAGTTGATCTCACGCGCGTACACATCCAGACTTGTATCAAGTTGACTTCAAGTTAAACGAATATATGGATATAATTATAGAAAAATTTGCCTACCACCGTTGAACGGCTATTAGTTTGATAGTTATTAGGTGCTTATACCCGATCCCAACGAGTTGAAGTTGTCCGGCAGGCTCGATTGCAATTAAGACCGGTTGAACCTGCCTAAGCGGACGCACCAAACTCTGTGTTGGTGATTGCGTAACTTTCGTACACCAACACTATTAACATCATTCCTGCTTTGTGTTACTATACTCAGCAATGCACATCTTTAATCGAGGAATGCTTTTGGATAGTGTTGTCTCTTCGCAATAATGAAGATTTTATAAGAAGACAAAGAGAAAGGAATTTCAATGAAAATCAATCTTTCCAAGAGAGTACATAACTTTGATATCAAATTTACACCACTGAACGATCAATTATCTGCTTTCCATCTATATAATCATTGAAGTTCTATGATCGAAACAATCACTCTTTCATGTTGTTTAGAAATTTGTGGAAAGAGTTAGAATGGGAGATCGTGGATTTGGAACTCTGAAGAGAATAATAAAATGTCGGTCGAAATTATCGACGAATCATCAAATTACATTCTCTCTATTCACTCGCACAAGCATGTACGTAATACACGTGGGTATATTTGGAAGCCTATGTCCATGTATCGCAATTACGTTATAGAAGATTTTAAGTTCAGTGAAAGATATTACGACACATGAGAAGTTAATTAATTCCTTCCCGATACGTTTATTGTAGAAGCAACACTCGATGTGTTTTGCAAAATATATCAATCTAATATTATCAAAGTTGAAAGCGTCAATAAACTTTGAGAGGATACAGATATTGCCATGTTGTTTCGATGGGAATTTCTAATCGGTTAATTCTAAACAACATCAGATTCGAGAAACAAATGAGAGAAGAACATTATAATTCTAATTTGATTTTGTCGATTATGGATGGTCGATGTATGCTTCATTTTATTTCGGTCGTCGATTTTGAAATGAGAGAAAGTTTAGGCATATCTGCATTTCGCGATTCTGACATAACTGAAGAGAAGAAATAAGCAGAATGAGAGATAGGAAAAGAAGAAGAGCAAGAGGAAGATGAGGATGATTCGATTCAACGTCGAACGTCGTGTATACCTTTTTTCCCTCTGTGCTTCTTGTAAAACGAAAGAGGATTACGAAGAAAAAGGTAATTCCGTTGAAATTATCTAGAAATTATCTGTACAAACGAGTTACAAAGTTACGAAATTGCTCTCACCGATTTATTCCTTCTTGTAACGCCCTGTGCAAAATATTGTCTATGTGTTTTCACACATAAACGTACACATGCAAAACGTACATCACGATGGCGAAAGTAGCGTCTGACCATAAATCTAAATCTAAATCTGGAGGAAAATTTACTTTATTGCACCTCAATTGCAAGCGCGCAATTGCACTTTGTTCGGCTGGAAAGATTCATATCGAGGCCCAGCGCAATCATCGATGAACCTTAAGGAAATAAGAATATATTTTAAACGTGCAAACGCTTCGTTTTCTATCCTATGAAAAACCTTCGCTCGAACTTCTCTCATTGGATTTAGTTATTTCATCTTCAAATGGCTCTTTCGGTTTGCGAATTTTGATGTTACGAAGGAATGATATAATACGCTATTGTACAATATCCACGTAATAACGATGATTATAATGATAATATGTGTTACGGAGAAAGAAAAGTATAGTTGCGAGATTCATGTGTAATGAAACCCAGTGGATCTCCTTGGGTCGTGGAAAAACTCATTCTCCGCATTCACGAGGATAACTTCGCAAGGAACTTTAGAAGGGAAAACAATATTTTTGAGACGAAAAAATACTGATCATCCGTGTCGGTTATGGTATTAATAACGGAAATTAGATAATGCGTTCAGCACTTCCGTTGAATTCTCTTATGTGAATCAAATGTGTTACAAAGATATCTATCAAATGAAATAATTGTCCAAATTTTAGCAACTTGAATTATTGTAGTACATCACTGAATTCGATACAACATCCTTTTTTCAATAATATGATGATATTGCCCACGAACAGCCCACGACAACAACTGTCACTATCGACTAGTTTAATGCTTTTGATGATTATAAAAATATCCCTTTCCTATAGTTTAATCGGATAGAACTGAGTCAACCTACCTTGCAATTGGGTAACATTCTTCCTTTTCATACCCTATTTTCGAAAGAAAATTCTTGGATGATTTAATTCATCATAAACTGACTGCGGGTTGAAGAAACTATTCAATTTGTTCACCACATACAGAAAAACCTTCCACAGCCAAACTTACAACTGGCTGTACACTGCAAACTGAAGTGTGTTAAAATTGACTACAAGAACACAGATAACGTGTGTGAACACGGATAAACAGTGTCATTATACACGTTTTATCCGTGTTAAACACACATTTACACACATGATCCGTGTTCTTATAGTGAATTCCAACACACTTCAGTTTGCAGTGTATACTCATTGTATTCACGAAAATCAGTCGTGTTTTCGTAGTAACCTGTAACGTATAGACACGACTGATTCATGTTGATACAGTACCCAATAAATATAACATCTAAAACTGGTCTGAAAGATGTTTTTCTCATACCCTATGTGAAAGAAATTTCCCATAATTGTGAATTCGCTTTTCTCGTACACGAATAGGAATTCTCACATAAAAATATATAAGAATGACTGTTTTTATGGAATTTTTACTGTAAATTTATAACATTTCCCCCAATATTTACGGGAAATTTGTTACAATAGAGTTTTAGATGTTATGTTTATTGGGTAACCAGTGCAAATTAATAAAAATGACAATGAGTGATCAATATAAATTAATAAAATTAAATCACGCGCGCGCGATTTTATGGTTCAACTGAAATCTAACAATCAATTTCTATTATGCAGAGAAAACAGAGCTGGGTAATATTTGTGAACATTTTATTTCAAATACTATTTGGAATAAACTATTCTTCAGAATTGAAATAAAACAGTATTTCAAATCAGAAAAGAAATTTCAGCAAATAAAATATTTTATTCTCAGAATCTCAAACTGAAGCATAAGATGGATACTTCATTTCCTGTCTATATCTATTTTTGATAAACATAGATGAATTGAGAAAGTATTGTTCACAAATATGATATCATATGATTCCTGATGATAAAAAATCATATCTTTTGATAAACGATTTTATGAAGGACTGTATATTTGTAATGAAAAGAAAAAATACTTAGCTAAACATTCAAACCTTCAGCACTGAAATGTCTTTTTCGAATAAAACCCTGTTTGAAATACTATTTTAAATTATTTCTACAGTAAATTGAATACTTTATTCTGAAAAGTGTAATTTTTCAAACGAATGAAATATTCTATTTTGAAAAATCCATAAATAACGTCAAATAAAATATTCATTTATTATTTGAGTTGGGAGATAGTATTTTACCCAGCTCAGAAAGAAAACAGGACTCTCAATCGGAGTAATGTTGTCACTTTCCATAGATGTTCAGTCAAGAAAATAACGAATAGTCGTTGTATCTTTCTCTAGTATATTTCAATCAAGTGAATAATTAATATTTATAATTATAAGGAAGTAAAATGAAATCAATGCCAGATCGATTTCCGGAATAATGAACCAAATTTCGAGATTCGAGTAATTAAATTTAAAATTCGGTGTAACCGATTACTGGTTTCAACGGAAGGTTGATACACTACGAGGCCTCTGCTGGATTCATTTGACTCCGAGTATGAATCCCATAATGGGAGCGTATCACGAGTTATTGAAAGGGGAAATTCGATCGTGACGGGAGCATTCTTAACCTCGATCTCTGGAATAGGAGTTTTTTTTATCAAAAAAGATGTTCTTTCTCTTGTCCTCTCCTCTTCCCTAACACTGCTCGTTTCACCGCTCTAGCGATGGAGGAAGCGCTCCTTCTCCAGCTAGCTCTACTCCCTGAGATGGTATACAAACCCCGGCCGTCCATCGTTCCTTTCAATTCACCAAATATCGAGGAGGTCAGTCCGAAACCTGGTGTTATCAGTGTTTTCAACGTCCATTACCACATCTTTCTGTAGAGAACTTCCTCATTTTCACCGTTAGAAAAGAAATGCATGATCATTTCACAAGAGCTCCTCTCATATGCTATTTGAGTTTCTCTTACCTATGGGCAAGAGGCCTGCACCGTAGTGCTCCACGTGTCGTAAAGTAGAAATAGCCGCAGGGATCAGACTCATAAGTATATTTTCATACTTCACTTGTGTGTTCGACAAACCGGGTTCGTCGTACGTAGAGACCCTTTAATTGGGTTTATTGAGATCAAACATGCTGAGTGAGAGCCATACGCGGAGCCTCAGTAAAACTTTTGCTCTTGTATCTTGAATTTCGTGATCTTCATCATCATTTCTCCTTAATGAGAATCAAAATTCGATTGAACATATCGCACTTTGCATTATACTTATGAAGAGAATAAATTGGATGTTGATTTTCAATTTTGCGATTGAAATTTGGAATTATTACACGTACAAAAATCCCGGAAAATCACTTCCTTCAATGGTTTCAGATTTGATGATAAGTTCCGCCGTGGCTCAACAATGAAGTGGAGAATCCCCCATGTATATCACGTTAACGTTGTGTTGTTCACGGATGATTGGTGAAATACACGAAATAGCTCTCTATTTACTCAATGATTGGACACACGGTTATGCATGCGAGAATATCGCGTATACCGAAAGTATACAAGGAAAAGGAGGGACAAGCAAAAAGGAGAGTGCATAGATTTTTTCTTAGCTCAACCAGTCTTCTCGATGCTGAGCCGGTCTCACGGTAGTAGTTCTTCGGGGTCAGGGGGCGATATACGTGTATTTATATATATATATATACATATACATATATATATATATATATATACATATATATCTATATATATATATATATGTGTGTATTTAAGTATCTACTTTACTTGCCTTATACCTTAGAGAGCTGCCTTGTTCGCGGTTACTCAGGTTGTTGCTTTCTTAGTTGCATCGGAGTCTGCGTGTCGTGAGTATCTCCGTCCAACTTATTCTTATTGGCTTTTACTTTCCTTTTCCCGGCTCTACCTTCTTCTCTATTTCCCATCGACACTAGGTGCACTATGGCATGGTGTATCGCACTCTAACCTGAGACCGTGATTAGCCTATGATTGCAGCTTAGTAGCAATCAGAAGGTGGATTTGCAAAGTTCTATAACCACTTCAAAAGTATAATATTTCTCTTGCTCTCAGTTTCATATGTTTTATTGATGATTTTTCAATTACGTTAATTATGTAAAGCACGATAAAACACGAAAAAGAAGTGATACTTCTTCCTCGATCTACAGTGAATATATGCACTTGTTTCGATCAAGTGAGAAACCAATACTGGCACTATACTCTGCCTGTAACCAACATTGGTATAATTCAAATTTTTTCTGATGTCTATGATGCAAAGAAACAATTATGTACAGTTTGTAATTAAGAACACTATTTCACGTGGATATCTTCTCGTTCTTCAATTTATCTAAATGGTTAATAATAAACATTCTCCTGTCATGTTATATCATCAAATAAGAAAAGGAGGGAGAATTTTCTAAAACAAAATATAAATCACGCTACAAGATCTTGCCCAGAATAATATTAGGAGAAGATATTCAAGGGAAAATGATGAAAGAATATTAAGATTAGGATATGTAAAATGGATTATACAGAACGAACGATGTCACAAATACATACAAATCAAACGATTAGCTACTTGAATATGTAATTGGAAAGTTTCATCGAACTCAGTTCGATGAAATAAGGTGTTTCACGATGATTATGATAATCTCAAATTTAGGAGTATATTTCAATTTTAAAATATAAAGCGTAAAAAAATGAACGGGTGGAAAATTTCTGAAAGTTTGATAAAAATGTTCTAGTAATTAATTCATCATTCGCTGATCATCTCATAAAGGATTGAAATTGAAACTCAATGTATAATGAAATATATGAATCCTCTAATCACCATCAATTTTAATAACGACTATAAAATCAGCTAATACCATTATTCTCCTTTCTGTGTAGATATTTAAATTAATGGAATCTCAGAACCGTATTCGAAACAGTATTCTTTTTATTTCTTTTGCAAATTTCTAAAGACGAACAAGCTGTTTATGCGAAATGTCCTTTATTCCTCGGCCGCGTATATCTGGCTTTCAACAAGTTATTCGTACGACCATCATCAATCCGATGAACGAATTCGGCAAAGCGCGAATATTAATAAAGAACCTAAAACATAGATTGACAAAACAGTAAAAGTTGAACAGACGGGTCATAGAAAAAGCCAGAGACACCTTTGAATCACTTAACTTCAACATGAATCATCATGAACAACGTTAAATTCATGAATTCAATCAAATCCAAACAGCTAAAAATCCTATAGAATTTTTTTCTTTCTCCCAATTTCTCGTCAGAAATTAGTTTGAGTGGAAGGATGTTGCGATCATACGTACAACGAATGATTGGATTTCATTCTTAATGTGGTCGGGGAAAAATCGAAATAATCTCAATCAAATGACAAATGAATGTATTTTTGAATTATCTCTACTTTACGTCCTATGTCTGATGATTAATGACGCGATTCTCATAATTTTATCGAAGCTGAAAAAAGTTTGTTAATGATTCACCTCGTACGATTTGTAGATCTTATCATAAATCATTAACATGCTACAAAGAGTTGCAAAGTTCCAACTACCAAGCGGACAGTTACGCTACCAGTGAAAGGATTAATTATGATCGGTGGCTCAAAGATGTTTGACTGGTGGTTCTTTCTCAAACTGCAACAGCTCTTAACGCGTGACATGGGCGCAGGAACTTGAATTACACACGTTTCAACTCGAAGATACATCTTCGTATATTTATATTTACGTGATGTTCCTTTGCTTCTTTAGCGTTGACGACGACGGAGAAGGCGATGATGACGATCATCGGTGTACCGCGGGTCCTACTTTCTCTTGAGGTGTTCACGCATGCTCGCATAAACACCAATGGAGAACCACAACCACAAGGCGTGTGTTAAGAGAATTGCACCTTCGTGTCTCCGAAGATGAGTCAATTGATGATCAATTAAATTTGAAGGTACCGGTGGTAGAACATGGAAAGTCCGAGAGGCAAAGTATTTTCAGTTTTACGCAATCTCGAAATGTATTCAGTTCCTTTTTTCTCCTCAATGTTATTGAGATTGTAGAGAAATTTTAATTCCTCCATTAGAAAAAGTACACAGTGGAACACCACTAAAAATCTTCTCAAAATGTCCAATCCGAATTGTGATGTTGAAATAACTCTACATATTTGGTGTCGCAATTAAGTGTTAAATTCGACAACATTTGAGATGGATTTTATTTGACACTACCAATTTCCTCCAGCGTTTGGTGTTCGCATTGCATTTCGTAGATTTCGTGCTTCGATCGTAAAAAAGTTGTTTTGTCATCGAAAATCCAGAATTTTTCTCTCACCTCGACGAAATATCACGCCTTTTGGATACCGAATCCCCAAAAAATGACGGAAATTGTGAAAAACCACAAAATTGTGGTGTATCATTTCTAATGAAATAATTTATTGAATCCTCTCTTCTGTATTTCTGATAGGAAATTTGCGCCATGGGTTTTCAATTCTTCCGTTGAAATCCCCTGAAGGAACTTCATGATATAAAAAACTGAGCATGATTGAAAGACCCATTAAAAAGAATGAGAAAATTGATACATTTGATGTTCATATTTTGCTGAATCACTTGAACTCGAGCTTCATATTTGCACGATTTTTTACAGACGATTTATTAAATGATACACCGTCTGCAGATATATGATTAGATAATACATTTAAGTATAATGTATGTATATAAGCTGCATAGACGGGTATTACGGTATCAAGTTTATTAACCATTATAATACCGGTTTGATGTTCATATGTTGCAGCATTTAATATAATATAAATCATTACGTGAATGAAATATAACATTTCAATTTGCAGTAGAGATCTATTAATTCCATTCATATATCTGTTTACGATTTTTTCTTAATTATCTATATTCCAGTTTGAGTGAAATGTAGAATCGATATTCGAATTTATGTATCGCCTTCGGTTGCGAATAACGTTGGATTGTTTTTTCCCTTTCGTCGATGAAACAAGATTATTGCAAAATTGGCATGAATTGTGAGCAAAGCTGCACTCATTGCTGTTAATCTCATGATTTATTTGATATATTTGCGTGTTCGCATGATATTTATTGAGTATCAAAAAAAAAATGCACTAAAATATCTTAATAAACTTGAGGGTCTAATACTACACGAGGGGAAACCAAAATAATGATGCGAAATTGGCAATAGAATTTTGTCATACATCATCCCACAATGATCATCGTAAAAACTGTAGGACTGTCGATATTACTGAATTTGTGTTCATCGTTTGTTGCTACAAGAACAAAACATTCCTGCTCAAATCGAAAAGTTTTGAAAATTATATATATATATATGAATTCCTATGTAATTTTCTATAAATTTACACTGTGAAGGGCTTTTGATGAAATTTTTTCTTTAATTTGCAATGGAATTTATTAAATTAGGAAATTTTTTTTTTTACTATGAGAAACACTTGTTAATCACTCAATAAAATTCGGCTGGAATTCCGTTGAGCACGTCGATGAAAAATAATGAAAAACTTTTGAATCCATTTTAAAATTATATTTCTGATCCTTTTCCTAAATTCTAAATCGTATATACATGAGTATATTTGAGATTCAAAACCAAAATTATTGCGTGTGTTTCTAGCACCTGTTATATTTACAAATTTCAACTGAAACACACCAGATGATGAGATAAACATCTCATTTATATCATAAAATCATTTCTAAATCTATCATAGTATTTCACGGATTTTTTTATTTCAACACGGTAAATAATCACATCTTCCGAGTCGAAAAATTGTGATACTTTTTAAAGCCTGATCAACTCCGTAATACGCAACGATCCAGAGTTCAATCGGGTTGAAAAAAGGTCAACATCAGGTTGAATAAGAATGTTAAAAGCAAGATCAGGAGGAAAAATGAAATTAAACCTGATTCACTCCGTAATACGCAACGAATCAGAGTTGAATCAGGTTTCACTTTTTGACTCGGGCTGAATATATAAATTTGAGCAAATAAAAATTTTCATTGAATCTATAAAAATCTACCTGAATTCGAAGTTTTGCTTTTATTCAGTCTCAATATCGCGAGAGGTAAATCTCCGGAAAGCAGTTTGCGCCAAGTTCCAAGTAAAATTTTAATACATATAAGTTTCAAAAGCGATATAATTGGATATTCCCATTATTTATCGCTTCAATCGCCCCAGTCAATAATATCGTAATATTCGCAAAATGCTGGTGGTCGAAATTTGATATTTCTAAATTGGTCGACTAGATAAAAACTGTTACTTGTTTACAAATGTGGAATTTTCGGGATATTGCACCTCCAAAATATGACGATACCACTCTTCTCCCGAATCTCCGACATTCGGAGCACGTAAATGAAGTTATGTGTGTATACCGCGTGCGCAGAGCGTGACTTCAGAGCACGTGGTAGCACGTGGAGAGGCGTGGTTCGTGGGAGGGCCGTGTATTGTACGAGTACCGGTAGTAATCCACTTGGCACATGTTGTATTTCTGTATGTACGTATACGTTCAGTAAACCCTACTCTTTTTCCTTCTCAGTCTTGTCGTCGCATCGGTTTGTAACTCCTACAATCATTTGTCTCGTTTATTCTTTCTCCCTTCTTTTCTTTTGTCCCTGCCTTTTTTATACCTCTTTCTCTCTCCACTTTGCCGTTTCAAACCGGTACAAAAATGTGCACCCAAGTATACGCCGAGTATGAAGTAGAATTCTAGAGAATATTACGATCTTGATTGTTTTTCACCTCATAATTTCATGATCTCAGAGGAATATTTTTAATGGGTCGGAGAACATTATAAATTGAATGAACTTGATAAATTTTATGAGGCAAGCAATTAAGTCTTGAAAAATGCATTAGTAATAGATTGTAAGAAAATTTTATATAAAATTACTCAGCATATCGTTGGTAAAATTCTAATTAATAGTATATGGTAGAATTTTGCAACACTGTAACTCTTTACAATGTTTTATTGAGTAAAATTACAATTTATGTTAAAATCATATTGTAAATCATTGAGAAACATTGTGCGTAAAATTTCACAATATATCATTAACTAAACATTATCAATAATATTTGACATAAACAGATTTTTCACAACGTATACATGAAACTCCACTCACCCGTAATGGCCAATTGAGACTTTCCAAAGATCTTTTCAGTGTTGGACATCACCCATCAATCTAAAATGAAAGAAATGTATTTTTATACAGTGTATTAACCATTTTTGTTTGACTACTTATTCTTCTTAGATCCCGATATTTTCAACTCTAACTTAATCCCCTGTCCTTTCATTGATTGTCAGGGTTGCCATTTGAGGGTCCAGCCCAGTTGAACCCAGTAGGTTTTTGCGGGTGGCCACAGGTTGTAAAAATCTTCGAAAACGGATTCAAAACTCCAAATGCCCCCGAAAGTAAACATTTTTCAAATTATAATATTATACTCAAATTATCGTATAAAAATTTTGAATTCCGGTCGCTATTTCAAATTACCTATCGATCAAAAGAATTGTTATGCTCAAAAATCTAAAAGTATAGCTAAAATATACACGATTCGACTTGTTCGTCCCTGATAAAGTCCCGTTCCAATAGACAAAACTCAAAAAGAAAAACAATGCAGACAACAAAATCGTATTTTTTAATGAAAAATTGTAAAAATCTCAGTGCTTCGCTTGTCAAATCCAATTTTTTCAATGTGACTCAAAAGAACGAAACTGGGGTTGCATATAAAATTGTCTCATTGAATAACGAATACAGAGCTTCGAAGTTGATAGAAAAATTCGTGCATCCTCAACGTCGAAGGGTTGAAGGAAGGTTCTTCTCAAGTAACACGAAAATTACGTGTTTTCCTTGATTTATTTGCATAGAAGAAATAAAAAACACTCGGCTATCTTTTGGCTCGTAAGTTTAGATGCCAAAAAATTGAATAACCTTCAAAACAAAAATGAAATCAAAAATTCATCAAGCAGTTTTTGAGTTATGATGTCAACCAACTCAAAAAACATGATTTTGAGAAAAACGCCTCTTAAAGTTCGGGATACGAATTTCCTAATTTGAAGAAATTTTATAAATGTACTTTGAGACTCATTAAATGGATGTCAAATATTCCATTTCATTATTTACTTCCTTTTATGAGAAAACACTTCGAGAAACCATCTCATTTCGGGGTTTTCTGAATTTGCCGGATTTTTACAATGATCATAAAAATGCGGTATAAAAGATATTTTGAGAACATGAAAATATTTTGGAGAAATCTTACATCAAAGATTAGCTAAGTACTTTGGCGTTAACGAATATCATTATCAGATGAAACCCAGTATCAGATTTTTTGTACTTATCAGTAACTATTCTTCTCTGTGAAGTTATTTGCGCGGCATACAAAATTGAACATGTGATGGTGAGACCATTCGCTTAACGTACACTGTTGAAAGAATTTGTGAATTTAATATACAAAATTTGGGAGCAATCAACACATATATTTGTGTTTGAAATTTACTACAGATTTTATGAGAATTCAAATGAAATTTGCTATGAAAATCATTTTAAGGTAATATTGTGTTTGAATTTCAATAACAGTGCGGGAAATCCAATACAAAAATATGTTGTAATGAGTACTTCAAATGCAAATATTCTGAAATTTGCGGCGGAGATTTTGAACAGTGTAGTCACATCAAACTTTTTGTTACGGGCTATTAAAGCATCAAACTTTTCGATACGGACGAGAACATTCGGTTAAGCATATGGTGTGAAATTTTTTAGTAGCCAGAGCAGAATAGTGTCTCCAATAAATCATAAGTTTCTCCAATTGATGTATAAAAAATCCTTTTGAATGAAAATTGAATAGGCTTCATGCGACGATTTCACAGAAATTAATTACAAAATGGATACAAAATTATTATACATAATTTCCATAAAATTATATACAACTCATACATGAACTATATTAAATTATGTATAACTTATATACAATTTTGAAAAAGTTTCCACTAGAGAAACAATAATTTTTTTGTATAAAAGTTATAGCAACAGACCAGCGCTACTTTTTTCGTCGTGTGTTGAACGACGAAACATTACTGTGGGCCACAGTCGTTGAGTATTCCGATGTACACCATTTTGTAGTCCTCTCCAAGACGAATCCACCTGAGTCGGGAAATTTTCAAAGTTGTATATAATTTATACATAAGTTATACATGATTCTATAGAAATTTTATACAATTTTGAAAAGTTCCCCATTCGGAAAACTGCTATAGCAGTTCATACATCTTAGTTTTTTTCTAACACAGTAGAAAAATTTCGAATGATTTTAAGTTGAAGCTTAGATTAAATGGTAAATTGAATATTTTTCAGTAAAATAGTTTTTTTCTCTTCGATTAAAAATGAGTAAATCTGAAGTTCATTTCGCGATAATGACATACCATGATATAACTGAGAAACTGGGACAGCAAAATGTGATTTCGTTGTCTTGCTTCGCTGGAACAGCAAATTGTGTTGCTAACTGAGCCAATAATTTTCTACGTCAACTTATTATTTGGCTGGAAAAATCGAATTTTTTCACTGCAACAGCGAAAAAATCGCCGTTTTAGCTAACAAAATTGCTGTCACAGCGAAAAATTCTTTGTTCAAGCAAAAAGTGCCCAGCGAATTCAGATTTTGCTACCACAATTAATTTTTTCTCCGTGCAGAATTACCTGAATGTTAATACAACAAGCGTTCGCTGTTATCGATTCGGGCGCATCTTCTGTGTTAACTATTTCCGATTGTGTCACAACGAATCGGTTTGTTGAGCTAGCAATATTTGTCTCTTCGTGTACATTTTCTCCATGAATGATTCTCAATTTAACCCCAGAGGTGTTTATTACGGATTTCAATAGAATAATCAAATCAATGAATATTTTCTTGGTTTAAAAATCGTTTTTACGTATAAATACATAAGAAGGGATTTAAATGATCTCTGTACGTGAATGTAAATCCGATTGATCGAGTATCAATTAACGTCATGTACATCGATACGAATACGTATATTTGGGTCAAAACCATTATATGTATAATTAATCGATAAAGTTTCTCGTTTTCTTATTATGTAAAATTTGCTGCACAATACTCGTGTTTTTCTTACTTTTTATCTTGTATTTTGCCGTTGGGGATTTCATATCCATAAGATACCTCGCTTCATCTTTTGATTTCTCTTGCTGGTTCGATTCAAGCGTGTCGTCATATATTTTTCATCTAATCATCGCGATCTTGCATCCCTTCGTCCCTTCGTAATTTCAGTACCAAAATTTCGTTCGATGAGAATGGTCTTTTTGTCGTCAACTGTAATGAGGGTTCAGAATCACCGGGTGGTCTTTAGATGCACAATATACGAGGTTCGAGAAATTTGATGAAATTAAATGTTTACGCATACCGTGACTATCAAGGTACTTAATCTCCATATTTTTATTTCAATTCATCTCAATTTTTAATTTACAAGATATGAATATTATTAAATACGCGTAAGTGGATATATTTTATAATTCAGAAAAGATTTTGGGGGATGAATGAGTGAATTTTAGTGAGGAGTAAAAGAGTCATTTCCAAACTTAGAATATTTAAAAAAAAAATGATTCAAAATAGCGAATCACAATTATTACACAATCGATTGAGAAACTTTCTCATACATCAATAAAACTTTCAAAATATGCTGATATTATGATAATTCCTCACATTATTTCTATCTTGACCAATCCGGGGGAGTGATAATTTTTATTACACCAGTAGCTGACCGATTTATTCCATTCCGTATAGAATGGCCAGTGATCAATAATTAACATGATCAATTTAAAGACCACATAATGAAATAATGAATGTGAATTAGTAATTCTCGCAATGTCATCCGATTTCAATTTTATACGATTGATCAGTGGGTTTCTCATCTGAATTGCTTGTTGACGAGAATTATCATTAATCGATCTAAGACTCATTAATTAATTCATTCACCTGTTTTAAATTATCACTCATCATTTAAACTATCCCCGAAAAAGATTTATCTTCGTATATCACCGACGTATCTGTGACAACATGACACTTTCTTCAAGTCAAATCACAAGATCTTGCCACGATAGAAATCATAATGTTCAAGTTGGTCGAACTGGAAATGCGTTGTGTAATAATACAGATTTCTTTTCTGAATTATCTAATACGTGTTATTCTTGATCCTAGATCTCCTTCAATCCGGTTAGAATTTTATCAATTTTTCGAAAAATTCTAACTTTGTGAGCTGGTGAAATACGTTAAGTCGGTGAGTTGGCTGATCGAAGGCGGGAACAAATTTCTCTCTCTCTGATGTTATGAAAAATCGATGATAAGATTCTCTATTATTGGATGTGATAACTATATAAAATTAAAAAATTACTGAATGCTGTAGCCGTTATTGTCAATGGTTGTTGGTAACGATGCGGCAAGTATATCACGATAATAACGTTGCCATAATAAGAGGTAGGGGTAGCGGTGCACGGACATCAACACCAGGGGGTTGTAATATTTTAAATGCCAATGATTTCACGAGTCCCTTGAGTAAAAAACAGATTTCCTATATAGGAGGTGGATGAGCCTCGAGGATGTCAGTAGTTGTTAAAAATCCAACGAACGAGTACTGTGTGCTAAGTATTGACTTCTCGATCATCAAAATGAAAAAGAACGCAAAAAAATAAAGCAGAATTGAAAGAAAAATTTGAACGTGAAAGTGTTGTTCACTATGCATAGATAAAATAATCTTCATATTATTTTTAGTAGTGTTTTGAAAACTCATAATGATATTTGACGTAATTTGATTAGCGTATGATCTAAAACTGGCAGTGTTTATAACAGGAATGATCGACATGAATCGCAAATACTGTACGTAAGATCGATTCCCAATGCGTTGAGATACCTTCTTATGTTTACTCAATAATTTATTTAGCAATTTCTTTCATCATGCATTAGGATTTTATTTTAATTTTTCCACCTAAACAAGTATATTGCAACATAAGTATGGAATTTAAGGAGACGTGTTATTGTACTTGATCCTTTCGATTCAACAGGGAAAAGTATTTTCCGAATGAAAAACCATTCATTTTTGGCAATTTTCAAAAGAATCTCAGGAATACAATGTTCGAATACAAACGTATTTGTGTATCTGGATACTGAAGAATTAATCCATAAGCTCGTCCATTATATTCTGATTCATCTCGGATACATTGTGTAAAAATCTACGATAGATATTTTCGTACGCAACAATTAGTTTAAACTTTCAACTTCTCGCTTTAGAGGATGCAATTGTCAATCAAAAACATCAACATGACACAAGATGATGAAAAAAAATACACAACGTGTTTGATTTCTGCTACATAAACACTTAAAAGTAAAAAGTTTGGAATAAAAATACGCTAAAATCGAAAATTTTTAATACATTGTTGTTACTGAACCGAATTACGAGCTTTTTTCGGCTCGTCAATTCATTGACCAAATTTTCACCAAAATCTTTGATCATACCATGTCAAATATTTTTTAAATTGAGATTCATTTCCACTTAGAAGGGAAAATAGAATACTTGGAATAAGAATCAACTATAATATGTATGCTATCTCTCATAAGTCTTTTTCTAAATTCGACGCTCAAAGCAACAATATTACCAAAGAATCCCAAATGGAATTGACAATATGGTGCTTGAGAAAGTGGTTTTGCGAATGAAAATGTTCATGGAGATATTATGTTTTGTGTTACAGGGCAATTAAATTCGCCGAACGGTGATAGCGAAAACAGCAACGGGAGTCAACGGGCGATCGTTGCCGTTGTTACCAGGAACGAGATTGAACAACATCCGCAACAGCAACAATCACAAAATAGTCGACAACAAACTCCAAGGCAACATCAGCGACAAGATTTATCATCACCTAACGTTCTAAATTGTACTAATAATAATCAAACATCTCCAACTACAACCACAACCGCCTTCACTGTTGCTTCAAGCATGATTTTGCTCCAAACTCAGGTAAGTTATATTACAGCAAAATCATTATTTAACAACTAATTTCAAGTAAATGGTATAGAATTTTGAGATATTTATAAAAATTTTGCAGAATTGCAAAAGAATCTTTGAGGTTGATTCAGCAAATAGTACTCGGAAAAAAGAAAATGAAGAAATTTACCATGTGGGAAGACAAGGCGTCGCTTCGAGTCTTTAAATGGGAATTTTCAAAAAATATATTGTCAAATAATTCACCTTATGAGACAAAAATAAATTTTCCTCTTATGATGTAAATTATTTGACAATATACACACAGAAAAATGATTTACTTGAATTTGAACCTACTTCCCAATGATTTCTGTAGACGAAAATTTATAATTAATCCCTTTGAGTTTATATAAATTACGTACCTCCTGAAAAAAGTCCGTGCAAAATTTGACATTTCCACTCCCCCACCTCTTCATGCTTGAGTCTCCTTAGCGGAGTTTGTTTTTTCAAAAATTCATTGTCATTCAAGTTAATGTTGTGTAATCCCCAAAATTCAAACTAGCTATTCTTGCAAAGCACTGACAAGTGAACCTACGGAAGTAGATTTGTAGAACTATGAAAAATATTCGACACGTATTTTTTTGAATGGACAATTGCACAGGATTAAGGGTGGGAACTGTCTTCCGTATGTGGGGGGTGGTTTTTGCATTTCGAATGCAATCAGTCGAGTTATTGAGGAGATAAAGTGCTTCTAGGGAGTTTTCGAAGGTTCGAGAGGTTGAAATGACGAGATTCATAATGGCGGAACTAATATGGCGTCTGTTTTTTAGACAAGAGGGGTTGTTTCTATGTTTGAAGTGAAATATGCCTCTTGATATCGCGATAGGCTTTTAAACGCAAAAAATATAATCGCAGAAATACACTGTAAAACAATTTGCCTTGAACTTTAAAAGAATTTTATGAAGTTTTTTACAAAAACGGTCTATTTAACTTCATAATGAAATTACCAATCCAACAATATAATTCCCAATATTAAATATTTCCTTCTTGAAACTGATTCAATGTTAGTCTAGATATTTTCTTCAATTTTCCAGCTCCAGTACCATCATTTACAATCTGTTGTTCTCAACGGTATAATTGTCGTTTTGAATCCAACCGCTTGAATCTCACTTAAATTGTATCAAATTTCAATGTGTGCTCCTTGAAGGCAAGAAAAATGATTGACACAGCTACGCTTTTTTGCTGACATAAAAAAATTTGTTAACAGAACTAACGTCTTAGCTGCTGAAGTGAATGTTTTTGCAAGGACGATAAATTTCTTTTTAGGCGTTTTTCTCCGTGCATAAAATGTGCCATCTCCCTGAATTATAAAATTGATTTAAAAATTGACAAACATTTGTACAAATTTTTCACAGTATTGATATATTTTGAAACGACGAATCAGTGGAATGAAAAAACATATTGAGACATTGTAATACGAAATTTGTGAAACTTCAAAACTGTTAAATCACAAGACATCTCCCGTGCACTTTTTAGAAATAAAATACTTCGATCGAAACTAAATCCTGAAGAACAAAGCTGCTTCAAGGATATTTCCGGTTATAGAATTGTTTCGATTTATATTATTTATTTTTCTTTTTTACCGCAGTTCTATATTGAGAACGGAAACGCGAGATAAGGAATACAGACTCTAGTAGAGAAAATAAAAAAAAAGTTTAATATTGATGCACAAAAGGCGAAAACCGGGGTAAGCTGACAGCGATAACTGACTCGGACATCAGAATGAAAATAAAACTTGTTTATGCAGGAACTAATCTGGCATATAGGTACCTAGCAGGATTGAAAGAAGAAAAATAAGGGGTGAGAAGGAAAGTGGATGGGGATAGATATTCAATTTGCGCTGTCGGTTCCGCTTTTCGGTTTTTCTGACATTTCGCATTTTCATCGCTCCTCTGGGAATTAAGCGATGAGACGCCAAACCGCGACAACTCGATCGAACACCTTCATCGGCCTTCCACTCAAGAACCTTGACTATACTTTATATATTGGTATATTTGCTACACTATACGTAATGCAAAAATACTGTTTCTTTCAATACATTGTCTTTGTGTCTTCTCTTTTTCAATTTCAAACTTTGTTGTAAACCATTCATTTCTTCATATAATCCGCATAGTACAAAAATACTTTGAATATTCTATTAATTCATATGAAAATTTCTTTGAATGGTACTACCGGTCTTTCTAAGTAACCCGAGTAGCGTAAAAGTGCTGGTAAAGTATAGGTGTTGTCGAAATTTCACTTGGTTACATTCATTTTGTACAGCAAAAAAATTTCATGGCATGTTCACGGTAATTTTTGTGGACGTAAATTCATTCTTTTCTCGTTGTCCGGCAGATTTGAACTTGGAGGTTTTTAAAATTGAAAAAAAGTAGTAGGTAGATTACTATTAGGTTTGGTTAGGGACTGAGTTCGATATATGTGTGTATTACGTACACGAAAAAAAAAGAAATTGGTGCTGTTCACTATAAATGACAGCAATCGATGGAAAAACAAATCAACACACGCTTGGATAATGAGGATTAGCGCAATCACAGTGATGAATACTGCAATTAAATTTGTGAACACTGGGTAGACAGTAATGGATACTGGGAAACGCAGTATAGTACAGTATGGCATGAATTTTTAGTGTATTATTGTGATTCACAGTAACCAATGCGGTTTTTTTATATACAGAGTGTTCTAGAATTTATGGATCCAACTACCAGGCATATTCTACGGCGAAAATTGAATTGAGTCCATTAGAATAATTTAATCATCCTGCTCAAATCTAAGAAACTTTTGGATTTTTTGTTACCCCTTAATGATAATCATGAATCATTCGTGTCCTGCGTATTTCAAACTACTTTAATCCTATATACTAAAAAAACCTGTACAAATTCATGGAGGTGGTTTGAGCAGGCTGTTTGAAGAATCTATAATTTATATTGCCAGAATATATTTTTAAACGTGTATTTTTCAATCCCAATGCACCAAAAAACGATTTCCTTCTATGCCTTCATCTCCTTATTTTTCTGACGTTGCTGAAGTTTGAATCGTTCTATACAAGCGAAACAAAAATTTATACTCCCATAATCTGATGAATCATCGTTATTTATCTTCTCGAAACAACTCATTGGAACTGGAAAGTTGTTTAAAGAGTACACTGCAAAATTTTGGGTTTCTAACAGCTGAATATTGTATTATTCAAAGACTAATTCATTTCAATAAACGATTGAAACTTCAGCAACATATTTTTCTGTCAGTGTGGGCATTTTGGCAAAAATGAAACCCGTAGAGAAGTTTTCCCTGTCCATTTCCATAATCTTGCCAAATTTCCATACTTCCTCCCATGTTTCGAGGAAAATATGGGGGAAAAAAAATAAGGAAATTTGGCAAGGATGAGGAAAACTTTCTCAACGGAATCTTAATTATGTTTACATCAAAAGTATTGAAAACTGGAATTCGAAGTATATTTGTTCTGAATTAGGCTAGAAACAATACATTCAGAATAAATTAATTATTCATTTTTTTTAAATAATGAAGAACAAATTCATAAAAGAAAAAATTTATCACAGTTGAATCTGAATTCAGATACAGATTGACGTTTGAAAATAATATTGATCATAACAAGTGACGAAAGATAATTGGTACTATGTCAATTATTGAAGTACATTACTGCGCACTTCACACAATCGTGTCTAGAAAAGAGAAGCCTCGAGTACAATATCGATATCACTCACAGTCCAACACAGAAATTGATCTTCTTTGCACGAACGATTGTTCCAGCCCCCTTTCGAATGCAGTAGCAGTTTTGCCGATTTGTTGAGTCCTCCGTACACGGACTCAACCGATGCGGGCAGCCTTCCTGAAGAGTTGGACCCATTTTCTGAATTACCATTTGGGAATTCTCAAGGGGCGCCAACATCTGAAGAAACCTCCCAACAATCCCAATCATCGCAACAACAAAACGTTCACCATCATCAGCAACCTTCTCAGCCACCTGTCCCTCCACCTCCACCGTTACCCGAAGAATCTCAAACAGATTCTCTTAGGTGAGAAGAAATAAATGAAAACTAAGAGGAAAAAATATTCCTATTTAGAAAAAAAAGTAATTATATTTTAAATCTTTCTATTTCCATACTAGTTCAACTCCCTTGCCAAGTTTTCAAGCTGAATTTCCAAGAGTGTCCAAGAGTGTTGTTTCCTACTCGACGGTGCAAAGATATACCGCACAAGAACTTCAAGGACTTGGTATAAAAATGGATGAAGATTGCTACGACAGTCCAGTTTATTCTTGTGATTCAACAGCCCATTATACTGGAAACGAATTCACACCAGCTGTACCTTACCACGAACATCAGCAATCACAACCAACGACGCCGCAGGGTCATCAACAACCTAATCATTCGACTCAAGCATCGCATCATCATCAACATCCTCATCACCATCCTCATCATCAACAACCACCACCACCTCCGCCTCAAGCTTCACATTTACATCATCCTCATCCTCATCCCCATCATCATCATCAACAGCAGCCGCAGCAACCACAATCGCATTCAAATTATTTCACCACCGAATCTGCGCCTACTCCAACTTCAGCTGTTGTTCCTCCCGCATCGAATCATCATCGGCAGGGTTCTCCGTACGGCGTTGCGGTAACAGTGCCCATAGTGTACGTGACTCCAACAATGACTGCTGGTACAACAACTATACCATCAGTCACCACATCTCCCAATATTTGTTCCATTGACAGCGTCCAAGTTCCAGGCACACAGCGTCCACGAAGATCTTCTTTGGCCTCCCAGAGATCAGAATCTGCCAGGTAATTTTTTTTCACTGAGACTTAGTAACTATGTGAAAATCAGAGAATAGATGTAATATGTACTCAAATTCTTTCATTGTAAATTACAGTAGTGGAAGTACGGAATCACCAAAACCACGAAGCATTGGGTCGAGTACTGCCTCAACCGGGACACCCAGTATCAATTCGCCATCCCCCGGCAGCGGGACAAGCGTTGGAGAACGCGCACCTCAAAGTCCCAGTCAATTGTGCGCTGTTTGTGGTGACACGGCTGCGTGTCAACACTATGGCGTTAGAACTTGCGAGGGATGCAAGGGTTTTTTCAAGAGAACCGTGCAAAAAGGTTCCAAATATGTTTGTCTTGCGGATAAAGCCTGCCCAGTCGATAAGCGTCGACGTAATCGGTGCCAATTCTGTCGCTTCCAAAAATGCCTAATGGTTGGCATGGTTAAAGAGGTTTGTGTGCAATATTTTTTAATTCATACACTTTTTGTATTTTATCAGCCATTGCTCGAGTCAAGAAATGAGATCTGGTTTGACTCTGATTCGTTGCATTTTACGGAGTAAATCAGGCTTCAAAAAGCATGATATTTTTTCCACTCGAATGCAGGTTTAATGACTATAGTAATGATTGAAAATACATAATCAAAATGCTTCACATGAATCTGCTACAAATATAATATAATAAGATATTTTTTGGGTATTTTGCATGCTTCTATTGAAAATTTGTATTTCAAGAAGCACACTCAAAATCGATATTAATATTGCATCAAGTAAATGCTGAATTAAAGGTAGTTGATAATTTCACATCCATATCTTTCAAAACAACATCTTATTTGATCAATATTAATTTGAACTTCCAAATGGACTTCCTGGGACATAGATTTTTCTATCAAAGTCCATAAAATTTGCCATTGTGCAGTGGTTCTCATCATGGCTCAATCCTTAATTGGTTTCGGGGTCTGTGATACCGCTCAGGAAAAAATTTCAATGCCTTAAATTTCCCATTTAACTGAACTTCAGAGCATTGTGTATCCATACATCTCTGCATTGAGTATGTCTCCGTCTGTCTGAGGTGGAAATAGTACCGTGGAGAGACCAATAAACGAAATATTCAAATTTGAAAACTTTTCACGAAAATAACGATACCAATTCAAGGTTCACCAAATTTCCATAAATCACTATAAAAATCTGGAAATTATTTTAATTTTTGCCATCTTTTTCTCACTCAACAGGTTGTTAGAACAGATTCCTTGAAGGGTCGCCGAGGTAGACTACCTTCAAAACCAAAATCACCTCAAGAATCCCCACCCAGTCCTCCTGTATCATTGATAACAGCTTTGGTACGGGCGTACTTGGATACTTCACCTGACGAGGTGATTTTTGATTATCCACAGTACAGACAAACAAGGCCAGGTGATCCACCGATGTCAGAAGCTGAAACAACGCAACAGTTTTACAACCTCTTAACCACATCCATCGACGTGATACGAAACTTTGCTGATAGAATTCCTGGGTTTTCAGATTTGGCGCGAGAAGATCAGGTTAGCATATTTAATTGAAACATAAATAAAACAGAGTAATTTTTCAATAACTACGTTGAAGAATCATCCAAAATCTCATGTTGGAAGATGTAAAAAACCATTCACAATTGGTAACACATGTGAAACCTAACAACAATGAAAAAAACTTTTCAACCTTATCGAAATCATGCACAGAAATTGAATATTCATGAATTCATTTTTCAGGAACTACTCTTTCAATCAGCGAGTCTAGAGCTCTTTGTACTTAGGCTAGCGTATCATACAAAACCTGATGACACCCAACTGACTTTTTGTAACGGGATGGTTTTACCGTTAGAGCAATGTCAGCGTAGTTTCGGCGATTGGCTCTACAGTATCATGGATTTTTGCAAGGCTCTTCACGTATTAGATGTCGACATAAGTGCATTCGTCTGCCTATGCGCATTGACGCTCATCACCGGTCAGTCTACTTGTCTGTTTCTTTGCTTTTATACTTTCGATCAAACCTCACTCCTGAGAACGTCAATTTCACTATTGTATTTAGAAGTTCGTCTGCACGAACCTAATTATTTATAAGCCTGTTTGATTAGTTATTGACAAAAGTAACCACAGTGTAACTCTGCACGCAATCCCTCGACATATAATGGATTTCGATTCCACGGAAGCAGATGTTTTTATTGGATCATCGATAACAGTAGACGAAAGAAAAGTTTGAAATATATCGAACGAAACTACATGTAATTATCTCATTTTTGCTGGATTAATTTTTCCTTAAACGTGTTTGAGAATGAATTCACACATATTTCACAACAGCAATGATGAAATTAATTCAGAATCAGAGATATTTAAAAAAAATCCAAATTTATTTATGCGTAAATCTATCGTGAAACATCATGCGGTGCGTCAGACGTTTAGTTTATTCTTCAGTTACAATCTATTGACATGAATTGAACGTGAATCTTGTGATAAAAAAAAAACAAATTCAATAGGATACAGGATGTCTACTGCCTGGAAATTCTAACGGAATTAACCAACCACAAATTTTCGTTGAATAGAATGACCAAGGCACATAGGAGGTGCATAGGATTTCCAGGCGATAAACACCCTGATATAGTACTTCGACATTCAAAAGGAAATTATTATTCCCTGTTGTATACTTGAAGATTTTTATATAGAAATTACTTTTTCAATTACAGAAAGATTTGGTCTCAAAGAACCCCATAAAATGGAACAACTACAAACGAAAATAATATCATCCTTACGAGATCACGTGACCTACAACGCGGAGGCTCAAAGAAAAACTCACTATCTATCGCGTCTTCTAGGAAAATTGCCGGAACTGAGGAGTCTTTCAGTCCAAGGTCTTCAACGAATCTTTTACTTGAAATTAGAGGATTTGGTACCAGTTCCACCGTTGATAGAAAAGATGTTCGTGGGAAATTTACCATTTTGAATACTAATACTTTCAAACATCACTCTTTAGACCTGTTAAAATAAGATTCATTCGCCTAGGAACACCTAATTCATTCATAATGCGCTGTTGTTATGTACCTTGTGTTTCATATCTATACGTTTTTATTTATATAAGCACCATTTTCATTTTGCTGCGTCCACAGTACCTGAACGTAGCATGTTTTTTTATTGTCACCTGAAATGTATATTTTGTAAAAGGGATGCGAGAAGGATTCATCATTATTTCTTAGTTAATTAACGAATACGACAAAACTCATTAATGAAGGATAGTTCCCATACAGATTTGTGTGTACGAAAATGCGCGTACGAGTATGATTGTGTTTTAATAATTGAAATAGTTATCAATTGAACCGTCAATCACTTGTTATACATATATATATATGTATCATGTGATTGATGTAAAAAGGATTACTTTGTGAAAGATCGTCACAATAGGGAAATGATTCTATTTCTTTATTTGCTGGACTCCACGATAAGAAATCAAGAGCTCAACTTGTATCTTCATAATTACACCTTTGCTTGTTTGTTTTTGTTTTTTCAATGGAAGAAGGAAGGAAGAAGTTACTTCAAAGTACAAGCGTTTACGGGGCGGTTCTAGTACACATAGTGACAGAAATTCTAGAAAATATAATATAACTGTGTATTGTGATAAGTGTTACATAATGGGAATGTAACTAAATAATCATACTTCGTACGAAATGATGAAACTATGATCAAGCAACGACGACAAGAGTTTTATTGAATATTACCAATTCACCCTGTCTTATTGTAAATATTTTTTCTTTATCGTATGTTTTTGGGGAAAGTATTCGTAGATTGAAAGAGCAGGGCATTTCCCTGGCGTGTTTGTGTATCATAAAAGGAACAAGAGAAAACGAATTTATCACTTTTCTACCTTGTAAAAATGATCGATATATCTTGTCTTGACATCTTGACTCGTTGTTGGATCATTCGAAGCAGAAACACAAAACATCAGCTTCTTAACCTTGAATAATTATTATATATTATCATTGTTATTAATCATATTATTATTAAGCTGTGTAACAATTTTTCGAGTAACTTATAGCCAAGGATATATAAATTATTTTGAAAACAAAGAGAATAACAAGTGTACCTATGGATAAGAAAAATCGTTAAAGAGTATATTATAAACAAACGGATGCTCGTTTGAATAACATATCAATATTATGCCGTGGCGCGGAAATTTCTAACGAAGAACACATCATTCGTTTTAACGTGGGTGTAATAGATGTAAAATTTAACTGTTTATAAGATGAAAAGACGATAATGCGTTATAATTTATACTGATTTGATATTGATTCAAGATTTTTTATATAATTATTTTTATTATTCTTATTATACAAAGTTGTTATTATTATCATTATTATTATTATTTTATTTTACTCAATTTTTGACAGTATTTGCGAGGAGAAAATTTTGAATTAGTAACACAATCGATTTTGATGCATTGAACTTTTTCTGTATCTTTCAATGCTAACGTAGATGTTGAAAAGCTATCGTCGATCATCGAATGAAAGTTTGGTAGAAAAAGAAGGAGAAGAAGAACATAAGAAAAAATGAATGAATAAATTATCCGTCGACTCATTATATATATATTATATATAATATACATATATTTTACCTACCATTGTACTCTTGCGTTTATGTGATTTTAGAGCGTTAAGAAGGAAATGCGGATATACATAGGGATTCGTTTCGATTTCTGTGCTATTTATGATAGAAAATTTTCAGTAAACACTGAACTGAAATTTGCTGAATATAGCAAACAATCGAAACGAACCTGGCATAAAGTTACCTATTACATTACGACGTTACTCTTAATGAAAGAGAAGAAAAGAACAAACTTAGTTGTGAGTCCTATTTATACCGAGTATAATACTGCAATCGCTACCGCTGCTGTTACTGCTACTGTTACAAAAGAAAACGTTAATATTCCTACTACTACCACTATTACCATTACTGCATCTATTGCTATTACTATTATCACTTCTGCTATTAAAGATTTTACTAAATAGTACGACAGGATTATTAAGAGACTCAAGCGACTATAGGGACAAAAATGTGAGTGATGACAGTAATTTGATTTACCATCAACTCTACATTCTATAAAGGATCAAAAAATATTCAAATTATGATAAATTCATACTTCCACATGATGACGATGAATAGTTCCATCTGTTTGAAATAAGTCAGACTAATGAGAAGAGAGTCTTTTATAATCCACTCTACTATATTTTACTGTTATCACTATTTCAATAGATTCATAATATCACTCAATCAGTGTTACCATTGCTACCATTATTACCAATTTATGTTACCATACACAAGTAGAATGACATCTAATAATTATATCATTATTTAAAGCATAGGATAAAAACGACTCACCATATGAAGTTTCGTTGTCTTTCTGTTGCTGTTTTAGTTTGTTTTCAGAACAGAAACTTTTAAATCTTCTTTTCTTTACCTTAATTTAATGCAATATCCTTTATAAAATTGTTTTTATTACATACCTATGCGTAGATTCTGTTTTACAATTCCCGCGTTCCTGATTTTCATTGATAATGTTCCTTTCTTTTGGTCTTTTTTTTTATCAATCGATATGTTTTTACATTGTGGTGCTATTTACGTAGTGACCTTACATTGACCATCAATCAGTGACTCATTTGACGGAACACACATTGATATCATATGAATATCATCATATATGTACTCGCACAGTGATAACTAATTATGAAACTTTAGGGACGATATCGTAAAGCAGATTAGCATAAGCTCGAATAATAACTTTGTTTTACGTTGGAGCATGGTACACGCGGATAATTGAGTATGTCTGAATATAACATGTAATTTCATACAAATTCATGTTATATAAGTTCAATGTAATCTCATGCGATAGAAATTGTTGAAGACATTCTTATGAAATAAGTCGAAAATTCGAAATGGTAACGTGAGGATATGAACCAAATCTATTTTCGGCATTTATTATTCATTTCTATCCCTTATTGCAAACGTCTTTGTCAGTCAAACTGTTGTACTCGTTGATTGCAAAAATCGTAACCGATTGGATTAGGTAGAAAGTGCATTAAAAAGAAGGTTATGAAACGTCAATCCTGCAATTTTCTAAATTTTCAAACATAATTGAGGATTATCTATCACTTTGCGAACTTGAATGGGGAACATTACAATCTACGCGTTTTTGAAAATATTGTGAAGAATTATATAAGGATGAGTGAAGTAAAATTATAAAATAATTCTTGAACCTACCCATACAGGGCAGTCACCGATATAGTCACGTCGTTTCTCCGTAGAATTGAGGGAGAAGAAAGGGAGCGGTGGATACATGGTGGCAAAATGAAGGAGCAGCGTAGAGACAACGAAAAAATGCACGAGAAACAATGATTCGGTTGATATTTGGATAGCTCTAAATAGCTGTGGTAGCTAATTTTTAGCTGTAATGACAAATATTATTGCTGTAAGAGCTAAAATCTACCTCTGGTAACAAATTTTTTCGCTATTAGTGATTCGAACGAGACCGAGACTGGTCTCGGTATCGACCTCGAGATCGAGACGAAACCGAAACACTATTCGCTATCCAAATATCAAATACATGAAATAGCTACCACAGCTAATTCTTCACTACTATAGTGAATTATTTTTTCCGTGTGTCCGGGCCGTTTTTTAGGGCGTACATTTCTTCGTCGCCTCTACGCTGCTTCTCCATCGTACCACGCTGTATCCACCGATCTCTTTTTCTCCCTGAATTCCACGGAGAGGCGACGACGTAGGTGTCTTGTGTGGGTATGAATTATGCTACTGTCATAGGAAACATTTTATGCACATGTTTGTTTCAATCTCTAGTTTTTTCAAACGTGTCTTTGTATTCCTACATCTATCCTGAACTGCTGAATTTCATCAACAATTCTTTACACAGAAAGTTATTGAAAGGTCTCAGAAATGTCTATGATACTGGAATATAAGTTATATTTGAGCTTATGACTAAGTCCCATTATACTAAATGTTTATAAATATTTATTGTTTCAAATTATCTTTGTGATGCGTCCGCAAATGTTTTCGTCGACTGAATCGAGGAAATCATTATGAGAATATTTAGATGTTTTATAATGTCCTAAAGGAACATTCGAGTATTTAATTTCAATTTTGAAGAAAAGTTCCTTCTAAGAAGGTGTTCAGTATCCCTATGGCATAGAAAATCTATTCACCTTTCTAATATTTCTCTATTACACATGTTGTAGTTAACTTCGATAATTTCACATAATCCAATATATTCTATTCATATATAAGGATATAAGAATAGACAGAGGGTGTTGAACATGTTTTAAACTGTTCGGTTTGTTTTAGAAGTACAGCGAAATACGCACAGCCCACAGTATCGAAAATTTTAGGAACTCTATAGAATATTCATTCTCAAATTGCAATTTCAAAGTCGTTGTATTATTTTTATGGAAGGGGGTGGAAAAGTACTTTCATCATCATCATAATTAATGAAAATACCGTACGTTTAAGTGGCATCCTTTTCGTTCATAGCGTGAGTGCTGGGAATAGTTGTAGTTACACAAGAAGAACGACAATTTTCTTATTTCATGCACGGAAAAAATAATTTAACTGCAGCAGCTAAATGGCTAGCACGGACATGGACAGCCATTGAATCAGCTCCTGCAGCTAAATTGTAGCTGTTATAGAAAAAAAATTTGAATTTGTAGCTAATTTATTTGCGGTGGTAGCTGAAATTTAGCTGCAGGAGCTAATTTAATGGCTGTCCATGTCCGTGCTAGTCATTTAGCTGCTGCAGCTAAATTATTTTTTCCGTGTGTTCATTATCTACACGGGGAAAAATACTACAATAAAAATTAGAACATTTTCTAGTGAACTAATACTATGTGTCTCATGTCTTGAGAAGTACTCCTCAAATGTGGAATAGAGTACTACAACTGCAATAATTTTTACTACAGTGTGTAAGAAAGCCTCTGAGACCGTCAGGTAATTGTGACGATATTTGAGAAAATAATACTATTTTACTACATTATTTTTCTCCGTGTACATTTTTTGAATCTCGATTCAGAATAAAAATATGAAAAAAAGATATTATATTTCTGATAAAATAGTATACTGAGAGAAATTTATAGTTAAATTTACTATGCAATTACAGTAGAACTTCGTTTATTCGAAGTAATGAGGGGGAGAGCCTATTTGGAGAGTTTACTTCGGATAATACAGGAACACAGAGTAGAATCCCGTTGATCCGAGTTGATACGGGAGAGATACGGGGAGTTAATAAAGAGCCGGATAAGCGAGGTTCTACTTTATGTTCCCCCATTCCTATAATTCCATAGTAAATTTGACTATACATTTTTATCAGTGTGGTATTCTGCAAAACATGGAACAAGAAGTCCCCTCGTATGTGAGAAAAGTATGGTCAAGAGTACCTAGGTAAAATTTCGTGTCTCAAGATAGGAAAATTTCTGCAAAGTATTATAAAATATAGCATGTTGATAGGACTTCTAGGTGATAATTTATCACGAAAGAAGTTGTTAACTTGATATAAAAAGGGAATCAATTTTTAAATCATATCAATCGGATGAAGAAATTGTAATTACTCAAAGGAGAATTGAAAAAATCTCTCTTCAAAAAGAAACTAAAGTATTGCGGGTGGGTTTATTACATCATTTGTACAGTTTCGAATTAAGATCTGAAAGTAAAATTTTTGAGATAATGTGCTTGAGAATTATCGCTGGAGTTTGCTACTGAGAGATTACCCGAAACAATTTTTGTACATGAAAAATGAAAATCATTCAATGATTTCTGTAAAGTTTTTTGTATACGATTTTTTATTATCCTTTTTCTACCATGTATTATAGTACGTTTTTCAATGAAGTTTAAAAACGAAGATATCGTCAAACGCAATTATCATTTTGAGATTATGTAGAACGTTTGAAAACAAAAATACCATTTCATATTTTAATTAGCTAGCGCAAGTAGGTTTCACCTTACAACATGTTATGATTGATGAATTATTCATAACTCTGGTTGAAGAAACCCATTCATTCCCATTAAATGATTGAGTGCAGATTTCTGATAAAAACTCATTGAATTTGAATAAGAAATCTGTACTTTCAGTGGGAATGAATGGATCTTCTAAACCAGGGAAACTCATTCTCTAGACATTGATAACGTGCCATGAATATTTGAATGTTTCGTTTTCACGTGAAATATAATTGTTTCATATTTCCTCGATTCTCTTCGATTCTGTCTAACTTTTTCTTTCAAGTGAAACAATAAACTTTGAAGGAAAATGGAATTGATCATTTTCTGAATTTGCTCGATGTATTATTAATGTATCCAACTGAAATTTAGTGTGATTTATTTTGAAAAAAAAAGACAAAGTGGAACGTAACAGTTTCATATTTGCGAATGCAACCGTTACGAACAAACTGAACAAAGTGCCCGGTGAGAATGCAAGGTAATAAGTGAATAAATGAAACGAATACGTATAAGTACGGATAATTTTGAGGAAACAAAAGGAGTAAAACACAAAAGAATAGGGTGTGAAACTTTGTGCCTCTTACGGTCGAATTAAGAAATAGAATAAAAAACAAAATAAGATGAAAATGTGAATATGCATATTCAAAAACGACGCTTTCTCTACGAAAAGAAAATCTAACTGATCGTTGATCAACAATATCGAAGTAAATAAAAAGAACTGTACTTCTGTGATTCGAACTTGTGAGAAAAAGGCCCCAAAGAAAGAGTCATCTTTGAAACATGCATTTTCATGTGGTATAACTAGCATTGAATCCAGAAGAAGGAAACTATGTATGGTGCTAAAAGAAATAATGTAAATCGACAAAATATTTAATATGATCAATGAATTGGTATATACCTTAGGTCCTCGTACCTTTTTGGATTCAATACCGGTTGTGGCGTATTATTTTTTACAAATATGGATAAACTCAAAGCAAAGAGTCTGTCCGTTCGAAAAAATTGAATTTCAGGATTCAATTTTAGAAATTCGGAAGTTGTTTCTGATTCGAAGGATGAGAGAGAAGTAGGAAAAGACGAGAAAATAAATATAAATACAAGTCATGCAATATGTATTCCATGCATCTTGCATGAATATGCAAACAATGGGAGAAAACTGAATCGTTCGCACATGAAACTATGTTTATAACTATGAGAAATAATGATCAAGTCGATTCGATCATTAATGAGCATAAGACATTGTAATTGATGTTCGTAATTATCACAATACTGCAATGAACGGTTCACCGTTTCTCCATTTCATTAGATTGGGAGGAATAAAAAAATAATATTTCTCCTCTTCCTTTCCTTTTTTGCACTCTCTCCCTCCCCCATCGATGTATGCAATAAATGTTCAATCAAGAAATATTTGAAACTTTTTCGAATATATATATATATATTTTTTTTTTATTAATAAATTATGTCTCGATTGATATTATATCAGTGGTTCTTATTTCCCTTTACACCGTTGATCATCGAATTCCTTTTCTCATTTAATGATTATTTCAGACAAAAGCCATCAAATACGAACTATCCCAAGTATCAACAGAATTTCAACGTGTATACGACATAGAAACATTCGTAGAATGTACGACTGAAATACGAAGAACATATAATGAACGTTCATGGAATATTCGAGTGAGACTGTTTTAAATATGTTCAGTACTTACGTGATACATTCAAAAGGTACGATAATCATTCAATCGACGTTCGATTGACGTAGTGTCGTATATTCCATCACATACGTTCAACGAATGCGTATATAGCACCTATGATAAACGGTCTCGTTGGAATGTGCATGGAACATATATATCCAATATTCGAAGAACTTTCCTAGTATATATTCTCGTGCTACTTAGGGTAGGGTATACGATTTGTCGAGGTGTATCATGCCAATCGGGGGTGAGGTACTCTCAAGGCACTCACCCTCCAGCATCGCTTAATGAATCAATAATTAGCCATCAATAAGCGATCACTTTTTTTGTACCACATTTGTTCGGACTTTTCTACGTCGATCGATTGCGGTCACTACTTGCTACACGCTACGTGCACCGAACATGTTATAAAAAATGAAACAAGTGCAAAAAGATACTGACAATTGATTGTTCTCTGTGGTTCTTTCTTCAAGGAAAGACATTGAAAATATCGAATTTTGAATCTGATTCACTACTGATGGCAATGATGCGTCATTAGAAAAAATCTATTCGTTCAGAATCCGAAGTTTGATTTTCAAAATTTTCTTCTTGCTAGTTTTTACGCAAAATGATTCTTAAAAACAATTTTTCAGACGATTTGTTATGAATAATTTTTTTATCATGCTCTGTACTGCGGAATTAGTTTCAAGTTGCCTTCAGAAACTTGCGGATGTTACTTGGTATGGGCTACAGTCCAATCCGGCTATAAGCCGCGCTTAGGGGCTGTAGGGGGGGGGGGGGGGAGAGAAGAGGTTATAATTTTTTTTTGTGAATAAATTCAAGCTTCTTCCAAGACATTTTTATGAATTTTTCAAGACATCTTTCAGAAATCTATTCATGTTGCATAAGGCATCTTTTCGAATACGAAAAGATATCTTCTAGAAAATTCTTCAAGACTTCTTATACTTTTGAAAGACACTTTTAGAATTTTAAAAGATATCTTCGTGTCTGTTTAGGCACTCATTGAACATTTTCTGAAAACGAGCAGTAATCCAATTTGGGTATTTCCCAGAGGAACTTATCCATTGTTTACAGTTTAGAAACATCCTATTCCCGCCCATAGAATTCGGTTTCAGAAATTCCCTGATTCAAAGATTCAAGATGACGGACGTGAATATAGTCGTTTTGGCATTTCTCGTACAGCACATAGTGTGTCAAACATATGTTCAGCATGTGAAAAATGCATAATCTCATGGAAAACGGAATATTCTAAACAACATATTCCTGGCATATATCATTTCACATCATATGGCAATATTGCAAGAATTCTATTCAATTCACATGGCAGAAAGATTTTCACGAACTCATTAAACTATACAATCTCGTATTTGTCAATGACCGATAACTTCATTCTGTGGTGTACGCGAGTCTGAATGAAATGGTGATGTTTATTGTTACGAATTTGTATACGGTCTTCAAATTTCTCATAAAATTTTGTCGAATGTACGAAATCATTATCGATGAAATTCTGATATCGGGTTTTGTCATCAGGGATCATGTAATAGGAAATTTTGAGATTTCATCTACAGTGAGCAGACGCTTATTTCTAATGATAATGTTGCAAATCGATTATTATAAAGCAAAACTACAATCAATATTCATGAAATTTCAATTATAGAACATTTTTCTCCTCAACATTTCAACCATTCATTATGTTTTCTGAATGATATCCCAGCTAAAAATGGTGAAAAGATTCGAAAGGAAGTAAAACAAAAACCGCTACGAAACGGAGAGACGGATGTTTTCGGTTGCTTTCCGAATATTTCTGGTATTTTCAACAGGGACCAGGGAGTTTTCTCGTGCGTCAATTTCGAAAATCTTTTAGATACTTTTCTTATGAGGTCTGGAATTTATCAGAAAGTCGACTTGGATCACATTCTGATAAATTCGAGAACTTTCACATTCACCCAAAACTGACACATTCGAAAACTTTCTGTCTGATGAATGTTTGAAATGTTGAAGGGAAATATGTTCACTGGGTTGAATTCAATGGACAACCGGTCTCTTTAACTGATGTCAATAACTTATTACCCTGCTGTAAAATCCTAATCAATGCAGATAAAACCTCATCGATCCTATTTCAAATCCACACGTTAAACCGCATGAATTTCTCGGGTTTACCTGTTTCGATGAAATTTGATAAGGAAAGTTATTGGTGCCAGTTAAAATCCCATAAAAACTCTTGAATTTTGTCGAATCACATGAAATCTCATAGATGCTGTTTCAAATACACTTACCAAACCTCATGAAAATTGATAAAAATGAATCGAAAAATTCAAAACACATAAAATCAACCTATGTGATTTGCCTATGCATTATAAAACATACGACCATAAATTCCTTCCAACGCCATATAGTATCTACAATAAAAATATTTCTCTTCAAAATTCTTCAAAACTCTTCAGATTTTTCTACATAACTGTCAGATTTCGGACGCTTTGAGAAATTTGCAGAATTTTTAACCATAAATATTACTCTACAAATTTCTGCATTACTCTGCAAAATTGTACATAATTCTCCCAATCTTCGTAATATTTTATGAATTTCTCCACAAGATTCGTACAAAACTCGCCAAATCTCCATATTACATTAAATACTTCTCTGCATATTTCTGCATTACTCTACAAATCTCTCTTTTATCTATTCACTTTTGCTTGAGAAAAAAAACTTTTGTTCAAAGTTTATCTCTACAAATCTCCTTCCAGTTCGAATTGAATGACAATACGGAAGAGACACCACATTGAAAGTCCATTTTTAGGAACTTTCCTCAGTGAGGATTGAACCCGGGTCCTGCGAGTGAGAAGCAAAGCCTCTATCACATCAGCGGATCTTCGAGATGACTACAGAAACCTTAAAGTACCACTTATGGGAATCATCGCAATGGAAAATTTTGAAAAATTCGTTTTCGTGAGGTATAGACTAATCAATTCAGAATCTTCTGAAACGAAAAATGAATAGGTCGTCTCAACTTGTAAATTTTTCCAAGTGCTGAGTCAAATCGATAGAAAATTTTGAAAGTTCGTCCCTGTAAGATATAGACTAATCGATTCAGAATCTTAGAAAACGAAAAATGAGTAGATCGTGGGAGAAAGGTTTTTTTCGACCTTAACTTGTAAATTTTTCCAAGTGCTGGGTCAAATCGATAGAAAATTTTTAAAAATTCGTTCCCGTCAGATATAGACTAATCGATTCAGAATCCTCCGAAAGGAAAAATGAGTGGGTCGTGGGAGAGAGGTTTTTTCGAGGCCTACTAGTGAAATTTACTTAAGTTTTTTTGAGTCTATTGAAAAATTTGAACAAATTCACTTCATCTCCGCAAATGCGATTTGAGAAAAATGTATGAATTTGTATAGAAAACTCAACTCTCCGCCACAAGCCGTAATATTCTTAGAATATACAAATAAAGAGAAAATTTGAATTTTTTTCTGCAAATGTAGTTTGCAGAGAAATGTATGAATTCGTGGAGAAAATTCCTTTCCTCGTCAAATGTTTCCACCATTTATCAAGTAGAAAAATGTTGAGAAAATTCAGCATTTCTCCACAAAACAACTTTGACCAATAAGTTGGAAATGTACAGAGAAACCTTTACTGGCAATAGAAATTTTCAGAAATATGCAGAATTTCACAGAGTTTTGGGAGATGAATCTGTTGAAAAAATTCTTCCTTTCTCTAAGAATTGCGATAATGAAGTTTTGCAGAGAAATTGTTGAAGTTTTGAAGAGAAATATTTTTGTTGGGGTATAACGCCATAATTAGCTTTCGTTTGAAATGCCTTATCGTGCATCGATAATTCATCACTTATTCTGGAACATACTGTTCGCATAAATTTCCAGATAACACACAAAGAATTCTTTTCCAAAAACAAGAATAGAATTCTTCAAGAACTCTTTTCGAACTAATGAATTCATAAAGAGCTTTGGAGGAGTTCAATGTTTCGGAAATCAACGAGCTCTTTGAGAATGCTGAAAGTATTGTTTTAGTATTCTCAAAAGACTCGTTAATGTCCTAAACATTGAACTCCTCCAGAGCGCTTTATGAATTCATTAGTTCGAAAAGAGTTCCTGAAGAATTCTATTCTTGTTTTTGAAAAAAAATCCTTCGTGTGTTATCAGGGTTGTCACCAATAATGGTATTTAATACGAAAGCATCTTGGTACCATTATGCTAACATTTTTTCCCATGCTATGGTACCATTATGAACACATTTTCCTATCTGGGTAACTTCGAATATTTGAAAAATTAACTGCAATCTCAACGGTGCTTACGCCAAGTTGAACTGAACAAAATACTTTACTTTTCCAAATTTGGCCAATTATATAGCCCGTAAGTCATGTTCAGGAACAAAATAACGATTTTTATTTCTCGAAAAAATATATTTCAACGTAAATTCTATTTCAAATTTATACCATAAGAATGCAATGATGTCTCTTCGATTGGATTCAAATGATGAAAAATAATCATATTCAATATCTTGACAGAGATTTTAGCATTAACTTACCTTATTTCATAGAAAATATACAAATTTCATCTTTCAAATACATTATGTACTAGAGTTTAATGACGGTATTGACGAAATTATGAAATAACCTGGTAACGGTTGAATTTTGGTACATACGTTTTTATACGTACTGTATTTATTGCGACTCGGAATAGCGACAGGTGGCGCGCACGTCTTTGCGCATGCGTCATCAGTGTCTCCTCAAGAAAATAGTCCGTAATTTAGATATTTAAATATAGATTTGTAAATCGTTTCTTTAAATTCTAGTTTAAAATAGACGTAATTACTTTCATATTTTGGCACTGATTTGATGAATTTATCAACTCCAAGCATGAATAATTATAGATATCATTACGCGCTTTGGAAAAAGGAAACGAAGTCAAATAGCCATAGACAGGGATGATGCTAAAATTCTTAGCCCCGTCCCCCCTTTTTCGATAATTTATATTGAATTCCAAAATTTATCTGTCGACCTAACGCATTTAATCTTCTGGAGTGTTTTTTGAAATTCATGAATTATATAAACGAATGTTGTCCTACCTTCAATTTTCTTCATCTTGGATTTTTACCTTGTTTCAATATCCAAAATTCGCAACATTCTTGGAAAAGATTGAAAATAGTTTATTGAACTATAAATTTCTGTAACAAATTCTCAGAAAATTCGAATTTGATATTTTTATATTGAAAGTAATGACGAATTTTCATGAATTCGCAGCTCCCTCGGTGAACACTACTATATTCATCCCTGACAGGAAGTTCATGGAAGGGGACAGAATCAAGACAGTTGATTCGGTAGTGGCTACATGTGGGTATCCGCCGGTCTAGCCGCGACACGACACAAGGAGATAAATCTCTCTTAAAAATCGCGAAATATTGTTGAAAACGATCAACAACGCTTCAAATTTAAAAGTGTTTCGTTTAAAAAGCATAATCGAAAGTGTTTAATCGCAATCATGCAGATGGATCCAACGACACTGCAATTGATACAGGTTCTCGAGAGGACTGTATCGTCGGGTAAGAATCAATCAATTGAATCATTCACGTTGTTGTATTCTTATTGTTCGCTTTACAATAATCTCATGTTCCGAAAGAAGACAAAATCCGATAATAATGTCAAATACAATGTAATTTGATTCATAACGTTACGATTTCGTCATTTTTCTCAATGGCCTTGTGCCTCGTGCGCGCTCGCGTCCTTTCATCTTGCTTTTAGCGAACTCACTTTTCATTCAATCTCCAAGTACCAGAACTTTCGTTAATCCGAACTAATTATTTTTCTCACCCTAATTGTCTTTTATTTATCATTGTATGTTTTATTGGTTCTCCTGCAGCTGTTGCTAGGGGCTTTGTTCCCGAACAGGAAAAGTATTGTCCTATGACGGTTATACTCTTTTATATTCGCACACAATTGTCTTCAATGTTAATGGGCTTACATGCACCGAGTCTGATTGAACATCGTGTTCTAACCTATCTTTGCCACTACAAAATTTCCTACATGTTTCAACTCCATTTCCATGTACATATTTATTTTATACAAGTGATCTGTTATTCATACTCATTGTTGTGTTAAATTTTTATTTTATTTTGTACTATTACAAATTCCTTCAATTTCGATTAAATTACATCTTTATTGTGTTTGTAGACAAAAATGAATTGGAGGCAGCACAAAACTTTTTGGAGCAAGCAGCGCAAACAAATCTTGTAAGTTTTTTTCTAAAATGCAAAAGATATTTCCAAGAAGTCTTTGATTCTTCATATCTCAAGTAATTATTCAATTGTTTGCAGCATGAGTTTGTACAAAGACTCAGCGGAGTATTGGTTACCGTCGCTGCAAGTCCAGTTGCACGTATGGCGGCTGGTCTTCACCTGAAAAATCAACTCACTTCCAAAGATCCTTCATTAAAATTTCAGTATCAACAACGATGGCTCGCTATCCCTGCAGAAACAAGGGAATATATTAAGAAAAATGTAAGTACGATAATATCATTCACTTCTTCTTCCAAATTGACTCAAACCTTCTAGTAAATCAAGAAATTTTTGCACATTATTGATCTCAATGAGTACATATCGAGGTTAAAATTCTCCTGACTGTATCGATATACATATAAAATAAATGAGTAGTTCATTTCCGCAATTGACCTTTAGCCATTTTATCTTATCATTTTTTAATATTTTTAGATTATATTTTGATGTTTTGATATACATTGAAAATTCATTTCAAAACAGATTCTAGGAGCATTAGGAACAGAAAATAATAGACCAAGCTCAGCAGCGCAATGCGTCGCTTATGTTGCTGTGGCTGAATTACCGGTTGGTCAATGGAGCGACCTGATTCCTTTATTAGTTAATAACGTAGCTGATCCAAATAGTACGGAAATGATGAAGGAAGCTACTTTAGAAACCATTGGTTATATCTGTCAAGAAATAGAAAGTGAAGTTTTGGTTTCACAATCCAATCAAATTCTCACAGCCATTATCCATGGTATGAAAGGATCTAGCACGTCGAATCATGTTCGACTTGCAGCTACAAGCGCTCTATATAATTCATTGGAATTCACTAAAGGAAATTTTGAAATAGAGGTAGGTGAAGGTATATTCGCATTAATCAGAATTCATGTATTATGAATTATGTTGAATTTTTCTAATTCATTTGTAGTCTGAAAGAAATTTCATCATGGAAGTGGTGTGTGAAGCGACGCAATCCTCCAATACTCAAATCAGAGTAGCTGCGTTACAATGTCTTGTGAAAATTATGTCTCTGTATTATCAGTATATGGAACCTTATATGGCTCCAGCACTTTTCCCTGTAAGTAACTAGTATTTGCCATATCAATCATACTTGAATCAATTTGTTTCAAATTAAAATTTTGTCTTGATTACAGATAACGTTGGAAGCAATGAAATCCGATATAGATGAAGTAGCTCTACAAGGAATAGAATTCTGGTCAAATGTTTCCGACGAAGAAGTTGATTTGTCTATGGAAGAAGGTGAAGCATCCGAAGGAGGAAGACCACCTGTGAAAGTATCAAGACATTACGCCAGAGGTGCATTACAATTTTTAGTGCCAGTATTGATGAAAAAATTAACTAAACAAGAAGAATTCGATGACGAGGATGATTGGAATCCATCAAAAGCCGCTGGTGTTTGTTTGATGCTTTTAGCATCTTGTTGCGAAGAGAATATCGTTCCATTCGTCCTTCCATTTGTGAAGGATAATATCAAAAGTCCTGATTGGAGATATAGAGATGCCGCTCTTATGGCTTTTGGATCCATTCTTGGAGGATTGGAACCAAACACGTTGAAACCTTTAGTAGAACAAGCCATGCCAACTCTAATAGAATTGATGTACGACAGCAGTGTTGCCGTCAGGGATACAGACGCTTGGACGTTCGGTCGGATTTGCGAAATCATTCCAGAAGCTGCGATTAACGAAACTTATCTTAAACCTTTGCTAGAATCGTTGGTGAATGGCTTGAAAGCCGAACCTCGAGTTGCTGCCAATGTATGTTGGGCTTTCACAGGACTTGCGGAGGCAAGTTACGACGCAGCCGAAACTGACGAGGGTCAACAACCAGAAACCTATTGTATGTCACAATACTTTGACTTTATTATTCAAAGATTGTTAGAAACAACAGATCGACCGGACGGAGCCCAAGCTAATTTGCGGTCCGCCGCTTACGAAGCTCTGATGGAAATGGTTAAAAATTCCCCTCGTGATTGTTATGTTACTGTACAAAGAACTACGATGGTAATCCTTGAGAGATTGCAGCAGGTACTGCAAATGGAGAATCATATTCAAAGTCATTCGGATCGAGCCCAGTACAACGATCTTCAATCCTTGTTATGTGCCACGTTACAGTCCGTGCTTCGTAAAGTCACTCCGGAAGATGCACCGCAAATATCCGACGTTATTATGACTGCTTTACTGTCAATGTTTAATTCGAATTCCTGTAAAGCCGGTAATGTTCAAGAAGATGCTCTTATGGCAGTTTCTACTCTAGTCGAGGTATTGGGAGAAGGTTTCCTCAAGTATATGGATGCATTCAAACCATATCTATGCCTTGGTTTAAAAAATCACGCGGAATATCAAGTATGTTGTGCTGCTGTAGGCCTCACCGGAGATATTTGTCGCGCGCTTAAGAGTAAAATGTTGCCCTACTGTGATGAAATTATGACACTGTTGTTGGAAAATCTTGGAAATAATACTGTCCATCGGTCTGTCAAACCACAAATATTTTCTGTATTTGGAGATATAGCTCTTAGCGTGGGACCCGAATTCAAGAAATATCTTGACGTTGTTTTGCAAACTTTAGCACAAGCCTCGCAAGCCAACGTCGATAGAACCGATTACGATATGATCGATTACCTCAACGAATTGCGTGAAGGTGTGCTTGAAGCCTATACCGGAATAGTTCAGGGTCTTCGTGGCGATACCACATCGAATCCATGCCCTGATGCTGCTGTTGGATTGATCGAGCCACATGTTCCATTTATCATTCAATTCATTACCTCGATATCGCAAGACCGTGAACATTCTGATGGAAACATTTGTGCTGCTGTTGGCTTGATTGGTGATTTAGCCATTGTTTTCGGAGTTAAATTACTTCCCATGGTAGAAACTGACCCAATTACTGAACTTATAAGTAAAGGCAAGCGGTCACGTACTCAGAAAACCAAAGCCCTAGCTGGATGGGCGGCCAAGGAGATTCGTAAGCTCAAGAATCAAGCAAACGCTGCATCCAGTTGGTAAGTATTCAGTTACTTTTTTTTTCATTAATTCTTTGATATTTCTTATACACATTGTTGACATTTTCATAAATATTATTTAACCATTCATTATGACCTATAATAAAAATTCCTAGGTAAAAATGGTAAAACGCATTACATTTCATGTTTGCAATGAGACTGAAGTGTATGATTTTACTAAGTCATAATACAGTACAACCTCCTTTATATTCGTTAACAGTGAATATTTCAATTTTCTTTTTCATTTCTTATATTCATCATTTTTCTAGTGAGCATCATGAGAGAAAAACAGCGAATCACTTTTGAAAAATTTGCAGAGAAAATCTTTATAATTACGAAAAGGAAGGATGCTAGTATTACAAAAAATGTTGCAAGTTGAATTTTTCGTGATTATTAAAGATTTATATGAAAGTAATGCTCGGAGTATTCTGTTTTGCATTAAAAAAGTACTAATAGATTTGACATTGGCAAATTTTTCGTGTTAGATTTTTCAGAGGTATTTCAATATTTCTTAAATATCACAGCAAGTACTCTATGCAGCAATTCTTGAGTCCATGTAGAATGCCATATAGAGCTCGCAAATACTTTTCAGAAATCTTACAAGAAGTTGATTATAATTTCATTGTATGACAGTTATTATAAAATGATGTTTTTTATTTAATAATTTCTCGAGTACGCCACGACTTATTTTTTAGATTATCTTCAAGTCTGTTTGAATTGAGTTGAGATTGTCCCCACCGAACACATCACAATTTTACTTACAAGAATGTTGAATGTAATGGAATTGTAACTTGTAATTTCACGCTCAAAGATGAAACAGGTTAAATTACAGCTGTTATTGATAATATAATGTTACATCTACATTGAAGAATTTTTTTATGTTGACGCAAAATAGCATTTATGTAACAGATGTGATGTAACCTGTTGCATCCTTGAGTGTGAAATTACAAGTTACAATTTCATTACATTCAACATTCTTCTAACAAAAATTGTGATGTGTTAGATGGGTCCCATTGTCTAGTTATTTGTGAAATCGTAAGACCTAATTTACAATTAAAATCTGTAAAACATCGTCATACTGGATATGTGAAGTTCTCAGTTCCACCTCGGGCTGCGGTGATTTGTTTTTCAAGAGTTTGTTGTGGTTAGTTTTTCATATTGGGTTAATTCCTTCCAACGTATTTATGAATCCGCGCCATCAGCGTAATTTATATGTATCATGAACAGAAAATCGAGTTCCTGTTCGTCTTCATATCTGACAATTATATTTTCATTTTATTCCTTTTGTTACTATGATGTTTCAAGAAAAAAAATGAATAATTTCACACTAATTGAGATTATTGTAAAAACTCAGTTATGCACAATTTTTCAAGTGGACATATATTTTTAAATTCAAAATCATATTCAAAGAATGTTATGAGCAGCCTGTAGGTCTTAGAGCTACTAGATCTCTCTACCCAAAATACTCAGATGACTTGATAAAATGGAATAAAACAACCAGCCAGACCTCTGCCGTCCAAAGCAAGACCGTAAGTCGCATTATTAACGAAAATGAATTTTTCATATCACTTTAATCGTAGAAAAATTCTGTATTCTACTGTTTTTCATTTTGAAAAAGAAAATTTATTACTTTTTTAATAACAACGGTTCGAAGTACGCAGAAATCAATCAAATTTGAAACTTTTAAAAAAAAAAACCGTAACTAACCCAAAAATGGGAAGTCTATAATACTTTAATAGTCTATGGACTTCAATGGCAAACCATTTCTAGGGTAAAATGATTTGTTTTATTGATTTTGAAAGAAGATAGTTTCTCTTGATTTCCTCGAAATCAAGTGAAATGCACCTGCAGTCTTCTTGCTTTGGACGGCAGACCTTCTATTCTGATGGAATAAGGTCTTGCTGATTCATTTTGTCCATTTTATTGAATGATCTTTGAGTATTTTGGGTAGAAAAATCTAGTCACTCTTGCTTCTACGGAATGCTCTTGAGTTTTTATATTTACAATCAATCTAGTTGTAAGCACTTTTCTTCAAAATTATCCCTTTCATTTGTTGTTTTACACGCGGGAGAGTTTGTCCCCGCTTCTGTCGCCACTTTGAAGTTTTGCATCACATAGCTGGTTATAAGAATTCATTGAAATGAATTTTACTTACACACATTTGTACACAGTGCAAGGGAGAATTATGACGCGCGTAATATCCTGGAAATGTTCAGGACATGATTGAGAGAATACCAGCGTTTACCATCCGAGCACGTTGGCTAGGAAAACACAAATCTATACGATAGAGAGGTCCGAAGCAAACGTTGGTATCCTCTTCACCAAAATAGTCTCATTTGGAGGTTCTAAGCATGGTTATACTTATCTCATCTGAAACATCCGTATGAGCAAGACTTACGCTCCTGAATCGCGTCTTTTAACCAGATTTGACAGTAAATGCGTGAATTCATGTGATTCTCAGTTGATGTATGTGAACAGTTTGTAAAGAAAACAAGATTTGATCTTTTTCTGATTAATTTCATAACTTGCTTCCCATTCGCTTCCAAGATATTTCTGTAATCTTCACAATCTAGTAAGAATTTTTGAACTATCCAATTTGATTGTTCTTCCTTAATCTCATTTTTCCGATATCACATTCAATGATCATATTTCATGGTTTCGTTGGCCTATCCGATGGTTTTATCTCCTTGGATTGACTATTTCTACTACCTCCGCTTACAATAAAAATAAAAAATATTAGAATTTCATGCAAGAACAAAGATTGGAATTCTAGATATTTTATTTAAATGATATGATTAGTATATAAACTTCGAATTGAAAAAATATTCATATAATATCCATCGCGTAAGATCCAAGTTATGGACATTTATTATTTTTCCATAGAAATATTGTTTAAAAAACTGATATCATGCATTTCTTCTAGCATTTTGAAGGACAATGTTTTCTACGATTCATATATATTAGGTAATTCGAATATTTAGAAGGTTCTACTGTATTAGATTCTATTTGAGTTTTTTTTTGTATGAATTTATTTAAAATCGTCTGCAATCCGACGAAATAATGTTTTTGTTGATTGATTATTGAAGATTATTTTTAGTGATTTACATGGTTCGTAATAAATTATCGTACACGGTGTTGATTGGTCTATTCTTTTGAATAGACTCAATCATATCTTCAATTCTATCAGAATGGGCCAATAAACGAAGTGTACGATAAGTTTCTTTCGAATCCTGCTGATTTATTGCTTTTCATTTTTTACTCTTCATTGCTGACACAAAAAAGATTTTTTTACAGCTCGACTATGGAGACCAACCCTATAACCATAAAAAATTGTTTAAAAACAACATTAGATACATAATTATATTAGAGGTGTTGTGAAAACTTATATTTTTTTATATATTCAACACATACGAAATTCATTTTTGCTTGAATTCAATGAAAGTTTGAATTTATCTGTCAATGTTCTATAAATGTACACATCCCCTAATGTGAAAGAATCAACATTATCTTCGAGTCGTAAAACGACGGTTATTGATATTTGGCCCCACTTCTGTTTGCAGATCACACCAAGGTTGTACAAACGTGCAATTTGATTTGACTAAAAAGCTATCAAACACATTACAAAGACAACAGGATTGGATGGGGAGGATGCAAGTTGATGGATGTGCGTGAGCGTTCCAAAGCTGGATGATTATGAATATGATGATGGAGTGATGTTTAGGATGAGTCTGCACGTGCCCATGGCAGAAAAAGTAGGGAAATAAAAGCAAATGTCGTGAATAAACAAAAACATAAAAAGAGTCGAGTTATGAAAAAAAAGAGAAATAATGCCTGTCTGCTATGAATATCGAATATATAGTTATATAATACGTATGTATGCATGTATGTATGTATATTTACATGCCCACAATGTGTGTAGATATACATACATATTCAAATATGTCAACCATCGATAAGGAGTGCAAGCGAATAAAATGTGTTGAGAAAATTATTGAATGTGTTTTTGAGCATGGTGCAAGTGTGCGTGAAAGACATGGAACAAATCTTAACTGAAGAGATTCTGCTGTGACAGAGAATGGACGACTTGAAAAATGTTTCCTTGCAGAGATTGAAAATGATGTGAAATGAAATACATCATCAGATTATTTGAGTATATATATATATATAATAAAAAGCGTATGGAAGAGTAAAATCGATTGTTGTTTGAAAACAAAAAAAAAAAGAAAGTCGTCACATGTGTTTTGTACACTACTTAGATTTTTATTCACGATTGCTGCAACTCTTCTTTACCGGTTGAATCTTGTGTTTGGAAGTGATTGAGAAGAAAGAGAGAAAGAGTTCATCGGGATGATATATCATCTACAATATGAGAGAATGACAGACTGAGAGAATGTTTGTTGTTTGTTTTTTTTATTTTTCTCTTCTCGTATTATTAAAATCAAGTTCTGGGTGGTAATGTGGTACAATAATAGAATTCAAGATTTTTTAAACAGCAATGACAAGGAACTTGTCGATTGTTTTGAAATGTTATTTTATTGAATTTGTAGTAATACGATGAAGCGAAAGAAATGAAACTTCATTAGATTCCCAGAATTGGTTCTGATAGTATCAGAGCAGACGTGTACTTTTAATGAAATCGTATACGGCTTTTCATTGAAACTTTTCCTTCGTTATTGCAGTTTGGAGTTCAAGTGAGTGATTCGAATGTCCGTGTTGATATGAAAATCAATGAAATCAAACATCAGTCGTCAAACTTTTTATGCTTACTTGATTTGTAAATGATGTGAATATTTGTGAATAATTGAGTAGATGTGGATGAATGCGTTAGGGCGTTTGTATGTATGAAAATGTTTGCATTGCACATATGTAAAAAGAGAATGAGACTGAGACTGAAAGAGGAGAGAATATGATCTGTTTGTAATAACGAGATGTGTATGTTGTTATTTTTCCCTCACTCCTTTCTATGAATGAATGTCCGATTGCTGTTGATTGATTGAAAAATCATCTCCTTTTACTTTATCCGAAATAATTCAATTCTAACGACGAACCATTTTATCATTGCGTGTCATCAAATTTATTATTTCTTTTTTTCTTTCGGAGAACATTTTTTTTATCTCCTCGATAATAACTTACACTTTAAGAGAGGGAGAGAAAACAATTTTTATGCGATCACGGTGCGATGAGATGAGATTTCGTAAGATATTTATTTTCTTTTGTCTATTTACTTTTTTATCGAATTGAAAAAACACATTGAAGTGTCTTCCTTTTTTCGCGTTTTCATTTGAAAATACGTCATTTGACGAAATCGAAACCAAAGAGAGGCCGACTAAAATATAATACAAATCTCATCCAAGTCATTTTTGACCTCGCACTTTTTGATGATCGTAATATACAGTGCTGTGATCGCGTAAATCTGTGAATTCCAAAATAAAAGAAGGGTAATTGATATAGCCCAGTATCTTATATGAATAGAAAAAAGGAGACAAAATCTTTACATGTAAACCTTTTGAATAAAATTATAAAATACAAAACAAACGTTATATTACTATCATATCCTGATTTGTATACTGTTTTTCAAATTGCTGTTTATCACGATTCCTCTATTGCTGGGATATTTCAAGTACCTTATTATATTTTTTGTAAGGATGCGTAAAAATAGGAATATTTTTTTTAATCTTTTATATAGAGTGAACGATTTATTTGTATGTTCAGTGATCCTCAAACTATTTATCAATCGAACGCATTTGAGTCTTTTTGAGCATTAGTTTTTCTAATATTGATTCAGTTTTAACGATGAAGTATTCGGAAGATGAAGAGGGTCAGTATTTGTTGATAATTCGTTTTACATATTCATCAAAAATTATACACTACAGACACGTTCTAACGTGCCTGTTTACCAGTGCCATGCATTCCAAAAAAAAAAAAAAATGAAAGCAAACTGTTTTCGATCGTTAACTCATTAATTAAGCATCGTGTTTAGAATTGTTTATAAAAATATCATTTTACTTACCCCATTCATTTTTCATGTAATTGTTCTTGGAAGATAGCACATTCCTGATAATGATGGAAAATAAAATCTAAGAAGATCCAGAAAATTAGTATTTCTCTGTTTCGTCAGCAGAAGTACTAATTAGAAGAAATGAATAATTTCTATCGCTGTATAATTGAATTCGTTATTTCCATAGGACAAAAATAATATCGAAACATTTAACTTTTTGAGCAGTAAATCATTCTTCAATCATTCTTTGCTGTGTTTCTTAATATTAATCCATAATAAGATGAGTGACTTCTTTTGAATTATTACGAGTTCATTCAATGATTAATTTTCATGTTATATTGAAGATACAAATGTTAGGAAAAAGAGACATTTTATAGTTTACTTACATCACAATTATCAAAGCATTAAAACTGTCATTTGAACAAGTTTATTTCGATAGATCATATGCAATTCTGGAAAGGCTAGTCTGATCTTTTTGTAGATTCTTGTTTCCGTTTATCACACTTTGCTTCTTAAGATTGTTTTTATCCTTGATTACCAGGAAGGTATCAAACGAATTCATTTTAGACTGATAAAAATTGTCAGCTGTGAAATATAAATTTAAAGTAATAGACAACTTGATCGAACCAGAGATGATTTTATAGGAGCAAACACATATCTTGAGCGTATATTTTGAATGTTATTGCTCAATAGTGAGGAAAAAAACCAAAAATTCAAAGTTGATCGGATATTAGGAAAAACTATTTTTATCTATCGAATCCACAGTAAAATTTCCCCCTATGTTCCTCCGGCGTTTTTCTCATCGAATAATAAATAATTGTAACTGGAGTATAGATCGTCACATACGATCATCGTCAAGATTCGCGCAAGTGTTTATTTTTAAACTTCAACATTCCATATAGTAAATATATAATTTGGAGAAAAAATGAAGCTTTATTCCAAAAAACATGAATTTTTTCAAACTGAGGAAGTGACTAGACAGTCTCAGTATCAATTTCTGTATGCAATTTCTATTGAAGAATTTAACTAGTTTTGAAATGTTTTTGAGGATATATCGAAACTGATTATTCCGGACTATAAACAAAACATTTTATGAAAAATTTATGAAAAGGTTCATGAAATTCATAACAGGAATTGATTTATATTCCCAACATCTTACGATCTTGGTAACATTTGGTACCAAACTTCTCTTCGTATGTATTTATGCCGAAACTGTTTTGAACCAGTGCTGCGTGTTGAATATGAATTCTATTACCAGTCCGTTTGGATGCTTGAACATAATCACAATAAAAATGATTCATCTTTAATACATCATATCCCTGCATTTCTTGGATATATCACTTTATATCGTTTGATGTGAACAGTTTGCGTCCCAGGCAGAAATGAAAGGTCAAAAAGATGTCAATTTAATATCAATATGGGAACATTGAAATAATCTCGAAATCAAGATCGATTCGATCGTACAATGGTCACTATTTCCAGCTCATTTTGATCTCGATCAACAATGAATTCGAGCTTTTGAAATACAAATGGTTTTTTTTTGTGAATTGGTTCCAATATCAGGAGCTTTTTCATCAGTATCAGGTTTTCGTTGCGTAAAAATTCGTTTCTTCTTAAAGTACACCTCAAAAATTCACCAAGTGCTGGAACAAATTGATACAAACATTTCAAAAATTTGTTTCCGTGGGATATAAACCAATAGATTCAGAATCTTCTGAAACGAAAAGTGGATAGGTCCTGGGAGAGAAGTTTTTTTTTAGATCTCGACTTGCAGAACAGAGCTGCCAGATGGGCAGCACTACCGTTGGGGGGAATAGTGCCCCTAACATTGTTCATATACGTACTCTCACCTCCACACGAAACCTATACACATATAACTTATATACATGGGACGATAGTGGGGGTACACTTCCCCTCAATGGCAATGCCCATCTGGCAGCTCTGGAGCACAACCGGACAACTCTGGCAGAAAAATTTTGTTGAGTTTTGTTTCCTTCTGGCACAGTCCATGTAACTCTATGGTTGTCAGGTATCAACGGGGCAGTTCGGGCAGTGAGTGGATAATTCCCGTGTATCTAACCATTCAGATATCAGCTTTTCCATTGTTCCATTTTTTACCTGGCAACTCTGTGTAATACAGAACATTCTGACCATATTCTCACAAAATCCTTTAAAGGTATTTCATCGTATATTCTCACGAAGAACGTAGCAAATTCGTGAATATTCATAGTAGTTTCTTAGAACATTCCAATGAAACTATATATTAATTCTTATTCTGAATACACTGAAAGAAAAAAGATAATAAATTAATATCAATAGTTGGGAGAGGATTCAATTATGAATACTCAACTGATTGATGGTTACACCGACTATTTTATCGTAAACGTAACCAACCCAACTACCCAGATAGCACAGAGTTCGTCGATGAATTCTTGAAAAACTTTTTTAGAACTCTGGAGTTTAAATGATGTTCTTGAAGAATTCTTCACGAATTCTGTGCTATCTGGGTAGTAATTCCCACAATGAACATTTTTATTTATGCTATATGGAGAAAATTTTGTAGTCAAAATTAACATATTTATTTCGTAGCCGTGGGATATACCTTATTGTGGCAGAAAGAACCCTGAGTTTGCGATAGATTACCACAACTCTTCTTGTGTGTCATTTTGTAATTTTCTTTTCTTTTCAATATCGAATTCTATTGGTAATCATTTTATTAGATCACGCCTTTAGGGTGAATAGTCCAATTCGAAACACCGAGAATATGCCGTAGGTTCCTCTTTGCGTTTTTATGATACTTACCACTCTCCACACGTTACGATTTGATGACAAAAGCTACACCCCGAAAGAAACAAAGAGACTTGAAATAACCGACACGAAAGCAGGCAGCGTATCGAGGTTGTTGAAATGAGTAAATCTTCTTTTTTTATAATTGGAGGAAGAGTCTTTATTTTTGACTTTACATTCATTCAAGCGTGGTTACGTGAAAATCATCTTCCTCCGGCGGCGGAGATCGTTCCATTAATTCCTACAACATTCTGTTCCAAATTTGTAAGTGCAAGAATGAAGCCATGTATGGGATCAAAGACCCCTCTGTGAGCATGACATTCGCGACAGGTACTGCAGTCTAGTCTGATTCTAACCCCTCGTACGAAAAATCAACGGGATAGTTCCAGTAATAATCTGAGGTGGCCATAGCCGTGAAGACATTCAGGACCGTGACCGCGATACAAAAATCCTGAGATACGTTGGGAACCTCGTGAATCTGCATGGTGTAATCGGTTATGTTGGTCTCCTTTCTAACGAAGCATGTGACAATAGGGTCGCATTCATATGCATCCAGAGCAAGGCTCTGTAGCATACATCCCGCTCGTAATAAGCCAGCGATCTCATGACACGAGGTCGGCCTCAGATGTATCGCCTTAGCCAGGCTTGACATGAAGTGGGCGTCCCTGACATTCGGTCCTTGCAAGGCTGATCCGACTATAGTGGGAGCTGTTGGGTCGGCCAATCTTGATTCTATTTGTGTGTAGAATGGACTATACGGGATTTTTCACTTGCCTCATGTGAGTTCTGAAATGTGGTAGATGCAAAGCATTCGACAGGTAGCATGTCTGAGTAGTAGTATCTGTTCTCCACCGGACGTGGTAGCGACGGTGCGGGAGTCTGTTCAGTCCCATCAAGCGCGCTTAATGCCGCGGTTGGACTTACCTGTGATCTAGTCCACCTAGCCGGTGTTGATGCCGATGTAGAAGAGATGGTAAACATGACCGATATTGCTCCCCCGTCAACGCAGCACGTACCGATCTCACGTATTTCTTGGATTCTTTGGTAATCAATTTCTGATCCATTAGAGTGAGTAATCCCAGCTCGGTCACGGTTGGTACGTCTCCCCAGCCTGGGTCGACTAATTGTCGGGGTGCTTGTTGTTGAGCCTGTTGTTCGGTCTCCATCGTACAGCCAGCAACATATGACTATAATAATGACGCAAAACGCATGCTTTTGCAACCTCTTTTGGAGGCCATGTCTTGCGTGACTGGCGCGTCTTTTATTGACGCAGTTGCTGATCCGACTTCCACCAAAGGGGAGTGAAACCATTGCATCATGTCGGAGGCGGTCTCCTCTACTAAAAATAGTAATCCCGCCGAATTCCATTGTTCATCCTGTACGGTAGTTCCGTCATTTTGAGAGCCCGAGTAAAAAAATGTGGATCATAAATTGATAAAAAAAATATCACTCCGCGATCACGTTCAAAGTGATCACCAAGTGATGTGAACGGTGAGACTGCAGGATCTTTGTTTCATCATTGTGAGATCAATAGAGTAGGTTTCGCTGATGAAATGATCATTTTTTCATCATTGTCAGATCAACAGAGTAGCTTGTGCTGATGAAATCTTAATGTGTGTAAATGATCATTTCCAAATCTGATCAGGATCATTCGTTAGGCGTTTGTATCAAGTTCTGATCTACGAACAATCTGGACATGATTATCCCAAGATCACTGTAATATTCATAATCAAAAAACACGTCCCACAGACACATTATGCTGTTAGGGTGATGAAAAAGTAAAAATTGAGAACTCAATTACATGTATTGGAATTTTCAATTCAAAGGATTATAAAGAATATTATATTTTCAAATAAACTTGGAACTGTTAATGCACTATATACATCTTATGAATCCGATAGTAAATGGATAATCGGGTTCTCGATTTGCAATATAAATGATCAGATAACTTTGTGATTTGGAATGTACTTACAACTTGTGAAAAATGATAGATTCAAAAGTGTTACGTTCATGGAGCTTTTCGAATAGACATAAATTTAATTGTCTTTGGTCTTAACCTCATGCATTCTGTACTGTTTATAACCTGAAGATGTGACATGTTTCAATAGATCATCAGTTATATTCTTTCACGTACATCAACTGTTGATGTCCAAGAGTTTACCGTTCCAGAATTTTATTTTCAGAGTGGATCCATCACTTCACTTCAGAATTGGATCGGCAGTCAGCTGACTTAACAGGAGTCGGTGAAAGCCGTTCAAAGCGATTAAAAACGAATATTACATTCCAGATAGCAAAGTGTTGAGCAATTGGCAGCAATTTCCCAACAACTCAAAGCAGCTGTTGTCATGATTCTGCGAAAATGTTTGAATACATTTGAGCGATCGAATGTTAAAACAATTCCCCAATAACAAAAGACAAACAGGTGCAGCACCACTGAAGTAAGGTCAAAGTATTAGTTAGGTCTAGGACTGATTGAATGATGTGTCAGAGTTAATCCAGAGAAACATAATTTGCGTAATTGTATCCTTCAGTATTGATTGAAAAATTTTGATAAGCTTTTCACCAGCTTTTATCATAAGAATTGCAAATGAAATGTCTCGGGTTAACAATTAAACGTTTTAATCGATTAATCGATTAACTGCACAGCCCTAGTTTAGTCCATCATTGCCTGCGCTGGTCTTCAATAAATGCATGAGACTTTTCAAAATACATTTCTCTGCGTTTGCGCCGTATGGTATCTTTCGAGTATTTCCAAGATATTTTCTAGAGCTTTCTGGAAGACCCACGGAAATTTTTGATTGGGCGATGAGTGTGTGATCGAGGATTTTTTCCGAACGGAAAATCACCGAAATTCAAGTTTTGCTCTGCGTTGCTAGGAATTTCTGTACATTTCATGCGTTTTGAAGCACATTTGTGGGTGAAATTTTCAATTTTCGATGACTGAATTTAGAATTTATTCACACGTATCTGAATTTAGAAATTCTGGATATACATTTTCGTCACTGAAATTCCATTCAAATGTAATTGAAAGGTGAATTAATTTTCCGGTCAAGTGAATAATTCCTTTTTCCATTGCATTCAATTGAGAAATCAATAAGGAATTTTTAACAGTGTACGTGGGCCAATGTTTGGTTTGTTACCAAAAGTCGAACAATCGAAGGTTGATTCTCAACAATTATTTGATATTCAAAATTTGTCAACTAATCATTTTATGACCATTATTACAATTTGGCGAAACCATCTAACAAATCTATTTTCCAACCAACTTTCCACAGGTCGGAAAAATGATCGCGAAATCACCCAGCTGCCTTTCGTATTTGATTATGAATTTGTTCAAATAAACAATTCAAACTCACTGAACCACATCAAAACAAATGGGATAAGAAAAACAGTCAAAGTCACACGGAGAAAAAAAGGTCAGGACTACCTTCCATACTCGTTCCTGCTTTTCGTTCGACACTTTGGGGTTCACCCAAAGTTTACCTTAGCATTCGTTCTAAGGAACACCCGGCAGTACTCAGGGCACGTCGGGTCTGATACATCGTGGCTACATTTTTTGTTCTTCATCCGGCAATTCTGACAGTTTTGCTTCGTTTGCTTGCAATCCTTTACGATGTGGTTCTCCTCACAATATTTTCTGCAAACAGGCCCCTTTACCGGACAGTTACGCCGAATATGATTGTAAGCGTAACAGTTGAAGCATCTTTGGACTGGGTCACACCAGCTGATACGGCATGAACCCCAGCCCATGCAGTCCCCTGTAAGAGCGACTGTAGCGACGATCTTCGTTCGAAGCGACCGTGCTTTTAAGGTCAGGACTTCATTCCATACTGGTTCCTGCTTTTCGTTCAACACTTTGGAGATTATCCAAAGTTTATCTTAGCGTTCGTTCTAAGGAACTCCCGACAATACTCAGGGCATGTCGGGTCCAATACGTCATGGCTACATTTCTTGTTCTTTGTCCTACAATTACGACAACTTCGCTTCAATTGCTTGCAGTCTTTAACAATGTGGCCCTCCTCGCGTCATTTCCTGCAAATTGGCCCCTTTACCGGACAATTACGCCGGATATGATTATAAGCGTAACAATTAAAGCATCTCTGGACTGGGTCACACCAGCTGACACGACATGAATCCCAGCCCATATATAACCGCCTTCTATCAAGGATAACCTTGATAGCCGGCCACTTGCCCTCGATAATCACACTATGTGTGTCAGCACTCTTTGAACGCTTCCCAAAGATCTTCAAAGTCTCGGTTGGAATATCGTTCTTCGATGCGATTTCGTTCATAATTGCCTCATCCGTGAGATCCCTTCTCACGTCCGCAATCACAATCCTTGGATGGAGCTGTCCTGGTGTTTCCATCTTTAGACCGCTAGCTTTAACTTCGTCGCAGTCTATTAGTCTTCTTTTATCTCCTTCGCTTTCCAGTTCGATGAAGACTGCTGATTTCATTTTTCTCATCCGCTTGACCTTCAAATTAGGCAACTTTGGTCTGGCAACTTCAAGAAGTTTCTTCTCAACCTCAGTGCCTTCCTTTCCATCGGCCTTAATTATCACCGAGCAGTTCGATGCCGGCTTCCTTGACATCGCAATCGACTCAAGCTCTTCGACCACCTTACGTGGCTGTTTTTCGCCCCTATTCTCCTCTACTACTCTTTTCTTCGTCGCAGTTACCTCCGCGAAGAAAGGAACCGCTACTGGTCTCACTTGTATCTCCCTGATACGCAATTCATCCTGGTATTTTCTCTCAGTTTCCTTGCCCTCATACCAATGCACCGTATTTTGAGCGTCTGTTACAACCTGGTGAAGGTTGTCTATTTTCATGAGCAGCATGATCCCAACTGCTTTTGAGATCTTGCATTTGTCGTCTTTGAGTAGGTTGTGAATCGCGCCTCTAAGATCTGCAACGATTCCGTCCATCCTTCTTACGAGTCTCTCCGAGTCAGTCTCTACAGATTCATCATCGGAGTCTTGGAGTCTACTTCTTTTCGAGGAAGTACTCCCGCTTCTGCCCCTAGGGTTGAATGGAGGAATCGTAAATAGATTACCCCCAGTTGTCGCTTTAGTTTTAGATTTGTTTGAATTTTCTGCCATTTTGTTTCCCCGAGTATGGGTGAAAGACCGTCTACCTTGAACCGCAGAGCACCTTTTACGGCGGTAAGGCTAGCTACTTTGGGAGGTCGCCCGGTATCCCAGAGGGACCGTTCAAGACACTATCTCCTGAAGTGCCATTCATCCCTCAGCACGGTGCCTGACACACCTTGGATTCAGACAGCAATTATTGCGCATTTGCGGGCGATTGGTATGCTACTCTCCCAACGCCAACTTGAGATCGGGACGAATCCCTTTCTCTTCCTCACTATATTCTGACGGATGCATCCGTTACCCACAGATGTGGGATTGGACGGCAAACCGCCAGGTTTTATGGGTGAGCGCTGTGAGGTACCTCGCTCACCCGAAGTCAGTTAGTGCAGCGGGGAAACCTACATGCATTGAAAGGACATCCACGCGTTTTCCTCTCTTCTTTCTTTACGATTTGGCGGAAACTTCGGCGTCCCGCACAAGAGAAATCAAATCGTGAAAGAGGAGAGGAATTCGCCACGACAAATTTCAATTCAATACAATGGTATAATCAGAGGGGACTCACCGGCTCTCGTACCAGGGAAACAAAAAAATATTCAAAGGAATAAAATCCAATTATGGCACGTGGCACCAAATTTCTCACACTTTCAATTCGCACAAACCACGATAAGCCGCCAAGATCGAGACTACTCGTCTTGCAGAGGTAACGAGAGCCGGTGAGCGAAATTCCATCCCCTCTTGTTTACATAATTCAAAATCAGGCCACCGGTGGATCTATTCGCAAATTCGAAGCGTATTCCCGATAGCGCGTGGCCCCATGGACGTTGATAGCGAGAGCACCGGCAGCGTGGAAATTTCCCTTCATATGTCAGACCGGGTTCCACAAGCATAGGCAGTGGCAATATATGTTCTCCTCTCTCTCATTTCAAGCAAACTAGAAAAAGAAAGGAGACAAGAAAGCGAGAAAGCGAGAGACAGAATTCAAATTCATATCATATGAGAAAGAGTCTCTCTTCACGACTATAATTCCTAATTCGCGAAATCGACGAGAGAGAGAATTACAAAAATTCCATGTGGCGAGGTATTCAGAAAATACTGCAGCAATAGTTAATTGCATTCTTTCCAATGTTGAACCAACTTATTACCATTTTTGAACACCTATCACCACCCCTACGAACAATGATCACTGGCGTTTCAATGGGCCGCTGATGGTCCTGCGATGCCGGCGAAGGGCCGTCAATGGTCCTTTGAATGGCCTGCATTCGTGTTTGCTGGGACATTACTATTCTTCATTGTAATCGTTACCGTATACTTTTCTCCATCTCAGTAAACAATTTTCCAGCCACCATTGGAAACTGTCATAATGTTATCTGAAACACGGAGAAAAAGGAATTCGCTGTGGCAGCGAAATCTACTTTTGCTGGGTTCCTTGTGCCAGAGCAGCAAATTTTTTGCTGTGACAGCAAACTATTCGCTGTTCCAGCAATCTTGTTAGCTGCAACAGTGAATTTTTAGCTGTGGCAGCAAAAAATGTGTGCTATCCCAGCAAAATTTGTTTGCTGCTCTGTATATAATACTGAAAATTTGCTGGCGGAGCAAACATTTTTTGCTGCCACAGCTAAAAAATTGCTGTCGTAGCTAACACGATTGCTGTTATAGCAAATTTTTAGCTAGATCAGCAAAAAATTTTGCTATTCTATATATAATACCTCGATTTGCTGCGTCAGCAAATTTTTTCTCTCCGTGAAGATGTCGAAATGTTCTATAATGCCTCGATTTCTGTCACCTTTTTGATGTCTTCTCAAAAGTTCTAAATGCTATCTAAAGGTTATCCGTGATATCATTTAGAATTCTTTTAGATCACATCATGAAGGTTTCGAATGGATGTTTACTGGGATGTATCTTCAGAGATACGATTTAGTAGAAATACTATTCGCCGGTAAAGAATCGAATTAGTTTTTCCGAAGAAAAAATTCTTGAAATAAAGCTCATTTTTATTGAACGGAGGCATATCATACGATATCATTGGAAATGGATTCTTATTTCAAATACAAACCGATCATATTACACAATGAAAAATTTTTTCTTTTCTCTTTTTTCCAATGAACTTTTATAAAAGTCCAGAAGATTTCATGTAACTGTTTGCTTGTTCCTAGAATAATATGTTACGAATAATTTTTTATATGAAAATAAGAAAAAAATGACAAATACAATCAATTCTCAAACAAAGAAACAGAAACTAAAAACAAACGAATATGAAAAAAAATTCCAGATTAATACTCAACAAGAAATTATTCCTAAATCGCGGTACGTACTATAATTTTTCGATAGACAAATCGTATTTTTTAATCCATCACGATTGGATCAAATCATTTTATATACACATATACATATATACATAAATTTAATTGACGTTATCTTCGCTCAAAAAAAAAGGATACATAAGAAACAAAAAGAAGAGCTATTTCAGTGCCCTCACAAAGAAAAGAAATAATTTTCCACGGTTACTGAATATACTTGGTATTACTGTCTAACATAAACTTGAGTGTTTACAGTTTTATCCTGTATACATGTATATATCAAATCTGTCGAATATCGAGCGTGAGGAAATGAGAGCGAGCGAAAGGGATGCTGCATCGATGTGAGAGAACGAATCGTGTGAATTTTTATTTTTCATGAGAGAAGAGTTATTTTTTTCGGTGGTGTAGAAGTGGTGAGAAAGAAAGGAAAAGGGTAGTATACTGTGGAAGATTGATGGTGTGATGATGATGATGATGATGATGTTGATGAATATTGGGTAATGAAATTAACATGCATATTCAAATAAATGTGCAAGACACAAAAGAATTAGCGACTGTGATTTTTGAGAGATTCTCGTGTGTAAGGAGGTTACGTGATATATCTTTTACGAGCACGGTTGAATTATACTTGTTAATTATTTTGGACACAAATTAGAAATAAGAAGCATCGATAAAACTTTGTATGAGAAATATCAGTTAATTGAAATAAAAGTGCATTCATAAGTATTAAAAATCTGATGCCAGTTATCTTCAACGATGTCATCTATAATGTGTTACCAAACGAAAAGATAACCACAAAATCCAAAACATTTCGGTATCACCATCAGATAACCATAAAATAATCAAAAATCTCATCAATTTAAGTCCGAAACATCCCCGATGAAAATATAGTGTGAGTTCGCACAAGGGAAAAGTATGTTCACGCTCAAGAAGCGCAAAATGACTCTTAGTGTACATTCGTCCACAACTTCTACAACATTCCGTGGTTTTGTGAACACTTCGTCTTCATCAGGGATCAGAAGGGAATTTTTAGTAATAGAATATCATCAAAATACTATAATTAAACCAATTTCCATCTTAAACATATTCGGATATTTCATCAAGATATAATGTAGAAAATTTAATCAAATTGAATTCGCTAGGATTGAGCAATGCTTTTGCCTCTTTTTGTAAAATATATTTCATTCTCATGAATGAAATTCTCTCAATATTTCATCATAAGAATGTTCAATTGGACATGTTTTTTTAATAAATTTACCATTCAAATCAAAGAAAAAATTTGTAAAACTATTCATTGAAAGGTTTCCCTTTCCTGTTTCTCTTTCAATAATTATTCGTTACGAAAACTTTAATTTTAACGAAAACAAAATTTTAAACGTGTTGAATTTCCGTTTGATGAGATAACTACCCTAATAAAAATGATTAAAGCGATTGTCCAACATTTTTAAAGGTTCTTGAAGCGTAACTAGTTACTAGAAGAGGCCTTGACATGAATTGGAGGGTGGCTAAAATCATTCCTGTTATGGAAATTAATGATTATGGAGCTTGAATGTTTTTGCTTCACTTTAAATAACGAAATTATGCTTAAATGTTGTGAATAAAATATTTTTTTTCATTCGAGATTACCCATACAGCACAAGAATTTCCGAAAAGAGCTCCTGTTATGTCAGTACTTTGAATTCACAATTGACTCTTGATAAACAACTCAATGTTTAGAAATAATTCATATTGGGATTGCATAAATCATTCTTCAGGCATTCAACATGTATCCATTTTGAAATCATTGAGTTTATATTAAATTTATTCTAACAATAGGGACTGTTCAAGAATTTTTTGAGGACCGTTTGCGGATTCAAAATGATCATTTGTGCTGGCTGGGGATAAACCAATGAGAATTCATGATAAACGAAATAGTTATACGCATAAGAAATAATTATTTTATCAATCTCTATTGAAAAACTCCAATACGTTTCAATAAACTTCCATAGATCCTGTGGTAAAACAATGTTCTATTATAAATATTCGCGCGTCGTGTTAAGCTTAACAAACATAAAATGTTTCAATTGTTTTCTGAAGTGTATATTACTCACTTGCTGTAAATTGCTGAAATTACACATTCCAAGTATGCTTTTTAAACTTTCAATATCACTTCGAAAAAACTGTTATCATGTTCTATTATGATACGCTAAGAGCAAAAGTGACACCCCAATCGTTGTCAAGCAAAAACAGGACAGGAACTTTCGAGAGGAAGAACGGAACATTAAAAGTTCTGAGCAAAAGCGATATACTTATAATTTGGAACAAAAGAGCAACCACAGCAATTTCCGGGCAAAAACGAAACACTGAAATTGCTGTGGTTGCTCTTTTGTTCCAAATTATAAATGTATCGCTTTCGCTCGAAACTTTGAACGTTCCGTTCTTGCTCTCGAAAGTTCCTGTCCTGCGTTTTGGCTTGACAACGATTGGGGTGTCACTTTTGCTCTTAGCGTATCTTATGCGTGTGCAAGTGATTTCCATGCAAATTTGCTAGTTTAATGGATAAGATTCAGGATCACAAAGAGGACGAATTCAATTCCTCCAAACTGATTGAAATTTTTGTTTCAGAATTTCTCTCTCGATGTTCCTTTTATGTCTCATATTTTCTTTTAACAATGTAAATTTTCATACGTTCCTTCCAAATTTTGCTCCAAATATACTGAGAGAACTGTTTTGCTGTGCCTACTGGAATATTTTGTTGCCATATGCCAACATTTTTTCTTGGCATAACTAAGTATCTAGTGGGTCTCACCGAAATTTGACTAATGTTAACAAAATCACTCTACCAAATCACGTTTGATTCCTTGGGTAGGTTTTTTTTTTGGTTTGCATAACCAGATTTTGGTCGAACCCACTAAGACCAAATCTTTTTTCTCAGTACACTCTTCATATTCGTTTCGTTTATTCACCGCTTGTCTTCAAGTTATGTTACTTTTACCCTCCAATGTACGTTTTCGCTTGTTTTCAACACTCGTTTTCCCTAGAACATTGTTTTCAAATAAGGAATTCATTTCTCGGAATGTTTATGAAATTGTAACAATGTAAATCGATCAAACCAATATATACTTTTGTAGAATTCTTCCAGAACGCCGTAAAAGATATTTTTCTTCAAGATGCCTTCAAGTTCCCTTCAGATATCTTTTAGGTACCTTGAAGATGTCTTGAAAAAAATCATTGATTTCATCATTCATTGAAATCATATCTATTCGTTTCTATTTGAGTTTTTCAACAGAGATATCGTTGTGTTTCTGTTCGTTCTTTCTTGTTGAATCAGACAATAGTTCTACGCCAACTAACGATTTTCTTGAAATATGTGCCAGCATATTGTGTAATTTAGTTTGAACTGATTACACTTTTGTTTCTATGATCCGTTGAAAAAGCTTTGAAAGAATAATTAGCGAAGTCAATTTAATATTGTCGCAATAAATCACAGAATATTGAATATTATAGCTAGGGGGATAATAGTTTATAAGTAATTACTTCCACTAGCTGAATTTAAAAAAAAATGATAGAATTTATAATCCTATTCGAAAATATTTTTGATAAAAAAGAGAACATTCTGAAGAATAACATAAATATTCTAGATAAGTTGTTTGTAAATTGAAAAACCCTAAAACCATGATGTCAAATCGGCTGAAAATTATGCTTATTTCATGTGCTATTGAGGAGGAGCACAGATTCTTCAATTGTGCGTACAATTCCCCTTCTAGTCTCCGTGTAGGTAATTTAATTTTATTCGCTCAAATCCCTGTATTACAAAGTTTTGTATGATATAGTTCAGTGACACTTATGGTTTTAGGGTTGACACGTTATCTTTTATTTTTTCTCGATGAGTTGAAGTTATCTGCCAGGACCATTTTACGCATAAAAAGGAAGAAAGTAAGAAATCTTTTCAAACATGATTGTACTGTTCTAACTTTCACTATTTAGTGACGCTAATTTTATTAGATTAATGTTGAAGGTTTTTAGTTTTCGAATAAGTGTTTGATTATGTGCCATTCGAAAACCGTACTTGTAAAATATATACATGATGAATATCCCCTAGATATTAACGAATTTCATCCTCGAAACTCCTAGAGTGCGTGCGATGTGATTACTTAGGTGAAAAATAAGCAAATAAAAAGTGATGATTATGATGTACGTGCGAGGATGTAAATATATACATAAACATAAGAATAAATTAAGTAATCTATTGATATAATAAGGTCACCGGATTAGAGAGAAAGCTCATAATTATAATCAACATGCTTTAAATCTGATTGGTGCATGATTGTGCATGATTGTGCATGATGATGGTGATGACTGGTGGAGAAGATATTGTTTCATTATTTATTCTCATTAGTACAGTCAGATTTTTCCATCAAAATCATATTTTATAAGTGCGCTTGTGAAATATCCCAGACAGGGGCACTTATCATACTAATGTATTATTGAATTAGTGATCGATTGCTGTAATTTTTTATCTCTCTTCGCTTCAGTACTTTTTATACCAGAAATTAATTGAATAGGTTTCGACTAAGAATGTTATCCGCTTAAAGTCCTAATACGATTCGTTTATTGAAGATTACATCAATTGACTGTCAGTTTCGACTTCATAATAAGCATCCATACAGCACAGAATGTTTCAGTAATATCGTAGTGATATTCTGACATATTTTAGAGACGTATGGTTTAGATGCTGTACGGGTAACCCTCAAGGTTCCGAAATTGTTGTCGTTTACACTTACGAGAAGCAAAATTTTCATTCTGATAATGATAGGGGTTTCCAGAAAACATTTTTCCCCTCGAAATTTCGAACATTCAGTATGTCATTGAAAAGAGATCAATCTAAAAAATTTTCAAGATTCCGTTCTTAAGAGCTGTTTAAAAATGATTATAAATGGTTCAAGACCACGCGCAGAACTCTTAGAAGATATTTTCGAAATATTTTCTTGAGGATATTTTGAATTTTTGAAGAAGGTATCTTGGAAATTTCCTAAATAGATACGTTAGAGATAGTTTTTTTTTAATCTTCTTCAAATGATATACCGAATGTTTGCAGTATGAAAAGAAAAAGTATGTCCTGGAAGGGCAATACAAAGTTTGTAATGCTCTGTAAATCCGAATCAATGAAAAGTACTGAGAATCAGTGGATTTCACTGATTCGGATCCACAGAGTGACCAATAAAAGTATGTGGGGGTGATCCCAAGAAACACGACATCTTTATCAGAATCATCCATCATATAAAACATAAATTGTTTCAAAAAATCATTGTACTATTTTTTTATTTTTCTCATTCTTCTTTTTCCAAATTTTTGTGAAGAACACAATATTTCAGGGACACGATAAAGTCTTGGGAATTCTAATCATGAAAATTCATTTGATTCACGTTAATAAAAAAAGAAATAGCTGTAATCTGATCTGGTCACCTTATACAATGAGAGTATTGTATGTGTGCATTAACGCTGTATCAGTGGTGATGTGCTCGAAGTGGAGTTCATTAGAATATACGAAAACAGAACAATGTGAAAGGTGTGCTGCGTGTCCTGCGTGAAGAGAGCGATCGAGAGACGTTAAGAGAGCATCCACAGCACGAACGAAGAAAGGGAAGTCAGAGTGAAAGGGAGAGAAAGAGAGAAAATTTGAGTGAAGTTGATAAAGGGAAAAAGAGATAAGATGAGAACGGAAAACAGAAAAAATGAGTGTGTTGGCTCGTGATTCGTCGTGAATCGCGCCGTCACGTTCGAGACGCGCACAAGATCACAAATAGGTATTAAAATTACACAAAGATTGTGAATTTTTTTAGACGAGTTTTTAATTCCGAGGACATATTTCTGTTGCATTTGTATTGATATGAATCTGTATCAGCATAAATGTTTAGGACCTATTTGATGTGATCGTTGTTGAATCAATATAATATGATTGCAAATTTATTCGAGAGTACAATAAAAAGTACATGATATCATTCCAACGAATATTGTATTCCAGATTTTATAACAAATTTCTTCAATAGATCCTGAACCGTGTTAATTAGAATTTTATTGGATCAGTCCGTTAAGATTTCATTTTTTTCAAAGACCTTTTAAAGCTTTTTTTTTAACTTCACTCATAAATTTAATATTGAATAATTCAATTGAGATAACTGCAATTGATTCGATTCTTTCTGAGAGCATGTATAAATCGTTCCTGTCGATATTTGAAATCCCGAATTTCCGTTTTGTTTTTATTACCAATATTTGCGCGCATTGAATCATAAGATTGATCATTTAGATACTTGGGAATACATTTTCCTCTTTATATTTTACCACAAGAATAATATATTCAATAGAGTCAAAATGCTGATATGATTCAGGCCACGCATCAGAAATTATGAGACTCCATCTCCTAGGTCTTGGAAACAGACTAGCTATATCTTTGTTAATTAAAAGGAAATTATGATTCTAATATATTTTGATGGTTATTACGATTGAATGCATTACCGTACAGTAAATTGATTAACATATGCCACGTTTTCTACCTAAATCGATTGATAGTGACAAGGTACAATGAATAGTTTTCTTACAACTATCACACTGAAAGAAAAAATTTCCGGGAACAATGAAATATTTAGTAGGGCACCCTAGTAAAAATTCCAGTCGCAATGAATTACTCAATTGATTTGAGTAAAGTTTTATTGAATCCACTGAATCTTTATTCCATCAAAAAATATTTTGTTATTAAGAATGGATATTTAAGTGATTCAATAAAACTTTACTAAAATTAACTAATGATTTTGTTGCAAGTATTCAATTCAATATTTGATGCTTCCTAGAAATTCTTTCTCTCAATACACGGTATGTATTTTGCACTCTCCACTCGTTTCAGCTTTTTCACAGCTTTTTTTTCATCAATTTCACATCAATTTTTAATTTCTTTGGATGTTCTCGAATAAATTGAGCAATGAATTATCATTCCACAATATACAACAGAAACGTCCTCGTTCGTCAACTCGTTTTACAATATCTACATTAAATGTATGAAGACAATATTTTCGATAATATTTTTTCAAATTCTGGAGTGAAGTCAAGGAAAAAAAGCGAAACACGAGCCTAAAAATATTATGTGAGAATTAATGCGCGTTCCTTGAATGAAACGCGCTGTACGTTGATATTATAGTACTAGTAATATTAATAACAAAAATACCAACAACAACAACAACAAGAATAGTAAATAATATTAAAATAGTTATCGTCGAAAAAGTGAAATGATTTCGATGAATTTACTCTTAATGATAAATTTTCTGGTCAATAACGAGGGACGAGCCATAACCGTCCGTTAAGAAAAAAAAAAGAAACAAAGGCCAGAGAAGTGTGAGAATGAATGCGATCATTTGATGAGTGATGAAATTTTTATGCAAGTCGAGAATGTATTGAATCTATAGACTCAAATCATCCGATAAATATTATATTTCTGTATGTGGTATGAAGAATGAAGGAATCAATGAAAAACTCGATGCAAAGAAATCAATTTTGTGTAGATTATCTATTTTTTTCCTTTGGCCTGTCCTGATTCCCTTATTTAGTGAATTATTAATTTCCCTAGAAGGGGCTAGAATATCTGAAGACCGTTTATCAAATTCACCCTCAATTTACCGTTGGTCAGATATGAATTATAACCTACCCAGCACATAATATTACTACGAAATCGCTTCAATATTTCAATCTTGATAAAATATTACAAATCACAACACAATACTACAGAAATATTGCAACACCGACAATATATTACATATTCTAATTCGATATTGTTGCAATACCCTAGTCAAAAAATGGAAAAAAAGGGACAACATTCGAAAGTAAAGTATTTCCAAAAGTTTACGTTCGTAAATAATGAGAAATTTTGGAAACAATTCATTTTCGAATGTTTTCCGTTTATTGCCATCTTTCAACTAGGGTATTGTAATATCACAAATCACAATGCAATATTGCATCAATATTTCAGCATTGTAATTGTATGAAGTATTGAAAAAACCGTTTTCCTAATTCATTTTTTTGTTGCAAGAGAAACGTTTTTGTTTCCAAATTATAAGAACACAGAAAACTCCCTCTTGGGTCATTTTTTCCTAACTTACCTACCACAAAAATATATTCTGATTTGCAATGGATTATCAAATCTTTGATCACCTTAATTATCTAATTCTTGAATGTCATTCATTTCATATAAATTTCTATAGTTAAACAATTCTATGTTGTTCTGTAATATGTTTTTGTTATAAGGTTTCCCTGCTCAAAGAATCTCATTGAACCGATTTATTCTGATGGATTCGGATGCAGAAAACTGGTTCAAACCCGTTGAGAATCAATTTTTAATGGGTTCGAATCGATTCTCTGCAACGGAATTAATGAGAATCAATCGGTTCAATGAGATTCTTCAAGCAGGGTTCAACAGGGAAAACAGTGTAGTGATGGTTACATCACTACAGAACTCGTTTCTCTCGGGACAGTGAACACGGAGAAAAATTTGCAGTAAAATCTACTCTACTTCCGATGAATATAGGGGTATCATTAAATTGTTGTAATTTATACTGAAATATCCATCAGATTCATTGTATTCTCTGTGACCATTGTAGCAAATTTTCATTTTCATCGGAGATCTTGGTTGATTGAACGTGAATTTCGGTATATATTACAGCAATTTGATGGTGTCTCCATAATTTCACCAACTTTTTCTGTGTAAAGATTACTGTGCTACATCACTCGTCTCTGTCGGCGCAGTAAACTTTATCGTGCTGAGAAGCACCTGTGCTGTGGCAAAGTAACCGTTACTGCGCTGTTTTCTCCGTGTACACAAATCAAAATTCTAACGAGCGATCATACCCTAGTAACAATTTTGGATAGGAAAATACCAGGGCCTGACATGGCATGCCCGATTTCCTATCAGATCCTCATCAGGTTTCGTTACGGTTTTCCCTATTTCGCTCGATTTTAGGGAAATCTCATCCGGACCCTATTGTACACTTGCGTTACAACGTTATTTGAATCCTATGAGGAAAATCAGATAAGTCCCTTGTCAGGGCCTCATGCACGGAAAAAATAATTTAGCTGCTGCAGCTAAATTATTTTTTCCGTGTGAGATTTTCTATATTCACGGTTTCCGAATTCTCACCTGATCAGGACCTTATTAAAAATAGGGAATGCCTAATCAAATTTCTACTAGGGTAATACAGTACATTCTTGCAAATGGGTCGTTCTTCTTGTTTATTCAGCGCAAGCCGAAAACCATTTGAGTGAGAAAGAGGGTGAGCGGCCTATTTGCCAAAGTGTGCTGTACATGGCGATCTTCCCTCACGAGACTTTTCATTGTCTTCTGTAAAGAGAATTGAGGCACGCGATTACAATGTTTCAAAAGTCAGGGAAATTATGTGTTTTTGAAATCCACCGTAATTCTTTTAGATATTTGACATTCTTGCGCGTCCTTTTGAAATGTTCCTGCAATATTGCTAAAATATCGCTGCAATATTACTGTGATTGAAAACCACGGACATACAATATTGCAGCAATATCGCAGTAGTATTACTTTGCAATATTCCAATATCACAAAATAATATTACTGCAACATTGCTGGAATATTATGTTCTGTGTGTAATAGATTATAACCTACATCGACTCGATCTTATCCTAAGTTGGATAGAATTGGGTTTCCGCGGGGCCAACTTCGTTGGAAGCTTTATGTGACGAATCTTTTGATTATCAGGGGGTGATTTTTAAAATGTGGGAAATTTAATCAACGGTTATGTTTTTCATGATTCATCTTTTTCACGAACGGTGTGATTATTTTTCTCACAAAAAATGATTGATAAATCATATACATTCGGAATTGCGCTATATGGATGCATCAAAATCGTATTGCGTATCTCGATTGGATCGTGACTGCAACGAGCGGTATGTGTCAGCAGTGTTCTTAATCTTTCCTAAGTACCCTTAACCTAATTGAATTAGAAGGGCACGCCTCGGACGTCACACCGATATACAAGTACATAACATACATGTATACATACATACAACCAGCCCAATAATCAGTCTACTTTCTAGTTGCACTTTTCTCGCTTTGCTATGTTCTCTATCATAAAAACTTCTGTATAGTAAAAAGAGATCGCACGTGCATCATCAAAGTGAATAAAATGAAGGAAATTATGGTTTCAACGATCTATTGAACCGAAGAGTTTATCAATTATTCATACACGAAACTGGGATCCAACTGTTTATTTAGTTATATTTTTTCCATGTGCCTTTGATGTTCTGAAAGGTTTTAATAATTGTAGAAAGAAGAAATTCAAACCATAAGCGACCAACTCTATCCTGACGAGTGTTGTAATCGAGTATGTGCTTTACTAAAAAAGATACAAGTTATGGTTAATATTCCTACTGTTCTCTGGATCTGTTAAGAGTGAACAAAAAGAAAAGTGCATATAGAAGTGTGGATTTTCAGCTTGGACGAATTCTTCGTCTTGGCAAGTTGATAATAATCAAAAAATTTAGGTTCAATTTGCCTTTTATTGTAATAATTATTAGAAGCGAAAGGGCTTAAAAAATTTTTCAACTTCTCTGTGAACAATTTTTCAGATATTCAGACCAATTTTTTCCTTCTTTAGAGTCCTAGATCTCATCGAGAAATATGTCTGAACATTTGAATATTCAGGTAAAATTTTGTGATTATTCAAACCTGCTAAGAAAAATCATAAAATTCATCTGGTTTTTCACAAGATTTTTTCAATGATAAGAGAATTAACGCCTGGAATGATATTTTAATATTTTCCAAATGATAATGATCCACTCCCATACAGCACCGAATACTCCCGTCATGTATCAGAAACGTCTCCGTTGGAAAAGCGGACATAGAAACGTGTTTGGAAGGTATTTGAAGACCTGCAATGTTTCTATGTCCGCTTTTGTAACGAACACGTTCCTGATACATAACTGAGGTATTCGGTGCTGTATGAACTCAGGTTAATGGCAATCATGAAAATGTTGACGTCTTATAATAAATTTTGATGTTCGTAATAGATTTTGTATCATGAGAGTGAAATTCAATGCTCATCCATTCGAAAAACTTGTCATATAAATTGCACTGAAAAAAGACCGTCAATCAAAAGTGCTATCATAACAGCAACTTGAAGATATAAGCAATCAAAAACACTGATGATGATATACAAATTCAGAGATGAGACTTTCATTGTATTCAAGGGGATACGAGTGACAAATTTTGCAGATGATAGACACTCAACATGAATGCATTGGTTACACGGAGAAAAATATTACTACATTTTGTGCTAAAGTAGCAGGGCAAGTGAAATAGTATAATTTTTACCAGCATGTGTTGTAAAAATTATACTGTTTCACTTATCCTGCTACTTTAGTACGAAATGTAATAATTATTTAAAACGTCATTTCTCGCTGAATGTATAGACATTTATTCGTATTCTATGTTGCTGAAGTTTAAATCGTTTATTGGAACGAATTAATGATCGAATAACAAAATACTCAGACCCAACCACAGTCGAAGAATCAGAATGTTGCAGCACATTTTAGACGATGTTTTCAATTTCAAGGAATTAATTCGTGAAAGTATATAACCATGATTTATCAGATTCTGTGAGTTTGAATTTTCATTTCGATTTTATAAACGATTCAAACTCCTACAACATTGTATTCTCATATTACTGAAGAGATCTAGTCCTTATTACTGTTTTAATTTGCACAATATAAGAGAATAACATCAAGTAATTCAAAATACACTTGATTATCAAATTATGACACTGAAAAGAAGGGTTTTGTTGAATATTTAGGCACCTAGACATATGTATAGCAAAGCGTTCTCGATGTGCGACACACACTCAGAGGGAAATTAGTCGGAATTACTATTGGAATAGTTGGGAAAGGATTCAACTATGACTGATAATGAGTTCCACTATTTCGTAGTCCAAATAACAATATTGAATACAGAAATTACTATTTGGATTGGTTACGTTTGCAGTGGAATGGTTAGTATAACCATTAATCAGCTGACTATTCATAGTTGAGTCTTTCCCCAACTATGACTATTGATTTACCATTTTTTTCTCTTAGTGCACTCAATTACATTGTGTCGCTTCTTATTCGTAGCGCCTAAAATCTAAATTCAGCGATGATACTTACATAAATCGCTAAATAAGATAGTCAACTATGAGGATACTACATGAAGTTACATGTAACTTTTGTACTTCATGTAGAATGTTGTAACATTCCACACGACATAATCAATGGAATACGTATTTGATTGATTGTACTGGAAACATATCAGAAATATGTGTTATGTCATGTCGTATTAAACTTCAGTATTTCTATAACAAAGGTTTTTTTCCGAGTGCAGTTCAAATAAAAATGTGATTGCACTGAATCAATTTTATTTGTCCCAGCTGCAATTTCTATTCTCATAAAAAAACCGTTTTCTTCATATCTCAATCAACTGAATTTTTATTCACTTCAACTGAAATTAAGCTGGGACAGCTAAAGTTTGATTATATTATATAAAATATTTTGATGACTGATTTAAAATATCATTCGAAGGCTGGATATTCCTTTACAAATCGCATTGGTTTCATTCCAGATACAACTACTAATGAGATCTGCAGAATATAAATTGGATCTATAGGTTATTTCTATTCCTTCCTTCTATTCCTTTTTATGAAAACAAATCATACTCAGGGGTATGTTTTTTCTTCTCTCATTGGATACAATTTTGAACAGAATGTTCATCGCACGTGTTAAGACGACAACAACTATCCATCATTTTAACGTGCATCTGCATTCCTGATAAACTTGGCACTGCAAAAGACAAAGTGAAAACATCTTAGAATGGGATTCATTCAACGATTCACGCATCCTTCATGAAATGGAAACCACTAATCCACCTTACGTGACAGTATTGTAAGGTATCCATCGGTCAAAGTGCTATTGCCGGACGAGAGCGGCGGAATAGGTTGAAAGCGTGAGAGAAAAAAATAAATAAGATGCAAGAGAATAATGACGATCATTATCATGATGGAGGGGGAGGAGGCAAAAAGCCAAAGAGCGGAGACGATGATGTAAGAATTTTTATATGATCAATAATTTTCATGTTTTCACTTTTTAAATTCCTTGGAGTGAAAATCTATTCTTCAAAATGGAGATGAGCAATTTGAAGGAAAGTGTTGATTTTTGCGAATTTTAGAATCGTAATGTCCGATCCAATTTTACCAATACATCGGAACAAAGAAATCAACTTTCATGAACCGATTTGCATTAACCCTTTCTGACCTGGCTTACTTCTGATAATGATAAAAATTTTTCTTGAATAGGCAATAGTTTCTATAGCTCCTAATATGAACTCTGAACTCTTACAGAATTTTTAGTAACGTGGATTGAAAATTACTCATATGTCCATTCCAATGGACACAGGGTGTCTATGGCTAGAACATAGGAGAAAAAATTAAAAATATTTGTATATCACTAGTCGTAATGAATCTTCATTAAATTTCAATGATTCAATATATCAAACGAAAATTACAAAGAATTTCAACGGAATAGGTAATTTTCCTAAAGAAACATTCATTAATTATAAATACAGGCTGTTGACGAGGGTTTAGAAACAAGACAGAGTATCAGCTTATATGCTTTTTCTATTTTCAACTCCAACCTACATAGCATATCGGCGTCACATGCAAAGTAGTATCAGTGCAGGGTGTCCAGGTCGAGGATTTTCTATTTGTTTCTTTGGTCATTTCGTTCAACCTGATTTTATGATTGATTGATTTCATTAGAATTCTCCGAGGCTGGACATCCTGCAGTGATACCACTGAAAACTCCAATTTTATAAGAAAGTTACAAAAAACACTTTTTGGTACTCAAAACCTCTCTGAAGTTGACCATATTTTTTTGAATATTCAAACTGCATCTTGTAGGAATCAGTAAAATTCATTTGAGTAATGGAAATTGCAGTACCGAAAATTTCGAAATTCTCATCATATTAGTTCTGTTTAAAAACATACCATGGTGAACATATAATTTTGAATAATTCTCTGATCGTCAATTGACACCTTTATCTTGATGATATCATGGGTTTCAAACTACTCTGATTTGTGGAACAATTTTGATAATTCGTTAAATTCTATGTCCATTGGAATGGACGTCAGGTCAGAAAGGGTTAAAAATAAGGGACAAAACTTCCAACATGTTCCATTTTGTGTTCGGATTTTTCTTTTGAATGAATAAATAACACGAAAAGTCATGATTACTATACTGCCGTCCCAAGTCAAAAGACCGTATTTCAACAAAATTTGTCTCCGTGTTTTGCAAATTAAGGCGACATAATTTAAAATTGTAAAAACTGTTGAAATTATTTCACGAGGAGAGAATTCAACATGACAGTGGAATCTGGTTTCGCCGAGTACCTTTTGCTGATACTCTAGATACTCTATATATCATACAGAAAATTTCGCTGCCTGAGTGAATAATTCACAACTGAACAATTAACTGGCTCAACGAATTCCTAGTACGTCAGCAAAAACTCTGCTATTCCAGCGAAATTACGTTCGGCTGTGCAAGTCAATTGTTTTTTCTCAGTGTTTTCATTTCACTGACTCCTCGATCATGTTTTTTTCTGCGATGTTATCGGTGTCATTTTGAAATAAAATTTGGTAAGTTCTCTAAACTTGAATCAATCATAGAGATCAAAATACAGATCATTCACGCTGTGAATAATGAAAATATTATAGATCATTCTCTAGAAGAGGAATTCAGAACACATTTAAAAACTAAGATACAGAGATCTAACGGGGATTTATAATATCGCAATATATATATATATATATATATATATATATTTTCATAAAATTGCGAGATAAAAATAATCTGTTCGACATTGAAAATGTTTATCTTCAAATTCAGCTGATTTCACAAAGAGCAAGTTTTTGTGTTGTCATAGGAAGGCTTTGATCTCGATGACTTACTACCAATAGTAGGAGAATTCGGACGTTATCAGAAACAATTGTTATGGCTGGTTTGTCTCCCGGCTTGCTTACCTTGCGGTTTTTGTGCATTCAATCAGCTTTTCATGGCTGATACCCCACCTCATTGGTGTAAGGTACCTGGATTAGAAGATCTGGATCCTGCATACAGAAGGAAATTAGCGATTCCACCCAATCAGGTTTCAATTTTCACATCCTCTGATCTCTTAGACGAATTGAATTTCCTTCGGTTGGCTAGTAGTTGAATACTGTAGTTTGGTCAGAAAAATTATAACAAGTGAGTGGTGAGTGTAAAGTGTAAAAATCTGACGAATAATTTGCCTTGTTACCTTATCTCTTATTCGTAAGAAAAACTGTCATGGGATGGATCAATTCACCCAGCTTTTCCGTGGTTACTTTGTCTTATTGATAATTTTAAGTCTGGCGTGGTTTTGGACAGTGATGGGGAGTAACGCGTTACATTTTTCAGTAACTTGTAACGGTGATGCTTTACATTTTTAAGCTTGTAACAAGTTACTTGTTTCGAGTAACATACCCATCACTGGTTTTGGAAATGTCTTCCTGGGAATATTGCTTCGAGAATTCTGAAACTATGTACAAGAGGAGGGTTATGAGACTTCGAAACATTTTTGGACCCGAGAATTCTTACACTTTAGACATGTTTTCCTGTCAAGTATTCTGAATGAAAGTTATTATTCTTCGAGTAATTAGAACCCATGCATTCTTCTTCTCCTCATTACTTTTCTGTAGCCTGTAAACTCGTAGGGAAAAGTATGAACTTTTATTATTTCAGTGATGTTATCTTATTGCTCACTATTTTCAATACTGGTTAATGGACAGTTGAATAATTCCGAGTTTTATATAAGGGCGGATACAGAGGAAGGTTGATAAGAGCCATTTCTCGATCCGAAATATTCTTATAAGTTGGTGTAATATATAATATATTTGATGTACTCATACGCTTATATTAGTAGATCTAGGATATACCGTTCCTCTCCAAAAATATGCATAAAATATGAATCATAACATCTTGAATATGCCCTGCCATAAAATATGAATAATTAAATTTCGTATCCTCATTAGAAATTGGTCTAGTTTTACAGTTCCACTAATTATTGACAGTTTGGGTATATATTTCAGCAATATACAAACATTAGATATATTGCATGAACTTGTATTTTTGATACATTATTGGGAAATATTTAATATTTGATCTATAGTCACATATGAAGTGATTGTAAATTTTTAACGAGGATAGGATGACAACGAAACGTTCAGCCAGTGCACGAGGTATGATGTTAATTGGACAGCTGAGACGATCCCTTCGGATTCATCGACGACTGCTGCCACGCTATCGAATATCAATTGGTCCATTATACCTTGTGATTATGGTTGGGAGTATGATACTTCTGAAGTAATATCTTCGATCGTAATAGACGTAAGTATGATTATAAATGATCGATTTTGGGATAGGGAAGATGGGGCTATACATATGATTATGGGTGCTATTTTGGGTATAATATCCTGTAAAAACAGAGTGATTTTTGGAAATCAAACCCAAAATCCTAAGTACCACAGGCAAATAGCCCCAGTCTCTCAAATTCCATGTCAATCCATACGCTCCATCCTCACCAAAAACATTCGCAGGCTCAGTCTGGTCGAGTAAAAAGAGCTTGGAAATCCGAAGAAAAACCCAACAACCAAGAATCATTTCATCCCATGTAAGAAAAATCAGACCAACTACCAGGTATAGAAGTATGAAACCGGAATTTTTTGGTGAAAATGACACGTTTGTTATTTGAAAATGATAAGAAATATTTTATTCGAAATAATTTCCATTGCTGTTTATACATTTTTCCCACCTCTCCGGCAGTTTGTGAATGCCACGCCAAAAAAAACAGTTCCTCTTTTGAAGCGAACCAGTTATCGAGCCATTCTCCTACATTTTTATACGAATTGAAGCGTTGTTCAGCGAGAGCGTGTCCCATTGACGCGAATGGATGATAATCGGACGGAGCCAAGGCTGGAGATCAAGCCGCATGCGGTAGCATCTCCCAACTGAACACCTCGATCGTTTCCCTGACCCGTTTTGCTGTATGTGATGGGGCATTATCGTGGAGCAGGATGGCCTTGCGTTGCCTTTTTGCATATTCCGGTCCTTCTTCACGTCGATCATTTGCTGTTGGTAGCGATCAGTGTTGACGGTTCGCCCAAGTTTTAGCAGCTCATAGTAGATTGCACCCTTCTGATCCCATCAAACACACAGCATTGTCTTTCTTTCGAAAATGATTTTGGTCGATGATTCGCCTGGATTCACCCATGATTTCCGACGCTTAGGATTCTAAAAATATATCCATTTTTCATCACCTGTCACAATTCGATGGAGAAATGACTTTTTTTGTATCTGTCGAACAGCATTTCGCGTATGATACGCTAAGAGCAAAAGTGGCATCCAAATTGTTGTCAAGGAAAAACAGAACAGGAACTTTTGAGAGCAAGAATGGAACGTCAAAAGTTCTGAGCAAAAGCGATACACCTATAATTCGGAACAAAAGAGCAACCACAGAAATCTCCGGGCAAATTGACGTTCCATTCTTGCTCTCAAAAGTTCCTTTCCTGTTTTTGCTTGACAACAATTTGAGTGCCACTTTTGCTCTTAGCGTATCATATGGTTCGTTGATTTTCCTGATGTCTTTCATTCGGTTTATACGGAAGTCATTTTCCCACTTTCCGAATGTTTCCCAATGCTTACAAACGAATGGAGACGGCTCTCTGCATCAAATTCAATTGATCCGCGAGTTCTTATTGAGTTTGAGTATTATCTTCATTCAATAAGGCTTGTAATTCGTTGTCTGCGAACTTTTTCGGTGGTTTCCCATACTCTTCGTTTCTCACGTCAAAATCACCACTTTCAAATTTTTCGAACCACTCGGAACACTGTGTTTTACCAAGGCCATGTTCACCGTAAGCTTCGACAAGCATTCGATGCGATTCTGTAGCAGTGTCCTTCAAATGATAACAAAAAATCAATGCTGTCCGCAGATCGTAGTTTGTAGACACGAAACTCGACATTTTTAAGGTTATAAAACACTCACGGGTGTACAGATCTATTGTTTTGTGCTGGAAATCTTCATCAGATGTTAGGGGTGCTGAAGAAGTGATCTTAGGTTCCCTAAACTGATGGCGCTAGTGCCATTTATAGAGAAATTCCGGTTTCATACTTCTACACTTAGTAAGTTCAAGTTGCACATAAATTGTGGATGGAAATAGGCATGCAAAAACTACCAATGTTTTTGATGAGAGGACCATAGATAAGTCATTCACACATGTATAGTTTTCCATACACAATATATATCTAGTTGTAACCGAGGTGTGTCTAATTTTTGTACGCAGGATTTTTCAGGAGGAAATCACATCCATTGATAACATTCCTCCTAGATTACCGTAACTTTTGTATAGTTCAAGTTATACTCACTCACCAAAAATTCAGTTGCAAAAAATCATGGAAGTTGAAAGTTTTTGAAGTTCCCGTATGCTGTTTTTATGTTGTAACGAATCTACATTTTCGACTGTTTCTTTGTTACAGTTTGACCTGGTGTGCGAATATGCAATTTATCCAACAATCGGTTTGGTTGCTCTCAACACCGGAGGCCCTATCGGGGTGTACCTTTTTGGTACACTGAATGACAGGTATTTTTTTTCTTATCCTTAGTATAACAATGATGATCTCTGTAATTATCTGTATTTCAAGATAGTGGTTCACTAACATAAACGTTTCGATATAATTATTCCAGAATTGGTCGGAGATTGTCATTCTTCACTTGTCTAGCGACTTTAATTACCGGAGGTTTTCTCACCTCTATTTCGAATAGTTTTTGGACTTGGGCTGCTTGTCGTGCCGTCGTCGGTTTGACCATTCCTGCCATTTATCAAATTCCTTTCATCATATGTAAGAAATTTGTCAAAACAATAAAAATTGTTTTCAATGATTTATAGATTCTTTCATTCTTGTTATGTTGATTCAATAGCGTTGGAGTTAGTAGGCCCAAATTATAGATCTTTCGTGACGGTGATGACTTGCAGCTTTTATACCATGGGATTATGTATGTTGGCGGGCGTAACATATTTGATACGAGATTGGAGAACATTAGCTGTAACGACTAGTGCACCATTTCTTATTTATTTTTTTTATTGGTGGTAAGATCGATGGTAACTTTTGAACTTTTTTTTCATTAGATCAACGTCATACTGTGTTTGCTCTTTTGCTCAATTTGCAGGTTTTTACCAGAATCCCCGAGATGGCTTCTTGCCAAAGGACGTCTCAGCGAAGCGAATGAAATCTTGCAGACATTAGCCAAAGTTAATGGTAAAGAACTACCCGAGTCTTTCACACAAAAATTACGTCAGCGTATGACGATGTCAAGATCCAAAAGTGAAGAAGAAAGACTTCGCACAGGACCTGGCGTTTTGTCACTTTTCAAAACGCCTAATATGCGATTAAAGACTTGCCTCATTACTTTGAATTGGTAAACTTCAAGTAATGGAATTTATAGACAATATTTATAATTGATCATGCAGACTTATATTCCTACAGCAAACTATAAATCTTTATGTTGCTGAAGTTCGAATCGTTGATTGAAACAAATAAGCACTCGAGCAATACAATATTCAGCCATTAGAGACCAAAAATCTCGCAGTAAATTCTCTAAACGATGTTTTTAGTTCCAAGGAGTTAATTCGAAGTATAAAATAACGATGGTTCATCAAATTTTGTGAGTTGAAACTTTCGGTTCGCTTCTATAAACGATTCAAACTTCAAGAACATAGATTTTCGGAATATCCTTATACACTCACAGAAAGGATTTCTTGGAATGAGAACATTTTTTTCTTGGGCTTGGAAAATGAGTTTTGTCTCAGCGACGAGAGAAATTTTCTCATTTCAAGAAATGCTTTCTGTGAGTGTAATTTTCATGTATTTATTCATAGGTTCGCAAACAATATGGTCTATGTTGGCTTATCTTATTACGGTCCAGCGTTAGGAAATGAAGAACATCTCAGTTTTTTCTTTTCATCTCTCGCTGAAATTCCTAGTTACATGGCCTGTTGGATAGTCATGGATCGATGGGGACGAAGATGGCCACTTTGTCTTAGCATGGTCACCGCGGGAATATCTTGCATTGCGACTGTTCTTTTGTCAGAAGGTAACTGAAATTCAATTTTCTTCACGAGAAACTTAAGAAGGTGAATCAATAACTTTTTGATATTCATTACAATTGTTTTTGATATCAAAAAGTTGTGATACACATATCTAACCACACTAAGAAAACAACTGTTCACTTGTGTTTTGTAACAGGGATGAGAATTTTCATACTCCGGGAATAGTTTGAGTGGGGAGTACTTTTCTGTGTGAAATATGTCTTCAAAGTAAAATATGAGGCCAAAAAGAAGTATCCCCCATTAAAAGTACTTCTGGAGTACAAAAATGCCCATCCTTGGTTTTCTTGTAATGACTAGAAATTTGGTTGCGTTAACAAAATACCATTGCTTTCAACTCAAAATTTTGGTTCACACAATTGAACCATTCAGCTTCTTTCTTTGATATTCTTTTTGGGTATTGTAACTGGAGGATTTTCTCGAAGAAGAAATTTACTGTAGCTGAATGTTATCAAATGAAGCACTTTGAATTTTCGGGCACAAAATTATATTTTCATCTTCTAGATGCTGTAGTAGCGACCTTGATTCTTTTTCTCCTATCAAAATCAGCTATATCAGCATCCTTTTTGATCATCTATCCTTTTGCCGGTGAACTTTATCCAACCCAACTGAGAGGAGTGGCAATTGGTTTTTCTGCGTATGTTAGTGGACTTGGACTCATCATCATCCCATTCATCACTTATCTTGTAAGTTTACAATGTCAATCGAAAAAGTGTGTGGACTTACGTTTCAAATTATCAATATTAGATGAGCAAAAAATTAGGATATATTTTTGAGGAACAGCTAATTCCCAGGCAGGAATGAATGGTCGAAAAGATGTCAATTTGATATCAATATGAGAACTTCGAAATAATCTCAAAATCTAGATAAATGAATTAATACTATTTTTTCGCAGGGTAAAGAAAATCTGGTACTGCCATTGGTCATTTTGGGCACAGTCTCAGTGTTTGGCGGACTATTAGCATTACGTTTACCAGAAACATTACATCATCGTTTACCTCAAACTGTTGAAGAAGGAGAGTTATTTGGCAAAGATTGGAGTTGTGCAGATTGCATACGTTGCATACCAATCAAGTGAGTTTCCTTATATGGGTTTGATTACTGCGTTCTCATGGAAAAATCTGTTCAAGAAATTCTGACGATGTAGTTTTGTTGGTTGATCAATTCATTGAAGGAAAGTTACTCATCGAAGTGTTCATGATATGCTCTGATAGTTTATGCTTAATATTTGAAAAATATTACAGCTGAAGCTATAATCCGATTCAATGTGATTTTATATAAAATATGTATCAAATTTCTATAAATTTGTATGGAAATTTGATAAAAATTTCATCAAACTCCTTATAAAATTTCGATTGGAACAAGATATATATTCTATACGAAAGTATCGATATCGAAAATATCCCTATCCCCTAGGCATTGTTAACGCCAATACTTGATATATTCTTGCAATTTGCTGCTCAGGAAAACATAGTATGACAACGATCTTGAAGAAATCTGGCTTGTGAAGGTATTGAATCCATTTGAGAAAGATATAGTAAAAGGCTTTTCATAAATCATCCGATGTCTGTCCCAAGTAAATCTAATATCTGCGCAAGCTTGACGACAGACTTCCGACCAAATTCCTTCGGAATTGTTGTCACAGCAATTTTTTCTCTGCAGGTTCTTAACATTAAATCTTCATTTGATTCCTCAGACCGCCATCCGCGTCCACGTCTTATGAGGATTTATCAGTCAGAGATAATGTAGAAATGCACGAAGTGATCGACACGCATCCCAGACTTCTCGAGGAGCAACAACGTCCTAGTGGCACAAGTATTCGAAGATTGGTTCGACAAACTAGCGTTATGGAGACTCAAAGAGATTCCGATGGTGCCATGAAAATGACTTACTGGTTTTAAGTCATCAAATCATGCGATTTTCACCGATCGAGAGTTAAAATCAGGGATATCAGTGGACAGAAGCAAAACAAGTTTCAATCATAATTCGTGTAAATGTTGATCCTTTTATAACGTGTAAATATTTTATTCATGATAATTCATTCACTTACATAATTCGCAATTTTCCTCATGAAAACTCATGACTATAAAAATGACTAGCATCTATTCAGTGTCTACGATTGTTTTATTTATTTACAACCAGTGTGAAAATATTTTTTTAACTATACACCATGTATGTATACTAGATTTCTATAGTGTTCGATTTAATAAAAATATCCTTCATATTAAAATTCGTGGGTAATCTCGATTATTAGAAAAAAGAGATTAAAGGACGAACATAAACATTATGGATGGAAAATAACACGATTCCCCAAGTTTTATGAAATATAGAATCCAATGGCCTTATCATTGAAATCACAACGATATAAAAAAAAAACAATTCGTTTTGTATATGAAAGGCCAAACAACAAATTATCCTGAAATGGATGTGACTGTATTTTTGGATTGGCAAAGTTATATAGAAGACATCTATTTAATAACATTTTAGACGCATGCGCGTGTACTCTCCTCCAGTCCGAATAGTCAGATATTTTTTTTAATATACCAAAAATCCACCACCCATCCTCTTAAAATTTTTGAAAATTTGTCACATTTTTCTAAAAGAATTCTTTTCAAATTTTCTAACACACTTTGTAAAACTTGGTGAAGTTCCAAAAAATTCTTGTAGAATCTTCATAGATGCTCAAAAAAATATTGCACAAAATTTTCTCTCTTATCGAAGGCGGTGAAAACTGTACCGGATGAAGTACCCCTGGTAAAAATAAAGCGCGTAGAGCGGTATGTAAGCGCAATTGACGAGACATTTAAACACGAATGACGCGGAGATTGAAATATTTCACGCCTTTTCGTTCCACGAGCATTAATTTCTACTAGGAATACGAACTCTTCAAGATATCAATTTCAGATAATTCTGCCAAAACATTATGAAGAATTCTAAAACTTTGTTTTCGTCCGAAAAAACTTTAAGAATAATTTAGGATATTTTTCAGAATAATCCAGAATACTTCTGTGGGGCGCATAATCTGTTAATCTGTTGTTTGTTGCCAATGCAGGCAAAGCCGGTTGGATTTATTTTTCCAAGCAATCAATTCTTGCATTCAATTCGAATTATCTTAAACAAAAATATGATCTGACATTACTTTCAGCTTTAGCAACTCAGAGATTCTCAATACTCACATACATTATTACTCTTGAAAATTATTTTATTATCGAATCATGATTAACAGTGAAAAAATCCAAGTTATTTCCATAAATGTACGATGTACATATACTAAATTTAATAAATTTCATTCCCTTAGAGTTAAGATGACGTATTAAATCTAATCATATCCATGTGTACATAGCGTATGAAAATCTGAAGCAGGAACGAAGGACATTACCATACCTCCTCGAAGAAGATGAGTGGAATTATGTTCTTTCAATCGTACCAATTTGAGATTCCCATTTGATACATTCCGAATTCTTGATAAGTTATCTGATATACATGACATTGCTTTTGTTACATTCAATGACAATAACCGATAATGCGGATGAAATGGACGTAACGTATCAGATAATTCATTAAAAACCCTTTGCATCCATATATACAAATATCCGAATGTTTCAATTATTTTCGAATATATATATATATATATATATATGTATATATCTTTGAGGATTTAAATTTTGAAAACTTCATAGCATAATATTATTGAATTTCAACAGAGAGTTTGGGTTTTATTTCATGTTTGTGTTTTCTTTTTCCCTTTTGTTTTTTTTTCTTATACATCTGGTAGATGATAAATAGTGTACAGACTACATAGTACAATAGTTCGAAAAAATTGGTGTTTACGTGATAAGAGGTGTGATGTAATCTATTTACATGGTCAATAATATAAAATACGATTATGCAAAATTACTCAAATCGGAATGATTGCTGAGATGAGATTATCAAATAATAAAAGTAGTGATTTTTCTTTCATTTATGAAGAAACAATAATCTGTTGATTTCCACAGTTAAATTCCTATCATAAGGATTTCACGTAATTGATCATTGTGCTGTAATATCTTAAATTGCAGGTATGCGTTTTGAGATTGTAACTAGTTATATCACAGAAATGTAACGTTGTTCACTATTGTGAGTCCAATTGAATAAATTTGAGAAACATAGATGTGACGAACAGATACATTATTGTTGATAAAGTTGCACGTTGCAATTATGTTACAATAATCTTCCATACTATATTAATTCTTTCTTTCTTAATTAAATTCTACGGTGATTGAACATATCTGTCGTGGGGCTGTCATTGAGAAGTTGTCAGTGATGCCCTCGAATCTTCATTACAATCTAGTGGTCCTGTTGTAACAGCTGTAATCAGAAGTATCGCTTTACGATTTCAATGCAGATCCGTATCTTGGATTATTCTTTGACAGAAATGAATTGAAAAGAAACAATAATTCTTGTATAGAATATACATTACCCTAGTGAAAACGAATCATATATGGCTCATACATGAAAGTTGTGTGAATCATATATAATTTCCATGTGATCACATGTGTCCTTTATATAATTCATATTCATCCTCCTATATAATCTATATATGAGCCTATATCAGAACCATGTAATATGTGAAGACATTTTTCTCATTTATGAACCGAATATGAATTATATAGGGGATGCATATGTTTTACTTAATTCATATATGAGTCCCATATAATGATTACAGGTTCATATATGATTCATTGTCACTAGGGTAAATAATGTTACAGAAAAATTGAAACAATTTCAAACACATTATTTCATCTTTTTCAAAAAATGATATTTTCTCTGCAATCATTTATATCTTTGAAAGATCTTGAGATATTTTTAACTCTAGAATAGTAGTTCCCGTTTGTGAAACGGACTGAAAAATATTTATATTATTGCTATTTGATCGAAAGAAGGTTAGCATCCTATAGTTCATGGAAGGTCAAGGATTTTCACGCGACATGAATCTTGCTAGAAATATCGTATGAAACATCCAAGAATGCGTTACATAAATTATATATATTTTGTATACGCGTTACCCTTTATCGATGTATAAAAGTTTTCAAGAAATCTCACGCAATTTTTGTCCAATTTTCAACTATTAAAGATTTTAATACATATGATTGGTTTTCACTACCCAGGTAGAGATATTCTATTAAAACCTATTACGAATGGTAAAATTTCTGATTAAATATGATTGAATTTTATTTAAACCTCCTTAGTAAGAAGTAAACATATATGGCCCATACATAATTCACACATAATACATATTTAATCCATACATGATCTATACATGAAAACGCGAGGAATCATATATAATCCATATATGACCATATACGATCCATATATAACGCATATATAATCCATGTATGGCAGAATTCTTTTACATATGTAAAAAAAATCTCGCATTCATAGGTCATATATGGATTACATATGAATTATATATGGGTCATTATGGGTCATACATGGATTCAATATGGATTACGTACGGATCATACATGGATCACATATGATATTTATATGTTCTTATATGATTCATTTCCACTAAGGCTATTCATTTCCTCATTTGACAATGAGATTTAATAGATTATTCGTAAGAGGGTAGGAAAACAATTGAATGTCAAAAAAAGAAACTAAAACGAGGGAAATAATTACTATCACCAACAACATATTTTCATGTTCATTGAAATTCATTCCTTGAAGACCCTGGTTAAAAACATCCATAGAATCTGACGAAATGAAATTTAATGGGATTTTGTCAGAACACTGTGCAAGATTCAATCAGAATGACATTGAAAAAATACAGTGATCTGATTAAATCTCCTTGAAAATAGTTGAATAGGATTTGGTCAGAACACTGTGCGAGATTCAATGAGATTTGGCAAGAATCAATCGGTTTGTTCAACCAGGGAAGGCTCCATGTCTAAATATCTCGGTTACTTTTGGATGTCCAAAATTCTCCTCACGTCTAAAAGATATCTCATCAAACAGATATTATAAGGCACGAAATAATCGTTTCTACATAAAATAACCAAGTCTTGACATTCTATTTTAAAATTTGACCCCAAGTTAAAATCAATCAATTCATTTCTGTCGGATATGAGATTGAGAAATAAATAAGTTGTTTGATTTACCTTTCCAAAAGGCGTCTTTTCAATTCCGGAGGATATGCGACATAAATATAATGATCCGGCATATCTTCACCAGGGGGTGGATTCTCTTCGTTGGGATCAATTTTACGTCGATCGAGCATCAGTCTACCATCACCGGAGTCGTGTAGAGGCGATTTTGCCGCGATGTTGGTATTACCGTAATGGCCCATATCGATTCTTGCCTCATCGCCGGTACTGTAAAATAAAACAATCAACCAGGTTAAAACCAGTACTGATAATTCAAAGTGAAAGGAGAACAAAAATGTTTTCGATGTTTATCCACTTTCAATTGTTTAAGTAATGAGATCGATGAAAAGATTGATTTCGATCAGCAGGGGATCGATTCGTCGAATTCACTCCTTATCTTTTGATCGACAGACTTCGATTATCGTCTGAATCAAACCCATCACACTTGAGGAATATTTTTATCGCGATGCATTGATTTATCATTTTCTCATTCAAATGCTATAAGAATGTGATTTCGAATAATTAAATTCTTAATATTTGGAAGAATTCATTGAAAGCATATACGGAGAAACTTTCATATTAGCAATTGCTGCATTTGACACGAATGGCTTGTGTTGGAAAAAAAAATAAGTTTAATCCCAGTGGGTATTGTACTGACATGAATTAGTCGTGTTTTCACAATATACCATGCTGAGAAAATACGGTTGATTCGTGTGGATACAGTAATTCATGGTGTTGGACTTCATTTCTTTTCATGACCCGAACCATTGGTACCAAATTAGTAATTGCTAATGTTACAGTTTCTTCGTATATGAAGAAAAAAAAGAGAAAAATCATTCAATTCATACACGCGGATACATGATTCTAGATAATCCGGTGACGGATTGCAGGGAGTTCTATAATCAATGTATTACAGTGAAACATGTTAGTAATGTAGTAATTGAAAAGCAAGAGCATCGACAGTATCAACGGTAACAGTAACGACGATGAATGAGAACGTGAAAGACCTGAACCGAATGGCCTCAAATTTATCGCATCCCAACAATCAACCGTTACTTCGTGCACGCCTTTTGGAGTTTTAAATATCATCTCATTGAACTTGATAATATAATCCTTCGATAGCTCAGTTGGTAGAGCGGTGGACTGTAGTTGGCGAATATTAAAAGACATCCATAGGTCGCTGGTTCAAATCCGGCTCGAAGGAAATTTTTTATTTTTCTTCATTAAAATTAGCAGCAAATCATTACATCATTGCAGTATTGTCTATTAGTGATCTCCATTCTCAGACTGGATCGATTCTTTTTTATAGAAAAAGTATTTGATTTGTATAGATTTGTATATAATATCGATAAAAATTTGATATATTCTGTAAAAAAAGAAACGATTCTTTTTAGCATTAGAATCAATATTATCTATCAGACATACATTCTGCCAGTTGTCCGTGATAAATTCACTAATTATTCTACTGATTTTTGATTGATTGCTATGCTTTTTTTTCATTCCAATTTCAATCAAAAATGATGATGATATTATCTTTTTCTTCTTGACATTATACAATTGTTCGTTATTCAATTCTTAGTACTATAAGATAATCTAAAAATTATCAGTTCTAGTCTAATTCCTTGGCACACTGTCAAAAAATCTTAGACTGAATTGACTGTATTTTGGCATTGTAAATATGCAAATCGATTATTAAATCATTTATTTTTTTAATGTTATTAGTTTTTATGGAATCTGGATCGAAATTCGATACTAATTTTATAAGAAAGAATCGATTCCATCAGGACCCTCTATCATCGACGTAGATACATTAAGTATGTTGATGTTCTTTTGATAGGGTGTTGAAATAAACATGAGACAAAATAATAATCAAAAAGATCAGTATAGAGAACCATATATTACTTCCATATTCTTGATATACTCATAAAGGATAGATGTGAGAGGATGTAACAGGATGTCAGGGATGAAATTACTGCTGTTCGATATATCGATGTTTTCAAGTAACTTGAAATAGGGACTTTTTAGGTTTATTTCATATTTGTTTAGTAGCAATCAAACAGTCACACAGAACAAATGAAAACTTGTTCCCACAATTGGGATTAAACTCGTATGGAATTACTATGGGGTTGTGAAGTGAACGTGGTATAAATTTCATTGCAATGGGGTAACCAGAAACGCAAAAACGAGCGGTTGCAAAATTACAATTTTCGATAACATGTTCACTTTTTTGCTCTCGGTTTCACGGAACAATCAGATTGAAACTTGTACGGGATCACGATCAAAACTGGATATACTTGTGGTGAAAATTTCATAACGTTCGGATAATAAAAACGGAAGATATCCGCAAAATAGCGGCATTTATGAAATTTCCAAATTTTCTGTGAAAGTTTAGTGCTCATCCTTCTATTCCTTCAATTCCAATTTGCCTGAAACTGGTATCACACGACCAATATCTCATGGATTGACTAAGCTCAGAGATGGCATCTGAATGACAAAAACGCAGGGAAGGCATGCTTTTAAAATATCGTCAAATGATTGGGATAGAACTCACGTGGGAACACTATCGGATCACAACTAGAACGTGGTATGCAAAGAGTGAAGATATGCGTGGTCGAAAAATCACAATTTTCTAAACAATATTCCGCAATATTTTCGAAACACGTTATCCGATCGATACCATAATCAATGGACCCACAGTCCTCTCTAAGAATTATCCCAATCGGTGAATTCTGAGGAGACCCAGCAAACACGACTGCTGGTGTTTCAAAGGGCCAGTGACGGCTCTTTAACGGCATTGCCGGACCAACAACGGCCCATTGAGACGCTAGTATTCATTGTTTGTAGGGGAGTATCATGCGCCAAAGAATCAGTTAAACATACATACATACAAACAGACATTTTTGGAAATCGCATTTTCTCAATGTTCTGATGCGTTTGGCAAAGGTGAAATAGCCCATCTCGTATTATGAATTTTTGATTCTGTCATAATACTTCCTTTTCCTTATATATAAGGAACATGGAAGTAAAACGGTAATGTTCTGATGAATGTTTAGTTAAAAACTTCACATACTTATGTTGGTTGTTGATAATTTCAAATTACTGATCACATCAAATCCATCACAGTCTTCCAAGTATTTCTCTTTGAATCTGAGAAATTGTTATTTGAATAGGTCCAAATAAATATTTATTTGACAGAACTAAATATTTTTTTCGTTTACAAGAATTTCTTATTTGGCCCATCATTCGAATTACAAATTTCTTTGTATCAAAAAAATATTCACTTTTGTTGAAGAAATATTTATTTGGACGTATTCAAATGACAATTCTTTAGAGTCAAATAAATACTTTCTTCTGTGCAAAAACATCAATGGCAATATAGAGTAAATCAGGGTAAGATGACGCACTTTTCTACTCCCCTACAGCATGAAATAATACATAAAATCTCATGTACTCAAGAAAGGTTCGAAGATTATAATAGAATCTTTATATTTTTCTGCAGTGGATGAAGTTCGATGTATTATTTTGTACTGTAGTGGGGCGGAGAAGTGCCTCATCTCCCCTAGTCTCACCCTATATAGATTGATAGATAATGCGAGTACAATCTGCAGTGAGAGGGAATTTCCGAGAAGAATGAAATATTAAATTTAACAGTTGTGAAAAATGCTTGATAAATTTGAATAAAGCTTCATGGGATGAATGCAACACCCCTCGCGTGGGGAAAATTCAAAATTTATATAATTCAATATAATTTATATACAATTCTATATAAATTTTATGTATTCTGAAAGACTTTCTTTTATTCAAGCCGAGATCGTTGGTGAAATATTTTTTAGAATATTTGTCATTCCCTTGTTTGAATGAACATTTGATGTGTTCAATGAATATTAATTTGAATTTTTGTGAATACTCTCCTGCGACTACTCAATTGAATACCTATTTTATTCTAGAAATGTTCCTTTTCAGTGTGGATCTTCAATTATATAGATAATGACGGATAATAAATTGAAAACACATGAACACAAAAATGCAGATGCAGAATATGATCAAATAAAGAAAGTCTTTTTTACAGAAAAATGGTTCATATGAATCGCATTATACAGATTTTGTTTCAGTCTGTAATGTCCAATTATTAAAAAAATGTAAAACCAGATTATGATGAGTAGTTGAATATTTTAAAATTCATTGAAGGCTATTATTTCAATATCAAGGGGTATAATTCACATAATTGTCAACATATATGTATTATCTATTCGTGTTTGCAAGAAAGATCACGATACCGCGTCCGACACTGTGTAACGAAAGTGAAAGATATTCATTTATATTCATTCAACTTATCTGGAAGAAAGTTGAGAGTAAAATGAAAGTGATATTGATACAGTGTATTTTTGATTCCTTGGTCATTCTTATCGTAAATTTTGTGATCTGACATTAAAACATTGACCTTGATGAACACAACGATTGAATTTATATGCTAAGGAACTAATATCTCATTCCTCTGAAACTTTTAAAATGAGTTGGGAACGTACATTAGAACCTTGCAATCAAGGTACTCCTCTCTCCCTCTCTCACTCTCTCTCTCTTTAACGCGTGAAAGAAACCGTCCGAATGAGAAAAAAGGAGAGCTGTGAGAATGTAGTGTATGCATGTTTCATTCGAACAGTTCGATTATCGAATCATTCCATATATAATCCTTCGATAGCTCAGTTGGTAGAGCGGTGGACTGTAGTTGGCGAAGATTGAAAGACATCCATAGGTCGCTGGTTCAAATCCGGCTCGAAGGAGTTTTTTTGTTGATATGAATGGAAATAACATAAAAAAATAAAAAATAATTATAACAATGAAAAATATTTTTGCTTGGAAAAGTCCTCCAATAATGGAAAGGGTGAAGATGATTGATGATAAGCATTGAAACTTATAAATTAGAGATCCAATGCCATCTGAATGTGGTTTACCTCATTTTGTAAATTTGTAATTTGTATTTTTGTGATTTTTTTTGGGATTATATAACAATAAAAATGTCTAAATTTGGAACGCAAGTAAAATCAGATTTCCTTACTTGAAAAGCACCCAAATGACGTAATAACAAGCGTAGATCGACGTTAGAAGTATCACAAGGAATGAGGCGAGGAGATACCAAGATGTGTGACGTTGTTGTCTTTTACTGTCTTCCCAATATCTATCGCAGCTCAAGTACCAACAAATCGCACGGTTTAGTTCTCCTATTAACACATTCAATAAAATTATTCATCAGAGTCTGTAAACAATGTGAATGAATCAACAATCCATACCTTCGATGTCTTGAAAATCTCTTAAGGAAAGATTGGTCAAGAGCCCCGCAATGCAATCGCGAACTAGAATCTGCGAATAGAAGAAATAGAAATGTTATAAAACAGAGAGAAAACAGTGATGATGAATGCGAGGAACAATAATGGACTAAAAATCAATAAAATCAAGAGTATGCCATGCGGAACTGAGTTTCATATTACTGATTATTATTTGATTATCATTCGTTTGAATTCGTTTCAATAATTGATCTGATTGTGCTTAAGTCGATCACTTATATTTGTAATGAGCAGTACTGTTTGTTTCCCGTGTTTTCATATAACACAAGTAATCTAGTTCATACTGGATTTTTAACGCATTCTTTGAATACTTTATTAACATTAGCCTTATATGAATTTGTTTGAGATATATTTTAAATTCACAGTATTCATAATGTATTCAGTATTGACATTCAAGTACATTATCATTATGCCATCAACGGTATGTTTAACGCAGATTACGAGCCTAATTACTATACTGATGATTCATCAAGAAACGCTAAGAGAATAATTTATTTATATTTGCCAGCATAGTTACGGAATTTCTTATATACTGTGACAATGAAATTTTCGTACATACTTGTAATACGAAAATAAATGCATGAATGTATAGTTTGCTCTCAAACTGAATCACAATTATATCAAATTTCTCAAAATTCCTACTTGTTATTAGATTTTTTTTCATAATTGAGGATTATGGCAAAATTTTCTAGCAAAACAATAACTTAAAACAGGTTTACAATAATCTGCTGAAATTTTCATGTGCAGCGTAAAAATTTGATAAACCGAGTCGTGGGATTATATTATCAAAAATAACCCTTTTCTAATAAAAATTTTATAAACAATTTAAATTTTTACTACTTTTTACATATGCGATTACAATGAGATTCATATCTAATGTATAGTGTCCTCTACGCTTGGAGCTCTCGGAAAAATATGTTTGTATTTATACACGTGCTTTAATTTTGGAAAATAAATCGTTTCTCGCATGATACACTCACCAGCAACGTCAACAACTCGTTTAAGTTGGTGTATTATGCAAAAAACAATCTACTTCCCAAACTTGAAGTGATGAATACAAAATTTTTCTTCAGGAGCTCAAAGCGTAGAGGACATTGTACATTTGATATGAATTTCATTGTAATCGCGCATATGGAAAGCAGTGAAAATTTGAATTGTTTATAAAACTGTCATTAGGAGGGGGTTATTTTTTATAACATAAAATTTCAGGATATAGTTTATTAAATCCAACATACATGTTTATGCTGTTCATAAAAATTTCTTCAAATTATTACGAGGCTGTTTTGAGTTATCAACTTTTGTTATTCTAAGTACGTACGAATATGTAATGTCAAAGTTGGTTTGGTTTGATTATATAGTGAAACGAATATTGAGATATAATCACTGGCATAGAGGTTGCGAAGATTAAGGCATTTGGTAATGCTCAGTTCTGGATCCATTTTTTTGGTTGCTCTAAGAGATATTTTGAAGATACTCCGTGCAAAATTTTAAGATGCTTGTTAGATATCTGTCTTAAAACACCCTAAAGAAAGATACTTGGGAAGACCTCATTTCAAGACCCAAAACTTTGCAGTCCTCTTTTTGAGCGATGTTTTCAGTTCCAAAGAGTGAATTTGAAAAGTCAAATAATGGTAATTTATCAGCTTTTGTGGGTTTGAATTTCCGTTTAGTTTTTATAAACCATTCAAACTTCAGCAACATCAAATCTTAATAATAATACACCAGTGACATGTTGAACCAACCGAATCAATTTGATAGCTACAAGTGGACTCATATTTCAATAGACAATGAATGTCATAAAATGTGAAATAACATTTCATAAACAAGGGAGAATAATCAGGATAACAAGGGAGAAAACATCAGAATGAATTGACTAATTTCATACACATAATTTGTATCCTCAAGGGGCTACACCAGTGTGACTCAAAAAAAAATTTATTTATTTTTTTTTTTTTTTTTGAAGAAATGTATTTAATCGAGTGTTTTAAAAGTTTAAATTTATATATTATAATACTAATATAATATATATATATTTTTTTTTTTTATTTTTTTTTTTGCAGACTGCACTGCACTGTCACTGTCTGCAAAAAAAACGTTCTACTGCTGACATAATTTCGGTCGCTTGGGTGTCTACAATAAAAAAAAACCAAAAATCACGTTGAACTAGAAGACATTCTCCGTGCAACAACCTAGGGCTTTTGAAAAATATTAAGATCTGACAAAATAGCAGAGTTTTGAAAAAAGGGTCTGCTTTTTGCCAAAAGAATGGTCGTTTTTCTAATGCTAAACTGACGATTATTATCCAACCAATAAAATAAAAACATCCCAGGTCATTGTAGAGTAAATATATCTGAGAATATTCGGTTAAAATTTTGAGTCAATTGGATAATTGCTATTCAAGGTAAAGTAGCAACAAATTTGAAAAATGCGTTCAAAGACTCAACTATCACAATACAAAATGCCAATCTGCTATACCTAGTCCATAAAACGTATAACAATAGCGCAAACACATCAGCTCCGCCTCCAGGCAGATGAAGTGTTTCAGATCTGCGAGCGGTTGCTGTTCAACAGGCTGGCATTCGGATAATATTCGAGATGCGGCCTTGAAATTTCAACAGGTTATTCTTTATGGTATAAACTATCCAAAAAGGCAAGCAGAAAAATTGTTCTCTGTGAAAGTTTTAGACTGGTATAGCCCCTCAACATCGCTACATCAATTCACATACACAGAGATAAAATCTCTGTAATTAGCATTAAATTGCTGTTTTATTCGATCAACCAAGGTCTCCGATATAAATAAAAATTTGTTACACTGGTCATATAAATTGCGATAAATCTAGCGGATATTTCAGTATAAATGACGGCAATTCAATGTTATCCCTATATTTATAGGGCGTATAGTAAACATTACAGCAAATTTTTCTCCGTGTAACTAACCAAATCGAAACAGTCAATTCGCAGTTCGCTATCAAGCAAAATACTTGCCGTGCGTTGATGATAACTGAGGATAAACTCTCAATGAACTCTATACCATTTTCATGGTGAATGAATTTTTTATCTTGGGTGCTATTAAAAAATATCATGCGAATAACCATCCAAAATGAATATAAAAAATTGCAGTGAAGTATCCAATCCATGCTGTGATTTAATATCAAATGTTCGATCAACTGACTTCACATTGTAACTTCAATTTGTTCAATTCTTCAGGCTTGCAATTGGATTTTAATTTCCTAAGATGAAGTCCCCGGCGACGTTGTTTTCTATCAACTGCCGGAAGGGCCGATTCTACCATATTCTCTTCGTCTTCCTCCTCCTCCTCTTCTTCTTCCTCGTCTTCATCTTCTTCTCCTTGTTCACCTCCATTGTCGCAAGGATGTTTTTTGTTATCAGATTCGATGATTTCATGATTATAAGTTGTTCCTGCGAGTCGATGATTGTCTAATAGATTACTTCCGCTATCGCTAGTGGTATCCCCGCTTCCTGTTACTTTCCCAATTTCGGCTCCTCCGACTCGATAACAGTACGATCGTAAATTAGAAATTGTTGAACTGCCATCGGATACCGTGCATGATCTATCTTCCGAACTTGAACTTCTCGCTAATTCGCGAGATTTACATGGGGATAATGTGGTACGTTTTTTTGATGTTTGCTGTTGCTGTTTGTGCTGTTGTTGTTGTTGTTGTTGCGAATTTTGCCGTTGCGTGGTTTCTTGCCAAACCTTGGAATTTGAAAAAAAATTTGATTTTGAAGGAATTCAAATCTGAATTCGAGATTGGAATCAGTTATGGGTGATTTTAGTTAAACCGATTGTTTATTATCGAGCAATTTGAAAGGTCTTATTGATTTTCAATAATATGCGATTTAATGCCAACTGACTACCCTAGGGAAAAAATTTTTGAGATTATCTATAACTTATACATACATTGTCTTGAATTATATATATAAGTTTGAAAATTCATCTACTTGGGCGAAGGGCGGAATACTTCCTCGATAACGACATACCAGCGATTCCTGAAGATTATACTTGCAGAAAAATGAGGAATTATCAATACTCAACAAACAATACAAAGAAGTATTAATTTTCCGGAAATCGTGCATGGAATTTTACAAAGTGAATAACAGAGATTCTCAATTTTATTATTCACTTTGGAAAATTTCATGCGCGACTTTCGGAAAGTCGATATTTTTTTCTGTTATCTGTTAGGTATCAATAGTTTTTCGTTCTTTTCTAAGTAAAATTCAACGAGAATGTGGACCGTTTTATCTTCATTACAAATTAAAGAAATATTCTGAGAATTCCAGAAATATTCTCAGGTTTTAAGAAATGTTTTCCGAATTTCTATTAAAAATTACTATATTTTTTATTTGCATTTTTCTCTGTATAGTTATTTTTTGGCTATCACAGTAGAAAATCGTAGCTGTAACTGCACATGTTTTGTGATTGACATTTGGATAGCCAAATAATTTAGCTGTTGAATTCGAAGTCGTGCTGATACCGCTAAATGAGTAGCCGTGACAATTAAGAAATAGCTCTCGTAGCTAATTTTCAAATATCCAAATGATAGTTAATTATTTTTTTCCGTGTAAATATACTCATCGACCATTGGAATGACCGATTCATTTCTCGTTTGAATGGTTAACTGATTGTATTCATGACTCTAAAAGTGAGCATCTAAAAATATTTACTCAATGTTTTACGTAATGTTTTCCTTGAAACTCTGTACATGGATCATGCTTCCTAGGGTTTATCGTTTTCATCGAAGCGGTAACAAAATTCAAAGATATACCTGAATGTCAGTATTCAGATGGCCAGTTTCGTCGTCATCATCCACAAGTAAAGAATTTTCAAAATCTCTTGTTGCCAAGACCTCGCATCTCATAATGTCGCAATAATCCGCCAAACACACGGCATCTTCTGCCTGAAATTTATGATATATGTATATGTTAATAAATTGTTAAATCTCCAATAAATTATGTATGAAATAAATGAATTGTATTTTTACATCGATTTTTAAATATTTTTTATGTGTTATGTTGGATCCCACCTCCTGTTACTACTGTCGTGAGATTGTGGTCGGTTTCAACATTTGAATAGCCACCATAATTATTTCTGTTCTGAACCCTAATTATATTTACGCGGAACGAATGCATCCACATTTGATAACCAAATATATGTGCTACTTGAACCACTATCTGGCTTTTATCTGAGTGCAGTGATACAACTTTTACAAGAGGTTCAAGTTAAAATGTTACAACCTCACCCAGTTTACCGTACCGTGGAACTAGGACATGATATGTAGAGTCATTCGGGTCTAGTGCGTGCACTTGAAAATTCAAAGAGATGTCAAAATTAGATGACACCCTGATGAAAAAAGTTTCTCTGAAAATCTCTAGTAATTTCCCTGAATTTCACAGCACAACTCTGAATCTCACTGAGAAACTTTGAAAAACATTGAAAAAAACCTAAAAGAATCTGAAAAACTTTTGAAACCTATGAACATTTTTCCAAACCCGGAAACATTTTGAAAAACTCTCACTTATCGGTCACTAAAAATTTTTTTGAATGTCTATGAATATCTCTGAAAAACTCGGAATTTTCCTGAAAATCAAGAGACTCTTTGAGAGACACCTCTGAAATGTTCTGAAAAACTCTCCACTGAAAATAACTGAAAATTTAAGTAATTTTCAGTTGAATTTTCCGACGGGGGCAGGGATGAAGGGGAACCGTGTATGTGAGAAAGTACTTATCCAAGTACTAATTACATTGAATAATAATACATAAAACCTTGGAACTTCGAGAAAAATGAGGGCAATTAAAAAAATACAAAATGCGTACCCTTGACGCCTATTGCGGGTAAGTGTGCGAATTTGTGCGGGGTAAGTATACGCATTTGGGAAAAGTGTATAAATTTCATTGTTCTGAATAGTTTTCAGCGTCGTCAAAACGAATGATCTCAATCACACTCATAAATCTTTTTCCCAGGTGATTACTTCTTCGGAAAAAATTGAAATGAACAAATGAAGTTTTGTAAGACCAGATCTATTAATAATTAGAGATCCATTTACCAATATAGTATCACACAAAATTATGGCATACAAATTAACTTGAAACAGAATTAGTTGATACGAATTGTACTCAAGTACTGTACGGCTTTAAAACATGAACAAGTTCTTAAAGTCTCCTTATATAACAATTCATATCTTAAAGATATCTCAAGACAATTATGACTCTCTAAATACGGAAGAGTGAGAATTCCACTCGAACGACAAGATGAGCTCCTTTTTGACTGCCTAAAGAGTGAATTCTCACTTCAACAAAGTGGAATTTCACTCTTCAGGCAGCTAAAAGGGAATCTATCTTTTCGTTCGAGTGGAACTCTCCTCCTTCCGTATTCAGAGAATAGATATTTTAGGCAACACCAAGAGGTAGCTTTCAGATGGGTCGAATAGTTTTTGGGTCCGAAAGATGTGTGAAAGATGTATTATTTGTGAGATATAAAACTTGTCTCCTGGAGAGTTTCATGCTTAAAAAATTGTATCAACACTGATTGACAAAATGCAAACAGAAAATTTCATAGTAACCTAATTTTTATTCCACATCACCGATTTTTTTATTCCAAAGACACTTTTTATTTAGATGTTTCTTAACTAGTGTGATGTAAAACGCACATGTAATTTATTCCCACTGATTCTTATCCATCGTGAATAAGAAGCTTTAGGCGTCCGATTACTTTTGATTATCACCGATTTGTTTATCCGGAATCCGCATCGGAATCAAATAGATTTATATGAGTCTAAATCAGATTTTTTGAGCAAGGGTGTCTTTTAGATAGCTCTTAAACATCTTTTGGGTCTACTAGGTGGGGGAATGCACTTCATTCTGACCAAAATGCTTCATTTTTCTGCCGACTTTTTGAGAAAAAAATGAGGCATTCTGGTCAAAATGACGTGAATTATCCAAAAGGAAGAGCTCTTTCAGACAATTGACAGATATTGTTTAGTGTTTAGGTCTAGAAAAGCATTGCAACCATGAATTTCAACAAAAATTAGTAAAAAATTGTGGTATTCTGAATTATGAGGGAGTATGAAAAACAATGACATTCATTTCTGCCGAAAAATACGATCATTCATGAACGCTTGATGAAGAATCATTAATCAGAAATCAATTTCTCTCACTCCTACAAAAGATAAAACGTTTCTCGTTTATCATCTTCCTCGCGAGAGAAAATTATTTTCAAAATACTTCAAAATTATCATTGAATTTATGAACAAACAAATCAATCGGATAAAAAGTTTCAAAGTCTAAGAAAATAAAGGTGTACGGCAAAAGAGAAGAACTAGGTATCGAGCTATGGTTGAGGAGAAGATACAAGATTGACTTTGACCTACGTAGACGTGTCTTATCTCTTTCGCATTTCAAAAAAAGCTGGAGAAAAAAAGTACGTCAGTGTGAAGTGAAGAGGAAACTCTCGGTTGTAATTCTCCTGAAATATTTCGTGTGTTTTTTTTCCTTTTTTATCAAAATAAATTATTAATTCGAATTTTTAGTTTTTTGTGTTTATACGTAAGGACCCATTTTATATATAAAATTACAATTTCCACCCTGAGAGAAAAGAAAGCGTAAAAATTACAATCTTCATTGACAGATTGAAAACATCGCGGATTGTAGAAGATAACAGCTCTGTATTGCTTCAATAAATTACTATTTAAAACAACAAAAGTAATATTTGAATAGTAATTCATTGAACTTATGTGGAGTGATTATCTTTTATAATTCGCGAAGTCTTCAATCTGTTGATAAAGATTGTAATTCTCTTCTTTCTTTCAGTGCAATACAATGTATTTTGTGCTCTTCAAGTTCAAAACAGAAGGTATAGATTATTATTGAACGAACAAACAAAAGACCGGTTCCTCAAGAGATATGCTTCAGAAATTATTGAAATTACCGTATTGACGTTGCTCTTGTGTCTGTTATCGAAATGCGCATCCAAATGTTTCTCCGCGTAAAATGATTTGCCGCATAATCCGCAGGTCCATTGGGAGGGACGATGTTGATATTTGGCTTTTTGTTGTGGACGAAATATATCTCGGCTTTCGTGAAATGGACATTCTATAGGCAATTCGACCTGATACTTTTTTAGAATAGGCATCCATCTCTGTAAAATGTGTAATAATAGGTGGAATTACTTTTTTGTAATAATAGATATACAAAACATGGAAATAGTTGAATATTCCCTGTATATGTTATCAAAATGATATGGTGAGTCAGAAGAATATTTCTTCTCGTATAATTTTTGATAGAAGGCCTTGACAAAACGATTCTGATTTATACAATTGTATTTGATGAAAACCAATAAAATATTGAAGTCTCAATTGTGTACAGAAATAAAACGAAAATTCAAACTTTATTTAAATTACAAGTTCCAGAATTTTTATATTCATCTGAAACATGCAATTTCAGACTATTTTTTATAGTGTAGTTTGTTTCAATAAACGATTCAACCTTCAGCAATATGAAATATGGATCATTTTTTTGTAGAAAGGAATCAATTTTATCAAGATTACTCATCACTGATGGGAGGTTTTTTTGGAAATCGTATCGAATTTATACAAAATCACATAGTATTTTCGTATTTTATAGATTCTTTATATAATCACAATCTACTTACATGCATTTTATTTATGCGAAAAAGGGTTGGATTGATAAATTCGTCAAAAATTGAAATATTATAATCATAGATATATTCAACTGAGGTTACCTTTTGAACAATTCTTCGTACAATAGTTGCACGATCGCGGGGGCATGATATTTTAAAAACACTCGGTCCAGGCCAAGGTATAACAGATAGTAGCAAAATTGCTAAAACCTAAAAATAAAAAGAATACATTAATTTTATTGCATTTTTCTTATAAGAAAATTATTCTTTAGTATATAGATATACATGTTCATGTATTTCAAGAATAATCCAGTCTTGATCACCAATTCAATTTTATTAGTTTAAATATGTTCGTGGTTTATTATTACAAAAATTTGGTAATCATTGAAGTGAATGAGATCACGAACGAAAAATCATGTTACATTAATTCATAATTGATTGTTGGAATGATCAAAGTGATGAATAGTACGCATTTACCATTCCTATCAATCACATAATCAGTGATAATTTGATTTAACATCTTTGCTGGGTGATTCTATTCACCCCAAAATGATCAAATTCACCCTTTTCCACAGTAACTAGAGTTTGTTGACTGATGACAAAGGTCTTAGGTATCAATTTGGAAAATAAATAAAAATGGTTCATGATAAACTGATACAATTTTTATCCATCATCGATGTGAACTCTTGATAAGAATAAACCATCTATTGTATTCATCATTCCTCCCTGGGACATGATACTTACTAGTGATATATTGAGTTGGGTGATGGAATCATTCGGAATTCCTTACCAATTCATAAACTGATACATAATACAATTCCACATAAACAAACTTTATATTGTCCTAATAGAACCGTAGTTCAAAAAGTCTATTCAATCCCATTGATTGATGAGATTCAATAGCAACGGTGAATAACCATCCACACTTGTTCAAACCGGACACATTGATGAGATTCGTCAACGTGAATTCAACAGGTTTGAATAATCAACAAGCTTCGTGCAAAATACATAAATATTCATAGAATATGGATATCCTCAGAATATCCGTAGAATGTTCTGAGAAACTTTGTGAGAAGATTTGTTAAACTGGCGCACGCAGATGACGTTACAATACAGTTCCAAAAAAAGTTGATAATATTGTGTCTGCAAGTAAAAGGAAGTGAGAATAATGATTATACGAAAGTGGGTTATGTTGCAATATTTGAGTGTATTTCTATTAAATTCGATGATTTTTTATGGTTTATGTAACTAAATCGTATTGATAACGAATTGAGATGTATAGTATTTACAATCCCTGACAATGGATTCATCCCAAAACCAATGTTTTGGATTCGTTAATACCATCTTTGTGTATAAAAATTACTCTTATCATAAAGTTCATACAATCTTCTCAGCAGCTTTTCTGTAGAATATTATGAGAACGTTTGTAAACAAATATTGTGAGGATATATAAGAATGTTTCATTACAAATTTCTAGGAATATGCATAGAATGTATTCACATCTAATAAAACTCTCTGTAGAATATTGGAATATCCTCTACGTACGTTTGCAGAATATTGTCAAGATATCTTTTTGTTACTGGTAGTAACTCTGCGGTTGAGGTTATATTCAGTAGCCTAGACTATCACTTTGATCAAGCGTTTTCTAAAACACTAAAATTATAATTGAAACGTTTTCACAATTGTTCCCCCACGCTTTGAGTATTGAACGATTCGAGAAACGAATGACATGCTTTTCTTCGAAACAAGTCCAAATTGATTGGAAGTCTACATGGTTCATCTTATGACACATCACACGAATGTATGTCACATACCCCACTATTATTATATAACAGATTTTAATACTCAAACGTGATGATTGTACTTCCAATAATTATCACTCGAAAAAATGTAAAATCACTTCTTTTATTACTGAAAAACAGTTATGAATATGATATACGTTTACACTTTTGAATATCAGAAAATCTTTGAGAATATTTATCGATGTTCATGGAAAAGCAATGATTTTTTTCACCTCTATAAATTGTTATATGTGAATTGAGAAGAAAAGTATTTTCAAGGACAATCTCCCCATGCGTGTGACTAAACCAATCGATTCAAAAATTTATAAATAATTTTGTTCGTTTCATAAATACACACCGTTGTACACACATTTATCAATACTTTATTGTTAGAAGGGAAAACATTGATTTGACAAAACTGAATATATGAAAAAATGAACACGTTATATACCTCGAGATGAAAGAAGAATTGGGTCTTCATTCATAGCCCAATACTATTGCTTAACTATAATAGTTGGCGTTATAATACGACCAAAAATCAATGTTTTTTATCTTCAAAATAATCACACTATATTTGAAATAGAAAAATATTATTCTTTTTTCCTTGAATCACGAGTCACAGAGAATCGACGAGGGGTAGCAAACTGAAGGGTGAAAACGTCGACGTGACTGCGTCGGTCTCGTGACGTACAGGGGTGGATTGTTATCGGGCTTATGGAAAGGATGAATGAATTTTTATCTGTACAACAATTATCAATTTTCTCCTGTTATTATAAATCGTATCTACCGGGATTTTCTTCTCATTGATATATTCATCTTTTTTTCTTCTCAATTGACTTCTGGTGCTGTTTTTTATTCCTCCTATTCGTCATTATTTGATAAATTATCGGTTTTGTTTTCGCAATTTATTGTATAGTCTATGAACGATATGTTGGATAAAAAAATATTCCCACCCAATATCGTAAGCAAATATTTTTCTGTTATCAAAAAAACTTGGCATTTCCTCCAAATCATTCCATGGCAACCCTCAATCCAGAATTAGTTTCATACATGGAGAAAAAAGTCCTTTTGCCAAAGAAGCAAATTCGTTGCTGTGGCAGCAAACTATTTGCTATCATAGCAACAAATGTCTGCTCCTCCAGCAAAATTTGTTTGCTATTCTGTATAAAATACTGAGAATTTTGTTACACTGAGAAAAGGGGTTCAGCTAAATATTGGACAGCTAAGAAATTCAGTGATTAAATAAAAATCTAATTGAAGTGAATAAACCTTATTTGTCCCAACTGAATTTTGTAATTCTCATGAATAAATTGTTTTATGCTTATTACAAACAACTAGACTTTCATTTACGCAAACTAAAATTTAGCTGGGATAAGTTTTAGTTGCTGTAGCTAGGTACCTCTTTCTCAGTGTAGTCAAGCGGGAAATTCGCTGCTTGAATTAATTATGTTGCTCTCTTAGCAATCTAGTTAGCTGTGGCAGCAAAGGTTTAGCTAGGTTAGCAAGAAGATTTCCTATTCTGCATATAATACCTCGTTTTGCTGTGTTAGCGACTCTTTTTCTTTGAGTACGATGATCATAGAATTCAAATGAAATGTATAAATCATGTACACACTGAAAAAAATGTCTTGCAGCCAAATAAATTGATCTTCTGAATAAATAATTTATTCGCCGCAAGTGATCCAGTTTGAAGCATCTAATTAAATATCTTATTTCTACAAATGAATATTTTATGGATAGAGGACAAATGAATATTTTTTCTAGTGCAGGTTTCAGAGGAGATTTTTTTGATACAAATTCTTATGAAATGTATGGTTAATTTTCCAATAATGCTTACAGATTTTATCCAGAGATTTTACGCGAGAAACCCTACTGTCAGTGGATGTACAAAAATATTTATCACCCAGTGGAATAGTTTGAATGCAAGCACGTTTGTGCGAAATACAAACTCTCTTTTTACCCGTTCTTGTTTCTTAAGATCAGACTTAAGTTTGAGATTATGGGCTTCGTGTGGGATGCCAAATAATTTGTACTGTTTATCCATTCAAATGTGGCCCTGATTGCGCATTGTTTTAGACAATGGAAACTTTTTTTCAAGAATTACAAAAGGATGTAACACATGAAAGAAAATGGGATCCTCGCATAAATTGATACGTTTTGTAGAGGAGAAAAAATTTATTTTTCAGATCAAACTGGTATCATAGCTCTGAACGCATGTTGTTTTACTACTGAAATGTTTTTTTCTCAGTTCAGTAATAGAAAGAAAAAGAATGCATATGAGTTTTAGTCCCAGGAGGTATTGAAAAGAAAAATAGAACAGAGTGATTTCCTCTCAAAAAAGGGTTTTATGAAAAAACATTCTTGAAACTGAGAGATTTCCACGCGTAATTTCAATTGAATTTGAAAAAGATGACTATAACTTGAATCCCCTTCAAAAAATGAATTTTATGATACGGCGATTTGAAAACGTTGAAAATTGAGTAAAATTTTGTGGTAAATTTAATTTTGAATTTTCAAAGCATGGTAACAGAAGGTCTAATTATTATCTTCAATTTCAATCTTCTTATGGTAACAAATTTCCTAAGTTATTGCTTCTATGCATATTCTTCACTGTTAACATAAATGTTATATATTTTTGCTATCAATGTATTCAAAGGTGCCGCGGTTGGGAGTCCAATTTCGTAATTGGTAGAATAAGAGTTTTGTATTGATATTTATATTGACATACGAATTTGAAATCCGTCTCAATATCACATAATTCGAACAATAACGTATCACCTTCTCACATATAATAACAGATTAATAGTCACTTGATGTGTTCTTGAATATCGATATAACATACATTATGCATAAAAAAAAATTTATGAAGTGGAATTTAAAAATGATATTTATTAACTCTTGAACTACACTACGTTGTCATAAACGTACGTCGTATAATGTGCATATTCTTGATAACTTTTGCACAAAAAATTCCATCTCCATCTGTTCGAATAAATACTTTCCTCAGGGCCACCAATAGTGATATATATTTTGTTTCTCGTAGGACATCATTTGAAAAGTATCGATTGAATTATCCAATAAAAATGAGGAAATTACGAACATGACGTTAATTTTGAATTAGGAAAATTAGGTTTTGACTATTCCAAATTCTGTTTTTTCAATAGCATCGTATTCAATGTTTCCGTAATTCTTCAAATACTGAGAGAAATAGTGAATAATATCAAAAAATTGAATTCTTGAATACTGCCAAGAATTCAAATTCTCGAATAAAGCTGATATGTCTTCAGTCCAAAAATATTTTCTTGAATCAAGAAAATGTTTCTCAATTCAAGAACCGCATTTTTAGTTCCAGGAAAATCTTCTTGAACTTATAATATATCAGCTGAGGTCAAGAATATTCATTCTTGGCAGAATTCAAGAATTAAATTTCTCGGTATTACTCATTATTCCCCTCAATGTACACTCTTTCACTTTCATAAATTCATATAACTCACTCAATTAGTCCGAACTTCGAAAATTCCATAGTCACGTTGTGCTATTTTTTCAAATTCAGCCCGGGTCAAATTACCTCAGCAGCTAACTGGAGAGTTAATAATTGATTTTGAATTTGAATTTGGAACACTGAAATCTCACTGATTGCAGTGAAAAGTCGACCACTGCGAATCAATGCATATACAATGCACAATCAGTGAATATTGACTGATCTTTGCAGTGGAATTTCACTGATTCAATTAGTCAAAAACACTTCCAACTGCATAACCAGTAACTATTCACTGAAATTCCACTGATTCCTTCAAGTGGTTGACTTTTAATTGCAGAAATAGTGACATTCCACTGATTTGAATTTGGAAAGTTCAAGTTTTTTACAGTATACCATCTATTCATAATTTTTTCATGTTGTACTATGCAGTAATTCGTAAATGATGTTATCCTCTAAAAAGGAATTGAAAGAAGATACGGTCCTGGTGAGGTACTTTTGATCGTTTCAGCGCCGGCGTCGATTATACAGCGTCGACGCAGTAGTGTAATTTCTGGGTAGTTGGCATAAATGACAATGTACCAATAGGCGGTCAAGATAGAAATAGGCGCCCCTGTATGAAGTATTCTTATCGAAAATCGAATAAATCAATGAATTTATGGTAAAAATTGTCTCTTATTTTTTCGTCGTCTTCAAATTTTCAATCGTCATGATTAGAGAAACTGTTATCAATGATAAACAACTTCCAGTACCTGTTGCATTATCAATCAGGAGATAAATATTAGGTGGAAAGAATTGAAATAGAAGAATTGTCATTTCCAGGACTCATCTTACATGTGAAAAAAGATCAAGTTCAATCTACAAAGAGCAATTAGTAAAAATCACAACTCAACCAGGTTGAATATTCAGATAAATAACAATTTGATATAAAATCTCCTCGAATGCTGACTTTTGATATTCGTGTAACTCAACAGTATTTTTTTCCTATGCAGTAGATGTACTTCGGGAAAAAATGATTTGTTATCATTTGGATAGCTAAAAATTTGCTGTGGGGCCTGTTTTTTAGCCGTCATTGCTATTCACTTCGCGGTAACAGCAAGAAATGTTACTGCCACAACGAAAATTGCGCAGCCAGATTATTTGACTGTCCAAACATCAACCAAGCAACCCTCCGGTCACAGTTATGATTTCTTACTGTGGTACCCTGCTAAAAATGCTAGGCAAATCCGGACGGAAGATATTTGTCAGGATTTCATCGGTTTTTGTCCCAAGAAATCCTGTCAAAAACTGACAGAAATTTTTTGCGACGGTTCTATTTGGAATTCGTAGGCTGTGATATCCCGTCAAAAACTGACGAAAATTTTCCTGCCAGGTTTTGACAGAATATTACAATTTGGTGATTCCAGACAAAACCAGGTAGAAATTTTGTCGGTTTTTGACTGGATTTCCTGGGACAAAAACCGATCAGATCCTTACAATTATTTTTTGTCCGGATCTGCCTGACATTTTCAGCAGGGTAGCCAATAAATAGCTATAGCTACCATTATTTTTTTATCACAGCAGCGGAAAAAGTGAGGTGAAAAAATGAGTGACTGCGACATCTCAATTATTTTCCTGCGTGTGAAGACATAATGTTCGATGCACTAAATCATTCACACACGGAAAAAAATGATGTGGTTGATATTTGGATAGCTATGTACAAATTAGCAGGGGAGCTATTTTTCAGTTGAGGCAACAAAATTTATTGCTATAGGAGCCAGAATCTAGCTTTTGCAGCAATTTTTTTCAAATATTAAGTACACAAAATAGCTACCACACCTAATTTCTAGCTACTATACACAGTTGGGAATTTTGTATGTGTCATGAATTTTCTGTCAAGTGACCGGCGATGGCGTGAGTAATAGAGCTTCAACGTCCGGTGTCGACGATCTGTGCTCAATTCCTCATTGAAGACTATTTTTTATTCAATTTATTCTAATGCAGGGTTTTAACATGAAGAAGTGCGATTTTCACATTTAATTTACGTAAAAAAATTCATAAATTTCACTTCTCAACTGTTGATTCAGTACTTATTTTGAATTTGATTTGGCAGTACTTATGTGTTGAATTCACACGATCGGAAATTCCAAGCAAAACTTAATCAGTGTCCTTTTGTGTCATATTATTCACATCAAGCTTGAGTTACCAGCTAACACAAACACATCAACGAATCGTTGTGTGAATCGTTAATCGTTAATCGTTATGTTGAATCGACACAAGAATTTGTGTAGACCGTTTGGGACATGTGAAATGTGTTGAATTTATAATTTTTGATTAGGCGTTCATGTGTGGACGAAATTTTGGATTTTTGCAATATTCAATGTGTTACGAATCATAATATATCACACGCAACGCATCCATTTTCTATTTACTTACCATTTTTCACGGCATTTGAAAATCAGCTGATGGGCAATGAAAATGTTTAATGTAAACTAATTTTTCGAGTTCATAACATTGTTATGCAGTATGACCTTTTGAACTGATTGCTACAAGAAAATAATGAAAAAACAGAAGATTAAAGTCGAATTTATTACATTTATAATTATACTAGTCTATGAAACCACAGACGTAAATTGGAAGAAAGCTAGTCACAGCTTTAAAAATTTTAGTTGGAGTCACTAAATTCAGTAACTAACAGTAAAAATCTAGTTTTCGGAAACATGAAGGACTTGAATTAAATTTGGGGATAACAGAATTCATTTCCTTATGACTATATATTTTTATCTCAGTTAACCCGTTCATTTGAACTCTCAGAGAATGCATCGAAAATCTATTCTTTCCATTGTCTATGATTTAAGAATGAAATGCGAGGAATGCGAAAATGCGGTTAACAAAATTTCGAACTATTTTCAGTTTTCAACGTTTTATTATGATGTTTCCAAGCATGAAAAACATATTGTACATGACAGGATAGGCTGATAGCATAGAACTGCGGTTAATTATGCAGATACAATGAGATTATGAATGATAGTTTTCTAGTTCAGCTTTGTATAGGTAACGGATCAACTAAATCCTCCCGACTGGAAATTATCATAGTGTTAACCCAACATATGATGAGGTTCATCTGTAGAGGTATTGATCAGGATTAGATATGGATTATTTATCATCCATCAAATCTCAATCAGGATTCCTTATATTCTCTTAATTTATCTTTGAATACAAATGTCTTAATCTTGTCTTTACTGAGAACCCAATTTCTTGAATTGGAAGACAATTTCTTTATCCTCATTCTGATAAATCTTATTTCCAATGGAAAGAATGATTCATTCCCATGAGAAAATTTTTCATTGAATTCAAGAAGGATTATATTCCTGTTTCAATTTTGTAAACACTTTTTCCATTGAACTAAATTTTGTTCCATTGAAAAAAAGATTTATCAGAATGAGGACAAAGAAACTTTCCTTTTAATCTAAGGAATTGGATTCTCAGTTTGAATGTGGGTTCTGTATTTCTCACATTCTGTATCCTTATCAGGACGATATTAATGCATTTTAAGATAATACACATAGTTCATCAAAGTGAATACAAGAATGCTCATAATCGTATATTTCTTGCCCTGGTGCAACCCCATGGGCAGGGGTGCATCCCTAGGTGCACCGGTGACCGCGCCTGGGTCCATAAGACGTAGGAGAAGTTTGATGAACGTCCAAAAAACGTTTCAGAAAGACAGTTTGCAGTCAAGAGTACAAAACCTATTTCCAAAAATTTGTTCGAAGAGAATCCGTATCTTCCGGATGAACAGGAAGGACCTTGTTAGAGCTGATGTGATTCACATATGTCCACTTCAAATACTTTGCAGTTATAACATATAACTTTGTAGATAATTCCTACATCAAAGGAAAATCGAAAGTCCTGTGATGTAACTGCTCCCTGTTTGAAGCAGTCCGTACAGCACAACCACCGATCCTCCACCTAGAACTCCGGTGGAGAATTGGTGGAGAAGTGGGAGCCGTGGAAATAATGGAGAAATAAGGCAGAGCCTTCGTTGAGGCGACGGAGAAATGTCCACTCCTTGTATTTTCAATAAAACTTAAATTCGTGGATTGATACATTCAAATTTGGTTACGTGAATGCACCAATATAAATTATATCGAAAATGTTTCATTCTTCCACCAATTCTCCACCTCCAGTCCACCGAAGTCCTAAGTGGAGGAGCATGATTACATCGATGATATTCGGTTCTAATAGGGAATGTACGTCCGTCTTATGTCTGATAGTTCTCAGAGAGTATATCCAGATAGACTGTATATAAAATCTGTTCCAAAAAATTTGCCCTAATAAAACCCAGATACCTAAGCAAAAAAATGTTATAGCCAGCCTCATGTTCGATATAGGCTCGATAGTGATCTCACACGCCTGGATAGGGTTAACCAAATCTGGATCTAATGGGTTTGTAATTTGACATGCCCCACTATGGTTCAATCATCGGGCTCTGATGCAACGATGCGTTACATTCTATATCAGGACCTGATTTGAGATAAGGCTCCGCAGATTCGGTCCTGATCGAACACCGAATATGAATTTCTACTCGGATAAGTCCGGATGGAATACACTGAGGAAGAGGGTTTAGTTGAATACTAGACAGCTAGGGAATTGAGTCTGTCTGAATAAGAATTTAGTTGAACTCAATGAATTTTATTTTTCATGGCTGAATTTTTTATTTACATTTAATAAACTGTTTTATTCATATTTCAGACAACTCAACTTTTATTTATAGTACGTCAGCTGAAATTTAGCTGGGACAATTGAATTTTAGTTGCCGTAGCCAGGTGCTTTTCTCTCAGGGTATTGATAATCAGTCGTAATTCAATTCCGTTTAGCAATTTCTGCGTAATACTGAATGACAGTTTCCGAATGGTACTCGAATGAACTCGTATACGAAACCTGTTTGACTGAAATTCATCGAATAGGATCGTATAAGTCCAGATGGAATGCCTATCATCAGATATACATTTAGCTCGTGTACCAATTCCTGTATGCTGCCCGGATGAACCCACACACAGAAAAAAATGATGTGGTTGGTATTTGGATAGCTAAAAATTAGCTATGGTAGCGATTTTTGTCTGTCAGCAAAAGGTATTGCTATATCAGCTAAAACATGGCCATTACAGCAATATTTTAGCAATCCACATCCCGATTATATACCCGATGCAGAAAACCTTTCTCGTGTCAAATCTATAACATTTCGTTCCAATTCGTGTCCAGTTCCTATCCAGCCTCAGTCCAGACACAGTGTTCAAACAAATTTTTCTTGAATTAATAAAACATTCCTCAATGGATTTGAATCACAAATATTTTCAAATCTACACGATTCAGTCAATTTCAACTACATTCAATTTCGTTATGTTCGACTGTGTTACGGATTGCCTGTTCACCTTCTAATTTTGATTCATTCTGAAGGTTTTGGTGTAGAATTCCTCATCATATCCTAATCAGTTATTCCTAATAAAATCATAAAGTAAATCCACTTGTTCCACAAGGTAAATTTCCGGTTAGATTTCAATTACCTAATGAAAATTATAAGTTTCGCCGATTGATTGCATCGAACGAGAATAGTTTCTTTGATGCTCAGATTCATAAATCTCAACTGACAATCTACTGATTCCATTTTCCACATGAATTCGTCGTTGCGTTGAACAATTTTCAACAATCAACTTTTTGGTTTGAACGATCCGCAGAGAGAGATCGGACCCCGAGAGCAGGTATCTGCAAAACATGTTTTCAGAGTCTTATTCTTGGTCATTAGGTGGATATCGTCATTATTAACACATGGTCTTGTGCGTTTCATAATAAACAAGCGCAGAAACGCCTGTGGAATGCTAGCTTTGTTCAATTTCTCTTTCATGCGGGTTGCCATTCATAAGAGTTCAGTCGTTGAAGATGATTTCTCAGCATATGGAAAACGCTGAGTCTTGAAAAATGAACCGATTGCAATCTTCTGAAATCGAATCTACTCCCGAAAGTATATACAATTCACTTAAAATGAGTGGAACATCAATTTATCGAGTTGCAAATGATGGAAAATATGATTCGTCTTTGAGAAAGAAGTTGTGTTATACCGCAATATCCCTGTTTTAAGAATCTCATTGAACTGATTAATTCTTGGTAATTCCGATGCAGAAAACCGATTCAAATCCATTAAAAATTCATTCTCAATGGGTTTGAATCAGTTTTCTGCATCGGATCAACCCTAGTAGAATGCTCTAACGATCCGTTGGTTTTGTAACAACTGTCCCATAGAATAACCAGACATTTGCTAGTAACTTGCACGTTACTGGTAAGTTTTCTAGTTTTTCATTGGGATGAGTGTGCACAAAACCAATGAATCGCTAGAGCATTTCTACTAGGGAATGAGAATCAATCGATTCGATTAGATTGTATTAAACAAGGATACCATGAATTCAAGTAATGGAGGATGTAGATGGGAATCTTACCTACAAAATGAAAAAGAAAATAGCTGCCCATGTTTGCCCCTGAGGAATTCCGACATGTTTTTGTGAAGGACGTGTCTCTTGGATCACATAGTGGCAGAATTGCGGAAAATTGAACAGAATCATGAGAAGTTCTCAAATTCGCTTGAAACTCCTTCCCTGGGGGTTTTGGGGTCGTTGATTACGAATCCGTTGTCGAAATTTACAAATTCAAAATGACGAACTGAAATTTAACAAATAGGGAAAATCGTGATCTGAATCGATTTTGAAGATGGATCGTGGGTACGGGAATCACCCACTTTGCGCACTTGTTGCACAATGTACTATTGCAAGCGATTATGTATAGTAGGGGAACAAAGTCCGTGCTGCTTTATTTTCAGTGTGCCATTCAAAAGCAGCACAAATATTATTTCCACAGTATACAAATCATGGGAATAATATTTTTTGTCAATTCGTTTCGTTTCATGAGGCAAATTATCAACATAAAACGTGAAGCAATTATGATTCTGTTTCTTGATTTTGGAAGAGATTTCTTTGCATTGACTTGATTCATCTCATCGTTCAATACCTGGCATAAATTTTCAAAAGACGAATATAAACCTAAAAATTTGAATGATGTTTGTATGAATATTGATTTGAAGATTTTGTTTCCTGTTTAGAATATCCAACGAACTAGGGAAAATAAAAACAATGCTTGTACTTTGCATTTTTATGATTAATGTGATATATTTTTTGTATATTTCAAAACATTGTAATGAGATAATATTACGTTATCGTTGCAAATGTCTCTCCGAAATCGCACTCCCATATAACTACTATTCTCGTTCAAGAGGTTCTTCGTTACTTATTTGCATTCAATGTCTCTGCTTTGAGTCTCGGCGCCTCTTATCGCGTGTCATGTGCACTTGTTTGTTTTTTCATCTTTCGACTTCCACGCGTTCCCGTCCGCCTAGTTAGGCCTGCTCTGCTGGGTCTTTCTACTTGTAGAGGCTGGAAACACACGAGTTGGTAGGAGGAGGGAGAAGTGACGATAACTGTACGATGAGAGTAGAAGTCGAGCGATTTGTTGAAGAATTCTTCAGTCTGCTGGTGAAATCTGCGAGTGAATGTCAGCACCAGCGAAAAAAATCGGACGTCGATTTCCATTGAGACATCAATTACGTCGTTTCTGATCTTCGGACGCCGGTACATTATAATTATGTTATTATGACACGTTGTGGTTACGTTTAGTGCAAATGATATCGATTGATTCTTCCTCTTTCGTCAGTTCTTTTGCGTTCATTGTTCCCAGTGCAGTTCATTTTTAATAGTGTGTTGCGACTTGGTAAAAGCATGCAAAATATGAGTTTTATATAATTGTCATCATTCAAGGGTATACGGTTCGTGCATGTTGATTTTTTGTTTTGTAAAATGATAGTGAAAATCATTGAATCGATCTACATTTATCAGAATGTGTATCAAATCGGGAATTGCATTATCAAAAGCATGTATATTTGTTTCCTCAGTTCATTGGAAAAACAACACCCTGTTGGAAATATTAACAGTGTGATTCTTGTAAAATCTTGTAAAAAGAATCGAAATTTATCAACTGTACAGTGAATTTAATGTTACATGATTGATTGATTCATTCATTCATTTTATTGTTTATATATTTTATCAGAAGCGAATGATGAACAATACATATCCCCATTTATGAATTCAATTTTTCTTTCAAGTTATTTCAATACACTTTCTGAATCAGGCAATCAAAAATTTGTTTATTTTTAGAAAAAACAATTGAATGAAATGAATTGAATGATAATTACATAATATACATTCATTATTCTGATTTTACATCACATTGCATATGTTCGTGACCCTCACTTTGCATTCAAATTTTGAGGATTCGTTTCTGTCTCTGTCTACACATTTCTTTCTCTCTCTCTCTTTCCGACTCTTCTCTTGCTTTATCTTTATTTCTCTCGTTAGTGATGACGTTTACGTTCATTCATGTCCATGTACATGGTCAGACACGAGAGTTGAGATATGTTTACCTCGCACAACCATTAATACAATGTGAAGGCTAATTGTTGAGCACTTACGAACTTGAATAAACGAGTGGATAGTGAATATGATGGACTATGATCGCCTTAGATTTATTGTCTCAATGATAAAATAGATATCGAGATTTAACTTCACTTGACCAGATCACTTACAAGTATCAAATTTTATGACCATTCGATGGGATATTTTTATATTTTCTAAAGGAATAATGTGACTGTTCTAATTTGTGCACTGAGAGGATATTACATGCGGATGTTGAGGATATGAATGTGGTTGTTCACTGACCCTGGCTCATGTTAAAGAACACAGTAGAAAATTGGGTTCTTTTTCTATACAATGAGATGAAAATACTAGAATTATCATTATAATCTTCAATCCAATTGAGTAATTTTTAATTCCATGCCGAGAAGGGAAATATTCAGAATTCAATATCATCCATGTATAATTATGTATAATTTATATATAAACTGCATATAACTTGAATAAAAAACAAATCGAATTATATACAAGGAGAGAAAAGTTATATTATAAATTACTATTCTGCTAGCACGTACGGGACGCTTTCTAAAAATTATTATATTCTGTAGTACAATATAAAAGAATTCTTCCATTAGGTACTATCGAATATAGTAATTTTTTAGAGAGGGTCTCACTAAATGATATCGTATGAGCAAGTCTGTCCCGTACGTGTTAGTAGAATAGTAATTTATAATGTAACTTTTCTCTGCCGTCCAATTCAAGAAGACGACCGTAAGTGTATTTTGACTTGAATTCGATAAAATCAAGAGAAACTGAAATTTGATTAATTCCTTCGTACTTTGAACCGCGGTTATTAAAAAAGTAATACGTTCACGGAGACATTGTGACACAGATAATCAAAAACCGCACATCGATGTTCAATGTGAAACAAAAAGACATCTTTTTCAAATGGATTTTGAGAGTAAAATACGCAGAGCGCATTGAAAATTAATGCAAAAGAAATATTTTTTTGTTGCACATTGGCCATCAATGTACGGACTTTTGATTATCTGTGTGACAATTCCTCAATGTAGTTTTCAAAATCAAACACACAGTGTAATGCAGAATTTTTCACGATTGAAATGATATGAAAAACTCATTTTCGTCGAAAATGCGACTCACGGTCTTCTTGTTTTGGACGATAGTTCTCTCTGCGTATGAATTGTATAAAATTTTGGAGCTTTTCCAACTCAGGATTGATGAGGTATGGAAACAGAATTTTTTATCTCACATATATTATAACAATAAATGAACGATAGTTCTGTAAATCTGCAGATTCCATGAAGATTACCAGCGTCCTTCTTATTATTTGTTTTTTCACAACACACGGAAAAAATAATTGAGCTGCAGCAGCTAAATGGCTAGCACGGACATGGATAGCCATTAAATTAGCTCCTGCAACTAAATTTTAGCTACCACCGCAAATAAATTAGCTACAAATGCAAATTTTTTTGCTATAACAGCTAAAATTTAGCTGCAGGAGCTAATTTAATGGCTGTCCATGTCCGTGCTAGCCATTTAGCTTCTGCAGCTCAATTATTTTTTCCGCGTATCCGTGTGGAAGGTTTACCGGGTATCCTGTATCGAATATAAGCCCTAAGCATACATTAGATATCCAAATTCATTACAAATCAAAGGGGGCCTAAACGGGTTGCTAATATTCACCCTGATTCTTCTAACTCTAGATCACGTATATATGGCCCATCTGGTGAGAAGCACCCATCGGATCTAATTGGGTAATACAAACTTCGCAATGGCAAATTACCATTCAAACTCATTGAACCCATTAAAAAACCGGTCCGAATAGATTTGAATGGATTTGTATGGCTATTCCCTGTTGCAAAGTTTGTGTTGGATTCCATTAGTCAATAGGATTGAATAGACTTTTTTTACAATATTTCTCCTTGGCAGGAAAATCTAGGTGCACTCAAAAGTATAGTTCGCATAGGGTCTTGCCATATGAGTTTCAATCCAATTCTCAGAGAAGCACGAAAGGAGCGAGGACAAATTTAATTGAGAATTGTGATTTCGCGACCGCGCATAACTCCACTTCCTATTATCCGATTGCAATGAAACCTGTACCAGCACTGAGCAATGAAGCACTAAGCTTCTGAACAAAATTGAAGAATTTCGTAAATGCCACTATAATGCGGATATCTTCTATTCTCCAATCTTTATTATTTCTTTACCACGCTAATCTGTGGGGTTGATCTTGATCTCATATCAGTTTTGCCCTGAATCATTCAAAGAACGGAATCAACAGTGGAAAGTGGTGTGATCAAAAGTTGTGATCCTCGCTCTCTCAATTCGAATCAGTAAAAAGTTGAAACTGATTGAATTAGTGGGAGGTTCAGGACTTATATTGCCCTAGTACACTGAGAAAAGTCTTTAGTTGTAGTAACTAAAAACGATATCAAGTAGAAAATTTGAGTTGCCTGAACTGAAATCTTGTTTGTTGCAACAAAAATTTTCAGTTGAAGGGACTATATTTATACTAATATTTAGTTCAGATCATGGTTCACTGAAATCTTTAGTTATGACAACTAATCAGTTTTTTCAGTGTGTGCTATAGTATTGGAATGTTATATATATATACTATGCACGTTCATAGTACGTTTAGATATATAAACTATGGACCGTTCGGATGCCGCTTGAACAGAAACGAGGAAATTTTGTGCCTATCAATTGGGAGAGTTTTTACTGTTCTACTGATACAATTTGGATTGAAATATGAATAAAAGTTTCATTCAGACAGTTGATAATGCCAACATTGTTTATTACTGATTGTTGACAGAATCGTTCTCTTTTCCAATGAATTATTATCGCATTTATATATATATTTTATCAAAGTATTATATATAAAATTAAATCGCTGATTGACCAACGTTTTTGTGTTTGTTTGGTTTAGTATTTTTGAAGTGATGTTTCGAATTTGGAAAATAATGTGGAATCTCATTTTGCCAATGACAGTGTTCAAGAAATACTTACTTCATAGCTCAATAATAATTTGGACAATCGTATATTGAATGATCATCAAAATGTGATATTGATATCCTTTCCACAGGGAATCATTTATTTGAAAGAAGAAAATCATGAACGTATTAGAAATTGCTCATAGAATGCAATAAATTTCATTAGGTTCTAACAAGAAATGAGATATCATGCACGATAAGAAACAAATCTATAAAAATATATTCCCGATTGATTCTCATCATTTGTTTGAACTAGACTTTGGAATTGTTTTTCATAATTCGAAAGATAAGTGGAAAATTGTTTGGAGACTAGAAATGAACTTTATCCATTTGGTATAAAGTACAGGAAAGAAAAATATGTGATTGTTGAAAAACAGCCTAATCATGATCAAATATACCTTCGACAGATATGAATTATATTTAATTCAATATAGTTTTTGAATAAGTTATATTGAATTCTATAAGAATTATACATGATTCTTACAATTCTTCCACTCAGATCTTTTCAAATTGCAGCAGTTCATGGAAGGAAATATTCTCTCTTGATAATATTACATTTATACCGAGTATTTCTTTATTCAAAACCGTTATCTCTCTTTTTCTCAAACACAAACAATTCCTCAATGTATCTAAACATATTCCTCTGTGTATGTTATTTTTTTGCGTTCTCATGTTTTATACAATGGCACACTTTGCAGAAAGAATTTGAAAAAACTGCATAATTCGTAAGAATTATAAGCTTCAATGCATCAGTTTATTGATTCTTGATTCCTTTCAGCATGAAATTACAATGTGTCGATGATTCGTAGGAAATATTTTTGTACGTTTGTTTTAAAATTTACATATGAAAACATATTTTCATACAGAATAATTCTATAAAAGTCCGATACTCTCTTGTATTATATCACCTGTTTTGGTTCATAAGAATATTTATGAAAAAAAATATAGCCTTACGGAAATGATGTTTTGATTTGTCAAATGTAATTCATTTAAAACAAGATCAAGAGAATTCATCGTTATGTAAATATTCAATTACAAACTGTAAACTTTGAACCGATTACATCACTTCTACTCTGAGTTTTATTTCCATGATGACACTCAAATTATTGTGATTTCCGTTGACCAAAAATTGTTTCTCAATTCATTTCTGATCGCAGATTTATGACTCATTGTGTATTTCATATGACAACGCATCGCAGATGGGCTTTCAATTTGAATTTGAAACATTACGAAGTAGTAATATCAATTATTTTATAAAATCATTCCTTTTTTTTATACAAAATATATAGAACTTTCATCTGTCACAACTCATCATCCATGCGAATTACAAATGCAATATATTTATAAAATTAATACCACTGAAAACATCTTAACCCGGTTGCTTCGATATGGTATCTGTAATATTTCTAATGCACATTACATATAAAATCATGGATTGAAGTTCAGAATCAGGTTGCTACAATATCGCTGCAATAACGCCTCGCTTGGCGGGGGCAGGGTGGGACATGTCACCGCAGTGATTCCATTAATGCATGCGTTGACCTTCTCAATTTGTAATTACATAATAATCACGTTTGCTCTCTTTGTTGAAATTGTAAAAAATATTGTATCCCACTCAGATGAATATGTGTATTTTTTTTTTCAATTCAACAATGAAATTTAGCATAAATTGATCCAATAGTTCTCAGACTCGGAAAATTGCTTTAATCGATTTTAATCAATGACTGCTTATTTCCTGTGTACATCATGGAACTTTATTTGAATTAACCCGTTACCTGTTTGACGGTACGTGTAAACAATACGGACTTTGAGACGTTGTCGATTATTCAAGGTTGATATAACGGTCGTAATTCCATTTCCTCAACAATTTCCAAAGATCCTTGAAAACGATCGGTGAAATTCATTGAAATTTAGTACACACATAATACTGAACATGGGTCGGTAACCGAAGGTATTGTATATGATTTGTTTGTACATACAGTCGAAAGTTGGATGCTCCTTAAGTGAATGTTCTCTCTCTTCGCTGAGAAATTCACCTATATTGCTCATAAACAGGCTTGTGAAAGTGCCTTGAACATTCAAGATTCCAGCCCAATAATAAAAGTTCGTACGATATTGCTTTGAAAATTGAAATTAAATTCATGAAATATTCATTATGCAACGCAATATAAAAAGATAAAAAAGCGTTTTTCGAAAATTGCTGTTTTGATTATCAGAATTACACGTTCGAACGATACTTTAATGACTGTACAGTGTTCGAAGTGGCACACGATCAGCAATTATTGATGTCGATAATCGATACGTGGAAAATCATTTGCTTTAGGAAAAAAAACCAATGAACATGCATCGATACTTAATAAGAAAAGATAAAAATTGGAAGCAACGTTTTATATTCGGAAACAAGAGTTGATGAAGCTAGTTACACCAAACAAAAATTAATATCAAAATTAGAGTATCTCTCTTATTTTGTTGCAACTTCTCCTCCAATATATGGTATCAAAAGTATTCCTCTCCATCTGAGAAGATTAGTCTTTGCGTGGAAGAATTTTCATTTGTTCAAAATCGTAGGTGGATATTCTCAATTGAAGAAGAAACCAAACGTGAAATATATTGCCAGATCGGAAGGGATTTGTCCTCTCATTTCCGTATTACTTCTTTTTGGGTGTAGTAGTCAGGACAAGTAACACGTTAGTTAGTGCAACTATCGAGTTACTTGTCCTGACTACTAAGTAGCTGCAGCAACTACTTAAGTAGATGGTCAAAAATCGACTATTTAAGTAGTTGCTGCAACTATTTATTTTTTTCCGTGCAAGATTCATTGAATAGATTGTATTAAAAAAATTATAAGATTGGAAAGAAGAACCTTGATGCAAATTAGATGTTTTCTTACGTGAATCGATTAGTCGAGAATGATGAGACGTAATGACAATTGTATGTGGGTTTAAAACAACTCTTGCATGAACAATGTGTCCATGTCCTCATGTCTTGTACAGTATGACCCTATTTGCTCATGTATTACTCTCATACAATTCTATTGAAAAAAATTTAGCTACGTTTGTCATACTGATTTATGTCTGTATTTCAATGACTCGTGAGAGACTCGATGGCTATTGAGACGAACTCGCCTATTATTCTCCAAATTAGAAAGCTCAGACTTTGGGAGGAAGAGCAATTAAAATATAGTGAGCATTCTAAACTCCTCTCATCGTGGAAACTTTAAATAATTTTTATCCGAACTTGATATTCCAACAGTGATTTATGTATTTTTACTATAATGATTGAAAATAACTCTGCTAATCGTCAGCTCATGGCTTCGTCGTCTGTATTGGAAAAAAACTCGAGAAGAATTATTTTTCATTTTCAACTCGTGTCTCAACCAATCCACCTAAAATTCATGTGAGACCATTATCGTTCTCACAATGAGACATTAATCTCTTCGATAATGACATTTGAACGTAATTCCATGACATGGTCATCAGAATATAACAAAACAAAAGCCTCAGGAAATCACTCAAATCATCGATTTTGGAAAAACAAAATTTTCATCACTTCTCAACCGATTTGGCTGAAATTCATACAGGACCATGATAGGCCCATCGCTGAAATCTGATATGAATTCAGTTTGGATTGGATGATAGAAGATAAGATATGCGCGTTCGCAAAATGGATCTACGAAGAAAACAAACAAACTATCTCTTATTCACCGAACCAATTTACCTGAAATTCATATGAAATATTCATCTCTCCGGCAGTAACGTTTGAGCGAAGTTACACGATATTCGGATCTCCACGATATAACGAAGCCATGCTCTTAAAAAATGTCTAAACATATCCATTTCGGGGAGGAATGTTTTCATCCCTCAATCGATTCGACTGGAACTCATATGAGATCATTATAAAACCATCGCTGGAAAATACAATAGGTTCCAGAATCGGAAAATCAGAGGATGAGATACGCGCGTTCGCAAAAATCGCGATTTTTATCACATTTGTCTTTCCCGATCCAATTGCTTCGGATCAATTGGGCTGTAACTCGTATGGGACTACTATCCTCTCGATCTATGACTGTTGCATGGATTTCATCACGATCGGATCAGTAAAACGGGAGATATTCAAGTGCGTAATTTGTTGACAGACCGACAAATTCTATGAATTCGGAGAAACATTTTGGTGTACGAAATATTCATCTTGGAGACAAACAAATTAATAAGAGAAATCTCGTATTCCATAAATCTCTCGTGAATCTTTGTTGAAAATCTAATGGTTTATCTCAGTCTCAATCTTCGCAAATTTTTGTCATTCCCTTGTCGATTGATATCGATCGAACATTTTTTTTCTCATAATCTAATTTTCGTCTCCCCTTTCCGCTCCCCGAGTCATATTGTACCGCATCCGCTGCAAGTGCGGTATTACCAAGACGATGATCGAGTACAAAGTTCGTCAACAAATATAAAACTCGATAAGATGTTACGCGTCAGAAGCAACGGGGGCTCGTTGGATAACAATTAAAAAAGCTAACAGGCAATTCAGCTTTTGATATTGCTTTTTTTTCACGTCCGATATGGTTTTTTTCTCCCTTCTCTATGTGTGATGAATATTCATTTCAATTTATGTTTCTGATAATGTAGATGGAAATAGTTTGCACACTCAACAGAGTGAACACGTGGAAATGATCTTAGGATAATAATTGTTTCAACGGGATCGATAGGGTCATGGAATGTGTGACGTGATATAACGTCTTATACGTTCTTTTTGCAACTTGTTAGTTAGATAAAAAAAATAGTGTAAAGTTTGATGAAATCATTGCCCCTCCAAACGTTCTCATATCTAAAATCGTGTTATTGTCGATAATGATTTGCTTGAAAGACAAATGAAAAATTTATGTTTCAGAGTGCACCGATCCAGGAGATATCAATAAGAAGAGGAGCGGAGTGAAGAGGAACTTCACTTTTATATCTTCAAGTTATACGTATAAGAGATATATCAGCTGTTCAACGTCAAGAAGAATGTTTTGACTATCCGTATAGACGTTTATCGACGGTAAAGAGTATTATCAATTCGACTCGACTGAAAAACAAACGAAATACTGAAAAAATTTCCCGCCTTCTACAGTTGCACAATTGATGTGTAATTCCTTCAATATTCTCATCCGATGACTCCACACTTTGTAGCGTGAAATCTAGCTAGACTGTTTAGTGTTATTACGTGTTACAAATTGTGGTTATTTGGCGTAGAGAATTTTTGAGCGAACAAATGATTGATGGAATGAAATGATGATGATTAATGAAATTACGAATGATTGTACATTGCGAAAAAGACTTGCGAATAGTCAATAAACTGGTTTTTCGGACTAATTATGTTATCGGTTTACTTTCTTTGTTTAGTCAAAAATTGAATGCGTGTCTTGTTAAATCGCAGTTTATGGGGCAGTTGAAGATAACGGATTACTATTTCTGATCGGGAAGCATGTGTAATTCACTATTTTGGAATTTAAAAATCTAAGTTTAAACTCCTAAAAAAATATTGTTTCTCAGTTCGATAGTATGATTTATCAATTGATGATAGAAACTCTACTCTTTCCAGTTTGAAAGCTCTCAGTTTTCTCCCTTTATTCTGTTTCTCATATTGTTTGTCAAGTTGTTTGTCATTAAGCAAACTTTTGATGATCGATTCCCATCTAGTTCGATTTAAACTTCGTAATTGACGTATCACAATTAACATTTTCATCGCATGTCATTTCCATATGCGACGAATTGATTGTATTGTGAAATCTTTTACAAGGAATAGGAATATTTCATAGAAATTCTACCAAGTTTAAAATAGTTCTACGCGGTGAAAAAGAAGATTTCAAGAATTATTACGTTCTTACTAAATTGAGAGGACAAGGGAAAATATCACTATTTCTAGTGTTAGACGATGTAGTGCAAATGTGTACCTGATCATCTATAGAACAGCACTATCGTGCTAAGAAATGTCTAGTGAACCATATACTTCTTAAACATGATCTTACAATCCACTGTTAGAATTATCCTATTGCATTTTGTTGAGGAATGGAATAAATTATCATTCTCATCCTTCTTCGATTTGAGAATTTCCAAGAATATCTAAAGAATCGAATATATGATTGTGAATATTCCTTGTAATTGAATGAGTCTAAATTGAAACCATGAACATCAGAAAGATACAAAAAGTTTTGTTCTCGTTGATCTTTATCGCATTCCCACATAGCACAAAGACTTCTGACAAACATCTCAAAATATCATTAAAACTCCCCAGTCTTTTACTCTCTGAATTCCTTGGAGTGAAAAAATCATTCTTGAAGAGTGAAAATAATGCAAGTCCAGGAAGAGCCCGGATGTATTTGCTCACACAGAGAACGTTCAAACGAGATCCCAGGACGTTCCAAAAACGTCGCATGTATGTCCCAGGGACATACAAATGTTCCGTAATGTTCCATTCATGTTCACCAAGCGACGTTTTGGGAACGTGTTTCATAAAGCTGTCAATGATGTTCTGCGATGCTACACATATGAGTTTCCATGAAAGTAAGTTTGGAAAACATGATATGAACGTTCCGTGTCAGATGGTAAGAACGTACCGGGATCGTATTCGGGTGCATTAAGGGGTTACATGGGTTTCAGAGGCCAAAGAACAGCTAATTTCTTCGATTTTTTTGTCTTACTACGGAAGAGATTTTTATTAATTTTTCTCTGCATATTATTAGATAACTTTTGAACAACATTCTGAAAAATTTTGATGAGAAAATATGATAAATTGAACTGATGGCAGTCGATTTTCGGAGGTGCCTCGACAAAAAGGTAGTTTGCGGTAGTCAAAATTACTTGCGACTGCTTGATCAGAAAAATAACAAGAAGATTTTTTCTTTTAGTATTAGAGTAAAACAAGTCCCTGAACGAAGGATTTAAAAAAAAATGAAAATTGAATTCTTTGGCAGTGGTTTGAACGAGAGTGTAAAATTTTCGGTATTCATTACGTTGTCAAATTTTTTGTAGTCGAAGGGGAAAAAAATCCTTCGTTCAGAGACTACAAAACGACATTTCGAAGAAATGTTTGAAATTTGGGCGAGATCAAACGATTAGTTACCGAGAAATTTTGAATATCGATTTCTTCAAAGTGTGTTTCGAGAAAAACGCGTTTAAGCCATTTTTTTTATCACTTCGGGGAATTTTAGATTTTATCATATTGCAAAAAGAAAAAATCAAAATATTTCTGTACAAGCTATTTTTCACACCTATAAACTCAAAAATACCTTGTGGCTTGGCTACTAACACTGTACTACAATATGTGCTCCTTCACGCAGTCGAAGAAAAAAGAGAGAAACGGACGCTACAGTCATCAGAGGGCAAGCTCAAAATGCTATATCTCCTAGAGTTTTGATCAGATTGACTTGAAATTTCGGGAATATATTCTTGAAGAGTTGTACTATCAAATAAAAAATATTAAAAAAGTCGATTTTTTGAAAATCTGAAACCCATGTTACCCCTTAAAAATGAAGATTATCTAAACATATCAAAACCTATTCCCCAGAGACTATGACGTGCAGAACTTGGGTTATGTTGCTAAAACGTCTAGAAGACTTCCAATGTCATTTGGAAGTGGGATTCCACTCCTAAAAAGCGAATTTTCACTTCATAACAGCGAATTCTCACTCCAACAAAGTGAAGGTTCAACTCTGTATAAGAGTGAAAATCCACTCTATAGGGGTGGAATCTCACTCTTTTTGGACTTGCAGTATTTGCACTCTTTGGAAGTGGATTTTCATAATAGAAATTTAAATAGTATGTCTTGCGATTTACGAGTTTCAGACAAGAATTGGTCCAAGACCTTTTTAAAAATATTCCACAGAACATTTGAAACCTGTCTAAAAGATATCGCAGAATCTAAAGTATTTATTGGGTTCTCTTTTTCCAAAAACATTCATGTAACTATGCGGACATTTCTTTCCTTTCACACAAGAAATTCACGTTTTTTTTTTCTTACGACTCATCGAACCAAAACACGTGTCTCTCCCCGCGTTTTAGTTCAAGTCTGCACACCTTGTACTTAGTACAGTTCTAACTCGTCTCTCCTGACAAGTGTTACACTTACCGGATTATACAACTTCGTCGCTGTCGTTTCTTCGTTTAAATACATTGCCGTTCATGCGCGAACGTTCAGTTTTACATAAATTTATCCAATCAATCATGCCGATAACCGAACGTTTTTCCAAAGTGTAAATTCAATCGAAACGAAATATTACAGTATGTTTGAGTGAGTAATTGGTTGATGATTGAATCAACACCTTTGATCTTGTTCTCTTCGGTTCTTTGATAAGAACGAGCCGGCAGGGTTCCATGGAAATCTACTCCGAACGAGTATTACTAAATTAGTATAATTCTGATGAATTATTCAAATTATCATCAAGACTCATGGACGATTCAAACTTCATACATCAAATTTCGAAGTTTCGTGAACACACATTCATGCATTGAATTCAAAAATCTGCATGTCAACTGCATGTGCTATTCCTGCCGTCCGAAGTAAGGAGACCGTAAGTGCATTCGACAGTGCAAGTGAAATCAATGAAACGAATCATTTTTCAATGACAAACCATTTCTAGGGTATAATATATCCTGGTTTGCCACTAAAGTTTATAAACTTCCCATTTTTTTGTTGGTTACAGTTTTTTTTTTCTATAAACGTTTCAAATTTGATTAATTTCGTCGTACTCAAAACCGCTGTTATTAAAACAATAATAAGGTTTTTTTTCAAAACGGAAAACACAGTAGAATGCAGAATTTTTTTACGATTAAAATAATATAAAAAATTCATTTTCGTCCAAAATGCGACTTACGGTTATTTTGCTTTGGACGGGATTTATATATAATTTTTAAATTCGATTCACAAACATTTCCAACAGTGTGACAATGATATTTTCACCTATCCTGCTAGGTTATTAGAAATTCAATAATTCATTGAACGTTATTTTTCTCCTAATTAATATTCATGAAGAGTGACGTTTGTTGTACAATGTTCAAACCATCGTAGGTGGTCTCAAAATATTTTACAGAGCGTCAATTTTACATTTCCATGAAGAAGACACCAATCGGCAATATTGAGGGAGTCTACTGTATTGATCAGGAAATCGCGATGTGCAGTTTTATTTGTTGAAAGATTTGATAAATAATTAGATCCAACGGGGTTCAGATGATGAAAAAGGTGTTTTCTGGTTTCAAATCTTCACCTTTGAAACACTCTCATATAAAAATTCCATGTATAGGGCATATGAAAATTCTATAAAATGAAGTTAAAGGAGAGGAGAAGTGTGTTTTCCGTTCAAATCAACCTCATTTGAAGATTCCATCAATAATATTCCTTTATACTTGAGAACTTGTTAACTTCTTGTTAAGGAATGACCTTATAAGCTGAATATTATCACTATATCAAAGTTTCTTCAACATGGTCTCCGTAAGATAATTCTCTGCATTCTTTGAATATGATGATACATTGTTAGCTTAATTTTGCGACAATCGACGAGCACATTGGCAGACTCTTCAAAATAATCTTTGACGTAATAAAAGGAGCCTTGACCAGGTTCAAATATCTTTGTTGTGATTCGCACCGATAGCGATATTCAATTTATCGATAGAAACCAGTCACTTGAGTTGCTGCAAATTAAATAAAACAGCTCACCCGCGATATGACATTTTTACTGGACAGTTTGAAACGATAAGTTAAGTATCGTAAAGCAAAAATTCAAATGTGTGAGCAATTATCAATTTCCAGTTTTAGAAAAAGGGATTAGCAAAAACACAGAATAATGCCGACAGTTGGACACGTACTTCGTAGTCTTCGGAGGCTTGGTCACGTGCTGGAAGGGAGGAGACAAATTTTGCATTCAACTTTGAGATGCGCTTCCACTTCTTTACAAAGTAAAATCGTCGAGGGGTCAAATGGCGAGAAAATTATATTTTCTCCGTACGGAGAAGTATCTTGTCCTGATATGTTGATTCCCGACTTCGTATGGAATGGATTCGAAAGCTACGCCAATAAGGTTGCATTGGTGAGTGTGATTTATTCAATTGTTTCTCTATCTTTCGTTTGTAAGAGAATTATTACGATTATTCTTTTATCGAGTTCATGAAGTGATGACAAGATGTTTTTACTTTGTTAGCAGTACAAGATATAATGACATCTCTCTATTGCGATCAATGTCATATCACATTCATACTCTGATAATATTCCAGTACAAGACTTTGAATTGTAGTGAATATTATATATTGTTCACTTCATCACTAATTTTCAAATAAGAGGCCAGACTGTTTGGAATAATTTTCTATCTGAAACAATCAGGTTCATATCTTGAGAACTTATTTTAAATCTTATGAAACTTTTGTGTACTTGGGAACAGTGATAAGTGAGTTATTCGTTACCGTTACTCATTATATACAAAACATATATAATAAATATATAATTTGTATAAAAATATATATCACTACTCGCGAAGAACTTCAAAAAGATATCATTGGTGTCCTTGTTTGAACAACGTAGATTGATTTGAACGATTATTTTATTGTTCATCATTGATGTATCATGAATCAAATTGGCCTCCGTATTTGAGTTAGTTGATAGAAAATTAGTGTTAGTTATATTCTAATCCGATGAGGACAGCGTAGAAAACATCAGAATATATTAAAACAATTCAAAAGTCTACACTGCTAAAAATTTCTGCATCAATTTTAATGTTTTTGCTGGAAGTTGTTTTCAAATATGTGCAGAATTCAGTTTCATACATATTTTACATTGAATTCAATGTGAACTACAACATTATCTATAGTCGTTGCATGTTTCTGTACATCAAATGCAATGTAGAATGTGTATGAACTTGAATTCATGTACGTGATTGGAAAAAGCTTTCAGATATTTCTGGCAGTGTAGACAAGGAGGAAATGTTTCAGAAACGTTTTGTGAGGTTTTGAAAAGATCGCATGTATGTTTTTCAAACATGAAAATGTCCGGGTTTTTTTTTTATTTACATTTTTATAAAACTTTATTGATACATATTGGATTGGTCTTTATGATTCATTGGATAGATTAAACTTCTGCAAAATTTTTATTCGAAACAGATCCCAAATCTAATATATCGAATTGAAAGAATCTTGAGTGTAATAAATTACATGTATAAGATTATGAAGAGTTAGATTTAGTGGAGAATAGTTCGACTCTAAAATGTATTCCAATATTTTTGTTTCATTCTCTACAGTGAGTGGATTTACATGATTTCTTATGTTTATCTCTATATGCGAAGAACAATGTGGTGTTAGTATTGTTTGATCAGGCAAGTGTAAAACTTCGAAAATGAATGATGAATGATGGTTATCGTAGGTTACCAACGAAATGGAGAATTTTCATAAATCAAATACATATTTTTACAGTGTGGGTTTTAAAAATGTTTTGAAAACTTTCCAAGAACTCACGGTGCTGTCTGGGATATATAAAAATATGTCACAAGATACGAACCAAAAGAGTCGGAAAATCTAGAAAATCAACTACATAGTAAGCATAAATTTCAGGGGAAATATTTTCTTGATTCTCGAACTATTTAACTGGTTTCAAAAGACAGGATGTTAGGTTTTGAAGACTTCTTGGAGATAATGAATGTTCATTCTTCGAAGATTATTCTGTTATTTTTTTAGATAAAGTCACTTTTATTTGTTCACAATATCTTTGATCTGTGCAATACTTCCAATGAATCAGAACAATATAATGAATGCTCATAAGAGGGAATGAAGAGAGAGCTATCGAATAAACTATTCATCTAAGGAACTGATAATGATAATTCTTTTGATTATGTTTTCGAATTTCACATATATTAATTCTCGCATACGTTTGATTGAGAACAAAAGAGAAAAGACAATTTCGAAAATGTGTCAAGTTGATGGAGATTATTGATTTAAGAGATTAATTAATGAATTAATTGAAACACAGTATGGGCATATAATCAAGAAAGAACGAAGTGAAATGATGAAAATTCATGAGTCAGAAAATGAAATGATACTTTAGCACTTGGACGTTACGTGCGTGACACTTAGAATTCATTAGCATTTGTTGAACTCGGAAAAATTACTTAAGTACATGGTTGGTGTATTTTATCTATGTTTATAATCAATATGTGATAACAATCCATCAAAAATGTTTCTTTCAAAAGTAAAAAACAACTCCAAGTCCATGAAAACATGTAAATGGCTTATTCAATATCGTATTACGTAGACTGAAAAAAAGGTTTACTTTTATTTAACGAACGTATAATTGGTCATGGGAAAATGAATATTCGTTTGAATCAAATATATTCTGTTGATAATAAACAAGTGATATTTATTAGAAATAAACGTTCCTTAATAGTAAATAAATTAGATTTGACAGAATCGTGATAGATTTGCATGAAATAAATATTCATTTTATGAGGTACCTACCGTGTACATTTGGTTAATGAAATCATATTGAGACAACGATGGTATGGTATATGTTCGGAATAACTCAAATATGTGAAATGAATGATGTTGTTTTTCTTTCTATGTTTCTTTATATTTTGAGGATATATTTTTGAAGTTTGAATCGTTTATTGCAACGAAAAGTTTCATCACTCATCAAATTTGAGGAATTATCGATGATTATCTTCTCCAATTGATTTCTTGAAACTGGAAACATCGTTTAAAAATGTACTGCAAGATTTTGGGTGTTGAACAACCGAGGATTTAAATATTGGTTTACAAATTTGTTTCAATAAACGATTCAAACTTCAGAAATATTCCACGGTGGAGATATTTCTCAAAAGTTATGATCTACGGGGTCAGAATTTCTGAAATCAGCACGAATTAAATTTTGATGCACCTAATTCAGTGAAATGTAGCAAAAATGATGGCTCTTCATGTTAGAAATGAGTCTGACAAATGATTCAGCAAATTTTTTTTGCAGGAGTTATGAATAATTAACATTTTGAGGAACTTTTTTTTGAAAATTCATAACTTTTGAACGGTGCAACCGATTTAGACGCACAAGCGTCTAAGTTGATGATGTTCGGATGAATTACATGAATTATTTCATGAAGCCGGAGAAAATTTTTCTCTCGTTGTTTCCAAGTACACCGAGAGAAATTCACATGTGGATTTATTTGGATTGACTAAACTTTGTTTGAATCAACTAAATTTCTATTTAAATATGAACCTACTAGAGTTGTAGTTGAATCAAATGGAAAATTCATTTCATCCAAATAAACTTTTATTCATTTCAAATAAAATTTATTTGAATCGAGGAAAATTTCATTGCTTCATATTTAAGTAAACTATTTTTCTGGGTGTAATTTGTTTTTGAACAGTTGATTTTTACAAATGGTTCTCCGCCTCGCAAAAATCTAAAAAGAAGTAGAAAGAAATACTGTAGCCTTAGAAACCAAATTTGGAAGAGAAAAAAACGTAGACGCTTTTTCTCGATTGTAATTATAACAATGGTGCAGGCGCACGGCGCTGTATCTATTGACTCGCAAGGCGTGCTGCGCTCGTAGGGGCTTTTGGATGTGAATATTAAACTGATAAATGATTTCACACGAATTCAGAAAGAATTCTTGATGAATTCATTTGGGATTGAAAGAATTCAAGACGAATGCAACAAGAACTTTTTCTGAACTGTGGTGCTGTGTGGGTATAGATCAAGATATGTGAAATTTGTTGATTAATTCTAATGAAATGTTATATTTCAATCAATTGGAATGCATGTATAGTAAAAAGGGGAACTTATTTCAATCCTGAATGAATTTATTTAACTTATGAGCTTATCTTAAGATCCACACGCCCAAGAAAAGGCATTTCACTTTTGTTTTCTTCTGAAATCAAGAATTTGTCTCTACAATTGAGAGTAGTTTGGAAAAATGAAAATTCTTCCACCGCAAAGACTAATCTTTCCAAAAGGGGAAGAATATTTTTGATACGGTATATCAGAGGAGAAGTTGGATCAAAATGAGAGGGATGCTCCTATTTTGATATTAATCGTTTTTGGTGTAGTCCAAACTAACCCTGTTTCATGAGTTAGTAAGCACTAACAGTAAATGTCGAAGGGACAATGCAAAAACCAGAATTTCAGTCAATTTTCTTAAGTAAGGTACAGTCACATTCAGCCGGACTTTTCACAGTGTATAGAAACAAATTTTCTTCAAAATATGGCTCAACAATTGATAAACCCGGAGATTATATTATGTCAGGAAAAGGATTTCATGTGAGTGTATGATTTTTGTCTAAAATTCTAAACGTGTGAGAAATTATATGAACTATAAAGAAGTTCAAGAAGGAAGGAAATGTGAATTATTCCAAGATGAAATTTCTTTTCTTTTCTTGTCTTTTCTAAAGATTGATGCATGAGATTGATTTTTTAATATTTGTGATTCAATGATTACAGATTATTAATATGAATCCATGAATATACATCATTCTTTTTGAAACAGCAAAATTTTCTCAATTGAAATGGACCGTATTCGATTACACTCCCAATCCAATTTTGGAACCATTTCATGTTACTTTTTCTTCACTTGACGAGTCACTATAATTAAATCTTGCATGCAACACATAACACGGTCGCAAATTGTGTTTACAGGAGTGTGGGGTCACCGGTAGAAAATATACATACGCCGAAGCCAGAGATGCGTCGAATTACGTCGCCAGGAGCTTATTGGATATGGGTTTGAGGGACGGTGATGTTGTTGCTTTAGTGACACCAAACTTACCGGAAACGGCTGTGGCTTTTCTTGGAATTTTGGAAGCTGGACTCATCGTTACCACGGTCAATCCATTTTATACTGTTGGTTGGTTATTCTATTGTCTCTCTTGTTCATATTTCACTCGTTATTCATCACAAATGCATGCCTGGGTAAATTTTTCTGATAGATTAATATTTACAGACGCCATCTGGGAAACAAATTCCGTATACAGATAATGGCTATATATACTTGTATATGGTCATATATGAAAGTGGGGAATCTATTGGCATTAATTCCACTTCTCTCTCTTTTGGTTTTTCATAGCATTTCATGAAACAGATATTTTTGTTCATATATGGATATATATGATAATGTATGATTGAATATGATCACATATGGTTATGTATAATATCATTCATATATGATCATATATGACCAAAATCAATATATGCTAATATATAATCCCATGTATGTTCATATATGGGTCTTATATGATTCATATAGGTTCATATACAATTATTTTTTCCCGAGCATACTCAACGAGTGACTTCATTCGGAATTACACTGCTGAAAATTTTTTGAAATTTAATTCATTTTTCAAGTACATTTTTTAATGGAATTTCCTGAATCCCTTGAGATCGGCTCTTCAATCATACTATGTATGTCACTGATAGTTCGATGAATTTCCGTGGAAATTGCTCCCATTACATGTGATTGAATGTTTCTGTCGAAATTTCCAGCAATGTAGTTGTTTCTCAATGAACATGAATGTCTTGAAGACACCTTTGAGATATCTCCATAAAGATTACGCCGAGGAATGAAATTAGGATGTCGAATTTGAGATGGATACAAAATGTTCTGCAAACATCTGAGTTGAGTGAACTTTGGGATGTATTCCAAACATCTCTTTCAGATATTTCAAAGTTATAAAATTGAGGAACTTTTTGCAAGATATCTGAGAGGTGCAACCGTTCAATATCCTCACAAAGATATCTTCTCTCCAAATTCAAGTGCAATATCAGTGAATAGTTACTGGTTATGTAGTTGGAAATGTTTCCGAATAATTGAATCAGATTTTACTGCAAAGAGTACATGCACTGATTCGCGGTGATCGACTTTTCCTGCAATCAGTGAGATTTTACTCTTTCACATTTAGAGAGTTCAAGATGTCTTGTCGAGATATCTCGAAGGTAACTTCAAGAGATGAAAGTAAGTTGAAAAATCCGAAATGCACACAAGAGAATTTGGAACTGGCTTGATCAAGATATATTTGAGTCATATCTTGAAGATCTCTTCCAAATATCTTGGAGTTATGGAATAGAGATATTTTTCATAAGGAAATTTTGGAGAAACCTGTTTGTTGAAATGCGCGTTCTGTACGGCATTGGATGAAATATTAGATTCATTGCTGAAAAATTCCAGACCTTTGCAAAAATAACATTTTGAGGAGCTTCACAACCCTGGTGGAAATTTTCCCTCGTGGAAGTGAATCTTAAAACAGATGAAGCGTAGAAAAGTTTCAATACCCGCTTCTTTCGCGTTTGGATACTGTTTCTTTGACTCTTCTGTATCGCTTCATACGCTTTATTTTGACCAAGGACAAACGAAAATGCTACCAATTGTATATGCTTATTTCACAAATATAATCTTCCCTCTTTCTTCATGAGAAGACTTGAACATTGAAGTATGTTCAACAAATCGAGTGAAAATTGAAATTATTTTTCTGTTACAGATGAAATGTCTAAACAGCTGAAAATTTCAAATACGAAAGCAGTTATCGCTGCATCCGAAGTTGCAGGCAATGTTGCGGCAGCTTTGAAATCACTCCAATCTAAAGTGCCTTTTGTAGTAATCGACGACGGTACTGTTGCAGCACCGGAATCTTCAATACTCTTTAAGGTATATCACAATAAGCTCATTACTAAATCCGAAACGAATAATATTCGACAATTCGATTTCCTTACTCTCCTCCCCAAGAGAACATAAGTCAAATACATTGATTGTATGTTGATTTTAGAGAAATTTACTTCCAAACAACATTCAATGAACCTTCAAATGTCTACAGCTTTATTTTAGGTTTAACGAACGTTTATTGAATGTTCATGTTCTCTGGGGGCTTTTGGTAATTTCAAATCAAAATTTTTCCGTCTTATAGTATACTGGAAAAAAATTTGTGCCTTCTCTATAGCATCTCTTTTGGGATTAATTGAATATTCAATCAAATCAAATAGTCGGATGCTTAATCCAAATAAAGTGGTTAACTAAGATGAATAACTGATTTGCCATAAGTAATCAATTTGTACATTAAATTGAATATTAAATTTTGATAAATGAATATTTTATGAACAGAAAACAAATAAATATTTCTCTCGGTGTGGAAGGAAAAATATGCAGAAATATTGAACAATGGTCGGCATGCACAGGTAAAAAAGTTCCACACCCATTGTCTCATATATAACGGAAATAATATTTTTCTTGTTGCAAATAAACTTGCTTTGAATCAAGACAATCTTGTTCTCCTGGTGGAAATGAAGCGTATACACAAAGCGCGAGGAAAGCGTATGCGAAGCGAAAAATGTTTCAGTTCTCTCTGCCTGAAGCGTGTGATGCCCGCTTGTTGTAAAGTAATAAAATCATACATTCCATACACGCTTCATAAACTCCCTTTCTCGTGTGATACACTCTTCATATGAAGGGATAGTAAGTGACAGTAGGGGTGTGCGAATCATACTTACTCTAACTTTAAATAATATCTTTAAGCGGTCGATCCCAACGACGATCCACAGCTCAATGAATAAGACTCTTTTCTACCGTGGTGAAAGTTACGGGTTTGATTCTCGTTATTTGCGTTGGATTTTTTCAATTAGGTTTATCGAATTTTTTACGCTCCCTTTTTTTCAACTTCCGCTTCCCACACTCTTTGTATCCCTTCTATTCAAGCTCCGTATACTTTTTAATAACGTTTCTGTTGCCCTCTAACATACGCTTCCTGTCACGTTTTGACCAGGGCTCGGTTCAAATTTAGGTTTCAAATTTTTCTTGAATTGAAAAAATATTCTCTCAATTCAAAGCAACCCTAGCAGAAATGATTCTAGTAATTCTCTAGGCCTTGCGAGGCCTCACCGGGCCCTTGTGAGGGACTTGCAAGGCCTTGTAATCGCCTAGAGAATGACTAGAGTGATTTCTATCAGATATTGTTTTCGTTATATATGAGACAATGAGTGTGCAATCAAGACAACTTGTTTCTCTTTGAGGTTCTCTTGGGAAAGTACAAATTCCAATGTCAAGACATCATAAAAGATTCAGGGAATTTTCAATGTCATTGGTCACATGCGGTTTTTATTTATATTTTAAGGACCTCATCACTCGAGGAAAATCATTACCACAAGTCGTTCGGAGAAATCAGTCACCAGGAGACATTGCTGTTTTACCATTCTCTAGTGGTACAACAGGATTACCGAAAGGAGTCATGCTGACTCATAAAAATCTCGTAGCTAATATGGTGATGGTGCAACAGAGCGCGGGAGATGAATTATGGCAGCCAACGACCGGTAATTACTCACCTTTCTCATCATTATCACCATTCGATCCAAATGATTGATGGCAGAATAATTAAATCATAAAGCAAGGCTGATGATTCAGTATAGAGTATCTTTGATGGTGTAATATTGATGATTTTTCTTGAATGCACAAAGTTGTGCACACAGAAAACGAAATACCAGTGAGTATTCCATCAGACACGACTGACTCATGTTATAGACATGTTGTAGACATGAATCAATCGTGTGTCTAAAACTGACAATACCGTGGAGACATAACTGATTCTGTTTTTTGGAGCCTTTTTTCAAAAATATGATCTGTTGAATATCTGACATTTTTGAAATCTTCTGATTTTTGAGCGCTTGGTACTTGAAATCCTTCAAACGTATCGGGAATTTTCACAGGCATAAAAGGCAGCATTTTTCTTCAGTTTTCAATTCTGTGAGTTTCATAAGCGTTCATTGAGAATTTTTCATTAACAAGTTCGGTTATTGCTGCATACTGGAAATTTAAAACGGCACGAGGAATGTTACAAGGATGATCAGTGACTTTAATTATTCGGGGAAATGACATTGTTTGAGATTTATTGCATTCTCCTGGAGAATAATCAGTATAAAAATGATAATCTCAAACACTTCCCAGATATTTCATGATGAAATGAAGTTGCCTTTTTTTTTATTTCTGGGTGAAATGTGTAGAAAGGGATGGAACGATATTTTCCTACGGATAATCAGTCAAGTTCATGTGCGTTTTTATCGTGCATCAATTCATAGGATACCATTTTTTATGTCAATTACACAAAATCAATTATTTCGTGTGTGTAAAAACACGATTTGTTCTAGCGTAGAAAAATTGAAACGCAAAGGAACTTTGTGGTTGACTGGAATGAAAATTTTACATCCTCACTCCGCTTTGATTCATCGCAACCAAGCACAATATCGAATTCGTATAAATTCATGTGAAATAAGAGTAGTGATTTCAATCGTTCTTAATCCTAGGAGTGGAAGGACTTTGATCCCCCTCAATTTTAAACATTGGATGAAGAAAACGCATTCAATTCGATTAAATTCTCCAATTCATATTAATTTTTCTTTTCCAGTAGGAAAATTTTTCCATTAAATGTTTCCCTGATTAGATTTGACGGATATTTTTCGCCAAAGCCCCTAAGCTTGAATATTCAGTTGAGTTCTTCACTTTGGATTCCTGGTTTCCCTACAAATGATTCAAAAGTCAAATTGTAGACAATGTGTTTTGGAACGAAACTAAATCTTTGTTATTGAGAGATAAATAATGTTACTTCATTCCATGTTTTGATATAGAATTTTTTTCGAGTAGCTTTTTCCCTGTTTAAAATGTGAAATTACATCTTCGAAATTCTCTGTCACTTTCTTAAATCAAGAATGAAATTTGAATACATTCCAGTAATCTTGTTCTCAACCAGAGGTTAGATCTATAAATTATCATAAGTATATCGATGTGGAGAAATATGAGAATAGGTACACTCTAAATTCAAGTGTTTTGGTTCAGTATGCTCAGAGTGTTTAAATCGTGTAGTCACTTTTTAAATGCTTAAAAGCGTGTAAATATACTCATAAAACGGACAAAATTTTTCATTACAAAAAAACACCTAATCTGAATTGTCAATATGATTACACACTTTTAAACGGTTAAAAAATGACTATATGTTTCTAAACACGCTGAGTACATTGGAATAAAACACTCGAATTTGCATTGTTCATGAATATATTCTCAGATGAAAAAAAGATAGGAAGTTCTTGAAACAAGCATAACAGCATGTAGATGACCTGAATTAATCCTACACTCGAGGAGCACATTAATGCTGATTTGATCGATGATTCGACAATTTTAATATGTTTTTTTTATCCTTGTCCGGTTCTTGAATGCAACATGCATGAGGAATGCAAACATTGAAATTCGAGTTGAAACAAGCCGAAAAGTCAAGGACTCCTCCATCGAGCATCAGCATTTCAATGCTGACATGGGATAACCTCACGTTTGCTGGGAACATCAATAATCATCGATCATTTTGTAATGTAATATTCAACACAGGAATGTTAATTTGTCTGTATCAAATTTTCAAAGTTTATTTTGAATTGGAAACGAAAAAAATGTTCAGGGAGCACAGTTGAATGGAGATTGAAATCTTGGATAGCATTTTGTAGATAAAATTCGAGAAAGATGTTTTGAAGATATCTTAAACAACACTTTCTCATTCCTTATACGAGGATTTTTCTCAAAAATGGATCTGCTCGTTATTCGGAAGGTTATGAATAAGAAATCCTATTGAAAATGCTAATCAGAATTGGTCAAGAAATTTCTGTAAGTTCCTGACCGCTTGTTTCATGGCAATTATTGACAAAAATTCTCAGAAATCTAATCAGATTCAATGAAGTTATGAAAGGTACGAAAAACCAGTCTGAAACTTCCAGGAAATGCTATTTTTGGCTCGACAGTTTTGTTTCTAAGTTTCGTACGTGATGTGGAACTTGCGGGGATTTGATGACAGATTCTGACGGACATTTTTAGCAGAGCAGAATAAGAACAATAATTTTCTTAGAGGTTGTCCAAACCTGGGGAAACAATTATCAATGTATTTAGATCTAATCCCTAGTAGGAATTATGATTGGGAATTAGATGGGCCCTACACAGTGAAAAGTGAAACTTAAAGTGATCCCGAACATCAGCTTAAAAATGCAGCCAAAAGTAGCACCTATTCCAACTGAAAGTTAGCAATGAAGGAGACTGAATTTCAGTCAATTCCATCTTACTTTGGAATTAAGATAGAATTCCATCTTAATTTCCAAAGTGAGATGGAATTGACTGGAATTCAGTCTTCTTCATTGCTTACTTTCAGTTGGAATAGGCGCTACTTTTGGCTGCATTTTTAAGTTGATATTCGGGATTACTTCAAGTTTTACTTTTTATAGCTAGTTTTCCTAGATGTTAGGTTGGTGTCCAGCTAGTTTCGTAACGCAATTCTTAGCTTGTGCCCATCCGGATGTCCTAGGGAGTTGCTAGAATGTTGTTCAAATTGGTAATTAGAAATGTGAAATCATGTGTTTTCTGTGAAATCACACCTATGAATGAGGTAACAATGTATTTTCACATGTAATCTCCAGTCAAGAACGTTGCTTTTGAATTTAAATAATCCCGAGTGACAAATTGAAACGTTGGGGCTTCCTTTTATTCATCTGACCATGTTGATGGACTATCAATGTTACTATACGATCAGTTGACGCATGAAAAATCTGCATAAACCAACTAAATGTTTGGGCACTAAAATCAAATTGGCTGAAAAATGTTATCCAGTTGCCCTGACGTGGGTCCCATCTAGTAACCATTACTGTTTACGATGCCGGAATATTCAGGCAACCATAGCGCAAACAAATCAGCTCTGAGCTCCGCCTTCAAGCAAATGCGTTTCAGATCTGTGAGTGGTTGCTCTTCCGCAGGCTGCCATCCAAATAATATTCGAGATGCGGCCTTGGAATTTCAACATGATATTTTTGAAGGTGTAAAATTGTGGAAAAAGAGAAGAAGGAAAATCAATTTCTTCAAAGTTCACACCGCTATAGACAATAATAATAACTGCTAATATTGTTTATAATATATTTTCTCCAATGAGTTCAGAATAAAAATACGTTTGTTGTCCTAATTACAGAATCTCATCAAGAATTAGTGCCGGCTTTCTTGCCATTTTTCCATATTTTTGGAATGAATGGTATAATGTTACCACGTCTTGCCGATGGAGCCAAACTAGTCACAATTCCGAAGTTCGTTCCTGAAATCTTCATTAATGTTTTAGAAAAAAATCAGGTACATTACAGCGCTATTACTCACTAAAAAATTTGATTTGCGAAGGATTGGATGAAACGTACACCGTGAAAAGTAATCGATATTTTTTTTATATATCGGAACCAAAAATTGTCTCTCAATTATAAACGGAAAATCTGTATGGCTATAATAACTAAACAGTTTGATGTATGAACAAAAAAGTGTTCTTGTCATAATCTAACATTTGGATGCAGTGTCCGAATGTTTGATTGTCAGAGCCATACAGGTTTTCCGTGTACACTGCAAAAAATATGGTGGTGGATTCCATGTCCTAAACGGTATACTCAAAATGTGTGTTATATAATATTGACACACAGGAAGTGAGAAATTAACATAAAAGTGTTAAGTTTACATTGAAAATCTGTTAATTTGACACTCATCTTTGTTGATTTTCAACACAGATTTTGAGTGAACCGTTTCTAACACAAAATTTTCTACTGTACGTCATATAGCTTTAAACTGAGTAATGTTTTATTCTTTTGAAAAAGATTTTCTTCACTCAAAAAAATATTAGATTGGACTCAGTCGATTCAATATTTTTTTGGTTAGACATTTCTTTTCTCTCGATGTATGTGAATTCCTGTATAATTCATGCGGGAGATTTTTTACAGGGCGATAGTTATATCATCCATCGTAAAACTTCCGTCTGAAAAAATGGAATTGATATTATTTTCATAAAATATTTTCGTTTTAGTAATTACAAGATTTTTACTTTAGATAACTGAACACATCTGTCTGAAAAATTTTATTGAACTTTCCTTCCCAGGCAACAATGTTGGTTTGCGTGCCACCTATAGTTCTGTTTATGTCTGCTAGTCCCGTGATAAAAAAACATCACATTCAGAGCGTACGGAGTGTCTTTAGTGGAGCAGCACCACTCAGTGCAGCTGATGTCGAAAGGTTTTACAACAAGTTTGGAATTGATGAAAATGTTATCAAATTCTGCCAAGGTGAGTTAACATTTCAGAATATGTATTTTTTGGAATTATGAAAGTTTAGGAAATCCCCAGATAGTCACATGACGCTCATTTGTACTTGATTTGCATCACGTCTTGACGACAGAGCAACGCATAGATGTGACCTGCATGTGTACTACATACAGATTAAAACAATCCAAAAGTTCAAACTGCTAGAAATTCCTGCATTAATTTTAATGTTTTTGATGGAAGTTGTTTTCGAATACGTACATGAATCCAGTTTCATACACATTTTACATTGAATTTAATGTGAACTATAACATTATCTATAGTCGTTGCATGTTTTTGTACATCAAATGTAATGTAGAATGTGTATGAACAATGTAGACAAGGAGAAATATCCCATACAGCACTGGGATGTTTTGTAAACACCCACAAAACGTACTCCGTTACGAACGAAATGTTTCAGAAACGTTTTGTGAGGTTTTGAAAAGGTCGCATGTATGTTTCTAAAACATGAAAATGTCCGGGTTTTTTTTTATTCACATTTTCATAAAACTTTATTGGCACATGTTGGATTGGTCTTCATTGATCATTGAATTCATCACATTCCTGCAGAATTTTTATTCCAAACAGATCTTGAATCAAATCCTTGGTAGAAAGTTTCACTAAAAATCACTGAAATTTTCAGTAATTTTCAGGGGAGAGGTTTTCACAGCATTTCAAAGATGTTCATAGTTTTTTAGAGAGTCCCAGTGATTTCCAGGAAAATTCAATGTTTCAGAGATATTCATGAATATTCAGAAGAAATTTTCAGAGTTTTTCAGATTCTTTTAGGTTTTTTCAATGTTTTTCAAAGTTTTTCAGTGAGATTCAGAGTTTTGCAGTGAAATTCAGGAAAATGTTCAGAGGTTTTCAGAGAAACTTTTTTCTCCATGGATATATACGAGTATAAGAATCTTGAGTGTAATGAATTACATATATGAGCTTATGAAGTGCTACACGGAAAAAAAATCCCGTTGCAGCAACAGGATTTTCCTGCAGCTGCAACAGGAAAAAATCCTGTTGCAGTAACACAATTACTACTGTTGTTGCGACTCAATAGTAAATTTAACCTTCAAATCGCACCTTATGACTCATTTCGACGAACTTATGCTTCACAATTCATTGTTATATACGCTTAATAAAAAAAATATATGTATTGTTTTAGGTTACGGATTAACCGAATCATCTCCAGTGGCCTTTTTTGAAAAATCTGGTACCAAATTCGCGAGTATTGGAAAACCTGCTGCCGGTTGTGAAGCTCGCTTAGTCGATCCACTGACAAATGAAGACGTTGCGAGTCCAGGTCAAGTGGGTGAACTTTGGATCAGGGGTCCTCACATAATGAAGGGTTATTTGAACAATGAGCAAGCCACGAGAGAGATCCTACTCGATGATGGGTGGTTAAAGTCAGGCGATATAGCTTATTACGACAAGGATCTGGACTTCTTCATTACCGATAGGCTCAAAGAATTGATCAAAGTGAAGGGCTTCCAGGTGAAATTTCAATCATCAAATATTCAGATTCTCATCCACTCGCTTATTTTCCTTCTCCAAGTTTTATAATTGTTGTGTTTAATTTCATCTAGGTCGCACCTGCAGAATTAGAGAGTATTTTAAGAACGCACCCAGATATAGAGGAAGCTGCAGTGATCGGTATACCAGATCCCAGATCCGGTGAAATCCCTAGAGCTTTCGTCGTATTGAAAAAGGGCAAACAGCTCAAAGAAGAGGAAATACAAAACTTCATCAAGGGGAAAGTTTCTGAATTCAAGGAGCTTCGAGGTACGTATTGAATGGTAGAAAGCATTAATGATGTAATGCTCAATAAGTGTTTATTAAATTTCATTTCAAATTTCTATAATTTCTTCATATTCCAGGAGGTGTATCGTTTGTCGACGACATTCCAAAAAATGCATCTGGTAAAATTTTACGATCGAAGATAAAGAGCAGTTACTTGGGACGAATGGATTGATCATTCCTTCTCATGTTTTTGATATTCTTCACATGCATAGGAAAGCTTTGATGTTGCGGGAGTTTGAATCGTTGATTGAAACGAATTAGTAATCGAAGAACGAAATACTCAGTTATTCGAGACCCAAAATGTAATACTTCTTTTTCAGCGATGTTTCCAGTTCCAGGGAGTTAATTTGAGGAGGGAAATCACAATGATTCATCAGATTTTGTTGGTTTTCATTTTTGTTTCGTTTTTATAAGCGATTCAAATTTCAGCAACATAAGTTCTGGACGTTTAGAAGATTAAATTACGCATAGACGAACTTCTGTTAGAGAGTAAGATCATAATTTAAAAGGTGTAACATTTTAGGGAATCCCCTTGTGAATAGTGAACTAATGATGTTCTATTTTCCAACGTTAAATTGAACCCAATAAAGATTTCGTTCCACAAAATATCTCAAACCCATCTTCAAAATTTCTTGAAAACCGAAATTTTTATTGGGAAGTTCAATAAAAAGTGCCTTAATCGAAAATTTGAGGAACAAAATAATCAAATATAGTCTAAACCCATGTGAACATATTTTTATATTTTTATGAATGTAGTTTTCAACGTTTGGTTAATATATTGTCATGATTGTAATTATCAGTGTTCGATTGTACAGTACAAAATACATGGACGGTGAATTTAGGGTGTGTATAAATATGCATATATATACATATTTATATTTGATCTATATTTTTAATACATCCGAGTGGATTGAGAATTTTAGGATACCTCTGATCAAAGAGGATTCGAGGAATAATATTACAAATTATTCGCTCCTGTATTTAAATTATACTCGTAAAATCTCATTGATGAACTATTGAATTATCGAATGAGTGTTTCATTCATTAATGGGATTTTATGGAACATTTTAGGAAGGATTATTTTTTATAGTGCTCAAAAGCGTGATTTACATCACTACTGCCTTGGATTCAAAACAGTTGAGTCCAATCTGCATCCAGCGTAGATATAGTTTCCCTTGTGCATTCTGTTGGCACAAAAAAATGTAAAAATAGATATTGATGAATAATCAATTGGGAGAAAAAGTCAGTTGTTAGATTGTTATTTTTATGACAAAAACGGAAAATAAACTACTTGAATGAATTCATTGATGTACATTATATCTACGGTATGTAATTACCACCCCCCTCTTTCGGCTCTTTATCATTTTTATTTTGTATCAAAAATCAAAAACTGATTGAATAACTCATCCATTGATTTGCGAAAATCAATTACAAAGACGTTCGCACACGTCTATTTAAGATCATACTTTCCTCATGGAGAGGGGAAAATTATTCAGTTTTCAATTCCTAGATTTACTCATCGCTGGAAATGGAATGGAAGTGGATTTCTCGTATGAGAAATACATCATCCAAAAATTGGTTGTAAGTTATTCATTTCCACTCACGATACTTCAAACAGATTGTTCACAAGGAGAACCTTTGGTAGGGATATCGAATATTTCACATAATCGATTTTCAATTTTTTTACGAACTCTCGATTTTTCGCCCTACCTTTGGTAAGGAAAGCAACGATCAAAGCAACGAGATGTATAACCGCTCATATCACATCCATCTCTGACTTTGAAAAAAGAAATCACATCTCACGATGAGAAATATTTATAACGCGCAAAGATTTGGGAAAGAATAAAATCACGTTCCCTTATTCGTATCAGATTCACTCCATTAGGCCTGGCTGTTGAGATAAAAATTCAAAAAGTCTCAAGAAAGAAAGAGAGAGAGAGAGAGAGAGAGAGTGGGGGGAGGCAGAGAGAGATAATGGAGCGAAGAGAGGAAGTCGAATTTATCGTACGAGTTGGGAGTTTCTTTTTTTTCCGGGGAGGTCCTCTTATGCCTGATAAGAAAACTGCTTGTTGAGTGGAGGAGGTACTCCTTCGTTCTTGAACGGAATGTTATTACCTGGCATTAAAAAGTTTCCTCATTTATATATTTCGCCGTCACATTAACACAAGCACGACACCGTGAAAAGCTTTCTCACTCCTGTTGGAGGCTCTGAGTACTCTGCTTTATCTTTTAAGTTTTTTCTTTCCTCTCTGTTATTTGATTTATATATTATTTATCTAATGGAGCGTTGGCGGTAGTTAATTCGAATAAATGACAAGATTGTAATTACGAGAATTGAATTGCGGTTTTAGATTTTATAATGTTTCTGGAAAATATTTTCAACTCAATTAATTTCCTGTGTTTCCTTACGGAATGACGTTGAGAATATCCTATCATTCAATTTAAATACAACATGAAAACCTTCGACTTCTCATATAATGAAAATTGAGTCAATTTCAACAAGAACGAAGTTGAGTGTTGAGCGTGGATGAAAGAAAAATTACAGTCCTGGCTAATGATAAAATTTAGAACACTGGGGAAAATGTTCATTAGTATTGATAAAACATTCAATTGAGTTGAAGAAGTGATTATTTGTAGCAACCATTTTATTATTTGATTTGAACAATATTTTTTGTAGACAGGATAGATGAACAATTCAATTAATAAAAAAAACACATTCAAAATACAGATGGAGAATCCTGATTCAGTTTGCACGAGATAGATTTGTTTCCTCGGATTTTTTGATTCTCCTCATCGATTTTTATACAGTCGATTTTCACGAAAATCGATCGTTTTGTTGCGATTTTTCATTAGATCCATAAGTCCGGAATTTCTTAATTTGTCAGGGAAACAATGAAGAAAACAAAAAGAAATATTCAGATTCTCATGAGAAACATTTCCTTGCAATTACGGAGAATTGATTTGAAAAAATAGAAAATGCAATGAGAATGAGGAAATTAAATAGAAATTCAACAAAGTAAAACAAATAAGTAATTTATTCATTCATTTCAACATTTATTTCCACTTGAGGGGTCTTTCTGGTTAAGATTTTCAAGGAAAAAATTTTTCTTCCAAACATTTCTTTCTCATAGAAACAATTAAGATATCGTTTTGAAAATTTGTAGGGATGTTTATTGAACATCAGATATTACAAACAAAAATTTTCTTTCCGTTATACCAACTCGAACAAGGAAACACCAAAAACTGACGGTGGGAGTGATTTGAGGCCACCGAATAATCTGGAAAAAAAATGGCAAATCATTCCTTGTTAAAGTGCCTATCACATATTATTCATATTTCAGACAACTAGACTTTTATCTCGAATCTAGCTGGCGTGAATAGAAATCTAGCTTGCACAACTAAATGTTAGTTGCCACAGCCAAGTATCTTCCTTTCAATGTACTTTTGTCTGATTCAATTACCAATTCGTTTCGAAACACGTTTCGAACTTGAAAAAAAAATAGAAATACATCCCAAGTAAGAAATGCCAATACTGACAAGTGGCCCAAGCTTGGCAAAATATTGGTCTGCCAAGCATTGCTGACCAATATTGGTGCAATATACAACCGTTAGGTATTTCAGAACGCATACCGGGTTTCATAGGGAATGCCAATATGAGCATGACAACAATAACAATATGACAACTGGTGTGAGCTCGGCAAAATGTGGATCTGCCAAGCATAGGGAACCAATATACACCCAATATGGAACCATTGATTCTTTGAGTACGAATACTATGTTCCATAAGAAATGCCAATGCAACAAGTGGCTCCAGCTTGGAGGAACGTTAAGCTGCCAAGCATGGTGGACCAATAAGTGCCCAATATAAAACCATTCGTTATTTGAGAATCCATACCACGTTTCATAGGAAATGCATCACAAGTAGTTTAAGCTTGACAAAACATTCAATTGCCAAGCATGGTGAACCAATATTGGGTCAATTGAGAACCATTGGTTATTTGAGAACTTATACTGCATATTCATGCTTGTAATTATCTCAGAGTTGTACCAATATCAATTATTGTTATGATGAATAATGATTCGTCATGTCAGAAATGGAATGTCATGGAGAATGATGTATTTGTTCCCTCTAAGAAGTATGAAGAACCGGATTGAAGCTTGTCAAAAGTTAATATACACAACATGGGCCAGGTTCGGTTTGGTCATATAAGCCAAGCTCCAAAAAACTCATAATACAAGTATCATAATACCTTGGGTTACGCTTAGTATTGTTCATTGGCTCAATACTGGGTACCTAGCCTGGTACGAGGTTATCAATCCAAACTTTCATCAAGCTTGAACCATTTGTCGTGATGGGTTCTGGCTCTATATGAGTCAAAATTGGGCAAAGGTCAGGCCAAGAGTGGACCATTTGTCAATCCTTATCTGGGATACATATAATGGGTTCAGGAAAAATGGTTTCATTGATTTCAATAGTCTGTTTGACTCCCGTCCACACTGTAAGCTTATATCACACAATCAACTTCTCACGAATTGACTATACTCGGAGTTCTATGGCATCCGGCTGACATAAACACAAGGGAGGCATGTTTTCAAAATATGGCCAAAAAACGCGGATCGCAAAAAAAAAACAGCTCCCACCCGATTGGGATGAAATTAATATGGGACCACTAGTGGATCACACTCAGAACGTGGTATGAGTTTCATCACAATCGGATAATACGAAGCAAAGATATATGCGGTCACAAAATCACAATTTTTTCCACATTTCTCCTCCCCACTCCGATTCTTCTGTGACAATCTCTTCATCATTCTTCTGTAACAAATGTGTGTAACACACAGACAGACAGACATGAAACCAAAAATTTTCCCCGAGCTTGGAGGAAGATTTTGGCCTAAGAGATTTTAAAAAAATTGTCGGTTCCCGAACACGATCACAAAGCTTCTCCCTAACGAGGAAGCAATTGTTTTTGTTTCATGAATTCAAATTCCAATAACTGTATTCAAATAATAGTGAATTGACTGTACAAAGGCAGCATAATCATTTGTTTTTTGGCTGTAAAATAATATGAGTGCAATAAGGAAAAATATCTCATACAAATTGGTTGTTGTTGTTTGAAACCGCTCAGATTAATGCAACTGGGATCGAGTTCACATTGGTACCAATATTAAATGTACATTGTTTCTGGAGTGAATGAGAGTAGTGTTACTATTGTAACCATGGGTCGTCGTTTGATGACTTGATTCATTCATTCAGAAGATGAATTCAGAAAAATAGAATAAAAAATAGAAAAAATAAGAATAAATTGAAGCTGAATATAGTGAAATGTAAAGTTATGAGACTGTCGCGCAAATTGCAGCCCATCACCTTCTCTTATGAGTTGAGTGGCTCAAGCTTGGAGGTTGTGCAGAATATGCTCGATTTAGGTATTACGTTCGATTCCAAGCTTAATTTTACTTTTCACTATCATAATGTGGTGAACACAGCTATGAAGCAGCTCAGTTTTTTGAAGCGTATGTCTGCTGACTTCAAAGAGCCCTCAACATTGATTACGTTATACAATGCTCTCGTGAGACCTAACTTAGAATACGCGACTCACATTTGGTCTCCTCATCATGACAAATATTGTAAACTTATCGAGAGAGTTCAGCATAGATTTTTACGACTTTTGGCTTTCAAAAATCATACCCCCATGGCTATATCCTGCCATGATTATGGTCCGTTGATGGGGTTGTTCAACATGAACACTCTCGAAACTCGTAGAATGATCAATGATTTGGTATTCATTTTCAAAATAATCAATGGTCAAATCAATTGTCCTGAACTTCTCTCTCTCTTAAATTTCAATGTCCCCTCCAGGTCTCTTAGGAACCCATTACTTTTCAATGTTCCTATGTTTAAGTCGCAATTCTTTTATACTGACCCAGTAAATCGAATTTGTTGTTTAGCAAATACTTATAGAGATGAGTTGGATTTCTTTTCTGGATCAGTTTCAGTATTCAAGACTTCTGTCTCTAGAGCATGTTCTAGTAGGTGTGTGAGATTGTAATATTCTTATAATCGTTATTTATCCTGTACAGGATGTTATATTTTGTACTATGTCTTTTTGTAATCCGTCTGTTTACTTTATATGATTTCTTTTTTATATTTTTTTTTGATTTTTATTTTATTTGTTAAATTTTCACTGTATTGTATCAATAATTTGGTCACTAAAGGGCATTATTGCCCGTTGAATAAATAAATAAATAAATAAATAAAATTTGATCTGTACACAATATTGGACATGCTAGAACTTTGATTTTCCTCATTCGATTTTTTCGTTGCCATGTATCAGTAAAATAGAATCGGACACTCACGATTCTTCGATTCCAAAAAATTCCATGTTTTTTTCAAGATCATCTCCAATTCAAAACTCATAGAGTGCTACATTCATTGAAGAACATGAAAAAGCCCCTTCTTTGTGTATCTTTTCACACTTCATGGTCGTTCAACTTTTAGATCACCCACGTCCCGTCGTGACAGCGATTCGAAGGTTAAAATGTTGAATGATCTATAAGAAATCTCTTGTGTGATGTATTTATCCATGAGAATTGTCAACTGATGAACGTATTACAGTAGAATGTCAAAAATAATGAATAGCTTTACTTTCCTCCGTTTCAGAGCTTATTTCGAATGAAAGCAAAGTTCCTCTTCGGAACAAACAATTACTTTCCTCAATTTGACTTTGATTTATCGAGGTCGGGAGCAACGGAATTTCGTTTCGAGGTACAGTTTCGGAGTGTATCGTGGGAGTGGAAGAAATAGGGACACTGTACTGGACATGTCCCTTTGGTACAAGTGCTCCATCTACGTCATTATCGCAGGCTTGCAGCTGTTCAACTGCACTGTTTTAATGACAGTACTTTTTTAAGATGCATTAACGATGCTTTTTCCGTATATATCATATGATCATGGGACTGCTCGTTGACCTATTTTTTTCTCAATGATGATTGCACGTATCAATGTATTTCATATTAACAATCTCTCTTCCTATCTACTGTCTAAGTAAACATAATCCCATCATGGCTTTCACGTGCTTTTTCATCAGGAGATGCAATTTGAACTGTAACCTTGGCATCGATTTTCATCCCAATTCCGATTTCATTGATTCAAGCTGCTCATTTATTCTTTCGCTCCAGTATTTTCTTATGTTTCATTCATAGCAAACTTGAGATGTTGAGAATTCATCAAAATTTACCCTACGAATTGAAGGATTCTCCGATTATTTGAGATACAATTACATCTTAATCAAAAATATATTATAAAATGTTACTAACAAGGGAGAAATTTAACAGAATTGAATAAAATTCTGATCAAATGCTATTAGGTTTTGTGCTTATTAATGAAATTTATGGATCATTTCAAATGGGTCCAGAACTTTCTTGATTCAAATCCAAATATTACTTCTCGCAATTCCGCTGATACGCACAGGAAGTGAATGGGAAATGACTACGTTCAATCCGACATAAAAATCAATATGTGTGAAGACCAACGCAAACATGCTTTTCTACATGATCCGTGTAATCCCGGAAAGGTATCACCACTATACGGTGTTGAATGATTTATCGACGAACTCTGAGCGGACAAGAAGTTCAACAAGATTTCTGTATTATTGAATTTCCATACTTGAGCACCGTAGAAACAGAAGAAGAGAGAAAAGCTGAGGAGGAAGATTGAGAAGAGAAAACGAAAAACGTCATGATCAACGGACCTTTTCGATCTTTCCCCAACCTGAATGGATGAATCAAAGTTGAGATTCGTTATTTCATAGTTTATGGTATAAATTTGACGAACTTATACCTCTTTTTTCAAATTATTCGATAAATTGAGAACTGATTCTTCATAAATTATCCACTGCCATTTCTTGAATTCTCTAACAATAGTTTTTGATTCTTTTATGGGGAACCAGATTATTTATATTATTAATGAATCTACTGATCGGTAAAGGAGATGTTTTTCTAATCAAATTTATTCACTTATTCCGATCCCTAAGAATAACAGAACAGAAAGTATCTAATAAATTTCTTTGTACTACTTAGAAGGCGAATAGAAGGAGTACCGTTGAAAGTGGTCTCTCGCATTTTTACATCGAATGATGGAAATGCGAAAAATGGACCGCGAGAGAAACGTTTCTGTTCTCATTGTTATGAGAACAGAATACGTCTTTTCTAAAAGCCTTCTTCCAAGTTTGTCAGCCGCGTTTGCGTATGAGAAATACTAAGAACATGATATTTTGTTGGAATGAGAAAAAAAAAATAAAAAGCTCTTGAGAAGTAGTTTGAAATTTTCAGTAGACTATGTCTCATTCTTTTCATGTTACTTGGTGAAATGATTTACAACTGCTTCAACAATTGTCACTCTGATCGAATGAAACCTGAAATTCGTTTTAAGTTCAACTTGTTTCGTTCCGTACCCAAAGAAATATATTTGATCATTCAATTGAAGGACAACTTTCTCCGGATTGATACCAATGGAGAAGCTGAAATATACAGATGAGTCGTATGAAAGTAGTAATAAGACTCTCTTTCTTAAGAATTTTTCTTACCAAGTGCTACTCAAAGCAACGACCTGGAAGAGATAAAAGCAAAGGGATGAGATAGGCAGACTCTTTTATGCTGAGAAAAAGAGAGAAACCCTATCCACGCCTTTTCATGTATCCCTCCACCTCAAATTATATCTTTGTGCAGTATCTTCAGTCGTAAGGAGAATTCTTGCGCCTGGCGACGAGACGTGGTTCCAATCGGGATGCCTTTCTTTGATGTCGGAAATTGTCTTAAATTTCTCTAAATTTCTCACTTCGTACTTTGAAGGGGATTGCTTTTGTTGAGCCTTCCTCTATGTGCAATGATTTTGTTCGAAAATGAAAACAGCTCAACAGAACACAATGTACTCCCTAAATTTGAATCAGGGAAACGTCCCTGCTTTTGCAGTTAATGATTGATCACTGAATGTAATCAATGAGATTTCACTGCATCAACAGTGAGTAGACGATTCCCGAAATTTATTATAAAATCCATGATTTAAACAAATTATGAAGGAAATTTCACATAAGAATTGATCGAGGATTGATTCAAAAAGTTGAACTCTCTTAAGCAAAATCGTTTAATAGTACCTCAAGTTCTGAACTTGGAATTTTATTCACACGCGCAGCTTTCCGGTGTACCCGTAACCAACAAATGAGATTATACCGATAATCTTGATTCAAGAGGAAATATTTTCTATGCTTTTCTAATAACGACTTTCCAACGGGATAAGCCGAAGCTAATTCTCTCGTATGTCCAAATGCAAAAGAATGAAATGAAATGATAATTTTGAACCAAATGTTACATAGGAAATCGTTGCAATCCACTTGATAATTCCCGATCTAATAGGAATTCAAATGAGTTGAATGATTCTTCTCGAATATTTGTGAATTCAACAGAAATTGAGTCCTTTTATTGGTGAAATGTATGACGAGTAATTAAGCCGTGTGAAAGACTACACTGAAAAAAAGGCTGGTAACTAGAGATGGGTCGGTATTTCTCACTTTATGAAGATTTTAGATCTTTACTAAAAACTCAAAGTACTGAATACAAGTAATCATTGACGAAATTTAGATTTTGCAGCCATTTATGTATTCACCGTTGCATTATAAATTCTGCGTTTTTGGATCCCAGCCAATTGCAGATAGAATATTAGAACGAGTGCACAATACTTAATAACTATTTACAAATGACGGATAGAAGAAGTCCAATATCGCGGGCAATGGCGAATAACTTTTATTTAAAAAAGTATAATCCGACGTTTCGACCGAGTTTCGGCCATTTTCAAGGATAGTACAAAATCATAATGGCGAAGGATTTGTCTGTGCCAACTCCACTTTCCTCAACCTACGAGTGAATATTCTTATTTACAAATGAATTAGTATACAAAAATGCTATGAGCTTAATTACCATGAAAAAACTATTTTATGGGCCATCGAACATCGAGTAACAATGTTGGATTGAAAGAAAGATCCTACAATCCTCCTCTTTTCTAATGTTGACGTTCCACAGTCGACACTCGATAGGGATTAATAGGCCCGAAATGGAATTGGTGCGAATGTAAATTGATGTGAATCGAAATGAAGCCGAAGAATCACTATGGGTTGCCAGTCATACTTTGATTACAATTATAGTTACTGAAAATTTTTCGGCTTCATGTCGATTCGGATCAACTACACTGTAAGAAATTTTTATGGGAAATTTCACATATATGTATGTGCAGTAATTAACACATACATTGATAGGAAATTTCCCGTCAATTTTGTGAAAAATCCTATAAATTTACAGTGAAAATCCCATAAAAACAGTACTTTCAATATATTTTCATGTGAAAATTCTCGTACAAGTATAGAAAACTTCCTTTACATAGGTATGGAAAAATTCCGAATATTTTTTACAGTGTACCATTCGGGCAGTCCGAAGTAATGTGTGAAACAGTTTCAGGAGGGAATCAATGCCTGCCAAGGCAACTACCATCGTTAGCCACAAGGGGTCCCGTACAGCACGATCACCGTTCCTCCGCCTAGGACTGGAGTGGAATGAAGGTGGAGAATTGATGGGGGAATGGGAGCCGTGGGGATAAGGGAGAAATGAGGTAAAGTCTCCGTTGAGGCAACAGAGAGGCGACGGAGAAATGTCCGCCCCCTATATTTTCAATAAAATTCATGTTGGTGGATTAATACATTCAGATTTGGTGATGTAAATGCATTATTATGAATTTTATTGAGAATACAGAGTGCGGAAATTTCTCCGTCGCTTCTCCATTGCCTCAACGAACACTCCCCTTGATTTCGCCCTCATTTCCACGGTTCCCATTTCTCCACTGATTCTCCACCTCTATTCCACTGAAGTTCTAAGTGGAGGATCGGTAGTTGTGCTGTACGGGGAGTACCACACACCGGGGAGCAATCCGCTCCCTGACGGTACATCAAACATTTTCCCTCCTATGGAAAAAGAAAAAAAGGACCTGATTGGGTGGTATTTTATCGATATACATTTTGGGATCCAAAGTCATCTCAAATTCAACATCATCTCATTCAATTGTCATTATTCGATGTCTTGAGTGTTGGAAAAATATTGGAATATCGATTAGGTCGATATTACATCGTTCGTCAAACGATGTAAAAACATCGATGCTAGTTGATTTGATACCCATCGATGTTGAATGAACACTCCTGAAGACAGTTGAAGATTTTCTTTGTATCCAAAGTGAAGAACCATTTTGTCAACCCTTGGCAACACTGCTGGTGGCTCTCTGGTGTGATGTTAGGTCAGAGAGACTTTCTATCGTTGAATTGAAAAGTCAGACTGTTATCACATTTTCACCAAAGATCAAACCCTTCGCTAGTATTATCACCACATTCCGATGGGTTAACTAGAGAAGGCCGAAAGGAGAGGTACAGCCCTCCTTAAAAATAAAAGCTGGTTAGAAAAGAGGGTAGAATAGAATGGTTTTACCTTTCCAATCCTATTGAGGGCAGCGTGCATGCCTACGCAAAAAAAACCCTCATTCCAGTTGGATTCAGTTCCTCATAGTCAAATTCTCATAATCCACTCAGAACCTTTCTCAAATCTGGAAGACGCGGCCATCTAATTTAAGTCCTGTTAGAATCTGAAACCGACGGTTGATTCACTTCGGACTAATCAGAGAAAATCTGAGTAAGTAACCTAGACGAATCGCTGGAGATTCATAAAATATCCAGTACCCGATTCGTGAAACGCGAGATTAGATTTATCGTTGTAAACCACCCGTGTCATGAAATTTTTCCGTTGGAACTCTCAATTGTTGAGCTCCTCGCTAGATTATAACCTAACCTGTGTTTTTTTGGTCAAATCACTCAACGTTGAAACATTAACAACAATCTCTCATATTATATCCAGTTTCAAGGATTTCTTCATGTACTAGATGTACATGTACTTCATGTAGTATTGACACACTCTTTTGATCAGTTGATTGTTTCATTTATATAAATTCATGTTATTTCCACCTGTTGAACCCGCTAGTCGACACCCGTCCAACCTCACTGTGTGATATTCATCACCTAACCTCCCATGTGGAAATTGCCGGAATTAACGAATGGCCCAGTACTGGCAAGTTTGTATTTGTCATACTTTGGCCGAAACAACTGCCCCCCGTACAGTGCCATTACTCTTTTTCAATTGACACCAATTGTTCGACGGTTTTCAAACGGTATTGGTTTGCTTGGGCAGACAGTCTTGGATCAGTATCGAATCGATACTGATTGAAGAACACCTAGGTTGTAGAAAAACGAAACTGTGCCAGTACTGAGCCAGAGCTGGTAATATTTTGAAGCGTTACACGGAGACGGTACTGCGCCAGCATCGACACCACGTTGTTCTCCGACAGAATTGTTAGTGAGTCGGGAATTGACCCATTTCTGCTGAAACATGGCTACTTTGGTGAGCAAATACTTCGCCAGTACTGACCCAGAGTTGGTAATCTTTTGAAATTTCACGAAAAGACGATACTGTACCAGCATCGATGTTTCAACAGTGTTCCACTACGGAAGCGATCCTAGATTGGGTGTCAACTCACCTTCGCGGCAACATGCCTACACTGAAAGAATAGTTTGATTATTATCTATTTTAAATTTAAATTTATCGAATAATTTATGGAAAAAGTTGGCGCGAAATTTCGCAGCACACGCAGTGTGGCTGCGTGGAGTTTACATGGGATCAATAACCTTGCCATTCAAAGTGCCAATAGTGCGCCATGGAGAATCCCCGTGGAATGCATTGGAGGTAGAATTGAAATAGTCGTACTGGTGAGATTGGAATGTCCACGTTGACACGGTTGAAATGCCAGTTGAGGGAAAATTGCGATCTCAATGTTGGCTGGATTGGAATGCCAGTACAGGCAAGATTGAAATTCTGATTAAGGTACAATTAGAATATCAATACGGGTAATATTGGAATACCAGTGTTGGCTAGGGTGAAATGACAGTACTGTCTACATTTGAATGCCAGTACGGGCGAAATTCAACGCCAATAATGGGCCTTATGTGAGACATTGTTATCATCCCAGTATTGGTTCAGTACTGTCAAACGATCTGGGTCAGTAATGGCAATGCAAATTTGACAGCACTGGCAGCTGTGGCAGCGGTACTGAACCAGTACTGGGCCGTTCGTCAATTTCCACATGGGCTATTTCGATCGCCACCTACCGACGCAAGCATGTATTGTAAACGGTGGAAGCAAAGTTGTACGCTCCTTGTCATTGGTAAAAAAAAAACTCGTACGGATGGACCAGTACTAACCATTCAGAGTGTCAGTTGAGAATTGAATTTTATGCTTAATTCTTCATTGTGTATAAAAAGGACTCCGGGACATTTCAGTATTTTATGTGGACAATTTTGAAATGAATAAATCGTGAATATAAAATCAGCAGAAAAATTGAGAAGTAGCCAGACACTTCAGGGTTATTTCATCTGACAAAAATTAGATGTTATGTAATCGCGATTTCTTCAAAACTGAATAAATCACGACATGAATGGTAATGCTCATCAGTGATGTTGATCCTCTACAGAATCAATCCTTTTTCATGTAGAGTGTATCGAATATTCATCGATACTTTATCGGAATTAATAAAAATTAGATATTTTTCATATAAAAAACATCGATCCTGGTGCAGAATCGACATCCCTAATGCCCATGTAAACAAAGTGTGTAGTCTACATATAGTCCATACAAAGTATCATAGGTATATTCACATTATATATGTATGCATCTCTTTCTGTACAGTGGTGGTCTGTTTGAAAAAATGATTGGAACTATTCTTGATGCTGAATTGGGGAATTCGAAATCATTTGAGAATAAAATTTGGTCCAAGGATTGCATAATCGTATCAAAATACTCACTTTTCCCGTATACGTAATTTTAATTGTCGAAGATGTGATGGATTCACGCGATATCTAAATGATGATCTCTTTCTCTCTCTTCGGTTGCATTTCAATCAAAATACTTGAACCTGGTTTCAATTATCATCCTCATCAGGGAAACGAGCTCTCATTCTACTTATTTCCACTAGATCGTTCGGGTCTCAAGAGAAACCGGGAATTCACATTACCATGAAGAGTACATAGCAATCTATGAAGTAAGTACTTACCCCTTGAGAATGGAGGCAAGTCGAGTACAAAATAGTGTCGGTAGTGACCCTGTACGCTCTCATTGCTCTACTCTCTTTCAGGATACGACTTTTCCTTTATCTTTTCTCATATCGCTTCCTTATTTCACTCTCTCAAGACGCTGCTAACTACTCACAAACTCATTATTCCAATACAACGTGTTATGCTCAAGGTGCGCAATTCTATACGCATGACTGAATCATTTGAGATTTGAATTAAAAAAAAAAAGAAGATTTCGCTGGAAATTGTTACATCGTGCAAGCAAAATAGCAGCAAAGTTTCTCCATAGTTAAGAAATTTTTCTCCATGATTATGATGGGTAGACTTTTTACTCATCGGTAGAGGATTCAACAATCGAAAGGCAAAATAATTCTTCATGAGTGGGGAAAAACTCTTTTATTTTTCATGGAAGAAAACAATTCTGCTACGATAAGGGGACGAAATACACCAATGGCCTCAAGAAAAACTCCCAATATTTTCCACAATATAAATGAGATGGAACTGTAAGGATTGACTACACTTCAAAAGAGCATCTCATCAGATTCGATGATTAAGAATTTCGAATACATTTCAAAACTAAAATTTTTGTATCCTCGCATTATTTCAGATATACATCGAACGAAATATCAGTTGGATGAAAATTGAGGAGATCGGATAACTCGCAGAAAATAAACATAAAATTTTAGCACTTATGCAAGGGGAGGAGAAGCTGACTCGAAGGAAATACGAACAGACGGAAAACAAGGTACCCACGTATCTATAAAGCGACCCCGTTCTTCGTTCAGAACTCCTTTTATATGATCTATAAAACCTTCGTAACCATTTAGAACTTGACCACGCCTGTTGAAACGAAACTTTTCTTTTCTATTTATTTCAGGGTTTTGGAAGATGAAGAAGATTCTTATCGTGAGAAAAATGGGACATACATGAAATGTTGCGTTCGAACTCATCAATTGTATAAGAATATGTAAATCGAAGAATTATGGAAAATCAATCGTTCCCTCTCAGAATTGATATTTAGTAACGGAATGATGTATGAATTTTGTACTAGAAAGTATCGATTAGGAATTCTCTGTTCGATATATTCATTCGTCATTTTGAGGAAATATCTCAAAGAGCTTAATGCGTATAAAGTTTGCTCTTCTCCGCTACAATTCCAATATCTTTCTGCGAAAAATATAAGATCATGACCAAAGGCAAAAGGGAAGATGAAGGTAAACATTAAGGTGGATATCATTTTCGATTTATGTTCCGAATGACGTGCAAGTTTCACAGAAATTTTGAAATATTGAGGTAGTTGGGAGGCAATAAAAGTTAATATTTACGATCCAGAATGTGAAGGAGTGAGATGAAAGGAATCAATCGCTGGAATTTATATTACCGAGTAATAGGTTGAAGAAACGTATTTTATGCAATTCACTCGAGGCAAGATATTTAATTGAATTTGTGTAATAATTGATGCATATTGATGCAAGGGATAATTTCATCACCAGCAATTTGAACGGAATTAAAAATCCTATTAATAATATATAATATTTGTTGATGTTTGTTTCTTCTTCACTTTGAAATTGAAATTGTGAGTATGTAAACGAAGATTTTATCATTTATAACATGTGAATTAAATGTTTGGAAAATCTCAAAAGGAAATCATGTTTCAGACACGAGTTGAGAGATTCGAGGAGGGAAAAAAACTATGGTTCTCTTATAAAAGAAATACCAGAAATAGTTGAATGCAGTTCTCTAAAACTGAAATTCATCATGTTCTATGGGAACGAAATAGAAGTATACATCACTGTACTCAGGTATCATGTTTCTAAGTTTCTGGCATCAACATTTCTGACGCTCCATCAAGTTTTGTCTCATGTTACAAAAACTTTCGTTCCTCATCTGTTTCTGTTTTCTTTCGTTTCGTTCCCTACTCGATTTTCCTTCGAAGAGTGATCCTGATAAATTCTCGCCTCCTCGAGCTGACAGGCACGAAAATCCCCAACTCGTCGGTTGAAAAAACCTCGTTTATGGTACAAATCATGGGTGTTTATTTTCATTCCCAGAGAATATTTTCAGAAATTATTATTTGTTTATCAATTATATTACACACATTAAGATATATCCATACATAATTGATGATTTCACTCATCGATCGATGAGAATGTTTTCACTTTCTCAACGATATCATCTGTATATCACACGAATCAGGATTCAAAGTAACCGGAAAAAACATGGAAATAAAACGGTTTTTTCCCGAAATTTTCCCGACGTATTTTGTTTTTTTCAAGAAACATATCGAAAAATGAAAATTTTCCATCACTTTTTAGGACATGGAAAAATATCTTTCTTATTCTGCAAGAATCAAGTGATATGCATCAAATAAATCCCTGTCAATCAAAATAAAATAAAACCTACTTGTTTTTTGAGTATTTTCTTAACATTAGTGCAAACAGTTCTATAGGGTCTTTTATTGAGTTTATAGCTCCTAGTATATGCCAAGATATCACACTAAATAGAAATTCACGTATGTCATTGAGATTTGAATTGTTTATTGTTGAAAAACCTGAAGATATGAACAATTATGATTTTTTAATATCATTCCTACATAACATGTTTCATCTGCGAACATGGAATCTGCGAAGTAGTGTTCATGATGCAATATGTTTTCCTATCCTCAATTTGAATTTCGTTCCAATAAATAATCCGAAATTCAGCGATATACTGCACTTAAAGTGTTTGAAACCTCATCACAAGTATGAATGGAGAATCAAGAATAAAATTTCCAAAATCTGCTACAACAAAAATTTGACAACATAATTGATTTGAGAAGGTTTTTTCGGGTTTTTTTCGGAAAAAAATCGTTTTTGTTTTCAAAAATTTCTTTTTCTTGAAAATCTAGAACCCTAACACGGATCATAAAAATCTAGTCAGAATTTTGCAACAAGGAACTTCAAATGCTCTAGTTATTCGATTATTCTCTATCAATTCCAATTTATTTAGTCTTAAATTTTTATTGGAAAGCAATTGATTCGTGTCAATTTTTATTTCTTTTTGACAAGAACATTATCGAAAACGAATGTCTGCCCGCTTTAATTTATGTTTTGTAATTGCAACCATCGTAAATTTTATTGGGAAGAGAAACAAAGATGACTTGTGCGGGGTAAATATCTATCCTCGTATACTACTTATGAAAGAGAGCCGAGGATGAATACGGGCCATGATGCTTTTTTTGTACGTGCGAGTAAAGTAAAGAACGAATGGGAGCAAGCGAAGGAGATGAGACCGAAAAAACAAAAAGAAACAGAAAACAGGAAGAAAAGTACGCTAATATACAGCATGCAAATATCTTTTTTACGTTTTGTTTTCTTATTTTATTTTGTTCAAAAGCTCCACTGAATACAACATTTATTGCTAACAACTGGAGTATCCATAAACGTTGAGCACTTCATGATTTCATATGATGTATTTCTATATCCGAACTCGAGCAGAATGATTGATGTATGAATCGTTATGAACGAAAAAGAGAATCACATTTAATCGAGGATTAATGAATTTCAAATTACCGTAGGAACTCAATCCCCAGTACTGAAGAGCGTTATCATTCCAGACAAATGCTAGTACCCTACCAGTCTTGGCTAGTACTGGTGCAATACTGCGCCTGTTGTAAATTTCTGGTTGGGTATCACCGAGAAAATTTTCAGAAAATGTCATCAATCATTCAGTTTTGTTACCATCATTAAGATATTTTGTTATGATAAGCAAACTTTTGTAAACTGAAAAAAACTTTTTTGTTTCAATCAAAGAATTTGATCGATGACATTGAAATTACCACTGCGGGAAATCATTATTTCGTAGTTTTTTATTGTCCATTATAGCCACATTTCTACCTTTTCTGATGGCTCAGAATAATACAAAACATGAGGAGGCTTCAGAGCTATCTATGAACGAACGGGATTATTGCTGTTTATACACGAATAGTTTTGAAATGCCTAAATGTTTGGTATTATTCTGAACCACCAGAGAAGGTAGAAATGTGGCTATAATGGGCAATGAAAAACTAAGGAATAATGAGTTCTCACAGTGGTAATTTTTAGGTGTTTTTTTACATATGAAAATTTCTGTTCAGCCACTCCCCTGAAATGGGCAACAGTATATCGTCGCTTCCATTTGTAACAGTTCATATGATAAAATATTGAACAAAAACATGAATAACATCACATTTTATGCCCATAAAATTTTCAATAATCCACTGAGTTCCAGATAGAGAAGTATAGATGGGAACCCAGTTTTCGGGGACTTTCATTTCATGCTAGCAAGAAACTTTTTGGGGGGTAAAACAATCGATTTGAGAAAAAAAGTGTTTCTTGAAACACCCTAACAAACATATGACGGTTTTCACTGAGATACTTTGTTCCAAAAGGTTTCCGAGCTTCTTCACTCCTTGAACACAGTTTTGTCATATTTTCGACCATTATTCTACATGACATTTCCAGTTTATGGATTAAATTGAAAAAGTCTTTGATAATTTGCAGTCATTCATACTTTCAAATGGAACAAAATGAACACCTTGGCGATCTGGAGTGAGAAACGTACGTATGCGCAATGAATTGGAAACTAACAGAACTGATGACATTCAGAATCTTATTACCTTGATTTACATATCTCGCTAGCTGGTGATACGTTGAGTGACACTTCTTCTTTTACAACAGAATTGAGCTTTAATTTCGAACAGAGAATTATTCAGTTCGGTCCTTGATTTGGAAAATAAAACTTTATTCTGTTTTTACTGCTTTTATTGGAGGATATTTTCAAACACGTGTATGGATTGAATTTCATGTAAATTCTACATTAAATTTAATGCATTCGAACATGAAATTATACCTGGCGATTTCACGTTTTTGTACATTAAATTTAATGCTCACGTCCATGAAATTGAATTCATCTACCTCGATATCGATTATACCTTTGTGATTTGGTGAATTCAAAAAATTCTGGCCCCATGTAATGGATCATAGATACATAAATTTATCCCCGAGGACGAAGCCGTATCTAGAGGATGGAGATGGGATGTCAAAACTCCCTTCAAAATTGCATATTCATGGGTTAGTGAGGGGTGTTTTTGATTGACTCAATTTTTTTAATCATTGAGATTTTATGAAAATCAATAAAAATTCGATAATTTTTGTAGTCAGCAGAATAAATGCTATCACAGTTTCCCATCCTTAGTTCGGTCTTGCCTGAGAATAGTGAAATATGATCTTAATAAGAACACAAGATCATATACAGAATATTTTTTCACACCCTGGGAGAAAAAAATGTTGAACCAAGAAAATATTGGATTGAGCGAGTCCAATTCGATATTTTCTTGACTCAAAGAAACTCTCTTCAAATGGAGGAAACGTTTCCTCAGTTTTAAATTATATACCGTGACGCGAGAAGCCAATTCCAGTTCCAGTGCACTTTGTACCAATTTTGGTTGCTGGAGTGACGAATCGAGTGAGTCACTCATACAATTTTTTCCCGGTTTTTTCTTCCTCGTTATTCGATTTCAAACCGTGATGGTGATGAACTATGAATCAGTCATGCTGTATTTAGAATGAATGCCAATAGAGAATTTATGAACATAAAATGAAGATTGAAAATGTTTTACTGCAGAAAATAATTCATTACAGCTGCCTCGAATAAATTTGGAGAGAATGATTTGAACGAAAAACCAATAGCAAAGTGTTCACCGAATATATATATGAATAAATGAATGTGGAAGGTCTATATGGAAAATGGCAGAGAAAGAGGGATGAAATGGATAGATATCGGAGGTAACTATAGCCGCGTGAAATAGGAGAATGGTCAATAACCGACGCGACAGATCCCTAAACACCGCAAGGCTGGACCATTGCTTCAACCGAGATGAAAAATAAAAAAAAAAGAAAGAAAAAACAAGAGGCAATAGAATTCGATGGGAATCATCGGAAAAGAGCTAATAACCCAACATGGTCGGCTTAACTCTCGTTGACAATGCGCGACAAAAACGTTATTCTATATCCAAGGATCATCTGCATACAATGGATATCTTGAATTTTCACTGGGTATTTATTCTTCCATGATCCATGGTATGATAACAGTAAAACGGTGCAGTTGATGTATAAATGTACAAAAAAGAATAGATAATAGTTTACAGGAGGGCTTAGTATAGCTACAAACCTTATGATTTTTCAAACTGTATTTTGAATGTTTTTTCTTTCCTTCATAACACGTTCACTCTTGAGTATGTGTGGACAATATACATTATTGTGATACTCAATCACAAAATTCTATGAGTAACACCATTATACTCGTGAAACCAAAATACTCTGAACAATTGGTTAATGATAAATTGTTGATAGCTTGATTGGAATGAATGATTTTTTGACACCATAATTGAAAATCTACCACTATTTTCAAATAACTCCATATCCCTTGAAATTATTCGACAACTGTATTCTTCTATCATTTTATTCGAATCTGAGATATTCGATAAGCCCTCATTGACCATCCAATCATATTGACTCTATCTTCGTTGAAATTCGGCATCCGGAGCTTTTTATTAAATTGTTTTCCCTCCCTATACTCGACAAGTCCGATTGTTCGTAATGAATGAAAGACCGATTTCCTTTACTCGTCAAACCTTTGTATCAGCTCACTGGTAGGAAAAATCATTTTTCTCTGTATTTACAGTCTTTGTTTGATGATGAATGATTGATAAAAGGAATCTATCATCTCTCGTAGTCGGTATATAATTGATGGCGACGATTCGAGGAAAAAAGTTGCGCTCATCGTTCTGTTCCCCATTTTGCGACAAGCCCACTTTTTATTTCCAACAAATCCATAAAATAACAGACATTTATTCCACGATGTCCTTGTTTCTGTATCATCGTTATACATGCATTGTGTTCGGGTCAATGATGGCCATAAAATTAGCATGTTATTGAATAATAAGCACACGTTTGATATTGTGAGATAGTAAGTATATTCATTGCATGTTCCGATCAAAGTGAATTCGAATATCGATTTGGAATACATGGCAGAACTTGTATGACATGTGAACATGGTACGTTACAAATCCCAATGATAAAGGAAAATTTATTATATTGGAGAGTTCAATCGCATTCCATTGGATCCCTTCCAATAAATGAGATGCCATGTTTGTGTGGATTGGATGATTTGAATCTATGGAAGCTTTCAACAAATTCATTGTAAACTGATCTGGGATACAATATTGTGTTGTATTGTATCACTCGGTGTAACTTTTCTCTATTCCCTTTTGTAACAATCCATCATAACAGTCAAGGACAGCCGAGAGTAGCGTTTTCATCAATATCGATAATTATAACGGATGTTTCAGAATTCATCATTCGCATTCCTGTGGCATATCCCACAGCGAGAATGCAATAATTCCCCGTATGAAAAAATTTCTAGAAGCGTGTCTTTTGAGACATGAGCATTGAAAAAGATTTCTTCTCAAATCCAAATCACTCAAAATCATTGTGTGCTACACATTTGAGCGCGACGCCATCCGCTGAGTTGGAAAGCTGCGGATCTCTGAGAGAAAATTGAACTATCCTATCATTGTTTGTTTTGGAGTGGTAATAATTTCAATTTATTGAATGCTGATTGGCTAGAAACTAAAAAATGTCAAATCGCTATAACTTGGGATTGAAAAATGATGAGATATTTCAATTTTTTCCCAGAGATTCCCAAGTTTTTCAACATGAATGAATGTCGTCGAGCTCAAGTGTGTAGCACATAATGCTTTTGAGTGATTTGGATTTGAAAAAAAAAATTTGAAAATCGTCATATCCCAAAAACTACGCATCGGAAAAATTACTTCCATACGGGATATTATTGCATTTTGGCTGCAGAATTATGCCACGAGAATGCGAATGATGAATTCTGAAACACCCGATATTGAGGGAGAGCATGGAATATGTCTTGAGTTTTGTTCAACAAAATTTGACAAAAATATTTTGACAGATATGGACAATGTATAGATAAAATTTTCTTGCAGGATTGTGAACTTTTCAGTTCATATAATTCGAAATTCAAAATTCGTAATGAAGACTTCAAGTATCTGGGTTCATTAATTTATGTGAACACGGAGAAAAAAGAATTCGCTATGACAGTGGAACCTGATTTTGCTAGGTACCTTTTGCTGGATCAGCAAAGTTCTTGCTGTGACAGCAATCTATTTGCTATCACAGCAACCTTGTTGACTACGACAGTAATTTTTTAGCTGTGGCAGCAACAAATTTTTGCTTCCCCAGCAAAATTTTGTTTGCTATTCTGTATATAATACTAAAAATTTTGCTAGTCCAGCGAAAAATTTGCTGTTTCAGCCAATTATATTGCTCTTTCAGCAATTCAGTTAACTGCGGTAGCCAATTTTTAGCTGGGTTGGCAAAAAAATTTGCTATTCTATATATATAACCTCGATTTGCTGCGTCAGCAAATTTTTTCTCTCCGTGAATTCATGCACGAATAAAACTGATATAGTAACGTAGTATTATTTTGTCAAATATCGTTGCAAGTATCTAACGTTCTCAGAAATTATTTCATGGAATGTGGTAGAGATAATTGGAGTTTTAGTAACATTCCATTTTACATCTGATAAGTACTTTCAAAAAGAGTGAACATAATAGAACTAGCCTACTGGAAAATGCTGTGATCTGCATTACTTTTCTCCCTGTATCCCATCGTACTTCTTTTGATATCATATTTCAGCCAATGTTTCCATCTTATGAACTCGTTCTGAATCCCATTCGAGAATTCGAAAATTGTTTTTGAGTCTTGGAAAACTTCTGCAGATATTCAGTGATGACGAGTTTGTTGAGGAGAAATTTTATTCGTTTGCCATCCGATCACAGTAGATTTAGGAAATTATCTTTCTGAAGGGAGATATCAATTGATGTTAAAGTGCCATGATCGGAGTGTGCAATAAACATTTAAGGAAAAGAAAGGAGAAACTTTTTTCGTGAATTGAGAGAAAAGTAACGAACATCGAACGAAGCAAGAGAATGGATAGTTTAGAAATAGAACAACTGACCACTCTATGCACTTCTTCGTCCACCTCATCCTATACTCAAGCGGAACCGTGTCAGTGTCCTCATCATTTATTCAACCATCTTACATAGGTTCGTTCACAGGGTCTCCTTTTGCTAACGATACTGATCACTAGTACTACAGTTTAACTTTGAAATACAACGACGAGATGAGCAGATCCATTTACGTCCGTGCTGATTTTTAAACATTAGAAAATACACTTCAGCTCTCAATTGTGAACTTTATTTACGGAATTTAATAGCCGTTAGATCAATTCAAAATACAAAGCACCTTCTCAATATTGTGATAAAATCGCTGGATCTGCTATAGTTGGAATTATGATTTTGGAGTAACTTTTTCAACAATGATATACTCTTTTCTGACACAACAAAGGAGATTCATAGCAATTGTCAACGGTCACGTTGAGCTCGACGAATCATGAGATATAACATGAAACAACGCAAGTGTGTATTAACGGCCGGCCCAATCTAAGCTCAGGGTGGGTGCCCATGCTACCCAACGAGGGGCCAAGCTGGGCAGACAAATGGGGCCAACCCGCAGATGATGACCCGAAGATTGGTAACACCATGGGCCCAGCATGAACCCAGACTAGGCAATCAATACCGCCCCTTCCTTTTTTTTGAAATTGGAAAATTTCTTTGAATTCTACCCCAGCGGGCATGAATTTCAGCCCCACTTTGGTCCAGTCTTGTGCTGAGCCCCATCGTGCCTATATGGGACCAAAATTCATACACGGTGAGAGATGTACACACGTGCTCGGGATACAAATTCACCCCAATCTTGGTTTAACGCTGGTCCAAATGTGCATGCACTGAGATTCATTATTCCCATTTTTCACCAACTATAATTGTATGGAGAAGCACAACAGGGCAAAGATTGAGCCAACATGGGCTCCATCGTCATTGCCCAATACTGGGTTAAAGAGGATAGACCTAGCCTGGGACCCATTGTCATTATAGGCAAAACACGCTTGGGAAGAAACAAAGTACAAATGTGAAAGATAATTCACATTGAAAATAAATTATGCTATCGTCTGTTTGAGCACTTCGTCACCTGCCGCAGTACTAGACATGTAGAATAATGAGCCATATAATTGTTTCCGACTTACTAAAGTTCGTTTTTCAATCAAAATGATGGCAAAAAAGCATAGAATGAAAACCAATCTTGTTCTCGAACTCCGAAATAAAATCACAGATTTGTACCTTCTGTCACGATCAACCATTTCCTTTTATTTCCTCTTCTTTTTTTCTTTTTATTATTTGTTTTCTTCGCCGCGAAATTGTGTAACGGAAATTACGATGTCACGCCGTTCAACTCGTTCCATTTCCGGTGATCTAGGTATATAGGTAAGACGGTTGAGAGAGTTCCTGGTAGAATTTCTACTTTAAAGATGGCCTTTGGGAACAACAAACCACGACACCGCCACCATCGTGATGTTACACGGGACCTCGGAAGGCGATAACTAGATCGCTATCGTATTTTTATGAGAAAAAAGTCATCTATGCGATAAAATACAACTCTTTCTCCCTTTTTTGATTGAGTTGGATTTACATTGATATAATGGTTACTATAGCAACACTTACTCTCGTTTACTTCAGTAGCAATGTACATAGTACATATAACATTGAGTCCAATGTGAATTTCATCCCATTTTTATTTACGCGAGTGGTTATGTCAAATGAACAATGACCAACATAGAATTCACATGTGACGTTTGTCCGCATGAGGTGAAGAATGATTTTCCGCGAAAGGAGTTTCCACGGTAGAATTCGAAACGAAGTCAAGTCACCAGAATTGTTACAACATTTTTTTTCAGGCTATAATAGAAATTAGCTCCCGGAAAGTGAAGTCGAAAGGTGGCAAATTTTGTTATGCTATATTTCGGTGATGTGGATCTCAATATATTGACTTAATCCTTGATAATTCACATTCTGCCAATTGTTTCGAACTTCTGGCATGAAATATTTTCAAATATTCAAGACAAAACATATTTTTATGGTTATTCGATACTTTTTTCATTAGTAAAACTATGAATCTACATTTGTTAGAGATCAAATACTCGGTTTTCATATAACGTTTCGAGAACGTTCTCTGATAAGGTCCTGGCAAAAATATAACGCAGGGAAAAGACAAGGTCCTGATCAGGAAAACCAAAGGTTTCCAAATCAGGATCTGATCAGGAAACTCTCCCAACAGAAAAAATTCTACTGATGATCCAAATAGACCTCAGTTGAACATTTAAAAAGGGCAGGTAAATTTCTAATGATTCCTGTGAAAATTCTGAATAGTTTGATACATTCATCGTTCTGAATTGATCAGGTCCTGATTCGGCTGTCTTGTTGGTTATCACATGATTGAAATACGGATGAGCCAAGGCAATCCTGATCAGGCCCTGACCTCACAATTCAAATACGGTCACCTCACAATTCAAATACGGATGAGTCCAGGCAATCCTGATCAGGTTCTGATAGGAATACCATGTCTGAGTTACTGAAAGGGAAAATCTGACTGGGTCCTGTCGACAACTCTGCGTCACATTGTTATAAGGTCCTGAACAGAGTGCCATGTTAGGAACTGAGAAGGTAATTAAAAGTTGTCCTTAATTAGGAGTTCCCTATTGCAGCCTCGCGAGGGCCATGCTTCTAATAGGGAATTTCCTGTCAAATTTCTCCTAGGGATGTGTAAATAACATCCCCAAAACGTGTTCCCCAGCATATTGAATAAATGTTCACAAAACGTTTGGAGAACGTGCTTTTGAAAACTAACATCTGTGGGACCGAGACATTTGTAATATTCCAGCAATATTTCGATTTATTCCTAAGACATTGCGTACTATGCAGGTTGACACACTTGTGCAAAAGTTTTGGGAACTTTCGGTGCTGTTTGGGAACCCTCATCTTATCAATAACGGGAAGTGGAAAGTCGATTGTCCGATCGCTCATTAAATAAATTATATCAGATATTTCAAGAGTTCTCTAAGAATTTCATCCTTGTAGAATTCTTTGAGAAATGTTGTGCAACACTTTGGAAATTTTGTTATGGGACTGAGAATTTTTCATAGATTCTTTTGGACGAAAAACTTTAATATGAGCTCTTCAAGAATTCCCCTTTACGGTACTAAAATTATGCAAATTCCACCCCTCCGTAATAGAAAAAAAAACAGAGGAACATCGTGAAAATATGTATCCTCATGGTGAGGTAAAAAAAATTTGATATTTAGTAAATTGAGAATCAAAACTATGATTCATAGTGAACAAAATCCTAGATCACTTTGTGAGCAGTTTTTGAGACTTGCGATCCTCAATACCTCCTCCATGCCTGAATTTTATGTGGAGAAATCATAAAAATATGTAGAATCGCCATTTTTCTGAAGAATTTGCATTTATTTCTTCGAGAAGTGTTTCAAAGATCCATAATTGTATATGAAACAAACGTATCTGAAATATTATAATGATTCTAATTGAATACTGATGATCATAGAGGAACGGAGCGAAAAAAAAAGACGCAAAACTGAAAATTGAGGTTATCAATACATGTAGATGAAAGAGATGTTCCATGCAGCTCTAATTAACTCGTGCGTGACGCTTAAAATCAAAGACATTTCAGAATGTTGCGGTACTCAGACAAAATAGAACAAGATGAAAAGCACCCAAGCAAAACACTCTAGGTGTTCTCGAAATAACATGTTGTGGAGGTGAAATTTATTTAATGGTGCAATTATTTGTACGAATGATGCTAAGAAATTAATTATAGAGGAATAAATTGAACGTATACTTTGTTAGTATCGCACATTAGTGAAGGAAACGAACTGATTTGAAATGAGATGAGATGAATCTTATTCTAGATCTGTGAAATTAATCAAATTTCAGGATTCCACCGACCGATTCGAAGAATACTGATCACCATTGATGATTTTTATTCAGAAGTATGGTGTTCACAATAAATTTCATGAAAGAATTAAATCCGGGTTTCTGCAAGAAAGTAACGAGTTTTATGAAAAAACTGAATTATGCGATAGTCAAAGAAAAACAGGAGAACAAGAAGTACTAGAAAATGAGAGACGTTTTCCCGCGTGATAAATTTCCTACTGAGACAAATAATGATATCTGAGGAAAAATGATTCTTTCGCCTCAAGCACATTTTGTTAAAAATGTTCAAACGGAAATCGTCTTCTATGTTGAAGGTGAATAATTCCATGTAGGACATTTATTAGTAGGGAGAAACATTTGAACAATTTTTCGAAAGAATTCTCTTAATAATCAAGCTTATAATAATTTTGTTTATGAATTCTTGTTTTTCAAATATTCCAGTACTGTTCGCATCTGAATAAATTGATGCACAAATGTGTGTTGATGTAAGTCAATCTGTACCCTGAACATGCTCGTCAATATCAGCACTTCATCGGACCTCTGTTCTCCATATCATATTTTGAACGGCAATTGTAATTATTCATGCCAAAGCATATTGACTTATGAATTACTTGTTCCACTTACATGGGTATGTAATAATCATTGATACGTGAGCGGAATTGCTGGTATATTTTGCAAAAAGAAAAATCCTAAAACTGATGTTCTTATAAGAATCAATTTTTAAATAGATCGCGGTATTTCACAATATTCATTTGTTTTCTATTTGACACCTCTGTTCATAGCAATATCAGACCTTGAAGAACTTGGAAATTGTATCATGCCATTGCTAGAAAATGTTATTACAATGATTGTTTTGAAATAATGTGAGGAATGAGAAAATGAAAGAAGGGCAACAAGAGTTTTGATTATTAATAATGAAGCAGAGCTTTTCCTCGTGCTTTCCGAAATTTCTTCAAGGCTCTCTCTTTGTCCTTTATTTTGCGGTCTGTCAGTTATACTTCTCTCTTCATGAAAAGTCCTTTCACTTATTCACTTTTAAAAGTTTTTGCTGCAGAAAAGGAGGATCTCAACTCCGTTTTTCCTATAATTAGAGCTCGGAAACCACGATCAATCCACTGTTGATTATCCTTGTTGAACTGAATTCAGAAGTGCTTTGTTTATTCGGAAAAGATGATTTAGGAACAGAAAAAAGAATGTTCCAACGTCAAAGTTAAGCTCTCACTTCGCATCCTTTGATTATATCAATTACATACCATTTTTTCTGTGATCCCATCAAAGACGGGCGATGTTTTCAAATGATATCCATTTCTAATTCCTATGTGGCCTTGTAACGAAGAGTGCTTTTGGAGTATTTGTAATAACAGATATTAGATTCCCAACATACAATGTTTATGAGAAAATTGTCCAAGTGATGGAACGTGTGTTGAAGAATTTTAAAATGTTCTGCAGTCACTTATATGCTATCTTCAATTATTACAGATTATATAAGTTCTATTGAATTTCGTATATAAGATATACAAAAAGTTATATAAGTATTAAAGAATATTATGGTTTTCATAATGTATAACTCCTTTAAACTCAATATATAGCACCCCACATGAAATTCAAGAATCCTCATATAAACCGATAGTGAATGGATAATCATTCTTTTCTAGCAGAGTTCGCCAATTATTACAATCACCCATCTCCGATCTGATACAGACTAGATAAAATGAACTAGTGTTGTGTCAAGCATTGGCAACATCTTGGTTTAATTTTCTCTGTAATCGCAGTATTGATCCACTTGTTTCTCAACGAGGGTTCGATGTTGAGAAAAAGATAAGTGACATCTGGAAAGATATTATCATTTTACACTTGTGTCATTCTAAATACCTAGAACTGGTTAATCCTCCCCACAAACAACAATTACTGGCGATTCAATGGGCCGCTAATGGTCCTGCAATGAAGTTGAAGAGCCGTTACTGGCCCTTTGAAACGCCCGCAGTTGTGTTTGCTGGGCTGACCCACGCTGTGCCATCCTAGCACAAACGATCCATTTTTATCCCCACCGTTTGCTTTTCAAATATTACAATTGAAATCAATGAATTTCCAATTAACTTAGGGTCCATATCTGAATAGAATCGAAATGAAACAGCTTGAAACAAACATGTTCAAAGAATACGTACGACAAAACATATTCACGATTCTGGAAATGTTCCACCAAAGGGTGCAAATGTGAACGAGTATATCTTTCACGAACGTAACTGTTACTCATTTGATTTTCTGATACATCAATTCTGCTAAGATTTTTCTGATAGATCGTGCCGTAAAATACACTCCTCTCCTTTCATTATTTCAATTATTATTATTATTATCAAAGCGAGTATGAATAATCAGATGAATTTACTTTGATTTATTTGTTTATTACTACCACTAATGATACTCCACTACTTCTATAGCATAATTCCACCAGTACTTTCAGGTGAGAAATGGATGAACTGAAATTGAAAGAAGAAAACCCAGAGGAAAGAGGAAGAGGGAACATTCGAAGATATTTGTGCTATCGATTTCCACTTTATTATGCTTGTGGAGAGAAGTCGGCATTTGGCGCCAGAATGGTGAGACAAGGTGGCGCCACGCTTGTTTTCAACCCAACCATCATTTACAAAATTCGTAACACATTTATGATACATACCAGGGTAGGTTTTTGTAGATATTAATGTTATACTCGATCAATGTATCAATTATTGAACCAAGTATTCACGATCTTAGACACCCCGCGTACCGAACAAGAATACGTTGCGAGGACAAATATTCTCCCACTGCTGATCGAATAACAAAGCAGTCGTGAATTCAGAGGGAAAGTTCGATAACATTACTTTTGAAATTCAACTGAAAACTTGTGTTCATGGATAACGCTTTCGCTCCTTATAACGGTTATTGTGGAGCCATTTCGAAGATCGATGATTTCATTTTCCTAGTAAAAAAATGTTGATTGAATCCCATCATCTGATACAAAGTTTCCGACGGGATATGACGAATCACATCTATTCGATCGATTACAAACCCGGTTCTTATCAGATTTGGATGGGTTCAAATATACAATCATTCATCGTTGCCAAGTTTGGATTGAATCCGATTGATCAATGGGATCCAATACTCTTTTCTAACTGGGGTTGATTGAGAATTGATTAGCAATTTTGTTTGATTATATAGATCGTACATCATTTCCAATTATACACTGGTTAAAAAAAGTATCGAAATTAGCACTGTTCATCGATGTAGGCAATTTCATGCTAGTCTAGCATCCCTGGTGAAAATTAATACATGGGCTACAAAGTCCCGGGCCTAACACATAGATGGCCCGAATTTTACTGCATTCGCCTGTTTTTCAGTTATTACTAACCTTCAAAAGACAGCTGTCAAAATTTCATGATATTCTATTCATTAGTTTGTGAGTTATTGAACTAAGAGTGACGCTACTTTTGTTATTTTTAAACACTGAGAAAAATGATGTTTCAAATATTACTAAATTTTATACTAAAGTAGCGCTATAAGTAAATCAGTGTAATGTTTATAACTGAACTTAGTAAAAATTCATGCTTCATGATGTGAAGTTGTGTCAAATCGAAAGAATTTACTACAGTTAGTTGTAAATATTGTACTATTTCACTTATAGCACTACTTGTGTACAAAATGTAGTAATATTTGAACCATCATTTTTCTCCGTGAAACAATGGATCAAAAACAATTCCGTGACTCGATTTTACACTGCTTTTCGATGGGAAAAAATATCGTTCAAGGGAAGCAATGGCTTGAAAAGTGTTATGGGGACTCCGCTCCATCAGAAACCACAATAAAACGTTGGTTTGCTGACTTCAAACGTGGTTGTAGAAACATCGAAGATGCAGAATACAGTGGACGTCCAAATGAGGCGGTACCACCAGAAAACATGAAAAAAATTCACAAAATCGTTTTGAATGATCGAAAAGTGAAGTTGCGTGAGTCTCAGCTGACATCGTAAAAATATCAAAAGAACGTGTTGGCTTCATATTGCATGAGCATTCAACTATGAGAAAGCTCTGTTCAAAGTGGGTGCCGCGTTTGCTCACTGTTGACCGAGAACAAGAACGCGTTGATGCTTCTGCGCAGTGTTTGGCTGTGTTTAAACGTAACAAGCCGGAATTTTTGCGTCGATATGTTACAATGGATGAAACGTGAATCCATCATTTCATTCCGGAATCAAAACGATCGCCATCTGAGTGGGCAACCACTGGTGAACCTCATCCAAATCACCCGAAAGCACAACAATCGGCTAGAGAGGTGCGTGGTGTGATATTCATCGACTATCTTGAGAAGGAAAATACCATCAACAGTGACTATTATATCGAATTATTGGAGGGTTTGAAGGCCAAAATTGCAGAGAACCGCAAGACCGCATATGGTGAAGTGAAAACAATTTTATTTCATCAAGAAAACGCACCATGTCACAAGTCAATCAAAACAGTGGAAAAACTACTTGAATTGAACTTCGAATTGCTTCTACATCCACCGTATTCGCTATATTTGGCTCCCAGCGACTACTGGCTGTTCGTAGACCAAAAAAAATGCTTGCCGGTAAGAAATTTTGCTCGAATGAAGGGGTTATCGCTGAAACTGAGGCCTATCTTGAGGAAAAAGATAAATCGTTTTACAGAAGTGGGGTTGAAATGTAAGAACGGCACTGGAATGATTACGTTGTTCTTGATGGAGATTACGTTGATGAATAAAGTTAATTTTTAACAAAAAAACCCGTGTTCTCTCTGTTAGGCCCGGGACTTTTCAGCCCATGTGTTAATACTGCTTGTCAGAAAATCGAAGTTCATCTACAAATGCAATTACTTGAACACGACAGCAGTCAGTTACCATCAACAATCTCATACATCCAAAATGTCAAATTAGTAACATTCGCCTCTGTCATAAAACAAAAGATGAGTTCAAAAAGCAATGTTTTTGCGAGATCTTTGCAGAGGTTCATATTTGTTATTGCATCCCAAGGATTCAAAAGGATGTATATCGTCTGAAATATGCTAATATTAATGATTATCATCCGTGCGCTTTACTGCTACATGATGACGATAATCAAATTTATTGAGAGATCGTAGAGGTACTGCTAAACTAGATAGAGGACAAAAAACTAATTTTAATACTATGAAGGACAGTCTACCGAAGTTCAAACCTAAGCACATGCTTCATTAGTATGTTCAATACTTCTAAGTGTCAAGGCTGCTCTCTTTTTCGTCCAATTATAATATTATAATGCATTCATGTTTCATATTCATCAAGATCTTATATACATTCACTTTACTTATACTTTTATGTGAAATTTCCATCATTTTAAAATTCATCAATATTGAATATAAAGAATGATATCAGTTTCAATGCGATATTCAATGGTTCTTATTTATAAGATATGTCGACTGGCTTTTGATTTTGTTAGACAATGATAAGCAACAATACTGAAAAAACACTGATTACAGAATCAAGAGGATATCAAAAATACGCATTCTTAATGGATTTTTCTTCAGAATAACTGTTTGATATATATTCCTGTAATTCGTAGCATTTATTGTTCACATTTTGGAGAGTTCAAATTAATTTTCCGGTGCAATTACCAGGTATACCGGTATAAAGTGAGCGTTAAGGTAGTTCTCCAGGAGAATTCAGGATCAAATTAGAAAAATTATTGTCAAACAGAGCACCAAGGTGGGAGGGATTCGATAATCATATTCGTTGGGACTTATATTCTTATTTATGAAAGGAAAAAAATCAAATCGAACTATAAATAAACAACCTTGTAACAACAACGCGAAAATTGACACGGTTTTTTTCTTAAAAAATTTTGATTTTTGATCCGTTTATGACTTATGACGGGTCATTTTGTTCCTTGTGAGATTTCAAAAACCTTTACCATGGGGATTTTTTTATATGAGTCATCATGACACTGTCACACGATTTTGTTTATGGGAATGTATTTTACTATTAATAAGCATTTCATGAACAAACAACATCATATTTTTCCATCGTGTTGAAAATGTCGAATTTTGTACCAGAAAGTGATGTTTTGCGGAAAGCATTAATTTTTTGTTTTCATTTGAAGAAAAGTGCTGCAGAGTCGCATCGAATGCTTGTCGAGGCATATGGTGATTATGCTCTATCAGAAGCAGCATGCAAAAGATGGTTTCAACGGTTCAGAGATGATGATTTTGATGTGAGGAACGGAGAACGTGGAAGACCACTAAACAAGTTTGAACACGCCGAACTGTAAGCAATATTGGATGAAGATGATACTTTGAGTCAAAAGCAAATGGCAGCAATGGTAAATGTTGCACAACAAACAATTTCTGACCGTTTGAAAGCTATGGGAAAGATCCAAAGGGGTGAAAAATGGGTGCCAGATGAATTGAATGAAAGACAGATGGAAAACCGAAAAAACACTTGTGACATTTTGCTTCAGACACGAAAGAGTATCAGTTTTGCATCGGATTGTTACTGGCGATGAAAAATCAATTTATTCTAAGAATCCTAAACGGAGAGAATCATGGGTTAATCCGGGACAACCATCAACATCGACTGCAAAACTAAATCGATTCGGCAAGAAGGCAATGCTTTGTGTTTGGTGGGACCAAAAAAGTGTGGTGTATCATGAGTTTCTGAAACCTGGTGAAACTGTTAATACTAATCGCTACAAACAACAAATCACCAATTTGAACCATTCATTGATCGAAAAACGACCAGAATGGGCCAGAAGACAGGGCAAAGTAATTTTATTACACGACAATGCACCTGCACACAAAGCGAAACCGGTTCAGGATACAATCAAAGAACTTGGCTGGGAGCTGCTACCCCACCCGCTTTATTCACCAGACTTGGCCCCTTCCGACTACTATATGTTTTCATCGATGGGGCACGCATTGGCTGAGCAGCACTTCGATTCCTCCGAAGAAGTCGAAAATTGGGTGTCTGATTGGTTTGCTTCGAAAGATGAACTTGCCAGAAAGGTGGTCAAAATGTGTAGAAAGGAATGGTCAATACTTTGAATCAATTTTTTTTTCTTGCACACTGCATTTTAGCATCTCGTCAACTTGTCCCAAAAACAGAGAAGAAAATTAGGTAGATGAACCTAAAGAATTGATTATTCTGTCAGAAAAAATGTTTGATATCATGATTTGAAAAAAAAAATCGTTTTTCACATTAATTTTTCACAACCTTCTGTCTATAACAGCTCTTTTTGAAGGAAGTTTTTGTGTTGAGTTCATGTATATATTCAAGGAAATTCGAGCACCTTCAATTGAAAACAAAAATCATGATCCATCAAATTTTTTTTTTCGAGTTATATTGCACGCGATGCGAGAGCACAATTTTCAGAAATATTTCCATATCCGTTGGAGTACCTTGCCTCAAATTTCATGCGATATACTGCATCGAAGAATCAATTTGAACTCTTCAACATGTGAAAAATGAACGGTAAAAATTGTAAGAATATATAATGAATAGATTTTTGGAAAAAAATTCCAGAAAATTGCTCATTTTTCACGTTGTATATATCAGGTTATTCCCTTAAAAATACTCTTTGGAAGTTAGCCAAATAATCTAAATATGAGGCTAGTATGAGTCGTCTAGCCTCAGATTTCAAGGTTTCTCTAACTGAAGCATTGACATTTTACTTTCAACTTTCCATTAAAGTATAAGAATTTATCATGTAAATGTAACAGAGTCTTCAGTTCTGCACTCAGCACTCATTTTCAAGAGTTTTGTCATTCAAACACTCTCAAACCTCAACGCGAATATGAAAAAGTTCACATATCTTGTCATCTTATGCCGGTCAATGACACTGTTTTTTCACTTGACTAAAACTTTTCTTTCGTCATCATTGTATTCAGGAATTCTCTTGGGTTCGATTCCTCGTCCCCGTTTACCCATTTGCATAAGTTTGAATAAGGCTAGGATGGTATATTCACATGAAATTCTCAAGCTCATGCCGGAGATGTGTCGAGTACAGATTCAATAACGGATATCGAATTTTTCCTTTGATGCTTCCTCTTCAAAAACTATTCTTTGTTTCAAAAATCCTTATGAAAATTTCTGTTCTTTTGATGCCTTCGCTTTCACCCTACTACAAACATCGGCGAGACGAATTGAATGTTAATATAAAAGAAAATTCACACAAGTTTCGTTTTTCAGTAAAAAGGTCAAAACAAATAATTGCGAGATTCCGAGATACAAGATTTATTCATGAATTCGCATTTATGATGTTTTTCGTGGTAGAGAAATACGAATGAAATGTTGAGGATGTGATAATGAAACTTGTAAATTGAAAATTATATCAACGTGATGTATTTTATGAGCTTTGGATTGTGCAGTATCGTAAGAACCACGCATGTGTAATTTATATAGTATTATGTGAATATTTAATGAGTGTTGAACTCATTACTTTCAAAATAGTGAATATTTATGACCATATCGGATCAATTTTTATTCAACAGTGGTGAGTTAGTGAGATACAACGGAAACACAAATGTACATCGAACTGAGTCTTTGAATTTTCAATATGAGTTTGGTATTAGATGTATGTGGCAATGAAACTGACATCATGTTTTACGTGAATAAAATAATTTTTGCCACGTTGGGTGTGAAACTAGAAGGACACGTAGAGCACAGTGTTGCCAGAATATCTGAGATCCAACGTTCTATATTCAATTAAACCCTCCTGTTGATTAGATTATCCACCTATAATCTCCGGTCCTTGCACTCTTGGTTCTCAGTTTCTGGCAAAGCATGAGCAGCACAGTATACTGAAAGAAATTTATAGTGGTTTAACAATCAGATTGCTGGCTGACCTAAATTGAGGTTAAAATATAGGTATTACAGTCCAACTTCTGGTTGTAATCTTAACACTATTGTTATCAGCACTATACATTTTTCTGTGTATTATCAAGTAGCAAAAATTACAGAAATAAGAGTGAACAGTAATAAGTATTATACATTACTCCTCCAATAAAGTATACTTGTTTCGAGGACAACTAAAAGCGATTTAAACAAATGCTTCCAACGCGTTACAAGTTTTGTAACCAAAATGTTGCACACAATACGCTGGTTGTAAGTCATTTCATATTCAAGCATGTAAAAGGTTACATTACATCTGTTACATCAATGCAATGTTGTGTCTACATTTGTGAAAAAGTCACACAGGATATTTATATAACCGGTAAAATGTCACCTGTCACATGCTTGAGTGTGAAATCATTCATAACCAGCGTATTGCACACAACGTTCTCGTTACAAAGACTGTGATGTGTGAGGTGGAAATATATCTTTTTGAAAGTTGTCTGTGGTGACCCCTCAAATCCTATTAGAACAAAATTAGGTAATAGGAAAGAAGGTGTACTTTTGTCAGTTGTCTCATTATCTTATATTACACTGAGAAAACTCTTTAGTTGTAGTAACTAGAAACCGACATCAAGTGGAAAATTTGAGTTGCCTGAATTGAAATATTGTTTGTTGCAACAAAAATTCACAGTTGAGGGGACTGTAACCATATACTAATATTTAGTTGAGGTCGTATTTTACTACAATTTTAAGTCACGACAACTAAACAGTTTTTCCAGTGTACCTTCATCGAGATCAAAAATCAGGATCAAATATATGTGGAAATCCATTGAATCCTATTATTATTTCATTACTTCACCTCTCTTCATGAAATCTGAATTTTTAGCATTTGGTAGTGAATGAGTCATTCCAAGGAACGTTAATGTTAATGAATAATGATTCCTATGGGAATAGAATCTCAGGTAGCATTAAAGTTAGAAATCACTGGCCCATATCAGGGCCAGGGATACGCCTAGTCTGCCTTGATAATGCCAGGTGAGGGGTGAATAAGGATCTAGAATCATTTGTACTGGGGATGTGCGTCCATATATATCAAAATATCATCAAAAAGCGAAGGTGCGATTTAGTATTTCAGAACTGTGATAAGAACCCATCATATGAAATTGTATAACTGATAGTCATTCAAGCTCTTTTATAATGCTTGCATCCATTATTTCCATTTTGACTCATGAATCGTCAAAAGTGCTATCTCGTGGATTGTGGAATGAGTTGTTGTTTGTTTTCATCCGTTTCCGTAGGACTAACTTTATTGACAATATGAATATCATGAAGGTTTCCAATCCCAGTAAACACAACTGTGGGCGTTTCAAAGAGCCAGTGCTGGCTCTTCATTGGCATTGTAAGACCATTACCGATTCATTGATATGCCAGTGATCATTGTTTGTGAAGAATTGTTTTCAAGAGTAAAAGTACCACAAAAACGAATAAGAATAACCGACACATTCTCATGTCGATTACAAGATATCGCTTTTTTTACAATGCATATGTTACACAAAGAGAAACGAAGGTTGAAAATATAGTAATCTTCAATAAAAATTTCAGAATATTTCTCAAAATCTGAGTGTCTTTCTTAAATGCATAATAAAGACAAAACGGTCCACTTTTTTGTGGAATTTTATTCGGAAAACAATGAAAAATTATCAATACTTAATAAAGAATAGAGAAACATATGAACTTTCCAAAAGTTGCGCGTGAAATTTTACAAAAATAGTACCAAAATTTCCATATCCTACTTTGCACTTTGTGAAATTTCTTATACGACTTCTGGAAAGTTCATATGTTTCTCCATTCTTTATTAGGTATTGATAATTTTTCATTGTTTTTCGAATACAATTCCATAAAAACAAGTGGATCGTTTTGTCTTTATTATGCATTTAAGAAAAATTCTCAGATTTTAAGGAATATTCTCAAATTTTTATTAAAGGTTAATCATGTGGGAAATGATTGATTTTGGGATCATAAAAGTGCCGGAGAACAACTACTGATTCATTGATTTTGGACAATGGGTTCTCATCGCAGTGTTTAACTGCGAAAGTAAATCTTTATTTCGTGAAACAGCATCAGACATTTGGAAATCGATGCCAAGTATTCATTGAATTGATTCAGAGTACAACGCTCTTTAAAACATATGAATGGAAAAGTTATTCAAGTTTGAATGTAATGAGATTTGAGTGCATTTCTCTTTGAATCTGGTTATGATTGATTCTCATTCTGAAGTTTGAGTGATGAAAAAAATGATAGAATTCAATGATTTTGTTTGTTTTTTTTTCCCAATAGGATAAAGATATCTTATCAAAGTGACCTCTGGAACGTTCCTTGAAAATGTCTAAATGACGTCTCTGAGGCATCTTTCAGACGCTTTGAAGATATTTTTAAGGCGTCTGAAATGAGACATCCACACGCAGGGAACCCGTGAGATATTACATCACCTAACCTTTCGTGAATTTCTATTTGGCAAATGACGTGGAACAAAATTAACCGATTGATGATTTTTCATCACCAAACTGCTTAGTTTTTGGATCTCCAACTCCACAGTGGAATAATATCACCGAGATTCGAGATTTATGTTCTCCAATGTTGTGATGTTTCTTCATGCAGTCGAGATAAAAAATCATCTAATCGCGAGATGAAAAATCAGGAAGATTGGATAGATTTTTGCATGTATTTCAACGGTTGGAAAAATATTTTTGTTCTATATGGTAATTTTCATCTGTTTGAAACCGTGCTGTTGAACTTTGAACCTAGAACAATCAAAAATACGTAAGAAGACTTGGCACAATCATCCGTGTGACGTTGCCAAAATAACGATACATGTTTTCCTGTTGAGATTAAGAGATGCATTTTCCGCTTCAGCATAGTGCCAAGAACTGATTCCGTGTCTTGTAAGAAAATATGAAATACTAATTCTAAATAATTCTTTTTTGCACTGAGATAAATTCATCATCAAAAAGTACTGATTTTTGTGAGTACACGAGGGATACAATCTCACGTGAGATTACAAATTGATGGGAAATACCAGTTATTTCATAACGTTATTTTAACCGACAAAAAACTTTCATCGTCACCAGCCTTGAACATGATAATTCGTGATCAAGACCCTCGCTTCTTTCCCCAAAACCATGGAACATTCTTGAAAATGTTATGGTTTTCAATTTATATCAATCTCATCAATTAAAAGTTTGTTTTCCAAATTGTGTCATAAGAAAGTAATGTTTTTTAACATGAATTCTCACAGGTTTTAATTTTAAAACTTCATGGTATGAAAAATTACTGTTATGTCTCATTACTTGGTAGTCTCATGCCAAGTATATCAAACTGTTTTGTCAAGCATATTCCCTGTCTACACTGAGAGGAAAATTAGCTTAGTTCGGAGAACATATTTTCTTGATCTAAAAATATATTGATTTTTCTCTCATCTGAGGAGGATATGTACTTGGGGTAAGAAAATTTTCTCTGTATCAGGATGTATAGCTTCAAACTGAGTGAATGTTTTCTTCGTTCGAAGAAAGTTTTCTTGACTCAAGAAAATATCGGATTGGATTCAAGATTTCCTTTCTCTCAGAGTAATGGGAAGACCAGTCATTTTTAGGCACTCATCGATACACGTAGTGCACCCAGCACGGAGTGCCTATTGCACCCGCTATCGTACTTTTTGAACGTATCTTCTCAAATATTCAAGTAATCCAATTGGGAGTTGGATAGTTTTTCATTTCATTGAATAGTGGTTGAACATCCCTAGGGTTGTGATTCTGTCCATCTGTCTGTGTTCGGGATATCTCTGGATCAAGTGGACCAAATGGATTGAAATGTATGAGGGACCTTCTCCAAATCCTTCCCCACAAGGACCATTCGATTTTTATTGAAATCGGACAAGTTCCTCCATTTTTTTTCTTAGGGAATAGGTGATTTCGGAAAAAATTTTCTTCGCCGAATTTTCTCAATTTTTTTATAAGAGTCATTTTCTCCGCAGTCTTTGAATATTCGTTGTTTTGAGTTGAATCAACGAATTATTATGAAACATGGGTACTAGGAGTTTTCGAGGGTGCTGAATCCGAATCTGAGGTCAATTTTCGCGTTTGTGGACAGATGTACTCTCTAAAATCTTTGGAGTGAGATTTCACTCTTTAGCCAGCCAGAAGTGGGCCAGTCGAATTTTCGAGTAAAATTCCCACTTTTTTAGAGTGATATTCTAAGGTTTGAGGCTAGAAACTCACAACCACTCCGATGCTAGAGTGAATTTTTCACTCTAAAAGAGTGAGAGGTCACTCGAAACGAGTGAAAATTCCACTCGAAGCGGACAGGCTCACTTCTGTCACTTAGTGGAGTGGACGTGCGATTTTTCACTCTTCCAGATTTAGAGAGTATATGAAACATCCCAGATAACACAAGAGTTCTAAGAGAATTCTTCATGAATACATTGTATTCGTCATGAGCTCTCTCAGAACTCTTGTCCTATCTGGGATAGGTTCTAGGGGTCTTTGAGGCTGTTGGATCCAAAAATGGAGTTGAAAAACGAATTCAACATAGCGGTTTAAATATGGTGGACTTGGATTTAGTCATTTTTGCATTTGTGGACAGATTTATATGAGTCATGGGTTCGAGGAATTTTCGAGGGTGTTGAATACGAATTTGGAGTCACAAAAAGAAACCAAGATGGCGGATCAGATGTGGCAGACGTGAATTCAGTCATTTTCGCATTTATGGGCAGATTTCTATGAAACACATGGGTTTTCGAGGGAATTGAGATCAAATTGTGATCCTTTTTGCATGGGCATGCTTACCGTGGGTGCCGTGGGTGCACTGGCACCCACAATTCAGAGTCGGATGTTCATCTCTTCCTATAACAAAACTATTCAGACAAAACAATGCAGTATAGAAAATGCTGACTGACATTTCCAAAATTTTTCAATATAGTTTATATATAACTTATATATAATATATATATAAATTTAATAAAAAAATTTTCTAGGGCACCCACAATTTGACTATCTTAGGCACGCCTATGCCTTTTTGTCACATGTGGTACTAAAAATGATTGACAAGAACGGTGATTTTATTCCAATTGATCCATGTTTCTATGACAGTCACAATTCAGTTAATTTGACAGAATTAAATTGAATTCTTCAATCAGGACTCTCATTCTATATTCAATCATTCGGTTAACATAGAATACAAATCTTTTTCCCAAGTCGCATTTTTCATATAATTAACTGGAATGGATTATGAAAAAATATTGCAGAAATTAGCAATGTAAAACCCAAATAATTAATTAATAATGTAACAGAAATACTGAGAGAGGGAGAGATGCTGTGCGCGCACGCACGTCAGTGACTACGTACCGATTGGTGAGAATCCTGACCTCATTGTTTTCTCCAGCCAAAAGTCGTGTTTCTACCCTTCTACATCAAACTTATCACAACTTCTTCACGAAATGTACAGAGTTACAGCAATGCGGTGTAACACAATCCGAGTACCAGGGTGTCCGTTACTTTACGCACCCTCTCTGAGATTGATGGTTATGTAAGGATCTTTCCCAATAACAAAAACATGTTATTATTGTGAATGAAATGTTCAAAAAATGTTTGAACATCTGTAATTTTGAATTTTCTGGTAATTTCATTTTTCAGGTACCTACGCAGTGAATGTTTTGAACTTGTATGTAAAATTAATCAAATATTCTCAACATCGTACACCAGTACACCGTGGAAAATGTGTTGGATCAAATAGAAGGAAATTGGGATGAAAGATGAAATTCCCCTAACTTACGTGTTACAGAAATGCGTAAGCAAACGGGTAGGTATGGGTTGACCCTCACAGCTACACCCATGGTGTGACGTTGTCGCTCGAAGTCGAGGGAACGCACGAGCCTGCAAGCTTCGCTCGTTCAGTTGTCCGCGCACCCTCAGACGGCGAGGGTGATCGTGTTCGGGAATAAGAGGGATGAATATGTGTATGTATATACGTATATACCGATAGACATTTCTTAGGTTTATTTTTCGTTATCGACGACAAGTAGACGACGGTGAAGATACTGCACGCTTTTGCAAGCTCAGGACAGTCGATCGGAAAGCGTTTTTCCCAGAGAGGAAGAAGGAAAAACGACAATTTTTACGTTCCAACGGGTGGATGTGGTAATGGTTTTTGTGTTTTTGCGACGTCGAAGAATTTTATCGACATCTCCAAAGAGGAAAGATATATAAAAAACGCATCAATTCAATAAGGTTAGTAATTGAGTGATTGTATTGTGATTAATCAACACATTCCATGTTAACTATCAAACACTGATTTTTCCGGGTCATGTTCCGATCAAATTTGATATTGTTCCTCTGCCATAACGTCATCAAACACATGTGACGTTGTTTGTTGGATTGATATCAATTGAAAACTATGTTTATATCGATTTTAAAAATAAATATTCAGTGGTGATGGAAACTCATCCACTCAGTTTTCTCGCATCTGTTCTTCTCCGGATAATAAACATCACTATTCATTGTTACTTTGATTTTGATTGTATTCTATTTTTATTTTAGGATCATTTGTCTAGGAAATACAGCCAAGAATGTACAGAAAAAGTTTACGTAAATAATCTTTAAGCATGAACGAGGATTGACAATTTTGACGAGAATATGAAGTAAAGCATGGTGATTCCATATAATGAAAGTTAAATCCATTCAATGGATTGCAACACCACTGATCATCTGTATGAGATTTCGAATCATATATTTGGACCAATGAAAAAAAGCTGATAATGAAAATACATTCGATTGTTTATTAAGAATAAATGATTTACATGAATCTGAACGATGTGATGGACCATTTTTTGTTCTACCTTTTGATGGAGAATTCCCAATGGAATTGAGTGAAAATGACTTCGAGAGTTATAGTGTTATTATCAGATTACTATGGACATTACTTTGTAAACATGTTCACTGATTATTAGAGCAATTCACGCGAGGCTCGTTACGCATCGGGATTACATGTGATGCTCCAATGAAAATAATCGAAGTTTTGTATTGAAAACATAAACATCTGGTTCATTGAACCGTATTGATCTAATTTTTGGTGCAGAAAATGTTGAAGGACAGTCACTGAAATGCTGTATAGGAAACGAAAAAGAAACAAATTCATCATAGAGATACCGAGTTTCATAAGTAATCTGCATTTTCTCGTTACGAGATTATTATAAGTAAGCAAATTTCATTTTGTTGATCGATGAAATATTTCCGAGCACAAATTGGATATAGAGAAAACGGAGAATGAATCTATAACGTCAAAAAATGAGAACTGATTTTCCATCATTCGAGTTGTTCTTACATTCTCTTTGATACTATATCTAAAATTCAACTTCGGTTTTCTAAATGTTTTATTTCGCATAAAATTTTCAAATTTAACTCGAGTGTTGTGGATAAAACTGCACACAGTTCTCTCCACACTTCCTCAAGCAGAATTAGGAATGTATTCTCAATTGGATGAAAAGTATACAACTCAAATAATGATATTTCCGCTTTTTCCATTCTAAAATTCAAATTTCAAAGATTTATGATGGGTAAAGAGAATTTTAATGGAATTCTACTCCCTCCTATTTCATTTTTCTTCCACAGGTAAATGCACTGTCAATCTTTAAATTTGATATGATATGATACAAAAAGAATCTATCTCTTGTATGAATTTCATATCTGCAGCACAGAAGAAAAAAAGATTTCTCTCATCATTTTCATCCCATATATTGAGCTGATCACACCGTGCTTGCAATTACAATTTTGTTGACACTATGCAGGAAAAGCAACATCCAATTAGAATTGATTTTGAGAGGTGTTTTGTTCATATATATATAGGGAATCATTCTTTTTCACGTGTGAAGAAATATTCGGAACCTCAAACGAGGATTTGGAAATAATTTATTCGAAAAGGGCGTTGAGAATCCGGAATGAATGAATGATCGATGACTCGGCAAAAATGCGCCAGGAACAGAAGATTCGAATACCCACACATTTGTATGCGAATGTAACATGAATATTCAATATTTAGTCATCTTTATTGTTCGTAAAAAATACTATAATCTGTTATTTATGATGAGTAGCACAACGCGATCGCGTGGTTCACGCGCTCAAAATTTGGGTTCATTCTTTGTTTTGATTTCAATTCTCAAATGAATATGAAAACTTGATAATCAAAATATTTGATGATTCACGAGAAATAAGTAAAGGATCTGAGTGAAGCTTGAATTTGTAGTTTATTCTTCTTCGCCGTTTTCATACTTGTCAAAGAATTTTCAAAGAATCCGTAAAGAATTCTGGGGGGAATTCAGATTTTCGAACAAAACCCTTCTAGAACGACACCAACACAAATTCATATAAAGCATCGTAAATTTACGACATCAATACGTTCTCCAGTAAAAATTTTTATTTCGGTTTGTTAAACGAGCCTGAATGCGCCCGCGCTATGTTTGCAACAGTACCGTACAAGAAAAGTGGACGATTGCAACCCGGTTGCACGAAGCTCATTTGACAAAACGGAATGGGAATTTTCACTCGGTTTCTCAGTTATCTTCAGAAATTCGTAATTCCAAATAACACAAGCTTGTAACAACTAGTCTCCTTGGAGAAATCTTTAGTATGGAGTATGGAGATGAAACTGGAACTAGCAGCTAAGTGATGTCGTTTTCTAATAAAACGTTTTATTTAAAATTTGAGCAGCCGAAACACATAGTTGAGAGCTACTGAATTGATTGTTGACATGTAAAACACTCATACGTGTTTTTTTGGCTGCTAGTTTCAGTTTCATAGTATGGAGAACACTTCAGGCAGGGAGAGGATCCATTTCATTCGGATGTCGTATGCGTGAACTGTTCCACTCTTATCATGCTTGGAATTCATGTGTCTTGATGTTTCCGCGGGTATTGTGTACAATTTTCTCCATATCCAAGTCTTATTCTGGAATTTCTGATTGCGTTGAGGCCAATAAAAAATTCAGATCATCCGGAAATTCAGATGCTAGATGCAATGGATCACATCTAGCGTGGAATGTTCGTGTCCCAGATCCCATGGAACGACACGTTGGCGAATGTGTGCCGGATTTAGAGTCAAAAACAAAATCCTTTCCATTTGAATATCATATACATGAACTTTTTGACCTATACAGTCGGTGTAATTAATCCGTAGCCTCCCTATTTTAGAATTCAAGAACACCCAAAGATAAATTTACATTTTAATCATGAAATTCATAATCATAAGAAGTGTGTATTAACGGCGGGCCCAAGCTAAGCCCAGGGACCAAGCTGGGCAGACACACGGGGCGAACCCTGAGATGATAAAATCGTTCCCAGCTTGGCTGTGTTGCTTTGCCCGAGGATTGGTAACACCATGAGCCCAGCATGAACCCAGACCAGGCAATCAATACTGCCCCTCCCTTTTTTTTCAAATTGGAAAATTGCTTTGAATTCTACCCCAGCGCGCATGAACTTCAGCCCCACTTCGGTCCAGTCTTGTGCTGAGCCCCATCGTGCCTATATGGGACCAAAGTGGGACTAAAATTCATACACACTGAGGATTGTACACACATGCTCGGGATATAAATTCACCCCAATCTTGGCCTAACGCTGGTCCAAATTGGGGCCCAAGTTCAGATGTGCCCGCACTGAGATTCATTTTTGCCATTTCCTACCAACCATAATTGTATGGGAAAACACAACAGGGCCAAGATTGAGCCAACATGGGCTCCATCTTCATTTCCCAATACTGGGTTGAAGAGGATGGACCCAGCCTGGGACTCATTGTCATTATAGTCAATACACGCTTGGGTAGGAATACCAGTTCCGTAACACCAGCCAAATTTTTCTGACGAATTATTCCAAAATACATCGCTCTGTACACGGAGAGAAAAACCTTCAACTAATCCCTTGCGAGGTTCAGATGAAATAAAAACATGCAATCCTGAAGGTCATCTTCCAATTCAGCAATGGGTGTTAGCATCACCTCTGGGCAAACATTCTAACCAACGCATAGGGAAATCCCATGCGTTCTTTGCGATCGGATCATAACTGCATTGGTTGGAATGATTGCGCGATAGTGGCAACACAGATGAGTTCACAATGTTCTCTTCAGTTCATAGACCATCTCTATTGTTCCATTTTCGGATAATTTGTCAGAAAACATTTGACTGGTTTCCTCTCAGAAATTTGAAGAGATATGAGCGTATTCATGTGAATAAATTTTTACGAAATTCAAAATTTGGGTCCTCTATAGACGTTGATGAGATGTTGAAAAATTGCTCCTGAAAATTCCAGGTCCTGTCGGGCTCTCAATTCCGAGTAATTTTGTGGAAAAAAAATTCCCACCAAATGAAGCCATCTATGCGCTCGTATCCTCTCAAGAGGAAAGTTTCATCCTTCTGTTGAATAACAAATGAGAAGTATTTTATCGCGTTGGCATTTCATTAACTTGCCTCGTCCAATTTTCACATTGATTTTTCAACTTGGAAGAAACATTAATATATCAAGAAAACAATTTTGTAAATCAATAATATCGTTCATTTTGAGGTTGACTCGAATCCTACACTAAATGTACTGTATGTCATTCGCAACGCATTGCTGCGGCACTGACGAGCATATTTAATAAAACGAACCGTGTAGATGGAGAAGAGATGCGTATCCTTGTAGGACAGATATCCGGTCGTTCTATCAAATATATAACAATTATCACAACGCTATCGGTCATTCTTTCTTTCAAATACTCGCTTCAAGCACAACGCGTCTTTGTAAACACTAGACTTTTGTTTCCAGTGTGTGGAATTCATAATTTTGTCTGTGAATTTCTATTTTCCACTTGTAAAGCGTTGAGGTATATATGAAGAAATGGTGTTTGACGTTTATTTGAATTTTATCTCAATATGATAATATTGGCTCGCTGTTTTGAACGATGATGTATGGTAACATTTCACTTACGTCAGAGACATAATATCCAATAGTTTCTTCAATTCGTAACATTCCCGTCCATTATCGTTATCGGTATTTTTTTTTCCAATCGATTTTGAATATCTTAAATATACTCTTGTCAGTTCCATTCAAAGACCTTTATCATATGACACAACACGACACGAATAGACTCCTATAATTGAAATATTACTGACTACGGTTGACGATAAACGAAAAATAATTATTCAACGGTATAACAGCATATCATCTCATAACTCAAGATCACAGACTGTACTTTGAAGCAAATGACAAAAAGAATGGAGAATATTGGAACAAAACCTGAAAAAATAAATACTTTGCTTCTAGAGTGGTTCACCCCTGTGGTAGACAGACCCAGCGTGGTCCAACAAGGAACCAATTTGGTCCCAGTTGGACCGAATTGGTTCCAATTGGACCGACCCTTGTCATCAGCTGGTGCCAGTTACAACCCATGATGGTTGGCCCAACAACCAATATGGAGCCAATTTGGTTTCAACCAGTCTCACGTTGGTTCACGCTGGTGCCAGTTATAGACCATGATGGTTGTTCCAACAATCAATATGCGAACAACTCGGTTGCATTCGGTGCTAGTTACAGGTCATATCGGCTGACTCGAAAACCAATATAGAATCAACTTTGTTCTAGCTGGACTGACCTCATCGTCATTGTACCAACTCAGACTTGATTCCTTCTAAATGCACCAATATCAGAGTGATCTTGAAGAATCAATATGGTGCATGTTGTTTTTTATACCAGGATCAATTGAAGAACGTTATCGAAAAAACATGACCAATTATAAATGTATTGTAAATGCAAACAGCCCAACGAACTGATCACCGAATCGTGGAATCTGCTCAATTGCAAAATTTGATGGAACGATACCTTTCAAATTAATCATAAATTGAAGGAAAATTTCGAAATGCCAGTGGAGCAAAACTGTGACGCAATTAGATAAGAAGTCAAAACTTTGGATCAATCGTACAGAGGTTCTGTTCTACTGGAATTTCCAAGATTCATTTACCACTATCTGAGGTTGTACCGAGCATGGTCTCCCAGGTTGATTGATCCTACGCAGCATGGTCCTACCTGACATGGTTAGATTATGTAACCAAATTTCTACTTGTTCTACCCAGCTTGGGAGAACCTAGCTGGGACTCAGCTGGGTTTTTCAACAGGGTTCTCAATTTTCTGAGGGTCAAAGGGAGCTGTCAAAAGGCAACAATCGTAGGATTAGATTATCTGCCAGAGTTGCAATAAATACACTTACGACGCCTACGCTATTGTTCATGATGCTAAGGAATATTAAACTGATAATCATTGTAGGACCAATTCAAAATAATGATGAGCATATTGGATTTAACTGGAGAGTTTGTTATTGTTCCTTCATAATTATTGAGAATACAAAAGATTTTTTATTTCAATTTCCTCAATGTTGTTGATGTGTTTCGTATGCGAAACTATTAAAGTTATCCGCTTTCTTGTTTTAATGAATAATGGTAAATAATTGCTACAATAAGAGAATAAAATGTCTTTCATCCAAGGTTAGGGAACACGATTTGAAATTAAGGATCTTTAAACTTCGGAACGAGGTTGAAAATTGGTTTTAATTCCTAGAATTTATCCTTCCTATAGCTTCGTTCTGTTCTAAATTCAGGCTTGAGAATATTTTGGGTGAATAGATGTTAACGGTATTCTCAGTTTTATTTCCAAAAAATCTTAAGTGGTCGATATCAGACGAACTCCGGTTATCATAATCGACTAATGGAAGGTGGGATACACATAACTAGAATCATGAATTTCAAGACCGATGACCACGCTGTTTCTCTTGTGGAAGCAAAACTCAGTTATAGTTATACCAAATTGATATGGCTGACTTAAACCTATATTATTATCAATATGTGGTAACTATTATCAAGATTTAGTCAATCACGATTGAAACTTGGTAACTATCACAAAAAATCTTTGAATTTTATTGAAGTGAAAACCCACTCTTGGAATGTGAAAATACTCAACACCGAGAAGATTGGATTTTCACTGAATTGGAGTGAAATTTCAATTCCTTTCAGGAGATGATTCTCCCCTGCCGCACGAAAGTGAAATTCCTACTCCATTCGAGTGGAGTTTTTCTCTTATGTTATAATACTTCTGATTTCCAAGAGTGGATTTTCGCTTCAGGAGGTTTAGAGAGTTACATTACCTCCAATAGGATTCTAATTAACTCCAACACATTCATTTTTCTATGAAAATTCAATAAAAATTCGTACATAAATGAATGAATGTATATTATATTTCTTTCAATTAAATTTTGTCTGTATGTTTCAAACAATCTACGTATATACGCTGGATGTTGCATACGAGATGAAAATGATAGCTAGAGAGGAAATGTAATATTCAGTTCAATGTTGATCATATAAACTCGCCAAATGTAACGTTTTTGTGAAAACCGAGGATGATTAAATATCAAATTCTCTTGAATTATTTTATTCTAATATGATCCATATGATCGAATATCATGTCATTAACTCCGTCATTGAAACAGACTTCAAATATGTTAATTCTCATTTTCATCATAAAAGTATATAGAAGAATGGGAGAATTAAATTTTAAAGAGAATAAAATTACGTTGATACGAAGTTTATATATTCAATTCGTATGCATCATTTGATGGATACAGAATTATTTATCCGATATTCTCTTGTTGTGACATTCCATTTGAACCTCTCATCCAGTTCATCTTCCTCGCCAACATATCACAATCGGCTCGAGCTATATTGGAAATTTAATTAAGAAACTCAGTCGTCTGTATCAATACTGTATAGAAATAGTTCGTGAAAGTTGTTCAATCTTCTTTGTCAGAATTATTCTCTAAAGATGAATAAGAAGAAATACATTTATTCAAAAAATCATTTATTTGAGTAGTTGAATTTATTAATTATCATACGTGTATTGCTTACCGTGAGGATTTCTCAAATGATGCCAAATCATAAATTCGATACTTCAGCGATTGCATTTTTCACAATGTGATAATTGTCTGGTACACAAAAGTACCAAACTCTAGAGCTAATGAATATTTCTTTTTCTCTTGTTGAAATAGTTGTGAAGTGAGTTTTCATCAATCAGTTGTCATAATCACATCTCTTCTTTTCTCATCCCAAAAAGGATTTCGTGGAATTTTTTTCTTTGAAGAAGCTAAACTTCGAGGTTTTGTGTTGTTCTTTGGAGAAGTCCATGTGCAGTCTTCTGATTCTTTTGAATATAAGATTTACTTAATTTATTCAAACTTCTGAATGTATTTCGAAAAATTACCGTCAAATCCAGTTAAAAACAAATTCTGCACTCTATGATAAAGAATTCACAGAAGTAGGTCTTCTGTAACTTTCAACATCTTTTCACCAGTAGTATTACTCCATATAGAAGGAATGTCAAAAAATATATACAATTGTATACATTTTTGGATATTTTTTCCACATGGGACATTTTGACACATTGTTTATCACACTGCCCCTACAGGAAAATGTATCTCTGAGACGTTTGTAGAACGTTCAAAAAATCTTTTATACATTTTTTAAACATTCCATATATGTTCCAGAAACACGTTGTATTGCCTGGGTCTTCTTTGCACAACTTCTGGGGCAAGCTCAGGCCATATTTGGACCAATCCTGCCAACTTTGGGACGGGCTTGGATTAGCCAATGGTTACACTACAAATTTAAGTGTTTTATTTCAATACACTTGGAGTGTTTGTCACTCAAGTAGTCACTCTTGAAAAGCTTAAAACTGTGTAAATATATCAATAACTGAGATTAAGGGTGTCACCTGGTTGATTTTTCCCCCAGAAAACTACTAGTTTGTTTCAACCCTTTTACGCCATTAATATTCAATTAATTACGATGATCTACAGATGAAAAAAACTCAGAATAAATCAGAGACACCGGCTCTGGTCTGAAAATAATTGTACACGGGTTGTATGCGTTATAATATCAAAAACAACTGAATGAAGGTTTTTAATGGGCTAATGACGATTTTTCGTTCTAATTAATCATAATGACTTAATGCAACAACTAACAGATCAGACCCGAATTGTTTGATCATTTCTGAATCTTTTGATCCAAAGTTTGATCTAATCAATTGAATATTAATGACGAAAAACTATTGAAACGATCTAGTAGTTTTCTGGTGGAAAAATTCACTAGCACTCCCTTAAGTGTTTTATAATAGGACATTTCATCCATTTTATGGTTATAATTTTTACATGCTTCCAAGCGTTTAGAAAGTGACACCGTGATTTAAACACTCTGAGTTCATCAAAATAAAACACTTGAATTTAGAGTATGGTTCTCATTTTGAAAATTTATATCATCGCTGGTGACATTTGTTTGTATTGATTTTGATACAGAATTCGTTTTATGTAGACACAGTTTTTTTCTGTAATCAATAGACATTAAATAAGAATGACAACTCTCTTCTAATCAACAAAAACTTCATTGATCCTATGGGACACCCTGTAATTTTCATTCGACGAGTTTCCAATTAAACTCGGTTCACGACAAAAGTTTCTCTAATAAAGTACCTACAGCCCCTTAATTTTGGCTGGATCAAAGTTCACTCGATGTATTCAATGAAATAAATTTCCAGTTTGGGTAGGTTATCTAAAAACAAGTACAGTGAGTTGCCCAATTATCAGAGACATCAACGAAATAATGTATTTGTGGATCAATAGTCTCAAATTATTAAGAAAATACAGTACTTTTTAAAAAATAATGCTTCAATGATATAATATTGTTATTCAGAAAGTAGTATGAGAGAGAATATCAACTCTTCGACCGTGACCCTGGTCTCACAAACCGCTATCAAAACTATATTTGGCCATGATTCGAAGTTTTTTGGTTAACCCTTTGCCGTTGCAACAGCACAAAACAGCCTTTTCCTAGTTTACCCTAGCTCAAAAAAACCATCTGAGTGATTAAGCGTTTTATAATAGAACATCCTATCCATTTGTGACACTATTTCAACACTCTGAGTGCATCAAAATAAAACACTTGAATTCGGAGTGTAGGGCCCAGACAAAAATTTCCAGGTGGGCGGGATCCCCAAAATTCGCATGGGGACTCAGGTTCCTGGCCAGGTCCTGCCCGCGATCAGCCAGGTCCTGCCTGGAAACCCTCTGTTTCCTGCTCGGGACCTGTCAGGTTCCCGCCCGGAACCCGGCAGCCGGGTCAGGTTCCCGCTCGAGTCGCCACCTGGCTGGTCCCGGGCGGGAATCTGACCGGCCCCGAGTGGCAACCAGAGGTGTTCCAGGCAGAACCTGGCGGGTCCCGGCCAGGAACCTGAGTCCACATGCGAATTTGGGAATCCCACCCAGGGGAGAGTCGTATCGATTGAACCATTGCCTCGGATGGACCACCGTCTTGTATTGAAAGGGAGAGATTTTTGAGTATGGCCCAATCCAGGCAACCTGTGATCCAATGAATGAAACTGGTTCCCATAAATGGACCGATTGACATTTTGTTCCTAATATTCTGTCAAAAAAAAGTTTTTGAAGTAAATAAGTGCATGTTCATGTATAATGATGTTATGAACTCTTTGTTCTACCCTATCACGTAAGCCAATCTGTTTTAGTTTTGAGGACACTAGCAAAGTCGTACTGAGTGATTCAATCGAGGCAACTCTCCCCTATGCTGATTCAGGGGATACCAGCGGCTGGGCTTTTCAAAATTTTTTCGGGACGAACGACGTAAAAATACGTACATTAATTCAAAATATCTCTCTGTACAGCATTTCTTGAACTGCTGAAGAAGTGCTGTACAGAGGGATATTTTGAATTATTGCGTGCATTTTTTTTCAGTTTGTCCCGTAAAAATTATAGCGCTGATATCACGTCAGGGACATGCATATTTATCAGTGAAGTATTTTTTTATACAAGCATATCTTCAGTATTTATCATCATTCGATGTGCATACACTTGATATGGAATTATTTTCGAAGAACTTCATGTGCTGTGGTATTTTAATATTCATTCGCATATCGAAACCTGATGAGGACATCTTTTATTGAGATAAAAGAAATTTGCCGACCGCTTGCTTCTAACACAATGAAAAAATGTACATCATCTCATATGACCATGACAATGATCTTATATTCTCAACTTCATCCAATATGAGGCATGTATCATCCTTGAAAACATGCATTTTCCCCCGCTTCTACGAGCGTTCTTGCACAGTTTACGTCGTGCACATACACATAGTTCTATGGTATATTTACCAGCGCTGACAATGACGAGGTTAGACTTGTTGACACGTAGTCTTTGAGGCGTGATAAACCCTTGTGCATTTAGGTGAATTAAGCAAGATCGTGGAAAGGCGTGGCAACAAAAACAAAATCATGTTTGCGCAGGTGATGCGATGGCGCTATATATTATCTGTGAAGTGCAAAACCGAGTCCTCTTAATTGTACAATGTTCGGGAATGCCAGATGATATCGATCTTGACGAATGTGCGATTCAATGTATATTTCCGTTGATTGTTCGAGACTTCATCAGTTCGTGGAATTTCGTGCGAAGAAAAGAGCTTTGCCGAATGGTTCTCTTTCATGAACTGTTTAGCGAAAAGTCATTCTCTTGTGGATTCTCGAACGTCCGTTTTTTGAAACGTGTATAAGTGTTTGAGAGCTTTTTGAAGTGTCTTCTCCACCGTTCTAGAACACCTTACATATTTATTCAGGTTCTCAAGGACTCTCATAGAAGCTTCTTTTCGATGGGAGTGAATGTTGGGTTGTATGGATTAATGGAAAGAAGAAAAGTTCTTCTTACTTTTCTCTGAATGACGTATGCAGGTTGTTAACGATTGTCAAAGGGTTTTCCCTTTGACAAAGTTCTATTTGAAATTCCCTGTCAGTGCATTGATTTCATTTTTTCAAAGTCGTGTTACTCTTTATATTCTTGGGATTTATAACATTTTCGTTACACAAATTGCCCTTTTTTTAATTATATGATAATTTCAGATTCTTCGATTCCATTTTCCGTTGAGACATTATAATAGTTGTAGAATCATTATTTCAATAATTTTCCAATTCAAGTTCCTTTAGCAGGTACACGCAGAGAAAAGATAATTAAAAAATTACTACCCCAAGAAAACACGAAAGTCCAGACAATGTTCAATAGAGGTACGTTCCCTGAACGTCCTCTGAACGCGAATGGATGTACAGTAAACCTGAATGTTACCTAAAAGGTCTGTGTTGTTTTGGAGTCCCTAGTAATGAAAATTCATCTGAGAATTTCGGAGAATTTCCTTGAATTTCACTGCAAATCACCGAATCTTACCGAAAAACTCTGAAAAACATTGGAAAACCCCGAAAGAATCTAAAAACCTCTTACTTTTCTAGTAAAAAGTGAACATATATGACCCATACGTAATTCATACGTAATACATATATAATCCATACATGGTTCATACATGAAAACTTGTGGAATCATATACAATCCGTGTACAATCCATATATGATTCATATATGATGCATATATAATCCATGAATGAAGAATATTTCATATATGACAGAATTTTTTTACAAATGTGAAAAAATCTTGCATTCATGAGTCATATATGAATTACATATGAATTATATATGGGTCATATATGCACCATAAATGGATCCAATATGAATTGTATAAGAATTATATTAGGACATATATTACCATATATGAATTTTATATGGATCCACATATGATTTTCATATGTTCTTATATGATTCATTTTCACTAGGGTTATTAAGTATGTTTTTCCACTGAAAATTTTCCTAAATATCTATGAATGTCTCTGAAAATCTCTGAATTTTTCTGAAAATCACTGCCCCAGTAGAAATGCTCTTGCGATCCATGAGTTTTGTAACACTTATCCCAAAGAAAAACTAGAAAATTTGCCAGTAACTTGCAAGTTACTAGCAAATGGCTGGTTATTCCATGGGGCAGGTGTTACAAGACCAATGCTTCGCTAGATCATTTCTACTAGGGCTGGTTTTCCTGAGAAACTATCAACACTTCTGAAATCCGGTGAAAAACTCTTCACTGAAAATTTATAAAAATGTCAGTGATTTTTAGTGAAATTTCTCCCCCAGGGATACTCCTTACAGTAAAGTAACGATAATAGTATATTGTTCATCAATGAGGGAAAGTGAAAATTTCCCACTTCTCTCCGAGGTAAACATACTATTTTTTCCCACAACTGCAAAGAAAGTGCAAATTTTCTGTTTAATTGTATATGAAATACTCATATGCATCTTTCCGAACGGAAAGGTGGTTGGTATTTTCCTCCTGCTGTGAGCGGACAAAAAATATTTTCTTCCCACTGTGACATATATTCGCGTGAAATCCAGCACTTTCCCTTCTAAAAATAGGTCAGAAAACATCAACTTTCCGTGCAGGTCATTAAAATCACTATACTTTCCAATTAAGAGTAACAGGAATCTGTCAGTTACATAACCCCAAAATGTGATTTTATCCCTTCTTTATTGTCAAGTGTAGTAATTTTTCATGTAGCTTTTCTCTGCGTGCACTGAAGGAAGTTCTAAAACAGATCGCAGGAAATGCACTTCAATGTCAAAATCTTGCCACAGAATTCAAATAGATTTTACTGCCCCATTGATCCATGAGGGGTTACATATCAGTGATAATCAAGAGCAATTGATCAATCAATTGATCAGACACTGTATCATCGCGCGATATATTGAATGTCAGAAAAAATTCATTTCCACATTTTTACTCTATTCAATGAATCTGTACAATTATTTGAAGTGTGAACAAAACGATTTCGAAATACGCGGGTGAACCTTCATAATTAATTTCCGCACCAATCTGTTGTGACACTTGTTTCATATACGTGCAGAGCCTAATTAATTCGAGAGTCGACTGGAAATTAATTAAACCGATTTTGCTACAAGAGCTGCCTAGGTCATAATCACTGTGTATGCCAAAAATTTCCTCTCTAGCCAGCTTATTTTCATCTTCAAAGAGTTCAGAGCGTCAAATATCCTTGAAGAGGAGAAAAGAGACCAATGAAAAAGAAAGTAACCAAAGTCGAAAGAAGTGCTAATTATAAAATTCAGTTGAAGTCTGAACCAGACTCATAATATAGTGCACAGAAAATGGAGGAAACAAGATTACATGAGCTGCTAAGATTGAATCAATCCACACGAGCGAACTTTTAATTATAAATAAAATTCAATTCGGAGAAGCACAGAATCGAAATTGAGAGAGACTGACGTGGAAAGTGGAAAAATGAAACAGGGAAGAAGGAGGTAAATTTCTCATTTAATGTTATTTATCAGGAAGGGAACAGAAAACTCAAAGTTTCAACATTTTTGAGAATTATTCGTAACTACGAAATCTATTAACCATAATAAATCACAGTTTTCGTCGTGACGTGATCAGAAACTTGTTGTAAATTAGAATTCCATTTATTATAATATGATAATGATTCATGTCGTGTAATCATAACGAAAAATTATATTCCCAATGCAATTAATAAATAGTCACATATCTTTAATATTCCTATATGGAAAATCAGACTAGGTTTTTTTGTGAGTATAATTTACTTGTCTACTTGAAATACGATAATAACTATCCAAATATGATTGACATGATTTGAATCATTTGCAAGTAATAAACAACTACAATGCTCGTCAAGAAAGTCAAAGGAAGATGGTATTATGTGCACCATGCACTTTTGTTCTCTTCTGCATTTCATTATTACCACCACTTTCTATTGAACTTAGAACTTGTACTGGGTGTCTAACGTAACATCCAACACGGAGATACATAAATTCAACCACCTATTTTACATGGATGACGTGAGTTTATATACTTCCAGTAGTAAGTGGAAACTAGAACAAGCTATGGATGCAGTTATTTCCATATGATCTAGATGTGGAAGTGTAATTGGATACTGTTCGGGAGGTAATTTCTTGTACCAAGAGGAATAAGAGTTACTTCCTGAGGGAACTATCGGTCCATCACACATTACTGCATGATTTCTCCCATAGGGCAAATGAAAAACTTGAAAAATTGAAATATTCCAAGAGATGTATTAGTCGAATACACATTGAGAGAATAACTTATTTTTATTCAATAAATTCCCATTTATAAACAGCCATTGTTCTTAAATTAGGTTTATTAATTGTTAGAAAATCTTATATAACTTCCTAAAAGGTAATGAATCATGTTCATGTAGAATAAATATTAATGTCACCGTATTCAAGTGAGGATTTATTGAACATGAATAAACTCTCCTGCGAATGTAGATCATGTTTCATGTATCATCATCATCATCATGAAGTAATCAGTCTTACGACTGGTTTGATGAAACCCTCCACCCCTGTCTATTATCCGCCAAACGTTTAATTTCTACATATCTACTACATCCCTTGTCTTGTACGATTTGTTTCATATAACTTGCTCTAGGTCTACCAGTTTACCACCATTTATTGTTTTCAATAAACTCTCATGCCGTAATGTGTGTCCTAAGATTGCTTCTCTTTTTTTCGATGTGTTTCAAAATTTCTTTTCTTTCATTTATCTGAGTACTTCTTCATTTTTTTTTTTTTTATCCATTTTATTTTTTTGATCCTCCTATAACACCACATTTCAAAAGCTTCAAGCTCTTCGTTCGTTTTTCAGTTTTCCCCATTGTCAAGTTTCATAACCATATAATGCTGTGCTCCAGACGTAACTTTTTCAATTCTTTTCCACTTTTATATTTTTTTTTTTTTTTTAATAAACTCTTGTCTTAAAAGAAAGCCTGTGTGTTATTCTTTGCTCTTATATCTCTTTCTTTTGGTTCAATTGTCTCGGTATCTATTTTGATTCTCGTTCTTCTAGCTGTTTTTTCTGCTGTACACACATGAATTTTTTTTTGTCTTTATTTATATTCATACAATAGTTTTCCAATAATATTTGTTCTCTGGTGTTGAATTTATTTTTTCTAACTACTCTACTACTCTATATATATATAGCTATGTCATCTCTCTCAATACTTATATTTTTTTCTTGAATCTAATTTTTGATTGATTTTTTGTTTCATGTATATTGTATGAAATAATTGAGGAATTTTCGTCCAAAAAATGATAGGAGTGAAGTTCCTTCCTTGTTGGGGAATTCTTCATCATGATGTAGGGGACTTTTCTTCATTTTTAGAACAGACAAAAGTTGAAATAGTTTATATATAATCAGGGGATAAACTCCACTCCTGATAAATTTGTGATAGAATTTGTCAATCATTCTGTTGTTCAATTAGCTTTCACGATTCATTGTTCACAATCCCTTTTTCCTACATGAATTTGTACCTCGGGTGTCCTAGTTTTTTCGTCGTATGACTTCCAATATATATATGCTTTATCCTGTCACAAAGATTCCAGTTAGTTGCGAGATATTGAACCAAAACTTTAGATAATGGCGACTCTAACAAGACGTAACTTTCGTGCGGTTGTTTATTACAACTTTTCGCGTGGATTTAACAAAAAAAAGTGTTCCAAAGAAATGATGAGAGTACTCCACGAGAATTATCAAGCGTTGATATACATTTATAGTTTCGCCGTGGCATTTTCGATTTAGATGACAATGCTTTATATACAGGTTGTCCCAGAATTCGCGGACCGGATTCTCCAAGTATATTCTGCCGCCAAAATGAAATAATTTCCCGTTTGGAAACTTTTTGTTGACGCTTACTTTTTAAGATGTGAGTGTTGTTAGATTTAATACCTCAAAAGCGTTGTGTGCTACAACCTTCAGCTTGATACCATTGGTTAAGTTGGACAACAGTGGATTTTCTGAAAAGATTGAACTATCTTATCTTTTCTTGTTTCAGAGCAACAATAATTCGAAGTTACTGAATTTTGATTGACCGCTAGCCAAGAAATTCGAAATCGCTGTAACCTCCGAATTGAGACATGACAGGATACTTTACTTTATTTCTAGAGATCTATCGTTTTCCAACTTCGCCAATGGTGTTGAGTGGAAAGTTCGTAGCACACAACGCTGCCGATTCATTAGAATTTGAAAAAAATCTATATGCTCATACGAGAAATTATCGCATTTTTCTTGTAGAATATACCTGCAAAATCTGGTTCGTAAATTTTTGAACACCCTGTATATATAATACTCACTTTCACGTAGGTTTAGTATAAGTAATTTTCTAGAACCTTCTTCAATGAAGAAACAAAAATGACTTGAAATGTGAACAGAAATGGAATCTGAATTTTTCGAATTTCTCGTGGATCCCATGGTTTTCATTTTATTCTCTCTCATCTCTATTAATTCAACTTATATCTACAATTTATAATTGTCATTAACATGAACTTACTAATAAAGTGAAATTAATTTGAAAAAATTGTTCAATGTGTGAAAAATACAGGCATACCGTTCGTTGATTATGACAACCGTTATACTTTTTTTTGTATTCCTTGTTTTTTCATATCTGGAGATTTGAGCACGTATGTATATCGATAAAATAATCAATTCGAATTTTCATTATGACACGATATTGCCTCGAAATTCAAAGCCGTACGCGTACACAATCATTATCATGTTGATTATTTATTTGTGGTATTTAAATACAAATATCCTGAGGGAGCCAAACGTTTTTTTGTGCAATGTGAGCAGAATGCAACTTAATTTTTCCAATATGCTGCATTCAAAGTACGATGCCTGTATTGTAGAAATGTATAACAAAAAGTTTCCTATTCTACAAGAAGTCATGTTTGATTTGAAAATAATGAAGATATCATTCTGCGTTTGGTTATTTTTGAAATAGGAGTTCAATTAACTTTAGATTAATAATGAACGTGAAACAAGTGACAATTTTCAACATGTAAAACTGTGACTGGAAAATGAGTAATCGCAAAATGTATTTGTTCCGCGTCAGGAGAATTATAGACAAAGAAATGAGACTGGAATGGAAGTCTGCGCGTTACTCTGTTCTCCTTTAATCATCACGTCTAGGGTCCTTTGTTTGTGCGTGGCAGTGAAAATTCGATGGAATCGTTCTTTGAAACATCGAACTATTGCAATGACTCCATGTGAACCGTCGAAATACACCGTCGACGTGAAACGTGCTTATAAAAGCATTTCGATAAAAACTGAATTCCAGGACGAGAGGAAACGTGATCCTATGTAGGCCCATTTTAGGCTTCCGCATGATGTGAGCCACTCAATGCGCCATGTAGTTTTCCGCAACGTCGTTAACGTGTGCAATATGTTTGAACTGACGTTACTGGAGAACCAAAGAACGATTTGTACGAGGCTCGAATCACCGACAAGTAGGAGAGAAACTGGAAGAGAAGGAGCAGGAAAAGGAGAAAAGAAATCGCCTGCAGTAATGGCAACAGCTGCAGCAAAATCAGCTTTGCTCTGCTGTCGTGGACATGAGGATAGTTCGCGAGTTATACTCTATCCCTCTTGTTCCTCGTTTCTATCATTGTCTTTGTATTCTGTATATCTCTCCCTCTTTAACTCTCAAATAACAGAAGCACTAGGAAATTTCTTCTCTCTTTTCCTCTCTTCAGACAGTGCTATCTGTCGAAAACATTCGTCCTACCATGAAGAAACTAATTAATACCCTCTGAATAGGATAATTATGAATGACAACGTTGTATCTGGAAGGAGCGAAATAAATTATGAACAATTGTTCAATATGATTTTCAATTGAATTTTTCGTGTAAAAAGAAAAATTACATGTTGTGAGAGTGCATTCGATTCCAACATTATTTCATTATTTTTTCAAATTGGAACGAAAAATGTCTATAGCGTTGTACGGATTAATTGTATGGTACTTCTCATTTGAGAAATTGAATTACCAGTGCATGAATAATATTTTCAAAAATGTAATGAGAAAATTTCATTGATGAGTGTAGAAGATTCCCCGAGATAACCCCTAAGGAACTGAATCAGATATGTATTCGTTGAATATTATTGAGATATATGCTCATTCCCATTTGTTACATATCAAAGCAATAAATATGGGACAATATGTTGTTACGTAAGAGGAACTCTCTTCGCGAAGAGTATCCACTTCAGTACTTCATTATTGCATTTGCTTTCAATTACTACGTTATTACTCGACCGAATCTAATTAGTACATTCCACGTTTGAAAAAATTATCACTTGAAATATTGCGATAATAAATATACAAAAAATGATCACCAAATCGAGTGTATGACATACTTATTTGATACTCTATCATTTATCGCTCTTGGATTTTTTTAAAGTATGATTCAGTACTGAAAATTGAATGCGAAGGAGGAAAAACTTCATTTTGATCTGATGTCCGTGTACGTTCTTCAAGATGAATTTCGTTTTTTCGGAACAGTGATTTTTTGTTCATAATGACAAAAGTTTATGTCACTGAGTTGAATGAATCGTTCCAACGCCAAGTTCTTGAGAGATGGGAACTATTCTTTTTCTCCTCAATCATTTGTTGTTAACCCAACCACTTTGAGCCGACCGTCGAACCAATACCCTTCGCTAACCTATACTCAAGTTTTGTGGTCGGAGTAGGCTCTTCGTTAAGTTTTCTATAGAATCTTTCAAGAGGTTGCTCTTCTTAACAATGTAGCAAAACTTTTGGTTGATGTTAACGTACCAACCGTCATTTTCCTCGCGAACTCCTTCCTCGGAAAGAAGCAAATTGATTTTTCAGAACATCGAATCCCCAGGTCTCTTGGACGTTCATCTTTCAGGGGTTGGAGAATTAATCGTTTGGCTGTAGGAGTCGGTTTCATGAAAGATGTAAACCTATGACTTGGAAGTTTTTTCTCAAACCAAGAGAGAACAAATCAAATTTTCTTGTTCCTCTTAATTTTTGTGTGACTTCGAAAATGCATTGATATTCAAATATCTATCTCAATGAGCTATCTTTTTTTAATCGAGAATAACAAGTAGATGCTTGTTCGTCCCGATAGCAAGTCAGCACTTGAAACATGTTTACAATTTCACATAGTAGAGTGATATGTGCTTTGTTCTCTTTCAACTGTGTACGGTAGAGCAGGTTGTAACAACAATCCTTCAACTATGTCCTCCCATTTTTCATGTTCGAAGTCATCACGTATACATATATACTACCTACATGTCGATTCTATCAACCATTTTTGTGTATATGAAGAACAAGCAATTTCAATGCAGGATGCGAAGAGAAATACATCCCGATCCGTATGTATGAAAGTACATTATATTGACGCTCAGAACGCCTGGAAAAGTGAACAAGGTTTAGTTGTGGGTATTCTCTTTGTTCTTATAATGGTTTATAGACTCTCATTTTCAGGTTAGGCCAGGATATTTTATCCACTGCTAGCGTTGTCTGAATTCAAACGAGCTCGTGTAGAGGTTAACGTAGATTAAGTCAGAGCTGTTGACGATTCTTCCATACCATCTAAGGAATTTTCATGAAAACTTTAATGTGGATTAAAAACGCCTCCCAACCAGAAATTTACAACTGGTGCAGTACTGCACCAGTACTAGCCAAGACTGGCAGGGTACTGGCATTTGTCTGGAATGATAACGCTTTTCAGTACTGGGGATTGAGTACTGATGCCATTATTCGCAATCAGTGCAGGGCCAGTACTGGGTTGGTACCTGGCCGGTATTAAGTTCTCAGTACTGGTTTATCAGTACAGGCATATTACTGTATTTTCATGTAACCAATACTGATCCCGTACGTGTTGACCAAGTGTTGGAGACCCAGTACTGGCACTGTACTGCACTTGTTGTCAACATCGGCATATTACGGATTGTTTTGATTGGGCTTTTTGGACACTGTTGATTTGGAAATATGTCTGTGAATATCGCAATTTGGTTTTTTTGGATATAATTCAATCTTTTTCTAACAATCACGAGATTGAAAGAATAATACGTTTATAATATACTCTTTAGACCTCAAAGATGCTTTGAATCTCACTGAAAAACTCTGAGAAACTCTAAAGAAATCTGAAAAAACCTGAAAAATGGTGAAAAACTCTTGCTTATTGGACACCTTTTTTTCACTGAAAATTTCCCTGAATATCTATGAATATATCTGAAAAACTCTGATCTTGTCTGAAGAACACTGAAACTGTGAAAACTCATGAACACCTCTGAAATTCTCTGAAAAACTCTGCACTGAAAATCTTTGAAATTTTTTAGGGAAGATTAGTAAAGAAAGAATAATAATAATAAATGGATCCCAAAATCAAATACAAAAGTATGTTTCAATTCTGTACAATTTCCATATTATTCCGAACCATTTTATTTCAAAACGGAACAAGTTCGAGAATTATTAGACATAATTCTATTAGGTTTCATGGGAAGTTGAGCGGGATTTTAATAACCCAGCAAGGAAGATGTAAGGGAAGAAAAGCAGAAGGTTAATTAACGTATATACGTTGAAAGCTTCATGTACACGAGGACTACTTTTTCATCCTTGTATAAGTTCAACATGGGAAATATTTCCACAGAGTAACAATCCTGACCATGAAACTATATCCTGCTTTTCCGCGGTTACCACCATTATATGCGAGGAAATAACAAGTACAACAAGATACGTGCTTTGAGATAAAAATGAACATTTTATCCCATGAACACACATTCTCATACTTGTTATGCGATCATTTTCGCATCAAGCGCTACGTACGAGATCAAAAGTTTCTCTACAATTCGATTTCATGAAAATTGATCTTCAATGTAGCCGAAAATGACAGAAATCATAACGGAAAACTTACGAAAAAGTATTCACAAATAACTAACTCCTGGATTCTCATTGAAGTGAATTTCTTTTCTAATAATTAGTTATCGATCATAAAATCATCGAATTCAGAATTCGGGAGATGATAATCGAAGATAAGTTTATAAGTCTGATTAGACGATAAACTAAGAAATTACGTACGATTCGGGATATTTTCAAAGAAGCAGTTGAAATTGATTGATTCACGTCTTTATCATTCAATATCATCTATATTCTACAATCTCCTGATCCATTCCCATCAAATATCCCTTTCTTTCCCCTTAAAATGATATACGACATCGAATCTCGATATTTTACATGCAAAAGGCTCGAGTCACTCGAAAGCAAACCGCACCAGTCAAAATGGCTGAAGCGTCACTCTTTCTCTCTCTCGTAGAAAAGCTCTCTCCGCAACTCGATTTCACACTCTTTCACCACTCCTCCCATCTCCGTCTATTCAGCTGCTTTTCGACCCTTCTTCGTCACTCTGTTTCCTCGATTCTATGTGGACGTTTGTGAAACGTTTCACTTTCCACGTTGAATAATATCCTATTCTCGTCGACAAGAACCCACGTTTGTTCTTTGAAATCTAATAGCACGATATGACATTAATTTTATTTTTCATATTACTTTTCAATCATTGACTGGATGAAGTACTTCTGAACATTTTTGAATTTATCTTCCCAAGTATTTACACATCATCATCTGGTAATAATATGCATGGAAAATACATTCTTTAATAGAATTTGCTATAGCGATTGAACGAGAATGTCTTTCATGGTTCATTTTTCGATTTCATTCATTCATTCTCGAGAATCCTGGAAAGAAAAGTCTAGTAATTTCGAGATATCAAATCATCTTTGTCAATACACTGAAAAAAATTTCATCGTATAGAGACCATTCGTGAGATTTTGTCGGAGTTTGAAGAATTTATTCATATTTCATCTCCCATCTTCAGAGTTTATTCAAGGTTAAAAGAAATGGATAGTCATACAACGATACGATAAAAAAATCCAATACTTAACGTTGATTAATCATTATCTTTTCATCATCTGGGGTTTATAAAGTGGAGTCAAAACTAGAGCCACAGGGCAAAATGCCGTGGTAAATAAAACTGGAGAGGAATATTTCCAAGATGAGAAAGAATATTCGATTTGATAGATTCCATCACAACCTTACTGCTACGAAGACTTTCGCAAAGAGCAATTTACATTCATAAATGCTGGATGATATTTTTCTATTAAACCCTATTCATTTTATTCAAACGCTTTGGAAGTTGAAGAACATTTATTTTTCTGCAACACGAAGATGCTTTGTTCTGAAGATTTCTCGTGAAAATGTTCCCACTGAGAAAGCCTGCTTATTTTAAGTAGTTGAAGAGAAGAAGGGAAAATTTTCGATATAATACGTTATCTTCATTGTACAGAGGTCCGGATTTATATGTATATTCTTTGTCGGTCATCTCGAAATTATTATTAATAAATCTGTGTCAGTCTCAAAATATTGTCCTATAGATGGAATTGCAGCATATAAAACTTTTGAGGTTCCGCCAATGCTCACAATAGAATATAGCTTGGCGCAATGTTGACACACAAAGCTTGGCAATCTATAAATATTCAATCATGATTCACGACAAATATAATGTTGCACTCATATCGGTGTTCAACGAATTCCGCTTGTCAGCCTACCATTGATTCACAATTCCGCCAGGCTTGGCGCTTGGTGGGCTCATCCTTGGTCCAACATTGACCGAACGATGGATTCTATTGCAAGTGAGGATCATTTGAAACGTGGTTGAATATTGCCACAAACTTTGGTCTAGTCTGGATAAAAATCAGTTCTCAATGTAGCGCCGATCATTGGTAATAGCATTGCTCAATATTGGTATGCTCCTTAATTTCAACTCTTGATGGCTGAATTGCTACACTATGAATGGAAACACAATAAGATCCCAAATAACATATATTGGAAATTGTGAAATGTGCATACTTTGATTATATTTTTGATTAATTATTTTTTACAATCATTGGCGCAACATTGATACACAAATTTTTCTATAGTTCGCCAATAATGGTCTATTTCATTGCCATTTCTGCACCAATGATGCGGCTCCGTTGGAAAAACACATTGATAAATTATAAAATTATGTTATTTCAATGTTTGATGGCTGAGCCTCGGCCATACTTCATCTACGTGGCACTATGGTAAATTTTTGTATGGGATGGTGGCGAAAAGAAGAATATAACGAACTAAAATTTACACTCATGGAAGAATTAATTCAAACAAAAATTCAGTCATCACATAGTGTTCAAGTACTGTAAAAAATGTTATAGTCCATTTATGCGTATCTGTACGCGTTGTGTGACTATACTCATTCAGATCATTGACACTTCGAACACAAGGTAGTGATGTTGAGGTCTTGAGAAGGTGGATTCTTGTTTTCTTGGGAAGTATATCAAATCTATACGGATGTTTTATCGAAATTTGTGAGAAACAGATGATTTTTCCACGCTAAGAGATGAGTGATTTGAAGATTCAGTAAATAGTAATATATTTGATCAATGAATCTGAATACTACTGAACTTTCAGCGATCTTTCATGAAAGTTCAAGACACATTAATGAAATCTTATTTTACATCACTCATTGTTCTTCAATCGTTATTATGTAATACAATATTCATGATCAAACTCGCTATATGTCACTCAATTCCTAAACGTTCAGTAATTGAGCGACACACAGCGAGTTTAACCATGAATATTGTATTATATAATGATTGAAGAACACTAATTGACGTAAAATGAGTTTTCAGTAATGTTTCTTGAAATTTCATGAAGGATCAATGAGAGTTCAGTAATGTTTAGATTCATCGAATAAGTATCCCAGACAACACAAAGCTCTTGAAGATAACATATATGGTATCTTTCAGAGTAACTAGCCCTCAAAGATAACATTTATGTTATCTTTCAAAGCTTTGTGCTGCCTGGGATATTACTATTTACCGAACTTCCAAATTGCTCTTCTCTCAGTGTATAGAAGAGAATCAGTCCTGAATCGACATCACTACTGTACAGTTATTATAATTATGATGTTTACTAGGGGTGTGCGGGTAGCACTTTTTATCGGGTCGGGTCGGGTTCGGGTATTTGTATTTCTTTTCGGGTCGGGTCGGGTCGGGTACCCGGTAAATCAGGTTTTTTCCAAATATAATAATATAATAATAATAAATAAATTAATTTTTTTTTTTTTTTTTTTTTTGCCATGCTGTTTTTTATTTTAAGGATTTGTCTTGTTGAAATATGAAGAATGCCATATTCACTACAAGTCTATTAGGTTGTTACTCCATGTAATTGATTATGCAGCGGATAAGAAATCTCCAAATTGCTTCATGGAATGTTTATATTTATTTTTTTCTAATTCAAAAAAAAAATATAATCACATATCTCATAAATAATAATTATATTATTTTTTTTTTTAGTAACCACAATATATAATCTCTGAACATCAAATGAAATAAATATTCTTCTTATAAATATCATTCTTTTTCCATATTTTTAAATTTGAATGGAGGAAGCACAACTCTCCTCATGTTTTTGTCAGCAATCTTGATCGAGTTGCTGTCACAATATTTCTGCTGAGGAAAACGTTTGCTATATTTGAATTACCCGAATGTAATCGGGTACCGAAAAAAACTCGTAAAAAAAAAAAAACCCCGACCCGACGACGACCCGACCGACCGATAAAAAAATAAAATCTGATACGTACACACCACCCCTAATGTTTACTAATCTGATGATGCGTTGTTATATGAAGATACCATAATCTTCTTTTATAATTCATTATGCTCGTCGAATCTCGGGGTTCTTCAATTAGGAGGGGAACGTGAATCACAGTTCATGAAATGAGTTCTAAATTCATAGAGAAGAGTATAAATTTATCGAATAATGGAGACAGTGGATAAATGGAATGGCAATAACTGATCATTCGGAGTGTTATTATACGGAAACTCAATCTTGGTTTAATATGAATTTCATATGAATATTTCAAATTGCGTGCGCGGTTGTAACCTAACAATGTGAGTTTAGAGGAGATATTAGTCCCGCGCGAATATGATGAAAATATCAATATTTTGAATTTATTGAGTCATTTCCGGATGTTTTGGAATGAACGATTTGGCTCCAACCATGGCGCTACACAGGGGAAAAGTTTGTGTGACACAAGGCCACCTCAGAGTTTGTGTCGAAAATAGCATATAAAATTTTCAAATCAGCAGATTTTCAGTGTACATTTAACATTTTTGTGTTGATTTGACACATTTTTTGTGCTGGTATTCAACATAAATCGCGAGTGGACTTCTTGGGACATAAATGTGTGTTGGGAATACAGAAAATTTTTCACTGTGTAGTATATCCGTAACAAGACTCGCTATCTGTCACATTTAAATACGAAATTTTCGATTATTGATAATTTCATCTCCTCCCATATGGATAAAATAATCCATTACTTTTTCATGTTAAATACAACATTTTTCAATGTGCTTTATATCAACGCTGGGCCGTGTTTGGATTTTCATGAAGATTTATATTTTCACACAGTGACAATGAGCCATCACACGGAGAAAATTTTGTAGTAAAAATTAATATATTCATATCGTAGCTATGGAATATAATTTATGGTGGCGGAAAGAACCATGAGTATGCGACAGATTATCGCAACTCTTCTTGTAGTCAATATGCGGAATAATAAGAAAATACGAAGTTTTAGTTCCCCAAGCATGTAATAACAAAAGGGCCGATATCGGCCCGGTAGCCGCCCGGTGAAATACACGGAGAGTATAAAATAATGATGAAGTATCATCAGGAATTGAATGGATCAATTTTCTCATAGAAGTGAACGTAACGTCAACAAATTTCTTGTTTTTGCCCTGGCATATGGTTCAGTAGACGGAGTTCCCAATGGGTCATCTTTTGGTTTGGAGAGAGAAAAATTTTTGTTCCCGCATGGAATCGACCTTGATTCTTTTCAAATCATAATCTTACGTGAGAAATATCACGCTATCGAAGATTGTCATGAAACAACATTCATTTCACGTCACATGAACCTAATAAGAAATTTTGTAAAAATTCCAACATTGACAACCAACCAACGTCAACAAAATACTAAAATGACAATTTCTATTTACGTGAACTGTAAATATAATCCCCCATACATGAATCTATCATGAATCGATGACTGACTTCATTATGATCTTCTCTTGGAGTGAAAAGGAAAACAATATTTTGCTTGGAATCGAACTTGGGATTTCTCAACTTCGTTTGAATCAACTAAATTTCTATTTAAATATGAACCTACTAGAGTTTTAGTCGAATCAAATGAAAAATGTATTCATTTCGAATAAAATTTACTCAAATCGAGTAAAATTTTATTGGATGCAATGAAATGTCTAGTAGATTCATATTTTTCTGAGTGTAAATTCACTCATGTGCTGAGTTGATGATTCACCATGAACATATACTAAGTGATTTTCCTTGTAATGTATCAATGAATGTACTGTGGTTATAGACATTCGTGGTAAAATTATTACGAGAATCTTCTGCAATGTAGCTCCAATTCGCTAGATTTAGCTTTATGAAATTGGATGTGACTGAATGAAATGAATGTTTCTTGTTACGAAGATGGCTTTTTATCAGCTTTACTTTCATTGCTGGAGAACAAATCTCATGTACCGTGAATGAATTTTATAATTAGATAATGGATTTTTTTTTCAAGAAACTGTCAAATAAGGAACATTTTTAATTCGTGAATGAATTCATTTATCAGTCCACCATCTGGTTATTTCTCACCGGCTGGTTGGCTTTATATTGCAAAGAATCCGATGATGAATAATTATATGACATTGACAACAATTATTCCGAATGAAGCACAAAACAACTGGTTCCATTTTCCAAATGGCAAGATTAGATGGGAAATGTCAAATCACGATTGCAGACTTTTATTTCCAATAATTTCAAGCTCAGAGATACATGAAATGAATGTGACAAGCCATTCTCTCCTCATCGGTTTTGAAGTTCCACGAGCAATTTCATTCCCAGACGCAGGAAAATTTATGCAAATCACTAGCGCCAAAGCTGTCGAGTGAACGAACGAAATTTATATGACGACCTGATTATCATCCGATTTTACGTGGAATCGAGAAAGGAGATTCTTCGTGGTGGCAAGATGAATTGAAATGTAGATTGAGAAAGAGAGAGAGGATGATTGAGATCCGGCAGATCTACTTTGTAGAAATTCAATGGCGTCGAGGTTGGAAAATATTATTGAAATTGTTGTGGAGTAATGCTGGAGATAGGACATTTTGTAATTAAATCGACTCTTTGAAATATTCTTTGATACGAATAATATGTTTAATGAATACACGTCCGCGAGCGTGATCTCACATACTACTCAGGGAGGAAATGTCAATATTGACAACTGGCCCATGTTTGGCAAAATACTGAGCTGCCAAGCATCGCGAATCAATATTGGTCCAATATACAACCGTTGTTCATTCTAGAAACCATACCGGGTTTCATAGAAAATGTCAATATGACAACTGGTGCAAGCTCGGCAAAATATATCAACCCAATATAAAACCGTTTGTTATTTGAGAACCCACACCATGTTTAATGAGGAATGCCTATACAACAAGTGGTTCAAGATTGGCAAAACATTAAGCTGCCAAGCATGGCGAACCAATATTGGGCCAATGTACAACCAATGTTTATTTGAAAACCTAAGCCACATCTCCATGTTTGTGATTTTTACAGAGTTGTACCGATATCCCTGCTAAAAATCTTATCGTTTTTTATGGGAAATTTTTAGCAGGGATGGCATGAAAATGACGTCATTTTTTTCTCCAGGATAAGATAATGATCACTGTCTCACTAGTTTTGATGAATGAAATCTAGTTAGTTGGAGTGTTACATTCTAGCGAATGCCTTGTGAGTTTTCCTCACTAGTGCGTCATGAGTAGAAGAGATCAACTCGAAAGTGCCTCATTATTCACTAGCGAAAATTTCTACCAGGGTTGTATTGAAAAATTGAATCTTCAGCGAATCTTTGGTGAATCTTTGATGAACGTTCTGTGAACTTTCCTTGAAATTATTCTCAAGCGGACATTGTAACGTTTATCAGGCCTTCGTCGAATGTTGATGAACCTAAACTTGAGTTTCAACGCAACTCCAGTCTGATCTATGTTGATCTATTCTGAACATTTGCCGGAGCTTCATGTTCTCTTCGTTCTCTTCGGTTAGTATATTCTGGTGCTACTTGGGTATTAGTATCTATTTTCCTCCGCGCAGATAACCCAAGTCGGTCTTGAGTTAACTACATTCGACTAAACTTCCACTGACTTTCGTAGTATTTCGCAGCTGTTACTAAATCACAGTTGTCTCTAATACAGTTCATATCACTGTTGGCTATTTTTTTGTATATTTCGTCTTGGAATATTCTCTTGTATGTACAGATATGTGATGCGTGTTTTAAAGTTCTACGATCGATTTCTGGTGAATATTTGTGGTCCCATTCAGGGGACTGTTATTATCTGGTGCAAAATTCACAGTATTTGAGTGCTCTCTCATGAGAACTGCGGATTAGGACAAATTGCCAACAGTTTGGCTTCCGGAGTTTCATGATAGTTCTGAGGAGTTTATTAGTAATTCTCGATTGTGACAAGAGAATTCTTGGAAATATAAATTCTCGAGAACAAGAAACACCTACGTTTGAATTTAGGAATGAGACTGCTTCACTCATAATCGCAGACAAAGACTTTTCATTTTCTATGCGAGTTCTGGGGCCAGTCATGGGAGTTTCCAAGTTTTACGGGAGAGTTCCAAAACATGTTTGTGCTCCAGTTCAAGGAACTGTAATCATCTTGTCTTGTACTCGCTATGCTTGAGTGGGAATTGCGGGATACAAGTTTCCAACGCTTTCACGCTTGGTTTGTTATGATAATTCTAGGAAGATTGTTAAGAAGTCTCGGCTGTCACTAAAGAATTCTGAAAGTCAGGGTCAATTACCATGAGATTGAATTTTTCGATTCACCACGTCAGTTTCGGGAAATTTTATCGAAGTTCTCAGGTTCTACACTCGATTCCCAAAGAATATTTGTACTATGTCTCGTGGAATCGCAAAAATAGTGAGAACAGCAATAGTGACCCTGTTCCAAAGGTTGACACCTCCGTTTGGTTGACGCAGTCCTGGCATGTTTTGTGCAAAGGCTTCAGTTCGGCAGAACAAGAACTCTATTCTATTCTAAGTATCTCTATTCTCAAATAAGTCTCTTCCCAAATATGACTAATTCTGAATATCTCTTTTCTTTTATATATAGAACAAAGAACATCTATATTTAATGAATATTGAAAAGGATAGGAAACGTAGGCACGCGAAGTTCAGGATTTTTATTGCAAGTACAAAGTATTTTGTAGTTTATCTTTATCCTGTAGAACAGAAACCGAAATGAATATTGAAATTACAATTGAGTGTAATACGTGCTTATAATTCCTCAATTCATGATTTTGACAATACGATTTATACTAGTGCAAAATCCCCAACACGCTAACTGTTGATCTTTTTATCATTTTCATTGCAGTAGGAATCTTCCTTGTAATATTGTCAATTTAAAATTCATAACTTGAAGACGCGATCCGTCCTGATCGAATTTTCCACATCACCCGGGTAAAAACTAAGACCAAGATCTCTCATAGGGATGCTCTAGGCATTCGCGCCTAGATTCACGCCAAAATTCAATTACAAAATGAGGCGGCGGTGTTGTGTCATAGGTGAATTCCAAGTGTTTCATCCATCCGCCGTTAGCTCGCCGCTGCTAGTTCCAGCTTCACAACTCACTGCCCTAGTATGTATGTGCAATGGGGCCTACGCTGGTTTAATATCGGTCCCATCCTGCCAGTATGGACCCAAAAGTAGGTCTGGAATTCATACACGCTTTGGCATATGAATGCAAAAGAAGTAGAAAGACAAATCCAAATGTATGAAAAATGAAAATTTGGTTAATCAAACTCCAAAAAAGCATGAAATAAATTCGAAAGTGTGGTTATATTTGTTGAATGTAAAGTGTGCTCCAAGCTCTCTGTTTATCTCTGAAATTGAACCTCACGCGCGAATGAATAGAAGTAAATTGTCTTCTTATCGACACAACCAAATTATATGTGAACATTGGCTTTCTACTGGCTGGGAAACAAAGGGTGATCACTTTCACGTACCTATAACGTTGTAGATACCGTAGAGAATACCAATCGCGATGATACGTATGTGGTTGGGCTATCTTTCGTGACCAAACGTCGCTTTGCTCCTATATCAAACTGAATGGAGTTTTGTTATCGAGAGTGAGATTCTTCACGGCGTTCCATGCATGTTGCGATACCATGCTAATATTGCTACGAAATCGATGATGATGATGATGATAATAAAAGTTTGATATCCAACCAACTTGATAATGAAACATCATCGTTTCGATAATATTCCATCGACATTGATTCAAGTTTGTTCATTATTGTCATTGAGTGGATCAAATAACAAGAATTGAAGAAAACATACATTTTTATCTTCCACTACACATCGATTGAACCTAGGAACAAACGTTTGCTCTTTCAGTTCTTTCAAGGAAATCCAAATAAATATTGGCAGAAGGAAATGAAATATTTTCCTTATTCAGTTCAGTTCGGATTTTCTTTGGTCCCATCTTCATTTCTCCTATCCTCTATCGATTGGATGAAGATCGGGAAGAATAGACTGAATATCTGTCATCTTCGAAATTCAGCATGGTATTCATTCGATTTTGTTCCATTCGTTATAACGCGCGTGGGTTATATGGCTAAGCCGATTTCGCGCTTCTGTTTGTCAATAAGTCTTGAAATTGGCTTACTCGAGTGAGAATCCCATGTCAAACCGAATATAAAAAATCCCCATGGAGATTGAATTGACTCGAATACATATACATTGCACCGAGGGAAAAATGAATATACGGAACAACGAGATGAAAGAGAATTTGATACAAGGATTGAATCGAAGGTACCGGAGTGAGGGATAGAGATTAACGGGAAGGCAGGATGATCAAATTTGGGTGAAAATGAAAGATGACAACGAGATGAAGAAGAATGGTAAATGGTGTGGAACTTAGCTTTATAAATTTCTCCGGCGTTTTAATCCTTGAATAATCCATCCAGTTGTGTAACGGCTCTCGCTAAATCGAGAGGTCTCAGAGTAAAGTCTCTAAAGCTAACTTCCACAACAGTTCTACCATCTTTTATAGATTATATTCAGTTCATTCGGATTAGAATTCGTTACGTTCATTGATTTCATACAATTTCATCTCCCAGATGTTTGCTCGGTCTGGTGCTCTCCTTGAAGAACGACCCTCGGGAATACGCTTCGTATAATTACGTGTAATAATTGTCGTTTTCGGAGTGTATAGATTTACATTTAAGGCAAAAATTGTCTGGAAAATATGTGTAAATGAACATAAGTGTTCAAATATCACTACCGTATCACGAGAACGGAATGAAATTTGTTCAACCTAGAGACCTACAATTTTCCTCTCTTTTCTCTCAACAGACATACGTGTAACAACCAGTTCGAAAGCATGAAGTGCAGTGCACGCATAGACTATCATCCGTCCACGTGTAGTTACCCTCGTGGCTCGTTCGTACCAAAAGCTTTTGCTTCTTTTGCTTTTTGTGAGGACAAGAGGCTCGATGTTTACCCCCCTTTTAAAGTGAAGTGCCCTGGAGTGGAGAATGTGAAGTGCCCTGCAGCCATTTTACCTCTTCATCCCCTCCTCACATTTGCTTTTTCCCTTTTAAAGCTTCCTTGTTCGCTCACTATTCAACCTTCCCCGCATTTTCATTCTACCCTCTTTTCTTTATTTGGTTCTTCTTCTTTTTTCTTGGGTTATTCTACAATTCATCTTTTTTCCTTCTCCTTCTTCAGGGAGAATCGCTTACACTATTCGTTTCACCTATCAACAGTCAGGGAGTCCAAGCTTGTATTTGAATTACTTTGTGAATTTGAATGACCTCGTTCTTCGAGTTTTTCTCCTCTCCCACATTCTTTCTTCATTTCATAGAATCGTTCATTTTTTATTCTTAAAATTAGGTTTGAATAAAATGAACGCGCTGTGTTATTTTCTGAATGTTCTCTCGTCTTCACGAATATGTGTGTCAGTGGAACATTTTTTTTTTTTTTGAGTTATCCTATCCCTTTCTCTAGTTTTCTGAAGTAGGAGATAACCCTCGTAGTGATTATCTTTCGCGCCTCACTCTTTGGAAGCTTAATGACGGAACTCGTTGTTATTCACGATGAAAAAAGATGAGAATTCGATGAAGGGATGGGAAGAAAATGAAACCCGAAAAAATTTCATTTTCTGAGGATTGTGGGAGAGATTGTCTATTGTTTGTTTCTTGGAATGTGATGATAGTGTGATAGACTGAATATGAGTTTCTATCCTCCATTTTGATCTTTCGTGATGTTCGTTTATTATGTTTATTACTTTTGAATGATAATCATTGTTATCATTATCAATATGCATATAACTTGCTGAACACTGTTGGTACAATTATTTATTGAATTCCACAAATATGTTATCAAAATCAGGAACAAATTCTCAACATTGAGGAAGAAATTCTTGACGTTAAGAATTATATTGTGAAATCAATATTTTATCATGAAATTTAATGAACTGTTTATGCAAAAAACTTCATAAAAAACTTTATAATACGCTTATGAAATTTTAGGCATATTTTTCCAACAGTGAAATTCTGTTTAAATGAGAAATCACGTCAGTTATTCACAAAGAATTTTGACATTCAGTTATTATTATCTTGACAAAATCCACTCAATCTTTATCCTTTCAAATTCCAAAATCCCTCCGTTCTTTTTATCACACTTTCTACAAATTCAATATCGATACTCCCGTTGAAATATTTATTCAATCAGAATCATTAATCTTTCATGTTTTAAGTCATCTTCAGTGTTGATAAGAACATGGAATTATTCCCAAAGTTGAATTATGTTATGGAAACAATTGACACAAAAGATCACTTTATCTACAGCTCGGAATGCGATTAGCCCTAGGCAAATTTTCCAAGTACCTTCTTCGTTAGTGACAAAACGTGAAACGCGAAGCTTGAATCTTTTTTCTCCACTTGGCTCCAGTATTCTTCGTTCTGAACAAATATTGTAATTATATCGTGGTAATTACAGCAAAGAGCCGTGTAGCATGAGAGGTGAGAGTCCTTTGGTTTGGCTTTTGTTCAAGCAAAAGGGTTGAAATTGATAACTTGGACCACAAGATTGGTTTTATAAGGATGCTTAAGGCATCTCCTTTCTTTCTTCTTTCCATAAAAATACTTGTGCAAAGGAATTTTCACTGAAACGAGAACAAAAATACGACGCGTCAGCAGGGGCGGACTGGCTCCAAAAAAAAAACAGCATTAAGAGAAACGGCCAGTCCGCCCCTGCGAGTCAGGCTAACTGATTCACGAACAAATTGGTGGAACGTCATGTAATGCTTCGATTTAAATGAAATACAGGGGATAGGTTTAACCTGTGGTACTTGTGTTTTATAAATTCAAGAACATCTTCATATAAGGGATTCAAATTCCAATTGGAATATTGACCTTTGAATTTCTCAACAGGATACTATAATTACTATTCTCCGAGACTTGATCTACCCCCAAAAACATGACTGCAGACCTTTTAAAGGGCCAGTAATGGCTCTTCAAAGGCATTGGAGGACCATCAACGGGCCATTGAAACGCCATTGATCATTATTTGTAGGAACCTTTGTAAAGGGCCCAAATTTTGAATTTCGAAAAAAAATTTCAAACAAAAGTCCCCTATTTTAAAATTTGAGAAAATTATGATTTTACGACTGCGCATATCTTCGGTCCTTGTTATCCGATTGCAACCTATGAAACTTATACCACGTTTCAGTTATGGTTTGATGGTGGTATTTTTTTTTTAGTTGATCTTCCACACGAACGTGGAATTAGTTATGATTTCAAAGTGTTCCCATATTACTTGCGTTCGAATTAGGTTTCAAATCCTCAATGACTGACCCAAATGGTCAGTTTTGTGAACACCATCATAACACCATCATATGAGTTTTCGTTTTTCAACATGTGCCAATTGGCAGAGTTTTTTTTTATCAAGAAACATTGAACGCGTGTAGTGAACTGGAAGACTTGCTTTTAATTTTGTAAAGTAAGAAATGTACGCAATGCAGCAAAAATCAAACAACAATACAAAATCAATTTGTCCATAATTTCATCGACGAGCAGACCAATTGTGTTTGGAAAAAGCATTTTGTGTACACAAATCTCGAACAATATCCCTAAGTTCTGAATCCTCCGCTGTTTTCATTTTGATGGATTAAATAAAAAACACACTTCCCTTCACTTTGAATTACATCTATATTTTTCACAAACATGAGAATAGCATCCATTTGATCTTTTAAAACATAAAGAACAAAACCCCACATTGTTGTATCCGACTCGTTCGATCAATCTTTCACCGTGGAAGTTTCAAATTCTCTCTGGATGCGCAACATAGGTTTTTTCTCGGAATACAAAAATATGCGGATAACCGCGTAGGTATGGGGCATGGAGAACGGAATAGGAAATAGAATGAATGATATAAAGAAGTATCCAATGAGAAGAAAAGAGAACGTTTCGTAGCGGTATAAATAAACATGAAAAAAAAATAAAATAGAAACACCAAGTACAGGTGTGCAACTCGATGAATCGCTACACACAGCAGCCTGTGTAACACTTTACGTTTACCTAAAGGGAATACGAATGTTACTTGGTTGTTTTTCTTTCTAATACACGACATTACAGGAAGACGAACAATCGGATGCTCGCATTTTCTTGAGAAAACAACTCTTTACTCAGATCTTCGCGTTGAACGAATGCCTTTTCTATGCTCCTTTTAGCTCCTCTCAAATGAAAAGACCGCTCTATATTCGACCTTCTATTCTCAGATGATATGAAACAAAATTTTCTTTGTGATCATTCATTCATGCGTGAATTTTACTTGAATGGCGATATAAAAACAAAGGAGTTTCCCTTTCACCTACATGAATATCAGAGAGACTTAACGCGAAACGAGGATTGCTCTCATTGTATTGTGAGAGAGTTAATGCGAAAATAATAATACCTCATGCGTACTCCTTAATTAAATCCTGATGTGACTTTGGATTTTACGAAAAATTTATTTGTATCGTTCTGGAGAAGTCGATGTTAATTCCACTAAATGGATAGCTGAAATAATATTGAATGTATGTTGATATCAAATAACGGGGAGATACTTCGACTGAATTCTTCTCGCAAAGATTTTCCAAAATTATCATTTGGATAATATGATATTGATCTTTGGTTGAGGTGATACACTGAGAGAAGAGCGATTTGGAAGTTTGGTCAATAGTGATATACTTGTTCGATAAATCTAAATTCACAGAGAAAAGTTTGTATTAAAGATTATTAGACACAGTATCCTACCCGTGGGATAAACTCGATTATGACGATACAAACTATAACTCTGTATTCTCTTATTACTCCGCATATTGCCTTCAAGAAGAGTTATGGTAATTTATCGCATACTCGTGGTTCTTTCTACCACAATCGAGTATATCCCACGGCTACGATATAAATATATTAGGTCTGATTACAAAATTTTCTTTTTGTATTACTGAACTTTCAGTGATGTTTTATGAAATTTCAAGAAACATTACTGAAATTTTGCTTCACATTACTCAGCGTTCTTCAATCGTTATTATTTAATACCATATTCATGGCCAAACTCGCGATGTGTCACTCAATTTCTAAACGTTTAGGACGTGAGTGGCACATAGTGAGTGCCATAAATGTTGTTTTACATAATAACGATTGAAGAAGACCGAATAATGTGAAGCAAAATTTCAGTAATGTTTCTTGATATTCCATGGAGTATCGTTGAAAATTCAGTGATATTTAGATTTACCGAACCTCTGAATTGCCCTTCTCTCAGTGGACCAATGACCCCTGAAAATGCAACTAGAACCAATGGTTCAAAAAAGACAAGATCAAAACTATTCTGACAAATTATTCGACAATAAAGCCATGAAATCCTAATATTGCTCCACTTAAGCTTTTCTCAATCAATGAAATTATCTTTATAGAAAAATGTTTCCATGTTATTGCTTCATTTTGGAATAATTTGTTAGAAAAGATTTGGCTCGGGCTGCATCATCAGGGGTCAATCTGTCAAAAGAATAAAAAGGAGTCTATAAAAAAAAAGCATTATCATCAAGTGTTAGTATGATTTGGGAATTGGGGTCTTTCCTTCGATTAAATTCAATCATTTTGTGTTGGGTATCTGCATATAATTAGTTTGAACTAGCAATGACTCAAGTTGAAGTAGCTGTAGGCAGAGCGAAACAAAACATCTTCTCTGTAATTTGATCATAAACTCGCATGTTATGACCCAATGAACTTTAATTGAATCCAAAACTCCACATCTCTAAGACTCGTTTAATAATTCACATAACTATCAAATTTCTATACTGTCGCGCATATAAAGAGTCATTAAAAACAGCTGTTACCGGTGAATTATATTAGATCTCAAGTATTGAGTTCTACAAAATAGATCATAAAAATGATTGAATCTTTAGTTATCTTTTTCAAAATCAATTGATCAGAAAAAAGAAATAATTCATGTTATATCAAGGGCAAGAACATGAATTGTTCAAATTATGCGTTTAATAATATACAAAACAACTCGAATTTCTCAGGGCACTCACTAGATTCTCGTAGAATCATCGAGCGCTTCAATTAGAATTGTTACGACGTTGATGAATTTGATCACAATTCTAGCATATCACTAATATATATATTTATGTTACAAAAGATTCTTTCATAGTTCTGTGTACTTTTTTTATTACAATTTCATGATATTGAATTTTTATTGTTTCAGGTAAGATTCAATTGACAACTTACCGTGAGTATAAGAAGACTCGATTGGATTAAAACATTCCTTGAAAAACAACCCTGATAGAACAGTAATAATACTTCGATTTTTCAATTCTTTTTATCGATTTTTGTCCAGTGGATTTTCACGGCAATTGATCTTTCTGTTTGGATTTGTTCTTTTTTTCATGATGATTTGGACTTCGATTCTCATGAGGAACATCCTTTTGCAGTCACGGAAAATTACATTTGAAAAAATGAAAAATGAAATGAGAATAAGGCAATACGAGTGAAATAAATGAAATGAAAATTGTATCAAGTGAAATGAGAGTAAAAAAAGAGAGTTGCAGATAAAAAAGTGAAAAACGAAATCAATTACAAACGAAAAAAAGAATTTAATTTGATAATTAAATCATCACTAATGATCACTTGATATTATGAAAAATTTGAATTTTATTTCTATTAGATTTAATTTCCTTTTGTTTATTTTGATATTTTATTTCTTTTGTTTCCATTTTATTCTTATTTCCGAGAGTCTAGTTTTTGGACGTATTTTTATGGAGTTATTTGGGATGATTATTAAATGAAGATATTGGTGCAATGAATAATTTCGGCAGTATTTTAATTAATTGGAGGAATCCAATGAATAATTGATGATGCAAGGTCGGCTAAACTCATTATATGATTACAAGTATTGTCGTTTATTCGATGAATTTTTAAAAACGTAAGTAAAAAATATAAATACGTTTACGTAAACTCCCTACACCTCTATTGTTCTGACCTGCAGAACTTTCCTCTGCCTATAACATATGGAGTTATTGTTTTTGTTTACCTACTATATATATGGAATGAGGATTGTTGGAAAAATATTGAATCATTGTTTGAACATTCTTATTTGCACATATACTCCACTGAATAGAATGATGAACAAATTTACATACAATGCATTCCATGCCATGATATTTATACTCACTAATCTGATGGTATCATCGGAAACCACTCCAAACACATTATTCAATATTATTGACATCCTTGGATATTCTTGATTACAACGATAATTAATTCATGAACAGCGGATCATCCCCTATTCCACCAAATTTTCCATAATTCACATCGTAAGTCAAACACAAAAGCATCGAAGAATATCTCTGCTCTCGTATCTACTTCATTCTTTCTCTTCAACGGGTTTATTTCGTTCTCACAGCAATTTTTCGCCATCATTTTCACTATCGACTTAATCTCGCACGTGGCAGCCTCATATTTTTCAATTAGATCTCTCATGCAAATTGGTTCCGTCTGCTGTGCTCGTGGCGAGTACTCGGCACCGATTCAGTGCTCAAGTGTCGAGCGAAAAGCTCTGAGTGGACATTCATCCCGTTCAACCGAAATTTCATCCCACTATTCTGTCCTACTTCTGACTTTCCATTCTACTACTGTTAGTTCTGGCTTGGCGAGTATACGCATTATCCAAAGAGGATTGCCATTAAGTCACTCTCACTTCTCTCCCTGTCATTGCAAATAGGGGAAAGGAAATTGTCGTTCCTTCGTCGACAGACGTCAACCGTTTCGCTCCCTCATCTTACTTCAATTTTTCTTCCATGAATTTGAAGAAGTCCTCTGATATGGGTTGACAAGTGACAGAAATTTTTGTAAATCATGAAGATAATTTGATTTAGATGAATACGCTTTTATTCTTCGCAGGCTCTTTTTCCTTCTTCATTCGCGTAATTGAATTATCATATGACTCCGAGGTTTCCCCTGTGCACGGGACGATTTGAAAATTGGATGAAACCTCACTAATTGCTCAAACGGAATCTAGCTTCTGCTCTCTGCAGAAGCTTCATCGTCCAACAGAAGCTGGACAATATTTCTACGTTGGACGGATATAACGTGTACGGAGAACGCGTGAGTAATTTGAACAATCCGAGTGAACTATTTCGTCATGTCTAGTGGGACAATCTCATTCGTGTGATTGCATACTATTTTTTATTTGAACTTGTTTCTTTGCACTATGTTCTCTATTCATTGGAGTCATGTAGAATTCCAACTTTGTTTCACTTTTTTCGAATTATAGTGAATAGATAAGTAAATTTTCATCTTCTTTCCTCAAATGTGAATGTTTATTCCATTGTCTGTGTCTCTGCTAATACGATTGGATAGTTATATTTTATGCTCCTTCTGAATATGCTGGAACAAAAATGAAGAAAATACCGACTGGATGTGATACTTTAGATGATTAGGTATAAATCATATTAACATGCACTGAGGAAAAATAATCATGGAAGGACTCCTATGAATTATGATAGTGAATTGGTGATATCTACAGATTTTTGTAGATAGGTTTCAACAGGGAAATGTGATGATTATGTTTTTGGTAAACTCGAAAATAGTTTAGAGTATCAAAATGAGAACCATTACTCGTCTCAAGGCTCGTTTCTCTCATTCAATTGCCTTGTTATAGAATGCTATAGTGTGATAGAGTTTAGACGAAACACGGTAGAAAGAAATACTTGATTTTAGTTGGAATATGAGCAGCCAAAACAAGACTCGGTTGACTAAAAGTAGAGGTGGACTCAAGACTCTTGAACAAAATTAAAAAATAGTAAATATCATTCAATTTTACGATCTTTGAAGACAAATTTCTACATCAAGTCAAGTATGGGCATGTATTAGTTGGAAATAACACTTCTGAGAGGCTGATATTGATTGCAACCACGACAGATAGAGCAATTTTTTTCCAATTTTTGACCTCTTTCGAGACCGCAACCGTTTTCAATAAACCTTAGTATTCAAAATAAAAAAAAAAAATTACCAAAATGTTTTCCTATTTCATTCTTCAAATATTTATACATTGACCCAACGAATTTTGCAATCAAACTGGTAAAATTGAGTTTTGTTGATTTTACTCGAGGGTCTCGAGTCCAGCCCTAACTGAAAGCCAGTCACTGGAGAACCTTCTCAAACTCGACCAAGAATATAACTTACATCAATACGTATTGGAGTGAAATTCAAATTTATTTCGAACTGAAATTCAAAGCGAATTAGTTCTGATGAATGGGTTCGTCCATTGTTTTTTGTTTGGTTCTGCTCAACATGGCGTTACCTATCGACGATGAGGAATATGTTTATGTTTATTTGGAAGATACAAAAAAAGTTTCCTGCTTCGTGAATTTTTTCACTTTGCTTATTGATTGTTCAGTTATACCGCAATCGTACACGAAAAAAAATCTAGGAACTAGCGCATGAGCACCGATGACGTATCAATCGCAAGAAGTTTCTCACCGGTTTATTCCGTGGAACTCCTTGGAATAAGAATATGAACATATGCACTTATCGCATTGCCGCATGGGATGAGCGGATAGTTTCATCCTTCTATTTCTAGAATATCTTCTTGCGATTGATATGTGATCGGTGCTCATGCGCTAGTCCCTAGATTTTTTTCTCCGTGTAGTAATTGAAGATTGAAAATCTCTTAACCCTCATCGGGGTTCAAAGAAGTCCTTCGCGTTCAACCAATCCGCCATGGTACGTTCGCAATCGACTGACGTGATCACTCACTTCATATGAGTGTAGTTTTATAGCATGTGTAATGTGGAGTCAAGGATAAATTTTGAAAACATTTTAAGGGAACTGGGAATTCGCACGAATGTTAATCCCCCCGACAGTTTGAATGAATTTCAATTCAAGTTGTCATGTTCAAATGAAAGTGTGGAATCCAGTAACAAACTTTCACGACGTTGATATTAAAAATTGTCACCGAATTTTTTAGGCACGCTGAACAATAAATAAAAAGCCTGAGATAATTTCCCTGGATTGAAACTGTGATTAATTATATGTATGTAATATATACGTATAAACAATTGTGACACTGGCAATGAAAGAATTCTAATCTTATTTTCAGATATTTCTGACTGAATTATCCATCAAACTCTACATGGCTAAATATAAGATATGAATTGCTGACAATCAGCACATTATCCGGTTTGATTGAATTAATTACGGTCATAAATTACTCTTACTCATTCTCATTTCATATTACGGCTGAAATCTTAACATTGCTGATTTACTTTTTGCTGTGAACAAATATTAAATTTCGCATTATCCGTGATTCCATTCACCACATAATAGAACAAGATTTTGGATTCAATGTTACCACACACAAGCAGTTCTTTGCGTCGTTCAAGCATCTGATACACTTCGGTGCTGTTTATTTTCGTGGAGAATTGCTATAATACCGCTTCCTTCAATGTCTCCTTCTTATTGTCCTTTCACGTTGAACGTAGAACCTTGCCAATTTTTTTTAGTAAATACTAGTTTCCGCAGAGTGTTCTACCCAAACATTGTGGCAGTATCTTCGAAATCGGTTATCCAATTTTCTAGGATCCTTGGACCAGTGATCGAACAATCCGCTTTTCACTGCTCGCCATTAATTGGATAGGATTTTGTTTGCGCGTCATTCGATGAATAGAACGGAATGATCCAATGAAAAATGGTTCACTCGGTTTCACACTGTAAAAAAGAATCGGAATTTCCCCATACGCAGCAACCAGAAAATTCCGATCATGCGATAGGAAGTCAATTTCCGATAAATTTATATGGAATTTTCCATAAATTCAACTAAAAATTCCAAACTTTTTGGGATTTTTCAGTATCATTCTCCAGTAAATTTCCGGTAAAATACGCAATATTCCTAACACATGTATATATGTTGATTACTTCCGAACATTTATTTGATGTCTCCCATACAAACTTTTTACAGTGAATTGATGAGGGCCAATGGTGTGGTCTATGATGGAATCGTTTTTTTGTCTTTTTTATATGTAAATTGTATAATTTTAATTGGGTACCTATTGATTGAACATTTTTTCCGATAAATCAGTAAAATTCAGTCTACTTTTCAAATTGAATTCTAATCCTAAGCTCTCATCATTCTTTTGCAAGTACGATACATGTGCTGAAATAATTAATTATTGAAAATAATTGGAAAATGTTCAATAAAAATCTATTTTGTATCCAAAGAAGAACTCTATTTTATATTCTGAGACATAGTCTTCATTTTCCGTTGAAAATAAAATATATTCCGTATAAATACTACTCAAAGATAGTAATTCTTAGGAAGTGTCTGACTAAATGGTATACAAGGTGATCTGACTCGGACAGATTATATTTTAAGGGCATATTCTACAGCCAAAATACAACAATTTCCTATATGAAAAAAATTTTTTTGAGGCTTTGCTCTTGAGGTATGAGCGTTTCCAGACTTTTCTCCAAATTCAAATCTCTCAAAAGCGTTCTACGCTACATACTCGAACGTAAAACCATGCGCTAAGTTGGAACACGGCGGATCCCTGGAAAAAACATTGAACTACCCTGTCGTTTTTCAATTCGAGGTTTTGAAATTTGTTGGTTTTCAGCCAATCAGAAATCAGCAACTTTGAATTGTTATAGCTCCGAAACATGGAATTGACAAGATAGTTTTATTTTTCTGTTCACAGAGATCCGCCGTTTTCCAACTTAGCGAGTGGTGTCAAGTTTAAGCATGTAGCACATAACGCTTTTCAGCGATTTGGATTTGAAAAACAATTTGAAAATGCTCATATCTCGAGAACGAAACCTCCAAAAAATATTTTTCATACAGGAAATTGTTGCATTTTGACTGCAGAATATGTCCTTGAAAATAATCTACCCGACTAAAAATGGTAATTTATGATATAACTTTTCTCTCCGTTTACCATAGGAACAACTTTCATCCGTCATGTTTTCAAATTTACACGCATTGGTGGATTTTAATTTTGGTAACTTGTTACAATGTCTGATAGGGTTTTGACAACTTCCCAGCAAACACGATTGCTGGCGTTCTATAGGGCCAGTAGCGGCTCTTCATCGGCATTGCAGAGGCATCAAAGGTCCATTGAAACGTTAACGCTGTTTTCCATCAAGCACGAACCAATCGTATCATAAATGGTGAACCTTGGTGTTTCGTTCCCTCTTTGTCCGATGTATTGTCATCTCTGAAAGAACAACGAATTCCAGGGGAAGGAACGTTTGAAAAATCACTGAATTTCATAGAAATTAGCAGCATGAGTGAAAATATCACTGTTTTTATTGAACAGTGCAATAAAAGAGTGTCTTTAATCGTGTAAAGTAATAATAATATCTGATGAATCATATATGCTTACTGCACTGTCTAATAATAACAGTGGTATTTTCATTCATCCTGTTAATTTAGTAGAAATTTAGTAATCTTTCAAACGTTCTCTCTCTCCGTGTGTGTATATAAGTATTATGTATATATACCTGTAACCTACGACGACATCACCGTCAAGGCAACCCCGTTTAATCTCGGACGTATAAGATCGCGTGTCACCTACTTGGTGAATCGTTGGGTGACGGGTCGACCGAGAAAAAAAGGACGTGAAAAAAAGCGAATGAAAAAGAATAGAAAGAATTTTATCGAATGTTTCGAATACGTGCGATAAAGACGACAATCTTTTTCAATTTTCGTTGAGTAAACTTTTCTTTTATTTCTCGGTTGCTCACACATTGTTTCTCTCTGTCTTCGTTTCGCATTTGGTGTCCTTTCGTTTTATAAACTGTTTTAGTTGAGATGAGAAAAAAAAAATCAACACAGACACCACATAATTTCGTTCTTTTGTTGATCGAAGGAAATGAAATATGTATTCCTTTTTCTCTTTTACAGATCGTAAAAAGTGTCGATTCAAAGTTTGTCCCATGATGTACATTTTTTATGTGATTGAAAGTTTGGGGATTGTATTTGGAAAGGTTTGTGTTTGCCAGACCAAGGAATTCTTACTTTGTGTTTTATTTCAACAAGCTGTTATTTACATTTCAAGATCGTGTGTTGTCATCGTTGGATGCCTCGAGTTTATATTTTGATATATGCAGATTTGGTTCTCCACTGCGAAATCTCTATAGTCTTTGTAGGGGAAATTCCCTACTTTTCATGCTGAGGAAGCCATTCATTTCACTGAATTTATTGTTTAAATTCATATCTTCGTTTAGATCCTCACATTATCATTAATTTGAAATAGAAACTATACACGTGTCAGATCAGTTTATTTTCGTATCATTGATTCTATTAACAGTGTAATACAATACATTTTTTGTACATCAATCATAATAATGGGAGCAAAATAAGTTGAAGCGATTGGATAGACAAGGGAAAAAAAGAAAAATCTTGAAGGAATTTCAGCCCTTACTCCAACTTTGTTCTTCCTCTCTAGTCGTTGGCGACAGACCGTGACCAAAAAAAGCACCCCTATTGTAACGAGGTAATTAACCTCTCATACTATCGTGTAAACGTGCACGGACTGTGAAGGGAACGAACGTTTCTTCCAGTTTTCCCAAAGACAATGATTTTTTCGTTGGCCTTGGGTGTGAATCCCAAAACTCATCTCGTAAAAGGACCTAGTCAAATCAGAAAATTCCCATTATCTTTTATTTCTTATTTACTATCATCATGATCCAAATTTCGGAGAGTGGATTGAAGCATAAGGAATAATGTTGAACATGGTCTTAAAGTTTATGACATTGGGTTGTATTTGGAGCCATGTCGTGCTACTTTGAGATTCATCAGAAAATTACTTAATTTGATTAAATTACGCCAGGAAAGGATGTAATTCGTGGATTCATTGAAGCACTGTGCCGTTTCTATAGATCACAGCCCGTACAGAAATTGAAGAACCATCCAGTACTGAAATAATACAATTCCTGCACGCAAATATCTAGAGTATTGTTAATTACCCATGCTCTAGAAATTGACAGTGCCAATTAAAATCCACTTTAGGAAGTGAAATACGACAGTAGCAGCCTCATTAACTCTACCAACTATATGCTGATGCAATTTGCAGTGAGGATCAGTATTTGAAATGTATAAGTAGGCGTCATTTTTATGATTGAATACATACCTCGAAAAACCTGGAGAACGCCCATTAACTGAATCACTGATCACAACTGAATAGCCATTGAAAAACAACTGATCACAAGCACAGGCAGACAACTGGCTCTTACCAGTGTGCCTGTTTATATTATGAGTCATCTGATTGAGAGTGAAAATGTAAGACTTTTTCTTAATTTGCTTGCTAAACAAAAACCGGAAGGTTTGTAAAATTCATGTTTTACAACTAAGTTTCACCTTACGCTTTATAAAATTCAACTTTTAGCGTTTAAAATTTAAATCCCACTGATTACTCTTCCTACAGTATTCGCAATCTTCCGTCCCGTACAGCACTACCACCGATCGCCGGACATTTGTCCGTCGCTTCTCCGTTCCTCCACCTTGTATCCACGTCAGCCTTTTATCCACGTCACATCCCCAGTGGGTGTGCTGTTAGGGGTATTGTCATATGCAAATTCATTTCACAAACCTTCCTATTTCCGGTTCATAAACAAAAACGAGAAAAAGTCTTATATTGTTGAGCGGCATTTTTCTCCATGCTGTTTCAAATCTATTTAGAGATTCCTCCCCTACTCTCCAAATCCAAACCAGTGGAATCTCACTATTGATGTAGTTGAAAGTCAATCACTGAATGGAACCAGTGGAATATCAGTGAATAGCCATTGGTTATGCACTTGCAAGGGGCTCTGACTAATTGAATCAGTATATGAGATTTCACTGCACAGACCAGTTGACACTCACTTGTGCATTATATATGCACTGATTCGCAGTGGTCGACTTTTCACTGAAATCAGTGAGATTTCACTGTTCCAAATTTAGAGAGTCGCATTTATGGACAACGGGGCTCACACTGGGCCAACATGGGCCGCATTTCCTCTACATAGGATCAAGACCCAATCAGAAAAATTCGAGTTATACGAATGTCGACAATAGGTGCAATACAGTACTCGTATTGTCTGTACCGTGTTCGGGATCAGTACTGGATACATATAAATACAGTACCACCTCTGTACTGATACACGGAAAGACCGGATTTATTAATATTCAGAAAGAATTTATCAACGTTTGGAAAAATGACTGTCAATTTAGGGCAAAAGAGGATCGCTGAAAAATATTCTATCTACAAAAAATTCGTAGTCAAAATATTAACAGTTGATAGGTTCATTGGTATTTTTCACAGTCAAACTATCAATTGTCAATACATCGACTACAAATTTTTAATAGACTCACTACGAATATTTTCCAGCGATTCTCGTTTTCCCTGAATTTACAGTCATTAAAGCCAGTACTGAGAGCTTGATGTTGGCCAGGCACTGACTCAGTACAAGCGTTACAATGATCGCGAAGAATAGTATTAGTACTACATCCCAAGTACAGAAAAGCGTCATCCCACCCAAACGCTAGTACCCTGCCAGTCTTGGCCGATACTGGTGCAGTACTGCGCCTGTTGTGAATATATTGTGATATATTCTCAGAAGATTATTTGATTGACGTGTGAGCGCAATCAGATGCAGGCACTCCTCCACCCAAGAAATCATATTCTAAAAATTATAATCTACTCCATAATATGAGCCCAGTAAATCTCCCTCTTAATGTCAGTAGTGATTCTTCTAACGTTCAGAGGCACTCCCACATCAATCCTCTGAAACTCAGAGGAATATTTACTAGCCTCTCATTTCAGAGGAATATTCTTAATTCTGGTATACGATTTTTTCAGTGTCGAAAACCATTCTACAGTTTGACTGTTCTTTGGACATTATTTCAGAATTATATATTGTGGAGAAATATTGTAGAAAACTATTTTAGTCATTTAGAAAACCAATGAGTGCTTTTCCATGCATCCCTGGATATTTGGATTGTTGATTACTTCCAAAAGACGAAGGAAGGTTTCTCAAGATCGTCCTTTGCAAGAATACGAAATTTTATCCCGGGCAACACCGGTAATTATTATTTGATTACTCTTGTTAATGCATTCTCTGTGTTCCTTGTCGAATTATCTTCTTCCTCGAGTGGGAAGGCCATTGCTCCTCTTTACCAAACTGGAATAACAATTTCCTCTCCGACTTACGTTCGGTTTCATTCATAGAAGAATTGATCTTCCCATTTCATAAGAACATTTCAGGTGAAATATTGCAAAAAAAAACACTGTAACATCTTCCACGGTGTGGAATTCAAATTTGACGAAAAAATCATAATATCGTGCGTATGGATCACATAAAATTTAAATTATCCATCATGTGCTGATATTTCAGTACCCCGATTTCAGCCCTCCCGAAAGAAAATTGAATTATTTTTTCTCTTCTCATCATTTCCTATATATGGACTTTCGCATTTCACAACACCTTGATGTGGATAAATTGAGTATACGGTAGCACCCCCTGCGATTTTCCCTCCCTATATAACCAGGGTGGGATTATGGTAATACAGGATTACGTACGTTACGTTTAAGTTGGAGCCGGTCGGTCGTCTGCTATATCCCTACATACATGTATAGATATTCGCTGTTGTATAATTAGCTACGGGAGTGGAATTGAACTTTTATTGAACAGTCACCAGGTACAAATGGTAACCAGTTTATTGATTAAAATATTGGAATGACTCTTGTCACATTCCATTTTTTTCCGTCTCATGCGTACATTTGGATCGAGGAACAGGCTACAGATTCGAATTAAAATCATCAAAGATTATTTCATTTTCATGTTCGATTTTATCAATATTAATTGGAATAATATTATCGACAATTCTAGAAAATTTCTCCATTTTGGAGAACGTTTCCACCCTTCTCAAGATTGTGAAATCCTTTGTTTCTGTATTTTCATACGACATTTACGATAAGAATTTAGTCATCTTAATGGAAGTTTATTTTCAAGAACAATGATCTTTGTGGATTAAATGAAATAAAAATGTAAAAGTAAGACAAAAATGTTGAGGGAAAAAACGATAGTGAAAGTTATCGTCTTGCTCTTTCATTATAAATGGCATTTCATTAAAGTGTGGTGAGGCGCTCTTAAATTTTGCGACTTTTATATAAGTAGAAAAGTTTGAAGTGTTCTTCGAAGGGTCACCAAATTAGGAGTTCGCTCTCGTAAATTACGCTATTTTTCAGTCAAAGGTAGAAGGAGAGCCAAGTTCCCTTTTTCTCTCGGATTGGCTCACTTTATTTGTCAATTAAACAAAAAGAGAAAAATTTAGAGGAAGAGATGGATGATATGTGATTGAACTTCTATCACCGTTTGACATTAAAAATGCTGAAAGTATTCAGCACGCCATTGAATCATTAATGATTTCCAATTCGATTTTTTGTTCATAAAGTGGACTACGTTCACGAGAGGATGTCTGAATTATTCAACACGTTGATCAATAACATCTACGTCAATTTTATATTCAAACTCATTTGTCTAGTATCAAACGGAAAGTATTATATATTTATGATGATTCAAGGTACCTATTCGGGTGAATATTATTCTCACCAGAGAATTGGTGGTCTATATTATTATATGGTTTTAAAAAAAGGAAAAGGATATCAATCATTGATGTTCCATTCCATCCCATTCGGAGGCTTTCTGAGGAAATCCTTATTAAAATTAGATGTGTAATCGATAATCGTAGATGCTGAGAACTCATTCAACTATTTGAACACTTCTCTGTGAACACAGATGGTCCCATCATGATCGTGTAATTACACAAAAGCTCTTATTGGAATATTTAATTGTTCAGCTCTAATTCCACTTTCATTTCCTACATGATATCCTTGAGTACATATCAGGATGTTCCAAGAGGATCCCTATCGTCAGTAGTTTCCGGAAACATACGACTAGTATGTTTGGCCATCATTATTGCTGCTTTATATAATGATTGATGGAAATATGAATTGGATCTTGTTGTTCCAAAAACTTCATCAAATCAAAAATCTTCCCGAATTTCATCAACTCGAGAGGGTTTATATTGGGTAATTCTGAATTCAACATGTTGAGAATACCCGTTTCCCGTTATTGTGATTTCCTAATGTTTTCTCTACGCGGAGAAAACAGAGCTACGATGACCAGCATTCTGAACAATGTTGAACATTGACCGGCTGAAAAGTCTTTTTCGCAAATTGACATTTGTTTCACGTTGATTGATCAGGCTGACCTTCAATTTCTTGTGCGATGATTACCGTTGCGCCGGACACTTTTTCCATTATATCGGTCAGCATTCTGCAGGTAATTGCTTTCAATTCCCGAATATTGCAGACCGTTGAGCGGCGCAACGCTCATCATTGTCCGATGCACTGTCATCATGCCGTTGATGTATCGGGCAATGATCAGTATAGCGTGCACATAACACACGATGCAACACAGTAGGCGCCTCGCTGAGCGTGTCCGCCTTGAACGGACGTTTCCACTTGTATCCGCTAGGCGCTTCATGTCACTACCTAGAGCTTGATAAGTGAAAGTAAACTTGTGAAGGTATGGATATAAGATGCCGTACAGAGTATGGAGGTCAGGTTTGCTAACTTATGACGCCAAAAACAATAATCATGAAATCTACATGATCTGAGCTAACTGGGATATAGTAGAGCAATGTTTTCTGAACATTTTGTGTTATCAGGGTAGGAAATATAAGCCATTGTTACCAGGAATCGCAATTTTCATCTCATGATATCATATAAATCTTCAAGACATCGCCGATGGTTGGGCTCCCATATTGCATGATATTCACTTGAAATTGCCTATGTTAAATTTCATACACAGTTATGGAATTTAATACAGAAATGTTTATAGAACTTAACAACATTCCTAACGAAGTTGAACGAAGTTCTCGATTTTTCAACAAATGAACGTCTTTCCAAAATTTATGATAAGCTCAAAGATATAAGCAATCTCCAGCGTTCCTCTCTCACCTATAGAACTTAAGGTTTTGAAATCTTCACTTTGTTTGTTACTCACTTTGGAGATAGAAGTTTGGGAGTTCAGAACAAAATCGTGTTCAATGTATTTTTGCTTTCTATGTTTCACGAGTACGTAAAGTGCAACGTTTTTGGAACGTCAGCAACCTGACAGTGCTGGAAGGAACTATGTATTGAGTCAGGAATTCTGTTCCTCTTCTCCAAAGTTAACGGGATAAAGAGAGGATCTTCGATGCGACTTAGAATCTTTCAATGATCACAAGATTTGGGACATGAGAGAAACCAGCATGTATACGATTCATAGTTAGATAATACAATACAATCAACATACTTGTATCTCAGTTCAATTTTCAATTCAGAAACTGCCATTTCCTTTCATATTTTCGATTGTCAAATCATTGAACTAAATTCAACGATATTGAATAGTTGAAAACCTTGAACTTGTATGACAAATCTATAAATATTTGAGACAATTCCAAATGGGTTCTTCATAAATTGAACTCTGATCAAATCGGAGGAGGAGCTGGATGAATTAGGAGCTGAATTCTTTCAGTAGATATGCATGGAAAAATTAATGAAAAGTTAGAATAAATAATAACAAAGCATGTACCTAGGAGTGCGTATTGTCAAGAACTTTTGACTCCTCAATGTTGATCTGAATGTTTGTAAGGGAGATTGTGAAGGTGTTGAAAATTTCAGAATTTAATTTGTGTACATTTAGGAATGATAAGAACTCCAAAGTTTTCCGAATCCAAGCATGCACTTCATTCCCAATCACTTCAAATCGATACCTATCACGTACCTCGTGAAAAAAGTTGACTGAAAATTTGAATAATTTCATCTGAGGTACATCTGAGTCTCCTTCACTTTCCAATAAAAACAACGCATGAAATATATTCGTTTCCGCTGCAGTTATAAACACTTTCTGCAACGCATGACTAATCATTGTTCTCTTTTCGTATCGATCTTTATGTTTTGAAACTAAAGACGTGAATGGTCAAGTGAAACTGTCATAATACATCCTGAATCTTTCTTCCCACTGTATCTTTTTCTTCTGTTCTGAAAGAAAAAACCGTATCATTATTCTATGCGACGTTGTTGTGTTTGACGATGGCCTAACGGCTATCTAGGTATCTGGTCAGGTTGTATCGGTTGTGTAAAAATAGAATTCCCATCCCGCCTTTTTTCAACCCCTCTCCATCCTCTTTTATATCCCGTCATTCTTCTTTTTTCTTGGTAGCTAGTTTTTACTCACGTCACGTTACACCAGTACGTTGTGTTGTGGATTACCCTTCGCAGAACAGATTGAAAATATAAATACAAATTCATCCTTTGCCCTCTTGGCAGTTTTCTCACCAAGCAACCAATGTTTTTTCATATTGTATACTATTGGACGTGCCGTCGAGATGCATAAAGCCAGAAGAGGAAAATACATGATGAATATTCCAAAATATCTGGTTTAATTTTTTATTCGTTTCATTCCTGTGCTTGGATGTGCGATATTCGGAGAGTTGAAATCCATGGAAAAAATTTCCCTGACCTAAATATCCTCTGAGATTTTTCATTCTCTTCCTGTCATCGTTGATTAACTTCCAAGAGAAGAATTTCTTCATGACGTTTCCAAAGAATTCACGACTTAGAAATTTATCTGATATCTCATCCTTGTAACTCCACAAACCGAGATATTTTAGACATAGTTTGACAAACAACGTACATTGCGCGTTACTGTGCGCAAAATTAATGCAGACCGATGAAATCAGATATATGAGTCTGTGTATACGTTTACGTATACACGGACAAAGAGGGATTTGTAATTAACTTTATGTATTTAACAACAGTGGATGTGTAATTACGGACTTACCAGTTAAATGCACATAGAGTTTTGAGGTTTGTGGCTTCGGGTCTTGAATTTCTATTATATCAATCTCGTTCTCTAACGTTTCAGCTGAAGCGTATTAATCCATGTCGTTGAAATTTGAATTGTTCATAAAAACGAAATGAAAATGCAAACCAAAAAATCTGATGAATCATTATTATACTCTTTGAATTACCTCCCTAGAACTGGAAACATTACTAAAAACAAATTTTACATCATTTTGGGTCTTCAATAACTGAGTATTTTGTTTTCTGATCACTGATTCGTTTCAATAAACGGTTCAGACTTTCACGACATATTAGTTTGATGGTACAGCGGAAAAAGTGCATTGTTGATATGTAAGCAAACAGAATATTTTAGTGGCGTCGCCGAAAAATATGAATGATATTAGGGATGTGCGAACTTTGAGTTCCTCAGTTGAACCAAACGCGAATCGAACTTCAAATATATTCCTCAAGTCGAACCAAATTTTTTTTGCCACAGTTCGAACGCCCCCAAATAATATATTTTGTTTGCGGTGTATTTCTTGACAAATAAATATTATATGGGTATTATATTTTCATATTACAAATTGGTGCAATTTTAGAATTCGAGTTCGTGAGAGTGAGATACAAGATTTACTATTTGAGTGAAGGAAAAATCCTATATTTATAAAATTTGATCGAGTTTTTATATATTGAAAAGAATGTTTCAATCCACATTCTCAGGATTGAGTATTGAATTCTCCTTACATTCCATATCCATTTTGAATTCTTTTTTATTTTTCTCTACGCCACATCACTGATTTTCGAAATATATCTAATATATTTTAATCCTTCAAAACTATAAAATATTGTTTGCAATTCACATCACTTGTACATCATGACAATCTAAGAATGAACCAGCAAATCATTGTTCAGTTGAATTTGATTATGGTATTCAAAGTCTTGGTAAATTAATTATAAACAATATGAAGAGAGTGTATTGCTAATTTCGTGACATATTGTTCGGGAGCTATAATTTGCAATATTTGAGACTGGTCGAAACATTTTTTGAAATAATAACAATTGAAAATCTGAGTTTCATGAGTTTCTAATTAGATAATGTCATTCATAAAAACTTTTGAAATGTTTGATAAAGTTCTGCTGTTTGAACTTCTCCGCAATGTGATCTAATAAAAGTCTCACCGAGTAGAACATTCATTTGAAAAAGGCATTGAAAAATATATTCCATTTGATATAACGAATGTATTCACATGGAATTGATGTAATAATTGTTCTTATAGAATTTACCATTCTTTCATTGTTGATTGGATTGAATACAGCTCTAGGAGACTGAATATTGGATTAAAAAGAGAAACTCATTGTGTTGAATGTGTGCACGGAGAAAACTGGTATAGTAAAATATGAAAGGACCAAACGTTTGGTCACTACAATCAGTCGCATTTTTATTCCAACTGAACGTATCGTCAGTTCAACTAAGCGTATGGTAATTTTGATTGAGCCGTTCAGTTCTTATGATTGCGCGGTTTGGTCTGTCCATATTTTACTATTCGCTCAGTGATTATCACTTTTCCCTTTTTTCTGTGTGGTTAGAAAGATCTGCTTGGAACTTCAGTTTAAAAAGTTCATTGAATTTCATAATAAAATATTGAATTCGATAATATAATTATAAATGTTAAAATTTTTTTTCTTGAGATGATACTAGCAGCATGGCAGCAGTCAAATCGTTTATGACAAACTATGGACAAACGCTTCAATTTAATCAAAATCTCGCTCTGTACAGCCCTTGCACATATTTGTGAAATTTAATAAGCAATTGTTACACTTCAAGAAGGAATTCCGTTCCCAAGGACATGAAGGAAACGAAAAGTTCTACGAAACTCTATCGAATATCTGTGGAAATCTATAACAATCTCATAAAGAGGAAAATTTGAATATTACGCTGATACATAATTGTCACAAGTGAAATTCCACAGTTCGACAACATTTACGTATGAATGTGATCAGATATTCATCGTTTCCGCAGTTACAAACTTTCACAAGCTCACCGATATCCGTATGCTCCGTTTGAGAATACTTGATTTCTCTTTTGACATACGTTTCATGTCGGAATTTTTGATTGAATTCAGTGGACTGGAAATCGGTAGATCCGTGCAAATATTTTTGAATTGAAAAATGTTCGCATGGTATGAAAATAGAAAAAAGATTACTTTTATAAATCAGCGGTGGTATTTTCAAGTATTCTTTGTTAGTGTTGGAGAGATACTCTACACTGAAAAAAATCTGTGGTTACACTAACCATCTGAAGTAGAACAATACAGATTGATATCGTAGCAATCTGTGTCGCTCCTAGAACCATCTGTTTGTCTGGGTGGCATTACCGATGTTTCTATACTTCAGATAGATGGTCTGAATTAGTACAGATTGGTACGGGTAAACAGTATTGTTATGGGACCAATAGTTTTCTCTTGGTGTAGAAGCTGTATATTCAAAGTATTTTCACGATATGCCATGTGTGGTTCAATTTGATGATCATGCATTTGATATATCTTAATTGCATTAGAAGCGCACACCTCCAGAAGAGAAATTGGAAGTATTTCTGCAAGGACCTGGCCTAATTTATTCATGCGTAATCAACCATGTCGAAACCGAATCCGTTGTCCATATCATCCCATCACGGCAAGTTTTCTTTCTAACCTCGAAGAATGGCTTGAAAAAACTCACCAACATGAATATGAAAATCCAAGCAAACCTCATAGCGTAAGGAGGAATAGAATAGTGTGTGTTAATAATGAAAAAATATATATATTGCTCAAACACAGATCTCTGGTAATAATAGCCTTGTTGTGATTTTTATCAGGATTTTTTGGAAAGTGGTAGCCCCTTTTTCGAACCCTTTCCAATACTCTTTGAGCCTATAAATCGTCAAACTTCAAACCCCGTAACCAAATAACTGAATCATCATATGATTTTCCGTAGTTATTGTATATCTGACTACAAAACTTCAATTCTTCCTGACCCAGAAACAACGACATGGACGTGCTTTATTCACATGAAGTTTCCTCATCTTTCACGAATAGCAAGAGTTGAATACATGAATACATAAATAACTAAATACTCATTGTACGATTAAGTTTGGTGTTCTTGTTTCTGCGTGTCTTATGTCGTATATCTTGGAATGTCTTCGGGCATGTTAGAATCTCTTGTTAGCGATTTACGCTCCCACTGGAGAGTAGTTGGCATCTATTTTTTGAAAAGAGACTATGCTCGTGTACGCTTCTTCAATAATAAAGAGTTAATCATACAAAGGAGTTGTTCCTTCGGGTGATACCTGATGATTGAAAGTAAATGATCCCTGCTTCGTTTTATTTCGACATCTCATGTACTTCGGCTCTGGATTTGTCTTGTTTATTCAAGCGTTTATGCGTTGACTCGGTCGGTTGTCTCGCGATAAGAATGTTCGAGAGGGAATAATCAGTCATGCAGGCTCAAGATTGACGAGTCAGGTATTCGAAGATACAAGTACGTTCAAATAAGTGTATGAGATGACGAATAGTTATGAACTATTTTTATCTTAAATCAGTCAAATTCGAAGTTTAATCCGACACGTCTCAACTATTAAATCGTATTGTGAGTGATGTGTTTGAGATAAGAATGCACAATATTGTACAACATATCGAACCGCATGAGATTCAAGTTGGAAACGGCACAGACATTTAATCGAAATTCTATAGTAACTCAGGATAGTTATGTAAAAACAGAAAAGAAGTGATCTGCGTGCCAAAACACGGCATTTGTATGAACGTATCTTATGTCATGGTTGATTGTGCTTTAGAAGAAAAAGGCATAAATTAGATCCGATGATCTAATATCTTGGCATCGGAGTTCATCGATCTATGAGGAGTATATTCGATACATGAGAATTTCTATACAACGCATCAACGGGCTTAATCGACGCTTCGAGAAGTCCAGCGTACAGCAACGTCATCGAGATGGCAGAGCAACGACAAGCTCTATTTCGGTCACGCAGAGGGCGGTGATACGCAACGCAGCGTTCTATTCATTCGGTACATGTGCAAGCAAAAGCATTTATTCACAAGCTAAGGTCAGAAATCACTGTAAATACCTTAATTCGTATTTTCTAGATAATTGAATATAAAATCGTTTGATTTAGAATAAATCGGAAAATAATACATTTTCAACGTATGGCATTTGATCAGTCAAATCAATGATAAATTCAGTTCATTTAGATCGAGTTGGAATCATGTTTGAATACAGCTGTGACGAGTCTGTACAGGTCCAATTTTTTGTACAAGTTTGTTGGCACTGCCAAAATGTACACCAGGGTATGCACTTCGCCTCGACCTTGAACTTTTTCCACATGCATATAAAGCATGGCGTTTTACGTGGGACTGGCTGATGAAAATTTTGAGGATGCCTCAAACCAAGTATCCAAAAATCTGCTTGCTTAAGCTATACACCATGACGAAACAACCAATCACTAAAGTAACTGATCAGAAATACAATTGGACATCTTCTTTTGTGGGAAAGCTGAGATGTGAGTTTGTGGAATGAAGAGTGGGAAGAACCCATGTGGAAATTGCCAGAGTTGTCAAAAGGTGCAGTACTGGCAAGATTGTATTTGTTGTATTTCGGCAAACACAACAATTTCTATTCAGAGTTATTGTTGTTCCTCGACTGGCATCAATTGGTGAACGGAATTCGAAAGGTATTAATTTCCGCCGACAGACAGTTTTGCGCCAGTACTCAATCTTTCTCACTGAGCAAAGACTCAAGTTTTGAAGAAACGAAACTGTGCTAATATCGAACTTCAGTTGGTAACATTGTAGGTCAATATGAGAATACAATACCGGGTCACCATTCATACAACTTTGTCTCACTACGGAATCGGTGGTCGATCCGGATTTAAATAAATTTTGTCATGATACCGCTGTTTTGGCGTAACAAGACTGCTCCAGCACAGAATCAGAGTCCTTAACAATGCAACACAGCATCAAAATACGAGATTGTGTCAGTACTAATACGACATTGTCTCTCTACGGAATCGGTGATGAATCGTTGTTCTATCCAACTTCAAAGTAACATGGTTGTTCAGGCGAGACGAGACTGCGCCAGTACCGAACTAGAGGTAATCACCCTCTGGAATATATAAAGATACCATATCCTAAGAATGTCGAAAGAACATTATCCACCACGAAATTGTTAGTCGATCGGAGTTGGAATCAACTTTGTCGTGATACCGCTGTTATGTCGTGACAAGACTGCCCCAGTACAGAACCAGACTCCATACGAAGGTTGAATAAAATAAAAACATCATACTTTGCCAGTATCGATGGAACTTTGTACGGCTTCGGAATTGATGGTAGATCGTAGTACTCAGATGAAGTCCTCACAGTAAATGGCAATTCGAGTCATCCGTCATCGACTCAGAGATTCGCTGATGTGAAATGGACTCGATTTGCCATCCACAAGACCCGGATTCAGTCCTCACTCGATGATATCTCAAAAAATCTAAAATTACACTTCACTAGTCATGGTAAAGTAGGGTGAGATGATGCACTTTCCCGCTTTTTTACACTGAGAAATAAGAAGTGAAATTTGCATTTCAAAAATAGTTTGAGCCACTACAACTTGAGTTGATTTTATAACAGTTGATGTGAATCTCACATTCTCCGCTGTGAAATCCACTGAATTGTGTTGGCTTGAACTATTCCTTCAAATCGTCTAAATATTGACTTCACGAGATGTAAGTTTTACAACTTTTTTTTCTCGGTTTACAGCATAAAATGATAAATCATATATCAAACCTCGTGCACTCAAGAAAAATATAAAGATTCAATCACAATCTTTGAATTGTTCTTGTGTAGATGAGGTTTCGTGTATTATTTTATGCTGTAGTGAAGCGGTAAAGTGCGTCATCTTACCCTGATTTATCTTATATAGTGAAAGATTTCATCAAATTTCGATATGTTGTTTAGTTTTTGCCTCTAGAGTGGTTTACCCTCTTAAACCAGTATCAACCCATATTTCTTAGAGAGTATGAATTGTACCTTTAGAAAAAACAGCAGCAATCTAGGAATACATTGAAAGAATTTTATTTGAAAAATTACCGTGAAATTTCAGTGATCGAGAGACAAGTAGGAATTTTCGAAAATATCACTGTGCATTTTGTAGAACTTATAGAAAATGTCTAATTTTCACAACAAAATTCTTTCAGTGTAACAATTTGAAAACGATATAAGATCGAACCTTGTTCTCCACTTTATGAATCTCTTTTTGCAAGTAGAAAAATGGTTTGAATGTTCAAACCATATTGTGATTCATCCAATTTACAAAGAACTATTTCACGACTTTTATTGTTCATGTGTTTCAATCACAATTCCTCAACGAAGAATAGAGAAGATTATGAACAAGAATGTTATTATCGAAGAATCCATGTTCTTGACAGTTCGATAGCCCTTTATGACATTAATTGATCGCCATTTTCAAACCCGATTCATTTCTTAGTTCTTTCATCAGTTTCCCCATCTCTAAAATACGTCATAAAATGATAAAAATTCTTCTTTACTTTGCTCTGGAGAGCCCCGACCTCATATCGGGCTTGAAATCAGTCTCTGGCTCAGTTCAACCACAATCGTATTCTGATAATTGTGCTCCCCGAGTTCACAAACCGCTAGTTCATTATATTTCTCGAGTATCACAAAGTAGTACCATCAAATGATATACAGAGGATCCTGTTTCTCCGCTGATTGCAACTGATTGTAATCAAAGGGCAGAGATATTCCAATTGGATTAACTTTTATATTCTGCATCGCCAAAGATTGCAGTAAAAAATTGAGAGAACACAAATAAAACCTAATAAAATCACTTCATTTTCAGATTCTTATACAAATTGTTTCATTCAGTTCAAATTATATTCCACTCCTATTTTCATATTTTATTATTATTTTCGTTTCTCGAATAAATGCACTTCAAAAAGGAAGAGAAGTTAATGAACTCCTCAACAAATCTCTGGAATGCCTCAGTTCATTATATGATAATAATCAGTCAGTCTGTCGATAGTTTTACAGAATTTTGTTGTAATTCAAACGAAATTTTTGTTGAAAATACTTCTCTATTTGATCATAGTACTGTGGAAGTTGTTGAACCTCACAGAAAAGTTGATTATCTCCACACAGTTTTTCCATTTTACAATCAAGACACCTACATCAGTTGTCGAGTCTGTTTTATCTACGAAGTGGAAATGTCAAATCTCATCCTGTTCATTCCAACTTTGTCACGTTTCCTGGTGTTTTTAGATCTTCGTGACGGATAACCTTTTTCTTTGAAGTTTTCCCACACAGTTACTTATCAAAGCTTTCGTGTCGACCGCTGGTAGGGTGATTTTGAGGTGCTTCAATATATTCGTCGGGAAATTCTGATAAAATTCTTCCTGCAATCTCATTACTGTTATATGATAGAGGTGACTATTCATCTTCATTTCTGCAAGTTCTTTCGTCCCTTTCATAATGAATGAGGGAATCTATTGTATATAGACGAAGAGATTGATTCCGAGAGATGATACCAACATCATAATATGTCACTTCAATACGTTTTCCTACTTTGATTATGAGATCATTCCTGAAGAATTCACAAAAAAAAATAAGTATTGTCTTCTAGATATAATGCAGAAAATTGAAAAAAAAATCGGCCATTCTTCGATATTAGAATTGAGTAACGAGGATTTGATAAGGAATGAAGAAACATCCCTGGTAGGAATCATTTTAGGTGTATCCCTGGCCCTGACATGGAACAGTGGAATGCCTCATATGATTTCCACCAGGAATGCTATCTTCGTGTATGAATGAGAATCGAGAACTCGGGTGTTATAAAATTCCTTCAAGCTTTTGAGGGTGATTTTATCGAAATGAGAGACTCCAACTGATGCTAGATGTGGTTGATCTCGAATGAAAGGATTGAATCGAAGAGAAATTCACAAATGAAGGTAAAAAAGAGATATCTTAAGACATCGGTCCAGTTGATCAAACTGAAACTCGCTCTGAGATTCGATTTTGTTCAACTTTGAAACGTTTTCGAGAGATCTAAACCAATTCTAACGAGGTAGCTGACTTTGTGTGCACGTATGTCTACACGTTGATATATGTATAAAGGATGAGAAAAAGAGAGAACTGTTTCTTTTCTCTGCATTCTATGTGTCTGCTGTAGGAAAACGTGCCCCGAATGTTACATGTACAAGCAGTGAAAAGAGATCAGACATGAGAATATAAGTCCGGAAGTAAATCCATCGAGTACGGGGTTTAGATATGTAAGACGAAGACCTATGCTTCGAATGATACTTGGTAGTAAATCCTTAACGCTCCCATGGTTTGAAAATCTGTGCCTCGGAATATATATCCGAGAGATATATTTTTTCTCCCTCCTTAATTCTCATCGTGGCTTGGAAAAGAAATGAGAATGAATAAAAGTATACTGTAAAAAGATAGTCTTTATCCAAAGTTCTTTGATGCATAGGAAACCATTATTGTCTTAGAGTGAAGGAACTTTGTTTTCATTCTCTTCTTACGTAACTACAAACTTTTTATATATAGATGCTCTTTAGGAAGATCCATCATATTCACGATGTTTTGAAAAGCGTATCCGCTTTATGAAATCCGAGCTCATTCATCAAGAAATTCCATTCATCTTCCGCCTTTTGTGTTTTACATTCCTATCCAATTTATTGAATATTTAAGATCATTATCTGATACTTAATATCGTGATATACTGCTTGTTAGGTCCAGATTTTGAGAATGATACTATGGAGTGAAACTACGATTTCCACTCTACACCTTCTCTAAATTGGAGAGAGTGAGATTTCCACTCGAATGGGAAGGTAGGTTCCCTTCGAACCCTGGTTTCCTGAGAAATGAATTCTCACTCCAAAAGGGTGGAATTCCACTCTTCAGGCAGCCAGAAGGGAACCTATCTTTTCGCTCGAGTGGAATTGTCACTCCACCGTGTTTGGAGAACCGATTTACAATATTTGAACAGCAAGTTATAACTCAAGAATAATATCCAAACCGACTGAAATAATGAATTGCTCATAAAAAAAAATTTATTGATCTACAAATGGCTACTGGATAATTTACGAGCAATGAAATTCGCTATTGTCTCGGAAAATATTACAACTATTCATGAACGAAGCTTAAATACCTGTAAGTGGTATGAATTTCATGCAGTAGCGCAAGCAAAATGAGTTATTCCACTCACAATTTCTTGAGTACATATTGGTTGAATTTGAGAGAATGCAATAAAAAAGGGAAGTGAAGAACCTCGAGGAAGAGAGTGTTCTCGAAATGAATAAAAAAAAGTGTCAGAGCGAATACAAAGTAAATAAGGTATATTCAACGATGTTGATATTTTGTAATATACGCTGTCAGAGTAGAATTCTACTATTGCTTTCATCATGTAAAAATGTTTTTATCTTTCTTCTGATTATAATGATTGAAGGAAGTTATGAGGCGTGAGTTTTCGTGATGCACGGTATTATACGTGAGATTTTTCGAACCTTTAATCATCGAATCGTATATTTAAATTTATTTTGACAGTTCTTTCAGAATTATTCGAATTCTGACCATCCATTACGTATTCGTCACGTTTAATCGCGGATATTTTTCAAATGATTGTGTGCAGATTTGACAGAAGAGTGGCGAAAACAAATAAAACTCGAGTACATAAACGTGACGGAGATGAATCCGCACGAAGCTTTACATTACAGCAATGAAAAATTTCACCCTTTATACGTCGCGAGTGGAGATCTTTTCTTTCCATTCAGATTCACACTATTGTACGTGAATATAAAATATATCAAATCGTACTACATAAAATCGAGAAAGTACAGGAAATATTTTACATCATTCCTTCATAGAATCTACCTCGTAAGAAATATCAGTCAATCGAAAATGAATAGAAAAAAATGTTTTCTTATTTTTCGTTGCAGTGACACGAGTTTGCACTTCACTTGTTACGATGAATTCATATCGATACCCATAGTATTGGAAAGGAAATAATTCTTACGATGTATACTGTTTCAAAATTGATCAATTATTGACACAGCGAGAAACCAGGTAGCATATTTGGTCTTCTTCAGAACTTTTCTCAAATACTTTTCGAGTGAGGGTGCAATATGGAAACTGTTCTCATTAAATTGAGAAAGATTCATAACGATTCAATGCAAATATCCACATCTGTTGGATGTACACGTTTTCTTCAACGGAAAAATACTAGTCGCGTATGATGGAAAGGCGGTACAATATACATACATTATAGTGATTCAGTTACAGGACTATCCTGCCATGCTGGAACGGAATTGAACGTCATACGAGGAACGAATAAGAATCAAATCCTAAAGAACACGAAGGATACATCTACTATACATAGATATGTCTACGTAGGTATAATACAGATTGGTTCAAAATTGGTCGGAATGGAGAGAAGTTTATCACCCAGATTGCTGGATTATTTATTTTTAAGGAACTTTTAAAGTACCTTGTGTACTGAATATACTCTTGGTGTAATGGTGACTATGAAAGATGAATGAATAAGTTTGAATTTCCAGAAAACTTCTTATAGTGAACAATAGATATAAGAATTCGCGTAATTTGTAGTAAATTTTAGAATAATTCCCATTCAACAAACATCATTTCTATAAACTTTTGAATGTAACCGTATGTTGAATAATACTTCCCTTTTGGGATACTGTTAGATTTCTGCCTAATTATGCCACTTTATTAATATTTTGACCAGTCAGTGAGAAAGTTAAGAAGCTTTGGGAAGTTGAAAGCTTGTTTCAAAGGTCTATTGTTCCGATTCGTCGGATTTTTTTTTACTTTCATCCACATAATTCTCTCTTCCTTAAAGAAGAGAACAAGGAGAAAAAAGAGAATAACTGGGAGTTTGTTCATAAGAAGGTAGTACGACGTTCTTCAAATCGAACTCGCCTTTGCTTTCCCCCTTCTTCTTCTTTTTCTCCACCCTAGTGCGGCAACGGGATGCAAGCTGAATATCGGATGCAAAACTTTCACCGCATTTCTTCCGCTAACGTTACGACTGAATGAGGCCAGAGGCGTAGGATAAGTACCGGGATAAGACGGAGTTTTCATGTAAGAAGCCAGGTGGTTGCAGCCCAGACTCTGGGTATTAGGATATAGATAGGATCACAAGCTATAAGCCAAGAATCTCACGTGCTCGGTTCGATCACGTCTCAAATTTGTTCAGCAATGGAAAAATGTGCTGGGAATTAAAATAAGTTACGTGATTTAAGGTTGAGTTGGAAAACATTATACCCTGTTAATCTGATTCAGTGAGAAGTCTGGGAGATCAGGGGAATTTCCCTGGAAACTAGTTATTCCCTGGTCGAATCAGCAGGAAAAATTGGAATGAGAATGATTTTGGAAACATCAATCTCTGAGGTTTGAAATACCACCATACTCTGAAGATACTCTTTTTCAATCTTTTCAGAGAATGGCAGATCACCAAATCCCATAATTTGTGAGAAGATCGCTGCCAGGAGTCCCTCTGCTAATTCAATTCGGTTCTTTCATACCAGATACAGGGTGACTCGAGTTCGGTAGATTATATTTCAAATGCAACAATTTCCAATATGAAAAAAATATTTTGACGCTTTCTTCTCGGGATATGAGCATTTTTAGATCATTTTTCAAACCTAAATCGTTCAAAAGCGTTGTTTGCTGCATACTTGAACTTGGAACCATTCGCCAAGTTGGAACACGGCGGATCTTTGGGGAAAAAAATTGAACTACCCTGTCATTTTTCAATTCTAAGTTACAGTAATTTGAAATTTTTTGGCGTTTCGCCCATCAGAAATCATCAACTTTAAATTGTTTTCATACAATCCCGAAACAAAGAATGAAAAAATGGGTGAATTTTTTTTTCCAAAGATCCGACGTGTTACAACTTAGCGAATGGTAGCGAGTTTAAATATGTAGCACACAACGCTTTCGAGCGATTTGGATTTGAAAAAAGAATCTAACAATGCTCATATCTCAAGAACAAAGCCTCGAAAAAAGTTTTCGCATACGCGAAATTATTGTATTCTGGCTGCAGAACATGTCCTTAAAATATAATCTACTCGACTTGAGTCACCCTGTATATTCATATTTATACCTTCGCTTCTCATAAAATTCAGCTTTCAGATGCTGATTCTTTATGCCTGAACTCGGCTCTATTTTCTTTTCCGTTCATCTAATTTCATCTCATATTATGAGATTCAAACGAACTTTGGCATGGAAGCCATTTCGAGAAGATGTTGTGTTCGAATTTTGATAAAAGTGTGGGAGATTCAATACAAAAACATGAGTAGCAATTGCTCCCAAACTTTTGTGTTGATCGAAAAACACTTCCTTATGGAATTCGATTCACCTGACCTTCATGAAGTTACTGAATCGCCTAAAAAATATTCTCTCAAAACTGCAGCGAAAAATATTAACATATTGAGATTTCCCGCTGCAGTTGAAGTTTAATCATTAGATTCAATCAAATTTCTGTTGGTTTCAGAATGCAAGTCCACTCTTCTGTCATTAAAATCATTATTCCAATCCTGATCTGGTTAAGTATGTTCGGAATTTCATGAATTTAAACAGACAAAAGATGAGAACTCAAGAATAGTCAATCACCGTGCTTAAAAGTTCGCGGTGAATCACAAAAGTTTATTCATGAAATCATGCGAGATGAAAATTTGCTTACTTCGCACTGTTTCCGCGATGAACGATTCTATGTCACATAATATATGACTCATAAAATACTTAACCAGATCAGGATTGAATTAGTGATTTTAATAATAGAAGAGTGGAATTTCATTTTGAAGCTAACAGACATTTGATCGAATATAATGATAAAATCTGAACTGCAGTGTGTAACCCCAAGATGTTTCTATATTTCGCTGCGGTTTTGAGAGAATATTTGTTAGACGATTTAAAAACTTCATAAAGGTCAGGAAAGTCGAATTTCGAAGAGGAGTGTTTTTTGCTCCACCTCACTGTACATGCTAAAACTTATCCGTCAAAAACGTAACCGTCGTTATCTTATATCCATCAAACTAGCCTGAGTGCAAGATAAATGTTGAACACAAAGTTTTCGAGTATAATTACCTTCCCGTATCGAATTAGCATAGAATTTCACTACATATCATGAGTAAGATTATCTAAAAATCTGAAAACAAACTTTCAATGTATCCTAATGGCATGATCTTTTCACTTTTGAGATTTTCATCAAGGTAAGTTATTTTGTTAACACACTACTATCAGTTATGTTCCAACATTCTGAATCTCGACAAGATTATCCGAGGACAAAATCCAAGTTTAACAACCACATCTCTTTTCGCTTCCTTCACATTCGAGTAATGGCAACCAAAGAACGAGAAAATATGGCCTTGGCTTTTCCCTGACCAACCATCCGAACTGCTGTTCTACACGTACTACCGCTTTTTCACGTTCAAACAGACAATATTGCAGAAACCCTGTAGTTGAACACGTACTGGGTGTTCAGAGGAGCGTATATTCTCGATAGAAATTCTCACATCCAGAAATTCATGTGTAAGTATGAAAAAAAACTGTCAGTTGTTACGTTTTTGTTGCTATACTTGCAACATATTTACATCTCTCAGTTTGTAATGAAGAAGGTATCTTGCATGATAATGATTACCATATTCTTTACTCCTGCAGTTGCCTCAGCTTATGTATCACTTTGAAGCATTGGAAATATTCCTTCAAATTGTCAGATGAAGAATTCGAGTTGTCACAGAATTCAATCATGATTAGTGTGGCTCTTAGTTTCTTATCGCACTTCTCCAATAAAGCAAATGCAATTAAATTCTACAGCAGCTTCGCAATCTTCGATTGCACCTGATACATCCGATACAAACTTGATCGGTTAACTTCAACTGGTGTTCCGTTATTCATACAACCATCCTCACTCCACTTTGCGAACGAACTTTGGTGATTTCCAGAAGCCGACTGAAGAGTATCTTGCATGCAACAAGCGTCACAGATCTTATATTTTCAAGGGATTTCAGTTCGATTGGTCACCAGAGGAAAATTTATGAACCAATTTATTTTATGGTGGTAGAAAATAACATCGGACGTCTTACTACATCAGTTAGAGTAAGAAATTCTGTTTTCATATCGAAATGAGAATATCATGACGTGCGGTAAATGGAAGAAAATAAGGTTTTGAAAATTACAAAATTGCTATTAAATCAGCAAGATGAAGGAAATATCATGGTTGAATTGTTGTTGAACATGAGCGCGTAACTTTACACATGATGAAATACAAATTTTTATTACCTTGTCCAACAATAACAGAGGTATTTTCTCTCATCTTGCCAATTCAGTAGAATAATGTAATTATTTTTGAACCATTATTTTCCTTTGTGTAAGATTGGTAGAATTTCATATCGTGTCGATATTTGATTGGAATATGAAATGCGTACATTTTGCACTTTGCAATAAATCCTACAATGCAATGAATACAATGAATCTTCAATAAAACAATTCTGTATAATATATATTTACGATTATTTTGGATTTACATATCTGAACTGATATTTATACGTTCATTGCATATCACTCACGATGAGATATTTTTAATGATTTATGAATGCTGTACATATATAAAAAAACAACAGGATCGTATTATTTTTCACATGTTTTTATTTTTTTCACAAGTATCGAACATTTTTCAATATATAAGCTGTGATTCGAGCTCTGGAATCCCCTTTCCATGTATTTTCTACCTGCATTGTATTTTCGTACACACTTCTACACACGAATTCACGGTTTCTGTTATTTCTCTCCCTTCATTTGCAAAATGTTTGATACACGCGATCACTTGTGTCAGTGGAGGATCATCCATTTTTCCTTACTGCAGTTGTGTTTTCGAAATGAGATCCTTCCATCTATTCTCTCACGTGCGTGATTCTAGAATAAATCACACAACGTTTCTCGGTTTCTTCCTTCCACTCAGTGGAGTATATGCCTTATTGTGTCCATCTTTTACTCCCCTGATGTATCTATCTTTGTAAGAAGGTATCATATAAACCTCAGAATAGATTTTTCTTCATTTCGTTCACGTTTCTCTTCTCTCACACCGAAGTCGTTTACAGGAGTGCGGGAGAAATTGAATTCGTTTTGTACATTCATTGTTCTTTTGAACATATACATCTACCTATTCCATCATGTTAATACAATCCAAATAAATCCCCCCTGTATGACGGTATAGGGAGAATGAAAATGAAATGAATTGTCATGTCAGAAAGGAAAAATACATTATGAAGAATGATTTGATGTATCTGTGGTATGACTATCAACTCTGTTGAAAAAAGTTCGATAATCACTGATATATTCTGATCAATTTCTGGCCAAATGAATATGCATTGAATGAAATCTCATTGATTTTTTTGTTCCAAAAATTTGTCTACACTGGGAGTCAATAATATTCGCATTGTGTAGAAGAAATCATATGAATTTACTGGAAATTTTCAAGTGCTATAAGTAAAATCGTTGATTGTAACAAACAAACACACATCACTGTTAGAGAAATCTAAAAGTTTTTTAATTCAATACTCCAAGAGACCACACTATACAAGAATGTTCAACGGACGTTCACGACCTTTTGGGTAGAATCTATATAAATGTGTAACTTATATTTTTCAAATACTCACAGTAACGATTCTTATAATTAATGAACCAGTCTCATCATTTGATAACTTGATTGTGTTATGATTCAGAATCAGTGAACTCTATAATACTAGTGTGTCTAAAAAGTAAGGTGACATTTGAATATAAACTCTGTGCGGGAATGTATTTTGGGAAGTGTTCTCATGTTTAGGTTTGGAAGACTGTCTTTGATATCCGTGCCAAGGGTCAGATCAAAATATTCATTAGTGTTTGAGATATGCTTCGTGTTGTAAGCTGATGAAAGTGAATTTTTCGATTTTTGTAATAATTTTGTTTGTGGAATGAATTTTCTGCTGCTGGTTCGTTGAGAATGGTACAGAAAGCCTATCGTGATAAGGCTATGTCAGAGAAAAATGTTCACAAGTGGTATAAAGAGCTCCAAGAAGGTCGAGAACGTGTTGAAAACGAAAAACGTCCGGGTCGACCATCAATTTGGACTGATGAAGTTGACGTCCAAAAAATCAAAGATTTGGTGTTTGTGAATAGTCGATTAACAATTAGAGATCTTGCTGATGATGTTGGATCAGTCAATACGATTTTGAAGGACGTTTTGGGCCTCAGAAGCGTCAAATCTTGATCGGTACCTTTCTGACTATCAGGACAAGATGAAACACATTATTACGGAAGATGAAAAGTGGACTTATGCTTACGAACCGGGAACAACCGAATTATCAAGTGAATATCGCGCTGAAGGTGAGCCAAAATAAAAAAAACCGCGCCAAAGTCGCTCGAAAAACAAGGTTATGTTGACTGTTTTCTTCGATTATCGTGGTGTTGTGCATTCTGAGTTCCTTCCATTAGGTCAAACTGCCACCAAAAAATGTTATTTGAGCTTTATGCGTCGTTTACGTGGAGCTATTCGCCTAAAGGGAACAGAATTCGCACCACGACAATGCACCGGCTCACACTGCATTGATTCGTGACCATTCCACAAAAAACTCAACCCATATCGTTTCAGAACCATCGTATCCACCTGATTTGGCACCGTGCGACTTCTGCACTGAGAGAAGAGTTCATTTGTACTTGATGAAGCTTGTTTTGGATACAGCGGAATAAATATTTTGTCCACATAAACTGGACTCATTAACTATAAATAAAATGTATCAACTGTCCAAAAACCTCATATGACGTTTCTTAACTGTTAATAAACCTTATCTGAGGGTAATGAGCCATGTTCCTGTCTAATAAATATTTATTTCGCCGTACCCAAAAAAACATTCATCAAATATAAATAAACTCTTCTCTCAGTGTGGCTATTCAACAAACCGCTTCGGGGGAACCGTCTTGAGTCGATAGAGGAGATCCAAGCAGAATCAGAGATAGAGAGCTGAAAGCCATCCCGGAAACCGAACCAACAACTTTAACAACTGTTCCGAAGATTGGAAAATGCGTTGGCATGAGTGCATTGTATCCGAGAAGGATTACTGTGAAGGCGATAAACTTGATTTGGGAGAATCAATAAAGATTTTTGAAAATGAATGCTATGTAATCTTATTTTTTGGACACAGTAGTATATTGGAATGTGCACTTTCTCAATTTTCTATGGTATGGTCCGATCAGGAGAAAAATGTGGAAGAGAGTGAGAGAGAGATCCAAAGAATTGGGACAGGATATCTCTTTCCAATTCATACTGTTTAAAGAGAGGAAGGAGAAAAATTGGGTGAGTTTCACTTTCTCTTGCTCATGCAATCAACTGTACCACTCTGACCGCGCGGATCTAGGGAGAACTCATTCCAGTATGTAATTGAATTCACTGTTCAGAATCAATGACTGCTATGAAGTTACTGACTAGGTTATAAACAACGGAATGTGTTTTATTTTCCATCGAGGGGAATCGTTTGAAAACATACAGATTCGAAATTATGAGATCGATTTTCTCCTACACATTGAGTTGATGGCTTTGATAACATACTCCAAGATAACAAAAACCTGTAGAATTGTTGCTCAAACGTTCCTCAAAAGTAATAAACTTTTTGCTCAATTAATCCATCAAAAAATACATAAAAGCAGAAAACTTACGTTTCCCTGCACTTTTAGATCTTCAACCGCAAGAAGTCGACATTTTTGTGGATGGTATTCGAACTTTTCAATTGCAATAACAAAACGCAACTTCTCCACCCCTAATCAATTTCATCATCGGAAAAAACGATTTTTCGATTCACCCTAATAAACAGTTTGTTAAATTTTATAGTAAAATCTTGAATTCAATAATATAATTCTCGATGTTGAAAATTTTCTTCCTGATCTTAATAACATATTGGTGGAGTTGACTCATCAATTATTAGAATTCTGATAAAAATTTTGAAATTCTTTCATCAATATTGAATTTGTGAAATATTGTTAAGTCCAATATCGGAATATGATATTTCATAAGGACTTTCGTATTGTATTGAAGAATTTCCCTAACAGTGATCCGAAGAAAATAAAAGTTCTATGAGTGACGATAAAAATTGTTCAAAATACGAAGAAAATAAATCTCAGCTGCAGCTGTTAGTGTATTCTCGATGTATGATGTAGTTATTTGTCCTCGACATACATGATACAATCAGCATTCATCGATAACTCATCCTGAGAACAGGATGACGACAGAGAACACCAGCTTCATATTGCATTGAATACGTAATACACTTGCAAATCACTCATTTCACTCTCTAAAATTTATAGAGTCAGATTCCGATATTGTTCAGCAGGCCATTGGATTTTCTAATAAGAGTAGTGAATTTTTCAATTTCAAAGAGTGGAATGCTAATTCGTGAAACTGTGAATTGTGGGTTGTGAATTCGAAAAGGAAAAAATACTACTCGGACTGGCCAAGCTGCCTTCTGAGATTCGATAGATTGAAAACATCGAATTTTAACTTTTCCTAATTCGGAGAGTAGAATTGGGCATTGTTTATGGTTTCAAATATTTGTATTCATAATCTAAAGATATGATCAAACCATTTGTCTACATGAGACTCGATTGATAATGTGAATTCATAGAATTTAATTGTCACCATCACACGAACTCGTGGTTTTTTTGTTTTCTTGTAATGATCACAGTGCAAGAGAGTACTAGCATCAATTATTCGCACCATTGGTTAGGAAAATAAAGGGCCGTGATTATAAGATAGGAAGGAAGAAGCTCCACACGAACGTTGTATCCCCTTGAACTACCTTTTTCATCAATTAGAAGGGTGATACTTTTATACTACAATATATGTGTCTGATCATTGCGGGATTTATCTACTTACGTGCCATCGTAAGATATCCAATTCTCTGAGAATTGTAACTTTAAAGATAGAGCTGAAACTAGCAGACTCTCGCACTCTACCTCATTGTAGAATTATCGCAGAATGATGGAACCGACACCTATGAAATTTTTGAATTGTAATCTTGAAAAATATATATTTTGAAAAAATTAAAATTTCCATTACCTCAGTTTAAAAATGCGATCTGCTAGTTCACGTCTGTTAGCTTCAGCTTCATACTCTTATGGCATTTCAGGACAGAAATAAATTCAAAACTCTCATCTTTTCAACAAGTACACATATCCAGCGTATACTGTTCAAATTGAAATCAGTGAAATCTCACTGTTTCTGCAGTTAAAAATCGACCACTGGATGGAATCAATCGAATATCAGTGAATAGTCACTGGTTATGCAGTTGGAAGTGTTTTTGACTAATCGAATCAGTGAGATCTCATTATAAAGATCAGTTAATATCCACTGATTTTGCATTGTGTGTGCACTGATTCGCAGTAGTCAACTTTTCACCGCAATCAGTGAGATTTCACTGTTTCAAATTCAGAGAGTACAGTACAAATTTGCATTTGTGCGTATTTCTACGGGTTTGATGCAAATGAAAGACTTGTCGAGTCTAAATCCCAGTATTTATCAGAGATTCTTCCTCTTCAGGAATTGTGTACAATGTTAGAAATGAACGCATGGATAGTTTCTGGGAGCAATAAAGCGAAGGACAGAGGAGGTGGTTTACTAGAATCGACCGGCCAGGTTCTCCCTTTTGTCTTCTCTTCGTTATACGCTGTTCCGACTTCCTGCTACTATGGTTAATTTACGGCAGGAGATTACAAGGATACGAATATACCAGCAAGTAAGTAAAACGCTAAAACCAAATAAGGCAGAAGCCAAATTAATTGCATATTGCATTTACAGTAAAACTTTGACGAGGGATTTGCAACGGTGCGAAGTGAAATATTTCTGAGTAGAACAACAGAATGATAATTCATAACTTTCTTCCAAGTTGGATCAAATTCTTTTTACGAGGAATATTGAAGTTAGCGGATGAAATACTCATTTAATCGTCACATCCCACTCTGATTTACAAACTTTTGTTTATTTTGCATGAGATAATGAAGTTGATTTGTGAATGAAATAACTCTCGCACAATCGAGGAACACTGAAAAACAGAGTTATGAAGCAAATTATGAGATCAAGATAACACGCGTATAAAATTCCAAGTCTCCATGCGATAGAAATTCTTTTACTCTCCTTTACAGTATAATGAAATTTCAATTATTCACGGATTTATAAAATACCTTCTAAACCTTTTATTTGCTCTTCACGTACATGTTTTCTTTTTGAAATTGCATGAAATTTTGAGAATATAAATGAGGTTGTGGTTATATTTAACATAGCGTCAATATTGGATGAATAACAAAAAACAGTAATATAATAGAGGAATTCATTCCTGGTGAGAATGAATTAATGTTTTCTGCACTCTCATGCATTTTTTCGACAGAAACTCCTTTACATGAGCAAACAGGATTTCGTACATCAAGTTGCACTTTCCTTTGTAATATTTTGAAAGAGAGAATTAAATTCAACGTTGGAAGGAAAACATCGAGATCTTATTGAGGTAAATTCAAATTGCATCGAGAAAAATCCATTTAAAAGGGAATAAAATAAATGTGTTCACCAAAATACACCATTTGAAACTTTTGAAAGTTTTGATGAAAAACAAAAACTGTGTTCCTTGGGTGAAACTTCGTAAATTCTAATATATTTTACCGTTTCGCGGAGATAGCAGTATGATAAGGAATTTTGTTCTCAAGTCGCCTAAGGTACTTTCTGGTTCCTTCCCCTCTCTCTATCCTCTCTCTCTCTCTCTCTCTTCCTCCCTCTCAATCTCTCTTTTTACTTTTTCATCGCAGGACAATGTGACGGAGTCTTGCAGATACATCACGTTAAAATTGCTTGTCGTAAATCATCTTTGCTCTCTGTACCTTCGCTCTTATGTCTTTCTATTTTCATATCCTCTCTTTTCGTTTGGAGACCATAGCAAGAATAAATATATACTACGTCAGAGGAAAAGACACAATTTATCGAGGAGTTCTCTCAAGAGTAGAAGAAATATCCAAAAATTTGAACAGACAGTGTTGATGCGAAAATCCGAATCAGGATTTGATGAAACATTCCGAATCGAGTTATTCAGACGTCAAATCATTCGCTTTTGCAGTTGTTTGAAAAATGATAATGAATTTGAGAGAAATACGTTAACTTTATACTCAGGATACTCTTGGAATCTAACTGAATGTAGGTTCAATGATATGGAAATTTACTGTCATGATAGTTAGTAATTGAATTTATTGCTCATATTCAGCAATAAATGAAGTTATACTATCATGATAGTACATTATTAGGTTATTATAGTATGTTTGCCCGTGATGAGATTTTTGTTTTCATAAAATTGAACTTACATTCAGTTACTACAGTTTTTCTCAGTGTAGAGGAAAATTTCAATCACGAATATCACGTTGAGAAAACGGATGTTCTGAATCAAACGAGGAAATATATCGATGAAGAAAATCTTCCCTGGTAAAGCGTATCTTTCATTGATTTATTATTCAACATGTAAATTCACGGTTTACTCAGCGAGGTACAATCTTTAATGAAGGAACAATAGTATATCTTGAAAGTTCAACACGTTTCGAACCGAAGTAAAGAAGGAAACTGAATTGAATTCATCTGCTTCTTGTGGAGACGTGACCAAATTATCCTGTACACTACATTAGGAAAAATATACAGTATATTTTCCTGTACTTTCAGAACCCAAAGAACTCAGGATCAGAATTATACAATGATAATTCTGATGCCACGTATTTGCAAAAGGATACATACACAGAGGGAAGTTCATATTAAAACGTTATTAGACACATATTGACTTCAAGAAGAGTTGTGGTAATCTGGCGCATACACTCAGAGAAAAAAAGTTGCGGAAACAGCAAACCTCGAAGATTTGCTTTGCTGATGTGGCAAAACTTGTTGCTGAATTAGCAAATAATTTGCTGTCACAGCAAAAATCTTTCTCTTTTAACAAGCGCTTGCCATTCAGCAATCCGAGATTGTAGATATACAGACAACTAGGAAATTTTGCTGAATTAGCAAATATCTTGCTAAAATAGCAGAATCTTTGCTGTAACAGCAACCGTTTTTCTAATTTAGCAAAGCAGATTTTTCGAAATCGCTTTTTCAGCAAGAATTTTTCTCTGCGTGTACTAAGGATTCTTTCTGCCACAATAAAGTATATTCCACAGCCACGATATGAATATATTAATTTTTACTACAAAATTTTGTCAGTATAGAAGCGATCATGATGTTTCGTAACGTGGAATGTTTAAAAAATAAGTAAATGTTCTTGAAACACATTCGTTCGAAATGCTCATTCAATTGTGCTATATTCACCCTGAGAACCCAATTTTTTTAGATTGAAAGAAAATTTTCTTCGCCCTCATTCTAATAAATATTTTTTTCAATGGAAAAATTCTTCATCAGATTGAAACAAAAAATCGTCAAATTTAGACAAAAATATATTCCTTCTCGAATTCGAAGAATATGATTTCTCTCATTGGAATCAACTATCTTTTCCATTTAAAACAAGATCTATCAGAATGAGGGCAAAGGAATTTTCTTTAAATCTAAGAAATCGGGTTCTCAGTGCACATTGTGATATTCATCACACATCATCAATTTTTCCGCATAAAATGTTCCTGCCTCGCCAGAATTGTGGAGATTTGTATCATAAATTGATTTTCATATAAGGAATAACTGAAATATATTACACGAAGAGATGGATCTGCAAAAGATAGTTCAAATTCAGTGATGGGAATTATAGCAATTGTTATACTTGTAAATATTTCACATCACGTGATCAATGAATTCGATAAATTGTAAAACATAAGTGTGGAATTCCTCTTCAAAATATGCTGACAGCAAGGTTCCTTCACGGACGGGGGGCTCTTCATCATGATTTGATGGACTTCATTTTCATTTCCGAAGGAATCAACATCAAACGGGTGAAACAATTCCTCAAAATGATGTGAAATCACGGACGAACAATCCACCCACGATTAGGGGACGAAATCCACCATAGGAATGGAGTAAAACTTACCATATTTTGTACAATGTATCTCATTTTGTCTTATTACATCAAGTGCTTAACACTCAGACGCCGCTCTATCTTTATAACCGCTTCAAATTCGGGCACGAGCATGGTTCTCGCACTACTCGTTCTAATTCTAACCTGCTGGTTGTTCCAATCCACTTTTGCTAATTCTTTTACTGTTTTAGGTACCAAATTTTGGAATTCTCTTCCGGAACAGCTGAAATCCTGTTCATCTAAAGCTACTTTTCGCGTTAAGTTGCGTGATTACTTGTTTGAAAATCAAATGAACTCCTAAGAGCTTTTGCTAGCTTCTCTTTTCTTCTGCACTGAAAAAGGGATGATTTGTCTCACGTTCCTTTTGTTTTCCTCCTTCTGTATCGCAGCTGATTGCTTATCTAGTTTGTTTCTTTCAGATATTTATCTATAGTTAAATAAGCCTGTTTCTACAAATATGTAAATCATTACTTCCATAAATTCTTGTACTTACATTCATCAATTATTGCTCTCAGAGGAATAATCCCTAGGGCAAAATGAATCAATCAATCAATTCTGTCGGAAACATGTTCAAAAAAATCTATGGCTACATTGGATAGCGAACTCTACTATTCGCCAAGAAAACACCATTTCTAAACGTATGCACCGGGGGAAAAAAATTGCTGACGCAGCTAATCCAGATAATATGCTACTGTGTCCAAAAAATAGCATGTATTTTCAAAGATCTTTATTCAGTGTCCTTTGAAGTAATCCCCCCGGATACAATGCCCTTATTCCAACGCATTCTCCAATTTTTGAAACCAAAATCCACGAGTTGTCTCGCCACAATTCCGTTATCTTGAGGCGGATAGCTTCACCCAAAAGACGCATAACACTCAAATAATGATCTTTGTTCACAGTTTGACCCGGTGGAAGGAACTCAAAATGCACAACACTACGATAATCGAAGTAAACCATCAACATAACCTTGTTTTTTCAGCGACTTTCGCGCGGTTTTTTTGGTTTTGCGTCACCTGTAGCGCGATATTCACTTGATTGATCGGTTGTTTCCCAGTCGTAAGCATATATCCACGTCTCATCTCCCGTAATAATGCGTTTCATCTTGTCCTGATAGTCAGAAAGCATTGTTTCACACACTTCAACGCGACGATATTTTTCCAGGAAATTCAGCGTTTCCGGTACCAATCGAGATTTGACGCTTCTGAGGCCCAAAACATCCTTCAAAATGGTATTGACTAATTCTTTTGAAATTCCAATATCATCAGCAAGATCTCTCATTGTTAATCGACTATTTACAAGCACCAAATCTTTGATTTTTCAAACGTGAACTTCGTCAGTTGAAATTGATGGTCGATGGTTTTTTCCCCTTGTGAGAATTCAAAATGTATCAGAAGCATACAAATTTTATAGAAATTGCTCATTGATGCATGTTAAAACACCAGTACATGGGGACCATACTCCCATTCGCAGTTTGTTCGAATATACACCGTTGCTTAGTGCTTTTGGATCTATATTCAACGGTTTCGATAGGCATGATAGATGATTCTCGATATTCTAGGACACACTTCCATGCACTATTGATAAACCGAGGGTTAATATCATTAATGCAAATATTGTCTCGCTACCAGGATTATTGTGTCAATGCACAAGCATGACGTGGGATTACTCAATGTGAACGCCAAGGAACTCATTTGTTTCTGACAATGATCCCAATGTAACAACAGAATGATAAAATAATTCATTTCAACTGGTTAATTTGATAAAATTAGCTTGAAGTTTGAGTCCAACAAGGAGGAATGAGGGAATATATAAATAATATGCGTATAATACATCAAAGAGAGAGTATTTTGAATTTAATTGTTCCTCAATTAAATTTATTCAAGTGGAGCACGCTCATCGTTATTCATTTCACATTGGCACCATTATCTTTCGACAGGATGAACTAAATTATGTATGAGATTGAATTTAAATTGAATCGAAATTCACGCTCTACTGATCTCAAGTAAATCGTTGAAACGCACGTACCAGAATGTTCATAAACTCAATTGCACTGTGATCCTAGGGTGTATGTGTAGGAACATGTAAATATAGAGTGTGTCAAGCACTTACTTACGTGCATGGACATATACATGAATAGGTGCATTCAGATGCCACAGGATCTAACGAAGACCCTCATGGGAACTACGCATCGACTGCTTGCAAATGGACCGAAGAGATGCTGCGCAATACATCCTCGAAGAAACGCTTTCTGCCTCAACGCAGTTCAAAATTCAGCTTATTTGGTTAAGATTTGATTCAATATATCCGTGGATTTCAGATATTTCATATCCAATAATCATGTACCGAAATCCTGTAATGTCCTTTACAAACATACAACGTTACATTCGATCACAGCTATGTCGAAGATAATTATATTGTTTAATTATAAGATGTATATTATCTAAAAATATCGGGATGAAAATTGAACATCTTTCTAGTTCAGATTTGAACGGATTATCATTTCCCTCTTTTCCGGCTGAGGATTTGAAATGAAGACAAACTTTCTCCTCTTCCCTGAGATGTCAGAGAAAGCAAATATGAAAACCAGTGAATATTCTACGCCTACTCAGTGTTGAGCAAACAATTGTCAGGAGAGTGTCAGTATCGGAAACGAGATAACAACTTTGAGCACCAACATTGGTGAAGAGAGAAAAGGGAGAGAAAAGGTGAAGAGAATAATCGAAGAGAAAATAGGAGAGGAATGTAGATTCGTGGGAGGGATGAATAATTGAAGAAGAGGAAATTGAAATACTTTGACACGAACAGAAGGTGGGAGTGCTTTCACTTGAAAGGACAAAAAATAGATCAGAGAAATAATAATGAAAGGAAATCACTTGGATGGCACAAAATGAAAGTAAAGAAGACATTTTATATACGCGAAAAAAGTACTGCTAGCAAAGCAAACTGCTCTCTTACTGTAGCGTTTGCAAAGAAAAATCATTGATGCAACTGAATTTGTTAATAAAATTAACGTCTCAACTACTGGTGTGATTATTTTTACAAATGAAACAAACTTGTCCATGAACGCAATAGTATTTGAGTTTCTACACGGAAAAAAAGATAAATAACTATCTAAATTGTAAGCGCATATGTGCCCACTTTTTTTCGCTAGAATAACAATTTTTCTCGTTAATTTAACTAATTTTGTTAGTAAATCATCTGAAATTAGTTAAATAAATTGATTAATTTGTTATTCTAACGAAAAAAAGTGGGCCCATATGCGCTTAAAAGTTAAATAGTTATTTCAACTAATCTTTTTTTTCCTTCTGTTTTTTCTACAACGATAAAATAATGATAATCTTGTCGACTTGATGTCAAATTATGAAATTTGTCCCTTATTCGTGTTCTCAACACGATGAAAATTTTTTTTCTCTGTTTCTTTGCACTTCTAAATATTGTCCCTATGTGTGGGGAATCTCACCATTGCATATTATGCGAACGATTGAAACGTCATATTGCATCATATCAGCAAACCACACTGAACAGAAAAAAGAAACATCTTTGCAAAAGAGGGAAGTTGTTCAACGGACAGTATAATACAACGGAACGAATACAGAAACGCACAAAAATACATTCTTTAGTCGATCGAGACTTGTCTTCTCCACTATTCTTTCGCTTCATTCGTGCAAATTCGATTTTACGTCGAATGAACGGAGCGAATCCGTCGCTGGTGAAGAGAGACGTTTGTTGAGAAACGAGAATGTTTGTCGCTGGTTTGCCACGAGTTGACAGTTCTGAGAATCGAATCAAAAACATCAAAGCGAAATGGTGTTATACAGAAAGAAAATGTAATAAAAGTGTATTGAGGAATGAGGAGTGAGAGACAAGAAAAGTCTTTGATTCATGATCGAGATGTATTTAAAATACGAATTGATATGTATTTGAAGGCATTAATGTTTGTCCCAGACGCATGGATAATGCAGGTCGAAAGTATAGTAATCTGTAATAAGAATTGGAGAATATTTCTTAAAATCTGAGAGTTTTTCTTCACTGCATAATACAGATAAAACGGTCCACTTTTTTTGTGGAATTGTATTCGAAAAACATTGAAAAATTATCAATACTTAATAAAAAATAGGAAAAACATATAAACTTTCCAAAAGTTGCGTATGAAATTCCACAAAGTGAATAGTAGGGTATTGATAATTTATAATTATCATACTTATGTTCACATTTCAATGTAATTTACAAAATTATTTCGATTTTCGGTTCACAATTTCGGCGGACAAACATTGGCCGAAAATGAGTTTATAAAGTCGTGGAGGGTATTAATTCAATCTTCTCCCCCATCATTCTTATAAACAACTTACTCCGAACGCGAGGCCTCTCCTCTTCCACCCCTGGATGTGTTCGTATATAACATTATAAATAGAGAGTTCTCGAAGGTGGGAAAATTAATTCAACCCCACTGATTCTCAAAGTTCAATATCATAAGATTGAATATTCAGGTCATGAAATATTGGGTAATCACAAACCAACTTGATGGAAGATTATGGTCGGAGAAGGGATACGTTATTGGATGTTTCATCTTCGATTCATAACTCGATCTATTGGGTACAACGGCAAAAATTATATCATATATGTATCAAAGATTTGAAAAAAAAGATGTTGAATAATAAAGATTGATGAATACAGTTCCTTTATTGCCAGTTCATATTTACAATTATTCATTACCTCTTCTCTATAAGATCCATTGGATCTTTCGGTATTATGGATAAACACTTTCTTATAAAATATACCCAAATTTATTCGAAACTCAATTAAAAAAACGTTTAGAAAATCTTGATCACATTGTTTGAGTTTTGATTTAGTTTTTTCAGGAATTATCCTGTATACTTTCAGGTAGTAAATCCAAAAACATTTGAATGATGCTCAATTCATCGCGGATAATGTCATGGTGTATGAGATACAGAGTTGCAGCATCTTATGTGGAAAGAAACTTTGTTAACTCAGAGAATTCGAATTTCATATACTAATTACCCATGTGGAAATTGAAACCCAACCCTAGTCCGGTACAGTAAAGGTACTGCATTTTCTAGTACTAAAATAAATTCAAACGACCATCACAGAACCAGTGCACGGAGAAAAAATGGCTTGCTACTATAGCGCCTACAAAGAAATTTGTTCTCCTTGCAAAAATATTCACTCCAGCAGCTAAGACGTTTCTGTTCTGTTAACAAATTTGTTCATGTCAGCAAAGAAATTTAGTTGTGTCAATCATTTTTCTTGCTCTTTCAGCTAATTTTTTTTTGCAGGCGGTACACTGAAAAAAAGGCAGGTCACAATTATCAAATGATATTCTTGAATATGACCAATCAAATATTAGATAACATTAATTGAATATCAATAATATCCATTAAATATTCGATAATTATAAACATAATTCATAAACATTATTGAATATTCGATTAATGTTATCGAATATTTGATTGGTCATATTCAAAAATATCATTTGATAACTGTTACCAGCTTTTTTTTCAGTGTATAGTAACAGACCTGCTTGTTATGCCAGCAATACTCTTTTCTCCGTGTGGATTTGGCAGTACTGATCTGGTGTCGAAATGGTAGCAACGTTGCTACCCGTATTGATAATTTTCGTGCACTTACGCATCAATAAATCTACCCAGACGCACGACGTGTTCATGGGACAGAGAATTTCATTCAATATTGGCATGAATCTGATGATTGCCAGGACCCAGGGTTGTTCGATGTGTGTCAAACAAATGGCACCAACAATACTTGAGAAACGGTCATAATGTCGTGACGTTTTATTTGTTTCTGCCTGAGTTGAATAAATCTCTGCCAATACCCCGCCATTCTTTCGTTCCCGACAATTCCCACATGGGTAGAAATGACATAAAGTTACTTACTCGAGCGAAACTCCGAGAACATAGCACCGACATCTTCGCCAAATTGATCGTACATGGTTTTTGAGATCTTTGTATGACAAAGATCAATAATTTCTGAGTTTCTAATCGGATCCGATACCACTCGCTGCAGTATCTAGAAATCATAATATGCAGATAATTCGATTGTCATCTGGAATATGAATGACATATAAGAAATCTGATACAATTCATAACTTCCTTTTTCACTTATTACATGAAGATTTAGAAATCGTAAAGATCTCATAGATCAATTATTTGCACAGAACAAGAACTGTATTCTTTATTTATGTACACGGAGAAAAATTTGGGGTAGCAGATACAGCAATTGCGATTAATTTGACAAAATCCACATGTAAATATAGGGATAGCATTTCTGCGGTGGAAATTCTACATCATTTTTGCTGTAAATTGAAAACGTCACAATTCTACCGCAATCTGATGTAATTTTAACATACGCACTTCATAACTATCAAATACATCAAATGTAAATTCTATTGTCGCGATGAATGAAATATAAACAGTATGACAAGCGATATTTACTTCAAACTTATGAAATTTGTACATCAGTCTGATGTAAAATACATGTTAGGATTTTTGAATAAAATTTCAATCGCTCATTCATATATTTTATGCATACGCGAGAACTACGATCATAACTACAACAATTTTTGTTAATTTTCCAGAAGCCACAAAGATGGGGATAAAATTTGAGTGATTAAAATTTTACATTATTTGCGCCGCATTTTTATGAATTTTCACTGACAATTGAAATAAAAAAAATTGTATCTTCCCAATTAATTCTTGCTGTTGTGTTTTTTGTTGAATTTGCAATGAGACAATATATACAAATGCAGTTTTGAGCAGTGAAATGAACTTTAATCACTCAGCTTGAATTATCTTACATCTTACATATTACATATTACAATAAGATACAATACAATGTTATGTCGCCTTATTCTATCATTATCACTAACCGTACGCTATGGGTGGAGATTGAAGTTTTTAATATATATCAAATGTAGGAACAAACTGGTACTCGCGGAAAACTGTTGAAACTGTTTGCGCCATCTTTGTGACGCGATTCTAATCATTTTGAACTAAAAGGAGTGTTACAAAGCTTCTCAGTAGTATTACCAACACAGGCGAGTAGTTTTTGCAGAAGCAATTGTTGAATACACATCAGATTGCGGTAACTGTATATTTGAGAATGAGAATAAAATTCCTGGGAAATAAATCAGATTATCATTCAAAAAAGCATGAGTAACATTAGCAACTGTACTTGTTGAATGTACATTGGATTGCTGTAGAATTGAATAAGTGGAAATGTGGTTGTGCATGCCTTATGGCATCACGTTTGTGAAAAGTAGATTCAGTCGAGTGTAATGGAAAATTTACATTGTTCGTGGTCAATAATATCATAATAAATATATTTTTGGATTGGCGTAATTTTTACAATCTTCCAAAGCAATGATCATGTACGTATCATGTGAGTTTCATCAAAATTAATGTAGAAATTACATTTAAAGTTTTATCTATGCACTGATGTTGAATTTACATTATAATTTTTCTCTGTGTATTTCTAAAGAACTGTATCCTCAAATGTCTGTATTTTCACTTCATTATGAAGTTATATGACTCATCATTTAATGACCACACATGAGATTATCTGATTACACTTGGAGGAATATAAGGAGGGTCTCCATCCGGGAAGAAAATCATTTGTGATGAAAATATTTTTTCCAACATCATAAATAAAAGTAGGATTAGTAGAAGATTTCATTACTACAATGCAAATTAGTACTTCAACGATAACGAAGGGACAAACGATTTGGTCAGTGAATTAAGTTGAATGGTTCAATGCAGGGATTTTTGTCGCATTGAGAAAAAACCAGCAGCATCTGCTTCTATGATCAGGTAATGGTCAAGTAGCCAGTGCCCTCAACGTCATTCACCCAAAAGCAGTAGTCTGCAGCTATTTGAGGATGGCTAGGGATTTTGAGTGATTATCCTTGGTTTCACAAATCATTGTCTTCCGAATAAATGCAATTTCGAGTACTTACTACCTTACCATGTTCCCACACATGTTAGTGTTGAGGTGAGGACATCATGGTTTTTTCCTCTTTTTGATCTGCAGGACGATATTTGTTGACAAAAAATGAATGTAATTCACTAATCCTTAATAAACTGATTGGATATATCAAGATATTTTTCATTATAATGAGTGCATTTATTCGAGAAATATTAACCCTGTGGGACCTGGGAGATTTTGTTGGACGATTTGACAGTGAGTAGTCACGGAGCAATAAATAAACAATAAAACGTGTCCAGTAACAAAAATGAGAAGAAGTTGTTAATGTCGTCAATGTTTACAATTGAATGCATATGTGTATGGTACCTAGCAACTGTCCAACAAAATCATTAAGTACCATCTGTCAGATTTGTTCAGCAAAAGGCTGAAGCACGAGAGCAGTCGTAGTGGAATATGACGAAGACGTAAAACTTTTGCAACTGCTCTGCGCGTTGAATATGACTGAGTCGTACAACATTACGGCCAGGGAAGTCTTACGAAAGTCATGTAGTAGTTTCAGTCGGGAGACTTTCTCGATTATCGCTGTGGGTTGATTACGTTTCAGTTATAAGACACTACGACCAAGTCCATGCCACAGTCTGAACTTTGCTGAAAACTCATTACTGAACTCAGTCAAGCAATGATAACCAGACAATCCAGGAAATGCTGCTGTATTTTTTTTCAGTGTGGTTGAATGTAATGCGGCCAAGAGCTGATCGGAGAAACAAAAATGCGCTGGGCCATCACACAGCCAATCGAGGGCCGTTGAAGCTATTGCTGGTATTCATTGAGGACCCAATATAGAGATATCAGATCAATGTTTGCTGGGTTTTGTTGCACTACTATACTGTAAACCAAACTAGAAACCTACTACGTCTTGGAACTAGAAAATTTTTCAGTACATTTGCTGAAATCTTACGGGGTTTGTACAGCAAAATCCCAATTTCCGCAGTAAAATTCCAATGAATGTGCCGGAATACTTCATTTGTGCAAGATGCACTGGTTAATGACTGTCAGTGAAAATATTGAAACTTTTCACTAACAACTGTTTACAGTGTAATACTTTTCATTAAAATGAAATGCGATATATTCCAGAACAAACTCTTCAGATACATACATATATGTGCATTGTTCACGAAAAAAAAACACAACGATAATGCTTACACCAATTCCGATAACTGAGTACTATGGTCAATGATAACTTGGCCTGCCAGACAGAAAATCACACCTTCGATTAGATATACGATACATATGGAAATCAGGCTGAGTATTTGAAAGCTGTCCGTGAACAAGACATTCCTGGTGATCTTTGACATCTGGAAATTCAAGAAATCCTTTATAAGAAATTGAAAAATAGTCAAGTTGTGAAGATTTGACGATAATAAATATCCAACATTTCGGAAGTGAAACATTATGACTCAAGAAAATATGAAAGAGTTCTCTCGGAGAAAAGATTCCTATGATAAATTTCACGACTCATTGCAAAAAAATGTCCCTCTGAAAATTTAGAAACTTTGACTGTCATTTTACTTTCATGTTCCTTATACACATATTGTGGTAAGGTCAAAGATCCATGATGCAGGATTCCCCTTCCCAAAGGGGTATTTCTCCTTTTCCAAATGCTTCAGAACGTTAAAAGAATTCAATTCCCAAAAATGTCTGTGCGTGTGTGTGTATACTGGGTGATTCAAAATTCTTGATGGAATTCTGAGAAGATTTTGGTCCGGAATATTTAGATCGGATCCTTAGATCCGGAGATATGAGCATTTTGAAATTTTTTCAGAAATCCAAATATCTCGGAAGTACCATATTTCTGACTTTTGAATCCAACACCATTCTCTGAGTCAGATCATTAAGTATTCTTGGGAAAAAAAAATCCGATTTAGCTTCCTTGGTTGTGGAGTTATAGCGGTTTGAAATTTTGCATTCCAGCCAATCAGAATTCAACAACTTTAAATCGCTATAACTCCACGACAGTCACATTTTTGTCAGGGCCTCATCAGATACTCAAGTCAGACCCTGGGCAGAAATCAGGCATGGCTGATCTGGATCAGATGTTTTCCATATCAAAATTCCTACTAATTTCTAACAGCTTGTGACAAGGTTAACATAAGCTTTCTAGTTGGCACACGACAAAGGTACAAGCTTAAGAAACCCTTGAAACAAAGTTGTAACAACTTTACACTGACGAAGTTGCCAATAACAAGTCAAAAACAAACGCAAGCTTATGACAAGCTTATATGTTATCTTCCCAAACACCCGTGAGTAGTCATGTGACAGTCACATTTTCTGTATTTCCAGAAGAAATTTTTTTATAGTGCCCGCTGAATGTTGAGAATATACTTGCATTTGAAATTATATACTGTACACTCTGTTCAAAAGTATCACACTTCTTGGAACTTGATCCACCGAGGAAAATGGTTTAGTTGAATATATAATACAGCTAGGAGTAAGTAATACCAAGACTGACAATTGGACCATGACTGGCGTCAAACTTAGTATGCTAAGCCTCGGTAGCCTAGCCTTGGCCAATGCTTGGCTCACCGTGGCTCACTCAGCGTTGATGGAGCCTTGGATACCAATGCTAAGACCGAGCATATTTTGCCGTGTTTGATTCAATTTTCGTTAACCAAGTCTCGACTGATGCTTGGCCCGTCATAGCTAACTAACCCTTAATGGCACCTCAGACATCAATGCTAGGATTAAGCATATTTCGCTGCGTTTGATTTATCTTCCGTCAACCAAGCTTTAATCGATACTTGGCTCGTCGTAAGTCTAGATATAGCCACATGACGTGGACTTGGAATTTATTTGCATTTCAGAAACTTGAAAGAGTATACGCCTGAATGTACGCCAGTCCAAATACAGATAATCTCTCAACGTCCTCCCAGATAGCACAAGAGTCCTAAAAGAGTTCTTCATGAATCTATTTCATTAATTCTGAACTCTTTTGAAACTCTTGTGTGCTAGCTAGACCACAGTGATTCCCATGTAATCATATACTATATGTCCCATATATGAACCTGTATCAAAACCATTTCGTATATGGAGAAATTTTTTCATATATGAACCATATATGAATTATATAGGGGCCGTATATGGATGATATAAGAGTCATATATGTTTTATCTAATTCACTAGGGAATTTGAATTGTATTGTATTCATTCGAGACCGATTGATCTTATATTTTTAAACTTGACCCTTTAAGGACTATAAGGAATCCACTATTTTCACGAAATGAGCACCAAAACGTTCAATGACCACGTGATCAAATATACAACCTGATAGAATTCATGTTTCTCGAAGAATTCATGTTTCCCACGTGTCGGTAGTGATAAGTTGAAAAACCCGTTAAAAATCATGTCACATGTGTGTGCTCGTAGTCCTTGAAGGGTTAACATTAATTAACGTTGAGTTCTTATACGCTATCTTGGTGTGTATGTAAGTCCATTATTATTGCGTTAACATACACATCAGATTTTCAACAGAGCAGAAACAACCATTCAATGAATTAATTATGAAGTAAAAAATTACGTCAGATGAATGAATATTAATCGTACAGATCAGTAATTAACTCACCCTCCACCACATGAGGCTACAGACTGGGATGGACAAAGATACTCTCAATACGAAACTGATTGAATACAGAGATTCGATGAAACTGATGAACCTATGACAGAGTACACTAAATGACAAGTTTTCCTCAACAATACTGACAACGCTCTAAATTTCTTGGAGCGACTATTCGCTCTTTGAAGAGTCTGAATACTGTAACTCTAAAATTAGGTGGACATTGCAATTTTTGAGATCAATAGTTCACTTTACAGGAATGAATATTTACTTCTTTCCCGCAAGTAAATTTCTCGCTCCAAAAATGTTTTTTCAAGTTCGGTGAAAAATTTTGATTCTGTGTTTGTTGTTTGTTTGTTTGTCTACCTGTCTGCACCATTGTATGTAGTTTTGGGAAGAAATTGCGAATGCGGATATCTCCCGTTCCTATTATCCGATCATCATGAAATGTGTACATGAAAAGTTATATGTGATGTTAATAGTGGTCCCGTATAAGTGTCAGGTTGATTGACTCGTTCTTGAAAACGAAGGAATCGAATAGGAATGAGAAAGCAGGGTACTAATAATTAACGGAGTTTTTCACTTTTTTTGGGTGGCAGTATTTTCACTCCAAGAGATTTAGAGAGTATCGATGCATAAGAATAAGACATTTTTCACTTTTCTAGAATAAGATTTTCACTATTATTGTTCGGATGCGGTGATTGGAATCTTCGTTGGCATGAAAATTGAAAACTCGTTTCTCATTTGAACTTGTTCGTTGTTTTTAACAAAAGCTTTCAAACTGAAACTGGCAGCCGAAGGCCACAACGTGAAAAAAATTTTGTTAAATTCACCGAAATTTCTCGGGAAGCATCAACCGTATCACAGTGGGTGAAAATATCTACATTTTTGATGAATTCATCGGATTTTTTGGTAGATGTACTAATTTTTTAGTATAATTAATGAGCGCATGAATTGAAACAATTTCTTGATATCAATAGAAGCAGATTGTTTCACATCAGTTGTGATACTAACCTAATAATTCTGTTGTGAGAATTGATGAGTTTTACAGCAAAATCATTTGAATCCTCCACCTTGTCTGCCCCCGATGTTCTCGTCGTTGCCAAAACGCGCGCCAAAGAGTTTTCAAATTCCTTTCTATTGAAGAATTTCATAATGACCTTTCATGAAATTTAATATGTCAGAGTAATGCATCAAGATGTCGTTTAAACGCAAATTCGACGTGAATTCGATGCATGAAAAGAATATTATCTTCCAAACTATGATATTAAAATCATATAACAAGACCATTCTCAGAAAAGCAGCAGAATTGTCAGGTATTTGAGACTCACTTTCTAAATCTGAATTAGTAAAAATATCATTGTTTCAACCAGTAAAAATATGTTTCACTGATTCTTCAGTGAATTTTCCTGGTGAATAAGCTAGTTGTCGACGAGATATGATTTCAACTATACGCCTGCGCCGAGATTATCTCATGATGTTAGCATGTTAGCATCTCCATGCAGTGATGCCAGAATGGAGGGCGAGGACCGTCGAGGCTACCTTTCTCCTTTACACAAACGTACACGAAATTTGATTGTGTGTCCACCAGAAGAGAATCGCAGGGGAAATGTAACGGAGAGAGGGTAGCCTCGACGGTCTCCGTCCTCCATTCTGGCATCACTGTCTCCGTGATGCTTCACGCCTGTATAGCACATAACCTCAGTTTTTCATTGTATCAATGATCAAAAGCGAAGTGTTTGAAATTGTGCTTTGAAAACTATTCAAAAAAATGAATAATCCTTCATGGGTGTTTTTAACCACTATCCTGATTCATAATTGCTTCCACACTTGTTCAGTTTAAGAAAGCATATTGAAGAAATACATATCAAAAAGAAAGGACAAAATCAAATTAAATAATCTCCATCTATCATTCCTTGAATGAAATTGATGATGATGAAGGGAGCATGAAAAATGAAACATCCTATGAAAATTTGGGAAAAGATGACAACACGAATAATCAAGAAACTAAAAGCTTCGATTTGCAGATTTTTATTACGTTTGTGATTGGTAAACGATAATACGAAATTTCGAAATTTGTTTTCATCTAGGATTTTTGGCATTTCTAAAGAAGATATAAGAGTCCCCATCCAAACACTGATTGTTGCAACAAAATACTCAGAATTGAATTCATAGAGACACCTGAAATTTCTAGGAATGATCCTTCGACACTTCATCTACATTTATGCCAAGCCAGAAAAACCATTCCGTCATTTTCAATTGTTACACCGGTATTTCCATCCGTGCCCACTTTTTATCTTGATTTTATCTTTGAAAGAATAAACTACTCCAAAGCAAAAGTTTTCAATTCCATCGGTTTATCCATTTTTGTAATCGGTTTGTCTGAAGAATATTCGTGCGAAATCTTATTTTCCATGCAGTAAAATTGTGCTAAAATACGGAGGAAGTAGAGATGCAGAAAAATTTTCAGGATCTCTCCTGATTAAAATATCCTCAGTAGATATCGCTCTAGTTATTCTCTAGGCCTTGCGAGAGCTTACGATGCCCTTGTGATGGGCTTTCAATGCCTAGCAAGGTCTTGTAATAACCTAGAAAATTACTGGAGTAATTTCTAGTACGGGTGTTTAGAGATTCCTAGTAGATATTCGATTTTCAATAACTGACGATATTTCAATACGATAATATTTTATCAACAAAATAATTTAGTTGGAATGAAATTTTCATTCAATTGGAATATTTGGTCTTCACAAAGCCAAAATATTTATTTGTGAGAAGGAAAATTTCTACTCATTCCAACTAAATTCAATGAACTGAACAAAAGTCTAGCTGTCTGATATATGAATAAGTCATTTTGTTGCTGTGGCTAGCATTTAGTCACAGCAACTATGTGATTTATCTCAGTGTACATTTTGAATAGTCTAATTTTGTATGTACACTTCTCTGATGTGACTCTTGCATCGTAACTCACGATAATAGAAAAAAAACACTCTTCCCGTGAAGTTGCCGATTCATTTGGGCTAACTTGACATCCTCAAGACCGCTTTTTCTGATTTTGCATGTGATTTTTTCTCATGAAAATAAAGAAAAGATAGTATCTTAACTGCATAGATATATTACATCACTCCCAAATTGTACCAAAATATGATTCCTTACAAAAATTTTTATAATTAGTAAACAAAACTAGTCGACCGTTTCCTCTCAAATTTTCTCATGTTATTCAGTACACCACACGGAAAAAATAATTCAGCTGCAGCAGCTAAATGACTAGCACGGACCTGGACAGCCATCAAATCAGCTCCTGCAGCTGAATTTTAGCTACCAACGCAAATAAATTAGCTACAAATGCAAATTTTTTTGCTATAACAGCTAAAATTTAGCTGCAGGAGCTAATTTAATGGCTGTCCATGTCCGCGCTAGCCATTTAGCTGCTGCAGATAAATTATTTTTTCCGTGCAGGGCCTATGGCCAAGACTGAAAAAAGGTTTCACGTTGAATACTTTTTATTTTTCAGATGCAAAAAATAATGAAAAAGAGTCTGTTTTCGAAATTTATATTCCATAACACCCCATTTTGTCAATTCTTTGATTTTTCTTCTTTGTTGGTCTAGTTCCTGCAATAATTACACTCATACTGATTAAAAATTTCTTTCGTTCTTTGTTTCCAGGTGAGTGAAAGAGCCAAAACTCGACCCACCACGTTGTTCCATTTCTTTTAAGAAGCCAACTTCAGCACCATTTCTACACTTTCAACGGTACCGTGCTGTAAAAATCATATATGAATAATTTTACGTGGTACTTGCAGGTTCGTATGGATAAACTATAATTTTGAAACACTTCGATCCGAAGATGCCACGATTAACTAATCATTTTCGAAGTTATGTTACCGGTCACCAGCTTGTTTCAAAGTTCAAACAAGAAAACTTTTCCTTTCCATTCTCAAAATGACAATTCAAATGGTAAAAAAAACTCAAAGAGATATTATTCAAAATATTATTCAAAAATGATTTCCGAATCACTCTCTGATTCTTAGTATGGAACGAAAGAATATCACTTTGATACTACTCTTGAATAATTCTACGCTTTCGTGGGAAAACATTGATTTATTTATAGAAACACTCATGTACTGTCTAATTCTGCACCCACAAGGAAGCTCTGCTCTCCACCGCGATAGATCATGGAATGAACTATGGCACTTGATACGCTCTTTATATAGGAGCTCCGGGCGATCTTGAGAATTCTTTAATTTATGATGATTATATTTTTATCTGATCTATTTTTCTTTGTATTGAGGATACTCAGAACATTCCTCTGAGCACATTAATCACACAATAATCATGCAAATCATTTTCATTGAAAAAATTCAACATTTCGATTCTGGTCATTATAAACCAAATATTTATTTTTGCATATATTGTGGTTTCATGTTAATTTATTTAATAACCTCACTCATTCGATCCTTCTGGGCGCATTGATTACACAATAATCATGAAAATCATTCTGATAAAAGAATCCAATATTTCGGTTCCGGTTACTATCAACGAAATATGTAACTTTTTCCATTATTCATAACCCTGTCATTATTTTCAATCATTTGGCCTATTACACCACAGTGAGCAAAATTAGCATACTTATTCATATTAATTCTTATTTTTTACGAAGTTCCACTCTTCTCATGATAATGCTTTGGCCCCTGACACACTGATTGAAAAACACTTTTTTTTTCAAAGAACAATATTTTTGTATCTTTTTGTAGTGATTCAATATATTTACGAAGTTTGGTTTGAATACCGTTGTTTATTATTTTCATTTCAGAAAAATCCTAAAAACTCGTCAAATTCACGGGCACTAGGCCACCGGGTGTACTCAATTTGAAACATTGTGATTCTGATCTATTGTCATGTTACAATAAATTTGATTTTAAAAGTGAATTTGTTTCTTGGTTGATAAGTATCACAGTGAATTCAACCATCAATTCCTCTCTGTGTACTCCAAGAGAACACAAACCGTCTAGGTTGAATCTACGTCTATTGTACGTGAATTCACGTTCATGAAACGTTCAATGGACCTTCAAATCTCCGAACATTGAATATACCTCTATTGAACGTTTCTTAAACCTTCATGTTTTCTTGGGGTAGAGATTACTGGTGTGATGTTTTTGATTTTCATATATGTAATACAAATACAGAGGTAACAGAAGAAGAGACAAAAAGTTCTTCAGCCGAGTCTAATTCATTTTATTTGTAATAGATTTCTGTCCTGCTGTCATGATTGTTTATAAGAAATTTATAATTACATCATACATCGAATCAACGTCCAATTTGATAACTGTATCCAATAGGTAGAAAATGACAGTAATATTACCGTATTATTTCGAACATACTACAAGCATGAGATACAAAGATGAGAAAAAGTGAAGTTGTTGCAACGTATGATGTCAGCAGAATACATAAAGCGATCCATATGTAACACAGCATGTGATTGAAGTATTTCTCACGGTCCAAAAACAAATTTGATTGTATAAAAATCCACACTGGCCTACTCTCATTATGAGGTACAATAAGGTCAAGTACTTTTGGCACGAAGTATGGTAAATAAATTGTTGCAATTACAAAAGCTTGTAACACTGTAAAAATGAGAGAATTATGTATTTTCGAAATGTATTTAAATCAATCATGAATGTAATGGAACGATCTTGAGAATGATAGAACTTACCCACCCAGCACAAATATCATAGGAATATTGCTGCAATTTGTGCTGGTTGGGTAGCGATATAATCACGCTTCATGCGTAACAATTGACGTGGCTCTTGTGCCAAATCTAGCACAGGAATTGTGCGCGAATGACGTACCACTTCAGTAACTATATACTATCACGTATAAGTGGTGGTGGTAACTGTATAAAGTTCCTTACAATGTCTGCGCCATATTTAGCGTATCCTGGCAGGAAAATGACATGGTTGAAACATGTTTTGACTTTGCATAAAACGTCGTTCGTCTCAGGAGCTTGCTTCGGATCAGTTTTTCAATCGATGGAAAAATTTGGAAATAATTTTCAATTTTGTGATTGGTTGAAAAATTGATCCGGAACAAGCTCCTGACCCTTGTAAAAATGAATCATATATGCGGCATATATGACCACACATGGTACATATATGATTTCACAGATTCATATATGACCCCTATATAATGAATGTATGGGTCATATATGATTTCAGGCATTCATATATGGGCCATATACATTTCATATATGGCGTTATGTTCCCTATATATGGGTCATGTTTGGTCCTTATATGGATTGAACAATCGTATATGAATTTTATATGGTCATATATGAATCATATGTAATTCATATATGTGTAATTCATATATGATTCGTACCAAGTCCATATATGAATCGAATACAGTTTATATATGGCTCATATATGAATCATTTTTACAAGGGAAACGATCGAGAGCACCCTTAATGTCCTCGTCTAATGTTTGCAACACTTGGCTATGAGTGTACCTTCGGTTGGCTGTGTTATGTCGAGCTAATGTGAATTTGAATTTATTTGGCATACATCTTTTCCAAGATTAAGATTGAAAAATCTTATTGGTCCCGGTTTTATCATTTTACGACAATTCTACCATGAGCTACCCACACAGCACATCCACCGATGTCCACGTCGCATCTCCGTGGAGGCGAGGTGGAAGAAAGGGAGACGTGGATACAAGGTGGAAAGAACGGAGAAGCGACGTGGAGGCGACGGAGAAATGTCCGCGTGCTGTACGGGTAGAGTCCAAGTCTGCGGAATGCTGGTTCCAATCTGCTAGCTTCAGCTTCATGTGACACATAGCGAGTTTGGTCATAAATATTGTATTATATGGTGACGGTTGAAGAATACTAAGTGATACGACGCAGACTTTCAGTAATACTTCTCAAAGTTTCATGGAAAATCACTGAAAGTTCAATAATATTCAGATTGATTGAACAAATATATTACTATTTATTGGACCTCCATATCGCACTCCTCTCAGTGTGAAAACTTGCAAGTATGCAGATATAGCTCTCACACCACTGTTCAATAATTGGATAGTGGAAAAATTAAGGTGCCATCTACATTCCCTAGCAGAAATCACTCTAGTAATTCTCTAGGCCTTGCGAGGCCTCACCAGGCCCTCGTGAGGGACTTGCAAGGCCTCGTGAGGCCTTGTAATCGCCTAGAGAATGACTAGAGTGATTTCTACTAGGGTTTCTTCAAGTGACAACTCAGAGGGATGGTGTGACAACCAAAAATCAAATGAAATCTTCCTCGTGTTGAGCAATATCTCATGTTATGTTATGACATATACGTATCACTGTTGAAAATTTCTTGTTGAAATTTCAATTACATTCAACAGCAGGAATTTAAAATCCATTTACGAGTGAATGAATTATTATTTCTCATACGAGCAATTCAAAATTTCATCTGCAAATGTGATTAAAGGAAGTATAAAATTCCAAACAGTGTATGAGAAATATCATAATGTCAAAAATGAGTCGATACTCGAAGAAACTGATGATTGAATTGCTGTTTACCATGGAGCTTACGGAATATAATAAATCGAGGAATCAGTATACATGAAACAATGTTATGAACCAAATGATAATTTTTCATTCACTTCATAAGTTCCAAATCCACAGCTTACATGAGAAACAAATCGTAAATTTTCTTATAATCTTCGCATTACGGATCAAACATATGCCTTCTTGTTTTGATTCGTACAGAGTCCATTCGTGTTGAACAATATCGAGAAGATTTCTAACCTGTAATTAAATAACATCCCTTGACACGTTACAAGAATAACTAACTCTACAAAGTTGGAATAAAAAATTGAGTGTGCATATTCACAGTAATCAAGGTTGAGTGGTTTATACAGGATGTCCAAAAATTCATTCTGGACCTTTCATGGAACGATTCTTGAGGCAAAACTTTTCACTTTGACAACGGATACAGAGTGCTTCATTATTGAAGTATGAACATAATAAGTTAACTGTTCAGATGATATCCTAAACAGCACCGAAAGTTCTCAAAACGTATCTAAAATCCTACAGATGTTGGTTTCCAAAAGCACATTTTCCAAACGCCTTAGGAACATTCATTCAATGTGTTGGGGAGCACGTTTTGGGGACATTGTTTACACATGCTATGGTACGTTTTCAGAACGTTTTCAAGACCATGAAATGATTTTTGAGTTTTGAAATGATGAGTTTATATGAAAACCAACTATTTCACCTCTCACCTACACAAATGTATATTTATAGTTTTACTAGAGAAAATATACCAAACAACCATGAAAATATGTTTTGTATTGAATGTTTGGAAAGATTCCATTCTAGAAGTTCGAAACTATTGGCAGAATGTAAGCTATCAAGAATTAAGTCAATATATTGAGATTCACATAACCTCAAAATTGACGCGGAACAAAATTTCACTACCTGCAATGTATTAAAAATATATGAACGCACCCTAGCGAAAATGGGAGCGTAAGAAGGGTATGAAGCGACCCGGGAGAGTAAATTTAACAGTATCTAAGCGCGAAAGAAGCGGAAATTGAGACATTTTACACTTCATTTGTTTCAAAGTTCGCTCCCGGCGAGCGGAAATTTTCACCAAGGTAATTTATCTGATCTATCGATACAGGCTCCACCGCAGTTCATTCGCATCTCCTCGAAATGGAGAATATTGAAAGATTCCGCACAAGTTAGATCTTTAACAAATTCTCATTCAACATGTTTCATGCACTGAGAGGAGTGGAATGTAATGATTACCATGTAAAAATAGCCCTAAAAGCACATCCACCGACTTCCACGTCGCATCCCCGTGGAGTCCACGTGGATGACCGGAGATTCCACGTGGCAGCAACGTAGAAATGTCCGGTGCTGTACGGGAGTAGTTGGGGGACAGCTTCGCGAATTTGGTTTCGGATACTATGGAGAATCGTAGCAATGTTCATGCACATGAGAATGGTTACCATTTACATGAAGATGGATACCAAATAACATAGTCGACATCATCAACTTAGAGATTCTGTCATTCAACTACCATTTTTGCATGGTAATGGTTACAGTTCACTGTTCTCAGTGTAAACGTTCCATGTAAACCTAAATAAGACTATACCAGACATGTGTACATCCCTGAAATGTCTATGCGATATTTTTAAAACGTCCTGGAACATTTTTTGAATGTTCTTCTTGTGACCAAGTACGTTTCCTGAACGTCCAAAGAACGTCCCAGTGCTGTATGGGTGAGGACACATCAGCTAATTCAGTGATCAATGAATATACTTATTTTAGCTTTCGCTTCATTGATTGACTTCGGAAATCATCACTTAGAATGTTCAGAATGTTTTCTGGGACATCCAATTTACAACACTCCAGTTTTTCCTAGTTATTGAGAAAACATTCTTCCAATTTTAGCATTACACTCTCACATTTCATACTACTATATATCAATATTGAATGGTTATCACTCCGATTTGATTGTAAAAAATTAGATAGATTAGATAGATTTGATATCTAATGAGAATGCTCGAATTAACTTAGTTATGTAATAAAATCATTAGACACTCACTCGATTGGATTGTACCAATAAATTTGCATATTTTATTGAAAGACACATTGTAACTGAAATTACAAAGAATGACTCCATGATTTCTTCAGGACTCCAAGAGATTAGAAAAAGATTTGAAATCTGAAAACATCCGCTGCTGATTCACTTCAAAACTGATGAAAATTTTCCAATTGGCTTTCATAAATTTTGACATCCAAAGGGGGAATGGTTGTTGACTTACAGTATAAATATTGATCATAAAGATGAAGTAACAGAAACTTATTACTCGAATTTGTTTTCCAGTTGAATGATCATAGGGCCAAACACCTATACTACACAACAGATATTTATTGAACTTGAAATAATTTCTATCAAATAAACTATTCTCCATGATACTGATTACAATGTTCTTCAACGTCCCGCAAAAATCAACTGGCAAGAAGTATCCGCAAGAAATATGAATTCACCCTCTGAGATTTCTTGAATTCTTAATCTTCAGCTTTAGGAATTCACATGCCATAATATACCACAACTTTATCTTACTCAAAACATTTTATCTACATATTTTTATGTGGAATCATCACTCACCTATCGATATGTACACGTACATTGATTTCGTGCAACGTAACATCTGTAGAAAGGCTCATGGCATCATTATTTAATAACAGGAAACTTGATTTCATCACCGTCACTGAATTTACGTTTATTTTATTCAACGCATATGTTTGTTCACAACTTCACCGCCCATTTCTCTTTGGTGTAGTCACCTGTCATTCATTCTTATCGATCCTCAAAGTCCCTTCTATTGTCTCAATCGAACTTGCAGCGTATCATCGTGCGTTCGCAACTTATGACACAATCATTAAACAGTATGGAATTCTCTAAATTCTGCGAGACTCGAAATAAGATCGTTCAAGAAAGATTATGACAATATGATTCAACTTACATCGACTCTCAACAGAGTTTAAATGAAGTCACTAGGAAAAACAAAATCACAAGTAATTCCTTAGATATAAAGTTTCGATGTGAAAACATCTGAATGCTTCACGTTTCAATTTGTTCTCCGAAGATGATTCATCGACAATACTCAGAACAATTAAATTGTTACTTTGAAGAAAATCCAAGGACTTATTTGTGAGTTTTGTGTACCTAAAGCTTCAATCCATTTGATGGGAGTTGAAGTCTGTTTCTGTAATGAATTGCTTTCACTCTTGCTGGTAAAAACTCATCAGCTGGGGAAGCTCGTTGGAAGGTGGTAAGTCGTAACGTCCGTCTTCCATCAATTAAATAGTACGTAAATTCTGATGCGAGTCATATTTCTGAAACCCAAGAACATCGGAAGCTCACATGGTATCTATTTCTTGATAATTATGAAACTGAAGGAAATCTCCACAATAAAAAATAGTACTATTAAAATTATTCTAGACTTTCACTCGATGCGTTGAAATACCTGCGAAAAATTTGAGACGTTTTCAATGGGAATTTGTGGACCTAGTAACAACAGGTACGATCCCTAATATCCAAGCCATTGGTAATTTCTAATCTTCAGCACTTCTGCTTTGCTCCCTCTTCTTCATCCCTCGATTTTTCCGTTTTTTTCTCTCTTTTTGTTAATCACACAACAGATTGTACCTAGAACTACTTGCAAAAAGTCACTACTTCTTTTTCCCTTTCTTTCTGCTTTTTTGTCAGGGCAAATTCGATAAAAAATGCCTGTCGTTTTTCCACTGCAGACCGAGGGTGTAATTCGATCGGCCATGAACTCGGCTCTAACACCCTTTTCTCTTTGCCTCCCTAACCTACGTTTATCATGAACGACCCACGATTTAGTGAGAATAAATTTCTTCTTGGACGGTATAAACACCCTTCTTTAATATTCTCCATCGCTGTTTTTATGTTTTTCTCTTTCTTCTCTCTCATTTTTGTTATTTTAAAAACCTCCACCTCAAGATTAATTCGAAATAGTCCAAACGAGAAATGAAGAGAAAAAACACAATATGATCTCAGCTGAACGCACCGTTATAATTATATTGTAGTGTGGTATCTCTTATCGAATCGATCATAAAATGATCTCAAATTGTATTTCTTAAAAACTCCATTGAAACGGATACAATGAAATTTGTCGAGCGAAGAAAAATTGAGAACAAGAAACCGAGGAAGTTGGTCAGTGTGAGATAAAACGATTATCCACCGTCATTAATAATTCTACGTGCCGAGAGTAAGTAACGTGCCGCTGTTATCTCATATTACGTCAGTCAAAGTAATGAAAGACCTAAGGAAAAAGAATAATGGAAAATTTTGTAAATTAAATTCATATGAAATTCTTATTCAATATTTATACGTGTGTGTTGTTTTTTATTCGTAACTGACAGGACGAAAAATTGTTGATAATTGGTTTTGAATTTATTGTCGTGAGGAGCCGTGAGAAATTGTTACGAGGAACGTTGTGAGCATGAGAGGAAGAGTAATGATCGAAGGAATGATTATTCATTTGTATCCTTGGTGAAGAATAATATTTACTATGGGGATGATTTATTTATCTCGTGTTATATATTTATCATAGGCATGTAGAAATTATATGTATATAATCTGTGTTGTATATACTGATCTGAAATCTAATTACGAGGATAATGAAAGATGAGGAAGCCGAAGTAAAGGGAACATTTAGATTAATCTCAAGAATGATCTAATTAGGCTCCGAACAATGCCGTCCCATGTAAAGTGAGGAGAAAGGTGAGGTGGTGATAAGAGAGGGTTAAAATCTACGATGTCGATCAGTCATTCGCAGTTCACCAGCTGATATAACCAACCGAACCCTCTCCTGTTCTGTACATGTTTTCCATGATACACATATGAGCTAATCCTCTACACGCGACATTACATGTAGGTTGCTAATTTAAGCTTCTTCATCTTGTGAACTGACTACCGACGTTCCATCAACAATACTGTATTACGGTATTAATTATTCATATTCGCTTCACATCCTCCTTTGTTCCTGTCTTATTATCAAAACAAAAAAGAAACAGTAATCATTCCTTTGTTTTTTCTTCCTGCTCCCCAAATCTGGGAGAGTAAGACCTATGTATTTATGGACCAAGCCTGGCACAAGACCTGCCGAAATTTGTTTTGAACAATTCACCAAACTTGGCCCAGGCTTGGGAATGATAAGATCGGGACAAACTTGGGCCAATGGTTTTTCCAAGCCTGGTCCAATTGATTCGTCAAGCATCAACCAGTGCTTCTTTGATCACAGATAATCATGGAAAGGGTAATTTGATTGATAATCCAGCTCGACTTCCTCCCTTAGAATACAATACATGAATCATGTTGAAACAATGCATCAAATGTGCCAAGACTGAGACGAGCTTGGGTTTCTCTCATCCTTGTCAATATATGCGTAGAAAATACATCTTGAAATCCTGCAAAGATCTCTTCAAGACCAATTATTGACATCCGTGTATGATCACATTTCAAAGTAGTTTATTCCCAGATAGCAATTTAACCTTGCCGCAATGTTGTCAGGCAAGCTTGTGATAAGGTCAAGCTCAAGTATGTAGCACATAGTACTTTTGAATGATTTCGATTTGAAAAAAAAATCTAAAAATGTTTGCATCTCAAAAACCAAGCTTGGAAAACAATTTTTTCACACGGAAAATTATTGCATTTTGGCTACAGAATATGCCACAGAATATCAATGTAATTAACACAATAATTTGGATTTTCGGCTGATGCTTGTCAACCGAAATTTGAGACCGAAAATCCAAATTATTTTGTTAATTACGTTGATATGTGATCATAAGTATGATAATTGTGTTATTAGGGAGTTTGTTGACGCTGCTTACCGCCAATTCCACGTTTTCTCCGAAACCAATAGTCACAATTTCAATTTCTGTCATTTTCGGTAAAAATTTTCGGTCGATATCTGATTTCTTTGTTCGCTTTCTGGTACCAGGTGCTCCATGAATACTTCTGATATATTTGACTTAATTTGTAATCTTCATTAGAAATGATAATGGTACAAAAAACTCATATTCTCTGCCAGAGATAAGAATAAAAAATAATGCTCATAGCAGAAACATATTTCTCGTTCGATCTCATCATAAAAATGGTTTATGGCATTATTTTTATCGCATTCTGGATTCTAGAATGTTGAATGCAAGTTATTCATATATGCGTAAGGTACATGCATATGTAAAGAGTTGATGAATGCATATTAAATTCTTCAGAGCGGTGAATGCAATTACGTTTATATTTCACGTAATGTTTTTCTTCTTCCCAGCACTTTCCTATATTATGGTATCGAATATTATAATATCTCTCAAATCATTCTCTGTCCATTGGATAATGGAAATTTTGACAACTATTGCATCGAATTTAACTCCAAACATCCTCATGAGTTCTGAGGGAGACAGGAGATGAATTCAATACATGCATTCATGTATTCAATTGACAAACTTGAGAGTCGCATTGTGTACAATGCGAACGAAAACTTTTGGGAGAACACCGTAAAAACTCTGAGAATTTCTTGCTAGAATTAGGATATCACTTTCCCGAAAAATATGTTCCTAGCATGGAATTTGGAAATCGTGCTCATCTCAGATACAATATTTTGTCTCTAAGGAAAAATGTGTAAACTAGATGAATATTGTTCACGAAATGGCTGTTGTGAGATACATTTTCACGAATGTTCATGATCAGAACTTTGCAGATACTTTCTTTTGAATATTCGAATGACGATTATGTATGGGTTTTAGATTAATGTTATTTTATTGTCAATTATATCTTCAAGAGCAGGACTATTTTATCTCAACATTTTGAATGAGAGAGCCTGTTGAACCTATTGTTAGTTGTATGGTAAATCGGATATAGAAATGTTTTTTATTCCTTGCATTGAGAAGAAGATTCACTTATAGTTAACAAATCCTATATTTGCTTATGGTGAAATTAATATAAAATTATTATCACCAAGCCGCATATTTGTGCGATGCTCTTTAGACAACTTCAACATTCGTTAACTTTTAACAAATCATATTTTTGTATGAAATTGATTTTCAGTTGATTGAAAAATTCAACAATTGAATTCAAAGCTACTGTGAAGTTCTCTGAGTACAATATAAATTTTAGAATATTTTCACATAATTTGGGCCAATATTGGAGAATAATATAATTTGAAGGAAGATTATAATGAAGTTGCACTGACATCACGATTCATTGATATAACCATTTCACTCCGTTGATACACATCACTGCTCGCTTAAAATTTTCTGTAAAAAACTATTGTGAATGGGAATAGTTTCGAATGAGTGTTTTGAACCTATAATTTATTATTGACTCTACCGTTTTTAATATTATTAGTTTATGTAGTTTTGAATGAGGAACTTTATCAAAATTATAGTTCATAATAGCGTTGATTAAAAATACAGTTAAATATCAGAAACTGGTATTCTATAATGGCTCCTAATAGTTTCATATGGTGGATTTTACTCTACGTTATTACAAGCTGTTATCCCAACACAGTCTTTTTCTCATTCGAAACTATATAAATCATTAAAAATTATAAATTCAAAGTTAACCCTGGTAAAACAAATCCATTGATTCTCGCCCAATCTCATTGAATCTCACACAATGTTCTGACCAAATCTTATTCAACCATTTTCAATGAGATTCGATTAGATGAATGTTTTCTCAGTGTAATTCTGATTGAATCTTGCCAAATCTGATTGAGTCCTGCGCAATGTTCTGACTAAATCCCATTAAATTTCATTTCGTCAGATTCTATGGATTTTTTTAACCAGCGAAATTATAAGTGTTATAAGTGTTATCGTGTTGTGGTGACTAACATAACGGTTATCGCACATGAGCCAACACTCAGACCGCCACATCCAAATATGTGAAGGTTCACACCAGACTTATAATGTTTGTCAGAAATCAGATTTATTAACTACTAACAAATCTGCATTCCCGCAAAATAAATCTCGTAATAATCGGAAACTAATTACTTACATCCAACTAGTTTTCGAATTCGATTTGAATGATTTGTATTTTGTGTAGACTCATACTTAACTGTGATTTATCATATGAAAAAGTTAGGGATATCAAATCACTTTATTATGGAATAAGAATCATTCGTTACTTGAAAGAAGTATGGAATTCCTAATACGAAATAAACGTACCAAAGGAATAGTTCTTTCATTTAAAATGCTGTATAAAATAGATCCTACGTGTCCCAACTGTGATATTTGTTCATAATTACTATATTTTTTGACTGTAAATGAATATTTCTCACTGAGTGACAAATAAATGATTACTTCTCACCAATTGATGAATCTCCTATACGATGCAAAGGATTTCGTTACTGAAATTGTGTTGACAATACATATTACATCTTTTTTTATACACCTAAAATGTGAAATATTCGTTTGAATAATTCAACCATAGGAATTCCCACAGATCTCTGAATGATTCAGGTTCATGCTCTACCAAATAAGAAATCAGATAAAGGAAAAGTCATCTCATGAATCAATTAGAATACAATCAAATACGAATAGGTTATGATTGTCGGTAAAACAACATCATTTGATCTCTTCCCATTAATTTATCACCGAATAAGTTGAGTCAACTTCAAGTGATCATGGTATTTCTAAAAGATATCTGAGATGATTAGGTTCAGAAAAACTTGAAGAATTATTGAAGAATGAAATTTTTCTGAATAATTTCTCATAATTTATCAGGTCATAGCTTCACAAAAATTCTGGTATAAAGTTTGCAACGAGCTTTCGTTAACAACGTTGTTGCCAAAAACAACCTAGTCCCTTCCTAACCAACAATACGAATTACCAATGTTACACTGAAAGAAAAAGTAGTGAAGCCAACCTCGCAGCGAGTTTAAATACGGCGAACCTCGCTGCGAAGTTGAGACAGCTGAATATCGATCGAATTAACCAAGTAAGTAGTTACTTCAATCAATATTCAATTGACACAAATTCGCGGTGAGATTCGCCGTATTTAAATCCGTTGCACGGAAAAAATAATTTAGCTGCAGCAGCTAAGTAGCTAGCACGGACATGGACAGCCGTTAAATTAGCTCCTGCAGCTAAATTTTAGCTGTTACCGCAAATAAATTAACTACAAATGCAAATTGTGTTGCTGTAACAGCTAAATTTTAGCTGCAAGAGCTAATTCAATGGCTGTCCGTGTCCGTGCTAGCTACTTAGCTGCTGCAGCTAAATTATTTCTCCCGTGTGCGAGGTTGGCTCTACTACTTTTTTTTCCAGTGTGGGTAATGGCTGTAGTTCCGAATCCTCAATAAATTATCAAATCTTTGTACCTTCTCAATAACTACAATGTAATTTGAATTATCGTAATATTTGAAAATAGAAATGGATATTGGAGGCAATGCTTTTTCTGTAGCGGAAAATTGCACGATCGATTAGTCAAAGATGAAAAATCAATTCACGCATCAATGAAAACCAAATGAGGAAACAAAATATCTCATACGTTCAGAAAAGAAGGTTAAAATTGGAAGTTATGTAACAACGTTTGTACTGTTTTTCTCTAAGATTTGAAGGCCCAGATAGAAAAATGTCTCCATGATGCCATCATAATGGTGACATGCACGCCAAGAAATGTTCGCATAATGGCGCCAAGGTGTTTCCGCATAAAGCATTGTTATTGGTAGCAAAACGAGGTGATGGCACCATAATTGAAACATAATGTTTACATTCTATGCATCATTGCGAGCTGAGCGGAGTTCATGATAGTATGTTTACGGCACGTTATGTTACAAAACATTCAGAGCATGCTTTTCTATCTGGGAGGAATAATATGCGAGACTTCCGCGAGACTGTTGCGTGACTCTGAATTTCCGCGCGGTTAGGAAATGAATAAACAACTTTCTTTAGATTTATGTAAAAATTTCAAATTTTATGAATGATGAATTTGCCAAAATTTTGTTCAACAAACACGACTCCAGGCCTTTCAAAGAACTCGTAACGGCGCTTCAACGACATTCCAGAGTCAAAATTGTTCTCAAGAACATACTATGTAATATGATCTTTTGGAATGAAGAATCTAATTTCAAGTGTATCTTCAACATCTGGTATCGAAGTGTTGATAACCTTGTAATCATCCCTATGAAATGATTATACTTCTTTCCCCCACGAGTGATTTTAAACTATCGCCGAATGAGAGAAATTGTCATATTCTCTATTATCTATTCAAACAATGAGACGACTCTTGAAGGGGCCATCTGTTGAAACCCATTGGATGAATGTAATTAACCCTCTGCACTACGAAGGACGTATATATGCGTCATGAACAAAGGATTCAACAATACGCTATGTTTACTCCACAATACAGCGGTTAAGCGTAAATGAATACTCGCGTCGTTATACGCTTGGATTATCAACTTTCTATGTACTCACAATTGTTCGTGCGGAGTAAATATCACACGATTCGGAAGAACAGATAACAGAAACGACAGGGAATTGAAGTGTGATGGTATCGCTCAACTTTGAAATATCGCCGTATAAAAATTTCTTGATTTTGCTAACGCTAACAAGGAACTATACAATTCAGTGCAAGACTGATGGCTAAGTCCTTCTAATCTATGCAGAGCTAATGTTGATCGATGCTTGGGAAAATTCTGTATCACTATCTTCTCTTATTGGAGTGCATAAACTAGAACGATTTTCTTCTTCTTGTACAAAATGTTCATTTTGATGAGGAGGTGCTCTAAAATTCAACAATAAACCGTTTCTTCTCCCAAAAAAAAGTGTTTGTGGATTCATGAAAATATGGTTCTTCGGTTCAATATTTTGACTGACCATACTTTCCGATGTGCATACAGAAACGTATTCAATCCGTTTGTGATAAAATACTTCTTACACACAATTTCCATAGATTGCAGTCTCAGATCAACGCCCAACGTCGAATCACATCTTTGATAAATCCGTTGTAAAAAATAAAGCAAGCATTTTTTGTTGCACCATTCACGAAAATTGAAGTTACTTTTGGACAAGTTGAACATTTATCAATTAATTGAAGAAGAAATCTTCATGCCAAGTGTTGGATATTCGAGAGGTATATTATCATATTGTTGGATTAACATAAACTTGTACACGAAGAAGGAACTGTGCCTTTTGCAGATGGAATTCATTTCGTTCATCCATGAAGATTTAAGCAGGGAATGCTGCGTAATTAAGCTTACATAACATTGAATATTCACTCCTACGATGCTGGGAGCGGTATTAATCTAGCATCCTTGCGTGAGAAATGTGGGAAGGCAGTTATACTTGTGTGGATTTCCGGATGAGGATAATTAACATGCAGATACTTTGATACCAAAATCATACCCTACGAGAGACGTTGGAGAAGGTGGTAAAAATCTACTCATGTTAGACACCTTCTCTTGTTCCAGAGAAGAATTAGTAATTAGAGGGAGATGAAGTCTCGTATTTTCATAGCTCAACCAACAAAGTAAAAAGTGTACTCCTATCACATAGTACCTCACTTATATCTCAAGGTAATTCAAGAATGCTTCTAAAACATATCATTCGACATATTGAGACATTGTAGCGTGTCTTTTTCATAATATATTAGGTCCGCTTTGAAAAATTTGTTTTAAAATTGTTTTATTTTTCAAACACTTCAAAAATTGAATCGAGACTTCATTTATATGTAACTGAATTCGAAATTTTTGTCATATTATGTCACAAATTAATACACTTTTCCGTAAGTGGGATATCATTCAAATGTGAGTGGAGGATCCCATTGACTCCCATTAGATTTCATGGAAAATCTAATCAAAGATTCTTAACAGTGTATAATATTTGTAAATTTAGAATCGAATATCTCTTCTTCGATCAATTCCAACAAAAATCACTTTACATATTCTTCAAAGTTGTAAGAAATACTCGATTTTTCCTTCATCCTCTGTGCGCATGAAAATCATATAGGATTGTGCATACCGATTCCAGTAGACGTTACATATGAAACTCAGAAATTCGGAGGTAATATTCGAGAATAGATCCCACAACCAGCATGCGCTTTATATTTCCAAGGAAAATGGTAAAACTTTTAGATATACAGTTGAAATCTCTCAACGTTCTATACATATTATTGAGATAAAAATTTCGCTGCACCGAATCTTTAATGGAAACTTGAACTTGTGCGAATGTAATAAAAATGAATGCTTCCTGAGGAATGTTAACGGAAGTTCGTTTAATAAGTTGCATTTGGAATCCACGTTAGGGATGAAAGGATTTCAAACTTAATAATCGTTCCTGCGGAGAGAAAGAATCTTTAATTCAAGTGTAAGTGATAAAATTGAACAGAACTCTCGCGAGTATTCCACAATCTTCCGCATTCAGAAATGAGAAAATTCATAAATCAGAATCATAAAACTTAGTTTGTTTTTAGCTTTCAAAATATGGAATCTGTATGATTGTTACATTACGCATGTTCTATTACATATGATACATGTGAATTACGTATCCCATAATAACATATTTTCATTATCTCAACCCTGTTGGAAAATTCCAATGCATTTCAATAGATTCTCGTAGATCCTGTGACAAAAGAACATGGTTTTCCAATAGGAAATTATTTTCCATCGATGTTCATGAGGTTTTACCGATTGCACCAATTAAAACCAATAGAATATTAAGTTCCAGATGAAATCCAATAAAAACCTATAGTGGCTGTGACAAAATCACACGGAAAATCGATAAAAACCCATTGATTTTGATAAAAGTTTACCTATCGGTTTCTATTGGAATTTTCCAATAGGGAAAGGAGATAGTATCCATTTCGGATAACGCACGTGATATAAAAATAAAACAATTTCATAAACAACTTGAAGGTTTTTGCAGAAAGTGAGAATGAATTTATAACCTTGAGAAAATTTTAATCGATTACCGATTTGTTTGTTAGACACAGAGATGGGGGCTTCAATTACTCTTTATACTTCAAGTATTTTTACTATCCAGTACTTTCCTTTTATCGCGACGAGCACTATCATTGCACTACGAAACAATTCCCGTAGAGACATCTTGTTCTCAAGCCATGTACAACATAATTAACCCGTCGATTGCACAACACGAAGAAAACCACCAGGGAAAATTCGATTTCGTGTGGATCGAATCGAGATTATCCGTCTGTACTTTGAGGTAACCCAAATAGCAATCTAGTTCAGGGGAAGTTCAATTGGTATTCAAAGAATTCATCATGAATTCTTAAAAATTCTTTTCGAACTTCTGTGCTGTCTGACAAGAGAATGACCACCGTAGGGGAGGAGGAGGAGGACAGATAGTTGTAACGGGCTCAAGCAAAAAGCAGGGTGGTACTACCCTGGTCCGAAATCAAACAAGACTGGAGTGAAGCTTGTTCTATCACTTTCTCCTGGTGAGGTTGTTTGAGGAGAAGTTGGAAGGAGAAGTATCACTCACCTTGATTCAGAATAGTAGCTGGTTAGGGAAGAGGGTCGACTGAAATGGTTCTACCTTCTTACTTCTCTATTAGCGGCAATTGTCAAAGTCAACAAGAGGGAGCAAAAACACTCAATAAACATCCTTTTCTATCTACGTTGCTTCATATGACCAACCTGAGCCTTCCGAATTGACTAGTATTCTTATGTGATTGTGACAGTTAGAGCTAAAGATCTCGGTTGAGTTCTATGAGAACCAATAACAATTCTGGAATAGAATGCCATCTTCTGAGTATTCACCATAGATTCAGTTTATATAAATCTTGCATTCGAAGGTTTATTGTGGTTCAAAGAACTTGATTCATATTCTGTCTTTTATAATATAGTTTCAATCCTTCAGAAACTATTCTGAATTTCTTGTAATCTTCAGGAGCGGATGTTTGAGGTGATAATATTGGAAGAGTTTCTTTTCTTTTCGTACTTACATTTGAATCACGAGAAATTTCGAGAGCAGAAAATTATCTGGATCTTTGAATCCTCAGATTGTGTGCGGAAAGCGGAGGTGAATTTTTTAACTACGATACTCTTCTGATCGGTGATTTATTCAAATAAAACTCGCTTATCATTATAGTTTGATGAAACTTGATTCCAATGATTCGTTACCTGCGTTTCGTTACTCTTATAACCTTGGAACCAGCGAGTAAATACGAAAAATAATCGAGGCTTCCCGTTTCTGATTTTTATTTAGGTATTTTCCCAGCAAACCAAATCAATCTCCCAAGCATCAATTCATCAATCTTGAGTTTCTTATTCAATGGAAAGTAACTTGGAATTTTACTATAAACATTCAGAACTTGGTAGACGATATAATACGAAGTGAATTCATCTCTACTCCTGTACTTTGAGGGTATGACAATACGCGTTACAATTGCTTGAACAAACTTAGAACAGATGTTCATTTTCTCATAGGACGCGCATGCATACGTACGCGAATGAATCCAGGTAGCAAATGAAAAGGAAATCGTGTGCGTTGTGTATTTATGTTCAAGCGAATAAGGTAGACTATATCGCTCCTCAAACTCTACAAGAGGACTCATTTTCCTTGGAGAAACATGTCTCCGTGCAGATATTTCTCACACACGAATGATATACATATCTGAGGTAGAAAGCTGTCGTGAAATATACTTTTGGTATTTTCGTTTTCTTCATATTGAGATCCGACCAGGAATATTCCATTCAAAGCATTCAATAAACCACGTAGCAATCGTTCATGTGATATGATGAATTGTTTGAATGAGCTCAAGGAACTCTTATCTTTTCATACAGCACACAGAGGAAATTGTATAGCACATGTGGAAAAAATACTTGTCATATTTACCATCATTTGAAGTAAAATTTGGGACAGGGACAATTGCCACAATTTGTTTTAAATTTTGATAGAAATTGTACCCATTCCAGAATTAACCGTAATTTCTTCTCTCTTGTACAAATTATCATATTTCTGGTGAGTAAATTTTTTGACAGGCAGGTACATGAGTAATGGGATCTTTGAAAAGAATCGAATTTTCATTCAACCTTCTTTAGATCCCCATCATTAAGATACATCTTCTTGTTCGTGAAGGATTTGATCCATTCGAATGGAAAATAGTTCTGTAATACAACGAGAAAAAGTATCAAAAATACTCATGTGTCCCTCCGGTTCTGATCGTATGGGAAAATCTAATGTATACTTTTCTCAATGTAGGAGATACCAGGAATGGTGTTAACAGGAGTAAGTTGTAACAAGATTCACAACTTTTGTATTTTCCAATAGATGACGTTCAAGCTCCTTTGAATGTTTTTTTAGTAATAGCTGGAAGAATATTTGGAGGAGCTTAAACAACAGCCATTGGAAAGTATGAAAGTTGTAGACCGCATTGAGGATTCAAGCTTATTTGAACAGCTCTTTCAACTATATTCACTGTGTGAATTCTTTAATTGAACATTCAGATATGAAAACATTTAATCCTGCCAAATGTGAGAGTTGGATTTCAACTGCATTGTGAAGAAAATGTGTAGACTTCTCCTATCCTCGAGTATAGAACAGTTCTCAACCCTTGTACGAGAAATGAATTCTTTATTTATGTGGGTAAATTTTTCCATGAAATATATGAATTTCCTTCAGCGTTTTACGGTAAATGTGTAGAAATTCCCAGAATAATTTTGTACAATTTGCGAATTATGCCGTAGGATCCCGGATAATGAATTTTGGAACACTCGATATGTGATAACGTATACAATTGAACGATCATTGGAATATAATAATCAATCCGTGAAGCAATTTCTCTTCATTCTTCGAGAGAATTCTAAGTCATTGAATCAATCGTAATTGTGATTATTCTAAAAGCACGATCTATATTTCTCCATATTTCATAATTTATCTGAATACTCATGTCTTTGTATATACAGTTTCATACGTCTACAAAAAATATTCCTGATTGAATCACACATATGATGCCTGTTATCGCTATCCGGAATGGGTTAGTATGAGACAATGGGATGATACCTGAATCATAATATTATTGAATCCTCCTCCTGGCTCACTGTAATTCACTTTCCCATAGATTATTATTATAACACAAGATCATTGTAGGTCCCCTTTCTGTATAAACGTGTATAGTGGAATATTCAACGGAAACGCCGTCTCAACGGAGATTCAACATCGTATTTATCGAGAAAGTATACACGAAGGAATAGGTCTCAACTGTTCGATTACCTCAATAACCACGAGAATCATCTTTAGGGCTGGTAATGTCGGAATTGATTGTTTATATATGTCAACAAAAGTGCTTTGAATCGATATTTTGTTTTGCACGATGATCAATCGACACGAGAGACAAATTCATGAGAAAATAAAACTCGCTGGAACGATGAAATGTGATTTGATTGTCTCATTTTTCCCTAAAACAGCGAATTCTTCGCTGATGGAGCAAAAAACTTTATCTGGAGGAGTCACGAATAAAAAATCGCTGAAATCAGATATTGTTATCACAGTGAATTTGTTTCCCTCCGTTATGGCTTTTGATGTTTTCAAAAACTTTGATAATCTCGCGCACACCTGTTCACGTTACAAACAATTACTTTCATACAAAAATTTACCCCTGTTCATGTTTTGATTATTACCAACGTAACGAACAGCCCTTGAATGGAATCTTTGATATGGAATGTTTGCTGTAAATTAGGCGTACGACATGCAGAGAGAAAGCAGCTCAACATTTTATGTGGAAGTGAAAGTTAGAACAAGATCGTGTGCTGCGTGCAATGAATGTTTGGAGGAACATGAAAAGAAGAACGTGGTATGGGTGTTCCACAAAAGTGTTGTAAATCAACATCCTTCTTATGAGTGTATCCTTCATTCTCTTACTCTGCTATGCGCAATTCTACATACGTGAACGGGAATACGATATACGTAAATCACAAAACTTTTTCGAGTGTCTCTCCAGCTGCGTTCACTAATCTGCTGCTTGAATAGGGAGGATGTGTGTGATACTTGGAATAGGTGGAATGTGTGTTTATTTCCTTCCCACAAATCCACATAAGTACGCCTTCTCTCTCGTAAAAATGAAAGACGTATCATATAATCAACAACTAGATGGGTTTCATCGATGTCTTGTGGTAACTTTTCCGTGATATTCAACATAGCGAAAAAGGAATGAAAATTGCATGTTTCAGTGAAAGATAATTATAAAAAGACGAACACAGTTGTTTAATGATCCAAAAAGTTTGGTCTCAAAGAAGAATTTCACTCTCTAAAATTTTTAGAGTGAGATTTCACTCTTTAGGCAGCCAGAAATGAGCTTGTTGAAATTTCGAGTGGAATTCCCACTCTTTCTGAGTGGAAATCCAAGGTTTGAGGCTGGAAACTCATAGCCACTCCAATTTTAGAGTAAATTTTCCGCTCTAAAAAAGTGAGACTTCACTCGAAACGAGTGAAAATCCCACTCGAAGCGGACTGGCTCACTTCTGAGACTTAATGGAGTGGAACGCGTGATTTTTCACTCTTCCAGATTCAGAGAGCATGTAATGATATTGAGAATACAGAAAATCTACTGCCTTTCTCAATAAAACACGGGATTATGACTACCCGCGCGGAAATTCAGAGTCTCGCAACAGTCATGACACAATCCAATACCTTAGCGAGATCCCGCTAATAATCTTGCTCAAAGTCTTGCATATCAATTTTCAATTCTTAGAAAGAAATAGTAGAAACGTAGTTACATCACTTCAAATTTTAACCGTTTTTCAGAAGAACATATGAAAAATTTGATGTTCTCATTGAATCTTCATTGATGCATGCATTGATTTTTCATCTTTGACTAATCGATCATGCAGTCTTCCGCTATAGAAAAGAGATTTCCTTCAAAATGCATTCCCATTTTCGAACGTTACGGTAATTTCTTGAGAAGGTGATAGGATCGGTAATTTAATAATTTATTGAGGATTTGGAATTACAACCATTACCTCACATCTGTAATCCGTTTTGTTGGTTAGGAAGAGATTGGATTGTTTTTGGCAACAACGTTGTCAACGAAAGCTATAGTTAAGTTGTAAGGCTCAACCTGATAAATTATGAGCAATTATTCAGGAAAATCTCATTCTCCAATAATTTTTCAAGTTGTTCTGAAAATAATCATTTCAGATATGTTTTAGAAATGTCATGATCACTTGAAGTTGACTCGACTTATTTCGTGATAAATTAATGGAAAGAGGTCAAATGATATTGTTCTATCGACGATCATAGCCTATTCGTATCTCATTGTATTTTAGTTGAGTCTTGGAATGACTTTTTTCCATTATTCTGTTCTCTAATATGATAGAGTATGAACCTGAATTATTCAGAGATATATGAAAATTTCTGTGCTTGAATTCATCAGATGAACATTCCACATTTCAGATGTTTAATAAAGATTTATATGTGTATTGTCAACACAATTCCAGTAACTGCATTTTTTGCATCGTATAGAAGATTTATCGGTTGGTGAAAAGTAATAATTGTAGAATAATTATTTTATCTATAAATCATTCTTAATCAAGTCAACTTCATATAAATTTCAAAGGTCTGCTATAATCTGTGACATTTCGTTAATCTGATAATGCGTTGGTATATGGAGATATCGCTAAAATAGCCCTCCGCTATGCCTTAACTCGTCGGATCACCGGGGTTCTCAAACTAGAAGAAGAACGCGGGTCACATGTCATTAAATAAACTCTCAAATGGTTCAATTGAGATATAAAATGTATTTTGTATCGCAGAAAAGCGTCAAGGTAACAATAATTGATGATTTAAATGTTGCTTACAATTCAAATTACACACGCGGTTTTGTGTTTGAACCGTAACCTCATGAGAGGAACGGGCCTCTCCTTTTGTGTTTTGATTATGTGGTTCCCAATGAACTTCAGTCAAGCAAAATCGAATCAATCTCGGATTTCTAGTTTGAATTAAAACGAAGTTTGTCTAGTTCGCTAGTCTGATCTAGGATAGGCTAGTACAGATTCTCAATTTCGGTCAGAGGGATATTAATCCTCGGAGTTCCAGTAATCCGTTTTTGGGGACATCGGTCCAGCAGCGGGAACGTATGAATATGCCGTTCAAAAGGTTATGTTGTGTGACGGAAATATTGCAATCTTGGCTGTTACATCGACTATCGAGTATGAGCACAAGAATACGTTGGAACGAGTCAATCCTACCAGTGATGCCAGATTCGAGACCGAGACCGTTTTTACTCACCCCATTGACGGCTTCCCCTTTCTCCCACCAAACGGAATAAGTCGGGTGAGCGATAGAGAAAGAGTGACTATCACTCTTTCGCTCGCCCGACTTATTCCGCATGGTGGGAGAAAGGGGAAGCGGTCGATGGAGAGGGTAAAAGCGGTCTCGTTCTCGCATCTGGCATCACTGAATCCTACCTGTCACCCTCTCTCCTATCAGCAATTAGGGATCCTTTAATGAGGGATCGGACAATCAACTGCTGATTACGGATTGGTCGGCCGCCATTAGTAGGATAGGTACTGATATTTATGAAAATATTCGAGATACATATTTAAAGTCAGCTTATTCATGTATGATACTTGCAATTAAGTGAATCTGAAACATTCTTCGAACAAAGCATGTAAATACATTTGAGGAAAAAGATTTTAATAAAATAACATACACTATGCATGCTTAACTAAACTATAGAAAAAACCGGAAGTATCCCACTAATGGCGACTGATTGTCCGATCCCTCATTAAAGGATCCCTAATCAGCAATCCCTCACAGATGTTGCGGAATCAGAGTTGCCATAAAAATTATCGTGTGAAACTTCATTGGCTTATTCTTTCGAAGTCATCGAATCAGATCATGGTCTTCAAAAGAATCAACCAATTAGCAAATCACACGATAATTTTGATGGCAACCCTGCGCGGAATACAACACGCGGAGACCTGGAGCAGTGGAGCTATGTTCAAGAGCAGACACGGGAATACAACGTCGTGTCTTTTCGAAAAACCACAATCGCTTCATAAGCGGACTCGCTTCTGGGAGGATGCTCTAGCCTTGACACCGAATGGTCAAATCGGAGAAAGCGAAGTGAAGAATGCTCCCAAAACAGCCTTCCTTATATCCTCTTTGGATTGTTTCTACCCGCGACTGCGAGGCCTGTAACAACGTAGCGCACCACGCGTTGCGGAGTGGAAGCTGCCGCGGTGGTCGTACAGTAGGTGGATTCAATCCGTTCCCTGCAACTTTCATCAACGTAAGAACATCCACAATTGAATTCCGATTGTAACCATAATATTTGATTTGGGAACTTTCAAACGATCTCATCGATCAGCATGAATCATTCCTCAAGTGTTCAGGTATTTGGAATTTAATTTTCATCAATAATTTGTGAATTGTGGCATAGTTTTCCACAACTCATCAAAAGTAGCAGGTCACGGATTAAATCCACCCACTGTACCGGCCCTCTCTAACTCCCCCACTCTTTGTGTTCCTTACTATCGCCAAATGGAACTAATCCGCATATCACGCTGATGGTCTTGGTGGGCTGCATAAAATATACCTATTATTCAGTCGTCCAATCAAATTAAAAGGAATAGCCCACCAACACAAGTGGCGCAATTTATCGGTTCAATGTTTTTGGCTACACTAAGAATACCAAGTCTTCCATAGTTTAGTCAGGGAGTCGGATAGGGCTGCACTGTACTCATGAGAGAGCGGGTTCCACAACATGTTGCACCGAGACTGCTCGTGAACGCGCCGCTTGTGCGCTCGGCCAATCCGATCCTTCACATGCTTCCGCGCGTGAGTGGGAACCTTATGCTAGGGATGCCGTTTCGAGTGTTGTTTTGACAACTCGTAAACAATGTATCTTTCGTTAATGACGGTTACTCGTCACAAGTCATAAAGTATCATAGGTGGGTGGCAAGAGAGTCGCATCTTAGATCACGAAGATCTAAGTTCGATTTCGGATGAAATATATATATTTTTCTCAGTCAGGAAATCAATTCCTCGATTTTGGGTCAACATCTCGAAATTTTCCAATAATTTTGCAAGATGATCAACGAGACTGTCAGCGAGATCTTATCCATATTGCAGATTGTTTTATAACCGAGACTATTTGCACGACCATTCCCAAGACTATCTGAGATTCTTTTCGAGACTATTCACAAGACTATTTGCAGGACTATACGATATCGTGTGCGAGTACTGAATTTGTGCGCGGGTACCACTTATCTGACAGGCTAATCAATTTTGTTTCCAATCCAAATAACGATTAGGTATTACAATACAAATATAATGTCTCATAATTTTCTTTTTCGTCTCAATTAAATATTCTCAAGACTTACAATATGAGGAAAGTATGCATTCCACTTGATCATATTATTAGATGAATCAGAAACCCTGAAGAAGCGCGCAAAGTCAACATAAATAAGTATCAAGCGGGACGTAAGTAGTATGAAATTAATATAGTCAGACATTTATGGATTTGAAGGTTAATACAGAGAAGAGTAGAAGATTTTCACAAAACCATCGATGCAAATTCACCCTGATGTGTCTTCTAAGAGATGGAAATTACATGTGAATCGTGGGATAACCAATGTACAGTACCACTGCGTTGTGGCTTTTTAATAAAAATCGTTCAGAGAGAGAAATATTCAGCTTACGGTAAGTAGGATATTCTTTCTCCAGGTACATAGGGGATTCTGCGAGGAAGGAACGAAGGAAGAAAAGAAAGAAGGAAGGAAAATCGCTTTGGAATCCCGTCAGCTTAATCTGAACGGCCAAGACAAAGAGTGGGGTGAGATGGAATATATTCGAAAGGGCTGTTTGCTGCTGCGGCTGGGATGGAAGTTGGACGGTTCAGGATTATTGCCAAAGTTTGTCGAGTCTTAGCATTAATCCAATATTGATTTTCATTCGAGGTCCCGCTTCTTTAGTTGCGTCTTGGATAAGAAAGAGCTCATTCATGATTTGTGTTCATATGTACATACATATTCACTTTTATTCATTCGTGTATGGATTTTCTTTACATCATCGTGGGTGAGGAAAATATACGCTGTTGAAAAAATTCTTAAAATTAATACGAAACTCTCCATTAAATATCATATTTCCATATTGAATTTGATACTAGTTCTTAAATATAATATTCATGATGAGATTTTACAATTGGTTATTGAATTTCACAAATATGTTATCAAAATTAAGAAGAAAACCTTGAACATTAAGGAAAAAATTCTCAACATCAAGAATTATATTATTGAATTCAATATTTTATTATGAAATTCAATGAACTGTTTGTGCATGGAAAAAAATGTTCAGCTGTATCAGCTAGATTTTAGCTATCATAGCTAGATATTCCGCTGCAGCAGCTAAAGTTCGGCTGGTACAGCTGAAAAATTTTTCCGTGTGTGAGAAACTTTGACAGAATTTTTCTTCGATTCTGCTTCGATATTCTTTTATACACGAAGGAAAGTGAGTTTCTCAAGATTACTACTTCTTCATTGAATTGGCAAGATGAGTGAAAAGGCCACTGTTATTGTCAGACATGAGAGTGAAGATGTGTATTTGATCATGTGTAAGGTTGTACGTTTATACTAAAAAATGTTTAATCAAATATTCATTTTTATTACACTGTCTACCAATGACAGTTGTATTTTCTTCTCCGTTATATCGTTATTTTTCATGAACGTTCATATTTTCAGATTTACCAATATTCGATCATCGGTTCAGTTTAATATCATATGGTAAGCGTGATTATGGATCTGGAAATGCGCATTCAAATGATGATCATCCAACATCTTGTTGTTCGTAATCAATACAAAATGAACCGTGAGAAGTGACCTTCGAAAATTCACCTTCCCCTTCGATATGAACTGAAATATGCGCAATACATCGGGATATATCGGCATTGAACGGAGCTTCCACCCGTAAGCTGGAACTTTTCAATCAGAACTAAATCATAGGAGATTTAACGGCAAGCGATCTCTCAAACGTTCAATAATCCTTCCCTAATTGCTACAGTACGTGACGTGCACTGTTTTGCTGCTTCCGAAAGGTTGTCAAAACTTATCGTTAAATAAAATCAAAAGTTTACCATGTAATATTTCGTTTTTCATATTTCGACCTCTATAACTTTTATGAAGAGGTTGGGATACGTTTATCATGTGTTTTTATATGATATACATTCATTCAATGCACGGATAGAAATATATATTATCGAAATGGAGATAGCATTAGATTGCGTAATGAAACTTATTGTTATTCCTGCTTTCATTGTACATTTATTTTTATGTATTCGGAACTTCCCTGTATTCAAAAATCGAATTTTTTGGATATCAAAAATAATAAAGAATGCACTCTGTATTTGTGTAGGGATTCCTAATTTCATGAAGTTTTTTTAACAATTTAATAATAAATCTCCAGAAAAATGCGGAAAATTCCCCATCCGCGTATGTGTTAATTACTTCACAGACATGTATACGTGAACACGTTTTGGGGACATTGTTTAGGAAATCCAAATAAGAATATACCGGACATTTGTACATCCCTGGTATATACATGCGATGTTTTCTGAACATCTCGGAACATTTTTAAAACATTCAAATGTTTCAGAAGACGTTCCAAGGATGTTGATAGCACCTCTCGGTGCTGTATGGGATAATACAGAACAGTTATGGTATAAAAATAACACACCCAAAAGCAGCAACATATAATAAATTCAATTGAGTAACTCAGAAAAAAACAATATTCATAATCCTTGTTCGCGTCCTCGCTATGAATATGCAATAAATGCAAACAAAATTACATCAAGAATACATCATTTAGGCATGGAAATAGGTAGACATAAATTATGAATGAAATTTACATGGAATAAATTATCAGCAACTTCCACGAACAAAATCCTATCCAGTAGTCTCGACGAATGACTTGCAAAATCGTACCAACTGTTGGGAACCATCAATATGCTGGTAAATGGAGGGTGAATTTTTGTGTAACAGTTCATGATAAACCGATGGAAGTATCAACACTTGCAAGTAAGTCATAATAAACAGAAAGTTTGAGAGAAAATCCTCACAATCATCACGCATGCCAACATTTTACCGCGCCACAGTAGATTCTATCTCATGAAGAGAAAGGTGGCTTGGAGATGGATTAATTTTTGAAATAGATCTAAGGATTGCGGTCACGAATTGTTACAATTTAAGAGAACGAGAAAGTATAATGAACGTATGATATATTGTAATAATATTGATATAATATGTGATAATAACTCCTTCCAATAACACAAAAAGAATATTAGTTCTGCAATGTATTAATTTGAACAAGAATATTATAAAAATGACCGTGAGTATTAGAATAATCATCAATTATTTAAATTAACTTGGAAATAGTTCACAAAAAATCCGCTCCAATCATTAAAAAACAAGTTTAGGAATCAATACGCCTATCACAAATATAAAAATATAGAAAGCAATAGTTTATTCCATTTTTTCATGACAGTAGTTTACTTTTATGTCCGTGACCTGATTGTAAAAGCATCTGTGAAGGGATCCACATTGTGAGAATAAATAATAGAAAACGATTTCCCTTCAAGGATCTTATGATTGGATGGAAACGTGAAATTTGAAACACAATTACTTGAGATCTAATTGGCGTATGCACTAATTAAAGGATTAATTGAGGCTCGCTCCTTCTCAGTCACTCCTAACTAAAAATTTTCATTTTGGGTTCGCCAAACAGGACTGGTGCAGGCGTGTTGCATTTTTCTACACCGCACAGAACTGAAATTAACATTTTTACTCGGGCTTCAATTTCTCAACCATTGAAAAGAAATGAAAATGAAAATTGATCTTCTCATTAGATCTTAAAAATAATTCTCTGAAGAGTAATCCTGTATGTCGAGTAGTAGACATCCTATGTGGAAGTTGAAATTTGACTCCATACTGGCGCAGTACCGTCGCCGGAGTTGCCAACACTGGCAAATATATACAACCGATTCAGGGCCAGTTAATTTGACAGTACTGACCTGCAGTCGAAATGATAAGACCCATTGCTGGGGACACAATACTGCCGGTACAGGCAACATTCATGAACTTGTATTGCCACAACCTGCACATCAGAAATATGTATCGCTTTAATCGAAGAAATACACGACACAATAGAGAAAAAATAAATCAAATAACAGGTTTTCATGGTTCGAAAAAGAGTTAAGATATCATGTCGGATGATCGTATTTGAAATTAAATGTAAAATAAATATGGGCGAGGATATAATGAAAATAACTCTTTCGTCCATATTGATCCAGATACAAAGCCCAACTGTTTCTATGTGTTTTCATACGGTAGCCGAAGGTTAAGAACCTCATTGCGAATAGGAAATTTGGACAAATTAAATTACTTCGGACCAAAACAATTCGAGAGATTTGTTGTTTGAAATGTACATCAATCGTTGGTTGAACACTGGCATGAGTTAGGCTCATCAGATCGGCGGTGTTATAGGTTTGCCAGAATTGATTGAGTATCGCGACGAATCTGGCAATTCTCAAGACCCAGTGTTGTGTGATGTCTGTTAGATATATGGCACCAATTCAAAAACAGTGATGGTACTGTAACGGCTCAATTGTTGTTGCCAGAGTCTGGTAAATGAATCCCTGTCAGTATTGGTCCGTTTGTTCATTCCCGGGAATTTCCACATGGGATGCCTCAGCACTGCAATTCTCGGATATGTAGTTTTGCAACCGAGTGGTTGATGAAAGAATCCATTCTCCCTATACGTGGATTCAATTTAGGCTTAGATTACTCCTGAAGCAATATGAGATCCTTCAAATACAATATCGCAAGACCAATAGATTTCCAAAACTGCTTTTTATTCACTGATAGGAATCTCTTATTATTGAATGTTTTTCTCCAAATAATGGAACCATTTTCAAACATTAGGATATCAAGGGGATGATATTGTCATTCATTGGGAACAAATATTGCATTCATAATTTGTTCATTAGGCATGAAATATTAATTAAATATATCGCCTATATAACATCATCTGTCAAGTTTTACATACCGGTTGAGCAAAAATCGAACGGTTATGTGACCAGGAAGTTCGTAACCGGCAAGTATTTCTGAGATCAAGTGTAGAATGATCAGTGAATCTTGAGCTCACTTAAAGGGTAATGATACACTCGACATGACATTCCTGACTATTTTTCAAGTGTCATATATATTCCGATGATTATTACGATGAAAATGAGGGAAAAACATGATTGAAAGAAACTGTATTGTTTGTTGATTTCAGTTGCCTACAAAAACCTAGGCGTTCCATGACGAAAAACATCAAGGAGCCACGTTCGAGCAACTGCAGCTCTCCTATTTCGTTCTTTCACAAAGAAATTTTTACATATAGTTGCCAACATTAAATCTTCATGATTAAATTTTTTTTTGTTTTCATAATCAAACATTCAAAAGCCATTTCTGGAACAGTGTTTTACATGAGTCTTCCCCCTTCAATTTTATAATATAATATTGATTTCAGGAATATAATTTTCAATTTTGAGAATTCTCTTCTTGATTTTAATGAGATATTTGTGAATTTAAAAATTACTTTCTTACATTCAACAAGAAATCCTGAAATTTCATAACTCATATTAAATCCAAGAATTTTTCTACCAGTGTACTTTATTTCCCTACCGCATTTCGCTTCGCACGGAAATTAGAAAAATACAGACATAAGTGGGTATTGAATTCAAAACTACAGCTTGAAATAACACTTTCTTCAAATGACATCAAATAATCTCCATTGAGACTTTTTTAGAAACATCTTCACATACATTTGAAAGAAACGGAGCATGTCTTTTGATTTCATAACAAATGATGAATTTACGGTAGAGTGGAGTTACATCTCTTCATGTGTATTCATATACTGATATACATCACACGTTATACTTTTATATGCATTTCGCCACTCGCATGTATTTCCTTCTGATGAAAATAACAAGGAGGTTGAAAAGTTCCAACAAGAAAAATCATCATTATTATCGTCAACCCTCTTGTGATATTCTTTTCCAAGACTTTCGAAGAAACCATTCGTTTTTATAGTCTCCTGCTTTCAAACTATTTCCTTTCCGTTTCTCGTTTTCTTCTGTCTTCCTCGTAGTGGCATTCTCACTCTCTTCTCATGTTCTTTGCGTTCATTTGAAATCTTTGATTTTAATGTTTTACAAGAGTAATAATATTCATGATGAATAACTTCAGAATAATGATAACTTTAATAATAACACTTTATAACCTTCAGAATGATAATGTTTTGAATAACTGAATTTGCGTGATTAATCTTTACGAAACGAAATATACAGTGACGGATATGTGAGGATAAGTCAAACTCGATTTCACGTGAAAAATCAATGAGAGGTCGTCCATAAATTACGTAAGACGTTTAAGGGGGGGAGGGGGTTCATGGAATTCTTACCAGATCTTACAAGGGGGGAGGGGGAGGGGTTGCACCAAAATCTTACGTAAGATGGATGTAACTAAATATTAAGAAATTCAATTTCAACTGATTTCGAAAAACACATATTTCCTTCAACTTTTTCAAAGATTTTACAAAGATGATGTTCTGTAATCAAGTATCCTTGGATAGTCAATTTTAGTAAGTTAATAATCATCAATGTTATACCATAATTGAGTCATTTATAATTTCTGTACACTTCTGTATTATATTACCTTACCACATGGGGGAGGGGGAGGGGTTTAATGAAATCTTACGATGTTTTACAAGGGGGAGGGAGGGGGGTGAAAAAATGCCAAAATTGTCTTACGTAATTTATGGACGGCCCCTAACAATGTGGCAAATTTATGAGGGATTTATAAAATTTCATTTATTTATTCATTTATCTTCTGAATATGGACGAACTATCGTACTCGAGGAAAAGTTTCACGAGTTTCATGACACGAGATTCTGTTGTATGAGATTATTTAACCAAAGAGATATTCGAAAGATTGATCACACTCTGTTGAAATCAAGTTAATTATGAGGAGGTACTAATCTAATAGCCACCCCAAAATAAGGTGATTTTCTCGAATTTTGTTTTTCATGGAAGGAAGTAAATCAAGAACTCGGGGGTTTTCACACTTGTTAATCGAGTCTTTGAGGACATAAAAAAAGTTTTTATCAGCAAGAAATAATGCCATGGGAATTGTTGATACGGGCTGAAACATAACCACCTAAAAAAAACAGTGATCAATCGGGCGCCACCATGGCACTTACAAAAATTATCAGAAATCAAAAATCCAAAAATTTTTATGAAATATATTATATTTATTCGGGGTTGTACCGATAAAACTAATGAAAAGTCCAAAATTAAAAAAATGACAGATATGAAAACTTTTTGTGGTGTGTTTTCGCCTTTTTTTCGCTTTTCAGAGTGCTATATAAAAAGAAAAATGAGACAAATGTCATCTCCATTCAGGTTCATCCTCCAATAAATTCAATTAGCTTCAAAATAAAAAAAAAACGATCCGTCCAGTAGTTTTTGAGATATCGTGGAGCCAAACTTGAGAAACATGGTTTCGAGAAAAACGCCTTCAAAGTTCCGGGATAAGAATCCTTTAACTTTATCTAAACTACTTCCCAATAAATTTCTGACGTATTGGAGATCAAATAATATTTTATAGAATGTCGATGAACAAGATTTGTCAAGTTCTTCGGTACATATTTCTACACTGGAAGAATTTTATTTGAAAAATTACCGTGAAATTTCAGTGATCGAGGGACAAGTAGAAATTTTTTTTAAATATTATCATGCATCCTGTAAAACTCGTGGTAAATATCACTCTCAACTGTTTAGAAATTCACTCATTTTTACAAGCTGTACAGTAAATTTTTGAAGAATTTCTAATTGTCCTTCGATTACTGAAGATTACTGAAATTTCACGGTAATTTTTATAACAAAATTCTTTCAGTATACGTTTTCACAGCAACTGGATGAGTAACACCAATCAGGCTTCTGACTTCTCCACACGGAGAAACCCAATTCGCTTTGACAGCAATGTATTTCCTATCACGGCAATGTGGTGAGCTACAACAGCGATGTTTTAGCTGTGACAGTGAAATTTGTGTGCTATTCTGTATATAATACTGGAAATTTGGGTAATCCAGCGAAAAATTTGCTGTTCCAGTTGAGTCTGTTGCCCTCTCAGCGATTCAGTCTGTTGTGTTAATAGACTTTTTAGCTGGGTTAGCAAAAAAATTTGCTATTCAACGTATGATACCCCGGTTTCTTATGCCAGTGAATTTTTTTTCTCTGCACATGGACCAAAATTCACAAGGAACAAAACAGAATCTGAAGGTTCCATGGATGTTTTTATAGGTACACTCGAACCTTGCAATAACTACGCTCTCTTTCTTTGTGATTTGAACGGTTTCTGTAATGCGTTGGAGTGATAGAGGGAGCACTCTCATTGCGAGGTTCTGGTGTACTGACTAAAGTACCTAAAATCCCCTTAGAAATTCCCTGGCCAGTTTTACGCTTTGTTTTTCGTGTGATCAACTTATTTGGTTGATTCTGCTGTTCTCAATAATTAGTTTCTCATAATCTAAAGAACGAGATGATTGTTATGATATCACTCATCTCGTTGAAATTATTAGTGTTTTCTCTAAGCGTGATCCCGATGAGCTTGATGTAAGAAAAACTACACGGAGAAAAATTTTCTATTATAAATTACTAGACTCGCTAGTTTATTGAGTTTATATACCAAACGTTCTTTCCAAAAGTACCAGACTTTCCGTGAGTTAATGATAGAATATTAACATTTTATAATATTAGGTGTACAAATAAGTTTCCGCGGTTTTTTATAAAAAATTAGGAATTTATTGTAAAGGAAAAGTACATTTTTTTTTTTTCAATTTTATTTTTTCATCATTGCCTTTCTTTTTCCCCTCTTCTCTGGCAACATCGATACCGAAAAAAAAAAAAAAATCTTCTTCTCATCTAATCTCATCAAATTTTTGTGTTTTCATATGATGTGCTGCTCTGACAGAGACAGACCATCACCCACCGACGGAACAGGTGATAATCAGAAGTGATAATCAGAGAATACGGCGGGTGGGGGTGGGGTAAAACCAGTTCCCAGTTGAGTGTTTTTTTTGTTTTACCGGCGCCGCGGACGAGCATTATCGTGTAAAAGAATAATTTGTAATTTTTCGTGTATGTAATAATGTATTTTCGCGTTTTTTCCTAACTCACTCAGTCAATCAATCCAATTGTGGTCGAGTATCTCGGTAAAGGTTTCAGGTTTCATCATCAATTCATTAATACACCACACACCAAAGCACAAACACAACATTTTTTTTTTTTTTTTTTCCATTTTTATTCTTGTCTATGTTGATTGATGATTCGCCGGGATGATCTTCTTTTCTTCTCTTCTTTTTTTCTCTTTTTCTTCGTCATTTTTGACTACCAGTGACTACTTTTTGCAAAAATTTTTTTTTTTTTTCATTCAGCATTTTTCACTCATGCATCATGTCTAATCGGCGTCTCTCTTCCGGCTTTCATTCTTTTTTTTTTTCAATTTTTGTTTTGAATTTAACGATTTGATGATTTGATGTGTTTGTTGTTGTTGTTGTGTTTGTTAAGTGTAGAGTCTTTTTGATTTTAATTTTATAGTTCTTCTTCAGTACTTCTAATTCCATTCTTCGCTTTCTTTCTCTTCCTTCCTCCTGCTTCTACGTTTTTCTTTCTCAAACTTTCTTTGTTTTTAAACTTTTACTACCCTTTCTTAAACTTTCTCTTCTTCACAGCTGCTTCATTCTGCATTAGAAGCAGCTGATTTCAGATTTTTGAATTTTCAAAAATTTAAAAAAAATCAAAATTTCAATGATGAATAATGATTTAATTTTTTGCAATTTTTTGCAAAAAAAAAAAAAAAAATGGAAATACTTAGATACTAGTACTTTGTTGTTATGGTGTGGCCAGATGACTAAACTTATTATATTTTTACATACATTACACAATTTCTCCATAACTTTCTGGTTTCTGACATTGACAAAACCGGAGAAAGTCTGATACTGTTGAAGAGAACGGTTGGTATATAACCTCAAAATGCGCGTATATCCTCAATATACTAGCGGGTCTAGTAATTTATAACAGACAATTTTTCTCAGTGTACGTTCATCATTCCCTGTATTATATTCGTTCCATTAGATTTCGATAACACCATCGTACACACATCGATCATCAAGTACAAGAGACTTTATTTTCTTGAAATCCTTTTATCTCTTCCTGTAATTCAAAACATTCAAATAGCGATTTCAATAAACCAAAATTGTTCACATATATTGTTTCATTTAATTATAAAGTGTGAAACAAATATGAAGTCAGGAAAGGAAAAATAACCCTGTGAGAAATTCTCCATCACGAATGCCGAACAGGGATGAATTCGTGTACTCAAATCATTAACGATGTGATTAACTTTCCAATACCTGTATGGATTAGATTCAATATTCATCTACAAAAGTTTTAACGACTCCACTCGCTTCATGACATTTATTCATGTTTGACTTCCATTCGAAAAATTAATGAGAATTTTCATTGAGAGGAGAATAATCCCAAGTGCACGGAAAGAGATAGAGAGGAAATAGGAAGATCAACGAACAAAATAGTTGATGATGAAGCAAAAATCTACTCCAGAGAAGTTTTCTAACGTTTCTTGCTATTTTTGATCGTACACGTTTCTATCTCGATTATTTTTCTTCTCCTTCAACGTACATCGCTCTTGCATTTCCCCATACATTCACTCGTTTCGTATCAAGTACTTGTACCTAGATCCCATTATAAGTAAACTCGCTTCAAATTGCCTCTGAAAATCTCATTTCCACCTCTCTCAATCTCCTTTTACCCTCATCTTTGTCAAAAAAGAGAAAATTACCAGCGTGTATATAATAACGCCGGCACACACCGGTTGGTACGTCAAGTTTATGATGTGTATACAGAGTGTTCTGCTTGGTGTCGTTCTCATATAATAATGCGTAAGAGAGAGATGAAGGAGAACGGAACATGGAATTGAAGTAGTGGAGAAAATTGAATTCACGTAATGGAACAGGGATAGTTGGAAACCATTCGGAAAATGATGAAATTCTTTCATCGTATGACGGATTCAACAGAAATTCGATACGTTGCATATAATTCTTTCATTATCAATTCCGTACCAAAGTATCAATCATATCAAAAATTATTTTTTTATCATAGTAGAATCGGATATAAAAATCTGATGATTATGATTTATTTTCAATTTGTTACAGATAAACAGAAGTGTGACTTTGGAAGTTCAACGAACAATATTGTGAGCAGTGCAAAAAGCGAAGAAATAGAAAGTTGTGCAAGACATCGACGTATCACGTTTTCGCCAACGACACTTCGCGCAGTGAGTTTAATTGGAAGAAATCTGGTGGAATCAACTATCAGAGTTATTCAGGTGAGTTTTGTTGTTATTATCAATTACAATCTGAGGATTTATAGTTTCCAATTATTATTGAACACACAATCCGTATGTACCGTGATGTACGGTAGAAACTCAATTTCGAAAGTATTACGTTGGCAGATAAGAGCGATTTCTATTTTTGAAAACCAACTCGGGACATACTTGACGTTAGTAAATTGATATGTGAAAATGCTTGAAGTTTAGGTAATCTACGAATCCTTCTACGTGCTTATGCAGGAAAAGGGGGTTAAGTGAGACAGATCGTTTCTCAATTTACTCAATTATTGGTGAAATTCATCTTCAACGCCCTTCAAGTTTCTGTTTCCAAATATATTTGCGGTGTAAATATATATCTATGAGTTGTGCAATGTATGTAGCGTAATCGATAATGTAGGTTCTGAAGTTAAGTGAATTCACTCCTCGCGCGCTGTCGATTCTCCTGCTCTTGTGTCTCCCCCTCTCCCTTTAGCAAGAGTTTTTTCCATGACCAAGAGATTACTGTGAGTTCCCCCAAGAAACAGGACACACGTCGTACGACTCAAGGGATAGAATAGAGTTGAAAAGAGCTGTAGGAGAACGGAAAATGCAAAATTTTAAACCAAATGCTCGATGGTGAGTTTCAAAAGCCTCCAGGGCCTAGAGATATATGTACCAGCATGCTCTTGATGGAACTTTGGAACACGCAATTCAGCTCTGAACGTAACAAAAAGTGAAAACAAATAATTAATCTCTAAAGTCCAAGTTTCGGATTTTTCTGACATCTAGAGAGTGGAAATTGAACATTTCAGGAGATGGTGCATGACTCTTGAAATCCCATGGGAGTATTTCTCTACATGAATTTTTATATGATTTGATTTGAGCTCTATGGAATAGAAATATGTAGATATAAGTTGAACTCGGTGAAAAATTCTCAATCTTGAAGTAGCAGATAACTGAGGTCAATCCTAACGAACATCCATACACAATATGTGTTCAAAAGATGTCAGAAACAATCAGTAAACGCAAGTTGTGGATTGGTAATGTTTTTATTTAATAATTTGACGCGGAACTGACGCGGAAGATCACGAGGCTTCCAACCATGAAACTAAAAAGGCTAGCCAAATCCTTGATATTTTTGGTCAGAATTCATATACAGGAATCTATGATCTCCTTTCCCTGTCCTTCTATACCAGTTCAAAAATACCCTTCCTCGAGGTATCATTTGCGTACCTGAGAAATAGTCAAATGACGACCATGTTCAAAGGAATATTATGTCTTGAAGAGTGGCCCGATTGAACTCTTCCAAACTAGAATCCACTGCTGACAGTATATAGAATGTCCTGAAAATTAGTGGATTACTAATTTGATAGGTCGCAAATACCTGCATCAAAATATACGTGTAGATGAGCACTTGAGGAAATTATGTGGCCGAAGTAAGAGAGGAGAAGGAGCAACAAAGAAGGGATGAACTTTTTTTTTTTGCCGAAAACCGAAACCGAAATTGAAAATAAAAAATTTCATAAGATTTGTCAACTCTTTGATACAGATGAGGTCAAAACTCTCAAGTAGAATTGGAAAATAATTAATAATACATATTCTTAATGTATTCAAAGAAAAATTCCACATGAGGTCTAATTTAGACATAAAACGACACATTCTGGAGGATTGAATTGGTTCGCAGTAAGAGTAGAACAAGTTTTTCTACACGAGATTGAAACGAAACGAGGCTTTTCCAAAATTCAGTCAATTTTCAATGAGCTTCATTGTTTAAAATCAAGGCGATATAAATCTGGAGACTCGAATAGTCTTTCCCCACATAGCACAACAGTTCTAAAAAAACTGATAATGAATATGCTGTATTCGTGAAGAACTCTTGTGCTACCACACTTGTTTTCAAAAGTCTCCCCGAATTTGATGTAAGTCTCAAAAGAAAAGGGACACTGTATATTGAGATTATTCTAACGTTTCCCTACATTATTTTTCTTTCGTACACCATGAGTGTTTAGAATTTTACAGTTTCTGAATAGTCATTGATGCCGTCACAACATATAACAAATAAAACTTCGCACATACAATTCCATCGAACTTTCAATGATAAAACGAAGAGCTCCACATTATATTATCTTTGAATATTTCACTTCGCAAAGAGAAATTGAAAAATTGTATAAATAATTACATTATTCACTTTCCATTGCGCCTGATAAATATATTTTTGAGCTGGAACAGGAGTGCAATCTTCTTGTAAATGTACGTGTACGTAGATGTATGAATGATGTAATATCGAAACGCAATATTCGTTTATATGTACATACGCAATATGAAACTCATATTGGCTAGAAGGTACAGTACGGTACAATACAATATCAATAGATCGATAACAGTTTCATATCGGCAAAAGCTTGGAAAATTGTATCAAGAATCCGGCAGGGTACTGAGATGGAATCAAAACTTGGATTTTCATTTTGATAATCTTATGAAATGCTCGATGCAATATATTACCGTGGAAGAACGAGTATGTGCGCGAATTGAATGGAATTCGTAAAATGAAAATTCCCTCACATTTGTATGAATCTTTTATACCACGAAGGATAATTGTTTGTCGAAGAAGTTTGAATCTCTTCTCTACGAGCAATCACGAATATCAATAAAAGATTGGGTATATTCGATTTCTCCAACGAAAGATCAGTTCGAAAGTTGGGGAAGAATAAATACGGGGTCTAAGAATGTATGGAAAATTCTTGAGAAACTTTTTCAAATTTTCTATAATTTCGCGAATTTTTTACATCCTTTTCCTTTTTTTTTTCGTCCTGAATGTGAAAATATTGTGGATTCAGCAACTCCGTTGACTTCTCTTCGAGCTTTCAAGTGTAACAGAGAGAGAGAGAGAGAGAGAGAGAGAGAGAGAGAGAGAGAATTTCATCAACAATGTTTCATAAGAGGTGAGTTTCACACTGAATCAAAGCTCTTACTTTTCGAAAGAATAGATTTCACAATGAATGAATTATACAGTCCTGAATTGTACAAAGCTCGAATTAAAGTCAGGTACAAATTGTGTGTAGATTTCATGTGAGTAATGTGAATGTATTTGAATGTTCTGAATATTAGGATAAACTTTATACGAACTTGGTGTAGCATAGCAATGTAGTTATGAGCATAATTCAAAGCTACTAATGTAAACATGATCCGGAAGTATCTTATTATTCATGGATGAAATGATGTAGGCTGACCTGTTTTATGGTTGAACTATGAATTCACATCCTTGTGATCCTCAAAGATTGAAACATTTCGAGGACAATAAAGACACATGCTAGTAATATCTAAAGCATTTGGAACGTATGAGAATAAGTTTCTAATTATGATGTGGCAAATAATTCATGCTCGTGAATTGAATATTCAATGGTTGAGGATTATTTTTAACCCTCAGTTACTCCACTTATTTTCGCATGTTTGCGTGAACCTTTCGTTGTGGTTTGCAATCAACGGAATAAGGTTTTTTCCATGATTAAAGATGTACTATGGTTCTGGAACTTGATCCTTGTTCTAGTCTCAAATCATACCTCTTTACCCCTAAGAACGGAAAATCAGATTTTCGAAAACCTTTTGTTCCCTTTAGACCCCCGTGGTGTAACTGAGGGTTAATATTTTTCGAGAAAATTCTTACAGTCCCAGTCAAAACACATGGAGACACATGAAAAATGATATCCACTGAAATTATAAGTTTATGCGACTTCAGTTATGATATTTAATAATCTACACTCGTTTATAATTTTTCGAATATAATTTTCAATGTTGTAGTAATTTCCGACATGTTTAGTGCTTGATATTCAAATTAGGTTTATTTCTTATCACATATCGCTCAATCACGAATCACCAATAATTGTCCTCCTTTTTCAAATCATACTAAAACGAAAAATATAGAAAATAAGTAGTTTCCTTGTTCTTCTCCATTTGAGAGGAATGTTGCATTGCATTATTCGAATCATGAGCAATGAATTCAAAATATTCAATAATGCTTCGTTACTTGCGCTATGAGTAGACTGTTTGGGCATTCCGGTTCAGTCCACTGGAGTAGTTCAATGTATCTAGTTCATTAAATTGAACCAGTTCAGAGGTATAGTTCAATTCATCTGGTGAAGAATTAGTAAATATCCATCAATTATGTGAGTTGTTATGGTTACGGTTGTGTCAATTATCTTTAGAAATTTAGAAAATGAACGAATATTTCACGAGTTATTCCATTCTCGCTTTTGTCACCTTTTGATCATTAACTTGTGCATGAAAAAATTGTTTAGAAAATAACATCTCATTCATGAATGTGATAAACTTGAACACACCCACCATAATTGTTGTTAGATTCTTTCACGTTACGCGAATCAACTACTGAGCCACGTTGTTTCAATTTCCTTCAACTTTTCACAAACTCCCTTTATTTCTGAAGATTGTTCTTGAGATCGACAATTTCTCTTGGGTTGTGCGGTTGTGAAGGGTATAGAATATCATCTCCGACATCGCAGAATCCATTGATCATTCACTTTGATCCAGGGTTGGCAGCTGCGTGGCGAGGAATCACTAAAATTTTTGTATTCTATGGGAGTTTGTTCGTAAAATCCATGAGCGAACAGGTCCACATATTTATCTTCAAATACTCACACACAAATCACGTAGCATGTTCTAATAACATATTTTTTGTTCTCTCTTTTCCCAGAGGATAAAAACGTACAAAATTGATGGAAAATATCGTCATCAATGAAACATTTACTATCTTATTCTTGAACATCGTCGATGATGAATAGAATAACAAAGTCGAATAATATTCATTCGCAAGTACCAAATATCACTAGGGTTCGGAATCGAGAAGTTAAAACAAACGCTTATCACTCGATCGTGAGTTTAAAATACGAAGATTCATGCTCTCACGGGAATTTCAAGCCATCTCTGATGCCATTAAAAATTACGGTTGTCACATTTTTTTTCATGTTGATCGCATTATTTATCTTGTTATACAAATACACTTTCATCAATACCAGGATTCACGGGTAGAATATCGTCTCAAGGAGACTGTGTTGTGTATAAATGTATGTATAGATGGATTCCTTCCAAGCGAGTACGTTCTGATTCCAACAGAATTACTCGACCCGTTGGATACAGATCCAAGGAGCAATTTTGCTTTTCTTAGATTTCTTTTTCTTTTCTTTGTGTCTCTTCTACCTTCCTCTTCTTCTTTCTATGTGAGCTCTTGATTGGAGAAAAATCAATGCCCATGAGTAAAGACTATTAGTCGCTCGCGTGGCATGACGATTGAATAAAAGCGATAAATTTATAGCACCTGGACTCTAACCGCTATATACTGCTAACGTCAGCTATACTTCTCAATGAAGTTTTATGTTCTTCATTCGAATGCAAGAAGAAAATCTTGACATAAGGAGTACTAGAAGTCCGAGTTAATGGGAAAATACAGGGATGCTGAATCAATTTATGTAAAATTTTGAATGGTTACAGTAATTCGGTGATTAGAAAATTTTTCAGAAATCAAGCCATATTTTTAATAAGATATCCAGATTGTTTATGGAGTTTCATTACGGATGGAGATTCAATTCAATATCGTTCAAAATTCTGTGTTATAAAATAAGTATCCATGATAATATTCATGAAATGTATATAAGTTGTTCCAAAATTTTTGTCGAGCTAGGTTATTTGTCACAGTTTTTCGAAATAATTTCAATCACAATCGATACACTTTCTCATACGGTGAAACCATTCGTCACAACACCTTCTCACATTTCTTTTGGTACTCAATTACACGGTTCTCAAAAATCACTGACCAGCTCCTCAACTGATTAGAAACATTGACCTCCCGTGCGGAGTTATACGGAGAGGAACAGACCAAAGTCATAGGCTGCTAAGTCTGGACTATAAAGAAGGTGATTCGATAACTTTGTATTTGAATTCTCTGAAGAATTCTGGATAGCAGCAGCGCGATGTGAAGATGCGTTGCTTTCGTGTAGAAACCAGAACTGATATAGGTTTTCGAATAGCTAAGATAAACATACTTCGGTGTACCATGTAGAGGCCACTCTTTCAATTCATCTAATAACACTGATTTAATGATTCCACGGTTATTGAGGGGGAAAATATATGTAAATGTACGGTTTTTTAAGAATTTCTTATGAATTTTTTGAAATCTACGCTCCAAACTATCTTCATAATTTTGTTGAGACAAAAATATTTCAAAACGGTGGAGCTACAGCGGCTAGAAGCTGGTCCCTTGTTTTTGCGGCGTGCAGACTACAGACCTCAATTCTTTTCTGAAAATTTGAAAACCAAAATTCGCACAACTTGACGGAATCAAAACCAATGGAAATGAAAAATTGAAAATTCAGAAGCGTTTTGAAAAAAACACACTTGCTTTCAATTTGAAAATTAATGTAAATAAATTTCATTTCCCACTTTTCTATCCGTTAAGTTGTGCGTTTTGATATACTGTAATGGTAGAATTTAGGTTTTTTGATTCTAGATGAGAATTGAGACCTGTAGGCTGCACAAAGCAAAAATAAGGTACCAATTCGTAGCTCCGCTATTTTGAAATATTTTTGTCTCAAAAAAGTTTCAAAGGTAGTTTTGAACGTATATTTCAAGGCGTGCTTTATTTCATTATTGTATCTTCAATCAATGGATCGTAATAAAATTCTCAAAAAAGGTACATTTGCTTGTATTTTCCCCCCTAAAGAACACGATGACCGTTCGGTCGCCAACAGATCTTGATTGTTCAACCTGCAATAGCTGATCTTCGTGTTCTAAGACCCAAACTATGCTCTGAGATCTCTTAGGTGCATCATAGAAGAATAAATACGTTTCATCACTTGTCACCATGAAATGCATTTCCTTAACAGTGCCAGATTTGAATATTACCAGCATTTTCCACACCATGTAACACATATCTGCCATTGAACATCATTGAGAGTGTGGAGTATGCGTAACATTTTTCAGTGTCCAGTGAACATTTTTCCCCTCAACATTTCAAACACCCATTATGCGAAATCGACGCATTAGAGAACTTTCCATTAGCATTCAGAAAACATATTGTATGTTTCAAATGTTGAGGGGAGAAAAGTTCACTGAGAAAGTACAGGACTCTCTTACTTCTGAGGTGTTTCAAAACAATCCAATGTATTGTTGTTTTAGTAGGAGCGTCTCTTCTATCTGTATGTAATTCTTCTATTAATTCTGATTGCATCTTCAATAGCATCGACTTTTTCGAAAGAGTATCTGCAGGACACCTCGTCCCACACAGCACATCCACCGATGTCCACGTCGCATCTCCATGGAGGCGAGGTGGAAGAAAGGAAGACGTGGATACAAGGTGGAAAGAACGGAGAAGCGACGTGGAGGCGACGGAGAAATGTCCGCGTGCTGTACGGGCGTGTGAGCATCGGCATTAAATCGAAAATGCTGTGGCGGAACTGTGAATACCAATGCTCAATAGTTCTCATGGAAGGACCATTCTCGTTGAATACTCTAGTCATTTCTGCGAAACACATTTTTTTGTCTAAACCATGTGGAAAGTTGTGATAAATAATCGCACAAAAGTCACGTCTCGTTTGAGTCGCCATAACCTGCATTTTTGGTCCAATATCTTGCAACAAAGTGACATGTTTGTAACAGGATTGAAACATGTATACTGCGACTGAGACCAAGTATTCGATAACGTAACAGAGATTTCTTGTCCTTTTTTAGAAAAGTCAGACAACAAGAATTCGCTTCTACGTCGTTTCTCCGTTCTCCACCTCATATCCACGTCTCCCTTTTATCCACCTCGTCTCCACGGAGATGCGACGTGGATACCGGTGGGTGTACTGTTAGGGCTTATGAATTAGGGAAATGCATTTTATGAATATTATCATGGATGTTTCATCGAAAAAACTCCTACTTATAGCAGCTTTTTGAGATCAATATTTTCTATTCCTCTCTGGTATTGTGATGAGAATCATCCATCTGAGACTATCCTCTTTGTTTTGAATCGATCTGATATAAATTCTCAAGAATAATATGATGAAAACTGGTCTATGTAAATCTCGTTGTAAAAGAATACATAAAAGAAGAGATCAAGTCATAGTGTACACGATACACAAAACATTTCAAAAGATCTTAGCCCGAAGGGAATCTTCCGAAGAAGATGGAGAAGATTCCTGCTTCCCTTAAAGCCTAAAATTCCTGTACAAGTCATACAACTTCAATGCAGAATGAAGTATAAAAGGAATCCATTTCACTTCTGATCTATTCTTGTCACACACACTTCGATATTTATAAATAGAGCAATAACATAAGATTTTGGAACTAGGTTAGATTAGTATGTGCAAAAGGTAGTGATAATAATAGCTTGGCGGTGCCAAGTTGGCGCAATGTTGACAGACAAGGCTTGATAATCTATAAATATTCAATGTTGATTAACAACGAATATAATGTTGCACCGATATCGGTGTTCAACGAATTTCGGTTGTCAGCCTATCATTGGTTCACAATTCCGCCAGGCTTGGCGCTGGCTAGGCTTATCCTTGGTCCCACATTGACTGGACGATAGATTCTATTGAGAGTGAGGATCATTTGAAACATGGTTGAATATCGCCACAAACTTTGGTCTAGTCTGGAAGACAATTAGTTTCCAATGTAGCGCCGATCGTGAGTAATAGTATGGCTCAATATTGGCGGAATTGCTATCCGAGTGACTGATCGAGTGTTTCTCGCCACTCGTGAGAGATGTATAAAGGAACTCATAAGACTCAAATAATTCTCTAGAAGAACAGTCAATCGTTGTTTGTTACATGTTACTCCAGAAGGCTGTTACTGCTGATCCATATTATGTATACTTCTCATGACAAACTTCAGCGACAAAAAACTTCGAGTTGTTTACAGATAAATGATGAAAACACAATAAAATCCCGAATAACATATATTGGAAATTGTGAATTGCGCATACTTTTTATATATTTTTGGGTTGATTATTTTTCACAGTTTTATCGTTGACGCAACATTGATAAACAAATTTTCCTATTGTTTGCCAATGATGGTCTATTTTATTGCCGTTTCTGCACCAATGATGGGGCTAAATTAGAAAAACAGATTGTTAAATTATAAAATGATGTTATCATTTTAGTGTTACGTTATACTTGGTTGCCAAGCCTCGGCCATACTTTATTTACATTGCGTCATGCTAGCGCTAATGGTGAATTTCTGTATGGATATGTTCCAATTCAAGTTTATGAATGCTCGGAGAAAATTCTTCCTCGTAATAGTTATTATACATATATTTCAATTTTGGACGTGGCATACAATTTGCTATTTTCATTTCCGTATCTCAATCATTTATGGATTTATCTCTCTCATGGATTTTTTTCGTATCCAATTCATGGAGAGGGAGGAATAGAAGTATGAAACGAACATTTTTTTTCAATGTACAAGTAAATTCCAAGCATTTTGAACAGTTTCCACACATACTGTAACAAATATGAAATTCAATAACATAATTCCAATACTTTATCCAACATTCACAAAATATCTACTGGTGAATGGTATATTGTGCATCGAGTGGGAAAATTGGTTGATTCTGAACTAGCATCAATTGCTACGCGGGTGCAGCGAGCATGGCGGGAGACGATGTGAAAATCGACCATTTCCCACGAGTTACATATATGAGTTTGTCCAACAAGCAGATAGAAAGAGATGACTCCATCAGCCTGAAAAACGTGAACGAAATAAGTGAAGTCCTATTATTCGTATATTAGGGAGAAAAACTTCATGAATGGAGGAATCAATTACTTCGTTCGCATTTTTGAAGTAAATGAAGTCATTTTTTCCATGTACATATTGGGATGAAACGGTAACGGCTCGACATCCCGAAGTTCTACGTCCCAAAAGTTCAATACCCTGAAATGTGCGCATCAGACAATTTATAGAAACTTACTGTAAATTGACCAATCAAGCGAATGTCGGGATATTGAACTCCAGGACATCAGTCTTTCGGGACATTGCACTGTTACCAGACGAAAAATGTTTGCTGGACTTTTCCACCTTTCATATATATTTGAACTTAAAATATGCGAATCAAATTCGCTTTGAATACACGGAGGAAGTAAGAGTATATAGGGAGTGTATGAGATTCTTTACCATTCATTTTGGCCTTCATGACAGTTTAAGAATAGAATAGTATGAAATCTTAGTGTTGCCGCGATCTACAAAACGAGCTATCACGATCTTTAGATTCCAGCCTCGTTCAACTGAAAGTACATTCTTCCACAGTAACAACAATTGGGTGAAAATACAATCTTGAGAACAGTCAACTTCTTTTGGGAATCCAAATTGAAATATGAGTCTGTGGAATCAAGTTTTGAATTAATCTGTATTCGATCTGGGCACGATCTGAATTTCGATCCAGCTCGAACCGTTCGGAGTGTTAATTGAATAAAACTGAAGATTAACGGGATTGCAGCTCGGTGTAAACTGACTCATAATCGAATTTCAGTTCTAATCTACATTTTAACCAATTTTTACTTCTCATAATTTTAATTGAAGAACATTGGAGTGTAAAGATCGTGATAGCTCGTTTTCTGGATCGCGGCAACACTATGAAATCTACATAGTAATGTCAACAGTCTATCGCTCTCTCTCTCTCTTTTCGATGTCGAATGGTGTTCATCACAATTTTGGCATGCCTGTTACCGAGTTATTATTCCTTCTGGTAATCTGTACCGTATAATAGTGATTCAACGACAGGCATTTCAAAATTGTAACGAACACCGTTCAACATTCTTATCTTACTATGGAAACGATAAATCAACACTGGAACGGTCACATCGCGATGTCATCACTCAATTCCTATTCTATGTTGCGATGGGAGTCGAAACGAATGATAATCAATCCCATACATGTATGGGAAAAGTGCACCTTTCTTCAAATAGCTTTATGATCTTGAAGTGTAGGAGATTGACAGTTTGACGGAACCATGATGGACGACGATACAGAATTATTTGGAGAAATATTGTGCATGAGGAAATTCGTTCGAACGAAATGGAACAAGAGAAGAGAAAAAACGTGGCACTTGCAAGACCGGATATTAAATTTGAGGAAAAAAAAAGAATTCACGAGAGTCCCTCAATGTTCGCACTGAACTCTCTTGAAATCGATACAAAATCAATGAATTTCGCTACTGCTTTGGCCGAATTTTCCTCTTGCGACCTCTGTCCCTCTATCTCATCCAGATTCCTTCGAGTGGAGGATAAATGAACTAATATTATGGCATGCGTGACCAGAAGCACAAAAGGTACTTCCAAGTAGAAGATTAATTCACACAATTTCGATTGGTTCACTTTCCAAACAAATTCTAACAATTCTTCCGGGAAGATTTGATCTCTCCTTCGTTTTTTTTTCCTATCATTTGTAGAATAATCCTAATAATTACATAAAATTTCCTTGTGTATCGAGAAGAATGGTCCACGCTCTGTTATGCTGTGTGAGGTTTTTTTCACTTCCAATCAAAGTCAATAATCATTAATACGAACTCTTCCTCCGCTGTAAATTCTGACCAGAGGGGGGAGGGGGTCTGTATAATCAGAATTGAAACTTGAAACCTAATTGATTTCATTGAATTTATTGAACTATCGATGCTGTGTACTCCATGAAACCCATGAAACTATCGAGCTTTTTGGAATAAACATAAATGGTTACGTCACACTATCACGTTATACGTAAAAATATGGTTATGCTGGGAACTTCCAACTTTCAGAAGCAATTTCTACTTGGGTTACAGAGATAACTGTCCCTGGGGCGAGACTTACCATTATATATGAATATGAAACATCGTATTTCAACAGAAAATTTTATATGAGATGAAGTAGAAGCGAAATATTCAAGCATGAGGGATGTTTGTTTCTTCGATATTTCTGCTGGTTCTCTTCCCCTCTCCCCTCCTCAACTCTCTCCCTCTCTTTATCTCTCTCGATTTCTCTCGTTCCTCACCCGGCTGTGAATGAAAGATGTAGAATCGTAAAGACGTTTTTCTTACTTCCACTCTTCCTCTAAGCATTCAGCTTCCAAAACATGATGCTTTTCCAATACCGTCATACGACATGTAAAATACTCATATGTATATATTTGTCGTTGACACATCAGAAATGCGAAACGTACCCACACAGTGGTTCAAAAGAAAAATGAGTGGTCTTGAATTCTCATGTTCTTCGATATCTTGAAAATTAAAAATTGTATCATTTGTTAGCACAGAAATGCGAACCGTTTCAAGATTATTGAAAACCTGATTCATTATCGAACTTGTTAAGTATAATTACATCATGCATAAAAAAAGTTCGTATCAAGCAATAACGGAAAGTTTGTAATCCAAATTTCACACTTGCCTGGCGAACTATTTTTATCAATAATTGGGAACGTAAATTGTCACGATCAACCCAAAACAGTATGTGATTTTTCATCCAAAGTTAGAAGCGAATACGTTTGACATTTTAATTAAAAACTTTCGGATTACAAACACTGTGTTGATTATGATTCATCCCAAGTTGACAGTTTAGTTCTTCCTTTAGAGCGTGACCAATCGATTCAATAACGATCAGCTTTAAAACATCACTCTCACAATTTTCTCTTTTAGATTTCTTGTTCATGAACACATAATTTCGATGAAGAATTTTTCATCCAGTTAATTTGTACAACTTCGCAATTTAAGTGTGTTATGACAAAGATTTCTCACATTCCCTTGAATCCCCTTGATCGTAACTGGTTTTTGTTCTCATGTCAACATAGTTGAAAATTTATTCTGCGTAAAATATCAAAATTCTCATCAGCGAATGAGCTTCTTGAATTACAAATTCTGTTGAGGAAATGACTGATAGTTCTGACGAGAATAATAGCCCTAATCTTGAATGATCTTTGATGAAATTTCATGTAGGGAATCCTCTGTTAATCATAACCTTCGAGACGAATAAGAGAATAGAAGGATAACGGTAACAGGCCTTCTCCTGCTTCGGGTAAACGTTGATGATCGATAAACCTCTATTCATAGCCCAGTACGTCTCATATTGTGTTTCATATATAGGAAAAAGAAGATAAAAAGAACTGACAGTTAAGAAAGTGAAGAATGAGAAAGATTTTCACTGTACATTGAATGAGAAAAATTTAACGTACGTATTGGATCAACTATTTGCGAGATTTTTCTCCAAAGTCCATCTCGTAAAATGGGATGAATATAAACGCTCCCGAAAGGAACATTTTTCTTTGAAATTTTCGTTCGTGGAGAATCTGTACAACAATTTAGGTGTGTAATGAAAGATGAAAGGGCTGATAAATTGACGGAGTGATTAGAAAACGTTCCTCCTACAGAGGTTTCTACCTATCTCAATCTACGTGATAAATAGAAACCCCTGTTCAACTAGTTAGTTGAAATGAGTATTCAACTTGTAAGTGCATATGCACCCATTCAATTAGTTGTTTCAACTACCTCTTTTTCCGTGGATCGAAAACATAAGAAGCCCTGATCATATAGAAACCAGACGGCTCCACCTCCTTCGCTTCGCTCAGCAGTCTGACCCTCTTCGAAACTCGCTTCGCTCATTCTTAATCAATGGTAGCCCACATATGCTTGCTTCGCTCGCATCTTGAACATGTCATATATCCGGGGATATATGACAATGCACTCATCGGTTTTTCACTGAACTGAATACAATTTTTTAAATTATATATTCAGAAAGTCTGAAATTAATCGCCTGCCATTCCTTATATCATCTTCAAATCATTCAGAAACATGTTTTTGAACAACTGCAGAATCTCGACAACTGTCCTGATGTAAATGAAGCCTGGAAGCGCGACGAAAGCGTAAGCTGAGTCATTCGAACGTAACAAAGAGTCATCTACGCGTAATTGAGGATGAATTGGAACATTTTCACGCTTCATTTGTTTCAGTCACTACTTCTTTCACTTTTGGATTCTCATTAGGGTGCAGTTGTTATAACATCAACAAGCTCTTCAAGGATGGTCAGATGCAAAGAAGCAGATCCCAGATTTTGATTCAGCACCCCTGAAAACCTACAGAGTCCATGTTATCTGTCCATATAAACCTGCCCACGAATGCGAAGATGACTGAATTCACGTCCACCATATTGGTTCTATCATTTTGGATTAATTTTCTGACTCCGAATTCGAATTCAACACCCTCGAAAATCCCTAGAACTCATATTTCATATGAATTTGACAATAAATGCGAAAATGACTCAATTCACATTCTTCACATTGGATCCGCTATTTTGAATTCGTTTTATGGAATCAGATTTGAATCCAGCACCCTCCAGAATCCCTGAAACTAATGTTTCATATACATTTGAAGAATTATACAAAAAATAGGACTTATTCGATCGCAATACAAATTCAATGGTCCTTGGGGAAGGTTTTGAAGAAGGTCCTCTATGAATTTCATTCAATTTGCTTCACTCGGTCTAGAGATATCTTGAATACAGACAGAGCGACAGACGGACAGACAGACAGACAGACAGACATAGATACAGACAACTCCATGGAATATCAATCAGTATTGAATGGAATGAAAAACTATCCAATTCCCAATCGGATTGCTCCAATATTTTAGAACATACGGTCAGAGGGTACGATAGTGGGTGCAATAGGCACTCTGTGCTTGGCATGCTACGTATACCGATGTGTGTCACATCATTAATTAACTTAAAAAATTAGTATCATAACGATCTCAAAGAAATCTGGCTGAGAGTCCACCGTGAGATTTACGCAGATATTGAATTCACTTGGTAGAGGTCTAGGAAAAGTCTTCTTAGAAATTATGGAATTTGGGGTTCTCCCATCACGTGAGAAGAAAGTTCCTAATTCAGATTGTGTCATGATTGAGTTCGAGACATAGCCAAAGGGAGCCTGTTTTGAGTGTAAAGTAGGCACTTAAATAATCGCTGACACTATGGGAAAGGCTGAATTTCAGTCAATTCTCAAAGTAAGATACAGCGAATTTAAGTCACACTTTTTACAGTGATACCTTTTTATAAAACTTTTTTGCCGTCTCTCCTGAGTGAATGTAATATTCCGCAAGCTTGACATCAGACTTTCGGTCAGATTTCTCCAAGATCGTTGTAAGAACAATACGTTTTGCCCTGGTGTAATATTAAACTGCTTAAACTTGGTCAAATTTTGATACAGCACACTGGGAAAAAATTTACTAGAAATAATATCAAATTCTCGACATCTAAGACTTTGTGTGCACATTCATTGAATGAGAAGAGCAATGCAAAAACAAATACAATTTAGCACATCAAACATATTTATAAACCGTTATTTTGTACTCAAATACAATTCAGTGTACAAAAACAAGAATCATCCTGGTCTCTGTCAAGAACATTCCGAACTCTCAAAGTTATGAGATATGCGCTTTTATTTTTCTCAGAAATTGATGAATTAGATGGAAAGCAATGAATACCCGTATCTTCTTTACAACTCGAGAAACATGCAGGTATCCATTAGATCGCACTTCGAAGAAAAATGGGGGCTTCAATTTGCGATGTAGTAATTTTTCAAGAGGGTTCGAGATGCTCTTAACGATTGTGTCCAGAAATTCGTAATTGTCACCAATCAGTTCTCCACAGTGAAAGATCAAACTGACTTTTATGATGCATATCAGTTAAGATGCAGCTGAAACTAGTCCTGTTTCACTAAAAGTAAGTATCAAAAACAAATACCGACACAACAACCCAGTGAACAAACTTTTGACCAATATTGGGAACTGTCGTAATGTTATCTGAATGATGTCAAAATAATCTCTAATGCATCGATTTCTGCCACCTTTTTGATGTCTTCTCAAGTTATCCGTCATATCTTTCAGATAGCAGTTAGAACTCTTGAAAAGCATCAAAATGATAGCAGAAATCATTTCGACATCTTTCAGATAACATTACGATGGTTTCAAACGACTGTTTGTTCACTGAGAATGAAAAAGGCTGAATTCCATTCAAGTTTCCAAATCAGACGCAACCACATTCTGTCAGACTTTTTACGATGTAATAACCAATGCTATTTTTTTCAAACTCCTTTCTCCCCGTGCATATGAATTCAAATCATGTACAAAGTAAGGACGACACATCAAGGATATTCTATGAAATATATTATAAATACATCTCGCGATATACCCATTCACTTCGTAATTGTACAATATGTCGAATTCCCTTTGATCATTGCATTGCATCGGTTCGTCCATTGGTACAGAAATGGTAATCTATGAACGGAATAATTCTCGTTATAGTCTTTGCACAACCAGGTGTGTCTCTGATATTGATTTGCATATTTCATTGAATCGATTCACACTGCGCGTTTGCATTTGCTGACGAAGTATTTGGATACATCCATGTATCGCATATGCACGTGTGACACTTAATCAAATTCGTTATCAAGTTTATACTATAATAACATTCAGAGGAATTTTCATCGAATATTCTGTTTATCGTGAAACCGAATCTTTCAAAATGATTTGGGATCGAATGAACGTTTATTGAATCGATGAAGTTGCGAAAGAGTATCATACTCACATCCCGAAAAATATTTTATTGTCTGCCAGTGATGATATCTTCATGCGGATACGAACCTAAGAGTACTTCCTGTCCGATTTTGGCTCAAGTTTTCAAGTTCAGGCCTCGATCGGATTGAAGTTGAATCAATGTCTCTATGCGCACATGAATTGATATTGAGTCTCTGCCCATCAATTGAGGATCTAAGGATACTAATTCAGTATCTTTTTTATGTTGCAGGTACGATTTTATGATTCTCCCTTTTAGTTTCCATGCAAAGCGTAAGTATCAAAACACTCTTTTCTCTTCTCTCCCCAAATAGACAATCCGATTTCTATTAGATATCTGAAAATTTTGTAAGATATCTCAAAACTTCCTTCAAAAGAAATATTTGAGATATCTTGAAGATATCGGACGCAGTGCAATTATATATCTCCAAGATATCTGAAAAGAGATTTTCCAGAAGCTTGGTTGAGATATCTCAATGAGGCCGTATTGGGGAGCAAAATTAGAAATCCCGAAAAATTATATATTTCAGAAGTCATACAAAAAAACCCTGGTGGTGATGTATACCATAATTTTCCATAATTCTCAGAAGAGTCATAACTCCTTATATTTCTTCATTAAGTCCAAATCCAAAGAGATGATATTGGATTTTTTGGATTGAATTGGTAATTCATGAGGAAGTATGGAAAATTGTCACTTTTATCGATACCGGACAATCGATACATGAACTCGATGATGATGTTTCGAGGAGAAGACAGCATGCTGCAAATTCATGCATTCAGGTTCATAAATTCATTCTTATAATAGTTCAAGACATTCAAAAAGTGCAATTGCGCCTATAAATAGATTAAAATCTCACCAAGTAAGCGCCATGATATTTTATTTGTAGATATATATAAATTACGGTGAGAAGCAAGGTAATGTTCAGTGATGGTCATTTTGAAAAAGTATACAATGACATCCAACAAATATACAAATAAAATATCATACACTTACTTGGTGAGTTTTCATCCCATGAACAGGTCAATTGCACCTTTAAATTCCTTGAATCCTAATATAAGATTTAACATTCCACACGTACTGCACGCGAGATAATGAGGCGGAAAAGTGATGCGAAAGGCAAAGTCGGTGAACGCCATCTGTTCAGAAATTGAAGTTCTGAAAGATATCTTATAGATGATATTTTAAGAACTCAAATGGAACAGATTTTTTAGACATCTCATACAAGCATCTATTCCGTACAGCACAACCACCGATCCTGCACCTAAGACTTCGGCGGACTGGAGGTGGAGAATTGGTGGAGAAATGGGAGCTGTGAAAATAAGGGAGAAATAAGGGAGAGTCTCCGTTGCCTCAACGGAGACTCTCCCTTATTTCCACGGCTCCCAATTCTCCACCTCCAGGCCACCGATGTCTTAGGTGGAGGATCGGTGGTTATGCTGTACGGGATAAGATATCTTCCAGAAGATTTCTGATATACATCTATGAGACATCTTTTAGACACATCTTAGAGGTTTCTTTCATTGGATATCTTATATCCATCTTCAAGAACCCAGGGTTTACTGGGTATAGTCACCATCTTATTCGAAATTTTGAATGAATGTGATATTTCAAGTTATTCCTGTATAACTGATCGATATTCAATGTTTCAAGATCAATCATATTCATTCCAGAATTCTTTACACAATGTTACAGAACATCATCGTGATTTGAAAAAAAAACTCAATAAAATCAGATGGAAATCTGCAAAACCGATTGCTTTGACGTTTAGGAAGAATTGGCAAGACATCCTAGGCATTATTTTCGTCTCGATCTCTAGCGCCAAAAAAACGCCTGGCAGGATTCCTATTGGAGAACCTCTCTGTGAAATAAAACTTCTCAGTTTCATTCCAACGTCCTTCGATTCATGGTATTGACTAAACATCTTCGGAGAAAAATTGAGATTAAAAATTGTTTCTCCTTTGATGTATGGTGGAAGTAACATTTTTTCAACATTTCCACTCCTTATTTTCTTTGGAATATCAATTCCGCAACCTATTACCGATACGCAAATAAATACTTCCCTTTCAAACCCCCTTCCTGGGTAAATAATTACTTTCCAAACATTGAACTCCCTCGGATAAATGAATTAATGGAATTTTAAATCCTGGAAGCCCTCTTAACTTCCCTTCATTCAAAAACTCAAATGAGATTTCGATGAAAACATAAATCCAAGTCTTGTTGTATCCTACAGTAACTAAATCCATCCCTATCTCAATTAGACCGATCGATCTCAGCGGAGTATAAGAAACAAGAAGGAATACTTGACAACGACTCCACCTTAAGACTATCGAATTAATAGCGTTTCGTTTCTCACTCTCTTCCTTGCTCTTTTCATGTTCATATCCATTCACTTTGAAGAGTAAATTATAATTGTCGCTAAATAGATTTGAGTCTACAGAGGAATATTATGATAATCCGTCCTGATTATATTTTTTCCTTCATCAGTTCAATACAATCATTCTCAACTTTGTTTTATTTATTTTTATTTAATTTTCATAGAGTTACTAAGAACCCTCAAATACGCAAATACGAAGTTCCATTAATTCATTCAAAACTGAAGCATTTCTACGTGGTGTGAATTAATGGAAACTACTTCGCATAAAGGACGTTACTTGACGTTTCGCAGTTTTTTGAATGAACGCTTCCCATCCTATTTCATTCTATCTCATGTTTGTATCTGTTTCAATACAGAAAGAAGAGAAAAATGATAATGATAACTAAGTGGTGATGGAGATTTTCAAAAGAATCGCTTCTCATAGGAATTGTGTCGAATTTTCATCAGTATTTCATGAAAATGTATTCAATTATTTTGGAATAATTGAAAAAATCCATCAAGTTGAAGAATTCTTATCACTACGAAAATAACTGACAAGAACAGAAAACCCTATTCCTCAGATTCATCACAATTTGGATTAAAATTTGAGACAAGTACAATTTTGGGGAGAACAATGATGATATTCCAAACCATCCGCTTGCATTCCAACAAATAATGTCTTTTTCACTGATTCTGTATTGCATATGCACTATTTTGCATTGGTCAACGTTTGACCGTAGTGAGTGGGATTTCGTTATTTCAAATTTAGGGAGTGGATGAAATTTTTTTCGAAACAAACTACGCTAAAATGGCGTACGAAAAACAGACTTTTCTTGAGTGTACTGATATACCCCCGTTTTGTATCGTTAAAATATAATGAATTGTGTCTTTGGTAGTCAAAAACTAGTACTTTCATGTGCAAAAACCCCATATTCGAAAAATGTTTCCATTGTCTGTGGTAGGTATCATAAAATGATAGAAATTTGTATGGCATAAGGTGATATCACTCTTTCCTATTCTCAATATTTACATAACGATTAGTACGTACGTTTCAACATACAAATAGAATAACATATTTCTGATTTGAATCGTAGTTTCCGAAGTACGAGTGGGTTTTGTTCCCTTTCAACGGCACCCGAACGTTAGGAAAAGTGGGTTAAATTTCGTGCTAAGCTTTTTTTCATAAATTTCATGATGAATACAAATTTGAAATGAAGAATAATTAAATGCCCACCTAAGATTGGTCTCCAAATATGAATTTGAAGACATTAGTAACCCACTGTACACTGAGAACCAAATTTCTATGACTGAAAGGAAATTTCCTTGGCCCTCATTCTAATAAATTGTTTTTCCAATGAAGAAAAAATTCAGTTCGATGAAAACAGTTATCGTCGAATTGAAATGAAGAATTGTTAAATCAAAATCAAAATTCTATCATAAATTCGGAAAATATAATTTCAGTTCAGCGAAAGTTTTTCCATTGGTCTGAATCATCTTTTTTCATTGAAGATGAGATTTATTCAAATGAAGGCAGAGAAATTTTGTTCAATCCAAGGAAATTTGGTTCTCAGTGGTCTGGTTTATGAGTTATTCTAACATTTGAGCGTTTATAACGTTTTCAATGCCAGTATACATGTTCGAAAAGGTAAAAGAAGGTGGGGAAACATACTTTTTGGGTATCCACTTATATGAATTATAATCGTTCCATGATGTTACTACAAATGTCCTGGAAATTTCACTTTCTTGTCGTTAAAATCCTAGAATTGTCCTGGAATTCTTGAGCACTCTAAACCTCGTGGGGGTCTACCAGGCTGTTGTAAGAGACTTGCCACAGAAAACGATTAGAATTATTCTTCCTAAGGTATGAAGAGCAGCATAATCGAAGCAGAATCAGAGAACATTAGATCCATTGGTTGACAAATTTCATATGCACCGAATGTGAAAAATTTATGCTTCACAAGGTAAGAACAGCTGATCACGACCGGAAATTCAGTCACATTTGATCAGATTAACTCAGCGTTCGATTAGGACCCGATCAGGACCTAGACGGTTCCCAATCCAACACCGGGTTGACCCTATTGAATTTCCAACCGGGATATTGCAAAGCATACTCAGTAGAGGGTTTCGCTGAAGAGATATATTACCCTAGTGGAAATGCTCTAGCGATTCATTGGTTTTATAACACTTATCCCAACAAAAAACTATAAAACTTGCCAGTAACTTGCAAGTTACTAGCAAATGTCTGGTTATTCCATGGGACAGGTGTTACAAACTTCTAGGGTAGGTGTACAAAGCTTCATAGTCATAAAATTTTCTATGAAAACCTGATAATGGTGGAACCAACGGAAATTGGGATGAGAATAAAGTTTCAAATTCAATGCCCTGCATCAATGAAGCTGAAACTAGCGGCAACGAGTTAGCAGCGGATCCCTGTCACTTTTGATAGAATTGTTTTTTGTAATATTTAAGTTGCTAAATCGCATGTTTGAAAGCCAACCTTGATCGATTTTTGGAATATGAAAAATATTCAAATTAGGTGCCATCGAAAGTGACATCAGGCTCCCGCTAGCTTCAGCTTCATCTGCATCAAATTGAAATAATATTGAGTTAGAAAGGTTATCCAAGAAGTAGAGTGTACAATGATTAGTTGGTATTAAATTTCATCACGTGAAATTTTAATGTGTTGAGTGCCATATTATTATTTGCACACCAAATTTGGTGAAGATTTGTGATTTTGTGATCGCGAGTTATAGTTGTTATATTCGAGTATCGAAATAATAAGAATTTTCAACTCGATCAATTCAATTGAAAAGGTGACTTCAGTTGAATATATTTTATTAGGGGATGTGAGTACATAATTGTCGAATAATCAATTCACACCAACGTTACCGATCTCAAGCACAATCGACGAACGAGGCAACCGCTCAATTAATTCAGCATCAGAATTGCAAACATTCAACGAGGAGAATCTACATGTTTCAAGTGACAGAGCATTCCACTTGTTACGAAGTCAATTTGAGGGGGCTTCTGATGCTTTTTTTGCTCATACATCTTTTCCTGTGAAATGACTTCGAAACAAGATATCATATATTATCAGATGGAAACTAAGACCTTTGATTGTAATGTTTGTAATTTTGTCGTTTGGAGCATTGTAATATCGACAAAAAGTTGTTTTCAAAATGAAGGAAATTGTTGCTTCCAATACCTTCGAAAGGTCATTGAAAATCCTTCCTTGAGAATTCCATTGTAATTGTTTGTCTGTCTACGGAGATTTTTTGATCAACGATGACCCTCTTCACGATAAAATGACTCGAATTATTTTGTTATACACAATGTGTTTGTTCGGGGAGCACTCAAAGCTCATTGATTTTGGTATCGATTGGGTGGGTACGAGATTTGATTATTCAATAGTATTACAGAGGAAAAAATTTCGTAAATATTGACAATTCGTTCGAGTTGTTTATATTTCTCGTGAAAGTTCACTGACTCACAAAAAAAACTAAATATATTCGACCGAAAGAAGATTTGTTTCGCCCTCATTCAAATAAATCTTTTCTCCGATAAAAACATTCGGTTCCATGGAAAACAGACTTCAGCTAGGTTTTGTATGATCATGTGAGCCAAGCTCCAAATAACAATTCATTGCGTAATTGGACAAAAACTCAATCTCATATTTTGGTTCATTATTGGGTACCAAGCCCGGCACAAGTTTATTATCCTACACTGAGAAGAAAGATTGTGGAGCCATATATAGTTTACTCCATATTCTTTTTTCTCAGTGTAAAGCCAGAGACTCATGCTAGCATGAGTTTCCAGTCTAACGCTTCACGAAATTTGGGCAATTTTTTAGCATGGATTCTGGGTCAATCTGAGTCCTAATTTGGCCAAAGATGAGCTAGATTTGGGCTATTTGTTGACTCCTGTCTAGGTATTAATTTTTACTGCAACATTTTTTCTGTATAATGATGTCCATCCTCAAAAATATACACTTTTGTGAGAATGCAATTGCAATTCAATGATATATGGTATGGAAATATTAACATTCATATTATTTTGAACACAAGATTTTTCAATTCTAATGAAAAATTTCTGAATTTGAATAACATATCCTCGAATTTATTCATGATCACATCTCAAATTTGAAAATTTTCTCAATCTGAATAATCACTCATGATCATTTTTATCAATCCATGCATTGAAATCAAAGAATTTCCCAAGAGCGTGAAATAAAAACACGCGGGTTTGAGTTCTAGGAAAGAAAATCTCACGAGACAAGACGGTTTGACCGTGTATCATTATTTGGTCGTCTTTCTCCAACGCGATGATGCCACAGGGACAGATTATACTTGGCACGTCGATAAAAGCTCCTCCAGTACAGTCATTAAGTTGTTGAAGAGAATAACAATGAATCACGGCATCTCATTTTTTTCCACCTAAGCGATGTTCGGGCGATACAAGACCATTTTATTCTCTCATCTCACGATTGTAAAGAAGCAGTAAAAAAACAAAATTGTACTGGAGGTTGAATGTATAATACCAAAATTTATAAGAATTTCACAATCTCTCACTATGGGCATTTTTTGTCTTCTTTGAGGGAGGTTTCGTTGGGGTCTAACTATTCAATTAGCATCAAGAGATGAGTGAAAAATTCTTATTTATGCTCAACTCGTTTTGAAGCTGAGAAACAATATTGTGGATGATAAAATAAATTCTCCTTGGCAGTTATACAAATGATAGATGATCAAATTAAAAACTCACCCTCCTCAAAGCACCGACATTAACTCACGGTTCAAGTACGGTGAAGACTCCATAACGATCCAATTTTCAAAACAAGCATTGATGAAACCAAATTAGGTTCTGGAACTCTGAAATACATTTTGATACAAGAGATTTCAATTTTAGAGACTAAATATTCTTTGATGGTCTCTGTATCGTGGTGATAAGAAGGAAAAAACAAATTGAAAAAATGTAGGAGATAGAAAAAGCAAAACAGAGATGCAGAGTGAGAGAGAGATACGAAACATCGAATAGCAATTAGAGGTGTATTCTAGCGTCAATCGTGCTTCCTATGTACAAAGTGCTTACCCGTACTAAAACATTCTCCCTCAATACAATGCAACCTTAATGTTCGTATATATAGGTACGCGTAACTAGATCTGCCACGAACCTGGGAAATCAAATTGTATGTGGTCAATCGGCTCCACCATATCGATTCCGTCGTGCTATTCATGTCATGCGAATTTCACATTAAGATTATCAGTTTAATATTTGCAATCGATAGGTTACTCACATGTCTCGAATAATTCTGCCACAAATAATTTGTACCGCAAACAATCTTGATTGAAGGGAATCCTAAGAATCGATCCCAACATGTTTATCAAGCTGAAATCCACAGCCCAAAACTAGCAACCAAGGACTCAGACTTTCAACCAAATTCAATTCAGCAGTTTCAAACTATGCGCTTTGATTGCTTGAATATTTTGCTAAAAAATCACGACACTCGGCTGCCAGCGTTTTATTGCTAGTTCCCGTTCCAAAAGATATTCAAGTAGGATTTTGATGAAATTTGAAGAATAATTGATGGGGTTTTAAAAATGTTCACATTGAATTATAAAAGTGAATATTTCACTATAAAAAAGGGATGGATCAATAGCAATAAATAGCAATAAATGCGTGAAGGAGAAGTTAATCTTATATTTCGAGTATTTCCCTATCAGATTGAATTAATTTTCACTGTAAATTCAAATGTTTCATTTTAACGTTCTGGCGGGCGCGCTGGTGTACAAAGTACACAGAAATCACTTCCTCACTGAAAATTCATTTGAAACAAAATACAATCGACTTGAGAGTCAGATGTATTCCTCCGCTTTTGATCACTTCTTTGCCCAAATACGTTCGGAATTTCCTAAAAAAGTATGTTCTTGTGCAAGCTTTGTGATAACACAAGTACCTCACAAAAATATATCTAGTGTCATAGATTTATATGTAATAAACATTCTTTAACCCTTAAACCGTAACCGTTCTCAAAACCACGTCAACCGTAACCCCCGGTCTGACAAATCGGTATTACCATATCCTTCTAGATGTTTAAAGTTGTTAGAAGTAGAAAGAACATTTCTTCGATCATTATGAATGTCTCCGGAATAGGATAGCGGGTTTATGTACAGAAATGAGTGAACAATTCTATGCAAAATAAGAATAAAATGTCACACGAATTAACCACAAAAGTTCGAATTATGAGCAAATACAGTTTTGATAGCGGTCTGTGAGACCGGGGTTACGGTTAGAGGGTTGACGTTCGTAACTTGTCAGGAATGCTTGGTTGAAACATCAGATAGTGATGTATGAAGCATATCTGATATCACATATCCGATGTTATCTGATTGATAAAATTTTATTTTGACATTCTTTGGTGCTTCATGATGCATTTCATTCTATAATTTTTACACTCTGTTGCTTTGATTACTGCAAATTTAATGTTGTTAATGAAGTTTTATATTCACCGGACATCCTCTGTGTATCAGTATTCTACCATGAATTGTTTATTCTTTCCATATCTGTATCAATATTGCGTTGTGTACTTTTTACACCTGCGCGCCCGCTAGAAGGTTGATAAACGCAGAGTATTCAAATCATATATTCAATATTCACTTTTTGAACACCTCAACGTGTTCAAATATGTCATGACTTTCAAGGGTTTAAAAAGTAATTGCACAATTTAAACAGTGCATTAAGATGAAACATTTGAATTTACAGTGTTCCCACGCTGTGAAATCATATTGATAATTTCCGAATGATTTTTTCACTCTCACGACAGTTCACGTATCGAATGGTCGTTCTTTCGATTCGGATGTTATTCGTTTGATCAGTTGAAAAACCATACTCTCAGATTTCTCAAAATTTCATAACTTCTGTGAGGGAAGAAGTTTGATTACATAAAAATTCACTTCATTTACGTGCTCCAGGGAACTAACTATATCTGTGTTTCCTAAAGGTTTCTATCTTCCTTTCCATTTCTGAATTACGTAAATGAATATGGACACATCAGATATCCGGAGGAAGATTTTCTTCCACTCTACCTTATTCATGGTGAAATTCTATTTGCTCGGAGGAAAGTCCAGTACATGATATCATTGATCCGTATCACTTCCTACACCAGCTTACGTTGTTTAGGATCAAAGAGAATATTTTTCCTTTCTAAGTTCCGTTAATGTATAAAGTTTCACTTGATATATTGGAAAGCACAACGAACTGTTCCTCTGTGTTGAAAAAATGCTTCATGATTCCACAAACCAGTCAAAGAAGTAGAAACGTTTGTACAGGTTCATGTTTTCTTAAGACTCTGTCATTGGGTTCCCATGTGAATCAGTTGAAATAAAAAATCTTTATGACAGTCGAAGACTTTGCAGAAGTGTTATCCCACAATAATAAGTTATAGGTAAAAGAAAACTTAAGGATCGACACGAATGATTGACAGGTTATCATTACGATAAAGGATTCTCTATTCACTCGTGAACCGTCATATGTTTGACAAAAAACAATTCTGCTGCGAACATTCACACCTGTTCTAACATCGTTTCCTCATATATCTGTAATATCTCATGGATTCTCAGTTCAAGTTGAGCAGATTTCGATTATTTTTTCTTCTGTATGTGAGAATATTGAAATCAAATGTATACATTTGCGAAAGGTATTCAAGAGAACTGTTGAAAATTAAATGAATCTGAAGAACATGAACTTGAAAATGAATCATATTCCTTTTGCCTATTCTTGGTCGGTGGAATCCCATCACTCTCAACTGAATGTTCAGGCTATACAATATGGAGGATAACTTTTTCGATCTAGACTACTTCAAACTGAACAAGACTTTGTTTTATAGTTTAGGCATGTGGCCTTACGATAAATCAATTGCGAAACGAATCCGAATCACATGTTTGCTCTACGTTACGTTTACGGTGAATGCTTATGCTGTGAGTACACTAATTGAAATTCTTATTTGGAATTATTTGGGAGTATAATGGTTTTAGAACTTTGTAAAGACATCATATTACGTGTAAAACATCGTAGGGATCCTAGAATTATAGGGGCTTATAAGAAGATCATATGATTATTCAATCAATTCATTAAATTGTATGAAAATATAGGAAAACAGAAAAATTTTTCTGAATCCTTCAAAGTTTTGTTCTGAATCGACGAAACATCTCAGAGGTATGAATTTATCTGGTTGGATAGAGTAAGAGAATGCGTTTCTGATACTGGTGCCACATCTTTATTATTCATAAATTGAGAGGCAGGTAACTCATTCGATTCTTTTCATACAGAATAAATTGAATTTCTATCAAATTTCCATTTTAATCTGTCAAAAATAGATAATTTATCTGAAAAATAAAAATTGATCCTGTTCAGGGATCAGTTATCAATGATAGTAAAAACATCTCTCTTCATTTACGGGATGTTGACGTTCTCATTTACCCGTAAATCATGAGGCTCGACTCATGAATTTTCAATGAGTTCTCGAAAAAAATTATACATGTCAACCTCTCTTCTAATTAATCTAGGATAATTTCTTTAAGTTATAGTTTGGGAATTTAAATTATCTACCCTTATATATAACAGATTTTCTTACTTTTACTTTGTTCTATTTCAAAAACTATAGAAGTCATGATATATTTTCAGTGTTCAAATGTTTTTATTTCCAAAGATATTGACGATTTGGCGGACAAGCTTTTCAACGCTTCAATGGGTTTGACCATCTCATGTAGATTTGTTTACTTTATAGTTCAATCAAAGGAGGTGAGTGGAAGGAAGGGAACCATGTTTTCATAATTCACATGATATAATGGAAAATGATTGAGAATATGGTATAAAATTTCAGATAGCTCGTCTTTTTGACATCATGTGTAGAGAATTTGCGTATTGGAAATCTAGGAGGAGAGAAAAATTCATTCTGCATTATGTCAAGACTTTACAGGACTGGATAATTGTTTTTGCATGTAAGCTATGGATATGAAAATTATGATATGGATTGAAGAGGTGTATTTTGCTTGATAATTTCATCCAGACAATTGTTCTGCGTATGTTGTATCTATTCTGTTCCATAAAAGCTTCAGAATATTCTCTAAACCACACCAAGAACAGTGGTATATGTAGTAGAGATGGGCGATCTCGATACGATCCGCACAAGATCGGTTTTTTTCTCCGATTTTTTGATTCATGGTATCGATTTTTGTGTAGTTGCACTGAAAAAAATGTTTGGTTGTGGTAACAAAATTTTTGTTGTTGTAACGAGAGGTTTTTTTTGGCATATGATCAACACAATCGGAATTTCGTTTATTCTACAAAAATTTGGGTATTATAACGACACGGCGTGTATTGCCCCCAGGCTGGGGGCATCCTCTTGAACTCAGTGTTGGGGAATGACGATGGGGCCCATGTTTGTTCAATTATAGCCCTGTTGTGCTTTCCCATACAATTATGGTTGGTGAAAGATGGAAATAATGAATCTTAGCGCGGGCACATTTGGAATTCGCCCCGATTTGGAACAGCGTTAAGCCAAGATTAGGGTGAATTCATATCCCGAGCATGTGTGTACAATTCTCAGCGTGTATGAATTTTGGTCTCACATTGGTCCAGTCTTAGGCCCATATAGGCACGATGGGGCTCAACACTAGGCCCAAGACTGAGCCGAATTGGGGCTGAAATTCATGCCCGCTGGGGTAGAATTCAAAGCAATTGTCCAATTTAAAAAAAAAGGAAGAGGGAGCATTGATTGTCTAGTCTGGGTTCATGCTGAGCCCATGGTGTTCCCATTCCTCGGGCAAAGCAATAAAGCCAAGCTGGGAACGATGTTATCATCTTGGGGTTGGCCCCATTTGTTTGCCCAGCTTGGTTCCATGTTGGGCAGCATGGGCACCCACCCTGGGCTTAGATTGGGCCCGCCGTTGGTACACACTTGGGCAGAACTATATGATTGATGAGATTTTCTGAAAATTTTCACGGGAATCGATCTTTTTATTCGGTCCATGAGTCAGGAATTTCTCCATTTGTTAGGAAAACATTGAGAAGAGAGATGAAGATTATGATCTTGATGGAGAAAATTCTTCTGTAATGACAAAAAATTAAATATAGGAAATGAAATGAAAATACATCACAGTGGAAAAGATAAAATGGAATAAAAATAAAGTAAAATGAGAATGAAAAAATGATGTCAAAGTGAACAAGTGAAAGAAGAAATGGAGTGAAAATAAAAGAACAATTGAGGTTGATAATTGGATGATCAATGGTAAGCAATTGGTATTATGAAAGGTCTGGATTTTATGGCTATTGAATTCAATTTATTCTTACCTATTTTGATATTTCATCTCTCCCATGTCCGTCTTATTTTCATTCCTGACGGTCTGATTTTTGAATATATTTTCATGGAATCATTTTGAAGGAATAATGAACAGAGACATTATTACAATTAGAAATTATTGCGGATTTCAATCTATTACAGGAATTTGATGAATAATTGATGGTGCACGATAGGCTGAACTAATTTTACAGTTATATGTATTGTGATAGTTTATTTGATGGTTTTTCAACAACTACCAAATTTTCAGTGAGATTGAATTGAGATCAAAATATACATTATAAATGAGGTTTGAACGAATTATATAAAATTTAGGTTGTGGATGAGAAATAAGAATTCTTTGGAAAGCGGATTCCAAAGTGAAAGTATTGAATTGTTCAATTTGAATGTATGATCCCAAAATATACTCACATTACACATCAATTTTATTGTGATTCATGAATTGAGTCGTAACGATGTAAAAATACTGAAAAGTGTTCACAGGATTGAATCCAAAATTAGATGAATCATTGCTATTGAAATTTCTTCATGGAAACGGTTATGTTTCCAGTTTTCGAGATACAATATGAAAAAAGAAATAATTGAAAGGTAGAACAGAATCAAAAATTGCATCGTATGGGATAAAAATAACATTTTTAATTTTATTTTCAATAAAGAACTTCAATCAAACTCAACTCTTAAACTTTCCTTTTGAACTTTATCTTTGAATGAAACTTGAAACTTCGTTTGAGATTTTGATCCAATGTACCTTTTGTATCAGGAACTGAATTAATCAATTCAATTTCTCGAAATGAAATAATTTAATCATAAATATTAATTAGTGTTGAGAAGTGATTCAAAATTTATAGTTGTTGTCATGAAATGTAATTGACATTCTCCCATACCCAGTTTGATTGTTGAATAAATTGAATCTGGAAAAACATAAGTTCAAAATTTTAATTCAAGGATCGATTTCTAATATGTCAAGGAATAATTTTGGGAGTACATTTCATATTCAATTCATTGGTATGAATCGAAATGGAATCAAAATTGATTCATTCCAAAAAGAATGTAATAATTCATGGAAGTTGATTGAAAGTTCTTCACTAATTGCAGTTTACCATAAAAATATCGATATTACGCCAATTTATTTGGAAAATAGTGATGAGTAAGAAAGTGTGATGGAAATGAATTGCTCATAGAAAATAAGATCCATGAATTGAGTGAACTGTCATTATCCATCTTTCATCAACAACATGTTTTTTTGTTTGATTAAAAAATCTTTTCTGTTACATGAATTCAGTTTCAAATAACTGCAGCGGATTGACTGTACGAAGGTAGCATAATCATTTGTTTTTCAATTGAAAAAAAGTATGAATGGAACGTGCAGAAAATCTTATGTAAATTCTGCGTTGGTTGTTAACTTGAATAATGCACTTGGGATTCACATTCGCACGAATGTTATATGTACATTGTTCCTGGAGTAAATGAGAGTAGTGTCACTATGGTAATTATGATTCTGTTTCATTTGTACATTCATTCAAAAATTCCGTTGATCTAGAAGTTTGATTTTTCATATTTTCAATGCAAATTGATTCATGAGAGGGGATGTTTTTGTTACGATGTACCGGAAGTTTAAGATTCTACGATTCCCAAAAATCGATATTTTCCTCCAGATCGCCCATCTCCAATATGTACATCAACTTAGCTTACTTGAATAAACTAAATTCATATTCAAATACACGGAGAAAAAGGTATCTTAAAAAGTACCATAATTTATGGATTTTCTGCGCTGGTCTGACCGAGTCTAAATATTTACCTGAAAAAACCTCTAAAAGTACCATAATGTCTTGAACTTTTATACGGAAGGTACCATACTTATTTCAAAAAGTCCAAGAAATTATGGTACTTTTAGAGATTCATGCAAGTGAATATTCCGACTCGGGTCAGACCAGCGCTGAAAATCCATAAATTATGGTATTTTTCAAGATATCTGTTTTCTCAGTGTATGAATCTAATGGATTCTCAATCAGATTAGGTAAAAAATTCATTCCGCCTGGATATACTTTTATTCATTCGAAATAAAAGTGACTAGCATCAAATTGCCACATCTAAAAATTCATATCATGTGATTCGATTTGATCCTCTTCGAATAAAAATGATGCGATCTCTAGTAAAAGAAAAAAAGAAAATTATATATGTTGTACACATAAAACTTCATGAAAATATTGTTGAATTTTATATAAAGACGTATGGGCCATTCCCTGCTAATAAGCAATATCCAAGTTACAGACGCAAATTTCCGTTCAAATGAACTAATAATGGATTTAATACACAGAAAAAAAGAGTAGTCGAACAACTCACCAAGATGTGTCCATATGCGCTTATAAATTTGAGATTTATTTAAACTAACTAGTGAGTTTGAATTAGTGAAGGCTAAATCTCGATAGTACTATCGATACTATTCGATTGTTTGTTCCATCGAAAACCATTAATGGTAAAAGTGGACTATCGATAATATCGAAATTCGTGGAGGGGAAAGAGGAAAAGAGAGGGGAGCGAAGTATAAAATATACCCAAATTTCAGTAATGTCACAAACCCAAAGAGGCATTTAATGTACATATGAAGTTATGTTAAATACGCTAATGTTAAGTTATATTTCGATAAAATTTGACCAATGTTAAATGATTTTACAAATTCAGTGGACAGTATACATGCTTTCCAATTTTGAATTTGTGTTTTTCTGTGAAATGATACTTATTACATATTTTTGAGAATATGTTTCTAGACATTATTATAACTGGCTCAAATAATTTTTCACTCGAGTATTGGACCATTAATTGCGTTTCTTTCCAATATATAGTTATACTTTCCATTATAACCGCCATCCATATTTAAAAAATTGTATTTTGAAATATCGGTAGTTCTCGATAATGTCTGCGATAATATCAAGGTTTAGCCTTCACTAGTTTGAATAACTATTCAACTTCTGAGTACATATGAACCCATTTCGGGTAGTTGTGTGAACTTTTTTTCCCGTGTTTGTTTTTGTTCTCCGGTATTGTGACATGTCGTTTGTGATTCGGCTACCGCTGAAAATTCAGCCCTAAATAATGCCTCTATCTCGTCAGATTCCACAGTTTGAATTGATCAAGAAGGGACCACGGGTCACAGATTATTGCTGGCATAGGAGAGAAGTTCTCAAAAATGAAATAATTCATTTTTCGAAAAATGTTAGTAGGTGGTTGGATATTTCCAAAGGGTTTCCTAAAACAGGACAAAGTGAAAATAATCAAAAACATCCTAATATTAAATGTGAATCATGAATCTTAATGTAACATTTTTCATGGTTCACTGGCCAGAAAATAATTTTAAATTGAAAATTCGTATTCGTATTTTCCGCGGATATGAAATGAATGAAGGAATGGAGAACTCAAATATTTAGGAATTATAATTACAGAACACTGTAAAAGCGAAAGAGATAGAAGAGCAAGGATAGCACAAGAAAAACAGGCTTTTTCCCAAAAGAAACAGTTATTATGCTCAAAGAATATTAATTCAGCAGTAAGGAAGAAATTCTTGAAGAGTTACGTTTAGAGCACAGCATTATATGATTGCGGAACTTGGACAATGGAAAAAACTCACCAACAAAGACTTGAAACTTTTGAAATGTGGTGTTATAAAAGTATGCTCAGAATAAAATGGACAGAGGAGATAAAAAATGAAGAAGTACTTCAGGAGGCAAATGAAGAAAGAAATCTCTTGAAACACGTCGCTAAGAGAAGAAGTGATCCGATAGTACACACGTTGAGGCATGATAGTTTATTGGAAACAATATTAGAAGGAAAAATGAATGGTGCAAGTTGTAAAGGTAGACAACCTAGGTAAGTTAAGTTATATGAAACAAATTGTACGAGAAGGACTGTCGTATATATGTTGGAATTAAGCGTTTGGCGGATAATAGACAGGGTTGAAGGATTTCATCAAACCAGGCATAAGACTGATCACTTCATGCCATTTCAATACAAGATTGATAACATCCTGCTGAAACCGAAACTCTTCGAATCTATGGTCCCTCCGGAGGCCAAGTTGGGTTGTTTTGGACCAGAAGGTTGTTCCAGATGCTATGATTGAAGTGCAGTCAGGGAGCCCCTCTGATCGCGAATCAGTCCATAGTAAAGTAATCATCCCATCGATTGGATAATACCTGCGGTATAACTCAGTGAGGAATAGTGCCAAAACACTTGTTCATATATCTTCACTTGTATATTCTTCTCTGCTGTGCGAATGGTGACCACGCACGACACCTGGTGGCTTGCAGTAGCAGCCGCCACGTTGGAACAGACTCATCACTGAGTGTGTTTGTTTGATGCTTAAGAATTATCTCAAATTTCACATGTAACTTCTTGTGTAACTGCATATGTCTGTACATAAAATTCAACAATAATCAAATACTCGTATAAAATTGTTCAATTATATATGTACAGCACATATATAATGATTTTGTTTTATAGAGAATTCTTGATATAAAAAATTTATAAAACATCAATTCATATGATTTTAACAATCATTTCACTATCTATTCGACAACTATACCAATACATAGAGTGGAAAAATTAATAATTCAAATCTCACGAAACTGTTTTTGTGTTTATTTGCAGTTGCAGGACGCTTTTCCTTTGCAATCATTTTTATATCGCCTATTTCGATGAAAGTACTTGATATCGTAATACCTCTGAACGAATCTAGACCAATGTTGCATTTAAACACATTAATAGTATATTTGGATGAAGAGGAATTTTTTTACCCAATTTTATTCTATTCAAACCTCTTTTTATTGCACGCATTGACATGTATATTCATTATAGATAGTCTGTTGAATTTACTGATCTGTTATGCTTGCGATATATTCGCAATTCTAGGGTAATACTCATATTTTTCATGAATCTTGTTGAAAGATTTTTGAAATGTGATATTTCACTTGAATATTTTCATAGCGAAGAGTTTGAGAATGTTTTTCACGGTGATCCACGAGAAATGAAAACATCAAAAACCATAAGGCAATGTCGACATGATCATTTTATAGAGCTTATCAAGTGTCATGGACGACTAATTCGGTATGTATGATGAATTACGTGAAAAGTTCCAAGAAAATAATTTTAAAAAATTCGTACAAATTCGTGAAACTTGTATTCGTTTATATTCGTTTTTTATGCTTTTATCGCATACGCGTAAGTAAACGTTACATCATCTATTACTATACTTGCTAGCATGTTTAAGACAGAATTCTAGCAAGTAAAACCTCGCCATTATCAAGTTATTTGCTAACTCCAATAAATTTCACTCTAAAAGCTGTCTATACGATGTCTCATGCAACATTCTTCGATAAATTGTAAAGATTGGGAGGATTTCAAAGAGTATCCCGTACAGCACTGGACATTTCTACGTTGCCTCTACGTTACCTCCACGTGGAATATTCGTTCATCCACGTTCTGTCCACGTCTACCATTTATCCACGTGGTGTCCACAGAGATGCGACGTAGATGTTATGTCTTCGATTTATTGGATGGGTTGGTTAATTGCACAATTCTAGTATTAAAAGCTGTACCTCAATAACTCAAAAAGTGATGAGTAATCTTGAAAGAGTCAATGCTTTCTTATGAAGTTTGTGAAGCGAGGCACATCGGATTTTTATAACCAGGGAACTTAGTTACTTTTGGCTTTGATGATTTCATCTAAACTTGTCTACACGGAGAAAATTCTACACTAGTAATTATTGTAGCCCACACGTCTGGCTCGTGTTATGCAAACAATCATTTCAACACTACTGGTTACTGTGGTAACACGGGTCAGTCGTGTCTGCACACTAGAGAGTCGTGTTTCTACACTATTCTCTACTGTGGAGACACGACTGATTCGTGTTACCACAGTAACCAGTACTGTTGAAATAATTTTTTCGCATAATACGAGTCAGTCGTGTGGGTTACAGTGACCACTAGTGTAGGATTTTCTCCGCTGTCAGTATATTCCTCGACTATTCCAATCCAGGTATGCCCACCCACAGACAGCCCATGTAGGCCTAGAGTTGGCTCCCACTGTTCTGCTTGGATATTTGATACCATAAAGGTGCCCAGATTGAAAAGCGTGAAATTCCAAGTTGAGGCCACTTTTCAAGTAGGGATTATGAACCTAACCGGGATTCGAGCCTGGGGAGAATTTCCACACAGGAAGTTATGAATAATTGAAGTTTTAAGGATTTTTTTCCAAATTCATAACTTTTGGACGGTGCAACCGATTTGAACGCACAGGCGCTTAAATTGAAGATAATTGATTGGATCATATGAATTATTTTATGAAGCCCAAAAGAATTTTCTTCCTATTGTTTTAAAGTATTTTGGTTATGAAAAATCGATGTTTAACAATGTCCTCCGCCTCGCCAAAATCTAAAAATAAGTAGAGAGAAGTATTGTACCCCCACAACTCCACCTGACTGTATCATTATAGTCGAACAAGGAGCATCTCCATTTTTTTTCTGTACTGAATTTGATTTGTAAGGGTACAATATTTCTCCCGATTTTTTTTCAGATTGTTGCGACGTGGAGAACATTGTTAAAAATCAATTTTTTATGAACAAAATACTTGAAAACAATAGAAGAAACATTTTTTTCGGGCTTCACAGAATGATTCATGTAATTCTATTAATTATCTTCAATTTAAGCGCTTGTTCGTTCAAATTGATGGCACCGTTCAGGAGTTATGAAATTTCAAAAAAAAAGTTCAATCATTCATACCTTTCGTGAAAAAAAGTTTGCAGCTTTTTTCTCGGCGTGAACTTCGAACAAGAAATCATAGAAATCAATAAAAATTAAATAATTTCTCTTATACCAGAAAATGGGCTCTCTGTCTTCAACGTACTAATGAGTTTGTCGATTTGTGATGTATTGTTTTTTCCGTCCATTACATATAACTCATATAAAATCATTCTGTTCGCATGAACAGCCCAACGGGTTCCACTGATAATGATGATTTTGATCACGGTGGTTCATGAAACTAATTTTCAAAATGACCACGAATTAGACTTATTTACAGTTGACAATTTATACCAAGGAAATTCCGACTGATAGTTTAGTGTTTCGTATTACAGGTTCATCAAATCGTTTGGACCACTATATGCTCAGATATACACGGTATGCTTGATAGTTGCTTTTCCGAGTTGTGTTCTGAGTTTATGGAGAGTAAGTTCGCTTCTAATATCTTCTCATACAAATAATCAATTCCACAATTCTCAAACGACCACAAACTGTATTTTTTTCCAAATCTACATAGAATAAATATGACTTCTGGTGAGGGGAAATAGTATATTACGTATCAAGGGAGGAAAGAACGCCATTACCAACGAGTGTGAGTTTGTCGCACGGGCGAAGCGAGGGCGGCAATACACGAGTTGTAGTGATGTACTTACCTTTGAGGGTTCGCATACTATTTTTCATAACCCTCGCTCAGAAAGTTCACGCAATTAACGTAAGACAACGCAAGGAACATAAAAGTGCGCGGTGACCGTTTATGAGATTTACGGAATGGTTACTCTATTTTCAATCTTTGTGTTGAAGCTTAGTGCTTATCATTTTCTCCCGTCGCTTCCAATTCACTTGAAATTCATATCGTACAACTGACACCTTGCAAATTGAAATTTAGCACTGAGCAAACTGTTTAGTTGCAGTGACCAAAAACGAAATCGAATAGAAAATGTAAGTTGCCTGAACTAAAATATTGTTTTTTTTTTAACCAAAATTTTTATTTGAAGGGACTAATATTTTGTTAAGATAACTCAATTTTGTATCTCATGTGGTATTTCACTGAATTTATAGTAATTCATGGGAACAATTCTCTCATTAACCACATTGTGTGGGGTTGCTGTGAGAACAGTAAATCATTGTATAACCAGCAATAGATTGTCAACAGTTCTCATATTGCTGATTGTACCATGGACATTCTTTGCCGTGCATTAATTTTCAGACTGTACAAATGGAGGACAAGGTGAAATTAATAGAAAATTTTGTGGAACTATTATTATGCGGTATTACACTTCTATATTATTCTCATGCCGGCCAAATTTTAATCGATTGCAGTATAAGATTCCATCGTTCAGTGTAAGTACAAGTTGATGAGGAGTTTATAAACATTCCATTCTTGTTATTTTCCTCGCGGAAAAATACACACGGTATCCGGAAAAAAAGATTCCTCAGTCAAAGCTAAAAAATGTTCCCTCTGACAAAAAATTTAGAAATATTTCCCTTTCAGAATTTCGGTATTGTTTTGAGAACACTGTGTACATGTCACGTGCAGTACATTGTGAAAAAATGATTGTGGAATTTTCCCTCGAAAAATGGTGGCAGCAAAGTTCCTCCATAGATAGCGAATTTTGCACCATAATTTGGTAAACTCCCCCTCCATTTATAGAGGATTCAACACCCACGGAACAAAGCAATTCCTTCATTTTTAATGGAAAAATAATTCCCCCACGATGAGGGGACAAAATCCACCAACAGAGATAAGGAAAACTCTTCACATTTCTTACAGTGATGTATAACTCATACTCGACATATACAGAGTGTTTCAGAACTCGCTGAAACTGACTGAAGGGATTGTTCTCTAATGAAAACTAAGAAGATTGGTCTTTGAATCAAGTCGATCCGACGTTTCGTTCTCGAGATATTAGCTTTTGAAAGTGACCAATCAGCGCGCGAGTTTATCGGGTAGGCAAGCGCGGCGTAAGAGTCCTTGCAGTGGGGGTTGCAAACTCTGTTGGATTATGTCATATCACGGGGCGCCGAAGGAACCCCCACTGCAAAGACTCTTACGCCGCGCTTGCCTACCCGATAAACTCGCGCGCTGATTGTTCACTTTCAAAAGCTAATATCTTGAGAACGAAACGTCGGATCGACTTGATCCAAAGACCCATCTTCTTAGTTTTCACTAGAGAACAATCCCTCCAGTCAGTTTCAGCGAGTTCTGAGATATATATATATATATTTAACCAGTGTGAAGCACTTTTGCTGTAAAAGTCGGCATTGTTGAATTCATATCAAATATTCTAGGTATAGCAGTGAATGGTATGGAACTTCGGTGAAAACTCAAAAACTAATACTGTTTTTGATCAAGGAAACTCAACACCCTTGTTCAATTAAGTTGGGAAAAATGATCGATATGTCTTATGAAAATTGCGGGGTTGTGAGTAATTCTATCTTATTGAATGAAAATATTAGGCACTCAATGTGATACAAGTATTGGCATTCTAGCCTTTTTTTTTAGTCAAACTAGGCAAAAATACATGCGTTGAAGGAGAAACCTCGTGTAAACAGTACTTTTTACGAAATTCAATGACAAAAAAAGTGGGAATGTTGAGTGAATTGAAATATAATATTCTTCATAATATTCAAGTTAAAATCTATGGGGAAAAAATGTTTTTGATGTGAAAAAAAAATGGCGGCGTTACAGCTGCTTGAAGTACACTGAAAAAGAGTCCAGTGCTTACAAAGACGTGGTATGGTTCCTACAAGGATACGCATTTTTTCTCTAACCACACGGCTCATTGTATTGAATATGCTCTTCGCTGACACAGCAATGAGTTGCGAATAGCATACAGTTTCGTGGTAAGAACAATGATTTTTTCCCAGTCTAGGCTCCTCGAGTTTACGGTGGACAACGCACAGCTGTGCACATATCCTTGTAATTTTCTGGAATCAACTCACTGAATTTTTTCAATTAAAACAAGCAATTTTGTATTGCATGAACCTATAAATTCAGCAAAGAAAACAAAAAACTGGAAACTGAGGAGAATTTTTCAAGAGAATACGATTTTTTTTGTTTTGAAACCAATTGTTCGGAACGACATTTGATTTGAGAATTTCAATACATTTTGACATCCATGCAGTATAAGATACATATACAAATATCTATACAAAACCCCAACTTGATCCACCTTAAACTTTTCGAGTTACATTGTCCAGTGCGAAAACTCGAGGAGTCAAATTCAAGGGGCTGAGCGTGGCCATTTAGTTTCTTAAAAAAAAAAAATTTTTCCTCCCGTAGATTTGAATTTACATTCACGACGTATTATATTTGGATTCAATAAATATTCCCGCTTTATTGTGATAACATTTTTAAAACAAATTTCAGAAAAGTGATGTGTACAGGAAATTCCTCTCTTGATTCAAAGTATCTTTCTGTACAACATTTCTGTAGCGTCTCAAAGAATAGTATACGGAGATATATTTCCAATTCACGTATGTATTTTTGCGTAGTTTGTCTCAAAAAAATTGACTCAAGTGTCGCCGCTGGTATCCCCTCAAGGGGAGGTTCTCATCGAGCGGACTGCGGAAAAAAAATTAGGTTCTCGAATTTTTCCTTTCATGGAAGGGAAACAAAGGATTTGAATTTCTTGATATTTTTTTATTGAGTCTTGAAACACATGAAAAAATGTCTCTCATTCAACAAAATTCGTGTACCGAAACTTTGCGAGGAGTTTCTCGAAACTGTGCTTTTTGAGTTGGTTTAGATGATAAATCAAAAATACACGATGGACCTTTTTTTCTCATTTTTTTTGTCTTCGAAAGATTATTCAATTTATCGGCACCAAAAACCAGGTGCCAAAGGTTGCCAAGTTTTTTTTGGGTTCCAATAGCACTTTGGAGAGCGAGAAAAAAATAATGAAAGATCGGTTTCAAAAGTTCTCATATCCGCCATTTTCTTAATTTTTGCCTTTTTATTGATATTATTGATTGCGATTCCGATAATATTCACACTCACACAACAAAAAGAATTCAGGGAGAATTCTTCGAGAATCCCAGCAGAGACACTCCAAAAACTCCTCAGTTTACCCGAGAAATATATAAAAATATCGAAAGCTTCCAAAGAATAGACATTCGGATACTTCTGTATTCACATTTCGAGTCAACTGATCGAACTTGCAGCGAGGTGCAAAATATTTGATGTTCATTTTGATATTTGCGGCTCCTCAAGATTTTTTTCACGGGATTTTGAAATACTTCTCGAACAATGCTTTTAGAATTTCTCATGATTTGTTTGAAATTGTTTCAGAAGATTCTCAAAACTATTCTAGTTCCCATAGCAAATAGAGATGCATCAAGCGTTTCAGGCAAACTGGATTGAATAGTTAATTCGGGAAATATTCTAATAGTCCTTTAGGAATGTTTTTCAGAATCTTCTCAGAATTTCTTAAGAAGGATTTCCGAATTCTTGAAGACTTAGTGAATTCTCTTAGAATCCTTAGAGACTTCTCTTTTGACGAGAAAAATAATTCTTCTAGAGATTCATCCTGAACTGACATAACGGAAGTTCTTTAACAATAGCTTGCGAATTCATTGAGGACACTTTATGAAGTGATATATGAGTTCTCAGAGATTTCGTTAAGAATTCTTTGTGATTCGATTGTATCCTTCATGAATTCTCAAAGAACTTCCATAGAAAAATTCATGAAGGAAAAGAAGGGGTTCTTGAATGGAGTTCTTTGAGGATTCTTTTGGAACTGTGGTGCTTTTTGGTTGATTTTTTTGAAAATGATTCTTGAAAGTGCTCCAATGTAAAACAAGAGGATATTTTTTTTAGGACCGTCCCATTGCAACGTATATATCATTTCTTTTTCTCATTTTTTCTATGAAAAAAACTTGATAAACTTTCTTCTATAAGAAACACATGAATGAATAAAATAAGACATGTCATTCTCAGAACAAACCGCTTGAGGAGAACCTCCCCTTAATGGGGTGAAAGATCAGAATGTAATTTGCTCTATACCTACTTCACACAAGCTTAGATCATTTTCCGCAAATTAATATTTTTTTGCAATCATGATCGAATGACATTCAAATCTTCAATACACACGGGAAAAAGTTTAGCTGCAACAACTAATGATTAGCACGGACACAGACAACCATTAAATTGGCTGCTGTAGCTGAATGTTAGCGGTTACAGCAAATATATTAGTTCAGGAAGCAACTTTTTTTCTGTGATAACTAAAATCCATCTACAGCAACAGGGTAATGCTGCAGCCGGATTTTTTCCCCTGTACTGAACAGCTCTCATATTTGAGATAAATGAATCTTTCTGGAACATATTTGGTAATCGCCATCAAGTGTTCAGATCCTCCGAAGGTGACATAGAGGCATATGAAAGTGATTTCCCCGTAGCAAAATAAACTAACTGAATTGATATAAAAAATTTTGTTCCAAATTTTATAATTGAATGTTTTTTGTTTTAAGGCTATGAGATTGTTTTTTTCGTATTTCATGTCGTTGATGGCAATCCAATGAATTCTCGATGCAGTCTTCATTCCTGATTTTCAGAACAATTGATCCAATTCTCTACAATTTTGAAATTATTTGTCAACGTTCCTATTGTTGCTTGTTTATAAATGTATTTTTATTAATTAAATTGAAATACTGTGAAAGACATCTTTCTTGAATTGGAAACCTCATTCTTTGCAAAATCCTTCAGAATTTATATAAAAAACAGAGGAAAAAGGTTTTTTATAGTATTGTTTGCTTTAGCAACTGAAAACACATTTGTTCTACTTCAAACAAATACTTATTCTAGTGGCTAAGGAATTGGCTCTATTATCAAACTTGTTATACTATCAATTCAATACGATCAACTAGCGTACGATTATGCCTCATAATTTCAAATTGAATTCATTGCTCGAATGAATCAGTGAATTCATAATATTTTATGAGAGTTTGTTCCAGAGATGGGCAATTTCGATTGGATCTACACAAAAACGATTAATCCCCTTTCGATTCTCCATATTAAATTTTGTAAATGTAGTTGGATTCCATTGGAATCGATTTTTTTGTTTCGATTCTTTATTCGATTCATAAGTCAGGAATATCTTCATTGTCAGGGAGACAATGGAGGGAAAATTTTAGGTTTTGATTCTGATGAGAAACATTTCTCTGTAATTGCAGGCAACTGAATTGAATAAATAAAGAATGGAATAAGAATGAGGAAATAAAAGGAAAATGAATCCCGATGCAATGTACAGAATGGAAGTGAAATAAAGTATGATGAGAGAAAAAAATTTTAGTAAAAATGAAAAAGTGGAAAAAGAAATGAAATGAAAATGAAAAAAAATTATTTAATCTCATAATTAAGTAATCAGTGTTAAGAAATTAGTATTATGAAGAGTTCGAATTTTTTTTATCACATTCAATTTATTTTTATTCATTTTGATATTTTGTTCTCCTTATTTTCATTTTGTTTGTTCCTGGCAGTCTGATTTTTGGACGTATTTTTATGGGTTTATATTGAATGATCAATAAATGTAGATATTATTACAATGAAAAAACGTGATGTTATTTCAATTTATTGGAGGAATTTGATGATGGTTAATGTACGATAGACAAAACTTATTTCATAATTATGAATATTGTCGTTGAATCGATGAATTTTCAGAAAACAATTACAAAATTTTTAGTGGAATCGAATTTAGATCAAAATATTGATCACAAATAAAGTTTGATTCAATTATATGGGAGTTGAGTTGTGGATAAGAATTGAGAATAATTTTTTTGAAAGTAGATTTAAAAGTGAAAATATTGAATTGTTCCATTTGAATATATATATAACCCACGATACATACACAGGGCCCGTCGATTTCATTGAAATTGATGGATTGAATCGTAACAAAGTGAAGATACTGGAAAGTGTCTTTGGGATTATATTCAAAATTGAATGAATAATTTTTTGGGACCGAATTCTCATCAATCAAATGATTATATGTTCAAGTTTCAAGGCACAGTGTATGAAGAAAAAAATGATTGGAGGATAATCAAGAATTTAAAATTTCATCATATGAAGATTATCATAAAACTTGAAACGAAGATTTTGATTAAATCTACTTCTTGTATCAGGAATTGAAGCAATCAATTGAATTTCTCAGAATAAGATGAGTTAATCATGAATATCAATTAGAACCGGAAAATGATTCAAAATTCATAGTCGATATAATTAAATTTGAATCAAATTTTCTGATATCTAGTTTATTAGCATAAACATATCTAATTTGGAGAATTATAAGTTGATATTGGAAATGAAATATTAATTTTCCATATTTTGAGGGATAATCTTGGGAATGAATTTGATATTCTATTTATCGGTATAGATTGAAATCGAATTGAAATTCACTTTTTCCGAAAAAAATGTATATAATAATAATAATAATAATACTCCAAATGAGGTTATTGAAAATTGTTCAATAATTGCACTTCTTTGTAAGAATGTTGATATGAATGGAATTTATTGAAGAATAGCAATGATGTGAGTAGCAAAATGTAATGGAAATGCATTTTCCACAGGAAATAAAATTCATGAATTGAAGGCCCGGATGCCAAAACTCGCTGAGCGCTCGAATACGTTCCGAATCTCATTCGAGAACCCAATAGAATGAGAGAAAAAAAATTCGTCAAAATAGAAAATAAAACATATAGCCCGTTAGAACTCATCGAAATAGACATTCTTCTCATGAGAAATTTTTTCCTATCATCAATAGTTTGTGCGATGAAAATTAAAAAACGAAAATTTTCATTCCCTCAAAATCAATAGAATTCAAATTATATTTTGCGATCACTCAGCGAGAATTGGTTGGAAAGATTCGAAGTCTGGTATACAGCTTCATCAATAGTCCCCAATAACAACTAGTGAGTTGAATTTGTCAAAATATCTCATCGTTCAATGAATATTTAATAATAAACGAATGGTGTTCAGAACACGCGTTTCCAAGTTTCCACGCCAAAAGTATCGAAGAATTCTTCGATTTAGAGGAACTTAGAGCAACAAACTTCTTCGTAAATGTTCGAAGGAGTTTTTCTGAAATTTCCAGATCAATCGAGTGAAAAATGGAAGAGATATTGGACATTGTCTACAATGGGGCGACTCGCTTATGAACCGTCGAGCATATAACGTCGTGTATCGTAGTCCAGTAGCATTGCCGTGGCGATGAGCGAGACTTGTCGCTCTGAGTTTTTCCAAATTAAAGATTCCTTCGATACTGCTTTCCCTGGAAACTTGAAAGCGCGTGTTCTCCATACCATTTGTTTATTATCAAATATCCATTGAATGATGAGATATTTCGACAAATTCAACTCACTAGCTGCTATCTAGGATCATTGAAGAAGCTGTATACCAAATTTCAAGTCTCTCCAATCAATTTTCGCTGAGTGATCGCAAAATATACTTTGAATTCTATTGATTTTGAGGGAATGAAAATCTTCACTTTCTAATTTTCATCTCACAAACTATTGATGATAGGAAAAAATTTCTCGTCCTATTGGGCTCCTGGATCAGATTCAAAGCGTGTTCGAGCGCTCAGCGAGTTTTAGCATCCGCGCCTCCAATTGGGAAAACTGTTATTATCGATTTGTTTATCCAAATAATTGCTCTTCATTTGAATAAAAAATCTTTTTTTTTCCATGAATCCAGATTTGAATAATTGCAGTGAATTGACTGCACAAAGGTAGCGAAATCATTTGATTTTCAATTGGAGAATAGTATGAGTTATTAACACGGGATTAAATTCCATTTGAATTCTACATTGGTTGTTGTTTATTTGAGCAACCGTTCAAATGAATCCGATTAGGATCAAATTCACTTCGGTCCCAATATTTCATGTAAATTGTTTCCTAAACAAATAAGAGTAGCGTTATTATGTGTAACCAGGCTCTAGCGTGTATAAACTTCGACCCACTCTGACCCCGCTTTGGCCCAGTCTGGGGCCCATATTAGCAGGATGGGTCCCACGCTGGGCCGATGTTTGTCTTATGACACATACACGCTAGGGTGTATCAGAAAAATCGGATCGGACATTATTTAGGATTCTACGATTCCCAAAAATTGGAATTTTCCTTCAGATCGCTCATCTCTACCCTGTAGTGGGGACCCTTCAGTGAGGGATCAGACAATCAGCTTTTCACTCGCCACCATCAACCAAATAGGGTCATTCAATCAATAAAATTGAACAATTCATCAAAAACATGACGGAAAAATGGGATTCATATCATATTTTCAATGGATTACTCAGTTTTATTCATTGGATGATGCATAAATTAGGTTTCTATTTTTTGGGTATCCCATTAATGGCGGCCGTTTTCTTATTCCTCACTGGAGGATCCCTACCTTGTACGTCCCAATCTTCACATGTTTTTTCTAATCGAGCTGAACATGAAGATTCCATTATTTCCGACCTCACTTGCACATGGAACAACAAAACAAGTTGTCAGTCAACTGCAACGACAGCTTATCATTGAAGTTCTCATCGTTGTTGAATCCTTTACATTCAATCAAAAGTAAAACAGGGATAAGGAAACGGTGAAAGTCACATAGTTACTCCATCTTACTTGATCAACAATGGCTCTTACGGCATAAATTTGAATGTAACGTGTTTTTTTTCTATATCAAACAAAGGTATGGGATTGTCTTGTTTGATTTTGTATACTATTTTCTCATGATTTAGGGAATTTTTGTATGACAATGATGAATAGTTTTACTGTGAGAAAATAACTTTCAATTAGCTATGAATCGATAATATACTGTACCTGTATCTTCATAATGTACGTATACATGAAATAAACTTTAATACAGACATAATTTTCCACTTTTCTCTGTGTGCTAGACGATAGAATAAAATTGTTGATGCTTCGTGAGAAAAGAATTCCTCGTACCTCATTTTATCTCGCTAACAAGAGTGATATAAGAGAAAATTCTTCTCTTCATCCTTGTTCTAAACTTTTGTCGAAGTAGATGATCCATCGAGTGTCATGCAGCCATAAAGAACAACGTATTCACTCCACACGTCGAAGCGTGAAACGTCTGAAGATGAAGAAAAAAAGAGTTGACGGTAATTTGAAAGAGAATCGAACAAAAGGTAAAGTCAGAGGGATAATTCTATCGAGAAGTCTCCATTAGAGATAACTGATACCCATTCGAATCAAACTCACAACGCTAGTTATTGACTCGAACAAAGAATCTGGTCTCTCCCACGAGTAAAAAACTATGAGAACAATCATTCTCTGCAATTACATTCTATGCGCACGACTCTCGAACAATTATTTATGAAATTGATTCTTTGTCGCGAAAACAGTCAAGATTCATTTAGAACTCACCATCTAATTTTAGACGCATTTCGTGCGTGTATAATATTTGATTTTCATCTTGATTCAATCCTTGTCAAACATAGAATTGTTTTTTTTTTGTTCATCGCGACTCTCGTAAACATGACACATACGTCCCTAGATGCACGCAAGTGGAACAAACAAACAAATCACACGGGTGCCATCAGAAATATGAAACAAGGAAAACAACTAGGTAGGTTAGCTCTCCAGTTATTACGCTTCACTCGTTGCAGAAAGTTTTTAAGCTCGTGTTGGTGCATACGTAGGGTTATATCGGAGGCCACTCTCTATTTTTCTCACAGTTTATACATGTTTTGTTCGTATTCACAATAGTCCAAATGTATTCAAGGATGGAGTGGAATTTTTCGCATTTTGAATCTGACAAAAGAAAGCTCCTTTTTTTTCAAACTCATTCTCATTCATCGAGGACTTTCATTTCTTCCCTGAAATTCATAGCTGAGAAAGTCATTCAATTGATAAACGTTAATAAAATTTACCTACATGATTGCATTGTAATGTTTACAAACTTATATACGATGATTATTATTTCTCCAATCGAAGTAAAAGAAGTGGTATTACAGCTTCCATAATTAATTATAATCAGAATGGTGATAGACACTCACTATTATCAGGATAAAAACAAATTGGTGGGACAGGAATCATCGCAAAAATGTAATAATTAAAATAATAAGAACAGGTTACCAATGCCGATATAGGTTCGAGATAATTCAAACATTGAATCGACATCAACATTAAAAATTCATATGTTCTGCTTGGAAATATTACTAAACGGATTCACTGATAAACAAAAATGATGGAAAATTCATCAAATCGTTCTACAAACTTTTTTCCTTCAATAATTAGGTCCGTGTCTTTCTATCGAATTCAACAAAATAGCTAATCTGTTACAGATTAAGAATCGATTGATTCAATTCATGGTATCAAAGTGCAACGTTTAATCTACGCGTGTACATATTTGTTGATAATTTACGGTTTGTATCAATGAAGGGATCATATAAACCACTCGTAAAACGTTGTGAAATATCCACGTATGCAAGGGTGAAGGATAATGTGAGCAACCTAGACGCATCCGAATTATTCACTTCGACGACGCAAAATTTCAATTATCAGGTAATTCAAGCTGATAACAAGATAAATGACTCGCATCATTTGAATTTAATCCACAGTGTGAGCCGATTGAATCTCCGGCAACGCTATAGTTTATCCAACGCTTCATGTACGTATAAATTTGATCCGACTCAATTGGTGAGTAAAGTTACGAGAACGGATAATATCTCTATGTAAATGTGTTGTGTTCCAAAAATTACTATAATTACAGTACATGCGATTTACATGGATCTTTTGATCATGCGTCAATACATAGCCAATCATCAGTTCTTTGAAATTCCAAGTTTAGACTCGTGGGACGTGATCCTGAAATTGAATTTTCAACTATTTATTATTGGAAAATCAATGTGATAACTGGAGCATCGAATACTGAATTATATAAACGATTTCCTTTGGTATCAGGAATTCATCAATATTGTTGAATACATTAACATTACTATTGCACGATCAGCCATTATGATCAGTAACGCACTCTTTTCCAATCACACAAAAATGTTAATTGAGCATTACAATAAACTCTTTATCCTTTCTATGAGACTTCAATATTTGCTCTCGATTCTCTTCTCTTTTAACTAAATGAAATGAGATCATATACGTCATCATGATCTCGAATAAAGCTTTTCCCACAATGAAATTCAAATTTCATTTCAAATTCATTAGGTTTATCAGTTGGATTTAAGTGGGGAATATTGGACTAACATAATTATTTGTGTAGATATGTCGCTTTTAGTCGCAGATATAGCCTCATTTAATTGTCTTTCAGAATCATTGCAAAAGATCTAAAATTGTGAATGGAAATTGATTATCGGCTTATCAAACGTAAGTGACGTAGATTCCTGGTTTTCATCCAGTATACGAATAAGTTAGGAAATTCTTACATAAAAATGTACAGTGTGTGAAACATAATTAGAATGATAATTTCTGATAAGGCTCATGATTATTTCAACCTTTAAACTGTAATGTCTAAAAAAATCACACTATTGGTAAACATCGGTCTCACAGACCGCTAATATTATTTACTCAGATTTTGAGCAACTTGAGGTTACAAAAGTATGTTTTTGATTATTTTCGAAGTTATGAAAGATACTACAATAGAAAAATCAGCACACATTTCAATGTATTAGGAATATAAAATATATCCTGCTGAAAAGTGCTGCCAGATCTGCTCAAAAAATAGTCGTCAGGTATTGAGCGGTTTTTGGGTCTGGAAATCTGCTCAGGAAATGACAAACTTCCAACTTGATTCTCTCCGGAATTGCTGAATCTCAATATTCTGTCAAAACCTATATAGCGAGAAAAATTTGTCAATTTTTGACCAGATATCCCAGTTATAGATTATGAACAGAACCATCCTAAAATTTGCTGTCATTTTTTGACTGGATGTTCGGATTTGGTGATTCCGGACGAAATCGGGTAGAAAGTTTGCAAGTTTGTGGACCGATTTACAGAGATAAAAACTTCTCAAGACCTGAAAAATATTTTGTGAGTGGATCTGACAGCAGTTTCAAGCAGAGTGAGTCATTCATCTTAAAAACTCTGTTTTTTCAGTTTTCAGTGTGTCATAATACATTATCATTAGTAGTGATCAAAGTAATGATATCAAAATAGGACAGTGAATTGAAATGTAATCTCATTCCAATGAGCCGATAAAATATCAACCCGCACAACCTTGCAAAAAAACTTACACAAACGGTAAACACCGGTCTGCTAGACCGTTACACTTTGAAAATCCAATCCGTATGGAAACTACTTGATGAATGGCGGAACGCGTGATACAGCATTTGGTTTGGTCATGTGAAATAAGAAGGTACTCATGATTTTGAGCATCTCTTGCGACGATTCATGAATTTATGAACAGATGAAATTCTATTAGCGGTCTGTGGGACCGACATTACAGTTTAAAGGTTAATTATCGATTGTGATTTTAATTTTTTTATGGAAATACGCTGTATTCTTCACCTCATCTTATGCCGAAAATTGGAGAACTGATAAAATCTTGAATATAATGCTAATTGACATCCTATCAAAAGGTGTAACACAAGTTTGAAAAAATAGAAAAAATCTCGAGAATATCTTTTCTTGTCTATCGGGTGAAGTATGATATAATTTTATTCGTCACTTCAACTGATTTCAAACTTGCTCAATTTCGTATTCACAAGCTGATTATAAATTTCATTATTCAACGCAAGAATAAAGTTGTATAAAGAAATAATTCTTTCACTTCTTCATTCGCGTTACAAGCAACAGTGTGTTCTCCATAATTAATTTTCTCTTCCTTTTGAATATCAAGAGCTGTACATTGAATTCCATCATGAATTTCATTCGAAGAATTTGTTGTATCGTTATCTAAATTTGAAATTTTCCAAGAACTAATAATACAGACCACATTCACACGGAAAAAATCACGGGTGGATTCTGCATTGGTTGTTATTATTTTGACATAACTGCTGACCTGAATGCAATTGGAGTAAAATTCACATTGGAACTAATGTTATGTGTACATTGCTACTGAAGTAAACGGCAAGCGTGTTGCCATGGTAACCATGATAACAATGTAAATCCAACAGGACTCTGGAGTAAATTCTACATGAAACCCACGTCGTAATCATGACCTCACTTTTCATGTAATTTCTACGTAGTCATTTTTTTTCGTACGAACATTTTGAATGTAATTGTTTGATCTGTACTAAATGAACTAACGAACTGAGTGTGAATATGAACTGAATCAGGAATAACTCGCGTCGAAATTCAAGTTCTCGCACATGACCCCGCACGGTTTCGTGAGTAGTCTTGCAAGCAATTTCAGATAATCTCGGCTACGAAACAATTCAAAATACGAATAAGATCTCGCCAATAGTCTCACTTGCAGTCTCGGTGATCATCTCGCGGAATTAATGACAAATTCATTGAAAAATCACCTCACTGGATAATTTAAGGCCTCCTTCAGCGAGCTGTTTCAAGCCTGGATGAGTCTTGGAGAAACACAAAAAACATCCAGAACCATTTTCAATAGGATATTGATGAAAAACAATCCCCCTAGAGATGATAAATAATATTGTAAATGATAGTGGAGTGTAATTAAGGCTCATATAGGAGACATGTTATGACATATCGCAGCATTATTGGGGACTAATTATTCAGTTAAAAGTAATTAATATTGCTAACGCGCTAGTCGACAACGAAAGTTGCATCATCACACAGTTTTAGCAGCAGAAATATTTTCTCACAAATATATGGTGAGAAGTGAGTGTACAATGACTTTGGATGTTTCATCCAGAACGTTCCTTATAAAGTGCATTTTTTACTAACATGATTACTCTTGAGTTACCCTTAAAATTCACATAGATATTCATAGTAGTGCTTTTTCCTGTTCACAAACACTTCTCACTAATAAATTGAAAATACATATATACATACACTAGGAGAAAAATTTCAGTGAATTCACCAAAATTTAGCAATTAACTCGATCACAGTAGATACAAATTTCCAAATGTTTATTTGATTCATCGAATTTTTCGATAGAATCCCCGTAAAATGGATATATTCACCACAATTTTGGTAATTCTTTCGAGTTTTTTTTCGGTTTACTTGAATCAGCGAAGAATTTTCCGGTAAATTTACCGATTTTTATAAGAGTTTACGTCGATGAATTCAAGTTTTGGTAGAATGACCGTCAACATCTGTGTATAAATTTACCTTTGGTGTTCACTCGGTAATTTAATCTGAAACATCTTGATAAAATCACTATCAGAATTTTCAACAGGGTATAATTTCCATCAAATTGGTTCGAACGTTCAATTTGAGGCTCTCATCCACAGTGGAAAGGAAGAACACAAAAATGCATTCCCCATCGGTAGAAAATTTCTCTCCAAAATACTATTTCAACGATCGCGTATATCGAAACATTTTGCATATTGTGATATACTCGACATTCTCCTCGTCCATCGTTGTGAAGCGTTGGTTACTCTTAAACATAGTAAAAGTCATCTAACAACTCATGATTTCTCGCTTTTTCCACCTTTCTCATCTCTTACATACCACTTCTGTATCGTATACTAATGTATACACACATGCTACCTTCGAAGCTCGTTACCGTGCGAAAAATGAAGCTATTTTGCGGTAGTTCTGCTCTTGAACGACCGTTTGCATTTCCCTATCGTCATATAGTCGCTATTTCCACCACCATTTCTCGCGAAGTATACCTCTTTTCACATCTCCTATCTTCCTTTTCAATTCCTCCCCTTTTTTCTTCTCTTTTGTTGGGAAAGCTCGCTACGTAGATACTCATTCACTCTCTCATATCTTCTGTTGAGATTTTCATGGATTTCTTCCCCTTTCAATTTCCTTTGTCTATTCAATCATTCTATGAGATTACTGTATCCTATGATTCTTACGATTCCTTTAATAACTGAGTCGATTCATTCGTATGAATTGGGAACATTCATTGCTGCTGTACGCGAATATATTGTCTTTATGGAATACACTAACATCGTGAAATAATTATCCATTTAATGACACTAAGTGAAACAATAGTCGACGTATAAATATCTTTTACGTGACAGGATTCCCAATAATTTATGTCTTCTGGTCGATATTCAATTTTTGATCGTGTACATTTGGGTGATGATTTATAAGATGTAGTGTTGTTCTATCACTCGAAGGAGCGAAAAAGTAAACGAGAACGATTTCGTAGCAAAAAAGGTAGCACGAGGATTTAGTTCAGTATAGGCTTTTGAATTCTCAGAACTCTGATTAGTAAATTGAAAATACATTTAGGAAGAACTCTGATATTCAGTTTGTAAATATTGAAATAACCATGAGGTGAACCATGTCCTGAAATCCCTTTTCTGTTTCAAATCAAACCATTGTAGCCCTCCAATTCATTTGACGTATGAATTATTCTTTCCTTCGCGAAATGAAATCATATGAACGGAGGAGAAGAACATTTGAACTCCACTGTATGCTTATCTCACCTTTTTGTACAAAAAGTCATCCTAGTCTGAAAGCGTTCATGCTTTTAACCACTCCTACGTTTGTATTTATTAATACATACGTTCACATACGCTAGCAAAAATAGCGTATATCTCTTGAAGCAAGCGCGCTACATTTTCACCGGCGTAGCAGTTACTCGTGGGAAATTCTTCCAACTATTACTCAACCGCAGTAGCAATAGCACCATCGCTGTTTAATGCTCCAGAGACTAAACTGCATAGAGGGTATTCTCTCCTCCCTTTATCCCGCCTTTCTCTCTTCCACATTGTATCCCATTCTATCTCCCTTTTTCCTTCCCTAGCACCTCGTGAATAAATACTTGACAATGATCGTTAGAACCACTTATGCTCCGTCTTCTGGACAACTGCGTGCGCTATACCCTCGTACACATACATCTAAGAACACAAAAAGAAATCATTAATCATACAAATTTTGATTCAATAACGAGTTTCGCCTCTCATTCCGATGTTCGGGATATTTTGGTTTTTGTCACATAGCACCAAGGTTGCAATTCTGAAACGTGAAATTAGCTAATGTTTGAAGGTTTGCACTCAAAAAGATCATCTGTGGCAGTTCAATTTCCGATCTATTTGAAAATTATAAACTATCAACTATCAACTATACGTTATTTCAGATACCAGAAAGATCGAGGTGATTAAAGAGAATAATTTTTGATATATATGGATCAACCATTAATGCCGAAGGAAAACAGATATTTTCGAAGAGAAATGTGTTCATCATTCGTTGTGCAGTTTTTATATTGAATTTCATTTCCTATAGCCAGAGTGCATGTCGAATCCACACTGAGAAAAATGAACTGTAACCATTACCATGCGAAAATGGTAGTCGAATGACTGAATCTCTGAGTTGATGATGGTGGCTACGGTATTTGGTATCCATCTTCATGTAAATGTTAACCATTCCCATGTGCATGAACATTGCTAAGATTCTCCATAATATCCGAAACCAAATTCCACTTCTCTCAGTGCATATGACGTTCCACGTTACAAGTTCAGAACTAGCATCGTGATATCTATACGTTATAATACGTCGTATTCCACCAAATTTGAAAAATCCATTTTTTTTCATAAATTATACCATAGACTTCTTGCGTACCTGTTAACCCCGTTTCCTGAAAAATTGTCCAAAAGTGGGATACAGCGTATTGGAACGTGGGTATCGACACGTAACCTAAAAGTCATTGCATATAAGGGAATATTCTGTGGCAGCAATTTATCACTCAGTAATATTTTCTGACTTTGTTCCGCGGGAATAATTTTGTTTCGTTTCGCGTTCTGCGTAATCTTATACATTTTTCGATCTCATATTCCCTCATTTCACCCTCTCTTCCTGGAATGAGCATCGCACACACGTGACTCCAAAAAGAACTGCGATAGTGCATCTGGTAATTGGGGCACCGTAAAATGGCACGTAACATCGGACGACTTTCTCATATTTTTTCGTTTTTTATTCTTCTTTACGTCTTCTTTTCTCTCTTTCGGAACCCGACATTGAGTATAATTCGTACAAATGGGATCACGTCCAATGTTATAATGTGATTTAAAATTCAAGAGTCAGAATTGGAAGAAAAAACTGTGTTCCGCGTTATACGTTGGTTGGAAATATGAAAGATGTATCGTACACGCTTATATTACGTTAAAAAATGTTATGGGAAATGGATGTTTTTTGAGAGAACGCTGTTGATAAAGGTCGTTAATTTATTTTTCGTCACATCACGGACGAATGAAAAAAGTCATACATATTTCATTTTCACCTTGAATTCTCTGACGAGTTATAATAGGATTGTGTTCTCTCACCGGAAGTTCAGCCACATTGCATTTTGGCGAGGCATTTTTGTTCTGCGACATATGTGCAAAGAGGTGTCGCTATGATTGTACGAACCCACACACGCGAGTGAGAGTTCTGCGCGTATTTCAATGTACCTTGTGTTCACGCATGTATGCAGGATTGTTGAAGCAATAATACGCATAATCGATGATATAGGAGCATAGCAGGCGTGACATGTGTACCGGTATAAACCATGCAAGAGTGGATAAAAGAGTGAGGGTCATAACGAAAGATTATACCTGCCAAATAAGTCCATTCAAAATTCAACATCTGTAATTGTGCTTTTTTTGCTACAGATATAGCGAATATCATGATGTCAACTTTTATAAAAGGAAAGTACATTGTCTTAACCGTCTGACAATTTCTGCTCCTACAAGTATGGACTTGTGCTACGATTTTTACATCGTATATCTTATGAAATAATATTCTTCCCTCATAGCTGACTTATGCTTCAATCATAGATTCTGTAAGAAAGAAGAACAAATTCGTTCCTCATAAGGAGAAAAAGATCAAGACACACAATTCGATTCATTATGGACAATAGATATCCTCGCATGTCATTGTACGTAGTTTCTCTACAGAGTTACAGAGAACAATTCAAATATTTTGGAATTATTGCATCATTTGTGATGATAATTAATTGATGTGATTTCTATTATCATGACTTTTTTTGGAGAAATTTGATGGAAGTATGGTTTCAACGGTTTCAGAACATTCAATGTCGAAGACGAAAGGGAAATTATTCCTGTTTATTCGCTTACTGTCATGATTATATTAAGAAAAACACACTGTCAGAAATATCTGGAAGTTTTACGCACATGAAATCAGGTTCATACATATTCAACATTGAATTTAATGTACAAAAACATGAAAAGAGCATAGATTATGCTATACTCCACATTGAATGTGAAATGTGTATAAAACTAAATTCATGCACGTACTTGATAAAAACTTCCAGCAAAAACATTAAAATTAATACAGCCATTTCTAATTGCATTCTATTACTAAGGTACAAAACTTTCACAATTAGTAGTAAATGCGCGAAGATCAATTCTTTGGAAACAATGGACAACTCATTAGAAGCTTCAGTGATTAAGAAAAATCAACAATGATACACAGGAAAAAGTTGTCTTGATACCACACCCAATGTCTCACATATAAAACGGAAACCATATTTGTTTTCTCCCAAATACATTTGCTTCAAATCAAGAGCATATTGTTTCAGTTCAAGAGAAATTGAAAACCTAAACCTGAACCGAAACAATATTCTCTTCATTCAAAACGAATGTATTTGGAACAAGACAAATATGGTTTCCGTTTTATATGTGAGACATTGGGTGTGATATCGAGACAACTTTTTTTCCTGTGTAGTTGAAAATGTAACAAACAGAAGTTGATGTACTGTTCGAAAGTGAGTACGTCATTTTACCATGCTACAATGATGCCAATCTAATCATCACACACGAATCATTTCGTTCGATGCATTGCAAAAAACTGAATTGTGGAATTTTCTTCCAGAAACAGTGACAGCAAAGTTCAGTTTTTGATTGGAAACTATCGATTACAATTTGATAGACTTTGTCATTGCGTGCGGAAGAATCTATTCCTGTAGTGAAAATTTCGTTCCCATCAATAAATTGTCAAATTTTTCATAATTCTCCCCAAAGTTTTTGTAGGATTCAATCCACTGTACAATAATGAACGTGCGCACTTATAATATAACAAAGTAACACTCCCGTATAATGCACATTGCAAAATTGTTATCTTGGATTCTGATATGGACTGTACGTATTTGATGAAAAATAGTATTAGTGTTCCATTTGCATATTCAGACGAATATTTAGTATCTGTCTTACAACGGTTCGAATAAATATTCTCTTTCATATGCATCGACTTGCAGGAGTATAATTAAAAATATAATTGGCAATTTATATTACCACCTGAATCTTCAAATTTATGCATTCCTCAAGAAGTTTCCTTTAATACTCTGAAGGCTACTCCATATGGCGTTCTGAACATTATTCAGGGTTGTTTGAAATTCCTCATTTCCTTCTCTTTACTTCAAAGAAATGAGAATTCATTACTTTGTTACTCGGAAGAATATCAATTTCAGTTCAAGACTTTGACAAACTGTTTTATTCAAAGTTTCACATGAAATGGAAAAAATTTCTTATTACAAGTATTTCATCTCTTGTAACAATACAATAAGTTGTTGAGGAATAAACACTGGAATCATTTGATGACTTGACGTCGATCGAAATAATAAAATGTATAGGTTGATTCAAATTTATTCCAAGAACCAAGATCACACAATTTTGTCTCATGTGCCAAGTCCGTACCTTCGTTCCTGACTAGAAATTCAACCAGGTCCTGATCGGGTCCTAATCAAACGCCAAGTCAACCCAATCGAATGTGACTAAACTTCCGGTCGGCGGGGTATGTTTTCAAAGTAATTTTGAATATAATATTCTCTCCATGTATATTGGGTCTATGATTCTCCTGTGATACGCCTTAATGTTGAAGATACAGTATCGTTGACATAATTGGTCTTTAGAGAAAATTTCAAAATGTTGTCATCTCAAAATTGACGGCTCCGATGAGAATTTACCTGCAGAGTAATCATTGAAAAAATTTATGTGATTCTGAAAATGTTAGGAACCACAAAATAGAGTTTTTCTTATGCACATCTAGTTCAAAATCCAGGAATCGTGAAAAGATTAGTCATCCTGTAACCTATTGAATGTCATACAACTTACCCTACAGACAATGATTACTGGCATGTCAATGGGGCGCTAACAGTCCTCAAATGCCAGTGAAAGGGTATTACCGGCCCTTTAAAACACCTGCAGTCATGTTTGGTGGGTGAATGCTTTTCTAAATAGGGTCTACGAGATTTCATTTTGTTCTTCAAGTATGTGGAAGCACATCCTTGAGAAGGTAGAGAAGAATACCAAGTTGAACTCCTCAGTGAAGGGTGTTTTTGATCCTAAAGTACATCGGAACGGAGTTTCATCGGAACTGAGTATTTCTCCACCATATATAAAACCATTACAAAACATCTATTGTTGGTCTAAAACGGGTTGTAGACCGATGCAAAGTTACGTGCACATAAAAGTGCTCATTATTTATTTGAAGTCTGTTGTGATTTAATTTTATACTTGTGATTTCATAATATTAATAAAATCTCGGCTAATATTTCCGCAATGATAACGGGAATATTACAATGGATAGAAAATTTCCTGTGAATTTACAGTAAAAATCCCATAAAACAGGAATTTTTATATATTTTTATGTGAAAATTCCTATACGTGTACGGGAATTCGCTTTTCCCGTATAAGTATAGGGAATTTCCTTTAACCAGGTATAGGAAAATCCCGAATATTTTTGACAGTGTGGTGAGAGGAAATGTGGCGGACCGAACAAAATGCTTCAATTTCTGAAGCCTGTTGACCTGACTCTGATTATAGGGTCTCTAATTCTCAGTTGCTGGAGGCGAAGCAGCCACACGCAACACGCGATGTCTAGCATTCATCAAGTAGAAACACCCGATTAGGGCAGACACACTTGACAACGTGCTATAATGCGTCGCGTGGCACGCGTCTGCTCGCTCTACTGATGGAGAACGATGAGATTCGTTACACGCTCATTAGAAGCAGAGACCTCGCGGTTGATTTTAGCTTTACGGGTGTTCCCTAGTTAATTGTTTCCCTAGAAAACTACTGAATTGTTCCAACCGTTTCACGTCATTGATATTCAATTGATATTGATATTCGGATTGTTCCTGGTCTCAAAACACTTGAAGGCGAATTATATTTGTTACAATATGAAACAAAAATAAAGAGAAGTTTTTTGTTAACTGATAACGAAATTCCGTTGTAATTATTTATAATAACTTGAACGGTTAAACGGTTGAAACGATCTAGTACTTTCCTAGTATGAAAATCGACCGGAGCACTCTCTTAAAGGAGATACTAAAATGGAGTGGAATCAAGCTTTAGTGGTTCAATGAAATTGAAATATCGCTCTGTACAGCAATCCTACGTGCTCTGAAGGATATTTTGATTTTATTGCAGCACTTTCGGATAAACTGGATTAATCAAGGTGACTGGTACCATGATACTGGTATCTAAATTCCCTATTGATTATCTATTGATTCCTCAGTCAATATATCTATGACCAAATATCCAGTCACTTCAACCATGAATCCTTGTCCATGCGAGTATAATTTTTGTGACGAAGTTACTCTTCTCTCAGTGTAATATCTCGAAGAAATCATAACCACTAATGACAGTATTTGATGAGAAAAACTGAAGTTTTGCAATAAATGGAAAATGAGAAATTCAGATGCCCATTGAATTTATGAGAAGAAGCTGGGGAGCATATAAAAAAATTCGGTACGGAGGTATAAACCGTAAATCTTTTGGGAAGGAAATGTTTCACTTTTCAAAAGAGGTTGATGAGGGATATTGCGAGGGTTTCTGCCTCCACGATGTATTCTGAAAGAATGTTTGATTACTTGCCTTTCGTTCACCACATAAATATTGCACGATAACATCCAACATATTCAAATTTGCGAAAAACACTTTCTTGAGAATCTTCAGATGTTCAATCGATTCAATCTTTTCCCCACAAATTTTTCTAATTGAGAAGTCAATAGGAAAGTTTGTTTACAGAAATTCTTGATAAATCCATCGAAGCTAATTGATCTTTGTAACGATTCTGAAGATGGGTTTGAAAACTTTTTCATTGAACAGAGCTTTTGAAATATCGATTTTGTACAAATATGTCAATTCATAAAAACTTTGAATACCGAAATCATTGAAGGAATCGTGAAAATCTCATATACAATTACATAAACTCTAGAAACCAGTAACTGGTAATAAAAAAAAGTTTTTCATTACAATAAAACTAAATCCAACCATTGAACATAAAACATAAGAGGCACGATCACGATCTTTCCTAAGAGTCGTAACAGTACCGTAAGACTCAACGAAATGATTTTTTTTCAACTTATGTATGAGTTTGTCACAACGAACAAACGTATAATGGCGTTGATTCGTGTGGGAACGGGAGATCGAAGATCGAGTATCGTTTTCTGGATATTGCTTTTCTGAAAATTACATTTATTACTAGGGTGGGAGTTGACTTTGATATGTTCTGATATCGATTTGGACCAAAAGAAAGAGGGAAACCTCGAGGCAAAATTAAGATATTCAACACGGGTTCACGTGAATCACAAAACATGGATACGGTGAATAAACAGTGGAGAAGAAGTCGAGAAATAAGAGAAACTAAATGAAAACATAGGGTGGATATTCATGTGTACGAAAAGAAGAAGCATAGAAAAGAGGAAAAGCAGGAAGATTGGGATGAGCGAGATTTATGCGGTTTGACCGGATGCGTTGTGCTACAAATCAGTTATCGCAAGAGATAAATCGAGTCTCTGACATGATCTGCAGGGATCAACGCAATACAATGAAAAAACTTCTTTCCTGCATGAATGAGAATTCTCTTGATAACAGAAGTTCAAGTATCGAGTGTGAAAACTGTCTATCGCAGCACGTTACGGATGTCCAGAGATCATAGAATTCATAATCGTTAAGATGTGTTCAAATAATTCGATAACAACAACAAATGAGCGTTTGAATGCGAGTCCTGCTGTAGTTGATCATAATGGATGCAAAAAAACATCCTATCCAAATTTTTGTCCACCAGTATCCTGCGTGAAAAAACTTACTAAAACAACGATCTTGAAGAAATCTCGGTAAAGATTTCGCGTCAAGCTTGCGAAAGGAGCACAAATTCAAAAATAATTCGTATCATAGATTTTCATGATTGGTTGAATTTTTTTATTATATCAACAATGACAATAAAAAGTGAATTCCATTGTTGAAATAATGGAAGGAGTCAACAAATTATCAAACTCCAACGTAAGAAACTATTGTCAGATTTGTGCTTTGTGCAAGAGTGACATACTAATCAACGAAAATTCTGCTGATTCATTTTTTCCGTATATTGGGAGTTAGTTGGCGAGAATATTCGTTATTCGTAATTCAATTCGGATAAAATGAGTTTCATAAAACATTCCTTGTTTTTTCCAACGCCAGCAATAAAAGAACACAGCATGGCGCAAGAGTGATTGCCAAACCTTTGTAATTTATATGGAGTGATTGTTGATTTGAGTATGAAAGAATGCTATACTATTATTGGTAATCGATGAATTGGTTTGATCGACTTCCCGAGTCAAAAAGTGAGACCTGATTTAGCTCTGATTCGTTGCGTATTACGGAGTGAATCAGGTTTGATTTCATTTTTAACCCTGATCTCACCATGTTCTCAACCTGATCTTGTTTTCAAACTTCTCATTCGACCTGGTTAAACTCTGGATCGTTGCGTATTATGGAGTTAATCAGGCTCTAAAAAGTATTACAATTTTTCGACTGGGGTTACGATTGGTTCAGAGTTTGTTCAATCCTGGGGCAAGCTATCCTCGACCATCAATCCTTGACTCACTACAGATGGGACAAAATAAATTAGTCTTGCGCCAAGCATTGACACACAAAGAAAAAACTGTAGCTGAAATTGAACCTAAGTACAGTTTTTTTAGAGAAGGTATAACTACTATGACTATAAACTGTACGTGGACTCAATTTCAACTAATTTTTTTTTAGTGCAATAATCAGATTCAATCTTGACTTCGATCGGCATTTTTGTCTCAAGTATGGTCCACTGTTCCATGTCTAGAAGAAGAATTGTTGGAAAAGAAAAGGGAATTATGTCATCTTCTCAAACTTGTGCCGATTCAATGTCGAAGATTGCCCAATTTTGAGTTGTGTTGCGTTACCCTACAACTCATCGTCAATTTTTATTTGGGAACATGCCCAGATAGCACACTCGTCTCGAAATATTAATAAAGATTTTTTCATGAATCCAACATGGTATCCTCCAAGAGCTCCCGTTATGGCTGTTCAGGATGAGTTCTTTGAGAAATCATTGTGTTCAAAAAAGCTGCTCTCATCAAGTACACTTTCAGAACTGACATAACGAGAGTTCATTTGGAACATACGTTTGCTAACTGGGATGTATTAAATTTCATTATTGAATTCTTCTTTAGAGAGAGTACTTTTCGAAAAGAATTTGGAAAACTTTTCTGAGGGGTAAAATTTCTCTAAAGAATGGCAAATTGAAACACTCACAAATAACACACACGTGTTTCTGTACTTCAACCCTAATTTGTTTGTAGATAAATATTCTGCTCATTGCGGTTTTTTCCGAATTGCGTATGAAAATTCACTAAGAAAAAAGTGTGCGTGAAAAGTTACTAAATTTTGTTTGCGAACTCACCCAGAAATTCTCCTTAGTGTAATGTTGGACAAGTGATTTTATAAAATATGTAGAATGAATTACCCAGTGATGTGGAATATTCTCTTCTGGAGGCAAAAATTGTGCAGACATCAGATGAAAATTCAAAAGAGTTGCTTAACTACGTTATCATAATTGTGGAATGAAGTAACGATAACATCGTAGGGTAATCGATCAACATCCAAGCTTATAGCATTATCAGGCAGGAGAGCGAAGGTGATTTCTATTAGGAATCACCGAGGGACCGTATTTTTATTGAATTTTATTCCAGATTCGCACGGTAGATTGGATTCAGTAATACTGAAGAATGAATACACTAATGATGCAATGAGATTAAATTGAATGAATTTCATAATCATTCTCAAACATTTTCCCCATAAATTTAATAACTGTATATGAATATAGCTTCCCCATACCCTTGTACATTGATCGATAATGCAACTGAAATTCAAATGCTCCAATTGAATGTACAAATTTACATGAAAAAAAACTTCCAAATCTGATACATGGAGTTTAACACATAATTCTATCGATGTTATATTAAAATTAGGGGTGGACACAAGACGAGACAAGGCAAGATTGTAAAACATCTTGTCTCCGTCTCGGGGGTCTGCCAATTCCGAGTCTCGATCTGGTCTTGATCTTGCTAATCCGAGTCTTGGTCTTATCTCGATCTTATCTGGGTTTTGTCTCGATTTCGACGGTGATAATGAAAAGAAAATTACACCGATCAACATGATTTGGTCACTTGATTATATTAAGAGGATCATAGGCATCCAATGAGAACCCAGTTTCTTTGACTGAAAGAACCTTCTTTTGCCCTCATTTTGATTAGTATGGTTCTCATTGAACACAATGGTTCAGTTCAATAGAAGAACATATATAAACGTCAATATTCCGTTAATTAGAGTTTGGTTTGATGATTTCCTTGTTGTTCGAGTCTCTTTATCTTTCAATACTTGAGAATATAAAAAATACATAGATTGTTAATATTTCATATTCCTGTTTGAAGAATCTCATTGAACCGATCGGAATCAATGAGAATTCAATGAGATTCTGTAAGCAGAGCTTGTGATGAATTTTCATCAAATTAAAGATAAGGAATCATAATTTTTCTAGAAGTATACAGAATGTTTGATTCAAATTCCGAATGCAAAACCACAAATAACCGCAGTTATATCTAGTTGATATATCAACTATAGTGAAGAATAGAATTTCATGAATCAGATTATAATTCATAAAAATGGTGACATGATATTTTACATGTATTTTCCAGATAACAACTTTGATGATGTCTTCTGAAAAATCTTATGGATATCTCACGGAAGATATCTTAAGAATCCTGAAAGAAACCTTTGAGAAAATTTAAGAAATCTTACATGAATCTGAATCAATTTTCTAAAAATGAAGAGAAGGAAAATTTTTGAGATCATTCATGTCAAATCTCATTAATCAACCGATCACTGAGCTAATTGAACTGTCAAATATTGATATATTATCAACATGAACTGCATTCCAGGATTTGAACTAAGATTTTCTTTCGATACTACACGACTCTTGGTCGAAATCAGGTCCTAGTTTTGATCTTGTCTCGATTTTCAAGACAAAACAAGACAAGATCAAGACGATTCTTGGTCTTGAGTCCACCCCTAGAAATATCTGGAAATTTCGTTCAATGACGTACATGAATTCCGGTTCATGCACATTCTACATTACGTTTAAGGCGATTCACCACAAGCCAAGTTACTAGATCTCTCCCCCCAGTTTTCTCAGCAACAATGAATAGAATCAATTTTAATGAGCAGGTGCATCTTTTTAGGCTGAAAAAAAAAAAAAACTACTCATTTTCATTTCATTCATTCATGTTTCTGAGAAAAAAAAGGAGGAAATTGAAATTTAGTAAACTTTTGCAGGAGTATCTAATGCATAAAAATATCAAAAAACTATAGATTACGGTATAGTTTACATTGAATTGATTGTGAAATAGGTGTGAAACTGAATTCATGCACGTATTTGAAAGAAATTCCCAGCAAAAACATTTAAATTAATGCAGCAATTTCTAACAGTGTACAGCACTCAATGGATACAACATAGGGTAGTTTTCCCTATATTGATTTGGAATATAAATTTATTCGCATTCTGGACTCACGTTAGATCCATTCTGTGGATCCATGAGTTCAGTTTTGCATATACTCTAAGGAATAATGGCGAAACTTGCGTCTACAAAATGGTGGGAGTGAAAAATTCTCCGTAAGCGTGGCTTTCCCTCACTTTTTGAAGAATCTAACGCTCCAAGAGCTGGAAATTCTTCATGATGCAGGAAAAATGCCCTAGGGGAAGTGCGCCTAATTCGCACCATTGCTTAAATTGCACTACTGGCGTATCGGTGAAACGGAGATGCACACAACCCTTTACGCGAGTAAAACATGAACTTGAACTCCAATCCAGTTACCTCACTGAGTTTTGATTTGCTGATGCGTATTTTACTTTTGTTACAGCGAATTTTGTAAACTTGTCTGTTTTCAGGTTGATTTCTTGTGTTGATAAAACGTCAAGTTTATACTTCTCTATACGACAAGGGAAACTCTAAGGATATGATCTTAAAGTAGTTGATCTTAGTATTAAAATGTCTTAACTTTCAATCGGACACATTCCTCTTAATCCAAAATAATCTGGAGGCGTACACAGATGTATTAATCGTATATGGTGCAATTTAAGCACCCAAAATGCAATTTAGGAAAAGATTGTCCATTATTTATTTATTTAATATCAAGTTCGCCTTCCATTTTCTCCCTGTCTCGTTATGGAAGTATTATTGTATAAGTTAAGAGGAATTTTATGTGCATGAGATTTTTATTTTATCAATTTTTTATACCAAGAAATGGAGTCAGGTTCTTAAGTGGTGCAATATTGGCACACTTACCCTATTTTCAATGAAAAAAACAATTACCTGACGATAAGGAGGCCTAAACTTGAGTGATAAATTTTCAAACAGATTTCCACTTCGCCGTACGTTACCTCCATTGAAGTGAATTTCCATGGTCAGACCAACACATTTGATCGACAAATTACAAAAATTGTTGAAGTAGTATTATCTACGTAGATCACTTCAATGGAGGTACCGTATGGCGGCGCTGAAATTCGTCTGAGAATTTTTCATTTCAGTTTATACCCCTTGCTCACGACCAGAGGATGGAATCCACCGCACGGAAAAAAGGAAATAGAGAAATTCACCTCGTGGGATGACAACGCGTCGCTTCGAGTCTCTATTTTCTTTTTTGCGTACGATGTATCATTATCAGATCATCAATCAATATAATAAATTGTGATGCATGGAGAATGAAGAAGGGGAATTCCACGTCCCGGTGTGAAAAAAAAACGTAAATTTAAGAGTGAAAGAGGAACATAATTGAAAACATCCTACAAATAAATCAAAGTTATAGAAGTGAGCCAGCCAAACAAAGCTGTAGAATCATTTGAGACACAGATGATAGAGGAGAGGAATTCGTGTACGAACTGATAACCATTTCTCTCTCTTTCTCCATGTTTTCAGAAACTGCTTCACGCACGAACACACGTATCAGTGCCATGATGCTATACATAACGTATACACACGACCCTGCAGATTCTAGTACGAACCATTCTCCTTATAATATTCTATATTGGATGCAGCGAGTGAAAACAAAAGCAACGGTTTGTTGTGTCTCGTATATTGAATCCCATTTGCACTCGCATGAGAAATTTCCACACGTTGTTATATTGTCTTCGACGTCTCTCGATACGTATGAAAATCTTGAAACAAAAAGAAAGCAATTGACCTCGTTTTGTACTTTGATTTCAATGTTTGGACGAAATTTCATTTCAAAGGGAATCATAACTATATTATACTTAATCTGATATGAATATGCCCTGTGGAGAGATTTATTGGAAAGTTCAATTCCTGCATTGAATACCGTACAAAACTTCTTTCTGAAAATTCAGAAAATCACTCATTTTTCACAAGCACTTTCTCCTGAATTTTGAGATTGATTTTCCTGAATTCTCAGAAACTTCAACCCAACCTGGAACCTATTCCGGAAATTCAGGCACATTTCTTAAAATTCGGCAAAATTTTTCTGAAAAACTAGGAAAAGGTACATGGAAAAAAATGTTTTATCGTAGTTGTAGTAGAATCTACGATGGTCGCAGTTAAGATCACTACCGCAGTAGTAGATTCGATGAAAGTTCTAGTAAATATTACCAGAAATTTCAATAGTGCCGTATTTTATCACCTTCGTTTGTAAATTCTATCATGCATTCTTTCCCGTGTCACATTTTCTGAATAATTGTCAGAAAGGATTTTTCTGTAGTGGTAGCAAGAATGAGATTATGCATTTCGAGTAACATTAAAATTCTTCTGCACATATGGGGAAGACTGGGTGTATTTGTCGAGGGCTATTTGCCTGTGTTGCTGATATTTTGAGGATAAATTTTAGAAATTACAATCTTCCAATGAAAAAATTTTTGGTAGGAAATATTGTTGGGGAGGGTTCCTTACTTCGAATTATCCCATGAAATTCATTCAAAGAGAGTGATTTCTGCAAATTACACGCAAGACAATGAACTTCGACCGCTCTATGGTCCAGTCTTGGACTCAAATCAGAAGGATAGGGCCAATACTGGATCAGCGTAGACACCATCGCACACGGAAAAAAATGAACTGTTAATTTTACCAGAATTCCGGTTACTATATGGACAGCAAGGAATATCTGTGACTTTTACTGGAATTCTTGTTAAATATATTAGAGGAGCCCTTGTTAAATTTGGACTTGATTTTTTTTGATTTGAATTCTGGGTAAAAAAATAATTCTTATTTTCCATATATTAACCGGAGTATTTTTTTCAGTGCATACATATGCTGTACATGAGAGGGACTGCTTTCTCGATTTGATTTGGTTCAGATTCATTGCGTATTACAAAGTGAATGAGGGTTTAAGAAACATGACATTTTTCGACTCTGGATGTTACAAGAATCATTAGATTTATCTGTACGACTTACTTCTCCCTGAACTTAGTTATCCTATTACTAAACCAAAAACAAACCACAAGAAAAAGCTGAGATTCCAGCTGTACCGGAAAAAGTGTTCTGTTGAAACAACAGAATATTTTGTTTGAGATGTCAACTGAACCTTTTTGTTACTCCAATCAAGTTTTTGTAGCTTCAGAAATATTTCATTGAATAAGGATATTTTTGTTGAAAATTTAGTACTGAAATGATTTTTTTTGGAAAAACCATATCATGGTTGCAGTAACAAAACGCTTCACATGTAGTTCTTCACATGTCAACTAAAATATCTTGTTATCTCCATAAAACACTTTTTTCAGTTCATTGGAGATAAACTTTTGCTATCAAATTTCACGGCAACAGCTAATCTAATGGCTATCTGTATTAGCACTGATCATTCAGCTGGATACATTTGTATCCAACAGAACGAATGTTGTTAATTCAATCATGTTATCTTCTCCCACATACAAGTGAGAATTTTATGATAAAAAATGGTAATATTGGAAACAAAACACATGTTACAAGAGCCTTATCAATATTTTAAGAGGAAATATTGGTTTTTCCGGTACATTGATTATGTTTCCAATTATATATTCATACAAATATAAATAAATGGTACAACTTTGGTTCAATTCCAGTTCTATCGTGCTTAATTGGATGCCGGAAATGAAAAGCCCCAATCAATTCTGTGCTCCAATTAATTCTGCATTCGTTCTACCAGAGTAATGATGGCTGAAAACAAGCAAATATATATTCCTCAACTCCCCAGGTGATTGTAAAACGGACAATTTTTACTCTCATACAATTTTCCAGCATTACATTTATGAAGTATTTCCTCGCCGTAGACTTGTTTCATTCACTCTTTTTAATTCTAGATTTTCACAAGTGAAGGACAGTCACGCGAGAACAAAATTCCAAATTTATGAGGATGCACAGAAATTTGATTATACTTGTGAAAATATTCACTTCAACAGCTAAGACGTTAGTTCTATCAGCATATATTTTCTTTTGTAGATGAAATGTGGAATCAATTTTCATTTAGAATGAATGAATTTTGTATGTATAAGATTTTTTGCGGTGGGTCAGGAATTTTTTCCTCCCCTTTCAGCCATGAAATATTTATACTACATTTCAGATGAAATCATTCAATTCCATATAGGTATAAAATGGGCATGAAACGTTATACGCACGAGGACTCTCGTGAGGTTTCCATTTCCGATAGTACACCTTCCGTACAGGTACATGGAATTCAAATGGATCAATAGAAAACGTGGATCTAACGTGACACAACGTAAAGGCAACGGAGAAACACCCAACATGTATATCGTGTCCAAACATTTCGCCGTTGCCTTTACGTAGCTTCTCCGTCGTATCATGTTGTATTCATGTCTCCCATTGATCCGACTAAACTCCACAAAGATGCGACGTAATGCGTCGGTGAGTGTACCGTGTGGGGTTATGTCTCCCATTATCCAACTAAATTCTACAGAGATGTGAGATCACGCATCTGTGAATGTGCTATAAAGGCGTGTACAAACTTCAGTCGCTATCTTTTATTCAACAAATATGAAACATCCTTTTTTTTATTTTTCAACTTGAAGTATTCCTAAATCCATCTGGAGTTCCTACAGATTTTTGATTATACGCGGTAAAAAGAAAGTAGTACGAATGGACCAATCTGAACGGATCGATCAAAATCACGATACGTTGAATTAAATTAACGACACATCTCAAGCAGCAAAAGAGGTTAGAAATGCTAAGAGCGTGTTTGGAAAATCCTACGAACATGCGTAGAACCTCTAAACGAGACTGTTTCGAATAATTATGTGCTATGCACCTCCATAGAATATCTTAACGAATTTATCCAAAATAGTCTCATTCGCACATCTTTTTCACACACTGTGAGAAAAATTTGTTGAATTTCAAACAAAAATGTTCGGAAATTTACAAATTAGTTTTGGAAAAATGATTTTCGAACTTTTTTGTAAATTTACAAACAAAAGTTTGTGAATTTTCGAAAATCTTCGTAAAATCACAAATTTTTTTGAATATTTACAAACTTTTGTTCGGTAATTTACAAAAAAAGTTTGTGTAAAAAACTGCCAAACTTTATTTGGAATTTCACAAAGACATTTTTTACAGTGCATTCATAGAGTCACCATAGCATATTTGAGAAGTTCTTGTGATACTTGGGATCAATCTCAATGATAAGAAAATATTTTTATGCTCCATTGTATTCTCAAAGAATCTGTACTTGACAACATGTTTGTCTGAAATTCCATGAGAATCAAGATTTCACACTTTCATCACTCATGAGTTCGGAGTTTTTCGATACATGTTTCGAAGGTTTTTGTGTTTTAACATGCGAAAATTCTATTCTTACCCATTACATTCTCTCGAGAGTACAAATTTTCTTTTGTACTTGCACAAATTTAATATGAAATTTCTAAAAGTTTGTTTCCAAGTCAATCAATAGTACCTGATTAATTCAAAATGAAACTTTGAAAACTCATCTATGCATCATAAGATATGAACGTGATAAGAATATGAAAAACACAGGTCACAGATAATATTCTGGTTACGTACGCAATTCTAGGTCAACTTTCTTGGACATTTCCATACTCTTGCATGTGACTGAATATACACACAGCAGCATTTACTTGTGTGCGTGCAGCACATTCGAAGCTTGAAAAAGTATGTTGAATGTACGTATGTACCAATGGGATCACTGACAAATCGAATCGTCACCTCAAATTTCCATCACATTCTTCAGAATTGCAATGAAATTTACTTTCATCACATTCATTTGAATTCCTCCTCCTGCATTCAGTGATAATCATTTTGCGAACGGTAAATTGGTGAGTTCAGTCGCTCATTAATTCTAATTGATATTCCCAATGTACTTTATACGGTTAACAATACATTCGTTCACGCTAAATTTATATTCCGCTGAGTCGAATTGATGCCGCTGCCATCGTTGATAAGATAACACTCCAACACCTTCTAATTACAAACGCCATAATGGTAAGTGGTACTTACGTATTCAGAGCAACACAATTGTATCATTCATGTACTCAGTGCATAATAACACCAAATGAACGCTACGCAAAGGTGTGCGGCCGTTGAAATGCACTCCTTTTTGAGAATATTATTACAATAATGCTGAAATTGAATCAATATCTATATGCTTCAAGTAATGGTGCGCCGTAGAGTTATTGTCTGTATTATTGATACATTATCTCCTGAACACATCCTAAATACATCAGTTACTCCCAAAAATTCTCTTCCCCTTCACTATGTACGTTCTTAAAATTTGAATCGTTTATGAAAACGAAACGAAAATTCAAATTCACAAAATCTGATAAATCATGAGTGTTTATGTTTGCGATTGAACAACTTGGAATTGGAAACATCGTTTAAAAAATGTACTGCAAAATTTTGCGTCCTATGTCGTTATTCGCTTAACAATCCATTTCAATGAACGATCCAAATTACTATCTCCCCTTTTTTTCCTTTACTGTTTTTTCTTACACGGAGAAAAGAGATCTTCAAAAAATAGTGAAGTTCGCTGTCATATGTGGCACAGCCGCCCTCGATATGTGAAATAGTAAATCATATCACATTGCATTATGATTTGTAGACACATAAAATTCAAATTCAGCGATGGAAATTCCAGAAATTGCTAATCCTCGTTGTGATTCACGAAGATGCTACGTGGAATTGGACTTTGTGACACTTAACATCACATAATCAGTAAATTACATAGCTCATTTTGCTGAAAACATATTAGAAACACGTGTTGCTACATTAAACAGTGAACTCTGCTATTTTCCAAAAAGGCACTTTTCTGCGTGTACAAAAACAGTTCTCACGTGACTTTTCGCAATGCCACTACAAAAATACGCTGGAGATAATGATTACGGACTCATTCTTCATTTGACACTCTTCGTATTCGTTCCTTTTTGAAAACCCTCTGAACAGCCTTTGACCCTGGTGTTGAAAGATTCTGAAAAATTTCACAATTTATCAAGACAAGTCTGATTTCAATCGATAAAATCGGTAAAATTTTACAGCAAGTTATAACCCTGACCCTTGCATGTACGTCTCAAGTGTCTTGAATAAGATGGATTTAATTCACCTTCCATATAGCTCGCGAACAATAGTGCTCGTAACAATATAAACTTACTGAGGAAGATGACGAGTTGATAGAGGACAGGAAGAGGAGGTTAGAAGAGGAAGAGAGAAGAAACATCACCAAAAAGCAATATAATACAGCAATCTCTTATCTTGAATTCTCTTAGTTTGTACTCTAGAGGGTGGAACTAGAATAGGATTTAGGATGCGTATAACAAAGAAGAGATACTGAAGTACCGAGAGGGAGTTACACAGGAATGAATCACATTGACGATTCCTTCTCCTTGAAGGATGATGGAGCATCAAGGGGAGAAGTTGTTAGGAATGAACTGATATGAAATGAATGAAGAGTGATTAATCAGGTGTCTACCTCAAACTCATTTGGGATACACAGATATATCTCAGATGTTCTTGGTAGAATTTCTCCTGCGCGAATATTTATGATGGCGGTGGAACGTTAAATTCACTGTTCTCAGTTATTATTCTTTAGATTTGACTTGATTCGATAAAATTAACATTCCCGCATACGTAATGTTGGGGGTGCCTGTACGACTCATTAGACTGACTTGAAATATAAATGAGATGTATTGCAGTATCGAGTGATTATCGTCCCTCACTGAGAAAACACCAGATTTGATTCAACTGGATCTCAATTAAAATAATTGACCAGAGACGTACTTCAATCGATATTCAATATACTCAAGAGCGTGGCGAAATTCACCATATCCAACCGTTACGGACTTGATTTCACTATTTTTTCCTGTGTGCTGTGATAAATTCTGTGTGAAAAATTTTCCATTGAATTAAAATTGTGCACGGAAAAAAATGTTTCATAAGATTTACTAACGCGTTCAGTAAAATACGGCACTATTAGAATTTCTCGTAGTATTTATAAGAGTTCTAGTGAAATCTACGATGGTCGCAGTTGAAATTACTACCACAGTAGTAGATTTGACTACAGTTCTAGTGAATATTAACAAAAATTCTAATAGTGCCGTATTTTACCACCCTCGTTGGTAAATTCTATTAAACAGTTTTTCCCGTGTATTATTATAAACACATATAAATTTGAAAATTTTTTCACATGGGTGGTAATCATCATATTCCACTTCTCTCAGTGTGCAGTATACGATGCTTGGGAATTATTACCTTGGAATATAATGAATCATTCCACACCGTACAATTATTGCTATTCGATCTAATAAATTTTGTTTTCATCAACTGAGGGAGAAATTGACTTATTCTTAAAAACATATCTTCTTGTTCTAAGAATATTTTTTTTTTCATCTCAAGATTTAAGACTTGGGGTGAGAAAATTTTCTCAATATGACGCTTGAAACTGAGTAAATGTTTTCTTCTTTTGTAGAAAATTTTCTTTACTCAAAACAATATCGGATTGGACTCGGTCAATTCAATATTTTCATGGTCTAAGATTTTCTTCCTCTCAGTAGGATTGGGAATAACTCCTCACAAGTATAAGCAGTTATTGATATGATTTTCCACCATACACAAGTAACCTTCACTATCTGCTATTCTATAATCGCGAGCAATCATCGTTTCTCTCTCAAAATTGTATTCAATACCAAGAAAGATGTAGCCATGATTACTAACCACTTCAAGACATTTTTCTCTCCGTCGCCAATGGCTCCAGTGTGGGAGAGAACGCCTTTTCAAGTTCATAATTTGTATGCTGATTTGAAAAACTCATTCCTCTCGTCAAATTGTCTCAAATGTGGATGAAATCACACCCCCATCCCCCTTTCAATACACCCTGTCATCTCCGTATTCGCGAGGGATCTCCGTTGAAAAATCTCCTCCGTTCTATGAATTCCACTCCAATCAAACTAGTCTGGGGTTATCTTCTATGTCTATTTTCACAGTACTAAGTACAACCCAATCACGACTTTCCTTGGTTAGCAAATTAACAAAATCAAAACTTGGATATGTCTTGCTTTTTTTATCAGCATCACACTTTTTCGGTTCATCCCCCTCCTCTACTCTCATATCTCCACGTATATACAAATCTGAAAATTCTGGTGGAAAGAGTCACTTGTTTATGAATAAAAGTTTTATCACTCTTTTTACTGGAAGCAGTCGCGCATAGTACAGGAACAACATGTCTTCATAGCCAAAATGACTTCCAGAATATTTACATCTTGTGTAATTTACAATCATTATTCAAAATTGTATATAATTTATATAAAATTCTTTGTGAATGATATGTAACTTTCAAAATGTTCCCATTCAGGTGTGTATTACAAATTATAGCTGATACAAAATATTTATCCAATTGATATTTCAATATACCATTTGTTGAAGCAGACACCTTCCTTGAGGCTCCATCGAATGGTATCCAATGGTTAGGAATTGACACGTTACCAAACAATTCATAGTACTTTTTTTTTGAAAAAAAAATCACGAACGTGTATTATATTAGGCAGGCATGAGTCATTTGAGTCATAACAAACAATAACATGTGTCATGTCGATATATATATATATTACAGAGGTAAATTTTTTTTTTTCAACGGGAGCAACGGGATTATTAAACTAAACTCCTCCTACATGCGATGTGTCTTGGGGGGGATCGTAATTCAAAATCAAAAATTTTTACCAAATTAATTATTAACCCAAATTTCCAGACCTGTATACACGAACATGATTTAAACGGAAGTGAACTCGTGTTGTTTGTTGTTATTATAGCCGATATAAATATAATAAACAAAAAAGGCTTTCAGTTTCTTTGCAGATTTGCAATCGTAACTCAAACTTTATACAACTTTATACAACTCATTTTTTTTTATTTTTTTTCATCGAAACATACTTGACTGTAATAAAAAAAAAAAAAAAGTTGTGAATTCTGTAAACATTATTCAACGTAAAACGTTCGAATCAGTACCATGTGTATTTCAACACAATTCAAATACTTACCTTGCGTATTGTCTGATTCGAAGTTTCCTAAAGTGCATCAATTATTTGCAAGCGGCAAATGGAACGTGTTGAATATTTTACCGAAACGGATAAAATCTCCTATCGAATACGCTTTCATGGGTTCAGAATGTTATCGCGCCCTCGAATATTGATAGCATTCTGAAAAATAACAATTAGCGCGTACTGAAATCCTAGATTCTCGAAATTCACAAACAAGTCTCAACAATATTTATTCGTGGAATTGTTGTTTGAATTTGATGATTGTGTATTGACAGTCAGATATTTCAGGCCACTGAACCGATTCGTGATAATACTCTTTTAACCATTCAAAATTTAGTTTGAAAGTGTTTACATTCTCAGTGTGAATTTATAGTTCATATATTGATAAAACCTCTTCAGAATTGGGGAGAAGTTTAGTTTAGTACACGCTTTTCCACGTTCAGCGATTCAACTACTTCTTTGCGTGAATTTGAGTTCACATATTTGAATAGCAAATCAATATATTTTTACGTCCCGATGTATGTTCCTAGAATTCATACCTCAAATTTTGTATCAGTTCAAGTACGTTCAGTGTATATCGGGATATAGAATTTGAAATTTTTCAACTATCAGATGACGATTTCGGTACAGTAAACACCACATGTGTGAACATTACTTCAGCCTAGCTGGATATTAGGAATGAAGATTAATATGAATTTTGGATTGGATAATTGAATCTTAGAAAAAAAATTCATCTCCGATAGTACTCTCATTTCACCATCAAAAACGAAAACACTATTTCCCATCGCAGTGTCGAAGATATAATCACTTCGAAGTCTCATCGTTTTGATTCCATGTACAAACGCGTCGTTTTTGAAATCTCGACCATTCATTCACCCATTCTTCAATTCCCATTTCCACAACTCTGAACATTTCGTAACGCATGATTTTAGATTTCTAGTTGCATAATAGAGACTCATACATACCTACGTACGCACTACAATTGGCTATTGTAGAAAGAACACAATAGCTTCCTGATTTTCATGGAATCCGATATTGCGGAGGTTTTCACTATTTCAATCAAACCATAAACGAAAGAATATAGATGAATAAAGGGGAATGCAAACGAATCTTTGATGGAAGAAACGAATCACGTGATATAAATTTGTCTCCCGACTCAAGAGAGAGATTTTTCTCATCGGAAATGAAAAATGTATCCCTCACTTTGAACAATTATTTTCTTACTACGCTGACAGAAAAACAACCTTGTTGAAACATTCGTGGTCGCAATAACTTGAAATCTGGTTCGATCCACCAGGAAATGTGATTGCGATGTCCAGAAAAAATAGTTGGAGCAAAAATTAACTACATTTTCAGGTAAGAAAAACCAGGTTCTTTTCTTGGTGTGATAACCTGAGAAATGTAGTTAATTTTTGCTTCAACCACTTTTTTTGGACATCACAATCACATTTCCTGGTGAATCGAACCAGATTTCAACTTATTGCAACCACGAATGTTCCAACCAGGTCGTTTTTCTGTCAGTGTATAGATTGAAATTTCTAAAAAGTCAGAAAAAAATACATTGAATCATGACAAAATCATGCCAAAACACTGCCAATTCAATTGTTTTATTTGAATACACTCAGAGTGTTTAGATCCTGTAGTCCCTTTTAAAACACTCAAAACTTTGTGAATATGTGAATAACTCAGATAAGGTGTTTCATATGACATATTCACACACTTTTCAGCGTTCAAAAAGTGAGTGCATCGAAATAAAACACTTGAATTTAGAGCCAACCTGACTGCCACAACTTTTGAATGACTATCTCCCTACTTTTTTTGTTTTGGAATTATTTATCGTAATCTCCACATGACATAACATCGATGAACGTTCATAAAATTGTACTATGATACGAGTCATGGAAGAAGAATTCATACACATTATTTCCAAGGGAGAAACAATTAAAAAATGATATAGCGTATATACTTTGAGTATATTGATTTATCACACTCATTTATTATAATTTCAACATCAGGTACATTTAATTAATTATAAAATCCTCCAAGCTGAGTGAGTTTCGCATTGTAGCTTTGTGAAGATGACCTAATTTTTCAAGTAATTTCGTTAATTAATTAATATTTGAAGCAAGGATCGTAATAAAATCAACATGGTAAGTCGATATACTACAATATTCTGCAACATTTATATACATTTGAAATGACGCTCGCTTCGCTAGGATTTTCATAAGGTGCACATTCGCTGCACTCACTGCAGGCGCTCGTTCTGCTATAATACTATTGTCCCTCACTGCGCTTGAACCCGGATTTTTGGGATGTCATGGATACTCGCCGCGCTCTTGTCTTTCCAATCTGAATGATTTATAGTGCTTACACAGAAGAGAGTATTTCTTTGAATCTACTTTCTAAAATTTTTAGAGTGAGATTTCATTCTTCAGCCAGGCAAAAGTGAGCTTGTCGAAATTTTGAGTGAAATTTCCGCTCTTTCAGAGTGATATTCTAAGGTTTGAGGTTAGAAACTCACAGCCACTTGAATTTTAGAGTCAATTTTTCACTCTAAAAGAGTGAGGGTTCACTCTCACATCACTTGCAGCAGAAGTCTGTGGATTGAGGGTGATATTATTTCTACTGACAGAATATCGTAGCCTGGAAGCACAGTTTTCTCAATAGTACAATACCTTGTATTCCCAATTATGTTACCTTTGGACACTCCAGTTCAATCCCATCCGATTTCAAATCAGGGTGATTTGATTCGAATTCGAGAAAATGATGAGGAAAACGATTCAATTCGATTTGTATTTCAGGAAATATTTGCACACCTTCGCATATGGTCAATAAAATTTGATGTTATCGTTATTTCATCTGCTGATTCGTTAAAATTTCCTTATTGTGTAGATTGGTCTGTTCATATCTCACTACTTTGTTCTCGCTTCAAAAGCTAGAGTAAATGACTCAAGTCATTCTTATAAAGTAAAATTTGACTCCCGAAAAATGAAATTCAATTCGAAGAGATTCAATGAGTAATGAGATATCCATTGCAAAGAGAAAACAATCAAATTCATGAATTATATTGAACTCTTCTCTATTGCATTACAGTGGTAGAAAATCAAACACAGGAATTCCAAATTCTCTCTATTAGAAATTTAGAACCGATAGCCAAATGAGATATACACATCACTTCCAATATATCTCTTTGAGAACTCCGAGAATATACGTTTACATGTTGGTTAAGAGAGAGAGTCTCTAGAGTAGTATATTCGGTGACTGGTAATTACTTGACAGAGTGACGTTATCTCTTTCATCACTCCCCTGTGAGTTCACAGGCCCTGGTATACGGTTGGACATTGATGGTATATTCGATGCCTAATTGCACAGCTTATGTTGGCTACGCGGTCGATGATACTTCATTGAGTTATTCCTCACGTGAATAGAAAATTACATCAAACTGGCAGACGACAAGATACGCACAGAAAAGAATACATTATTATACACATTTCATGAAAATCTGAGATGTTTTCACGTTTAGACGTATTGTGTGGGTATGCGAGGTTATGATAGGAATGTAATATATTTCCTTTATAATACCAGATCGCGATTTTTCTCCATACAAAGGTTGTAGAATATCATCTATTTTCTCAATTTTCATTATTCAACCATGCTTGAAATGTTCATTTCGATGATCAGCAGTGTTGCTTTGAATATAGAATTTCATAACTTTCAATCCATATCGTTGGATGAAGTTTACTGTAAATGCTGATTATATTTTATTTCCTATCAATTATCATTTATAAATGGATTTATACGAATTCTATCGTTCGATTCAGAGTTGCTACAACTGGGAATCAACCAATAATGTATTCACATTAAATAGAATGACCCATAAGAGTGAAAGACAATTACAATATCCAATATCTGTGCTATGATTCTTTTTTCTCAATAAATGCCTGTAAAAGATGGAAAAATTGAAATGAAACATTGAATGCATGATAAATAATGGGGAAATAGGTTACCTTCCAAGTGAAAGAGTAGAGAAACTTTTTACGTTACACAACCTATCAAATTTCATAATATGATATTAATTCCAGTAAGACAATTCTTAATTTTAAGAATTGTCTTTTCAATGACAATGAGATATTTGTGAATTTGATAAATACATTCCTCACATTTTGATGAGAAATTCTCAAATTTCACAACTGATATTAAATTTAAAAACTACATCAAATTTAATATGGAATTTTGAATTTCATAAGAAATTTTCTATCAAATTCAAGAGTTTTTCTAACAGTGTATCTAAAAATTGTATATAATAATCAAACAATGATATATATTTTATGAAAAAAATTATATTTAATCTATATGGAATCATTTTTCAATTGTTCTCTCGCCCAAAATAATAATGGTTCATAAAAATATACGCCCCAAATGGAATTCATCCGGAATGGGATTTATCCTCTTCAAAAATGAACAGATGTTCCAATGTTATTTTCGGTGTTTGCACTCACGCGTGTGTTCAATATTTTCTATTGAAGTTCCTTTCACTCTGCGTGCACGGACAAGTGGAACCGAATACGTAGCACTAAAAGGAGTTGCTTGTACACTAGATCGTACAGTCTTGCACAATCAGTCCCCATGGTGTACGGATATAATTTATGTACCTTATATGCTTATACGGCATGTTTGAGTACTGGGAAAATGTTTGGTCGTTCGAAGAGGATTTCAGATACGTTAAAGGAAATACTATCATCGGAAATATTGTGTGGAACGTTTAATTAAAATCACGATGAAAAATGTTCCAAATATTATTGTTACAACTCTAGCGTGTACGAGTACTGACCCCAATTCATTTTAAGCTTGGATCAAAATATGCACGATGGAACGATCGATGGGTTCAAGTGTGTTTGGAAGTATTTTGAATGTAACAAACTATTGTAGTTCCCTTTATATCACGAAACGAACGAAAGTACAATCGAATTGAACACGTGTGCAATTCTTGATTTGGAACCGCAATACAGGTAAATTTACTTTATTACTCTTTCTATGCGTACAAAATCGCATTCCGAATCCCTCAAGTCCCTGTATTGTATCCGTTTTTCCGATCGTTCAAGTTTTACAACCATATAATCCTGCGCTTCAATCGTAACTTTTGAGAAACTTTCCCCTGACTTCAAGATTTATACCGCTCAAACGTAAGAAATCTTTCTTTCCGGTAGAGAAACTTGTGTGTTATATTCCTCTGATTTCTCTTATTTCCAACCATAATCCACATCAAAGAATTTTCCTACTCATTGAATCGATTTAGATAACGAGTTCATTACTTTGTCATCAACTGCAGAATTTCTAACAGCGTAACGTGCAGACCGCCACCAGGTAACCGAGGTGAACAAACAATTCCAATGTTGAGGAATTTTGCGACGAGTAGCGCAGCGGGAGGGGCACGAATGATTCTGAACTACATTTTAATTGCTGAAAGATCTTGTTAATTTCCCTCTTCCTTGAGACTTTCTTCTCCTTCTTCTTGCTTACTTGCTTACTTACTTTCTCACCAGACTGAAATTGAGCTATTCCTTCCCGTTACCGGAGTTATGATTAATTGCAGCTTCGCTTAAAGTTGCTGTTTTGTTCCTACCCTCGATTTTAGTTCTTGTTTGTTCTTCTCTCTTTGTCGGAGCTTGCAGGCAGGCTGGTAGAAAACAGGAGCTGAGAAGTATCGTGGAAGACTTCTAATAACAGCTCTTCTTGATTTTTGAAATAATTCACCTGAAGGGAAACAACCCTCGACGAAGCCTCAGAGTAAAATTTAATTTCCAGACGTGCTTTTTGAAGTCTGAAAAAGGGATGGGAAGGAACGATAGCGGTTTGTCGAGAGAATTTCATTTTAGATAAACAAAGGATGTATCACAGAGGGATTTTTATCAGCAACATTATTGAATCGAACGAGTCATTTTTTCAAATTATTTTAGTGGACAGAAAACTCTCATTGAAAGCGTTTTTATTGAGTTAGATTGGATATGATGTTGAGAGAATATTAAACATCGAGTTTAATAATTCTGGGAAACAGATGATACGCAGAAACAATCCTTTGACTTTGATTGCGAGCAATTATGACGGATATTTGATGTTCGCGATTCTCATGAGAACATATATACATACGTTGTTTCATAGAAAAAAATGATCATCTGAAAAAAATGATTTTCACACAAAGAGAGAGAGGAAGATTTTCATTGTCAAGAATGAATAAAATGAAGAATCGAGGAGTGAGGTTACCAATTTTCGTAATATCGTGAAGGAAAGAACGACTGTGGGCGATCACAAAAATTGTTCATTCGTCGGTGGTATTTCGCTTCACTGGGCATCCATCATCAAATCATTTATGGATATGTTGTTGAGAATATTCAAGAACATTTTCGTTTTTTGAATCAAGTAATTTCATTGGAATGGTTCAATACAATACAAATCACAAATGCGTATACTTTTCTTGCCTTTTTTCAATCTCTGTTATATTGGGTTCGACGAGAATAATCTGATACTTTTTCTTAGAACAATTATCTGAAGTTATAGGGAAGATTTGCTTTCATTGGACTATCACCTTGGATGGACTGTCACTTCATATTGCAAGAGGAAGGGATTTAGCTTTGTTCAAACCATCGAGTGAGTATGTGCGTTATGGGGAGGTTCCAGTCAAAATTGAAGAAAAAGTAGTTTTTTGCTTTATTTTCATCCTTGGGGTCTTGAGAATGTGTAGCCGAAAAGATATTCCCCTATATAATTTATTTCAGGAGTTATAGCGTTTTAGACGGCAGAATGCGTCGGCCGAAAAACAGTGATGAACACGCGCTCCGAGCAGCTCCGAGAGAAGCGCAGTTTCCACCACCAAAGCGGTGTATTTACAACAGGAACCTTCTCTTCGAAGATGAGGAAGGGACCTTGTATGGTGCTGGAATAGTTGATTAGATGTGAGTGTCGAAAAACAAACATCACTCACGAATTTTTTCTTCCTGAAACTTTGGACGCGTTTTTCTCGAAACAAATTTTTTTTGCGCGCGGGACACGATTCAGCTTCAACGACTTAACCGATTTTGATGTTTGATGGCTCAAATTGAAGCTTATTCAATTTGGGGGGTCATATCGTGGCGTTTTTTTTTTAAGTTGAAGCAAAGTGAAAAAAAACGGTGGAAAAAGGTCCTTTTTTTCTAAATGACTGTCATTTTTTTTCAGAGGGTTTTTTAAAAATCGAAAATCCATATGGCCCCCCAAATTTCATCTTTTTCAAGAATATTTCTGGTTTTTTTGTTTCAAATCACTTGGTAGGGCTGTAGAGTGTCCCGCGCACGGCTTTATTAAATGAGGACTGGAGCCACCATTTAATTTTTTTTTTTGACAAAAAAAAATGATTTATATCTCGAAACATAGACTTATAAGTACCAATAAAGAATTTTTTGATTACCACTCGCCTTAGTTCTCATCGCAACTTCAGAATAGGAACCCATACAGCACCGAATACTCCGGTAATGTATCAGAAACGTCTCCATTACAAAAGCGGACATAGAAACGTGTTTGGAAGGTATTTGAAGACCTTCTGAAATGTTTCTATGTCCGCTTTTATAACAGACACGTTTCCGATTCATCACTGAGGTATTCGGTACTGTATGGGAAGTGAATGATGACTTGCGATTTGGTGATCATTACAATGCTAACGTATCGTTTCCATGATAACATGAACAATCTATCGTACTCAATCCGATTTCGAATGGAGCTTATCCCACCCAGCACATAATATTACAGTAATATCACAGCGATATTACAATAATATTCAAATATTGCAGTAATCCTGCAGCAATATCACTGCGATATTTGTGGTGAGTGGGATTACAATTTTCATATATCCGTCACCAAATTACTCTTCTCCATAGTAACCGTTACCGTAAACTTTTCTCTAAAACTGAATCAGTGAAATTCCACTGGATTGTAGTGATAAGTATATCACTGTGAACCAGTGCATATACACTGGGAATCAATGAATATCCACTGATTTTCATAGTGAAATATGACTAATTGTAATCAGTGGAAATAACATCCAACTGCAGACTCAGGGACTATTCACTGATTATGCAGTGGGATGCAACTGATTGAAATTAGTGGTATACTTATAACTGTGGAATCAGTGAGATTCCATTGATTCAGATTTATAGAGGAAGGTGGTGATCGATCTAAGACGATGGTGCAATCAAGATAATTCTACCTCAATAACAAACTGAAGCGTTGAGTTTATCCGTATCATGTACGGGAACCCTCACATTTATAAAAAAAACCTTCCAGGGTCAAATTAACGATTTGCACTACAGCGAGAAAAAAATTGGTTTGAATCAAAGAATCCTAAGCGTTTAGGAATTAAATGACATCTCGCAAATTTGGGCATAAATATTGTATTAGATGATAACGGTTACAGAAAATTCAGTAATGAAAAGCAAAATTCCAGTAATAATGCTTCTTGAAGTTTCATGGAAGATCGCTGAAAGTTCAGTAATATTCAGATTCATCGAACAAATATAGTACTGTTTACTAAACTTCCAAATGCCTCTTTTCTCAGTGCATTCAACGTGAATAATGATAATTACCGAATCAATATATGCCTCAATGGTTTAAATAAATCGGTGTATATCTGAAATATACTACACCGCTACACTTAAAAAAATAATTTTGTTATCCCAACAAAGTTTTTGTTGTTTCAACCAAATTTTTTTGTGTCAAAAAAATTGTTCCGTTGGAAAAATAACATCTACTTGTTATGATAACAAAAAAATGTTATCATCTTAAAGAAAGAATTTTGTTGACACAACAAGTCGATTGAAACAACAAAAATTTTGTTGGGATAACAAAATAATTTCTTTCAGTACACCCCACGAAGTGATGAATATTATTTTCAATATTTTCCCAGTAGAATGAGCTATGAAATTCATTCATCACCCCGTGTGGAATGTGAAAGTGTTCCGCTACGTAACCTGTTTGTACTGACCTATTGCAAATAACGATCTCTTCCATTGTTTGTCTAAGAAATTCGGATTTTATGCAATATAACAAAAACTTGGACATTACATCACATATTAGAGACAGATCTACTACGTATGTGAGTTAATTGTACTATTTTTTGGATATTCTCTTGTCCGCGATTCCGCTATGTGTTCAACATGCATCTTTGAACGTATCTACATGCATAAGTGTGTACACAAATTTGACCTGAATCAGGAATCCGTTGTGGTGTAAATAATATGAATCAGCACCGAACATTTGCGCAACCACAACGATTGGGAATTCGAATCACGCGTGTTCGACATCGTATTTATATGTATATACCGATTATGTATGTATTAGATTAATGTCCAATGATGCCTATTGAGTTTAAATTGTGACAGAAGGGGTTGAATTATAGATAAATTTGAACAATACCGTCATACACACAACTATAAATAACAAAATTAAAAGCAAAGAGTTTCTTTCATTTTTCAAGAGACGTTTGTTAGAATGATCCCAGAATCTGGGAACTGTAATGAATTAAAAACTTTGAATCTCGGCAATATATGTTCTGTTTTCCAGCATGTTTGCGTAAAGAACACATACTGAAATGTTGTCTAAAATATTTAGAGTGTCAGATATATTTTTGAAATATTCAGTATCTCTCTCCAAAAGAGGAGATTTATTCGAAAGGGATGAGAGCAAAAACGTATAGTTCTTTGTAATTCATTCCACGTGCTAAGACCGTTCGAAATTTTCTGGAAGCATTTTTAAACGATGCCTGATAAAAGAAGGAAAGAACGGAGAAAATGTATGTATGTATCAGTGATTGATCAAACGATATTCAGATCATCACAGTCAAAATCAAATGAAGGAAACCATCGTTCTTCGCATGAATTCACAAGTAAGCTAACGAGCAATGCTTTTATTCACTTTGATGCATCAAAGCAAATTTCTTTTGGACGTGCACGTGTAAAACCTAGCCTAATATAAAACTCCTATCTGCCCAACTTGACGCATTTATCTGAGCACAGCTTTTTCCGAGGTACACAGTTGAACACCATAATACAGAAAAAAAAGATGAGTTCATATAACCCGGTATAAGGTTGAGAATATAAAGCAGACACGGCACTACCCGCTGACGTTCTCACATAACCATCCACTTTTTACAGTGTATATAGTTTTCTTCCTTCCTTCCTTCCTTCCTGCCTCTTTCCCGTCCCACATATATCTTATTTTTCTCTTTTTATTCCTACATTTCTCCTTTTTTTTCTCATCCCCCACTTAAACCAGGCTTCCGTTAAGTCTCAAGAAGTGTACACAACTTTCTTTGGCAATTCGTCTTTTCTTATACATCTGACCTCGTATTTTGTATATGGTTATGAGGGTTAAATCTGTGCTAAATGAACTCCCATTTAGGGATTACATAAAGAATTAGGTGGAATTGGAGTGGAAAGTGTTGGGATTTTAGAGCACGTTGAGTGCAGAGATACATTGGATGATCTCATAATATTTGACAGTAAACTGGAATTATTCATGGAGGGGTATGTTATTCGCCAAATACATGCGATTCATGGAATCGATGTATCATTGGGTGAATGAGTAAGGAAAACAGATCAATAATCGTCGGACCGGAAAATTATAACTACTGTCCGGTGTCCACATTATTGCCCCATGGAGACTGACAAATTTTATTACAATGATGTTATATACTACTGTGGGCAAAGAATAGTAAGACTTCTCAATTTAAATTTCGCGCGAAAACCCATTTGTCGAAATATTTTTTTTCTAGGTTGGTATGACTGTCAGTGACATCTGTGCCAGATGTCACATCAAAATAATCATTAGTGTTTAGTATACGCTTGTCTTTCCGAAGTACAAAAAGTGCATTCGGCGATTTTTACAATGAGTGAAATTATTCAACAAAGAAGTTACATTGAATTTTATGTGCGGAATCAAATTTCTGGTACCGGAACGTTCAAGATGTTGCAAAAAGCCTTCGGTGATAATTGTTTGTCACGAGCAAGTGTTTTTGATTGGTACAAATTATTCGAAGAGGGTGGAGAACGCGTTGACGACGAACCACGTCTAGGGCGGCCATCAACATCAACTGATGATCAACACATCAATGAAATCAAGGAATTGGTGCTTGAGAATCGACGATTAACAGTCAGAGATCTTACTGGCATCGTTGGAATATCGGAAGAATCAATGAAAACCATTTTGAAAGATCATTTGGGCCTAAGAAAAGTGAAAGCACGATTAGTTCCAACATCAGTAATTGATTCTTCGTGAGTTTTTCGCCAAATTTCCAACCAATATCGTGCCGCAACCACCGTATTCGCCTGATTTAGCTCCGTGTGACTTCTGGCTATTCAGCAATCTCAAACGACCGCTCCGGGGGAACCGTTTTGAGTCAATTGAAGACATCACACGTGAATCGCTACGCGCATTGAAGGCTATTCCAGAAATTGACTTCAACAACTGTTTCGAGGATTGAAAAAAACGTTGGCACAAGTGTATTGGGACCAGGAGGAATTACTTTCAGGGGGATGAAACAGATTCGGAAGAATAAATTGAGAATTTCAAAATTCTGAACAAAGTCTTACTATTTTTCGCCCACAGTAGTATATACAATAATAGTAATAATCACAATGTGTGATATATTATTCAAGAAACAGATAATATCAATAATTCTGAACTCAATTTCTATTCACAAAGCCTGAACAGTTGATCTATTCATCTTTGCGGTTTAACGCACACATTCAGTAGCTCGAAATGATTTTACAAGAGTTGTTCAACTGCTTGGAGCTAATTAAAATAAATCGACAAACATTCTTCATTTTGGAGAATGTTCATGAGATAGTTATAATCTCACAATATTCTCATATAGATATACGGAAGGAAATTCTACACCAAAATATTCAAAGTGCACGATATGAGACTGGTACTTGAAATATAAGAGTACTTGGAAATACGAATAAATTCCTGAAGCATGGTGAATGAAAATCAAGTGAAGTTTACCTTTTGCTTCCGACATCGCAAGAAGAAAACAAACCACTAACACATCAAAATTAGATCTCATTGAAGACTTTTACTTTTGAAATCATCTTCTACTAGACGTCAATATATATATGGCTATGAAAATATGAAAATAAGGTAGATTATTCACCGGAAAATTAATCAATGCACGGAGAAAAAAGAACCTCCAGATATTACTACATTTTGTAATAAAGTAGCAGTATAAGTGACATAGTATAATTTTTACAACAGAGCGTAGTAAAAATTAATACCTAATGATTTGGAAAATCGTTCAATTTGGTGCAATTTCACATCACAAAGCTTGAAGTTTGCTACACTGTGTTGTAAAAATTATACCATGCCACTTGCGCTGCTCCTTCAGCACGAGATGTAGTAATATCTAACACCGAATTTCTCTCCGTGTACTCCTACACGCAGAAAAGTGCCTCCTTGGAAAGTATGTCTTGGAAAGTTGGAAGACCAAAATCAGTCTGAGATTCAAATGGGAGAAATAATATGTGAGAATCTATTGACTCGGAACTGCAGTCAGATTTTTAGCGAAACTTTTTCCATATTGTCCCCATAACAATTTTTTTTGTGCGGGGATAGGAATACCAATGGATTATGGAATAAGAAACTCATGAGATATATGGAGATCATTGTACAAATTGTTTATGTGCCATCTATATCATAATCGATATTATACACTCCATAAGATTTATTATATGATTCATTGCCATTCCATTTATTGCTATTCTTCTTACATTTCTCTACGCGCTCAACCGAACGTGAAGATCATTATCATCATAATTCAAGAGAAACAGAGAAAATGCAATTGAAGGATACACGTTCTCGGTGCATTATGAGGATTATTCAATTAACTAATAATGACCTTATAAATTCCATCCTTATCATTCTAATGGAGGAATTATACATTGCGCTCTTCGAAGAGATATCTTCATCCAACTGTACAATTCTCCAGACGGCAGTGAAATTCTTCAGATCTTGTCGTAAGTTCGAGTAGGTTGATCCATAAAAATGTCGAGAATACTACTACTTTTTTCCCTTCCTTTCATTTTCCATCTCCCCTTTAACTGAATTCGAAGTTTTGCTCCTTTTGCGATTCATACGCCAACACAAGAGAGAGAGAAATTATCCAGAGGTGGAATTCTTGAACCATTCCTTCTTCCATAGAGTCTTGAGAACATTAGGTAGATAATTCAATCAGCATTTGATTTTGAGATAACACGGTTGTATGATTTTTTGTTGCATTAATTTGTTCACTGTTTTTTATTCTCATTCAAAGGTATCGTATGTCTTGGAAACATTCACGTTGGAGCTCACTGTAGGAACTGTTAAACCAAATACGAATGAGATTTTCGAAAATTCCCACATTCCGTGTCTGACAAGTTGAACTGGATGTTATTTGAATTTCAATCCGAAGAAACAAACCCTCCCCCCCCCCCTCATGTTTCCCGAAATTTTCAACTCGATAATATGGAGAATTTCATTTTTTGGTAATTTAATGTCTCGTATGGATGAGAAAACACAACCCCCATATAGCGGTAGTTTGAAAATAGATAATTAATCTTAAAATATCGTGCAGGGATATTTTATTCAGACACTCGTCAGGACGTGAGATCAAAAAGAAATGAAGATTATAAAACGCTGTTCCACAACTCTTAGAATACCACTGAGGAATCGCTGTCACCACATAGCCAAGTGCAAATTAATATTTGAATATCATTCAACGATTGTGTGGAGATAAAATTAATGATCTCGAGGGAAAAAGATTATGGACTATAGAGCTAAGGTTGTCACAATCTGTCTCTTGAACTGGAATTTTCTATCTAGTACATAATGAGCAATTATAATTGAGTTGATCATTCAATCAATTTATTATTTTGATTGATACTGTAATTTAATTTCGATTCACTAACTCAATCGTTTGTTTAATTTCAAATACCTGTGAATTATATCTATATACTTCAGATATATATATATATATATATATATATATATATATATATTTGAGAAGGCAATATTAGCGTTGTTATTGCACCATCTGTTCTCTAATCGCTAGCATCGAAACCACCACCAACACTAGCTTCCTCTCCATTCAACACAAAATGCATTCTAGCATGAAAATGTTGAAATTACGATTTCAAGCTTAAATCGTAGGTTGGTATTATGCGATTTCTCTTGCTCCCTTTTCATTCCTGTCTCGTTGCCTCTCTCTTCCACTTTCCCTCGGTCTTTCCGTCTCTTTTCCAGCCCCATCCTCCAACAAAGGCTGCCTAAAGTCGAAAGCATTACTGGAAACCTATTCGGTGCTTAAGCGCTAAGATAATTGGGCGCCCTTATTTAAATATGTCTCTATTATACATATAAGCTTTCAGCGTTATTAAAACTACACAAAAAGAAATTTGATGGTCGAAAGTGGTGGAATTCGTAGTTGACACCACTATTCGCCCTATTCAACTGGAACTATTGGGAATAACTTGGAAACAAACCTATCACGGTGGTAAACTTGGGTTCGTCAACAATTTTGAAGTGGTTTCAGGAGAACTTACAAGAACAATGTTCACAACTGAACTTTTTATACCATCAGCCACAGAAATATCTGGTTACCCTGCACTCCAACTTTCACAGAAGAACATGTTCATATAAAAATCACATAAAAAGGGAGGTAACGATGTGGACGACAGTGGATCTCATGTAAAATTTACTACACAGTCCTGTCAGATTGATATTGTTGTCATTCATAGCAACACTACTCCCATTTACTTCGGTAACAATCTACATTCAACATTGGTTCCAATGTAAATCTTACGCCAATTGCATTTATGTCAAATTACGAACAATCGATGTCGAATTTATATGGGAGTTTGTTCTGTGTTTCAACGAAAAACAATCCTGAAAATCGATGCAGGGGCAATGATTTTCCCCATAAGTGGATATAATATCATTAATTAAGAGATAAACACAATTTATTATGACATACTTTCAAAGACGTTTTTGAGGGTGCTTTGCCGAACCACCACAGAATTGAGTTCTTTGAGATTCCATAGTTTCCACCATAGTTTCATATTATTGTATTCATATCTCGTCAACATATCATCGATTACAATTAATACCAAGGAATCTTAATTACCTAAAGTATATTAGAATTTGAGAAAAACCCATGTGGAAATGAAAACACGGACCGATACTGGCTGAATATTATGGCTAGAGTTGCCAGTACTGGCAAATCCGCACTTACTAGTGCAGAGCCAATTGAATTGACGGTACTTGCCTGGAGTCGAATTGATGACATCATTCAACGTAAGGGCCAGAATAACATTCACCACTGTGTCAGTACTGGTGTTTTATGAGGGCCTGTCATGAGGGATTTCTGGTGTTTCAAAAGAACCGGTTGTTTTGCCAGAGCTGATCAAGAGATGAGAAGGAGTCAAAATAACAACATCCTGTGTGGAAATTCAAACCAGGCCCAATACTGGCACAGTACTGATAACCGAAGTTATCCGTGTTATCTTATTTCGAATAATAAAAAAATACGTCAAATTTGAACTTCAAAGTTCTTACATTTTTCGCATTATCGTTATTGAAGAAAGAACACTCCAAAAGTGATTTGTTGGAAGTTCAATGAGTGAGGATTGAACGCGGGTTCTGCGAATGAGAAACTGAGTCTCTGTCACATCCAAGCCAATCTCCAAGTTGACGAAGTATCACTCAAATTGCCTTCCATTGTAATAATCCCGTTGGAATCCTACGATTCATCATACATCGTTGAAGGTCTACGAATTTCAAAATGAAATTGATACACTGATTGAATAAATATTCAAATGAAAGCGAAATGGATGAAAGAAAGGATTGATATTTTGAGTAAAATCAATCACAGTAAAGACTGATAAAAATTTTCTTCGTACGCACAATCATAAAGCAAAAATTCTGTTGAAACTTGAATCAGATTTTGTTCAAAAATAAGAATCAATCAATCTCAGCAACACTCAGAAGAGTTCAATGCAGTATGATGAAGATGAAAACACGAGCCTACTCTGAATATGAGTTTCAACTCCTCACTGATTGCTGGAAACTGTCAGAAGATTTTGAGAGTAACACCCTTCAAATGTCAAAGACTTCATCATAACCCAATACCTAAAAATCATGGAAAAATCTGAATTGATATTTAGTCCAATCCCAGGTACGCTCTTGATTATTATCTGTTTTTGTATTGATCAAATGATTTATGGGAAAAGTTGGAGCAAAAGTTTATCTGTATCTCCAGATGTTTGATTGCCCTCAAACACTTCCCAATTTAACACTGGCGCTAGCATGGTGCAATGCAGATAAAGTATGGCCGAGGCTTGGCAACCAAGCACGGCGCAACACTGGAATGATAACATCATTTTATGATTTATCAATGTGTTTTTCCAATGGAACCCCATCATTGGTGCAGAAATGGCAATGAAATAGACCATTATTGGCAAACAATAGAAATATTTGTTTATCAATGTTGCACCAATGATAAAACTGCAAAAAATAATTAACCGAAAAATATATAGAAAATATGCGCATTTCACAATTTCTAATATATGTTAGGGGAGAGTGGCCTAACTCGGACCCCTTTTTCTTTTTATTGCATTGAACTCTGCAATGTTGACCAATCGGCTTGTATTATATGCCGTTGGTAAGATTTTTTAGTCCCTCAGATTTGTCCAAAAAGCTTTTGACATATCTCTTATCGTTTCTGAGTTATGGCTGGAAATAAAAAATGGTGATAAATCGCCTGAACAGAAACAATGGTTCCAACTCGGACCGCCCATTTTTTCAGCTTTTTATTGCAAATTTCGAACTTTTGAAAGTATGCGTGTGGTGTTTTTTTTAAAATAATTCATAGACAGCAGTGATTTGTGATGAAAAAAAATCTAGAGAGGGAACTGACATTCAACAAGAAACAACTGGTGAGAAAAATTATTCAGAATCCGATGACTCATGGTATGACACTGGAACACTAATACCGACCAATCGTCTGCCTTTGCTTGTGCTTGGTTGATTTTTAGTGGTTGTAAATGTTGGTTTTTCCGCTATGTGCCTCTTTATCAATTTTTTGGAGGTTTTGGATGCTTCTCTTTTCTTGGCTTCCATCGCAATCTCGCTCATCGAAAATGTCGAAAAAATTCATAAAGAAACTGGGGTAAAAATCGCCTCGAAACGGACAAAACAGTCGGCTCTTCCCGTTTTGTGGCGGTTTTCGTCCTAATTTTTCCGAATTTTTCCAAAATTCTCAACAGAAAAGGTGAATTCCACTAGATCGTCTAAAACTTAAACTTCTAGAGCATTCTCGACTATTAATGCTCTCACCTTAACACATTTGCGTTTTGATATGATGAAAAAACTTACGAAATAAATCACTCAAATGAATATATCCCCAAAAAGAGTGATGAATACCGATCTGAAGACATTCAACACTTCATTGGAATCGATGATAAAAAACACAATTTTCACGGATTTTTCGAAGGTAGAAAATTTTTCGCAGCAATCCTGAAAACACGTTATTGTTTGTAAAAAATCGTATTAATAATTGATATTCGTCAACTTGCGGACAAATCATCAGTACCAAATGCATCGGGCGAGCTGATTGAGTTTGAAGTCTTCGAGAAACATAATCCGACTTAGAACATGGTCCGAGTTAGACCACTCTCCCTTATTTGGGATCTTATTTTGTTTCCCTCATTCATCTGTGAACAACTTGGTGCTTTTTTTTCGCTAAAGTTTGCCATGAGAAGTATACACAATATGGATCAGCGGTAGGAGCCTTCTGATGTAAACTGTAACCAAGAACCATTGACTGCTTTTCCAGATAATTATTTGAGTCTCATATATTCCTTGTATACATCTCTCACTACACGGAAAAAAGAAAACACTACTGGTTACTGTGAATGACAGCGATCGGTTGGAAAACAAATGAAAATACGCTTGGATAATGAGGATTGGCGCGATCGCAGTGATGAGTATTGTAATGAAATTCGTCAGTGCTGACTGGACAGTAATGAGGACTGGGAAACGCAGTACTGCATGGAATGAATTTGAGTTTCAATGTATTTTTCTGATTCACAATAACCATTGCTGTTTTCTTCTTTCCGTGTACTCGCGAGGAACACTCGATCGGTAACTTAGCTAGCAATTCAGCCATCAACAGTTGAAATCAAGGAGCATGCCAATATTGAGCCATGCTATTACCAATGATCGGCGCTACTTTGAAAACTAATTTTTATCCAGACTAGATCAAAGTTTGTGGCAATACTCAACCACGTTTCAAATAATCCTCACCTTTAATAGAATCTATCGTTCGGTCAATGTTGGACCAAGGATGAGCCTAGCGAGCGCCAAGCCTGGCGGAATTGTGAATCAATAGTAGACTGAGAACTGAAATTCGTTGAACACCGATATCGGTGCAACGTTATCCTCATTGTTAATCAACATTGAATATTTATAGATTTCCAAGCCTTGCCCGTCAACATCGCGCCGATCTATATTCTATTGTCAGCATTGGCGGAAGCTAAAAATTTTCATATGGGCTTATACTCATTCGAAATCATACTTTGTTAGAATTTCGAAATCGTTTATCGAAAAAAATTTGTAATTGAATTTAAAAACACTATCACATATACACGCTTTTGCGTTTTCTGAATTATGTGTTTCATCAACATTTCTTATTAACAAAAAGTGAATCTTGAGCTTCTGACACACTTAGAACATATACTACTGGAGCGAGCGAAGGCTACGGAGAAGTGTGGTCAGTTTGAATTCAAGATAAAATGAAAGTTCCAACTTTGAGGCAGTGCTATCTCTGTTTAGATTTCATTCGGTAATACCATACTTATTTTTATTGAGATAATCACTCCAGTAGCATATGATCTATTAGGTGAGTTAGGTAGGTTGTAGGTTATCAATTTCGTATCAGATGTTGTCATATTCAGGTACAAATTCGCTCCAATAACGAAATGATTCAAATTTCACCATCATTCAAATCATTCCACATTTCTTTCGATGTCTGGAAATGAAAAACGCTGAAAGTGTATGATTATTTTTTTCAAAACCAAACGACAGTCAACTTTTGAATTAGTGAACGTGTATGAAGAGTTTAGTGATTTCATAAGTGAATGTTGAACACAAATTCCCTGATAGGAGGGGGCTATACACCAGAAAATGCCCATCAGTATTTGGGACGTGAATTTGAGCATATACTGAGTGCGAAGTGGAACATTTAGAATATTTCGAACGTATACTCGGAATACCTCAAATGTATCATAAAACATACGAATCCAATGAAAATCTGTTTTTGCTAACCTAGAAAATCTGTATTTTCAGTATTATATATAGGATAGTAAACAAATTTAAGCGCAGCAGTCGACATTTTTTGTTGTAAAAGCTAAAAAAGCACTAGAAGTATGTGCCATCTAATCACTATTCACTATCCGTTCATTTCAAGTTTATCCTCACAATACGGTTTTATGCTGTAAAAGTCTTGCTGTATCTTACTTTGCAAATCAACTAAAATTCAGTATTCAGTGCTTACTTTCAGACGAATCAGGGCTAATTTTAGTTGCATTTCAAAATAAACTTATATTCAGGATGAGAGCAATTTTTCCTCACTGTGTAACTGCACTCATCACTGGTTCAATCTTCTCCCCTAGTAACAATGATTATCGCAGTTGTCTAGCACCTTCCAAGGCGCTCAGTGTGAGGCTGGTCACTGAAAAGGGCCTTGACATCAACTATAAGGTGGCTAGAATCATCTCTGCTAGGGTCAGAATGTATCGAATACACAACCTGTTCTATTCAATTCCAATTCGGATTCAATATTCGAATATGATACTGTTGTATTCTCTCCTTGATCAAGCAAAAGAAGTGAAAGAAACGATCATCGTATCGTTCGAAGAGCCTCTTAAAGGGTTCCAGAGTAGGAGGAATCAAACACTTCAGATATTTAAACAACGGATGTACTTTGAGGGTAATTTCGCCGCTGTGTTTCCTAGTTTCGATCTTGTGAGAGTCCTAACGTTCATTGGAGATAGGAGATTTTCATCGACAAACTCGATTTTGAAATTCCATGTGATGCACGAAAACAGGAACTCAGCTACCGCTGCTCTTCGAACTGACTTACCTTATCTGGATTCATTTAGTGAAATTTATTGAGTTGGAGTAGATTGAGTTTTTACTACAGCAACTAATTGATTGCTTGTCCGTATCAGAATATTGATTATTCCCGTCTACGTTTCACACATTTGATAAGCGAGATTAGAATCAATATTCCGCTAATGAAAGTGCAAAAGAAAATTTTGTAAGAAAATCAATTCTTTTCTCACAAAGGACATGTTTGGAATCATTTATAAATACATCGAAATCAATGAAAAAACTTAATGAAAATCATCTTTGAGCATACACAGTGAATGAGAAATTAATTGAAAGAAGGAGTTATTCTTTCTAGACTATTGAATTCAGAAGTTTATTTCTATACGTGGCTCTCAGGGAAACCATTCTGCTTAATTACTAACCACTTTTCTGCGATAGAATACAAAGCTTCATAACAGCACTGTGTTCTCCACAACTGTAATGTGATTCTTTCCGATGCATGAAAACGCGACAGAAAACGAATTTTTTCTACTGTTTAAGTGAATTGCGTAATTTCATCAAATGAAGAGAGGAAAGGCATGCATGCAAAGTATATCATGTCGCATTGGTTGCCCCTTAACCATAATTGAAATAGGAATATTCTAAAATTCATTATTTCAATACGGAATTGTATTATATTGAAATATAAACGGATATAACAATCTCATATTCATATCAAAGTTATCTAGAGAAACAATTGTAAAAACTTCAAGAAGTCTTATGCAGTACTGGAAAATACTTTTTAGAACCCTTCAACTGTTCTTACTCTTGAAGTATATTTTCAAGAACGTTCTCAAATATCTTATAGAAATTTCTGAAAAATATCTTTTCCTCATTCCCCAAAGATTTCTAAGAGTTTTCTTGGAGATATTTTTGAAAAGTAAGAATACTTCTAAAGAATATCTTTCGTTCTTGCATAAGACTTCTTGAATTTCCCTCGATTGTTCCTGAAGATAACTTTAAGACAACGGTTCTTATGTAGAATGATCTCCTCCTGTAATGTGGAAACAACTCTGAAGTGAAAAAATTCGGAAATCTTATACTTAGTAGACGAATGCAAAAAAAATATGAATACAAAATCTGGATTTAACATTTACTACTCTGTACGAAGAATAAATCTCCACTAAATACATCAGTCTACCGAACTTCTTGTCAAGATAAAAAAAATTGATGTATAAATCTTGTATCTAATGGAATCACGGGATCTGTTTTCTTATTCTTTGTTTCAGATTTTCATGGAAATTTTTACGATGTGAGAAAGAAAAAACACATTTGTGGTTATCACCCGCACCACGGGAGGAGCACACTTGACATCGAAATCACGAACACGTGGCGGGACGTGAAGCAGGGTGAGTTGAATTGCTTCTCGTATCGTGATTATTTTCAAGCTCCTCCTCGCAAATCCTCTTGGAGGACACATCTTTGTATAATTGGAATTTTGTTGGGTATATTGAATTTGCTGTAAGCAATGTTACTACAGTTAAAGATACCGCAGTTCTTGAATGTTGAGTTCTTGCTACGGAGAACGATTATAGGAAAGATTGACATTGTCTTTGACGCATTTCTATGAGAATCATCCCATCTGAGAATCTTTGAAGATACCGAAAGAAGTTTTTCACCCTAACGCAGTACTTCCACATTTCTTTGATTTCCAGGGAATGTGGAAATAAAAGAGCAACGATAAACACTCATCTCAATTCCTTCGATCTTCTGCCTTCCCGATGCTTTCACTTCTTTTCACATTCCCATCGAACTGACGAAAAGGAGAAAGAAAGACGTCAGAGTATTTTGTCTCCCTATTTCCCCATGTCGCATGGTCTTGGATTTCTTTTTAGATTTCATTGAATAAGGTCGGACCGATTTCTTTCTGAGTATATTTTCAACTGTGGGACTTGAATGTCCTCTGATGCTTCATATATCTACACACGGAGAGGAGAGCATCTTTCGAAAGTTATGGTCCTGAAATTTGAATTGTTTACAGAAACAAAAAGAAAATTTGAACTCATAAAATCAGATAAATGATGATAAATTTATCTTCTAAAATTAATTCCTCGGGAGTGGCAACATAATTTAAAGAATGTACCTCAGGTTTCAGGTCTTTACTCTTCAGCTGAGTATTTCATTATTCGATTAATAACTCGTTTGGATAATAAACGATTCAAACTTCAGCAACATCAAAAGTTACTATGTTTCTACTAGATGAGTGAGGATAAGTGAAAATATCCCTGTTATTGTCGGGCAGTAGTGCAAGTATGTGATTCGTCAGACAGGGATATCTCCGACTCACTCTACTAATTTAGTAGAAATGTAGTAATCTTTCAACCGCTCTCTCTCTTCATGAAATGTTCAGTACGGCAGGTTAAAGTAGTGAACGCTATTGTGATGATATAACAGTTCTAATACTTGCTTACAATATCATTCTATCGTATATCAGCTGAATATGAATAAATGAAAAGAGCATTACCGTTGAAAATACAAGAATACTTTCCTCTATGTGAGAAAAATATGGGAATGAATTTTCAAACTTCGTACAGTGATGGTAAAGGTCATAAATATTTTGTCATGAATTGTTAAAAATTCTTGAACTATCTCCGTTGAATTGAACATTGAAGGAATTATACTTGGTTCATAGGTGGAAATAGATCAAGTGAATCTTTTATTCCTCGAACGATCGGTAACTCCTACAAATTACACTGAACTATAAACAAGCTATTGAACAGAAGATAAATCTCAAATCCTGTTATATTTAACAATAAATAAACGCGTTGCAATTTCGATCGATTGAATTGCTTTCAGTAACGCCCAAGGGTCGTTCAGCGATGAAATTGTGAGATGTAGTTGAATCAGTAACCTATCCTCCGTCCCTTTCATCCGACAATCTTCCATCCTCTTCGCTAACCTCGATATATAAACTAGAATTCATTCTATTACTCTTTCTATGCAAATTGCATGGAATAATGGTATTATGCTTTTTTTCGCATTCAGTAATTTCTGCTCTGTATCACCATATGCATTACGGTGATTGAAGTCTTTGTGTTTTCATCTCACAGTACTTTGGATCTGGAGATTTCATTTCAATGCATTCAAGTAAATCAAATTGTACGATTACCAGCAATTCTAAATATCAATTCACGCTCGGATGTGTAGTCGCACAATGCGTGCTCATGCAGCACAATAATTTTCAATGAAGCCATGAAGGAATTCTCATGAATACGTTTTGAATTGTTATTCCTCGTTCGTGTTTGTAATGAAAACATTTTACATGGTTCATTGTCAAACGAAGAAAATATAAATAATGAATTGTACTGCAAAGAAAACGAATTATTTCCTGTGAAATGAGATGCATTTTTAATTCATATCATGTATTCGAATTGAGATAGATTATATGGGGGAAAGTGAAATCTGATAATATTTCTTATTAATTTCGGTACTTGATTCATCACGTTGAAGGTTTGAGTTTTGAATTATCGAGGTTTGATTGAAGTACATGAAATCTCAATCAAAACTTAATATGAAGTGCATGAAGGAAGAATCGGTTCTGTCAAGATCGTCCATTATTACGTTGAATACGCATGACTTGGAAAATGTCAGGAGATTTCAGGGGGATTCGATCGTAAAAAAGATCTAACACTTTGGAACGTTGTGTTCACGTTATTTCCGTTTTAGAGAGAGCATGAAAAATCGGATGAAATGTAATCTTACACATTGAACAGACTAAGGATAATTTTTGCCGTGAGCCCCTCTGTTCTCTACTCTTCCTATCTCTTCCTACTCTTGGGCCAACGTCCTGGTGGCCCGTCGATTCCATCTGGGTTAAAATCCTAGTGACGGGTGAAAGATGTGTTCACCGATAAAAACACAACGTACGTCTTGGAGATTCTTTGATATCCTTTTCCATCCGTTTCAGGCTTTTATCTTTGGTTGTCCGTTCTTTATTTCCGTCAAGATACCTTCATAGATCAGCTGATCTAATTAACCATTGTCTCATTTCTTCTTAGTTTAGTTCATAAAATCCTTGGAATATGGAGGAACGAGTTTCATTACAAATATAATGATGATAGCAAACTCTTCGCTCATGATGAAATATTTTATCCAACATGTATGTAGACTTTTTTCACCTCAGAAACATAAACGGAATGACTGATTTTCTGATTAATCATATAGCACTGGTTGAGGCTACGCTTATTTTGTTTCCGCTCTTTCTAGGTAGATAGAGTGATCTCTTTCCACTTGCTTGTTGAACAAAGTCATCGTGCAACTCGTGGGAATGATCTCGTCGTCGCTTGTTCAGAATCGACCACTTTTCCCCCTCAATTGCACGGTCAACTATTTCAACCAAAATGAAACACGTAACGGAAATAAAATGATCATCAAGTTGTTTGGCTGCTCATTAATGATTCAAAATAATGAGTCAATTTTTAGATCCTCCTGATACATGTTTCTGAAGGTTTGTTTATATCATCAAATTGGTGAGGATTGATTCAACTATGTACAATCCATAGGAAGCATTAATTCCAGTGTTCCATTCTATTCATTGCTGAAAATCTCTTTCAAATTATCTTTACTATCCACATTCAGGAAGCGATAACTACCTTGAACCCAAGTATTTCATGTTTATTGTTGTTATACCCTTCTTTGAGTTTGTGATAGCAATGTTTCCCCATTACTTCCATTTTATCTCCGACATCACGGTAACTTACACGTGGAAGTTTACGAAAAGGTTACGTCCCCTCAATTAAATGCATGCCGGATAAGATTTAACGATCTATATAATTCATTGTAATCCCAACGATGTTTCTATTCATTCTATTCGTATATTTCTGCAAGATATACGAAGTTGATTTCACATCGATCACACGATGACTCTAATTTACCTACACGCAGAGAACTCGCGAGATATTACATCACCTAACCTTCTTGATTTTTCATCTCGCGATTGGATAATTTTTTATCTCGACTACGTGAAAGAACATCATAACATAGGACAACATGAATTTTGAATCTCGGTGACATTGTTTCATCGTGAATTTGGAGATCCAAAAATCAAGCAGTTTGGTGATAAAAACTCATGAATCGGTTGATTTTGTTTCACGTCAATTCCTAAATAAAAATTCACGCGAGGTTAGGTGGTGTCATATTCATCAATTATGGTTGACTTAGGGAGAAGCGGCTGTATAATGAGTAAAATTCTTTGGCAAGGAGCTTTACACAAATTCACCAAAAATTTGTTGTGACAGCGAAATCTGATTTTGCTGCGTACTTTTTGCTGGAGTAGCGGATTTTTTTCAGTGACAGCAATCTATTTGCTCATAGTAAATTTATTAGCCATGATAGCAACTTTTCAGCTGTGGCAGCAAAAAAAGGTTGCTCCTCAACCAAATTTTGGTATCATACATGGAATAGCAGAAGATATTTGCTGTCACAGCTGAAAATTCGTTGTCATAGCCAACAAGATTGCTGTCACAAAGAAAAATTTGCTATTTCAAATTTCACGCTGCAACATTAGATTTCGCTGTCATAGCAAATTTCTCTTCTTCTCCTCGTATAACCCCAAGTGACAGAAATGTCTCTTGTAGTAGTGATACAAAACCGGACAAATTTTAATCGGAAGACATGGTATTCAACAGTCGGGAGATGAATTGAAAAATCGGTAGCACGAGTTCTATACAAACAGTGGGGTAGGTTTCGCTTTGAATTGCAGTTCAAAATCAGTTTTTATTTCAGTTCAATAAGGCATCACGTCCAGGAATTTCGTAAAAGATACCCTTTCTTGACAAAAATCAGAATTCAAATTCATGGAGGAATTTCTCCCCTGATTCTGATTGATGATCAGTTAATGCACTGGGAAAAACAGAAGGTGAGGATAGACAAATAATTATGAGACATGATTTGTATTATCAATCTATAAATGTATTTTTAAAAAATATATCATACAGTAAGACCCCGAAATAAGAACACGCACCCTCTCCTCCATTCGAACGGTTGTTGCCTTGCGTTGAACGAAGAAACTGAGTGCTTTTATTGCGGGGTCTTACTGTAATAAGGGTGACAAATGAAAGATGAGAATTTATAAATTGAAAAAGTCTTGATACGAGTCTCCGGAATATTTGTGAGATAAAATTTCTCGTGTTTCTCTCGCGGTGAATTCAATTGAATCTAATTCTCTAATACTTAATTTACTATGTAATTTATCATAATGTTTACAACTATCACAATCTAAAAATTATCTACTTCCCATGTGACAAAATGATATATAGATTATATATAGATTTGGAATATATGAAGTATATATATATGTAATAATTTTTTACTACGGAAGTGTATGAAATAATGATTTATATCGAAGGAAATGCTCCCAATAGAATTTAAGTTCAGTCAAGGGAGTCTAGGAATTTCACTTATCCGAATGCTTAGTCGTTCATTTCTTCATTTTTCCTCAGTTCATGGTCCAACGAACAATAGCCATCCATGCGATTTCCGACGGTCCTACCCACAAGTATTTCCTTATATGCCGGAAAACAATGCGAGCTGTATATTCTGTTCTCCTTTGCATTTGTCACCATGTCAGAACAAATATTGAGAAGAATTTAATCTTCCTTACATATCCTTGCAATTAAAATTCCAATCTTCTAAACGAACAATACAATCGATTTAAATTTCCCTTCCTCATATTAAATTAAATTCAGTCAGCTTTTCTACTGATGTACTCCATTGTCCAAAAACAACATGGGCTACAGGATAGGATAGTTTCATGAATTTCTCAAGGAACGAGGAATGACATTTATTAAAGTTTGAATTCTTGTGTTAGACTTCGAACTCGAGTCTTAGACTTTTGCTCACTTCCACTTTCTTTGTGTTCTCTTTTCGTTCCCTTTCTCGTTCACTCGAGCATCTCCGTAGACAGTTTGTTTGGTATTGTTGCTACTGGTGAAATTAATCATTCAAGCTATGCTGCTTTTCTGGAAAGATATTACATGAGAGTGTGTAAGCCTGCAAAGACCGACACGAGAAAACCATGATTTTCTACACATTCTGTTTCCTCTTATTTCTTACGTCTCTTCGCTTACAAACGAAAAACAAAAACTATTGAAAAAAATTGTGGATCGTTTTATAGTATCACACATTTATGTTGGGCATATTTGGCGAGGAGAAAGAATCTTTACAAACATGCAAACTATGCACTGGTGTTTTTTGTTATCAAAATAAATTAGAGAAACGAGTAACAAGAAAACTTCTCGTGAAGGGTGAAAGGGTATTTATTCTGTTTCTGATGCGCAAAATACTTTCAAAATAATTCATATTTCTTGGGAAACGATATCAAACTGATCTCGGAACAAAAGCTACAAGAATGCATGAATATTATTATCCCATAAGCAACTACTTGTAATTCTTGTTTTTGATAATAATAGGAGTAAATTTTCCTAAATGACTCCTTCAAAAAGTTCTTGAAACGATGAGATTGAAATTTGAATAGGATCAATTCAATTGAAAATGAATTCTGGAAAACAGAAGGCGAAATCAAGGGATTTCCAGATGAACGTGTATGTGAGTCTATTCGCTTCAAACAATCAATTTCCACGAAAAACTAACAAATTCATTAAAATCGTATTTGTCGAGTGCGAGTTCTACGAAAGTGATGTTCTTTCATGTCGACTAAGTTGCGCACGACATTGAGAACGATCGTTGCCAAGAAACGGAGCAAGCCGCCGTAAATCGACTGTGCTTTGTATAAGAAGGTGCAGACCACAAGATAGGAGTTTCTCGAATCTTTTGCATGAGACATGACCAGAAACAATACCAGAGAGGAACGAAAAAACTGAAACGCTAGCTCAGATGAGTCGTGAATCACAACTTCTCTTAGAACGATCCATGATCCTAACTTCTACGTGTAAAAAGATGATATATTTGAATGTTAGTACGCTTCCCATGGAAAAAAACGGAATATGATTTGATCTCACCTATATCTCGGATTAAGATATTTAATTTTTTCTAATTTTTTATTCATATCAAGAAAACAATTTACTTTTGGTCGATGTTTCAGTAGGAAAAAGACAGGCTCGAACTATGATGCAGTCTTGTATCGAAAATTACATTTCCTAATGAAAGAAAATCAAAAAGTTTGGTCATGTGAAAATCAACAAATATAAAATTACTTTGAATTCCAAACGGGAAAGGTCCATGTAGATTCTCCCTTGATTGCTGTTAATTTGACATAAATGCTGATGTGAATGCAATTGTAATATACACTGAGAAAAAAATCGGAGCTGAAATTGAGCCAAGCTTATGTTTATAATTACAGTGGAATCATTATTACTATCACAGTTATTCTGCGTGACTATTCCAATGATAATATAGCATGTTACTACACTGCACTCATACTGTTACGACAGACCAAAGCAGAGCTCGATCTTAGCTCCCATTTTATTCTCCGTGTAATTTACACTTGAACCAATGTTATATGTACATTGTTACTGAATTAAATGGGAGTAGCATTGCTATGAAATCAGTATGATAATAATATGGACCAACTAGAGTGTGTGGTGGATTTTAAATCTTGAACTGCAAACCGAGGTAGATATTTACTCCAGGTAAACTTTGAACTCCATTTCTAAGTTACACTGTGAAAAATAATGTGCGGAGTTTTTCTGTTGTTGGATTTCGTCCCCTCATCGTGGGGGGGATTGTTTTTCCATCAAAAATGAGGGATTTTCCCATCACTTCGAGGAATTATTCTGTCTTTTGAGTGTTGAAGCCTCTACAAATGAAGGAAAACTCCACCAGATTATGGTGAAAAATTCCCCTCTATGGAGGCACTTTGCTGCCACCATTTTTTGGGGGGGAATTCCATAATCATTCATTACAGTGTAGTCAGTGACATTATCGACTGTCGACCTATACCATAATTTGGTTGAAAGTTCTAACAATGGGGCGATATCGCTAGATCCGTCAATTTCTTGTTTAGTATGACGAAGTGAAGATGTGGAGCTTTTGTGGGATTGATATCTACTCCAGTTTGTAATTCTCGTTAGTGTTTTGTGTAGTTGAGTTAATTTTCTCTTTCTTGCTAAAATAAATTCAATTCACTTTTATTATAACCTCATTTCACAATAAAACTTAGATATATAATTTATTTTATTTATTATAATAATGTATTTCCGGTGATGATTTTCATATTTCAAGTATCCAGTACACTGGGAATAGTAAAACATTAATAAGCATTCCAGTCTGAAATTTCCTGTATCAGATGAATATGGAAACCCCGATACGTGCATCTTGTTGGGATTTCATCGTGGAAGCCTCAATTATATTGGATTCTTATCAGACTTGTCCGATAATAAAACAAATTGATGGATTTCCGATATTCGCCTCGATATGTACGATAATTATCCGCTATAAAACCAACATGCAGGTCTATCGGGAAATCATCTCGTAGCAATGTTGATATTATATCGGATAATTACCATCCGATATCGGGAATCCATCGATTTATTTGATTATCGGACAAATCCGATAAGAACCCGATATAATTGATGCTTCCACGATGAAATCCCGACAAGATGCAAGTATCGGGTTTTCCCATCAGGGGTGTGATGGCAAAAAGAAAAAAATTAAGAAGCGCCGAATCAGTGAATCCAAGACTGTCAAAGAATTAGCAATAAATCGCAGCGGACGTTAAAAAAAATTCTGCTTTGAGCCATTTTGCGATGGTTCCATTGGTTGTGACCGAACCGTTTTCTCAGTACATAGAAAGGTAGTGAAGTGAGATTTAATATACCGTTGAGAATTTCTTCATGAATTCTATAATATCTCCCGTCGACTGGATTTCACAGTGTAAGAAGCATACAATAATGAAATAAGCAATTGATATGAACCCACAACACCCATCGAGGCTTGAAATTAAAAAATACCTTGCTCTCATTTCATCTCATTACTCCTGATGAAATTCATATTTCATTCATATTTAAAATGACATTTTTCTTCTCAAAGATCAAAGCAGTCAAAGGTTATTCATTATTTTCACCATATACATTGTTTCCTTTATATACTTCTCTCCACTTTCAAGGACTTTCGCAAAAGAACATTTTTTCCGCTTAAGAATTTTCATCATATCGATCATCTGTTATACAATTTGAACGTATTGAATTTTGATAACTCTATGTACTAACATTTGTTTCTTTATCATTTTGCAGCGTTCAGCCTGCTCTGCGTGAAAACATTCACCGGTAACAGTGCGACGATGCTCGAAGCACCACCGGGTAGTCGTGAAGATCTTGTGGAAGCCGCTAGAACTCCATGTACGCCAACAGGTCAGTGCCGCATTCTTCACAATGGGAAAATTAATTCCTAACTCTCCTAGTGGAGTATTACATATTTTGTCTGTCATTTTGAATCGCATTGAAATTAATTTGATTCAGCAATGCCCCATATGTGCATCGACATTGAGCTGATTTCAGCTCATTCTTGGCAAATGCTGGGCAATTTGACACCAGAAGAGGGCTGGAGTTGGCTCAATGTTTGTGCGCACATGGAACACTGTAAGAAAAATAATTATTCCAATCAATCCAACGGTTGCAACTATATTTTCAAGAATTTAGTAAATGAAGGCATAACAGTAGGGAAGATCGGGGCTATTTGTCTACTGTGCCTATGTGTCACAGTATAGATATCTTGGGAATTTATAAATATATCTGTGGCTACCGTTCTAAGAAGATATTTAGATATCTATAAATGACACATTCACCAGATTTCGGTGTTCTGCGATGCTCTGATCATATTTTATACGTGAATCAATGATTAATAGAGATTTCATTGACTCGTTTCAGCTCCTGAAAAATTACTCCTACAACGATAATTTAATTGCAGTTGAAGTGAATAATCCCCAATTCTATCGTTAAATATGAACTTATCAGATGTGTTTATTATGAACCTGCAATTCCGCTCGTACAGTTTCGTGGTAATAACAATAATTTTTCCTCAGTGTAAGGACTAATGAGATATTCCAATGAGTTTAATGTAACGTTGGTTTGTCGAATGAATCAATAGATTTTTGGAAATTTTCATTTACATTCAACTCACTCTCTAAATCTGAATCAGTGGAGACTCACTGATTCCGCAGTTATAAGTATATCACTAATTTCAATCAGTTTCATTCAACTGTATAATCAGTTAATAGTCACTGATTCTGCAGTTGGATGTTATTTTCACTGATTACAATTAGTCATATTCCACTGTGAGAATCAGTGAATATTCACTGATTCGCAATGTACGTATATGCACTGGTTCGCAGTGGTATACTTATGACTACAATCCAGGAAAATTCCACTGATTCAGTTTCAAAGAGCAATATGTGGTTCCCAGAAGTCACATCAATAGAAATTTTATTTCTCATTCTCAATTCTAATTGTAAATCTTCGTTCTGTTTTATGTTATATATTGTTGCAGTTAACAGCGTGGGGTGATTACAATGTCTTCCCTCTTAAATCATCATTTCATATTGATTTTGGTTGATGTTGACCTCTTTGAACATTAATCATAAATCAAAATGAAAAATCCTGTAAAAAATGGATATTGTGTATTCATTTCGTGTTTGATTGAAATTTCACTCCCTGTTCTTTTTTATCATATCATCGTAATGATTATTCACACATGCTGCATCGATATGCACTATCCCCTACTGGCGAAGTTGTATTTGCCAGAGTTTTGCAGAAACAACTGTCCCCATTCAGAATCATTACCAGTTTTTCAACTGGCGTCAAATTAATGTTCGCCGGATTTCAGACGGTACTGGCTTACGTGATCAGACGATCTTGAGTCAGTATCGAATTGATACTGTTCGGAGAATACCCAGACCGTACAGAAACTGAACCGCGTCAGTACCAAATCAGAGTTGGTTGGATGGTGAAATGCGAAAAAAAGACCATACGACACCGATATCGATGCAACGTTGTTCTAATACGAAATAGATAGTGGATAGGGATTCCACTGATCTTTCCGATATCACGGTTACTCCGATGAGACAATACTGCGCCAGTATTGAACCAAAGTTAGTATTAGCATTCAATATGTTCGACAGACGACAATGTGCCAGGATTGATAGGTCTCTGGCTGACTATGGAATCGGCAGTCAAATACACTGGAAGAATTTCACTTCCAAAATTACCGTGAAATTCCAGTAACGAGAGGACGAATGAATGATTTCCGAAAACTTACTGTACAGTCGGTAAAATTCATAGGAAAAATCCCTTTCAATTGTTTAGGAAGTCTTTGAAGTTCACAGAATGTCCAGTAATTTTCTGCAGAATTCTTACTTGTCCACCCATTACTGGAATTTCACGGGAATTTTTAGAATCAAATCTTCCCTAGTATATATTTTCAAAATGGATCAGTTTTGGAGAACGAGTTTATAGGAATTCTCTCAGGAAGAACCAATATTGTAATTATGAATTGGAATTGAAAAATTCGTTATCAATGTACGATATTTACGATACGATAATGATATTGGGATAATCGATATCGATACGATATTCTCCAAGGTGCTAGCAGTGCAACTAGTCATCAGAAAGGGCCTTGACATTGACTAGGAGGTGACTGGAGTCATTTCTGCTAGGGTCATAACACGGATACAAAGTTTTTTACGTATCAGTGTTAAGAAATTTGATATCATATCAACACATATCTGTTACCATTGTTACAAAATTTAGGATAATTTTTTATACAAAATCTCATATCACAGCTGGTTGCGAAAATCAATATCGTTTTTCATACAAGATTTCGTATTATTTTCAACAGTGTTGATTCTAAAATATTGCGAACAGGATAAACTTTTCAGTTCTATGAAGAACAAACTCATTCTAAAAATCCCGACGATGAATTTCAGCATACTCTGTATATTGATATCAAAAATAGAAAAGTATAATTTATTTCACAACAAAATTCACTATAAAACATAAAAGCCTCGCGAAAAAGCTACGTCTGCATATAGAGTTCGGATAAATCAAACAAATGTATATGTACGTGATATTTCATATATTGATACGATTTCGGTATACCGTATTGGTTTCGTGCCCATCAGTCGGAATGTCATGTGACGATGAATCGAAGCATATATTGAAGCTTTTCCAAAATTATTCCATGATATTGAACTGAAAATCGTTGAGAATTCGAGGGGGAGTGGAATCGAGTGGGAAGATGGAAGAGATGTTCCAACATTGGAATGTGATATATCGATTCGTAGAAGTATATTTCATCAATGACAAGATAAATGTGACTGTTGATAAATTCATTCCATATTTATATCATCACATATTTACATATTCATCCTGATCTCAAGTTATTTTATTGTCATGTCCAAACGAGAAATCAAGAGATTTTCATTGTTGATCACAAACAAAAATTGTTGATTTCGTGATGAACACGATGATATTCGTACGATATTTACTTTAGAAATTGTTTACATGTGAAAATATGGAATCAAGCATCGATTTTACAATAATCGTTATTCAAACCACTGACTTCTGAGAGTAGCATTTTTTGTACTTTTTTCCCCATTTCGAGATACCTCGGCAGAACAGTTTCCAGTTGACTAATTCTCTCACTCGACTCGGACTGAGCGAACGTAGTCCAATTGGAAATAACGAATGAATTTATCTCGTTGACCATCCTGTGTCACATACAATGACAACTATGCGTCCAAGAGCGATTCTCTCACACACGTAATCTTGAAATCGAAAGATGTGAAATAATTACGTATTACAGAGGTATCATTATCGTAAGATTTTCATGTGAAAAATTCAATTGCACTCGGAATCATTCTTCCTTTTGCATTCGTGATCAGAGTTTGAAAATCATTCACTTCAACACTTGGAACGTCATTATGAAATGTGAATATAAAAAGAAACTTAGGCTATCTGACTTTTCGTTGACCGTATCACTTGAATAATAAATGGGTAATTTATCATCAAATAAAACTCGGATTCGGCTTTTGATGAATTCTTTGAATTCACAGAGGAAGAAAATTTCGGAATTATATATAATTTACGTATATTTTGATATGTTTAATACACCTAATTACATATAAATTTGAAAACTTTTCCACTCCACCAAAACATTTCGAGTTTTGAGCACAACGCATCCCCTTCATGAAAATTCGATGAGAATTTGACAAAAATATCTAAAAAATTTAATTTTGAACTTCATAAAAAGTTAGAATAATTGAAAAATTTGATACCTGTAGAGAAAGCATTGAAATTAATTCAAACGATCTTTCCAAATTCATTTCCATTAGTTTCACTCGATTTCTCTCAAAGAAAGAACTGTAATATTTGTGTATTATCTTTTTCGCATATTCCCGCGTTTGTCTTTTATGACTTTAATCATCAGTTCGTTTGAAGTTATACATTTCTTCCTCCCATTTCCATTTTGAAACCACATTCCATAGAACCATCGTACGGAGAGAATAAAACATAGTATGCATCATGAAAAGAGAATTTATTGCTAATTACTTTTCTATTCCGAACCGCTATCTATTTTTTTCTCTCCTCCCTTCTATTTGGCCCTTGCCTGGTGTCAGTACTATGAATTTATCGAGAGAATCTTATTTCGATTTCACCTCCAAACCTGAGAAAGTAATCCAAGGGGAAATTAAATGATTTATCTGGTATTTTGAAATCTTTGAAGAATGTTCTTTCTGAACGAAAAATTGTGGAACACGGTTTCCAGTACTCCCCTCGTATTGATTCCACATTCAACTGTATTCCTTTTGAGGCACCAGCTCATTAGCTAGTAAATATGTGATGTTAACTCATCGAATGTTTGATGTCATTGAATATAATGCTAACCCAACATATAAACTAATTCAAATTCTCTAAATGAAACTTAACAAGGGGACAATCGTGTATTAGTATGAATTTTGATACCACCGGTTTCGCAATACACTATTGATTCGATGCTTTGTAAATGTGAAGCAGGATGCCGGACGTTGCATAGAATTTACATAGAGAATTATAAAGGACTTGATAGAGGAGTAACAGGAAACACCAGAATGAAGAGGAATTGAGAAAGGTTGAAGGGTGTTGTAATATAGCTACCACCTCGACGACGCTGACGATGACGACGATGACGGGAGTAACGGTAACGTAGTGCAACGTAGCTACATTCCGACTATGCTTGTAGGTACCTTTACGTACGTATATTTGCATTTGTGTGAACATGTTTGCCATTTGATTGCATGGAAATTGCATTGGTGACAAGCATAATATTACGAGGTTTCACTCCACAGTACCCTCGAATACTGCATCATATATAGTATATATATATATATATATATATATAATGAACATTCAAAAGCCGAACGGTATTCGGTAATTCAGCATTTCACAAGTGAGATGAACGATCAGAGGAAGTGAAGTTACGAATCGGAAAATAATTCATTCACATCGTTTCAGTTTATTCAATTCACATCGTTCTTTTTTCCATTTCGTTTTCAGATGAATTATTGTTTACCAACAATTTTTTCTTGTTCAATCAAAACCAAATGTTTCACGAGATGTGGAACATAAATTGTGAACCAAGACTTTTAGTTTTCTACCTAAAAACTCTTATGAAATTATCATATTGTTGGATTTATTTCGTTGGGCCAACATGCTCTAGCAGCGACAAATAAAAAGAGAGAAGAAGAACACAGGAGGGAGGTCTGATCTATCGTTACAAAAGGTGTCAAAGTGAAATTGATTTCAGAATTCAAACGGAAGAGAAACAGAGTGGGGAGTGGAGACGAAGAGGGTGGGAGGAAGGATTTGATTCAGTTTGGAAGGGTAAATACACGTCAGGCCACTTGGCTGAGGTTGAATAATTCATAAAACGATGCCAGAGAAATGCTCAATGTGAATTCGATCTATGAATCGTAACTATCCAACTCCAGCATGCCATGTCAATAACCACTCGACCATTTCATTGCAGTTCATTAATTGGGAAAACTATACTTTTATTTTCAAAGAACTATCACTCTCAGACGTTTCGTATTCTCTATTTATTGTCTCCATTCTCCGTTCAAATATTGGTTGGAAAGATTGAATTCCTCAAAATTCATACATCCTGAGTTCTGTTGAATTGAAACGAATGTTGATGTTTTCAAAAATCTCTCTCTCGTTGAATGTTTCCTCGTACAGGAACAAAATGACCGCTTCAAAACTGAACTGAAAGATGTTGGTTATTAAGTACTGCTACTCTCTTTGCATTTTCAAACAAATTCCCTGTGAAGAATATTAATAACAGGTGGAAGAAAAGAGATGGAGTATCAAGGAGTAGCAAGGAAAATTCTAAACGAGTGAGTGTCGGATTGAGAAGAGGGAAAAACATTTCCGAGGAGTTCTTTTTTCCCTTCCGCTTTCTCTTTGATTTTTCTTCCATCTCTGTTTCTGTTTCTCTTTCTGATCCCATACCCGAGGGGTGGAGAGACCAGAAACTTTGCTAATTACGCGAAATTGAACTGATTAAAATTTATAAGGCGACCGGTTTGATACTATATAGAATGAAGAAGAGAAAAGGACTGCAAATTCGAGCACAAAAAATTTGGATTGTTGGGAGAGGTAGAACGAGAAATGAAAGGAAACAGAGGTGATGTGAGGAATGTAATTTAAATGTGCGCATCACAAGGTTCAATAATCTTTTCGGGGGATTTCATTGAACGTGCAATTGTTACTCGAAATGTTGGTTGTCACAACGGAAGGTCTGCGCTCAAATACATCCAATGTTTATAATTCACCTGCGTTGTATATACTGTAATGATTTTTTCTCCCGATTGGGGAGAGATTGCATTGAAGATAGGTGATTTCGATATGATCAACATAATATTGATTCTTTTGATCCTTTGTATCGATTTTCACGGGAATCAATCTTTTTGTTCCGATCTTTTATTCTTCCATACGTCAAAGATTTCTTCATTTGTTGAAGAAACAGTCAAGAAAAAAATGGGAAATTTTGATTTTTACGAGAAACATTCTTCTGCGATCGAAGAAAATTGGATGAGAAGAATGAAAAAAAAATTACCACACAATGGAAAAAATGAAATGAAAGTAAAATAAAGTGGAATGAAAGTACAAAAATGAAGTGAAAGTAGAAAATTATTACAAAAATGAAATAAAAACAAAAAAAATAATTAAATTCAATAATTGAATTATTAGTGATGGGCAATTGGTATTATGAAGAATTTGAATGGTATTGAGATTAGTTTTAATTTATTTTTATCTACTTCCTGCGGTCGCTCACGCCTTTGATCAGACACGTTTACAATTTTGATAGGTTTTACAGTTAAATGTTTTTGCACAAAGTGCTTGGTGATTTGATGGTGCTACTATTCTCAGTAAAAGTTCATTGTTCATTGGTTTCTGATGATCATCACAGTTAACTTTTCGTCGTCATGTTGATGATTTTTCTGGAAAAACGTGCATCAATACTTCCGTCTATCCGTAGAACTACGCCAGTCAAAACCCTCAGATCCAGCCGGCAACACTCGCTCATGTTATGTCTGTTGGATTCAACGCATGTGTTACCGATCGATCAATGAGTGATGCGTCCAAGCAGCACGTAACAGAAGGAGCATCATATCACTGCCACTCAACCAATATTCACTCAAGGGGTAGACCTTGCAAGGCGGAGACTTGGGAAGGGGATAGGACCGGTGGCCTTGGCTCGTTTGTGGATTTCTTTCAACTGAAGTGCAAGAGAGAGTTCAGCGAAATAGATAAGGATACTGTGTCACCAAAATCTCACACCGACACTACTACTGCTTCGATCAACGTTGATCCAGAAATGAAATCATTAACCTCCTCTCTGCCTCTCAAGAAAAGAAATGGCCAGCTCACTCTTTGAGTCGATCACGATAACTCCAATGACTCCAGCTAAATTGGATTTAATACACAGTGTAATGATCACAAAATTTGGAAAGCATGAAGAGGAAATAAAGGGAGAGAACCAATTCATCACAAGTCATATTGACAAAGTGAGAGACAATGTATCCAAGGAGATCTCTACTCTCAGCAATGAGATTGCTCCGCTTACAGCCAGTGTTACGGAATCAGAAGGGAAGTTTCAACAGCAATTCAATGCACAGGAGAACAGGATTGAAGCTCCCACCGGAATAGTTCAAACCCAAGAGAGACTGTACCGTAGAAATAACGCAATAAGTGAGGAATTGAATTTCAACCCAGAAAACTGCTTGAGAGGAGTTGATTCATTTTTTAAATTCAATTTTTAATACAAAAAATGCAGTTGCTAAGGCTATTCCTTTAGGAAGCTGGTTGCTTGTTAAATTTGCATTGTTGAGCATTCAAGGAGACATCATAAAACGTAAAACACAGTGTTTAAGAGGATCATTGAAAGGAAATTTTCCTAGAACAAGCTCTCCCGAAAAAGGAACACATAATAATGTAAAAAGCAAGTGCCCATGTTTGAGTAGAAAGGATAGCGAGACCCACTGTAAAAATTGAGCATCTTGAGGTTTTCACTACGAATAAACGGCTTGTTTGGTCGGAATCTGCAAACAGATTTTGTTCCTCAACGAATCCTCAGAGTTCATTGAGGAATAAATCTGTTTGCAGACGCCGACCGAACTAGCCATTCGTAGTGGAAACCTGAAGATGTTTATTTTATCAAAAAAACTGGATTCGATACCCGAGCACATCGTTGATATCACCGGGAACGGAGGAGTAGCCGCCGAATCTTCCTCTTGTACGGCAATTGGTGGACAGAAAACTCAAGTAGGACATAATCAGCAAGATCTTCAGCCAAATCCATCCATCAATATCGTTTTCTGAAATATGGGTCGATATCCTGAAGTGGAAATTTGTTTGATTTTGAAGATTTCTGCCAATTGGGTTAGAACATTTCCGACGTAAGCCTTTCCGCGATCTGTTAGGATACATATAGGTGCTCCGAAGGTAGCAATGCAGTGACGCGCGAAGGCGTCTGCGATTGTCGGTGCTCGGCCATTGGGTATAGGTATGGCTAGACAATATTTCGTGAAGGTGTCTTGCATCGTAAGAATGTATCAATCTCCGTTGAGAGGCAGTGTGAGTGGCCCTACTAGATTTAGTGCAACGTTAGCGAATGGTTCTGCGGGAGTGTCTGTAATCAACATCGGTTCTTTCGTCTTGATACGCACGAGCTTTTGTTCTTGACAGCTTTTACAAAAATTGACATAAGTCGAAATATCTTCGTACATCTTCTTCAAAAAATAGTAGTGTTGTCTAATTCTACTGTAAGTTTTAGAAATTCCTCTATGACCTGCGAATGAACTCTCGTGGTATTCCCTAATGATTTTGGTCGTCAAAAAGGTATAGTGTTTTTGGGAGAACTGGTGTTTAGGTGACTCTATCCCGGGGATTGAAGACACATTTCAATGTAAGTTCTCCAGCAACAAAAATCATTCGCTGGGAAGAGGCAGTGGCGGTCTCTTTACATCATTTGATGACAGCTTTAACCTGATAGTTATAGATAAATTACTTTGGTGAATAATGTTGCGAATTCAATGTCACCCAGTGAACGTGATTGTAGGCTCCCTGTATCTAAGTCCTACTCTGAATCTCTCAGATATATTAGAGCTCCTTCAGGAAACTTTGAATGAGATCTTTCTACTGTTTTGGAACGACCTAATCGTACTTGGAGGAGATTTTAATATCTGTATTGGTGAATTAGATTTGTTCCCTTTAGAAGTATTTGAAGACACCCAATTGGCACATCCCAGATTGTCCTATGATAAAAACATAGCGACAAATGAATCCTTATTATCTGACTTCATGGCCGAGAATAACATGACAGACATAAATGAGAGATCGATTAATGATCGGCTAGCTTATTTCACCTTCATCGGTAAAACGGGGCTTAGCGCTATCCACCTTTTGTGGGTTTTCGCTGATAAACTAGAATTCGTCAAAGATCTGGAAATAGAAAATGATGTGTTAGGCTCAGACTATCCTACGATTTGTATTATGCATTGTAAGACTCATTCCAGACTTATTCCTAAATTCCCACGGATCATTCATTGATTTTGCTGATCGTCCACCAGAAGGAACGTGGATTTCATTGACGCCATAAGAGAAGCAGCTTTGGATTCTGTTTTGACTCGAGTAGTATATAAGTTCGCTCGTTTCTTATTGGCTGATTCGTGAGAGAAGTTCAGGTCAGCTATGGCCGCTATCATGTGCACACGTGAAACTTTCTATGCCGAATGTTAATAAATTTGATATAAAATACCGTACGCAGTTTATCATTTTTCAATGAAATAATCAGAACAATTGAATTTTCAACGAGAGAGTTTGATCAGCTCCAGAAATGATGCCACGATACGTTCCGTCAGGGCTGCGCCGGAATTTTCGGAATGTTTCGGAAAAATTGGATTATGGACATTTACGAGTCTATGATTCCCAAAAATCGATATCTTCCTCCGGATCACTCATTTCTAGATTGCATCCCTGAAAGTTCTTTATTCATGAAAATGGTTCGCTTTTATTTTATTTCATTTTATTCTTCTAAAATGTACACGGAAAAAGGAAAAATTCGTTGGCCTAGCAAGAATTTCGCTGTTTTAGTGAATCTTGTTTGTTATTATACGGACAGCAAGCAAGTTTGCTAAAATTAACGGCAATTCATTGTTTCAGCGAATCAAGCTTCTCAAGACCAGCGAAAATAATTATAACGGAAAAGTTCGTAAACACAGTGAGTTGGTTCGTTAGCACAGCGAATTGTCATCCCTAGATTGTTCAATTTACATAGTGAAGACAAATTCGTTGAAATAGCGAAATTTTTTTTCTTCTCGTAGAAAGGATTATATTTTTTCACTTTGAGAATTAGAGTGAAGCTGTTGATTCAACAGCTGTTCATACGAGACCAAACTTTTATTTACTCACAAACTTATACGCTGTTAGAAAAATCATGAATTGTAATGTCAGTACTGAAAGTTTTTTTGGATGATGAAAATTAGTTTCATAAAATATATCATTGTTTTATACGTAATTTCGAATGAAAACACATTCATAAGAAATTCAGGGGTATAATCTCATGTGTTATGTATTAAAATGATTGCACATGCACAAGGAATTATTTGCAAAGTGATTTTTGCGCGGTCAAATTTTTTGAAAATCAGTGAAAGGAAAACGATAAAAATACACGTCGATTTCAGATTCAATAGAAATTTGATGGAAAGTTTTCATCAAAGTTCCATGGAAAACCAACAACATCAACAGGAAACTATAGTAACTATGCTGATGCTTTGAAAAGCCGTTTATTCTTCATTCCGTTTGATACACGATTCATCTAAAATAATAATGAATTATTCCATTGCACGCAGAAATGAACATGACATCCCAATGAAGAGCTTCACGATAATTCTATAAAAGAATGAGCCCAATCTGTAGTATATTGAAAAAGTTCCGAACGGAATTTCAATGCACCAAAATAGATTCGAAAAATACAATGAAACAAGTGACAAATGTACAGAACATTGAAAAGAATTCTTGACTCCATCCTATGGATTTTTCATTCGACGCGTAATGGGATGCTTCTACTCATCCATACGTGCACCGTACCATTAAATTCTGTAGGTTGGAAATCCACCTCTTCTTCATGCTTCTTTGCTCCATCATTCGAACTCTCATTGGAATTCCGATAAGTTATTACATCGAGAAAATGAGGAGAAAATTGGAGAGCGGCTCAAGCCGTGAAAACAGTGTCAATTACTATGAGGTTATAACGATAATGTCCCATCTTGCACCGCCAACATTTATTACCAACCTTATACTATATTGAGTAAAGCTGATTTCCTTCTCAAACTTTCTCGATCGGAAATCAACTACTTTTTTCTCTTGAAGTGGGAAAATTCAACCACTCCAACTGAAATTGCGATATAAATCACATTTAACGATTGAGTTGTGTATTTTCATGCAAAATGAAGTCAATCACCGGAATATTTACTCCTGTTCCAGATTTGGATAACATGCTTTACGGATATACGAACAACATTTACGTGTTGGACCACACACCCGAATCTTTGCCGGTGAGTAATATTATTATGTACATAGTCATACAGCATCGTATTGCAATGGTACTTAGAATACCGTCTTATACCTTTGGGAACGGTTTCTGCTTTGCGGATCACTGATGGACTGATTCCACTTCCCAAGGTCATTCATATATACGATCAACTGTCCTCTCTGTAGAATTGAGACCAGTATGAGGTATCATTTACATAAATTGAACGAGATTGAATCAGTGTGTCGATTTTATTCTTTTCTTTTCATTTTTCCAAATGAATAATTTTACAAGAATTAGATTAAAATTACAGAGGATTCGTTTATTCTTGTAAAAACGTTTCATGTTCCATGTTTCAAAGCATACATATTTTTGATTCAAAATCTCATATCCTGTTGTGATTTGTTGATATTTCTTCGCTCCGTTTATTGACGTTTTACATGCATCGTATTATGCTGTTATACGAGACGGAGTATATGCCATAATAAAGCGGATTGCTTTTGGACCTATGACGTACAGACGTCAGCTATGTACGAAGTAAAACTGTACGAGAACCAGCTTTACTATGATGTCTATACATGTATACATGTGCACGGTCTTTTACTGTATAATATCCCTGTTCTTTGTGCAGTATTCAATGCGTTCAGACTCAAGAATCTCGGATATATTTTCCCTTATTCAAACCGATAATGCAAAGAGTTCAATAATATATATACCTTCAGATTTTACAGGATATTTCAAGATATCGCGTTCGTTTCTCATGCCTTAGTTTAAAATACTGCTTCAACTCTTCCATCAACCCGCGCAAAAATATTTTCTGCATGAATTTTGATTGTTTTACTTGGAATTTGAATTCATCGTTGATCAACGATCAAAACCAGTCTATTCCAACGAGTTTTCATTTCTTAAATTGTCCAACTGATATCCTATAATTTGTGAGATTTTTGTACTTTATATACGATTCATGAATGCAAGCTAAACACATACGCATCACTACTTTTTATTCTATTCGAAAAACGTGATGTATCTAGGCTCTGTGTATAATAGATTGATTGAATTTCAAAGACCATTCTTTTTTCCTCTTGGCTGCCGATATATCGTTCAAGTCAAGAATCCCAAGGGATTCGTTCGGGAAAGGATGATTGAGGCCTTACATAAAAGGTTATGGGGAATGTCTATCCATCAATCGATGGACATCATTTGACGTGTATTTATAAATAGATATCGATCACATTCAAATATATCTCAATCTCTATATACTTACACAGAATGTCCGAAAGATATTCCTCATGAGAAGCTGACAAATTTTTCATACAGAATTATTCCACAATTAAGAGTTTTTTCTAAAAAATTAATTTCCTGGAATTGTGAGATGCGCATGAGTGCATACATGTATGCACCCATACATGCATTTTAGGAATTTGATTCATTCATTTGGAATGTCAAGTGTTACAACATTTCAAACTTAGTTTGCGCACATCCTATTCCATTCATGAAATCGTATACAGAATAATTTAAAGTTGCATCCACGTACATATAATTTCGTGACTCTCAGTATTGCAGGTTTCTTCCGCTGTTTTAAGTAATACACATTCCACGACTAGCCGCTATATTACGCCATCCCGCAGGCTTTTAAATGTCTTCATACAGACCCTCAAATTATTACTTTAATTAGAGGCTGATTTACCTATATGATATGAAGTTCTTCATTTATATCCTACAACCAGATAAGATACAAAGCATAATTTCGTTTCTCTCCTGTCGCGGTTAACTTGAATGTATTATTCAACAAAATACAGGATATACAGAGTGTTTATACGTCGGTTGAAGGCCAATTCCTGAAATTCTCAACTATTACTCCTTTCGAATGGGTTTGGATGGATTTCAATTGAAGAATCTTGTGATCATTCTTTCACTGCAATACTATTCAAATTTTTTCTTTCAAAATAATCGATCAGAAAACAAATATGAAATTGTAAGAGAAATGGAATGGAGTATAATCAGGGTATATCACTGCCATCTGATATCATGGGATTCACTGGAGTGGAATCTATCGAGTGTGCTGAACGGTAATTGAATGGACAAAAATTTTGTCAATGGAAATTAGAAAATTAGAACAAGCTATTTTCGAAAAAATTGCTTTCTCTCTATTTGATAACATAGCACAGTATAGGAAATTTTCGTGGATTAATAGACAAAAATCTGATGTCGATGAATTTCCTTTTCAAATACTCAAGAAGATTTCTACTCCCACGTATCGTTGCAACAATTTTGTTCACAGCAATCGACATTTTATAAAATTTGTCTAACGGTATACTCATCTTACCCGGAGAAATCGATGTTTTAGTTTACATTCGATTATATTCCTTTATTTGCTCTCTCCTGTATACCTTACAATATTATCATCAATTTTGAATCTTATCTCAATGGAATTCTTTTATTCGTCCACCAAGATTATTCGCATTGGGAGCAGATATCTGGATATAAGAAGAAATCAAGCGATGATAGATAACGAGTGTAGGAGAAGAGTAATAAAGAGGAAATCTCCCTCGTACGCACATAACCCGTTGTTCCAAGAGGAAAAACAAGAACCCGTGAAGCTGTTCCCATGAGACTACCCCTTCTTTCCAAACTCATCCTTTCTTCTTGTACACCACGGTATATACCTACTACCTCATGACCTTTTTACGAATCCCCCGCCCGTATTGATAGATAACTCTCACACACATAAGGAAGCTAAAATTGAAGGAGTTATAGGGAAGTTTCCATTCTTCCTTCCTTTCTTTCTCTTGTCTCGTTGAAATCGCAAGGGAATACCTCTGTGGGAAAATTGAGAAACGAGACGCCAGAGAAGGAAGGCCTAAAGAAGTTTGTTCGATGTTGTATTCGTACATGTAGCAAAATCAAGACCAGGAATTGAATCTGCAATGGATTTATCAAATGATATAGATACATATTGATGGAGGGGAAGAAGTTTAGGGAGAGAATCGGATACCTTTCGTTTCTCCGTAAGAATAACTTTGAAAACTTATCTATAATCTGGATTCTCGTCACATAAACATTCCTTGATCATCGATTACAAACAAGTCTTATACAACTCCACGGAGGAGAAGAATTCACTTTGACCGCGGAATCTTATTTCGCTGTAGATCTTTTGCTGGAGCAACAAAAATTCGCTGTTAGGATGAAGTCTTAGCTATTACCACAAAACATGTCATCGTTTCAGTTCCACAGAAAATATGCGTGACCTAAAATTCATTGTGGACATTCGGAATGATTTTCATTTCATCAGGTGAATAGAATGTTCTTGAATGGTTTTTCTGATAAACTAATAGATTGGCATATTCCATATTGATCTTCAACTTATTGAACATTCGTTTCAAAGTTTTCTCTTCAGAGGGGAATCAGAACATTATAAGGGAATATGTTATGATGCTGCAGTAAACACTCATCAATTAGAGGCGATTATCACGTTGGGAGCTAAATTAATCAAAATATTCAAGAATGCAAATTTTTCAATGATAATGCAAGCTTGTGGCAGGCTTGGCACAATCGTTCCATTGTTTCAACATGAGTCCTATATGGTATTCTGAGGAAGACACTGAACAATGTACAGTGATCACTTACTTTTTTTTTTATCATGGTACTTGTGATCGAAGAAGCATGGATAAATACTTGATCAATTGATTCACTGTGAAAAATTTGTATGAAGAAAACATACGTGTATGTGAAATAATTAACACATACACGGATAGGAGATGTTCCATATATATCCGGAAGATCCTAAGAAATGTACAGTGAAAATCCCATAAAAACAATCTTCATGTATTTGTATGTGAAAATTTCTTCACGTCTCTGGGAATTCACTTCTCCCGTACAAGTATAGGAAATTTCCTCTACATAGATATGGGGAAATTCCAAATATTTTCTACAGTGTTGGATCAACCCTGGCAAAATCAATGACCCAAAATTGGCCTGATCTTATCATCAATTTTGTGTTGGAATTGGTCGAGACCAGTCTTGGCAGACCTTTAATACTCGTGTCTTCCAACCCATCAATCAACTAAAACCATTTTTCTTATCACAAGCTCTAAATTATGAAATTTTTTACCTTTTTTTTCCAAACAAGGTCTGCGTTCCAACTAAAAATAGTTATTTATGTATCTATCTAAATTTACTTCAATTAAATTTCCATATAATGGATTACATACAATATACTTTCGAATCTCACAATAAACCTTTTTCCTATAATTTTATCCCATCTCGAGTCATCTTTCTTGTTTTTTCTTCACTTTCTATCCCACTCCGGTCTTTTTTTCTTCTCATTTGCGCATTCGACATACCCCTTCTCGTTCACTTTTCCAGTATTCGTCTCCCCTTATTTCATCACTTAATCTCAATCTTATTATCTTGTTCATCCTTTTCTATTCTCCTTCTCTGTCTAACATCATGATTCCCTTGTGTCATTTGTTACGCGTTGAGTTTTTCATCCTTATTCTCTTCTTTCACAGACACCTACATTTGCATCCCTTCTTTAATCTTCTGGCTATTATTATCCTTGTCTTTATGACCTATAAACATAATTTTTCCCTCCATCTGAGCTATTTGAAACTTGACCTATCATTTTTGATTGCAAAACTTGAGTTTTATTTGCACTGGTTTCTTCCTTTCTTTCTCTTGCTTTGAAACTGATACTTGAATTAATGATACTCATTTTCTGATGATAATTCTAATTCTAGTTCCTTTTGAAAAATACCCCCAATGAGCGATCGCATAAATTTGAATTTTCAGAGGAAAAGCATTGCTTTGTAATACTTTTCTTGAAAAGTTTCACAAAGCTTTGATTTTTAGAACAAAACAGGCTTCCAGAAATGATCAACTGTAATGAAATCCATCATTGTCATGGAGTATTAGAAGCAAGTTGAATTCATCGTTCGACGGAGCGTTTGATTAAAGCACTTCCGTGTATATTCAAGTACGAGTACAATATATATTCCTTCAGCGAAGGGAATATATGGATATCTTTGGTAAGATGAAGCAGCGAATGCAGAAGTGCCTGATCTCGATTTCGCCTCGATTAACAATGATAAGCTTCATCGAACACTAAGATTGGATAGGAATTTCTCGTCAAGGAACTTTGGATTGTCACCTGAGTGGGTGCTTTGTTGTCCTGTACCTCACGCTCTGCGTCTCTTTTGATTACCTCCCCAGATCGTCTAATTTGAATCATCAATTAACAATGTTCAGAAGCTTTCAACTCCTTAGTTCGATGTACCTAATCTCAGGGATTTATTTCATGAGAAAAATATCATTGACAGATGTTTTAAGTCATTGAGAAGGAAATTCACATAGCATTCTACGACTGCAATGATACTTTGATCATCAAAGGGGAATTTCTTGAACTTTTCTTGAATCATCTCAAAATATCTCGAAGATTTGAAATACAATGTGGGAAAAAGGACAACGCGTCTGATGGACAAATATGTTAATATCACTCTCATCGAATTCATTTTTCCATTTCTGTAACGTGAATCACAAATACTTGGCAACGTAATCTCCTATCGCATAAAGATTTGGGTGAGATGATAAGAAGAGTGAAGAGCATTACGGAGAAATTATGGACAGGGATTGAAATTGTTTCCCTATATTCAGTATGTCTCCTCCAAAAGTTCTTCACTGATCATACGGATAAATCAGTATTAATTTGAATAACTTTGAACGCACAAAATAAATAATTGGTAATTGAGATTATCGTTCCACTATCAGGTTGCTGAGATTCATTTTCAGACTCATAATGTTGAGAATATCTGCAGCGAATTCCAAAATATTTGTGTTAACTCCAATAAAGAGGTTTGGAAGCAAAGAATACTCATATTATTGTACTGGATTCAACACTAAAATGGCTTCCGTATCAAATTTGACTTGAATTCTCAAACAATCTGCGGTGAATTTGATACAAAATATATGTATTGTCAAGTCTAATAACGTTCAAAGGAATCTTTCTCCGAATCACAATGGGAAAGGGATTAATATAGAATATCAATATCTGAAATACCAGTTCCCCTACTTTGTTTATAAACAAGAAGGGGGAGAAACAGAGCAATTGATGAGTGTTTTACAATTGAAGAATTACAAGTTTCACAAGTTTTGCATTTGGTAATTTGAATACATTTTGTTTATTAAATTTATATGTTAGTTATCTGAATCTTGGAGTTGTAAATACTATACAATGATTTCTCGAGTCGATGCAATCTCACAGTGTTCCTTCTGAGTGTTATGACCACCGAAGAATTGTTTATTGTCCAATTTATTCCCTAGTAGGAATTATGATTGGGAATAAGATGGGCCCTAGCTAGTTTCACCAGATGTTAGGTTGGTTTCTAGCTAGTTTTGTAACAAACTTTCTAGCCTGTGTCCATCCAGATGTCCTACGGAATTGCTAGAATCTTGTTCACATTGGTAATTGGAAATATGAAATCGTGTTTTTTTTTGTAACATCACACCTATGAATAAGGTAACAATGTATTTTGACGTGTAATCTCCAGTTAAGAACGTTGCTTTTGAATTTATCTCCATAAAATAATCCCGAGTAACAAATTGAAACGTTGGGGCTTCCTTTTATTCCTCTGACCGTGTTAATGGACCGTCAATGTTACTGTACGATCAGTTGACGCATGAAAAATCTACATAAATCAACTCAATATTTAGGCACTAAACTTAAATTGGCTGAAATGTGTTATCCAGTTGCCCCCACGTCGGTCCCATCTAGTACGTGGATGGTAAATGGGACGCCCAGACAAATTTCTACCAGGGTCGTTTGTTTTTTTTATTTTCACTTGAGTTTATTCTTTCTTTCAGGAAAACGCGTTTCTTAAATATTTCCAAATCTGTGATTCGTGAGAAGATCAAATCGAACAATGTGATGGCAGAAAAGCTGAATTAGTAAAGATTATTCAAAACAGTTGTGTATTGAATGTGGTTTCATACAAAACCGCATATAATACAAAATAATAAACATTAAATCATAAACTTTATCAGGTTCAAAATTTCTGCATTCATTTATTTGTTTGAATTGATTTGTTTATAAGTTCCCCCAATTCAATATTATAAGATTTTATCAAGTGCTCTAATTTTTTGTCCATCTCTTCTGAATTCTGACTAAATTTTAAAATAAGTCTTTAAATTTCATCTATTTGAAATTCAAATTTTTTTTTTGTTTGAATGCATGATTTTGAAAATGTAATTTCTTCCTTCAGATCAGGTGTACTTTATTAGAACATTTATAAAGTGTCTCAAAAAATACTCCGCTTCTTCTGAAGGTGAATTCATAATGGAAAATGAACACTTCTTCCTTTTTCATATTTTTTTATTCAGAGCTTAGTTTCAGAGTTGACACCGAACGTTTGAAGATATTGAGTATATATTCCCGAAATCTGAAAACTCAGTAAATCTACGGAATGAGGAAAAGTCAAATGAATTTTCCAGACTTCTGAGTTTTCAAGATTGTTTCCACTCCTTCCAGATAATTAGCCACGAAATTGGACTCTATAAGAATTCTGACGAAACTTGAATACAAATTCAAAAATTTTCAAACGCTTTTTTACATGTGATATTTGAACGGAGCATATAAATGTATTCATAGAATTCAAAAATTTTCAAATAATCAGAAAAATGTTAACTATCCCTCACAGTTTCGTAAGAATTTTTCCAAAGTGCAACTCCGTTCCTATTTGTCTGAAACAAAAATCAGAAAATTTGTGAGATTCTTCATAAACATTTCATAGATGGTCAGACTTTTTTAGATATCAGCAGAGAAAATCCTATATTCTCCAAAGATTGTTCATGGTTTCAGAAAAATATTTTCATACGGAAAAAGGCTATTAAAACTAAAATATTCAATACCAAACTCTTTATAAATCGCGGTATGCTTAAAAATACTTCTCATTCTATACTAAACTTTGAATCATGTTGATTCATGGAAGACTTGAGATATAAACTAAATTTAGATGGAGTATAAACTACACGGAGTATGAATTTCTAACGTTCTTGAAATCGGAACGAGTGTAAGGGAGAAATAATGGCGTGATTCAAGATCTTTCAAATCTTTCCCAATTATTTTCTTCCGACAGAACGATTTTCCCCATTTGGAAATACCTTGATAGGAATCATAGAACATATCAATGTGAGTTTGGTTCTGCCAAAGCTCCAACCAGACGACTGAAATGAACTTTTTAATGATCTAATCATAGTTGAGCAGAAAACTTATAAAGAGTATTTTTTATAACTGTAAAAAAAACGTAGAAGAATACAGCGATGAAAATGAAATGAAAAGGATTTACGAAAAAAAATGTCTCGTTAAAACTTTGATATTCACAAGGTTGGAAATGAATGCATGTTTTATGAATATGGAAATAATTACCCCTTCGTGTGCACGCTCATTTTCACGGTCGTCGAAGACAAAAGTGGTGAGTACACTGAGAAAAATATGAGGAATTTTTTCTCAATTCGGTGGTGGATTCCATCCCCTGATCGTGAAAGAATTGTTTTTCCATCTAAAATAGAGGAATTTCCCTCAATTTGGAATAACTGTTCCGTTTATTAGGCGTGGAATCCTGTAGAAAGTGAATCGAAAGAGGATCGAATACGTCAGTACTTGCTGCAAAATTCCTTTTTTTTTTCATTTATCACGACAGATGCTGCAGGCATTTCGAAACTTGTTTCCAATTAAACTTTGCTTTATGGATCAGCACATGTTAGAATATTTGAGAGTTTCCATCACGTGTTTCAATTAGATGTAAATCCAACTACAATACAACTTTCATGGTACCGTAAAACGGGGTGAATAAGATCACGCAACGGAAAAGATATTAAATGAATTTGTAATTGATTGTTGGAATGATAAAAATGAGGAATATAAAGAATTTACCATCCCCATTAGTCACATAATTCATTGTGATTTAATTCGAGATTTTTTGTGAGTGACTTTGTTTCACGGTATTTACTGAAAACGTTATACATAGAATGTGTTCCGATCTCTACAATAATTCGCGGCTGAAAATTATATCATCGCCCCAAATCTCGTGTTGATTCATGTGTGCATGCTTCTCACAGTACGTTCCCTTCTTTCCAAGTCAGTCGACATCATCAAGGAACTTTGAAAGCAACGACTTTTTTGAAACTGATTTTCATCAACGGAAATAACCACGTGGTGACCGCGGAAGTCCATTGCCACCATAGTTTTACGTATTCAAATATTATACACCGGTATTCCATGCAACCGATAAACGATAAGTGCAATTTGTGAACTGAGATCAATAAACTGAAGTTTCTCACTCATAATTCTCAATGCCCAATCAGTGAAACTTTCGGGAATCTTTCGATAGTTCCTTGAGTTTAAATCCCAAATCCCAGTTTCCAACAGGATCAAATAATACACTTAAGCCTGTAGCAAATGCGTTGTGTCATTCTTACACGCACGATATTAGTTTTGGCACAATTGAAATGTGTCTCTCAATAAATTTTCTTGTGAAGTGGCTAACCACTCTTGGTACTTTGTCCAAAGAATGAGGTGACATAGCATTCATTTTAAAAAATCTTTATTCATTGTCCCAAATCAAGCTCATTGCCTTCAAACAAACCCCCCCCCCCCCCCCCCCGATACAATACATTTATGCACGCAGAGAAAAATTCTTGCTGAAAAAGCGATTTCGAAAATTCTGCTTTGTTAAATCAGCAAAACGGTTGCTGTTACAGCAAAAATATTGCTATTTTAGCAAGATATTTGCTAATTCAGCAAAATTTTCTCGCCGTCTGTATATCTACAATTCCGGATTACTGAATGGCAAGCGCTTGTTAGAAGAGCAAGATATTCGCTGTGATGGCAAATTTTTTGCTAATTCAGCAACAAGCTTTGCCATATCAGCAAAGCGAATGTTCGAAGTTTGCTGTTTCAGCAACTTTTTTTCTCTGAGTGTGCCAACGCATTTTCCAATCTTCGAAACAGTTGTTAAAGTCGGTTTCCGGGATGGCCTTCAGCTCGGCTCTCTCTTCGATTCGGCTTGGATCTTCTCTATCGACTCAAAACTGTCTCCCCGGAGTAGTCTTTTGAGTTAGTTGAATAGCCAGTAGTCGTACGGTGCCGAATCAGGTGAGTACGGTGGTTGTGGAACGATATGGGTCGAGTTTTTTGCGAAATAGTCACAGAGAATCAATGTGGTGTGAGGCGGGCATTGTCGTGGTGCAGGAACCAAGAGTTGACTCGCTGCAATCGCGGTCTCTTTAGACGAATAGCTCCACGTAAACGACGCGTAACGCTCAAATAATATTTTCAGTTGACAGTTTGAACCGGCGGAAGGAACTCAAAATGCGCAACACCATGATAATCGACGAAAACAGTCAACATATACTTGATTTTTGAGCCACTTTGGCGCGTTTTTTTTGGTTTTGCCTCACTTTTAGCGCGATATTCTCTTGATTGATCGGTTGTTTGCGGGTCGTAAGCATATATCCATGTTCCATCTCTCGTAATAATGCGTTTCATCTCGTCCTGATAGTCAGAAAGCATTGTTTTACACACTTCAACGCGACGATGTATTTACAGGAAATTCAGTGTTTTCGGTACCAATCGAGATTTGACGCGTCTGAGGCCCAAAACACCCTTCAAAATCGTATTGACTGATCCTTTTGAAATGCCACTACATCAGCAAGATCTCTAATCGTTAATCAACGATTTGAAAGCACCAAATCTTCGATTTTCTGGACGTGAACTTCGTTAGTTAAAGTTGATGGTCGACCGGGACGCTTGTCGTCTTCGACACGTTCTCGACCTTCTTGGAACTGTTTATGCCACTTGGAAACAATTGTTTTCGACATCGCCCCATCACCGGAGGCTTCTTGCACCATCCTCAACGAATCAGCAGCAGAAAATTCACTCCACAAACAAAATTGATTACAAATTCTTGTTCAAAAAATTAAAAATCGAAAAATTCACTTTCAGCAGCTTACAAAACGAAGCGTATCCCAAACACTGAGGAATATTTTGATGTGACCCTTGGCACGGATATCAAAAACAGTCTCCCTGACCTAAGAATAAGATGACTTTCCCTAATACTTTTGCGCACAGAGTTTAAATTTAAATGTCACCTTACTTTTTGGGCACACTAATATATTATAATCTCCAAAATGTACACAAACACAACAGTTTTTCAATTTTTCGCAAATGTCGAGAATTATTATCAACTGGGCATGTATTGAGATATTGAAACTAAATAATGCTGTTGTAGTTTTTGCGAAATTTCAAGTACATCGTCACGATGTTCTTTATGTAACGGACATGTATTTGATGTATCTATTCGCTCTGAACATTTAGAAAGAATTGATAAATGCTTGGCGTGTTAAAGGAAATACAACAGGCACGACGAACTGTGAATAGACGCAAAAAGATTAGTGATAAGAAAAAGAATTCAATAACTACCACAATTTGGAATGGGGCAATTCGAGAGTATTCCAACATACTTTGTAAAAAGACTCCTGTCAGATCTCCCCCATTTCAATCCAATATCTTCACAAGCTTGACACCAAAATTTCTGCCGAATTCTTCGTTGTCATACCAGTTTTTTCTATGCAGGATGTTCACCTTTGCCTTTTTTCATTCAGACAGTTTGTAGTTGAAAAGAGTTAATTTCTTAATCCTCAGTTACCCCACGAGGATCTAAAGGGAACAAGAGGTTTTCCGAAAATCGGATCTTCTGTTCATAGGGATGGAAGGGTACGATTTGAAACCAGGACAAGAATCGAGTTCGAGAACCATAGTACATTTTTGATCATGGGACAAACTTCATTTCGTTGATTGCAAACCACAAAGAAAGGTTAAAGAAAACATGCGAAAATACGTGGGGTAACTGAGGCCTTTAATGGTTAATGCCTTTTGATTTTCAACTTCATATATTTCCTCAAAAAGTAATAGGGAATTGAATTGTTTCATTCAAATAATTTTTTTGGGCAAGTCTAAAAAAATCAATTTTTCGATCGAATTTCTGAGTCATTTTTCAAATGTTGATAGTTCTGACGCTTCTCGCGAATGTCAATTTCTTCAATCGTCAGCACATCATATATTCTCTAAACTGAAGAGAAAATCTTTGGTTTGTGGGTTATGGATATAGCTTACTGACCTGGATTTGTCACGTGGCTCACGGAGAGCTGTTTGCAGTTATAATCTTCCGATGCAGTAGAAAATAATATCCACGAGCTATCAGCGTATCTATCTTTTGATCCCCTTTATCACCTTCAACAGAAATCTTTTTATTTATTCTTTTCACTCCAAAAAAAAACATTTCAACAATACCATGTTTCAGAGTGGAAAAAAATCACCCCCGCCCTCCTATGAAACGCAATAATAAATCAATTTGGATCTCCAAAATCGAACAAAAAGCTGATGTTTTACGAATCACAAAAATCTAGAATGAGTGTGAAAATTACACGACGCGCCCACCTGTATAACTTTTTAGACGCGCTCACTGGAGGGTTAATAAAAGCACTCATTTTTCTGTACTTTCTACATACGTAATGCTCTTATTTTTCACATTCATCCTTTTGATATTAAATCCTACGTTACATACTCTGGTAACACCGTTATTGGCAGACTCTTCCAGTCGAATGCATCGAATTCCACATTCGTGAGATAAATGATATTTCACGCATCATGAGTTTTTTCCCTATACACCGCACGTCAGAATCCGAATTACGATGAAAATCGGATTCATAAAGCATAATCAAAACGTTCTCTCAATCGAAATGAAGATCTCTCTCTCTCTCTCTCTCTCTTTCTCTCTCAGGATTCATCTCCCCCGATGTATGCATAATTAAAATTTCAATAAAGGGAATTAATTTTAGTTTCATAAAAATTTCTCTCGAGCGTAGACTTTCCACTTTTCGACACAATAGGAAAAAGTATCGTACGAGAAATAATTTACTTCCTTGGGAGAATAATATGACCTGTCGAAAAGCCCTTTTCAGCAGAGCAATAGAAGTTTATATTGTAACGTAGCGATGTATCATGAATAGAATCAGCTTGAAAAATGAAAGAATATAATATAACCAGATCTTTGTTGTTTGAAATTCTCATAATGATGTCTACTTTGGTAAATCAGAATGGAATATTTTATGATGGAATATGCAAAAAGTGTATAAAGTGAATAAAGAATCCCAACTGACTTTGCGTCGTTGAGACTGTTTGAAACTGGTTTTTCCTTATTTCGAGACTCAATTACTTCTTTCGAACTTTCTTTCCAGTAAAAAAAAAACGGAGAACAAACAAGCCGACGTATTCACATTCATTTTCATACTCTGTGATTTCTTCCAAGGAAAATGTTGGTGCAAAAACGTCGTACAGAGCAACAATGAATGTCAATTGCGTATCATTAAACGTATCTTATTTTGCAAAGTAGGCAGGCGGACTACAATATTGATTTCTATTGCGTTGCGAATACAGCGAACGAACGCTACGGTACCGAGAATGGTATAGACTTGTTTAAACTCAGAAAATTCGTCCCACGTTCCCGATACGACAGACGAGACAATCGTTGTGCGAGGTTATACTATACCGCATTCATTTGAAGTACGAGAATTAAAATTTTGATTTAGCTATCGGATTCATAAATATTTCACTTGATTGATTTGACATTATGATAAGAATGAAGTAGGTGAAAGCACTTGTGAACTGAGGAAGAGATATTTGATGTAACGCATCGTGTTTTTTTTCCACCTGTGTTTTATAACGTTCGACGTATTCAAATACTAAAAAACATTGATGATCAAGTGATAAAAATAGAATATGACAGTAAAGGAAAAGAAAAATTCTGCTTTAGGTCTCTCAGTTCAATTGTAGACAGTTTGTAGTCTCTTGATTCATAGTCGAGTGAATGTTATTCAGGATTACGTGGGATTTTGGGTGAAAATGGTAAGGATCCACTGAATACCTTTGATGCTCACGTACACAGTGTGCCGGGGGTGATTTCGACATGCAAATACATCTGCATAGAACTCAATTGTATATTCAAAAGCGGAGGAACCAAACACTTTAAACGGATTTATGGAAATTTTGATACAGTATTAATACAAAAAAGTGAGCTTTATTTTCACATTGAAAAATATGCAGATCACGCATATACTTTGGGAGTGAAGGAAGGATGAAAAGTCAAGGAAGTGCTACTGGGTCCCAAGTACGTAGATGGAAGATTTCACTTCTTTTCTACATGTTTGTCAATAATATTAGGTGTACAAATAAGTTTTAGGAGAGTTTTCAAAAAAGTCAAGATTTATTAAAAAAGAAGTAAAACACAGTTATGCATCGGAATAATCTCCATCGCACTTAATGACCTTCAGCCATCTCTCAGGTAACACATGGGCTGGAAAGTCCCGGGCCTAACAAAGGGAACACGGGTTCAAAATCAGCTTCATTCATCAACGTAATCTCCATCAAGAATAACGCAATCATTCTAGCGCCGCTCTAACATTTCAATACCACTTTTGTAAAACAATTTATCTTTTGCCTCAAAATAGGCCTCAATTTCAGCGATAACCTCTTCATTCGAGCGAAATATCTTACCGGTGATCATTTTTTTTAGGTCTGCGAACAGCCAGTAGTCGCTGGGAGCCAAATCTGGTGAATACGGTGGATGTGGAAGCAATTCGAAGTTCAATTCATGTAGTTTTGCCATTGTTTTGATTGACTTCTGACATAGTGCGTTGTCTTGATGGAATAAAATTTTTTTCTTCACCATATGCGGTTGTTTCTTTGCAATTTCGGCCTTCAAACGCGCCGATAATGCGATATAATATTCACTGTTGATGGTATTTCCATTCTCAAGATAGTCGATTAATATTACACCACGCACATCCCAAAATACCGAGACCATAACCTTTCCGGCCGATTGTTGTGCTTTCGAGCGCTTTGGACGAGGTTCACCAGTGGCTGTCCACTCAGATGACGATCGTTTCGATTCCGGAGTGAAGTGATGGATCCATGTTACATCCATTGTAGCATATCGACGCAAAAATTCCGGCTTGTTACGTTTAAATATGCCCAAACAGTGCTCAGAAGCAACAACGCGTTCTTGTTTTTGGTCAGAAGGGAGCAAACGCGGCACCCACTTTGAGCAGAGCTTTCTCATAGTTAAATGCTCATGCAATATAAAGCCAACACGTTCTTCTGATATCCCTACGATGTCGGCTAACTCACGCAACTTCACTTTTCGATCATTCAAAACGATTCTGTGGATTTTTTTTATGTTTTCTGGTGTTGATGTCTCATTTGGACGTCCACTGCGTCCTGCATCATCGGTGTCTCTACGACCACGTCTGAAGTCAGCAAACCAACATTTTATTGTGGTTTCTAATGGAGCGGAGTCCCCATAACACTTTTCAAGCCATTGCTTCGCTCGAACGGTTTTTGTCCCATCAAGAAGCATTGTTAAATTAAAACACGAAATTGTCTTTGATTCATTGTTCTAAAAATAACAAAAGTAGCGTCAAACGGAGTGGAAATTTAGATATAAGAACTTTCCTAGCGTTTTCAGTAGATTTGGATTCCAAAACAATCCAATCGAAATCAGGTGTTCCATAAAATTCATACATTTTGAAATCGAATTGCGTATTTGTCATGCACATTTTTTGAATATCCGAATCTACAAACTGTACCACTCTGAATGATTAATGGAATTAAAAACTTTCTTCAATGACACCATATATTTCTTATAAGAATTGATAAAATATATCAAACGCCATTACTCCTAATCAAATTGAGACATATTTATTCACTGGAGAATTCAGGATTCAACTCCACAGATGATTGATATTGATTCATTCTCATTAATCTTCAATGGATAGCTCAGGCATTCCGGTTATCCCCATTCAATCCGATTGAACTCGAATCGACTCTTGTTCCTCTCGACTGGATTCTATCCAATGGCTAATAAAACCCACACATTCTAAGATCGGATTGGATATTCTCCATAGAAACCTAATGAATCCTCAATTTTATCAACTTTCACATCAGTTTCGATAGATCGAGTTACAAAAAATTTCAATGAAAACCGACTGTTCAATGGAATGAAAAAAATTATGAAATTGATTTGGGTATTTCCCATGACAGCTTACAGAATCTGGGAACCTTTCTATTATTCCCGATAAATTGGAATTACTCAACCAATCTATCCATAGCACCCATGCATTGTATAAGTGAATTGGATATTTCTGATAGAAACCCACAAAATCTGCAATTCCATTCACTTCCCCATGAATTGCAATAGATTAAAATTACCGAAGATTCCGATGAAACCCAATTTTGTCAATGAAATACAAGAAATTCCTAAACTGAATTGGATATTCATCATAAAGACCTGTTGAATGTTCAAATGTGTAAACATACCTATTATATCGGATAAATTCAAATGTTGGAATGATCCAACTGAAACCCATTAACGAATAAAATCCATACATTCTAGAATTTTATTGGATATTTCCCATACAAACCCATTACTGATTTGATATCAAAGATTTCCCCGTCAGTTCCAATAGATCGAGTTTAAAGAAACTTCCGATGGAAACCGTTCGCCTCATAAGATGAGAAAAAATTTCAAAGATTCAACCAGATATTTCTCATACAAACTGATAGATCGGGTCGGGTCCTATTAATTCCAATAAAACAAATATTTTCCAAAGGGTAAATCCTCGATTCAGTCTTGTAGATAACAAGTTCTAATTGAGTCCTATTCATTTCTGAATCGTTACTTGAGACTTTCCGATTGGCCCTATTCATTCCGATTAATTTTGAATCGTTTTCTATCGAATCCTGTAGGACTTTTTAACCAGGGATACAACTTGTAGGGGATCCAATGCCCAAAACGCAAAATAGTTCCTTAAAGTGGAAGAAAAATCTCCTATTCGTTGAAAAACAAAGCTCCACAATCAAAGAATGGAATCCACAACTGAAGAAAGGAAAACCCCCTCACAATATTCACAGTGATGTACCGGAAAAAAACCGCTCTGTCTGAATAAAAAAAAACTGTTTTCTCCTCAACCGCAGTCTTCATAACTGATCTTTAATACTCATTTTCTTTTTTGTTCATCAGGACATGGACATGCTTCAATTGTTCGCATCACCAGCTGGCCGAGCATTGGTAACGAGCGATAATCGACCGAGAAGTTCAACATCCACATCGTCCTTATCCAGAGATTCTTCCACTCGGTTGAAAAGTATTAGAAGAAGACCATCCGACAACAGTGGCACCGTAAGTGCCCCAACCTCCCCACCAAGGCAACGAAAATCCAGTACCGAGCTTTATAAAGAAGCTGTAGAAATACTTGGTCTGACTTGTTCGTTGACAGACAGTTGTCGCTGTATCGATTGTCAGGTAATGAAATATCATCAAACATTATAAAATATGAAAATGATCTCTCAATCTTTAGTTCCTGTTCGGATTCTGATCCACACAAAAACCCACATATTTGGCTGATCTCGATCCATCCCTCATCTTCCAGTTTCATTTTTGAGAATTAATTTCGGTTCTAAGTTTGCTAGATGTATTCTTCTCTTCCACGTGAACGTGATTCAATGAAATGCTAGAGAGATCACGCAATAGGCCATGTTTCTGATACGGAAATGAATCTGTTCTGTTGACTTCAGGAATTACAGGATTTGCTTAAAATCATGAAATCCCCAGATGCGATCAAAACGACACTGTAAAAAATGAGCTGGATTTTCCTGTACGTAGCAACCAAAAAATTCTGATCGTGGAATAGGAAATCGATTTCCGGTAAATCTATCTGAAATTTCCCATAAAATTGAAAATTCCAAATTTAAAAACTTTCAAAAACCAAAAGTCAGATGGAAAGCATTCAAAATCGTTGAATGAAACTTCTCAATATTCGTTAGCAACTGAATCTTGGGTTTTCATTATTGAAAAAGCTTTTTAAAATTTTTTCCCTCATGTACCTGATTTTATCACAGGAATGAATGGAAGAAAAAAGCATCAACGCATCGATGTGAGATATTTTCTCAACTTTCTTCTTTCTCTGCTCCTCTTCATCCATTTATTTTGCAAGTATTTCATTGGTCTAATTCCTCAGCATCGGATATCTTTTATAGCGAATGAATACATCTTGTACAGTACGCACATATCTAGATTTGGTGTTAGTTCAATGACCAAGGTTACAGATCCTGCGAAATAAATGGTTCCCTTTCGAGTGTGGTAGAAGAACAAAGCAATCGTGCTGATGTAATTGCTTCCATTTGCAATGCAATTGGATGGCTTAGTCGATTGTTGGAATAGGTACACGTCGAAGTTTCGACTATCATTCACCATGAAAAAGAAAAAAGAGAAAACTAGAAACAGTTGAAAACGAAAAAACAAAGATTTTATATGTATGTTCGTTAATTGGATTAATTTGACTGAACAATAATTTTAAATGCGTTCTTATCTTTTTTAGAGTAATTACTTCGATTGTGACGATGATTGTGGAGACGCGAGGACAGAATTAGCTGCGGGAACACCTATATTATTGGATCACGCTCTTTCGCATCCTTTAACGTGTTCCATACAGTAGCAACTGACAGTTGACGGAAAGAAATGTGAATGAAGAGTAATACAAAGCCTTCTCAAGATGAGAGAGCGAGAGCCAAAGAGAACCCCTGGTCACAATAAATTGGATCTCTGCTATCACGAATACGGAGTGACGAAAAAGAAAGGACAAATCAAAGTGGAAGTTCTACAGAGAGACGCAGACGGAATTCGATTAGTAATGAATATTTCAATCGATGTGTCACATTTCAATACGAATCACATTAACGATTTGTTTGTTTGTTCTTCCACAATATCGTGTATTTCGAATACAAGAAATTATTAAAAAAAAAAAGATATATATTGTTATCGGTCTGTACGAATCTGTGTTTCATCCAATTCAGTTGCGTATTGTATTCAACTATATCGAATTATTTTGAATGAAATATAACGTGATGATTGAGTGATCCGAAATCATATTTGTGCAGAGTGTATGGATTCAATTTTCATAAAATACCACTGATAATCCCGTACGATGAAGTGCATGTGCATGAACATCAAATACTGTAACTGCCCACGTAAAATCAATGTATTTTGATTATTTATTAATTTTTCTATTTTTCAAAATAATAATTCGATTGTTTACACAACAAAGCAGTTAAGAGACAGAGTTGAGTTTTCCTCATATACTTTGTAACAACATCTTTGGGATTCTCATGAACTGTTTTGAAACAATACGGATTTTAGACTTCGAAAATATGTTTCTTGGTGCTGTAAACGGTGAAAAAAACGACAAATTTATCAAGAAATTCTTCGGTAATTCAGGCAAAAATCAATCTCAGGAAAACCTAAAAAGAATACCGAGATTGTGTTAATTATACCAAAAAAAAGGGTGAATATATATTGATTTTTTAGTAATTCTACCAAAAATTGCGATAAATTTCATGATTGAGGAAAAATGTATCCAGTGTATTTGAGAAAAAATCATAAATTTCATCGTTATTCGATTGAGTCTTCAGATGAATATAAGGAAAGAAAATTTACGCGTTGTTTTTCGAGTATAATCATAACCGGTTTCATCACTGGATCACACTAAACGCCTACTCATGAGCGGCAAATTTTACTAATTCTTCTAACAGCGCTACCAATGACTCCGTATTATCTAAGCATGAATAAATCCAAACTCTACGTACACGAATTTTGATATACAAAGCGTGTGCATTCAAGTCCCTTGTAACTGAATTAAAATCAATGATTTCTGATACATTGAAAAAGAAATATCAAAACAATATTTTTATAGAATTAAGGATAATTTGCTGTCAATAATATAATTTTCTTCGAGAATGTTGCAATTTCAAAAATTATCGCCTGATAATTTTGTCAAATTTTTGTCAACTGGAATAAACAAAATAAAAAATTACTGAACGATGAAACTGTAATAATTGGAACTTCGGATAAATAATGTGACACGTCGATCACGGAATAAAATTCTAAGATGCCAAATTGCGCCAAATTCATAGTGATTATTGTTACTTAAGTGTCGAGTACATGAACGACAAATGAGTATTGCCATTATGGCAATGGAATAAGGAACAGTATCGTGTACTTTGGAAGTAAATTGAATCAGTTGGACCGGATCACGAACGTACACGGTGTAAGACTTATACATAGATTATTATACATTATACTTAGAATATAAGTTTTATTATTAACTACCTGTCTGACTTTGGAATATATATGAATTGTTGAATTTTAATCGAATGCTCGCAATCACCGGGTACAACATGTATATGTGTATATTTATATATACACATATAAGAATACACAATTTGATAAGTTTAATAAGTAAAATCTTGCATCAAGACTTTCATACTCGAACTAACGAAGAACAAATATGAATAGATAAACCCTTAATGCTTGGCAACCGACACAGGAATCACATTCATGAGATTGAAACTATGTAATTTATAAACGTGATCATCTTTTCTTCTTTCATTTAACACCTTTATATCTATTATAGTATCACAATTGAATCACATCTACCTTGAATTATAAAAATCAAAGCATAAAGTTGAATGAGCCACACATTATCAGATCTTACAGTGTCAATAGCGCTTACAAAAATCAATAATATTGAAAAATAGTCATTGCAGTGGATGATAGATGAAGCTTTTCACAGCCTTGTTTTTCAAATTATTTGTTGAGGTGAAGCTTTAAAATTTTTAAAAGGAATTGAAAGAGACTGCCAATGCAAAAATATCACATAAAACATAATCAATCCAAATATGCAAATGGATCTACACAATTGATATATAAAAGGTATGTATATAAAATATATGTAGGTCCATTTACAGACATCAATCATCTACAATTCATCATTTTCGGGGATAGATGCTTTCCTTATAATTCTCTTCAAAATGACAATGACTGATGTTAATAACCATAATCCTAACAAACGAGAATGAATTGAAATTTCAATCAATTCAGATAAACCCTAGTGGAAAAATTTTCAATATTTTATATGATTAACATTGAACAATAAAGTCTCAACCAATAGAAATAGGAATTCGTGGTTCTAACGATGATATGTTTTTTATTGAATTTTGTCTTCCACAACAATAAATTTAACTATTAAAAGAACTTTTATTTTTTATTCCTTTTTGTTTTCTGGGATAAAGAAGTACAAAAAATCAAAACGTGAAAAAATATAAATAACTAAATATAAACACACTTAAGATGGTACCATATGGTATATTCGTCCCCTGAATATGTCACCAGACGCATTGGTTAGAACAGGACACAACCAAAACTATTCTAACAAATTACTCAAAAACGGAGGAATGAAATCTAAATATCGCTCCTCACAGACCTTTTTCAATCAACAAACATGGTCTGTACAGAGAGATAGTTTCCTTTCACTGCTTTATTTTCGAATAATTTGTCAGAGAAGATTCGGTTCGGGTTGCATTGTCAGGAGCCCCTGGAATCTCCTTAAGGTGGAAATCTGTGTGAACAGCACATTTGTCAAATTTTCTTTTGTGACAAAACCGAAATGACGACTCTATAACTGCTTGAACTTGGCTCTTCGAGTTTGCGCCAGACAACCCACAAGTTTGAAGAATTGTCTGAAATCACTGAACTGAATTTCAAGCAAACAAAGAAACAAACAATTTTTGACTGCGTAAACGTGGATTTAATAGAAAAAAAACCTTGAAACCTCAGTGAATACCGAGGAGAGGAAGAGCTCTTCAAGAGGTCTTTTGAAAGAGCTCTGTTGATGTTATCATATTGATAACTGAAGGTTATCATTTTTCTGAGATCTCAGGAAAAAATCCTTCTCAAAAGTTCATTCAGGAAAAGGAAAACTGGATTTGTGATACGAAACGGATGAGTCAAAGGCAGGGACACCCAAATTTCATTCAATCATTCAAGCTTAGAAAGGTATTCTTGAAACTCTTTTTTTGAAAATTCAAATTTAATAATGATTCGATCTGCAGGTCTGAATTTAAGTAAGTTTCTTGACGAGCGAGAAGTACCATCAAATGAAATGATCTCCTCGCGATCAATCGCGACACAGCAATCGAATACATCTGAACAAGGATTTTTCCACTGCAACTGTGAAAAGTCTTGTAATTAAGAAAGATGTTCGTGTAGTGTATTGTACAATTTCAAATGCCATAATAGTTCAACATGTTCGAATAACCATGTTTAGTAAACATATATATGAACTACTCATTTTGATCTTGACATGACATTGAATTAGTATGAATATAAAATTGTTTAACATAAAAACAATATTTATCACCAACGCATAATGAATCTTTCAATCAATTTTCTCAATTTGTCTAAATCACGTTCGGTAATTCGCAAAATGCCTGGTCTTCGAGTTTTGCTAATAACATATATAATTCAATATAATTATATAATTTATATATGTATAGTTCCGTTGAAATTATATACAATTTTGGACTCGAGAAATTTGAATGATTCCGATCACATTTGATTTTTCAATGCAACAATCCACCATTTTCATCACAAATTGGGAATCATACGTGAGTACATACTTCAAATTGAGTACATCAAAAACACGCTTGGAGTACAAATAAACGCTTCATCCAAGTCATTGAATCAAGTCAATTGGATTTTATCCTTTTCAATATTCTCAACAAGTTTTCACACACTTTGTTCATATTACATAAGACACAAATAATGTTGAAATCTTTTGCTTATGTTAAATTAGAGAGAATTGCTATATTTTTTGAAATTATAATCGTTCGTTTGGAAGAATGAAGGGGAATATGAACCAAGGGACACATGGAGAGTAATGAAACATTCACATCAGATACATTTGGTACCACGATAAACATGAGATAGAGAATGCTTCATTATGCATTCAACTAACAGAAAGTTTTAATGAATTCTCGTTAAATTTCCAAACTTGTACCAAATAGACCAAATGGGCAATGTATTTTCGCTGGTTTTGTTTCCTTTTTTCTTCAACTTGTATTCCCAAAATTCCGCATTCAACATGACTTCAATATTGAAAAGAATTCAAATCCAGTGATCTATACTTTACTTCATTCATTTATACTCATTCATGTGAAATAGACATCAAATTTTCAACAATATAAATTCCTATCAACATCCATTTTTCATTTAATAGCAATGTAAATATTTGATATTCAATTAGTATGGTTGTTGCATAGTTTCTTTTATTGGTATGGATGAATGTAATTCCTGAGGTCTTTTGAGCTTCATTGATTTTCAGGTAACGTTTGTATCTGTATAACTTGTATCTGTAAAATGAAATATTGTGAGGAAAATCTTTGTATAACATTTCACTAGAAAATTGGATGATTTGAATGAAAATTTCTTATGTCAATCCATTATTCTCATCCGTCTCAGAAGCATGAAATGTTCTGTATATATTCGTTTGGAACATCACAAAGCGTGAACATAAACAACCTCTGAGATGCTTCAATATATATTTGTAAGGACGTTGTGTTCAACGGGAAATTAACAAAATTTTGTTGATCTATCCCAGATAACATGTGAGCTTGTTATTAGCTTGTCAGATTTGTCATTTGATTCGTTTTGGCTTGTTATTGAGAAACTTGACAGTGTAAGGTTAGCATAACTCTACTCCAAGAGTTTTGTAAGCTGGTACCTTTGTTCCGTATAAACTAGGAATCTTCCATCAATCTTGCAACAAAGTTGAATTGCTATCTGGGATAATTTGTTCAACCAATTTTGACCTAAACCAAACTTGATGAATTTCTGTACTCAACGATTAATACATAAATCTATTTTGTTCCATTGGTAACTATGAAGATTCATCAAAAATAATCCTTTTATGTAAAAATATTGGAGACTGCCGTTAAACCTGTTTCTGAATAGTGATATATAGAATATTTAGGATTCAAATTCCCTGACACTGTAGAAAAATGTCCAATAAATTACATACATACTTGAGTGCATAGAAATTATTGCGCACAATTATAAGGGAATTTTCATGTTTTCAATTCAATCGACAATGCATTGTAAAGATTTCTGATATTTTTCTTCATTGCTGTGATTGATTCATGTAAAAATTCTGATGGGAAATCCTCTAATGAAACCTTTTTAATGAGGATTTACTGTATAAAATTCTTTAACAATTCGTATGCAGAGGAATAAAATGAATACATTCGATTGGAAGATGAGCATGAGATGAATGACTATCAAATCTGATGTTCAGAACACGGAGAAAAAGGAATTCGCTGTGACAGCGAAATCTACTTTTGCCGGGTGCCTTTTGCCAGAGCAGCAAATTTTTTGCTGTGACAGCAAACTATTTGCTGTTCCAGCAATCTTGTTAGCTGCGGCAGCGAAAAATGTTTGCTATTCCAGCAAAATTTGTTTGCTATTCTGTATACAATACTGAAAATTTGCTGGCGGAGCAAACATTTCTTGCTGCCACAGCTAAAAAATTGCTGTCGTAGCTAACACGATTGCTGTTATAGCAAATTTTTAACTAGGTCAGCAAAAAATTTTGCTATTCTATATATAATACCTCGATTTGTTGCGTCAGCAAATTTTTTCTCTCCGTGAAGTTGTTTGAGCAGTTCTTTGAACCATATTTATCTAATATACTTGTATCTATTTGTTCTCTGAACGTAGTTATCTCATATATTGAATCAATTCTAGAAGACGATGAGTGATTTTGAAATTCGTCGAGAATGTCGTGGAATTCTTTTACATTAACGTATTAAACCTCAACGTATAGTTTAACTTTCCTCATGGAAAATTCCAGACAAACAAAAGCTGCACATGTATAGTATTTACTGGGTTTCTATCACGGGATGTTTTGGTTTTCATTCGGATTTGCCTGTCATTCTCTGCAGAATTAACATTTACATACTTTGCATGTAACACCTTTTGACATTTTTTTTTAAATTGTTCCTAACAAACAAACCCGGATGAAACCCAAATATACCATTGTCCAGTTATATCCAGACACAAATACAGGTTTAACGGTGATTCTTTATGCGATCCTATCTGGAGCCTATCCAGATCCAAAACACGAAACAAAAGTATTGTTCTGATAACGATACGGGCTCGTTATTATGACTGTCTCAAGTATAGGTATATCAGTACCGTTGCCATGACGGAACAGATCCTCCGAGGAACGATATAGATGGTTAGCCTAAACCATCTATATCGTCACCATAGCGATACGATATCGCCACTTACACTTTCTCTTCTAACTATACTTCAGATCGTTACGATAACCATACTTTTTTCCGTGAAGGATCGAATGATGAATGATCGCAAAACTCGTATTTGCGTCCAGATACACCCGAATACGCTCTATCCGGGTTTTATCCGATTTCTCACCAGAGTTTCTTGACGTCGGACGAATATTTCATAGATTTACTTAATAAAACGAATGAAAACATTTTATGCGGATTGAAAGTATCATTACTACAACACGATCAATGATGAAATTAAAAAATTTGACCTGGACATTTCTCTGCAGTGCATTTTCTACACCTTGTTAGATGTTGAATACATGTACATTTCTGCTGATGTTTTGTTCTTTCGGTATCTTTTTATGATCTTTTAAATTGCTATAAAATTCAATAATCCAAATGGGAAGTGATTAATTAATTACTCAAACATACAATATTAGATTAATACGAAGATAAAATACGCAAAAAAATTAGGCCTGAGCTACACACGCGTCCTCGTTATTAAAGGTGAAAAGTTAACGACGAAACGAAGAATAACAAAACCAAATTTTTGTGAAAATCATTCCAAGATGTTCTTAGATACCTTAGTAGTCTGTATCTAGGGCCGACGAGAACGTTGGGAATGATTTCTACCAAGATGTAATCAATCAGATGTTTTTCCACCGTAAGTGATCAGAAAGAAAGTCTAGCGATATTAATTAAAAGAATAATAAATAATCCTCGAAGGCTGCAAGTGCCAAAAAAAGAAAAAAGAAATAATTTACATAGGTGTGCGTGGAGGCTTGATGAGATTTGAATAAGGAAACACAAAGAAAAAATACAAAAATTAGGGAATTTCGTGTATCTATATCTTGTTATCAAGCTTGCCAGATAATTAATTATACATAATTATGATACGTATATATACCTTTATATATGGTTAAGGCGGAGATGGAAATAAAATAAAAACCACGAAAGTTCGAAATGATGCATCGAATTTATTCAACTTCTCCCATCAGTTTTAATCATCAATATCTATACATACATATTGTCGGAAGAATTTTTAATCGATTGGAAACTTAAGATGAGTGACAAATGTACTGCACTGAGAGAAAGGTACACTGTAAAAAGAAAGTCTTAATCTGTTTGCATCTCAATTTCAGACAATCCCAAGTAACACAAAAAGTTCTAAGAATGTGCTCGAACAGTCTAAGAAGTTGCTGGACCATTCTTAGAACGTTCGAGCACATTCTCAGAACTTCTTGTGTTACTTGGGATGCTTCTTCCATTGTGTCAGCGATTGTTTTTTCGGCTTAATTTGTTCGCATCATAGATTCAGCTATAAAATGAGCTGAATCTAAGACTTTCTTTATACAGTGTACCTAGTGTATATATAGTGTGTAAATTTTTATTTACGCTAACTAGACTCTAGTTGGGGTGAATAAAAGGCTAGCTGTCTAAAATATGAATAAAATGGTTTATTCAATGGGAATAAAAGATCTAGTTGTGACAAATAAAATTCAGCTAGCACAACTAAATTTTTATTCACAGTTACTAAATTCCCTAGCTGTCGGATATTTGAATAGACCCTTTCTCTCAGTGTGATCTATACGGAAAGTGGGGTGCGTCTCATTGATGCAGAGTTTGGGAGGAAAATCTGTGGGTGACGTGAATCGTGGAGGAACGATACAGAAGCAACGTGAAGACCACGCAGAAATGTCCGCATGAGCATCAGGACCGAACTTTTCTGCCTCCTTGCTCGAACTGTCAGACTCAATTGATTTCATTTTTGAATGGAAATTGTACGGTTGAAAACAATTCGATCTGGCAATTCATATTTGATAGATCCAAAATGGATAGAATACGATATCTACATGACATCCCGAGCTGAGATTTTCATTGTTTTCATCCGAATCTATCATAAGGTGAATTGAATTCAACACCATTTGGAATCCCAGATTAGATGAATAATGGAAGATATGGATTCTCGCAAAGTTGAAGTTGGATGGATAACTACAAGATATTCGTTGGATTCATGTGAATGGACGTAGTAAAGACATTACCATTTCCACGTGCATGTGCAATATCCTCAACCCTAGAACGACGGGGCGAATTTTATCGTCTGATAAATTCCTCCAAGTTTCAAGTGCCAAACGGAATTCCAGAAAATCACCCTAGTAGAAATCACTCTAGTCATTCTCTAGGCGATTACAAGGCCTTACGAGGCCTTGCAAGACCCTCACGAGGGCCTGGTGAGGCCTCGCAAGGCCTAGAGAATTACTAGAGTGATTTCTGCTAGGGTCAGCTCTGGTAACATTGTAATTAATCCATGAATTTTCAGAAAACGTCAAAACTTTAAACCTGTCAATTCAATTACAAGTATAAATTCAGATGTAATGAAAGGCTTAGCAGTCAATTGGACTGTAGCAGTCAAACGACGGTAGCCATCGTTCTAGTGCTAAAAATGGTTATTCTTTTCATCCCATTTTTGTGATGTACACATATTTAAACATACATACAGCAAATTTCAAGTCGATAAAATAAATATTTTCAAAGTTACATCGACATTTGAAGGGTCGACGGTCTAAACCTGTTAACTGACATTTCAGAAATTTTACACGGCGAAGAAAAGTTGATCCAGATCTTTCAATTTTCATTAAAATGATCTGAAATTTGGAAGTATCATTCACCTTTGTAACCCGAAGAAAAAACTTTTCATAAACTAGGAAAATATCAAAAATTAAAGAAATGCCAACGTGTTTTCTTCGCCGTGTAAAATTTCTGAAATGTCAGTTAACAGGTTTAGACCGTCGACCCTTCATTTATAAAACATCTCTAAACATACCAAATGAGCTTTCAAAACTTTCCTCTAGTAGAAATATTCTAGTGATTGACGAGTTTTGTAACGCTTGATACTTGCGAAAACCACATGTAATATACAAAGAAGTTTGTTGCTTTTTTGTTGCTAATCAGTCACTACAAAAACAATGATGTTACTCTTGTTTTTTTGGGAAAAACATAAATTATGCTATCGAAGACTTCTCGCGGCGGATCGAAAAGTAATGAATTCAATACAAAACCTGATCGTTAGTCTGGTATGGTTGTTGATCAACTTCGGATTCCGAGATTCTGCCATGGGAGGTGGAGAACGAAAATCAGTCCTTGGGAGTTCGGAAACATTTTGGAAGTGACCAGCAGAGTGAGGCTTCGTTGTGATTGCGAATTGTATTGTCTCCGTGGACATATCTCATTGCTACACGATGCTGAAATTAGCCCGAGAAAGTAACCCGATTTTTGTATTCATAACCAGGAATTTCGAATTTATATTACTACTTCCTATTGCGGCCCTGTACTTGGGCCACATTTTCGGGCTGATTTCAGCATCGTATTGCTACAAGATTTTTTGATACGCTATGATGGGGCGTGCACATTCGGTATCCTGTTTCCAGCAAACAGTGACAGATTCGCTGACTCATGGGATATTTTTGAACGTCTGAGTCCCGAACAGCAAATCATGTCTCCCACAATACCGGAACAACAAAACCAGAGTCGAAGAGTCGCGGTTTCATTGATTTTTCATCAATAATTTATTGGGGCGAGCTTGTTCGGGGTGTCAATTCGGACACGCGATATTGGGTTTGCTGGCTACTGAGGTATTCTAGAACGTGTAAATCACGAGCGATGAATTGATCCTCCAAGAATTTGCGAGCAACTACATGAAAGTCGAAGAATATAGGATTCATTGATTTATAAGGGCGTGCTTGCCCAGGATGCAATTTCCAACACGTATCATTGGGTTTGCTGTATAATCACACGTTCTGAGACGAGGCGATTACGAGCAACAAATTATTCCCCCCGCAGTTTGCAGGCAACAAACTGAGAGTCGAGGAATTCCAGTAACAATGAATTTTTCTATGCATTTTAATGAGGTATGCTCGTCTAGGATACAATTGAGTAATAACATGTCTTAGACATGTACATCACGAGCAAGAAATTATTCTCTCCACAACATGTGGGCATCAAAATAAGAGTCACAGAATCGCGGTCGTATTGAGATTCTCAGTGTACCATAATGGGGTATTCCTGTTCACCATGCAATCTCCAACACGTATGATTGGGTTTCCTGATTCATTGGATGCTCTAGGACATATGAATCACGAGCAAAAAATGATCCCTCTCACAATCAACGAGCAACCATAGGGAAGTCACATAATCGCGGTCTCATTGATACTTTTAGTGTACCATAATGCGGCAGTCTTCTTCCGCATACAATTCTCAATACGTATTATTGGGTCTCCCCGCTAATTGGATGTTATCCGACGTGTCAATCACGGGCAACAAATTATTCACCCGACAAACTGCGAGGAACAAACTAAAAGTTACACAATCGCGGTTTCGATCGGCATTTGTTGTGTACCACGGAGGGGCGTGATCGTTCTGGTCGCAATTTCCAACACTTCTGTTGGATTTGCTGGCTAATGAAATATTCCGGACTGTGCAATTCACAGACAGCGAATTACCCCTCTCACATTCTGTGTCACGCACTCATCTTCAGGGCCTGCGTAGTATTCCCAACTTGGGCCTATATAACTACGACCTCTAAAACCATAATAAATTGTTGCGAATATCATCAAATTGGATAAATATTGCAAGGAGGAAACTTCCTCGATTGAAAATTGGGCCATCCAAGGCCCTATCTGTACCCAGACCACTTCGACTTGAGCCCAGTCAGGGCCTGGAATGAGCCGATTCCAATTTCTTTTCGGGTATTCCACCCAAAATTACTTCGTTCATACATTATCGGACTGTATCAAAAAACGGAACAGCCTCATTCAGTCTTGGAATTAACCATACAGTGATGTTTTTTCCGATTTTGTGACATCGTTCACCGATGGTGTGTACACTGTCATCATGGATGAAATATTTTTTCGGGAGCATACACCGCAAGGAGTCGGAATTACCAATACGATTTCAGTAAATTTGGTTTTTTAAGTACACCGAAAGAAAAAGCATGCTCTAAACGCAAGGGAGCATTTCACACTTCTAACGCTGTTGTCATAACGTGCTTCAAACGCATGGCAACATGTTTAGAAGGCATAGGACTCATACTCAAAAAGCATAAGCTCGTGCGTTGGAAGCATTTAACGCACATTATAATAAACGCGTGAGGAATGTTAAGTGCTTCCTTGCGTTTAGAGAATGCTTTCTCTCTCGGTGTAGGTTTATATTCAAGAAAGGAAGTAATATGAGGGTGAGGCCCTATGCAGGCTGTTGTTGGGTGCATTCAGATTTTAAAAACGGGGAAAACGTTGGAAATACAGCTCGGCCCCACATGGGTTGTATACAGGTATGCTTAAATCAAGATCTTCGGGACAATATGGGAAGCCTGGCAAGGCCCTATTCAGGCTGTAGTTAGTGTTCCAGGATTTTCAAAACTGGGTAAAATATTGTTAATGCAGCGTGGCTCTACATGGGCTTTATATGGCAGTCCCTGACTTAGAGAAATCAGGCTGGATATCAGCAACCCGACTAGGCCCCTTAGTGGCTGAGCTTAGGACATCCTAAGTTTGGATACCCATTATGAGCCCATACGGGGCCTATATTCAATACTGGATACCCGTAAAAATGTCCACATGGGTCTCGCTCCAAGAAGGTGAAAATCCTGTCTTACGGAGTGAAGTCTCACACTTCAGAAGTGGAATTTCACCCTCGTTGGACTCATAGTATTTTCACTCTGTAGGAGTGGATTTCCACTCTAAGACATTTTAAGGCCGGATTTGAAACTTGATGGCTAGGTAGAATTGTTATGTATACAAAACGGCCCGTAGTTAGCTTTCCAGCGAAACCGAACATTTGAGACCACAAAAGTTCATAAATCCTCAAACTGTATGTGAAATTCACATACAGCCTACATTGTAGGCTTAAGAAATCGTGCGGGAATGTGGGATTTCGCACACGCAAGACAGTGTGCGCAGTAAGGACTTTGCGCACAACGTTAGGAAATAATATATCGTGCAACAAGGGCGCAAAGTTGGTGATTCGTGTACTCCTTGCGAAGCCTGTTACCTGAGCGGAGCGAGGTGGAGGTATCATCGATTTCACGCACCAGTTGCACATTCTATTTTTCCTAACAGCGTGTGCAAAATTCGGTTTCCCAAGCCTGTGTTGCGTGCGTAAAGTTGGTGATTCCCACACGGCAGTCAGACCAGTGCGGGAAAGCAATAAGCGACTGCCGTGTAGGAATCACTCGCTCTGCGCACGCGACACAGGCTAGGAAAACCGAAGTTCGCGCACCTTGTCAGGAAAAATAGTATACGATACTCGTGCACACGTAGGTCATCCCGCACTCGCTTCGCTCGTGCGGGAACGACCTACTTTGCGCACTGGTATCGTAATGTGCTATTCCCTAACAGCCGTGCGGAGGAGTGAAATTGAGTAACATTCTCGCACGGTCGAGAGTGTGCGGGAATGTTACTTAAAACACATATATCTGGTGTAATGCTATTCAAAGGAAGATCGAGCAATTTTTTTATCCAAGTATTTTCATTTCACAATCCAGATCCAAGACATTCATGGTACACAGGAATATTTCTTCCCCAAACATGTATTTTCAACCCATTAGTTCTCTTGAGGACCAGGTGAAACCGAGAGGGTCACTGAAATCAAATGAGTGTCAGTGAGAATTCACTGTAAGAAGTCTGACTGAAAGTGGCTGCATCTTACTTGGAAACTTCATCTTACCGGAAAAGCAGTATCGGCTCTCGTTTTCGATGCTTGGGTTGACTTTTAGCTGGAATAGGGCTAGCTTTGGCTGCATTTTAAAATAAGCCGATATTAAGGTTGGAAATAAGTTTTACTTTTTACTGTGTTGCAACGTTTCATTCTGATATTGATTGCAAAGAATGAGTGATATACTACCGTGGGCAAAAAGTAAGGTGAATTTGTTTGTGAAATGAAAAATCTTCATTTATTCTTCTACATCAATTTCATCCCCTTCAAAGTAATCCCCTCTCGATAAAATACACTTATGCCAACGTTTTTTCCAATCATCGAAACATGCTAAATAGTCCCTTTCCGGTATAGCCATCAGCGCCTTCTTCGATTCAGCTTTTATCTCCTCAATCGACTCAAAACGCTTTCCCCGGAGTGGTCTCTTGAGTTTTGGGAATAGCCAGAAGTCACACAGAGCCAAATCAGGCGAATACGGTGGTTGCGGAACGACATGCATCGAATTTTTGGCGAAATGGTCACGAAGAACGAGTGCAGTATGAGACGGTGCATTATCGTGATGCAAAAACCAAGAGTTGTTGGCCCACAATTCTGGTCTTTTTAGACGAATTGCTTCACGCATCATATCAGTAAGGTCTCTAACAGTCAATCAACGATTTTTGAGCATTAATTCCTTCACTTCATCGACGTGTCGGTCATCTGTTGACGTCGATGGTCGTCCGGAGCGCCCCAGACAGCAAAGTGCTAGAAAAGTTCGCAACAACTTCCCAACAACACGGAGCAACTGTTGTTGGGAAGTTGCTAGGAGGTTGCGTCGCCAAATGCGCAGCAACATGCAGCAAATTTGAAAGTTGTTGTCATGATGCTGCGAAGATGTTTGGATACATGAAGCTATGACACGTGAGATCAAACAATCCTCTAACAACAAAGCACAAACTGGTGCATCAACACTGAAGCAACAGTTGCACTGCAACTTTTGCTGTCAGGGGCTCCAAGTCATCAAAACGTTCTCGACCCTCTTTGAAGTCTTTGTACCACTTATAAACATTTTTTCTGCGACATGGTAGAATCACCAAAGGCCTTCCGCAACATCCTCAAAGTTTCCGCAGCTGAAATTTCATTCCGCAAACAAAATTTGATTGCACTTCTCTGCTCAATTGAATCAGACATTGTAAAAATCGAAAAATGCACTGTTGGTCGTTTGGTAAACACAAGCGTAAATGTATTACTGATAATGACATGGACATGAAATTTGGCACAGATGTCATTAACAGTCCTGCCAACTTAAGAAAAAAAGAACTAGCCTTAAATGTCAAGCCCGCGAAGTTTAAATTAAAAATTCACCTTACTTCTTGCCCACAGTAGTAAGAATAAGTGGGTGAGTGAAAGAGAATTGATATATGTGAATAAGCCAGAACTGCAAATTTTTAACGCCAATGGAGCTTATTTGTCCAAACATACTCTCATGACGAAATGTAATTCCTCAACCCGCGATAAAACATCTCATTGAATAGCACAAGAATATGAGTTCAGGATGGAAGAAGTATTCAAAGAATGTCCAGACTTCTGGAAGTTTTACATACCACAGCTCCGAGGATTGTATGAAGTTTTGTGGTACGTAATAACTGAAGATCGAATGTTCACGGGCTTTACCAATTTCAGATCACTGTATACAGAGTCTATCGAGCGGACAGTCTTGTGATGTTCGCAGTGCGAAAGCGAGTATTCATAGGCCATTGCGTGAGAACACATCGCAAAACTAATATCTATATAATAAAATTATCATCCTCTTCAAAGTGATCACTTGATGAAGGTCTAAAACCGAAATATCTATTACAAAAAGAGAGGTTTAAAAATGTACCTGGGAATAAAGAAGAATATTTTTTGTAAGATTCCATGAAAAGTGGTACGACTGTACAACTGTGTTGGTAAGCTCCTCCATTGTAAGCGGATTGTTTTTCAGCTGTAAGGAAAAGATACCATTATTATACAAGGTGTCCCAGAATTCATCATTAACATTTCTGTGGCATATTCTGCAGCCAAAATGCAATGATTTCCCGTTTGAAAAACTCTTTTTCAAAGCTTGGTTTCTGAGGTGCGAGCTTTTTGACATTTCCAAATCATTCAAAAGTACCAAGTGCTACATATTTGAGTTTGCCACTATTCGCTGAGTTGGGAGACGGCGGATCTCTGGAAAAAATCGAACTATACTATCATTGTTCGTTTGGAAGCTGTAATGATTTGAAGTTGCTGGACTCTGATTGGCTGGAGGCAGTGCCGGATTTACCCATGGTGGAGCCCCTTGGCGGAATTTCGTGGGGGGCCCATGTAAGGCGACCGATTTCCAAAAATTGAGGTTCTTTGAAATAAGAATGTTCAAGTCGTGTATACGTGTATTTATAAATATATATATATATATAGAACTTGAATTGATATTTGTATTGATTATTTTATTATTTCATATGTGACGTGATATTATAATTCATAATGATCATAATCATAATGATATCAAAAAAGTATTGAAATTCAATTCTTCTCAATACTATTTTCACTATAAGTACAAGAGCTGATACTATTTTTTTTAATCGGAAGTGTTATTTTTCTTTATAAAAGAAATAATATTGATCAAGCTAATTCAAATACTCATTGCAAAAATAATACGCCCAGGTAACGTTACCCTGATGGGAAAATCCCACTGAAAATCTCTGAACATTCCACGGATTTTCACAGAAGAGTTTTTAAGAGGATTTCAGAGGTGTTCATAGTTTTTTCAAACAAATCTAGAGTTCTTCACATTGAGAGAACGCCAGGTTTGGGTTGTTGGTAGCTACAGAAAGAATCACTGACTTCATGTCAAACATAGCGTTTTCTGAGTGTTTTCAGAAGTATTATATTCCAATTCTTTGAAATACATTTTGTCTACTGGGAAGTGTTGGATTCCTTTGATTTTCAAAACTGTTTCCGCAGTAAGTATGTGAGCAAGATTATTCTTTTCATAAGGGTTAAGAAATTGAAGTCCCAATCTCTGCAAAACCTGATCGATGAGTGCGGGCCCCTAGGCGGTGCCTAGTCCGCCTCTATGGTAAATCCGGCCCTGGCTGGAAGTGCAAAAATTTCAAATCGCTATAGCTCTGGAACGAACAATGATAGGATAGTTCAATTTTTTCCCAGAGATCCACGGTTCTCCAACTTAGCCAGTAGTGTCAGGTTCAAGTATGGAGAACACAATGCTCTTGAGTTATTTGGATTTTCAGAAGAATATAAAAATCTTCATATCTCAAAAACTAAGCCTCAAAAAAATTTTTTTCAACCAGGAAATCATCGCATTTTGGTTGCAGAATATGCCAGTGATTGGCTGTTTCTTATATCACTGACCAATCATAATTACGTTTCTTAAAGAAATTACCAATTACTCAGAAGTTGGTGGTTTTTGCTGGCAACCCTGCATAGAATATGGGAGTAACAATAATAGGAACACAACTACACTCAAAAAAATGGTCTTTCAAAAATAACTGTGAAATCCTAATATTGGAGGAACATTTCTCAAAAAATTACTGTGCAGCCTATAAAAATGAGTGATTTCTAAGACAGTTCGAGAAGATATCGCCTATCAATCTTACATCTATCTTATACAATCTTACGTCCGTTGCTCTTCTACAGGGAAAAAAATGACCACGTAAGAATTACATGAAAAGTGAGGTTATAATTACGGTGTGGATTTCATGTAGAATTTACTCCAGAGTCCTGTTGGATCTACATTGTTATCATGATTACCATGGCAACACGCCTGCCGTTTACTCCAGTAGCAATGTACATATAACATTGGTTCCAATGTGAATTTCACTCCAATTGCATGCACTTCAGCAATTATGTCAAAATAACAACAACCAATGCAAAATCCACACGTCATTTTTTTCCATGTAGTTCAGCAACACATGCCTGTTCAATGTCTAAAGCATGTCTCCCAGTGAATATCTCTGGTGAAAATCGAAATCTGAGGAAGCGGAAATTGGAACAAATGAAGCGTGAAAATGATTTCATTCTCTTCAAAATTGCAGATCCCTTCATGGTCGAGCTTTCAGGCCACTCTGTACGCTTTATTTTCACCAGGGATCTTATGCAGCAGAATCAGAACTTAAGAACTTCGTTGTTCTTCAAGAATGATGGAGTTCTCAAATTGTTCTGATTTTATTGCATAATATGCGCTTTAGAATACCCTAAGAGATTCCTCCTTCTGCAAGAAGATAGTTACTACGTGGGCAGTCTGATATATGTATCATTGTAAACTTATATTGAATACTTGATCGAATTTTCTTCATAGTACATCTTAGATGAGATTTCGGAATTCCCAATAAGGTCAGGCCTTATCGAATTTTACAAAAGCTGATCATAGTCATCGTGAAATCTCATGAGAATGACTGGAGTGATTTTGGCTGAGGTACTTACCAAATTCAAAAATGTGACCAATCTTCAATTCTGTTGTCGTCAACGCATTGGTATAAAAAGCATGGATTTTCTGGGTATTTATTGTATTATTTAAAGATTGATGAAGACAGTGCGGTGTGGGATCCAATGCTATATGGTGTTCTACAGAGTTCCAAAAAACCTCTCTTTCTAAACTCATACACAGGAACACGCCAACTCCATGGCCAGTGCAAATTACATGCTTTTTCTGACGAGGAATGACATTTTTCAAATACCTGAGGAAACATAAAAGCGTAAAACAATGTGACATTTCTTGAACTTGGAAGAAGATGATCATATGTTCCGTACTTCATCATATTTTTTTGTATGCTCAGTAGAGATTCTGAAGTGTTTTTGAAGGATTCTGCATTCATCAAGTTCCACATCACTTTTATCACGACCGCGTTGTTCTGTGACAATCAAACAGTATGAATACGCACTATTGAAAAAAAATAGTCGCATCACACACAGTACATAATATTACAAATCATCATTCAATATAGCAGCAATATCACATTATTGACACAATATTACAAATGGCAAAGCAATATTACAACATAATATTTGATGCGTTATATTGAAATATTATCTAGTGCTGTCACCGCTCGTATTTCATTGGGGAATAATGCCCTGATGTTAACGAAATCATCCAAATGAGATTTGTCGAAAACCTTGTAATCTTCCAAGATTATATATTTTATGTGTCAATTGTTGTATATGTATGTGAATGTAAAAAATTACTGTACACGGCAATATTTTATAACTTTTTGGGGAAATTCTACAAATCTCATGTGAACAAGCCACTTGACGGGATGCTACAACCGAGACGCTGGCTACCCTGTCCATAACATGCAGAAAATGTGTGAATGAAACTAAAATACCTATTTGCACGACAAATCTTTGGTCCGATTTTGAAAGTGCTGTATAAAGTGGTATTTTGATTCTATTGAAGTATTGTCGAATGATCTGTTTTGAATATAACGTCTGGACTCCTGGGGCTAGTATCGAATGCATGCAATCAGTATCTTCTTGCTCTCGAAAATTGTTACAGTAGTATTTCACTCTTCAGCCAGCCAAAAGTGAGCTTGTCAAAATTTCGAGTGAAATTTCCTCTCTTTTAGAGTGATAATCTAAGGTTTAAGGTTATAAACTCACAGCCACTCCAATTCTAGAGTGAATTTTTCAGTCTGAAACAGTGAAAGTCCACTCGAAACGAGTGAAAATCCCACTCGAAGCGGACTGGCTCACTTCTGAGACTCAATGGAGTGAAACGAGTGTTTTTTCACTCTTCCAGATTCAGAGAGTGAGATATCATCAAAATATCACTGGAATGTATCAAATCGACACTTGTAGAATATTAGCGTGCTATTACTGAAATGCTGTTACAATATTTACATTATATTGAAATCAGTAAAAAACTATTGGAGCTAACTTCGTGAGCGTTTGGGTCACTGATCCATTTCTTGACTGAATAGGCTATTATACAGGTGACATGTTTGAAGCCAATTGAAGGATCAAACAGCGCCTGTTATGCTAGGGGAGGAACTACTTTTGACATCAATAAGCTTACGCCGTAATGCCGCGCAAACACATTGGGAAGTAAACAATTGCAGCACAAGCGTATTATACTGTTGAAATTAGTTCCTTCCCCAGCGTCCCCAATAAAAATATTTCTCTTCAAAATTCTTCAAAACTCTTCAGATTTTTTTACATAACTGTCAGATTTCGGACGCTTTGAGAAATTTGCAGAATTTTTAACCATAAATATTACTCTACAAATTTCTGCATTACTCTGCAAAATTGTACATAATTCTTCCAATCTTCGTAATATTTTATGAATTTTTCCACAAAATTCGTACAAAACTCGCCAAATCTCCATATTACATTAAATACTTCTCTGCATATTTCTGCATTACTCTACAAATCTCTGTTTTATCTACTCACTTTTGCTTGAGAAAAAAAATTTTTGTTCAGAGTTTATCTCTACAAATCTCCTTCCAGTTCGACTTGCATGACATTACGGAAGAGACACCACATTGAAAGTCCATTTTTAGGAACTTTCCTCAGTGAGGATTGAACCCGGGTCCTGCGAGTGAGAAGCAAAGCCTCTATCACATCAGCGGATCTCCGAGATGACTACAGTAATCTTAAAGTACCACTTATGGGAATCATCGCAATGGAAAATTTTGAAAAATTCGTTTCCGTGAGGTATAGACCAATCAATTTAGAATCTTCTGAAACGAAGAATGAATAGGTCGTGGGAGAGGGGATTTTTTTGACCTCAACTCGTAAATTTTTTCAAGTGCTGGGTCAAATCGATAGAAAATTTTAAAAAATTCGGTCCCGTCGGATATAGACTAATCGATTCAGAATCCTCCGAAAGGAAAAATGAGTGGGTCGTGGGAGAGAGGTTGTTTCGAGGCCTACTAGTGAATTTTACTTGAGTTGTTTCGAGTCGATTGTAAAATTTGAAAAAATTCACTTCATCTCCGCAAATGTGATTTGAGAAAAATGTATGAATTTGTATAGAAAGCCCAACTCTCCGCCACAAGCCGTAATATTCTTGGAATAGATAAATAAAGAGGAAATTCAAAGTTTTTTCTGCAAATGTAGTTTGCAGAGAAATGTATGAATTCGTGGAGAAAATTCCTTTCCTCATCAAACATTTCTCAACAAAACAATTTTGACCAATAAGTTGGAAATGTACAGAGAAACCTTTACCGGCAATAGAAATTTTCAGAAATATGCAGAATTTCACAAAGTTTTATAATATGAATCTGTTGAAAAAATTCTTCCTTTTCCTGAATATTAAAACAATCGAGTTTTGTAAAGCAATTGTTGGAGTTTTGAAGAGAAATATTTTTATTGGGGGTAAGAGGAGGTGAAAAACCTTTCAATGAGAAACGGTTTATTCCCGTTTCAATCGTGGACCCCAGATCAATCCTCGAAATATTAACCATTGTTTTTGATGACCTTGCGTCATCGATCGGGTAACATACAAATACCATCGCGAAAAGAACTTGCAGACTTTGAGGCGATGAAGTCCTTGACGAATTTTTGTACGTCGTCCAGGGTTTGGAAGCGGCTATCCTTCAAGGCATACCGCATGGACCGGAAGAGATGATAATCGGATGGAGCTGGGCCCGGTAAATGTGCCGCGTGGGGGAGAACTTCCTAGCCCAAGTTCAAAAGAGCTTTCTCAGTCGCACGAGCAACATGAGGTCGAGCGTTATCATGGGGCAACATAACTTTTCGGCTCCCTTGCTTAGTAAATGGCTTCTTTTCCTCAAGAATGTCATGCGATTTGTTCGATTGTTGGCTGTAGCGTTCTGCAGTAACTGTTTGACCCGTTTCTAACAGTTCGTAATCCAGTACACCCTTCATATCCCACCAGATGCAGAGAAGAACCTTCTTCAAGTGGATTCTTTGTTGGAGAATGGAAGTAGACGGTTTCCCGGGATCCACCCATGATTTTCTCGCGTTTTGGATTAGCAAACATATTTTTCATCTTCCGTCACAATTTTCCAAAAAAAATTCTCCTTTTGGTACTTGGCGAGCAGCGAAAGGCACGTGTTCATTCGTTGACCAAGGTTCTGTCCGGTCAATTCATGTGGCACCCATCTCCTTGCCTTTTTTATTTTCCCCATCGCGTGTAATCGTTTGGAGATGAATGCTTGAATACCTCCTAGCTGAGCTGCGAACTGTTTTTCGGTTGGCGTTGAGTCTTCGTCGAGTAATTTTTGCAATTCAGCATCTTCAAATTTTGCAGGCTGTTCAGGACGTTCCCGATCGCCGAGATCGAAATCACCGTTTGCGAATTGTTTATATCAATATTCACACGCACCATGAGACACAATATCATCACCAAGAGTGGAATGAATAAAATTGCATGCTTCAATGGCTTTTTTTCATTGTTGGAACTCGTAGAGAATACAGTGCCGAATGTGCTGCTTATCGGTCGCCATCGTATATACTACTGTTTTGTGAAGTTATGTGATTCTTGGAGTTAGGATATATAGTTCTTAAGGAACTTTGAGGTTGACTCTTCCAAACCGCAGATGGGGGAGGGAATATTCCCGGGAAAAAACAATTCATATATGGTTGTATATGAGCGTATATGAATCATATATGAATCATATATGAACATATATGAAATACATATGAATGAGATAATTTATGAGCATATACCCAAGTACCACCAATGTGCGTAAAATATTTTCCGAATATTCCTAGAATATTTAAACGTTCTGTAAACATTCTCAGAACGTTTGACGAAGATCTTGTGCTCCTAGGGTATGGATTTTGGCCATATATGATCATGTATAAATGAGACTGTACATGGCCATATGTGATCATATTCAATCATACATTATCATATACATCCATATATGGAAAAAAATATGTCACCATTTTTTATGGAACGTGATGGAAAACCAAAGGAGAGAGAGAGATGAGATCAATGTTCATAGATTCCTCACTTCCATATATGACCATATATTGATCCATATATGGGTCCACATATGGAATCTTTTTTCCCGGGATTGAAATTTCAAATAAGAATTCCTGCTTGATGAAAACAAAGTCAAAAATTAAGTTGAGCATCTAATATAATGTTAAGAAATGATATTATTGCAATATTACACTGTAAAAAATTTGGCGGTGTTAGAAAAAGTCCACCCCGAATGTTGTTGTTTCAACACCTGACGGTGTTGTTTTGGCACCGTATGGTGTCATTCTAACACCAGTTGGAGTTATTTTCACATCGAATTCCGGGGTGGACTTTTATAGAATCAGTGCGGTGTTAATTCTGACACCGCTTTTCTTACAGTGTACTACAATGTTATGTGCTGTGTGGGTATGTTATTCCTCCTATCATTAGAGAAGTTGGTGTAATACACGAATTGAACACATCCAATGATCCGGGATCAGAAATACCATACTCACTTTCTCTCTGAAGATATTCTCGATGTATCGATCCAGTGCCCATTCATCGTCATACGCCAGGAAGTCAGGAATGATCACGTAAGTCGTCCAATCAACAAAGCGTTTCTCGTATGTGAATTCGTGAACTCGAGCAGACTTCGAGAACATACTTTGCAATCGATGATCTCCACTGTTTGCCCAATAGTATTCGATAGGTGATTTGATTCTATGTCGATTTTCGAGTAAATATCTCTTCACAACCATAGGATGGAGTTTCAGAATGCCATAACATTCTAGTCCACCATCATCTTCAGGCATGACAAATAATTCATATCACGTGTATCATAATTTTGCAATGAAGAGAGATCAAAATTTAACAGAGTTGGAAAATGTGAATTACCTTGTCCGTAAGAGGATATCGGATTTGAATCTGAAACGTGAAGTAAAATTTGAATTCGTGAAAATATTCGAAGATATGAGACAAACGTACCACAAATAACTGCACGATCAGCTTCATTGATGTTCAATTTCACAAAAAATGATCTCTCTTGAAACTGCTTCGTAGACTGAGGCACAAGCAAATTTATACCCATGTTTGCACAGATTTGTTCATTGCATGATTTGGTATCCACGTCTTTGTATAATTCAAAATCTTTATTGTCAGAAGGATCCCAATGAAATCCCAAGAAATTACATCGCAGTGCCACAGATAAGTGAAAATATTCGATAGCTTTCAAATGACTGCATAAGTCTGTAAACATTTGCTCAGCATAAATGTAATCATAAATGACAAACCAAAGCAATTTCGAACGTTACCTGTATTTATAATTGAATGAATTGGATATCTCAAGATACACAAAGATTGCTTGTAACCTCCTTCAGGATAGAAGTTGTAATGACCTGGAGAAGAATATTCGTGAATATGGGTTCCTTATACAACACTGCCCACCAAGCATCCCACCCAACACAGTGTGTCACCGTATCGTGATTATAATATAACTTGAAAATTACATGCAGTATAACCTGCTCGTTACATGCAATGAACCGACGACGTAAATTCCACACTCATCAAAAGTAGTATTGGTTACAAGGTTCTGGCATGCATTGTAATTGCAATGCAATGTAATGCAAATGTATTATAAACATTTATTGACCTTAGATTCGAGGTCATGGGCATATATAGCTGAAAACTGAGTTAAAATATTTTATTGAGTTCAATAATGTAACTAATAACCGATGGATGAAGCCACGATGTTGCTGATATGAAATATGCTATACTGAGGTTACATTGTAGCAACGTTTGATGAATGCGAAATTACACGTTTCCAGTCCATTGTATGTAACAAACAGATAATATTGCATGTAATCTTGTAGTTAGATTGTAGTTATGATGCGGTAACCAACTATGGTTGGTGGGTGGGCACATTTTTTATTAGGTGTGTAACTTAATTTGTCCCTTTTTTCTCAATAATATTTTATATTATAAAAACAGGTAACCACCATATCAATCTTCGAAATAATGTCCATTTTTTCGATGGTCTTGCGCAATCGATCGGGCAATATACGAATTTGATCGCAAAAAAAACTTGCAGGCTTTGGAGTAATGAACTCGTCGATGAATTCTCGTACATCGTCCATAGTTTGGGAACAGATGTCCTTCAAGGCGTGCTGTATTGACCGGAAGAAATGGTAATCTGATGGAGCTGAGTACGATGAATATGCCGCGTGGGAGAGAACTTCCCAGTCTGAGTTTAAAATGGTTTCCTCAGCCGCGCGAGCGACTCCATAAAGCCGTGCGTAGCGATATATTTGGCTGCCAAGCATCGCGAACCAATATTGATTCAATACACAACTCTTGCTTATTTCAGAACCCATACTGGATTCCATAGAAAATTCCAATATGACAATTGGTGCACGCTTGGAAAAATAAGAGACTGTCAAGTATGGCGAACCAATATCGGTCCATTATAAAACCGGTTATTATTTGAGAATCCATAATACGTTTCATGGAAAATGTACTACAACAAATGAGTTTCCATATCACAGATCACAGAGAGTACTCACAACAAAAAAGTGAGGGACTATATTTGAGAACATACTCTGACAGTATCCCCAAAAGGAACAGGATTCTTCATCACACCAAAAATGGTGCTATGGATATTTGAAGATTTGTTGAAAATTTGTTGAATGTACCTAACATTATCTGATATGGATTGAGAATTGATTTATTCAACCCGTGTTCTCTTGGGGTATGATACTCATGAACTGTTCCCTTCAATCCTGAAAATCCATCCTGTTTATAGGTAGTGGTAGCGTTTATTAACGGCTGACCGACGTTTCATCTAGATACTAGGGATTTTTGGAATTGAAAAAAATCTTCATTCGAGCATTCAGAACTTTATGAATGATTCCTACCCGATCCGCGACAGCGACAAGGGTGTGGGGACCGATTCACCGTCCCTCTTACGATTTTTGTAACCTCGAAAATGCCTAGTATCTAGGCGAAACGTTGGTCAGCCGTTGATCAACGCTCCTACTGCCCGTGAATAGGATTGATTTCTGGGATTGAAAAAAACCTTCATTCGGGCATCCAAAACTCTATGGATGAACTGTTTTTTCTCCTTAAAAATGATTGATATCCCCCATTTTTGTACTCATTGGCTTAACTATAAAAAAAATACTCCAAAAACTGTCGAAAAAAGTTTGGCAGTTCTTTACACAAACTTTCTTTGGGAATTGTCGTAGGGAAGTTTGTAAATACCCGAAAAGTTTTATGATTTTATGGAGATTATTGAAACTTCCCAAACTTTTGTTTCTCAATCCACAAAGGAAGTTCGAAAATCATTTTTCCAAGTTGTAAATCCGCAGGCATCTTTGTTCGGAATCCAACAACTGTTTTCAAAGTGTTTTTTCACATTTTTTATAAGTGAAAGTACTACTTTTTGAATTCTGGGAATTCCTCGGGTATTTTTGAGAATTATTCCGGGGAAAAACCGGGTGATTCAGTTGAGTATTCCGGGTGAAACCACTAAGCCTTGTTGGCAAAACTGGCTATCTCGTTCCCAGTAATTTCCCGATGAGAGAGAATTCACAAAACCCTCAATAATCCTTCTCTATCCTCCAAGAAGGAATTCACTCTAACTAATTCTTTGAATAACAATACATTAATAAAGGACGAGGATTTAATGAAACCCACTGATTTCACAGACAACAAAGTTGATCATGGATCTGTACAATGAAAAAGTGTTTTTGTCAGTATTATAAATTAATTCCGATGCTTTGATAATAGCAAAGCTTTTCACAGCAAAGATATCCAACAAAGGATTCAAAGAGAATGAGCAACTGGCAACCAAAGAGTGCGAATGTATAGCAGCTCCGGTAGCTGGCTGATTTGTTATAACAGAACCCCCTGATGAAAATGCCAGCGTGTAGCAAGCGTCATCCGGAACAACTCTACGCTCAAAATGTTTCAGTGTACGTTCAGTACGCGTTCCCTCAACTTTACATATACCCTCGTTACGCCCCCGGTAGAAATTTGTCTAGACATCCCATATACCATCCACGTATCAGATGGAACCCATATGGGGCCAACTGGATAACACATTCCAGCCAATTTGACGCCAGTGTTCAAACGTTTAGGTAATTTATATAGATTTTTCATGCGTCAATTGATCAGACCGATCGTACAGTAACATTGATAGCCAGAGGAATGAAAGGAAGCCCAAACGTTTCAATTTGTCACTTGGGATTATTTCATTGAGATGAAATTCATTTCATTTTCACCTTATTCATATGTGTGATTTCACTGAAAAAACATGATTTCACATTTCTGATTAACAATTTGAACTATATTCTAGCAATTCCCTGGGACACCTGGATGGGCACAGACTAGGAAGTGCGTTACAAAAATAGCTTGAAACCAACTCAACATCTGGGGAAACTAGCTGGGGTGCATCCAATTTCCAATCATAATTTTTACTAGAGACGCTTTACACGTTTCCTTTTCACCAGGGTGTCCGTGAAAATAAGGACTGGAGATTCTAATCACCTGATTCTATTGACGTGAGATGTAATAACTTCAAAAAACTGTACATTATTATCAACAGATAATCCAGAATCAATATTAATCGATAATGTCTATTCTCATAATCTATTTTATATAAGATTATAAGATGGCATTCAACGGAATCTGATTATATTATTTACATATTGTCTATCAATAGAAAAAATATGCAACAAAAGTAATTTTCTTATATTAGGACTAGTAAATGAGTGTTTAGCATGTATAGAATCGTATAACTTCAACATTTCTATCACAGGATGATATTACAAGCCGAAACACTTAATTACATACTTAGTGTCTAAATAATGAATTCTAGTGTTGATATCAGGTCAATCTGCTTCTGTATGCATGATCCCTAGGAGTGTCGTGAACCAGGACATTGTCTGTAACAAATGGGTTACATCACCAGTAACGAAACTGATCGTCACCGTTACGTTGCTGTGACAAACTGTTTTGGGTGGGTGTTCTTCCTAGTTGGAACTCGTAGAGAATCCAGTGTCAAATGTGTTGCTCATCGATCGCAATCGTATATACTTTTTTCTCTATTCAGTTTTTGTTAACCCGGTCTCTTTACACTGCCAAGGCCAATTGGACCAGGGAAAACATACTTCCAATCTAACCTACGCGGCAGGGGTAAGATTCCTTGACTTATCAACCGCCGTTTCCCTATTACGGTGGTAGCCGCTTTCGGGATAAACTTTGGTTGACGCACCAACCGCCATTTCCCCTCTCGCGGCATTACCGTTAGGGAGAAAGGCGAATTGATTAGTCAGGGATTCGAACCCCAAGCCTGCCGGACATCCATGTCTAAAAGTTACTGCGTTAACCGTTCAGCCATGAAGCCGGTTAATCGTATATACCACTGTTCTTTAAGGTTATGCTGTCCTTGCAGGTATAATATATAGTGTATAAGAAACTTCGATGTTAACTCTTTGGAACTGCACATGGGGGGGGGGGGTGTATATTCAAATTTCAAATAGGACTTCCTACTCAATGAGAAAAAGTGAGAAATTAAGTTATACACCTTCCCAATTTACCAAGTGACATTGATGAACCCAGGCCGAATTGTTTTTTTTGGGGACGATTTGTGTATACGACGTCTACTATCTTCGAGGAAGACCGATTCAATTCTAACGACCAATCCGCGAAACAGGGTGCTGATGGATCCAATGCAGAAATCCTTCTGTTGTATTTTTTGTGGCCTACCATTTGTCCGATATAGCCGCAAATATGGGCACCAAAACCATGACATATCAGATGAAAACTCGCTTCGCAATCGTCCGTGCATGTTTTAAAATGAGCATCGATTAACCTGAAACCAAAGTATTCAACAAATTTGACGTATATTCCAAGCATGTATCGAATTATATGAATCTAACCTGAAGACTTCTCTGGCAACTCTAATCAAAGTCAGAACCGCTTTATTGTAATTGGCTACATCCTTGATGTCCCGGAACCATTCTACCACCCACACTTGATCCCCTTCAAACTGTTACGAATTGAAATATGAATGATATACTTATATTGGTTCCCCAACAGTACACCCACCGATTCCCACATCGCATCTCCGTGGAAACGAGGATACAAGGTGGAGGAACGGAGAAACGACGGAGGAAAGTCTGGCGATCGGTGATTGTACTGTACGGGTCAAGTACTAACGGGACATAGTTCCATAGGAAAAAATGGATGATAGTGATCACGTAGGAATGTGACTGGGAGCCCGGGAACGAGCTGGCAGAATCATTCCTCAGCAGAACCAAAACCGGCGTGCGTCCAGGGAACGTCTAAATACGTCTCTTAGACGTCCCTCGGAAGTTCAAATGTCCGGTGGACATTTGAAGCGCCAAAAGATGCCTGAAAGACGTATTCGGACATTCCCTGGACGTACACAAATTTTAGGTTTTTTTGGGTCAGGATAATTTGGGAGGGATCCATTTTTCGTCAGCAAGAGTCACTCGATATCACAATGTTAGATTTTCAGAAGAACTTACTCGAGATTGAATCTCCATTCCCAGCGCAATCATGGTGGCACTTATATCGCCGAACAAGCCGGGAAGTAAAATAAATACTTGTTTCTTTGGTGGATACGATCTTTTATTGGAATATTCAATCATTTCATCGAGCACTGTTTTTTCTGAAGATCCATTTTTAAATGCGTGATTGATGATGATATCTTTTGAATCAGATGATTTCGACCAATGAGAGTGACGTATTAAATCAAACACAGCATCGTATCGACAATCTGCAGTCAAATTTGTGTATGAAGTACGAACTATCGGATGATCAAAACTATTGATTTATTGTTACGTATTTCTTAACCTTTCTCAGGAGTCACGTGCATTCCAGTAGCATCTGAAATTTAAATTCCAAAGAATTACTGTATTCCAAGGACTCTTGTAATACGAAAATGCATACTCGATGATGAATATTCCCATAAACATTGTGGAAAATTACGATATGGGACTGTTATGAGGTTCGTATGAATTTTCATAAATAGCATGACAGAAGAATATTCTGTGCGTACTCAAAATCATCGCCATGGGATCTCTTACACTCACAATTTTTTGTTACGCAAGTTGAGATTGTGAAATATATAATTGGATAATTACGTACCACAAAATGGTTGTCTATTTGATGTGGATACGAGGAATGTTCCAGAAGCAGGGAATTTAGGAGTATCAATGCCCATTTGCACACATCTTTCATCATTACATGAGGTGAGAGTAATATTGTATGTTTCAAAGGTATCCATGTCATCGGATAAACTAAATGAACGTGCCCAAAATTTGCAGGTGCTTGATGATATCGATCGGATAATTGATTCAATGAAGTATTCGTAGGATATCCAATGACTGCAAATCGCAGATGCTATTTCCTTTTGTTCTGAGACTTTAACGACATATTAGTACTCAAAATGGTCCCGATATTTCGAATGTTGAATGCTTCCTTATTCTACACTTTGAAAAAGCTCTATGAAAAACTCGATGTGAGTGTATATGATGTTAACAACGCATGCACAGGTGAGGATTCTTTTGCATTTTCCTCAAAATTCCCTATCAATTTGTCGTAAAAATTCCATCAAATTGGAAATTTGTACATACACTGCAAAAATTGCCGTTGAAGATGTGTCTCAAAATAAGATATGATATGTTTGATAATTCAAATCAAACACTTGACTGTTTTAATTGGAAACATCAGTATCTTATGTCGCGACGATGACGCTCCCTGCTAAATTTTCCCAATAGAGAACGATACAAAACGATACATTTTTTCTATAGTTTTCAATGAGGTTTCTGAATACGGAATTTACGAAGTTATATCGTTATTAAACGATAGAACTCTATCGTTCCTTATCGTTTTCTATAAAAATTAAAAGAATGTATGGGATTTTATCGTGAAATTCGTATAAGAAAAGTACCAGTTATTTGGGAAAAAATAGTCATGTGTTCAGGGCTGGCCCTAGGTATTTTGCTGCCCTAGGCGAAATCCCAAGACGCCGCCCACTACCCTGTAAAAAAACCTGTCAATTACAGTGAATGGTATATTCGCATCGTAAATTCGCAATTGAACACGAAAATTAGGATATTTGGTTAACTATAGAACAATAGAAGAATTAAATTTCGTATAGATTAGGAATAAAGTACTACATTTTCATGGAATGTTTCAGAAACATTCTGAAGAAATATCTCAGCACACACAAATGATATTTGCCGAACGTCTTACGTAACATAAAAAATGCAGGTGTCCACAAATTTTACAACACGTACTCTCTGAAACTTAAATCCACACCACTGACACGTTTTGAAAACTTTCAACTTTTTTTGGTGGTACGCTTCATTATATTCTAATTCTCACGCACATAATATACTTCAAAATTCATTATAATCAAAACTTGCCTTACTTGAAAACTCGTTCAAATGAAAAATTGCTGATCAACCCTGAGTAGACGTCGGTTCTCCATACAATATTACTTCGATACACAATAAAACAAAAGATGAATGCACCGACAATACGATAGTCTTTTGTTAACCTATGAATCTTGCATGGAGGAAAAACAAAACACATATTACAAATTTCCAATGAAGCGATTCAAAATTGAATAGTATCTTATTGCAGTTCATAAAAAAATGTTCTTATTATGCAACTTCATGGATTTTTCAACAGGATATTCATAAGTAAAACACGAAGTCCTACTCTGCTAAAAATGTCCCATAGAAGACGATAAAATTTTTCTTACGAGTTTCAATACGGTTTCTAAAATTGGAATCCCCATGCTGTATCGTGCATTTATGATAGAATTCTATTGATTCTCATCGCATCCTACAGGATTTGAGAAATGTACCTGGTTCTATCGTAAAATTCCTGTAGTAGAAAAATCAATTATTCGCAAAAAAAGGTTATAATTCTCCAAATAATTAATACTTTGTCTATGGGAAGTTCACTTTAGAACCACGTAAATTTTTCTTAAATCCTATAGAATACGATAAGAAACGACAGAATTCTATCGTAAATAATTCATGATACAGCATCGGAATTTCAGTTTCAGGAACCGCATTGAAACCCATAGGCAAAATTTTATCGTTTTCTACGGGAAATTTTTTGCAGGGTATGAATTTCTACTTACGATTCACCATAAATACCTACATGAATACACATTTGTGCAGGTTGAGAATAAAATACTTGGTTTTCATATGATGTTTCGACAACATTCTGAGAACGTACCATAGCATACGTAAGAAAACGTCATCGAAACGTGTATTCCAACATGATAAACCAATGTTCTCGAAACGTTTGGAAAACGGCCTTTTGAAAACGAAAATCTGTGAAACCATTGATACTTTGGTTTTCGGTGCTGTTTAGGATACTGCTTCCAATACTGCTGCGAGACAATGTTGAATACTATTGTCGGATGATAACTAGGTTCTCACTCAATCGACATTTGATGTCTTGCATACATCACCTAATTATCATTATTCACCAGGTCATCTTTCTGATGCCATTCTGAAACTGTATTAAAAAATAACTTATTTCTTGTAAAATGTGTACTGAAATTTATGCATAAAGACTTTTGCAAAACACTTTTTTTAGAGGAAAATCTCTTTTTTAGAGGAAAATTGTAATTCTTATTCAATAATTGAACCACCATGAATTCTTAGGAAGACAGAGAATGTTTCTCATAAGTATTTTGTGTGTCATGTGTATGTGTATGTTCAGTATGGTTCTTACTCATGATTTCTAGGATTTTGTTGTTTTTCCAAATTTTGCCGCCCCCTGAATCTTGCCGCCCCAGGCGGCCGCCTATACTGCCTATATGGACGAGCCGGCCCTGCATGTGTTCCAGAATAAGTAGTACTTTTCTATACGAATTTCACGATAAAATCCCATACATTCTTTTGAATTCTTATAGAAAACGACAAGGAACGATAGAGTTCTATCGTTTAATAACGATATAACTTCGTAAATTCCGTATTCAGAAACCTCATTGAAAAGTATAGAAGAAATTTATCGTTTTGTATCGTCCCTTATGGGAACAATTTAGCAGGGTTTATATATGTTTGTTTTCAAAGCAGATCATAGAAATGTGATTTATGACATGCAACTTGAAAAAATGGATTAAATTGTTGATTTTTCATCATACAGTTGATTTGAATCTACATACATTTTGTATACATTGTTTCTGTTTTTCACTTTGACGTTGACGTAATAGTAATTCGAGGTTATGTTCCTACATACAGCTTTCAAACATTCTTGTTTGCCAATCAAACACGTCATGTGTTGAATGAAAACTCAGTTTTGTGTTTTGAATATGATTACAGTAGCATTTTGAAATGTTTGAAAAGTCACTACAAAAGTATCTGAGGATAAGATATCAGTTTTTGCAATGTAAACTCAAGATAAATTTCTGATATCCGTACTGGAATTTGATTTCCCATATGATTGAGAAAAAATATACATTTGCTCAATACAAGAAAATTTCGATTATTTTTTGCAATTTATTCTGACGTTCATCGAGCTTCACAGAGGAATTTTCTCACGAAAAAAAGTGAGACGTAGATGCAGGATGTGAAAATGCCATCCCATACAACAAAAGTTGCTGTGCAACCAATGTTCTTGTGTCGTTTTTTAGATTCACGCGAAGTTGCTGGGAATTTGCTACGCATATGATTAGGAGTTTCATGAAGCCGAGCAACTTCCCAGCAACACGACAACAATTCAACCAGAAAAATCCCAGATTCGCAGCATATTGTTGCGCATTTGGCGACGCAACGTCTCTGCAAATTGCTGTAAACTGTTGCTGAGTGTTTTCAACAATTTGCCGCCTAGTTGCTTAGCACTTTGCTGTTAGGGATATTACGCATTCAGATTTACTTACTCGATATAGAATCACCTTCTTCGTCGAAAATTGGATCCAGTTCAGATATGATATTTTTTAGGAGCCTATGAGATGTTCCAATTTTACACGCTGGTTGAACGTCCCTCCCATTAGGAAAGAAATCAACTCGCCCTTCACGGAGCAACAAGTTTACGTGAAAAATGATAATTTTCGAATTTGAATTGACTCAGACCTATTCTTATCACATTATTTGAACAAAACTTCAATTCAACGAACTATGTACTTTCAATCTAATGAGATAGAATGATGTCGACGGGATTTCGGTTAGAATAAAAAATATACGGAGTGGGGCATTTATTCATCTTGAGATCGAGATAAACAAAAAAAATATAAATGGTGGGATCGAAGAAAAAGAGACCCCATCAAGGTATTCTGTTGTCTCAAGATGAATGCCCCACCCTGCATGACGATATCCAATATCTGTATTGTATTCATATTTTTTGGATGCAAAAAAATCTAAATATTGTACTTCTTCTTTGAATTTGGATAGATTTGACATTAGATTCTCATTCATTTTATCGTTCAAAATATATTGCTCACCCAAGGGTTTGGGTATTCCGAAATTTTCAACACTGGTATGTATAACATCCACAAATTCTGCATCGTCCCTGCTCAAATCGAACCCCCAAATCTCTAAGCACGCTATCGGTGGGTTCAATGCCGTAATCCTACGTACTTTCCAACTATCTCCAGCAGATTCTTTCAATATTTTTGCCAAATATCCAGCGAGATAAGCGCCAAACCCATGTCCAATCAGATGTAGTTCAATTGGGTGATCGTCCTTCTGTTTTTCTGTACGTTGCTCCGCGAGACTCAACAAAAAACTAAACATGCAATCATGCAACATGTATTCTCGAAACAAAATGCGGGAATATTTTGAATGTCCAAGAGTTTCAAATGTTTCAATTTTGATTCTGATTTTTTTACTCCTACCTCAATGTCAAATCCGCTGTTGCTCTCAAATTTTCCGCCAAAAGTAAAATTTGAACATTCTCAGCGACATATGTCCAATCGACTATTATCACGTTCACATCATCCTACATGCATTCAATGAAATATGAGAGAATTGACGAAGAAAATGAAGAAACGCGATAGCGTCTCAACACCAAGTATTATTCGTCATTAATCAAAAAAGGATCTTTTTTAATTAATGGCGGATGAAAGGATATTTATTCCAAAAAACGCATGACCTACTTGTTCTTCTGTGCGAATTGGATTACTTTCTCTACGTAATTTCTACTGGATGTAGAAAAGATTTCTTATGCAACAGTTTTCATCGTCTTCAAGATGTCTTCGTTTAAAACATCTGAAAGACATCTGAAAAAGATCTATACACATCTTTTAGATTCCTCAAACGAAGACATCTTGAAGACAGTAAAAACTGTTACATAAGAAATCTCTCCAAGACAACATATGAAGGTTCAGGGAACGTTGAATAGAGATTTATTCAATGTCCGGAGGTCTATTGGACGTCCATTTGGAGCTTCATTGAATGTTCCATGAACGTGAATTCACGCGTAAATTCACCTTAGAAGGTTTGTGTTCTCTGGGGGCTTTTGGAGGAACAAAATTTTCACTGTAAGGGTAATAATTCTTTGGTATTTCTTCCCCAAATTCCTCGGAATAAAGAAAATATGTGGACCCGGAGAGAAATTAAGTTTTAAAAATCACTGAATTTCAGTGTAGTAATAATGACCCACATAGCACAAATGTCTTGGTAATATTTTCAGAACATTCTGCAACATTTTTGAGATATTGTAATATTGTCAGAATATCCTGGAGATATTAACGAGACATTTGTGCTATGTGGGGAATGATTTGCTTAACATTCTTTAGCTACACTACACTGTGTAACAATGACAGTGGTATTTCCTCGTATCTTGCAATTTTAGTGAAAATGTAATAATTCTTGACACTTTTGTTTCTCCATGCATTGTAAAAGAACTAAAAATTCATTGTTTCCTGGTACTGGAAATTTGGATTGTTGAATTGAAAATTTTCAAACTCTACTGCAAGATTCCAGTTTTCTGTAGTATAATCCCAGTGAATGTGCTGGAATCTTTTGCAAATATATCGGAATTTTCAATTCCATGTACACGGAAGAAAGAAAATTGAGAAATTCACCATCTAGGATGACAACGCGTCACTACGAGTCTTCAAATGGAACTTGTTACAAAATATATTGCCGAATAATTCTCATTATAAAGCAAAAATAGATTTTTCTTTTATGATGTGAATTATTTGACAATATATTTTGTGAAAATTTTCATTCTAAGGCTTGAAACAATACGTTGTCATTCTACATGGTAAATTTCTTCATTTCCTTTTTTTCCGTGTACTGAATAATGAATTTCAGCAAAATACTGAAATTTTGCTAAAAAATTATGGGGCAGAGTGATGGAAGTAGATTTTTCATATTCATCAATTTATAAACTAACCCCCCAATGAACATACAAATCTTGAAGACATCTAAAAGATGTCTAAGAAAAGATATCTTTTCGACATTCCTAAAAGACAACTTATAGACTTCTTTTAGAAGTCTCACTGAAGACATTTCTAAGAAGTCTCTTGAAGTTATCTTGAAGATGTCTAATAGATTTTATTTCAAAGATGTTTCTGAAGATTTAATAAGAGACATCTTTTAGATATCTTGAAAGTCAAAATCACAATATTGATAATATAATAATATACCGATAATGATTATAAGCCTGAATTAAAAAGAATATCAATTTTGATATAAAATCAAATAATTGGCGACTTTCATTATGAAACCTTATGAAACCTTGCGGGTCTTTCATAGGATCCATAAGTTTCTATCAGGTTTTGCTTGGTATTTTCAGCAGGAGTGTTGCAATCAGCTTTTTCCATCATGTATTGAACTTATTTACTGATTACCGTATCCCAAACGCACATTCACTTGAATTTGGATTAATACTTTGTTAATTATAAACACACTTAGGAGTTTGAGTATATTTACATACTTTCGAAGGAAAAAATTTTTTTGTCTTTTCTGCTTTTCTGCCAAGACTTGTTTCTATCAATGAAACTTCTATAAAAAAAAAATGTCAATTTGAAATAATAAACTTGTAAAGAATGTTTTTATACTCTTCGATTGAACTTAAAACAAAATGAACGAATCTCATAGTGTGCATTGTTCCGACTGACCAAATTGGATCACGTCGGATCACAATTGATGTTGCGCGGATTGAAAACCTAATTCGTTCAAGTACTCCTGCTTAAAGAATTTTTTTGAACCAATAGAATCTGCATCGGAATCAGTGGGTTCAATGAGATATTTTGAGCAGGCGTACAAGAAAATTCTACGGTCATAGTCTGTAATTCCAAGAAAAAACACGAAGGTCCAAAGAATATTCAATGGAGGTGCATTGAACGTCCGGACATTGGATAGCCCGAACATTCCTTGAACATAAATGTACGTATAATGAATGTGGATTCCACCTAAAAGATCTGTGTCTTGGGAAAGTTACAGGGATGGAATATATAATTTGCAAGACATTTTCAGATCATCTGGAAGTGTGCTTCAACCGTGGTTAATAAAACCTATTCATTCCTATTGAATGTAATAAATTCACATTAAAATTCGAATTCTGCACGTTTAATAGGAATAAATGGGTTTTTTTTATAAATCAGGGGAGAGTTCCTAAGAAAAATTTGCATCATATCTAAAACTCGTCTTGAAGAAGTCTAAAAGATATCTTCTAAATATCTAGTAAGACTTCTAAAAGATGTCTTACTCAAGACATGTTTTGGATGTCTAAAACTGTCGCATAAGACATCTTTTAGACTTCTTTTAGATATCTTCTAGAACAGTTTGTAAGACATCTTGCGAAGTCGCAAGACAGCTTTTAGATTTCGAAAAGACATCTTTTTGTTTATGTGGGCCTGTGCCAAAACTTTGATAAAAATGTATATCAGGATGTCTATCACTTCGAAATTCTATGCATCTCATTCGTCATTCTGTTCAAAGCAAATTTGTGGCTGGTTGATTCTGTTAGAATTTCCAGGCGGTAGACACCTTGTATGTGATCAAATTTGATTCCGATGAGAACTCAGAATGAACAAATCATTGATGATAATAAAACGTGATCGTGTTCAAAACGTCAACATCAATAAGACATACATTTCGAATAAGATTAGGTTGGGAATATCTGAACGGAAAGCGTCTCTGAAATAAGGAATGGATGATGTCGAATAAGAATTGGAGGATAAAAAAAATTCCGATACAAGTTCACCCATCACAGAAGTTCAGGAAGAATTCCTAAGAACTCAAAATTAATTCTTTGAACCCCAATTAAACTCTTTCTGAACTAGTGTGGTGTATGGCAAATCTCGATGCGTGCTGACTTCATTTTCTCTTGAACAGGAAAAGTACAAGTTAGATCATGAAACCAAAGTTGTGATAATTTTAATAAACTAGCGGTTCACGTTCTCAGTAGATGTTACTCTGAATTGTCAGTGATCTCAATGCCATTCTAAATCGTAATATGGACACTTCTTCACTGATGTGACGCATGTTATGAAAAATAACAAATCAACTCTGAGAGAACAGCAATTTTGAAATTCGATCAATCGTGATATATGTGATCAACAACTCTGAATATTACTAAACTTTCCGCAATGTTTCCTGGAATTTCGAAAATCATTACTGAAATTTTGCCTAACATTATAATAATAATTAATGTAATTATATCAGCCTGAGTTCTACCTATTTGGCTTATATTCTTTTCTCAGCGTAATGATAGAACAAGTCAACACCATATACGATACCATAATACGTCATATGATGCATAGAATATTATTCATTGAACTCCATATCAATTTTCGTATAAGACCGAAATTTCCTTTTTTGGAAAAAATCGTATAACTCCGACAATTCTTGATCGATTTCAATAAACAACGACTCATTTTACACATAATTGAACACACTTCAATGTTATATATGATAAACCATTAGTTCTTGAAGTATAGTTGCAAAAAAATGCTTTTGAAATAGGAAAAATGAAAGGAACAGGTGAAAATTTCAAATTCTTGAGGAAAAATTTTCACTCAGTTCTATTTGATGATCGAAACCATATATATGTCTCGAAAGTGCCAACATTCTCCTTTTAGAACTCGTTTGGAATTCCGAAGTTGGTCGGAAAATCGCCGAGTTAGAAATTTTCAAATGTATAAAATCACCAAAAATCAGTTTTTTAACCATAACTTGAAAATTTGAGGGTGTAAAAATTTTTTCAAAATTTCAGTAATGTTCCTTGAAATTTCATGAAAAATCCCTGAAAGTACAGTGATATTTCGATTCAACGAACAAGTATATTGCTATTTACTGAAGTTCCAAATCGGTCTTTCCTCAGTGAAGGTGTGAAGATGCCACGTCACAAGTGCCATGTTTTATATACGCAGAAAGAATAAATTGAGACTTGAACGCGAATCGGATAGAATCTTCTCGAAGCAGAATGTTCACATGATTAAAGCGATGTTAAAGTATTTTATCCATTAGGATATCACAGTAGATCAAACCAAAATTAAAGCCTCTTACCCATAACAGAAGAGCATCTTTCATAGTTTTCATCCAATCATCTTTAATGTTACTCATCAAATCATGCAAGATAAGTACCGTTTTTTTGGATACGTCATATGAGTCATTCAATGGAATCAATGTATATGGCTCAACCAGCATCGGTTGACGCGTCTCTCTCGAAAATAACTTGAAGTAAGTTTTGATTTTGTGTTCAGCATTCGTCGGTTTATTACGCCATCCAAAGAATTTGGAAATTACATGAACAAAAACATTATTGACGTTGAAACATGTAGCGATGACTTCATTAACCCCAAAATCGTCACGTTGTTTTAAAATAATAGTACTATTGGTTGGGGTGGATTTGCAAAAATCGTCCTTGCAAACTCGATTCGTCGATTCATCTTCATCGTCTTCGTAGCACTTGATTAAGAAAATTAAAGTCAATGTTATAAGAAATATAATAAGAACACGTTCCATTATGACTCGAAGAGTCAAAGTGACACCAGCTGTTTTATCTTCTGTCTTCTGAAGCACTTTGGTTTTATACTGCAAGATAAGATCCTCGTAAAAGCTATTCCCGAACGATGTGGATAATATTTTCTGATAGAATACGACGGAAATAGATTCTCCATCGCACATTCACTAGTTCTAAACGATATTCTATGCATTTGCACATATTTATGTGAGGATTTCTTGTATTTTTCTCTTATACGCAGGAGAAGAATTTACACTATGAAAAACGTGCGCAGCGATCTCACTAGGACGTTCATTGAAGATCGACGGGTTGCCGAGCCACAGGGGCTCCAATTTTGAAAATTTTTCTCATTTGTCCATTTCATCGGAATTTCCAAACAAAGAAAAAGGGGTTGATTCAAATCAATGAATGATTTTCATCGTATTCTTTCCGTACTTTACGATTAAAATATCCGCAATTATGTAAAATAATTCTCCACTAGACCAAATGCAGTTTGAAAAATATTTTTGCGACTTTCGGCCCTTGTCACATTTCTGAGATTTCTTGAACTTAGATAGGAAGACAGCTTGAACATTTCACTAGAAAAATATGTATCGCGGAAAATTGGATGGAAGTGATGAGAGAAAGAAATAAAGGCTTGCAAAGTCTATAGTATAATACCTTGTACACGGAGAGAAAAAATTTGCTGACGCAGCAAATCGAGGTATTATATATAGAATAGCAAAATTTTTTGCTGGCCTAGCTAAAAATTTGCTATAACAGCAATCGTGTTAGCTATGACAGCAATTTTTTAGCTGTGGCAGCAAAAAATGTTTGCTCCGCCAGCAATTTTTCAGTATTATATATAGAATAGCAAACAAATTTTGCTGGGATAGCAAACATTTTTTGCTCCCACAGCTAAAAATTCGCTGTCGCAGCTAACAAGATTGCAGGAACAGCAAATAGTTTGCTGTCACAGCAAAAAATTTGCTGCTCTGGCAAAAGGAACCCAGCAAAAGTAGATTTCGCTGCCACAGTGAATTCCTTTTTCTCCGTGTAGTCGTCAGTTCTGAGATGCGAATGAAATAGTTTGTGTTGACATTCAGGATAACAATCGAATGTATTAATGGAATACACAGGAACACCTTCGGACAAAGAAACGACAGAATCAATGATCGGAATATCTTGAAAATAGCGGTGCTCTTGATCACTCAACAAAATACTATAGGAAGATGATGCTTGTTTTGTTCCCACTCCCTGTATTATTATTATTATTATAACCCAATAAACACACACACGTTATTTCAACGTTGAAAGAACGTTAGACCGTCAAACGAACGTCAGTCGTTGATTTCATAACGTTGATTTTTAGTTGAAAATTGATAGGGACATAGACGACCAGAAATTACGTTTTGATGACGTGTAATTTAAACTAATATTCAAAACCAACCATCAAACGACGTCCTCAAAAAACGTGTTTTGAACGGGTTTGAACCCCGCGTTTAAAATGTGTTTATAACACCTTGTGTTTGAACTTCAATTGAAGATATTCTGTTAAAAATGTCGAACGAAACCGAACAATGGTTAAAATTTCGACAAAGAGCAAGATAGTGAATAGTGTGGCATACTTTCCAAATTCTATCATACTCAGAAATACTATTGTTCTTGATATTGAATGAAAAGTTTCCAAAATAATTTGTTGGATTCAATTCACGTTTTAGAACCATCATTAGGACCCGTCAATATTTGACGTCTTTTAAACGATGTTCAAACCGTTTATATGACGTTATTTTATGGTTGAAAAACACGTGATCTGCCGCGACATTTTTACGTTGAATCAACGCAAGAATATTACTAATTTACAACGTGTGGTTATTGACTGTTTTTAACGTTTCTAAAACGTGCGTGTGTTTATTGGGAATTGATGAAATCCCTGCAATATGAAGAGAAAAAATAGCTAAATCTACAGCAATTCTTCCATGTAATATATTACCAGATAGAGGAGGGTACAATATTCTACCAGTTCCAGTTCCTGAAGAAATAATACTTCTTGAAATTGTTCAAAAATTAATAACGATGGGGGTGAAAGTAAAAATTCTATAATATTTATACGAGGAAATGCTATATCAGGTGCACCAAACATTGAAGGAACTGATCGATTCTCAAATCCTCCAATTATGGAAGGTATAACTATGAAGAACACTATAATGGATGCATGATTTGTTACTTTTGCTTTATGAAGTGGATCATTCAAGAATAATGGTCGTGAAGTTCTTGATTCGAATCGAATAATAATTCCTATTGCTGTACCAAATATACCAGCTCAGAGACCAAATGAGAAATGTAATGTTCCAATAACTTTGTGATTTGTTGAATGGGATCATTCTCGTATAGTGTGATATCTAATAAAAGGAGTGAATTCTTAATTTATCAATGACATAATAATTCCTCACAGTTTTATTAATCTTATTACTTCATAAAAGATTTCAAATTGCAAATTTAAAGAATTTCAAAGAAAATGAGATATAATAATGAAAGTTATTTCAAACTTTGGAGGTTTAGAGTTTCATTCAACTTGAAATGTTATTTGAATATTCAAACTATAAATGTAGACGGAATAGAATAAACAATTCACGAAGAAAATAATCTTACTCAAATTGATTGAAAAATTCTAGGATTATTAGGAGTAAATGTTTATTTTTATGATGATAGAAATAAGAGCTTGAATGATAAAATAATTCATCAAATTCTGAGTTCACTCATTACAGAAAATAATCAAAGAAATCAATATGAATGTATTTAATTCAATGAACAAGCATATAAAAAATATAAAAGATAATAAAAAAGGAATAAAAATATCAAAAATAGAAATAAATGAAAAATCTTAAAGAGAGAAATCTTTCATTTAAATGAAATTCAACTGAATACACTGTAGTGAATTTGAATCAGCTGTTACTGTCCACAATTCAGTAACAGTTGTAGTCAATTGAATTACTACTACTACTAGTACAAGCAGTAATAGTGATTAACTGAATACAATATAGTTCATTCGGATCAATCATGATTCCATCCAGCCGATTTTGTTCATCCTTGACAAAGAAAAAAACTCCTAAACCTTCACACGCAGAGAAAAGTTACCTAAAAAATCACTAACTTTCACAATAAAGCAGGAACAGAATCACATTGTAGGGTTATGAATTATGTTTCATCATTAAAATTACTATACTCTCTATCGATGAATGAAAGAATTCCATCATTCCCCACTAAAAAGTATAGTAATATCAATGACAAAATATAATACATAACTCCACAATGTGATTTTGTTTCTACTTTACTGTGAAGTGTAGTAATTTTGTAGGTAAGCTCTCTCTGCGTGCCTCGAATACTGGAAACCCTGGTTAAGAGAATCCGTTGATTCTCATAAAATCTTATCGGTTCTCACCAATTCTCATTGAATCTCCTCCGCCAATTTTGTCAATGAGATTTGGTCAGATGAATGAATTTCTTTAATGTGAATCTGATTGAATCTCGTAAAATGTGATTAAATCTCGGACATGGTCCTGATCAAATATCATGAAATTTCATCGTAAGATTCAATGGAATCTTTGAACCAAGGGAAATATCACCCACGCAGCATCACAGTCCCAGGAAATTTCTTGGAGAATTCATAAAGAACACAATCAGTTCAATAAGAATTCTCTATGAGTTTTTCTGGGACTGTGGTTCTGTGTGGGAATACATCACCCATATTCAAAAAACAATTTATCTCAGAAAGAATGACCCTCTACTTTGATATGAAGAATATCATACAAATAAAACTCATAACAATATTCACTACATACATTCAAATGAATTCAAATTCAGAGTGGTATCTAAAGATCTCGCTACTAGTTACTTCAGAGTAGATTTCGATTTGGATATAACCTACAGACCGCGCGGACGTTACATAGGTAATTTCAGTCTGATATTCAGACTGAAATTATCTACAGCTACTCCAGCAGAAATTCCCAGCCAACTCAGTGGCTGTAGTAGGATTTCCGTCATCTAATTCGTAACATATCATCTTTTAGCAATCATATCAAGTGAGTTCTCTGAGGATGAGAGGTGTTATCCTCTGTCGGTTGGGAATTCGATCGTTGAAAACCATCACCTCCATTGATAAAGCTGATGTCTTCCATGTTGGAATAGAGTCAAGTTTCCGCTGTAAGATGTCACCATTCAAATTATATCTTCATTAATCGTTACGTAATGAATATATACATCATTGAGTTTCAACTTTTAACCAATTCCAGTACTTGAACAATTTATTGGGAAATCATTGAATAGGCGGTATAAAAATTGATTGTGATAGGAAAATAGTTTATTGGAAAATGGGTTATAGAAGTTATACAGAATTTGGATATGACTCATGGATTTCATATGTTTTTTCCTTTTAACTAGATATCTCTTCCGCTTTTTTCAAAAATCAGAGACCATTTTTTCGGTTCATGTCGCTGAATAATTTTTGCAGAAACTCAGAAAAACAATTGGACTTCCGTAAGTTTACGAAGAATTATCACATGTTCTGGATTCTTTCCGTAGTTCCTATCACTTTTTGCAGCAAATATCATAAAATATTGTACACATGACGTTCTTTCCCTCAGTTTATCATAACGTCTCAAAGTTGAAAGAGCGCCACTTTATTCAAAATATGCACATGTATTCTATGAACTTCCCGCATGATTTCTCCCACAATTGTTTGGACGTAATTTATGAATGTTGCAAGAGAATAAAAAACTTTACTGAGCGGTCATGTCAGCTCGGTAAACTGGAGGTTTTATGCAAGTCAGGATGTTCGTTTCAGAGCAGTTCCTTGTGAGTCCAATTCAGAATCGAACATGGAATGGAATAATGTTGATCAGGATGGAAAAACATCCCAACATGACAGTTTAACACTTTGGATAGATGTGAACTTATCTACTGAATTTAACGATTGAAAAAACTGGAATGCTTCTTCAGCTTCCATGGACCATTTCAAGTGATATAGTCAAATATATCGAAAACTAGTAGAGATGGTGAAAAATGTTTCCCATAAAAAGTTTAGGGTTACAAGAGGGAAGTATGATACTGACCTTCAAATATCCCTCAGAGATAATTTGGAAGGTCATATACGAGTCAAGATGGTTTTTTTGAAACCGGACTCCCATTTTTTTACCATGGCATGTGCAAGCTGGTTTCAAACCCTTCACGAAAAACTGGTCATGGACCCCCTTCCGCCCATTGGGGTGCCATTTATAGACCGTAGCCGAAGTCATTGATGACTGGGGCTACCAAAAGCGTGAGTGCATGGATAGGCGTGATGATTCCAATAGAGAGACAAAGATTAGTGATAACCCGAACCCTTTGGTGAAATAACTGAAAGCTCGAAGGATGATTGTGTTTGTTCGAGTGCACATCTCAATTAACGTCATATGGTATGGTCATTACTTTCAATGTTTCAAGCAACCCTCCAACAATTGTTTTGAGACCCGATACCCATTCATAACCCTGATTGAATTAAATGGAATAATTCAAGGGATTTGAAATACAATAGTGAATCGTAATAAACCGAACATATAACTGCCACTCATGGTAAGCAGGGACTCGGTGGTCCTGTTTGTTTATGTTTATGTTTTCCTTCCCAATGAAATTAACTCTAATCTCCATTGGAATCAGTCACAATCTTCGGAGGAGAGTGATGAACAAGAATCCATAAACAAAGTGACACATCGAATCTTTGCTTATCATGAATGCCAGTTATGTTTACGGTTTATTACGATTCACTATTGCATTCGAAATCCCTTGAATCATTCCGTTTGATTCAATCAGGGTTATGAATGAGTATTGACTCTCAAAAATTTTTGAAGGGTTGCTTGAAACGTTCAAAGTATTGACCATTGACAATTTTGATTGAGATGCGCACTCGAACAGACTCAAACATCCTTCGGGCTTTTAGTTAATTCACCAAAGGATTTGGGTTATCACTAATCTCTGTCTCTACTGGCATAATCACGCACTTATGCTCTCGGCAGCCCCAGTCCGCGCGCGCGGTCATCAATGACTTCGACGGTCCATAACGTGCACCCAATGGGCGGAGGGGGATCCATGACCAATGTTTCGCAAAGGGTTTGAAACCAGCTTTCACATGCCATGGTGAAAAAGTAGGGGTATGGTTTAAAAAAACCGTCTTGACCCCTAATGACCTTCAAAATGACCTATGAGGGATTTTTCAAGGTCAGCAACATACTCACCCCTTGTAAGCCTAAACTTTTTAATGGAAACATCTTTCACCATCTCTACTAGTTACCGAGATATTTGACTATATCACTTGAATGGTCCACCCTGTATACCCTCTTGTATGCTCTGAATGTCGAATATCTGTGAATGAAACCATATCGGACACAAAGTATCGAATTCCAAAACATAACCAACATAGTCCGATTCATACGATTAATATATATTTATGAAAACCTTATCTGAAAATATCAGAAGTTATAATGCATTTTCATAACAACAATGAATGTGATAATATATTCTTTATTTCAACACCTCAGGTCACTTTTTTGTTACTCAACAATTTACCTCGCATTTATCAACACGATGACATGAAATATGAGAACATTTCTTTTCAAATTAAGAATTCCAAATGTACGAGCAAATGCGTGAGGTCGGTCGTTCAAACGAATCAGAAAATCATGACACGAATAGAGCGACAGTAATGCTTGATCGAATTGCGAGATTTTTGCTTCAGTATGGTCATCAACTTTTTCAGATTGGATTTATATTGGATTTGTCATGTGGAATTCCGATAATCCGATTGTGAATCCGTGATCAGCATGCTAGAAATCTCCGAATAACCGTTTTCGGCGAATTTTCAGGCAATTTCATTGTTGTTCGCCATAATGCTGCCGGCATTCCAAATTTCAATATTATGATCAGCTACCTCAAAACCCTCTAAGTACTCATTTCCAGCGGATTTTGAGGGTTTTCAGGTTTTGTCCGCCATACTGGACCCACCCTTTTGGATTTTGGTAATATGGTGGTGAATTCGTACTCAGGTGCCCAAAAGACCTTCGAATCTGAGCTGCCAGATGGGCCTTGCCTTTGAGGGAAAGTGTACCCCCACTATCGTCCCATGTATATAAATTACATGTGTGTATAGGTTTTATGTGAAGGTAAGAGTATGTATATGAACAATTGCTATTCTTCTGAAATGCAACCCTAACAGCACAATGTGTCTCTGGGACGTTTTCTGAACGATCAGAAAACTTCTCCTACGTTCTATAAACCTCCCATAAACGTTCCAGTGGCACGTTGTGCTATCTGGGAATGCCCATCTGCCAGCTCTGCTTTGAATGAGATTTGTTGGATCGTTGTGACGGGTCTCAAAATGTGTACTGCTAATATATTTCGAGTTTTCGTAACTTCATGCATATTCCATGACATTTAATATATTTGAGAGAGGTTAGAACAATTTCATGCATGAACAAAAAATTCTTCCGTAATTCTGAGACATTATTTCCCCTCTTGATGAATTCAAGAAGTAAAGATATCCATCATTTTCTCATGGCGAAAAAAATTGTTTCTGTGATTTTTGTTAATTTTTTATTCAAAAAAGGCCACAGTGCTCTTATAAATCGGAAGAGCATACTTGAAAATAGTAGGAAAGGATTTCAGTCAATCATTCAAACGCCATTTTGATATCACCTGCTTCCTTTGAAATAAAGGTTCGATTTCCATTCTCTTTGGCGCTGATGGGTTAATACAACTAATGGTTAATAGTTAGATATTTATAGTATCCTCAACGCAAACTCATATGGATCTTATATTGTTGTCAGGGCTAATAATTTGAGGGCATGTGACTTTATTTATAGTATCTCGTACGAAAAAAAAGTTGCACCAAATATCATAAAAGAACTGAAATTTCAGTTGATGTTCAGTTCTCTCAGTGTGGAATTACTCTATGAAACTCTATAGAATTCTTTTGCTTGAAAATACTTGAAAACAATATGCAAATATATTGTGTAACTTTGCTCCTGAATTGATAAGTTTGTAGAGTAGGGTGATGGAAGAGTACGCAGGAGATACGAGTGCGCGGTTATTCGACAAAATGCTTCAAACCAGAATACCATATCTCATTATTTATCCAATCAACTTGCACTCTTGCGCACTCTTATCTCTCGCGTACTCTTACACCACCCTACCCTATATCAACTTTATGTATTGAACATATTCACAATGATAGAATTATGGGGAGATTTGATATTCATCCCAACTGAACCTCCAAAAAATATGAAGCTTTGAAGAACGTGCAATCACAGGAGGAAGTAAATCCTCATTCAATGATCGACTGATTTTCAAATGAGGCTTAAAATCAGCCGTGTTACGATTTCAGCCGTGATATGGAATAAGAAAGAGTTTAAGCTGTAATCAATTCGATTAAATCGGATAATGTGCTGAGTTTGATAGATAATTCAGTCAAAAATATTTGAAAATAAGATTAGAATCCTTTCATTTTCAGTGTTACAATTGTTCATACGTGCACATATATATGCGCATATAATTAATTACAGTTTCAACTCAGTCAAATTACTTCAGGTTTTTCATTTATTATTCAATGTGCCTAAAAAATTCGATAACAATTTGCAATACCAACTTCGTGAAAGCTTGTTATTGAATTTCCCGCACTGTTAATGAATTTTTCATACCGACACTTTTACTTCAATATTACAACACAAATTGGAATTAATTAACTTTCGAGGGTGTTCAAATTTGCACTAATTCTCAGTTCCCGTAAAATGTTTTCTAAATTCAACTTCGACTTCACACTAAACATACTATCAAATTATACTATTATTATAAAATGATTTATCACATCCATCGATCGGAACGGTACCATGGCGGAGTGGTTGAACGCGAAGGACTATAGTCCTTACCCATAGGACAGGTTATTCCAGCAAGAACTTGGGTTTGAATCTCCCAAGGTGAGGAAAAGGATTAGTGAACCGAATGAAAATGTAGTTGACTCAACTACGCCAGGAGATTAAATACGTTCAACCAACTCTGGAGGTTGCATTGAATCATTCCTCAGGTTGGCCGACTCTGTTGAGTCAACTACGTGAATGATTGGGACAATGAAAAATAGTTTCCGTCAAGTATCCACATACATTTGACACCACATAACGAAGCATTGATTGCCTGCGAGGTTGACTCAACTACGTGAGATTTTGAATGAAACTTCTTCTGTGATTTGTTGACGGTAACACACATTGGTTCATAAAATCAAGTGATGTGTTTGAGGCAATGAGAGGTGGCGTAGTTGAGTCCACAATTTCCAAGTCATTTCAACTAAGAATTCGTTGATTCATTCATAAATTCTTCAAGTACGCGTGGTGGATAATGGCACTTGAATTTTTTTCTCAATGTAGGTAACGCCATGTTGAGTGAACGGAAAAAAAAACAATGGACGAACCCATTCATCAGGAACAAATTCACTTTGAATTTCAATTCAAAATCAGTTTTAATTTCAGTTCAATAGAGATTTTTGTGAGCTGTATTCTTGTTTGAGTTTTTCCAGTGGTTGACTTGGAGTCTGATGAGTCTTTTTTTGGCTGCATTTTGACTGAGTTTAAGTTTTTCTTTTTACCGTGATGAAGGTATATACTGCACGGAAAGAATAATTTAGCTGCAGCACCTAAATGGCTAGCACGGACATGGACAGCCATTAAATTAGCTCCTGCAGCTAAATTTTAGCTGTTATAGCAAAAAAATTTGCATTTGTAGCTACTTTATTTGCGGTTGTAGCTAAAATTTAGCTGCGGGAGCTAATTTAATGGCTGTCCGTGTCTGTGCTAGCCATTTAGCTGCTGCAGCTAAATTATTTTTCCCGTGTGTTCAACATTTCTGGACAAAATTGCAAATACACGTAACAGAAGCAATTTCCCATCGCGTCATTAAGATTTTAGGTACATGTGTATGAAATTTCAGTTACGAAAATATATATGAAGGTGAGATATAATATAGTGAAAATGTGATAATTCTATTACTTGTACACGAATTTTTAATTCAAATACCAAGAATTTGGGATTTTAGTCACCAATGTCCTTAGTAAAAAGTAAACATATATGACCCATACATAATTCATACATAATACATATATAATCCATGTATGGTCCATACATGAAAACGTGTGGAATCATATATCATCCATATACAATCCATATATGAGCCATATATAATGCATTTATAATCCATGTGTGGAGAATATGTCATATAAAGCAGAATTTTGTTTAACAAAATGTGTGAAAAAATCTTACATTCATGGGTCATATATGGATTATATATGGGCCATACATGGACTCAATATGGATTATATATGGCCATATATGAAGTTGATATGGATCAGATGTGATTTTTATATGTTCTTATATGAATGATCCATTCTTACTAGGGGTGATTGAGAGGGTGGGCATTCAAACGTTTAATAAACCTCCATCGCACACATATCAATTTGCCATGCATCTACGATTCGTCTGAACAGATTGTGTTCTCTGGGAGGAGTTTATTTCAACTGCGAGTACATGATACATGCTTTCAGAATATTCTTTTGGAATGACTCGTGGGGAGAGGAACGTCTAACGAACGTTGAATGCATTCGAAATGAACTTTGGGACAATTCAAAGTTTATTAAACGTTAATTGAATATCAATTAATCCAACCCGCACTTCCCGGAAGCATTGAAACCAATAAAGATGCATCACATCAAAGAAATTCAAAGAGATTTGGGAAACGTAGTTCGGAGAATCAAATTCAAATTCAGGTAAAAGAGGATAATCAGTTTACTAAAAGGATTGGGAAGGAAAGGTCCTGATAGCAGGATGATAGTAGAATTTATCTGAATTACACCGCCCTTCGGTCGAAGGGCGTCGTTGCTAGATCGAATGTGCCACCTAGTGGAAGTTTCAAGAGATGTAGCACGAGGAATACTACATCGCTGGTCGTATCGTGAACTGGAAGAGCAGCGCAGGCTGGTCGACAACCGTAGGTAGGAACCGTGCGCCTTCGTTCTCTCACTAACCCCCGTCAGTATGGCTTCGGCTGCCGGTAAGATCACGTTGGTGGTGTTGACAACGTTGCCTCATGCGTGTGTGCGTGCTCTCCTTCGCGAGAGGAGAGAATATTAGTGAGTGACAAATATATACGCACATGTATTCGAGGCAAGGAAAAGAGAGAAAGGTATAAAGAATTGAGAACGAAGTGAAGGAAACGTGAACTTTTGTGTAGTGCATTGAGAATAACTAGAACGAAAACATGCGTCGCAATGTGAAAATAGTGCTGTTCCTTTCTTGCGCATGGATGTTCGTGTTTGTTTACTACTACCATACATCACGAGACACTAAGGTGAGAGATAGCACATGATCCTTAGGAAATCCAGTACTGTTTCTCTTTCTTTGTTCCACGTGTGACCTTGAGATTATGGTCATTGGGTTGTGGGTTGGAACGCAAGAGTTTTTGTCATCTCCTATTTGAAAAATGTACATGATCTATTGAGGTAATCGATTCTCGATATATTTCTCCGAAATTTGTTATAAACCTCAATAGATTCACATAATACTTATCAAAAAGTTAAAAAATAACAACGTAACTTTAGGTTCAGTTACATTCAGTTTTAGACGATTCATACTCTTTCTCATGGATTTTCTACGAGAGTGAAGGTCACGTATAAAATACATATGTCAAAAAAATACTTTGCCACGTGAAATCTTGTCTGAGCGAATAATTCTATAGAATTTATATATAATTCACATACAAATTATATAAAAATTCTATAGAATCATATAACAATAAAGTATTTCACGCTATTCATTCACCAATCTTCCAATTGTGTGTGAGTTTTGTATGATATACACGCGTTTGAATCTCCATCGAGAGATTTGAATAATCGATTCATGAAATCCTATAAGAAACTATAAAGATTTCTATCAGAAATGTTCATCATCTGTAGAGAATTCAAGAGAATGGCGGAATCATTCGATTCTAGTTTTGTTTCGAAACAGATACACGTGTTACATGTATGGCGACTCACTCTTGTCCCTCAAGTTTGTTCGAAACGGATTTGATAGTACTCTGAATCAAACATGACAAACCTCTTCTCTGATGATGATGCCTCTGTTTTTGAATGTAACTATCGAACGCGATTAATCACGAACAAATACAAAATTTCACATCAAACAAAAAAACATTGCGACCATATTTCATCGTTTTATTTAATTTTTTTGGTTTCACTTCCGTGTTAGCGACGTTTAGTGAAAGTTTGCATCATCAGGATTAAATTATTTTCGTAAAACAACTTTTTATCATCACTCGAGTATGGTTTGAAAATTATTTCTTGGCAAATAAAACGCGCGCGAATAAAAATATTCAACTACTTTGAATAATTTACTTTGAAAAGTGCATCCGGATGAGCTTGGAATGGAAACATATCGGCACATTGATTTTACCAAAATTCGAAATAGCTTCTATCATCAGCGTTATGAGAACGAAATTTCGCATTAATTCAATACCCAGTGGTACGTAACCGTATGGAAAATATACGAAAAAACAATATCAATTCTTTTTGTTGCAACAGGTCGAGTGGATTCGATGTGGATGATTTCAAGAATAACCTCATTTAAAGTTCTTCATCATTTGAATCCTTCATTTGCAAGGTTCAGAAGAAAAGTATGATCGAAACAACCGGGATTAAAGTTTCTGTAATACAATGTATTTGAATTCATCTAAAGCTCGTGTAAAAGAACGAATTTTTCATTCAAATAATGTATAAGAAATGTTTCACAGTTATCAGTGCTTTTAACTTGAAATATTACACTTCATACTACATTTGGTAGTTCCGAATACGCGAGTTTGATGTTGGGAAAATTTTAACGCATTCACATATATATTTACTGACTCCTCATTCGGTTCCCTCACCTAGTTTTTCATGTAGAAGATGACACGAAGGAGAAAAAATTGACACATATTTTCATTCATTACCATAAATTTAGCCGATAGAGCATTGCAAGGTCGTTGTGCACAAAGATACCATACGAATCGTTGAAATGGTCGAGAGAATATTGGAGAATGTGATAGATGATATTTGAAGAAACCCTCTCGGAAAGGTTTTGATTTATAATTATATATGATTGGCGTTTGTCGTGTTGTGTCGAATTTTCATCCTGAATTTCAAATATTCTCGCGTTCTGTTGATTTTATCTTTCCCGTTGATGAATTCGTTCGTTATCACATGGAAAATTATTCTATTGAAAAATTCATATCAATGTGTTTTCATTTACAATTTGTATATGAAATGTATTTACCCGAGTGGAAAAATTTTCAAAATTATATATAATTTTTATATAATTCAATATAATGTATATATAATTCAGATATAATTTGATATAAATTTTATACAATTTTGAAAATTTTTCCACTCGGGTAGGATTCAAAAAAAATTGTATACATATTGTGATAGGACAATTTTGAGCATTCTGTAAATTTGCATAGGATGTCTTTCCTAGTGAGAAGTGATTATTGAATGATAACCTAGTAGAACCTCTTCAAGCGTCTTCGTGAGTCTCTTGCAAATATTTCCCTGATAGAAATGCTGTAGGCATTGATGAATTTTGTAACGCTCGCCTAGCAAAATACTAGTACTCACAAGGGCCTGACTAACTAAAGGCTTGTAAAGCACTCGTAATATTTGCAAATATTTAGTGAGGCCCTCTCAAGTGTCTAACATTTCGCTAGCGCGGGCTTCACAAAACTCGTGGTTGCCTAGACATTTCTCCACAGTGAGGAATGTATAATAAGAGTAGGGACAACAACAATTATATATAATCAAATCTAAGATATATATAATAAAGACTATTATGCAGATTGTACCCTTACTGGATCACATAATATAATGAATTTTATTGTATGCATACGTTGAATTACATATATAATATACTTTATTATATATCATAGCTACCCCTATATATATTATACATAGTATGTTATAATACAAAATTCTCTCAGTGTATTAGCTGGTTTTTTGTGACCCCAAGCGTTACAAGCTCGTGGATGTCTAGAATATTTCTCTTAGGGGCGGGAGAGATGATAAAACTCTTCTGTGTGTGAAGTTTTATATGATCATTTGGAAGCCACAGTTCCAAATATGGGAACACAGATCTCTCAGATGGCAACACCCAATTCATAAAGGAATCATTCCCAGCACCATAATTCATAGAACCGAGACGATACTCTAGTATTTGGAATCGAGACGATACCAAGACTAAAGACTCGATACTCGGGAATATCGTCTATCCTAAGAATGCACAAAAATGCGAGACTAATATCAGTATCATTTTAGAATTGAAACAATTATTAATCACTCAACGATAATAATCAATTGATTATAGCTAGGGCCCTAGTAAAAAGTAAACATATATGGCCCATACATAATTCATACATAATACATGTATAATCCATATATCGCCCATACATGAAAACGTGTGAAATCATACATAATCCATATATGACCATATATGATCCATATATAATGCATACATAATCTATGTATGGCAGAATTCTTTTACACATGCGAAAAAAATCTTGCATTAATGGGTCATATATGGATTACATATGAATTATATATGGGTCATATATGGGCCATACATGGATTCAATATGGTTTATGTACAGATCATATACGGCTATATATGACCATATATGAATTTTATATGGATCAAATATGATTTTTATATGTCCCCATATGATTCATTTTCACTAAGGGGGTGTGCTAGTACCTACTCGAATTTTCGAATATTTTAGAGTCGAGTTGAGTATCTTCCAGTACTCGAAACTTTTTGGCGACTTGAATCCTTAGAGATACTCGGTATTTGTCAAGCTGTTCGAAACTTTTGAGTATTTCGTCAATTTTTTACAATCCTATAAATCTGGGGGATAAGACATCATGAACATTCCTAGAAATTTATCGAGTACTCGGAAAATTATTGGACACTCGGAAGTTTTCGAGTAATCGACTCCACTCGACTTGAAAAAATCACTACTCGCACAACCCTAATTGCAACTGATAATAGCATTCATTGATGTTCAACAATTGTGAAAATTGCGTTGGATAATCTGATCGAGATGAAAACAATATCCCAAGAAACATGAAATACTGCACGATAAAAGGAGTAGGACAATTCTCTTAGAACGTCAAAGTTCTCAGAATTTCAAAATGAAATTGATACATTTCAGGTACATTTTTCTTCCAATCAAAGCAGGAAACTAAAACTTCCCGCAAACACTGCTGAATTAACATGAAATTTGACATATTCAACGCAGTAGGAAACGGAATTTTCGTATGAAACTCAAAGCAATGGACCCTAAAGATTACTGAGGGACGTTCAACCAATTTGAAACCATCGAAATCAGTTATCATTATGGGATATTTTACCCTGGAAGAAATCGCTTAGTTGCGTGAGCAACAATACTTTAGTTCATAATATTTTATTAGTTCGTTTGAATAAATCCCTATTTGATACAAATAAGAATTATTTGTGGTAGCAAAAACAATAATTTGACGCTTATTCATTTTGAATGAAAAATTTCAGTTGAAAGTAGCCTAAGCAATTTATTTGTGACAACTAACAATTTATGCGCGTTGAATGAATTGTTTCATCTCTAAAATGTTTATTCATCGCAACTTGAAATATTTATTCAAATGAGTTCCTCAGCAAATGGAATCTGATTACGCATGTGCTGACTACCATTCCATCATTTTCAATTGTTTCACCCACATTTCCAACCATCCCCACGTTTCAACGACACGCCTGCAACCGCGTGCAACTACGATACAGAATTCTGGATTTTATTTTTGGAATAATGCTATCCCAGCAAAATTTGTGTGCTATTCTGTATATAATACTGAAAATTTGCTGGCGGGGCGAACATTTTTTGCTGCCACAGCTGAAAAATTGCTGTCGTAGCTAACACGATTGCTGTTATAGCCAATTTTTAGCTAGGTCAGCAAAACATTTTGCTATTCTATATATAATACCTCGATTTGCTACGTCAGGAAATTTTTTCTCTTCGTGTGCAGAAAATTTTTCGGAACCTCTCCTGACTAAAATATCCCCAGTAGAAATGACTCTAGTTATTCTCTAGGCCTTGCAAGACCTTACGATGCCCTTGTGCGGGACCTTCAAGGCCTAGCCGGCCCTTGTAATAACCTAGAAAATAACTGGAGTCATTTCTAGTAAGGTTGCTTAGAGATTCCTAGTAGATATTTGATTTTCAATAACTAACGATATTTCAGTACAACCATATTTTATTGACCGAATAATTTAGTTGAAATAACATTTTGATTCAATTGGAATAGTTGGTTCTCAAAACGTCAGAATATTTATTTGTGAGAAGTGAAAGTTTTACTCATCCCAACTGAATTCAATTGACTGAACAAAATGCGTTGATTTGAATAAAAGTACAGCTGTCTGATTATATGAATAAATTATTTTGCTGCCGTGGCTAGTGTTTAGTTACAACAACTATGTAATTTTTCTCAATGACCTTGCACATATTCTCTTCTTGAATCCTAATCATTCCCAACTGTAAAAAAAGTTGGTGAGAAGTAAGGGAGAACTGACAAAAGCACACCTTATTTACTATTACTTTATTCCTTCCTAATAGGATTCAAGGGGTCTTTTTCACCAAGGATACCTGCAAAATGGTCAATACTACACAAGTTGATGATCATACACATGTTTCATCCAGTATCACTGTTTGCTATTTAGAAGAGACCGTTTCGATTGTCTTCGAGAAACGTATTATGAGATCTTTGAATTCATTTCAAATAAAATTTTCCAATTGACCGAATGAATCGTTCTCCCTTGAATTTTTGAATCATCTTCAGAATTGCTTTTGTGTTTCGATGTAACTTCTTCAGTTCCATTACAAGTTCTTGAGTCGTGCCATATTGTTTCTAAGAACAAGCTTCAGTATTCCAATTCAAATTTAATATACAAATTTAAGCTTCTTACGCTGAAAGCAGAATATATCTGTGAGGTAATATCTTATGCACCATATGCTGAGACTCATTTATATATGGTTTTACGTTTTCAAAGGTTTGAATACGATTTGCCATTCTATACACTAATGGTTCTGATAATCCTTTTATATCATTGTTCACGAAATCAGTATAAAAGCGAGAAAGAGCATCGTCATTATATAATAATCACCGCTGGTGATCGTTTTCACTACTCATTCTCTTTGTAGGAATTCTCATCACATTCATGGATTTAGAGCCTCACATTCGATAAAGTGATCGTCAGGAATATCCGTTATATTCTAAGCCGAAGCATAGGGAACCACGTACACGGTCTTATCAGATGGTATTACAATCTTCAATAATCGAGTAATTTCTGAAATGAATGGTGGAATCCACGAAGGTTTGGTCAAGGAGAACACTAAGCAATACAACATGCACGGGATAATATTATGTAATTCACTGCTCGTGTATTCATTCAACAATTCATAAGGCAAGGACATTCCCTCAGTAAAATTTTCGGCCTCTGAACCTTTATATAGAACTTCCAGCAGAGCTTGATGTTACACAAGATCATTTTAGTTCCCTTGTAACCTACTTCAATACTTTTCGCATAAACAAACGGAACATTACATCGAAACATTAACACGATTGATACAAAGAAACAATTCCACCTAACAATACATTTTATGTGTTACGATGACCAGGTTGAATGCAAGTTCCCTATACCTGTTGTTTACTCGAGAATTGGAAACCACGATGAATTATTATGTAACTATACAATATCAAACATCGATCATTTGCTACAAACCAGAATCCAAAATACCCCTGTAGGGCAAAATTTGAAATTCAGTGAAATTAATTATTCCTCCGCTATCCTCCGATCTATCGCGCGTGTAAGTCTCAAACCCTTGCAATATTCTCAAATATTTTTCAACCGGTGAAGGAGAGAGCGATGAAAATGAAGTACACGCTGGAATAGCTTTGATTTTATCATTTTAATTCATCCAATAGCCTTTTTAAAGTTCACATCAATAATCGAATGAACATTCTACCTACCTAGAAAATCCATTAAATCACGATCATCAGCTCTGTTTATTCGCGAAACAGATCGCGATTTTCTACATCATCCAATTCCAAAGTGTGAATTACACGTATGTTCGCAATTTCATTAACGGAGAAGAGAAATGAATCAAATTTTAATCTCTTGACATTTCATTTGTAGAGAATATTCCTTTATCCTAAAAATATCCAAAAGCATTCACTTCAACATGACGTGAAATGGATAGGATGATTTTGTATGAAATAAATTCGCCTCGCATAGTCTCGCTTTGTAATTGTTCTTTGAGAATATGTTTCATCATATTTACCATATTCCAAACGAATTTCATCTATTCTCTGACCAAACAAATTTCAAAAGGATTACAATTTTGAATTGAGATGCTCCGAGGAGAAATGTATTGTAATCGAAATGTAGATCGACATTTTATGGAATGTGCTATAAAAACTTGCGATCAGCGAAATGACCGAGTCCGAAGCTGAGCAATAAGCATATATTCATTCTCTGTTACGACGTCGACAAGCATTGCAAACCATTATGAGAGAACGTTTTGCTCGTTTCGACGTATGAACGCGCATACGTCGGGATTCGTCGAGGGTGCGTAATTTCATCCCTCTCGTTTCTAATTCAAATTGTGTGAATGAATGTGTAGGTATGCATGCGTGTATGCATGCTCCTCGTGTACTGCGTGTGTCATCGATTGCGGCCAGAGTTTGTCGCACCCTCGTAATCTCGTATAACCTGCTACGCTTGTACAACAATCACGTGTCTGCGTCGAGGAACAGGAGGAGGAGAATGACACTCGTGCACTCGAAAATAGGCCTGATTCCTACATGGGTAACTGGTTTCAAATGGATACCGCATTCCTCTTGATGTCCTCGATTTCACGGTATATATTTTGCGTATATGTGGATCTCGCCATGGGAAATATTTTGTGTTGAGCTTAGCTAAATTCCTCGTATTTATATATCCACAATTGTCCGGTTCATCCTGTGCTCTAGAAATTCATTCTTCGAACCTGAACAGGTTTAGCTCCATTCTGCTTGGTTCCTAGCGAGGATTACAAAGTTTGATCATCACAAAAATCCTGTCAAGAAGAATACCTTGTCTAAATCAGCGATTATGAGAATGATTTAATGTCAAGGAATTCTACATTTTCGTATAATGAACGATGGAAGAATCCAAAAGAATCATGAAACATCTTTTCCAACTTGGTTTTCTATTTGTCCATAATGTTTTCATGTAGATATTGACAAGACTGAAAAAATACTCAAGCTAGTCGCAGGGTTAGCACATCTACCAGAAACAAACGTTGGCCCAACCAAATTGGGCCAATATTGTCCCGCAATTGTTCCACTGTTTCAGATGATCAGTCGGTCATGGTTCATTTGTAATATATCAAGAAAGGCTTCTGCATTAGCGCAAGTTTGACACAAGCGTTGGTTATTAACAATTGTGCCAGAATTGTACACTTTAGTGCACAAGCATCCACGCTCAAGCACACAATTGATGCTGATGAAGAAGGATTGAATTCAAAGTGTATGATGGATTAAGACTAGCTCAATTTTCGCTCGATAGTTGTCCACATCGAAACAGATATCATAAATCATCCAAATAGGGAAAGAGCTTGGCGTAATTCTAATATCGTAACGTTGAGTGTGATGACTCTCGATGATCAACTGATTTTCAAGAACACCGTACAGAATTTCATGTTGTGTCGACTCACTTTTATTCCATCACAATCCCTGTGACCTGATACGCATTGGTTCATGCTTGATGAATTAATTGGACCAAGTTTGATATAATCATCGGCTCAAGCCTGCGCCAAACTTGGTGGAAATGTTTATGATGGGTCTCGACAGGTCTTGTGCATGGCTTGGGCCACGATTGGGTCATTGGTTCATACCCGCATGAGCTGTTACTTGAGGCAACACTATCGCTATGGCAATGGTATTTATAATACATACATCTCTCTAACAAAAGATGAGAGTTGAAATTTGTTGTTTTGTGGTTTTTCTGTGTCACAATTGATACATTAACACCTTCAACGCCAACTACATATTATACGAATTAGTTTCTTTCTTTTTTTCGACACCTTTTATGTATTCATTTTTCAGATGTGAATTCTATTTTGTTCCAAGACAACCTTATAAAAATATCAGCTCGACTCGATGATTTCTATCCGGGTTTTCTTTCGGGTGGAAATCAAAACAACTCTTTCGATTATGGGAGACGATATATTATGATCTAAAATCATTACTCAAAAGAATTGAACGAAGTTTGAATTGGTAAGAAGGTCCTGCTAAGAATAATTGGTTGAAGTTGAATTTCGAAACATCTCTTTCCAACGATTTCGAAGACGGCTCATTGGGTATTCTATTTCAGTTTTCATTGTATGCACATAGTTTTCCAATTATTCGTGGATGATAGCATACATGCGGTGTGTAAAAGTGGCGCGAAAGAACACTCACCGTATAACTGATGACCTTGATATGTAAACCATTCTAACGAATCAGCGTGTGAGAGTTTTCCAATTCTCATTATATGCTGACTTTGTGTTACCCGAGTGAAATTTAATTTGAATATATTTTATACTTGCTCTTGGATATATATTTTATTTCGTAGAACACAAGAAGTGATTTGATTCCAAATCATCTCTGAAGTGCTTATGAATATAAACAGATTAAACATTTCATACTCGGAATTGATTGATGAAAATATTTAATCCTTTTTACAAATCCTAAAATCGATTTGTGTTCTATGGATCAATTCATTTCTAATACAATTTCAACAGGATATTATGAATGATCGTTACTACCCGGGAAGAAAAATTCAATATATGCACTCATATATGGATTCACATATGCATTCGAATATGGATAATTACCATATATGTTCATATATGGTCATATATGAAAGTGGGAAATCTATCAGCATTGATCCCACTTCTCTCTCCTTTGGTTTTTCATAAAATGCATTGTGAAATATCTTTGTTCATATAAATTTCTTTTGGAATCAAAACGAACTTTTCTTGATTCAAGTAAAATTTTCTAAGCTCAAGAAAAAAATTAGTTTTGTCCCAGGGACAAGAGAAATTTTCTCATTTCAACAAATCCTTTCTGTGAGTGTGATAATGTATGATTGAATATGATCACATACGGCCATGTATAGTCTCATTCATATATGATCATATATGGCCAAAATGAATATATACTCATTCATGATCCCATATATGTTTATATATGATTCATATACGCCCATATACAACCATATATGAGTTTTTTCTCCGAGTACGATAAATATCTGTAAAAAAGGACATCTTATTCTTGATCTCTTAATTTTCTCTGGTGATGAATGAAGAAGAGAGTTGGAAAATTTCGAGAGCTGATGAAAGAGCTTAAAGTTGCGGAAAGAAATGATTGATGATGGTTCTATGGTAGATCTAGCAACTTGCCTTCCGGAAGAATCTATCGATTTGAGAAGTGTGAAGAGGAATTGAACTTTTCCAAATTATTCGACCAAAAGATGAAAAAAGTACAAATCAATTATGGACTATTTGTACGTGATCAAACTTTAAATACAAAGTTAAAGGCGGGTGAAAATCGGATAATTCGTCTGTGTACATGCGACATTTCTCTTTATACACTTTTGAAAAATAGCTACTCCCATTATAAAATGTGAATTATAATTCTACGGTAGTCCTACATGAATCAATAACACAAGTTATACATCGAGTTATTATAATCTCTAGTTTGTACCAGCATCATACGGGACTCAGTTTATTTTTCAGTTAATTGCACAGAGTACGTAGCTGTGCGATCAACCGGTTAACAGGTTGGGATCGGTTAACCGCGCAGCCCCATGTTGTAATCATAACATAGAGATGTTCATTTCACAATTTTGATTATTATAATTTCAAATCAACAACGAAATCATATTATAAGTTACATAATTGTTTCTTCTCTGATATTTTTTAAATTCATACCATCATGCAATATTATAACTGATTCGATTCAAAGAAACGAATAAACCAGAAGAAGAAGGAGAAGAAGAAGAAGTTTCTTATATATTTAAAGATGAAAGAATTAAATTGAACGACACAGGCGGTACGGCATGACAATTGACACCACTCTTTTTGCAATTTCAACACACACAAGCGGAAAGTAAATATCTACTCTTTCTGCATATTTGGTGTGTGAATACAGAATACAAAATCATTCTGCTTTCTAGATTTATCAAAGCAAAACAGATATATATTCTCCGCTCGTTTGATGTTTACAATGCATCAAGAAATTCTTGTATATTTTTGATGGAGGCTCAAATGTACGCAAACAACAAAATGTAAGGGTACTGAATCGGAAACAGAACGAAAGTATTTCAAAAACCAAGAATCGCGTCGTGTATCTTTCTTTCATTGTTTCTTCTGTAGAAGAACGAATACAGTGAGTTCTCATAGTGAATTGAAATTCTATTATCGTTCCATACATGTATGGGTCAGAGTTTTATGGAATATTTGCATGTGCGAACATTGTTCATTTTCCATTACGTGAAATAACCCCAAGCAGCACCAGAATATACTATGAACGTTCTTCGAATATTCGAAATATGTTCTATGCACATTCCAATGAGACCGTTCTATAGGTGCTATGCATATTTATCGAACGTATGTAACCGAATATACAACAGCACGTCAATTGAACGTCGATTGAATGTATATGGTAGATTTCGAATGTACTGCGTACGTTCTAAGTATATTTAAAACAGTCTCATTCGAACATTCTATGAAGATTCATTATATGTTCTTCGTATCTCATCCGTACATTCTACGAACGTTTCTACTTCGTATATACTTTGAAATTCTGTTGCTGCTTGGGACTACGACAAAGTTCTGTCTTCATTCAAAATCAAGGATTTCAAATTCCATTATCCAGGAATTTTGAACACGATATTTTCATTTCGCTAATAATCAATTCAATCGTTAATTGTCGTGATGGTGACAATGTAATGTGTGAATGCACGTGCTCGTGCATAACCAAACTGTCACGTGTTAATTTGCTGATGAGTTACGCCTGAGCTCGACACCTCGATTGGTGATTGACGATTGTGAATAATCGTGGACGGTTGTGAACGGTTGTGGACAGTTGTAGGACCAAGCGACTTCGACCTTCAACTCGTATGTACGTATGTATATATTTTCCACACAGCTGCTCCTAAAATGTAATTCCACATGGAGAAAAATGATTTGTTACTACCCACTAGAAGAAATATCATACGTTTTATTAAAATCTGATAAGAGTGTCCAAATCCCACTATCGAACCTGATGAAATCTTATGAGGATATATGGGATTCTGTAGCAGTATTTGGACATATATGGGATTTTTTCAACGGGGTATAGTGCTCACAACAAAATTCTTGTCCTTACAAAAATATTCACTCCAGCAGCAAAGACGTTAATTCTGTTGACAGTTTTGTTTACGTCAGCAGGAAAAATTGAGTTGTGTCAATCATTTTTTTTCATAGGCGCTATGGTAACAGATCAGTTTGTCATCCCAGCAATACTTATTCCTCCGTGCATATATAATTGTGAAATCAAAGTATATTCTGCTGGCATTTGGGCAAAAAGAAAGACGTTGAAGAAATAGTGAGAGAATTGATATATCAAAGTCTCTGCAGGCTGTTTAACCTCTTGAACTCGAAAATAACAGTTGCCAAGTGAAATGACAGTGCTTAGTGAGGCAGCTATTAAATCGTCAGACAAGGTTTTTTTATTCCACCAATATCTTCAATAAAAAACATTCTCTCTTAACTTTGCTTTGAACCGGATTTAATCCAATGTTGGCAATGTTTGCTTAGATGATATTTTACAATCTTTGAGAGGGTATTTTAGATCTTACAAATCCTTTGAAGACGAGACCAAAGTGAAAGAAGGACTTACTTTTCACTTACAAGGGAAGGAATTTCCACGGAGTACGAACACGTCAAGAATTCTATTAAGTTCAGGAACAAAGGATTTATAGTTGTCTTGGTATTATTCGTAGCGCAAGAGAAATCTGGACTAATTAATGTGGAGCGTGAACGCTGACACCTCTTATCATGGAGTATTTTTACCTCTCGTTTTCGTTTTATGAATTCTATGAATGAGTAATTTAAATTCTGCTTTTTTATTTATGTATACTCAACAATTTTCATATCGTCTGCTCCACGAATCATTATATATTTTACCATATTATTATTACTATATATTCCCAAGTACGACGTACAAGATGGACCGTAAATCGATTCGAAATAATTTGCACTATTAGAAATTTCTGCATTAATTTCAATGGTTTTGTTGCGAGTTGTTTTCGGGTACGTGCATGAATTCAGTTTCATCCACATTTCACATTAAATTTAAAGCAAACTATATTATCTATAGTTGTTTCATGTTTTCGTACATTAAATGTAATGCGAAATTAGTCTGACCCTGAATTCGTGTACGTGATTGAAAAAAACATCCAGATATTTATGACATTGTGCATATAAATTGAACCTGCATTGAATTCATTCATCACATAAAATCCAACAGAATTCTAAATATCTTTTATAGTGCAGTTCTCATTTACCGCAAAACTAACGATATTGCGATGAAATTGAGCGAAAGTTACGAATACGACACTTGTTTTTGCGGTTCAAAAAGCGTGCGCCAAAGGTTAGTTTTTTTTCACGGAACTTTGATTCTCGTTATTATTATTAGTAAATTACGAATAAAAATTGGTACTGCGAAAGTCATTTCTCGAAATGCATTTTATAGCAATTTTGAATAATTCTTATACTTCAAAGTTCGAAGTGCAAAGTAAATTGGCAAGGAAATTACATTCACATGCTACGAAGAATATAGTGGTAAAAGTTTGTACTTGAGAGAAGAAAGTTTCATTTTTTGATCAATTTGAAACAGAATTCTATTCATGCGGGTTCAGGAAATAACAGATACGTGGAGAGTATTGCGGATCATTTGAATTATTTATGATAGCATGTGTAATATTACTTTGAGAGAACGTATGGTGTGGTAATTTCATAGATGTTATTGTATTTGATTCCGTGGATGGATGAGTAGAATTTTTCATATGCCATCAATCAGATTTGATATTTATGCATGAAAAAAATAAATACATAGACACACAACACACACACACACACATCTTTTATAGAAGTTTTTATATTCGAGGAAAAAAATGATAATGACATTCTTATTCACGATCCTTTATGTAAAGTTTTTTTTCCAAACACGAGCAGGATTCGGAGCTTGATGAAAACGCTTTGAGTTTTCACTGAATATTTCACCCTCGACAGTTTCCTCTGATCATTTAGATCCTGATTTTATTTGCTCACTCCAAGATGAAACGAACATGTTTTTTTCTTCTCCTTTATCCCTCGTTCCGTATTTTTCCAGCCACACGATTCAACGTCATCATTTATCCTAATCAACCCTTCCTTGAGGGTTCTCTTTTTCTTCTCATCCATTTCACTCTCAAATCTTCTCATCTCTTCCCTCTTTGCATAATAATATATTTCCAAGATTTCCCGTAGAATTATTTGAAGGAATGCAATACACTCGTTCGTAAAATATTCAAAAAGTCAAGGAAGAATAAGAATGGAGGAGACTTGAAAGGTTTTATGCAGCAAAAGAGTATGCAATAAATTCATATAGAGTTTCAAATCCGTTAATTGATGTAACATACAGCTTATCACTGCTATCGAATAAACCAACGATTCTCTTTTAATTTCTGATAAATGGAACTTCGAACCGGGGAATCTCCAACTCTTGAAAATTATTCATGTCATGGAGAGATAAGAGCACACCTGCACATACGAGTATTTTGTTTGGGGAAGTATCTCGGCACTCGATATCGGTGCAGGTATGTTTACCCTGTGAATAAACGCCAAGAGAGTTTTTACCTTCCCCATTCACGTAGCTGGATACGCGTGTACGTGCGCTTATATACGCATAGGAGAACAGATAGCGGGAGAGGATAGAAACAGGAGGTGCACCCTACGAGTCGGAAAAAGATAAAAATGAATGGTTTTAGGTTGGTCGAGGGAAAAAGGAAAAACGGTGTTGGAGTGTACATGCAGCCATCTCTGGGAATACCACCAACAAATACCGCACTGCGCACAGTATTTATCCTTTTCAATTTTATTTTGCTGCTTCCAGCCTCTCTTAAGCACTCTCTTGTTAATCACGATTGTACTTTATTCCGTTCTATTCTGCCCTGTCCTTTTTGCCTTTCCTTCAATCGTATTTGAATCATCTTGAAACTCCGCATCCCGTGAAGTAAAAATAACTCCTCTTGTATCCTCATCCATTCACTCGAGGTTTCATGCTCGCGAAGGAAGAAGCGATCATGTTGCGGAACGAATTGGAGTTTCATTCTCACGATCAATCGGAGGATCTGATTCGGATGATAAACGTATGTGAAGAGCATTGAAAATAGCTTATTTATTGTTCACTTTTCATTCAGGTCGTTCAGTTTCAAGCACTAGAAATATGAAACTTTTGATTTAAAAACGTTAAAGCCATTTGTTTCCCTCCTATATCCTTATTTGTAAGGAGAAAGTAGTGAGTTTGAAAAATTGTAACACAAAACGATTTGACTTGATTAGACGAACCAAGACAGCTGGTGTTCTTTCAAGGGGATAAATTGGCTTGTTACTATGGGAAATGGCTTTAATGTGGCTGTTCATTAATTCATCAAAGATAAAGAGTAAGTGTAAGCCCCGAAGTCTGTACCACAGGAATTCTTTTCATCTTGTAGATGGTTGAGACTTTCACTCAGCGTACAAGTCAATCGATTAAAGATTTTGTATACTCAGGAAGATTAAGAACAGCTATTATCACATTTTATAATCATCATAACCTTTCATGTATAATATCATGGTTCCCTCCATTACCGAGGCGATGATATTGTGAATGAGTCATGATGAGCTTTTCCATCATCAGAACTGGCTCGAGAAATGATTCTTCAGAAAACATGAATTTCCTGAGAGTATACAGGGGCAGGGGAAAGCAGCCCCTCTTTCCACCCAGAAGCTTAATTATGTGTGTTGTTTCGACTTATCAACTAACATGCTTTGCTCAACCTTAATTTACATTTAGGATTGTTCTTGAATCTCACCGATGCTTCTTCCTGTACTGTTGAATTCATTGAATTTGCAATATCTTCTTTTTATATTGTTACAACGAGAATACATTAAGTGAGAGATATTGTTACATTCATGAAAATATACAGCATAATAGTAATGGAGGATAATACTGAATATGGGGACCTTTCACTTTGAATACTCCTGTATTCAAATTAAAACAAACTTCTCTACAATATGAGGACAGAAAGAATAAATGCATAAAATTTAATTGTACGTTGTCATCGCTGTGTACTTCAGTTGGGAAAATATATTCCCAGGCATATGTTGAGAAGCATGAATTTCAGCTGAAAGCTTTGAAACGAGGTGAAGAAAATAATAGTTGAGGTGTCATGAAAATCATTTCGAATGCAGAATGAATTATTCAAATTCAATTAATAATAAAGATGTGTACCTGTCGATCTATAACCCTACTAGAGATCATTCTATTCATCACAGTTGTGGCATTAATAAGAAGCTAATGAAACATTTTAGAGAGTTATCAGACTTGCTTTAATAGCGAAGGAATAGGTTGAATCAACATATTTCAGCTGTGAAGGACCGTGTGTATAGATAGTTACATTAAATATATACATAATTTTGATTTCATGACGTTCATTGTTTGTTGCAGATATAATTCATTTTTGGGAGACTCATTTATCAGGTTCCTGCTTATGGATCATTAACTGTTCATTCATTCCTTCGGTTTTATTTATGAATAATTTCGATTATGTCATACCCTAATTTTTTCCATAAACTTCGCGTTGGTTTTTGAAAGAATAAGAATCCTCAAAGTTCATAATTCTTGAACAACAATCACAATTTTAATGAGCGTGTATCAAATATCAAGTTGAGATCAGAATTCTGAACAAGGTAGACAACTAGAATGAGCCAGATAATTTGAAACAAGTATGCGGAGAATTCTGTAACGCGGAAGATGAATTCAAATAGTATTCAGAGAATATTCAATTGCAGTGGAATTATATTGAAATCACGTTGAATTGTGTATCTTCGAAAACAATTTTAATTTTCAAAAATAAAGTGTTGGAATTTCGTTATTATTTCCAGATGAAAATGATGGTTCCATTGGTAAAAATCTTTCTACGAATTTTGATTTTGTTCATGGTTTCGGAGTATCTTTTCGTTTGATTGATATTTTACGTAGATATACTGTGGAAATTTCCACACGGGAACATTCATGAGTAGGAGGTGGATCTGTGTTTACACATTCCGTGTGATTCTATGTATTTCTACGGTCTTGGAAACTGATATAAACGAGTATTTTTACAATTTATCATTGTCACTAAAGTGTAGCTAGATATCGATTGTTGAGGTCACTCGATTACAACATGACCAAAAGTGCAGAATACAATATTACAATTGTGTAGATAATTTATATTTGATATTCATCATTGTTTTTCGTTTATGACAGATATCTCACAGACAATGATATTGAAGCACAACAAATTTTCAACATTATAGAGCTTTTTTCACCTACAAATATAAAATCCCACAACAAAAACTGCAGATGATGAACCTTCCTTCCTGTTTTTCAACAGTTTTTCAAGCACTTTTACTTTCTTCGTTGTTGCCTTTTTCCTTTTGCGCTTCTCTTTCATTCCTCCTCTGTTAAACTATTTGTCTTTCGCTCGCTCTTCCTCTCTTGTGCTCTTGTGTGTAATTTCGCTTCCCGCTCACTCATTTCCATTACTTCCTTGCACTCAATTCTGCAGTTTCTCTCCTTGTCTAGAGATAGAGGAGAGATTACTATTCTTTTCTTTTGTTCTCTCCATTCGCCCTCATTTCACCTTTGACGACAAACATGTAATTGTTTTATAGGGCACGTCTCATGGATATCACATGACAATCTATTCATCAATATTCCTATTCTTCCACACGTTTTGTTGTGTAGGAAAAATTAGTGCCAGGATGCATGTTCGCAATCGGTCAATTTAATCCGTGAATTCGTAACAATGAGAGACGAGAGCAATTTAGAGGAACAGCTTTATCAAATTGATCGAACATACAATGCTCTAAATAGAGTTGAAAAGCCGTTTGTAACATTGTAGATGAATTATTTACATAAATATCAATGTATCAGTTTCTTTTGGTCGATTACATTCTCCTGTATTTCTCATCAGCGTTGAGCAACATAGAAAAGCATTTAACTGGCAACGCGACTGATCTAATCAACGGACAGTTATGTAAGAGAAAATTTATAGAAGAGCGTGAAGAACGTGATAGCAATTCTGTGTTTATATACGGTACGACCGGTCAATACTCCGACAAGAAAACGAATTAATAAGCGTCCATAAAATATTATCTCATTCAGAGTCGCGTTTTAACTGACTCGACAACAACATAATCTTCATTCGAATTCTTCAATTTCATTGTTCCGTTTCAAATTTGACTTTGATGGATGGATCTTTGGTATGGCCTACGCATGAATGCATGAATTTTTCTTCCTTTGTCATCGTCAGTGATGGAAAAGAAAACTCATGACGTTATTCGAGAGCGGCGATCGTACGTTGAAAAAAAGTCTTTCACAATGGATGCTCTGAGGAAGCGATTTACATTTTGATCAATACAGAAGGTTCAAAAGTAAAGAAGATGTGCTCACATTTGTCGAGATGTAACAAGCGTCTCCAAAAAAGTATATATATATATATTCATTTATCTTCGTTCGTAATTCGTGGTGTCCGGTGATTCGAAAAAGCATGAACTTTTATATAATTGTATAAAAATAAAATATCTAGAGTTAGGTAATGTTGGAATTAAAAATGATCTTATCGATTTTGTATATGTTTAGTATGAAAATTTTGAATAGATTTCATAAAGCGAATGGGGAATTTTATATAATTTTTATATAATTTATATTCCTTGTAGAAGCTTCATTGTACATGTCGAATATTTCATCTCAAAATTTACGTTCAATTATTGGGCTCGTTCCACAGTGGTTTATTCAGCCCACGAATAGATGTCAGTACAATTCAAAATGAGCATGAATTTACAACAGTTGAATATAAAAATCAGGAATAAATCGCCGTGGCTGAATTCCCTGAGAAAATTTATTTCAAGTTCGATTCCAAGCTATATTAGGGCTTGGTTTATTTTTCTGAACAAAATTCATCAAATTCAATGCGAATTTTTCAAATTCATTCTTAAAACAAGTTGGTGCAGTGAGAAAGAAGTTGTAAAATTTGTATTTTTCGGAATATATCGGCGATTCAAAATATGCTTCGAGTTACACAATTTGTTCATTTGAGTGAATGTGAGATGCATGTAACGAGATGTCGCAACTTTCCTTTCAGTATGCTTCCACTGTGTTTCAAGTGAGTATGAATCGGTAACAGCCCATGTTGAAAAAAATGTCCAAAACTGTACACAATTTGTATACAATTTGTGTACAATTGTATAAATTTTTGGAATTTTTTTCCACATGGTAATACAAAGTCACTTGATAAAGAATTCGAAATTTTATCAAATGACCGAACACCTTCGCTCGAAATTTACACCATCGGCAATATATAATTCCAGATGCCCTGAATAATAAACTATAGATTATCCCGATGTACAAAATGGGATGTAAACACTTACGTACAGCTCTAATGGAGTGTTCTATACTGCATGTACTTTCATAACCTGTTTTGCATGGGAATCAATAATTCATTATTCAAGATTTTGTTTGACTAGAATCGTGTATTTCAGCCCAATGAGCGCTCATTGTTCATTGAATTACGTATTCACGTAAAACGTATTGTCAGACCACATAGTTTTCAGATGTGTATGCTTACATGTCACATCTAATGAACTTTCAATGATTCATTATTGTTCAATTGTGTATTCATATCGAACCCAGTATTCGATCACCTAGTTTTGAGAAAATCAATTAATTTTTATATAATTAGTGTACAATCACTCTGCAGTTTATAAAGAACAATATGTATCAATAACATATTGATAACACAGAAATGAATTCCAAGATAAATAAAAAACTAATCCCATATTACAATCAAAGAATTCTTCCTCAAGAACAAGAATAGAATTCTTTAAAAACTGTTTTCGAACTAATAAATTCTCGAAGAGCTCTGAAGGAATTCAATTCTTGCATTGAGAACCCAATTTCTAAGACTTGTAGAAAATTTCTACGCCTTCATTCTGATAAATCTTGTTTCTAACGGAAAAAATAATTATTCATTGGATTAAAAGTGAATTCGTCGAATTCAAAGAGGAATATATATATTTTCGTTCCAATCCGATGAAAACGTTTTTCATTGAATGAGGGCAAAGAAAATTTTTTTTCAGTTTGAGAAATTGTGTTCTCAGTATGGGACATTGACGAGTTCTGCAGGAATATTGAAACAATTCTTTCAGTATTCTCCAAGAACTCGTCAACGACCCAAGAATTAAATTCTTTCAGAGCTCTTTGAGGATTCTTTAGTTCGAAAAGAGTTCACGAAGAATTCTATTCTCGTTCATGAAAAAGAATTCTTGGAGTACTGTATGAGATAACTGTATTCGGAAGGCTGATCATTTATGTACAAACGTTCGTATGTGCATTGGAACATCGTTAAATGAATAGAGAAGCAATGTTCTTCTATCGACGCAGAAGCGGAATGTGAATGTGATATAAGATCTCGTCCTATCTCATCACACATTCCGTTGACCGTTTCATGTATTTCGAACATGTACTCTCCACTTGATTTGATGGCAAAATATGCAGTGCGTGTACAACTTTCATGAATTGAAATACGAATGAATATTGACGCTCGAATCTCGTGTTAGAAACAGTAAGTGAAAGTATAACTATTCCATGCTTTAGTTCTCAACTTTGTTCTAATTGGATTCATCTTATGTAATTCCATAACATCCTGAAAGTTGAAAGTAGAAAAATGTGAGATTCTTTAATATATAAATTATTATAACGAGCTTCTTGAAAGTGGAATGACATTTACAACGCTAACCTCATTATTCATTTGGAAAGGATTTGATGCAAACCGTGTCCATGCGCGCTCGATTAAGAATTTATTTTCTGAACCTGGTCTGAGTAATTTGGATCCTGTTTGAGATCTGACGAGGATCGTCACGGACGATCAATTTCAAAACTTGGTCAGAAAAACCTTTTTTGAATCAGCATTCAATGGCAGAGTTTAAATTCAGATCTTGAGTAGCTTTCGGACAATATATGACGGTCGTTCCGCTCACAAATCTTATACGAAGAATTAACTCATGATACACATTATAAGGGTCTAAAATTTGGAATTTCGAAACTTACTTGTTCGAATATAGTCATTTATACCAAATGAATACAAAATTATAAGGGAATTGATGTCAATTTTTGTTCAAGTCCACCTTCCAAGTTCTGTAACACCATAACCATTGGTTGTCCATCTTTATCTCGATTTTTACGATTTGTTCCACCATAACAAGTTTGGAATGCAAAGATACTTTTTAGTTGGCTAGGATGAAATTTGGTTCAGATTAACAAAATTTCTTCCGATCCGATTTCTTTGCGTTCCAATTTTGTTACGCTGGAATGAATCGTGTTTTCAGTGAAGAAGAATTTCTCAACATCAAAAAATCAAGTTGAGAATGAAGTCAACTAGTCTCCTTTATTATTCAAATTTTTGGATGAGCTGAACCTCTAATTTAATTTAGAATTCTTCTTCCAACGGGAATATCCTTTTTTCTCTATAAAATATCGAATTTTCAGGTAGGGGAGAGAAAAAAAAACATCACCCAAAAATGAAACACTTCAATGATTATAAGCATGATAATTATACCAACATGAAAATTTTCGGTCGATCTCGAGTTAGAACTCTCCGCTTGCTCAGTTGTTTCAGGATTGGAGCCATGTCTTGTGACAGTTGATTGCCGACGTTTTGCCATCGTTGCAAAACAAGCCAGCTGAACCAATCGATACAAAATGCGGCTCCACTCTGGAAACTCGAAATTTGTACCCTCTCTCCGCTTGATACAGTTTCAATTGATTTTTCCCCTTCTTTTGTGAAAAATCTTCAAATTTATCTTTTGAACAATACCAAGAACGAAATTATTCATGTTGTATATTCTTATGGTCACAAATTCATCATCGTTAACGACTTGAGTTCGAATTTCAGGAAGGTGAGATATATTTTCATCTTCAAACGCCATGACTTCTCCAAGTGGACTGAACTCGCGTGGGTCAAAAGAGAATTCGCGGATTTATCACTCTAATCTCACAGAAACATTCCTTTCCTCCACTATTCTCTCATTCTTATCAAAATTATGGGAGGATTCCATTTTCCTCAGTTATTTCTTAGACAAATCAACGAACTTCACTCTTTGTCAGGCCAACCATTCACGCTTCTAGTATTTCGATGTATTCCAACAGATGATGTCACAAACGACAAAGGCTTGATCAAAGAACGTCGATTCAAGCACTGGTCATGGCAGTCTTTGAAATATTATACTATCTTTAACATTCGTTGAATCGACATTTTATTTGCTGTAGATCTGCCACATGGTCTGCTGCTGTTCATTCTGGAACAAAATATAACAAAGACGTTTAACACGCGAAATAATAATATTATTCAATTCAATACCATATTGAAGGACGAGTGACTCCGATCATGGTGATTTTCCACAAAGAGGGCTTACAGGTTCTCTGATTCACGTCCTCGACATTGGGTGCACGAAAACAAATATCTTATCATAGAGTTACAATGAGAGCTAGAACAAATGTTAATCAATTCCATACAGCTGTTGACAATAGTTCTTGAACCATCATCCCTGAGATCCAGGTGAAAATCCAATGAAAAGAACCAAGTCTTACACCATCACAAAAAATTGGTGATGAATATGCGATAGCATTCAGATTTCTATCAACCGAACGAGATCCGAAAATACAGGTGGGGATCAATTGGTTAGGTCTCTTTTATGAACCATCAGGATTTGTGATAAATGCGACCGTAGCGAGTATCATGATATGAAAAAAATGTAAGCATAGCGAGCACCATTCATCGTACGAGAATATAGACATTTTTATAGTTGATAATCCTCTTAACTTGCGATACTAAATTGTTTATTGTATCTTTCAATCCAGCATTTATTATTATCATTGCGTGATTCATTCCCTTACCGCAAAAGTCGATATAAAATGCCCAAAAGTCTTGTGAGAGGTGGATTCGAAAATCTAAATGCAAAAAACATTCCAATTCCTCACAATGATGCAGGAAGAATCTTTATTCACCCCGAGGTCATTCACATAAGACCTCTATGGAATATCGGGTGGACCTGATGATAATTCCTAGTTGGACATACACATCTAACAAACGTACACAGAAGTCAGCTATCGTCTATTTTCATTCCTCGTCATACCGTACCAGGAAGACATGAAGACGAAAGAGGGAACATCATATAAAAGTAGTTTGAAAACATCACGTGCTTCGGTGGATTTCAGAAGCAATGTAAGTGAAGACGAGAGTAAGAAACTTTTACTCTCATCCTTATATTTCTTTTGGAATGTCTAGAGTATATGTAAGATAGGAATATCTTGTACAAAGATTTTATCCATCGAATAGAAGAATAATTATCGAATTTTTTACTTTCTAAACAAGTACTTCGCTTGAAACATTGAATGAAAGTATAAAACAAGAAGGTGAGAGTTCAGTGCAAGTGGGAAACCTAAAAAATTGTAGCCAGATTACACGCAAAGATCAAGGTAAATGTAAGAAATATGCAACTCGGGGCTTGACGGATGAACATAGGTAACGATGTCCTCTCACTCTATTTGCGGACGAATGAGTACGAGGTCACGATAGCGTGTGTTAACTCCTCAGAGATTCGCACGGTATATCTAATCGTAAAGTGAATGGATCTACCATTTAATATCATCTTAAAGTGATATAGAACAAGAGTGGTGAAAGTATTACATCATTGCGATGGGTATACGATCGTGAATGGAAAGGAACTTGCGTGTACATCTATTATATGAGATATATTTGCGTGGTATAATTCCACAGGATTTCTCTAGAAACCCAAAAAAAAACATCTTCATCACGGTCACACAATTTATTGGAAGAAATTTATGATGATGTTGGATAATCGGATTAATGATTTCTAAATTTTTCACCAAATTTCACTTTCATCGTGGTTTTCTTGTGTGTTTAGCGTATGTGCATTATGAAAGTCAATTTCTATTGAAACTTCGATAGTATAGATCTTTATTCATATAAACAGTAACAGTCTTGCTGAGGAAACTGAAAAAGAAACTACAGTTCCCTTATCTTTTTTATATCGCTTGACACAGGAGTAACTCTCGACGATAGTAATGGGAAAGATATTCAATTGTTCAGTTTAACAGAACTTCTTTACGTTGAGAAAGAAGAAGAAGAAGAAGAAGAATAAGGAGAAGGAGGAGAAGACAAAAACAAGGAGTATCTACAAATCGTGATCATTCGTTATCACTTTGATACATATATATTATACAATATACACGAAGTTTTCATCCAAGAAGTTCTTTGTATTTCTGGAACTAACGTTGCGGTGTAACGATGTTTTCAGTTAGGTATGTGCATATCTTTTTCCAAGAGCAGTTCATTCTTCTTGTCTAGCAGTTTTTCTCCGTGTTTTTTCTCTTCTCGCGTGACGGCACTTTATTCATTCGCACGTAAAATTCGTCACAGCGTGGCAGAAGAACAGTTCTCGTAGTTTTGCATTTCACGCGACACCGATTCACTTTTTGTCGTAGACGCGTCATACGTACGGAGCTATGTTATTGAGAGGTACCAAGGCATTTTCAAGTGTTTCGGTTGGGAAAACAAAGAAAATATTCAACACCTATAATGAAATGATGTACCTCCGTACGATAGGAAATAATTGTCGACTATTTTAGCCGAACCACATACACACATAGATAGTATAACTGTCAAAGGCAATTGGTGCTTTTGTACGCGCGAACACTATCCCATGAATATTCCAGCCACGTGCTTTTGCGGTCATGATTGCGCAACGGTGTACATACGTACATCTCAACTACCTATGTATAGAGATATATACATGGCCCGTTCGTATATATCATTTCTAAAAATGTAAAAAAGGCTTGAGATTTAAATGTCGAGAATCACTTTCATTCTCGGTTCCAGTTCAGGGTCAGTATCGACCTACTTCATTTTCAGACGTTACGTGTGAAGAAAAAGAAGGAAGAACATTCCTCGCACGAAAACATGTGGGATCTGTGTAGTCTGGTTTTATGCATAGTAATGTCTAGACAAGTATTTATACGTGGTTCTGTATACGAAAGCTATACGAGCATTCAATTTCACGCCTGTGCAACTCAATTGGAACCAATTGCAAAGCCACACGAAATGAGAACGAAGATGATGACCGATCAAGCTGAAAAATTTCCACGGCCTCAAAGTACCGTTGATCCTATCGTGATGGAATAATATTACACATACGGAGCGGGGAATTTTTAGAATTTATAAATATCCGGTATTATTCGTGTACCTTGAAAAATAGAGATTTTAGATAAACGACGGGATGGAGATTATACTGATGACTCGAGCCACCTTTCTTTTCTCCTACACACCTTTCACATGTTGCTTCTCGTGTGAAACCCAGAAGTAAAATCCAACTAGAAATTCTGCATGGATTCTGATGAGAATTCTCTGGAAGCTGTATCGGAATAACGTTGGTTGGATGAAGATCTGATTATAAAGTTCCAAAACATGTACATTTCAGGTGTCAGAAGTGGACTACAGGATTGGTGAGTATTAGAATGATCCTGGACTTTCTGATCCTTCTTTCGAACTCTCACTTTCGAAATTCCAAAGTTGAATCATGTGCATGAAGAACGAATAATTTATCAACATTTGGATAGGCAAAAATTAGCTGCGAGAGCCATTCTGTAGATATCACAGCTATCTATTTTTGCAAATGCAGGACAGGATAGGATAGGCCAGCAAAGATTTTCACTCGAGGAGGCTCGAGGATTGAGCTTAAAAGACTCATGTGCGTATCAAAATTGAGTCAATTTCAACCCATTTTTAGTAAATGTTGGCCAATTTCGTGCGAGGAGAGGAATACAGTTGGCTCAATATTTGTACACACATGGGCGTGGCAAATTATCGCTGAATAACGCATTTTTTGTAGATTCTTCTCCTGATTTCAAGATTTTTGTGATATTTTTATATTCGGATGTTATGTTAGTTATCATAAAAATCTTTCATTCCTATTCCCGTTATTACAAAATCATTATCACAGTGACAAATAGTAAAACCACTCTAGAGACCCTAATAGAAATCACCAAGTTAGTCTCCACGCTATTACAAGGCTTTCCCTAGTAGAAATGCTCTAGTAATTGATGAGTTTTGTAACGCTAATTAGTCAAAAATTAGACACCTGCAAGTGCCTCGTAGGATTCTGGCGAGGTACTTGCAAGTGTCTAGTATCTGGCTACTTGAGCGTTACAAAACATTTTTACTTGGATTACCAGGCACTTTTGAGGGACTTTCAAGACCTGGTAAGAGCTTGGAAAATAACTCGAGTAATAATACTACGATTTCTAAATGACGCGCTCTCGGTCGTTTTCTTCAATATTTCAGGTTTTTCTGAAATTTTCATGTTACCATGTTGATGGTTGGGATCAAAAATCTCTAACCATCCTATTTCATTCCCTATAAAATCATTGTGACAATGAAAAGATATAAAAATGCCCGAACGAAGAAGAACGTGGCTGAAGCAATGATCGAGAGATCATCCCCTCCCTGTCGATTTTTTCAATGATATCTCACACCCAGAAAAAAATGGTTGTAAAATTGACATCTCGTGGAGTCATTATTTGGACCCCACGCCCAAATGAGGCTGAGACAGGGTTGAAATGATTATCGTGTGATTCTGTGATTCCTGTCGAGAAATCTGAGAATGAAAGTATTATGTGAACCTGGAACATCATTGAGGCAATTGACAGGAATCCTGTAAGCTCGTGTGCATCGTTCCAGCCACGTTTTGCACTGTCGAAGTGTCTTAGATGTGTTTTCACAGTCACAATAATTCCACTGGATTTTAAATAGAATGATTGGAGAATTCTTATGAACACCAAAAACATTAGAACACGGGAGGATTGCAAAAACCTGAAGTATCGTTAGAAAAATTGACAGAAAGCGCATAAACTCGTGATCATCGTTCCTGATAGAAATTTTTCTGGGCGTCCCACTTACCATTCATGTATTAGAAGGAACCCATGTGGGGGTAACTAGATGACGCATTTTAGCCAATTTGTCTTCAGTGCTCGAACATTCAGTTGGTTTATGTAGACTTTTCATGCTTCAACTGATCGTACAGTAACATTGATAGTCCGTGAACACGGTCAGAGGAATAGAAGGAAACCCAAATGTTTCAATTTATCACTCAGGATTATTTTATGGAAATAAATTTAAAAACAACGTCCTTGACTTGGGATTACATTTCAAAATATATTTCTCTCTTATTCATAGGTGTGTTTTTACTGAAAAAACATGATTTCACATTTCTTATTAGCAATTTGAACTATATTATAGTAATTCCCTGGGACATTCGGTTGGTCACAGACTAGGAAGTGCGTTGAAAAATTAGCTAGGAACTAGCACATAAAACCACAGTTCAGTTAGTAAAATTTTTTCGTTTCGAACGATCCAATGAGGGTAAATCAGAGTAAGATAACGCACTTTCCCGCGTCACTGCAGCATGAAATAATACATAAAATCTTATTCACTCAAGGAAGGTTTAAAGATCGTAATTGAATCTATAGGTTTTTATTTAGCTGCAGCAGCTAAGTAGCTAGCACGGACACGGACAGCCATTAAATTAGCTCCTGCAGCTGAATTTTAGCTGTTACCGCAAATAAATTGACTACAAATGCAAATTTTTCTGTTGTAACAGCTAAAATTTGGCTGCAGGAGCCAATTTAATGGCTGTCCGTGTCCGTGTTAGCTACTTAGCTGCTGCAGCTAAATTATTTTTTCCGTGTTGAGTGAATGAAGTCTGATGTATTATTCTATGCTGTAGAGAAGCGGGGAAGTGCGTCATCCCACCCCGTTTTCTTGTTGAACGAGATTTTTGTCTCTTCATATATGCCCCGTTCGGTAGATCAAAGTCTCTATTCTCCGAACCTTTTTTCTTTATATTTTCTCCTACGTCCATTTGTTACATAGAAAGTCCCATCCTTCGGTTCATCGTTTCATCATCGTTCAGCATCGTTTGAATGCGCAAAGCGAACATCCGCTCTCAAATGCGCCAAAGTTATAAATTATAAATTCCAAGATCAAGATCAATATTTTACAAGACGAATCGAGACCGAAATACAATATCAATAGATTTTATAGACCTTGGTGGATAGCATTCAATCACCAGCCAATCCCCAATCCGATTTCATTTCACTCCTAGTCTAAGAATTTTAAGTTCAGCAACTTTCTCAATTCAAATACTCGTGAATGAGGAGGTGCTGGACGAAGTCTACTTTAGGAAAGATTCCTTATATTGATTATAATTTATATGATTCTATTGTTAATTGAATTGGATCAGAGCATCTGGAAGATCTGTATAGAAAATTTTTGTCACTCCACGAGGATTCTGTGGATCCAATAGATTCTATAAAAGTTGATATCATCATTTGATATGTGAGAGTAATCTGAAATTCAACCACGTACCAGATGAAGTAATCTTTGTGGATTGTTTTCTCACAAATTGATGCTTCTTCGACAAGATTTTAGTAAAAAGATTTATCTATTAGGTGAAAATTCAACGAAGAGATGAATGCGGTTGATTACAGAAGAGCAAACTTTCAGAAAAGTCAGAACAGCATGATATCCTACGCAAATACCCATGATCTTTATCTCCTTGGATCTAGGAATTCTATGTTTATCATTTCACACATTTCTCGGTATTGGAAATGAAGATGAGTCCACACGATCGTTAGAAAATCGCCTTCAAAATCATCGATATCAAGGAGCCAATCTCTAATCCATCCTCTCATATTGATAACGTTTCAATCGGCAACTTTCACGGCTTCCAGGAGAATCATTAATTATCCCATTGCGCCACATGATATAATCGATTTTCTCGTTACATTACGAAGGGCTTGTGAATTGATTTTCATTGACGTCCCGGTTGAAGTAGAACATACATAGACAACGTTATCAATCTTTTGACAAATTACATTTAGTCAAAATCCATTCATACCCGGAAAAAATATTATTCCTCCTTTTGTCTCTTGAACATGGCAATTTTCGAGGTGACGTTGTGAATTGTGGCCGCACTACTGGCCAAATTTTTGGAGTTTATCTCAGGGAAAATATAAGGTTTGACATTTCAATATTTGCTAAATCTCACAATTTCGAAAATTTCAAAAATATGCGCTTCTGTATGTGTAAATTCGAATGTTTCCTACAACCACAATTCGTCAACGAAACAGAGTGATTCAGCAAAATTTATCGTTGCTATATTGAAAAAATTGAGTATGATGGATATCTTCCGTATTCCATCAAATGCCATCGAATGCATAGTGATTGATAGGTCTGATATTCCATCAAAAGTACTATAAAAATATTTTCCATGCTGTCGGATTTATATTTCTTCTAGCGAGAGATATGTACTCGTTTTATATTGCTAAAATTATTCCGATACTTCAACTGGGAGATGAAGATTCATTTTTCCATCAATATTTGGAACCCGCAAACTTTCCAAATCATCCTAAACGCGTATAGGCGTCTATAGATGTTTCTTAAGTTGTAAGAACTTCCCAGATCTCCAACACGATTTCGGCATAAATCATTGTGCTATACACCGAAAAAAATAATTAGTTACCCTTACTTCAAACTGTTGATGTTCGGATAACTAAAACGGGCGTTGACTCAACTAAATTCAAATTTAATTTCTCTGACTTTAGTTGCTGTTTCTAAGGTGAAGTTGCCTTCCACAGCTTTTATGACCGGCTTCTATTCTTTTATTACTCGGAACTAATTTCCACAACTAACTTCAGTTCATTCGGTCAAATAAATTATTTTTTCCGGTATAAATGGAACAAAAGCAGCCATTCTTGGGGCGAAAAAAAAAAGAAAAAAACGTAATTCACCACCAAAATTGTAAAGAATCAAGTAATCCCTTTCTCTTTTTAGGATCTTACCATCAAGTCAAAACGAATTAAGGAAAATATCTTAAATTCATCACTCCCTTCCAAAGAAATTTCCTTCCTTCCTCCCATCAATTCCTGTTGCCTTCATTACACTTCTACTCTAAAAAGAGAAGGAGAAGAAGAAGAAGAAGAATCTCAAAACGAAATGAGATGATCACTATGCATTCGACAGACAGCCATAAGGCCGTGTTCCAAGCTGTTACTGTTGGCACAAGAACAAGTCTTGAGTGCAGAGGGAAAAGAGGGTCCAGAGGGTCGTAGTAAGTATAGCAATAAATTGATGGAGGGAATATCGTCTGAGCGCCTTCGAGATTTCTCTTTATTTCAGCATCAGCGATCAGCCGGCAGCAGTCGGTTGGTGTTCGCCACAGTGGCGGCTTCCATGAAGAAAAATCATCTTAACCCGCCCCTGTTGTAGCTACCGCTACTCTCCCGTTGTATGATGCGCTCGTTTAAAAAAGCAAAGAAGGTCACGAAGACACGCCATTTACTACAACTGCTCTAGAGAATCGGAAGAAAGGCGAAATTCCTTGAGGCAAAAATTGACGCTTGAATTCTATATAGTCTCTCCATCTCTCGACTTTGTTTAGAGTTTTCCATTTCTTGAATTCCACGCAGGGAAAGAAGAATACTCGCAGTAACTACCAACGTAGTCGACTTTTGACTATCTGCGAGAAGTAGTTACGGTTCTTTTGTACTTTGGGGAAATCCAACGTTAGTTGAAATAACTGACATAGTAATCGCGCTAACTAGCGTTCTATTCACCTCAACTTTTAACTGGTTGCCATAACTATTTTTCGTAGATGGTCGAAAACCGACTACCTAAATAGTTGCTAGAGGTATTCCTTTTTTCCGTGTGATATGTTCTGTATTCGTAAAATTCATTCACGCATCCAACAGATTTAATAGCGAGAGGAAGAATCGTATCTAAAAAATGACATAAATTTCTTGCTCGCTGTATCTTCCCGGGAGAACTCTTCAACAAATCGTACTCAGCATTTGGAACGGTAATACAAAGTATTCATGGGCTTCTTCTTGTTGGGAACTTGTTATTATTAAGAAAATTGACCAAGTATAATCTGCAATATTGATATACAACGCATTCAGGAATTTGTTTGAATTTGTTTGGGTCATCCAATAAAACGTGTACTCCGTGTCTATCTTAAGACAATTTCTTTCAAAAGATAAACAGAGGAACGGAATCTTGTTATTATTCTAACCGCGTTTGAATCCAATGTTTTGATAAGGTTCAAGATCAGATGATTGTGTATCTGGACACCAGGATGACTCAAACCACATTCTCAGGTTTGTGAAACGTCTATCGTGTTGCTTTGATTCTCGTTCTGTGTTCAATATTGGAGAACATCGAAGGTGAGGATTTTGCTTTACGCTTGACAACCGTACAAGAAGTTCACGCTGATTGGTTGAAGTGACATTCTTCTCTGGATCAAGTACAGTTACTTGGCGTGTTTTCGACACCCAAAGAAAATCCTTCCCGACACAATTTGCATTATTCATGTTTCGTGCACGTATCGCCGTAATGATCATCAGATTAATATGAATACTGATTTCGTATGGGATCTTAAACGGGGTCGGTGTTGCATTTGCATTCATTGTACTGCGAATTCATCTGGCTATGAAGGTAATTAAGTGATGGAATATTTTTTTCAATACCACACCGTTGATTTTGCAGTATTCTATGTTTTTAGTTGAAAATTCTTACTTTGTATAGAGTGGCTGACGGTTTATAATAATTAGAAGAATAGAACATTTTTCAGTGTCTCCGGCGATGAGGTGGATAGCCAGACGTGACAAATGGCGCAATGCTGGCAGAGTTGTATTTGCCACACTCCGGCAGAAACAACTGTGCCCATTCGGAAACATTACCGTTTTTCAACTGGCGTCAAATGTTCGCCGGATTTTAGCCGGTACTGGCTCGCGTGGTCAGACGGTCTTGAGCCAGTATCGAATTAATACTGTTCGGAGAATACCCAGACCGTAGCGAAACGGAACCGCGTCAGCACCGAATCAGAGTTGGTTGGATGGTGAAATGTGAAAAAAAAAGACGATACGGCCTTTTTGATACGATAATGATCTTTCCAATAACACGGTCACTTTGATGAGACAATACTGCGCTAGTATTGAGCCAGAGTTAGTATTAGCATTCAGTATGTTTGATATATGACAATGTACCAGTATTCATAGGACTCTGGCTGACTATGCAATCGGTAGTCAACTGATGTTAGAATCATGATCTTGGCAATTCAGCTGTTATAGTGAGCCGAAGTCTTGCCAGCATTAGGCCAGAGTTGGTATCATCATTGAATGTGTTCGAGAGACAGCAATGTGCCAGCATTGGTAGGACCTTATTCCACTACGGAACCTATGGTGAATTGTATGACTTCAACGGTCCCATTACAACAAATGGCAATCTGAGTGATTCGTCGTCAATTCGGAGTTCGGCGGATGTGATAGAGACTCAGTTTCTCACTCGCAGGACCTGGGTTCAACCCTCACTCAGTGAACTTTCAAGAAATCACTTTCAAAGTGCTTTTCTTCGATGACGATAATGAAAACAATGAATCATTCAGATTTTCAAAGTTCAAATTTAATGTGTTTTTTCTTTCACTGGAAATATGATCACTCCTGGTAACTCCGGTTACCGGTACTGTGCCAGTACTAGGTGGGGTTTGAATTCCTACATAAGATGTCATCATTCCGATTCCTCGTCATTTCTCATCCAGCTCTGGTAAAACAACTGATCCTGTTGCAATGCCAGAGTTTCACCATAGCAGGCTCGCATCAAATATTGCTACCACCGTGGTGGTAAATGTTATACTGGCCCTTATGTAAAATGTTGTTATCATTTCAACTCCTTCGCCAGTACTGGCGAATCCAACTGGCCCCCTAATGGTCGCTCTCAATTCGCCAGTACTGGCACCTCCGGCAACAGTAGTGAGCCAGCAGCGGCCCGTGTTTCCATTTCTACATGGGTGATTGAATACAATCATCACAGGAAGGAAAAGAACGTAATTTCAGTTAGAATATGAGCTGAATTCGATATGCAGTCAGATCATTCCATGAGCGCATGTAAAACGCGAACAAAATGAGCAAAAACAAACAATCACCGACACAATGCAGAAAACTTCATCTTCAATTAAGGGGATACTAGTGCCGGGACGCTAGCCATTTCGCATTGGCTAGTTTATTCAAAAAGTACTGGATCAATTCGTACAAACTAAGTTTCTAAAGATTCCTCATGGCTTACAGAATCTTTGGGAACTCAGTTTGGATGGATTTATTCAATAGTTTTTGAATAAACTGGCCAATACGAAATGTCTAGCGTCCCGGCACTAGTAATCCACTTAAGATGCAAGCAATTCAAGTCAACCTCCCTACAGTGAAGTGCCAGTAAACTGTCAGTTTTAGCCCAAACGCACTGGCGTTCATTGTAACATTCTGGCTCGGTCTTGGATATTCTGAAGTGTGTTATAACTCGCGTATAAAATTCATAAAGCTTGCACTCAGAAATGATTCGATGCTTGAATCTCTTGTCAATCATGGAGTAGAAAATTCTCCAACTCCCGATTGTCTTGGAAGAATTAAACAGAAAAATCAATGCTAGAGACAGGTCGATAGGTAGGTAGATAAATAGATAGACATCCTTCGTACATCGCGTGCAATCGTGTTGTAACGACAGACAGATGCCAATACCGTACACGAATGGTGTAATTGGATGCTTCGATGCAAGATGCGATACACTAAAAATATCACATGGTATGATGTGGGTAGTTTTTTTATACGGCACATTCCCTATCACTTTTGGATACATAAACTTCCAAAGAAGGCTGAAATAAAAAATTCAAATGACGTACAGTTGAATAAAATTCACCAGATTCAATGATACAATAATTTACACAAAGTCTGTGCGGATAACCGGTTATTTGCGTGAGAATCCATTTAGGATATTCTTCATTGAATGCCAGTTGATATATTTTCAAACAGATTGTACATTTGACGTGAATTGAATTAAAATTAACTCTGTGGGGCATCGATATTTTGTGCAGCATAAAATTGTGTATGAATCATTTTTGAATTCATATTATCGCTCGAGTTGTCTCAGTTTTACAAGGAGAAATTACTTTAATTCGTAGTGAAACTTTCCTACACGGTATAACATGCTATGACTTTGGGATATTTTCGAAGCACGCTTCAAACGTTCAGAACGCATCCCAAATATATTTCTAAAGTCTTCTGAATGTTCCAAAATCGTTTCATAGGTTCACACTGTGTTGTATGGGTTGGAACAAACAATTATGCGTATGGAAATTGCTCGGAAAAAAATTGAATTGCAACAATCAAGTGGCTAGAACGGAAATAGACAGCTATGAAATTGGCTCTTATAATTCCCTGTTGAGAAATCTCACTGAGTTCTCACTAGGTTCAATCACGAGGAATAAGATGACACCAAGAATTTGGTTATGGCCGAACCATATCAGGTAGGACCATATGCTGCGTAGGACCTACCCTCATGGGACCAGGTCGATTCTATCTACTGACTCGCATGGTTCTACCTAGTCCTACTGATTTAGTACCAATCTGAGTGTGACCTAGCTTGGTATGACCTCAGACAGCAATAAATGAGGGAGAATCGGATATTGTGGGAATAAGTTTGCAATTTTATCCATATAAGCTATAAAAAATGGAATTTGTGGGAAATGCATGAGTGCAAACGAAACTCAAGCGGATGCACTAGTGGGAGAATTTTTCTTCGATTCGCGTTATCAACAGGAATTTTGCGATCAATGAAACCAATCGAGAAAGCCATGTACCTATCCATTGACAGCGGTTTTTTTTCTAAGTGAAAGGGAAATAAGTCTTTGTTCATCGATTTCAATACTCCCGTAAAATAGTGAAGGATAAATAATGTCTCAAAAACTGAAAGTTATGGTATAACATTTTGTTGGATCCCATACCTACACCTGATTATACCTGAAAATATTTGGGAAACTCAGATTTTTTGGTAGAATTACCAAAACTTCTGGTAAGTTTTTCGAGTTTCTCTTCAAGTTAATTGCTCCCTGAATGATCGAAGAATTTTCCCATGAGTTGATCAATTTTTTTTTTTTGTACAGTGTGAAGGCATTCAAACACTTCGCCATGTTTGGCACCACTCTCATATGCGTTTTGCGCGCCAGTTGCGCATCGTTTTGCAATCTTCATATGGATAGTTCCATTAATTTTCGCCCCTTGAAATCACATTCAATGAAGGAAAAGAGATTTCAATTACATATTTCTTGATTATTCGAGGGGTTTGGTTGTAATTCAAAGACTTTCAAGACTGATTTCAATTTCTCAAACAATCAAGACGGAATTGGTAATTATGAAATCTCATAATATTACCAAATAAATGAAATAGAAAGTAAGAAGCGGAATTCCAACGGAGGCTCTTATAATGTACATTATGCAATCTAGTGTTGAGTTGCACTCATTTAGTATATAACTCAATCCTCTTCATCACATGACATTAAAAATAATGACCTATTTTGCATATTATATTTTATATCGATGCTCTAAACTGTTGACACACTGAAATCAATTAAAGGATTGAGTTCTCCCAACTTTCACAACTCCAACCCAATCATTCAGAGAGTTCAAATCATCAAGAGGAATCAATTTTGAGGGAAAAAAAGCATTCAAAAAATTGATGCACGAAGTTACGTAAATTATGTGTTTCGTTTTTGAAAATAGAATGTGGATATTCAACGTGCAGGTTCATGATTGTCATTCCCATTCACGGGGAAGATTTGATTAGTTTTATTTCAACAAAACTACAAAATACCATTTGAAATCTCTGTCTGTCTCTCTCTCTCTCTCTTTCTCTCTCTTTCTCTCTCTCTCTCTCTCTCTAATCGTTTCTATCGCGTTGATACCGAAACACGGAAGAGAGAATCGCAAAAGCATCGGAACGTGAAATATGACAAAGCGCACACCGAACTTCTCCATTCGGGAGCAGCGGAGCGCGAACAATCGCGCTACGCGGGAAAATCAAATCAAATCGATTTCATTGGAGAGATAGAATAACCTGCTTGTAACAACGAGAACGCTGTTGAATCAGCTATTCTGCTCTTCTCATCTTGTGTATTTGATTTTTCACCTCTGGTGGAGAGTGAAATACTCTTACGTATAAATAGAGTAACGACGCAAGTATGTAATACAGGAGCAGCTCAGTAACGCTCTTTGATCAAATTAACACTTCGTATTTTATAACAAAAATCCATCTGACGAATTGCAATCGGCTATTGGCAATACTTATACTTTCTCTCTTGAAAACTAAACTCCGGTGAAGGACGTACATATCGATTCAATCTGTCAAGAATTACTTGTGGTTTTTTGTTCCAAATATGGTCGAGTGGAATCGATATGTATGCATCGATCGACCGATAAACATGGCTCTCGAAAGGTAACCTTGAATCATCAATCTTGAAAGTGTCTCGTAGACGTCTCGTAGACTATAACGGTTTGAAGGATACTCAATTTCTTCTGCGGAGTTCAACTGAAGTTCAACTATTCACGTCAGTTTCGTACTTTCGTATTTTCATCGTACATTCGGATACTCAGGCATGTTGCGTCTTCTCAGAACGTTGTTCCTCGACACAAGTACAACAATCCGAATGAATCATGTTCTACTTTGAGCATCGATAAATGATCTCTTTTTAGGATTTCTAGCTGAAAAACAGAGTTTCTCATTGAGACTTATTTGTTTACATCACGTTGGTAGATACAAAACTAATATTACCCAGCATTCTTGGCTTATATTCTAGAGATTTCTATGGTGGATTTCAACGTATTTACTCGTAAAATATGATTCTCCGCATTGAAATCCCGACAGAAAACGTATGACGGTGAGAAGTGTGCGGATTATTTGAGTTACGAGGCATAATTATTGTGGTATACCACTAACATAATACATCTCGTCTTCTTTGTTACTGCTTTGAATATCTAATTTATATTGAGCGTGAAATTGAGGTGATGAGAGGATTTCGTTTTGTTCTCAAACTTAATTTTCTTCGTTCATTGAAAATGAGATATGTATAATGATGTTTTTGTTGCATAAACGAATTTTTATCATAATTTTGTGGATGAAAAAAGTGAATTCTTCACTAAATAAAGCATATATTTCAACGCTATTTTTAGAAGATATTGGAAAATATTATGTTACGTCATGAATCTCATGTTCATTGTTCGTTTAAAATGTGACCCAAGCTGGAACTACCCAATCAACATTCATTCGAAACCTTCATCCCCGACAGGGTTTTACGATCAGCCCAGTAATGGGTCATGACTGGACCATAGTCGTAATTAATCGTAAGGTTATGGCAACCATTGATGGATCAATGGTACTTATCAATGGTTGACTGCTGGATGAAAACTTGGGCCCAGCAATCACGAGAAATGAACGGTCAATGATAGAATTGATGATTGGTCCATTGCTAGCCCAGTGATGAGCCGATTATCGGGGGGTTTGGTGTTTCAATACCTTGTCAGCCAGTGATGAACCACATCTGGGCCAGTAATAGGGAATCAATCAACACGAGCCACATATTGGCCGGTTATCGGCTGTGACAATGTTTTTCCAAGAAATTCAGTGTTTTCGGTACCAGTCGAGATCTGACGCGTCGGAGGCCCAAAACATCTTTCAAAATGGTATAGACTGATCATTTTGAAATGCAAACATCTCTAATTGTTCATCGACGATTTACAAGCACTAAATCCTTGATTTTTGGGACGTGAACTTCGTCAGTTGAAGTTTATGGTCGATCGGGACGCTTCAAATAAAATTTAATACAAATTCTTTGCTGAACAAATGCAAGCATTATAAAAATCGGAAAATTCACTTTCAGCAGTTTACAAAACAAAGCGTACCTCAAACACTAATGAATATTTTGATGTGACCCTTGGCACGTATGTCAAAAACAGTCTTACTCACCTAAAAATATATTTGCGCACAGAGTTTAAATTCGAATGTCACCTTACTTTTTGGACACAGTAGTACACGGAAAAAAGAAAACAGCAATGGTTACTGTGAATCGCAGTAATTCATTGAAAAGAAATGAAAAATCAAATTCACGCCGTTCATTACTGCGTCTCCCAGTAACCGTTAATGTCCAAGCAGCATTGACGAATTTCACTGCAGTACACATCACTGTGATCGCGCTAACCTCTATCATCCAAACGTGCTTTCATTTGTTTTTCAACTGATTGCTGTTATCAGAGAGAAGATGAGAGCGCTCACGGGCACCTATGCGCCGCTAGTAAAAGTTCCACTGGCCTCCTGGCGGTTGGATCATGAAAGTAGACCCACAGCGTTTTATTTTTTAATAACCAAAAATTCCGCATTTCTTTTGAATACTTTTCCATACGTATTTAATCAAAATTTAATCACGTCTCGATACTGAATGGATATGATTCTTCATTATCACGAATTAAAAAAGGAAAAAATGAGAGAGGGGGTCGGTGGGTCTGTTTCACGTGATCCACTTACTAGCAATGGAACCCCGGCCGTGAGCGCTCTCATCTTCTCTCTGCTGTTATGGACAGTAACCACTGCTGTTTTCTTCTTTCCGTGTATTGCAACAGCACGTCGCAACAATTTGATTATTCCAAATATGATGCAATGAAGTGTAATTTAATAACTTCGCGTCATCCAAGTGGATGTCGCTTATGTTGGAGGCTGCAACCACGTTTCGTACACCGCAACCAATTTGGTTCACGATTTTAATCAGTGTAATCGATAAGATGGTATTCGAGTAATAATCGTGTCATTCAATTCATCCGTTGCAATCAATAAATTCAATATCAATACATTCGCAGCATCGTTCATTATTCAAAATTTCCCCACGTCAGGAATAAATGTTGATGGTCTTCTTATGATTCGAATGTATTACCAATAATAATCCCCATGTTTTCATGTAACAATGGATGGATTGATTGATCAATCTGACATCTTGCATCAATATAACATGGTGTACAACGTTGGCGTTGTGAAAGCACGATCTACGATTAGTCAGTCGTGGTGTACCGAGCCGTCAAACAAATTTACGATGCGGAGGATCAACTGGCCGTAAACCCTTATAAACGCACATGTCGTTTGCACGTTAGCTTTTGTCCATTACCAAGCTTGAAGACTTCATTTGCGATAACGGTACAGCGATATAACATGCCATAACGAAAAACAGCACTTGTTCAACAATAATCAGCCTCTTCTGGTGGCAGATGAATTATCTTTTTACGATTTCATTAATTCAATTCTCTTTTATTTCAATTCATCGCTGTTCCCCCTTTCGAATGGATGAGATTTTTCAACGATCTCGTTGGAATAATCAAGAAAAGTTCATCCTCGAACAAGAGAAATTGAAGCGAGGAATTAACTTTTTTTCAAATCGAAATTGAATTCGTGGATCAATCAGAGTTTCTCATCCTGAACTGAAGTTGAATGATAATGCACGAAAGGAGAAAGTAAAAGGAAGTCGGTTCAAATGATTGAATCTTGTATTGATTGGAATCGAGGATGTTGAAATCCATCCAGCCTTTGATTCGCTGAGTGTTTCAAAAATAAATTTTTGATCAAAGAGGGGAAAAGCTTGTGATGTTTTATATTCCATCGAACAATGTCATGAAAATGTATGCAACAATGCATTTTCATGTAATTTTACTGCGTTTCATTTAATCAATGAATATACATATAATATAATAATGATGCAATTTTATGATCTTATTGTACATGAATATTCTGCATTATTTATGATACGAGCTTTGCAGTGGGAAGTATTCACTGTGTGGTTGCTTCTTCTCTGGCATCCCATTCATGTGCTGATAATATGCTAATGTTGGATTATCGAACGATGAGGGCGTTGTACGGTTGATCAATTATTGTGACAAATGCTTATGAAATGAAGTGATTAGTTGCTCAGAAGATTGCATCTTTTTTTCTTTCATTATTCGACTCTCTGAGTGGTCGATCTTTTCATGAAACCTTCTTCATAAATCGATGAGGGATGAATTATCATGGAATTTAAATTTATATAAATAATGAATTTGAGTATTCTCATTATCTCTTCAGCCTCCAAGGACGGAATCTTGAATACCGTGTTACTGGTTAATGGCAAGATAGGTATCCATAATTCATTTGTCCTTAGATAGTGCTTCTAAACTCCGGACTTGGTCAAGCCTCGTATGCTTCGGAAGTTTGAAAAATTATACACTGACAGAAGAGTTTATTCGTATGAGATTTTTCAACTGTTATTGAACCTCATTTGAAGGCAATGAGGCATTTTGATGGGGCATAAATATTTATTTCACCGCACGCAAATAAAGATTCATCACATATAGGAAGGGTATCCCATGATGTTTGTTCCCCAAATTATCCAAGAAGAGACGAGAAATTCCAATTACGTCATTCAATACTCTGTCTGAGTGAAGCGATATATGCTTCAATCTCTCAATTGATTTCTTTGATCGGAAGAAAGTTTCATTAATTCAAAGACTTTTTGCATCAGCGTAGGAGAAGTTAATGATAATTCCTAAAGTTTTGTTGAAGTTTAAATCGTTTATTGAAACTAACTGGTAATCGAATAACGAAATACTTGATTGTTGAGGATCCAAAATTTTGAAGTACATTCTTTGAACGATGTTCCCAATCCCAAAGCAGTTAGTTCAAAAAGATGAATATCGACGGTTCATCAGATTTTGTGAGTTTGTATGTTCGTTTCGTTTCTATGAACGATTCAAACTCCAAGAACATAATTATTATATAACTGAAATCTGTGATGTCTGCACTATATACTCAGCTTCTCACATTGATGTTTCGCTTTTCTGCTTCTCCTCTAAACGTCTAGAATCTGATTCGTGGCGCTCTTGTGATTTTAGACAAGCCTACAGGCGCAAATGATAAACGATTCAGGTTTTAGCTGTTCCCGCACGTTAATTATGTGCAGAATTGAGGAAAGGTCGTGTGATTATAAACACGTACAACATTTTTAATTCTATCAAATACAATTATATCACTAGATCTTGACTCCGAAGCCAAAGTCCACACAGTTAAATTGCAACTCTCTTTACTGTACATATAAAAAGATATATAAAATACTCTTTCGAACAGAGAACACAATGAACAGAATTTCCTGAAGAATACAATTCATCGATTAAAACATTATACAATAAATCAATTACATCTAGCACGCTGGACGGAGAATGTAATTGGTCACAGAACATAAATTTTTGAGGACACAAATATTACGACACGCTAATCTCTTTTAATGGTACAGGCTATCTCATGAGTATAGGCTCATACATGGTCTCGAGGCAGTTTAAAAATACCTCTGAATCGTATCTCTTCCTTGTACTTGGAGAGTTGTCAGGACGCCAAGCGTTGCCATTCTTTTATTCAATAAGCTCCTCTTTATGTTTTCCGGTTTCCAGCTGACTTTAGTAGTGATTTTACACTTTATTGAATGTGTTTTTGTATATACATGAAGTGAGTTCCGATCATTTGATACTGCGGTACAAAGCTCTTCCATTCCATGCTCTGTTTCAAATCAACACAAAGAGCATAACAACCTCATCCATCATATTTCATTTCCATTCTACTCCACAGTTGATGAGAGTAAAATCAAAAGACCATGAATTTTTTGATTAGAATCGATCAAAATCATTGTAATACTTTCCACACTCGAAGACGCGTGAAATTCGATTCGAGAGGAAGATGGAGACCAGCTTATATTGAATACGATATTGGATTTTTGCTGGCATCACGATCCTCTACCTGATATCCGACCGCTAAACGACCAAAGAAATTCAAAACTCGTCATCTCTCCACCAAATCGGTTCACCGTTCTCCCAGACTCACCCACAGCTTGGACCTTTCTCTAACGATATTCGAAAGGGAAGATTGTTGTTCTGAAATTTTCCATAAAACAAGAATGGAAATATTCTTATACAATTCAATCAACGAAGCCACGATGATTTTTTTTTCATAAACTTTTTCGTGTCTAAACTTCACTATCTTTTCTTCACGATCGGAATGAGTGGTTAGCAACAGAAGTAATGCTGACATTTTTCCTCCTTTTTAAAAACCAGCAAACCAGATGCGAATTGTCGATTCGTCGGTCGAGAGGCGCAGTACCAAGTTCTGCAGCGATTTTTCATGAAGATTTCATTTCAACACCAGAAAAAAAAAGGAGCGACGCGAGAGAGAATATCCAAGGGCCGTTGAAAGGATGAGTGGATATAGTCTGAGTTTCTAATGTTGAACCAATGAGAATAGTAGCCACCTCTCGAGATAAGAGAACAGGAACAGGAAAATCTCCACTGCAATATTCTTCGTTAGATCACGTTCTCTATAAATACTTGAAACAAGCAGACGATTCATCACGTACGGAACTTTATCCCCTTCTTTATCTTTTCCATTCGTAACAACGGTCTTTTGGAAAATATTGTTCCCTGTACTATACATGTTTCAATCTGAAGCATCGATTCGGATATGCTGTTTGTCTCTGGGAAGATTCGAAAGGTGTAAGAGGTGTTGTTGTCGAGTCACTTTGCATGGTATAACGGTAACAAGTATTCGACAGTTTCGGTGTTCAGGGAAGAGGTTTTTATATGGAACAAGTATAATTCCATAAAAAACCTGATTGGGGTAAACTCACTCGATCTGACGTGACAACAAATCCTTATAAAACCTTTTCAATTTCAAGTACATAGTTTCTTCCGTAATTGAGCTGATTATCTCATGGATCTAATTTCGTTCTTCAAAAATCTCAATGTGAAAGATTCGGGCAAGATTCTGCTAGTCACTAAGCGTTACAAATCTAGTTAGAATTTGAGCACGATCGAGGAGGTTACCCCAACCATGGGATAAATTTTCAGTCAGAATGGCATTTAAACTGTCCGCTGATGGTCAGAAATGTCGGTAAATATCCTTTAATGGCCCCTTGAAACGCCTGCACCTCCCGTTTAGCAATATTCACATAACAAATGACTGAACATTAATTAGAACCACAGAATTAATTTAATGCTTGAGCAGGAACAAAAAAACATCGAGGAAGAAACTGTATATACTTCTAACGTATCGATAGAAGTTATTGACCCTCACGAAAACGTGACTGAAATTTCGAAAATATCGTGTATCTTATATGGAATTTTATTGAGTTTCGTTACCACTCTATCGATACCACTCTAAAAACTATCTCACGTGCGAAATCAGTACATTAATAAGCAGCATCGTTGGCGTGAAGTTGGACCCGCTGCAATTAACGATCGACAAGTTAACGAGTACACCAACGAACCCCATTAAGTTTTCTATCGAGGTTTGTGTATTCGTAATGACCTACTTGAGAATTTCAGGATCATCATCGTATGATGTAGCGGACAATGTCTTTAATACTCATCCACACAATACAACACCACTCGAATTTGCCAGCTCCACTTTGTACATAAAGAATTCAAGCATTTCTGAAAACTTTGCCCCATTTAGGAAGATTGAATTTCATTGTACCGGTAGATGGATTTTTTTGATTTGTTGATTCGTTGCACTGAAAGTATATACATTTGTTAAATATTCAAACATCCACGTATATTTTTCCAGTCGAGTACAGGGAGTGTTGAAAGGGTGCTTATGTGAGAGAAATTCATTATCATTCAGCATCTTCTCTGCGCTGTCGTGAGCAAGGGATGAATGTGAATCCAAGACTTGGAACCTCTTCAAGTAGCATGAACAAAAATCGTATGTAAAGTGTAATGCTCGTAGAAAACGTTACAAAACTGGCTGTAACATCTCGAAATGTATTATGGACCACGTGAAGTGATTTTTCTATTGAATACGGTGGAGGTTCTTTATACATTTTTTATGAAAGGAATCAAAAACTCTTTCTCAATCTTGAAAGTAAAATTACTCGAAATTCGATTTCTATTTCCAATTTTCAAAGAGATACAGGAGAAAACGTTACAAAGGATCATGGTTGTACTTATTATCACAAAAGGGAACATATAGGGTTTCCTTTTGACATTTACGCGCTTTTTCTGGGCAACTGAGAATTGACCTGCGATAACTAGGACGCCAACCCTGGGGTTGCAACTTGACATTCTCCCTATACGTATCAAGTAGGGTGGAAGTAACTTTTTCTTATACCACGTATAACTCAAGAAAAAAAGTTGCGTATCTTTGATGAAAACACGATTCGTACAAACTCATTCAACTCCAAATATTCCCACGTTTGTTTGAAACTCGGATTGATCGTTCGAATGAATATTTCAATGTATATATATAAGACTCAATTCGATACAAATAGATATTGTATATTCCTGTGTATCATATTTGCGTTAAATACATAATGAATCAGCGAAGAATAAAAATTGTTGACTGCACATCCTCAATAAAACACCTCTTATGAAACTTGAATAGTGTCGCGTGACCATCCGGTTTCTTGAGTAAGTTTACACATGCTCATTCATAAATCCACTGGCAGTAGTAACACACACCGCACAGTGCATGAATCACACAAGCACAAATGGTAGTAGAAGCAGTAGGGGCAACAATGATGGTGGTAGTGGTAGTAATAGTAGTAGACGTTATAGTCGTGGCTTTTGAACGCGGTGAATGAAAGGTATACAGACATGACCTCAAGCTCAGTTACTATCTTGCCTCATTCAATCACTGTTGTGTAATGTACTATGACAAGTGCGATAATGTATCCACAGAGAATCGTATTTGACGATAATGACTGTGAGAACTCAATTATTCAATACATTTACCACTCATTGACAATCATGTTTCAATTCTTTTTTTTTGGCGTATCCAAAAAGATAGAATTAATATTTTCCTCTTCTGTTACAGGTGAGTGCAGCTACATACCAATTTGAAGAACCACAGTTCGCGTAATCGAGGTGAAATAATTATCATTGCCGAAGAATCCATACTCGATGAAGTTAGAAATTTCAAATGATCCACCGCAATCCAATATGAGATTATATGACGGAAAACGTATGGACAACAAGACTTTGTTAGCGATACGAACACAGACTTGTAGTAAATTGAACTTGATTCAAAGTTGGCAAACTCTGTTGAGAACTTCCGCTTTACGTTCAAACTTTGTATCTAGATAAATGAGAGGACCGCGTTGTCGTGGATGATATCTCCTTACGAGTTCGCTTATTATGTATCTCGAAGGAACTCATTGACTGATTCCAGATTGACGATATACATTTCTAAAAGTATGAATTCTTGATTTTTGTAATATGAGTCGAGAGAAGGATACCATATAGCATAAAATGCGAGATCAAATTACAATAAATCGTTCCACGTGTCTATTCATTGCAATAAATTTTACACAGAATCACATTTCATACACATAAAACGACAATGTTAATGGAAAAATGTCATGAACAGAGCAATCGCAGGGACACATTGTACAATATTGTTGTGAATTGTTCCAGACATAAACCAACTAACTGTTCACAGAGTTTCCACTCACTTTAGAAGTTGAGTTTCGAATGATGGAGGATTTTGGCTTTGTCATCAACAATTATATCATTGTAATTATCTTCTAGTTCGAAATTATTTCTGAATTCAACGGAATGAATTTTGTTCAATTATTCAAACCTATGTTCTTTCTGAGAAATTCCCTCCCACGTTGCTTATGAATACAAGAAATAAAATTGTACCGATCTTGTACAGGTATAATAAAACTACAACGACCGAGTTCAAGTAGCAGACTGGGTTACGAATAACGTGTAAATTGTTCCCAACTAGAATCAGCGAACTTCTTGCCAAGAACTTCCGAGTCAAGTCAAAAGTTAACACCCGCGTGAATGAAGAAGAGCACCAGCACCAGCCTATCACGAATAGTCGCTTTGTTGTATAGTTCTGCCAAGTAGACACAGTGTACTCATACCTAAAATACTATCGTAAAATCGTATCCGTACTTATATCTATACACATTCATGTGTGTGATCGATGAATAACTATTATGCACTTCTATCAAACTTGTGCTCGCTGTTTGACGTAAGGAGTGTACGTTACGCATCATAGCACTGGAAAAATCATTTCATTTGAAATTCTTATCATCGATAAATTGAGAAAAACAGTCTTCCAGCATGTTAAATTCGATAAATATTCCCTTCAACGCTGAAAGAGAATACGTGGGAATCCTTATAATCGAAATTATAAGATCTAATCCTCATTTCACGAAACGTGTATAATCTTAATTTTATAAAATCTCATCTCTTTATTCAGATACATAAATTTGACTCAACAATAACATCAGTGAGATAGTGATACCATAACGTTATAACCTGATAAATTCAAATTCAAAGATTCACGTGGAATTTGTGGATGGAATTTAATATAAATTTTATTTGTTGTCAGAGTGTGAAAGTATTAAAAGAGATAATTTCTCCCGGCAAGTGAGGAAATCCGAAAAGAAGCAATAAAATGACTTAATTGAATTCCGAACGAAACCCATGAGGATAATGGAAAAGAGATGGTGTGGAGGTGAATTTAAGATTCTCCTGCATAATACGACCTAGATATTTTCGGCATTCGAATCGTTGTAATGGAACGAACGAGTTGAATTCATTCGAAATAAATCAATAAGTATGTTCACATATATTCATACATAATCGTTTATTTTCAAGATTGTTGGAGAGTGATTTTTGAAATAGCGTGGAGATATCGGGAAGAGAAATAGTTCAGAGTTAACTTGACAGGTCGATAGATGGAAAGACAAATGTATATACATGCTGAAAGCTTGATAAGAGAATCCAAGAGGCAAGGAAGAAACTGTATCAGGCGATGTCACGTTACACCAAATTGTACTTACCATGGTATACTACATCCTGCTGTGCTGCAACAACCTTTACCGTGTCTCATTATTTCACACTGTATCACGAAGCAACGTGCGTCCAACATGAAAGTTGACTTTCGATGCGCTATATAAAGTGTTACATATCTTCACACATTCACCGTTCCGTATACTCAATGTTTTCGGGCAATAAAACATTGTATTCGCAAGAAATTCTCGAAGATACACAAATATTTTTTCGAATTCAAAAATTCTCGTCTCATTTTACTCAAGAATTCAATTCATAAATTCTCTTATTTCCCGACCAAAGTATAAGAACATTGAAGTTCAGTTCCGTAGAAGTGTGAGCAAAAAGAACTATGAATCTCTGGAGATTTGGCGGATTTCCTTGAATACTTGCGATGAGATTCACAGTTTCACTCTCTCGAGATGATTTCACGAATTCTGACTTCATATCCCGAGGAGGAACGCGGATTGACAGTTTTCCGAAAAGTTCACGTCGATTATAATGATTATCTTGCGACCAAGTACTCATTTATAGGTGCATTCATTCAATTTATGTATCATAAAAGCTTCCTGGTACGTATAGCTGGAGGATATTTCTACGTCCATTCTCACGTGAGGATTTCAGGTGAACGAGGACGGTCAGCGACATGTACATTTTTCTCCCGTAAGGCGTGACTCGTTTACGATATGTCGTTCGAAGTGACTTCTCGTATACGCGAGTTGAATATGCTCGTAAAACGCATATATTTCATATGTATACAGGAGTACACTCAAAGGTGTGCCTTCGAAACTCTTTAGAGAATTACAAAATCTACAATCAATGAACGGAATGAATTACATTTTAATTCTTCTTTTTATTATCCAATAATTTATGCGGATAATTGTTCCGTATTTCATTGACGATGAACAAAATTATTTTCTTCGATATGATCAACAGAATAGTTATTTTGCGTATAATGAGAATACGGATAGGTGAGTTATTGATTCACTTGTTTTTGACAAAGTGAGGAACGAATTTTTGATACTGTCATTGATTAGCCTCACAGTGATCGGAATAGTGGTAGTGGTGCCTATAACACCTGATAGGGCTCTTATGCAGGGTCAAATGTTCGTAGGTAAGCACCGAATAAGCAGCATTCATAGTGTCTAAGCCACGCTGTGAAAAATCAACCGAATTTTCCTGTACGCAGCAACCGGAAAATTCCGTTCATGCGATAGGAGATCAATTTCCGATAAATATATGTGAAATTTCCCATAAATTTAACTAAAAATTCCAAACTTGATGGGATTTTTACTATCATTTCCAGTAAATTTCCGGTAGAATACGGAAAATTCTTAACGCGTGTATGTGTTAATTGCTTTCGAACATTTATGTGAAGTGTCCCATAGAAACTTTTTACAGTACGTTGAATATAAATCGATTCAAACATACATCAATTTTTATTGGATTGAGCTATCTCACCTTTCCAAAATTGACTCTTTTCATGAAAATATGTACGATATCGATATCTACTCTCTAAAACTTTTAGAGTGAGATTTCACTCTTCAGCCAGCCAAAAGTGAGCCTGTCGAAATTTTTAGTGAAATTTTCACTCTTTCAGAGTGATATTCTAGGGTTTGAGGTTAGAAACTCACAGCCACTCAAATTCTAGAGTTAATTTTTCACTCTAAAACAGTGAGGGTTCACTCGGAACGAGTGAAAATTCCGCTCGAAGCGGATTGGCTCACTTCTGAGACTTAGTGAAGTGAAACACGTGATTTTTCACTCTTTCAGATTTAGGGAGTAATTCAAAATATTCATTGACGATGTGTGAAACGATCAATTGACAAGAAAATTAATCATAATTCTTTTGTTCGTCGACAAGATCACGATGAAAAAAAAGCCCTCGGTTGAATTCCTGCCCCAAGAGAACATGAAAGTTCAAGGAACGTTGAATAGAAATCTATTACCGTTAATTACCGTTACTTTCTTAGACCCTCAATTTACGTACAATAGACTCAAATTCAAGCTAGGAGGTATGTGTTCTCTTGAGGTGATTTACAATTCGTTCCCATAAGACATCTCTTCATAACATATAAAAAATAAGCTGTCTATAGCTGCTTTTTTGGTCTGTGTCAACGGTTTTGTACCATAGCTCATGAGACCACTCGAAACTGTGTATGTTTAATTTTATATTTGCACCCCTATTCATACTTGTTCTCATGAAGGGGACTTAGATAGACACTGATTTGATTCAATCAAATCGGCATTAGTCAGCAACACTCCCACGAATACCGTCCTGTCAATATTATACAAAACAATAGTCATTGAGAATGTATGCAGGATATTCAAGGAGAGTGTCTTCTTCGAAATTTGCATAGTATTTCTTTCATAGGAATATGTTTTTATGTTTCCTATAATCTCCACATGGTGGTTTGAAAATTTACTCAAAACTCTATCCTCCTACGAGATTGGATAAGCAATCTGGGATTCGAAATTTCCGATGCCAGATTCGCGATTAGCGCCTCCCGAAACCCTTGTTCACTCATTTTCAGATCCATTCAACTGATTTCTTATGTCGAGTCTGCAATTTTTTATTTGAAATTTTTGACCCCGCAATTGTGATAAACGACCCAAAAAAACACATCAGTACCCATTTTCAAGTGAATTCAGTTGATTTTCAGATTTTGAGTTAGCCATTCTGAGTCTGCCTTTTTGAATTCGAAATTTTTAATTCCAAATTCGTGATCAGCGACCCCTAAACCCAACTTTCTGGAATTTACGAGCATTCTGGGTCGGGTCCAGAGTTGCCATCAAAATTATCTTGTAATTCACTCATTGGGTAATTTTTATGAATACCATAATCTGATCTGGTGATTTTGAAAGAATGACTCAATCAAGTCCCACAAGCAGATTTTGATGGCAACTCTAGCCGGATCGAATAATCCGTCATGATCATGCGCGTGGATTTCTTTCTGGTAGATCAGAAAGTAGGCAAAGGTCGCTTATTACGTTTGAGGATTTTCATGATAAAAAAAAACCAAGAAATTCTTGAGACTGAAAAATCTTCCAGAGAGAAAGTTCCTCTCCACATATCCAACTATGATTTGACAAATTTTGAGCCACTTTTACATTTTAAGTTGAAAATTGTTCGCATCGTAAAAAACTCGCCGATCACTCGAACATCTTCCTCATGAAAAATGTGGGTTTTGAAGAGTTCTAACAGGCTATATTTTTTATTTTTCATTCTGACGAATTTCTTTCCCACGTTTTATTGGGCTCCTGGATCAGATGCCAAAACTTGTTCGAGCGCTCGGCGAGTTTTACGATCCACTCAATTATCGCAGATTCAAAGAACACGGAGAGAAAAGATCATGGATTGATCACTAGAAAAGATAGTAAATTGGTGACAATTACGAATTTCTGTACACAGTCGCTAACAGAGACGAGTAATGGTTCCTATTTTGGTATAATATATTGTATTTTAGTATACCATCACTCGTCTCTGTTAGCGACTGTGTACAGAAATTCGTAGTTGTCACCAGTTTACTATCTTTTCTAGTGATCATTCCATGATCTTTTTGTTCCGTAAAGAAGTGTGATATTTATCAATTGAGATGCAGGAATATTGCTTCTTTCATTGAATCTGCGATAGTTTTGAACCTAAAATATCAACGTGATTCAAAATTTGTGAAAAAATTGTTGAGTATATGTGGAACAATTTTTCTGCTGGAAGTTTCTCAGCCTCGATGATTTCTTAGTTTTTGATTATGAAAACCTTCAAACGCGATCAGGATTGAAAGGTCACACACCTAATTGATCATTGAAATATTGAGTCCGGTCATTTTGGAACACTTTTAGATATTCTTAAATATTCTTCACATCTCATTTTGTATACCAGAAAACTATTTCAAAAGTTGATTCGAAGTTTATTCTAGTTATCTTCCGGATATATGGAATGAAATATGTAAGAAGTATTTAAAAGTGTCTCATCAAACATCTTGAAGATGTCTCGGACATATTTTTAAGGTTTTTCTAAAAGAGGATGACAAAAATGTTTGTTAGAAAAGATTCCTGAGGATGCTGAATCCGGAGCTGAAGCCGGAATCTCTGAATCCAAGATGGTGGATCCAATATGACGACCGTCAGTTAGGCATTTTAACAAGCGTGGACCAAATTTCATGTCAGACCCGAATCTGAAGTCAGGATCGCAAGAAATCTCGAAATTGAGGGCGAACTATATTCACAGATAGCATGTAACCTTATCACAAGCTTGTCAGACTTTTCATTCGATTGCTTTCGACATGTTATCATGCAAGGATTTTGTAAGCTTGTACCTTTGTCGTGTGTCTACTTGAAACTTTACCACGAATCGACCACAAACTTGCTCACAAACTTCGCTGCGAGATTAGATTCTTATCTGAAAGGATCTGAGTCTGAGAGACTCTCGTACAGAATCAATTGATTCTCTTCAGAGAATAATCAATGACAGATCAGTCGAGGGTGATGCAGTCTATGATATATCATGCACTATAAAAGATTTCTGGGGAAATTCCGATATACTTATGATGTAATCAACATATACATGCAATAGAAATTTTCCGTTTCAGGTGGGGAATGTCAAAACCACCAAGTGGTCCAAGTGTGGCGAAATATTGGGATGCCAATCACCGCGAACCAATATTGGTTCAATATACAACCGTTCGTTATTTCAGAACCTATACGAGGTTTCAAAGAAAATGCTAATATGGCAAATGATGCAAGCTGGGCAAAATATAGGGGGTCCAAGCATGGTGAACTAATATCGACCCAATATAAAACCATTTTTTTACTCGAGAACCTACAGTTGCTGCAGCTGCTTAGTAGTCAGGGTAAGTAACACGTTAGCTGCCGCAACTAACTCGATAGTTGCACTAACTAATGTCAATACTAGAGGTATTTTGAGTTAGTTGAGGCAGCTAACGTGTTACTTGTCCTAACTACTAAGTAGCTGCAGCGACTACTTAAGTAGATGGTCGGAGATCGACTATTCAAGTCGTTGCTGCAACTATTCCTTTTTTCCGTGTAACGACACCATGTTACCTGAACGTCTTCAAAACGTTTTAAGAATGTTTCTGACACGTCCGGGCGTTTTTAAAACGTGCTGAAAATCTCCAAGTGCTTTTGGGAAATGCTCTCTCAATAAAAAGTTTTAATTCACTTGAGAGCATCTCTGAAAGATCAAACCGAAAGTGGCATTCGATGAAGTTTCAAAACTCGGTGATTATTCCACACACATTCATTTGGGTTCTCCAACTGTGCCGACCCTGCCAGTTTGTGTACTTGGGGGAAGCTTGATTGTTTGGATATTTAAAATTCGAAGTAATCAGGAAGAATAAATATGAGCGATGAGGAATGTTCCGAATCGGGTCGAACGCTCGAGTGATATTTACAAAAACCTCCCGTAAATGTGCAATATGATGCTGCAGCGAGAAGCAGTAGATGGATGGAGCGCAGTTTCCCAATCATCACGATGAATAAATAGTATTCCAAAAGAACAAAGTGTGATTCGGAGATGAGTGAATGCGAAAACAATTCATTATTTCTTCGATAAAATAGAATCAATTGGATAACCTGAGTCATCAGATTCAACAAAATCTTATTAGAGGAAAGTAGGATAATTAGAAACCCCTCACATGAAGAATGCATGAACAATCAAACAACGTCATGAATTTAATTGGTTTCCATTGAAATATATGTTACGTTGATCTATATTCCCACAATGAATATATCAAAATTTCTCAACAATCAGCGTTTCGTTGAAATTTTCAAGAAAAATAAAAATGTCGTTCATGTTGGCCCTAAACTCTTTGGAGTGATTGAGCTCAAATGCAATGTAGGTTTCAACGAGTCAACGAAGATTTTCTCAACTATATTTTTGGAAGATTTCTTCAATGTTCTTTCATAACATTCCGAACAGATTTTTTCTAGTAAAATACCCTTTTTGTAGAATAATTAGAAATATGTTCAGCATAGTACCGCATGAATATTCAAGCATTGTGGGAATGTTCATAGTATTTATTGGTGTGTTTTTATATAGAGAACAGTTTATGTTGAAGATTATTGGACAAAGTATCGTTCACGTGGGATATACCCAGTTTGTATTTTCTTACTACTCCGTATATTGACTACAAGAAGAGTTGTAATCTGTGATATACTTATGGTTCTTCCTGCCACAATGAAGTATATCCCACAGCTGGAATATAAATATATGAAAATGTTATCCGTGTATTGATACCTCTCCGGAAAAGTCACCAAGTTTACATAACTACATGAATTCTAGTTCATACACATTCTACATTACATTTGATGTACAAAAATAGGAAGAAACTATAGATTATGCTATAGTTCACATAAAATTTGATGTGAAATGTGTATGAAACTGAATTCATGCGAGTACTTGAAAAGTACCCCCAGAAAAAACATTAGACTTCATTCAGAAATTTCTCACAGTGTAGCACAGTTCCCAGATTTCAAAGGAGATGCCCTGATTAGAAAATACTATCGGTTCCGATCAAACATGCAAAATTCCAATTGAAACTCATTAATACCCTCTAAAGCCGAATCGAAATACTACCCGTTCGGAAGTAATCAATCGGAATTGATGGGATTTTTTTGAGTGGAGATAGCAAGGCTTTCAGCTCTTTTACGAAGAATAACATAGTTTGAAAAGTTCTGACAAAGACTTGGGATCCATAAAGTTTATCTATAATACCAACCATACCAGTCTTTGTAAGAATTTTACGAGCTATACTTGTCTACTTGGACTACTCTTTGTAAGAGGTGTCGATCAATTTCATGCATTCCAAACCTTCCGGCGCTGCTCAAAATACCCCTAGTCAACTCAAAAAATGTTTTGTTTGAGTCCAAAAAATCAACCATTTCTGGTGAAGAACACCCCTCGAATTCTATTAGAAAGGAAACAAATAATAGAAAATAAGGTGTGCTTCTGTCAGTTCTTCCTTACTTGTTACCAACTTTGATCGATTCAAGAATGATTCAGTTCAAAAGTAAAATATGTGGAAAATCATAATCATTGAATCCCATTATTGATTTCATCGCTCAAAACTCACTTAGGATTATAAAATGGTCTAAGTACATTCGAAGAGTACGATATTCATTCAATCGACGTTTAATTAACGTACCGTCGTATATTCGATTACATACAGATGAAACAGTCTCATTCGAATGTGCATAGAACATATTCCGAATATTCGGAGAACATTCATAGTATATTCTGGTGCTACTTGGGTTGTTTCCTGTTACTCTTTTGTTTTTAATAGGACTTAAGGAGTGTATTTCACCAAGAATTTCATTAGTCATTTTTAATGATGAAAACGTTAACAAAACTGCATAAATATTTCAAACGTATTTCCATCCAATTCGTTCGCAATTTTTTTCTTTTCACCTGCGTGACAGCACTGAGTGACATTTGATGTGTCTGCTGGATGTATGCGTGGCAGGATAGGGCAAGAGGAAAAGGAAATATGAAATTTTCAAGCGCTCTCAATTATCCGCCATTCTCAATTACCTTACTCTCTTTTATTCAATAAAATGAGCAGTTTGAATGATTTTATTTCCCTTCATCCGATATCCCGCTTTCTCTCATCTTGAGAATATATATTCATCAATTCCGGTAACTCACTCATCTATAATTCCGCAGTAAGGAGTTCATAAGACCCGAGTGTGTGAATTTGAACATAACATAACGTAACAGTACCACATTCTTCAAGAAAGAATCATTGAATTCATTTACCCAAAACATTGACTAATGAAAATTTGTAAATTACACGGGAATTCGTAGTGGAATTTTGATTTTTCACTACCTTCGTATGTAGTGGGGCATGAGAATCAATTATAGTACAATTATTAAAATCCCAATCATAGGTTGCAGACGGAGGATGCGAGGGATAATTGCTGTTTAATGTAGGATAATTCACTTGAATTTGTATAATTGTAGTACGAAAGAAAGTCGGATTCGCGTGCAGTTCAGGTATTGAAAGTAATTGACATTGTGAGAAAAGGGCAAAGGTTGGAATTCCTTCTTCTGCAGAAATCATATCGCTATGAAATTTTTTCGAAATGATTTTTCTCGCGTCAATGGAAAATTCTGTCTCCCAATTACGTGAGAAAAGCTTATTACCACTTTCCCTTTTGAAAATCATCATTGCAAAAAAATGCCTTCTGAGAATTCTGAAAGTGTGATTATTTTTTTACAGTCACTTTTACTAAACCTCAAGGAAATTCAACTGAATTTCAAAACGGATTTTGGAGATTGTATTAAGCTCCTCAAAATTCGGCGAAATTTTTCTGAGAATTCAGAAATACTGGCAGTAAGAATGACAATCAGATTTTCTAAACTCTCAAAAGAAATTATTTTACCGTGATCCTTGCCAAAGAAGGCTTATTAATTATGAACAAACGATCTTTGGATCAAATAAGAGTTGGTAATAGTTAACAAACCTTATTCGATTGAAATAAATTTGGAATACTTTTTTCTCAGTGTAGTGTTGTTAAGTCGCTAGTAGAAATTTGATGAGGCATTCCCTTATTTTCATGAGGTCCTGATCAGGTTAGGTCAAATCTGGGAATCGTGAATAAGTAAAATCTTATGAGGCCCTACAACAGACTTATCTGATTTCCCCAATAGGATTCAAATACACTGAAAAAAAAATTTATTCCAGTCAAATAAATATTTATTTGTCCTGTACCAAAGAAATATTTATTAGAATTAACAAAATATCCTTTGGAACCAAAATAATTTATTGGAATCAAATAAACGATTGAAACCGTCTATTCAATTCAAATAAATTATTTTGGTTCCAAAGAATATTTTGTTAATTCTAATAAATATTTCTTTGGTACAGGACAAATAAATATTTATTTGACTGGAATAAATTTTTTTCTCAGTGTAGCGTTGCAATGAAGGGATAGAATGGGGTTCGGATGAGATTTCCATAAAATCGAGCGGGATAAGGAAAACCATAACGAGACCTGATGAAGACCTGATAAGAGATCAGGCATGCCTCATCAGACCCTGGTATTTTCCCATTTAAAATTTCTACTAGGGGTAACACTTTTCAGGAAACAAGTTTTCCGATGTTTTATTTTTTTTCAATAAGGAAAGCACTGAAAAGAGGAATAAATTCATTCCGATCGTGATAGATCTTTCAATTTTTAAAAAAACAAAAAAACAATCCCAAAAATCGAGGAAAAAACTTCCATGATCTAGAAATTTTAAACTGTATTCTACGGAGAACATATCATCATGAATTCTTCTTGTGAAAGAAATAAAACATGAGCAATTTGTTTGGTAATTCAATTTGATAACATTTCCAAATCAAATGTTCGAGCAATAATATTTTCACATCGATTGCGATATAAAATTATTCATGATTCATCAACTACATTTTTCCAATACGTGAATGCTTGTTACGGAGTTTTATAAATATGGATATGACCTATATGGAATATACACTAATTGCAAGTGAAATTGTATACCCTGTACCTTTATGTTCAATGCCGATGATGGGTTAATCAATTTTAATGATGATTGTTCAATTGATTTTCAATATACTTTGATTCACCAAATTCCTAAAATGAATTTCAGATTCAATGTACACATTTTTCAAAAGAGAAGTTGGAATGGAGAAGTTTGGAGCGAAAATTTTTCATTCGACATCACAACATCTCACCCATTCGATTTTTAAGAGTATTTCAACATTTCATAACGAACTTATAACGTGATGTGATGATTTTTAGAAGCCTAGTTAATTTTTCTCCAAAGCCTGAATTAAATTTTTCTATGAATATATTATCAAACATTTATTCCGAATATCCAGTTCATCATAAAAGCGCGATGAATGAAAAAAGGGAAAAAACAAAAAGCAACATTCTAAGATATCTCGTCTTCAACCAGTTCAGTTTAAGACACCTTGCGTGAGTGTTCAGAATTTTTCCATTCTCTCTTGTATTTTCAGCTTCTAATTAACAAAATACGTTTTCCACTTGGGATCACAATTATTTCTTTGTCGAGGAACTTGACACTTTTAAATGAACGACATTTATCATGAACTCAAACATTCGCTGCAATACGATTTTTCACATGAATAATTATAATCAACTCCTATTTATATTGATTTCGAATTTTTCCTATTATCGTTAAAGGGTGTAGTAGCCCTGAAGGGGTGTAAGAGGGTGCATTTGACTTGAATTGGAGGGAATCAAGCAAAACTGTTTCCTGTTAAAGTCATTTTGCAATGGAAAACTATTTCCAAAGTATATTATACGCTAGAAATGGTTTGCCATTGAAGTTTATAGACTATTGAACTATTATGTACTTCCCATTTTTGTGTCAATTACGGTTTTTTTCTATACACGTTTCAAATTTGATCAATTCTTTCGTCCTTCGACTCGCTGTTATTGAATGAGTGATGAGTTATTTTTTTCATAATGAAGAACACAGTAGAATGCAGAATTGTTTTACGATTAAAATAATATGAAAAATTAATTTTCGTCAAAAATGCGACTTACGGTCTTCTTACTTTGGACGGCAGTATTTTATAGAACTGTATAGAGTCTAATGTCAATAATGCATTGATAGGTTCTGATACAAAATAGTACGAAATGAATGAATTACAGGTTGTTAAGGCCGAAGCACGAGGGCGGTCGTAGTGGAATATGACATAGACCTGAGACTTTTGCGACTGCTCTGTGCGTGGAATATGACTGAGTCGTACGGCATTACGATCAGAGGAGTCTTACGAAAGTGATGCAGTCTGCAATTATCGTCATGTGTTGATTACGTCTCAGACGTAAGACACTACGACCAAGTCCGTGCCACAGTCTTCACCCTCTTTCATCGAAAAAATCACAGGTTATAATTACCCGAATAAATCACGATGAAATCATAATGAATGGTATGAAGTGGATGATTGAAGGTTATTTTGAAATTAATGTTATGATTTTAATGAATGTGTTTCACCGACAATGAATCAATCGGTGAATGATAGTTTCTAATCAGAAATCGAAGTTTATGGAGGAACAACAGTGGAATAAAAAAAGTTTGAAAAATATTTGAAAAGAAGGCTAGTCTCTAGTTCCTTTACATATGCTGAAATATGTGAGACATTCTGACTCAAACCTATCTGCTATGTACAAAATGATTTCTTAAGGTTCTCTGAGGGTAGAATTACAGGTGGATGGAAAGGAAACACGAATGATACAGACATACCAGGAAATGAAGGAAAGGCAGGAGCGCAGTGGGTATGCCACATATACTTGCGTTAAATATTCAGCTATCAGGTTCTTTCAGTAAAATCACAGATAGATGAAGAAAAATCAGAAATGAAGCAGATAAACCACAGATCTGTATGTTGGCTACACGGAGAAATTATTTCATCAAATATTACAGTGTACCACCGGATCAGGGCGCCACATCGGTTTCTTCGAGAAAAATTACTGTGTGGTTCTATGCAAGCACACAGTAATTTTTCTCGAAGAAACCGATTCGGCGCCCTGATCCGGTGGTAATATTTGATGTAATATTCAATGAAATATTTCCTCCATGTAGCCAACATCATCAACTTCATTAGGTGGTATCGTAAGCAAATAAACAAAAGCCGGGAGCGCAATGGACATATTACAGATCATTGCGTTAGATATTCTGCTATCAGGTTCTCCGAGTAGGATCACAGGTGGATGGAGAAAAAGTAAAAGTGGAGTAGATAAACCACAAGTCTGTAGTATCAAGTGATAGTCTGTATCACCACTATCAATTTCATTGGGTGGTGTCATAAGCAAATAAAGAAAAAGCAGGGGTGCAGCTCAAGATTCTCGCATCAGGGGCACTTGAAAAACCCACTGACAAATAGGTCAACGGACTATTTAGGGTTAATTTGGCGAAAATTGAACAAATATAAGAACATTGTCATAATAGAAAATTTTTTAGAATAACTATAGTTCACCCTAACTGATGTGACTGGAGATACGATTCATTTTAAAGTGTTCTCTCCAGAGGTTTCATCTTTCCAGTTGTTTTATTCAAGCTGGATTATATTTCTATTCCAATGAACCTTCCCTCTCATTTCAAATTATGAAAATATCCTGAATATCATGAATATTCAATATTTTTCTTCAGAAATATTTTCACACTCACAGATCGTGAATGATCGTGATAACAACAATATTTAATCCACCAGCGAATTCATCTTCCCATTCCGACATATATTTGACCGTAAGGATCTATGAGAATAGGAATACTTATATGAGAATACATATTTATCATCAATAGTATTTGAGGTGATACTTGAGGCGTGGCAGCAGCCAAATGATTCATAACTGTGGACGAACGTTGTAGTTTTTTAATCAAAATATCGCTTTGTACACAGCGATATTTTAATTAAATTGAAGCGTTTGCCTGTCGTTTGCCACAAACGTTTTGGCTGCTGCCACGCTGCTATTATCCCCTCAAGAGAAGAATCATCTGAAAATCAACAGAATTGAAAATATAGATATTCAGTAAAAAATCGAATACAGTACTATAAACCCTCTCAATAATGCCGGAGGTCTCTTCCTCATTCAAATGTCTTCCTTTGATAGAGCGAGGAAGACACGTACCATTCGGTACTATTGAGAGGGTTTACGGTATTTGAGACAAAGAATAGCTCAAAATATTACATATGTTATAAATGAGAATATAATCATAGAAATTGTGAAGTAACTATAGGTCAATGTGTGATTGGAGATGAAATTCATTTTTCAATATTCTTTTCAAAAGTTTCATCTCTCCAGCTGTTTCATTTAAGCTCAATTGCAATTCCATTCTTACAAACTTCTATTTTTACGTATGATTACGTTTGTTCTCAAATAATTTTATCAATATCGATATTGATGTCGTCAATGTTAAATATCTTCATTTTCGTATATTTCTTCACTTGCACGGATCTTTGACTTTCAATGTGTGTTCACAATGAAAAAAATTGTATTCAGCAGTAGATTTTTCTTCTTACAACATACATTCAAAAATGAGCTTTTATTAGAGTCAAAATAAGTAAGGACAGATATCTATTATCAATGATACTTGAGAGGAGAATTATCTGAAAATGAACAGGAATAAAAATAATGAAAAATACAGTATTTGAGAGGGAGGATATCTCGAAATATTATATATGTGATGAATAAGATTATAATCATAGATAATGATGCATATAGAATAACCACAGTTCTGTTCTGACCGAAGAGACTGGGAGTGCGATTTATTCTAAAATGACCTGTCCAAAAGTTTGATCACTTTTGTTATTCCATTCAAGCTGAATTGAATTTCTATTTTTACCATACGCTATCCCAGATAGTCCAAGAGTCCCCACAAAGAGGTCCAGTTATGAAAGTAACAAAAAAAAAGCATCCATTATGAACACTTTGAATTCCAATTGGATTTTTAATGAACACCTTAGTGTTCAGGAAGAATTTTCAGAAACGACCAACACATTTGGTTTGGAATAAGTCAGCGTTATTTTCAGTATGTGAAATGAATGAATCAAATTTTTATTTTATTCCATTTCATATTCTCAAAACTGAGATGTTTTCTTCAAAATTATGACCCACTTTAGATACTATTTACACACACTGGAATTACAATATACTAAAAATCACTTACATATCATGTGGATAACCAAATGTACTGGGTAGCCCACATTGATTCCACATCTTTTTCTTTCAAACGGGGCACATATGTTTTTTTCATGAATTTTGATTACTTTTCCATGTGCTTGGCGTTATTTTTTGACTTCTTTGGAATTTTTTTATTGGTGTATATATAATCACGTTTTTGAAGAAATAATTTTTCCTACAGAAAAAAAGAGATGGACATGCACATCATTTTTCACAGTGACTGTACCCCTCCATATACATTACTTTTCAACTGATGGATTGAATAATAATTCCCTCCCATAATCTTCGTGTAATCTGGAAAGGTCATTGCGAATAGATTATAAATCTTTGAATCGAAAGGAAACATAAGGAGACCTTGTTCCTATCCACTCGATTATATTAACCTCCGTGATATAACATAATTCCGTGATAAAAAAAATGTTAATATTAGTATTGAGGTCGTGAAATTCAAACTCTTTGTTGTAATTTTGAAATACAATATTTGCATTTTTCCGATTTGATCTTCAAAGGATGAAATTTCATGATGTGACTAAGGATGCAAGATATCATGAAACCAATGCTTTCAACGTCATAGTGATAGAATTTAATATTATACTTTCCATTTTTGTATGTTCGATATTCAATGCTATCTTCTTGTGACTCCGTTAAGAAAATAGTCTAATAACAATACATTTGTACTTGGCGGTCTGCAGTACACGTTGAATGTAGAGATAAGCGATACCGATACGAACTGTGAAAGATCAAATTTTCTTCGTATCGGTTTTTGTATGATTGATTTTCACAGAAATCAACTCTATAATAATAATTAGTGCTGTAGAATGATACAAAATTCATAGTTGATGTAATGAAATGTAATTAAGATTTTTTGACATCTGATTTGTTTGATAAGTAGGGCATTGAATTGGGAAAATTATTATAATTTGGAAATTTGAATTTGAATAATAACTTTTTATATTTCAAAGGATAATCTTAGGAATGAATTTGATATTCAATTCATTGATATGAATTGAAATAGAATTGAAATTAATCTTTCTCAAAAGGAATATAATAATTTGAATAAGCAAATTGAAAATTCTCTAATAATTGCACTTTCCCACACAGAGAAAAGTTGATATCAAAGATTATTAGACACAGTATCGTGACCGTGGTATATACTCGATTATGACGATAGGAACTATAACTTTGTATTTTCTTATTACTCCGCATATTGAATTCAAGGGGAGTTGTGATAATCTATCGCATACTCATTGTTCTTTCCGCCACAATAGAGTACATCTCACGGCTGCGATATGAATATATTAATTTTTACTACAAAATTTTCTCCGTGTAGAAGAAATATTCATATAAATGAAAATTATTCATAAATAATGACAATAGGATTACCAAAGTTGAATTCGAATAAATTTTTCATAGATTAAAAATTCATCAATTGGATAAACCGTTATTGTCCATCTGTTTATCAAAAATATGCACAAAAAAACCTGGTGTTGAATGTATATGAAAAATAATGTGGGATACACGGAGAAAAATGCAGGTCGGATAGAAGAATTTGAGAATTTTTCTTAAATGCATAATAAAGACAAAACAGCTCATTTTTCTTTTGTGGAACTGTATTCGAAAGACAATGAAAAATTTTTCTCTATTCTTTATTAAGTATACACTGTAAAAAAAATTTGTTGAATTCCAAACAAAAATGCTTGGAAATTTACAAACTTATACTAGAATTGATAAACAGTAGTATTCAAATTTCAGTCAACTCCCGTCATTTTTGTGTAAAGGCCAATATAACAATAATGATCAATTTCACAAATTGGAGGAGTCATTTTGTGTTGATAATTAAAATTCCACATTTATTCATCACCTAAATCCGATTTCTGTTCTAAAATTCTTCCAAAAATGACCTCAACGGTTACATTGCTAACAACTCTGTTCAATGTCTGCGACAGCGACGATGTTGGAATAACAAAAGGGCTCATGTAAATACAACATCAGTTCTATTTGCATCAGTTTTGATGTGTTCATTGCAGCACAACATGTGAATTCAACATGATTTTTTTCCGTGTGTCTCTTTGTTCGAATGAAAAATCTGTTTTGTTCCATGAATTCAAATTTGAATAACTGCATTGAATTGCATGTACATAGGTTGCACAATCATTTGTTTTTCAATTGGAAAATAGCATGAATGAGACATGGGAAAAAACCCTATTTAAAGTGTGCATTGATTTTTAATTTGACTAACCGTACGAATGTTATATGCACATTCATTCATTCATTCATTCATTCATTCAAAAGAAAAATTCAGTTGATCTGAATATAAGATTGGAAATGCGAGCAGTTTGATTTTCCTGATTTCCTCCACAAATCGATTAATAGAAATCCAACTTCAGCAACATAATTCAATGTTGTTGAAGTTTGAATTGTTTATAGGAGTGAAACGAAAATTTGAATTGTCAAAATCTGATGAATCATCATCGTTATTCATCTTCTCGAAACAACTCATTGGAAGTGGACAGTCGTTTGAAGAGTACACTACAAGATTTTGGTTCTCCAATAACTGAATATTCTATTATTCAAAGACCGATTCGTTCCGATCAACGATCCAAACTTCAGCAATATAAAAATTGATGTTTTCTTCCAGATCACCCATCTTTATTTGAATGTCTTTCAATTCTACTTTATCGGTTTTCCGTAGCAGACGGAAACACTTCCGTTGAAAAATAGAATGAAAACCTCAGAACATCATTTGATAATCGTTTGCATATAACGTCAAATATTCATTATTGTAGTCTATAAAATATTCATTACCATAGAACAATTTGTTCGAAAGTGGAATAGCATGTCACGTCTTAACATATTATAATCTTCAATTGAAAAAAAGATACTGGGTTGAACATACTGGTTCCGATTAGCCAGTGAATCCGTAAATTTCCTGAAGAAGGAATTTTTCTGTCTCCAACAATCGGAAATTTTCTGTCAATCATATAGGAAATCAATTTGCAGTTACAAGAGATTTACCTTGAATCCATGCGAAAATTCTTAATTCCCATAGAATCTTATGACAATTTGATAGTAGATTTCCAGAAAAGTACCACGAAATTCTTCAGTTGTGTTAATTACTTCACATAAATGTATGTGAAGTTTTCCATAAAAAATTTTTACAGTGTACACAAAAACATTATTGTTTTTCTTCTGATACGATTCACGGATAATAATCTACCGCAATAATTTGAAATGTGACTTTTTTTCTCTGTGGATCTCACACCTTTTAGAGTAGGAGGACGATGGTAAACTAGATATGATTAACAACGTGAGTTATGGACGACGTATATCCAAGTCATATCGTAGCATCGTAAAAATGAATCCCATGGTAGGTCTTTGATATAGTAACTGAGAACAGAAAAAAGCATCCAGGGAATATTACGTAATGTCTTTAACATTCGCAATATTCGTTGTCACCGTGCAAAGAGACGTACCATAAAAAGATACTCTACATAAATATCGGTACAACAACTTTGTGCAACTCATTAGAGTTTCTATACCATCAACTTTGATTATCTTCTCATCAATTCTATAATATTTTTTTAACAAATTCATTATCCAATACCTCTCTCCTTGTCCTTCTTCTTCTTCTTCTTCTTCTTCTCCGCATACATCTTCTGGATTGTAAATAAATTAACATCACGCCTATCTTCAATAAATTATATTCCCAGACAATATCGATCGTTACAGCAGCAAAGTCTATTTATTATTTCATAGACATTAGAGTTTGAATCTCATCATTGTACGACGGTAAACACGTATCTTATGATATGATCAAAAGTAATTACTCACGGAAGATTTATTCCATGAAACTAAAATCCTTTTATCAAAACTTCTCTTTTGCACGATGTAATAACGGGATAGCTGATGCATCGGCATTAGATTTATTCTCGAAGTATATTGGTGATTTATCGTATAAGCGATTTCCAATGTGGTTTTGTAGAAATATTTTATGAGAAAGTTCACTGCTGGGAAGAAATATTCCTTCCCTGTTAAACATTCGTTGGTTTGTTTTTAAATTTATAGAAGATCGATTTTAATGGAGGTCTGTGAAGTTCGTAAAGTCTCATTATTCAAGACTTCCATTTCATTAGCAGAATTCAGTCTTTTTTTTCGTTCATCAGGCATCGAGGAAGAATGAAAAATAGACAAAAGAATCCCGAAAACATCTTTGGTTTTGGAATAATTATATTAACCATTCTGCCATATCAGATCCTGAAGATCTATCGATCGAGAGGAAGGTGAATTTAAAATGGTTAAACTTTCTTGCAATTTAGCACTTACAATTCGATACTCGATGACGTCTTTCTGTTTGCACACATCGAGCAACATCAACATCACCGTCATCATCAACTCAGAATTGGAAGAAACTTGGTCCGAAAGTAGATCTGTCTCCTTGTTCGAGCGACCCGCATATCCAGCTCCACAAAGCAATATGATGGTAACAATGGTATTGGTACGAGATAGAGTACATTGGTGGTTGGTGAACTAATCGTACCTACCTAATGCGATCCCCTCGAGAGAATTGCACCCGTTAGAGTTTCAATTGAGTACGTTCGAAGGTCGAATGCTCTTCATTCAAACGATAGGCGACAGACTCTGTCGTGGTTGTACAATCTACTCTATAGGGATTTCAGATTCGTGTATGTGGTATATACGTGTAGAACCATGGTAATTGTACTATGGAAATTCGACCAAAATCATCGTCCATAGATTTCAGTAGTTGTGGTGTCATCAACAACTGTCATAGTCATTGAATATAGTTGAGATAATAGATTTCCATGAACCTGTATCCGGATTCAGACAATTCGAAATTCAAATTTTTAAATAATTCCAAAGCTCGCATTACGTTATATCACATTCTTTTGTAACTTTGATAACTCCATTTTTCACCTGTTTACTCCCTTTCAATGATATAATGAGTACCCAAGTAGAAAAAAAAGTTAAAAAAAAGAGGTAAAGAGAAAGCAAGTAGAGAAGCTTCTTGGACTTGGTACTCACGATGATGACGACAAACTGCTCTCGATTGCAAGCGATGAGAGGTCTGCAAAGTTTCTTCATGCTTCTTTTTTCTTGTGAAAAACATTAACGAAACTCTAGCTACTTTCTCGTTGAGCACGGTGTTGTACTACCAAGTGTCGGTGATATTCCAAACCTTCTTCACTCCTGCAAATGATCATCGTCCTATGGACCCCTACGTGAATGAAATTCACATTACTCTGAGGGCGTTTAATACGATTTTAATGTGGACATCTATCCTCTTGGTTATAAAAATGTACACTTGCAGTGATGTTGTGTTGTGAGTATATAGGAAAGTTCATACAAAGATTATCATGTAAGAAACGAGAGGTCCGTGAAGATTATCGATGAAAAGTTAACTGGAACTAATCAATTATGCGTGCAAAGTATAGAGATGAGAGTGAAAGTCAAAGGCTTTGGTAACAAAGATTACAATACTTATCTACTTCACAATCGATACGATCAATGAGAAGTCCTGTAGTAAATTGGTTTTGCCTTTTGGTATAACATTGGTATAGGACAATTTATCAGTGTAATAATATTGTGCGTTTGGGTTTAGATCTGCGAAAAAAGTTGATTGATTTCGCACAGTCTATCAATGAAATGGTGCAGAAGCGAATATCTATTTACTGGATTTTTCTTATGGTACGTAATAACATGAGAACAAATCATCTCGAGTTCCTATCGATTCTCATAGGATATCTTCTGAACAACCTATTGTGTTTGAAAACAGGGAGTGGAAAAAAAGGAAAAAGAGAACTCATGTCAAATTGGTATGTTCTGAATGACGTCAATGGATGACGAGAATGATGATTCTCGAAAGAGTAGAGTTTCCAAGAATTCACGTCTCATGAAACAATTCTCTTTCACCCTTTGCGCGTCAATGATCAGGAAGACTGGAAATGTTATCCGAATCCTGTATCGAACATAAGTCCTGAACTTGTTCAACGAGAATAGTGTTTCGTTTCTTTTATAGAATTTCAAATTTTGAAGAATACATCGTTGATTCGTATATCGAGGAAGGAAAAAATATAAATCTAAAAATTGATGAAACTTTGGAATTCTTGAGTTTTCAATTCAACGAAATTACATCTGTATACTCTTAGAAATGCTCGATACAATGCATCTTGAATAAAAACAACAACGATGTTCCTTTGAAATACAAAGTGATTGTCAAACATGGAAAAAAGTTCAAACGCAATCCACTATAGCATGAAGTTTGTAAATGATCATTCACTTTCTTCATTCCAAAATGAATCTTCGCAACTTTCTCGTCCTGTATCGAATACTCCTCTCCAAAGATTTGGGACTCTGTTTCAATTTCCATCCCCGCACTGTTGGAAGAACTTTCGTTTATGAATGATTGGTTTCATTTGGAGTATGCAGGGGATTGATTTTTCGGTAGTGATGAAATGAGAGAATTCGCACTGCTCCGTTGGGATTCTTCCAATGTTCTTGATAAGAAATTATACTCGTAAAGATGCAAATTGTTCTTCAAAGGATAAATCACGATAATTCAGCAGCGGAATATTGACAAAGATGGATGAATATATTTGATTCTCTGAATATCTCCTTGTACAGTCAAATAAATTTACTTTTCAATCACATTCAATCCGGTGGGATTGCTGATTGAAGAAAAAGCAAAACTGCAATCAAGAGAAAAAAGGGATATCATTGATGAAAGGGACAGATTAATAGATCGCATGGTGAACCATGAGAGGATTCTAGAAATAATAATAGAGAAACATCTGTGAGTGAGTCAGCAAAGAAAGCCCTGGATAAGCGTGTGGTAAGCAGATTGCAAGGGATGTGGGATGCGCTTAATGTGTGGCAATGGAAAAGTGGTTGAGGATGAAGGGTTGCGTCAAACCAGTTTGCGGATTGATTATTTTTAATGATGAATAGAATGTTCTTTCGACATGGATTATTTGGAATAATGTCCTCACGATCACACAATTTTGGAAAATACCAAGTTTACGAGAAGTAGAAATTTTATCGTATCGTATCATAACGAGCGACATCATTTCAAGGGTCAATTCGAATGTACAAAAACGATGTTTCATTCCCTTCGAATGGAATCGATATAATCAATTCTATCAATTAACATCATCGGTATAGATGAATATTGTAATTGCATTTTCAACAAAAACCAATAATCAAATATCGCTCGAAGCGTGATGAAATTTGTGACATTCTAATACCTACATTTGTTGATTATTCATTAGTTGGCCGACTAATTTGAGGGTAAACTATGGATTCTTCATGACATTGCTAATTATGGAATACATCAAATTTGTGTATTCAATTTTGATTGAATTGCGTGAAATTGTTGTTGAATCCAACACGTTGTCACGAAAATTTGATTCTATTCGAATGGAAAGATAAGGATTTATCAATTCGAACTCAAGAATGAATAATAGAGAATGATTTAGGGATTTCTGTGCTTCAATCAATCAAAACAGCAGTTGTCAAATAAAACATTATGCGAAAAAGGAATGCAATATCGTATCATACGGAGCAATTATTCAAGGTGTGTAATTGAGGAGAGTATCAACAATAGAATAGCGCAAATGAAAAGATCTGCAAAATAAAAGAACACATTTTACGTTCCAGCGGTATAAACCTTCAAGTGAAAAAAAATCCCTTAATAACATGTGTGTGGACTGCAACGCGGTACAGTTGTGAAATATAGACAATAAAAGTTCTAGGTACGGAGAGAATTGAAGCACTTTAGATGTAATGCTGTAAACGAATGTTGGAAGTAAAATGTAAAATGAACTAATAAAGTAACAAATGAGAGAGGTCTGAATGGGATAAAAGAAAAGAGGAAAGTATTTAGGATCATAACTGAAAGCGAAGATAAATTAATAGACACGCGTTGAGAGATGACAGGGGCATTAGAAACAATAATGCGGAATGAAAGAACGAGGCTCAAGTTCTACTCTATTCAATAACGTGAGAGAAATTTATTGAAATTGTAATAAACAGAAAACTGATTTCTTTGAACTTTTCATAACGTTTAAATTCACAGTGCTGGAAATTTTATTCATGTTCATCCATGTGAAAGAATTTGCTAGTTTTCCAGTCAATTTTTTTCTTTCAAACTTCTCATGCGATGTATATTCGATACAGAAATTGTTTGAATGGATGTTAACTTTATATTCACAGAAAGAGAGATTGCTGAAGAAATATATACAATGAGCCTTAAAAAATCCATGATGTGCCTGAGAAATTCTTGGACAATCTACGCAAGAATTATTTTGAGGAAGAACTTGAAAACCTGATCGCAATGATACGTAGGTTGTTCCAGAATTTTTATCGTACGATTTTTCCAAATCTGAAGAGAAAAGAGTTAAATGAAGATCATTCAATAGATTTTGATGTTGCTGAAGTTCGAATCATTCATTGAAACCAATCAACAATCGAATGACGTGATATTCAACTATTGGAGCCCAAAAATGTTGCAGTATGTTATTTGAACGATGTTTCTAGTGGCAAAAACTTGATTCGAGAAGATATGTAACGGTGATTTATTAGATTTCGTGAGTTTAAATTTCCGTTTCGTTTCTATAAACGCTTCAAACTTTAGCAACATGAGTTGATCAACCATAAATTTGCGTTGAATAGAATGACCAATGAGATGCATCGAATATCTAGGCTGTGGAGAACATAAATAGGTTATGTGTCGGAGTATGAAGTTGGAAATTCATGGTAGCGACACCATTAGAAAAAGGGAGAGAGATCCGAGTTGAGAACATCCTTCCTCTCCTTCCTTCTAATGGTGTCGCCAGCAACAGTCGCTACCATGAATTCACAGCCTGAATGCTTCAATCTTGTTACGAACATTTCAGATTCTTGCAAGATATCAAATAAAAAATTGAGGTTATGGTAACTCTAACAAAATCTGACTCCTGTACGAGTATTTATTACAATTTTTCACGTGATGGAAAAATGTGTTTCAAAGGAATGACTAGAGTATTCCGTGAGAATTGTCCTTTCATCAGAACTATCGAGCATTGGTATTTTCCCGCAGCGATTTAGATGACGATGCTTACACGGGGCGCCTTGCGGATGTTGCTCCTCTGGTAAATGCCGATGCTATTGGAAAAGCAATCAGAATGAATGAAAGAATTACGTACAGATAGTTAGAAGAGACTCTCCATATTCCTAAAACAACAATACATCGAATTGTTTCGGAATAGTTACGAATCAAATAGCTCTATATTTCATGGGTACCTCACATTCACATTGATGTTCAACGGCAGGAACGTGTTACATGGTATGGATAAATGCTAAAAATGTTCAAGTTTGGCACTGCTGAGGAGGCGCACTTCATTGTGACAGGGGATGAAACATGGTTGTATGACCATGATGTACTTACAAAATCTCAGAGCAAAATTTGGGTCTTCGAAGACGAAGACCACCCATACAGAAATTTACCATTGGCGTTAGCACGGTGCGATGTAGATAAAGTATGACCGAGGTTTGGCCACCAAGCATGGCGCAACACTGGAATGATGACATCATTCTATGATTCATCAATGTGTTTCTTCAATGGAGCCTCATCATTGGTGCAGAAATGGCGATGAAATAGACCATCATTGACAGACAATGGACAAATTTGCTTATCAATGTTGCCCCAATGATAAAACTGTGAAAAATAATTAAACCAAAAATATATAAAAAGTATACACATTTCACAATTTCCAATACATGTAATTTGGGACCTTATTGTGTTCTTCTCATTCATTTGTAAACAACTCGGTGTTTTTTGTCGCTAAAGTTTGCCATGAGAAGGATACATCATATGAAATTAAGGAGCATGCCAATATTGAGCCATGCTATTACCAATGATTGGCGCTACATTGAAAACCAATTTTTATCCAGACTGGACCAAAGTTTGTGGCAATATTCAACCACGTTTCAAATGATACTCACCTTTAATAGAACCTATCGTTCGGTCAATGTTGGACCAAGGATGAGCCTAGCGAGCACCAAGCCTGGCAGGATTGTGAATCAATGGTAGCCTGACAACCAAAATTCGTTGAGCATCGATATCGGTGCAACATTATATTTGTTGTTAATCAACATTGAACATTTATAAACTGCCAAGCCTTGCCTGTCAACATTGTGCCAAGCTATATTCTATTGTCAGCATTGGTGGTACCTAAAAATTTTTATATGGGCGTCATATTCTTCAATAAACATAGAATTATTACAACAGTGTTATTAGAAAAACCGAAAATAGTGTCAAGTACATCGTACACCGAAGTATGTTTGCCTGAGCTATTCAAAACCTCAATTTGTCACAAACGGCTGCTATCCAGGATTTTTTAGAGAATTCAAACATAAGATTATCAAATCACCTTCGTCATAAAACCAACTGAGCTTCCTATGACTTTGGGCTTTCCCCTTCGTAAAACTCTGCATAAAAGGTCAACGTTCTTCATCATGTGAAATTGACCAGTAGTTTTACCGCATGAAGACATGTATTGATTGTCGCCGAAATTTTTTCGAAAAAATGTGAAAAATAATCCAATTCGACATAGATTTTGGGACAACCTATGAATAAATGCTGAAGAGATACGTTTCATTTCAATAGATTGAATTCTAGTGAGCATTCCGGAGAATTATGAATTACAATAACGAAGCACGTATCCAGTGCACTGAAGCTACAGTATCAAATGTTGAATTATTCTATGTACTTTGAACTACGCGCACAACTCTACTCGTGATGTATCGATACAATTCCAACATCTTTAATTTCGCTGGAACCTGAGGAAATCTTCATCACAATGACTCACTATAGTGTAATATGAACCATTCTTCTGGATCTTATAAAAACTTCATACGCGTGAACGAGGGATCATAAATCATTGCTGTATTCAAAGATGATTAATCAGATTGAATCTGGCGAACTTCGAAGTGAAATTCATTTCATTCATTTGAATCATCAGTGATAATTACAATACAGTTGTTTGAGAATGATATAAGAAAACCTATCATTATCACGATCAATAACGTGAAATCTCGAGTACAGGATGATAAAACGAGTCTGTCTCTTTGAAATATTGAATCTGTTCGCAATGATTTTCTCAAAGAAAAATACAGTGCAAAATATGTAGCAATTGTTGCTAACGCACCGGGAGAAAAATCACAGTGATGGTTAATCATTTTGACAAGGGGAGGGTGTAAAAAATGACATTCATTTGTAAATTTTGGAACTTAGTCATATTCCATTCTTTATACCTCAGCCATCATTTTAAATATCGTTTCATTGAATTACGTCCCATTTCTCTCGGTATTAGGTGTATATACAATATATATATATATATATATATACACGCTTCTGTGTTATATATTGCAAATTGCTTTGAGTAGTTCGAAGCATCCTTGCGTGTTTAATTATGTAGCGAACTGAACATTCTGCCGTCTCAAGTGGAGTGCAGTTGCTACATTTAGATGCAAACTGTCCTCTGAACGGATGTACTTGATGAGAATGATCTGTCTGTAACAAGTGTACGTATAAAACGTGCATGTTAGATGTTCGGTCCTCTGATCATGTCCTCGAGATGATTTTAATGACCCACCATTGTATTAAATGAAGTCATCATGAAATTACGATCTTATGCATCATGTTTATCGTTGAGATATCTTTTATAATTTTGTGGAAGAAAACCTATTAGAAAAACTGTATTCACTTTCTGTGGAAGTGAACTTTGAATGACCCAAAGAATTGAATCTACGGTATGGAGATTCAAAAATGGATCAGTAACAGTAATTTTTTGTTGTATCAAGTGTAAAGTATGAGTATATGTCCTTGATGGGACTTTTCAGTACAAGCTCCTTTGAGGCTATCATCGATTGACCAGTTGATATTTATCCTTTATTCAAGTGAGAAGGTTGGATTATGATATGATGAAAAAATCAAAGTATGCGGGAAAGAGAATATCTTGAGAGAAATAGCAAGGATATGAAGTAGATATACATTTCAAAATGCGTTACATCAAAGCAGTTGCTACATCTCCAATGAAGTACAGAAATTCTGCCACGAAGTTCATAACAATCAACCAAAATTTCTTTCCCCATATCGGAGATTCTCATATCAAACATCACTTTTTGATTCACTTCGAGGCCTCTCTTGGTGAGGAAAATGTACACTGTTTATAATTTTTGGAGAACCAATTCTAGAAAACCTGTCTAAAAACATACTAACGTAATTCATTTTTCATTGACAAAGATTGCAAATTTGATCAAAGAATGTAGGATTCTAATCAATGTTTCCCTGCATTACTGAAAATATTCACCCAACTCATTCAAAATTGAATACTCACCTTCGCAAGCACGGAACGTGAAGATCTAATTTCATGAATCTTTTTGCATGGGTTGGATATTCAGTGAGAACGAATATCCATCCCACGCACGACAATATCCATTCATAGGATAATTATAATAACTTCCGTGACTATTCTCATCATACTTACGAACTTCACCCAACAGAAGAAGGCAAAGACGGCGTTATTTAAAACAATCATGCAGTAGCAAAGCTGTGATTAGAAAATTTTATATAATTACGCATCTTAGATTAGAACGAATACAAATTATTCACTTTATTTGAGCAGAAAATCGTATACCTCAGCAACAAAACGGTTTCTTTTATACCTATTATAATGTCACATGATACCTGTTATTACGCAATACGTATGTACCATCTCTCTGATACATATTTTTCCAAGTTGTGAAGTAAGTTGATATCTTGACCTGATAAATATCCTCAAAGTAATTCCCTCACCCTATCGCTATCTGATTCATGGATCAGAAAAACAATTTAATGAGATCCTTCGTGATGGGCTTTGATAACACGATATCAGAGACGTAACAAGACATGAAATGAATCTATGTACGTTGAATAAAGATAAATTAGAACCTGATATTGTGTAACTTCGTTTGAAGATTAACGCCCAACTGAGCGGATGGAGGATAATTATCATTAAAACAAATAAGAACAAACACGTTCATGATTTTTGAATCCAATGTGTGAAACTAGAGATATAATTAATTAGAGAAGTATGCAACCGTATGTGAAAAATTACTAGTTTCCTAGTTCCAATAGTTTGTGTTACATAATGTCTGAAACTATTGAAGAAAACACTTGCAATTATAAAGAATCGATACCAGGTTGAATTTAAATTTCAAGTAAAAACGGTAAGATTGTGAAAAAATAAATGTTCGACGTTGTTGAAGTTCAAACCACTATTTACGCCCTTGCTCGTATATCTCTATAGTCAAAAACGATCTCGTCAAGTGCAGCAACTCCACTACACGTTCGTATTTCCGCTAAACTTCCTTTCAAGCACGAATATCTACTCCCCTATGAAACTCGTTCTACTAAAGCAGTAGCAGTAGTAGGAGTTGAGAAACATTTTACTTGTCGTATGATGTGAATTAGCAGCACATAGATGTTAAATACCACTCTTCCCTTCCGCCCAAAAATTTTGTATATTCTGATTTTTTCACAATTCCCGCTAGATCATCGTATACGCTGGAATTTGAATGCAATTTTAACTCATGAATTGTTTGAACGGTAGGGAGTTTACACGGAAAAAAATAGTTGTAGCGACTACTCAAATAGTCAATTTTCGACCATCTACTTCAGTAGTTGCTGCAGCCACTCAGTGGTTAGGACGAGTAACGCGTTAACTGCGTCAACTAACTCGATAGTTGCACTAACTAACGTGAATATCTGAGATTATTGAGTTAGTTGAGACAGCTAACGTATTACTTGTCCTGGCTACTAAATAGCTGCAGCAACTACTCAAGTAGATGATTGAAAATCGACTAGTTAAGTGGTTGCCGCAACTATTCTTTTTTTTTCCATGTAATTGTGAGATCGTTGACACTGGTTACCTTGTGACATTGGTTAACACGTAACTCTTCGAATAGAGTCTCTTAACTCACGGAAAGCAGAAAGTTGTTTGTGAAGTTCTTATCAATAAAATTGTCGTGTCCGGTAAAAGTGTATTATGTCATTCATTACAGCATTGAAAATTGATTCATTCTATTACGTCCTGTGACGATAAACGAACGTGGAATATCTGATTCGAGGAAATACGGAATGTAAGAATTAAATTTATATGAAATAATGGAAGGTAAATTTCTGGCATTTGAAAATCTTTTCGCAACGAGAAGAGTGGAATATGATAATCTTCTATCGTTCTCCTCCAACACGTTGTTGAAACATGTAAATTATTTCCGTTGAATTTGTCGCAAAAATCATAGTTTGCTCTAGAATGTCGACAACTATACAGTCGGCGAATAATAGACTTTGTCAACTGGATTGAGCGTTTACATGTTCAACGACATTGTGCGACAGTGTTTCACGTTTATAACAGACAAACAGGACGTGATGAATTATGCATGTGATCTACGAGACAAGAGTTACCGGATTATCTACTTGATAAATGTCAGATCTATGATTGATTTGCTACGAAATGCCGATCGTTCTATTCGAAGTATCAATTGAGAATATTGTGCCGTTGATTGTGGACTGTTTGTTATGGATATGTATAAACTCCTCAAACGGGTTAGACGTGGTATAATTTTCAAACTATCCTAAAATTTGTGCCAATTATTCAAAATTGTAGCTATATTCGAAAGTTACAAGCTGGGACAATTCAGACTGACTGGATTCAAGTCGGAAGATCATCGAAAACATGTGAATGGAAATTCCACTGTTGTGAAATCAACAGAACGCTCAGCAAACAAAGATGGAGAAGAAAAGATTTAATTGAGAGCTACATACAGGTCATACAACCGTGTCCAATGTTTGACTATCCATCAACTGCCCTATTTCACTCCATGTTCTCAATCAATCGTATTTCTGCTCCCTTCTGTGCATATTCCTGTCACACGAAAAATACTCGGAAAACTTCATTGAAATAATCAAATCTTTATTGATACTCGTTATGAAATTTTATAACCTCTCAATTACCTTTATTTTTTCTCCCACATTTTCAGTGATCCTCATATATATATATATACAAAAGTATGTATTTTTGTTTGCTAGATTAGTTGTGGACTCAATTTTAATAATACATTTTTATTACATGTCTTTTGTGTAACATGAAACTTAATGCTCCATGCGCGTATCAGAATTGTTTGTTAAGCAATGAAAATACATTTATTTTGAAATCATCGTAACAACCTCATTTCTATCGACTGTTCATTTCACTGAAAGCATTCTTAGCGAATCAAAAGAAGATTGAGAGAAGAAAAGAACATGAACAATTGTTCGCAAAGAAAAAAAATAGAAGTTCAAGATGAAAGTTAAAGATAGGAAACTTAAAACAGGATTAAGGAGAACAACAACAATGATAAGGACATTAAAACGTACGTTTCACATGAAATGAATGATAATAAAAGAAACGTCGGAATAAGAACATGAAACGAGAAGGTATCCTTGAGTATGAAAGAAAGAACGGACAATATAACAGAAAAAAAAGGATTTCAATTCAAAAATTCAAATGAAGAAACAAAATGAGAGTCAAGTGCTGTAGAGAAAAGGAATCATGGAAAATGGCTGAAGAAACTGTAAGGATAAAAGAACCGAATAAAGTCAGAAATGGGTGGGGAAAAGCAGCGAAGTGAACTTCGAGATAGATAGGGAATGATTAAAAAAGTCTTTGAGTGATTGAAAATGTAAGAAGAAAGTCTCGTTCTGACGTTTGATATGAGAACACGATAATCGGATCGAAAAGACTTTAAGATTCAATTCAGTTGAATGTCGAAAAATATCTGTTTTCAAAATTGTATCTTTGCTTTTATCGAATCCTGAACACGTCCATCAAACTGAATATTGATTTTACTCTACTCAACAAATAGTTTTCTTTATTGGAAGGATGAGGGTGCAAAAAATTTCCAATAATTACAGTAATTCCAAGTCTTTTATTTGAGAAATTTCTTTGAAAAATCATATTCATCAATTCTGATCGTTCGTGTCAATCATAGGGACCCTGCTACGTTATGGAAGTATAAGAATCTAAATTGGCTATTGAATTTCGTACTCTTCAATCACATGCACCCTGTCGGCAGTTTTTACATAACTTTCATGTTCGGATTCAAAATGCAATTTCATGCACTGTAAGTTGAATGTAATGCACACAGATGGATCGAGTCAACATTTTTTAGGGATACCGTTTCACGTTTGTTACAAGAATGTTATATTCAAATACGAGGTCATTTGGCGGCTCATTTGGAAATCGAGTAACACGGAGACCATTAATTAGTTGTCTCAGTAATATCTCCAGGATATTCTGATAATGTTACAATGTCTCCAGAATGTTGCAGAATATTCTGAATATATTACTCAGACATTTCTGCCATGTATATATAAAAATTCGCTGCTGGAGGTAACCGGATTGCTAAGAAAGTGACATGATTAACCAAAGCAGTACATTTTTCACTGTTGAATTTCGCTTTGAATTCCCAGTATTATATACAGAATAGCAAACGAATTTTGATGGAGAAGCGAACAATTTTTGCTGTCAGGGCTGAAAAATTGCTGTCGCAGTCAATAAGATTGTTATGACATCAAACTATTTCTCATCACAGCCATTTTGTTGACTACGATAGCGATTTTTTAGCTATAGCAGCAGGAAATGTTTGCTTCTTCAGCAAAATTTGTTTGTTATTCGGTATATAATACTGAGAAATTTTGCTATTCGAGCGAAAAACTTACAGCGTTAGCTCAGCACGTTGTTCTCTTAGCAATCCAGTTAGCTGTGACAACACATCTTCAGCTAGACCAGCAGACAAATATGTTGTTCTGTATATAATATCTGGATTTGGTGTGTCGGCAAATTTTTATTATCCATGAGATATATAATGAAGGTTGGATGCTCTTATCAGAACATATCATTGGTTTTTCCTAACATTTTAGAACTTTTCACGCTTGTGGCTAATTTGACGTGGATATATTTTCACAAAGTAATTCAAATGACCTTTTTGAACGTATCGATGTGAACAAGAATTACTCTTTATATTTTTTTGGAGAGAAACATGTTACAGTGAATATCTGAACGGGAAATTTTGTCGAAAACAGATCAAACGAACCAATGCCCTCGGACAAGTTGCATTGATTTCACAACAAGCCCCGTTGAATTGAATACCAATGGTTTTCCATATCTCTCCGTATTTTTTTCAGCATTCAGTTCAAATGACTGTATTTTGGCGGGGAATCGTGGTTGTAAACAAGAAAAAAGGAAAATGAAAACAACGTTCCGCATATCCTTTTAAATTCTGGGCATTTTGTGGTTTATCTGATCGCTATTTCAAATCAACATGTACACGGAGAGGAAGGAATAGTTGCAGCAACTACTTAAATAGTTAATTTCCGACCATCTACTTTAGTAGTTGCTGCAACTACTTAGTAGTCAGGACAAGTACCACGTTAGCTGCCTTAACTAAATCGATAGTTGCACTTACTGACGTAAATACCTGGCAACTTACGAAGTATTCAAGTTAGTTGAGGCAGCTACCGTGATACTTGTCCTGACTACTAAGTGGCTGCAGCAACTACTTGAGTAGATGGTCGAAAATCGATTATTTAAGTAGTTGCTGCAACTATTTCTCCTTTCCCGTGCAGTGTATGTATTCAAGTGACATGTTTGAAAAGTATTTGAATACGTTCCGGAACATTTCTATCTCCACTTCCATAACGAAGACATTTTTTTATACATCATTGAAGAATCTGGCGGGACTTTGTGGAACTGTTTGAGCTATATGGATGCATTATCATTTATCCACACATCGGATGGACTTTCCAATTCCGGCTCAGTAATGGTGCGGCTTCGACTAACTACATTATCTAAGTCTACGATCATGATCTTAGAGTTTATCGGAATGATCCCTTCAACATGTGACAAAATCCGTCAAGAACATGCAAAATAGTCTGAGTGACGAAATATCGGTGTCTTCAAGAAAAATTACTGTGTGATTCTATGCAATCATTTTCAATTTCTCTCCATGTACTGATGAGACAGAGAGGATAGAATTATTCCTGTCATTCGCCTTTCTTGACCAGCTTCTCATCTTGAGGAAGGTAGTACCAATCCTCCCCACCTTCCCCAACCAACCCACCAGAAATGTACGGTGAAACCAGTGGAGATTCTGATCTATTGAGAAGCCGTGATAACCCCTAGCAGAAGTCACTCTAGTAATTCTCTGGGCCTTACGAGGCCTCACCAGGCGCTTGTGAGGGACTTGCAAGGACTCATAAGGCCTTATGATCGCCTAGAGAATGGCTAGAGTGATTTCTACTAGGTAACAGTCTGACTTCTCGAACTTGCGGTGAAGGTGTTCTCTCACGTATTTGGCTTTCCAGCAGGTAGAACCGAGCTGGAGAGTCACGAGATGATGAAGTGCGGAACCTTGTGTTCGCATCCCCTTTTATTATCCACGTGAATTTATTGTTAACTGCTGTGCACGAGGCAGTGATCCGCAACGCCTGGTGTTAGCAATGGAAATTGACGGTTTGGGGTGAACACGTTCAACAGTGTGCTATACCGCCTTCACGGTAATACGTCGTGCTGTACGCCTATACTGATTTTCCTGGCGGGGATCTGGTGGGATCCGTCACGTGCTTGACTACACGGAGAAAATATTTCAATCAATATTACAGTGTATCACCGGATCAGGGCCCCACATCGGTTCCTTCAAGGAAAATTAGTGTGCGATTGCATAGAAAAATTACCACATAATTCTGGTGGGTTGGTTAGACAAGGTGGGGAGGATTGGTATTACAAGATTAAAAGCTGATCAAGGAAGGCGAATTGACAGGAATAATTCTATCTTTTCTGTCTTATTAGTACACGAAGAGAAATTTGTAGTCGAATTTGCTATGGGATTATTGCGGCCGAGGAAGAAACTGAATTTGTAATGGGATTTACTGTAAAACATTGTAAATTTGGTCAGGCTTCTATTGTTTCGTGATAGTAAATTTCATTATAGGTTCAGTCTGTTCCTCGGTTACAAAGTACCATAGTAAATTGAACTCTAAATTTCTCTTCGTGTGACAATAACTAAGTCAAAGAGGGAGAAAAAACGCTTGACGCACTCTGTAATTTCATGAAAAGCCACCTTCTCTCTTACAGCTACTCGTCCCATTATGTAAGAACCGACTCTCTCTTTCTGTTGAGACCAACTACTTACGGTCAATACGACCTATACTATTTGATCCTGATACAACCAATGAATCACAGCTACTTCAGTAGGCATTACTTTATTCAAAATGATTCATATGAGACCACATATAAACCATATATGATCAAATATGGATAGAGGTTTCATATATAACCACATATTATATATCACTGTTATTGTTTGACAGTGAAGTCAAAATGTGTACTTGGAAATGAGCGAGGTTGCATTACTAAGTTGCTCTTACTAAGAAATACCTGGTAAATCATTCATTCCTACAACACTGTTCAAAAATACAGTCAGAGAAAAATCTGGATCGCATAACCAGGTGACATAGTTACTTCTGGCTTCAACCAGTCCATCTAGTTACCACAACCTGATTCACGTGATTTTGTTTTGTTTTCCTGGTTATTATAACCATATTTTAGGTCACTGTAACCGTAAGCCCTTGACTATGCAAGGATGGTTGCTGTGACCATGTCGCCTTCTTCTCAAGTCCTCTCTTCTCTTATTCTGCCAATTGTTAGTACAAATGTAGTGATTTTCAAAACGTTATCCCTCTCTATACAGCAATAGCATCGTAGGACCATAGCCATTCTTCAAAACGCCAATAATCATTTGCAGCCAGAAATTTTCCTTTCTGAAAACTGAACCATCTACGGTCCTACTTGGCCCAACGTAAAGCCTCAGCCAAAGAGTTTGATTTCAGCAGAGTTGTTTGTAGTATAGGCATACTCTGAAATGATTCTTGTCATCCTTCAGAACCATGTAGCCACGAATATCTGAAGAAAACTTCTAAATTAAATCTAGCTGTCTCACTCTAGTTATTCCCTAAGCTATCACAACGCCTTGCCAAGTCTCGTAAGTTCCTCACAAAAGTCTGGTGAAGGCTTGCAAGGCCTAAAAACTGATGAGAGTGATTTCCGTTTGGATATTTCTGCCTTAAACCTACTAAAAATTCTGGATCTGAGAATAAATTCGAGAATTGAAAACATGGACTCCGTAGTTCCTCTTCCGCTAATATACGTTGCTCATGGTTCTTTCATCTCAACTCCACATAAAGTTATGCATTTTCTTTTACCACAAAGACTGACACGAATTTCAAATTTCACAAATTTTTCATACCTCTCTTATTCAATTTACATGAAAAATTCGAGTATGTTTTGCACATTCTAAACTGAAACCACCAACTCCAAACATATCTTCCACACATCTACAGAATGTGAATAACATGTATATGCATATCATATCGGATGCTCTCATACCAAAGCCAAGAAGGAATATGTATTAGTGACAATACGTATATGAGAAGACGAATGTATCATTGGAAACATCAGCAACATCTGTTACAAGTATGCGCATTCAACCAAACTTGAGATGGCATTAGAGCTTGAGCACTCCCGCAGATGTCTCAAAGAACAATCATCATCTTATGAAAATTTTCTCGAATGTTGAAAGTAAATCGAAACAAAATTTGAAAATTGAAAGCATAATTACTTTGGAAATGGAAAACAAATGGAATTCAATATAACTCTGTGTTCGTGTGATTTCTGTGACGTAAATGAATGGAACACTGTTTTCTTCGGATTAATATCGTAATCAAATTGTGTACACGTACATTCTGAATCTTGAGTACACGGGGGTCCACCATTTACGTATCCTCCATTGTACATACATAGGTATAGGTATACCTCCATATATTCGTTTATGTATAAGATCATACCACGTATAGGTGTTATGTATACTGGTACACGTGTATCTCATTCGAGACACATAACGTTCCATTTACGTGGGCATGTTGCGCCCGCTCCAAAGTGTCGACTCGACCTGCCGTATCGCGCTGCCGCCACTGGTCGTAGAATAGCACCAGAGCAGTAAACACCCATTACCCCGGGTAACTCACTCAATATTGCAATTTACCGGAAACCTTTACTGGCCCTGGTGCACTTGGTGGTTTCGTATAGCGTTTCATTGGACACGTGTCCCAACAGGTACATTAGTTCCTCATAAAACGATTGCTGATATCAATCTCGTGGAAATGCTCAAACGCGAGTTTGCGAGAACATGTTTATGGCCAACATGGTATTCGCATCTTGTATGTAGATACTCTCTGTATACTTCGCCGGCTGAAAATTATTATCTGGTTCACTTGATATTCCATAAGAATATGATAAGGTTGTCCAGAATCGAATATGAATGATTATAAGGCATATTTGAATTCTTCGGAATTTACAAGTGATTCATCGTCCTCAGCTGTGAGCGAAACAAACATAATTTAGATCACAGAGATGCCTTATAGATCTATGGATATCCAGGAATTTCTGTCTCTTGTCGTTGCTTGGATTCGTCATTAATTCTTATGTCAGTCAATATTTTGGAAAGTTTTTCAATCCTCCTGGATTATTTCAGTTGTTGGAGAGTTCCTCCGAAGTTCAATCCTTAGCAAACATCACACCTGAATGCTCTTCAATCATTGGACAAGATTGATTCATTTTTTGATTGAAAAAAGTATGAAATTTTTATCGATATTTTATAAAAATCCACAAACATTTATTCGACGAAGGATAACATACATATCCACATTACACCTGAAAAAGTCTTTCTCTAGAATTTTTCAAAACGTGCTTCTCCTTTGTTCCATGAACCGCGAACCAAGCTAGAAACGCATAAAGAACATTGAAGAAAAGTATTCTCTTCAATGGTGATAATAACTTCAGAGAACATAAAAGAATATTACCGAACAATTACACTCGAATATGAGAACAATAGAATCTTCCATATCAAATATTATTCTCGTCTCGCACAGAGCAGTAAAATGTTCTCTAAGAACTGTTTTCAAGCATCTTTGAGTATCCTTTATTTCAAATAAAGTTTCTCACTTCCATTCCAATTTTTCAACAATTACGATTTGTGAAATCAATACCATACTCCGATGAACTCAATTTCATTCACCTGCTCTTCATTTCCGAGCTCAATAAGATGGTTCCACTCCCAGTTGAGAGATTAGATACCCTGTCAGACTTAATCAAGTATCTTCTGTATCTTATAAACTGATATTGTATGCCTTCCCGAGTAGTATACTGATAATATCTGCCCCCCTTCGAGCTCACCGCAGCGCACGCAGAAGACTTGTTCAACTGTTTTGAACTGTAACAACAGCTGCGGTAAATACCATAGACGGAGCGCATTCATGAAACTCTGTGTATAGATATTGGACTCCCAAGGTGAGAATCTCTCTTTCTCTCTCTTCACTTGTGAATAATTAAATAACTTTCCACTTGTTGGTCTAGATTGTGCTTGGGAACTAAAAAAAACCAGAACGTTCAAATAAAAATTTATTCGATAATGTGAAATGGTTGAATCGTTTATAAGAACTTATCAAAATAAATCCAAATCAATGCAAGGGAAAACGTAAGAGCCAAGTACAGTGGTGATGATTTTCTGGGACGAAAGTTTAAATTTGTTGGACGAAGTACAGGCGTGAGAATGAAACGAAATGAATGACCCGTGATTGTTGTGCGCCAAAGTTTAGTAGAACTTTTTTCTCCCAAGATGCTCTTCTCGTAGCTACGAGGCAGAAGTTTTCTGTTTCATCCTGGCGTACCTTCTTCTATATTTAGATATCTCTCCTGAAGAGAAGGTTAATAATGCTACGAATCGACTGGCGAGTTCTTCTTCTTCTCTTCTTGATTCTTCGAGGTGATAAATAATTGCATATCGCACGAGATCTCGTAGAATGAACTCGAATCGGCAATGGCACCCACATCTGCTTAGGTTGGAAAAGAAATTTACGATTGTCGTGAAGGAAACATTGCTGGCGAGTACTATAAAGACGATCGTAAGGAATCATTTTATTGTTAGTTCCATTGTGAGGTTATAGACTTTCGGTGGAGATGAGAAGAGAAAAGAAAGAGGTTTAGATACTGGAGATATAAGTAACTGGGTGTCGTAAAACATAAGTGTACGATAGAATAATTTGTAAAACTTGTAATTCAATAATGCTATTTCGTTTTCTTTTAACGACACACTCCCGTACAATCATAAACAGTGACCAGAGTTCTTCGAGTTCTACACTTCAATTGAATCAGCTACAAAACATGTAATTGTCAATCGCTTGGATCCCAGACAACAAACATTTTTCTTCCTTTATCCTCTCGAAGTCACGAATTTTTGTTTCGGTTTACGGATCCACAACATTGAGATTGAAATGAAATGAAAGGAAACAATTTTTTCTATTCATTTTTCTTCGCAGAAAAACTTTCATATTTATGTTCCCGACATTTTATTTCCATATGTTGTATTTTATCGTTCTTTCACGAAAAATGTGTGCTCGGGATATCACCTCATGCATGAAACTGACCATTTAAACTCTTGAGATTTCAATTTTCAAGCAAACCATTCCGCATGGGATATCGCGGAGGTTTTATTGACACAACAACAGAATATAAATAATGAAAATACAGGAATAATACATTTCAACGATCTCTCTCATGTTTGGATTAATTATCAAATATTTTTTTGGCAGGGTGTTAACAGAATCTTGAATTCTTATTTTTAACATCGTTGATAGAGTTGTTGAGACTGTTTTGCATTTTATTTTTCTGATGATTTATCGTTGACTGCAGTATTGTAACCTAGGATACAATAGTGTAGCAGTAATTTGTTGAAGAAATAGGGATTGGAATATCAGAGTTGTTTTAGCAAAAATAAAGGATGAAATAACAATTGGGGATCGTATAGAACGGAAAGAAATATTGAGAGATGAAAGTATCACTGTAAAAAATTTCTATGGGAAACTTCACATAAATGTTTCCGTATTTTCCAGGAAATTTACTGGAAAATGATAGTAAAAATCCCATTAAGTTTGGAATTTTTAGTTCAATTTATGAGAAATTTCATATACATTTATCGGAAATTAATTTTCTATCGCACGATCAGAACTTTCCGGTTGCTGCGTATAGGAAAATTCCGATTATTTTCTCACAGTGATAATAATATGCATCTTATTCTTAAACTTCGTAACCAATTAAAACAGAGAGTATTCAATTCGATTATAGAATTCATCAACTTGTCAACACAGCAGAATTTAATTACCTCGGGCATGTCAAAGTGAATAATTTGACAGCAACTACGGAATTGTGCGTACTTTATTCGAAATGAATTGTGCATCCACCGGCAATTGATTCAAACTCAGCAAAGAAATACAAAGATTGGTATTGCTATGTTTCATCGCTCACCGTACTTGTTTACCATGTTATCGATGAATAATTTATGGTGAATTTACTAGATTGAACACAGCTGGTTCTTGATAAATAATTTATACTATGTGCTTCTCTTTGCACTGACTTTCTCTCGGCCGTATTCATCGGTTGGTATTCCGTATCGTAAGATTCCTCGCTTGGCTTCTTACACGTGTATATCGTTATTCCGCGTGTGTCAAGAGAACCGGATGCGTGGAAAGTATCTCACGACATCACACTACTCAACGCAATTATGGAATCCAAATGATCGTTATGTGCCTTATATTCCTTTCCGAAAATCCCATTCACGAATGAGTTCAAGGGAATTCTCCCCCTTAACTCGGAATAATCAATTTAATTGCATTATTTATCGATTCACACGTTTTGAAACTAACTTCGATTTGTGTACGTGCCATATTGACAAGATACAAAAGAGGATGGGTATCATCGATTTGTGTCTAACCGTCACTACAACTGAAGTTTCATCATTTATTATCATCATGGTTAGCCTAGTTTAGCGTGCAATATTTGTCTATCCACCGAGGGTGAACGATGGCGAACTCGAACGGGAAACGTGACTTTGATACGATCGAGTTTCCAGATCATTACAATTTCAAACAATACAATCCTATATGATACACATACACAGCAAATCGATCTTATGTCTTCCCTCACAGCACCTCAGTCCCAGAAGAATTATCCAAGAATTCATAAAAAACACAATCAGTTCAACAAGAATTCTTCATGAAGTCTTCTGGGACTATGGTGTTGTGTGAATTATTTCGCGTTGAGATCAGAATAATCATTCAGAATTTCACCATAACGAATACAAAAAAAAAAAAGAAACAAACTTTTCATTGTATCATTCGTATCCCAAACGTACATAGCCACAGGGAAACTCTCTTTGAACTCTGTTGTTCTGCTTTTACTTCAAATATATGTTCTCATAATACTCTACTAGGCGATCCGTAAATTATTCTTCATTCCACAACAAAATGATCTCCCTCTTTATGAAAATACGTTATTTATATCAATTAAAATATACTTTTCAGAGATTTTATTCATCCTACACAGCGGAGGAAACTCTGTGGACCGTTTGAACGTAACACACGTATACGAGAATGCGGCATTCACGTAACCGCAAAACTTTGGTTCTGAAGTTAATCGAGCTTACTCTTGGGGCGACATCATTCGCCCAGTTTGTTTCGGTCGGAAGTCGAGGACACTGAAAAAAAACGAGAGAGAAAAAAAACATCAAACCGCACCGAATGAAGACAAAAAGAAAGGAAATAATGTGACGCGGAGCTGTTTGAACGAGGACTCGCAATTTACGCGCGAATGTTTAACAATGTTGCTTTTTCAAAAGAAAAACTCTACAGGATGTGAATATTGTGAAATGCGCGTGACGGTATATCACGTAATTTTGTCTGAACGTGCCTATGGGGGTTGATAACAAATGATACCTCGTTTCGCACTTAACGCGCTCAGGCAATAAAAGTGGAATCCTTCTAAAGATGAATGTGCTTTAAGGGGGCAAGCTACTTTTAAACTGTGAAAAGTTACGATATTACTCCAAATTCTTTTTCCTGGACAAGTCATCATCGGATCTTTCTGCAATTGTTCACAAGTATTATTGATTATATGAAAAGTTGAAACAAAATAATTGATGGTGAATTCAACCATCCCCACTGTTAAAAATAACTGACAGTATAAAAAGAAATTCGGTTACACATAGCATACAGGAAATTTTATGTTCCAGAGAGAGATTGTGTTCAGAGGAGCCGTCTTTATGATACCATGTTGGTAAAATATGTTCATCTAAAGAAATAATGGACGTCAACCATCAGACTTGTTTTTCAAATTTCAGTTCTTTTCTAGACCTTCAACCCTGGATAAAGGCTGAAAGACGCATTTGAAGAGATTAAAACCTATGTTCCTTAACTTTTTAAAAATGATTGGAGAGGAACATGGAGACAAGGATTTGTTTGAATTCGAGAAATTTTTATTCGAATAAGTTCAAATAAATATTTTCCTGATACAAGCAAATGTATTCTTTTTTTGAATGAAAAAAATATTCATTTCTGTTGGAAAAATAGTTATTTTGGCTTACTCACGGAACAATATCTCGGTCTCAAAAGAAGAACTTTTTGCTGTACATGGTGACATACCCCAAAAAACAAAAAAGAAAGTAGAGTGAAGTGGGGTGAGATGGCGCACTTCCCCACTTCAGTACAGCTTGAATTGGTACATGAAATCTGATTTACTTAAAAAAAAACATTAAAAATTCACTTAAAATTTGTACATTTTCTTTAAGTGACCGAGGTTTTATCTATCACTTCATTCTGTAGCGAAGCGGGAATGTGCGTTATTTTACCCCCTGATTTACTTTATTTCCCGAATGAAACTCATTGTTAAGATCGTATTGCTCATCTTTGATGTCGATACTTTCAATTTTCCAGTCTCCCGCAGATGGAATACATCAATTTTATTCTGAAATATTTGTATCTTACGATCACGTAAATCTCAGCCTTCAGCCATTCCTCTTTTACCGCGTATAATGAAAATACATCGATCGAAATCCGATTCGAACCTCCCCCAATGATGCCTCTTATTTTCAAAAAAACATGAGCTCCAACTTTATTACGATTATTTTCATATTCTTTCGAGTGACCACTGAACGGTGGTCATATAACGAATGGAAACAGAATAAAAGATGAGAGATACAAAAACGAATGGTAAAATGATGCTCTCGGGGACGATAAGTATTGAATATATAGTAAGCTCACGTAATACCGATGAAACTTTCTGTAACAAAGCCGCAGTTTCGTGCTTGGTCGATGTTACCCAACGTCTCATCCATCTTGCGTAGATCGCTAACCACATAGTGTACAGGGTGATTCATAACTACACGGAGACATTCCAATGCAATGAAATTATTCAAAAATTCTAACCGAGGAAGTAGTATGAACTTAATTCGATTCATGAATTGAATTTTTAACGTTTCCTCCTGAAAAGACGACGAGGCGTTATCTTTGGCATGATATCTTCTAGTAGTTCATCATAAATCTTGAGATGCTCAATAGTAATCTGCACTTCAAATGCACCCTTTCTCGTAAAGTTCATAATTCCGTATATGATTCCGTGACGCGAAAGAATTTCTTCTCACGTTTCAACCATGAAAAGGATTCCCTATAAATTTTCTTCCATGATTTTTGATAGCCTCTAATCATAAACATTCAAAGTGAGTGGGATCGATGAGAAACTTTGAAGAAGATGGAATGGGTTTGACCTACTTATCATCATCATCGAATGAATTTGAGTTATTAAAAAGGGAAAGTTTCAAACTGAATTTTGATTATCGGGATCGGAATTTCAATCACCGATACGCAAAACGTGGTTTGAAAATGTGTCTTTATAGATTAAAAAAAGATAATTTAAAAGAAACGTAGTATTCTTTCGCGAGGGTGTATCGAATTTGATTTCACGAGTATCGAAGAGTATGTGTGTATCCTCTCTTGCGAGGGTAAACTTTGAATCGACTGAAACTAAAAGCATTGGAGAAACTCTGAGTAAACTTACTTCGATTGGACACATAAGATACATGTTTCCTCCAGTATGAGATTCACCGGTTCCCTTCCAGCTATGTTGAATTTGTAGAGATCCCAGATGGAGGAGCGATTTTTTCCTGTTCTTAATACCCAAGTAGAAACGGTGCAGGAGATCATTTAATCCTTCAAGAGATATCTGTAATTAGAATTGCATTTACCCTCTGTGCCAAGTAAGTGATTAATTTGAATTTAAACTACGTTTCCTCCTAATTTTCGAAATTTCCTCCGTTCTTTTCAACAATCAAAATGGAATGCGATTTTTCAAACACGAAAATTCAACATTTACTGGAATCGTTCTCGTCTTGATTCTCGAGATCGAACCCGATAACGATCCCCCTCGCGTCGAAATGTTTGATTCTCAAGGAATAAGAGGGACTTTATATCTTCAACATGTATGAATCTCCTCTGCCTAAGGATGAAAGATATAGGATTTGTCCGAAAAGAATTTTCTATGGCTTCGTCACTTCGCGAGAGAGCACTACGTTTGGGAAATATATGGAGCGCATCATCCTTCTTAAGGCAAAAGATTTGTTGGCGGAACATTTTCGACCACTTTTGGACGGAATACAACTCTTTCCTACTTTGGGCTCTAATCGAGGGATAGAGCGGAGCAGTTCTCTTCGTTCCCTCGCTTTCTTCGGTAACCTGACCTTAATGCTTCAAGTGCTTTTCTCCTCTTTTAGCTTGATATTTGGTTGAATTTTCCTCATTTCGTATATGAAGAATTGATTAGTTCGCTGACAATACTGAAAATATCATGATGAATCATTCATCGAAATTAAGAAACTGTATGGTGACTCTTTAACTTTTTTTTTAGTCGTCACATCTTCTCACTTAGTGATGAATTCATCGGAAGATGTTGCGTTATCCAAATATGAACCATATCTTAAAATGCAAGTATATCCTCAATATACTCTAGCGAGTCTAGTGATTTATAATAAATAATTTTTCTCAGTGTACAGACGAAAGCCTCAGACACCCTCGATTTCTTCGGTTTGTCCCGTAAACGAACAGTTCGTAATTTTGGAATTTTGTCGATTACACCATGACACACTTTTCCTAACACTCGATATCATCCACACGAGAATTCCCATACATTCAATCCCCCGAATCATTCTGGATTTCCCGTTACAATCAATTTCTTCATTCCTAGTACAGTCCTTTTCAAAAATGATGAAAGTCACCGCTGGCAAAGTCACCACTAGATACCAACTCATGATTTCTAGCCTACATCAACACAATTCCTGCTTGAACTGATTGCCCTATCTTTTCACTTTTATCCAGTCTCATCATTCTAAAAATGTATCGAACCAACAATGATGTACTTGTTCAGTGTTGGAAAGAAGATGATGATACTTGAGAGAGTTTCCACATGGTTACAAATCCTTAGAGAACTCTTACTGATAGTTACTCGTATTCGAAGCAGTCCATAAACGGATCCTCCTCCGCAGTAGTTATAAATCTCGAATCAGCTTGATTCTCTCAATATTATTTTTCCGTTCTATAAGCTTTTCCTTTCTCCAAAGAGGATCGTAATGAGAAGAAGAAAAAAGAAGACAAGAAAACAAAAAACGAAGTACGCTCATGTATGAAATCACTCGACATTGTTCTCTTGCCTGAATGAAATATCGAACGAGGTCGAGATGATTCCCTGCGTTTTCCAGCCTTCTGAGATAAAAGATCGAAGAAATTTTTTTGAAATTTTTTTTTTCGTAAGGGAACCGCTTTCTGTATCTCATCGGATTTTTGTATTGAAATTTCGGTCAGATTTGCATGCACTTTATCATCGCTCATTGAATCCCTGAAGAACAGCTCGTGCGAAATTCGAACCTTTTTCCTTGATGTTCGACGAGATTTATCAACAAATTGAATAAAATTTGCGAAGTACTCGGAATCATGATGATTTTCATTCTGTTGCTCTCGAATTACTTGAAAATTGATCCCGTTGTAACATTTTAGCTACAATGAGGCGCGTGATTTATTCCCATTGTTCGTTTTGACCAGATCAACGAGAAAGCAGCGTGAGATGTCGTGTATTTTCAATCGGCTTCTCTTCGTGTCGAACGAATCAAATAACGAGTGGAGATCGTTGCACCGATCCTCCACGTATGCACCAAAATCTATATGACAATGCTTCTCTTCGATCGAGTTTAAAATAGAAAGTTCTGTTACCCCCGTGATCTTCCCCAATCTCCGGGATGTAAACCTCGTGTGTATGAAAAAATCGATTGCCACGATATTTCAACTCCGTCAAGTTCGTTTTCATGCCCTTTCACTGAGAATCTATTTTTGATAACATCCGTAAGTAATTCTTCTCTTCACTGTTCATTATGACATCATTAAAGTATCAGAAATTGCGAGGGGATTGATTAGAATCTGAAATTCTTGTTTCAATTGGTGATGGTGGATTAAATTCAAGTATTTAGCAAAAAGACTTAGGAAATCAGAAGATCAAATGTGTTGAATACCTGTTAACCACTGAGGAGGTAATAATGGCTTCACGATATTATTCTTAGACGCTTGTTGATGGGACTTTAAAATATGTGCAGATAGTAGTGCGAGCTGAATGATGTGTACTTTAGTTCGAATCTTCTTTATTGATTTGCTGAGAAGTGCCTTCTGAACATAAAACGGAGTCGTATTCCTTGGAACGAAGTCAAATTTTGATATACACTTTGTGGGAAGCTTGGCATGTTTGTACATATTATATCTTCGAACCAAATCGAAATCGAATGATTTATTCTCAAAGCGTGTAAAATTGACTCGAGAATTCGAATATCAAATCAGCTAACTGTAAATGCACTGTATATAAAACGATTGTGTATAAGTAGTGCTGTTGTATCATATATCTACATACATCGCTAGAAGAAGTGTTTAAAGAAGACTCCATTCAAAGGCCTCTTCACATCCACTTGCACGTTTTCGATGCGAAAAACAAAAAAGAAGCCGCACAAAACTGGGTCTGAACTGTGGAGTCATTGGGGAAGGGTTGGAATGTCATTTATAGCAAAAATCTCTGGCAAGAAGGAGAATCTAGACTTGCTAAATCGTTTGTCAAACGATCACATACTTGGACATAGAATGCTGTGCTCAGCGTTTGAATGGTCAGGATAAACTCTTGGCGAACTTTAAAAGGCGTCCAAGACGCCTTTGATATTCCGATCAAAAAACCCCATTAATTCTGATTGAACGTGCAGAATTCCAATTGGAATCGATTGACGTCCATTAGATTTCAATCGGAATTCCACACGTTTAACACGAGTTAATCAAAATTAACAAGATTTTTTGACCTAAGTATCCTTCGACGTATTTTTGTTAAAATTTTGGCATTATTCTCGCGAGTGTCACACCAAAATTCATCGTACGACGTTGTTAGTGACTACGCTTCACCCTATAAAATCTCAGGAGCAATTGTTTTAGTTCTTACTGTAAACTCAAAAAAGAATTCGCTATGTCAGCTGGGAATTAGTTATGGTGACTACTTCGTGTATTTGAAATTTGGATAACGAAAAATATTGCTGCAAGACATCCATTTTTCAACTACTACAACAATAAATTCCGATGCTGAAGCTAAAAAAGAACTACTATAGCTCATATTCAGCTATTCAAATATCAACAAAGTCGTTTTTTTGGGCATTAAAAAACTCGTCACAAGTGTTTGTCACAGTGATACAGTGATATCGTTAGAAGAGATGAGAAAAGTTATTTCTCATACGGAAAAAAATTCGAGAATTTGTTCGCCGAACTTCCAATTGTCAGAATAATGGAAAAAGTCAACCAACTATTGAAACTCACTGTAAACGAATTCCTTTCGAAGGTGTTTTCCATCCAAAATTAAAACACACTAGTCAACCAAAATATGGATAACTTATTTTTCCCAAGCGCGCTCGTTTATATACATGTGAAATGGTTGGTAAATTACGCTAGAATAGCCGATCACAAAGCAGTAATGATCACTTTGAAGTTTGTCAAATACCTATCTCGTTTCAATAATCAACGGCAGCGCATAATTGTACAAACAAACGTAATATCATTGCATATTATGTCCGTTTAGAAACGCAGAATAGATTCCTCTCCCTTTCCAGTAACGCATTTGTTATTCAAAATCTGCATGCTTATACCATGCTAAATTGTACCACATATTGTACTATTATGGAATACCAATTTAATTGTATAGCCATATAGCGCGTTGTATCTTAATGTATTCTGTGTGTGCAACCGAACAGGTTCTAATGATCAAGATAATTCATCGTGTGATTACAATTCAGCCTCGATTACCTCAGCGAGATTTTCTGTGATTTCACTATACAATCATGAGCTTATTTGATAACGAATGTATTAGACGAGGACGTATTTGGCACGACAAAGAGACCTTCGGACAATGTCACTAAACTTAATATGCTTTTGTACAAGGTGTTGACACCAACTGGAGTATAAGAACATTCGCTGGTTACGGAGAATGGAAACACAAGTTTCGGTAGCATGAATTAGCATAGGACAACTTTCATCTGCAGACATCCCCAGACCATACGTAGTGCTTCCTGTGCTCACTGTAGAATTCAGATTTGTACTCAGTGGACTCGAGGAAGAAGAATATGAAATGGGAAATAGAGACTGATTCCAGCTCCGAATTATACCAGAATTAGACCCAAATAATTTAATTCTATCTTGTAGAATCGAATGATCTCCAACGAACCAGTTTCATTAGACCCTTGATATTTGGATAGAACTGAAGGCACTTTGAGGGCATTCGAATATTTTTTTCAATGAATACAAATTCAAGATGCTTTTAATTTCCAATCGTATCGTTTGTACATCTCTATTCAAAGCATTCGATTCACAGACCTCTCATTTATTTGATATAGCTTCCAACTATTTTTCTCTTCCTTCTTCTGAAATGAACTTTCTTTCATTTGACGTTTTTTACAATCCATCCAGCTCAAAGAGTTTCTCTCTCTCTCTCTCTCTCTCTCCCTTGTAGTTAGACTCTCTTTTACCAGACATGCAGCTTGTTACCAAGTCCGCATTCATTTCCATAGTTCCCATTGTATCTTGATTACTTGAATCTTATTGTCACTATTCTAGAATGTTGTTTCTCTTTTTATCCCTTCTCAACGTCGGAAGCTTATCATACTTATATCATCCCCCTTTTAAAACCAAGTTTTTTTATGTATTCTTCAGCTCCAAAGAAGATTCGTTTGGTAAAAATCTTGTTCAACTTTTGTGAACGGGGTATAAAGAAGTATCTCGATTGAGGAGGAGAATTTCATCATATTTTCAGGGAATTGTGAACTTTCGGACTCGGATATTGATTCTATACTCTTCTTTAGATTCTTTTGAAACACAATCGTCGGTTGTGAGGAGAATATGCTTACAAAGAACAAGATGAGTGAAAAAGATGGAATAAAATTGGGTGATTCATGATCGTTACTGTTCGTTTGGAAATTCAAACCTTGAACCTGATCGAGTGTCTGATTTTCAGTAGTACAAATGTAACCTGTACACACCGTCGTTTCTCTAGTGGAAAAAATGTCTCTGAAAATTTCTATGAATTCTATACGAGGAGAAAAATAATGTAGTCAAATAGTATTCATTGCCATTTATGAAGAGTCACCTGCACTATGTTATTTTGCAAAGAATCACTGTCCAATTCAGTTTCAGCGAACTGAAAAATCCTCCAATGTGAATTTTAATCATAGTTGAGAAAGTTTTTACAACAACTAACTACCATATTGGATTCGCCACTTGTTTTACGAAGAAAGGACCTTTAATTCGTTTTTAGAGACTCGAAAAATCCCTGATGTCATTTTTCATTACAGTTGGATTCGTTTTCATAGAAGCCATCCGCCATATCGTTTTATGAGAAAATCAGCTCAAATTCGTTTTGAGCAACCCAAAAAATACCCTATGCGAATTTTGGTTGAGATTGAATGAGTTTTTACAAAAGTCATCCGCCATATTGGAATTGCCCTTTTGATTTTTGGAAAAATAACTTGGGATTTGTTCTTAGCGATCCACAAAACCCCTCCATGTTATTCTTAGTCACAATTGAATGAGTTTTTATAGAAATCATTCGCAATATTGAATAAACCATTTTCTTCCACAAAAAGATAGCCTCCACAAAGATAGCCTTCGTTTGCAGCGTCCCGAAAATCCCCCCTCTCATATGAATTTGAGTGAAGATTGAATAAATTTTCACAAAATTCATTGATTGAAAAGAGTTCTTGAAATTTCAATTCAGTGACTAGAGGACACTATTAAGGCTAACAATACCCTAGCATGTATGTACCATGGAGCCCACCTCAGCCCAGCAGGGGCCACATCTTGCTGATATGGGCCAAATACTGGGCGAGAGTGGAGCCAGAGTGGGTCAGAGTTCATACACGCTACACCGTAAGAAAAGTTCCAAAAGAAGACTTGGAAGTTTTTTACCAAACATTTTTTAGTCAGTTCACAAACATAGTGGCTGAAATTACAAACAATTTTTGTCAATTGACAAATCTTTTCTGGGAAATCACAAATATTGTTTGGGAATTTACAGAAAATTTGTGAGTTTCCAAACAATTTGGAAATTCACCAATCTGTCAGTTTTTCACCATACTTTTCTGCTTGGAAATCCACGAATATTTTTTACAGTGTAGGGCACGGCAAGAATCGAAAATTCAATCACATGTAACTGAATTCTCAATTCAATCATGAAGAATTTGATATTTCATTTACAAGGATACTTGAAAAATGAATGAAATTCCGAGAGGTTTTTACCAGTGCATAAAAACTGTGGTACCGTAAAATGGGGTTACTTTGATCAATTTCAAAATTTATAACACTTCAAAAGTCAAACTACTTGAGATGAAATTTAATGGAATTAGTATCATAATCGGTTTTTATAATACTATCAATATTCTTCATTAGAAAAAATTCGGTTAGTTAGTTTGGATTTGAATAATTGAAAACCCTATGATCAAAGTTACCCGTCAAGTGGGGTTATTTTGATCGCTTATATTCTGAGTAGGCGTTTGCTCAGTGCATGTTTATATTTCCTTATGACATGAATAATACTGGTCAAGAAACATTTAACCCTCAACCACGCACCTGGGTCCTTTGGACCCGAGCAATTTTTTCTTTTACTTCTCATTCTGTTGCAATGCACAGCCAAGGGCTGGTATTGTAATGTAAGCAACTTCGAACCTTCCTGCTTTGAATGCTTTTTGGAAATCCGGGATCCGCCACTTAGTTTTCGAGTAGCATGTATTTGAAATTTAGCTCGGGTCCTTTGGACCCGATGTGCGTGGTTGTGTAACTTTTTTTGGCGGAAAACTGGAAAATGTTTCAAAACTGCATAGAAGATGTTCATGTATCCTTTTGAGGAAGGATGTATTGTTTCGATATGATAAAAGTATACATATGTGTGCAGCCCCCCCCTCCCCACGTGGGGATTGAATCATAACCCATTCAACTACACTAAAAAATATATATTTGCATCAAAAACATTTATTTTTTGTCTGGCAAGTATTTAGTGGTATTGATGACCTACGCTGCACATGAGTTCAGAAAGAGTTCATAATGAATTCATTGGGAACTATGAAAGTTCAAAATGAGTACATTAAAGTTCTTTCAGAATTGTTGTGTAGTTTGGGCAAGCATTGAATTAAAGTAATTGAATTCTATCCCTACAAATCCTCTGGGAAAAATATAATGTACATTCGCGTAAGGAACTGTAACATGTTACATTCCAAAAGCGCAAAATGACTCTTAGGGTACATTCGCTTCTAACTTCACCCACACTCCATGGCATTTTTCACGGTTAATTTTCGCCAGTGTAATCGTTTTTGTTCCATTCCATCTACTGTAGTTCTGATAGCAATGAATATTTTTTGGATAAAGAACAAATCGATATTCAGTTTAAATGATTTTTTCTTGAGTGTATATGTACTTATATGCACTAAGGGTATTCATAATCAACAAAGGATAGTCTTGCAGGATAAAAGTGTTTCGAACATTATTCTTATCGGTTTCTATATTTTTTCCCTCCAATATTCCGATAAATATCTTTAATTCACTAATTGTGGATTCTTTAAAATACCCAAACTTCACTCTTGTAAATAATTATGTTTTTTCCTAACTATCATTAGGAACTATTTTTTTCCTGGAAGTTGAACCTTTTCTGATTACAAAACGGTGGTTATTTTTGTCTTTACGTCTTTGTGCGGGATAGATATGATTTTTTGAAAAAAATCGTTGTTCTCACTGTTTTTTTCAGATTCATGTTCCTTCTTTCCTACATAACTCACATAAATCCCAAGAAAATCTTCTTTCACAATACTGATTACTATTCTTGACATTACGACGAATCGATTGGAAAAAAATCATCTCAAAAGGATAATATTTGAAGAAAATACAGCCAAAATAAGATGAGCCGGGTCCAAAAGACCCGGGTGCGTGGATTAGGGATTTTTTCGAAGGTGCGTGGTTGAGGGTTAAGAATGATAAACGTTCACGAGAATAATGAAATAACGCGAGTATCTCCGTTAAATCTTTCCAACAAACACAATGTTTAAAAGTTGTCAAGAAATGCTGCATAAGACGTCTTTCGGATATCCATTAGATATTTTTTAGACAATGATCTGAAAGATATTCATCAGGTAATTAAAAGATTTCTTATGCAACATTCTCCATCAAGCTTCAGAAGCTGTGTTTGTTGGGTTTATTTACATTATTAGAAATGAAACAAAATCTTACTGGAATCACATAAACTCGGATCGTTTAATATGAAAACTGGAGCAAAATTTCACATATGAGTATCAAATATCAATGCGAAACTGAAATCCTGTATGATCTGTATCATGTAATGCAATTGAATGTCAAAAAACTCTCTTCATAGAGCATCTGAATTTCTCTTTCTGCGTTGATCAAGTTTTCTTCGCCCTTTGCTTCTTCTTTTCCGCAGAAGTTGGAACATTTTCATCATTTTGGTCTCCTGACTCAAACACTGATACACTCGCTCCCAGAGCAACATTTGATCCAGTCCTGCCTCTCATTATCACCCTATGTGGCTGATCAGAATCACACCACACCGGTGATCAAAGTTACCCCATATACCTGATCAAAGTAACCCCGTACACAAAATCTTTCAACTCCGAGTTCACATTGGGGAGTCCAAATTTGAGTTTTGATTCATAGTATCCTAGATTCATTGGAATTTGGGGGATGAAATTAGTGATAAAGTTTTCCGATATTATGAATTCAATAAAAAAATTACACTTGCGCCTTTACTATTTTTTCCACATTTATTTACGAGGCAGATTGTTACATTGCTAACAGAATTATTTAGAGATCTTCTGTGTTGCTGACCAGTGAAGAAAAAATTAAAAATTGAATCTCATCTGCGCTTAAAATATTGTTTTATGTACAAACAAAGTAGTTATCAAAGTAAACCCGCGAACCAAAGTAACCCCATTCTACGGTATGCGTTCATTTTGTATTTACCTACACGTTAATTCTAGCGGAGCCTTGATTCGAGCTTGAGATTTCTACTTGCATGCATCGGTACAGCGAGAGTTAGAGTGCAACTACTGAGGTTCTGTCCCCTCTCTGTGTCAATGCTTGAGGGTGGGGCTAAATCCGATAAGCACAAGGACATCCTATGTACGCTCAGAACGTTCATTGGCCATCTCCCGACGTCTATTGGATGCTCCGTGCTATGAGGAAGGATACCTGACTGAATGATACATCGAATTCTAGTATACATTACTTTTGCAAGGTTTCAGGCGCGAAGAGAGAAGAAAGAAATTTGAAAAATTTTAGTCCTGCAATTACCAACACAGAAACATATAAGTCTCCGATGCAGCAGTATATAGTTCAAATTCTCTGATATTGACTACAAGGTCTATAGAAGGTACTTTGAGGACAATCTCATTGCTCCTTTTAGGTGCATTTTGTCAGGCTCGTTAAGAAAAGTCGAACTTTGCGGTCCAAATATTTATACAATCCCAGAGATCATCGAACAATAGAGTTTCGAATTAGCATCAATAAGATAATCCCTGAGGGGAAAAAATTGAAATGAGGTTGAATCCCATCGATTTGGAATAAAAATTTGTTGTCCTCGCAAGAATATCCACTCCAGGAGCTTAAACGTTAATACTGTTGACAAATTTTGTCTGTATGTCAGTAAAAAAATTCAGATATGTCAATTATTTTTCTTGCTTCTTTTCTAGCCATTTTTTTGTAGGTGATATAATAACATACCAGTTTTTTATGGCAGCATTACTTTTCTCTCCGGGTATTCGTGATGTATTTATGTCTCTATTTGGCTGACGTATGGAAGTGTTTTTTTGTGCTGTTCTCACCGAGGAAACCCATTGAAACACTGGAACATATATGTTTCAATAAGTGTCATAAGATCGAATAGTCATTTTCAAATTTGTATCACTCCATGAATTGATTTTGTTCACAAAATGGAAATAGTTTCTAGTCGAGCATAAGAATCGAATTTTCATATTGTCCACATGTTCAGGATCGAACAGTTTCCTTTTTTGAGTTTCCTCGGCAGTGTTTTATGTCTGACATCCGTTACTTTCAGAAGATACATTGAATACTTACACATACATTGTGACAAGTATAGATAAAGGTGAAGGATTAATGTATGCGCACGTGTCCTTTAGAGACTACATTAGCATACGCATCAGTCTTAAATAAACGTTATTTCCGAGCCTGAAATGCATTAGAGCGTTCTACTTCTTGCCGGAGTTATACTTCGGTACCGTGGTCCATATTCATTTCTGCGTCACTCCTCTGTTTCCTTTCTCATACTTCAAACCATGAATAAACTTCCCAGTCTTCGCCATGTTTGCATTGCCTGAAGTCTGTTATCACAGGATATGGGGGATCCATACCCGTGCATTCGCTACCACGTAAATGTAGCGATGGTTATTATTCCTCCTTCATCATTTACCGCGTAATTGGTTATATTTCTTTATAACAGACAGAAGAAAACTTCAGTTATAGTTTCTTGGTGAAAAAACATTACGCATACGAGAAGTATCATAGTAATGAGATTTTTAAGAACATCGGAGAACTTGAAATAATCAGCGACAGAAAGTTTGTAGGAATCGATTGAACTTGCGGAATGTTCATTCAAAGAGTAGAGGCAGAGAATGAGAAACGCTTGGATACAAAATAGGTAAGGATGAAGAGTACGAGATATTGAAAGAACTCCACAATACTTCTATCCGTTTCATTCTTTTTTTTTCTTTCTTTTTCCATTCGAAGATGGGCACTCAATTTTCCGTGGCTTAACTGTTCCCACCGCATGCGAGACGCAAAGTGTCGTTCGTTCGTATCTCTTTTTTTCCTCCTCCTCTTCTTCTTTTTCCACTCCGCATACGAAGAAAACTCCTGTGGGATTTTATCCCATCGTCGTTGTTCGTTGGCACCAGGAGAGTGGAACCACCGTTTTTCGTTGTACGAGAGAAGAATGGAAGACGAAGCCTTCAGCTTCGAAATCGTTCCACCCACCGATGAGATCGATTAAGTTTCCCCCTCGAGAGAACATGGGGTCCATCGGATAAAACACCTTATGCCTACAGCTTCGGGATTGACTTATCATGAGACTTCTGTGTCTATATACTGTACTTTAAATATCTGTATTAGGAATTGTATCAATTGAATGAATTACATGTATTTATGGATTATGGAATAGAATGGAATTCAATAAATTTGAGAATTTTAATCAGATGCATCGCAGAGTGTAGGCCCTCTCTTATTTGGAGGAGGGAGAGAAGGAGGTAATAATTTGAGTGGATACGCTTTTCAAGCTGTTTTAAACTTATTCCTGCAGTTTTCGAGCTCCTAAATCGCGAGAGAGAAGTTTATCATCTTCTGCAAGTTTCAGATCCTATATATCGGGAAACCATATGACTCATATATTATGTAGCGCATAATAATCATGATGGTTGTCAGAGCAAGTACGGAGAAGCGTTTAACAATAATTGAATATAGGAAAAAAAACACTCACGAGGTTTTTTTTGGATAAAATTTCAAAGATGCAAAAAAAAGTTGAAATGTTCATGTCTTGCACATATTACAAAGAAATTGGATGGAATCCAAGTCCCAAGGAGAGATTAAGACGTTGCACTATGTAGGTTATGCTACGAAAAAGTTTCAGTTCTCAGGAAATTGGGTGAGATTGCAACAGAGGGATCAAATTTCTTTCCGTTGATGTAAGATTCAAGTATTCTGTTGAAGAAATAAGTATATGAACGTTACAAAGTAATTATGATTGATGTTCTTTTCTTACGTCGATATTATTTTCCAAGGTTGCTATGAGAGCACGAAGGAATTCTAAAACCGAACAGAATAAGAAAATTCCTTGAATTTTTTGTTGAAAAAATAATATATTAGAATTTTGCCAACTCACAATATTTTTTCAAATCGTTTCTGAAAGTTGAGACACCTTTCACGGTCTTGGAGCATCAAAAAACAGATATATTTTTTTTAAATTCAGTTTTTAAACAAGTAGGGGAGAGTGGGGATACATGCACCACTTTTTTCACATTGTTACAATTTCCATGGTTAAGTTAATTCTAAACATTATTTATTGGATTTTTACAAAGCAAACATTCCTTCCTGAGTTGCGAATGATTGCGAAATCAAATTCAACGTTCTATCAACGATACGAGTGTTCTCCAGAAACATTGCGATTGGTGCAATTCTCCCCACATGACGGGCGACAAGCAAAAAAAAGTATGCATTTATTTTCAATCCTGGAATGATCTGGCCGGTGGCGGATACAGAAATGGTCTGTTCCTCTTCAATCGACGTGTAACGAAAAACAACTAGGATCATTCCTCCCCCCCCCCCCGCTCCTAGTCCTCCTTCGTTACACGTTGATTGAAGAGGGATAGAGAATTTCTGGATCCACCGCTGGATCTAGCTCTATTTGATTATCAAATCAGGAAGTAGGTGCAGAAAGACGCCTAAATATTCCACTTCTGTATGGAAACAGAAATATGGGATGGGGATATTCGACCTAAGCCATCGTTCATAATAATCATAGTTCCCAAATTTTTTGTTTCAGGTGAGTGCAGATTGAATTCGAAAATCTAAATCATAAGGGTGAGTTAATTATTTATGTGATATCTTGAATTCACGAGAGATGAGCATAATGTATTTACGCATGGAATAAACTTTAATAAAATTGAAATAAAGAAGAAATGTGTGGAATTCGATACAGGAAAGTGTTCGCTGAGAGCAAATAAGTGTTCTAACAATTACTCCTCGCAATACTCGTGTGGTTTAATGATGTACACGAGAAGTTCGTTAACTATACCTTGATATATCAAGAGAGTTCCACTGACTAATGGATTGGTACAGATAATCAAGTATTTTCCTCAAATTTACCAACAGAATTCCCCGCTTCTTATGCAATTCTCATTCAAGTTAACGATTCAATTCATTATCTCGAACGCAAAAAGACTTGCTGAAATATAGCGTATAACAAAAAACTTTTGAATAAAAATAAGCGAGAATAATCGAATTTCGCCAAGTTTGAATTATTCCAAACTTTACAAATCTATACAACGTTTGTCTTCAATTCAAGATCTCGATGCTTCATTGAAGAGAACCAATTCGCATAGCATAGAATCATCGATATCTGCCAAACTTCATCCAACGTATCTAAGTTCGAAATCTTTTCCTTGGTTAATCTTCACATAAATTTGAACAAACGCGGAGTTCCAAGAATCTTCTCTTTGTATTTGAATTTTCTATACTGAAAAGTGAATTTTATCGTTATGATTCTTGTTCGTCGTTCGGTTGAATGAAAAATATTCATAATTTCAGAATTTCAGATACACTACATTCAGAGAAAAAAAGTTGCTGAAACGGCAAACCTCGGAGATTTGCTTTGCTGATATGGCAAAACTTGTTGCTGAATTAGCAAATAATTTGCTATCACAGCAAAAATCTTGCTCTTCTAACAAGCGCTTGCCATTCAGCAATCCGAGATTGTAGATATACAGACAACTAGGAAATTATGCTCAATTAGCAAATATCTTGCTAAAATAGCAGAATTTTTGCTGTGGCAGCAACTGTTTTGCTGATTTAGCAAAGCAGATTTTTCGGAACCGCTTTTTCAGCAAGAATTTTTCTCTGCGTGTACATTCATTGTTGATACCTTTTGCAGGAGCTTTGATCCAGAGTTGTTGACTTCTTTTACTCGGATCTTCAGAAGAAACTGCTTGAACCAATTTGTTAACGAAAACAAGTCCTCACAGTTCACCTCTTTCATGTGTACATGCTTTTTTGTCTTTCATTTTTTTTCCAATCCAGTAATATTTTTACAAAAAAAAACCGAATGATTAAGGCGGGAGATTCATATAAAATATATTTTCACGAGTGATTTTCAAATGTTTTATTTAAAGAAGGAAAAAGGAAAATGAAGTGCAGTAAAGTACTTTACAATTTTGACGTAACTATCCATGTGGAAATTAACGAACGCCCCAATACTGGTTCAGTACCACTGCCATAGCTGCCAGTGCTGTCTGATTTGAAATGCCATCACTGGCCCAGGTCGTTTGACAGTACTGAACCAATCTTGGGATGATAACAATGTCTGACATAAGGCCCATTATTGGCGTTCAATTTGTGATGAGTGAAAGAAGTTTAAGGGTTACTGATTAGCGGTAGTTGGAATCTCCCCACCGAAAAATTCCATCGACACGTCTCAACTTCAACTGAGTTCTATCTTCTACATCTTTATTTGGAATCTCTCATAAAATCCACAAAATTTGGTGAGCAACCAAACGTAACGTACTTTGTTAAACCTCGTAAAAGGCATTCATTCAATTGGGTATAGGAAATCAATATCCACTTGAAATACTACAATTTCATTAAAGCCGAAAATTCCCACATTTCCAAATGTGGAATTATTTAGAAATGAATTGTGAATTCCACAAATCACAAAGATTTACGAGACTTTGAATTTTTATACCGAGTCCTTTGGAAAAGAATTTGAATAACTTACAGAAAAACTGTACCAAACATCTGCAACGGAATAATTACAACGGGAGAAGAAAATTTCAGATCTCAAAGAATTCTCAAACGAGTATTGTTATTATTTCCTTTTAACGTCCCACGATTGCTTACCGGGATAGCGAATGGATAACATTTGCATTCAACTCGAGGTAACTCGTTGAAAAATCACGATGAAGCAAAAATGTCAAGACCGCTCGTAAAAGGGCACACTTTATATCTGGAATATTTTTTCTTCCACAATCATGTTGTTTCTGAAATATCAAATTTAAAAAATCTTAAAAACGATCATTCATATATTCACCGTTTCTCTTTCAAATATCTCATCGAGTAAGAGAATTTCTTCCATGAGACTACGTGAAAGAATCTTCTTATAAGTCAATGTATTTCGTTCACACCAAGATTGTGAAAGGGAACTAATAAGGAGGAATTTCTTTTCGCGATGAGAGAGCGTATATAAGACCTAGATGCTTACATATCCGGCTATCTTTACAAGTGGCCAAGTTTCCAAATGGATAAATAAAAACAAACAAATATATCGCATCGATCTCGCAACGAGCGGTGAAAAATGAACTTCACGAATGATATATCTCGAAAAAAATATCCTCAGATTGGATCTGATTCAATGTTGTTCGATTGTTTCGATTCATTTGATCTCCTGAAAATACAGTACTCCATAATCCTTTCAATTCTTCCACCCATTTTGATCGCAGCTGATTCCATGAAACGTACAAAATCGATCAGAGAGACAATTCATTTATACATCGAACAGGAATCGTAATTGTTCCACAACGATAAAGACCTCATATACTTCACGTGAATCCTTACAATAATCTTCCGTCTTTCCGTCTTTGTGCAGTATAGTAGCTTAGAAACCAATTAAACGCTATTCATTTGTTCATTTTTCATTGCTTGCTTCTTCAAAATTCTATCAATACCGAATCGATTTCGGTGAACAAACGCAGACTACAAAATTCACCTATTTTCTTTCAGCAGTGCCGAGAAACAACCGTGCATTGTATATAAACGTGGGCTCCGGGGCTGCTGGTTATCGAACCTGAACGAAACAAAACATTCTTTTATAGGATTGAGCGAGTTGGGAAGAGTATATTTCTTCATTTGTTCCTCTTGTCACATCGTTATCGCTTGTTTTGAAACGCTTGGCTCCTGTGAATGGAAATTTCTCTTGACGAAATCACTTTTGTGGAGATAATTAACCCGTAATACCTACTGATTCTTTCTACCGAAGTCTGGCAAATACACTCTTGCCAGTATTGGGACATTTGTCAACTCTGATGATCCCTATGTGTACGTTCAATTGGTTGACCAAAAGATATTCTTGAAATAAATCAAAACTTCAGTAAGATGTTCGCAACGAAGAGTATACAAAATTGCTAAAACGTTTCAAAATACTCTTTTGATTCCATCTAGTACAAGTGTGTACTATCATTAAATTTCCGTTACATCCAAAGAATTTGTCTATATCTTCTAGCACTCGGTGTCCTTTCCCTGTCATTCTGCTTACCGCTTCCCACTTCCTTGTTCGTCATTTCACTTTCAGTATTCTCTTGTAACGCGACGGATTCAATTCCTCAATGTTTCGTCCACTCGCTTCATCTTACTGTACAATGTTGGTCTTCGTATTCGTGTTTCCAGCAGATTCTTCTTCACTTCGAGACGAATGTAAACGCTTTGGCGTCCAACAACTACATTCATTCAGTGTTTGGAAATTCATAGATCGATGAATCTATTATTTGATTCTTTCAAAGTGAGAAATTTGAACTTGAATTCAAAATTTATTCACTGATCTTTTGACTTGTTCGATGATGTTATGGCAAGTTCCAATTATTGTTACCAGAATCTCGCTTGGTAGTTTCGAAGATGAAATATTGACATTGTATCAAACATCTTCCATTTTCCTTCAAGTTGGAAATAAAAGGGAATGACAAATGCAACAAATTCTCTTCTTCGCGCAAAGGCTGAGAATTGAAATACCATGTTGAATTTACATTCATTCGAAGTCAAGTAATCGATACATCGTTTCACTTGAGAGAGTCATTTGAAAGATGTAGAATACATTGAATTTGAAAACGAAAGATGTTTTATCATATACACGGCAGCATTGACTACATTTTCTTCTCATTTGATACGGTCTCTGTTGTACTCTTTTCCACGCTCTTCATCTACTTCATCATTTTCATTATTGTACATAGTCATCTGCAACCGCACAATTACTGGATTTATTTTTCCCGATTTTATTTTTCACATCATTATTTGTGCTGTGATTTTTAGATAACCCTTGACCCGCTTTCATATCTCAGTTATCGGAATTCCTGCTCGTGTTTTTCGTTCCCATCCCCGTTCGGCAGATCTATAATCTTTACTTTTATAATTTTGCCTGCCTGTTGGCAAAATACAATAATGTGCAGCGAAGATTGGGATCTCGTTATTCGAATCTAGAAATATGCTGATAAAAATTTTATCTCGCATGAACCGTAGGAAGTTAATGCGCTTTTCAACGTTATTCCGATAATTTTCTTTTATTCAACGAGGCCGGTGATTGTCATTATTCCTGTATCTAGTTTTGAACTGAAAATCATTAAAATCTCCGTGTGAATCTGTGCTTTTCCAAACTGATTCTTATCGAAAATATTTTCAAATGTTGAGAATTTTGTTTAGAATAGATTTGAGAATAATTTGAGGTTGATTTTAAAGATGATGATTCGAAGGGAGAATAAAATAGAAATTCATCTTGTTGGAATAATACTTGTTCGATCAGTTCAGGGCCACTATCGTTGCTCTGATTTGAATCACTAAGCGTGGGAGTTGAGCACCCACTTTTCGTCCTGGATGTACGACACTTAGCCTTCATTCGACCTTGAATACCAACCACAGCGATGTGAACTATATCATCTCCTCTTGATGTTTGTAAGGTATTTCAAACTACTTTGTTCTATCCGATCTTGTTCCACATATGTACTGTTCAAGTACATGGTCGGATGAAGTTGAACTTGACAATTATTAATTAAAATTCTCAGAGGTTGATGAGAGGATTCCTTGATTTTTTCCTAGAATGATACAGAGCTCCGACAGATATTTGCATCGCATTTTTAATACAACAGAAAGTGGAATTTGAATCAAATTCATTAAAGATACTAAAACAAATACCCACGTATCCGATAGAATTTTTAATTCGACCAATGTGTACCCACGTAACGCTGGAAAGCATTACTTATGAGTATTTTTTTACAGCTCCCATGATCAACCAAGTAATTACCAACGAGCATAGGTCCATTGCTAGTTCGCAACTTACGTTCGTTCGATATTACTTTGCATTTATATTACACCAACGAATATTGTGAGAATTTTTCTTGCAGGCAATTACAATTTTCGCTCGTGTAGATTTTTATACACATTGAGAGATAATATTCCTTTATGCTCTGAAAATAATAATTGTTTCTCATATAGTGACATTACACCTGCAATGTGATGCACGCGAAGGGAATTTTTTTTCAAAACACCAAAATTTTAATAATCGTATTATTGTTATCGGAACCAAGACTCAACTGGAATACTATTCAAAACCATTAATCGCTCTTATTTCAATTGACGTTGCATGAAAGCTTTTGCTGTTAATTTACAAAAAAAAAAACATTGATGGAAAGTGAAAAAGATGGCATGAATTTTCGACCTAAAATTTTACAAGCATTAGCCCTCAATGAATTAATCGGAAAAATGGGATGTTTCATAATCTTCCCTTTATATCGTCATTTGACTTTGAATGAAAATATTTATTCTACACATTTCCCATATATTCCCTACATCCATTTTTTAATATTCATTGATTCTTTGTATAGAAATATTACCCCATTCACTATCACAATTAGCAGTATTTTATTCATTCAATTGATCTCCATTACTCACTAATTCCACTGCCAAAGTGCTTCGTACCGTTACATACTTCGAAGGTTAACTGCCGTATCATTCATCTCGGATAAATTGAATAGGTTAGGAATATTTGCTTCATATGAGATTATAATTGACTTGATATTATATCCAGTGGGTATATTCAGTCAACTTTTTATGTAAGATTCGAAAGGAAAGGATAACTGATTCTCGACTCATAAAATATCCTCACTTTTATGTAGAGAAAAGGTTAAGGCTGTATATGCGAGGTAGAGAATAAATTGTTTATTGATTCGAATTTCCTCTTTGTGTGGTCTGAGCTTGAATTTGAAATGATGAGAATATAAGTATCAAGTGGATTAGAATGGAACCTGGTGAAAAAGACCCCTTTAATCCAAATAATCGGAAATACGGTATGCTTCTGACAGTTCCCCCTCATTTCCTTCTAATTCTTTCAGAATCAATAATGGTTGGAATTTGATAGAAAAATAGGTCATTGAATTCTATTACTTATTCAACCACTCGACCTCTTTGGGTAAGATATGCACTGAGAGAAAGCGTCTATTTAAATATTCGACAACTAGGAAATTTAGTCAGTGTAAATAAAAATTTAGTTGTACCAGCTATATTCTATTCATCACAACTGAATTTTTTATTCCCATTGAATGGAACATTTTATTCAGATAGCTGGATCAGATAGCTTTATCTCAGACAGCTGGACGTTCATTCAACCTAACTACCCTGACAGCAAAAGTTGCAGTGCAACTGTTACTTCGGTGTTGCTGCACCAGTTTGTGTTCTGTTGTTCGAGGATGGTTTGAACTCACGTATCATAGTTTCATGAATCCAAAAATCTTCGCAGCATCCTGACAACACTTTCAAGTTGTCGACAAGTTGGCAACTTCCCAACAACAGCGTTGCTCCGTGTTGTTTGGAGGCTGTCGCGAACTTTTCTAGCACTTTGCTCTGGATGGTTTAGCTGGCGTGCATACAAATCTAGCTGCGGCAACTAACATTTAGTTGTCCCAACTAGGTACACGGAAAAAATAATTCAGCTGCAGCAGCTAAGTAGCTAGCACGAACACGGACAGCCATTAAATTGGCTACTGCAGCTAAATTTTAGCTGTGATAGCAAGAAAATTTGCATTTGTAGTTAATTTATTTGCGGTAACAGCTAAAATTTAGCTGCAGGAGCTAATTTAATGGCTGTCCGTGTCCATGCTAGCTACTTAGATGCTGCAGCTAAATTATTTTTTCTGTGTACCTTTCTCTCAGTGCACTGAGAAAAATTTTTGAGGTTACTGTAACTAAAACGCCTCAACCAAATCATCTTAGTTAAAGCTACTGGAAATTTGATTAATTTAACCAAGACGTTACAGTTGATACACCTAGAGGCGCCTGCAAACATTGTAACTAGCTATACTTTCTTGGGTGAATCGAACAAATTTTTAGTAGCTCTTATGAGGGATGTGTAGTTGAGATGTTTCAGGTACAGTGACTATAGAAATTTCATTCAGTGTGTGAATTTTGTTTGATAATGAATAATTTAGGAAATGCTTGATGATTTCCATCAGAAGAAATCCATCATTTGAAATTGAGAAACTGATAGTTACTCAAGCCCTTTTATAATTATTAGATTCATTATTTTCATTTCAACACCTAAATTGTCAAAAGTGTCACGTCCTGAATTGCGAAATAAGTTTTTGGTTTTTATCATCAGTTTCCATGGAAATCCCTACGTCAAGAATACGAGCACTATGAAGGATTATAATTGAACTGAGAAAAAATTGTAACTGAAAACGAGCTCGAATACATTTTTGTAGTTACAGTAGTCATATTTTGCATTGAATTGCCTATGAGAATCGCCGTGATAGTGAAAATATAGCTACTGTGATTAAAAACTGTACTTGGGCTCATTTTCAGCTACAGTATTCTTTCTCAGTGTATCTGCAAGAGTAGTAGTACCATAAGAATGAATGAAAACAACTAATTATAAAAGCATAATAAAACTCGTAAATGTCTAGAGCATTTCCATTAGAACGTTTGATTGTCAAAACAGGAAATTGACCGATTTTTACACAAGTGGTCTTAGTGTGTAAAACAATACTGTGGCACCTGAAACTATTATAAACTGAGTCAATATGACTTTGAATTTTTTGAAATTACATATTTTCAAAGATTATAATTCAAAAATCTCATTGGGGCCGGTTTCATCATTCTACGACAATTCTACGATGAGCTAGAGTCCAAGTCTGCTGGCTCAAATCTGCTAGCCTCAGCTTCATCAAATTCAACCAGAGATTCATATAATTTTCCTTCTTTGTCGGATACAGTGAAATAGAGTCATGCTGATTGTCCTGAAAATATCTCACGAACATTTGTAATTGGTATCAGAAGCCCTGAGCGTTTCTCTAACGCTGTGGCTTTTTTAACATGGCTTACGGACATCGTTTTGAACAATGGACACTTCCCACCCTGGGAGGAATTAATCTGGTCATTTTCTAGGCCTTGCAAGGCCTCGCCAGCTGCTTATGAGGAACTTTTAATAGCCTAGAGAATGATTCAGCGTACCGAGCAGATTTGAAAATAACTTTGCAAATTCTCGAGTCATCATCGCACTTGACCATTAAAACCGTTGAAGAGTTCCACATATGGTGACAATTTTTCATTTCCGCACTGATCAGGATCATAAAACTTTTGTTATATCCTTGAGAACTCAAACACCCTTTCCCTCCCTTTTGTCTAATACTGAATCCTTCCTTATTCCAACTGTCTCACAATAAGATAAAGCCAATGAATTCATAGTTGTCCTTATGATTTGAGAGAATTATTAATGCTTTCTCTTTCATATCTGTTCTATTATTTTCTATATTTTTATTCTCTCGTATCTGTTGATTACAGCTACCTCCGATAGTATATTGGAAACAATAATAATATAACTGATAAAGGGAGGAATAGGAGAGAGAAGATCAAGATTGGCACACCCTGAATTCCGAAGGATATTGGATTTACCGTGTGAGTGCATGTGACAATAAGGGGTTTGACAGGGAACTAACAGAGATGGGAAGTTTCATCAACTCTATATCGATGCTGATCAACTTTGACAATAATGATAAACGAATGACACGTCTTTCAAAATACAAACGAAAACTTGACGTTCCATAAGAAAGTATAAAGTATGAGAACCTATTGAGATTCTTTCCAAGATTCGAAGTAAGGAAATTTTCATATCCGCGTGCAATATAACTCTGGATAGCGTTTGTCGCTGTACAAAGCAACACAAGTTATTCGATTCGAAAAAGTAGCGGGACAAAATCCAACAATAAACAGTATGTAAGTTATAAAGAAGTTTCAGTACTCCTCAAAAGAACTACCCATATCTTTAGAAATTGAAATTGTACGGTGAATGTTTGAGTTCCGTACATAGCCCACTTCAAAGGAACTGATGGAACGGTAGTTTTTTGCATTTGGAATGTGGAATAATGGGTCGTAAGAAAATCAGATATTCCCAACGACGACGATCATAAACACGTAATGCACATATAATTATGTTCACGCAATGTTATGAAAGTTAGGAAAGCTGTGGTAAAATTGTAATGAAGTTCCACTTTTCAGAACTTCATTCGTTATGTCACTATAAAAACAGGGTAATCTCCTGTGTCTCGGAGAGAATATATATCGAGGTATCATACGTCTATGGAAGATAAACAATATAATACCAACGGATTACTATAGCTTTCTCTCATACATTCTCCGAACCATCAACTAGTATACACAATGACATTGATAAAAGGAAAAACACGGTTTTTCAAGCAATCACCAGAGGCCAACTCATGAACCAATAATCCTCTGAAAATCCAGCTTCCTTCCAAGCTTTCTTTTTCCTTTTTGTCCTTCCATCTTCGTCTTGGCTCGAAGAATTAAAAGTACCAACCGCTCCCAAGTGAAGAGGGTCGATCTTGAAGGAAAGCTGAGGAAAAAAACAACTTGATAGACAAAAAAGTCTACTCAAGAGGGTTTCGCACGGATTCTCTTTATACAAAATCTCATTAATATGCGCCAAAAAATGTCCTCGTCGTTATGCCTTCTCCACTTCTCTCCAAGATTCTTGAAATGAATTTTCACAAACTGAGAAAGGAAATTTCCGTATCGCGAGATAGAATACCGTGCAGGTTAATCAAAATCAGGAATAATTTCAAATCAGCATATATATGTTATGTGTGTTCATCAAATTTCCTTCCACAAATATTGATCTTGACTGATTATCATATACCCTTCCAACCTTGTTCACTAATTTATGATACGAAACTGTTCCGAGAATATTGGATTCTCTCCTTGATTCCTTCTCGAGTAAAATCTCAAATCGAATCACAAGTGGTATCGGTACGGAGAAACCTTGAATTTTACTCGAATGCCAATTTTCGTACTTCTGTGAATTTCTTTCTTATTCAATAAGGAAATGCTTGGTCAGAAGTGTTTTGTATCAAGCGTTCGTGAAACAATTATCATCCGAAGTATATAATTAACTCGCGTCTCTCATTTTCGTGTACAGCTACCGATCCAGTTTTTTTCTCTCTTCAATGCGAATGAACTGGAATAATTGGAGAAAGTGCGAAATGACGGCGTACTCTCGAAAAATTTTCGATGCAGCATGATCTTTTGTTACAATCATTGAGAGAAGAAAATCATCGCAGCGGAGAACATCAAAGACGATATTCCATTTGCGTGTGAAAAAATTGTTTCTAATTATGAAAATTCATCCGCATACGGTTCATCGTTCATTGGATTTCCGGATTCGATAATTTGATATTCCGCTATTCGATAAGTTAATTCATCAATGCAGCAAAAAATGTGAAACTTAGAATTTCTGCTGCAAAGATTTATCACGAAGTAGCAAAATAACCCTCCAACAATTTTGGAATAATCTTGAATGGAAGCAAGACGAATTCTAGGTAATCCATACTTTCACAATGTCAAGACTGAATGTAATGTGAGAAAAGGGAGGTGATGTAACTAATTAACATCTTTACGACACTTTCTCTTACGTCGTATTTAGATTGTAGTTGAGAGTATAAACGTACTTAATTAGGGAACTTTGTGTAACGCTTTGTCTACAATGGATTGATGTGTTCGGTATGAAATGATTGTGGGTTCAAAATGAAATAATTCTCACACGTTTCGTGCGGATTAATACGACAGTATTTTCAACGGGTTTTGGTATAACAGCACGAAATTAAGAACACTTGGCTCGTAAATATGATCCTGTTTGAATAGAAATAAGAAACATTTAATTCTCGTACAGCATGAGTTCGCAATCATATTTAGTCATTTATTTAAATACTGTTGAACGACTGTTCTCTATTTGTCTCCTTATCTTCACTTTTATCTCTCCGAGAGAGTGATAAATTCAAATACGTCCGAATCTAAAAGAAAAATAATAATAAGTCAATGGCAACCCCAAAACTTTCACTCCTCTCACCTATGTGATGCATCATTCCTACAGCAAACTATAACGTTTTATCATTTTGACTCTATCGTGACTCGAATCTAATTTATTCATTTCATGATTGTGGAGCTTCCTTCGTTCCCTGGTCTCTTGATGTATCACGGAAGAACCAGATATCATTCGGAAAAATTTATTTTGAGACTATAAATTTCTCTTTTTGACTGATAATCTGAGAGACCGAATTTTACAATCGTATAGAATAATTTATAAATATCAAGAATATTCCTTTAGGATTATTTTTTCATCTTCATAAGTTATGAAATGACACCTGTCAGAATGCAGCACCTTCCATAAATCAACAACATACGATGTTGAGGGAAAATTGATGATTGATGAAACCGTCTGTCAGGACAGAATGCTTTGCAAAGGAAAATTTCATGAAGAATTTTCAACTCGATTAGCACTGTGATTAGAAAAAATCAACAATGAAACGGAGTTCAATTGAAATTATACCGCGAGAGTGTTTACTGCGAAGTCAGTTGATCGTTGGAGGTATGGAAAAGACGAAACCTATACTCTTGGCAACCAATTACCGTGATTCGATGTTAGATGATAATAAACCGTCTACAAATTGCTGTTGGATAATCGTTGAGACCATTGAACTTGATTTGACTCCATAATCCATACATACATTTTCCAATCGCAGAAGAATTGTACTGTAATCATGGAATCAACTCAAGTTTTGCGATAACATTAATATATTTATTTCAAGGACTTTTGACGAGGAAAATTCTTGTAATTACCTTCGTTTGGAATATTCGTATATTTGAAATTCACAATTATTCAAGTCTATTTGTAAATCTGGAATTTTCATTATTTTTATTTCAACAAAACACGTAAAGGGCATGGATAAATGATGAAAAATACCGGTACTTATATTTACGATAAGGAGCGAAAACGATGCACGCGATAATCCGCAGTGCAGTATTTCTTTGTATGCTCGTTAAGGTCCAGAAAAGCACGCACACGCGTATGTTGTTGCTTATCGTAATTATATGCATTTCACACATAAAGAAGGTAAAATTGTGTACTCGCGTATACTCTCCCGAGGTGCGGGAGAATATCAATGGAAAAATATGGCAGTGGAGGGATCGTGGTTGAGTAGGTTATTTCTACTACTGTATCATGAAATGAGGGAAAATCAATATCTATTATTAAACTAAATTCGGAATGTGGAGTAATTCTCGTGAGTTGGCAACATGTGTTGAATTTATACTGATTGATTGGTGCTTGATTTGTGTCATAGACAGATGTAAATTTGTAGACGCTACTGGAGTAGTTCGTGACTTGGTAGTCGATGGTTATTCTCGATCAGAAGTTCATCCCTTGCATCTGATGATAATAACCGCGGACCCGTTCGGATCTTGGCTAGAATTGTGATGCTTAGAGTGCTTTCGAAGTTCTCGGGATTCTGATCCGGATCGGCTTTTCAACAAATTAAAAGGGTTGAAAAGTTGATCCAGATCGAGATAGCGGGAACCTTCGTTTCAGAAACCGATTGAATAGCTTTCAACTGTTCATTTCACCCGCTCAATTCTTTTATAATGATCCTTCACAAATATTACAGGAGTTGGCTGATATACTTCGGGTGATATCTCCCGGGTTAGATCATCATCTACAATGTCCTGAATGGATCCATAAGCAATATTCATTAATGGTTAATTTTAGTCACTTTATTGAGGTTTTCGGTGGTTTCCGACGTCGATAACTTACCACGCAGTGCGTCATCCTCGACGAAGTCACGATCACTTCTCACACGTTCATACCACTAGTAAACAATGCGGACATTTCTGCATTGTCTTCACGTTGCTTCTGGATCGAGCCATCTCTAACAGCCCCAACATCCATAAGATACGTCGCACTACGGAGATTTGAGGCGAATAACCATAATCGGTCAACAGAAAGCAGAGAAACAATGGAGAAGCAACGAACCAATGTTTGCCTTGTTTTCTGGTCCAGACATTTTTTCGTGGCTTCTTCGTTGTTTCTCTATTCCCTCTACTTTCTATCCATCGATCTAGGTTATCCACCACGAAATCATGTACGGCGACGTGGATGCGATGTATCTCGTCGGTTATAGTGCTGTACGGGACCGTTTCCCACTGATTTACATCATCCATGGATTTTCCTCCTCAATTTTACGCGGAGATGACCTATCTTATTGGTGACAGTGTTGTACAGGATGCTCCTAATTCTCTGAATTCATTCAGTGTATGGGATATGAGATCACACAGAATCGTACTTCTCTCTGTTCTTTGGAACTGACTAATGAACACTTTTTCCTTTGCACTCCAAATCGAGTACACTTTTTGATTGGATTCTACACTTGAATCAGAGAAGTGTGAATAAGGCACACAAATGTACTCCTGTAAAATTCGACATCATGGAATGGATCATCCATTTCTGGCTCATATAATAAGTCCCTATCAGAAATTGATCTCATCAACTGATTCTGCTCGAGATGATAGCAGGCACTATAACCAAATCTTTTCTTTGAGATGATATCTTTTGATGAGGAAGAATATTCAAGTGTCCGATGTGATCTTTGCGATGTAATCCAGTCGAACTTTAATAATCACAAAAGTAAAAGTCATGGTTTCAACCACACCCTCATCAATGATCAGGCGGATTTCCAAGCGGTGAGACGTAGATTTTATTACATTATTCATCCAGAAATGCTGAGATAGTGAATTCACCATACTAAATCTAGCGTTTTCAAATTTGATCATTTCCATTTATACGTTAATAATAAAAGATCGGAAAATTGAAGTTCAACCCAAAACACAGGAACATCTCAATAACAAGCAAAGATGGACAACCTGAGGATACTTTTGTACTCCCGAATTGTCTCCAGAGAGGAATACTTTTCATCTCTTATGAGATAAAAATCATCCTCATCTTTATGTGTGATAAAAAAGAGTACTCCTAACATAAAATCCTCCGGGAGTAAAAAAAGTACTACCAGGCTGTCATTCCTGATCCCAAGATTTTCATATTAGCATAGAACGTAGAGGACATAAAATGCATTCTGAATTTTTCATGTACCGTTCATCCCAATTCGGTGAAAAAATAATTCCATGTAATCCAACTAATGAGGCTCAGATGTGAATTAAATTGACAAAGAATCGATAAACAGTGAGTCAACTTAGCATAATGCGAACTCAACGATCGTGCAATAATTTCCCAGATTTCGAGGTTTTAAAATCGAAACAATTATATCAACACTATTTCAATACATCTATCATTCTGCCCCAATCGATGAAGCAAATATCAGTCATCGTTTACAGTGTTGTTTTAAATGATATTTACATCAAGATGAATTCCGATAAACTTTGTTTGAATGATTATCGCTCTGGCTTTGATTTTTCCACACATATAAAGTAGAATAAGGGTGCATTATCTGCCATATGTTCATAGTAGTATTTATGATTCATTCATGATACCAGTTATAATCTATTTTCCCCGACGCGAGCGAACATGGGCCGCGCAACTCTTCTATTCGCTCTGTTTATGCAACCGCATGGTGCAGACCAACCTCCAATTCTCCCTCGGAGCTGCATATTTATGCACATTACTCATGTGGCCTCGTGCATATCAGTTAAACAGGGCGGCAACCAGCGCGCACTTTAGGCGTAAGGTATTTTCTCTCGACTTTTGATTAATGGAACTCGTAAACGCTTCACAAGTGATTAGCAACTCCGAAATTGTTATTATGGCTTAAAAACATAGTACATTATGGTGTGTATCGTGATGTAGCGGTGATGAATAATGAAGATCTCATGCCGACGAAAAAGTTCAACGAAACTGTGTACAGAGAATTCTTGTATCGAATCGTGGAATAAAAATATGAGAAGGAATAGTATAGTATACAACCGAAAGGGGGAAAGTAACGAAAATTCGAATCGATAAAGTTATTAACGCATGTGAATTCTCAGTAGCGAATTCACGACTGTTCGTGTCAATTGTTAATTCTATGCAAAGTGAAGGGAATTCATTATGTATCGCGAGGATTGAGAACGATTGATGAGAAATGATGTGATATACTACCGCGTACACTGCACAAACATAGGTATTTTGTGCCGCGCAATCGATATACCTTCTCCTGTACATCATATAATGTACATCTCTGCTTTGAAATCACGATCAATCGATCTAATTGAACTCTTCCAATTGCTTTTAATCTCATGATCTGTGCGAAATTCTTCGAAATCTCTTTATTCATTCCCAAAATATACTTCAAAAATATTTTGATTGAAATTACTTTGTTCACCTATGAATGTTTTATTTAATTGTTTATATTTCGAAATCAGCGGATTGGAATATTTTTCCATTCAACTTCAATAAAAATAATTCCCTCCGAATCCCTAAAATGGTTTTGAATACAATGAAGAGGTATGAAAGGGAGAATTTAATTGTCAAAGATCTCGTTCGGATTGTAGAGATTCAAAAAACCATTAGCGTCAATATCGCGGAAAACAAACCGTTACTAAATATCACGAACTGCAATCGAATTCACGCTTTACAGAATAATAAATACACGGAAAGATAGCGTGAAATTCACAATTTGCTTTGTAAATTATTCATGTTGTTAACCAACGAAGCATGAATATTTGCGTTCAATCTTCACACTGATTCGAACGTATCTAACTTCATGATTACACATAATAGTATCTCCATCAAGATGATTATTACATTTTTTTTCACCTGAGAGGTTCAGGTATTCAAGATAAAACCAAGTTTGATACAATGAAATTGAAAGTGAATAAAAAACAGGAAACGATTCATTAATCTTAACCCAAAGAATGAAGCAGTCAAAGGATTTGGGAAGAGTATTCAGTGTTTTTTTTTCCTTTCGTCTTTCGGACAATAAAAGGGAAGATACTTGTACATGACAGGAACTCAACTGAAAATTATTAATCAAATTACCCGACGTTTCATAAGGAGCGAACAAAGTTATTTACAATGAGATTCATCGTTCAAAATTCTCAGTGTGGTTAGATCTGGATGATCCATGTTAAAAGAAACTTGTTCCATTAGAATTTTGGTGTATTTTCATTCATAAGGAGTTTAATCGAATTTGGGATTTAGGGGATTTGATCATGAGGATTGGGATATTTAGTTCTACGAAACGATGCCATACGAAGGATTATGGATGCTAAGAACGTTTACGGAAAATCCTACGAAAATGCTCGAAACTTCGAAATGAGGCTGTTGCGAATAATTATGAGCTATGCACGTGCATAAAATATCTTGACAAATTTATCTGAAACAGTTTCACACTTGCATAGCATGTGTACAATCATAAAATAATTAGCATATTTGAGAAATTCTTATCGCACTGCAGAGAAGAAGAAAGAGCTGTGATAAGAGAATCCCCTTAATTTTCACAAAGATAATTAAATGAAATGAGGAAAATTAGTAGTTGCAACTAATTACAATTGATGTTATTCATTGATGAGAGACATGAAAGAGGGTTCACATAGCAAAGAGTTATTTGATGTCCTACATATTTTGAAATGAAGTGTTTCATAGCAGTGAATATTTCATAATAAAATTGCTTATTAAATTCTCAACAAATTGATGGAGAAATTCTATCATCTGTCGCTAAAAGAGGTCGTATGTTTCATAGAATGATTTGACACTTGACTTCTCAATATTCACTTTTTCTCATTTTATCTTTTATAAAATGGGCTCTCAATCAATTTTTCTTCATGGATGGAAACAATACACCAAGGGGATTTGGTGAATTTTTCTTTTACTCCCACTGGGAAGAATTCGACAAGAAATTTCCCACACTGTTATGTAAAGTAATTAACGGATACATCCAACTTCTTATAAATTTTGTTGTAATGAAATGTAAAAACCCGATGAAAAGTCGAACCGGTAGTCGGTAAAACCCCAATGAAACAAAAAGACGTTGAAAAGATGTGTTTGAAAATTATCATTTCATGAACAGAAGGTCCATTTGTGCAACTGAGATCTATAGCATTCTTGTATAACTCCAAGCATCATAAATTCGGATACACGCATAATACTCTCATCATCGACCTCATTACATGCATACTATTCACTTTGTATGCATTTCTCCAACAACATATATTACTCAATACGGTCCATATATCTATTTATGCGAGTCTGCATAATGTTAGAATAAGGTGTGAAAGTTAACAACCACACCTCAAGTTCCTATATTTCAAGGACGACGAGTATTAAACAAGGTCATGCTATATCATGCCAAGCCACGCGACTGGAAGTTATGCTATCCACTCGTATATCCACTGATTTATTCATCTCTCAAATTGAAATTAAATGATTTGATATAATGGTTCCGTTTCGCATTTGAACATTCCTTACGGACGCCATCAAAGTTAAATAACGATTAAAATGTCCACGATTTCCTGTTCTTCATCATTTCCCTTTCCGAAGATACATACATCATTCCTGGACCCCCAAACGAGAAATCAAGATGGAATACGTTTCTACGATACTTACGACTCCAAACGATTATTTCACCATCAATCAACTTTTACGTATTCATTTTACGATGGAAATGATTATACACAGTGCCCTATAGGATTCTTTGAAACCTAATAGATTGGTATTTTGGTGTTGAAATTAATATAAAAAAAAATGTCGTTCGCAATGATATAAATTTTCCAAATGTGAACCATTTGAATTATTACGAAACTCTCATCGCTTCAATCTCGGAAATGTATATTAAAATTTCATCGGTACCATCCACATTCTTTGCTATTCCTTCAATTGAATCATCTACAGTTTTCAGGCTGTTTGCATGGAAATGGTTTTGAATGTTACAAAACAGTCACAGAAAGTCTTCGAAGTCATTGATAAAGTTTATGTTGTTGGAGTTATCGGTCTAGGATATTCGCGGTTGATTGAGATAACAGGGATAGAATATCCTCCTTAATTATCTGCTCATGCAGAAACAACTGTACCCATTCAGAATCATTGCTGTTTTCCAACTGGCGCTAAATGTTCACTGGACTTCAGACGGTACTGGCTTAGGTGGTCAAACAATCTTGAGCCGAAACCGCGTTAGTACCGAATCAGAGTTGGTTGGATGGTGAAATGCGAAAAAGAGACGATACGACACCGATATCGATGCAATGTTGTTCTAATACGGAAGAGATAGCGGATAGGGATTCCACTGATCTTTCTAATAACACGTTTAATTTGATGAGACAACACTGCGCCAGTATTTGGCCAGAGTTAGTATTAGCATTCAATATGTTCGATAGATGACAATGTGCCAGTATTGATAAGACTCTGGGTGACTATGGAATCACTCGTCAACTAACGTTAGAATCAGGATCTTGGCAATTCAGCTGTTGTAGGCAGCCGAAGTCTTATTGCCAGCATTAGGCCAGAGTTGGAATGTTTGGAAGATAGCAATGTGCCAGTATTGATGAGACTCTGACTGATTACGAAATTGGTACTCGGCTGACATTAAAATCACGATGTTGGCAATTCGGCTGTTGTAGTGAACCGAAGTCGTGCCAGTATTCGGCCAGAGTTGGTATTATCATTGAATGTTTTCGAGAGCCAGCATTGGTAGGACTTCATTCCACTACGGAATCTATAGTAAATTGTATGACTTCAACGGTTTCATTACAATGAATGACAATTTGAGTGATTCTTAGTTAACTTGGAGATCGGCTGATGTGATAAAGACTCAGTTTCTCACTCGCAGGACCCGGGTTCATCCTCACTCAGTGAACTTTTTTTTTTTACTTGAAATATGATGACTCCTGGTAACTCCGGTTACCGGTATTGTGCCAGTATTGGGTTCGGTTTGAATTTCTACATAGGATGTCATCATTTCGACTTCCTGTCATTTCTCAACCAGCTCTGGCAAAACAACTAATCCTGTTGCAATGCCAGAGCTTCACCATAGCAGGCTCACATCAAATATCGCTACCGCTGTGGTGGTCAATGTTACTGGCCCTTATGTCAAATGTTGTTATCATTTCAACTCCTTTGCCAGTACTAGCAATCCAACTGGCTCCATAATGGTCGCTCTAGATTTGTCAGTACTGGCACCTCCGGCAACAGTAGTGAGCCAATAGCGGCCCGTGTTTTTACTTTCACATTGGTGGTGTCGGTCCTTGTGATTTTCTTCGTGGGATTATATGAAAAAATCATTGTTCTGCAAACAATCCAAAAACTGTATATAATTTGACTGAAGATACAACAAAAACTATCTATAGTACTTCAAATATTACTATATAACACGGTTTTGATGGTTTTATCAAGCGATTAGAGTTTCTTGATAATTCAGACGGTACACATTTTGAAAATAACAGAAGGATATACGATTGATTGCAGCAGGTTTTTTGTATTTGTTCTAACATAGGCTTCGTTCTATGCGAACATAATTTTCTTGTAATTAATAAGCATGAAATAAAAATCATAACTGTCTTCTAATCAACAAAAACTTACTGTGAAACACCAATTCATTAGTTTCCAAACAATCCTATGGAATATTCTGTATCATGTTATGAGGGATGTAAAGCAACTCAAACTTTTGGATAATAATGCATCATTTCCGTATCTCGACTAAGTTCTAATCATTTTCCCATTTGGAACATCCCATTGCACGCAATTGACACACGTATAATAAATTTGATTGCATCATGAGGACTATGGTTAAAGGAGGAACTGTATTGGAATCAACTTTGCAGAACCGACGATTGCAACTGCGTGACTCGCATACCTCGAGTTACACGTATTTAACATGCACGATTGAAATTCAATTAGACCACTGAATTCACCCGTGCATGCATCGGCCATGTAATAGTTGTAATTGAAAATTCAGTTCAAAAATACTGATATCAATCTAAAATCACTAAACCGAAAGCTACACGCTAGCTAGTTCACGCGTGGAAAGCACCTCTCGAAGGAAAACAAATATTAACGGGATAGTGAGAGGAGATTTTCTTCTTATTCACTGGATATTGCAACATCTTTTTCACGATATTCTCATAGACCTTTCAGTACTTGTTGTTAGGTGCTCTGTTGCTTGTTGAACACATCTCACATTATTTATGGACAGATAGGCAATTTACCGGTTTTATATGAAAGTTGAAAGAATGATTTTCCGCTTTCTGTAGATATATATGTATGTATATATACAATTTTTTTTTTCTTGTGTGATATGATTTCACTTCAGAAGAGAATGATTTTTTATCACGTACTTTTCATTCGATTTTTGCTCATCGGTAAAGTGAAATGAGATTATCTCGGGATAAAATGAGAAGCATGAATATGTAGGATATATCGATACTTTCAACTCTTTTTAATCGAAAGTGATGAACCCTAATGTGTGAACGTATAAATCTCGGTGAGCGGATTCAATTGAGAGATCTTGGACCACGATAATTCACCAGAATGAATATCGGGTGGCCTTTTCAAGCAAAGTGTGTTGAACTTCCTCAAAGTGTTTCTCTTCGCGAATTCTCTTGGAGAATGTATTCCTGATCTTCAAAATAATCGATTTTTATTCATTCTCTGAACTATTAGAAGCGAAATCAAGTACCTATTTATTTTTCCAGAAGCGTTTAGCTCGTATAATAACAATAATGACATGACGACCTTGACTTTCAGTAACATTTGCAGAACTTCATGGTCAGGTGTAGTTTTTCTCTCTCTTCATTTTACACCACGTTCACATACAATTCGCTCACTGTTGCGCATACAAATTGATTACAAGTCTGCAGGAGAAACTTTGTCATTTGTAAATCTCCATGCTAGCAATTGATCATTTGGAATTATCAGATAGGTATTCAAATCGTTGGTACAATGAAGACTCGATATCGAAGCATAGAATATTCATCTTGAATTTCCTTGGGAGGAATACAATTCATAGCACTTACACGTATATGTAAATCTCATTATTCTGCCAGTCCGCTATTATGCACGCTTTCGATGCAGCCTCAGCCTGTTTCTGTATCGCCTGATACTGACACTTCCTCTATTGTTTTCCTCTTTATTCTTCCCTCTTACTTCTGTACCATCAATGCAGAAGGCTAGCAGACCTGAATAAGTAGCTCCATCGATTGTCTCCGCGTACAATGGCTTCTTGTCTGCCAGATGAAACCGAAGGAGAATAGCAGTGAATATCTATGATTGGATTGGCATGGTTTGTTTTTTCATTTATATCGCAAGAAAAAACTGATCATCATTTTTGTGCTTTTCAACTTCCATGTTCCTTATATATAAGGAAATGGAAGTATTGTGATACGGTCGAAAATCCATGACGCAGAAGGGAGTATTTCGCCTTTGCCAAACGCTTTAGAACGTCGAAACAATGCGATCCCCAGAAATGTCTGTGTGTGTTCTTTTTTTTTGGTTCACGATAACTCCTCGAAGGATGCACTGATTCGAACGAATGTTTTTGCAATTCGTTCGTCTCATTGAGGACTCGAGACCTATTGATTTACAGACGGATCGGATGGCGCGTTTCGGAAATATCGCGGAATATTGTTTGAAAGATTTGTGATTCAGCGACCTCGCATATCTTCTCTTCCCATTATCCGATTGTTATGAAACTTAAGCCACGTTCCAGTTACGTTCCAATAGTGGTCTTGTATAAGTTTCACCCGGATCGCTTGGAAATTGTGGAGAATTTTTCCTTGCAATCAGCATTATTTGACAATATTGTCAAAGCGTGCCTTCCTCATGTCCGTATCATACAAATGCCATGGAATTTCGAGCATATTCAATTCACGAGGTGTTTGTTCTACGGTATCAATTTCAAGCAAATGAGGAGTGAAGGAAGGAAATGTTAAACAGTAAGCTTCGAAACAGAATGTGAAAATTTCGTAAAAACCATTATCGTGGGGATATATCCCTTTCCTATCATTTGATCGGTATGAAATTCCTACTACAGTTTCATTCAGTGTCGGTAGTGGTCCCATATAAGTTTCAACCTGATCCTCACAGAAGAATGGGAGGAAGAAAGGGAGCACGTTCTCGAGAATTTTGATTTGTCATTGTGTATGACTTCGCTTCCTGTCATCCAATTGCAATGAAATTTATACCATAGTTTAGTTAAAGTCTCGTTGTGGTCTCTTATGAGTTTCATCCCAATTTATTGACATATAGTATGTGGAACAGGGATGTTCATCGTTTGAATTCTGCTGAAAGTCATATGAAATCATGATACAACCATTATTATACCATGGTAATGGATACCATTAATAACACAATCCAAAAATCTTGAACGGAGATGAAGACTTTAAAGGAAAAACAAGCTACCTTAGAATCCGGTAACAAACAACTTAGAGAAGAGATTCACTTCTTGAAAAAAGAAGTGGAATTTCTGACGTATAAAAAAAGAGCACGCAACCTGGTCATATATAATTTAGTAGACAAAAAAGAGGTCAACAACAAACTCCTGACCCATGTCACTGAATTTTTTGAAGAACTTCAGATCAATCTACCGGAAGATGCAATTCAAAAAGTCAAAAGACTTGGAAAAATAGAAAATAAGAGACCAACCTTGATCACCCTCAGCTCGACGGAACTCGAGATTTTCGACAAAAAACAAGACTTCAAGACAGAAGGAATTATGGTAGCAAATGACTTATCAATCACTCAGAAAGAAGAAATAAAAAAACTCACAAGCACTCGAAACTAATCTCTCAGGTGAATATGAGGAACATTGGAGTAATGTATGATTCTCCATACCGATTTTTACCTGAAATTTGTATTCATTATTTCTAATTGGGATCATATAAATTCGAATGGAGACACCTCAGAGTAATATATACTTGAATCTCATAAAGAATATAAGACAATATGTATGTATATTTCCCGATAAAAGTTCAACTCCTTCTGATGGTAAAGTCACTGGATTTAAGGCCACTTCTTTCGATAGATATTTTATATCGTGTATCGTACCACTAAAGCCAAGAGTTTCATTTGAAATTCAATTTCAAGGTATAATCTTTACCCTATACTTTCTTCACATACATATATATATATATATATATATACACAAACCAATAGATAGAGGTATATATGTTCTTCTTAAGAATTATTGGAAACTCTTTTTAAGCGTTGTGCTTCCATTGTTAACCGCGTGCAGATGAAAAATGGTTAACTTTCATATCGAAGAAATATCATTCAATTCAATTATTATGAAACTTTCTAAATTCGCGAAATTCGATCGTTCAAACGAATGATGATCCAACATATTCTCATTGGATGAGATTCTGCATGTGAATACACTCACTATGTTGGTCAACCGTGGGTAATTCGATATCGTGAGATCGACCTTTCACTTGACCACTTCCTCGTGATGCGTTAGGAAAGCAGCATCGATTCCATATGCATCTCACCAACTGCATTACAATCTAATTCCTGGTTGATATATGCAATCTCATCAATAAATTCAGAAATCAACTGAAACAGTGAATAAAATTAGAACATCTGAGCATTTGAAATACAATACAACCCTCATCTCAGCACCTATGGGAAGTTCCAAGTTCGACTTCTGGTCTTGGTAGTTTCTTGTTCAAAATTTGTTTCATTTATAGTTCATGCGAACTGTAATTTCCAAATCTTGAAAAGGGTACGTGTTCTCTCTTTGATTATGAGTAGAGGCAAAGGCAAAGGTGGTATAATGGCCCCCTGCTGGTAATATGGACTCCCTCGGTATCTGATGATCTAGGTCACGAATTCTAGCAGTGAACACTGAAAATACCAGAACTAGTTCCCAAACGACACTGCAGATCAAGCTGTTATGATTTGTAATATATCAAGCAGTGAATTTTGTCGTCTTTATCAAAAGTCTGAAAGGTAAGAGTTTGGCTTGATAATACCACGATTTTTTCATTTCAACTGGTAAAACCAAGTTCATGTATGTATTTAGTATGCTATAAAGATTGTGTTTCACATGAAGTGATGTCAGTTTACTTATCAAGTTGAGTGTAGGAAAATTTCATTTTCGAAGATGAGAGCAAGGTGGATATACGGGCTCCTTGCACTGCGGGTATTATGGGCCCCTGGCCATATTTCGTGAAGAGGTGTTTTCTGAAAACACAAGAGGTGAACTGTGGGTTAAGTGTGTGATTTGTTATATGTGGGCTCACAATGATTGTGCTGGTTAGGAGAAAGATGAATACATTTGTAACTTCTGTAAATGAATTAAAACGAAAAACATTGCCACTTTTATTTTAACGCGGTATCCAAGCGGACCTTCAATATATATCTAGATATTAATGTTGAAACAATAGTAGACCCAACTCTATTTTATATGAATTTATGAATAAATGAACATGTTTTCTCAATTGTTGTTCTGTTCTGTTTTTCACATGAATATCTTGGGGCCCATATTACCCGGATAAAAGATGGTGATGGAGAAATGAGAAACTTTAGAGAAACCATTATATTCCTCTGAGGGCTGCGAAGAATACATCGTGATTTCATGCAATTAAGGTGACCGGCCCCATTAATGAACACCTTAACCCCCATTAGCGGACAATCGTTTATCTATTATATCTTTCCTATGGCATATTATTCTGAATTTATTTACATAACAGCGGTTGATTTAGTATCCAGTCAGTCATGCTTGGATGAAATTAAAGCACTAAATGAAAAGTACTATGAATCAAAAACCAAAACGTTCATTAAAGGGGTCGCGTTCATAAATGGGGTCATCTACCTTAGTGTTAGATGAGTATTCTGATCTATTTCCAATTTTTATACTGAAAATAAAACAAAGTTATTATAAGAAAACCAAGTGGGGGCCCATATATCCACCCTCACCTCTATAAATCCAATACATACCCACATAGCATGAAAGTTTTGAGAACATTCTGAGAACGTTTCTAAAACGTTTAAAGTTCTCTAAAGGTTCTGACAACGTTTAGAGAACTTTCAGTGCTATGCGGGTATCGTGTGGCTTACTCCATATGAGAGAGAATTAAAATTTGATACGTTTCAAGGTGTGAGAAGTCTCCATCTAATCTATGCTCTGAGAAAGGAGTTGTGATTATTAAAGACATCGATCCGTACGAAAAGTGGTATCCGCTTCGTTGTGTGTCACACACGCATCGATTGTTTTCATTGATCAATGAAAATATCTTCCGCTTCTAAAATAACCATAGGGGTACAACTCAACGTTATACAATAAAATAAATTCGAACTGATTTCTGCGCCCTCTAAGCGGGGTATTTTCATGCGAACTAAGAATCAAAATGGCAGTCTCGTGTAGCAAGGTAACCTCAAAAGTATTCTGGTTCTGAAACATCAATGGGATTTCAACAATCAAGTGTGAAAATTCTGAAGCCAAATTACATTCCAACACGTTTAATTTGTTCTTAGAATTCTTGTCTAGGCTTTATTATTAAAATACTTTTGATGTTGCAAAAGCAAAATTGATAAGCTTAATGTTGAGGTTATCTTGATTCAATACGATCAAAGCGCCACCATACAAGAAAACTTGTTCTCAATTAAAATATGATTTAGGGTCATCCTATAGAGTTGAAGCCCTCTGGAAATAACATTATCATTGCATCATTTGGAATACAATGAATATTTTGATTTTCTGTTTCAGGTGAGTTACCGATATGCACGCTTTTTACTCCACACAGTAGGTGAGTGGACTTATGGAGAAGATGATATGATTTTATCATTTCTGATGAAATTTTTTGTAATAGTGATAATTGTGTATGAAGTTATCAGCAGCCACGAGAGGTTGGTTGTATCCTCCCAAGAGGCGTATCCAGTCAAGAGTTCAATGAGGTAGAATAACCAGTTCTCCATCTCCTCGAGGCATACGAGAACTATAGCTCGGTATTATGATTAATTACATCATCAGAATAAGCGAAGGTGTAGTACAATTGTTTTCGTATCTCTGGTACACGGTAATGGGAATCGATGATTGATTACCACCCCAGTATCTCGCAAACATTCAGCAAACTGTAACTGGAAACATTTTAACTCTTGTCATGACGTATCGCGAATAGTTGGTATAACAACGAGAAGGATATTTTATACGTAAAACGCTCATTAGTGTAACAGCCTTATGAAAGAATGAAAAAACCTGTGGTTTTGTCAACATGAAGTTCGTCAAGTCAAACAATGTTGTAACCTCTACCACCGTTAAAATACTTTTCAACAGTTTCGTCGCTTTTCTACGATTGCTTTGCTAATTGTCACTTCACAGGCTGGAAACGTTGGGTGTTGTTTGAAGTACGCGTGGTGGACTACACAAAAGAGGCAAACTTTGTGATATTATTTTCAAATGAATGTTACGAATACTAAATTCTTCCCTGAAAAATCATGGATCGATGCTTGTTTTCGAAGAAGGAGAAGAAACAGAAGTTCACATGTACCATTACTGTGCACTGAACCGCTAATAGAAGTAGTCTAGTCATTTACGAGTTTGTAACGTCTGCACTGACGAAAAACTAGAAACTGGTGAGTGCCTCGGAAGTATTTGGCGAGTTGGCTAGTTTTTTGCAAGTGCAAGCATTACAAATTCGTGAATCACTAGACTATTCTACTAGGGATTAGAATTTATGTCATTAACGAGATATTCAAAAGAGGATGCAAAAACAGAACATTCGCTACAACTGAAGAATTTTTAGTTGTTTTATGATCTGATGTCGTATTTCACTGGTGAATTTAGTGAATTTTTGCTTGTGGCAGCTGAAAATTTTTCTCAGTGTGGTTGACATTGAAGGGAGAGAGAGAATCAAGACGAAGATTACGTTGAATTGAACTATTGACGGTAGAGCAAAGTACATTAGAATTCCATGCAGAGATGTTGCATGGATTCGACGAAGCTCGCAAGGATTAAATATAGTGGGAAAGGATTCAAAGAACATCTATGAATCATATCGATTCACATTACATACACAATTGAATGTATGGAATGAACTAATCTCTTCTTATCTAATTTTGCGTAATTCCAGTCAGAAGATCTTTCACGTGAAAGGAGCTCGATGATCGAACCCGTTCTCTTTTAAGGTTACAGAAGAGTTGCAAAAGTTACGAAACTGTAGAATCGACATTTAAAATCGTCTTGCGGTGACTTTTTGTTTCAAAAGAACGCCGTTCACCGCACTCCACTCCTCTCGATATTCTAATGAACGGGTGCTTTGAAAGATCCGCAAACGAATTTAATTGGTATATTTAGTCCAAGTTTTTCATGCTCTTCCTTTCAATTGAACTCTGTCAACAATTCATATTATTGTTTCACGAAACACGAAACTTTCATTCATTTCCATCATGCTTCAACTTCTAGGTGCTTTCAAACGAGGAAAACTCGAATACATAATTCGATCGGATGAATAGTAATTCCAAGTACGAATAATCAGTTTGTAAAGTTTGAAGCTGAGAAAGAAGTCATTTGAAATCAATTCGTCTGACTTTCATTTGTTTGTATTGAACTTATGATTCTGTTCTTTGGAATATGTTAATTAGTTTTGGTCATTTCAAGAGTATCTCAATCCTCTCAATCACAGTGAACTCGTTATAGATGTGCAAACCCGTGAATAGCAGCTGATTCTCTAGCCGAAAGTTTTCGAAAAGCCCTTCTCTACTTTCATGGTGAGTCCAGATTGTTTTGGAGTTGAAATCCTCACAATTTCTCCAGGAAATTTCACAGCAGAAAAGACCGTGATTTGGTAGGAAATTAACCATTGAACACCAGTTAATTCCTGAGGTGAAATTATCTGTTTCCAACAATCCTGAATCAGATTACTTTATATTTTAAGGAAAATGGATTTTACGATTTTGTACTTGATGAACAGGAGCCATTAAGATGTACATATAGTCAGCGCATTATGATGAGATTCACTGTAAGACATAATCGGGATTTCCCAATATGTGCAGCAATGGGAAAATTTCGTTCATTGGATGGGAAATCAACTTCAGATACATTTCTATGAAACTTACCATAAATTGACCTGAAGATTCCACATTTTATGGGATTTTCTTCAATATTTCACAGTAAATTTCCAGATAAGTATGGAAAATTCCAACGCATATATATTTATCAATCATCTCACAATAAATATGTGGAATTTCTCATATAAATTCTTGACAGGGTTCAATTCATTCACACGGGAATACAAATAATTATATGAGAAAGAATAAGGCGGTCGAAAAGTTATAACAATGATCGGAAATTGGGTATTTTACGTCATGGAAGAGTTATCGGGGAATTCACTTCGAAATACTTCATCTTATTTCTTACAAATGGAACCAGCCATCAACCTGTACACTCCAGAAGCTTGGAAATCAATTACACCCGACTAGAAATTTACCCCATGGACCAGATCAGGTCAACTTTGATCCAGCCCAGGTCCTGGTAAAGCAACCTCGTCAGGACCTGACAAGTCATGTCACGTAAGCACCTTACGAGGCCAAACTGATAAGGATTTGATGTGTAATTCCATACCAAAACCTCCAGAATGAATTGAAATTAGGATATGAACAGGAAATCCACAACCCAAAAATCTTATATTCGGCGTGGAGAGATCTAACTTGAAAGATATGCACAGTTGATATTTGTTCAGAAATATTTTCTTAATTTAGAGAAAGTTTATTTCACCAAAGAGTATACAATCTAAAATTGAGACATTTTTGCATTCACTTTACTGGATATAAACATGTATGTTCATAATCTCAGGATGACCTAACAGGGTCTTGATGAGATTACAGCCAGGAAACCCTATTTCAACCTTCTAGGATAATTTAAGGGAAACCAAATTAGGATCAAATGGGCTTATCCCTACGTGGGGCATCCACATCTAACCTGATGACCTTGTTAGGTCCTCACTGTATGTCAAGTTGACCCTATGATAATTTCCAGTCGGATACATCAGATCGCAAACAGTTGAGATTATAGCACGACCCGCCGGTGATGCAACCAGAATTATTGGTCAGGAAAAAACAAAATGAAGTAATAAGATCATAATATCGGTCTATCTACAGACCTTTTCCGATCGATAAAGATGGTCTGTGCAGAGCCATATCCTGATTTTATTACTTTATTTTTAAATAATTTGTCAGAAAAGATTTGGCTCAGTTTGCATCGTCAGGGATTGCTGGGGATCCCCTCGAATAGTAACTAATTCTCACGTGCTGAAAATTCCGCAATGTGATGGAAAAATTAGCAGTCAAATAGCCACTGATTTCCCGATGAGTTCCGTTCGAATCTGGCGTTCCATCTTCATGGATTTGGAATTTCACAAGAGGAATGTTTCAAATTTTATGTCCACAGAAAAAAGAAAATGGATGAATCTACCGTGTAGGATGATAACGCGTCACTTCGAGTCTTTAAATGGGAATTTTTACAATGTACTTTGTCGAAATTTCTGTTTAAAAACTCGAAGCGACGTGTTGTCATCTTACACAGTAATTTTTTCTTTTCTCTGTGCTGGGGAATATTTTATTTGATATTTATTGAGTGAAATGTTGTTATTTTTAATCAATCAATCCCCGGCAGCGAGAATTTCGACATCTTCTTCTCTAAATTCAAATCAGTAGAAAGTAATGAGAATCAGCGAATTCCACTGGTGGATCAGTGCTAAGTCTGCCACTGATTGAACCAGTGAAATTCACTGATTCTCAGTACTCTCCACTGATTCGGATTCACAGAGCCAGATCTCATTGAATCCTTTTGGAATCACCAAATTCATTCCTGAGATGTCAATGGAATGGAGTCCTTGGCGCGTTCAAATTGGCATAGATTATGAAGGGTGAGTTCACATTAATATCCGAGAGTAATAAACCGAACTCTTGAAAGTATACGGGAGCTGAAAATAGTGCCAGATATATAGTATTGGACCTAAAATTACAGTGTTGGAGGTATTATCATAATACCGCAGTGCTGTTCTAGCAACACTGAGTATATCTGATAGACGAGAATGTGCCAATATTGGGAGCGCATTGGATGACGATAAATCATGGGGATAGAAATTCACTTGTTGAAGTATATCAAAAGCGAAAGTTGGGAGCATCATTTACCACATGCCGGTGTTAGAGCAACACTGATTCACTTGACAAAACACAACAAAACATCAAGCTTGTATTCATACATTGTTTCAAATTCACCGCATCTTACGGCATAGCTTATTGATTAGAAATGTAGATTTCAGATGATCAGGTCAGCACGGACATGGTGTCAAACCTCTTTGGGTAGAATATGTTGTCCGTTTTGCTTACTTCCGTTGAAGTGGATAAAGTTCTTTCCCAATGCTTCACACTGTTCATTCTATCGGTAGCAGGTCATTACGCGAATCAAACATAGGTAGACACAACTCAGCATAAACCTTGCATAAATGGAACAAAATGAATTGCCAGTATATTGCGTACGTATAAAATTATAATTCATTTTGATGAAAGGAAGATATACACGCGAAGAAAAACTTAATAACGAACATAACTAATATGCTAATATTAGAAAAAAATCATAAATCTTGTTCATTCGAATCACTACGGTACTATCAGGACACAAATAAATCATGATATTACATCACATATGGCATAACATACGTACCGCTACGACAAATTCATCGTCATAAAATCGATGATGTATTCCCATCGTATCATCGTTATCGACACATACTCAATAATTTCATATAAAATACATAATCTATGCGTACATCTAACAGTGAGGGAAAAAGTAATAAATGCGAGGAGCAATGTTCAATTACGAGAGCAAACAAGCAATCTGAATATTCCAATGAATTTTGATAATTGATTAACACGCTTTGATATAACGATTTGTCAAACATCATAAAATGTGGATATTCATGTTATCAGAAGGGATAACTCCATAGTATTACCACGACATGGGTAATCTTGTTCCATATGATGGCATAAAGTTCTTCGCAAACATCGTTTTGCATTTAAAATCGTTCGTAACATGTGGTGCATGTAACAGTACCCCTCGGATAATAATTCATATTTATGCAATATAACGAGTCAAATGATATGGAACCATGAAACGCTGATGAGATGACATCAAAGAGTCTATTAGGTCACAATTTTTAGAGCTCATAAAGCAGTCTTCATCTTCCGAAAAGTCCCGTTGTCTCACAAGATTCTATCCAGAAAATTAGAAATATTATAGCAAGTGGAGGAGGGATTTCAATGACAGATGCTAACTTTTTTTTCTCTACGAAGCATGATAATTTTGTCAACTCATAAAGTTGGCAATCTTTTTCAGATAAAGTTACGTGCTTTGCGAAGGTACGCTTTTTCTTTCGTCGATTCTCTTTCGCTCTTCTTCACAATGACGAGAAATGAGAGGAAAAGGATCTGCTTGCTCGTAAAGCGAGATCCTTTCTCCCAAGTGAAGATCTGCATACATACTTACATACATACGTGGATATAAATGCACTTACGTGCGCAATAATACATTCCTTCTCCTCCGAATCACAAGAGATCGGCCGAGACAACTGTATCCTGAAACATCTCTGTACGTTGCAGTCCCAACCTCATTCCAACTTTGTAAATGTTTATGAGGTTACGTTATTTCTATTCCACCTTGTCGACTTATTCAATCTGAAAGACTTTGGGAAAGACTTATCGTGCTATTATAGTTTATATTCACAGAAAATCTGTTGAGGTTCAATAATCATGGTAATGTGTTGTCCTTTCATCATGGAACCAATGTCGCGAATTAACTCAGTGAGTAGGGATGCAGATAATCTAACAAAGTCGTCAAAAATCTGGGATAGATCTGACCTGATTGGAATGAAATAGAGGTCACCATACATCATTTCAATGAATTTGGATGTAGAATGTATGTCTACGAATATCACATTTTTGTAAAATCAACTCTACAATAATAGCCCATTCGTCGACACTGAAAATTTTCGGATCGATTATTAGAAATTTCGAAAGCTCATAAATGAGAGGTGAAGTTAAAATGGTTGTCAATATCAAGACATTTCAAACATTGCTCACAGATCCTGATCGATGCTGAATGTAATTTCACAAATTACATTACGTATTCTCGTAGAACCGTGCATGACTATCCGTTGAATTACAAAATGTTGAATATCTAACATGAAGGGCACAAGGAGCATAGAATTTCCCAACGAGCATGATCTTCCTATTCAAGCAAAAAGGTTCTGTAAAATGAGATTAATTCTCCGAAACACGAATTTTGCCATATCCCTTAACTGCAAAGCGTGATACAAAGAGCGATTCATCATTCAGCGTAGGTTGGAACACTGTAGAGGGCAGAGAAAAATAGAACATAGAGAAACTTTAGCCAATGAGCTTTGCTGATTAGAAGTTTGATATTCAGCGGATCGTATTCTTCGCACGTTTCATATTCGAATCATGTACGAATAAACTGTACCAATTAATTGAGGTGGGAAATCTTCTGAACTTCATAACTGAGTTGAATAAAAAATTGCGTTTTTTTCATTAGTTTTCACTCAAATACCAATGTATCATTGTGTCAATTCATAGTTGGTTGAAACATTGAGTCGCAATTAAGGATAATTTATTGTGAGATATAACCGTACATTTCTTCATGGAAAATGCAGCAACAATTTCTTTTTACATTCATCAACGTGACATCAGGTGAAATATTTACTGCTAACGGTACCTAGCTCACTTACATTCCATCGTATTATATCTTTCATTTAATTGATTTTTTCATCTCCCTCTACGAAAAGATCATCCCAGGTTCGTTTGTTTATATAAAAACGGACAATCACAATGTTGGAATTAACAAAATTAAAACGAGATGAATTGGAGGCAGGAAAAGATATGTAAATCTTATGGGATTGGATGTTTGCTTGAATATAATGATGATGATGATCGTCATCATCGTCATCCTCATCAACTCTATCAACGTCGTGTAACGTTAGATGAGCTTCATGATTCTACCCCGCGTGGTCATTATCATATGAACGATAATTATATTAAAAGAGAACACTGTGATCGATGCTCCATTGTCTTGTTGAAGCTTACGCAATAGGTTGCCAGCCTATTCCCGGTTCTTTTACTTTTCATCCATCTCGCAACAGCACAACCTGGCCCGCACCAATTAGACGAAATGCAATTAACGAAGTTTCCTTTCCTCCGCGTCATCATCGTCCGTTGCACACGTAATCATGTTGCTGCTTCTTCTCACTACAGGTGTCGTTAATTGCTATTATCGATTTTTCTTGATTAACCCTCATTCGCGAACCCACAATCGCGTGAACATTTTATTTTCCAACATCATATTTCCTAAGAAGGTAATAAATTATATGAAAATATCGCATTATAAATGCATTATTATCGGAGAACGTGACACATCAGCCACCTTGAAAATTCCACAAACGTGTAACTGTGTAGTCCAAGTATATAACCTGGTAACGAAATTCCACGTGGAAATTGTAAATGGACCGACGACGTCAAGCCCTTGCGCCAAGTATGATTTATGCGTCTGCGTATATTCAACGTATATAACAGAATCGTCGTAATTTACCTTCTGTTCGAGTTTCTGATGTAAAATCGATTACGTGTGGAAGAGGGGAAGGAGCAGAGAATAACGTCGCACAAAAGAAAGGAAGAACCTAATAGCGGAATGTACACAATTATCTTACGGACATGGGTTTCCGAAACGGATGATAGTCAAAAACACGAGGACGATGTGATATCTTGAAATATGAGAATCATAATTAGCAGAAAAAAATTAGAAAGCTTTTACTGAACTGTAACCGTGTCAAATAAATGCGAAATGTTATTTCAACGAAGACTTATGGGCTGCTTAATTAAATTTTTCTCATGATATATGTGAAAGCGTCCAAATAGGATTTAAACTACAGAACCAAGGTAATATATTAAACTTTTACTTTCGGGTTAAGAGTTCGAGCAAGTAGTGAAATATAGTAGTTGGATCATTGGCGTAGTATGAATACACATCGATACGCTGGTGTTTAGAATTATTATTAGTTCGATTTTGGAATCACGATATTGTGAATTATGAGATTGATCACAAACGTTGTCAGGATTGATATTCGATAAATGTTGGGAGAACAAACGAGTTACGTGGAACGATGTCGGTATTTGAATTCACGCATCAAAGAAACATCATGCTTGTAACGTTTTATGTAAATAATGACATTTGAAGGGAATGTCAACTGATTCTCTTCGATTCTATAAATTGTTTGGAGCTCTTTGTTTTTGTTACAGGATAATTCAATGGCAAGGGAATATAAACGTTCAAGTTGAAGATTCTTGTGTACAAAGGAGAGAATGTGATTTGTTTGCTCACTTCTTTAGTTTATACACTGTGAAAAATTTACATAGGAAATTTCCCCTGAATATTCGGAAGTAATGACCACATACATATATGCGTTAGAAGTTCCCCGTATTTTACCGGAAATTTATCAAAAAATGATTTGAAATTTCCAGTTGAATTTATGGAGAATTTCATATATACATGCACCGGGAATTGATTTCCTATCCCACGATCTGAATTTTCCAATTGCTGTGTATAGGAAAATTTCGATGATTTTTTACAGTGTAGATATGTAATTGTCATTTATACAGTTTTAATAAATTTACCACCCCACGAATAACGTGAAATATGAAAAAGGAGACGATTTAATGCATCAGATTTAGACTTGAGATGAGGTTCATGAGATTTCATAAGATATCATTTCCTGAATTCAGTGAATCTCAGTAGGAATGGGACGAAGAATACCAATTATGTCGAGTGAATTTGAACCTGGCCAGATATATACGAAGTTACATCGCGCCGAGATAAACTTCAACTTCTATCTTATCACGAAGAATGATACCATACCAGTTGAGATCTTCTATGTTCAATTTTAAATCATTACTCAACGTTCAAAAGAAAACAGAAACTCATAATTTCAACGCAGTATTCTGCAGTTTACGTTTTGAATATCCTGTTTTGTAGATTTCAACATTTATCTTCCCCTGAACAGTTGCGAACAGCACAACACAGGTGTCTGAAAATACCAGGGATGTCATCAACTTGTTATTTGCAAAAAATTGTCCATACTGTGATGAGATTTATAATCACCATCATTCTAAACAGGTTTTTGTAGAATTCAAGGAAATACTCCCATCTGATTTGATTATTTTCCTCCAAATGTTTTACCTCGAAGATTGATTATGTTATCAATGAAGGTAGAATTACTGATACTGAACGGAAAATCAAAATTAGTTCTTTGTTTGTACAGAAAAAATGATTCTTATTCAGGTTCATGACTGTTTTGTAACTGGCATCATATTTTTGACGGTATTGGTTTGGTTTGGTTCGGTTCAAACAATCTTGAGTCTGTATTGAATCAATTGATTTTGGAATATACTCAATTTTGCGTCAGTCCCAAACCAGAGTAGGTAGCATGATGAAGTAAAGCGACACAAAAAATAATACTGGGCTAGTATCGATATGACGTTCCAATGTGGAATCAATATCAGATCAGAATTTAATTTGCTTGTCCGACCCTGGTAAAAATCACTCTAGTCATTTTTTAGGCGATTACAAGGCCTTGCAAGTCCCTCACAAGGGCCTGGTGAGGCCTCGCAAGGCCTAGAGAATTACTAGAGTGATTTCTGATAGGGGAGATGATGGTCAATATAGTGAGGCAAGACTGTATGAGTACTGAATTGATCTTGAAAGAAATCACCTGGACAAAGATGACACAAGTACGCACTGAATGGGTTGATATACAGGTTGGTTGAAAAGTTTTGAAAGCAAAAATGAAAGAATGTGTATTTTTTGATGGACTGATTTCTTTTATTCAATATAGTCTCCCTCAACTTCAACACACTCATTCCAACGATCCTCCAATAATTTTATACCATCTCTGTAATGATTTTCCAGAAGCTCCGCAAACTACTGTTCCACAGCTGCAGTAGCTTCTTCATTCGACGAAAAACGCTTTCCACGAAGGAATTGTTTCAAATTTCTGAACAGGTAATAGTCGGAGGGAGCCAAATCTGGTGAATACGGTGGGTGTTCAAGCAATTCGTACTTCAATTCGTTCAGTTTAGCCATCGCCAGAACACTTGTGTGAACACGTGCATTGTCTTGATGAAAAATGATTTTTTTCTTCCGTAAACCGGGTCTTTTTTCAAAAATTTTTTCATCCAACTGGTCCAAAAGGTTGCAATAATATTCAGAGTTAATTGTTTCACCTTTTTCGAGATAATCAATCAACAAAACCCCTTTTGCGTCCCAAAAAACCGATGCTAAAACCTTTTTTGCCGATCGTTCTGACTTCACCCGTTTTGGAGCTGAACAACTAGCTTCAGTCCACTGTAAACGTTCTTGTTTCAGTTTAGGATCATGATAATAGATCCAAGTCTCGTCCATAGTTACGAAATGACGCAAAAAATCGGTCTTATTCTACTCAAAACGCTCCAAATTACGCTGAGAAATTTGTTTTCGATTCAGCTTTTGTTGAATTGTCAACGAATGCGGCACTAACTTTCCAAAAATCTTTTTCATATGTAATTCTTCGTGTGAAATATGGAGTACTCATTCATCCGAGATGCCTATGGTATCAGCAATTTCACGCTTAGTCAAAACTCGGATCTTTACAAACAATATCATAGACTTGCTCAATGATGTCTGATTTCGTTGCACTTTTTGGACGTCCACTACGTGATTGATCTTCAACGCTTGTACGACCACGTTTAAACTCTAAAACCCATCGATGTACAGTTGGAAATGAAGGAGCAGATTCTTTCAACACTTTCTTCATTTTAGTATAAATTTCTGTTGCTGATAAACCTTCCAAAACAAAGAATTTTATCACTGCACGATATTCGGATTTTTCCATTTTCACAAAATACACTGACACGTCAACTTCGAATGACTTGTAAACAAAGAATGAATTGAAAGATCGGAATAAAATTTTGTGTGTGTTCAGATGAAGGATTAAATATAAAAATAGCGTATAAATTTTGATTCCTGTACTGGTTGATAGGTGTCGCTTTCGAAACTTTTCAACCAACCTGTATAAATGTGTTGAATCTCTATTCAAACTTGAAATCAGTGAAATTCAGATGAATTTTGAATGAATTGTCTATACATATCATCAAGTTTCAAAATGAATCTGTAAAAAATATTCTTCATTCAAATAAGTCAACAACCGGTGATTTCAAAATGCGACTGAATATGAGAAGGAATGAAAGCACAGTTAACAGTTCATCGGTACGTCTCTCTAGATATTTGGACTTCCATCAAATCGCAGATGTCGAAGTTACTGATCAAAAGAGTATATACGTCGAAACCACGAGCAGAGATGTAATTTATACGAAGTCGTATGTAAAGTCATCCAAGCGTACGGAGTAGCTTCAACCACTCACATGTCCGTTGAGGATTCAGCACAAATCGTACCTTTGACCCAACACATTTCCGAATGCTTTTGGCTTCTTTTTCCCCATTTGGAGTTGATTATCCTCCGTTCAATAATGTTTTTATCGTATCCGGTGATGCTTACTCGGTAGAATAAATAGTATCCACGTAAAAGAGGATTATAGATTTATACGTGCATTGTAATCTATCAGTCATTCGCGTCAATAAGTTCCAAAGGAGCATATCGAAAGAATTGAGGGAAGATATTACATTAGCACGAAATGCGATATATTCCGAAATTTTCGTGGAAAAAATGTCAGAATCGAGAGAAGAAATGAGAAGTGAATACGGGTTAATGAATCCAATTAACGAGAGATCAAGCGCAGGTTACATTCAAATTCAGGAATCCTGGTAGAAAAAAGTTGTTAGTCCCAAGCAGACGTTGGTTTAACGGAGTTATCCCTTCAACTACCGTTCCATCGTCTCTCAAGTTTCTCGCTCTTCCATTCGCTTATCCTAAAATTTCGGTGATACTATTCATCGCTGCCAGCTCGCACTTTCCTCCGTCTTTGTCTGTCTCTCTCTCTCTCTCTCTCTCTCTCTCTTTCTCTTCTTTATTCACGCTTCAGCACAATGATGGCATCCATCTGACTTCCCGCCACAAACGAAGCTTGAAACATAATCGTGTCGCGGTTTTGTTCCGGAAAGAGAGTGAATTGAGAAACCAGAGGGTATAGAAATTCAACTATGAAATTATATTCTTCCTGTCTGAATTTGAACATTCTTGTTTTTGTACACATTATTCATTTTTAAATAATCACAAGCTCTCACACGAATCATCAATTATCGAGTGACATTTTATTCGAAATCTCGTTGTTTTATCAATTCCATGTATTCCACGCGTGAATTTGAATCGATCAAACCTCGAGTATCATTTTTGAACGATCGATTGATACACTATAACATGAAATACCTCTCAACCGTTGGCACTATTGTTCATGGGGACACGAAAGACAGTTAGCAGATCGGTATCGTATGTATGGGTCCGCACACATGGAATCGAATGATATGATCTGTATATCCAACAACGTAAACGATATAAAATCAAGGACCTGACTGAAAACATGATCGATGGATTCAAAGGAGCTTCCGTGTTCCACGTGAAATCAGTTATAAAGCTCCATTACCATCGATTATCGTCCTCAAACTCTTCAACCTATACATTCACAAAATAGAAATTATGTTCCCTCTTCAATGTTATTTATGAAATTACACAAATTACGTTAGTTCATTTTTTAGAGACTAAAGTTTATTCAATTCGTATCCAAATTGGATATACCGCCATCACACGTGTATACGTATCCTCCACTGCTCACATAGTTAACGAAGCAGTAATTTCCATGCAAGGGATATTTAGATAGAGCATACACGAAATGTGGAGTGTATAAAATCAAATCTATATCTAGGTATGCTCACATAGCAGTTCTCATACCTACCCAGTGTGTACATTTCCCATTTACAGATCACAACGAAATCGAGAGATCATCGAAAACAACTTCGAGCGAAACATAGAAAAGAAAAATCATTCGCATAGAAAAGTAATTTTTCGCTGTTAAGGAAAACGTTCTCTCAGATGTTATTATTCGTATCGAGAGTCGAAAGCTATTTCTATTCGTATACATCAATATGATTCCAAGACGATTGAAAACAGAAAAATAGTTGCAAGAAAATACAAGATGTTGCTTATGTGTACTAGCAGAAGTCGTGAATACATATATATGTATATCATAAAAGCAAATGGTTTTCTGAGCATTTTCCTTTGCTTACGTTTCTCCGTAAAAGAAAAATCTTTGAACCTTGGTGGTGGCAGGATAAGAAGAATGCCTTATAGTATCTGCAGACTTTGTCCAAAGTGTTTTTCTCTTCCACTTCTCCTCGTTCGCGAATCTTCAAGGATGAAAATTTGTTATTGTTAGAAAAGTTTATATCTGAAGTCTTGACCCGAGTCCGTCCGTCGAATCTCTTTGACTCGTTTTCCTTCATTTCGCTTTCATCTTCCTGTCGAAAATTCCATAAAATTCTTTTTTTCTCTTCACTTTCTCATGCTGTATGAAAGAAATATTTGTTTGTCGCGATGCGTGGTATTTGACTTATTTTGAATGAAACAACAAAACGATTCTGATACTATATGAATACTATCCTATGATTAATTTCCACTTTTAATAGAAAACTGATGAATAAAGGAACATGAATTATCTTATCAGTCGATCATAGATGTTTACAATCACTCCTCTTTCCCACATTACGAATTTTCATTACGTGAATTCGAATGGTAAAACGAACTCGTTAAGAATCACTAATGTCTATCAAGTAGGGAGTTTGCGCTTCGGAACTTTCTTTTCCTTTTTATCAGTTTGGGAACTTACGAAAACTTCAACGAGTCGTATCCAAACGAATTATAAAAAGACGCTTTGGAAATTATTTACGCGTTAATATGAAGGGATCTAATTGAAAATGAATCTCTGAACGAATTGAATGGGAGGGAAAAAGTTCAATTAAGACAATCGAGGTTGGTTTTTTTTTCCCACGGGAAAAGAAACAGTATTACATCACAAAATATATTCGGAGAAGTATCCTTTTATATACTATGCAATACTTTTCGCTGGGATTTATATGGAATTGGATGGAAATCCTGTAATTTTTTCCTCCTCTCCAACATTTCTTGCAGATACAGGGTCTGTTTCGAAAGCATAATTCTAGGGAAAACAATACTTTCATTGAAATGATTAATTATGTCTAACCTTGCTGCCTCCACTGTTTAGAGTAATCAAACATCTTCCATGATCTCGATATTCCGTCGCCACAATTCGAATTATTCGATGCGACGGGAAGATATATCAGCTAAATTTTAGCACTCACAGGATAGCCAAGTTCTCAGCAACATCTGCTAAAATTTAGATACTGGAATTAAAAAGAATGGCTGTCCATCTCACAGCTCATGACTTCTTTCCGTGTACTAGGGAACAAATCTCTTCTGTAGGATTTGGATGCTGTAGTAAAAACGAGACACATCGATGCCGAAGAAGCCTGTCAGAATGAAGCGGGAGATAGTTTTTACATTTTGAACGGTTTTTGTCCCTGGAAATACGGTAAAAAATTAACAAACCCGATTTATCCGATTTTTTCCGAAATTACCAAATTGGAACATCCCGTTGAAACCTGGCGAAAAAATGTTCATCAATTTATGACAGAATATATAAGTCTGTGAATTCCTAACAAAACATCTCGAAGTTTGCCAAGCTTTCACGAATTTGGTAATGCCGGATGGAGCCATGGAGGAATTTTATCAGTATCAACTTAATTTCTAGGAACAAGAATCATTTGGAAATTAACAGCAATTTTCTGCCTGATTTTGACAAATATTTTCAGTGGAGATAGCAATGCAAATTAAACATGTCCTGTAGAAACTGATATGTACAAGATTCGACTGGGCAACATTGTATTGGTTCTTTTTTCTGTATGATTCAGATTCTGTGAATATGAAAATTTGGGCAAACGAAATTTCAACTTTCTACACAAAGAGATAAAATTTGCTGAGACACCAAATCATGGTATTATACGCGGAAAAAAATGTTGTCATCATCACTTTGCAGTCTCGTTATCACAGTCATAAACAATATACGCTCAACGAAGAGAGGTTATACACTGCATATTGTTCAACACAACGATACCTCTAGGTTAAAGCAAAAGAACACATCGTTTCTATGCCAATCCGATTCGTTGTATCAACGATATACTTTCGACGATATTTTGAATGCTCATGATGACAATATTTTTCTTCCGTGCGTATAGAATAGCAAATCTGTTGGTCAACCTAGATAAAAATTCGTTGCCACAACTAACAGAATTGCTAGGAGAACAATATGATCAACAAATTACAGAAAATTTCTTGCTGGACTAGCTAAATTTTCAGCACCATATATGCAAAATAGTAAACAAATTTTACCGAAGGCGTCGACATTTTTTGCTATTACAGCTAGAAAATTGCTGTCGTAACCAACAAGATTGCTGTCACAGTAGCGTTGCCAATTAACGGATTTTTTGCCATAGATCCACAAATCCTGGGATACCAATCAACGGAACCTCCAATACGAAATCTTGGAAAATCCGTTAGTTGGCAACGCTATGTCACAGTGAGGTTTGAGATCATGAAAATCCATAAATACATTTTCTTTGTGGACCAAATGACGTTTTGCATAAAATCCTCACTATGAAATCTTGAATCTAGTTAGATGATTCTTCAATGAAATATACTACGCACCGATTGATCGCTCTCTCATGACTGAATCACCAGCATGGAGGATTTCTATTGGAGTTTTGAGAAACTTTTAGCGGACTTTGCAAAATCTTAGCTAACCGGAAAGTTCAACATGAAACTCGAGCATGAGGGGTATTTAATAAGCTTTAGATAAACTTTTGGAAGGCTCTTCAGAGAATTAAGAAGTCCAAAACAATATGGAATGTCAAAGTGGGAAGATTTCTGGTAGACTTTCAACAGACTGTTGTTGAACTTCTCAAACTAGTATGAGATTCAAAAATCAAGCATGCAAAACTCGTAATGGACTCTGTCATGGGTGCTGACGAATGTTTCGAAATGTTAGATGGTTCAAGAATATCTGAAATGTTGGAAGATTTTTTATGGACTTTTCAAGTCTCAAAAATTCGTGAGAATTCAAACAAGATGGACTGGCGATAAGCTCTTTTAACCCCTTCGATTACGTTTTTGTATTATAATTGATCAGAAATCTCTCTTACTTGATTTTCCATAGAAGTTCGTATAATTTCGGATAAGCGGGGATCTTGGGAGGTTCACCAAAAATTATTCAAAAGTTCAGAAAAAACATGCTTGATTCTTGATATTCTGTTAAATCACCTGAAGATTCTAAGAAGTCCGCCAAAAGTTCCTCAAAAGCACTATCCCACGCATTTTTGGGTTGACCAGGAAGTCCGCCCAAAGCACATGGAAAATACGTGGTGTTCGATTTTCTCACTGCTCGTGAATAATATGATATCTCAAAAACTCAGCCAAATGTCCCTCAGAAGTCACAAAAAACGTAGTGATCCTTGTTTGAAACAGTCTATTGAATCTTGTCGATTAATAAGATTTAATACAAACTTCGCGACAGGAAACCACCATTCAAACCCATAAAAACCCGGTTTTTTGATGGGTTGAATGATTTTGAACTGTGTTTTTCCATTGCAAAGTTTGTATTACTTGACGAGATGTAGTAGGTGCTTTTTACCAGGGATGTTTCGTTAAGATTAATACGTTGGTAATAAATATTCACCTCTGGAAGGCCAGGATTTTAGTGGAAGATTAAGAAAGATACAGAGAAATTTCAGAAGAATCCAAGAAAGTTCAGACAAAATTGAATTTGGAAGAGTCGTTGACTCCAGCTTCCACAGGAATTCAAGTACACGCACAAAAATTTGGAGAGGAGTGCAGGGATTCGAAAAATGTTTGGTCTTCAATTCCAAAGAGAGTAATTCCAAATCTGTGGTGGGATTCTAAATGATTCACAAATTTTCTCATAAATTCACAGGAATTTCAGAGAAATTCTCGAAACTCAGTTTGAATGATTCAGAAAAATTTATAGGAATTCAGAGAAATCTCTTATAGTTAACTCTCTATGTCCTTTTGTGTCCACTGAAATCTTGGAAGATTAACCAATAGTTTCCTCTAAACCCACAAAAAATCCCTGATGTTTCACTTCAAATCTGGCAAAATCCGCGAAAAGTCTTTCAAAAATTCACTGGAGTATAATGATTTTTCTCCACAAATTGTCATGTTAATTGCCTTCAATATTGATCTATTGTTCATAAAGTTAATGAATTCTGTTAACCTGAAGTATTCGACATACTACTATTGCAAAACGCGAGAATTTTGAATCGATTTCTGGACCAAGGAAAAATCCTCCTCCTTTACCCTGGATTCAATGTTCCTTCTACAGTTCTTTGATTATCGAAGCTACATAAGAATTTTTGCATTTCCAAAACGACAAATAACAATTCCATACGCCGCATAAGAAAAACCGTCGAGATCCTCTTCGCTCGTTTTATCCATTTTCTCTTTTGATTCAAAGGAAAAATGTACAACGAGAAGTGAGGGAATCCCAACGGTATTGCACTAAACAACAAAGCGGGAAAAAGATTGAAAAAACATTTTTCTTCGTAACAATAACGTTAGCGTCTTATCCTCATAGCACAAGAACACGGATTTTGGATCATTTTTTTGTACACTTTGGAGAACAAAGAATATTTCCACGTAGATTTTGTACAACGTTGTTAATTTCGTACACGATGAATTCTCAAGGAAACCACGATTCCATAATAGTCCTTTTCTCGTGGATTATTGTTTATGATTTCATTATTCACGTAACGATGATCGATCCATTCCAATGGCAGAGAAAACATTATTGCAATTTGCTCGGATGAACGTGACACACATTTCGAACTTCTTTACCTTACGCTTCTTCTCCATTGGTACCTCACGCTTTGGTCTTATGACGGTTATGGGAAAGCAAAACATTATACCACCAATCTGTTACTGAAAGTTAATGATATGATACTCTACGTGATTTTTCTTCGCCTCTCATCACGTAGTACTTTCAAAAATCTTCTCCAAGCTCTGAAATTATGAAAAATTGCATGTGAAATTCAATACGCGTATGTAATTTTCCTGTGTATCCGAATGAGTTTATTTGCTTTCATTATATGAAAAATATTCATTAAGAGAATTGGAATGAGAGTTATAAAGGTCAGCGAGCACGTAGAACAAATTAGATTGATCGAATCGAATCCAGAGATTCTCTCATTCTTCGGAGTCTCATTATCAACGGACTTGAATATGATTTTTCATCAAATCAAGGGAATTATGTGTGAGCTTCTGATTTGAATTTCTGAGCATTTCTTCCACTCGTTTCATTTTTCCAATATCTTTTGAAATACATAATTCATCGTGAATACATTTTTTCTCAATTTAAAATGAGAATCCATTATATTTCTGATATCATCTTCTTTCTCTGAGTTGTATATTTTGTAATATCGATTGTTATTCTCCCCTTTTAAAATTGAATCAGCGTTCAACTCGTTGATGAGAGGATAACGGATTTTCGTTATTGACACATCCATTCAACTCCTAGTTGTGGTGTATTTCATACCTTGGTTTTCAATTTCAATGATATACAATTGATTTTAAATCAGCGAGCATTATTCGAGTTCATCATATTGGATACATCAAGTTCTGATTGAATTGTCACAGTGAATTTTTTCAACTCTAGACCCCAACTTTTGTGTTGATGTCCAATCCAGTATATCAGTTCTGAATCAAATTTTCAGAGTTTCGCTAAAGACTTGGTGAGAAGAACTCAATTTTAGCATGGTTCAAGTTGATTAGAACACAGATAAAAAAAGTGTTTTTTTATACACACGGAAAAAAGAAAATGAAAAAATTCACCAGATACACTGTAAAAAGGGTTACGTTAGTAGTTGACATATATCAATTTGAAATCCGACCTAGTGTAGCATCACTTCAAAGACAATCTATTGTCTTCATGTATAATGTAATATATTAATAGTTAACTGATGATCCATTGTGTATAAATATGATGAGTAATTAATGAAAATATGATGGCATTCATAATCTATTATATCAAAGGGTGATGGATCATCAGATAACTATTAATATAATATATTATGTGTGAATAAAATAGATCAACCTCAACGTAATGCTATATTAAGTCGGATTTCAAACTGATATTTGTTAACTATTAATGTAACCTTTTTACAGTTCAGGATCCCAAGGCATCGCTTCCAGTCTTTGAATGGAAATTCTTACAAAATATATTGTCAAATCATTCACATCATGGGAAAAATATCTGTTTTTGTCTTGTAATATGAATTATTTGACAATGTATTTCGTCAAAATTTCCATTTGAAGATTCGAAGCAACGCGTTATCATCCTAAATTGTGAATCTATTCATTCTCATTTTTCCGTGTAGTTGACAAATGTATATTTCATTATGGCGGAATAAATATTTATTTCATGCAAATATATCATAATTCTCGCAAATATGATTTATTAACTATAAACAAACGTTTATTCCTACTGAATATCACATGTTTATTATTAAAAGAATACATTTGATGCAAATAAATATTAATTTCGCCATAAGCAAATATACTTTTTTGAATTATAAATAAAACTTTTTCTTAGTGAATAAAACGTAGTAATCCTCACACATCTAATGCTCCCAGATCAACCTCATTAGATTGTTATAAAATATCTATTCCATCTGATGTTAATGTCCCTCCAGGACTATGAGCATTGATTTGAAATCAATAAAAGTTCAGTATCGCAAAAGTTTCATTGAGAGCTGGCAGTTCTACAAATTCCCTCATAAATACAATACTTGAACGATCGTTTGAACTCAGTTATTTCTTGTCTCATTGCGATAAATTCAAGTGTAGTTATTTGTTTCCAATTCAAAAACTCGTTAAACGATTCCTTAACTTTTTGATTTTTCTAGTAAAAGTTATCAAATTCTATCTGATGACATTTTCTCTGTAAAAATTGTACAATTACCTGACCGATTCATCGATAACAGTATCGATAAGGTACAAAATGGATGAATTCGAACAATAGCCTATAAAGAATACCGTAAAAACACGGTGGATTGAAAAAAAACAAACAAGGAAGGATCACATTTTTATGTCATCCATCACAGCCCGATGATATACGACTTTGCTTACTCCGCTGCTATACAAAAGCGTTGCTCGAAAACAAAATGATAAGACACGCTTAATGTGAATTCATTTCGCGCTACAACTGATGTATTCGACTAAATGTATCATAACTCTCATTTAACAAATAATAGTTCTCTTGGATATTTGTACGTGTACGTACATATAACGTTGAATTATGATAATGCTTTCAATGACCTATTCGGTAGGTCCACGCTGAATCTGATCAGCGAATTTATTCGTGAGATTAGATACACACATGGAAATCTCGAAATGAATACTCGGTACATGACTTCTCTCATCGGCCGGGAGCATACCTACCTTGCACCTATGAGCTGATATAGATTTAGTCAGAATCAAGATATTACGGTATTATCCGATTATATCGAGCATTCTGATATCGAATTCATGATATCTACCGTTAATACGCATTACTAAATCATGTACAAAAACTCGTAATGGTAACTGAACGCAATTTGTTATCGTAAGAAATAATCGTCTCTATATAATAAACGATGGGAAGAAAGTTTACAAGCAGAACTTTTTTACGAGAACACTGGATAAAGGAACATCATAAGGTTTAACGATGTTCTGAACTTCAACTATACACGTCCGTAGTTTGTAAAGAAATTTCAAAAATGTCGACTATCGTATTGCAAGGTTCATACTTTTTTTTGCGAATTATGAGGAAAAATGAACCAACGCACCAAAGATCGAACCGTTTCATCCTATCAACTCCGCAACGTCGAGATCGTGGTAGGGTGGTGTGCTGTGGTTCTCTATATCATTTAACGAAGACGGTACTGGAAGGTCGACAATGCGAACGATGGAAGAGAAAATACCAGAGGGAGCATCATGCAGAGACGTAACACTAGCTAGTCTATTGTTCGAAAATAAAGGAGACAACAAAGTGGAGCTCGAGCGAAATGGAGCGAGTGACGAAATGGACGTGGCACGATAACGATGTCTGTTTTATCTAAAACACAAGCGTCGTTCGCACGAAAGCTAGAATATCCGGATAATCCGGTAGATGTACGCATACGTGACACGGTGAGAGAAAAACTTGTTTCCCGGTACAATTTATACCGAATTTCAAATTGAATGGCCATCAACGGCAGGGGAATTATCATTATGAAAGTTCATTGCCTTCTTTTTTACCCCACATTGAGCAGGAATTTTTCTTGGGAGGAGTTATTCTAATTGCTTTATATGCATAATTGTATGAAGAAAGTGGGCTTAAAATGAATAACATAAATGATTGTATTCCAATACAATTCGTTTGAAACTTGTACATACATACAATTTTTCGAAAGAAGATTTTATATAATTTCAATACAGTTTGAATATAATAAATTCCCTCGAGTTGAAGATTTTGCACGTGGTTGATAAAAAACGATAATCAAGAATTTCTCCATGAATTAGTGAATTTTCAAGTATCATTTGATTCTTCACAATAATTCTTGTAATGTAAGATAAGAGGAAAGTTTTGATTGTGTCAACATAATATTAATATTAAGATATGAACATACAAAAAGTAAGCTACCTTCATTTTTAATACTTTAGAATAAAAGAAGGAACTTCAACATACAAATGTAAATGAGAAAATATCAAATGAACATAAACTCACCGCACGTATAAAAACTCTTTTGATACTTCTTAAGCGCAATTTACATACATTTCATATCCTCCTGTGTTTATAAGTTCTTCTTTTTTCATTTAAATTATATTCAAATTGAATTATGAGCACATATTTTGAAGTTGGGATACGATATCTCCATGGAAAGGAATTACACTTCAAGAAATCACAAAGTTCTATCTCTTCCCTTGTACAAAATTTTGCATCCACTGGTACATTTATGTCTTTTAATATACACAAAGTGTGTACTTCATAAATGTTTCCTGTGTGTTACAAGATATCAAGTACATAAAATCCCCCATTTTTCCATGATTCTCTCAAATATTCTCAAGACACCCATCAACTGTTTCCTCGTTGGAAATTAACTGTTTTTATTCTTCTCACAACTTAAAACATAACGTGTGTTTTTTGCACACAACACAAAATGAATTTCCAGAGAATAATAATAAACTTATATCGTGGAAGTATGTTTTTATTATTAGAAGAAAATTTTCCGCATTATTATTGTTATTATTATTCAAGAGATCCTATTTTGATGGAAAAATTCTATTTCGTTCATTCACTGAGAAGAAACTTGCAAGTTTCGAGACTTCATTATTTCGAAATATGGTAGGAGGATAATGTAAATGAATCTAGCATATTTCCCCGAGTAAGTTATTATCGATGAATCTATAATTAAATGAAAGATTTACTCAGCGTACCCAGCTCCTTTATTGGCATGAAAAAAGGAAAAAATGATTTCCAAAACCAAGTAGTTCTTTCTTCGGTAGTCAAAGAATATCATTATATCCTCTTACATCGAATAAAATTCATATTCGAAAAATAGAATTTGTACATTCCTGATCGATGTGAAGAAGAGAATTCTAAAATCCAAGGAAGCTGAAAAATATAGTAAAATTGGTGCTGCTAAATTAGACGACGAAAAGATAAAGTAAAAGATGCAACCAGGAAAAATGAAAGTTTCGAATTATGTTGACGGAAGAAGAATAATGTGGCGAGGAAAATGGAAAAATAATGCACTCTCGCAAGTAGGAAGGAACGACAAATTAGAATGTTGAGAGAGTGATAGAGCTGGGAAAAAATAACAGGAGGTAAATGTTCTAAGAATCTCATTGACGAACAATACGAATGCTTCAATACTTTACCGGCTGTGGATGAGTTTGAAATAATATCTCAACGGATCAAGTATCAAGCATCCATTAACTGAAACCAAATTCGTTAGTATACAAACTCTGCACGCAGAGAAAAATTCTTGCTGAAAAAGCGATTTCGAAAAATCTACTTTGCTAAATTAGCAAAACGGTTGCTTTTACAGCAAAAATTCTGCTAGTTTAGCAAGATATTTGCTAATTCAGCAAAATTTCCTAGTTGTATGTATATCTACAATCTCGGATTGCTGAATGGCAAGCGCTTGTTAAAATAGCAAGATTCTTTCTGTGGCAGCAAATTATTTGCTAATTCAGCAACAAGTTTTGCCATATCAGCAAAGCAAATCTTCGAGGTTCGCTGTTTCAGCAACTTTTTTTCTCTGAGTGTGATGGCACGCACATGAATGACCATCTCGATGTTATGCTTTTGAAGACCAAGTTTGTTTCTTATCGAAAGAATCTTGTTTTATAGATTATCCAAATCTCAAATCCACAAAATTGAAACTCCAAATTCAATGTGAGAACTTGATGACTCAGAGGATTGTGTATTCCAGATATCAGATAAAGTTCATGCGAATCTCAATAGCTCTTGGAATTCTTCTGACGAGCGCCCGATGCAACGTCGTTATTCTTATCGGATCAATTTGGATCTTATGGCATGTTTTCGCATTGTGCTCTACAATCGTTACAAGTGTTACATTCCTGCCGTTCTAAAGATTTATTGAAACAATCGAACACATTTTTTCGTTGTTTGGCGTTTCTCAATTCTATTTTTATTCTTCCCTTTCTCGGAATTCAATGTTAACGTTTCTCTCTGATCGTTCATTCATGAACTCTAACAATAAAAACTTGGTCTAACGAAGAGTTTTGAGAATGTTATGATTCTTTAATTATAGAGATTGTAGAAATATAAAGTCCTTCTCTCACGACATGTGACTTGCTGCATTTCTTGCAGTACAATACATTCACCGTGAACTAACGTTACAGTATTGCATGACCAGACACGTGCTGCGGAGCACGACATGTATCGAAGAAAAATTACGTGTACGATGTTGACCTCAGATGCAGAACATAATGTAGAATATTTCATAAAATCATACATATTTCGATTTATAGATAGATAGATAGATAGATAGTTTATTGCTTTGAAGGTTAGAAGCCTTCTTGCAAGGGGGTACAATGTACAAGAGTTTAGTTCAAGTAAAAGTAAATATCCTTATAGATTCTTAATCCCTACTTAGATTATTCAGAAAGTATAAATGATCTGAGTTTGAGAGCATCTCTGACAAACCTGAAAATATCTCCTAGCTCATAAAGAGAGCATCTCTCCAACAGTACGACCTTACTGAGTACAGAGTTATCAAGTCACAAAAATTGCCTGAGTTTCGTTTTGAGTGGTTGATACACCGGGCACACGGTCAACAGATGTTCCACGGTTTCTAATACTTGGCGATTACAGGGGAGACATAGTTCGTAGTTGTTGGCTAATCGGAGGTTCGCAATTACCCGTTGCCATTCAAATGGACAACGGAAGTTCGAGTACCAGGCTGGAGATGTGCCTAGCGTAGACTCAAAAAAATATTCTGACAGAAGGTGGAGTTGGAATATTTCCGAGTATCCTCCTCTCTTAGGAGTAATGCGTATAATCGTTAAAGAAGTTAGTTTTCTCACTTTTTAGAATCGATGCACTGAGATTGGTCCAGATTCTTGCATGACCAACCTGGGCCAGGAAATCTTCAAATTGTAAGACCCAATTGAAGGTCGCGCCACAGCCAGGTTGATTTGCAAGTTCGCACAACCTATTAAAACAAATTCTGGGAAGGAAATATTTCGATTCATGAAAGAGTTGGTTCTTTTTCAATTTCAGACAAAACCTTAGTATTCTATGAAAAAATTCGAAGAATGAATCAGTTTAACCAATGTTCATTGGCTTGGAGTTTTCATGTACTTCTTTAGAAAACACATCATATTGCGAATTCATCAGAAATTCACAAACGAACCCGCACCTTGAATCCTCTCGGACTTCTCTTTTGCTAGTAAATGATGTGAAATTTGTTAGAAAGCTTGCAAAACTTCGTTGAAAATCCTTCATGTATTTTTTGGTCATGTCATATTTTCGTCAAAAGTCTGTCGAAAATCCCTTCAAAATCAGGAATCCGATATCCCGACATTCTTTAGGACTCTTCATGTGCTTCCGGGGTACGTAATATTTCACAAATTCCATCAAAATTCCTTCAAAAGCTTACTAGGAGTTCATCACTGTTGATATTCATTTTCAACGGCATGAACCATTACACTTATACAATTTCAACTGCCTACGATATCACAAATGCAACGTCTATTTCACTTTCTGCTAGGTATTCAACATCTAATCCCAAATCGAGAGGGCTTGAAGGGCATAATGCATTTGTACATGAATTATATCTCAGTCGAGAGAATTAACAATCAAGGGTTTCCATTATCTGAACTAGATCTCAATCGTGATGTAGACTTGGATTAAGGACACTAGAATAGCGTGTATGTGACAGGATGAAGAAAATTAATCGGACGTGCAGGCTTATCTATCCTGTGAGGATCCGTTGAATCTGAATATAAATGATTATCTCCTCGTTTTATTCTCTCATTCTTTTACAAATCATATGATTCGATGCATATGGAACGAGAGTCATCGAAAGATTTCCAAATGCATTTCATGTATTTTCATTCACAATTATTAATCAAGTAGATAATTGTGTACATAGTTTCGACAAATAATATGTGCACAATAATTCTAATGTAACGTATACACTTCAGATGAACTCAACCTAGCAAGTACTTGGAAGTTAGAAGGCAGAAGCGCGGGACTTGTTGTAGACTAATTAACAAGCGGTTGTATGGAGGTTTGCTCTAACTTTAAACACCAATGAACTGTCAAGTTCATTCACAGCGACTGTTGTGTTCGAATTATGAGATAAGTGTATACGTACAACCAAACCAACTGCTAGTTTATCCAATTCTTTTGTTCCAACTATTTCAATTTCTCTCTAGTTCATTTTATATCATCGGAAATTGTAGAGGAAGCAATAATGATCTTCCGATACAACACTTTTTTTTCGCTAGGCACTCGCTGAATCCCATAACAATTAACCTAAAGAATCCGTAAATTAATTGGGGACGCTAATCACATTCTGTGATGATAAAAAGATCCTCTTTTCTCCCTTTCTCCTTACGTTCTCGTTATTGTTGTTACTCTCATTCCCACGAAAAGTAACTTCATACAGAGGGAGATACTGGAACAAAGGAAGCATGAAAATTTATGAAGGATATGCGTTTACGATCCTTCATTTAACTTTTAAAGGAGCAATGTTATCATTGTCATGGAGAAAACATAGAAATCGAATGATGTAAACTGTGATTCCCAAATTATTAATAATCATATAAATGTGATGGAGAATGATTTGAATGTATTTCTCAAGATATGTTGTTAATTCTACTTCGCTAGATTATAAGTTGCAATTTTTACAGAAAATTTACTTCAGTTTTCTCTTGAATTCTTTTAAAAGATTTAGCAACGAGACTCAAAGAATACATTCCAGAACAAGCTCAAAGAGAATTACGGGGCAAGAGAAAGTGAATTATTTTATTGCAAAGGGAATCTGTAACTTATGAACTCGCGAATAGGGATTCACTGTAAAAAAAAAGTTGTCGAATTCCAAACAAAAATGCTTGGGAATTTACAATCTTGTTTTGGAAAAATAATTTTCGAATTTTCTTTGTGGATTGACAACCAAAAGTTTAGGAAGTTTTGAAAATGTCCGTAAAATTATCAAGTTCAGAAAAACTGTAAGAAAATTGAAATGACATTTTCAAATTTTAGAGAAAATCGATGCTTTGAATATGATTCAATAACTCAGGAGTAGCGTTGTTGTGAAAATCTTGTCTCCCGATTTATCGGATCGATGTTTTCATTCAATATTTATCTTTCCCATTACTATTCTCTCCTACGTCTTGGATATTCACCAAACTTCTGACGACTCTCTGTTTTTCTTTCTCCAAACAACCTCGAATTTCCTCTCCCTACCTCTTCTACTTTCCCTTATGATTCCGTGTGACAGTTTTTCTATTCACAATCTTTCTATTTGCTTAACCGCTTTACTCCTCATTCCACTTAACATTCCAAATCAAGCATTTGTTCTGTATCCTTCTTGGATCTCGTACAAACGATTCCATTTTGGCTGGAAAAATATATTACCTGAACTTTCGATGGCTATGAACGGCTAAATAACGATGAATTCAGATATTCGAAATCGATTGAGATACAATCGCTCTTCCTCCATTTCGAAATTCATTTCTCGTAAATCAACGTAACGATTGGAAAATTCACTCATCGTCGCGATCAACAATTTCTTCATTAAAAAGCCTAAGACTAATCTGTGTGTGTGTGTATGTGTGTGTGTGTGTGTTCTCTCTTTCAGGCAATGTACAAGAAGATAAATCACACGATCCCATACACTCATCCATTATTCATCAAATTTCTTATGACATTACGTATCATCAATCCATAAATCTCACAGCAAAACCTTCCACCTTTGCGATACAAAAGCGCTGTCGTACGAATACAAGAAAGTGCATCATTTTCTCGTCGTCAAAAGAACTATGATAAACCTCAGCAAAGAAAGATTAGAGAATCCTCTCTACGCTCATTATACTTCTGTTTGTAAACCGTGACATCGTCCAGGTAGGAGAAGAAAAATGAATTATACACTCGCACTAAGAAGAAGGATTCACGTAATTAATTCCATCGCGTATCCACAATGTTGGCAATGACGATGACGGTGGAAAATGAAACACGAATAAGAAAAAAGGGAGTTATAAAAATACGTATAGTTGCGAATAAAGCAATGCTGCGATGTGATTGTCTCGTTCCCTAATACAACCGGAGGAACTTATTTATTTTTCGCTTTATCGCTGCCCAGCCATGACAAAGGACGGCTTTACCGAGGATCCACCTCGTTTCCAAGAGCTTTTTAATATCCGTGGCATAATTATTCTGCGGTGCTACGAGAAATCGAGTCACGAGTACCCGAGGGTTAATTAAAGCCCCGGTGGGTATTACGTATACATACCGGTCGTGGCGGGTACCTTAAGTTCGAGAAGTCTCCTGCTATTACACGGATCTTTGCTTCCTCCGCTTGTCTATGCTATGTTTATGTGTATACGTTTATACATCACTGATTCCCTAATAAAGGACGGATGAAGTACAGAGGCCCGTTCGATGGCATTCATCGAAACTGGAAGGAAAAGCTTGAATTCGAATAACGTCATGAAGAGAAGTCCAAAATAGCCAATACAGATTTCGGAAAAGTTTCAACGATTATCATTATTTGTGAAATCGCACCCTCAACAATTCCATACTTTTTATTTCCCCTGTTGAGCTTTTCATATCATGGATCGATATTTGGTTTTATAATTCGGTATTCACAAAATGCAGTAACAAGACAAGAAATATGTTTCCAGACTTTCGAAGTTATTCCCCGCACGATCTGCAATTGAATCCCGCTTTCAGCTTATTTCTACAAAATCAATAAAACTTTACTCCACAAAGAAAGACATTCTTTTTAGTACATTAAATCTCAAAGAATTTTGGACCGACTCCCTTGAATTTTCCTATTGTAATCATTGGAAGACTTTTTTATTTGACTGCACATAACCGTGGAACCTCAATTGAATTGAAGTTTCAGAATTTATATGATTTCTATTCCCATTGTCGATGAATTGGAATACGATGAAGAAAAGATGTTCTGTTCTTAAGGTTGCTGAAGTTTGAATCGTTTATTTAAACGAATTAGTGATCGAATAACGAAATACTCAGCTGTTAAAGACCTGAAGTCTTCCGTTACATGTTTTGGACGATGTTTTCAGTGCCAAGGAGTTCATTCGAAAGGATCAACACCGATGATTGTTCTGCACCCAAATATTTTTGAGTATATCAATTCAATGAGTTGCTCCAACAGTCATCGCAGACAACCTAAATTCTCTAGGTATCTGTGGAATCAATGGAACGTAGAATAGACAACAAATTAACGATCGAATCAACAACCAAAGCACTCAGTCCGTTAATGTGTAAGTTATTGTAACACAAGCAGCGTTTGTGATACCAAAATTCGATCAATTAACTGAAATCTTTGTGCGGATCTATTTCACTCTTGTCCTTTTGAATTCTGCGCGTCCATAAAGGTACCTCGCGTGCACAATCGATGCACATCACGTGCACTCATGTATTATATACGGAACGCCGGTACAGATAACGCGAACACGAATCTGACCCTGTGCAATGACGTGGAGTACACTTCCGGTATACGAGACGGTATCGAATATTCAACAGCCGGGCTAGAGCCAGGAACATTATTGTATACTCAGCAATGCACTGCCAAACGACAGTTTCGGTTATGAGTGTGTATACATACCTATATCCTCGCCCAAGTATTAAATGTGCATTTCGAGTACACTCGTTCGTTAAGATGAATTTATATCACGGCTCCGCCCTTTTTATGCTCCTGAGATAATACTTTACACCATACCGCCACGTTTGGTACATCTATATCATTTTAATGTGCGGACGTTATGAAGTCGTGATACAATACTGTGCTTGCTTTTTTATGAGCGATCCAACGAGCTCGTGCAGATACCGTGGTATAGGTGTATTATGTATATATCACGATTGATTCCTCTTTGAAATTCCATTTTGATTTAATATTATCTTTCTACATAATATAGAATCCGAAAGTTTTCAATTCATTGATTGATTGAATATATGAGAGAAATAATCCAGCAATAGATTTTCCAGCGGAAAAATTCTACTTGAACAGAGTAAAATAATTGGGATGTTAAAACTTAATTCATCATCCTCGAATAAAGATGAGACGGTGATTTGTCCTTTGCGATTATGCTAACATCGTGATAATGCAGTAAATCCAGACACCTCGTGACGATTAAATATGTGCGTACCTCCGCTTCTCATTCGGATAACTGGCGCTGGCACCTGAAAGCACCACCAGAAGCACCAGTAGTGGCGGTACCCACTGCCAAACAAAGCGACAAAGGAGAATGGCGATAGCAAAGAGGAGGGCCGTTCAAGGGAGGGTTCAAGTACTCGCGAAGTCGAGGGAAAGAAGGTTGGAGATGAAAAGGAAGGGAGAAAGAGACAAGAAACCTACCCAACCTTCCTTCACATTTGTCGACGTCGACGTGCTCGACGGCCGTCGAGAGATCCTCCACCTGCATCATGAATATCTCGCGGACGTCACGTTTGCGACGTCTTATTTGTCCGAGAGTAAATTTATCTATAAACGTGTGTACCGTTTTCGCTCTATCGTAAAGTTTTATATCATACCTGCTGTTTCGTTGTTTCAAGGAAATCACGTTAAATTCATGATTTTCACCACAGGTGTAGAAGTTCTTAGTACTTCGAGCTGAAGCCCCTGGATAGAAAATTCAATTAAATAGGGAAGAACTTGAAGAACAATTGACATGCATGACGAACAAATCTTTTTCTGTTTGTATTAAACAAAGGAGAAGAATGTTGAGAATGAAAGAATATCTCGTGGAATTGTATATTTGATTTACAACGTTGCGGGAAAAAAATTTGAAGTGTTAATTACGTGGTACTAGATTGTACGTTGGAAGTACTAGAATGAACGAACAAGGGAGAAGAGGGTAAATTAAACAGAAGAAATTACGTGAAAACATGTTATAACCCGCCCACTCGAATACAATGATTCAATCCACACCAATGTAGAGAATAGAGTGAAAGGTGACTCAAGAAAAGGACTCAATTTTGTATCTGGCAACAAAATTTCGATTTCTCGTCTGTATTTAGTTTGACTAAGAAACTCTGAACCGATGGTTTATCGGATCATTTTATAGAACATATCGGAATAAAACCAGCAAAAAAATATTTTTTTCTCCCGAAAAAAGCAAAGAGGAAAATCGAATGCATTGGGAGGAAGATAGGTAGGAAAAAGCATGCGAAGGAGAGAAAAAGGAGGGAAGAGAGATATCAAGAGAAGGAATAAAAGTACCAAAGAAAGATCTCGAACGCCAAAAGACCGTCGTAGTTCTTTTGATATATGAACGTATTACACGTATCACATGTATACAACGTTGTTCCAGACATAACTTCGTTCACGATACTATTCAAACCTTCGTGAATCGGTCACAAAAAACTTCCATAACTACCTCCGTGAATCATTCACAAGAAAAACAAAATTTATCGAAGAGAAACGAGAAGAAAATGACGATTAAATCGGCACGTTCAGTGCGATGAAACGGTTAATATGAAATGAGATTTACGTGGTGATATATTTTCATTGTATCTTTCCCGTGCTGCTCAGATTAAAGAGCGGTACAACGATATTCTACTCTATATATTATGACTCAGTGATTGATTTTCAATCGATTTATTATACATTCAATATGAGCGATGCAAATATCAATTTCTTCTTATCCGATAGTGTTATGCCATACGATTCGAAAATGGATTATCAAAGGAAAAGATACATTTCAGTACGCGAAAGGAGAAACCTTTCTTTATATTCCATTTCCTCTTACTTTAATAGGAACTAAATCAGTCCATATTCATGTAGAGTGAAAATCATATGTACATGAATTATTGGAACAAGTGCTGGGAGATCAATTTTATTGAATCAACAATGACAGAACCACGTTAACGGGTTGACTGGTTAATCAAGCGAATTTGTCAACCGGTGAACGCGTCTAATGCGGAATTAATAAGAATTGTTTGATCAAACGTTAAGTTTATATTTATTTGTCCATTCATATTCAAACATAAAATTCTCTTCCAATTTTCTTTTACTTCTCTTGTTTATCTGCAAAAACGTTAGCCAAATCCAAGTCCATTCTTGGCCCAAGATCAGCAAGTCTCATTCAATCATCCAAAGAACAACACATTCAACGAACAAAATTCCAAAGATGTCAAAAACAATGTTTGGAAACTTCGATATCAAGTATATATATATATCTTTCTTTAAATTTATAATCCCAATATGTATGGAATGATAAAACTTCAAACGCCCCGATTGTTATTCACGAGGAGATATCTCATTGAAGGATTTTGGTGCATCAAAATCCCGGCTTGTCATGTAACCCACTCCTTTTCTTTACAAAAAATATATATTTTGCTCCACTTTCTACGTAAATATGAACATCATTCAACGCTACTTCGCTTTTGATATCAGTCCTTTATCATGGTCAGACGGTTACTATCGAAGATTTTCTTGAAGGAATTTAAAATTCCTTGTAATGAACTGTCTTTCAATACAACAAATTGCTCCATATATCGCGTTTGAAATAAATTCAATATAAAATCAGATTTTCAATTTAATGCACAATATTGTAAACCATCGATCTCCCGTTTCTCAAGATTTATGTTTGATGAAGAAATAAACGCATTAGTGATGTTCGAAATTTATAAGTTTCAATAAGATTTGACGGCAATGTGGGATTTCGATAAATTGAATGTAGAATTTTTATTGCAATCCCTTGAAAATGATGCAAAATTGTGGAGAATTCACCGTGGATAGTTCCTGTGAGTGAATTACATCACACGTTCGCATAGGAGGAAATATTTTTTAGATTTTCATTCAGAACCATCTGTGCCCGTCTCGTCTTCTCACTCAATATCGATTGATGGGGAAGGAACACGCTTCTGGTTTTACTAAATCCAAATTTGATTTCGCAATATCTTCATATTGCACCAATATCTATGGGAATTCATTTGCTGAACAGCGAGAATCGTATCTCGGAATGTGTTTTCTTTCAGAACATCAGCGAACTATACATCTATCCATCATATTTGAAAAATTGATAAGTTCGTCTTGCGCATCGAAATTAGAGAAGGAATGGAAATGTATATAAGAAACTATCGCGTGATCTGAAGGATTATTTTCTGTCCATATACCAACCCTGGTACAAAAGAATGATATATAACCTGTATATAATTATACAGTGACACAAAAAACAATATTTCGGCGTGGGGGTCTGACTATGTATACTCGAGGTTGATCTAACCCCAGCACGTCAGGGTTTGGTCACAGCTTCAAAAATTATTACAATCATTGAATCCGATCATTCCGGACGATTTTAAACCTAAAATCTAATAACCCAATCTCCTCTCACCGCGGAACTTTTCAGGGCGTAGATTCCACAAAATTGAAACAAATTATCCTCATGATTCTCAAGGTGTTGGACTGTGTATAACTTTTGTAGGACCGTTAGCATTGGTATTACCCAATGTGCATCCCAGGAGATTGCGTGAACGGATTTTATAGATCATAAAGCCCTTATAAGGGCTGCTTTCAGACGTGTGAATACATGAATCAATGAATAAATGAACATGGATGAAGGAAGATGTATAAGTGAATAAAAGAATAAAATAATATAAAAACAAAGCTTTGGTCTGTCTTTTGATCCATGCAACGAAATGTGTTTTCGTTCCCCAATAAACATAAAATCTAAAGCTCATCTAAAATTGCCATGTGAGACATCTTTTATATATCTATTGCACGAAAAAAAATATTGTCATCATCACTTTCCAGTCTTGTTACCATAGGCATACACAATATGCTCAACGAAGAAAGATTATAAACATACTAGTACTGCATGTTGTTGAATACAACGATATCTCTGGGTCAAAACAAAAGAACATATCGTTTCCATGCCAATCCGATTAATTATATCATGAATATTCTTTTCCTTGAATCAACTAGAGGCGAGGGATGTTCTGATAAGCCAATTCCTTTCTACAAAATGGTTCTCATGATGGCGACTGTCTCATAAGCATGAATAACATGGAAATTTCTTGAATTTTGAGTGTTATCACTTCAAACTTCGAGCATACATGACAGGACGCATTGTGCTCCGATTCGCAATTGTGTTCTGACAAGATAACTCTGCTCTCCATTCTTGTAGCCCTGAATCCAACATTCGCCAAATCACCAACCAATGTTGAGCTGCATCGCCTGCGGACCTGCTTTCTCCGTATGCCTGCCATACCGGCATGACAACCGTGATCCAAGGACTCAGCCGGATCACGGGCTCCCTCTGTTGCTCGTCTTCAGTGTGAAACCATGACCTGGGTGCAGACATACGGAAGACGAGATTTGAAAAATATGACATAATGCAATTTCAAATCTACGCCACGAATAGGCCCGCGGTGAGAGATTGAGCGATACTGTTTCAATAGTTTGATTCGGGGTTTATAGGGTTATGGAATTATGCATTTGATTGCAGAGTCAATGAGTTACTGGGTTTCAGGTTCGAATTTGTTTGGCTTCATCAGGTTCAACGGTTCTAGTGGATTTTTGAATATTTCTTTGAGGTTATAGCCGATCTCGGATCCGGATTGAGCAACCCCAAAAATATACAGTACACATAGTTAGACCTTCAGTCCAAAAATTTCTCAAAATAATGTTTCATTGCATTGCATCATTGCCGATCAGAATAGCAGTCCACATTCTCATGCGATCTATAGAGCTCACAAAGAAAAAAGAAATTCTCTGTGACCCACAAAACAAAGTATTTCTTTGAATCTAAGAAATTGTTGGAGGTCCAAATAGATATTTTCTTGACAGGAATAAATGGTAATTCATGTAAAAGAATTTATTATTTGGTCCATCATTCAAATAACAAATTTATTTGTATCAGAAAAAACTCATTTTTGTTATAGAAATATTGATTTGAACCTATTCAAATAACAATTTCTAGGATTTAAAGAAATACTTTTTTCTGTGCAGCAAAATCCAATTTTACTGGGTCCCCTTTTCGCTGGTACAGCTGAATATTTGCTATCACAGCAAAATTTGTTGCTGTACTGAAGATTTTGCTATTGCAGCGCAAAATTTGCTACTTCAGATATCATGTTCTTCTCTCAGGAACTTGGCTGTGGCAGAAAATTCTTGGTTAGGTTAGCAAAAAGGTTCGCTATCCTGTATAAAATACCTGGATTTCGGTGTTGAATGGGGATCAACAAACACACAACACAAAACATAGGCAAACATACTTTTTAGCGTTCGGAAAATGATTTGGTAATCACAATATGCTGAATATTAAAACGTCAGATTGGTTGAATTAACTCTGTTTGTCATTTTTTGTGCATAAAATTCATCAATTTAACACAAGGAGAAGAATAATACAATAAAAATTACAACATTTTCTAGTGAACAGATAGTAGGTCTCATCTCTTGAGGAGTACTCCTCCAATGTGGAATAGAATATTACAACTGCAATAATTTTCACTACATTCGGTAAGAAAGCCTCTGAGACCGTCAGGCAATTAAGACGACTCCTGACAAAATGATAAAAATTTACTACATCAATTTTCCCCGTGTAAATAATATACGAAAACTATATCCACAGCCTGTATGGATTTTGGTTCACTCTGGCCTCACTCTGGTCTAGTCTTGGGCCCATGCTGGGCCGGAGTGGGTCTCATGGTGCATACATGCTAGAGATATAAAAAATCATGAAAATTAAGTCAATCCAAGAAATCTGACATTATTTTCGTATTTAAGACCCATTCAAAACACTTCAAATCAGTTCCCAAACCTCAGAAGTCAGAAAAGAAATGTTGATTGTTGTCTTCGGTGATTAAGTCTCTTTGTTTATATCCATCTCTAAGCGATCTTCGAATGCATTAGCAAATCATTGAATTTATGGAATTGATGATACAAAAAAAAAGATTTTTCCACTACTTTATGAAATATATTATTGAAAATGAAAATACTAACTATGCAGAAACCAAACAGAATTGAATCGAACTGATGAAGTTCGAGGGATCTCACGATAAATTCAATATTTCCAAGAAAATCTTATCCAACGGGAACGGTAGTAGCTTTCTCACGTATCAGTGAACCATTCAATGACATCTAAAAAGATGAATGAATTAATTCTCTCTTCTTTTATTTATGTATAGCTGATAAAGTGTTATTAACTCGTCTGCACGGATATTAAATCGCGCTTTTCTTTCTCAACGTTATTTCTTTTCTCACGTCGTTTCTGATAGATTGTTTCTCACGGCCTGGGGGTAAAGGAGTACGGTACAGAGAGTAACGTAGCTTGTGGAATAAAAAAAACACAAAAAAGAGAGGAAAAGAAGAAGAAGAAGAAGAAGAAGAAGTGGTGGTAGTAGTAGTAGTAGTACTAGTAGTAGTAGTAGTAGAAGACGAAGAAAGAGGTTCAGAATAAAAAGAACGAAACGAAGGGTGCCTTTTCTAATTTCCTCAGGGAAGATAAATTCGATGTGCAAAACGAGAGCAATACGTGTCTCTACCTATGTATATATTTATGTATGTACGTATATGTACAAGTTGATATTGTCAATTCATCAAATCTACTCGAATTCGTATTGCACCTCATGTATATGTTGAATATCCCTTGCAATATACTCACTGGTGCCTCTGGAGAACCTGATACCTGGCGGAGAATATATATTTCCAATTATGAAGAGATATAGAGAATTATCAATAAATTTGATTTCAAGTTTGAAATATGAATGATGGTAGAGGGAATGATATAAATCCCAATTCTAGTGACGTTTTGAACCTCCTATAGACTATTCTTTGGATGTGCATTATTTCTTTTTGATTTTTGGCAAGCTTTGTTATGTCTCATGAAATTCCATGTGAAAATTGAAACTCGGCCCCATATTCGCACAGTACCGCTCCCGTAATTATCCGTACTCGTCACACACTCCAAATTTCCGGTGAGACCATCTTCTTACAACCGTTGCAAAATTGATCTGAAAAGCTCACGTGAAGCTGAACCTAGCAGCCGATTCATGTGACTTTTGATTATACGTTGTTGAAGCTTTGCTCGTCCCAAAAATTGATTAAATGGCCTTCCACCGAACGTTTCAGATTCTTAAATCCTTGATAAACGATTTGTTTCAGAAGTTATGACAATCAGCTGCTGACTTCATTGCTGCCAGTTTCAGCTCCATTAGAGCCTAACTTTCTCAGATCTCAGAAATCCAACTGTCCCGTGTAAAATCCTGCTAGAATATAGAATGAAGAATTGATTTATTCTTACCCCGGTTAGGAAGCCTCTGATTGAAGCAGGACATATTCTAAGTGAAATCTAGAACTAAACGAGACGTTGAATACTCAATTTAAAAAAAAAAACAAATCCTGAGTGGAAGAATTTTTCAAAATGTTCATTTATATCTCATACCTAATTCAACATAATTTATATATGAGTTGTATGGAGAATGTATCATTATACTAACTGTTTTAACGTTTTCAAACCAACAGTTTCCGTGTAGAATTAAACTGATCCTCAAAATATGTCTTGGAAAATTCATGAAGTCATTATACCCGATCCATAAAATCAGATTTATAATCCAAGAGATTATAATTCGCTCGTTCTCGTAACATATTTCTACCACAATTCTGAACCACAGGGTATTTCCGTTGGATCCTAGATATGCTATTGAATCTTTCCATTAGAACTTCACACTTTCATGTAGAATATTTTCTGTGTCCTATTTACTTTTTAAGGATTCTTTTGTATAAAAAAACAATTGAGAACATTATATTTTTATAATAAAAATTCTCCCGATTCAATAGCCTGTATGACCCAGTGTGGAAATTTCCCTGGGCGTCCTGTATTGAATATACGCCCCGTATGGTCTTATATTGGGTATCCAAACTTAGGATGTCCTAACCTTAGCCACTAAGGGGCCTAGTCCGGTTGCTGATATTCAGCCTGATCTCTCTACGTCAGGGACACCCATATAAAGTCTATATGCGACCACGCTGCGTTCCCAATTTTTTCCCCAGTCTTAAAAATCTAGGCACACCAACTACAGCCTTAATAGGACCTTGCAAGGCTTGCCGTATTCTCCCGAAGATCTTGATTTAAGCATACCTGTATACAACCCATGTAGGGCCAAGCTATATTTCCAAAGTTTTCCCCGTTTTGAAAATCTGAATGCACCCAACTACAGCCTGCATAGGGCCTTGCCTTCATATTAATTCCTTTTTGGAATATAAACCTACTTTAAAAAGTAAATTTACCGAGATCTTATTGGTAATTTCGACTGTTTGCGGTGTATGCCCCCAGAAAAATATTTCATCCATGATTACTGTATTCACACTATCGGTGAATAATATCAAAAAATCGGGAAAAACATCACTGTATAATTCTGGTTAATTCCAAGACTGAATGAGGCTGTTCTATTTTTTGATACAGTCCGATAATGTATGAACAAAGTAATGTTAGGTGGAATCACTAAATAGAAATTGGAATCGGCTCATCCTAGGCCCTGTCTGGACTCAAGTCGGAGTGGTATGGGTACAGATAGGACCTTGGATAGCCCAATTTTCGATCGAGGAAGTTTCCTCCTTGCAATATATTTATTCAATTTGATGATATTCGCAACAATTTATTATCCTTTTAAAGGTCCTAGTTTCAGCGTCTGCATTAGCTTCATCATGGGTGTCCTACATAGGCCCAAGTTGGGAATACTATGCAGGCGCTGAATATGAGTGCGTGACAATCCTGTCCAGGCCCCATAAGAGTAACCAAAATAAAACGAGAACGCCTAGTTTGGCCCAAACTCCCACCAAGAATTAATTTCCACACGGGACCCGAGTTTTCTCATTCATCAAAAAGGAATTTTTTGATCCAACTAGCGAGACGCAAAACATTGCCAACATGCCAATTTCACAAACGACACGTCACCCTAATCGTTCCGAAAACATTCCAAAGACTTATTTTGTTGTTGTCTCTTGTGTATGAATTTGCAAGTGTTGATTCAATATCGTCAGCACTCTAGCGTTTTTGAAATCTGGTGTTGTGTGATATGTGTCAGACAAATGACACCAATTCAGAAGCGGTAATGGTGCAGTAACCACTACATTGTTTTCACCAGAATCCGGCAAATCAATCCTCAACAGTCCTGGGCCGTTTGTTCATTGTCAGCAATTTTTACATCAGTAGATTTACAAAATGATGGAAATAAAAAGCAATTATTCTCCCGTGATGCTATCGTAATAGAAAAGAAAACAAGGACAGTTTCTATGTTGAGTATTTAAATACACGTGAAATAAGGAACCCTCTTACCAATGCAGTGAGATACGTGAAATGAGAATCTCTACTTGCATATTTATTCAACAAAATATTCTACATCAGGAAACTATACAAACATACACGAGTCGGGAGTTTTCTCAGTCTGCAATGTGAGTTATTCGCTATTTGCTAATGCTCGAAAGATGAGAAAGTTCCTGTTCCTGACAGATGCTTTACCGACCGAACGTTTGCACCAATAATGAATGAAATTGAAAATTAGACTATTGGGATCGATTGAAACTTGGAATTGAAGATTGAAAGTTTGTAAAAGCCTCCTAATACTGTAATAATCATACTCATCAATATAATTGACAAAATAATTCTGGATTACAATTTTGGCCGATCATTCGAGCCACTCTGATCTGGGGAATGATGTTCCCTGGTGAAAAAAAAACAGGCTTTCAGCGGGAAACTGAAATACACAAAAATTATAACAGCGTGCAAATAGCGTGGTCAGCGCCAATTGACTCTGCCCTCTGAAAAAATGTAATGACTCTTCATAGAACATATGCATGTGTTCAATACTGTACGCTTCATAAACGTTGTAAGAACCTCCAAGCAAGTGTTTTAATATTTATGAAAAGTAATTTGCAAGACAGAATCAGGAGGATATTTTCACTTCGAAATTCACTAAATTAATGCATGTATAATATTTTAAGAGCGCTGAATGAAGTCAAATGAGTTGTGAAATGTATCAGTCGGTTAGCTGTTGATTTCAGTACCTGAAATATACAATACATAAAATGAATAAGATATATTACGATGTTCATTCAATATATTGAATGATTTATATAAATTTTGATATAATAATTAAACTGGAAAAAAATTACATATGTGGAAATATATTGACTAATCGCAAAATATAATTGAAATTTTATTGATTTTGAGGGAATGAAAATTTTCAATTTTTATCTCGCAAACTATTGATAGTAGAGAGATGTTTGATGAGTTCCAACAGGCTATATTCTTTATTTTTCATTCTGACGAGTTTTTTTTCTCGTTCTGCTGGTCTCCCGAATGAGATCTGAAATGTGTTCGAGCGCTTGTCAAGTTATTGCTTTATTTTAATGAGTTTAAATATTCTTTGGATCGAATTTTCCTGATCAAATCTTTACGAAAGCTTTCACCAAGTTCATGGGTATGAGAGTGCTGTGAGTGCCGATGAGCCCTCATTAATCTTCTTGTTGAATCTGAAAGATTTGGGTAGAATCCTGGAACACTCAATCAAGTCATTAAAAAACAGTGAATCACAGCCTTGAAATATTGAATTTTCTTCTTTAACCGATAGGTTCAGATAAAATAATCACATGTTGGGTGAAATCACTCCATGAATACCCATGTGGGGATTCAAGTTCCAGTTCCATACCCTAAAAGCTGTTTGAAAACTCAGAAGTATCAGAATTATGATATTTGATTACCTTCAGAATATTATATCCTACCCTCCTTTTGCAAATCAATTTCCACGTTTTGCATCGCTCCAAATTATTCTTTAAAATACAGACCCCAACATTCACAAAAACAGAAGACAAATGTGTATTCAGCAAGAGTTTGTCTCATGTAGGTATCTACGCTTCGGCATTTCCTTAATACTGAAGCATGTGACATATTGTGGCGAGGACGAATAATTGCAACTCCCATGGAGGCTGCGTTTTTCCGGTCTTGAAAATGTGTACAAAACTTGGTCGTTCAATTGAAGTGAGAGAACAGAGGAGGAAGGAAGGAAGGAAGGAAGGAAGGAAGATTACGCCGGATAAATTCTCGATTTCGTCGTTTTCCTCCTACGTGAGTTCCACCATTCTCCCCTAATCTTCTCTCTTTTCCACTTCTTCTTCCAACTTTTTCTCTTTCTTTCCTCACTCCATTCCTCCACTCGCATTCACCCAAAGGAAGTATTTCGATTCCCGTGAAAAATGGGTCACGAACTTACACCTCCCCATGAGGTAGACCAACTTTCAGCCCGACATCGACCACATATACCACCGCTGCAACTTCGATCTTCTAATTTCCTTTTACCGTTTGATTATTCTGTTTCTGAGTAAGAGTGAATTTATTGACCATCAACGAACGATATGAATCATCCACCTTAATTCGAATCGATGATCGTGAATCGCTGTTCAAGACCACATGGTAATCAGAGCGGAAATATCAAGTATTACGACGAGATTTGTTGAAAATTCAAAAGGAAGGAGTACAAAGGTGTTTTTTTTTTCTCATAACGAAGAGGAAAAAAATGAGAGCGCTATATATTTTAGCGACGACAGGTCGATTATTTCGCTTGCCGGGCGTCTTGATTAGAGATGTAAAAGATGGGCTATATTTCAACCGATACATTATCATTGGACAGTTAATGGCCGAGTACTCGGAGCAATACATTAGAATGGCTGAGATAAGGTGTTACGTGTCCATATGTTCGTGCTCCTTGAGAAAAAACACATAACGATCTACATGCAGGTGACTTTCAAGTTCAGATTCAATACAGTTTAGATTAATCATGAATTGTTGTTATTGAAATGACGTATGCGTATTGTTCCGAGTCTGTCTTCAATGAGATATTACATTTTTCTATTTGACACTGAAACATGTCTTAATTTAAAAACTCAAGGTGGTGGAATGTAGCGATTATTGAATGAATTAACTCTCACGAAAATTTTGCGAATTATTAACGCATCGCGTGATGCGAAGTCATTTACTAGATTCAAGGTGCGCCTTCGAGCGAGAAAGGTAGAAGAGCTTTTTAGCTTCAGCTAAAAAAGCGACTATAGTAAAAGCTTGTCGCGAAATATATATATATATATATATAGAGCTCATCTTTTCAACCATAGGCAACGTCAAGGATTGCCTTAAGCGAAACCGCCCCATTGCCTCTTATATGTTACCTCGTTTTCCACCCTTGCTTTACGAAAAGACGGGAGGACCTTTCTTTTCTGTGCATTTAGCGCTCGCGGCGGTTTCGGTTTCATCCTCTCCCAGTCATGACATTGGAGCCGGGTCATGATAGAAAGGATGGATGGATACAACACAAACTACGGATGATAATGCAAAAATGTTGTGGTCAAGTATCAGAAATGTTTGTAGAATTTTTCTCCAGTATTTTACGAATACATCGAAAAATGAGGAAAAAAATTATCTGATGGAATCAAGGAACTGATTTGATTGACATTCGGAATTTCCAACACTCTCCAGTTCGTTTGAAAATGATTTATGAGCGACTACACGATCTCTTGCATGGATAAAACGAAAACATGTTCGATAACGGCCAATGACTCGAGGGTACATAATAAATTCGAAGGTATGTAGGTGAACGAATTTGCGCATTCCAATTCATCGACTTGTCAAGAAGAGAAGAAAGGCAGAAAGAGAATAGGTTAAGAGTTGGCTGACTGTCCAATTGACTCGAACTTTCATCGTGTGCTCTGTAACCTTCGTATCGAAAATTCGCGTGTCTGATATCGAATGGTAATTGCGATAAGGGTTGACATGCTCTTACATTCTTTGGAACAATAAAATGGACGATTGTCAGCCGATTGGAATTCCCAACGCCAAGAACGTTCAACGAAATTTTTTCAATTTTATTGCAATTCTTTCCGAAAGAAGCGAAAAAAAGAACGTCAGGCGGAGAAATCTTTTATTGCTATATGAAATAAAATCTTCTATACGAATTCTCTAATTGAGCAGAAGTAAATACCATTTGCGGGGATGGAAATTATTCATTCTAGCGCCGAGTGATCACCGAGGATAATACTGTCCTTTCTTCCTCATTTAAAAAGCACGTTGAGAATAATGGGTGAAGGATTTTTCTTTCACGTTGAGGGTGTGGCACGGTGCGTTGAAGGAAAATGCTTTCGCCAGACTTTGGTCGAGAGTAGAAATGAAATTTTCTTCATAATGCTTGCTCAATCATGATTATAATTCACGAGAATAAAAGGGAGAGTGAAAAAAATGTGGTACGAAATTCTGTGTTCTTAAGTTCAGAGTTTAATTATTTATCATTTCCAAGAAACTCTTTCGGTCCCTCAAATTTTTTATCAGATCAACGATTCCGCTAATGGACTGCATTAATCATCCAATTCAGAAAACCTCTCTGAATATTTGAAATTTTCACAATGTGTGTGAAGAGTAAAGAGAAATATTTCACGTTATATGAATTACCAAGTAATTATTTTATACGGAATTATCTTGTAAGATGGTAAAACTAAACGTAGATCAGGCTCAAGATTGGTTATCATAGTTATGCGGGAGGAATCTTGAATATGAATGCAAGTTTGCGCACAATGTTATCCATTCAACGTATTCACATGAGTATGTACTTGATGAAAGTAGAGAATGAAATTTGGTTGATCCGAAATGTGAGCTCTTTACTAAACGTCATTGTATACAAATTGATACACGTGCATTCACGAAATCAACAAAAATCGTATACAGTTGCAAATTTTATGATCAAAACGGTCCACTCGAAAATCGTGTTACGAATAAACTTTGTTGAAAATTTGTGTATAATATTTAACATAATTTTGTAGTGTATAGCACCAATCTTACGTTACTCACATAATTGTTGGGAATTGACATATTTTCAAAAGCCACGATGCTTTAAACAGAGTGTTTGCTTTAATTCTTCTACCACTCAATTAGCGTCAAATCGAGGAACGAGAGAGATTATGAAATTTCAATGACACGTACATTAGATAGCACTTGGAAACTCTCATCTCTGGAAAGCTCTGATATCGGATTAAATGATAGGATATTCTGTGATGTTATAGAAGGACAGTCCAGAGGGATCCGAAGTTTCTGAGTAAAATGCTGGAAGAATCGGTTGGAAATAAATTTTTTAAGCTTCTCATAATTGCGCGGTATTTCATGGGATTATATAGACTTTTATTGATTGAAGTCGAAGTAATCTCGGTAATGGATAGTACCGAAGTTCAGAAATCTTTTCCTGTGACAGAGAAGAGGAGAATATGAATTAGTACACTTTCCTGTATCGTACACGTACAAATTGTGGTAGTCAACGAAAAGTGCATTATTCAGTGTCCGATTTTATAAATCATAGAAAGTGACATCGATCATACTATATGATATACGATGTTTCATTAATCGACAATAATCTCTTCGATCATTTCACGTTGATTCCGAAGGCGAAAGTCAATTCACGAATTGACTCGATGTGTCTTTAAGAATTCCGCTGATGGCCTTTAGCTTTGACTTGACACGAAACTACTTGTTACTACGCTCATTTACAAGTTGTATATTCCTTAACGATGATACGTCGATAAATATACTATATTATGCTTTCATGCTTTGCAATATTATCACAACAACCAAGAGGATTCTTATCGACACTTGGATATCTATAAATGTTTGCATAAAATTCTCTGCGGAAATTGCCGAAGTCAACAAATGGCCTGGTACTGGCAAGGTTATATTTGCCAAACTCTGATGGGAACAATTATTGTTTCTATCCAGGGTCATTATTATTTTCTAATTTGCAAGACCTATTCATCGAATTTCGAACGACATTGATTTGATTGCACAGAAAGTCTTGGGAAAGTAATAAATCGATGCTGTTTGGACAAGGTTGGAATGCCAGAATTCTAGCATAGTCGGCGCATACGTACGAACAGTACTGACCCGGTTGTAAATGTTATACAGGCCCTTATGTAAAATAATGTTATCATGCCGACTTCTTGCCATTTTCGATAGCTTTGGTAGCTTTGGATTTGCCAGTACTGGCAACTCGGGCAGCAGTACTCAGCCAACAACAGAGAAACGAGAGAAACTTTGAATCTCACTAACCTTTCAGTCCTTAATTATTTCATCAACAGGGTGCATCAGGGTGCTATCATCATCTTTATCGTAGATTCCCTCTCGTCTACAGTTCCAATCAGATAAATGTACGTGGATAGGAACTTTGGAAAATAGTATGAAAGATGATTGTGCTGATCAGAGTGTTTGACTCTTGGAAATTCACTCTTTCCACCATTTAATTATTTTCTAATTAATCCTAGGATCTATTTTTACAGAGAAGTATGATTCAGAAAGAGAACGTACGTTATTTGCTTTTCACTCTCAAATCATATGATTATGACGAACTATCTCCTAGCGTTGATGGATGAGTTGAGCTTCGAATTCCAAACTTGTCTGCTGGTATGCATCGACCTACTTTTCACGTAACGTGCTCACGTCCAATACGCTCTCCAACGCACATTTTATAGAAGGAAATTTAACTACACAATATTAAATATTCGATTCTTAATCGTATGATAATCAAAACTGCACATCAATTTAATGAAGGTTTTGAAATTTGTTTTTAAATCGGGTTTCAATGTCATGATATTTAAACTTATAACCGGCTCAAAATTTCCTTATTTGTGCATTTTTTTGTGCGAGAATAGGTGGACGTGTATGTATCAAATGAGGTAGAGTAATCAAATTTGGAATGGGGAAAATAGGGTTTTCTAGATTTCGTTTGTGCGAATGGACTTAATGGCGGAGACATGTTCGGCTATACAAGAAGATTTTTGTTGATATTTATTCATGAAGACTAAAAGACCAACGGATGTTTTGATCGTTGTAGTGTTTTAAATGTAAAAAAACTAAGAAGTTTTGACATTTTGACCAAAACAATAAATTTTTCGCTCAAAATGGGGTGCAATTATTCCAAATATGTTGAAGCGTTGGTTCAGCTGAGAAAAATTGTAATTTCTGAAGACAGGAATAAATAAAATTTTCAAAATATCCCTGTCATCCTTCCAAAAAATAGAAATTCGAAATTGGCAGTCCAAGATGTTGGATACAGTAAACAATATGAACAGTTTTCGGAGAACAGGAATCTCTTTATTAGTCATTCCATTCGATAGAGTTAATTTATTGGTAGATTCCCTCACAAATCTCAATCTGTCGACTCCAACAATGAATTATACACTCCAAATTCAAGAACCTATCGCAGTTTCGCAATTCACAGATACGAATGGCAAATGCTCGTTCAAACATTAACAGTCCTTCTGCTGAGGATTCAGTAACTGATGAATTTTGAAGTCGTATCGTCGCGTGTGCTTTACCTCACCTCACGTTTTTCGTATCACTGACTATCGTATTCCAATTAAATCGTTCGTTCGTGGCTACAGGATATATAAAGCTAATTTTAATGAAAAGATTACTACCCCCTTGTATCTCATCCCTACACAGACATAATGTATTGACGAAACATTACCCGAAGTGGAGTGAAACGATAACATAATGACGTTTCGGTATAATTTAATGTCCAGTTGACTTTGTTTTACTTGATTACGGATGAAAAATTATGGAAATGTTTTTATTATCATCACAAGATGAGTAATATTGTAAAAACAAATCTGAATGTGACTTTATCTTGCATGCAAACTGTACTGAAATAGTATTTTCCATTGTGTCGGCATTTGTTTTCGATGTCCATTCTCAGTTGAAACAAGGCTTGTTTTGGCTGCGTCATAAAATAAACTGATATTCAGAATGAAAGTAACCTTTATAGGAATGAATTATTGGCGCTAGCATGGCCCAACGTGGATAAAGTATGGTCGAGGCTTGGCAACCAAGCATGGTGCGAAGCTAAAATAATAGCATCATTTTATGATTTAGCAATGTGTTTTTCCAATGGGACCGATCAAATAGACCATCATGGCTATTAGCAAACAATTAGAAAATTTATCTGTCAATGTTGCGCCAATGATGAAATTGTAAGAAATGATTAACCCAAAAATGTATAAAAAGTATGCACATTGGATAATTTCCAACATATGTTATTTGGTATCTCAATGTTTTTCCCTCATTCATGTGTAAACAACTCGGTGTCTTTTGTCGCTAAGTTTTGCCATGAGAAGTCTAAACAATCTGCATCAACATCAATGTGGTGTAACCTGGAACCAAGAATAATTGACTCTTCATCCACACGCAGAAAAAAATTCTTATTGAAGAAGCGATTCCGAAAAATCTGCTCTGCTAAATTAGCAGAACGGTTGCTGCCACAGCAAAAATATTGCTATTTCAGCAAGGTATTTGCTAATTCAGCAAAATTTTCTAGCCGTCTTCGACACGTTCTCGACTCTTTATACCACTTGGACACATTTTTTTTCGACATAGCCTCATCATCAAAGGTCATTTCTGCACCATCCTCAACGAAAAAGTTGCAGAAAATTTATTCCGCAAACAAAATTTGATACAAATTCTTTACTCACCAAATGCAGACATTATAAAAATCGAAAAATTCACTTCCAGTAACTTACAAAACGAAGCGTATCTCAAACAGTGATGAATATTTTGACGTGACCCTTGGCACGGATATCAAAGACAGTCTTACTAATCTGAAAATAAGAGCACTTCCCCAAATACATTTGCGCACAGAGTTTAAATTCAAACGTGACTTTACTTTTTGGACACAGCAGTATTTCAATTTTTCCGTCATAACAGCTAGCTATTTGTTATCATAGCTATTGAAATCGCTGTCACATTGAACAATTCGCCACCTCAGCAAATCATTGTATCCTGCTGTCATAATGAATGTTTTCCCCCGCGTACTAGTTACAGGCAGTAATTGATTTAAGATCCACGATAGACTCGAAACCCTTTAATACAGATAATTTTTAGAATTACGGCGGATAAAAGTAATAATCCTCGTAGCATAATCTCATAACACCATACGAATCATATGCAAAGCATATTGGAAGCACACACGTGGAAAGTTTGAATCATTGTAACTGTACACGTAGAAATGAGCGTATTCGTATATAGAACTGACTTGAACCATTGTAAATGCGTAACCCCGAGAGACAAGATAGTACCCCAGTATGTTTCTCTGTGGTGGTCCCGTTCAGCATCGGAATACGTGCGCTGGGTACAAAGGAACTATTACAATGGTGGATATGAACATGTGCAAACGTTCGAAGATATATCGATACATTGTGAGTTCAATTGGTAACTTGGAAACATCAACCCGTTTGATTTCATCATCGGACGTGAATGCTGAGTCGAGGGCAATTGAAATCATATCGATACGTATGTGACTGTGTGCATGATGAACTGGTGGATGATTTATTCGTAAGTAGGATAGATGATACAATCGCATCAGAGTTTCACGCGAGATTGAAATATTATTTTAATTAATTTTTTTATGCTTCTCCTGCATCTCTTCATCGGTATATTCGATTTTGAAAATACGGTAATATTCTCGCTCCATTTTTTAATTGGAAAAGAATTTGTTTCCAAGTGGAATGAGGGTATAGAAAGATCAAATAAATTATCATAAAAAAATAATATTATTCTAGATTTGAAAAGATTTAATTTTATATCATTTTTGTTTCAGGTGAGTGCAGGATCTTTTTATGGACTTCATGCTGATATTGAGACACACTTGGAGTAAGATTCGCAAAGTGAATTCGAAAAAGAGTTGAAAATTTGTCATAATTACAAAAATATTCCATAATTTATGTGTTGGAAATATGTGAGTATTCGATTTTATACTTAGTAGATAATATTTGATGGAGTTGGGGCATTGAATTTTCAGTTTCCCAAGTTCAAAGGTAAAACGTGATAAAAATCGACTCTTTTATTAGTTGATAAATCTTATTATATCTCGTGAACAAACTTTAATCATGGATAATGAAATTTTGATCGAATCGTCAAAGAAATTGCGCTATGAATGGAACAGGATGATAGGACAGAGGTTGTATCCTGAATTTTACACAGAACTCGCTTCATTGGCATTCCAATAGTCCGCCTACATCTCGCTACGCTCGCATGTGTATACAGGATGTCCTAGAACAACTTCCCGCTTTTCATCAGCAGATTTCTGCCAGAAAAGTGAGAAACTGTTTTCTTCACCACGTTTCAATCAGAAGTTTAGTTTCCGCACTATAAACAAGCTTCCAGGTATTCTTGCAGCATAAATCCACTGACATTATTTCAGGTAGAAATTAACGATGAGTGTTGGACAAGGTTCACCAAAATCGAGCCGAGCCTTAATTACCAAGCATGACGCAACTCTGAAATGATAACATCTTTTGAGCTTCAACAATAGTTTCTAAAATCAAGAACCAACACTGGAGAAAAAATTGTAATAGCATGTGCCTACATGCTTACATAGGTTGTCCCAAAATTTTTGTCGAACTATAGTAGGTCATTTTTCACAGTTTCTCGAAATAATTTCCGTCACAGTCAATACACTTTTTCATACGGAAAAACCACTCGTCAAACCACACTTTCCATATTTCTTCTGGTACTCAATTGCACTGTTCTTCAAAAGCCCCGACCAGCTCCTCATCTGAAGAAAAACGTGAACCCTTCATGCGGAGTTTCAGGAAAAGGAACGGACTCGAGTCACAGAGGTCCAAGTCCGGAACATAAGGAGGGTGATTCAATAATTTTATGTTTGAAGTCTCTGAAAACTTCTGAGTAACAGCAGCATGATATGCAAGTGCGTTGTCATGGTGTAAAAATCAGGAGTATAAGGGCTTTTGACAAATCAAGTTTTCGAATAGCTGAGGCAAACATACTTCGATGTACCATGTAGATGACACTGTTCACAATTTTTCTAATCACACTATTGTAATAATTTCACATTTATCACAGAATACCACGACCATTCTCTTGTCGACAGATCTTGATTATTTAACTTGCAATAGCTGGTCTTCGTCTTCAGAAATCCAAACCTTTTCTCGAGACTCCATAGGTCTATCACAATAAAATATGTAGTTGATTTTCGCTTCAACCACTTTTTCTGGACATCACAATCACAATTCCTGGTGAATCGAAACAGATTTCAAGTTATTGCGACCACGAATGTTTCAACAAGGTCGTTTTGCTGTCAATGTAGGGATAGAGTTGTTTGATATCACTTATTTAATAGGAATAACTCATATACTAGAATTAAAATTGATATATCTACCGAATTCAAGTCATACTCACCCTTGGATAACTAGAACAAAATTATTCCTCCCTTCTTCAGACCAATCAATACTCACAAACAACATAGAATCCCAATTTCCTCAGTGATTGTCTATAGCTCTTATCATCTTCAGCTCGAAACCATAATAGCAGATATATAATTTGAGAATCGAGTTTATACCTATTTATAATTCAAGTTTTCATCGAATGAATTCATTCAATCAAAACTCTTCCTTCAACCCCTTATTACTATCTCACAGAATCAGACTTATTTATTTTCATTATCGATTCTGTTCCAACGCCCGGGGAATTAAAAAGAAAACGTATTCAATCGTTCCCTTCTATGAAATACAGTATATATGGTGTTACCAGTCTTGGCATTCAGCCTACTTTCTTATCTCGAAACATTACAACCTACGTTATTCAGAAGTTTTTTCTCGTTAGGATATCACATACTTTTCTCTGTTTGTGCATTTAAATATATTTCCTTCCATTGACTCTCATGAAAGAAACTGGATATGCACAAAATCTCTTTTAGAATTCCTCCAAACTTGATCCTCTTCAAGTACCCTCTTACCGCTTTGTGTATACATACGCATGTGCATTTTACAAAATACGAAGGCTCATTCAATGCTTCTTGGTTTCATTGCAGTGCTCTGACCCGTATAAAATTGATAGTGGCTGATGCTTCGTGCGGATATGACTGCGGGAAATACGATTTCTCTAACGATGCTTGACGAATCGCCAAAAATTCTGAAAATTCCTTTCTGTTTATCATTAATTTATCTCTCAAAGTACATCCATTCGAAACTCATCGCTGATATTCAACTTGAATCGAGACTAGGTATTTCCTTGATGGTAATCATGTGAATTTCAGAAACTCGCTCCGTTATTCACGCGATCTTCATTTTGAATGAACATATTAATTATATTCTCTTCATGGTGACGATTCCCCACATCTATTCTATCTGCCATAAGTAATTAATTATTGGATTTCAAAATGAGATAATTAAGGAAATGAAACTTTGGTTGCGTCAGTCAATTACATGTAATGATATAAGTTTCGAGCATCGTCTTCGAAGCATAGCATTCGCTGAATGATGATGTCTAATTATTTTCCTATCTATTTGAATTTATATTCAATTTTTTTATGTAAGGTGAAATACCCGATACATGGACAATCGTAATTCTTGATCTTATACTTGAACATTTTCGTTGGAGGCCAGATATAAAGCAAAAGAAAATAAACTAAAATAAAATTGGGAGTGTTATTCGTTGTAGAGTTGTTGATTTTTTGACTTTGAGAATAGTATATTAGAGAAAAAAAAATACAACCTCAATCAGTTACACCCTGTGTTTTAGTCTTTGGTTTCACGCGTCAAAGACTCTTCCAATTTTTTTTTACATTGTTATAACTTCCATGATTAAGTTCATTCGATACATTATTGATAGGATTTTGGCAACGTTCTATCAATGATACAAGTATTCTCCAGAAACATTGCGATTAGTGCAATTCTCCCCACATGACGGGAGACTTGCACTTCCCTGCGAATCAGGTGTTTATCTCTCTATGAGTAACTGACAACTCAATTCAAACAATAACCACTATTCTCGAATCAATTTATGAATATTTATTTGAAATTAATGAATAAACACAAATGATTTCGCAGCAAAATCGTTTCAGAATTTCATCAAGAATTCACTCTCAAAAAAGGGTACGGCAATTCTAAGTCACCCAGTATAAATGAGTTTTTCATTATAAAATTGTGAAATTGCATATGAAAATATAATTTTCCAACTTTGGAGTCATTGATATCCAAGTACTTCATCATCTCGATCTTTTATGGTCCAAGTACTGGTTTCAATCGGCTTTTGGAATTTTCTCTGTTATTTGCTCGATTGACGATATCTTCATTCATACGTTTCCCTGTTTTCTTCTAAATAAGCTTCTGTACCTTTTTACGAATTGTAAAACATCTCAAGTTAATATGTGAATTTTAAATTGACCTGATAACTCAGTCCTATGTGCGAGCTATCCAGGTATTGGATGTTTTACCTTGAAGAAAAAAAAATTGGGAAATAATGAGAATTCATTATTTCTATATCACAAGTACAGAGGTCTCTGTTCTGAGAATAGATTCAAAAATTCTGTAGAAATTATATCTTCATAATTTTAACTGAAAATCACAAACCAGAATGCACCAATTCAATGACCCTAGAACATTTATTTCACATTTCAGATAACATGTAAAAAGTTGGAATCTCATTTATGGGAGGCTTTGTATTGAATTCACTCCAAATCAATGAAAGAATAAAAGTATGATACATGGTCGTGTAACACGCCAAGTACGTTTTATGGAGAAATTCCCGCTTTTGGACGGTTGCCTAATTCTAAAAGCGCTATTCGGTATAAGCTATAAATGGTCCGATATAAAAGATACTAGAGCGATATTCTTCCTGACTTGACGTTCATTCTAGTACAAAAAATTCAATTCTGTTCATCTCTATCATGCCAAATGGAACAGAATGAATTCGGTTCAACTTTGATAACAGCATTGAAACTCTGATTGAGAATCTATTTTCTACAGCTGGAAACGTTCAATGATAACGGATAATATTGAATCTACAAGTATGACATTCCTAGAATTAGGAATTTAATGCGAGATATTCTGCATTTTCACACGTCTCAACTGTTTAAATACTCAGAAGAATTTGATTCTGAAATTCCTGGCTTTCTTATGGATTTTTTCGAAGGTCCTCAAATATCGAAACCACATTTAACACAATTTTTAGTTGTGAATCGGTGATTGAACATATCAAATGTAGCGGATTGTTACTGTAAATGTTCTAATTCAATCCTTGGAACTCGTAACTCACGTATTTTGAGAGTCCTCGATTCTCAAATTCAAATCAAATCTCCAAAATCTGGAAACCTCCCCTGCAGTTTTAACGGATCAATGATGTATGAGTGATTTTGAATGTCGCGCCGTCGAATTTTCTCTCTATATATGTATGCGCGTATTTAATATAGCGAGATTTGACTCGACCTACACTGTAAAAGAATTCCTTCTGAAATTTCAGAAAATGTGCGTGTAATTCTTCAAAGCCACTTTTTTCCGAATTTTCAGGTTATTTTGACGGAATTTTGAAAGATTTCAACTAAATTTCGGAAAGTGTTCTGAGAATTCAGTCAAGTTTCCTAAAATTCAGCAAAATTTTCCTAAAAGTTCAGAAACAAGTGGCTCTAAAAAATTACAGTCACTTTTTATGAATTTTCAGAAGGAATTTTTTTCTACAGGGTATGTAAGAACGTAGCTATAGCTGCACTGTTAGAAATTTTTGCATTAATTTCAATGTTTTTGCTGGAAATTTGTTTCAAGTACGTGCATGAATTCGGCTTCATACACATTTTACAGTAAATTTAATGTGAGCTATAGCATAATCTATAGTCTTTTCAGGTTTTTGTACGTTGTATTTAATGTACAATGTGTATGAATCTGATTTCATGTACGTAATTGAAAAAAACTTCCAGATATTTCTGACAGTGTGCTCTTCACGAATTGTACCGTCGTCGAGGGCACATCGTTCGTGGATCTCTCATGTCTTAACGTTCTTATGCATAATCGTTGAAATACGGAACCTGAAGGTGATGTACCTTTTTCATTTGTATTGTATTATTCCATTTATTATTTCTCGTATACACTTCTTACATGTCTTCCAGTATTTTGTATATATATTTAATTTATATATATTTCTCTCTGTACATAGAGGGTTCGTGTATATCAACACCCTTGATGATGCCCTTCCAATATTCTGTCGTGATATAAATAACAATCGGGGATTGTTTTTTTTTTATTGATAAAGCGAATATCAAGTAGAAATTTCTCTGATTTTTCTATGCGCTCCACATTTTCCGTTGGCCTGAAAGGTCAAAATACAACACGGTGGAGGATAAAAGTTTCAAAACTTCATTAAAGATGTTCTTGGAACCGGGTTCTTAGGGATTTCTAATAAAAATTCATTCCTATAAAATGTTCTTGCCCACACTGGAACAGTAGATTATAGCTATACTGAAAGGAATTATGGTTCTTGTAACGATCACTTCGTACCAATATCTAAGGAAAATTCATTTTCAAACATCGCTAACTAATGTGCATCCATCAATTGTCAATAACCACTCATTGGTTATCATTGGTCCCTGATTAGCCAGCAGTGTATGAAATTAACTGTAATTGAAATACTTTTAGATCGTTACAGAAACATACTTTTTTCCAGTATTGATACAAGGCTGCCTGACAAATCTTGGGAATCTATGTAGAATCGATGTTGATCGAACCATAACAAAATGATGTATTGTCGCGTCAGAAACAATATTGAATACACTGAGAGAAGAGTTTGTGCGTAACAAAGAAGGCTTCTCAATGAAATTGTAAACAAACCCTCATTTCCGTCAAATAAGATTTCTTAATAGCCAACAAATCTTAGTCAATTTAAATTAAATTTGGAACACTTTTTTCTCCGTGTAATTTTATCATTGGGGCATTCAAGGAATTACGTTATTATTTCAAGATGACATCAAGTTTAGTTGTCAAAGCTCAACCAAGCTTTGTCAGTGTTGCCTCAGCCATGCTCACATGTTCAATTCCTATTGCCTAGGTAAGTAATGATACGTTGAATTCAACTTTTCTCTAGGTCCTTTTTGAACACAGTAAAAAGTGTGGCTCAAACTGGCTGCATCTCAATTTAAAAATTGACTGAAATTCAGCCTATTCCATTATATCGGTGATTGTTTTTTCAAACTCAGAAACGGCTTCTTTTGGCTGCATCTCAAATTCAATCACGACACAATCTGAACTAAAAACTTTCTTTTTACAGTGAATCATCCCCGCACAACACACTTGGTCGCGGCGATAATGTAATTCTCAAAAATCATTGTTCGTGTTCTTTGGATTGCTCTTGTTACTGAAAAAAATTGATGAGGAAATGAGATTTTTAACATGTTCTCATAAGTACACCACCTAAAAATATTTTTGAAAAATCTAAAATTTACCCACCATTTTCCACACTGAAAGAATCTTATTCGAAAAATTACCGTGAAATTTCAGTGATCGAGGGACAAGTAAACATTTCTCAAAATATCACTGTGCATTTCGTAAGACTTGCAGAAAATATCGCTTTCAACTGTTCAAAAACTCACGCATTTTTACAGAATGCCGAGTAATTTGTGAAAGAATTTCCACTTTGACGCCCCCGAATTATAATGACGTGATTGCGATTCCGTTTGGTGGTAAAAGAACGTATGTCAGTATGAAAAACAGTGGAGTTACGTTGCTTTGATCCTAAAACAAATTTCTGTTACTTCTGTAATTTTCATAACAAAACTCTTTCAGTGCTGAAATATCAGAAAATATCTTTATTGTGATATCGAAGAGACACCCAGATTTCCCTTCATAATCATTCAATAATGATATGAAAATAATGATTCCAATAGTACATGCATCCTTTACTGTCATTTCCTTTTTTCGTATCCAATAAAAGATACCATTACGCGTTCCATCCGTTCCTTCACCCCTTTTCCCTTCACATTTATCGTTATGTTCTTGAGAGTATCAACCAATCATTTGTATCATTTCACTATATACATAAACGTTGGAAGAAAATGTCTCAATGTAGAATAAAATGGTACTTACGATACTTACGTAACGATACATTACAATGCTCATAGTTATTACATTGTCTCGATAGATAAGGGATGTTCAATCTAAAACATGATTGTTGAAGAAGAGAATCGTTTGTGCCGTAACGCGATTATAACAAACGATTGCCTCATGAATTGCAGGGAAAAACAAGAGAATATCTCAACATTTTCCACACAGCTTCATTGATTTTCACATTGAGAGTTCCCATGCATGGGCCTATTCTCTTTTAAATTTGACCCCATCGGCATTCAATTTTGGCTCCGTTTTATAGGGTTCAACACTCAATCTTGGAGATATTTCTGTTTTCAACATGAGCATTCTTTATCAAATTCTTTAATTTCAAAAGATTCAGAATTATTCAACATTGTTACAAAGTTACGAATAAATTCTCTCTCATATTCACTGGAGATTCCTAACGCATATGATACTATTGTAAGTGAAGTACTGAAGCGACGGGTTCCAGGTGTTAGCAACCCAGTCGCGATGTAATGACCTAACTCTCACCGGTATTAATGGCTAAAGTTATCGAGTAGATTCTGAAATATAACTGCGCAATTTTCTTACAAATCGCTTTAATCCTTTGACTCTAATTTCTTCTCTGTCTGGGGATGAATTATTGATTCATCGTTGGGGAACAAAGTTGATTATCCTGCAAGAGACTGCTTCAAATTCCTGTCAAATATGAAAGAATGCCTAATGAGACAAGTCTCGTTGGTTATGAAGATTTGATAAATTTAAACTCGTACCCATATTTTTTAATAAAATTTAAAAACATGTCATCAAAGAACAAGAGATCCAACATTGTGTTTGGTCGTGTTGTAGGATTTGTATACACAGCGTAACAATGTAAACGTCCCTTCATGGTTGAAAGGTGTGTCTCGCACGTACGCACATATCACCATATGATAACGATCAGCCTGTAGATCAGAGAATTCTTTCCCCTTGAGAATTTTTTTTCTCGTATCTAACAGGTTCACAGCAACGTTAATACTTCTCTTCTGAATACCATATATTAAATGCCATCACCAACAATCACTGAATCCACCAGATTCATCATTTGAATTTCATATTTCGAAGAAAGAAACATCTTCAAATATATCAAATTTCTTTTATGATTCTTCCACTTGAGAAGCATTTATCTCGATATACAATAGTGAAATAGTAACAAACATCTGATCAATCGATCCCACTGAGAATATCCTTCGATGATCAAAGACGCTTCACTGAGTTTGACATCTAGTTTCACGACCAACAATAGTCAAAAGAACAGAAAAGGTATCGAAGTAATGGAGGTCGTCGAAGAATTCACGTCGACGAAAATCGAAGAGTTTGCCGCTATTGTGGACGGTTAATTAAGGAAATTGATAAAAGATTAAGGAGACCCTTTCACCTCTCCTCCTCTATTTCTATATCCATTCTTTGTGCGCCATCCTTCCGACAGTCTCCATGAAGCGAGTTTGAACTTAATAGACGTCGCATTGTGTCCGAATATCAAGGTCTTTCATGTACATATATACGTAGGGATTTATACATAACCCCATGTAAACCGTACAACGAGTTTTGTGGTAGATTGAGGTACGTTGAAGAGAACTCTCCTTCATATTTCTATACATATCCCTATCGTCAGGTTTTCCCATTTTCGAATTCAAGATTTGATGGATATAATTCAATCTCACTTCTATCTGAATTTGAGATATTAACCGTACGAATATAATTCTTTATTTCACTGCGCAATATGATCAATAAATGCTCAGAATTTTTTATCATTATTGATATACATCGACGCCAAGTACAAAGTAGACAAATCTTAATGCATATACATATTTTATTAGAAATCCCGAACTGTAGACTTTTCAAAGATCTATTAAAGGATCCTCTGAAACGCCATCAATCAGTAACGATATATTTCAAGCTGAAAACATTCTCGTGTACACGAATGAAGTACAAATTCCGTCAACTGGAACGATTAATTTATAAATCTTTCAATCAAATCAATTCTACTCGCTGATTCAAATTCTTTGCGTTTGCATTGTTGCGTTTACTCATAAACACTAAGCTGTCGTCCAATTTATCGGTCCCTGTAATTATATTGCATATTGAACCATACGTATATGTCACGATACTAACTAAGTGGCTTGCAGAGTAGAAACATTAATTCACCCGAGAGCCGTGGTTCGCTATGCAATCGTCCTAAACCGCCATGGATGGTAACGGACAACCTCACCATTAACCACAAGAGTTCCTATGCACGCAAGGCAATCCTAGAACCATGCTCGTACACAGCTATTCGTGTGCACGTATATTCTATATATTTAGCGTCCTGAGATCCATATCATTGAAATAACTGTTATTTGCAGTTGAAAACCGAATGGATTTTTACCTGCTTTTTTATTCCATTTCTGATACAACTCGACAATAAACTCTCCCAGGGGTGTGATTAATCGACACGAAGTTGAATACTATAATTTCTCTATAATTTTCAATTGAATTTATACGGAATGAATGTATAAAAGTTCAGAGTTGAACAAATACATCACCCTTTGTAACAAGTTCTCGACCTATTTTATACGCTGGCACATTAAAATGAATTATCAACATGATTCATAAGGTTCTGATGAATTAATCCAATGGTTAAGCCACACTACATTGAATCATCAATTTCTGTGAACGTATGGCATTCCTCAACAAAGTTTATCTCTCCTTCCCTGGAAGATGAATTTCAACTAAGCGACCTTCGCGTTCGGGTTTCAAAATTACGTATTTACAATTTTCTATAAAATTCTGTTTTGGAACGATGTTGTGTTTTTTGCTTCTTTTTTGAAAATTTTTCACAAATATCGATGTAAAAGTGGAAAGATTATCGAAAATTCCTCCAACCGAATTTGAATTTCATGAATATTTCATACGCGTGAATGATATATAATACGTATTCGGGGAAATAACTCTCAGGATATTTGAGAAGCGCTTATGTTTCGATTGACGTTTATTTTCCATTATTTATTGAATGGTTGCGCTGTGAGTTATTCTGATTGTTCGATGGTTTATAATTTCAATGGATTATTTTTTCTGTAACACACGAATCAAATATTGATGTTCCGTACTTCGTTACGAATATCATTCGAAAAGGTATATTTTTAGCTGATTGACAAATTGGTGGTACGCGTGAGCAGGTGGAAATTCCTAGCGATTCTCATCAATTCGTATCTTTCAGGAAGATACAGGAAGAACGGGCCAAGAGTAATGGGAAGATGTTATACTTCTCCTCCATGTACAGTTCCAAAGATCTATAACGAGACTCGAAGTAGAATAGTAAGAAGAAATCCTGTCAATTGCTGATTTATTTCTCAGCCACACGTATATTCATGTTTGGTGTATTACTCCTCAGTATAGTGAATTGTAATACGTGATCTGTTTCGTTTTAGAACGCGGAAGGGTTCGAAAGAATCTAGTACCCTATTCGAGTTTCGACCCCTCGAATCGGGTTTATCCACTCCACTCAATTGCTTGATTTTTCTAAAACGTGGGTCAATCGTATCATCAAATGCAATACAAGCTGATATGCGCACTCCCTAGATTCACAATTCAAAAACTTTTTGAATGCTCTCTGAGATTCTTAATTAGTGTGATGCAACTATGTTAGGTACTGAACGACTTCATTCTATTGATTGAGATACAATGAATGAACTACTTCAGTGAGCGGAATTATAATCCTGAATCTCTAGAGTGTTCGAGATATAAAAATGAAAGTAACATCCAGGTCAGATGCGAGACAAGCCAGTATCACCTGGATTTTCAAACTCAAATGAAGCAACGTTCATACTTCATAGCTTTAGAGACGCTAAGGACAAAAGTCTCTTTCAGACGGCAAAAATTATAACAACGCCAATTTTTTCGAAGTTCCTTTTGAAATGTTTACCCAGGAAAAATGTCTTGTGCAACCATGTTTGAAATCTTAAACATATCCAGAAGAATGTTCCAGGAAAATTCTTCATATCTAATATGAAAGTGTCTCATAACACCCTTGTGTTCATTATCATCCCTTTTTCCGCAGAATGTTCGAAGACTGTAATAACAACTCTGGTATGTATGTACAATAAGGCCTACACTGGTCCATTATGGGGCTCGTCTGTGTCCAACTTATTTGAATGCAAGGTTATACTGCCATCCTGGGCCATGGAGGTCGTATGTCCACAAAATTTTTCTCCCTTTTTCACATATTCATATTCAAATAGGGTTTTCATGCGTCTTTTAATTCAAAAGATCTTTACACCATTGAAAACTATGTGAAGAACTGTTGGACGCATCACAGCGTTTGTATCATTCAACATTGCGAAGTTGAAATAAAATGCTCAATATTTCGAAACATCAAAATTTGGACATACGGCTAATACCGGAAACTTTACTAAACAATATCCTTAATGAGAATAACCATTGGTCTAGTGCTGGTCTAAACATGTGATGGTATATCCAGTGGTGACTTTCATTCTTTTTGGAAGAGAATGTACCCAAAGCAGAAGGATGGATTTGAACGGAGGAATCCGAATACTTCAGGGACATGAGCTTGTAGGAGTTGCTATAAATCCAATATTGAGTGCTGAGAACAAGGATGGATGAATTAATCAGTAAAATTACAATATTGTTTATTTAACGCAAAAATAAGAGTCATGAAGAGATCCTAAGGTTTTGTTTATAATGAACGATCAATGGAAATTTTTACAGACACATTTTCATGAAAGAAAATAACTTCAACAACAATTCCAGAACGAATTCAACAATGATCGCTATTGTTCATTAATATTTATTTTCGATCTGTAGGCTAAAAATCATGATATTCCAAATTTCCCCGTATAAAAAAGTGTGAGAATTAATCCAGAACTTTTGTGAATTTTCCCAAATGCATTTATATGAGAGATAATGAACCTAACAACATTTCCACGCCAAATTCATTATTTATTGCGATTGTTAACCAATGTTTTTTACAATTCATAGGGTTGAAATCATCATATTCCAAAGTTTTCTTCATCCCTAATAGAAATTAATAACTGGTCCAAGCTTTGCCCGATCTTGGCCCAATTTTGACTTATATTGGGCCAGAACCCATGACAGAAAATGGCCCAAGCTTGGCTGCCAGCTTGAGCACCCAATAATGAGCCAAAATACAATACGAAGCATGACCCAAACTATCGTGATACATGTATTATGAGTTTTTTGGAGCTTGGCTTATATGACCAAACCGGACCTGGCCCAAGTTGTGTATATTAACTTTCGACAATCTTCATTCTGGTTCTTCATACTCCTTAGAGGAAAGAAAACATTATTTTTCATGACATTCCATTTGTGACATGAAAAATCATTGATAAATAATTGATATTGGTACAACTCTGAGATAATTACAATCATGAAGATGCGGTATAGGTTCTCAAATACCCAATGGTTTGACAATGGTCCAATATTGATCCACCATGCTTGACAGTTGATTGTTTTGTCAAGCTTCAACCACTCGTTTCAATGCATTTCTTATGAAACGTAGTATGGAGTCTCACATAACAAATGGTTTTATATTGGGTGGATATTGGTTCGCCATGCTTGGCAACCCTACATTTTGCTAAGCTCACACCAGTTGCCGTACTCGCATTTCCTATCAAAACCTGATGTCGGTTCCAAAACAACCAAAGGGTTGTGCCAATATTGGTTTGCAATGCTTGGCAGCCCAATATTTTGCCAAGCTTGGGCCATCCAACTAGAAATTTGGTCAAGCATTCCCTGTTTATAATAAGGTCCTGATCAGATTAGAATCCGGAAACCGTAAATGAGGAAAACCTGAGAGGCCCTTACAGGGACAGATCTGATTTCCCTAATAGAATTCAAATAGGGTTCGGACGAGATTTACATAAAATCGAGCGAAATAGGGAAAACCCGTCACGGAACCTGATGAGGACCTGATAGGAAAACAGGCATGCCTCGTCAGGCCCTGGTATTTTCTCGCCCAAAAGATTACCTTCCGTGAAAATACATTTGGAAAAATTTACAACAATTCCTCATCACCTTGTATAATGCTTTATACAGGAAAACTTGGGATATCGTGATTCCACTTCTATAAGTGGCAAATAAGCATCAATTAACCATCGCAATAATTGTTAAATTCGTTCTGGAATTGTTATTAAAGTTATAATCTCCCATCAGAATACGTCTGCAGAATTTTACAAAGAATTGTTGATTGTTCATTACAGACGAGAGCGCAGTTTTCTTTCATTACTCCAGGTTTTTCTATGAGATAAACATTTCTTAATGTTATAATTCCATCGATCGATTCATCCAACTTTGATGTCAGTCTTTAATATTGTATTCACAAAAATTTCCATAAGCTCGAATCCCCAAATTTTTCAGATTTCTCCGTTAAAATCTATCTTTTTGATTTGCATATAGCAACGTCGTCATTAGAGACCATCACATGGCCTCAACCTGTCCCTGAGTTGACAGAATTGGCCAAGTATGGCCCAAGCTTGCTTCGATAGTATTGCACACATGGAATACTTGACTACACTTTATTGTATAAAGAAACAGTACTTGCGCACTCCTGCCATCTGTTTAATATCTGTGAGGAATAAAATAACCTTTTCATATATTTTTTCTAAATTCCCAACGAATATTTCCTTACTATGTTATTTAATATTCTCTTATTATGTTATTTTTGTTCCTGGATGATCCAAGGTTGGTCAAATATGCGTTATCGAAATTCGATAAGCAACCCTTATGACAGAATATACCTTCTCGACCCTTCATGTGCTCCTCCGGTGCTTCAGCGCCTCTTGAATGGAGTGAACTTGTGGGAGATCATTAACAAACACCCGAGAAAGTTGGAGAAAATGAGGGATAAGGGCAGGAGATGATATCATATCTTTCCGTTTTGATAACTTTTAATAATAAATTATTCTGATAATCGTTGAACATTGCACTGCACTCGCGTAATAAATTTTTCTACGAGATGAATTCGATGATAAAGTAAATATCATCAGTTTGAAACCAAGACCTTGAACATAAATCAAATAAAATGCCTGTTTCAAATGTTTGTTTTCCTACAAGCACAATCATAAAAAAACATACTGTTGTGTTATTAATCATCGCGCTTAGTAGTACTCGTTTTCGGGATGAGGAGTTTGGAAACTTTGGAAAAGTAGAAATGTTTTCTGAACCTTGAAGTTCCTAAAGTAGCGCCCAAGTTTCCGGGTAGCGTTATGAAACACTTCTTCTTTGAAACTTCTCTGGAAATGTTGGGAATAGGGAAGAAGATAGTAGACTGCGACCACTTCAGAATTTTTTTTCTGTGAAACCTTTGCTCAAGGGAGAACGAGTAGAGGCGAATGATGTTGATCAAATGAAACAAGGCTGAATTTTGAGATACAGAACGTAATCATGAAAATGAGAAGACAAACAAATTCGACGTGGAAGTACACGGAGAAATTGTAAAATAGACAAAACATGAATTTTCTAAACTCGATGTCAAGTGCGATTACATCGACAATTGATGAGTGAATAGTGATCAGCGTTTGTATATTCACATTGGGGATCAACACGCCTGCACTAAAAGTCGAAATCAAAAATATATTGACGACCTGTTTTAGAATTTATCCCTGTACTTGGGAGTTTTTATTCGAATTCATTGAATGTGTAATAATGTATAACATATGTTTTGTACATGAATGTTGCATTGGAGGAGGATTATCGTTCCCAGTGGTATTGGAAATTGAAGTGGATTTAAAATAAAACTGCTACTAGATCGAAGAGGATATTACTTCGGCAGGGAGAAGAAGAATGATTACTCAAAAATAGCGGAACAGGGAGCGATCGCACATCAGGCTCCATTGATCGTACATTAATGGCATACATTAATGGTTCACCGAGAGTTGGGTATTAGATGATAACGTGGAGCTAGTAATAGCGGTGTCTAATAAATAACGATTGATTCAATAATGAGGTAAAATGATTTCGACTTATGACCAAAGATTATGGTGTTTGAACATCGACCTCTCAATCGCGGGTTACTATAGGTTATCTGATTTATCAAGAAAAATCCTTCTTTTCAGTCCTTAGAATATCAAATATGTTTTTTTTCGCATTAACTTCCAGTTCAAAAGATAAACTTTCCACATAGATTCAATTTTAATTGTTTGTTCGACTATTGCATCATCGGAGCAGCAACTCTGAAGTTTCTTTCAATATTTGATTGATTATTTTTTCCAATTCTTTGAATTTTCCATAGTTAATTTCTCAATTGTTATTTTTCAATAAGTTTGGCCTATAGTGCACCATTGATTATCCATCAAGTTCCTCTAATAAATTGGAATACCGCCGAAATCTTCCCATTGCAATAGTATTCATATTACATCATCATTGGAAATTATCATACAAAGATACGTTAAAAGATAAAATGAAATAAGAGGAATAAAATATCAAAATAAATAGAAATGAAATTCAAACTCTTTCTAATACCCACTGTTCATCACTGATAATTCAATTATCGGATTAAATTATTTTCTCTTATTTTTATTTCATTCTTTCATTCTCAGTTTAGTTGATATTACTTCCATTGCATTCATGTCCTTGTATTGTACTTTTATTCTATCCCCTTATTCTTATTTCATTTTTGTTTTTTCAGACTCAATTTTCCGTAATTGGAGAAAAATATTCCTGATAAAAATCAAAATTTTTCATTCTTTTTCCATTGTTTCTCTGAAAAATGAAGGAATTCCTAACTCTTTTACATGAAAAATCGATTTTATGCAGACTGCAGATCGAATCGGGATCGCGCATGTCGTCTGCTTTGGGTTCCAGACACTCGATTTGTTGTCAGCTATTATCAACATTGTTGCAAGGTGTCCTGTGCGGTTACACTGAGAAAATTGTACTATCAAAAATCCCATCATTGTCGGCAAGTTCATGATACTCTTGGAACTTCAATTTTATGAAAAAAAATGTCATTACTGGCAAACATGCTATGATAACCTAATAATGGACTCTCATGACAGTAAACTTCCATGAAATTTGAACCTACGTTTAGTTAGATTTCAAGACTATCTTGAACTCGCTGACAATGATGGGACTCTTTACAGTAAAATTGTCCTCAGTGTAATAGGGATGTTTAAATCATTCAACTAAATGATTTTGACTCGAATTCGTGCGACTGTTTTCAATTTGTCCTCTTTCTATTCACAGAAATGAATGATTGGAATCGAAGAAAAGTCCGAAGCGCAAGAAGCATTGACCTATACTACTGAACGATACTGAGAACGAAAATTTCTCTACCCTCAAACCAAAAAACTAAGAGTTATAGAAGGTTTGATCGAATTGTGATCATTATCTCACAAAAAAAAATCATGTTGATTGTTTTCCCCCGTTCGGAAGCCCTGTCATTCGCTCGCGAGCGTTTCAAAATGTTAATGAGCAATTCACCAAGTAAATCGTTGGTGATTTCAACACGGCCGATTGAAACCTTTAACAGGCATAGCGACTCGCATAGCTCACAGCTTTATTCAATGCATTTCACAACATCAGAGTTGGAGGAGTACCATCCATATACGCATGGATACGATAGTGATCCGATAATAATTATTCACAATGACAGAACAATCGTCGTCATAACCATTATGCATGTTCTATCGATACCACAATGGCTGATAATATGATCGTGTAGGTAGCGGTAAGCGAATTAGACTTACCGCTCCGCCATTTTAATGCATCATCCATTTCATTTCAATTGCTCAACGTGCCGCTGGAATTCCGGATATCATTTATAAAAACAAAACGATCAGTCATCGTAAAATTCGAACGTCGCGTTATGTTCTCAAATCTATTTTCAAATCGTTCAATAAATTCAACCATAATATCCCATTATATTCTCAAACCTGTTCACAGTTGTCGTAGATGAATAACAAATTTAACGATTTGATAAACATTTCTGATCGACAGAATCATGTTTGAACATTTATGATAAATTTAATCAAGAATAAAATTGAATTGCTCCGACGTAATTGTGATTAAGAAAAACATTTATTCCTGTTATTTAATTATTCCACGGTGTAATAAAATTTGTTATCAGGAAACACGTCAACTGTACCGATCAATGATAACCCAGTTATTCTTGGATACAAAGGAAACAAAAGCGTGCTGGCTTGCAATTGTTGATACTTCAGTTACACCGATACAACGTTGTCTTGAGAATGAATGTTAAATCAATCGGCATAGAAATTGTATGATACGGATCTGAATCAATCAACTGATACTGATGGTTTGATACGATGCTTCGCGAGGACTCATTTGTTTGATTCAGATAGAAATTCGATTGACGAATCTTGCATCATTGTACAATACTCTGATAATTTCATTGGTCCATAAATATACGAATGAAATCGTTGTTTTGATAAATGAATTATTATATTCTCTTTCATTTATCCTCTTCGTCAGAGATTGGTTTACTGCAGAGAATGGCGTGTGATCGCCCGCGATTGGATAGATGAGATAACTTTAAAAAATACGAGAAATGCTTTGAAGGGCTTCTCTATTTCCATCTTTCTTTTTGAATGAGAAAAGTTTATGCTAGTTTTGTATTTTACAATTTAGGAATTTCAAAATTATGTATTCTACTCTGTGTTCATCGCAGGAAGAATTTTCTCATCAGATTAAATCTATTTTGAACACACGCTGAGGACGCAGAATGCTTTCAATCAAAAGAAATGACTGCTATGCTCAGATAGCATGAAATTGAAGTAGTCCAGCAGAAACTGGTGAAAAAATATATATTGTTTAGAGCACAGTAGCGTGACATGAATGAGAAAATTGAAGAACAGAAGTGTTAGGATGGAAAAAGAATTACAAAAACTGTATCACTCTTTTGAATTTTGCTATGTGGAGTGTATCGTAAACTGGGATATTTTACCGCTGCCATACGTAGTACGATAATCTCTATTGTGAACTTTTCCCTGTGTATTTATTAACACGAGAGGCATGGATTAGAGGGAAATCTGAAACACAACAAGTTTGAAACCCTCCCTATGGTTCTCCTCTCCCTTCCGAAACATCACTTGGCTTATCGAGAATTACCGCTGCGCAAACTATCGCTTCGAACGAGGCTGGAATGCGGTTTTCATGAGGGATCGAATTCAAGCTTCTCAAGACTATAAATATGAAGATCAGCAACGCGAATTGTTCGATCAAGGAGTTAGGTATCACATGAATTGAGTTGATGGTTTTTTGGTACATTCGTAAATCAACGTTACCATATTGAAACAATTTGTATCAGAATTCATTTCTCCTTCTCGTCTTGAAGATGACAAAAAGATACGTTAATGAATTCAAACAAAGGGAGAGAATTAACAGTTTTCTATCATATTAGCAGGAAATGCAATATAAATTATTCCCAGATGAATAATAAACGACCACGTTTCGCAGGGGAAAGACAAAAACTTCAGATGAGATATAATTTCATAATCATATTCAACAGCGCGGGACTCGAAACTTTTTGAAATTAAATTCCAGATCTCTCATCAAAATTTCAACAACCCATGCAATGAGTTCAACTTCTTCTCAAATGGAACGTATAGTATGTCCGTTCAAAAAGTTCTTGCATCTCAAATAAGAGGGAGAGAAAAAGGAAAAGAAGGAGAATAAGAAAAAGAACAACTTGTTATTCGAATTCATCTTTGAGCAGATGAAACTTTCGAAGGGATGGGTTTAAGAATCTCACTTGACCATAGTTCTATTTCATTCGGCGTAGACAATTAGTCATACACGCTTGGATAAAGTCACGTGAGAGCGGATACAACAGCTTGCAGTACGCTGACCGGCCCATCTGTACGCTTCCGGTTTAATGTACCCACTGACCCGTGAATTAATATTTCATTTAACGTTATTTTGCATTTTGTCTCTGCAGAGGGAATGTATTTTTTGTTTCTCGATATCTCTGCCCTCCACTGACTCATACTTGAGTATATGCATGTGTGTGTTTTTGTATGTGGATATACTCCACGTGAGAGAGGGTTTTTCTTTACCTTGGTCTTTACCCATTTCGACCGATCTTTTTTCTTTTTTGTTCCGTTCCTCAGTCACCGGCCAGGAACGTGTTCGTTCGTTTTTTGTTTTCTTTCTTCCTTTTCTTTCTTTTTTTTTTTACACAAGCTTTTCTATAGGATTTATGCTCATTCACCTCTGTAAATATTTTCAGGCGTAAAAAAAACCATTTCTTAAGATAAATGACCCATGAGTCTATCGAACACATTTGTCTCTCACAAATCCTCCAAATAACCGACGGAATTCGATTTTTCATTCTGTTTTTATATTCCATCATAAAAGTTTTACTCGCGCACTACATTTTTGTATGAATTGTATATAGGAGTAAAACATGAAACTTTTTGCGAAAGAATTGTTCTTTTTGTGCACGTGTACTCCAATTTTTATAGCAATTTTTATTTCGTCGGAATGTTGTGTAAAAAGGAGCCAACGAGTGGGATGAATATTGGGAAGGGAATGATTCGGACTTTCTGTTTTCATTTTTGATACATACGTACGTGTGCGGTACGGTCATGAATCCGGTTGAAATCCAAGTACGAAACACGAGATTATAATGTAGAATGGTGAATTTAGGGAAATGTTGAAATTTCAAAGAACGTGTATTGTTATAATTTTTTTTTTGTCTTTCCAGAATGAGAATAGAGCATTGAGATTGAAGGAGCCAGCATCTTTGATCTTATCCGCTGGGAATTCCGCAGGCTATGTCGATCCAGACAGCACTGCCATCGTCATGTCGTCAGAACTTTTACCAGCCCCAACGCCTGATCCTAGAGTTACGTGGAATTATTTCGACGAGCAAGGGTGAGAACTTACATTTCGTGCTTTTTTTGTAGAAATTATTTATGATATGAATCAAATTTTAACCACGTGAATTGAAACAACAGATAAAAATGATGAGAATAAGAACAAATTGAAAATATTGAGCTGCTTTTATAAATATATTCTCTTCATGAGAATTGATCATGGCATAAAATTTCGTGCACCTGTAACAAATAAAATTAACTCGGTTAATGAGAGTATATAAACATTGACAAGAGCTTCCCTATTGTAACATATATTAGATGTTTGATCAGACATTATTCAAATTATCCTATATTCATTGACATTTCCTCTCCGTACGATTACGGTGCTTGAAAATTTATTGCCTCCATTCACAATTCGAACAATACAATTCTCTATTCTATGCATTATATTGATGATATGATTGCCCTGTATACGTTTTTCCTCAAATGGAATGTACGTGCAAATGAATTCGATTCAAATTAGAATACCTCTGTGCATCACGAATTTGAAAAATGGCTATTTGAATTTCATGGAATTTTGAAAAGTGGAATGAATACATCTAGTCCAAATAACATCAACCCACTTCACTTCTTGATAAAAGGTTCTCTACATAACAAAAAAAAAATTCAAAAAACTAAAATTCAACTATACAATAGAATTATAATGAACAATGTGAAACAAAAATTGCGTTAAAATATCTACGAAACATAAAATATCAGAACCTGACAGTTTCAAACATCAATCTATTGCCGAGGAGGTCACGAGAATGTTGAATTGAGGAGTTCTATTTGAAAAGGCGATAGGCAAAAATTTTTCATTGGACTGGCAAAATTTTCAGTATTATATACAGAATAACAAACTTTTTTCCAATGCCACAGCTAAAAAATCGATGTTGCAACTAGTAAGATTGTTGTGATAGCAAACGATTTGCTGTAAAAGGGACCAAGCGAATTGAATTTTGCTGTCACAGCGAATTTCTTTTTTCTCCGTGTGATTTTTCAGAATTCTATGTCCTCGTTGAAACTTCTAGTTTAAGTCGACTGTCACTCGGTATGTAACACTAAGAATTGTATAAAATCTAATAAAGAAAACACAACGGAAGGATAAAACCGATCTCAACTACCGGAGTTCCAGCATTCGAACAATGAGATTTTTTAGACACCAATTTGTAAATTCAACCTCATATCGGTAAATGGCTAGGAAATACTCAATAATCTCATTAGACCCAGTCTGCGAACTGGAATGAGGTGGTATAAATGCGGTCTACGTGAAAGCTCGAAAGTAAACGGAGTTCCGGAATGAAGATCATTCGATGCGAGAAAAATTATTAAGAGGTGATAGAATTTTTTCAGTAAAGCTACGCCCAACTAAATAAATTTGAATCATTCATCGAAATATGACAGAATCTGATATGAAATCGATAATTTGTGAAACATTATTCAGAACAAGCAAAAGCATGTATTTTGTAATTATCTTTATATTCGATAACAAATTCGTCTTGGTAAACGATCGGAAGGAGGGAGGGGAATTATCAAAATAATTTGTAAAATTGATCAAATTTCTAAATCATACTCTCAATTCTGTACTATAATCCGATTCACTCTGCCGGATGATTTTAATGAATCGATCAATTCATTATCTCTTTTCATTATCCTCGATAATTTCAAATGAAAATGATAGATTGGAATCGGAAGCGGTTCGTAATGAAATCGTGAGTAAATTTCCATGTAGCGCATTTGCACGAATAAACGTAATCCTGAAAAATGTTTGTTACACGTCAATAATTTACAGTACCATTATGAAAATCCTAGTTATCATCTCTCGAAATTCGTGGTAAAATAAATTGCGTGGGATTTATTTGGAATTATACGTTCATTCGAATAGAATCGAACCAGCGTATTATTCATTAATCAACATTTTATTCAAGCAACTTTTGCTGTTCTCGGATGTTACCATAACAATACAACGTGAAATAAAAAAAAATTATCTCTCTTCATCAACGATGCGGAACATGAACTTGAACATGACTTTAAAGATACACCCAAGTATAACTAAATGCAAATATACAATCTATCCGAAGTCATCATTATAAAAGGCCAACAACAATTCCTTTTTAGCATCAAAGTGCATTCAAGGTTCAAAAACTTTTCTTTATTACTATCAATTGTTTCAAACTTTGATGTTATTCAAAATAAATCACTTATCAAAATGAAATTTCTTTTCAAAAAAGCTCAAAACCTGGGTCATGTTTTTTGTTAGCGGTTTTTAAATAATCCAATCTGAAGGAATTTACAACAGAGATAAGATGAGATAAGATAAAAAAGCGTTCTCGTTGTATTCTCGATAATACTAGACGACGTTACACGAGGAATTTAAAATCCTCTGCCACCTTTAATTTCATATCTCTGTTCGTTTCCCTTTCAGGTATGTCTCGAGAGGAGGCTTGAGAGCAGGGGAGGATCCGTACGCAAGAAACAAATTTAATCAAGAAGCGTCGGATGGTTTACCCAGCAATCGTGATATTCCTGACACTCGCAGCGCGATGTGAGTATTCATCGATTGATATGTTAGATTCATTCCATAATTCAAAGTTCAAGATTGTCATACACTGTACAAGAACGTCAAATTTAGTTTAGGAAACCAGCAATAAAATGTTTTATACCATCCAATTCAAAGTAATTATTTGAAAAGTTATTAGTTTGAACGGGAGAGAAGATTTTTATCGCTGAAGATACAATGTTCCCTGGTAAAAGGATATAAGTGAACAGCGAGTCAAAACAATTTTGTCCATCTTATGACGACAATGTATCCTCTCGAAAGAATTTGTCCCTTGTGATTTCAAAGCGCCTTTCATTTTTATATGTCCACCTGAAGATCATGTATTCACCTTATTTGGACAAATAATCGTATTCTTTATACTATTAACACTCTATCTGATAACAACCAAACTTTGATTTCTATTACAAAAACCCTACTTTCATACTTTTACTAATCGAGGATGTCTTGTTGAGGAAAGAAACAAATCAAGTTCATCAAGAATAATACAGTCCACATCAAAGAGAGCTGAAAACTGAACTAGGGATAGGGGTAACGACAAGTATTGTGAAAACGAATCAATGTGGAAAACTCTTTCCCATCATCCACACATATATATGAAACGACAGAACCGTGGCTAGAAATGGCAATGGAGTTTTTCGAGTGAAAGAAATCAGTTTACTCGCGGTTCTGCCTTATCGAAAAATAGCCGCAATAGAATCCAATGCCATAAGGATTTCCGGAGTGCAACTGTGCGCTTACATGTGCATCAATACAAACCCATCTCTCTTTCCCTATCCCTCCACACGTACATGTATAAATAACACTCACACGTTCGACGCGTTTGTATGAAAGACAGAAAACGATAGTGTACATTGTACGACAAATACGATTTTTCGTTTCCTGGAAACGACGGATGAGCTTTTTTGTATATACATGTACATATATTTCCTTTCATTGCTCGGTACCGTACATACACACAACGGAGATTTCATTCAAACTTTATAATGCTCTATATCCAGTTCAAATGTAACATACGGCAAAGCTTTTTTTTTGTATGCCGAGTAATATTCAAAGATGCATCAAAGCGATTTCTTGGCGTTGTAAATCGGACAGATTCCAACTGAAATCATCTTTAAGTGAGTTGCGAAGTGTCAACTTTGTATTTACTTGCTAAGAATCTTTGAAATTTTCTCAATCTAAAATTCAAACTCGCGATAAAATTTATGTCGATACAAAAATTACGCTTCTACTGAATCGATAGAGCTCAATCAAACTTCTGAGATATCTTTTGTCTCGGTACTTTCAATTGTACAGAGTTCGGTACCAAATCGTTCGAATAAAAAGGTAAGCGGAATATCGAGAAATCACGATCCAAGAAGCTCCTGCGATTCTCTCCTCTGATTGCGCACAATCAAAGTCAACAATGGTTCGATAGTTAAGAATTTAGTAATCACGTTATGAAGATTTCATAAGATAGGAAATTAGTTCAATCATCGATCGCGAGTACAGAATTATACACAGAATGTTCTTTCGTGTCTGAAGAACTGGATAGAAAGACGATGTGATTTCATGAAAAATTCCAGTATTGGGATTTTCAAGAGATTTTAAACAAAAGAGAAAGACAAAGTGCAAAAAATTCACCTGTGCGACTTCATCAGAAAGAAAACAATCAATTCGATGATGGATTGAAATTTTTTGGGGCGTGAGAAATAAATTTTATTGATTAATCGCGTTTGAATTCATACACTGAAAAAAAAATTTATTCCAGTCAAATAAAAATATATTTTTATTTGTCCTGTACCAAAGAAATATTTATTGGAATTAACAAAGTATTCTTTGAAACCAAAATAATTTATTGGGATCAAATAAACGATTGAAACCATCTATTTAATTCAAATAAATTATTTTGGTTCCAAAGAATATTTTGTTAATTCTAATAAATATTTCTTTGGTACAGGAAAAATAAATATTTATTTGACTGGAATACATTTTTTTTTCAGTGTAATATTATTTGTGCCTGAATATTGATTTATTAGTTCTTGATGGGAAAATGAGTCACAGAGCCACAAGAAGAGAATGAGACTCAAATTTGGCTTGAATGTGAACAAAATATGATATAATAAATGTTTTCCCGCAGAAAAGGTAGAGGAATTTGTAAAGGATAGTTATATAAAGACAAAACTGACTTCTCAAAATTAGATTTGTTATAACCTACTGATATTGGTAGAACTTGTTGATCGAATCTATTGTCAATAAACAGGTCCATACAGGTAGAAGATGAAGGGTTGAAGAAAATGCAGGAAATTAAATCACTTTGAAGATACGGGAGATATCCTTTCGTTTTATCGATAACAGAGTTCCTTAGAAGATAGATAAAGACGTGCGAGAGTATGAGGGATAAATTGAAGATTCTACAACATCATCACTTCCTAATAGGAATCCTAGTTTCTGTTGATAACACACTTTCAATACTCAAATCATTACCGATGTAGGAATTGAAATCTGGCCCCTCACTGGCGCAGTATGCCGGAGTTACCGGCGCTGGTGAATATAAACAACCAGTTCATGGCCAGTTGATTTGACAATACTGACCCGGAGTCGGAATGATAACAACGTTCTGCACAAGCCCCAGTACTGCAGATACAACATGCCAGTATAGCCCATACTCGTGAACTTGTATTGCCACAAATGCGACACTTCTGATGGTCCGGTTGTTTTGATACATCTGGCCCGGGAATGATTCCATTACTGAATGTGTAGCGGTTTAATTGAAGACACAAATGACATAAAAGAATAAATGAAATAACTGTTTTTATAGTTTGAAAGAGAGCTTAGATATTATTCTGAATGATCTGAAGCTTATTATTCTGAAGAATCTAGTTGCGAGTAGGACATTTGGATGAATTGAATTACTTTGGACCAAAGACCATTCGAGAGATTTGTTGTTTGAGATGTATATTAATCATTGGTTGAACACTAGCATGACCTAGCTAGTGTGGTAATGTCTGTCAGATAAATTGCACCAATTGAAGAACGGTGATGGTACAGTAACGGCTTGATTGTTTTTACCAGCCTGGCAAATGGAACCTCGCCAGTATTTCTACATAGGGAATTTCTGCAAATACAATTTATTAGAATTCAAAAAAGCAGAGTGATGCGTGCGCCGTCCAGAATGTGAAGATGCGAGTTAAGTCATTTTCATTGGAAATGTTAAAATATGAGTTGAGTGAAGACTATTTACAATACAAACATAAGAATGTAGCGAGATCCAGAATATGAAAATACCAAATCTCCCATCTTTATAATGGAAATGGGAGAAGCTGAATAATTTGAATGAAACAAAAGACTCGGGGAAATTCAATAATTTGACAGGATCATTGAATTTGAAAAAATATGCTGCATCAATGAAGAAAATGTCATCAACAAAAGTACTATGATCAATTCAGAAATAATGGAAGAAGGGTGGAAGAACATTGAAGTGTAAATGTTTCAAAAACTCGTGTGAAATTAACCCAAAAATCTATCTATAAACCCTGCAATATCTGAAATCAGTCGTGAGTTTTAGAGTCTTTCGAAGGAACAATTATTCAACCTCTGATCCTATAAATAGTGTCATAAAATTCCTCAACATCACAGCTATAACCTGGTCATTAAACGTATGACCTGACCAGCGACGTGTTCCTCTGAGTTTATGATCATCCTGCAAGTTGTATTTTCCCAAACTTTTATGATTCTGCATCATTTCCGAACTTATAACAGTACTTTTCTCGATCAATATCATACTTATTTTCACCAATAATTCACATTTTTCCTTCCACACGGGAGGTAACTCAACATAATCGAGGAACTGCACGAATTGAACACTCAAATTAGTTCATACATATAATTTTTCATCAAATATTCACGAATTCCCAAATAAAATTGATAAAGAAATTCGAACATATTCCCTCTGATCAGTATTAATCCGTTGTCAATGTGACATGAGAAATCGAATGGTAGATTAAGTCGAGTCACTCCACGCTTTTATTGGGCTATGGTTCGTGCTGTACGCGTGGGGTTCCCTGTAAGTAGGCAATACCATTAAGCGTGGGACTCCTATACTCACCAAACTCAATTCCATTGCTTCTCTTCGATTCTCGATTCTAAGCTTCTTGGATTCTCATCCCTCACGGGTCCGTATCTGAATCCAATACTGATCTTTGAACCCGCGCAGCAAAAGCTTTTCGTTTTAATAAAACGAGAGAATGTTCTCTTCTACCAATGAAGAGGCATTTAGTTGACATTACTTTTGATCAATCATAACGACTCTTGTTCATACCTTCTTACACAAAAAAACGTATTTTCTAAAATATGTTCCCCAACACAGTATAAAATCAAATCCCTTTCTCGTATTATATGATACAAAAAATATATATATATACACGGAGGAAAATTTGATTGTGAAAATTATTGTTTTTTTATCGTAAACTAGTATTATTGGAAAATATTGACAGTAATTTGTAACCTAAGTGTATTATTTTATACGCACGTGGGAAATAATCGTCAGCTACGATGGTAAAAATAAAGATTCAGCGTGAGAAAATATATTTCAGTAATAACAACTATGAACAAACGGAATGAATACCTTTTCGAATGAAAATTATCACCACTTGACAATAATAGATTTTGTTTGAACAACTATTCTGAATTTTGGAAGCTACGAATCACATTTACTACCATAATGACGGGTCGGTAGAATACAAGCGCTGATGGTAATATTTTCCAACAGCGCTCGAGATTTTCTCACAATTATTGCACACAACAAGTTGTCCAGTTTAGGTTCCCTCGTTTAGTCTTTCAATAAAACTTCAAAACAGCGAATTCATAAGTGCGAGCGTAGCAAAGCGGCTTTAATTGTAAGGTCTATAGGTAGATATGAGTACATTATTCTTCAGTTCAAATCCCTTCCGCGTAATTAGGATTTTTCATTATAAACTGTACTCAAGAATGTATTAAAAATAACATGATTGCAATCAACAAGTATGCTGGCAATAACTCGAAGGTTGGACAACGTGAACTAACAAATGTGCCTGGAAATATGTTTTTGCAAGTACATTTTTTTTTAATTTTAGTGAATGATGTTCACCATCATTGATGGTGGAAATTATTGCCTTTGCTTCGATTTTTAGAGCTCTTGCTTGCGAGAATCTTGAAATAAAGTGTAAAGAAACATTACGATCGCTGATGGTAAAAAGTATTAGCACTGCCTAGAATCATCAATATTACCTTTGTTAGTTTTCCTGAAGAAATTTTGAAATTTTTGACAAAGTGAAGTTTACCTTCGTGATAATTTAATTTCCAAGCTATTCCCAATAGTTTCAGTTGACCAATTTTGATGATGATATTACCTACGTATTTTACCACTTTCAACCATCAAATTTCTCTCCGTGTACACGCAAGTTACATATTTTTGATAGAATCGGAAACATGTGGGAATGATCATCACCGGTTACTCATCCTTAAGCAAATATGGCATTACGCCAAATTTCATATTTGTTTGTTTGACTTCGTTTCTACTTGGGAGAATTGGAATTCCGGTAATCAACTTCATTCGATATCAAATAAAAACTTGATGGATGAAAATCAATTTTATGAATTCGGAAGAATGTGATTGAAACAATGCTTTTAGTAATTATAATATCTTAATGCATAATTGAATCTTTTTTTAACTCACAGAGGTTTTTTAATTAATTAGATAAAATCTGTGGGGATTGGAGGTCAAGTTTAAACGATCTTAAGAGCTTTTGTAACTTGAAGAGGGATTCGCGTATTTTATAAGAAGTTTTCCAAGATTTAAAACTTCCTTCATTCCCAAATCACAGCAAAAAGAGTAGAAAGATTATTAACGTACCTAATTCAATCGCTACTCCTTTTATTATTCGATACTTAATCCACATTCATTCAGAAAATCAGGGAAATCCGAAAAGCACTTATGAAACTTCCAGTTTAAACTGAACAGAATTTTTAGTCTGATTTGTTTCCTGAGTTTGATTGGATTCTGAAAATATCATTGTTGCCGCATAACATAGAACTCGTTCCGCGTTCATCGACCTTTCGATAATGATCAATTCCATTCACCGACGAATGTCATGGAATCAGGAAACGGATACAAGAGCATCATGATAAGTGATGGTATTAGTATTCTGTAACGAGATCAATGTTCAAACTGAATGCACATTTTCTTACTGTTATTCTAAATAATATATAAATAAATCATCTTTGTGAATTATGAGCTGCAATAAAAAAAAAGAAAAAACAGGAAAGACGGTAATAAACAAAGGAATTAGTTTCCTCGTTCATTCAAAGGATATATGTGTACAGAGGGAAAAAAGGTGAGAGGAAAGCAAAGGTTAAAGATCTTTGGCTGAAAAGTTTCATCGAGGCTGCTGCAGTCTACCCCACTCTTGGAGATTGGTCGAAAGCTGGAGGGCCAGAGATAAGATTAATGAAAAAAGCTATCTAAGCGATTTTTCATTTTTATCCTTTTTCTTCGTTTTTTTGGGATCGTGAGAAGTATTCCTCCCAAAAGTGCACAGCAGATAAAATGGTATATAAAACTTTGCCAAGGGATTACATCGATTCGAAGAAGGGGATCGAACATGGATTACAATACCATTAATCGTCCTCTGATTTCAGAAAAATGAATGATGAGTGTGGGAACATTATAGAATGAATATTCAATCACGGTACGATTTTTTTCCAAAGCCAAGAATGTTTATAATTGTGTTTGTTTTCAATTAAAGTTTTTGGTATGCCAATTTGCATTCGAGAGATGAGGTTTTCTATGTAAATTGCTGTTGCATTCACTTCTTCTAGACTACGTTTTGTTTATCTTCGTTTCTGGTCTTCCATTTCTCTCCCTTGTTGTTGATGAAATATTTCCTCGGAACAATGTGAAGGTAATTAGATTATTTAGCTGTTTCTGTTTAATTTCTGTTATTGGATTTGCATTCAATTCGATTCGTTTTACAGAATATGAATCAACAAGTATAAATACGGTTCAAAATCTCATGAGAAATTTGAGAGAAGAATAACATACGTTATTGTGATCATGCGAATAGACCTTCTTCCACGAAGACGGAGAGAGAAAGAGAGAGGAAGAACGAAAGAAAGAAAGAAAGAAAAAGACAAAGGATCGCCCAAAGGGACAAAAAGATCCGTCAGTCGAGACTCGAGAAATCGGTTCGATTATTACGTGTCGAGCAGAAACTTTTTACTAACGCGAGATATGAAACTCTAGAATCTATTAACGTTTCATACGTCACTGAGGTTATCAGAATCTTTTTCTCTTATTTCATCAGGCAGAGAAAAACGAGACTTTGTGGATCATTCCTTCTCTCTTTGTTTCTCTATAGCGAAAGGAATTCATTCAGATGAAAGCATTGAAATCTCTTTACGATCAGCAAAGAATGAGAATGTTATTCTCTTCTGCGATGGCATAGATTTCAATCGCCAAAATGATTGATTCTTCTTTTGATAAGATTCTGAATGGATAATGAACTATTATACAATATCCAACTTTTTCCCCGACCATTGTTCATGTAAAAGAGAATTTCATGTGATTAGCATGAAATTCATTGAAGAGAACTGACGTCGTCGTGATGATATTGAATTGTGCAGTTATTTTCGATAATCAGCCTCTCGACGCTTCTGCAGCTCTTCATGATTGCAGTCAGACCGCAACAAGATGAATTGAATGTCCAACGACAACATTAATCATGGGTTAACGGGTTGATATTACAGGTTTACGCTTTCGGATGATCGATCAGCTGTACGAAATGTTACAATAACTATGAATCCCTCATTATAGGAATATATGTTTAAAGATGAAATTCTCTGCATTACGGATAGGGGATCTGGAGGGAAGAAAATATCGATTTTTCGGAATCATCGTCACAAAAAAATCAATTTACACTTGAAATATGGAAAATTGAACTTATAGCATGTTCCATTCTGTGTTCAGATGAACTAACTTTTCCTTTTGGATCTATGAATGAATGAAACAGAAAATCATGGTTTCCATAGTGAGTCTAAAGTTGAAGACGTGGTTTACTGCTACAAACAGAGAAAAACGCACAAATTTCAATGGGACGTTGTTCTAATACGGAATGGATGATGGATCAGGGTTTACCTTATCTTTCCGGCAATACAGTTCCTTTAGTGAGACAATACCACGCGCAAATACTACACCGGAATCACAAGGATCGTTCGATATATCAAATTACGGAAATTGAATGAACGGAATCGGTAATCAACCGACATCGGAATCGTGCTCATGAAAATTCGCTTGTCGTAGTGTACCAAAGATGCATCAGTAGAAAGCAAGGATTGGAGGAATCATTACTACGTCAGATAATAGACGAGAAAGAACCAGTATTGGTGGAGCATTGACTCACTTACTAAAATTCAGAAACTACTATAGATACACTGCAAACTGAAGTGTGTCAAAATTTACTACAAGAACACGGATAAACCGTGTATAATAACATAGTTCTTGTAGTCAATTTATCACACTCCAGTTTTCAGTGTATGCATTCACATGCTCTCTTAAGTTGACCATTCATCATCTCGCGGTTTAGCTCATGAATTTGAATTTAGATTTCGGACGGTCAGTGGACATGAACATAGATTCAAACCCCCTCTGGTTGGATATAATTTTGGCTCTGTCCACTTGGATAACTAATATTTATATTCAGACTGTTGATCACCGTTTTGGATTTTCAGCACTCAGACTCTTTTGGACTCAGAACTCGTGAGGAATATTTTAGAAGTTCTTTCAGGGAAACTATGGGGAATTGAAGAACCCCTCCAACGACTTGGGCCATTTTCCTCTGCACGCAGAGAGAAATTCTTGCTGAAAAAGCGTTTCCGAAAAATCTGCATAGCTAAACTAGCAAAACGGTTGCTGTTACAGCAAAAAATTGCTATTTTAGCAAGATATTTGCTTATTCGGCGGAATTTTCTAGCCGTCTTTACATCTACAACCCGGATTGCTGAATGGCAAGCGCTTGTTGAAAGAGCAAATGCTTTGGCAATTCAGCAACAAGTTTTGCTATATCAGCAAAGCAAATTTTGCTGTTTCAGCAACTTTTTTTCTCTGAGTGTACTGTTTTTATTCAGTCTTTCGCCATGACAACTGAAAAGTTCTTTCAGTTCCATCGAAGATATATAATAATATAAACTATGATAATTAAAATAAGTTCTCATTGACAAACCAAATAATTCGCTTCGAAAGTTTTTCATTACATCAACTGCAATTTTCATTCTCCTTCATTGTAATGTACTGGTTGATAGTTACATATTGATAGTGTCATCAATTGAACCTTATCAATGAACATTCTATTGCTGTCACTACCAATTATTTTATGCACGGGAAAAAAAAATTTACTGACTGAGCAAATCGAGGTATTATATATAGAATAGTAAATTTTCTGCTAACCTAGCTGAAAATTCGCTACCACAGCTAACTGAATTGCGGAAAGAGCAAGATGATTGACTGAAACAGTCAATTTTTCACTGGACAAGCAAAATTTTTAGTATCATATACAGAATAGCAAACAAAATTTTGCTAGAAGAGCAGACATTTTTTGCTGTCGTAGCCAACAGGATTGCTGTGATAGCAAATTGATTACTATCACGGGAAAAAGTTTGCTGCTCCCGCAAAATCAAATTCCGCTGTGGCAGCGAATTCTCTTTCTCCTTGAAATGCTTCATAAAAAACATTGGTGAACATTAATATCGAAAAAATTCGGCTGGGCGTCTAACCTTGTGTGAAACTTGCAAAGAAAGTTTGGAACCTCGCCATACTTTTAAAACATTCTCTGTTGATCTCTTCGCAAGGTTGATGTCAAACTTTCAGCCAGATTTCTCCGAGATCATGGCCATACAAAGTTTTTCTATGCAAGATTCCGATAGTAAATCTTTCAATCTTTTTTCTACAATAGCAAAACAAAATAAGAATTCTTAACTTGCCAGTACCATCAACTCTGTCAAAGATACTGTGCCAATAGCGGGCTATTTTCCAGTTTTCAAAAGGCAGGTTAATTCTTCTTCCAAAACGAACGACTATTCATAATACATCATCGTTTACACGATACATTTTCGTATGCAAACTTGGTCATCAAGCCATTAGTTCACCTCACTTTCTCTTGAAACCTCAGTATGATTGATTGGGAAAGCGAGTTTTGCACACGAAAATTTCATGCATGAGCTTCATTATTATGAAACTACTGGCCGCTAAATGAGTTCACATATTCCGACGGTACATTTAATGTCGAAAGAATCGAAAATGATAAAAACCCCGTGATTGATATTTATACTACATCTCACGATATAATCGAATATTTTAATACGTCACTTTGTTATTAATGCGACTCAAAATCAGGTCCACAACGATTTTGTAACAGAATGAAAATGCTGTTCCGCTACATTGAATCGTCTACCTTGCAAGGAAATCGTCCTTCCATCTCATCCAATATTTATAGCGAGAGCGAATTAACTAGATGTGCTTGAACGGAATCTATTTAGTCGACTCATTTATTATCTGCTTGTTTTTTGTATTCTTTGGAGGGAATGAAAATTCTTTATTATTGGATCGAGCGTTGAAGAATGCAATTATCTTAGACACTGAATTTTCAACTCGTTCATTTTTAATCCAATGTAGCTCGTGTTTACATCGAAATATTTGATGATATAATCGTTTGATTTACTCGAAGAACTTTTGAACAAATTATAATGCCAACAATGCTGTGGTATCTGTGGTTTAGTTTGTTTAAATTACAATGGATGATCAGTTGAAAAATCAAAAGCGGTGAAACGAAGTTCGATCCACGAATTTTATATAATAAACATATTTCACCGTAATATACATAATGTTACATAACGAAAATCGCATCAGAAAATTATATAGAATCAGTATATACAAAAATACTGGAGTGACTTGAACGGTTCTTCACTTCTATATATTTGAATAAATTGTACCTTTATTATAGTTTTATAAATTATACTTGAGTTTGACTTCACGATCGTTTATTACATAAATATAATATATATATATATATATATATATATATATATATATATGTATAAACGATTTGAATCACACATAGTTCACTTCCTTGTTGGATCATTGTAATCACATACTTTTTTTATTTAAAAGAGTCGAGAGATCTAATCATGTTATACTCCATTTATACCCAGAAAGGAATACGGAAATGATCCTGTGGATTGAACTGTTACATTATACCTAATATCATCTTCTACAAAGTTTGTGAATCAAAAATAGAATACAATAATCAAATATTCATTTCGAAAATATGATACATCGCATTTTCATTGGTTCTCAAACTTTCTTAATTTTCTCCCTCGATACCTAATTGCTCCTCGATCGATCCGATTAAGGAAGACAAATGAGAACAAATGGAAAGTCTTTTGTGCGAGAGCACGTAACGAGTCTACGACAGTAGCCAGTGAGAAAAAAAAGAAACATCATTGACTTAAAATCGACCAACCAATTGGTGCCAATTAATCGTTCCGAGCGCTCCTATAATTACAGGGAATTTTCCTTCCCTTCAGCATTTCTTTCCTTCCATTTCTTCTCTCCATCCCTCTGGTGGCCCCATAAAAGTTGACGGTGGTGTTGGTTCATCACCTTCCCTCATCTCCTCCTATACAGGCATCGTCATTCGGTGGCTACCGAAAAAGCGGAAAAAGGTTTCGAGCTTCACTGAATAATACATAAACTCGTTTTTGAAATCAGAAGTTCCGTTTTCCGTTCGGGTTTTTTCTCTTCCTATCAAATGGCAAAACTAAGCCAGCCGTGTACGTGAATACTTAAAACGCACCTGCTGGTATTGCTGCTGTATAACTGTCATGTAGATTTTTTTTATTCATTCTTATGTGTCAGGTTTCTCATCTTTTCCATATTCATATAAACGCGTCTAGATCCCTTTTATCCCTTTTCTTTTCAATCTCCCTGGTAGAGATAATTGGATTCAGCGTTATCCATTTCAACGTTATCCTTCCTAAAACAAACGCGTGACGTGCGTACGATTGATATCCCATCTAAGACAATTCCGAAAGATAACTCTTCGCACGGGTGAGGGCACACACCGAATTCAATAATCAAAAATATTGTATTTATATTACTTCATTCTTGATATTGATAGTCTGATTGAACTTCCAATTCCATGTAATGGAAGCAGAAGTTATTCACGTAACTGAAAAATTTCTTGAAAATATAGCAAAAATTTTAAACACAGTTTCGTATAAATGAATTCTCATTTCAATCACTAAGAATTGGAAATTTCATTCCCAAATGTACATGAAAAATCTATATATTACATTTAAAGACATTTCTAACAGTGTGTTTGCATAATTTTCAAAACTCTATTTCGCGTGGGGGAAACTGAAAACGTTGCATGCATTGTAGAGTTTGATAAAATGCTCGACTAGAGGTAACTTTAGTTATGTTGCACCATGCAAATTAATGTTATGACACAGGAACATGAGTATACACTCCAATATAAGATAAATATATATGTATGTATGCATATATTCAGAACGATAAACTTCTTATCGTTGAGCAGCGGAAAATTTATCTGTTGGTTTTACTGGAAGCACTGTGAATCTCATCTGCGATTAATTAATTTCAGGCTACGACTACTACCAGATAGGGAGAAAATATTTATCGTGCGGTGAGGATTGAAGAACAAGGTTTCCTCTGGGCGGTGTAATTGAACTAGATTATTTCCTGTGTACCGTGGTTTCTGCAGTTCCCTCGCTCTTTTTCTCTCGTTCATATTCAATTCTGAGAAAGTTGCTTTTTCTCCTCTATGTGCAGATGATTTGGAAATAGCTATGTTTACAATGAATTTGCAATGAAAAACAATTCGAGTTCATTACACTTCATTACGGGAGTTTCTTAGGATGAAAATTCAACACTACGGGTGATTTTATGGTTTGATGTATTATTCATTATATTACCGACGTTCTGCTTATCTTTCATCTACCTTGTACGTTCAGGTTGGTTATTGAATAAGTGATGATAATGAGCATGCAAATCAAGTTCACCTAGTTGCGAATCAAAGACAAAATCTGAGAGTTTCGTGGAGTTTGCTTTGGTTTGGGCGACAAAAAGTGTCTTGCTTGATGTAGCATCACACATGTAATACCTATAGGAAATTTCCAGTATTTTCATGGAGAAGTCATTGATTTGTCAATATCATATGTCATGAAGTGGCTTCAGCTAGGAAATTCAGTCACTCTAAATCAAAATCCAGGTCAACCAATCAAATTTCATTTGTCACAGCTGAATTCTTTATTCCCATTCAACAAACTGTTTGATTCATAATTCAAACAACTAGGTCTCTTTCCCTCGTCAAACAAAAATAATGTTTGTATATTGCCAATGATCCTTCTAAATGTTGGTACCACATTTTAGTACGTGTCATTTTCATTGTATCCATCAACATCAAAGATAACATCACATTTTTCTGAGCTCTTGTAACAAATTGATGAAGAAAATTCAATTCGAAAATTCTTTCAACTGATTCAAATAATGCATGGAAGTCTTAATTCGGACAAATTTATTCTCGTTAAGATCATTTTCATTCAATCCTGATCAGAACCTTAATGAATATGCCTGATTTCGCATAACTTTATCAAGTTCTTATGAAATGTCGAATCAATAATTCAATGATAATTCCTTGTCGAGTAGATTCTGTGAGTAAACTATAGTTTTAGAAATCTCGAGAAATCCAGTGATTCAAGTCCCTGTTATTTATGGATGGTCTTTCTTCGGTGTGATAGAACTTTGTAGGGTGTCGGTGGTTAATACCTCTACCAGCAACAGTCACCAAACCAAGAATGACCAGCAATAAGCCACAGAACATCTTATCTTTGTCTTGTAAACGAACTGTGAGTTAGTGGAGATTAACATTCCTAAATACACTCGGAATCCTGTCGTCTTTCATCTCTTTGAGGCTTCTATAATAAATTGTGAAATTTATTTTATGCATCTCAACTATAATTAAGCATTTTTATGAATTTCGAACCATTGTATAATAAAATGTATTCATCAGAATCACAGAACGCGACTTGCCAGAAAAGATACGAGAAAACACATTCGCTGAATACGCAAGATAACTATGATTCTCTCCGTATATTTGCATTTTATGATTGAATATCATAAACGACGAGAGAAAAATATGTGAATTAATTATCGAAATCAACGTTCAAATTTTAATTCAACAGAATTATGATTGAATTAATGAAAACATTGAGAATGTTTTTCAAAACAAACAAAAAATACACTGCGTTATTTTGGTTACAATTTTATGGAAATGATAAAGAGTTTCATCGATCTCCTGTAACTGATTTCGAAATATTCGCGTCCGCTCTAAAAGAATAGTTTAGAAGTTATCAAGTTCTACATTTCTCTATTGAATTTCCTATCTTTGTATTGAAAGTCGGCGACCAGCCAAAGTATCAAACAAGAAATGTCTTGGCATGGTGCAGTCTAGGAAATTAAAACGAGGATAACAAACGATTTGCCAATTCCCTTCTCTTCTCCTTTTTGCCTTCTCTCTGAGAGAATGTATTGCTCTAAGGGATTCTCCATTACAAGATCTTGAAGACAATTCCAGAAAATGAATTTTTCATTTATCGAAGGTGAATTAGGAATCAGGGGATTGATAAAAGGCTCAGAAAAACATTAATAAATCCATCCAATCAAGAAAGTGATAATGCATAAAATACTTCTTTCATGAATTTGTTGGGTTTTATGAAAATAATTACACGTTCAAATGTGTGAAATATGAACTAATTTTGACGATAAAAGAGAAAAATCGCAGCTACAAGACAGGGTATTATTATTGTTGAAATCTGTCTGATGCGTTTTCATTCGGATATTTTGACAGCTGAACTGCAAAGGGACGGTTTTTTTTGTTCCTCATTATCTTTTCATTGCGATATTCACAATTCGTCTGTTCTCTACATTTAGTGTTTTTTGAAATTCTGCGTACACGCCCACGATTATTTTTTCAATTAAGAATCATAAAACGATTTGAGTAAAAAACTCATACAACACATTTGTTGAATTATTAAATTCAATTTCTCGAAATAAAATGAGTCAATCATAGATATCAATTATTGTTGAAAAATGATTCAAAATTCATAGAGTTGATGTAATGAAATATGATTAAAATTTTAGATACCTAGTTTGTTTGATAAATATATTGCATTTGAAAAATTATAAACTTGATCTGGAATTCTTCATGTTTGAAAGAATAATCTTGAAAATTAATGTAATATGTAATTTATTGATATGAATTGAAATAGAATAAAAATTAATTTCTTTTCAAGAGAATGCGATAATTCAAATAAGTTTATCAAAAATTCTTCTAAGATTGCAATGTTGCATGAAAATATTTACACAAATAAAATATTAAATTATGAAATAATGATAATATAAGTAAGAAGGTTTGTTGGAATTAAATTTTCCATGGAAAATAATATTGATGAATTGGACACACTGTTAACCAATTAACGCCCAAGCGCCTCGATTTTGTGTCAACTTTTCGACGCGATTATTTGTAATGTTATCGTCTTTGACAAAATTCAGTTTCCACATATTTTGGCGTGAAATTGTATGCTCTTTCAGGATCCGTGGTCAAAATTATGATTAGACTTCTAGGAAAAAAGATATGGCTGATTTAAATGGAAAAAACGTGAAAATTGAAATAAAAAAAATTATCTTGATTTTTTTTCATAATGTTATCGCCAATAATTTGTGCTCTAATTATGGACAAAGGTGGACAAAATGCTTCAGATTTAAGAGGAGATTTTTTTTATCGAAATGAAATCGCTCCTTTTTACAAAAAGCGCGGCAATAACGTAAAAATTTCATGAAAAACATAACTTATTTTTTTTCTCGAAAACTAGATTTTCTCGAAAAGTTTGTGAGAACAAAAGTGTCTTAGAATCAGTCAAGGAACGCTCACGAATTTTTTTAGAATTTTTTGAGACAATTTAGATTTTTTTGAAAATTCGGACAATCTGATTTTTCAAAAACGTGTCAAAAATATTTGAAAAAATTTGTGAGTATTCCTTGACTAATTATAAGACAGTTTTGAACTATTGAATTTTTCGATTAAGTCCATAGTTTTCGAGAAAAAAAATAAGTAATGTTTTTCATGAAATTTTCACGCTATTGCCGCCATTTTGTAAAAAAAGCGATTTCATTTCGATAACAAAAATCTCCTCTTAAACCTGGAGCATTTTGTCCACCTTTGTCCATAATTAGAGCACAAATTATTGGCGATAACATTATGAAAAAAAATCAAGAACATTTTTTTTTCCAATTTTCACATTTTTTGAATTTAAATCGGCCATATCTTTTTTCCTAGAAGTCTAATCATAATTTTGACCACGGATCCTGAAAGAGCATACAATTTCACGCCAAAATATATGAAAACTGAATTTTTTCAAAGACGATAACATTACAAATAATCGCGTCGAAAAGTTGACACAAAATCGAGGCGCTTGGGCGGTAATGGGTCAATTTCAGAAATCTCAGTTTGGATTTGTAATCCGTGCCCCAAAAAACGTGCTTATGACGTATCCCCTTCAAATTGGGAAATGTGATGTTAAATTCATAATCAGCGGCTCCAAAAGAGCCAGTTCAAACACTTTCCATCAATTGAGTGAGTTTGAATTTTTCCGACTATCATATGCAATTCGTCATTCTTGATTCTGCAACTCTGAGTTCGGATTCGTAATCAAAGACCCTAGAAACCACAGTTGGACGATTTTCCTTCGAATTTAAGTGAATTTGGTTCTTCTGTTCCGCCATATTGAATTCGTCATTCATAATTCCGAAAATCTTGATTCAAGTTCGTGATCAGCAACCCCAAAAAATTCTCTCCTTCGCGTTTCGAGAAATTTGACGTGATATGGCGATTTTGGGCGCCATATTGCAAGTATCATTTGCAATTTTACATACTTAACTCCAGAGGAAGCATGTTTTAAATTTCTTGGACAGAAATATCTAGCTTACAATCAATGAAAACAGTTATTCAATTGTGTCAATGGAAGTTTATTCGAATCAATGAAGTATTATGTGGCGACTATTCAACTAAATATTTTATTGCTCCCGGAAATTTTTTCCCTCAGTGTATTAGAACTGAACATGTCTTTTATGTACCAATGACATAACAAAATCATCCAAATATCCGCTCCAAACAGGAAGCAGTTACATCACATGATTTTTAATATACCTGTGATGGAGGAATTATGTATAAAGTTTTATGATGCAACAGTTACGTGTTTGAAGCGGATATTTATATGTCCTCGTCACATCATTGGGGCATGTAACTCACATCAGTTCTAATAGGGAATGATCTAAATGGACCCGAAGTTGATTATACGAATCCTGATTTTGAATAATTTGCAATGACTTCCGAACGAACCAAAATAGAGTACTGTTTGACATCTTTATACTTCACCACAATACAAGAGTAATGTTTTTCTTTGGAGAAACCACTTCTATCAGTTATCGACCTATTAATTCAGTTATCGATTTTGAAATGGAAAGATTAATATGGGATTCATATTCCTGATAATATAAAAATAATAATATAATATAATATAAAATAAAGAATGATCCATGTAATTCTAGTGACCAAAGTACGTCGTTGAAACGATTTGAGGTAAGTGCAACCACAACAATAGCGGAACAATCAATCCACTTGGCGCTAGTAGCCGCAGATTGTGGTACTGAGTTAGCTACTGCGATAACAATTATTTCGAGTACAGCTACTATTCTTTCGACTTCACTCTTTGGAAGTTAAAAAACATTTTCCACTTCTGTACAATTTCATGTACACTGTAATGATCGGTGATGGAATAATTATTACGAAGTAAAAAAAAGAAACATATTCGTTTGATACAGAATTCACATGGAATAGCCGAATGCTGGATATGACTGTTTGAAAACGTTGTTTTGTGTTCTTTTATTATTCACAACAAGGAAAAACGAAACATTGCGGGGGGTTTGGTTTGAACATGGTATATCTATGTTTTTTTCAAAATATCACACGATAGTGGAAAATTGCATTTTTCTCGTATTCAATATTCGGAAGGAAATTTACAACTGCCGTCTACTACATGGATGTTCGAACCGTAATGGAATGTGTATCTCAATGATTCATCACGTTGTACATTTTTCATTCGTCCACTCGTTGAAATGCTCTAAAATTTATAAACCGATTATTACATACACGCTCGTGTAGAAAATATTTATATTCTACGGATGCAATATTGAAAATATACAATTTGAAAGATCTAAAGTTGCCAACGAATACAATAATTTATAGTACGAAAAATTTCGTGTAGTTGAAAGAAATTCTTCAAACAGAGTTCTGGCCAAACAATTGCGAGGACTCTCAATTCGTTGCTGGCGCACTGTAACGTGAGATAGTGGTACAGGTACATGCCACGATGATGCAATTCGATGCACTTCTATCGAATTATACATTTGACTGAACCGCTGTTGGAAATATGGTTCTTCAAACAAGTGAATCATCCATGCCACACGAAAGATGAAAACACGACGATGCTACTGTTTCAAAACATTTCAACCGTGTATACTTGTGAAGGTACCTTATACAGACGATATTTGACAATCAAATCACATCCAATCTCTTCGTAACAAGTGCTGTAATCTTTTAATGTGATACAGCATCTTTGAACCAGACATACAAATGAGTGCTTCACATTCTTTTCCGAAGAAAGAGCAGAAAATTCAATGCAAAAGGAGAATACAATTAAGAAGAAATAAACACGAAGATGAAGAAATCGCATGTGAAATTCAAGCAAACGATTGAAAGAAATTTATGCAGAATTACGTTTAAAATTCCGATTTAAAATCTTTTGCTGCTTTCATTACCATTCGCTACTATCCCTTTCTCGACACCTCATTCCACTAGGTTTGCCGAAATAGAAGGAAAATAGAAACGCAGCTGTGAGATTCAAGCCTCATAAGCAGATGCAATACTCCTCCCACCTTCTTTTTCCGCTCCTCTATCACTCTGTTTCTCTCGTTCCAGTTCTTTCTTTTTCTGAAGAGAATGGAAGAGTTATAGTACCCTGTTGTTGTCGTTGAATACAAAAAAAGGTCGATATAAACGAGTTGAAAGAACGCAAGTGCTGGAAGAAGAACGAAAAATATATATCGCTCTGTTGTTGCGCTTCCGAATTTTGAAGTAAAAATTATTTTCAACAGTATATTTAACGCAATACCATCATCATTCCTCATAGACCCTCGAATCGACTTGACAAATATTTGAAAAAAAATAAAGAAAGGTTGATCGATCGGTAATGGAAATTGATAATTCCTCCTATTTGGCACACACCCCAAAACGGATACAGTCGAAATAAACGCATTGAGGTGTAAAAATGAATTTCGTTATTGCGCGTGCAACACACGTTCGCTGTCGAGAGTTAACTTTTTCACGGGCATCGTTAAACAACCCAATCATACATTTTTCGAATATCCGCCAAGAGAAATGAAATTTCAAGTCACAAATTAGAGCGATTGTGATCTACGATCAGACGATTCTATTGAACGTGAATAGTGTGGCTTCGATTTGCATAATTTATCGACTAAATCAATGGCTCATCCTTTTTCTGTTCAACACCCGCCCCCTACTCGAACTGGAAAGAGTGTTCTCAAAGCTGTATACCTTTCTACCGATTCGACAATGAAAATGAAAGATCGAACAATTTATTTTCCACAAGACAAAAGGATGACAAAAAATATACCAAACGTCACGAACAATTCCACAATTTTTTCCACGGTACCAAATGAAGTATGACAAAAAATTCTCAGCTACTCGTCTTCATTTTCGAATCGACACTACCACATGGAGAGAACAAACTTGCCGTACCGCATTCCTCGCAAGGTCGCACATGTTACGACGTACTAAACGAAGATTACCCAAATGGGCAAGTAAATTGGGACTAGAGCGTGTTATGTGTACGTTGTGTACCTAGTATACGCTTTCAAAACGTGCAAAGTCCGTCCAGAGGCTGAAGATGAAGTGAAGGAAACTGTTTTGCATGTCGTGATTCGCATACAACGTCGCTGATGTAACCCATAACTTCTCAAGTCATTACGCAAGAGTCTAGGATGAAACTAAAACGATGATAATAAAACATAAGAATCTGGAACAACGCTTTGTCGCAAATTTAAATGAATTGAGTCATAATTAGGGTATTCGGAATGATCCATCTGTTTGGAGAAAGAACGTTCAATTGAATTTTTGGGGACTCTTCTCATATGAAGGGAAAAGAAGAACAGAAAATGGAGGATTCATTTGTACTCCAATGACATTCGGAGGATGAAAAACTTTCCCTCGTTTGAATGAATATTTCAATGCTGAAGTAGATGACGGGGAACCATTTTTCGGATCAATTACAGGATTGACAGGGTCTTCGGTGATAGACAGTCGTTCGACTTGCGTGCCATCGCAAGCCTGCTGAGTGATTTATTCAATACTCGGTTGATGAATTACTTGAATAGAGACTCTCATTTTATATTTGATTATCGTTATTTCGGACACGGAGTTTGTATTTTATCGATTTCGAGGAAGAATTTCTTCTGGATTTGAAAATTAATGCATCATGTTGTTTTTGAACATACCTAGTCTTTCGGTAGCACAACAAAAATTTCACAATTAATCTTGGATGATGAATTAAGGTAGAAAAATGAATTGAGATCGTGTGATCTACTTCAACAACGTCGACGGTTGAAGTATAAGTCTTACGGTGCTCGCTCCGCTTGCACTTGCATAATGCGTTTTTGATAAATTAATGATTCACGGCGCTCGCTTTGCTCGCAGTTTTCGGAAATCTTTTTCCGAATTTTGGTATTCTATGATGCTCGCGTGTCACGATAAAACACTAAGCAATTTGATAAGACTTATCAAAGACTACAAGTATGCTAATTTTGCATGAAAGAGTTCTAACTCCTTTATCGACATTGATGTGCATAAATGCCATTTATTTTCCGAAGTTTGGAATCTGAACACGCATTCACCATTCATTCCTGTTGTGAGTTTTCAACATTTGTTGATCTTTCAATCAATTCATGAATCCATTCTGTAATTGATTCTGTGTGCTTGATATGTTGGATTGAAGTTGTTGGATTTTTCACATTAAACGACGTCCATGAACTTGAACATACACTGGCTGACTGATTCTCGGTTATGGTCGGTGGAACATTTGGTGCCTTTGATAACTTCCATTAGAAACAGCGAGTCACGCGAAATGCAAACGAAGCGACCCCCCTCAGCCTATAATTTTGCGAGCGAAATAAGCACTATAAACCATCCAATTTGGAAATACGCGAGCGCAGCAAGTATCCACGGCATCATTTCAGATGTTAGACTGAGAAAAATACATGCTGTGGAAATGAGCCTTTGATACAGTAACGCTCTCCACGGTAGAATATACATCATTTTCATGGTTGTAATGGTAACTAAGTGAATGAATACCATTTAATTGTTCAATAAAACCAGAGGCGAGGTGAAAAATAAGTTGAACACAGTTCAACAGGTTAACCCTTTCCCCATGAAAAAGTATTCTTCACCTGTATAAGGCTGGCTTCATTTTTCATTGATCATTCTTACATTCCATTTTTCTCAGTGGAGTTGTCGAGCGCAATGAAGATCGCTAAGATGATACAAGGATAAGTGCCATCAGCGTTCAAAATTGCTGACGGAGTGAGCATTGAATAGCCAAGGCGTTTCAACTACGGAATGATTAATTGCTGATGCAAGATGGACTGCAAGAAATATTCAGATATTTATTCGAATATTCTTCACATCACGTTTCAAGAATGTTTAGTTATTAATTATTGGAGAAACTGAAGAATAATTGCTCTCGTGGATATACATCGTCCCATAAATTCTGTAGAAATAGAAATCATTGAATAGATTTTCCTCCTTATAAAGTACGAAATCTTGATAAGTATCATTCACTGTAAGAAAATCGACGATGTTGGAATGAGTCTACCCCGCCAGTGATGCAACGAGATTACTTCCTTCATCACACTCATCTGTATAGAAATCTCGCATGCACAATGAAAAGAAATTTGATTGTATAGAGCGTGTTTTAGAGGGTAGTTTCGTTGAATCTGGCATCACTGCACCTCAAATGGTGTTGTTTCAACACCTCACGGTGTTATTTTGACATCGCATGGTATCCTTCCAACACCATTTGGAGTTATTATGACACCGAATTTCGGGGTGGACTCGTATAAAATCCATGCGTTGTTAATTCTGACACCACATTTTTTTGGATTGTTCACACATTACTTCTTGAAATTATCAATTTCATTCAATACTATATCTCTCTTCATAACTCTCATTTCTTGTAAATATATATTCAATCCTGGCTAACAGAATGGGAATCATCATTATGTTCCGACGATGTGATCATTGTAGCTCATGCATATGGATTTCAATATTACATTGGATTGGTTTATGTTACCCACAGTAGTTTCATATTGGAAACTGTATTGAATCGAATACCGTTGTCATCGTGTTCTAATGTTATTCATCAAACGCAAAATTGAAAATTCCAGTTCACTTCCCATAGTAGGAAATCACGAGACCGAGAAATTCCAATAAAAATTCTCCACAGGTTTTTGTAATCCGTAAATATGAAGTCCACGATGGGAATCTGTAACAAGTGTATCGCATTGAACGAAGCCCAAGGTGGATTCGAATGGCCATCACATCTTTTTGCGTTGAAAAAGAGAATTCCAGCAACGGAATATGAAATTTTTATCCCCGCGCTCGCGTCCATCAACAAATCAGTTCAGGTCGTACGCAATATTCGCTAATTAAAACAACGCCATAATTCACGAATAAATGAAAAATAAAATGTTATCCATGGTAGGGTGAACTACCCAGTAGATGAAGGATTCATAAAACAAGTAATTGTTATAAATTTCTGGTACATTCGAATAATTCGATTGTTTTCATACGAAGTTATTTCTATTGCGAAAACAAGCGAATTATTTTAAGGTAGCAGAAATTTTTCATAATTACTCCTTTAATGAGTCGTTCGTCTACGTGGTAGTTCACCCTACTATTGAGAACGGGAAAAACTTTGGATTCGGATTGAAAATATTCTCTCGTTCTTCTAACTCAACATATACCATGGACACGATTGGAATACTGTATCACAGTATCTTATGAAAATAATATCTATTCTGTATGCGATATCTTTCTCTCTCAGTACTTTGCGATCGTACTTACAGGCACTCGGCGTGAAAATATATCGAGGATACGAGGATTTTTCGTGATATAGAGGACTCTAAACCAAAGTCGTATATGTTTGTATATATGCGAGAACGCATACTCGCGTATATTTTATATGTGGCGCGAGGATTCACGCCGAAGCCCCCACGGTGAAGGGGATCTTTCGTCTTCTATTCTGCTTCTTCGAGTTTTGACGCTCTGTGTCGTGATATGGAAATTGCGAGCATGCAAATACTCAGCCATTCGAAGGAAGAAAAGCCAGCTACTTGGTATTCTCAGTAATACCGCAGCGGTAATACGAGTCACACGAAATACAGGATATTATATAAACATGGAAATTTGTATGTGATCCGAACATTGAAACGTGCACAATCTATTTTCTATAGTAATGATCGCTATACATCCCCGGGCTTGATTTTATTACGTGATTCTGTGCAGAATTTTACCAGAAAGAAGGAATCCGAAAGTGAAGAAAAGATAATACTTCAGGATTTATTGCCGAAGGGATATGTAATTTGATTTAGAGAAACTGTTGATGAAGACCCCAAAGTACCAAAGCGTACTCTCATCGATAAAGAAGTTGCGAGAAAAGCAGTAGTTTGTTTGCAAGTGTTTGCCAAAGAAATCTTGTATACAGAAAAAAGTTGTTCAATTGTCTGCATTGAATAAGTACCAATTGGAAAACAACTTCAGAGACAATCCATTGTCAATTAATTTTTCGTTATCAGATGATGAATTGAGTTAGAATTCAAATCTGTTTGTATTCCCTTATACTCTCAAATGGACAGCATGTGGGGGAGAGAAGTATCCAAATCCCATTATACCACACACATATGTATATATAGATACACGGAGTATTCTGTACAGTTGCTCGAGCCTGTATAGTCTGCGCAGTTACCCCCTATGTACAGTTGAGAGCATTCTAAGAGGAAAATTGGAAAGTTGGGTTACATTGATCCCCCAGTGAAGTAGTCCAGTTGAGCTTCAATAGTTTTGGATGGTTGTGTACAGATACGTGTATATACATGTACGTATAAGATCCTCGAAAAGCTGAAACAAGAAAGTTTGGTACCATTACCGAATATATCTCTTGGATGTATCTGTGTAGATCTCAAAAACACGTAACGAGCTAGTTTTGGTCCGGTGATAGTTAGAGAGAAATGTTATATGTTATCAAACTATGTTAGATACGAGTTCCTAGAGATAATATCATAATATTCTATACTTCAGCAAGGACCATTGAAATTAATATTCGAAATACATCTTATGAAACGAATGAAGCGGAAGAAAGTGATGTTACTCTGAATATATTGTGGTATCGTGAAGATGATACCCCCTATAACTCTTGGGCTTCCACGATTTTCACATTCATGACGTGGTCTTGACTGCGGCTGAAATCGACATCTTCTTCTTCCTCATATTTCCACACCCTTCTTTTTTCTTTCGAATCCAACTATCCTACTTCATGGCTTTTCTGAGTAGAGTTTATACGCAAGCGAAAATAGAAGGTCTAGCTGGTATAATCCCCCAAAAGCATTTCACTTGATAGAGAAGTTCTTAGAGAATTCAGTGAAATGACTCTTCTTTGTGAATTGGTATGACCTCATAGTTCCTCACGCCCTTTGGCGATTTCTCATTCAAATTTCCTTGATCTGTTATTTAATACCCGTTCTCTTTAGGTTAAATCCCCTTTGAACTAGTTTTATCATAAAACATTCATCATCATCTTGTGAATCATACTGATAATTATTCTTCCCTCGAGATCTGGAAGTGCAGGACGCAACATAACTCAATCCTGATGGAATTTTTAGACATAAAATTATATAAATCATTAAAAATCCCAAGTTCCCATCAAGTTGAGAAAAATGGATAGAATGAAGTGGTTTCCGATTGAATGAATCTGACAACTGTGTATTCCACTGTATCGAATATGTAATGGAATATCAAAAACAAGCTGAGAATCCAATATATATCGTGTACATGCGAACGCAAGGAAGGAAACGATTATTAAACGAACGATGAATAATTGAGAGAATTCTATTTAGGAGAAAATCGTATTTTCAATCAACACTGAGAATATTCCTTGAACTCGAAGGCACGTGCCTTCATTCGTCCTCGCGTTATCCGGTATTCCAATCGCGTAATGGATTTGGCGCTTTCCCTGCAGATATAGAAATGAGTATGCCATACCCTTTTCATGCCGGTTTCGTTCTATGAGAGTCACTTCAGTCAATCTATTTCTCTAATACATCGACACTGGTGCTGTTCGTGACACATGAATTTCAAAACACACAAGTTGTAATGCGATAAAAAAAACACTATTTAAATTACTGCATGTAATGAAGAGAAACATTCGTTTCTACAGAAAGATTTTCATTCTTCTGAATTGGAAATGAAATTACAAACAAACTCAAAACTGAAAAATTGAAGATTGAAATTTACTTCCTCTCCCTTGACGTTGTTTATCAATGTACAAAATTGATAACGAATATCAACGAAACCACCTTTGAAATTCATTCACATGGTATAGAATTACATTTTCTCTCAAAAGGAACGGGATTTAATTGCATTTGAGTTTGTTGAAAACGTCAGTAAATACGTTTTCAAATACATTTCGTCAGAGGAATATGTCAAGGAGTTATTCTTGGTAGAGAAATTTAGTCAAGTGAAATGTGATTGACGTGGAGTTTTGTACAGTGAATAATCCAATTGCGCGTAACAACGAGAATCATTCACCGTGTAATGATTTCGTGAATGTAAAATTTACAGTATATGATGTCTCAATGAATCATCGTCGCGCATAAAGGATATTTTCAATACTGAATCCTGAAAATTTGAAGTAATTCATTCTTTAATATCGTTACCTAAACAGCTAATTCGTATTAATATTACTTTGATGTGAGGTCTCTTTAATCCTTCCCACGAGGTTTATAAAGAGGTTTATAGAGGTTTTGTCTCCCTGTTGCAACCAATTTTCTTGTCCCCGTCCACATCCTTTGCATGTCCTTTGCTCTTATGCTCTCTAGTATCTACCTTCATTCATTTTCTCGTAAATCAATATCTTCACAGCGAAATCTTCTTATACGCGAAGAAAAATATACTCGCTATTTATATGATTAGTAAAAATTAGATTACGCGTTGAAAATATCACAAACAAAAGATACTCCCGAATCATATCACACGGAAAGACCAGGTCTATTAATATTTAGAAAAATGACTGTCAATTTAGGGGAAAAGAGGATCGCTGAAAAATATTACCAGTTGATAGTTTAATTGGTATTTTTCACAGTGAAACTATCAATTGTTGACACATCGACTACGAATTTTTAGTAGACTCGCTATGAATATTTTTCAGTGATCCTCTTTTTTCCTAAATTGACAGTCATTTTCCTAAATATCAATAGACCCGGTCTTTCCGTGCACATAGACATATTCTACGGTGATGAATAGAATAATTGATACTCATGTATAAATCTTGGTAATTTATATTAATTTTAGGAAATTTTCAGTCAGTTTGTGTGTGGTTTCTATCCTGAAACTTGTGGATTTTTATAATTCCATACAAGAATTCAAAAATTGTACAAAAACATCATGAGATTCAATTAAAATCATTGGGAGAATCTCATTAAAGGATATGAAATCAAGTTTGTGTACCAGATTTCATGCAATTCCTGTCCTAGAAATAACTAGAATTCATTCGAATTCATGGGACATTCTCAACAGGACAAGAGCAGGCTCCTTGAAGTCAAGAATAGCAGGGAATAATATGAGCAGTTGGACCGTGTCTCAATAAGGTCGATAACCATTATATATTCACCTTCTTGAACGTCAAATGCTAACGAATACAACAATTGGTAGGATTACTTGAATAACTGTAACACCAGCAGAGCCTGCCACATCTGGACATAATTAACATTATTTCTATATTAACTATATTTCTAGGGCCACAATAAGGTTCGCCTCTGCTGAATTGGATCATGATTTCCCTCATTTGCGTTCCGTCTGGTGAACTGATCAAGGCTGAATAAAGTTGAATGAGGCTTGTCTTATTAGGACACAACTCGGGTTAGCCATATTCGGACCTGATGAGAATTATCATCAGATTACTCACGTCCTTGCCGGATTTGGAATCCCCGATAGGTTTTTTTCCGAATGGATCTGGTCAGGCCCGGATATGAAACCCCATACAGGGCATCCCATTTCAAAGCCAGAGCCGATCCAGACTACTTTAGGGCTCACGAGATAGAAACTTCGGCTGGGGAATGCCTTATTAATGCCTCATTAAGAACACCAAGCAATTAGAATACTGCTTGAATGAACTACAAAAACCAGTTATCACATTTTTCAATCACTTTTTCCAATTGAAATGACTCTAAATTTCTGTAAGTTCACAAAGTACATCGAATGTGAATCACTATCAAACAATCCTCATTCTTTCGCCTCCTAGTGTTGATGAAGTTGATAATTCCGATGATTTGAAATTAGGTGTAAACTGTGTATCCTCATTCTTGGTATTCCTCTTTTCTCCACTCATTGGTTCATAATTTCCAGTTACTGTCCATACGCAGCACCTACGTGATTACTTTTTTACGTATACTCCCAGTACATATCCAAAGGTGAAATCGAACCCGTAATTAAAGTGAAATGGAACAGAACATTTGACATATTTTTTTCATTCCCATCGAACGAAGTTATTCCTTAGAGAACGAATCGATTGTATCCACTAAATCATTCTATTCAAATGAAAATACATGTGAGGGGATGTATACATTGATGTCGAATGTAATGAAAAATTAAATTCACGAACGAAGGTTGAGACAAAAGAGCAGTATTATTTGTCGATCAACGAAATCCCTTTATGCCGCTGTTATTACCCAGTTGGGAATACAAGATAGGTTTTTCACGATCAGGTATTCAAAAAATGATTGGTATGAACTCCGATATTCATGTATCCATGTACATAAACGCACGTGGATGAATGTACGTCACGATTGATCGAATGTTTACTCATTATCTTTGAAAATCCATCATTGTACCCATTTGTGATCGTCGTTAGACATAATCGATTGAAAGTTGTGCACGCCAAGGGACGATTTAAGATTGAATGATGGAAAAATCCTATATTAATCCGGCAGGCAGCGTCATGTTTTTGAAGTGAATTGGAATGCATGTCAGCTGGATGCACCGCGGTGGAGATGGAAACTACACGAATATGAACTTGTGAAAAAATGATTGTCTGGAAGTGATGTTATACAATCTGAAAATCTTCCTACAAATTCTAGACATGATATAATATCACGGAAAAATAGTCAGCTGCGTGGTGGAGGGGGGTTTATGCGTCAGATACTCGTGTACAGATAGATCAAAAGGACATACAGCACAGTAATTTTATACTGCATGGGATTTGAATGCATGAATGCCCGATTTGAAGCATAAAAATGATAGTCAGCTGATCATCCAGAGGGAAAAAATCGTCAGCTGTATAGTTATCGCGCAGTAAACCCATTTGAAAGCTCGAGTAACGCCTTTCCTCCAATTATGGATCCAGCGGACTATGATTGGTGCAGATTGGGCTTACAAACTTATACATGGAAAACACGAAACATTAGTGAGTACTTTTGAGACTAGCTCATGCTAAAAGAAAGAAATAATTCTAACACCATTGGTTAATGTATAGACATGAATCAGTCATGTCTCCACAATATTGTCTGTTGTAAAGGCACGATTGATTTTTATCTACACAGTAACCAGTGGTGTTAAATACTTTTGTGTTCATAACACGGACCATTCGTGCCTGATAAAATACTCACTAATGTTTCGTTTTCTCCAGTCAAAAACTCATCAGAACAGAATTGATGTTATGAATTTACAGTGGATCGGAAATCCGCATCTCCCTGCTGACGCAATTGTTTGAATAATAATCATCAGTAATTTAGCATAATGATACGTCTAATAATTTTCAATATATATTGAATAAATATGTGCGATACTACCGTCCATAAGTATCTGGCCTCCTTTCGTGAGGGTATGTAATTTTTGAAGTTTTATACCTCAATGGATTATTATCGTGCAGGAAAAAACCAATCAGCAGTGTGAAGAGCGAAATCTGCCTTTCAAAATGCACACTCACATTGTTTACATATTGTTATTTTCGTATCGGAAACACTCACTTGAAACTGTGATGATCGATTTTTTTCTCGACTTTTTAAACTCGTGCCAGAAATGAATAATTGCGGATATTACTAATGCAATGGCGAAATCGTGGTCCATATTACATTTATTGCTTCTCAATAAAATGATGTGATTGGTTGAATTTCTTTTTTGGACTAATCAGTATCTGAGGATAAATAAAAGACGTGATACCATCAATTGGAAGCAGGACTATGTTTTCTGAATATCGTTGGGAATCTCTCCAACTCATCTCTGCTGGTGTCACGTGTTAAGCGATCAGTGAACAAATGAATGATCATGACCGTTGGATAGAACATGGAATGAGATGCGAAATGATTTTTATTTTTTGTGACTACGATTATTCGGTCCAGAGTTACTTTTTGTGGAAAAAGTGACTTTTTTTGAAAAAATGGTATAACCATTGATGTCACAGAAAATTGTCGAGGAAAAAAAGTTTCATTTCGGCGTTTTCTACATGCCAGAATTTCCCTAGGATTTTTGGGAGCACTTTATTTTTCATCACTTCCTTCGTTGCTGTAGAAGAAGTTCCAATCAATTTTGAATACGTTTCTAATCTGTGGTTGATCAGTTGTGAATTCGAATCACAGGCTTCATTTCTGGAGACAAATTTTGGAAAAAAACACAACTCTGGTGAAAATGGAAGCGGGCCCTGGTGAAAATGGAAGTGGTAAGAAAGAGTAAACGAAGGGTATACTGGAGGGTAACAGAGACGTTGATGCAAAGTATACGAAGCTTGAATGGGAAGTATACAAAGAGTATGTGGAACGGGAATTGAAACAAAGGAAGCGTATAAAATTTAAGCAAATCAAATTAAAAAATTGAATCCCATAGTTAGAATCGAACCAGTGATCTTCACTGTAGAAGACGAGAGGCTTATCCATTGAGCCATGGAATCTTCGTTGGTGTCGAACGCTTAAAAATATTATATGAAGTCAGAAAAGGTAGATTTCGCATACGCTTGGTGTAACTCATCATTACGTTACATGGAGCGTGTGTGAAACGGAATCGAGAGCTTATGAAGCGTATACGGAACGTATGATATCATCATCCCACAGCAAGCAGGCATCACACGTTTGAGGAAGAGGAAATTGAAACGTTTTTCGCTTCGTATACGCTTCCTTCGCGCTTTTTATATACTGCAAGACCCTATGCAGGCTGTAGTTGGGTGCATTCAGATTTTCAAAACAGGGAAAACGTTGGAAATACAGCTCGCCCCTACATGGGTTGTATACAGGTATACTTGAATCAAAATCTTCGGGAGAATAAGGGAAGCATTACAAGGCCCTATTGAGGCCGTAGTTGGTGTGCCTAGATTTTTAAATCTGGGGGAAAAATTGGTAATGCAGCGTGGCCCCATATGTGCTTTATATAGGTGTCCCTGACTTAGAGGAATTAGGCTGAATATCGGCAACTCGGCTAAGTCCCTTAGTAGCTGCCCTGGTGGAAGGGAAGCGTGTCATAAAGAGTAACGGAAGCGTAAGAATGTCTCAGATTATGTTTCTAATACTTCTTGCATGCTTCCTATCCACTCTTCGATTACGCTTCCGAGTGTAAAGCCCGGTTTCTATGAAATTGGTGTTACTCCCGATACGCTTCACACACTTCAAATATACGTTCGAACCGCTCTTAATGTTCCACTTGACGCTCGGTATACGCTTAAATCCACGTTCCAAATACTTTCCAACTACGTCCCTAACACTTTCTATTACACGCTTCCCTTTCACCAGGGTGAGGTTAGAATATCCTAAGTTTGGATATCCAATACCCACATAGCACAAATGCCTCAGTAATATCTACAAAACATTCTGGAGACATTGTAATATTGTCAGAATATTCTGGAGATATTACTGAGACATTTGTGCTATATGGGTATAAGTCCATACGGGGCCTATATTCAATACAGGACGCCCGGAAAAATTTCCACACGGGATACAGCTCCAGCTAGTGATTTTTTGCCCACTAAATGATCAGCTGACGATCATTTTCATGCTTCAAATCGGAGCAAACAATCATGCATTAAAATCCCTTTGATGCAGGTATTTTTTTTTTTTCATCTGTGCACGAGCAGCTGACGTAAAAGCCCCCCTCCATTACATAGCTGACTATATTTTCGTGATATTATATCAAGTAAAGAACTTGTAGGAGCATTTTCGAGTAGTATAAGATTACTTACTGACAATCTTTCACTGACAGCTTCAAAGCCCTGTGCTGATCATACCTACCACTAATGGAGCAGCTGCCGCTCGTTACAACCATCAACCACATCAAAACTATCGTTCATAACAAAATCAGTCGGTATAAAATGACTTTTCCAAAATTGACGCTGACCCCCGGACTATATAACATGTCTGTAGTATTTGAAACTGAAATTAATAGAACTGATTGCTTGAGCCACTCTTGAGAACCACTCTTGACATCTAGAAACTTTTCTCGAAAATTCATGTAAAAAATGTTGGATAAATTTGAACAAAAAAGGGAACAAAAACCGCATCAAAACGGATACAAACGGATTAAATTGTATTCAATTTTTATTCGGCTTTGTACGACATTTTCAGCAAGGATTTAACAGAATGAATAAAAACTTCGATTTGAGCACTCATCCATTGAATATAGACCGTAGAGTTGAAATAAACTTTCGCACTGAACAACAATGCGTACCGAAAAAACCATATTTCAAATTTCTACATGAGTTTCACCCCTTGAAAGTACTAGCGTTGAACAACAAGTATGTTGTTGTGAGGATATTCAATATGATATGTTTCAAAATGCAGATTAGAAACTCAAAACAGAATTTAATCGTTCCATTTATGTGGATGATATGGAGCTTCATGTTGTTCACTGATGTCCTTCAGAAAGAAAATTTTACTCTCTAATAATCATAGTTTTCCAATTTGAATGAAAATTCAATTCGAAACAAAAAAGAAATGACATGGAAAATTCTCGTACTTCTGGATTTATTATCCCTTTGAGGTTGAAATATGATATCAAATATTATGAATATTTTCAATGAAAACTCTGTTCTCTGTTCTTCACCTATTCGTCAGTTTCCATTGCTGGCACTTATTAACTTGAAATTTTTTATATTTCATTCACTCGACTTTCTTTACGAGTTTCACTAATTATCAACTTTTTCTTACGCCAAATCTACATCTCATACATTTCTAATTAAAAATTCCATATTTGTTGTAAGAGGGATGTACAAACATTTTGAAAAGGTACAATTTTTATTCGTATCACGGACATGTAATTCCATACCACTACTGCAAGATTCAATCCAGAACGTGTATGTATAATTATTGTTTACAGCCAACCAACATGAATTACGGGCACTTCTGCCTGCTTTTTGGTGGATAAATTTTATACTGATGAAATATAAGGAATCTATATGGCACTCTTCATGGTTCACAACAATCACTTAAATAAATCAAAAATTTTCAAGACTTTTCTTCCTTCCTTCCTTCCTTCCTTCCTTCCCTGATTCACGATGTCCAGGCGTCAACATATTATTCGCTAAAATACTTCAACTCTTATGTCAAAGTGAAACCTAAATCAATGGGTATCTGTGCACACAATTCAAGAGAGAAGTGGAAAAGAATGGGCGAAACGTTGATCGAATTCACGTCTATGTACTATTACACTCGTACAAGCCTCTAAACTCATACTTTCCATCCAACTTCACACGGGCTCTTCCCAACGCCATTGCTCACTCATCCCTCTTTCGAAAATACCACTCGAAGAGCAAATCTCATCTATTTCGAAGTTTGCGATTTCGTAAGCTGTAGACAAACAACACATCCATAAAGAATTCTTCCTCTTCTCTTTTGTTGAACTTTGTGTGTGTGTGCACATTTCTCTCTACGAGCTTTCCAAATTCTTGTTTCATTCGTTGCTCTCATTTCCATCGACACTCAGTGGAATTGGTTAACAAGAAGATTTCGTGAACTTTAGTTCCATTCATAAAAATTCTATATCAAATTTCACTATGTTCACATAAAATATAGACTTTTCGAATTCGATCTGAATTTACAAAACATTGGACATGTAAGGTATTCTAAAAGTCTGAAATTCAATTCTTTGGAAAAAAAAATCCCAGTTGAAATGTTTCAAAGGATTAGACCACTCTAGAACGGATAAAATCGGTAAAATTCAAAATTGTTTTCATTGTTGGGAATGATAAGATAGATAGAAATTTTTTGAACTTCTCCTTGCTACTCTTTTTCTAAACATCTTCAAGCTGCTTCATGCCTCTCCTTCGGCTTTGGACAGTGATTTCTCTGCAAACTTGATGCGCTGTGCGTCTATTCACAGGCATATTGTAGTTGCTTGCGCCAAGTATTTGAAAACAAGCTACTAGTGTACAAATTGTAGAACATCAATGACCCACCTTAGCACGATTAGTGTCTCATAATATGATATATTTGAAGACATGATTATTTTATTTTCAAACACTTATTACAGTTTGTTTTTCATTTCTGCAGTCATAACATCAATTGGATAGCCGCATCGAATAATCGATGATGCGCGTGACCTTTCGTATAGTGCTCCAGAAAACAGGCAACCACTGCTAATCGCGTTTGACGGTCTTTATTATTAAAAAAGGCAAGAGATTCTTAAGACTAGAAAACTTCTAGCGGGAAAGTTATTGCAGTCATAATTGAAAACAGTTTGACAAATTTTGAGCCACTTTTATGTGGTAATTTGAAAATTGACGCAGGTTCAATGAAAACGACAATATTTTTACATTCCAATTGATGAATATGACTTGTTTTCATTGAATCTGCGATCATTTTCAACCTATCCTATAAAAGTGGCTCAAAAATTGTCAAATTGTTGTTTTGGGTCCCACCTGGGATTGTTTAGGGCTTCGCATAGAAATAACTATGTACCTATGGCTTCTCAGAGTTTGCCATGCAGGTTCCTATGAGGAGTTCCTAGATTTTTTGATAAGGTTAGCAAATAATTCCATAGCTATGTCCGAATAACTAGCTGAAAAGTTATTTGTTACGTTATAAGAAAAAATCCACTATTCCAGCAAAAAGTGAAACAACGAAATCACATTTTGTTGCCCAGTAAATTCTGTTTTCCTCGTATAAGCTTGGGATTTTTGGATCACATCATAGACGAAGTATTTATTCGATAAAAAAATCCGGCGAAATATATTTAAAACCATTTGATTCGAACAGAATGCAAATTCCGATGGAACCCAAGTAGCACAAGAACTTTTCAAACATTCTGCGCTTGTTTCGCGATCATGCGCAGAAAGTGCAGACGAGACTGTGTTAGATAAATCCGAAAAAGACATTCTAAGAATGTGCAGAGAACATACTTATCCGAAACAATCTCATTAGAGGATTCTGAGACTGATTATACAACATTCTCAGAACTCCTAAGAACCTTCTTAGTGTTTCTAACCTGTTATGCTACTTAACAGTATCTGAAAACACAATTCTGCTGTTATTGAAGCAATCGAAGGAATGGATAATGATTGTATATTTGGAAAAAAAATAAGATGAATAAACGAAACCTGCCACCATGTTGAAATATATCAATTTTCTTCATTCAAATGAACTCAAACTGATACAGATATGCGGGATTTTATCAAACATACGTTTCTCAAATTCTGTAATGAAAATCGTAGAATTCCTTCCATAAGTGAAATATCATCCGACAACGCAAATTCCATATTGATAAGTGAGTGTGTCTCAGCATGTATGCGTTCTGGAGCATTTGTGAATCCACAAGCCTCCATTCTCAAGGGACAAGAAGGTCAGGTTACGACTAATCCATTAGTACTAATGGGGTAGCCACTATTTCCGTAGTGATGATTCTGTGGTCAGCAAAATCATGATTATTTTATGTGTATTTTCGGATTTATACTTTGGGATTCTAGCAGAAGAAAAAATGACAAATCACAATAGAGAAACTATTCATCGCAGTACCGTAAGGGCAAAAAATGAGCGAAGTATAAAACGATTACTGTAACATGGCAAGTTGCCAATGAATGCATTAAGGTTGCGCGCTTTGTTTGCCATAGGTTAACATTAGATTATACCTGACATGTTAGAAATTTTGAAAGAAGAAAACAATCAAGCCAATTCGAATTATTTCAAGAAACAGCGAATTTTCATATGAAATCTGCACAAATCCGACTGAAAGTTCACAAACGCTAATTTTTAGATTCATAAACGTTGAACAATGGTTCCAAAGACCTCAAAATGTTTCCAGGAAACATAGATGGAATCTATACAGCATGCCAGTCCAGAAAGAATTCATAAGGAACTTGATTGAGGCTTGATGAATTCAATTTAAATTTCCAAGAATTCTTTCTGAACTATTGTACTTTGTGGGACGTTCATTGAAGGTTTATCGAAGATTTCATCAACCTATGGAAATAATCAAAATATGATGATTTAATAATTGATTCAAGAAACGTTTGTAAACCCAAAAATTGGCCTTTATTAACCTTCGACCTGATCTATGCAGATTTCATCTAAACCCCGAGTAAAAATGTTGATTTCGGTTCGCCAAACGGCACTGGTGCATATGTGTTGCATTTTCGTGCGGTACTGTTGCAGTTGTAGTGCAGGCGCATGATGTCCGCAACAGTACCGCAAAAAAATGCAACACGCCTGCACTAGTCCCGTTTGGCGAACCCGAAATGAAAATTTGCACTCGGGACGTTCGCTGAATCTTTACATCTTTGCGGGCATCACTTTTTCATAACTGATAATCATCGAAGAAAGGTACCCACTCCTTTGAAGAAGGCGAAAATTATAATAATCCTACCTAACGTAATTTGAACCTACTTCAGTGCTTATTCAATCAGCTAAATTCCAAGTCTTTAAAAATACATCAGACATCAACATTCATGGTAGGGAAAGATAGCGTACGGTTGAACATTCAAAACTGAGAAAAGAGAGGCTTATATTCATTAATACTGAAAACATTCTTTCAATCAATTCTCAATTATCCAAATAGTTGGATATCCTCGATCTATTGAGCGCATTCCGAACGCACTGAATTGAAACCATCAAAAAGCTAGTTGAAAAACTATCAAAATCTATTCCCCAAAGTCAAATTTCCCTCAAACCAATTTGGGTATCGAAACAGGGAGAATTTCTAGTTGACGGCAAATTATTTCAATAAAAATCAATCATTCCAATCGTTCTTCATTTCCACGATAACAGCCTTTGTGTTTTGGAATCAATTAAAACCGAACCGAACGCGATGTAGAATAACGTGATTTATCACGGAAAGTTTCAAATCGTTTGGTGTTTTATTTTCTCCTATCATTTTTTGCATTCATTTATTCTCTTCCGGGAATAACATTGATTCAAAATTTGACTATTTGAAATTTATAACAAAATAAAGCTAATAAGCACAGATGAATCTAGAAATTGATATGATCTTTTGATGATTATATCAATCGTAATGCAAATTCAGAAGAGAAAAACATTTGTTTGTTTCTTCTCGTAGACCTGTTTCCTTCTATTCATTCTAATTTAGTTTCCGCGCACTCGACTTCTTTCCTCTCAACCTAGACTACCTCTTGCGCTATATTCCCACAGTGATGGAGCATATATTCACGTGAGAGTACACTCGTGGATTCACACACGTATAACACACGCCAGTACATCAACTATTACCACTTGTCACCTCTGTAGAAATGTATTTTATTACTACCGCAAAATCAAGCTCAAATTCGTTCGACTCGTTTCTCATCTTTTCCCCGTTTGTCTCTCCCGTTTCGCGTATGCACATGTGTAGATCCGTATACGATTTACCATTTCAATTCTATACAAATGAATGATATATCTATGCACAAAAAGACAAAACATTGATCCGTGATGTGTGCACCGACGTATACGGGGTGACACCTATAGAAAGCATCGGCAGAATTGGTTATCCCGTGCCACACTCGGGCGTTATCCACTCCTATGGACTAGAGCGAACAATTCTCAACTTGATTTGGCGTTTTAAATTAAACCGGTCGAGTTTTTCGATTCATTCATTGATGTATTATAGCTTATAAGCTTCTAAGTTGATTTCTTTCTCATTATCGAAAATCTTCTCACTTTTTTTGGAGTAGCTGTGTCTTGCTATTTGACTCTTGGAAAACTAATATGAATAAAGAGAGAACTAAACGTAAAATTACAAAGTCTATGTATTTGCTACGGTCAAAAATACCACAGATATCGAAGTATTCATTAGTACATGGATTGCCCCAACATTTGTTTCGAACTACACTGGAAAAGAATTGTTGTGAAAATTACCGTGGAATTCCAGTAATGAAAGGACAAGTGAGAATTTTTTATAAAGTTATTGTTCAAAATGAGTGACTTTGAAACAGTTGAAAGTGATATTTTCTATGAGTTTTACAAAATACACAGTAATATTTGAAAAAATTTCTACTTGTTCCCAGGTCACGGAAATTTCACGGTAATCTCTCAAATGAAATTCTTTCAGTGTAGGTTATTTTTCATAGTTTCTCGGAATAATTCCCATCACAACCAATGAACTTGTTCATACGGTAAAAACCACTCGTTATACCACTTTTCTCACATTTCTTCTGGTACTAAATTACACTGTTCTCCAAAAGAACCAACCAGCTCCTCATCTGAAGAAAAACGTTGACCTTTCATGCGGAGTTTCACGAAGGGGAACAGACCAAAGTCACAGGGTCCGAAGTCTGAATCATAAGGAGGGTGATTCATTAATTTTGCAAGTGCGTTGTCGTGGTGTAGAAATCAGGAGGATAAGAGCCTGTGACAAATCAAGTTTCCGAATAGCTAAGTCAAACATACTCCAGTATACTATGTACATGACACTGTTTTTGATTCTTCTAATAGCACTGTTGTAATAATTCCATGTTTATTGAAGGATACGGCAACCACTCTCTTGCCAACAGCCCTGTTGAAAAGATCTCATAAATTCTAATGAATTCTAGTTATTTCTAGGACAGAAACCGCAAGAAATCTAGAACACACGCTTGATTTCATACGGTTTTATGAGATTTTGCAAATGGTTCTAATTGAATCTCACAAAGTTATCATATAATTGTTGCATTCTTATATGAAATCATATAAAACCCATAAGTTCTAGGACAGAAACCGCATATGGACTGATAAAAACTTGTTGAAATTCATATAGACTGATAAAATTTATATATGAGAATGTATGGGACTTTTTCAACAGGGAGAACTCCATTGTTGAACTTGCAACGGCTGATCTTCGTCTTAGAAGACCCAAACATTGCTCTGAAACTTCGTAGGTACATCATAGTACAGTGCCTTGCCATCTTATTAAGCCAGAGCTGAAAAATCACTTTTTGACCGTTTCAACTACGATATACATCACTTCTGAGACATTTCGTCTTCAATCTTCAAAAGTATGTTGAAGATGGTGAATTTGAAATGAAATCTGAAATGAGTATTTTGTATGGCCACATTTCACAGCAAACATAGCTTCAATGCGACGAAGCATGCTCTTTTATAATTCCTAATTGTTCTTTCATTTCTAAGTTAGGTTGTTGAGTGCCAATGAGTATCCGAATCAGCTCTCGCTTGATTGTAGGAGCGTATTTACTGATTCCAGATTTTATGAAGTCTCAAACGTTCTCGATAAGATTTATATCTTGAGAATTCCTCGATCAAGCAGTAACCATGAGAATTGAAGCACAAGTATTGTTAAAAAATAAACAATGGTCTCACGATAAGTGACGAAAATATCATGGAATTTTGATTTTTCAGTTTTATTAGCCCTGTAGCATGGCAAGGCACTGTGGTATGATCACGTTTCATCACCTGTCACGATGAAATGTCCTTCCGTAGCAGTGCCAGACTGGAACATTTTTAGCATTTTTCACACCGTGTAACCCGTTCTTGCCGTTGAACATCGCTATGAGGGTGGAGTACCCATAAACTACATAGCATTCTCACTCGTATTTTTTCCGAAAAAATTAGATGTACTGTTGTTTTAGGAATATGATGTTATGGAGTCTTTTTCAAGTGTCTGTACGTAATTCTTGTATCCATTCTGATTGCGTTTTCAATGGCATCGACATTTTCCAGAGGAGCATCATCCGTAGGGCGTCCCGTGTGAACATCGTCATCTAAATCGAAACCCAGGCAGCACAGGAAGTTCTCTGTATGTTTCAGAAACGTACTCTTGGTTCTGCGTGTTTTGGTCTCGATGGAATAGGTTTTCCAAACGTTTGAAGTATCTTCCCTTTTGATGCTTCTGATTGAGTTCTGAGGACGTTCTTTTTATCTACTACGGGATGTTCTCGCCATGTCTTCCAAACGTCCTTTCAAGAAAACTACCCTTCAAAAACACAAAATCACACGGTGGACATGAATGGAACTAAACGGGACATTTGCATGTCCCTGGGACATACATGTGACGTTCTCATAACATCCTGAGACGTTATTTGCACGTTCTCTTTGTGGCCAAGTACATTTTCGGAACCTTCAAAAAACCTCCCGGTGCTGTATATAGGAAACACCGCGACGAAACTGTAAATACCAACGTTCAATAGTTCTCATGGAAAGATAATTCTCGTGGAATACTCTAGTTATTCTTTCGAAGCATACTTTTTTTTGTGTAACTCACGCGGAACAATGTGATAAATAGTCGCACAAGTCATGTTTCGTCAGAGTTTTCATAACCTGAACTTTTAGTTCAATATCTTGAAACAAATTGTAATGTTCGTAACAGGATTAAAGCATATATATACTCCGATAGAGACAGGCTATTGAATGAAGTAATAGAAATTTCTCATTTCTTCTTCGGAAAAGTCCTACGGCGAAAATTCTGGGACACCCAACGTATTTCATCTCATTATATATTCATGGTTGAGTACCGGCGAATACGTTCTCAGTTGAAATACAAATACCATAATGATGAAAAAATTGTAACAGGATCGAGATATGTGAAATTCATCAGTTTTGGCGATGTGTTTGATAATCTTGTGTTCAGTATTGTCATTCTCGACGTGGACGTTGCGTTCATGCGTATTTACCTACATCCAATAATGCAAAATCATCGATCAATCGAATTTAAAGAGAGATGAACTCTTATCATGAGATAATGACGTGATAAAATTGATATGCAAGCGATGATCCACATCATCTCACAGATGAGGCGATAGTACGCAAGGTAGGTAATTTCTGTCTCATCGTGGCTTGAAGTTTTCAGAGCTCGATCAAACTTTCCCAATCTCGTTGACCGCACACAACTATGTTCCGATATATTGCATTCATACGTGCATTGTATATATATGTACATACATATACGAATATACAGGTGTGCATTCTGCACACGTCCTGTGAGTTTATCTCGGAAACGAGGGGCTGACATATTGGGATCGTTCTATACTCGTCTAGCCACATTTATGTACCCACCAATATCCCCCATCTGCTTGTAGTTACTATACTAAAATCAACCCGTGTTCTATTTCCATTTTCTCCTTTCGTATTCGTATTTTTTTCCTCTCGTTATCCAGTCATCTTTAATCTTTGGAATCAAAATTTCCCATTTCAAGTGATTACTATCGATTATTTGTTCTCAACAGAAAATGAAAAATAAAATATGAAAATGAGGTTTTACAAATATAAATTTTTATTTGTATATTTTGAAAAGGTTAACGTGTTTGATTTAATCATTCATTCTTCTTCGCTTGTTTCAGGTGTAGGATGAAACAATGGAGACGTGATCTTCCACCAACATCGGTCATAATCACCTTCCACAACGAAGCTCGATCGACTTTACTCCGCACCGTCGTGAGGTGAATATCAATAGCTGCTTAAGCAATTTTATTATGACATTCCATTCGTTTACAGTGTTTCAAAGCATAACGTTTTGATCTCTTTTGGATGGAATTTGGATCAAATTATTGGTCACAGAAAGAACGAACTGTATTCGATGAATATCAATGAGATCATAATACAATAGAATTGTTTGATTTCCATTTCAGAATTTCCAAATGAATTTCCTTTCCTGTATTCTCCTCAGTACTTTTGAAATGTTCCAAAAATATAATATAAGCATAACAAATTGGCTTGTTGACGGTTTTAGCTTAGTGAGTTGCTTCCCTAGTAAAAATGCTCTAGCGATTCATGGGTTTTGTAACACTTATCCCAACAAAAAACTAAAAAACTCGCCAGTAACTTGTAAGTTATTGGCAAATGTCTGGTTATTCCGTGGGACAGGTGTTACAAAACCAATGAATCGCTAGGGCATTTCTACTAGGGTCGGACACGATGTGGTCTGTTTAATAAACGGAGGAAAGTATATGGGATTGATCATCATTCGCTCTAGTTCTCGTCGCAACTTTAGAATAGGAATTGAGTGACGACTCGCAATCTGGTGATCATTACGATGTGAACCGCACTCACTCCGATTCTGAATGGTACTGATTACAATTTTGAGACATCTGTTACCAAATTATTATACTATTCTTCATAGTAAACGTTACTGTATATTTCTCCCCGTTTAGGACGCATAATGCGTTGGATTTTTCCTGGGAATTATCAAACTACCCCCAAAAATATAATATAGACACATGCCAGAATTCAACTTCTTCAAAAAGAATAAAATCCCAACGATACTTTTCATTTGAATATGTAAAAACCGGAGAAAAATTTTCTTGACATACGGCCTTTTGGCTCAGGAAGGCAGAATAGGTGATCAAACTTGATTCTCACGAATTGCTTAATATTGTAACGAACCCATTCCATGTTGCTGGAGTTTGAATTGTTTATGAAAACGCATTAATAATCGATCAAGAAAACCCTCAGACCCATGCAGCACATTCTTTAAACGATGTTTCCAATTTCAAGAAATCAATTTAGGAAGATGAATAACGATGATTTATCATATGTTGTGAGTTTGAATTTTCATTTCGTTTTTATAAACGACCCATGAGGGAAGGGAAACACACGGGCCGATCTGGCTCAGTACTGCTGCTAGATTTTCCAGTACTGGCAAATCCAAAGCTACCAAAGCTATCAAAACTGGCAAGAAGTTGGCATGATAACAAACATCATTCCCCATCACAGCCTGTATAACATTTACAATCGTGTCGAATGACAAAATACTCAGCTGTTACGGACCCAAAATCTTGCAGTACATTCTGTAAACGATGTTTTCACCTCCAAGGAGTCAATGTGACAAGATAAATAACGATTTTCCATCATACTTTGAGAGTTTGAATCTTCATTCCATTTCTATAGAAGATTCAAATCTCAAGAACATTGCAAATCGTTGGATGGTCACTTTTTGGAGTGAATGAGTCAAATGTAACTTCAATGTTGCGGCCTTTTTTTACAATATCTTCATCTAACGACTGCATAAGATTAGTATACAGTCTAATACACCGTGTGATACCATGAATATATCATCATAACAGATTTACTTCTCTATTTTTCAGTGTTTTAAATAGAAGTCCGGAGCATCTCATCAAGGAAATTATTCTAGTCGACGATTTTAGCGATCATCGTGAGTACTAATTTACATAAAACTCATATTTTGCAATTTCAATCTGTGCTTCGATCTAAAAGGACGTTAAATTGATGAAAATCAACGTTGTTATAAGAACAATACATTGAAACAAACTATTTTACGATTCTGAAAATAAAATTTGTCTATTCGTGTTAATAAAAACCGGAAAAACTAAAAGTATATGTATATTCATCAGAAGTGAAAACATTTCCACCACTATACAGTTTCAAATCAATTATTGAGTATTCAATTTATAGCAAATTCAATACTAATCTAAAAAATATTTCTGCATACATGTTTTTGCAAAATTTGAATACAAACTTTATCCGAAATATGCATAAAATATATAAAAATGGAACACAATTTTAATGCAATCCATATCAAACCCCTCCGCTCGAAACAATCTCTTAAACCACATTAATTTCTTCGAATTTGTCCTATTGATTGAATAAAATGAAAATTTCGAACTCTACTATTTTCAGCGGAGGACGGTGAAGAATTGTCAAGGATCCATAAAGTGCGTGTCATCAGAAATGAAAAGCGAGAAGGGCTGATGAGGTCGAGAGTTCGTGGCGCAGATGCAGCCACCGCAAGTGTTTTGACGTTTTTGGATTCGCATTGTGAATGCAACGCTTATTGGCTGGAGCCCCTTTTGGAAAGGGTAGCTGAAGATCCCACGAGGGTCGTTTGTCCTGTTATCGATGTGATTAGTATGGACACCTTCCAATACATTGGTAATGTGAAATTCATATCTATATTCGCGATACAATTGCGTTGATCGTCGCGATATGCAATTTAGATACGGAACGTTCAGGATGCACGTTACAAATGATAAGACAGGGGTGGACTGGCCACGTGAAAAGTGTGGAAAATTCCACATGGGCCGTTGTATTTAGAGATTTTAGTAGAAATCGACCGAACTTTTTTGCCGAAACTGACTAAAATTGAAGCTCTGATTATTGGTTTCGAAAAAAACTTGGTATTGGACGTTGGAAGTGTAGATAAGCTCCTTAATAATGCAATTATCATACTTAAGATCACATATCAATGTGATTAATGAAATAATTTCGATTTTCGGTTTAAATTTTCGGCTAATGCTTGTCGGCCGAAATTGTAAACCGAAAATCGCAAGTATTTTGTTAATTACAATGAAATGTGATCGTAAGTATGATAATTGGATTATTAAGGAGCTCGTCTACACTTCAAACGTCCAGTCCTAAGTTTTTTTCGAAACCAATAATCACAACTTCAATTTTAATCATTTTCGGCAAAAATTTTCGGTCGATCTCTAGATTTTAGACCGGTGGGATTTAATGTCTGAAGGCGTTTTTCTTGACTCGTTGAGGGCCGCTTTTCCACATGTGGAAACATGATGCATCATGATTTCAGGAGCCAGTCTACCCTTGTAATCAGATAATGTCTAAAAAAAGAACAAAAATAATGAATAATCATCCCTCATTGAAAAAACAATGCATTCATCCAAAGTATCTCACATTAGGTGCATCTGCTGATCTCAGAGGGGGTTTTGACTGGAGTTTAGTCTTTAAATGGGAGTATTTGAGTCAAGCTGAAAGACAAGCGAGACAAAAGGATCCCACTCAAGCGATAAGGACACCAATGATCGCTGGTGGCCTCTTTGTCATCAATAAAGCTTATTTCGAGAAACTTGGTAAATACGATACACAGATGGATGTCTGGGGTGGTGAAAATCTCGGTAAGTGAACTTTACCTCCCTACCATGAATCATAATCTTCCTCTCGAAACTTTATCTCGTATTTCATTCAATTGTTCGCAAATGAGGAAAAATTATATCATTTCTCTTATCACACTTTATCAAAAATATTCAAATGGATTGTAGAATACGAAGATTTCTCCTTAACCAATTTCAGAGATATCGTTTCGCGTTTGGCAATGCGGAGGAAGTCTAGAAATTATTCCTTGTTCTCGCGTCGGTCACGTGTTTCGTAAACGGCATCCTTATTCGTTTCCTGGTGGGAGTGGGAACGTCTTTGCACGTAATACACGACGTGCAGCTGAGGTTTGGATGGACGACTACAAACAGTTTTATTACCACGCTGTACCTTTGGCGAGAAATATTCCCTACGGAAAGTAAGTTACCGCTCTGGAGACTGTGATTAGTTACAAGGGATGCGGAATTCATTAATTAGTGATACAATACATTCTACATTGAATTTTCAGTATTCACGACAGAATGGAACTTAAACGAAAATTACATTGCAAACCATTCAATTGGTATTTGAAGAATGTATATCCAGAACTAGTTATACCGACTAGCGAAGGTGGTCCCGGGGGATCTCTGAAACAAGGAGCTGCGTGTTTGGATAGTATGGGACATCTCTTGGATGGAAACGTGGGTCTATACCCTTGCCACGATACTGGGGGAAATCAAGTACGTGTTCGTGTGCGCTTTCTAAATACATTTCTATCAATTTATCTCCCACGATCAATCGAAAATCGTACTTCAAAGTTCGATTTTCCGTATCATCCCTTAAACTTCCAAGTACTGCATCTTGAAGGATTTGTGTGGAATGAGAAGCGATTTCAATCAGATGCACTCAAGATAAGGAAGTTTGGAAACTTCGGAGTATCAATTCAAATTTATGCCATTCAACTTTACCACTTCGCTTCATCATTTATCACTCTAATGAAAAGAAAAAGGAATAAATATTGGAAGGAATGTTACCAATGATTTATGTTCTCAAAAATTGATTCTTTGTTGTACATTTCAGGAGTGGGGTCTCACTAAAGACGGTCTCATCAAGCACCATGATCTGTGTCTCACGCTTCCAGTTTATGCCAAGGGAACAACGTTATTGATGCACATCTGTGACGGTAGCGAAAATCAAAAGTGGCGATATTTGGAGGGTGGCTTGATACGACACTCTCGAATCCCGGTTTGCGTAGATTCGAGATATCACGCTCAACGGGGTATCACGGCAGAGAAATGTGATTCCCATGCGGAAACACAAAGGTGGCATCTTTACAACCACAATCACTAACTGTGTGAGCGATAAGACATGATACTGGTTTTTTCATCCTCCTTATGAACCTCGGTTGTGCATTGAGTCGATCAAAAGGAAAAAACCAGAAGAGAAAAAAAAAAAGAAGAGGCGATAAGAGTTCCGAATCTCCTGTATTCGGAATAACAGCATTCGTTGAAGAGATGTTTCAAAACAAAACATTGTGTACATATTTACAATTAATTATAAACATTGCAGTACGTAATCTTAATTTAAGCAGAAAAAGAAACAAAAGAATGATGTGAAACATTTAATTAATCTTAGAATTTAAAAAATCGATTGAAAATTCGGATGAGTGAGGAATGCGCGTGTGAGAACAATGAAATGCAATACGTGAACTGCAATATGTGATTGTAAACTATAATATTAAGGTTAAGAAATTGCATCGACATATGCCATGGGATTGACAATTTCTAAAACACGAATTCTCGCCTAAAAGGTTGAGATATACATTCAGTTCTAACACTTTAGCCTTGTTGGAACTTCTTGAGAATTTGTGAGGGAGATACGTATATTTCGAGACATTGTAATTTCGGTTACATGATTTCCCAGCGGAAAATTAATCTTCTGAATTTCAATGGTTCTGTATTAACAAGGATTCGAACGTTCAAACGAAAGGCTCGTACGTACTTACGTAAAGATTCAAGTCACATTTTTCAATAATTCTAAAAAAGGAAAGAATATTTTCATCTTTTCTTTGTCAGAATTCAAATTCACATCGCTTACTTTCTATTGGTGAGTACTGAAATATTCCGTATAAATTGAAAAATGGAATTGAAGTGACGAAACTTATACTCGAAAAAATGTTTTTAGATGAAAGGAATTCCCTAAAAGTAGGTTTTACGTATAATTCACGCTACAAGTCCAGTAATTAAATGAAGGGAATGAATAGAGCAATTTTGCAATGGGATTTGTTTCATTTCATTGAACTTCCAATAAAACACAAGTCACTCATAGGAAAATGATTAAATATACATAGTTATGCATCTGCTTTCTTGAGACATCTGATTCTCAGGTTTTCTTAAGGGGGGATCCTCATATAGATGGACAAAAATTTATTCAAATTTTGTGAATTTATTTTTAAAAAACTATACAAGATTTTTATTTGAAAATTTCACAGTGTATTCTACAAGTGTTCAAGATATACACTATATTTTTTTAATTTCATAATTTACATTAGGAGGGTGGATAAAAAAAAAGAACATCAATAAAAAATTTTGTTGATACAAATTTGTGTGCAAAGCCGTCGTCGCTGTATCTCCCTGTAACATAAAAAATTGATATGTCTGTTATTGTAAGGTCTGTATCTCGTCGATATACCTAATTTTAAAGTAAAAAAAATTTTCGTGGCAAAATGGCGCACTTTTGAAAAAAAAATTAAAAAAGTTTTTTCATTGTTATTGCAAAATGACGGGTACAAAAAATTTTTTTTTACAAATAAGTAGGTATGTCGACTAGCTTATTAAATTATCTTTCAAATGGTTTTTTTTTTTTTTCTAAGTTGAAAACTCATCGAGTAATCTTGCACACAAAATCGGAAAATCAAGAAAATTCATTTTCGAGAATAACGTGTTTAAAGTTCCCAAAAGACAAAAATCGCATTTATTATTGACTTACAGTTATCTCTTGATTTTTATATTAATCAGCAATGCCAGGGCCATAAAGGAGATCATCTTCTTCGTCTTCTTCTGTATCTACTCTTGCTTTTTTAGCCATTCGACCTTCTTTTGTGGCACTCAAACTCTTCCTTTCTTGCCGTTTACATCGATCCTCGTCCATCTTTTTCGCGTAGCTGTGAGTAGGCGTTCCAATAATAAATTCCAGGATTTTCATCATGTAGAGGATGGATTTATATCCATCATTGAATAATCCAGCGGAAATCCAAGCAGCTATCTCAACAGTTTTCGGGCCACAGTGAAGGTGTTTCGGTGCCAAGCGCCATACAAGCGCGTTAAAACTTTCGTTGGCGTTTTGGGTGTGTCCGCCTAAACATCGTTTCAGCAAATCTTCTCTTGATAGATCTGCATAAATGGACAGCAAATGCTTTTGTAAATCTGCATGAAGAGCCGGTGGATGCTCGAAAACGTTGGCTCCGACTACCTGCGATTGTTGCCACTCACACCAACTGTCGATTCCCGGAGGGCAGTACTGGTGCTGCGGGTTGTCGTCAGTGGAACACATGTGATAATAAGTGGCTAAAATTCCGTTTCTCATGTCTTCCACAGAGTTGATGTTTCTTCTTATCGCAAGCCCGTAGTAGGTAGACATCTTCTTGATTAGTGCGTCAGTAAGTTTACCTTTGCCTCCCAATTTTTCATTTTTTTTAAAATTACGTAGACGTGTTCCCATTCGTTTCTGAACATGGCCTATACATTCACATTTTAGAACTTCGTATTCTTCTCCGTAAGGCTCCTTTCTCAAAATCGCTACAAAAGTTTTGGAATCACCATCACCGATATAAACAGTATATCTTACGCCATAGTACTCCAACGACCTCTCGAACATTTCTATAACGGCGTCCACTTCCATTTTTCCTGCAGATCCTTCGTGATTTGCAGAACATTCATCGGCGTGTTTTTCGTACCACTCAATGTATTTTTCAGTGCCTTTTTAATGAGGGCACGTCAGACATCTGTGGCAGAATGAACTTTTAACAATTAAATCGACGATTTTCCCACAGCGGTATAAAATTAAAGTTGTAACTCCAATTTTCGATGAAAAGCCGCGCTTCTTCCACGATCCATCACCGGACACTTTCATTTCAAGCAACGGTTTTTCTGCCTCTTCATTCAATTTCTGCTCTTCTTTCACAGCGTTCTCACAAGATTTTTTGAAAAAAATTTTTGCCGCTTGATGGATATGCTCGAGTATATTGTCGTATGCATTCTTGCTAATACCTTGTCCGAAATCCATGAGATTCGAAAATAAATTTATGCCTTGCAAGCCAATGCCTAACAGTCTCATCACAAATACTATACGGCGATTTACTTCAAAGCCATTGTTGATATAAGGACCAGACGGAACGGTATTCATACCACACTTGCACGATAAACAAAGTTTCCAGCCTAAACCACGCGCACCAGTCTCTTCAAACTTAACCGCTCCTTTACAAGTTTTGCAACACAACATCTCAGAAAGAACCGTGAATACAGTTACGAATTCAATAATTCGGTATCTATGCGAATTATCCACTGGGACATCATCGACAGATGCCGTGGCCAATTTTTTTGCACTAGCGCTTACTCCTTTCGCCTCGCCTGCTTCTGTCGTGAACTGATTTCCTTGAAATTGTTTCGTTCTACGCGACGCACGATAGGAATCGCTGTGTTGGCCTTTCGGATACGATGACATGATGAACGCAGAGAGTGAGAGTAGTCAACTGCACGAAGGTTACAGTGAAACTGGGCCTACTATAGCGAACCAACGCTCCAAAACGAGATTATACTATACAACCGAGAATATTCTGCACCGTTTGTCTTGACTATACTATATGCTCGAAAATTCTTTCTAGAATACACACTAAGACACCATTGAATCTAAGAATATCTGCTCTTTTCATTGTGTTAGTAAACAGGCCAATACCAGCTCAGCGGGGAGCCATTATACCCGAGCGCAGACCTGCCTACCTGTGCCGAGTGTACCGCGCGCCGAAGGACGTGAGCGAAAATACATATAGCGGCTGAACAAATCTGAATTTCGCTTTCAAATTTTGACAGCATATTTTTGAAATGTTTCTCTTTTAATTAATGCAATAAGAAAAAAAATCGATTTTTTGATCGATCTATATGAGGATCCCCCCTTAAGCAGAAGGTGAGCACAAATTTGTGTATCCTCATATTTTTATTGTTGATTCATTGATTAAAAATTTCAGATTTGTTTACAGAATTGTCCCATATACACATCGTTATGAAATATATTTATTGTTATTCAATTTACAGTCAATATATATTTATCATTAGAAGTTGATCGCTGAGTTTTGTCTTCAAAATAATTCTGTCATATTTATTGGTACAATACCCAACTAAAATTCACTCCTAATAAGAACATGAATTTTTCTTGAATCTACAGAATTTATCAAAGTTGTGAAAAGAGTATTTAGTGAACGAGGAAATGATTTTTATATGCTTTGATTGATGTAAAAATTGTTCTTCCGTCTCTCTGATTATTAGAAGAAAAAATTCTCTTCTTTATTTTTTAAATCAAAAATCTGTATATTTCTTTTTATTCTCTTTTTTTTGTTTTTTACCGAATTAGGGTTCTTTGAATATCATGATCATGAAACACCCAAAGTTTTACGAATTCAACTCCTTAAAAAACATCAAAAACATCCCTGAGGAGTTTCGTACGAAATTCAAAGAACCTCAAAGCTGAGATCCAATCCCCAATCAAAACGCGTCGATTCCAAATTACGCGATATTATAGATGGATGTGTCTCATAAACAGAAGAATTATTTTTATATAAGAAAATTGTATATTCACTTGGTTGTACGTATGTATGAGATGCCAGAGTAAAGATGTATGATGAACGTATTCTTCAAAAGATATGGGTTAACGATACATTCGACTTAAGTTTTACGCTTAAACTAATTTTAATGAATTGGATTATTATGTTTTACTTTTTCTGATTCAGAAAAAGTGAGTAGGACATAAACTTCTGATCTCTTCGTTAAATAAATACATACTTTTGTATAATAACTTTTTCTACAATTCTATGTTTTATCAAAATAACCCAACTGCCACCGTACTTACTTTTCTTTTAAAAATTTGAATAAATAATGCAACTTGCGCTTATATAATATAAGATATAAGATGTATGCGTGTGGAATTGTGAGAAAGCGATCATCATTCGTGCTTGCAGTTCAAATTGAAAATGTTCGTGCAGAGCTTTTTCACTATCAACGGGCAATAACAGTGTTTAACGAAAGAGTTTGAATAAGCAATTGTAGGAAATGGAGATTAAATTATGCTTGTTGTGATAATAAAGCTTCAAACTGTTGTTTCTACCGATTAAATCAAACATGTGTAAAACATTCTAATGAAACATACTTTATGTGTAGATCACATGTACTTGATGTTTCATACCGAATGTTCTGATGAATGACAATTATTATCATTGGACTTCATTTATTGTGAAGTATTTTTGACCAGACTGACGTGAATTTTCGTCACAACATCCCAAATAGCGTGAGAACTTTTCAAACATTCTATCGACATTTGACTTAGAATGTGCATTTAATCAAAACAGTCTTATTTAGAGATTCAAAGGATGTTCATAAAATATGTTCAGAGCATTCAAAAACGTTTTGATTAGCATTTTCAACCTCTCTATGCTATTTGGGATGAAATTTTAAAAAATCGTACATCGAATTTATCTGTCGAAAATCTGTGGAGATTCATCAATTTTTCATTTTCAAATTATTAATCATAAAATCTTATTAATATATATGATACATTTACATATAAAATACACGAGGTGAACTGTTTTTTAATTAAAGTGTGTAGATGGAATAATACCACTTTTGATACCAAATCATCGCTGCAAAGATACGCAACAACAACAAATTTGATTTCACAACTTATCTTGGTGGAATTGGAGAATTTCTTATTTTTTACTAAATAGAAATAGATGAGCATAAACCAGTGATAGATTATAGTTATATTGAGATTGCGTGGAAAAATTAAACGTTATCTCATAGGTGAATGATCTACACGCGGTGTCCAAAAGTCATATCCTGAAAGTTAGTGTTCCATATTCATTCATTGTCTCCATGATTACTAAATTTCTCCAACCATTATATTGAAATTGATAGAGTGATTTATCATTCACCAAAATCAATCTTTTTTGTAAAATAGTTTCGTTTTCATGCTTTCAATAAATCAGCAAATCAATATCATTGGAATTGCATCAATGAGAATTGAATGTAAAGCATCTACAGGTTCTACACGGATATATGGATTTGATTAACCGTCTCGTGTACATGTTTTGTGAATTTCAAACTAAAACCAATTAATAAAACTTGATAATGTAAATATAATGATTATACATTCATATACTCATGAACATTCATACCACTTCACTATTTTACAATTTTCTCTTCTATAATTTCTGAGCAACGATAATTATGCCTCATGAATCTTGATTTGTATGTTTGGATGTATATACTTCTGGCTTTTTAAAAAAGATTGAAACAAAGAGTGTAAATAATTTTTACGTCTTTTGGAAGCAAGAAATAAATTTATATGTATATATATATATATATATATATACATATGTATACCTATGTATATACATATGCATATTTATATAAAATAATGGGAAAATGTACTTCCAAGGCCTATGAATTGTACGATAAAATAGATAATTCAATCTAATAACAAAATAATCAATGTTGATCGTATTATTCCTAAACTGCAACTTCATTACAAAATAAAAGGTTTTCTTTATGTAAAAAACATGATCAAACTAAAGCATTCAACATTGTGATAATAATTCACCGTAAAGATCATAAAATGGTAACACACCATGTATATTGACACATTGAAACTAAAGTGTAGTCAATTCAGAACTCCAATCCTTGAACTATCGATGATTAAAATGTCTGTTCAATTTTATGTATTTAAAAGTGTATAATAATATCATGTATGTAAATTAAGGAAGCGATATGATATAGTTATCCATTTGAATTTGTTTTTAATAAAATCTTGAAATTTTCTTGAAACATTCGAGTTTATTTATTATATACATTTCTCATATAAAAATTCATATATTTATATTTACATTGATTACACGATGTCAACTTGGAAAGGATATTTCAGTACCAGTCAATAACAATGACCTAACAAACACATCGCAGTCTCTGTAACAGGAATGTTGCATGCAACAAGCTGTTCACAAATAATTTCACATTCAAGAATGTAATAGGTTACATTGCGTCTGTTGTATCAAAATAATGTTGCGTCTACATTCATGTTGTAGTCATCATAAGATATTCATATAATCTATTACATGCGACAGTGTAAAATTATATGATGTATCGAGTGGGGATTTTTATAAGATGCATCAAGTATAAGGAGAAACAAATTAAATTGTTGATCTCTATGTTTTCATGAATTATTATGTAATTAATACTAATTCAAAGTGAATAGTGATAGAGTACATACCTAGAATTGTAGATTATCAAAAATGAAGGTATAATTTTACATCTTGTCATTCAATTTGATCGAGAAATCTAAAATTTCTCGCAATGTACAATCTCAGATAGATATATATCAGATTGTTATTCACTTAGAATTTGTATTAATCATAAAATTTTACTTGGTTCTTCTGATTTTTGAATTCTCTTAGAGCAACTGCTTTCAAAGGATGCATTTTTTATCACTTCAATCACTTTCCACGAAACGTAAGAAGTTGAACTGAATTCATGAATTTTCAGAGAGTCTATCAAAGACGTAACATCATAATTAAGATTTTGCAGAACGTTTCTTGAGTCCTTTCTTAATTTTATCCTTCAATGCACCAATATCCACCTCGTTACTTTTGACTTCATTCTTTTCTGTTTTCTCTTCAGGAGGTACGAACGCTTGCGCCCTACGCTCTTGTCTGCGTTTGGTAGCTTCTTCGTGTCTGGCTTCCTGTTCCTTCTTTCTCTTAGCCCTCTTTTGTTCTTCCTTCAAGAAGTACTCTCCAGATGCCATTTCTTTATCCAATTTACTCTCCGGTTGAGGAGGTGGGAACGGAGTATAGGGTTTCTTCTCTCTCTTCTTTCTCGGTTGTTTTCGTTTACTAACATTTTTACTATTGAACTTAGGTAAAAATCTTTCCCAGTTTTCGTTTTTCAATTTGGGATCTTTAGCCAATTCTCTCTTGATCATCAAAGCTTTGATATTATAAATCGGATGAATGTTTTTCATGGTATCTTCGACGATTCTTCTAACTTGTTGTAAACCTTTATACGGGCCCAACGCGGAAACGGTTTGTCCTTGAACTAAAACGTAGCAATTGGTGAGAAGTTCTATGGATTTCAATGTGCATCCATTAGGTCCAATCAGTCTTTGACGTCTCTTTACGAATTTATCCTTGTTTCGGGTGAATGAAGATATTTTGATGATGTCCGATCCCACGTCATCGTTTAAAACTCTAACCGCTTGTTCGAAAGGAACAGAACGCGACATTAATTTTATCATATCTCGCGCTTTTATAATAATATACGGATCCCAAGTTTTTCTCGTGGTTTTCACTGTCATGCTTCCCTCAAGAAGATCCAATTCCGCTTTGATCGCATGTGCATCTAAAGCTTTCTGAATCAACGGCCAGTGTTCTTTCAGGTAACGTTCTCGATATTTTGGGAATAAAGTAGCAAAGGAACTTTCTTCCAGTAGACGGTGAGGGTTATGGTCAGGTTTGAAAGCTGGTATCTTCATGGACCATGCGTTCTCGATAGGTCCTTGCACCTTCGGTATTTCCTCTGTCTCAGAATCGGACATTTTGCTGAAAATCAATGATTTTTCATTTCTATGGGTAAAGTTGTGATTTTAGTTGGCATAGATGAAATCAAAATGTGGTAAAGGATGATGATATCGATGTATATCTTGAAAATGACATTCTTATAAGCACGGTTTGATCCATATTTTTTATTAGTCAGCGCTTCACAATTAACAATATTTGGCAAATGTTCTGAACAATATGAAGTGGAAACTGTCATAACTTCTTACAGAAAACTTTTATCACGGGTTTGAGCATCTGAAATGTTCAGAGCAATGCTGCTCAATCGATTCCTAGTGTCGACCAAGCTGAAGCAACGTTTAATCAAAAGTTAGAATAATCGTTTGCTATAGTAACGGCCAACAGCTTCCACTTCATGAAAAATTGTATTTCGACTTTTGAATTACTGAACTAATGTGATTATTATAAAATTTTCATAATTATTCACATTAATTATTACTCAATTATTAATACAATTGCATTTGATGAAGATAGAATATAATCCAAATCATTCAAGTACTACACCCTGTAGAAAATATGTCATCAAAGGGATTCGTACATTTGACGATTAAAATCATTTAATGTGAATCCCTCTTTATTCTAATGTCGTTCAATTTCTTCTCGACGATCTAAATCATTGATTCTTTTGAATTGCTCCCAAACCATTGAAATCTGAGTATTTCAATTCCTATCTATTTCTAGCCTTTCTTAAAATTTAATTGGAATTTAATTCCATATCACCTAATTTCTACGTGACCGATTGCTTGGAATTTGAATTACTGAATCTCTTGATTCACCTGAATGCAAAGATCTCTCAAGTTATTGTTTTAATAGAAATAGCTATTTTTGAAAATTAATTTCCATTTGTATTCCTCCAGAGGAATTCAAAAATTGTTCTCATAAAAATTTCCAATTCTTTTGAACTAGGGAACTGTCAAATTATTCACCATACTCGGTATACCCTAAGCAAACACAAACCTTCATGTACGTGTATTGGACATACTTGGAGCTTCAAATATAACTGTGGAATGTTCTTAGAGGTTTGGATTTCCATGAGGTAGGTACAAGAATTGCCCATGTTCAATGCAGGACATTCAAAATAAGATTAGTTAGCTTTGCGCATTCAGGGTTAGACGTTTAGGTATAAAATTTGTGATATAACCATCAACTGCAATTCACTCATGTTTGGTATAGAGAATTTTATCATCTACGTTGAATATGACACTTTAAAAGGTCTGCGTGAAATAGGATTCATGTAATTTGTGAATGTATGTCTACAATTTTACAACTCTAAAAATATAACTCTCCTACATTCTTTGCGAAACAATATGACACCAGTGAATCTGTAATGATACAACTTGAAATTTTTAAATGATTCCTCAAATGTTTTGCAGTATAGATATTACAAGTTTAATAAAGCGCATTGGATTTTGTAATACACAACTGTTGAATGATAATTACATAAATCTAAGAAATGTATAAATGATTGGAAAAAAAATGCAATGAATTTACAATCTGATTGAAGTTCGAATCGTTTACCGAAACGAATTTGAAATCACATGTAAAAATATCATCACATACACGCTCTTCCTGGGTTATGCTTAATCGGTATTTCTCAATAGAAAAAATTGAATCTTAGGCATTGTTATCAATCTCATATTAAATTTTGTCATATTTTATTACCAATTTGTTTCGGTAAACGACTCACATTTCAACGCTATGAATTTATACACAAAATTTACTTACTTTATTTTCACAAGAGCGATAAGTGAGGTTAGATGAGGTTAGAATCTTCAATCACTGGTTCAATACAAATACCCAGTATTATTGAACATATTCAAAGATTTATACACTTGTTCTTCGAGTAATCATAAAGACATTGGAACGATAATATGATTTCACGTTGATTAGAAACTGTACTTTGTATCGAAAAAAATATTCAAAAGATGTACATACCGAACCTCAATCATACCATCACCAACAATCACATCACCAGGTACGACCTCTAGAACACGTGTTGAAATCGAACAAGAAATTTACAGCATATGAGCGATACCATCAGAAGAAATTTGTTCAATACGTTTCACCTGATAAAACAGGGTTGGTGTACACAATTATCTACCGTTGAATCTAGTTTCTGTAATTGCAGCCCTTAGGGAAATTTACTCCCAAGCAGCGCTAGAATATACTATGAATGTTCTTCGAATATTCGAAATATGTTCTATGCGCATTCCAATGAGATCGCTTCATAGATGCTATACACCCAAGCAACAACAGAACTTCAAAGTATATACGGAATAGAAACGTTCGTAGAATGTACGGATGAGATGCGAAGAACATATGATGAATGTTCATAGAATGTTCCCCTGGTAGAAAAAATCTCTGAATCTCTCTGGAATCTCTCTGAATTTCTCTGAATCTCTCTATATTTTGGGACAAATTTCAGAGAGATTCAGCGATACGTTCTGAATTCTTCAACTTTCTCAGAATCTCTCCGCATATCACTGAATCCTTCAGAATATATTTCAATTTCAAAGCTCCCTCTGAATTTACCTGAATATCTCTAAATTTCTCTAAATCTCCCGAAATCTAATGTATTCAGATTTTAAAGCTTCCTCTGAATTCCTCTGAATTCCTCTGAATTTCTCTGATTATCTCTGAATCTCTCTGGATTACCCTGAATCTTTCTAAATTCCTCTGAATATTTCTGAAAAATCCACGCACAATTTTTTCTCATTTATCTTCCTCTGGAAGTCTCTGAAACTCCCAGAAAGCCTCTGAAATGCAGGACCAAGAATTTTAATGAATTTGTTCCTCTCTAAATTTCCCAGAATTTCCCTGCATCTCTCTGAGTTCCTCTGAATTTTCCTGAATCCTTCTGAAAAATTCAAAGCACAAATTCTCTCAATCCACTAGTCTCTGAAATCCTCTGAACCACGCTGAATTGCTCTGAATTTCTCTGATTCCCAGCAAACAAGAATGCAGGCCATTCAAAGGACCATTGACGGCCCTTCGCCGGCATCGCAGGACCATCAGCGGCCCATTGAAACGCCAGTAATCATTGTTTGAAGGGTTCTCTCTGAATCTCTCTGAAACGTGAAATTTTCAGGGAGATTCAGAGAGATTTTTTTACCAGGGTCGAATGAGACTGTTTTAAATATACTTAGAACGTACATAGTACATTCGAGATGTACGAATTCATTCAATCGACGTTCAATTAACGTATCGTCGTATTTTCGATTGCATACGTTCGATGAATATGCATAGTACCTATGAAACGGTCTTATTCGAATGTGCATAGAACATATTTCGAATATTCAAAGAACGTTCAACGATTTTTCCCTAATTATGCCACCAACGGGTATGAAAAATTCGGAATTGTTTATAAGTTTTATTTACAACGATTCCGATGGCCCAAAATTTTCCGACCCACCGTTTCTCGCATGAAATTTGCCACAGAACACGATTCCGGGGTTTTCATTCACGTACATTAATATTTCCAACAAGTTGTTTGAACAATAATTGTTTAAGCAAATTATAAAAATTTTTTTTCCGGTGGATGTTTGTCCTCCAACTAGATCTCCTTTTTCCAATAGTAACATTTCCGCAGGCCAAGCAGTTTCGCTATGGGAATTAATGAGTTAAAAAACAAAAGAGTCAAGAAAAAACATGATTTCAAAAATGTGGTTTCAAAAGATTCTCAATCTATTAGTTTATATTGCACAGAAACGGATTTTCCGAAAATTGTTCAGTAACCCGCACCAGTATTCGATAAAATTTATAAGTTGACTACGAAAAAAACGTTACTTTAAGGTCCCATTTTTTTTCGTCTCAGAAAATTCTTAGTCATTTGGTTTATAATGATTTGAAGGAACTCACGATTGTAGTTCAGAATATTTGAAATATATGGAAATTGCTTGTGATGAATTATTTATCACACCCTCTCTCACGACCTATTCATTCTTCGTTCAAAAAGATTCTGAACCGATTGGTCTATATTTCACAGAAACGAATTTTTCAAACTCTCATCACAATGTTGACAAATATCTCGGAGATTCGCTGATGTGATGGAGGCTTTGACTCTCACTCGCAGGGCCCGGGTTCAATTCCTACTGGGGGGACTTTCTCATAATCGACTTTCAATGTAGGTTTTCTTCCACAAAAAATCGTCCTGGTCAAGCTCACTCAACATTTGTAGAGGTAAACTCTGAAGAAATTTTTTTCCGACTAAAAGTATTATTTTATGAATTGGTTAATATACGTAATTCTGAATTTTTTTCGGTACAGAATATCGCTGAAATGATCTCAGCAATATTCCAGAATGTGTCCAGAATATTGCAAAGTAGGTGACATGAGGCATTGTGGAGATATTCTGACAATATCTCCAAAATATTGCAAATTCCAAGTGTAACGTTCTGGAGATATTGCTAGAATATTTTGTGCTATGTGGGTAGAAGTAGACGATAATTTCTACAAGGAAATTCTTTCAGTGCGTGCTTTACAAGTCTCGCGAATGCTTAGAGCGTTTCTGCTAGGGTCAAGATTCTGCAAAATTCATTCTTTAGATTCAAACATTCTCACAGAATCTTTAGGAACTCACTTCAAACGGATTCATTCAATAATCTTTTTATAAACTGGTCCACATTTTCACAAAGTTTGACCAAAACTACCGCAACTCAAGGAAGCAGCACAAATTTCTCTCATTCTCCGCAAGTCTCGAATTCGATCCTGACGAGAGAAAGGCTTCTTTTATTCCATCCGAGTAGGAAAATTTTCAAAATTATATAGAATTTATGTGAAATTGAATATAAATTTCCAAAATTATATATAATTTACATGTAATTCAATACAGTTTATGCACAAATCATATATAATTATATCCACATCCGAGGAATCGAAGAAAAAAATCTGAATTCAGAATAAAAAAATAATCTCGGAATGAGAGGAAAAATGCCTCTTAATCGGATAAGATATTCCACGTTTTTTTCTTCTTCAATTAAGAATATGCCTCCACAATTGCTACACCGGGTATTCTCTCCCATTCTTATTGGTTATTCCATCTAATGTGGATATATAATTGGTAGATTCCGCTGGAACTTCCCATTTGTAGCAACCCTGTATTTCAAACAAATGAAAATCGAACAAATGAAAATTCTTCCAACACAAAAATTGATCCTCTCAAATGGAGAGTAATACTTTTGATACCAAATACTAGAGGACAAGTTGCATCAAAATGAGAAGGATACTCTTATTTTGTTATTGATTGTTTCGGGTGTAGGAAAAATCCTCTCACGAATATGTTTTGTCAAATTCTCAAATTAAGGATTCTAATGAGCTTGTGGCTTAGTTGCAAATTTCGTGAAATAGATCCGTAAATTTTAGCAGAGGTTGAAAATGTTTCCTCAAACTCCACTTCGATATACCATTTTTCTGAAGTTCATTCCATGTCTCATGTGTAGCGTAAAAGTGTTTATCAATGCGTACTCATTACATCCACATACAGACTTTTATACATAGAACCAATATGTATACTGTCTTATGCGATCGCCTTGAACAGGTGAACACCTGTTTGAAACCGGCTGGCTATTGCATCTCTACTGAACTCGATCAAATCTCCAGACCGGATTCTGTAAAATCACCTGTTACTTGAATTCTGTGTTTTTTTGTTTTTCATCAATTACTCGGGGATCATACAATGTATGATGGTTCGTCGTGCACATGTTTCAAGATATCTTCAATATTTCGGTTCATCTCAAGTGTACACTCATTATTAAGAATGTGCAAATTAAACAAAACACAAATAATAAATAATTTATGATTAATAATTATGAATCTTTTGAGGAATTTTGACATGAAGAAAATACCCTTTGCTTTCTCTTCAAACACACGAAGAATTACTTTTCATATTTACTACAATGTTGAATGTTGCTGGATTTTAATCGTTTATTGAAACGAATTGGGTAATCGAATCACGAAATACTCAGCTATTAAAGGACTGAGAAATTGCAGTATATTTGTCAAACGATTTTTCCAGTTCCAAACAGTTAATTGGAGAAGTTGAACACTAATAACTCATCAAATTTGGCGAGTTTGGATTTTCTGCTCCATTTTTATAAAAGATTCAAATTTCGAGAAAATAATTTTGAATGAAATTTGGAACAAGGACATTTTCAGAGTATAATTTATACTGCGATTGCCAATCAATCTATTTCAATTTAGGAGGAGTTACCACAATTGTTCCTATCCGCAAAATTTACCGCAAATTTGTTTTTCGTGAAATGTGGAAACAGGATAGAAAAAATGTAGAGATCCAGCAAATGTGCAACACAAAACAGGGGGAAATTTTCGACGGAGCACCACACGGAGAGAAATAATGACTGTTACCAAGAAAACATAATCTTGAATATTTCTAAGAATACATATTTCTGATCGCAGCTAATATGTTGTAGGTCCAAGAGAACTTTTTTTGAATCAAGAAAATATTTCCTCAATTCGAAAATTGCATTATTAGTTCCAGGAAAATTTTCTTGTATCAAGGATACATATTTTAGGAAGGACGGATTTTTCGGAAAACGAAAATGTACAGTGATAGTGATTTTTTCTCTCAGTACCCCCCCCCCTCCCCCTCCCCCCAATTATAATCAGGACTTTGTGGTAGAAATTTTAACAGCATGTGAAACGAAATTTTCACGAATCGTTTGAAAAGATTGAATATTTTTCCATGCCAACAAAAGACAATATTTGTTCAAAGTAAAAAGAAAGCAATACCCTCGATGTATTTTACATGGATTATATAAAATAAATGTGATATTTTTCATTCAAAGTATTTATATTTCATAAGAAGTTTGATAAAGATAGAAACATATTTTACATCAAATAAACACGTGTTTCAATGCTTATCATTTCCAAAACATGTTCATTAGAGAAAAATGTTCATAAATGATACAATTCCATTATTATGTACAAAGTAGCAAAGGAAAAAATAATGAAGTGCCAACTTTTTGTATATTTCACAAATCATTCTTGCATTTGGCTTGAAGAAACAAGTCTCCAGATCGCTATATAGTGTTGGATTTAGTACACACAGTTCAATGTAAATCAATGATATAATACAAACTAAAATTGATCGCAAATGAATCATATGATTTTAGAAAATATGTGAATCATACATAAATTGGGATTATAATAATTTTGCATTTATTTCAATTGTTCCTAGAATTTTCAATCATTTCAAAAATGGATTAGATTTCACCATAAATTAAATTTTGAATCTGTGAAATAGAACTGAAACTTCCCGAGGAAAAATTGTAAAATAATATCATTTCAGGCTCTGGCAATCTTGTTTTTTTTTTAACATTGGACCAACATTGGCCAAAGAGTGAACCAAACTTACGGTTGCAGTCAAGATTGAGCTCAACTGTTGCTGATCCTTAACACAACACCAATCTATTTTATCCAGTATATATTATTGACAACTTCTGCCAGGCTTGAACGAATGCTGAACCAGTGATGCCATATTTGACACGAGTTCGATACTTATACAGGCGCAACGGTACGCACGTGTCTCTTCACAAGTACGGATTACATGTTTACACGCACCTACTATTGTATCCGTGTGCAGTAACGGTTTCGTGTCAAATCTGGCATCACAGTGCTGAACTAATAGTAGATTTACGAAACCAATTCATGACCCATCGATATTGGTGCAATAAATGTCGATTGACATTGACCCTCCATAGACTGTCAAGGATTAGCAATCAGCCTAGCATTAATGAGCTATATTCTATCGTCACAATTAAAAAGTAGGAAGAAAATTTCATAGTTGATTTTTTACTGCGAATCTCTAATCACATGACTAATTACAATGAGTAGATATAAATAAAAGATATATAAATAATTTAAATAAAAAGACTTAAGTATAAATATGATATACTTACAATGATAGGGTGATGAGTGAAAATTTAGAGACTTTATAATATGTAAATGTATTTCGTATTAAAATTCCAAAAATGTTAAAATTGAACTATTTGATTGCTTGAGACATCATTTGAATCGTTTTCACAAGGAACAAACATAAAATCATCAAGATACAACTTTCCATAACGATTCTTTACTTGGAGGGAAATTAATGAATGCACGGTCAGCGATCACTCTTCATCGATCTTTTCTAAATCCTTATCGGGTTGATTCTCCTCAATTTCTCCACACTGAATTTGCGCTCTTTCCGTCTTTACACGCGCTTCTAATTTCACCGGTTCCTACATATATATTTGAGAACTTTCAAAACCAGTTCACTTTTCAAAAACCTGAAACATTGGTGTTAACTTCATCGCTTTTACTTGATTCACTCGACCTACATTTTTTCTTTTCATTTTTTTTGTTCTTTGCTTAATTGATATCACTGCGTTACATCTTTTCTTCATAAATTCATGTCTCCGCAGTCTCTTTTACCTATGGCTGTTCTTTTATGGATATATATATATATATATATATGTATAACGAACAGATTTAACAAAGAGAATTCATTTTGATGTATGAAACACTCATTCTAACATCCACAAAATATTTTCTTCTGATATGAGGAAAATATATGGAATTGCATCCAAGATAACGATTCAACAATTAATTCTTAAGAAATCATTATCTTCGATACTTTTCTTATAAAATACTTTTCTTTTTTGTCTTGATCGTTCATCTTCTCGAGCGTTGTTTTATTCGAGCTTAGTCATATATTTTAGACCCCGAACGTAATAAATGGTATGCAGTCATCCTCCTATGGTGAGTTTTGGGTGGGAGGACAGAGTCCGCCTTCGTGCATCCTCTGAGGCACGCATAATGTGAGACCCAAAAGGGTCGATGAACGCTTAAAAGCTCGGCACGATTGGAGATTCCGTCATCGTAGCCGCCGAATTTCTTGGTTTACAAACGCAACCATTTTCAACCAGCACATAATCCTGACCAGTTAGGGTCACTGGACCCAGAGGAATAACTAGGAACAAGTAAGGCACATACGTTTGCGTACATTCCCCGTGGACAACGTCGCATTCCTTCGATCTGTAACATTTTCATATGAAATCAAATTAATCATTCATCCTTCTCGAACGATACTCGAATGGTTATTCAGAATTGAATAATTACATTGGGACTTGTTCTTAAAAAATTTCTAATGTGTTCGCTCAAAACTGAAAGTAAAACGATTTTTGTGTGATAAATATGCGGATATGGACGCGATATATATTCAGCTACGTCATCGTACGTACAATTAGAAGACCTTAAGTCATTCTTTTTCCTATGAAGAATTTTTAAAAGTAGGCTGTACCGCGATTCATTCTATAAAACCGGCTTGCGTCCTACTGTGCCACATTTTGAAATAATTCAATGTGTCCAAAAGGTATCTGGTTGAATTTTAAACAGACCTACATGTAAGTCATTCGCTTTCATACTACGACCAATACCGCTACAATAATAACGGTCTGTCGTCCACTTTTGCTTTACCATTCCACCTGGATGCTTGGTGTCCACCTCATGCGTAATTCGATCATTTTTGGAAAGCCTTCTTTTCATTTTGAATCAGATATCAGTGACAGGTGAAATGATTCGATTACTCACTCGCAAACCTCGAAGATCACTTGCTGTAGAAGGTCGGGGAATTTTTGTACGATCGTTACTGGCTGACCGCTGGTTAAACTGACCCCGTACATAGGTGCTGTCGTATTGAACCTTGTTTTGCACAGTCTCGAAGACGTACCGCAGGATTCTTTCGTGGAGAACGCTTTGCCTGTAAAAACACGGGATTTATCGGTTAATTATTTTTTCCCCTCGTCATTAATCAACTTGTCTCGATGAAATTGAGTTCGTGGGCTTTTTTCTTGTGAATTACTGAGGTACAAAGAGGTCACGTAGCTCAATGTGTAATTACGTTGCACGCAAAGTAATAACTGAACTTAAAACATTAGTTTAGATTTATGGAAACTCTTTCAATGACGATCGAAATGTGGTGAACGTTCAAGGGGGTCTGCTAGTTTCTTCCGTTTTAGGGTAACTTATTGCATTCAAAGTTCACATAATATAAATACATTATTTTATAATATACAACATCTTTTCACTCTCCGTTCTTATGCAACTACATACACGGTCACTTAATTCATTTTCTAAATCACACGATATAGTGCTTTGCTGGTATTCACACATCGAGGTGTTATTTTTACTGGATATAAGTCTGGGGCATTGAAAGTACATAAATAAATATAATGGATGATGACGGAATCTCGATTTATGAAAGATATTCATATTTCATAAATTCCTGGTCTGTGGTTTGCTGCTTGGAATCTATTCTTTGGAATTCCGAAGGCCATAAAGACTCGTTCGAAACGAAGAGTGGGTCGTAGCGACGTTGGAATCCCGTTACAAGTACAACGAGCGATAACTGTATTGGCCGGATAACACGGTGCCTTATTACCGGAGTTGAGAGCTGCGCTGCAACCAACTGATCATCACAACGACGGAAAGGATACACACCAATATGTAATCACCGAATCCAATGTAAACGCTGCGTTCCCACTCTACTTGTTGGAGGAAGTTGTGGGAAGCATAATGAATCAACCGAATATGACATCCAAAGTTGAACTTTGACTTTTCTGAGTCACATCGTGTCAATGATATCCAAAAGAAATTTCTTGGGAACCACAAGATACCGCTTTGACAAGAAGCAGGTTTTTGTGTCATAGGGACAGTTGCGCTTCAAACACATTTATTTGCTCAACTATACCACAGCGATTATTATAGGTTCAAATTTAATGTTCTAATCGGTGTGAAATATAGGCGAGACGGCATGTTCTAGACTGAATTTATGATTCGGTTCTTGAAATATCTATATAAACGGTATTGTACAGGTTCGTACAAGAGGGTCTTAATGTATCCGGAGAGAGATAAAAACAATGTTTGTATTTACAAGACTTGAAACGCCGGTTTTCTTCTTCAATAACGCAATTGACTCCTTGCACGGTCACGTTAATACGATGTGAAATGTTTATTTGTAAGTATCCGAGCTGAGTCTACTGTAATTGCAGAGTAATTGAAACGGAGTCATGATCCGTGTCACGCGGACAATTGTTTTTGTACTGTTGTGAATCAACAGTCATGCATGAATTGACTAAATAGCTCGTCAAGAAAAAACTGTTGAGTGTTCTGTTAGCTTTGATTTATGTGAAAAACCGTTTATATAGAGATCGGGTTTTATATACTTCATTCGAAGTTGTTTCGAGGTTCTTCTTCAGCTTGGTGGGTATAGTTTTTAAGGTCCAAATATTGTAAATGTTTGAAATTTCCATGGAATAAATGTTGAAAAAAAAAATATTGATGAAAGTGCCAAATTGGTTTGGTTGCCTCAAATATGTAATTAGTTTATTATTACCAAGATTTAGTAACCATTACCAGGATCTGGTAATAATGACTAAGGCTTGGTAACTATAACCAAAGGCCTTACTTATAACTAAATATTCATTTTGCCATACCTAAATATGAGATGTGGTCATGATTACCAAATACTTGTAACTTTAACTAAATTCTTGTCTCAGTGTAGGTTTTGTCAAGGTATGCCACGAGTTTTATCTACCTAGGATTTCTCTGATTCGTCGAATTGAGAATCATAGTGTTTCTGAATACTTCAGCCAAAAAAATTCAACTCTGCGGAAAACCTGGTACAAAACAAACATTCCTTCAACGGCAGTCCCTTCATCGCGATAACTTCCAAAAACTCACAAAAATATGTTGCTGCCAGGTTTTGACAGAATATTTGAATTTGGTTCAAAACCGGACAATAATTTTTCTCTAGTTCTGTCTAGCATTTTTAGTACATAGAGATATCTACGTTCAAGACTTATCTCTTAAAAGCATTTCATAAAGCCGCGTACAAAAGGTGTATAAATATCAAAAAGTGTTGTATCAGGTTCAATGGTTATGCGTCAACAGAATCACGACAATTACTCGATAGGCTCTCAACAGGTTCTAACGAGAATCTAGCAGTTAGCGCAGATCTTGGATGGATCTGGCCAGTGCCCGGGTAACGCTTTCTCTGGATTCTACTGGAGTTAACCAGTGGTTTATTGCAATAAGGATAATTTGTAACCAAAGAAAAAACATAACTCACCATTCCGAGAATTTTGTGCTATCGAATAATCGCCTCGCGATGCTTTATAGTTGTGAAGTAGCGCTTGTCTAGTGAGCTCAGGATCTATGGTAGGTAGTTGATGAGATCTCCCAGTGCGACTACTTCCAGACCACATGCTTTTAAAACTTCTGGCTATTGCACCACTGAAAACATAAGATGGTCACGTTTGGTGAATAATATTTTTACTAATGAATTGAGAAAAAATGACTTGAATGAATATTTTTTGAAAAAAAATTCAAGGTACCAGTGTGTGGTTTAATATTTATAGCTTCCTATCTTCCAATTAAAATTCTATCTCTCAAACTTGATCAGATTAACTTAGATCGTAACATTTGGCTACCATCAGAACCTTATCAGGAAGTCGTGCGGAATTTGTATAAATTGATTAGATGAAGTATGGAAAAAATTGCAGAACGTGGATCACGCTCTTTGGATTGCACTCGACTACGTTTCGCTTGCATTTTGATAATCTGTACAACGCTTACTTCTGTGCAATCCAAAAAACGCTTTCTATACTCATATCTTCATAATCTAAACATTTAGCTGCACTTAGATTTTTATAATCCAGATACGTCCACATTTCTACAATTAATTCCGCAAAATTATCAAGAGGAATTGAATATCCTCGTATGCATTAGGAAAGTTCAACTGTTGACCAAATGCATGTTGATATCAAGGCCATTTATTTCGAAAAAGTGAACACTCTCCTAACAAACACGATTACAGCTGTTTTAAACGGCCGCACTGAGAGGAAAAATTCACTGTCACAGCGAAATCTAATTTCGCAGAATATTTTTATTGTGCACTGCAAATTCTAGTGTGTTATTTTGATAAACTCAGAATATTTACATCGTGTGGTACCCTCTTCAACACTCAAAAGTGTAAAAATGTGTCAATAACTCAGATAAAGTGTTTTATAGCAAAACAATTGATAAAATATTGAAATGGTAGAGGCGCTCATAAGTGCGCCATCGAAACAATGGTAAATGTAGTTCGAATACCAAGCAAAAAGTGATTCAATGTTCTCCAACGTTTCGCTTGGATACCCAGCCTTATCAAGGAATTTCAATACATCGCAAAAGCGAGAAGGCCTAAAATCAATCTACTTTGCAGGCATATTTACACGTTTTTAAACTTCTCATGAGTGACTACACACTCTAAGCACATTAAAATAAAACACTTGAAATTCACAGTGTGACAGTAAACTATTTGCTGTTACGGGCATCTTGTTAGCTATGAGAGGATTGTTTTAGCTGTGCCCGCAAAAAACGGTGACTCCTCGAGCTGAGTCCACTTCCTACCCCTGATGTAATACTAAAAATTTTGCTGTCTCGGCAAATAATTCGCTGCTACGAATAAATGATTAACTGACACAGGGAATCATTTGATACGTTAGCAAATAATTTAATGTTCCAACAATTGATTTTATCAACAGTCAATCTTAATAAAGAGAAGTTCATTATTCTCACTGAGATCATTTACGTGCAATTGAATCCTAGTAAAAAATTTCGTTGGATGCTGTTTCTTTGTTTTTCATTGCACATCTGCAAAATTTCACATAACCCAATGAAATTCAATCTTATTAGTCCTAAAATTTAATAAATCTGATAAAATTTTGTGGAATTTTATTGAATTTTACTTCAACACTGGTGCTCGAAAAGTGACTAAAATCAAAAACAATTTTTCCACCAGGACAATCCAATTTTGGAGAAATACGCGTAACCTTCACTCAACATTGAAATGTATATTATCATCAAAATTCATATCCTCCATCCAAATAAGACTCCCGAATGAAAACATGTTTAAAATCATATATAATTTATATATAATTCAATACAGTTTATATATAAATTATATACAGTTATATATGAATTAAATACAATGTTGAAAATGTTTCCACTCATGTTATTCACTGTCGTATGGGTGATAATTATTTTCCCCTCGTGTTATTTCCTCGATACTCATTGTTGAAATATATTCATTTTTGCGTTAAATTATAACAACGGATTGAATAGCACAAACGTTAAAATTTCCCTTCGCGTCCTGTATTTGATCCTTTCGTGTATTCAAATATCCGTTGAAATCTTAACCGTACAATTTGAATAATTGACAGTCCACGTCAGTGAATTCCATCCCATAGATACGAGTATGGAATAACATTATTCGTGTGATCAACCATGGTACGTGGTACTTTTCAAACACTAAAACTGTTTTGAATGTACATTGATGGAATGCTCACTTCCTCCTCTTTGATTTTTATCATTCCTGTAATTCATATTAATGAATTTCTAATGGCTTTGATTCATCGTAATTTCAGTTAAATACTCTTTTACAATCCGTTTACCTTCGTTCAGATTAGAGAAATTTGAAATCTGAGGAATACGAGTGAAGGGAATTTGTTCCGGCACAGTACATCGAGGTTGATCACCCTAGGAATCTACAAACACAATCAACTTGACCGGTTATGACCTTGAACAGATGTATTGAATTTCCGATGAATCTTCGCGAGAAGCAAGAGTAGGTTTATTAAACAGTTGCACGATAAACTACTAACTATGACATTTGATATTCATCTGATAAAAGGTATTAGACTATGATTTATGCATCACAAAAACTTGCTTCGCGGAGTAACTGGTTTATGAAATTATTCACGAAATATTCAGTTTAATATACATCTCAAAGCGTTGAAGGATTTTCCTGAACCAGAATCGCTTTTATCCTCGTGAAAGCCTCGCAATGAAAATTGTTACAATTTACTCGACGTTGTCATATAATTTATATGTAATTTTTGTATCAAATATGTCTAATATCTTTAAAGGATATGTACAAGTATTTTAGATTAATTTTCTTTTCTAACTGTTATTGGATCTTTTGATTTTAAACTTCTAAAAAGTGTTCCCCGGTTTTGTAATAAAACTTCCCGACTTATTCTTCATAATATTTGAAGATTTATTTCAAAAATAAAGCTCTATGTAGACTTTTAAATGGAAGGAAATTAGAATTCAAAAGATAAGAAGAAAATGAAAATTCTCCTGTACTATAATTCGAACCTAATTTCTCCTTTTAGCTCAAATGATGCTTTAACAACTAAGCTATGTGGATGATCACTTTCTAAAAAGAGGCTATTAGCGGTTCTTGAATTTGGACGCTAAAACAGATGAATAATCAGTTTTTTTCTTGTTTTCTAAAACTTTGTTCACTCGTAGAGCTGAGTGAATAATTTTATTTGATTTTTACGCTCATCATGAAACATGGATACATCCTTGGTAAAAAAAAACCACTGGGGAAAAAATTAGATCTATTTAGATCTCATCAGATCTGAGTAGATCCGAATTTTGGTTCACAAGATCAGATTTCAATAGATGTGACTAGATCTGGACACAGCTGGTTAGATCTTTGATGAGCAATTGATTGTTCAAATACCAACAATTTCCCAATATTTTCTCATGTTTTAATTCAAATTTGAACATGCGTGTTAGCAAACACGAGCTGAAATTGCAGTTTTTCAGATCTCAATAGATTTGTTCAGATCTGGCCAAAAATCAGATATGGTCATATCTAATTTTTTTTTCCCCGAGCGGACAGAGAACCGGAAGAAAACCGGATAATGATTTGAATAAAATCTGGATGAGAATACCAACCAAATCCGGATGGAACTTCCCGGGATTCCATCCGGGTCTATCCGGTTTCCAGTACAGATTTTGTGGTGATTCTTCATCTAGTTCTATCCGGATCGTATCCGGGTTTTGGGACTAGATGTTTTTTGAAATCCCAAATGAAACCCAAACGGAAAACTAAATGAGTTTTGTCAAAATTTTATGTGGGATCTCGAAAAATATCAAGTATTGAAATCCGGATGAAGAATCACCTCAAAATCCGTATAGGAACTCGAATACACCAGGATAAAATCCCGGAAAGTCCTATTCAATTTTTTTTTACCAGGGATTAATACATAGATTATTGAAACAAGTTTTATTTATATATACACATTCATTCTAATCACACAGTGGGATTAAATTGTTATTCTCATAATGTTTCAAAATATTTGATGAGAATGTGAAAATATGAGTAAAATCAAACATTACTTACGACGGGTATGGCATATTGTTCGGTCCTATACAATCCATTGGATCCGTTAAGGCGTCGCCCCAGACATATTTCAATCCTAAACCACTTCCTTCACATTTCTTTTTGCTGAATACTGGTTGAGTAATTACCGTGACAATGAGAATCAACTTGACGTACCTTTGAATCATCTGAAATCAAATGTTATCATCATGAGTTAAGATTTGGTGATCTGCTTTCTGAATCTGGAAGAGTGAAAAATTACGCGTTTCACTCCACTAAGTCTCAGAAGTGAGCCAGTTCGCTTCGAGTGAGATTTTCACTCGTTTCGAATGAACCCCTACTCTTTTAAAGCGGAAAATTCACTCTAAAATTGGAGTGGCTGTGAGTTTCTAACCTTAAACCTTAGACTTCCCCTCTGAAATTTCGACAGGCTCACTTCTGGCTGCCTAAAGAGTGAAATCTCACTCTCAAACTTTTAGAGATATGTGTATCTGAGTGGATCAGAAGCGTATCTTCTCGGATGAAATAACTGAAATTCAAATAATTGATTGATAACGTAATCGAGATAGCAATCAATATACCTATTCCTATATCCGCGTAAAATATTCTCCGCATGTTCCTAAAATATTTGAACGTCCTGCCAGCATTCTGAGAATGTTGGAGAATTCTATCAAAGGTCAGAACTGATTGGTGAATAATTTTGAACTAGAATAGTCTGTATACAAAACAGGAAGAGACACAGATTTAATTTGGTTCACTTCATTTCCATAATATACAGGGGTAGAATGGAATACCCAACCCTAATGGAATGCTATGCGGTAGTTGATGAGAATGAGAATTCTTGGGTTTTAAAACGACTTTCTTCGCATATCTATTACACACTTTGGAACTTCCCTCTGAACAGAGTAATTCGCTTTATCCATCCAACACTCATTTTGTTTCTTGTGCAAACCGGCTTTTGTTTCCCATTATCATATTTTACGATAGTGTCGGGTAAGCAAAACGTGTAATGCGCTATTCAACGAACCCACGACATATACTTGACATGTTCTTCAAGTGTATTATCCGATACAAGAAGTTCACTGCACTCACAAATCCTTATGTAACATGGTAAACAAAATATTGTTTCCGTAATACGATTATCTGCCCACGTCAAGATCTTATACATTTGAATATTTCCCCATGTAGTATTTCTGTCACAGAATGTTGAATGATTGTCTTAATCTCAAAAAATGTTTTGAGAAAACTTTAACAACAACTCTCTCCATAAGTTAATGAAAAATAATTCTGAACTCTGTTGGAGAAAATTCATGATTATTAAACCTACACTGAGAGAAAGGGGTATCTAGCTCCGGCAACTAAAAAATGTATTCAATGGGAATCAAAACTTTTGTTGCGGTAAAAAAAATGTAGTTAGCATGACAAGATTTTCATTCAAAGTCACTGAATTTTTTAGCTGTGTAATATTTCAAAATACCCTTTTTCTCGGCGTATACTATACAAATTTTCTGAATATTCAACAAACTCTTCTATTTGCGAAATGAAAAATTCTCTGCAATTGAATTTTCACAAAAATACCTCACCGAATTTTTAAGGAATTGATGAATAATTTGAATTATTTGTTCTATAAGTTTTAAGATGATCTCTTGCTACGTAGGTAGAAGATCATAACTCGCTAATATATCATACGCAATACCTATATTATAGATAATGCTATCCGACGTTCCATTCCACATGGGAGATTCAATAATGATAGGAATAAAACTTATTTTGATTTCATGAATATGAAATTATGGTAATCTTGTTCAGGAGTCAGTTTAGTCACTGATAATCGTCCGTACGTAAATGGCATTGAATGAGTATTCGTGGCATCAAGTTCGCCTCCGGAGTGAAAGAACTTGTAAGTGAGAGGAATGACTGAAGGATCCCAGCGATCTTGAAACATTCAAGTTCGCAAGAGGTCAAGAGCAAAAGTAAATGACGTATAGGTATGAAGAGATCTTTGATTTATAAGGTCACGATCACATCTTGAAACGGTTTCCATTGGTTCCGGATGTACATGAATACTTTGAATTCTCATGAAGGAGAAAAAATCAAAAGTGTAAATAATCCTCTGAACACAAAAACAGAAAAAGTGATATATCGTGTATCTGACCCTTCAATGCCCAAAACAGGTTTTTCTAGTTACAAAATTGACTCTTACTTCTCACACAAAAATTTGGCAGCTTCCAAGTTTTGATCCATCATTCGACGAAACTCCATTCATGTTTTTCCCTTTCGTTTATCAATTTGAGTATTTATCAAGAGTCGTAAGTTCAAAACTTGTGAAAAATTTTCACAGAAATCAATTTTTTTACAATTTTACAGCAAATTTATGAAAAAAATACGGAAAATTCCTGAATTTGGATATAGACCTTGGTTATGTCACATATAATAATTTTCCCGTCGAAACCTTTACAGTGTGTGAGGAATTTTACGGAAATTCTATATCAAACATCAGAAAATCCACTCTGTAAAAGAATTCCTCCTGAAAATTCAGAAAATGTGAATATAATTTTTTACAGCCACTTACTTCGGGTTTTCGGATAAATTTTACAGAATATTTTTTTCAATCCAGAAGAAAATGGCTGTAAAAGATCATAGTTGTATGTCGTGAAGTTTCAGGAGGAATTTTTTTACAATGCTATAGAAAGGTTTAGTAGAAATAATATACAGCAAAAGATGACGTTTAACAGTTTTTTCCTTTTCCATTCTAACATCCTGACACAGGTCTCAGTAATATCGTAATTGCTGAAAAAACGTAATCTTGAAATTAATTAAAAAAAAATAATTAACACACACGTATATGTACACTCACTTTTAATTCGGGGTTTCTAGGTTGTCAGATTCGCACATAACTTCCGGTTATTTGCGTGTTTCAAAGGGGCCGACGACGAGTGAAAGCAACAAGATGTCCAAGACACATGTGTTGAACAGAGGAAAATAAAAGATATGCAATCTTATTACTATTTCCAATACCATTCTATCGTGGACAAAATTATGGGATGACGGTGCCCGCTTGGAGTACATTCAGCAGTGCACGTGTTTAGCTAATCGAATGTTTCAATCAGTCAATGCATTTCAATTAAACTTATTCACTTTCTATTGTGATGAGATAATATCGTGCGATGAGTTTTATGATGCAGCGAATGAAACGGAATTCTAATAGTCATAGATTTTCCCGTTCATTCGTTGAAAATTAGGAATCATGATTATATTTTCACCCTTTTTATAGAAATTTTATAAGGCCTCTTCAGAATCTAACGAAGATCAGATATGGATCACCCATATGAGAATAAGCCCGATCAGTCTGGATTATTGAGAATAATTTTTGGATAGCATTTTTCTCACAAAATCTTTACAAGAACTCTAAAAATTCTGTGGTTATTATTCTGCTCAATTGTAAAGAATCTGATAGAAAGAATTAAGAGGAGAATTATCTCAATAAACATGGCATTGAAAACTTATGAAAAAGATATCTTATGCAAAAGTTTATGACATGCAATTGCTAGATGGGTTCGAACTACTCTTAATGTGTCACTTGACGCTCGGTATACGCTTTAATCCACGTTCCAAATACTTTCCAATTACGTTCCTGACACTTCCCGATACACGTTTCCCTTTCACCAGGGGACGCTGTAGTCCAATGTATCAGAAGGCGTTCAAAAATTTCCGTGCACACCTCAAGCTCGTTGCAAACCTCAATTCGCTATACAAATACCAAATTTCTCAACTTAATACATGTGTAGCTTCTACTTGAATGTCATCATATGTAAAAACAATGCAAAATTTGGAAAATAGCAGTAAAAAACTTGAAATTCGTTATTCTTCGCATTTTTTTTCGTAAATTTTATCTTATAAAAATGTTATTTCAATTTATTTTAAGTAACATATCCATCTACAATACTAGATCTCTCTTTAGCTCTGGCAAAATGAGTATTTCCTACTGTTCATTGACAGTATAATCCCTCTCAATGAATATAACATCTCAAACTTGTCGCAAAATATCGCGTCATGCATCTGTTAGATATCTATTAAACATTTTCATGTTTTAGGAGTCATATTTACTGGGCTCTTCATACAATTCCGATTCAATTCCGATTCAGAAAAAATTTTGTACTAGAGATAAACTTGTTTCCAACAACTTGGAGAATATTTTTGAAATAGATGCTTTCAATCTGCGGTGTTTTCAACATTGGTGGGCTCATTATTTTAATTCATTTCATACAAGGAGTATCATGTGATTTCTTCGCACAGACCTGTGATTAATTAACAGGATTCTCATAGGATATTATAGTACATGACTACATATTATTCATGTACGACCACATATATCGGGGTTCAATCTTTTCTCTATTAAGAGATATCATCGCTGTTCACATGTCTCGTAGCATCTTATGGTACACTTTTTTCCATATATAACAGTATTCCTTGATTACAAAGATATATATTAGAATTCTCAATCTGAGAAACTCCCTCACGACTTCAGGATAACTCAAAAAATACAAAAATTTATGCATTAATCGAATGGATACATATGATTTCGGATATAGCGTGCGTTGAAAAGGTTTATGTACAAGATTGTACAAAAACTGTAGAACATTCTGTATTGAAAGAATTTTATGGAATTTATACATAACTTTTATACAATTTTTATATTCAATAGATATAAGATATCAAGAAGCTGTATTTTTGTAGTTTTTGAAATATAAACAATTGAAACTGCCATATTTTACAACTCTGATGAAACATTTGTCATTCTAATCAGTCAATAAAAATCTTTGATTTTCAAACCACACTCACAATACAGCGTCCTTATGATAACCAACATCCTACATCGAACTTCGGACTTAAAATTTCGAATAAGATTTGCAAATTTATCGAAATACTGAATCGACGTGTCTCGAAATAACAAGAAAAAAAGTTAAAGTTGAGCGGAATTGAATTGAAGTTCATGTCCGTTCTCATTTGTGGTGAAAGCAATAGTTCCTATTCCAGTTCTATGTTTATTTATAATATTACATTTATAAAATACTTCAAAAAACGCATATCATGTCATGTCATGTCACTGAAATTACACTTCGCACGTCAAGTTTAATGCCAAATTAATGTCTCTTAGAACCTAATAATTCCAATGAATGCATAATCACATACAATTAACGCACGGTATCCAACTCATAGAGAAACATCAATGGAATATGATAGTGTTCGATCAAAATAATATCGTGATTTTACGATAGGATACGATATGAACGAAGACTGGTTCTACGTAACGATATAAACGATAGAAAACGGTACAAACCGGTTTCAATTTTAGCTGGATCCTATTGCTGTACGTCAAAAATTTGACATAAAATACCTGCTTTGGAATTGTACAGGGAAACGTTGTTTCCAAATCCCGTTCATGTAATCGAAAACTTTCCGTTCCTTGTATTATTCTTACAACAATGTTTCAAGTTTCTCCTTTTAGCGGTAGTTCATTCGATTCTTATAACGTACAGCGTATCACGCGTGTACGTACATAACGTACAAGATGTATTACGCGGTATCTTACTTCTCATAATAACCAATATATATGTACACCACATGTAATTGCGTATATAAGTATTCTTGATATATTTACCGCAACAGATTTAGCGTGTAATTGCGGTATGATGATGCTCATCGTCAAGCAACAATGAAAGTTTCTATAAGCATTGTATGTCCTACCAAGATGAACGGATTATAAATAGGTGGTATAACGGCGATGAGACCGAAAAGCGAATTTATAAATTGCGTGGGAAACAGCTGAACTTGAACATGTCTTGAAAACGTCGGAAACTCACCATCATTCCTAATCATCTAATTTTCCACGTTAGTATCAATTACGATTCATATGAAGCAAATTCAGTTTCAAATTTTATTCTATCTAATCAGATTCACCTAATTGCTTGTCCAGTGAACATTTTTCTTTTGAATATTTCAAATACATCTTTTGCAGATATCTTTTAGAGCACATCATGAATGTTTGAGATACTGAAAGGAAAAACCGATAGACAAAATCCTACCGGAATCAATATAGTTTTTGTGGCAGTACTTAAGAGCTTCCATGAGATTTTATGTGGAATTCAATGTTCTATCCGTTCTTATCGGCATGATCGACCAAACCTACACGAAGAGAAGAGCAATTTGGAGGTTCGGTGAATAGTGATACATCCCAAACAGCAAGAGAAGTTCAATGTCTATACGAAATAGAAACGTTCATAGAATGTACGAATAAAATACGAAAAACATATAATGAACGTTCATAGAATATTCGAATGAGACTGTTTTAAATATACTTAAAACGTACATAGTATATACGAAATGTACGATATTCATTTAATCGACGTTCGATTGATGTACCGTCGTACACTGTTAGAAATGTCTTCCAATTCAATTGGAAGTCCAATCAGAAATTTCTAACAGTGTTTATTCGATTAAATACGTTCGATAAACATGCATAGCACCTCCCTGGTGAAAATGAAGCGTTGAAGCGCAACGAAAGCGTGACAGAAATGCAAGCGAAGAGTCATCCAAGCGTAACGAATAGTCACCTAAGCGTAATTTATGAGGGAATTGGAACATTTTTTTCCCGTTTCATTTGTTTTCATATCCGCTTCTTTCACTTTTGGGTTTTCACCAGGGCTATGGAACGGTCTAATTGGAATGTGCGTAGAAAATATTTCGAATATTCGAAGAACGTTTATAGTATATTCTGGTGCTGCTTGGGTATTCATGGCCAAATTCGCTATGTCTCATACAATTACTAAACGTTGAAAAATTCAGTCACACAAAGCGAGTTTAGCCATGAATATTGCATTATATAATAACGATTGAAGGACGCTGAGTAGTGTAAAGCAAACTTTCAGTAATGTTCCTTAAAACTTCATGACAAATCGCTGAAAGTTCAGTAATGTTTAGATTTATGGAACAAGTATATTACTACCCAAGCAGCAACAGAATTTCAAAGTATATACGAAATAGAAACGTTCGTAGAATGTACGAATGAGATGCGATTTTCCTTTCATAGAAAGAATTAAATAACGAACTTGAGTTTATTGACAAGTATTCAATGAATCTTGAGGTACATGTAAAATAATGCCATGGGAATTGTTTACAAGTGCTGAAACATGACCGCTTCGAAAGAAAGCAGTGACCAATGGGTCTGCACTGCAGCGCTTCGAAAAATTATCTCAAATCAAAAGCCGAAAAATCTTCATGAACTATAATATATTTTTTGGAAGTTGTACCAATAAAACCAATAAAAAATCAGAAATTCAAAAAGTGGCGGGCATGCAAATTTTCGATAGCATTGTTGCGCTTTTTTTGTTCTTTAACCCTCAGTTACCCCACGGGGGTCTGAAGGGAACAAGAGATTTTAGGAAATTTGATGTTTTGTTTATAGGGGTGAAGATGGACGATTTGAAACCAAAACAGGGATGAAGTGCAAGAACCGTAGTACATTTTTGATAATGGGAAAGCTTCATTAAGTTGATTGTAACGCACAACGAGGGATTAACAAAAACATGCAAAGATACGTGGTGTAACTGAGGGTTAAAGTGTTATATAAAAAAAAAATGCAAATTTCATCTACTTTTAGGTTTATCCTCCAATGAATTGATTTGCTATTCTGAAATAAAAAAAAAGCGATCCATTCAGTAGTTTTGAGATATCGCACAGACAACTTGTTCCAAAGTTTCGGTATACGAATTTTTTTTATTAAAAATGAATTTTGTATGCACTTGAAGACTTATTCAACCCTTAAACCACAACTCCCGGTCTAATAGACCGCTGTTACTACCTTCTTCTCAATGTTTAAAGTTGTTAGCAGCGGAGAAAAAATTTCTTCAATCATTATGAACGTCTGAGAAGTAGGATAGTGGGTTTATATAGAAAAATTAGTTAACAATTCTATATGGAAAAGGTATAAAATTTTGAATAAATTAACAAAAAAAGTTAGAATCATGAGAAAACACAGTTTTAGTAGTGGTCTCCATGTTAAAAATAATTCATATATGGTCCATATATAAACTACATTTAATCCATATTTGAATTTTGAAAATTCATATCCCTAGTAAAAAGGGATTGTGTATGGTCTATATATAATTATTGAAGTTTATATAAGCACATATATAGTTATATATGGAGCTATATATAAAAACTTGAATTGTTATATATAGTAAAAAATCTGAATAATTCTTTTCATATATAATTATCTCAAATTTCATATATAACACTATATAAGTGCATGTATACATTTCAATGGTACTTATGTAAACTTCAATAATTATATATGGACCACATATAATCCTTTTTTACTAGGGATGGGGTAATTTATAAATCATATATAATTCTTGATCATTCAATCCATATGAGAACCAAATGTGATTCATATATTGGTATATAACGCATATTATAGGATATATATGGTCTATATATGAATCTGTGTAATCATATGTGTAACATGTTTGGTCATATATGCCACATGCATCATTCTTTCTTACTACACAGAGAAAAATGTTGTGTATTTTTAACACACGTGTATGTCCCAGGAGGTCCACTCGCAATTTATGGCCAATATTAACACAAAAAATGTTAAATTTACACTGAAAATTTGTGAATTTCAGAATTTGATATGTTGTTTTCAACACAAACTCTGAGTGGGCCTCCTATGACACCAAATTTTTCGCTGTGTAGGGCTATCAGACCGGGGTTACGGTTACGGGATTAATAAGCGTCAAAAAACTCAAATCCTTCATTCATTCCTACCATGAAAAGAATATTCCAGAAAATCACCTTATCTCGGAGTTCACTTAATAAGAACCTCCCCCCTCAATTCATCGGGATCGGTCTTGTGAAAATATTTTCATGTCAGTTGTTTAATTCAATGTAAACTTTAAATTCGCCCTTGAATATTCGTAAAAAATATATACCATAGTATATAATTTTCCAAATGTGTGAAATAATCACAGTATATCAGTATATCGGTTTATTACGTGTAATATGATCTCCTTAATCATAGTCACATTCATATATCAGATATAATTACATAGTTGTGGCTAGTAGTCGTAACAAGTTATTACCAGTAAACACATCGCATGCTGCTCCATTGAGATCAGAGACTTGTAGCAGCTTATAATATTTTGTACCTTACACTATGAATGATGGATTCATGATCCATATACACAGAAGAAAATCTCATATGGATTCTGCATTGGTTGCTGTTATTTTGACATAATGTTATATCAAAATAACAGCAACCAATGTAGAATCTACATGAGATTTTTTTCCGTGTGGGGTTCTTTATTCTTTAAGAGACTCAAATGCATTCTAATTCATGAGGCACGTTATGAACACGATTTAAATTTTTTAGACAAAACTTTTAGATAAGTATTATAGTTGGTGTGATTATTTCGAAAGATGGATTTTTTTATTTGCTCAATTCATGATTGATGATAAGTATTCAAGAATATAATAAAAATCGTTCCATACCCCAAAAAATTGTTTCAGTTCGCTCAAGTCATTCAATTAAAGGTTGTAACGACGTTTGGAAATGAGAACTCGAAACTTGAAACACGATCATCTCAAAACTATGTTTTTCAAATTGACTTGCAGAATAACTTCCTCAATTTTTATCCGATTGAGTTCGAATGTTAACTGTAACTTAAACCGTAAAAAATGCATGTAAAATTACATAATCTTGTATTCATGGGAATGTGAAATTACACAATAAATCGTAACAACATTTCATCATCAATAATGACAATTTTACAATTTTAAGTATAATTCCATTATATAAATCATAGTGATTTCACCAAATTTGGTATGATTATTATACAAATTCACCAAATCTGGTGGAATCATCATGACTTATAATGGTACTTATTATAAATAAAACTGTGAAATTATCATGATTCGTGATAAAATATTGTTATTCAATGTTGAATGCCGTGTGGGTTTCACCAAATATTGAATACGATAAGAATCGCGAACAATAAAAACAACTGTCATTCTTCGCGGAAAAAATCGATGTTTTTTCCCATACACGGACTTCACGATTATCACAGCAATTTCGTGATCTGCGACAGCGATTTTTTAGCTGTGGCAACAAAAAATGTTTGGTCCTCCAGCGAGTTTCGGTATTATATATAGGACAACAAACAAATCTTGCTGAAAAAAATCAATATTTTAAAAATTCTGTACGACATTCTCTAAATATATTCATCCCCGGCGAAAATAGAAGTACAACAAATCACGTCACTTGAACGATTGATTACAATTGAGTATGATGAAATGAGATTTTCTAGGTGACTTCCCTGGTGAAAAAAAAGTTTCTCTGAATTCCACTGCAAAACTTTGAACCTCACTGAGAAACTCTGAAAAACACTGAAAAAACCCACAAGAATCTGAAGAACTCTGAAAACTTACGAAAATTCTCCCAAACTCTAAAAAATTCGGAAAAAACTCTAACTTATCGAGCACGTTGCTCTACTGAAAACTTCTCTGAATATTTATGAATATCTCTTAAAAAGTCTGAATTTTTCTCGAAATCACTGAGGCTCTCTGAGAATCTATGAATAGCTGTGAAATCCTCTGAAAAACTCTTCACTAAAAATTTCAGTGATTTTCAGTGAAATTGTTCCCCCAGGGTTCTCATGATTTTCTATTACCTATCAAACGGACTTTAAGGATCAAGTTTCTACTTCCAATCATTTGCAATGAAGTGTAATTGTAGAAAAATCATACGTATGAATACGATTCTTGTATATCTGATGATTGAAAACATTCAATGTAAATCCCCACCCAACACAGTTTGTTACATGCACTGGACTGGTAACGTGTAATTCGTAATTTCGTAAGATTTATGACCGCATTCAGTAAAATGTTTAGAACTATTAGAATTTCTCTCAACATTTATGAAAGTTTTGGTACAATTTACAATGGTCACAGTTAAGATTACTATCACAGTAGTACGTTTGACTATAGTTCTAGTAAATATTAACAGAAATTCTAATAGTCCCGTATTTTACCTACTACCCTCGTTGATAAATTCTATTAAACATCCAGCTTGCGGAGATATTGGATCAAATTCGAACGGATCTGGCAAGTTTTTTCACAAAGTATAGGGTTTTGTTACTCTCTTAAGAGTATAGCAGAATTCCAAACCCCGCATCTTGTGAAAAGACTTTTGCTAGCTCAGTTTAAAATGCTAGGCAGAACCGGGCAAAAAATTTTCTGTCAGATTTCGATCGTTTTTGTCCTATTCCAGACACAAATGAACAAAATTTTGAGAATTGAAATTGTCCGGCTCGTACATAAATTCTAGCACTCATATACAAATATAAAGAGTTTTTTCAGTGTAATAGACATTTCATTGAAAATATCCATTCAAATTCATCAAATTTCATTGAGTGGCAAGTAAATAGAATTTTAACCAGACTTTTGTAAAATTTCAATCAGATTCGGTAAGATTCAATGGGTTCGTTTGACTAGAATCTATAATTCTGAATAAGCTCCCAGGAATTGATTCAAATCTGTAGAAAATGTTTAGAGCATTGTCCAACACTTCGTTAATTTTGGCAAAAATAAACTAAATACCAGATACAGTAAAGTTTTTAAAATTGTACATGATTCATATATGATTATATACAAACTATATTGAATCATATATAAATTATATACAAATTTTTAAAATCCACTCCAATTGAGAATATAAGTGCCTTAAACATGGATCAAGAGTAAGATCCAGTCGAATCGAATCGCATGGAATTTGGCAAGAACATCCAGGTTCCAAAGAAATTTCACAATATTCGATAGATTTCTTGAGCGAAGGTGATGAATTCCCAGCCAAGAATGAAAATCTGTCGATATAGAATTGATATTTACCATGTGGGATCGAAATTCAAAACTTCGATCAGTTCGATATTGAATTAATAATACAGTTTTGCAAAATTGCCCTCTTCTCAAAAACGCGGATAAACTATGAAAGAAACACACACAAAATTTTCTACACATGAAGAGAAAAACAGGAAAAATCCTGCAACCGATTCTTTCACGAGACAAGTCTACTAGGAAGATAACTATATTCATTGTTCCATTGAAGCTTATTGAGATCTACTGACTGTCCCTTGAACCTATCAACTTTTCGTTCACGAAATTCGTTGTCGCTTTCTTTCTACCAAAAACTAGTTACGTTCCATTACATTTTTTTTTAGTCAAACGCAGAGTTCATTTTTAAGAAACAATAAAATCTTCCAAATCATCAAACTTGAACAATCAGTATAATTTCTCTTATATTCAGTATCTTCCTCGACAAAGAGAAGATAAAAACAAAGATTCCAGTAAAAATGTACTACTTCTTGATTGACGGGCGCATACCTAAGAAAAAAAACTTGCCCGCGGCAACACTCCTAACGTTATACATTCATCTCGGGTAATAAAACCTTTAGCGGTTGTCTTTTACTGTAAGTACAGACTTGAATTCGGTTATAATGATGTATATTTGAAATTTCCTTTCCGTTCATTCCCAGAATATCCTTTGATATTGAATTCAAAAATTCCATTGAATTTGTTGGAAAATCCGTATAAATTTGTACCTTATATCTGCACTATTACATTTATATTCAAATTATATACTATTATATTATCAAATTAATTTCGGCAATAGAATATTGAATGATAACCATTTTCCACGTATCGGTACATCAAGAAGAATTCAAATGACTTACCGTGGGGATCACTGTACAAAAACACCGTATTTGATAAGTCCCTTTTCGTCCTTTGAATAAGACGATTATCATACACTGTACGTTACATTAATTAATCCAGGATGAAATTAATTTAAATATATATTAAATAAATTGAACACAAATCTCAAACACCGTACATGTCACGAGACCGGATATCTTGGGGTCGAACACCTCTGTCCTTACAGGTGTATGTCTAGAGGTTGACTGTAGAATCGTATGTAACCACTGAACCCGCTCTCTGCGCCTGGGACGAGGACCGAAGGGAAAGAGGGGACGACGGGGGGATTGGCCCCTATTCCACGTAGAACTTTTTTCCATCAGTCTGAAGAACCGAAAAGATATATCAAAAGATAACTCACACCATTCCTTTCTATTTTCAATAAATTCAGTTTCGTTTGCGACGATGATAAAATTGATGCAAAATTCAAATTCCATTATATCTCTCCAAAAATCCTTACTCTCGGGATTATAAAAATGAAGGAAGAAAATCGTAATGAATAGCACAATATGATTCCTCAGTATAATCATTTTATATTCACAATTCTTGTAACAATGTATACAAATTATGAAACTTTGATGAATATATTGAAATTATTACAGATAATATTTGTTGTAATTGTAGTTATTTTCTTTAATACATAGAATTGTCTATAATGTCATATAGATTTTTGTAATTAAACATTAACTTAGATTTATGGATTCTTCCAATAGATCAAATATTATGAGAATATAAAACTGGAACATAAAAAGTTGTATTGATGTTAAGATCTTAGGCATTCTCATAATAAATAAAACGTATCTATCATTCATATTTTCAAACGCACTTTGATGTTAATCGTGTTAAAAAATTTGTTCCTAAACTGCTCTTATCATCATTTTCTCTTCTCGTTTCAATATAGTCATAAATCGATTATGCATTCTGTTGAATGAAATATTCCTAACATGTAGGGATCGCAGTCTGAATTCACTTATTCAGTCGTTCATAATATTTAACATATAATACACATTTAAATTAGCTTATACAAGCTACGCATTCGACACGAAAGTGAAAAAGAAAATTATTATACAATATGGTTCAATTAATCGTCAAATTTGATAGAGCAGACACTTGTGTCTATTGTACCGCCACGATAACTTCCGCGTTTTTTCTTGGTTTTTTCATGACGAAAGGATTTACCTTTTGTGAATTTCAAATCCTTATTAGCTTTCTCACCCCATGATCCGTTGGCACCTCTCTGTTGAACATAAAGTATATGAAATTAGATGAAAATTGAGCAAAGTATGACGAAAAGAGAAATAATTCAAACTTATATGCAAAACATAAATTTAGAAATATTAATTTGAATTTCATACTAAATAAAGTGGTTTTTTCAAATTAAATATTTAGCAACGATTTCAGAAGAGATCTCTTACACGGTATCTAATGTTGCATTAATATAACCGCGATATTACACAACTTTACACGTAATATTACTGGAATATTTCAATATTCGCGTTTTTAGATCACAGTAATATCGTTGTAATCTAAATACACGAACATTGTAATATATTCCGATCAAATTTCATGCTGTGGGAGGATACTAGCGGCCGTGACGCTAGCCGAATCCTGCATGCGAGATTTATCGGCTATTCTTCAATAATCTTAAAATATCACTCTGAAAAGAAACTTGATGGGCATTCAAGAAATGATATATGGAGCTCTAAACAAGAATGCAATAGCTGTGGGAGCGACTCACTGTTTTAGCACCCTTTTATTATTGCTATAACTGAAATAATTGCAGCTGTAGCTGTTTTTTAGCTACCACAGTAAGGATTCGTAACTGTAACTGCACAAGTTTTGCAGTTGATATTTGCATAGCCAAAAAATTTAGCTGTTGAATTTGCGCTGTGGCAGCTACATTTTTTGCTGCTACCGCTGAGCTGGTAGCTGTGACGGCTGAAAATACTCCAGTAACTAATTTCTAGCTATCCAAATAGCTAATTATTTTTTTCCGTGAGCGATATTTCAAAAATATCCAAGTATCTTTGACAAATCTCATACGAGAAAATTTTATTAGTGTCCTGGCGCTAGTATCCACTTAATGACACTTGTTGAGCAACCGTCATTAATTTAAAATATCAATGAAAACTCATAATTTTTCTGCTAAAATTGAAATTCAACTCAGTCGGTAAAATCATTTTTCTTGGTTCAAACATAGTTCTCTAAAGCTGATATCGATATTTTTCTTACGAACTTTCAGAGGTTATATTATAAAAATCTTCTATTTTTTCAAGTCTTTGACAACACCTGACACCAAAAATTTAAACAATCCAATTCATTTATTCACCTGTGTATCGAATTCTCATCAATCGTCGAAAGTGATCTTTTTATTCTGTGGCGTAGCATTATCAAAAGATTTTCTATCATTAAACCCTCCTTTATTATTGAATCCTTTATCATTTCCACCCCAAGATTTTCTGTTATCAAAACCACCCCTTCCACCACCTCGTCCGCCTCGACCGCCTCTTCCACCACCTCGGTCATCCCGACCACCTCTGAAACCTCCTCGTCCTCTGCCCCTATCACCTCCCCTATCTCCCCCAAAACCTCCCCTATCTCCACCAAAACCTCCTCTATGCCCACCCCCTCTTCCTCTCCCCTCATTGAATCCAAAACCTCCTCGAGCACCTCGACCACCCCGACCACCTCTAAATCCTCCTCCACCATGCTTTCTAAAATCACCACCGTTCTCTTCTTTATCCTCCTAGAACAAAAAAAGAAACACTAGGTCAATCGCCGTTTTCCAAAAGAAATTAAATAGTATGAAAATTTTATAGCCATTCAAAGGAAACTCCATATCAAATAACGGTGTTCAAAGACATGGTGAATGCACGGAAACATGGTCTCAAGCTTCCTACAAAACGGCGAGTGACCTGTGCTTCTCGGATGTTTCCGAGCATTTACCTTAGCTTCGAAGGAATTATTAAACTTTGGTGCTAATTCGAAATCCTCGTCCCTCACGCGACGGAATGGAGTATTTTTCTGAGGCTATACGAAAAAACAATCAAATTGAATAACAAGTTTGTTGAATTTGAAAAATTATACTTTTGTTACAAATCAAGAGAAATTTTTGTTCGTACCTTATCGTTGTTGAAGCTGTTATTGCCCGCTTTGACGAAATTGCTATAATTGTTTTTAGGAGTTTTCGCTGGAGGCGATTGCGTTTCTGCTTCCTCTTCCGTGTGTTTTCTCTTCTGAGGCTTTACAGGAGCGGATTTTGGTGTTGGTTTCTCTTCTTCCTCGCTAGAATCAGATTCATCGGAGTCGGAATCTTTTTTACTGACTTTAACTTGTGGTGTCTTGACCGCTGGAGTTTTTGGTTGCTCTTCTTCCGACGAATCAGACTCTTCGCTCGACGATTCTTTTGTCTTTTTAGCGGCTACTTTTGGGGTGGTTGGAGTTTTGGCAGGAGCCTCTTCTTCATCGCTGCTGTCGCTCGAAGAGCTTTTCTTTGCCATAGCGGTAGGTTTCGCGACTGGAGTTTTGGTTTTCTGGGCAGGAGCTTCGTCTTCGCTGCTATCTTCGTCACTCGAAGAAGATTCTTTCTTATTATTCGCGGTCACTTTCTTGGGAGTAGGTGCAGCTTGATTTAGAGCAGGGATTACTTTTTTAGGAGCAGGTTTAGATTCTTCCTCGTCACTGCTGCTATCTTCTTCGCTAGATGAAGACTCTTTTTTCGTAACAACTTTCTTTGCAGCCACAGGAGTAGGTTTCTGTGCTTTGTTCTGTTGTGCTGCTTTTGGTGTGTTCTGTTGAATCTTAGGAGTAGGTTGTGGTTTCGGAACTGGTTTCTCATCTTCGGAAGAATCATCGCTGGACGAGGATTGTTTTTTTGTGGTTAATTTAGGTGTGATTGACGAGTTCTTAGTAGGTATTGTTACAGATTTTGCAGGTGTAGATTTGACAGGAGGTGTTTCTTCATCCGAAGAGTCATCGGAATCGTCGCTTGACGATTCAGCTTTTTTAGCAATTACCTTTGCAGTGGCTTTAGGTGGAGGTACTGTTTTTTTCAATTCTTTTACAGGAGATTCTTCTTCACTGCTGCTACTATCTTCGCTGGATTCTTTTTTACTTACGATAGGTTTTGTTGGAGGTTTCGTATTACTTTTAGCATTGAGTGTTGTTTTAGAAGTTGGTTCGTCACTGTCAGAATCAGAACTGGATGATTCTTTTTTTTGAGTGGGTTTTTGAGACACCAGAGGAGTTTTTGTTTGTGCCTTGGGAGCTGCTTGCTCCTCTGAAGAACTATCATCAGAACTCGATTCCTTCTTGGCAGGAACCACTGGAGCTTTTACTTGTGGTTTTGTAGATGATTTTGCATTTGCGAGCTTTGGTTTTTCATCCTCGCTCGAATCCTCCTCGGATGAACTTTTTGCTTTTTTATTAACAGTTTTTGGTGTTTGAGTACCATTTACTAACACAGGTTTCTTAACAGGGGCTTCTTCCTCACTCTCCGAACTAGAATCTGAACTGCTGTCTTTGATCTGTGCTTTTACATTGAGTTTCTTTGTGGAATTTTTTTGATAATGTTGAAATACTTCTTGTATTGTAGGAGCACCCTTCGGTAATGCAGGCTGTAAAGAAATGAATTTCACATAAAATTTGATTGTGAATAAATGTAATATGTGGACGAATTCAATTTATTAATCAAAAATTCAATTGAAGATTACACAGAAATTCGAAGGATGTGATTATTAAGTAAATTTTCATTGTAATAGAAGTTTCTGTATCCACGTGGTATGGCGGCACAACACGATACTTCACAGATGTCTTCAAGTAACAGATAAATGCAATTGTTGGTAAATGATATGAATTAAAACTCACCGCTTTTGTTTTTTTTTGAAACACTTTCGCCAATGATGCGTCTTTTTTTAGTAAATAATCATACACCAAGGCAGCTACGCCTAATTCTTCGGCGGATGCCATAGCGAGCGCGTGTTAAAAAAGACAAGAGATAGTTTGTGGATTGTATAGCCCCCGATCATTCACCAGTGTCTGAAACGTAGATGTGCATGTGCATCGTTTTCAAGGCCCATAAACTCGATACGAGACAATGGAGCCATTAAGGGTCGATCCACAGAAGTACGGAAACGTGAACATAATGATTGTAAGACTGCGCAGTGGAACAAAATCTGGTTTTTACGCAGTCTTACGTTTCTTACGTTTCTTACATTCACGTATGTGTAATGGTCTAGACACACAAGCTACGTAAACGTGAACGTAACGAACGGAAGGATGCGCAGATCTTGTATACAGTTTCTGCGCATGCTTCCGTTTCTTACGTTCACGTTTACGTAGCTTGTGTGTCTAGGCCTTAAGGCTTAGGCACGCGTGACCCCGGGTACTCATGCTAGCGACTGTCGTGGACCATCGCGGACGGAATGAGCGGCACCAATCAAAGTTATTCCGCTGTTATCTCTTGCCTACTGCAGGTCTGTAGAGCTGCCAGATGAGCTCCGACGCTGAGGGGAAATGTACCCCCACCATCACCTCATACATGTATGTGTTGTAAATCTTACTTACCAATACTTACGACTATTATATGCATAAAGTGGTGGTAGGGGTACTCTTCCCCTCAGCCCTCAGCGTCGGAGCTCATCTGGCAGCTCTGGCCTACGTCCCATGAACGGAAAAAGTGGTGGTGAGCGGTACCAATAGATTTTCAGAATTTTCAGTGACTGTTGGATGAAACCAGATAGAACCAGGCATACTTGAAAAGTATTGGTACCGCGATCCGCTGTCCGCTACTTTTTCCGTTCATGGGACAGTACGGAAGAGAAAATAGCGGAATGACTTTGATTGGTGCCGTTCATTCCGCAAGTTTCGTTCCGTAATTAATTTTTGTACCATGGGATAGCAGCCTTAGGCCCGTGTCACATGGAGCTGGAAAAAGGTGGCAAGCGGAACATGAAACCCTTGGTCGAAGAGAGAGGCAAATATCCTCCTGTCTCTTCAACCAAGGGTTCTGCGTTCTGCTTGCCGCCCTTTTTCAGCTCCTTGTGAGGGAGGCGTCACATGGGGCTGAAAAAAGGCGCAACGCGGAACCCTTAGTGGAAGAGAGAGGCAAATGTCCACCTCTCTCTTTAAGCAAGGGTTCTGCGTTCCGCTTCCCGCCCTTTTTCAGCTCCATGTGACGCCACCCTGGGACATACAAGTCACGTAAACGCATTAAGGGTGTCCCCTGGTCGATTTTTTCACTAAAGAACTACTAGATCGTTTCAACCATTTCACGTCATTAATATTCAATTAATTACATCGCCCTTGAAATTCAAAAATCCAGAATGAATCAGAGATACCGGCTGTGGTCTCAAAATAATTGTACATGGATTATATTTGTCATAATATCAAAAAAACTGAATCGAGGTTTCTTATTGGCTGATGAAGAAATTTCGTTCTAATTATTTATGGCGAGTTAGTTGAACAACAAACAGACCAAACCCGGATTGTTTGATTGATTCTGAATCATTTGATCCAAAGTTTAATGCAATTGATTGACTATTTTCGACGTAAAATGGTTGAAACGACCTAGTAGTTTTTTGGTGAGAAAATACTAGATCTCTCTACTCAAAATACTCGTAGATGACTGAATAAAATGAATTAAAACAACCAACCAGACCTTCTGTTGATATGGAAGAAGGTCTGGCTAGTTATTCTATTTCATTCTATTGAATCATCTGGGAAGTATTTTGGGAAAAACAATCTAGTAACTTCGGCCTCTACAAGATACCCTTAAGCTCAATACATATTGGAATGAGCGCGGCAATGCGATCGCGTGGACAATGAGAGAGACGTGGGTGTTTATCCTTTGAAATTCTCATATATCGTTAGCAATCTCTTCGACTCATCTCTGGCGCAGCCTCACGTTCCTCACGTCCACGTTTCCGTGCTTGTGTAGCCAGACCTTCACCAGAGATGAGTTGATCTCTGCCTTCACCAAACCGCTGGTAGACCGCGATTACCCCGAAAGCGTGTTGACCCGAAAGTTGAAATCCCGAAAAAATGTTGGTGACATTCTATCTCATTAGCGCGTGACTATTAAAATATAGTTATCTTTCGGGATCACTCTTATTCGGGATTTCGACTTTCGGGTCAACCAAGTTTCGGGCCAACACGCTTTCGGGATAATCGCGGTCTACCCAAACCGCTATCTGGTCCTCCGGTGCCGGTGGAAATATAGCCAATTGCACGCATGTAATAGATCCAAAAGGCGGGATTGTTGCACTTCGGATTAATCCCTTTTGATTGGTAGAAACGTTGCCACAGAAATTCATTGGTTAATTTCAAAAATACATGATAACCGGTTTCAATCTGTTGCGCTTTTTCTAACCTTCCCAATTAAACTTGAATTTGATTCACATAATTGTCAAATTTACCATTTATTTTGCGATCGAATGCTGTATCAGAAGTTATGACTGAAACTCAGCAAAAGACGCAATGCATTACCTTGAAAGGCTCTGCGGAATTAGTCAAAGAGTATCTTGGTAAGTCTGAGATCATTTCAATCTTTATTTATATGTTAACGAAACTTTTCTATTCAAGATTACGGGATCAATAGTATACTTTATCAAAGAGGAATATATCCTCCAGAGACCTTTGAACTCTCTGAACATTTTGGATTATTCTGCTTAATGTCAACGGACGAAAAAATCAAACAATTTTTACAAACAGTCCTTGGACAAATCCAAGAATGGCTCATTCAACGAAAAGTCCAAAAACTAACTCTAGTCATAACAAATGTCAATACTAAAGAAGTGCTTGAAAAGTGGGATTTCAAAATCGATTATGAGGGTAAAGTATCCAATGGTACCACAGATGCTAAGAGTGGTCTTCCCACTGTGGGCACAAAAGATGTCAAAACTATACAGAAAGAAATTCGTGAAGTCATACGACAAATAACAGGTAGTATTATGAGATCTGTATTGCGTAAACTGAAGAAATTTTATATCATTCATTGTGCTTTCAGGAACAGTGAGTTTTCTCCCATTGTTGGACTGCTTGTGTTCTTTCGATATATTAACCTATTGTGTACCTGACTGTGGAATACCAAAGGAATGGGATGAGACGCAACCAGTATTTATTGCAAACAGCCAGGATGTACAATTAAGATCATTCTCCACGTCTATACATAAAATGGAAACTTTTGTGAGCTATAAAAATGTTTGAAATTGGGTTTTTAATAGGTCATGATTGATTAATTAATCTTTAATAATGCTTTGTATTTGAATTTTTTCAATTCTTTTGATTCGAAGTGATTCTCTTGTATCGAATGAGATCTTACTCATATCACATTTTCACACAAATCAATCACACAATTTTAACATCTTATATTCATTTGACACTTGCAAATGAAATATTTCAATTCTGTTTGAAAATTCTAAATAATTCAGGATAAATTCTTCTCACAACCAGTTACATCTTCTCATGAATTTATTCTAATCGAAAAGACTGCATGCATCAATGTTAATCGAGGATTAAACTGTACTCATAAAATGTACTCAATGAATTTCTATTTAATAAATTTTGTAAGATTTATTTTTTAAATATTGTCTCAAGTTTATCATGAAATTTCATAGGAACTCCAAAGGAATAAAAGAAAACTTCACAAAAATATTTATAATTTTTATTAAAACAATTGATTACATTCAACATAGGAATAGTATTATTCGGTGTTACTGGACAAAGCATGGAACAAGATTCTATTTCATAACACTTCACCGAAATTGTAATAATTCCCATAAGAATTTGTGAAATATTGTAACTTAATTCAGTCGTACAGAATAATATCAATGCTATTTTTTTTCAAAAGAAGATAATCCTTCTGTTTATCAAAGTGGCGAATTTCAATTGAGAGAGAATGCATTTTAATATATCATGAATTATTTCCTTGTTTCGTTGAAAATGTAGAGTAGAATGAGATTATTTCTTTTTTAATATGCTTTATCAGCATTCTTTCATTGAGATTCATATATTTTCGAACATGCAATTTATTCAACAATTATTAACTCACTTTTACATGGATATCAAAGTATTTGCACGAGATGTATGAATCAAGAGCAGTGTTTTGTTATCAGAAAAGATTTTTATGCATCATATATGAATGAAATTCTTTCAGCTTCTATAAAAAAAAAAACAGTTGAAAAAAGTTCAAAAGAATAGTCTCACTCTATTTTACACAGTTTCCACCAACACACTGTTAACAATGTGAGTTTATCACATGTTTTTTATCCCTTGGATTGCCTTTGAATGGATCAATGAATGGTCAATACCCAGCATTGTTACCCAAATCAATCCATCTTGCGTTCATCGCTGAACCTCTGAGGTGTTTCAGAACAGAATTTTTATTTGGGTAAAATCCTGTATATAAATGACATCCTTGTCATTCCTTTACAATAATTTCTCTATTAACTTCTTAATATTTTGTGCTCCTAGAGTTAGTCTTAGACTTTGTATGTGCACTTTTCATCTCTATATTCAACTAATGTAAAGTATTGGTTTTGTCGAGGAAGTGGTAAACAAACAACTGTAAAATATAAAACTATTAAACTTAATCTCATTTACACCCTTCTTAAATTCTTGGTATAGAATTTAGTTATTTCTGATTAGAATTACCAGGCATTCGAGCAGCTCAGAAACACTTTGCTCATTTCAAAACTAGGCTTTTTTTTATTGAACTCCCATCATATTTATAAAAGATGAGAATCAAGTAACATTCAAGACATTCACTGCATACAAGCCTTGCATACGCTCTGTATTTATTATTCAAATGCTCTATAATTAGCTTAGTTTTGAATTTCTCATTTAATTTGCACAATGCAAAAAGCCATTTATAAATACACTAAAATTTATAAACGTATTAATTTTGCTGGTTTACAGTTCTATATTCTCAAAGTTTATAATGATAAGCGTTTCATGAATTATTCTTTATAAGAATAGTTTTATGGGTATAATTCCTTTGAAAAATTCAATTAGTTTGTTAGTAGTAGTGAACTTTTTCATGAATTCTATTCATTTTTTCCAGGGTAAATATGATTTGTATTTGACATGATTTATACTGAAAAATGTCTTTTTTTAGAGTTTCAGAGCTTCAGTGGTCACGAATGTTATGTTTCATTCTTAATGAAAATTGAATTCTATTACCTTTACCAGAAAAGTGAAAACTTTGACTCTGAGTTGATATTCTGAAGCATTAAAAATGTATTCGTCATGATTTGATTTGTATGAAGTTGGGAGGAGGCACTCATCAATTATTTATGCAACGTACAGTCATCATAAATATTGGACTTTGAATTTCATGCCAATGGTTTTCAACAAACGTGAAACAATATCAAATTCTTCAGTTCTTAATACGATGGATAGATTCATAATATTACAAACCTAGAGAATACAGAACCACAAACTAGATGTGATGATTTTTTCCTATTATTACATTTTAATATTTATAATTTTTTCCATACACGTACAGGATTTTTAGTGACTTGTTCAGTAGATTACAGTTACATTTCATTCTCTCTTCAGTATCGCAATGTTTTACAGCAGGATAATAGATACGTTCATTGAATATCTCTAATAACAAGCACTCATGACAACGATTTTTTGAATACTTCTTATTCGAGATGTCACTAAAAATTGTGTTTTACATCTGTTTTTATCTCGTAAAAACATGTTTCTAGTAAAAACATTGAAAAATAAAGACCCTGAAATAATATACAATATTTTACAGGAGTATTATATAAACGATAGTGGAGTTTGATCTGTGGACTGGTGATTAATAATTGTGTTGTTCATTACTTTATGAAAATTTTACATGAAAAAATAAGAATACTGTGAGAATGTGGTCTATCGTTGGTGAGAAGGAAAGGAGTGATTGTTAAATTATGATCACAGCTTGTATACGAAAATGAACAGATTTTTCCTTGTACAAAGTGCATTGTCATGGGTTGACAATATCTTGTAAAACATCTGAACTTCTACAAGATATCTCAAAGATGTTTGACAAGTATCAGCTATTTTTCAGACTTGAGAGTTTGAAACAGTTTTACCAAAATCGAATCACCTATACATATTTATACAATTTTTTGCACTGAGAAATATTTCTCAACTTTCCTTCATTCATCTCTTTTTAATTCCATATTCTTTACTCGATAATTATTTCTGGCGAAATTCCAAGAATATAGAACCAAAGATTAGAACAACCCTTCAAACCCTGATCGTTGGAATTTCAATGGTCTAAAAATGTCGATAATGATCCGTTAATGACTCTTTAAAGCACCAGTAGTGGTCTTCCTTATTCCTCAATGCTACATGACAATAATTTTATTTGAATTTTCAAATGAAAATTGAAATTCAAGGACACCTGTTTCCCTTCGGTAAAGCATAGAAAACATTGAATATTATTGTGAAAGTGAAGTATACATTCACAATAAATCGATAACAATGCTTTGTTGTGGAATTTCAGAAAAACAAGAAAAATGTGAAATCACCGTCCCAAGATTCCATCCACTTCATTTCGGACTAATCGAAAATCGATTACTCCATTTTTCTTTCGCATGAAAAATGGTGATCAGTTGTTACGCTATTATTATAGTCGTACGAAGAAACGTGCTATATCGTAAACTAGGGTGAAGAAAACTGCCATGGGGTGAAACGGATCGTTTGGACACAGTATTTTTTGAATGATAAGTGTTGATTGGTGCATTAAAAATGAATGACCCACTTCACTCCCTGTTAATTCACTTTACCCTAGATCACGGTATTTATACACGATGAGTTTCCACTTTATACAATTCCTAAATAGATTTATGTATATATTTATATATAATTATTGGACTATTACTATTTTAAGTTGTGTTTTTTATCCTTCACATCGTTCAATTTTTATTTTCTTTTTTTATGCGTAAAATATCATAAAATACATCCTTTATTATTTATTTCCTATTCGTCGACTCATCATTCCGTCCGCTTATCGTGCTTGGAAAATGTAAAATAAAATTGTTGAATCGTCCAAGTAATAACAATTCATCACAGTATCACAGTGTTACCGATGTTCAGCTGATTTGAAAATAACATACATTTCATTCTTCTTCCTCTCTCGTATAACCTCAGCCAGCACCAAATGATCAATTTGAATTCATAAAAGATCATGAAGACTTCTTGAAGACTTCTCAAACAGTCCCCGTTATGCGACTAACAATGAGTTCAATATGAATCTATATGAGTTCAAATGAACTCTTAATGAACAACTTAATGATCAGAAAGAATTCATATCGAGACTACGTAATGGATTCTTTCTGAACATTAAGTTCTTCATCAAGAGTTCATTTTGAATCCACTGTATTCATATTGAACTCATTGTTAGCCGCATAACGGGAGCTCTTTGCGGGAGCTTTGGTGCTGTCTGGGACGCATTTTACAGACATGTTTTTCTCGAAAAAAACCATTCGTTCTCGATTAGCAAATAATTTTTGGTTACGCATATTAGAGGAGAGAAGTGTTTGGTGTTGATATTTAATAAACGTAACATCTAAAATTTGTCTAAAGGTATCGCGTAACACATTTTTTGGATATCTATTGATTATAATATTTTTTAAAACAATGCTTTGAAATACATCGAATAGATATCTAAAAAATGCTCACGCTATATTTTTAGATAAGTTTAAAATGTTATGTTTATTGGGTACTTTGAAAAATTATTGGGTCTTTGATTTCTTAGCAATATTTTAGTAATGATCTGCATAATCCCACCCGGCACAAGATACCCCCAAGATCCTGAACAGATGCCACATCCCAGGATATCTTGGAATGTTTATGATATCCCGGGGTATGCAGGATGTCATTTGGATCGATAGGACTTTCTATGAATTATAAGGTTAATAGAAATTTACAAGCAACTCATCGATTCAATCGTTTCTTATTTGACTAGGTCTCATCAGGTCTGCAAAGGTCACATCATTTTCATACACATGAAAGACATATTTTCAAGATAGCATTCCAACTGGAAGATTTCATTAGAATTGAGGATAACATTTCTGAGATACGCCAACCCAGCAAACACGAATGCAGGCCCTTCGAAGGGCCAGTGGCGGCCCTTCACCGGCATCGCAGGACCATTAGCGGCCCATTGAAACGCCAGTAATCATTGTTTGTAGGGAAGGACTGCGAAATTTCAGATCCTAGGGATGTTGTGTATATCTTATGGGCGTATCCCTGGGATTTCCCCAAGACTGGACATTTGTACATTGAACGTAAGTGATTCAATTGCGGATCGAGCCATCGGTTTGTTGACGAAGTGGATTCATGTACGTTCTTTTTTGTTGACAGCCAATACACCCTGGTGAAAATGGAGCGCTTCAGCGTGACGAAAGCACAGACCTGAAGAGAGGGGAGACTGCCAGGATGTTTCCTCCCGGACCCGGAGTTTTTCCAAGTACTTTATCTCCTTCCGTTTTAGCCAAATGGTTTCCAACTCAAATGAAACGAAAGATATATGATGAGATATATATATTTGATTTTGAAGTCAAGGAACTTTGTATTATTCCTTTGTGAGAATAAAGTTTTTCAACCCAATTTCAAGAAAATTGGGGCCCGTAAGTCGCTCCCCCTCGGGCCCGGATTTTCTATCCACGGCCCTGTGAAAGCATATACTAAAAAAAATGTAGTGGAGCCAACCTCGCGGTGAGTTCAAATACGGCGAATCTCGTTGCGAAGTTGAATCAACTGAATATCGATTGAAGTAACTGCTTATTCGGCCCATTCAATCGATATTGAGTTGACTCAACTTCGCGGCGAGATTCGCCGTATTCAAACTCGCCGCAAGGTTGGTTCCAGTACATTTTTTTTCAATGTAAGCTAAGAGTCATCTCAGCGTAATTTAGGAAGGAATTGGAACATTTTGACGCTTCATTTGTTTCTACACCCGCTTCGTTCACTTTTGGATTTTCGCCTGGGCAGCATACTCACCGATAAATTACGTCGAATCTCTGTAAAATTAAGGGAGGAGAAAGGTATAACGTGGTGCAAAGTAATGCCAGCATTCGGTCGACCAACAAGCCCCTGGTGAAAATGGAGCGTTCTGGGAAGAGTTACAAAGACGTTATTAGAGAGTCCTATAAGAGTAATCAAAGGGTCAATTCAAAGTATCAGAAGCGTTTCGCAGGAGTCATTTGGCGGATGTAAAGCGTGCATGAAAGTGAAAAAAAGAAAGTAAAAAAAAAAGAATTTGCAAAGCGGAATCGAACCAAGGATTTTTCAACTCGGGAGAAAGTCCTTCACCGCTAGGCTAACATCGGTGATTAAATAATCGGAACTTTATTTCCCTGATGAACTGTGTCATAAGGGAATATGCTTTAAATTCAATCTTTCTCATTGAATTAAAATGATTTTTCATCCTGAAAGTTTACAAATCAATTTCAATACCCCATGTGTAATCATTAAATGTGCAAAAGAATTTAATTAACTTGCACATATCAAACATCATCATATTACAGTTCGATAATTCAAAACAATTGTGGTTTAGTAATTATATTAGTATATGTATCTTGAATACGAATAGAATTTTTCAGCTTAACAACTGGTATAAAAGGTAAAGAATACCCTCTAAACATTCTAACCTCAAAATCATATAATTCTCAATCAATCAAAACATATACACAAGTGAAGTCCTATAAGCGTGTTGAAAACCTTCACTACCGAAACATCGTAAACATCAGGAAAGAGTTATTGAAGAGTTGGAGAAGAGTATTCAGTAAGAAGGGTGCGTTGGACGTTCAATGAAATGTGATAGCACGCTCAACCAAATTTGCCTTAGAGTCATTTGGCGGTCGAAACTTTTCACAAACGCTTCTGTCACTTTATTGCACGCTTTGACGGTGTTTCAAGCACGTTCGATTTTTACCAGGGCTTTATCCTTTTCATCACAACCATCTGTATAAAAATCTCACAAACATAATGAAACCTTTGACAAAAGGAATTTTATTCTATGGAGCGTCATGGAGGGGGTACAGCTGGTCGGTCGATCGAATGCTGGCATCGTTGAACGTGGCATAATGGAGAAGAAATGCCTCTATGCTGCTTCTTCGTCGGACCGTGCTGTATCCACTGATCTTTTTTTTTTCTCTGAATTCGACGGAAAGGTGACGTCCCAGACAGCACATAAAGTTCTCTGAACGTTTTGAAAACGTGCACTTAGTTCTGCGTGTTTTAGTCTCCGAGGAGTAGGTTTCCCAAATGTTTAGAGTACCTGCATTTTGGATGCTCCTAAATACGTTCTTAACACATTCTTTTCATATACTGCGGGCCATTCTCATCATGTTTCCTCACCTTGGTGAAAATGGAAGCGGGAAGGAAGAGTAAACGAAGCGTATGTTGGAGGGTAACCGAAACGTTAATGAAAAGTATTCGGAGGTTGAATGGGAGGGATACAAAGATTATGTGAAGAGGGAATTGAAGCAAAGAAAGCGTATAAAATTAGTGGAACCCAAATAAAAAAATTTCACCCCGTAGCGAGAATCGAACCGTTGACTTTCAATAATGACAGATGAGGGTTTTATCCACTGAGCCATGATTCGTCGTTAGAATGAACTGCTTATAGATATTATTAGAAGTCAGAATAGGTATGATTCGCACACGCTTAATGTATTCACTATCACTTCACATGAAGCGTGTGTGAAACGGAATCGAAAACTCATGAAGCGTATATGGAGCGTATGATTTCATCACTTCGCAGCAAGCGGGCGTCACACCCCACTCAGCACAAATATCGCGGCAATATTACTGCAATATTTCAATATTGCTGTGATATTACTGTAATATTTCTGCGGTATTTGTGCTGGGTGGGACGTTTCAGGAAGAGGAAATTGAAATATTTTTCGCTTCGTATGCGCTTCTTTCGCGCTTCGTGTATACGCTTCATTTTCACCAGGGCAACGTACTTTCGTGAAAACTAACCTTTAAGAACATCCCATACAGGACAGTCGCCAAAGAATCACGTCGCATCTTCGTAGAATTAAGGGAGAAGAAAAGGAGCGGTGGAAATTTTTTGGAGTAAAAATGAAGTGTTTTTGTCAAACTGGCGTAAATTTTCCTAAAGGTTGCCAATTCATTGTTTATTAATTAGAAATATTTTCAAATGGATAAATATATGATAAATCATGTTTTGAACATGGAAAACTGATCATAATTGTGTTCGATTGCATAACAATAAATTGCTGACAAGGTTCTATCGGAAAGAAGGGAAAGGATTAATTGAACCCACCGTACATACTGGAGTAATTGCTCCCATTGTTCTCCGTAAGCCGAAAGAGAGAGGTACACTGAGAGAAACAAAGTTGCTGAAACAGCAAATCCCCGAAAATTTGCTTTGCTAATATGGCAAATATTATGACTGAATTAGCAAAAAATTTGCTATTACAGCAAAAATCTTGCTGTTTTCGCAAGTGCTTCCCAATAAACATCTCAAAAGATCAGTCTAAAAGATATCTTGAAGAGATCTAAAAGATGTCTTACGCAACAAATTTATATCTTTTCAAGATATCTTTTAGACTGATCTTTTAAGATGTTTATTGGCTTGCTGATCCAGCAATCCGGCATTGAAGGTATATAGACTACTGGAAACATTACTGAATCAGCAAATATCTCGCAAGCAAGATTTTTGCGGTAACACCAAACCTTTTGCCAATTCAGCAAAGCAGATTTACCGAAGTTACTTTTTCAGCAAGCATTTTTCTCTGCGTGTACGTATGATTGAGTGAGTTTCAGAAGATTATGAAAAAATCTTCCCAATTTTAACTGCAATGCAAAGATTATGCACGCGTAAAAATTACCAATCTTTATTATAATGTATATTGATTGATTCATATTGAATAAAACTCAAAATATCAAAATTGAAGAAAGGAACAAAAATTTGAACAGTAACCAGCAGTAGAATTCACCAAAAATAAAAGAAGAAGAAACAAAGCACACAATGCAAACATATGAATCGATTATATCGTGTCTTTCATTCTCATCTCATGTTGTGATAAGAACTGTTTCATTAGGTGCACGATTCGATTGTTTAACTGTACAAAATCATTTATAAAATGAGAATGAAAGCACAGATAAAATTGAGATAATATTCACATAACTCAAGAGAATACTAACATTCGAGGACGTTTTTTCTATCTAATTATTCGGAATTCAATTCATTAAAAAAAACCAAAAGTTCTAGGGAGTATTCTCCAAGACCTTTCTTACGCCTGTGAAAAGCAAAAAATTCTGAATTTCAAATGATTTGTTCGGAAAAACAACTGTCACTACGTTTTAGTCGGTTCTCCAACTCCCTTGATTTCCCTGACTTTCCCTCATTTTCCCTAACTTTACAGGTCAGTGTGAACCATGCTAATTCAGATTCAGAGAGCAATGGATAAAAATCAATAGTACACGGAAAAAAATTAACTATTGATTTTATCCGAGCTTCGGTTACTATATGGACAGCAAGGAATATCTGTTACCTTTACAAGAATACCGGCAAAGGTGAAGGATATTTCTTGCTTCCCATATAGTACCTGGAGCTCCGGTAAAATGAGCAGTTCATTTTTATTCGTGAATAAATAAGATGCTGATTTTAAATCGCATTAATTCGGTAATATTTAAATATCGGTGATTTTGAATAAGAAGTGGATTAGGAATTCCCGATGCAACATCTGTATTCATCCCGATGAAATTTTTTCAATCGATGGGATTTTTTTAACCAGAGATTTTTGTCATAAGAAATGCGGTCGAAAACTCGGAATTTTTTTAATCCGCTTCTGCCTTGCATTTTAATCAGTGGACGCACAAATAATGTAACTTTTTTTCTTTGAGCTGGAGACTATATTTGAATTTTGAATTTTCATTTAGAGAAGTGCAAAAATGGATTAACAAATTCTTTGCATAAAAAAGTTAAGAATTCTCTCACGCGGGAATCCATGAATCCCCGAGTCGGACATGGAAGGTATTGCACAATAACGGATAATATTTTGATAATTGATAGTGTGGTATTTCTTTTGTAGAATAAGAGTCGAAAAATGAGAAAAAAGTTGCATAATTTTCGCATACACCCAATAAATTTGGAAAATCCCGTAAAACATTGTGAATTTGATCAAGCTTCTGGTGTCTCGTCATAGTAAATTTTATTGTAAGTTCAGTCTGTTCCTCGGTTACAGAGTAAATTTAACTCTAAATTTTTCTCCGTGCAGAGACTGACAAAAACTTATTATCGGTTCTACTTGATATTTGTGGCTTGGACAATCCACTTAAGTGGATACGAGCGCATAAGTACGTGCATCTGGTGGCATTTTTTTCCGCAATTCAAAATTCCGACTCTGTTCAGATCTTGATAAACCTTCGAAGATTCATCCCTGAAAATCTCAGACTTGTTTATGCGATCAGTTTCGAATATTTTGGTCGGAAAAAATGCCACCAGTTGGAGCTACCTACGCAGTTGTATCCTCTTAAATCCAATTCAATTGAATAGCAACAAAAAATATTCTTCCCTTGTTGGAGAATTTCTGAGAATGACTTCTGTTATTACCAGTGTTGGGTGGAGAGTTGCAATTCTGAAGGTTCATTTTCTCGAAAGTCTGAAGTATCGAATTGCAGAATTCCGAAGTTGCAATGCCCCAACAAAATTCCAGTAATTTTAAATGAAATTGTCTGATGACTGAGTCATTGAGTGGTTTTGAGTCCCTATTGGAAATATGTCATATTTGATTTTGATGAGACATACGTGTTCCATCATCATATCTTCATATCATTCGTTTTCACTATAGGGTTCCTTCTATTTTTCTAAATGTTGAAGGTTTCGATAGATCGAGTCGATTTGAACATCACGAGAGACTTTATAAAACTTCCATTTGAATGGACTGTGTTTTGGAATGGAATGTTCACAGAATCGACATTTAGAAATTGTACTTAAGAACACAATCCAGCCAAATCAATTTTGTTTGAGCATAAAATAAAGTTTAACCAACATGAAGCTAATATCCCTCATAGAAATCATTGTAGGGAGTCTTTTGGCACGAGAACGGATCCCAGAACTGTTTAGAACGCTTGGAATGTTTCGCTAACCCCTTTCTAGCGACAAAGTAGAGGCTAGAATGATTTTCATCAAGGATAAACTGCAAGGCAAGTTCTGACCAATGTTAATTAGGTTTAATTTTCATTGAAATCATGTTACGTTTTTAAATAATTGTCTTTTTTTATGATAACAAATGTTTCTGATCGCGATCTCTCACAAATTTGGTATCAAATTGTTCGTCTGAACCTTGGCTGTCCAGATGGATTCATTTGGAACGATTATTCAACTTCGAAAATAATGGAAATTTAGAAAAACGGACGAAGCTATAAAGTGACTTGTTACGTTTTGTCACGTGACCAACGATATAATTGTAATGTATCGCCCAAACGGTGTTTTTATTCAACAGAATTCTAGAACTTTTTATAGATGTGCAGACATCGATATTTTGTAGAACATTAAATATTTGAATAAACTAATTTTATCGGACAAATTTCTCTTCATTCGAATTCGATAACTGTTGTCATTCATTTCGCTGAACTACCCCTCCATTCAGAGGATTTTTATTTACGTACAAATTAATACTCGCTCAATCGTTATTACAAGGATTTAACGTTTCTCATGTATCTGTTTGTGTAAATCTTTGAAAAGGACAGAATGATGAGTTTCCGATGATTCATAATCACTTTCATACAAATCGTTCAATAGGTACGATTGATGTACAAAAAGTTGTTGAAACAAAAAAGTTTGGCGGCACTAGTAAGCTTGCACGGACATCATACGCTACGATTTCGATTTGTTTTCCAATCGTTTTCCAGGTGTGATTTGTTTTCTCCTATCGAATAATCCGAATTTTGTATATGGTATTCTAATCGTATTCGATGAAGTACCTCTTCAAAATTTTCACCGATTGGAAAAGGTACTTCACGTCGAAATACATCTTTATCTCATTTTTAGTTCATTCATCGAGTGGATTTGTGTATATATATATATATATACACCATTTATATATATACATCTATATATGAAATTGTATAATAATAAATGTGAAAAATATATGATTGAACGAAGTATATGGATGTATGTATCCTCTCGAGGTGAACGAATTTCCACTGGATTCTAATAATTAGGGGATTTAATTTAGATGTAATATTGGAGAGTTCTCTTCCATTGGTCACGGTATATAAGAAAATTGTAGCTCCTGTGATGTTGACACTTCTGAAAGTGGGTGTAGACGTAATTAAATTACTCTTCCTTCATTCTCACTTTTTTATGTTCTCCTTTTTTTTTATTTCTTCTCTTCCTCATTTTCAGCCAACAATCGATTCTTTGAACCGAAGATTCCGGTTCCGTTAATTAAAGTGCACCTGATTTTGTCGCCTTAGTGAAATAAAGTAATTGCTTTCCTCGTGCTGTAGCATACGATCTTTGAGACGGTTTTCTCTTTTTTTTCGAACATTCATTTTATTGCTAATTGAAAAAAAGAAAGTATCATTGAATGGGAAATCTATTTCACGATTCTCGAGAAGATACATCGAGGTTCAAAAAGGACATGAGAAATATTTTAGTTTTACACTAGAAGCGCTCCGAACACGAAAAAAGCACGCGTGACAATATACGTTTCGTTACTTCATCTTCTTTTTTTCTCGATTTTTCGATATATGGTTTTCTGTTCTTTTTTTTTCTAACCAAGCATTTTGGACAGTTCACAATCTTCTTTATATCCGATCGACAGGCGTACAGAATCGCTTGAAGTTCTAGGATTTTACAAATCTTTCAAGAATCTCTGAAAATTTTCCTTCAACAGAATCCAGGATATTCTTTCTCATACAACGATTCCGAGAATTGAAATCGTCACGTCCACGTGGTATTTTCGCGATCCGCACGTGCCCTCTTATATTCTTCTTCCGTTCTCTTTTCCTTCCTTTTCTCCAGATAAGGTTTACAATCTCTAAGTCTTTCCCTGATTCTCCTTTGGTTTTTTTCCTTCTTTATCCATCCTGTGTTCTTTTATTTGACTCTGCTGGCAAAAATCTTCCTGAGAAGGAGTCGCTCGAGGTCTTCCAACTCAAAGTATATATATCTTCTCGACTCTTCAACTTTGTTGCATCCAGGAAGTGGATAATGATTTTCATTCCCTGTCTCATTTTCTTTCCTGATCTTTTTCCCTTCTTCTTCTTCTCCTTCTTCTTCTTCTTCTTCCTCTTCTCCTGCTTTTTCACCTTTTTGCCCCGACGAGGATCTTGAAATTCTTTGAAGTTGAAATAAGGATCCATTTTACACATGCTATACAGATCGTAAATTCTTTAACAACTGTTGAGCTGACGAAACGTGCTTTTATTCCAATCCTTCGACTGAGGATATTCCATCAGATCTGAAATAAAAAGCAAAAAGTGTGGATTAGCGATAATCAATAAAGTATTCATTTCTTCTTGTACTATTCTGTTTCTTTCATCAACTCGAGGAACACATTTTAAATACATCAATGAGTTTATAATAGGATCGAGAAAAAGAGTGTTGGAAATTTTGATTTCTACTATGGCAATAGACTCCTAAAAGTTGATTAAGTTGATAGCTGCAAAAAATCAAATATATACATATACGTTTCAATTAGGTTTTATTTAGAGCGACTCATTTCTCTAGCTAATCCGACTAAACTCTTGTGCTCGTTGTAGTTTGTCGATGACAAATTTATTGATTGCAAAAAGTACATTCGAAGCACGGCGAAAGAGAGGTTCCAATAAGAAAGAGTTTTCAACAGTGTTAATAAACTTTTCAAAATCAGTAATTGAGTGCAATTAGTTACGTTATATTCATTTTCGTGATTATTTTGTTCAAAATACGATACTATCAACGGTATCTATTAAACTTCCCGAATGGGAAAATTTTCAAAATTATATATAAATTGTATATAATTCTTCAAACTTTCTCACTCGGGTTGTCATGAAATAGTAGGGGGTGTATAAATATCGCGACAAAACCACTTTTGTAAATATAATAATTATTCTCGTGAAAATATTCTATTTCTTAGTTATCTTGTGTCTTTCTTATTCTCTTCTTCTAATAACCAATGTACTATATTAGATGAATTGCATATCGGATCAGTGAGATCCAACCTTGCCTTGCGTTCATGCTTCAATATTTCACCTTTCCATGCGAGAGTCAATAGGCCCAGGGAACAAACTTCTAGCTGAGTTTGAGTATTAAAAAAACGGGCAGTATTGTGCGTGATTCACATTTGAACAATAAATTTCAACATTTTACTGACTTTAGTAAATACAAGGTTCGCAAAAATTTGTTTTATTCCAAACTCTCCTTTCATGAATGATACAATTTCATCATCTGATTTTTGCCACTGCTTGAATTAAAAAATCGATAAAATAAAAATCAATACAAATTTTCGGACTCTTAGATAAAATGGTTGCGAGAAAATTTATGAAAAATATTAAAGGAAATGTCACATCGAAGGTTCTCTAAAGGATGACACAGAAAATAGTTCGTTTTTCAATTTCATTTTACAACGTCGGTTATAGTACTGTATGCAGCTGTTTCCATTTTATAGTACCAGTAGCAAACAAAATACATCATCCGAACAAGGTTACGCTTGGATTATTCGTACATTTCTGAAACTTGTTCGTTTTCACGTTAACAATATTGTGATCATTTCAATTATTAACAAAATCAAACAAAATTCACAGTCCAATTATTGTACTTGTGTTCGATACCCTGCATATTTGATGATTGCTATCAAAAATCATCACAGTCAGGAAAATATTGTAACAAAAGAATAACTTTTTGAAAACGAGATTTCATTATACCATATTCTTTTTACACTCATGAGTGTTTGAATAATGTATAATTTGATACTAGTCTGATCAGTACACGGATTTTTCTACTGCCATGATATCTTTTTTCCTGTTCTTTATTCCAAAAAAACTATTCTTCAATATTGGATCTCTCCAAAAACAAGCAGATTACTTCATTTTTCAAATATTCTTCTATGAGAAACGAATTGATTTTCCACCTTTCATGTGGATTCTACGTGGATTCGTGTATAATCTATATCCATGTACATATGATATTTTTTATTCAGCATATTGAATTGACATATTTTACTTTGAAAGATAAGTCGATAAAATATACGATAAAATGAAATATCATTTGTGAACAGAATGATAAGAAGAATTCTTGAAGAGGGGCTGAAGATGGAATACAGTAGAAAGATCGTTGAGGAGGTAGGGTAAGAGAACTACAAGCATGTGGCACAGTTGACGGGGAAAAGGGTGGACTGAAAACTGCCTGAGAACTGAATATTTTATGATGATGACGAAGGAAGATCTTAAAAGGAAAATAAATACATAGGGTGACGAATGGAGAGGTTTCGTATTAAGCGGATAAATTACAAAAGAAGTTTATTGAAGAGGAGTTTACTCAAACAGAAATATAAGTATAGACACGGCTTGAGATGAAAAAGAATATCAAACGAGTTAATCAAAGAAAAATGGTCGAAGATATTAAAGGTTTCACGTGTAATCAACAAATCGAACATTCATCACACTTTTTCATCATTTAATATTTCGAATGGCAAGTAAACAGAGTAAACACAGTTAATGTTGACATAATGAATTCATAATTGGTGAAAATATATGAATATACTGAGATGGATGTGCTGTACACGTTCACATTCTAGATATATCTGGGTATTCATGATATATTCCATATAATTTTCATCCATAGTATTTTGCGATATTGTTCCAATGAGTTTGATGTATTCTTCCCAGTTTCCTATACACAGTAGAAAATTTTGAGTATTTTTAACACAAGTGCATTTCCCAAACAGTCCATTTAAAATTTCTGTTAAATCTTGACACAAAGGATGTGAGAAATTGACGCAAAAGTGTTGAATTCACATTGAAAATCTGTCAATTTGACGATCATCTGTGTTGATTTTTAACACGCATTTTGAGTGGATCATTTCTTACACAAAATTGCTAAAATCGGAGAGTAATACACGTGGATTGAAGATTTTGGAGGTCTTGAAATGCCCAGAACAATTTTGTTTAGTGTTTTTTTATGACCAGGAATTTTTGTGCCTCTCGTGTACAGAACAACAATTACACTGTAGACAAAATTTCCAAAAACAGTGTGGAAGTTCATTACCAACCATTTTTTAGTGAATTCACAAACAATTTTGATAAAATCTCAAACAATTTTTGTCCAAAATTTTTTAAGAAGTCATGAAAATCCTTTGGGAATACACAAACAATCTATGGATTTCCAAAATGATCTGGAAATTTACAAATCCATCAGTTTTTTACCATTCTTTTCTTCTTTGAAATTCACAAATATTCTTTAAAAGTGTATCGATTGCTTCCCTGATGGGCTATTCAGACAATTGGCGAACATTAGGTAACTGTCGGAGATTGGAAAGGGCACAACATCGTTCGAACAATTGGACATTGTGAGAAAGGTTATAATGCATTCAGACATGTCAGGCCAAGCTAGATAAATCATAGACACATTTTGGACATCACAGTCTCAAAACCTCGGACACGTTTTAGATAAACAATATACGTTGAATTCGACTTTGTCTAAAATTTTGAGAGAATTGACATAAATGAACATCGTGGATATGTTTTAGTCAATTTTTTCGACACATCTGGACATTATAAATGCTTTACCAACAAAGTTGGATGTCCCAAATAGAGGAAGATTCGAGACTCTTGAGTGAAATTCGAAAATAATGATTATCATTTGTTCTAAGTCTTCGAAGACAAATCTTCACATCGAGTCAAGTGTTGGCATGGAATAGTTGAAAATAACAGATCTGAAATGACCAAATTGATTGCGTCCAGGATATCAAACAATTTTTGTGTATTCAAGATCGAGACAAGACCTTTTTCTGAATTGCAACCATTTTGAATAAATCTTGATGTTCAACATCACAAAAAGATTCTTTCCAATTTTTTCTCATCTTTCAAATATAGTTGTACACCGATTCAACGAATTTTGCACTATAACTGGTCAGTTTTGTCAACTTTATTCGAGAGTCTTCAGTCAACTTCTGGTGCTTTCTGAGCTGATTCGACAAAGATGCGACATGAATGTCGATGCCGGTGCAGTATAGATCTTTTTTCCTGCCGCATCTCATACTTGAGATATAAAAAATACGAACTGAATAGACAAAAGTATGACACTCATGGAATTGATGAATTTATGAAAGCTTTAGAGCGCGCCATTGATGTGCTATGCAGCCAAATTTAGAATTTTATTCTTTCCCACGTATCTTTCAGATCTTGAGAACTATTAAAATGTGTAAGAAATCTTTTCGATGTCCCAAGAATTTTGTTATCCGGATGACAAGAAAACTTGTCGAATCAGCACATTGTTGCGAATCACTGCATATATGTAAAAAATTGTTATTTGAAATTTCACCAACCTCTTTTACGACGATCCACGGCCAAAATCAACGTATTTAGATCGTGATTTGTTTTTTCCTGACGTGTGCTGCTCCCTTTCCAACAAAAACAACCCTTCCCGTGCGTTCGTTGGTACTTCCTTTCGCTCAGCTCGATACAAAAAGATCGAATCAAGGACACCGAAGGAAATGAAAAGACGATAAAACTTGGTTGCCCACTCATTGGATTAGACTGGATCGCCTTATGGAGTCATCCTATCACATAAAGTGGTCATAAAAAGATATAGAAAGAAATTCTATCATGAAAACAGATATGGAAGGATTGAATCGGAAAAGCAATAATTCCTATCGTAAGGTTTTAACCTTCTAACTTTCGATAAGAAATTATCTGAATTCAGCTGATCAAAGTTTTGGAGAATCACAACAAATTCGAAGAGTATACCAAATATCATATAAGAGTCAATTCATGTCACAAACATCAATCTCACCTTTATCAAAAAAACCGCAATTCCAATTGACTGGAATGGCTCTTTGTTTTTCAAATCTTTCCTCGTTCGGTTGTAAGAGCAAAATGTATCTTGGATGTCACGTTCCTATGATCTTTCTTCACGTGGTTCTCGTCTCAAAGGTTCAAGTCGAAGATGTCGTCAGATGTTATTAGGAGTAGACAAAGACAAAGATGATGTAGATCGTTGGGTCCTCGTGTCATCTCCTGGGGTTGTCCTGAATTAGACGATATATATTATTCTCTAACTTATGGAGGTAAGAGAGGAAAAGGAGGATTGCTGTTGCTAATGTCTATTCTAACCGGACTTTCCGGTTTAATTAGTTCACGACCATTAGGTTTATCTATATAGGAGGTATGTTGGGGTTGGCCAAGTTCCGGTGGAAAACCTTGATGGCCTGATGGCAACTTTGCCCCTTCCTCATCGAGGAAGGTGTCGTTACGAAACGATTAGGTTATACTTGGGATCTGATTCCAAGGGATTCGTCGTAGCTTATTAAATTGCACACGGAAGATCGGATTTACTGGATTGTTATAAAATTTATTACTTCCTGTAAATACTGCAAAATTATTCTTCATTGCAGACTGATAATTTTAAGTTTTGGTTTGCTACTTACAGTCGGTGCAATTAATTTGTTTCCTTCTTTCCGAAAGAACCTTGTTGGCAGTTTATTGTTATTCAACTGTAAACATTTATGATCAGTTTTCCATGTTCAGAACATTATTTCTCACATATTTATCCACTTAAAAATGTTCTTAATTAATCGACTAACAATGAATTGGCAACAAGGATCTATCGGAAAGAAGGAAAAGGATTAACTAAACCAACTATACGTATACCAATACTGAGGGTATGACCCAAATTAAAAAGATTCCAATTAACTCATTATAGTCTTCGTAACAGGACTGATGCTGCTGTATGCAACATTCTCGTTGTAATTGAGGATTTTGAAAATTGTATATAATCCAATATAGTTTATATATAAGTTATACATAAATTGTATATGAATTTGAAAATTTTTTCACATGGTAGGTCTCTGTTATTGCGAAGAATTCCAGTTGCGATTAAATAACATAATGATGAAGATAATGCCACTTAGAAAAAGCTTCACCAGTGTACGAAGTTTTTTTCATGGATCGACGAATCGTAAAACACTATTAAAAGGAACTTACAATAAGAAACCCTGAAAAGTTCGTACACCGGCAACGCTGCTTAGAAGGAAAAATATTTTTATCACTTGATTAGATAAAGAGAGATGAACTTTTGAACTGTGTAAAACTTTTGTTCTTTCTTATATCAAGCAATCCATGCGATTTTTATTGGAACCATATTCATTCTAATTGAAGAGAAATAATACGAATCCGCTCCAAGATTTAAAATTGAAGTTCGCATATACTGTAAATGAAATAAATCTTGAAAATGATTTCATAGTCATGGGTAGGGGTTGAATCGAGAACTGTTTATAGGCCGTGGGGTGCCTCATCCAATTACGAAATAAAATTGGTTTTTTGTCAATTTTAATCCGCGACACTCGGTGTTTCATTGATTCCCACGACCTTCTGGGACACGTAACCTACGAGTTCGAGAAACAACGAAAGAGAAAAAGCGCGAATCAGCATTTCAATTGATCTCTATAACATAAGTTATAGATTTTCATATCTGTCATTTCAATGTTTCGTCCTAATCCAACACAATCTTTGGCAATTCGAATATAAATATCATACCAATTCTGTTGATTTCTTTTTTTTTTCAATTCCCCAAGTACGTGAAAATTTGAAGAATTTTATACATTTATTCTCACCATGGGGTATATACTCCAATCCCGAATGAATGATATCAGAAGTTTGAATTTAGAACTAGTTCCCCTGTTACTGATAAAACTTTCAACTTGAGAAATAAAATTTTACATTCAAATGAGAGAGGCAAATGTGAGAATTATTCTATATCATCTGGGAATTGATATAAGAGTATTCATATGAAAAGTTATGTCGGCATTGAATATATTCGAAATGAAGTAAATTCGAAACTTCACACTTCGATTCTATCGCGCACCGTTCATTTTTCGATAATCCTGATGAATTAAAAATTTTCAATTCGGTTTACAGGAAACTGGGATGAGATAATGAAGACGTAGTCTGCGAATTGGTTTTTGTGATGTAGAAAACGTTGTGATAATATCTCTTGCCTGTAATTATCAGGAGCTATTAAGTTTATCTACGACCATTAGAATCATTGAGTCCAGTTCTTGTTCGAGCTACCCCAACGTGCGATAATGTATTTCAATGATTAATTTTATCCATGTATCATTCGGAGATTGAAATACGTAATTCGTTTCATTAACATATCGAATTGGACCTTGATATAGTGTGGTGTTTTATTACGTAAAATTTGGAAAATAAATGATGCTAATGAATTTTTTTCCGTGAAATCGCTGTGTGAAATTTCACGAAATACCCCACAAACTATGTTCTGCGTTCATCAGTGTCTGAATTTATCACATTCTTGAGATTGTGGATTCTACTATTGAACCAATTATATTACTGTTCCCTCAACCCACCTTTTCTCAATGTACTGAAACATTCTGTGTTGCATAGGTTAAGCCAAATTTTGATTTATCTTGAGAATATTAAGAGAAATTGTATGAGGTACTCATTTGACGCAAGTTTTGATCATTCTTCAGGGTATTAGAATAGTTTTAAACGTTAGTGTGCGTTGTGAAGGTAGTTGACATTAAGATTCTGTTCAATATGAAGTCATAATTTAATAGGATCTTTTATGATTATGTTATCTAAGAGAAGGTAGTTGTCGTTTCGAAATTGTAATATTGTGCAGCATTTTTACCAAAACTTCATATTCGAAAAATCTTTTTCCTCTCCAAAAGAAAAAAACACAAAGATTTATCATATCGCCAAGTTAGTACAGTACGCAAAGCATTTACTACGAGTTTGCAACAAGCGGCAAAGAGCTGAGGGACATATCGCGAGTATTCATATCCCTGGATACCTCTTTGCTTGCCCGCTCCTTGGTTTTTTGTTCTACTTTCATTTATTTTCTCGACTGGGTTTTCTTTTCTCTGCGAGCCAACTACCTTTACCACGTGTCTCTATCTTCTTTTCGCGCTACTCTTTTCCTTCCTGTACTTGCTGTGTCAGGGCACTGCGCACGACTTAGGGACCCTAGAGATCGTCGGAACACGCTTCTACCTTCGTACTCAATGATAAATTTTCGACGTCGGAATTGCTTCACTGTAAATAGCGGTCGCTCGAGAATATTTAATACAGTGAAGTCGAAACAAATGTCATTCTGCGCGTTCAAGGAAATTGATAATTTTTTTCCCACAGCAGTGGATAGTGCATCATGATTAATTTTCAAAAAACTTTTCATGCGAGAAGTCGAGGTACGTGTGAAGAGCAGCAATGGATAAAAGGAGAAAACAGAGCGAAACTTACCTTTGAGAAACGACGACGGAGCGAAGTGTTCGTCGCGAGGAGGTAGAAATAAAGAAGAAGTAGAAGGAGAAGTGAGGAAGAAAGAAGAAGAAGAAGAAGATGAGGAAGTCGGACTCGGGGATATAAGGAGGAAGAAGAGGGCTCTTGAAAGAATGAGCTCGAGGTAAGAAGAGCTGCTGCTGCGACTGTTGCTGTTGTTGCCGCTGCTGCTGCGTGTCGTGGGCGCTCGAGCTTGCTAGACTGGTCAGGAAATAGGAATTCAGAGGAGAAAGAAGAATTAGAAAAGGGACAGCGGTTGATGGGAAAACCAGACAAAAAGAATGGAAGATGCTGAGAGGAAATTGGAATAGGATGAGGCTACAACAAAACAAAACACGATGAATGTCCCGATGTGCAAGCTGTAAGCATACAAAGAATACACTGTTAATCGTAGTTTTAGATTTTTTAAAATATTGATTGATTTTTTCAGTTATCGTGTCACTTTTGTATTGAAAAATAAAACGATACATTTCATTTTCGATATCCCCGCTTGAAGCATTTTCAAATGGTCGATGTTGAAATCGTATTTAGTATCGTGGAAATGACAATCGATTGTTTCAGGATATTTCATACTTTCTGTCACGTTTATGAAACGGGAGTTGGATAACTCACAGAATTTGAGAAAGTTCCTCACTCCGGACATAAAATAGAAATCGACGTAATATTTAGGCTGATTGTACTTAAATTTACATATGATGAATATTCTTCAAATGTTTGTGTGCTCGCGAAGTATTAAAACACCATATAAATTGTGAAGAAATTCCTTCTGGAACTTCAGAAAATGTGAAGAATTTTTTGTAGCCACCTTCTTCTGAATTTTCAAAAAGATTTAGATGAGCTTTCATGAACTTGACTGAATTTTCAAAATATGTTTCAATAATTTAGTCAAGGTTCTTCAAAATTCAGTAAAGTTTATTTGAAACTTCAGTAGAAGATTACATCCAAATTTTCTTGAACTTTCAGAAGGAATTTTCCACAATGTATTTCATATCCCTCGACTAGAAATTTATCCTTTGAGCTTGATCACGGTGACCTTGATCTTCCTCTAGTTCCAACATAGGACTATGTGATAGACCGATATAATAGAGGTGGCTGGTTCTAACGCTTGGCCACCATCAAAACATGGTTTTCTGAAGCATTTTGTCATACTCTTTTTGAATTTGTAGACATTTTATCTTTATCTCTTTTGGTCTGTCACATATGGCAACTTTTTCTCGTAAAAACATGAAAACTTGTGAATTTCATGTTAATCACTTATTCAGCCAGCAAAGTGCTCCTCAATTTGGGTTTATGCTACTACCAGTACCACGGTAGCAACGTAGTTTTCCAAGATTTTTGCACTGCTTCCTACCATGCATGAGTATATTTAATGCAACCTATAAGGTAGCACTACCTCAGTGCTACCAAGTCGTGCTCCTGGTAAAATACACCCAAATCGCTCCCATTTTCATACATAAATCAGGTATTATATGTACAGGACGCTTTTGAATGCATAAGTGGATGGTAGCGACGCTGCTAGAAGTGCTGCCTTGATTTTGCTGGCTGGGTATAGATTAGGTCAATGGATACTTCAAATTCTGGACTGGATGGAACATTTTGTTGTACTTTGAGGTTACATCAGTAGGTCTGGAAGATTCAATTTGGCAGCCGGCTTACAGTGGGGCTAAATGTCAAGAAATCGGACAAAACTATGAAGAGTTTTGGAAATTCGCTTGAGAATTGGTAGACAGAGGTTTTTGAGATTGCTGATTATGAATCTGTTGGAAAATTTAATATGGCGGAGAGACATTCGAAATTTCATCGGATTTCCTTCAAATTTAGGACTTCGGTACCCAGTGTTGCAATTCAAGCCCATATCTGCAGAAGTGATTTAAATGATCATTTTCCTTGATTTTCTGAATTTTATTCACCATACTGAATCCACCATTTTGTACTGAGAAATTTTCGTAATCAACGATTTGAAAAATCTCTGGGTACAAAATTTGAAAGGAATCCATTGAATTTTGGAATTTCCACCATAGATTCGTAAGCAGCGACCCCAAAAACCTGCAAGTACCAGGTTTTAAGGGGTTATATCTGTTTAAAATTCTTTCTTTTCCCATTTTTTTTATTGGCTTAAATGATTTCAAAACATCTCAAGAATGATATCAAACAACATTTATTGATGAAAACATTTTTCGAAAACTCCTAAAATATGAATGTTTGAAGCAATTCTGGGCGGTTCGAAATGACAAATCCTGACGTTCTCAATCATGTAGCGATTTTGAATGTTACCAAAAATCGCTAAATCGTCCAAGAAAGAGTTGGAGCAGAGTTATTTGAACTTATAACGGCAGTTATATGGTGCTGGGATCGCAGACTAAAAGCAAAAACAATCAGCGAGCCTCTGTTTTAAGAATTCCTTATCGTAAACTCATTCTCAAACTTCGAACGCGTTTTTCTCGAAACCACTTTTTCAAAATCGGCCGACATCAGAACTCGAGTGATTTTTATCCGATTGACTTGGGAATTTAACTGTAGCTTCTCGGATAGATTATCCATCGAAGTACAGAGGATTTTCACGATTGATGAACAATTACGATTTTTATAAACAAATTATGGTGGATTTTTTCAACGAAAATGCGATTTAAATTTTTTCTTCAAATTGATGCCAAAATTGCAAAAATCAATATTTCTCAATAATCCTACGTACTTCTGTAGCAAAATTCGTGTAGATTGAGAAAAAATTTTGTTCATTGTTCTAGCTGCAGACGTACGAGACTTCTGATGTCGGCCGTGGAGCGCCTTAAAAAAAATACGCTTCTGTTGTATATACAACTGAGCCGCTATTTTTTCCTCAATATTGAAATGAAAAATGTTTTTCTTCACCTGAAGATATGTATAATAAATCCTCGAAACCTTATATTGATCGTTCCATTTGTAGAGACACAAAAAATTTACAGAAAACTCTCTCACTTTTAGGCTTCAAACAGATATAACCCCTTAAGCGAATATTCAGAACTCCTCATAGTTTTGTCTAAATTCTTGACCTTTAGCCCCACTGTGAGCCGTCCACCGTATTGAATTATCTAAAACTGCTGATGTAACTTTAAAGTACAATTAAAAATTTCACCCTATTCAGAATTTGAAGTATCTACATAAGTCCGTTGATCTCATTCAGTTCACGATTGATCAACATGAAATTTGCAAATTTTCATGTTTTCACAAGAAAAAGTTTCCATGTTGGACGAACCAAAAGAGATGAAGATATCTACAGATCCTCAAGGAGTATGGAAACATGCTTCAGAATATGTATCATCATTAAGATTTACTAGCGAATTCAATCATTATGGATTAGTTGAGAAACAGATCAAATTCTCACCGTTCTAGATCTTTACGTGTTGATAGCCTGGAGAATGATTAGAATAGTTTCTGTTAGGAATTCGATACAGCACAACGTGATTATGAAATGAAATGTATACTACGCACTCCAGATTTCATTTGGTCACGAAATTTGGTTAGGTAAAACTTGTAATACATATAGGAACATAGTTTTGTGTTTCAAATGAAGTAAAATTATGCCTAAATCTGGGAAAAATATTCAAAAAGTTCGGTGAATAAGTGTTAATTTTGAGGAAGTGGATTAAGGGGTGATATCACCTTGTGACTTTTTTTTCACTTTTTTTTTTATTGGCTTAAACACTTCCTAAACTATCTGAGAATGATAGGAAATGTCGATTATACGGGAGAAAATATTTCAAGTTTATAAAAATGACGATTTTTTGCGCATAGTCGAGGAGCGAAATAAGCGATAGTTAGAGAGCGCTGGGGTTTTTCGGTAAGAGTTTTGAAATTTCGTTTGTATGGAATTTACCGATAATTTCTACTTCCATTCCTACTTCAATTCTGAGTAATAGATGTCTCTACTGATCTTATGTAGAGACTGAAAGAGCATTTCTTTAAACAGAAATTTCACTACAAACATACTACTTGAAACTTTGAACGCGTTTATCTCAAAACCATGTCTCTGGAGTTGGCCGTACCGATAACTCTGCCAATTTTCAACCGATTGCTTTGAAATTTTCACTATATCTTGAAAACATGATTATCTATAGAACATCGTAGGATTTTTTCGATATTTGGTGTTGAACCGATTTTATAGCCGGTTTTCGATCGATTTTTTCAGAGAAAACAGGTTCTTCAACTTCAAAACGATGCCATTTTTTTTAAAATTCATTTTTCAACCAAATCCTACGATGTTCTATAGATTTCACCATATATTTTAAGAAAATCTTTGGTTTTTTGTTCTAGATCCAAAACTGTGACCTGTAGCGGTACGGCCGAGCAGGTGTATGAAAAGAAACGGCTTTTTTCAGTCTACTTCCAAGCCTCTATTTTTTATTTCAAAAATCAAATAAAATATGTCTCTCATATCTGAAGACTAGTGCTTTCATTTGTACAAGACCTCATATTAAGGAACATTTTTTTGACTCCACAGTAGGCCTTTGAAATGAAGCTCAGTTTGTCTGGTTACAAGGTGATATTACCCCTTAAACGATTTTTTATGAAATACAGAAAGAATAGTTGGGAAAGAACTCAACTACGACATGATAAATTCTACTACTTCATAGTCCAAATAACAATATTGATTGTGGAAACAATTATTCGATTTAATTACGTTCAAAATGAAATAGTGTAACTATCAATCAACTAACTGTTTATAATTGAGTCTTTCCCCAAGTATTACCTTCTTTCTCTCAGTGTAGGGACATAGCAACCTCACGCTGCGGAGAGTTTATCATAAAAATTCCAAAAGCAAACGATTGAAAAGCCTGACAAGTTCACAACAAGCTCATATGCTTTTTGGGATAAAAATGCTGATTTAAATCGAATGAATATGTTGAACCTTGCTAAGCTGATAATTTTATCAAGTCCTTATGAAATATCAGGCCAATCTGATGATAATCTCTAGTCGAGTTCATTCAAATCATAATTCAGAATAAAATCTGAGACAATCACACGTTGTAATTGCTCCCAGCGAGGTGATGAAACAACCCTTATATTCTGTAATCCCATTGTTTTCCTCTCTAATTTTTGTTTTGTCAATTTATCATCCCTCTGCATTGATGTTTTTGTTTATGCGTAGATTGTTCTATTTACCTTGACAGTGCCGCTAGATGCGCTAGAAGCGGGCAAGCGTCACGTCCTCAGTGAACGAAGAAAACTTATCGATATCTTGAATTAGATAGAAAGATAAAGGAATAGATGTTAGTATTTGGTTAGTTTATTAGTGGAGTCTTAATATTTGGAAAGAAGAATTAATTATTCTATAATCGACATCATTCTTATGATGAAGTTCTTGTGTTGTGTGTTAAATATTATTAGTTGATTGATACATGTTTTGTTATGAGAGCAACATTTGATTCGCTGATTTGATAGGATTAGGGTTTTAGATCGGGAAATTTACGAAATTTTCTTCCATCTATCATCGTTCGAAATACTAGAGTTAGTCGATTATAGAATTTTTATAAAAGAGTTATCGATATCGCATGCAAGATTTAAAATTGGAAGTAAGTAGGAATCGGAGAGGAATTTAAAGTTTCTCGTCCTCGTACTATTCGCATGGAGATGACCCTGTTCGATCGTTCCCCAACATTCTAAACAGTTCAGAACATAAAATCTCAAATTCGATGAATTCAAATCAACCACTTCTGAATTGTTTGATTTGATGTTAAGGAAATATTCCTCAACGTATTGACTGATTGAAAATTTCAAATTAAGTTGGATTATTGATATAGTTTAGGGCATGCTCCTGCAGGAGGGTATATTAAATTCATATGTATAAGTATGTAGGTGTGTAGACGTTGATTGGTACGTACGTAGAATACTATCACACCATCGTATTACGAAACTAGCGTGGTAATACGTATCAGGCAACTACATTTCATGGTTGATCGAGGCGCTTGGACCAAGACCAACCCTATAGACAATTTCCCAAAGGGTTCGAGTCTTGATATAATGCGCCAAAGCCAAGCCAAAGTATACATGGTTGCCAGAGCGAATGCCTACGTTTCCTGTTCTGCTGCATTGTATATGTATGTATGTATTTGTACATTTACGGGTGTGTGTGTGTGTGTGGCCTATGGGAATGAAGTACAAGGGAAAGGGTAACACTCCTTTTCTTTTCCCTTGTCCTCCCACGGGGTGAATTCATCAATGGGGTTTGATAAGCAGCTTCGACCTTTCAGGTTGGACGGAGAAGAAATGAAAGTGTTAGGAGGAAAAAAGAAGAAGAAGAAGGAGCAGAAAAAGGAGAAAAAGGAAGAGAAGATGGTGTTGCAAGTTCCATTTGAAAATTGTGGTTCGTGGCACGTTCGTACATCGATCGTTTCTGGCTTCTTCCGCTTTTTATCTCCCTTCCTTTACTCTTGCCTAATCTTTTCTCCTTTCCGTACTCATTCCGCCTCCGCGAAAAGAGTTGAAAAGGCACCCATCGTCTCGAATCTTGAACACAATTGAAGAAGTATGGAACTGTAGGGAATCTCGTTTAGATCATTTCCACCTCAATTCGGTTTAAGAGACGTGCTGTATGGTCATATACTCAATGGATACAATTTATCGATGTTCGATCATAAATAAAGTCCTTTGAGAGCCAAGGATCCAAAGAATTTCTCTCTGTTCTAATGTGATCAAATGTAAAAATCCACACAAATTTTGACAATCTCGTGGCGAGTAATACGGCATTTATTGAAAAAATATTCTTCCTTTTTCATCATTTAAATAATCTGGAACGAATTGAGAATTGAAAATTCACATTGGAATGCATGTAGCGTAAATTGATAGAGTTCTAATTAGTATATCACGAAGTTTATTCCATTAAACACACGAAATTCAATTCATAAAAATGTGCTCGTTGTTGTGAATTCAATTGTCAACTCAGCGAAAGACGGATTAATTTGTTCAATGTGTTTACATGCTTTCTTGTACATCTCAAATTATTCCTTCTCATAAAAATTCAAAACAGATTCTGTCATTTATATTCAAAGAATGACATATTTTCACGAAATCGATCTTCGTACCAGGAGGTACTGTGAAAATCTAGAGAATGTACCTTATATGATTTCTGTTGGCGCTTGTGGTGCTTTCTAAATATGCATGATTGCATGTATATATATGCACATATATACATATCCCGACATTTGTCGGAATGAAATATGAAAAATTCACACCTAGGTTTGAAATTTAACATTCACATTTTCTAAAAACAAAAAACCTCGCATTACTCAATTTACTTTCTTCAAAAAGTACATTGTATGTTATTTTTTGTCAAATCAAAGAACGAAAAATTACATGAAGTTGAATTTTCATGCTTCTATTTATAAGGTTTACATTGACATCTCATGAAAATGCCATTCATTCGCCGTACGTTTGTACAAAGTACAAATTCCTGAGCGCTTGGCTTTGATCACAGAGAAACACATGAAAAGAGGGGTGGGAGCTTAAAGCTGGAGTTTTCCGAGCTAAAATTGTCTGTAATGCCGTGCCACGGCACACGATGATAAAATACGTACATAGCTTGTATATACGTATATATTGTGACATAGAACGACATTACAGGGACGAACCGTGAAATTATGCCACGTCGCACATCGTCCGTGACGATACACGAACGTTCGCATAATCGAACGAGAGTATTCGTTCTCTCCTCTCTCCCGATGGCCCTTCCCCCTTCCCATCCCACATTTCATCTGCTCCCAACTCCCGCGATGCACATACTATGTATATCGAATATAGAGAGGAGTTACGAGAAGGGGTTGGTGCAATAGCAGCACACTCGACTCGACAGCGCGTAAAGCAAGCCAGTTCGGATGCAAATCTTCATCCATTTTGCATTTTGTCGTCCGCTCGACGAGACCACTGCAGTACAAGGGACTGTTATATGACACCGTCAATAGTGTCCCTTTGGTATAATGTCGGAGATGCTTACCCCGGTATTCCCACCCTGATTTAACAACTTTCATCCCTTATATGTTTTCTAGGAAGAATCAACTATGTACACTTATTTTGTGGGTATCTGAACGTTATTGGTTCGCTATAAAAAATAACAACCTTCTGAGGATGACGTGCTAGGGCGATGTGCAGTACGGCCCTTCAAAGTACCTCTTAAATTCATGTTCACCACAACTGCATAGCCGAATTGAATTTATGACGTTGATTCGATAAAAATTGTAAGCTTCGATATTGCATCATTCAATTGAGTGTACTTTTATCCGATGGAAAGCAATATTGCGCAGGATATGTAATGAGTTGAGATAATGTTATCTCTAAATTCACTTATCGGTAATTGTATTGTAACAGTAATTTTCGAGAGAGCATGCAGTGATGCATGTTATTGTGTCAGTTATAACACAGAGATTTCGTTAATAATGAAATGCCACGTGAATGATCGTATGGCGCTATCGTCGTTGATAATATGTGTACAGAGCAGAGATAATTGCTCAACGTTCAAAGAATTTCTATTTCAATCAACTCGAATAGTTTTCCGCGTATTGGGATTTGTTTTATATAAATAATTGGATTAGAAATATTGAAGCGAGTATCAGTTGCACCAAATTTTCTGGTTAAAACTTTTGTTCACAAGGATTCTTGACTTTCACTGTTAGAAATTTCTGATTGAACTCCCAAGTACATGTGATGGAAGAAAAAGTTATTCACGTAATTGAAAAATTTATTGAAATTCCAATTACATTTGAACGAAATTTCAGTTTCAAAAATATACAATAATGTATCATATAAAATAGCAAAAATTAAAAATTCAGGTGCGTGTAAATGAATTCAGATGTCAATCACTAAGAATTGGAAATTTCATTTCCAAATGTACATGAAAAATATATTGAATTCAAAGACATTTCTAACAGTATTCATTCCTAGAAATGTAGCTGTGAAGTTTTCAAAAAACACCTTCGAACAAGGAAATTTTGAAAATACTTGATGGAAATGTCGATCTGAGGTTATTCCTTAAAACACCCTACATGAAAATCTTCAGAATCCGTCAATGCTGACGATAGAGTACAACGGATAGCAGGGTTAACACACAAAATTTTCTGCATGAAGCACCATCGTGATGTAAATGGAGGACGTTTACCCCAAAGGGAGGACTAAATGATTTTATCACAAAATATATAAAGGAGCATGGGTTACAGTGGATCACTTTTTTTATGGTCTATAATTCCAAAAATAGTGAATGTTCCAGCATGAAAGTTCTATATATATATATATTTATATACAATATTCCCTTGCCCACAAAATGAATAAACCATATTGTCGATTAGCATGAATGAAATACCAAGTTTTAATCGTCTTATGAAGTTGTATCCACTGATCCACTGTACCCCACATCTGGGTTATAGTGGATCATTCCGTGGATCGAACTCTCAAAACCTTTGGATTTCTCACAGTAACGCTGTAAGGTGGTGAAAGGAATGGCTTTCAATCTTGCAGCAGCTGTGATTTTCATTCGATCTTTGTTTACAAGATTCATAACACTCTACATCAATTCTCGACTATGCTGTCCAATATTGGTCTTTCGAACACGTTTCCACGACATTTTGAACTGCAGTGAAGGGATCAAATATCATTCCGAACGGTTCAACCAATCAGCATTATACTAAATGCTCAGACTAGATCACGATTCAGTGTACCCAACTCATATGCTTATATTTGAAAATATATATTTGTGAAAAAATAACCAATCCGTGGATAAAAATTACTTGCAAATTCTTCATTTCAGATATTCATAAACAGGTAAAAATACAGACTTGAATCAGTTAACATACACGGAGAGAAAAGAATAGTTATATTCTCAATGTAGCATGGGAATGATTACTATGTTACATGGTGACGAAAATTTTTAGATGGTGCGAGTCACTTGACATAGTGATGCTCCCGATTTTATGTGGTAACATTAGCCCTGTTAACATAGTAATGATTACCACGTTACATTGGAGACAGTACTATGCAACTAAACATGAATCCAATGCTATAAAGTAATATTGACCATGATTTTTTCATTGATTATAACCTAAATTAAACTATTGACATGTATATACACACAAGGCTTCTCAATGAATGAGGTTATAAATAAATAAATTAGGTTATGAAATGGTTAATAGAAAGAAAAGGGAGCACACAGTCAAAAACTAATTATATCAGTCTTCTAAATAATGACTGTGTTTTTACTTGATTATCAATAGTGGGCTGCCCACCGTAATAATATGTATAATATATGTATGCCTATACACGTCGTGTCGATATTGCCCACAGCGTGCATATTTCCATTAACTGGAATGACGGCTATTGTAACATGGTAATCAGTACCATTTTACATTGCTTTGAGTTCTATTTGTCTGATTTCTATGTAATATAGTAATCATTACCAGAAAAATGGCGAAGGATTCTATTCTCACATAGTAACATTTAAGATTTTCAATAAAATAAGAACAAATACTATGTTAGCATGGTAAATATTACCATACATTTCTCTCCGTGTATGTATGTAAAAGAATATATATTCTTTTGAAAAAAAGACACATCAAATTCTTTGTCAATCTAAGATCCAGGCTGGCATTTTATCAATAGCAATCGAACACAGGTTATGGTACCTCACGGTTTAATGGAATTGTAAAATTAAGTTGAAAAAGGCTGTCTTCAATTAGTACTACTAGCCTGTGCAGTCGTTTTATGAACTCATATGTGTGGTAATCCCCTGTGACCCATGCTCTCCTATTGTGAAACAAATCGGTGAGTTTACCGAGAAATTCTTCGGGAATTCAGGCAGCAATCAACCCGACAAAACTTCAGCAAAATAATCGAGATTTTGGGAATTATACCAAAAAAAATATGGTTAATATACCAATTTTTCACCGAAAAATTCAATATATCTACCGTAAACTGAGGTGGCTTTGTGAGTAAAAGGGGTTACTGTGTAACATACTCATGAACTCTAAATCGTTTCGATTAATACGTAGAGGCCAACGTGGTTGATGATGGTCTAAATACGAGTGGTCGAGACATCAATTTCTTTGATCCATCATTGATCATAGGCTGTGTCATGCCTTGTCCATTCTTCAACCAATATTACCTGAAGGGAAAAAACTGATTTCACAGGAGGGTCTCTAGTGTAGGGCAGGATATGGCCTTAAGCATTAGACGACCCTGGATGCCAGTAAATTTTCACGTTGCATTAAGCATGGATGATAGATTGGGCCAGCTTAGGAAATAGTTTGGCTCAGTTTGGACAATGAGCATTAGTTTGACTCAACTCCAGCGATAGTTCAAGCTATTCTTTGGTTGATTGGTCCAGAGTGAAACTTCCTCCTTATGATGCCATTTGCAATAATTCTCACCAGGGTGCTGCTTATTTCTTGCGAATGGCAAACCAAGCATTCAATTAATATATAAGTCTCCTCCGAAGATACCATAACAGAAAGGATTTTTCTTCTCTTTCAGAACGCGCCAATTTCAACGCCAGGATCACCGGATTTGAATCATCCGTCAGGTGAAACAAAATTGCCGGTCATCTGTATGAAAAACAAAAAAAAAATAGAAATGATAGGGTTAATTACGAAAATCTCAAACAATTTTCTAATGGTGTGAGAAAAACTGTAATACACGGCTATTGAATTTCAAGATTCACAATACCGCAAGATTGTTCTTCTGCACAATCGTATTAATTTCTCATTCCACGGTCAGTAACGATTTAACGAATCCAATTATACTTCGAGCGACGAGATGATGATGAGATATCAAGCCCGTTTTGAATTTCAGTAACAAAAATCGTATCACGTGTCGATGAAGGGAGAATTCAAACCGACAAAATCGAGATGAATAAATAACCAATTGTTGAAAAGAAATGAAGGATCGAAATTTGGAACCTTATTTTCCAGTTATACCCAGCATTGGGCTATGCGAGCATTCGTTACGTATCAGAAATAAGAGAGGTGATCTGGAATGGACGAATGTAAATCTACCTTGATTTTATGCAAGTTTCGCGTCATTGTAGAGGCGAAAACTCGTAAACGCGAAAGTGATGGGGAGGTCGGGTCCGCTTTCTTTGCTTTATCGCTATTGCTATGCAGCGACATCAATTCGATTATGTGCTTCAACTTCAGCGACGCTTCTCGTTGGCGTTGCTTTTACGGCTAATGGCCTCCTCCGCAATGAAAATCTCAACCAATTCTACTCGACCGGTCGAACGGTAGGTTGGTTGACCGGTCTCTGTTGGTTGCGCGTAACGTATGTTTGTACTTTGGAAGAAACAGAACCGTTGTGTCATCCGTCCACATGGACCGAACTGATACATGGTATCCATATACATACAGCCAAAGCAGCTTTCGACTGTATCGCTTTGATACCGACTGATTCACCACACTCCCTCAGTTTCGAAAAACACAACAAAGTACATACGAACTGAATGCCTACACGCTCACGTTCGAACATTGTCCAAAAACATCTCGCATAATGTCGACACAAAAGCTGCTTTTATGCAAACACGTGGGCATTACCAAGTAATCGCTCGTTCGTTCGTAAATTCGTCAGTAGTAGTCGAATGGATACGCAGGCCAAAATAAAAATTCACACCGACACGTCATTGGAATTCTGTATGCGACGGTGAAAAGATACCCTGCACAAAGCGGAGGAGAAATATTATTGCGAACAGTTATGATATAGATGATTCTATCGATGGCACGTGATCAAACGATGCTCCTATGAAATTTCAATGATTTGGAATGATTGATAAGGTGTTGCTAGTGCACCATGTATAGACCGATCGAAGAACGTTAAAAATTCATAACAGCTCGATGAAAATTTTAGTCTCATCAAAATATTTTTTGAAAATTGTTTGCGAATATTATCTGTAATGTTGGCTTTTACGTTCTGGTGACAGGAGGAATGAATCCCTTCTGGACGGGAGATTTCAAGATATTTTTTGTTTGGAACATTTTGATTCATCAAAACATCTTATATAGTGATCCAAAAGTTAGTGAGCGATACGACAGACTTCGAATATACACGATGAAAAAGTAATTAGCTGTGAAATGCACAGCTATTTTTTTAGCTCCTAAAGCTAAATTTTAGCTAATAAGTGTCCTATGGGTGCTAAAATATTTACCTATGATGCACTGTTAAATTGATAATAAATTTTGTTAATTCTTAAATTTAATAGGAAATTTCTTGCAAAATTCAATATTCCCATATTAAATTTAATCAAGTTCTCAAATTGAATATAAGTTATGAAATTTCAGAATTTCTCATTGAAATGTAAAAAAGTGATTATCCAATTTACAAATATCGTATTAAAATTAAGGAGAAGATTCTTAAAATTAAGAATTATATATATTATTGAAATTAATATCATATTATGAAATTATGAAAAGGCAGGGTTTTTCGCAGTGTGGGTAAAAAATTATTTCCGGGTCAGTTTGCATCTACTGTGCTTGAGGATTGAATTGTATATTCGTAATACTGAAATCTGGTTTCGTTCGAATGTTTCTTGGAAAGAACAAAGAAAGAATGATGTGCTCTTCGGAAAAAAATACCACATTACTGTTAGATGAAGAAAAGTATGAAATCTCAACGAGGGATAATAGGGTATTTTCCAAACTTGATTTCAGATACTTCAACCTTCATATATTGATTTCATTTGAGGGGAGGAAACACAATAAAGTGACAAAATAGACGCTTTCTGATAATTATTACATTAGAACTTTGAACAAACTTCTTATTTTGGTCTGTACACAAATGACCCATGGTTACCGTTTGAGGGTTAATAATTTATATTTCACGCAACAAGAATAGAAAACTTATTCATTCAATTTCCGAATTTTAGAACTGGTACTAGAAACATCCTTCCTCGATCTTTCCAAGAATATTGTTCAATTATTGTGATACATTCTGAACTTGAGCAATTTTTATCATTTTCTCCCCTCAAATCTAACGATTGAAGAAATTGTATTTTTTTTTATCAGAATGTGATCTCAAATGTACATGACAAGAAGAAAAAGTAGTTGTGGCAGTTATTTGGAGTAACTAACGAAAATAGCTGCTACGTGATAGGTGTTGTACCTACTCGTGTCGATGATCGGACTCACGTAAGTAGCTGCAGAAACTATTAATTAGCTATGGCTATCAGTTTGAGTATTTGTCGCAACAGTTCTGTTTTTTTCCGTGTAGACTTTTATTATACAAACCTAGTCACGCATGTAACGATTCATGCGACTTATGAGGTTTGTTTGAGGTTTTTAATGATATATTCCAATCAGGAATTATGCTCAGCCAATCAATTGTTCTCGTTGCTAATTGTTGCCAAGATATATGTATACCTGTGCATCATGAAAAGATGCGTGATAGAAATTCAAGACGTTCATGGAACTTATGGAAATTATGAACAGTGAATTTACAATTTGAAATTGAAGTTTCATAAATGATCTAGACTGAAACTATGGCATCTAATGAGTGAAGCGAAAGCAAGTTTAGAATGTGTTTGAAAGTTACCAAGATAACTGAAAGTTCGTTTAACAACTTTTCAAGAACTTAACGTTATCATTTGATCCCTGTTTTTACGGAGTTGTGGCCGCTCGTGTCAGCCAGGCTATGGCGGTGAGGAAGAAGTATGAAGAGCCGCCAATTAAGACACGTAACTGAGTTTGGGAATTGCATTCCATCTAGATCGTAGGAATAAGTTATGGAACAGATTACTCGAGTTGGAAAATAAGTCTTTATTTGGTTTTGTTTGAGGAATGTATTAACCTGAACTTGAAATTTTTGAATTAATAATATCATGATTTACAAATTTTGTGATTCAATTATGGATCTTTGAATATATGCGTTCTTCTGTTCGTTGCTTTCGAGATCGTAAATGGAGCAGGGGCACACCAGGGTACCTAAATTTCCGTGCTGAGAAGTGTTTTCAAGTGATGCGTATTCGAATTCTCATGAGGCATCAACGGGATACCAGTTTCCCAACCAGAAATTTACAACAGGCGCAGTACTGCACCAGTACTAGCCAAGACTGGCAGGGTACTGGCATTTGTTTGGAATGATAACGCCTTTCAGTACTGGGGATTGAGTACTGATACCATTATTCGCAATCAGTGCAGGGCCAGTGCTGGGTTAGTACTTGGCCGATATTAAGTTCTCAGTACTGGTTTATCAGTACATTCATAGTACTGTATTTTTATGTATCCAGTACTGATCCCGTACGTGTTGAACAAGTGTTGAAGACCCAATACTGGCACTGTACTGCACCTGTTGTCAACATTGGCATATTTCGAATTTTTTTGATTGGGTTACCATCCAAGTGAAGATTTTGTCTGTGAGATTTCTTAAAACAGTCTGAAATTCTCAGAGAATATTCTTTGATACTTTTTCAATCACGGTGTAGAGCTGTGTTTCTGATTTCAAAAAAAAATTCTTTCTTACCAACTGGAGGAAAATTTTTTCAGAAATTGGAAATTCGGGCTCTATACTGCGATTGCTGTAATATCAAAGATTATTCTATGAGAATTTCAGACATGGGAAAAACGTGCTCGATAAGTGAGAGTTTTTCAAAGTTTTTCATGATTTCTTAGATTTTGAAAAAATTTTTATAGGTTTTCAGAGTTTTTTAGATTCTGTTAGGATTTTTCAGTGAAATTCAGAGAAATTTTCAGAGAAACTTTTTTCACCCGGGGGGTTTTTCATTTTTGCTACGAATTCAGTGATACCGAATGAAAAAGTAGTCAATGAGGCATCGTATACGTATACGTAAATCCTCATAAAATGTAGCAAAAATTTCGCTTCCAGGTCTTCAATAATTCATTTTTAAACGTCCACGCTTGAGATGAATCGCGAACACTACACATCCCAACTTATTACTATTGGGAGGTGGTAGGTATATAATATAAATGCACTTTCCGTATTACTTTCGGTACTTTTCCTAGCTCGTGATACTTTCTTGAAAATATTACGAAACTTTGAAACTCATCGTATCACTTCTCACGCTGACTTTGATGCGCACACAGATTCGCGCATACACATGTATATATGTATATATATATATATATATATAAATGTACAGATATCAAGACGCGCACACGTTCGTGTACCTGCCCGGCGACTTTTGATTCTATGCAAAATTCTATCTTGTTGCGAAAGTTACACGACATCGCTCCTGGTCACGTAAGTGGATGGAACTTAGATTCAGGACTTGGAATTTACAGTGTTTGTTTGGATCTCTTCCTCGCATCCTTCCTCGATTCGCTTCACTCAGAATCCCTCCGTCTTCGAACAAACTCACGATGTTTGACTTGAATTTAGTAGGGAAAAAAAAACAAACGAGGAGTTCTGCCTCTTTTCCCCTATTGGAAAGTCAATTGTAACTTTTTAGATGTTACAAATTTTGAATCTCTTCTAGTCGTTTAAAGTCGAATAAAGTCACTCGGGGTTGAATATACATCGTTGTAAGAATATGTGACAGAATAGAATTATGATATGTGATCACATAAAGTGCAGTATCAATTGAATCCAGTTTATCAATTCTACTGTACGCAGGGTGATAGTCAGCGGAGTCGGTAAAGTGATTCGTAAAATGAAAATTCACAGATCCAGATTAAGAGAAGATTGAGGAAGTCGGGGTTGAATATTACGGTACATGAATCTGAAATCCTATAAATGTAGGAAGAAGAGTGATAAATTCTTGTCGACCTTTGACCCCAAATACACGTATAGATCGTGTGTACGTATCCGAGCACACTTCGTCATTCCGTTTACGTAAGGATATAGAAGGGACAGTATGGAATATACCGTCGTGCTACAATGCTGCTGCAGGCCTGAACTAGAGGGCGCTTTATGACTTTCATTAAGGCTAGCCACGACGAAATAAGGATGCTTCTCTTATAGGATGAAACTTGAACAGAGGAATATAAGCGTATACATATAAACACGAGGTGTTTGGATCTTCGTAAGCGAATGGGGGTATCTATTCAAATTAGAGACACATACTCTCATATCCTACGTATTTTGGTTGAATTTCTTACTGGTGAACTGGCATCCATATGTATAATGTTTACACGAACGAATGGCTTCACGTTTTCTCCGGCAATGGATTCGTATTACGACCGCATTAAGCCATAACGGCTGCCAGGAGTCGGGAAATTTCCTGGACCGAAATGTAAGTGGGAAGCAGCATTTGGTTAAGAGTTCAACCTTCTAAACTCTGACCTGTTCTGATCGTGACATACGTAATACGGGTGAGAGCTAGTAATCAAATATCTCGACATCTTCTATGCATCGTATGAATTATTTTTACAGTCATTACTGACCTAAATTCACAACCGATAACTGAATTTCATACACTTTCGTATGTACAATCAGCGTCACCTTCCTACGCATGCAAACTAAAATTATCGAGGTAACGAAGAGGGAGGAGGCAAACAGGGAGAATGGGGAGGAGGGTGGTCCGCGTAAATAGTGGAAGCGAGAGACGATGGATCAAAGTGAGAGAGAAAAATCTGTTAGCGGAAAGCAATGAAGGGAGTAGGAACAACAGAGTTAATGGAAACAGGAGGAAGGGTGTTAAGAGAAGGGAGAAGCTGATGGCGGAGTTGATTAATCAATCGTACCAAATCACAGAGAATTTTTAGTGTTCGCGTTATGTGGTAGAACGTGCAGCTTGCACCGCGTGGACGGTGAGAATGCATTGTTGGTCGAAATCGGTAAAAGAGAATTGATTGCCTCTTTCATCCCTTTCCCCTTGCCCACAATGCCCCCATCGAAACTGGTGCAACGTTGCTGCCGCTGTCCCTGCTACCGCTGCAGCGGGGCCGTATTCGCTTCGTACCGTCGATAATCGAAATTTAATAGTATCCGGGCGAGTGCCCGTCTGCGAATCGTCGATTAAGAGCGGTGAAAAAAAAAACAAGAAAGGAAAAAATAGGCACCCCCTTCTCCCAATTCTCCATCCAGAACATTGCGTCGCAATTTTCACAATCGAGATGAATATGAACGGATACGACATGGCATACGTGATCCAATGAATGCGAATATTTATTTTATCGTTTACGGTAACAAGCGATATCTGACCATGCTTGGAAAATATATCGATGATTCTAAATGAAAAATTGTAGCATCTATGAGATCTTCCCTGTTGTAGGTAATATAAACATATGTTGCAAGAACAGAAAATCTTGTGGGAAAAGAAATTTCAGTTCTACCCTTAGGGTGATAGAGTACACCTTTACGTTTCATGTTAGAGATAGATGTACGAGGTTGAACTCGATGTATCACGAGACGGTAGGATTACTTTACTTCGTTATACACGGAGAGAAGAAATCTCCAAAAAATCCCACAACTCACCACATTGGTATAAAAAATTCTCATGAAAAAGTTTATGTATACGCATTACGATATGTTTACGTTGAAAGGGAGAAATAGTTTTTGCTAATAACATATTTTCCTTTCTCCAGAGAAAATATTTTTTTCTCCATCCCGGCGGAAAAAAACCACGTTGAAAACAACGCCAAAAACAACATGGGCAACTATGTTGAAAACAACGTTGTTTATCATGGTAAAATGGTTTCTCTTCGGAACAGTAAAAAATAACGTTGAAAACAACGTAGTTTTTAACATTGCTTACCACGTAGTTTCCCCACAATTTTTCAAGCACGGTTATGGAAGTATAGGCTCTATTAACCACGTTGTTTTTTTCTTTTCCGAAGAGCAACCATTTCACCATGGTACCCATGCAGAAATCTAACATCTGAAACATTGAAATATTTATGTGATATTGCTGTATGTCACACTGAGGTTTCAAATCCCCTTCAGAAACATTGCAATGTCCGCTAATATTACATTTCAGACAATATTTCTGAATTATTCCTGAAATATTTCTCTTGTGATATATCTAAGACATTGCAAACAGCTAACATTTCAATCGACAGATTTTTGACATATTTCTGTGAAAGGATATTGAACCGTAATGGAGATTAAAGATTGAAATCTAATTGAGACATTACTGAAATCCATGGCGCTGTTTCCAACCTTGTTTTGACCCAAGTTTTCATCGTGGTTTTTTTCCCCGGGACGTATTCTCATTTATTCGTTCGTTTGAAAATATTCGTTCATGCGTTTCAATTTTCGTCTTTATCGTATCGTTTGATCCGAGATCACGTGAGGGGTATCTTATAGCGTGTTTCGCTTGTGCACTTTGCTTGAAAACGATAACAGCCTAATAAAAACGTTCATAGGGTTTCGTGATTGTTCGATTTCGATCTATCGTGAGGTCACATCGAAATTGGAGTTCTTTGCCTTCAATATTTTTAATTCTATGTGATTCGTGCCTCCTTGCGAACAGCGGAGCTGTTTTCAACAAGTAAATACCCATAAAAGCTTTGAAGTTACAACTGAATTTAATGTAAAAACATAACATGGAACGGGGTTTTTCAATAAATTCAAGAAATTTCATGAAAGAGATGGCTTTTTTTATGATCGTCTTGTTCTTTGGTATTATTTTGTGAATCTAGTCGATCGAGATTTGAAATAAAAATACGAGGACGATCATTCGATTGTTCTTTTATTTCCCATTGAGGAATCATTCATAATATATTTCATGATTTGCAAGAATTTATAGAATTCACATTCCACGGATGAGTCTTCTTATGCGGAATAGAGGAGATCTTTCTGTGCTTCAATGTTGTGGTTGGGGTTTTTGAGATACGAATCATATTTCAGGATTCGAACGGAACTAAAGTAACTCAACATGATTCACGATCAAACAAACATATTCTTCTCTCCTATTGAACAAAATTGCATAATACACCAAGTGTCACTGTTTTGTCACATCGCTCTAGACTTCTCGAATCACATGGTTTAGTTAAGACAAAATCAAATTCCTCTTCTACTTAGAAAACAAGTATTCAAAACATTTTGAAGAAATCAAGTTTCATCATGAACAGTATTTTAGGTACTTGTATTATTCATTCTATTATCCTTCAAATGGTAACGTTTTTTTTAGCAGTCATTAATAGTCATCGTGATTCGTTAATGTCCTACGTATTTTAAACTATCTTAATGTATTCAAAAAAATCTGCAAAAATTCATGAACCTAGTTTAAATAGTCTATTTGAAGAGTCTATAATTTAAATTGCTAAAAAATTGTTGAAACATGTATTCTTCAACATTCATGCAACAAAACGAAGAGAAAAGTGTTCTTTTTATGGATGTTCAAGTACTTTAAAATTTTCAAACCAAAATAAAATGAATCATGATATTTGAAAGAAAAACATCGCTTTTGTTCCGGAAAAATACCACATCGCTGTCAGATGGAGAAAGAGTATCAAATTTCAACGTAGAATAACAGGTATTTTTGAAACTTGATTTCGTATAAGGGAGTATGGGTCACAGTGGATCAGCGCACGTATTCAGTTCATAAAACGACTGTACACGCTAGTAGTATTACTTTCCAGGTACCCTTTTTTAACCTCATCTTGGATGCCGCTGAACTGCAAAGTGTCATAACGTGTATTCAGTGTACAGTTGCCACTGATAACATGTGAGTTTGGATTTTATATTTACGAAGAATTTGATATGTCTTGTTTTTATGAGAATGTATGTGAACTGACTCAGGTCTACATTTTTACTCGCTTATGAACATCCAAAGTGAAGGGTTTGTGAGTCACTTTTATTAACGGATTGATTATTTGTTCACAAATAAATTTTAATGTATAAGTGTACGAGTAGGTACAGTGGATCGTGTTCTACTTTGTCCCATAAGCAAATGCTCACTAAATAATATGACCCTGATTGGTTGAACCGTTTTCAATAATATTTTATCTCTCCGTTACAATTCAAGATGCCTTGAAATCGTGTTCGCAAACCTGAATGAAAGATTGATCTAGGTTGTTATGTATCTAGTAAACAAAGATGGATTGAAAATCAGAATTGCTGCAAAATTGAAAGACTTTCCTCTCACCACCTTACAGCGTTACTGTGAGAAATTTCAAGGTTCTGAGAGTCTGATTCATGAAATTGTTCACTGTCACTCAGATATGGGAACTTCCATGCTGAAACATTCACTTTTTTTGAAGTTACAGAGCATTAAACTTTAACTTTTGTACGTCAACCCCGTTTGAGAGGAAAGAACACAATAAAATGACAAAGTAGATGCTTCTACATAATTTACATTAGGGGTCTATCAATATTTAGAAAAATGACTGTCAATTTATGGAAAACGAGGATCGTTGAAAAATATTCGTAATGAGTCTACTAAAAATTCGTAGTCCATGTATTAACAATTGATAGTTTCACTGTGAAAAATACCGATGAAACTATCAACTGTTAACATTTTGACTACGAATTTTTGTTAGACTCGCTAGGAATATTTTTCAGCGATCCTCTTTTTCCCTAAATAGGCACTCATTTTTCTAAACGTTGATGAATTCTTTCTAAATATCAATAGACCCGGTCTTTCCGAGTATTTTGGTCAGAACACAAATGACCTATGGTCACCATTCAAGGGTTATTCTACTCCACAACATTTATTCATTCCATCTCTAGAGCATAATTGTGACATTTTTTTCCAGAACATGGTAGTAGTAAAGTTCTTTCATGGGTAGGGGATTTTTCACAACCTTAACAAGTTCGTAATACGTATCTTTCAGGTATCAATGAGGTTGCGTATCTTTGAGGTATCATAACAGTATCCTTGAGGTATTTATACCCTATTACAACCTTGATAATACGTCTCATATTGTCAAAAATAATACTTTAATGGGACGTAACATATGAGTATATGATACCTGAATGAAACGTTGCTCTCAATTTTATGCTATACATGTTTACGATATGAAATACAACATGAGAAAAGCTGCATTCAAGTATTTGTGATACTTCTGACACGATGTAACATGCAAGGAGTTACATGCGAACTTATAAGTAATTCATAGGGAAAGCTCAATTGTGATCACTGTTTGAGAGGATACAAGGGCACTAAATGGTACCCTCGAGTGGAATTTTCTGGGGCAAAAATATTCGGAACTAAATTGATAAATAAGTTTGAATTTCTTAGGAATCACTATTAAAACGCTTGTAAGAATCTTTAATTTTGCCAAGTCGACAACCATTTGATTGTTTGTAACAATAATAATAACCGTTGAATGGGTTTATACATAGGAAAAAATTCATTAAAAACACCAAGAAATTCATTGTCCAGTCTTATCAATTCGCAATGAAATCGAAAAGAAGAGTACACTGTAAAAAAATTTCACCGGAAAATTCCAGTACATGTACTGGAAGTCATTAACCTGTACATGTACCGGAAAATTTCAACACATTTGTACTGCAAAAATTCAGTGCAAACGTTATGGAATTCCCGCATCAAAACTGGAAATTTTCTGAGCCTCGGTACTGGAATTTTTCAGTACACGAGCTGGACTTTTCCAGGACATGTACTGGAAAATTAATGCTGAAAATATCCATGAAAATTGAAAAAAAATTGCTCACGCAAAGTGATTTTGCAGGGTCCTTGTGTTCCAAGATGATTGAGAAACTTTTGATCGTTCATTTGGATGGACAGAAACTCATGTCTACCTAACAGGATTTGAACCCACACTTTTCTACCTGCCTACCAACTGAAACCTAAGACCTAACCGATGAGCTATAGCGCGACATGTTGGAAGGCCAGCTTGGGTTACTACATATGCTTCATATCTAGAACACAAGAGGATAAGTCTTGGAAAAACCTCATATATCAATTTCATTGGCTACAATTACAATTATTATTCAAAATCTCGATCAGGAAATTTTTAATATAAAGACTTGAAATTTTTCCTGCCAGAAATGACGAAGTCCAATAGAAGTGGAAAATTTCAGTGCAACAGTGATTAAATTCCGTTGCATAGCAACTGGAAAATTCCATCACACGACCTGAAAATTGCAGTTCAAAACCTGTATAATTCAATTGCATAGTAACTGGAAAATTCCATCACAAAACCTGAGAATTGCAGTTAAAAACCTGTATAATTCCAGTATACCAACGATTAGGTTTTTTTTTCTAAATTCCAAATTTTTTCTCAAGTCCTTTTTGAGGGAATATTTTTTTTTGGTGCACAAGAACTATAAAATTGTAGTACGAGCCGGTAAAATTTTCGCGAAATCATGGCAAAATTTCAGTACATCATCTCAAACTTGAAAATTCCAGCACAATGACTGAATTTTCAGTTATGCTTGGTAAATTTTCAGTAACGTAACAACAAAATCTCTGTACATGTACTGGAATATCCATATTCCAGTACTAGCACTGGAAATTTCCAGTCCAGTTGCACAGTAAATTTCCAGTTTTTTTTTACAGTGTAGCTAGGTTTCATGCGTTTCCAAATTGATATCATGTACACAATCTTCAACTTGATTTTTTGTGCAAAGACTTAAGGTGACAGCGGGAGGTTTTCTGAACGTGCTTGGTCGCATAATTATTCCTGCCCACTGTGCGACGTTCTGAGGACATGTTCAATCAAGATTTCAATAACGTTTATAAAGGTTAATTTTCATGGAAGGACGCGAGAAGAACATCATAAGAAAGTTCTGTACTCGATGAAAAAAATGTGTTCAGAACATATTCGAGTGCATTAAGAGTGAAGGTGCTTCAAATATTTGGAAAATGTACTTGATGGGACCAAGACTCGCAGAAACAAAGCTACGTTTCTGAAACATTCAGAGTAGGTACTTTTTGTGCTATGTGAGAAACAATAGGAAAAAATTTCTAATCCCCAAAAGTCGCGTATGGAATTTTACAAAGTGAATAACAAAAGCTGGAAATTTTTGGATTGTATCACTCAAATCAGAAGCGTAGTTTCGTAGATAGAGAGGCGCCAGATCAAACGAATAAAAAATGTTTATGTATCGACTGCGAGCGGAAAGTGCGGCCCGAGTAGTGTGATTTTCACAATTATGTATAAATAACACATATAAATTAAATACAATTGTAAAAACCTCTCCTGTTAGGAAACTGTGCCCCGAGCGCCAAATCTCTTCGCTACGCCACTGACTCAAACAGTTCATCAATTCTTTTTCCAAGAAAGAATCCGCTATCAAATACGCTTGGTGAAGCAATTTGTAAGCGTACGTAGGTGTGAATCGTGGTTATTGAAAATAAACATTTTAGCGGTACCAAGTGGTCCAGAAAACGATTTCAAGGTAATATTCGTGTCATGTGGAGAGAAATTTCGAATGAACAGATTTATTGACCATGAATTGATTCTAATCATCCTACAAATATTTCATGTTTTGAAGAGAAAAAATATTCCACGAATGTTATTTCGTTGAGGACTGTTGCTGACGTGTTCAATTCGTGCTATCAAACGTAGAATAACTGTGGAAGTGTACTGGGAAAAGATTTCCTTTCATTGGGCCGCTCCCTAGTGAATAAAATTTCCCTGAAAATTTCTCGGAACTTCACTGCAAACTTCTAAATGTCCCCATGCGAAAATTTCTCTGAAAAACTCCTGGATATCTCTGCAAAACTACCCAGATAGTCAAATTGTCTCAAACACAAGCCAACACAAGCCACAGACTGTGAGAAATCAAATACTCAATTGTGTATGTACCACGTACGTTTCCAGCTGACATCCGCATGGGCATAAAAAACTTCAGAACCTGTTGTTAATTTGTGGTACCATACAAAGTACAAACGAGCAGCTGATTCTGAAAATGTTTATGCGCATGCATATGTCAGCTAAAGACATGCATGTGTGGTTCATACGCGATGCACTATCTGATTTCCAAAAATCTGTGGTACAAACGATCCAAGCCATTTATGTTTATTGGGTCATTACTCGATCAGGAGATGGATTGTTTTATTGATTAGCTCCATACAGCTTTATCTCATGAGAATCAATCCTTTCAAACCAGATTTGAAATCTTCAGAAGACTGGGAATTCTCAACAACTGGGCAAAGAGAGAGAGAGAGAGAGAGAGAGTCAATTCGATGAATTTGAAGAACTATATCAAATGAAAAGTCAGCACATGTATTTGAATTTCATCTTTTTAGCCGTCATTTTAGTTTTGAAATCATGAATTACATTGCTCTGATATCGAATTTGAATTTAGTGATTCAAAAATGTGATGTACAACGTGTTAGAATTCACTTTTTTGACAGTTTGATCAATTATGATTATTCGAAGCAGAGTCAAATCACATCAACTGTGACACTAAATTTTCTCACATACTTGGAATAAATAACCCATTCTCAATACAGTAGAACCCCTTCATAAGAGCACTCACCTTCTTTCTTCAACGCAAGAGATCAATCCGTGCAATTGAGAAACAGGGTAACACAATAAATCCGAATCTACCGATCAATGATCAATCGGAATCATGTGATGAATCGATTCACCGCACATCCCTTCTTCATGTGCTTCTGCGGTTATATAACATAATAAATCCACGCAACGAATAAATTTCTTTCATCAGCCACGTTTCGATGAATACACTCGCCAATTAACAGATTTTCTCTCCACTCTACAATCCTCTTATTATTACATCCTCTTTGTTTCATAAGTCTGGAAACAATAGAGATCTTTCTTCTGTATAGGTGAAATACTCTCGAGAATACGATTAGTGATAATAGCGGGGAACAATTCAAACACAGCATTTATATAAGTTATGAATGTACAATAAATTGAATTCATCGAGCACAATGAATTCAGTTTTTGTCGACGTTCGTTTAAAGGCAATTGAAATCGATTTGAGTCGCTTGTATGAGGAAAGGTTACTTCTCATTAATATGACAGCATATGTAGAAAACAGAAATTTCAATTGCCAGTTCATTTTCACGCGTGTTGAATACATGGATTTGAAATCCTATTGAGGCATCGACTATTTCTTTTGACAAAGAATACATTTTTCATCCCTGAATTCGCTTGAAAAGCAGCTGTATCATGATGTGGAGATAAATTATGTAACAGCAAATTAGGTCGCTTTGGATACGCTTGATTTGCTACATTTTCATTGCGAAAAGAAAGTAGTTGCTCGTTGGTGAGTGAGAATTGAATAAAACTTGTCAGGAATTTCAAAGATTAGAAGAAAATGAGAATTGATCCACTTTGACATAGTGTAAAAATGATGAAATTTCAGCACTGAACAATACGGTTTCAGTTACCGAGTAAGCGTGTTTTACTTCTTTTTTTAATAAATCTTGAATGCTTTGAAACTCCCTTGATGGGGATTTAGGGTCTGAAACCAAGATCGTGGGGAAGAATAACAGATTGTCGAGAAGGTTATCAAATTCAACAAATATTGCAAGGGGACAATATTCCACTTCGTGCACACATTATTGGACTATGTACGAAACAAACTATTGACTTGCATCCAATATGGAATGGAAAATTTATTGAATTCAATTTCTGTACTCGGTCAAAACAAGAGAAATTTGGTTATGAGAATTTCGAATTAGGGGCTATTCATTTTCAATTTTCACTTACCATGGTACTCTGACTTTTCCCTTCTAATGCAGTATTCGGGTACGTCTAGGTTCAAGTGTCGGAGGGGAATATTGGCAGTTTATTCAATTGACCGCATATGGAGTTTGTATGAGGATGTCTGAATTAAAATTTTGTAGGGAAATTGGGGCTCACGGCGAGCTCCTATATAGGTTGAAGTTGGGCACGCCAATATTCTCGTAAAAAAACCTATGTGGGTTGCATACAGGTTTGCTAAGATTTTGATCTTTGGGGGAATGCGGGGAGCCTGGTAAGACCCTACACGGGCTGTAATTGCCCAATAAACACACACACGTTATTTCAACGTTGAAATAACGTTAGACTGTCACACGGACGTTAGTCGTTGATTTCATAACGTAGATTTTTAGTTGAAATTTGATAGGGAAATAGACGACCAGGAATCACGTTTTGATGACGTGTAATTTACATTAATATTCAAAAATAACCATCAAACGACGTCCTCAAAAAACGTGTTTTGGACGGGTTTGAATCACGCGTTTAAAATGTGTTTATAACACCTTGTGTTTGAACTTCAATTGAAGATATATTCTGCTGTAAATGTCGAACGAAACCGAACAATGGTTAAAATTTCAACAAAGAGCAAGATAATAAATAGTGTGACATACTTTCCAAATTCTGTCATACTCAGAAATACTATTGTTCTCGATATCGAATGAAAAGTTTTCAAAAAAAAATTTGTTGGAGTTAATTCACGTTTTAGAACCATCATTAGGCCACGTCAATATTCGACGTCTTTTAAACGATGTTCAAACCGTTGATATGACGTTATTTTATGGTTGAAAAACACGTGATCTGCCGTGACATTTTTACGTTGAATCAACGCGAGAATATTACTAATTCACAACGTGTGGTTATTGACTGTTTTTGACGTTTTTGAAACGTGCGTGTGTTTACTGGGTGTATATCACATGGGCCATATATGGGTGAGCCTGAGTTAGAAAAATCAGGGCGAATATTGGCAACTTGATTAGGCCACTTACCCGAACAGAAGTTCTCATCCGTTGAGCCCTAAGGTAGTCTGGACTGGATTTGGCTGTGAAACTGGATGCCTCAAATGAGGCTCCATATCTGGGCCTGATCAGGTCCATGAAAACCTATCGGGAATTCTAGATCCGGCAAAGATGAGGGTGAGCTGATGGTAGTTCCAATGTGGTTTATCCCATGAAAATGTATTCAGCTCTGATCCGTGTTTCTGATCGGGTCCGGATGAAAATTAATTGAATCAGGTCCAAATGTAGTTAACCTAATTTACGCCTTAATAACCCAAACCTCATTCAGTCACATCCGGATCCAATCAGTTTTTCTGCATGGAGCTGGATGCAGATAATTTTAATCAGGTTCGGATATGATTAATCCGATTTGCGTTTTGATAAGAGAAGCCTAATTCAACCTGATTCGACCTCGATCAGTTAACCAGAAGAGGCACAAATGAGGAGAATCATGATCTAATTCGGAACAGGCAAACCTTGTTGTGGTCCTCACAAGGCAAAACTTTTCAAATCTCATCAGACGCGAATCAGTTTTTCCGATGGAAACCAGATACAAATCATGTTAGTCATGTCCAGATGTAGCTAACCCCATCTTCAGCCCAATAAGAAAACTCAGAATTAATGCAAGTAAATTTTTCCTGAATACTCCTAGAATTATACAAGTTTCAATTCTTCACTTATAAACTCCGGGATACCATCGAACTTCTGATACTACCCTGAATGACTGAGGTTTCTCGCGAGTGCTGGTCCCATATCATATCGGAATTTTCAGTATTCTGTGAGTGTAATTTTGGTATGGTATACAATCAGTAGTGAATCTAGTAGTAATTCAGTAAAATACCAAGTTGTGATGAAGAGTGAACTGGGAGTATACCGTACGCTCGTGTAATTTTTGTACTTGAGGTATACCGAAACATTTCCAATCATTCGGTATTTATTCCATACGAATTCGGTATGAATTTGGTATGAATCCCCCACACCCAATTATTACCGAAAAAGTATCAAATTTCGGTATGTTTTTAGTATATATCTAGTTTGATTTCAGTAACAGTATTATTTGAGTATAATTGAAGTATGGAAAATTCACAAACATACTGGATAATTTCAGTATGATCACAGTATGATCAAATTTGCTCGGGTATATACATATACATCGATTAATCATTCATTTCTAGCGTGCGGATTGCGATAATGTTTTAGATTAGGAGAGGAATGAAAATATTGATTAAATTGTTCGTAAATTTCGTTACACAATAAGTTAATGATAATTGTACCTTGATGTTTCAATGTAAGTGGACTTGGATTATTGCGATATTTACGTAACAAATGTCAAGTTGTAATCGTTGCCAACAATTGAATTTCTTGACGATGTTTTTTATAAAAAACAAAATCACGGGGATAAACCAATTAGGACAGCATCAAGTAACCTGCTCAAAGTAGAATAACCATACCTTTATCAGGAACGCAAAGGCGAACATCTGAGCGTCATTTATAGGGAAAAAAGTTGCGCACCAATAAGCGATGGAAGCTTTTTATGAAACGTTACCAAAAGATCGAAAAATGAGAGAAGGGAACACAGTTCTCGAGATCGTATTCTTTGATTCATTTCCTTACCCATTCTCTATTACTTTGTATTATTTAATTTCTATCTTCCCATTTCCCAAGATACTTTCTTCGTTATTGTTTTTATTCGTTAACCGCAACCTTTGACGGTGAATTTAGAAATTCGTGTCTCTCCCATTTTCATCTCCCTCGAGTGTCGCTTTTGTCTCGGCGCCGGTAGTAGAAACAACCAACAAATAGGGAGAAGGTATTTCTATGGAAAACAAGATGTGAGTGACTTGTTTCAAAACGACTGTCTGGAATGCAATAAGAGACCGGTACATGGAACACGGCACGTATAAAGTACGGAATACGGTGGTTGTAAGCTCTTACACGAATGTGTATGGGAATACATTTACTCGAACTTGCTTCTGAATTTTATTGTGACATTCCGGTTCTCATAATTGTTCGACGAAATTCACATTCATAGGTATCGAGTGGTGGACTCGTACGTTTATTGCATTGTCTCATTCATAATTACCGGCATGAAAGAAATCTTCTTTCGGTTGTGATAATAACATAAAAATGTAAAAGCAACGTTCGTTAAAGGGGAATCAATAACCCTGGCGTATCTCTTTATTGTATTCTCATCACAATAGATAATCAAAAGAACTGAAGAACCAATGATAACGCGATCGTTAATTAGTAGCTGAAATTCTACAGAAGAATATGGGCGAACAAATAATTAACGAAACATCCACTTGGTTCACGGAGGATACAACGGGTAGCATAAACGGTTGGTATAAGTTTGGACATCATCGATTGTAATGAGTTGTCGGAAAAAACAATCGATCAGAATTCCATCTGTTGACAAGTTTTCAATTTGAAATCCAAGAATCTTTTCTAGATTGTCTTTTCATTTACAATATTTCGGATTTTATGTTTATTGCATTCAACAAAACCTAAGTGAAAACATTCTCTAGATTTTCTCTTCAAATCACTCAGATTCTCAATCCACTACATTTATCGAAATTTCTCTTAATTTTTCTTTTCGGAACACAAATCGATCGTCTCAATGCTCTCGGGTGATTTCTTCCAAAGGTTTTGAGATTTCCTGCAGCAGTTTCAGTGACATTTTTTCCATGTGACAGAAATATTCCTCGAAATTCCCAGTGGAAGTCTTCCTTTATATTCCCACTTATTCATGCTTTCGTCATAATTTCAATACTTTTGAATTCTTTATTTTTTCTGTCTGAAGTAAATTAGATTTATTGGAGGGTGAATCTAAGAACATATGATATTTGCTTTTCTTTTTCTTTTCATACCACTTTGAAGAGTTTCGCCCAGCAGATTGTCACAAATCACAATGCAGTGTTGCAACAATATCGCAATTCTTGCACTCAGAGAAATCTTCATCATAGTCACAGTAACTATTTTCTACATAAACTACGTGACAATTGTATGTATAACTATGGAAACTAGTCACCACAATTACGAAACAGTTACCGGAACTATAAAATGATTATCACAACTATGAAAATAGTTCTCACAACTATGACCACACTGAGAGAAGTGGAATGTGATGATTACCATGTACAAATAGTAATTGGGGGACAACTTCGCGAATTTGGTTTCGGATACTATAGAGAATCGTAGCAATGTTCATGCACATGGGAATGGTTACCATTTACATGAAGATGGATACCAAATAACCTGATTGTGTCATTCAACTACTATTTTCTCATGGTAATGGTTACAGTTCACTTTTCTCAGTGCACATACACCGAGAAAAAGGTTTTTTTCTGACAAATCAACACATTTGATTGAACATTTTTGAGAGATATCGTTTCATACAAATAAGACTTATTCATTATCACCCAACATTGTGTTGAGTCAAGAAATTCATATTTATTAATTATAACCGAATCATTCATTCGACTCAAACTGATCGAAATTGATTTGAATGAATATGACTTCTTCTCAAATTCAGATTTATCGAATCATCATCGGTATGAAGTTGACTCGAAGAAATATGTGCTGTACCTATCAACCATACGGTGAAATCAATATTAATAAATTTTTTCCCACACCTGCACGGAAAGTTGATGTTTTCTGACCTATTTTCAGGACGGACACTGTAAAAAGAAAGTCTCAATCTGTTTGCATCTTAATTTCAGACAATGCTTTTTCCATTGTGTCGGTGATTGTTTTTTCGGCTCAATTCGTTTGCATCATAGATTCAGCCATGAAATGAGCTGAATTTAAGACTTTCTTTTTACAGTGGAAAGTGCTGAATTCCAAGCGAATATGTCACAGCGGGAGGAAAATATTTTCCGCTCGCTCGCAGCGGGAGGAAAATACCAACTATATTTTCGTTCTCAAATATGCATATGAATATTTTATATGCAATTAAACAAATAATTTGTACTCTCCTTGCAGTTGTGGGAAAAAATAGTATGTTCACCTCGGGGAGAAGTGGGAAATGTCCACTCGTGTGATTGTCTCCTTCGCTTCGGCTCGGAGAGACAAACTTTACACTCGACGAAAATTTCCCACTTTCCTCCCTTGATATGAACAATATACTATTTTTTTGGCCGCGTGCGACTATACGATTTATTCACTATAAACAAATCTTATTCGAGTCAACGAATCTTTTGTCTCAGTGTAGTCACCATAACTATTGAAAAATAGTTGTATATCACATCAACTATTTTTCCGAAGTTACAAGAAATAAAAATGTGTAGTTACATTACCTATCAAAATATGACTTGTGTGAGTATGTAAAAAATAGTATCTGTTACAAGTTTACAATAGTTGGAGTGACAATGATATTGTAGTTTTACACTTCATAGTTAGGGACACTATAAGTTCATGTTAAGGGGAGGTTCTCATCTAACGACCCCAAAATTAGGTGATTTTCTCGAATTTTTTTTTCTCAGAAGGAAGTAAATAAAGAACTTGGGGGCTCCCACACTTGTTAATTGAGTCTGGATATGAAAAAAAATTTTCAGTAAAAAATAATGCATGGGAATTGTTGATACGTGTTGAAACATAGCCAAGACAGCAGAAATAACCCGTTTGAATTCTTCAAGATTCCTTAATGAGTTCTTGGAACAGTCCCCGTTATGTCAGTGAAAATCAATTCAATATGAATTCAATGAATTCAAAACGAATACATGTTGAATACCTGGAGAATTCTTCATGAACTCACAACATGAATTCTTGATGAACAGTAAGTTGTTCATCAAGAATTCAATTTGAATTCAAAGTATTCATAATGAATTCATGTTTACTGTCATAACGGGAGCTCTTCGTGGGGACTCTTTCGCTGTATGAGAGCCACTCAAAAAAACAGTGATTGATCAAGCGCCACTATAGCACTTACAAAAATGATCAAAAATCAAAACCCGAGTCGAAATTTTGCCCCTGCTTTGTCGATCCAATCAGTAAAATTGCCCCTATTTTCACGCTATAGAAACTACTCGGTCCTACTTCTCCGCTTCGAATATTTTTTGATTCTATTTTTCTACTCCACGATCTACTGCTCCTACATAGAACCTAATGCTCCTACATGTTGGATTTTTCGAATAATAATAATATCACATAAAGCGCATTTTCTCAATTAAATGAAAATTATATCCATCAAACAAATAGATTCTTATTCACATACGAATCTAATAACTATTACTTGATTCAAATTAAACATTCATTTCATTAAAATAAATATTTATTTTATAGAATCAAAAAAAATTTTGTTTTTTAGAATCAAATCAAATTTGTCTTCACCCAAATGAATATCCATCAGATTTGTTTTCAACTGAATGTTTTATGTAGGTGTATGAAGAATAGAATACCCGACTTGAATTATATAAAGAGGAAATTAAAGACAAACTTATCAAATTCCTCAAGTTCTTTTTTATTGACTGGCACTGTCACGTAAGCTTGATTATCAAAATGCATATAAATACAAGTGGTAAGAAAACTTTTTTATATTCAATATGAAATAAATTCATGGTGTAGATGTACATATTTGAATATGACGGAGGAAATGATTATCAATATATTATCGTTGAATTAATTTGAATAAGCCTTCTCTCACATACAAAAATATCTATTTCCACTATGAACTAATCGTTTCTTCAGAGATTGCAATCGACTGAATACACGGAAACAATGCCGCTGGAAAATATGACTTTTTGAAAATTTTTTTAGTAAACCAGAAACAGAGGTTTGTAAAATGGATTTTCATATGAAAATACGGAAGCTTACGAATACTGTAGAAAAATTACGGGTTTAAAATCTGAATCCTAACCATTACGTTTTCTACAGCACCCGTGATCTTTTGTATTCTCATGGAAAAAATGCATTTTATAAATCTTGCTGTTACTGGTTCACTGAAAAAATAAAAAAAAGTAATCTTTTCGGACGGCAGTATTCTCCGTGTAGGAGTAGTAGGGTCAAAGTAGAGGATAAATCTTGCACCTACTTTGCTCCTACAAGCGGTGAAAAAGGAAATATCTACCACTAGTAGGGGCAAAGTAGGAGAAAATATCTCATTGAAACTGCTCCTACTTTACTATCTGATCCCCCTACTGAAAACAGCATTATTAGCAGCAAAGTAGGGGCAAAATTTCGACTCGGGAAACCCTCAAATTTTTATAAAATATATTATATTTTCTTGGAGGTTGTACCAATAAAACCAATGAAAAGTCCAGAATTAAAAAAATAACAGACATGCAAACTTTTGGTAGCGTTTTTTCACCTTTTTTCCGCTCTTTAAAGTGCTATAAAGAGAAAAAACAGGGCAAATGTCATCTCCATTTAGGTTCATCCTCCAATAAATTCAATCAGCTTTAAAATAAAAAAAAAGACGATGCGTGCAGTAGTTTTTGAGATATCGTGGAATCAAATTTGAAGAACAGGGTTCCGAGAAAAACGCCTTTAAAGTTTCGGGATACGAATCCTTCAACATTAGAAAATTCATTCCATGTACTTTGAGACCAATTTATTGAGTTTCAAATAACTGGAGTTCTTAATTTACCTCCTTCTTAAGAGAAAAAATTCGAGAAAATCACCTTATTTTGGAATTGAGAACCTCCCCTTAACTGTTTGTGAACAGTTAACATATCACATATTTGATTTTCCTTAAATTATTGAACAACAACAATGTAATTTGCTACATCCAGAATTGTTTTTATAGTTGATTTGAATATCCCACTGTATTACAGTAACAAGTCGAGAGAGTACAGAAATCATGTAGAGCTGTGTTATCTATTTGTTTGCGAGAACTGCAAATTCATAGTCATAAAAAGACACGAAATACCCAACTATTTGTTCATAGTCACCATAACTATGTATGATATGTTCCCATAAATTTCTGGATTGCAGTTATACTGATTATTATTCAGTCATTACAACTCTTTCTCAATAGTTAATGCAAGTATTGACCTATAGTGTTTGTAATTCTAGAGCGTCCCTGACTGAAATGAAGCATGCTCTAAGCGTGGATATCCACCAAATTACTCTTCAGAGGTTATCCATCTCTTTTCGAATATGTCGTGTGGAAAGAGATAGATAACCTCTAGAGAGTCATTTACCGGATATGCACGCTTAGAGTTCGTTTTATCTTCGTCAGGGGTTCGTTACTGCGATATATAACTATTTTTCAATAGTTGGGGCTACTAGAAATTTCTCTGGGTGTGGTATTTATATGGATTACTCGAACTTCCACTTTGTGAACAAGTTCATCCGCTCTGTAATTCGATTGTAATGAAACCTGAAAATTGCAAAATTTTGCACGATATCTCAAAGATATCTTTTGAAAGACATCTTCAAGACAATTCGCCGACATGCCTTTGAGATGTGTTTCAAAAGATATTTTTGAGATATTGCTTCGATATGTCTTGTAAATTTGTTTCCCAAGAGATTTTTGAGATATCTTGAATGTGTTCATGTTTATTGGGTTCGTAGTCGTTTGATGAGAACCTCCCTCTGATGGAGAGGAATAAAATTCTATAACATTTGGAATTGAATTGATTTCTATTGAAAAATGAACCGAACAACTGTTCAAAAGATCAGATAAAATGATCAAAGATGATCGAGTGTGAGATGTAATCAAATTCTATCAAATTTTGTTCGATGTCATTTATAGGATTCCCCAGAACCTATAGAAATTATCTCTCACCAGTAATGAGAATGTGAATGAAAATCCACGATTTATCGCAAAGCAAATAATAATAATAATAATAATAAAAGTAAGGTGAATAAAGGAAAGAAAAAACAAAAACCATTGCCGAGGTGGTGATGACATTTAATCGTAAATCAATAAAATTAATTAATTAAATAAATAAATTAAAAATGTTTATACACATATTTATATATATAATATATATAATATATATATAATATAATATAAAACATAAATAGGGTCCCGGATCTGTTGGAACATAGCGCATATCCCTTCTTTTTTTCTTCCTCTGTGTATCTCATCCATCGTGTCCCCCTCCGAATCCCCAATCACATTTGAAGCACCGATCGACGTGACATTGTTGAGAGATTCCTCGATAATGCTTATCTTTTTCCCCTCATACCGCAACAATCAATATTTCATTCGTATTTAGAGTTTTCAAACAATGCGTCCATTATATCGCGTCTCGCGATTCGTTCGTTCCCGGTTTATCTTACGTGGTCAAAGAGAAAAATAAAAAAAAGATTCTATGGGCATTCTCCTGTCACAATGTCTCGAAAGTCAAAGAGTTGAAGAGTTGGCGTTTTTCATCATTAATTCATTTCGTGGACAAAAAATATGACATACTTCACGAATGTGACATTATTCTCGCATTCTCATTCACTCACATTCATTCTCTCCTCTTTTCTCTCGTTCTGGGCCTCATTCGTACTTATCCTAATTATCCTATCATTAATATTTATATTTTACAATAAAACATTTGTTACATAGTGTTCCCTACGACACGCTATCTGTGCTTTTTCCTCTTTCGACTCTGAAAATGATACCCGATTATCGGAATTTTATACTGCTTCAATGATTTTCTTCATTTTCAATCATGCGAATCCTTAATTTAGTAGTGACAAAATATCTAAAAAACTTATGATTATCGACCGTCATTGGATCTAATAAAGATATTGAGACTAGAATTCTTCTACTTTTTTTTTCATCAAATAGAAGCACTTGTTTGAAACTTTTCGGCAACACAAAGTAATACGTTTGCAAGTTATTAACAACTTCGATATTCGTCACAGAATAAGGTTTAAAGATAAATCATATTTTGGTGGCGAGGGTGGACACGGTCGACATTGTCGATATAATGTATGTAATACATATATATGTGTATATATAAACATACATAAATATCGAGGTGGAAGAAAAGCGATTCGAAGGGAAATCTCTGTCCTCTTCGCTTCCATGGTCCTCTCGACCGAGACCCTTAGCTCTTTGGTATTCATTTGTTTTGTGTGCTGTGTAGACTTGTGCGCGAGTGTATATGCATGTTTCAGTGTATTTTTGTTTTTTACTTTTCTTGAAAAATTTGGAAAAGTATATGACTCATGAGTACCTTATTGTTTCTCCTAAATAGAATAGAATTTTCAAGCACTCGGAAATATTTCTCTAAGGTCTTCGGGGTGTGTCAAATTCCCTAGGGTGTCTTTTGTTGAAATAGTATTATCAATTTGTGCGATAAAAAAATCAGAGTGAAGATATACGAAATTTGATGCATAGAAGAAACGATAGTGGTACTGAAAACTCTTCGTATTACTGAAAAAGAGAAAAAAGAAAGGAAAAGGTACTAACGTCTTATAAAAAAAACTGTACGGAGCATGAATTTCGCTACTCCGACATTCTCAGTGTTTCGTTCACGTTACGTGGGATAAGAGAATATTCTCTCGATTCCCGTTGATATTAGTTAAGTGATTCACTCGTTCTTCTATTCGTGCAAGAAGAGAAATTGTTACTACGTATTTTAATACTTGAAAATCGGTACCTTTCTTTAATGCCCGAGATTCATAACTCTCGTTATAAATTTTCTCTCTTTTTTTCCCTTTTTCCCTCCCTCCCTACTCCCCCTCTCTTAATCTCAATTCATCAAACGTTTCGTGTTTCGTTCCATCAGTTGTTCCATTTCTGGACGTTGCATTCAGTGTTGATGTGAATGTTTACAAGTGTCTTTCGATAGCCGCGCGTTGGCCCTTTCACGACTCTTTTTCTTCCTTATCGGGGCCTTCATCCAAAATAAAAACATTGTACTCGTGGATGGAAAAAGGGTCTACTCATCGAACGAAGGGCCCCGCGCGATTATCGCTAGCAATAGTACGAGGTCGAGAGTCCGAGTTTGCAGGAAAATGGCGCCCTACGCCGATTGTACACACTTCCGGTGCTGATGACGTCCTTCGTCTCGCACCGTAGACCCGTGAACCCCTCCGCGCATCTGCAACAAATGAAAAACAAACTTTAATCTTCTTTGAAATGTTTATTATCATCTGAGCAAGTAGAACATATTGAAATGTACCGAATTATTCTCAACTCTACTAGTGAACTGAAAATCCTATTCAAAGTCACTATCATTCGGCATATCTCACCATCAGGACAGTGATGTTTGGATCCAATGATATACTTCCTTATCCTAATTGAAAAATGATTTTTACTGGAGCTTGATCATTTATTAACCATTTATTGTTATTAAAATAGAAGTTCCAAAATATTTTATGTATGTTCATAGGGTTTAATTATTTGAAACTGTCTTCTTCAAATGTATTGTCCTAGCATGGACTTATAATGATACCCCACATTGGTCCAGCGCTAGTCAATATCCTCTCAATATGGGTCCAAGATTGGGTCAAAGTGGGGCCGAAATTCATACACGGTGGGGCGAATATATCCATGCCTCGTTTTATGAACGTTTTGGCGCTCCAATATAATTTAAATAAAAAAAGAAGTAATTGGGAATTCGATTCGTAGTTCAAGAAATACAATTTGCACACTTCTAGTTAATCCTTTGATACCCAGTGTGACTTTGAAATCACGTCGCATTTCCACGATTATTTCGTTTGAATAAAATAATTAACGTACATGCATTTACTCATGAATTTTGATGTCCAACGATCCTAAAAAGGGGACCATAATGGGAAAAAATACGGAATGCTGCTTTTTCGTCTCAAGTGACGCTCTTTTCTTCCTCTAAACGTCCCACAAAGTTCTACGTCGATACAAGTAAAGGGTCATGGCTAGAGGATACGAGCGGACATGTGATTCCATTTGGTGGTATTCGCTTTCAGACAAAAGTACTCAAAACAGGACTTATAAAAAGGTGTGAAAGTTCCAGGAATGACTCTTCGAAGGTTGATGTAGGTCTGTAAGGAGTCAGAATTTTGAATTTCCCAAAAAAACACTTTTTCTCAGTCAGTAAAAAAACATTGTTTTGGAAATTCGAAATTCTGGCTCTGCATAGACCTAGATTAACCTCCGAAGGATCATCCCTGGAAATTTCAGACCTTTTTATAAATCCAGTTTCGAGTATTTTGATCTGAAAACAAATGTCACTAGATGGAGCCACATATGCGCTCGTGTCGACTCAAGGAGTCCATTGCTACCTCAATGACCGAAAAATTTTTCGGTGAATTCACCGACTTTTTTTTTCTCACAATGAACAATTCGATTTCAACAAGGAACGTGTATTTCGCTCTAATCTGATTCCCCAACAAATACCTATGTATTACTGAAGCTCTTATACCGCAATGCCACTGAATAATTACAAAGTACAGAGTTATTGAGCTAATTACTGGACATATAGTCGATGCATGTTCTTGCAGCTTTGATGTGTGAAACGTTATGTGATGGCGTGACACGTTATAACTCTAATTATGCACCTTTGCCTTATCTGTTCAACTAAGGACTTTTAGCGAATGAGATCAAATTCTCATCGATTGAATATAAAATGTGAGGGAGAAATGTATGAAGTGTTTCTAGGAAATCTGAAACTCTCTTCGTGTTTCAAACTGGTAATGAATGGAGGGGAAGGGATAATTTACAATTCCACATGAAAATTTACTAGAAATTTGATGACGAAGTCTCAACTATTCTTCAAGTTAGCCTCACATTTTTATACAGTATGAAAACATGATCATACACATATCCCATCTTTTTTCCATCAAAATTGATATCTTCTGTCATCAAGAACATTCCGATTAACAAATCATCAAAATCGTTTGAATGTGAAGAAGAGAATAGAATAGAATTATTATCCAGTTCCTAATCGCTCATCATGGCTATATCTTCTCAAATAAAAATGGAAAAGAACAAATAAGGATGAGATATATGTTCAGTGTTGAGGAGATTTTTAGAAGAGAAACAGAAAAAGAGACAAGAAAAATAATGGTTTTGTTATTTTCAATCCACCCACTTGAATCCACGAAGAAATATGATAACAATGGTAAGAAACAATGTTTCTCCAACCAAGTTCGAAAACATTAAGAATGATGATATAATATATAAATAAAGAAAAAATTTATCGTTAGCTTCACTCCGTTTCCCCTTTTTGTTTCTCCTCTCGAAAACATCGGACGACTGATTTATGCTATTATCGTCTACCGAGTTCAGTTAATTTCAGGGACAACTGTTTATGCAGCGACACACATGATACCGCACACGCGTTGTTCGTGCATTAAACCAATCTATGTACGCTATCCCGAAACTCATACTCTATACATCCGAACGCGAACACGTCCAGAAATGAAATTTTAAGTACAACCACCGAACAAGGTTGCGGATTTACGAGAACATCCGCTAAATATACTTCACCGAGAATTTACCGGTGCACAAACTACGACTGCACTACAGTCTGAGATAGTACAATTTACTGTACCCATTCACTTAAACCCATTAACGCACGCTACCAACTTCCATCGTCCTTCCGCCGTAATTGGCTTTCTATTGAGATTTATTTTAATCATAAATTTATATACATATGTGTACTTCAATGTTCCACGATGAAAGCTCACAATTCTTCCATCTCCAATTTTACGCATATGTTGCTTAGAATTTTGACAGAAGATTCAATCTTGTACGCTCTTATAAGAATTGCAATCCCGAATCGTTACGGAACCGGGTGAGCAAAATCTTATGTCTCGAGTTCAAAAATTCAATCACGTACATGGAGAGATAAACTTTTCGAGACAAGGAAGAAGTATTTACGAACTGATTTTCCAACAACTACTGCCTAAAGCTTATTGAATATTTCATTGAATCTGTAAAATCTGCACGGATGTACTTGGGTTTAGTCTACATCCTTGACTGGATGGAATATTTATTGAAGTTCAGTTCATATGTACTGAAAAAGAGACTGTGATTTATTTATGTTCGATTATTTCTCATACCCATCACTGTAAAAAGAAAGTCTTAATCTGTTTGCATCTTGATTTCAGACAATGCTTTTCTCTTTCCATTGTGTCGGTGATTGTTTTTTCGGCTCAATTTAATTTGTTTGCATCATAGATTTAGTCAGAAAATAAGCTGAATTTAAGACTCTCTTTTCACATTGATGGATGTGTAATTTTTGTCAGAACATTTTGAGCCTTCAATGCTATGAAACAAGATGTAGGTGTAAATTTCAATTACATTGGAAACTTTTGTACTGAGATACATTTTGACGATTTTAATGAAGAAGTTTGGGAGATTCACTTTATGACTTCTAGTGTGAGCTGCAGACTTATGGAAGTGAGTGGAAAGACTGAATTTATTGGATATTCAGGAAAGTGATTGGTAATTCAGATCAGGGGATTATTATTTCTATAGTGGAATCACTAATGTTGAGGAATTCTGTATTAATACACCTTGTACAACTTTTGTACACCTAATTGGAGAAATTTATATAAGATCATACTGGGAATGGATTTTTTTTGGAAATGTCCTTGTGGAAAACCTCATACCACAGGAAATCTGGTTTTTTTCTGTTCAGGGAAAACTTATATTTTCGGGAAAATGTATTTTTGACAACTGAAAGCCTCAGCATCGATCATTTTAGCCACTCTTTAGTTCACGCCGAGACTTTTTAGGAATTAAGGCCAACGCGAGGATCTTGGGAAGCGTGGGACAGCCACTGTAATCTTTGTTCCTCACACACACAAAGACGAGAGAAACATTAACTTATCCCGAAGAACATATTTTGTTGGTCCAAGAATATGGGGCGTTCCACGTCAAATCGGACATCATTCAACTTTTGCATCTCCGATTTCCTTCATAATTTTTTGTCTCTTAGTATCTATTGAGAGAGGTTTGCATGCCAATTTTCAGCTCTTCTTGTCCCGCCACTTCTGAGATATAAATTCTTAAAAAACAACGGTACTTTTTGTTTGAACGCGCATAACTTTGCGAAAAATTATCCGATTCAGATGGCTCTTGCTTTGAAATTTTTGTTTTTAGACGCATGTTCACAGAAAGAATAGTACAAAATTATCAGAATCGTGCTCTATATGATATTTGAGTTTGAAATATCAAATTTTGATACTTGAAAAGCACGTAGTGATAGATTTTTTCAAATTTTTCCTGAAAGAAGTGCCCCTCATCAGACAACTTTTAAGCCCAGCACGCTCGAGTCGAAAAATTGTAATACCTTTTGAAGCCTGATCAACTTCGTAATATGCAACGATCCAGAGTTGAATTAGGTCGAAAAAAGGTTAACATCAGGTTGAATGATAATTTTGAAAACGTGATCAGGTTGAGAACAGTGTGAGATCAGGGTGGAAAATGAAATCAAACTCGATTCACTCCGTAATACGCAACGAATCAGAGCTGAACCAGGTTTCACAAAATTGAAAGGGCCATTGTCCATTAAATTATTAAGATATATCTATTCAACTTCGTGGATCACAACAATTATCGCCCTATTTTAAAATCCAAAAAAACAATGATCCCAACGTTATGCCATTACCATGCTGAGCTCAAAAGTTGCGTAATGTTGGACAGTTTTTTTTAAAGAAAGTTTGAACAAAATCGATCACTACGTGTTTCTCAAAAATCAACATTTGAGATTAAAAACTCAGAAATCATATAAAAATGCTATTTTGATAATTTTGTACCATCCTTTGTCTAAAGACGAAAATTTTGAAACAAGAAACATCTCAATCGGATCATTTTTCGCAGAGTTATGGGCGTTAAAAAAAAATTGTCGTTTTTTCTCAAGAATTCATATCTCAGGAGTGGCTGGACAAAAAAAGCTGAAAACTGGTATGCAGGCCTCTCTAAATAAACTAAGAGACAAATATTATTGAGAAAATCGGAGATGCAAAAGTTAAATGGTGTCCGATTTATCAGATTATCAATTTTTATATAATTTATCAATTATCAGAGGAACTGAAAACAGTGTCATTCACATGGCATACCTGCACATCGTGCTGCTGCCATCCAGGATTTTTGAAAGAATTCAAACCTAAAATCATTGAATCACCTTCCTTGTATGAATAGTAATAGTAATAGTTCGGACTTAGCACCCTGTGACTTATGTACGTTCCTCTTGATATAAAATTCCGCATGAAAGATCAACGTCTTTCATCAGGTGAGGAGCTGGTCGGTGCTCTTGAAAAACGGTGTAATTCGGCACCAAAAGGAATGCGGATAAAGCGGTTTGACGAGTGGTTTTACCGTATGAAGAAGTTCATTGATTGTAAAATTGAAAAACCAGCTAGCTTGACAAAAATTTTTATTTCTACTTTTTCCTATGAATACTTCCTGCTGTAGGGACGAGATTACTCACTCTCGCCCCACTGCAGCAGAAGGAAAGTCCTCACTTCCTGCCCTAGGGGGGAAAATGCTCACTTTTGTTCCGCTGCAACGGAATAAATCTACCTCAGGTGTCTACTCTCTGTCTGTTTGTAGCGGAAAATTCGAATCACTTGTCAATAATTCTACACATGCACTGTAAAAAATCAAAGTGAAGTTTCCCCTAAATTTGGTGACAGCAAAAATCCCCCATATGGAAAAAAATCACCTGCTTCATATTTTGAAAGAATTCTCCTCCATTTGTGAGAAAATTCTTTCTTCCTGGATGAAATTTATCTCCAAATCAAGAGAAATTCCACATTGACATTTTACAGTGTATGCAAATAATGTGCACATTTCTTGCAGGAGTAGAAAACAATAGTATGTTCACCTTGGAAAAAATTGTTTACCTTTCCCCCTTGGTGAATAGTACACTATTTACTAGGATAAGAGAGGTTGTTGGATAGTTCGACAGAAATCCTCCATGCTCTTGATTGTAGAATAAATACAATCATTAAATTCAGTAACATGAAACTTCAATAAGCGTTAGCTCTCCCCGACTTGCCAACATCAACGGACCTTTTCAGTTGTAATATTGCGTTCCTTGAAAGAATATTGATATATTTCGCGCGTGAACGTTCGATAGAAAATGAGATCTCTGTTCCCTTCGAGGAGCTCATGTGTTATTCTAGCATGTCCAGTGCATTATATATATATATATATATTAACAAATTGTGTCTGAATCGATCTTACATCGTCATTGTTTTGTCTTTAACAAGAACAATTGGAAGATTCCACTGAGAATCCATAAGACGGAAGTCACTATTAGACTCTCCGTTGATAGATGATAGATTGACCTTCGCTATCGTTCCATTTTCTTTCCCCTTTTTATTTTTCTCACGCATGAATGGACGGAAGAAGCAAAGAGTAATTATTGCCTCTTCGTTCCTTGCCAGTTCATTTCTTTGTGCTCTTCTTTGTTCCTTTCCCGTTATCGATCGACATTGAAAGTTAGTTAACGAAATCACGTAAGACATAAATATAATAAACTCCTGATGAATTAAGTGAAGTCTCAGCGGATGATTCTGTTGATCCGGAAAATGTTTATTCTTGAGTGAAAAATCAATTAGTATCACTAATTGTATATATTGATCTCCTGGGATTTTGAGTGTTAGTGGACAGGAAAGATAAATGGCGTAAGACTCAAGGGTATACGAACATTTTTCTCAACTGAGGTGGATTTTTTCAACTCCACTGAATGGAGATGTATGAAAAGTTCAATGGATGTCTCGAATTCGCCTCATCAAAGTCTTCAAAATTTAGTATCCTCTACTGAACCAGACTTTTCTAAAGTTTAATTCAATCGGTGAAAATTCCATGGAAATCAAGAAACATTCCATCCATGTCCTCTGGAAAGTATGTCTCACTTCCGAAGAACTCCTCATAAGCATGTTAAGGCAAGAATGTTACAAAAAAAATTCATACTTGGAGACGTACACTTATATCCTCCTCTTACACACGATTTATTGATGGAACATTAAAACCATGAAAAAAATCCAGAAAAAGTACTTCAATGTTGATTCATTCATTTATATCAGAGATTAATGGAATAATAAAAGGAATATATCAAGGAGAATGTAAGAAAACGAAAATCACCGTTGATCGTTAATTTAATGTCATTCGGATCGTAAAGGGACTACTCCTCGCTATAAATGATGACTCTGCGAGCCAATTGTTTCCGTTCTAGGACAAACGATGAATTGATCGATTCATTCCTTCTCACGCATACCCCACGTATTAAGAGTGGAGAACTAAGAGAGATGGTAGCCCTTTTATTTCATGACCTTTAATAGTGCCTTCTTCGCTTTTTGTAATCGCCCGACAATGAGATTGCTGCCCGTACTCTCTCTATAATCCTTCTCCTCTGTCGTTGAAGAAGTCGCAAAACTTCCACAAAGTGTCGAAGTTTCAAGCGCAAAAAACTTAGATGATCGTGAAAAAAGATTTCAGTGGATCTTACGGAGAGGAAGGATAAAAGTATACGTGTTCCCTTCTTTTTATTCCTTGTTTTTCTCAGAATTTGATGGAGTATGAATTATTCTTCACTTATAAAGCAACTTTAGATCTGATTCGTTTAACCAAAGTATTGTATACCAGCATTCGTACTCGTCCATCCTCTTTTCCCTTTAAACCCAACAAAATTTATCTCTTATTCTTTCCTCGTCATAAAATGTAACAGCTATACAGCAATGGCAGTTTCGCTTATTACTATCGTGAAATGAAAATCATCTTTCCTTTCCGTTTTCTCTCTCGTATGGATATGTGTGTATGCGGGAATGAGAAGTAGTTTGAGGTTGGGTACATCTCGCCACGATATACACAGAGGAAGGGATGAAAGAGGAGCACCCTGGGATGGTTTTCTATGGTATTAATTCTCATATATGCTTTCTCGTTGGGTTGGGCTACGTAGTCTGCTGCCGTCGCTGTTGCTTGCCATCCGACAACTTAGCGACCCAACGAAGAGAAAGATGAAAGATATAGAGGGTTTATTTCTTATATATATATATATATATATATACAAATGATGATACCAGGAGAGAAAAGTGTAGACGAAATAGAGAACGAAGCACGAACTCGAAGATGGTTCGAGAAAAAGAAAAAACGAACGAGTCGAAAGAAACTTTTTCGTGGTTTACTTAATTTAATAACGCTACTGCGAAACACAATTTCAAAGATAACGTTTACTAGTCAAGACTCTTAGTCTCCTCCTAGGATAGGAAATACCAAAAGTTGTGCGCTTACGTGCGAAAATATATCACACCTGTACATAGAATCTAGAATATTTCATTTTTATCCAACACTCTGGATCTTCTCTGAAAATAATATTTTACTTCGAAGGTTGATTTTCGTTCACGTTACGTAGAATGTGTTTTTTGTTATAAGAAGATTTCTCAATATTTTGTTCCTTAGTATGTTTGTACCATGGGCCCCATCCTGACAATATCGGCCCAAGACTGGACCAGAGTTCATACACGTTGGGGTTTGTTTTCTTCAACGAACTGGTTGAGTATGCTCATCATTCTTTGATCCAATTTATCCCAGTCATACTGTTTCACATTCTTGGTGGAGTTACAAAATCATCATTCTCTGCGACAGCATCATCAAATAAATCAACAAATTTCGGCACGTTGATGAATGCCATACATTCGGATATTATTTCCACTGCTTCAACAGATGAATCAGCATAAATTATTCCTTCTTCAGCGAGAAAAGTTAGAGGCCGGTACAAAGGGAACACGATAAACTTCCTCTTTTAGTTGCTCTGCGTCTTACGAACTGTGTACAATGTACACTTCCCTCATACCAAATGAATTCGACTCCATTATATTCTCACCCTCTTAAACTTGTTATAAATATAGCGACCATCCTACGCTTGAGATATTGCACCGACAAACAGCCGTTAGTTTGTTCAGCAGACATTGCTCTGGCGGTGACTATTAGTATTGTTCTTATCGTAATTTATCTCTGTATCTCTCTTTCTGTATTTCATTGTTCTTCTCTCTTTCTCTTTCTCGCGTTTCATTCTGTTCCCTCGTCAGATTCGTATGATCAATCAAGAGTCGGTCACAATGTTTTTATTTTATATTTTCATCCCTCGAATGTACAAGGAAAAATGAATGTCATGAAAAACTTGGCGGATAATCAAATAGTTGATGTGTATTTATAATTCATAAACCACTTTTTTCAATTTCTTTCATATGAATTTTTGGCGACGGAGTGGAATGATTTCAGTCATTGATTGACAAGGTTGTATAATGGAAATCTAGATGAACGTTGTATAGTGACGAGAAAACACGAGGCTGCTACAGAACTAGATATCGAATTGATATCTAATGTATCAAAACACTATCAAAGTTCAACAAAAATCGATTGGTTCGATATCAACTTGATATCATGTTGAGATTTGCTTTCTGGCTGGGCTATCTTTCATGAAAGACTATATGGTTAAGAGTAATTTTTCAGGATGCATGGGGAAGTGATTACACTGTATCACGTAATGTATCACGTCTATCAAAATTCGAAATAAATATCTGAATAATTGTACAATATACATGTACACAGTGAAATCCTCCAAATAACTAAAACAATTGTAACGTTCATTCTAAAATAATACAGTCCAATCTGGTTATAAGCTTCGCTTAGGGGCTGTAGGGGAAGAAAGTAGGGAGAAATTGACGTCCATTCCTTTGAAAGTAACAATCTTGTCTCGCACTACTTCTTATAAGCCTCACCCAATTCATATTGAACATATCACATGTATAAAATTCTGTAAGTTGAAAATTCAACATTATTTTCATTGTCCGCTTCCAGTAAAGGTTGGATTGACATCTTTGTGCTCATTGGATATCAAATTGAACCCAACATTCTCCATGGTCTCCGATTGACCAACTTTTTAGGCCAAAAGTGATACTCATCAGGGAGGTTGATAGTGCGATACATGAACCAAAACTGTGAGTGGTCTTGAAGCGGGGGAACACACGTGCTCAATGAAGCGGAACGAATATGAGTGAGGCTTATATATGCCAGTTCATTTCCATAGAAACGCAAAGTTCAGTCGTGAGTGGTCCTGAACATGTTTTCAAGGTAAAATAATTATTCAGGGATTTACTTCAGAATTGAATGAATGTAATAAACTCTGTGATACAACGTAATGGATTCTTCGCGGACTCTGAAAATTCCCTGTCGACCGTGGTCTTTGAGAAAAGACAGGAAATCAGAGAGTCAGGTCTGCAACATATTATCAATCAAGGCACAACAGCGACCCGGTTAGAAATTTTCATTACTGAAAATTGAACAGTCCAAAGCCTTACCAGAATACCCACTTTTTCATTTCTAGCAGGGACGATTCAAAATGGAGAATGGTCCACAATTTCAAGCCTTCGAACATCACCTTGGATGCCATAGAATACTCCAGGGAAAAATTAATTCAAATTAATAAAAAGTTTCGTCAATTTACAGATTTTAAGAAAATTAAAACGTCACCAGTCATAGACTTTTTACGTTACATCGCTGCTACACTGTAAGAAAATTCCTTTTGAAGATTCAGAAAATGTGACTGTAATTTTTTACAGCCCCTTCTTTCTGAATTTCAAGGAATTCCAATCAAATTTTGGAAAGTGTTCTGAAAATTCAGTCAAATTTCTTAAAATTCAGCAAAATTTTCCTGAATTTTCAACTTCTAACTGAACATAGTTTAGTTGAATAAAAGTATTAATGAATGAGTCTGAAGCTTGAATCAGTTCTCATCATCCTTCTTTCAAATCCTTTGAAAACATAGGCTGAAGAGCGTTCACAAGGATAATATGAGCCCACAGAAGCATCAGTCTTTCCACTCGCAACCACTCTTGTGATGCCCTCTCACATTCGTTACAACGGGTTCCACGTGTTTCTATCTTGTCTGAATGCCATTGTAACAGATACATGCGCGGAATCTGAATAAATATATAATCGATAGACAAAGGTTGTATATGATCGGATTTCGGTACAGTTCATACCTCCGATTTATAAGAAACCTTCAACAAAACGATGAAAATAAAATTCGCGACTATGGCTGAATAGTTATCCTGTCGTAGAGAGATCAAGAATGAAAACACCATCTCCCCACACACGATAGATGTTGTTTTACCTCCAAAATGTTCTGCTACGAATAATCTGAATTCTCAATGTAATAGACACCGATGTGATCCGTGCACGTCAGAATCATAAAATGTCACACTCTAGATCCAATCTTTTTTTTTTTATTTTCACTTCAATACCACCCTGCTGGCACTGAATAAACTGAAGTAGAGTGCTTTTGATTCAAAACTGAATGGATTCCTTATTCATTCAAATTTGATTTGAAAGCTATTCCCTACGCACTGTTTGATTTCATTGAATTTTCGAGTGGGAAACATTGTTCTGCACAGACAGACGAATTATACTCCGTTCTGGTACTCGTTCTTATGATTTTCATTCGATTATTCTGTATTCTGTTCGATTCACTCATTTTCCTCAATCGATTCTTTATGTCACGTATATAAATATGTATCTTCTGGAGTATTGGCATTTATTTCTCATACGTAATTAGGTCAATAACGAATTGCACGTGGGAAAGATTTATCCAGTACAATAAAATGAAGAAACAAGAATATTTTCATGGTTGCCGAATAGTGATTTTTTTTCTAAACCCTATCGACAATTCACGCCACGTTTCACGAGAGGAAGTCCACCCGATTTCGCGAGTAATCTGGATCTAGGCTAACCGGAGATCACTGGGCTGTTAGATTTATGCCAAACCATAATCCTCGGACGTGGAAGAAGATGGCTGTAGGTTTGAGTTTGGCGAAAGGAGGGAGTGAAGAGGAAGAGGGGTTAGGGTTCAACAACGGAATAAAGGGTGAAGTGGAAATGCCTCCATGTGATGTCGCGAGGGGTGTCAGCTGGTACGACAGGTTACTGTCTGGGAAATTGGGATATCGTTCAGTAGTGTTCTCTGTCCTTGGTCATTTTCTCTAGCATCACTCTCATTTTTTGTTCCTATATCTATTCAATTGAATTGATCAACTAAATTTCATTTGGATATATCCGTCACTGTGTAATTCTCTTTCTTATCAAAATGAATACTGCCTCTGGGAATTATTCAAATCACATATTGTCTCGGATAATTAATTGAAATCTTATTAACGTAGTAGGAAGAGTAGAGAATCTTTAAAAAGAAAAAATTTTGTAAACAAGGAAATTGAATGTGAATTCAATGCATTTGAACCTTGCATTTTTGATTATCCTTACGTGGTATTTACTGAAGATGATTTTCATAAACTCGAACTAATGGAGATGAACATTGATTCACGGCCAATGTTCATTTCGTTCATAAATTGGAAGAACATCATAGCCGAACTAAATGAAACGTCTCTAACCAGGTCGAAGTTGAGACTGCGTGAGAGTCTTTACTCTTCAAGTATCACTGAGATGAAAAAGTTTTGTACTCGCAGCAAAGCAAAATCTCTTCCACACTCTGGTGAAGAATGAGAAAAGAGGAATCTCAAACTTGAACACATAATAAAACAATCCCCGTTATTAATTTCCATATTTCATAAAAGAGTTATCGGACATTACAGATATAATTATTTTTAAATCATTTCATTCCCCAATGTTTATGTTTTTTTGCAAATTTGCGATGCACTATTACAATTCAGGACTCTATTGTCCATGCTCTTGATAACACCCAAAATAATCTAAACCCGTTCATTCATAAGTTTTGAAAAATATCTTACAAAAATTTGATGAAATATATTTTGTAGCATTGAATTGTGCGAATTCCACTACACTTTGTAAATAATTATAATTTTAACATGCATCGTTGATGAAACATTGAAAAAGTTTGCGACCTGAAATATTCGGCTGGTAAAGGGAAATAAAAACTCTGAAAAACTTGGGTGAAATGTTTTCCACAAGAGATGGGAGTTTGGGAGAAAGGAAGGGAGGAAGGAAGGAAGGAAGGAAGGAAGGAGGCAGAACAAATTACGGAACTGTTTGAAAATAGAAGTTCGCGAAAAGAAATAACTCCGTAGAAACAGAAAGCTCGAGACTGAGAATTTCACAACCTTTATGAGCCTGCCTTCGGGGATCGGTGTGTACGTATCCCTATAGATTGTGGAAGGTAAAAAATATCTTTACACTGGGAAGGAAAAGGATTGAAGGCGAATGTAACATGAATCCTGCTATGTGTAAAATGTCACCGATCGATGATCATGTGATTATAAAGAAAATAAATGATAATGATCCTGACGATTCACTTGAGAAGCTTAAAAAACTTATTTCAAGGGTAATATTTTTATCCTTTCCTTCGACTTACTCTAAGTATAGTCTTATATTGGTTTTATCTTTCTACAATTTCTTGAGGCTATGAACTTCGTACTTCTCGATTTATATTACGATAGACTTTGCACTTCTTTAATGAGCATACTTATCGGAAAAGAATTGCTCAATATTTGAAACCCTCTTCCTAATTAGGATTTAACGAATTGGAAATTCCGAATTTGTTCAAATAGAATTTGAATTAAATATTCCCTCGAATCCGAATTATTTTTATCAAAAATTTCTGGTATAAAATAATTATCGACATGGTTTGTTTTCATCACGAAGTTCAAATAAATTTGTGGTTAAATACCAACGGTTCACTGTATCTAGAAGCATTGTCAAAGATTTGTAGCTAGGAATTGTCTTAATTAATTGAGGCGAATCGCCCTTGATTACCAACCCTCTCTGTGCTTGCCAACCTGAATAATGGTTCTCCTGATTAATGCGTTCTACAGATGTTACGCTGACGTGTAAATTAAAACTATTACGCTCGCAATTGAATCATTCGCCAATGATATCTCATGCTAAGAGGATGCGTTTGGATTAGAATGGTTTGTTTGAAAGTTTATTCGAGAATATTACTTCCTCCATCGATTTTCTGTTTTCATCATCGGATTGTTTGGATACGAAAATTCAGAATCTTTTTGTACATTTCATTCGAGTATTTTTCAGATTGATCACCATTCATTGATGCATCCTGAAAAAGCTCGTTGCTGTACCCCCTGACTCTATGCTTGCACTGGACAGCTCTATTTCCTCAAGCGACTGCTGGTGGCTGCTGATAGTTGGGTTAGGGGTCGAGGGTTAGGTGACAGCATAGAAGAACGAGTATCTACCAAAACGTGAACCTAGCCAGAGCTAACCACAACTACCTGCCTAGTAAAGTACGAGTGAGACAGTTACACATGTCTGGACAGGAGTAACCAACTTTTACGGATTTCATCCGTTGGAATTTTCTCGTTTATTCGAGAGTGGCTGACCCTCATCTCGGGGTGAATCATTCCCTTCTATTACTCATATTCTACCTCGAAGTTGAAGAAAAAAAATTGGTCCACAGAAATTTGATATGGTCTAATATTTACTTGATGATAAAGATATCGTTCCATTATTCACCTTCTGTTCATGGATTTAATATGCTGGAATAATGACCAAAGTATTTTGGACAAAGAAAATTCTTATCGTTTTTTTTTTCAAATTGTTCCTCTGAAGTCTAGCAAATTCAACACAACAGATATTGGAATATTCGTCGATTCGTGAATTGTGGACGCAAACACTCCCTTGCTGAGAACATTTTCAGTTTGAATGCCACTGAATTTTTCTTTTTGAAATTCTCATTGTCCTTAGAATTTATACATTGAAGTAGGATGATATGCCCACTTTTCTCTCATCGTTTGGAAACACATTCCTTCAAAATATTGAGAATCGTTCATCATCTCTTCCAATTTCTACTCTCTAATTCCAAAATCGATAAATCCCACTCTTGTTTTTGAATAAAATCACATTTATCCGTTCGAGGGATATAAATCACTCGAATATATTTTTTTCCTTGTTATTTCAGTCTGATCGATAGTACATAACTCATCAGTTTTTCAAATTCCATTTTTTGTTTCAAAAAAATAATAATTTATTGATCAGTGAATGAATTGTTAGAGACGAGACCGTTCTCATGAAGCAAATAAAAAATCCATTCATCCCGTTCTACTATAAATATTGATGGAGAGATGATAATTTTCAAAGTAACACGTACTCGCGAATTGTTTGAAAATTCCATCGATTTTAATTTCCATCAAACAAAGAACTTGTTGTCCCTTCTAGAATATTTTACTCGTTGTTAAACTATAAATTCGCGTAACGCATATCGAATGCTATTCAGTTTTTTTTTTTCCTGGATATAATTTTATCGGGAAGCTTTATTCAATCATTCTAATATAGGGAGACTGGTATGAAATTCCAAACGTTTCTCGTTTTGGTGGCGAATCGCGGTGGATTTTCTGACACAAAAAAAGAATCGAGGGAAATTGCTCCGTATCGTTTTTATTAGAAATACTAGATCGGTTGGTGGTTTTTTTTCGTCTTCTTCACAATAGTACTGCTTTCGCAGTGCACAAGGCTTCACGTTACGCCGATAGTCGGCCGTTATTCGACCATAAATTTCACATCGGCGTTAACGCAAACGTGTACGTATCGGTTCTGGCACACAAAGAGCCTATATCTTTCGCACCACCCAACTCTTTTTTTTTATTCTCATGGTTTTTTTTTTGTTATTTTGACTACCACTAGCTTCTCTTTTTCCTCTTATCCTTCTTTTCACGTGAGGAGGAGTCAGGAAAGTAACCTCGTTTGCCATAAATTCATTTTTCTTTTCGTCCTCTTTTGTTTTTTTCCTCCCACCTCTCGATGGGTAATTTATATCCCCAGGGTGGGTGGTATTTGTTGAGAAATAGGCACGAAGCGCAAAATAATGTGATTGATTTTTATAATCTTATCTTGATGCGTCCTATTTGACATCCTAGTATCAACTCTCCCTGTTTCTATTTCGATTTCATCGATGCTTGACTCGTGACTTCGACCACTTCCTATAAAAGGAAGGATGAATGTGAGTCGGACTGCGTAATAAAATGTTATATGTTCATAGGGGATGTTATACATATACGTGTGGAGAGAAGATAAAGCAGGAGCAGCGTGTTTTTCGCATCTTTTCTTTTCTTTTAACGTTTATCCAAGTCATTCGTCCTTGATCCGATAGGAAAAGGGGAACTCGTTGGGTGTTTCTTGCGATATGCGAAAGCTCTGTAACCAGAGAATGAGAGAATACTTTTTTTTCCTTCTCCACGGAAATACGATTCTCGTAAATAAACTTCGACTATCTTGGACCTTGGGTTATTCTAGGACACTGTTGGATTCGTCTTTTAGATACGGAATATCGTGATATTTGATTTTAATCACAATAAAAGAGAAATGTTTCGTGTTTGAGTGAGGTAGATGGAATGTAATAATCGTGTGGAATCTGCTCCATGGGGATCATTGTATATTTGCCTCAACATATGGTGATCTCACAGCATCATTGACTTGGAAAAATAAATCTGATGTATTTTGAATACTTTCAGAGCACTAATGATATGAATCATAATGTTAAACTTCGATAATTGAACGACTGAATCAAATTAATGTGCTGGAAGTGAGTTCTTTAATTCCACTTGATTTCGTGCACATCCAATACATTTTGATTTATATTTTTGAACGAGATCTCGTACAGCATTATTACAATATGGTTGTATACATGTTCCAGCATTTATGAATTTTGGCTCCACTTTGGCCCAGTCTTAGGCCCATTATACATACATGCTAAGGTATATTTGGAGCCGTGAAACTTGCTTCACTATTCTAATACAAGTGAAATCTTCAATCTCGATATATGTCTGAACGTCACAGTCTTTATCTACTCTAAACTCATCTCTCCCATCCACTATTCAAACACCTTCATCTTTCATTTTTCAAAGAAAGTTACAACTGAAACTTATGGAAAATATATGAGAATATCATGTTTCCATTCCTACTGTGGGAACCCAATAATTTATTCATTGTGGAGTGAATATTTTTCGTGATCTATGTAGAAAAACTCAGTTAATTCAAGTATATTGAACCCTCTGCTTTCTTACTAAACTACGACTGGGAAATTTAATTTGGGATGATTGCAGGTAGACAGACAGGGTACTGATTAACATGTAAAGCCAGTCCTTTTGTTGAAAGCTTTAAACGAGGAGCTGAGGTATTTATATAATTCATGGATAACACTGATTGATGATCAAGTGTTATTCGTGAGATAGCTTTAGACTGGTATAGTATCATTAATTTCCTCTCCGAAAATTATAAGAATTTCTCTCAACGAAAGTATGTGAGAAAAAAAATTACATTACAGTTAATCGATATCAGTTTGTGTTGATTCTTCTGCATAATTACCGCAAACCCTTTCATAAATTCTCACAATCGTGCCATTCGAATCTGTTTTCATCAGATTTTCCCACCATACTCACAGTTTACAAATGTAATTTTCAAACTGTATTTGATAATCCTTCAATTATCCCCGATGATGTCTGATTGAAATTTGTCCATACAACGTAGAGGATGTTCCTTCTTTTCGAAACAAGGGTTGATTATTTTTCTTCACAGTCAGGTCATTTTATTGGAAACTAAAAAATGTGTACAAAAAGTATACAAAGTATTCACATGCATTTATTAGCCTCACATGGTACGATCGAGTATATAGGATCTCGCTTACGCTTTAATAAATGTTCCTACGTATACGTGCTCTTCCAAACATGCTTCGTAAATATTTGTGACTGGTCGTCTCTATATTATCATGTACACGAGACAAACTGGAATACCGTCAAGCCGACCTCATTTTGTGCCTTGTGTTCAACACAATTAACTAGCTTTTCCTGCCTGCATCTCATGAAGTTTGAGGGAAACATGAATAGTTTTCGTCAAATGCCACCTCACCGAGGTATCAACTTTGTCAAGCGATCATCAGAGCCTTGCCGATAATCAAACACGTTTGGTGAAACCTTGTTCGAAATTGGATCGAATCCAAACGTATTAGGATACTGACGATTCCAGAATATATATTGCAAAAATACGAGTTCAAGTCGAAGTGATCCGCATTACGTGTTTGTTGACTCTATCGATCCGGATGATGAAAAAAATCTAGGGAATGGGAAATTTCGTTCTCTAGAAATAACTTTTTTTTCCTTTCTTTGCTTCACAAAAATAGAGATGAGAATGCATGATAGAATATTTTATTATTCAAGTTGAGAAGAGATAATTCATCAAATTCTTTATGTTTATTTCACTGAATTTCACAACAAAAGCATCTGTAGCAACGAGAAGTCGTTATTCATAAACTCATTACTTACTTACGAGAGTTGGAAAGATAATTTCGTGATCATATTACAGCAGTAAAGTCGGTGTTGTCTCACAGGGATAGAAATGGGGAATATCAAACATATTTTTCTTACATTTATATTAATCTATTCATAACTGTGAAATACCTCCACAGGTATGTGTGCGACTAGAAGTTTATCTTCGGGACTTGCTGTCGGCGAAATATTCTAGGAAATCACTCCCGAGTAAGGGAAGTGTTCAGTTTCTCTGTAGTATAGCGTCACTCAAAACCTATTCAGGGTTCGACAAGTATATCAACGCTATTGGCTACTATTGGAATCTTGTTACGAAAATCTGCTCTATGACAAACTAAATCACATTCATGAGGTGATGAGGAAGGATTAATTCATCAGTCGGAGTATGTGATAACTAACGGGATACCTACAAATCATACACTGTGGAATGAACAAATTACTGACAATCGTGAATCGGTTTATAATTGCTTTATAATTCTTATCGATGACACTGAATTTCTTTACATTTCTTTCAAGATACCCAGGACGAGATTTTGAAATCTTTTACCTGCATAGGTTAAGTTCTGTCCTTCGAAACATACATTTTTATATTTCAATTCTTCAATTACTGATTTGAACTGATTGTCAAGCTACTGGAATTGCTGGAGTTTTGGATTTCCCTGGTTAAGAAATCTGGTTATATTCAAATCGGAAATTATGAATTAGATTTGGTTGGATTCAATGGGCTATTTCAATAAAAAGCTTATTGAATTTTGCCAAATCCTATCCGTTTTAATTGAGATGAATTTTATGGATTTTGAAACAGAGTTGTATTTTTTCAACGCTTGATTTTGTAATCACTTTGTCAGATTTTCATGTAATTTCGAATCAAACTAATGACGATTTCCAATCGGATGACAGTTTGGAAATTGACATTTCCAAGAACACATAATTTTTCTAGCATCTAAGAACGATGAATTGGAAAAAATATAGTATCCCGATCTATAAGTGATCCATCTCACAGAAGATAGTTCGTTCGTCCTTGAATCAGTCTCAAACGACATAAAAGTAATCGAGCGGAGTGGAGACATCCTGTACCTAATAAAGCCGGACCCTTTTAAATTATATGAGGTGTAAACCTTGCTCCTTGTGTCGTGATCATCTTCTTCTCTAAGGATATAAATCAACCTTAAGAGTACCACCAGATCGTTTCGGATAATCTCACAGATTAGCAACATTCGATCAGCCCTTGGTAAGTATCAGTGTAGAACGGAGAACGGTATCAGCGAATGCTTATTCGAACTGATGCCACGATAAACCACTACGAACAAAATACATTCACTTATATCAATGCTGAACATTTTTTGATACATTTTTTCAATACTTCCCATTCATTTTGATTTTATTCATCCACGATAATTTGATACTTTTTCAAATGAATATACTCTAATTATTTAATTTCAATGAAAATTTCAACACCTCCGATAAATTTGTATGCATAGAAATGGAATATTGATAGAGAATTATCGATATCCAATGACAGTTGTATTGAATAATCATATTCCCAGCACGTGGATAGGGTTTGTGATACGATAATGAATGAAATTCATGCGTATGTTGTGAACGTTGAATAGAATCAGCAGATTTCAGTTGTTATGATTTGGAGAGAATGTATATCCCTAGTAGAAAGTATTCTCCTTATTCTCTGAGCCTCACGAGGCCTCATCGAGCCTTGCAAGTCCTTGGGGAGAGTCTGGGAAAGCTTCGTGATGACTTACAAAATTTTTAGTGTAATTTATACTAGAGTATGGTCAACCAAGTTCATGTATTGTTGTGAGAAGAGGATGGAACAATTATATCAGGTGGAATTGAATGCTGGAGATTCCAATGCTTGAAGGTTGAAATTTAACAAAGAGAAATTTTATTTCTCATCGAAGAATTATAAAGAATCAAGACTATTCACTTAATATTGTTCAACTGTCCAACAGTATGCGGGAAGAAATTCTGTGACATTTGTTACACTGAGAAAAAAGATTTGGTTGACATATGCCAAACCAAAATTTTTTGTTGGCATTACTGAAAATTTAGTGGATTCGACAAGAATTTTGTTATGCCAACAATAAATTTGTTCAGCACAGCCAGATTTTGGTGAGACCTAGCAAATGTTTGGTTGTGCCAACAAAAAATTTTGGTCCAGCATAAAATAAGAGAATGTTTTAGAAGACATAACAGAAGGGTTTCCTCAGTGTAAATTATTGACGCGAGCGTACATGGAGATACTATTATTCTACAATTATTTCTCACAGTGCAGTTGTCGGGGGGAAGTCGAGAGTTAGATAACTACTTGAAATTTATGGATTCTGTTCTAACTAATTTCAAAATTACATTTTTGAGATCAAGATTATGTTGTTCTTCCATTTGGAGGATTGTTTACAGGGTCAAACTATATGGATAGAGATAAGAGCAATAACTCACGGGACAATGACTTTTGAATTATGTTTGTTTAATAAACGATAATACCGTGCCATTGAATCAGCTATGACATCGATATAAAGAGCGATGTCCGGTATTACAAGAGCATTACCTTTAATCTACATCCCAAGAGAATTCGAGTGTGAAAATGATAATGCATCAGTACAGCGATTAATTGATAGATTCCCATGGAGGAAACCTTTCCATAGTATCTATGCGCTGGAAATTTACATCCCTAATAACGAGAAAATCAGATTCACAATCAGGTTACAAGCCAACTATACTACTCCATATTCAAGCTCTCTACGGTGAAAGAATTGCTATCCGTTTCTAATTCAAGGAAGTAAGAATTCAAATTTGAATTCTATAATTGAATACATAAAATTGAATTTCCGAGTCAAATTAGAGGCAGAAGTCTCGATTTTCGATATTAAATTTCTTCCGTCGTATATTTAATCTTACGTGAAAATTGCAATATTCAACGAGACGGAACAGAACAAGATTTCATCGAAACGGATTAATAATTCATTCTCCAAGAGTCTTCGTATACACGGTGTATGTTTATTATCAGGATACGAAACATACGTGTATGTATTATAGAACGAGTCGGTATATTTACAGTAGGAAAATCACATACGTAGGAGAGACGCTGAGGGTGTAACTCAACTCGATATGGCTTGACTCGGCTCTTTTCAATCTTTACGCTTTGCAAGCTTTACGAGGATGGTGGTGAATGGTCGAATCACGAAGGAGATGGAAGAGGAAGAGCAGAGAGAAGAAGGAACGCGGCAAGTAAAGGATATGGCTAGGGGGTGGTTTATGAATGGGCAATTAATCCACGAAAACCTTCTCCGCCATCACGTTCGTATAATACGCTACCAGTGCATTAAATGTATTTATATGTGTACGTGTATACGCGTACGCGTGTGTGTACTGCCAAGTACCGCTGCTTCGTTACGCCACTATAAGCTCAGCCTGAAACCCAAACTCCAAGGTCCACGCTAGGGATATCACTGTATTATTCAAAGGAGTATTCCGCTTTACCGAGATAATGATTTATTTAGTCGACGGCGGGAACATGGTGGAACACGGGAAAACATAGCAGGAAAATTGCGACCTTTACTCCTGCAACCGAGCGCTCCTTTTTCCTTGCTTTCACGTCATCGCTGCAGATGCACGACAACAAAAAATCATTGTCAAGGGTAGAGAGTTTCATTAATCAATAAACACTCGATCGCGTGTGTACGATACGAAATCCAATTATCAACTTTTTGTCGAATTATTCAGCAGAATTTTCTTTGTCCAGCGCGAATGACGAGAGTACAAAGATCGAATAAAATAATGACACGACGGTAATGTGACGAATACTCGTGACTTTGGGTAGCCAAAACATTCGAAACTTGATGACGAGCCAAAAAACTCACTAGTTCCCCAAAAAGATACACCTGGTTGTACGTTTGTTGAATTACGTGTACCGTCGCTGTCTCGCTATTTCTCATCGTTGAATGATTATTCATCCATTTTACTCTTCTCTCTTTCAATTTGAAACAACGAGCCAAATGTTCAGCTATACTTTTGTTATTCGATCACAATCGATATGCGGATCGATTCCAATTGTTGTCAAATCCGAACACGGCGAGGGTTCTTTTTCCAATCTGCGAAATGTAAAAGAATATTTTGGAATTCATCTAAACAAAGTGAGATATTTGAATATCTAGTGCACACCATTGTCACGACGTCCTCATGATATAGCACAAAATATTCTAGAGAATCGTGAGAGAAGTGAGATGATATAGAGAGATGAGACAAGACGAGACGAGACGAGACGAGACTAGCAGAAGGAAGAGAAGAAAATGTGTTGAAATCTCGGCACGTGTCGCCGACACCGTTTTTCCAAAGAGGAACGGCAATGCTGTCCTGTCCTGTCGTGCCATGATGGAAGAAAGCGAACGAACGAACGGAATAAAGAATATGAGAAAAAGAATAAAAATAAGAGCGAACGCTTTGCTTTCTTGGAGGGAGCAGCCGTCGCTGAACGTCGTACCAATACTTACCTGCTTATACGTCACCCCTTGTTCATGTCTATACGTGTGAGAAGAGAAAATTTATACTTACGCCTCATTTTGACACATTAAATTGGAGACGGAAGATGGAGTTATATTGACTGAGGATGTATAAGGTGTATGCATTCTGTCGTGAATATATTTCATAGTTACAATACGTCGAATGATAACAACTGAATGTCAAATATATCTAGTGTAGTTATTTCTATGACAACTACTCTGGCACAGTGCATGTGAATATTGAGTTTTTGTCAGCTTCACATAGGCCGATTTCGTCCATCTCCAACTCTAAAAGAATGCTAGAGAACTGTTATTATGTAATGCTTGGTTGGGGCTAAACAAAAGTAGTTCTTGTGTCTGCCACGATCATAAAACAAACAAAAATATGAAAATGATTCATACCGATTTTGGTTCTTGAGGTTTCATCACTGATTCAAAGTGATTGCGATGTGTCGAATACGAAAATAAAGTTGGATTTTTTGAATGAGCTCGCGTTTTCCAATTTTTTATGTAATCATTTTATCAATTACAGTGCGTCCTCTGATTAGTGCGGCGTTCTTTTTTCTCGCTCAAATGCCTACCCTTGATATAGTGAGAGAGGCATTATAGCGAAGAGTGTAGATTATAGATATAAATTATTCATGACAAATTACCGAAAAAGAGCTAATTCGAGAATTTAGCGCATCATCATCAGTTCGAATCTTAAGTCAAGTCTGATACTGATCGCATCGAATCGATGAAAGATTTTACCTAGACAGCACAACGTGCCACTGGAACGTTTATGGAACCTTTATAAAACATCTTTGCAAACTTCAATAATCAATATAATGTATTATAATGGTTTCTTTCACAAGGATCGTGTGACTAGGAAGAACATTGAGAATCGAGGATGAAGTTTTGCCATTAGACTTTCAGAGGAACTCTTGGTTGACTTTTCATGGTATGATGTCGTCCCAAATTGTATGATCAATCCTCATCACGTGAAGGGTAAGGTTCTACACCTATAATTAGCGGGTAACAAGAGAGCACTTATAGTCGCAACAAGATCAGTGAAGATCACGTTACTTTGACAATACAGCAGAAATGATCTGAGTGTGGTGATCTGTAGAGGCGGAGGGGGCACAAAGTTTCTACTAATCTCCACATAACACATAGGTCAGTTAGTTCTCGGACTTATACACCGATAGCTTCGCCAATGCGCTTTTGTTTTTCGGTAGTACCAACTTCCAAAAGGTGAGTGTAAACATTTCATAACATTCGGTTTAGTCGTTGTAGAGATATTGCAGGTTAAGTTTCGTGTGCTAGTCAAACACTCTTTTTTGATGGGAAAACATCGTTCAGGATCAGCAATGGCTAGAAAAATGTTACCAGGTGGAGTACCTATCGAAAACAACCATTTGCCAATGTTATGCAGAGTTTAAGCGGGATGGAACAACTATCGAAGACGCAGAGCACCCAGGTTGTCCAATTGAAAAGGCTGCACCTGAGAACATCCAAAAACTTCTAAAAATCGTTATGTAAAATCGTGAAGTGAAGATCCAAGAGGTACCTAACATCTTAAATACTTGGTATCTTAAGTGAGTGCCGCGTTTTCTCACAGTGGAACAAAAGCAATAAGGATTGTTTTTGCATCGGTGCATAATAATGGAAGAAACGTGGATTCATCACTATATGCTGGAGTAGGAAAAAGCGTCAGTCAGGTGGAGAAGAGAGGGCGAAAGACGGTCGAAACGTCTGAAGACACAACAGTCAGCGGACAAGGTCATGGCCTCTGTATTTTGGGACACCTATGGAATTTTGCTCATTGGCTTTCTTCCGAAGGACGAGACGATCAACGGCGACTACCACATTGCGTCATTGGATTGATTGGATGATGTAATGAAGCAGAAGAGGCCGAACATGAGAAAGAAAGAACCGCTGTTTCATCAAAACAATTCACCGATCTACAAGTCGATGAAATGATGGTGAAATTGAACGATTTTAGGTTCGCATTGCTCTCACATCCCCATGTTCACCAGATATCGTCCCATCTGACAATCTGACTTCTCCTTGTTCTCAGATCTGATTGGAATGCGACAGGGGAAGAGATTCAGCTTCGACGATGAGATTACAGCCGCAACTGGAGCGTATCTTGAGGCAAAAGACAAATTGTTTTATAAGAAAGGCATACTGATAAAAAAGTATTCAAAATTTATTCCAATGAAATAAGGTCTCTCAACTACTAACAAATCTTATTTGATCCAAAGATGGTTTGTTTATAATCAATAAGCCTACTTTGTCACAGAAAAACTCTTCTCTCAGTGCATCGAATGTTTGGAAAAACTTTGGGATGATCGTAACCTGCTGATGGGATACGACGACAATGTTCACTACGTCCAACGGAGAAGCAACGACACAAACCAAAGAGGTGAGTTAGTAACGAATTTCATATTGACTAACAATATAATCATACGTCATACAGGTAACGTGGAGGTGTTCGCAAACAAGATTAGGGAGTGAATTAGTAGTACTGAAGATTGGAAAGTATCATCGAAGAAATCATTCTCGGAGTATGGGAGGATTCCCTTTCAAATGAACCGCGAGGTCCCAATTAATATGTCTTTTGGGAATCCCAAGGACCCGGAGTGGGAAAGGTTCGCAAACTTGGTGGAGAGAGGTAGCCAAAACTTCCGAACAACCCACAATCGTAGAGATCAAAAAATTGGTTGGAGAGTCAGAAGGTGTACTAATAAACAGCATATAAAAGATCCTGGCCATGCAGGAACACTAACTCTCGCTTGAATGCGAACTAAGGCAATTGAGGGCCAGAACAAGGAAGCTAGGTAACATTGCACAAGGAAACCAACCAGCACGGAGCTAGGACATATATAAAACCAGCTTCGATGAAATCAAACGCAAGACAAGGGAAGGAAAATAAGAATTGATAGAGGGAAAGTTTTCCTAGTCCTTGCAAAATTTTTTCATTTTTTGCCAATTGGTTCCCTCATAACATGAACAAACTGTACAAATTTTGCAAGTTTGTGACAATAGACAGGAAAAACTTCTCTATAGGGAAGTTCAATGGATTGATTACGGATATAAACGAGTTGGTCAAGCTGAGCAAGGTATTGACAAAGGATCTGGTAATCCCAAGCAAAATCAGGAAGCCGGATGACTTGTAGATTGAGTCCAACCGCGAAACCCTAGTAATCTTCATGAGCAAACACTTCCCCGGATGCAGGGATCTTCATCACGGGGAAGAGAAACGCGTGAACAAGGATAACTGCTCTCTAAGACTTGTGGTATAGTTTGAAATCTGTGGCCCAGATTGAACAACAACAGGATTCGACAATCCTTTTAGTTAGAAAGAAACTGGTCTGCATGGCCATCGGGGTGCGATAACAGATCACTGTGCTTTTGGGGTACGGGGTAACTTGAAAGATGAGATATCACAAATTACAGCTACTTCAAGGAATACGACGAAGAAGAGAGAACAACAGAGTATCTGCTGTGCCATTGCCCAGCTCTGGAGAATAAACGCGTTCGAGTAATAAGACACACCTTTCTGAACGGATTTGAAGGAGCAGCGAATATAAAAATCAGGAAAACAACGAGCTTTGCAAGAGGCTGAAGATACTTCAAGGCAAAGGGAAAGGGCTTAGAAACGCTGGGTCACATAATGAGCTTCAGGCCTTCAAGTGGAGGGCTAGTAAGGAACTGAACTCAAATCCCTCGATTCCTATGAAATTTCAATATATATTTGAGTGATGTAATTCTTCGGAAAATCAGCCTCCAGTTCTCATACACTCTTGATGAACTGTTGAGTAACTGAGTATTTTTACCATCCGACGAACCAGTTCTAAGAAGTTCGCCAAGAACTCGTGCATTTCTGATCTCAGCTCCATTCGTGATCAATTTTTGTTTCTAGAAAGTGTCCCAAAAAATCCTACTGGTACCACACTTTGTGAATTTTCTTCTCACATACGAATTTTTAAAATTTACTTCGCCAAGTGAATTTCGAGTTATATTCTGTCACAAATCAGCTTCGATTTACTCCCGTGAACGTTTTGTTAGATTGCAGATGATAGGAAACAATAGAAATTTTGAGAGAATCATCTATCTATTCCCATCAGTTTCTATCACCTTCTTTCACGCGGAAAAAAATAATTATAGCTATTATTTGGATAGCTAAAAATTAGCTACAGGAGCTATGTTTCAGCTGTCACAGCTACTCAGCGGTAGCAGCAAGAAATGTAGTAACCACTGCGAAAATTCAACAGCTAAATTAGTTGCTCATCCAAATATCAACCACAAAACCTGTGTAGTTATAGCCACGATTCTCTATTGTGGTAGCTAAAAAATAGCTACAGCTGCAATTATATTGGCTATAGCAGTGAAAAAACAGTGCTAAAAAAGTGAGTATCTGCCACAGCAACACTGGGAGAGAAAAGTAGTGAAGTTGGCATTGATGACGAATGTCTAGCATGAAATAACATAGTAAGCATCGGTTACTAACGCCAGTGCAACCTTATTTCCATGTTGGATCAGCATTTTTTTTCCTCGGTGCATTTCATTTTTTTGCGTGCAAACATTGGAAAAACAATCTCGAATTTTTTGAGTGAATAATCAAACGTTGGATCTATCGCATGCGTTACACGGTGTTGCAAAATATGAACACGGTTATTGAAAGGAACAATCAACTGGAGAAATTGCGATTAATCTTGAAAATTATTATAGTACCTTCGAGGGTCATTAAAATAACTGTACTGTTGGCAAAGTTCGTATCAAGTAATCTCAAACTTTATGGATTCTCGGGTGAGTTATTGTATAGTAGAACTATGACCTTTCACAATTGGTTTGCAGTCCTGTTCGAGATCGTGAATCTTCAATTGTAATAAAACCAAATACTTCACAGTTTGTGCTGAATATAATAGAATTGTTTCTCGATATTGACAAAGCCAAACTAACTTCATCTCAATCGCATGTGTAAATCTTCGAACCTCTTGGTGCATATTTTTGAAGGAATGTCAAGTGTTTACTCGATCAAATCATTGGGATTTTTTCCCTGAAACTCTCCCAGAGTTTCGGAAATCCTTGTAATGATCCAAAACTGAACGTTTTGAGCATCCAAATCGTGTTTCGATAAAGGAGATTAATTCTCACCCCAAGATTAAACGATGCCAGAGTATGGAAATTCAATATCAAAGTCCTCCTGAGTCAGTAACTCGACTGATAAAATTATACATAGACTCCTCAAGTTAGTTCGTAGGTACATGTACGAAATTCCATGCGGAAGACTGCATTTGCACGATGTTGTGCACCAGTAGACTAAACACCAAAACCTTGTTTTGAGAAACAAGTTTATTGAATTCTATTGGATGGATTTATACTGCTTTTGGCCTGGAAGAGATATGCGTGATACGTATGAAGTTATGAGAGTCGCAACTTCATTTGTTCGAAAACAGTATCATCTCGGTAGTTTGAATATCATTCATTACCATAACATCTAATATTGTCAGTTTGATTCGAAACTTTTATCCAGGGAAAACTAAAACCTTCATCACGTTGGAACTCAACAAAAACAAGGGATCATTTTACAGTTTATAAACGTGTTAACTGTTGGCATTCTTTGATACCTAATTTAGTATATGAAATTCAGGTGAATTTGTCTTAATGTACAATTCATCGATGTCAAAACTGTCACACTGAGTTCTATTAAGAAGTATTATTCAACTCCCCTGCAATTAATTTTATAAAATATATTATAATTGAAAAATGTGAACAACTAATTGATTAATATTACCAATAATAATAATCTTTAGTTTCGAAGGGAGATTTATCAACAGCATCCTCGAATAACTGTCATCTCCGTCCGAGTAGTTTATAAATGAATGCATGGAATAGTAATTGACATAAATTATCAAGTTTTGAAGTTACTCCACTAAACTCCATTAGAAAATGAAATTATTCAACGTCAACATTATTCAATCCTTCTTTGATCGACAAGGGATAATTGCGCGTTATTTTCTTCCCTGATCGAGGGAATAGAATATTTTCGAAGGGAATGATTACACTTCGTACAAAGAATCTAGACATAAAAGGAATACGAGTTTCCGTTTTGTCATAGCTTCGTGTGTCAGAATAGTTTTATTTCTTCTTCAGTCGCAAGAACGTATTCATCGATATACACTTGCCCACGCTCGTACGTCTACTTCAAATAAAGTGTCACGTCTCTTTCGTTGACAGCTTCACTACCCCACGATAAAACACGCTATTTACTCGAATCGTTTTCCCGTTCGATGCATAAACTTATCATCCAGGAAATATGAACGTATCTTTCTTTCATTTAGACTCATGTTTTTTCCCCCTCTTCTCTTTTGGAAATAGGCAAGAATTCTACTTTGTAAAAGCGGACGATTCCTTATCGCTCAAACCAGGACTCAACGCAGTCTACGTCCTACGTCCGTTCGAGTCCCCTGGAGAAAGGCGTGAGAATAAGCCAAATAAAACTCTGTAATACGAGAATAAGTAATTTCATTTGCATTTCATGCAAGTTAATTCCAGAGAAATTGAATGTAAAAGGTTTTTGAGGGGTTTTAATTTGGAACTTGGTCTTTATTCCTTGATTAAGAAGCGGCCCAGAGGAGACGACTAGCGTGAACGGGCGTAGCTTAAGTGTTAAACGTTCCTGCCAACATTATACGTCGTCTTCGGGGCGTTCCGTGGTTTTCTAGGCCATTCACTACCAAGAAAACATCTCTGTATAATGCGGTTGAGAACGTGTAAGGTGCATTAACCTAAATTCTTCATCTTGAAATACTGTTTGTCTATGTGTTGGAATCTTATTTCACTTGGTTGATAAACTTGTAACTTGCGTAGAAATGTCTTCGAGTGTAATTGAAGAATTACATCGTGTTTTCATGAGAGTAAGCATACAAATTTGTAATTAGAGGTTAACATGTCATTACCGTAATTTTATCTTCCTCACTCAGGAAGGGTTCGGGAGTTTATTCATAAACGTGTTCTTTTATTTCATCAAAAGAAACAATTTTAGAATCAAAAGCAAGGGAATATCACACTTCGAGCATTCAGAAGGAAAAGTTATGATCGGAAGTTCTTCAAATTAACATGAATTATACTCAAGTTTATTCCAGGAATTGATGTGTTTTAATATCGCTATGTCTCCCTGAATGATATTTCAGGCATATAATAAATGATGCTATCATATATCACATTTAATGTTTCATCTCGTGAAATTTGTATTCAGCTATATGCGAGTCTATTCAACTATGATTCAGAAGAAGTTCCTGGAAAATGTATTCTAGATTTAATTAGAAACACTATTTATCGACAGTAGGTATATATAATGAAATCCTACGAAAAATTAGAATGTCCGGGGGATGTACTGCGGGTCATATGTTAACTCGTCGACAATGTTTTTTTTTCTTCTCTCTATCTCGGTTCATACTATAGGTGAAAAATACACTTTTCTGGACTGATGCATTTTGACGTCGGCCAGGCACTCGTTAAACAAATTTGGCCCACGAGGCAGAGTTCCCGTTTATCTCTGGGATAAAAGTAACTCCCGAGGGTGCGTAGGTGGGTGGAGAGCGTCATGGTCATGGCTAGCGGCAGGCCGAAAGGGTATCACCACAGAGGGAAAAAATAAAAAATAAAGGGAGAGAAAGAGAGAGAGAGAGAGAGAGAGAGAGAATGGTAGCGGTGGTGATGGTGGTGGCGACGGTGGTGCCATCAGTTGACGAGGGTTTATTGGCTTTATCGAGGAATTGGGTAGCCCTCTTGGGATCAAAAAACGAATAGGTGCAGAGAGGATGGAGGAAAAAACTGATTCAGGGCTGATCTTCGAACGAAAATATTCCTTTCGTGATAAATCATGAATCGTAGATATTAATATGAGGAAGTATTAACGATCCCCTCGCAACATCCAATATCGGCATTTCACATGAATTTGGAATTGCTCGTGGATTATGATCAACTATCGGATCGTAAATTGAATATCAATATTAAATCGTAGGTGCATGCATTATGTACACGTATATTTCGATATCTAATATTCCAGGAGGCAAACAGAAGGTCACGAACAAAGGAGAGAGAACTCTCCCATTCATTTTCTCTCTACCTCGATCTTTGCTTCCACGAATATTGCGAGATTCGTCGAAATGATTATTTGCCAAATCTCTCTCTTTCTCCTTCTTGGTACGTTTATCTTCGTATTGAGAGAGAGAGAGAGAGAGAGAGAGATGAGATTTATTCTTCCTGACATTATACGTGGACAAATTTTTTAGTACGCTTTTGGGTATCAATATTTTTACGGACATATGGAACAAGAATAGACGAGACGAGAAGCAACGCAAAGTTTTTCACCCCGCGACAAGGCCAAGCTCGTAAATTTTATCCCTATACCCTTTTTCTCTTGGCAGCCACAACCATTCCTTCTCCCTTCTACCTGGAGGTACTCGTTTGTTTCTCTTAGTCACCCCTGACTTGTTAACTTTACGTTCTCACCACTTACAACGGCCGAATTGCCGTGAATAAAATATGGGCTGTAACTATGTCACTCCGTGCGCCTGGCTTCTGTGTATGTCGAGAAAAATAAAACAAAGTAACCTATCTCAATGTACTCTACTCCGTAATAATTCATTTAATTGGGTGATATCGTTATTCGGAGACCGGTGTTTAATATATTTCAGTAGGCTTGAGTGACAGAATTATAGAACTCACAGAATAATCACTATAAACTCTGATAATCACTTACGCTGAAAATTTGTTCGAAATATAATCTTTTTGAACTATCCCAACAATTTTTATGAACACATTTTCCCTTCAACCACTTCTCTGTTTCTATAGAATGAAATTTCCAACACGAGAGCATAAACTGAACCCAAACAATTGATGATTAACACCGAATACCGTAGATTTTATAGAATGTATATCATAATGAAGTAGAATAGACGTGGTATGTGATTATCAAAGTTTGACGGTTGTACCGTCATTTATAGGGACCAACTTGTTAAAGGTTGTTGCGTGGTGAGGACGTTGGGGCGATGTGGTATATATAAAACGTTTATCGACTCGCAACATATACGTTTAGTTGCTTAAATTACTAGTAATACATTGGTGTTGGATTGTAAATAGGGGTTGGCAGTGGCGTGCCACGCCATTGCTTTACCGCGTTGCCACGGAACTTTCAACTACTCGATAGCTAGCAACGGAGACCACCGTTCTCTCTACCACGGTTGCAAATGTGCATAAAGCTTCACCTCAGACATTAAATGTTCTTCGCTTCACCTTTCTAACGTCACACAAGAGCCCAGTCAAATATCTCAGCACAGTTTCTGGGGTTTCTACTTGGGAATCGAGTGTTATATGTTATCACTTTTAGACGCCAAAATATCTTTTGAACTGCATTCAAGTAGGTGAGACCGGAACTAAACGTGACCTCCTTTCGAAACGAGAGTTCTTCTTCAAGGTATCTTCGCGAATCTTTATTGAATACATCACATTCTTTCGTTCGTTCTATTTGTGTATTAATGAATATATATTTCACAGAAAGGAAACTTTTTTTTGTAGGAGAAAAAGAAACTTTTCAACGTAACCCTGGCCTACATAGAAAAGCTCGCAAAACTCAGGGTACATATTGAACCCCACATGGCGTGTGGTAGTGGTCTCAAAGTGTGAATACGACCCGCCTGCTGCTCCTAGTTTTTTTTTTCAGGAAACAGCAGAAGCAGACTTCTTTCCTTCGGGCGCTCATTATTTTAAAGGGAAACTCCGAGCTTTTATATGAAAAGTCTGTCGGAGAATTTCATACAATGATAAAACTTGGCGTTTGCGAGAAAACACATAATATCACCATTTTCATATGAAAATTCATATGGAGCAGCCAACGTACGTTTAAGTCTCTTCCGTCACTTTACACCTGAAAGGAAAAGAAGATAAAAATCGCTCTTTTTGCTGACCGGATCTCATTCAACTTTTACATCACAAGAAAAAAGTTGAATATCTTTAAAAGAGATGATTTTCCTGTTCATGCTGTGATGTAATGTGGCTGATTACGTTTTAGATTTCAACTCGATTTGTGGGGATTGAATGTTTTTTCTGTATATCAGAGTATATCCTGTTAACTGGAGATGAATCGCACACAGTGACATCGCGAAAAATAATTCGACTGGAATTTTGGGACGATGATTATTCCGAATTATCCTGTTCATTACAAATGCGAGTCACGCCTTTATTGAGTTGAGTTCTGTACAAGCGTGGCTGGATTCTCTTTCTCTGCCTTCCACCTTTCACAAGCTCCGCTTGTTGTATCAATTTGATCGCCGGTCGACGAGTATGGCAAGCATAGAGGATTGCTGGTGGATATTCGTTTAATTAAAAAAGTTTCGAGCGCGAAATCACTCGAGCCGTTATCTCTCTCTCCTTGCCTTCTCTAGAAACAGTTTTCGCGCCGATTTGACAAGAATAGAGAAAACGCGAGCGAGGGAAAACACAACTCCATGCAAATTGTATCCACCGTAATTCGCCAGTTCTTTTCGCTGTCCTTGTGACATAATAATAATTCAGTTGTATCGAACTTACATGCTTTCCACTGTCCAGAAATATAAACTGTCATTCTAAAGAACTCAATTCACTTTCGAAGAAAAAAGAATAGAAAATGAACAAGCTTCATAGAAGAACATTATACACGATTTGCATATGCAAATTTATGACAGTTTAATGAAACAATATTCTCGTATTTTCTCTTTTAACACGTGTAGCGGTCATTTTCGGATATCTCATGATTATTCATATAAAACAATAGAATCATCGCTGTATGATAACGATATGCTGAAAATTCAACAGATCTCGTAGACTCGTAGATGTGAGGTACTACGTGATGAAATAATTTAATTCTTCTGCAAGGCCGAGCGCACATCATCGGGTGATGATTAGAATCAATCAAAATTTATTTATTTTGATATCCGTCACCGCCAAGTCGAATGAGAACGTGAATTAATCCAGAGATGAAATCAGAATTTACGAGGAATTATCCGAGAAATGTGTAGAATATCAAATGTACAACTTTATACGGATTTCGAGAGGAGTGAACGATGAAGAGGAACAGTTGATAACAGGATATGCTGTCTAAGTGGTAAGTAACTAAAACTCTAGACCTGGATAACGGACAAAGGCAATCTCCGCCATCGGCCAAACAGTTTGATTAGCGAAAGTCCGATGTGTTGAAGAACAACTATATTGTAGGAAACAAGCCAAAGGTGTGTGGTTGTCGAAGAGAGTTTCTAGTTTCGATGCTGTTCTATTCGCAACAACGCATTTGCGATATCGCATCAACTCCTACTCATTTAATCAGTTTGAATCGTGAGCTACAGCAAGATTTCACTGAAAGCTTTCTTTCCTTCCCACGTTCTCAAGATTATAGGAATGAATAAGAGGTTTAACTACTTCAAAATTATTATATACCTATGTCATATAAGGATACATAAGTATGGAAACTTACCTGCAGGCTGGCTCACCGACGGTTTCAAAAAAGAGACAGGTACCACCGTTCATGCAAAAATCTCCTGCTATTGGACAGGGTTGCTCCTGCCTTGGCCATGTTGCTGTCGCTGTAACAAATAAGAATGATTTCTCAATTCAATAACGTTATAATCGATCTTTCAATACGAAAAAGTTTGTGCAGTTGAGAGAACACAAAATGTTATTATGAAATTTCCGATCGTCTTCGTAATTAAAATTGTAGTAATCCTCTCGGAACAGTTATAATCTTCAAAGATTCTGAGAATCATACAGAAGAGGAAAGAAAATTCAAACAAAAGGATCCATCAATTCTGAAAGGAAGATTAATTAAACGATATCTCTTCATATATTTTTCACGACATCTTTCTTTTCGTCATAACACTCTCCTCCTTCATCGATGTCACATGATCTATACAACCATCATAAATCACTCTACATTCAATTTTGTGTATACAATTCTTTGTTTGAGCAATGACTATTCTCCTGATTCCTGTCAAATTGTATTCATTCTTCTGTTTTGCGTTAGCCGACGTCTCGATATTCTTTTTTCTCTCCTTCTTTCCTCTGAGTCTATTCGCGTGAGGAAAATCATACCAGAAAAGTTCGTTGAAACCTTTGTTCCGGGTAAGGAAAATGATATTCACGTGGAAAGGGGTTAGAAAGGTGAGATAGGAAAAAGATGACAAGACTATGAAGAAAAGTGTCGGGGAGGTTAGAAAAGATGAAAAGACTGCACCGGAGGAGCATTTTCATTTCAATCGCTCGGGCTATGGATTAGCCTTTGGTATGCAAATATCAACGGCTGTGCAGCTTGAAGGGGAAAAGAAAGCCAGGGAGAGATGTCTAGATTTATGAGGATCTTAAAACATTTTCCAACTATTTTCTATCAAAGTTATCTATCGGAGGGAAAAGGGTGGACAAGAGAATGTACCCCTGCAGAAAAGTCACAGTACACTGTACACAGATTTGACTCTATGAAATGGATACGAGTTAAACGTGTTTCAACCCCGTATAAATATATCCCGAGATATTTTTCTCGAAAGATCAAATATTAGACTCGCCAGATTGTGTGTAAGGTTGTGAAGGTTCAATTTAAGAATTACAATCGGTTTGGAGAAGAGATGGCAATTGATATGTCAATCACAACTTTCCCGACTTGAATCATAACGTTGAGAATGAAAGCGATGATTGATCAATCTGGGGATTCCTTCCCTGTTGCGTGGGATTACATCGGGGAGATTGGAGAGACAGGGGTACATAAGAGGGAAAAACTTAATTATTCTTTCTTCAGTTTCTCATTAACCTCTTTTCTCTCACGTTCTATATTGAACTGGGGAATACCAAGAACAGGGAATTATAATTATTGTATATGGAGTGAAAATGAGATTTTTACGAATGTTATCGACTACTCTCAGTAATTATAAGATAATACTTGTACATTTTTATCTCATGAGATGATATTCCTGCACTCTGAAAAAAATCACTGGAACCAGATTCGTAAGCGTTTGGATATGGCGAATTTCGCCGCGGGGTTGAGTCAATTGAATATTGGTTGAGGTGAGTCCCTGGTTAATTATTTCAATCGACATTCAGTTGACTCAATCGGGTGGCGAAATATGCTGTATCCACACCCTTACGGACTTAAGGCGAATCTGGTGTTTCCTCAGTGTGGTTGAGCGTTCATAGGAGTTCGGTTTTATAATGGAAAATTATGAACGGAACAGCACCAGAACGGAAAAAAACTGTCGTCCCGGCACCTTCAAGATTTGGAACCTACAGTTTGGTGCGTCACTAACTCCACTTATTCCTTCTTCAACGACAACGAATTGTATCTTCACCCAGGTAAAAAATGCTAATACTGACAACTGGTTCAAGCTCGGCAAAATATTGGACTGTCAAGGATCGCGAACCAATCCAATTTGGTTGATTGGTCCAATATACAACTGTTGGTTATTCCAGAACTTGACCGGGTTTTATAGGAAATGCCAATATGACAACTGGTGTAAGCTTGGCAAAATATGGGGCTGCCAAGCATGGTGAACTAATATCGACCCAATATAAAACCTTTGTGATTTGAGAATCAATACATTACACTGAGAAAACAGATATCTTGAAAAATACCATAATTTATGGATTTTCAGCGCTGGTCTGACCCGAGTCGGGATATTCACTTGCATGAATCTCTAAAAGTACCATAATTTTTTGGACTTTTTGAAATAAGTATGGTACCTTCCGTATAAAACTCCAAGACATTATGGTACTTTTAGAGGTTTTTTCAGGTAAATATTTAGACTCGGTCAGACCAGCGCAGAAAATCCATAAATGATGGTATTTTTTAAGATACCTTTTTCTCCGTGTACAAGTGGTTCAAGCTTGGCAAAATATTAAACTGCGATTGAGGGCGATATACAACTATTGGTTATTTGTGAACCCATAGTGCATTTTCATGCTAGTAGTTATTGCAAAGTTGTACCAACATTAATTATTCTTATGATGTGAGATGATTTCTCATGCCACAAATGGCAAGGAAAATGACATAATTTTTTCCTCTAGGAAATATGGAGAATCAGGTTGAAGCTTGTCAAGGGTTAATACACGTAACATGGACCAGGACCGATTTGATCATATTATCATGGTACATGAGACCATGCTTAGTCTTGTATTCTGGCTCAATATTGGGTACCAAGCCTGGCACGAGGTTATCATCACAAGCTTTTACCGAGCTTAAACAATTATTTGTCATTGGTTTTGGTCCGATATATGTCAAAATTGGGCCAATCTTGGGCCATTCTCAACTGGGATTTAGTGTGACAATCCATAACGACCCTTCATTCATGCAAAACTATGGAAAATTTAGAAATCAAAATCAGTTCAATGCAGAAGAATATTAATTTTCACGAAAAACCATAAATTCAGATTTAACTTGGAATTTTTACATGAAGAATTGAGGTGAAAAAAAATTACTACTGCTTAGAGTGATGTGTTTATAGAGAGAACAAAATAATAGTATATATCTTAAAGGGCATCTCCTTTGCTCTCCTTTTTGATGAGTATTTTCCCTGTTTCCATTTCAATGTTTCTGTCAACGGCCACGCGCCAACAGATCAAATAAAATTTTGCGTCAGTCGTAACAAGAGAAAATGCTTTGAGATGTCATTAACATATTATATTTTTCTCATACATCAGCCGAAGATGGCGCTTATGTGTAGTATTGTAATCCATCTACTTATTTTTCCTAGTTCAGTATTCGATGCATTGGAATTTCAATCATCAACAGTCGATTAATATCCAAAAGTTATTTGAACCGATCGATTATCGGGATTTAATTGAATCAAACACTCATAGTTTTGCTCCCCTAATATGAATGATAATTTAATATTCAATATTCGAGCTTCACTAAATATACATTTGGAAAGATTCAATGGATCGTGTTATACGGATGATTAGTAATAATTATCTAATCCATGTTCATTTTGATCGAATATCGGACTAAATTTAATCCTCGTTTGATGATATATGGTACAATAGAATCCCAATTTGGTACGTAGGGGTTCATGTAAGTAGAGAAAGAGACAGATGAGAGGGAGGAGAAGAGAAAAATAAGAAGGAAGTGAAAATAGCCGCACGGAGAAGAAATAGAAAATCAGATGGAGAGAAACGTGAGCTCACGCACTGAAAAAAAAAAAAATGTTTTGAACCGATGAATTTTTCTTTGAGCCAAAGGAATGAATTCATCTAATGGTATCTGTGGAGTTATTGCATCAACTTCATATAATATGTAATTCACACGGAAGTGGTGGAATCCTTAATAAAATTGGAGTATGATGTACTTAGAATTGATGAGAAAGTTATTGGATGGAAAATTTTGATTTTCGAATTCATGAATATAATTTAATTCAATGAATTATCCATTTGATGGCTAGAAGCAATTCATAACACTGTGATAGCCAACTGTAGTGTCAAATAATGATAATTTCTGCTTTCAATAAAATATCTAATTATTTAAATGAAAAAAGTTTTCAAACAGGAGAATATCAATATAAATAATATTAATATTTCTTGCATTCAAAATGAAATGTTTTCATGAATATGAAACGAAAATTTGTTGTAAATGAATAAATATTTGAAACAATGAATATCCTTTCCTAGCTAAGAAATTATTTCATAGAATGTACAAAGAGATTTTCTAATCCTTCAGAGAACTTATTGATATAAATAAATCTTTATTCGAATCAATGAAATTCATTTTGATTAGATGAATGATATTTTATAAAATTTCCAGAATAAAAAGAAATAAGCACGAGTCAGGGCATTCACGCGAAGGCGGAGCCAACCTCTCTAGTTCCTGTGAGATCTTTAACTTATTTGAAACAATTGTATTATTCAGTCATATGATTAATATGATGAAGAAGTTCGAAGGAACTGTTCTTCTCTGCGACGAAGTCATATCCATTGATGATGTTCAATACCGTAATCTGAAAGAAATATTTATTAGGACGGAACATTACTTCCTATAAATTCACGGTGAATCAGTTCTTTATATACAAACTGTACTGCAGAAAGATAGCTTGTGAGAAAGTATTGCCATCTTCTGAGAAGTAATCGCAAGTTATCGGAGTGAATTGGATACATTTTTATTTAAAAAATATATTTCTTTGTTTCGATGAATTCATAAATCCGCAAAAAGCACTGAAATTTTGCAGAATGTTTCAAATTTCGATTTCATCGAACGTAGTATTGACAAGAATAATCAGGTTGGCAGTTTATTGACTAAAATACTTCTTCAATCATGAATGAGAATTTTTGATGAGGTAATTCATTAGATGTTGCTGAAGTTTGAATTGTTTATTGGAACTAATTAACAATCGAATAACATAATATTCAACTAATAAAGCCCAAAAATCTTGCAGTACATTATTTGAACGATGTTTCTAGTGGCAAAGAATTGATTCAAGATGCACATCTTGTAGAAATGTTTCCTATAAAAACATCTTGACTCATCACATGTGTATAATAATTCCAACATTTTCCATGAATTTCAAACAATTCGAACAATTGAAAAAATTCCGGAAAATTTCTGACAAAATCTTGGAAGATTGCAAGAGGATTTATGATTTGATGTAAAAATGATATAGAATTCAATTCCTGAAACCATGATTTTTTATCCAATCGGAAATGGAATTCAATAGAATCCCGTTGGTTTTTCACATACAACTTATCCAATGAATTTCCAACAGGTGTCATTACTCCTGTTTGTACGTTAAATCAACTATAAGCTAGGTCTTTATTATAATTTGCAACGCGCAACACAAAGAGGTTGATTATATTGTTACCTTATCGCTTTGTTGTTTAATCAGTTTACATAAAAATATTATATTCATGTATTGCATTGGGCGTTTAACCTCTGGTGAATGCAAGCAATAGCAAGAGGGAAGCAGTATAATCCACTCCTTCTCAAACACGTAGAGGATTAAAATGTTTGCTCCAGTATTAACATGCCCTGAGGTTTGATTCCGATCGAATTCACAGGGAGGTTGGGGCTTCTATAAAGATAATACGATCTTGTTCAATTGAATGATCTTATCAACGACTTACATACAACAGAATATTTTATACACACATAAACCGTTCATCTAATAAATTCATGAAACTGTCCATCCGGTATCACAGGTTTCTGTAAGTTAATCACCATATTTGATGTTCCTTCTTCAGACAACGATGCATTCATTTATGAATTCATCCAAATTTCATACAAATTAATGTGACTACTTCAATAGCGCTTGTTACGAGGTTTGGCGTATTTCTGCTCGGTGAATACGTATACCTGAACTCGGTATACGAGTACATAGAGAAAGGGAGATACTATGCGCAGATACAATATATTGTGTACGTGCAGTTCCAGGTGCTAGATGAGAGAAATATGCATATTCCAAGTTGAGTGTGAAGTGTACACCCCCACGTCGACGTACGAGAGGACAGAATATTGGTAGAGATGATACAGGTTGCTTATGTACGTATACATTCTCTTGCGTTCCGAAAATAGACCCTATCTATTCATTGTTTCCGAAGCTTTATTGTAGGAATTCTAGCTCGTAGGAAATATTTGTGACGCTTTAGACGATAGCTCGTTGGATGGTTGTTAAATCGCGGAATATGACATTGTCAATCAAAGTTCAACGAGAGTGTATGATTTACACCCTTGGATATTCATTTCCACCATATGAAAACTCGAAGACGTAGCTTTTCATTCAACCAATTTCATAATGAATTGATAGGTTTCCCAATCAATCAAAAAAATATCTCGTCTCAAAACAATCGAAAACATATCTTATGAACATACAATGCAAGACATTTTTGAGATATCTCCAACTTGTTGAAATTTCTTACATGAGACATCTTTTAGATGTCGAAAGATATCTTCACGAAAGTCTTCCAAGACATCTGCCATGATTTTAAGACATCTTTTAGATACTAATAGATATCTTTTTGTTGATTGGGAAGCGATAAAATCAAAATATGGCTCTGCACAGACCTTTTTTGATCAATCAAAATTGTCTGTATAGAGTGATATTTTGAATTTATTGCTTTGTTTTCGATTAATTTTTCAGAAAAGATTTGGCTCAGGCTGCTTCTTCAGGGTTCGCTGGCATCCCCTTAAAAATTGAAGAGTTGAATAAATTTGGTAAAATATATTGAAGAATGAATTTCGTGATTTAGTGTCCTAACAGCAAAATGCTGACTAAATATGCAGCAAATTGTTGGAAATGTACAACAACAGTACGAAGCGATTTGGAGGGACGTTGCGTTGCCAAATCCGCAACAATATGCTGTAAATCTAGGATCTTACCTTGAGTTGTTATGGTGTTGCTGAGAAGTTGCTCGGTTTCATGAAACTCTCGATCACATAATAGCAAATAGCAAATTCCCAGCAACTTTGCGTGAACTTGATAAACAACGTAAGAACAACGGTTGCACAACAACTTTTGTTGTATGGGGGTGATCGTTGGTATTTGAACAATATCATAGATTCTTTTCAAATGATGTCTACCTCGTCGTTATTGGAGAATAATTTGTCAATGAGTGTGAATGAGAATTTTACAAATTCATTGAAAGACTGTACATAAAATTCAGTGTAAGAAGTTCAGTAATTTGAAAATTATTGTAACTCGCAGATTCTTTAATTTCAGTTCTAACACTAAAAAGTTACAATCCCGTACAGCACAACCACCGATTCTCCACCCAGGACTTCGGTGGACTGGAGGTGGAGAATCAGTGGAGAAATGAGAGCCGTGGAAATAAGGGAGAAATAGGGGAGAGTCTCCGTTGAGGCAACGGAGAGGTGACGTGGATTTGTCCGCCCCCTTCATTTTCAATAAAATTCATATCTGTCGATTTACACAACCAAATTTCAATGAGTGAATCCATTAACATAAAGTTTATTGAAAATAAAGGGGGCAGACAAATCTACGTCGCCTCTCCGTTGCCTCAACGGAGACTCTCCCTTATTTCCACGGCTCTCATTTCTCCACTGATTCTCCACCTCCAGTCCACCGAAGTCCTGGATGGAGAATCGGTGGTTGTGCTTTACGGGAAAGTAGTACTTTTGATAGAATTTCAAATGTCCTGGTAACAATATGGAATATTCGAGCTTCTAATTTGTGAACGGATTCATCTCCTGTGCAGTTCAATTGTGATAATAGACACATTTTGATTGTTATTCATATGACCATGTACTCATAATCTCAAAACTGCTGATATTGAAGATACATTTGGCAAGATATCTTTTGAAAGACATCTTCAAGAGATCTTCAACATATCTTTCCCGTATGTTTTGTGGATGTTGTTCAAAAGATATTCTCGAGATATTTTGAAGATGTTCATGTTTATTGGGACGATTCAATTCTCATGTCATACAACATAAAAACAACTGTTATATCTTCATTTCACAAGAATCAAATTAGTGATTAAATGGTTGAAATTAGAAAACATAAATCAATCCTGTAATCAATTCCACTTGAATCATTGATATAAAAATCCAAAGTAATTCCCTTTGACATTTCGTTGATACGCCACGAAGTTTATCGATCACATTCCTCTTTCCTTGTGCTCTTCTTTTTTCCTTCCATACCTCCTCATTTTGGTGCGCAAATAACCGAGGGTAAAATTCCGAATCTTTCTTACTCCGCTGTCATTTATATCATTTTTATGAGCCTACTTTTTTCGATACAAAATCTGTAAGTTTCGTTAAATGATTTACCATCTACCCTATGCGATCAATTCGAACTTCATCTGGGTTGAATTTTATCAGAAAATTAATTCCATCGTTCTGGGCATTGCATATAAATTGTCGTATCGAGATAGATTAGTAGGAAACGAACCTCACGGAGTTCCCTATAATCCAGAGCCTTTTAAATTTCTCCTGATTAATGATCGTCTGAACCTTGTCACGCTATTATGCGAATTTATGTGTACAAGAAGGGGAGGAGAGAGAACGGCAGAACTTGGTTTATCGATATTGATATGTTACATTATACTCGCTTAAATGTATTGGAGTGATTCGAGTTTTTGTTGGTCTTTCAAAAGAAGTTTTGATATTTTATTTAAGAGGTAGTCACGGGTTATTGATTCGAATGAATTCTTGTATTTCAATCGATACCGACCAAGTTTTTCCCTCTTGTTTTTCTCCCTTCAAATTTGTAATTCCTGAAAGCTTGCGTAATTGATCACACGATTGAGGTTTTTGATTTTGGTTTTGAATGTTTATAAACTGATTTGATTCGAAATAAAAATGTCTAGAATTAACAACAGGACAATGCAGTGAATTCGATTCGAAATTGGGATTCAAATGAAGTCAATGCTTGTTTTGATGATACAGTACATTGTATACAAGAAGATACACTTTCCAGACAAAACAACGTGTTTTTGAAGAATTTTTAAAACGTTCTAAAAACGTACTAGGTGAAATTTTCCTAGTTAACAGTTCATTCGGTTTATTTGGTGGATGTTCTAGGGTTGTCAAATTTCATCTCGGAGAAAGAATCATACAATACCCTGTTCATTCTTCCGTTCTGCATCCAAATACTCCACAAAATATTCCATGACAAATGTAAATCCCATAAACAATGTAATATGAAATTTGAAATGAATTATTTGAGTTATATCCACGATATATAATCTCATAGGGTACATCCCCTTCCTGATAGTGAATTGAAATTCGTTCCACTTTCGTATCCATTCTTTTTCTTCCTTCGTCTTCATCCCTTGATTCCTCTTTTCTTCCATCGAGCAAGGTTTTCACAGCGAAATGTCTTTTGGGCTTGTTAGCGCCTTAACGGGAAGAAAAGCATCAGACCGAAAACGAAATATACGAGTGTTGAAAAGGAGAAAAAATTATATATAGATATATGTGAGAGTGTAAGTATGAGAGTGAAAGCTCAAGACTTGTATATATACGTTGTGTTGCGAGTTCGTGAGAGCTTTTCAAAATGGTAGGAAAAAGCTTTATAATAGCCAAATGGTCGAGTACTAATACGTTGAATGATAATGTTGCCTACGTGTTCCTTTCTATATCATTTGACCCGCGCATTGTTGAAGGGGCAGCAGGATAGTAGCCTACCTCGAATATTTCACATTGCGTTAAAGAACAATATGAAACATTTTAGGCTTCTCTTTTACGAAAACGGGAAGATAGGAACCCTAAACGTTCATATCATGTCTGAAGAATGGGAGTGGAAAAAATCCATTCGACGATTTATCATGTTTTTTGTTGGATATTATTCAAGCCTCGTTGGAAGATTCGAGAATCGTATATTTAAATATGTATACACATTTTTCTTGTCGAGGAAATATCGATTATCACGCAAATGAAATTTCGAACCTAAATCTAATTCCTTCGAATATTAATTGTCACTTCAATCATGAGCTCATCATTATTTCTTATTCACCTGAACTTTAGTGAAATGCGTCCAACTGAAGTTTCAATGAATATAATTAATTCTACTTACCCTGTATCACTCTGAACACATCTGCAGTTTCCATGAAACATTTCACCGTGTTCACCTCTCTCGATCAAAAATTTCTTGCTTTCTCTTGCTCTCATTTCCTCGGCTTTTTATTCCCTCATCCATCTCTATTATTGCTGTCTACTAAATCAAATACCTTTTTCATGCGCGCAAGCAATACCACCAACTTTTCTTCGTCTCTTCCTGTTCTCTTCTTTCTCCGTAATTGTTTCTCTATCAAATAATGTAATATGTGTGCATCATAGACTCTGTTCCTGTTGTTTTCTCCCATTTATGTCTGTACAACAAAATCATCATTCTTCTCACCGTTACATGATATCCTTTTGTATTTTTAAAGTTCCTGTCTTCCATTCTTTTGTACTTTACTTCACTCACTGTTATCTGGGAAATTCTTTTTCTTTCATCATCATTTTCTATGGGGACATTGTCAATTATGGGAACATTGGGTCCGTTGTTCCAATTTCCCGTCAATGAATTTTTATTTTAGAAGATTGAATTCATTGTTCCACTTCTTTGATTTTCCTTCTAACATTATTGTGTGCGGATGAAAACGGAGGGTCTGTCTCTCACATAGTGACTTTCACAACTCATTTCAAAAGCCAACTCCGAATGTCATGTAAAAAACCTGGATTTCCGAAGAAATTGAAATTTTCGTTCGATCCTGAATTTCCACATAATGAAAATCTCTTGAAGAATATTCTAAATTTCAATCAAAATATTGAATCGACTGTTCTCAATTTTTGTTATCTCAGATCTTGAATCCTTGGACAGATGAACAGCTCGTCGTTTGATTGGAATACTTGATTTGGTTGCAGAACAAACAAGATGTGCTTTGAGGAATTTCTCTGTTATAGCAACTTTCCTTGATAGTTTTCGAGAAAAAAATTGAATGAAAACGATGCCAGTGTAAAATTTTTGGTTATAAAAGATCTCAAAGGTTTTTGCCACTGTACCGCGCAGAAATTGTGAATTTACAACCATCTCTACAGAGATTCTTGGCAGTTATTCAATATCAAATTCTCGAACATAATTAAAAACAGCCTGTGAGGATGGTTGATGGAGTGATTAGAATGGCTGATTCTTGTTAGTTTTCAGAATATCATTTGAGATGCGGAATCAATTGCTTTGAAAAAAATATCTCCGAAGAGGGAAATTTCAAGGAAGTGGAAGAAAGAATGGTTGAAAGATTTCCTCAGATCAATTTTGGATTCTGCAGGTTTGTCCGAAAATTTTCTATTACAAAGTATTCTAGCTCTCGTCCTGGTGTTGACCTTTATGGATATTAGAAATCATGAAAGATCATCAAAGGATTTTTTTCGGGTCTCTGGGAGCATGTATTGATACGAATTGTGAAATTCCTTTCATGCACTGCGATTGATATTGGTTTATATGAAACAAAGTAAGTTCATCCTGTTATGTGACAATAATGAAACCTCTCCACAGTCTGGTTCGTGGGAATTCATTTGAATATTCGTAACTTTGTATTTTCTCATTCATCATCAGTTTTTCTGTAGATTTTCAATACACTCGGATCAGAATTTTCATTCAAATTTTTAGCAATTTTGTTCTCAAAATGATTATTGACAACATAAATTCCAAAGCACACACGAAACCAGTTTATGACCAATAATTTCTAGTGTTCACCACAGCGCTCTCGATTAATTTTCCTCCCGCATAGGATCTTCTCATACAATTCCGTTTGGAAAACTAGATTTACACAAAAATTACTCTATCCACGGTAGAATGAGGATGCAAAAAAATGACAATGCCGTCAATGGTTCACATATTTGAATACACGACGATGGACGAGAAGATATTCCATCAGTTTGGAACGATGTGACAAACGAATGATATTTTCCACGTGCATGGGTGAAAGTTCAACGATTCGAAGACCGCCAACAATTCGTACCCAGTGCATTATGAAATTCCCGCGTATTCGTGGTTATTTTCCCAATCTTCTTGCTGATTACAATGAAAATGGTCGCTTTATAGAACCTTTGTAGAGAATCATAATTTAATTTTCATGCTATATCATTGGAGAGTTTGAGGAGGAACAAGTTGAAACGGTCGAGATAATTCAGTGTCTTTCCAACAATAGTTTGGCAAAAACAGAGAGAAAGGAAGAAAATCATCGAAAACATGCGATTGGATTCTAAAAGAGGAACTCGGCTGCAGAGTGAAGCTCTTGAAGTTTAAAATCGTAATCATGCAATCTCGCTTTGAACGAGCGACTACAGTTTCTGATTAAGTTGTCAGAACGTCATCTCGATTCTTTCAGACCGACAAAGTGCTCGCTCATGTTTCCTGTTTGTCAGGGAGATACCTTTGTTTTGGTCAAGAAAGGAATTTTTCATGAAATGATGAAGTTTATCGAGTTTGAAGTATATATGAGATTGAAGGTAATTATCGCGGATACCCTGAATACTTCATTGCGTCATTCCCAACGACAAATATTGACAGTTGTAATCATCAGAATAATTCGTCATAGTGATTCAATTATACAATTGTTTCTATGTGTTCGTACATCGATGACAGGGTATGAAGTGAATTATGATAATTAACAGTAATGAAAGGGGAATAATTCATCACAGATTGAGTTTTATATCGATTATATTCCTCTTTGATGAAGAGAATTTCAATATACCTTTGAATTCGAAAGACAGAGTATCGGAAATTCCTTACCTCAAGATCCAAATTATGGACAGAAAACGATAAATTGATTTCATTCATGAACAAATTGGATCGACTCGATAACGCAATCTCCACATATATATATATGTATTAGACGTGTGTTAATTTTTCGAATCTCGTGTGTCTCGAATCAATTAAATTTGAGGGGAAACCAATTTGAACAAGCTATCGATATCCAAACTGTTGACTGTATTCATCTATACAAGAATTAAAACAAAAAAATTATCCCAAATACTCCTCTCCTGGTTCAAATTCAATTCATTTCCGTGAGAAAACAACAATGAAAATCCACTTGCCAATGAGTTGATTTTCACTCTATTTCACGAAAGCTTTTGTCAGTTTAAAACGAAATAATACGGCTACCATCCGTTTGCCATTCATGTGTTTTCAATTGTTTGATTTTCTCTCGAATATCTTCTATCGTAGTAGTTATTTTTTCTTTCCATTCATTAATAGAAACTCTCCTCATAAGCCCACAGCGGCGTGGGATTTTCCAAGTTGCACAAAAGCAAGCGCAATATTGTTAATGAAGCATATCTGTGTCGAGACCGGGCATGCTGTATAACGGCGGTTGACAATCCGTATCAAAAGAAACGTACAGCTGGGTTCCATGAAAAAAAAATGGAATCTGGAGCGACACATTGTTTTATACGTCTTCTTGTCGTCGATGAGTATCTTCCTGTGAAGTACCCACCTTATTTCCTTTTCAAATCTTATGAAAGTGTACACGGGAGAAATCCATTTCATGGAACTGACAATCATAACATTCATTCATATTGTTCACAATTTCATTGTTGTTTGTCTCAAAATATAGGTTAAATGTATCTGTATTTTGGCTATCTTTCAGTGTTGACCGAATTGTGAATTTCTTACATTGTATGGATGGTTGCATCAAATGTTTCAACAATTTTTCCAAAAATATGGATGAGGAGAAGGGATTGTTGTGGATTTGTGTACCTTATTCATCAATGTAAATTGTTTACGCGATCCGAGTTATTGAGGTTTCTTGATTACAAAATGTTCAAGGTATGAAAGTCAGAATATTGAGTTCAGAGTGAAGAAGGAGAAAAAAGGGAAGAAAAGAAAGAGAATTCATAAAATATGAAAATCGGTAATTGTGAAGAAACCTGTGTGGTTAGGGAATATCCAGTTTTCTAATATCGTTCGTTTGAGTTTTTCTTAGTACCGGTTGCAACGCGCGAACGTTGGAGCACTAGTGGTTTCACACCAAAGCTTGAGTCTGAATGGCACGTGCATTATCTACTTTATTGCGTGCAGTACTCGACCCCGGCCGATATCTGTCTTTTTTGTTTGTCGACACGTTGGATATCATCTTCTTCACGAAGCAAACCCGACATATATAAGTAATCATGATCTCATCTAATCCTATAGCTTTGGAAATTTTATTCAGAATGACAAGAATCTGATAAGAGACAAAGTCAACAAACAAACAAAATTTCGATATTGCGTTTCTGATTGGTCCAAATAAGTAGCGGAAAATCACATGATCCCTTAGCGGATTCCAGAATTTGTAAAAATTAACGAACGCGGATGAAGTCCTCATGTCAAGAAGAACTATTCAAACAGAAGACAGAATAAGTCAAAGAGGTTAATCAAAGTGGACAGTAATAAGAGAGCAGAGGGATGCTGCGGGCTGTCAACCGCGAGATCTGGCATGCACATCCGGTCTCATTCCAGTCGAACTATTTTACGGGCATCCTAGCGACAACAATCAACAACAACGAGCAACAAGGGCATGATGGAATAACAACGAAACACCACCCGGTATACCGTCGACACAACTATGAAGTCATACTGCCACAGCTTGCCCGCATTTCATCGTTGGGTTCGACGGTCAGCTGGCCAACGCATGGATGAGCATGAATTTCGTGGCTTTATTCGCAAAACTTTGTACAAGTATCCAAGTTTCACTAATGGGCAAGACCATACCACATTTAGGAACATATTTTTCAAGCAAAACGACATTCCTCCTGCTTGTAAATTTGTATAAAACGAAATAAAAAAACAACAGAAGCGCTCCAAGGTTCTCGAGTGGCTTCAAATTGGAAGAAAAAAGAAAATAAAAGACAAAAGTCGCAAAAGGTGAGTGCTAAAACGCGTGAGGCAACGAATCTTGAATTCCGATCAGAATCGACGACGACGACGACGACGACGACGACGTTAGAGCACGGGTCAGCAATATCTACTCTCAACTGTTCTTATTGAATTTCACCCACTTGTTCGATATCGTGGACTTCTTCATCGTATACATACATGCAACTCGAGTGTTTCTCGAAAATAATCTAAAGCGAATTGTCCCGTCGAATGTTGAACGCCTTCTAAACCGAAACTTGAGATAGAAATAAAATGAGATAAGGATGTGCCCGAATTTCATATCGAAAGAGAACGTCTGCTCTCAAGTAAGCAATTTTTAGGTTTCATTTACTTAAAAACCCTTCACGTTGAATTCGAGATTGAAATTGATTCGGAACTGAATTTGATACTTACCGACGAAGTCATAGAATTACAAACCAAATATAGAAAAATCGAATACCAAGAATTTCAAGATCACTCATTTTGCGTTACAATTCACGTACTGTCGAGCTTAAAACTTATCTCACGGTACAATAATGTCGATTGCAGACGAATAATCAAGGGAAGAATTTATCTGTGAAATGTAGTAACGGTTCTGGAACTTTGGAAGAGAATGAACTGGAAAATCGACCAATAAAACAATGAGACTCGTCTAACAAAAGGAATGATCTTCAGAGCTGAATGCTGGATTAAATTATCGAAATAAATTAACATCCACGTTTTCTCTCGATCATTGCGAAAATGATGAAGAAGAAAAAAACGTTGTATCGCTCATAATTATTCTTCTACTCGAATTAAATGGGAAATGCTGAAAGAAGCTTACAATCCATTTGGTAATTTAATTTACGACATTGATAATTGCTGCTTAACATCTCACTTGCCAGGTAATTTTGTACTTTCATGTTAATTTCGAGGTGCAGTTCATTAAGATCGCATCCATGTGAAACTTGAGAAAATTCATCTATGCGTAAATACACTAGATATGAATGAGTAATAGGGGAGTCTATAGGAACGTTTATTCACTTGACTCGTTCTTATGAGGAAGTTCTCTCTTATAATGCTGTAACGTAGAACTTGAAAAGGATAGTATATCATAGGATGTATCGTTGTTTGAACGTTTCTTTTGGAATTTATGCATCTCCAAGATATTATTCACATCAAGCTCTTTGTACAACTCTACGGAAATTTGGAGTTCTATCGACCTTGACGGTTTATAGACGGTTGTTGCTAATCTATTCAGCTAGAAATTCGTCTCCTGGACCTAGTCAGGTTAATCTCGTTTCGACAAGGACTGCCACGCTTTACTGACATCAGTATCTTGTCAGTACACCATAATGGAATCAAATGCACTGATTCAACACCAAGAGCCAATTTTATCCGTTTTACACCTAGCGATCATCCTGAATATTCTCAGTTGAAGTGCAATTACATCGCATTTTTATTGAATCCACACTCATTCTCTATTGAGAAGAAATCAACAGATATCCGTATAAGAAATTCACAAATACATCGTGTTTTTATAGTAAAATACCAAAATACCATTGATTTTCCACTTGACTGGCACTGACACTAAATTCACACCAGAAAACCGGTGTAACATCTTCATTAGGGTAGATTCTGATAATCACAACATTTTTCAAAACATTTACAAAAGACTTTCGTTACTCGATGAAATTAATACTTGATAATTATCGGCGTTTCTATGGATCACTGATGGCCCTGTGATGCCGGTAAAAAGCCGTTATTGGCCCTTCAAAACGTCTGCAGTCGTGTTTGCTGGGTTTATGATAATTCACGGACTAATACGATTTTTATCGTCAGCCTAAATCCCAGATCAGTAAACTTTTGGATCCAAACCTAGTGTGAATTATAGATTCAAGGGGTGAAACTACAGCCGACAATGATGACGACCATTTAGTTTGTATTGTATCTCAAAGTATTCTGTTCCCTTTCATCTAGTGTTTTTGCTGAAGACCTATCTGGAAGAAGACTTACATAACTCACGGTTCTATATCTCAATTGAACAGAGATTCATATCTTACTTTGTCCTTGTAACATGTCGTCGTCATAGAGGACGCCCAGGAAAAAATTATTAGATCTATTCAGATCTAAATAGATCTGAGTAGATCTGATTTTTGGTCAGATCTGGTTCAAAAGATCAGATTAGATCTGTTCAGATCTCAGTAGATTTGATTAGATCTTGGCACATCTGATTAGATCTGAGTAGATCTCGTTAGATCTGAATTGAATATTAGATTAAATCTTAATGCGCAATTGGTGGTTCAATTGTCAGAAATTTTGTGATATATGTCTGTATATGAATTTGATTTTGCACATATATTGTGACAAACAAAAGCCAAAATCGCAGTTCTTCAGATCTTAATAGATCTGTTTAGATCTGACCAAAATTTAGATCTGGTCAGATCTGACCATTTTTTCCCGGGCGTACACTGAGAAAAATTGTCTATTGTAAATTACTATAATCGCTAGTATATTGAGGATATACTTGCATTCTAAGATTATATACTGAATGCCCTCTTCAAAAGCACCAGACTTTTCATCATAAGATGTTATTGTTCTACCATAACCCACGGAAAGTCTGGTACTTCTGATGAAGAGAATTTTTGGTATATAACCTCGAAATGCAAGTATATTCACAATACATACTAACGTGTCTAGTAATTCATAATAGAAAATTTTTCTCTGTGTATGTGAGACTTCCCTAGGCAGTATTTGCCATTTTTTTCTCGTTTTCTGATTGAATTTCCAATTACATGCAATGGAAGCGAAAGTTATTCACCTAACTGAGAACATTTATCCGAATTTCAATTACATTTGAATGAAATTTCAGTTACGATGATATATATTAATATACGATATAATATAGCGAAGATTTAAAATTCAGTTGCGTGTAAATGAATCCTCATTTCGCTCATCAAGAATTGGAAATTCCATCCACAAATATAAATGAAAAATATATTTCTAACAGTGTGGTATTTGAATTCGAAGATCTTATAAGTGAACCCTACCAATCTAGATTATCTTCTCATTCCATTGTATGATAAATTATCATCAAAGCCTAATCAAATTCTTCTTCAATGTTGTGTGATTCGCGTCCCCACTTTCTGAACTCTCGGACTAACGAGCTAGAGGGCATGTGGGGGTGGTTCATACAGCGGTGATTGACCACCACCAGAACGTAATCTAAAACGTCCCACGGTAGGAATTTCCTACCTTGGATAAAATTGGAATATTCAACGAACAATGCACCAAAATCTGTTCAGATAATATCAGTCTTTCAACCGTATACAAAAATTTCGATACCTTTCACATTTCCAAAAATGATCAAAGATCGAATAACTCTAATAAGCCCCGGTGATTATACTCCCGTTCGCTGGTTGCATTTTTCATATTATCGTAGTCCACTTTTGTGGTCGTTAATTAGGCGCGACGTTAATGAAGGCCGCTATCTCGTTACTGCAGCCTCTCCGTAATGTGAAATATAAGGTAACTTTGACCGCGTTTACTAAATTTCTTCGTTTCATATATTTTTTGTCTCTCCTCCCACGAGGAATATGAATTTAAAATCGGAGAATGCATCGAGGAAAGACCGTATTTACGGTATTCGTTGAATCGAACCGGAGACTTCATCATTGACGCCTATAAATTATGGAATTATGGTTGTTTGAAATTAAGTGAAAGTGATATTGTGCGTGGAACAACGTAATAAATAAATCATTCAATCGGATTATTATAAATCACATTTTTGTTGAACTCATTACATGAACGTGTACCATAAATCAAATCGCATTTAGTTGAAAATTTGTATTTTAATATAGCGCTCAAGCTCAGGTAGTAATAATGATAATGGACATGCGTTCTTGTATAATTAATCCGAATGATGTTGTTTTGCTTCCAGTCTACGTACGCGCGTATTGTATCGTCGTATTGTATTCGGTGTAATTTATGACATGAGTACATATCATTATGTATCGAATAATTATGAGCGCCTTCTATAAAGAACGGGTCGGAGGTGATCGGTAGGGTAGTTGGAACAATTGTCGGGGCGTCGAAAAATTTCACTCGAGTAAAGTCATTTATCCGAGGAAAAATAAAATTCATATCATTGTTGTAGTGTATGTATATATTTCACAAACGGTATGCACATTTTCATTAGACGATGAACTCGGCTAACTGAGATGTTTGCTCAGGACTTGAGAAGAAAACATTGAAGTTAGACGTATACTTCAACCATTATTAAACTAGGGGAGAGAAAAACCACAGAGTTCTGCAAATAAATTATCTCATATAACTAAAATTAATTCTGATATGGGTTTTAAATGTTAGAATACGGATTATAGATTGAAATCTTCACAAAAGCGAGGGAACTGTGCTAGATGTAACTTCAGGCAAGAACGATTGAATGATTCTGCATCATTTAATGCGAATAAATAAATCTGATCTGAATATTTAGCATATTTTCTCAAACCTCCTAATCATTATGATTTATTCACAAATTGGGGGGAGAGGGGGGGGGGGTGGATATTGAAAGCATTGAATCTAATCGTGGTGATTTTAGAGAGGGATTGAATTGATCATTTCAGATTCAATTTGGCATAATTTGTGAAGGATCTTTGGAACACTTCCACGATGTGGTCTTTGGGAACGACCACAATTTTATTGCGCATTTTTGTTAAAACTATGATAGTCTCCAAGGGCCATTGAATTCCACATTTTGGGATTACGACCTCACAGTACACTAAAAGTCCTTTGAGACGCGGGGGAAAGCACGTTGCAGTAGGTTTTCAAGAAGTGTTCTAAAGACTTCTCGAAACATGAGATCATTAGAGAATGCATCAAAACATTGTCGCGGTGCATTTTGATGAGGCCATCGGTGGACTTCTAACAATATCCTATCAGAAAAAAATACATAAAAATCCTAGGAATATTGGATATAAGAATTTTTGTGTCAGATAGGACCTTGAGAAGTTCCAGACATCCCTCTTCCATGATTTACCATGGACTTTCCATGTATTTTACATCCGAATAACGTGATGTTTAGGGAGTCCATTAAAGTCCCTTAGTCCAATAGTTCCCTAAAAGTCCGTTGGAACTCCCTTATCCTCAAGTCCCAGGAATTCTTTTCTGGTGAAATCTTCAATATACAAACACGAATACATCCAAAATAACAAAAGTTTGGAAATCATTTGGAATCAATGAATTGTTCTGCAAGTCAATCTGCAAAACGATCGTTAAATTGACCAATTACTTGATATTCTCCTCCAACGTCTTTTCAAATTCGAGAGAAACTGCAAAGGAAGCATTTCACTTTGGTAATAATAAGCGGATAGTTTCCAAAAAATAACTCTCTCATCGATAAAATTGATGAAAAGTATCTCTGATCATTGTTCAAATACTCATCGCGCAGTTTGGATTGTTCATTCGTTATTGCAAATGCACGGTAATTTTCAACATGAAATTCTCTCAGCACAGTGAATACCAACCAGAATTTGGATTGCCGTAATTTCAGGAACTAAAATGAACGATCAATGCAAAGTAAACACTATTACAAAAATGTCACACTACAAACGTTAGTATGTAAATCACGGCACAACGTGGGATTTGCGAGGACAAGAAAGTCAATAACCTAATAGAGGAGGAAAAGAGAGATGAGGTGGAAATCTCAGAGAAGGTTGTAGAGTAAAGTTTCTCTCCGGTCCATGACTGGAAAAATGAAATTGTGAGGTCCTCAAAGGATGCTCAGACCGTTAAGCACCGTCGAGGTCTCTATGTATCCTTCGCCGAATGACATTTTCCTTTCTCTTCCTCTCGTTTCTCTTTGGGGATCCTCTTTGCGCGAGGAGCAGAGTAGGTTTTATCGGAAAAGAAAGAGGTGGAAAAAGTAAATCGAATCGACCTCCAAAGACGCCCATTAGTTTCCTATATGTAAATAATCAACGCGACTCAAAAAATTCTGTATCCTAAAATTGAATTTATCATTCCTCACAGGATACTTCTTCTTTTAGATACAGGTGAAAATATCATCATCTTTATTCCTTCAAGACGAGCGGAATTCTTGAAATGTTCTTTGCGAATATTTCAATGATGACGTTTGGTAGAAAAATGTTGGTTTGTGGAGAAAAGAATTGGAAAATTTAACAAAACGGAGTATCGTATATTATATGAAAAGAGGAAGATTTTCTTTTTGAGCCTTCCCTTCCAGGAAAACACGTTCTTTAGGATTTTCTTTGGAACTAGATAATAACCTTTGTGTTAGTTCTGTATGATATAAGAAGAAGAAGAAGAAGGAGAAGAAGAAGAAGAAGTCAGTGTTTGTTTGCTTTTCTCGAGGGAAAGTTGTGAACTTTCGAGAAGCGAATTGAGTTTTGTAATATTTCCAGAGATAAGAATAAGGTTGAGATATTTTGATTCGAGGTGAATTGTTTCTAGAATTCCGGGTTATAAATACGTGCATCTCCCAGAAATTCGCATTCAAAATATTCTGAGAGGATTTTTCTATATTTATTCAATTGCTTTTCTAAAATCATCTGAAAATTGATTTCGTAAGTTTCATTTTCACATTTCGCGAATATTGAAGTTGTATTCAAGATACTTTGACTTTTTCGGAAGTTTGTGGATAGTACTGAGTTGATAAAAATATAAGGTTTCTTTCGAAGTGCAAAACTGATGTAACTCAGCACAGATTTGGGGGATGTGGATAGGTGAAAGTTTTTGGAATAAAATCATCATTTGAAACTAATAGGAGGAATCATTTGTGGATAAAATGAGGATTCCAGTTGATTACAAACAAAAGAAGTTTAGAATATTTAGAAAAATGATAACAATTTGAGGAAAAAGAGTACCGCTAATGAACTTTCATAATGAATTGACCACAAGTTGATAGTATTACGATGAAAAACAATAACGAATTGATCAATATTTAGTATTTTCCCCACAAATTGTTGGCAAACATATCCATGCATTTCATAAGTCCCATCGATACTCGAGAATATCTAGAAACTAATTCCACTGGGGATTTAATGTCTTTTCCAAAAGGATGTCTAATCAGAATGTATGAAAACGTTAAACCCATTAAAGCAGCCTGAAAAACTTCTGGAATAGCTCCTTGCAGAATGTGATCACCTTATTATTTCAAAACTTTTCACATCCGACAGAGATTTTCTATATTGCCCGTCGTTGGAATTCATCTCTCTTTATGATCCGAGTCACATCTCGTTCGTGATTAAAGTGAGAAACGGTTTTGATGGCATTCACTATATCTGTATTCGTATCTTGATTGGTTTTTTGCTTAGAGAGATTTATATGTCAGGTTGTAAAAATCAGACCTACATCTATAGAAGGAAGATTGGGAGGAGAATGGAAATTCATCGAGGATAGTTTAATTCTACATTTCTCAATTACATTATATTGTACGTTGAAATCGAGTCTCTAGAAGGAAAATCGAATGTTCTGAACAGCTTATTTCAATCTCAATCCCATCTCTTTTATTCTTATTATTGAAATTTCCTCGATCTAAGAGAGTTGATATTCTTCAATGTTTACTACGAACACAATAATTCAATACAGAGATTAAGAAAATTCTTGTCGAAGAAAGTGCGATGTATTTTTCAGTACTCAGCTTGTCAGTGAGCTTTCGTGATAGGTAACTTTTGATTCATGTGTGGTAATACTTTCTCGCTTACAAACTTCCCAACATGGTAAGAATGAAATGTGTGAGGTGAACAAAAGACGAGTCTGGATGCGATAAAATACTACATACGTTGCACATACAGCGCTTCTGAAAATAATGGCTTTGAACTTCTTATTCAAAATCTTTGCTTCCTTGATTTCTCGGTTATCCACATCCATCTGCCTCGTTTTGCCTCGTTTTGCATCTCTAGGGTCTAAAAATAATACCCGTTTCGAAGCGAAGAAGCAACTATCGTATCTGGAGAAGAATTTATTGTGTCAGGGATAAATAATCGTCGATAATTTCAACCATCCTAGAAAAATAATTATTGAAATACTTTCATGAACAAAAAGTTAGTGTACAAACTTCTCAGACGTATGACCATGCGGCGGGTGGGAGTTTCGAATTCCTGAAAAATCAATTTTCCTTCCTCTGGAATGTTAGCTCGCGGGGAGAGACGATAGTTTGTACGCCAAACAAATTCTTCCACCACGGTCATTGGGCCGTCAAAGAGAGCGACGATTAATAATTTAGAGAATTCTGCCTCCACCGCAGGGGTTAAACTTCAGTTGATTGTGGCGTATCTTGGTCAGTCCATAATTTAGAAAATATTACGATATTGTTTGATGCGTAAAATGCTCGGAATATTGATGATATTTTTGATAATAAAAGTATATGGGCATGAGTTAATGATTGTAAACGAAGGAAATATATATATAAAGAATCTCCCCGGGTCGAAAAGTGATTTCTCTTTTTCTCCTACATAGGGAAGATCAGGAAATTTTTGATACTTCGAGCAGCAAATGAGGAGGATTATTGCTCCTCCTTCATGGGAAAAACCTGATGTTGACTGTACGTCAAAAATGATGTGGGATACTTGTTCTTGTTTTGCCTTCGAACCAACAACCCACTGATGTTGAGTCTACAATGTTGTAAGGTCAAATATGCGCAATGATCGTGATCAATATATTCATTAGCTTCGTTTCGAGCTCAGATTCCTGGTGTCTAGCAGTGGAACTGGACGGTATAGGGCGGACACGCTGAACTGTCGCGTGGGACGCGTATATTGGTCTCTTTGATGTGAATCTGGCGGGACTGGTCACGCGCTTGATTACCTGATTCGTACATTGAAAGAAAAAGAAGCGTGAAAATTATAATCTTTTTTAGCAGATCAGACACATTGCGGATCATAGAAGATAATCGCTAAACGTCAGTTCAATCTATGTTCAGCGATGTCTTCAATCTGGTAATAAAGATGATGACTTTTACGCTTTCTTCTCCCAGTGTGACGCAACAGCGGAATTATATGTTTTTTGACAGGTCTCGTCACAAAATAACAAGGCGATGCACGTACTATCCATTCATGTGAGAGAGTGGACCTTGAATTTTTAAGCGAAGTGACCTGCAATTGAACTCTCAAGAATCGATCCAAACTCTTGAAACGTTGAACTGGAATTCATACATTAATTAGGAGATCCTGTGAACTGTTCGCAACGTTCCAAGCCTGAAACAACAGAACTATCAAGTTCCAAAACTAGTAAGAGCGCTCATCCTAGACAAAGAGAATTCTCAATATTGTCGTTCCAATGGTGCTTATACACCAAGAAATTCCGGCCTCATGTCGTCAAGGTGTTTCAGTGTGAAACGTTTTTATCAGTGGCAAACTGAAATAAGGACGTCATAATGGAGACATTTTTCGCATCTCCGTTAGCTGAATGAAGTTCATGATGGTATGTTTACCGCATATCATTTCACCAAATATTTTCAGTGCATTTTTCTATGTAGATCAATAAAACTTTCAATTCTCAGTAATTGAAATGTGAGTTTTCGTTGTATTACATGACATGTTAATATATAAATTCATAACTGGCATTTCATTTGAATGCGATTGAAATGCGAATAAGTTTTTCTCCCAAGTCATGTAGGCCAAAATTCAGGAATACCGATACTGTAACTAGTTTGGAGGCATTGAAATAATTCTGAGAGGTTGATTATTGAGTTTGTCGACGCTGTAATTATTCAAAAAGTGAAACTTACTTAGAGAAAAAACTTCGAGATACCCAAATCCAACATGAATTTGATTTCGAGAAGTCAAACCAATTTTCAAATATTTATGTTCACATCCAACTAAATGAGCATCGAAATTAGGAGAGTTGATCTGAATTACGGATGAACTCAATCAAACTGTACACTGAGAAGAAGTTACCTAGCTGTGGCAACTAGAATTCAATTGTCCCAGCTGAATTTCATTCGGTGTAAATGAAAATCTAGTTGTCTGAAATATGAATGGAACAATTTGTTCTATGTGAATGAAAAAGTGTTTCCCGCCTATTTTTTGGGACCGCGAGTTCTGCGTTCTAAAAAATACTTTATGTTGATCATCTCCCAGTGAGCATAAAATTGGTTGTGGGAATAAATTAGTATCAAATTACAATCAAGGGTTGTCATAGAAAAGAATCGGTTCCGTCAAGACTGTACTGATTCCGTCGATTTCTTGATCTCCCAAACCAATGTTATGCTCACCGGCAAGTGGTATTTCCTCGCAAATGATCGACATAGGGTGTTTTTCAGAATGCATTCCAACCTGAAACTTGTGGTCCCAAAAAAGTAGGCGATTTTTGCGGTCTCTCAGCTGACTAATATTCAACTGAACCCTTTTTTTTGTGAGTTGATCAAATATCCATCAAAACTCCATCAAAATTCAAAGGAACTTATATGGAAACTCAATGAAGGATCAAAAACATTTTCGGAAGTGCAGAAAATTTCCATGAAAATTTCATGTATATTTCGATAGGAAGACTTGAAGTGGAAATTTGAAGCTCCCCAAGATTTTCTGTGAGCTACTGATGAATGGTTCGAGAATAGGAGCATTTTGAGAATGTTATGAAAAGTCTATTCCAATTCCTTTATTCTGGAAGAATGAAAAAATTCAAAAAATTCCTCGAAATGTTCTCAGGAATCCATATGAAATTTCGGATCCTGTTTGATCGAGGACCTTCTTATAAACGGATCCCTGATGAAAAGCAGTTCCATCACAACATTCGCGAACTGGAACGAACTTGTTCTAGTATCGAGAGTCCAAGTTCGAATCGGATGAAATTCCTACAGTTCGATTCCCAAACTCAGAGTACAGTTCTTTGCACACGAATTTCTCTTCACAAGCTAACGAATCTCTTTCGCGTTACTCGATGGGTACACTTTTGAAATACATTTTTCCTATTTTTTCTTGATAATGAGATTTTTCCAAATAACGAAATAAGACATTACTATATAACTCGTTGGAATTGGAGTAGAGGTGTTTGACGTCATTTATCGCTTGAGCGAGAACTCTAGCGGGGTAGTTTTGTATACCCGCATAACTTTGTTGAAGTTTATATCGAGTAGACGCGCATCCAACCGGGTATTTCCCAGTAAAGCGTTGTAGAATACAGGAAAGTCTTGGCAAAATAGGCGATGAAGGACGGAGACATTGGGGGAGGTGGTTGAATCGTGCGTCGTTTCTCATATACCAATTTCTTAGTGTTACGTAGCCTATGTCGTGGCGCCAAGCTTCTCGCTTATCTAACCTATCTCACACATCTACCTATATTCTCTGTGTATTCCAGCAAACTTGGCTCGGTAGTAGTAATATTCCTTCTGTATCTCAAAAACATACGAGTCTTTGGTACTACATAACACGAGAATTCCTAAAACCTTGAATTGAGGCTGTACGATGAAAGAAGAGAGAATGTGATCAATTAATTGATCAATCGTATGCGATTATCAAAATAACAATGTGTTTTTAGGATCAAAAATAGGAACAAAAATTTAGAAATGGGGGGAATAGATATTTCTTTTTCCTTCACCGGATCTTGTAAGTCACTCTTGTTACATAAACGTATGAATACGAGCAGAATATATAACAGATGCATTAGAGAAGAATGAACGAACGTTTTTGTAGTCTGGGTATACGTATTCTTACACCACTTGCGCTCAGGAGCTAGGTAAAACGAGATGGCATTTATGCACGTTTGTCGGAGCGAAGTGTCTTCAGCTAGATACAGAGTCGAATCCACATGTATATGAAAATGAGTCGAGTGAATACGGAGAATGGCAGTGTAGTAACTGAGGAAATATAGTTCCTATGTACAAAAGGAAAAGATGCGACTACTCCCTACCAACAGATGTAGGTCGTTGTGTGGTTTCAACGTTATCACTTCGGTTGAAAAATTCCTTCATTCTTCACTTTTGAGGGTAATGAATAATCTCGCAGAAACAACACCTATAAGAATGACGTACGCGTTCTGTTATTCACAAAGTTCCTCGTTTTTAATTCTGGAAGGGAAAATAATAACGTTTGTTTCACTTGTGAATGATTTATTTAGTCCTTTGAATTGAAAATTGTAGGAATGAGTTTAATTCCACGTGTTCGAACGATTCTATGATTTATCAGTTACCATAAATGTTGAGAGTCAAGTAAATGTGATATACTCACATACATACATATATCCATATGCAAATGAGTCAAAAATGTACAGTAAATCATCTTACGTCGAGTATTCTTTTGAATATCATGCAAATTATAATTTTCTCTTCTTCGCTAGTATTTTGTAAGCATTCTTAAGTCCATCCAACCTTAACTGAGAATTTTATGATCAGATTTTTCATTGCATAAAGTTATATGGGAGAGAGAGTGGACAGAGTGGATACTGCCCAGTAAATGCTTGACGTTTTTTTATTCGTATGTGCTTGCTTATCGTACTCTTTTATACGCATGGACGGTTGCTTGTTTGGACGTTTGTTCTTAGGGTCAAGAGAGGGAGGAAAAAAATGTCGAATGAAGGATTCCACAACCGTATGATAACGAATAAAATTCAGGATTTATGGGGCTATTATTTAGAATTCGAGTACGGAAAATGTCTCGATTTCCTTGTGTCATTTGAGAAGCTCAACAATCATTTTTTGTTATTATAAATTCACTATATGAAGATTTTGATTATGCATATATGCACAATAAACCTAATAGACCATATATATATATATATATTAGAGGAGAGAAAGGATGCTCTACTATTTAATTGAATGATCCTGACTCACGCATATGTTAGATGAATAATGATTTGTGAATATCATTTTATATATTTCATATACCATCGAATCAAATCATTCTTCTACACAGTGGTGCAACACGATCGTCATCTCATCAATGAGAGCAACAGGTTATAAGTCAGGGAACCCTATGTCTACCGCACAGATTGGGGTAAAGGGGAGAAAGAGGAGAGGCGTGACTTCCTTTCCTCAATGACCGACCAGCGTAAAGTGATTATATTGACTAACGAACGATGAAAAATATCACTCATGAATAATTATCAACCATCGAACATGGTTTATTTACAATAGATTCATGATTTCAAAGAACAATCAGACTCCCAGGTTACATGGGTATTTGTTTGTCGTCTGCTGCTCTTGATACAATTAGAGAACCAATTTTCTTGGAAATTTTTTAATCAGCGTAACTTTTTATTAACACCGCTGCACTCGACGAATTCTTCTCAAAGAAGGAAGAGAAAACTCACGAGATGTGTTCAGAGAAAGAAAGAAGTCGATAATCTGTTTTGAAAGAAGAAAGAGCAAGAGGTCTCGTTAGCTACCTTTTGAAAGAAGAAAGAAAAAAACTTTTTAATTTGTTCTGAATATAGAAGAAAAATGCGGACACCCTCGTTAAGAGAAGAAAAGGGAAACTCGTTCACTCCCTACGAAGAAAGAAATATCAAAATTCCATAAACTCACGGAGGTTTTGAATTTCTGATAAGAAGTGGAGGGTCAGAGAGTTTTGATGATATCAATTTTCACGTTATTTGATCAAATTCACTCATCATCAGGATCCCCCACTTCACAAAAAACAAATTGATTGATGTTTTCACGTCATTCTTTCAGTCGGAAAGATGGTCCAACTACAAAATATTTGCTAAATAATCAGTCATGATTCATGATTCATGATTTGAATTCATACATATCAATGTTTCTGATAAAAACTCATGTGTGCGCGAACATTGGGCGAATTCTAGCACTCTCCTGGCGCAAAATTGGCCAGTATGTGCCAAGAATGGGCTGTAATTGGCTCAATGGGAAATAGCGCAGTTCACAAAGTTTGTCGAAGGCTAGCAAAGGTTGTGGGCTTCAATCAAAGTAGTATCACTTGCAGCTCTCTGAGCGGTCATACCAGTGTGACATTTCGAGGAAATTAATTTTTTCCCCGACTCTGCTAAAATAGTTTTATTTCATACCTATCATGCGGGAGCGAAACTACGTATTCTCAACCTTTACTAACCAATGATGTGTACGCGTGCCCAGTCGAATGCGCTTGCGCAGTACGTTTTCATTACTCCCTCGGGAGGGAATAGAAGAAGTAATGAAGGCTTGAGAAAAAGCGTCGAATTTATTGTACGTGTAAGGACATTCACTATTTTAGCGGAAGGGAAATGATTTTTCCCTTCCCTGGTGAAAGGGAAGCGTGTTATAAAGGGTAACGGAAGCGTAAGAATGTTTCAGATGACTTTTCTAATACTTTTTACATGCTTCCTATCCACTCTCCAATTACACTTCCGTGTGTAATGCCCAATTTCTATGAAATCGGTGTTTCTTCCCATACGTTTCGCACACTTCAAATATACGTTCGATCTATTCTTAATGTCTCACTTGACGCTTGGTATACGTTTAAATCCACGTTCCAAATACTTCCTAACAACGTTTCTGACACTCCCTAATACACGCTTCCCTTTCACCAGGGTTGTGTGAACAAACATCCCCCGCGATGAAAATCACTCATTATCCTCTCTCGTAGCATAATGTTACTATTTTTACCTTCTCCGACAGTTTATACCTCAGTGAATATCTTGTCAAAATTTCAAGGCCGTACCTCGAATTTTATTTGAAGCGCTCGTAGGTCTGAAACGCTTTATCTGCCTGAAGTATTTGCGCGATTGTTACCTGAACCTTCGTGAATCATAATGCGAACGAGCCCCATACATTTTATGGGTCAGGTACAGCAGATTACCAGTTTTTATGGTGAATATCAACTGATCATCAAGGAATTGATCATTGAATTTTTAAATGCGTTATTCTCGAAATGGGATGTTTCAAATTTGCTGTCATTCTAACTCAAAGAAGAATCATACGATCAACTCGAATACAACTTCCCTGGTGAAAGGGAAGCGTGTAATAGAAAGTGTCAGGAACGTAGTTGGAAAGTATTTGGAACGTGGATTTAAGCGTATACCGAGCGTCAAGTGGAACATTAAGAGTGGTTCGAACGTATATTTGAAGTGTATGAAGCGTATCCGAAGAAACCCCAATTTCATAGAAACCGGGCTTTACGTCCGGAAGCGTAGTTAGAGAGTGGATAGGAAGCATATGAGAAGTATTAGGAAAGTAATCTGAAACATGCTTACGCTTCCGTTACTCTTTATGACACGCTTCCCTTTCACCAGGGTTGGCTTGCGCCGTTTACAATACATAGTTGCGTCGGTAGGTGGAATAGGTGGCGGTCGGAATAGATTAGGTAATGAATGTCACACAGTGAGGTTGGACATGTGTCAGCATAACAACATCGTCATATCAGTGAATTTCTTATGACACCATAAATTTTTACTCGATCGAAGATGTCAGTTTTTGAGCCGAACTCTTATCATTGGCGGGAAGTTCTGATTTTTTGCTTTCATTTGGAGAAAACTGCGACTGAGGCTCATCGAATGCTCTCGAGTAATCACGGTGAGGCTGCTTTGAGTGAAAGAACGTGTCGTGAATGGCTTCAACGTTTCAAGAAAAGTGATTTTAATATCGAAGATCGACATGGTGGTGGAAGAGAGGAAATTTCTGAAAATTCCGAATTGAAAGCAGTACTTGATAAAGACTCGTGCCAAACGCAGGAAAAATGGGCAGAATCATTGAGAGTAACTCAACAAACCATTTTGAAACGCCTCAGAGCCATGGGAATGGTTCAGAAACAGGGTAATTGGGTTCCGTACAAATTGAAGCCAAGAGATGTTGAACGACGTTCCTTTACTTGCGAACAGCTGCTTTAGAAACAGAATCGAAAGAAGTTCTCATACACCGCATTGTGACTGGTGACGAAAATGGGTCCAATACGGTAATCCCAAGCGCAGAAAATCTTGGGGATTGCCCGGACATGTCCCCACGGCGATGACTAAACCAAATATGCGTGGTGCCAAGGGCATGCTCTACATTTGATGGGATCAGCTCGGTGCCATGTATTGTGAGCTATTGAAACCGAATGAAACCATTACAGGGGATCAAAATCTAACGCAGTTGATGCGTGTGAGCCGCGCATTGAAGGGGAAACGGCCACCGTACCAAGAAAGACACGATAAAGTTATCCACATGTCTCAAAATCGGTCAAGACATATTTGGAAACACTACAATGGGAAGTCTTACCCCATCCACCGTACTCTCCAGACATTGCTCCTCCCTACTACCACTTATTTCGATCGATCGCACAAGGCCTGAGTGATCAGCATTTTCATTCTTATGAAGAAGTTCAAGAATTGATCGATTCGTGGATCACCTCAAAAGATGCATCGTTTTTCCGAGATGGGAAAAAGTAGCGGCTAGCGACGGCCAGTACTTTGAATCATAAGTATGTATTTACTTTTCTGAAATTAAAGCCTTAAATTTTGGGGTCAAACAACGGGAGCAAAGTTGTACACCCAATATGTATTCCACAATGACCCAGAATATTTTCGATTGAATAATAATTATCAATTTGGGATTCGGAAAAACGACCACTTTTCATAATAAATGTAATATAAAATCAATATGTCAATAATATGGTAAATAATCAATGTTCATTCAAATCAATGATCAATAAACAGGGTTCCAAGTACCCAAAACAGGTTTTCAGAACAAATGAATATCAAAACCAATCCTAAAATTAATGAAATAATACAACATTTTTGCGACTATAATGGGATTCGTTGTGAGATAAGATAATTTAGTAGTCTCTGGTGAAAAGACGGTTTGATGAACGGTACCACTTTCTCTAATGCAAGCGAAAACTCATGAAATCTCTTGGAGAAAAAGGAACTGATTGATCAATATGATTCGCCTTCTGGACTGCACACATCTGAAATACATACCCGGGACAAAAAAATTCATATATGGTTGTATATGAGCGTATATAAATTATATATGGTCCATATATGAACGTTTGACGTGCGCTATATTGGTTATAAATATGCAATCGAAGCCAACCTCATTGCATCAAAACAGGAATGTAGATGCTCTCAATTCCCAATAATCTTTCTAATTTCTGATACCGAATCAATTTACGATCGTAATGCAACTCTTCACACGATAATCGAGTCCTCATCCTTCCCATCTTAATTCCCTTTCTCAGAGAAGAGTCTCCAATCGTTTTATTCTATTTTATATGAAGAAATGTTGGAGGAAAAGTTGAAAAGTTATTCGAACAAAGCAACAGAAAAAAATCTGTAGCTGATTTAACGGTTGAGTGACGATAACGTCGAGAAGAAAATTAGAAGGAAAAGGGGGCGAAAAGATAAAAAGGTGAAGGGACGTAGTGAAGCATAGAAACGATTACGGGTGACAGGAAGCTTTCACTCGATCGTGTCTTGTCTTGTTCGTAATATATACACAAGCCTTTTACGAAGTAGCGAGAACCTCGTTTACTTTCGTTACCTTGTCGTTGGTGTGCCATTGTTTCGCAAAGAGATGCATCGAAGTGAATGGCAAAGAACGAGAAAAGAGAAAAATGAAAGAAAACAACAACAACGGCAACTACAAAAAAGAAACAATTCTTCCATGTCTTGTATTTTGCGAGCCTAGAAAACGTTTGTGTCTTCGCAGTTGAATAAACAAATACGAGAGTGAGAGAGAGAGAGAGGGGGGGGGTGAAGCAAAAGAAGGAGGAGAAGAAAAGAGAATCGGAACAGTAGTGTGAGAATTGCATGTACGGACAGGCGAGCAGACCGACCAGTAGTACCGACTCTCTCTCTATATACCAGTCCGAATATGCATACGCTTCATCCACTGTACCCTAAACGTGTGTTTACAAACTCGTCATCTATTTCAGGAATTCGTATTCTCTTGTCCTGATTTTTCATTTCACGTCGAGCCTTTGATAAAGCATGCACCAATCCGTAGTTCGTTTTTTGTTTCGTTTTCATGCTCCCTGCATTTCTAGGTCATACTTCAACATGGATGCAATTGTGACTGTTTCCCAATTGTAGAAGCGGCAAGATTGTTTGTTCTATGAACATAATTAAATACACAGACACGAGAAAAATCATGTGTCTCTGTTAAACAGCGTTTAAAATTGTCTTTCATATGGAAAATTCAAATTCAATTACGTGCATTTCTGTTTATTATTCCATTTTCCCGTCCCAAACATTGTCTGAAATGATATTGTACTCCGGTTTAGAAGCTTTCACAGCCTTGAAAGTCAACATTTTAATTCTGCAGTTTCTTTTATCCTCAAAATCAAGGTTTACTCAGTAGAAATTGTGCATTCTTCTTCTCTGAATACTAATAATTCCAAAGATTTCCCGACTTAATAGCTTCAACGAGAGAAATGAATCCTCGTTTATTAAAAAAGTTCATCTTTGTTTATGATAGGTCGGTATTACTGTGTTCTACAACGAATTCGTGCAACTATTCACATAACATGTGTTTTGAATTTCAGGCATTGATATTATTTTCCCGAAGATGTTCGAAAATTTCATATCAATTTTGATATTAAATTCGAGAACTTCTCCAACAATGTTGTATCCGCAATTGTTATCGAGGCATGAAGAAAATTCCAATATGTATACAATTATTTTATGTGTTGTACTCTTCCCTTCAAGAATTTTGAGGGAGATTGCTCGAGAGGGATTTTCATTGCCATTTGAATGTTTATTATTTAAATACAGATTACTTTATTCTCTTTACGAGTGTAACTCACTGTTTTAGCGGAAGAACATATGTTAGTACTCCTCTGTGCTCTTTGACGAACGTTTACTCTACATCAATCCCCTTCCATCACTTCATTCAACAGGTTTTCAACTGAATCGTATTTTTTGAACTCTTTAACATCAACCATTCTCGAGAACAAAGTATTTTATGTTCTTCAAAGTATCAAATGGAACTATGAAAACTTTCGCCGAGAAATATCACAACAATCAAACAAGCAATTTTTCATCATCCTAAAAACGATTATCAGGATTTTCTAACTCTTTCGTGAAACAATTATCCTCATATATCAATTTCCGTTAAGCATTGTTCAGAAAAGAGGAAAAAAGCATGACGAATCAAAGAGCGTATGGAACGCAAATACGATAGGGATCAACTTATTTCTCGTTATCGTGTTCAGAGTTTCACTAACAAAACGAATGGAAGTTTTTGTTCTCCAACAACAGCTATCTTCTTAGGATTCTGACATCTGTTCATAACCCACTGTCTGATATCTTTTATTCCCGCTCCTCTTTCATCCGCAGCGAGGAAGAAAGTAAAAAAGAGACTGAAAGGGAGAAAAAAGAAGAAAGCTACTAAGAAATACTGAATGCCGTATTCAAACTCTCCGTTCTGATCGCATTCATGTAATTTCATTACAATCGCGTCACAAATCTTCTCTTCAGAGAGAAATCTCGATCAAATCGATTCTCGTTCCCGTAAATTTAATTTCAACATGAATTGATATTATTTGGCGATCTTTTCTATATATATATATATATTTCATACATAAAAGCTTCCCCTCAATCCTTTCGATATTTATCGAATGATAAGAGTTCAAGTTCTCTTGGTAACTCTGAAACTTTGGGAATCCAACGGCAAAGCTTCGATCAGCTCATTTCCTACCAGCTCATCCAGATCAGTTTCTTCAATTATTTCAGAGTAAGTTTGGTTTTATTGATACTTCCATTGAATTGATTCGAAAAAGTTCTACGAAGGAAAATAAAAACTTTATAGAAATCAAATGGAGTTTGATTACAGGATTTATCCTCCCGATAAATCATTGTACGTACGATACTTTTTCGCGAGTTAATATTTCGCGTAATCGATATCGGAATTCAGGGGAACAAAGTTGAAGAGCGTCGAATATTTTTCCTCTTCTTCCTTGTAACACTCGTGTGGTATAGTTGAAACAGAATAGTTGAGCCAGTCAGACTTTTTTCCTGCCTCTTTTATTTTTGATTCTCATACAGAAGACAGGTGTCTGACCTCTGGAGAACTTCTTTTACGTTACTTAAGCATGAAACGCCAGGCGTTAATCTGAAATGAGGAGAAGAGAGTGGAAAAAGAAGGGTGGAATTCAGACGGTGCAAGAACCGACGATGAGAACAAGTTGTGAATATATAAGGTATACTTCAAAAAGGAACAAAGTTTTTTTTCCATGACAATGGCAAATGAGTTTTGTTCTTTCTCCCCATCTAAGGTGCATAGTTTTTCAATGAAATTGAATCTTCGATCACAATTTTTGGGAATGATTATTATTGGAGATTTAATGATTCTTCATAATCAAATATTCACAGAAAGAATGTTGGAGGATTTCTTTTTAGATTCATGAAAATGATGATCCTTTCGGTTGAATGGAGAGAAAAATCAAAGTTGGAAAATGAAACATGCGTATTGGAAAACCTTCGAGAATAGAGACATCATGTACATGGATCTCTACTGACGCACACACGTTCGATATCGGTAGGCAGTCCCAGTTATATGAAAACCTGACGCGGCTAGCAGGATTGTAATTGTCGTCCTTTGTCCATCATACGAGCTTGTGGCCTCACGTGGTGGCCAACCGCAAGCTTTTCAAGCCCCACCCTTCTGTCGGTGCTGAACCATCGGACCATGCAAGCATTATTGCATCAGGTGCTTAATCCTCGGTTTATCACCTGCGACACAGGGTTTCGCTCCAGGATAGGGACTTGTTCCTTGACGCCTGCCTTTCATCGTGAATTCTTGCCTAACATCCCTTCCCGTGACATAACACGTCATTTCACGTACAATGATGTGCGATATATTTTTTTTATTTTGAATGGCGTTCTGATTAATCACAGAATATGGTATTGAAAATACCTTATAATTGTCATTCACATGGCACGATATTTTTCAAAATTTTCTCTCAACTTTTGTGGAATTCCTAAATTTTTTCCAAATTTTTCAAATGTTCAGTGAATAAAGATCTAATCTTCTGTAATCGGAATCAAGTCTATCATTGAGGATAGGATCTAGCTATGGAGAATAACTGTGGTAGTGATAATATAGCTTTTGTAACTACGAGTATGAAGCTAGGCTCAAATCCAGCTCCAATTTCCTGTCAGTATACTGAAAGATATCGATATCACCGGCTTGAAATCTCAAAGACGATCTCCTGACAATGGTTAAGCAAAAATGAAGAAATCTCAAACATGTTTTAATTCTAGATATGCTCTACAGATTCGAATAATTGAAAAACATTGGAAATGAATTGAATTCCATCAGCAATCAGTGCTGAGTCATTCACCGATGAAATTACTCTCTCTTAACGAGATTCTGTAAATATCCTCGATACTTTCTCCCAATTCAGATTCAGAGAGTTAATCAATTCAAAGACATAAGGAAAATGTTTTTCAACTCTCCACATGCTGTTTGGATTTTTCCATGACATTGGGATAATTCTTCTTATGAATGCTCGAGTTGTTGTGCTTGATGAAGGGGATCCTACACGGAGTGTTTTCCATATCAGATGATCCACCAAAATATCTCTCCAAGAGAGTTTCTTTAGGAGAGTTTCTACAGGGTTGAGATTAATAATTGTACTCTTGAAGATGGGATAAAATCTCAAAAGCGTACAGTTAAACCTTTTAATCACTAACCATCAGTTCCAGCGATATTTTTCAAATGTTTATACTATTTTCGTCGAATCTCATCAATCATTACTGAATTTAGTATTCACAGGAGATGAGAATAATACAAAATTTTGTAACATTGTAATAACAAACAACATTCTCCAATTTCTTGAGTTGATGTTGTTTTGAGAAACGAGTAGAAAGCGTAATCACATACAAAAATATTCAATAAAAATTTTCAATCCATGATGGAATATTTAATAATCAAAAGTGCCAACATTCAATCACACGAAAGAAATCTTCTTTCGAGAACTCATGATATTGTAAAATATGCTATCTTTTCTGTACTCAAAACGTTGACATCCACCATATGTCTCTTTTCATATGTACGTATATATATCGCTGAAATTTAAAACAGGATATTCTTCCGAATCGAATGTTGAAAGACAAACGTCGATCTATCAAATTTTTTTATCACGGAGAAATATTTGAAGTGATATTCTTATCGGGATGAAAAAAAGGATACATACACACGCATGCAAGACGAACACTCTGCAATATATTCTACAATGATATGTGAGCGTTAAAAAGCAGACTCATACATTCGTTATCACGACACAATTGTTCACTGTGCGTTTGAGATCTGATAAATTGTATTGCCACGAGGGTGAAATATAGTTCATATATTCATACGTTCATCCTTTACTTGTGCATGATATTCGTACGTGGGTGTATGTATCTTTTGTCCAGTACTTTCCGTATAGAAATTTAATTGCAATTCATAGTTGAAAAATTTGATTGAAGTCAGATAATGTTAATACCATCCCATCCTAATTTGTAAAGATCAACTTTGTTACAAAAGATTCATAGTCAGAGGAGTGCCCGCAGTTATCTATGATGAGCCGTGAGAAACAAAAGCTACGACAAAGTCTCTCGTAAAATCTCAAGAAATTGTAAAAAGTTTACACTAGTGGAAAATTTCATCTCATATTCCATGAATTGATAATCCTCACAGTCTGTTTGACAATGACGTACATGACGAAGTGTGTTCTTAGAAACGATTAAGGTCTGTCGACATCTTGCGTATACTGTATACAATTTCCTGGATTCTTTGATTGAATAGATTTTTTGATTCACAGTTGAGTTATGTTTACTATGAAATCAGATCTTCGAACATTTCAGCAACCTTTCGACATTCAAAACCGTACAACGAAAACGTTCATATATATTCATGTGTGACAAGCGTCAGGAATTTTCCGAACTTATCCGGAAATTTACTGCGAAATTTTGAGAAAAATCCCATACACTGTTTGGAATTTTCAGATAAATTTACGGAGAGTTTCATACAAATGTACCGGAAATTAATTGACCAACCAGCGATTGCACTCAGAGAAAAAAAGTTGCTGAAACAGCAAACTTCGAAAATTCGCTTTGCTGATATGGCAAAGCTTGTTGCTGAATTAGCAAAAAATTTGCTATTACAGCGAATATCTTGCTCTTTTAACAAGCGCTTGTCATTTAGCAATCCGGAATTGTAGATATACAGACGGCTAGAAAATTCTACTGAATTAGCAAATATCTTGCTAAAATAGCAGTATTTTTACTGTAACAGCAACCGTTTTGCTAATTTAGTAAAGCAGAATTTTCGCAATCGCCTTTTCAGCAAGAATTTTTCTCCGCATGTGGAATTTTACAGTGTATAATAAGCAAGTCGATTCAAAGCAACAATCAGACTTGGTACGCTGTAAAAAAAATGTAGATTCACCTCACCCTGGTACCGGGAAATTTCAGTAAATTCATTTTTCGGCACATTTATGGGAATTTTTGCAGATTTTTCACTGAAAACTTTCAATCTTTAAAGTAAAATTTCAGTGAATGTGCTGAAATATTCTTGAGAATGTATAATACACGAAGCTTCGTTTTTGTTGTTTGAAATTCTATTCATCTTGAAAACTTGTCGCGCCAAGCAAATTTAGTGCTTAGATTCGGATTTAGTATGCAAATGTACATGAAAAATTCTAAAAAGAGATTGAATCAAAGGCTTTGGCTAATGAATACGGTTTCTGTGTGTGTGATGTTTCGGAACGTGAATACGGATGCTTTTCAATTCCTGAGAGAGGGAAATACGTTTTTGAATGAAGTTATCGTCATCTATGATACTTATTTGATTGAGAGCTCCTTGTTTGAAGGTTGAAGTATTACAGAGTGCCCTAGCATGATGCACACAAAGGAATCCTACTCATTGCAATTCAAAATATCGATCCCTTACGATGATTCCAAACTGAACCTTCTTCGAAGCGAGTTTGATGGCAGGAAAATTTTCGATTGTGAAATCTTGGACTCATTGGTGAATTTGGAGTACAGAGTCTGTCGAGAATATCGTCTGAGTTTTTTTGCTTTCATCACAATCTTGAAATCAGGTGAGATATATTCAGTGTGTGGATGAATTCCAAAATTAAGGAGGTCAATACAATTGGACAAGCCAAAAAGACGCATTTAAAAATACACTTTTCCTTACATTGAGAAATTTTTATTCAATTGGAATGAAACTTTGTGGGTTTGTTAACATAATAGTAAAGTATAGTACGATTACTAAAGTATGAAGGGCACCCTGGAGACAGGAGTTTCCATTTGACCACTCTGCAAAGTTCAATTCATATTGTTTGCATTCTAATTCAGAACAAAGCTTAGTTTGAAAATTCAGATTCAGTCATGAAAATGATATTATTTTGAGATTTCCTTCGTACAGTGAAACATTCCACCCAGGAAACTTTTGTAAAAGAAATAATTACAATTTGTTGGTAAACCTAAAAAAAATATAAAAAAATATAAAAAATTCTACGATGAGCGGAGGTTTCTCAACAAAATCGATAAAAAACCTATTCTTCCTCCCTATCCCTTCCGTTTTCCACGTTTCCGTTCACTTACTTGTCTAGCTGGACCCAGGGTACCCAAACTACAATAGGGAAGAAAAGTTTCATGTTCGACATCTGAGATTGTACTATAGGAGGCGATACTGTAGCTACTAACACATAACTCTTTTTGCATGCACATGAATGTAAAAAGGGGCATGTGTTAGTGGCTATAGTATCGCCCTCTACAATCTCGACTGGCGAACATGAAACTTTTTTATCCATTGTAGCTTGCGTACCCTCGCTGGACCTTCACCGATGGGGGCTTGGCAGACTTGCACAGAAAATAGATTGTTGTTAAACTTTACAGCAGCACTGCTGTTATTCCAATTGCGGCACTGCTGTAGAATCGGTTACTGTTGAATCCGCAGCAATGACTGTTGTTCAAACTACCGCAGTGAAGTCGGGTTTATTTGAATTCAATTTCATGTCAACATCATCAAGTTAATTACACAAAACGAAGAGAATGGAGAAATTTACTGTATAGGATGACAACGCGTTGCTTCGAGTCTTTAAACGGAAATTTTTACAAAGACAAAAATACATTTTTCTATCATGACCAGTGATGTGAAATGACCGGTCATGAAAAATTCAGACATGTCATGGTCATTATGACCATCATTGACGGTCAGATTTTTCACAGTTTGTAAGTGAAAATGACCGTCAAAAAATTATCTGACTGGTCATGACCAGACAATTAATAATTTTTATGAAACTTTCTTTAATAAAAATCTCGAATATGTTTTATTACAAATCATGGTTATCTGTTCACAAAATAATGATAATAAAATGAATATTTATATGTAGTTCTACACGGAAAAAAAGGAATCGTTGCAGCAGCTACTCGCGTAGACGATTTTCGACCATCTACGTAAAATAGTTTCGGCAACTGCTTATCAGTAGATGGTCGAAAATCGTCTACGTGAGTAGCTGCTACAGCTATTCCTTTTTTCGTGTAAGTATATCAACTCAAAATTAAATTGTCCATCAAGGTTCCGGAGTTCAATATATTCTTAAAACCTTACAACATTATTGAAGTATGTCCCGCTGCACTAGATCACTTTAGATGTTAGTTTGACCGTCAAAAATTTTTCTGACTGGTCAGTGTGACCTGACCGTCAAAACTGACAAAAATTGTTCTCATCAAGTGACAGTCATGAGCGTCACATGACCAGTCATTTGACCGGTCATTTGACGGGCTCACATCACTGATCATGACATGGCTTATTTAACAATATATTTTGTAAAAATCTATATTTAAAATATTGAAGCGACGCGTTGTCATTCTACACAATATTCTAATCAAACAATTATTAACTTTTCACTACTTACACGTTTTTTCTTCAAACTTGGCCATGATCATCATCACATCGATGATGAAATTCAAACGATAATGGAGTAGGTTATGTGATGAGTTTACTGTGGTAGTTTCAACCCTTATCCTGTAAGGTGTTTTTCGGCACCCGTAACCTGTAGGTTTTTGGAGTCCTGGGGTTTTTTCACGCTGTTGAACGATCCCAGAAAATCTGAGGAAATTCATGCTGCAAACATTCTTTTTGAGATATCAATAGCGATATTACCCGAAAAATAATTTTTCTATATTCATTTGTTCAAATAAATTAAGCAACTCAGCATGGGAGTAGTGTTCCCCTGAAAAATCCATAACTCAGAGAAAACTCAAAAGATCTCAACGTACGGTCCGGAAAATTGTAATTCAATAGTGCGGCTTTGAGGAAAAAATAACGCCGTTCCATCAGTTATCAAGGGACCAGTTTAAGAGGGAAAAAATCAGAAAATTAGGTATCTATTGTTCACATATTTTAATACAACAAAATTATTCACATATTTATTTGATTATTTATTTATTCATCACTTATCACCCATTATTCATATTGTTCATTTATTCATCTATCAATTCAGTCACTGATGTATTCCAGAATCATTTATTTATTTTTCTTCATTTACAAGTATTTATTCATTATGTTACACGTCCAGACACGTGGAGAGCAAGAAATATTCTTCGCAAAGTCACATACCTGGGTCACACAACCTGTAAGGGGGGGTCTTCCGAGCACTGTCCGGAATTTGTTTCACTCTCACATGACGGCTCAAGCGGTACGTAAATTTTTGTGCTCCGACGTCTATTCCTCCCCTATCAGTACTTTTTTTACGTCAAGGGAGCCACGCGCCTCCATACCTTCCTGCCAAGTTATGAACGGAAATGATCTTCGTCAGACTCCAAAGACCCCACCTTAGATTCTATGGATTCAACAGGAGCCAATTCTATCACAGAGTGGCTTTTGAAAATGCCGTCAAATTGACGTCACTTTGACCAATCTTTAGTCCAAATCACGTCAAAACAACATCATCTTGATGAGAATTTGATGTCATTTTGACCAGCTGTTCTCATTTGGATAAAAAGGTTTTCGTTCATTCTATTGAACTGTTTGATTGCAACTAAACAAATATAAATTGAATTTAACAAGTTTTGTATTTCAAGTTATTTGACAACTGACATCCTCTCACACCCTGTGTATATCTTTCCCTTATGAATATATCAAGAATATATATAATATATACCAATTTTTCTCGTGTGTAGCATTGAGTTTGTAACACATTGATGATATCACTCTAGATCTTATCCACTTTTTCTCAGGTATTGAATTTTGTCAAATCCCATTCGATTTGTTTTGAGTGGTTTTCGTGGATTTTTCTAACCACGAGGTATCGGTCACTGTCTTTTCTCAATTTTTTCTCCGAATTCGTGATTTATTTTGTGACTTGTAACCATGTGTCATTACTTGCTGAACTTTTCAGGTCCCAACCTATGCATTTTTTATGAAGAATTTTAGAATCCAATTGATATATGATGAGAAATTCCAGAAAATGTTCTCACATTGAAGTTTACAATAAAAAAAAAGGCAAAGCAGACGCAAACATTTCCGTTTGCATCAAAGAGTTGGAAGAGTTTCTCATTAATCTTTCTCAGTGTAAAATGAAAGAGAATTAGCATTTTCTAACGGACCTTGCTTCACTGGATAACCTTCAGATACAAAGATTGATTCTAAGTTGATATATACTCAATGAAAGTTCTCTGAACGTTTGAATATTTGCATTCAAGTATGCAATGTAAAATGAAAATCTACATTCATCAAACGTTTTTCAGAGTTTCGTGCTCTCTTTGGGAAATGTTTTTCTACTTCGACAAGTGAGCTAGCGAATAACTTTTTCCCCGGAAAACTATAGGATATACAGCTATACTTTTTTTTTTACTGACATAAAATTGTCATCGACAACAACAAACGCGCGGACTTGTTCCATGAGAGAACTTTCCTGAAACGTTGAAAACAAAATCCTATATTATTGGGAAAATTTGATGAAAAAAGTTAAAACGTGCCGGATAGGAGATGCATTTTGTGTTGACAATATTTAGTATCAAATGAAACCACTGGAAGTATCGATTGTACTTTTTTATTCTCCTCTCTACATCCTGTTTCATGATATAGAAGGGATACGAGCATCACTGGGTCACGTGCTTTGATTTGGGTTCCTCGTATCACAGATGAAAGAGATACTTTCAGTGTTCATATCACTGCGTACGCACCCATACGGTACACTAGATCAGAAACAATTTATAAAGAACTCAATTAGAAGTAAAAGAATTCAATACAAAGTTCCCAAGATTTCCCTGGAATTTCTGTGATGTCTGAGCATGTACACAGAGTAAAACAATTTACTAGCATGGCTAGGAATCAGCTGTGGTAGTTATTTTCTGTATTTAATATTTGGATAGCCAAAGATATTGCTGCAGCATTTTTATTTCAGTTATTATAGGAATAACTTTTATTGCCACAGCTGAAAAATAGTTACCATAGCTCATGTTCAGCCCTCCAAATATCAGCATAATTTTTTCCGTGTTCTTGATAATCTCAAACAAAATCTGAGCTGGAATGTTTGTACCGAATATTAGGAAAATTATACATAACTCATGATCCGTCTATGAACAAAATAAATAGGTATGGAAGACTATACATTACTTCCATGTTCTTGATATATTTATAAGGGAAAGATATAAACAGGGTGTGACAGGATGTCAAGGATGAAATTACTGCTGTTCGATATATCGATGTTTTCAGATAACTTGAAATACAAAACTTGTTACGTTCAATTTATATTTGTTTAGTTCCAATCAAACAGAACGAACGAAAACTTTTTTCTCCAAACAAGGGACAAATTTTTTTTACAGCTGTCCACCAATTGGGATGAAACTCGTATGGAACTACTATGAGATTGTGAATCAAACGTGGTATAAGTTTCATTGCAATCGGATTTTTTTGCTGAAACATTATTTGATTATTCTATTTCGAAGATTGAATCATTGATGAGGAAAACATGATTGGAAACATTTCATCGTGTGATTCTCAATAGGAATCGATTCGAGGATTGAGAGTATTTTCATGCACCATCATCAAACATTGAGGACGACAAAGATTCGAAACATTTGGGATATTCCAAGTTTTTCAACCGATACAATCAACATCTCGAAGAAGTATTGAAAATAGATAATAGATTTTTCATAAGAAATTCAATATTCTTGACTAGATGTTCATTATCCGCACCTGGTCAGATTGACTCAGGATCTGCGCGGATTTTGAAAAGAACTGCAAGAACTTCTTCAAGAGTGGCTGTAAGAAATGACAGTTACATTTTCTGAGTTTCCGGAAGAAACTTTTCGACAGTGGAAGTTCAAGGCATCTGAAACACACCTGAAATTGTTGCGTAAGACATCTCAAATTTGTTCCGAAGATATCACAAGACACAAAATGCTTTTTGGGCGATATGAAAGGAAAATAAATTACCCAATTTCGGCTTGGATTGCGAGTGGACTAAAAATTCATGCATAAATGATGACGTGTGTGGCATTCACGATGCGCCCGAACTGAGAATCGGAGTAAAAAGGTTTTTTTAGTTGCGCGTTGATGATTAATGCGTGGATATACACCGAGAGAAAAAAGTTGTAGAATTAAGATTTTGTGAACCCTGGTGAGAATTCAAAAGTGAAAGGAGCGGGTATTGAAAAAAATGAAGCGTGAAAATGTCTTGATTCCCTCCTAAATTACGCCTAGATGACTCTTTGTTACGCTTAGTTGACTCTCAGCTTATGCTTTCGTCGCGCTTCAACGCTTCATTTTCACCTGGGGAGCCAATATTTGGATGATCTCGAAAAACAGTTCGCACTACCATGATTTTAGGTCATTTCACAGCAGGGAATGTAAGGTCTACATCAGCTGTGATATATCTCACATTCGCTTCTGTGAAATCAACTTAAATTGTGGTAGCTCAAACTATTCTCAAAATCGTCCAATTATTGCCTTCGTAAGATTTCAATTTCACAACAATTTCTCTTTTCTCATTGTAGCAATGGTAAGTAGGAATAATCGTAACTGCATGGATAAAGTTCTACATCTTCACAAAATAATGTTTCAAGTTTCAAATCAAAATACACGGAAAAAAAAGAATACTTGCAGCAGCTACTCGCGTAGTCGATTTTCGACCATCTATGAAAAACAGTTACAGCAACTACTTAGTAGTTGAGGCGAACGACACGTTATTTGAGTTAACTAACACGATGGTCGCGTCAACTAACGTGGTGCTTGTCTCAACTACTAAGTAGTTGCCGTAACTATTTTTCGTAGATGGTCGAAAATCGACTACGCGAGTAGCTGCTGCAACTATTCCTTTTTTTCCGTGTATCCTCGAATTATCTAGGAGTTTGTATAATGCGCATAGTAAATTGGAGTTGGTAGAAGAAAAGTTGTTCAATAAATTATAAAAACAAAGGTGATCCAATAAACGTTATTTTAACCTTGAAATACGTCGCATCGTCGTCCACCACATTGATTTTTAGTTACAGAATCCGATGAAGAAATAGACGTTGAGAAATAATGTTTGAATAACACTTTCAAGATCTGTTTTTAAAACCTTCTGTGCTTGGACATCAATGGAAGATATCCTGTTTAAAATGTCGAACTAAACCGCTTTGGATGAAGATCCAAACAAAAACCGTGAGTCATAGCGTGATTCGACTCATGGATAATTCCCTTTTGGGAATCTCTGGTTCGCTGTTGAAAATCTCTCGATCAAATTTCAAATACAGGTAACGGAAGCAATTTCCAATCACCAAACTGAAAATTCAAGATCCATGTGTATGAAATTTCAGTTACGAAAATATACATAAATGTGCAATATAATATAGTAAAAATTTCGAAGTTCAACACTGTAAAAAGAAAGTCTTAATCTGTTTGCACCTTAACTTCGGACAATGCTTTTTCCATCGTGTCTGCGATTGTTTTTTCGACTAAATTTGTTTGCATCATAGATTCAGTCATGAAATGAGCCGATTTTAAGACTTCCTTTTTACAGTGAATGACTCGTAAATGAATTTTCAATCCAAATACCAAGAATTTGAAATTTCAGTTACAAATGTAATTGAAAAAATTATGAAATATTCAACAATTTTTAACAGCATTTGTGAAAATGAGACCCTTCTCGATTATCAATGAACAAAAAGATTCAAAATACTTTGTTTGGTTCGATTTTCGTTCCCAGACCATTGGAGGAAGTCATTCACTGTGAAAGGAAAGTCTTAAATTCAGCTCATTTCATGGCTGAATCTATGATGCAAACAAATTAAGCCGAAAAAACAATCATCGACACAACGGAAAAAGCATTGTCTGAAATTAAGATGCAAACAGATGAAGACTGTCTTTTTACAGTGTTATTTGACGTCTTTTAAACGATATTTGAACCTTTATCATGACGTTGTTTGATGCTTCAAACCTCAGTTACCCCACGTATTTCGCAAGTTTTCGTGAACCTTTTGCTGTGCTTTGCAATCAACTGAATCAACTGAAGATTTTCCCATGATCAAAGTATACTATGATTCTTGTTCTGGTTTCAAATCGTACCTTTTAATCCATATCAGATTAAAATCCCTAAAGATCTGATTTTCGAAAACTTCTTGTTCATACACATTCTACATTACATTTAATGTTCAAAAACATGAAATACCTATAGATTATGCTATAGTTCACATTAAAATTAATGCAGAAATTTCTAACATTGTAAGGAAAATCAAACATAACCCTAGTAAAAATGATTATCGCAGTTATCTAGTACCTTTCAAGGCACTTGTCGTGAAGCTAGCCACGAGAAAGGGCCTTGAAATGAAGTATGAGGTGGCTAGAATCGTTTCTGCCAGGGAATATTCAGTAATACTAGACTCACTTGTTTCCGGTATTCTCGTATCATGAGCGACTAGAAGTTGGGCCGCGAGTGAGGCCCGGTGACCGGAAGTACTTTCAGCTATACATTCGTATCTTCCACTATCCTCAGGTTTCGCCGACGAGATCACCACTTTCGATCTCCGCCTGTAAACACAGCGTAAAAAAGCATTTTTATTCACCAAACTATTTCAATCTCAGCAAAATGAATCCATCAATATTTGATAATCAATATTCATAATCCTAAACTTTACGTAAGAAATTTCCGATCATGGATTTCAAGTTTCCATCAAATAACGATCTCCAGTAATAGATAATAATGTAATGAAAATCAGATTGATTACCTAATTGATCGCTATGAATCTTCAAAGTTGCTTTCATTCCACTTCTTCAAACTTGTTCTACTGTATACATACAAAACAGAAAATCCCTTCAAGATTCTCCAAAGTTATCGAGAGAAAACTAAGTAAAAGTTTTCGTATTTGACTGCCTTGTAAGGTAAAATCAGAAATTCTAGACATCGTAGTTCTTAATACTTTCAGCTAGTTTGGAATGCTCATTTCTGTTCTATTAAGATTAAGAATTTCAATTCAAATATATATTGAAATCAAAATTCTTCCAATTCATGTTACCCATTCGATAATATTCAATTGAATCCAGTACGCTTTGTTGTTCAACTCATTTTTGAATTCAATATTTGAAAACTCAACGAAGGTGGAATTCTTACGAGGAATTTGAATGTTTATAGATTTTTTATCGGATGTTGATCAAACTATGAAAAAAATATCTCACGATTTATCGTTTTGTAAATATCGAGAAGTGATCAGAGAGATTGCTCTGTTTCCAGAAGTCTATCAATTGTTTTTTTGCTTTTTTCAGAACCCGAGCAATCAAAAAATTACAAACAAAAATCAATTTTTCGGAACAACCGTGGTTGATTGAATCGGTGAATAAAATCCACGACCTGCGAGAAAATTATTGAAATCGATGAGGTGACTGGAATACGATCACCGTGAAGAATCGCTGTGTTCATTTTTCATTCACAATAGATTCCCTTGAATGTGGTATTACAAAAGAATATCGGAATATGAAAACAGGTTATCATAGTGATTAGAATAGTATTTTTATTTTCGTTTTTTTTTTCAAATATAATTCTCGTTTGAAAACATGGTGTATCGTGTAGATATGAGAGCATCGCTTTGTTACGAGATCTCGGTTATTTACACGTGAAGACAAAACGAGAGAGTAATAAAAGTAGTACAAAGAAGAACAAACATGGAACAAGAGTTTCATAATTAAAATCCTACATTTTTATAACTTCTTCGTTGGTGATATAAAATAACTATCGTACAAGAGTTATACAAGAGGAAAAAACTTGTTGCTATTCTCATTCTTCAATTAAAAAATCAGAATTTGAAAGTGTGGGTTATGGAATTATATTTGTATTCTCATCTGGATTATTCCGAATGGTACATTATTTAATTAGATGTTCATAAGATTAGCAATCATTCTTCGGTATCGATTTTGGATACATGCAAAGAGGATTAATTATCAAACTGTGTTAATGTTAAGATTTTTATCAGATCAACAGCATTTATCAGTTAGCGGGTAGATTCTTTTTATGCATAACGAAGAGTTTGATTTGTTTCAATAACTTAAGCCAAGTCAGAGGGGAGGGGAGGGGGGATTTATCTCGAAATTCGAGCGAAATGAGTGTTGTCAACTATTGAATGTTTCAAAAACGCGAGCGTAGCGAACGCTATCAGAATATACAGCCGTACACCACGGTTATTGATGGATGACTTCACTTGCACGTCGCTCTTCCATCCAGCTACCGTTTCTCCACCTATTTTCTATCCGAATTCTACGTGGAGGCGACGTACCCCATTAATATGACTATGACAGTGCTTCATGATGTGTCTATACAACTCAGGCATGCATAAACGCAAGAAACGCAAGGGTGCGCAGATTTCCTACAGAATTTGTGCTTATTGTGTTCTTGCATTTGCGTAAGTTGTTAAAAATGTCAAATTGCGAATGAAGCAAACGCTGGGAAAATGGTAAAAATATCAGTGACGTGAGGTCCGGCTGTTGTACGTGATCGCAGATGTTTTTGATTGCCAACAATTGTTCCACACTCAGATACCAAATCTTGTAGTGATATTGGAGTGGATCAATACCCATGTGGAAATGGAAACACGGGCCGCTACTGACTCACTACTGTTCCCGGAGGTGCCAGTACTGGCAAATCTAGAGCGACCATTATGGGGCCAGTCGGATCGCCAGTACTGGCAAAGGAGTTGAAATGATAACAACATCTTATATAAGGGTCAGTAACATTTACCACCACGGCGGTAACGATATTTGATGTAAGCCTGCTATGGTGAAGCTCTGGCATTGCAACAGTTTCAGTTGTTTTGCCAGAGCTGGATGAGAAATGCGAGTGAGAAACTGATTCTCTATCACATCAGCCGATCTCCGAGTTGACGACGAATCACTCAAATTGCCATTTATTGTAATGGGACCGTTGAAGTCATACAATTCACCATAGATACCGTAGTGGAATAAAGTCCTACCAATGCTGGCGCATTGTTGTCTCTCGAACATATTTAATTGTGATACCAACTCTGGTCGAATCCTGGCGCGACTTCGGCTCACTACAACAGCTGAATCGCCAAGATCGTGATTCTAACGTTAGTTGACGACCGATTCCATAATCAGCCAGAGTCCTATCAATACTGGCACATTGTTATCTATCGAACATATTGAATGCTAATACTAGCTCTGGCTCAGTACTGACGCAGTATTGTCTCATCAAAGTAGCTGTGCTATTGGAAAGATCAGTAGAATCCATATCCACTATCTATGCCGTATTAGAACAATTTTGCATCGATAATTGGTGTCGGATTGTCTTCTTTTTGCATTCAACCATCCAACCAACTTTGATTCGGTTCTGTTTCTGTGCGGTCTGGGTATTCTCCGAACCGCATTAATTAGATACTGGCTCAAGACTGTCTGACCACGTAAGCCAGTACTGTCTGAAATGCGGCGAACATTTGGCGCCAGTTGGAAAACTGGTGATGATTCTGAATGGGCACAGTTGTTTCTGCCGAAGTCTGGCAAATACAACTTGGTCACGTGACTACGTTTTGCACTTCCCAATTTCCCAGCTCGGTGAATATCACATCTGAGATGATGAATAATAAATGAGAATAACTTGTTATCCATCACCTATTACATTCATCAATAATATATGTCAGTCTTTTCATAGTGTACAGTGGGATGAATCGTCATTGTGGTCGTCGCATGCTCATGAATTCTTAAACATTAATACATTGGATATGATTCGCGTAATTCATTTGGTACATCATGTGTTAAGTGTTTGTCACGGAGCATATTTTATCAATAAATCATTTTTTTTTGTTGAAATTCGGAATTATCTTATTTGATTGGAACATTCATTGGGATTTTCAAGAGAAAAAAAATGAAATAAGCAACAATAGAGAGTAACTCATTGTCTTTGAGATAAAATGGAAAGAAATGTGGTTGAAATAATAATAACTCCTTCTGATTAGATACTCTCACAACCAGAGTGTTGAAAATATCTCTTCTATAATATATAAACCCAGAGATTGTGGCTGAAGTGAGCGTGAAAAACGGTGAAACACTGATACTTGTTAACTCCTGTCACGTCGACTATCTCCTCTCCCCAATCCCAACTCCAGTCGGTTTTCGCTGAATCGAATGTCAAATAATTCTTATCAGTATTGTATCAGAGATGTTTCGGTTTCCCTCTTCGGCTGTCAATGATTAATAGATAAATAAAGCATCCATATATCACTTGGCATTCGACAAAATAAAGGACAATTCTGAATGCGTAGGGTTCATTTTAAACATCAGCTGTTAAGAATTCTAAAACTATTCTAATGTTGTTTCAAACTTAGAGCAATCAAATCTAGTTTCAGGTACTTGGTTTATTGAGTTTGAATATTCTTTCACCGCATAATTTATCCCGCAGAAAACCGTCACTTTTCATCTTGATTACATAGTGGAAGAAAACTCGTACCTTGTACAACAACACGGATGATACGTCAAAGTTATAACTCTTTTTGTCTGTCTCTTTTTCCCATACCTGTCTGAATGCTGACTCTTGCTTTGAAGACAAGGGGAAGTTCCATACTCTACTGCATTTCATAACCTGTAACACTCTTGTCGGAGTAACACGTGATACAAGTTGTAATTTCCGGTATCTTTCTTTCCTTCAATGTGATCCACGTGTTATAGCTGATTTAGAGATGTATCTTTTGTATCTTGTTACAGTTTTTTATAAATAAATCTCCTATTTTCGATACCATATGCATGTTTAATGATTCATCAGTGGGGATTCTAATTTTGTCTTTTTGTTATATCAATGAAAGAGTAATTCGATTCCCCTGGCGGAAAACACCTCTTGAATTCTATTAAAAAACCAAAAACGAAAATAGGGAACAATTGGAGATGGAATGTGCTTTTGTCATTGTCGCATTATTCCCTACTATTTATTATGATTTCTTATGACTTTTTTGGATATATGATAGGATTCAAGGGGTGTTTTGCGCCAGGGTTATCAGAATCGAGATTTTTTTTACATAAAGTCTCACACTTTTTTCAAGGATTTCGGAGAGTTTCCTGCAGGAACTTCGAGAATTTTGGTAGAGATGAGAGAATTTTTTCTATTCGCAATAATGGGATATCGAAAGTGAAAACTACCAAATAAAAATACAGAAGAGCTTCGTTGATAACTCAAACTTCGGTAACTCGAACATCTCTACAACTTGAACTCTTCTCACTTTTCTCCATACAACTTCATCTCATTCGGAAACCTTGCTTGCTGAAAACTTCCGTACTCAGAAGAATTTCTCAATTACTTTGATTATCTCCGAGTTCGCTATGAGAACTCATGTTTTAATGAAATGTATTTGGAATAATTGGTTATAATGATTTGTAACGTATTACTTAAATATGGTTCAAGTGTATTCATTTCGTCGCACCTAAAGCGTCGTTATTCGATACTCTCAGAGCTCGAGGGGATCGGATAACAATGCTTCAGATTATATTACGTGCATTACATTCAAATGTCTGGAGTTGATCGGATAAACACACTTCAGCCATATTTTAGTGATGTATGATAAACCGTCGTTAACGATGAGAACGGATGCATAAAGGTGGTTTTAGTTTTACAAGGCTTTGACCGTGCACAGTGTCGGACTGGCCCACTCGACTCCCCGGCGATCGCCGGAGGCCCTTCGGTATTTGCGGGCCCATTCAGTTTTCAGTTTTCTTTTGTTTTGTAGGAATGATGATGAAATATTGATTTTTCCAAGAATATGCCCCGTCTAGGGGGCTCGAAATAATTCCCAGTCGGGGGCCTTGATACAAGCCAGTCCGACACTGACTGTGCATCATTATATCCAAACTCTGATCTATTATGACTATACAACATTGAGAGAGAGGGTCTATTCAAATATACGATAGCTAGAAAATTTAGTCACTGTAAATAAAAATTGAGTTGTGCCAGCTAAATTTTATTTGCCACCACTATATTTTTTATTCCCATTGAATGAATCATTTTATTCATATTTCAGACAGCTAGCCTTTTATTCACTCCGAGTAGAGTCTAGCTAGCGTGGATAAAAATGTAGCTGCGGCAACTAACATTTAGTTGTTCTAACTAGGTACGTCAAATATATGATCGGTGTATCATTACCAAGATTTCACTGCAAATTCGAGTGTTTTGATGCACTTTTGAGTGTTTAAATCACGTAGTCACTCGTTGAACGCTTAAAGCGCGTAAATATGCCTATAAAATGGATAAAATGTTTTATTACAAAACATTTGACCTGAGTTATTGACATATTTCCACAGTTTCAAGCGCTTTAAACCTGACTACAGGATTTAAACACTCTGAGTGTATTAAAATGGAACACTTGAATTTGCAGTGTTGGTAACTATTACCAGGATTTAGTAATAATTGTTGAAGTTTGGTCATTATAATCAAAGATCTTAGTTGTGCATTCATATGTCGGTAATTATAACTTAATATTATATTTATTTCGCCATATTCAACTATGAGATTTGGTAACTATTACCGAATGTTGGTAACTTCCAATTGGATAATGTTGAACGGGGTGATTTAGTACTGGACCTCCGCTTTTCAAAGTATTCAGAAAAACCGACAGTATGTTGAGTGGAGAGATATAGAAGGGTTCTTAGAATGAAACGAGGTCGAAAAATTTGATGAAAAACCGTTACCGTTACCGTTAGCGTCACTAAAAACCGTTTGGATAACGGATATATACGGAACGGAGAAATTTTGTGTCCATCGATTGGCAGAGTTTTTTCCGAAAACGTAAGGGCAAATCCAGTACGGCGGTCATGTTCATATGAAATATTATTTAGATACCGAAAATTCCAATGTCTGCTTGTTAGGTCGTTGATTATGGATTTGACATTGGATTTTTCGAAAACCAAATAGTGGATTCAATATGCCAAATATTTTTTGAAGAAAGAATTGAACTTTGGAGAATTATGTTATTAGGGATTTAGAAGACTGCTGAACATGAATTTGAAATTGATTCTTTGATAAATTCGTGAATATTAGGTGATTTTGATGGAGATCATGTGGAGATGTGAATATCTCGCTGATGGAATTGCTATTACGAAAAATTGCATAGAACGTGAAGGCATATTGGTTTCAGACAAATTTTCTTGAATCGAAAGAAAATATTTTTGAAAAAATAAATTTCTTGGAACAAGAAAATATATTGTTGATGAGAGTAATTATTTCTCTCTGTGTACCAAGGTTCTTGAAATGATTCATATAATTTTTCGATATCATATGTGATTATATGTTTCAGTGATATTTATTATAAAGCAAATATCTTGATGTAAAAATCACGTCACACTCCCAGGAACCTCAGGATACAGGTGTTTGAATTCAGATCGATTAGTTTGGTTATCACGCCATGTAAAACTTTTTTGGCAAAACTCTGGTTCATTTATAAAACAAAAAGGTTCTGTTTACAGAGAAAGAGTGAAGTTTGATTGACGAATTTTGTGTGAAACAGTCCGATACATCGTTTTATGTAAAAATTTTATTTCATTCAACTACGGAAGATGTAACATAATTCTTACACTGAAATATTTTCGATTATGTACACAAGCACTATTACAGTATATTACAACGATTATAACGTACAATTTTCAGAAATTCCACGATCATGAAAAACGATTTTAGTCCTATTCTAAATATGAGAATAAAGAAATGTTCACCTCAAAACGCAACCTTCAGTTCCGGCATCTTATGATATTTTCAAAATAGACATAGCGACGGTAAAATGTCAAAATGTCTCGTGTGTTTATGAATTTTTCACAGAGAATGAACAGTGATTTCATCATCAAATTTGTATTCACGGCGCAATCCCAAGTAAGCACTATGGTATACTATTTTTTAAATTTCATATCAATTGCTATTTTGCACAAAAGTCTGGCGCAAAGTTTTCCTCGCTTGAAATTTTCATACATTGTGTGTATGTGTACACAAAGAACCCAAGTAGCAACAGAATTTCAAAGGATCTACGGAATAGAAACGTTCGTATAATGTACGAATGATATACGAAAAAAATATACGTAATAAATAAAACGTGAATTGTACGATATCCATTCGATTTCGGCAGACAGAGGAGAAGAGAGAGCAGAGTTTTCTGCGAAACCAATAGTCATAACTTAAATTTTCGTCATTTTCCGCAGGAATTTTCGGTCGGTCTCTAATCTTTATATTGTTGGCCAGGTTTTCAGGCTTTCGAACCAATATCAATCGGGGTTGAAAGTTTGCATTTCGTGTGAGCTTTTGGTATGCTCACAGCATTTCGTACGGTTTGGAAGCATAAGCCCAGTAAACACACGCACGTTTTAAAAACGTCACACGGAGAAAAAGGAATTCGCTGTGGCAGCGAAACCTACTTTTGCTGGGTTCCTTTTGCCAGAGCAGCAAATTTTTTGCTGTTCCAGCAATCTTGTTAGCTGCGACAGCGGATTCCAAGCTGTGGCAGCAAAAAATTTTTGCTATCCCAGCAGAATTTGTTTGCTATTCTGTATATAATAGTGAAAATTTACTGGCGGAGCAAACATTTTTTGCTGCCACAGCTAAAAAATTGCTGTCGTAGCTAACACGATTGCTGTTATAGCAAATTTTTAGCTAGGTCAGCAAAACATTTTGCTATTCTATATATAATACCTCGATTTGCTGCGTCAGCAAATTTTTCCTCTCCGTGCAAAAACAGTCAATAACCACACGTTGTGAATTAGTAATATTCTTGCGTTGATTCAACGTGAAAATGTCGCGGCAGATCACGTGTTTTTCAACCATAAAATAACGTCATATCAACGGTTTGAACATCGTTTAAAAGACGTCAAATATTGACGTGTCCTAATGATGGTTCTACACCCAGAGAAATTTATATTTGGATTCATTTCAATTGACTAAACATTGTTTGAATCAACCAAATTTCCTACTTAAATATGAAACTCCTAGAGTTTTAGTTAGATCAAATAAAAAATTTATTCCATCCAAATAAACTTTCATTAATTTCAAATAAAATTTACTCGAATCGAGTAAAATTTCATTGAATGCAATGAAATGTCTAGGAGGTTTATATTCAAGTAAACTATTTTTCTGGGTGTAAAACGTGAATTGAATCCAACAAATTTTTTTTTCAAAACTTTTCATTCAATATCGAGAACAACAGTACCTCTGAGTATAACAGAATTTGGAAAACATGCCACACTATTTACTATTCTGCTCTCTGTTGAAATTTTAACCTTTGTTCGGTTTCGTTCGACATTTTTAGCAGAATATCTTCAATTGAAGTTCAAACACAAGGTGTTATGAACACATTTTAAACGCGTAATTCAAACCCGTTGGAAACACTTTTTTTGAGGACGTCGTTTGATGGTTATTTTTGAATATTAGTTGAAATTACACGTCATCAAAACGTCATTCCTCGTCGTCTATTTCCCTATCAAATTTCAACTAAAAATCAACGGTATGAAATCAACGACTAACGTCCGTTTGACAGTCTAATGTTCTTTCAACGTTGAAATAACGTGTGTGTGTTTATTGGGGAGTGTTGAGGTTCTCGAATCTATTCACAGGTCAGAAGTCGAACTGGTCAGATGCCTTCGAGTTTTGTCTGCCACGCGCATTTCAACTCTCTCTGTGTGCATCAACATATCGTCAATTTCACCCCATTTTGAGCAAATGCTGGCCTATTTCGCGCCAGAAGAAGGCCAAGGTTGGCTCAATGTTTGTGCACGCAAAGATCCAAGCCCGTGGGAGTCGGGGAAGACAAGTACTCAAACAGGTCTTGGCTATACTATTGCGATTACTAACAACTCTGGCAACAGTAATGAATCGGTATCGGAAACTGTTTCCTTTTCCATATGGAATGATTAAGAATGGAATTTTTTTAGGACTTGAAACGCGCAATTCCATCAAGTTTCCACTTTCGAATAAACGAAATGTATTGTTGTTTTAGGTCACAACTCGACAACTCCCCCTCACTCTCCTTTCGTTCGATCATCTCTCACGTGTCTTTCAAGTCAATATTTGCTCATCCTTCGATAAAAATTTGATTCTTGTATATCAATTCAAAATAATATTCATAACTGATAGTCAAGAAAAAAATCTCAGGACGGTAGGAATATTTTAATGACACAGTTGAACATTGAAGTTTCAAAGTTCAAAGAGGTTTCGGAGAAAAGAATTCGGAAGAGTGTGAGAGTTACTTCAATTTCTTTCTGCTCGTCTTCGTGAAAAGAGGTGTTGGAAGATCAAAAAGGTTGCTGAAATAGGAGATCTCTTGTTCTATGAGAAAATACTAAAAAATATTTTCAACATACATTGTGCATATGGTAGGGACGAATGAATCAATAGAATGCGGGTACCATCCGGAAATATTAAACAATTTTTGTTGGAAAATATCACGCGTTGAAGGGATTATTATTTCAATAGCAATAATTTGCAATGAACTGGGATTTTTGAATTGAAAAAAAAAAATTATCATTCCAAGTATCGTCTGGAATTTTGTGTGTTACTGTGTCATTTTATTCTAGTCATCTCCATCTCATTTTTCTTCCGTTAAAATCAAGCGTTGCGAGAAGCACGTTAGACAGAAGCTTCAGGTGTTGGAATATACTCGTAAACTCTCACTTCTGTTCGAAAAACTTCGAATCGATGTTTTTGTATTATGTGAAAGACTCTGCTTTTCATTGCCTTTGTGAATTACAATTCAATTTTCACATGAAATTTGATTGTATACTTCTTGACGAGGTAGCATCATTAGGTTAACGTGATATTTCATGAAGATGTGATAACTCATGTGAAAATTTAACGATTTTGCTAATGCTGACGACGGCAAGCATAGGGAATTTATATTGAGCCAACATTGATTGAGAACAGAGATATTGTCGTATCTTTAATTCAGGCTTCAACCAACTTTGGTTTTATGGTAAAAAAAATTTTCTCCCGGTCGAAGTCGCAGAACCAATTAATCAAGCTCGCGTTATCGTTGCCTCACACGTCACAATTGAGGCTCATCGATTACTGAAACGATGTTGACCATTGCTGAACGATTGAAGCTTAGCGTCACTGGCATTGTAAATTTTCAGATGGATGGCTAATCGAAATCAAGAGAAACATTAGAAGTAAGTGAATTGAAGTAAAAATGAACTTATTCGATATCAATCAGGATATTCATGCATTATTCTGATGAGTTTTGACATAATTTGAATTGAGTACTCCTTATTCAATAATGAAAATGCAAATGAAAGGGACGTAAATTCTTCATTTTCTCGGAATAAACGATGTCTATAAAGGTTGTCATGCAGTAGCGGGCTGAGAATTCTTTCTAATGGGATAATTGAAATTATTATTATCCTTATGAGGATGCAAGTGTAGCGAGCGTCATTAGAATTATCAAAATACGAGCCAAGCAGAGATGGGCATTTTCGTACTCCGAGAGTACTTTTCCACGTGGAAAATATAAGGTCAAAAAAGAGTATTCCCTAAGAAAAATACTCCCGTAGTGTAAAAATGTCCATCCCAGCAGCCAATTGAACCAAGAGAATGTGAAATTCCTCGACAGTCGATAATTGAACCTCCCTGAGTTCAGGAGATGGATTTTTAGTCTGGTTGTCATTAAACTTTTTCATAGAAATTTGTTTGATTAAAATCCATTAAAATCCTGTCTATAGATGATTTCCTCAAGTAAAAGGATAGATCGTTCGATCACAGCCAAGTTTATTAACAGGAAAATCAAAATTATTACGACGGAATAGCGTGCAGCAGCGACATAAAGGGATACCATTGAAGGGAAGTTACAAGCGCAAGTGTTGCGTGAAAATTCACCAACAGGAGATGAAAGTGTTGAGTGAAAAATAAATGTAAGAGAAGCGTAAAATGCATATCAACGCAATAAAATATGAGAGCAAGAAAATGTGGATACAAAATGAATTCAACTCTTGTATTATGAGTTTTTCAATAAAACGTCTATTCATTGGGATTCTTTTCAATAAATGAACCAGATTGAGAGTCTTGTCTGTCATCAATGCGCTCGAGAGGAGTTAAAGTTCTATGATGTTTGAAATTTAAGTTAAAGACCGAGGGGAAAAAAGAAGAGAAATTGAGAGAAAGATACAAAATCCAGAGAAGACTGAAAGACATTCATTGATAAGGATCTCTTTTGCATTACTGTAGGGGGGTATAATTAAAGTAATGAAAGTAAAGGAGACGCAATTTGCACTTCGTAGGATTAGGCTCAAGTTTTTCCTCTCGACGTTTACTGTTAATTGACATTTTATGCTGTTCCAAACGTTCCAAACGATTCCCTTTTGTTCCTCTTCCCTTGAGTGAATCATTCAACTCGTTCATTTCTCGATATACCATTTCTTATAACTCGTACAATTCAACCGAGAGTATAATTCACAACGTGTGATATCGAATGATCGTCACGAGAGCAACAAAGTATGTGTAACATTTCAGATTCATTCAAATATTTGAAACAAGGCAACTTGGCGATCTGCCGAAGTTTACGAATCATCGTCGAATACTGCGTTTGCTCTTGACTTTCAAGAGAATCTATGGATCAATGCGTACGCATAATACGATATCGCGTTCGAATAGTTTTTGGCTGACTGTTCGAGGGCATTTTTTCATGAATGAACGATTGATAAATTCATTGCAATAAATCTTCTTATGCGAAATTCAATTTCAAATTGAATATTCCCAAAGCATCGATGAGAATGATCACCAATGTATTGATATATAGCTCATATATCTCCCGTTAGAATCGAAAAATTTCACTCCGCCTCTCAATTTATCCACTATACGTCCTTTGAATATAAAATTTATGCACATTTGGCGTTCCGAATTTCTATTATAGGGAATTTCTTTCCTTATCATGTAATCCTCGAAATCTCCTAGAATTGAAACAAGTTTTGTCATATTATAATAAAGCTGAATAATGCTTCAATGGATTCCGGCTTCGCTTAATCAGCACTATTCATTTCCCAGCTTTGAAGGAGGTTCAATTCTGACAGTAATGAAGTGGAATTTTCCTGTGAAACGTAATTTATACACTTGCCAGAGACCATTAGGGAAAATACATTTGCTAACTCCTCACGGTAACCACCCTAATATCATAGTGGAAGAGAGCCAGACATTGGAAAATCTCCCAAATAGCCGGTTCCACTTTAATGCGATCTCAAATTCCTTTCCTTTCTCCTTCTATGAAATCTGAGGGATATTTTCGCATCAGGTAAACGCGTATACACCTGGACGGAGCATCCATTGGGAGGTAATGCCGTTCTGATGGATTCGATGCAAAGGATATCTTGAAGTACGCACAGTCGAATGAACTCACACAGAGGTTCAGTGGTCTACCTTTCGCGCGGTACAGAAGGTTCATTACCCATATTTACCCATTCCCATAGAGAGCAGTTTCTCTTTCCACGACTGAAAGGGCTGGCGGATCCACCAATTTATTGGAGGGGATGGATATTCTGGCGATTTGCCTTTCCGCGTTGGTAGCTGTGCCACATCTTTGTGAATCGATTTCCTTTGAACGTAGTAAGGGAACAGTCGGGGTGAAGGGCCGTGTCAAAGGGCTCTGCATAACGGCCAAGGCAGTCTAATAGTAAATCCAGCTGCAGAAATTTGCCGAGATAAAAAGAGATGGAGAAAAGCTAACTGAGCTCGTGGGAAGAAGGTGGGAAGCATAAATAGAAACTCGTCTCCTCTCCTTCCCGTCGAAACTTCAGTATCTTCTCTCGTTCTCTTTATACATACGCACGCTGCGCGAAGAAGAGTGGCGGTAGTCTAGACGGAGTGTCGATTTTTGCTGTGCCACCAAATTAGAAACTCGTTGCTTCTTTCTCTGTTCCCATTACTTCTGCTCTGTTTTTCCCTTCCTTTTCTTTTTGTTTATACGTCTCCTGTGTTCTCCTTTTCTTCTCTCTCTATGAAGTTTTGTTTTATTTACGTTGTATATATATATATATATTCATACAATCACATGAATATTGCGCTTGAAGGGCACGAATAGGGAGAGATTCAACTCTAAACGATCTTTCAATAATAGGTTAATCGAAGGTTGAATACGCCAAAGTTCTTCGAATATGAAATATCTCAGAATTCTTAGTTTTGAGTACAAAGTTTCACGGAGAAAGAAAATTACGTCTTTTGCAGAATACTCTTAATCCTTATCATTATTATTACTCCTACGATAAATGTCACAAACTTGGATAACTTTTCAAATTTTAATATGAGCTTGGAAATTGGTCTCAGGTGCATTGCATTTCTCTTGAAAGCTTTACAATACAGAAGGGTTTGTAATTGATTCATGGTTATCGAAAAATTACATCCTTGGAGCATCTCATTTCAAGTCGATGAGGTATTTTAATTATCACGGATTTTTATCCACGATAATGGAAGTGTTCTCAATTTCACACGTGAGCGGGAATGATTAATCCGATGAAATATTAAGCAACAAAATATTTATATCCCTCTTCACTCGCGGCAGCGCATTAACCGAATGGGAATTATTACGAAAAGAAGGAAGTAGAGAAAAAAACAAGAACGAATTATAATAGAGACAGGAGAATATTAAGAGTACTTTATTCCTCTGGACAGAGCATTTTCGTTGCATGCTTATGAAATGATGTCGCTTTCGTGCCAGATTCGCACGAGAGTACGTAGTAGCGTTGAACAGATACTACGCTTAATTTGCTTCCTCGGTTTCCTCTTCCTCGTTCTGAATTCTTTTTTTCCTTCGTTTCTACCCCTTTTTATACTCCCAGCGGTAACTCGAATGAAGTTTGTATTAGTACGAGGGCGAGAAAAAATGAATAGATCTCGAGGATACGAATGAATAGAAATCTGGGATGGGGACGATGGGAAAAAAAGGAAAGAGAAAGAAATGAAGAGGAAAATGGTGTTGTGCCCAAGTCATTGTGTGGCAATTTCCAAACGAATATTTTGGTTCAATAGAACTCTTCACCTCGTATATTGCACACGCGAGTCCATGTATCTCGCACTTTCATATGTATTCCGTGGGAATAAATTGTCTCTTTACAGTTAATTATAACTTGTTTTCGAAATGCATCATGTAGAGAATTCAGAGATTTTTATAATAAACGGCATCGCATTGGTGAGTCCCGTGAGTTCCATGACCTCTGGATTGAGACGCGATTTCAAACGTAGCAATTACGGTGTTGTTAATTAGACGACGAAAAGGCTGGATCTTGATCTCGCTTTGTGTTTGAGAGATTATGGAACTGTATGATTCAATCAATAGCAGAATCTATTCGAACAACCATGAATGGATGCGCGAACGCTGAATCTGGTTAGGAATAATTGCGAACTCTGATCTTAATATCCAGGAACTTTTAGACACGAAGCATGTAAATAATGATGCTCCCCGAATCCTTGAACAGAAAGTTCAAAATTTGAAAAGCAGCACGAAGTACTTATTTTGAGCTGTAACGTTTGCGATGTATTACAGCAGTCGTTCACATCACTCTCATCTGGCATATCGAAAGATTATTTCATGTTCGGAGAGAAATTCTGAACTGAATTCCAGCGCGAATTCATTCTATATTTTCATAGTTGCAGTGACTGTATAATCCCTAGCTGTTTGAAGATCTAGGTTTCAAGCTTCCGGAGTGGACCGCGTTTCGTATCGGTTGGTTTCCGACGTTTCGCTATCAATGCAACTGGCCAATCTAGGGTGGAATGAGCCTGTACGGAGAGAAAAAAATGGTAATATTCACCATGCCAACATAGTATTCGGTCTCATTTTATGTAAAATCGTGATTGTTACTATGTGAAAATAGAATTCTCTACCATTTTTCTGGTAATAATTACTATGCTACATATATATTATTACCAGAAGAATGTTGAAGAATTCTATTCGCACATAGTAACAATCACGGTTTTATATACAATAGGACCGAATACTATATTGCGTGGTGAATATTACCATTCTCTTCACTGCGTGTACCCATTCAAACTATGACAGCCTTCGGAATGGGACGTAGACTCATACCACTCTGAAGAAGTCAGAGTTGTAATGATGGCGAAACGTCGGCAATCAACCGATACAAGACGCGGCTCCCCTCCGGAAGCTCAAAATCTAAATTATTACTACACAACTATTCTCTATGCCTACCTCAATGATAATAAAGCTACTGCGACTACAAACATGGAGCTGTGCAGAAAATTTCTGATTCTTCCTTAGCGTAAAAGGATACTTAATTCCGATGTACGATGGTACAAATCCCGGAATAGCTAGCCAAAAATACAAGGGATCTTTGAATTCGCTCAGAACTCATTATCGACGGGTTTTCGAGATAATTTTGATACATGTTTCACCTGAATACACAGCAAACATATCATCCCTGGTAACACGACAGGAGCTGTCAATTCTGTAAAAACTTCAACATGCTTCATTAAAGAACCAAGTAGGTTCTGGTTGGACCGACTTGGTCCCAATTACAGGCCATGATAGTTGATGTAATAATCGATATGGAACCAACTTGGTTCCAACTGGATCAAATGAGTTCCATCTGGTGCCAGTTGCAGACCATGATGTCTGGCCAAACAACCAATATGGGGTGGACTCGGTTCTAACTGATGTCAGTTTCAGACCTCCATGGCTGCCCCAAAAACTGAGGATACTGTAGTATTACTACTCAACTACTAGTATTATTAATTAACTCAATATATGATCAGGCCAGACTGGCATGATTCAAATTGTACCAACTCAAACCTAATCTATTCCAAACGTATCAATATCGAAGTGATTTTGAAAATTCAACATGATGCACGTTTTTTTTCAATCCCAAGATCAATTTAAAAAAAGTCTCAAAAAAAGATTACTGAATATAATTGGGCCTTTTCTATGGGATCACTATGTGAGATTCCCTCCATACTTGGTGAAAATCTCTGAGGTGTAAGAGAAGAAAATTCACGGCCATTCAATTTTCATATTTCGCCGAATCCATTACAGGCTAGTTAAAATATTTCAAGAGTGTGATTTTTAAGCTGTAATACTTTTGGCTGCCAATTTTTCAGAATGAAAGATATCTTTGTGAATTTATGATAACAGCAGATCTTGATGTTCAAACTTGGTATGTGCGGTAAGTATTGAAGATCTGAAACTCGCAAGGAAGTTGTCTCCGGCTTGGACTTTGGAAATATCAAGCACTTGTTCCATGCTTTTTATTAGTATCGTAATTATAGTCAGTTAAAGACGACCAAAATCACTAAAATCCATTCCCATCATATTAACACACACGTACATACGCACACATACACACATACGCGCGCATGTGGCAGTCCGTGTGCTGTGTGGAAGCAAGGCCCCGATGTCGGGCGGCTTCGGCGTCTTCAGTGTTTCTGGAGGGAATACTGGCTGTTGTCATAGGTGCTTCGATGGTAATGTGATTTTCCACTATGTGTCTATTCTACCTCCCTCATGGTGAAAGCCGGGCAACGTTTGTCAGCTGTCTATGCTGCTGAATGACTAACAGGAAAGCTTGTGAACTAGGGCTGAACGGTATTTACTTTGACTTTGAAGATTACTTTGACAGCCCATGATTTGACAGTATGATTCAAACGTATGCGCCGCCACACAAGGTCACGCGACTTCGTTTCGCTCACATTTAAACCGTACTTCAACGTTCCGTTAAATCGGCCCAAGAGTTGTCAAAGTTACCCTGTTCTATGGTCCTTTCGAGAGACCTCGCGGATGCTTCATTGGCAGTGTTTGACTCATGGGCCTAATTGGAAGAAGGCGCCAAGGCTTGTTCTCTCATTCCTCCTTGAAAGGCAGAGCGGGAGCTGGCACCTCGCCTCCACGTAGTCCCAGTTAGGCAACACTGACCCGGTTCATGCTTGCTTCCCTTCGGAGGGTAATTGTTAATTCACAAGCTGAAGGATTAGGTCTCAGTGCCACCGCTTCGCCAGCATGCGAACTGCGTGTTGTATGGCTGGACTGTCCCACCTGCTTAGCGAGGTAGGATTTAGAAAGAACCTGCCTAAACCAGTAGGATACTGGACTAGGAATATCCTAATTTCAGATTTTTACAGTAAATTCCCAAACAAGCACGGAAAATTCTCAATGCAAATATGTGTTAATTACTTCAAATGAATGTATAGGAATTTCCCCATAGAAAATTTTTCACTGTGCGATTTTTTTCTGTAGATAAATTTAGGGACAAAATGTACTTTTGGAGTATAGCATATGATAATTGACATATCTTTGTTCTTATGATTCCAAACTGGGCGCATTGAAGGCCCCTTCCGGGTCCAAGTTGGAGTAATCTGGGCCCAAACAAAGCCTTGGATGACCTGATTCTCATTCAAGGAAATTTCTACACGGGCAATTATCATGTCATTCGAAGTCGATTAAGATTCTATCTGAATTCCTTGGAGTGAAGAATCCACTCTCGAAAAGTGAAAATACTGCAAGTCCAGGAAAAGTGAATTCTCACTTCAACAGAGTGTAGTTTCAACTCGGTTCAAAGAGCAAAATTTTACCTTCATGACCTTCACCTGAGTGAAATCCTCATCCTGAGGGAGTGAAAATTCAATCTCATGGAGTGGAAACTCTCTCTTTTCAGAAGTAGATTTTCACTCTGAGAAATTTAGAGGGTTCAAGAAATGATCTCTAGTACGTCGATTTCTGCTATTCTTCTGATGCCTTTCTTGAAAGTTTCAAACGCTATCCAAAAGTTATTCGTGAACTCTAGAAGAAGATATCAAAAAGATGGTAGAAATCAATGCATCAGAGATCATTTTGACATCTGTTAAATCTCGTTATGAAAGTTTCGAATGATAAGCTGAGCATGTTTACTGGGAATTGTCAACTCACTCTCAAATCTTTTAAGGCACCTGAAAAGGATACCTGACGAACGAAATCTATTTATCGTGATTTTGATTATAATTGAATAACAAACTTCACCTGAATCTCACCATTAATTAATCCACCATATTTGTATCTCAGTAAGAGATGAAGTTCACACATTTGAAATGTATAATCCCACGAATTCCCAGCTTCTAATTACGAAATCTCTCAGATCTTGTTATGCACGACAAGATCAAGGAATATACAGGATCAATAACATTGCAATCCACGCGTATTATCTTGTGTAATTTCAACGTAATTTAACGACTGTCCTCAATGACGTTATGTTTAAAGCACTCAACTTGACATATCCCGGTAATCTCGAAAAGGAACGAAATTATACAAAGTATCATCGCACAATATCACAGAATAACAGCCCGTTGTATGTATACGCACATATATAAATGTATACATTCTCCACACGGTACGTGTACTCTACAAAGGCTCGCGTGCGATAATCGTCTCGCAGCTGCGCGTTTTGCCTTGAATTATCGCACTCACGTTGAGCACTCGTATTAACTTGCCCGCCAACCTAATCCGCGGACGGGGCTCTTTCAGTTGCACAAAAGGAGGATATATTCGTGAGTTGTAAATGGATCGGTTCTACAACCCTTTCAGCTAGCTTTGTATGCGCGCGTAAATCCGCTGATGCGTCATTAATATTCCTCTCACACGTATCTGGATTTCTTACGTGCATGTACGCACGTAAGTGCCCATGAAATTGACAACCGTATGGTCTAGGTGTAATGATTTCTGATCAAACTTATGAAATATCATGAGAATTGAACCTCTATTGCATCCTGAATAAAATCATTCGAGCACCGAAAACTTGCTCTTCGAATTGATTCTTCTTATTTCTTGAATACTGTAACAGCATAATCGTTCATCAAACTCTCCCACGTGACACGAAATTGCCAACAGAAAATTCTCCGCTGATGAGAAAAATTAAATCGAAGCGACCATTGTGGGGCATCAATTTCCTAGCAAATCAGAAGTGAATATCATATGAAACTATTGTGAACGAACGGAAGTGTTGATACTCGCTAGCAACTCGCGCCGAGTGGTGAATTATCAATAAAATTGTGGTAATTACCGTATACAGTCACGTCACTGCGTTTGATAGATTTATTGTTTCAACTATACATCACATTGATCGTATAATTCCAAATCCCAAGTTTTCGATTCCACATGTGTGAAAGGGTTGGTTTTTCTTGCACATCTCGTGTTTGACAGAGATCACTTATTTCATGAGTGTTAAAGTAACCGAACAAAAGAATAAAACTTCCATATCCATAGAAAACAAAAATACCTGCGGGATTGGGCAATTTTCGAGTTGTGTGCTGTGGGAACATAAACTCTCATCGTATCATTGAATTTTCAGGTACGAGGCCAGAGAGATTATTTTCTCATATGGAATTTATTTCTCTCTCGAGAATTTTTCTCGAATAAAGAAAACGATATCCTTTGATTCCCTTTACGAGATGATATGTACATTTTCCTTCATTCCACGTTATTCCCTTCATTACATTTATTCCTGACGTCTGGTTTTGGTGGCTGGCTAATGGCTCAACTGTTCAGAAGATTCACCGTTCAGTAGTAAAGGGGGAGATCTGATTGACCATACCATTGAAGTGGGAAAATGGATTCCTAATGGCAAATGATACTCCGAATGGACTCCGTCATGTCACTCTGTACAGCCAATGGCGATAGAGAACGATTAGTCTTGTAATGGAAACTCTCATATCATGTCATGGAAACCCCTCTTCTTCTCTTTCTCTCATTCATCCCATTTCACCTCACGTGTATTGCTCGCATCTTGCAAAGTGAAAGAAAGACAAGGAGGAAATATAAAGGAAGATAGACAAAGAAAAGAATCCAGATAAGTATGGGGACGAGAAGAGTGGAGGAGAAGCTTTTCTTCTCTCTCTTCCTGCTCCCAAGTAAACCCTTTCCTCCTTCCTCCCTGTTTTTCTTCCATTCAGTAGAAGTACTTAATGGTTTTCTTTTGGGTTGCTCCGTTGCGTTAATGCCTTTGCCAGTTGAATGGACCATAGTATATAGTTTCTCTTTTTCTACTCCTTTCTCTTTCAATGTACCTCATCTCATTCCCTAGTTTGTCTTCCTTTCCATCTTGTTTCAACCAGCGATGGAATGATGGGCTCAGCTCGTCTTCTCGGATACCTTTCTCACTGTTTTGTCTTACGGCAATGTTTCAAGTACGATTGGGTCGATGAGTAGAAACGATTCTTTTACGAGACTGATTCATTTCTGAGTTGTACTACTCGTGTATCGTCTAGTTATAAACAAACCTTTCTTCCCTGAAAATCACTTCTTTCTACCTAAATTCCGAGGTGTTTCCGTCATGATATTTGAATTTTCCTTCCGCAACAGTTCGATTCTTCGCATTCCACTCCCCATCCCTGGAGCATCAAAAAAATGTATCAAACGCAATGAACTGTGGGGGGGAGGGGGAGGAGAAATCACTTTTCAAATTCTTTTCACCCTCTCCCAATGGGAAATTAATGTTTCATCGCGTTTTAGAGTGGAGAAGTTAAACTGTCTCTCCTCTGTTTGATCAATCATCGAGTTGAAGATCTTGGTAAATGGCTGTACATTTCTCATTTCCACCTACGCGAAATTACATAATGGAACTCGTGAAGTCAATCATTCAAAGCGAATATTCTCCGAAGCCAACGATCCCTCATGTATTATCATATGTTTTCGAGATATGTAATATATCTACATCGCGTGCTCCATACGTACGGATCTTCCTTCAAAGTTTTGACACATTGTTTTAGCTGGCAACGGCTTCCGTTAATGGCTGGGGAGAAATTTCGAGTGAGGGTGGGGGCAGGGACGAGAGGAAAGTAACCTGAGGGAATAACAATGACGAATGCTTGTCATCCGACTCACTATGCTCAGGATTCTGAATAAACTCGTGATAATATTATTGAGCTAAGCTTCCCTTACTCTTAACAAACTTACCAAGTAGTCCGTTCCGAACGTAATTGAGAGAAATTTCGACACTGCTGTGGATCGTGATGTGAGAATATAATTATCATATCTTGAGGTATTGAATGTGTGGTGTCAGGGGGGAAGGAGAGCGAAAGGAATGAAATTAATAAATGCTTCAGATGATGAATTTCGAGAAGGGAATTTTAATGAGGACATACTATAGCAAAAAACTTGATTTCGATGAAATTCTTCTGTTAGGGGGATGTAAGTTTATGGATATTCAAATTACTTTTCCTTAACCATCTCCTAAATAATGTATAGGGTGGAAGTCTCGGTATACAACGCGATGAAAAAGACGTTTAGGGATATTGTATAATGCTGAGGTTGATAGTAATACACAACTCATAAAGACTGAAGAAAAAAATAGATTTTAGGTGGAGGAAATCCCGGTTTTCGACTTTCAAGGTTTTCAAGTTGAAATCTTATTTCCCTTTTCTTACAACAGATGTGTTATGAATCGCGTCTTATAACGATTAACGCCCCCCCCCCCCACCCTCATCGCAACAATGAGCCAGAAGTGTAGAGAATTGAAAGATTGAACATTTCTTCATTTCATTTCACCATCGTAATTTATTTTTAAAGATTTTCTTCTAGGTAATATTGAAAATCCTTCTGAAGGGATGCGGCGTGGCAGCAGCCAAATCGTTTATTACAAACTACGCGCAAAGACTTCAATTTGATGGAAAAAAAATATTACTCTGTACAGCACCTCGACCAGAATCAGAGGAATGATTTCAGACAATGCTTTTTCCATTGTGTCGATGATTGTTTTTTTGACCCAATTTGTTTGCATTATAGATTCAGCCATGAAATGATCTGAATTCAAGACTTTCTTTTTACAGTGTGGAACCGTGCGCGATCAACGTCGGGAAGGGGAAATCGAGTGCCCAATTCAAATCAGTGATGCCTCCAATTTCGATACCATTTCCACAAGCCTAAATACCCCGTTACCACAACGAAAGAAATCAAGTTTGTTTCAGTGTTTCATCCCCTAAGTTTTCATGGTAGCGAATTACCGAAAACCCATTGCATGAAAGCATGATGACTCATTGCTAATAAGTCTTCTATTTACTTTTCAATTGAGTTACCGTTGAGGACGTTCTTTTTGATTTGGAAACACCAGTTTACAAAATAGAGCCAATTAAAATGCAACCCCTTTATCACTAGGCTACACTGTTGGAAATTTCTGAACAAAACTTTAGATACACGTAACGGAAGCAATTTAACATAACATAAATGTGTAGCATAATATAGTGAGAGATGGAAAATTCAATCATACCAAGAATTTGAAATTTCAGTTACAAATGTGATTGGAAAAGTGATGAAATTTCAAACATCACTTTACAGTGTATGATATATTACTTGATTCTCCTTCCCGCGTCCATGAGCTTTTGAGACTCATATTAACGACTCTCCCATGTGATACTCGGACCATAAAGTACATGAACTGCGCATGAGAACAGGAGCTTGTACATGCCGTGATTCCAATGTTCACACAAGTGGAAAAACTCCAGAATTGCTTCTAAACTCCCTTCAATCCTTCTAAATTTCCCCTTAGAATTATTCATCACCTGAACAACCAGAGATCACAAAATCTAGGGGAAACCCCCTTATTCAGCAACACTGAATAACATCTACTGATTCATGAATAGATTTTTACACAAATGTTCCACGGTTTACGTTAAGATTTATGGACATTTTCAATTTAGATTTTGTATTCGGATTACAGAATACAAAACAGGCAGCAAGATTCAACAAAGCTCTTGCACTGAGGACCCAATTTCTTAAATTGAAAGAAAATTTTCTTTGCCCTCATTCTCATGAATCTTTTTTTTAATGGGAGAAAATTCAGTTCATTGGAGAAAAGTTTCATCAAAAAAAAAATTAAAAAAAAAATCAAAAAAAAAAAAAAAAATATTCTTTTCTAAATTTGAAGAAAATTTCAATTTTTCAATTCAATTTTTTTTTTTTTTCATTTTTCAATTTTTTTACAAGATTTAGAATTTATCAGAATGAGGAAAAAATTTTTTTTTTTTTGAATCTAAGAGGTTTGGTGGAATCATGAAATTATTACAGATTTTCAAGGAACTCAGATTGAAGGTGTTTTCAGAATTTTAGAGTCCGAATTTGATGTTCAAGCAATCAAATTTGAAATATAAGTCCTTATATAACAACCTCACCTCCGGGTAGGAATGAAAAGCGGCCCATTCAATGCTCCACTCTAAGAAATGTAGGGAGTTTTTCTTCACACTGTTGGTGGATTCCGTCCCCTCATCGTGGGGAAATTGTTTTTCCATAAAAAATGAGGAATTTTTGGATCATTTTGAGGAATTATTTTGTTCTTTCGGTGTTGAATCCTCCACAAATGAAGGGAAAGTCCACCAAATTATGATTAAGAATTCCCCATCTGTGGAAAAACTTTGCTGCCATCATTTTTTGGGGGAAAATTCCACAATCATTTTTTACAGTGTCTGTTTGGACCCAAGTTGGAGTGTGCTGAGCCCAGGCAGGACTTTGCATGGTCAGAGATGAGTTGGAGTGATTACTAACGCGATGTTGAAATCATGATGCATGCCATTTTGTTTTCTTTTCAAGAAAATTATGTTATGGGTTGATTGAATTTTTCTTCTGAGCCAAAAAGCATGAAAGAATAAACGGAACATTTGATAGCACCAATCAGAAACTGGACTATGGCCTCCACACATCGTTAGCAATCTCTGTAACCGATCTCTGGCATAGCCAACTCCTCAACCAGGGGGAATTTCTACCCAGGCTCATTCAATTCCTGCAGATTCTTATGGAATTCAATAAAAGGGAGTTGTCAAGGTTACTGCATCTGAATTCTGTAATTCCCATCTTCACAAATACTGTACGCTCACATGCTAATATCTCAACGGGATGTTAATGAGCCAGCGTTGTCGACTAAGCCTTTTGAAATGCTTCGAATCGGGTTTACGAGGATGTTGAATTCATTGTTTTTGATTTTCAAATTCTAGCCAGCTTTTGACAGCGACATAGTAAAACATATTCAATAAATTCACCGAAATTTGACGGGAAGCAATTAACCCGATCACGGTAGATGAGAATTTCCAAAAATTTCATAAATCCAAAATTACCATAATTCTGGTAAGTTCCCCGAGGTTTTCTTTGGGTCAATTGCAGCCAGAATTACCGATGAATTCTTTGGGAAATCCACAGATTTTGGTTTATATCAAAGTGCCTAATTGTGCAGTGCTTGCATGTCCACCAACCAAACAGAGCTCGTGTCCCTCGCATCTTGATGATTCAAATGATATACTTATTTTGCTTGCATTTTTATGAATATAATAATCTTCGTTTCGCGCGCATTCTTAGATGAGTCGGAATTCGATATAAGGTGAGTAATCGAAGAGATAGAACATTTCGTTATGCATAGGGAAAGCTCAACCACCTGATACATATTGAGGTTTATAAATGTTGTTGAGATCGTGAGAACTCAAATGTTGGCATACGTTCATGAATCAGGCGCTCATTGTATCCATCCGACGCTGGACTATTGATGAATATATGGGAATTTATGATATAAAAATGTATTCGTTTTGATCTGCATCATTGACATAAAAGTCATTGAGGCAAGAAAATATTTCATCCAATGGTATCCAATGGCAAAATATTCCTTTGAATCAATGACCATCACAGTGAAATTTCATCGATCTAAAGAAATATTTTATAGATCCCATTGGACGCGATATTTTTTATGTCTCAATGACTTTTTTCCCTCAGTGTAAACTCATTGAAATGACGACTTTACGGATTATATTGACTGTACACATTAATATGCATTAGCTGCCTGTCCCGTTCTTGTGAACAATAAGATATTTGATTCTCTTCATAAAGTCTATAAAATTAATCAGTCACTCATCATCACCTGCGAGCAAAGCAAGCGCTGTTTGAATTATGAATATACGAGTGTAGTTAGCATAGTTTGATCATGAAGTCGCGAATGCAGTGGACGCTGTTCAGCACTGAGAGGAGAGTTTATTTATATTTAATAAATCTCGTTCCAGACAATACGGCGAAATAAATATTCATTCCTCATAAATATGACTCATCACCTTCAGATAAGGTTCATCAAAAGTTGAGAAATATCATATGAGGCTTTTTAACAGTTAATAAAGTTCATTTATAGATAATGAGCCAAGTTTTATGAGGGAATAATATTCATTTTACCATATCTAGAACAAGCTCCATCGAATACAAATGAACTCTCCTTCCCGTAAGATTATAAGAATGCGAGCAGAGCGAGCACTACTCAAATCTCAAAGTTGTAAACGTAACGAATGCCACATTAACCATAAAGATGCAAGTGTAGCAAGCACTAACTAGATCACCAGAGTAAAAGTGCATTCAGCCTTGTTTAAATTACAATGATACAAGATATTGGAAGTTTTGAAATACCAGGAACGATAGCTCCATTTATTGTATGAAAATGTGAATTTTCTCGAGTCTCGATAATTCCTGTAACCTCTGACCAGGTTCAAGGATAAATTCCTAGTAAAGTTCTCTCAACGTAGATGAGAAATAACATGATATTATTTGATATACGTGAAAGCGGAGAGTTACATGGAAGGGGTATAATCCAATACTCTTCATTATGTCCTAGAAAAAGTATCTCACCTTAACCGCATCTTCTTCCACTCAGAAATTTATTGCAGAACTATCGGAAAATTCTTTTCGATCAACTTTTTATTTGACTCATACAGGGAGCATGAAAATCTCCAAGAAAATGAATATACGAGCACAATATTCGATACCGTTTACAACTTGGGGAGAAATTTTCTCATTCCCAACAAAAATCCAAAAGACAGAGCCAGAGAGACGTGTAGTCGTAAGCATTCGATCTGATTTTAAATTCCAAACAAGTAAATTCAAAATTTCTTTATTTCGACCATCACAGACGATAAGACACGAACTGGTGGATTCAGAGATGAGACGAGGCGATTTGGGGTAGAGGAGTGTGAATCCAACTCCTAGAAACATTCCTGAGAAATGGTCGGCATCCCATCCCATGGGACGGACGCTCTTCTCTCGCGAAGTTACGTTAAACTGTACGGGATTTCCCACGAATCTCGAGGTCGGTCGTTGTGATCTGGTAGTCCCAGGATACCTTGAAACACGTACAAGTCTTCACAGACTCTGTCGTTTCGGACAATAAAACGCTTTGATAATCGGTCGCCTCGCCACCCTTGGTATTCTACTTCCTACATTGTCCGTGATAAGGTACTTTATTGTCTTTCACCGTATCCCGTGGTTTGTAATTTTACGACTGGTAATATCGCGACCACGCGATTCTTTAGTGGTAATCCAATACATGGGTATCGTAGTTTTCAATTACCCTATAAAAATAACGTTTAACCGTGGATAAAACAAGAGGAATCAACGTGGATTTCCAGAAAAGAGGATTACGGTTTTTCAAATTGACGTATTTTCATGGATGAACGGGACAATTATTTTTATAATGGATTCTTGGAAAAGGCAAATGGGTCAACAGAGTAATATAGGATGTTGTTGATCTATTAACAAATATTTTCAATTCAAAAATTTATTGCTCACGTTTTCCCATATTTTGCTGTTATAAAAAATAACTTTTCGATTATACGAGATTATAGTTCGATGGTCCATGATAATTGACTAGTTCATTTTTATTTCACTGAACATTCATGCCCTCGAAGACTTCTCTTTTTTCCTATTGAATCGATTCAATATATCGTCGTTTTATGTATTTGAATAAAGAACCTTGGAGAATTCAAACTTTCGACGATCCATTTTATATTCCCTTTTTTCCTTTTATATCACTTCATTGCTGTGTGCAGAATTCCCTCTTCGGTTCTCATATTGCAATTTTCCTGGTAATTCAATTTTTTATGGAAAGAAAAATTTCTGTACTTAAACAGTGGTAAATTCGGTATTCAACGGAGGATTAAAAATAATATTTGAGAAAAAGTTCCAATTTTGAACGAACAGCACCGCATAACTTTGTTGACCCGAGACTGAGAAAAAACTTCACACACAGAGGATTTGTGAACGAATGGTATCACGATGTGGTGGATGAAAAAAAATCTTCACAAATTTCGCCTCTCAATTTCAAAGAATTACCTTGAAGTTCAACACATTTTATAAAATTTCAAGAGACACTTTCATATAATTCAGAAACTTTCTCATCTATTGTTGTGTTAACTCACTTCCTTCGCAGACATCTCAAATCTTACTCGAACACCGTACACACAAAGTCGTAGAGCTTACGTAGATTCTTTTGATGTATACCAAAATTTCTCGTGAGAAAGTGACTCTTGTAATCGTGGGTTTTGCCTTGACTCAATGAAGTGTCGGAACAAAAGGCTGAGAGGGGTACGTTTTAAGGTTGTGCCAAAGAAGAGGAGTCCCTAAGAATCCCTTGGCCCGTTCGTCGTACGCTCACTCGGTGTAGTTCTTTTCTTAGCGTGAATATGGAGTACTCGAGGTTCAAGTTCTGGGGAGAGCTTTCAAGCACTGCTGTTCCGTTCTTCTTGCTCTTCTTCATCTCTTCTCTCCTTTTCTCTTCCTTCTACTGATTTTTTCATTCTTTTCTCGAAGAATCGAGCTCACCTCAAGCTCCGATATATCAAGGTACACACTTACATTTACAGCCCTTTTTAGGTCTGAATTGGTTCACCAACGTATCTCGCCTACGTATATATATCATAGTTACGCCCTGATTCGTCAAGAGCAATCTACTTCCACTCTCGTACCTTCGCGAATGAGCTTGGTTTCATTTTCATCGTGTAACCGTACGTAGCTTCAACTCGCCTCACATTCTCGGATTTTATAGTTCAAGGAGCAAGTAAAACAACTGATATTTTCCTTTCAATTCACTTTCGCTTTACTCTAGTTTAGGAATGCTGGATATTTCCACAGATTTTGTATCGAATTCAGAGAAATTATTTGGAATATAGCTTAAAACTTGAATGATAATTAGTCGATTGGGTGTAGTTTTATAAGGCTGATATACGAATAAAAACAGTTCAACAATTGACATTTATTGGAGTCAACTAAATTTTTATTCAAGGTGAATGAGAATGTTCTGATTGTTCAATATTTAACTAAACCCTTGTTCTCAGTGTACCGAGAGCTCGATACCGCCACATCGTAAATTTTCTCGATATACCGTGGAAATTGTACATTGCGGAACGTGTCTGAACACACATGTCACAATCTACTTTGTAGTTCGACCATGAGATGGAAGAAGAGAAAAACACGAAGCCGACGTCGTACGGAAATGCCACAATTTTAGCATCAGTTTTTGCTGTGAATGTCCAGTGGAATAGTTCACGTTTGTATACATTTCGAAGAGAGGAGACAGGGAATTCAAGATGAACAAAGAGATGAAGCCTTGAAGAACGTATCACAATCAAAATTTTGTCTCGACAATAATTTAATTTAATTCAATTTAAGAGTAAAAATCAAATCCATATTTTGAAGAAAAAATATTCATCCACTTTAAAAACTCAATTGGGAAATGCGTTACCAAACATAGTTGCAGCAATATTCTATAGTGCATTCATCTTCATTTCTTGAGCAATTCATAGCTTGGAGAATTGAGAAACCCCTAACATTTTTGATAGGAGATGAATTTCTCCATAATGATGAAGCAGATTACATCCTCATAGCGAGCTATGGGAAATTTTGTGAAATGTATTTCCTATCTGAACTTATTCCAGAATTTGCAACTAATCGAAGACCCATTCCAACTTCTATATTCGTTGCTCAAATCAATTTCCCTGCAACTATCTTCTTTTCATTCTTTCCCGAAGGGAACAAACTTTTAACCGAATTGATTTTCAACGTGAGTTACCTGTACCTTACGTTTTTCAACTAACACACTTACGCTGGAGAATTCTCGAAACAAATAAATCCTATCCGAACAACAACCGGATGGGTACTAATTTTTACACCGAAAGAAAGTTTTTCATTTCAACCTAGTTTACGGTACAGTAAGATGAGAATGTACAACTGCGAGAACCTCGGTGTAATTTTATCTGCGTGTTTATACTTCACCTTTCGTTTGATATTTCGCATCAAGATCTTCATACCGGAATGCGTTATATATGAAGAAAGAACATCTAACGCGAGAAGTCCGTGTGGAAGAAAAATGAAAAGAGGGCGAGTAATTACTTTCACTAGATTGACGTATCCACTCAAACAAGACCTGTTACGGCGGGGATAGTCTTGCTAAGATCACTGAAGTCCTTCCATGGCCTGCAAGGAACTAACTTTCCTGACTAATTACGTATCGAGCATACTGTGATTCATGTTCTTAACTTTAATAATCTTCTCGCAAAAGTGAAAGTTCATCGAATGCGTGTATCCATCATGTACGTATGAGTAAATACCCCGCTATACGTCTTGGAATTCATTATAAACTTGTGAACGGTGTTTGTACACAAACTTCATCGTTATCGATTGCAAACACCACGCGGTTTTGAGAGTATAGTTTTGATTCAGTTAAAATTCCAGCCATCGGGAGAGCTGAATCTGAAGGAAGTTTCAACTTTTCGGATGTCATTTGCAATGTGACATGAAATTTATGATTAGAGAAATGAAACTGTAGTTTTCAATTGTGAAATTTTAAACAATAAATGGTCAAGTTCGAATGACAACAAAGAATAAATTGTGATACTCAAGTCAAAGATATCTGAATGATGAATATTTGAAGACATCTAGAACTGATTTCAACGTTTCCGACTCTGAAAAGGGTGAAAGGGGAATTGTAAAAATATTTGCTACAAATTTATATGAAAGTGATAATGGAAATCAACGATGATTCATGAAAAGCGAATATCGATTATAATCCAACCTTGTAGGAGAGTGGAAAAACAACCGATATCCTGATATAAATTTATCCGCGGTGCGAAGTTCTTACTCATACATTTCTAAACGATGTCTCGTTGGGCCAGCCGCACCCCCTGTCAAGCGCCATCACCGCTCACCTCCTCTCATCCTTTCCATTCTCTGATCATCTCCCTTCTTTGTTTTTCTTTTCGTCATGTCGTGTCTCGGTCGCCTATCTTTTCATCTTCTCTTCTTCTATCTTTTGTCAACTCATCCGTATTTATTTAAATTCGCGACAAGGTCCACCATCTCGGGTTTGTTGCGGTGACTCATTCTCAGTAACGAGACTAGAACGATGCGCGAGGTGAGGAGAAAAAGGAGGGGGAAGAAGAAGCAGAAGAAGAAGAAGAAGAAGAAGAAATGAAAAAGAAAAGAAAAACGTGCAGAAGAGGAAAACGAGTACTCTGCTGCTGCTTCTTCTTCTTCTTCTTCTCTCTTTTCTGCACCCTCACCACCCATCAAGATGATTTGTTGCTTGCCAAGGCTCTTCTTACATTTAAATCGGTCCGTTTGGAAAAGTAACTACTTCAAGTGTCTTTCTTCTTCTTTATACCTCTACCTATTCGATTCTCTCCAGAAATATCTCGACGAATCGAGTATGGATTTCCGAGGCATCAAGTGTATCCACACATACCTCTCCTTCTTTGTAAACGTTGAGAATTCTCTTTTCAATTGATTTCAATTCACGCGAGAGGTTCGAGAGAAAAGATGTCGGGTTCGTGAGGTCGATTTCGATCTTCGAAACATCTATAAAAATTCTCTGAATCGAGGTATTTGAGAATTACTACCAACTTTCGAAGCATTGGATCTCAATTCGTGATGTGAGCATGTTGAATTCTGTTTATCAAGTTTTTTAGATCAATGAAAAAAAAGGTCGGAAGCATCAAACATGGCATCAATCGATAATGGGAAATAACAGGGCAAGTCAAAAGGACGAGAGAAGGTGAAACAAATGGAACATGCTGTGTGTTGAAAAAGTAAGGGGAAAGGCAATCAACGGGAGAAAAGAACAAATGAATAGTTGGCTGAGTAATGATATGAATGGTTGATTGTAAGAAAAGTGTTGGGAAGCTACGATACAAGAACAAGAGGGAAAAATACAGTACAGCTTTGTATACGGGAGAGGAGAGATATATATGTGAATGAGGATTTAAAGAGAAAGAAACAACTTTGAAATGTAAATCACAAAGACAACGTGGCAAGTGATGATAATAATAATAAAAGGCATTAGCAGGAACAAATAGAAATGAAAATCCTTGAATGTTGGAACTTATTCTACAAAGTTTCGAACAATTTTCAAGTAAGGAACATATGGACGAATAACAAAAGCCCATAATGAGGAATACTTTTCTTAATTGAATGCGTGTAATGATAGTTTAATGGCATCAGAGAAAACATGCTTTTTCAAAAACAAAAATTGCAGGAAGAAGGATTCTATCTCAAACATTCTCCTTCCATCCATTTTTATTAAAACAGGATTGAATCTCGTTTTTCTGAGTATACATCATACTTCATCGCAAAAACCAGTGTAACGTAATACGTGATCTATCATACTTTCCATACAACACATTGTAAGAGTACAGAAAATGAAAGAAAAAAAGAATATACTATGCAATTACTTGAATCATCATTATCGTCATATCGCAGGAAGATATATCTATTACAGTTTGACTTTTTATATTTTCTTCATTTTTCTTCGCCATCGTTATTAATACGAAATCGATACGGTCCGGAATCCGATGAATTCCAACGGTCGGTTTTTCACATGTGATTTATTGCCAATGACGTAGACATTCATCATTATTAAGATTGCATTTTCCCGATCTAGAGTAATACAAACACCAACGCGTTACCGTAGGGTGATTTCAAAATCAAAACGTTATTTCATATCTCTATCAATTCCGTAAAATCGAATAACAGATACAAGAGTATTTCATAATAAAAACAACGAGCTAAATAGGAAATTGATACAGAAGATGTCATAGCCGTGTTGCAATTCACTACCAAATAAATTGAAATTTATTCGGATAACAGGGACGTTGTTTATATAAAGACCGAATGAATTGTTTGCCGGATTTTTCGAATATTGACTCTCTTTGTTTCATATTGCCGAACTGATACGCATACATATATAGCATGACTGGTCGGGGAAGATCGACACACAATTGTGTTTAAGAAGAATCGCATCCGTAACGCAGGTAAAGAGCACCGCAGGCTTTTCTGTGGCGTATCTGTTTTTTTTTTATTTTCACCTCTTCTCCGAGTCTTTACAATCTCGTGACTGTGGAGGATTAGCGTGGCTGGAGAGTAAAAAGAGAATCATAGGAAATTGCGGTAGAAACGAAAAGAGGAGGCCAGAAAAAAGAGGCAAAGTATCATAGTCAGTGAGCCGTGACAAAATCCTGGGCAAAAAAGGATTATCGAGTGAGCGAGCGAGCGACGTGTATGTACGAGTTACATGTACAGATGGAATAGAAGAACTGGATGAAAGAGGAGAGAAATAGAAATAAAGGAGAGGGCGAAGGAAAGATAGCAGCAGACGCAGTTTCGTTTGGGATAACAGAAACTGGCGAGAAGCTTTTGCTAGACTCGCTCGTGTCCTGGAAACTGGCCAAACGCGATTAAGCTGCTTTCCTCGTTCTTCTTTCTTTCCATCTTGGAAAAGTGAGTTGAAGAAGAAGGAGAAGAAGCAGTATGAGAAGCCAGAAGACTTGACTCGTGAATAGCCTTTGATGGTGGGAGGGATATCAATAGCGCTAGAAATCGAATATTTTCTCATTATTACGTTGTACAAAGGATTTAAGTGATCGTCATTTGTTCTCGTTAGAAGAAGGAATATCAATGAATTTCAATCCGTCTTCAAGAGGAAGTTCTGTTTGATAACGATACACTCGCGCGAGAGTTTGGCATTACCAACTCTGAGGAAAATGAATTAAGAACATTAACGAACGATATAATTTCAAAATAGTCACTGAAAACCCAAGAGAATTTTTCCAATTTGAACGAATTTTAATAATTGAATTAGGGACTGGTTGAGTATTTTTCTAAAATTATCTGAAGAGATATTATTGAAAGTATTTTTTATCACACCTTTGCTTTGTTTCCAACCTCTCGATTGATACGATCACGAAACTGGATGGGGATAAAAACATAAGTCTTATCAAATTTCGTGAAAATGATACAAAGAGAGACAGCTCCGTATGAATCATACGTGACGGACAATTGCCGGAGTGATTTTAGATCGTATCTCCAACAAGTTTTAGTCCAGGAATCAATCGAATTTATATCATTTTATACCTTTCATCTTCGTGACTGACCGAATGAAAGCTCAGGCCATGTGGAATTCACCTTGAAAACAAATATTCAACGGAACTACTTATTCTGGAATTTCAATGTACTCTAGCATGTATGTACTATGGGGCCAACCCCGGCTCAGCATAGGCCCCATCCTGCCAATATGGGTCCAAGACTGGGCCAGAATGGGCAAGAGTTCATACACGCTAGGGTATGGTTCAGGAGAAGAATTAATTCTTCAAGAGGTTTCACAGGATTCAACTCTCAACTCATCCAGAAGAAGTAAGTTCGTGTGGATTCTTATTATGGAGTGTTATTTGCATAATTAATCGATAACCAAAGCGTCACTTTATGTTCCTGCCTCATTCGATACAGAAATCGATCAATACGCGGAGAATTTTCAGTTGAATTATTCAAATTAATAAATGCAACGGTAGAAGTATGATGGAATAACTCAAGCTTCAAGAACTTATCTGCGGTTACATTTTAATACCAGTTTTCATAAATATAGTTCATTCTGAGAAAGATTTGGAACCTGGATTAGGAAGCATTGCTCTGACGGTACAGACTAGTCTTGTAACTTCACCACGGATGACTAGGTTTTTGCAACTTTTGCAGTAGGTGGAACATCGAATAACACGTGAGTTCAGTAGCGGAAACGATCACCACGCGCATTGGTGCATTCCGCTCGGAGAGGATTTCCAGAATGAAACGACTCTATTAATCGAAAAGAAAAATCAATGTGTTCACAGAGATTCTGATGAGCCAAAGAAAGAATGAAATCATATAAAATGACCAGCAATTTTAGACTCGGAAGTATGTGAATTGATTACACTTCTGATCCAGGAGCACATAGTAAAACCCAAAACCATGTTTTTCATTTCTCAGAAAATAATATGAAATTGCAACAAGCAGATATGATCTTAATGATATATGTAAACTTGTCTATCAATCAATAAAATAACCAAGAGGGGACGTGAGTTCATCAGACATCAAAGAGATTCTCGCAGAATCGAAGACTCGGTTATTGACGACGTTGATCTCAAAGTTATGAATAAGTTGAAGAGGAAGTATAGGGCAGAGGCACGTCGGCAGTCTTCGATACCTTCCAAAGCTAATTCAGAAACGAAGCGGCAATGCCACGAGCTCGGAACTATTCCTGAACAGATTGAGGATATAGAAGATCCTCGTGAAAGCCAGAATGAAACTGATGCCCAGAAGGATTCAAATTTCAGTCAAAAGACTCCTATTGTTGCTGACGGATTCAATGTCTCTCATATTGCTGCCGCAGCCATATCCCCTGCGGTCCTAGAGGATTCAGGAGAAATTACTTCGAGGAGCAGTAAGAAAGTGCATAGAACGTTCCGAGGTATCATGGAAAATAGCATCGAATGATGTATGGGCAATTGGTTCAAGAGCACTAGATTTCGATGAAAATATGACACAACAACCCTAGTAGGAATGCTCGACGCATTCACGAGGTTTGTCATTCATAATTTTGGTAAGACATTCACTAGTATGTAGTTAACCAAACTAGGAAAAATAATAGTCATGGTAGTTGTTAGAAAATGGTACTTGCAATTACTCTGTAGACTAAGGAGAAACAGATGTTGGATATGTGTAAAATATTCCTTCGATACAATTAAACATGGAATATTCTATTAGCTGGAAAACCGCTGTGTTCTAAGGATTCACAGAGAAAAATGAATTAGATGTGAGAAGGACAGCGATTTTGTAGCCGATGTAGTTGAATTTCCGCTGCTGCAGTAAAATTTTCAGCTTCATCAGGCAAATTTTGGTTAATGTTGCTACGAAATTAGCTGTTCCGTGGGTGACAAGATATTTAATTGTAATAGCTAAAATTTAGCTGATATACGGGATAAATTGATTAATTTTGAGGACAGCCAAATTCCTTAGCTGCTATAGTCAGCCTGCCATGGCCAAAATAAGATATGACATTAGGCTAGCTACAAGATTTGTTCACTCGAATCGCTATGATAACTACTATTGTTGGATGGTCCGACCTTGCCACCCGTGCAGCACATCATGTTGTACCAATATTGCAGCAATGTCATCTTGTAATATTGTAAAGTAATATTGTTGCGATATTGTTGCAATATCTTATGTCCGTGGTTTTGAATCACAGCAATACATCAGCATTAATATTGCATTCCGAATTATCTAAGCTCGGAATAACGTTGATCCGGTGTTGATTCCTATCAGGGCAAAGATGTTGGAAACGGTTACTCGCAAGAAGTTGTTTGCATCTGCCAATTTAGATTACAAAGAAGAGATTGAAAAAAAAGTAAATAGTTGCAGCAAGTACTTAAATAGTCGATTTGAGACCATCTACTCGAGTAGTTGCTGTAGCTACTTGGTAGTCAGCACAAGTAACTAGATAGTTGCACTAACTAACGTAAATACCTGAGGTATTTTGAATTAGTTGAGACAGCTAACGTTTTACTTATCCTGGCTATTGAGTAGCTGCGGCAACTACTCAAATAGATGGTAAAAAATCGACTATTTAAGTAGTTTCTGCAACTATTCTTTTTTTTCCGTGTAGTACTTCACTGTACGACGCGAACCCCTCGAATACAGAGCTGACTGAGTATTATGTTATTCCAAAGGAAAATTGAAGAGAGAGGTCATCACTCCTTTTTTTTACGGCGCTAAATCTGCATATGTTGGATGAAAGTTTAAAAATGCATCAGAAATTACTTGAAACTGATTTTGTGTTTTTTCATTTGGATATGAGATTGAATTCAGGATTTAATGGTGAAGTATATTGATCGGAAGTGTATAGAACACAATGTGACTTACGATTTCATAAAACATAATTCTCCTCAATGTATGTATTAATTAACAGGATTCAGATCTAAATTCGAACAGTCAAAAATGTGTTCAAAGAACCCGCTTAGATTTCCTGTTGATCTGTTGCGAAGAAATTCCGAGACAGAAACTATTGCGATTCTGCGTAATGAGATTGAGAGGCTAGGAATTTCTCAAATTCCGAACTCGAGCGTCATTTCCCTAGAGATGGAATTGTTAGATTGACAATTCCTCTGAGCTGATAGCCAAAATTCACAGAATGAAAATTAAATATTCCAATGATTCGATATGATTTTCCAAATATTCCCTGGATTGAAAACAAATATTCCCGACACGATAGATATGAATTCAGATTGGCAATAGATCGTCATGGGATGAAATGAAATACATTTATAGGCAACGAACCATGATATTCGATTGTATTGAAAATTAGTGCACTCGATTGAATTTTGGCGCAATTCGTCCCAAATTTAGGATTCCATCAAGTCCCTGGTGTGACTAACAGCGTCCGAATGTAAATATTCCGTACTTCACAAATCGAAAGAGAATATTCGAAACCAAATGAAATATCGCTGATCCAAGTACTTTATCTATTCAAACCTGGTATAATTTCAAAACGAGCTCGTCGAGATCGTCTCATTTATCACTTCACTCTCCCGAATTACCATTAATTTCATTTTCAAATGATAAAAAGAGTAACATGTAATATCAAATAAGAAACTCGAGGAAAAGAAGAAGCGGAGAAAAATTACTGTCACGGTATGCGGCAATTACTGATGATTAATTAAGGATCTAGCCATTTGTATCGTTTCGTTTAGAAAACTCTTCTCCCACTCGAAGGAGTCGAGCTGAAAGTCATAATAGCGCTTCAGTTAGCTTCGGAGTTTCAGTGCACTGGAGAAGTAGCTAATATGCGGAGCTTTGGTGGAATGGAAGATGAAACTGCTGAGGAAGAGAGGGGGCTACTATCTCGAGGGGCGGTTGGAATCGGAGTCGCGCCTCTGTACGCTACAAATTAATTATTAATCAAAACTGATGGGCCATCCGAGTCTAATTAGGCATACATATATACATATATACTTCTCGGAAATATAGACTCATTATAAATGGATTCGCGTTATCCAACGTGTCTCTGCTTTTCATTTTTCTTTCACTTTTATCCGTATCTGGATGCCCATTTGTTCATCCTTTTCATCCCCTGACGATAAATTAGAAGGAATAATTATTTATCGATTTTATCGATGTATATACTTTTTGAGCACTCTTCTCTCTCTTCCTTTCCCATTCGTCTTTCAATATTTCAACTTTTTCCCCATTAAAGGCAACGTCGTTTACGATCCATATATGCATCCAATAATCTTCCATTATCGGGAAGTAGGGGTGAATAAATTCTATTCAAGTGATGGATTCTTCCGCACAATACTTTCTCTTCTTCTCTCTCTCTCTCTCTCAATAATCTCGTTGTTGTTATGTATAATGTTGAATACTTTCAATTGACTCCTTCAATCGGATTAATTAATTTGAAAATTTCGATTAGGATACCTTTTTTCCTCTTCCTCGTGGAATTATCAATTCGAGAAAAGCGGTCCTATCAAAGATAATATTGATACAACTTCCCTGTTCCATAATATATTTTCTCTCCCCGTTCAATGAGAATCCACTTTTTCTTCCAATTGAATCTTGTTCCTTCTTCCATGCAAATTACTTTCAAAGGGGTGAATTCACTGATGTCGTGACCAGGTTGTTGGATGACTTCCAAAGCGTATTGCAATCAGGGTTTGTAAGTGGTTGTAACAGGTACAAGAAACTTGCGAGATAAAAACATCTTACATGAATCTCTTGCAATCCTTTTGACCTTTTGCATCCTTTTTTCTTTTTCTTCTAGCAATTGATAGAATCACCAGCATATCCGAGCAAAGCGTTAGAAAAGCCGTTATGAGCTTTGACTTCTCCTCGGTCAGAACGGGGGGCAACTTGATCGTGTTTGGCTGGCTTCCAGGACACGTAGAATTCGAGTAAAAGTTTCTGACCAGGCTTCATGGTTGTATCAAAGTTACAAAGCTTTATATGCGCCTTTTACCTATTTTCAAATATTTTGCTGAGGAGAATCAAGTGGATATCAAATGTTTTTTGAATCATGAATTTAAACGATATACATGTGTATTTGAATCCACATGATATTCCAGCACTCCTCTCTTTATACTTACTTTCCGGATTGAGAAAACCAGTGAATTTTGATCAGCGTGCGAAACATGAATGCATTAAAACTCTGCTATCGAATACAAGGAAATTCCCTGCTTCGTGTACGTCAGTAAGAACATGAACAATTCATTTATTCAATCTTCTTATTCAGTTTTATCCTCCAACCGCAATAGCAGCTGAAATTCTAAAACAAATCTCATCCCTGTTACGGTGAAAAGACTTGGATGATACAATATTTGCTCGCAAACAAGAGAAATTGATTCAAAGCTTGAAGAGCCATATAAAGACTGAGAAAAATAGATGAAAGAGGGAAAACAATGTGAACGAAGGTGCACATAGAACCTTAAATACGACCTGAATTATTTCTTGCTTCTTTCCAAGATCTCGGTTGATCGATAAATCTAAAACCACTGCTCCCTCAAATATTTCCTTGATCGCAATATTTACTTGTAGAAACTTGGCTCGATGTTTTATTTATATCGAGTTTGGTATGATTTTTCACTTTATTTCAACGTTTCAACTAAAGTACACTGTTTTATACCTTTTATCGAATTCACTATAACATGAAGATAGAATCTCACGATAAAATGTGCAATGTAATCTCGCATTAATCTCATATCGAACCAATATCATCGTTGTTGAATTTTCATTTGTGTTCATTATACATCATCTTGTGTTGTGATTTTCAAATAAAAGCCATTCTATTTATGGAATTATTGGATGTGATGTTTTTCTTTCAAAGCCAATTCTTACACGAAAAATTGCTCATCGAGTCAATTATTGTGAAATCAAGATAAATCCTCTTCAACAGGGACAATGGCGTTCTATAGAAATTTTTCCCTGCACCTTTCAGAGCAGCAAAACATTTCAAAATATTTCATCAATTGAAGAAATAATATAATCATGGAAGAATAGCATTCACGATGATGGAAAGATTGCAAAAGATTCGTAGAAAGATGAAGAGATATCATGAACAAGATAATTTAATAGCTTATTCAAAAACTCCATTCGAAGCTGACGTAGGTTGATCTGAGACGTTCAAAGCTATCAATTCCCAATGATTAGAGTACAAAGGGTCTCAAATTTCTTCTTTCATCCAGAAACATGACTAGACAACTTCGAGTAACCCGACTCTGACAACAACCGTGACATAGGATAGATTATCTATCTGTCACAGAAGCGTAGAAAAATTAACCCTCATGTATCACTTCCAATAAATGTATTATATCATCCTCGCGATAATACTTGAATCCTACATCGAGTTTGAATGCAATAACATGAGTGACTTTCGACCACAATTTCATAAATTCGAACAAAGAATTATATTATACAAATTTTGAATAATTCTGTAAAAGACATTGTGTCCTTTCTGTTTCAACATTTCTTTTCAACGTTACTTATTTTCTTCGGAACAGTACAGAAAACCTCAAAGTTCGCCTTTGCCTCTTTTTCCCCCTGTACTTGAACGTTTTTCGCTTACCTCCATTCCCATCAGGAGCTTTGAACTGAAACTCCTGTCGTACCTCTTCACGTGTGAAAGGAGAGTAGGAGGAGGAGAAGGAGAAGGAGAAATGAGTTTCAGTAGTTGCAGTACATCTATACTCAGACGCGAGCGAGATAGTAGGTAATAAAATCTTAATAGGTTAACGAGTGAGAACGCCAACTCAATCGGAGAAACGAAACACGCTCTAGTTGTAAAGCTTGCAATATATCTGAACATTTATCTCTTCATTCTTCTCGAAACCATTACAATAACAATCCTTCAGTTCCACGAAATGACCTATTATACTTCAATATCGTCAACTATATTTGTGAATTCTTTTCAAATACGCGCAAAAATCACAGGTAGCGTAAGTTTTTTTCCAAATCCAACTTTCGAAATGACTGCGATGGAATCAAACATCCTACAGAAAATTTCACAACGATAAAGGTATTATGAAACGATTCATACGTGAGAGGGATGAAAAATTTGACAGTTCTGCGAAAGAATAAGACAAGAGAAGAGAGGAGACATAGAATTCAGTCAAATTGTTTTTCTATGCAAGAACGACTGGGGGAAGAAGGATATTTCACGAACTGATCTAGGCAGAAGATTAGATAGTATATTCAATAGGATACCAGAGAAAGAGTGTGCATTGGAAGTTAATATATACATAGAATTTTTTCATATGACCATTTAAATGTGCATGTATATGAGATTCGTGGAATACCGGTGTGCAGCAATCCCAGGGACAACGGTGTCCTGTATTGCACGTGGTTGTATCGATGCTCGCCGAGTTGCACATCGTATACGGTCCATTCAACTGCAACAACGTCCTTTTTCTCCTCTCTTTCCTTACCCATCCTCATTCGGCTTTCTCTCTGTTCTCCTCCTCGGGTACAAAAGCGGAATCCTATTTTGCGTAAATCTCCATTCGACCCTGCGCCGCCGTTCTACTCACGGAGGTGAATTCCAAACCTCGAAATATATGTATTTATCGGTGGAACGCGAGATAGTTTGCGAGCGTATGCAAATATCTAGGCACCGCGTTGGTGCTGGTTTTCTCTATATCACCTGTCCGCTCTTTTTATTGCTAACTGGGACCTCTCCAGCCCCTTTCTTTTTTCCTTCTTCCTCTGTTATTCATCTTTTTCTCACCGCAATTGCGGACAAAAAAACACAAAACAGACATTGCGTTCGAAGCTGAAAGCTTCTCTCCCAAACCAAACGAAAATAATATACTGACGCGATTCTGGATCGATTATTTGATATCGTATCCCGGTTGAGATTCGAATTCGTTTGGTCCAATATACGCGGGTAATGAAAAATTCTCTAGATAACGGAGAAGTTTATCGTCTGTAGATAGTAGTAGCGAAGTCTCATACGAGTGGACAATCGATTAAAGATTTCATTGATGCCAATTTTGTTCATCAGTCTCAACGAGTCGTCTCGCTCTCAAAAATATCATACACACTGTAAAAAAATTTTTGTGGTCAATCCACAAAGACATTTCTCACAGTGCCTTTATCAGGGTTACACAGTCTTCACATTTTCAATTTTCTATTTCTCTTCATATTATACAAGCTTCGATATCAGAAATCTTTCTATTTAATTCTCGGCTCCTCAGCTTGAAGCATCTGTGAAGTGAAGTTAGTGAGTGGATGTGTCCGAAACTTGGCATAAGTAAACATTCAGTTACTTCACACTTAACTGACTGTTGAAAGTCCTTGTAATATTCACACGTCCACGCGGGATAATATTGCACTTCTCTCCTTTCTCACTTCAGTTACTTCGAAATAAATTTGACATAACCAGTTTGTTCTACCTCTTTTACAATTTGGAAATTCGTGAATTGAATGAATTTCAAAATACCAGTCTTGTTTCGCTCTCCACTATTCAGCATGGAACTAGTTCTCAATGCTGCAATGTTTCGTTTTTGTTATTCAACAAACATAAAATATAATTTTCCAAAACTTGAAGGGAACATTCATGATGTCGATAGTTCATTCTGAAAAGACCAAGTCTCGGGTTTTTCATCAATCGTTTCATCGAAATTCATGTACTAAATTGGTATATCTTCAAAAGAATTTGCAAGAAACATTTCATCGGAATTGAATCCCTATATAAATCTTCTGAATGATTCCAGAAATTGGCATGAAATAATAGAAGATGTGACGAATACCTCAACCTCCTGTATGGAGAATTTAGTTCATTAGTAATTCGACTGGAATGATTTTCGATGAAGAGCTCTGGAAAACTTTTGTGAACTTCCACGAACTGTTTTTCCTCCATCCGAGATTTGAGTACACAAATAAGAAATTGCATATTCAAATAATGCATTGAAGCATGTACATTAGACGTCTAATTCATATTCCACTTGGCGTGTTTTCGTATATTTGTCAGGTAGGCTTTCAAACTAATTACATGAATTGTATCACCTCGCAAAAGAACCGTGAAGGAGTAGGGAGAGTAGATTATATATTCAAAAAGACACCTCTCAGAGAAAGTTATTGCGACGGTCTCTTTCCTCTTCACATTCATTCACCTCCCCCATTCATCTCTTATCCACTCACATCTTATTCGCTCTTCGTTTTTCTGTGATCCTGTTCCCTATTCCTCTTGAAATCTTTCTCTTTTCTAATTCACAAGACGGAGAATCTTCCTTTTCAAGACTTTCTCGTTTTTTGTACACGAAAATAAAATGAATTCTCAATCGTATTTATATGAAAGGGAAGAAATTTCAATGACTTTCATACGACCAGGATCGATATATGAATTCCATAAGAATGCAAAGAATCTCAACTTTTTGTTCTCCCTCATAAATACACGCTTCAACTGAATCGAAACATTTTTCTCAAACTTTTCTTATTGTCTCTCAATGCATGATTCCGCATGATTGGAATTGATTTCAAATCGCTCGATATTCATTCGATTCGTTACTTCGAAGTCTTGCAATGACTCGGCTTCATCAAATAAATACCTTTAAGACTGTTTTCATTGATCTGTTTGAATGAAGCACCACTCGACGATAATAATGCGAGCAAGAATAAAAACACACACATCCACTTCTAGGTACCATTGATATCATTGGCGGTTCCTGGTTGTAACCGAAATAGATATACCGGGTAGGTGGTTCATCATAACATGCTATGCCTTCGAGACCGAACGATGATGTTCTAAATTATACCACACTAGGATGGTTCTTATTTGACTCAAAAAAGTTTCTTTCAGTTTGTTTTCATTTTCTGTTGTCAACAAAAAAGGTTTTTTTGTATGGGGCACCCTGTTATTTTGTTCTACATTATGAAGAAGTCCTACAATATTTTTTACATAATTTTCAAGGAAGATTTAGGGGTCGCTATTGAAAATTATGTGAAAAATATTGTAGGACTTCTTCATAATGTAGAACAAAATTAGAGCGCGTCCCGTACAAAAAAAAACTTGTTGTTAACTACAGAAAATGAAAACAGTTTTGAGTGAAATAAGAACCACCCTCATACCGTACGTAAAGTGTGGAAGAATATACTTCAAAATACATTCATTTTTAATGAAGCTACGATGCAATTTTTTCGTCCTGAAGTAAGAGAGAGAATAAATCTATTGAAAAATTTCGATTAATTGGGACCGGCTCTCTTCCCTACTCGTGTAAAAATTAACATAAACATAATGAAATTGTATGAGCGTGAGAATTAAAATTGAGGTACAGAGAGTATTTATCAAAATTCATCGAAACAAAGAATACGATCTTCTTAATACACGATAGATTGATCAAATCACAATCACCTAATGGTCTTGTTACGATTAATGATACCGAGAGGATCAGTTTATCTCTGAATACAGACGGAAATTCGATCACATTGTATATATCTATACAGATATAGTCTTATTGTTTCATCGATAACGAAGAAACGAGAGAAATCGATTCGAACATTACGGATCGTGTTACAAGAAAAAACAGGAGGATTGATTATTGTCACGATTCTTTTGTCGTTATCTGTTTGTTTCTCTCGTCGTGGACTCGTTTGTCACGGTCCATAGAATATGAAACATGAAATTCTGTGATAAAATCTAATTACAAATACTCTGAAGACGATCTATCATTTCGTTACAACGATTCCAACACTCCTCATCGACTCGTGTCACCAGCGAATTGCGAGGATGTAGTAAAATTATGATTCATTCTTCCACACGGGAAATGATATATGAATTCGATATGATTCCCAGCACCTATTACCTCAAGGATTTTTGTTTTCTCCTTAGGTCCCAACAGGGTGCAATCCAAGAGAATGATATATGTATAATTTCCAACGCAAATCCTCACGCTGTGCCGGGGAAAAAATTGATTATCTCTTTTCCGCTATTCATTTTCACGTGGGAAAATTTCCTCGAAACATTCCAATGTGTTTTTTTTTCACATCATATCTAGATATCGTTGAACCCTGCACGACCTCATGGAAAACGGAATTCATTTGAAATTCAGAATTGAGATAAAAGTTCTGAGGGATAAAAGTGAAACAATTACGTATCGCGTGAGTTATTAGTAACAGAAATTCTCGTGACACGCATCTGCCTGAGGCGCATGAACGCTCATCAATGCGAATCCAAATGAATTTTCAATAACACGATCGACCATTTTGCAAATTCATCAGCTGTTATGAACACAAGCATGGTTTGGATAATGCACGAGTACATTTATAGTCTGATCGGCAGGACGTCAACTACAAATGTATTTGCGTTACGTGGGAGTTGTAGCGGAGAAGGAATGAACGAATGTTTGGATATCTCAGAGAAAAAGGAGTATCTGTTTGAATACCTCAGGTGTTTTTTTCTTCTCTTTTCATCTTTTTTTTGATGGAAGAAATATTGGTATTAGCGTGCGTTGTGAAGAGATTACTAGGAATATTGGCAATGAAATATATCAAGATATATCGGGCATGGACACACGGAGACTTGCTTTGTTGAATATTTGATTATTGTAATACGGAATTTCTTGTTGGTGTGAATTCGTGGGTGGTGCTCCGCGTGGAATCCTTTCGATAACGGAAATACAGTACCTGGCGCGCTTTTTTTTGTCATCTCATTTTTCTCTATACGAGAAGCGTCGATTGTTGTCGATGGTACCAGTCCATTGTCATATTCTATTGTCATATATGGTTCTCCGGATATATCGAAAAGTTAGTATCGTGTTTTATCTAAACTACAACAGGGGTCATTCGATTGATGAATCATTTCATCTCGGAAATTCAACCGATTCTTCTGATATTGTAAGTTTTGTGAATTGCGTTTTTGATTTTGAACTTCATGTATCGAAGACAACGATGAGTCGAAGAATTCTTCGATACGTGGGTAGAAGTATCGTTGGAATGATCTAGGCCTAGATAGGACCTTGGATGCCCTGGTGAAAATGGAGCGTTGAAACACGACGAAAGCGCAAGCGGAGAGTCATCTGTGAGTAACAAAGAGTCACTTAAACGTAATTTAGGAGGGGATTGAAACATTCTCACGTTTCATTTGTTCTAATATCCGGTTTCTCCACTTTTGGATTTTCACCAGGGTGGCCCCATTTTTGATCAGGAAAATTTCTACCTGGGTTGAATTTGTTATTCATGTACAATTGATGGTGACTAAATTCACCGGATTGTCGATACCCAAGCATTTATTGCATATAATAACAATGGGCTCCAGGCTGGGTCCACCCTCCTTATCTCAGTATTCGGGAATGACAATAGGGCCCATGTTGGCTCAATCTTAGCCCTGCTGTGCTTGCCCATACGATTATGGTCGGTAGAAAATGGAAATAATCAATCTCAGTGCGGGCACATTTGAACTTGGCCTCAATTTGGACCAGCGTTAGGCCAAGATTGTGTGAATTTATATCCCGAGCACGTGTGTACAATCCTCAGCATGTATGAATTTTTGTCCCACTTTGGTCCACTCTTGGGCCCATATAGGCACGATGGGGCTCAAGACTGGGCCGAAGTGGGGCTGAAATTCATGTCCGCTGGGATAGAATTCAAAGCAATTTTCCAAATTCAAAAAAAAAGGAAGGGGTGGTATTGATTGCCTAGTCTGGATTGATGCTTAATCCTCGGGCAAAGCAATACCGCCAAGCTGGGAACGATGTTATCATCTCAGGGTTGGTCCCATTTGTCTGCCCAGCTTGCCCCCACGTTGGGCAGCATGGGCATCCACCCTGGGCGTAGATTAGGCCCACCGTTAATACACATTTGGGTATTGGGTACGAAATATAAGGACGGTTTTAGTATGGCTATTACGATCCGAAATATCGCTGTGACAGACAGTAAGCTTACGAAAAAATGAAGCAATTGAGAATTCTGGAAAGACTTTCGCCAAGATTCTTTCTAAATCGCTTCAATATTTTCGCAACCTGGTTACTAGACATTCAGCCAGATTCTTCTCATACTGATTCTCTTCACGCCGAGAATCAAAAAGGAATATAAAAGAGCATATTCAAAATTCTGCCTCTGTGCACAAATTTATAAAAGCTTTCCAAGATTCCGATAGGAATTCAACGGAGACATTCACTATTCTTGATATAACATAGCTGTAATTGTGTTGAAATGTGAAGACCGTGGATGAGGAAACATCATGGGATGCTCATTCAATCTTCTCACGTATTCTCTCAAACAGGAAGATTGTGAAAGACGTATAATACAAGACTATATTACTGTTATCTCGAACATAAGATGGTTGTCAAATCATGGAAGATTTGGTGAGAAGGCAATAAAATATAACAGGTCTTCATAAATTATCAAAACTGGGAGTTCTCAAAAGTTACATTAATTTTAACCCACGAAATTTTGGCCGAGGAAAATCCTCTAAAGTGAGGAAACCATTTATGCACTTGTATACTTTCACGTTGATATTATATCGATAATGAATTCACTTGGAATATATCAAACCCTAACAGTACATCCACTGCTTCCACGTCGCATCTCCGTTAAGGCAACGTGGATACAAGGTGCAGGAACGGAGAAGGGATGTAGAAGCGACGGAGAAATGTTAGACGATCGGTGATAGTGCTGTACGGGAACTATGGTAGAATGAGTTCATCGTTAACTAAGCTATACACAAAAAGAACTTTTACGGTAATTCTATCTCAACGTGAGTGGTTACAGTATCTGTTTTCGAAGTGCCATAAAAATTACATGAGATGCATTAATGTACGCTCATTGATGTAATGGAGGAATAAAATCTATTCTCATAAAAGAATAATTTACGTAACTTCGTGGAAGAGCTTGTTTTTCTGCGTGTAATGAGCCATTTTCCATGATGATTGAAATCAACTCCTGTAGATTTGAATAATATTGCGGTTGAACCTGGCTGAAAATTTATCCCTTGTACCTGACTGGGGTAATCTTGATCTTGGTTTTGTCCTTACTAGGAAGACTACTTCAATCGGAAATTGATATAATAGATTCCAGATTAAAGGATCGAAGTCACGATGAATAAAATTATCTCCATCAGGTGATGGGAGAGTTGCATATAAATTTGTCAAAACTGATGAGACCTAGATCGTGCAATCCGAATCCCGCCTCGCTCCAGAATTTCATTCGTCGGGTTACGAGAATTGAAGATCAAGAAAAGTTGCACTTTCATAACATAAACATCTCTAGGGACTGTTTCGTACTCGCTTCACTTGGATTTGGAACATCTATCTGATCGTTTCACTTGCATCTCGCTGTATAATAATCTCTCGCATCTTTCTTGTATAATAATGTGTCTCACTTAGGAGTACGAAATTTTCTGGTACATGATTTCTTGTCGCATATGTAAAACTTGCAGTTACCGCATAATTTACGGAAATACTGGTGCAGAATTAACTTATTCTCGTTATTTTTTTTCAATTTAAAAAAGAAAATTACAAATCGTATGAAAATGAATACAAAAGTTCACAGTATATGATTTAAACAAACGAAAAATACAAGTGAAATAGTTAAAACCTAGTGACCTAAAATTTGGTGATAATCAGAAAGTTAACATTTTTCCACTTGGAGTGAAAGATGAATCAGTGAATAAAAAATTTACATACTCTTCCCTTTTCGAGGTGGAGTTATTTATGAACAAGAGCCAGCTTGAATCATGTGATAAATTACTTTCATGACTCATTTGGCGCGTTCAACTCCTCATAGTCAAAGATTCATGATAGATTCAAGTTCTTTAGGCATATCGAGAGAGAGAGAGAGAGAGAGATGAAGAACTTTACAGTATATTTGTAACAAAATTGCAAGTTTAATTGAAATATCGATATCTACAATTCTCGTTATTTTCTACCGAATAATTCAGGTTATTGAATTCGAGACTGGCCTCACATCGGATCGAATCTGGTTAAAATTTTACATATCATTCCTTAATTTTCATTCCACAGTTATTTGTTTATGAACAATCAGACCGCTCATCAGAATACTCTTCACATCCCAATTTTGATGAATCGTAAATTCCTCACTTCGCAAATTTTCAACGCTTGATTGAAATTAATCGTCCCCCAAATCGAAGAGAAATCCCTCAAACTTCACAAAAAGTATATCCCCGTCCTCAAATTCTTATTTGAATACAAAGAAAAATCAGGACGAAAGAATTGATTTCCACTTTGAGTGAACAGAATAAAACAACGGTGGCGGAGAGAAGTTACACGTACGATACCGGGTTATATATTATTCATGATCAAACGATTTGAAAATATTTGAATAATATCTTGAAGAAAATGAGAGAATCATGACTCACCGTTTGTGCTGAATCCTAAGACCCTTTCGAGGCTGTAGCGGGATGCCATCTTTGAGCCAGTGCACTCTAGGGGGTGGCGAACCCCTCGTCCTGCATACAAGCTTCACTCTGTCTCGTAACCTCGCTATAGAGTCTCTAAGTTCGGACAAGGTTACTTCTCTCACTGCAACAGAATTAAAACACAATAATGTCACAATACTCATCGATGCTCTTTTTATTTCAAAAACTTAGTTTACATTTTGGCTGAATTCACAATTTCAAATAATATGCAAAACAATGTCTGAATTTGTTTTTCTCTTTTTTGCTCTTTCCCTTTTTAAGTCAAGTTGTCTTGGCTTGAAGTATCTATGCGAAGATATTTTTCTCTCGACTACACGATACTAACCGGCTTTTTGATCGGTTTCAGAGAAGATCTTGTTTCAAGGGGTGATCGAGTGGGCTCTTGAACCCGAATATATATTCACTATCGAATATCGATTCGCACTCTCAACGTTCAACGTTCAAAAAATATATTGGTTCCCATGGTAGAGGGACAAAGATCTATGACTGTGCCGTGTGATATGTATGTATTCCTAGTGAAATGCACAATAACATTTACTTGGAAGAGATACTTCTTGAGAGAGATATAAAGGTCAGAACGAGAAAAGAATTTTATTCAGCAAGATATGGATCGTGGGGGTTGGGATTTTGTGCTGAATTCGTGGTTCTGTAATCACAATGAAAATCATGTATCAGTTGCTAGTTGATTCCATAGAACTCATAAATGGGATCGAACATCTCATTGTTCATTGCTTCATTTAGAATTCAACTGGAAACTCGATGGCTCGATGAAGAAGCAACATAAAGGCGATAGAAAAATGTCAGGTTTCCATTCCCATGTGAACTTTCATTTCCCTCTATGTCGGTTTTTCATCGAATCATCATTCCTCCACCTATCCTCCACCTGAATTCTATGCGGAGGCAACGTCTTCTGACAGTAACACTGAGGTATTCGCGGAATCGATAAGTCGATATAAGCGTTAGTTCCATCTGGTAAAGATAGTTCATAGTATATCTAGATGGATTACGAACGTTCACAGTGCATATACAACATTCGGTTACTGCTTGGGTAGTGAAGTGAATAGTTTCGAAGCTCTCTCTGACACAGAGAATTGTTCTTCAATCACAGCCTTGCGTCTCCATTAATGAGATAAAGAGTCATCAGAGAAATTGGAATTCCAGAAGAATCCATGTTTTGCCGTAACATTTGTAAAATATGCATCATGCTTTTGTGTGCGCGATGATACAGATCACTAAGTTTTGTAAATCAGACAATATTCCAACTCATGAAAAGAACGCACGAAATTCTTGATACGAATCAAATAAGTTCTGATCTTCACTCAGTTCATCCATATGTAATCCTGATAACATTCTCCAGAGTTCTCAGATGGATCTCGGTATTGCACAACTTCGCCAGGTCCTAATAAAACATCGGGTCAACCCAATATAAGTTTTCAGCCGAGATATTACATCAAAATCTCTCAATCCATATACAAATGCAAATGCGAGAACATAATCTCGAAATTCCCTTGAAAATTTCAAGTCTAAATCTATCCCGCATGTACACCATATTCTCGCCATCCACAATTCTCATTCATTCGTGAATGAACTACGTTAATCCATTATGCCCCTCGCTTTTATCTTATTTTCATATATCATTTTGGTTATCAACTTAAGAATTTATGAGACCATAATATATCGTACACCATCAGTATTTTAACCAGATTTATTTGACAAAATTTGGAGTAATAGTTGAGAAAATGAAAATCTACCTCATCATTCAAAACTTCAACTTCTGTATTTTACCTTCCAGTCTCAAATTCGTGTTTGATGTTGAAAACTTTCTACTTTATACTTCCTCTATCTGTTCACTCTACATTTCAAACAATTGAACTCAAAAACTGATGATTACAAAAAATCACGGCATTATCTACCCGCGTAAAAAAAATTGACATATCAACGATTCCGGAGAAATTCAATCGCAGGTCTAGGAATTGAGAGTTTGTGGAAAGATTCTTGCCAGATCTTCCCCAATTCGATCAAATATTTTCTTCTACATAACCATCAACGTACCATGTTCTCGAAAATTGATGAGAAAGTAGAAAAATAGAAGAATGAAAGCCTGAGTATTAGACAGAAAATTTAATCGGTCTCGCGGGTCTCACGAAGAGGTGCTTCGCAAACGTTATCAGCTCCTCATTCGTAGGCGTTGGAAGTGTTTTCCGGCAAGCAACAAGCCCATAAACTCTTGAAACTTGTAACTCAAACTTCATCAGTGCTTTTGAAGATTCGAGAGATTGCGGCGAACTCCGTGGTATTGATTCATCAGTTCTCGAGATTTGCGTGTGATTGACGTAATTCCACCGATTAATTCGACGTAAGAATTCTTTTTTACTTCGAAATTGAAGTGCCAAGTATGTCCATGGAATTTCACTCGACGGATCTCTGTGGGATGACTGGAGGGAATCTATTTGCAACACAAGAGAATTCGATTCGTGCGAGAAATAGAACTTTGAATTGAAAGTATAGTCTCTATAGTGTGTAAAGTAGATGTCATTATCTTGAAACTGAAAATTCACAGATTCTTTTCTTAAGTTTCTGATAATGAAATCACTGTTGGGGTTGAATGATTTAAAAACTGCTGTAATCAATGAACAATACTTCATGTGCAGTAGTCTTGTTAAATTCATCTTCCACGGAGAAAGAATGCTTTGCTACTATAGCGCCTACAAAAAACTTTATTGTCTTCGCAAGGATACTTACTCCAGCAGCTGAGACGTTAGTTCTGTTAACAAATTTGTTTATTTCAGCAAAAACACTTAGTTGTGTCAATCATTCTTCTTGCTCTTTCAGCTAATTCTTTTGTAGGCGCTATACACTGAGAGAAATTTTTGAGGTTACTGTAATTAAAACGCCTCAACAAAATATCTTTAGTAAAAGCTACTTGAAATTTGATAAAGTTAACCAAGAGAATATAGTTGAGACAACTAAGTGATGAATCAACTATACTTTCTTGGTTGAATCAACCAAGTTTTTAGTAGCTCTCATTAGGAATGTTTAGTTGAGGTATTTTGGTTACAGCGACTATAGAAATTCCTCTCAGTGTAGTAACAGATCTGCTTGTTATACTCTTTTCCCTGAGAACTGAAGCGTTTATCAAACGACCAGTGCAGACTCATCACTGGATTATAGATTACTGCTTCATCAAGGATTGACCATTTGATGATAACGTGGGTCCAGTGAAACCAATGATTTAGCCTTCAATTATAACTCACGTCCAGAACTTATTATGTTTGAACATGACTCATTATTTCGATCTTTGAAATACCAGTTTGAATGATAAAATTTCGATACGTATCCAACAGGAAATCCTTCATCCACAATAATAAACCAAGTAACATACATCGCCCCATTATTGTCTGCGTTGACATTGCTAAGCTTCATGTATGAGTCAATTTTGAAGGTATTGTTTGAGTGGAAACCGAATAAAGTGTGCAAATAATCGATATTATTACTTATCCCACTATGAATGAGTTTAACATCGATTATTTCCCCTCATTTATCAAATAAGAGTCTACGAGATCCAACCTCTATAGATTCATCGTTCGTGTAAAGCAGTCACGTATCTTGTCAGAGGGTAAAAGTGAGAGAGTGAAAGAAATGGAAAACTGGGAGTGAGGTTTTTATAACCTCAGTACCTCCCTCTTCGTCCGACCTGTGGCCCTCGTTTAATGATACAAAGCACGTCACGCGATCGTGTAATTTGTAGATACCTGAATGTTTTTTCGGATGGTAAAACAACGCAACAGTTGATTTTTCAAGGAAAGTCCCTTATATCGTTACTGTTTCTCACCTCCTGCTTTTTTTATAATACATAAAATATAAATTCCCAGCTACTTCACTCGGAGAAAAAGTTCGTGCCAAGCAGCGTTTCAAAGTAGATACATCCCGTATATAATCAGACATATTATTCCCCACGAAATTGATCGAAATTAATGTTCACAGCAATTGAAATGAACGAAAATGACACATTTTTGTCTGTACATTAACTCTCCCCGTCTCTCAAAAAACTCGGTAGACGTTTACAAATCGTTGAGCATGAGATTAACCATGAATTGGAAAAAAATGTTCACTAATTTTTTTTTTCTCATCTCGTTCACCGATGGTGCAATTCTCGTGTGAACTCGCGCTCGTCATTAACCCAGCCACGGAGATCCAGTTGGAAAAAGTAAAAATACACGGAAGAGAATTGAAGGGTATTCACGAGAAATTCCCCAGGCACTTGAGGGCACATGATACCACCGTCCTCTCTGTCAATGTGGAACGGTGAAACGTCATTTATCGATTAACCGGGCGAAGTAATAGAAGAATTCAAATTCATTCTGTACTCATGGGAGTTTTATTTAGGCATTTTGCTGTTCCTTCTATGTTAAACAAACCATCTGAATGCTGAGTTGTCATGTTGTCATATTGTTAGCTGGAATATCACGTTCTTATTGTGATACATAATATATTTTGTATACTGCGTCTTCAAAGTATGCGGAACGTCTGGTATCTCATATCAAAAAAAATATTCGAAGATCAAAGAAGTTTCAAACCCTTTGATGGAATATAAAGTCCTCGATCGAACACGATGTACCAAGAAACGCAGAAACCTCCGAGAATGAAGCAACTTTACAACTGGGAAAATATTTCACTAATGTAGCAATTTAGTTTCCTTTTATCGTTGATATTTGAATTTTAAATCGTTTCCAAATATGTACTCTGAATCGAATTTAAAATCGCATCGTGGGTAGAATTTTTTCAAAATGATGTCAATTGCGCTTCGATGCTTTTCATTCATTATGGAATGATCTACTCACGGGAAATACGTTGAACATGGGATAAATGAATTGGAAAATCTCAGTCAAGTTGAATATAATTGCTCTGAATTCTCCAGTTCAGTAAATTCGGACCAAGAGTATGGATTCATCACCTTCCAAGGATTTGTCATTTATCGTGGAATTTTCATATCGTTCAATGAGGAAACTCATAACAGATTCATTAACTCAAAATCTCAAGTTCAAGAAACCCATCTTCTTAACTATACAAATTTAAAATATGAATCTTTTCCACTTTATTACATTTAATATTCACGTTAATAATGTCTTCATTAATTACAAGATTATTTTCACGGATAAAACTGAAAGTATCATTCAATCTATTTTCTGTATCATCTGACTCGGATGTTCCAGTAGTATAGTAGCAGTACTGGTGGCGGTAATGAACAGAATTCGAAAGAGTAAGATACTGTTGGAATATGTTCTGGAAGGCATGCTAATGAACCTACTAAGAGTATCTCGACGCACGTCTTAAGCAAGTGCCGTCGTCTGGAATAAATCTCGCTCGCGAATGCGTTTTCCACTTCAACACGGAAGGAAGAGCACGGAAGAACAAAGCGTTCTTCGGGGAAAAAAACGATTATGGGTTGAATTCAATGACTTCTATTAGGGGTGCACGAGACGAGATTCTCGACGATACTTTGAAAGTCTCGTCTCGGTACCGAGAAATACTATCAGATGCGAGTATTGTCTTGGTATCGTCTCGGTATCGTTGGACACGGTATCGATATCGCCTAATATTTCTGATAAAAGTAACAATACTCCACCATTATACTCTGAATATCAGTGTAGCAGTATCAGCTGGCCAAATGAACAGCACGGCTTTGTTCAGTTGATCAAGAAGACATAGAAAACTGATATTTCAGAGTATGGTCGCAAATTTTTGGAACACAAGCCTAGTTTTAAATAATCACATTATTCAACAGGAGGGTTTCTATCCCAGCGAGGGACTCTCACATTTCTCTAGAATAGTATACAATTTCGAGAAATTTCTAAGTTGAAAGTGAATTCTCTAATAGAAACATTCTATCAAAGTTCATTAAGGGGATACCAGCGTATCATCCGAATGAACATTTTATTGTAAGATTTCTCCGAACGGAATTTATGAAACCCCTGGTGAAAATGAAGCAGATAGAGCGACGCAGGAGAGTAAAAAAGAAGCGGAAATTGAAAGGTTTTTACGTTTCATCTATTTCAACATTTTTCACCAGGGACAGTCTGAAATTTTCAGGAAATAATATTTGATACTTTATGTATCACGCTATCGAAGATTATTCTTTGAAAATTGTAGACTGCTCCATAAATTGAATACAGAAAAGTCTCATAGACAAAATGGTTTTGACGCTGTTATACGGAGAAAAATGCTGCTCAAAAATATGAGAATTCTTGTTATTTTTCTTAGTGAACTAGAAACAGGAATATAATATTTGTAATATGAGTTCTTACATTGAAATACGGAAGATTACGAATATAGCAGAAAAAGTCATAGGTAGGATTGAAGTTTCAAATGTTGAACGTTAAATTTTATAAAACATATAGTAAAATTCAGTTATTGATTCGCAATCACCTTTATTTTTATGTAAAAATCCATTTTACAAACCTTATTAATTTTGGTTTAGCAAGCAAAAGGAGAAAAAGTAGTATATTTTTTCTTCGTGTATCTCTTTGAGATCTATGTTGAATTTGTTCCAACAACTAATGATAATCATATGATATTACTGAAATATCATCCACAATTCTCGTGGGATATTATTGTATACAGCCGAATAAATGTTAGAACGATCTATTGATTTTTGTATTAATATCAATCAATTGGAGTTTGAATTCAATATAAATGTATAATTAATGTTTCCATTAGTCTTGACATCTTGAAACACTGTGTTTTTCCACTGAAAATTCCTCTGAATATCTATGAACATCTTTGAAAAACTGCACTGGAAGTGTTTGAGATTCTCAGAGATTTCCAGTGAAATTTTTCCATCGATACCGATATTAATCTCGTGCTTCTGTGCACCCCCAGTATCGATGATATTCTCGAGTATCGAATATCCGGTCTCGGTATCGTCTCGAGTCCAGTGCACCCCTAACTTCGATCGACGATTACTCGAGTCTTCATGATAATTTTTTGAAGTTATCGAAAAATACATGTCACGAATCCTTTCACATCCAAGCAGAATGATTCAATGAAGATTTTTCATACCGGTAGACGAGCGTTAATTTTAAATTCATTGAATATCAAGAAACGATCGATCAAAGATGAGGGAGTGAAAAAAAGCAATAATAAATAAGAGAAAGGAAGTTGATGGATAGATGGATGGAAGGGTAGATAGAAAAAGTAGTAGGTATATAACGGCACGCGGCTGGCAAGTTCTATCGTACAAACACACCGACGCGTCCCCGCGTTGCATTTTGCAAGCAGATCAGGTAGGATGAAAAATGCAGGACGACGAATAAAGAGTGTGGCAAGGTTGATTAATGAAAGCAGCGCCGAAAGAGTAAAATAACAAATAGCACGTTACCCGTATGATGCCCACCGTGAAACGGGATGCCTGCGAGAAGATTAGAGAGAAAGAGAGGGAGGCAGAGATGAAGGAAGAGGAAGATGTGGAGCGTATGTGTATATATATATAGATATATCCATATATTCATAGCATTCCGTTGCAGGTGACTCTAGCGCTTCGTCGTTATCGCGCTATCGCCGACAGAACTCTTTCCGTCCAACCCCTTGTTCCCCTTGTCGCCATTGACTGCCATTCACCGTTGTACCGTAATGGCACACGCGACGTCAACTTCCACTTCTACCGCGTTATGTCTGCTTATTTATTTTCTTTGTATGTGTGTGCTTTTTTTCTCGTACCATTTATTTATTTTTCATTTCTTCTCCATTTTGACGTCGAAATTCTCTCATTTGTTTGTCGTTGGAGCAAACAAGTGTATGCATGCGCGTGATATACACAAATGTTAGTAGGAACACGATAACGTTCGAAAAACTTCTGATTCTAACTAGCCATTACTAGATGTTATCCTAATTGATGGGTAAACGGTAATTGTTGTGCAATTTTCCTTTCCCGAGAATCCTAAAACGATACTCTCGATAGAGTTTTCAGAAACGTAATAAAAGTTCTGTAGTTTTGAAATCCGAGTATTTCAGTTTAATTTTATTACATATGTTGGGGAAAAGATAGCTCGATAATATACGGATTTTCTGTATTTTCAATTCACTCGGCATGATTGATTTTCATTGCGATGTTACAGATAGATCGTTGTTTCTTGAATTATTCATAGAATAGAATGTGGTGATGCTGTGTGTGAGGTTAATGATACCCCTTCTGCTCGAATGCAGATACCACTCTGATAAAAGTCCTTCTGGTTTTTGCTTTGACGTGAAAAAGAAACAAGCGAAACATTCTTGTCTTGAGACCCATTAGCGGCGATAAAACATTTAAAATTATTCTGACAATTGTCTGTTCTCTAAAACACGATGCTGAAGAACTATCCATTTGCACAGAGAATTCCATTACGAATTCATTCATTGAATTATTTTGCTTATATTTCCACTTTGATTTGAAAGATGACGATATTTAAATACGGTGTTCGCACATGAAAGCTGAATTATCATAGATCTCTGAATCGAATCAAGGTCCAGTTAGTCTAATCAAATTCAGGTCTTGGAACAGTCCCGAGTTAACGTGAGATGCGGTCTTTGAAACAATTTAGTAAGACTGTATCCACTGAGAGAAATTCTTATAGTGACTGTAACTAAAACGTCTCAACTAAATATTTTCAATGACAGCTACTAAAAATTTGAATGATTCAACTGAGAAATTATAGTCAATATAATCAAGCTTGTTTTCGTATTCAATTGTCTTTGGACACTTTTCTTCCTTTCAAACGTATAGGACGCGTGAGTCAAAGTTGTAAAAATTGCTATTTTAAATGAGGCAATTTAGATTGTCGGGGGTCTAAAGGCTGAATTGATTTTGAATGCGTATTTTTCTCTACAATGGGAGTGGTATCTTTACAAGGCATTCACTCTTATATGTACGAACGTATAGTAACAAGTATTGATATAGGTTATAAATTGGAATCAAACGATATAGCTTCCTTGGTCGACATTGCGATAAAAGTGGATAAAATGTTCAATGAACCCTAGTGTCATTTTTTTAACCTTTGTCATATGATTTTCGTAGATTGTTATCTGAGTTATTATTTTGTACACATTTACAAATCATTTTAACCAGAATGTATAAATTATCCTATTATAATGTAGCTTACTATTGAAAAGTAGTTGTCCAAAAAATTGAGTAATTTCGATTCCAACCTTCGGTTACATCGTACCATAAAAATCAGTAAGTGATACTGAAAAAAAATAGTTGAGACGCTATTTTACTAATTTTTTCAGATAATGGCAACTAATATTTTTTTATGGCAACATTTTATTTTTCATTTTAAAAATTTTTCATGTTTTACCACGTGCAATCGATACACAGTGATCTCCACTTATAAGAATCACTGTGAGATCAGCATAAATTGAGTCTCATAATCGATTTCCCCTCATCCAGTATATTTATATTGTCTCTTTCTTCATCACAAACACCAATTGAAATTCTTCAATGTTTCAAAAATGAATATATGTCTGTTTTACTGGAAATAGTACCTATTTACATACTTCGAAAAAACGCGATTATCATGTTGGAAACTTAAGTATTGATTTGATTGATACATATTTGCCATATTTTTTTCTTCAGAATGCTATTTTTGAGCTCCAATTTCCCGTTCGGAATTTAGAAAAATTTTCATTTGATCAGTAGTTATGAATTTTTCAACGAAACAGTCCATTTTCTACGTCATCATTTCTTTATTTTGTTATATTATTCAAATGAATGAATAATCCATTGATATAGCAAACGGTCCTGATACTAGGATAGTTGACGAGACACCATGAATTTTCCCAAATTGTTTTTAGCACTTTTCAGTACTTTACAAAGCGCTGGGCACGAATGATCCATGTTTACCTTTTAAGGGTGTCTAAAAACACTTCACCTCTCAAGGGTTAAAATCTGCTCATTTTATTGAATCTATGATGCAAACAAATGAAGCTGAAAAAACAATCGCCAACACAATGGAAAAAGCACGGTCTGAAATCAAGATGCGAACAGATTAAGACTTTCTTCTTACAGTGTCCTCCTCAGATGTAGAATAGAATACTATAACTGCAATCATTTTCACTACATTCAGTGAGAAAGCCTCTGAGGCCGACGAGCCATTGTGACGACATTTGACAAAATAATACCATTTCACTATACCATTTTTCTCCGTGCATGGACGGATTTTTATGAAACGTGGATGGTTTCCGAGGATGCTGAATTCGAATCTGACGTCCAAATTACGAAACTCAAGACGGCGGATCTAATATAGCAAACGTCAATCTGGTCATTCAGAATACGCTGACTCAGTGACATGACACGTAGACCTCAGGGTCCTTGGAAAAGGTGAGAATACCTCCAATGCAATACAAGTAAAATACTCGATTATTCGAGGATTATTTGGAGGCTGTTAGGCTGTGTTCAAACTGGTGGAAGTAGATTCGAGAACCATGACGGTTGTTTGGGAATCTTTTAAGGGTTGTTTGGGGAGTGGACCATCGCATTTCACACGGAGAGAAGAGAATGGTAATATTCACCATGCTAATAGAACTCCACCATTTTCCTAGTAATTATCACCAGAAAAATGGTGAAGAATTCTATTAGCATGGTAAATATTACTATTCTCTTCTCTCCTTGCAGATTGTTCAAATATCGTCTGGAAACTTTTTTAACTTTGTGGAGCAATGAATGCCTCTCTGCATATCCCTGGATATCTAAAACGTATCATAGTTCCACAGAACGATTAATATTTGACTTTCAAATGCGAACGTATGTCATGTAAGATTCCTTCAAAATGTGCGAAACGGAGCAGCTAGAGGGCGAAGCCCCTGGTTGTTTATTGACCTGATGTTGCCTATTGTAAAATTGGATTTCCGCGACACCATATTTCCTTTTTATACAATCACCATATAGGATATCAAATATTTTCCAGGCATATGAAATTTTTTTTTTGTTATGTTATCCACGAGAACTGACATGACGCGCGCGATGAGAATATCTTCACGTTTGCAATCACTCACACGTCGTCCCGTTAATTATTTGCAAATTCGAATACGATTCACGGACCAACAGTCCTAACGGGTTGTGTTTACAAATGAAGACACACAGGACATATTTGAATTCGCGTACAATGGATAAGGGTTGTTGAGCGATACAAAATATGTGTGTGATGAATTCATCTGTTCAAACGGTGGATTAATTCATTTATTTTATATGTCTCACGCGTGAAAGTTGGGTAACGCAATTGTCCTGTTATTACTGGATTAACAAACTGACGGAAGAAGATGACTTTTTTGTCCATTCGTTAAATAAAAACGCTTCCACATATAATACAAAATTTAAAAAATTCATAATTCATCAAGTATCTTGTTCTCATTTTCATTTGGATTGAAAAAAAATCAATGATGGAATGTAGATTCTTTTGAACCATTCTACTTCTCTTCACGTTCGTTTATATATGAACTATAGAAACTTCGAACTTAGCTTTTGACTGATGACTGATTTGATTGGAAATAGGGTGTTTATTGCTATTCTCCCTCAAATCTTATATCATTCCTCGGTGAAGTCACTGTAATTTGAAATTTTTACTGCTACAATCGATTGAAATTCCCAGCTGCCAAGCCTTAGGAAATCTCGTACCCTCTCGTCAAGATTCAATTTAGTATATAATGTCATGCGATCAAAAAAGAGGTGACGTTATTGCGATATAATAAAAAATGATGGAGAATAGTTGCTAGTTTGTTCAAGTGTGTAATCAGTGGTATACAAATGTTTTGATTGAATGAAAATGATCATATCGAAATATTGAGATCAATTCGAAACGGAATTAGAATTATTTACCAACGGGGTCTAGTTTGCGTCGTGTGAAATGAAACGAATTCAAGGGATGTATGAATTTAGATGGAATATATGTACTGAATAATCCGGAATTTACATTTGTATGAGTACATATCCGTACACTCTGTTATTCCGTGACGATAAATGCGGGCTCGCACATTATCAAAGAGCTCTTGTGTCTATGAGGTTGTAGCCTTTGTTCTATTCGATGGGGATAATTATTTCCAGTTCAGGAAACACCACGCCCGGATCCAATACTGAACGGTACTAATTATCGAACTACTATACTAATCGAGTATCTAGAGACAACTAGGGATAAGCTGCATCAACTTCATTGAGTTGATCATCATCATTTGTTAAATTAACAATGATTTGAAAATTCAATCATTTTCTGGACATGTTTAATACCGCACCATTCGGAACATTGGATGATAATTAAATGGAATATTGTAAGTAAATTATTAGTTTAATGTTACAATATCAACATGGGAACTGTCCGTGCGTAGGATGAACAAATATACTCCTGTATACGTCATCATCTATGTATCGAATAATTCACTGTTTGTAGTATTACATTTTACAAGAGTACCTTTCGAAACGGAGTATTTGAATTCTTTGGATCTACGTTTACGAGTCCTTTCACCCTAATGATGGGTCGGGTAGGATTAGATTTATCTATGGAACTTTATTGAAATAAAACTAGTAGCCCCTAAACACGAAAGAAACTCATTTACCTGCTACTAACTACTTCACTTTCAAACTTTTTTCCCCATTCCAGTAATAAAATTTTCAATGACACGGCATCATCCACTCGATCGGGGAAGTTTCATTAATTGAGCATGAAATAGCGATATTCCTCTTTGAATAATCGACTGTGAAGTTCCACGATTCATCCAAGAACTATCAAGCTCCCGATCGATATATTTTTTCCTTTCTCGTTGGTCGTGTGTCAAATTGATAAAGAGATTGATAAGTATACGGAGACTTTCGATAAAGGTCGCTCAAAGAATAGATGTCAAAGTTTTTCAAAAGTGCTGGTCGAGCAAGGGACCGGAAATTAATTATTCGATCATCAAGACTTTTCTAAATACGTGACACGATACGATAGCGGAGACACGAGGGAAAGAAACCGACAGATGGTTTGAAACTTGTGGATTTATGAAAGAGTTGGAACGACTGAGCTTTTCGACGACCACAGTACGATATTAAATTGACAATCCTTGTGAACTTGTGTGTCATCAAAACTTTTCATATGGTAACCACTAAGAATCCCATCGTTTCAATATTTTTCAAATTCTTCAAAGCAATGAGCGAGAATTTTTATCTCCTCCTCATGATCGTAATAAACATAGATTCTTTCTTCCCATCCCTTAATTTTGATAACCCAATTAATTTTGCGATGAGTTCTATTTTGCATCCATTACAAGTTATAACGAAGTCCGTTGAAATTCTATTCATCACGAATGGCTGCGATATAACTCGTAATCGAGACATAACGGGAACCAAATGAAATTACTACGGTATTGGAATTCTGTTTTCATTATTCTTTTTATCCTACTCAGAGATAAAGGAGCGCGAAAAAAGGAGGAGAAAAAGATGTACAGTTTTCCATGCTATGGTATCGAGGAAGAGAAAAAGAGGAGAACGGAAAAGAACAAATGCACTCTCTTCAAAGATATTTTCTGTTTTAATTTCGTTAGGGAGTCTAAACTCACCAAGCACACGATTCAAGGGGGAGAGATACAATCAGAGGATCGAAAAAATTGATGTGTTTTGTTTGCCTCAAGAATAGGAAATTTCCCGTAAGAAACGATGGTGAAGTTCTGGAATTGAAATCCAAAGTCTTCCTATTTCTTTTCGACGTTTTTCGAAGACCCCTTTTGGAACGCACAGCAGGTAATTTCGAACAATGGACGGAAGAACGTCTTCTATTCGATCTTATTTTGGGCTATTTATGGAAGAAATTCATGTGCCTATTTTTCTCGAAACAGCATTTTTGAAATTTGCGGGAAGAATATCTCAAAAAGTTCTCAACCGATTTCGATGGAACTTGCAGGGTTCATTTTCTATACTATTGGCTCCTGTGAGAACCAAACATTCCTATGGTTCGACTTTGCAGCATACAAAGATTATTGCAAAAACGTCGCAAATTTTGGATTCCCTTTCGAAAAACTTGTGCCAATCCTCGATTTTGTTGTCGTTCTTCATTTTCATTAATTCGCACTGAAGTTGCATCACTAATTGACATAAATTTTCTCGCTCGACTGTTTTAGATCAAAATTGTGGCCTCCAGAATTTCCGCCAGTTCATGCCTCAGACGTCTTTAGGCGTGTATAAGTCTGCTATTTTGTCACAGAAAAGAACAAAAAAATAATTCGTCGATTCTGAGATATGTAGTAAATCATGCCAAACTTGGTTGAATTTGAATCAGAACTTCTTAGTAAAAGAGAAGGATTTGAAAAATGCTTGATTTTTGGCCTTCTAATTGTATCTGCGCTGTTAAAAATTTCAGAACAAAACTTCAAATACAGGGTGCGGTGCCAAAATTTGTGTTGTGTGGCGGTGTTGAACATTCATAACCTCGAAAAAGTCGCAATGTTGAAGCCAAGTGCGGAGTATAATCGAAGAGCCGCGATTATTGAAAGTGTTCGCGCTGGAATCACAGAAGGTATTGCAAAATATAATGAATCGGAGGAGTCAGACAAAAGTTCCGCGACACCAGCAAGGAAACCCCACCCCAAAGAACGCGTTGTTAGGACCCCCGAAATCATTGAACGGGCTCAGGAATTGATTTTGGAGGATCCAAGCCGGTCAATCCGATAATTGTCGTCAGTTGTCGGTGTAAGTGAGGAAACTATGCGTCGAATCGTGGGAGAGGACCTCCGCGACAAGTCTTATAAAATTAAAATGAGACAGATGCTTTCTGAAGCTGCAAGGACAAAACGAGTTGAACGCTGTAAGTTGCTTTTGTATTCTTTACGAAACAAGGCTGTCAGACGCCTCAGGTTTTTTTTCTGGCGAAAAAATCATTACTGTCGATGCAAAAATCAATCGGAAGAATGATCGCTGGCTCGCTCATGACCCTGAAGATGTCCCCATTGTTTCTAGAATGAAATTTCCGGCAAATGTTCACGTGTTGTTTCCAGTGAGGGTGATGTTATGCCACCGCATTTTTCCAACACAGGGGAAAATGTTACGGAAGAAGTTTATTTGCGTGTTCTGATGAATGTGGTGAAGCCCTGGATGGAAACGGTATCGAGCGGAAGGCCGTATGTTTTCCAACAAGACGGTGCACCCGCGCACACAAGTCATTTGGTGCAAAATTGGTTGTCGGACAACGTGGACATGTTTTGGTACAAAGAATTTTGGCCTCCTAACAGCCGAGACTTGAATCCTCTGGATTAATATGTATGGAGCGTGGTTGAACGTGGTGGAACGGGACGGGTTGAAGAGGTATTCGCAGAAATGGACCGTGTCGCATTAAAACGGGCCTGCGAATGCTTCAGACCGAGGGTAGAGGCAGTTATCGAAGCACAAGGGGGTTATGTAGAGTGGATGTGTTTTTTCATGTCTAAGAAACAATTCAGTAAAATAAACAATTATAAACTCCCCTATTCTTGTGATGAAAATTATTTTTCAATACAATGTTTAACTTGTCCGGATTTTGGCGCCGCACCCTGTATACGTAACGAAAGCAATTCCCAATCACGTTTTCAATTACAAAACTGTACATAAATGTGTGATATAATATAGTAAAAATTTGAAAATTCAATCACTCGTCAATGAATTTTCAATCCGAATACCAAGAATTCGGAATTTCAGTTACAAATGTGGCTAAAAAGGTTATGAAATTTCAAACAATTCACAACAGTTTGCCCCCTTTCAATGCGAAAATTCACCTGTGGTGCAAGGCTGACCCAGCCCTGACGAGCGATGGCGGAGCCTTGGGAAAAAGCCTGACTGAGGCTTGAAATGATAACCTCGTTTCAGCAATTAACGAGCCTCAATTTTGACGCCTGGGGCAACGGTGTTGTAGGGTCTCCAATTTAGGCGTAGACTTGATTCAATGGTTCTGCCATGATTGGCTGGTACAAAACTTTTGCTATGGAACCAATGTTGGTTCAATCCTGAACCAATGCTGGCACAAACTTGCACCAACAATGTTATAACACTTTTCATCTCTGTATTGCCTCTATTAGCAACCAACGCTGGCCCAATATGAACCCTCTACGCTTGGTTGCCACGCCTAGCCCAAGCCGTTGTCCCCGGTCAACATTGACGGAATCGCTAAATTTTTACATGGGTTAACGAGATACCGGTGTCGTAGACGCTTTCATTGATTTCATTCATTTTTTCTCAAATTTCAATCTCACGACATATTTTTCGATTAAAGAATCTTTTTTTTTTCTAGAATTTTTATATATTACCCAATGATCATATATTTTCAAACAAGGATATTCCTCGCATAAATAAAATATCGAGGGAAAACGCGTAGTCCCCGAGGGCAGTTTATCGAACGTCCAGCATAGCTATACGTATATATTCATTCCCTCTGATTCCGTCTCTGCAAACTATTTGTTCTCTTTTCTCTCTTTCTCTCTCTCTCGACTCGTGGTTTTTTCTTTTTTCCTCTTTTTTCTATTCAATCGTAACGGTCCGTTCATGAATCGTTGGATATGAACCGAACAAAAACCACTATTACCAAATTATTTTAAAATGCCTCGATCAGCTATTATATACCGTAACGACCGTATCGTTACCATGCACTGTTCGCTGGATTCAGTTTACAAAGCAAAAATGCTGATTTATATTGTAACTGCTCTGCCCCGTGATTTTTACATTTATACATGAAACAGATAGTGAATTCTCATGAAAAATTTGACATGTGCATTAAATTTTCAGGTAATGGGGAAAGTACCGTCGTAGTCATAAAAATTATTCCAAGCACATGTCTGCGTATGTCTTGATTCCCGCAAATTGGAGCTTGTTAGTTGATTTTTCGATGAGATTAATGTCATATATAATAACGAGAGGGTTTTTTTCACCCCTTTTTATTATTGTATGAAGAATAGATACTGGGAATTGCAATACTCCAATAAAATTGAAAAATTACCTAAATTTTTGAATTAGGATAAAATGTGTCAATTTGGGATACCATGTGCGGTATTGTAAGGGTTCATCGCGTCGATAAAAGCCAATGAGATACGCATTCTATATCATAGTGATACTACAGGATGAGGTTTCTGGAAACGTAGGATGCTCGTGAAAATGAACCCGCATGTTTATTACAAGGCCTGCTAGCTTACCAACGAAGAACAACGTAGGATCATACTATGGCGCGACAACTCCAAGCACGCAATTGCAATGCTTCACGTTACAGCAACGTCGTATTATAATGAAGCTATGCTTTCCTCGTTCCGTTTCCATATTTCTTTTCCACATTACATGTGTTATATTGAAACTCTGTAGAAGAAAAAAGCAATACGATTGGATAACAATATGAGATTCTGCAGGATATCTTCTAGTTTCTTCTGAGAGGAAAGAGGATTCCCCTCATTGAAATTTTATTCATGACCTTCCGAAGCCGTACTTTTCCGACTGTCTTGGAAATTTGAAGATTTCAACTTGACTGGACATGTACTTTCGATTCGTTGCGACTTTGGGGAAGATTGCAAGAAGTGCAGTGGCGGACCGAGAGCTCCTCTATCTTTCTCTACCTTCCACGAAACAAGAGATGAAAGACCGGCGTCGCCAGGTGTGTATCCTTTGCTTCTCGAGAATTGAAGGAGGATAGAGGAGTTTTCAGTCCGGCACTGTATATATGTACATAAACAGAATATTTGATTGAACTTTATATTACTTACATCAGATTTACTGCGAACGAGCCGTATGAAGATTTGTTCAAAGCAGAACACATTCATTCGCTACCTACGAGTATTAGATTGAGAGGCGGTGAAATTTTGATTCGATATGAGAGAGTTAATAAATATTGCAGGGCAAGTTTTTGTGGAGTGCTCTTACGTGAATGAGAATATCTCTCTTGAACTCGATCGGGTTGAGTTGTAATGAGCCACGATAAACGATAACGGTGCAATGATTGATTAATGTTTACAGATTTCTAAAAACTCACTAGAAATTGACTAATCATCAACCTTTCGAGACATTGCAACGTTATCACGATGAACTGTATCTATGGCAATATCCCTGTAATGTGACGAGAGACGTGTTGTGAGGCGTATAACGAGCGTTATTGGCCGCCTTAGTAGAAGAAGACAGAGTGCGTAGGCGTAGCGTGTCTGTTCTAGTCTGCCGGTTCTACTGACATCCTCTAGGCGCTTCAGGTCGATGCCAAACGCATGACAAGCAAAAATACGAACGCATACGGGTATAAGAAGAAGTGCTGCCCCATGTATCGGCATTTCATCTCTCGGCTTCGTGGTGTGAGACTACACGGAGAGCATTGCGGCTGGAAAATTTAATCATTTTCAAGAAAATCTGAGAATATTTCGGAGTTCTGTTAGTGAAAATGAAACGGTTCTGATTTTTATCAAAGAACAAAAGTTGAAAGAAAATCTGAAATCTCCGAAAGTCGAGTATGAGATTTTACTATTCATTGTCTAATGTTTTCTCCAGGAAAATTTCACATAAATGCGAATCATTTTATCATTATTGAAAAACTGTGAAATGTTTTGAGATTTACTTTATATTTGAATTACATTTTTGTCCGTGTATCTACCAAAGCACCGTTTGGGTGAGTTGAATACTCCCACGAGACGTTTGTTCAGCTTTTGTCATGGCTTTCTTTGATGACCAGTGAGCGTCCCTCGGACTGAACTTATATTGAGAGAGAGATGTACTGGGCTCATATAGAGCAGATTCTAATGTTCAACTCAATCAAAATTCATAATTGTACACACGGAAGAAGATAAATTTTTGAAAATTACTACATTCTTACCAAATTGGCAGGATATAAGAAAATATCACTGTTATTGATAGACAGTGTAGTAAAAATGAATGATTAACAGAATATTCTTGAGTACGAGCGTGCAAACTTCTGCATGATAAATTACACATTTTTACTACACTTCTATATCAATAACAGTGATATTTTTTTACCTTATCCTGCCAATTTAGTAGGAATTTAGTAATTTGTGAAACTTCATTTTTCTCCGTGCGGTAATGACTTCCATTTAAAGAATTCTGCACGATCATTGCGCCCTCTCACTGGAAAGAATTCTTAATTCAATTGCCTTCGTAACAACAGTATTTCCAATGAAGATGTAATCTCTTTGGTTCTGACTGAATCACCCCTTGTTGGAAAAATTGGCAGAACCGCTAGATCCTCACATTGGCAGCATGGTCCCATATTCAATCATATGAATCGTTCTAGTGTCTATGAGAATCTCACCGACTGTACTACTTCCCGTAGTATGCGTCGATATAGAGACCATTACCATTGTAAATGACAACCTGAACGTAATCAATAGGAATAATTCATCACGAGAGTCAATTTAATGAGCTTCCTCATGAGCTTGGTGATTCTTTCAGTCCCTCAAATTTCATCACCACAACGTCCCTTACCTCCAGCTCTCTCTTTTATTTCCAAATCCCTCACAAGCAAATCTATACGATATATCTCGAAATTTTGAGATATGCAAATGATCTCATTTCACACGCGACAACCCGGTGAGTTGCTCTACTTTTGTAAATACACTGTTATAACAAATTGACACACATTTCGATAATCATATCCATCGCACGCTCATTTGAATACGCTTGAATATACTCCAGACGAACCCTCCTGCAAAATAATTTCCATAATCACCGAGAAGGGAATTCGAGAATTGAAATCCATCAATATTCCATTCCAATGAATTAATTACAAACAGAGAAAAAATACTAAATCATACTTATCCCTAAACGTTCTCAAGATGACGAAGAACGTATATCCAATTAGAGTCAACGATAAGAATCTTTTGCGATTCTTTTGGATATTCTTCGGTGGTGGAATCATCGTGTTGCGTCTGCAACGTCGGAGGTATCCATTAATAAATTACCTGGAAGCGAGAGAAGAACCGTCGCGACGGCGTCGTGTCGCGTGCAAACGCCTGAGATTCACAAGACTAGGGATTCAGTCTGGGGCTGGGATTCATTTTACAAAAGGAACAGACTTCTAGACTACTACCTCGTTTGAGTTTGAACTACGAAAGGGAAATGGAAGAGAAAAAAAGAAAGAAAAACGAGCTCGAGTCGTCAAGTATCAAAGGACTGGGAATTCACCGCGTTCTTTATTGACATCTGCATCAACGCATACTCATGAGGGATTTCCATTCTGAATTCGATGTGTTCAAAGTGGATCTCTTTGCGATCGGAAAAAGAGAATCCATTATCCAAAGATGTGACACTGAATCGAATTAAGAACGTTGACGATGTTCGTGAGGGGGACTTTTTTTTTCATACGACATCGTGAAGTTTTCAATTGTAGATTGACTTTCGTTTCTATGAAATCAATGTATAGTGCGTAATATTACATGATGTATGATACATCATATCCTTGTCATATTCCTCCAATATTCGTTACACGAATAGAATCGATATTGTATTACTCCCATCCACTTTCGATACGAATTTTAGTTTGAATTTGATATCACCACGTCATTCGTCGGAACAGTTGTTAGATTGTCGATATTTCAGATTGCGCTACTGGAATCTCCTTTTGTATGCCATAGAAAATCGTTATTCGATGACAGTGGATTCAAAACTACGTGTGTCATTATTCCGTGTAGCATTATTGAGGTACGTTCATTTCTACGGTTTCCACTTTTCGATATCCAAAACGTGGTCAAAATTGAATATCCTGTCTCTCCTTTCCGCTTCGAGTACATGAAAAGTGTGAAAGAGAGGGGGGGAAAGTACTGTTCGATGAAAAAGAAGAAACGAGAGGGGAAGAATTGGTAATCGAGCACGCGAGCCAGTCCCCAAGTGGTGGTGGACCGGAAGCCCGTAACCACTGACTGATACGACGGTGTTCCACCGTCTCCAGAGTGTTATTACTCTTCATCGTGCTCCCATCGAGATTCGTTTGGCACGCGAAAACTCTTCGTCGCCTATTCATTCGTTTTACTCATCCCCCTCTATTCCCGGAAAAAGAGCAAGAAGAACAGCAGATGGGTGGAAAGATCAAAGATAAAGTGGATAGATAGATTAGCAGTGAATACACAAATCGTATGTTTGAAAGAACATTTCCTCAAATTACATGATCGTAAATTAGGATTTCAGCTCATTGCGTGTGTTTTTTCTCAAATCCATTGGATTCGATAAGGGGATGAATTTGAATTTAATCGCATTCATCGATCTGTAATGTATGAAGATAAAATGGGTGGATTTGTTAAATAAATCAACTGAAGTGTATGTTTGAAATTTGAAATGTTCTTCTGGAAGTAGAGACAGAGTGACTATTTTTATTGAATGCTTGGATATAGTTGGATTGAATTTTGATCGGAGTATTAATAAAACGAGTAAATATTCATGATTTCACCGAATAATTTCACCCTGATTTTTATGAGATTCACATCTATCATTTAGATGAACTCTGGATATGTGGACATAACTTCGAAGCCGTGCACATTACCTTTCTCGGAGAACGATTTAATCGGTTTCATGTGGATCTCAGAACATTTTGGCTGGAGCTTGAAATATTCCGAATAGATAACAATATTCCTTCGAATTTCTATGACTAAGACAAATTTATTCTGCTCGTTTCAAGCATTTTGAAAAGAAAGAAAGATAAGTGTTTCCTTTCGCATTGAGAACACAACAATTCTCCCTAATCCGCTTATATTTGTCGAACTAGTTTCAAAGTGAAGTATCTTGAAATATAAACCGTTGAGAGCTCTTATTCCCGGATTTGGTGGTATATAAACACTCCACACTTCCATTTTCGTTTTCGTAGAAAGTGTCGTCGAAATGATCTTAAGACGTTATATATATTTTAAGAACATTACTCAGTTGTGAAGAGTCTTAAATTTGGAATAAATCACCATTGACAGGGTAAATTAACAGAAATTCTGAAGAAAAAAGCCTGTTATATTCCATGTATATTCAACGTACAGATTATATTGAAGTATCGCGTATTACTTTCATTCTCTTTTTCTGTCGAATTAGTAGATCCAGTACATCGTACGAGCGCTCATTTCCACATGTTCATTATTTTTGTAGTCACGAACTATCGCATGATGTTTGTTTTCAGATAGTCCTATACACGCGATAAATTTTTCTCTCTCATTCGTGTCCAAGCATGGATATTTGTTAGAAGAGAAGGAAAACAATATTGGAATTTTTAGATCAGACAATTGAACAATTCTCTAAGAATCAACAATGATTTTCTCTCCTCATTTGCCCCAGTCTTTTGTAAAATCTCTCGGCATCTTCTTCGCTCTTACGATGATTCTATTTCGGCTTTTCGTAGATTACAACCGGTAGCACGGAGCCCTGTACTATTATTAGGCAATGGTACTCCCTCTTTCTAGATCGTATTATTTGTTTGACCTCGCTTTCTCGTACATCTTCTATCCTCGTGTACGTTGTAAGAAGAAGGCAGAAGGAGAACGAGAGAGGCGAAGGAAAGAGAGAACGTCGAAGAACTCTGGCTCGGTACGTGCTCAGCTCAAGGGACGGGACGATTGCAATTTTAAACACGAGGGATAAGACCAGACCCGTATACAAAATACAAAACTTTACGATATAGTTACCTTTCCATTTTCAATGAAATAAATGTCAAATGTCGCGACGGGGCAAAATGAAAAGTAAACAACGTTGGAGTTGTTCAGCTTTTGAAAGATATTCTCAAGAATTCACGTGAAAGTTTCCATTATGGATTTGAATTATCAAGATTGAGGATCATAATGAAGGGGAAAATCCAAATACCGTTGCGCCATGTCTACGAGGAAACACAAACCAGTCATGTTTACCGATCCACCTCGGTGTGAAACGAGACGCGTGTTCTCAGCGTGCAATTAGTAACATTGCACCAGCGAGTATACACCTGGATATCGTCACGCGAGAGTTCGGTAATGCCTAACAAAATGAAACATTTTTATCATCTAATTGTCGAAAGCCCCGAGACTTTGTTAATTGCGAGACATATTTATAGTCGATGCGCAGAGTTATGGAGTCAACCTTCGGAATCAACCCCCAGTCAACAAATCTTCGATGATCTTGAGTAAACAAATGAAAGAATAGGAGGGAGTTTCTAAATGTTTTATTATTCGCCTGCTAACTTATACGAATGTATAAATGTATATACATACAAATAACGTCTCACCCTCTTTCTAACAGCTTCGGCGAATGTCGAAAGCACTAATGTATAAACAGCTCGTAAAATGTCATAGGGGAAGCATTAGTGAGTGTTGAGCTGAATAAATACTCATTATTAGGGATGGAGACGAGTTTACAATGGTAACGACTAACGAGGAGGGTGAAGCATACCAAGCACACGATGAAACTGAAAACGAGGGTAAAACCTTCAGACTTGACTGTCGGTGTAGAGAATTTTCAGGAGAAGTGATTTGAATGCGATGGGTAAAACTGGAACTTCTCATAAAACTCGTTCATCTATCTTCCTTTGAGTGCTCCTTACTCCTCAAAATGGAACATTTCACTTATTTCAGGACACACTCATTGGATCATTTTCTCGTTGGACGTAATAGATTGAACACGTTACTTTCCAAGATGCACGTTCTTACACGTGAAGTGTGAGAGATTTCTAGTCTTTCAATGTAATGAATTCTGATAGCCTTGTCTCTTTCAACGAAGTTTGCGTAAAATTTTGTTCGTATACGTGAGTGGAGTTTATAATCCATCACAGAAGCTTCTTGCGAAATAGAAATTGGAGTGATGATATTCATCTGATGCTTAACATGTTATTCGGTGGATTATTGATTCGAAAAATGTCGTTTTGGAGTTGCGGTTCGAAAAATTAATGGGATTTAACTGTCATTAGAGATCAATTCAACCAATCAAGATATTTTATAGCGAATCCCTGACTGATTAGAAGAATAGATTGTGATTGAATTCGAAAAATGATAACTACCCAGTGAGCATGATTGAGGATCTTTACCAGAATATCTGGAATATTGGAATATCGAGATTAAATCCACTAGCATATGATCCAAAACCAAGCCTTCGATCAATTGAATTGAATCGGATACTATCACTGAGAGGAATGTATCATTAAAAATTACTGATTTTTGTCAGTAAGCGAGGGATATACTTGACATGTGATTACAAACTGATGGGAAATACCAGTAATTTTTCCTAGCGTTATAATAACCGAGGAAAAAAACTTTTATCGTTACCAGCGTCGAACATGATGGTTTGTGATCACGATCCTTGCTTCTTTCCCCGAAGCCACGGAACATTCTTGAAAATGTTATGGTTTCCAATTTATATCAATCTCACCAATTGAGAGTTCGTGTTTTCTACATTGAGTCATAAGAAATTACTGTTTTTCAACATGAATTCCCACTGGTTTTAATTTTCAAACTTCATAGTATGAGAAATTACTGTTTTGTCTCATTGATTTCTGATCTCATGCCAAGTATATCAAACTGTATGTCAAGTATATCCCCCGTCTAATGGGAAAACCAGTAATTTTTAATGAAGAATTTCTCTCAGTGTACATTGGAATTATGTACTCTGTCACTGGATTGATTCTTTTCCGAGCATCTTACATCAAGTCATTGAAAATTCAGTTGAATTTTCCTTTATTCATACTTTTTCTTTTGTTTTTCTCTATCGTTTCGTAATTTTTTTTCAATTCTTTACATTTTCTATCATATTAGGATGTACAATGTGAGTAAATTCAGAATGAAGCATGGATTATGTTTGCATTTCACATTTATAGCATTCTCATTAAATTGCAGTACACTTCGTACCGCCTGGAGTGGAAGTTCAAATTTCTCATCGCATGCATGGAATTTGATTCGAGCCACAAACCTCGCCGTGCAGGGCGAACTTCTGTTCGTGCGATAATGAAAACAATCTGTTGACAGGTGGAGAATCAAACGAATGAAGTTGTTTTTTGAACAAATATTCGTAATATCTCAATGAAAATTAAGTCCTTGTGGTTACGAAAGAAATCTTCATGGAATTCTTTGGAATCGGAGCTATCGATCAATTTACAATAATAGTGTTTTTGGGCTACGAATGTTTTCACAGTTGCATGCATTGTGGTCATAATTTTGATTTTTGAAATTGAGGCGTTTCGTTCTGTCAATCAGCGTGTTGGTGATTTCAATTGCTAAAATAACTGACGAGTTAAATTAAGTGATTTTTAGCATAAATATAACGGGTGTGAAGAAAATCTGATCAAAAGAGTTTGTCATAATACAATAAAAGTGATAATAGACAATGTTATGTTCGCTGGATAGCGAATTTACGGGAAAAACGGCCAGTTGCAATGGGAATAACCTATAAAAATCCAACGGAATGCTCTTTCTATCGAGAATTCCAACAGAAATCGTTGTTTCAACGGTTGATGTGTCAAGTTTGATCTAGCTTTTCGCGGTAGCATATCATGTATGAAAGACTAAAAATTTTTTTAGGATTTTTCTAGATTTGATTTCAATCAGTTCCCCACACAATCTCCAGAATATCGCTGCGGCATTACAGAGACATTACAAGGTGACAGCAATATTTTGAGACATTACTGAAACATTCTGTGCTGTATGGAGCAGGTGAAATCAACTTTCTGGCGGAACAGCTATGTCTTTAGTACTGAGAAAGATTGGCTCTAACAGAATGTATACATGTTCTAAAACGAATCGGTATATGATTCATGTATTCGAGTCATAATATTCGATGATGGGCTGTGAGAAAGTCGCCCTAACGGGAAATCGGGGCGTGTGACGAATGTTTCATGTTCCCTTTTTCGGGCAGATTGAGGAGGTAGATCCACTCCCGTTTACCCCCTTCCCCAACCAGCATTCACTCTAAACGGAGAAGGTAAATCTCTTCCGCGTCGCTTCCTAGTCAATCCCGTTGAAACTTCAAGGTCCACTCACTGGGAAGTTTCGGTCCTGTTTATTTTCGAACCGAAAGAAATTGACTGGGCAAGTCAATCTTAGGACTCACTCCAAACAAGCCAACGAGATGAAGTGCCAAGGTATGGAGCGACACGTCCTTATATACCTGGAAAAGATCATTCACGTTTGCCATGCACTCAGGAGCCATGCGACTCCTCTAGCGGATGAGGAGAAAAATATCCGTTCAGGACGAAACCGTGAAAAAGCTCTACCGCCTTCAAATCCTGGCTACTTATGACCTAGACATACAAGCTACGGGAACGTGAACTTGAGGAACAGAAGACTGTGCAGATCTTTTATACGGTTTCTGTGCATCCGTTTCTACGTTCACGTCAATTATGTAGACAAACCATCACCACTTAAACTCTGCCCTTTTCTACTGGAACATGCGCGCACTTTGAGAATTTATGATTCCGTTGGATTCCTTCTTACCAGGAGCACCCACACTAATCCTCAAAGAGGCGCCAAAATTGGAATAAAAACCAACTCTCATCGTTCTTGAATCAAAAAAAATCATAAGGAAACCGTGGTCACGCCTGTGAATGATTATGGAAATCACTCACCGACTTAACACGTGGTATGGAATCTATTGGAGAACATAGTGCGATTGAGAGACTTCTCCTCATACTTTTGAAAATGACCCACGAATCGATAGAGTTGAGCAAAGACCTGACCGATACATCGCAATGCGGTGAAGGTACCGCGATGTACCATAGATATCTGCCAGGAATGCGGATAGAAGTTTAGACTTGGTCGGTTCGTGGGAATTTCCAAAAGGTCTGTAAAAGTTTCACGAAAGTGCGGTGAATTTCAATTCCATTGGCACGTTCAGCCAATCAAGATAGGTGGTTTGACCGAGATTCGGGATATGCAGTCGTTTGAGCAAAGAACGTGTTAGTGATTTCAGTGGACAGTTAAAATTGATTTGTCCCATTGCCAACAATGATTGTTTTATACCCTGAGTTCGCTGGCATATCTAATATCGCGATAGACGTCGTTATGAAAATAGGAAAGAATTGAAGAAAATGTGTGAAAAAAATGGAGAAGCAATGAAAAAGCAAGAGGAAAATGATAAAAGTTTCCCTATTTCTTCATTTCAAGTACAGGAAGAACGAAGGAAACTCTACAAAATGACAATGTCGTAAACTTGTGCTCTCCACTTTATTTCATCATCACTTCATTTCCCGTCTGATTTCCGTCTATATTCTCCCTTGTCTAAAGAGGCAAAGTACCAAGATGTTCCTTGAATGAATGAAGAAGGATAATCAGTGCCCAAATGTTTGAGCTTCCATAATTCATGAACAAGATTTAGAGAGAACAAAAATGATGAAGTGTAAGATTTCTTAAGAATAATATGTTACATCTTCTATGAAATTTCAATTTCGTGTATAAGAATGGACATTGAAATGGATTCCAATGACTACGCTTTGTGATATTGGTTTTGAAGAATTTTCTTATACATGAAATATCCAACTTTTTGATATTTGGGAGCTTTTTGTTTGTAATTCATCGTCTTTTCGGGTAGATTCAGTTGTTTTTGCCGAAGTTTGTCAAATGCAATCTTATGTTTGCTGATTTATTCCTCGACTCTAGAGTTTTTTTACATTCCTATATTCCTTGAACAACATCAAACATATCGCGCATAATTTGGATGTCGTATGAAAAAATCCTTGTTTCTAACTTCTTCTCATTCCCCTTTTGACATTAGTAAAAAGCAGTGAAAACTTGCATTCCTGGAATTGCGAACTGTTATTAAAAAATTCCTTCAAAACCTTTGGTATCGGTCGAACAAAGGATGTGAATTACAAGACCATTTTCCATCTCTTATTTTATTCCAACATCATCTTTCGTATGTAGATTCTTCACGTTTCTTTTCTCGAGTAGCGTTTTATGTTGTTATATTCGGTGACTGTGATATTAAATTCCACTTGAACTGTAGAAATTAAATGCTTTCACTATGTAGCATCCTATAGAAACATCGCGAATTGAATAACTCACTTCTTATTGCACTACAAACATCAAGTCCCACGATTTCAATAAAGGAGTAATTCTAAATAAATCCAAATTCAGGCCACCACTCCCACGGATTTGAAAGTCCAGTTTTTTGAGTTAAATAATTCATAATTCTTTACCAACACCATTTCACTCTAAGTAGAATCATGTTTCGCTCAACGTTCAAGTCAAGAGTCTTATGTTCGCAGAGATAAAATTGGTTCTTCCGATCGACAACATATCTGAGATTTTCGAATATTCTCTACGACGAAAGCAAAGGACGTATATCCTTCTATCTTTGCATGTATGTTTAGAAAAGCAAGAGAAAGAGAGGAAAAGATTGTAATACTGAATTCTTGCATGCCCTCAATCGATTCAAGAAGTAGAAGAAGGCTTCACCGCTTTCTCTATCCCCGATCCATACGCCTTCTTCGTACACCGTTGGGATTGTTTTTACGTTTTTCACGTTTTTTCACGGTGAGCCGAAGGCATACCCTCTACCGAATTATTTCGATGGATTCACCCGAGAGGAATACAGAAGCGAAGCTTCTGGCGCACATTCGTGTTCCTTCCCCTTCGCTTTCCTTCTTTCGAGTTTCTTGTCTCTTCGTCTCCCTTCCTTCCTTGGCACTTCCTTTTCCTTCCTCGTTTATATCCCAATATCACTTGAGCATCCAAAGTCTAGAGTTTCTGCGTTTGTTCTCTCAGCTTTCCGTTGCCTCTTATTCTACTGGTACCACAATGCAGCCACTTTATCTCCATACGTACACGTGTGCTTTACCACGTGCCGTATCATATAGTCACACATATGCGAATCTACTCACGAACCGTAAAAGGAAAATATTTTCCCTTTTACGATGAGAGGGAATAATTTTGAGTTTTTGACCTCGTGGTGCTGCTGCATTCGATAAATCCCTAGTTTGGAAATTGAAAGGAATGAAAGGACAACCACAGAAATTGATGAAAAAAGGAATAGAATCACAGGATACATGATATATAGTATCTTATCGCACAGTTGTGCGTTCCACCGTAAGATACATCGCTGAATGCCCCAACCTATCATACCTCGTCCTCCTCCTTCGCCCTTTCCATAATCTCAACCCTTGCCCCTGTTGGCAGTGTTGTACACAGAATCATGTTCCGTTCGGGGAAACGAGGTTGAGTTTCCGCGACCGAGACGGTGCGTGCTTTCACGTAGAATCACGTGCACAAACTAATTTCCCTGGTACACGCTCAGCTTCATCGTGACCCGCAGCTTGCAACCTCACCATACAGAAACGTGCGGTGAAATTCTTATCGTGCTGCTTGTTTTTTCGGTAACAGTCAAATATGCCAAGACTACCAATTAATTTTCTCTTTTCCAAAAAAAGGAAAAAAAAAAGAATAAAATAAAAAAAATCACAATGTAGCTCTTCGGCCTTGAGTCGTGGGGAGAATATTGAAATCAGGACAAAATCCATACCACTTATCCTATCTTATCACCCATGTAATCGCCCGTACACGGAAGAACGAATCGGTTATGAAAAATCTTCCATTTCCGCGTGACCTCAGGCTCTCCCTTTGCATATACACACGAATGCATGTTTTTTTTTCTCAATCCTCATAATTCATAGTTCAAAACCCGTCGAGATAAATCATGGTCCGTTGTTTTATGAACGAGGATACACACAGGGAGGAAAATTGATCGATGAAAGTGCTCATACTCGTGTAACTTGTGACACACTTTTCTTTCATTTTCAGGTTATGAGTTGTATTGTTTCAGTGATTTTTCATCGTTTCATGATTCATAGAGAAAGGATTTCTGTTGAATTAAGATTCATACATTTATTAATATCATTGGTAGTTCGTTTTCTGTACAAATCGATGCGATATATAAGCTTTACAAGAGATACTCTATATGCCTTTCAACAGGGCCATCATCAATTAATTTCATCCACTGAAGTGAAAATCCGACATCAAGATATGTAGAGTTGATGCCAAATTTGTATATATAATGTATACAAAATATATGGAAATCATATAGAAAGAATTCTGACAATCGAAAGAATAAAAATTTGATGAAGATGATCCTCCCGTCGATTCGATATTATTTCATTACAAGTAAATTGCATTTGAATATTCAAACTTGCTTGAAAATGCATAAATGGAAAGTGCAACACACTGTAAAAAAATTTCACCGGAAAATTCCAGTACATGTACTGGAAGTCATTAACCTGTACATGTACCGGAAAATTTGAGCACATTTGTACTGCAAAAATTCAGTGCAAACGTTATGGAATTTCCGCATCAAAACTGGAAATTTTCTGAGCCTCGGTACTGGAATTTTTCAGTACACGAGCTGGACTTTTCCAGGACATGTACTGGAAAATTAATGCTGAAAATATCCATGAAAATTGAAAAAAAATTGCTCACGCAAAGTGATTTTGCAGGGTCCTTGTGTTCCAAGATGATTGAGAAACTTTTGATCGTTCATTTGGATGGACAGAAACTCATGTCTACCTAACAGGATTTGAACCCACACTTTTCTACCTGCCTACCAACTGAAACCTAAGACCTAACCGATGAGCTATAGCGCGACATGTTGGAAGGCCAGCTTGGGTTACTACATATGCTTCATATCTAGAACACAAGAGGATAAGTCTTGGAAAAACCTCATATATCAATTTCATTGGCTACAATTACAATTATTATTCAAAATCTCAATCAGGAAATTTTTAATATAAAGACTTGAAATTTTTCCTGCCAGAAATGACGAAGTCCAATAGAAGTGGAAAATTTCAGTGCAACAGTGATTAAATTCCGTTGCATAGCAACTGGAAAATTCCATCACACGACCTGAAAATTGCAGTTCAAAACCTGTATAATTCAATTGCATAGTAACTGGAAAATTCCATCACAAAACCTGAGAATTGCAGTTAAAAATCTGTATAATTCCAGTATACCAACGATTAGGTTTTTTTTTCTAAATTCCAAATTTTTTCTCAAGTCCTTTTTGAGGGAATATTTTTTTTTGGTGCACAAGAACTATAAAATTGTAGTACGAGCCGGTAAAATTTTCGCGAAATCATGGCAAAATTTCAGTACATCATCTCAAACTTGAAAATTCCAGTACAATGACTGAATTTTCAGTTATGCTTGGTAAATTTTCAGTAACGTAACAACAAAATCTCTGTACATGTACTGGAATATCCATATTCCAGTACTAGCACTGGAAATTTCCAGTCCAGTTGCACAGTAAATTTCCAGTTTTTTTTTACAGTGCACGATACACACTGAACTTGAACTGCTAAAAATGTTCAAGAAATTTCGAAATGTATACTAAGGATAAACGGTTGAAAATTCCACTTTGAATCATCGGGAAGACTAGAAAATCATGACTAAAAAGTTAATTGATGTTTCAAACTTGTCAAAATTCTGATTACAAATCAAGATTCAGTTCAAATCGACCGATGGATTTGATTTTCCAATTACCATGCGTATTGTGATCAATGGTTATTATTGCCAATATGATGAATCGTTGAATGAAGATATCCACGAATGGAGGCAGCCTTCGATTTTGATACTCCACGATGCGAACGTCAATCAAGATACCTGTACGTGATGTACGATAACAAACCTGTGGTTTCAATTATTAACTACATCTACTGTTTCACACTGGTCGTCCATCGCACAGTCTAGAAGGTCTGCATCATTATCCCGCAATGTGGATGAAATTGAGATATAAAAAATCCTTAATCATTTTCCCGTTGATTGTTATACTATTTCAATTTGATCTGTATTCCACTCATAGATTATGTTCGTTTTTTTGAAATCCTATTTTCGTTTAGAGCAGCGCAAAATTACATTTCTAAGAACTGAGAATGTCAACAATTCCTCTTCATCCTTCTCCAATCAGCGATGAAAACATTCTAAAATCACTCTTCTTTGGCCATCAAGAGTGAAGCTGACATCAAAGAGTGATCATTTCATCAACTCTCGTACATTGGAGCTAATGAATTGATAGTAATTTATCAGTAATTTTCAATTCCGGGTATAAACTCAACATTAAAGACAGAAATTCTGAATTCTTATTTTCAAAAATCAAGAGCTCAAATGATTCATTATGTACATGAAATATAGGTCCATTCTTCTCATGCTATCATTGGATTTCAATACTGACTAACCATTCTAAATGTTCTACGTGAGACTTTCGTCCAAGAAGATATTTGACGAGAATAACTTCCCTCGGTCATGATTTATTCTTCCTGATTATTCTCATAATTCCCAACAGTGGTCAAGGAACACAGAAAATGGTAAGGGTCGTCTATTTCTCTTCCCTCTATCCGTACACGTATGCATACATATGTATTTGAGTATCTGACTGGCTCATTTGTCATGTACAACACATTAGGTTATTAGTCAAAAAGGCAAGGAAGGACGATAAAAAGGTGGGATCAACAGCACCCCAGAATAAGGGAGAAAAACAATCATTCGAATTGACGAAAAAGGATTAAACCGATAACGAAAAGCAAATAATAATATAATTGATGCAGAAAAAAGATGAAATTTTCGTGGAATGAACACGTCCGGTTTTGATACACGAGTATACATAACATTTCGGCTGCTCAACCGCAAAAATATTTCATACAGCATTCATGGATATTTTGTTCCTGAATTTCTGTTTGATCAATCATTCCAATAATAAATCCATCTCTCCATTGGAATCTCACTCACTAATTTCATCTGACTCATTGTTGAACATTGTTGAACGTTGTATAGAATTTATGATTTACTTTCTTATCGGTGGAGCTCATCAATTCTCTATACTTTCCTCTAATGAAGCTGAAACTAGCATCTGATCGATACAACTTTTGATAGAACTGGTTTACTCATCACTTTGTGATATGAAAAAGATTGATGTTCATGAAAAGTCACAATAATTTGTCGCTGGTTTCGGTTTTATTCTGCTGTGACTAAAAGTATCTTCTGATCGGGAGATGATTGTAAGAAATGATACCGCTGGTTTCAGACCATCGATTATGAATATTCAGTAAGGATTTTGGGACCTCAACCTGACAGTGGTAACATTTGGTGAAAATCAGCATGAGAGATTTTTGAACCGTTGATTACAAACTTTCTAAGTGAGTAAATGTTCAACTTCAATAAAATGAAACATCATTCGAGAAAGGATAGGATAAATACAGTAAAATCATCAAATTTTCATCTCTCGGTTTTAGAGAGGATGCACTCGTATTTTCTAGTTGATCGAAATGAATGTGAATCTATAAGAAATCCGTTTATTCAAAACCGCGTGATGAACACAAAAAATAACAAAAACAAAAAGACATATCATTCGATCATGATAACCCATTGTGCGCAGACTATCTCTTCTCATGGAGCATTCCACACGATTTCTGCCCCTCATGTGGAATTGATTACCAACGCGTATCAGGAAGGGTTAAAAATCACTCGAACAAACGAGACACAAATGTCAGACAATGAAGATGCATATCAAGGTAGATCGATCAGTAAGTAACCATTGTGGCTTGAACTGGCGCTTGGAATCCTATGTAACGACCACTATCTCCTCGTTTTATCGTCTCTTTGGGTCTCTTTGATCGTTTAAGCAGACGCGTACAGGGGAAGGGAGGATGGCTCAGAGTTCAGTCATCGACGAGGGCGTAAAGTGCACTCACTTGGTTAAAGTGGACGCGGATGGGACGCCGTCAGGGTGAAATTAACGATCCTAGGCTACCGTATAAAGATCCCTGAGACTAGCAGAATAACGCATGGCTCGTGAAAATAATGCAGCGCCCAAGCAAGGTTGTGCGGCAAGTCGTGAGGACAAAATTTATGCGGCCAGTCGGGTTAAATCACGATCTTAGAGTAGTAACGTTACCAGTACCTCATTCGAAGCACGAAATATCGTGTGTCTTACGTGGGAGGTTCCCATTCTGCTCCACCACTCTCCTCCACCAAAAAAAAAGGAAAAAAGAAACAACATTCTTTTTCGCTAGCTCATAATTCCATCATTAATTACATAATATTGTAGATACACATGGATTGAACAATCGATACGTTCAATGGTTTTATAAAATTCCGAGAGAATTCTTTGTATTGTGGTGAAAGGGAGGGAATTATTTGTGCTGATCGAATTCACCTCTGACATGTTCGTTACCGTCGTATCAAGGAACAACGTAACACAGATTCATCTCTTTCGTGTACACTCGTATATAGATATGGAAAAGTAATAAAGATCCCATGGGCCAAAGAGCTTGTACACGCGATTGCGTTTATATACGTTCGTTATTGTTTTCATACCAAAGAAACGCAAGAGATTATTCAGGGAAATAGGAGAGTAAGAAATATGAGAGAGGATGAAATCGCCGATCCGAAATAACAAGCTACGTTCCTATGAAAATACAGAGGGAGAGGGATTTTTCGTGATATACACCCACGTGGCCACGTTCCTTCTTCCCTTCACTCTTCTCCTTTCCTCTTTCTCGCAATTTTGGCTTCTTCCTTATCGTCTAACTGAAGTCAAACCTCCTTTGGGTATGTGTGTTTTTCCAGGGGGTGCTGAGAAAACTCGGGGAAAGCTTGAGTGTTTGCTTTTCGTTGCAGAAAATTTTCTTCTTCTTCTTCTTCTTCTTCCAAGAATTTATAGTCAAACGTGGGTGATGGTGTGTACGTACGTGCGTGTGTTGATGTAGGAATACGTGTACACTCTGGAAAATTGATAAAGTCAAGTTTTAAAAATTCCATATGCATCCAACTGCTTGTGTTTCTCGAATAAGTATGAAAGAGAGTGGTGAAAGTTGATGGTAAAGGGAAGGTATTTTGAAAAGATTTTAGAGAAGAGATGGTTCAATGATTTTGTCAAGACAAATATCGAGAATTGAATTGTTATGGATCTCACATTCTGCAGTGGATTTTTTGAAATCGTGATTTTACGTCTGATACGAGCTAATCCTTTACTACTCACATTGACAATCTTCCAAGCCAGATTTTTGTGAGGAATTGAAATTCCACAATTATTTATCTCAACAAGTTGATGAATTCGAATCTCCAAGAGAAATGACGTTCTGATTGATAAAGATTGAATCTCAAATTTTCAAACGTTGGAGAGTACTAAATAAGTGCGGAGAAAGTGAAAATGCGGCAGGGAAGTTTTGTAAAAATTTGAGATTCAAAAGACTTGGCGCGGTGCTCAGCCGGATTGTTGCAGTGAAATGAAATCAAAGAAAGTCGTGGAAGTTCTTTCGCGACCGCTTTTTATGACTCATTTCCTTTTCCTCTTTTTCTCACCCTGTTTTCAAGCTGTGGAAAGTTCGGCAGAACTTTCAAGATTTCCCTAATTTGCTGGTTTCAAACTTATTCGACGTGCTGTAAGGTATGAATTGTTTCTGAGTAGTGAAGATGAAATAGGGAACAGAGGAATGCAAGAATGCACTGATTCCGTATACAATCTTTTATGAATCTTGTGAATTATTTGGAGAAGAATATGTTCGATAATGCACGATACGATCACTTTTTTTGATGCACGATTACTAAATTCATCATCATTTGATGAGTAGATTTGTCATATCAATCAATTTCATGTTCATTCGAAGGGAACGTCTGATTAGATTATTTTTTGTTGAACATTCGGTGTGGATGGAAACAGTGCGGATAATATTGCATGCTACTTTTCCGAGCATCCCTGTGATACAGTGTAGCACAATGTTCAGCGTTGAGAAAAGATATGATGACAGCGACACAAAAGGAAAGGAGGAGGAATCAAAGATTGATAATCTTCACCTCTTTTCTTCATTGAAGTATATCTGAGATCGAAGAAGTCTCATCTACTCATATATCTCGATATAATCCCGTGCAAATGACGCATAATATATAAGACCTCCTACGGGAGTTGAGATAGATGAAATGAGACCAATGACTCTAGAGACATTGACCGAAATTCATCGGCCAATTACTGTAACTTTTCATAGGAAGTTTTTATGAAAAATTCGAGTGGATAAAATAAACAGCTGGAAGCTACTTAATCGATTTCTGTAACGAAGAATACTCTCACAACATTGAATAAAAAGTTACAAGAGCAGTTCGGAAGGGTATATGCTATATGATTTGATAGGATGTACTGGAACATGAAATACAGTAGTTCAACGGACGCAGCAGTATGTAATCGGATTTTTTATGTAGCCCCGTGTGGGAATCAATCTTGGGCATCCTAAGGTAGGCTCTGGTCCCATAGAGGTATATTTTAGGCATCCAACACAAGGTTGCCTACCCAACCTTGGGGTTGCCAATATATTCCTGGAATATCTCAATCAAGGTATGCCCACCCACAGCCCATATAGACCCCGAGTTGGCTACCATTGTTTTGCCCGGATATTTGATACCATTACGAGGCCTAGATTGGAAAGCGTGACATTCCAAGTTGGGGCCCCTTTTCAAGTGGAGATTATAAACCGTAATACATCATTGATGTAAAACGGAATAGTGGAATTCAAAATGTGAGAGAAAGAAATTATTAGAGAACTGAATTATTACGGGACATCGGGGCTATTTCTCAACGATTCAGACTTCCTCCAAATTCGCTTACAAGCTGAAGAGAATATTTATCTGAAATTTTCATGAGGCAATCTTCCAAACTTTTATTGAAAAATCTGTATAGAGAATCATATATTACTTTCATGTTCCTATTATGTTGGTGGTTTCAAAGAAACACAAAATCGACAAGATCCTATTCCTCCTTTATACTACTGTGTCCAAGAAGTAAGGTGACCCATCTACCGACCCCAAAATAAGGTGATTTTCTCGAATTTTTTTTTCATGGAAGGAAGTAAATAAAGAACTCGGGGGTTTTCACACTTGTTAATTGAGTCTTCAAGTACTTAAAAATTGTTTTTCAGTAAAAAATAACGCCATGGGAATCGCATTGTTGATACGTGTTGAAACATAACCACCTAAAAGAACGGTGATCAATCGGGCGCCATTATAGCACTTACAAAAATCATCAGAAATCAAAAATCCAAAAATTTCTATGAAATATATTATATTTGTTGGAGGTTGTACCAATAAAACCAATGAAGAGCCCAAAATCAAAAAGATGACAGATATGCAAACTTTACGTAGCGTTTTTTCATCTTTTTTCCGCTCTTTCGAGTGCTATAAAAAGAAAAAAAAGCAAATGTCATATCCATTTAGGTTCATCTTTCAATGGATCCAATCAACTTTAAGATACAGAAAAAAAGAGCGAACCGTTCTTTAGTTTTTGAGATATCGTGGAGCCAAATTTGAAAAGCATGGTTCCAAGAAAAACACCTTCAACGTTTCGGGATTTAATGGGTTTCAAATAACCCGAGTTCTCAATTTACTCCCTTCTTAAGGAAAAAAATTCCAGAGGATCACCTCATTTCGGATTTCGCTTGATGAGAACCTCCCTTCAACTCATTTTTTCTTATATTGTACCTCAAAAATTGGAAATATAATTATTTTCATGATAAAAATTTAATTACTGCCAATCATGTATTTACTTTCTTATATAATTCTACATACATTTTCTCTTTGTGATGACTTAATCCATTAATTTCAATCAAATTGACGGATAATGTGTACATATTTTAGATTGTCTTTATATTCAAATTGAACAATTCGATACTCTTACTTTCGAATCCGCTTTCAGAGAATTGTTTTCAATTCATGTCCACAACTCAAATTTTATATTATATAATCCAATCAAATCTCAATTATAATCTATGTGTTGATCTGAATTCAATTCTTCTAACAATTTTTCAACCGTTCTTAAAAGTTCATCAAACAATCCCCTATAATTAATCAAATCGAATTGAGATCGCCCATCTCTACTGGGTATTCAGAAAATAAAAAGTTTCACATCGCTTAATGGAAAATCTCACAATATACAACGCATTATCATTGTATTGAAAATCATTTGAAATAAAAATAACTGTTCAAGATTCTATTCAAACATTGGATACCTTATACCTTCCTGTTTATTCGAGACAAACAAATCATTTATGCATAGTATAATCATATCACTATCGATAAACGAAATGAATGTCTATTTTGAATAAATAATATCAAGATAAAATTATACCTCATCAATTATTACTTCAGTGATAAAGGATACACTTGTGCATGTTCAAATCATTCGTTCAGAAATCGTTGCTGAATTACTAAATCTCCATCATTTGATAACCGAGGAAGAAGGAAATTACGGAAGTCGTGAAACAAAATGTGGATGAATAAATTCATGGTTCATATGAAGAAATTAAGTGGAGATTATATACAGATTATATGTAATACATTATATTCATTTACATACAAATTCACCATATATTTAACGTGTAAGGATGTGTTTGGTACGAATATAACATGTAATTGTTTACGTGGGAGAAAGAAGATCGATAACAGTATTTTTATACTTCATTTTGAATTCGTTCAAGGAAAGGGAGAAATATTTTTATACTACTTTTGTTATGATGCTACAAATATTCGATTGATTGCCGTTGAGCTATGATACTTTCGTCAAGGGTGATCTTAGGAGATTTGAACGTTAGTGGGTTAATGAAGTTTTTCATATTTAAATTGAAGTGATTTTCCATTTTATTTCAAACAGCGTTAGATTCTATTCAATACACTGTCCTTGATTTTTCTCTATTTATGAGATTCGAATTGGTCTGAACATGAAATAGATCAATAAATTTCAGATTAAAAACAAACTCACCAACAATGATCGATAGAAATCAGTGCAGATCTTTAAACTCACCTAGAACAAAAATAAATGCAAATTCATTAGTTAGATACAATACATATTCTGTACATTCCGTAAAACTATCTTGTGAACACAAATGTGGGCGTTTGAAAGGACCACTAACGACTCCGCACCCGTATTGCAGGATCATCAGCGGCCCATTATTACGCCAGACATAATTGTTTGCGGGGAATATTCGATCTTCAATTTTCACATGCAAAATGTTCTTCCCCGGTACCCAAGTGGAATATATCAATGCTGATACCTAGTCCAAGCATGGCAAATTAATTTTGACCCAATATACAACCGTTATATATTTTAGAACACATCTGACGTTCAATAGTGATCCCAATTACATGGAAACTGGTACAAACTCAGCAAAATATTGGGCTGGGTGAATCAATCGTGGCTTTATGTATGAACATTTGTTTTTGATGTCTCATGCCACATTTCTCGCTTTTCCATTGTGCTGTACCGATATTAGTTCACGTACTCCCGCCACAACAGATCGCGCTCTATGTTCAGCCTAGAGATCTGCGAATGTAATTTTCTATATTCTTACGAAGCCTCATGTCCAATTTTCTATCAAAAATTTGATGAAGATTATTCAACCCGTCAAAACTTTTAACATTTCCATCTGAGTAACAGACAGAGATAATTGAGTTCTGACATGGATATTGATAAATAGTGGGGTTAGAATTGCATGAAAGTCTTGGGAAACGCTGATTGAGAATTGACACATTTATCTTGGACTAAGCATGATTCAGAAATTCAAATTACACAGCGACAAATCTTGTGTCACAGAAGTCCCCTCAGAGTTTGTATTGAAAATAACATATACAATTTTCAAATCAGCAGATTTTCAGTGTGAGTTCAACATTTTTGTGTTGATTTGGCACATTCTTTGTGTCGATATTGAACTCAAATTACGAGTGGATCTCCTGGAACAAACGTATGTTGAAAATACACAAAATTTTTCTCTCTGCATGTGATCCAAACTGTGAAGGTCCTGTGCAACATTCCAACCTTTTCCGCAGCAAAAAATCCATTTCGCAAACAAATTTGATGCAACTCCTTTGCTCAACAAAATCAAATATTGTAAAAAAGCACCGGAATCAATTTTTGTGTCGTTTGATCCAAGCGTAACTCAAACACTTTATGTCACAGGGCTACTAACCTAGAAAAAAAATCAATTCTCAGATTTGATATACCCGTGTAATTTGAGTCGAGAACTGGTGTTCCTTTTTGGACATAGTAGCATGTGAGATCGGAATGATAAATATTGAATTATCTCCGTGTATCTACAGAAGTAAGTTTTGAAGTATTTATAAAAATTCAACAACCAGATTGAATGAGAAAAATGTATACTACCTCGAAGAATATTTTTCTTAGAAATGCGATGGAATAAATTATTGAAGTGTATAGCAGTCTCTCACTTGTTCTTAGCAAGAAGAAAGAAATTCCCCCCAGCTCCACTTCAGAATGAATCAGGTAATGAAACGAGTTTTGTCTCGTTAAATCATTAATCATCTGATGATTAATTATGGTATGATTCCCATACATTTGAGACAGTTCAAGTGAGCGTTGAGATACGTGAGGATAAACAAAACCACGCAAACCTTGATTAAATATATATAGCACTCCATGGTTCATATAATATAAAGTCATCGAACAACTTTTCAACTGCCATGAATGCGAAGAAGTTTTATAAGTTCAAAAGATAACTTATCATATTAATTATTCCAGAAATAGATTCAAGTAGGATGTCTATTTTTCTGCAAAATAATCAATGGAAACTCAACTTTGTTCGCATCTATCGTTTAATTTTCAAACAATTCATTTTACTGCTGAAAGAAACATTGTAAACTATGTTATTTTATACAGATAGAATAGAATGATGACCAAAAACAAACATAGTATAAAAACTTCCCTTGTTTTGCTTTTCGGGAATGTTGTTTCAAACGATAGACAAACGATAAAGGCAGGGAAATGTGCGTTATATTTGTATCATCTACAACTATTCTCGTGCTGTGGGTCATCCAAAATCCGTCACCTTCCACGAAAAGTTGGATGATCTTGATCATTTGTAGAACTAAAGGAAGATAGCGAAAGAAAATATACATATATTTTTAATACAATAAATGGTAGATAAAATAGTACAAAATCGAATCAGAAAGTCCGAAGAGCTTCTCAAGTTATTATAAAACTAATTTCTAATTTCGGAGAATTTCATTCCATGTATTCGATATAAGATATTTTGTTCTGCTACTTTTCCTATTTTCTTTCACTATAGTTTTCACTTACTACTGTTTGGTGTAAATGCTACAAACCCATCTTTGCAAATGGAATTACAAGATTTTGTACTAAGAATTGTATTAACATGAAACATGAGAGAATTTGCAGATTAAAGGTAAGTAGACTTGAGTGTTAACTGTTGGATTGATTAACAATTTATTTTCATATGGAATTTTTTAAGATGATAATGAGAATCTGAATTTTTCGGAGATGAATATCCGATATCATACGTGAGTATCTCTCGTACAGAGATATACAGAGGAATAATTTGTAATTAGAACTTCAATTACGTTGACGTGTAGTTGTTATTCTTGAAATAAAATTTATCTTCGTTTTTCTGATTTTATTGAACAATTATTCTCTTCTTTGCAAAAGTTTGACAAATCGACAACGTGTACATACCGATCTCAATGAAGTTAATAACGAGATTGAAAACAGAGTATGACTTCTCAAAATTGTTCTCCATTTCTTTGCTACATGAAAGTTGCATTGATCATTTAGTTTGTTTTCCTTCCCAACTCTCTCTCTCTCTCTCTATTCCTTCAATTTCTTTCCTCTTCCCATGCTTCCCGATGTGACTTCTTCCTCTCGAGCCACGAGACTAGGAGGAGTTAAAAGACCCGGAGTTCGAATAAATTCTCATAAGGCGTCGAATAGATTTAACATATTTGAGGGGCGCTACCATTGAATGGGAATGATGAAATTTCCGAAGCTATAGAAGAGAAGCTTATAACGAAAAATGAAACAATAGGCCATAGAGTCAGGGAAAATAAAATATAACGTTGGTGGCAGTCAGAAGACGAAGAAGAAGAAGGAGAAGAAGAAGAAGAAGAAGAAGTCTACGAAGGCTAAAGCCCGACGTGTTAAATAATGCACACTCCTTACCACACTAATATTTCAAACCCAGCGTCTACGAGGCTCAAACTTCGTATTATGTATGAACGCAAAGTCGTTTTCTCTTTCTTTTTCTATCCAATTCAACCGACCCAACTCGACGTAGTGAAAGAAGACCTACGAGAATGTCTTTTACTCTTCCGCACCCGGAAATAATGTCGCCTTGTATGCACTTTCTTGGACTTCTTTGGACTTGACGAGATTATGCACAAACCGTGCGCTTATCTCGATTCTCTTTCCCATAGAAGTTCTTCTTCCGAAACTTTCCCAGTTGGTAATAATCGTGCCAAATGAAATTTCAAATCTTCCTTCAATATTTATGAAAATCCCATGTGTATATAATTGAGATTCACGCAAATTGAAAAGAATTTAGATGGTTCGAACATTCTCTCTCCGCCGCGAAGTTTTGGAATAAAATTGATATATATCCGTATTACATTCCATACGTCAAATCATTTTCCAGTTACAGTGATGACAGGGGATATCTATTATGCATAATCCTTTCCACTAGTCGTATTTGATCAATTCCAATGAGCATATTCGAGGGTTGAATACTACCTTGCATACTAAATTCTATCGATCTAAGTCACCCTGTCCTCGATTTATTGGATTAACGAGGACGTCATGTAAATTATGCATTCATTGTTCATGATCCTACCGATGGACACATTCGTATGATAATCAACAGACTCCTTTGATGTCAAAACGATCATTTTTGACAAATAACTCGCAGTATAAAGTAAGGATTGTATTTGGATTTGATATTGACGAAATAAAGCATTGATCCTACGATCAGTTTCCAAACTCAGTTGTAGTTCGTTTCAATCGACAACTGGAAGAGGTGGAATGGTCGAGCTATGATAACATGCACGAAGCAGGATAGAGTATGGAGAAAACATTTAATGGGAATCTGCCACTGACGAGGAAACCCATTAAAATATAGTGTCAAATTGAATCGCGTAACAGAGATAGATTGAGACCGATAACGCTTTCGAATTTTTATACACAGAACATATAGTATAGAAAACTTCCCTCTGGGGATGAAGAATGTATTACGAAATCATTTATGATATCAGCCTAGAATGGAATTTTTATGACATCAAGGCATATTGTGAGACATTCGTTCCGTTTCTGATTCGATTAAAGCCCCAGTTAGGGATCAATTGAATTCTTTAGTGTCTTATCAGATTACTGGATATACTAGGAACATTTTGATATTAAGTGTACAACTTGACTGGATCAATCCTCGGAATATTGTTTGTTGTTTTCGATGACTTTGTGCCGTCGATCGAATAACATTCCGAAAAAACTTGCAGGCTTTGAAGCGATTAAGTCATCGACGAATTTCCGTACATCGTCCAGAATTTGGAAATGGCTATCCTTCAAGGCGTGCTGTATGGACCGACAAAGATGGTAACCCGATGGAGCTGAGTTGATATGCCACATGGGAGAGAACTTTCCAGCCCAAGTTTAGAATGGTTTGCAACATGAGGTCGAGCGTTATCATGGAACAACATAACTTTCCGACTCCCTTGCCCAGTAAGGAGCCTCTTTTCATCAAGAATGTCGTGCAATTTGTTCAATAAAATTGTTGACTATAGTGTTCGGTGGCGACTGTTCGACCTGTTTCTAAAAGTTCGTAATACTCTCTAAATTTGAAGCAGTGAAATCTCACTGATTGCAGTGAAAAGTCGACCACTGCGAATCAGTGCATATACAATGCACAATCACTGAATATATTAACTAATCTTTGCAGTAAAATCTCACTGATTCAATCAGTCAGAAACACTCCCAACTGCATAACCAGTGACTATTTACTGATACTTCACGAATTCCATTCAGTGGTGGACTTTTAATTGCAGAGATAGATTCCACTGATTCGGAATTTGGAGAGTAGATGACACTTTTCATATTCCAGCAAATGCAGAGAAGAACTTTTGTCAAGTGTATTTTTCATTGCGGGGTGGATGTCGATGGTTATCAGGGATTCACCTACACTGTAAAGAATGATTGTGGAATTTTCCCACAAAGAATGATGGCAGCAAAGTTCCTCCATAGGTGGGGAATTTCTCACCATGATCTGGTGAACTTTCCCTCCATTTGTAGAGGATTCAACACCCAAAAAACAAAATGATTCCTCACAGTGATGGAAAAATCCCTCATTTTTACCCGAGCAAGTTCCCCGTCAGCCACTAGACTCTTTCTAGCCTCTTTCTTGGCTAGATTCTCGCGAGGTCCTAGACAGTTCCATGGATGACGTTACTGGGGTAATGGAAAAGCAATTCCTCCACGATGAGGGGGAGAAATCCACAAACAGTGAGAAGAAAAACTCCGCACATTTTTCACAGTGTCTGATTCTTGCGGCTGAGATCAGCAAAAAGAATACATTTACAAAGAGGTTTTCTTCTGACAAGAATAAAACGTAGTTTTGTCTCGCCAAGAAGACATTTTCTTGACGCAAATGAAATTTGCTAATCTTGAGAAAATTTCACTCGAATCAAGGAGATTTTTCCTTGTTGGTGGGACAAAACTACGTTTTGTTTTTGTCAGAAGAAACCCTTTCTGTGGGTGCACATCTTCCATCTCCCGTCACATTTCTCCACAAAAAATTCTCCTCTTGGTGCTTGGCGAGGAGCAAAAGGTACACGTTCACTCTTAGATCTAGGTTCTGTTCAGTCAATTCGTGTAGCACCTATCTTCCTACCTTTTGTATTTCCCCCATCACGTCTACCTGTTTGGAAATAGCTGCATGATGTTCCGAATTTTGGAGGATGTCCAGTTTTCAACATCGAATCAACCTGATGATCATCCTTAATCGGGTAGGGTGATCCAAAATTGATATTCTTTCCAGGGCGCGTTCACCACCTAACCACCCTACAAAGTCGCTAGCTTTATCGGACTTTGCGTCTAAAAAATCCCTGAAATTTCTAGAGATTACAGGAATTAGCTGTAGGTTTTTAGAAAAAGATCCAGATCTGTGGGGGAAAGATCCTGATTACTTACATGGACAAAAATTGTCAAACATATTTCAGTTGCCAATGACTGTGCTGAAAAGGGTATCGCTCTCATTAAGGCATTTTTGTTGAAAAACAAATTAACGATTGATGAAAATCAGAGACAATACCTCTTGCTTGTTGTAGGGAAGCATTGAGATATGTTTGATAAATATGGCAAACCAAAAGAATGAAGAATGTACATATCCTCAACGTCGTACCATGATTTTAATATTTTCTAGACTTTTTTAGTAGGTTTTACAAAATTTTTGGCCTGTAGAATGGTGATGATGATGTCGTCAATAAAACACTTTTTATAACCACTAACTACATTTTCATGTCCCTCAGTACTTACCTCGAATCCACACGGAAAAAATAATTTAGCTGCAGCAGCTAAGCAGCTAGCACGGACACGGACAGCCAATCAATTAACTCCTGCAGCTAAATTTGAGCTATCACCGCGAATAAATCAACCACGAATGCCAATTTTTTTGCTGTCACAGCTAAAATTTAGCTGCAGGAGCCAATTTAATGGCTGTCCGTGTCCGTGCTAGCTACTTAGCTGCTGCAGCTAAATTATTTTTTCCGTGCATTCTACTCGTGTGCTGGGTGTAAATCCTACAAAGATGGGCAACTAGTAGTAAAAATTGTGTTTTTCGACTTCAATCACGATTCGGCAGGGTCAAATATTATCAGATCAAGCTGGAACTTGGTGTGGGATGTTTTTTCATCAATTCGCACCAAAAAACGTCGGAACCCCCCCAACTTTTCGAACTTCCATTTATTTTGGACCACCCTATTAATCGGCTCACACTTCATGTATTGAAGCTTTCTCAATTGAACTGTTCCTGGAGTCACATCAACAACTATCGAATATGAATTCGATGATAACCTTTTATCACTAGTTTAAACTCACACTCGATATAGTACACCCTGAACTCCCGAAACGTAATCCCGTTGACGTTCTCATAAAAAAATTTTATTCTCATACCTTGAAGAATGAGTGACTGGTACGATATCGCTGTTCATCTCTGAATACATCAGGACAAATATTTACTCCGGTATACAGCGACGGTTATTCGATGTTTTTCCTCTCAAAAAAGGCTCATTGAATGGACAGGAATATTTGTTTAAGAAAAAAAAATCTCTCCGACGGGATGAATATTAATACTATCGTGTTTAACTAAACTTGTATATTAATTGCAAATAATATTTTTCCCACAATCTATGATGAAAAAAAAATTCATATGCACGTAGATGTTTGTCTGATACAATAAATCACACTTTCAACGTGTATTTACAAGGGAAATGTGTAATTTACATGCATTATAGATAAGCTTATTTGTAAGCATTACTTCTGACTAGTAGACACATTTACAAATGTCAATGGGCAATCCATTAGGTATTAATCCAATCAATTCGTAACTCAAGAATAACGCATTGGACGCTCTTCGAGCATATAGTATGATCAAAAATTCATCCTTCATTTATGTTTCTCTGTGTTATTTCTAACATGATGGGTACGAGTATCATTTTCATAATATATTTCTACAGTTTGTGTACCTGACGGATCATTGATGCCAGTCAACAAAATATGATCACGTGGAACGTAATCATCGATCTGTCACATATATTTGCATTGTAAATAATATATTGTATCAAATTGATCATATATAAATTGATGAATTCATCTCATCATTTCCTATTGAATTCAATATAAATGTATCAGATGAACGAAATTCCAATACCAATATTTGTTATCAATTTTATGAATGTATACAGCACAAATGAATGATCAACTGAATGTCAGAAAAGAAATCTGAAAACGTTTTCATTCGATGCGTTCAAGTATCGACCAAAAAAAATCTGAGCGTGTATATTCCCTGTACAGAATTGATGAAACGAGAAAATGATTACTCTGTAAGTCACGAGTATATACATTCGATCGTTCTAAAATAAACATTCATTATGGGGGAAATGACCTTTTCAATATCGGCTCACCAATCTATAAGTGAAAAGAAGACACAAAGTCAGAATTAAAGAATTTATTCATCTGAATCGATCACGAAATAATTCTATAGTATACGCACTGTGAAACAGAATTCAAAAATGAGATTAGTCTTACTAAGGTCAAAGGATTGCACTTCTCACCTGTTGTACTTCTCAAACACAGTTCGGTATCATTCTGAGTGATGATATTTATCCCCACAAATCAATCTTTCACAACGAGTATTGTAACAAAATTATCAACAGGTTAAAAATTTATTCCCTCGGTAACTCCGAATGAAAATTGATGCTGTTCAACACGTTTTCAAACTTGTGATCATATTTTATGGAAACATTGACACATTTCGAGTAACAATGCTCACGGAATTGCGGTCCGATCGAATATGGATGTATGTGAATTCGTGTTCAATAAATTATATTGAAAACAAACCGCGGATATCTGAATCATTTAATTGGGGAGTGAATTGAATGATAAATAGATATGAAGAACCTAATTCACTTCGGTTGAAAATATGTTTGAGTAACTCATTGGAAGGAATTTGTATGATTACGATAACATAAGAATGAATTATCCATTGAATACTTCAACTTTGAAGTTACAAACTGGAATGATAATAGAGACAAATATTTCCCTTCTCTACATCTAATCGATGAGTACTAATTTAGAGTGAAATTAATTGAAGAATGTTACAACGAATGAAATGAAAACAGAAAGGCAGAGTGTTTACAATTCATTGACGCTAGCATTACCCGATTCTTTTCCTTCCACATTGAATCATATTCGTTCGCGGAGATTCGCTCTGAGAATCAAGTTTATCAGAGATTTATCCTCTCTAATTTGGTTTTAATTGGCTTCATGAGTTTTTATCTCCGACCTTAATCTATCTCGATTCCCTTTTATGATTTTCATTTTCATTTTCATAAATATATATATATAAGCTGAGAAGGGAATACGGTTGGATGGTAATTGGAATTATGTAACGTATAAATGCATGAACGAAGATAATTATCCACATGAATATTTCATTTGAATATATACCTATATATTTTTTTTTCTTAAGAAGTGAAAAGAAGAAGAAGAGGAAGAAGTATTTCATACACACTGCACTTGGATTTCAATGAACTTCTATTATCCCAAAATGGTTTGGTACGCGGAAGCATGGAGATGAGATTGGTGATACCGGGGACTGAATTTCACAATAGAGAAGACGATTTTGGATTTCCCTGCATTTCTGGGATCTTTCCGCTTTCTCGCACGTCATTGTCATTTCCCTTTTGTCTCCCGTGACATTTTATACGATGATTTCTCGTATTCTAGTGTTTCTTAACATATCACTGTTCTTGACACGACATGATCCTGTTTGGTACCTGAACGTTCAATGAATCGCTTTGAAAATGACGATCGTTTGTTAGTCCTGTGAATGTGCTCGAAGAGTCCAAGGAAATTGATTTTTCTTCGATTACTTCGTCTCTTTTGAAAGGTCATAGTTTTCAAGAATATATCAATTGAAATTATATGATTATGCAACTGAACAAAGGTTACAAGGGATCTTGAAATACATTAATCTGAACTGGATAAAGATGAAATTAAAGTAAACGTTCCAGTGACTGAAAGTGCAGGATAGTTATCGCGTAGCTCAGAAGTGTAAAATTCAACAATAGTTCAAGTGTCTTTCATACAATTCATTTGTCATGTAATCAAATCTGTGTAGTATAAGAACAATAAATCGATATTCATTCTTATTCAAATTTTGTAATTCAAATTTGCGACGTCTGAGACGCTCCCATGAATTCTATGCATGAAATTTGTAAATTCAGTTCATCTACATTTTTTTCATCAAATTCAAAAATCCAAATGTTTGATGCATATACTCTCAGACAGCACATTGGCGTCAAAAGGGTTCAAAAACAGTTTTCAAGAATCCAAGAGTGCTATATTGGCTGGTGATTTACGAGTCTATAGTAGAGCAGGATTTATATACTCATGAAAGTTAATACTTAAATGTTCGTAAAATTCAAGAATATTTTTAATGACGTGCCTTTTCTTTCAACCTCCTCAGAATTTTATTTCGTACGAGATCGTTGGTGTGCACTGAATGAATATGTATAGATAAACCACGGAATGAATAAATTCGAATACACAATTCTCATCAAATCTGCAATGGTTTGTAAAATAAAAAATAAAATAAAATAAAAAACCAACATTTCGTTGAAATTTTATTGAGTTCCTGACAATTGGAATAATTAAAAAAATTGCGATTGTGTATCATGTAAATTCCATTTCAATAACTCATTAAAGCTGTGGCTTTGTAAATCTCAACAATGTTGTGCAGTCAAGCATACGATATCAAACGAAAACCGCAGTGCGTGTTGATCGTGAGAATAGCGCAAACATATTGCAACTCTCCCTGCGTGGGTATGATAACAATACATGTATCAAAGCAGATGATTCGTAATAACGAATCCACAATTTTATTTCAATGCACTTGAAAGCGGAGAAAAAAAATTATATTTTCGTGGGTCTGATATTAAATGCACAGAGATCGTCCATGAAACATGTGAGACGTTCAGAGGAAGAAGGGCTTATAAAATTCTTACCAGATCTTACAAAGCAACTGAATAATACAAAATTGGTAAATCGATTTTGAAAAATATAATACTTTCTTCAATTTTTACAAAGATTTTACAAAGATGATATCCTGTATTCGAGTATTGATAGATGGTCAGTTTCAGTAAGTGATTGATCATTTATATTATATCATTGTTGAATTACTGATAATTTCTGCACACTTTTGTACATATATCATCTCACTGTCTCACGATGTTCAATGGAATCTCACAATGTCTCACAAAGGAAGGGAAGGGGGTAAAAGAGGTCAAAATCGTCTTATGTAATTTTTGGTCCTTCACAGATCATCGAAGGTATAAAATGAGAGATTTTCGAAGATCTCTTTGTACAGTAAATGGACGTTTTCACTTACGAAGCTTGATTTTGTCTCTCAACTCAAAATTTCACCCCTGGATCTAGCCAAGCTGAGTTCAATTTTGTTTGAATCCTGATCAGGATTGTAACGCTCGGCTATCAAAAGAATAATCATAGGAGTTCGCTTTGCCTATTGATTTAATGGAATTGGTACACTAAGAGAAAATGGGAACTGAATTTCCGCCCTCTTCTATGTTAGTAGTTAGCTCTTCACGCAGTGGAAAATTTTGTGTCACAGGAGGTCCACTCATAGTTTGTGTTGAAAACAACATATCAAATCCTGGAACTCACAGATTTTCAGTGTAAATTTAACATTTTTGTATGGATTTAATACATTTTTTGTGTTAACATTTAACATAAATTGCGGGTGGACCTTCTGGAACATACACGTGTGTTGAAAATACACCAAATTTTTCACTGTGCATCGCTACCTCAAGAATAATATGGCTATTGAAACTACGAGTTTATATTTGTCTCTCAGCGGAGAAACCAAACAGTTCATCGCTTATAAACCCAAAAAACCAGAATCTCCAAGAGTTCGTGGAACGTTCACGTACATTCGCTGAATGTTCCTTGAACGTCGAAATGTCCGTACGTTTATCGAATGTTTGTTCAATATTTTTTGAACATTTCATCTTGTTCTCTTGGGGAAGGAAGGTGATAAGGAAGAGAGAGGCCTTCTGACGCGTATTGATGTTTCTAAACGTCGTTCATTTTGAGAGAATGAATAACTTGGAAGAAAAAAATCACAGATCAATTTTCAATTCATTTTAGATGCATATACATTGAATGAACGTTTATTACAATATACGTTAGAATCTCCGCGCTGTTAATCTGAATTAATTCGATGTACTTCAAAATTCTGTGATTTCTTGGGGTAGTTCTAATCACATTTCGTTCATCTCTGTTCTATGTAGTGTACTTTTGAAGTATACTTCTTGCATTATGAATTGAATGTACCCAATGGGCCACCCCAATATATTGAAAGACTGCCAAGTTTCCAAGTAGAAATGCTCTAGGCATTGACGAGTTTTGTAACGCTGACCACCCAGAAATTAGACACTCGCAAGTAGGTACCTCCCTATAATAGTAAAAATTATTATAGAGGTTGCCTAGCACCTTTCAAGGTGTTCGCAGTGAAGCTAGTCACTGGAAAGGGCCTTGAATTCACTATAAGGGGGCTAGAGTCATTTCTGCTACACTGAGAAAAAGGAACATTACTGTGTAGCGTCTAGACAGCGATGATTCATGTCTAAAAGAAATTTCAAATTAGCCATCACTAGGTGCTCGCCAGACATCAACTATTCGCGTCCAAGACATTACTGAGTACGTTCTGGACACAGATAGTTGATGTCTGGCGAGCAACTCGTGATGGCTAGTTTGAAATTTCTATCGGACATGAATCATCGCTGCCTGGACGCTGCACAATAATGTTTCTTTTTCTCAGTGTAGAGCAAATAGTAGTTTACTATTTTTTCTAGTGATCGTTCCATGATCTTTTTCCTCCATGCATCTACTGAATCCCATCGAGAACCATAAAAGCATGCTCCAAATGCAAGAGAGCCCTTCACGCTTCTAACGCTGTTGTTATAACGTGCTTTTAACGTATGACAGCACGCTCAGGAAGCGTGGGACTCATACTCAAAAAGCATGAGCTCATGCGTTTAACGCACTCTATAACAAATGCGTTAGAGGCGTGAAGTGCTCCCTTGCGTTTAGAGCATGCTTTTTCTCTCGGTGTATCAGTGCCGAATCGATCGGCCTGGCAATCACCGGGAATCCTTCAGTATTTGGGGGCCTATTCATTTCTCAGTTTCTCTTCTTTTGTTTAGGGATTATGATAAAATCTTGATTTCCCCTGGGGCATGCTCCATTTGAGGGGCCCTACATAATTTCCAGCCGAGGGCCTTGATAGCAACCAGCCCGACACTGTCGCGGTAGATAGGATGGGTACCACGGCATGCGGGCTGGCTCTCAAAGAGGCGCTAAAATCGAGATGAACTTGAAAAATTTAACATGGTCAGAGGAATAAAAACATATAAGCTGTTCAACTTTTATAATTTCAGAAGATGATGAGGGGAGTTCAATGAGAGGAATTTCAGGCAATACCACCCATACTGGTCGGATCCTAGCCACGCCTATGATACGAGGTACCGCATTAATCACATAAATGCGAGCGAAACCAGCCCTGTCCTTTGCATGAGCTTGCAATGACGAATAAATGAATAAATGCGGGGGTATTTCTCATCGCTATTGATTCATCAAACTTCCCATATACAATTTTATGACAATTTTTAATCCAGTGTGCTGCATTCTTCTTGTGTAATTTGTGCAGATTCAAATCACCTCAAATTTTGCGTGAAAGGTTCATAATTTTCGTTAAAGTTCGGTAAGAAGAACCTGTTCCGAAAAAAATATTCACACCAGTTAGAACCCCATTCCCTGCCAGGAATGAAACGTTTTGGATTTCAGGACCTCCCTTGTGCCAAATTGGGGTGGTTTGAGTCAAAATGAAGCCCCTAGATGTTCGACTTTTCAGAAAGAGAAATTTTAAGCTCGGTTTTGGCGCACACCAAAAAAATTCAGTTTCAATACGATTGCCCCCCCCCCCACAATTCCAGCCAAGTTCGAATGAAATATCGGGTCATCCTGAGAATCATCTAAGTTGTTCCTGTTCACATATTTGTTTACGGTTTCCTACCCTCATTTGCGATAAATGGGAGAATCGATTTGAGGATGGATATAGGAATAAATCCATAAGCTGTAAACAAAACTTCACAACCATTGTCACCATTTCCGCACTTCGAATGGAGCTTTTCAAATCCGCATGCACGCCGAAGAGATTTGAAATCAATCAGGGAGCGGAGAGAATATCGTGATGATATAAACTTTCCCTAGAATCAGAAAAAACATCATATTCATTCACAGTAATCCGTGTTAATGTAATCTGTGACAATTAATTTCCGTTCGTACAATATTGATACGATACTCTCTGTTCTCTTTTTCATACATCATTCGTAATCTCACACGATATTTTCAATTTTCACAGCACTTGAGATGAGTGAAGAAGGTTGTATTCCACGTGTAGAAAAATTTATTGAGAATACATGAGATCTTTTCTCCCATACATTGTTTGTTCCAAAGTTCAATATTGAAAATGTTACTCCTCAAAGAACTTCATCGGTAATTTGGAATCTTGAACAAGATATTCCGTATATGAGAAGATATTGCATTTCTGAGAGGATCGATATTTGATTCCGCACGTCTCGAATATAAGATCATAAGTTTATTTAATATATTGCTACGAATAATGGTATCGAGAGGATACGTGTTTCCAAGTTCAAACTAAGGTAAGTGTACCAATGCCTGAACTTGTACCAGTAGTTTACACTTTATGTGTATATATATATAAGAATATACAATTGAATCAGTTAAATATTAATTATTTTGTAAGTTTTTATAAATCGCCCGATAAAAATAGATTAGACCTGATGAAATCTATGTAGGTTTCTTGAGATATATGTAGATCCTTTTAGATCTCAATTTTGGCAAAAATCTCTACAAATCTTCTGCCCGGAGAGAAAAGAATGGTGATATTTACCATGCTAACATATTATTCGGTCTTATTTTATACACAATTGTGATTGTCACTATGTAAGAATAGAATTCTTCGCCATTGTTCTGGTAAGAATATATTTGTAACATAGTAATTATTACCGGAAAAATGGTAGAGAATTCTATTCTTACATAGTAACATTCACAATTTTATACAAAATGAAACCGAATACTATGTTAGCATGATAAATATTACCATTCTCTTCTCTCCGTATGATATCTATTTATATTCAAAGATTTGCATCCTGGTGGAAATCTCTGAGATTTTATAATATCTACCTACATCTGAAGATTTCAATTTTGAAAGGAATCCAAAACGGCACAGCGAGATTAAAAAAAACTCTCGAGACTTCTGGATGTCTTTGTGGATCTCTGTACATCTTTTGGCTCTTTTGCAAAATCTTTAGATGTGAGTAGATATTAAGAGATTTGTCAGAATTTTTGCTAAAATTTAGATCTGAAAAGATCTAAATAGATTTCATTGGATCTGATTTTCTCTTCTCGGGTCAATACTTGCGGAACGTTTTGAAGAATGGAATTTTGATAATTATTTGACGGATGATATTATACATTTTTAGTTCATGATAATCAATTTATCCACGAAGGGTCAGCTACTCTTCCAGGATCAGACTTCGGTACACTCACCTCATACGATGAGTCCTGTTCGAATGGCAAATTCTGCAAATTATGTGTTATATAATTATTATGATTCAATAACACTCTAAAAAAAGAAGTCTCAATCCCTTCGCATCTCAATTTCAGAAAATGCTTTTTCCATCGTGTCGGCGATTGTTTTTTCGGCTCAATTTGTTCGCATCGTAGAATTAGTCATGAAATGAGCTGAATTCGAGAGATTTTTTGACAGTGGATACTTCGACGTGTGCATCATCTTTCCCTTGATGATATCAATGATTTATTTCAAATCCCGGTCATCATTGAAAAATATATTAATTCTCAAAGTTGGTTTCAAGAGGTCAGTTGAACCTGGCGAGTGCGTGGCTTGTTTTCATGGATTATGGAATACCTCTCAGAATGTGAAAACGCGAGTAAATGGCGCCCTATTCCGGCCATCAAAATGCGATTCAATTCATGGGAATATTAAAGAAATGAGTGGTATGAAAATTTTAGAAATCCGGATCGATCCTACAGATAAGAATCACTGACTCCCCATTCGATCGGTCTGGTTTCGTATTTGGCGGGAAGTATATTGTATCACTCCAATTAGCTTCTAAGATCAAATCTAAAAATCTGAATCCAAAAATAGCGCTGAAAGTGGATTACTTTCAGCTATCAAAAATGTGCACGTCCCATTGAATTCATACATTCAGAGCATCGAGCATCATTCTTCGAATAACCTCGCTTCTAGTGCTATTCCTAAGATATATAAATCACAAGGAAACAAAATCACCTGAACGGAAAGCTGAAGGATGCTGTGTCGAAGAAAATAATCAATTTCCCAAGAACGTTAAACTTACTTTGAAATATTCGAGAATAAAAATTCTAATTCAGAACTATGCGAAGTATATGCTCAACATAAATCATTATATATACTTGGCGTCAAGAGTCTCCCACATTTTTAATTTTTTTTCTTCTTGTAATAAAAACACAAAAGGCTCCAGTAATTCCATATAAATATTTCATCAACAGCAGAAATTTATCTTCTGCATTATTCGAAACATTTACGATGCAGTTTTGATTTTTGCTTCCATATCATCATGCGCAGACTGATCTCAAATATACACATATATACGAATGTACCACGATGTCCAAGGATGAAAATGCTGGGGAAGCAGATCTACGTTATTATTATGAGTATCATCATTCCTTCCACATTGTTGTATCTATCATGCATCTTATATCATGTCATACTTGAGTACAGAAGTTCTATTTAAAATTTCCCGTATGAATATGTAAAGCAAAATACATACACGATGTACGGGAATTTCTATACCACAAAATCCATGTGCACATAAATTCAGGTATATACACGAATATCGTATCATCAACATTTCTTTTATTTGCTCTTCTTTCTGTTTCCCAACCAACAGTTTATAAATTTGAACAACATGTTTATCCGATTCACATAAATATTTATCCCGTCTGAAATTCGCGAATAATACGCCCTGTACGCTAAGTGCTTTTTTGTACGATATTTTATATTAGAGAATTGGATTGAATATTCTTCGCGAGTAATTCATCACCATTCGATAATAATGTGAAAGCGGTTACGAATTATAACGAAGAAATTTAATTCTCTGTATTCCACGAAAAACATTCCAGAAGGTGGAACCGGGGGTCGGATGATTATAATCTCCACAATTTCATCTTGAATCCATCTTTCGACATCTCTCAATAATTCAATCATTCGATATTCCCTTTCAATGCATGTTCCAAAGGATCCCGAAAGCATGAAATGCATTATATCAAATAACTCCAATTTGGTCTATTTCCTTCTTCTCCTCCATACTCTCTCCCATAAATTCTTGCTTCCATCCCTCATCATGGTTTTCACGAACTCTTGCCTATGCTTTGAAGTATTCACGAGAATTCCAAGGTTCAAAAACGTTCTCTGCTTTTAATTCAACGTTCATTTGCACGGACCGGGTGTTTTGCTTTTAATTCACAAGCGTATGTGTATACATATATGTGTTTCCTTCTTCTCTTTTTTTTATATTTTTCCGAATACGTAAGTAAACCATATACGTTTCGTTACTCTAGATTATTCAGCTGAGTATAATCTAACTTGGGTCGTTGATAAGGAGTATAACTATATATGTGAGTGTAATTTAGTTGGGGAGATGATGAACACGCTTTACAAAAATTAAATGAAGTACTGCAGGTTATATTCATGAATGTTTGCATGGACTCTGGTAATCTGCTGGAAATTCACATTTGAAGTTGGAAAGATCAATACTTTTAATCTTCGTGCGATCGTGTGATGAGCGTGTGTGCTTAAAGATGATGTATCTACGCTTTATTTCACAATATTTTTCTCCAACTCAAGCGAAACGTATCTCGTTTCGTTTTGTTTTCCTCCCCTTGATCATCGTTTTCTACTCACATGGTTCCAGTTTGTTTCTTCACAGGTGATTTAAAATGATAAATCTCCATGGTATAAATTTGCAAATCTAATTTCAAGCGGAAATCCTTTCCAACTGTCGAGACAAACGAAACCGTTTTCACGAGAAGATGGAAGGTATTAAATCGACGATGGAAGGGTCGAATCGCACCGAGACATCTCGCACGATCATAAAATATGCATTGTCTAACTCTGTTACTCTGTTAAGAAGGGAGGAAGAGAGGAAGGAAGTTGCAGGGACGAAGCTCTTGGAGTTCAAAGTAAGGAGCCATCTTCTATACTATTTTTATATTCACTCCTAGAGAATGGTGGATAAAGAGTGGAAAGTAACAGAAAAGGGAAACAAATAAGCAGTCATCCGTATATGTACGTAGTGTGGCGCAGTACAAATTCTCGATAAGAATCCGAGCAAGACCAGTCGTCTTTACCGAACGTGCGAGTGGAAGAGAGAGAGAAGAAATGAAATTACTGGAAAACATGGGGAAGTTGGTTTGAGGTGGAGTTGTAGGAGTTGGTAGAAGGTGACATACCCTGGGTTGCACTGAATAGCTGGTTTGTACAGTACCGTATAGCGATACGATTTCTGTATTGGTAACGGTCCGCGTTTAAATCGGCTATCATTTATTTAAATTGGTCGTCGTTGAACATTCCAGGGAATGTTCTGCGACGGAAGATGGGGAGAACTATGTTTCCTGTCCCAAGATATTGGAAGTAGAAGAAGAAAATAGATAATAGATGTATTCATGAATATACACGAGGATCAAGAGATTTTCAATTTTATTCGGATAGAATCATTATTTGGAATGTTAAATTGTTTGGTGCATTTGATACATGATCTGAATTATATTCGTCTCTTCAAGCTTTAGTCAATATTCGACATGTTCCATGTGATGGTTTCGGCCTCAAAAACTCATGAGAGATTTACAAGTTTCTAATTTCGAGCTAGTTAAGCATTGAAAAAATTATGAATGCTTAGATCATTTCCCCTAAAGCCATGCAGTGTTCATCAAGGTGCGTGTGTGCCACTTTGATTATAAAACTCCATTTATTCTTGCGTAACAATCCTTCTCCTCTTCCAAGCGAATTCAAGTTCAGCCCGACTAGTTCCAGGGAATGTCTCTTCATCTATTCTCACCCTACGAAGGCCTTTTAACCATCTCTGCAGAGTCCAGGAATTTCACTCGAGCAGTTATCTTACCCCTCTATTTCAGACAAAACAATTGCATGAGATCTCTGAATGTTGAATTTGACTGTTCAAAATAATTTGAGCATCCACAAAAAAATTATAAAAATGTTGTACGACCCAAAAGTTCATAGTTTATTCCTCCCTCGATCAATCAAACTTCCCTGATAAAATAACTGCAGCTGTCAACATATTCTCTGAGAAGATTTGTTGCTTTGATATTTCAATAAACATATGAAAAGTTCAAGGTTCGTTAACCCCTACGCAGACACATCTTTAATATGAAATATGATCTAACGGTACACATCAATAAAGGAAAATGCATGCACCAAAGATATTCGAGATTGAAGGTTCTACGATACACATCAAAGCAATGTAAAATTCATTTTCCAACATCAGTTCGTATCTTGTTCGATGTCAAAGGAAGAATGCATTAACAGTTTGTACATTGTAAAATATTTCCACCAAATATTGTTCGCAGCGGATGCATTTGTGATTTTGAGGATCGGGAAACAAAAGTTCGATGAATACAGTAACGAGTGATTGAATTTTTCAAACACTCGCTGATCCTTGCGAACAAAGTTATTTGGAATACGAAAATCGCTTGTTGCGGATGAGAATCACCGGAACAGGAGCGATGAATTATTTTGTGCAAAGTTTCGGGTGATAATGATTCAAAAGTTTCCCTCGTTCCAACTAATCACAATTTTCAACGTGGAAATGTCTTTCATCTTTGAGAGCCGAAGAGAGGTTCGAATTTCTTCGAGTAGTTTCAAGAGGATTCTACTTGGAGAAAAATCATTTCAAATTCGATGAGAGAAATGATTCTATTAGGGAATGAGAAAGAATAAGAAAAAAGGAAGAAACTAGATATGGGAACAACATTGGGTAAAAATAGCCATCTTTTCTCGAAGGAGGAAGCCCATTACCGTAGTTCCTTCTTCGATAATATATCTACAGCTTTTCCACTCTGGAAAACGGGCGTTCATAGAAAGAGTGAGCGGCGGGAGGGAGGAAGAACTATTCTACTACACGTAGGTGGTCGATAGTTCGGTATAGCGAAAGCTACGATCGAAAGGGCGAGAGACGCCCACATTGGATATGTCGGTATACGTGTATATTGTATAAACTACACACAGTCACGCATTTCACATATACATACATACACACACATGTATATCAATATACGTACCGAGTGCCACCGGGAGTATAATAGAATGCATTTGGGCAGGACTAGAGCTGCGCGACGGCGCTGTTCTATCCTTCCGCGGATATTAATGGACCAAGATATTGCTTTCACACCGACGTATAACCATATCCCAGCACATACATTTCTCAACACATAAATATGTATTGTGCGTTATTAATGCGGTCACAAGACAAGAAAGAGTTCACGATCCAAAACATTTCAGACCTGTATATAGTCAAGAAAATGTTCGATCCCTATCAACCGAGTCATGCAAACAATCTTCCTCCCAAGTCTTCTATCTTGGATTTCATCTCATTCAAGAAAAGAGAATCAAGGAAGAAGGAGTAAAGTAATGAACGAATTGATCAAATCCATATGACGATCTCCTATTGAAGTATTTCATCTTGATTGTCTGTAGAAAATAAACCGAAGATATTTCAAAATTAATTCAGATGTTTAATTCTTTTTCTTTTCACCCTCTGGATTGTGAATTTATCATTTTTCTTAGATTCGCATCGAAGGAATTCTGAGCGATTTCACAAGCGATAAAGAACCAGCTTGACCGTCGATTTTTCACTGAATTGACGCGGTGATAAATTGCAGGAGATTAAACCTAAATTTCACTCCGATGTAAAAACGGCTGACAAATTGAGATGTAACTGTGATTTCTCTACAAATAAAAAAAAAAAAAAAATAGTAGCGTATAATTACATGGGTGAATTGACGTGCCGATCCCAATCCCTTCATTCGTTGTGAACGAAAATTCTCATAACAAAAATCCAACCATCATTTTCATTTGAACAAACGTTTGTAGGAAAGTAATCACAATTCACAGCGGTCGCCGGTAGGATCAAATCCATTCCGTTACGACTATTAATTTTAATATCCGTCAGGTTTTATAATTGACTGAAGTAGAAAATCAATTAAGCGCACCTATCGATTTGAATTATTCAAAGTATTCATGATTTTTTCTCCAATCCCATTGAAGTTTAATTGGATAGTCGTGACATTTTTCTTCTCGGTAATAATGAATGAAAATTATTTCCGACATATTTTTACATACTGTTTCTTCATGCGCTGTTTCATTATGCGCTCAATGAGAGCGAGGAGGGCTAGAGGAGGAAAAACCTGGAATCACGACAGGTATTGATTTACCCCAAGTGAAGAAAAGCAATTCATTCATTTGTGGAATATCGAAGAAGTTTGAAAGAATATCGGTGAAACAGGAGTTGGTGGTTCCTTTAAATATTCTGATCTATCGATCAGACTATGGAGGACTCAAGAAAAATTCACTTATCAGTCTATTGATGGTTCATCAAGAGTTGAATACTGTGGTCTGGTCGGATAATGAGACTTAGACCAGAATTTATTGGGTTTGAAGGTGGTCCATCAATGTCGGATTAGTGGGTTTTATATTGATGATGACACTCGTTCGTTGTTTGAATGAAATACCAGTGCACAAGATGAACATTCAATATGGATTCAATTTGAAATTTATGTTCAATTATCGAATCAATAAAGCAGCGAAACAGAAGTTTTTTTTCCTATTGCCAGGTGTATTTCATTGATTGTTCTTTCAAATTTGTCGAATTTTCCATTGTATTTAAAGAGGTTTTGATCATTTTGCAGATGCAGTGAAGAACACAACTTTGGACTGCAGATAGCTGATTTGTTTCACAGTTATTAGAAACATGAAATGTTCAATTCAGGAACGAATTTCAAACCAGTCATGAGCTATACTTGTGTTCATGACAGAAAATTCATCATTGTTGATTGAACAATATCCATAAATTACATTACATCACATTACATTAGCCGATTTAAAGTTTCGTCCTCATCAAAAATCTGTTTTCTTTTTCAGGATTATCATGTAAAGTTTAGGAGAGTTTTCATCAACGCCAGCAATCTACCTTTTTCCTAGAATAATTGTACTCACAACTCGTATTTCAGATTTTACACTTTGAAAAGTTCGACTGAATGAGGCTACATCTTACTTGGAAATTTGACGAAAATTCAATCTTTTCCATTGTGTGGGCGTTTGTTTTTGATGCTCAGTTCCAGTTGACACAAGGCTAGTTATGACTTCATCTCCAAAATCAATTAGAATTCAGGATGGAAGTGAGTTTGATTTTCAATATTCGAGGATTTTTGTGGAAATTCTCTCTCATGTTAAGAGGAACAATCAATTTGACGAATCCAACTCGATTTCATTCGATCCACAAAGTGTTTGAATATATTTATGACTTAGATTGTTTTCTTTGTTTTTCGCAACTCATTTGTTACTCATTTCAATCTCAGAAACGTCCAACACAGCAGTGGAAGTATTCAGCGCTTGGAAACATGAAAAATTGTTTCTATTGCATTTTTATATGAAAGATCATTGAGGAAATTTTATTGAAACATTTCTTCTCGTGTTACATGGCTGATCATTTTTCAAAATCCTCAATTGTTATCGAAATAGTGAATTCCGACTCAATTTATATGATAAGTATGTGAATGTCTGACTTATGATCAAGTAAACTACTTGAATTGTAACTTTTCTGGCTATTATTCTCCAAGATTGAATGAATATATTTGTAATACATTCATATATATGAATATATTCATGAATATGTTTGTGTGCACATTCTTTTTTCAGTATTCGGGTGGAAGATTTATCCGAACATTGGTCACACGGAGAAAAATGTAGATCGAGAATATAGTGATCTTTATGAAATCTGAGAATATTTCTTAAATTTCTAATAAAGATAAAAAGGTTCACATTTCTGTTGAACTTTACTTGAAAAAGAATGAAAAATCATCAATACTCAACAAATGATAGGGAAAATATCAACTCTCCAAAAGTGATGCATGCAATTTTACAAAGTGAATTATAAAATTTAGGAATTTTATTACTCACTTCGTAAAATCTCATGCATGACTTTTGAAAACTCATACTTCTTCCTATCGTTTGTCAAGTATGGATACTTTTTCATTCTTCCTTGAATAATATTCAACAGAAATGCGAACCGTTTCATCTTTATTACGAATTTAAGAAATATTCTCAAATTTGAAGAAATATTCTTAGATTTTCAGAAATATTCTCCAATTCTCTATCAAAGATTACTATATTCTCGATCCGCATTTTTCTCCGTGTAATTGTCCTTTTGCAATTGATATCTGAAATTAGCTTCACAACTATCTAAAAATAAAACATTGGTCCTGCGATAGTTCGGTGTGTTGTTGTTTGGGTCTGTTGAAGAAAACACACAGACTGGAGTGAGAAAAAGTGAATTCTGAGCAGGATTACGTTAAAATAGCTGAAAGGAAAATTTTGATTTGTACGGAGTCTTCCTTTTTATGTGCATACGAAGAACAATCCAATCACAATGTCGAATGGGGAATATGAATAGTAGTTCAAAAAAACTCATTCAGAACTGCATGATTCATATCTTGGATGCCGAATTCGGGTCGATGCAACGAGGAAAAATCTCATCTAACGAAAAAATTTCATTTGTTGATTTTAGTTGACAACAAAGACATCAGCGTTCCACGGCAAAAAAATCAAGCAGTTGCAGTCCCCTCATTTTGTTTCTTTTTATTACGAAAATATTTTCACATATAGTTTTCAACGTCAACATTACAATGTACGTCATTTCACTTCATTTGCAATGAAACACTGAAGAAATATTCGTAAAAAAGTGTTTTACATGAATTTCCCACGTCAACCTGAATCGATTACCATAATCTACATCATTCCATCACGTTGAAATAGGCCGAATGCTGCTGCAAGATTGCGCAATGTTGACATAACATTGATAATTTTATGGGAAATCTTAATAGTTCGTCATGAGGTGATCTTGTAATGACGAAAAATTATCAAGTTATGTCGATTTTATTTCTAGTTCTTCTGAATAACTGTTCAATATTGATAATGGAAGAGCGATAGTGAATGCTATCATTGGCACATCATAAAAAAATTCATTCGTCAGTCTACGTTCTAGTCAACCATCATTTCAATGCAGTCTGAGTTCATCCTTAACACATGGGTTCCTTCATGAATTGTCATGGAAAACATATTTTATTGTCATTCTCTTCTGTGTGGTATATTTTGATTGGAGAAACTGATGGGCTGAGGCTCAAATGACGTTATCATTGTGGGATTGCGCCATGTTTGGTAGTCTAAGTTCAGCTAGACTTGGCAAACCTTGCGCCAACCTGACTTCTATGATCAATTTTGATCTGGGTTATTAAGACGAGGAAGAATATTTTCTAGATTAGGTTCGTCTTATCAAATCTTCATAAAAGCTTTGAAAATGTTGCCTTAACTTTCACGGTGATGAAGGAGATTGTTGCAGACTGATTTGAACATCGGTTAAAATGAGATATCATGGATTGTGAGAATTATTGGTTGTAAAAAAAATCTACACCTTCGTCAAATGAATGGTGATTGTTTCACAGAAAATCATATAATTTGAACAGAATATGAAATTAATTGTGGTAATGAAATCTCATTTCGCTATGGATCTTGGGGTGAAAAAGCGTATTCTTCATTAGCTTGGCAAATAATAAACTACTACTGCAAATTGTTCACCTATTCAAACTATCAAATAAGCTATATGCTGTGAATTATTATTCACAAATACCGCTGAATTCCAAGTATTATATATGAATTAGCAAATAAATGCAGCTGTTTTAGTGGATGTTCTTCACTTCAAAAACTAAAAACTCACTATTATGATCACTGAGATAGTTGTCACAGTGGAGAATTTGTTATCCTGGTATAAATCAAATTTCATTCCCATGGTGATTTTTTTAGCTCATGTTATTGTGAAAGGTGCTGGCTTCGCTCGGTGTCGTAATAAGTTGCACTTTGTTTCACGAGAAATCATCGAAACAAAAAACATCTTGTGAGGTATGAAATTGGCTGAACTAGTTAATGCATATTGATTCCTATAATAAATGTCGTTTATCCCAAGAAGATCTCAATGTTGGCACAGATTTATAATTAACTCACTTTGTACACATCCAACACTCGGCAATTTTCGTATAATCCGATGAACTATTGGATACATAAAATTTATGATGTGTGAAAGTTATTGTTTTACTGTCACGTAAAAAACATAATCCAAGTTTAGAGTGAAACGTTACAGGACATCAAGTTTACAACGCTTTACCTATGAAAGGGGTTTAAGAGTACCAGCAAGGTACCGGAAAAAACTCATGATGAAAAATCTAATTGAATTCCAGATCTTTTAAAGGAGATAACTTGGAAACATCCACTTAGGAAATTCAGTGGCAGGAAAATTGAAGTCAAACCGAAAAGAGTAAAAACCCAAGTTAGCGTAATATACCAAAAATAAAACACCTCTTGATTTGTAGGAGAAAAACATCAAACTCTAATTCCTCAACATGTGTGTGATGTAACAAAATAAGAAGAAGGCATCCAAAAGAAATGAGTCATTCGATTGATAAAAAAGCAAGGGATTTGTGTATTTTTGTCTAAAATATAATCACAGGTTTAATGGAATATGAATTTTCCATTCCATGATTACAAATTTCCTATCCATAAGAGAAATCCCTGGTTACGCTCTTTTCGAAGCATATTTCACAATTATTCTTCAGAATGCATCAAGATTTGTAGGAACGCGGACGTCAGGTGAGCGAGTAGAAAGAAATCACTGTTTTCCGACATGTGTGTTCAGTTTAATCATGAGATATACATCATTTTTCAATTATAGGCTTTTTATCTATCAGTCTAATTATTGACTAACAGTAATTCAACGGTTTCATGTACTCCCCACAAATTCAATTGTACAACAAATTCATTCGAATTCCTTTCTATGATCACTTTCATCATTCCAATCACATACTCCGCCACATGCACCACTCCTCTTCTTTAATCTATTTGAAAAGTTCTTCATTCGTTACCTCACGAATTTATTTCATTCTTCCAGCATTTTTCTGTATTCTCGCGTCTCAAATACCTCCAATCTCACCCCCCCCCCTTCCTCCTTCTACCACAATCCACACATTTGTATGTTCCGTTCGCGTACATGAAAGACTCTTTTTCCCTCCATCGCATCTTGAATATATGGAAACACAGAATTTCATTTCAAAAACTTCGTTCCATATTTTGATTTTTTTAATTTCATTAATTCATTCATTTCAGAAGGGAAGAAGCAATTACTCAAATCCAAGTCTAACGATTCTTCACGAAAAGCAAATAATAATATTATATTCTCCATTATGAAAATTATCTTCTCTTTTTTTTTTGTTCCGTTTTGAGTATGCAACAAATCAAACAACAACCAGACGGGAATACAATACACACGTCTGTCATCACGTGCATTAATAAACACAGTGGAACTCATTTATATCCATTAGAGGGATGATACATTCGTATACCCAGGGAAGTTCAAGAATCGACTAATAGATTTATTGCAACTAACATCACGACTTCCTTCATTCCATAATCTCAATAGAATTCTATTTCCAATTAAAAACATAATATTTTTACTTCATTTCTAATGGATTTCGCGCGATAGTTTGTTTGAATTGATCTTGAGTTGATTGGAAAGGCATCTGTCATGCGAATTTCAACTTCACAGTTACAATAGATATAAAGATCCGATAAGAAGGTGTGTCTCCTTTGTTCTTTCTTTATACGGACGAGATGCTGACTCTCCTATAGATTCTTCGATTAAATTCTTCTCCTTGTTTAAATTCCTCGTTTCCGAGCTTATTCAATTCGCACGAAATCGATGGAATTCCAGTGTTAATTAGCCGAGAACGAAATTCGTTTTCGTTGAAATTACTCTCAATGACGAAGATATTTCGTCTCATTTTGATAGTTGGATTCTCCAATCATTGTATCGAATAGTTTAGTAGGGGATGACGATGACATCCAGTTCAACTGTTGAAACTTTGAATGATGAAAGTAATGAAAGTAGGGTAGGACTGAGGCTTCCTCGAGAAGTATATTCATATATTCATTTATTTTATTTTGAATAATTCATAGTAACGCGATCGTAACAAAGAACGTAATAAAACGGGATATGGAGTATAAAATGTGCTTATTATTAATTCCAATGTTCATCTTAGAGGAGAAAAATAAATCATACAAACTTGATGAATATTCTCATTGAATGTTCCAATGATTTCATGACTCTATTATAAACTCTTCTTATAGATATCGGACTTTTGTACTGTGATTCTAAGATCTATCATCCGATTGCTATTGTTCTGGACAATTATGTCACGGACACTGCAGATGAGAACTCGTAGAACGAGCCTTAATACGTTTATGTTCACGACGCTATGAGTACGAACGCGTAGAAATGTGACGAACGATTAATGACAACGACGACACCTCGTTAGGTAGCACTTAATAATTAATAGTTCATACTCGATTGTGTTGTTACTGCACTAGCTCGGTTTCATTATTTTAATTATGAATATGACATTTGGTGACAGTTGTGATCCTTGAGGAATCGATATAGATCCTATTATATAAATTCCATATCATCTACATTCAGTCACTGGATTTAGTTGAATATTATCATTACAAATTTAGGTGAACCAAATAAATTAGATTTGGGATATTCTCATCGAATGAACTGTTTCATTCATATTTAAAACGACTGAACATTGATTTTCACCAGTTGAAATTCAGCTGGGATAACTAAATATCAGTTGTTGCAGCTGGAAGCCTTCCTTCCTTTCATCTATTTCACCCTCTGCAATGCACAAGATTTTCAAATAACTTGAGTTCGTCCCCAATGTAACGATCAGGTCTTTTAACAATCAACTCCATTCACCATACGTTCTACAAGGTAACGTGGAGTCCTTCACCTTCTGCGAATGACGGTATCCGAGAACTCGTATCCGTAACATGTGTCATAGAATGGTCTATTGCATAAATCGTTTTTTCAATCGGAAAAGGAAACAGGTTGAAAACATGTATCTCGAAACGCTCCTCACGATGAGTTCGCACAGGACAACACGGGGAACATGTACCATAGCAGATCAAGTGAAATGAGTTCTTCAAATTACAATATCGACGACACTCATTACTGACCGATGTTTCTTGCTATGGATGACAGACCTGCAGATGAGCTAGAATGGATTGAGAAACGGTAATGAATATTCTGTAAAAAGATGGTGAAGTTCGAGATGGATGTACAGTTTAGAAAATTGAAAATTGTGGCAAAGAAGAGAAGATGAAAGATATAAAGAGCAATTGAATACCGATTGTTGACTTACTTTTCTCTTCCCCATTTTTTTTTCAAAAAAAGAAAATCTCTGGGAAGAAGTTTGCTATGAAGGCGGAAGAAAAGGTGGATTATCCTTGAGACGAAGAAATGTGCGATGCTGTTTGCTTGTGTAGCAAAAGATGCAACCCGACACAGAACGAGGACAGCAGAAGTAATATCGTTTATTTTTTCGGTTTCCTACTTTTTCTCATTCTTTATCTTCTTCAGGAAGCCGCACTTAACTCTCGCGAAATCAGACCGACTTATCGTGCTTATTTGAAGTAGGAGAGAAAAGGGGAGGATGGTTAGGGGTAGATCTAGTCTCTTGGATCACCGAGAGAACTCAAGAGGGAAACGAGAAAAAAAGGAAGATGAAAATCTCCCTTGCCTCGAGCGTCATAGGAACATTTTTTCCTGCCATTCAAGACACCAACCACTACAATTGGGCAATGAAAGTATTTTTCCAACGTGTGCGTCTGTGTGTCTTTCCTATCTCAAATTCAGAGAATGTACTCGAACCGAGATTTGTTTCTTCCTCGAATTCACAATTTATCCCTGATTCATCTGAAATTATATCGAATATGCATACGATTGAATAAATAGAAATTTGAATGATTGATCTCGCATAAAATCAAGGTTTATAAAATTCGAGGCGAGTACCTTGCGAGTGAAGTGGTGTCTCAACTGGAAAGACGATGGACGGCACTCGTTAGCGGAGATTCAAGATTACAGGGAGACCGATGAAAGGAGTGAGAAATTTCAGCGAAGAAAGGAAGGAATGAAGAATGGGAAGATATTGTAAGGTTCCTGATTTTGAACTTTGAATCGGACTTGCTTTCCCTCCCTCTCTTTCCTCATCTCTCTTATCGTTGTCGCGATGGTTAGGTCATCCTTCCTCGATAAGACTTAAGTCAAGATCTATTTCAACGAGATCGTCTCCGTAAATTAATCCTACGGCTCGACTTTTCCGTTTTCTGCCGTAACATGAGTCTAATCTCCAGAAAAAAAATTCCTCTTCCATCTTTTCTCATTGGAGGCAGAGGGATGCGAAGGAGGAACAGGAAGACGACGAAGACGACGTAAGAGCGGGAGGGGGAGGAAAAGATGGGAAGGGATCGGTACTTTTCTCTTCTATCTTTGGTAGCGATCATCAAGCGCGAGGAGAACGAGTCCTCAAATCAGTCGTCGGCTACAAATTGGATGAGAAATTAATAGGACGTGAAAGCTCCCGTTCCTTTTCTCGACACTACCAGCTCACATTCCTCTTCCGACAATCCCTCTTCCGATTTTTTCTGTCCCCCTTTTTTTCTTTTTTTTTTCCCTGAATGGAAGGAGGACACTGAAAAGCTGGTTGATTTATTTTTAAGAAAAATTTATTGCTCGTGGAACAGAACAATAATAACTTTCCCCGCAAAACGTCAAGGAAATCCTTTGTTTCCTACCGACTTTGATATAAATGTAATCAGAGTTTACGAACAAATATATATATTTTTTTTCGAATATAGCTTGGGTCGAATTTTATTCACTTTCTATCGCTTATGATTCAAGTTTAAAATACAATTTAGAGATCCGATACACGCGTTGTTGTGAGTAGGGAAATTCTTGACGTTGACGACTCTTGAACATCAAAGGATATATTCCGTATAAATTGCTATCGTCAAAGAGAAAATCCGAGTCGTCTGATGAATTTTGCCATCTACTTTCTTGGGCGGGCTTGCACATGTCTTGAAAATCAACTGATGGATAGGTTATTAAAGTTTCAATTTGAGGTTTTACATTCGCAAATTAAAAATGGGTATGTTATTGTATATCCACACGGGGGCCAGGAATTTGTGAAGATCAAAGGAGAATGAGAAGATTCCTTACTTGGATTCTTTTCATGAAGTATACGGGAGAGAACTTTTTATTAATTTTTCAGTACCAAAACTTAGTGGGATTCTAGTTTTTTTGACAGTATATCCAATGAAGATTCATGCAAAATAAGGTCCGTAGTTGAAATCTTGATTGGCTTCTTTGAATGGCTTATGAGAATACTTTCCACAAACAGCCTTGAAAATGACGATGATACTTTGTACTGAAAACTAGAATTTTTCATGTTCTGTATGGAATACCATATATTTGCACTCGAATTTTCCCACAAAAGGATGATAATTTTGCAATACGTGTGTTGAGATTTTCATAATTTCTGATCAATTTTCTCCACGAAGGTACGGATTAGTTGTTTCCACTCTAGTACTGAGATTTAGTACAGATATTTTTGAATACTGTTTTTATTAACATTACGCACGTTTTGTGGAAATTACATTGAGTGCATTCTTGGGATTGCTGTTTTGATGGTTTGATATTTTTCACCAAAATTTCATGAATCCTTCAATTTTTCCCCGAAAAATCAGTTTGCAGGGGTCGAGTCGCAGATTCTTCTGTTCAATATGGTTATAAACAAGATTTCACAAATTCTCTCATTGTTCAGAAAATTGGCGATGGGGATTCTTTCGAGTCAATAATGATGAATTTCAAAATTCAAAATAGGCAATCTCATATGTCGGATTAAAATTTCATAAATAATATTCAAGGATTTTTCGGCATGTTGATCATGAATCCGGAGTTGAAAATAAGAAAATTCATAAAGTTGCAGTCTGACATATTTAACCCCGCAGTTTCATTTCCAAAAGTCAACTTCGGATTCATCGACAATGACTCGCCAAATATCCACACATTGGTTTTTCGAAAATTGAAGGAATTCACAAAGTGTTATATCCCATATTTGATGCAGTAACATGAATTATCATATTTTCATTGCACATTCATCAACATCAATTGAGAAAATGTGTTGAGACTGATTCTGTCGGGCTTAGGTCAAAGATAAAACCTTCAACTCACTGTCTTTTTTTATTTTGAGGCCAAAAAATATATTAGCGCCAAATTTTAAATGGCAGGCACCTCAGTTCACTGCCTTTCATCTAAGAATGGCTGTATTCTCGTGAAAATATTCAGAAGTCTAGAATTCTTATCATGATGATCAATAGTAGACACACACTGTCAGATTTTGTCTGCCCTTGAAATCTTCTTTCAAATTTCCCACAACGAAGGTTTGGAACATTCCTCTCGGTCTTGCAAAAGCACATATTTTTGTCTTGTTCAAATTCGTAACGACTTTCTTTAACTTTCCACGGACTTTGCGTGGAATTCCATGTTAAAGTCCCTCATGAATCTCTTGTGCTGAACTTCAAACGGAGATTCCAATACTAGAACATCCAAATTTTGAGCCCGCCATCAAATGATTTTCTAACTAAATAATCAAACTTCTTTTGTCAGCGGTTTCATTGGGTGCATGAGGTTGTGATACACTAACCCTCCATTCTTCACTTATCCAATGTATTCCAAGAAATCTACCAAGAACTATTAATGTTTGAACTCGACTTCATTCCCGATTGATGTAATTTCCGAAAAAAGTGTTTCAAATGATGTCACTGACACCACACTTCGTGAACCTTTCAACCAATTTCTAATAAGTGTTCTTGTCGAAGAGTTAAGAAAGATCTCTCAAAAATCAATCATACACTGAGCAAAAACTGTAGCTGAAAACGAGCCCAAGTACATTTGTGTAGTTATAGTAGCCATATTTTACATTGAAGTAGCTATGAGAATCGCTATGATAGTGAAAACATCGCTACTGTGACTGAAAACTGTACTTGGGCTCATTTTCAGCTACAGTCTTTTCTCTCAGTGTACCTCTCTCTATATGAACCCATGTGTGTATGGACCAATGGTCCAATGATGGACCAAGCCTGGCACAAGATCTGCCGAGACTTGTCTTCAACAATTCACCAAACTTGCCCCAGGCTTGAGAATGATAAAATCAGGACAAGCTTGGGCCAGTGGTTTTGCCAGGCCCGGTCCAATTCATTTACCAAGCATCAATCAATGCTTCTTCGATCGCAGATATGGATGAAAAAAGTAATTGATTCATATTTCAGTTCATAATTCCCCCCCCCAGCATACCGTACATGAATTATCTTAAAACGATAGAAAAAATGTGATAAGACCGGAACAAGCTTGTATGATCATTAGAAAATTTCCGTTCTTTGATATTTCAATCAATTTTGATTCTATTGTTGGATTATGCTCAAACTAAACTCATAAGATCTTACTGAAATACCATAACATGAATCTTATAATGATCTGATCCTGTGCGGAATCCAACATTGGAATCCCCCAAGTCACCTGAAAAACTGATGGTTTATCTTCACGAGTATATCATCCCTAGTGAGCATAACTATCGACCCAGGCCTGATCCGAGCCTGCCCCAGAGTGGGCAGCCTTTACCCAAGCTTGCCCCAATAGTTATAACTTTATAAATTTATAAACATTGTGCCACTCATGTGGGCAATATTGGCACAATTGTTCTCAACGAATGCTCGATTTTTACACTCATGCCAAGCTTGTACCAAATGTAGTGACCATTTCAAAAATACTAACAAATATACCATGACTGACTATCCATTGGGAACAACGGGACAATCATGGAACAATATGGTGCCAAGTGTTCTTCACGGAGGTTTGTTTCGTCCACATGGGCCAACCTTGGGACAAGCTTGAGTTTTTTTTTCAGTCTTGGCGATACCTGCATGGGAACTTTTCATGCATTCCTTGTCCATCAAAGCAAAATTCTCGTTCCTACCCTCCACAAACTCAATTATTCTTATATTCCCTGCAAATTGGTTTGGCTGACTTCAGTTGACTGGCGTGAATTTTTTTGTACAATATGGACTCCGACTGATTTTGAAGAACTTCAAGAAACTTTGTCTTCCGTATCCTTAATGAATATCTCATGATATCTTATGAATTCCGATCATATCAGTACAATGATTAACGATTGAAATCCAAACATTCAAAAAGAAAGAATTCTCCGCTCGATATATCATCAGAGACGAAGAACAACAGTGCATCGTTCAAACGATCCTTATCAAATACGGTTCGTTGCACTATCTGTCAAAACCACGCGGTTGACTGGATTATACGAAAATCGATTATGTTCAACAAAGTTATTATACATTTCTCTATATGACATTTATACGTATCTGGATTAGACGATCTGTTGTCTCATGCACATACCCAATACCAACTATGGAAAAAATGTATCACAGATACAACTATCCGTCCATTAATGCAAAAACATCATCTGACATGGCAGTTCGATGAAGATAAATTTCTATCTGATGAGCCGTATGTAAACATTCTTGGAATTTCACCGCTCTTTTCGAGGAGATTCTTGAAATGCATATCGGAGAATGATTAAGAATCAGATTAGATCCCGGAGGAGATTTTTCTCGATACATCCTGCTTTGAGAAATCCACAGAATTCAAGGCAGAATAAATTTTTCTCCTCCGATATTGTGACAAGTATATATGCTTGAGTTCGGCAGGAATACGCAACGAGTATATAAAATCATATGTACCACAGCGCATATTTCGTGGAAGAATAAGATATGAAGGAGAGAGAAATAACATAAAAATATATTCAGACTAGAGAATTTACAAGGCAAATTGAACCAAAAGGGAATAAAAAAAGTGAGCCGAGCCAGGCGTATCTTGACTTCAAAACTAGCAGAGGAAGTGAGAGAAAAGTAGTAAAGAGCGTACATGCGGAAAGACAAATTGATTCTGAAATCTATTCGATGAGGTGGAAGCAACAATCGGTACACGGATCGGATACTGGAAGGGAGGAAGGTTCCACCTGATTGGTTTCGGCGTCACGCGGCATTTGACAATTATTCAAATTACCTTAAGAGAGAATCCATTTGAATTTGATCTCAAATCACATGGTCTAACCTCTGTCATTCTCTCTTTCTTTTCCTCAGAGTTGGTTGCTAGTCCATTAATCTCAATAAATATTTCTTCTTCTTTTTATAGGAACCTTGAGGTGGTATGAGAAAAAAGATGGGATCATCCACTCAGCTTTCGGATCCATTATGGCAAATTATATACACATTTTTTATTAATCTTAGGATTGAAAACCTTGGAATAAGATTTACGAAGATCAACTGGTTGAGTTTCCACAACTAGAAAGCGAATGAAGAGTGAGAACACTCTGACTAGCGTAAATAGTTCATCAACCCTGATTAACGCGTTGTTATCTATTATTTATTCACGTAACGTATTTACTCATCTGTTTGCTCTTATTAGTGGAACCCCCGTTCAGATGCGGTATTGGAAACTTCTGTTAATCAGGACAAGCACTTAACCCAATAGGTCAATATACCGAGTGCAGACTGATTCAAATGCATCACACCATCCGTGTTATATACCATATATGTATGAACGATGAGGCTGGCGAGTTCTTACGAACGGCTTGGTTGTGACGCGAGTCAACCACCTGGTACAATTCGAAATAATAGGAACAGACCGATCCAATTGATTCTCCGTTGTTTCGTTAGATCTGTACATATAATTCATGCTGTTCAAACCTCATTGTAATGAGATTGATTTATACAAAATTCGATAAATACGTAATAGCGGAAATACATCATCATCTGCGTAGGATTAAATTTTTGAACAAAGAAGTGAAGTGAAATTCATTCAGGTGAAATGAAATCAGAACGAATACATCTTTGATATCAGGAAAATCGTCTGAACGGGATATTTGAGTGATTTCGCGTGAATCAAGGGAAGAGGAGTTTTCGTCGTGAGAGTTAATTGGAATTCATTATACAACTGTCATCCCCATCTCAAAGTTTTCGGATGGGTCCTAATTAGTCACTGATTTTCCATATAAATTGTATTAAAAGCAAATTTCAAGATGAACTGACAATCAAATTTTTCACTCGAAAAATTCGAATTCACGACGACTGACGTTGATTTGTAGACTTTTCCAAACGTGACCATATATCAAATCTTTGTTTATTCAAAAAAGGAGAAGAAGGAAATGAAATAAGGAGTGCATTAGGTGTTATATAACACATGAGACGTCATATACACAGGACGTACAGAACGACTGAAAGATTATTACATTTTCCTGCTTTGAATTAAAGAGAGAAGTAGAAGAGAGGAAAACAATTTTTTTCCTTTCATTTTATACAGCTGCTGTCTCAATTGGTCGACAGGCAATTTGGCAGACTCCGCCGATCAAAAGACTACCGTCGACGAGAGGCTTGTAGTGGAGTGTGCCTTCATGCGTATATGAATTGCTCTCTAGAGTTAGACGACTTTCGTCACGAGAAAAGCGTTAGAAATTTGTTGACGCATTAACGCGCTGGAATATACACTAGAAGACCAAAGCTGCGTCAGCGTAACTAGAGCATCATATCCTCTCATATTAAATTAGTTTCCTGTGTGTCCCCTTTTCCTTGACTCGTGACATGAAAAACTTAGTTATATCCCTTTCATCACACAATATACTCATTTTTTTCTCCTTAGGTTAAATTGATGTGCTTCCTCTTGGTAACGGTTTTGAAACGCAAATAGTACCCTGGGTCCTAGCTCTTTCCTTTCGAATTCAATACCGAACTACGAATCATTCGAATCATCAATCAAATATCATCCACCTGAGTTGATTTCGAGAAGAAAAAGAAAGAAAGGAAAAAAGAATATCGTCATTTATCACGAATTATTTCCAGGAAAATGCTACACAACACGTGGCGGAGTTTGGAATTTGATTTATTACCATCATATCAAATATTATTACAAGTACAAACATGAAATATGAAAAACTTTATCTTGCAACGATACACACGATTGTGATGGTATTCTTGATAATGGATTCAAATGCAAAAAAACGTGGGATGAAGTTTTCAGTTTCGTTCCTAAGGAATGTACACTAATTACAGAAGTTTTTTTACTTATATTCCTTCGAAATAAGGAAACAGAGAGGAACTGTATTCGTAACTGGTCGTTTGTGAGCTAGCGAGGTACGGCAAAATTGAGAAGAGGAAGAAAACGTTGTTCAAAAATGATTCAAAGGAGAGAAACAAGAAGGTAATGGAAGGAAGCACAAGTATAAAAAGGGGCGTCAAAACATTATAAAAGAGGAAAGTATTTATCGTTGATATTACAGGATGGAACATGAACAAAGAAGAAAGGAAGAAGGAACTAATTTGATATCCAAGGAGATATGACCTTTCGCTGAAAGTAGTTGTAATAGTGTTGGTATTGAGTACTGTGCCAGAATACTTTTATAAAATGATTCTTGCTTGGAATACAGCAGAGAAGTTAAATAGAAACATTCCTCTTACTAGGAAATTTTACGATCAAACAAGAAAGAAGTGAAGAATAAATGACAATTGTACGTTCATGACTCGCTGTAGAATTGATTGCCTTCGTTTGCATTTATTATAGTGGAAATATTACTGAATTTTAAGGAAATCTTGTGATTCATTCATATTGTTTGATATGTGACTGATGTATATTGATGTGGTCAATCATTATTAACCTTTATCCAATATTGTGGATTGATGAATTCTTTGATGAATTTTATACAGGGATGTTAGAAGGATGACACAGATGGGGCGGATATTTTTCGCTTTTAATTTCTCTTATTAAAGTTTTACAAAAGTTCTAGAAATTCTGTACCAACTCTTGCGCTATTTGAATCAGTTACACAATGAATATACCGTGTTTCGTATCAGAAATTGGAAGGATCATTGCAAAACAGAGGAGCTCGCGCATTATTGTACAATGGACGGGGATTTCATAATTCATGATGGTTACGGCACTAGCTTCGTTTGCACTCCGTGATAAATTGCATTTCAGCTCACAAGAAGAAGTTGGAAATATGGAATAACGTTTTGTGCGTAAAAAGGGTGGGACCCAGCGATGTCAGAATAAAGGGCGAGAAACGTTGAGGCTACGTTGAGGATCACAGGGGAAATTTGACGGAGAGAGGGTAGCCTCGACGGTCCTCACCCTCCATTCTGGCATTCCTGGTGGGACCAGTAGGACCAGTGGATGCATACCTTAGCAAATATCACTCCAGTCATTTTTACTGTAAAAAATTTTACTGCAAAAAGTCCCATCATCGTGAGCAAGTTCTGGATACTTTTCAAATCCAACTGAATATAGGTTCAATTTTATGGAAGTTTACTATCATGATACTTGGTCGGAGGCGTTTTACGACTGAGACGTGATTAACGCACGACGATATTCGTAAGAGTCTTACGATTGCATCACTTTCGTGAGACTTCCTTGATCGTGATGCCGTACAACTGAGTCGTATTCAACGGCACAGAGCAGTCGCAAAAGTCTCACGTCTTTGCGTTTCCATAAAATTTAACCGGCATTCAGTTAGATTTCGAGAGTATCCTGAACTTGCTAACAATGATGGGACTTCTCACAATACAATTTTTCTCAGTGTAGGCCTTGCAAGGTTCTTCAGGGCCTCGCTCCGCTCGGGCAACAGGCTCCGCAAGAGTACGAGAATCATCCACTGTGCACACTTGTTGCACAAGTACTATTCCAGAAAAAAACCCTCAAAAACAAAATTCAAAAACACATATCGAATACTTTTGAATCAAAAATCACTTCATTGAATTCTAAAATTTGGGTGTAAAAACCACATGGAATGACCCATACGTTGAATGGCGTTTATGAATTCTATAAAATTATCGAGGAATTACCATTAAACGGCACTAAGATTGTGAACCCGTGAAAAAATTGTTGGGGTCTGGTTAGAGACGTCTGCAGGCTTAATCATGGACATTTTCCGGCGAAATTATTCGTCTTCAACACTGACTGATCGTGGTTGGGCTTGACTACGCCTGGTCGTTCATTTTTTAGCTTCGTCATCACTAACAAGGCTCCAATTTTGTATACACAGAGAAAAATCCTCGCTGAAAAAGTGATTCCGAAAAATCTGCTTTCCTAAATTAGCAAAACGGTTGCTGTTACAGCAAAAATATCGCTATCCCAGCAAGATATTTGCTCATTCAGCAAACTTTCCTAGCCGTCTGCACATCTACAATTCGGGATTGCTGAATGGCAAGCGGTGGTTAAAAGAGCAAGATTTTTGCTGTAATAGCAAATTTTTTGCTGATTCAGCAACAAGTTTTGCCGTATCAGTGAAGCAAATTCTCGAGGTTTGCTGTTTTAGCAACTTTTTTCTCTGAGTGTCCCCACACGGAGAGAAAATTTAGAAACTAGCGCATAAGGACCGATGAAGTATCAATCGCAAGAATCACGCCAGGCAAACCATTTTCGCCCGTGATCATGCAAAATCTCACCTAATGAGAAGTATGTATACCAGACAGGAAGAAAGTCTAGAATATAAACTTTCCCTGTTCACACGGACACGCGGTGAAACAGTATTAGTGTCCCATATTAGTGCTGCATTGGGGAAGGTTTCCCTGAAAAGGTTGCTGATATTAGCGATGTGGTATAATCCTTGTCAGGACCCAACCCAAGAAAGCGTTATATCAGCACTCACTAGGCCCTTATAAGCTTCCCGCTAGCTACTAGACTCTTGCTAGCCTTCGGCTAGATTCTCGCAAGGGCCTAAAGAGTTCCATGAATGGCGTTGCTGGGGGAGTTGTAACGTGTTCAACTTGGCTAGATTCTAGAAGATGAATCTGTCGTTCACAAGGATTGCGACTCAGAAATTACCATGTCGCATACAGTGGCACTCACATCCTCGAAGTTTGAATCGGTCATTGAGACAAAATCTGAACTCAGGATGACAAAATATGGCGGGTCATGACAACTACTATTGCAGAGTTCATGTTTCTAGATGGAACGTGTGTTGAGAAAGGACAATGAGAAATAATAAACCATTAAGAGTTGGCATATCCTTAGATATGCCAACTTTTGATCATCAATTCTTTTCATTTTCATTTGTTTCGAGTGAAATTTCACTCTTTGGAATATCTAAAACGGATTCTAAATAAGAACAGTCTTAAAATTTCAATTTTTAATCTCAGATTCTTGCTTTAACAGATTGACAATTTCATCCTGAAGATGCCCAAACTCACGCTTGCTACGAATTGAGAACCCGTGAAAAAATCGTTGAGGTCTGATTATGCGTGCTCAGGCCTAATCATGGACATTTTTTGGCAAAATTATTCGTGTCTAATACTGACTGCACGTGAGTGAGCCTGATTACACCTGGTCTATACCTGGTATATACCTTAGCTAGTATATCAGCTAATGAGGAACTTCTACTTGGTGTTTTCATTATTATAATGAAAATAACTCGTTTCCAAGTACCTTGAGACCAGAGCCGGATTTTCGCATTGATTCAATATTCTTTGATCTAAATATCGATATAATGAACTAAATATCAATTACGTACGAGGGTTGAAACGATCTACTAGTTTTCTAGAGAAAAATGGATCAGGGAACATTCTTCAAAAGCATGTGATCAGACTAAAAAATTTGTAGGATTGTTGGTTCTGGTAAAAATTGTGTCCTTCAGTTCTTAAAACGCCTCATAAATAATTTTCCCTGAAACTTAAATATGATTACCAGAGATGAATTGCTATTCTGGTTAGCTAGGAACTACGCAACTCCTTAGCCATGTGACCAAGTACGACTCATTAAAACAAAAGATACGTGTGAAATGTTTCGAGAACATTTATTGAGCTGCCTTAGCAGAAATGATTCAGGTATATACCAGGCAAGTAACACTGAGCAAGGCCCTCGCAAGTATCTTGCCAGTCATCTATTCTTTCTTCAATTCATCATCGCATACCTCTGAAAATTCATCAGCATTTCTACCAGGGCTGTAATCTGATGAGGTCACTTGTCTATGAAAACCATTTCCTGTAGACATCATTCTTGTTATTCTCTATGCCTCGCGAAGTCTTACCAGGCCCTTGAGAGAGCTGACTAAGCCTGGTAAAGACTTTCAATAGCCTAGAGAATTACAACAGTAATTTTCGTTAGAAATTATGCTGCTGGATGAACACAACTGTTCTGAAGAAGTGCAATTTCAATGGTAAACTATCACGAAACTCCCATTTCCATATGATTTTTCTTCATTTTTGAAAATTCTCGAATTTAAATCTTATTGGAGATCATTCTAGTGATTCTCACGAAGCCTCATGTCCCTTGTAAGGGACTTGCTGAGCTCAATAAAGCCTCATAATAACCTAGAGAATGACTAGAATAATTTCTGTTGTACAAAGATCTCTGGAAGTTTTTTGATTAAATTAAAATCACACTCCCTTAGCATGTTATTTTCATCGTTTCCTAAGAATTTACGTTTTGTCGTTTCATTATTTCCTACATTCAACTCCTGAGTATTGAATGATTCACAATATCCATCGGAATTTAGTATCGCAAAAGACAACAAAAAAGTGAGATAGAACTCTTAAAAACCACCAAAATGCGCAGCTGAATAAAAATAATCGACGAAGCTAGAGAACCTCCCCAATTATTCATTGTTTTTCCTCATCAAAAATCTCGACGTCGCCGCAAAACGAATCCAAACCACTCTCCCACGTTCCACGAAAAATAATAAATCATATTCCTCGTCTCTGCTCATTTTCATGACTTTTCCCAATGTTTTTTTTTTATCTCCCCTCGTTTTTTTCAGTCCTGCAATTCCAATATCAACACGAGAAAGAGACCAAAGAAAAATACCCAACTTCGTCCAATGAGTCACCCAAATAAATCTTTCGGCTTGTAGGAAATTCCATTTTCTACACTTCCTTAACTTCCTCCTATGGTGAAAAGATCGAGTATCACGATATCGTAAGCGAAGTCAAAAGAAGTCTACAAAAGAACTTTAATCCTTCTGTTTTTTTCTATTCCTCTGCTTCTTTTCCCCCTTCTTTTTGATACTTTCCCTATACTTCATTCTAGTTGTATTTCTTCGGTCGTTTGACTTTCGTCGCGCCATCGCGGCGCCAGACACGATCGATCTCCTTCTATCTTCCTCGCTATGTCTACAGAGATAACTTGTAAACACACGGAGATCCGACAAAATAAGAAGTTGAAGGAACGGAGGAGCAAAAAACTTTTTCCCAGAAGGAAAATAATTTGAGGTTTGGAGGAACAAATAGAAGGGAGAAAGAGAGGGTAGAGAAGCATCGAGCGAGCTTCATATTCGAGATATTCCCCCATCTCTTCCGTTTTCTTTACCAGGGAGGAGAACATGGAGATGAAGTTTTATCGTTGCAGTTGGACTTTACGCGGAACGAAGAAGGAAAACATTAAATACGTAGTTCCGCGATGATAGTTGTGCAGTTGACGAGATCGATGTCACGGATGAGCGCCATATTTTGCCTACGAAAAATGACGAATGGCTCTCACGCGCTGTCGTATTCACACTCGATCCATTTTCCCCTGGTGCAACGATCTTGAAAAATCGAATCCCTATCTTTACAAACACATACATGAAAATTGAGTTATAGACTCACGTGCATATTGTTGGAGTTGATGCACCGAATCAAATGTCAGATTCATCGGAAATAAAATACACTTCGCTTATTCGACAACTCGAAATTTGAAATTGAAATTTCAACGGGATGTTTTTCCTGATCGATGAAAATCGTGATCGCTCGTCCGTGTTTGAAGCTTATAGAGGGAAAAATTTCAACGTGAAGTGAAATACCAGGAAATTGATTCAATTATCGAGGTGGATGGTTATATGTTTGGTGGATAGGCAAGAATAAACTAACGTGTTCGGTTTTTGTAATTACTTGGAATTTTAATGAAGCCGGATGATCCGTCCATTGTTTCAAAGAGCATTCCAATTTTCAATCCACGTGATTGTCTTGCCAAGATTCAATGTGACGCGTATTGGGGTTTTCGTGGTGATAAGTATATCGTAAGATATAAATTGTCTTTCTGATGCATCACAATATTTTCTACTCTTATCTCTCACCCTCTTTCTCTTGTAGTTCAATACAGACAGTGTTTTTCGTATCTCTATCGTTCCATTTTCTCGTTGAATTTTGCCCTCCTTTGATGGTTGCGCACTTTGCAGTATCCGCAACTCAGTGAGACGAAGAACAATCGAACCCTCGAGGGTTAGATACTGCCAGGTAGAACACGGTTTATCGCTCCTTTGCAGATACATCTGGCGATTTGTGAAGAGTTCCAGGAGATGTTGCTGCATTTTGCTAAGGGAAAAAAGGAGCCAGCTTGAAAAGAATTGAGAGTCTGATTCGTCGTGATTTCCTATCTATCCATTTACTTTTCCCGCTCTTTGGGTGTATATATATATATATATATATATATGAGTATCATTATATATGTATGATTGTTTTCCTTTTGTCACATCATTCTCACAACTCTCCTCGATATTCAATAGTCGTGAGCTTTTTCTCTCACGCTTGAAAGATTGCATTTTGACGAGTTTTCTCGCTTGGAATATTTCGTGACGTTTTTTTTTCTATAAAACCCAGATGATCTTTCTGTGATCGTTCGATTATTCGATACTGAACAAGGTTGATGAAACCAGTAATATTCAAGTACATACAGTTGTATCGACTATTTAACGACTAAGTTACAGGTGTAGGTACATTGACGTATATGAGAACAGTAGAGGAAATGAAGTTCCTCCCACGTTGATAGTACATCATTTTTCTTGTTTTGAAGTGCATTATGATTTGAGATTGCACACAGTATAGACTGCAATGAATAATATATTCAACGCGATTGCGTGAACCTACTTGTCTCTTGTTGTACACATCATTTGTCTTCGTTCTTTTTTCTTTTTCACAGAATAAAAAAAGATCGATCAAGTACACGTTTTCAACTTACACTACATTTCTTAGTGAGTACATGAAGTAACAATATTGTTCATCTTGAGAAGTTTTGACAGAAACCTTCCAGTAAAACCAAATCAATAGAATTGCATCAAATATATATGACACCAGATAGCAACAGAAAAGAATCTTCCTTCATTTCTCGGAGGAGCGAAATAGGGTTATGGTAGGGGTTAACTTCGAGGACCAGGAGGAAAATGATAAATGTGGGGGCGCGGTCGTAACAAGCCCTCTCGAGGCAAGCCCCAGTTTTTAATTGCTCTTCGTAGCGCCTGCAGCCTTTCTGTTATTTCGTACTGGCTGAGAGAAGAGGAGAGAAACAAGGAAAAGGAGAGAGAGGAAAAACTGCGAGGGAGTCGAGAGCTTTGAGAGAAGAAGAGGAAAACAAATAAGATTTATGGTGTCATTGTTTATCTGGTCGAGCTGAGTCACAAACTACGTATCCCTGAATGGGTTGCAACTGACATCGGCCACATATGATTTTTCCTACTGTAAAAAACACCCGAGTATAAACCTTTTTATTCCAACTATGGTGAATTCTTCATATCGAGTGGGTGATATCGTTGCCAGAAACAACTTTTGAAAAATTGTTCGCATTGACGTATTTATTAATTCCAGAAACGTATTTGATGAATCCTCAAATGAACATTCTTTTGATTGATGAATTGATTATAATTGCATGGTGGATGCAAAATTACATCTTTCTATGAATAGAATTAGTCGGTATCACATTCTGCCATCCGAAGTAAGCAGACCGTGAGTGCGTTTGACTTGAATTCGAGAAAATGGAGAAAAACCGTTTTCTTCCAAAAAATATATTATACCCTAAAAATGGTTCGCCATTGAAGTCTACAGATTATTGAAGTATTATAGATTTCCCATTTTTGTGTTAGGTACGATTTTTTTTTCTCCAAACGTTTCAAATTTGATCAATTCCTCCGTATTTCAAACTGCTGTTATCAAGAAAGTAATAAGTTTTCTTCAAAATAAAAAACACAGTAGAATACAGAATTTTTTCACGATTAAAATGATATGGAAAATTCATTTTCGTTGAAAATGCCACTCACGGTCTTCTTGCTTTGGACGGCAGACATCATGTGGAGTAAGGTATCATTTTGCTTTTGATAATTTTGGGCAATCAGGAGAAGTTGAAATAACTCCAGTACATTAAACAAAGGAAATTTTGTTGATATTTTGAATAGTTCAACGGTGAAAGACCTCATACAGCATCTCATCTCTCCAATTATTCTCCACACGTTCACAGAGAATAACTCTACCCAGTTGCATTCAGACCAAGGTATGCCACGTGAAAGATAGCTACGAGAGTCTCTCATTAAATACCTGGCCCAGACAAGAATACAATTTTCCCGAAGAGGAACATTTTCCATTTTCTTACCGTTATCTTGATTCAAGGGGATGCAGTTGCTCTAATGAGTATCCAGTTATTCTACTCTTTCAACCCGATATATATCACGTATTAAAATAATAATCGTGAGTATTATTAACTGCATTTGAAGTCCAATCCACTCTCATCCTTGTAGGACTGAAAAAGAGCGTTAGTTAAATTACGGACAGTTATAATACAACGTGTCGTTGAAAATTCATCCAATAAATCCTCTCATCGTGTCCAGAGGAAGACATTGATCAAAACTTTGGGTCCAAAATTCCAGAGAAATTAATTGATTCATTAATTCATCGTGTCCTTGAGTCTTCTAAACACAACAGAATTAACAAGGATGACATCCTAAAGGAACAAACACTACAATCAAAATATCAGTGGAGTGGAGACCAGAGAGAACCAACGAAATCACTCCATATATAGCACCATGAGATAATTAGATACGATAAAAAAAACAACGGAATAAAAGTACAACAATAAAATATAGTAGAGTAGAATACAATTAGCCCACGGAGTATTGAAGCATTCAGAGAGTTGCGAGGAGATTCGGAGAAATTCAGGAACAAGTGGATTGAGATTGTATGTTAAACTTTTCAAAAGGATTCAGGGAAGTTCAGAGATATTCAAGGAAATTCAGGGCAAAAGCAATGGGGCCAAATGTGTATTTTGAAATTTCAGGGAAGTTTGGGGAATTTCAAAAAGATTCGGGGAGATTCAGAGGGACTTCAAAACGGATGAGTTGAGAAAATCTGTGTGTTGAACTCTCAAAAAAGATTTAAAAGAATTTAGGTAAGTCTAAAAAGAAGTGAATTCAGAAAAATTTCTAGTGCAAGGTTTCAAATGAATTGAAGGAGTTTCAGAGAGATCCGAAAAAATTCAGAAAAAATTTTTCTTTGAAACTTTCTAGAGAAATACACCAATGTACAAAAATGAGACATGCACTGTTAAAAATGTCTGCATTAATTTTAATGTTTTTAATGGAAGTTTTTTTCAAGTACGTACATGAATTCAGTTTCATGCACATTTTACATGAAATTCAATGTCAACTATAGCATAATCTCTGGTCTTTTAATGTTTTTGTACATTAAATTTAATGCAGAATGTATATGAATCTGATTTCATATATGTAATTGAAAAAAACTTTCAGATATTCCTGACAGTGTAGCTTGATCAGAACTGGACACACATCCCAATCAGAATTTAACAACTGGCGCAGTACTGCGCCAGTACCGGCTAGCACTGGCGGGGTACTGGCGGTCTGCACTGCAGCAGTACTGGCATTTGTCCGGAATGATAACGCTTTTCCATACTGGGTACGTGCTAGCCGACTCTTGGGGGCCCAATACTGGCACTGTACTCCGCCTGTTGTCAACATTGACATACCTCGGTTTTTTCTGATTGGGATTGTGTAAGGAGATGAGCATTGAAAACTGTACACGTTGAAATGACTTATCTATTGGTCCTCTCTTCAAATATCATGTATAATTTTTGTGAGTCTCATTTTTTTACATGGGCGAATATGCTCAAAGCTTGAATCGTTTATTGAAACGAATGATTAATCAACTGACAAGATACTCAGTCGTTGAAGACTGGGCATCTTTTATGTTTAAACGATGTTTTCAGTCCCAAGGAGTCAATTCGAGAAGATAAATAACGATAATTCATCGGATTTTGTAGGTGTGGATTTTCAAACTTCAAAAACATCATGGGCGAAGAAATTTAGAAATATTGAGTTAGATGTGAATTCAGAAAAATTTCCAGTCCAAGATTTCATAGGCGGTCAGGGGCTGTCAGATACATTCAGAGACAAGCGAATAGGAAAAAATTGTGCGACAAACTTTTCTGAAGGATTCAAACAAATTAGAGAGAAACACAGTGGGTAAAATCTTTGGTCTGAGAACTGAAAGTCATTGCGGGAGGTTCAGAAGAAATTTTCGAATCTCCAAATTGAAAAATTGTTCTCAAATTTCCCTGAATTTCTCTGAATCCCTCTGGGTGTTGCTTATTCCGAAGCTCCCCAGGTGACACAATCTAATGAAAATCATTGAAATTCTCAGAGGTTTTCAGAAGATTTCATTGATATCTTCACACAGGATAGGGTGGGTCGTTGTACCTTGAGGCTATATCTCGGAACACTCGTACGCACTGCGTGCCGCTGCCATATATCATGCTTATGCTGAAGTATGCCATGAGTGATGCTGTTAGGTAGCGTCAGCAAGATACCCAGTTATTCTAGTCGCATCTATCGTGAATAATAGACGAACATTTTTTCGAGGATCAAAAGTAATTTTTTGTCTGATAGTTTTCGGCTTTGCACAAATCAACGAACAATTTTCGAAAGTTTTGAAGACTCCTAGGAGATTTATCACAGTCTTGTGAAAAAATCCCTTCGAGTGAATTTGAGTTTGAGAACGTTCTTCCAGGTCACGTCACCACATTTTCTGAAAATTGTCTTGGAACACCGACGTCTTGAACCTTGAAACATGTTCCGAAGGTACAATTAGGTATTATTTCTGGCATATTTTGTTCCAGATCACGAGTCCACGTAGTGAAACGCGACAAATGAAGCCCAAATCGAGAAAATATTTTTGCTGCCCAAAATTAGGATTCAAATTTGTTTTGAATTGAAACAATATTCTCTCGATTCAAAGCAAGTTCATTTGGAACAAATAAAATATTGTTTCTGTTATGAATGAGATAATGAGTGTGGAATGAAGACATATCTTTCTGAGCCTTTGGCCAGCTTTGGCAGAATTTGACTCCTCGTGGCGAATAGCAACTTCAAACCGTCTCACAAAAGACGTTGATCTGTTATAAGAAGAGCTCTATAAAGCTGTGACAGCTCTGGATAAAAAAACCCGACATTATTCAAGTAAATATTAGCTTTGGATTGTGCAAACTCTAACACCACAATGTGATGTATCTCTGGAACGTTTTCAGGACATCCAAAAAACCTACCCTATATTTTTTTACCATTATATTAAGATCCCCGCGGCACACTGTACCATCCAAGAAAATCGATAATGCAGATGTGAGCCAGATCACGTGAATCCATAATGAAATGTTATTGTTATAGGTAATAAGATACTCTACAAACATATATTACAAGATTGAAATAATTATATATTCATTCATGAATTCCATTCCAAAGCATTGTATCTTATTTGATAATCGATAACTAGGTTCGTCGAATACACTCCAACTTGTCCCAAATTGCTCCAAGTGATACACACCTCCTGTTCCCATTTATCAAAACGAATCGATTGATTCGAAACAAGTTGGAGCAACTTTGAGCACGTAGAATGGACGTTCCCAATATTCCACAGTTTCTTTTTAATGTTGAATCCAACTATGATTAGGAGTTGTTAGTTTCGAGTTGGATAGTTCTTGCGGATGAACCTAACCTATCTCATTCGTTATGAGATCCTTGAAAAAGTTTGAATTTCAAATTTCACTTGTCGTTCATCGAAAAGACTGGTTGTTCTGAATTTTTCATGGAGAACGTATGTTAATTAAAACTTTGAAATAAAGGATCAAATATTCGAGGCCATAATCAATTGCACCTCCGAGAATAATATCGCAATAAAATTCATAGATGATTGGCAAACTTTTTAACATAATTTGGTATATCTCTCTCCCGCTATTTGAAAAATGCCGTATTCAAATGCAAAATAAATCTTCAAAGTGGGACAGAAATCTCCTATTCCTTCATCAAAAAAGAATGTTCTCAAAATCTGGGTATTGAATCTGTATAATTAAGATGAAGGGAAACTCTTCATAGTGTTCAAAGTGCATTTTATAAACACCCCTATAACAACCCAGTCCACCTCAACATAGGTAAACAGTTACGAAAACAATATGACTTTTGATATAAATTTTGAAAATCCAGGGCGAAATTAGTTCAGATCTGCCCAATTGGATTTACGTAGATTCGACAAGTGGAAAAATTAATGTTCACTGAGTCGACTTGAATCCATTCAAATCTATGAAGATCCAATCAATTCTTTCCAGAAAAACTGAATGCTCAGAAGCCATCTGAAAGTGAAGAAAATAGGCACTGGATGCACACGAATTACAATTAATCAACGTGAAATTTTGATTGAATTTTAAATTCATGTGGATCTCACTGAATTTATCCAGATTTGAACGAGATTCCAATTTTTTGGATGTAGCAAGATTTGATTGGATCTACGTAGATGTAAATAATGTTCTTCCGAAATGTTTTTCCATTTACTGCAAACGAGTTCTGTTGATTCGCCACCTATCTTCAGGAAGTTCATATGCGAAGAAAAATGAAGGAGTATATTTTACTCCATACAATTAGTCAACATTCTTTGATACCTCCTACGGTATTTCCAGTATCCCAGGTAAAAATTGACCATGGGCGCTAGGTTGCCGCAAGGCTCACCAAGATGGGCCGAGCCTAGGCTACCAGGCATGGCGCAACTCTGAAATGATAACATCATTTCAGCCTCAGCCCATTTGTTTCCACAATCAAGACCCAACACTGGAAACAGGGTTCTGATAGCATATGCCGTCAATGGCAGACCATACAAAAATTTGTTCGCCAAGGATGAGCTAACGCTGTAGCAATCTTGCGGCAGGGTTGCGCCCATCTCATGCCAATGGTCACTTTTATTTTTTATTGTAATTGAAAATAAAATAAAAAATCCATTCTATCATCTCGATTGAACGAAATGAATGTCGGAGAATTTCAACATGTAATTTTTCTGATTGGTTTAAACTGATGAATGACGTAAATCCGGTGGTCCTGGCGTAGAAGTAGGCGGGTCTGGAAACAGATGAAGAATTATTTCTGTCATGGAATCTTCAAAGGAGACTTATATATTGATTGAATGCTTGGTTCGCCACTCGCAGGAAACAAGCATCACTCTGGTGAGAGTTATTGTAATTTGCTGTTTGAGAAGGAAGTTTCACTCTTAGCCAAGCTATTACTCAAGTCGAGTCAAGCTAACGCCTAAGCTGAGCGAGTCCATCGCCCAAGCTAAGCCAAGCCATTGCCCAAGCTGGACCAAGCTACGACCCATGCTTGGTGCAACATGGGAATCCATTGTCATTCAGAGTTGCCTAATGCTCGGAGCAGTGTCCCGCCAAGCCCTAGAGAGCCTCTGTTGAAAGCATGCTTTTTCCTTCAAGCAATATTGGTTGAAGGATGGGCCAAGCGTGGCGCAGCCAATGATCAATGATGGATCAATAAAGTCGATTTATGACTTCCCATATTGGTACAATGTTTAGACCATTGTCAACCATCCTTGTCCCTACATAGATTGCCCAGCTCTGGCTGGCAGCCTTGCGTCTAGCTATATTCCGTCGTCAGAATTGGCGGAGCCTGAAGATTTTTATATGGGATGGTTTACTGCTTACAAAGTAAATCTTTTTTGAATATTGGTGAAAAGTACTCCAACGGAGTAACTTCTCCTTCGAAAATAGTCATCCATATACTGATTCCATAATTTTCGTCGACGCACTTTGTATACGAGAAACAAGATGGATATTGTTTGAATGAAATATCAAAGAGAATTCCCAAAGCGTACATAACGAATTATAATTCTCGCTCCGAAGACGGGAGGGATATCAACGGAATGCTTAATTGATTGCGAATCAGATATCCGATTATTACGAAAATGCGATTTCATTGTGTTCATTCGAGGGTAAAATTCCAGATTATTCAGGTACCATGACGAGAATCAACATCTCGAATTGAATCCATAATTTCTGAGAACATATCACCATAGACGTGAACACGATCTGTTGAGGATTATTGCGATCGACCATCAGTTAAGACGAGCACGACATACGTGCATACATCTAACCACTTCTACGCATACACACACATACATGACCTCAGTTGCGAATACATACGACAAACTGTACAATGCTAACTGAGTGGATCAAGTAATCCGGTGATAGACCGAGACAAATACGCTCCGGGCACGGCGCTTTCTCCCTCTTCTCTGTCTCGTAAGCGTACACAGAGAGGACGTGGGGGGATACGCCCACGACAAGGCACGTGTTATCGAGCCTCTGTTCTCGTGTTTCTGTGCAGTAGGTGCTGTGCAGCCATTGCCACTGGCATCGCAACCTGCAACCTACAACCAGGCTGGAACTCAACTTAGGAGAGGAGCTCTCAACAAGACGAGACGTAAACCGTCGTCGGCTTAACAAGCGCTTCCATTAACGGTGCGTTAGACGTGACACGTTCCGCGAATTCCGAAGCAGGACCCAATGTCTGTCTATCTCTGCTTCGAGTCTCTCCAAGTCCTGTCCTTTCTCTGATAAATTCAATCTCCCAGCACTAAATTCTCATAAACATGAGTGTAAGGGAACGAATTACTTTGTAATATGCGAGTGAGAGGATGAGGTAATTTCATTTCATGTGATGAATGCATTACAGTGCAAGTTTGATATGAGAACAAGTCGATTATCGCATCACATTTTTTCCTTGACTCCAAACGGTGGGTTTCACATTTCACGAACGTTCGAATATTTCAATTCATGTTGAATCATTAGTTCGGAAAAGGAATGCAATGAGAGAGAACTGAAGAATTCTATCACAGTTAGTGGGACAGGTTACAGGATAGCGTTAGCTATCATCGTCATCATTATATTTCTTGAGACAATGACAAGTATATAAGAAGAATCAAGCAGCATGAGGCAACCAACCGATGTCATTTGCCTTATTATACCAGTGACCAGAGTTACCCATCAGGAATATACCTGTCGGGTGACACAACGCTAGTCACGTTTAATTAGCAGAAAATACGACGACAGGCAGGATGTTCTCCCTTCACCCCTCTTAATCCCTTCTATGGCCGCAGAGTATGGCGTAGCTACGAAAAGCTTCATCGTCGACATCGTTTCGGTTAGAAATAGAACTCACTTGCATGGAGTATCTAGCAACTTCTAACAGTATTACTTGTACACGTTTCTCAGTTTTTCAAGTTCATTGAAGTTATATTTGGAATTGAAATCTACAATCATTGATTCTTTAGTGTAATGTCTGGTTCGGTGTGACTTCATTCGGAATAACAACTCGAATGCGAGATGAGAGAAACAAGCCTCGACGTAATTTTAATCAGGTTTTCATATCGTATCAATTTGAATACTCTATCGAGATGATTGATGATTTCTATCGCATATTTTTGAATTTGAAATTCTTTGGTGAATATTCTTCTCCTTTAGCAGTGGAATATTCGTGGATACATCGATATTGTGAAGTATCAATAACAGTTATCAGGAGAGTGATGGTATTGGTCAAAATTTCAATGAACGAATTACAGTATCGATAGAAATTCAAAGAACTCGTTATTTTCCATTCAATCGCTATTATTTCCTTGCCTTTTGTTGAACTTTGTTACATAGATAGTTTTGATGGAAAACATTTTGCAATCCCTTTTAGTGGAATGGAACTTTATATACATGATACATGAATTTCTTTTTGTAACATCTGCACGAAATTCGAATGTAGTTGATATGGAGTGAGAATGTACTGAATAACAGGGTATTCCCCTGTATGGAAAATCTGGGGCTCCAAATATTTTTTGGACATACGACGAGATTGTTTCATTTTTTATTGTATATGTCATTACACAATGTATCATTTCAATCAGGTAACTGATGGCTGAACATTGTTTGTAATGAATAGAAAACAAGTATTATTTATTCATGTTACGGAATTTTGAATTATTTTTAAAAGCAAAACGGGAATTCACTCATAAAATATGATACATCATCGTTATTTAACTTCTGAAATCAACTCCTTGAGATTGAGAACATCGTTTAAAGAATGTGCCGCAAGATTTTGAGTCTTCAACTGGGGTTGGATCTGAGGATTTCGTGATGTGATTAATAATTTATTTCAATAAACGATTCAAACTTCAACCACATGTTGATTTCCTATTTTTCGAATTCGGGATTTTCATTATTCTTCTATTAATAAGTATACACTGTGAAAAAGTTTTTCTTCACACTGTTGGTGGATTTCGTCCCTTTATCGTGGGGGGATGGTTTTTCTATCAAAAATGAGGGATTTTTCCACCACTTTGAGGAATTATTGTGTTTCTTGGGTGTTGAATCCTTCACAAATGAAGGAAAAGTCCACCAAATTATGGTGGAAAATTCCCTATCTGTGGAGGAACTTTGCTGCCAACATTTTTTGAGGGAAAATTCCACAATCACTTCTTACAGTGTATAATAATAATTATGTTTATATGACTACTCAATCAATTTCACTATTCAATTATGAATTTTATGATTTCAATGAATAAGTAACATCCAATTTCAATCGAGTAGAGTCTTATGTATTTATTTCTTCCTATACACCAACGTTTCGATCAGATTCTGGCCCTCTCCAGGGTCAAGATTTTATGATTTGTTACGATGAGTTACTGTGTAATTCCAGTCATTGGGAGACAAGTGAACATTTCTCAAATTTACTGTGCAGTCTTTGAAAATGAGCAAATTTTCAAACAATTTAGAGAGATATTTCGTAGAAGATTTACTGAATGCACAGTAATTTTCTTCAGGATTTCCGTTTGTCCACCTATTACTGGAAGATCTCAATAATTTTCCAAGTAAAATTATGTGACCTTCTATTAGAGATGGAGTATAGGAATAATGCATGAGCGTATTTTCCTTAGAGCCTGGAAATATTTTTCTAACCACATTAACACAAGTCCTTGATATCCAAAATTAGTGGAGACCATTGATGTATATGCCGTTGCATTGAATCTTTTGGTCAGTCAATGCTCAATTCTCATACATGCCTTGTTAGTTGCTTTTTATACAGCTTTGGAGTTGAGTTGTTAGGAAAAAATTCTATCTTTCCAAATTCAAGCGATATTTTTCTAAAAGTGTCAGATTCTCCCTTCAATTCCATTTGTACAAGTGAAGAAATTAGTAATCAAACATATGTTTTTTTGTAAAAGAAACTTTTGATATCAATACAAACATGATCTTTTGTGTTTTTTTTGTTTCTATTGGATCAACCTTGAGGAAGAGAAAAGTTTATCCAAGTGTGTGGAATGGAACTTCATAATGAAAAAGCGAGCGCCTTGATACCAACCTTCATGAAGTTTCTTCAAGAATAAACATTTTCATATTGAAAAAATTCATAAGAAAAATTGGAGTGTACATATATCGAGCTTCAATTCCTGGAAGTGTTGAAAGTTGATTACTTGTGAAAATAATATAACGAATTTCGCAAATATTAACCGAGAACATTGACTGAAAAGTTATATGTTTATAAGGAACTGGGAGCATCTTGACTTCAGATCTTCAGGGAACGAAGACAATATATATCACATGTTACTGAAGTTTGAATCGTTCATTGTAACAAATTATTATTCGAATAACAATATACTCAGCTGTTGAACACCCAAAATCTTGCAGTTCATTCTTCGAACGATGAAAACATTTGTCTTCAGAAACAAAGATAAAAAACAAGGAGACAATTTTGATTTAAGAATGAATACAAAAATAAAGATAGGGGAAAGTTGCCTTGATTGGACTACCACCTTGGATGGACCACCACCTTATATTGCAAGAGGATGGAATTTAGATTCGTTCCAATTATACAGTGTTAATGTTCATTGATGTGACATTATCGCTGGATGATTAAAAGGAATCTAAATTTCTTCCTCTTGGTATAAAAAGTGGTTGTCCTTTCAAGGCGGTGGTTCAATTAACCATGGATAACGGTAGAAATTCTCGATTTAATTATTGAAAGGAGGAAATAGAAGAATAAGAGTAGCGAACAAGACCAGCAGACATACAAGTCACTGAGGAATAAAATAATAAGAGAATCAAGGAAAGCAAAAGAACGATGGTTAGAAGTAAAATGTCAGAATATAGAAGTATGATTACATTTAGAGAAAATAGATGAGGCATATAAGATTGTTAAGAGATTTTTTGCACAAATGAAATCTAGAAACAGTAAGATTGAAAATTCTCTGGGGAGACAATTGATAAGAATGGAAGAAAAAATAGAACAATGGATTAATCATTTAGAAGATCTGTATAAAGGGAGCGATAATTTAGAGAGGGGGGAAGATTTCAATGAAGAAGTTCTATGAAACATGTCGTGAAATGAAGAAATAATCTGATAGAACACACATTAAGGCATGATAGTTTATTGAAAACAATATTGGAAGGAAGAATGAATGGCAAAACTCGCAAAGGTAGACCTAGATTAAGTTATATGAAATAAATTATACGAGATAAGGGTTGTCGTAGATATGTAGAAGTTAAGCGTTTAGCGGATAATAGACAGGGTTGGAGGATTTTATCGAACCAGTCCTAATACTGATTACTTCACGATGGTTCAATTGGGGGAACTCTCCCCTGTAACATATATATAAATGTTTCGTTTGAAATTTTGTTTTTCATAGATCACAGTGAACTGTTTCACTTTTATCAATCAATTTCAACATCCAAAGAACTCATATTTTCAATAAAAACATTTAGGTAATTTATTTGAGAAATTGAACAATCAAAACCTAGACAGCATAATATATCATAGTAATATTAGTATCAATTTATGTTCATATGTTGCAATCTGTAGCTTCCTTCAATGAGCATGGCGATAGACTCAGTACCTGCCCGAATCTGCTTCAGAATTAGCCCAAGTATGCCCTAAGCTTTTTCATATAAAAGTGAATAACTATTGTTGTATTTTGATGTAATTCAATCATTTTATTCAACTTCCCTTCTTCAATCACTTTGTTCCTCCCCGTCTTTGTCCATGACAGAAAATAAGGAAATGTGCATTTCAAGTATCTCAATACTCTCTATGAATTTCTTTCCCATTGTTGTTGAAATAAATACATCGAGAGAAAAAAAGTGTGAGAATTAAAATCCTCATTGACAGATGTATTGCTATTCATTAACAGACAGTTAACAAAAAATACACTATTGAACATTCTATTGTTGGACTTATGTTGAGCGATTATCTTCTATCATCCGCGATGTCTTCAATTTGTTGATAAAGATTGTAATTTCACGTTCTTTCTCTCTCATTGTATTCTCCGAATGTTTTTGGATATAAGCAACAAGGCAAAGGATATTTATAAAGTAGCGGAATAACTGTTTGACGGGAAGTTTCAAATTTTGATTGGATGAATGTGAAAACAGTGCTTCAAATTTCCCATCCTGATTGAAATTCTGGTAATTTTATATTCATTTGGAATTCTTTATATTTTGTATTTTTTCTTATTTGATACTTCCTCATATTTTGCAAATAATTATTCAGATGCTCACAATGTCAGTTATCACAAGAGATGTAGACGTCAATATGTTATATGTCCAACAAGCTTGTCAATCTTTTTCCTTCAACATTACAATTATCCTAAAATTCCCCTTGTTCCGCCATATCTTACAAGCAAAACCTTCTTCACTGATTTTATTGATTCTATAGTTGAAGTGAATATATCTTCATTATCGGCTAACCATGGTCTATCGCGCATTCTTTCGCAGGGGCTGAAAGATTTGTGAAGACTGGAAGTGTCGTGAACATATGTGCAAATGGCGCAATCTCCCAAAAACACCCATCCACGCTGATAAGTTTCGTAAAAAATGTTCCCGCGGTTTCATGTTATCATGTTAGTTACCACGAATGAACAATGGAAGTGGAACAGAAGGCACAATATCATTCGTCGTATCCGAAACTTTATATACCTAATGAAACATATCTACTTCATACGAATAGTCGAGAAAATTACGACGTATCGAGATAAAACTCATTTGCCAGGATTAAATTCAATTATGTAGAAATGAATCAAGTGTTTAATTGATTCATCACGCGAAAGAAACAAATTGGTTAAATTGCAATTGCTTTGTCATTGTGTGAATTCATTCCTGCCAATTTGGTTGGCTTTTACAAGAATTCGATACACGATGCAGTCGCATGATTAATCTTCTCCACAAAACTCCCCAATGAACGTTCAGTTTTTCAACACTGTTCAACTCGACGATGGAGACGGTTGATACATTTGATCTTTTGTATTCAATTAAAAAATCTACAGAACAAAATAATTCATCTTAATTAATTGTAACTTCTCGTCGTATTGTATTTGTATGCATGCGTGCATGCATTCGTGCATGCGAGTATAGTTATTCATCCGTACGCAGAGAGAATTTTTCATTGGAAATTAGCGTGCAAATCACGGTAATCATGGAACATCACGTCATCCCAGAACTTTATACGTAATTCAAGAATTTTCCTGGAATGAAATACGTGAAAAATTCCTCTGCAGTCAGTTACAGACGTTTGTAGGACGAAAGAGAAGGTTCAGAATTCTTGATTTGTGAATTTAGACGTATTATACAGCATGAAAATTGTACAGAAAGTGGGATATAAGCTGTTCTATAGGGTGACAATAATCGGGAGAAATAGATCAATTGACGAATCAATTATTAGGCAAAGAAAGAAAAGATTGGTTGAAACAACTGTTCACCTTGTAAGCGCATACGAACTCATTTTTTTCTTTAGAATAACAATGTTTTTCATTGATTCCACTGTCTTAACAAACACGATCGAAGTTGCCTGGGAATGACACTAAAGATGTGTATATAATTTGTAACCTACGTATATCCACTCACGCACTACACAACAATATATTTCTTCGAGTGCAGCTAAATTACGCACGTACTCTCAGGTCACATGTAGACCTTCTAGTCGTTCCTTGCTTGAAGAGTCAACTGATTTCATAAATCAATTATTCAAAAGTGATTGAATTAATCAAAAAATTCATAGATCCATATGCGCTTACAAGTTAAATAGTCATTTCAACTAATATTTTTCTGTGCATGTGTATTTAAATGCGTTTCAGAGATTGAATACCGACATTCTGAGAAGTGATGACAAATTTACTTAAAACTCTTCAACCACAATATGGGGGGATTTCAATAAATTTCAACTTTTTTCTTTAATGCTTCTCCTGAAATCGAAACGTGATTCATCACGGAATCAAAGCGAAATGAGTGCTAACTAAGCTGTTATTATCTCATCATTATTAATTGGTATGACTTGTGATTAAAATAAGCATTCAAATATAAATGAGGATGCGAGTGCAACGATGGGGTTATGAAAATGCAAGCGAAGCAGAATGCATGTAATGTACGCAATGGTTTATGTTATTTCTCATATCAAACTCTGTAACAATGTGTTCTCCCGGAGGTGTAGTTCTTATTACGTAGCTTATTTCATCAGTTCCTTCATACTGTGGTAGAATATTCAAATAGGAATACATGCTTTAAAGATACCTCAAGTTTGGGATGACTGGAATTGTCCTGATTCTTTAAAGATATATGAACAACATCTAGAACGTGTGTTGCGGAAACACAAATCTTCTATACATATCAACTATTTGAGGACAACCATTCAAATCCAGTATTCACAACCATATGAACAGTCAGGATAACTTCTTATAATCTATCTTCATATGAAGGGTTGGAAAAATTATAATTGAATAGTTGTCCCCTCACATATTTGCCATGAGTGCAAATTTTTCTGAGTATAGAAATTGTACTTAAAACGATGTTAATTTCTCAAATGTAACCCAAATCTGAGTGAACTCAACACAAATTGAAAATTGAATATCAATATAGATTTGATGGATGCATATAAACACCAAACAATCGTTATGGGAGGTCGAATTTTCTGAAAGTGTAGAAGATACTTTCGAGACATATTTTAGAACTAAGAACTGTTTCAGGCATCTGAAAATCATCTTCTGGTGTCGCATAAGACATACGAAAATTGTCTTCAGAAGTCTTCAAGACATAAATTGTTATGTGGGTAGTCAGGTGGAATGTTTATCGATTCCAAACCCGACCGAAAGCGTTTCATGTGATCGGAGCAAGCTTACAAAACTACTAGCCGAAGATTTTCTGTCTACGCAGACCAATGCTGTTCGTAATCCCTCGAACGGTTAATGCTAATTGAAAACATTAATGACCCCGAATGGAAACGATTGTTTCTGCTAAAGTCTAGCGCATGCAACCTTGCCAGTACCATAAACAGAGAGAAATAATTGCTATCATCAACAATATATTTTCTTGTTACAAGATATTTATTTCTCCAAAAATATTTATTCTCGATACAAGGAAATCTTTCTGAAACCAAGCATAGATTTTTCTTAAATTGAGAGAATATTATTTTGATTCAAGAAAATTCCTCTCAAATCCACAACATATCAGCTGCAATCAAGGAAGTACCCACACAGCACGCAGTTCTCGAAGATATCTAAAAGAATACTCAATTGAGAGATCTTTAAGAACGTTCTTGAAGAGTTCTTAAAGATATCTTTCAGAAATGTTGGAAAGACATCTTGTAAAAGATTTCTGAAATATGTCTTGATTCAAGACATCTCCAAGACGACCATGCGAGATATCTTGAAGATATGGATAACACTTGGAACGTGCCTTTTATTATAATCGAATTACAGATGTCATGAATTCGTTCACAAATCGAAATTCTGCAAAACGTACGATTTTGTAACCTTTTAATACCCGTGCTGGAATTAACGAATCTTCAAAACACAAATATTTTACAAATTACCGAACTTTTTACACTTAATTTTATGTCGAGTAAATTTAAAAGAATTTTCATTCATACTTATTAATAAGTTATTCTTCAATAACGATGAGATAGAAATAATTTAAGAAGAGGCTGTGGTATCCACGGTCAATTTATCTGACATTTGTTTATATAATAACAGTGTCTTCAAAAGATCACTTTTACTTGGAAAATGTACACCACTAACACAATTTCACTGCATTATATTGAAAATCATAAGTATCAAAACTAAACTGTCTCTATAGCTCAGGTCACTGAAGCGTAAGTACATCGGGAGATGCGCGGGTTCGATTCCCGCAACCTCAAGGATTGAGATAAAATAAACTTCATAAGAGTGCGACAGCGGAAAAGACAAATGTGGGAGGACGGGGAGGAGGGGAGAAGGAAAAAGAAGAGGTTAGAATTTTTTTGTGTAAATAAATTCAAGCTTCTTCCAAGACATTTTTATAAATTTTTCAAAACATCTTTAAGAAATCTTGAACCCTTGAAGAACTGTTTTAGATTTCTTAATTTCTTCTTGAAGATATCTTAGAGTAGTCTCCGAGACATCTTTTAGAAATCTATTCATGTTGCATAAGACATCTTTTCAAATACGAAAAGATATCTTTTAGAATTCTAAAAGATATCTTCGTGTCTGTTTGGGATATATATATATATATATATATATATTCTTCAAAATATTCAAGAATATATTTTCTCAATATTAGTAATCATGTCTCTTAGTGTACTATTTGTGAGCTCCAGCAATTTTCACGCGAGGAGGTTTGGTTGAGAATTATAACGGAATTATGGTTGAAAATCAGTGAATGAATTTCTAATTCCTAATTGCTGAAGACCAGATAAAATCCTAATTGTTGATCCAAACACCCATGTAGCTTACAGCTCAATATTAATACTGTATATGCACGCTTCTCATTCTCCGTCCGCATGATGGTTTAGCTTTATGTATAAACATTGTGTTAATCCACGTAATGTTTGTGTTAATTTACGTCACATCTCTCATCGGGGAATTCAAATATTGATAAAATATGGAGGTTGGAGAGTGAGGTCTGTGTAAATGAAGTATATTGTGCATGAAGATATAAAGTAATGAATGAATTTGATTATGATTGATGATATAAAGGGAGAGGACGAACTTTATGGTTGAATGATTACCGTACCACCCCTTTAGACGTGTATATCCTATGGGCAAGGGTATTCAAACGTCAGAAAAATCAGTTTACTCGCTTACGAAATACTAAACGCATTGGTATATACATGTATTTTCCAACGCGTACCTAGTGCATATTTGGTATAAGAATCAAAACATTCGAAATTTATCAAAATCATCCATAGTAGGGTAGACTGGGTACGGTTGTGCAAGCTCAGATCACTTGACAGGAGAGGGGGCGTTCTCGCATGTAGAAATTTGTGCCCTAATTGTTTATGTCATATCACATATACTTAGAACGTCAAGAAGAACTTTTGAGATCTTGCGACTGGAAGTGAGTATTCAATGGTGAATTGTATTTCATTTCTTTCTATCAGTGTGCATGCTATGCATATTTGTGTTACTCTCCAACAACAACAGGATATTAGAGAATGAATAAATGATGGTTTTATTCTACGAATTTTGTCCATTATCGTGAAAAATGAAATGATTTCGAGAAACGTTGACTGGGGACGATTGTAACGCGTTTTCTGTAGTCAATTATAAAGTCGGAACTGACCTCATACATGCATTCTACTTATATATTATTACATTGATTACTTCATGTAATTTTATCTTGCAGATGCCTCGTTGACGAAAACGCATATATCAAGAAAAGGAGAACACGTGAAGGCGTATGAGCACAAATAAAGTGGGCTATCAATACTGTCTTGATGGTCTTTAGTGTCATTTAAATATATACGACAACGAATTTCAACTGTGATTGTTTGCGAATGAATTGTATTTACCATCCTGAGGTTGTGGTCGGATGTAACATCTGTACAGCCATCATAATTATTGCTGTTCTGCATCTACATTTGATAAGCAAATATATGTGCTACTTGAAACACTATCTAGCTTTTATCTGACTGCAGTAATAAAATTTTATAAGAGTTCGAAGTCAAAATATTACAGCCGTATCCAGTCTACCCTAGAACCATTACACACGGAAAAAAAGATGATGTTGGATTTACAATGTTTCGTTCGATCACCATAGAAACATTAGGGGTTTCTATGGTGATCGAACGAAATGTTGTAAATCCAACATCATCTTTTTTTCCGTGCAGGGCCTCGCAAGTCCCTCGCAAGTGCCTGTTGAGGCCTGCTTGTAATAGCCTGAAGATTGACTAGAGTAATTTCTACTAGAGATCTATTCAAGTTTCTTCCACTAATGCAGATTCTGTTGAATTTGTCAACAAAACTCGAAATCCCCTTAGGACATCTTGAAGGTGGTCTAAATACATTGTCCTCACCAACTTCTCATTCAGTGATTAATGTCGTTTGAAGCCATTCACCCCACTTGGAGGAATTAGAAGAGAATTCCGGATATCTGAGATAAGAGAACCAAATCATCATGATTGCAGTTCGAAATTCTACGACCACAACTCACGTTTATAGAAACTGACTATTCAATTCGATTATGAAACAGCGTTCATGCAAATATGGGAAAAGATTCAAAAGTACGTTTGATGAATTCTCTAATGATAAATATCCTATCCCTCTCGCGATAATGAATCATGCTTGGATCGCTTGTTGAAGTGAAAAATTGTCCCCATAAATAGCGTTGATCATATTTCACACCACATCTTCTTCATACCTTTTAGTTTGGAAATTTCAAAATGTGAAATATGGGAATTGGTACGAGCCTATACCTACATCGTAAATTTCTCACAGTGTGTATACACATTTATACGAGTCCACACAATATATTACGTACAAGTAAAGTCATTTAAGATAAGAATGTTTTGTACAAGGGGAAACGACGAACGTTATATCTTTTTTCCTCTACACTTCCTTTTTCACCCTTCTCGCATACACTTGCCGATGGATTTGCCGTCCAAAGATTTCCCATATAAAAAGACACATCTGAAAACGCAACATACAGCGAATATCTAGCATCGCGTCGTGGGACACGTTTTTCTGTATCCCCGGTGGATGTGGTGATATGGTTGATGCGCAGAACCAGCCATTCTAACCTTTCGCGACTTTGATGAGTCTCAGTCCGCCCTTTTCCTGTATCTTCTTCACCCTTCGAAGACTCGCGTATTCTAAAAAGACTATCCTTCGGTTACTACGTTTGAATCTGATGAGGCATCTTGAACTTCCTTCGACAGCATTGCAACTAGAGGATTGAATTGAAAGAGCTCATTTGATATAAGTTGGAATTATGTTCTGTTGCAAGTTCTGATATGGAATTTGAATTCGTTCATCTGTTGTTACTTCCACGTATCCTTCATCGAATAAAGCCAAATGATGAAAATTTCGGTATATTTCCGAACTAGGGGAATGACGAATGATGATTCCATACTGAATTCTTTCATTCGTTCTTTTAACGTGTAGCAAACAGCTGATAGTGCATATCACATATAATACTATCGAGCGATTCTGAAGAGCCGTTGAATAGAATATAACAGTGTTTATTACTAGAGTATTAGGTGGAGATGATAAATTCCGCTTCATAAAGGACATGACTTTATCGATTTGAATTCATCGTTCCAAAGGATTTAGTTGGAAGATGATAGTGTGACAGGACAATGCTTCCAGCGCAACTTGATTGCTCAAACATACATACATGTTTCCATTCATATAAATTTTACGACCGGGTTTCTGGACACGAAACGTGATAGTATATAATTCATTCTTGACTGCGTCGAGATTTCAAAAGAGATTCCGAGAATAGAGATGATTTCGATTCTGTCACATTTGGTGGGATAAAAGAGAACTGAGATTTATGATCATTTTTAATGAGCACGTCGAAATATTCTGAAAAAATTGTCGAAATTTGATTAACTTAGCACGAATATTGACAGTTTATTGCTAATACCCGACATGAAATTCATTTCTGAGACATGGTCAGGTTAATCTTGATTCTAATAGGATTCTGACGAGGCTTTTATCAAAATTCTATGAGAATGTATGAATCTAGATCTCGATGAATTTTCGTGCATTGCAAACAATTTCCCTAGTGTATGTTGTAAAAAAGAATGTCTAGAGTTATTTTTTCCTCGCGCTTTCTGGTAAATCGAACTCAAGGTATCATCGAAATGTTATAATTCAATCCTCATAATATATTCTTTTCCTTCTTGAGAGGAATACGAGTTTTTACTTAAAGGAATCTCTGCATCGATGGTACTTCTCGATCTGACAGATGTCACAGCGGAAGGAAGGATCAGCAATATGAGATTTGACACGTATCGTAATTCGAACTCCATCAGTTGAACTGTGAAATGATAGTGGAAGAATTCTTATACGGAACAGAAATCGAATAAAGTGATACTGATTTATAATGTATATGTCTATTACAGGGTGAAGAAGAAGAACCCATTTTTTTGCTAAGTAAATGAATCAGTATTCAGAATTTTATGTCTTTTATTTATCCGTAATCAGTGATTTTCATTGTATAAATAACTTGTGAGACTGAAACTATCGGAGAAACTGACTCCAAGGAGTTTTTTTTTTAAGAAAGCTTTTGATACTCACAAACTGTGGAATTACTTCATTTCCTGAAAGAAGTTGAATTAATGGTCAAACAATCATATCATGATACCATTATCAGTCATTCAAAATTTCCTTCCCATGGGAAAAATTCGTTCAGGAGAAGTCTCTTGAATTATCCTCACAGCACAATGGAGCGTGTGGATCGTTTTCCAGCCTTCAGACAACCTTTTGTACGTTTCTTCAACAAAATCCCATTGACACGTTCCCTAGCAGCAATGACTCTAGCCACCTCATAGTTGATGTCAAGGTCCTTTCTAGTGACTAGCTTCACTGCTGATGCGTTGAGAGGTGCTAGACAACTGCTATAGTTATTTTTACTGCCCCAGCAACGCCATTCATGGAACTATCTAGGCCCTCACGAGAATCTAGCCAAGAGTCTAGTGGCTAGCGGGAAGCTTGTAAGGGCCTAGCGAGTGCTGATATAACGCTTGCACGGATGGGGTTGTGCTGTCTAGGACCCCTATCATTATCATTGAAAAATTATACATTTAAGAATCAACCAGGCCGTTTCAAGATCTCTCAAGGCATATTTTTTCCTCGAAGCTTCTAAGAAATGGTCAATACTAAAATGCTTCAACGATACCCAAAACAATATAGATAATGAGTATGTTTTCATGAAATTGCGTGTGCCATCCGACCAGGTGTGAAAATCATAAGGATGCGCGAAGTGATGTAACTTGACGAGTGGAAAAGTTCTTTCGGGACGAATAGTTTGACACGTTTTTCAATGTAAAAACAACATAATGATGGAAAAATATCTGATATTACCTGAAAATTCACTTATAAATCAATTACTGAAAATTACTTTGGAAAAACATCCACCACTGTGATCTAACCCCTTGAAACAATAATGAATAATGTAATAGAATTCCTCGTCTCGTTTTTGGACAAAGTCGTATGACAAAAATTCTGGGACAGCTCGCATATAATAAATATTTGTATCAAAAGACACAATAGTTTCTCAACATTGAACACAAGATTCTTTCATTCAATTCTGTACAATATATCAAACAATTGTTGCTCCACTTCATTAAATCATTTTCCTCTGCAAGATTTTGTAAAATTTCCCCAAACTTTCTACACGACATAAATTCGAAAACCACGATATCCCTGATAAAATGTGAACCTCAATTTTATCCACCTTTCTCGTGTATCTTGATAAAACGAGAATATGAAGCGTGAAAACTTTACAACGTACCAACAAATATTCATAGAACAAAGTTGAGAGGAAACGATTCGGATGTGGTAAAGGTTTGTTCCTCCCAACGGATCGAAGATCGAGAATTGCCAGAAACTGAGTAGATTAGTGGTTAGAGCATCCAACCGGAAATTGGGGAACTCAGGTCTCGAATTCAATTCACGTTGTAGACATCTGGTTTCTTTTATCTCTCGCAAATCCTCCTCGTTCCACATTCCGTAAATTATTTTGCCTGAGGATATAACGATTCAACATCGAGGGTGCCAAGTTTGTAATTCAATAATAATCTGACAATCGTATTATACGAAGCTCCATCGAGCACTTCTTAGTATCATTTTAGCGAAAAACAATATAAATTCCCATACGATATTATCATCCTCTTTCTCTTCTCCGAGAAAACGTTCTTCTCGCGAATATGAAAATTCTATGGAAGAAAATAAAGAACCAAAAGATCCTCTCGAGGATAGATTCCTGTCCAACTCATTTTAATTATACGTCCACAGAGTTGAGAATATTGGATATTTTTCCACAGAATTATAAAATTCTTGTTGTGAGAGAGAAATCAAGGGATTGATAGATTTGGGATTTTAATGAACCGATAGGATTGACCCTTCGCCCTGGAGTGCGCGAGAACTTTTAACATGGCGATTTTCACCTATCGTTACGCGTGCTCATACTTCTGCCCCTATGGTATACTCGATTCCTTATAGTGGCAAAGGATTTGGCGATAAGACGTGGCTCCACGTCCGTAGGTTTCTTATCTCAACCAAATAAATCTTCCTGGCGCGATCGGAAGGTCCGATATCCTAACGATGAGATTTTCAAGACAGAGACAACTTCAGTAGACGGCACATTCGTGTTTCTTTTCGCAAAATCTGTCCCAATTTTGTCACTTGACTCCGGCGTTACAGTGATTGATGTCCACCACCGATGTGGGAAAACATATTTTTCTCTCCAACAACTCTCTCTTTCCTAATGTTCTATCGATCAATTTCCACACAGTTTATTGGAAGAATCATTAAAATACCAAACCATCTCTACAAAATTACAATTTTCGCAAATGAATGCTGTCCTCTGCGACGATCATACCGTGGTCAATATTGATTCGATTCTCCATCTCTTCGTATCATAAATTCTCATATTTTTCAGATCAGAGAGGATGTTTTTGATATTTGGAAAACTCATTTCTGTATCGCAACATGATATAATGCAATCACATTCATTAAAATTCGATATGCACGAAGAAAATCCTACAATACTGAGTACTGTAGCCGACACGACTGGCTCGTGTTATGGACAAAAATCATTTCAACACTGCTGCACAGGGAAGAATAGTGTAGAAAAACGATTCTCTACTGCAGAGACACGAGTGGTTCGTGTTACTACAGTAACCAGCAGTGTTGAAACGATTCTTTTCCATAACACGAGTCATTCGTGTCGGCTACAGTGCTTAGTATTGTAGAATTTTCTCCGTGTGGATGTATCGATAGTTTGCTTGGTGAAGAAACACAATTAATTACAGTAAATACACTTCCAGGATTTTCTTCGAATCGACAAATGCTTTATATTCAATTGCATGATTGGTAAACATTCTTATTCTTCGTACAAGGAGAATAGAAAATTTCGACAAAGGTGGAAAAAATTTTGTTAAATTCACAATTCTTCTGTGCGAATAAGATTCGACAATTAAGTATAGCAATTGGACCGATCACGGAATCGTATCACCGTTAATTAAATTGAACTCAGTGATTCAGAAGGAACGGCATTTTTGGCAAGAACAACACGTTTGTGTGTACAAGGCGAGTTCCTCATTCATTACTGTAGTGTGACATCGATGGGATCGATGAGAGCTGCCAACAACGTTGTGTTGAAGAGGCACGTTGAATAATTGTTCACCGTTTGTTATGCGGCTCTAGATGACTTTGAGTTCTCAACCACTTCAATTATATCCTTCGATGCAAGTTAAATCAACTCGAAGTTATTGTCGGAACAGTCACTGAGTTTTTGAATCTTTCTCTTCCTCTTCTCTTCCTCCCTCGAATTTGAATGTCCATTTCTGTTGAAAATCATAGCGATGCAAGCTTTTTGATAGACTTTTGATCAATTTCTTTAGATTACTGTGATGGTTGAACAATTTATTCTCGATTCATCCGAAATGGGAAATACAAAATAGTAACCGAACTTTTAAAACATGTTCCATGGACTTCTCGGAATAGTTTCATTATTGGAAGGTGTATCGAGAACCTATGAGAGATCAAGACTTGGAATTTCCGATAAGCATATACTTCACAGAGAGAAAATTGCTGTAATTATGAGGACAGCATTGAATTGCTGTAATATGTATCGAAATTTTTGTTCGAACAACCAAGGCTTCTGATAAAAGTAAAAACTGGCTTTGATGTGTACATAAATTCAGTATAAATAACAGTAGTCCCTAGGTGTATGATTAGTTTCACATGTGATCGATTACTCAACGCCATTACTGGACTCACGCACTGAGAAAAGGATTTAGTTATAGTATTTGGTAATAGTAACCAAATCTTGGTAATAATAAACCAATCACATATTTGAGGTAACCAAATCAATTTGGTAATTGTAACTAGGTTCTTTTTCCAGCGCGTTATCACCCATTAGTCAACCCTTGATGAGTCATTAATGGGCGCGATGAACGTGTGAGTGATCATGTTTGAGGCCTAGTAACCCGACATCATTGGACTGCGGCTGAGGAATATTATCCACTCAAAATTCAACTCCACTTGTATATGGCTGTAATTTGGGTGATTCTTATAATAACTTGTGCAATGTTCTGGTTGCAGCCGAATTGAAAATTTGAAATCATTCGTAATCCAATTCAATCAGTTATTTCAATAGGAAACCCATTGAACCTTGTCGGATCTCATTGGAATACAGACAACATTTCAATCAAATTCTTCCGGATATGAATTGAGTGAATTTTATGAATAACCATCAAACTCAATCACGTCAGCAATATCGACAAAGCAGCTAGCAATTCACGAGCAGCATGAATTTCGCCATCAAATCTCTTCGAATTTGATGAATCTTCCAAAACTGCAGTGGTATAATTCGAAAGTTCACCTCTGAATTGAAAAATGTCATAATTCACTCTTGTTCATCATATAATATAGTGACATAATTGACATAGGGAGTAAAAAGACATACTCTGGATCGAACATGTGCTTGAGATATTCGATAAATTTTCAGGAGTGTTACACCAGGAAAATCTCGAAGTGGACTTTAATTATTGTCTGGGCCTCGCAAGATCTCACCAGGATCTTGTGAGGGACGTACTAGATCTAGTAAGATGTCATAACATTCAAAAGCATAAGAATATCACTAGAGTACTTTCTTTTACAGCTAAAAATAGAATATCCAATTTTACCGTGTTTGAGCTCTAAAATAGTAAAAAAATGCCATTCTTGTCCAATATTGAAAAAAGTGGGCTGTATTGGAAAAAGTGATTAAAAGTGACGAAAGTGACTCAGTAGTAACTCTGAACAGCATAGCGCACATAGCATGCATGGTTTTTGCACACAGCGTTATTTTCCTAGTAATAGTACTCACAAGTTCGTCAAACTTGCTTTAGCGAACAATTAGAATCTTGAAAATACTTCACCAAGGACTTGGAGGCACTTATATGTCTCTAATTTGCCGCTTTGACTCTCATCAAATCTTTCTTATAACACTTAATTCTTCTTCTTACAATTCTCCTTAATAAAACAGAAGTGATTAGTAAGTGAAGCGAATCCTCAAATATAAAATTGAATAAAAACTTCAGTAAACTGAACGATTTACTTCAGAGATCAATCCATACACGCTGATTTCAACCGAACATCACGGTAAAAAGAAAAACTTGATTTCAGTTAAAATATAAGCTGAATTTAAGATGCAGCCGAAAGAAGACTCATTAGACTTAAAGTCAGCTACTGGAAAATCTTCTCAAACTCAAACAAGAATACAGCTTACATTGATCCCTATTGAACTGAAATTAAAACTGATTTTGAACTGAAATTCAAAGCGAATTATTCCTGATAAATGGCTTCGTCCATTGTTTTTTGTTTTGTTCTTCTCAACATAGCGTTACCTATCGACGATGAGGAAGTTGTTTGTGTTTATTCGGAGAATGCAAAATGAAAGTTCCCTGTTGTGTGAATTTATTCACTTCACTTGTTGACTATTCAATTATATCATGATCGTAGTTTTTGAAGATTGAACATCTTTAACCCTCATCGGGAGATTCGAACCCACATTGTTGCTGGAATAACGTGTCCTAGTCCTTTGCGTTTAACCACTTCGCCACGGTACCGTTTCGATCGACGCATGTGATAAATAATTTCATAATAGTATAATTTGATGGTATGTGTAGTGTGGAGTCGAAGATAAATTTGGAAAACATTTCACGGGAACTGAGGATTAGTGGAAATGTGAATACCCCCAAAAGTTTGAATTGATTCCAATTTGTGTTGTAATGTTGAAGTGAAAGTGTCGACATAAAAAATCCATTGACAGTGCGGAAAATTCAATAACAAGCTTTTACGAAAGTGATATTACAAACTGCTACCGAATTTGTTAGACACCTTGAATAATAAATAAAAAACCTGAAATAATTTGACTGAATTGAAACTGTCATTAACTATATGCAAATATATATGTGTACGTATAAACAATTGTAACACTGAAATGAAAGAATTCTAATCTTATTTTCAGATATTTTTTACTGAATTATCCATCAAACTCTACATGACTGCCTATAAGATATGCATTGCTGATGATCAGCATATTATCCGGTTTAATTGAATTTAATACGGCCATAACTGTTTTTCATCCCATATTACGGCTGAAATCGTAACATTGCTGATTTTGAGCCTCATCTGAAAATCAGTCGATCATGGAATTAAGATTTACCTTTTACTGTGATTCATCACAGTACAGCGTTGTAGCTATATCTGTGAAAATGATATTAAATTGATTTCTGAAACCAAGAATTGTGTTAATGTTTGCTATTCAGAAAATACAATATCATATTCCATCGTACGAATTGGATTATCCCAACTCTGTTAAGTTTGTTGAGATTAACACGTTATCCAATATCTTCAAGAAATTCTCCCCTCGCAACATCTCGAGCATGTAATTATTTAGTACATCCATACGATTTACAAGTCAAATGTTCATAAATTGTACGATAATATATGAAATGCACTGTAAAAAGTTTGACTTGAATTGTTTGCATCTTAATTCTCAACTCTTTTCATCGTGTCGATAATCGTTATCTGTGTTCCTGGTTTTAGGATTCAGTCATGAAATGATCTGAATTCAAGACTTCCTTTTTACCGTGTAAGTTTATGCATTGCCGAGAGAGAATTCTTCCAAAGAAGATTGCCGATTCGAGATAATAGAAATATCACACAAAAAATATGAAATTTCATGAGCGTAGAAATGAAGATTCACGGGGGGCGTGTCCAACGAAGAAATCGCGTGCGCATCCTTTGGGAGTAAACAAATCAATCTTTTACCAAGACACCGTTTATACCCTATATCGTAAATTATCATTAAGGTGATTGCATACCTGCGGAATTTACAGAGGACACACATGCGTGCAGATATAACACAGTGTGCAGTTTCGTAGATATAGCTGTCGTATGTGTTCTGTTGTGAGACACTGCTAATCCAGCAAAGTTGCCTCGGCAAGCGCGCCCTTAACTTCCTAATATATACGATCCACACACGATACATAGTTACGAGATCAACGCTGGAATGCGATTCAAGAGATTTGTGTGGTTTGCAAGTTCGTATACCACTTGCGGTAGATGACTGGAATAACTGAAAGTTGTGAACGATGGTCAAGTGTTTTACGTTACCTTTCTATGAATCAAAAACTTTATCCCTACCCTTCTATTTCTTCTTCCATGTATTCCTCGTATTACTCACTCTACTCTGTAACTTCACTAATTCTCAGTACTTTTCACTGATTCGAACTTGGAGATTCGTGAGTAGTCATAACTATTCTATCGTCATCCAAGACAAACACACAAGTAATTAATCGAGAAAAAATAATTCATATATGGTTGTATATGAGCATACATGAAATGCATATGAACATATATAAACATATATTGGATCATATATGATCATATACTGATTTTGGCCATACATGATCATGTATGAATGAGACTATACATGGCCATATGTGAGCATATTCGATCATATATATCCATATGACATGCTGAGAGCAGAAGTGAAACTCAAATTGTTGTCGAGCAAAAACAGCCCAGGAAAGAAAATTCCATATATATGGACCCATATATGGTCATATATGAAAGTGGGGAATCGCGTGGGTTTTGCATCACGTTCCATAAAAAATTATGACATTTTTTGTCCATATATGGATGTATATGATAATGTATGATTGAATATGATCACATATGGCCATGTACAGTCTCATTCATACATGATCATATAAGGCTAAAATCCATATATGCTCATATATGATTCATATACGCTCATATACAACCATATATGAATTATTTTGTTCCGGGAGGACAGGAGCTTTTGAGAGCAAGAATGAAACGTCGAAAGTTCCGAGCAAAAGCGATACACCTATAATTATTCAGAACAAAAGAGCGACCACAGACATCTCCGGGCAAAAATAAAACACTGAAGAGCTCGAGCAAAAACGCACCAGCGCATAAGTACAGAATTGGGTTGTGCGTTGATTTGTTTTTGCTCGAGCTTTTCAGTATGTCATTATTGCCCAGAGATTTCTGTGGTTGCTCTTTTGTTCTGAATTGTAGGTTTATCGCTTTTGCTTCGAACTTTTGACGTTCCATTTTCGTTCTCAAAAGTTGCTGTTGTGTTTTTGCTGGACAACAACTTGATTTTCATATGAATAAAAATATGTTTTATGGTATGCTATGAAAAACCAAAGGAAAGGAGAAGTGGGATCAATGCTGACCCTAGTAAGAAAGGGTCATATATACCCTATATATAATTATCGGATTTTATATAAGTCTCATTGGAATTCATATATAGTTACATATTAATTCCAATAATACTCATAAAAAATCCGATAATTATCCCGAGTCGAAAAATTGTAATATTTTTTGAAGCCTGATCAACTCCGTGATATGCAACGATCCAGAGTTTAATCGGATCGGAAAAAGTTTGACATCAGGTTGAATGAGAATTTTAAAAGCAAGATCAGGTTGAGAACAGGGTGAGATCAGGGCGAAAAATGAAATCAAACCTGATACGCATTGAATCAGAGCTAAATCAAGTTTCACTTTTTGACTCGGGTGTATATAAAAACAAACATGACTCTTTTTTACTAGATAATAGATTCCCCGCTTTCACATATGACTATATATGATCATATATGGCCATTATCCATATACGGATGTATATATTGATCCATATATGAGTTCATACATGAAATTTTTCTCCCGGGTTCTTCAGACTAAAGGAAATTTTCCATCAAAAAAATTAAGTTGAGAATCATTTCCATGCTTTTTTACCCACTCAGAGAAATCTACATAGTCACAGTGACTATTTTCATATAGAGTATGTGACAATTATACTATAATTACGGAATAGTTACCATAATTATAAAATAGTTATCACAACCATGAAAATAGTTCCCACGACTATGTCCACACAGTAACCGTGAATATTGGAGAATATTTGTGTATCACATCAACTATTTTTGCAAGGCTACATGAAATAAAAATGTATAGTTGCATTACCTATTGAAATATGATTTATGTAACTATGTAGAAAATAGTATCTGTTACAAGTTAACAATAGTTGTGACAATGGTATCGTAGTTTTACATCTCATGGTTAAATATACACTATAAATCTTTAGTCAACAAGATTATTATTGAGCAGCTCATGGTAACTGTTGGTGAACAGTTAACATATACCATTTTTCGTTTTTTTTTAAATTATTGAACAACAGCAATATAATTTGGTGTATCCAGGATTATTTTTTTTTATACATGACTCAAATATATCACTGTATTGTAGTAGCAAGTGGAGAGTATGGAAATTTGGAGTATGGATTCATTTGTTAGTAGACACGAAATATCAAACTATTTATTCATAGTCACCATAACTATGTATTATATGTTCTCATGAACTCATGGATTGCAGTTATGCTGACTATTATTGAGTTATTACAACTCTTTCTCAATAGATAATGCAACTATTGACTCACAGTGTCTGTAATTCTAGAGCGTTAGTTGATGCGGTATATAACTATTTTTGGATAGTTGTAACTACTAGAAATTTCTTTGGGTGTCGTATCCCCAATACCACCAATTATATTTGAAATCCAAACCTCATGATTAAAAACTCGTTCCTTTGAAATGAGAACATAAAAATGAAATTCGTACTCGAGTTATCACTTGTATTTCTCGATAATTTATGTGACGCGAGTGAAATTTTGCCAGGAAAGATCCCTTTAACTCGAGTATCCTTGTCACGATACGACAATGGTAATTCCCCTAAAAAGAATAGATATATAGAGAAATAGTCGTAAATTTGTCACCCGTGTGGCATCTGTTCTAAGTGATGCAGTGTTGTTAGTTTTTTCCCTCTCTGCCCTCTATCATATTTCACTTGTGCGCATCCCTAGGAAAGTACGAGTTCCACTGGTAAAAGAAAGGACTGAAAAACAAGAAGTAATTTTTCCAACAAAGGCATAGAAAGAAGTCGCTGTCTCCTTGATCCCCAGACAAACCCCTTGACACGTTGCTTCATGGAAAACAATGGAATTTACAAAAACACCTTGAGAATGAAAATATAAACGGCGAAAAAGAATCGTAGACATCATCCACTTAAGACGAGAAGAGGGAAATATATCGCTCGCATAAATGCATAGTGCGTTCAATAATGTAACAACTTGTTGAATCTTCTATGCGGAATTAACCAAACTGTTGGGAACTTTGGGAAGCGAACGTGCAATGAGGATGCGACTTGGATCTGCTTTACTTTCAATATTTGCATTCGCATTTTCATGTGTATATATATATATATATATATATATGCGTTTGTTGTGGATTTTTATACATCTTCGATGAGTGGGATTCGAACGTTTCATACATGAAATAAAGGAGTTGATGCAATTCGCCCTGGTGAATGACAAACGATGGGACTTCGAGATGCCGAATTGTAGATTCCACTCAAGGTAGATGGTAAAAAAACTTTGATAGGGAGAAAAATTTGTACGTAAATGAATACATTTATAGTGGATGCTACTCACGTTTTTCAATGCTTCGGCCAAGATAATCGCAACTATAGCTATACTATGAAAAATCTACCTTAAGTTTCACATAAATATCATGGAATTTTTCACATAACACAATATAATATAATTCATAATATGGTATTAATTTCAATGATATCATTATACAGAATTCAAAAATGTAAATCAGAATGCAATACAAGAATAAAGATGAACTATTAATATTAATATTCATATCAGTACCAGTATTTTATATGTATAAATATAATTCGAAGAACTTTCTTCTTTATTTTAATAAGATATCTCTCAATTTGATGATGATTTCCTTAAATTTCAATGGGAAATTCAAAAATTTCATAACTCATCATGAATTGAAGAACTTTATTGGATTCAATATGGGAATATTGAATTTAATGAGAAATTTTCTGTGAAATTAAGAAATTCTGTGAACAGTGTTGTTGTTATCAGGCGGAGAACTTATTTTTCCCTTTTTCTGCAAATAATATTTTGAATATGTTCGAATTTTGAATCGTTTATTGAAACGCATTAGTAATCAAATAATGAGATACCCAGTTCAACGGAGAACCAATCCAATTAGCCGAGCAGTCCTTTTTTATTGCAAAAGCCAACGTTTCGCCCAGATACTGGACATTTTCAAGGCAAATTACAAACGTAGAGATGAAGTGGAAGACTGCAACGATGGAGTTGGCTTGTGCAATAAAAAAGAGATACTCTGTTGTTGAAGACCGAGAATCTTTCAATGCATTGTTCAAACAATATTTCTAGTACCACACGGAAAAAATAATTTACCTGCAGCAGCTAAGTAGCTAGCACGGACACGGACAGCCATTAAATTAGCTCCTGCAGCTAAATTTCAGCTGTTACCGCACATAAATTAACTACAAATGCAAATTTTTTTGCGGTAACAGCAAAAATTTAGCTGCAGGAGCCAATTTAATGGCTGTCCGTGTCCGTGCTAGCTACTTAGCTGCTGCAGATAAATTATTTTTCCCGTGCAAGGAGTCAATTGGACAAGATGAATAATTATCATTCGGTGATCAATTCACAATTCATTATTATGTATAAAAAGTTTCAACGAAGTGACAATCACAGGAATACGATCATGAAGACAGAGGAAACTCAAGTGTCACGGGATTACGCGGGTGACTTGCGGAAAATTTCATGCATGGAAAAAATTCACCATGACAGCGAAATCTGTTTTCGCTGTACATCTTTTACTGATATAGCAATTCTATTCGTTATGACAGGGAGTTTTCAGCTGTTACAACTGCTGCAGCTAAATTGGTTCCCTATTCGATAGATAATATTCTGATTTTGAGCTGCTTCTGCAAATCATTCGCGGTCAAAGTTATTGAATTATTTACCAAGCTCCATGGAGAAAAAAAATTCTCTGTTACAGCGCGATCCGATTTCGCTGGCTACCTTTTGCTGAAGTAGTGAGTTTTTTGCTGTGGCAGCAAAAGATGTTGACTTACCCAGCAAAATTCCCTTGCTATTTTATATATAATGGGGCAATTCACTGGTGGAGCAAACTTTTTTGTCTGCCACAGCTCAAAAATCGCTGTCATAGCCAACGAAATTGCTGTCACAGCGAATTTGTTGCCAATTTGGAATTACATAAATGCCCACATCGGATCCAAAATGCCTTTTTCTGTGAACGGTACAGTTTCATGGAGATATTAAAACTTCATTAAAATCCACAAGTACTCAATGATCATACGCCGATCATCAAGTGGGGTCGCGTTACCGCGCGAACGAACGCAATATGATCTCATCGTTAAGTCTGGTGTCTTCAATTCTACAGAAAGAAAATTTCTTCTTTCGTTTGCCATTGCACGTAGAGAACGTTAGACGAACGGTAACCATTCCTTTGGTACATCACGTCTAACGGCCATACGTGAGAAAAAAAAGATATCATATCCAAGACATATTGCGGTTATCGTAAAAGTTTGATACCTCCATGATATAACTTGAAAAGTATTTGTATTTTCAGAGCAAAAAACTAATGCTACGGTTGGTTACATTTTACGAGAGAGACTTTTTTTATAATACGATAAATTTTATTTGATCCTGCTAGGAGAAAAGAAAATATAAGAAGAGTATGTGGTTATACACCAGAGGTATAGCACGAGTAAAAATCGTTGTAATGTGGAAAGTCTTCTTCTCATAACCTCGTCAGGGCTTTCAAATGGCGATGATGACTGGTTTCTTATGCTGGGTGGAAACAGATACGTCATATTCCCGAATCCACCACGTAAAAGCGTTGTTGTGAATAAACGTGATAGAAGTATTCGCGTTTGCATCATGATATTGTAAACAAATGATCGAGTATTCCAAATTGAACGTTTACAACTGCGAGTGCCTAATGGCTTCAGAAGTATTGTTTGACCATCTTGATGTTTCATTAGAACCTGACAAGGTTTTTTGCAGATCGGGCTCACCTCTGAAGGACTTGACTAAGATTGAATATGAATTACCTTAATCAAGGTGTACTTATTCGGTCTGAATCAAAATCCTCAGGGATTGTTTCAATGGATGAGTATTTTTACAGACTCGAGTTCTCTTCTTGAGTCTTCACAAGAGTTGTGCAAATTTGTGCCATGTAGGATTTATCAGACAATTAATGGAGATTGCTTTACTCGCATTTTTTAAATCTTGAGACAACCAATATTTGGAGGGATATTCGCATGCTGAACGGTGCTCATCGCTTCGCTTGTGATTTAATATTCTAAACAGCGTTTGCTACGCTCATATTTTTTTTTAGAACCTTAAAGACGCTCACTCTGTTCGGCATTTACCATCCCCAATTCACAAGAAGTTATTGAACGAACAAAACATCTGATTGTGTACAAAGAAGATTCAACGGAATTATTAATTTACGCTTATCAATTGTCAAAGAAGCAGACTCTATTGTTACTGTGCTCTCATCATCAGTTTTCTTTGCGTATGTCCATCACCTAGCATGCAGAATGAATAAGCGACTGTGTTGATGGGGAGGCATTGCATTTCAATATCTGATTTTTAAAAAATAATTCTCTACTACAATACTCAAATTCTCACCTTTCTCTCAAACTCTATAATAGAATGTTTTCAGATTCTATAAGCGATTCATGAACGTTAAGATGATTCTGATTTGAATCCATTCAGTTAATTAGATTTCTGCCCATCACGTCCACTCGTATACACACATTGCCTCTCTATAGATCCCTCACCAGGGTTGAATAACATGGGAAATCATCCAACTCACAACATAATTGATCTAATTTCCTGAAAGAGATGAATCATTGGTTCCGTAGGGGACAGACATTTCACGTTTCACATGCTCGAATATATTGCCTTTAATATAAAAAGATGTATTACTCATGATTTATTTACATACATCTTTGGATAGAATTTTTCTGCCACAAAAATTGTAGGACATGTGCAACATATTCCAAATCCATTGAACGTATGGCACGAACACACTATAGTTCCAATTGTTCAGAGAATGTGGAATATAATATACATCTCTCTTTGTACAGCAATCAGACTTGCGTTTGTGATGGAATTCTGTCAGATCGAGGAGAATCCGAAGGATAATGATATCATGATATGAAATTGATATTCCTATAGAATCTATATACGTATACATCCGAAATATTATACATTATTCTTTCGGTTAGAAAACGGAATTTGTTTGATATAACACAATCAACGACAGTCGAATATTTTAGATGTTTTATACGCTATGTATCATTTGAATACACACGCTATTGATTCTGGAACTAAAAGTTGTTTACAGCAAGTTAACGTTGCACCATTGAGAGATTTATAGCAACCAATATACTGATCGGTCAATGAAAATCTAGTGTTTCATGTTACGATCGAGTGATTAAATTTTATGTCTCTCTTCAGAATCTATTCAATTTCATTCAACGTATCTTGCATCCCATCTGTTCTCCGCACATCACTATAGCAATCATACCAATTAATTAGGAATCGTTCAGAATGATGAATACACTACACGTAAAAGTAAAAAAGAACAAGAAGAAACAAAAACGAGCCACCCATTCGTATTGGAAAATATTATTTTTGAATCAAAAGATGCTCGTATCTCATACTAGTTGTTTGATCTTCAATTCTTTAAGTAATTTCACACCCTTGGGAAAATGAGAAGAAAAAGTAGGTACATCTCCTGAGTTTCTTTATCACTCTAATTTATGGTCTGCTGATAATTTGAAATAAATCATGGTCCAAGGTGAAATATCTTCCTTTCCTCTCCTTTCTTCTCCTTCAGTTTTGTTATGGAAAGGAGTTTATTTGCTTCCTATAATGTAATACGATACAATAAATAGTTCATTATTGCCAGATCCTTTGAATCGAGCAGCATTATTATTCGAAGGACTTAGGTATATTTGAAAAGATAATTATGAAGTTATGTCCTCGCTTTGCAGTTATGTAGTTGGAATTATTATGCGAGTCTCGTGTATTGAATTTATATAGATTTCATATCATTTTCCATAACCGTAATGCTAGCAAACAGATCAATGATGTGCATGGTATAAGTGTAACAGTTAATATACAGGTACATGTGCACTGCGAACTGACGATGTAAATGTAATGACCGATCCTCCTCTCTCTCCTTCCTTCTCCTTCTCTATCACGCATACTTAATAATTCTCAACCGATCGATGATAGCTCTGAATAACGAGACGAGACCGAATCAAATAATACAACCAATCCGTAGTCGATCGTAGTAATAATCAGTACCGTGACTAACGACTACATCAACGAACGACGTGTATCGTCTACTTTGTTACGAAGTGAACGACTTCATTATAAATTCTCCTACTCCGATGAGCGATGATTAATCTCTTGTTCTTCATGGATACCAACCGATTACGTTTTTTTGTGCATTTGGATCTTAGTTTTGATCATTTGCTTATTAGATTTGTGGGAAACTAATCACTCATAGTTCTTCATTGAATCCTCTATCGATGGTAATTCCTTTGTATTTAGTATGCACAAAGAGTGAAGTGCCTTGGAATTCATTATTTAGAATATTTTTCAACGTTTTTAATATTCACACCTCAAAAAATAAAAACAGTCTTTTCCGTTAATTCCTTCAGATTTGCTTGATTCCCTCATTTTCTCCCAGATTTTGGGAAAAAATGTGGAAAAGTTATGGAAGATCTTTCTAAAGGAATCAACTGAGCTCATTCAAGCAGAATGAAGATTGACCTAATCACACAGCAAAAAATGATTGGCTATTATTTGCATAGCTAAAACTTAGCTACGAGGGCTATTTTTCAGCTGTCACAGCTACTCACTTAGCGATAGGAACAAGAAATGTAGCTGTCGCAGCGGAAATTCAACAGCCAAATTATTTGGCTATCCAAATGTCAACCACAAGACCTGTGCAGTTACAGCTACGATTCCCCCTTGTGTTAGCTAAAGAATAGCTCCAGCTGCAATCATTTCAGCTACAGCGGTGAAAAGAGGGTGCTGATAAAGTGAATAGCTGCCACAGCTATTTCCTCCTTTTTCCGTTCAGAATAAGACCGATATTTTTAGTGAACTATCTGTACAGAAAACTTAGCAATGTACATAAATTCATGTGTATATAAATGTTATGGATACGAGTACAATTGTCCATCACCTGGTATACAACCTTGTTGGATGGCCAACGATTCATTCGCCCCAAAATAACATCACGAATGGACCATGTTCGAACACCATAAGTTTCCACCATAGGCAACAGAAATTAGTTGCAAGTAAGATCGGTCATCAACCGCCATTGAAGGACCCACTTTATTCATCCAGTAGTCAACCCTTGATTGAGTACTAGATGATTGAAGTACCTTCGGTACATGAAATTGAATTCATATCATATCCATCCCAAAACCACGAACGATTGAACATCATGTTAACTTTCAAGGAGAATTTGAAAAAGACCAGATGAATTATGCAGAAGTATTTCATACTACACTCCACACAGCGTCCCATTGTAAGTTAAATGGGACAGAAAATTCGCACTCTGGTGTGCACGTAACCACATTTACACCGAACGCTTAAGTAGAAAATTAAGAAACGTGGAGAGACTAGAATTATGAGAATATCAAAGCGTGGCTAACGGTAACTTTTCGAACCTGCACAACTTCTGTGGAGTGGTGCAGTCCTTTTCAGAGAAAAAAGAAGAAGGAAATAGTCCAACTCTGCTGAGTGAGTTACTCGTGCGAAGCACGAACCCCGTTGTCTTCGAACGTGTGTCGTGTTACCTCGTTAACCGACAATGGCCTGGCACGGAGGCGTATGGCTCTGCTTGCCTTCTTGCGTCGCAACGTGTGGGCGACGACTTTTCACTTTACGACGCCGTGCAGACGTGCGCGACCACCGTCGTAGTACTACCGCAGTACCATCCTCGTCGGCTTTGCTCTCGAAGAACCACACGTTCCTCATGAACAGTTTTCCTCTCCCTGTTACCCATATCGCCACCGGCCACATTGAACTCGACACTTCTTCGAATCTATATGAACTTACTTTTCCCCGTTCACCAAAAAGATTCTTTCTTTTTTTCACATTGAGAAAATGACCTTCGTCGTGGCAATGGTACAAGATTTCCTTTAGAAACTCTTCAAAAAACATTCTTCAAAAAGTGCGAGGAAATTTTCATTAGATCAGTTCCGAAGGAAGACACTTCAATACCATGTCATACACGAATTACAATAAAATTGTAATTTAACGAGGGTAATAATCTATGAGAGACGTGTGAGGGATTATCCAATGAACTGCATGTACCGATTGTCGTCAAAATTACCGAACGGCGTGACGTTATTCTACGTTCCTCATGTTTTCCTCCTCTCATAAATCAGCTGCACGTGACGGAGGTGCGTCGATTATTCATTGGTTGAATGTTGAAATACATTCTCGTATGTTCTGCTATGTGATGAAATATCAATTTCTAACATTCCAGGCTATATTACCACTGGAATCTTTCATCTTTGCGATTCACAAGGTAAGGTATAGAAATATCCATGTTTCTGCGAATATGAGAAAAACACGAGCTTGAGTTGTGAATCCTGTTTGATACGAGATGGCGAAGTTCCTACGATAGCGATCTTATTCGCCTGATTAGAAATACATATAGTAATCAGTCTCAGTTTCGTTTTCTTGAACAAACACCAGTACTTCTGAGTTTAATCTCGTTAACATATACAACGAAGAAGATCTTCTCTCTGGTATCACGTCTACCCGAAACTATCCTATCCTCATTCTTCTCATCCCCTTCGGTATCCTCAGGGTGGAAGGGTACGAACCTTATATATGTCTTGGTTGTCGTATGAGGTACCATACCAGAAACCATCTACTCTCATCTAAGAGGAATAGAGATGGCGAATGAAAGCTTCCGGACCTGCCAATTTACGTAAGATGAATTTGCATAAGACTTGTATAAACGTAATGCTCGTCGTCTAGGTGAGTCTTGCCAAGTTATGCAAGTGGAATAAAGAGGATAAGGAGACGCACTAGAGGAAGAAGAAGCGAAAGCAGGGGAAGAACAAAAGGGCAAATACTATGAGGGTGAAACGATAAGAAGAAGTGGTAGCAAAGAAGAAAATCACTGATGTAACCACCTCATCGTTCTTCTCTCAAGATCTCTTTGGCATATTCTTCGTTACCCAATCCAAGAATATGTGATTCTAAACTGTGAAAATGGATTATAACTCCACTGTTTTCTCTCCCTCGCTCTTTGTTCCTTAATACTTATCCTCTGGATACCGTGAATAAAATTCTCTAACAATGCTTTCCGAAGACTTTATAAATCCCCTTCTCACTTGATGTTTCTTGAATGTTGATTGGAGTTTTGTTCAACATCTCTGGTGGACCTTTCTATCTGTTGCTTTATCGTAACAGTGATTCGAACATCTGAACTGATAATTCTCTGTGAGTACGAAGGAATGTTTGAATGTATAGAGGATGGAGTGATGAATTCAAATCAGTCAAACCATACATGCCTTATATTCTCAATACAAAAATCATCATCGTCGTCGTTTCATACGTTTTTCTGTGTACAGAAAAGCTTGGAGCGTGTGTACCGTTTTGGTTATGAAACACATTTCAATCCAAATATTACAGCCACAGGCTGGTGAAGAATTATCGGAATATAGAAGGATCAAACTCAATTCCATAGTTGCAAAATACTATTAGCGTTCACGCTCGCGATGCGAAGAACGTGAATACACTCTCAAAGACAATAATGGAATTATAAAAGCGAATCGAGGTCGATATCAATGTCAACGTTCTCGTTTAAATGAATTTGAGAAAAAATATGAATTTTCAGACAAATTTCCATCCAACCCCATACATGGACCGTCCATTTCCGTCGACTAATAGTTAACTGTTCCATTTCTCCGTCCAAGAACTTGAAAATAAAAGTATAAATCCACTTCATCATCTTATCAATAATTTTCATAAATTTCAAATCCTTTGACGATTAAATAGAATTTTCATACAAATTTCTCTCAACGAGAAACTTGAATAAATCCGAAACTTAAACGAGTTCAAGAACGTGTACCCACGTCAATGAATAAACATGATATAATATACGAAAATTTGGAGAACGTTTAAAGCGGGGATACCAGTAGTACTTCTCAACGTTTTCATCTACTGTTCATGTTGACATCACTTTCCCGGTTTTTATTTTCCCTACTCTCTTGCCTCGCGATTTATAAGTTCCCGAGCCAATCTGGGCGATAGAGCATGATCGAAGTAGTTTCTCTTGCACGGAGTTTGTAGCACTATAAATACCTTATTTCGCGGGTCAACGCGCGACATCGCGAAAGTGGATCGAATGAATTTTGTCGACAGAACGATTCGGAGTTAAGGAAAGTAGTTACGTGACTCGATTTGGAGAAACACCGATGTAATCGAACTTACCTTCGAGTAGTAACAGTAGGGGAAATGAAACATGGGAGAAGGGGACAAATAAAGGAAGTGATTAACTCAATCTTTCTGGAGAAACCAATTTTAAGGAAAGAGAGTTCAATGTTTCCTTCTTCCATCCTTGAGTTCGAGTAGATTGTGTTGAATTCACGAATAAAGTTGTCAAATTAATCTGAGTTCAGGTTATTGGCATGTCACGTTTATATGAACTTCAGTGGATCATAAGGTTTGTCGCGTGATATTGAAATCTTCACCATTTGTATACAGTGTATTCAACAATTCCAAACGTGGGACATTGTATCGCAGCTCTTTTTCACGCTTCCTGGAAGATTCGTGAACTGATTTATGTCCATGAAAAATTGAATAGAGATGGAGGAGGCTAGAAAACTTCAGAATACTCACGAATGTTTCGAAATTCAAATCAGTAATTCGAGATCATTCATCTTGAAGGCATGGTACGTACCTGAAACATAAAAGAAAATCAAGATTATTTCTGATTGAACATACTCAAAATCGTTATGTGTTCACATTTTTTTTAAAGTCATTCCTGATGATAAATTTGAGATGGAATAATTATTTGAATTGAAATACACAATCTGTATGTCACGCTGTGTATCCTCACGGTTCATTCAGCCCAATGCTTTACAACGCGGCCACCGATGAGACAAGTTGCCTCCACGTCACCTTATGAGAATTTCGGATTGATGAGCAAGATTGGTGGATGGGACCAGGGATAGGCAGCCTCAATTACTTGGTTCATTCAAATTAAAAAATCTCTATTTCATGGAAATAGAGAAGTACTTCAAGCGAAGAAAGCAATTGAGCTTGCCCATCTCTGGATGGGATGTAGAGGTGACATACGCATGACATGGAGATAACGGACAAATGTGCGGTGTACTTTGACTCGAGATATTTCTCCGCTGAGTTTACGTCGCACGTACGATGTCCCTACGTTCTATGCACCGATCTCATTCATCCGTCCCAAATCCACAAACGGCGACGTGGAGGCAGTGTCTGAACTGAAGCAGTATCTTAACAGCCTATCAAAATGATATAATTCATAAGGTTACAGGGGGAACTGAATAATTCACGAGTTTTGTAACGCCTACGCTGGCGGAAGACTAGAGACTTGTCAATGCTTTCCTAACCCTGGGGTGTAAGAATTTTTGCCCTATCTTGAAGAAAAACTCCCCAATTTCTCATTTTTAATACAAAATAGATTTCTTAATACATTTCGATTACATAATGTTTCCAATATGAAGTCATCATCTCGGTTTACCACTAATAAGAATGCTTCATCGCTTCAGAACGCTGAATGCCTGTGACCCGTACTGATGTTTTCTGATTAGATTAGGATCTAATCTAGTCTGAGATGCGAAGAATTTCATTTCTAGAAAGGGACACTCGGTTAAAAATAAAAATGGGCCTATTCTAGGTCCTGTTCAGGCCCAAATTGGAGTGGTCTGGGCCTAGGCAAGTCCTGGGATGGCCTACTTTTCGTTTATGTACGTCAAGTATATACTTGAATCAATTTGAGAAATGTGGATTCTAATGAAAATCATACAATTTTCCAAATGGAATGAAGAACCGCTGCATAATGACTCACAGAAAAATCATATTTTATGAGGGTACGCAACGAGTACATTAATTTCAGGTTAATTAGACCACCATTCAGAGGATGAAATATAAAAACTCATAATTACAAAACTTCTCACCGTTTCTAACATACAATTTTTCTACTTCTCAACCTACATTCCACACTTCCATGTGAATAATATGAATAACACAGTAATATGAATGTTGACCTGTAGAAACTCAACCTCCCTCTATAGTTCAGTTACACTTCCAATGGGACTTGCGATTCAACATTCAACCACTTCAATTGGCTCTACCAATGATCCCTGATGAAGGGAAATCTTGCGAACAATCTTCCATGCGAGAAATTTAATTTCTAATTGAGAAAAGTAGCGCGTCAGTTACACATCGTACGGATTTCTGAAAGCCAAAGAATATTCATCGCTGAGAGATATAAAGAAGAAGTCACTCGTTGCAATTAAAACTCCCTCATATGCGATTTTCTTCTCACTTTCAACGATAATGAGCTTTCAAAATCGTGTCGAATTTGATATTCATCTCATTTTTTCAAGCACAGTGAAACGTACTGAAGATTTGCGACGAATAATCTCATACGATTTTCAAATTTGAATACCTTTCAACTGATGAATTTAATATAATAACGAAATTAAAGGTTAGAACTTCTCGCTGAGTAAAACATCCCGGAAAAAACGTTGTAAAGCAAAGTGTACTTCGATATGCCTGCATATAGGAGAATTACAGAGAGAGGGAACGATGTCATGGGATGTGATCTAAAAAAAATCGCGGAATATTTTGTCTTCCAAAAGCGAGTACGATAACCATAAGTGAAGGATTAAGTTCGAACTGAGGTGGAGTGACAAAATGCACAAAAATTCTCCTTCAAGGGAATTCATCAACATTGGCTGGTTTGCATCAGAATTATGGTTTATTTCGAAAACACTCGAAGGGACTCGCCACGTAAACATTGGCAACGATTCTTTGATCAGAACGCTGTCTTTTTTCCCTACTTTAATTGCTTTCGTTTCACCAAATCTTCGAATAATTCCTAAATTGCTTGAGCAGAAATTCCCCCGATTCAAAATTGAGCCATCCAATGCCCTGTTTCGGCTCAGATCAATCCAATTTGGGCCCAAATGAGGCTTCGAATCGGTCAATTTTACTTCTCACCCGGAGTATTGTGAGTCTTCTCGAGATTAGGAAAAGATTTATTGAATTCATGTATCCATTTATTGAATATTATCTGGAATAAAACTTCAGGTTTACCAAGATAATTATGTGTCATAGGCATAAATCACATTTCCTTTCAATTTTTGTTCAAATTACACAATAATCTGAATTTCTTACAGTGTTCGCAGCATGATGTGACTGTCGAGAAAGTTTCCTGCGGTTATGTTACAAATGCTTGCTCATGGTAGGAAACTTTGACTATACAAATAGGAACCGCTAATTACTCCTACTTTTCTCATAAATAAAACATACAAGAGTATATTTCGAAATGTAGCCTGGGAAAGCATCATCAGATCTAATTGGATCTCAACAAATCTGAGATTTGATTTTTGGGTAACGAGATTGAGATTAAATCTATGTAGATCTCAATAGATCTGAATTCAGTCTTCATGCACAATTCATGGTTCAATCATCACTGATTCCGTTATTTGTAATGTTGGCAACTATCAATTCATCCATGTTCATAAAATCAAGGGTAAGAATGGGTTGATGATCGATTTCGATCTAGAAACGAGCTGCAATAAATGTATATAAGCAAACAGATGCTTACTTCACTAACAAATTCTCTTGCACGTAAAAAAATGGAATAGTTGTGGCAGACATTCACTTCTTTAGTTCCCTCATTTTACTGTCATAGCTAAAATAATTGCAATTACAGCATGAAGCTGGGACAAGCAGCCGTAAAGCTATCAGCCGATTGTTGTAACTTTCAATCAAACGTTGTTGAAGCTGTTTTCACACCAGAAATCAATCAAACGATGTTCCACTGAACCTTTTAGATGCTTGGATCCTCTGATGAAGATTTTCTTCAAAAAGTTATAACTATCGGCTGCATCATAACTATGAATGTAACTAGACAAGTTTTGTGGTGAATATTTGGATACCCAAACAATTTAGCTGCCGCAGCGAAAATTTCACAGTCAAATTAATCGGCTATCTACATATCAACCACAAAACTTCTGCATTTATTACGATTTATTACTGTGACATCCAATAAATAGCTGCAGCTGTAATTATTTCAGCTATAGCAGTGAGAGAAAGGATGCTAAAAGTGAGTGACTTCCACAGCTAATTCATTATTTGCGTGTGAAATTGATTTGATATCCATTCAAAAGGTTCTCTTGCCAAGACATCAATTCCCAGAAACCCAACATGTGTAATTCTAGTCAAATCTAGATTTTCATACCGTAATTGCAACCACAATTCTTAATTGACTATGAAAATACTGTCGAAATCTCGAACGTTCTCACAAACTTATTCAAACTTTCTGTCAAAGGGATCAAATCAAATCGAGTCTTATTCCCTCGTTCTATTTAAATGCTGTGAAACTGCGCTTTGTTCGTCAAATAAATGAATCCTTTTGACTCTCCACTTTGAAAACTCGGTTGATGATGCTCGAAAGTACAGTAGTTGAGTTTTTGAACTTGATTGAGGAAGTTATTTTGATTCTCATTGAAGAAACACGCATTTGCAAACTTCGAGAGGAAAAAAAGGAAATTTGTAAAAGAATCTCTCCGACGTGACTTTCTAAGCCAAAACCTGGGGATCTCAAAATTGTGTCTAATACCTGCAACGAATACACGTACGTAAAAATCACGGTTGGGATATTTCACTCATTTTGCGAAGTGCGCTCCTAAAAATATACGTTCAAATAGGTGAAACACTTCAGCCGGTGTTGTATGTATGTACCTAAAAAAGAAAAATAACGTAACGTGGATGCCACTAAATAGTCAGACGATGCGAGACAGACAGACGAAAAAAGGAGAGTCGAAAAGAAATGAGAATTACGGGGTAGAAGAGCGAGAGAGTAGACAACGTGATACACATTTACCACTCGACGCTAACCAAGAGGTAGAATTAATGAATTCTTAATATACAAACATGCCGTACAAGCCCTGCTGGTGGCGAGAATCGATTCAAGCTTCAAAGTTAAAACAATAAACTTGTCCCGAGATGCAGATAATGCAGAAGCCGCTTACACGCTATACCCTCGCCAGTACGTGAAAGAAAGAAAGGAACTGACGAGGTATGGTTGCTTTGAGGTTAGGGGATATAGGGGCGCCTCCGAGTGTATATTTTTGGCCGAGTGTGACCTCAAGCAAGAAATATATACACTTTGGACTTCTTGAGATGTCATGCATACATACGAGGGAATAAGGAAGACATCTGTTGAGAAATTAGCTTACACTCAACGCCAAGAGTTGTGTCTGAAGATCGGTTATGATGAGTCATACGAAACGGTTTGATCGTGGAATGAATTATCTCAGGTTGCAGGTTTTTAAATTCTATCGATATCCGGCTATTTCATATTTATCGTAAAACGGAAAATTTGAATTCGCCTCACGTTCGTGTATACCTGGGTTTCGAATTGAGTGTGTTCGGAATTCGAATTAGAATTTACATAAACTGATTTTACGACTCAACTGATATCTTCGATGTTTGAGGATAACCGCTAATTTTCCATACCGAAGAAAATTGATCCCCAGGTACACATTACGGGAGCCAGATTTTAGAAAATTTCCATCATGTTTCTATAAAGATAACTATCAATGACTATTCACGGTACTTTGCAAGAAGGAAAATAATCCATCTCGTTCGATACAGAAAATGGATGCAATTTGATTTTATGTACCCCAAAAGATGTGTACGACTCTGTTTCGAACGATCATTATTTTAAAATGGTAATGTTCGAAACTCAAATTGTATCCATAAAAACTTTATGGAAATTTGAAGAATATCCATCGTGACAAGAATATTGTAAAATGGGGATCCACAGAGTTGGGAGTAACGACAGGAGAGTTAAAACGATGGGAAAACCGGAAAATAGGGGGTGAGAGGAAAGGTAAAAGCAAATGTGGATCGTGGATTGGATGAAGCGTAAATCAAACGGTCACGTTCGTTTATTACCGCTTTCCTAAATTGATTTCCAATCCCCATGGGGGCCAACTTGTAGGAAGGGTGGCAAAGAATGACCATGGAGAAATAGATAGATAGATAGATAGGGGTAGGTAGGAAGGATTTGAGGGTGAAGTTTGGACGAACGGGTGGTGGGTATACGACGAGCGATCTCTGTCGAATATTCGTTGACCCGTGAAAATGCGAATGCATCAGTTCGACAAACAGCGGTGTCACGTACCTCCGAAGAAAAAGAATGGAATAGGATACACGAAGGGGAACGCGAAAAAAGAAAGAGGAACGGTAGAAGTGGAAGAAAAGTAGAAGAAGAGTGAACAAGGGAAGAGGTCAAGAAGGTAAAGAAACGTAACAGCAACCTCCTTCAAGTTCTTCAAACCAATGGCTTTCCACCTTCCTTCTATCTTACATTTCGTTCTTTTTTCTCACCCCGTACATTTTTCACCATTCCTCCGTTAACGTCGACAGTGTACACGTTCCTACTTCCAGAAAGACATCGTTTTCACTTCTGACGTACGTCGACTAGAGCATGCTTAATTTACAACAAATTTCAAAGGTCACTCATAGTCCTCCGTGAGAAAGAAAGAAAGAAAGTGAGAAAGAGATTTTTTTCCTTTTTTCATCCTATCTTTGTAATACATTACAGCATTGTACAGCGTTATAAGAGAAAACTTACGAATATCACCAGGAATATCGATCGATTTTCTTGGACTTGGTGACTCCTTGTATTGAAGAAATTGTGTGCAATAGCACAGGTGTGCGCACTTCGTTTCAACTCCACTGCGTGGACTGCAATTTCGTGAATTGAAAGCGTTGTCCAAGACGTTTCAAACGAACAATTTCTCATGAAAGGAACCAGATCTTGTGCAATATCCTGATCATGTTAACAAGGTCTTTTCGTTGAAGCCAAATTTCAAAGGGATCTAAACGTACGAAATGTTGGGAACGGAACTACTTCAGGGGGTTTGAAAGAGAAATTTTTCTGATTCGAATTTTCACCTTAATTGAAGTTCACTTTTGTCAATGTTGAATCTATACTGAACACACATTGGTTATTATATGAACTGATGGAGGGAACCGGAAACTTCATGTTCTTTCAAACCCCTTCTCTCTTTTTTCTTTTCAAATGCTAATGCGATTAACTGCTGCCTTTCCTTTTCTGGTAACTTATTGAGCATTCTCCAAATCCTTTTGTACAGAATAGGTACTGAAGAGTAGATTCTTTCATGTTTTCCTCAAAATAATTGAACTATGGAAACTATGTCTATCCAAGAAAATAATTTTAACGCTCACGCAATATTGCACGTTCCCAATATTCTGTACACTTCCGAGATTTATATCCAATATCGATGAATAGTACACTTCACTTCACATTTTGAATTCTATGCCAGAATACGATGTATATCTTCGAGCTTTTCAAAATTGATGAGTGATCAACAACTGCAGGGAGAGAGTTTTTTTCACCTGTTTTCGAAATAGCCCTTGATTCTGAAATTCTAACATCTCAAGATCATCGATGATAGATCAAGGGTCAGTAACGAAGTAATTGGATTGGACTTTCATTAGAGTTCATCTTTGTGTCCAACTTGAACACAACCGAGTCAGGAACTGGAATATCGATCGACGAGTAATTTTCTCCCATGTGACTTTCTATAATAACTTGAGAAAGAAGTTTGAATCAGTTGAAACCAAACATCTCATCCATTAAAATTACGACATGCACTTTAGTTATATTTCACGTGAAATACGGAATCATTCACTCGCATGATTGCACATCGTTAATATTCCAGCTCTCAGCTTTGGTTGAAACGATTTGACAATTCACGATAAAGTACTTTACGATGAGATATTATGAAATCTTTCGCAATTCATAAGTAAACCTATATACTCAATCAGATTTGCTTCAACATGGGAATTCGATTTATATGATTTTCTAATGTAAGTTTCAGGACACTTTGAAATAAATTATATTAGTTTCTTATTACTGACATTCCTACTGAAGATGAAGGAGTTCAATTGTTTGAATTTTCAAATTCTCAGAAGTACTGTAGGAACCATTGCAATAATCATCCAACATTGAAATTGTAAATATTTTCCGTAATCTGAAATCATTTTAGGAACCAACGATTACACCATTCAAATTACTTTGAAATTCATTTGCACTTTGAGTACATCATCTTCACTGCACATTGACTGTATCTCAAAGTCAATTACAGAAGATTTACATCAACTTTACATTGATGCCTGTAGGCTAGTAAGCTTCATCAAGATAGAAAGCAAACTGAAGAACATGGGCAGTAATTCGATACAAAGTTGTGATCCAAACTAGCGATGGAAATGTTTTCTATATCTGTTACTACAAGATATTTGCTAATCCCTTTCAAAAAGAACGCCTCAGTCAAAATTTTGAAAGATAGAAAAAACCTAGAATCATGAATTAATCATCATTTCTTGAGTATCATACCAACAAGATGGGTAGAAGAAACGTTTAGATGTAATTCATACAACTATATTATAGAGTTTTTAAAACATCTCCACAAAATCGTTCAGAATTTTCTACACGCACACTTTTTTATTCGTAGTCGAATTCCTTGATTTCCTGGGTATCATGTTCATTAGTTGCACATTTGTAATCACCGATTTGTGAAAATCCAAACATCTATGATATAACTTCTAAGATTCTGTTGAATTCAAAATCATTTTTCCCTCATTCTCTCCATCTGTTGTGGGCTTCTTTGGGCAAAAGAAAAGGATCTTGTGTTGGAAATCTCTGTAAAAGAAGAGAAAACAGCGACTTTGTATTTTCTTCACGTCACCGATAGTAAAATCTAGTTGAACGATTTGGTGGGTATGGTGAAAGTTGGAGTGTTTTGCAAAATCCTTGAGTGGAGAGTTTAAGCCCTTGCCCTCGTTGTGAATTGATCTTTCAGTACCAAACCCTTTTCCCCATGTGTGATATTCCCCTTGCGGTGAAAGCTCGTATCGCTCGATGATGCGATATTGGAAACACCGAGAACTCATCGTGAGAGCATTTCCAAAGGCTCCCATCTCAAGGTTGAGTTGTACCAGTCAAGGATATCATATTGTTCACTCTTCACTGACCAAATTTTTGAGAAAATGTGTGCGATGACCCATCAGGGTTCTCATCTTCAATCTTGTTAATTTGACATATGAAACTCGAAAATTCTCTCCTCCCATCCTGAACAATTCAGATTTTGTTTGACACTTTATTTATTAACATAAATTTATGTACACAAATTCAGGCGTTATTTGTTGCAAAATTCATCTATCTCACAACCAAGAAGAAAATGATCATACTCTAAAAAATTATTGTAGAATTTTCTCCATAATTTGGTCGAATTTTCCTGCTTTCATAGAAAATGCAACACCCAAAAAACAAAATAATCCCTCATTTTTTATGGAAAAACAATTTCCCCACGATGAGGGGACGAAATCCACCAATACAGTGTGAAGGAAAACTCCCCACATCTTTCACAGTGTACTTTTTCTTACTCCCAATTAATTCCGACAACTAGATACCGAGGTTAATAAATGAACAACTTAAATTAATGTTGGTTCAACTACATTCAAATTCATCTTTCGCTGACTTCCATTGATGTTACTGATTTGAATTCGCCATTACTGCAGTTTTCATAACCAGATTCTATTCTTCCATGACTCGAAATTAACTTTACTAACTAACTGTGGTTTATCATTTTGATTGAATGATTCTTCTCAGTGCGTACTTAGGGGAAGGTTGAAGATTATTGACTCTGATTTAAGGAACTAAATCTCACGAGTTATCATTTCCTAGGAGGAAATATACAAATAACATATCTACAAATTATTTGGCAAAAGCAAACAGGAAGGAAGGCAAGTTGGAGTATAAATAACGAGAGAAAGTACCGAGTGCAAGATATTTTGACTTGCATTCATTTATAAATTTGATGACACCCTTCCTTGTTCTGAGAAAATGTTTTTCCCTCATATTTTTTTCATGTAATTCGTTTGGGATAATAAAAAAATCTGTAGGTAATCATCAAATTACAATACATCATATAAAACTCGAGGTACTTTATCCTTTATAAAACACAATAAACAAATTTTCCAGTGCGAATGTTTAAACCTGAAAACATTTGGTTCATTTTCATCGTACAACTGTTGAATAAATACAAAATCAACGCGAGTAATCACGACGATGCGTCAAAATAATTACATCCATGATCGATTTACAACTTTGACTCGATGACGATTCAATTGAAATTCTACATATTTTTGTACTTCATCGAATGGACATTGCGAGGGTACGTATACCGTTGGGTTTATAATTGATCAATCAAGAAAATATTGTGAATATGAAACAACTGGGTGATGAGAGTCGGTTATGCCGCTGTATCGTCGTCGTTTATTTTCAAAACTTCATGCGTGCGAATGACGTTTAGTTCCAATGAAAATATGTGTTCACGAATTTTAATCAAACGAGCGATAGTGGTCAGGGAATGATTGATCATGGAATAATTGAATCTTATATTTTATATTTTCTCTGTCTCTGTTTATATCTCTTCGATTCAATGACAATCGAAAAACGCGGATACATACAAATTAACCGCGTTTTTCTATATTCTTTTCTGATTTCTGCACGTGACATGAATGACACTTAGTTTTTCAATCAATTTACTTTGTATATAAGTATTCTTACCCAAGTGACACAAGAACTTCTCAAATATGCTATAATGATACAATGGATGTGGAAAGAATGTGCCTATGAGAGCATTTTGGATTTTTGATAATTCGTCAAGATATTCTATGCAGGTATGCATAGCACATAATTATTCGAAATAGTCGCATTTGCAAGTTTCGCCGTCCAAAGCAAGAAAACCGTGAGTCGCATTTTTGAAGAAGATGAGTTTTTCATATCATTTTAATCGTGGAAAAATTTCGCATTCTATTGTGTTTTCCATTTTGAAAACGATATAATCGGCCTCAGAGACAAGTATTTTGTTTTTCAATCGTATTTTGATACGAAAGATTCATTATTTGATCCTTCATTTCTTATGCGTCACGAAGACGATTCTCTTCATAAACAAAATAATTCATAGAATACTGTTAGGTATGCGAAACAGACTGTGCGTAACAGAAATACATAGTTACAATTAAAAGTACGTGAGAAACTTAATCCGAGATTGTACCTAGAGATTTCTAGAGGTGAGAAAGTAGACTGAAGATGCCATATCGTGCACAAGGATCTTGTTCTTGAAAGTTCTGCTACATAGAAGAGGAAGGGAGAATCTCAAGAATCTCTTCGAATTCGCGAGAGAAGTCGCCCATCCCGTGGGATCTGTCTGCAAGGACGGTGTGAAGAGAGAAAGAGGAAAAGGGAGAGAGAGAAGGTACCATGGCACAGATATCTGATAAGATTTCTCCAGAGACGTGGCCCGGGGTGCCGTAGTACCATCGCTATGCGAGATCTCGTGAGATTTCAACGGATAAAAAAGATGATCTAGCACGTGTTAAATATGTTGAAAAAGAGTTGAATGTGAAACGGGTTACTAGAGAATTTATACTGATGTTCACGTCCGCGCGTGTGTGTGTATACATATATATATATATATATATATATATATATAATGAATTACGATGGAATATTCTCTCGAATATGATGCGGAATGTAAAATCTCAATTTTCGTATTGAATGATATTAAATCTTTTCTCATGAATGTGAAAAAGTGACATATGAATCATACGAATATTCAATGTAACAGAACACGCGTATCACAGTTATTCATTTCACTTTCGTTTATTCCAATTACGTGAAAAGTTGTTATTACGGAAAAGACAAGATTATATTCCATTCGTCTGGAGCATTGAATTTTCCACACCTGCGAAGCGAGGGAATAATATCATATCCCAAGATTGCTTTTTTCACTCTTGAAAATAACAAAAAAAAACCTGATCAAACGCACAATGAAATATCGAGGAAAATAAAACATCTTCGGGAAGGAGTTGACAGGTGACGCGAGAGCGCGGGAATCCGGACACATGTTTGCTGATAAAACATAAACGACTGCCGTTTGCCTGCGTTCTCATTTTATTGCATTTTATTTGTGATTGGGATGTCTCGACGCGACGATGCGAGTAATGAACGACGTTATAATAGCGTACGAACTATCCGGGGAAGAAGAAACGGGAATGAAAATGACCAGGTGAATCAATGGAGAAGGGGGAAGGAAGCAGAGAAAGAGAAGGAAGAGGGTAAGAATTAACGCGGAAAAAGGAACGAAAATTCCGACGAATCTATGAGGGGGAAGTCGTTAAATTCACCACGGAGGCCATAGAAAAGGTACCGATGGAGATCGAGGATAAAGAAAGAGAAACATTCCAGGCTCTCCTTTGGGAGAAATTCACGGAGAGAAACGCAAAGGCCAACAACTTTCATGGACTCGGGAGAAAAAGCGGACCGAAGCGAGATCGTGGAAGCGCGTTGGGAAAAAACGAAAGAAACACGAATAATATAAAGTGTAGGGAGGAAGGAAGTCTCGGCTAAAGTCGAGAAGTCCGTTTAATCTTTCATTTGAATAATGAGAACGATGCAGGGTCACGGATACAACGCCGTCTGTAGCGTAATTATTCAACCCACTTTTGTAAATGACCAACCCATCCTAGCTCTCGAGTAAATCCACTTCCATGCGGTTTTGGGTTTCTACTTAATCGTGCGATTTTCACTTGGGAGAACGAAGAGCACTGCGAAACGTGCGAGAGGTAAGCACCAATAGCCTCAACCAAGCCCTCTCTAAAAATTCCGACTGTGAAATATCAAAATCCTTGGAATGATCCTGAATTCCAGAAACATCAAAAATCAATATCCATCAGGGCAGTGAGAATTGTTGTTTCAGTTTCAAAAGAGAGGGACAAAAGACTGGAATTAAATTTCATTTGAATTCCAATTGCCAGGTGTCAAGATCATTCATTATCAAATTTCAATTCCTGAAGAGAATGATAATATCAGCTCATATAAACTCACATGCGACAGATTCAAGAATCAAACTTTGATCAATCGAACATGCGAGAACCCAAGTGAAGAGTTCCCGTACGGATACGAGAAACTTCTACCGCTCTTTTTACCGGATCACGTTTCCAAATAAAATCTCTCTAACATGCTACTACCAGGAGGCATAACCTCAATATTCGGAATTTTAGACCATATTTCTGTTCATCTACCGGGATGAAACTTCAAGTATTTTATATTTATACACCAATACGAATCAATCAAAAAACTTTCAAGACCAGTATTGGGGGATCTATGCGAGATATTTCGAGTGGTGTCTTAAAGTAGAAGGAGCGAAGAGATTTTCCGAATTGAAAATATTGAATTTGTGCCCTGTAGCGACTGCGAACTCATCGAGATAGGAATAGTAGATGGAATTGAAAATGGTGGAGTTTTCAAGCTGGATTTGATAGATCTATTGTTCATGATACGCAAATACCGCATGTAAAAGTGGATGTTTTTCATTATCATCACGGTATTTGATTATGAAAGGTATGTCTTGATCTATGGAATAAACTGTCACAACAAGTTAAACAAAGTTGAAAAGAGCTGAATTAATGCTGGACCCATTTATTGACACAACCAGAATGAGACAAAAAACACATGACGTACAGGGTCTGGGGATATTGTAATTTTCTCATATACTTTCACATGAATTGCGATTTCATGCTAAGAATAATTGTTATCAAAATCTCAATACGTCACAATATTCAACCATTTCGTGACTGCTTTCTCGGAACATTATGATTTCGAAAATTAGCTTTTTGGTTTCCTCTCACAGATATCATTACAGGCATTTCCTGGTGAAACAGTAATCTTGATTCGTGAGTCTATTGCGTTTGATGCACAGTAACTGATCTACGAATCACGTAACAGGTACTGCGAGAGCGAATTTAGAATGAGAGGTAATGGATAACATGCTCTCTATTATTCGATTCATGTTAAAACGAAGCATGAACTCTACATATTCACGAGAACCCATCAAGCCATTGAAGTTGATGACAACTGAAAAATCCCTCTCCCATCTCTCCATCCATTCACTTGTGTGAGAAAAAATCCCGTCCTGTCCCCTTATCTGATTTGTTCAGCTTTCTCATCAAAGAGGCTTGTTAAAGATGTATTCTCTGAAAATTAGTACATCGAGTTTACCTGCTTCCTCATCAACAGAGTTCGTTAGTGATAAAAAATTTATTGAATCGAGTTCTTGAAAGAATTGCTTAACGAGCTCCCCCAGTTTCGTTTCGAATAGAACATTTCAAAGAAACAGAGATTCTTGGGTTTTATAAATAAACATCTTCTGTTTTTGCAAATTATTCCATCCGGATCAGTACACAATTTATTCTGGGGGATTGAGATTCTCATAAATTCGAATGAATATGGGATGAAATCAAAATTCATTCAAAATTTTCCAATGTGTTGATATTCAGATTTCAGTATTTTCATTATTCTGATGTTTTTCATTGCATTAGAAGATTAGAGATTCATTCAATTGAATTTTTCTCTTTTGTAAAATTTAAAAAAGAGTCTGTGCACACAGGATTATCTAAAACTCGTGCAACAGGATATTTTGAATGAAGGTTTTATAGGAGAAGTCTAAGATATCTTCCGGAGAATGGAATATGTGTATTGATGTGCAACCTGTTGCCACACACGTTAGAAAAAGCTTATATAGTTTACCATAAACAATGCGTACACACGCTGGGTAGCAGTACTTTCATTTCATTCCAATCAAAGAATTTTTGCGAACATTTCACTGATTAATATGAATACATCAATACAAGGAAAACACAAGCACAACATTTATGCTGTGGCATTGAGGTAATCATACGAGCGATTGGAATGAAGTACAGAGAAACGGATTAGAGTGGCAAAAAGTATCAAGTAGACAGTACCTCATGATCAAGAAAAAATACTTATGAATGTGAAATGCATAAGATTACTTGCTCCAACAAGTTTCAAGATGCAGCTTGAGCTTCCAAAAGTAATCCCACAACTTTACGCGAAATGAAGCTTCGGATGGATAATAGACACGACTTCAGATCATCAGGTACTCTGAATTCCTTCGAGTGAAAGTCCACTCCTACAGAGTGAAAATACTCCCAGTCCAATCGTCAGGATTGGAATCTCACTCTTCTTGGACTTCCAGAATTTTCACTCTTCAAGCGTGAATTTTTCACTCCAAGTGATTCAGAGAGTAAAGAACTCTAGAATTTAGCTCCTACAACTTCAACCCTGTACCACTGTAATAGGACAAAACCGCACGTCTCTAGTCATCCCCAGTACAAGAAACTCATTGATTCTCACGAAATTCCATTTAAATCGGGCAAAGATCTGATTGATCCATCAGACCTTGTGTAATTTCAATCAGATTTGACGAGAAGCATCAGGTTTCTTCAACCAGGGGTTTTCCTATACGAGGAGTAAATGGTGAGGAAAATTTGAAGACAGTTGAAGACATTGGCATAGAATTTAGTTCGATGAATTGGCACAAACAGCAAGATTGCGATCGCATTACAAGTGATCTCTGATTCATACAAGATGACACAATCAGCGTGCAATACTTTCAACGGGATTAACGATATTCTTCGATCAGAATTGGCCATGAAAAGTTGGCTTCAGCATTAATGAACGAATCATGAAACCGTAAGCTCTCATGGAATCTGGGAGGGAGTCTTTTGACCGAATGAACATGATTTGACAATCGCTAGTCATTCCTTAGTGTTCTTCAAAAGCGACCAGCGATTGTCAAATCATGTCGATTCGGCCAAAAAAATCGCCTATCATGGAATTTAAACTATTCACAGAACAAATGAAACTATGTACAATTCGGGGGTCTTCTGGCTATGACTATGTGGATTAATTAACCCTCATTCTACAAACTTCGAATAGACCTATTCTTCGCAGACAAAATTTGACATAAACTTGCATTTTTTCACTTATTATTACAGTAGCAGGGTGGCCAGACCTGGGATTTTGTCATCTCCTCATTGTTTATTCTTTTTCAACTAAATACGCAATTGTTCCATTTCGTCAGAATTCCCTGAACGCTGGACACCCTGAGTAGTACTGATCATACCCAAGTTTATACTCAAGTCACCTTCATACTCTTCATACTCTTCATACTCTTTTTCAATTCCGGATGTTCTAAATACTCACTGGGTAATGCTAACCCTGTTTGTAGACTGACCGTTAGGAGATGTTAGTTCTACTAGACATAAGGGATGTCCGACGAGACTTTTTTCTTCTCAGCGTTCGTGATGCCTCTAGTGGGAGTCGATATGGTGGAACCAATCTCATCCCTCCTCTAACCAGCTTCTCTCCTGAAGGGATTGTGAGATCAATCCGTTCCCCTTCTTGGTGACCAATCTACCAGAATGTCGCGGTAGGATCAACGAAGACCATGGTCCGTCACTGTAGATGTTACAACTCGACTCCTCATGCTTGAGGTGGAGAAGCTCTCTCACCTAAAACCCACTGATAGCTGGTAGAACCAAGCTGTTTGTCTCGAGCACGTGAAGGAGTAACAAATCTCGTGTCCGGAGGTGCTCCCTATACACCCTAAAGAGCATATTTTCGCTTGCCGTGCTCGGAACGACGAGGCTCAATGCCTCACGAATGAGATCAGTATTATGGGATTAGGGTGCACCCGTGCATGAATGCTGCCTCTATATTCAGTCCATTACTATTCAGCTCGCTTACCTATAGGGATCGTTTTGCAAACGCATGATGTCGCTATTGTGGATATTCTGTCAATTTTTATAAAGATTTCGTCGCAGTAATTTCAGGATGTAATATGAGTATTAAAATACATTTTAGGTTAAGCTATCGATTCCTCTTTCAGACAAACTTGGTGACTTCAGTGGGGAAGCAGGAGCGAAGACGTCTAGAAGTATGTAGTTAGGTCTGGAACTAGGACCAGTCCTACGCAATGTGAAAGATTATGGGCGGGAACTAGGTGCAGTCTCAAACTTGACTGTGCATACCACCTGTGATCAGGACATGAAAGATATGAAGAAGCACTGCCAAGGGGAGTAGTGCTCCTTTCCGTGAAGTGTCAATAGGATGCCGGATTATTATTGCTGGAATTTGAGACGAGATGTAGGAATACACAGGACGAATAGTGAGCGGCGTTCTCTTCATGTCTGTAGAAAAACGAGGATGTGATCACAACTAGATAAGAGATGATGGATGGAATTGAATGATAATATCATAGTTTCTTTCATTATAATCATAAATTAGTTAATTCATCCATACTTATTTGTTGATTTACTTTTTCGGATTATGTTATTCGTGAGAGGCGAGGGAACCTCGTGCGAATGAAGCAACCCAAAGGGAACAAAAGCTTGCGATGCCGACGTCGTTGTTTCTGGGTCAGGCGTAATGTGTTATTCAATTATTCTGCAATTAGGTTGAAAGTTCCATGATTTATGGGCTTGGAGAGCATAGTTGTTTCAAACATACGGAATTTTGCAATTTGAATACCCATCAGTCTATTTCTCTCTTGGGTTTTGGGGATTATTGGGGTTGAGGAATACCTGCCTTGATAGGGTTATTTGGATGAAGCTGAAATTAGCAGCTGATTATTATAACTTTTTATACAAAGCTTTCGTCAAGGATTTAGGCACCTGAAACCTCCGGGAGAATACCATTCAATCGATTCTTGTATGAACGAGGCTTCGATAACGTTTAATCGAAAGCTACACTGAGAAAAATTCATAGTCTAATTTACTATGTGATCTCAAAAACGAAGCAACATACTGACTCTCCTCAATAAAATGTACTATAATACAGTGAAAATTACTTTGGTAAAACAATAGAAATCTGATAAAATTCACTATGTTCCACACTGTTAGAAATTTCTGCATTAAATTCAATGTTTTGGTTGGAATATGTTCTCAAGTACGTGCATGAATTCAGTTTCATAAACATTTTACATTAAATTTAATGTGAATTATAGCATTATGTATAGTTGTTTCATGTTTTTGTACATTTGATGTAATGTAATTCCTGACAGTGTACAATAAATTCTATTTGTGTGTTGAATGCGGTTTGTTACAAAGCAAGTGAAACGACCGGAGGCAATTAAGGCGTTTGCAGCTTGAACATTCTCTTGTATTCTTATGTATATTTTTTATACTTTTTGATACAGCAACGGGAATTCCAAGTCAATCATGTAGGTGTTGGTTCTAAAACCAAAATCGAGTAATGAAATTGTAATGCATATAAGAAGAATTGTTGACTTAAACACAGATTCAAATGACATTTCATGTGTTTATACTGACAGCCTTTCCATAAGTAAACCCATAACTGGCATTCAAATTGGTTCAAACAGCTCTTATCTGTACCTACAGACGGCCCGCAGCGTATCATGCTTATGGAGAAATCACTGTCTAAAGGCGGAGAAGAGGCATAATTCACCTTGGAGACTCTGAGAGGGGGTGTGGACTTATAACTTTCTAGAAAACGACATAAGATTTTATTGATATTTTGCGCAATCCTTTTCTTTGAAATAATTTCTTCATATATTCCTCCCCATCGATGCCAGTTGTCACATCAACTAACAGAGACAATGAACTTTCAGAAACAACTATCAATTCTATCACAATGATGAAAATATTGGAATACGATTATAAAAATGAAGATCAATACACCAAATGGATCATTCGAAAAAAATCCAATGTTCGCACTATTTGATCAACTCTTCCTTATCTCGCTGGTGAATACAAAATACAGTATCTTAACTCAAAACCACATACTCTCTCGCCACGTGATTTGATATTCCCGTAAACCGAAGTAGTGTCGCGAGAGACGATACGTTACACAGTTGCGTTTACAATGTACATCGACTTAACTCTCGCGATGCTCCAGCTATTCTTCAATTAAAAGTTGTCAAACAATCCGAAATTGGCTTGCGCATGAGACGATATGATACAAAACCGTTTAAACAATGGTCTCAAAAGGAAAGGAAGGAAACAAGAAAAGCAGAGGATAGCGAGGGGTAGGAAAAGAGAGAAACGAACGAACGAACGGGCTGTCGAAAATACGTTAATTAATACGCCTCGGGTTCTTCTGGTGCGAGTCAGTTTGCTGCCTCGACTCAACGTCATGGCGATATGGCGGGTATGGTTATATGGCATGGCAGTAGTACGGACGCGATCGATCGCTCGTCGCGGCACGTATTTTAATTAATTAAAATCGCAAAGTGTTTCCTACAATTGCTCCGCCCTTTAATATCGTCTGCTATCTTGAATATTCATGAGTCTGTATCTCGAATCAGGAAAGCCCGACTACAGTTATATCCTCCCGATCGTTTCTTATTCTTTTTCTGCCTCTCGAGGTACTTACTATCCTTCGATATGAGTATCATTTTATTACTGGTAATGCTGCATTTATATTCTCAATGCATGTAAGATGCAACCGTATTTTGAATATTGATTTGAATATAATAAAAGTTGTGTGTAACACGTGCTCGTACAACATATGTTTTTTCATGTATTGGTATGATCAAATCGAAGGAATTGATAATGATACTTGCTCAACGATTGCCGCTTCTGTGGTACCCAGCCTTGGCATGATGGAACTTGAAGGAAGATTTTTGAACATTCATTAGGACGGTGGAATCAGAATTATGTCGTGGTTTGATGCCAGACATACGATAGACGGATGAATTTTCACATTGAATTACCGATAGATTTTGTCATGGTCAGCTAATGATGTGATCATTTTTGAATGGGATGTGATACTCTGACCAATTTTGATTCGTTATTGGGAATGAACAGAAACTGGAGATCATACACTGTGGAAAATGTGGAGAGTTTTTCTTCAGATTGTCGGTGAATTTCGTCCCCACATCGAGGGGGAATTGTTTTTCCATAAAAAATGGAGGGTTTTCCCATCACTTTGAGGAACTTTTTTGTATTTGAGGTGTTGAATCCTCTACAAATAAATGAAAAGTCTATCAACCCATATTGGAAAATTTCCCATCTATGAAGGAACTTTGCTGCCACCATTTTTTGAGGGAAAATTCCACAATCATTTTTTACAGTGTACCGCTCTTTACTTCAGAAAGACATTTCTCTACTCTTCCCTGTAAAAATGAATGAAATCAAACGAATTACTTGGTGGACAATTTGACAATTCATTGATTGAACAATCACAATGAATTAATGTGAAAATTCGAGCATACAATCAATGATCAAATAATTATCTCAATTTATTATGCTGATCTGTTCATTGGACAAACCTGAATTGGTGATTGTGCTGCTGGTATATTCTCGTTTATTGAGATAATGTGTGAAGCGTCGACGAGATAGAGAAATATTTGTAATATCAAACGAATATGAATATTCTAATGAGCGTTCGGAAGGATTCGTTGAATTTTGCTTTGTACGGAAACGAATTGGAAATTCAAAATATGGATGACGAGACACAGAAAACGTGGAAAATGCGGTGCTTCTGATCGATTAACACGTTGGAGTACCAACGATGCGACGGTAAAAGGTAATGTGAAGGCATAATCGTTGTTTCACTCGTCGCTGATGACCATTGATGATATTGCTGGTTCTGTTATTAAAGTCAAAATTTGTATACTTGAATGTTTTCTTATAAATATTGTACGAAAACTCAAGATGTAGTAGGGTGTTATAATACCAGGTGTAAAAGTATGAAACTGGAATTTTTTGGTGAAAATCACACGTTCGTTGTTTCAAAATGATGAGAAATATTTTATTCTACATAATCCCCATTGCTGTTTATACATTTTCCCCACCTTTCCGGCAGTTTATGAATGCCACGCCAAAAAAACGCCTATTCTGAAACGAACCAGTTATCGAGCCATTCTCATACATTTTCATACGAATTGAAGCGTTGTTCAGCGAGAGCGTGTCCCATTGACGCGAATAGATGATAATCGGACGGAACCAAATCTGGAGAATAAGCCGCATGCGGTGGCATCTCCCAACTGAACGCCTCGATCGTTTCCCTGACCCGTTCTGCTGTGTGCGATGGGGCATTATCGTGGAGCAAGATGACTTTGTGTTACCTCTTTCCATATTCCGGTCGTTTTTCACGCAACCAGACTAGAAATTTACCCCATGGATCAAATCAGGTCAACTTTGATCCAGCCCAGGTCCTAGTGAGGCAACCTCTTCAGGACCTGACAAGTCATGTCACACTTTACTAGTATCAAGACCTCATGAAGCAAGACTAATAAGGATTCGATGTGGAATCCCATACCAAAACCTTCAGAATGAATTGAAATCAGGATATGAACAGGAAATCCACAACCCAAGAATGTTGTATTCGGCATGGAGAGGTCTATCTTGAAAGATATGCACAGTTGACATTTGTTCAGAAATATTTTCCTAATTTAGAGAAAACTTATTCCACCAAGGAGTATACAATCTAAAATTGAGACATTTTTGCATCCACTTTATTGAACTATACCCTATAAACATATATGTTCATAATCTCAGGATAACCTAACAAGGTCTTGATGAGATTACAGTTAGGAAAACCTATTTCAACCTTATAGGATAATTTAAGGAAACCTAATTAGAATCAAGTGGGCTTATCCTTACGTGGGGCATTCACATCTAATCCTGATTAGGATTTCAGCAGGTATACCGTATTTCGGATGACTTTATTAGGTCTTCACCATATGTCAGGTCGACCCTATGATGAATTCCAGTCGGGAATGCACGATTCGAGTCGATCATTTGCTGCTGGTAGCGATCAGTGTTGACGGTTCACCCAGGTTTCAGCAGCTTATAGCAGATTACACCCTTCTGATCCCACCAAACACAGAGCATTATCATCTTCCCCAAACGATTTGGTATCGCAGTGGATGTCGATGGTTCGCCTGGATTCACCCATGATTTCACAATTCGATGGAGAAATGACTTTCTTTTGTATCTGTCGAACAGCATTTCATAAGTCGTTTTCTCGATTTTTTCGCTATCTTTCATTCAGTTCATGCGGGACCCATTTTCTCACTTTCCGAATCTTTCCCATCGCTTCCAAACGAATGGAGACGGCTTTCTGCGTCACATTCAGTTGATTCGCGAGTTCTTGTTGACTTTGAGTATCATCTTCATCCAATAAGGCTTGTAATTCGTCGTCTGCGAACTTTTTCGATGATTTCCCACACTCTTCGTTTCTGACATTAAGATCACCACTTTTTAATTTTTCGAACCACTCGGAACACTGTATTTCCCCAAGGGCATGTTCACCGTGAGCTTCGACAAGCATTCGATGTGATTCTGCAACAATTTTCTTCGAATGATAACAAAAGACCAATGCTGTCCGCACACTGTAAAAACAAGAGCTTGAATTTCACACACTTTGATGTCCCCTTGTTCAATGCATATGAAGTGATTGATTTTAATTTGTTCCAACGCATGCATCAAATTCACTCCAAGTAGCGTAAATCAACGCATTTCAGATAACTGAATTGAATACACTTGAAGTGTCATAATCTTATGCTTCCTAAGTAACTGATTTTGATTCACATTATATTCGGTTTATATATTTGAAATTAAACAATTACATGATTAACATTCGTCAAGTTTAACCTAAAATCGAAGTGGAATGAAGTACAATGATTTAGTACTCCGCAGGAGTACGGGAATCACCCACTTTGCGCACTTGTTGCACAATGTACTATTGTAAAAACAATCATGAAGGTAAAATTCTGTTAAAATCTGAATTGGATTTCATTCAGAAAGAAAACCCCAACCAATCCCAACGGAACTCGGAAGAATTCAACAAAGTGTGATGAAGATAAAAATACAGACCTAGTTTTATATATAGTACTATGAACATGAATTTCAACTTTTCAATGATTCCTGGTGCCTATCCAAAGATTTTGAAAGTAATAACCTTAAAACAGACAAGAATCAAAAGGTGGGGTTACAGCCCCGGGCCTCTCTTTTCGAAGGGGGGGGGGGAGGGAGCCGGTTTGAGGCAGTGGCATCAACGTAAAAAGTTCCGAAGAACATTTCTTCTTCCGTTTTTTACTTTCAGAAGGCCTCAAATTGTCTTCTAGCCCGGGGTCTCAACACTCCTTAATCCGTCTCTGCCTTCAAATATCAAAACTTCAACATATTTTTATTCCCCAATACCTGAAAATCATGGAGAACTTCATTTCCTATTGAAAAAAATTGAATCTCCGGCATTGCTATCAATTTCATATCAGATGTTATCATATTTAAATTATAAATTCATTTCGATAAATGATGCAAACTTCAACGTGATTCAAATCATTCCACATTTTTTGCGATGTTCGAAAATGCGAAATGCTCGAAGGGTATGATTATTGTCCCAAAATTGATCGACAGTCACCTTTTGAAGGAGTGAATTAGTATGAAAAATTTAGTGATGTTATATCAGTGAATGTTGAACAGGAATTCCCTGATGGAAGAGAGGCATTTATCAGGAAACGTCTGGAACGTCTTTATGAAATATTTAAAACCTGAATTTGGACGTATACCGAGTACGAAGAGGACCCTAGTAAAAACCACTTTAGTCATTCTGTCAACCTCAGAAGGTGCAACCGGCGTTGATATCTAGTCCAGTATCGACGGGGTGGTATTTACTAGACTCCTTTTCAAAACTCTCAGTTTTGAGTTCAGACTTCAACATATTCCACAAGTACTCATATCAAAATACCTATGAGATTGTGTATCCGCTCCTCATAACTTTTCCTTTTTCCATCACCTGTCCATCGGGCTCTTTTGTGTAGAAGTTTTCATAATTTTCAGTCCTGTCACATCCCAAAACAAAAACAAGTTTCTTACCAGTCTCTTCAATCAACGGAATTTCAATTCCTTCAGAAATTGAACATGATCTTCGGAGGTCCAAATGAAGGATCCAAATTATCGTTCCATCGATCGCTCTAAATTCAACTTTATCACGTCAGCAAAGGGGAAACCTTTGAACCTTTGTTATAAAATATCGTAACCAGTTTCACCAGTTCGGAAACTAGCGAATTTATTCTGATTGTTCAGCCAAATGTCAGCATTATTCCATTCTGATGATTCATGTACATGTACGGATATAGCTACATATTTATGTATATATATATATGTGTGTGTGAGGTAGCGTGAAAGTTAGTTCTCGTCACCAGCCCATATACTAATACGATTCAACTACTTTTGCGTAGCGCGAGCACATTTCACTTGAGCTGAACGCGACGTTTCTACGATAACTGCTGGACTTCTGACAAACTATGGTTCATTGGAATGCGGTCACCCACCGAAACGCTAGTAATTGAATCGACGGGTGGTGTCTTCTGGTGACTGGTCGTCTACGACGACGGTACAAGGCCACGAATTGGTACATTCGTGTCGCGCGCGACGAACTTTCAACCGGAATTTGACCATTTAACACGTCCTCCCGTACCCGCTACGTCTCTACCTTCTACCCTCGATCCACCAGAATTTATCGATTCGACTATGTTTCTCCGAGCTCTAATTCTGGAGTAGCTGCAACAGCAGTAGCAGCAGTAGCACCAGCAGCCGCGTACCACGTCGCTGTATTTCATCGATTGCCAATTTCTACTCGAAACATCGATTTAATTCAATTGCCGGCTCACTTCAAGGATTAAGTCAAACCATGACGGTTATACTGTGCAGGATATATAGATGGATTGCGGACTGAATTTGATGGGATGTTGGTGACAGTTGTGATTTGAGGCGCTTCTATTTGTATATGAATGCTGCAGAAACACATTTGTGCTGACTCGATGATTGAAGGTCCTTCGATTGCGAGACGATCAATTTATGCTTTATGCAAACATCGATTTTGATGAATCCTGTGAGTCGATAGAAGTTCTTGTAAATAATTCCTTCAACTTCAAGTTGACTGATTAATCGCGGGTGATTCGAACTCGAATGAGATTAAAACTATTCGGTAGATATTCGCCTGAATGAAGAGGAAATGTAATACGAACTTCTCAAGGACTGCCAAATGAAATAATTCCCCTTTACGAGTCGTTTCCGAACTTGAAAGTAGAGTACATATTCAATGGAAGCGATCTTTACATGTCGTGAACATGTATTGGAGTGTATTGTACGAAAAATTTTATGCAAAACTTTGAAAGAATAGAAATTACATTTTTACATTCGAGAGAGGAAAGAAAGATTCGATGAAATACTTATTGTATTTTTCACCTCTATGATGTCAATGAAAGATTTTATCAATTCTGTGCTATGTTTCAATTCTATTGAAGTAGAAGAGTAGAAACATGCCAAAGGAATCTCTGATGATAACTCCACCTCATAGAGAGAAAAAAGCGAACTTTTTCGAAACTGAGAGAAAGTTTTGTACAGTTTTGTAGTACTACTCTTAAAGACATTTCATTCTCCTTTCACATTTATCTCCGGATCAACCTATTATCACGCTACTCTTGGTGTTAATCCAGCCTTCTAGAGAATTTGTTCTTGGTCACAGTTACCTTGGTACTTTAAAATGAATTCCTTGGTTCTTTATTCTCCTCGGAGCTCAAGATTTTATCTTTCAACGCATTGATCTTGGCGTATTAAGCTTTACATTCTTGAATACGTTCAACGCGCTGAAAGTGAGGCAGAGAAGGAAATTGAAATGCTTCGAAACTACGTACGTGGAAACTTGTTTCACCTTGAGGGATTGATATTTTTTATTGATTCCCAGTCCGTTATTCAACAATATTCATGGATCTCGAGGAGAAACGAAACTAGCAGATATAAATCCTGGGGAATGAAAATTGCGCAGAATCAACGTCAAATACAAGAAATATCATTGTACGAGACGAGCAGTTAGTTACGAATACGAGGGACTGATCTACCACAGGATTAAGTAGTAAAAGCCTTATGTGAGCAGACAGGTGTACTCGTTCACAACGCCCACACGAAACAACTCGTTTCAGGTAAACTTGAAATAGACCGACGAAAACTTTTATCGCAATTTATTTCCCTCTTTACTCTGCAATTCCATTTGAACGCGTAACACGAGAAAAATGTATCCACCTCGATCAGATTCGATTCCTTTTTCGAGAAATATTCTCATCGTCTCTCATCAGCCAGTTTGATTTTAAGAATTTTATACCGTAAATCGCATTTCTCGTCCTCGCGGAATAATTTCTGTGATGCTCGTGACAATACCCGTCGAAGATCTTCTTTATTCTGCCGTTATAAAAGCTGCATTCGTTTCTATTAGCATTGAAAAACAGTCACATGCATTTATGTAACCGTGTCATCGTATAAGCGGCTAAACTTTTACTTCTCGTAGGCGAACTTTTTACCTATTCTGTAGTAGAAGTGAATGGCAGAACCGCTTTACTTATTCATTTTTCCCTTTTATTGAGAAAATTTTCTACTCTGTGATTTTTTACGGAGTTCTTTGTACTTTTAATACTTTCTGATGCAATTTGTTACATCAAAATCTCAGAGAGTATAGAGCTTATGGACAAAGAAATTTATTTTTTAATGAGAATTATGAGTATCGAGCTTCGGAGGAAAACATTCGTGCAGATTCTCGTGGATATTTCCTTGGGAGGAGAAAATTTCATGAATATTCGAGGATTCAAAAAGCAGTAAGAGAGTAGTCAAGCTTACATGAGCGTATAGACGTACATGCGTATCCAAGTTAAAGTCCCATCTGGTCTCTCGGGAACCTTTAGAAACGTAACCAGCAGAGAGAACTCGAATTTCGAGTTCCGGACCAACTTTTATCACGTTGATGTTGGATATTATGGGAGCAATGAAAATTCACGCTTCTATTATTCCATGTAAAGGACACTGTATTAAGTGGTAAGAGTTCATACGACATTCAGACTCCCTAGATTCCCAGAAGAATTTTCCTGTTTCTGTTTTCTAAAATTCTCTCCTTTTCTCCTTTTTGGATAAATTTATATGAAAATGTTAATTTTGCGCTATGTTCTGATACATTTATTTCGTGAGTAGAGAAAACGGTAGGGGAGATAACGATAATATAGTTGAGATGTTTCCAATATCGGTATTTATCAATTCAGTGTCTTATTTATGTAGTACTCAATTGAGTTTTAAAATACGATCATGCTAAAACTATTGCGAGTTCAATGTCTTGTAACGATTCCTTGTCGTTAATCGATATGAAAGCGGATAGGACAAATAATGATAAAATCAGGGAGAGTGTATGAGGAAAGTGCGTACTGAAAGCATAAAACAAAAGAAAACGATTCATTTCAAATGATTCCAAAGTATGTCGAACTCTCCCTCAACAAATTGAATCGAAATGAGGTGAGAACACCCACAAGCCGGGTGAGACGGATATTGCAAATTAGGAGAGTTCATCAATGTTTGATAATTATTACAATCGAGAATACTCAACTTCGGATTTGATCAAGGCTTGTATTGATCATGGATGTCTTTTCGCTGATCAACCGCGTCGTTTGGAGGTCTGGAGAGGAGAGAGCTTTCGTTCGTTCTTCCCTTTACTCCGTATATATGAGGCATTGCCAAATCTATACTTATGCTACAATTTGTCATATATATTCCCTTTATGCGTGGCAATTTTGAACCATTCTAACGATTTTGATATATGTGACCGAATATCTAGGTCGATGATGTGGATGAATGCCCTCTAAATTCGAAACAGTGAAATCTCACTAATTGCAGTGAGAAGTCGACTCCTGCGAAACAGTGCATATACAATGCACAATCAGTGAATGTGAACTGATCTTTGCAATGAAATCTCACTGATTCAGTCAGTCAGAAACATTTCAAACTGCATAACCAGTGACTATTCACTGATTCCATTCAGTGGTCGACTTTTAATTGCAAAAATAGTGAGATTTCACTGATTTGAATTCGAAGAGTGAGCATATGGGAAGAGGATTATTTGATGAGTTATGATGTTGAAATCTAAACACAGGACGTTACATGACAACACAGAAATTGTGAAATATTCGGGAGAGTATTCTATATGGGTTGTTGTTACAATCTCCTTTTTTGGTAGTTAACATCGTGATATTCGACAAAAAACCAACACAATTCACGATGTTGTATTTTGAATGGACTACTTTGACAATCATAGTTCCCTGCTACAACTCTTGCATCATGACTGATGAGTAGGTGTACCCCAGCAGAAATCACTCTAGTACTTCTCCACACGGAGAGAAATTTGTAGTTAAATTTACTATGTTATTATTGTTTCCGAGGAACAGACTGAACTATGACGGGTTCCCCCATAAAACATAGTAAATATGATCAGCATTCTATTGTTGTACCATAGTAAAAATATGCCCTTCATAGTAAAATCCGACAGAATTGAGTCTGTTCCTCGGGAACAATATTAACATAGTAAATTTAACTACAAATTTCTCTCCGTGTAGGCCTTGCGAGGCCTCACCAGGCCCTTGTGAGGGACTTGCAAGGCCTCGTAAGGCCTTGTAATCGCCTAGAGAATGACTAGAGTGATTTCTACTAGGGTAGTGAGTTGGACGAGACCGAGACTGGTCTCGATATTGACCCCGAGATCGAGACGAGATCGAGACCGATACGAGACGAGACGACAGTCTCGACCGAGAATCTCGGCGAGACGAGACTGAAACATTAAGTAGATGTGTGCGAGTACTCGAAATTTTCGAGTATTCTCGAGTCGAATCGAGTACTTTGTACTACTTGGAATTTTCGAGCTACTCGACAATATTCGAGTAATTTATCGATTTTTTTAGAATTATCATGAATCATCATTTGCAAAGGGTAGAATATTTATAGAGAACATAAGGGATCGTTATCCACTATCACATATAGATTACATTCATATTCATATATATTATATACTTTTCGAGTACTCGAAAATCTACCATATGCTCGAAAAATTTTCGAGTACTCAACTCAACTCGACTGGAAAAAATCACTACTCGCACACCTCTACTTATGAGATAATATTTTCCCCGTGCAAAGAATGTGTTTCGACCAATGTTTCTAATACGATTCAAGTTGCGAGAAAAGTATACGAGGAAACAAAAATCAATGCTGCACCAATAATAGCACATTGTACGATATATGATTCATCCAATCCTTCCCAAGTAGAAATGCTCTAGTTATCTACGAGTTTTGTAACGCTTAACTAGCCAGATACTAGACACTTGCAAGTAACTTACCAAAACCCTACGAGGCACTTGCGAGCGTCTAGTTTTTGGCGAGTTGAGCGTTACAAAACTTGTCAATCACTAGAGCATTTCTACTAGGGTTGTTCTCTGCTGAAGCAGATTTGTTGCATCACCGCGATCAAGATTTATTTGAATATCGATTGATTAGCGATTTCAGAGTACCTCACCAATGATCTCTTGGACCCTAATTCAGAAATGGCGCGGTATGATATCACTGAAGTAAGAATGTTATTGAAAAGTCAAGTTGAACGCTGTACAAATTTACTAGTACATTTTGCATAATATGTTCAATTCCATAAATTTCCGATGGCGTTCTTGTCGTTAATCGCACGGTCGAACAACTGTAAACCATTGCGTTGTAATCACAATTATCACTATGAAATAAATCCCGTTTTTATTATGTCAAATATATTTTTTTGTGTGTGAATATTCACGTGTTCCAGCCACATTCATTTGGCAATGGAAATAAAATTAATAGGATAAAACACAAAAATCCTACGAAGCCTGTGTATTGGACCAACTTTATATCAACAATGCGGTATCGTTGTTTTTTTATAGCATTTCACTATGCTATCAACTGTGGTTCGTTCTACAAACTGGGTATTGTTCAAGAATTTATGATGTAATATTGATCTCAGACTGTTGAAGCAAACTAATATCACCAAGAATCTTTCAAACGGTTGGTGCCACTTGCAAAACATTGACGATTTTGGATAGAAACATTTGTTTGTACCAAAACCTAACTAAAGTAACCTTGCCGATATTGCGCTTCTTGATTTCTTCTATGTAGACATTGCTGGAATTGACAAATGGTCATCCACTGGACAATAGACGGTAAAACGTTGCATCAACATTGCAGCGATATTGATGTCATCTGGATAGTGTCTGTTATGAGATTCACAAAATGCATGTAAATTGCAGCGACAATGCGTGTTTCTCTTTTCCGAATCGATCTTCACCTAAATCCTGCAAACTTATAAATCTACTGAACTCACCCACATTGAAAAAACCCCACATCAAGAGATATTCTACACTCCCAAACTCACCTGGAACAAAAAGAACACAACCAACGCATGAATATATATGATTTTTTATCTCCAGAATAAGGGAGAAAATATACAGAATCCAGGAATTCCTCTACACTGAAAAAAAGGTATGGCTCTCACAGCTCTACTATTTATGTGTTTTTGCTGTCCCACAGCCGAACGCGTCGCTATCATAGCAATCTGTCGGCTGTGGGAGCCATACTGGCATCCTTATACCTCCTGACAGCAAGAACACATGAAAGGTAGAGTTGTGAGAGCCATACCTTTTTTTCAGTGCACTTTTCATGCCAAACGGTTGTGATTTAACTCTATGTTTTCTAAACAATGCTGAATATTTTTCTTCAATTTTGAAGCTAGCAACTTTTCTTTGTGTTACATCTGCCGTGAATACATGGCAAAAAAGAGGAGATGCTCCTTTCCGTTCGACTGGTTAACTGGAACAAGTACAAAATACTTGTCACTTAAAATGGAGTAGGGGGAAGAAGGTATTCTTATAGCATATGAAGAATAATGAACATCGAGAATTAAGGAATTCTAGATAAAAGATCCATAAACTGGAAATCAGAGACCGCAGAAGTCGATGAAAAATGAAGGAAATGTCTTGTTTCGAAAATAGAACGCGAAATGTGCGCTATGTAGGTACTTGCATATATTGAATAATCAACATCGAATCGAAAAAAAAAGTGAAATGAAATTCACGCATTTTGCGTGCATTGAATATCATTCGAGGTATAATTCGCGCAATATTTGCGTGAAATTACATACCATGAATGTCGATTGTCTGCATCCAATAATCGGAGTTTGATGAGAATGGAATATTGTGGACAAAAAATGATGGAAGTGATGTGAAATCTCATGATGGAATGTTGGAATGGATTACATTTTCTGATTATCAATACAGGAAGGTGGATTATAAAAAGACCATGAAGGTGGAAAATGTCATTAAAATTCGAAGCTTATTTTGCGTAAAATATGGGATGAATTTGTATTAAAATATATTTTACGTGACGAACGATTTATAGAACTCTGTTTCGGAGCATTTGAGAATATCATTTGGGAATGCAGATCTGATGTTAGAACGATTCAAATTAGAATATTTTAAGGAAGGGTCATGTACTCTGCATTGCGTTTGTCTATAAAATTTAGTGATTTTGTTGCATTTGTTATAAGAACAATTGAATTGTGTTAAGAACGCTTCGTACGTATTTTTATAATCTCAACTTCATGAATTTGTACCTACTTCACAATGAAGTGTAGTAATTTTTTTTGGTAAATCCTTCGTCACTGAGAAAGAGATATAGTAACGTATGGATGGAATAAGCATATAGTCTTACACAGCGCATGAAATCGCATCAATACTGCCGAAATATACAGAATAGGGTCGGAATTTCTCAAATCAGCACGAATAAAATTTTGATTCTCATAATTTGATAGAATGTTGCAGAAATGTTGTTGTCTCTATGTTAGAGATGAGTCAGACAGATGATTAGGCAAACATTTTTCTGCGGAAATTTTGAATAACTCAAGTTTTAAGGAACTGTTTTTTGGAAATTCATAACTTTTCAACGGTGCAACCAACGGACGAGTGATCAAAATGAAAGTAATTGATTGAATTACATGAATGATTTTATAAAACCCGAGAAGAATTGTTTCTTCATGGTTTCAATCAAATGATATTCAATAAAAACTTGGAACACTTCTGATGGAATTTTATAGAATATTTCTACGAGGGTGACACTTTCAGGTATGCTTCTTAGGACGTAAGGAGCATTTTGGGCATTCAAAGCATATCGACCAACCATCAACAACAAGCACAAATTCAAATATCCATGGATTTTAATTCCTGCTTTGTATTTGGTGAAATCAGAAGGACGTGATTCATTATAAATTGCTGGAATCGAATATAATGAAACCATGTTGGGGGTTGATACCGAAAAAAATTGATGGACTTGGGCCGTTTATTGGAAGAAAAATGGCCGACATACTCCAAAAGAAACGACGGAGTTATTTTGCTGCACGACAATGTTCGTCTGCACGTCGCAAAACCGGTACAAACAGACCTGGAAACACTTAAATAGAAAGTCCTACTCCACCCACCGGATTCTCCAAACGTTTCTGTTTCTAATCAACGTTTCTTTCGTTCGATGGCTCATAGCCTGTCTGAACAGACATTTACCTCTTACAAAGATTGTCAAAAATGGAACGATTCGTAGATCGCTACACGGTATTTGTTTCATGCTCGAAAAGTGATGAGAAGTAGTAGAAAACGATGGACAATACTTCGATCAATGTATTTTTTTATTTCTATTAAAAATACATAGTACTTTTGCCATTAAAAAAACGTTACGTATTAATTTGTTTCTCATTAACAGGAGTTGAAAATTCTCAGGAGAAGGGAATAATTCTCTTAGAACACTTTAAGGTAGTAGAGAAAGTCTCATATGATCAGTGTTTACAATTGAAATGCTGTGGAGTGTGTTGAACATCCCACTTGATAGTAGGGTAGCCTGAGTACAGTTGAAACACAGAACGGTTGAAACAAAATAAATATCTCGCGAACTTCTAGTAGCGGGGAGAGAAATCCAGGGAGAACCGAAGTGGAAAACAGATCCGAACACGAATCTCAGTGTCATTCACCACGCGTTGAGTAGTTCACTTACCATACGATCAGTTTGCGAGATATTTGATGTGTTTCAGCCGTACCCAGTCTACCCTACTCATCTTAGATTTTGACGCAAATGTCGAAAGGCCAACTCGATGCATCGTCAGTTCGACTCTGCATAACCTCATTCGGATTAATCCGTTCAGTTTTCATCACTTCGTAATTTGGTGTGTTTACTTTACTGCTCTCTAAATTTCTTGGAATGAAAGTCTACTCCCAAAGACGGGAAATACTGCAAGTTCAACGAGAGTAAGATTCCACTCCTATACAGTGCGTTGTCACTCCATAAGAGTGAATTCCCTCTTCAAACCGAGTTGAACCTCCACTCTGTTGGAATGGGAATTCACTCTTATGAAGTGAGAAGTCACTCTTTGGGAGTGCAATCTCATTCTTCCTGGACTTGCAGTATTTTTACTCTTCAAGAGTGGATTTTTCACACCAAGGAATTTAGAGAGTGCTTGGTGAGTATGTAATTATGATCACTCCCTTCCCTCTACACTCGTGTGATAGGATATGATATTGAGGCACTAAACCCATGGTAACTAGGTAAATAAGGTTTGCATAAATGAAGAACATTGAACAGAAATAATAATATCCTAACGTTTAAAATAGCTCTTTCAGAGGATAACTCTTCTAAAGTAAACTGAAGTGGGAAATAAAATGATTTTCAATAACATCAAAATATATCCCCTGGAACAAGAATATCTACTCATGATTTTGTGTTGAAATAAACATAAAGATGATCCAAAAATACGTCAATTGTTCAGCACGCCTCAAATACAACTATTAATAGCAACAGGATGTTTTTGTTTGTTTATTTTCCGCTCATCTAATATTACATTGCCATATTTATGATGTATAGATCCCATTAGGGAGCAAATTGATATACAGGAAGATGAGAATGAAATGAGAACAAATGTATCAGAATAAATATTCATTGTTCTATATATATATTCCTGATATTTGCGTGTTAATGTGAGAGAAACTCGATGGAAAGTATCAATTTAGATTGAATTTATTATGTAACTTCACTGGAAGAACAATTTGACATTGCCGTGTTGAATGATATGACAAACATTCTAAAAATGTCTCATGGATTTTTTTTTGAAAACCTTTCATGAGAATATTTCCACACGCAGAGAAAAGTTTCTTACAATATTACTGCACTTATTTACAGTAAAGTAGGGACAAAATCGCATTGTAGGGTTGCACGTTACGTTTTCTTATTAAAATTACCATACTATAGTGTTTTTTTTATGATTTTCGAGTTTTTTATCGAAAACACAAAAATCAATTCATTCAAAACTGTTCATAAATTTCAAGCGACTTTTGAAAATGAATATTTCGAGTTGTAACTTTCAGTAAGTTACTATTTTCTTAGGTACAAACGTGAAAAGAAATTGCAACATAACCAAATGGATTTTTACTATTTTTAGAATGTTTTAAAAACCTTGAACGAACCCCAAAAATTTGTTTCCGAGCTTATCTTAAGAGAGTACTCCTAAAGCATTAAAAATTAACCTATTCTCATACGAGGCGCGGGGAGAAAATTAGTGCACTTTTTCGCGCCACCCTGGTGTTGATTAACAAATTAAAAGAAGAGTGAGACAAAGATGCTCACTATCACCATTGATTTTCAATTTATATATAGAAGAAGCAAGTGCATTTAAAATATAAGCATGTTGAGATTCGCGGATGACATAGCTATATTAACTACAAACGTGGTGCTGAGTTAGGGAATATTCTCAACACTGTGAAAACGATATTACTGGAAAACTATTGTATGAATATAAATGAAGACAAAACAAACTTCATGACTTGTACAACAGCGAAAACATCAGGAAGAACGAAAATAATTCAAAGATAATTCAGCAAGTGAAAGAATTTAAATATCTAGGAAGCATAATTACAGAAAACGGTAGAAGCGAAAGAGATATAAGAGCGAGAATAGCACAAGAAACACAGGCTTTCCATCAAAAGAAACAGTTACTATACTCAAAGAATATTAGCTTAGCAGTGAGGAAGAAATTCTTGAAGAGTTACATTTGGAGCATAGCATTATATGGTTGCGAAACTTGGACAATCGGAAGAACAGACCAACGAAGACTTGAAGCTTTTGAAATGTGGTGTTACAGAAGGATGCTTAGAATAAAGTGGGAAGAGAAAGTGAAAAGTGAAGAAGTACTTGAGAAGGTAAATGAAAGAAGGAGTAATTTGATAGAACACACATTAAGGCATGATAGTTTATTGAAAACAATATTAGGAGGAAAAGGGAATGGTAAAACTCGCAAATATAGACCTAGATTAAGTTATATGAAGCAAATTAAACAAGGTAAGGGTTTTCGTATAGATATGTAGAAATTAAGCGTTCGGCGGATAAAAGAAAGGGTTGGAGGATTTCTTCAAACCAGTCATCAGACTGAATACTTCATGATAATGATGGTGATGACGATGATGCTGGTGTTGATATTGATACACGTCGTTGAAAAACGAGACTGATGGAAAGACTGGAATTATCATTACATCGAACACATTCATCAACAATAGAAGAAAGATTCCATTCCCGGAGAGTGAGTTTTCACTCCAAACGAGGGAATGTTCACTATATCACAGTGAAATTTCAACTTGCTCTCAAGAGCGGCATTTCACACTTTTATACACAGAGAAAAGTTGATGTTACAAATCATTAGACATAGTATCGTACCCGTGGGATATACTCGATTATAAGGATAGGAACTATAACTTTGCATATTGATTTCAAGAAGAGTTATGATATAAATATATTGATTTTTACCACAAAATTGTCTCCGTCTAGTGGTGAAATTCTCGCTTCGAGGGAGTGAAAATGTACTCTCACGGAGTGTAAGCTCACTTCATTCTTATTGGATTCGCATTATTCTCACTCTTCAGAAGTGGATTTTAACTCCAAGCAATGTTGAAAATTGATGTTCCTGCAATGCCAGTGGAGAGCCGTTCCTGGCCCTTCACTCTCTGAATCTGGAAGAGTGAAGAATCACGCGTTTCACTCCACTAAGTCTCAGAAGTGAGCCAGTCCAGTTCAAGTGGGATTTTCACTCGTTTCGAGTGAATCCCCTTTCTTATAGAGTGAAAAATTCATTCTAAAATTGAAGTGGCTGGGGGTTTCTAACCTCAAACCTTAGACTTTCACTCTGAGAGAGTGGGAATTTCACTCGAAATTTCGACAAGCTCACTTCTGGCTGCCTAAAGAGCCCGCCTGAAATCTCACTCTACAAATTTTAGAGAGTAAAACACCTGCAATCGTGTTTGCTGGGTTTTTCCGAATTCTCCTCCAAGTTCATTGACGTTTGAACAACCATAGAATTCTCGGTAAATTGACTGACTTGCTATAACAATATATGAATATTTGAAGGATATGGAAAAATCCCCTGAAAGTAACCATTTTAGTGATTCTTCTTCAATTTTCTTTGAATTCTGATAAATTTTTATTGTAATGAATTGGTAGAACAGAAGAGCCCTTCTTTTTTTAGTTTATCACATTCTTAACAACCCATGCGGAAATTTAAACCGGGCCAGTATTGGGGAGGATCATTGATGCTTCTCGTCTTACCATCCAAACACGCATCATCGGACTCACATAAACAATACTCTGTCTCAGATTGAGATATGGTTTTTTCGATGATTTTGGATGGACTGTAGAAAATTCCTATGGAAAATTTACTCATATATTGTGAAGTAATCAACAAATACACTGAAAATCTAATTTCTCAGTCTGAGAGGAGATATCTTTGCCTCCATTCTGATAGATCTGGTTTAAAATGGAAAAAATAATCAAATGCAGTGGGAGAATTTCTAATTGAATTGATCACATTCTTCGAATTCAAGAACGAATACATAGTTCATTTTCAATTTGAAAATTCTTTGTCTCAATTTCATGAAAACTTCTCCATTAAACTGAATCTTTTCCCTTGAAAAAAAAAGATTGATTAGAATGAGGTCAAAGAAAATTTTTATTTTCGTCTAAGAAATTGAGTTTGCAGTTGTGTTAGAAAATTTTGGTACTTTTTTGGAGATTTACAGTGAAGCAGTGGTAAACGTTCCCTCAAATTAAGAATTTTCAATCAAATTCATGGTGGATTTGATATAAATCAACTTGACATCGATTTCCTATTTTTCCCATAATCTCAATTTGAGAACAATATCAATTTTTGGAGAAAAAAAACATTTTTCCATCAACATTTTATTCCTGAAATTTGGTTTTTGAATTCTGGGGAGTCATTTGGTGGAATGAGTTTTTATTTTGGAGATAAAAAGTTGTTCCGAATTCAAATATGATCACTGGAGTGAAAAAATCACTCTTGGAGAATGAATATAGTGCAAAATCCAAGAAGAGTGAGTCTCCACACCAAAAGGGTGAATTTTTACTGCATAGGAGTGAAATACCCACTCTAATAGATTGAAAATTCACTCTCATCGAGTGTATATTGTCTTATGGAGTAAATTCCAACTCTTATCAGACTTGCAGTATTTTCACTCTTTAAGGGGAGACCAGCGTCTATTGGACCTCTCTTTCTAGCGCATAAGCGTGTCCTTTTCTAACCAAGGTGCTCTGATGGTAACGCTCGTATCCCTTTAAGGAAAGATTTTCAATCCGAAAAATTTACAGAGAAGAATTGAGCTGGAAAACGTATTCGAGGAATTAGGAAGGGATCTGTCTAAATTTTTCTCAAAATGTATAGAATGTAGAATGTTTTCATACTAATTGATCTCACAAATCGCTTCAACAATTTTTGTCCAATCACCTCCACATCGTAACAGGATCTTTCTAATACAATTTCACACAGAAAAACGTACAGAATTTTTAATCAATTGAAAATTTCGTATTTCATGGTCGCTCTGATACCAAAATTTTTCATCGAAAATTCGACCTTCAACTTCAAATGTCCACCATTTTCAGGCGAATCGATATTTTCAAAAATTAGAACTTTTGCTCTGCGAAATCGCATTAGAAAAATACTGTTGAAATTTGAATTCAATCGGATCGAAGTTATTGAAGTGATTTGTAAGGCCAATTTGAAAAGTTTTTTTTTTGTTAAAAAAATGTTTTTTGATACTCTGAAATGTGTACTGAACGTATAAATAATCATTTCTTCATATAAATAAATTTTTAATACACAAAAAAAAATGATGAATATGCTCCCGATATTGAACTTTCGAAAGAACTCTTGCCAAGATCTCTTCCAAATGTTTTCAACACTTCCGGAAGCTTGCCAATCAATTTTGATCCAGATTCCTCGGAAATCGCTGTCCTACCAATTTCTTCCAGCGAATATACACATATCAGGATCGATATATCATATACATTTTATAACTGATGAGTAGTCCGAAGGATCTCCGTTCATTAAATCAATTATTTCAAATTCCAATACTGTTTACTCATTTCCATACGAGGTTGAATTCATTCTCCATTCCTCTCATAAACATCATACATTTTGATGAGAACCATGATTTAATTGATCCGAATTCTCTTCCCAAATTGGATTGTCAGTTATTGAGATCGTGATTACACAAAGAGGACAGCTAATGATGCCCTATGAAAATAAATAACTGATTGTAAATTGGAACAATCAACTCGCAATAACAATAAATATCTTGTAATCATAATGATTATCGCAACTACATATTTTGACACACTTTGCTTGTATTTCGATTATTCGATGCCTCAATAGCGAATTCAAATTCAGCGGATTGAAAAATCTTTCAAATCCAAATAAAATTCGTAATGATCCAATACACGAACGTAAACAAACCGAGGGGTGTATTGAATATATCAAACTCCGATTATTTTGCTCCTCATACATAAATAAATGATTTTTTAATACTAAAACCGATGCAGAAAAATGAATTCGATTTGTAATCAAGGGAAAGAAGAAGAGACGGGGAGAGATAATGGATCCATAGTCGATTTTTCTGATGGTATTCTTCTTGATGAGCTTCATTTTCCACCGAACCACGTACATCGCTTCATTTGAATGAATTTTCCCGGCTCCTTTAGATAGATTCGTTCAAATACATTCCCTTGGAAATCTATCGTTCTGGAAAATTGTGGATTTCATACTGTTTGCTTTTTGGAAATCCAGAATTTCTGTGTCAGTTTACAGACTCTCCAATCCATTTGAACTTCTTCTCTTACTTATCGAGTCATTTATGACTTTCGCTCATCTCGGTGTATCTTTTTATCTTGTTTCATCGGTTTCCTTTCTGATATTATCACCTCTCCTCATTATCTCTCCTCTTCGTTTGTTTTCTCTCGCTCGTTATGTATGCTGTTATAGATCGATAGCGAATCGGACCATAACCTCTTACAAATGCCAATTGGTTCCCAAAATTGTGAAGACTTTGAATTCCATTACAAATGAAATGATACGAAATTTCATCCAAACATGAAATGCTTGTGGTACGTGCATGTAATTCTCGGTAATGGAATTTGGAATAGTGAACAGATACTGAGCATCCTAACGATATGAAGGTCTAGGGTGGCAAAGTACTAGGAAATATTCGCGGATAGACTCGTTAATTGGGAACCCAATGAGGAGGTTTGAATTTTATACTACAACTTATCATGAAAAAATATTTGAATTTCCATTTCCAATACTCAGTTATCTTAAATACTTTTTGAAATAAGAGATATTTTTGATGGAGTACGATCGATATACCTCCCGTGATATCCTAAACTCCCATTTGAGTCATAAATAAAAGAATAAATAAACAAAACTAAGGATAACTATCCAACGAAGTCCTGATCACGTACTAAACTCTTGATGCGCTCCGGGTGGAATACATGGGAATAGAAGAAGTAACGTAGGTATACGGCTTTTTGAGCAGACCGCACATATTTTTCGTGCCAAGGGTAACGCAAAGCATCGGTTTTCTCTCACCATCCCTCGTCGTAAAATCGCACGTGCGTTTATCTCTTACGAACGGATGCTTTTAGGTTTATTTTGGCCACGTATTCCTGGTGAAGGAGGCCAGAAATTTGAGAATATATTTCATCGTGAGACAATGGAACGGAACGATCTACTTTTTTTAATATTTCATCCCCCAAAACTGTGGTATATTTGTATAACACATTATTCAAAAAGAAGTTTATTTTATAGCTTCCGTAACTTATGAATATCAACTAACTATACAACAGTCGCGTGTATCATTTTTCCTGAAATTGAATAGCGATATTTGCAAGAACATTGCGCTAGATGTAGAACTCTCGATTAATGGAGAAACTAAACGGCTAAGGACCGTGGACCAGATATCGAACATTTAACCCTCCAGATAAGAAATCGTTGATCACCGATGAAAAGGAACACGTGCCAACGCTCTCAGGGGGTTGAGATGAAGCTTTAGGCAGAGCTTTGTCCTTGGATCTCTTAGTGTTTGAAAGAGAAAATCTTAGCGTGACGAACCAGACAAAATTGCGGATTATGCAGAAATTCTAACCAAGCACGTAAGTAAGCAAGCAAGCAAGCAAGCAGCAAGCAACGAACCAACCATCCAACCAACCAACTAACCAGGCAGACAAGCAACCAACGAGAGCCTCTGTATGCGCCTTTTTCATTTCTCTTCCTCTTTTCCCCTTCACCTCTTATCTTACTCCTTCCACTTTTTGCTTGTCGGTAGAAACGCGGTGCGCCGCGTTTTTGCATTTAAATTCATGGAATAATAATGCGGTTCCCGATCGTAAATACCCGCCATATCCTCCTCATTCGGCTTAGCCTTAGCGGCGCTAGGAAAGAGGATGCTCTTTTCTGCTTTTAGAATGCGAAGAACGACGTAGTCGAAAAGGACGTGGTAGTCGACAGATGACTAAGACGACAACGACGTTGAAACGAAATTCAAACGCGGTACTGTTTATCCATCTTCTTTCTCTCCTTTCTCCCTATATTCTCCGTCTCTCTTTGAAATTTTTGTGGTTTTACTGATTTTTCTTCACTTTTTTTCCTTTCTTCCTCGAGGCAAATTTCGCGGTTACCAGGTTGCATTTCCGAGATTTTGAGATCTCGGACGGCTACAACAGTTCTTTGTAGTGAAGGCGTCTTTCACACGGGACACGGAACAATGAGCAGAACGATTTGTCATTCCTATACACGAAATCACATTCCCCTTTGATTATTTAAATATATTCCCTTCTCTTGGATTGAATTCTCCGCACGGTGATCTCAATTTTACATTTTAATGCAGGAAATTTCAATTTTTTCTGATATCAGAGGGGAAAGATACATGATCTTGCGTTTTGAAATAAATTTTTCACATTGACGATATGCAAAAACCGTGTCCAATTTCATAAGAAAATCATCCCCTTTGAAAATATGGCATATTCCACCCTTTCAACCTCGCTATAAAAAGAAACTTATTTGTTTTCATTTTACTCCACAAAGATTCAGTCTTTCGAGAGACAGCTCGATATATGTATTTAATTGCTCACATAATTTATCTTTGAAATTAGAAGAAAAGCGTTTCAACGAAGTATTCTATTCCCATCTTACGATTCTCGTTACACATTCCTATTCATTCGAATTTCAATAAATATCTTCTCTTATAAAAATTCATCAAACTCCTGAATCAAGACTCGAATGAGTATTTGAATTTCAATTTCCATTAGTCCGTTATTCATTGCTCTATCGCATTACGATATCAATTTCCACAACGGATATTTACGAATTCTCTTTCATTGCCAGGACAGAATACAATTCAAGGTATACAATTTGAAAATCATACTGCAGAATTTATCGAGTTCCAATCTGGATCGGAATAGAAGCCAAGGTATATATCAGAACCCTCGCTAATCCTCATTTACAATCTGCACTTGGCAGAGTGTACGGTTCTAATATATCGTCGAGTATGACGTTTTTTCCTTCAATAAAAATTTCTTACATATGTATAGACATAAAATATATGTTTATGACTGAATTTATAGCATGGTAGAGCGGTGATGTACCGTCATGGAGTTATGAGTCTGGAAAATTAATGATTTACAAGTGGAAGGTGTAATTAAAGGTTCATCGTGATACACTGGAGTTGGAACATACGTGTTTGTAAGTAATTGTGAGAGCGCTTATTCATTCTAGCTCTGGAGTGGTAATTAAATCAAACTTGCTAATGAAATACGGCATCGACAATTCGCGGACGGGCGGTTTGCTCAAGCTCCAGTCAGTTGTGCTGTTGTTGTTGTTGTTGCTGCTGCTGCTGCTGTTGCAGTTGTTGTTATGTATCACGAGTGTGTGTCCCTGCGGAACCAGACCTGCACGCGATCGAAGGTCGCATATCCAATCATCTTGCCTCTCGCTGATTTTATCTATCCGTTTCTACTTCTTTTTTCCTTCGCAAAAAGATACGAATTTTATCAAAAATCAATTGATCGTTATATTTTGAAAACTGCGCTTTGTCGTTTCTTCGGATACTTTTAATTCGATTCATTGTGCTATTGACATGATGAATTTATTCCAAAGAAATTCAATGTATCCATCTTTCGAATATATCTTTTTCCCGGAAATTTCTCCCCATTTCTCTCTCAGTTTGTTCTTCACATTCAGATACTCGAGAAGAAACGAGGGTTTTCGTAAGAAGAATTTTCGGCCTATGTGACCTCATCGAGCTCCTGTGACACGAATTTTTTATATCATGCCATACATCTTCCAAGATGAAATACATGGCTTTCATTTTTTCAACTCTTACCCCGAAGGCGAAAAAATGCTCATTCATTCAATTTCGAGTCCTTTTTTTTCTCGCTTCATTTCTTTCACTCGATTCAATAAGAGTTTGAAAGTGTCAAGTAGTTTTTGACGTTGTTGAATTGGTATTCTGACCACCGATATCAATCCACATCATCTGCAAGCAATGATTCCATGTATCAAATTATGCACGTTGAACAGAAAGTACAGGGAATATATTTGAAAACTTTGATTTCCTCCCCAACTGATGCAGAAAAAAAAAATGTAAACATGGAAAATCTTTTGCTTTTGAGATGAAGAAAAGCGTTGGAAGTGAAAGCAAAAGTCGGAGAAAATGTGATTCGTGATTACCTTTGAAGGCAAAAGGAGTGCATGTGTACACAAAATATATACATAAAAGTTGGTATCTGGAAAGCGACCTTAACGTTGCCCAATAAGCAGTCTTTGTCGAATCTTCCGGTTGGGTAGGTCCGATCTTCTGGTCTACCGAACGCAGAAAATATGGAATAGTCAATCCAATACATCCAATATGACTCTGAACTGAACACCTCTTCTCCCCACTTCCTTCTTTACTTTCTTCCTTCCTGCCTTCCTTCCTTCCTTCCTCCTTTCCTTACTCCCTTTTACTTTTTCTTCCCTTCTAGAGCACCGTAGAGTTAGAGAAAACTGGGGTTTCGCATTCAAGACACGGACGCATCGTGACAGTCGCAGATTGTGTTCTAAATCCATCGATTGAAGTTACAAGTACATACGTATCCACGTACATACATATATTATTCGAAGAGTTTCTTGAATCTAGCATTACTCTTACCTCGGATGTCTTTCGGATACATCGGATCGAACTTCGACAAAGTCTTTCTTCTCTGAGTTTCGTGAAATCTCACTTTGAGTAAAACTTTGTTCTGTACGGAAGCAATACCTCCATGTATCGCGTTCCTTCAACAGCTTTGTTCCAAGAAACTTTCGTGTATTGAATTAATTGTTACCAGCGTATCTTTATACCGAATTGGATTTTCCGTTGAAATGTAAAATTCATACAAAGGAAATCGTATGGAATGCTTCCGCGATTCGATAAGAACGACTTTTTGTTGATTTTGTGGGGAGAAATTCATTGTTAATGGTTTGTACGCGTGAGATAAATTAAAAGGGAAGATGCGGAAGGAAGGTTCTATGAATTCACGAGAATAATGAAATATCGTGTCATTCGCACGATGACAGTTCTGTAGACGTGATTTTATAATATCTACGAGTGTAACTCTGACATGTGATATTTCTCTTTGAATTCAATTCTAAATATAAACGTGTGCATCCGCATTTATGATTTATCCTCGTAAAACACTGGATTCCCACGAATGAATGTACTATAGAATTTATCATTAGATATTTCTTAGTATTGATTGATAGCAGCAACTCGTACAGGAAGTTTAACATTCTGAATACAGCCAATAATCAACCGAGATGTGAGTTCTGTTAAATGACTAACGATGGCACAAATGTGGTTCATCACTGGCAGGCGAGGTAACCCAACAATAATTGATATATATAGCCCAGTGATTTACCATCAGTAGGCCACATTTCAACACCATAATCATTAGTTTCCGACGTAAACCATAACTAGACTCATGTTAATCCAGTTTTACACCTTTAATTGAAGCTCAATTATGCCCCACCAGTGGAGCAAATGATGAACCCTGACACAGCATGAACTTTGTAAGCAACACTTTCAATTTTACAAATTTCATATCTCAAAAAAATCAGGTGGTTGGAAGACTTCAAACTTAACTTCCAACTCCCGAAACTTCAAATTGAATAATCATTGAAACATCAACTATTTTCTTCTTGGTATAAAATCTTCCCTCAAAAGCCATAGCATTCGTATTAACGGATGGAATATTCATAGGAATTAATCTCGACGTACAGCGGCAAATGAAACATTCTGAATGCACATACAATTCATTTCACAAATCGAGTGTTGATGTATTACCCACATCTCTCTTTGATATAACGTGCATATCACTTAATGGTATGTAGCGTACAGGGAAAATACTCAAGTACCGAAGCGTAATCGACTGCCAACATTACCGCACGAACAGAACGAATATATTCCAATCTGAATGCTGAAGATTGTATTCTGAGGCACTCTCCTTCACCTGAATGTATGAAGCTCGAATGTATTAAGCGCTTCTATGCTTCTCATGCTTATGCATTGAAGTGGATTCGTCGCAAGGAAACTAATTCTAATACTCGCATAATAGAACGGAGCTTTTGCATCATTTTCATCTACGTAAATGTTTTCCAAGATGTTGATCATTTAGAAATAATCAGTTCGAATCATTGAATGATTTTCGACTATCTTGCGAACGAATGGGACTCTTAGGGAAATCAATTCTTACTTTGTTACGCGGGAGAACGTTCGCGCCTGCCAATAGATTATAATTCTAACGGGGCGGCTTGTGATGCGACGACTCCAAGGGATAACTTCTGACTCACGATATTCTATCGCTTCGTAGTGCTGTCAAGATTTTCTTATATTTATCCGATACTGGAGGTTTCGTTAGATGGACGGATGGTTCTTCTTTGTCGAATCCATTCAATGCGGCGAGAGGATGGATAAAATAAATTGGATTAATTGTAATCCTAAAATTCAACTGCTGATTCAATGTTATTACAAAATGGTAGGAATATTTTGTCTGGAGTTCCAGAAATTTTTCTATAATTTTTGAGAATTGTTTTCTGTGGAAAAGAATTGTTCCTCAACTTTTGCTGAGATGTATGAAATGATCTTCTTAACAAACTGTTTATTTTAACGAGAATGAAAACGTCTGAGAGAGCTATTTCCATAATATGCAACCGAAACAACATATGCCATTGATATTGATTTTTTCAACATGATATTACGATATTTGTTGTTAAAATTCATCAATTGGAATAACTCTTTTCTAGAATTTGTTAAAAAGACTTTTGGTAATAATATGCATACATATAATCACGTTAGATTTCGCGTCCATTCAATTCAATGAATAATCAACATCACATCTGTAACCTCATCTGGAAGCAGTACAACATTTAAATAGAATTTTCGAACTTCTTCATGCAAGTATTAGCCGCGAAGAGGGAGAGTAATTTCTCCTACATTCTCATGCTCGCGCTCTTGATTTATGAACAGTGGATTATTAATTCATCCACCTCGCCTGATTCATAACGTATACTGAAAATTTGTGGATCCAAATGAACCCTGAAATGACCAATAAGGGTTAAATGATTGCAATTTAGTGTAAACCAAACAAACACTTTGCATCAATGTTCGAATCAATCAACTTATCACACTTTGAACTCGATATCTTGATACTGAAATCAATACCACGTAAGTTATTCGGAACTAACTTGAATATTCAAAACACATTTCATCGAGTTTTCCTAGATCAAAATAAGGACTTTGCTTAAAAATTATTCATCCGTAGCAGTAGCTTTGTACAACAAAATCCTGAATAGGTTTCAAAATTCAATTACGCGTACTGTACTGCTACTTTGGATTCAATTGTTTCCTCCTCATCAACTCAATGAACGGATCAACAATTTATATATAATACACTGGGGGAAAGGTACCTAGTTGCGGTAACTAACATTTAGTTGTCCCAGCTAAATTTGAGCTGGCATGAATAAAAGTCCGATTGTCTGAAATATCAAGACAACAATTTATTCAAGGTGAATATAACAAATTTAGTTGCGATGGATAAGGTTTATTTGGTCCGATTGAATGTTTATTCAGAGTAATATTCAACCAAACCCTTTTTCTCAGTGTGAGAGAAAGAAAATCCCCGTTTATTCTATCCACGAATTCTTTCCTGACCGATTCCCTTGCTCATAGAATATAACGATATCTATTTGCATGGTGAGGTGAACCAAAAACACATTTTCATTACCACCAATGGAACAACTTCAGATGGACACGTTACGTACGAACACGTATACACATAAGGTTGCGAACCGCACATGCAGTTCTCATTCTAACGCTTTCTGGCGGTGATTCAGTATCGAAAGATTTATGGCACGGTCAAACGATGTTTGGCAAGAGCTCCGATTTCCCTTTGCTTCCCCTCTCCCTTTCTCATTCTCTCTCATTTCTGTGATGATGTATACACACACGAGGGAACATCAAGGAACGACGTGGTAAGAGAAGGGATTCAGAGCCATGGAGGGGGAAGCAGAGGGAATGCCCCGAAAGCTCGGATTAGGTTCGTGCAGGCGTTCAATGCACTCGTAGTAGAACATCACGAACCATGCTCTGCTACGAAAGCCACCAATCGAGAGCTTTCAACGAGAGAATTTCACTTAGGTTAATAATTCCCGTTAACACCTGTCAATCAGTATCACTAATCACGTTCACTTACACCTTATTCGTTCCCGTTAAGTGATTCATTACTCGGACTCTGATGAGGGCGGTTGCTCTTTGCGGCTCACGTCGATTCATCAATTCCGTTCATCTTCATTCGTTTGCTATGTCTATTTTTAAGGAACTCGTAACAATCATTACATCGCTACGTCATTTATATCGAGTAAAGTAAAGAAAAATTCCATCCACGCCACTGAAACAACAAATCTCTACTTTTTCTGTAACAGAGAAATACGAGAGAAGCTGATTCAATTTCATACTTAATCCTAAGTTATCTTCGTATCGAATGGAGGAAGCGAACGTATTCAAATTAGGAAAAAACTTGAGGTACAATTAAATCATTTATCCCACGCAAAATCTGTTGAAGTTTCATGTTGGATTTACATGGATAGGGTCTGTTACCATAGCGACACGACTCTTGTTGACGTGAGCGGTACTGTGGGAATAACACGTCTTCTTATGTAAATTTTACTTCATTCCCATTTTCCGGAGAAGTTCTGTTGATTTTAAAGCAACTTCTGTGAAGTTGGTGCAATATTTTTTCTTCGACAGATAAACTTCGACATGGAGATATAGCGAGGGCGATGAACTTCTTGGAAGTTATGTGTTTTATTCAGGAAATAAGGGAAAATTTACGAATCTCAAATCTGGTGAATGATATCGTATCGAAATACTATTGAAATCAATTAAAGATCAGTCAATTGAGTTGTGATGTCAAACAACAACATATCGTTTCCATTTCTGTATGAGGGGAATTTCTTTCTTTCTTGTTCAATTCATAAGTGATTGAAAAAAAGTTAATAATCTCTTCAATGCACACAATGTACAATGATCATTCATTCGATTGCTAGAATACTCAATTGTACCAATATGAAGTTAGTAAGAGAATTTAAAAACATTCCCAAAGCATATCTGGAAGATTTCTTCAAATCTTTTGAACGTGTGAAAAATCGTATCAGTATGTATTCTGAAAAAAACATGTGCAAAAAATAGATAAATGAACTGAAAATTCACAGTTCGTACCTTCAATTCTGAAATTTCAATAATAAATTTGTTTCCCTCGATATCGAAAATTTTGAAATAAAAAATTACATTAAGATGTCCATACTTAAAAACTACTTCGAATTCTATTATCGTTATTTTATTCTCGAAAATACTAAATGAACTCTCTTTCTCTCTCTCCTCTTTGAGTCTAATAATCTTTTCATCTCTTTACTAATTGGTAAGATACTCCACCAGATGTTTTGAAATTCGAGATCTAACAATATAAATACTGACACCCACATCCCGTTCGACTGAACGTCTCAACCAACAACGGGAACCACATAAAGCATCTTCCGCACGTTACACACTTCATCAATTGTGCTTCTGAAATCCATATATTTCATTCAAAAAGAAATAATTCCTCGTAATTTTAGCAAACGAGAAGAAAATTGAGGTTTATTTATTTTTAATTCGATTATTATCGTAATGTCAGGTTGAGATGAAAAAACGAAGACACCCATTGATGATGATTCCACAAAGATTATTGTAAATTTTCTTCGGTCTCGAGAGATATGTATTTTTGGCACCCATGAAGCTCGGCAGAAACGTTATTGCTCGCTTCTTTACATTGCACTTCGGTCCACCTACTCATTCATTCTCGTAGAGCTGAAAGCTTGGATTACGATCGTACGAGAAAGCAAAGCGTATGCACTTCCACTTACAGGATGATTTTACGAAATAGATATAGTTCATAGCTTTACTATTTTTCAACTTTTCTTATTTATTCAGTCACTTGAAAATGAGATAAATAATTTTAAGGCATCAAATAGAACGTTGTTTTCACGACACAACGAACATAATCGGATTTATGGTCTTGGGTTTATAAAAGAAATTGGAATCCATGGTAAAAATTGTATATAAAAAATTATTGCAATTTATATTTTGATCGACAATCAAACAACACTTTGGAATCAAGAATCATTTCAATTGAAAATTGAATGTCATCCTCAGCAAGAACTGACTCCAATTAGAAATCAGATTGGATGGTTGAATGGAAAAAATTTCGACCGATAATTAAAGTTTCATTGTTAATTTAAACGTTCATTCAATGAAGTCTCAATTGAATTACTCTCAAGCTTGGGTTTTTCTCCGTACAATTAATAATCCTCATGAATCGAACACATCTTCTGAACCAGCAAGTTTTGTTGGTGAATCAGGTTGGACAGTGCGTCAGCCTGAAGAAAGGAACATCCTTCAGAGTTAGCAAATCGCAGTTGGGCCAAAACAAATCCAATCAGAGATGTCAATACGGATCATGGATTCAATGAAAAACCGATGTTTCACTTTTCACATCTCCAATAATTAGATGATGGTAATCATCTGACCCGATACTGGAGTTGTGCAACCTTTACAGTGCCCAGGTGTGTATTGACGGCGGGCCCCATCTACACCCAGGGTGGGTGCCCATGCTACCCAACGTGGGGCCAACCCTGGGATGATAACATTGTTTCCAGCTTGGCCGTATTGCTTTGCCCGAGAATTGGTGACACCACGGGCTCAGCATGAACCCAGACTAGGCAATCAATACACTGTCCCTTCCTTTTTGTTTTGAAATTGGAAAATCCCTAGGAATTATATACCATGGGGCCCACCCCGGGCCAGCATGGGCCCCATCCTGCGAATATGGGCCCAAGACTGGGCCAGAGTGGGACCAAAATTTGTACACGCTGAGGATTGTACACACATGCTCGGGATATAAATTCATCCCAATCTTGGCCTAACGCTGGTCCAAATTGGGGCCAAGTTCAAATGTGCCCGCACTAAGATTCATTATCTCCATTTTTTTCAACTATAATTGTATGGGAAAGTACAACAGGGCCAAGATTGAGCCAACATGGGCCCCATCGTCATTCTCCAATACTGGGTTAAAGAGGGTGGACCCAGCCTGGGGCCCATTGTCATTATAGGCAATACACGCTTGGGTGCAAATAATTCTTGCGCGAAAATTTCCACCGCGATCAAATATTTTCGCGCATTGAGTATTGTTTGGGCATTCAAAGTTTTTGCATTGAATAGTTGCAATGGAACAATCAATTAAAATAGATGTTACATTTGTGTGACAAAAATGCATTCAAATGAACTGCAAGGTTGAAAACCTTCAACTGAAATTTAATATCATTCTATGGAGCTGATGATAATATTCTTCCAATAAGATGTTATGAAGTCTAAGAATTTTCTTTTTTTGTCCAATGGAAGCTTCCTCAATTTTGCTATGTGTATTGAATCTTATGATAGATTATTGGATTTCAATAACGAATTCTCTGATTTCATAATCATCCCCTCAAGCGTGAACTCTATTCGTTGTTGAATGTAATTTATAGATTGAAAGAAAGAATGTATTCATAATATAACTTCAATCCCAAAAATCAATGGTCTCGATTGAACTATTTTTGGTGAAATTTGAGTTTCAGATTAAAATATATTTCATTCGCAATCAGATTCGATTTTACTCCAAAAATTTCAAGTAATTAAGTTTTGATTGAGTGTATCAATTAAAATCTTCTTGAATAAATAATTCTTTGATGAATTTTCGAAACGAATAATTTATATGAAATTTATAATATCGAATAGTGAAAAAATTTAGATAAGAAATAATATTTTAGATACAAATTATGCCAGAGATCACGATTGCCCCAGGTATATAAATTGACCAATGGTGTTTTTTTCTTAATACAATGATTGAATTCATAAAATTAATGAAATCTGAAGAAATTGAATCTCAGTGGGGTGATTTTGAATTCGAATATTTTCTTGATTTATTTAATTCAAAAAGGGATGGAAATTCAAAATAGGATTAGATACTTTAGGATTTTTTTAATTGAAATGAATTTGAGAGATCATTGAATGTATTATTAGGATTGAAAATTTTTACGGTATTCCAATTCATCGGAAAAATCTGAGAAAAAGATTTTTAGTGGAAGAAATCTCAGTAAAATTGAGTTCAGATCAGAATATAGATGGTGAATAAGATTCATTTGAATTACAATCAATTTGATTCGCCAATAAGGATAATTCAATCTTTTTGCATTGATGCAATAACAGGTCACAGCTGTCCGCGGATACGTTTTTACCCTTCAAATGTTGAATTTTTCTTCATCAATAGACCCCTGTTGACATTAACGCTGAGCACAATGATCATCTCTCTGCATTCTCTCTCTTTTTTTTTATTCATCTATTCGCTCAGTCATAATGAGGTAACAGATAACAATTTTCATATAATTTTTTTTTTCCGCTTCATTATTACACGTACTATTATTACAAAAGAAAATCACATAAAAGCCCTTAACGAACAACAAACTTTTGTTTTTCGTCACTGAAACAGTGTATTTATATATCAATCCCTGGTACTCTATCATAAGCTGAAACTGATGATAGTCCCTTGTCGGAAATGAGGCCAATTTTCCCGAAGGAAAGACTTCAGTTTTCAAGAACAAGAATAAACATTTAAAAACACATGCTAGCGTATATAAAAACAAAATGCAAAAAATTACACATAGAAAAAATATTAATCAAAATGGGAGAGAAAAGCCTTGCACAAAGGAGAAAATATTCTCAGGAAATGTTGAGAGCTGATTACGCTTTTCCCGTACAAATGAACATAGAAAGAAGATAAAAAATTACAGAAAAATTACATTCCTCCGTACAGCGTGTAAGATATCCATCTGTATGTAAAAAGGGGGAGGAAAAAATTCAAAGCTCGGAAGGAAAATAAAAATATCACACTGGATGCACAACTGGAGATAAAATAAATATGATTACTATTATGGAATAACGAGAGACGAGAGAGTTTAGCTGCAAGTTTATCGCAAACTTCAACAGAACTTACAACATGCTCAACCGAAGATATTACGTCACAAAATAACGTAAAAAATTGATTAATTAATTCATTTCAACGACTCATGATTGATATTTAAGAGTGTGCTTACAAGTGAAGGAAGGAGAAAAAAGGACAAAATTCATTTCCCGATATAGGCAGGTCGGTGAAAGCACCAGAAGAGAACGAAACGAGGGAAAATGAGTTGAAAAGAAGCGAAGATTGAGGATTCGAAATGAATTGTAAGACGAAATGAGAATAGGTCAAATGATATGATATTAGATGAGATGAAAGTTGAAATTCCAAGGATGAAGATCATTTCCACAGCACAGTGGTAAAGGATGGGGGGGGGGGGGATAGAATGACAATGGAAGAAGGAATTTTAATAACAAACTCCAAGTGGAACGCTCTTCCATTTGGAAATCAAATTTCACGTAATAAGAATGCTCAAATTTTCCATTCGAATTCAAACTGTGGAATTAGAATTCTCGTAATAACGTTCAAAACAAAATTTGAATATCGCTTTATCAATGTCGTGATTTTGGCTCCATTATTATATAGGCTTTACATCGGCTAGAAGTTAAACTTAGGCGGAATCGGGGTGCAAGGTGGAAGCAGAAAGGGTGAAAATCGTAACGACTTTTAGGTGGCTCAAATATACTCGCTTCCTAAAACCCATTAAAACCTTGTGCGAACTTTTCGAATAATGGCCGGTTGGGTATGTGTTGTAGGACGAAGAGGACAGTGAGAAACGCGAGAGAGAGAAAGCGCGTACACGCGTATTCTCGTCTAAACGTACAAACCGTAATTTAACTCTTTATTGCGATTGCAGCAATTATTGCAAAGTTTTCAAAAGTTGCCATCGTTAACAGCAGCGCTACCAAAAGCACCGCGACTTCTTATTCCCCTCTTTCTTCTTTTCGCGTCCTCCCGTTTCATAGGATCAGACAAAAGTATAACCACACCACCATCACCATCACAATAATATAATCCACAAAGTCGATTCTTTGGTACCCCGCCTCGTTTTTATGGCCGTGCTTCTGAATCAAGCTCACCCCTTTCGATTAGACGATGAGAAAACTTGGCGTGTAAAATGCCCGGCAGAATTTTCTAATTAACCGCTCGATTACGATTTCGATCGTCGTAAAGTTCTTCCTAAGTCTTCAGAAAAATCGTATAAACCCGGGAACGTATATTGAATCCCGTTCTTCAGGGTTTTATTCATATGTTTCCTCTCTCTCTCGAGAGCGGTAGTTTCATCCGTGATCCAATGGATCCGTACGTGTTTGTAATTGTGAAGAAGAATGCAGCGATAAAGAGAGCGTGCTGCTACAAATTATGCCTTCTTGTAAAATGGGAATACCATACGACGACGACGCAATACTTATTTATCGTCGAGATTGAATACTATGTTTCAATTGAACTTGCCATCTCAAAGAAACAGTGGAAATGGATTCGAATGGTAAGTGGGTCGACCTTATAACGAGTCATCGCTATTATCGTAGCAACTGTATTTTGTCAAAAAAAAATATATATTCATCTTTTCAATTACACTTTTATGAATCTAATCATCATCGCATTAGAATTTCGATGGATGCTCAATTAGAATTCCATTCCAATGGGAGAAAAAAGTCTCGATGTGATAATGTACATGCGAAACAAGCTGGATATAAGACAATTTGATACTGTCACGAAAGAATACGAGGGTTGACCAGGTTTTGTCAAAATTAACTTTGCTCAAGGTGACGTAAAACCAACCTCGTTCGCTTCTCAGCCTCATCTTGAGGTATATAAAAGCATCTTGTCTTGTCTCGAAATTCGAACATCTCTATTTTCTCTAGTTCTTATACGATACATTTCTGATATTTTCCCTATCTCATTCCTTTCTCGCTGATTAATTCCTTGCTCCCGTGTTTTTCATTCGACATCTCAAAATCAGATTCTCTGAGCATTCGTTCCTCTCTCACGAGGTTCCAAAAAAGAAAAAAAAAGAGAAAATCCAATTGACTCGAGAGAAGAGAAGAACTTATTCCACTCTATTTTCTATTTCAATTGTACGATACGTGACAATCGTGACACAGAAAAAAACGTCATCGAAAAAGATGCTTGCTGAAGAAGAAAAAAAAAAAGATTTACAATGCGATGAAAAATTAATTTACTAAAATTTCTCATCGATCCGAATTCGAATGTAATTCGTGTGAAGAGATGAATTTTGTCACCATCAATGTTTCTTTGATTGATACGAGTCGGCAACATGCCAACAAAGTGACTCACCAGATTTCACGTTGATTTACGATCGGAGAATCATCGAGGAATCGTGAGAACAACGTATCGTCACCCTGCACAATGAATTCATTGATAATTAAAAGTTTTCCCAGAGTCGTATGTATATTCAAATAAGAGAATAATACGCTGGCGTCGTAACTTTAACGATTAAACGCGTCCTAGTTATGATTAAAGGTTTTAGCATTAACGTTCTTGTACACTCATTGCGACCTTTAATTGCACTCCGCATTCGTTTTTGCACCCTGTATATACCCGTATCGCTTCATTTGGTAGATGAGAGGAACATCTGTGTCGAGATGATGTTTCTCGTCATCACAGTCGTTCTCATTTCTCGCCATAGATTTGGGTCAGATTACAAGATTGATGTACAGAAAGCTTCGGACTTGTGGTTTTCAGAAAATATGAATTACGCATTCATAAATGAGATGGAAAACAATGTTATCTCAAATATTTCATTTTTAATGGAATATCTTATCTGAGTAAGAGAAGTTCTTTGATCTATAATCAAATCACGAAACCATTGTCAGAAGTTTGTACCTTTGGGTGCGCAAAATGGACAAGATTTTTCCTCGAAAAAGCGCTCAACGGTGCAAAGATCCTGCAAAGGGAAAAAGATTTTCAGATTCCGAATACGCGTCGTTTTAGTAGATTCTGTTCCATCACTCATTCGGTTACCCAGAGAAAACGAGATGCAAACAAATCGCTACAAGCATCGTACAAAATATCAAATCGGTGAAGGAAAGGCATCGAATCAACCAACGTCAACTTATGAAGATTTCATCATGAAGTTTCCAAAATTCGTACTCCGACGAACTGAATTCATGAGAGAAGTTGAAAATTCTGCAGATAAGCGTTCAACGATAACCCTTTGTTAGACATTAATTACTCTTTGTCTGTTTTCCCTATGATGCTTCTAAACCGCGAAAGTTGAAATGGAGCAGCAGGCAAAGAGAATAACCACGCATGACTTATGACGTGCGGTAAGCAAGCCATGCGAAAATAACTTTAAACAGCTAAGAGTGTAACAATCATAATAAATCTTTATTCATCTCTCATGTACCGCCACAATATTATTATGCAAGCCGATACGAGGTTTCAAATTCAATAATATTTTCGCAAATTGATTTCTTGTATTCAAGAATTGTCTAAGTTTGATACACAAGACCTTAGATCAACACTACTCGCTGATATTCTTGTGAACTCTGCTCGTATGGCTGTATGTTACCTTATTTCCAATCATAACTTGTCAATAAGTGAAAAAAATGATCGAAGAAACGCACGTGTGATCAATGTTGTATTTTTACAGTTGCCGAATGAATACATGAAACAGGGGAACGAGACTGTGACTTAATACAGAACGATACAAAGAAGAACTAATGAATTACTACGAAATACAATTAGGCCACCACGAATTTCACTTTACGTAATGCGCAACGGAGAGTAGGTAAGTCTTGGACTTAGGGTCAGCGATCTGAAGCTTTTAAGATTGATCTAAGGTCGATTGTTATCCCAATTCGATGTAATTGCAGCGGAAGTAATTTAGTGAATACTCGAATCGAATACACTCTCCGCGTATGTAGACTAGTTTACGTACGTATGTTTGTATGCACGGATACAGAGTTGCTTCATAAAGCGCGACCCACCCCGTTTCGAGACTCGATCGAGCGTGTCCTGACATTATTTCGATCGTCGTTGCACGTCGAACACGATTCCTCGCATGTACGCCACAAATTTGTGACGTGTCATTGCTTTACTAACGATAACAATGACGATAAAAATGAACCTTGTATGCGTTGAGAAGTAACAACAGTTTGTCGACAACATTATTCAGAATAAATTAGCTATTGGAACTTTTATAACTTAGATGGAGCGCGTTTAAATTTGACTCCAAGTTACTTCCAGATAAACAGTGGGATCGACATTTTTTGGTGAAATAGGTTCCGTCGTCAAGCCTGAACGTACTGAATTATAGATAAAAAGGTCCCATATGAAAGGTATTTTTGCTCCCAATAAATCGTCGGTCACATGACAACACTTTACAATTCATTTTTTTTTCTAATTCTCATTATTTTGGAAGTCGAAATGAGTTCATCTGGATGGCTAAGGTTCGGACGAACGGTTTGATACCAGTTTTTGTGAGAGATAGAATGCAGAAACATTTATTATTATAAAAATAACAATTATTCAGAAAACGGCTTACACTGCTTATCAAAGAAGGGAGAAAATTATATCAGTGAAATACTCATCCAGCTTTGGCAAAATAACTTGTACTGTTGCAATGTCAGAGTTCCGCCATAGCAGGCTCACATCAAACATCGGTACCGACAGGGTGGTAAATATTATACTGGCCCTAATGTAAAATGATGTTATCATCTCAACTCCTTCACCAGTACTGACAATCCAACTGGCGCCATGTTGGTCGCTCTAGATTCGCCAGTACTGGCACCTCTGGCAACAGCACTGAGCTAGTATTGATTCCGATGTAAAGACACAGTTAAAACCGATTTATTTTATTCTTCTTATGGGTTTGAATTGAGTTTCCGCATTGGAATCAATAGGATTTAATTGGTCCAATGGGAATTCTATTAGAATTTTTAACCAGTAAAAACACCGTGCTATTGTGATCTGTGTGATACATTTATTTGAAAGATATTAGCGTTAGGAATGGATGTGGAACACAAAGTGCTGCCCACAACACTCCAAATGGTGAGCAAAAAAGAATTGTCAAATTGACCAATTCACATTCACGGATAAGTGGAATTTTCTTTCAATATCTTCAATATGACAGCCTTAGCAACCTAAATGTAAATACGGGCCAGATCAGCGTACTTGTAGATCTTTCAGTTTGACTATTTCATTGCAATTTGTAGCACAGAGCAAGAACAACAGCGGTCCAAGTATTGACCCTTGAGGAATACTCGATCGACACCCATCCCACCAGAGCACTCAGTTTTGACGGCTATAAATTTTCCAGATAACTTTCAAATAATTTTATAAACAAATTGCGAAAGATGCAATTTCGAGAGTTTCTTGAAGACTCAATTGCCAACCTAATTTTCATCGTTTATGATGAAGAACATGGTTTGTTTAGAGAGGCCAGATTTGAAACCGCGCTGAGATTGGTTTAGTAAAACACGATCATCAAGTTACATAGAAAAGGAAGTATTGAAGAATTCTTCCACCAAGAAGTACGAAGTTGAGGAAGCTCACACAGCAAGGGATTAGGACAGTAATTAACAGGCAGAATGAACAAAAATGGGGGAAATAGCACAGGAAGTGAGGAATACTGTGAAAAATTTGTATGGATTTTGTTACAAAAGTTTGGAAATATTTAACACACATATTTTCATATTGAATTTCCCATACTTTTATTGAAATTCAAACACAATATTATTTTGAAATAGTTTTTATAAATACCAGAATTGGTTTGAGTTCTAATAAAATCTGTGGCGAATTCAACACACAAAAGTATGTGAAATTCACAAATCTTTTCTCACAGTGGAAGAGTTCTCTCCGACTCTTCGGCCATCCCAATGAATGGTGTGAGACTTGGAAAAGCAAACAAAGTGCGAGAACAGATCGGTAGTAAGATAAGAAAGATAGCATGGCAAGTCTTGATAAATGCTGGGCATATCAAGTTGTACAGGCTTTACTGGAAGGGCAGAGTCTTCATGTGGGCAGAGGAAAAAGAAGAACATTGAGATGGGGAAAAGCCAATGGCACCGGAATCAGTACTCCCAGTAGGTCGAATGGTTTTCAATCCACGTAATTCCCTCAAGAATTTTCCAAGAATAAATGCACTTGTTGTAGTAGAGCATACAATGTTAGAAATTTCTGATTAAACTCCCAATTACATGTAATGGAGGCAAAAGTTATCCACGTAATTGCGAACTTTATTGAAATTTTAATTACATTTGAATGAAATTTCAGTTACGAAAATATATATTGATGTATGATATAATGTAGCAAAAATTTAAAATTACCTGTAAATGAATTCTCATTTCAATCATCCAGAATTGGATATTTCATTTACGAATGTACATGAAAAATATAGTAAATTTCAAGACATTCCTAACAGTGTACTGAATTTCTGAGCCAAATTTGCATTCAAGTTTTTTGGAAGCATTGCTTTCAAGTGTGCGTTGAGCAGTAGTCCTTGGCCGAATATTGTTGGTAAATTAGAAGGTAGGTGTACGTTTAGGTCTATCAGACTATATAATGATGCATCAATGACGCATGTCGAGATTTTGAATACGGCATCTACATGCAATAAAATCGGACGGAAATTCAATGAGATCCAATTCGTTTCCATTTGTGTGGATGCTGTTTTCATCCCCTTTGCATCCAAATGCATCCAACATTCTTAACAGGACTGAATGCGATAATTGATATTCGTCATAATCACCGATTCCTCTCGAATTATATCCGTCAATTTAATTTAGACGAATTCCCACGCAAGTTTGACATTCGGTACATCGGCATTCTAAAAGCTTTACGCATCGCGATTACACGTTTCAATTATATCGGACAGTGAAGACCAATCATCAGATATGCATTCATCGAAGTACGGTTTATGTTGAAATGTGAACGCAGATATGAGCGTTATCAAACACTCAAAGAGCGCATTAGCATCATCAAATGCTTGTTGATTGAAATGCGGGATCATTAACCTGAATAATATTGAATGTTTCGTTACGCAAAATATATACAAAAAGGTTCGACAACAGTACAGGATATTTCTAGGAGAACAAAATATGATGATTAAAATTCAATTCAAATGTGTTCGTTAAAGCCAAATTTGTATGTATTTATTTACCATACCAATGGATGAATCAATTATGTAGATGCACTAAAACATCATAATGCGCCATTTGATATCCGTTGGCAATCAAACTTGTTTGTTCGATGAAATATATGGAAAAATTCAATCAGCTGGATTAATATTATCGATTTCTAATTCGTAGTTCTCGAACTTTCAATCGTTGGATGCATTAATTCATATATTCCATCTTTCAACGCTTCTTCGAGTTCGACAATTTGTTCGTTGATTCGAAAAAGATTGAATCCTCCTCAAGGCACGACCGATCATCGGAATTTTGAAAGATATGAAACGACGCGTTTCTTTTATTCAAATATATCAAAAATGAGTTCCCTCTGTGACAACGGTTGACCGGAGTGCGGAGTGAAGAATTTGAATGAATTATTAGAACGTGCAAAAGCTCTCAATCAATACTTCAACCGGAACTTTGGTTACCATAAATAATTTCTCAGGTGCAGTTCACACTTCTTTGTGCCTACTTTAGAATGAAGTGAATAAATTACCAAGTCCGCTACTAAATTTCCTAAAAGCCGTTTCGTAATTATAACCCTCAAGCATATTTCATAAGAGCACAGGATCTTACGAGTCTGGATCTTTTCTTTCACTTGTCTAAACTTTATGTGATATTCATTTTGCAGTAATCGAAGGATCAGGGCCGAAGATTTTTCACAACTTGAACCACAGCTCAGGTAAAAATAAATTTAACAAGAATGTCGTATGAAGTGGTATGATTTATACGTCAAGGAGAGAATAGAATAAGTTCATGATATTTTTTTCTCGATGAAAATTCTGCTCCTTACACATATAGTTATAGAATACTCATGTGAATGGAGAATAAATAGGATAGACTTTTCTTACAGTACTATCCAATTCTACTGCCGCGCGAGATTGCCATACGCTGGGTTTAAATTTCTGAACACGTTGCTGCTGTACGGTCGAAGGGACGAAAAGGGAAGGTCTTTTCTCCCGCTAGAGCAATACAAGGAGCTTTCGCGACTCTTCGTGTACTTTCAACTCAAACCCATCCTCTCCTTTTTTCTTGCTCAGTTGCTTGTTGCAATGCAACATCGCAAGCACGCCCTAACACGATAAAAGAGTTGAGCATCAAGCTGCGTTGGTGCTGGTGCTGGTGCTGCTCCTGTCTTTCCATTCAGTCCACAAGCAGCCCACTATAATGCAAGATGCCATTATTTATCCATTTCCCGGTCACAGCGAATCCCACAGGATACCCGATATACGTGCTTTAATCGTACCTCTGGCATGCTCTTCCGTCTTCCTTTCCTTCTCTCAGTACGATATACGTGTACATGTATTGTTACATGAAATGATGGAAGTTATACACAGAAAGTATATCATTCGCTATACGGAACAACGAGGAACGAAGTCGCAAACCTTACACAACCCTCATCCTGAGGCCTCGTAAGAGAAGTGCCAACTTTCGACATTTTCAACGTGTTCTGAATTCTTGATCGCTATTCCATCAGGAATGAATATTCCGATGCGAAATTAATGACCAGAAACTTTGAGGATAAATATGAATAAAATAAAACACAAAAATATATTTTTCAAAGATATACCATGCTGACATAATTCAAGATCGATTTTTCCTTTCTTTATGATTTGTCCTGATGCGGAAAGCATATAGGGAAGTATGTATATCACGTATATCGACTATTCCATAATCAATGCCTCTCGTTAAAAAGTCAAATGTATACGCGTATAATCCCTTTTCGAATGATACATCATAGACACCCGACATCTTGTTAAAATCTTTTTCGATACATCATCAATGACAAAGACTCTGCTAACAATCTCTGTGTTCGACATAGAGCGTTTCACCTCCAGCTGACGTTACCGCTAACAGGTGCGTACACGATCGTTTGAGGAAAAAAAATGAAACAACTGCATAGGTTTATGCGTATACGGTATACATAACACACGTCGATGCGGCAATGAATCATCTTACCGATTAGTAGAAAATGACGAATATGTTATATAAATAATCGACATCGATAAGACCGATGTAATCTGAGAAACCGGATGAGAGTCGTTTCAAAACCCCATCGCGCCAAAGTAGAATGAAGTTGAATCAGACGGAAGAAAGAGTGTCAATGAAGAGGGATAAAGTGAAATGACTAACTCTACAGGTGTACAAGACACTCGATTGTACAACGAATAATCTGCGATCTGTGAATACCGCTTTATTGGTCTAGGTATACATACACATGCACATACATATAAATGTGTTATAGGTAGCTGAAAGCGGAGGTGGAACACAAGATTATCAGCGATCTTATCGGATATATTAGTGTTGCTGTTCTCGAGACGTCTCTCGAGGTCAAGGTCGATGAATCGCGTTCGTTCGTTCGTTAACTTCTCAAGTATATGAATATCGATTTATTACGACTGTGATGAAACTGCGACAGGAGAAATCAAGAGGGTTTTTTGCATACATGAGACATCATGTGTACCTCCTCGAACATAATCGCGGAATGAAACAAAGTCATCTTACGTACAGTCTTACTATAAAGAAACGAAAGGAACGTGCACGCAATATAAACGATCACACGCGTATTTGTCGGTTACCACGATTTATTATACTTGTGAGAATATTTTGTGCGCCATATGTGTATGCGAGGAAGATTTGTTGACCGAGTCAGGGGCTTTTAACCCTAATACACTAATCATACGCAAGAGACACGTACGATCAGAGTTCAGTTTGACCAATTCACCTTGTCCAATGAAAAGTATTGAATGCTCAACTCAACTGAACTCAACTGGGAAGCGTTCAAAAGCTTTTTGGAGCATTAATTCAGAAATTCCAGACTACTTTTGTTACACTCAGAAATATCCAGCATTGTAAATTACTGGTTTTCCTGAAAAAAAGGCTGGTAACAGTTATCAAATGATATTTTTGAATATGACCAATCAAGTACTGGATAACATCAATCGAATATTCAATAATGTTCATAAATTATGTTTATAATTATCGAATATTTGATTGATCATATTCAAGAATATCATTTGATAACTGTGACCTGCCTTTTTTTGAGTGTATTAGACGAGGGATATACTCGACATAACAATTTTTTATACTGGGCAGGAGATCACAAATTGATGCGAAAACCCAGTAATTTTTTATACTAAAAAGTTTGAAAATTGAAATCCGTGAAAATTTATGTTCAGAAAGTTTAATTCCTTATGACACAATGCGGAAAAAAATTGACTATTTATATCTCATCAGATCTGAGTAGATCTGGATTTTGGCTCACAAGATTAGATTTAGATCTATTCAGATCTCAATAGATCTGACGAGATCTCGCCAGATTTGCCCCGCACATAAATTCACCATGGCGCGATGTAGATGAAGTATGGCCGAGGCTTGCCAACCAAGCATGGCGCAACACTGAAATGATGACATCTGAGATCGCTGTTTTCGAAATTGAACTCAGAATTCACTGTTCCAAAATGGTAGGCCCAACATGGCAGACAAAATATGAACAATGCTACTTTGATCCGCTACTGTTTCGAAATCCTGGAATAGAAGTTCAGATTCTCAATTCGCGACCTCAAAAATTTCCACCCTTGTGGAAATATTCCTACAGCAAACTATGCCAAAAACCAGGAGAAATTAGGGCAGTTCACGCCATGCTACCCGGCATAGGATTACGTAATTGAGCGTAGATAAAATTACGTACTTTTGCTCCAGAACTATGCGAGATTATAGTGAAAGGTAGAAATACGTAGTTCAGCATAGAAATCAAAATCATAATTACTTAATTACGAAGAGTTGCATTAAAGCTAAGAATTTCTGCAGATTTGGACATATCAACATTTCGTGACAAGGCAGTTTTTCGTAGAAGTAGGTATTTTCCACCCGTTCCTATACTGTAAAAAATTTGTTGGTTGATTTCGTCCCATCGTCGTGGATGAATTATTCTTACAGAGTAGGGAGTCATAAACACAATTGAAATTTGAAATGCTAAACAGTCAAATTTTACTATGCGCTTTGTAAAATTCAACGTTCGACATTTCAAATTTCAATGGTACCTGTTACTTTTTGTACAGTATTCGTAATTTTCCCTATTTTATATATGTAAAAATTCATTTTCTGAACCTCATCCTTTCTAGTCAATCAAGAAACCAAGAAAAAGTCTCGGATTTTAATGAAAATTATTATGTTTTCGAATTCCATTTTTCTCCATGTTGGTAATCTCGAGCAAAACCAGATACTCGCTGAGTGCTTTAGAATGAAATCCCACTCTTCAACCAGCCAATAGAGCTTATCAAATTCTCGAGTAGGATTTCACCATCTCAGAGTGATAATCTAAGGTTCGAGGCTGAAAACTCACAACCACTCCAATTCTAGGGTAAATTGTGCATTCTGAAAGAGTGAGAGGTCACTCGGAACGAGTGGAAGTCCCACTCAAGCCAGACAACTTACTTTTGATATTTAATGGAGTGAAATCCTAGCAGAAATCACTCTAGTAATTCTCTAGGCCTTGCGAGGCCTCAGCAGGCCCCTGTGAGGGATTTGCAAGGCCTCGTAAGGCCTTGTAATCGCCTAGAGAGTGACTAGAGTGATTTCTACTGGGGAACGGGTGATTGTTCACCCTTTTCAGACTTAGAAAGTAGACAATCTGTGAGATTCCACCTGGATTTCCCAGAACTGAAGCCGTTCAAACCCTGACATAATGTTCCATCTGGTTCTGTCTGGCATTTTCAGCGCGAGTCCTGCGCTCACCATACATTCCCAGCCCTGTTCCAACGAGCTTGCTGTTCTGTGAACTCCGAAAAAATCCTGTCAATTCCTGACATGGTTTCAACCATATCAATATTTGGTTGGAATGCCAGACACAACCGGATGGAACACATTTCTGCTTGATTGGTTTGGTTTCTTTTTAAGATAATCCAGACAAACATCTTTCATGTATCACCATGTTACATCTACAAGGTACCCAGCATCGGATCTAGCGAACTCTCTGTCTTTCTTTCCGTTTATTCAAACGTGCAGGTTAGTGAAGGGTCGAAAAGGGGGCAAACTGTCTCTCTTTCAATTCTTCATTAACCTGTACCTTTGAATGGACTGACAGAAACACAGAGAATTTGCTGGATCCGGCACTGAACGTACCTACTCTCCAAATTTGAAACGGTGAAATTCAACTGAATGCAGTAGAAATTCGACCACACTGAGGAAAACCACGTATGCTGTAACTAGATGCTAGCCACAGCAGCAAAATAAGTCATTCTTATATCAGACAGCTAGACTTCTTTTCGAAACAACGCATTTTATTTAGTTAATTGAATTCAGTTGGAATCAGCGAAACTTTCACTTCTCATGAATAAATATTTAGACGTTGTACTACCAGATATTTCAATTGAATCAAAATGTTATTGCAACTGAATTATTTAGTCGATGGAATATAATTGTACTGAAATATTGTTAGTGATTGAAAATCAAATATCTACTAGGAATCTCTGAACGACCTCCCTAGAAATGACTCCAGTAATTTTCTCAGTTATTACAAGGCCTTGCTAGGCCTAGAAAGTCTCTCACAAGCGCATGGGCGATGCATCGTGAATTCTTGCAAGGTTTAGAGAATAACTGGAGTGATTCATACTGAGGATTATCAACTGAGGTATTCTTGCTCCCGCAACTAAGCAATTCCTCTCAGTGTAAATTACTCCCAAAAGAGACTGCGTTAAGCCCTGGAAGGAAAATTTTGTGTCCAGTTCTGGCTGTTATTCTGAGCAGGGAACAGCACTCGTTGAAATTCTTCAAACTTAAATCTATACTTCAAGCTTCAAGAACATATTCTACAGACATAATATTAACGATTTGAAGCAGTTCAAAAGAGATACGATGGTTCCCAAGTTGTAATGTAGAAACCTTTTTTTAAATGCATATTACCTGCTTCTTGAATCCGAAAAAATGAGTCAATTTTGGCATCCAAGTGGAATTCTTCCCTTTCTGAATTTCGAAAGTGGATGAATAATTTGTACGGTCATCTTAAAAATGTGATTCTCCAGACCAAACAGCCTGTGAATGGTATGCACATCAGGTGACATAAGATGTTATGATTTACTTGAGGAACTCATCTGTAATTTATACAGCAGCTTCCTTCTGAATTTTCAGGCCCAAAACTATTTTATGGAATTATTCTCTGAAAACCCAGTAAAATTTGCTGAAAATTCAGAAAAAAATGTTGTTGTGAAGGAATAACGAAATTTCTTCTGGATTTCAATAGAGGGTACTCTTTCAAGATGGGAAAGAAAGGACATATTTCACTAAGAAATGGAATCAATCAATTCAATATCGTACAAATTACGAACATTGGAATAGAATTTATATTTCCATACATCAATTCTACATCTGAATTTTTTATATCCTGCGTATCTACGTCAATTCATATTCTATAAGACTATGTGTATATAGTATTATAATTTTCATAAATATTCAGTTCCACGCTTCTATTTTGAATTAAAAGTTCCTTTTCAAAAAGTGAAGATACCGGTAACAAATTTTTCAATATAAACCACTAATACCTGCTCTCTTCTTTCCTTTGTTCTAACCTTAGTGAAAAAGTTAATCCTATGTAATGAAAAGCATACACCAACAGGAGATACAATTATTCCAACAATATGAATAATAATAATCATGATCATATTTTTTATCCGCATTGAATTTATTATCAAAAGAAAGTCATGAGCTTCTCCATTAACCGTGATGAATACTCAGAACTGTGAACGGTGATGCATAAAATTGACCATACATATATTGAATCAGAGGAGAAACAAAAATATTTGCAAACATTTTTTTTCCTCTTGTCAGAAACATGAAATTTTCACGATGAAAAGAACAGTTGATCTCTCAACCCAAATTCCCGACTGAATTAACGAATCAGTATTTTTCAACGCAAACTTGTTTACATCAAATGTTTCCATTCGTACATTATCTTTGTACTATGGAACAATTCCATCAACTTTCTGATGTTCTTCGATATTATAAAATATTAGGTTCGCAATACAATATCCTGTACATGAACATATTTCATTTCAACAAAGAATACATCATGTTTTCTTGATGTATGAAAATCAACGCTCTCTCGCATTCGGATGCACCATACAACACGGAAAGAAACTTCTCTGTCGCCGTTAAGAGCTCAAAAGGTATTCATCGATTCAACGCCCAACAAAAATTTGTGAGAAGTAGAAACAAAGATCCCGTGATTCCGTAGATGGAAACAGGTTTGGACGAGTCAAAACACGAGTATGAACTCGCATATAATCGTATCAGGATTTCGATAACGCGTCCAACGTCATCTTATCTCGCTTCAATCACACTCATTGTTTAACTCTGACAGTAATCATACCTTCAACGTCGTGTATATTATCTATTAAATGTATACGATACATAGAATATTCTATACAGATATACATATATATATACGAACGAGTAAATGGATATGTAAATTTAGTGTATAGACAGTTACACAGTATCTAAATATATAGACAGAGTTATCCAACGATCTCTGTGAAAGTGCAAAACACGATAGGCGCGAAACTCCATGATATTAATTGGTTTGCCCAGCCCCACCCGCACATCTAACCTACTAGTCGATGTTCTTGATAAATATATCACTTTTAGATGACCTTTCCTTCTCACCGTTCAATGAGAATCAGTTCGCGAGAGCAGCAGTTTCACGAGTGATCTGGGAAGGAATGTCTGTGAACTCCACCTATGCTCTCAATCAAAACAACGAAAAAGGAGATATCAATATCGATCTATGACACTGTCAATGCGAAACACACTTATTTGTTAACACTTTTACTTTTCATTACAGATATTATCCATGGTATTTGTGTGATTTATAACGAATGGGAGGGTTGGGTTTGAGTATTTGCCTTCAATTTCTGGGTCACGTTTACAATCTTCGAAAGAAATTTTTATACAGCAATATAAAGGTGTCTTGGAGGTATAAATACTTCGAATTCTACAGAGCTATTTTCAATTCTATTCATCATGACTCACCAGCGATCGAACATGATCCACGGGAGATATTAGAAAAGCTGATAACTCACCTGAAACATACAAAAAAAATTGTTATTAAATCTGTGTATTAGTTTATCGAAACCTATCGAATTTCAATACAACTTGTTTATAAAATTATTCTTTATGATGATATCGTTCCGTATTACATCACTGCAAAAACAAGAGTTTGAATTTCACACATTTGAATGTCGCTCTTTTCAATGCACATGGAGTTTCAACAAATGCACAATTACTTGAAGTGCATTGAAAACATGCACTAACCTAATTCAAATCAATCACTTCATGTGCGTTGAAAACAGGGACATCAAAATGTGTGAAATTCAAACTCTTGTTTTCACAATGATCTCCAACAATATTTCATTGTTTTCTTTTCGTTTCAATTTGAATCATATAACCTTGAACATATCGTTCAACTTCCACATCAAAATTTGGAAAATCTCACGATGAGTGTATACCAGAACTTGATCTCTGATAGATACTTCTTCTTTGAAGATAAAAATTCTCGGATATAAAAGTAGAATCAAACTTTATGATAAGAATAATAATGCTGAAAGTAGAACGCATGGCATGCCTCGTAACCCCCGTAACGAGGACCGCGTACCGTGTGCATCGTAAGTAAGTATAATAACAATTCCTTTCGTTCAATCGGTCAAGTTTACCGGGGACATCATTGTCAGAAGAGGTTGATGAAAAGGAGAAAAAACAACACAGAAGAAAAGATGAAGTACTACCAAACAAGCGTCCGAGTACAAGCAGGAGTTAAAGGCCTTGGTGAAACTGGTAACTGCGGTTGGGACTAGCCACCGTCACTGTCGTCATCGCTGCCGCCTGCCTCGCAAGTACAATGACAATTATTCCTGGCCACTGGGTAGATGGCGCTTGGTTGTTTGCCTGCTCGGCGGTTCTCTTTTGCCCCTTTGGTCGGTCGGTCTCTTATATACATGCCCGTCATACTTAAGTAAACTGAGTTTATTCTCAACGCCTGGGAGTACAGTGTCCTAGAATACTCCTTCCAATGGTGAGGTTAGCCACCATCCCCTCTGGGAAACCGAGGGGACGATAGAGGAAGGAAAGAGACACAACGTTTGATCGAAAACGACCGTACGCGGACGTGTGGAATTCGAAGAGTAGTAGAGGGAAAGAATTATGGCTGTTCAACTTGATGACTTCATGTTGACGTTGTAGATATATGTTATGTTCATCATACCAGGTGTAACAGATTGCTCGCGAATTTGAAAAGTTCAATGTTGGGTATCGAGAGTCAGAAGTATTTCAAGTGAAACACTGTCAAAAGTCCGACTGAAAGTGGCTGCATCTTACTTGAAAACTTGACTGAAATTCAGTCTTTTCCATTGTGTCGGCATTTGTTTTCGATGCTTACTTTCAGCTGAAATAAGGCTAGTTTTGGCTGCATCTGGAAATGAACCGATATTAAGGTTGAAAGTCAGTTTTACTTCTCACTGTGTATGATTATGTGCTTCACAAGACATGCTTTTGGATATTCATGTGTTGATTGGGTTCTCTAATGATCACGTTTTTACACTGAAAAGTATCCTTTACTGTGAAAAGTTAAAATGAATGTGGCTCTGCATCTTACTTGAAAACTTGACTGATATTCAGTCTTGTGTCGGCATTTGTTTTCGGTACTTACTTTCAGTTGAAACAGCTAACATTCAGAATGGAAGAAAGTATCACTCCTATGCAGCACAAAGATATTCATGAGATGTGCATTCGATATCTGAGATATTCAGAATATCCAATGGAGATCTATCGGACGGAAATTTGGATATCAATTGGGTATGTGATGGATGCAATACCCGAGTGTGCTGTATGGGCTTTTTACAATGCTGATGAGAAAATGGAATCGAATCAGACACCAATACGGATTCTGTCACGATTCTTTGTTCGGTTTTGTCTGCTCTGTTTAAAATCTCGGATGAAATCCGAACAAGGAACCCAAGAAGTTATGTCCAAATTTTATCCAGCGATTTGTTTTTCCACCGAGAATCTCCTCGTCAAACCAAACTTTTGCCTCCAAATAATTTCATGGTCTCCGAACTGAATGAAGCCTCAGAGACGAATCATTCTGAGATCCACAAGGAAGCGAAGAGTGAAAAATGTTAATGGTTTCGAAGCACTGAACTGAGAAATATATAATACGCAAATAGGAGGCATATAGCTATTGGAAACAAAGTGTAGGTCTCGTAACTGAACGTCATCCCTCTTCACGAATAAACCACATCATTCATAGTATTATTAGACGGCGCTAGGCATTCTCTTCCTTTCTCGTGCCACTTTTTCTCTCCCTAGTTCTGTCGTAGGTATTGTGGCTTCACGGGATAGGCGCCTTCTATTCAGTTTCATCAAAGTAAAATAATATCACGCGTAGAATGCGCGAGCAATTCTCCAAGAAAAAGGTTGGCAAAGACTAGGCTTATAGAGTAAAGGCCTGTCAAGTCTATCACGGTAGTGTAGGTAAACGTATAGCAACAGCAGCACTAGCAACTCTGATAAAAGGTTAAGTTAAGAATGTCGTTTCATGAGAGCCGTCATATCGCGGATATTAATTATTACTTGTGAATTACTTCTTTGTATCGTCTGAAACTACGGTTTTCAACTCCCGATTTCACCTCATAAAGATAAATATTTTATCGATATCCTTTACAAGCATTCTCTGGATAAAGGATATCCAAGTATTTGTCTTCAACAAGTATGTTTTCAAAAAAGCATGAAACCCGCAACACTATTGTTTTTGATCCATCATATGAAACCCTAAGAGCAAAAGTGAAAATTTTTGTCTAGCAAAAACAGGACAGGAACTTTTGAGAGTAAGAATGGAACGTCAAAAGTTCCGAGCAAAAGCTTCACAACTATAATTCAGAGCAAAGAGCAACCACAGAAATCTCTGGGCAAAAATGAAACACTGAAAAGCTCGAGCAAAAACGTACCAATGCACAATCTCATTCTGTTCTCATGCGTTCATGCGTTTTTGCTCGAGTTTTTCAGTGCTTTTGTTCGGAATTTTTGACGTTCCATTCTTGCTTTCAAAATTCCAACATTCTAACATTCCAACAAACAGAAAGATATCCAAAAGTATGTGAAAGATGTCTTAGAGATGTCTTGGAAGACTTCCGTGAAGATTTCTTTTTGCCATCTGAAAGATGTCTTATGCAACAAATTTCAACAAGTTTTAGATACCTCAAAAATGTCTTGCACGAGATATCTTCCAGACACGCTGACAAAGATATGTTTTAGATATATGGAAAACATCTTTTGGATGGTTCCAAGATATTTTTTTGATTCTTTTAAGATACGTTTCAGATATCTCTGAGATGTCTCTTTGGAATCCTGAGGACACCCCAGACAGTACAAAAGAATCACTAATGAGTTCTAAAGAAGGAACACGGCGTGACTTCCGTCCTTCGTACTTAGACAATTCTTAAGATGTTTAACAGATATTCAGAAACTCTTTCAAGATGTCTTTCAGAAATACCTCAAAGATATGTTCCTGACATTCCTTTAAGACATGTAAAAGGTATCATTTCGACATGTGTTGAAGATATCTCTTCTGATGTCATTCAGATATCTAAAGGACATCTCTTCGATGTATCTAAAAGATGTCTCCCTAAAGATATCTCGTAGATGTCTTCAAGACCTTGGATGTTTGTTGGGATGGGCACATAAAAATTACAATATTCGATCAAATCATATTCCTTGAATGGGAATAATGTTGTAAAAAATACGTGATGTCAAAGGAATCATTGTTTCATCAAGTACATATTCACATTTTCACGGCTCGCTTCCTTCATCAGCAAAATTATGAAAATTTGATAATTCAATTTCCATCTTGCTATTGAAATTCGGAACAATTCCACTCGTTGGACCTTTCAATTAATCTCACGAGCGAGTATTTTTCATCCATCGTGTAAATATTTATCCCTCCTAGAAATACGACCGGTGAATTTCATGAGTGATATACATAAAATAATAATAGAAAAATAAAATCCACAAAATTTCGTCGAAAAACATCTGACACCGAATATTATTGCAAAACGACAATTCAATCGATGAAATACGTTTCCGCCTCTCATTTTTCCAACATAATTCGAAGAATAAATGATGACTCACAACTCAATAAAGTAATCCGAATTGATATAATCCCATTCCACCTTTTCCTCTCATCTCACTTGTTACCTATTCACGTCTAATTGGAGTTCTCTCCACTATACGAAAGTGAATCTAGATAATGAATGAAGTCCGCTCTTCTCTTCTATTTTGTTGGAACCTTCTTCCTTACGTTTCTCCAATTTTTTTTCTGGTTGAAAATGAGTAAAATTCTCATCGTTGATTCATAAGCGTGTAGTGGGAATCCGTGTATGTATGTCACGACAAGACGTCTGCTGTTCTCCAAAGGAGATTGAATAGAGAGAGACGGTAGAAGAATGAGGAAAAGAAAGAAAAACGTAAGAGGTAAGAGAATGGAGGGATAGGAAGGGATTGAGGGGAATAATGCAGGGGACCCGACGACAACGATGATGACGAAAACCAAGAGAATGAAGACACAGCGAAGATGGTAAGATCTTTCATTCCGGGCACACATACTATGAAAATTTGAATACCCAGGTAAAGTGGATTCACCGGCAGTTTTTATTCCCCCCTCCATCTCTTTCTCGGCGACCAAACCACACGCGAAAAGAATACAGAGGAGAGAAAGAGCAAATAGAAAGAGAATGTTGTGTTTTGATCTTCCCCTCTCTTTTTATTTATTCAGTTTCGTCTTCGCCCTCTCCATTTTTTTCGGAGATCTCCCATTAATATTCATCAGGATCACAAAGGAGAAGAAAGAAACAATGCCGCGGGAGTTACAATATCAAGCACCACCCCTGACCTGTTGAGCTATGATCATCGAACGAGTATCAAATTGAATGACAAGTTTTTAATCAAATCATAGTACTGAACATCAATTCTTATCGTTCAAATTACCGAACGCACACCTGACTCATGCCAGTTTTTCTTTCAACCCTTCGAACGCATACGACCAATCAATTCTCTTCCCATTCTCTGTTTCCCGTAGCCAAGGTAGATCGTGATGTTTATATACGTATGCATCAAGGTGAACCACACCTGTTCACGGTACAGGTACTTTTGTCAGCCACGTTATTATGTCGTCGATCGAAGATCTCGTTGAATTTGCTACTACCTTTCTTGTTTGGATTCAATGACTTCACTTTGGCATTCACCTCAACGGATATCATTTACGCTGCACTACATTCATGCATGCAATATATCAGTTTTTCCCTCTCGACCATTTTGCATGATAATGAAATAAATAATACAATTTCTCAACTTAAGAAGACAATTGATTGGAGTATAGAAAAAGTATGATAAGAACAAATGTCTTAGGTTTTTCTTCAATTATTACTTCAACGAGGAAAACTCAAACTTTTTCATCCCATAACAAATAGAGTTTGAAGACCAAAGTATTCCAATATGTTACCAAAACATTATTGCCGCATAATACCGATACAAACAATAATAATCCCATTAATAAACGCATACTTCCTGCCAGACCTATTTCCCCATAATTGTTCGTGGGAAATTCCGAGGCAGGTTTCCGATTCACAGCATATATCCAAAGCCCTCCAAGGATAACTCACTTAAACGATGAAAGCGAGTAATTGATCGAGACTGATATAGCTGAACGGTACAGCTCATATCCTTTCCAGTGCACCGAGCGAGCTCGTACCTTCGTCCAAAGTGTGGAGAGAGTTTCGCGAGTAACTCATAAGACACGGTTTCTTATGTTGTATTAATCAGATTTCCGATACTATCAATCTTCGACATTATTCGCATTGTATGATAGTAGATTTCCGACACACACTCATATAAATTCATACACGCACACCTAGATTCCTAGGTATAGTTGTTTCGCCCATAGGCAAGCGTCAAATTATTTACACGTACGTCTGTTGATACGCGTGGATGCACCAACGTATCCACAGCTGGCCCAGTTGCTGCTCCCCGTGGATCGGTACAAGTAATATTCATTCGTCTAGTTCACGTTGAGCAATAGTAGAACGATGCAGTGTATAAGGTACGCCTCATTACGAGCACATCAATAGTTTCCTGCTGACAAATCTCTCAGTGATAGATCTAACGCCGTTTGTAAACCGCGAATCGGATATCGTTGTCATCGAACGGACTTGACAATACCGATAAATGGAATTCCTTCTAACATATAGCTGTTTCGATGCAAATAAGAATGACGAATAATCAGGGAAGTTTGTTTCACAAACTTGCTGTTATGTATATATAACGTCTCGTATATCACAAAGTCGAAAGAATATTTTGTCATCCTGTTAGTATTTACAATCGTTTGATTAAATTGAGTTTCTTGGAAGCAGTATCAACAACTCCCATGAGATGTATTTTTATTCAAAAGTTATATCAAAATCCATTTCCAAATGAATTCAGAGAATATGATTATTCAATTCTGGACTTCAATATTCCTCTTCTGTAATGTTCTATTAACTTGGCATCGATTTCGCTTGAAGCTGTAATTTTCAAATTGAATTCCCATAGGGTGTTTGCATACTCCCACAAATGAATAATTACAATGTTCGAGATGGTCAAGTCAATCTATACTTGTGCGTTCATTAGCCCTTATCTAATCAACACCCTTCGTTGTAAACTCTCGAGCGAATTGATCATGAATAAAATTCAACGCAATCATCACAAAAACCGAACATCCGATGATAGTTCGATTTATCAGGGTTCCTTTACACGTGAATGATCTTCGAGTATTCTCTACCAACGGAACTCATTTAATTCGGGTAAAATTTGTAGACATAATTTCGATTCGGAATGATCATCGGAACGGAAGATATGCATCTTCGCAGAATTTGTTGATGTTCTGATTCTCTTTTAAATCTATCTTGCAGCATTCAATCAATTCGATTGAAATTCATGAGGGAGCGTGTGATCAAAGGATTCTTGAGAAGATTATTTATCTCGCGAGAAGCTGATTTTAATTCCTTCACGATTTTTGTGAGGATAGGTCGTAGGAGTTGATCATTTCAAATGCTGATCATGATCGGATTATTCTTTTCTGATCAATCCCCGAATTAAAGTGGGAATCATATAGTCATTCCATTTGCATGATTTCTAATTGTCAATTATGTGAGTAGGAATGTTACATTAACCCGAACAGTAATTTATCACATAGATCTGGTCAGGTTAACCTTGTACAACAATCGTATGTTCCAAGTATGACCTACGCCTGTACGTGAATACTAATGAGGATTATTCATTTGCTTTTGGGTGATTGGAAGTAACACGTTACGAATAGCTGGTAATTTGTAACGATTTCCTAGCTACATTGATCGTTGCATGTACCTATTGTCCAATTTCAATCGAAAAGTTTTCAACCCTAATAAAAACACTTGAACATTTGAAATATGTCAAGTTCGTGCACAGGAGATGATTGTTGCTAGATCACAATTTGAGAGCTTTATTCGGAAAATTGATAATACACTGTGCAGGAAGTGAAAGAACCCTTCTGTGCACAAACGCGTAGAGTAGTAGGAACGTAAATATTGATCAAAGTTCGTGGACCCTGAAAATTGGAAAGAAGAAAAGTACAGTCAGAGTAAAAAAATACACAAAATGAGCGCTTAGGGAGAGGAGCGAGTTGCATTCGGTGAAACCACAATTCGTTAATTCGAAACAACTTTCTGTACGGCATTTCTTAAGACGATGAAGAAATGCTGTACAGAAAGATGTTTCGAATTAAGACACCCATTCTTTCGTAGTTTGTTTCGTTCCTATCAAGATGAGAACACAACAGAACAGGTCTGGATAGGAATTTTACGGGAGGGTTCGACCATGAGAGGAAAAATTCACACGCACTTCCGTAAATCTCCACCATAGGAAGTCGTGAAGGCACTTAAACACACTGTGAAAAATCATTGGAATTTTGCTGTATACAATAACCAGCGAATTCCAATCATTGAATGGGAAATCAATTTTCGATATATGTCTATGAATGTTTCCAGAAATTGAACTGAAAATTCCAAACTGTAGGAAATTTTTTACCATAAATACAGCAAACTTCCGGACAAATGCGAATAATTTGTTGTGATTTCAACAAGAACAACAAGAGAGATGTTATGTTGATTACTTCACATAGATTCATAGGAATTTGTCCATAGAAATTTTTTCCCACATTGCGCACCGAATTGTGAATCCTATGAATGCATTCCATTTGGTTTGATTTTATTGGGATAAATCTATTTCTACCGATTTTCCGTGTCGTTGTGTCACAGCTCCAGTGGATTTTCATTGGGTTCTGTATAAAAGTCAATAACCCATGTGAAAATTGCCGGAGTTGACAAATGGTCAGGTACTGGCAGAGTTGTATTCACCAGACTTCGACAGGAACAACTCTTCTTATTCAGGGTCGTTACCATTCTTCGAATGATTGACGGATTCCAAGCAATACTGTTTGGAATGACAGAGTTATACCACAGTCGGCGCACATATACAAACAATGCCATGCCGGTCATATTATCATGCCAACTTCTGGCCCCTCTGCTAGCTTTGGTGGTTTTGAATTCTCCAATTGGCGATATTGAGCCAGTATCTATCGACCCATGTTTCCCTTTCCTCATGGGAACCTATTGATTCGTATTAGTGAAATCGGTGAAACCCTATAAATGCTCATACAAACAAAATATCTGTCGGAAAACTATGTCATTTCGTCACAGAATCTGTGTTGATCTATTGAAATTCATTGGGCTTTTTTTTTATAGGGCAGGAAGGTGTGTTACCTCTCTTGCACAAAGGCGCAACAGGTTTAGGGCCACCTCGAGATATTTGTGGTGGATATTTTTCAAAGTCCATGGATCCTGGAATTTATAACAGAAGACACAATACAATCTGAAGAAGTTATACACTGTAAAGAATTTCTATGGGAAACTTCACATAAATCTTCGGAAGTAATTCACACATACATGCGTTAGAAATTCCCCGTGATTAAACGGAAATTCACTGGAAAATGATAGTAAAAATACCATGAAGTTTGGAATTTTCAGTTGAATTTATAGAAAACTTCATATAAATTTACCGGAAATTGATTTCCTATTCCACGATCGGAATTTTCCGGTATGGAAAAATTCCGATTGAATTTTGAACAAAATCATCGCTGATTTTGTCGTTGTGTGCATTACTGTAAAAAATATTTCCAGAACATTCGCGCAAAAAGTGCCATTTCTCATGTCTGTAGAGCAGGAGGGAAGTACGTTTTCCTTTCTAGGGAGGAAAAGTCGACAACTTTTATTTCTCGATTCCAAGGAGGACAGAAAGATAGATGGATCAATAATTCATTTGTGAGATAAAACCAAGCATTATGTAATTAAAATTAGAGCAGAGAGAGAGAGAGAGAGAGGAGAGAAAATATAGATGAATTTCATATTCTATTGTCAGAGTAATCATTCCGTTGATCTCATAAATGGTTTCTGCGCACTTCTACGTTTCTTGCGTTATCCTACGTGAATCACTCGAACTTTCCGCACGAATATTATGGAAAATAGTAAACGTATAGGGTAAATCAAGGTGAAATAACGCACTTTTCTCCTTCATTACAGCATGAAATGATACATGGAATCTCATTTACTCATGAAAGATTGAAAAATTGTGATTGAATCTTCATATTTTTCCTGAGTGAACGAGGTTAAATTTTTTATATTATGCTATGAAGGAGCGGGAAAGTGCGTCATTTCACCCTGTTCCACGCCATCTCGGGAGGTTAGTACGCCGTTACAAGTCGTGTATTGTGGCCTACTTCCCTCCCTTGATACGTAATATACTATTACTGGAGAATTTCAGTACTTTCACTGGAAGACATTAACCAATAACTTGGACTGAACATTCCAGCACATTTACTGGAATTTCGCAGTAAAAATTCCGTAAAATTTCAGCAGATGCACTGGAAAATGTGTTGACTAGAATTTTTCAATTTTGTTCTCAGTCTATAAAAAATGAATCAAATAATTTCTGTTGAACAAATGGATTGGGAAACACATGGAAATCGAAGTCTTAAGGGAAAGAATAAGCGCGAGAGGAGCCGTTTACATGAACTAAGTAGAGAAAGGACAAAGAAAAACCGAGACGATAGGAAAAATCGCACACGAGGAAAGGCATACATGATCGAACGGGAGAAGTTATAATATCAGAAAACGAGGACATGGAACTGGACGGAAAACCATGAGGTTACCGCGCCACGCCACGAGGTTACCATTTTACTAAAAAAAAACCCGAAAAGCACCTTACCGCCACTTTTACACGAGTCGCATAAATTCGTAATCACGAAAATGAATCAAAAAGATTAATCAAAAAGCCCTTATGGTACAGCACACACTTATGGTCTCAAATTTGCCAAGGAAAAGCCGACTGCAGACCGTGGGCGATTGGTAGCTATCATCCCCTCGCATGCAAATGATCAGCAAAATCGCCATTCCCGTCTTTTTGCTCAGACAGTGGGTTTTTAAATTCCCCTCCAGGAACTTTTGCGCTAGGTTCCGTTTGCACCATGTCATTAAAAATTTGCGTCAAGAGGATTGATAAACTCTTGGAATGCACTCCTCATGTGTCTCACTTCGCATGGCTGGTGAAGATTTAATTCCTTCCACACATAATCTGAATTTTCTGGTGATATATATCATAGGTGATAGCCTTACATTCTTCATTCGATAAAAAAATGCACAGTCCCTTTCCATGCCCACTATACAAAGATCATAACCTCCATGTGAAGAAGGTTTTAGATTTAACATACGCTTTGTGGGGTCCTTCATATCTAGTGACCGCACGGATTGTAAACGGTTATCACAGAAAATCAATTTTTCATCGCATATTACATTCCTGTGCATTATTCCGTGATGAATTTTCCGTTTAAGCGAAGAATGCTTCCTTCATATGTCCCTTCGTTAACTTACAGGAAACCCATTCACACACTTATTTTCCCTTTTCCAGTTCACACGGGGAGAAATGGGTTAATTTTAGTGGAGCTCCAGTTACTAGCAGGAATTATTTGTCACTCTTACTAGAATTCTAGTAAATTTAATAAAAAATTCGGTGGAGTCAAGAGATATTCCTTGCTGTCCATGTAATAATCAGAGGTCCACTAAAATTAACAATTCATGTCTTTCCGTGCATGTAATGTTGGACAACAGTTGAATGAAGAATATCAGCTTTTCTATCATTCCTAGAACTGTTGATCTTGGATTCTTTTCGATTTTTCCCACACAGAGAGAAATTCATGATTAAAATAGAGATACCAATAATTTTATAACGAGGCCTATTAGATATATATCCTTGTAGAAACTACGATTGGGAATTAGATAGACCACAGCTAGTTTTCCCAGATGGTAAGTTGGTTTCTAACTAGTTTTGTAACGCATTTTCTAGCTTGTACCCACCCAGATGTCTCAAGAAATTGCTAGAATATATCAAATTTTCAATTAGAAATGTGAAATCATGTTTTGACAGTAAAACCACACCAATGAATAATTTGGAACTGTATTTTGAATTGTAATGCTAAGTCAAGTAGTTGCTTTTGAATTTATTTCCATAAAATAATCCTGAGTGACAAATTGAAACGTTTGGGCTTCCTTTCACTCCTCTGACCATGTTCATGGACTATCAATGCTGCTGTACGATCAGTTGAAGCATGGAGAATCTAAATAAACCAACTGGATGTTTGAGCACTAAAGTCAAATTGGCTGAATTGTGGTATCTAGTTGCCCCCACATGGGTACCCTATCTAGTCCATGAAAGGTAAGTGGGACGTCTGAAGAAATCTCTACCAGGGTAATAGAGATCATCATATATGATTTTATACAGATTGTACTCATACAATCTATATAAGACTCTCTGTTATATACCTAATACATTCCATGATGAAATTATTGCTATACCTATTCTCATCATGCACTTCTCTCTATGCAATAAAATAGTATCACGAGGGACTGAAAATCCATGTCCCTTAGGCAAATTGTTAAGGTTTATATTGCTGGAACGAAATTTGTAAAACTAATGTGCCATGACTCTTTTATTCGAGTGACAAGACCTTCCTCACAAACCAAATTAGTATTTTCCGCAGTTTCTGCCCACTGGGGTTGAGTTTGAAATCGTTGTTGAAATGAATTATTCCAATTTCTTCATTTTCCATCTTCACACGAATACAAACGTGAGCACCCACTTTTGTAATATAAACGTGAAGTTGTGCATCCAAAGTCATAGTATGAGAAATGAATTTTCGAGACAATCTGTTGTAAAATTCTAATCAATCCGGATGAAACCTCATCGATCCTGTTTCAAATGCGCATATATCAAACCGCATAGACTTTTGCGTTTTATGTCTTTTGATGAAATTTGATGAGGGAGGCTGTGGATGCCAGATGGAATCCTATCAAACATTCTATGTCTGATACAATGTCACGAAATCTCACAAAATCTCATAGATCAAACCTCATTAAAACTGATGAAACTGAATCCTAACCTATAAAATTCATCCATGCGGTTTTATGGGAATTTTACAACAGGGTAGAGAGAGAGCCAGGCCAGACCGGTCAGTTGAGGAAAAGTAGAGAGCAAATACAGTTTATATTATACATATATATGTATAATGTAAACGACCTCAGAATTAATTGCTCAAACTCTTCAGCCCCATTATACTTGTAACAGCAAAAATGATTTGCAATTCATTCAGGGCATGAATGCTAAAATGATATAAAAAAAGGCACAAACATCGTTTTCCAGGGCGCTTTTTGCAATAAAATTTCAGTGAATATAATGGAATATTTTTGCAAATTTACTGGTTAATGTCTTCCAGTTTAATATTGCAATTGTTTGCAGTGAATCACTTTCGGATTTGATTATATCAACAAAGGAATTTGAAATTAACATGATTCCAAGTTCATCTGAAGGAATCTGAGGGAACTCAAGGAAAAATTAAAGTATAACGGGATAATATTTATACATATATGTAAAAATTAACTGGTCGTTTATTTTTCAGTTATTGCAGGAGTTCCGAAGTAAGGTGAAATGAAAGTATTCAACGGTCGTTCAAAACTGCCTGGTCTTTGCCCACCTTCATCTCCTACTTTTTCTAATTATTCAAATCTCAATAATTCCTTTTCGGAAAGGAATGGATTTGAGGAACATGGAATTGATAGACTGATCTTAAATTTCATGTAACAACGAACTCAGTTAAGTTCAATCAAATTATTAATTCAATACGATTTATACATCAGCACCAAGTTGAGTCAATCAAATTAATACTGTTTCTCAAATTTCAAGTTCAAATAGATATGATAAATACATAAACATCATGAACTGTGAGAAATATCGTGTACTCTAGCAGAGTATATTTTCACGTTACAGACAAATTGTTAGCTATCCAAATTATAACTACCAAAATGTTGTTATACACAGACAAATTTTTTCTGTTATACTTTTTGTTTCTGCAACGGCAGATAAATAGCTGCGGCAGCAATTAATTCAGCTATAGTTGTGAAAGAGATGTTCACTGTCACAACAAACTCATTTCTTTGCAGAAGTATCTTTGAAAAATCAGTATTAAATGCTTCCAATCGTGAAACAGATGTTGAACACACAAAAATATTATTCCGCTCGAATTCGTGAATTTTCAATGCGACTAATTGAACGTTGAATAAAAGAATATAAAAACTCAAAAACACAAATGTCGCGCTAAAGGAAAACAGGAAAAAAAGTTTGAGCAATTCGATTTTTCGAAAACGAAAACGTGATGGATGATCTTGGCAGTCTTCCAATTCAGCGAGGGTAATGTTCGGATTTCAAATGGATGAATGAAGATAATCACAAATGGAACAAAAAAATCGGTTACAATCATTAAGCGAGAGCTCACAGAAGAATATCATTCCCCTTTCAAAGTCGATGACACAGTTGAACGTCATGATCTGGTTCTTTTAATTATAAGTGGAATGAACTATCGATCGTCCGGTTCGGTACAGCTCATCATTTTAATCCAATGACTAATTATTCAATAATTATGATACGACTTGGAATCAAATGAGGTATAATCAGTTGAAATCAATAGATGGTTTCATATCGTTGTTTGATGTGAACAATAGCACAAATTGAAACCTGCAATTACAATTCCTATAAATGTTGTGGCATTTCAATGAAATATATGAACATTTCCACAGAGATCCAATCGATTTTCTGCGAGTATATATTTTTCATCAATTCGATTCTCATATCGTATTATCTGAATTCAAATATATATCCTGTCTAGGAAATAGGAATCGATTTTGATTAAGAGAGCTGGAAAAGTCTTTTAATCAAAATTACTTTACGAATTCATTCTACCTAATATTTTCCAATAAGCAACAACGCGCGAAAGAATTCCAATACCAAACGCTTGACAAACCGACTGAACCTGACGTTCATCAATTAAAAACTCCATTTTATTTCCCAAGTTATATCGATGATTGCTAAAGTTTTCGAATGGGAAATAATAACGTAATGGATACCTATGAATCTCGATATATCGATCCGATTACCCAGATGAGGCAAGCCACGATAAACTTTATGAATTTTTACTGTCTCGCTTTATCGTTTTACATTTATAGGACAAAGACAAAGAATATAATACAAAAATATAGTAATACTGAATTTCAAATATCACTTTATCGTGTCGTTGTTTAAAAATTCGAATAAATAAACATCGAAAGATCGAATTGAAATGAATGTTTTATGATTGAGATCGGATAAATCTATAAAGGAAAAAGGAAACTTTGTATCACGATAATCATGTGTACGGTTCGATAGTTCCCACGCATTATTTATAGTAACATTGATTCTCGTTGCTTTAAAAGGCATGTCGCAAGGTCCTGTAACCGCTTTTCCAAGATCTTGATTAGTTACATGATTCTGAGAAGGGAAGAACAAATACGAATGAATATTTTCTGATAATTATTTTTTTAGATGCGAGTTGTCTTTGTTTCGAATGTTCAGTTGAATTATCCACAAATTTGTTCGATTAATCAACATCGGTTTCATCGGAAGTGTTTCATGCACGCTGTTAAAAATGGAGTTCAACGTCATGAAATTTCGTATCGTCGTGTTATATGATTTGAGATCATTTTTTATACGAAGTGTCATATTCATTTTTGATACAAAATTGGGTATTATTTTTAACGAAATGACGTGAATCGTACGTACTATCTCAGAATGGAAGATGCAACTTATATCCATTAGAATCATCAAAGTGATGCTAGCACGACCAGGACTTTAGCCAAACGACGTGCTTTATTTGCTTAGGAAGTGCAGGATAAAATTCAGTAATTTTCATTCACCCACATATTTTAGGACCCACGGTGCATCTCGCCAAAAGAGAATTAGTAAACTGGACCGTGCCAGTTTCGTATAACATGATTCCTGGATTAACTCTACACGGTGTCAAATATGTTCTACGCTTCAACTATTCCAATTACCTCTTTATTACACGTACACAGCTCAACTTCAGGTAAAATGAATTATCGGAAAAAGATTCATAACAGAAATTATCGATTTATAGGTGCAGACTGTACAACAAACTGAAAACAACACACTGTACAACAAATTCAAATTATTATACACTGAGAGGAATTTAAATAGTCCCATCAACTATTTGAGAACAACCATTCATATCCAATATCCACAATAATGTAAACATTTATGGTAACTTGTTTATACCCAGGAAAAAATCATCAGATCTACTCAGATCTATTTAGATTTTTGGTCAGATCTGGTTCAAAAGATCAGATTAGATCTGTTCAGATCTCAGTAGATTTGATCAGATCTTGGCACATCTGGTTGGATCTGAGTAGATCTTGTTAGATCTGAATTGAATATTAGATTGAATCTTAATGAAGAATTGGTGGTTCAATTGTCAGAAATTTTGTGATATCTGTCTGTATATGAATTTGATTTTGCACATATATTGTGACAAACACAAGCCAAAATCGCAGTTTTTCAAATCTTCATAGATCTGCTTAGATCTGACCAAAATTTAGATCTGGTCAGATCTGATCATTTTTTCCCGGGTAGTAATGAAAACTATTTACATAGTTGTCTTAAGCGCATTCCATAGGAGCGAGAGTTACAAGATCTCTTTACCCCGAATACTGTTCGGAATCCATCAACCACATGGAAAAAAGGGAATAGCTGTGGCAGCTACTCACTTTCTTAGTGCCCTTTTTTCACCGCTGTGACTAAGATGATTGCAGCTGTGGCTATTTTTTAGCTACCGCAATGGAAATTCGTAACTGTAATTGCACAGGTTTCGTGGTTGATATTTCGATGGCCAAATTCTTTAGTTGTTGAACTTTCGCTGGGGCTGTTACGTTTCTTGAGTAGCTGCGGAAGCTAAAAAATAGCTCTCGTAGCTAATGTTTAGCTATCCAAATAATAACTAATTACACGGAGAAAAATGTATGGTTGCAATAACCAATTCGTTGGTTGAATAAGGTCCAACCAATTGATTGGTTATCATGACCAATTATGTGGTTGTAACAACCAATTTCGTTGGTTGATACAACTGCATTTCTTCACGTAGTCACATAACCAACAGAATTGATTGTGGCACTCACATAATTGATTGCAACAACCAATTAGTTGGCTGGATCATATTCAACCCACGAATTGGTTACTGCAACCATCCATTTTTCTCAGTGTATTTCCTTCCGTAGTCCCTAGTAGGAATGCTCTAGCGATTCATTGGTTTTGTAACACTTATCCTAACGGAAAACTAGAAAACTTGCCGGTAACTTGCAAGTTACTAGCAAACGTTTGGTTATTCCGTGGGACAGGTGTTACAAAACCAATGAATCGCTAGAGCATTCCTACACCGAAAAAGAAAATTAGTCACCCTTACTCCAAATTAGTTCCAGCGACTAGATACGAATGTTAATATTTGAATAACTAAAACGGGCGTTGGCTCAACTAAATTCAAATCTTATTTCTCTGACTTTAGCTGCTGTTACTGCAGCTTTTATTATCGGCTTCTATTCTTTTATTACTCGGAACTAATTTTTACAACTAAATTCAGTTTATTCGGTCGAATGAATTATTTTTTTCGGTGTACTGTAGGGGCTAGTGCCAGTGGTAGAACAGTAATGCCCTCGAATAGAAACAATTGTTTTTGTCGCCATCAAGCAAATACAACCTCCATCTGTCAGCTGGAGGGAGTATTAGATCCAGGATTTGATCGAAAGTGATATTCTCAAGTCCCGCTTCATGGCGTGGAGAAGATACTTATGTTTGACGTCATTTCTTGCACAATAAACGCACCCGGGGAACGTTGCCTTTCCAATTCGTTGGAGATGCAACATATGAAACTTTCAAATGCGCGTTTCTTTTCTCCCATGATTTCTTACTCTCTCAATCTAAATCAGTGAAAAGTACTGATTCGCCAGTGAAATTCACTGATTCTCAGTACTTTACACTAATTCGGGTTCACAGAATATAGTTACCTTGAACATAACAAGTTGTGCGGCCAAGGTTATGGAAGGGGTTCAAAACCAGCTTCTATATCCTATGATGAAAAATAGAATATCCCATTCAGAAGATCATCATAATTCACACATGATTTTGACAGGACTAGCCTGAAATCAATGCGGTACGCCACGTCGTAAAACCCTCACTTCCATATTCCACATTTTTCTTTAGCATGGAAACATAACACAAAAAAAGGAGAGGTGGTATTTCATTGTGCAAATAATATATCTTCCCTCATAGATCGGGAATAAGATTCAATCAAACTGAGGAATTTACATTTGACATCAAAATTTCATTCTGAAGATGAACTTTTGTATCGCTTTCAAGACAATGAGAATTATATTCACCATTGTTGTTTTTGTGCATTGAATTTCCACTGTTTCAATTTCGAAGAGGTCAAATGTTCATGTTGTAGTAAAAGCAAACATTCCAAATGAATATTCTTCTTTTAAAAAAGAAGGAATAAAACTCAATCTTCAGTACCTGTTTCTATTACCTCTAATAGAATCGATTCCTTCCATTTGAAGCGATTCTAGCTAAGGGTGTTGTAAGGAGCGTGGTCGCATAATTAAAACTTTTAATCATCTCGCCTGGCGAAACTTAACGAATTGTCTCACTACCTGTTCCCAAATACATTCCTTCCAAGTTGTGTGGTACAACAAGAGCAGTAAGTCTCCTTTCTGCTTGGTTGAAAGATTCTCGTGTGTTGCTTTTCATCGGATTCTCTAGCTCCTCTGCGTCTTTGCTGTACTCGCGTGGTAAATGCATTCTAAACTATGTTACACTAATCAGAATTCATGTAGTTGTGTGAATACGTAATTGAATAATTTTGGCGAAGACTCGAGATCTCTACCTTTTCCTTTCTCTGGAAATTCATGGAATGATGAGAACATTAGATTTTTTAGAGAATGTGAGAGGATTTATATAAAATGTATCATACATTCATACCCTCCTGAAAAAGAAGCGTAAGAATGTGTCGGATGACTTCTTATTACATTTCACATCCTTCAAATTCACTTTTCAAGTACGCTTCAATGCTTAAAGCCAGATTCTTATGAAATTGGTGGTGTTTTTTTCAATACGTTCTGCGTTTTTCAAATATAAGTTCGGACTACTCCACTAATGTTCCACTTCACGCTCGGTATACTCTTGGAATCCACGTTTCAGATACTTTCTGATGACGTTCCTGACACTTTCTACTACACGCTTCCCTTTTACCAAGGTAATCTCAGTACCATCAAAGTTCATTAAAAAAAATCTGGAACCAAGTTTATGTAATTACGTTTTCCCATCATTTTTCCACTTTTTGTCGCATGAAAAAGTCCATCTTCCCGTATCGATCGCGTGTTTCAAATTAGAGAAAGTTATGAAAAAAAATCTCCTCTCAATTAATCGCGAAGATGGAAATATAATCTCCGTAAAACGGAAGAGACGAGTGAGAAAAATTGCAGAATTCAAAAGTCGTTGTACTTGCGGAGTACAAGGAAGAAGTGTCTTCGATTTTATGCATAAAAGATCAGAAGCCTATGTACACGTTACTCCGTTTAATGGTGAGCCAGTGTTCCGAGGTAAATGACGTTATCGAACTTACAAAGTCTTTCTAAACTTAACGAACTTACGAACTCTCAGTTTCAATCTTGCTAGAAATACATCTCGGGAACACGGCGATTCGAAGTAGATAAAATTCATGAATATGAGAAGGTATTAAAATATGATTTCCGTGAAATGAGAGAATTTAGAATTTTGTTTTATAATTTTACTCGATTTAACTATCACCGATTCTCGTTCAAATCAAATACCACGTCCTCTTCTCTCATCGGAATATAAATCAATTCAGGTATAAATTAGAGACAAGGTACGAAACAAGGTGGAAATATTATGCACAAGTCGAATTTACGATCGAGTGCATAAAGGAACCAAAGCAATAGTCCCGTTGCATTGAATACACGTATACGTTCGGTCGTTCAACATTATTCATGGAACTTGGAATGGCAGCATTGGGCTGCCGAAATTAGCGCGAATGCCAGAGTGTCGATATCCACCAGCTAATCTAAATGCAAATTTATTCCGCGGTGTCCTTCTCTTTGGTGGAACGCGCAAGAAGTTCTTAATCACACAGAAACCTGGCTTATGATGATTGCAAAACGTGTATATACGTTCGTACTCGTGCATTCGTCAGTTTTTATCAACCTGGTTTAAGGATATGGTTTTTTTTTCTCTCTCAAGACTCTTTATAGTGTTGCATGTCTCATCGTCACCAAGCCATTCAATGAATCACACTTCCGAGCTGGATAGGAATCGCTGTTCCGCTATAATTGTGGTCACATGGATCACGGACGCAAATTATAATATTAGGTGAAGGGTATGGTAAACTGTATTAGCTACGTTCTTCAGTTCAACATAAAAATTTACGAGGAAATTATTATGCGATGGAATGAATCGATGAATCAGTGATATGAAGATACGAAGTATAAGATTTAAAAAGAATACGTGGTATTGTTATGATATTCTTCTATCATTATATCAAATGAAATTTGTGGATTCATTTTAGGTTTCAAATGTTTTGAAGTACAATTATTCAACTCATAATCTGCGTTCTGAGGAATTTTTCGTTGGCACAACTAAAAATTTAGTACACTGAGAGAAAGCTTCCTCGGTTCTGAAAACATGATTTCTACATCTCTCAACCAATTGAGACGAAACTCGTATGGACCCACTATGAGATCGTAACTAAAACGTGGTATAAGTTCTGTTGCGATCAGATAACCAGATCACAATTTTCGATAAAATATTATATAAAGGTTGAAACTTATATGTGATCATTAATGACACTTCGTATAATTGTGGTAAAAATTTCATGAAGATCGGATAATTCAATCGGACTCAATTCTAATTTGCCTGAAATTTATATCGTACAATTAACACCTCGTGAAGTAAATATGCTCAATGTTGCATGGCATTCTTCAGATGATAAGGACATAGGGAAGGCATGTTTTCAAAATATTGTCAGATAATGCGAATCGCCAAAAAAATTTTCAATCGATTGGGATGAAACCAATATGGGACCACTATCGGGTCATAACTAGAGCGCGGTATAAGTTTTATTGCAATCGGACAATACACTGTAAAAAGAAAGTCTTAATCTGTTTGCATCTTAATTTCAGACAATGCTTTTTCCATTGTGCCACGATTGTTTTTCCGACTCAATTTGTGTGGATCATAGATTCAGCCATGAAATGAGCTGAATTTGAGACTTTCTTTTTACAGTGTAGGGAGCGGAGATATGCACGTTCACAAAAATGACAAATTTTTGCCACACTTGCTCTTCTCCATCAAGTTCTCGTGTACACGGAAAAAATAATTCAGCTGCAGCAGCTAAGTAGCTAGCATGGACACGGACAGCCATTAAATTGGCTCCTGCAGCTAAATTTTAGCTGTGACAGCAAAAACATTTGCATTTGTAGTTAATTTATTTGCGGTAACAGCTAAAATTTAGCTGCAAGAGCTAATTTAATGGCTGTCCGTGTCCGTGCTAGCTACTTAGCTGCTGCAGCTGTATTATTTTTTCCGTGTACGCATCGACACACATGGAAAACATTGTGCAATTGAACTTACAGCAGCACTGCTGTTATTTCAATAGCCACTCTGCGATAGAATTGTGATAGGCTGCTGTGAAAACTATCGCAGTGAATTCGGCACATAACTTACACTGTAAAAAATAATTTTTCTGTATACTTTGACCGGGAAATTCCAATCACTGATCATGAAATCAATTCCTGGTACATTTGTATGAAATTCCTCAAAAATTATTCTGAAATCTTCAAACTTTATGGGATTTTTCCCAACAGTTTACAGTGTACTACATTATCGTTTGGATTTTATCATCGATGTGATGATTATAATGACCAAGTTTGAAGAAGGATGTGTAGAGAGTGAACAGCAAATAATTGTTCGATTGAAATATTGTCTCAGGTACTGAAGAACAAATTTTTATGATTGATGATGGGTGATTCATATGAACCGTGATTTAACGTTTGTTTTCCATGATCTTTATGTGAAATCTCATTGAAATCTCAAACAATCAAAGCAGGATCGAGATCAAGTTGAAAAATTTATATCAAAATTTCAACATAAAAAAATGCAATCCACTTCAAAGAACAATGTTCCATTCCAACAGAGAGATGAAATTTCGCTGATGCAGCCAATCTTTTTACTAATCCAACTAAAAATTCGCTCCCACGGCTAACTCGATTGTTAAGAGAGTACACTGAAAAAAAAGTATCCCAAATTGATTCCAATCGAATGAGATTAGTTAACTATCAACAAAGCTTATTTAACCTGAATGATGGTTTGTTCACAAGTATTGAAACTTCTTCGTCACAAGGTTGATTAAAGTAGCAAATTGTTTAGCATTGTATACAGAATGGCGAACAAATTTGATTACAGGAGTCAACATTCTTTGCTGCTACAGCTGAAAAATCACTGTCGTGGTTAAAAAGATTTTTGTAATAGCAAATAGTTTGCTGTCATTACAAAAAATTTGCTACTCTAGCCTAAAGGCCCCAGCTAAATCAGATTTCACTATCACAGCGAGTTTCTTTTGCCTCCGTGAGGAAAAAGATTCCTAACGAAGTGTCCTCCGTTTATGATTGATCTTGAATAATCAAGCTCTTAGGATCACATTTTCCAGTATTTATTGTGAATAATATCATGAAACCACGTATGTGTGTAAGTGCATAGGAAGGACTTTATGATCAAATTCGTAATGAATGGGATACCAAGACCAAGCATATTGCAGGGTAGGAAAACGTGGATGTTGATGCCCTTTTTACAGAAACCTTTCACCTGCTAGTGCTTTTAAAGCCGAGCTTTCAGAAAGTCGTGACGGTGCAATATACATTCTTGTTACCCAAGTAACGATAAAATGCGTACGTACAACCCCGTCATTTACATTGATTTCTCTGCTTTGACAAACTGGCATGTACCGACTTCAATGCGATTCTATTTCCTTGCTGAAACATTTTCCCAAGTTACATGTGGGAATTACAAATAATGAAATAATGTTGTTTTGTTATACGGTTTCATATACCAGTTTCGGTTTGTTTATCGAAATTATTTCGGAATGAGTGAAATCGTATAGTAGAGTTCCTGGTGTACCGTTTGAGAAAGCACCTTGTGTCATTTCCACATGAATTCATGGTTTCCACATTTTTCTACTTCGCTTCCAGTTTAATTCAATCTGAAACGCAAGAACACCTTGCGGAAATAATAACAAAGGTTTATTAAGGTATTATCCATGAAAAAAAATGCCAAATATCTGAATATAAAACAATAACGATTAATCGTCAGGGTAAAGATGAGAAAAGAAAAGCATATGATCAATGAGGTGAGAGAAGTTTACCCTCATAAGTCCAGAAGGTACAATGATGCTGTACCGTACCCTATAAAATCATTTCCCGTTCCCTGTCTGTAACAATTGAGAAGGCAAGCATGCATACGGTATTCAACTACTGCCACACACACACACACAAACACACACACTAGTATATAGATCCACGTTTACGCTGATAGCTTAGAGAGTAATATGCATACGTATATTAATATAACGAGCATGCACCCACATTTCCATGGCCGAAACCTAGCGATAGATAGATTCAACGAGCGTGTACATATGCTTATATGTATCCACGCACGTCGCAGTCCGGTGGGAACGCTCTCTACAGCACGTTGCAACAATATACATATTCCACATACATTCCCCGCGAATGAGGTGTGTGTTTACATGCATATACATATGAGTTTACCAGCACTCATACGCGCAACATCGACGCATAGTAGTTCCCATCGATTCGCAATATCGTGAATATCGTCGACCATATCGCGACCTGATCGCGACACGACACGACAAAGATACTACAACTACTCCCGCGAGACGATTGATCGTGTATGGCATCATTTTTCCCCAGTGATGTGATCAAATTTGTAGAATCCAAGTATTCAAAAATCGCAAATGAAAATGATAAAACTCCCTGTGAGATGATGTATCACGACTACCTGTCTGCCGTTCCTTCGCACAATCGAGGAAGAACAACATTTATGTGATAAATCATGTTTCGATCTATGATCCATGAAATATTCATGTCGCGATTTTAGATGTTGCTTCTCAAAACGCTCTATGAATACTTTCAAACCTAAAGACGTGTAACATTCTTTCATAGCGCGACTCGTTTCAAATGGGGAAAACAATTCATTCGATTCTGCTATAATAATCGCGAATCTTTTGTGGCGCCGTTGGTTTGATCTGCTGAATTTTATTGAAACTCCTCATTATTTCTCCACATTATGAATCCGGTGTGTAGAAATGTTGCATTGTAAATTCATTATGACGGTGCAAGAAGAATCATTGACGTCAAGAGATTTTATAAAACGAAGGTTATTGAGATAATTGAGATGAAAAAATGGTTAATATATATCATTCATGGTTAGAGTCTTGAGACAAAGAGAAAAAGAGAAAGTGCGTCACACGCGATCACCTGCACAACCAATACACCCGATCGCAAGTTTGTCGTTCGTGTGTATGTTCCATACGTAATGATAAAATACCGCGTTACAGGGTCTACGTATACCGAAGTAGTACTTTCGATAGTTCTAATGAATTGTATTGTGCGTTCAATGTTCGAATATAGGTTCTAGTCTGTTTTATTGAGGCTTTTGTTAAAACATCATAGACGAATGGGAATGAACTAAGGATTTAGAATTGAAAATGTTCGATCAAATAATTTAATAATTGCCACAAACCAAGTGAGTTGTTGATATTTTTTTAAACAAAACAAAACCGGTATTCTTTTGAATATTCATATATATATTAAAAAACCAGTTTCAGAGAATTGATGAAGTCCTGTTACTCAGGAGTGAGATTCAAATATCAAACTGTTGACAAAGAATTGCAGATATCATTAGATTGCAGATACCGTGGGAATTCCCATTCGGTTCTCAACATTTCGAAAAGACGTCTCAACTGCATTGTGAAGCGAGTGCAAGGTCTGAAATCCATCCACATCGATGTGGTATGGAAAAACAAATAGGGATTAAAAAATTTGATCTTCACAACTGTCATACGGAGAAAAATGGAACTCCAAAATATAATAATTTTTATGAAAATCTGAAACTTTTTCTTAGTTTTTTAGTAGACTAGAAACGATAAGGTTTTAAAGACGGATTTTTACTCCAAAATATCAAAGATTATGAATACACAGTGAGAAGTATATAGCAAACACAACTGAAATTCAAAGTGCCAAATTTGACTCAGTGCATTATCAAATTTAATATTTAGCACTTTGAATTTCAATGGTAACTGTTACTTCTTGTACAGTATTTGTACAGAAAACTCATTTTCTAAACCTCATTGTTGAAGAAAAAGTTTTAGATTTTTATAAGAACTATTATGTTTTCGAGTTCCATTTTTCTCAGTGCATGTGATGTAAATCTTGATTCGATTAGAATTATGACCACAAGAGAACTCGAAGCTAGCTTTGAGAAACATTCAATAAAGGTGGATTCAAGAGGTAGACATTTGAATCTCCAATCAACGGTTATTGACAATCCAAAATTAATCGATGAAACCAATCCGAATTCTCTCAAGATACTAACAAGAGGAACTGAAAAAATCCTCAATTCGACAGATCTGGATGGCTGCGAAGGAAATCCAAATTCAAAAACTTGTCGATGCCAAGTACATCATATCACAATGATCGTAGACTTTTCTTCTATTGAAATAAGAACAATTTTACTGCAGATTACAAAATCAAACTTTCATAGTATTATTCAAAATCATTGATTTGGTGATTACTATTCCTCGAATTCCAAGAACAGAACAATCCGCTCATCATTACTTGATCTTATTCGCAAGGAATAATCAATTCTTCTTCAAGTCCTACAAACAACGCCTACATATACGATTGAGCGTGAATAATTGTGATTCATGATAAAAACTATGATGAATAATACACAGAATAAGATCATAATTATGTTTGTTTATGCTAACAGAGAAAACTGGAACATATTTATGAATCAATCTTCGATCTCCTTACGATAGAAAAATAAAGTATAGTTTTATATTATGAAATAAAGTAGAATATAGTAGTGATGTGATACCGATCTGTAAATGAATCGCCAAAAGACGCCAACTAGTAAACATGTTCTCCCTCAACATTTCAAACATTCATCATCATTCTCTAACTGATATCAGAAAGTTCTCTAGTGCGTCGATTTAGGAAATCTTCTTGATGTCTTTCTTATGAGGTCTGGAAGTTATCAGAAAGTTAACTTAGATTACTTCCTGATAACTTCCAAACCTCATAAACAAGGCATCTAAAAGATTTCCGAAATCGACGCATTAAAGAACTTTTTCATATCATTTAGAGGACGTAATGAATGTTTGAAATGTTGAGGGGAAAAATCTTCATTGGGCAGCAATGTGACATCGCCCAATGAGAACCACAGTCAACATACACTGTGAAAAAAACTTCGGAAAACTTGCAGTGCCGCACTGGAAGCAATTAATCTGTACATTTGTACCGAAAAATCACATTCAATTCATAAAAATTCTTGTATTTATACTGGAAAATTGAAGCGAGGAACATGAAATTTTATGTGAAATACGGAAAAATTCCGGTACAACGAGAATTTTCTTGTACCTAAGCTTAAGAATTTGTCATGAACAGAAATTTTCTAGTGCCTGGATACCGGAAAATTCCAATTTTTCTAAAAGTGTATCCTTGGTGAAAATGAAGTTTAAATTCGGGGCATGAATTTCATTCCATACATGTTTGTGTCGCATTTCACGACGCGAAATAGCGCTTTGTGTACATTCAGATGAACCTCGCATTGCACTTTGACAGTTCATTTTCGCCCTAGCAAAATAAACCTACAATTCATGGCAAATGTTTATTCCCGTTCAACCATAGTTGTCTTGCGAGAGATTTTCTCAACTTCAATCTCATCACTTGAGAGGATTTTCGGCCGGTGAACCAGTTTCGTCATCATGTTCGAAAAGTGCAGAAATTGTTGGGAGCCAAGTGTGGCGAATATGACGAATGTGTGAACAAAATTTGAAGTGCAAGAACACTTATTTTCTGACACCTCAAATAAAAGGGAAGAATTCTTCATAGTATAAGCTGCACGCGAGAAAATAATTCACTAATATTTGCATGCCAAGATACTAACTGTGGGAATGATTTTTCGATTATTACAGTGCCTGGTGGGAGAATTTTACTGAAAATCACTGCAATTTTTTGAGATTTTCAATACTGTTGAAGATTGAATCGTTTATCGAGACGAATTTTCAACCGAATTTGAGAATACTCAAACACACAGGACTTCATCTTTCCTGAACGCTGTGTAACCCTTCTTCTTTAATGAAAAGAATCAAATTCTGAACATTGGTACACACAGAAAAATGTGGTCCAAAAATATAGTAATTTTCAATAGAATTTCTTAAAATATGGGAACATTTCATTTTTGTTGAATTTTACTTGGAGGAGAACGAAAAACTATCGATACTTAACAGATAACAGACAAAAATATCAACTTCCCAAAAGTCGCGCATGAAATTTTACAAAGTAAATAATAACATTTAGAAATTTTGTTAATCACTTTGTAAAATTCCATGTGCGACTTTCGAAAAATCCAAACTTCTCTTTGTTGAAGATTTGATAATTTCTGAATTTTTTTTCAAGTAGAATTCAACAGGAAAGTGAACTGTTTTATCTCCATTACAAATTCAAGAAATATTCTTTAGATTACTATATTTTAGACCTGCATTTTTTTCCGTGTATGTATGCTCATATAGCACATGATCCCCTTCAAAGAGCTCCCGTTATGGCAGTCAACATGAATCCATTATGAATACTTTGAATTGAATTTGAATTCTTCATGAACAACACGGTTATTCGAAAAGCATTCATATCGTGAATTCATCAAGAACTATTCAGGTATCCAACATGTATTAATTTTCAATTCATCGAATTCATGTCGAGAAGTTTCTGTGAATTCAAAATGATCATTTGTGCTGTCTGGGTGTTGAATGAGCTGTCATTATTTCCTCATTGCAAATATGCGTTTCAATGAGCGCGATTCAAACTTCAATAACATGATTTTCAGTGAAAAGTTTTCCAGAGGATTCCAGAGGTGTTCATAATTATTTTTCAGAGAGTGTCCGTGATTTTCAGGAAAATTCAGGATTTTTCAGCAATATTCATAGATATTCAGAAAAGTTTTCAGTTCAAAAACGTGGTTAATAAGCGAGAGTTTTCAAGGGCTTTCCAGAGATTTTCACAGTTTTTCGGAGCAAAGATCAGCTTCTGCATGAAAATTACAACCAAGCTTGTGCTTACAAGCTGAAGTAATCTGGTGACAAAGGAATCCAGGAAAAAATTAAATTTGTGCACTTCTAAGAATCAGAACCCAAGCAACCCAAGAGGTTCAAAATCCTAAGAATATGTTTGGAGAATCTTACTAACATTCTTAGAACCTCCAAATGAGACTCATCCAAATATATACGTGGTATGCATCTTTGTAGAATATCTGAAGGAATTAATCGAAAATAGTCTCCTTTGCACATTCCTTTCATGCTTACAGAATAATCGAAGCACATTTGAGAAGTTCTTGTGTTGCTTGGGAACGCTATGATTATTCCATTTTTCTAATCAGTTCTGAAGAATAAAGTGTTGCGTACGAAAGATGAAATAAGTTCAATTGATTATAAAAACACTTCAAATATCATTCGCATTCATTCGAAGTGATTCACAATCCATCATTTTCCACACATAAATGAAATCCACGCATTTTCTTCATTGAAAAAGTCACGAGAAAAATATTTGAGTGTAAATAATGATAAATTTGAAAGAGTATCGTCATTTAAAGTTTGTTCAATAACGTGATATAATGCACAAGTATATATTTCGTACCTTCATTTGAAATTCACATTGAAAATATGTATGAATATTCAAGTGAATTCATATTAATTTCACTTTATACACTCTACATATTAAATTCAAGATATATTCCTGTATATTTGCATGTTGTGAATTTGATAAAGTTCTTTTTCATTCACATTCAAGAGGATCTCCAATACGGTAGCTGTTGGATAAATCAATTCTCAGTACTGATGATTATACACTTTGATGGAGTGAATAGAATCTAATTGATAATTCATAATCTCGATCGCCGCAATCATGTGACGGATAATAATAATCACTACAATGTGAATCGTACACTAAAATGTATGGGAAAAAAATCTCAATTATATTTTCAAGATTTTCGTATCGATTCAAAAAAAAGTGGTAGGAGATATTGTGGAAAAGGTTGAACTGTTGAACAGAAGATTCGAAAAGATTAAAGCTCACTCTCAGTACAATTTATCTCACGGATGGATAAAAGAGAAATACTTCCACGATCGCGCCATGGATTTTTATTTTTCAGAATGGAGCTACTGGTTCGGTATAAAAGGTGAGGCTTCTTCGCTTCAAAATGAAGAAAAACCTTATTCCTTCGGTGAAACCATGTCGGTGGTTGTGTGTACATAAAAAATATATGTACAAAAAACGATAAGAGAAAGAGAGAGAGAGAGAAAGAGACTAAAAACATCTGAACCTCCGAAACGCAGGAAATGAACTGACTGAAAAGCTTTGAGAGGAGACTTCGTGTTTAAAAAGAGTCAAAATGAGTTCAGTCTGAGGTGAATTTCCTCTGCCTTATTTCCAACAGGGGAACTTGTAGATTATACACTGAAGCCAAGAGAATATATTTTTCCTTCACAACTTTGAGCGATGGAACAGATTATATTTCCCTTGGATCCTACATTTTTTGTAATTGAATTTTCTTCTTGATAATCCATCAAGGATGCAGTTTCAATCTTCAGGGTAAAAGTGAAGCAGAAAATAGCAGTCAAAGGCAGCGGCGGAATCAAGGTAACTTGGGATCAATTCAATTCATTTCCGGTGTCGACAGTATTTGAATGAAATTCAGTTGAAAAATTACATCAATCGATCGTTGATTTCGACTCGATAAGCTGAAACTCTTCTCTCAAAACAAATAAAAACCATCAGTTTAGCAGTATCCACTGTAGGAAAATGTTGACGGTGCTTTTAAAAATTCCCTGACTTGTCGCGAGCTCAACTATACCTCTCAACATTTTCATTTGAATCCATCTTCAAACAATGAAAAATGTATTTTATTGCTAATATATGATGTACTTCCCAATTTACTTGGTTAAGAGCAATTATAATTTTTTATCTCTTCATATAGTTCATTAAATTATCGAAATAGAAAGGATTGGAGCAGACAAACAATTTTCGTTCATACTCATTTTAATTTAAAAGATTTTAAAATGAGATTATCCGTACAATGATTCGTTCGATCGTTCTCCCAGCTTGTAATATTTTAGCTATGCCCAATCGATATTGTGTAATTAGCAGAGCATAAATTTGAAAACGTTTCCCGACATATAATCATATAAATAATAAACATTTTACGCAATGAAGCGGAATATCATTACAATTGGATGTAACTCATTTTGAACAATTTGCAATCATCTGATGTGTAATTATCTCACATTTTATTACTGGAAAAAAACATCATTTGGATTGAGAATAGATTGTTTTGTACATAATTCATACAATATTTTCAGCAATTGAAGTTTAATCAAAAACTTCATACTTTACGAGGAATATTATATATATATTTCGTGACATAATTCATGGCTCTCAATACATATTTGTACAATTTAATTATGTATTGTGGAAATTGAAGAATTTCAATCCCGATTTCAACGATTCATTGTAGATTATCGTTACTATAAATTTTAATACGAATGTATACAATTCTTTATTGAATTTGTGATTGTTTCAATAGTGTGAAACATGTGAATGAGAATTTGGATAATGACTAATGATGACATCCAAAGAGGTAGTCCATGAATATGGCATTTGTGTTTCAAATTGTACTGAGGCGAAACACTGAATCTATTATTACATCACATAACACAATCTGAAAACGCGTTATGATTCACCGTGATAAAGGGAGTATTAAATGAACAAGTATTCAAAACTTATTATACCTAAAAGCTTATTATAAATACAAGTCGATAATCTCTAGCTTGAAAGATTTGAAAGAGTTTTTAGAACACCCTGTACATGGCATTCACGTGGGATTGTCCTAGCGTCTTGTTAAGTTACTTGACGTGATCACCTGTGACGGAGGGAAACAAGTGACAAACCTTCAAACTTCCGATGCGAGGAAGTATCATTTACACATATTAGATACCATGATATAAGCGAATTCTTTTCTCCAGAAGAATATCCGTCATTCCCGTTATTCGCAGACTGACGTGTGACCAACGACATTCAAGTTTATTCAATTTCTCATCAAGAATATTTCATGATAATATTCCTATATTTTGTCACGTAATTCAAATTTAGTAATCCAATTTTCCAATCTTTGAAAATGAAGCGGATATCGGTCAAATTCGTTAACAAATTGAAGCCCTGAAAAATGACTATTGATGTAACAATACAATGCAATATAACAAAATATTCCTCCTCAAACACGGTGTACGAATTAATTGTTGTTTCTCTGTAATCACTCGAATGGGAGGTAATGTATAGTATACGTGCATACGTATTTACACAAGGGTTCTCAAATTACTCGGGCTTGCGGTGACTTTGTAAATAGGAAGTGGCTTCAGTGGTTGTGTATTTCTTCTTCTTTTTGAGCAAAAAAAACACACGCTGCATTAATTTCACTTCCTTATAATGATCTTAGGACGCTTTTTAAGGATACCATTGTAAATTAGAAATTCAGCAATTTGAAATTGGAATGAAACTCCATTGAAGTGAAGGTAATAACCCTTCTTTTTGAACTATTTTCATTTGGAAGTTTTTATCAAAGGATAGTATTTGAATTATCATCAATTCTGGATAAGCTCTACAGGGGGTGAAACAAATGTGTGAAACTTCATATACTAACTGTATTTAGGTGAGACACGCATTGCGAATGTTCATCGAGTTTCACTGAGTTATCAATCGATGATGAATCGTGTGTTGAATAATTGATTTATTCCCTGAACTTAACCTTGCTATTGAAAGTGCAAGACAGAAACCGAGAGGAAATTATATATTCTGTGACAAGAGTCGGACATTTGTTATGGGATTTGAACGTTCTTGTGAAGTTTTTAGCTGACATTTTCAGCGGGGCAGGTTGACAAAAATTCATTTCGGGTCCTGACACAGATCGTGAAGCTTGACTGTCATCAAAATTTTGTCAGGTAAATCTGGCCTGAACCAAGATCTGCAAAAAAATTAAATTGTATTCGTCTAATGATGAGAACTTAATATGAAGCATAAGATGACCTATGGAATGCTTAAAATGCATTCTAGACTGTACTGAGCTACAAAATATTGGTATCATTAATTTCAAGCAAAAAACTTCATAGTTTCGAATACCGAATGAGGCTCGCTCCGCTCGCTTTTCAATATTCTAAGTGATACCAGGTAAGAAATGACCAAAATAAGACATGGCTAGATTACCAGCCATTGTACAACTCTGAAATGGTAACATCATTTTAACTTCAACCCAATAATTTTCGCAATCGAAACCCAACACTGGAGAAAGAAACACAAGGAAGGTACCTGAGATGTTCACCTCCAATTTTATTAAAACTTTGCAGATGTTGACAGGAAAAAAAATAATGGACACATAGTTTTTCGTATATGCCAAAAAACAGGTTCAGGGGGTGAATCCCACACCTCAAAATTTTCCCTGGAAAACACTAATTTGTCTATAATTTCAGACAAAAGTAATATTTTTTCTCCACGAGATTTGGAACTTGAGGGTTTCGGAAGTCGCTGATCACGAATTTGCGATGAAAAATGCTATGAACAAAAGGTGAATCTGAGATGGTCAACCAAATCTGGAAAAATTGGTCAAATTTCTGCGCAATTTTCAGGATCACTGGTTACGAATCCAACATGAATGAACTAGAGACTCTCCTGAGGAATCAATTTTTCCCCTTCGGGCAATATTGGTTAGAAGATGGAACAGGCGTAGCGCAGTCAACAAAGTTGATTTATTCACCGCCCATATTGGCACAATATCTAAATGATGGTCACCCACCTTTGATCTAAGAGTGTTGGAAAATGCTGCTCATAGGTATCTCAAAGATGTCTTATGCAAGATTTTCCGACAGGTTTCAGGCGTTGTACGTTTTGGCAACTGGGTCAAAACGCTATCGAGTTGATGTTGCTTTGATCAAATTTTCATTCAAAATCACGTGGAAATAATATAGCTTTGTTGTCATCTCGACGAGCTGTTCTCATTGGGTATTCATAATAGTGTTCTGAATATTGCAACAGATTTGTCTGGTTTTTAACATCAACAAATCCCTTTGAAAAGGCTATGACTGGATTTTGGTTTACCTGCTCCATAACTGCAAAATTCTATAAGCAAAATCTGCATTCGCATTTCAATGAATCTACCACCTCAGCGTGTATGCATTTTGGCCCCATTTTGGCCCAATTTCGGGTCCATATAGGCTGAATGGCGCCGATGCTGGGCTAGTATACATACCAGGGCATCTTCGATAACAAAAAAACAGTTTTTCATTGGGAATTACTCGTTCCTTACTATTTTTGCCAAATTTGCTATTTCGCCATGATTGAAACTACACTCAGAGAAAAAAAGTTGCTGAAACGACGAACCTCGAAAATTTGCTTAGCTTATATAGCAAAACTTGTTCTTTCAACAAGCGCTTGCCATTCAGCAATTCGGAATTGTAGATAAACAGACGGCTAGAAAATGTTGCTGAATGAGCAAATATCTTGCTAAAATAGCAATATTTTTGCTGTAACAGCAATCGTTTTGTTAATTTAGCGAAGCAGATTTTTCGGAATCGCTTTTTCAGCAAGAATTTTCCTCTACGTGTGAGTGAGACCAAAGGAGTGATGGAATTTTGAAATAATTGCATATCAACAAAACAAATGGGGAAATGAAACTTCATAAATTCTTGCCATAATCTTGAAGAATTCTCTCATAGCGCGTTGCAAGGAAAATCGCTCACGGGCGAGTCAAATGAATGTTACAGTTCCTACAAGGGTAGTGAAATGAACCACAATGTATTATGTGATATCTAGGATAAGGGAAGTACCTCAGTAATTTTCATTGAGGTCATAGTTTATATATGAACGGCGTATGTAATACTGTAATATAAAAATAAAATTCTTAGAGGAATAATTGGAACGAGTTCTGATTCCATATGAGAATGAGAATGAAGTCATGTCTACGGAATGAATAGATTAAATATTACACATTTTTTCTATTCTCTGAAGCAAAATCTTTCCAACATTATGATGATGTATTCATCCGGACAAACTGTTGTTCATCATTTTTCATCAAATGAGAATATTCACCAGTACGCGGGAACATAGGGATTCAAACTATAAGAGCTGTTTCCTATCAGTACCCAAATAAACACTGACCATTATGTTCATGAGTTGAGATTGAACAATTTTCGGCATTAAGATGGCGCAATTGTGGAATGCTAACATTATTTTAAGCATGGAATACGCACAGGGGTCCTTCATTGACCAAATCTGGGCCGAGACTGACGGTCGCAGCCAAGATTGAGCCTAGCTACTGTAAATGCTTGGCGCAACACTTTCCTGTTTCATGCAATCAATATTGGGGCCAAAGATTGGTCATAGCTTACTTCAGTCTCAGCGTTCCCCTAGTAGAAATGCTCTAGGCATTAACGAGTTTTGTGATCGCGCTAGCAAAATACTAGACACTTACGAGAGCTTCACTAAATATTTGTGAAGCACTCGTAATACTTGCAATTATTTGGTTAGGCACTCGTAATTGTTTAGTATTCCACTAGCGCGAGCGTTGCAAAACTCATGGATGACTAGGCATTTCTACTAGGGGAATGCGGAGAGGATCATAGATTGACGTGATCAATTAAATAATTACCAATAATGATTGAGCATTTTGTCATGTTTTCATCAACTCTACCTCACTCGTTAAGATTTGGCAGTCAGCTTTGCTCCTAACTATATTCTCTTGTCATTGTAAGCGCAAAGAAGACATTTTTAAATGATTAGGAATTCTGAAACCATTGCTATCGCTAGGGAATATTGGCAAATTAGTGGTAACATAGATCGGCAGAAGAGAAATTCTCGTTTCCCATTTTTTTAATTTTTTGGTAATACATAATTAACATACATATATTATCCATTTTCCGAATAATCGTATTCATCTGTCAGTTCATTATCTATTACTTAAATGATGGATAATGTATTGGAAAAAATGTATGCATCATCCAAGCGATGGGTTATGAAATTACGTACATTGCTCATTCTTCTGAGAATGAATTATGAACCGATATATTAATATGATTATTCGGAAAATGGATATGTATGTTAATTATGCATTACCCGAGAATGGAAAAAATAGGAAATTTCTGTTTTGCTGATCTCAAATTGTTACGTAATATATCTAAGATTTGTATAGAAGTATCGCCAGACATAAAATGTTTTGGTGACCAGTATAAGTGATGTATTCCAAACTCATTGTTCATCACTGGAGAAATGGGAAATTCTTCTTTCTTCATTATCAATAAAGGGATGGAAAATTCTTATTACCTCGTTATTCATTATTGAAGGGATGCGAAATATTCGTAGACTATATCAAACTGTTTCCTCAATGGAAACCCCAGAAAATAAATATTCTCATTCCAGAAATAATGAGCAATAGATTTCGAAATCACTCTTGAAGAAACCATTATTGCTCATTTTTGAGTAATAAGCCTGCTCTTCCACAAACAGTTTCCTATGGAGAGTAGTACAAAGTTCCTCCATTTTCATAAAATTCACTCATAACTTGACCAGACCTCATTATCATATTGATCCCACTGAAATTGGTTTTATCCGCTGGAACTGCACGAAACAGCACATCCCTAGATTTCCCTGTAGTCCAAGGACCCCATTGATCTCTGCCAAAATTCATTCCAATTAGACAGAAATCTGATTGATCAATCAGACCTTCGCGAGATTCTAATGAGATCTGGGAAGCATCAATAGGGGTCATCAACCAGGGGTCCTGCTATATAAAAAGCACATGGCGGGGAAAATTTCCAACGACAAAGGGTTATTGCTCACAAAATCTATCAATCATTACCAAAAATGAAACGGGAAGGACAATCAATTATGCCACAAATTTGGAAAAACAACCTAATCTTTCTAGAATTTCAACTTTTACGCCAGCACCGACCCAACCAGAAGTTTACAACAGGCGCAGTACCGCACCAGTACTTCCCAAGACTGGCAGAGTACTGGCATTTGTCTGGGATGATAACGCTTTTCTGTACTGGGAATTGAGTAATGATACTGTTATTCACAATCAGTGCAGTGCCTGTACTGGATCAGTACCTGGCCGGCGTTAAGCTCTCGCTATAGGCATAGCACTGTATTTCTATGTATCCAGTACTGATCCCGTACCTGTTGGCCAAGTGTTGAAGATCCAACACTGGCATTGTACTGCACCTGTTGTCAACATTGGCATTATTCAGATTTTTCTGATTGGGGAGCCGTATGGATCTAACGTTTATACCGAATCTAATAATTCGCACGATTGAAATCTTCGACTATATGAAGAGTTAGAACGTTTACATCAGCAACTTACTTGATCGATAACGTTAGCGATGTAGTCCACACAGTGCTTGAGGATTATTATCTTCAAATATACTGAATCTCCACACAGCACATAGCATTGCAGTAATGTCACTGTGTGATATTGTGATATTACAGTAATATTTCAAAAGTGTATGGAAAAATGTCGAATATCTAAAACAATTACATTGTATCGAAAAAAAAACATAATACCCTGACATTGTAATCGTGTGCCTCAATCCTTTTCATAAAATAACATCAATTTCTGGTGAAGTAGTTGAAATGTTCTCTGAGGGAAAATCAAACTCGGATATTGTGAATGAGAATCGAAGCCTCTATCGCATCGGTGAATGTCCGAGATGACAATGGAGCACTCAAATCGCCATGTATCATGATCTCTCATTAGAATTTTGACTTATGTAAAATTTATGACAAACACGTATTACAGAGCAACATAAGATTGTCCAAGCATAGAAATTTGTATAAAATGAATCACATTCATGCATTGGATAATCTTGCCGCAATCGGGGTTGTACACTTTAAAAAGGTTAGATTGACAGTTAACAAATAGGGAAGAATCGGGTATAATAATACCATATTTCCGTGTTGAATTCAAATAATTCTCAAATTTAATATTAATGATGAAATTTCAGAATTTCTTTCCGAAATGTTACAATCCTCCATTAAATTTCACAACATTGAGAATTATATTATTGAATTCAATATATTATTACGAAATTCAATTTAAATACGAGGTAGATTTTTTTGTAACAGTGAAAGATGATTAATCAAGATTGAAAATTATTACTAATGTCCTCATTCCTGGGTGCTTCTCAAAATGGCGACGATTGATGCAATTTTTTATTACCACACGCATTATTAATCTCCACTATTCTCTTATCAATCCTTCCTATCATCGCACGCAGTTATCGTTTATTTTTTGAAAATTATATTCACTTCCAAGATTGATCAGCATTCATTGCTATCCACTTCAAAATCACTTTTCTCCGGGCACAAGCGTTGAAATAAGACCGTTTAAATTCCACTCGTACACGGAGAGAAATGTGCTTTTACATATTACTACATTTTATATTGAAGTAGCAGTATAAGTGACATGATATAATTTTTACAACACAGTGCAGTAAAAATTAATACCTGATGATTTGAAAAATCTTTCAATTTGGCGCAACTTCATATCATGAAGCATGAATTTTTACTACAGTGTACTGTCAATATCAAACTATGTCACTTATGTTGCTGCTTTAGTACGAAATGTAGTAATATGTAGAATGTCTTTTTTCTCCATCTACGAACCGCACACCTACTTCTGATTAACTACACTGAGAAATGTGTATTCAGTAAAAGCAATAAAATGTTTCATTCCGTTGTGAGTAATCAAAAAGTGCTGTTCTTGAATGTGAAGAGTGGAATTCCATTTAAGAAACCTTCGAACGGTTACTATAAATTCGTTTCTAATTAGTACAAACATTAGACTTGAAAAGTGAAGAATAGGAATTTTCTCAAACGTCCAGCAGTGTTTTCACCATCAATACATTTATATTCGATTGATGATGAAATATCATGAACGACAATGTTTGAGGAATGTTTAGTTCCTTATTTATATATATATATATATATATATATATATATATATATATATTCTTATAACGTGTAAAGAGCAATTGAAGAGGAAAAATCAAGAAGAGAGAGAGAGAGAGACGTCAATCCATTTCTTGGCTTACTTTACTCTTTGCAGATCGTGTCGTTGCCGTCTAAACGAGGCGTTAAGGTAGAACGTTCCCGCGGAGGCAAGCCAGCAAATAGGCGTTGCACTTTAGATCGCTATCACTGTGGGTAAACGTTCGAACGTTCACCATCAGGTCGAACATAGAAAAGTCTAGATCTCTCTCTTTCTCCCACTCTCTCACTCTTACTGGGTCTGCATGTGTGTATAAATATATATATATATATATATAACAGTTCGGTCGGTATATATATATATATATCATACCTGCAGATAAAAAGTTCAGTTCGTATGAGCGCGTAAGCTTATCTGCTGTAGCGCGTATTCCCAGTCCTAGTACAGTGAAATGTTTCTGAACTTAAAAACCGACATCGTTAATCTACTCTAACGTCGTTAAACTTATACGGTAGTCACGCACGAATATTACAACCCGTACATACCCAAATACACCAGAATTAAATTGTCGTTTTAGTTGAATTCATCTTGTACCTCGATTATGCTTTGTTGGGAATCAACAATTTTTGTACCGAATAATTGATGGATGACCCTCATTATTTTATAAATAATATCATATAAATACACAACGAAGAAGTTCTGGTCAGAGATCAAGAGTTCGATGAAAGAATTTCTCTAGCGTGCACTATAAAAGAATAAAAACAAAATAATTGTGACAAGTACTGACTGGAAGAAACAACATTTCCCAAGTATGAAGGATTGAAATTCAGTATTCCAGTGGTGTAGAAAGTAGGCTGATTTTCATATCACAATTTTGATCTACTATCAGAGATGTTTGCTGGGTCGTAGTCACTGTGGTGACATTGCCATGACAGGACCTTGAGTGTATGGTCCAATTGCCCAATCGTCGAGCAAGCCTGGCATAAAACCCTCCAAAATTCATCATGAACATTCCCATCAAATTTGACCCAGGCTTGGAAATGATGAGTTCGGACTCGTCAGAGGCTGGACTTGAGCCTTTAATTGATTTACTCAGCATCGTAAACCAATCGGATAGAAAATCTGTCTGGAACTTGACTGGATGTGAACCCAGAACAAATCTGGTCAAGAAAAAAAATTGTCTCCCTGGTTTCAAAAGGCATGTTTACAATATTGAAGGAAAGTTGCCAGTATGTGGTGTGGAATACTAATACAGGACTTCAGTGTGCACTGAGAGAAAGGTACCTAGTTAGGACGACTAAATGTTGGTTGCCGCAGCTAGACTTTCATTTACGCCAGCTATAAAGGACTAACTGCCTGAAATATGAATAAAATAGTTTATTCAATGGGAATAAAAAATATAGTTGTGACAAATAAAATTTATCTGGCACAACTAAATTTTTATTCACAGTCACTAAATGTCTCAGTTGTCGAATATTTGAATAGACCCTCCCATGTGTGTATGGACCAATGGCCCAATGATGAACCAAGCCTGGCACAATACCTGCCGAGACTTGTCTTGAACAATTGACCAAACTTGGTCCAGGCTTGGGAATGATAAGATCAGGACAAGCTTGGCCCGGTCCAATTCATCTACCAAGCAACAACCAATGCTTCTCTGATCGCAGATATGAATGAAAAAAGTAATTGATTCATATTTCAGTTCATGACTTTCTCCCTCAGAATACCGTACATGAATAATCTCGAAACGATAGGAAAAAATGTGACAAGACTGGGACAAGCTTGTATGATCATTGGAAAATTTGCGTTCTCTGATATTTCAATCAATTTTGATTCTATTTCTCTCAGAGTGTAGAGTATGTGTGCGCCTTTGGTTCCTCTTTGTGCCTTTCTATCAACTCAGAAGAAAAAACCATGAACATTCAGTGTTGATCATTTTTCGATTCAATCATGAATACAATAAAACCCTCGCAAAAATTGTATTGGACAATATTAAAACATTTATCCAAAGTCCAATCAAATTATTGTGAATTCATTGTTTTACATCGAAAACAAAAATTCATTGGACCGAAAGAACTGAAGTTCGTTGGTAAAATTAGTTCCGAGTAATCAAAAAATAGAAGCCGATAATAAAAGCTATAGCACAGACAACTTTAAATTAGTAACAGCAACTCAAGTCAGAGGAATTAAATTTGAATTTAGTTGAGCCAACGCCTGTTTTAGTTATCCAAATATCAACAACTGTATCTAGCTGCTGAACCTAATTTGGAGTAAGAATGACTAATCATTTTTTTCGGTATTCAAAAAGCACGAGTCAAACGGCGTAGTTGTTGAATGCCTCTTCCTAGTTTCACTCCCTTGCCGGGAGTGAAAACAATATGAAGCAAATTCTCCATTCTCTCCATACTTCTCGTTACCACATATGCGTTCAATGAAAATTTCATTCCTAGTTTTAACCGTGTCAGAATAATTGAGAGAGACTGATTAATTTTGATCCACAGCATATCTTGATTCTCAATATTCTCAGAAGTTAGCGAAGTCAGAAAAAAAATACTATAAAAATCCAAGAAATATGAATGTTACGTAAAAGGTATTGAATTTATTGTAACAAATCTTGATCACCATTTCAATTCTAATATACACCAAAGTCTTAACAAAACAATTTCAGCAAATATTCTCCCCTTCAAGATCACGAAACATGTCTTCTCCCGAGATGATTCTCTGAATTCCCATTGGAAAATCTCTGGTATCATTCATCACAAAATCCTTTTACTTGTAACTATTTTCATTTTTCTCGGTGTCTCATGTTCCCTTTTAAAGAGCATATATCGTAGGTATAGTAATTCGTCTCGAGACTTTCACTCATTTAATTTCATCTCACAACGTGCACGCTTTCCTTCAACTGGAGATGAAGAAGAAGAAGAAGAAGAAGAAGAAGAAGCAGTGGAAGAAGAAGAACCAGAAGAAGAGGCAGAAGAACAGCAAAGAAGATAGGGTGTGTGGATAGCGCGTGAGATTGCGTGTGTAGATACACGATACATGGGTTTACCCACTCGGATGTATGAGTGTATGTATTTAGGTATGAGAGGAAGAAGCCAGCCGTGTGGAGCGGCGCACGCTCGGCGCTTGGTGCCGACGAACCAAAATAGAATTTCGAAATAGACCCAATATTTTCGTCGTCTCGCATTTGCGCCATTTCTTTTTGCTTGCCATCGTAGTCGTAGTAGTCGTTGTCGTCGTCGTCGTCGTCGTCGTCGTCGACGACGGCGGCGGCGTCGCGACGTGAGGCTGAACCTCTCCTCCAATTCCGTAAAGAGTCTCTTCTGGATAAAAAGAGACAGTACGAGAGGAGAGGTTTTAACGACTTGACTTGAGATTTTCCAAAATTAAAATTCAGAGATGTTGGATCATCGCGTCATATTCTTATTCAATCTCGCGTAGTAGTTGATAGATCTCAAATCAGAATGACGCCACTTTATCGTAAGATACAACACGACATGGACTGGTGAATGTTTTGAAGAGACTTTTTTCACGTGAGTTTTCATCACCCTTGAATGTATCGAACAAAAACCATGTTTCTTGATATAAAATTTTAGTCAAAAAATTCTGATCCAAATACATAATTTTAACTCCGATGGTCATTTCAAATTCTAATAAAAGTAAAAGCCAAACTTACCACCCACATTCGCCGAGAGTAACTTATATTCTGACACTCACCTGAAACATAAATCGAAATCTTACAATGAAAAACGCTGGAGGGGTGAATCATGGTGATCACCACAATAGAAATTATTCTAGACATCTTGCAAGCTATTACAAAGCCTTGCCCCTAGAGAATGACTACAGTGGTTTCTATTAGGGCGATCCTGAGTCGAAAAATTGTAATACTTTTTAGAGCCTGATTAACTCCGTGATACGCAATGATCCAGAGTTCAATCAGATCGAAAGAAGGTTAACACCAGGTCGAATGAGAAGTTTGAAAACAAGATCAGGTTGAGAACATGGTAAGATCAGGGTTAAAAATGAAATCAAACCTGATTCACTCCGTAATACGCAGCGAATCAGAGCTGAATCAGGTTTCACTTTTTGACTCGGGATGGTCGTTGAAATATTATTGAATAAATGTCTATTATTTGAATTATTTGAAAACTAATATGATAAAAATAATATGAGACACAAGAAATGTCGAATAGAAGACATCAGATCCATCAGAATCTAACTGCAGTTGATGACAGAGAGGATCGGTTAACTTATATGGTAGAGTAAACGTCCAGGTCCATAGCCAGATTCAGCAAAGACTGGTCAGGAAAAAATAAACACCAAGATTGATCAGAAAGAACTGCAGGGATATGAGACGAACCAGAGCAAGCGAGAGCCACAATTGATCAGGATATTCTTTTCCATTAGCTCAAAGAGAGTTAACTCGTAGAACTGTTCATAGTTTGTAACCGCTAGTTGTATATGGTGTCTTCTGTTCTATTCCGTGTATGTACCTATCTTTCCAGACTGCAACAAGGAAACCATATGTGCAATTGCGCCTATCCTTCTCCTAACCGTACCTTCAGCTGCCTAACGCCATGTTCGTTGCGAGGAAAACTGTAGAAAACAAACTCGTTTGCCTCAACTGAAATCCCCTTTATTCCCGTTTCTTCACGTTCTTTTGCCAACAGCATATACTGGACTAATATGAAAGATGAAACCAATTAAAAGTTCCTTTATCTCTTTTGAAACTCTTGAGATCCGTCAAGAAAAAGAGACTTCGAAATATCGTGTAAGGGAGATGAATTGTTGGATGGTCTGTGGATAAATTGTCGAGCAACAAAGTTTGGTAACAACTGTGAGTAACTTTTTAACATACGTGAATGTAATGAGGAGATAACTGAATTAACTTGATTCAATCAAAATTTCAAATGAATTTTATGTTTTGTGTCATTCCAAACGCTTGGAACTACTATTCAACGGTGAACTATTCTCACCTAATCAACAAACGAATATCGCAAACTTATATTCGTTCGATACTTTCAACGAGTATTCGCGATAACACGATCAGAATTTATTCGAAACGAGTAGTGCATGTTCCCATATACGTTGATTATATTTTATGTTCTGTTTTCTTCTGCGCGATACTCACAAAGTAGAACAAGACAAAAACATAGTGGCAAAGATGCGGTTATCTTCTCGGAGCTTTCGCTTCTCTCCCATAAATGTGAGACAGGTGGAAGCAGAGCATGAAGTACAATCAATAAACATGAAAGTACGCATCCAAACAAGATTTGATCAGAGTACTGTAAACACCCTGTATGATACAACACGAACGATACTACCTCATACGCGTGTTGTATACCACGTGATAAGGGGTGAACTTACGTAGAAAGCTAACTCTTAGATTTGTATTCTTTCATCTCCAAGAAATAACTATTGTTGGATCTAGTTTATAGTTCTAGAATTCATCACGTGGATGCACATTTGAAATGTACCCTTTGAAAACTTTGAGGGGTTTTTTCTCTCTCCAATGATGGTGGATTTTAATTACTTTTCACAGTGTACAAACTGGAAATTGATGCAGGGTTTTGAAGTCTTTTTATAATTACCCCTAAATATTGAAAGATAAAATCCCAGAACCCCAGCTATATCGCTACATAACTTACGAAACAACCTGGAGCATACGCTTGTTTCGATACTTGAGATTTCTTAAGTATCAATAGGAAGCGAGGAATGATTTAGTTTACTAAAACCAAATAATCCTCCTTCGCGAAGGGACTGTTTGAACAAATTTCAACATTGAACTTCAGCTGCGACGAATATTTCAAGATATCATGAAAGTACATCGCACGAGGGATCGAAGGAGCATAAAAAAAAAGAACGTTACCTAATTTTACTCTTCCTTTTTCTCTTTTCCTTCCCGATCGTATCGTGGTAAAGTGGAGTGGTGGGTTACGTCAGATGTCTTTCGTCTAGCGCGATGTCGAATCATTAAGACGTAGACGTTAAAAAGAACCCAGCAGCTTTCCTACCGAACTAATTCTATTTCAAGAAAATCATTATATATATATATATGTATATATACATGTATATATATGTATGTATACATTATCCAATTTAAAAGAAACGTGTCACTCGTTTTAGTTTCATCTAACGAAGCGGCGTATCTTATTGAATGAGAATCAAGTCTGTCGATATATGAAGATTTACTCATACACTTTATTTCATCTCAGTTTACATCACCACCCACAAATAACGAGCGTAAGTTTTACCATGTCGAGTCGGTTCAGTTAGAAGCTTAAGAAGAACTGAGAGGGAGCACGCGACTTTGTTTCATGATTTATGGGCAATTACGTTATCGGTATAACGACGGTTACTAATATTCCTCACGCGCTAATGCGCCGTTGTACAACGAGTACCATAGCGGTATACATGTATCGTGTGGTAGTCGCACGCTCACACGATGTAAGAAGGAAGTAGATCATTTAGTATGATTTGAATTCAAATTTTTGACACTCTTCGTTTCCCAGCAACTTTTTTCCGCAATCTGGGGAACCAAAAATTACTTCATTCTCTCTATTCAAATTACACGCCGTCCCTGTAACGTTTGATTGCGAGAAATCATATCATGCCCGTGACGTGCAAGAGAAACTCTATCGAAACAACCAATTCCACGAAGAAAAATAAATATTGATTCTCCTTGCTTACGTATCTTATGAATCATACCCGTTATACGCGGAGTGGAATCACGGGAAAATAATCAGTGCAATTCTGCAGAAATTTGATTGATATAGAATGGATGTGAAGTATGAATTCACGCTAGTACCAAGAACGTGTGAGTTGAAATTATCACCCTTGTACCCGACGAGATCGGAATATTCCGAAAAATATCATTGAAATGCTCTTCTGCAAATGAAACTTCACTTTCATAAATCACGTCACAATAATAGAGGATAGTGTTCATTTATCCAACATGTTCATGGAGATTCAATCAAACTTTCATCAGAACGATACCAGTCCTCAAACTTCATGTTGGAGATAAATTTGTCATAAAAACATGACGAAATTTAGAACCCTCATTTCCAAACGAATCCTCATAGATATACAATATCATATTTTTTCTCGTTATCTGGAGATTCAAATTCAAATGATACATCCCCGTGGAATCATGTTCACGAGGAGACTGAAAATAGACAACGAGTATAGACAATTTTATTTGAGTCTTAAATAAATCAGAACTTATAGGGAGTGAGTTTAATGTCTTTTTAGCCGTTTCATTCTCACGAATCGAGCAGAGTCATGAGAGTAAAGGTGCTGGTAAAATTTCTGGAAAAAGACAAGCGGCATCACGAGTAACATCAACCACGCCGCTGTAACTACTACGCCACTGCTATGCGTTTATTTTAGGTTTCTGTGTTTTCTGTGTTGTCTTTAAACGAAAATTCTCCTCTAATCTGATCATCCTTCACGCCCTACCCTTTGCTGTGAGAGTTTTCATACGTTCATTACAAACACACGACTTCAATACTTTGTATAATTTCATAGAAATTTGTTTATTTTCATAGATCAGATACCGTTTTCTTCGAATATTTGGAGTGTATACAATACGTTTGAATTGAAGATTCAACAAATGGTTACATTCTGACAGATGGAGAACTTAGTTGCGCGTAATCGAAACACGTACTTCGACGAAGAGAAATTTCAAATCCACATAAATGAAGGAACGGTACCAAATGAAATTTTATACCACCGTATCTCGTGGTTTCAAAACATCCACATTTTTGGATCAATAAAATCGACCTTGAAGTCATTTTCGATACATATTATTACATGGAAAGTATATATACATACGTGACCGAAAAATGTGCATATATCGATGAAATTACATTGCTATACGGCGATCGATTTATCCGTGAAGTAATCAAACATCGAATAATCAACATAAAAGTTATCTGGTTAACCGGAAACATTGATGGAACAATTGATGCGTTATTTGGCCAATGGCTCGTGCACCGTAACACGTGTGTTTTATACCATGTATACCGCCGATACCACGTTGAAATATTTCATCAAGCATTTAATAGGTATATGCCATCCCGTATCTAAAATGAGGGAATGGGAATAGGATATAGATACAAGACACGAACAACGATCGACGTATGAGTAAACCAATTATGTAGTGATCTCATATTAATCACCTTTTAGATGTAATAATAAAATTTCAATACACGGTGTCTGATGATGATTTTGCTGGTACAGGAAATATTCAAATTGAAAGTTGGTGTGAAAGAAGGAAAAGAAGACAATTATTACTACTTGAAGTTCGTTAAAAATCGATGGAACGAATTGATTCTCTGAGTGAAATCGTTGAAAATCATATATTTTTCAACTCTCCATGGAACTATGATAGTACTTTTCCGTATTGGAATATTTCCCACATTACTTTTTATCTTTTTCTGTAGTTGCGAGATTGCGAGATACTATGTTTCATAACTTCACAACTGTTCGATAATTAGAACGAGAGAAAATGTTTTGAAAAATACAGAGAATGACTTTTGAAAATTAGTTCATCGCGTGTATTCGTATACAAATTTCGCAACGTCCAATAAAACGTTGAAGACATTTCATTTTTATTCTGAATTACATACGCTAGAAGTGTTTTTAATTATTGAATCATGTGGAGAATAGGAAACCGCTAATGGAACAGTATCATTGAAAGAAGAAGATAAAATGAAATATATCTCAACTGTATATCATCATTGAGTGAATCTAACATTACAAAAGATCATTCTGTCGCAGGATTATTGAGAATGAGTGAATATATCTCTTGGAAACCTGAATAACATTAGACGCAAATATTATTCGGTCGGAGTTCTTTACACTGACCATAGAGATCGAATGTTATTTTGAAAATATTTTCAAAAACACATCCTCAAATAGACGATAGTTACCATGTGAGCCGTTTAGTAGTCCCCGCAACTATTTTCATTAGCTGGTTGAAGTAACTGTGACGACTGCTCTTTTTTAGTGATACCTTTTGTATACCTGATATCGTTTTCTAGAAGAATCCCAACAGAGTTGCAACACGCAATTGTAGTACAGTCACAATCAAATTTCAGACGAATGCGCTTATAAGTCCATGACTGAATGCAGAGAAGCGTTTCAAAGAGTTCTTTACCGGCACTGCAAGGCCATTGAAATGCCAATAATGATTGTTTTCAGAGATCAATCCATTCCTACGATACCATTTGCGTCTTCACGAGTATTAGGTGAAATTATTTCCCATTCACGACTTTATAGGAAAGCAAGCAGTAAAATACTCAGAGGATAAATATTGCCATTCAGGAACGGATGAATGTCGAAACGTTGAGTACAAAAACGGGCAGCTCATGGTATTCGTGTAAGATTATTTTATACAGAAAAGTATGGAATGAATTCAGAGACGGACAAATGTAAAATCAGTAAATGTAGGAATACATATCCTTCTGTATTAGTTCCATGTTAATTATTAATGGATCCATTTCGGCGTTCATGATTTTTTCATAAAATGATATTGATCAATTTCTAACTGCCCGGTGTTACATAATAATATACTGCATATCAACACGGAAAGTGGGTGATTGAAGCGAGTAGGGGGTGCAATAGAACTGAGGGATGTTGAGAATGGCCGTGACTCAACCGCACCTTATTCGAAAGTCAATCGTCCACATGAGATTTTTTTGTTGACCCTGCATGGTGCCGCATCGTGCAGGTTGGACAATAGATGATTCTTCATGAATTTCCAATCATCTATTTCAACATAAAAATACTTATCCATTATGTAATTCATTGTATCCCTGCACGGAAAGAAGAAAACAGCACTGGTTACTGTCCATAACAGCAATCAGTTGAAAAACAAATGAAAACACGCTTGGATGATAGAGGTTAGCGTGATCACAGTGATGTGTACTGCAGTTAAATTCGTCAATGCTGCTTGGACATTAACGGTTACTGGGAGACGCAGTAATGAGCGGCGTGAATTTGATTTTTCATTATTTTTCAATTAATTCCTGCGATTCACAGTAACCATTGCTGTTTCCTTTCCTCCGTGTGGTAGAAATCATCATAGGCCCTTCTTCGCCCCTTACTTGGCGTTATCGAGGCAGACTGGACGTATTCCTGCCCCTGATATGGGCCAGTGAACTACCTCAGATGGTCTTTACCAGGGATTCTGCTCGATAAAATCGTTACTCGAGCTGAGTGCCTATCTTATTTTAGTTTATTCATTTTTCATTGAAAGAGAGATGCTTTTATGTGTACCGTCAAGGAACTAGATTGTTCTCCAGAGTGAGGGGCTCATCGGAAAACTGACATGTTCACTAAAACTCCTCCATATAGAGCTAAGACGTCACTTTGGAAAGGTTCAGCGATTCCGATTTCACCGCTCAATTAAGAAAACCAGAAGATTAGGATAATAAATCAAATGAGCGTTAATTAACCCCAGTTCCGAATAATGGTGTCACTTTGGTTTTTGTCATAATCGAAATTCAGAAGATGTGCTGCTGAAAAATGAACTGTGGCATGTTACACCGACTTACCATAATGAAAATTGTGCATAAAAAGTTATAATAATTGGGTGCTAGCTTTACGGCTGCCAGTTTCAATTCCATGGTTTTAGGAAGATGGATAGAATTCGATAACTCTGAATAGAACTCGATTTCACGTGACACAAACCGTTCAAAACTTGACAATAATTTTTTGCTCGGTTCTGTATTTTGGTAGGGTTGGACAATTTTTGACGACTCCGCTACAATCGATGTGATTCCATGAGAACTGATTTTGAAAACGTACATATAATAATATAATAAATCAAGATTTTTTAAGAATTTGTATCAACGAAATTGATGAATTTGTGTCAAATCTGAATCTATGATCTGGAAAAGGGCGTTTGGAATTTGAAAGGGGAGTAGAGGAGAGTGGAGTATCAAATCAATGTAGACTTTTTCATTTTCGATGTATATAAGAATAGGTATTTTCGAAAATACAGTTATTTGAGAATGGAGCAGTGAAGAATAGAGTTCTCGTTCTGTTGGTAAAACTCGATGACTTTCAAAGGTTGTATCAAGCTCACCCACAAAAGAAAACTTGATAAAAAAGTAAAAACACATATGGAAAACAGTTTAGAGTTCATCTGTTTTCATCTGGTCCTATTTATTTTTATGCCACTATTGACTCTTGGAATCGTTCTTTTCAACAGGGGAGTGAATACTCGGTCTGAAGGCTTTTTGAACTCTACACTGAGAAAAATTTATAGTAAAATCTACTTTGGGATCTTAGAAATGAAGAAACATGCTGACTTCCCAATCAAATTCACTATAATACAGTAAAATTTACTACGTTATAACAATAGAAACTTGATTAAATTTACAATGTTTTATAGTAAATTCTATCAGTCAGTATGTTCTTCCATTACTAAAATCCCATGGTAAATTTAACTATAAACTTCTCTCAGTATGAAGGATCTAGGAAATATCGTGGTAAGACTTTCAAAAGAACTGTCAATTCAAACGATATTCTTGATCGAGTAAGAAATTCCTGCGATTCTTCAATTTCAAGGAAGAATTTAAATTAAATACACGGGATCAAAATTGAAAAAATATACAGCGATGGCATTGCAAGGAGTTGATGAAGCAGAACAAAATACCTGGATAGAAATGAAAATCGACCCACACATTGGGATGCTCTGAATGCAAATAGAGCCTTAGATGACTCACTTTTCAATCGGAAAAATTTCTATACAGTTAATGATTGAAAATTTCAAAATGTATCCCATTCAGCATAATCAGTAGTCAAACGCTGGCCCGAGCGTATCCCAATTTGATAAAATTGGCTCAAGTATGGTCCAAAATTATCTTAAGAGTTGTACACGCGAGAGTATAATCATTCTAGGAAAAAAAACCGATTGAAAGCGTCAGAACCAGAAAATATATAGATTTTGAATCGTTTCCTGTGCGATTGCTGCATCTCTCAATCAGTTTCTATCTTTTCTTCTCATCAGGGTAATCAACCTGGAAACTACTAAAGCACAGAAACAGAACTAGAAAAACATGAAAATCGCTCAAAATAAACAACGATGGAGTGAATCTTTTTCATCGTTTGAAGAGAATTATTAAGATTTTGAACAAAGATTGAAATAATTGAATGATCAGATATAATATTCAGATTCCTCATCAATTAACCCCCCCCCCCCTCTACGTAAAAAGTGAGAGAAGGCGATGAGATGAAAATTGAATAACAAACATCTCTATTCCCGCGTGCTGCTCTCTAAATCTGGAAGAGTGAAAAATCACTCGTTTCACTCCACTAAGTCTCAGAAGTGAGCCAGTACGCTTCGAGTGGGATTTTCACTCGTTTCGAGTGGACTCCTACTCCTTTAGACTGAGAAATTCCCTCTAGAATTGGAGTGGCTGTGAGTTTATAACCTCAAACCTTAGATTATCACTCTGAAAGAGTGGAAATTCCGTTCGAAATTCTGACGGGCTCACTTTTGGCTGGCTAAAGAATGAAATACCACTCCAACAATTTTACAGAGTGTATTTCATTGGAAACAGTTCGAATCTTCCGATAGCACAAGAATAAAAGAAAATATAGAGACGATGTGTCAGTCAAATGCCAGTGAAATCCGGAAGAAGACTAGCAGATCTTGAAACAAAAACTGCACAGAACCAGGCAGATTTGAGTAGGGATTTGTCCAGTTCTGAACGGTTTTGCGCGTTTTTCATCACAAGATCTACGGATTCTCATCCGGATTTGCCTGGCATTTTCCACAGAGTATCTTTATCTTTGCAAACTTGAGGCACATGACGGTTGTTGGACTGATATTTTGAATATTATCTGATCTTTGATCCCTGGTGAAAATATACGCTCGTAGTGAGTGCACTCGGAGCTGACAAGAAACATAAAAAGGTTCCAATCTTCTCTTGCCGGAGCGTTCCATAATTGCTTGTTGTGGAGTACTGAAATTATATGTTATCAATACATTTTATAAACGTTCAATGCCGTTTTGGGAAGAGTACTGTTACGTCCGATGAAAGGTAACGCGGATCATTTCATACAGTCTTTGAGTATCGGTTTTAAACTGTCAGGAATCGTAGCATTCCATGGCTGAATGGGTAAGGCGCTGGATTGCAATGATGAGAATCATGGGTTCGAATCTTGCCTTATACGCTTTCTTTGTTCCAAACTGTGCTTCAAGTAGTCTTCGAAACTGTTCCATTCACTCTTTGTTCACTTTCCATCGACGTTTCTGTTACGCTACACCACACTTTTCGTCTGCGCTTCATTTCAGTTTCCATTTTCACCAGGGGTTCTTCACAATTTTTTATTGAGAATAATTCCTGATAAATGAAACTGAGACTGATTCATCAGGTTTTTCTGAATTAATTTAATCAAAGGAGTGTTTAAGAAAAATCATTCCCATATGACATTCAGAACAGTTATAGTTACATTGAACAATACAGATGACATTTGTTCTCTGTATCAAACTCTTGAACAATTCCAATCTTTCTATGAAGATTGAATTCTTCAACACACGTCATGATATTTCTTTATCTCTGCATTGGAAAATCTAGATTTTCCTTATGATATTTCCTGAGATATATAGAAATACTTCTTATGACTGCAATGGAACTTTCCTGTACGCGTACAATAATAATAGAGAGAGTTTCCTCAAGTTCTATTCTAACGTTCAACGATTTTGCAAGCTGCACGCAAAGCGATCCACGTTTGGTTTTAGCCTGACGCAAGAAGATGGGACGACGTTCGTCACTTTTTCAGTCGCGAATTGAAGAAATTAAGCTGAACGAAAGACCGTAGGGGAGATAAAGAGATGAGGAGGAGAAGGGAACGTATGTACATCCATGGACCCATACATACGGACACGTACACACATACGAGCAAGAAGGCCAATAACTCGACAGTGTTGTGACTACGCAACGACGGCCAGACCGCTGGTCGCTATTCTCTCTTTCTCTTTTCTTTCTTCTTCCCCTCCTTCTTTATTTCCCTTCTTCATTCTTGTCCCAATTTTGCGTTCCAACTCAACGTCTTTATCGATACACCGTCTCGAATTTTTCCAGAGCCAAACTCACTTCTCGACGCGCCTGAGGAATCACCACTGTTATTTATTTTTTCTCTTCCCTTTTTTGTCGAATTGAAGTTTGTGAACCGATATTATCATTTCTGGATCATGGACGAACAAAGATTCGGAAATTCACATTCTTCAGATTATTAGTCGAGTTTGAATTTATACTCTGGTGGAAAACCGATGTCTTGATCAAGCCCGCTATGAAAGCGACAACAACAAACTATTTGCCATCACAGTAATCTTGTTAGCCGAGCCAGTGATTTTTTATCTGTGGCAGCAAAGCATGCGTCTACTCCTCCTGAAAAATTTGTTTCCTTAAATTTTGCTAGTGGAGCGAAAAGTTGGCTGGTTCAGTTCATCATGTTGTTATCTTAGCAATTCAATTAACCGTGGCAGCAAATTTTTAGCTAGGTGAGCAAAAAGATTTGTTATTCTGTATATAATATCTCAATTTGCTTTGTCAGCAAATTGCGTCTTTCCGTGACTATTTGTCATAATGATTCGTAAAATGAATGATAAAAGTAAATGAGAGTGAAGCATATCAATTGAATACGAATACTTCCCAAGTGGAATCAGTTTATTCTGCGCGAAATTTTACAAGCAGAGTTTTACATTACCTTGTAATACACAACACATAAGATGCATAGTACCGTATTATCATATTTCAAAGTGGAATTAATGAATATATCACGTTTCGATGGTTGTACAATATGCTTTCAGTAGAATTAAAGAAACCTATGTCTCTCAAAAAGAGTGGAGAAAGAGAGAACAGGAAGTATGAAAAGATTACAAAGGTAAAGGATACTTTCAATGGAGTTTCGATTACCATACAGAGTACGTGCTTACTGGGTGGATAATGATCATTTCATATATTTTTTCCTGTATCTACCGACAATGAGCAGTAGAGGTGAGCTTAAAGCTCCGTGCAATGAGTACAGAGTATCTTGGAATCTTTCATACACAGAAACGAAGAAACCTTTCGTGAGGGCAGAGTACTGGTGATCGTGACTAGCATTGGTGGCCGTCTTCTTTTTTCTGAAAAAATCTGCAGCGGAGGGTGAGATATAGAAAAAGAGGATATGAAGCACATTTTGCCAATTAAGATTAACGGATCTACGAAGTACAAGGATTTTCATCTACTGCGGAGTCTTTGAGGTTTTCCAATTCAACGTATCATCATTCCAATGTACAGAATGAGGAGATTGTGAGAATGAATAGATTTCACTTTGAAGGGAATGTGAATTGATTTCATTATCGAATAAGAGAATATTGATCGAATACGCATATATTGATGACGACATGAAATGAAATCTTGAAGAAAGCATTTGTTTGATTCTTTCGATTATCCAAAATTATACGGAGGAGAACAAATTTGCTGTAACAGCGAAATCTAATTTTATTGCACACCCTTCGCTGAAACAGCGAATATTGTGACGTGACAGCAGTCTATTTGCCACACGGAAAAAATAATTTAGCTGCAGCAGCTGAGTAGCTAGCACGGACACGGACAGCCATTAAATTAGCTCCTTTAGCTAAATTTTAGCTGTTACCGCGAATAAATTAACTACAAATGCAAATTTTTTTGCTGTAACAGCTGAAATTTAGCTGCAGGAGCTAATTTAATGGCTGTCCGTGTCCGTGCTAGCTACTTAGCTGCTGCAGCTAAATTATTTTTTCCGTGCATCACAGCAATTTCGACCACTCCAGCAAAATTTGTTTTGCCATTCTGTATACACCGCAGAAGATTGAATGATACACGGAGAAAAAGGAATTCGCTGTGGCAGCGAAATCTACTTTTGCTGGTTTCCTTTCGCCAGAGCAGCAAATTTTTTGCTGTGACAGCAAACTATTTGCTGTTCCAGCAATCTTGTTAGCTGCGACAGCGAATTTTTAGCTAGGTCAGCAAAAAATGTTGCTATTCTATATATAATACCTCGATTTGCTGTGTCAGCAAATTTTTTCTCTCCGTGTAAACATTGCGATGTGAATATGCCGCTGATTGAGTTGCTATCACGAAAACTCGTATAAAACGTAGTCATTACTTCCAGGGCCGCATCTGGAAATTCTCCGCCCCCAGGCCAAATATATAGTCCGTTCCCAGAGGGGGGAAATTGTTGGAATTATACATAATTCATAAATAATTCGATATAGTTTGTATATAAGTTCTATATTAGTACATATAAATTATATCGTAATGTTACCACTGATCACTTGTTCCCGAGATAGTTGTCGCTACGAAATATCGTCATCGTCACGATGTATTCTTCTTTGAAAATTACATCTTGGAAGCATTACTATTCAATCCTCCCCGTGTACAATGCGAAGAATTTGCTATTTTAGTTATTCATATTACTCTCTCAGCATTCTAATCAGCTGTGGCAGCTACTTTTTAGCTAAGTTAACAAAAAGATTTGCTATTCTATACACGGAGAGAAATTTTTACTTAAATTTACCATGTGGTTATTGTAACCGCGGAACAGATTAACTTCCCAATAGCATTTACTGTGGAACATAGCAAATTTGATCATTTTTCTATTGTCCCGTCATAATAAATTTCATTGTAAGTTCAGTATGTTTCTCAGTTACAAAGTCTTATAGTAAATTTGACTTTAAATTTTTCTCCGTGTACGTAATACCTAGATTTGTTGCGTCAGTAAATATTTTTTCCCCTGCATCTTCCAGTAGAATATTCCGATTCAATTTTTATTGTGATATTCATGTTTATCATTCAATTGATTGGTACATAATTCTGGAAAGTTGAAGTTGAATGGGAAAACTTGATTTTTTCAACTCTTATCATCGCGACTCATAGTTTCATCCTAGAAAAATGTCTTTGAGTTTGCGTTTTTTCTTCAACATCGCATTTATAGTTCAATACCAGAGACTCGATGGATTTTACGAGTTTCATCGGTATAACTTCTATCATGATGAAACATCAAGCATTCATTCGAATGCAGTACGCAATGTGATGGTTCCATCAACCGAGTTACAATAAGCATTAGGTAATATCATGCTTCAACGTGATGCATGGAACTCAATGATGTAAAAGTTTCAAATTGATACATAATCCGCGCGCTTTCAGGTATCACGCTAATGGATGATACAGACACGTTTTTTGAGTTATCACAGCCATTCATGTTAACAACCTTCTAGACAAAAGATGATTATTCATTGACTTAGAATGTTCCCTATAGCTATTCATCGCAGATAGATATTTCTTTTTCCGTTTTTTTTTCGCATTCATTTGATCTTGGCAGCGCTTGCTTTGTTCGCATCTTCATGATTTGGATAATGCTTGCTTCGCTCGCGTTTCATGATGAATCGCATTTCGATTCAATAGGAATTATTGGAGGGACGACATACCTCGTGGTATATACAGGAATTTTTAACAGCTAATGCATATTGGAGCTCATGAACAGCGTTCATTTTATGAAGGTTTAGATATCAGCATTCATTCATAATTTCTTCTTTTCGCATATATTCAATATCTTCATTCATAAATTTTTCCATACAACAGAGCAACCTTGTGAAGTGCAATTGGATTGAAAATCAGAAAATCAAGATTTACTATTCTGACGTACAACGGAAAAACCTTGTTCAGTCACATTATGAACGAAAATGGGTTTTCATACCAAATGATTTTGTAGAAGATCTTTTATTTTATTTGACATTCATAAAAAGTCGAAATCGTCATTACGAAATTATAAAATAGAAGATTCTCTATAGAATCAAGTGATATAAAAAACCCATTTTCGTCAAGAATATGACTTAACAAGATTTTTCTATTGTATGGCGGGATTTTATACGATCCACGAGCGATTTATCAACACATGCGAGCGGAGTAAACGTTGTCCAAACAGAAATTGATACAGAGTCCAGATCAGAACCTGATACGACCTGTTGTGACCCTGACGAGCTTGTAGGAGGATTCTAAATCAATTTCTGCTCGGGTGTATACCTTGAAGAATTCTCACCGGAGACAGCGCTATGTGGAATATTTGATTGTGAGCAAACCAAGCATCGTCAAATGAAATTTCTTGTGAAAATTACCATGAAATTTCATTAACCAAGAGATGAGTGAACATTCTTCCAAAAATTACGGTGCAATCTGTAAACATGAGTGAATTTTTAAACAATTTGAAGAGATATTTCTTACAAGTTTTACAAGTTGCACAATAATTTTTTTAAGGATTCCCACTTGTCTTTCGATGACTGAGATTCATCGCTAATTTTTCAAATCAAATTCTCTCAGTATAAGCAACAATGAGTACTAATTGAATGACAAGAATGCAACCATGGTGAATGGTTTATAGATTGTAAAAATACTCTAGCACAGTGGTGAAATGATGCCTTTGTTCCTCTCAAGAACATAGTGAATTACTGAGGCAGAGCTTTCCAAATGCGCTCCCGCTACATTGATAGAAACTTCATTTTTCACTGGATAAAACCAGAATAATAAAGATATCTTCTGATCATTTTAACGCGAACTATGTGAGAAATTTCTTGGAATTTGTATTCCGATTGAATCCGCTCTAAATCAAATTGTATGGGATGTTATTAAAAAAAAAAAAAAAAAAAAAAAACGATCAGAAACGAGTCCGGGATCTTCTTTAGGATCTCAGAGGATTATGTTATTATAGATTTATGGATCATTCTCTGTATACATTCGCTGCAACTTGAAGAATGGAATGATAATTCGCAGCAGTCTTCATATATTCTACCGTTAACCATTGTGACTTATTGAGAAGATCCGATGAATAATAAATAAGAAATGAACAGGCGGATAATAGATGGGAATTATTGTATCGATCTACCCGATGAAATATCTATGAATTGAGGTGGTGTCGAGCTCAAGGTATAATAACAAAGTATGTATGCACGGCTTGTGGTTTGAGAATTATGATCAAATAAACGTTATAAGAGACCTGTATTGCTTGCGGAGCCAAAATTCTCTTGGTGTAAATAGAATTATTTTGTAGAATATTATTTTCACTGCATTCAACGTTTTCCTGTGGTTGAAGTACCACATTCAACCCGATAGAATCCGAAAAATTTCCGGTTTGAATTCAATGCTTTCTGATTAATTGAATGCTATGAAGCAAAACAGCTATTCAATTTCCAATTTAGAATTAATAAAAATGATTGTGAAGTTTTATACTCATACAACTGATTGGGCTACCTACCCTAGTGGAGATTCATCTAGTTTTATTAGAGTTGGCGGATGACACGGAATAGTAAATTGTGCAACAAGTGCGCAAAGTGGGGATCCCCGCACTCCTGCGAAGCGTGTTGCCCGAGCGGAGCGATGGCGACATAGCTTTGCAGAAGTCGGGGCATCACCGACTTTACGCACGAGTTGCGCATTAGTACATTGTGCAACAAGTGCGCAAAGTGGGTGATACCCGTACTCATGCGAAGCCTGTTGCCCGAGCGGAGCGAGGGCGACTGTGTCTGCGGGAGTGGGGGTATCACCGACTTTACGTACGAGTTGCACATACTATTTTCCTTAACGGGACACCAGCGGCCCCTGACGATGCAACCCAAGCCAAATCTTTTCCGACAAATTATTAGAAAACAAAGCAAGAAAAGGAAAATATCGCTCTGTACAGACCACCTTTATTGATCGAAGAAGGTCTGTACAGAGTGATATTTCGAATTCATTCCTTTGTTTTCGAGTAATTTGTCAGAATAGTTTTGGTCGTGTCCTTTTTCTAACCAATGGGTCTGGTTGCATCTTCAGGGGTCGCTATCACCTTAACAGCCGTGCAGGAATTTGGCACTGTACGCACGACGTTAGGAAAAAGAATTTCTCACGTATAACTAGCGATAAAAAAAGTTATTGCCATTTTATTGTTGAACATGCAATAATTTTTGTTATTATAGCAATACAAAACTGTCTCGTTAACTGTGAATGGTTAATTCAGTACTGTTGGAGATTATATTTTTTTATAATGATTATTGTGAGTTGATATATGACAATTCTTATTGGTAATTCAGCAATATCATTGCGGGGTTTTTTCAATGTCCCAACTAATCACTTGAACTAGAAATAGCAATTGGTCATTAGCTGGTCAGAGCGTTACATTTTCCCCTCACTTATGGTCGATAATATGAATCATTTTTTTATCGAAAATCGAGGGTGGCAATGCACGAATTGTAATGACATGCTTACCTCCCGTGATACGTATACTATTTCTTTCCCGACTCCGCTGAAATAATCGTATTTCATACGTATAATGCGGAAGCGAAACTATGTATTCCTAAGGCCTATGTAACATGGAGCTAAGAGAGGGTGAAAAACAGAACGCGAAACCCTTGGATGAAAAGAAAGGCAAGCATCCACTCCTCTCTACAAACAAGGGTTCCGCGCTCCGCTTTCCGCCCTTATTCAGCTCCATGTGACACGGTCCTAACCGTTTCCAGCGGATGATGAGTGTGCGTGCGCAGTACGTTTTCATTGCTCCTTTGAGGGGGGATAGGGGGAGTAATCAGCGCTTCAGAAATAGGAGCCTTCCGAAGTAACTGATCCGGATGACTTGGATCAGCTACTCCGGAAGGCTCTATAGCATCAAGTTCATTATATACATAAAGGTCTGTCTACATAGACAGAAAAACGGAGAACGTGAACATAAACGGCTACACAGATCTCGTATACGGTCTAAGCGCATCCGTTCTAACGTTTATGTTAGTTGTGTAGACAGACCATAAGGACGTTCACTATTTTTGCGAAATTGGAAAACAAGTATCGTCCATCTCTCGGGAGGGAAATGCCTTTTACTTCATGTAATTCTTGCCCTCGCTTCGCCCAGGGAACAAACATCACCCTCGGTGAAAATCACTCATTTCCCTCCCTTGTAGTATAATGTACTATCAAATAACACTCACGTGGAAACTTCATGCAATTCACGTAAGACAATGCAAGAAACATAAAAGTGCGTAGAGACCGTTTATGAGATTAACGGAATAGTTACTGTCACAGCAGAATATTGAAATCATTCATATTCTCTCTCTAATTTACATTATATGATGCTTGGCGCTGTGTCACAAGTGAATTATGAATTGATCCATCTTTCTGTCCTCCTTGGGGGATCGAGAAATACAGGTTGTTCCCTAGGCAGAGAAAATGCACTTTCCTCCCGCTCTGCAGTCACTGGAAGTGATACTTTCTGCGCGAGTGTTATGAAGAATTTTTCTCAAATGAGACTTTTTTAATTTCTTGCCACCATGAAAATAACAGAGGTCACGTAATCTCCAAGTAAATTTTGATTTGGATAATTTCACTCCACCCTATTTTCATAATAAAATAAGAGTAGCTTCACATGAAATTCACACCCAGTACCTGAAAACTTCCTTTGAATAATAGAAATGTGAGAACTCCGAAATGTTTCGATAAATACAAAGAAAAGTCATTATGTGATTATCTAAAGAAACCTATCACCAAAATTGAGACGCCTTCTCATTGAATCATCACACAAAAGGAGATACATGGAAAAAAAGATGAGGTTAATCAACGAAAGCTTACAACGTACACAAACAAACTCAATTAGTAGATACTGATATATATATATATATATATATAGAACGAGGAACGACAAAGCTTCTCTGCGTCCACAAATACGAATCAGTTTTGTCAAAGGCACCTTGTCAGCAAATTATTCAACATAGTGCTACGATTCCCTCGTTAATCATCAAATTCTTCAACCGTTTGTTATTGACTCATTGTAGAGGGCGAGCATAATTACTTTGTTCCTTTCCCGATCAATGGTAATCTATCCACCTCTACTTCCATTACTTCATCTTCAAAATTATTCAAGGTATCGCACGAACTTCAACCGAAAAATCATCAATTTCAAAGGACAAAATGAATATAATTGACTATCGGAAGCTTCAACGTGCATGGTCTCTTCAGCTTCACCAAAGTATTCAAATTTGAAACAGAGTTTCTGAACTACAGAGAGAAAGAAAAAATGATAATACATTTTCATATAAAAGAATCTTTGGATGAATTATTCATGCTCAGAGGATTTCTAAATTACATCTTGTGAAAAATTATGTTTTTTAATTCCATTTGAAGCAATAGTATTATATTTTTGAAACTCCGAGTATACACTTTAAAAATTATGCGGAGTTTTACCTCACTTCAGTGATAGATTGCGTCTGTTTTGTTAAATTTTCCAAAAAGTGAGGGAAAAATTCATCAAATAGGAGTAAAAAGTTCCCTATTGATTGGTGAACTTTGCTACAGCCATTTTTGATGAAATACAATGACTTTCCAGTGTACATTGAAGCAGACCCCGGTCATAAAAATCATTCTTCTCTCTCGCCGTACATCTGAACATGCATTGCACGTAAGTAAAAGATAAAGAGGTAGGCGGTTACCCAGCAACCCCTGATCCTTATGTTCTTTACTCTGGATATCTTTTTGGATCTCCGTATAAAATGGAAATCTTGAGATATAAGTGAATATCAAGAGATTTGTAGAGATTTTTGCCAAAATTTAGATCTGAAGAGATCCACATGTGTCTCAAAACATCTAGATAGATCTCATTAGGTCTAATCTTTTTTCTCGGGTAGCACAATAAAATCACTTTGAATGATTTTCCAAACCTCACTCTCTGTTGTTATGTGTTGTTATGTACACAAAAGTCACAACTGGATTATACTTATCGATCAACAAATTCATATGGTATTTAATTTTATCTATTCAAAATTATTATTCAACGTGTGTGATCGTAACGACGAGATTATATTCTCCATTTTAATAACATTCATTTGAGTGATTTGAGATGAATCGCGTTTATACACGAACAGGTTATAACGCGTTACCATCGTTGCGATAGACGCGAACTGTGCCCCACCTCAATTCACATATACCACCAGGGATCAAGGGTTGCGTCGTTATTGACATAATACGAACGTTTACACAAGGTATTCTTAACTATAAACAGTACAAGATTCAAAATTTTATGAGGGACTTTGTATACACTATATGCATCATGTACATACGTACAAATGAAATAATCAATTGATGAATTCATTTTACCCTGATTAAAGTGCAGCGGCAATTTATAACAGAAATTTCAATGTGAAAAATTGTGGCATTCTTTGAAACTTTGTGAAATAAATACTGAAATTGCGTTGTTAGGGATTTTTATGAAATAGTATTTCAAGAAGGTTCATCAAGTAAAAGGAAAATTTTCGATCGAATTATTTTTTCACATTGCACGTGTTCAATTGGATCCTTTGACAGATCGATGAGAATCATTTTTAGCAAATATTTTTCTTCGGTACGTTGGAAATCAAGAATCAATTCAATGTCAATTTTTTCTCAATATAACGTTTCAATTCTCAAGCGATCGATTATCCATACACTAGAATTGATTTGACAGAATTCGGGAGGAAGCTTTGAGTTCTTAATGGCGGAATTCTAACGATATCAAGAGCATCTTTTAATTCCTATGAAAATGTTCATATTCTCTTATGAGCTGCTCAATTTTATCCGATCAATAATATACGTATTTCTCTGTACAATAGATTATTCCGGGCATTCATACCAATCGTTTACTCTCAATAAATAATTCTGAAATTCTGAAGATGTTGAACAATCATATGAAAGTCTTCGAATGTATTTTAAGAGAAGAAAAGATTCAAAAATTTTGAAGGGGGAATCTTGATTCAAAAGAACCTACTCATTCCCGTTGAACGTGTAGATTTCCGATTAAAACCAACCGAATTGAAATCAGGAATCTGCGCGTTCAATAGAAATTAATCAATTCTGTCGAGCAGGGAAACCACTCAGAGGCCAAAAACACGAAAAACTTCGAGAATTTTTTTCAAAAACACTGAAAGACATCCCAAATAGCACTGGACATCCATAGGATCCATAGGGTGTCCAGTCAATTTCCATTCCATGTCCTGGACGTCCGTTAACATCATTCGAACATCCATGAGATGCCCATTAAACCGACCATCATTAGAATATTGGAATTAGAGACCAATGCCCGTGTGGAAATTTTTCCGGGCGTCCTATATTGAATATAGGCTCCGTATGGGCTTATATTGGGTATCCAAACTTAGGATGTCCTAAGCTTAGTCACTAAGGAGCCTAGTCGGGTTGCTGATATTTAGCCTGATTTCTCTAAGTCAGGGACACCCATATAAAGCCCATATGGGGCCACGCGGCATTACCAATTTTTTCCCTGATCCTAAAAATTCAGGCACACCATCTACAGCCTGCATAGGCCCTTATATTAATTCTTTTTTTGAATATAAACTTACTTCAAAGAACAAATTTACTGAAATCGTATTGGTGATTTCGACTTTTTGCCCCCAAAAAAATATTTCATCCATGATTACTGTGTTCACACTATCTGTGAACAATATCAAAAAATCGGGAAAAACATCACTGTATGGTTAATTCCAAGACTGAATGAGGCTGTTCTGTTTTTTCATACAGTCCGATAATGTATGACAAAGTAATGTTGGGTGAAATACCCGAATAGAAATTGGAATCGGCTTATTCCAGGCCCTCTCTGGACTCAAGTCGAAGTGGTCTGGGTACAGATGAAGCCTTGGACAGCCCAATTTTCAATCGAGGAAGTTTTCTCCTTGCAATATTTATTCAATTTGATGATATCTGCAACAATTTATTATCTTCTTCAAGGTTTCATCGTCTACATTAGCTTCATCATGGGTGTCCTACATAGGCCCAAGTTGGGAATACTATGCAGGCCCTGAAGATGAGTGCGTGACAATCCTGTCTAGGCCCTATAAGGGTAACCAAAACGAGGACGCTTAGTTTGGCCCGAACTACCGCCAAGAATTAATTCAAGACGCGTGGATGCCTGCCTTAGTAGCACAGAATATTTTTGAAACATTCTGAGATTGTTCAGAGCATGTTAAATATGTTATAGTCATCCATAGAATGTTTCCCGTACATTGGTATTACTTCGGTGGACATTTGATGATATCAGAACTAAATGTATGCCATATGAAAATTCTCAAGTTTACATATAATTGCTACATTCCTCGAAGAAAGATTGGAAGATTTTGGGTTTTTCAAAAGCTCAGTATTCTGTGATTCGTTCCAATAACCGATTCAAACTCCAGCAACATGTGTTGTGACGAATTCCAACAGGCTATATTCTCTATTTTTCAGTTTGACGAATTGTTTTTCTCGTTCTGCTGGTATCCCGGATCAAATCCGATACGTGTTCCAGCGCTTGTTGAGTTATTGCATGTAACCTCTCAATCATAGGCTTTCAATGCATAATTCACATATGATATGCATAAAATTCATGATGTTGACATGGTTTTACAGGAAATCCAACAATTATACAATTATACACTTCAGTAAGCATGTGGAAGTCATTCGGACAAAAGTTACCCGAATCCCAGGGTAATGGTCCATAGAAGGATCATAATACCCACTGAAGGACGTCCTTTGGAATCCTTATGGACGTCCTCTTCTTTCCTGTCCAACTGTCAAATGGACATCCGTCCTAAGTCCCTTGGTCCTAAATCGGATACCTATGGAAATCCAAAACGTCCAGCCCGGACGTACGATGGACGTTCATCGGATGTCCTTGTGCTTATTGAGATATCAAAATTTAGTCAAAAGTTCTTCACTATAGGGGAGAGCGGGATTAAAACAGCCACAGGGAAATTGTTCCGTTGAGTCAAATTTCACAAATGGAACTGAATACGCGTATATTCTGAATATGCAAACTGGGAGAAATATTTCTCTTTCAATATACAGTGATGGACAAAATAAATCGTACACTACTCACAACTATGCCACACTGAGAAAAAAATAAAAGTGCCATTAACCACCACGCGTAGTTGGAGAATTTATGAATAAATCAACGAATTTTTAGTTGAAATGACTTGGAAATCGTAGACTCAACTACGCCACAGAAGAAGTTTCATCCAAAATCTCACGTAGTTGAGTCAACCTGGCAGGCAATCAATGCTTCGTTATTTTGTGTCAAATGTATATGGATACTTGACGGAAACTATTGTTCATTGTCCCAATCATTCACGTAGTTGACTCAACAGAGTCGGCCAACCTGGGGAATGATTCAATGCAACCTCCAGAGTTGGTTGAACGTATTTAACCTCCTGGCGTAGTTGAGTCAATTCAGTTCACTAATCCTTTTTCTCAGTGCATATATAATACACAAAGAACTGTTTTTTTTGCCAAATTCAACATATTCTTCATGATATCAGTATTCCTGCAACTTGATACATTCTCGTCCTTTCCTTCTCTCGGTACTCAACATCCGGTTCAGTCGTAGGAATGATTGAAATTTTTCAAGCAGTGTATGATTTATTTTGTCCAGTACTGTATACATGTTCAAAAAATATGCTCACTTATTCCTATTTCTGAAAACTCAATCATCAGAACAACTTCCCCGCGGCGCTTTCAGCTCCCCCCTCCCCTACAACTATTGAAGTGTGTTTTTGAATATTGTACTAGTTGTAAACGAGAAAATGGTGACTTCTCAGTATTGTTCTTTGGGCGTCCTTTTTTCGCTGCCCGGAGCAATAACTCCTGCGAATTGCAAGATACAATCAGGAACCAAGTAAATTTTGATTGAATATATCAGCTTCAACAGTACATAGGGGTTTTTTTTGAACGCATACTTCAATTCATCAACGATTTTCGAACCATTTTTTGTTCTCAAAATTTTTTTGAAAACCCGAAATTTTTACAAAAACCAATTTGAAAAAATCTTACTCATTGCGGTAGCTAATATCATATTGAATCAAAATTTTCTTGGCTCATGATTGTATACAAGAATACAGAACATGAATTGTACCATCGATATGAATAACCTACTTTATATATCGTTGAAAACATCGCGATTCGAACACCTTCTTCGACATCAAAAAGCCATTCACCACAAAATAGAAGCGAAGCGAGTACCATTTAAATTCGTGAATTGCGAGCGAAACTTCCTTGGAATCGAAAAATCCTGTATTATACATGCACGGAAATGTAAGGAATTGGAATATCATCTATACGCGAACGTGCTGAATCCACTTTCAAACGAAATTGAAATTCTTTTCATATTGAATCACAACTATTTTCATAGTTTTCAAGAATGATTTTTCACCTCCGATACACTCGAAGACAAATCCTCCAAGTATTTTCAAATCATTCTTCTCAGGATCGGCGTAAGTTCCAACGATATTGGAAAACAAGACTTTAACAAACTATTTGTTTTGACACTTCGGACTTACGATACCCATCGATTTTTTTTCACTTGTTATCATTCTTATTCGAGGGGTTCGCGGTTTCATCCTTTCCTCGATTATCAAAATCACGTAATATATCGGGTGACGAAATTTTTTTAGTGGAACATAAGAATTTCATAATACTTCTTTTTTTTGTCTGGTCTTTAGTCTCTTTTCTCGGATCGTGTGACCCCTTTCACAGCGGTGGGTGCGTGTGAATGTCTTCTAGACTCTTCGGAAATAATATTTCGTGAGAGTGATGTATATTTATAACCCCGACACACCAAGCCTCAACTTATGATCTAACAACTTTTCTAACCATTACATTGCGCCGAATTTTCCATCTTTCATCTCCTCACACGTGACGTTGTGCATAGAAATGTATGTACCGACATGTGTTTTTGGTCTGTTAAAGAATGCTTTCCCTTCCGTGTTCAATTCATAATGATGTTTTTGATATCATTCTTTATAGCGCGTATGCGAGAGCGAATAGTATTCTCATGGTGGCAGATTCATTCCTATCCCATGCTTCGAGGTGTGAATATTTGTATTCGATATTCTTTCACAAGAGAAGAAAAAAATCTGTGCAAACCTCAATTAATGTCGATACAGAACTCAATTAGCGTATAATACGATTGGGATGACAAGTAACAAAGAAAAAGATTGTTTTCATTCATCAAAATCCAACATCAAAGGGAAAACTAATGAATTTCATTAACGAAATGGAATGAAAAAACTGAAATAACAATGAATGAGCCTGGTGAATATAATAAAAGAGTGATGGAAATTCGTCAATTGATAAAAGACTGACAGAAGTATACCACAAACGATGAATCGAGAAAGGCTATGAAAATAAAAAGAAGAAGCAGATGATAAACGAAGCGGAGATCGTATGAGATGAGAATGAAAGAGGGTGAAATTGTCACTTGTGTGCAGCATACAAATATCTGGATGGCGGACGTATACATATAGTTGGCTGTGATATTCAATCTACGAGTCTTTGAGTTTACTCATTCAACGTCCTGAAATGGTTTCGAGTGGTAGAAAAGCAGATGAGATGACAGAAAAAGAAAGAACTAGCACACAAGGGTACGAGAAAAACATGTGTTATCGATAAACCTACGCTTTTTCCTCTTTCATTTCATTCCATCGGTTTCCCTTCAAAGTGCTGATGGAACATCCAAGAAAACGAAAGTAGAAAAAAGTGTCCTGTTGAAAGAAGGTATCACAGATCGGTTATTAACGAAAACATTTGATAATCATTTTGGATAAAACCAGTTTCATTTTTATTTTATCATTTATGAATTGTTGGAATTGAATCATCTATGATAAGATTTGCGAAGGCTAGAGATCCCACGTGAAACGTTGTGTATCGAATACATATATCGATTATAAATGATGACGCACTGACTATGTTACCTTACACCACCTGAAATCGATATGCATTGTGTGGCGCCTGTATAACTTTACAGTCTTAAATCCCGCGGTTTACACCACGTCTCGGGATACGTGCCAACAATGATTCATATGCGAGATGGACGATAATTTTCGTCCAACATTTATATTGATCTGCTAATCTAAAGAGAACGGTACATCACTTTCTGATTCATCGAATCGTTTATTAAAAATAAATACAATTTTCATAAACCGTTTGCGTGCCATGTAAATGAACTCGCTCGCGTTTAGTGCTCTCTACGTTAGTCGAGTGATTATCATATTACCTCCAACGACTGACTGAAAACTGATTGTACCGATCTCTGATGATCGATTAACTGCACGAGGCTTGAGAACTCGTACCACGTACAAGAACAAGACAATGTGGTAGTAATCATTTCAATAAATGCTATCTACTCAAAGATAACGAAGTTCAATCTCCGGAAGGAGACTCGACTGTGGTTCGATCATAAATTTTCCAAGGAAGATGATATTAAAATTTCTTTCCTCTTCGAGGAAACAGAGAGTGATATATGTCGATTTTTATCACCTCTTTTCAGACATGGAAATATCCGAAGAGATTGTTTTAAGATGTATCATCTACTGAGAAAGGGACTACGTATTTATGATGCATTTTTTTTATTACCTTTCGCTGCAGAAGAAGAACTGAAATATTTAATCAAGTATTTTGAATTCAATATTCCTTATCACCGATAGTATTGAAGTCTCGAATTTCATCGAGCCACTCGACTGATTTCCAACATTCAATTTATGGCTAGATAAATGAAAGTATCTGGGAGTCTTGAGTTACTCCATGAGAGTTGAAAACACCTCTCAAGTGGAATAAGTTATCTCCTTCTATAACTTATATTTCTCTTCTATCACTGGAACACTCAGGAGTGAAATATATTGAAATTTACAAGAAATGTTCGACATGCTAAATTCAATTCAAGGATTGAGCATGATTTTCGGGTCAATCAATAATGGATTGAAGCGAACATAATTGAGATGATTACGATGAGATGCGTTCGATGCAATTTTGATTATTCGAATTATGCTGTTGAAATTTGAGGAGATACCAGAACCGTGAGATCGGCTGATTTTACCTTCTCCGCAAAACCTTACACGGAAGATTCATTTGAACTTCTTCATGAATCCCCATCATCAGTGATTAGATTGTTTCTTTATTGTCATAGGCATCCCAATGCGTATGACATCCATCGGAACTATTCTAAGTTCACTTTGATTACTCAATTTCTTTCTTCGCTGGAATATATTCACCGTATATAAAATATTTTTATCTGACACCTCCAGAGAAATTGCTGATTCACTACATGAAAACAGTTTGACAAATGGGAATTCGAAATCTTCGTGTATTTAAGCATATAGAATACTTTATTATACGGTTACGTACTTGTACTTTGTGACATCAGAAATTCGGAAGGGTACAATGGTACCGTGCTGATTTTCTTACATTCAATCCTTCTAATCTTATTTCCCTAAGATGAAATCTGACATAATCATTTCACCGTTGTCTTGGTCTACTCAAAGACCTCGTTCTTTCAGGTTTACCAAGCAAAACGTTGAAAGCCGTTTTCTCTTCTCTCATTCGTGCCACGAGACCTGCCCAATGCAATCTACGACTCTTTATCATTCCAACTATATTCGGACTATGAATATAATTTATGCAATTCATGGCTATGACACTTTCCCCATTCCTGGGTACGTTCATCTATTATAGGATCAAATATTCTTTTCAATACTTCATTTTAGAACAACTTCAACTCACAATGCGAGAGATTAGGTATCTTTACGAATGATGAATTCATAACTTTTGCGGATTATCCTTTTCAAAACGAAATATTCGATCTTAGATTCCCATTTTGTGAAGTCAAATGAAGCTGAAACTAGCAGCCGATTGTTATAACTTTTGATTAAACGTTGTTGCAGCTTTGTTCACTTCAAAAGATCGATTGAGTAACAACAACCCACCAGACGTTTCAGATGCTTAAATTCTTGATAACACTTTTGAGTGAAAAGTTAGAACATTCGGCTGCCACATTTATGGTTGTCAGTTTCAGCTCCATTGAAGTCAAGGGGGTGATTTGATCAATCACAATAGTAAGATAATTAATGATTATTAATGACTCGAAACGAAGCAGATATTTCGTACATAAAGTTGACATTGATTTGGTCAGGTATTGGGACATTTACCTCATGGACTCGATTCAAGTTGACGGTCGCCCAGCAGTCTACCTGATCGTACTCGTCGGTGGTACCGGTGCATGTGCATCATGTGCGTAAGAGCGCGCTCACCGCACGTGTGGTCTCCCACCTAAAGAACTGTACAGCTTTCCTCTCTCTTGTTCACCAATCGTCCCACCACCAACATTTTGTTTCTGTCCATCGTCCGCATATCCGCGACAACAACGACGCCGAGGACGGTATGTGTCCAACGACATACTACGTATATAGCGAAAGACAGTATATAGAGCGTGAGGTATGTACATACGTACCTGCGAGTTCTTCAGACAAGTATGGGCACACAGGACCGTACGTGCTTAGGGTATGTACGCACCGATTTTCTCCCTCTCTTTTCTTCTCTCTTTTTGTGACTTCGCTCAAGTTATCTCGACCACCCTGTTCCTCTTTTTCTTCCCTCTTCCCCCACTTTGCTGTCAATACATGTCATGCAAAGGCCGTATCACCCTTGCACGAACGTGTAACGTGTACGACGTGGCATCCGTTTGCGTTCTATTCTCAATCGCAAGTTACCTACCGACAATGGTACTACCTTCACGTTGCGGGACATTGATTTTGTCACGAGGAAAAATCCGTTATCGAAGAACAGCGTGTCTTTGAGTATGGTGTATTTTTATTCAAGATGTATGAGAAATTGCATTGTCTATTGTACGATGGGAAGAGATGTTTAACTTTACGTTTAATTAATGCAAATGATCCTTCAGAATCTGCGCATATGAGGAGAAAGATTCAAGTAAAAAGCATTGGATTATTGTTGTTGCATGATAGGAGAATGTTTGTTTTGTGAATCGAAAAGAAAACATTTCTGAGGACTAAGCACACGAATTTAATTAGCGAAAGATAGAAACATGGGCTGACATTTCTTTCGACCGAATGTTCATGCAGTTTGCATATTTTTTGGACGATACCAGAAAAAAAACAAGTTGAAGAATGTCTCGCTCTTTCTTTGCAGATTCTCCTCAGGCACCTCCCAACGGCCAGATGTCTTCTTGATCGATTTTGGGAAGGAATTCAGAATACATCCAATGAGCACTCATCATAGTTCAAATTCTCAATTCCAGATTGATCCGTCTTGAGACAAGTTTCGATAGTTGGATGAATCATCAAGTCTTGACTATAATCAATTCATATTCAGTTTAATTGTGAATAATGAGTCATTCAACTTCATCGATCATCATGTTTCAGTTTCTTTCGATTTGCCTGAATTATTTATTTTCAAATTGATTTCAATTCACTGTCAGCGGCAACACGGAGTTGCAAAAAAAAAACATGAATTTAATGCAAAATCCCCTGGAGGAATGAAATTGTATTGATACACGTTCTCAAAATCAAATACCGACGATCGAAGGTACCATACATTATTTGTCATCATTTGGCGAAGCTACTTTTCACTCAGTTAAACTCAACCTGAACTCCCCACAGCGTAACGAATGTCAGGAAGGAACTTGCGTTGACATATCAACCGAAGTCTTTCCCAGTGGGCTATCATCACCAACAGAAGCGAATTGATTCGTCAGGGATTCGAACACCCTACTCACCAACCATCCATGTCTGATGAAATAGTACGTGAACCATTCAGCCATGGTGCCGGTTTCACCGGGAAGTTCCACAAAATACAATTAATGTTGGATTCGTCACCTATTTTACACCATATATCTCACCGGAATTGACTTCAGAATAAATGAACTGATTTAACAACAGCAAGATAGGAACTCAATTCGATATTATTTCCTGTTGTCAAACTTCAACACAATTTTATCAAAAAAATATGCTGGCAAATTTCATTAGAGAGAGAGAGAGAGTGGAAATACGTTTGGACCACGTTTTTGAGGGATGAGTGATTAGAATTAGTTCAAACGATGATGGAATTGAACTCCACAGTGTGAAGAACAACGACTATAAAATCTTCAATTCTGTGGCTGAAAGGTTGATATAGTCTCTGGCGGGATGAAAATAGTCGACGGAAGGTACGGGTGTTCGAGTCCCTGAAACTCTATTGTACTCCGCTCGTAATGGTAGTCTCTGGGGAGAAATAGTGCTTGATATATCAAAGTTTCTCCACTAAGGACACCGCTCCATTACAGAAAACAACGGTTCGCAAATCAATGATTCTTTTCTCTCCCTTTCTTCACCACCCATCCTTATCAAACTTACAAAATTCACTTTCCATCATAAAAATATTCACTTCAAATCTTCTCTAATTTCCCACACTTCTATCTTATGATAATTTTGTAGACTCATTCTTTAGCCTTGTACTAAAATTTCACATATATATAGGTTAACTAATCTCACTGTACATTCTATAAACATCATCTTTTCATCGTGTACGCAAATTTAGTATTGCGAGTAGTTTTTTTCCAAAAGAACATGAGGCGTAAAATATAATTTCATGTGGTACTTAGTCGTTAGCTGCAACGTGATTACATTGGAAAATGCTGTGGTTCCAGGTAGAGTGATTGAAATCCCAGCAGTATGGTATGTTATATTGATACCATCAACTCTGTTTGGAACTTTAATTACTTCTGTAAGTCCGGATTTTGTGCGTCAGAAACGTGGATTGGTATCAATTGTGTGAGTTCAATGAATGTAAAACATCGTTGAGAAAGTCAACTCTCAAGACAATGCATTGAAAAAATTCCGAATCTCATCGTGTAGATGAAATTGTTCCGGGTCGATCGAATATGCACAAATCAATTTTTGAATATCTTTTGAGCAAGAAAAAGTAAGGAGATAACAGTGATGGTTAGTTGAATAAGACATAACACATCCTTCGCAAAATACTGGTTTGATGAAAAATGTATGTTCTGATTGTTGAAATCATTAAAATTCTAGCCATTGGACTCCTCATAAAAATCTCACAAAAGTGAAAAAGAATTGAGACTTCATTTCCCTGTACATCTCTGAGAAGAAAAATCCTTCATTCGTAAGAATATCTGAGGAATCGATTTTATTTTCGTTCAGAACACTTATAAACGCAGTGTAATTATCCATCCGATGGTGAAATTCGTTATTATGGATCAATTCTCTTGCCTCCAGTAATTATTTCTACAAAAACAACATGCGTTTAGAGATCTTCCCATTGCACAAATGTCGTTGTATTAAAAATACATTTGGTTGGAATTATCATCATCAGCCGAGATGATCACAGCACCTAATACGGCTTATTGATCGTTACCAAGGACTTGAGAAGGATAACAAGACCTTTCGAGAATCAATAGATGTATCGTTTCTTTCCCTACTTCCAACGATCCGTTGTTTTATTCCGAACAAGATAAACTCGATATTCTCTAACATTATGATTCAAATGAATCAGTCTGAGCGTCGTTTAATTTGAACACTGCAATATTTCGAGATGTAATTGCACCTCATCATCGTAGTCATTCAAAACAATTATCAAGACAATTCAGGTGAATTGGAATCGAAACCGTTTCGAATCGCCCAAGTAGTTTTATTTTTATCTCTGCGGTGTGCACCTTGCGGTTTCATGAAATATGTTTGAAACTGTGAAATTGATTTTGAGCGGGTGGAAAATACAATAGAGAATAGAGAAGAAGAAAGAAGTCAACAGGTGATTAATTGAGAAAATTAATCACCGAAATGTCCTGATTCTGTCATTGTCGGGACAATTATACACGTCTACTTAACACCGCGGACGATGAACCGAACCAGAGTAAAACTGAGCAGAATGAGACGACGAGAGCAGAACAGAAGCAGAGGCACAGAACAGTGTCGAATTCGTCCTACATACACGTACCACCACAGCATCGAATGAAACGATAATTGGCATCAATTAATTTTGATAGTAATTTGTTGCAGTGGTCGCGGCAAGCAAGACGATGACGATGTCGGAGAACGAACCGTGACATAAGCCAATCAACAACCATTCTGCTCCATGAAAAGATCTAAGAACGATGGGAAAGGCGACGCCAGTGCAATTTATTTCCGGAACTTGGAACTTGGAGTATCGGCTTGATTGCTCCAACTGCTTCGGTGCGTGCCACGCGTCTTTCGAATTAACTTAGTTTTTATACGTCTTTCGATATATCGGATTCAGAACGTATATAAAGAAATTCATAATTCACACATTTTACTTCTCATTTAGTGTTCATTCATGCATTTTACGATTCCAAGTGAAAATGCGTGATGAAAATCTTGTATTTGAGTACCGCGTGTACGTATATACATATATGTGATTGAAGACTTGTGTATATACGTAACGGATATTAGGTAGAAACAGTCCAAAGTATTCTCAGACGCACCGGTAAATGAATGAATCCGACCTCAATACTACACTGCACTTTAAAACATCATCAAAGCCATGTGCTCTGTCCTATTCTCTTCTCCCCTCCTTCAGTCTAGTTCTTTTCTCCACTTTAATTCACTTATGGTCTATAGTCGTACAGTCAACTGATGTTGAAGAATCTCTCGAATTGACAAGAGCGTTGCAAAGTGAAGTACTAGTTAGAAATACTGACTCGGAACGATCACTCGACGTGCAATGGGTCTTTGAAAGAGTGCAACCTACTTAATATGAACGGATGATAAAAAGCAAGAAAGAAAAGGTAATTTGAGGAGGGCTTCTTAGATGCGTCGTCGGGAAGAGAATTAAAATGGAGCGTGAAGAGACAACAAGAAATAAAGTCCATAATGTATCCATATAAACGAGAGGAAGAAAAAAATGAGAGTCAAATACAAATAAGGATACTTTGAATAAGGATGAAAAATAAGAAAGGAGAACCGAGAATAAACGGGGAAAGAAAAAAAAACATACTTCTCAGTGCATTTCTACACATACTTATTTCTGTCTCGTTCCTTTCTTCTTTCCCATTCTGTTGTTTTCTCTATAGCTTTCTACCGTACCACAATGCGTATATATATATATATGTAACAACCAACAGAAGTAAGGACGGGTTTCCGATTAAGGCCTTATAATTGACGTCTGAGGCCCCCCGTCTGGCTCAGTCACCAACAACTGGAAGACCGCTTTTGCGGAGCAACAGCGAAGCGGATCAACGAACACGTAGAAAAGAGATTTCTGAAATACATAGTACGATTCACAAAGTCGTGAAATGAGAATCCGCTAATTTTCTTATGATAAAACGTATTATATAATAGTAGATCATCGTAGCGAAGAATTGAATGACGGCCATCCTTGGGGAGTTTTTGCGTTTGGAATGGTGGGAAAAAAGATGAACTCGTTCGAAACGACGTGAGCAGAGTGTTTCTTACGCACAGAGACACCTGATTGCAACGTCACAAACTGTGACCCTGTATTTTGTGAATTCTTGGCATTTTGCGAAAATCTGTGATAAACTGTCGTGTACACAATAATGTACCTATATTTCACGATATGAATATATCAATTTGTACTGCATGATTTTCTCTGTGTGAGGAGTCACAGACCAGCCTACGTCTATTGAATTCTTTTTTTTTTTGCTTCATGTAAAGGGAATTAGATTTTTCCTATTTTTCGAAGGGTTATTTCGTCTTGGAAGTAGTAAAAGAACATGAGATGAACTTATGCAGTGTGCTCGTGTTGGTGCGCCTTTTGACACGCTTTAGCGATCTTAAAAGGCTTCAACAACTTCTTTCTTTGCATTAACATCGGTACTTGATAGAAAATGCACAGTTAACCGATATTACCCAGCACTTTTTATGGGCTGCGAGCTATACGGGCAGAAAAAGAATATGGGAATTTTGTTCTGAAAAATCGATTATATCTTGTCATCTTCGCAACGATTCCATCATAAAACTGCTGTATATCACTTGGGTTTCGTAACTGACGTACAGTATCATTTCAAGTAAAATGTGTAACTCGATTTCATAAACTCACGATCCTTGATGAAGAAAAAATTTTCGTGTTCTTATTATTTCAAAGATTTTTAGTTAGAATCTGTAGAAAAATTGAGAAATATTTTAGGACAAGAATTCTAGAGAAATTCAGTACAGAAATGTCAAGATTCAAAGTCAAATATTCAGATGAAAGTGGAATGGAAAATTCTAAAACAATAAAGGGTAGGTCTGGGAAATTTGAACAAATTCAGAGTCAAATTCAAGTTTTATTTGGAATGAAGATGAAAAGTTTTAGAAAGATTCTAGGAATGTCGGGAAGGTTCTAAGAATATGATATTTCAGAAGAAAGTTGAATTGAAAATTGGATAAAAGAGTTTGAAAAGAATTTAGGGAAAATTCGCACGGAGAAAAAGGAATTCGCTGTGGGAGCAAAATCTACTTTTGCTGGGTTCCTTTTGCCAGAGCAGCAAATTTTTTGCTGTGACAGCAAACTATTTGCTGTTCCAGCGATCTTGTTAGCTGCAACAGCGAATTTTTAGCTGTGGCAGCAAAAAATTTTTGCTATCCTAGCGAAATTTGTTTGCTATTCTGTATATAATACTGAACATTTGCTGGCGGAGCAAACATTTTTTGCTGCCACAGCTAAAAAATTGCTGTCGTAGCTAACACGATTGCTGTTATAGCAAATTTTTAGCTAGGTCAGCAAAAAATCTTGCTATTCTATATATAATACCTCGATTTGCTGCGTCAGCAAATTTTTTCTCTCCCCGTCACAGTCGAGGATTTTAAGAAAGATCATTCCGTCCCGTAAAGAAGTTCTCCCTATCCATTTCCATAAACTTGTAAAATTTCCAAATTACTGTCCATGTTTTGAGGAAAAAATGCGGAAAAATGAAGGAACTTATTCGCATGGACGAGGGAAACTTATAAGGGAAGAAATTGAGCTAAATTGATGCAGTCGCAAAATTTTGCAATCCATTGTTATGATTTTGTATTGAACATTGTTCATACTAAAAATCATTGTATTAGACGTTTCAGGTATCTCAATTTTTAACCAAAGTTTTGTATACAAAGTTGTGACAATCAACTGCTCCCTGATCAAAATGACCGTTAGAAACGGACAGAACCTCTATTTGAATCTGACGGAGTCAATATATGTTTTTGAAAAATACATTGATTCCGTTAGATTCAGATAGAGTTTCTGTCCGTTTCTAACGGCCATTTTTATCAAGGCTGGTTTCAGCTTCGTTTTTGAGAGAGAACATGCATGGGATCGGAGAAATATTTCATTCAATGATTACAAAGGAAAAATTAATGAGGGGAGAGTGGCCTACGTTGACACAATTTTCATTTGTTCGTGTACACAATACAACCTTGAAGAAGGAGGCAATTTTTTCCACTTCGAATTATTAGGAGAAATCCTAAGTAAACAAAACTACGAAGTATTCTCACAATAATCATCGTCATTGTTGAACTTTTTGAATGCCAAAACATTTTATCCGGACATCGGAAGTGTCTCCAGAACTTGGACCAGAGTAACATATGATGAGACCCTGGCGAGTTTACATTGAACCCTTTTTCAGAAAACTCCTTACCCTATGAGTGGGATAAACAGAACATTATCAAGTTATATGAAGTAGAATATCGAAAAAAACAACAAGAACTTCTGCTCGTTGTGGTAATTTATATTTAATCGTGTAGCAATTCAAACAACTGGGAGGCTAACAGATTTTTTCTATGCGACTACGTACAAAACTCATGCGTGTACGCCTCACACAAACATGTCTCAAGGGAAACGCAATTGGTTGTCCCAACGTAGACGCATTATATGCACATTGAAGATCGACTTTTCTACCCCGTACATGAATCAATTCAATTTTTTCGTGTACGGATCCTTTTCCAGCATAAAATGAGGGGAAAAAAATTTATTCATTTAATTAGGGAAATATGAAACTCAAATTTGATGAATTTACTGACAATGGAGCTGTTGAATTTTACTTTGACTACCGCGAAAGTGACGTTCATTTTTAATACAAAAAATGATGGATTATATAACACAAACATTTAGCCATTCATACAATACGATGATACAGTTTGTGATGAATTTTTTTTATAACTCTCACATCAACCATTTTTGAATAGTTTCCGCTGTCTCAACCTATCCTACACTGAGAGAAATGATGATTAATATCAAGAATTTTAATTCATGAATACTGCCAAGAATAAAAATTCTCGATTACAGTTAATATGTTATTGGCTCAAAAGAAATTTTCTTAAATCAAGGAAATATTTCTCGATTCAAGGAAATTTCTTTTGGGCCAATAACATATTAGCTATAATCAAGAATTTGTATTCTTGGCAGTATTCATGAATTTAAATTCTTGATATTCATCATTATTTCTCTCAGTGTAGTCTCAGAGTAGCCCACTCCACTCTGTTCATCGGAGAAGAATGAAGAATAAGAGGTTTTAATTGAATTGATGAAATGATAAATGAATCAATTGAATAATTAACAATCAATCATGAAAAATAAAAATGAAAGTAAATAAAGTAATAGTGAGATAAATGAATTAATAAAATAACTTAGAATTAGGATATTTAAAATAAAATTCGGAAAATAATATTAATTCTATTATCGTTCTCACAAAATGAATGTGATTGTTTTTGTTCCATCAATTTTCTCATTTTATTTTGTTTGGAATAGAATAATTGAATTAAAATAATTTTCCTTCTGAAATTTGTATGAATGTTTAAAGAATCAATCATTTCGGTAATTCTAGTTTATTAAAATGATTACTTCATCATTTATATTTGATCAATTCATTATTTTGAGTCCTCATTATCATTTTCAAGATTCAATCAATCGATTATTGATTAGGTTGATTCGATTCGAAAACTATTTCCTAATGTAAGGGGTTGGTCCTTCAAATCGAGTGATTAAATTCTAAAAATAAACGAAGTTATAGCAACCATTAAAACTTAATTAAATGGGTGAAATATGTTTTATCATCATTGAAGGAATCATTTTCCAGGTTTATTAGTCTTTTTTTCAAGAATTTTGAAAGAATTCAGAAAAGTTCAGGAGGATTTAAAGGCCTGCAGTGTAAAATATTTTCGGGCGAAATTTCAAATGAATTCAAAGGAATTCAGTATTGATTGTTTCTGATATTCCAATTCGAAAATTCTGGACTGATTAGAACAGAATTAATTGATATTAACCTGATGTGTTATTTATTGATTGATTTCACTGTATGATATCTGAAATTTCAGTAAGCGTCGCGATGCTCCGCGCGACGTGTCGCTTTCTCAAGCCTGTACACCTGCTTGGTTCGCATCATTTATGATTTAAACAGTGCTCTCATCAGTTGCATCTTTTTCTACTTCAACGGTATTCGTTTTGCTTGCATCGATTGCAATTTCAATGGTGCTCGTTTTGTTCACATGATTAGTAATTCAAACAGTGCTCACATTCCACTTGATATGACTAATAACCATTCTTGATAAGCATTGATATACATGTGTACGAATTTGTTAACATATTTGAACATCGATAATCAACAAATTTTGTCAAAGCCACAATTCAGCAACAAATCACAACGATTGAATAAAATTTGGGAGTTGAAAAAAATGTACATAAAAAATTAGGAACATTTACATGCTTCATGGAAAAAATGGTCCATAAGATTGGAAGAGTAAAACACGGGAGTATTAAAACTTACCGTAATATTTACCGTGGTTTTAGTAAACATGACCAGCAATTTTGATAGTGCCGTATTTTACCACCCTCGTTGGTATATTCTGTCGGAAATTTTGTTCCGTACTTCGAAAAGATTGAAGAGATCTTTGAATTTTTCTGAAGAGGCGTTCTAAATCAGAAAGCGTTTCGCAACACCTTTCTTTCGTGGTTTCCCTCACAAGAGATCAAAATGAATGCACTGGGCAAGAGTTTATTTTTGGTTAAAAAAGCTTGTTTTGGATACGACAAAATAAATATTTGGTACATACAAACATGACTCACTATCCTCAGATAAGGTTGATTGACAGTTGAGAAATGTTATATGAAGTTTTTTAAGAGTTAATAAACTTTATTTACCAAGTTTATGGCGAAAAAATAGTGAGATAATGAATTATTTTTCTGAATTGGTGCACGTGATAGCTAGAAAACTAAACAACTCATTCAATTCAACAAAAATTACTTCCCCCAGTAATCAATTATTTTTTGTGAGAATCAAACACGTTGGTTAAAAAGTCTACTTAAATCATTTTTGTAGCAACTTCAAGCGTTTGTTTCAATAAAACATTGTTTCCTTTACTCGTCTCTTAATCAAGTGGGAACGGTTTTTTTTTTGTTCAAACTCGTAAAAAAACCCGCCAATTGGAACCTCCAGCGTTGAGAGGTTTATGGAAAATTGAATGAATCTGCAGCAATTCATCACTTCACCTTGAAGAAAAAGGGTTTGTATACTTTTGACATATGAAAGTACACTTAGAAATGCAATGAGTTCATTTCTTTCTCTCGTTCCAAAAGCATTCCGAAAAAAACGCAGTCTTGGAATCTCCTAATCTGGGATACCTCCTCAATGAATTCTGAGATATGCGGGAAGAGTTAGAAGCAACTGCTGAGATTCAGAGCATGTCTGAGAGATGTCGAGAGATTTTAGACAAATTTTGAAAGTCAAAGGTTGAGAATTCAGTCAATAACGCATAAAGAACTACTCGTCGTATTGTAATGAAATCCTTCATTATCCAGCGATAACTCCGTGATCTCTCTTGCTTTCCTAAAATATACTCATCATAGTGATCACAATCAGATGTATAATGAGAAATTTTGTTTCTTTATGTCAATGTTGTTGACAACAGAAAAATTGACGGAAAAATCCTCTTAATAATTGTAGTTGCATTCAAGAACATAGTACAAAAACATTAATTATTGACTGGAGTTAAAACACGTTTACGATGAACAATTGCTTCCAAGGAAAAGCACATTTTCCCCCTTTTAAGGGTGCGAAAATAAATCATTCATGGGAAACGATTTCAGTAAAATATGAATCCCAAGTTCAGTTACATCCTACATAAGTTACACATTCACTCACAAATAAGCATAGTAGGAATTTATCTGAATTCCGTGCTTTTAATGTGAATAGAGTATCCAGGATGATGGCATAATAAGTCACGAATGCTTTCAACACATGCCTCTCGTGTACACACCTGTGACACTAGGACGAGAGTACCGGGTGCTTTTAATTTTCTCCACGCTCTAACGTGAACCAAAATATATAGATAATATATACACGCAAAGCATACATGCATGTATAGGATATTTCAAAAATTGTATCTAAGATATCTGATTCCCATTCCCAAGTAAAAGATCTAATGGGAATCAGAAATCTTATCTTCGATATCATTACATCTTCATTTCTTTTGACTTTTCGATTGCACAACCTTGCATATATTCCTCAATAACCAGTTGGAAGGATTATTGAAGTGATTATTTATAACAGGAAACGGAAATTTTATTCGTATCATTCATAGTGTAGAGGATGAGAATAATTGGAAAACTCAATCCCAAAATCTCTTGCAAGTGACAATTAAAAATGACATCGATAAATCTGGAAGAACCATCAGAACTTTGATGGGATAACGGAACACCCCAGGACACGGACAGTGGGATTCAAGTGGCCATAAAATTTATTCGCTCATCCACCCCATATCCTGAGGCATCTTTGGATGTTCGATAAGTTATAACGAGAAAATATATATTGTATATCTGATAACATGAATTTCATGTGGAAAGGAATGTCATTGTGAACAGAGGGACAAACACTTCCTAAATGAGACACCTTTGGGAAACCCTAGAAGAGCTCTTGTGTTGTAGCGAGAAAAGAACAAACTCCTCTCCGTACGCTCGTCATTAGGGAAGATGCATTCATTCCTCACTTATATTTATCATAGAAACTCTTTGCTACCGCATTCACTTACACTACAGGATTAAAGATTCAAAAGTTTCTTTACGGCTAGTTAAAAATTTTATAAGCTGCGAATACGGGCTACCACCGTTGGGAATGAAATTTCTATTTTCTCCAAGCGCTGACGTGATGAATATGAGAACAAGAAGATTCTTGTTGCAAAAATCTGATAGGAATCTTTGATGTTTTAGATTTTTTTCCAACGAATTCTTATTAAGGTGTTATCCAAACTTTTTTGAATTCAACTGTTTTTTGGACCCATGTATGTACCATGGGGCCCAACCACCCCGACATGGGCCCAAGACTGGGCCGGAGTGAGGCCAAAGTGGGGCAGAATTCATACACGCTAGGGGAGTGAAAATATCAAACGTTGTGTCATTCAAAACAACATGGAAGTACAATGTTCAACTTGAATGAAGTAAGTATTTTATGGATGGTTCCTCAATTGGAACCGATATTTTGTGCGGAGCTGACGAGTTCATCTAAAATCAACCGTATATCCCAAGGACTTCAACACGACTTCCTTTGGTTATATTTCTATAATTTGAACGGTATTCGCTATCCTCACATCTCTGTACTCTAAGAAAAAGTAGGCATTTACTGAGATCAGATTCAGGAGAATTTGACTACATACATATTTCAGAGCAATCACAGAAGTTTTATGGATTTTATAATGCAAAATTCCAATTTTCGCAGTAAACTGCCAGGAAATATCCTGTAAATGTACTTGAATCTCCCTGTTACAATGTTTCGTAGTGTATAATTCCAATAGAATCTCCTTTACTCGCATCATGATCAAATAAACGGCACTCGCTATGCTCGTAGGTTTGTATATTGAATGACGTTTGCATTTTATGATAATTCTCATTTCGATTGACAACAAGTTATCGAAGGAATAAAATTTCCCGTTGTGCAATTAATTTGTAATTGCAATTTGAAGAAAAAAAAAGTATTCATTATTCTCTAAATCTGAATCAGTGGAATCTTACTGACTCCGCAGTCATAAGTATACCACTAATTCCAATCAGTTGCATTCCACTGCATAATCGGTCATATTTCACTATGAAAATCAGCGAATATGTACTGATTTACAGTGTATATGCACTGGTTCGCAGTGGTATACTTATCGCCACAATTCAGCGGGATTCCACTGGAGTAGTCTCAGAGAGTAACCTGATTTTAATATGTTGAGAGTCATATGGAAACAAGGGACAGCTGTATAAAATTTTCACTCAAGTGATTTTGATAAGAACTGATTGGCTATTGAAATGCATGAATTTTGTGAATCACTTGGGCACTCTTGATAAAAATAGTTTAGTTACAGCAGCGAAGTGGCTAACATGAACATAGACAGCCACTGAATTAGCTCCGCAGCTGAATTGTAGTTCATCATGAAGTAAGTAAAGTCTTATGACTGGTTTGATGAAATCCTCCAACTCTGTCTCCTACTATCCGCTAAACGTTCCAATTTCTACACATCTACGACAGTCCTGGGCATCCTCCTATAACACCACATTTTAAAAGCTTCAAGTCTTCGTTGGTTAGTTTTTCCGATTGTCCAAGTTTCGCAACCATATAATGCTGTGCTCCAAACGTAACTCTTCAAGAATTCCTTACTCACTGCTAAGCTAATATTCCTTGAGCATAATAACTGTTTCTTTTAATGAAAAACCTGTTTTCCTTGTGCTATTGTTGCTCTTATATGTCTTTCGCTTCCACCGTTTTCCGTAATTATGCTTCTTAGATATTTAAATTCTTCCACTTGTTGAATTGTCTCGGCATCTATTTTGATCTTTTTTGGATTTTGGTTGGAAGAATGGTGTATGAAAATTGAAATTCTGTTTGGTTTTTCTGTTTTAGATAAAGAATACAACCTGTATTTTTCCCACCGATAGGAGACTTGAATTGCGGGGCGCTGTACGAATGTGAAAATAACTATTATATATAACACATAGGCTGGAAAGTCTCGGGCCTAACTTTATTCATCAACGTAATCTCAATCTAGAACGATGCAATCATTCCAGCGGCGCTCTAACATTTCAATACTACTTTTGTAGAACGATTCCTCTTTTTCCTCAAAATAGGCTTGAGTTTCAGCGATAACCTGTTCATTCGAGCGAAATTTCTTACCGGCGAGTATTTTTTTTAGGTCTGCAAACAGCCAATAGTCGCTGGGAGCCAAATCTACCGAATACGGTGAATGTGGAAGCAATTCGAAGTTCAATTCATGTAGTTTTGCCATTGTTTAGATTGACTTGTGACATGGTGCGTTGTCTTGATGGAATAAAATTTTTTCTCTGCCATATGCGGTCGTTTCTTTGCAATTCCGGCCTCCAAACGCTCCGATAATGCGATATAATATTCACTGTTGATGGTATTTCCCTTCTCAAGATAGTCGATGAATATTACACTACGCACATCCCAAAATACCGAGGTCATAACCTTTCCAGCTGATTGTTGTGCTTTCGGGCGCTTTGGACGAGGTTCATCAGTGGCTGTCCGCTTGGATGACGATCGCTTTGATTCCGGAGTGAAATGATGGATCCACGTTTCATCCATTGTAACATATCGACGCAAAAATTCTGGTCTGTTACGTTTAAACATGGCCAAACAGTGCTCAGAAGCATCAACGCGTTCTTGTTTTTGGTCAACAGTGAGCAAACGCGGCACCCACTTTGAACAGAGCTTTCTCATAGTCAAATGCTCATGCAATATGAAGCCAGCACGTTCGTTTGATATTTTTACGATGTCAGCCAACTCACGCAACTTCACTTTTCGATCATTCAAAACGATTTTGTGGATTTTTTTTATGTTTTCCGGTGTTACCGCCTCATTTGGACGTCCACTGCGTTCTGCATCATTGGTGTCTCTACGACCACGTTTGAAGTCAGCAAACCAACGTTTTATTGTGGTTTCTGATGGAGCGGAGTCCCCATAACACTTTTCAAGCCATTGCTTCGGTTGAACGGTATTTTTTCCCATCAAGAAGCAGTGTAGAATGAAAACATGAAATTGTTTTCGATCCATTGTTTTAAAAATAACGAACTAATGAATAGAATATCATGAAATTCTTACAGCTGTCTTTTGAAGGTTAGTACTAACTGAAAAACAGGTGAATGCAGTGAAATTCGCGTAATATTTGTGTCTTTTCAGACCATGTGTTATATGATCTTTGAACAATAGAGAAAATTTTTTTATCCAATTGAAAAATATATGAAAATACTCTGAGAAGTTCGTTGGATAAAGTTATGTTTTTGATACCTGAAAAAATTCTCAAAAAAACACTATTTTGAAGCCTTCTTGACATTAATAATGAAACTTAACAATTTCTTATTGAGAAGTAACAATTATTTATCAAATTTCACAGATATGTTATTAAACTTAAGGAGGAAATTCTTAACATCAAGAACAAAATCCCCAACATTAAAAATTATATCCCTTCGTCTGTAAGTCACACAGAGAAAAGTTTATATTACAGATTATTAGACATATGAATTCTGTTTGAGAAATTGTTGATGTAAAAATTTCCACAACTTTTTTACAATGTTATAAAATTCACCATGAATTTATGTGGATATTTCTGATTCTTTACAATGAATTTCCGTGAAAGGGTAGTCATGTCTTTTTCATATTTTCATACATGTGACCAATTTTTTGTCCATCGATTTCTGTATAATTCCTTTTACAATTCGATGTCACAAACTTATGCGGAATTCAACATATCAAAAGACAACGGTATAGCAGTGATGAAGGATATCGGTATAACGAATTTGGTTGCCATAAATCATTCCATGATAACTTCTTAACCCCTGAATCTTATCACATAATCTCTCAAGTATATTTCAATTTCCTTCTGAACTTTACCTCGTTAAATTGACACACCGATGGGTATTTTTCCTCATTTTATGAATTATCGATCACACAATATCCACAAATTATCATTAACGTATTGTAGAGGAATACTCCAATGAAATGTTATCCCAAGTGGACAAATTTTCAAAATTATATATAATTATATGCAACGTATATGTCAACTTTATTGAATTATATATAAATTATATGTAACTTATATATAACTGAAAAATATCTTTACATGGAGTGATATCTTGTCGTATATGATCATGCGTGAATGAATCCGAAATTGGTTCATATCTGATATCCCAATCAGAAAAAACCGAAGTATGCCAATGTTGACAACAGGCAGAGTACAGTGCCAGTATTGGGCCCCTAAGAGTCGGCTAGCACGTACCCAGTATGGAAAGCGTTATCATTTCGGACAAATGCCAGTACTGCTGCAGTGCAGACCGACAGTACTCCACCAGTGTTAGCCGGTACTGGCGCAGTACTGCGCCAGTTGTTAAATTCTGATTGGGATTATATACCTACGTATAACATCATTTCTGCTTAAACATGGCTATATTTCATTGTATATTGCATCATATATAGTTGGATACAACATAATATCATGACAACCCAATAAACATTGATGTCTAAAAGTGTCGCATGAGACATCTTTTAGACATCTAATAGACATCTTTAGATATATGCACTAAAAGACATCTAATAGATATCTAAAAGATGTCTCATGCGACACTTTCAGACATCATGTTTATTGGGAAGTTAACAAATTTTCGTCTCAATCATAAACGATCAAATATCATCATATGTGAACATTTTGCTTCCTCGTTAGAGGGAAACTTTGTGATCGTTTTGAGGAGCCGCAGATTTTTTTGTCTCGAAATTCAAAATCTCATAGACCAAAATGTTCTTCAGAATTCAGGGAACAATGTTGTTCCCGTTTCTGTCTGTCTGTGTGTCTGTGTGGCTGTAGCCCCCCCTAAGTTTCGTACGCGCATATCTTCCGTTCTGCTCATCCGATCGTTTTGAAATTTTCATGACAGTTGTGGACTAGGGTGATAGTGGATCCATATAAGTTCAAACCTGATTCATTCAGAAGAATTGTGTGGATGAGAAGAACTCTGACAAAAAATGAACATTCCGCGTACGCGCGTATCTTTGCTTCCTATTATCTGAATCCTATCAAACTGAACCACGTTTTAGTCATGACCCAATAGTGGTCCAATATAAGTTTTATCCAAATCGGTTGCAAATTGTGGGAAATTTTTCTATGGGATCTGTATTTTTTTTTCAAAGCATGCCTTCCCTATGTCGTTATCATCCAAATGCTATGAAACTTGGAGTATAATCAGTTTACGGGGGTTAGTTATATGGTGTGAATTTCAAACAAATCGGAATTGAAGAAAGAAAATGGTGAGCACTGAGCTTCGAAACAAAATTCGGAAATTTCGTAAACATTGTTAACATGCGGATAACTTCCGTTCCTATCATGCAATTTTCATGAAATTTTCACCACAGCTTTATGCAGTGTGGATCGCAGTCCTATATAAATTGCAATCTGATTCTCCAAGAAAAACGGGAGAGGGAAAGAAAACATGTATTTTTTTCAACACAAACGAGGGAGCCATGTGCCAATTGGCGGAGTTTTTCCCTGAGTAAAAAATGGCGGAATATTAAATTATGCATATGGACTTATGTGGAAAGATCGACCGCATTCAGACAAATAAATCTATGCAAATTAATTCAACGGCATGATCTATTGGAGTGTAACAGACATCATCGTACAGTTAAATATAGAATTCGTCTTCTCAATGTACCGTCATATATATGGACAGGAATCAATATCATACATTATTGTACAGGAATAAATCATATTCCGTACAAGGTGATCCACTTCGAAGAAATTTGATTGAATGCCCAAAAATCTCGATCAAAACTCTTTTCCTTTTTCTTCAAAACCATCATCCACACGGAGAAAAGTTGATATTAAACGGAGAGGAATGTGGTTTCAAACATCACTCCATTTTGTACTGAAGTAGCAGCATAAATGACATAGTTTAATTTTTACAACACAGTGCAGTTAAAATGAATGCCTAATGATTTGAAAAATCGTTCCATTCAGCGCAATTTTACATTAGGAAGTATGAATTTTTACTACACTGTGTTGTAAAAATTATACTATGCCACTTACGCTGCTACATTAGTACAAAATGTAGCAATATTTAGGAGTCGTTTTTCTCCTTGTAAAGATGATTAAACACAGTATACTCGATTATGACAACAAGAACTGTAACTTTTTATTTTCTCATTACTCTGCATATTCAATTTCAAAAGAGTTATGGTAATCTGTCGCTACAATAAAGTATATCTCACGGCTATGATATAAATATATTAATTTTCACTACAAAATTTTCTTCGCGTGGAAATATCCATTTCCACAATGACTCCAATTACACCAACATTTCATTCACAAGATTTTTCGTTCAAAGTACTCTGAACTGAATCAGGTTCTAGGAATATTATACTATATAATGTCGAAAACATTCAACGTTTCATAAACAATAGCATGTGAAACTTTTTGACATGGAAAATCAATTTACGTAGGATATGAATTTTTCCAATTGAGGAATTTTGATTCTCGCTTCAAAATTTACTCTCCATTCAGATCACGATATTTATATTCTAAGTGGAGTATAAAAGGAGGTCAATTTTTTCGTTCAAACTGCCTTCATAGTCATTCAAGAGACAAACACGCGAATCGAAAAAAAAGTAAAGGACCTGAAATTTGGATAGGTTTCATTGATTACATTCCATTACCACTTGACAATTTTCATTTTGAAATTCAGTGCAGATTTTTCTAATGACGGATTCAAGAGTAGGGTGCGCATTGAGTCCAAAGCCAAGTAAAGTATGAGGAATTTTTATCAAATTTGCCTCCCTGAAGCTCCGTGTAGATAGATACTAGACATTTCCAAAGGTAATTATCAGAGTGTTGAAAAACTCATTCGAACCCATCATATTGGAGTGGGTAAAAAACCGCCATAGTGCCATCACACTGAGTAAAAATTGAATAAAAACACTCCAACTTTTATAACTTATACGTTGAAGGATGAAGGAACTGTTTCTTAACAAACACAAAAAGCATCTATAATGAATTCTTCGTAACTAATACTAGAAAATTTTTGTTGAAAATGTGAAGAATATTCGCTTCACACAATTGTCATGTGGGAAATACGATGTATTTCAGATGATTTACTTTGAAAATATCTAGTATCTAGACAAAACGTCAGGAAGGCAAATTTAATAAAAATTCCTCATACTATACTTGGCTTTCTGACTCAATACGCACCCTACTCATGGATTCCAAAGAACCAAGCACTCCCCAGACGAAGACGGATCCAAATTCATAAAAACATATTTCTCATCTTGTGCGATAATGTTTCATATCCAATTCACGTCAAATCGATTCCTGATTTGATTCGGCAATATTTTTCCCTACGAGAGATGGAGTAAATACTTTTCTTTCACTCAAAAAGAACATACTTTTTCCAATAAACTTGTTTATCTCGTATCAAGTTTTTGCATTGAAATTTTCATATTTTTCCATACAAATTCTCATTCCACTTCATCTGGGGTATGTGAAGCATTTAATTAGGTTTCATGGTTAGAATATCTTGACGCAATTAACGATTTATTGGAATACATGAAATCACTTTTCCCAGACATCAAATCGCATACGTTACAATATAATTGAAAATGAGTAAATGAGAATTGAATTGTAAAATTTGTGCTGAGTAATTACACATCCACTGTTGATGTTTCTTGAAATATTGATCTTTGAATAAAAAGCAGCTCGTTATAATTTTCAACCCTGTTTTAGTAATTTCAGACGCAAATCGATATCTTCCCATCTTTTTTACATGAAAATATTCAATATCATGCACATAAAACATTAAAAGATATTCTCAAATGAATCACCCGCTCTATTACAAGTATACAATTCCATCGAATAAAAACCGAAACCTTGAAACTATTATACATTGTTCAATAACCCTGCAGTTATTGGATTACAAATGACACAACATGACATGACACGACGGAACACAACACGAGAACGCGAACCGCGAATACGAGAGATGTGGAAGAAATTGAGCACGTTGAACCCTTTTTTGATTGCAATGAGTTGGACCACCTTTATAAAACCTGACTGAACATTCCTGCGACGACAGTCGCAGTGAAGTGGTAGTCGAAAGACCTAGGTCTACTCGACATTAGTAATAACGTTTTATATGAAAACGTTGGAACAGTATACTAATCGTTGAACGTGTTGAATAACAAGTAGAAAAACAGAGTAGTGGTAGTAATATTAATAGTAGTCATAGTAGTTGTAAACGCGGTAACCGCTACATGATTTGGAAACGCGAAGAAGAGAAAAAAGAGACAATGCACAATACAGGCGTGGAGTTGAAGGTGGTCCAACTTACGTGGCGGTTAAATATAAGCACGCTCTCCCATCTCGATTACGCGTTTATTCGGTACTTCTCTCTTGGTACACGAATGACCACGCGTATACGTATATTTACCATACTCATTCAAAGAGTCAACGACACTTTTCGATGTATATAGAACCGTATACCTCCTCCGATGGATTCCTTCTCGTATACAAATTCAATTTTCGAGAAATACAATTTCAAATTGAAACCGAATCCAAGTGGATCAAGGATAAATAAAAATACGATACGATTAAATTGAAATTTGAAAGAAACTCACCATAATCAGGCCGAACGACGGCTTGCACCGCTTGTTCGTTCTTCTTGCTGCGTATCACCGGTTCACCAAGAATAGTGAAGTTTCTGGGTCCAACGCGGTTCACAAACACTAGATACACTTTGCCTCGTTTAATATTAGCGCGCACTACTCCACTGGAATCGTCGCGTTGTTGTTCCTGCTTATTATTGTTGGTGTTATCGTATCCGCACACGGATGTGGACTTTCCAGGGGCAGATTTATCGCGGAAATGAAGTCTGACACTATCGTTCTTTTGTAACGGCAAAAATCCGGGCTGACTTTTGTAAACTTGCTTCACTTCGAACGTTACCGCGTAATTGGAACCGGGTTTTATACGAGAAGACATGCTCCTCGCCTTTCCCTCGAACACAGTTGGAGCGAGATACGCCCGATTTCCAACGTCCACGTCCGGACACCAATTTCTACCGCGACAATTTTTATTTCGACATTTCCGTCGTTGTTCGCGGGGTGATTCGGCCCTCGTACGATTCTTCATTCGTCGTTTTACCGATCTCAGTACCCTCGATCTGTCCTGAGTCACATCGAAGGTTACAGAGGATTCTCCTGCGTTGGGAGAAAAATACAACAATGGCGTTTGAGTCGAAGAATGCCGGGGTAAACGGGTCAAACTGAAATTGTCATCCATTTTAGGATGCAGGGATGATTTAATTTTCGACACGTCCAACAAATTGATCTTTTCAAATCTTCTTCCTCCCTCCTGAGACACGAAAGGATCTTTTTGAACCATCGTCCCGGATTGTTGAGCCCTGTGATCGACGGGAATTTGATAATCACTTGGAGTAACTTGGGAATAAGCGTTGACCAGACTTTCAAAATATGGTACCGGGGTTTTACTTTGTTGGTACCATAATTCATCCTGACTGTTCCCTTTGAGACGATACGATTGTAACGTATTTCGAAGAAATTTGTCATCGTTAGTCTTCATCAGCTGACCGATCGCTCGTTCTTTCGTGGTATCGGCGATAATCCTCGGCACAGTGAATCTTTCGAGAAAATTTCGAGGATTGGCGGGGGGTGCTGGAGGTAACGCGAAACTACCCCCCAAGCCGCATATAATCCCGGTAACGAACAGAGACGCCCACATCATCCAATTTGGATGGCGTGTGTGATCGGGGCGAGGTCACGCGCCTCGGTCACCCCGATTACGGCGATGTGCGTGTAATACCCAAAAGAAACTTCGATTTAATGCACCCCAGTCTCCAAAATCAACGATCGGTGGATTGTTTCTTCATTTCACTTTGACCTGAAATTTGCTTTCTTTCTTTTCATTAAAAAACCAGCCTCGAAAATTCTCACCCATGGATCACCTATTTTTCATACCCTCTCCTTTTCCCTTTTCTTTTTCTTTTGCATCTCCAAGATAAGATAATTATCGTTGGAATTAGACTTAATTGTGGAAGCGCGCGGTTGTTGTTTCGTGCTTGGGGCGTCGTGGTTCGGTGGTCGTGAGAGTTTGCACACACCTCCTCACACCTCTTCAGGACACGTGCGAGGTGGTGCTCGTTCACGATGTGTTGTACCACCGGTAAGAGGTTAGGACTTCCACTTCCAGTGGATAAACACGCGGCTCGCTCTTCTTCATCCTACGTAGCGATAATATCGTCCTCTTCATCCTGAGATTCGGTGAACGCAAAGTATCCTGGGATTTTCTATTTACGCGCATATAAACAAATGCATATGCGTACATAAATTGAAAAACATCCCTGCGAGAGGAGAATCGAATTGACGCGGTGGTACAGACACAACCGAATCGCGTACACAGAGCACCTACTACTAAAGCTTGCAGATTATCGCAGATGGTCGCGACCGGCAGCTGCGACGATCGCGTGCGCAACAGGGGTCGTCGTTGTCGTCTTGGTCGTCGTCTTCGTCGTTGAACGCGCGTGTTTACATGTTGCGATCATCGTGCCGACGATACCGCGATACGTTCTTCATTCTAGTTCTCCTTTTCCTAAACGTCCGAAACCTCGATCCACGAAAGCTCCGCAATGATGGCTTTGGTCTCTGTTATCGAATATCGAACAGTTACGACGGTTCTCCAACGTGATCGAGATACCGATTGAAAGATTCTCACATGTTTCACCCTCCCTCCTGCCCTGGTTTATCAGAAGAAGATTCGTTTGGGTTGCACTTTCTAAATCACAATCGAATTCAAAATTCACAAGAAAAATAATAAAACAACGCTGAACTTTCGTTTCACGCACAACATATATACACACACATGTAAACACAATTTTGTCTACCTTCAAAGACCTTTTGCCAACCAAAATAACGTTCGCGTTCTCCACCCCTATGAAGAGTGTCCTGCTTCTTATTCGTATTCTTGGGTATCGTGTTGCACTCTCCGAAACAGTTAGAAGAAGACGAAGGAAAAGAAGAGGAAGAAGAAGAAAGAGAAGAAACAACTGTCTGTCGGATTTGCTCTGACCAGCTAACCAGAGAGATACTATTTAAATATACCACCAGCGCTGCTCGTTGATGTCGTCGTGGTCTTCGTCTTCGTCGTTGTCGTCGTCGTCGCGGCGTCGATCGGGAACGTTCAAGACTTTCTCAACACTTTCTTCAAAATATTGTTATTCGGGAGAGATTTTAATTTCTCATATATGCCTTGACGGTCCGTTGTTTTTATTGTTTTTATGTTTTGTACAATCCTTTCGATAGGTCGCAACGGCACTTTCGAACGTTCTTCAGATTACCAAACGTTGCGCTTCGATAGTTTTTGACGTTCAAGTGATTGCACGATATTACAGAGAAAAAGAGAGTGCAACAAAGCTTAGAACGATTTGAATAATTGTGTGCAACGTGTGCACGAGGTCCTCGTGTCGCGACTATATGAGTATCGTCGAGCCCGCGTCGGGCGCGCGCGACGGTTCAAATTAGACTGAGCAGCTTATTCGCGCTACTGAGGCCGGCCACAGAGCCAGCGGCTCCTAGCGGACGCCGGCCAAGATTCTGCGTGCGCAGAGCAGCCCATACAGTATTTCCCGTCTCCTACCGTATCGTATCGTACCGTATCGTATAGTATCGCATCGTATCGTCGCTTTGCCGTTTCGCTACCACTACCACATACTTCTTTCGCTCTCATAAGACATACGTACGACACAGGTCCGTCGGTTTCTGTTTTGTGTGTTAAGAAGCTGCGTACAACAGCGGTCTGACAATGAGGGAACCACACGCGCGATCCTCCCTTTTATATTGTTCAATTTTTTCATTCATCTCCCGGTGATTTGTGTTCTACTGCGTTTAATTGTATCGTAAATGGAACGGGAACATAATCGCATTGGAATTGCACGATATTCCATGATATCGATATTTTTTACAGAAACTTTATCGAGTTTATATTGAATTTTATGAAATATCTATAAAAATTCTATATAAAATATCGATATCGTGAAATATCGTGCACCTCTAATTGGAATCTTATCACGTGTGGATCACAGGACATACAGAAAAACTTCACTAACTCGAATCTCAAAGAAACCACACCACCCGTCTGTGGACAATTCCCAGTATTACGAAGTTCTCACAAGGGGTGTGGGTGAGGAAGTTTAGTCACAGGTTTTTGAGTCGTAGAGTTTCGAGTAACAAACTCATCGTATTACGGTCTTGTGACCCTCCTACATTGTCTTCTACAGATTTCGAAAAACAGAGAGATATTTTGATGGAAATTCAACTGTTGTGTTATGTAGAAAAATGGAAAATTATCACGAAATCATGATACACGAATGACAGTACAAAATTTTGTAGATATTTTGTAGATTGTATAAAATTTATATCAAATTCTATCTGAATTATATATAAATTATATTGAATTATATAAAAATTATATATAATTTTGAAAATTTCTCCACTTGGGTAGAGGGTTTATTTTTTGGTTAAAATCCATCGACAGCAGGTTTAAAAAGCATCCCCCTTCGCGTAAAATTTCATTTGGACAATTTATGTATACATCATACAGAAATTATATGAAATTTTGTCGTAGAGGGTGATTATATACAATTTATATACAATATCATATTTCGAATGTTTACACTTGTTATAACTCATTTCATTTACCCTAGTAGAAATTCTGAACGGGAAAATACGACCACCTGATGAGACATGCCTGATTTTCTATCAGGTCCTCATCAGGTTTCGTGACGGTTTTCCCTTTTTTGCTCGATTTGATGGAAATCTTATCCCAACCCTACTGTACCCTCGCGTTACAACCCTATTTGAATCGTATTAGGGGAATCAAGTAAGGCCCTTATAAGGGCCTCATTCACGGCCCTAGTAAAAAGTAAACATATATGGACCCATACATAATACAAATATAATCCATATATGGTCCATACATGTAAACGTGTGGAATCATATATAATTCATATATAATCCATACACAATCTATATATGACCATATAGGATCCATGTATATAGTAATGCATATGGAGAATATTTCATATATGACAGAATTTTTCCGCATATCTCTAGTAAAAAAGGGTTATATATGGTCTATATATAATTATTGAAGTTTATACAACCCTTGTAAAGAAGGATTATATATGGTCTGTATATAATTATTGAAGTTTATATAAGTATTATTGAAATTTATATATGCACATATATAGTTATATATAGTGGTATATATGGAATTTGAGATAATTATATATGAAAAGAATTATTCAGATTTTTCACTATATATAACAATTCAAGTTGTTATATATAGCTCCATTTATAACTATATATGCGCTTATGTAAATCTTAATAATACTTATATAAACTTCAATAATTATATATAGACCATATATAATCCCTTTTTACTGGGGAAATATTATTGAAATTTATGTATGCACATATATAGTTATCTACAGGTTGGACCATTTTGAATCATGTAGTCAAATATCTCCGAAACTACACTGTAAAAAATATACTTCCTAAACTGCCAAAGAAATTTGGCAGTTTTTTACACAAACGTTTTTTGTAAATTACCAAATAAAAGTTTGTGAACACTCAAAAAATTTTGTGATTTCACGAAGATTTTTGAAAATTCACAAACTTTTGTTCGGCAATTTACAAAAAAGGTTCGGAAATTATTTTTCCAAACCAAGTTTGGAAATTTCCAAGCATTTTTGTTTGGAATTCAACAAATTTTTTTACAGTGGAGTAGAGACGGAAAAAAATGTTACTGATAAAAAGTTGAGGGTTTCAGGGGAGAAGTATGGCGCTTACCCTGAAAAATTCCTCAGAGGTCATTTTGAAGGTCATTTGGAGATTGAGATGGTTTTTTCAAACAGGACCCCTATTTTTTCACCGTGGCATTTGGAGGCTGGTTCCAAAACCTTCGCGAAACACTGGTCATGGACTCCCCTCCGCTATTGAGGTGCAAGTTATGGACCGTCACAGTCATTGATCACCGCGCGGTGAACTAGGGCTACCGAGAGCGTGAGTGCGTGGATAGGCGTAATGATTCTGGTGGAGAGACAAAGATTAGTGATGACCCTAATTCTACCCTAACCCTGATTGGATCAAGGGATTTCAAATGCAACAGTGAATCGTACTAAACCGAATACATAACTGCCACTCATGATGAGCTGAGATTCGATTCCCATTCACTCATGGATTCTTCTTCTTCGCTCTCCTCCGAAGATTGTGACTGGGTCCAATGAGGATTAGAGTTGATTCCATTCTAAATGAAACCTTGAACATAAATAAACGGGAACACCGAGTCTCTGCTTTTCATCAGTGGCAGTTATGTGTACGGCTTATCACGATTCACTATTGCATTTGAAATCCGTTGAATTATTCCATCCGATTCAATCAGGGTTACGGATGAGTATCGATTCTCAAAAATTGTTGAAGGGCTGCTTGAGACATCGAAAGTATTTATCATGACACATAACGTTGATTGTGATGCGCATTCGAACAGACACAAACATCCTTCCACTTCTCAGATGATTCACCGAAAGATTAGGGTCATCACTGATCTTTGTCTCTCTACTGGAATCATTACGTCTATTCACGTACTTGCACTCTCAGTAGCCCTAATCCGCGCGCGCGGTTATCAATGACTTCGACGGTTCATAACTTGCATCCCAATGGATGCAAGGGAGTCCATGACCAATGTTTCGTGATGGGTTTCAAACCAGCTTTCAAATGTCATGGTGAAAACATGGGGATCCGGATGAGATCAGCACCAAACTTCTCCCCTGGAACCATGAACTTTTCATGAGTAACATTTTTCTCCATCTCTACTAGTTTCGGAGATATTTGACTATATCACTCAAAATGGTCCACCCTGTATAGTGGTATATGTGGAATTTGAGATGATTATATATGAAAAGAATTATTCAGATTTTTACTGTACAGGGTGCCCCATTTTGAATAGCCAGGGCTCATATCTCCCAAAATACTTACCTCTTCGGTTTTTTCTCCTCAACAGGGCCATGTATGTATCGCAAATGAAGGTAACGTATTTGAGCATTTAGTCCCTAACAGCACATCCACCGATTTCTACGTCGCATCTCCTTGGACTCCACGTCGATCAATGGTGGACGTGGATAGAACGTGGATGAACGGAGATCCCACGCGGAGGTAACATGGAGGCAACGTAGAAATGTCCGGTGTTGTACGGGTGAATTCACAAGATGATTTGATCAGGCAATCATCACTCAATTACGGAACTCGACTATTCCCAAAACTCACAGAGACATACCTCTCTAGTCGAAATAATCGGCCCTCTTCAGGGCCACAGTGATGTGCAAAGTCCTATTGCGCAACCTCCTCGTGGTGCACATTAGGTAACGCCAATGCCGACGGCAGTTCCTCGAAGATTGGGAACCAGGGCCGAATTAAGACAGGTGCGGGGCCAGTAGGGCCATTGGCCCTTAATCCGGCCCAGTTGGGAAGGAATAACTGAAGAGGTAAGTATCGTTTCGCACAGAAAGCGGTAAGAGTGTTTCTTGAATCTCCTTTCTTTCTTTATCGATTTGATCGCCACCTTCGCAAATTTCAGGAAACTAGTTGAGACAAAAGTTTCTTGATTTTCAACGCACATTCCAAGGATGTAGTCGAAAATAGAGGGTCCCATTTGAAAAACACAAGTTGACCTCAAAATGACCTTGAAGATGGAGTCTGAGGTCGAAATCGAGGTTATCATCAAATGTCCCCCTCTGAACCCTGCAACTTTTTCCCGAGACTTTTTTTCCAGCCCCATTACTTTGGGAGATATAAGCCCTGGCTATTTAAAATGGGACACCCTGTGTATAACAATTCAAGTTTTTATATTAAGCTCCATATATAACTATATATGTGCTTATATGAATCTTAATAATACTTTTATAAACTTCAATAATTATATATAGACCATATATAATCCCTTTTTACTAGGGATGTGAAAAATCTTGCATGCATAGGTCATATATGAATCACATATGAATTATATATGGGCCATACATGGATTCAATATGGATTATGTACGATATGATTATATATGTCCTTAGATGATCATAGTCGGATGGGTCTTGACTCTTTACATAAATTCAATAATTTTATGGAATGCTAATCAATTTAGACATAGAAAACGAGTGTCGAATGGCATAGTCATTCATCTTTTATATTCTCAATACCGGCAATGAAGTAGGAGTGATTACGTAGAGTTCCTTTTCAAGGAGAGGTCTATCAGTATAATTCCCCAAATCCAAACCTATTGGATCTTCCAATAATATATAGTGAAGTCCTATATCTTTATTTCCTTTTTCATTTTCTTTTTTATTTTTCACGTGGATAGTATATAGATTAACTCATTTATCGGAAAGGATTTACTTCCGTACTGGTTGAGTGTATGAACTTAACTGCTGAGCGCAAGAAATTCTCTGGATTCCCTCTTCTTCTAGATTTCTCCTCCTCATCTCTAATCGTCACGTTACGTAATCTAGTCGTATCGTATATAAATTTTCCAATCTCTGTATGGCAAACGAATTTTCTACTGCATATATATGAATTTTTTCATACATCGATGAGATATAATTTCACATAAATAGGTATGAAGTTTTCCATGAGAATTTCTTGTACCTTTGCCTATTCAAAATCATATTTGAAGGGATAATTATCACTAAAGTTTTCATTGAACAAATACAGATATGTTGCAAGATCAGAATCAAACGGCGAATGTGGTACCTCAATCCAATTGAGCTTCAGTAATTTTTAATAAGCCACCAACGATGCTCGTGGCCTTGAAATATTGTGGTGGAATACAAGAACTTTTCAATTTGTCAATTCTGATTCCTTTTCTTGGACTGCACTGTTCAGTTTGATTAGTCGTGGAATTCATACATGGGAATTGATCGGAATTTCCAAATATACGATACCTTTGAAATCTCATCCTCTTTCGATAAATATCAGGTTGACCTTGTGAATAATCCATTTTGCATCAATGGTTATCAGTCCTTTCGAGAATAGATTACTTTCATTGTGTTGACTGGACTTGATGGAGGACCCTCAACTCAATAGCTTTGTTGAATGAGTCATGAAATATCTAATCTAAGAGACAAGGGGGTTCTCAAGATCTATGAAATCAATACCAAATCAACGATTTTCTCACCACATCTTTTGACAATTTTTTCCTAGAAAGTGAATTCTTTTTTTTTGTGAACGTTAATTATAGTTGAGGTACATTTGAACAAACAGGAGGGAGAAGAAGGGAAAAAGAGTGTCGCTATTTAGCTGCGATTAATCTGTCATGACTGGAGTGTGAAAAACTACTCTTTTAAGAGGCCGACTCTCATCGTGGTGGTTTGATTGGCAGCCCTTGAAAGAAGAGAAAAGAAGAGATCCTCTTCTCTAACTGCGAGAGCGAAACAAGCAAATGCACGCACGCGCGAACATGTATCTTGGCTTCGCGTTCAAGTTTGAGTCGGAAGTGAGCGACGAACGAAGGAAAAGAGAGACGAAACGAAGGAAGACTTTATTTTCGGTACCCGACGGCTCTTCGACTTTGGTATACGCAACGCCCAAACCTCATGAGGAAGAGAAATAAGATGGAACGTTTGCGAGTGTGTGAAAATTTTTAGAAAATTCAAGACTACGAAATGTGTCCTGAGGAACACATTTGTATGATAATCTTTCATCGAAATTTCTAATACTTTGATATAATTTTGTGGAGGGGAAAATTTTTGTAGGCGAGGTATGGTGCAACCATCAAACGCTGCATGACATAGACAGAGAATTGTATAGAATGTAATCAAGTGAATAATGTAACGATTCTGAGTGATAATGATCATTTGATGAAAATTTCAGATTCGCATTAGTAATTTTTATCCTGAATTCATCAATTCTCCTTGTTTGGAGATATTAATTGAATCCCATTGAGTATTACAAACGATAAATGACCATTCAAACCTTCACAATCCATTTATAATTCATATTTCAACAGATTTGAATTAGTGTTGTCTATCTTTCAAAGAATTGATTCTTTCCTTATACAGAATATATCAACTTTTCATCAATATTATATATAAATCTATGAAATGAAATACATTGCCTATAAAATAAGAATCGATTCCACCCGAAAAACCCGCATCGCTAGTTTGAAATTTTGTAATTTTCTCAAGAAATTTCTCGATAAAGGGAAACTCAAAGCAATTGGAAATCTTCTTCAGAAACTCTTGAGAAAAATTGTGAAAATTCTTAAGAAGAAACTCTATTCATGTACGACTCCACAATTGGAAAAATCCTCGAAAATATATATAATTCATACACACGTTCAGAATTTCTCCACTCAGATTGTTCCTTTCTACACCGTGAAAAAATCTATCTCAAACTTCATAAGAATATTATGGAACTTTTCACATGAACAGTTTTGTATTCAATTTGATAATAAAATATTGAATTTATTTTTCACAATATGATTCTCAATTGTCATAATTTTCTTCTTAAGGGCACTCAAGAATCAAGGGGTGCGGATAAAGCTTGTCGAAGTTTCGAGTGAAATCCTCACTCTTTCAGAGCGCAAGTCTAAGGTTTGAGGTTAGAAACTCACAGCCACCCCAATTTTAGAGTGAATTTTCCGCTCTAAAAGAGTGGGGGTTCACTCGAAACGAGTGGAAATCCCACTCGAAGCGGACTGGCTCACTTCTGAGACTTAGTGGAGTGAAACGCGTGATTTTTCACTCTTCCAGATTTAGAGAGTACCTGAAATTGGACTCTGAATACGAGTTTGGGTTTCTGCATAGTTTTGGGGTATTGAAAAAATAACTTAAAAACAATTTTTGACTGTTCGAAGTTACTACTTGGGAAATGGCGCACAGTGGGAAATGTTGGTGTATTCATTGACAAAAATCAACCTACAAACCAATTTTCATCCGACGCTGATGAATTTTCTTCTAAAATACTCAGAAAGAGTTCCCACTTAAACACTGCGGCATTTTTTTTTGTTGGACCAAATCCGATATTCATTCAACAGAAACTCGACTCGATAAATTTTCAAAATAAAAACATTTAGTTTTGAAAATTGAAATTTCAATTTTTTCAATAGCCATAAAGTTGTCCAAGTTTTCTTTTTTTTTCTTGCTATCTATCTAATAACTAACTTTTTTTTTGAATTTATTTTTCTTATTCAAAAAAAATTCTTGATCTTTGGGTGGATTTAATTTCTATTTTATTTTTTTTTTTTTTTTTTTTTTTCTTCTCTTAAGTATCAGTAGTATTATATTCATGTAAATGTATATGTTAAAAAACGAAAAACAAAAAAAATTTTTTTAGACAAATAATGATCATCAAATCTTCTTTTTCAATTTTTTTTTTTTTTTTCTTCTTCTCATTCTCATCAATAATATGACGGAATGCCGCAGAGAGACGTTCAAGTCATTCTGAAATCTCTGAATTCAAAAAAATGAAATTCAATGAGGATGAAAATTGAGATGTGTTTTTTGATTTTGTCCATGAATGATGTGTGGCGCCCATGTACAAAACTTCGTAGAATTGTATATAATTTATATGTAGTTATACATGATTTTTCAGAGTTGGACTCACCTTATCATCCGCAGAGAATAAACAAACTAAAGCAGCCTGAGACTAACGTTATAAATTTATCTTTTCTCACCATTCTTTGGTGTGAACTTTTAGCAAGGTGTATTATAGTTCTTATCAGCTTTGACTTTCCTGTTACTGCTGAGAAATTATTGTGGGATATCCTTGATTATGACGAAATGAACTATAACTTGGTATATTCTTATCACTCCGCATATTCAATTGACTTAAAGAAGATTTGTGTCCTTTCCTCGGTACTCAACATCCCGTTCAGTCCTACAAATAATTGAAATTTCGTAAGCGGTGTATGATTTATTTTGTCCATTACTATACGTCTTCAACTTGTCAACCCATCCACGAAGTGATGATAAGAAAATTGTATTGTCCCAATCACAATGAGGAGAGCATAAGGTACTTCGAAATGATCATATTGATTCTTGTTTTCCATTTGACTCTCAACAGTACAGGAAAATAAAGGAATCATTCATGATTCTATGATATCTGAAATATTCTTCCACTCTCGAGTCACTCACATAACACATTTTTCTTCAGAAATTTTGGTGTTCTTCCAAAATATTCTTTATCCGAAGTTCTGCCAAGATATTATCCTTTCATTTGAATTATTTTACATGAAAGGAACTTAAATTCCCACGGAGTATACGATCGAAGATATAGTTCGCAGCATCCCATATATTCGAAGTATTTGTAAAATGATTTCGTACTAAAATTGAGAGGTTCAATTTCATGTATGGAATTCATTTATTTCCTTTTCAGGTTTTCGTTCTTCTCCTATTTTTATTGTCGTCATTCTCTTTTCGTGCTGATCCTATTAGTTGGACAAGAATGATCGAACATTGATTGGGTTTGAACGGTTGAAAGATCTGAAAAGAAGCAACCTATTTCGTGAGATGTCGAAGATGATTGATTGTGATGGGATAAAAATATCCTGAATTTGAAGGAATGAGGTGAGTGCAATGCATCCCAAGTAAACGTTTTCACGAACAAACTCCAACCGTTATCATTTCATCCTTCACTCCAATAGTATTCTGTTATCATCATCGTGTGTTGAAAAGAAGAAACGTTTCTGCAAACGCTATGAATAGCGATTATTTTCCAAGTGTATCGAATTGTTATATTTTGGGGCGTGCTTTATTAACACTGAAACTCGAATTAAACGCACGCATTCATGATTTCAGGGACAAATTTTGAATTTGCACGCTTCTGGAGAGTGGAAAGGTTCCACTTCATTTCCGTTAAGATCTTTTCTCCTTAATTTCATCGCAATGGAATATTGTTGGATTTACAGTTTCATGTTATTGATATACGTTTTATCAAAGCAGATACATCATCATCAGCATCAGAGTATCGTTGTTGTTATTTTTGCAAGCTCTAATCGCTTGTCTCGATATTCCGTTGTACAATTCTATGATTACTAGTCGCATCGTTCATGAGTTGAAACGCATTTGATGTTCACACGTTACATGCGCAAGAGGATTCAAAGAGAAGAAGAACGTTGTCGATTTGAAATTTAGTTCACAGTTCCACAATCGAAATACATGGTATTCGTTTACATCAATACATATTCTGCGTACACGTTCGGCAACCATAGGGTATCGGTAAATATTGAATCCCTTTTGTAAAGTGCACAAACTCAATTCTTTTTAATGAATAGTCAGATATTTGTATATTTGATAAATCACTTCTAACCAGAGATCAAAGCTAAATTAAAATGTTCGTTTCGAGATCAGAGCGTAGAAAGCATTGAACGTTGGTTTAATTCCATCATCCTCCCATTCATGCTTCACTGTTTCATCCAAAATTTTAATGATAATGTGGAAATAACGGTGTTTTATCTTCATATCGTCATCACAGTTTCACGCGTTTGTTGAGGTGAATGGTTCAATGCATTTGCAAATTTACAAATTATGCTGATATGCCACTCGGATGAAATTATTCTGATTATTGAGATAGCTTCACATATATTTATTGTTAAATCATCGTGAGCTTGTGGTTTGAGAATTTGTACTTTGTGTAATACAATAACTCCAGTTGACGCTGTGAAAGTTTTAATATCAAATCAGGACGAGTTATACAGATCTTAAGAGGCTTTCCACGATTTTCACGTCAATTGAATTCATAAAGCAAAAACGAAATTTTCATGAAATCATCAAAATATAAAATTTACAGTATCTTATTGCTGACTATACACCTTGTTCTTCGATACAATCGTTATCTTGACGGGAAAAAGAAGTGCAAATTTTCCTCTGTGTTAGAATAGTGTAGACGATACAGCTTGAGATTGTTCCATCTTCCTTTTTTTCCAGACCCTGAAGATCGCACGCGTCATTTGAACGAACCAATTGTTCGGAATAGGGGTTTGATCAAATGATTATCAGAATAGATTATCAGTGGCTACAAGGTAGAGTCTAAGGTCAAGCACGGTGAATTCATCTAGACTGAAAAGAAGATCAGCTTGAAAAGAATTGAGACGACAGAAATAGGAAACATAAGATGCTTCGATGCTTGTATTGAAGTACTCAAACGGGAATTTGTTACCCAATTTATGAAAATTTGGACCAATACAATGTTGTATTCATTAGAGAAAAAAATTGAGGTTCAAATATTCTCCAATTTCAATCCTTTTTGCATTCCCGCTTGAATTTTCCCAGCTCAATGGTGAAAACTTCACGTGAAAACGTTATCTTTCCATACCTGAAAAAATCACACGAGGGATTGAGTTAAGGAATAAAAATAGAGACTAAGAATGAATTATAGAATTCTCCCTCATGTCGACTAATTTTGAGAAACCGATATGATCGATTCGGGGAATCGACTAACATCTCTTGATTTTCATTAGATTTCCTGATATAAACATTATTGCGTCATTTATTGGATCTAATTTATCCAGAGAAATTCGCAGTCAAAATAGAAGCGACAGCTCCTAAAATTCACTAATTCGAAAGTCCTCTTCCAATTAAAATGAAGATTCCATAACCGGAGATCATGAAATCAGATTATTACTCGAACGATCATTAAGATGTGTCGATGCAAACGAGAGGTGGAGGGACGACAAACCTTACACAACCGATTTTCTGTACCACCATCTGCGACCCACCAACGAATAGTTTGCAAGTATTATCATTTCCCTTTTAGAATAAGGAGAACTCTTCCCCGAAGCTCTTCTCTATTGTATCGCTCTTCTTTTTTCTCCCAACCTCCTCGAGTTGGACGAGGTTGATCGTTCATTGCGAGTGAAGTTAAATCGAATCCGGGATAACTGCAGTTTAAAAACAAACCGACACGACTGAGAGGGTAAGAACGAGGGGGTCGAAGAAAAAAGTCTAGGCAAGTAGAGGAGTATGATGCTCGACTGAGTTTCGACATAGCAACTTGCGCAAAGTTTGATGCTTCACAAATCAATGGTCGGTCTTTTCTCGAGTTGCGGTAAATTATTCCTTCATTCCCGATAGCATTTTTCCTCCACTAACGACCAGAAGCGTGAAATAGGCAATACATCAATTGGAAATGCTTTCGTTCTTTGTTCAATATCCTCTGGTTATCTGTTTTGATTAAACTTTTATTCTGTCAAATTAAAATTTGAATAACGAGGATAAAAAGGAGTCAATCACACTCGATACTGAAATGTGAACCTCAAATCAAATGTGTTGAATTCTGGTAATCCGTTGAAGAAATCCCTTCTTCAAGCGTCGCCTTTGGTAATCTCCTTTTTCATGGATCATCATCATTCCGTATTTCCCAGTTGAACCCTAGAGAAAAACAGACAATCCAAAAAGGTGTTTCCACTATTGTGGGAACGATATAACAGCGTTGAGTCGCGTACAAACCATTCAGTCGAATGGCTCCTGAAATATAACTCCAATTTCTCTCACTCTCTTTTCATCGGATTTTCTTGGAGGTCTTTCTGAATTCACTGTCCCGGATGAGGAACAAAAGCCCTATAGGAACTGGTCAATCCATAAATATTTCACGGCCCAGACCTGAAGCCGCGTGTCGCTTTTACCGCAAAGTAAAAAAGGTGAATGAAAACGCCTCTCAGTGACAGTTTTGGCAAATTGCTATGCCTAAAATGACTGTCGACATTACTATCTATATCATACCTTCTATTCGTTCATTGAGAGATCGTGTCTCCTCCCGTTCATTTCATTCTTCATTCTTCGTTCTTCGGTCAGTTCTGAAGGCGAAGAAAAAAATGAAAAGTTCACTTTCATCCGTTCTCAACTTTTAAAATTGTCACGTTGTGTCCAATCATTCTCTTCTTCCAAACTTGAATGAATCGAGTGTAGGGATTTGATATTTTGAAACTACAATTCCAATAATTGAGTCATCCAAAGCATTACATAATCAAATTTGTCGTTGCGAAGAGGAAAACGATAATCAATTACATATTCGATCGAGTGAGGTATGATTTGATTCAATTAACCATCATTTCATTCGCTGTTTCAAATATCCAACTTATTTTTAAGAATTATCGAATTCCCTCGATAGAATGAGTTGAGTATATTAGTGAGATTAATCAAATCTGTAATTAAGTCAAATGATAGTTCATGTAAACGAATTGTGGTTCATTCATTTGTCTAATCTAATTTATCACCCGCAACCGCACTATAGGTCAATTCATGCATTGTTTCCCCAGCATGAGATTAAACAACCATTTGTTCAACGGTAACACTGGGACCGAATGATGATTGTGTTCTAATGATTTTTATCCCTCAATTGAATTTGTATACGATCATTCTTTTTGTTATTATTATAAGCCACAGCTTTTCAATCTGAATTATTGCGATTTTTAGGACGAAAAAATGGTACAATAAAGAGTTTTAGGTATGGAATTGTTAATCCGAGTGCAACCGAATGCAAAATTTGTGATAAAGAGTATTTATATTCATGCGGATGGAGAATTGAGTAACGACTTAATAAGTTTTTCGTAAAATTTATGAAGATCGGAGCATCGAAAAAAAAAGCGTAGAAAACGCGTACTAATCCATATTTATCTACAAATGTAAACGGCCATTTTACAATAGGACTTAGAGACGTGGAGACCGTCCTTTTTGCTCTCATATTCTTTTCTTTTCCTTCAATAAGAGCGCCTGTGCCACGACTTCCGGTTGACCGAGGTTTTGTACGTAAAAGAGATCTTCATTGTGTGCTACGAAGCACCTGGCACGCGCCAGCTCCTGTCTCTATTTAAACGCCCACTCTCCTGCTGTATGTCTTTCTTTCTCTTTCTCTCTTGTCACGTTTCTTCGCCAAGTCTACCTTGTCGTATGCTCAATCTTTGAATACTTTTCACAATGCTGCGCTTTGTACTTCCTTTTCATCGTTCAACTCGATGTTTGGTTTTTATAATTCATTAAAACCAACTAAGATCAAATACTGAACAATTACCTGAATGTGGTAGAATCATTTCATAGGTACATTCTACACAAAGTATAACATTTTCTGTCAGATGATCGCGTGTTTGTACCTATTTTCTAGTTTAAAGGAAAGTATTAATTTTTGATACAAGAATTTTTTAGTGAAATTAAAAAATAAATCAAAATCTTTGATGCACATCTGAATGGATTCAATCCAAATTTTTATAAAAAGTCCCATCAGAGAGATGAAATAGCAAACTTTTTGCCACCTCAGTGAAACAACGAGTTTTTAATTATCGCGATAAAAGAGCGCGACCCCCTGCAGTGAAATTGTAGAGTATTTTATAAAATAATCGCTATTTCTTGCTGAAACAAATGAAAACTCGCTATCATAAACAATCAAATAGCTGAAACAGCTGATAAATTGAACATGAATTTCTTCCTTCCGTATAAAAATCAAAGCTCGGATACAGTGGATGTTCAGGTTGTTTGCAATATTTTGTTGATCTTTCTGTCGAATTGTTATTGGAGTGTGAAAGGAATTTGATTCAACCTTTCAGTACCGGAGAAAACATTTCTCCCACGTCGAGAAAGTACATTATAGAACCCGGTTTGTACCCTTTTCCTTTCAGAGCTGTATATACAAATAGTACATGGAATGCATTGGAAAAAACTCAATATTCGAGCTTTTTGCGGAAGAAATCTGAACGTTGGAAAATTGAAAAACGAAAAACTCTAATTCCGTTCCCTCGTTTTTCCACTTTCTATATCTTTTTTCCATATGGCATGTGTTTTTTCTCATTGAATTGTCAGTCCAAATATTCCTCTGTCATGAGAAAAGTTGCATTCGCGACTATGGTGAAAAATTTCAAACTTTCAAAAGAATCTCGTATCGATCAATAACATTTCGTTCTATTTTCATATGAACTTTTTTGTATAGGTGGAAAATAGAATGAATAAATACGGACGAGAAGTCGAAAATGTCAAATCAATAAATGAACACCCTAGATTTAATTTCATGCAGTAAAACTGGTTGTATCGAATACATCATAATTTCATGAAATTCTGATCGAAGTTGAGGGTTGATGGAAGTTATATTTATTATTCCTGTTTGAATCATAACTGTCATATAACGAAAATTTACTTAAGTATATAAATCCTATTATACTCATGGTAATGGACTACTTGATAATCATCACTCAAGACAAGAAAGTCGGCTTTAATACCGAACCCCACCCACTCGCACAAGAAGTTTCCTTGTTTCCGAGTAACTTCACGATAACTCAATTTTGGGTTATACATTTTGGGTGGCACAGCATTATAATACTCTGTACGGTTTCGTATTAGGCGAATCGTTCGATTCGATATGGATCTCAAGAATGAATAAATGCCCAAGTCCAAGATAGGTATTTTATAACAACAAACAATTATGGTGATTTTAAATTAACACATTAATCTAGTTGACATTTTGAAATTTATTTTACATCAGGCATCGAATTATTCAACTTTTTCAAACATTCTTCTTCGCTTCTTCCTCCACTATCATTATATTCGTATTGGCCAATCTTTGTCGAGATGACTCCAGTTCGTTCGTATATCCTCGTCCGAAGTAAAGGATCGAAGTAGGATCCAGAAGCTACTTGGCACATTATCAGGGAAGTTCTTCTCCTGTATTGAGCGTGCACGTGAGAGAAGGAGAACTGACTGATTCGTGAGCATAAGTGGGCGAAGAGTGTTCTCGTTGCTGTTGTTATTGTTGTTATTGTTGTCGTTGCACACATTGAAGTGAAGAAATGATCGTCCACGCCGCAAGTAATTTGACTGCCAAAATTCTACGCGAGATTCTGCAAGGGAGCGAATGAACGCAAATCGCACACGCAACACAATGATCTCGTATTGCGGTTACATATCCGGCATGAAAAAAAAACGGCAGAGGGAAAAGAATTCAAAGGAGATATATAATGCCAATTGAGCCTTGGTGTGCTGATTGTGCGGTGGAATGAGGAAAGGGGAAGAGGTCCCGCGCGTGAAATTGCAAATGCAATGTAATCACTCGCCACCCACCACGTAACAAATCATGTCGACGACGCGAAAAAACTCACAACGTTTTTTAAGAGGCCGTTTTCAGGACCGCCAATTCAGACCAGACCATGCCCCAACTTGCCTGTCTTCCACAACCTGCTTCCGCGATTCTTTTTCGTTTTTTTATCACGGGAAGAAATTCTTTCAACCAAAATTTCTTGCCCGTGAATTGACTTCTTCTGTCAAGAGACAAGAGACAAGAGACAAGAGACAATGTTATAAAGTTTTGTTGTACCTATATCCCAGTGTTGGAGATCAATGATTGTTCGCGACTGACTCTACTGTGTCTCTATGTGCGTGGAGATTTCTGAAGAGAAGGCAGTAATTGAGAATATATTTAATCACATCTAAATTTCAATGCGTAACGAATGAAATTAATATTCTATGGGAATGAAAATATTAACTTTCATGCGTTTGTGCAATGAAAATTAATCTCTTTCTGGCTATTTCGAATAATTATTGAGCTACTATTCTGGAAAACGTTGTAAATCATTGGCGCAAACACGGTAATTATCGTATACACCAACGTGAGATAACTGTTCGTATAAAAGACAATGTACGTCTAATGAATAATCAATACGTGCCTTTGTTTGCATCAATTTCGTTCCAATCTACATGCATCGGAGAACATTTTATTGAAACAATTGCCAGGGCATAGAATTCTGCTCGAGAGAAATTGGATGTATATCGATTGAGGAATATTTTCTAAAATTCCCTCTTCCGATTTTAATTTTACTCATCTCAGCCTTCCCAATCGATCGAACCCTTTTTTTTTAATCAACAAGGAAAACGATGTATAAATTCTTTGGATGAGAAGAAACCAAGAAGAAGGATCACCATTCTTGTTGAATTTCCTTAATTGGGAGTTCAATTATTGCGGTGATTATTATTTCCTTAATCAAATAACATAAAGCCTCGCAAATCAGAAATAGACGAATTCAGTTTCAATCACTTTATTTGTTCTCCATTCGGATATTTCAATGATAGTCCGTCTCCTCGCGTCCTGATTTGGATTATCGGCTGTAGGGAGATACCATGAATATTTTTTAATGATATTTCATTCAGAAGGGTAAAATATCATGTGGTTTTCAATACGGGAAGAGTTAGCTGTAAACACATATTCCCAACAGCAATTCACGAAATGCATCAACATGCAATCCATAAATTATTCACATACTTAGTCTGTAAAGCGTATAGCACAGGTGACAGCCATTATCTCTAGTCCTCCTCGCTAAACGTTTCGTGACGGAACATCCCACGGGGAAAATCGGCTCCGCGACATCCTCTTGCCGTCGTCCACTTACGCACATGCCTGAACAGTTTATACGTGTTAACATAAACAGAATAGGAACGAAAGTTACTAATCAGATGATGAATACCAATTAAAATACATAAGAGTAAGGATTTGGGGCTGCTACGCGGGAACGGAAAAAATAACCCTGCAATTTGTTTCATGATAATTCCAATGAAAACAAGAACAAAGAATGTATGAGGTCTTTATGAGGGATTAGAGTATTGAAATATTTCTTCTTTTTTTTCTCTTTCATTCCCTCCCGACGAGATTAACGTTATTCGCAAGCCAACTATTTCATTACTGCTCATCACCTGTTGACTTCGAGAAAAGATGATATTAAAAAGATAATGTATGAACCTGTTTCTTCTCATCACTCTTATCTTTACAATCAAGTTTTCGCTGCACATTAACATATATGAACTAATTTCTGGAGCAATCTTTTCCACGAAGTGTACCTGAATGTGAAACGCAGCAACGAGATTCCAAGAAATTCTGTTTCTGCGATTTCCCGGGGTAATATCATGGGGAAAAAAGAAAAATGTATCTCCATAAAAACGGGTATGCGCGCTAGACGACTGATAAGTGATAAACATTATGCTTGCACCACGGTGGAAGAGGTAAACCGGACGAAGTGGGAAAAGGTGCAACTCTGAGTGCAAGTGGCATTGGAAGATGCGTTCAATGCACCTGAAGGAGATAAGATGCAACGCTACTGTGCGGCTTCCGGGATATTCGATGTATTTCCACTTCAACATATTTTCTATCGAAGAGAGTGATAAACGTCCTGTTCGCTTGGAGTTTCGAGAGTTATCGGTGTACATAAACGTACCGCACATGTGTATTTAACTAAATGACTGTTTGCCGACTGTGTGTTCCTCCAATCATGTATCATCGTGAATATTATTGTTATTTCGTTAGTAATGCGTGGAGGAATAATAAAGGAAATTTCACTGTATGTTTACGGTGAAGCTGGATCAACGCTGAGAGCATTGTGGTTATCGAATGTATTCCAAGAAATTGATTTTGATAATTTGGGAATCATGAATTGAGAATGGTTCACGTTGATTAGTTCGTGTTGTTTGAATTATTCAACACTCGATGCTTCGGTGTTCGAAGTATTTAAGATTCTAAAGACATATATCGAGTAAGCAGTTGATATGCCGGATTAAGAATTCTCATCAGATTGATCCGATATTTTGGGAAACGTTGATGAAATTATCTAAAAATCAGAAGTACTTCTCAAGGATTTAACTAGGCGAGGGAAAATAATTTCACGATCCACAGAACACCTTAGTTCAGGAAGGATCCATGAAGAATTCATTCGGAGATTGAAGAATTCATTGTCAGGTGTTCATAATTCTTTTTGAAATTCTCTGCTGTGTGCGGATATCTTCAGCATTTGTCCCAGCCCAGGCAGAAAAAATGATCCACATAAATTCCAGGAGATTTCTGAAAGAATCTTCAACAGCCCCTTTTATGACAGTGATATCGAATTCAGTATGAATTCGATGAATTCAACATCAATACATGTCGAATATCGGAAGCATCCTTTATGAAATCCCAATATGAATTCTTTCTGAATGTTAAGTTGTTAATCAAGAATTAAATTTAAATTTGAACTATTCATAATGAATTGATTTTCACAGTCATACCCAACCAGAAATTCACAACAGGCGCAGTACTGCACCAGTACTAGCCAAGACTGGCAGGTTACTGGCATTTCTGTGGAATGATAACGCTGTTCAGTACTGGGGATTGAGTACTGATGCCATGATTCGCAATCAGTGCAGGGCCAGTACTGGGTTATTACCTGGCTGGTATTAAGTTCTCAGTACTGGTTTATCAGTACAGACATATTACTGTATTTTTATGTATCCAGTACTGATCCCGTACGTGTTGACCAAGTGTTGGAGACCCAATACTGGCACTGTACTGCACCTGTTGTCAACATTGGCATATTACGGATTTTTCTGATTGGGTAACGACAGTTCTTTGAGGGGGCTCTTTTGCTGCATAGGAGGTGCCTCGCATTAGATCCAATAATTAGCAACTTAGATGAAAAAAATGCAAAACAGAGATTCATTTGGATCTAGATATATCTACGGGAAAGAATTTCACGTGAATCAATCTCAATTTACATGCATAATTTCTAAACATGCAGCATATGTTAGCAGAAGATTAATTAGATCTATGTATATCTTAACAGATCCAAAAGAATCTGGAAAGCATTGATTCGGATATATTTTAGAAATCAGGGGGATGTCAGGGATGAAGAATTCCTGGTCAAATTTTCAGGAATTTTTGAGAGATTTTTCAGAGCATTGAGTAATTGAGAGTACATGCCTCAATAACACAGCATTCTGAGAATATTCATAGCAGATACATAGGACATTCAATGTGCTAAGAAGGTTTGCAGAAGATGGTGTGAACATTCGTGTGTTACTTAGGTGGGGAATCCAGCATAAAAGATTCCCGATGAATAGTCAGAATACATTAACAATTCAAGAAAAGTCAAGAATGGGTTGATTCTGGAGAGTTTTTGAAAGATGTATGCTCCACTTTGTGAAATGTTATGTAATCCAGAAATACATGGAAAATTGGTGGAAGGATCGGGATAAGAAAGTTATAGTACACTTTTATCGAACTTGTGAAGAGCTTTTAAGGGATTTCCATATCGTTACTAATGTTTTGAAGAGGAAATGGGAAGAAGAAAATAAGGAAACACGGGAGAAAGTGATTAGCTGTAAGATGGGCAGCCATTCTTTTAACTTCTATAGCTACATTTCATCTGTTGCAGTGAAATTTCTGATACAGTTGAAAACGAGGGAGAGTTTCCTAAGGGGCAAGGACTTTCGAATGAATGTTTCCCCATAACTTTAATACGTGAATCCATTGTTTGTGGTTGTGAGGTAGTGGATGCCCGAAATTGCAGTCACCCGGAGAGCAATAATTTTTGAATTCGTAATAATCACTAGAAGTTCTCACCCTAACAGCAAAATGTGTCTCTGGAACGTTTTCTGAACGTTCAGAAAATCTCCCCTTCGTTCTTTGAAGTGCCATAAACGTTCTCATAGGATTCTCTAGTATTAACAGATTGTTTTTCGTTTCTGTTATGCAAAAAAACTGCTTTTAAACTGGTTTATTGCTGTCAACAAATAACTGCCACTCTTTTGCATCATAAGACTGTTTAAGTTCCTCGAACAAACCAGAAATGTTCTCGCAAAAGTCTATTTGATCTCTCATTTTGTAATACTTTGAGTAAACCCTGCCACGGTCTCTGTAGTACGTTATTCTAACATTCGCAGCCAGAAAGTTAGATTGTCTCATTCGAGATGCATACAATTCTGCTGCATCTTGTGAAAGGTCCAAATTTCTCACCCAATCATTCTGTTCACCTTAAGTTAAAAGATGATGCTCTTCAGTAACATCAAAATCGCTGTCACTATCCGTATCCATACCTTATATAATAAATCATTACCGATTTCAAGGGTAGGTGAATTGGAACATTTGGGAATGACAAGGCGTATTTTTTCCAAAACCTGTCTGTTTGCTTGGACAAAAATAGCAGGCAGTGGCATGACAAAATGGTTTTCTCCACATCATTGGTACACCGAATTTCATTAGCCGCCCAATGCACGAACCAAACTGAATACCAATAATTATATACACAGGGAAAAATTTTCTTGTATAATTTCCCATAATTGATGAGAAATTGAGGATATAACCTGAAGAATTTATCGCCAAAACTGGTAAATATAACTGTCATTATGGTTGAATCCACAATACAAACGAGTAACATTTGGGACGGAAGTGAGTGAAGATAGCTGTAATTGCTGCATATTTCACGCACGTTCGACAGCATATTTTGTCATTTGGGAGCATCCATATATTACGTAACGCAATTTGGGGGAGGGGAGGGGGTAAGACTTAGTGTTATTACAATGTTACATGGGGCAGGGGAGGGGATTTTAGGACAATGTTACGTAACAGCCCAGAATTGAATAAGAATAAAGTGATGGGATGAATAATTTAATTTATCAGTTTCATTCCTGATCAATAGGATATTCGAAATACTAATAGGAAATTCAGTTGGGAGAGGGAGGGTGATGATATATTTTGTTATAGATTTGTTACGTGGTGGGAAGTGGGTAGTCAAAATGAAGGAAAAATGCGTTACGTAATAAATGGACGGTCCCTTTCAGGTTATAATATCATCAATTTACTATCAATGATGGAAAATTACACACGAACATTTTTCTCTGAGCCAGAAGCCCATTATACGGGATTCACATGGCATGAAAAGCAGACAATACTTGGTGTCCATGGTTCATCAAGATTTTCAGCTTTTATTTTGAAATATCGTAGATAATGATCTTGAGGAGGGTTAATGGTTAATTCATCCATGTTGTATCAAAATGTCATAATCAAAATCAATCAAATCAATTAAACTTGGGTATACGCTGTGAATAAGACTGGAGTCCAAGGATAAAGGAAAAACTGAATTTTGGTACTTGTAAATAAACGATTTGTGACATCGGTGATGTTTCATAGATTTTCTTTTGTAAATATCTCGTTTCCTTCGTCAAAGTACGAACTTTACGTAGAAAATTCGTAACTGAACATATTTCCATGATTTCTATTTTTCCTCGGCAAAAAGGTAACTTTTTTATTTCCATTTTTGTCAGAAAACATGATGTTTTTAAAATATTTCGATTCATTGCATTCAAATTGCGTAGTTCTTCAGTAACAACGGTGATGATATTCATTGACGATCCAATTATGTTCAATTTGAGACTTTTCGGAACCAGATTGGTCATATCTAAGTCGAAATATATCTCAAATAGTGAAACGATCATCGGGAAAAAATTCAGAACAAGAAAACTTTTCACAATTGTTTTACATTTTCTTGTCTCATACATTTCCATTATTTTTCATTTAATTTGCGCGGCTCTGTTTTCTGATTAAATGTTGACGAATCCAAAAACACCTGAATACCATTCCACAACTTAGCCCTTTGAATTGATTGAAGCAGGAAATACATATGAAAATTCTTCAATAATGCAGAATTGTTTCCATATTTCATAGACAAAATATATCCAAAAGGAGGCTCATCAATAATTTCTATAGAAAATTTCAAAGGAGTTTGAGATATCTGTTCATATACATTGAGAAAACGTGTGTTCCAGCCAAACAAAATTTTAGTTGAAATGAACGCCAAAATACTTTTTGGTTGACTGGGATAAAATTTGTGTGAGATGAACAAAGTTGGGTTCGAAACAATTAACAGTTTCTTACAGACTAATAAACTCCATTTGCCATAAAAAAGTTTTATTTTCAGTTTTATTTCGTTCATTCTAACCAAAATATCGTTCTTTATATAATCAATCATACCTCATTCCATTTGAATGTGTGAACTCTCATGTTTGTGTATGAAATGTAAAGAGAGTATGTACAAAGAATTGAGAAAAAGTGTGGAAAGCGTGATTTTTCGGTTATTAATTTCATTCCATGTAAATTTGTCTGGAATATGTGAACACAAAAAGAACAAAAAACAGCTTGTACAGGGACTCCAATGAGTTTCATTATTTATTTCACGAAGGCAGAGCTACGATGTATGTTTACATGGGATACATGCATGCACGCATCACGCACGCGACTACGAACTTTAAGCAGGTAATACCTGTATTGAAGAGAATCGTTCCTACAGATGAGTTGAAATGCCACAAAGTATTTGAGAGCAGGTCAGGGCGTTAATTGCCGTTAGTGTTCCAAGCTTGAACGCCTGTCTACCTGCTTGCGCGTACGTGTACATACCGCAATATATAAGGTGACCGCGATATATAAGGTGTATCGAATGAATCATAGAGAATTTTATCCATAATAGTCTGAAATGGATTATTAATCATCAATCCATTAATCCCACAAGTTTTTCCTTTTAAGAGCATTCACCAGGGGCTAAGTTATTAGATCTCTCTCTCCAGTTTCCTCAACAATTGACATATACAATCGATTTTAATCAACAGGTGCATCTTCTTGGGATATCAGGGAACATGCAGCTGCTCATTATTTCTCATTTTATTTGTTCATTTCGGAAAAAACTGGGGGAAGGAATTTAGAATCTAGTAACTTCTTGGGAAACTAGTGAATGTCCTCAATACAATGATACACGGAGAGAACAAAATAGTACTGGTTACTACGCCGGATAGTACTCAGTGACATCTGAAGTAAAAAAAATTTCAGATAGCAGTCACTACTATCCAAACAGTATCCAGTACAATCTGCGTTATATTCAATGCTATGTCAGATGTTACTGAGTGTAACGTAGATTGTACTGGATGCTATTTGGATAGTAGTGGCTGCTATCTGAATTTTTTTTTTACTTCAGATGTCACTGAGTACTATCCGGCGTAGTAGCCAGTACTATTTTGTTCTCTCCATTTCTACGAATAAATTCAAGTACCCTCATCTTCAGTATCTTCTTAGAACGTTGCTGTTGAATCTTTTTAGAAAGTCGACTGAAATATGATCACTGGACAGTGGTGAACTAAGAATGACTCCGTCCTTCTTCAGTTTTTTCTTTCAAAATTTGATGTATACAATTTGGACCAGGTCCGGTTCGATCATACAAACCAAGCTCCAAAAAACTCATAATACTTGTATCATGATACGTTGGGCCATGCTCAGCATTGTATTCTGATCAAATATTGAATCCTAAGCATGGCACGAGGTTATTATCCCAAGCTTTTACCAGGCATGGGCCATTTTTTGTCGTGGGTTCTGGCCCAATATAGGTACGTTGGAATCGAGCCAAGGTCAGACTAAACTGGAGCCATTTATTGAATACAAGAACCTCATTATTATAATTTATTATCATCAATTATAATAATGAGGATCTGAGTTCGGATTTCAGCGCAACCGATTCTAATTTCACCCAAATTGTTAGAATATAGGAAATATTTTCAGAACTCCAGTAGTATTCGCTCAATAAAACAATAAATGTCAGAGAGTATACAATGTTCCGAGACTGGGAACTCCAAATTCCCCCATCTCAATTTGTTAACCCTTTCCGACACTTAGTCCATATATGGGACGATGTTCTTTAATGTGTTTGTAACTGTAGAATATGATTTAATCATTTACAGTGGCTTCACCCCCGATAAGGTTCTCGTAAATACATTAGCAAATGAGAAAAAATGATGCCAATTGACTTGATTCGCCTTTGAAGTACCGTAAAAGATCTTAGAACACATTACCACAAATGTAGGTTTGTGTCGAAAAGGGTTAATCTCAAAATTCACAATATTTTCTCGTTTATTCAGCGATATTCCTGGCACATATCCGGAATATCATATGCATTTCATGAAACGTGCACGCAACACGTGCACCGTCAATTTAGACTTCAATCCGGTCGAGATGATGCGATGCGACGATGGTGCCAACCCGTTGACGTTGAATCAAATTATCAGTGAACGAGCTGATTTTGACAAACGAGCGGAATGAAATTTAGAAGAATGAAGGTATTAAGGGGACAACATCTTTTTAAAAACACAAAAGAATGAACTTGGAAAAGTCTTATACGGGATCTTATAAGAAATCCGAACTAATTGGATGATATATAAAAAGTTAACTTAAACATCACTGAGGTAATAGAATGAAAATTTGATCGTAAATAACGTACTTTACGATCCAAGCGCGTTGCATATGCGAATGAAGAAGATACCCCTACACCACGTGTGCAGATTTCCAAGATTCCACGATATATGCAAGTATTATAATATAACCAGGTATAATATAATTATGCCATAATACAAGTTATGTCTCGATACATGCAGTGAATTCATGACACTCTCAAAGCGATACAATGAATTTTCTGTTATATTTCGACTTTATTATCGCGATAAAAATTATGACAGTATATGTAACGTGAAATTGAAAAGAGAGCTATTGTCATTAATAAATCAAAAGGGTTGATATGTGCCAGCGTAAGAATCATTCTTCAAAAATTTTTGACTAAACTTGCTTCATTTTGTATATTTCGGAGGAGCGTAAGTGCAAGAAAGTGAGAGTGAAGACAAGCTATGAACAAAACAAAAAGAAACAATGAAAGGGAGAAAGAAACAAAGAAAGAAAATTCGTAATAATAGAGCATATGGCGCGTGCTCGTCTCAAGTATAACAACAGCAGCAGCACGAACCAGCAGGAGTTAGCAGCAACAGCAACAAACAGCACGCGATGTAGTTCAGGTTCAGCTGCCGTTTTCTACTAGCGTCATCTTCGTCGCATCAAAATCGAGTCTCGATCGAAACAAGCGCCGGGCTACCAGGGTCTTCGTACCTTCTTCTTCTTTGCCTTCTTTTTCTTGACTTCTTCCCTTTCTTTTTCTTTTTTTCTTACGTTGCCAGTATTCGTCCATCCATCCATGCAATCTCCTCCTCCTTTCCCCTACTTATGAGACAAACTTCTGTCCTCGGTGCATGTGTTTGCCGTAGGCAAGAAATTCGAGGGGTACCGGATTGCTTTACTTGCGTGCATTTTTCCCCATTCTTTTTGTAGAACTTCTTTTAATATTTATTCGGGGACAATTTGCTCATGTATTTTTCTTTTCTTCGTTCAGTATTCGTGTCCGAACGTCAATATTTTTTTATGGGATATTTGTATTTACTTTGAACCTGATTATTTTCGAAAAGAACACGAATTCACGAGTTTCACAAATGCGTCAAAGGATGGCAAAGAAACGATTGATGTTTTCATGAAACTTGGAAAATAAAACTCGTGTATGTGTTATTTGAAATTAAATAATCCGTGGGGTAAAACGCGTAGACTTGTTGCAGCAGTTTGATAGGAATTTAATTGGATTTTTGTATCGAAAATTTGGTGCTATGAAATTTATATTGGATTCTACACGTATGGAAGAACTAATCGACTGACCGCCACTTTGTTGGTGTACAGATTGCGATGCATAAATTGCTTCTCCAATTCGGACAATTAACTGTTACTATGAAGAGTTTTGCCTCATCGATTAAGAGCAAACCAAATCACTGAACAGTTGACGCTGTGCGTAATACGGATTAGCAAAAGAATCTTTCATGATGGCAAGCAAATTCTCTATTGATTTTCATTGTAAAGCACATTGATCCTACATAGGATTTGTTGCTCAAATAGTGACCTATTGCAATTCAATGTTTCAACATCCTCCGCTCAACGTTTGTCAGAACAGTAAACATTTACCTGGAATTTTTGTAATTTCGAAAAATTCTCACGAAAACGATAGATTTAATTGGCAGCTTATTCAATATATACCAACTCAAAATTCTTGAACATTTGTGATGTTCTCAATGTGCTGAAATAAGATCTTCCAGCGCCTGTAGTATTTAATTTTATATCCCCGAAATTATCACCATGAACTTGATATATTAGAATAAAACCCATATTCTAGAGAATCAGAAAATAATATTATCACTTGACCAGGAAGATAACCTTCTTCTTTCAAGAATCGTATTATCTAAATTTTGATCAATGAAAAGGTCGGCCCAGCATTACCCATGATATGATTTTCGTGATCTTCTAGGACCGTTGGAACCACTTGTAAGAGAACAGAGCATCTTCAAAAAGTCAATATATATTCTTGGAGTGTAGGGTATCTTTTTTATTTATCTTATATTTGGTTCTGTTTTTCATCTTTTCGCAAAACTAAAGTGTTATCATTCGAAAGATCGGCTCCATTGGAAAGCAGAGCCCAGATTACCCTCCAAATTTTTAAGCTTTCTCTTCTACATAAGTTGCTGAACTTGCCGGAGGTCCATTCTCTTTCCTATCACACATATGGGACAAACTTTTGCCCTGTATACAACAGTGCCCTGAGGCGAGAAATTCAAAGGATACCAAAGAGTCAAGTTGTGTTGCGTGTTTCTTCACGATGTTCCTTTTCTTTCCTCCTCTTGCCTTGTGCCGTCTTCCATCATCCAGTGGATATTAAGAGGTATGTTGTCTCACAAGCCCACCCATGGACAAAACAGGGATACCAAAAATGAAGCCACTTGAAATGGTTATCTTCACGAAGAAGTGAAGCAAAATAATGAGAGAAAAAATGAGTTGGAAGTGAACCTTGATTTCAATAGAACAGTCAAATTGTTGAAATATCATTTTGGTTGCTGGAATTGATCAAATCTGACATGAGACTCATAGAAGTTTTAGAATATTGAAATCTTTTCAAGAATGTGAGTTTCATTGTATGATATGAGTTATGCAATGATATCGGTGCATTAGGAAAATCATGAATCCATTAAAGATGAATCTTCAATACCCCACACTTTGGAAGTGAAAAATGAAATTAAAATCACGAAAAACAATATGGAATGTGTGAATTTGAGTTCAGAGAAACATTCCGTGGAGTATATTCTAAAATCAAAGTACCTCGATGAATGTTTTGATCTCAGCGTGGAATTTATTTCTCAACATGAAACTATTGTTTATCAAGGCAATTTATGTGAATATCACTCCCATCGGAGGCGTTTTGAATGCTGTAGAACATCATGAAAGGAAACAGGATCATTGTAGGGCGGAAAAATCAGACTGTTATTCCAGTGAGTCTCGTGGGATCGATTGTAACATTGTTTTTAGAACAATCGTCGTGACAGTTTATTCAGTTGATAGGAGTGATTGTGTGTTTTTGATACTCTTTGAACTACATCCTTGGAAAGTTTTGGAAAGATATGAATGTACCAACATAATGTGATGTCTTTTTTGGGTTATCAATTTTTCGTACCTCTTGCGATAACGCTGGTTTACAGCCATTTTGTACATTCGATGCTATCATTCTTCTCTTATGTATTTTGACCCGCTGAAAAATAGAAATCGTGGAAATATCTCTTGTTCCAAATTTTCTACATGTAGTTCGTACGGTTACGGAAAAATGGACTATTTACGAAATTCCTTTCGGATGTATGAAAATGACCGAAGTTACGATCATTCATGTAAAAGTGTCAAAGTTCAATGTTTCTTACATTTTTAGACTTTTGGTTATTCATAGCTCATAACCGAGTTCAATTGATTTGATTCATTTGTTTTGTGATATTTAGGTACAAGGTGGATGTATTAGGAATAATTTCAGCTTTTCGATCGTCTTCTGTTTCTTTTTCATGGCCTTTGTTCTTCTGGTATTTCACGTGCGTCTATTATCGCGTCCTATCAAATTATTTGATTCGATATTTCGCTTTGTGACATCAAGATCCTTCTTTCGATTTATTCCACGTATAATGAATCAAAGAAAACAAAGTTTTGACTGCACAAACCACCTAGACAATTTTTGCTACATATGCGGTAATTGTGTGACGAAGAAGAATCAACGTGAATTTACCAATTCCTTGCAACATCATTACCTTCAATACTTCAAAATAATATTTGAAAATCTCGATGAACGATAGACACCAAGTATTTTATACGTTTTGTGCCATGTAAATCTCGTAGGATGGGCTTCTGGTTCAACAGAATATGTATCGGATGATAATGAATGTCGAATCCATAGGTTACACGACTATCTCATACATTGTTATTTTATTTTTAAATTAGAAGGCACGTGACATTCGGGGTACCAATGATGTGGAGAGAACCACTTTGTCACGCTATTGATTGCTATGTTTGTTTAAGAGGTTATATACAGTTGACATTTTCAAAAAATCGATTTTTTAATTTCATTTTCGTAATGTACATACATTTAAGTACACACACACACAGGGAATTTCAAGTAAATTCGGCGATTATTGTCCAAGTTACACGCATATTTGTAGAATTTCCTCACTCTTTATTAAGTGCTTTTGAAACTTCGAATGCGTTCTTCTCCAAACTGTGTTTTCAAAGTCGGTGGTCAAGATTTCTCGGAAACGGCTAGACCGATCAGTCTCAAATTTTAACACAAGCTTGTTGACTATTTTTCTCAGTAATTAATCGAAGGTTTCTCCTCACCCACAGCGACGTGCTACAGAAGAATGATCAAAAAGGATTTATCAAAATCAAAATTTATATGTTGCTGAAGTTCGAATCGTGTATTGAAAAAAATGACTAATCAAAAATCGAAATACTCAGTTATTGAAGACCCAAAATCTTACAGTACCTTTTGTGATCAATGTTCTCAGTTGCAAGATATGACAACGAATTGATTCGAGAAAATCAGTAAGGATGATTCATCAGATTTTGTGGATTTGAATTTCCGTTTCGAAATTCATGTTACTGAAGTTTGAATCGTTTATTGAAGCAAATTAGTACTAATTAGCACTAGTCATTTCACAGTAAGAAGGACAACTCATTTTCATCCTGAATATCAGCTTATATCAAGATGCAACCAGAAGTAGTCCTGTTTTAGCTGAAAATCTTGCATCGAATACAAATGCTGACCCAATGGGGAAGACTGAATTCCAGTCAAGTTTTCAAGTAAGATGCAGTCACATTCAATCGGGCTTTTTACAGTATTCTAGTGATTACTGAAAGGCGACTGGCGATTATGAAATGATGTTCATTCGGTGAATTCTGCCGCCACCAACCTGGCGATTCCAAAATGCCCCATTCTTATGACTAACTTGAATTAATTTTTTGCTGGATTGAAAACTCAGTCAAAAACACTATTTCTTTTATGATTTTGAAGATTTGATCACTTTTTTATAACTTAAAATCCCGGTCCGTTCGTGAAGCTTTTCCATCAAAGAATGACCGAAAAATTCATTCTGTTTGTTAAATTTTTTTATAATCTCCAGGTGAAGATCCAAAATATTTTTTTAAGATTAAAAAAATCATCAAATCAATTTGGTTTTATTTTGATAAATTTTGTTCGAAAAAGATCCAAAATGACCACAAAGTGAATACCAAAACTAGTGTTGCTGCGAGGCACAACGAGCTGTAACGAGCTGTACATTTCAACTAGATCCCTGCAAAAACTGATATCTTATTCTAAGATACTTTTGTAGTGACTTCCCAGTAAACATTTTCCCCCTCAACATTTGAAACATTCATTATGTTCTCTAAATGTTAACAGAAAGTTCTCTAATGCAACGATTTCGGAAATCTTTTTGATGCCTTTCTCATGAGGCCTGGAAGTCATCAGAATGTGATCCAAGTCAACTTTCTGATAACTTCCAGACCTCATAAGAAAGGCATCAAAAAAATTTCCGAAATCGACGCATTAGAGAACTTTCTGCTAGCATTTAGAGAACATAATGAATGTTTCAAATGTTGAGGGGAAAAATGTTCACTGGGTTTTCAAACATCTCAAAATGTGACTGTAATCATATTCAAAACACAACACTACGTTCTCATTCAAGTCATGACGTGCGTGATTAGCAAAAAAAAATTTCCAAAGCTGTATGTAGAAACATAACCTCGAATTACTATTACGTCAACGTCAAAGTGAAGAACAGGAATAATGTATTCAAAATGATACCCTGTTGGGAAAACCCAGCTTGGTTCCAGCCAGGTTTGACCATGCTGGATAGGGCCAGTAGGAATTTGATTACATAATCGAACCATGTCAGGTGGGACCATGCTGCGTAGGATCAACCTACATGGGATCAGGTTGGTCCTACCTAGGCTGGTACTACCTAATATGAGTCTACCTAGAGGTCGGTACTAACCTGCATGGGTCTCCCTAGTCCTAGTATCAACCTGGGGCAGACCATGCTTGGTATATGGCTTCCGATGGTTATGGATGAATCTTGGAAATTCCAGCAGAACAGAACTTCTGTACGATTTATTCAGAGTTTTGACATTTTTATCAAATTGCGTCACAGTTTTGTCCCACTGGCATTTCGAGATTTTCCTCTAATTCATGATTAATTTGAAGGATATCGTTCCTTTGAATCTCGCAATTAGGCAGATTTCACGATTCGGTCATCAGTTTGTCAGGCTGTTTGCATTTACAATACACTTATATTTGTTGATATTTTTTTGATACCGTTCTTTAATCAATCCTGGTATAAAGAAAACGTCCATCATGTTATGATATTGGTGCACTTGAAATGAGTCAAGTCTGAGTTGGTACGGTTGGAATAAGGTGCGTCTAGCTGTAACTAAGTTCATCCTATATTGGTTGTTGAGTCAATCGACATGGGCTGTAACTAGCACCAGTTGCAACCAAGTTGATCGCATGTTGGTTGTCGGATCAACTATCGTGGGCTATAACTGGCACTTGAACCAACTTGACATCGGTTGGAACCAGGTTGGTCCCAAATTGGTTGTTGGGTCAACCATCGTGGGTTTTAACTGGCACCAGCTGGTACCAAGTTGGTTCCTTGTTGGACCATGCTGGGTTTTTTCAACAGGATATTGTGCCATTTTGAAGCAAAACTAAACGAGATTCTAATCAACTGTATGATTCAAAATCATTAACATAATCCATCCTTTCGCGGTTAATCAATTAATCGATTGATCGGAAGATTTCGGTTAATCGTTCTTACGATTAATCGGTTAATCGATTCTATGTTGACCGATGAAAAACCGGATTCTTGGGATTCATCGATTAATCGTTGAAAATTGACCGTTTTAATCGATTAATCGATTAACTGCAGAGCTCTAGTTTGGTTTAAAATCTTATATCACCGTAACAGCAGAAGTTGCAGTGCAACTATCGCTTCAGTGTTGCTACACCAGTTTGTGTTTTATTTTTGAAAACCTGTTTGTTGGGAATGTGTCATAGCTTCATGTAATTGAACATCTTCGCATCATAACAACTTTGAAGTTTGCTGCATGTTGCTGTGCATCGAGCGATCCAACCTCCCAACAACTTCCCAACCACATTTGCTTCGTGTTGTTGGGAAGTTATTACGAATTCTTCCAGCACTTTGCTGTCTGGGTCAATTCACAATTCCGTCAATTCGAGTTTTTAACCGATTAATACATCCAACGACATAGATTCAGCTAGGGATAGATTTATTGAACACTTGTTTCAATGAAGACATCTACCCATTTGAATGTGGGAAACCAATTACGGATCCCTTCAACGTAGTTTCGGATTGAGGCTCGCGGTACAACTAACCAAAATCATTTTTCACCGAAAGGTAATCAAAGGGAATTGCAATTTTTGGTTTTGGTAATGGAAGCAAAAGCTATTTACGTAGATGAAAAAATTATTGAAATTTCAATTACATTCGAATGAAATTTCAGTTACGAAAATATATATTAATTTATGATATAATATAACAAAAATTTTAAATTCAGTTGGGTGTAAATGAATTTTCATTTCAATCACCAAGAATTGGAAATTTCATTTACAAATGCACATGAAAAATATATGTGAAATGACTACCCTCGATTTTCACTGTCTCTAATTTCTTGTAAACAAATCCAAATGGAATTGAGAATGAAATTATCCAAAGAACTCATTGATGATAATGAGTAACAAGGAAAATACTGTATTCCATCCCAGACTGCAATTTCACGGAGAAAAATGTGTATGGTAGAACCAGCAATATAGGAATTGTCAACATTTTATTGCTGATTATGCAATAAGTTGTTGTTCGTACAGCAACAGCAGATTGTTTCGTTAACAATAATTGTATTGCTGAAAATCACCGGTTGAAATGACAATATGAGTTGCCATTCCAACTCACAATAAACATTGTTGATTTGATCCACTTCAGGAGACAGTTAAAAATGATATCCAAGTGACATACATTCTTCTACAAACCCTTCTTCAATGAAGTTTTTCTTGAATTTACAAACATAAAAATCAATCCCAATTTCTGATTCATCAATAACAAACCTTACATGAGTTTAACAAACAAATTTGACGAGTTTCATTCGTTTCTGAAAAAATTCCTGCGATTCAAATCCTAATTCATTCGTCAATGTGCACAATTTTATGTTTGTCTTGAATATATTTTCATCATTAACTCTGAACAACGTTGAGGATTACCATAAATGTCAATTCAAGTACCGAGTTGTCATCCTAGAGATCTGCTGATGTGATAAATGCTTTGTTTCCCACTCGGAGGACCCGGGTTCGAATCTCGCTAAGGCAACTTTCCAACATCAGAACTTACAATCGCCTTCTTTCCACATATGAATCAAATCACATCGTAATAGAATGTTTGTAGGGATCAATTCGGATGAGAAACTTCCTTCCTCGGGGAAGAGTAATATTTTTGAAATAGGGAATTATAAATCATTGATATAACCACATGATATTGCAGAACTGAATATTTGAATTGTTAATAATGTTGACAATATAATATTGTAGCCAGTTTAGCAATAGTGACGGTCATATTTTTACAATATTTATTGTGGGTTGATATATAACAATATTTTATTGTCAATTCCGCAATATTATTGTTAGTTTTTTTTTCTCCGTGGAGAGCAACGCTCTATTTCAGAGCCACTGGTTTTATAATTTTTAATGGTACGAATTCGCACTCGTGTGGAGGCTGAGGGTTAATTTCAACTGAACTGATGGAAACACGACAAAATGAATGATGAAAATCGTGAAAAATCTGAATGTTGGCCTCCCTTTGAAAAAATTCAAAGTGAACTGAGATAATTTTCAGATAATTTTCAGAGCTCATAATGAAGTTATGTGAAACATTTCTGAAATCGACGCATTAGAGAACTTCCTGATATAATTCAGAGAATATAATGAATGTTTGAAATGTTTAGAGAAAAATAATCACTGGGATGAGGGACCGGTCCTACTCTCAAAACTGACTCTGCATACCACCCTTCATGCGAACTTTGCGACGGTACATCCGCCGTTCAAAGCAAGAAGACCGTGAGTCGCATTTCTCACGGAAAGGAGTATTCCATATCATTTTAATCGTGGAAAAAATCTGCATTCTACTGTGTTTTTCATTTTGAAAAGAACTACTATCTCCTTAATAACAGCGGTTCGAAGTACGAAGGAATTATTCAAATTTGAAACGTTGATAGAAAAAAAACCACAACTAACACAAAAATGGGAAGTCTATAATACTTCAATAGTCTATGGACTTCAATATCAAACCATTTCTAGGGTATATCATACCATGGGAATGGTTTTCCATTGAAAAATAATATGTTGCATTGATTTCAAAAGAAAACACTTCTTCTTAATTTTCTCGAATTCAAGTCAAATACGCTGACGGTTTTCTTACTTTGAACGGCAGCAATAATCATCCTCACTTGTTGAAACCTGTTGGAACCCATCGGAACCGGTTGAATCAATGAGATTCAATGAAGATCCAACAGGTTTGGACGGTTATTCACCGTTGCGAAGTTTGTATTAAATTTCAATAATCAATGGGTTTCAATGGACTTTTCTTATCAGGGAAGCGAGTACCATTGAAATCATGAGAGTAAGTATAGTGTATAGATATAAGTAGGTATAGTGAACGTCGTTAAGATTACAAAGATGTGAGATGAGTCATGAACTATTGAAAGTTGTGAAAATGTTGAGAAAACGAGTACAAATTCAAATATTACACTACGAATCCAAGAAACTATTTTCGGAATATTATAATACGAGTGAAGCGATCGCATCTACATACATCATAAAAGATGAAAGTACGAATACCAGGCTTCCACTCGAGAGACCATGATATTCGCTATCCGGGCTTTCACAACCAAACACAATTTTTCAAAAATACATTCTGCAAATAAATATTAATTTACATTTGGTTTTTTCAGGAAAAAATGTTCAGACCGCAAAACATTTCCTTCTGGAATTCGAGCATGTGGGAATAATTCTATACGAAAGAATGTACTCTTCGTTACTGGCACCTTGTTATTAGAATTCCCCTGTGTGCGGAACAAATGACGCGTAGCCGAAGTATTCCGGTGAAACATATAGATGCCGGATCATTACCATTTGTCAATGGAAGCTCTTTCTCGTAATTAACGATAAATCTATTACAGCTAGTTCTCTATCAGTATTTGCTTTGTGGTATATGGCTCTTGATTTTGTAGTGGAAGTTAGCAAACTTCACCTTTAGAATCAAAGGTTTATGTGTGTGGAAGTACGTTCGTACTTCGTAGAATTACCTTGAAAACTCTTGAACACGAGCAATAACTTATTTAATATTAAAATATTCATTTATTCCATTTACATAATTGATCTATAAGTCAGACCAGAGTTTCAATACAGTGAATTAATTGATATATACGTATAATGAATTTCTTGATTGTACTTGTTCTTATATGATTCGATTGCAATCTTTGCAGTACATAAAGTTCCTCAATTTCATTCAGCGAATCTCGTTCTTTTCCAATATTGAATTTAACTTTTGTCAAAGTAATTTCCGGTCTCCTCGAACACACCCTATTAAAAACACTACAAATTTCTTAATAACAAAACGCCCCATCACACGCATGAACGTTCATTTTAAAAATCCTGTCGATGCGACAATAGCACGTTGGAGAACATAATCGTTCAATTATTTCACTCCTCTTTTCAACGTTTTCAACTTTTAACTCTCAAATCGTTCCCCGACGTGCTTTCACAAAAGTAGTTCTTGCGCTATTAATTTTTATCACTCACTCAATTATCTCCCATTTATGATATCGGACTGTGAATCTCTCAATATGTATTCGAAATCGTTGGATAGAGACATCAGGGGAATGAGAAAGAACGGCTGTGCAGTTGGAAAAATAGGATAGAGAGAAGGAAGAGATAAGATAATGAAATGAAAAGAGAGACAGAAAAGGTAAACTACGGTGTGATGGTGTTAGCCTTAGCATCAGGCACGCTACCTGGTCGCACCTGTCGCGATGATGGTGGTCGCATCAAATTGAGAAAAAACATCTCCTCTCCCACGCTAATGTAATTCTAAATCGTTCGAAGTATCTTTTTTCATTCCAAAATGTTTTGTATTGAACACATCGCTGTGAATGATTCACGTCACCCCAGTAGATTTTTTTATTTATATATATTCCGAAAACAAATGTCAATATCATTCTAATTTTCAAATGATGCTACGATCAATTTTCGGTGTTCCAATAATCATAAGGTTTGTTCTAAATAAGTTTGATTGAAAAATTCGTGCATACCTCTTTGCATGGCAAAAACTCATCATCACAAGGATGAAAAAAAAGCAGATCTGAGAACAAAATTTCTTGATTAGTATCTCTTAATCTATTTTTATATCCCTCGGTTCTTCCGTCCTTTTTATTCTCCTTCTTCGTTTCTTCCAGTTTTGCCATCAATCTTTATCTTAGTTTCTTGCCATTACGAGATGTCGTTTTAACCTGCTGTCTCGAGATCCAAATAGTCGAAGCTATGCACCAAAGAAATATCGGAATGCCGTGAGCGCTCGAAATTAGATTCGAGCTTCGAATATAACGAATTCCCAAAAGACACAATTGGGCGAATGGGAAAAATACTAATGCACAAATCTGATTTATTTAAATCAACTCATTCTTTTCTGAGTTTTGTATTTCCGATAAAAAGCTCGAATACATGGACGGCTGTGATGAAGGCAATTTGCAAACCGCTCACAATTCCATAGCATGCTCTTCGGAAGGTGAAATTGATGTTTGTGAAATACTTAGAGTTCGAAGATTGGATTAGAAATTCATTGCATTTCATTGATGTTTTGAAAAAAAAATGATAAAAGCGTGCGTGGAGTAATAGGGAGGATCTCAACATATTTTGTAGTAGCGAAAAATCGATTGGGGGTGGAAAGGGGGAGGGGAGCAGAAATGAAACAACAGCCGCAGCATAGCAACGCAGGAATAGCGAGCGCAGTAGCGACTACAGCAACACTGCAAACCTGTATGTACAGTGCATCGCTGCAGCAATGCACAAAAGGAAGCGATCGCACGTCATACTTAACGAGGGCCGGGTTCTCTTTCTTCTCGTTTTCTCTTTACCTCATTTCATCTCATTCTTTCTTCTCAGCTCCAGCTCCGTCAGCTCGAATGTCTGTTTATCTTTATCTCTTTTGGTTTAGTTTGTCGGCTCGCGGCCCGGCACCGTGATTACAGGGTACCCGGCCCTCACCTCGGGAACCTCGGTGGTCCTTCTCCGCCCCTCTCTCTTCTCCCTTTACGTGAGGACGATATAGTATGCGTATATGTGCACGTGCGTGTATGTGTGCGAGCAACAGGAACAAGGACGAAAAAGGACTATGCCTCCTTTACCCTACCTCCTTTCCTCTTTTATCATTCTCATTTCGTTACTCTTTTCTTCCTCTGTTTCTCCTCATCTACCCCCTTTGCTTTCTCACTAACTACCTGTGTCTTATTAGCGATACAGTCGAGGCGAAAAGGCTGTTGTCGTGCGCTGCTTTTGCCGAGACCCTGTTCTTTCTCATGAGGGATTAAGCCAAACCAGACACAGATCCACGTGCCTCTTAGCAAACAACTATGAATAACCATTTACTGAAAGAAGGAAGCATCAAATATTTGTTCATCCTGAGATATCTATATGCGGTGAGAAGTAAGTCAACACGGTAATTAATATATATAGGTTCTCCAATGTTTGGAAATTCTCGAGTCGTTGAAATTATATTATCTTTGAGATTTTCAATGATTTATGTTACATCGGCAAATTAACACGGAGAAAAAGGAATTCGCTGTGGCAGCGAAATCTACTTCTGCTGGTTTCCTTTTGCCAGAGCAGCAAATTTTTTGCTGTGACAGCAAACTATTTGCTGTTCCAGCAATCTTGTTAGCTGCGACAGCGAATTTTTAGCTGTGGCAGCAAAAAATGTTTGCTATCCCAGCAGAATTTGTTTGCTATTCTATATATAATACTGAAAATTTGCTGGCGGAGCAAACATTTTTTGCTACCACAGCTAAAAAATTGCCGTCGTAGCTAACACGATTGCTGTTATAGCAAATTTTTAGCTAGGTAAGCAAAAAATTTTGCTATCCTATATATAATACCTCGATTTGCTGCGTCAGCAAATTTTTTCTCTCCGTGAATTGTTATGTTCATCAGTTTTTAATCTGTTATGAATTCTACAATTGCATTGTAGATTTCCAAGTATACATTTGTCGAATATTGGAATCTAAAAATTAATCTCACCAATTCCAATACACGCAGAGAAAAATTCTTGCTGAAAAAGCGATTCCGAAAACTCTGCTTTGCTGAATTAGCAAAACGGTTGCCGTTACAGCAAAAATATTGCTATTTTAGCAAGGTATTTGCTAATTCAGCAGAATTTTCTAGCTGTCTGTATATCTACAATTCCGGATTGCTGAATGGCAAGCGCTTGTTAAAAGAGGAAGATATTCGCTGTAATAACAAATTTTTTGCTAATTCAACAACAAGCTTTGCCATATCAGCAAAGCAAATTTTCGAAGTTTGCTGTTTCAGCAACTTTGTGTCTCTGAGTGTAGATGAAAATCATGCACAATAAAAGGACAATAATAATCATGGACTGGATAATAACGATGGAATGAAGAAAGAGTGTTGAATAAAGTAGAGATTTGTCATAAAAATCAATAGATTATGTCCTAATCTCGAAAATTTTTAGAGTCATATTCCACTCATTAGCCACCCGGAAGAGAACTTGTCGAAATTTTGAGTTGAATGTCTACTCTTGTGGAGTGATAGTCTAAGGTTTGGGGTGAAAAACTCACAGCCACTAGTGATGGTAATTTAAAAAAAAATCGATTGAAAGAATCGAATCGATCTTTTTCGGAAAATCGGTCGGAAAAATCGATTTTTTATTTAAAAAAGAATCGTTCAAGAATCGATTTCTTTATCCTGATGGGAAAAACGGTAGGGCGTGAATTCGCCGAAAAGACGTAATTTAACAATCGTTAGACTGAGAGAAACTTCTTTGGATAAATTACTAGTTTTTTTCGTAAGCCGGGGGTAGTAAAAAATTTCAACTATAAATACTGTCGATTCTCAATCAGTGATAGTAAAAACTATTAGATGTTGCTGGTCTCATCGTATAGCGCGTTGTTACCACTGATGGTGAAAATTATTGAGATTCGGGAGTACTCATAGTTGGAATTTTTTAATGTCCGTAACTTACGAACAAACATAGTGATTTACCCAAAGGAATTTTTCTCAGTGTAGTCACTTCCCAGTCATCATTAGAAATCATTAGCGATTGTCAAATTAAGACTCTTTTAGGTCAATTTAGGTTCCTCGCGGACCAAGTTCACCGAAAAACCATGAAAGAATCGATTCTCTTTGAAAGTAGGTAACAAAAGAATCGATTCCTCGATTATTCGTGGACAAAAGAATGAGCAAATAATCGATTCTTTTCCACTGCAAAAAATCGATTCTGAAAGAATCGAATTAAAATCACGCATCACTAACACCCACTCCAATCCTAGAGTGAACTTTTTACTCTAACAGAGTGAAAGTTCATTCGAAATGAGTGAACATCTCACTCGAAGTGGACTGCCTCACTTCTGGGACTTGGTGGACCGAAATGTGTGATTTTTCCACACTCCCAGATTCACAGAGAATTTCATCCCTGGTGGAAATCAAGCGTTGAAGCGCGACGAAAGTGCGACAAAAGCGTACCCTAGTGAAAATGTGGTTTAATCGTTCTCGCACTTCTATGAAGTATACGTTATCTCGATCTTTGAGGTTGCGGGAATCGAACTCGCACATCTTACGCTGTACTTGCGCTTCAGTGACCTGAGCTGTACAGACAGTTGGGTTTTGATGCTTGTAATTGTCAATATAACACAGTAAAATGGTGTCAGTGGTGTACATTTTCGGAATGAAAGTGATTTTTTGAAATAACTGTTATTAAATGAACAAATGTCAGATAAGTTGGCCATGGATTTCTTCTTAAATTATTTCTATCTCATCGTTATTGAAGAATAACTTATCAATAAGCATAAATGAGGATTTTTTTTCAATTCACTTGAGGGCTGTACATGAAATTGAGCGTGAAAAGTTCAGTAATTTGTAAAATATTCATGTCTCGGAGATTCTTTAAGTCCAGCGCAGGTATTAAAAGGTCATAAAATTGTACTTTTTGCAGAATTTAAAATCCCTTGGCATACACATAGATTTTTCAAGCTCTCGATTTGTGAACGGATTTATCACATCTGTAATTCGATTATAATAAAAGGCACATTCCAAACATTATTCATGCCATTCATATGATCAGGTATTCATAATCTAAACCTGCTGACAATCTATCTTCTCAAACATATCTTGTCAAAGTCTTTCAAGAAGATATTTCTCAAACGCTTCTGAAATATATCTTTAAGATTGAATCAAGACATCTTTTAGAAACCCCTTACAAGACGTCTTCCTGACACTTCTTCAAAGATATCTTTAGGAACTCTCCAAGAACGTTCTTGAAGATCTCTTAATTGAGTATTATTTCAGATATCTTGAAGAACTGCGTGCTGTGTGGGATATTTCTTCTGTTAAGAACAGAACGATTCACTCAACAGCGAGGAATAAAAATTTTAACACAAAAAAACCGACTTAATAAAAGTGCACTAATTACAGAAAAAAAAATAAGTGCACTCAATAGCAACAAATAATTCATTTCCTCTAGGAATTATGCGCATATCACGTATCTAACTCAACACATGTGTAGCACTAAATAATAAACTACTTATTGATGTGTAAACCGCACAAACAAATTATGCTCTTGTAATAAGCTTCTGAAAGAGAAATCAGGTAATGGGTAAGATAATATATACATATAAATCATGTCATTTTTGGAGTGTATGTCATCCTCAAAAATTGCCTCAAATCTACATAAAATATTTTGGGAGTGAACCAACGAAGCAATAGACACCTGATTGAATGTAAAAATATATTAAGGGAACTATTTATGTATGAACGCGTCGATCACTCAATTATTGAGATGATAAACTCACAAGAACACACGTACAAATCAGACTCACGTTTTTGTTGAACAGTGTGAAAAATGATTGTGGAATTTTACCTCAAAAAATGGTGGCAGCAAAGTTCCCCCATAGATGGGGAATTTTTCACCATAATTTAGTGGAATTTCTCTTCATTTGTAGCGGATTCGACACCTGAAAAACAAAATAATTCTCCAAAGTGAGAGAAAAATCCCAAAAATCCCTCATTTCTTATGGGGAGAAGAATAAATTCATTGCTTGCGGAATTCCCCCACGATGAAGGGACTAAATCCAGTAACAGTGTGAAGAAAAACTCTTCACATTTTTTACAGTGAACCTTTGGCGGCACCGATTCCAAAAACTACAATGTTTGTATTTATATATTGTCTTACTAATGATCTGATTTCTTTGTAAGCACTCTATTCAAAAAGTATAATATCTTTCTGTGATTTACAAATGAATGAGTAGTTTATTATTTGTTCGCTACACATAATTCCAACGGATAATAAATTATTTGTCACTTTTGAGTGCCCCTGTTTTGTTGTTAATTAGTGAACTTTTTTTGAAGTCGGTTTTTTTTATTACACAAAAGTACTTCCGAGTGGTTTGGAATGAGCGATTTAGTTGGTACCACGACACTAGTATTTCAAGTGAAAAAAGAATTCAACAAAGAACATTGCTGTTCGACAAAAACCAGACAATTTCAGTCACTCTCTTGCGTGCAATGAGCCAGTTAAGGTATTCAACGTTCAATATATTTCCACTCATAAAGTGCAATATTGCTGCTCAATCACAAAATATTCTGAAAACAATATAAAGCTGTTACTATTTCAGTCCAAATTCATGTAAAAGTTTCAGTGATTTTGTATGAAGTATTTTATCAATTCCCAAAGCATTATTCACGCTTTTCACACTCGCAGATATATTTTTCTACACTCTGTGTCAACCGAAAAATGATTTTTACAAGAATTTCATTCCATTGAAAAATAATTTCATTTTCAATTCGGGAAAGTTCTCTGAGATTACGTGCCGAGGAGATCGTGTTTTCTAAAGAATCGTTCAAAAAGTACGTGATGTTCTTTCTTGTCTCACTTTTTGTCGTACTCAGTTAGATATATATCGACATGACAAAGAAGGAAGCAATAAACAACATCACATGAGTTGTGAACGGTTCTCATGAAGTCGCTTCCAGAAGTGACTGATAAATGCCATAGCATGATGAAAATAATATACCTCTGACATTTTCACTACTTCAACAATTTCGAATTGATAAGGATTTTACATCCAACAAAATGTCATGTCGTGTCAGTCGAAATAGCACCTAGAGAATTCCATGAAAATTGAGTCCATAGAATTTTATCCGATTGAGGAAGAAATCTATCGAATTTTCAATTTTGGTTGATGGAATTCAGCCAGATTCGATGGGCTTTTCCAATGAAAAATCAATTGAATCTCGTCCAATAAATTCGCAAGGACATTTTGCACATGTGTTTTCTCTGGTAGGGTGAATAATGATGAAGGAGTTGTACGATTTTATGGAAGAGCAATGAAAATGCAAGGTTATGGAAGTTTGAAACGGTAATAATCTAAAGATATTGCTGCACTTTGATACATTAGACGTATAATTTTCTGAGGGTGAATTCGAGGAAAACTATACACACCTTTCATGATTTGAATCATTAAAGTATCTCGATATAACTTTACAATTATAAGTTTTAATAACGATTGCAATGGGTTTCTCGATTGCTCATATTAACCTCGATCGCACATTCCTGTCGACTTGTGTTCTCAAGACGTTCCTCGTCTCGTGTCTTGTCGTGGTGTGGTGCTATACGATAAGTGCTTCACTTTCGTCGACGAACTTTGAACCGACGAGCAGCAACATGAAAGCCACGAAGCGTGAGCAAACTTTACTTATCGTTAGCGTAGCGGGAGAGCTTCCTGGCGATGTGATGACGTGCTATGCCAAAGAATGAAAAGGTTTGAGGGTTGTAAGAACAGATACGGGGAGGTGAGAAAGTATGACGGTAATGAAGTCTTCCGAGGAGAGATAGCCAGTTTCAAGTACTTGGCTGGTTTAAACTACATCTCATATTCTATACACGGATTTTTTCAGAGATTTACGGGATTGGGGCAAAGATTCGGTTACTTGGATTCCATTAGAAAACTTGGTATTGATATCGTGTAAAATGAATGAGATTGGAGTGAATTGATATGCTATATAAATTACTCTCTATTACTCACTGAATGAGAGTTCATAAATCAGGCTGATAATAGTGCATCACTACTGGGCCATTCGCGTCAATGACTGAACGTCGATGGTGCCCAGTGATGGATTATCAAGTGTCACTCGCTGAATAATAACATGGATTCAGTGGTGGCATTGAACAATTGGCAACATATGAATTTAATGAGTGGACTAAAAATGGAGCAAAACGGTTTCGATTTGGGGTATCTGAATTTGTTGTCAATGGCAAATTATATATACCAATGTGGAGATCATCGGAAATGGAGAAACGATTGATTACTAGCGGGGATTTATTTGCCAGACCCTGGCACAAACAATTAAGCCTCTACTGTACAATCACTGTCTTTCAATTGGTGCCATTTGTCTGACAGAGATCGGACAACATTGGGTCTAAAATTCAGTCGGACTTTTCACTGTGATACCGAAACAAATCTGGTGAATCTATGCCGCCGATCTGATAAGCTTACATCATGCCAACGTTCAACCAACGGTTTGTATACACAGAACAAACTACATAACGACGCAAATGATTATGAAGCGATTATTTTACTGCACTAATTTGGACTGTACAATAATTAAACTACGCAAATTCAAACTAGACACCGACGAACCCAAAGCACTTATAAAGTGCATTCCTTTGAAGCATTTGAAACATATTTCCAATACATTATCTGAAGTATTCGGAGAAATTTAAAATACACGCAATGCATTTTAAACGCATTTGAAGAAACTTTTTATAGAGATTAGAGTGGGCCAAAAAACTGGAATTCAGATTGTCATACAGCAATACTAGGGGAAAATTGTGATGTCACGTGAGAAGAGAGTGTGCAAAAGATGAGCTGATTCAATTGATGCTCAGGTAGTACGTAGTAAAAAACTTCAGCGCATGAACTCTGATTAATTATTCAATCTTTTATGAATATTTTGAATTCACTCATTATATTTTCGGAATGAATCAGTTGAAGTTATTATGCTCAAAAAATATTAGCTTAGTAGTGAGGAAGGAATTCTTGCAGAGTTACGTTTGGAGCACAACATTATATGCTTGTGAAACTTGGACAATGAGAAAAACTGACAAACGAAGACTTTGAGAATTTGAAATATGGTTTCATAGAAGGATGCTGAGAATAAAATCGATAGAGAAAGTCAAAAATGAAGAAGTACTTGAGGAGGTAAATGAAGAAAGCAAATTTCTGAAACATGTCGTTCAAAGGAGAATGAATGTGGTAGGACACAGATTAAGGCATGATAGTTTATTGAACACAATATTAGAGGGAAAAGTGAATGGTGAAACTTGTAAAAGTAGACCGAGATCAAGTTACATGAAACAAATTACACAAGACAAGAGCTACCGTAGGTATGTAGAAATTAAGCGTTTGGCGGATAATAGGCAGGGTTGCAGGATTTCATCGAACCAGTCGTAAGGACCTTCAATGACACTTGGATTAAAAAGGAACCATAATATCAAAATGATCGAGATATTCAATGAATATCAAATGTCCCGTAAAGCATGCAATTTCGAATTTCGTACCCGATTTCCATCTGTTGTTTGCGCAATTGGTCATCACGGAGTGCTGAATGGCGTTTCATTCTTGTTCGCTTTCTTTATGAATAGGGATGGGTCGTTTCAGGAGAGAATAACTAGTTGTCACAGTGGAAAGTTATTACAAATGTAGTTAAAGTGAAGATTGTTCGTGAACTGCGCGGAATGTTTGGTCAACGTCATGCACCAAATCAGTCCACTGTCATGAGATTGATTGCTCAACTCATATCCATGTACGCACAACGTTCATCACATTTGTAAAAATCTTTCACCATGATAAGACACTGTTCTATCATGAATAAAGTCTTTCTTACTCTTACAGAAAACGGAAGACTATCAGCACGCTGTGACTACTGAACCCGGAAATAACAGATGAAAATCATGTAAGGTTCAAACCTACCACCTTACTAAAACAGAGGTGATGGGGATTTCAAAAGTTGCGTGCTTCGAAGGACACCCTGTAAATAAGGAACTTTATACATAGCATTGTTTGGAATAAACTTCTTTGTATTTGCCATGATGTGTGTAGAAAAAATGGAAAAACACTTGTCATTCTGCAGAAATTGAAAAGCAGATCAATAATGCCACGTTTTGAAACGAAATCTGATTTTACATTATAATTCTCACAATTACACTGTTAGAGAAATCCTCAAAGTTAATGGAACATTTTTGGTGGAATTGGATATTTTAACATGAAATCCAATGAAGTTCTTCAATTCAATATGACTTATGGAATTATAGAATTTCCAATTGGAATGTAAGACAATCATCAAGTTTAAAAATAACTCATTAAAATTAAGAGGACAATTTTTGAAGCGAGGAATTATATGATTGAAATTGATAAAATATTATGAAATTTAACAAATTATGTTATGTGAACAGTTTCATGATATTTTGACGAAACTCAAGGCAGAGTTTTGTACGGTGTATTTTTGTGGAGATATCCCGGTTGAGATTATGTCCACATGGGTAGGACGGTTGGATGGGCAAGGGTGGAGCTCGAATGGCGATTACCCCTTCGTGGTGAGTTCGGGGAATCATTTTTGCTTATGGAATGACTCATATTATCGTACAAATGAGCCAAATACTACAAAAGTGAAACAAACTGGACAATCTTGACGAGTTTGGAGTCAATTTCCGTGGATCAAAAGCATTTCCTTCGTCATATTATAACTCAATTCAGCAGTTTTTGATGTATTGAATTATATTTGAAAGATGCAGGCTTGAATATTTGAACCGCAGGCGGGAAATCTCAAAAAATCACGAGTTTTGAGGACTTTTTCAAAGTTTAGAACTTCAAAGTACTTGCGCACTACCTGAATATTAATTAAATCAACTCATCTTGTGCACACACTCTTTCCACGTGACCTAAATTTTTCCAGGTATTGCTATATGAAAATCTAAATATCGATTTTTTCGGCCAACTCTAATAGAGATCCCTATTTCCAAAAATGATTTCAAATGCATTTGATGCATTTCAAAAGCAATTTGAAAGTTCTGATAATTACCCGGATAGCAGCGAAATATTTTTCAAACATTCACAAAACGTATTTACTCCCAAAGAACGTCCAAATCAGATCCCAGGACATTCTAAGAATGTCGCATGGATGTCCTAGGGACATACAAATGTTCCGTCAAGTTCTATTCATCTTCACCAAGCAACGTATTCAATGGAGGTGTCAATAAAATTCTGCAATGCTATGTATATGGTTGTAAAGGTGAATTTTCCTGAAAGTGCGTTTGGAAAACCTAATAAAAATGTTTCGTATTGGCTTGTCCTTTAAATTCAGTCAATCTATTTCCTGGCGCAAAATGAATATTTTTCTAGAATATATTGCAAATGAGCTGAAAAAAAAGTGCTAACTTCTCCATCTCACATCAATAATGTTGATTGGGAGAAAATGTTCACGATCTTAGAAGGATTAGGAATCAATTCCAAGGACAGAAGAATAATATATGAATTATACAAGAATCAAACCGCAATGATGAAAATAGAAGGTCAGGAAGGAAAAGCATGGATTGAAATATAAAGCACTATCACCATTGATGTCTAATTTTTATATAGCCTTATGATTGTATGAACCTTGTGATTGGAGATACCATAGTCGTTTTGTTGGATACATTTTATTTATAAACTAAATCTTTTTTGTTCATTGGAGAACAAGATGTGAAAAGGATGAAGACCACATCACGCATAGTTAGACTCAATCCATGACTCTTGGCATTTTATGCGAGCTGTTCATCATCCAGTTACCGGCTAAGGGGTGAACAGAACATTATATTCTCATTACATAATATTTTATGAAATATAAAACTCTGTACATAATATATAGCTTGAAGACACATGTAGTTCTTGAAAATCGGTATGCTGTTGGTGCATGGATTTCAAATGCTTCCAAATTCTAATTGATGTCCTTCTCGGGAAGTGATGGAGCAGAATCTGATATTCATAATCTGCCCATTCATCATCACAACTGAGCAAATATTGACATCCATGGTTTTGAATATTTCAAATACCGTTTACAATTAGCAATTCTTGTGTATCGTCTTTTCGAGCACAACTCTGTATTTTTCTGTGAATTTTGATACTCAATAATGTCCTCCATCACCCGCCGATGCTGATCTCATTTTTGATAACTTTCTGATAATTTTGAAATATCCTCTTCAATAGAGGACGAAGTTCTGGAGAGCGTTCATTGAGTGTAGATTGAGGGTGCGGACATCCATCAGCTGTTCGATAAATGTTCATCAACTCAAAATTAATCAAAAATCAACCCATGAAGCTTTTGTTCTCTCAAAAGATACACATTGACGAGGATTCACCAATAACGTTTATAAAATTTTGCTAGCGTATTTTTATCTTACACTGGAAAAAAAGAAAAGTAAAAAACTTGAGAATGTGGTTCAAGCTACTTATACTTCAGTTGATTCTGCAGCTGCGAGCGAATGATAAACTTCAGCTGTTGTATATCATGCATCCACCACTGTGAAATCAACAAAAATTGTGGTAGTTCGAACTACATTTTGACGATGAGTGATATTTTTATTCTTCAACATTGAAATTCATTGTTGGGGATTGATTTGAAACAACCACAAAATTATGATATTCCCTCGAAAAGAGATATATCTTTAAAAACGAAAGATCCATGTTTTGATATCATAGCATCAAATACTGTTGTCGGTGAACCATTTCTCTATTTCATGCGAATGAAAATATCGAACGTGAAAATGAAAAGGTGTTCAATTCGATGAAATGAAGTATTTTACAGAATTGAATCTCATTTAATCCCATAGTTAATGTATTTTTATCTCAATTATGGATCGTTCCATTTCTGTATATCTACGTTATGAATAATCTGTTCTCCGTAAGCCTTCGATATAGTTGAATGCATGCAAGGTTGTACATATAAGTGCAATTATACAGGCGCAAGACTGGTATGATTCCAACATTTAATTGAATATTCTTTCTCCCATTCCATGAAATGATATTCCAACCCTCCTTCTTCATAATCCCAAATCGTTTCTATGTTTTCAATTCCACCGCTTTACACGATGAACTCAATTCCCCCTCCCCCCCGCCCCCCCCATCAAAAATATGTATGAAACTTCATCGAATGTTCTGATGCAAATCACGAATCAATTATACAATTCGGCTGTCCTATCGAGAATAAAACTCTTACTCTAAGGTGTGAAAATGTTATTCACGCAATCTAACATGAATCTCGCAAATATTTGTGAGAGCAAGTCTGTGTTATGTCTATTAAATGCATAACGAGGGAGTCCTCCGAAGTGAGATGTAGGGTAATGTAAAATTATGTTAACGTAGTTTGTGTGGATTCTCCATGATTATTCTTCGCGCATAAAATTTCTCCGTAACAAATGAGTCACTTGAACTAATATAATGTAAAGCAAATCTAGTAATTGGATACGTATCTTATCATCGTTATGAGTTCCGGGGTGGAACAGTCTGATAACATTCAAGTAAGCACGTACTACATTAAGTGAAAGGATGTAGTTATCATATGCGCATGCCATCCATTAATTTCACAAATATAATTCTCATATATACGTAAAAACCAAAGATTCATTTCCCACATACTTTCATATTACAGAATTATTTATAATTTACGCTCCGGCATTTGTTTCAAGGGACATTGCATGAACATGATGGATGGAATGCATTTATTCTTTGGGCAGGATACATATCCTCTTATAGAACCAGGGGTATCAACAAATACTTAAACCAGCAATCCCTGTGGAACGAATACTGACGCGAACACGTAGATCGCGACAAAATTATTCCTCGATAACTAACACGTTGCACCCTGTTGTGGAAAAAAAATGAATTGCAGAAAGAACGGTCCAACATATCTTGTAAAATTTTTCATTTTCCTCATGAAAAATATTTATCTCACAATTTATTACGAGGACTACAAAACGTTTCTGTTAATTAAATCGCATCCACCAAAAGTTTGGTATAGTACAATCTGGAGTGAGTTTCTTCCTCGTTCTTTCGTTCTCCTTTTATTTGCCCCAGTTAGCAAACCCCTCGAATTACTCAGGTAAATGGAAGTTAGTTTTCTATATCCGCTATATTAAATGTACAACGAGTTTTCTTCAAATCAAAATTAGCAACGGGAATAATCAAATCGAAGATGGTTCGTTATTGTTTCTTTGCTTTCTCATGGATTGTCAGAGTTTCAAAGTCTAACGATAGTAATTGAGAACCATTCATCTGGATTTCAATTACTTTTTCTTGAGTACCTAGAGGACGATTGGAATCAACGGCGCAGAGAATGAAACTCAGAATAAAGACGTTGAAAATATCCGGAACTGTACTGATTTTAATGCTACAGCAGAAAACAGAGAAGACAAATTATTTGTATTGTAGGATTATTCTATGGAACTGATAATATTGGGTAATCGAATAACGCTTTATATGCGTATGATAAATGAAAATGCTGTACCACAGCTCGATGTGATTACAAAATCAGATTATGCGTATCAAAGCTGATTCCCGCAGCTCTATTTGCCATCTTTCTCTTTCTGTTTGTCTTCTGTTCCTCTCTCTCTCTCCTCTAACGCGAATAATCCCTCTTCTGATTGATGATATTTGTTCAATTAACCGATTCATTTTTACCTCAGAATAGATATTCGTATCGTAATTACGGTACTTAGAGTTCCGGGAACTTACAATACCAATTATTTTCATTCAATTCATCTCAAAATTTTGATTATCAACATTACAAAAAGCTAGATGCAAAATTTCTACTAAGCCAACAGATTCAGATATTCACCAGATATGTTCAACTAATTCGAAAGCCACTCTTATTCTTCAATAAAAATTTCCACCATCTCACTCAAAACACTGTAGTAATGATAACAAGAATGGGCAATTACTCTTTGTGACTGAAGATGTTACTTCCAAATCTCACGGTGAAAAACTGTATTTTGAAGGAATAGAAAAGTACGTGACAGAAAAAAATACTAGAAGTACAAAAAGTAATCGAGGCCACTTATGTCTGAATGGCAATGCAGTGACGCTGTTCCAAATGATTTCAAAATTTTCAAAAGGATTCCGAAACCATTTAGGAAACTAAAACTCTCACCGTATCTATGTAGAATTTTTCCCACCACTCATTCTCGAAGGAACCTTCGATATTCTCCAAGGATGGGAATAATGCCGCACCCACAACATTCCTCAATGGTTAAAGAACCAAGTGACAATTCCGATAACAAATTCGCAGGATTTACGAATTATGGTGTGCTTGTCGACTTGGGCGTGTTGCATGCTGCAGTTGAAAAAGCCGAAAGAGAGTAAGAAGGGAGCCAAAGAAAGGGGAGAAGAAAGAGAAAAAAGAATCAGTATAAGGGAGGATGAATTCGTGCATAAATTCCCTTTAGTTCTTCGGAATACTTTCATCTTTGGTTAACCACAAGGAATATACAGGGTGTATCGAAATCTGATGCTCCATGCATATGAGGAACTATTTCTCACTAAGCACAAAACTATTTCCACGAGGACAATATTTCCAAACGATCGTCACGTTTTGGCGGGTGATTGAATTTTGAGGTTCAAAGAGGACCATCTCCGATGACGATAAACTTCGTCAAGTGTTGGAGCGTTTCAATTTCCAATTACAAATACATTTGCCAGCGTCGATACGATGAATTGATTAGACATGAATTCAGATACACCCTGTATCGATGACCAGGAACATCTAAACTGGTCTTAGACTTCTCGATATCAGGACCAAATTTAGGATGAGAAGAAAGGGGAACCATAACAAAAGACTTGCAGAATTCCATTGCAGAAATTCCTGTGTGGTCGTTCGGTTCTCTTCATTCTCTCCGATGAGAATTCGATTTGAATATCAAAGGCGGTCCCCACCTGTTTCGCCTGCTTTTTTTCTTTGCGTTCTTTTTCTTTATGCGCAAGAATCATTTCTACGGGATGTACAGTGCTATTAAACTTGTGATGTCAATTTACAATGAGAAGCTGCTTTGGGAAGTGTTTTTTGTTCACTTTGAGTAAACAAAAGTTAAGGAGCAGCCCGACTCATTCTGGGATGCATAAAAGTCGTTGTGACAGAGACAAAAATTACATACTAGATCTGTAAAAAGCATAAAATATTTGCTTTCGATAAAATTTCATGAACAGAAATTTTTGTATGGTTTGGGAGAACGCTCGATTAGTCAAAGGTGATTATTTGGAACTGATTATTCTATATGTACATAAATTATAATCAATCGAAGGCCAGATTCGTTGAGAAACGGTTTCGCAGTTTTTCATTCAGAATTGTGAATCTTATTTGTTCAGAACATGAGCAAAGTTGCAATCAGAATTAACGACCAAAATAATCCCAATTGCATGTGTTTCTGAAGATTGTTCTCTTATGGAGTTACGTAATAACGGAGATAGACGGAATTCTACTACTTTCTACATTCGGTACAATAATTAATGTATTCAAGTGAGTTGATTCTTGCTCAAGTAACCAAAACATTCACCTGTTTGCTTTGGAGAAGAATCGATATGACGCTTTGACGTATGGTAACTTCATAAAAGGACTTTATCATGAGCTATGCAGATTTGAAAGCTGGCAATTTTCGATGGTACACGGATAAATTGTTATGTAGATAATCAAAACTCGCACATTGATGGTCAATTTTGAACCAAAAAAACATTCTTTTCTCATTGATTCGCATTGAGAATCAATGCGGAAAAAGTACTTTTTAGTTGCGCATTGGCCATCAATGTAAACACTTTTGACGACTGTGTGACAATTTCTCCGTGTAATGGTGACTCAGTAATTGGAGGAAGCCATTTCCCATTATAGCCGTTATTTCTCGTATCGTCGCAATTGGGTAAAACGAAAATCGGTATTCGGTATTCAAAATAAATAAACGTTTACACAGATGAAACTGTTTCTTCGATTCCAGAATTTACAATCATTGACTTTTAAATCATTCGATTCAAATAAATTTCCTCCCAGTCAAGCATTGATATTTTGAGTCAAATAATCGAAGTTGTTCGACAGTTTTCATTCAAATATTTTGATTCCAACCATTCAATACATTATTATTGAATCAATAATATTTCGAATTCAAAAAATCGGAAGCAAAATTGGAGATTTTTAAGTGAATATATTTTGACATTCAGTCGAATGTACATTTGTTTGGATGATTTTAGGAACTATTCATTCCAAACAATTAACCCTTATTCGACGGTCTCGTCAAAATCTGGGACGAGAATAGAGTATAAATTACACCCCACGGTATTCTGGATGTAAGTACTACTCATATGAGATTCTTTCTCACTATATTGAAGTATTTTAAATGTTCATACATATTTTTTATTGAATTCTACATTTGCTTATAAAATTTTCAACCCCTATCAATGGAAAACAAACTGATGTAATAAGGGATTTGGAGAAACTTGATTTTCATACATTCGAGAATAATAAAACTCACCCAAAACTTCTGGGTACAAAACTCTATTTCACAAGAATAGGTTTTTGAAAGGAAGGTTTATGGGAATACCAGCGGCCCCTGACGATGCAACCCGAGCCAAATCTTTTCTGACAAATTATTCGAAAACAAAGGAGTGAAAGCAAAATATTGTTGTGTACAGACCATCTTTATTGATTGAAAAAGGTCCGTAAAGAGCGATATTTTGATCCCATCCTTCTGTTTGCGAATAATTTTGGTTGTGTCCTTTTCTAACCAATGGGCCTGGTTGCATCTTCAGGGGTCGCTGGTATCACCTCGAAGAAGCCAAATCGAGTATCAGACATTGGACTTATTGCATCTGATACTTATTCTGGTGTCCACAAATTCAAATGGAACTGCACGTTTTCTACATGCTGCAAATACAAAGGAAAATGAGAACATTGGAAACAGAGTATTTTTCTTCAATAATAACATCCCTCAGAACTGTATGTGAACATCTTTCTTGCATCCATTCAACATTTCCCCGTGGATGCGATGTACAAATCAGAAAAATCTCATTCAACTTGTCACAAAATATCACACACTTACAAGGTGTAGAAAGGTACTCGAGTAAGAATGAGAGTCAACCCATTTGAGGCATCATTCAGGCTCATGTTCACCCAAAAAATCGTATTCTAAAAGTTAGAATCTACTCTATAATATTAGCCTAGTACATCTTCTTCTCAATATCAGTGGTAATTCTTCTAACGTTCAGCAGAACCCTCACATCAATCCTCTAAAACTCAGAGGAATATGTACTAGCCTCATATTTCAGAGAAATATTCTTAACTCTAGTATATGATTTTTTCAGTGTTAAAGTGTTCTGAGCCGCGACAGGGCCTTGGATGGGCCAATTTTCAGTCAGGGGATTCTCTACCTGGGTATTTATAAACGGCTACAACAAAAAAAACCACTGTTGCAGCAAAAATTTGTCTTCGTACAAAAAAATTGTAGTGATTGGTACAAATATTAATCAAGAAAAATATTACTGTACCTTATTCCCTGCGGAAGCCACATTTTTCCTTGTAACAGCTAATACATAGTAACGGTGACAATCATGTTCAGGAAAACTAGAATTAGCATCAGTTGTAACAAGATTAAGTCACTCTCTTGATGATAATAATATATTAGCTACCTGAATTGTAAGTGCTACCATATCCAACCCTTGCCTGAGATAAATGTTATCACATGATTTTCTCCATCTGATTATGCAGGAATTTATTTTTCATACCATGATTATCCTTTCTACATCCCCTTCTCAGCGTTTCATTTTTTACTCAACCTCTAGGGCACCAGGAGCCAATAAATTCACTCGAAGGAATCTTTCCATAAAGTTTCACATCAAACTACACGAGAGAGTCGAGTAATTTTGGTCCTCTACAGTTCAAAATCAATCAATTTCTGACATTTCTAACATTGCCCATTGAAATTTGGATACTTTTACCGCAAACATTCAGCATTAAAAAATTCTCACATGAAATTTCAATGTCCTTGAATAGCGAAATCGAAATCAAATGACGGAACGCGAAGAAGAAGATCCCACGCGGGATTCCTGTACCGATATAAAACAAAAAAAGATTACCATACCAGAAACAATTTTACTAATCACGTTTTCAGTGTATGTATAAACGAAACCGACATGAACAATCAATATCACACTTTATTCCTGAAACACAGTTACATTCATTTTGAATGTTAATTCTTCCACAAGAAAGAAAAAACAAGTCTATTATTCATTCGGCATTGCGAATACTTCATAAATCGCAACTTGTTTTCATTAAAATTGAAATTTTATTCCGGAAACCATATGTGGTCTCCAATATACTCGAATCCCTTTCATTAGTATGTACAAAAGGAATATGAATATACCTAAAATACAAAACTTATTGAAGACCATCATCCTTGGAGCGAAATAAGCGAAAAGTTGCATATTACTTTATTGAATACTCTGTCGTGGAACTGAAAACGTGTAAATTTCTGTGTGGTCGTCTTTCTACCTTCTTTCTTGCCTTTTTTGTATCTCTTTTTTTCGCTCCCGCACTCGTTCCGAACCCAATTTAAATATCAAAGGCGGCTTAAATCTGACCTATACCACGGCGAATCATGTTACCACTAAGGGCCTATAAGGAGATTTACCCGAACGAAAACGCTATTTCGAAAAGCAGCACTAAACTTCTTCCACTCTTCCGTCCTTCTCTCCTCGGGGACTACTCGGTGTTGATCAAGGCGCTAACATCGTTGAGGACAAAGGCAATCACATGATCTTTCAACAAGGCACAACAATATATATGTATATATATATATATATATTCATCGTACAAGCGATAACCTTGGATGTTTTATGAGCAAATTTGTTTTCGTCTGTTATATTTCTGTTATATATTAATATAAGAATTGCTATATAAATCTAGGGGTATGAATTTTTATAATAATACGGCGAGAAAGGAAGGTATTCCTGAAATATAAAGAATGTTCTCCAAGGAATAGTTGAATAATTTATTTTAGTATACTGAGTCAAACTGTGTTTAGTGGGTGAGGAATGTCTAAGCTCAATTTCATTCGCGTTGCAAACGTAAGCACTGTACTCTTGAGTGGAATTTCACAAATACAGCTCGTCATGAACAATAGTATATAGTCTTGTTGAAGAATAATCAATCATTTGAACATTCGAATAAGCAATTCTCATGAGACGAATTAATTGATTCTAGCTCAAAATGAATAGCAAAGAAAAAAAAAAACTTTAGTTTCATGTGAGAAAAACTACAATATAATCATCAAATCGAGAAAACTCTTCATGCAAATGAGAACGGTGAGAGTAAATGGAGTTTGTATGGAACAGAAAATGAAGAAGAAAGCCTCCTCGAATATTTGGAAAATATGAAAAACTTTCCATGAGCTTCTCAAAACGAATCCGGTTGGGGCGAATAATGAAACAGAATTGACGTTTACATTATGCAATAAAATACCGTCAACTCCAGTCCTCATTTCTGTTACGAAACCGACAATATGAAATTCTCCATTCGACACTCAAAAGATCCTCTTAATAGTTTCCCTCACCCTCTGGATATCAAGAGAAAAGTCAGTTCGGAAGGAGATTAACATCTATCTTAGTTGAGAAAAAAAGTCGTCGAGAAATCGAACAGAATAGAGCCTATCCTCCCAATCTTCTTTTCCTGGGCACCTTCCAACAAGGCGGATAGGTTGAAGACGAACGAACGAACGAACGAACGAACCAGCGATTTTCCGCAAAAGGTAGATTGATAGATATATGTATATCCAGTGTGTCGCACAGAAACGGGAAGCTCATGGCAGGAACGATCGATGGCCAGCGAGGAAGAACCAGGGTAAAAAGAGGAGAAGAGACTCTGTCGTGAGGGCAAATTGCAAATTGCCGCGGCCCACGGGATCACCGTGTAGACTACGATTGGGAGGAAGTGATGGCGATGGGAGGAAGGAGGGTTTCGGTGGATTGAGCCGAGTTGGAGAGTATGGAGAAAAATGCCAATTGCAGAAGGCAGACAGTCTCTTTCGGTTAAAAAGAGAAAGAGGAGAAAACGATTGAACCAAAAGAAAAGAAAGAAGAGTTAAATAAAATCGATGGGAATCACTCGTTCTCTTAACTCCTTCCAGCTTGTTCCACGGCTGGTGATGGTGAATCAAGATTATGCTGGGCCAAGAGCGTTTACGTCGCGTGCTCATACCCTCTCTCTTTTTAATCATGATGTGTGCGCTAACTTGCTAGTGCTTGTGGTGAAATAGCCAGTTCAATACTCTTTCTGATATTTATTGAACAATGATTATTATATTTAATGAACTTATTACTGTGTGCCAGGGAAATTGAATTGATCGATTTGTGTGTATCTCGAAATCTTACTCGCTATCAAATATTTTGCTGCAGGAACTTGAATGTAAACATATATTTCGCTATACGAAGTATTTCATAACTTTCAATTTCATCTGCATAAAAAAATATGCGGAACGATGAATGATGATCGGATGGATGAAAATATACGGATTATGGATGGGCGATGATGAAAAAAAATATCAATTTTGGATTCCATTCGATAGTTTGATATCGATTATGGGATAAAAAAACATTAATAACGATATATCGATATTTTTATTGATATTAAGCAAAATGGATTAACAGAGTGGTATCTATTCAGAGTGTCTCTCTTCTCAATCTACAAATTCCACCCAACCATTTTATCATTCTTCGTGTATTCATTCGATCAATTCGTTGAAGCCTTCACGGAGAAAAGTATATGCACGGAGAAAATCTGACACGAGTGACCAATATTCCTCACATTGATTATCAGTGCTCTCTAAATCTGAAAGAGTGAAAAATCGCACGTTTCACTCCACTAAGTATCAGAAGTGAGCCTGTCCGCTTCAAGTGGAATTTTCACTCGTTTCGAGTGACCTCTCACTCTTTTAGAGTGAAAAAATCACTCTAGCGTCGAAGTGGTTGTGAATTTCTAACCTCAAACCTTAGAATATCACTCTAAAAGAGTGGAAATTTCACTCGAAAATTCGACAGGCTTACTTCTGGCTGGCTAAAGAGTGGAATTTCACTCCAAAGATTTTAGAGAGTGTGCGAGGAAAAATAAAATAAAACACCGCTGACTAATGTGCGTCCATCGATTATCAAAGACCGCGCATTGGTGACCATTAGGCGTAATATTGGTAAGTGATGTACACACATTAGCCAGCAGTGTTTTATTTCATTTTTCTATGCACAATGATAATCAATGTGTAGAACATATTGGTCACTTGTGTCAGATGTTTTTCGTGTGGGACTGATTGCTATTCGCCCCAGCTCTCATCGCGACTTTAGAATAGGAAGTAAGTTGCTCAAGCAGCAACAGAATTTCAAAGTATATACGAAATAGAAACATTCGTAGAACGTTCGAATGAGACTGTTTTGAATGTACTTAGAACGTACATACCCTAACAGCACAATGTGTCCCTGGGACGTTTTCTGAACGTTCTGAAAACCTCTCCTACGTTCTATAAACCTTCCATAAACGTTCCAATGGCACGTTGTGCTGTCTGGGTAGTACATTCGAAATGTACGATATACATTCAATCGACGTTCAATCAACGTAACGTCGTATATTCGATCACATACGTTCGATGAATATGCATAGCACCTATAGAACGGTCTCACTCGAATGTCCATAGAACATATTTCGAATATTCGAAGAACGTTCATAGTATATTCTGGTGCTGATTGGGCTGCTACCTGTACATATGGATCTGCACCCACAGAAACCTTGGTAGAAATTTGTCTGGGCAACCCATTCACCATCCACCTACTGGATGAGACCCACGTGTGGGCAACTGGATAACACATTTCAGCCAATTTGACTTGATTGCTCAAACATTAAGTTCGTTTATGTGAATCTTTCATGCGTCAACTGATCGTACAGGACATTGATAATCCATCAAAACGGTCAGAGGAATAAAAGGAAGCCCCAACGTTTCAATTTGTCACACGGGATCATTTTATGGGAATAAATTCAAAAGCAACGTTCTTGACTGAAGATTACATGTCAAAATACATTGTTACCTCATTCATAGGTATGGTTTTACAAAAAACACATGATTTCACATTTTTAATCACCAATTTCAACAACATCCTAGCAATTCCCTAGGACATCTGAATGTGCACAGGCGAGAGAGTGCGTTTTATGGATATTCAAAACAGTCTCATTCGAACATTCTATGAACGTTCATTATACATTCTACGAACGTTTCTATTTCGTATATATTTTGAAATTCTGTTGCTGCTTGGGTATCTATGTTTCTGGTTATGTGATTGCAGTTAAAATACTACTTTTTAGTTAGGATCTCAGTGGTTCCATACGAGTGATGTCTCATTTGGTTGACAGATGTGGACAGAATGTTTTTTGCTATCCGCAATATTTGATAATCTTTTCAAAAACAAAGAAGCTTTGTGTTGATAAATTGGCAGAGCTTTTTTTAGGTATTTCAAGGATTACCCTGATCAAAAAGTTCAGAAATGTTGACCAAATGTATGTTCCCTAGTACGTAGCCAACAATTGGTTCCCTGTCATTGACTAAAGTGTGGCTCATTGATGGCTTAAAGTCATGATAGAAATGAGAATTTGGAGTAAGTAATGGTCCTCGAACAACTACAGTATCTGCAGTCACAAATTTTGTTCTCCAATAGACCTGTGAAATAGATCTTCTTATGCCGTTATCTATATTTTACTGATCAGCCTTCAGTCGATTTTCTACCATACATTCTTATTGATCCGTATTCGAGAAAACGAGTTGTTTTCTCTTTCTAGAATTCCCCTACTGATGTTCAAAGGTTAGTGAAATGGGGATACTCAAAACGGAAAACTAATACTTGTAGCAGTTACTCGCATAATCGATTTTGCACCATCTACGGAAAATAGATACGGCAACTATTTAATATTAGGTGTACAAATAAGTTTCCGCGGTTTTTTATAAAAAATTAGGAATTTATTGTAAAGGAAAAGTACATTACGTTTTATTCAAAGTATTCTCCATCATTTGCCACTACTTTTCCCCATCTTTCTGGCAACATTCGGATACCCGAAAAAAAACTCTTTTTTTTTTTTATCACAAATCTAAATCTATTTTGGTTTCTTGTCTTGATATGATGTGAAGCGCTGCAGACACAGACCATGCGACCGGAACAGGTGATAATGATAAAGGAAAGGAGTCTGGTGAATACGGCGGGGTGGGGGGGTAAAACTTCCAGTTTTGTTAGTGTTTTTTTACCGGCGCCGCAACATGGACATGTGGACGAGCATTATCGAAAAAGTAAAAAATTAATTTTGTCGTGTCTGGATGGGCGCGTTTTTCGTTTTCCTTCATCAATTGTCCAATCAATTGTGTTCGGTAGAGCTCCAGTAATGGTTTCTCGCTTGGTTTCAGCAATTCAGCATACACGACACCACACACAAATACACAGCATGAGAATTTCCATGAATTTTTTTTTCGGCTTGTTGATCGATGTTGATGCTTCGCCGTCTTTGACTTTTTTTTTTCTTTTCTTTATCATTTCGTCATCATTTTCGTCACCATTTTGAATACGATGCAAAAACTTTTTTTTTTTTTTTTTTTTTATTCCTCACAAATAATGCATATCGGGCGTTCAACGTCTCTCTCGGCTTTAGTTCATCTGGATTTTTTTTTTTTTTTTTCAATTTTTTTTAACGATTTAAAAATTGATTTTGATTGTTGTTGTTGTTTTGTAGAAGTTTTTTTTTTTGTTTTTTTTTCTTTTGAATCTTAGGACGAATCTTCCTTCAATAGTACTTCTTTTTCACTTCCTTTCTTCTTTTTCTTTCTTTTTCTTCTTCTTTCTCAAACTTTTCAAACAACACCTGAAAACCATTCTCTTAACTTTCACAGCTTCACCTCTTCTCTTAGCAAGCGATGCGCCTCAGCTGCCGCCTCAGCTGCAGATTTTCAAAATAAAAAAGTTCAACAAAAAAATAAATCAAAATATTCAACTTGAAATTTTGATTCAGAAAAAAACTTGAAATTTGCGCGAAAAAAAATATACTCACTTTGTTATTATGTTATACTTTGTTGTTATATGATTGCTAGATGGATATTACGATTATTTACATTTTTAATCCTGACCTCTTCTCTCCATTCTTCTCCAACCTGCGAAACTTTGAAACCCACCTAATAGTTGGGATGAATGACACAACCATCGTGTTAGTTAACTTAACGAACGTGGTATTTGTCTCATGTACTAAGCGGATGCTGTAACCATTTTTTGTGGATGGCCAAAAATCGACTACGCAAGTAGTGGCTGCAAGTATTCCTTGTTTTCCGCGTAGATATTTATGAATTGATAACGCTTGTTCTGTAGGAAAATCAGAGATTTGCAAGTGCTTGGCACAATACTTGTGACCCACTTGCGAGTTCTACACGGAGAGGAAAGTTATATCATAAATTACTATTTTGCTAGCACGTACGGGACAGACTCACCTATATGATATGATTAATCAGACACTTTCTAAAAACTACTATATTTACTAGTACAATATGGAAGAATTCTCTAATTCGGTACTATCAGATATAGTACTTTTTATAAAGTATCTGAGTGAATGATATCATATAGGTAAGTCTATCCCGTACATGCTAGCAGAATGTTAATTTATAATTCAACTTTTCTCTCTATGTAGTTTTTCTTAAGCGTAGTCGCTAGAAATTTGTGGATGTCTAAAATATTCTTGTTGATCTCAAATTCATATGATTTCATGGTATGAGTTACCATACAGAGAAAATTTTATGTTAAAAATTACTATATTCTTCTTGTACAACGAATTTATGAATTTCTTACGTACACTGAAAAAAAGCTCTTAGTTGAATATTAGACAGCTAGAAAATTGAGTCAGGCTAAATAAAAATTTAGTTGAATCACATAAATTTCATTTTTCATAGCTAAATTTCTTAATTCTTTTGAATAAATGGTTTCATTCATAATATATACAACTATACTCCTATTCAGGCCAGTGAAAATTTAGCGAGGACGACTGAATTTTAGTTTCCTAGGCTAACATAAATACTTTTTCCTCAGTTTATTCGAGCATTTCTTGTCGTTTCTATGAGATCAAAATTGGGCCTGTGCTGATTCACATGTATATTCTTCTGAGATTTCCCCAGTAATTTTAAACTATACACTATATCATGAGAATTCTCCATAAACGCGAAAGATAGGTGCCTTTCACATCACCTATAGAGAGTGAAATTTCAGGGGTGAGAATTTCCTGTTTAAGTAGACATAGGGAAGCTATTCTTTCCTTCGACTGAAATTTCCACTCTACACGGAGAAAACAGATATCCTGACAATTACCATAATTCATGGATTTTCAGCGCTGGTCTGACCCGAATCGGAATATTTACTTGCACGAATATCTAAAAGTACCATAATTTCTTGGACTTTTCAGAATAAGTATGGTACCTTCCTTATAAAAGTCCCAGATATTATGGTCCTTTTAGAGGTTTGTTCAGGTAAATATTGAGACTCGGGTCAGACCAGCGCTAAAAATCCATAAATTATGGTACTTTTTAAGATACCTTTTTCTCCGTGTATCAGTTTTGTGATAGTATTTCTCTTGTCGTTAACATTTTCATACAATGATGATACTAAATCATATGAATACATTCCTGATGAATAATTCCGAATTCGATCGATGCGGGATTGTATTCTACACTGTAAAAAATAATCGGAATTTTCCTACACGCGGCAACCTGAAAATTCCGATCACGTGATAGGTAATCAATTTCCGATCACGTGATAGGAAATCAATTTCCGATCAATGGATATGAAATTTCCCACGAATTTAGCTGAAAAATCCCAACTTTATGGAATTTGTGCTATCATTTCCCAGTAAATTTCCGGTAAAATACGGAAAATTCCCAACGCACGTATGTGTTAATTACTTTCCCATAGAAATTTTTTGCAGTGTGCAATACTCCACTGTGAAAAATATTCGGGATTTTCCCATACCTATGTAAAGGAAATTTCCTATAGTTGTACGCGGAAAGCGAATTTTCGTACACGCATAAGAATTTGTACATAAAAATATATGAAATTGCTATTTTTATTGGATTTTTACTGTAAATTTATAGGATTTTTCCTAAAATTTACGGGGAATTTCCTATCCATGTATGTGTTAATTACTCCACATACATGTATGTAAAATTTCCCATAAAAATTTTGTACAGTGTGTTGTAGCGAGGTTAACTTGTCTAAAAATAGGTACATCATCCAAGCTTTTCTGCCAAAGATATTAGACGTCCTCTGAGATTTCTACCTCGCCACAAAAATATTTCTATTCCCTGACATCAAGAACTCAATTGCTCGGAATAGTACTCACGTTAGACGTAGCATTTGCGCGATTTGTATGTAATTCTTCCTGATTTTTTTCTCAAGATTGAACATGTAAAGTGGAAAACTCTTTTCCCCGTTGAGCGGAAATATCTTTCTGCGTTGAAAATTTTTCTCTTCTTTTTTTTACCCCCTTCTTGCTAAACACGTGAAAATTGTCGCTACTTCCTTGCGTTTGTACCTTCGTCGCCATACACACTTCACTCATTCTTTCTCTCTGTAGATGTATACACATCCGTAATCGCTCTTCCACTTTCCTCAAGAGTGCTTGTCGAACTCCTCACTCATGTCGTCTTTGCTTTCGCACCATACGTGTGAAAAGCGAGGCGTAGAGATTAATTCACGCTTGAATAATTCGCAATTCGCAGGAAAGTTTAAATTCTATTCAATTATTATTTTGTTTTGCAAACACTTCTCATTTTTCCTTTTCTCTGAAAATTTTGTTTAAACTCTCATTATATGTTCAATTTGAACATGATGAGAGTTGGATAGAAACATTGTGTTTCAAAGTGAATATTCAATTCTTTCAGAGAGTGAAGGAATAAGAGTATAGCGAATGATATCTGAGTTGGACCTGTCTAATTCGATCACACATCATTAGACCGATAGGGGTGAGTGGTAATTTGGAAGTGATTATGCGTGAAGGAAAAACGAAGAGGAATCAAGTATAATGATGGTACAGTTGTTTAGCGAATATACTTGATTTTCTCAGTGCCCGTTTATATTCGCAGCGTGTTATAAAAACTTTCTTGACCTACTGTACCTTATTTGCCGATAATCATGGGCTGTATCGGTCTTGGCAAGAGAGACAGGGTGATGGCTATTTTAGTGGGTGGAAAATTATACGGCGGCTTCTACAGGCTCTAAAATGGGCAGCTCTTCGGTTACGAACTATAATAATCATTTCGTCGGTGGGGCCCTGCCTCGATTGCTGCTTGACTGGCCGAGAGTCGGCCAGTAGGCGCGCTTATATCCACTTGGTCCCCGCTTCTGCTCTTCAACCTCAGCTGTTTTGACTTCAGAGTGTTCCTCCATCCTTCCATCGTTCTTTCGTTCAAGCCAATGTAGTAGTCGTCAACATATTTACCGGCTCGTTAACGTCCCGTAGGGAAAAACAACGCCAACGACGATCCCCATTCTTCTGATTCTTCTTCTTCTCCCCTTCTTGATCCTTTGCTTCTTCATTTTCCTTCAACTTTTTCTGGCACGCGATTACTGCCATTTTTGTTGGGTTTACATATAGTTACGTCTCTTTGTTACATGTACAAGAGGAAGTCAATCAATGAAGATATTTGATTCCGAGGTATAACTCGAGATAAAAATCGATTATCACAAAAAATATATTAATTTCAATCATTCAATGGATCATAAAATTTTGTGTATCCATCATTGACATATTGATAGGCAAGAAGAATTGTATAAAAATTTGTTGATATTGCATAAAACGTTGTGTTGGCACGAAAGCCCATCGATACAGCGAGGATGAGAAGAGCCTCTCTTTTCGTGTGATATCGCTCTGACCTCAACACGATATCATCAACGATAAAAACATACAATTCAGTGGGCAGAAGTCAAGAAGTCTACCGAAAAGAAGTGCACGAAAATTCCATCTTCTATGTATAAGTGAGTAAAAGAAGTCAACACTTTTCCAAGGAACTTGTTTCAAGCAAGTGTGCGAGCGAGCGAGCGAGCGAGCAAATGAAAGAGACCCTTCGCAGATCCCGCTCACGGCGAATTTTTACCTTTCACTCGCTTTTGATTGGCTGTATAGGGATAGGGAGAAAAGAGAGGAGCTATAAAGGGCCGCCGAAAAATAAAACTGCTAAGTCTTTCCATCCCTTCGCAGAGCTCATTCTTTCTTTTTTTATCTCCTTCTTTTTTGACTCTCGTTTTTTCTTTCTCGCTTCCGAAACAAGGAACGAAAGAAAAAATCAAATAAGAAGGAACACAGAGCGAAGAAGGATGAATATGGAGAGAAAGAGAGCGGAACAGAGACCCCAAAAACAGGCAGTGTGTAATTTTGCGCCGGCTTAGGAAAACACGACGGCCACCCGCGTGCGCCTCTTATACGAATACCGAAAGAGAAAGAGATAATCAAAAATAGAATAGTTCGGAGGAGCAAGGAAGAAAGATGGTCTACAGATCGTGCATGTCGATTGTCGAAGTGTTATTCGAGGCTATCTACCTTCAATCTTTGATTTCTAATTTCTTTATCTTCCAAAAAAAGAAGCGAGAGGATAAATAGTGAATGAGAAGATTATACGTTGAGAGCTTTGGAACAATCAACTATGTATTAGAACTGAAAAGTCAATCTCGATGCGACATATTAGAACGCGTAGGAGAATTCGGATAGAAAATTTCTAATTCGAAAGGAGTGAAATTTTATGATGGTTCTTTGAAGGATAAATGACGAGGGGAACGTATTTCCATGCGAAATCCGAGAGCGATATAATCATACAGTAGATCTGAATCTACCGAGGGTTATGACCGTACATAATAATCTTATACTCTTACGTTGTGCGAGTGACAGAATTCACATAAGAGTCATAAGCTTTGCGTCACCTTATAACTCTGCCAACTCTTTCACTTCTAGTCCTCGTATCCCAACCGAAGCACGCCATTTCCAGTGGAATCAAACTCCTCAAGCATAACCTGCACCCTTAATCCCTCTACTTTCACATGGAAATGGGAAAACGGATAGGCGGAATAGAAGTATGTGGTTACAGAAAAACGAGAAACGAGTTTAATCCTTCGTAAGATTTATCATAAAACTGAAGTGGTACATAGACAAAAATATTTCTTTGAATCTAACAAATTGTCATTTGGATAGGTCGAAATAAATATTTCTTTGGCTGATACCAATATTTTGTTAGTCCAAACGAATTCATTATCTGCTCCTTGCTCCAAAGCATACATTTTTTTACATGAAAAAACTATTCGTTTGCGTCCAAAAAATATTTATCTCGACCTATCCAAATGACAATTTGTTGGATTCAAAGGAATACTTTTATCTGGGTACTTGAATTATATTATTATATTTCATAGTGTGATACTGTACTATCCCTCTGATTGTGACACATTTGATTTCTATGTACTCAAATACAACAGAAGAGTTATCCTGGTGAAAATATAAGCTCGTAGTGAGCGTACTCGAAGCTGACAAGAAACGTGAAAGAGATCCAATCTTCTCTTGCTGAAGCGTTTAATAATTGCTTGTTGTAGAGAATCATTCCATACAGACTTCAAGCATCGATTTCAAACTATCAGCAATCAAAGCATCTCATGGCTCAATAGGTACGACGCTGATTGCAATGCTGAAATTCATGGGTTCGAATCTGGCAGGGTGCTTCAAATTTCTATCCTCTTATATTATTTCCAATTTATACTCTTCATGGAGTGTTGATTTTTATATGCTTCCTTTGTTCCAAACTTCGTTTCGAATACTCTTCGAATCCGTTCCACTTACTTTTTGTTGACTTTTCATCGGCGTTTCTGTTACGCTCCAGCATACTCTTCGTTTCCGCTTCATTTTAGTTTCCATTTTCACCAGAATACCAATCAGTCTTGGAAAAAATCAATATTATGTTTGGACTTTGATGAAATTCTAAAATTGGCCAAAGGTTACATAGTTAACAAAGTCTAGCATAACCATCGACCGAAGCTTAGCCTAATTTCATAATTCCCAAACCTGGCTCAAACTCGGTGAAAATGTTCATAACAAGTTTCGGCAGATCTTGTGCCAGACTTGGTTCACGATTGGACCATTGCATTTGGATACACACGAATTTTGACAAGTTTCGTTCTCAAGTACTTAAAATCTGTGAATTTCCATGCATTTTGACTAGGGGTTTCTTGAAAATATCCAGTGTAATTTTGAGAATCGATTGAACAGTACTTAAGCGGATGACATTGAAATTTTCAAAAAATTGTAGAGGAATGATTTTCACGAAGATAAAATCTCGATATCTCTCGTGAGATTGAGGACGATAATATCTTTATCCATTCTCGTATAAGGTTTATTGCCAGGGACTTTAAACGAAATACAGTCGTAACCGTCTGCACAAATTATAAGGATCGTTTCGTAGATTAAGGAGAAGTCGAATTCAACGATAAAAGCACATCATTTCTTCCGCGTGAAAAATCATCATGAGTGTACGATGTCCCTTTCGTTATCTGTTTTATAACGGGAAATAATCCAAATTGTGGGATTCTACAAAATATAATACTCATTCTGTCTGTGCATTTGAGAAATATTCTAATCACGTGATATATTCGGCACTCGTTCCAGGGCATAAATAATTTTCATACAAGATACATGCTGTGATTGATAGCCTATCTCATATCGATTCGATGAGTAATCTTTGTAACATGTAGACACAAATGAAAAACATTCATTTCTATCGTATTTTGATGAGGAGGTTTAACGGTACGATATCGTGAGAAATTACAAGCACAAATATAATGATATAGGGATAATATGAATGACTAACCAATCAGTATATCGAGGTTGTGTCTGTACGGCACGTTAGATGTTACTTATGTGTACATTCATGCAAATATCTTGCGAAGGAACCAGATAATATCGGTCGACTGCATGCTTGTTGAATGTTAGAGGGTTGTTGAAAGGGATTTATAATGGAATTATGAGGGCGATACACAAGAGTACTTGTTTCGGCCAACTGCTACCCAGAGAATTATGCAACATAAACAATGAAATATTCATAGCGCGATATATTCGCTGATGGATATTGTTCAATGTGAAAAATTCAACGTGCGTGCCAATTTTATCTGCGAGAATAAAATAATTCGATTCATTGATGAATGTAATCAATAAATGCTACCGATAACAATATTTGTGTTGGCCTTCTCCTCGAATTTATATATACAATTTGTGGAGAGGATGTGAAAGGAATATATTTCTTATCTACGAATATGAGCTCCCATGGATACAAAAACAATCGATTCGAGATAACGATATTAGGGTGTAGATTAGATTGTCAGAACATTTGAGGGAACTCGATCGAGTTATTGGTTAAATAAATACACCAGGATAATTTGAAAATCGATAGGAGTGAACAATGGATCGTCAAGCCACTAACTAGCAAGGAGGAATGAAATTATTGTATACCATCTGAGGCCCCCTTGAAACACAATGAAAATCAATACTGATGTACATGTTGCCACTTGAATCTTCCATTTTCGAAGAAGCTGTTCTTGAGTATATCAAGAGTGGGGGCATATAAAATGCTTTCCTAATGAGATTGAATTTTCCAAGAAAGAGAACTTCATATTTCTCAAATGTAATCGATATTTTACATCCAAACAGTACGCCTTCCATCAAATTGAAGATGACTTTGAATATTGAAATGCCGGGCTTGTTTCGATAAAAAAGGGAAGCCAAAGAAATGTGCTCGATGAAATGAAGTAACAAACTTATTCTTCATGATTTTTATCGGAACTTGTTGAAACGTATGCATTTACTTCATAAGTAAGAGAGATTCTTTGAAAAATCAATTGATTTCTCAAATGAATGTCGAGTCACTCCGTTTCCTAGAATAAAAAATGTAAAGATCATTTGGAAAAACACGAATAAAGGAAATCATGAAGACAACTAAATTGTCAACCGAACTTCATTGATATATTCATTGAAAGCTACATGGAGAGAGACATCTTCGACTAATCCCTCGCAAAGTTCCAGCGAACTAAAAACATGGGATCTTGAAGGTTATTTTTCAATGCAGCAATTAATGGGGGAAACTTTCATGCAGGGTTGAAAGTCATGAATGTATGATGCATAGTATAATATTCCTACTTTTATACAAGTATCATACATGTATCATACAGTGTATATTACTGATAAGGTTTTATACAAGTTTAATACATCATAATGGCGCCCTTAGGAACCAAATGTGATCGTTCCATCAAAAAATCTACTAGAAATTACCAGCAATTGATTTTTATACGTATAATATATTCATTATACAGAATGTGTATTCTATGTCAGAAACCTCACTTGACATGTCAAATTCCCAACCTTGCTTTCATGCAATCTTTCTAACCATTGCATGTAGAAATCCCATGCGTTCCTTGAAATCGCTGTGTGGTCACATTAGTTAGACAGATCGCGTGAAGGTGGCAACACTGTAAGGTCACAATTTTTTTCTTCGTATAAAATTGCAGTAGAAATTGAAATCCGTATTATCTTGAAATTTGAATAGTTTATAGAAACAAAATGAAAATTCAAACTCACAAAATTTGAAAAATCATCGCCCTGGTGGAAATCTAAGAGTGAAGGAAGAGGGTATTGGAACAAATGAAACGTGAAAATATTTCAATTCCCTCCTAAATTACTTTTAGGTGACTCTTTGTTACTCTTAGGTGACTCTTCGCTTGCGCTTTCGTCACGTTTCAACTCTTCATTTTCACCAGGGCGGTGTTGATTCTTCCCAATGAATTCCTTGGAACTGAAAACATCGTCCAAAGCATGTAACCCCTAGTTGAAAAAATCCATAGAATCTGACGAAATAAAATTTCATGGGATTTGGTCAGAACATTGTGCAAGATCCAATGAGATTTGGCGATACCGGCGTGATAGTTTTTCTGCATGGAAAAAAATAATCTGTCCATTCAACCATATGAGTCATTATCTTGACCACGAATTAAAATAAAATTTGGGACAGGGACAAAGCCTAGTGATATATTATACAAAATTCATATAAAATACAACGCGAAACGATATATTTGTAACTAGATTAACGGTAACACTCGAAACAAAGTATGATGAAGTATATCACAAAATCGAGTTGAATTTATCCATTATTTATCTATTATTGCCTGGAAAAAATTTCCACAGGGGTTGTTTTTTGTTTTTTATTGAATTTGATGGAAAGTAATATCGATTTCGGTTGAATTCCGTTCAGTTTTGGTACACTATTTCACGAAGAATGATTAAAAAATCAACAATTATCACTGCAATTGATCAAAATATTTCAGTAAATATAAACGCAATTCAGTGAAAGGTTGCGACGAATTACGATGAATCCTAATGGTAAGTCCCCCAAGAAAACATGAAGCTTCAATGAACGTTGAATAGAGGTCCATTCAACGTCCGGACATTGGAAGGTCCTTTGAACGTTCCGTCAATGTGAATTCACGTGCAATGGATGTACATTTAACCTACCCTAGTAGAAATGCTCTAGTAAGTTTTGTAACGCTTAACTAGCCAAAAACCAGACGCTTGCAAGTGTCTCGTAGGGTTCAGGTGAGGTACTTGTCAGTGTCTAGTATTTGGCTATTAGAGCATTACTACTTGGGATGAAAGTTTGTGTTATCCTGATAACTGTTCATTTTCGTTGAATTTTTTTGATTTCTGAGAGAATGTGTGCTGCAAAATTATCAAAATGAATCAATAACAGAATTTCCACACAGGAAGCACAGTGGAGATTATGAGAAAAATACATGAAACTGTGTAGAATACGGTACAGGAATTAGCTTTTCAAAGCTGCTAACTAAGAGGCTATGAATTGAGAGGAGAAAATACCAAGCAACATGGTTTATACTTTGACGGAGAATCCTAAAAGAGCGATTTCATTCTCAGTCTCTTGCACGTTTAGGAGCTGAGGAGTCAGAAGATGTTCTTTCGTTAGAAGGGCTGTTCTTGATTCTCGACCTTTCGTTTCAGAATTGATAAGGGTTCCGGAATCGAGTAGATTTCTGTAATTGATTCATCGAAAAGGTTCACTCTATCAACTTAATTGCATTTTATACAATCACCTCCACAAAGATACTTTTTGGGGGAATTTTTATGATATTGTAGCACACAACGAGTTGTTTTTCCTCCCCGATAATAGGGTTCTTCTCCAGAAAACTCAGAAATTGTAGAGTTATCTTTATATGTTTCCTATCATCTCTCCACGTGCGGATAATTAATGAAATCTACAAAAGTTGTGCATAAATTATATAATGATAACAGACCCAAAGTGATAACATCATTTCATGATTCATCAATGGGTTTTCCCCATGGAGTTCCATCATTGATGCAGAGATGGCAATGAAATAGGCCATCATTGGCAAACAAATGAAGAATTCGTTTGTCAATGTTGCGCCAATGATGGAATTGTAAAAAACAATCAAGCCAAGAATATACAAAAAGTATGCGCATTTTGTTTGGGAACTTATGGTGTTTTCCTGATCTATCTGTAAACAATTCGGTATTTTTTGTCGCCAAAGTTTGCCATAAGAAACATGCATAAAGTGGATCAGCAGATGATTCACTGTTCTTCCAGAGAATTATTTGAGCCTCATATATTCCTTGTATACGTCTCTCACTACTCGCCAGAAACACTCGATCAGTAACGTAGCAAAATTATTGTATACGACGGTATAAAAATTGAATTTGTTACAATCAACTATTCGCGTCATGATTACAAAAATTATGAGTGTGATGTTGATTTATGTGCATTCAAGATTGTAAAACAACTGATATCACGTTGACCACTTGAAACAATTCAACTATCAAATGTTAAAATTGAGGAGCATACCATTATTGAGCCATGCTATTTGCAATGATCCGTGCTACATTGAAAACTAATTTTTTATCGCGGCTAGGCGGAAATTTGTGAGAATATTCAACCACGTTTCAAATGATCCCCACTTTCAATAGAATCTATCGTTCAGTCAATGTTGGATCAAAGATGAGCCTAGCAAGCGCCAAGTCTGACGGAATTGTGAATCAGTGGTAGGCTGACAACTGAAATTCGTTGAACACCGACATCTGTGCAATTTCTTATTCGTTGTTAATCAACATTGAATGTTCATAGATTGCCAAGCCCCGTCAAGATCGCACCAAGTAGCATTGGTGGAATCCAAAAATTTTTATATGGTCGTGCTATAAAATTATTCTTCGGCACAGGACAATATACGTTTTATCCCTAAGCACAGAGATTAAATGATGTCAATCCAATTCAATCTGTAATCCACAGTTCTGAAATCGAAGATGAAAATTTGTTTACAGTTAAATAAAGGTAAACACAGTAACGTATTAATTACGTCATGGATGCAAATAGCTATCGAATCACTATATACCGTGGTTCGCTACTGTACATTTTGTGTCAGTGTATATCTGGTTTAGACCCACCGCGTTATTAAAACCTCATGCATCTTCTTTTGGGCAACCTCTACAAGCCATCGAATAGTGTGGTGCGCCACTAAATTGTGATCGTAGCCGGTCTGTATCTGGTTACCTGTTTGAGAGGAATGAAGGTAAAAAGAAGAAGGAGAAAGGAGAAGAGAAGAAGAGAAGGAGGAAATCCAGCAACGAAGATAGAAGTGACGTTGGAGGGTAAACATTTCTACCGAGGGTTCCAATTTCGAGGCTTGTCACGGCATAAAATGTTTTTGCTCTCTTATTTTACAAACTTCTGCAGGGTGTCAAAAAGTCGGTGGTCCATTTTCATCTAAACAATGCCATGTAGCGGTATTCGACGGTTACGAGTTCGTTCAAACGTTCTCCAGAGAAATCGGATTTCATGTATGATTTTTATTCAATGTTTTACGTGCGTAAAATGCATGCAGATGTATGCAAATCATACAGTCTCAAGAAGGGTTCATGGAGCACATAATATTGTTATATTTTCGAATAATAAGTCAATGAAACATAATTTTGAGAACACTTGAAAACATTTCACGAGTCATTTTCAGATATTCGAATAGGCAACGTAATAGGTGCTTTGATTAAAATTGTCACATAGTTCATCAACACGACTCAATAACCTCCAATAAAATCCTCCAAAACGAAGTCATTCATCCTTGCACTTTCCACATTGGATGAAAAAACTTTCTTCAGAGTGTCCAGCCTCCGGGAATTCTAATGGAGTCGAATCAGGTTGAACTAAATGGCCAATGAAACAAATAGAAAATCCCAAACTGGACACCCTGTTCAATTACATGTAAGTGACTTGTGGAATGTTGTATTTTCCTCCTCTTTTGAACCCTTGGTGTTGCGAGGAGACATTGAAATTTTGTGGAATAGGAAAGTTTTTAATTTTCACCTGAGTTATCTATTCATTAACAATTTTAAATTCGTTTTGGGATACTCTATTTGAATTATCCTGACATGGAGTTCAAAGAGGAACCAACTCGGTCGAAATAATTTCCTGTCCATTTTTTAGATCTCGCAAGGTCTCGTCAAGCCTTTATGAGGGTCTTGCAAGCTTGGTAAAACCTTGTCACAACCTGATGAATTTCTACAGTTAATTTCTGCTGCCGTAATTATCTCAGTTTCGACATTTGTTTTCAACGAAATAACATATAAAACAGAGAATACAAATCAGAGTAATACTTATTCATAAAAAACTATTCGACTGATCATAATTGATTGTTGTACACTGAAGAAACTGTTTAGTTGTCATGACTAGGAGTTTGGTGAACGACATTCAATGAAAAATTTTGTTGTTACAACAAAATATCAGTTCCTTCAACTAAATAATATTTCAGTTCAGGCAACTTAAATTTGTTATTTAATATCGTTTTTGGTCGCTACAAGTGAACAATTTTTTCAATGTAGTATACGAGAAAAGAACAGAAAATATTGCCTAAAACTCGAGCCATCCAAGGCCTCGTCTTAGCGCAGATCGCCCCAACTTGAGCCCAATCGGGACGATTTTCATTCCTAGACGAGCAGTTCGTATATTTACACACAAAACACTGAGAACTTATACAGATCCCATCAACATCTGGATTTCACAAAGATTAGTACCATTCTCAACAGAAGTCTGTGATCGCTATCATCAATTACAAACAATGATACCACAAAATTTTGGTCAATTTCATTGAGTTCTGCTGCAACATTGGTATTCGAATTGTGAATTGTGAATAGAATTTATTCCACAGCGCAGCGCTGAACTGTGTGCGATGTTTTCAAAACTTGAGAAACTTGACAAGAAAAGCTCAATCAAATAACCCTCGGGCTCATCAAGATGATCCGTAGGAAGAATTTTTTAATCATTCTTTTTCTTCTTAAATCCAACCTCAGCTTCTCATTCTTCACGCCTCAATCTGCAAGTAAGCGTGCAAATACATATTCACGTATTTCTCTCTCCTCGGTCTTCCTCCACGTTGAGAATTTTCTGTCTCGTTGAACAGCAAATAAAAATGAGGGAGAAAGAAAGAGAAAAAACACGAACTAACAATCAAAATACCAACAGGACTAAAACAAACTTCTTACTTAGAGGCCTTAATAAAGCACTCACTCCAATGCGCGAGTAAAGGTTTTTCTACGACTCCCAACACGCTACGCTATGACGCCATGTTACGACGCCGTGGGCAAATAATAACATTTTTACGTGGGGCGTGGAGGGGAATGGAAAGGGTTGCGGCCCCATTCAGTTCTCTTGACACCGGATCGCACCGCCAACGTGGGCGAGCTGAGTGCACATTCTTCGAACATTGTTGTACATTCTTCGGACATTGCCCGCGACACAATTCCTTCAGGATTGGTCTGAAACAATCCTCCTTCCATTCTTCCGCCTCACATTTCATGGCCGAAACAATGGTAGCTAGAGCCACATTGTCTCGAAATACTTCAACTCGACTTCGAGACTAAATCTTGTCCATTGCGTCGAATTGCAGTTCGAAAATAATGAATACGAAACGATTGAAGAGGAGGAAGATTATGATGCAGATCTTGATGAAATTACAAGATTTTTCGTATCATTTCGATTCAATTTCTTAGATTTTCAAACTTCGTTTCTTTCTTCATTGTTAAAGTCCAGGGATTCATTCGGTAAATACCGTTGGATATTGTGAAGAATATTCGTATTCAAAGTTGATATGTTGTTTGATTTTCATCGGAAAGTTTTGCCGAAATAATCAATGGTCTCCCCGGTACTTTGAATGTTATTCTAAAAATCCTATTTGGAAGATTTCCAGTGTGCAGATTTCTGGTTGACTGGAGATTCCACTCGTATATAAATAACTCAGTTTCGCTTCTCTTTCTCTCTCTTTCTGCCCTTTTCCGGGTACCAAATATACCTATCAATATCGAGTAAAGCCCGATCGTAGATACTTCGAACGGTACTATTCAATAATTCATATCATTCGACTGGAAAGCATACTCCACTTCAGCGCTGTTCAGTTCACGATATTGATATCCCCACGAATTTCAGAAATATATACATGAAATGTGAATTGTACGAGCGCATATAGCGGTGAGAATATCGAGTTCATGACAAAGTAATTTGCTTATCGTAACAATTCCGTACACTTCATCGATATCGATTGTTTCCTCTTCAAATTATTTGCCAAAAACCATATGGAGTTTGACAAACGTGACATTCATTGCTCTCTAAACTTCACAGATTTTTTTAGGGGTTTCATGATGTACAAATGAACCAAGTCATCGTGGAATTCATAAATTAATCCTATTCAAGGTAACGTCTCCATTCTTCATCGCGTTATCACGAATGTAGATATTTTAAATCCACCGAGAGGAACAAGGTGTGAAATTATGTCTGCTGCTTACACCATAACCGCGTTATAATATGGAGAATTATGGACCGAGGCAAAAAATAACAGAAGAACGAAAAATAGACATTTCTTATTCAACTTGGGAGCATCATCTTCCCTTCATGAGTTTCATATTTCCTCTGCCACTTCGATTCACAACTTTTTTTTCCTCCACGAATGAAGTGACTATGAGCGCTTTTGAACGAAAAGAAATTTACTTGAAGGAAGAAGTTGAAGTAATATTTTCTCACGAGAGGAAGTTCAAGTGATATTTCCTTAAACGCTGAAATATGAATGATTTATAATGTACATTCACTGGAATGAATAATATGGTAATTGTACTCTTTGAATAAGAATTTGTGTGGAAAATCATTATCTTGATAGAGTTCGCGGAGATATCTGTATTACCTACAATCTAATAAAGAGGAACACTGATTAAAGTTTCAATTGAGTTTCTGGAATCTTCTCCTAACTTCACAATCTTATTCGATGGTATAACGTTAGATTAGGTGATTTATTCTAGTCTATCTCAAAGAATTTGGTGATAGTTCTACGAGTGACAATAAATTCATTTTCATCCATGGAATCGTCAGCTCTCTCATAACATTGAAAGTGTGTGGTGGTAGGGGGAAAATAAGGGTAAAATTTTGTTACGTATAGCGTGGATTGCAGGAGGAGAGGAATAATAATATTGGATGTGTGTAGTAAAACAGAGGAGACGATAGAGACGATGGAAAGAAAAGTGAAAGAGATGGAAGAAAGATATGGAGAAGGAAGGGACGAGAAGGGTGCGATGGAGAGAAAGCACGGTGGCCGCCCGACGAATTAAAATGTTATTCGCTGCGGGCGGTCTTATCAAACGACCCGTACACTACTGCTGCAGCCCAACGCGTTGCGCATAACGATTTCACTTTTTTCCCCTATGTTGTTTAGTTTCTCTTCTATATGTGCATTCGTGCACACGTATTTTCCTCTTTTCATCAATGCCCGCCATTCGATAGTTATGGCTATCTCCTACGTGAGGACACAAATTTTCAATTAACAAGAGATATCTAGTTCAAAGTGATTGTTCAATCTATTGAAAACCAGGCTTATTCATCCGATAATTCTGTATGCGCTTTTTATACGATCTATTTGGATTTTATAGCATCCTCGAATGAATTTTCTGATGATAATTGATATGAATAAATACAGAACTTCTGGGAAGAAAAAATTCGCTGTGACAGCGATATCTGATTTCGCTGGAACAGAAATTTTTTTGCTGAGACAGCAACGCATTTGTTTTTCCCGCAATATTGTTCCTTCGATGAAATTCTTTTGCTATTCCGTATATAATGCTGAAAATTTCGCTGTTTGAGTCAATCATGTTGCTCTCTCAGTAATCCAGCTATCTGTGGAAGTAAATTTTTGAAGAATTCGAATAAGCAAAAAGATTCACCATTCTACATATTAATACCTCAATTTTCTGCATTAGCTGATTTTTTCCTTCTTGTGACTTTGTACAAATCTTTATTATGAATGTAAATATAATATTTCACAGCGAATGATATAAAATTCCTCATCCATGGTCAACAAAATTTCATTCCAAAATCAGTCTCGTTGAGAGAAATATCATGCAATAATATTTACAATATTTCCCTCTTATATACTCATTGATCGCCCATAAAGTCTGTCTCCTTTATCTTTCATGCAAGATTTCATAAGAACACTGTCAAAGAGAAGGATAAAACTTGGATTTTTGTTCCTTTCATCAAAACTGTAGCATCGAACAATGTTGCATAAAATGTCCATAAGAGTTTCACGGCTGAAAGCGTCATTCCCTATAACACGAATGATGAATACAACTCTATGTCAAAAGAGGTAATGGAATCCACAAAGTCACGCACTTTTTAAGTTGATAGATTAGTACTAGCATGTTTCACTTCATCCACCATTCTGGAAACAAGTTTGCCGACTAACTTGGAGGATCAAATCTCACGATAATTTGATAGTAATGTCTCACGTTACGAATAACCACGCTTCTCCCGATGCATCGGTTTTTATGTCGGTGGCTTTGGTTTGCTGTTTGGTCAACTAAAGATTATTGTGCTCAACTTTGAGCTGTGATCGATTTGAATATCGTGCGTAATTTCTCTTCTGCTCGATCTTTATAATCTATCAATCTTCAAGATAGATTTTAAGATGAAAGTTAATCGCAGGAGAGAATATTTATTCACCCAGAAAAAGAAGTATAAGGAGAATTCCATTGCTTCCGCGTGGGAATGGGTAGGATGTGCTCATTTTTGTATCATAAAAACACCAATTTATGATGTATAATTCTGTTCATGTTCTGAGATGAGAATTCATGATTTATAATACAATACCTTGAGTGAATAATTCTTAAAAGATACAAGGGAAAGAAAACAATAACGGTTTGCGTATTCCAATTGGAAGTTGGAGCGTTTTTTATTTCATGCAACACTAATTGATAATCCGTGGGGTTGTCTGTGTCTGCCTGTCTATCTGCCCATCTGTCTGTCTGTCTGTCTGTCTGTCTGGCTGGACGTCTCTCTGTGTTCGTGATATCTCTGGACCGAGTGGACCAAATGGATTGAAATTTATAGGGGACTCACCAAACACAGTTTGTTACCGTATCATAACCATAATGTAATTTCAAAATCCCATGCAATGTAACCTGCTTGTTACATGCAATGCAAAGGTAACTTGTGATCTCACACTCATGAAAAGTAATCGCAACGTCACTTTAACGTAAGGTTTTTTGCATCGTTTACATGGTGGTTACACGGAATTGTTATTACCTCTTTATTTTGGAAAATATGCATCGCAGACACTTTTTGACCTCACACGGAGGAAAATGTGTATGGTAGGATCAGCAATATAAAAATTGTCAACACCTTATTGCTGGTCATGCAATAATTTATTGTTCGTACAGCAACCGCAGATTGTTTCGTTAACAAGAATTGTATTGCTGAAAATCACTTGTTAAAACGACAATTTGAGTTGCCATTCCAACTCACAATAAACATTGTTGATCTGACAAAACAATATCAAACAGCGACAACAATGAGTGTCATAAAATTAACAAAAAAAAATTGGCTCAACAAAATCCATGTATTGTCAAAACAGCTATATATTTTGAACGTATAAAGTGTTACAATTATTTTGATCCACTTCGGGAGACAGTTCAAAATGATATCCTCGTGATATACATTCTCCTAGAAACTCTTCTTCGATGAAGTTTTTCTTGACTCCACAAACATAAAGATCAATCCCAATTTCTGATTGATTAACACACCTTACATGAGTTTAACAAAGAAATTTGATGAGTTTCATTCGTTTCTGAAAAAAATTTTCTCATTCAAATTCTAATTCATTCATTCAATGGGCACAATTTTATGTTTGTCTTGAATATATTTTCATCGTCAACTCTGAACACAGCCGAAGATTACCATAAATGGCAATTCAAGTCCTTAGTTGTCATCTTGGAAATCTGCTGATGTGACAAAGGCTTTGTTTTCCACTCGGAAGACCCGGGTTCGAATCTCGCTAAGGTAACTTTCCAACATTGGAACTCACAATCGCCTTTTCTTCGTAAAATATTTGAGAGTAAGAATATTTCGGAAGATTATATATGTGATAAATGAAATCATCATCATAGATAATGATGCATATAGAATAACTACAGTCCTGTTTGACCGAAGAGACTGGAAATCCAATTGATTCTAAAAAGATCTCTTCAAAAGTTTCATCACTCTTGTTGTTCCATTCAAACTGAGTTATACTTTTATTCTTACAAAACTTTATCTGAGATAGCTCAAGAGTCTCCACACCCAAGTAGCGTCAGAATAAACTATGAACGTTCTCCGACAATTCGAAATATGTTCTATGCATATTCCAATGAGACCATGTCATAGGTGCTATGCATATTCATCGAACGTATGTAATCTACTATACGATGGTACGTCAATAGAACGTCGATTGAATGAATATCGTACATTTCGGATGTACTATATACGTTCTAAGTATATTCAAAACAGTCTCATTCGCATATTCTATAAACGTTCATTATATACTCTCCGTACCTCATTCGTACATCCTACGAACATTTCTATTTCGTATATACTTCGAACTTCTATTGTTGCTTGCCAAAGAGCTCCCGTTATGGAAGTAAGAGAAGGATCCATTATGAATACTTTGAATTTGAATTGAATTCATAATAAACACCTCAGTCATCAGGATGTATTTATTTCAAATTCATTAAAGTCATATTCAGCGCCAATCTGTAACGGATACTTGAATACTTGAGTTATTTACTTGCATCCACTTCTGCAAGTACCATAATTAGATGTATTCCTACAAGAAATTGTAGTATTTTTAACGCTATATTCAGGTCAAGAATTTTATCCGTCATAAACTTGCGCTGATCTTCGAAAAATTTTGAAAGTTTCCAAAATATATTTGTCTGAGTGTACAACGAATGAATCTGGGTACCAGATGTATCGACTAAAACAAACCCAGTGGAGGAAATTCTTCTCCTAGATGATTGTGGATGAGAATAGAAATAGATCAAAGCAATCATTATGTAATGTGAATGGAAGTCAGCAATCTGGATGAATGGAAATGTGAATGAAGGAGGCGATGCCCAAGGAGATTGAAATGCAGGTCAAGCAAGCACTATGCAAAATAATTCGAATACATAGAAAACGAACAGCGTTGAATAGAGTCAAAATCAAAGTAAACCACGTACTATTCAAACTAATTGAAATTCAAGTGAGCAATCCCTGGGTAAATACAGTCTTTTCGAAAGAGACACGAACATTAAAGTTTTTGATCACTTTTGTTTCTCATTTCAATCAATTGATCTCCTGACAGATCTCATAAAATGTTTGGAAAGTCACTCAATTTATATGAGAAATCGAGTATAGGTTCACTCAAAAGTTGCGAGATTATTGATCGAAACGCTGGAAGTTGTGAAAACCGATCAAAGTAGCAAAATGAATACATTATATGTAGATTAGGGTTCTTCAATTGTTAAGTTCATTGAGATCTAGAAATGTAGAATGTGAATCAGGGAAACAATTTGCTCCAAAATGAGGGGGAATAGGCAATTCCTGACTGCGCAGGGATGTGAAGATTTTCATGCATCGAAATTGGTGATTTCGAACTGTCTATTTGTTTTTGCTATGTGCTGTCCTTGGCAGAAAAAGTTTGATGAATATTGTTAGAATAAAGTGGAAATGTTGAATGAAAATGAGGATATTTTTGTTAAATTTTTTTCCTACATTTTGATTGAAATAACATGGACGATCATCATGGTTCATCATGAAAAATGATGAATTGAAATGGAGCTTGTTGAATTGTGGGAATTATTGTTGAATTTTTTCAAACTATTTCACTCTTCAAATACGGAAGAGTGAGAATCCCATCCGAATGGGGAAATAGGTTCCCTCCTGGCTGCCTCAAGAGTAAGATTCCACTCTTTTGGAGTGAGAATTCACTCTGTAAGCAGCTAGAAGGGAACCTACAGTGCAAGAAGAAAGTCTTGATCTGTTTGCATCTTAATTTCAGACAATACTTTTTCCATTGTGTCAGCGATTGTTGTTTTCTTGGCTTAATTCGTTTGCATCATAGATTCAGTCATGGAATGATCCGAATTCAAGACTTTCTCTTTATAATGTATCTTTTCATTCGAGTAGAGATCTCACCCTCTCCAATTTAGGGAGCACTGAAGCACTGAACAATTTTACATCAGGGTGGTAGTGATATTTGATGTGAGCCTGCTACGATGAAACCCTGGCATTGCAAAATGATCAGTTGTTCCGCCAGAGGTGGATGAGAAATCACAAGGAGTCAAAATGATGACATTCTATGTAGAAATTCAACCCCGACCTAGTTCTGGCACAGTATCGGTAACCGGAGTTACCAGAAGGTATCATATTTCAAGTAAAAAAACCACATCAAATTTGAATTTTGAAAATCTGAATGATTCATTGTCATCGGAAAGGCACTTTGGAAGTGATTTGTCGAAAGCTCACTGAGTGAGGATTTAACTCGGGTCCTGTGAGTGAGAAACTTAGTCTCTATCACATCAGCCGATCTCCGAGTGGACGACGAATCACTCAAATTGCCATTCATTGTAATGGGACCGTTGAAGTTATACAATTCACCATAGATTAACTTTGGCTCAATACTAGCGCAGTATTGTCTCATCAAAGAAACTGTGCTATTGGACAGATCAGTGGAATCCCTATCTACCACCTATTCCGTATTAGAACAACGTTGCATTGATATCAGTGTCGTATCGTCTTTTTTCTTGCATTTCACCATCCAACCAACTCTGATTCGGTACTGACGCGGTCCTGTTTCTGTACGGTCTGGTTATTCTCCGAACAGTATTAATTCGATACTGGCTCAAGACTATCTGACCATGTAAGCCAGTATCGTCCGAAATCCAGCGAACATTTGGCGTCAGTTGGAAAACTGGTAATGATTCTGAATGGGCACAGTTGTTTCTGCTGAAGTCTCGCAAATGCAACTTTGCGAGTACCACGCCATTTGTCAACTCTGGCTACTTCCACATGGGCCATGATGAATTGTCGAGTGAGGATATGGAAAATTGGCAGATCATGCATATAAAAAAACTGCCAATTGGCACGTGGCTTCCTCGTTTGTGTCAAATGATGCAGGTCGCAACAAAATATTGTCCACAGTTTTCAACCGATTGAGATGAAACTCATATGGGAACACTAACGGATCACAATTAGAACGTGGTATAAATTTGATTGCAATTGGATAAAATTGCATTGTGTACTATCTATTCAAATTTTGATAAATTCATTCTCCAATTTGCTCACCTGAAATATTGGTAACTACCTAAATACTTGAGTCATATCAATCAATGTTCTTATTTTGAATTGAATAATGTGTATATAGATTGAACCATATGTTCCGGAGAAATTAAAAATTTATAATAACATGTTTCTATATTACATGTAGTTGATGTTTAAATTAGTGCTGCCAGATTTGAGATATACACCGTTTCTGTCCCTTCCATCGAGCTATTCTCCTTTCCTTCAGCATGCGAATCAAGTCGGGTCGGGATTTGATTCGCTTGGTGGGGGAAAGGAGAATAGCTCGATGGAAGGGGCGGAAACGGTGTTTGCCATGCCTCGAATCTGGCAGCACTGGTTCAAATTTGAATCCGATCATAAGTGTTTAATCACTACTGAAGTCAAGGCAGAATCTAAGAGGGCAGTTGTAACTAACAATTCAGTTTTATGAAGAAACGATTGGTTCCAAAAGGTAAAAACGATCAGTAAAATCATTATTTTACAGCATACATGGATCCTTTTCACGACTAGTATGGAATCAATGATCGTTCTCATGATAGACTAATATAATTCGTAGACCATCAGACCACATATTGATGATGATGTAGAATATGCGTTTATAGTGAAATATGGATATTCCTCAATTTTCATAATATCATGAGAATCGTTGATTTTTTTAATCGAATCAATTCTCCATGCATAGGTACAGGGCGAAAGGTAGATAAGAAAAAAAAGCTCGAGACCCGGCATTAACGTTTTTCTCTCCCTCCAAGTTTCATGGATGTAATGCGAGTGGAAATGGAAGTTCGAAATCTTGGGTCGAAAAAATCTTGGGTCATTCGTTCAACAAATCGTTGGACGTTGGAATATGGTAGTGCACTCGTCTTCCCTCTATGCATGGTGTGGAAGAAGAGGAGGACTGCCCGAACAGAGTATTCCACGATAAGGTTTTCCATTTTCTCATACCTTCTCTCTCAATCTCTCTTCTCCTCTTCTTAACCAGAGTCTCTAAAGGCTGATATCTCGTACTTTCTCCTTCGGTAGGGCCTTCCCCGAGATACCCGTCTGCTCGATTTTTCCTTTGAATTATGCTTCACAGATATTCCGCTCGTACTTCTACTATTGCTACGAATGGGTGTACCTATCAAGATGCTACTTCGTGTGTATGTGGTAAGAATGTTCACATATATATTTGAAAAAGTTATGTCTTACAAGGACGACTACCCACTTCCGACCGAAAGGAAATCCAAGTTCCGGTTGTGCGGTTGGAGTATTGGTCTACGTTTATCATATTTTATTATACATGAGGGAACGCTTCTACCTTGGACAGCCGACTCTTTACTCCCTAGATTCTCTCGGTTCCACTGAAGCAGAAAGTTTTTGGATTTTCATTGTGAGATGCGTCTTAATCTGTTACCGAAATCAAATTACATTGAACGCGTGAGCTGGATACATAAATTGATTGTAAACACATTCCCGTTGGTTATTCATCGAAGGGATTCGTACACAAAATTTGTATTCCAATACAAAGGTCCTGGGATGTGAAATATGAAATTCGATTTCAAAAATCTCAATTTTTTATCAAATCCTTTATTCATGTATTCTTTTAACAGTGAAGTTTGCCACATTTCCCAACTGTTTCAGTCGTCTTTGTATCAAACTTCCCTGTAATTCCATTCCGCTATAATCTCCAATGTTGGAAATGTTGGAAGGATTTACGCGGATTTCTAGTTTTAGTACCAACAACATCATCAATACTACAGATAACCTTCTGTCTATCTATTCTCTTTACCTGAAATGATTGTGGATATCGAGTAAATTACACTTCACCTAAATCAGCAACTTTTTTTTTCTTCCCTCATCATATGATCCGTCAGAATTCATAGAGAACGATTAAAATGAAAATTTCATCAACACAGGAGTCATTTTTCCATATTATAAAAGAGTTCATCCCATAATATAAGCTACAAGAGTTATCTTATAATGACTGGAGGAAATAATTTTCTTCGCGCAAAAGTTTGTATACGAGAACTGCTGTTTCTTCGAGAAAAGAATTGTGTAATGTAAAAAATGGTATGCTGCACGATCTTTTAATACCGAATATAAAGTGACTGCAGTCAAGTGCTTTGTATAAATCGTGAATTTTCATTATCAGTAAATGAAACTCATATGAAACAGGCATCTTTTTCTGTTTAATATCTCTCCATTACATCAGACGTAGAAAAATTGAAAATTGCAAGCGCGGAGTTTCATTTTCCGGATATCTTGCATGGCAGAAATTTAATAAAATCCTCATGGCTTGTAGATTTTAGTACGGAATGGTAGAGTTGAGATTCCGCGAACGTTGAGTTATCCGATTATTTGAAATAATTTTGAGGAAAAAAGATATATACCCTATGTATATAATCGGAATATACGTAAGCTGTTCCAAAGTTTTTGTCGAGCCAATTCATTTTTCATCATTCGTTGAAATACTTTCCGTTACAATCAATACACTTCTTCATACGGTAGAATCGCTCGGCAAACCATTTTTTCCACATCTCTTTTGGTACTAGATTACACTGTTCTTCAAAAGCACCTACCAGATTCTCATCTGATGGAAAATGTTGACCTTTCATGTAGAGTTTTATGAAGGGGAACAGACCAAAGTCACAGAGTGTTGAATTGGAACTATGAGAACGGTGAAATGTGCAGGCACGTTGTCTTGGAGTAGGAATCAGCAGGATACTGGTCTGTGACAAATCAAGTTTTTGAATAGCTGAAACAAACATGTTTCAATGTATCATGTAGATCACACTGTTTTCAATTCTCTTAATTCCATGTTTATCAAAGAATACCACGATCATTCGCTTGGCAACAGATTTTTATTGTTCAATTTGCAATAGCTGGCCTTTGTCTTCGGAGACCCAAAATTCGCTCTGAGACTTCCTAGGTACATCATAGTTGTGTAACCACGTTCCATCACCTGCCACAATGAAATGCACACTCCCAGCATTGCCGGACTTGAACATTTTTAGCATTCTTTCACATCATGTAGCACGTTCCTGCCGTTAAACATCATTGAGAGTGTGGGATATCTATGAAGTACAGAGATATCTCACTCGTGAATGTTCCGGAACAATTTGATCTATTATGGTTTCAGAAACATTGAGAGTCTCTCTTAAGTGTCCATATGTTGATTGCTTTTTCAATGGCATCGACATTTTCCGGAGTAGCAATATCCGCAGGGTGCCCCGTGTGAGCATCGACATTTCTCATCTCGATATCGATAGTTCTCATAGAAGAACAATTCTCGTGGAATACTTTATTTATTTTTTAGAAACACATTTGTTTGTCTGAACTACGCAAAAAGCTTCCTAGTGAGAATCATTTTAGTCAGTCTCCAGACCATTACATGGTCTCCCTAGGCACCTGTGAAGGACTCGCGAGGCCCAGGAATTGCCTAGAAAATAACATGATTTATGTCTACTAGGGTTGTAATGAATAACCCTAGCATGTATGTATTACGGGACCCATCCCGGTCCAGTATAGACCCCATCCTGCCAATATGGGCCCAAGACTAGGACAGGGTGGGGCCAGAGTGGGCCAGAATTCATACACATAGGGAAATATCTTGGAACAAACATGAATGTTCGTAACAGGATTGAAACTCATACGTATACTCCGGCAGAAAGAGACGTAATATAAATTTGCCGTTGCTCTTTGGAAAATTTTGGGGTATTCTACTCAATTCAAAATACGATCGTCAGGATCGGTGGTTTATGATTCTTAATTGCATATACTCCTACGTTGCCTCAGAAAAATTCTTCTTGTCGAATAAGTTCCAATGAAGAATGATATAAAAGTGACATATAACAAATCATAAAGTCAACCGTCAAAATCTTCTCAAGACTGATCTTAACTCTTTCTCTGTTATAAAAGAATTTTATAATCAAAACACTCCAAATTACAGGGGATTTCAATCAAAAGGTATAAATTGACTCGTGAATTTAGAGTGGAGTTGATAGGTTAAATTCCTTCCTTGGAATGAAAAACATTCTGCAGGAGATAATCGTTGTTTTTGAAGTTCTAGATGATTAGCTAGTCTCACGTGCTTAAACTATCGGTATCGGTCGGTGATTATCATGTTGCACGGTGTGTGGGCACACGATAGATCCCTACTGTGGGATGCAGAGACCTGAGCATATAAAGTAGAAGAAGGAGAAGAAAGGGAGAGGATGGTTGATCCTCCAAAAAGGCCCTGACGTGAGTCCTGACGCGAGAAACTCTCAATCTCAGAGGATAAACTGTATTTTATGGTTGTATACATGTACATGAACGATATAGGTGTGCGATAGGGAATAGAGAGAACTCGGCTACACACTTGACTGTCATGATTAATCGGCACCACCTACTTATCGTGTTAGATTTAGAAGACGGGTCTGGAGAGGCTTCCAAACCTCGTGTTTCGGGCATCACAAAGGATTATTTCTTAATATTATTTTTGTATTATTTTTCGCTCTCTTGTGTTCCCGCTCTCGAGACTGAAAGTTCGAATCAAAACGTGAGGTTTCAAGATGCAGAGATAATACGTTCAAATTATTTGTTGTATATGAATATTCTATTCTTTTTCAATGCATTCCATTTAATAATTTATGAAATATAGACGAAAGTGTGGTAACGTGTCCAACTCATTCGTCACAGAATTCCAAGTTCGAGGATTTCCTCGGAGTTAATGTCTTCCTCAGTTGAGATGAGAGGGTTCTGAATTGATGTTAACATTAAGCACGATAGCGGTCCTTTACAGTCACCTATAGACGCACGCTCATCCTCTTTCCTTCTCGCACCCCACGTGGTCGGCAAGCGGATAGTACCTAAACCATAACCTGAATGCTTAGGTGTAAATTGAAGATTGAAAGGTAGTTTTAGTACATCGTCATTCTGAGCTTGCTTTCTGCCTCTCGCTCATGACGAGCCAATGCATGATATACGTATATACATATATATTATATATATATACACACTGCTTCGTTGACAAGGTTATCATTAGTTCATCTATATGGATGGGAGTACACATAAACGATCACACATTCAGAAACGAAGGAGACGAGGATGATGAAGACGACGCCTCAACTTACCCTTCGACATATTACAGTCACCGTGAACTAAAAGCACCTTGGGATACGGTGCGGTCGCTCGGTGCCCATTGGCAAATAAATTAACCGCTCTTCTACAGGGTACTTCCTACAATCTAAGAATGCTCTTCTCGTTCTTCTCGCTTCCTTACTTCAGGGATTTCCATGCCTACCAACGTTTCACAATTATGTAGCGTTGAGGGCTAATTTGACTTACTCATACTAGTCTAAAAGACGATATAATTTAATTATAAGGAATCAGTACCATAAGATAAACCATGGCTTGTTGGGTAATTAGAAGATTTCCATAAATAAGCATCGCACGATAATACTCCAAATAGTAAAAAGAAGAGACGTAAGAGGGGATAATTTTACGCGATCGTCAATTTTCACACGCTGTTCGAGTGAGAGGCTCATGTTTTTCCTGCTCAAAAGTCAAAACTAAGTTTTTCACATGCAATAACTCGACAAGTGTTTACCTCGAACATGTTTCAGATCTGATTCGGGGGACAAGCAGAACGAGAAACAAAATTCATCAAAATGGAAAATAGAAAATACAGTCTGTTAGAATTCATCACAACACAAATTTGTGTTATGAAAAATTTTTCTGTATCATTGATAGTTTGTGAGATAAAAATTAGAAAGTGAAAACTTCCATTTCCCCAAAATCAATTCAATTCAAATTATATTTTGCGATTACTCAGCGAAAGTTATTGGAATGACTTAAAATTTGGTATAAAGCTCGAGTGCCATTTTTTCTTTTTCTTTTTGTGAATCGAGTATCCAATATTGCTCTGTCACTGAATGAGCCTCTCGCCTCATATCGAGGGGTATATTGAGTTCAGTGGTGATATTCATTCTGGAAAAATAAGACTTTATGCTGAAAAAGAAGTATCAAATAATTCAAAAAATAGAGTGCAGTGGGGTGAAACGACGCACTTTCTCAGTCATCTGCAGCATGAATTGATACACCAAACCTAGTTCACTCGAGAGAAATATGAAAATTCAATTACAATCTTTAGATCTTCCTTGAGTAAATGAGGTTTCATATATTATGCTGTAGAGGAGCGGGAGAGTGCGTCATCTTACCCTGATTCACTCTAACTGTCACACAACAATTGGCCCAATAATGGCACGTTACTGGACCAGAGACGGCGTCTTCCGCCTGTTAATGGCACCCATTAATGGCTTATCAATGGTGAATGGCTGGATGATAACGTGGGTCCAGTAATGGCAATAAATAATGGGCCATGTATGAAATTATTGATTGGCCCAGTAATGGGGCTAAATGATTCAAATTTATGGCCAGAAATTTCGTGATAATGTTCGAATGTCAGCTATCAATGGCAAATTTCTAGGGCATAATAATAATGAAATCCAATGGCGATATGACTGCGTTCCAGAATAATCAATTCAGTATTAGTTCAAATGAGTGGTTAAGTGTGACCCAAAACACTTTTTTGTTTTTGTTTTAGGGAAATTTGTCATTCCAGTTTCCAATTATGTAAGACGTATTTGATGGATGTGAATTATTTATTCAGCGTAATAGAAATGAGACCAAAACAAACTTTTTTCACGGGTGATTACGAATACAATACATTCAACTTTGAAATCCATTTCACTTAGTAATAGACCATATTTCAGCCAGTAACGGGGAATCAATTGTTGGCCGTTTACCATAGCCTTACATCGGCTGATTATCGGCTGTTCTCATCGCTGGCCTTTCTTATCAGCCAGTGGTGGGCCACACTTGTGTCAATGATGTAAATCCATTGTTGGCCATTCAATGGTAGCAATACATGGGCCGATTATTGGCTGCGTTTACATTATCGGGGTTGCCTGCATGGTTAACTGTAACTTGTGATTCATTGAAGTATTCAATAAACACATCGACTGTTTATGTAATTCACAAGATCAACAGGAAAAAGATACAGTTCTCATAAGTGTGAGAATCAAATTAACGAATCAATTACAATGATACACGAACGAAGAGTATAAATAGTCATACACTGAGAGAAATTTATCATTATTAATTCTTGTCAGTAAACGAGGGATATACTTGACATGTGATTGAAAATTGATGAAAAATACCAGTAATCTTCATAAAGTTATTTCAACCGGAAACAAAGTTTTCTCGTCACCAATGTCGAACCTTATTGTCAGTGCCACGGAAAATTCTTGAAAATTTTATGGTTTTCAATTTATATCAATCTCATCAACTGAGAGTTTGTGTTTCCCAAATGGTGCTGTAAAAATTATATCCGAACGTATCATGCCAAGTATATCAAACTGTTATGTCAAGTATATGCTCCGTCTAATGGGAAAATCGGTAATTTTTAATGATGAATTTCTCTCAGTGTACGATGAGCCTTAGAATTCTGAAGAATTCATCACCTTTGACTACTTTCCGCGCTTTGTGAGAATATTTAACGATGAACCATGTTTCCCTTCCTTTGATTTCCAGACAAGCATTCGACACACGTTCATTAAATTTTTATATAGATCAGATTGCATTTGATACAATCTTCGTGATAGAAGTAATTTATCAAATACAGTCTGACATAGAAACACAGAGTGATATGTTGCACGCGATGCACGAAGTGTTTTTGATTCCCTATTCATATGTAGGGAATATCTGAAATTGCAGTACCATACGCTGCAAACATATGTTGTTCACTCTTGCGTGTTTTTTCAATGCGAGGAAGTGTAATAACTATATGAGCTGTGTGACGATTTCCAAGATATCATTCCAACATTTTGTATACGTACTTGTAAGATAGGAAAAGACATGCACATGAAGGTGTATAAACCATTTTCATATTCATTGTTAATATGAATGAAACACGTGAAACATGGGACGATTGAATTACTGTGTTGAATGGATTAGAGAGTGAGGGATAAGAAGTATATGGAATTCAAGAAGTTTTGTCCTTGACTTGATGGGTAAGTTTCTTCGTACAGCTCGATGAATTGAGTAATGAAGTGTATGCTAGAGCTTTTGGAATGTACTGAGCTTTGAAAGTATTTCGAAGTATTTTATAATGATGCGAGAGTTTAGTAGAATTTTTTGTGGACGAAGATTTGAAAATTTTGTATGCGTTGTTTAATTGATACGTATGCCATACTTGGAAGACAAGTGATCGGTTTTCTGTTGATTGACGAATGGAACTGTCTTCTTTAGACAAGGTTTAGTCCCTAACTGAATAATTAGCCTCCAAAATATCTTTCGCTCGCCGATCCCAGGGCTCAAGAGTAGAGGAACGTGAGTCACAGACTATCAAATTGCAACTCGAATTAATTAACATAATTTCATTTTAATGAAACAATCATTGATTGAAAAGGGTAGGTTTATCTGTGTTGGTGTAGTAATCTACCCTTTTTGATCAGTTATTGGTTCATTAGGACGAAATTATGTGCATTAACCCGAATTGTGGCAACAAAAGTTATTACCATAGTAATTGAAATTCAATCATCAGAGCAATATTTTTGGCTAACACAGTGAATTATTCTCATCCGTTAAGCATCCTCAAAACTAAATGTAATATGAAAGAACGTTGATAATGCTTCGATGTTGAACAAACTTACAATGAAACTTAAGGTTTCAACAGAAAGAATAATCAGTCGACAGATAACGTTTAACGGCAAACTCTTCAAACGGGGATGATTTATCAAATAGGTTCTTTACAGTGATAATTCTCATTTGGATATAGCGAATCGAATACGATATGCTTTCAATTCGCAGGAATTTTTCTAGATCCAAAACCGGGTAATTTGTGATCGATTCGATGTTTTGAATTTATGAGACTTAGAATATAGAAAAGCTTTCGATTCAAACGAATCTCCTCATTTCCAATAAATGTTGACAATTACAATAACCCAGCATTTTTTTTTATAAAAAAAAGAATCACGCGAAATTCTCATTCGCACAGAGAAAAGTTTATATCAAAGATCATTAGAGACAGTATCGTATCCGTGGGATATACTCGATTGTGACGATAGGAATAATAAGTTTGTATTTTCTTATTACTGCGCATATTGGATTCAGAAAATAGTTATGATAATTCCTCGCATACTCACACTTCTTTTTGCTACAATAAAGTATATGCCACGGCTATGATATGAATGTATTGATTTTTACTACAAAATTCTCTCCGTGTGTATTTAAAATTTGAGTTCAACGATTCAAAGGACATCTCATTTTTCGTATTCCGGTGTTCAAAATTCATGTCGTTCATCAGAAGTGTAAATCGATAAGAGAGCGAGAAAAAACTCGACCCCGATGGAAAGAGTCAATTTCGAAGGTAACTTTACACAAAGATCAAAGGAGAGAGATTGAAATAGCCAATACGATCACATATGTGATGTGGAGAAGTGGTAAAAACATCAATCGCTTTCCTCCTTTGAAATTCTTTCCCTTTTGTACTGTTTCAATATCGGAATGAAAACTACTTGACTTAACTGTTCCTTCGATTGATACTAGCACCATTTCAAATTGAATACTATGACTCCATATAAAGGTAAACTTTCTTTGCTTGTCGATCAAAATGAAATTGCATATCCCATTTTTCCACTGCTTCGCTTACTTTACATGAACGGTACAATGAAGATTCCATAACTGTTTCAGTGGTGTTCAATATCTATATACATCTCCTCACATGAGTACGACATATACATGGTCACAATAGTTGCCACCATGAATTTATAATCACCATCGGTACTGTTTGCCGTCTTTCAGTAGATAACGAGAAAAAGAAGCTCGATCGAATCCTTACATGCAAGTTATCCTCGGTGTAATAAAGCTTTCAGAATGTTAGTGAAGATTTGGTTGAACGGAGGGAGAGAATAAATATTCCCGAGGTAAGTATCGATTTTCTTCCGTTTCCGAAGCGAGACCAGAATCTCGGAGTGACAAGAATCATTAATCACTCCTCGAATCGTCTCTTTTGTGAACGAATTCCCTTTTTTTTCCCTCGTCTACCTCTTTTCCTTCAGGATTATTCATTCTCCATCATGGAATACAATAATTTTATATAAGGTCAGTACGTTCAATTTCGTATAATCGTAGTAACCGTCCCAGCCTTTGAGTTAGGGTTTCTCAGATGGAGAAGAAAATACTCTCTAAGATTTACTAACCAAAAGATGAATCACGTATACACAGACGGAGGAGAATGAAGAGAGAGGAATGATGAAGAGGGTTGAGGAAGAAGAGGACTGTTTCAGGACTCTTCTGGGTAAACCTCCTTCAAGGCACGTCGAGGCTCGGAAACTCATTAGAAAAACTTTTCGAGTTACCCTTTCCTACCTTAAGGGCTAGCGTGATCAGAGGATTCCAAGGATTCACCTTCAGTAATGATGAAAGTAAAGTGTGCGTGTTTACCGGATTTAGTGAACGTACATGTCAGAGCGCGAGTCACTAAGGAAATTATCAACAAACGAAAATTACACGGATGACAGAGGTAGATATTTCCTCCATATAAATCTCATCAAAAGTTGTATTAAGATGCGGGAGGAGAAACACTCCAATTTTACTTTTGATTTTATTCTGGAAGTTTATATTATAGGGCTGGACTCGAGACTCTGGAGTGAAAGCAACAAAACTCAATTTTATCAGTTCTAATGCAAGATTCGTTGGGTCAATGTACAAATAGTGGAAGAATGAAATAGGAGGAAATTTTTGAAAATATCTTCATGATTTTTAACACTAAGGTTTATTCAAAACTGTTGCAGTCTCGAAAAAGGTCTTGTCTTGTCTTGTCTTGGTCTTGAGTGTAGAAAAATTGTTTTTTGTCCTGGATGCATCAATTGTATCCTCTCAGACATGTTATTGCTGATTATTACATGCCAACACTTGACTTGATGCAGGAATTTGTCTTTGAAGATCGTGAAATTGAATGATTTTTACTATTTTTGAATTTTACTCAAGAGTCTCGAGTCTACCTCTATTTATATACAGGCTTGAAGAACATGATATCATAGTATTGTAAAAAGATAGTACTAAATCACTTTACATATACATTATCAGATCAAATGATACATTTGGCTTCAATGAAGAATATATGATCTATCTATGTTTTGTTACAATATAACCCAAGCGTGTATTGCCTATAATGACAATGGGCCCCAGGCTGGGTCCATCCTCTTCAACCCAATATTGGGGAATGATTATGAGGCCCATGTTGGCTCAATCTTGACCCTATTGTGCTTTCCCATAAAATTATGGTTGGTAAAAAATGGAAATAATGGATCTTATTGCGGACACATTTGAACTTGGCCCCAATTTGGTCCAAAGGCAGTGTTAGGCAAGATTGGAGTGAGTTCATATCCCGAGCATGTGTGTACAAACCTCAACGTGTATGGATTTTGGTCCCATTTTGGTCCAGTCTTGGGCCCATATAGGCACGATGGGGCTCAACAACAGACTCAAGAGTGGGCCAAAGTGGGATTGAAATTCATGCACGCTGGGATAGAACTCAAAGCAATTTTCCAATTCCAAAAAAAGGGAAGGGACAGTTTTCATTGCCTAGTCTGGGTTCATCATGGGCCCATGGTGTTACCAATCCTCGGGCAAAGCAATACAGCCAAGCTGGGAACGATGTTGTCATCTCAGGGTTGGCCCCATTTGTTTGCCCAGCTTGGCCCTACGTTGGGGAGTTTGAACCCGCCGCTAATACACACTCGGGAATAATCATCCTATGATTCCGATAGCAACGAAGTAAATGAACTTTGAGAAATTCGATATATAATTTTTCTGATCAATTTGAACTGATCAATGAAGCGAATCATATGTTCCTGGCGTTGAAGAATTTTCCCTATCATGGAGCCTACAGAGGAGACTCATTGCGATCAGAAACAAGCAGCACTTTCGTGAGAGTTATTGCAATTTGCCGCTTGAGAAGAAAGTTTGGCCCTAGATTAAGCTGTCGCTCAAGTTGAGTCGAACTACCACCCAAGTTAGGTAAAAGTATCATTGCCTGAGCTAGGCCAAGCTACCACCCATGCTAAGATCAACATGAGAAGTCATTGTCATCCAGAGTTGCCTAATGCTTGGGGTAGCTTCTCGCCATGTACTAAAATGTCCCTCTGTATCTGTAATGTCCCTGCTGTGAAATCAGTTTCTCTTTTGGACAATATTGCTTGAAAAGTGGGTCAGGCAAGGCGCTACCTATGATCAATGATAGATCAACAAAGTTGATTTATTGACCACCCATATTCATAGAATATTGAGACTATTGTCAACCACCCTTGCCCTTACGAACATCGCTCAGCTTTGCGCCTTGCGATATTTCACTGGCGAAGCCCAAGGATTTTGATTTGGGGAAGGGTGAAGAAGCCGACAAGACAGTCCAACAATGGAGCCGGCTGATGAATAGTTGACGTATAGCCACTAACTGAATGTTTCTGCACGTAGCACACTGTTAGAAATTTCTGATTGAACTTCCAATGTAATGGAAGCAAAAGTTATTTACGTAACCGAAAAATTTATTGAAATTTCAATCACACTTGGATAAAATTTCAGTTACGAAAATACACATTGATATATGATATGATACAGCAAAAATTTAAAATTCAGTTGCGTGTGAATGAATTCTCATTTCAATCACCAAGAATTGGAAATATCATTCACAAATGTACATGAAAAATATATTAAATTTAAAGACATTTCTAACAGTGCACACAACGTCTCAGTAATATATTGAGACATTTGTAATATTGCAGCAATATTTTGAGACATCACTGAGAAATTGTGTGCTATATGGAGCTGATTGATAATGACCCTTGAATAAATCGAGTATCTGCAGTTGAGAGTTGTGTTCCAGTAGACTAGTCATTGGTATCATGCAAGACCGATTATTCACCGTCAATAATGAACTCACGTTATCATCCATTAGTCAACCGTTGATAAGCCATTCATTAGTGCCATGATTAATAATCTGAACTGTATATAGGGCCATGCCTTTACCTAAAGACAATAAAAGTTGCAGGAAACGAGCTTTGGGACGAATCAAGCGTGAAAATCTTTCAATTTCGTCTTAAAGTGCACTCAGATGCCTGTTTGGTTACACTTTAGGCCGCGCCTTAAAAATACGCCTTATTTTCACTGGATTTTTCACTTACCTCATAAATTTCAATCCAAACCATTATTGAGGGTTCCCCTGATACATCTTTGAAGGAAGACTGGTCGATAAATTATAACATGCTCAATTACAGTATATTTTACAGCATAAGAATGCAAGTTGACAGATTATTGTGCTGTTACTAAATTCTCAACACTCTTTCATATTCATTCTTGCATGCGTTCATACTCTTATAATGTTTTTGTTTAGCTTTTTATTGAATGGGAATACACTGTGGAGTAAAGAAAGAGATCGAGTTCCTGGAGGAGTTCATCCTTCCATTCCCCGTATGAACCATGAATTTTTGATCCTAGCTTTATCCTTTCGTGGAACTGGGACCATTATGGATCAGGAGGATGTTAAAAATGTATGTGACCGCACGATTTGTTAAATTATATGTAGGGAAGGAAAAATTATGAACCCTCCAACAATCGACCAGTCTGAGTGGAAGGTTAATTGAATTCTTATCCCCAATCCCTTTGCCTGCTTCTAACGAAATGTTTGTTTTATCAATATCCAGTATCATACAACGAATTTTATTGTTCCTTCATATACGAAAGTGGAATAAAGAAAACAGACTTCTTGGGTTTTGATTATTCGTGGGATTTAACGAGCTAAAATTTCACAATTCCTCCAAGATTTTGAATTTTTTTATAGTAAATTTTCTGAAGAAGTTATGCCTTGGAAGACGTTTCTATATTATGTGTTAGACAGAAGCTTTATCCCTCCTGAGGGATAAATAACTCATACCTCTCTAACTGATTCCGCGCCGACCGGCGCCAGCCTTCTTTACGACAGCCGCTTCGCCGATGCCAAGATCCATTCCCATGGAGCCATTACCAATGGTGTATAGTCGCTGGTGAAGACACGTGTAGATATATATATATATATATGTATATATATAAGTATAAACGCATACGTATAGTGCACAATGATAATAGTGTATTAGTTGATGTACGGTAATCTCTCACCACAGTAATAGAAAACGACACATAAAAGTGTCCTTGATAGAAGTCTTGGACTAAAACTCTTACTTGTCTCTTCATGTAAATCTTAGTTAAATGAAAAATTCATCACTCGGATAATGACATTATAGATTTTATAATATTGATTTAATATTATTTCTATCCTGGTCTTGTTCTCGCTATCGATTGAATGAGCCAATTAGGAAGGAATGCAATTTACGATGATCCAAGGTGTGTCGACACACTCTGGTTGTCGCAGTAACGATTTCTTCGACTCATTCAATGATTGATTCCCTGATTACTCATTAATCGAATCTCGTTGTCACCTATACGAGCACCGACGATTTGATGGAGTGAGAAACAACAACGCGGACTAGCGGAAGATAAAAAGATCATGTCAAAGGTCCAATGATTTCACGAGTCACTGGATGGTCAGTGCAAAATGTCTGATTGGTGATGAGTCATAGTAGAAAAAAATCGTGTTGACGAACGATAAAGCATGAGGTAATTGGGATTCAAATTCATGGAGAAATTAGATCTACTTAATTTAGAAAGATTACATTTGATATTCAATCTGAGGAATCTAAAACACCAAATGGAGTATTGATTTCAAGTGTATCGGTGAATGTGGGGTATTCGTGTATTCTTGAATGATCCAATCCGATTTTATTCATCGATTTATTATTAGAACGTTTTTTTTCAACTGTGAAGGGTTACAGTGGATTTTGAAATGAAGAGGTATTTTCAATACCCCAACCCCACCGCACCCCGATTCCCTGGCGTAGAAGATAACGTTCCACAAATGAAAAAAATCGAGGTACATCACATACAACACGATTACTCGTCCATCTTTTTAGGTTCACGAAATAACGTGACTCTCACCCTTTTTCCCTGGAAGCTCCCAATTCATACTCCTGAGTTTATCCAGGTTATTTTTCGTGATACGTGAAAGGAGACACTGGATTTGTGGTTTGTACATTTCTATGCTTCGACGTTTATGTCAAATTCTACACAACGTATGATGCAATATGATGGAAATAATACATTTATAATCAATTCTTTGACCCCCAATTGAATTCCTTACGAACTCTCTCCAAACTAGTGTGTTAGATGGGGTTCAATCACATGGCATCATCTTTCACTTCATCATCCAAGATTATAAAAGTATAATATTTTGTACGGGAAAATTTGGTGTCTCTTATCACGTATTACGAAAGAAACCTGGATGAACTTGGGGTCATGAATTGGGAGTTTTCAGGGGAAAAGGTGTGAGTCACATGATTTTGTCAACCTGAGAAGATGGATGGGTAATCGTGTGATATGTGATCTACCTCGATTTTATTCATTAGTAAAACTTTATTCTCCAAGTTTGGGAGTCGAGGTGCGGTGTGGTAGGAGTATTGAAATGTATTCGAATCAAATACATTTGTTCTGTGTCTGATGAGTATTCAGTGGTATTTATCAAGCATTGAATTGAATCATTTGAATTCAATTCCCACAGATTATCGTTTTTGTCCCATCTCATTTGCTGTAGTTTTGATAGTAATGAATATTTTTTGGATAATGAACAAATCAATATTTCTTCGGTTCAAATGATTCTTTTCTTTGGGGTTCCTTCACTGATGTGCACTCAAGGTATTTATAATCAACAAATAATAATCATGAATCTCAAGAAGATGAGATTTGAAGGAAATACAGCCAAAATAAGATGAGCGGGGTTCAAAAAATCAGAGTCCGTGAGCCTAGGGATGTTTTTGACGGTGCATGGCTGAAGGTTGTAATAATAATATGTAATTATGATAAAGACTATTCCTGCCATAAAATACTATTTCGAACATTATTTTCATCGATCTTTATTTTTTTCTCCGCTAATATTTCCATGAATATCTTCAATGCACACGGAGAGAAAAAATTTGCTGACGCAGCAAATCGAGGTAGGATAGCAAAATTTTTTGCCGACCTAGCTCAAAATTTACTATAACAGCAATCGTGTTAGCTACGACAGCAATTTTTTAGCTGTGGCAGCAAAAAATGTTTGCTCCGCCAGCAAATTTTCAGTATTATATATAGAACAGCAAACAAATTTTGCTGGGATAGCAAACATTTTTTGCTGCCACAGCTAAAAATTCGCTGTCGCAGCTAACAAGATTGCTGGAACAGCAAATAGTTTTCTGTCACAGCAAAAAATTTGCTGCTCTGGCAAACGGAACCCAGCAAAAGTAGATTTCGCTGCCACAGCAAATTCCTTTTTCTCCGTGCACTAATTGTGGATTTCCTAAAATATCCCAATTTCACCCCTGCAAATACAGTAAGACCCCGCAGTAAGAACACTCAACTCTTCCTGATTCTAAAATGATGAAGCTGAAACTGGCAGCCGATCGTTATAATTTCCCACCCGAAACTTTCATCAAGGATTTGAGGGAATCCTAGTGGCCCCTGACGATGCAACCCGAGCCAAATCTTTTCTGACAAATTATTCGAAAACAAAGCAGTAAAAAGGAAAATATCGCTCTGTACAGACCATCTTTATTGATTGAAAATGGTCTGTACAGAGCGATATTCTGATTCCATCCTTTTGTTTCCAAATAATTTGTCAGAATAATTTGGTTTGTGTCCTTTTCTAACCAATGGGCCTGGTTGCATCTTCAGGGGTTGCTGGTACCACCTTAAGCACTTGCAACGTTTGGTGGGATGTTACTCACTCGATTTCTGGAGTGAACAAAACTTCAATGACGTTTGATTGAAAGTTACAACAATCGGCTGTTAGCTCTACGACTGCTAGTTTCAGCTTCATTCCAAATTGATGGTTCTTTTTGTTTTCACGTGTTTGTGCGGGGAAGATATAATTTTTGGAAAAAATTCTTCTCACTAATTTTTCTAAATTCATGCCACTTTATTCTCATATGACTCACATAATTGCCATGAAAATCCATTTTTGAAATGCATATTACGTTTCCTGAGATGACAACGAATGGATCAAACAAAAATCATCTGAAAAGGATGAGATTTGAAGAAAATACAGCCAGAATGAGATGAGCCAGGTTCGAAAGACCCGGGTTGAGGATTAATATCCACCCCCATCCCGCAACGTTAGAAAAAACGTTTCAATAATTGGATTAGATCACATACTACACGAATATCCTATATCCTTGTATAATTATACCTAATTATAACGCAAATTTGATCTCTATAATTATGAGGGTCAAATTCACGCTTCAGTGACCAAAATACATCAGAAAATATGTTTTGAAGTTTTTTTCAGAAATAATCACGCTCGTTATAATTCTGGAGTATCTCAGTGCTCCCATGTGAATTTTTGGTACTTTTTTAATCTTCATTACTCGGGCTTTTTTTATCACGGCAAAGATAGGGCCTACAATATTGTGTCTGGAATGTGCTTTTGGCATGATTTTCTACACATTTGTATACCTTTCAAGCTGGAATTAATGAAACACCTGGGAACCTTCCCTCGTCAGTCAATTTTTAATATGAAAAATATTCCAATCAAATTCAATCAGAAGTTACATCAGTGAGATACTAGCTCGTGCCTGTTATTATCACTCTCATTCTTGAGAATTCAAAATTTGGGCTTGATGGATTTAATATGAGTTATCAAGGATCCTTTCTGAACTCCTTTGCTACTCGGGCACTATTCAGTGATGCCATATTTGATACGAAACCGATACTTAGACAGACGCAACGGTGCATAAGTGTTTTCACACGTACGTACTATTGCATCGCTATACTCTAACGGTTTCGTGTCAAATCTGGCATCACAGCCACCGATATCAACAATAGTAACGTTCGAGAATCCGTGAACCTTGTCATGGAGAACTTCCTCAAAATATGAGTCGATAAAAAATTTCAGACCAGAAATTTATGAAATAAAATTAGATATGACAGAAAGTTTACGTGAATTCATTGGCTATGGAATATTCTCACGAAATGGTTGCATATTTGGAGGTTCGTGAAACTAAAAGGATTGACGAATATCTATGCCGCACTTAAATGCAACCCAGAGTTTGCTACTAAGATTGAACCCCGAAGCTTTTGCTCCATACTATATCTCCAAACAGCTATATCAACCATTCTTCCTGCTTCTTTCGCAGTTTTTTTTTGTAAATGCCACAGTGACCGAGAAGTTTGCTATACCATCAACACTTCCCTTTTGTGAAGCTAAAAATTTTTTTGTAGATAACTGGACCATATCTTGGTTCATGAAAGCAAATTGATATATTCCCTCTTCGAGAGGAAACTTTCGTTGAATAATATTATACATTTTCGAGTTCTTCATTCGACATAGCTGTTCGCGATTCTACTTCTGACAAGACATATGTGAAAACATAGTGAAAACATAGTTCTCAAATCCTCCCATTAGCGTAAACATCTGTTTGTCTGATGTTCGATACGTTTGAGGTGATTTATGCATTTTAAACTCCAGATACTCGATTTGTTCGAGACCGATTCAAAGTATATCACTCCAATCATTCGATGAGAGATCAATCGTCAACCATTTAACAGAGCAGTACATCAACTTATTTGAGATGGCTTCATTGTTGGGTTACCTTGTTAGCCAATGTGATGGACCATACTTGTGTCAACAACTTTCCAGCTAGAAATGTAACTCTTTGGCATCTGAGGCCTTGCCTTGGGGCAGCTTGGCGTGATCTGGATCAAGCGAGAAGCTTTGATCATCCCATTCACAGACAGGGCAATTTATAGCTAGGTTGTGAAAATACTCATACCATTCAACAGGAATGCATCAATCGATTATTGACTTTGTTCACATTTCAGGTCTCCGAAAGAGTTATCGCTCTGAATATGTCAATTCAATTAACACACCAACTATTTCAGTCATTAGGAATTCTATGTCGATTGAAAACTCAAGTAAATCTCGTCAGGATTATATACACCGCAAACTGAAGTGTATTAAAATTGACTACAAATAACACGGATGATGTGTATTTAACCGTGTATGATAACACTGTTTATCCGTGTTTACACGCATTATGCGTGTTCTTCTAGTCAATTTTAACACCCTTCGGTTTGCAGTATACAGTCGTCACGAAATAACTCATTCGAAATAGTGAAATTTGTTTATGAAGATAATTTTCAACTATTCACAAGCGTAAAATCGTGAACTCGTCACGTTTTTCCCATCGATCGCGTTGAATGATTGATCATTTCCAGAATTGGAAAAAAAACAAATGATCCCTCAAGAACACTGTTTCTCTCTTTTTCTGTCTTTTCCTCTTCAGAACCTGACGTTTCCTTCATGAAGCTCTCTCTGTTTCGAAGAACTTGATATATCGTTTTACTCCTGAAATCATTCTAGTTTGATACGGGAGAAGAAGAAGGAGAAGAAGAAGAGAAAATAAAAAGAGAGAAAGAACACCATAGTCATCGTGATCTAAGTGACACATCCACTAGTTAACGGTACCTCATGATATATAACGTGACAGTTAAAACACATCAAGATCAGAAACAACAATTGCAGAAACAGGAAAAAATGAAAGAGTTGAAGCGGTTCTATACGAGGAATCATCCCTCATTTCTTGATTTGTAATCAAGAGACATGATAAGGAAAACTGGTCAAGTCATACCTGGGATTTTTATGGAATATTAGATTGCTTTTTTGTATTACGAAAAGCATTCGAGTTTCATTGTTTCACGTCTCTATTTGTTCCAGCTTCTCAATAATCATGTTTTGTTCCAATTATTCAATCGATTACAATCTCTCAGAATGTACAGCTACGGATTATTCTTCATTTCGTCAGCAACATTTCCTTGTAATTCTGGAATATATTCTTCTCAATCTTGTTATCCAATGAATGGAATCGGAGGACATTGATTTGAAAATTCCAAAATCGACAAAAGTAATGAAGATCAAAGAACATCGATGCCTTATATGTATATATATATGTATATATATATGTATATATATATATAATGGTATTGTAATCGACAAAATGCGCTTCATAATAATAGCGCTATCATCAGCAAGCAACATAGCTTTGTTTCTGAGGGATCTTCGGTAACGAAATTCTCAGTCTACGACCACTTCATTTCTACTGTATTAGAAGATGGAAACCAGGTCGATACTGTGTGTATAGACTTCGGTAAAGCTTTTGACACAGGCGACCACGAAATTCTGCTTGCTAAATTATTCAGCTTTAGTCCCAGTGGTGTCTTATATCTTATCTCCCGGACAAGCGGTTATTTGATTAGCAATACACTATATGTTCAGGATTAGAAATATTCTTCTATTCTTCTACCGAGCAATCTTTGAAACAAATATCGTGTCCAACTTTGCATAAATTTTCATTGATCCCTCGATCCTTTTATCACTCCAAAACAATCCATAAAACCCGTATTAGATAAGATTTTGATAATTATATTTCAAGAAATACGTATTGAAGTGTATACGTTTCGAACTAAAATATCCGTCTCGCATTCGATAAGTTTGTATAGAATCCACAAGAGTTATTCATAAAGCGAATCCTTGAAAGCATTTATCCTTTCGCAGCAGCAGTCTTGGACAGCGATAAAATAAACTGTCCCACAGTTCAGGACAGTCTTATTTTGGCAGAGAAGACGCACCGCGCACACCTTCTTCAAGGAACGAACAGACCATTATTTCTTCAGTGTCGACAACTCTCGCAAAGGTCCTGCTTGTCTTCTCTTATAGCTTCAGCAAACCATGCCAAATATAGAGCAGAAGAGGGAAAGAGGAATATCGAATGTACAGGAGAAGAAAGATACATAAGGACACTCGGTGACATAAGAGTACCAAGACAACAGCGTGCAATAGTCTTGTAGGGGCAACAGTGGAACGAAGCTCTCCTCAACTAGGACAGAATATTCATCCTGTTGTTGATATTCATTCTCCGATTCAATTCGGAATTTCCATTCTCTCAATTCTTGCTTAATTCATGATCCTTTGATCCCGTCTGGAACAATATTCAATATTCATACGGATCTGTACAGAGAACTTTTCTAGACATTTTTTAAAATAAAATCTAGGAGTTTTTGCCAAGGACCAAAGATATATAAAAACATGTGTATGGTGTTTCCGTCTTACAAAACACTCGTATATGGGGTTTCTATTTCACAAAATGAATGCTGATTTGATATACCAGGTGTAGAAGTATGAAACCGGAATTTCCCTATAAATGGCACTAGCCATCAATTTGAGGACCCTAAGACCACATCTTCAGCACCATCATCTTCCCCTAACAGCTGATGAAGATTTTCAACACGAAACAATAGAAGTTTTGTACACCCGTAATTGTTTTATAAGCTTGAACATGTAAGGTCTTGTGCCTACAAACTACGATCTGCGGACAGCATTGGTTTTTTGTTATCATTTGAAGAAAACTGCTGCAGAATCACCTCGAATGCTTGTTGAAGCTTACGGTGAACATGTCCTTGGTAGAACACAGTGTTTCGAGTGGTTCCAAAAATGTAAAAGGGGTGATTTTGATGTGAGAAACGAATAACGTGGGAAACCACCGGGAAAGACGACGAATTACAAGCCTCATTGGATGAAAATGATACTCAAATTCAAAGATCAACTGAATGTGACGTGGAGAGCCGTCTCCATTCGTTTGGAAGCCATGGAAAAGATTCGGAAAGTGGGAGAATGGGTTCCGCATGAACTGAATGAAAGACAGCAAGAAAATCGAAAAACCACTCGTGGAACATTGTTCAACAGATACAAAAGAAAGTCATTTCTGCATCGAATTGTGACAGGTGATGAAAAATGGATATATTCTGAGAATCCTGAGCATCGAAAATCATAGGGAATCCAGGCGAATCATCGACATCCGCTGCAAGACCAAATCGTTTTTGAAAGAAGACAATGCTCTGTGTTTGATGGGATCAGAAGGGTGTAATACTCAGAAGGGTGTAGCAAACCGTCAACACTGATCGCTCCCAACAGCGAATGATCGACTTGAATCGCGCATTGTGTGAAAAATAACAGGAATATGGAATAAGGCAACACAAAGTTGTCTTGCTCCACGATAATGCCCAATCACACACAGCAAAACGGGTCAGGGAAACGATCGAAGCGTTCATCTGCGGCTACCGCATGCGGCTCATTCTCCAGACTTGGCTCCGTCCGATTATCATCTATTCGCGTCAATGGGATACGCTCTCGCTAAACAACGCTTCAATTCATATAAAAATGTAGAAGAATGGCTCGGTAACTGGTTCGCTCCAAAAGAGGAACTGTTTTTTGGCATGATATTCATATACTGCCGGAAAGGTGGGAAAAATGTAAAAAAAGCAATGAAGATTATTTCGAATAAAATATTTCTCATCATTTTCAAACAACAAACGTATGATTTTCACAAAAATAATCCGGTTCCATACACCTGGTATGCGTGAATATAGAAAAAAATTCGTAACGAATTCTCATGGTTGGAAAAAGATTTGTTCCTGCAGATGGGATCGAATGTGATTTTTCTTGATTGCTGGTCTAGTAATTTGCCATTGAGCCATGGACCAAATTCTCATAAAGACATAGGAAAGAAGTGTTCACAATTGCTGTGTGAGTCATTCTCATCAAATTGTTACTGTGAATGGATTCAAGGAGTGAACATATGTATTGTTGAAAAGATCCTGCTTGAGGATCTGAGAGTTGCAAATAATTCCACTCAGATCGTAAAAACTGCGCCTCTTTGAAGTGTTTTTTCAGATTTTAGCATAATTTTCATCCACAAAACTAGCGATTTTCAACATGCGGGAAAAATTCTTCGTAAATCTTCCGCAGTAGCATTGGAAAGTTTGAAATATACCATGTATATACTTAGAACGGATTCGTATGATTATACACATAACATATGCACGTTCATAGAACATTCGAAAGGTTTTAGTGCTACTTGAGCTCGTAATGATCATGCTGATGATATTCATTTTTTGAATTTATTCATTACAGCAGTGCGGTAAGAATAATTCACACAGCCCTTACAAACACTTCCCCATATGGCTGGATGAGAATTGGATTCATGGCTCAATGGAAAGTGAATAGTAATCAAGCAAACCCAAGTTCGAGTCCAGTTGCGGGAATACATTTTTTTTCATTCATGAAAATAATTTTTTTGTTTATTTTCAATTATATATCAAATCGACATTCATTTTTTAAGATAGAAACATCATACATAACCAACTAGGAATTCGGTGAGGTAAAAGTAGGAGCCTGATAAGGTAAGATAAGGTCCTGAGGTTTGCCCGACCAAATTTCTAGTCGGATATGTTCTCATATATTTTTTGTCCTTGGCGAAAATTCATACACTGAGAACCCGATTTCTTAGATTCAAAGAAAATTTCTTTGCCCTCATTCTGATAGATCTTGTTTTCAATGGAAAAGAGTTCAGTCCAATGAGAGAATTTTTCATTGAATTACAATTTTTTTTTTCAATCTGATGAAGAATTCTTCCATTGAAAAAAATATTCATTAGAATGAGGGGAAAGAAAATTTTCTTTCAATCTAAAAAATTGGGTTCTCAGTGTAGATTTTATCCAAGAGAAAATCTAGGAAAAGTCTAAGAAAATCCTCCCTACCAAAAGGAAAATGATTTGGAAGTGGACAACAGAGATTGTTCAGCCTTCGTTAAGATCAAATACAATTTGACCGCCTACGATGAAAAGATTTCCACATAACAATGTACGAATCAAAATATCTTTCAAACAAATTTAAGATGTCTTATGCAACGTTTCTTCCAGCAACAATCCCTCATTTCTCTATTGCTCATTCGTTGTTTTTTTCCCCCTCGTGAATGAGTGAAATTTCATACAAAAAACAAGAGAAGGTATGTCTAAAAGACTGTTTTAATATAAACAAATCATCAAAATATTATCCTCCCAGTCATTGTACAATGAAGGATGACGTTAACAAATCATTTCCTTTGTCGTAGAGTTGCCTCTCCCGTTATTCTTCTTCTCCTTCTTCTTCTTCTTCTTCTTCTTCTTCTTCTTCTCTCCTTGAATCTCTTCTCAACTTATCTGCGAGGCGAAATTTCCTCTCTCTTTACCTGTTGTGTGCAATCTGCTGTCAACTATGAGAAGCATTATCCGGTATTCCTTCCACATTACCCTCCCTGAAATTAAGCATCTTCTCTCAGATGTATCTTCTAATTGAATTAAGTGTTTAACTTCGGTGTAGAGACGACGGATATTGAAAAGGAAAACGTGATCTCGCATGTAATTTGAATAAACAGGGGAACATTTCTTCGAACAATGAAAACATCTTATAACAGCGTACATTCTACAACGTTCACGGACTTGATCGTTCACTTCGAAACATTAATCGAATAGTTCCCCAGAACTAACATTCTTCGCATAGAATTAATACGATAATTTTGTTTAATTCATTCACACAGAGAAACGAATGCAATTGAAACTCAACATGTTTTGCATTGTATGCGCATTGTATGTTGGAAAAACAAAAAGTGTATAAAAACATTCATATCTATCCACTCGGTACGGCGTTTACAAAAGTACAACAGAAGCAAGAAACATAAAATTCAAATGACTTTGACTCGAGTATAGAATCAAGTGAAAAAAATCAGAAAACACGTGGATGGGTGTACGAGAATAGAAAAAGAGTTTGCGATCATGTATATGTTTATGTGTTAAAGACGATGAGTGACGAGGTTAACGGCAATGGTAGCAACAGAGGGGTTGAAAGTAGGAGGAATGGCAATTTGCTTTGAAATCCTTGACTTTCCCTCGCGTGTTTTCCCCCTCCTATTTTTTTCTTTCCTTTTGATTCTCTCGCCGCTTTGTGAACCTTCCAGTTATTCGGCACATCCTTCTTCTACCCCGAACTTGCCAGCTTAGGAATATACGCAATATGCATAGGATGAAATTTACAAAATACCAAAGGAAGTTCTTCCCCTTCAGCAGGTACTTGCCTGATAAATAATTATACTTCCCATATTTACTTTTTTTCAACACAAAGAAAGATAAGAGGATTTAAAAATTAATGAACCGTGGTAAGAGATGTTAAATTCAAACATTGCATATTGAGGGAATAATTGCATCATATCAGTTGCCGTGTGTAATAATACGTGAAGCACATAAACGATATTTCCTACAAAAGCACGAGTATGAGAATTTCATTCTACCCCATGAAAATGTAATTTTCATTCAAAGGATGTAAAGTGCCCTGGCGGAGCTACGTAACGATTCAATTATCATTCAACAACAATGAAAGTATCATCGCAAAGGGAATCGATTCTCTTTTTAATTCTCACACGTGGCAAAAGATTCACGTGGTGTTTTGAAATTCGTAAGGTTCGGTACTGTTGCTTCGAATGAACAATAAACAATTCAACATTTTTCACACTCATCAATCTTCCGATCAATCAAAGCGTATTGGTTTGAAAAAAATATGTGAACTTAACCCAGACAACATAGAGCTCTCAATGATAACATATGTTATCTTCCAGAGCTTTGTGCTGTCTGGGTAACGTAACGTTTGATATGTGCATAACGTATCCACGTTATCATGTTTTTTGAATTCAAAATACACAACGTGTACTTATTGGAATTTCAAAACAACCACTGAAATCCTCCCCTGCCTTTTATGGTTGAATTTAATTAAAGCGGACAATGATTCAAGTGGATGGAAAAAATCTCCTCCTGATTCCTGTTTTATTTCAAAATCATCTTGGCGTTCATTTCGTTTGAAAAATTAGCAAACTACTTGGAGAGATTAAATCTTCTTTGCCTCACTTTTCACGATTGGAAGTGAGAGCTCTCCTTTTTTTGTCCCATTACCCTCCTAATTATCTTAATTAAATGCTCGTGGCACTCCTTTGCGGTGCAAGTTTTTACGTCTGTGGCATTCGTTCTACTTCTATTGATTCACCTCATCCACTTTTTTTTCGGAGATAGATGAAACATTACATGGGAGTCGAGTTTCGGTTACAGGAGTCAACAATCATTACAAAATATATTCGAACATCCACAACGGGCCGGTTCGTTTCAGTTTCTGTGGGACAGGAAAGGATAAAATGATCACCAAATTCATTTCCTAATACGTACCCAATCTGTAGTCTAGAATCAATTCGCGCCAAAGTTCGATGCTAAAGTCATCTCTGATCTGCCTTATAAGAGTCGTTTCTGCACCCAAAGAACACGATGGATCTTTTATAAAAGAGGAACAGCATGGAAGAATGGTGGTCGAGTTGCACACGAAGTTGAGAAGAAAAGTATAATTCCTGAGAAGGAAATGGAACTCTTTTTAAAAAAGGAAAAGCACTACGTGAATGAAATCACAAACATTCCGAACAGATGTTTGGAGAAAAGTAAGGAAATTGGAAAGTTGAGTCAATATACATTTATAGGATGTAATCATAATTCGTATATAAATCGTTTCTATGGAACATTTCTAAAGCTTTTTATACCACGTCTCGCCTTGATGTTGTGGTCCGAACAAAAAACAAGACAAACACTGCGTGTTCTTGGTACGCAAAAAATAGATAAAAGATAGTTTCACTCTATCAGAGAACAAATCTCCGCGAATCCGTATCGATCTTTTATCCCATTATTATATTCTCCCATCCGTATGTTTTTTCAAACCGAAGGATAGTTTGGGAAACATGGTCTCGTTTATTTCAAAAAAAGAAACAGGAATTTCCAACAAAATAAAACGATACGCGAGTGAGGCTGAACATATTTCATCGATGTTTATCGAGTTACTTGTACTCTATTTTTCATTTTTTCCCCTTCTTCATTCAAATCACGTTCTCGTAAGAATAATAATACCGCTGTAATATTTGCATATCTGCAATAATTATTCATATCGAATCCAAATAAGACAGCATGTTTAGAATGTCATTGATCCTTTCATTCTATCTTCAATATTGATAATTGTACAAATTGATAAACGGATCGAGTCCACTGATGAATAACTCATACAAATCGAATGAGAATGTATATATTGCAGAGGGAATGAATTCCTCGTATTCGATACATCCACATTGAAGGGCGAAAAGAGTTCTATTTCACCAAAGTGCGAATTTTAACAGGTCCTTGTCGCAATATAAGCTGCCCAACCAACCGTTCAGTCACTGAGCTTTTCCACTGTATGCTTTCCGAAGCGTACACGCACATGCTGCTCGGTATGGTTTATGAATACACATTACGCAAGTGGAATAAAAAACTACACATGCAAGAACAAACATCTACCTGGATAAACACAAATCGAAGGGAGCGAAAGGCCAGTTTAGTGCCTCGGCTTAGCGGATGTTTTTCACGCCAGAATAACCTGTAAACCGCTCTGTATTCGCGATGCTTGTGGTTCCACGGATGACAATCTCTTCCTCTTTCCACCTTCCAAATCCTATTCTTGATTTACTGCCATTTGAAAGCATCCAATTATTTTTTTCCGAAGAGATGATACATGGAACCATAAAAAACGACTTTTGAAGCTTAAAATAGTCTTTTATCCTTCCCCGCTAGGAATTTCTTTCCTGGATTTGATTGGATGATGTTTAGTGAATAATCATGAGCTCTCAAGAACGTTTAACAAACATGCCAAGTGTTGGGCAGCGATTAGGAATCGAGTGCATTGATACGTCAAAATCATGTCAGAAATCCCGTTGCAAATCAAGTATTTTTCACGTGATTCCGATGTATCATTGCACTCGATTCTTAATAACTGCCCAACACCAGGGCCGACAAAAGGTCGACCCTATACGATCGGATACTTGGTACACCAAAGTTCTATCATATACAATACCTTGCGACGATTTTTTGGATTACACTCAGAAAAAAATCTGGTTCGCATAGCCAGGCGACGTGGTTATTTTCGGCTTCTACCATTCCATCTAGTTGCCACAATCAGATTCATGTGATTTTGTCTTGTTTTCCTAGTTATACTATCCAGATTTCAGGTCACTGCAACTATGAATCCTCAACGATGCAAGAATGGTAGCTGTGACCACGTCGCTTTTCTCTCAGTATAGCTCCGTTTTTTCACACTTCCTTATCCTAGCCCCTACCTTTACCCCCTGCTCCCCACTCTCTATTCGGCACATCCCTGCCCAACACTTCATTCGTTTGAAATTCACTTGTGAAAAAATCCTCATAAAAATGACATAAAAAATCACATGATTTACCACGTGATTTTTCACGCGATTTGCAGCTTTTGCTAGGGCTCCATTTTATCATGATATATCACGTGATTTTTTTCCTCTGTGACTTCTGTTAATGGCTGCACCAAAAGAACACCTTATGAGTTCATTTTATACAAGAAGGATTCACGGAGAATTCATTTTGAATGCAATCAATTCTCAACGCGCTCATTGAATGCAAAAATAACGAGGACTACTCAAGGACGCTGAGTGCTCATTGGGAATTCTTGCGGTGTGTGGTAGATTTTTCGCATCCAACGCTTCATTGTGAGCTCAAGAGAGGAAATTACTTCAAACAAAGTAACTGTTCTCTCCAAAAGTGGAGAGGAAATATTCCTTTCATTTGAATGTATGTTTCTTTTTTCCAAAACATGCCTTATCGATCCGATAAAGGAGTTCTTCTTCCTTCTCCAAATACTCTTTCCATAACGTCCATCGGGTTCCATGCAGTTCAGTCGGACTATCCTTCGGAAAAGAAGAACAGGAGTTGAGCTATAGTAAATGAGTTGTCATCCATGAGGATGAACCAGCCCATGCAGGTATTGCCAAGACTGAAAAAAACCCGAGCTTGTCCCAAGGTTGGCACATATGGCAGAAACAAACCTCCTTGAAGAATAATTCGCCCAATATTGTTCCATGATTGTCCCGTTGTTCCCAATGGATGGTCAGTCATGGTATATATGTTAATATTTTTGGAATGGTCACTGCATTTGGTACAAGCTTGGCACAATTGTAAAAACCGAGCAGTCGTTGAGAACAATTGTGCCAATATTGCCCACATGAGTGGCACAATGTTCATAAATATTGACTGAATTTTGAATTTACAATGGCTGGAGACTTGGGAATAATCATCGGGCCAGGGGTGGCCCTATCTTCCTGCCATAATTGATCCTACACACTACCCTTGTGTGCATAACTATTGGGACAAGCTTGGGTGAAGGCTGCCCATTCTGGGGCAGGCTCGGGGCATCGGACTATCGAGTCATGCTCGCTAGGGATGATGTACACGTGAAGATGAACCATCAGTTTTTCGGGGGACTCGGGGGATTCCAATGTTGGATTCCGTACGGGATCAGATCATTAAGGTATTTCAGTGAGATCTTATTAGTTTAGTTTGAGCATAATTCAACAATAGAATCGAAATTCATTGAAATATCGAAGAACGCAAATTTTCCAATGATCATACAGGCTTGTGCCAGTCTTTTCACATTTTTTCTATCGTTCTATGATAATTCATGTACGGTATTCTGAGGGAGAAAGTCATTGAAAGAAGCATTGGTTGATGCTTGGTAAATGAATTGGACCGGGTCTGGCCAAACCACTGGCCCAAGCTTGTCCTGATCTTATCATTCCCAAGCCTGGGCCAAGGTTGGTAAATTGTTCAAGACAAGGCTCGGCAGGTCTTGTGCCAGGCTTGGCCCATCGTTGGGCCATTGGTCCATACATACATGGGAACCTATTTACTATAACTCAATTCCTGTCCTTCTCCTCCAAAAAATAGTCCGATTGAACTGCATGGACCCCGATGAAAGTTATGGGAAGAGTATTTGAAGCTCCGAAAGGGTGACTACACGGGAATACAGTGAGACCCCGCAATAAGAACACTCACCTTCTTGATTCAACGCAAGGCAACAATCGTTCGAATGAAGAACAGGGTGCGTGTTCTTATTGCGGGGTCTTATGGGGGGAAAAATAGTAGGCAACTAGTTTCAGGCTCTCTGAATATTATATTTTTAAATTTATTCAGTTGAGTGGAAAACCGAAGAATGCCTTCCCATGTATTCCCGGAAATCTGAAATATTCAAGATGCGAGGAAGGCGAGCATAAGTGGTTACAATTTGTTCGAAATGATCGAAGCGAATTTTTGAGGAGGTCGAACTGCTAAGCGAAGTGAGTTAGTCAGGGGGCGGATCCCTCTGGTTTGTATTTCCGTCAGATCGTAAAACATTTGTTCGTTCGAATCGATAGAATCGTGTATGCTCACGGTTTTCTTTCCAAACAATATTCATAAGTCCCATACAGGACAGTTGATGATGAAATCACGTCACCTCTCCGTCCCAAGCAGCACCAGAATATACTATAAACATTCTTCGAATATTCGGAATATGAATGACGGATTGAATGAATATCGTACATTCCGAATGTACTATATATGTTTCAAGTATATTTAAAACAGTCTTTTTCGAACATTCTATGAACATTCATCATATGTTCTTTGTATCTCATTCGTACATTCTACAAATATTTCCATTTCGTATATACTTTGAAATTCTGTTGCTGCTTGGGGTGGAATTAAGGGAGAAGGAACAGAGTGGTAGATACAACGTGGTACGACGGAGGAGTAGCGTAGAGGCGACGGAGGAATGTCCGGACCGTTTTTTCGTGCAGATACCACGCTGTATTCACCGGTCCGTTTTTTCTCTCTGAATTCCACGGAGAGGCAACGTAGGTGTTCTGCGTGGGTTGTACACTTTCCGTTGAATCCAAGGATCTTTTTTGGGAATTGATGTAAAAGCTCTTTTTGTCTCTCGTCAAATTATAATTAGCATCAAGTATTCTTCTTGTAATTATTTGTTCTGATCAGTGCAATTCTGTAACTACTTTATAATAAATATCATTTAAGCACAACCCATTTTGCACTTTTGAGTTAATATTTAAACAGGACCAGAATATATTATGAACGTTCTTCGAACATTCGAAATATATTCTATGCGCATTCCAATGAAACCGTTTCATAGATGCTATGCATATTCATTGAACGCGTGTGATCGAATATACGACCATACGTGATCGAATGTTGATTGAATGAATATCGTACATTTCGAATGTGCTATGTACGTTCCAAGTATATCTAGAACTGTCTAATTCGAATATTCTACGAACATTCATTATGCGTTCTTCGTATCTCATTTGTATATTCTACGAACCTTTCTATTTCGTATATACGTTCAATTTTTATTGCTGCTTGGATAGTCTGAGACACGCGTCCTCCTATACACTAAAAAAAATATATTGCTCTCATAACAGTACTGTTTAATTGTTATAGCTATCTGAAGTATATAAATGTCGGTTTCGCTGCCAAGAACCTTGCATTAACATTGCATCGATGTTGATGCGATCTTGAAAGTACCTGTTATGAGAATTACAACAGTAATATTACAACATCCAATTACAAGTAAATTGCAGCAATGTTACGTTGTTAGGTGATATTTCAACGATATTTTTGCAAGTAATAATACAACGGTAATTTTGTAATACTGCATTCATAAATTGAAAAACAAGTACTTTCAAGATCGCTGCAATGTTAATGCAAGGTTCCAACAGAAATGCTCAGTGGGATCGAGATTGCTATGATAGCAATCCGTATAGTTCATGTGTGGAGCAATATAATTAAATTACAATCTTTGATACAAATCAGTTTCCAAGTCCCAGTAGGTATAACAATTCATTCCAATTTTTGTGGTCCATAAGTGGCTACAATAATGAAAAACCCAGTTCATTTGAAGATCCTGTACATTTTTCTTTTCGAGGGGATATGCACGCACCATGTGCTATCAGAAATTGTCAGAACTTTACAATCATCCGATTTTCATGATGCAGAAAAACAAGGTATCACTTTTATGAAAAACATAATGGATAAAGAAAATCAGCTACCCGAAGTAGTTATCATTCAACAAATTACTGTATAATATTGTTCACACATTTCATAATATTGCAGCAATATTGCATTAATGGTATTTCGTGACATTGTAATAATGCAAAGTAATATTGCCGCGTTATTGCTGCGATATCGCCCTAGTAGAAATTGTGATTGGGAATTAGATGGGCCCCAACTAATTTTCCCAGATGTTAGGTTGGTTTCTGGCTAGTTTTGTAACGCACTTGAATTCTAGCCTGGGCCCATCCAGATGTCCCAGGGAATTGCTGGAATGTTGTTCAAATCGGTAATTAGAAATGTGAAATCATGTGTTTTCTGTAAAATCACACCTATGGATAAGGTGAAAATGTATTTTGATATGTAATCTCCAGTCAAGAACGTTGCTTTTGAATGTATTCCCATAAAAGAATCCCGAGTGACGAATTGAAACGTTGGGGCTTCCTTTTATTTCTCCAACCCAACCAGAAATTTACAACAGGTGCAGTACTGCACCAGTACTAGCCAAGGCTGGCAAGGTACTGGCATTTGTCTGGAATGATAACGCTTTTCAATACTGGGGATTGAGTACTGATGCCATTATTCGCAATCAGTGCAGAGCCAGTACTGGGTTAGTACCTGGCCGGTATTAGGTTCTCAGTACTGGTTTATCAGTACAGGCATATTACTGTATTTTTATGTATCCAGTACTGATCCCGTACTTGTTGACCAAGTGTTGGAGACCCAATACTGGCACTGTACTGCACCTGTTGTCAACATTGGCATAATACGGATTTTTCTGATTGGAACCTGTGTTGATGGACTATCAATGTTACTGTACGATCAGTTGACGCCCCAGTGAATGGGACGCCCAGACAAATTTCTACCAGGGCGTATGTCTGCGATTTTCGATCATAATGATATTGCAGCCAGATTTCAATGATACTGTTTAAGAATGCAAGAACGTCACATATCTGAGAAAATTAAGTTTTACTGGAAACAAAATAAGTTCCCTGACTTTTGAAACATAGATTCATAGTGAGATAGTTGAAAAGTTCCCTGAGGAAGAATCGAACCCGGGTCCTGCAAATGAAAATCGGAGGCTCTATCACATCGGTGAATATCCGAGATGACAATGCAGCACTGAAATCGCCATTTATGTTATCATTATCGCTCGTTAGAACTTTGATTTGGATAGAATTTATGACAAAAACAGATTATAAAACAATTTAAGATTGTCCAACTGGATACATTTTTTAAAAATGAATGACATTCACGAGGTAGATAATTGCAGAAATTGAAGATTTGATAATCAATTGAGAATCAAAATATATTCCCGTATCAGGGAAGTGAGGGAAAAATTCATCAAAAGAGAGGTTTCCGTAATCTTATCATTCGGAAATGAAAACTGTTCTCTTGCAATGAAGAAATCGATTGGGGAAACTGTTTTTTTTTTCAATACCTTGTCACGTCCAGAGTTTCGATTGAAATCAAATTAAATCAAATGTCTTCCAAGCAACAAGAAATTGAATGGGAAATTGAATAAAATGATTATTCAACACCCCTTAAATATAGTTCCCAAATTGAATGTCGAAATGACGAGGATTGGGAAACACGCGCATAAGTTTCAGGAAAAGGGAGACATTTTCAGAGGGGGATATTTGTAATGAATTGTTAGAACCGGATATACTAAAATTACAGATTCTTTATATATAAAATCGATATGATTATGATGTGGCAACTACAAAAGAAATTTTTAAATGTATGAATTACTGATTTGTAAGGTAGGGGTTCCCGTCAATTAATCGAATTACCCTTTTGGTTGATGAGCTTTGTTGGTCGAAAAATTTTTTGGTCGATGAGCATGTTGATCAAAAAAGTGCATTGACCGAAAGAATTTGGTGGTGTGAATTGCATAAAAAATATATTCAATATTACTATGTTTTTTTTTAAGACTATATCAAATTGGAAACGAAATAAAGAAGAAATACAATTCCCCTTCCATGAAAAGAGATTCATGCAAAGTATTTATGAACAAACATTGAGTGATTTTAATCACAGTGGCAATATATTCCATCATTACAAAATAATTGTAATCTGTGCTACAAAATTCTTTCGTGTAACATCAGCTTCGGAGTTGCTGTTTTTGATTCACCGTGTACGTTATTGCTTAATTCGTTTTGCAAGTACTGTTTGGAAGGTTTACATGCGTTCGAATTCCATTCAGAGTGAGTAAGAAATCCAGCTCATTCAAACAGAAGCGCCCTTCTTTATGGAAGTCAATTGAGTGTATTAGAAAGGACCGAGCCAAAAATGAATTTCTGCTGACGCAAGTTTAGAATAAGGTTCCATTTACTCCACCGAGGAACAAACAATTTGCTGCTTTCTAAAAATTATGTAGCCTTGTGGACAGTTTTGACGATCCGATGTATGAGAACAAACTAGAGTATTTCGAAGCTGTTGCGAATTTTCCGACATTGTAATTAGAGTTGTGTTTTTCTTTTCGATTAAGGTAGTACTCCGGGAGAATTCAGGATCAAATTAGGAAAATTATTGTCAAGCAGAGCACCAAGGTCGAAGGAATTCAATATTCATATTCGTTGAGACTTATATTCTTATTTATGACAAAAAAAGAACCAACTCGAAGTATAAATAAACAACCTTGTAACAACAACGCGAAATTTGACATGGTTTTTTTCTTAAAAAATTTTTATTTTTGATCCGTTTATAACTTATGAGGGCTCATTTTGTTCCTTGTGAGATTTAAAAAACCTTTACCATGGGGATTTTTTTAAATAAGTCATCATGACACTGTCACACGTTTTTGTTTATTAATAGTAAAATACATTCCCATCAACGAAAGTGTGTGACAGTGTCATGATGACTTATTTAAGAAAATCCCCATGGTAAAGGTTTTTTAAATCTTACAAGGAACAAAATGAGCCCTCATAAGTTACAAACGGATCAAACATAACAATTTTTTAAGAAAAAAACCATGTCAAATTTCGCATTGTTGTTACAAGATTGTTTATTTATACTTCGAGTTGGATTTTTTCTCATAAATAAGAATATAAGTCCCAACGAATATGATTATCGAATTCCTTCGACCTTGGTGCTCTGCTTGACAATAAATTTTCTAATTTGATAAATATTTCCATCTCCCCTACAATCCTACTAAGTTGCATAAAAATCGGAGAGGAACACTTGTGAATATTTCCTTCTAGAACAATGAATTTCAATGGAATATTTGGTATTTATAAAATATTACATTGATGATTAGTGACTATAAGAACTCAAAACATAAGATTCTATTTAACGCAGCACAACCCTTGTATTCGAATCACTTCTCATACATACTCTCGTCGAATCCCTTCAGTTTCAACATGTTTATTCGAAATGACTTGCAACGATCTGAAACACATATATTTTTCCCACTGACTGACTCATCAAACTGGGAGTTTTGTTCTTCTCACAGCTCGTTAGTAGGATATGGTGGGAACCTACAAGTATATGGAACTTTACTTGACGGAGGTAGGATGCCCTGAGCTATCGCCCTCTGCTCTCCCTTATGATGTGGCGAACGCGGTACAGAGACTTTGGTTGACATACCAACCTCCACTCCTTCCTGCGGGCTATCTTTACAGTGAGAGGTGCATCGATTTTTCAAAGATCCGAACCCTTATGCCTGCCGGATATCCATGTTTGAAGAGTTAATACCTCAAGGGAATTCGAGAATCCCCCTACGAAGTTCCTAGATCAAAAATTCTATCCTAGGGAGAGAGCTCACTATACGTGGCAATGCATAGATGGAATTCTCAACCAGTTCGGTTCCAAAAAAGTACCTTGAGATATAGAAACAATAAAAATCAATTGAAAGCCTCGAAAATTACACAGGAACAGATGAACCTTAAATCCTTTTCTATGCGGTTTTTGAGTCTCCTCATCGGTTTCTATTGTTTCCTTCTACCAGGGTGAGACTTCAACATGGAAAACAGCGAGAAGTACAGACATTCACATGATGTACGAATGAGTGGAGGTTTGAACGCCTGATTTCGGATATACTTGTCAGATTTTGATGAAATAATTATAGGGTTCATCAATTGCTTCCATAATGGTGCATCACTGAGCATCAAGAGTTCACTGCTGGGCACACCGAGAGAAATTTGACGCTCCCTCTATACTTGAAGTTTACTGGCTGCGCTTGTTAGCCTGTTAGCGCCTATACGTGACATCGGAGTCACTCTCACTCCGATAACAAGTATAGCTTATACGCGGAGTATTTGGAGTAGCAGTGAGGCAGGTAAAACGCAATAGCTACTTATTCGTTTCAACGCGTAGAGCGTCCTTACTGATGGGCACTGCTGTCGTTCTGAGCCGAGTATAACCTGTGCGCCAAATTTCTCTCAGTGCAGTAGCTTGGGTTCAATTATGGTGGTGGATCATCAGCAACCACTTATGTAACTGATGATTGGCTCAGCACGGAGGGAAAGTGATTTCAACGTATGAGCAGAACTTATTGGGTTTGAAGTGGCCTATCGATGATAGTTCATTACTCTGTTAAAAATATCGTACAGATCCTGATAAAAAAGAATAAAGTCGAAGAACTTCGCATCCGATTCAACCACTTCCCACACAGCACCCAATGTCTTAGTAATGGTTCTAGAATATTACAATATCTCGCTCGGAACATTCTGTGTGAAATACTTATACAAGATTCTATAAATATTGCAGATACGATATTTGGTTGGATATGTTCTGAGAATCTTCCTAATGGAACACTGCACATATAATGATCTGTAATGTTTTGAAAATCTACGATGGGGAATATACTAAATTTGTCATATTTTATGAAGCAAAATGAATTTCCCTACACCTGATCCAGCACTTGGTGAAATTTACAATTCAAGATCGAAAAAAACGCCTCTCCTACGACCCATTTACTTTCCATTTCAAAACATTCTGAATCGATTGGTCTATATACCACGGAAACCAATTTTTGAAAGTTCCTCATCAATTTGTTCCAGCACTCAGTAAATTTTGGGACCGCACTTTTCAAGAAACGCTCCTCTCAAGTGCTAATCATTCTCCATTTCAAAAGATTCTGAATCGATTAGTCTATATCCCACGGTATCAAATTTTCAAAGTTTTTCCATCGATCTTACTCAGCTCTTTGTGAAATTTCAAAGTCGAGGTCGAAAAAAACCTCTTTCCCACGACCTACTGATTCTTCGTGTCAGAAGATTCTGAATCGATTGTTCTTTATTCCACGGAAATGAATTCTTCAAACTCCCATCACGATGATTACAATAAATAGCACTTTGAGAGTGGTACCGTCATCTCGGAGATTTGCTGAAGTGATAGAAGCCTCGACTGTCACTCGCCGAACCCGGGTTCAATCCCCACTGGGGGAACTTTCGAATAATCTTCTTCGGAGCAGGTTTTCTTCCATTTGAAGTGATTCTGGCCAAGCTCATTCAACATTTGCAAAGGTAAATTCTGAAGAAATTTTTTTTCAACCCCAAGTAATATTTTGTAAGCTTTTTAATATATGTGATTGTGACATTTTTTCCTGTACAGAATATCGCTGAAATGATCACAGCAATATTCCAGATAGTCTCCAGAATGTTACCTCAATGATTTCAACAATGTTTCAGAATATCTCCAGAATGTTACAAAGGTGGTGACATGAGACATCCTGCAGACATTCTGACAATCTTCTTAAGATGTTTTCCAGAATATTACACATTCCAAATGTGATATTCTGACAACATTGCTGGGACGTCCGGTGCTGTGGGAGTTCTATCCGTTTAATACGGTTTTGTGACGTTTGATCTATCTTTTAATCCACGAAATAACATTTCCAAACTGCACAAAATATTTCAACAGGATATTTATGAACATGAATTTCTCAAGCATTATTGCACAAAAAAGTCGAATTTGAAAATTCCATACTCACTTCACTTCGAATATAGAATATGCAATCGATGAATCTATCTCAATGAGGTTTATTAAATATGGATATGATTAATTTGAATTCCCTTCCCTCTTCGATGAACACAAATCCTTGACGCTGTCCGCTCTATTCAAACCTTTGACTCTATGAAATGGATCTCATTCACCCAGAGGGGATCTAAATAAGAACTTCGATGTTATGCACAGCGAAATCATTCCAATATCAACTGACTTTATTGAATTATAAGAACTGGAATCCAGTGAAACACTTCGGAGGGAAAGAAATCCCGAACACATTTATCAGATAATCTACCGAGCTTGGTATTTGCCTTAAATCATAATTTTTTCCCTACAGATAGAGAGGAAAGGAAAGAGAGGACGAGTATTCCGTCATGACGACCGGTCCGTCGGAAAACGGAAAAACGATTAGACGAGTCGTTTGGGCAAGAGGTCATTTCCGCCAACTCGTTAGCACAAGATCGTATTACGTTCAACCTGCCTGGTTGGTTCGTTGGTTGGTTGGTTGGTTGGTCGTTACGTTGGTAGAAATTCTCTCGCTGGCTGAAAGAGAGTTTCTCTCATTCTACAATGTGTATAAGTAGAGTTAGTTCGAAGGGGTCGAAAAATCTTGTTCCACTTACTTACGTTTGCTGCTATACACGGAAACCGCTGTACTTGAAATGGTGTTGAAATTAATACGACTGATGGTCGAAATGAAACAAAGGTAATCGAGAAGGTACTCAATTGTACAGGACTTTTGCATCCTCATTGATTCTCTGTAATAGAGTTGATAACGAATCATCATAAATTTGCATCCTGGATTCACGTAATTACTGTCAAATGGTCTAGAAATCCCCCATGCATCGTAATTGATCTCTGAATAGAGTTCCCTTCATTCATGTATGGATTGATTCGCTTCCCCTACTTAAATATGCCATCGTCTCCTAAAATATTCAGAAAAAATGCACAAATATTTTTCAATGATAATGCTATCAAACATTATCCACGATAATCATTATTTAGAGTAGGAATCGACTCATGGTTCATAATAAATGTTGTTATTACTGACTTACGTTACATAAAACATGTATTCGAGTAGAAATATTGAATTCCACGTGCCATGTCTTCCACCGGTATGCCTTTGTGAGAATAAGAAAGAAGAATCATATAGTATTCAGGTCACGAACTAGTAATGCGAAGATACTCTTCCAGGTATCCAATGGTGAAGGAAAAAAATAAGGGAATAGGTGATTCGATTGGAAAGGAAGAAGGTCTATAGGTCCAAAGAGATTAATGGCGGAAATTAGTATTCGTCGCCGTACGGTTGAATTACAGAAAAGTTATCTCACCAACGCTACGAACGAATGTCTCTCGCTCGCACTTAACTAACCACTCACCCCTGGTCGTTCCTCCACCTTCTTCTTCCCTTTTCGTCTCTTTTTGTTCTCGGTTCCTTTTTGTAAGCGTGATCCATATTACTGGCCCCTTGAATAATGCGACGATTTATTTTTCCCACGCTACGATCACTGATTAAGAGAAGCCCAGCCTCCGGGTATTCGAAGAAAAAGAAGATGACGAGAAAAAAATTTCAACTTAAAAGAGAGAAGGGTAGTTTATAGACGCGGACAGATATTCACGGTTAGTCTGTAGATCCTTGAACCAAAAACATCTGCTATATTCCGATGCTCTTTTCTTGTCAGAGTTAAAATTTCAAATCTTTGTTTTTAGAGTTAATTAGTGATTTGATTGTAAGTTCAATTTTCGTATATGGAAATCACTTGAGAGAAATCGAGAATAAGGAATGCTAATGTTTTTAATTTGGAGATGGAAATTGAAGTTCCGTTATTTCAACGTACTCATTTATGTACCCCACTCCAACTAATTTTCCACTCACAAGAATATGTTTTATCCAACAAAAACAAGAACGTATTCCTGTCAGAGGAAAATCAAAAGATCCATTATTCACAAAGTGTGATAAAAAATGATGAAATTCAGAAGCGACTAGATAGAAAATAGATAATTCATAGCATTTTAAACAATCCAATAAACAATCTAATGATACCATCGAAATACATAGCACCCCTAGATATGGTCTGAACATGAATGTCATTACTACTTACACTGTAGAAATGTTAGAATATCATGCTCATCATGTTTGTTGTCTACTAAAAAACATTTGAAGACTTTCTAGTATTCTACACAGAATTCGATGAATCCTTTTCATAGAGATGATGTTATTCCAAGGTTTCATCCAATTTTATAGGGAAATCGGTTCAATGCATGAGAATTCGATGTAGATTGAATAGACAATGCATTGTCATTTCTATGGAGTCGCATATCTTGAATAAAATTATGTTAGTTTAATTATCTCGCAGCTGAATTTGAAAATCACTGCCATTTGTCACTTTTGCGGTAACTGAAGTAAAATTTAAGGGTTCCATTGTCAGCGAATTTATTGAATTTCAGATTCATATTCACGTAATGGAATAAACACTATTTTGGACCTTATCTCATGCTAGAAAAGGGTCCGTGAACTAGAAAATTAAATTAATTCGTGGACGGGGGAGAAAAAGTTGACCTATTCACTTTATGGGTTGAAATGGATATATATACCGAGGAAAAAATTCCCCCGTTTGTCAGAATTTTTAGCCTAATTGTAGAAGGTTTTGGTAGGCATTTAAAATTTTAAATACCATGTACAACAATTGTTTTTCATCGAAAATACTATAACTTTTAAACCATTCGAGATCAAAAATTTTTCCAAGCAGATTCTTCTCGGGCATTACATTCTCTAAAAAAATCATCTCTGAGTTGATCTTCTGAAACCAAAAATTTGTGTATTCACGGACCATGAAAGTCTCCTTTTTTTCTTACTTTCATGACTCGTGAATATACAAATTTTTGACTTTGACAAATCGATTCTGGGATGTGTTTTTAGAGATTTGATTGCCCTACAAGAATCCGTCTGAAAAAAATTTTAATCTCAATCGGTTCAAAAGTTATAGCATTTCTAACGCAACAAATATTCGTGAGTGTTATTTAATTGGGAAATTTCAAATGCCCACCGACATTTTTCGAAAATTGAACAAAAAATTCTGTCATACAGGGGAATTTTTTTCTCGGGGGGGAGGGTGGGTATACAGGGTGTCCCAGAATTCATCATCCGCATCTCTGTGGCATATTCTGCAGCCAAAATGCAATAAATTCTCGTTTGAAAAAAAATTTTTTAAAGCTTAGTTTTTGAAATATGAACATTTTCATATTCTTTTAAAAATCCAAATAACTCAGAAGCATTGTGTTTTCCATACTTCAACCTAACACCATTGGCTGAATTGGAAAACGGTGGATCTCTGCAGGAAAATTGAACCATTCTATCATTATTTGTCTCAGAGTTATAGCGATTTGAAATTTTTGACCTCCGGCAAATCAGAGTTCAGTGACTTCAAATCATTATAGCTCCAAAACCAACAATGATGGAATAGTTCATTTCTTTCCCAGAGATCGGTCGTCTTCCAACTAAGCAAATAGTGTCAAGCTCAGGTATGTAGCACATAGTACCTTTGAAGAATTTGGTCTTGAAAAAAAATCCAAAAATGCTTGCATCTCAAAAACAAAGCTTCGAACAAAATTTTTACAAACGGGAGATTATTGCATTATGGTTGCAGAATATGCCACAGAAATGCAAATGATGAATTCTGGGACACGCTGTACCCGTGTGGAAATTTTTCCGGGCGTCCTGTATTGAATATAGGCCCCGTATGGGCTTATATTGGGTATCCAAACTTAGGATGTCCTAACCTTAGCCGCTAAGGGGCCTAGTCGGATTGCTGATATTCAGCCTGATTTCTCCAAGTCAGGGATACCCACATAAAGCTCATATGGGGTCTATATTCAATACAGGACGGCCGGAAAAATGACACTGGTACTCATTTTTGAACATTCAATCCAATTTTATCGCAATATCGACCAGGGGAACTATATCGTTTGGTACCAATTTCCCGAGGAAGAAAGTTGAGATCTATTTAGATCTCATCAGATCTGAATAGCTCCGAATTTTGGTTCACAAGATCAGATTCAGATCTGTCCAGATCTCAATAGATCCGACTAGATCTTGACAAATCTGGTTAGATCTGGTTGGAACTATGTAGATCTCGTGAGATCTGAATTGAAAATCACATTTAATCTTGACGAGCAATTGACTGTTCGGTTACCAAAATTTTTCTGATATTTTCCCATGTATGAATTCAAATTTGAACATGTATGTTGACAAATACAAGCTAAAATTGCAGTTTTTCAGAACTGAATAGATCTGTTCAGATCTGGCAAAAAATCAGAGCTGGTCAGATGTAAACTTTTTTCCCCAGGTTATAACCTATATCAATATTTGTTATTACATTTTTGCGTGTCAGAGTGAATGTCTGGTGAAAGATAGCACTGGAATTGTGAAAAAAAATACGCATTTGAAATCAATTTAGTCTTTAGACCGCCGGAGATTTAAATTGCACAATTTGAAGCAACAATTTTGACAACCTGGTTGAATCAAGCCAATTTTCCAATTATTGTGATTGTAGAAATTTCTCTGAGTGCGTGTACGCATGATTTTCGCACGTATAGTCACATGGAAGAAGGCTGTCCCAGTTGGTTGAATTACTAAACCAGATAGAATTGTTGCACGATTAGCCCGTTCACATGAACTCTCAGGAAATGCATTGAAAGTGTCTTATTTCCATTGTCTATAACTTTAGAATGATACCAGAAGTGCGAAAATGTGGTCAACAAAATTTCGAATTTTTTCAATTTTCAGCGGCCTCTTCCTGGAGAGAACATGAAGCTTCAGCGAACGTACAGATTAGATCTGTATAGCTTGGACCAAAACTTCATGAGAGCTAACTTTTAGATTCACAAATGTTTGACGAAGGTTCTACAAACGTTGAAATGTCTGCCTCGAAACACTTTCGGGAAGCAGATATATTTTTTCGCATATTAATTCACAAATAATGAGCTCCAAGGTTGTTGTAAGAACCATTGGAGCGCACCTATGACCAACTCACTAAGGATGTCTGACTTTGCAGATGTTTCTACTTAAATACTTAGCTTATAATTTTTCAAAACTGAAGTCACCTGTAGTACAAAATTCAACATACTTGGAAGGATTCACAATTTCACTTCTTTTTGAAATATACTGAGTAATTGAAGCACTTTTGATCTCCAAATACACCCTGCGGATGAAACAGATATTTCAATCTGAAAGAGCTGTGACTGAACTTTTCACAGAATTTTGTGTATATCCATTAGAAATTATGATCCAATTGATTCCATACCTTGTGAAGCCTGATAAAGTTCAAAGAATAATTCCAAGAATCCAATTCCTGTAAAATACTGCACTGATAACGTTGAAGAAGAAGTTGGAGAAACGTACACACCAGCAGTACCCTGAAAAATTTTTGGAAAAATATTACAATATCACATGATTTGGATAGAAGCAAATTACCAGGTGCTCGGATTTCTCGTTGAATGTCAAAGGCAAATCAGGGCTACATTAACCACATAAATAGCGCGTCGTGGAATCTTGATCAGTATGAACATTGTGTAGGAATATCCCTTGACGGGAAGCTCGAGCGTGATAAATTACTCCTGCATCCCATTTCTCTGTGTCTCTTCTCTTGTACACGGTACGTTGTACACATGGTGTACAGGTGAAATTGTTTCATAGCCAATAGGAAGATGTTTCTCTCATTGAGTAAGCCCAAAAACGTTGAGGAATTGATTCCAAATCCACGTATCCAATGTATCAGTTTCAAAATCCCTCACCTATCTCCCTTATACCTCACATTCTCAAAAGGATTACAAAGTCGCACCGGATCGAATGTCGGAGTCTTTCAATTTGCTTATGCATAATTTCTATAAGGCCAGAGGTGAACAGAAGTCTCAGTGATGAGCGAATCCAGTTGGATCGTCGTTCGTGCGAATTAACGAGGCTTGAATACTTGGGTCGACCGTCCGGAATTTGTCATCTTGTAAAAAAAATTCTATGTATATTCGAATACTTGGCTTCGAGTTTGGAACAGTGACATCACTGCGGGTCAAGAATTTTTCTTTTTCTACTCGGCACACTTGATTTAAACTGGCCCCCACAAGTCGCGACACGATTTCTGTAGATAATTTATTTGTGACTTTCAAGTATTTGCATATGATTACCCGCCTTGAGAATTCCATCTGTTTGGGAAAATTTTTGTGGTGAAACAAAAACAATGTAAAAAGATCTTATGAAATCTCTCAGAGTTGATGAATATCTTATTAGCATTTCCATCAGAAGTATTTACTATTCATATTTTATCAACAGGGAAGGATGAGTTACTGTGACGAAAACTGACGTTCGAATACTTCAGAGAATTGAATAACGAGAAGCGTTGTAATGGCTTTATGTGAAATGAAATGTATTTAATAGTGGGGAAAGCGTATAGTTGACTGGAGATGGAAGACTATATGGCACAGAGATGAGAGGAGTGAGAAAAACGACAGGTGTGAATTTTCTGAGCGGCAAGATTAACGCTCATGAGAATTTAAGCGAGGATTTTTTACCGGATTAATGTCCAGACCTTGGCTGGCTGACTCTGGAAATACGTGTGAATATATGGAAGGTTGTTTGTGAATATGATGATTCGAAGCTATTGAATCAATGTCAATAAAATTGTAAAATCGCGGCTATCGAATTGTCGCTTTGACTAATCGTACCACCATGAGGTCCAAATAGGAATTATATCAAACACAGTATCATCTTCGTGTCTTTATTCCCTTGACCTCGCAAAGTTGTCCTAACCGCATCTTTGTGATCTATATACAGCTGAACATCATGGATCAAAGTTTTCGATAGGTCACTTGAGAACAAAGATTTCACAATTTGTGATGGCTGTTATGTTACTGAATGATGCCAGAGAAAATCCACATATATTAATTTTTCATTCAATTCGTTTATATTTACTTTCATGTTTCGTATTTGGAATGGAGAATGTATTTCAATATTCTGATACACTACACAAAAGTGATATGCAATATTCAGGTTTCATTGCAAAATCGTCAGTTACGGGAAGAAGACGAAATCATAACTCGCTTAGAGAAATTTTCAGTCATTTTAACTGAAGTTGTTGAAAAACACGATAGCTGGGTTTTTCAATTAATTTAATCTATGTTTCGGTTATTTTAGCTGGAGAGCGAACAGTTGTGTGGTAAATGATGCAGATTTTTCTCAGAGCAATGTCTTGCATGAAACCCTATATCGGTATTCCAAACTTGGCAGGGCTGACGTGTGGATCTTACCAGTACAGTAGGCTCTCTGGATAGTGCCACGGACCTCTTTCTCGCCTAAATGCGCCCTACCCTCGATAGAGCGAAGAAGACACCACTCGGTACTATTCGGAAAGCGCACTGTACTATGAAACTTTATCATGTGACAATTAAACATTTATAAGCTGTTGAAGCTTCCTCATAAAACCATATGCATTCGTCAACTTCGACTTTTTAAGGGGATTCATTACTCCCTGCAAAAGTTACTAGATTCCAAATTTCTCCCCCAAGTTTTCTCAGAAACGAACACATAAAATGAAAAATAATGAGTAGCTGCATTTTTTTCAATAGCCTAAGAAGATGCACCTGCTCATTGAAATTGATTCTATCCATTGATTACTGAGAAAACTGGGGGGAGAGATCTAGTAACTTGGCTTGTGGTGAATCGCCTTAATTGAGTGATAAAAACCCGTCAATTCTGTTATCAAACAAAGGAGCGATAGGAAATCATTAAAAATGGAGTGCGTTTTTGTCAATGCATGTTTTACATCTTACCACCATTTTGTTTCATTACAGGATTCGTTGAGTGTTTTCCGTCAGCGCATCCTCCTCAGTATAAACATCTAAATCCAACTTTTAACAAATACACTCCACTGCGAGATAATAGATGGTCAATTCCAAAGAGCAACAATACATGATTGAAAAAAATCAATTTACCTTCTAGCAGCGTACAGTTCGATTTTAATCATTTGTATAATTTTCAAGAAGAGAATTCTTCAATCAAATACTGATTTTTATATCAATGTTGCAGTTATTACGAAAAAAGAATGAAAAAAACCTCAACTCCCATACGCTGAGACTTTTATGTAAGAATTCCCTCTGTTGCAATGACGGAAGAAATAGCATGTACGGTCGATCGATTTGTAATTTTTATCAACCGCTTGTACTTGTGACCTCCATAACCATATGAAAATATTTTTTCTACATTCAGCAAATGATATTTACTTGTAGTCTGCTAAACATGCGACGTGAATGTGAATTAATGGGACGCTGTTCACTGAGTCCATTGGACACGCGTGTTCGCCGTATTGACCATAGGATAATTGAGTGACGTTGGGTAAACACGTTAGGTGGAGATAACCGAAGCTTCAGCTTGCTCAATTTTCTCCTTTCAAGTTAATGTATCGAAAATGAAGTTTTGCTATTTCACTAACAACTGTCGATTCATCAAAACTTTGCAATTTTGGTTTCATCTTTCAAATTATTGATAAAATCGTCGTTGAATAAGAATTATCCATTGAAGATTTGGATATTGATTCCACTTTAATCCAAAACGATCAATATAATAGAATTCCATGATGAAACTCTGTATCATAGTGTAATTGAATGGAATGGCATTATTATAAACAACTTCAACAATGGACAAGAAGAATAAGGGTATTATTTGGAAAGAATGGAAAAGAGAAATATTTGAGAGAAAATTACTGGATGAACGTATTTGTTTTTCACTAACAAGAACGAAACCACGGCGATAATTTTCCGAGCCAACAGGTTACAAACCAAAGTGAATAAATACTGTAGGAGAATTACGAGGTTTTTTCCCCTGATTCTGAATAACGAATTGGGATAGTACCAAAATCTAGTTTATGGAGAGAGCAAAATTATTAGGGGTGAATCAAGAAAAACCTGGGAGCAAAACTCTGATGAATTGATTACAGAACGGCCCAATTGTGGACCAAGTCAGACCAGGGTTGGGCCGAAGGTTATACCAGACTTGGTACAATTAATTCACCAAGCATCAAGCAATGGGTATTCTAATCAGTTTGCTTTTGACGTTGCATTATTCACAAAGTAATGAGTTCCTACTGGAGAGTCATAATATAATGTTATAAAATAATCTAAACCTCTGAAAAGTCACCTGGGAAACCAATGGTGTCCTGTGTTTTCATTACGTGCATGTCTAATTATCACACGTAGCAGAACAAGAACTCTATTCTGTATTTCTCTGTTCTCAAATGACCCTATACTTAAATATTCCTATTCTCAAATATGACTAATCCTAGATCTCTCTATTCTTTTATATAAAGAACGAAAAACATCTATATTCAATCAACCTCTCCGTGGGAAGATTGCGGGTCTTCCGGGGGGATATTCTTGATACCTGTCCTTGATATCCTTTTCATCCAACCTTGGTGGTATCTGCTCCCTTTACGTGGCGGGGAAGATGAGTATCTTATATTTGGTTTTCTTTCTCGGATGGAATAAACTACTCGAGAGGGAAAGACTGACTGAGAGAAACTAAATCATCCTAACACCAGGAACATCGGCAAAAATGGAGAGAGAGCGAGGAGGAACTACCTTCCTTGACATCTTCTCATATTCTCGAGGAAATGAAACCTTTTTCCAAACCTAGAATGTTTAAATTTTAAGTCATTAAAAGAAAACAGCAACAACAACAACAACAACATAATGGCGTTCTCTCGAGTAAAATAATCCGGAGGTGAAATCGCCTCCCGTTCGGATCTCCGGGTGGAGGCTGCTCGAGAGAGCTTCATCAAACAAGATAGAAAACCAAAGAAGATAAGAAAGAAAGAGAACATTCTCCGAGTCGGAGCGTGGAATGTTAGATCACTAACACAAACAGAGGAACTCGGAAAATTGGAATTCGAAATGAAAAGGTTGAACATCGATGTAATGGGAATTAGCGAAAGGAGATAGCCGCAAAAAGGGGATTTCTGGAATGAGGATTATAGAATAATTCATACAGGGTCAGAGAATGGTCAAACAAGTGTAGGAATCATAATGCATAAAAGGGTAGGAAATAGGATAGAAAATAATCTGCAACAGACACTCTCATGGTTCAAGTATACATGCCCAAATCTGCGTACTTGGAGGAAGATATCGAAAAAACGTCCGATGAAATAGGAGGAGTGATAGAATATGTAAAAAGGGAGAAGAGAATTTACTGATCATGAGTGCCTGGAATCCGGTAGTAGGGCAAGGGAATGGGGGCAACATAATAGGAAATCTCGCGTTAGGAAAAGGAAATGAAAGAGGACAACGTTGAATCGAATTCTGTGAAAGTCATAAAATGGTTATTACCAACACATTATTCAAAAATCATCCAAGAAGAATGCCAGGAGATACAGCAAGATACCAAATTGATTACATATTAGTGAAACAAAGATTCAGAAATCAAGTGAAAAGCTGTAAAACTTATTCAGGCGTGGATACAGATACTGATCACAATATGTCGCTGATGAAATGTTCTCTGAAATTCAAAACTCTTAACAAGAAAAGGAAAATGCAAAAAAGATGAAATTTGAAGAATCTTGAACAAAAACTAACACAGGAGGCATTCAAAGTGATGTTGGATGAAAAATTGGAGGACCAACAAGAGAAAGACTTGGAAATACAGAGTAGATGAACGATTATAAAGGGGAACATAGAACAATGTACAAATGAAACTTCGAAGAACGATGGAGTAGAACCTGAGAAACCATGGATAACGGGAGAAATTCTCGATTTAATTAATGAAGGAGGAAATACAAGAATCAGACTAGCGAACAAGACCACTGATATACAAGTCACTGAGGAATGAAAGAATAAGAAAATCAAGGAAAGCAAAAGAAAGGATATAGAAGTAAGATGACATTTAGAGGAAATAGATAAGGCATATAGGATTGTTAAGACATTTGTTGGACAAATGAAATCTAGAAGCAGTGAGATTGGAAATTCTCTAGGCAGATAATTGATAAGAACGGAGGAAAAAATAGAACAATGGATTAATCATCTAGAAGATCTGTATAAAGGAAGCGATAATATAGGACTTTTAGAGAAGGAGGAAGATGTCGATGAAGAAGAATTGGGAGATTCGATTTTGAGATCAGAATTCGACAGGGCTTTGAAAGAATTCAAAAATAATGATGCACCAGGAATAGATGACGTGTGAATCAACACAGGGAACAATTGAACTCCCTTTCATCCTGAATTCCAGAATGGCGCCAAAATCAACTCTATCTCAATTGAATATGACTACACGGGAAAAAAAAGGATAGTTGCAGCAACAACTCAAATAGTCGATTTTCGACCACCTACTTGAGTAGTTGCTGCAACTACTTGGTAGTCAGGACAATTAACACGTTAGCTGTCTCAACTAATCCAAAATACCTCAGGTATTTGCGTTAGTTGGTGCATCTATCGAGTTACTTGTCCTAACTACTGAGTAGTTGCAACAACTACTCAAGTGGATGGTCGAAAATCGACTATTTAAGTAGTTGCTGCAACTATTTCTTTTTTCCCATGTACTGGGAACAAATGCCAATACAATTGGAAAACCTGGATTTCAAAGTAAGGTAGCAAGTGCCCGAAATTGCATTCAACCGAAAGACAATGATTTGTGGATCCGAGGATAATCACCAGAATTTCCTAGGCCTCCTGAAATAGCCACACACTTTACTGCTCTCGGATGGATAAGCTTTCGGGCAATTACTGCCTTACCGATTTCAGTCAATTTTCCAAGTAAGATGGCTTTTCACAGATGATGTGACTTTAAAAGTGTTTCGCAATAAAGTTTCATCATCCCATCACGGATAACCCTTGATCCTTTTGATCACAAAATCCACTGATCTGGGAGGTTGTAAATCAGCCAATGGGTACTATTTTTCAATGCTCCCCGGTATCAAAAGTATCTTCTTTCAACTTGGTGTTTGATTCATGAAGTTTGGGTAGAGCGCGATAGTTTGAAATCCATAAGAGATCTCACGAATTTGGATCAGACATTCGTCTCATCTAAATGGAATTCTTAAGGCTTCATAAAATTTCAACATGAATTTTCATCCAATACAATACCGATTGATATCGAATAAATCTATCGGACCCCAATCTCTGGCTGTATGGAACATTACAGATAATACAAGACACAATGAAATAGATTTGGGGGAAGAAAGGAGAAAAAAGAGAAATAAAATCATGGACCGTCGAGTTTGTGGCCCAGATATATGAAAACGATGCGGCTGTGAAATAGTCGATGTTGCGCTACGCTAAAACATTACAAGCCCCATCCTTTCCCTCACACCTCTTGCGCTCCGTGGACCACCCTCATTCATCTTGCCAGCGGCCTATAAATTTTCACGTAGCGTACACCTCTTAACGTAACGTACTCATGCACGAGCTTTACACGCACATGCATATAGAGGACAACTCGTTTCTCAATACGACCTTTACATATACGCGTTTCACGGTGCTGGTATTGTATGCACAGGCAGGACTTGATTTTCACCTATCCTGTACAAGCATACGGATAGTAATTTCGAGTAAATGACAATATCTCTCCTCTCATCTCCCCGTTCTCTCCTATCCTTTTCAACTGGAAACGGCTGAAACACGAATAGGAACACGTGCAACTCGATCGAGCGCGAAATTCGTATACACCCCCCACACGTAAACATATATTGCAACAAAGGATTCGGGATCCATTTGATCTGACTCACAGGGAATCCTTCGACAGGTAATTCGAATTTAATCCTGTATCATATATCTACGCGCAAGTTCACAATCGTAGCCTGCGTAACAGTCTATCCAATCGCCGTGGTATCTATGGTAATCGGTAACGAGGCTGCAAATTTATGTATAGATTTGGTGGGGGTAAGAATTTTATGAAGATTCCCGTGAATTGATGCGTCGAACTTTTCCATAACATCCTCCCCAAATGGTGGTTCTGTACGTTCGATTATTTTTCTAGTACCGTGATACGGGAATCGGAAATTTGTCGAGAATTGGCCAGGAAATACTTCAATCATCTTAAGGGGGTGCAGTTCTGTAGTACAATTCTTACACGCGAGATGAAAGAAGACTATCATTTCTCCCTTAGGATCTGTCAAAACACTCATACACCACGTATGTAATACTTCTACATTGCTAGTACCCCTATCTTTCCAATTAGAGGAGCCGATCAATCATTATACCGCGCCAACGGTACAGCAACCTCACACTCGTTAGGATTGCAGAACAATCAAAATTAACGCTTGCGCAGTATATTCGAGTGAACTAGTTTGAGACGAGCCAAGAGATTGCTATAAGGTAGAAGTACCAGTGCCTAACTCTGTAGCAGTAGTAGTTGTGTCCCTTTATGTATGGACACAATTTAATAAGCCAAGTATTAGGGATTTGTGAGATTTTTATGCATCTAAACTTACGGAACGTTTTGAAAAATGGGATTTCAATGAATATTTGATGAATGATCAATTTTTGGCTCATTAAATTGAATTGATAAACCAAAGGTCAGGTACTCGCGCAGGCTCAGACTTCGGTACACTTACCTTATCGTCGGCACCGTAATGTGCGATCATCGACGGAAGCTTTGCTGGCAATATACAGGGTGTTTCAGAATTCATCATTCGGATTTCTGTGGTGTATTATGGACCCAAAATGCAATAATTTCCCGTTTCAAAAAATTGTTTGCAGGCTTGGTTTCTGAGCTATGAAATCGCTGTAGGTCCGAAACAAAGGATGATAGGATGATTCAATTTTTTTCCAGAGATCCGGCGTTTGCCAACTTAGAGAATGGTGTTAGGCTCAAGAATGTAGAACACAAGGCTGTTGAGTTATTTGAATTTGAAAACAAATCTAAAAATGATCATAGCTCAAAAACTGAGTCACAAAAAAATTTTTTCTGAACGGAAAATTCTTGCATTTTGGCTGCAGAATACACCACAGGAATCCGAATTATGAATTCTGAACAACTCGATCTCTCCATCTTTGAAAAATCTGATGGATTCCAATTAATCCCAATGCGTTCTGTGTAAAAAACCACATAGAACTGATAAGATATTTTGTTCCTATCAGTCTCATCAGGTCTTGCCGATCATACCGGTAGAAATGAATAGAATATTGAACGCCACATAGGATCTCATGGAAACCCTCAAATACTGTGACAAAAACCACCTAGAAACCAATGAGATATTATCAATTCCGATAAGATTTGGCCTATAGGTTTGTATTGGTCCTTTACCAACTGGAAAGGAATAATAAGATCTGACCAGATCTGATTGTTGGTCGGATCTAAGCAGATCTACCAAAATTTGAGAAAACTGCAATTTTGGCTTATGTTTGCCACAATATATATGCAAAATCAAATTCATCTACAGACAGATATCACAAAATTGCTGATGATTGAACCACCAATGGCTCATTGAAATTGAATGCAACATTCAATTCAGATCTGACGGAATCTACTGAGATCTCAGCAGATCTAATCTGATATTTCAAACCAAATCTACTAAAGAATCAGATCTACTCAGATCTATCGAGATCTGAATAGATATGATGATTCCTTCCTGGGCGACACCCTGGAAACAATCACTCTGGCCACCTTATGATTACTGTCAAGGTCCTTTCTAGTGACTAACTTCACTGCAAGTGCCTTGAAAAGTGCTAGACAACCGCTATTATCAGTTTCACTAGGGCAGGGCTCTTCAACTCCCCCTTGCTGTGAATATTGTATTGGTTAGGCTTCGCCTCGGCCGACAATTACAACCCGAGCAAGCGTTATATCAGCACTCGCTAGGCCTTCACAAGGTCCCCGCTAGCTACTAGACGCTTTCTAGCCCTTGGCTAGATCCTCGCGAGGCCCTAGACAGTTCCATGGATGACGTTGCTGGGGTAGCCATTTTTTATTTTAGCGAGCAGATAATGCTTTCTTCCCACCGCGAGCGGGCGGAAAATATTTTCCTCCCGCTGTGACATATTCGCTTAGAATTCAGCACTTTCCCCCCTCAAAATAGGTCAGAAAACATCAACTTTCCGTGCAGCTGCGGAGAAAATTATATTTCTTCGCGTCATGCTGTTGTTGCAATATATATTCATTAATAAGGAATAATATTGTATTATTTTTTTCATCATAATTTGTTTGATGCTACATTGGGGTGTGTTACTTTCGTTGGTGAAATTCATACGTGTGACCGAAATTTCATACCCAACCCGAAAACTCAGCATCCTGCAACAAATAAATGACAAATAAATAATAAGTAATAAAATCACCTCTTTTAACGGTGAAGCTTAAGTTTTAGTCCACTTACGACAACCCCACAAAGTATATTTCCCCGAAAACTTCAGGCACCACACGTTCACTTCATCGATATACTAAAATTAAAATGAAATTTCTTCGAACGAATTTGATTCAGCCCCCGAATAACTGTCCACCAATATTTTCCTCCCAAACAAGTCTCATTCAGTTCTACAGTAGATTTCCTTTTCGCAATCTGTCTCTTCTGAGAAATTGAATCGATTCAGATTTCTAAACTCTCAATTCGCATTGTTGATTATTAAAACTGAGAAAAAATCAATACCGAAAATACTTGCATTGAAAGACGTTTTTAGTAAAAATATTATCAAAATGGTATCCAATTATGAGATTGAAGAGACATGGAGGGTCCCCTTCATTCATCCTATTCTTTTAGAGTAGGTCAAGCGGATAAGCTCATATTTGTCACCAGCTGGTCATAAAAATGACTAAGTACATAGATTTTGAGGTAGAGGTCCTTCTCTACGTGGTACACTTTCCCTCTCCGTTGAAATGTTACGGCTATTAAGTTGATAAAAAGCAGGCTTGCCCTTATTGACTGCATCATTCCTTTTCCTCTTCATCTACCTCTGTTTATTTTGTATATGTGTGAACAAGATATTTGTATTCAGAGGATTCATTGGGGGATGTACGACGGTAAGAAAAATATCCCCCTTAATAGGAAATTTGAGGAAACAATTGTGAAGAAGAATCGTAGGGATGTGCTTTCTTTTTTAATATGTATAATATACCATTCCCTCCGTTCAGCTTGAGAAAACGTGAAAACAATTTGATATGAATTCATGCAGAAAATCACCGATAAGATGTCTAATGTTAGGATTGTATCAATTCATTCCGTTCGCTATGGTTATCAAAGAATCTCATCATTTCGTCAAACAGAATGCAAAATTAATCCTCATGTGTCATATACATGCACGTATTCACATACGCGCTTACACTATGCTTTCAGGATACAGTCAAGGTACAGTCAAGTACAGGGCTAAAACAAACAAGAAACGACGTCCTATCCCAAGATGCTGTAGGCGATGAATGCCTCATCTTGGGCTGCCTGGTTGGCTCTTTCTATTTCTTTTTCCCTCGCTGCCTTTACCGACTGTGTTCGTTGCCGCTCAGATATTATGCGAGAATTTTAAACGCCGAAAATTATGAAATTCTTTCGCATAATTTGATCATCCTTCGTACATTCTTGTCCTCTCTCTCTTGCACCCTGGTCTCATCCCATCTGCTCTTCACCTCATCTTCTTCATCTCGTCTCCTTATCACCATCTGCCTTGTGGATTGGAATAAGAGCACGTTGTGCCTTTTTTCTTCCGATGATAATTAAAATGTCAAACTGTAGATGAGCCTATTTTTCTCATCGGCCTCCGATTCTAACCAAATTCAAATTGATATTTTTCGGGCTATTAATTATTCCACTCATGGATACCAGGAACTACGTGCAGTTAATACCAATATATTTCATGTTAATTGTCAATACCCTTCCAACTTCAATTTCAAATAATTGAGAAAATGTTACTGATATACACTGACAGAAATAATTACTATCACTGAGAAAATATATTCTCGAATATTGTTGAAAACACATGCCCTTGGTTACAACTGATGTGTTGTAGGCCCAAAAGGAAATTGAAAAATTCAAATTATTGTAGAAAAAGTTTCTTGAATGGAGAAAATATTTTTTCAATTCAAGGAATGCCCTCTTGGTTCCGAAACAAATTTTTCACGTCGAGGATATATATTTTTGGAGTGCTCGAAACAAAAAAATATGTTATTAGTGATAGTAATTATTTCCCTCGGTCGATCAGTGGAACTTTTATCGAATGTTCATAACCTTTTCATCAAAGTATGATTAATTTCAATGATTATTCTCAAGGAATCATCAAAAAGCAGTGGAATCTCAAACTCAGAGAAAAGTGCAAAAAAGTCTGCATCTTGACAATTTTGAGAAAATGTGATATGCAAGTCCATGTATTTTTTCTCATCTATGAATCGTTGAAAACATATTCTGAATCTCTCGTTTTGATAGCAACATAAATGAACTGTGATTACAGAATTCTGATCCTTGTAATGAAGCATTTTTTCAAAACGGTCCAAAAACATCATGTCTGGATAAGAGCAAAACATACCTAGAAGAATTCAACTGAGAAATGCAATGAATTCGATGAATTCATCATTGATGTTCCAAAGCGTTAATAATAAAATTATTCCTTTGTAAGTGATAAATACCGACCACTCCACTTCATGTTCGAGGATTTGTGGGAACCTATTGCTAAGATGATCAATATCAATCAATTTCGAATTAGTATTTGCGCGTGGTCTGATTTTATAGAAAACACATGTTTAATGCATAATATTACCATACGTGTGATACCATGGGTGTAATGTGGATCAGGTACCATAACATTCGTTGTAATATAAACGTTCATATACGTATGAAGCACAATACAGACCGAGGATTAAACTATACCACAATAATCGAACATAGAACGTAATATGCTTATCTTTAGACATGAATAATTTCAATGTTTTTGGAACATAGAATTTGAATGCTCTGGGAATAATTCTCTCAGATAAATCCTCAAATTACTCACACATTTCAAAGAGAAAGGAAGGCTACATGGAGCTTCATCTGGTAATCAGTAAAATATTCGAAAATCATATTCTCTGCTCAATAAATTACACAAATCAAATACATATATATATTGTTTATTTTTGTATCATTTATTGATAATAATCAATGAAGAATTCAATTTCATATCTATCCTATCAAAAATTGACAAAAATTCAAATCCAACTGAATCAGAGTACATTCATCTACTTTAGATGATTATTAGAATTGTGTACAATTGAAACTAACATTAGCTTTTGATTTTGAACGGAAAGTAAACGTGTAATCAACTTTCTCAGATCCGTCGAAATCTGGATTAGAATCCTGATCATGATTTTGACCAACGTACGATATACGACACTCATCATGAATTGTGACTGTGGATTTGAGGATTAGGTGGGATTTAGTGCAACGTTATTTGCCATTGTGGACGTAATTCAATCGAGATCGCTCCGCTTGCTTGGATCAACTGTTTGTCACACATTAACATGAGCGAGATTCAACACTAAATATGATTCGAATGTTCATTGAAGATCTGATCTAGCGATATACTGTCACTTTGCCATAGAAATGAATAAGGTTTCAATTGTATGACTAACTGATACACATTCATCACCTCTACACTGAGAAAAGTGTATGAGATTGATTACCATTCGCTCTAGTTCTCATCGCGACTTCAGGATAAGAATTGAGTGCTGACTCGCGATTTGGTGATCATTACGATGTTAACTTATCGTTCCTATGGTAACGTGAACATTTTATCGCATTCACTTCGATTTTGAATGGTACTTATTACAATTTTGGAATATCTGTCACCTAATTCCTATTCTTCCTAGTAATGGTTACCGTATACTTCTCTCCGTGTACGAATAGTGATACCTTCCCAAGTAACACAAGAACATTTCAAACATTCTGCGTTTATTCCGTGATCATGCATAGAATGCGCAGATGGGACTGTTTTGGATAAATTCAAACAATAAATTCTGAGAATGTGCATAACATATACTTATCCAAAACAGTCTCATTCGAAGATTCTAAGAATCTTCATGAGACATGCTCAGAACTTCCAAGAACCTTCGTGGCATTTCTAACCTGTTGTGCTACTTGGGTTTGCGGGTTTCCTCCAATGGCAGGAAAAATATAAACCCGCACAGTTATGATAAACAGTATAAATACGAACAGTTTCAGCAATTTCATCACACAATTAGAATTCACTAATTATTATTCATATGGTTCGGATGTATATTTCTGGTGTGGAGATGAAGCTCTGTAGTATAGTTGATGTGCAATCATCTATAGCAGAAACATTTCAGAAATATTTCATTTACAATCATTACTTCTCTTGCATAAACACAGAAGAGCAGATCTCAAGGTTGTCGAGAACATCCCGCTTTCCCCCCTGTGGAGTCAGAGTGGAAACTCGAATGATGTTCACATGGGGTTTTGGTACTCCCATACAGGGTTTACCAATAATTATGCATGATTAGCATTCATTAAAGGATAATCAAGGGTTCATTACGGTAACTCATTCATGTAGCTTCCGTGTTTCTGGATAGAGATCGACAGAGGGAGGAATTGTTTGTTCAGTGGAAACCGAAACCGAAAATAGTAAAATTTATCACATTTATTAACTTTCCGATACAGGAGAGTTCAAAATTCTCAAGTGGAATTGAAGAATAATGAATAATACATATTCCTAACCCACACCATGAACCATATGTCTCGTATATTACTTTTGAAGAAAATTATATATGACCCATATGATATCTGTACATCGAGCTTCAACATTCATGTTCCATTGAAATCGTATATGCACAGTGAAAGAGTTGGTATATTTTCAAGACGCGTGTACGTCCCAGCACGTCCATTGGCAATTCATGTTGAATATCGACACAAAAATGTTGAATTAACTTTGAAAATCTATTGATTTGAGAATTTTATACGTTTTTCCAAAACAAAATGTAAATGGACCTTCTGGAGCACAAAATTTTTCGCTGTGTAGCATGATGCATTCCCACTGGGGATAGATTCTTCCATTCTAGATTGCATTCAACATCATTGTGTCACGTTTTTTGCCTTCTACCACAACAGATTGTCGAAAAAATCCAAGCACAAAGTCGTACGTATTCCATCTTCATTCAACCAGACAGGACACAACCCTGGCGGAGAAACAACATATGAACACTGTGCGAAGAGTGAGAAATGAGATAATATTTGTGTCATTCCCCACCCTTCGCACGCTATTCAAACATTATTGAACATTACAAATTCGTCAGGGAAGTCCCTTTCAAGTTTGCAGAGTATTCACATGAAGTCTGACTTAATTTGGCTACAACTTACTTTAACAAATCTAACAATCATTGAGAGTCAGTTTTTGTCGTTGTGTCGGCATGTGTTTTTGAACCTACTTTCAATATATGCCGAAAGTTTTGTTTACAATAAGTTTTCATACAAAAGGGACCATAAAATTTGTGCACTGATAAAAGAACCCAGTTATAATTATTAAATAAATTTCGTTCCCGCGAACATATGATTGGTTTATCAATACCAAGATATGGTAAATATTACCAGAATTTGGTATTGATAACTGAAGTTTGGTAACTACAGCCAAAGGTCTTAGTTGTGGATCTGTGTGTCGGTAATTATAACTGAATATTCATTTCGCTTTATCCAAGTATGGGATTTGGTAACTATTACCAAATACTGGTAACTATAACTAAATCCTTCTCCCAGTTTTTGCAATCATTATCCGTTTGAAGATTGCTGGATACACGCGATCGTTAACGGCTGTATTTGAGTTAACCAAATGCGTATCCAAATATGAAAAATGGATTTTCCGAAACCAAGGAGTAATCAATTTCATCGGGATGAATTGTTGTTCTTATTCAATTCAATCGTTTTTCTGTTTGTATTTCAGTTGTAAGTTCAATCGAATTTTTTATTATAGTGTAGCTGCAGGGCCCCACTTTTGATCCCATGTATATTTATTAGGGATGGGACTTTGACAACAGTGAAGATTCGTTTTTACAGAGAATATGCCCAGTTTCTGTATAGTTTTAAAAAATAGCGAAAATTGGGTATATTGTTCTAATCAAAAGAACACTTAATGTTCTCGAAGCTCAATCTCTGATCTTCATCCATATGAATACATGAAAATGGATATCCCTCCGTTTGTTTGTCATATACGTGTTCTCATACCGTTCACTTGATTGCATTGAAACTGTGGTGAGCTGTGGTGCGCACACCTTCAAAGGTTTCTGAATTAGTAGAACCACCTTACAACACCACTAGCTCTTGATTAAACGAAATTAATACGCAAATACTTTCTTTCTTCGAGTGGTATCGCAGCGTATACTAAATACGGCGAGTAAATATGTAAACTTTCTGACCTATCATATTTTTGCCTCTTCCGTTCCAGCAAATCAGGCGAGCTCGGTAGAATTACGAGAAATTCCAGAGAACGGTTAATGAAGGGATGCGCGGATAGATGTACATAAGAGGTGTTCACGATGAAATTACATGAGTAAACCTTTTATTCTTTATTCGCCCAAACTTCAGTGGACAAATACACTGATATGATTTTATGAATTGAATTAAATAGATTTGAAAACCGACTACCCGTTTCACCTTCTCAAATTTCTTATCATTTGTTCCTCATAAAATCAATTGAAGAAATTGAGATCAAATCAAACATCACTTCGGATGTGGAAAAATTAAGTACGTATAGTTCCCGTGAAAAAATTGTCCACCTTTACTCACGCTTGATCACGGCTGATGACTAAAGCCTAATCTCAGGCGTGATCAGGCCTCAATTTCGTACCCACATGATGAGGACTAATCATACCCAATCACGCTTGATTATGCTCCATTATACATGAGAAATTCATACAAAATCAATGTTTCCCGTAAGGAATAAAACTGTAACACTGTCATCAAATACTAATTCATTGTCAATCATGTTTATCTCTTGCGCTTATGCAGCTCCCATTTTCTAGTTTCCAGTTTTCAGGCATGATCAGGCGTACGGGCCTGCGTTTGGGGCTGATTTAGCATGATGAAGCGTATTTATTCGTGATAAAAAATCAAAACACAGTTATTTCGTGTGAATATTCCTCAGTCAGTGACATTTTGCATGATCACGGGCGAGAATGGTTTGTCTGGCATGATCGCTGGTGGCTCAGCCTGATCACGGGTTTCAAATGTGGGTACAAAATTGAAGCCTTTGAAGTGATGTCAAAGCTCAAAAATGAACGACCAGGTGTAATAGGCTCACTCACGTGCAGTCAGTATTGAACACGAAGAATTTTGCCGAAAAATGTCCTTGATCAGGCTTGAACACACATAATCAGGCCTGAACAATTTTTTCACGGGTTCATATATCCAGTATCGATGTCTAAGTCTAGTTCATGTTATACTGTAAACAAATGCTTCGAACTTCATGAGAATATGATGAAGTTTTTTACATACACAATTCATCAAGTTCACGATGGAATATTTAATTCAATACTATAATTTTCAATATTACGAATTTTCTTCCTAATTTCAATTACATATTGGTGAAATATCATGAATAACTATTACATCTCAATGAGATATTGTGCATTTTCATCGTTGCTATCGATTCTAAGAATTATTATTGAAGATAATGTGGGAATATAATATTTCATAGAGAATTCTGTATTGAATTGAAAAATATGACAACAGAATTGGGGCGAAAATGAACTCGATGTGCTTTGATATAAATTATTCATCACTTCCCTATGAAGAACATCGCAAAAATTGTATGAGAAATTGGTCTGTGTCGAATGGCATCAATTTACAGGATGATATCATTTAGAACGCCCTTATCAAAAATACCGAGGGCTTGAAGTCAAAAAATGGATAGTTTCTAAGATATGGAGCATCAAAGATCAGAAAAATGAGACCATCAACAGCCGTATACGTGACATGTGTGTGTATATATATATTTTAGGCAAATTGAGGAAATCGATTAAAAGATTCACTGTTTGTTGGTCATCAATATTTTTTTGATGTTCAACAATTTGACATTCATACCAATTCATTGTCATGTCGAGATGAAATCAATTTGTGCACATAAATTGTTGTGAGACACCTTCCCTGGAACATGTTGAACTATCATGGCATTTGTTATTGTACTACACATTATTCTTTCTACACAAAAATCTTCTCGAATGAATAAGACTTTTGACAGTTGAGACGGGAAAATCCTTGTCCAGATGTATACGATTGCTGTGACGCAATTGATCGCGAGGAGATCGTTTGATCGAATGACACTCCTTGCTCGTCAAGAAACCTCACTTCTACATTCATCAAATTCGGACCTGTAGATCAAATCATTACTGTTTTGAATCTTTAAAAAAAACGGTATAAGAATAAATCTCTAAGCTGATTTACTTGCAATATAATCTGTTCATTACACCATATCTGGTTCCAGGTATGCAATGATACCAGATGTTGACAAGGCAAAAAGCAATTTGAGAAACGTGATTAGGATAATTCTGGAGGAAAGATATACTCTATGAAATCGGAACCACACGGAGAAAAAGGAATTCGCTGTGGCAGCGAAATCTACTTTTGCTGGGTTCCTTTTGCCAGAGCAGCAAATTTTTTGCTGTGACAGCAAACTATTTGCTGTTCCAGCAATCTTGTTGGGTGCGACAGCGAATTTTTAGCTGTGGCAGCAAAAAATGTTTGCTATTCCAGCAAAATTTGTTTGCTATTCTGTATATAATACTGAAAATTTGCTGGCGGAGCAAACATTTTTCGCTGCCACAGCTGAAAAAATTGCTGTCGTAGCTGACTTGATTGCTGTTATAGCAAATTTTTAGCTAGGTCAGCAAAAAAGTTTGCTATTCTATATATAATACCTCGATTTTCTGCGTCAGCAAATTTTTTCTCTCCGTGCAGATGTGGTATAATAAACAAATTATACTGCAAATAAATCAGCTTGGAGATGTATTCTTGTACCCCTTTTTTTCAAGATTCAAAACTAATCATGATTAGATCTGCAAGTCTGAATTTTATAATTGTGGAAATGACTTTCTCGACGAGCAAGAAGTACCATTTCATGAAATAATCCTTTTGAGATCAATTGCGACACAGCAATCGAATACATCTGGACGAAGATTTTTCCGCTGCAACTGTCAAAAAGCAAACTTTTGCAAACTGTGCAATAAAATTTTCTCATGTTTTTTATCGTTATCACGCTGAGAGTATTCATTATATCGAATTTCTATAAATGTCATAAATTAGAAGATTTTCTACAGCATCATTCGACATAAAAACCAATGTTCTGCAAAAATGCGACTTAACAAGGTTTTTCCGTTGTACGGTAGGAGTAGTAAATCTTGATTTTTTTTAGTTCAATCCAATTTTACTTAACAAAGTTTCTTCGTTGTACGGCAGTGCTTTAATATAGCATGAAATAATTAATACAACTTCGTCTGTTCAAGGAAAATATGAAGATTTTAATTAAATCTCTATATCTTCTTCAAGTGAAAGAAGTTTTATGTATTATTTCAAAGTGTAGTGGAGCAGGAAAGGAACGACTCTCACTCCACATTTATCTATTAGGTTCTCATTAGGGATAATATTTTGATTTCCCATTCAAATACGGAACCCACACTGAAAACACAGTTTGTTCCAGCCAAATAAAATTTTGGTTGAAATGAACGCAGAGAAACGTTTTGGTTGGCTGAAATGAAATTTATTTGAGGTGAACAAAATTTGGTTCACAATAATTGAGGCTTTCATACAGACAAATAAATTTTATTTCAGCCAACCAAAAAGTTTCTTTGCGTTCATTTCAACCAAAATTTTGTTTCACCGAAACAAACGTTTTTCCAGTGCAGTGAAAAATGTTGTCGGCCAACATTCCCTAATAAAAATCATTTTATGGCCTCGCCCCTGACCTGGTGCTATCGAGACAGGCTAGGCGTATTTCTGGCCCTGATATGGGCCGGTTCGAACATTTCCTAATGCAGCAATTTTCAAAAATGATTCCACAAACATTGTTTTATTGATATTTTCATGCCATCGAAATCAATAGATATTAAAATCCAGCTCAGGTACATCAAACGTATTCCAAATCATATTCAAATATTTTATAATTATATGACTTACGTAAAAAATCCCTCTCCATGAAACTGTTTGTTGACCTGAAATTTATATCCCACCGATATTGATGATCTTATTTGAATCTGAGGACAAATTGATCAACATCTGTTGTTTTCTCATTATATTACAAGCCAAAATCTAAATAGATCAGTTGTGGTCTAGACAGTTTGCCTGTTTCTACTTGATACCTGTATGAGTGACCCGTATATCTGTAACAATCAAGATCAACATGAAATTCCAACATAAACCATACCAACGTATATCACTCACTTGGCATACAATTACAAGAAACAAACATGCTCTTGCAAAATGTTTAGAAAACAATAATTTCCCTCCAAATTTAATCAAAAAGACCTTCATATAAATAACTCTCATGAATTTCCTGAAATTTAATCTGGACAATAATACGCGACTGAAAATAATACATGCAACTTCGAGTTTATTTCTACGAATCTGAGACACATGCCGAAAACACATTGTAAAAGCTGATATTACCGATTCAGTTTCAATTACAAATAAGTATAATCTGTTTGCTCTTCACATAAAACAAAGAAGAAGCATGAAAACAAGAATACATAGAAAAATCACCTTTCCCTTTCCTCTCCTTTCAGAATTATGTAAATGATCGTATAACAAGACTATATGAGCTTGATTGTATGTGTTCTTAGCTAACCATATACCGATTATGCGTGAAGAAAAGAGCTCAATTCCTCTGGAGAAACAAGAATACTTTCATTCCGTGCTAAAGTACAAGCGAGCAAACGAAAGAAGAACTTGCAGAGGGATAAGAACCCCGAGGGCACGTTCGCTGGGGACCACCGTCAGCTGCCGTGTGGCCACCGCAGCAGCGCCACTTTTGCCGATACCGCATGGTACCACACTTCTCTACACTGCTACTCCGCGTATACGCTTTTCGAATGAGAAGAGAAGAGAAATGAGGCCGAATTAAAGTTGCGTTTGCTCAAGGGAGGCCACCAGGAATCTTTTCGGTGAGAGACCAAAGAGAACGACCAGCATGAGGGAAAGACGAAGAGAGAAAGAAAGCACGACCAGCGGGACGAACACTGTTATGAAGGAAGAAAAGAAGAACAAGAACATGAACAAGAAGAGGAGGAGAAGACGTAGTATAGGGCCCCGACATAATTGGTTCTGCATATTTATGAAGACGTTCCTATACATCTCGCGAAGCACCACAACGTGACCGTGTCGCGTTGCATCACGTCGTTTGCACGCGAATACACAAGTTAGTTTGCAGCGCATGCCTACGTATATACATATACGTACAATATACATGGGAATATATCGGAGGAAAACATGATATCACGATAAGAAATAATCATTGCAAAATCAATTTTCTCATTCTTGGTAAAGAGATTTGAAAATGTGAACATGAGATTGCGCGGTCCGCTTGGAATCAATGCTGTCAATCGGAATATATTCTCGCGAAATTTCCAAAGTTCATACACTAGTTTGGATATTGAATAAAAAGTATGAAATAATCAAATAACTGCAGGGGAGTGAAATTTCATCTAATTATGTTTGATGGATACACGCTTTGGGTAGTTACGTAATATATCCTTTGAGTTCAAATATGTCACATGTGCACGTTAGACTTTGGACTAAACTGTAACTGCACGCATATATTGACTCCAGTTATTAGCTGTTGCACGGACTTCAAAACCGATATCCAGTCGAAGGAGGTGTGTCGTGTTCTAAATGAGATGGTAAAGTTTCTAGTTTGATCAGAGCTGTTGGGTCGCAATGGCAAGCATGCCATCTGTTCATGGAGATATTAATGTGAGACTCGTGGGGTGTCTGCCAAACGGCTAATTACCCAGGTATAATGATTACATGCGTTCGACTTATACGGTTATTCCCTAGACTATGTTGATCCAAACCTCGTAACGCTTGTCAAAAATTTACTCCGCAACACGTGTGAGATTATGATCTTGGCTTATAATGGAGTCTGTTGGACGTACATTTGTTTTTTGCCGAGATTAAAAATATTCCAATGGCCGAACGCTGCAAGAAATACTGGTAGAGTTGTATTCACCAGACTTCGAGAAGAATAAATGTTTCTATTCAGAGGCTGGATTGTTTATAATTAGCCCCGACTGTTCAACGGGTTTAATTACCACTATGAAAATTTGAGTGAACAGACAGTGACTCAGTTGTGTAAGTATAGAACTGATTCTATTAAAAAAATACTCAGTTTTCATCAAAGCTGATAGCACGGTGAAACGATTTCCTCTTATTATTTTGTCTTCTTATATTTCCCAACGACACAACTGATGATTCCGAACCTGTCAGTACTGGCAACTCTACCAATGGTATTGCCCTCACAGCAGGTCATTTTACAATGCGGACATGGAATATTTCCAATACAATTTATTAGAAAACATGAGAACTCGTGCTATAAAATCTTCTCGAGTTATGAAAATAAAATAATGTTGAACTCATCGAAGCGCGGATCCCATTTCCAGGACAGAGATGTGTGTCTATCGAAAAGCAGATGTATAAGATGCAGTAAAAATAGTGGGAGTCTGCAACTAGGATCGATTTATAAAATTACTTGGGTTGATCGTGTCTCGTTACATCCGAATTCAAGTCGTAGAATCTGAGGATCGGAATGAAGGGAGGAAAGAACGTGTGACGAGATTCGAATTCTACTTGGCTGAAAAATGTTACCACTCAACGATACAAATGGATACATTCAGTACAATCGATACGGGAAAAACAACAGGAATCTTCGTGAGATGGTGTACTAACCTTCCTGCGATCGAAGATTGATCTATGTGAAAACGTGTGTATTTCTCCTCGCCTCTCCTATTTTTTTGATAATGAGACTTCTACTGATATGGTTCATCAACCATTTTACAGGTCGTTCGAGAAAAAAGCGAGAGACGGAAAGGAAATCAATGGGACGGGAAATTTAATCTCAGATCAACTCGCAATTTTGTATCGGTTCTCATTTATCAACCGGACGGGTTAGGGAATTCCAAAAGAATCTAACGGAACAACAGTTTTTTTCTCGATAAAAATGAGAAGATCGTCCGTTCGATGGAGCAGATAGAGTATGAGGAATACAAAGCACGTAAAGTTTATTCGCAACGATAATAGATATTTACAATACCCTTCCATATGATTACAAGCACGTTGATATTTGTGAAACGTTTGAAATATCGTTTATTCCATTGTTGATGTCATAATCGATAAGTCACAAGATCGGCATTATTCCAAATACAAAGTTTGTTATAAGCAACTTGTTCATAATACTTAGCAGTAATATACGTACATGCCGAGTGAACCATAAAAGATATTTATGCGCCCACTAAGGAATTGCAAAATGCGTTACGGTAGATAGAGTCACGACACTGGAAAGACCAGCTAACTATCTAATATTTCTTGGATAATTTACGCACGACACGTACATGGGGATACATTCTTATGCTTATATTAATTATTAAACGTCGTTGTAATGTAGACTGAATTATATTTTTACAATCGAATCATGTTGATACCGAGAAAGCATTGGAATACACAAATACATTTCTGTCCAATATTTCTAGACTAGACGCATGAATCGTTGAGAAAAGATATTCTTTTTTCAAAGGTATCATAATTATTTGCAAATCATAACAACGTGAAACTCCCTATAACAGAATATCTGCTTGAATAGTCGATTCAGTATAATTAAGGATAGAAAAACACACACACACTTATACTGGCAATCAACAATAAAATCTTCATTTATTCTAGCATTTCGTGATTCCCCGTACAAAAACCGTGCAGTTTACTTCAAGAACAAAGAAGATATAGAGGGAAACCGGTGAATTTCCTAGAATGAATTCGTAATTCAAAACGTTAAATGCATAAGCGGCAATACAGAAGTGGAGTCCTTGAGATTTCTTGGGATTAATTGCAGAGAATAGTGAATGACTTACATGACGAGAGAAGACATTTTACATGGAGTGTTTTTGTATTGAGGAAGTTCATTAGAATTCATGATGCTCCGCGTGATGTGAATGGTAAACAAAGGGAAACTGCATTGAATAAAGGAAAAAGGGTGATAGAAAATGATATCAAACGAGTCTAAATACCGAATACCTTGTGACGATGATACACGCTTCATGGGTGCACAAGGGGCATTCTAAGTTGCGTTGTTACCGATTCACAGGCGGAACACTTTGATCTGCTGGGATTCCACGATTGGGTGGTTAGTCGAGAAACGGGGGTTGACAAGACCTCCATTCCCTTCTTTTTCTCATCCGCCATGTATTTGACTTTCTCTTCTCTTTCCCACAAGACCTGATATTCCTTTTTTCTTTCCACGTTCTTTTTTCGGACGCAGAATTTCGCGAAAGAATCGAAGTGGCAGTGACTAATTATTTAGGATGCATTTGTGATCCTATGTCTTTTCCGCCCTTCTCTCCTTCTTTAAAGTATTCAGTTCTATTCATGTGCTTTGGTCTGTTCAGACTACTCAAGAGAAGGCAAGATGCCTTTCCTTGAGTAGTCTCTTCTTTTGGACTCGTTTATTTTATCCCCTCGACTGCATTTCTGTGGGAGAGAGAGAAGACAAGAGAAGAAAATAGCAGAGTCAAACGGAACACTTATATGGACTTCGTCACTAGAGTGCTCCATCGTTTTGTTCGACGGGGTATATACCGCTACGCAGTCATTGTTTTGCACTGTTGGTGGGTAGGTAGGTAGGTAGGTAGGTAGATAGGTGGGTAGGTAGGTAGGTAGGTTGGTAGGTAGGTAGGTAGGGTTGAATGTGAATTCAGATTTAGAGGGAGAGAGAAAGCATGCAGAAAATGAAGGAAGAAGTGAGAAGAATGAGGAGAGAAGGAAAGACAGAGAAAGAAAAAGGACATACCTCCAGTAGGAGCAGAATCAGCCTCTTCTTCCTTATTAGCAATTCAAATTGGCGGCAATTTTTTGAGCGCATTTTTGACCTCCTGTATCAGCCTTCGCTTTGTCCCGCGCGCCATCCTGCATGTATAGGAACGTGCATGCACCGTCACACGGATAGGTATATACATGCAAGTACATCTATGTGTGTATAACAGTGAGCCAAAACTCCTTCTCTCCCTTATTAAGACCGCCCTCGCCATATTAAGGGCTCTTTATTCTGCGCGCGCAGTGTAATAATTGGTCGGTCTATTCTGTCGTTTCTTTCCATCCTCTTTTTCACGATCAATGCTTTTTGTTTCCTGTAGCTATCTACATTCTTGTTATTGAAAGTGCAAACAGCAATCCCATCATCATCCGTCCATGCAATCCTCCCTTTTTCTTCACGATAACGATTGCATTTCAAGAAGTGGATTATCATTCGTAATTGTAGCGGGAAGAATAATAAGTTATAAAGTATCTGTAAAAATGTTGAAGTGAGAAAATGTCTTTGAAAATTTTCCGAAACCTGCCTGCATTCTTCCATGTTTTGAAATATTTGTTAAGGAGTGTGTCATATAGTGATGGATTCTTCATCACTCCGAATATCTCGAGATTTTCTGATTGAGATGTTGACATTCTTCGGAATTCTCTAGAATCTTTTGAAATCTCTCTGATTTTCTCGAAATTCCATCCACTCAGATTACACAGCTTTCTCCGAATTTATCTGAATCTTTCAGAATTCCACTTTTCCACACTTTAATTTATCTAGACCCTACAGATGTTTCCGAATTTGTCTGAAACTCTATAAGTTTATCTGAATCTTTCATAATTTTATTCACGTAGATTATTTCAAAGTCAACAATGAGCATTTCATCAAATCAGTCATGAAATTGATTCAAAGCATCCTTTGAATTCCCGGAAATTTCTTCGAATCATTCAAATAGAGTCGTCAAAATTGTCCCGGACTTACTTCGAAATTCTCAGAACATTTCTAAATCTCCCAGAATTTTGATTCGAGGTTCGGATTTCTTTGGATTACAATTCTCTTGAGTTTGGAATCAATAATTCTTTGAAATCTTCTGGTTTTCAAATCTTCCAAGCCATTTCTGGCAGATATTTTGATTTGAGGATTTGAAGTAATTGAAATTTATTCGAGGGAACATACTCAGATGGCACAAAAATTCTGAAAGAGTTCTTCATGAATAGATTGTACTCGTTATGAGCTCTTTTAGAACACCTGTGCTATCTGGGTAGAGGCAAAGAAGACAAAGGAATGCATTCTGCACCTTTTCAACTTTCTCTAAGTGTCTTTGAATGACTCGAGATTTTGCTGAGAATTCTTAGGGATTCTTCGGAATCTTTCAAAATTTTTATGAACCTCTCAGAATTTTATTTGTTTTGCATTCCAAAGCGTGCTCTGAATTCGTATGAATCTTTTGGAATGCTTATGAATTTCTCTCAATCTTTTAGAATTGATTTCATTTGATTTTCATTTATTCATGAGTTCTAGGGGTTTTCGAAGGTGCTGTATCCGAATCTGAGGTCGAGAAACGAATTGAAGATACCAGATCCAATATGGCGGATATGAATATAGTGGTTTTGGCACTAATCGACTAATTCATATGACACACGGCTCGTGGGGGTTTCCGAGGATGCTGCATGCAAATCCGAGGTTTGAGTCGGAAAAAAATCCCCATGTAAAAATGACATGAAAAGTGAGGTTAGGATTACAGTGTGAATCTCATGTGAAATTTACTACACGTTCCTGTTGGATTTACATTGCTATCATAGTTACTCCACAACAACGCTACTCCCATTTACTTCGTGAAAATATAAATATAACATTGACGCCAATGTAAATTCTCCTCCGATTGGATTTATCCCGTATGGAAATATTTCGCTGAAAAATGTCTGTAAAACTATGAAAAATCTCTGTAAAAAAATGAAAAAATTCTGAGAAACTCTGACAAACTCTGAGAATCTCTGAAATTTTGATGAGAAATCTAATATTTTTGGGACATTCTTTGCAGACTTTTTTCAGACTTTGTTCAGAGTTTCTCAGAGTTTTTTTATTCTTTTTCAGAGAAATAGTAACGAAATTGCACTCTGAAAAAACTCTGACAAAACTCTGATGGATTGCTAACATTTTCCTGACTTTCAGAAAAAAATTAAAAAATTTTCAAACACTTTTTCACACATGATATTTGAATACGGCATATGAATGTATTTATTGAATTTCAGGATTTTTCAATAATCAGAAAAATGTCAACAATTTATTAGAGTTTTGTCAGAGTTTTTTCAGAGTGCAATTTCGTTACTATTTCTCTGAAAAAGTATGAAAAAACTCTGAAAAACTCTGAAAAAAGGCTGAAAAAAGTCTGTAAAGAATGTCCCAAAAATATTAGATTTCTCATCAAAATTTCAGAGATTCTCAGAGTTTGTCAGAGTTTCTCAGAGTTTTTTCATTTTTTTTCAGAGATTTTTCATAATTTTGCAGACATTTTTCAGCGAAATATTTCCATACGGGATGTGAACAGTTATGTTAAAAATCAACAACAATCAATGTAGAATTCACATGGAACTTTTTTCGGTGAACTAAAAAAGAAGTTCGTGAAGACCTAACGCACAAGGTGAAACATTGGATTGCCTCATCACCTTTCATACATCGCCTATCATATGTCGGCGCATGTACATATGAGAATATACATTACAGTAAGACCTCGCAATAAGAACACTCACCTTCTTTATTCGACGCAAGACAAAAACTGTTCGAATGAAGAAGAGGATGTGTGTTAAATTCTTATTGCGGCGTCTTACTGTATTCAAACATTAATCACATAACAAGACAAGTTCAACCCCTTGTCTGGGAATGACGTACATATCGAGTGGAATCGTAACAGATTGATACAACGCTTATTGTTCCGTCACCTCTTCTCTCTAGACAGAAGCGAGAGAGCGTATTTTACCGTGTCGACCAATTATATCTACCCCGGTATCTCTGCAATTGAAAGAGGAGCTATCAATTTGTAAGGAAATTCAGAAGATTCACGGTAATAACAAATTCTATAAGTAGGATTGTGAGAATTGAGTGATGTTTTCCAGGGAAATAGATTAATAGCAGGGCATGAAGTTTCGAATTGAGATAATTCAATGGAATCACATGGAAAAAACTTTTTTTTCTGATTTCCGTAGCTTTGGTGTCTTGTGAGGCGCAGGTTTTTGGAATCATGATTTCTGCCCTGGTTCATGACCGATTCAGTCAGTGTCTTACTAATACTCCCGAATTGCCATTGAATGTACTGTGAGAAATTATCAGAATTTTCCTAAATACAGCAACCTGTAAAAGTTTCAAACTTGGTAGGATCCTCACTACCATTTCACAGTAAATTCCTAGACAAATGCGGAAAAACCCTAACGCATGTGTATCAATTACTTGACATAAATATGACTGTTGACTATTTCGGCATTCTATGAATATCACTCCGTCCTTATACACATGGGTGATCCTCAGTTGAGAAGTCATTACTGCGGCAACGAGGAAAAAATACTGAAAAATTGGACATTATATTATTTCAAAAGGGGTACTATGATATATGACTTCTTAAACTATGAGATACATCATGTTTTAGTGATGAAAATTGAATGATATTTATGGAATTTAGGATGGAGTGCAAGAAATGTATCTCCCCAGGTCTGTCCCTTTCTCGTTTGTCATATGAATCTATTGGGAAAAGGAAACACGGGCCGTCAATAACTAGAGCATTTCTATTTGGGAAGGTGCTAGATAAACGCTATAATTATCTTCATTTGGGTGTGTGAAATGATGTTATCATGCTGACTTCTTGCCAGTTTTGCCGGTACTGGAAACCCCAGCAGGGGTACTGAGCCAGTATCGACCCGCGTTTCCAGTCTCCTCCATGGGAGGTTTTCAAGGATTCCACGCGAGACCTAGAAGGATATCATAGGAACCCGACTAGTCCCGAGTGGGAATCCAAATTCCGGATGCGAATTTTGCAATTATTTCCATCCAGGAATTTTCTACTGAGTTCCTCCCAATTATAACTAGTGAGTCAACTTGTATCTTACCAATCCTACTACATTCTCATCCAGCTGAATTATTCCCTCCCATTCCCTTCCTATTCAACACTGGCGTAGTTTTGTCTCACGAAAATGATTATGTTAACGGAGAGATACAATTGGATCCTGTTTCACTATCTAATCCCTATTACACTGAGAACAAAGGATTGGTTTCATAACAATACTGTTGACTTGTACCATCTATCTGAAGCATGGGAACATCTGTATTGTCACCACAGTCAAACGGATAGTTCTAGGAGCGAAAGATATTGTCATAATATCAATCTGTATGGTTCTAGAACGATATGAGTCCCACCGTGGACAGTGTAATTGTCTTCCTTGGTCATACTTCAGATGGTTAGTATAACCACACATTTTTTGCAGTATAAAACAACATCATATTGATACTGCTGTACTATCGTCTTTTTTTAGTATTTCACCATGCCATCAACTCTGGCTCTCAAGAAACATTTCGTATCTTGCGATATCCTTTAGATCAGTTTAAGATGTTTTACACAACACTTTTGAATATCTTCCCCACCAAAGGACACTTTTAGACATCTAAAATATCTGTAAAGGTGTTGCGTAGAACATCTTGAACATATCAAAAATATATCGTAAGACACGAAATGTTTATTGGGTTTGGTGCTGGCGCAGTTCCTCTGTAAGTTCTGTGTAAACTGGGTCTTCTTCAAACAATATTGATTCAACACTAGCTCAAGACTGTTCATGCACCCAGACACACCATTAAAACCCAATCAATAGAAAGAGTCCTTCTTGTGGAAATCTAGCAAATACCATCTGACCATTACTGGAACATTCGTCACCTGTGGCAATCAATTCTTACATGGGAAGTTATCATCATGGGCACCAAAACCTGCAGATACATCGTGTGGAAAAATCCCACCATTACTCAATAATAAAATCACTCACACAGAAAAATCTGCACATTTTTACACAGTGCGTTTGGAAATTTGATAAAAATTTTTGAAATATCCTACGTAAATTTGATATCATTTGGATCATAAGGGTTTGAAAGCACATTATTACAACGCAAATGAGAAAATAAATAATATCACCATTCGAATTCATGCTGCATTATTTCTAAGATTACAAGACAAATTCCAAATTTGCTTCATATCCAGGAGGAATTGCGCTGTTGTAAGTCCTACCAGATGTCAAATGATTTACGTTACACGAAGATGAGTGGAATGCACATTCAGAATAACGAAATGCAAATTTCATCACTTGATTATAACTTTCAAAAGTTATGATTACAAATCGTGCGAATAGAGATATGTTTGTACTGGAAGCAATATAACGAATAACAATACACGTGCGCTGACGAATATAATAATGTAATCCAATACAATTCAGTCCTGATTTTGATGAATTTCAGACAAAATAACGCATTTCATTTATTTTCATCAGAAAAGATGGAATTATACACTCCTCTACGCAAATGAATTAAAAATATCTCTGTTCCATTTTTCATGCCGGAAGAGACAATACAAAACTTCGACCAAGATTGAACAATCTGGATACTACGATCAGTAATCTGCTATCGTTCCTGCACTCTCTCGCTTCAGTTTGTATTTTCATCGTTCTATTCTCCACGATGCACGATTCATCTTGAAACTAGTTTCTACCGTATAAAATCTGGTAAATATAAATTCATGGAGCTTAAGGAAAGCACATTTCATCACTAATACATATTTCCTACACGATTCTCTCAATCTGTTTCCCTTTTCGTTCTGTGATACGGGGCCATATTCTGTATCATATTCTTTCCACTATCATTTCAAACCAAAGCATTACAATCTAGAAAAATTGTCAATTTTCCTCCGTGTCTAAAATACTTCATCATATTCTCGTGCACTTTTTCAACTTTTTTTTGAGTTTCTAGAAAATACTGCGATTGGACTAGCTATAAATATTTCTTCATTCGTTTTTAATTTATTATTCAAGTCCAACGAATATTGTTCGATCAGATCGTATCAATTGGTCGAATTCTTTACATCGAATGCTCATCAAGTCCTTGATAAGTACGCAAGATTCCGAATGACCTCGTGAGGTAAAAATGAAGTGGGTGTACTAAACCTAAAGGAACAGTGCTTAAAAAGTCAATCAGAAAAAATATATGCAATTTGAAGAGCGTCATTCGATATTTCAAAGCCTACGTTGAGCCGAATAAAATCCGTAACATGTGGGAAGCGTTCGCAGAATGTTCTTACAAAAATGTGAGCTCAATTGGGTTCTTGGAACATTCATGAAGTGTTTATTGCGCTTTTTGCCACGGAGAGGTGATTGGCGTTGACCACGCTATTTGCATGTTTTCCTCACGTCAATAACATTTGTCTCGCACTGAGCAACCATTATTTTTCCATCGGAGAGGTCAATCTATCACCTAAAAAGGAAACAGTGGTATTCCATTGTATCAATGTGAAACATCAGGATTCCAGAAAATTTAGCTGTTCTCAAAGGGAGAATTTTGATCACTCGACACTTCATTTTTTCTGTTCTGAGCAACAGAATGTAGTCATCTTTCAACACTCCTTGTACACGTAATTATTGAATTGATAATCATATTACTCTCAGAAAGTCTGAGCAAATTGCGAATTGTTCAGATTAATTCGCTGTAATTGTAGAAATCCAATCTGAGTATTTTTTTCCCCATCCATAAAAGGTTTTTTTTTACAAATTTGAATCTAAACAATCAATAATGATCTGTTTGCGGATAACGAATTCCTGCTAACGGTAACAATTGTCCCTAATATCGCAACAAATGTTTCTGGAATTGTAATATATGATATCTAAAAAAGAAATTTGTGGTAACGATGATCGTATTAATAACGTAATCGTGGGATAAACTCTCGCTATAGTAACGGTCACGATAAGTATGCAAATGATCGCATATAAAATGCTGGTATGGTTGAAATACGAGTAGCGGAATCCCAAAGGATTACCATTTCTGTCGTCGATGTGCAATAGCGAATCTAGGATCTAATACAAAGGAAAAATAGGGTTAAAATTCATTCTTGTGCAGATGTTGAAAGAACGAAAGTTAGATTTATTCTCCACGTAAGATGGAAATTTTTCACGAAAGAAATATCATACCAATTATTAATGTCGGAGAATAAATTCTCTGGGAGATTTTATCGCATCGTTTATCCGACTAAGAGTGTTATTCATTCCGCGTGAGTCCTATTCAATATTCCGATCAAATTTCGTGTATTATGAACGAGTTTTCAGAAAGTAGGATAAATATTTTCCAGGATTCGCATTGATTAGATACCGGTGTTGATGATTTTTCCAGAACATAATATTAATAACACTGAACTTTTGACGCACGCGAAATACGAGCAGCCTGCAAACTTATGGGAAAAGAACTTGCAGATCGAAGTAATAATCGAAGCGATTTTGTTCATCGAGTAGTCTAATCGTCAAATTATATACCAGGATGGATTCACTTGTAGTGAACTTGGCTTCAGGGTCTACCGACCAAGGATAAAATCATTTACCTTCTTCCGGCGGATCGCCCGCGCGCACACCTGCACCTGCTCCGTGAGCACGTGCCAGCTTATGTCGAAGTTTGAACAGTCATCCTTTATCTGTGATAAGAAGAGGAAGAAAGAGGAAGGGAACAGAATGGTTTTGTTGGTTTGCAAAAGCAAACCTCCCTTCCGTGCTCGAAGTTCACGTTTCCTGTGACTCCTCCATGGCGGATGTGTTTTACCTTCCTCAAAGTAAACTCTCGTTATATTATCAGGCACGAAAGTAATGAACAACTTCTGTTTCATTCTTGCTCCAAATCATAGCAAATTATTCATACTTTTTTCTCCTTGACGAAAGAAAATCTCTCGTATATTCGTTTTAACATTGATATCTCTTCAGAAAGAACGATTGAGAGTGAAGTAAAAAAGTACACATCACGTTTATATTTCATTGAAACTCCTCCACATGGGAAACCTCAATCCGATGGAATAAAATGGGAGATTTCCTTTGTAAAATGAATTAGAAGACAGCCATTAACTATATTTGATTCAATGAATAAAGCTTATCTCGGCGTTTCCATCCGAACCCTTTTAGGAAAAGTGACCAAGAAGAAAATTATTTGGAAGTTCGTTGATACCGGGATAGGGGTTTGATACTGAATCGTTCGCCCGCATACGGGACTGGGTTTATATACAAGTTGATGGTAGCATGTGAAAGTGCCCAAAAGAGGTAGAGACGAAAGCTGACAAAGAAAAGAGAAAAGAGAAATGAGGGAAAATCTCGGAAGTCAGAGAAACTTCATCCTCCGGGGTCCTCCAACGCAGCTTATCTCCGTACAAAACGTTAGGATAACGAGTGGATTTCGTTGAGGATCTCGTTACACATGGAAGAATTTTCTTTGTCGTTAAAAATTCTCATCCCACGCGGAGGAAAATTAAAATCACACATGAATATATATGTGTTTTGACGAAATAATGAAATATCTTCACGTTTTCAATCGTAAAACATGAAATAAATACTTATCGTCCCGAGTGAATCTTTGGATCGCTATGCGTTCGTTCATTGCTATTCCCTTCGGAATTCGGACCGGAAGACCTCATGGAACTACAGTGTGAATTTTATCGAAATTCCGTAAAGGGCAACACGTTCTCTGGATACGAAATACAGCTGAGGGAAAGCGATTTGATTCCACTGAATGCTTCTACCTTCCATTCGTTTTCGTGAATAATTATTATGGGAGAGTCGTAACCCATACACCACCGGGAGGTACTATCAACATCCTTGGAACGTCTTCCGAAACATTGGAATGTTCTAAAAATGTTTCCGGACGTTCAGAAAACATCGCATGTAGTATATACCAGGGATGTACGAATGACCAGTATAGTCTTATTTAGGTTTCCATGAAACATGTAAAATGAGAATCTGTGAATGATCAAACTTCTGCCAAATCTTTCAATATTCTTCATTTCGAGGAGATGCAAATGAACTGCGGGAGGACTGCCTGTATCGATAGGTTTGACAAATTACATTTGCATCTCTTTAATACATTGCACCCACCCAGCAGAGTGTTAGAAAAATTTGTGATAACTTTCCAACAACACGGAATAACTGTTGTTGGGAAGTTGCGAAGAGGTTGCGTCGCCAAATGTGCAGCAACATGCAACAAACTTGAAAGTTCCTGTCATGACGGTGCGAAGATTTTTAGATACATGAAGCTGTGATACGTGAGATTGAACAAACCTCCAACAACAAAACACAACCTGGTGCAGCAACACTGAAGCAACAGTTGCACTGCGACTTTTGCTGTCAAGGCATGTAGTAAAATTTTGTTTCGCGTTAATTTTGAGGTTATGGGAATCTCAATACATTGACTTAATTCTTAATAATTTACATTCTGCCAATAGTATTGAAATTCTGGAATGGAATCTTCCCAAATATTCAATATTAAACATATTTTCACGATTGTTTGGTACTTTTTTCCCTAGTAAAACTATAAATATGAATTTGTATAAGTAGATTAAAGATAAAATACTTGATTTTCATATAACGTCTCGGTCACGTTCTGAAAACGTACCACAGCACGCGTAAATATACAACAAATATTGATGTGCAACCGTTGCTCTTACGTTGTTTATCAAGTGTATGCAAAGTTGCTGGGAATTCGCTACGCATGTGATTGAGAGTTTCATGGAACCGAGCAACTTCCTAGCAACACGATAAAAACTCAAGCTAAGATCCTAGATTTACAGCATATTGTTGCGCATTTGACGACGCAACGTCCATGCAAATTGCTTCAAACTGTTGTTGTACGTTTCCAACAATTTGCTGCATATTTGCTCAGCATTTTGCTGTTGGGGAATGTCCCTAAAACGTGTTCTCCAACACATTGAATGCATGTTCCTAAGACGTTTGAAAAACGTGCTTTTGGAAACCAACATCTATGGGACTTTGAACACGTTTTTAACACGTTTTGAGAACTTTCCGTGCTGTTTGAGAAGAAATCTGATGAGCTCATGGTGAAGCAGATTGAGGTGCAATTAAATTAACCTCCATCCGCAAAGGACTGGGGAAGCATTGTAAATATTCTACAATTATATAGAGATATCTTGAAAAAATTTTTCATATGTTAATGTTTTAACATGGAGAAACGACGAAACATTAGAGATGATATAATTTTCATACGATTTTATCGGACCTTCTCAATTCCGCTCAATTCCACTCAATTCATGGGAACACGATGATTCCGATCCAGGATCTAATCAATAATTCATAGACATTTTCAATGAAGATACCGACGTGATATGATACAAACCACGATGAAAGTAAAACCAAATCAATTACCTAAAGTTTCCATTTCTTGGATTCATTGTGGAGTAAGGAAAGATTATTCGAAGGTATGGGTGCGATGTCAATGCGCATTCGATGGTTGGTTGGTTTGTTTGGTTGTACCGCGACTCGCCAGTTCTCCTCATGTCAGACGAGCACCTTTTGTTTTTCTACCTGTCGACTCGCGATGTATTTGGTAGCCGATTCATCCATATAAAGCGACAAATGTCCTTTTATGGTCGGCATTGCCATCCACGGACCGCGTGCCGGGAACGCTGCCGGTCTCACTCGGCGGAGATCTCTTGTGTATGTTATGTCCAGAACTTTCCTACTGAGTAGTCTGGCGTACGACCGCTTTGGCCTTTGGTTAGTTTAATTAAAATCTTCGATGACCGCTTTTATAAGCGACTCGAGATCAAAACTTCACCACATCTATCGGTTGTCACGTTTCCTGTCTTCTTCCTGTTTCGATTTCCTTTTTCACTAAATCGACATTCTATTGACCTCTTATGGATCTCAGATCCATAAGAGCAACAATAAATTGACTACGTTGTTTCGTACTTTCATGAACACGTAAAGATATTAATCTCTGAGAGATATCCTTGATGAGGAATACTGAAAGCTTTTTGGAATCTATAAATGTCGATGAGTCGAATTCGAATCAACTATTTTTGAGTTTCATCGAAGAAAAAAGAATTCTTCTTTTGGGGAACTCATATACGTCAACATAGGGTTACGTATATATTCGCGATATAGACAAGTACAACTCACATGTTCACGTTAAAGAAGATACGATCAACTCAGTCGGAAAGAATAATGAAGCTACTATTGTATTATAATTGACAGAGAGCTGTCAGAGAATGCCCTTAATCTTGATATGTAGGTTGAGGTTGAAATAATTCCTTGGAATTATAGAATTCAATTTTGCTCAATGTATAAATAAAGAGACAAAGTTATATGCGCAATTGATTTCTATGGTATGCAGCATATCAGTGAGTTCGCTTACAGTTGAATAGTGTACTGAAAGTATTGAAAAATCTCTAAGGACAAGTAAAAATCGATACTCTATACAATGTAGTTGGAAAATTCCTATGTCGTATGAAAATACTTCCTCCTGCTCAATTGTATCCATGCACATGCATCTCATCGGAGAAACTCACTCCGCACACAAGCATTAACATCAGCAGCTGCCCGGCAGTACGTACGACACTTTAAAACGTACCTGCTATGCCAGATACGTCTATCTACGCTTGCGGATCGAGATCCATTATACTGATTTCGCAAGTCAACTTCATTCTACGGTATAATCCCTGATTTACGCACAGAGGACTGTCTTTCTGCGACCTTGTGAAAGTTATTCTAAAAATCAGAGGATCCCTATTTGTTCACTAAATACGTATATCAAGAAAATCAAATGATGTATATTACATTTTAAAAGGAATTCAGAAATTCTTTCAATGTATTTAAACAATAATCAACTATAATGTTATCTCTTGCGTGAATTAATTACAGGAAAAATGAAGAATAGCAACTTCGAGCTATTCACTTTATAAGAAATAACTAAGGAAGTTTTAACACGTCACAGAAGTTCATGCTTCAAAATTTGATTAAATTCTTCGATGGTGAAGGGGATACAATTAATCATCAAAACATGAAAGCAGATCCATTATTTTCTCTTATCCAGTTGAATTCTTCTTATATTCTCAAATGAAATGGACCAGAATGAGCAAGGCATATATATATGTACAAGATAAATATGAAAATACACGATAATCAACGAAATGCAAGTTCCTCGCAGAGTTGCGAAATATAACAACCTTTCCCTTGAATATAATGACACCGTTCCACTACCAACATACATCTTTTGATTCTCAGTGATGTGAAAAATTAATTAACTTCTCATTAAAGAAGAAAATGACGGTAAATTATGAATTTAAATGAAAGTCGTTAGTATTTTATATCGAAGTAACTAGAATCATTAACGAAGGAAGAATTGTCCAAAGTGTCTGTCTCGAAATTGTGCTGTGAAAAAAATACGTGTTATAAAAAGGAAAAGAAAATGAGATGCAATTTGAAAACATTTTTTCGAAATAACTTCACTTGCTATTGAACAGTCAGATTTGCTCGTTCAAGTTTTATTCGCATTCAATGAAGAATATTTCAAATATGTTCATCAAATTTTACAAATCTAGCTTTAATATCTACGATAAAGTTATGAATATCATGAAACTACGTGCTCAGGGTGCAAATGACTTTCAGTAAAGTATATTTAAATGTTCCGAGTCTTTACGATCCCATGCTAATTGGGGAATCACAACAGCAATACAATATTATGAGAGTTTATAACATTATGGTTCAAACCACACCTTTATTTCATACAGTCATGAAATCACGTTATAATTCAAGGTGGGATTTTAGAGATACTTACAGTGTAGTGTTCATTCAGATTAACGTGTATGATAAAATCATAATCAACTTGCCATTCGTACGGTCTGTCTTGAAGAACATGGTATGTTCATTTCATCATCATATCTTCGGAGAAGGGGTGATATTCGTACGTGATATGAAACTTCTGAATTGGACCAGCCGAAAATTTTGTAAACTATGAGTCCCGTGAACGGAACAGGTCCCGTGTGTATCTCCATCCGGACCAAGAGAGAGTTCAAGATTTTTAGAATCTGAAAATGAAATAGAAGATTGAAATTATGCAATCAGACCATTTAGAAACTTGAATCGAGTGGATTGTTGATTATATTGAATCAAATTAGATACATTCCAGAATATCAAAAACATTTTCGTGCACAAACAATCCATACCGATTTAGATAAGATCCCATGTTTCGGCACAATTTCCAGTGAAGCACCCAGATACATCAACAAAATCAAAAATTATGACGAGAATTAATTGGTTCAAAATTTCAATAAGCAATTTTGGAACCGACGTCTCAATTATGAAGGTTCTCATAAACTTTCTGTATTTCAAGGGAATTGTTGAACAATTCCAATCTCACCGGAAATTCAGTCACATTTGATCGGGTTATCCCGACGTTTGATTCAGACCCAATCAGAACATGGTCAATTTCTAATCAAACGCCGGGTTAACCGGTATAACATTTTCAAATTTTGTACATCAAGAGACGCGGTAGCGTTTCGACGCCAAGTTTTTACTTACTGGCAATGGATGTGAATTTCAAATTGAACAATCACTTTATATACATTGCACCTGCATTGAATGTGCAGAATTTGAAAATTTTATAAGGGTATCCTGATCATTCCCACGCTGACAAATTTGGTTTACCCGAAATTAGACCGAAATGAACGTTGATATTTTCCAGATAGCAATTTAACATGCTGCTACTTGACTTGTTGCCAGGCCAGCTTGTGGTAAAGTTCCTAGTTGAGAGACAACAAGAGTGCAAGCTCCAAAACCCTCGCAATAACATTGCAACAACTTTACACCGACAATAAGATTGTCCACAAAAATCCGAAAGCAATCGAATGATGGTTCTGACAAGCCTATGACAAGCTTATGTGATACCTTGGTTAATGATATTATGGTGCTTTGGTACTTATTTCTACCGGAAAATGAACTACATTCACCTTTTCCATTTCAGCAAAGAATGAAAGTGTCTTCCAGTTAATATTTGATCAATATTCCACATTTGTTCTGCCATAAAAAATAGCTAATTCAAAATAACGGACATTGTTCAATGATTGTTTGATATAAATAACGTCCAGAACTAACCCTTTCATGACGATTGTTTTTAGTTGTAAAATGATCGAATAACTTCAGTTAAAAAACTAGCCGAGAAATCATCCAGTCATTTTGGAAGAGTTAGTGCATGCAGCTACAGCTGAATCGGAAGAAAAGCGATTGAAGCATGGTAAAATCTCCAGAGCTGAAAATGACATGTAGACCAGGAATAAAGTGAGGGAAAATGAATTATTTATAAATTAGTATTATGTGTAAATGTAGAATTAACTGGAACTCAACTATGTGTGTTGGAAAACATGAAGAAACGAGTTATACAAGGAAAGAAAAGATATAACATAAGATCCATGAAACTCAAGAGAGGAATAAAATAAACCCAAGGAGGGTTGAAAGAAAATTCACGAAAGATCAATGCGGGGGAACGGATAAGTTGATATGAAGTGAAAGTACATGTAGCAGACCAGATTTTTACAATAAACTCTCAAGGGGTGGATTGAAATGTGACGTTCGTGCAGAGATGAAGAAGTTATTTCATGGAGAGGATATTTGCTTTTCACCATGCGAATTTTTTTAGATAAATCTGCAGGGCATAATATAAGGGTCAGTTCTTACCAAAAAGTTAGTTCTAAAAGAAAACGATCAGTTCTAAAACGTACAAACGGTTAGTTCTTAAAAAATTACCCAATTTTCAGTCAAATGTTTTCCTTTTTATTTGTATTTTTCCAAATCGAGTATCCAATACTGCCCTGTTACAAAATAAGCCTTTCACCTCGTATCGAGGGATATCATTAATTCAGTGGTGATATTCATTCTAAAAAAATAAATCTTGATGCCAAAAGTAAAATCAACGAAGCATCAAATCATGCAAGAAATACTTATCACACAAATTTCTCAGTTCATATTGAAAGGGTTTTCTCTCGAAATAGAAAGACTATTTCTTTTTTCTCCAGCTAATGCTCTCACAGCATAGTTTATGAATAAATAGATATTAAATTTATTAATTATCATATACCGTTTTATTAATTCATAAAGACGATACGGTACCTTTTTTTCAGAAATTGAGTGTCCACCGTTTCGGTTAGTTCTTAAATTTCCCTACATTATGCCGTGTGAATTTGACAAATAATTGTGAATAGAAAGGACCATATGCAATGAAAAAAACCTCTACGAATAGAAAGGCGCAAAGCTTCCTAGTTTCCGATGACATTTCTTCATCCCAAGTAATCATAAAGAATAATATATAAAGAAGTTCTTCTATAAAGCAAAATGTTTATCAGGTTGAAACAGGTGAATAATGACCCTATGTTTTCAATCAATGCCGTAATATTCTTGATCCTCCAGTCTTTGGTCCTCGTACACTTAGAACTGAAATCCGATTACTTTCAATCACGATTGTTCATAATTAACTTGTACCTCTACTGCAACCATTAGTACTTTACAATTTCAGTGTAACGGGAATCAAAGCGATCAAACATATAAGGAGCATTTATTTGAATAATAAACTTGTCGATGTCATGGAAACAGTGAAAGTTTCCCAGGTCCCACAACATGGGAAGATTGCTGCTGATCAAGATTCACCCCTGTCCTCCTCTGCATTCACACGTATTCCTCCAAAAAATATCAGAACATAAACTTCGGAAAATTGAAGCAAATACAGAGATTTCTCTATACTGGAATAAGAATTCATCCCCACGTGTCCAAGCAGAATTCGATGAATTTTTTGTGGATTTATTGATTCCCACTCATCAATGGTTTTATTGCTACCAAAGTTTGTCGTGGAAAACTTTCCCGACAGTATTTTACAAGTAACAGACTCGATAACGGTATGGTATCCCTTGAAACTTGGGTGTAAAGGATACTATTTACTACATACAAGGATCATAACTTTTTGAAATTGATGTAAAAGCAACACTGATTCTACGTTGAATTACCCGAGATACGTTTCCTTTCAAGATTCTTGTCGTGAAACGTTGCTCATAAGGCTTGACTTGTCTGAAAAAACCTAAATTTCTACAGGTTGCTGCAAGAGCGAGAAACTCCAGAGAGGAGCTGATGGAACTCACAAATCATTATCGGAATCTTTATGCCCAAGTATAACGCGAGACTCTAAAATATCGAAAAGGATGCAATTGATTCCATAAAATATTAAAAAATCGGACTCGGAAATGATAACGCTCAATAACTCGAATCCGGTACCAATCACCAACCATCGCTAATCATTGGCTATCGATATTAGACAGACAGATTGTTCGCGCTTTGGACGCTTTTAAATTTTCCTCTTGGGTGGACTGAGTAGCTCGAGAGCGTATGTGGGGTTTACTCTGGCTTTGCGCGCCTTTCTTTCCGTATAGTAGCATTTTCAGTCGAGGCTTTTCTCACCTGTGAACTGCGCCATGTGAAATTAGCATAGCGACAATCAGTTGCTCTCGATAATTCGTACAGTTCACTGTCTCACTTCTCTTGTAGAACGCGTTACAGTCGTTCTATAATCTCTTCGAGCGTGAAAGCTCTTCCGAATTTTTCTCCATTTTCCCCTCTTTGTTTCCCGACGCGATCTAATCTCTCAAACTCTTAATCGCGTTGCATTGGGACTACTATCCTCTTATAGCAGTGTTGGCTGCAATTATGTGTGTTTTACTATACAAATCAAACTAAACCTCTTCTTTGTGAAGTGATTTCACGGGTTGTTCAACGTAGTATTACGGACTGATTGTTATCTCCGATTGTAAACTTTATTCCGCGAGTCAAATAATTCTAGCTCCAGTTTTCTATTCTCGAATATCTTTTCTCCTCTGAAACCTATGGATTCCAGTTCCTCTTCTCTATATTCTCCTCCCCAATAAACAAAAAGACATCTTCTAAATATCTACAAGATGTCTCATATCTCTTCAAGATATCTTGTGAGATCTTCGAAAAGACATCTTTCAGATATCTGAAAGATATCTTACGCAACCAATCTCGAGAAGTTTAACCTTTTCTGACCTGACGTCCATTCCAACACCCCGAGGAAACTAATATCAAAATAAGAGAATATCCCTCTCATTTTGATGCAACTTCTGCTCTGTTAAATGGTGTGGAAGATATTTCTCTCCATTCGAGAGGATTAGTCTGTGTTGTGAAAGAAATTTCATTCATTCAAAATCGTAGAGGAATAATCTTTGTGAATGGACATAGAATTCAGAGAATTATTAAAACCGTTCCACAAATCAGAACAGTTTGAAATCTATGATATCATCGAGATAAGGGTGTCAATTGACGATAATAAAATTATTCAAAATTATATTTTTAGTATATGTTTTCAGACGAAACTGATGTGTTGAAAATTTTGAAATTTCGGATACTGCAATCTCCATTATTTGAATGAATTTTACTGATTCCACAGGACTTAGTTTGGAAATTCAAAAGAATGTGTTGAACTTTAAAGAGGTTTCAAGTATCAAAGAATGTTTTTTTATATTTTAAAATATGTCAATATACAGCTATATTATGCAACATCATGGGACCATTACCATGGACACTGGGTACCTGTGAGCAAAATTTATCCACAACAAAGTGACAAGCGTAAATTCAAAAAGTAGGGTTTCACACGAGACTCTCGTGTAAATTGAAAAATGATCTATATTCACTGTTCTAAAAATTTAAAACATACAAATTTTGAATGGAAAACAGTCCATTCCGTTTCCATTTTTCTTCTCATATTTCATTTCTTTAGTACACTCAAATTTGACTTTCGGCTGTACAACCGATAAAATTTTCCAAAGTAAACTTCGAATAAGTATTCGTCACCGGGGTGGAAATCACACCAGGGTGGTAAATATGTATGTGATTCCTGTGAAGTGTGTTAAACAAGGATTAATATTGTGCCACCATTACAGCCTCCTCAGATTCAAGTTATAATTAAAGAAGGTTGACTTTTTTGTGATTTGTCATTCCAAAAACTCTCCATAAGAATATTCCCTAAAAGTTCAATTACTTTCAAAACTATTACTCCTTCGATGTCCTAATTGATAATTCTTAAATTTCAATCAAATAAATCTTGATTATTTCATTCAACATGAGATAATTCCAGCTTATTCATAAGCAGATAATATGAAATAATTATATTATTGAAGAGATCCAATATCAGATCCATATCACAGTGAGAGAATATTGAATGGCGTGAACAAACGAATGTGCCTTATCATCGATAATAATAGTATCAAGCGGTATAGCATATAAATTTGAGCCGATTAATACTTGCTTGTGATTTGTACAATCGAACCGAGGAATGATGGAAAATAATATTCGCGGACACATCAACAGGGGGGAAGAGAGTGGAAAAGGAGGCTTCAACCGGAAAACAGGATTTTCCACGGTTCCTCATTACTGTGCATGACAATATCGTACAGTATCGTAATATGAGTTCATTGAAATGGGTAATAACGTGGTTTATTACGAAGGTTTATGTATCGACTCAAATGAATTACCGATGGCCCAATAGGAGAGTGCATTTGTGATTAAATAAAACAAACAAACGAACGGATAATAGAAAAAAGAAAAGAATAAGCGTATTATCTTCTACTCGTTAATTCATTTGTTTGATTGTACAATTGGACTCAGTCAATGTCAATAGTATTACGATGCACTTCATGTACCGCGTTTCTTCTCCCGTGAGGCAATATACGCCACGTATTTGCAGGAATAAATAAGATGATATTCCAAGTTTGAATACGATGAGATCAAAATAATTGGGCCGTAAGGAATACTCAATAATTCTTGCATACTTTTCCCAAGACATTCATCCACATTGAATAAACCATTTTGAATATACAAACCAACTGTTCCGTTATTCACTACTTACCCTGAATCCCTTAACAACCCCCATCTAGCCTCTGAATCTCTCTGCTCACAAATTTCAAGTCTGATGAAGTTATGATTGTAGAGATAGAAATGGAATTTTATGGTTGGATGCCATTTCGTGCGTATTTTCATTGAAATCCGTGAAAATGTGAAATCATTTCTTTTCTTCACTCTATTTGTCAGTGGGTGTGTGTTTTAATATACGCTGACGAGTTCGGAATTTCGCTTTTTCTTCTCTTCGCTGTCTGTGGTTTGATATACGTTTTTCTGTATTATTGATAGAATTTCAATTTTCATGAGCACACGTAATATAAAATACAGCTGAAATTGATCTAGATACTGTAAATTTCAGTACCAACTTCACTGATTTTTTAGAACAATTTTTGTACACGATTTTTGTATTCCCCAGTTCAGTAGAAACTGCAAGATCGTTATGTACACCAATCAAGTGTATCATACACCCTGCGATTTTCTTTCAAGCCAGAGGCATCGATTATTATAATTATCATCCCGAAAAACCTCATTCTCGATGGAACAAAGAACCATGTAGTGGAAAATACTGAGACAAAACGAACAAATTAACAGATAATTGTACATCTAATTTCCAATCAAATATGCCATAAAATTTAATGCATCGGACCCTGAATTTTGCTGAATCTTATGGTTTTGAATCTTATCTTCAATCGTTGAGTGAGGGATTGATCATTCACTTCGATACTAACGAGTAGAGAAAGCACTACACAGAGAAAAATGCAGTTCGAAAATATAGTAATAATCTTCAATAGAGAATTGGAGAATATTTTCCTTGATATCTGAGAGTATTTCGGAAGTTCGTAATGAAGATAATATAACAAACAATGGAAAAAAATATGAACAGTCCAAAAGTCGCGCATAGAATTTTCTCAAAATGATTGATGAAATTTCGAAATTTTATCATCCACTTTGTACAATTTCATACGCGACTTCTGAAAAGTTCATATTTTTTTCCATTTTTTGTGAGATATTGATAAATTTTCATTCTTTCTCAAATAACATCCACCAAAAATGTGAACCGCTTCATCTTCATCACGAACTCTCTCTTATTACTCTCAAATTTTAACAAATATTCTAAGATTTCGAGAAATTTTCTCCAATTTCCTACACTGGGAAAAATAATTACTAATACCAAAAAAAAATATTCTTGAATATTTTGAGGAATAATATATATCCTTGAATGCAGCTAATATGGTGTGGAGCCAAGAGAAATTTTCTTGAATCAAGAAATCTATGCTTGGTTCCAGAAAAATTTCCTTGCATCAAGAGAAAATAGTTTTGGAGAAATGGATCTCTTGGAACAAGAAAATATATTGTTGATGATAGTCATTATTTCTCTCTGTGTATTCAAATTATGAGGATGCAAGCGGCGTGAGCGCTGTGCATATTATCGAATGCAGTCTCACAATAACAGAATGCAAATTTTTTTTCACTATCTCAGCAGTTGTTATCATGTACATTGATTCTAAATTCAGTTGCTCCTGTTATTAGAAACAGTAGAACTTGTGAATAACAATCTTGTTAGAAGACTGGTCGAGTGCTGGCAAAGTTGCATCCACCACCTCCAGCCAAAACAACTATTTCCATTTCTTCTGTGGAAGGTTTTTCAAAGAAGGGGAAGAAGTAAGGGCGCCCCTGATAGAAGATAGCATGATACTTCTTCAATGTTCAACGCAAGACAACTTCGTCGTTCCCCTTATAAGTTAGCATGAAAACAATACAGAATCAAAGAATTCCGCCAAACACGGAAGCAGAACCCTTCAATACGGAGCAAGAATCGTTCGAATGGGAAAAATGGTGAACGTTCTTATTGAGAAGTCGCGCTGTAATAGTTTTGAAGATTTATATCGAATGTAGATACAGAAGGTGCATGAATCGGACATAACCAGTGAAACCATGGTTGGATTCATGTTCATATCGTGCACTCAAAATAAATCAATATCAAAATAAGAGTCTCTCTGTTATTTTGATGCGACCTCTCTCCTGATTTATCATAGCAAAAGTGTTCCTCTTTGTTTGAGAGGATTAGTCTTCGTGGTGAAAGAATTCTCATTTGTTCGATTCTCATTTGTTCAAAATGCATTGAATCGCAGGAGCATATTCTCAATTGAAGAAGAAAACAGAAGTGAAACATCTTCCTTGGTTGGAAAACATTTGTTTTTGGGTGTGACTAGGTTAATTGTTTTTGAGAATTTCAATCCAGAAAGATATTGTTAACAAAGATTTTTTGATTTGAGATTAATTTTTCAGTTATCCAAAAATTATGTTGGAACTCGTTGCAATGAGATGCCATGGTTTGAACTACCAAGTGCACGTAGACATCCAAATAGTACAGATCGAGGAAAAGGAAGAGATATTATGCAGAAGTCACGTGAAAAAAGGATAAATCTGGTCTCTCGAACAACGGTGGCGTTAACGACGACACCGGCAGTAACAATCGCAACGACGTAGTCATCATACTCCTCGTATAGTCTTCATAGTCGTCGTTTTCGTCGGCGACGATAATTATGATTCGGTGATATAATGACGAGGAGAATAGCCTTCTAGAATCGTGCTAGCTTGTTTTATCGTCCAACGTCCCTGTTGAATAATCTAAAAAATTAACGACTCCCATCTCCGTCCTTTCCCTTGCTTTTCAACCTTGCCATGAACTACTCAACCCCACCTCCCATTGCTGTCGATTGTGCGTTGCTCGGTTAGTCTCCTTCACGGCAATGCGTTCAATTTGCATTTCAGACATTTCGTTTCAGTTACTACCTACTCCTCGTTTGAATCTCCAGTAGCTTCCTAATATCTGTCCACAGCCCTAGCGTATAACTCTTGCGAATACCAGTTTATCCCAGTGGTTCCTTTTCATAAATTTTTATTCTTCTATCGAATCCAACTCCACATACTAGAAAACGTTCATTGAATGAGAAATCCAAAAGAAAGATATGTACTATGGAGCCTTGAATGGTTTTATAGATCGATTCTGATGGATCATTTCATCTCAATTCTCAACTATGATTTAGATTTTTACGAATTCGCATACTAGAGAATAACGCGTGAGAACGGAGAATGCGAGACTTGATTCTAAAAGTGACAGGAATATATTTCCATGTCGCTTTTAACGTACTGAGCTCGGCTGGGATCGTCGAAACCTAGAAAGTTTTCAAGTACTTAATGAATATGCATGACGAGATAAAGTAAAACATGGGTTATACATAAATTATGGATGAGTGATGTATGCTTTATGAATAGCTTTGAAAAGAAAATTCATAAATGGTCAGAGATGATGAGATGTGGGATTGGAAAATATCATGTTTGGAAAAAATAATATTTCCTTGAAGATGGAGAATTCTTATTTGTAAAGGAGAGAATTGATTACAAATCGTCATGGAACATCTTTTTGGGACAAACTATTCGATTCGATAAGCGCCAAAACTGTTGATTGTTGTGATCGGAACAAGCAATATCGCCTTTACTACGGCAGTTGAAATTTTATCAAATTTCGCTGTGCATCAGCGAAGCAATTATTTTCTCGCACGTAGTTGAGGGCGAGGGTACAATCAGAAAGCCAACAACCAAAGAGTTTTTCAAACATTGTCTTCACTTAGAGCTTTTGATCCAAATTCAACCAAATTCGGCATGATGTTCACTGCACGGAGAGAAGAGTTTGTTTGAGACACAAAGAAGGCTTATTAGTTGTGAACAGACCATCATTTGGGTCAAATAAGATGTGTTAATAGTTGATAAACCTTATTTGATTGAAATAAATTTGGAATACTTTTTTCTCAGTGTGAATATATATGAAGACTGACAACGTATTTTTCAAAATTTTTTCTTGTCACATATGGTAGACTTATTTACGCCCAAAGACATCACATTTGTTTTTCTAAAACAATCTGGCAGGAAGATTTATGGTAATTATATAGTGATACAACTTCTGTGTGAACCAACCAAAATGGAAAATAATAACAACACCAAGAATTGGCAGAAATTTCTCAAAACAAACTAGAAAATTTACCAAAAACTTGCGACGCTTTTGCAATAATTTCCATATTTCGCACAATGGAATCATAGAAATGTGTAGTTCACACAAAAGCTGAGAACAGAATGAAGAAATTTACCTTATAGGATGACAACATATCGCTTCGAACCTTCAAATGGGAATTTCTACAGAAAATATTGTCAAATAATTCACATCATAAGAGAAAAATCAATTCTGGTCTCATAATGTGAATTCTTTGACAATACACGGAGAAAAAGGAATTCGCTGTGGCAGCGAAGTCTACTTTTGCTGGGTTCCTTTTTCCAGAGCAGCAAATTTTTTGCTGTGATAGCAAACTATTTGCTGTTCCAGCAATCTTGTTAGCTGCGACAGCGAATTTTCAGCTGTGGCAGCAAAAAATGTTTGCTATCCCAGCAAAATTTGTTTGCTATTCTGTATATAATACTGAAAATTTGCTGGCGGAGCAAACATTTTTTGCTGCCACAGCTAAAAAATTGCTGTCGTAGCTAACACGATGGCTGTTATAGCAAATTTTTAGATGAGTCAGCAAAAAATTTTGCTATTCTATATATAATACGTCGATTTGCTGCGTCAGCAAATTTTTTCTCTCCGTGTATATTTCGTAAACATTTCCCTTTCCGTGTAGGTGCTTTTGCCACAGAGTGTAATTGAGTACCAAAAGGAATGTGGGAAAAGGGGTTTGAAGAGTATTTTTAACTTATGAAGAAGTGTATTGAATGTGTGGTGACGGAAATTATTCCGGGAAACTGGAGAACGTTTTTGAGAAGATCTATGTACTTATCCGAGTGGATGCAATTGAAATGAATTCGTCAGCTAGTCATCGTTGTACCTCGCAATTCAATATTTCCTACTCGAACGAGTTTATTCATATTAATTCCTAGTGAAGTCTCTCAGAGGTCAACTGATTTTGAATATTGTCAGTGTTGCTTATGAAATATTCTCTCAATTTGATGTTAATTCCTAGTCGGGTGATGTTTCCCGATGTATGAAGAGAATGAAAATTGGTTCACCATATATCTCCTGAGAGATCCCTCCCTTCTATGGAAAGGAGATTTATCATGCATGATAAATGGAATTTAAAAATGTTTTCAGTCAAGTGTCGATAAATCGTACATAGCTTCAATAGTACTGTGCACGCAATCTTGCATTGTACTGAGAAATGAATCAGATCGTCTTTGTTCCATGTAATGAATGTCATTACTATTCTATTGGACCATGTTTTCCTTTGAACTAATCGTCTCTGCATTTCAAAATAACGTGCTATAAATTTGATTACAGTCTCAGTCTCGATCCCATGATAATAAAAATGATACAGGATGTATATTGAAAATGAATCATAAATGGTATTTGAGCCTCTTATGATTATTGTATCGTATCAGCATAAAACATTCATCGTGGTCGACTTTTTCAACGAATTTTCAAATTCGTTTCAGATATGAGGATTATTTTTCCAACATCCTCATCTACCACACCAAGTTTTTTATGTTGATGAGATGTGATAATCCTCAAAAAGTGAATTTTCATACGAATTTTGTGCCACTCGTGTGGCTATCCACTCGTTCGATAACGTTTAAGAGTGCGATTCTTGAAAATGCATTTTACAAATTATTTTTCAAGGAAAATGAGAGCTTCGCTGAACCCATCTTTGGAGTGACGATAAACTTTTCAACGCGTATTTACCGCATTCAAACTGATAATAGTGTATAAAATTCATCAATTACTTCAAATCATTTGTTGTTACTCAATGTATCATTGAACTGCATGATTTTTCTGCACGGACAAAAAAGATTATTATTTGAAATAACTGTGGAACTTGTAAACGCATATGGACCAATTTTTTTGTTGGAATAACGAATTCATATATCGATTTAACCAATTTCTAATGGTTTCTGCACAATTATTCAAATCAATGCTGAAATTGTTATTCCAACAAAAACAGAAAGAATAGATTCATATGGGTGTATATGTGGTTACAGGCTGAATAGTTATTACAACAAGTCTTTTTTTCCGGGTGATATAAGCACTTGTCGCTGTGTGCTATTTCTTTAAAGGGATTTGGTGTTTCATTCAATTCATAATCTACTCTGTTGAGTTGGCTATACGATGTATGTAACTGTATCATATCCGCAAGAATCTTTCTCATTCATCGAGAAGAATGATATCTTTTTCCTCCTTATATATATGTTCTTGGTGTGTGAGTATGCGACCGCAGCCAGTAGGCCATCAACATTTTTGACATCGTTCTTGTCACGTTCCAGCGAAATGATCCTGATTCCTCCGACGCCTCTCGCGTAATAACTGGCCAACCCATAATACCGTCTCACAGTGCGTGTTGAAGCATTTGGGAACCTCAATCTTCAGTTCAGAACCTCAGGCACGAGACAGTTCCTCTTGATCTCTCGATTTTGTGGTGTGACCAAATGGAAACGCGTGTCCGAAATGCCATTCGGGATGGCCAAGGGTATAGAATCATTCAGACATCGAAACGATCCCACGTGAATAAACTACGTAGTCACGACGATTCCGAAGGCTTAGTGAGATACACTGAATGGTTTTTTTTTTGTAAAAAGAAAGGGATTCAGGAATAATCATCAATTATGTGACGTGAAATTCATATAAACGTTGTATATTGTTGGATTTTTCATCCACACACCTTCCCATACAGAAATTTACCATTGGCGCTAGCATGGCGCAATGTGGATGAAGTATGGCCGAGGTTAGGCAACCAAGCATGGTGCAACACTGAAATGATAACATCATTTTATGATTTATCGATGTGTTTTTCCAATGGAGCCCCATCATTGGTGCAGAAATGGCTATGAAATAGACCATCATTGGCAAACAATAGAAAAATTTGTTTATCAATGTTGCGCCAATGATAAAATTATAAAAAATAAATAATTATGAAAATTATGCGCATTTCACAATTTTCCATATATGTTATTCGGGACAGTATTGTGTTTTCCTCATTTATCTGTAAACAACTCGGTGTTTTTTGTCACTAAAGTTTGCTATGAGCCCTCTGGTGTAACCTGTAACAAAGAACGATCGACTGTTCTTCCAGAGAATTATTTGAGCCTTATATATTCCTTGTATACATCTCTCCCCACTCGCAAGAAACATTCGATCGGTAACTTTGCTAGCAATTCAGCCGTCAAAAGTTAAAATTAAGGAGCATGCCAATATTGAGCCATGCTATTACCAATGATCGGCGCTATCTCAAAAACTAATTTGTATCCAGACTAGACCAAAGTTTGTGGCAATATTCAACCACGTTACAAAAGATCCTCACTTTCAATACAATCTATCATTCCGTCAATGTTGGACCAAGGATGAGCCTAGCAAGCGCCAAGCCTGGCGGAATTGTGGATCAATGTTAGACTGACAACCTCAATTCGGTGAACACCAATATCGGTGCAACATCATAATTGTTGTTCATCAATATTGAATATTTATTAATTGCCAAACCATGGCTGTTAACATTCCGCCAAGCTATATTCTATTCTCAGCATTGGCGGAATCTGAAAATTTATATATGGGTTGTATTCGATTATGACGTTACAATATTGATCTGAATTTCATATCATTATAGTGATTATCAGAAAATTGAAATCTATGGAAATTCTAGGATTATTTGGAAGCTGTGATTGGTTAGAATGTAGTATTACCATGTTCTTGTAGGGGTGTATGTACATAAATGTGTATGAATAAAAGGAGGGAAGGAAGGAAGGAAGGAAGGAAGGGAGGAAGGAAAAGGTTCAGTACGACGAACGATAAACTAGGATGCACCTCGCAGGAAGACAAGCTGGCCTTAAGGGTCTGACGTACGATCTTCCTGGTGACTACTTACGGGACAAAGCCACCAAGCTCTACTTCTCCCTCCAGTCAGCACGAAGGCAGACAACCTTACCATCTGAAATAACTTGAACAGGCACATCTCCTTACCCCTTGAGCGCCCTGTTCAGTATCTAACACCCCGTTCTTCGCCACTTTACTTCACTCCAGCTACCTTGAGCTCCAGGGAGGAGAAGGGAGAGTGAGAGAGAGAAAGCGGAGCGTAACTGGTCGTTGGTTGCGGTGATGGGGTGGCGTGAGTAGTTACGTACTCGTTGCACCCGTTATTAAGCTATTATTCGAAGAGATGCATCGTAGGCGACAGTACAGTACCCTCCTCTTGTCTTCTTCTTGGTTTCTAGAATCCCTGTCCTTGTCATTAGCAAGGCTTTTCTCTCAACAATTCTGTTCCTCGTCTCGCTTTCATCTACTTTCTCTTCACCCCATCATTCTCCTTTCGGCAACCACTACACTTGCAAGTGCACTTTGGTGGGGTTATAAGTCCTGACTTGAGGCGAAAATTGGGAGAGAAAGCATAATTAAAGGAATGCATGATCGCATGGAAGATCATTCATATGTCACGTGATAATATTTGAATATCATGATATAAGAGATCATGTCGGATATAATAATATTTTTATTTTACTCGATGATGGTTATTTAATTAATATATGATTATTATCTGTTCACTTGATTATTTGTCGATAAATTATGTCACAACGGATGTTCATTGTTCATTATTCTATAATCCTTATACCAATTTGTAGTAGTCATAATGAGGATGTTAATTGAGTCCTGGATTGTTAATAACCATGCACTCATAAACAATTATCATAACATAACAATTACTGTCTCTTACATTAAATTCTATGTACAAATCGAAAAGGCAAAAACGTTTTCAATGTTCAGAAATTTCACTTCTTGGCTACTTTTATTTTCACGTTTGTTCAAATCTATTGTAAAATCAACGTTGTGAAACATATATCATTGTGAAATTAGAAAATTGAAATGAATATAAAATCACATTATTGTAGGATAATTTTACTTTTTGAAAGAAAATACACTCTTTATAAAGCAAAGTTTATAGTTCATACAACTGCGAGCCGTGTCCCAACATGATTCATGACACAATTCGTACCACGAGATCTGTCAAATAATTTGAGTACACTTGTACTACTCAGAATTTGAAACCTCAAGATGCGAACCCCACTCGATTACAAGCTATTGAAAATTCATGGTTCGTCAAATCACGAATTACATTCCACACTACAATGAATTCTCAAGGAGTGTATCAAACACGTTCGGGTTACAGAATCGAGTATAAAATCATATTTAAGAAACATAAAATTGTGGAATCCTAATATCATAATACCCACCTATTTTCAAATACTTCCTGCATCCGCTGAAGGAAAAATGCTCACGACGCATCGAGACATACACGATAGATTTTCCTTTCAAAGATGCACGGAGAAAACAATACGGAAAAAGTTAGGTGCGCAACTAAGTTCTCGATGTTTTTTTTGTGAAAATGCAACTTTATTGTGAAAAAATGGTTACAAATGAATCATCCAAAGTATTACCCATCGCTAGCCACAACTTTTGCCCATTTTTCTGGCAAAGCTCGAATACCGTTACGATAAAAGAGTTCCCCTTTTGAGGCTATCCACGAATCAAGTCATTCTTTGATGTCTTTATATGAGCGGAACTGCTCATCAGCCAGACCATGTGCTATCCCTAGCAGAAATGACTCCAGCCACCTCATAGTTAATGTCAAGGCCCTGTCTAGTAACTAGCTTCACTGCTAGTGCCTTGAAAGGTGCTAGATAACCGCTATAATCATTTTTACTGGGACCGAACAGAACAAGTGATAACCGGACGGCGCAATATCTGGGGGATATGGTGGGTGGGGTAGGACTTCCCATTTGAGCGTTTTCACGTAGGTTTTGACGGTTTGGGCAACAGAGGCTGATCGTTGTCATGCAGTAGAATCACTTTGTCGTGCTTCTACTCATATTGTGGTCGTTTTTTGCGCAGTGCTCAGCTCAGTTGCATCAATTGAGTTCGATACCGGTCCCCAGTGATGGTTTCGTTCGGTTTCAATAACTCAGCGTCAGTGTAATAAATAACACCGACCTGGTCCTACCAAATACACAGAATAACCTTCGCTGCATAAATATTCGGCTGGGCCAATGATGTGAAAGCATGACCGAGCAGTCCTCATGATTTTCTTTTCTTTGGGTTGCTGTGATGAATCCATTTTTCATCGACCGCCACGATGCGATGATAAAACTCTTCCTTTTTTGCCGCTGGAGCAGTTGTTCACAGGTGAAAAAACGACGCTCCACGTCCCCTGGCTTCAACTCATAAGGAACCCAAAGTTCCTTGCTTCTGAATCATTCCCAACGCATGCAATCGCAATTCAGCGTCTTCGAATGTTTTTGGCTTTCCTTCACGTGGACGGTTGTCAACATCAAAATCACCGTCTTTGAAGTGACAAGTCAATCACGACACGTTGTTTCACTTAGAGCAGGATCTCCGTAGACTTTTTGGAGCTCTTGATGCGCTTCAGCTGCCGTTTTCTTCGGATGAAATAAGAAAATCAAAACTTCCCGCAAATGACGATTATTCGGTACAAAATCAGACATCTTCACACAAACAAAAGTATATGACGCCGAAACAAAATCACTAACGTGTCCAGGTGGTTTGTTTACCATATGTCTGAGTACGGTTCATGACGTTTAATTTGGATATGTCAAAATCGACCAGCGCTTACTACTGGAGCCATCTATTGACAAACACCGAGAACTTAGTTGCGCACCCGATATTTTGATTATTTCGATAGGATTCTACCATAATTTGTGGCAATACATCGCCATCCAAGTAGCAGAAGGGGTTAGAAATGCTAAGAGCGTGTTTGGAAAATCCTACGAACATGCGTAGAACCTCCAAATGAGACTGTTTCGAATAATTATGTGCCATGCACCTCCATAGAATATCTTAACGGATTTATCCAAAATAGTCTCATTCGCACATCCTTTTCACATTCATAGAGTCACCATAGCATATTTGAGAAGTTCTTGTGCTACTTGGGCATAGTCTCCCTAATATACATATATTCCATATTTATCGAAGGATTCATCATTTGTATATTCAATTCAAGTACGCAACGATGGAAAAAAATACGATAAACAAAGGAGAAAACGTGGACTTCATGAGGTCCAAATTAAAACTGTGATTTTATTCAAACCATGTCGGTGAAAAGTCAGAAGAAAAATGTACTAATGTGTTCTTCGATTAGAGCTGAAGTGCAATATTTTCATAGTACTTTCCGTCAACTGGATAAAAGTGCCATAGGAGTATAGATAAAAATAACGATTTGAATCTCAGATTTAACCATACGTGAAGGAACGCTCACACAACATCAATCGTTAAGCCATTTGTAGCAGTTTTGGCAGTTTGCCGAACGTGTGCGGAGCATTGACGTATAGTATTAGATCGAACACTTTCAAGGACCGAGAGTCGGGATATCTACGGTGCAGGTATATGCCAAGAGTCAATGTTTCTTGGTCGCATAATTCATACCCTGCTTGAAAGATCCCATACAAACCGATTCAAATTCAATGGGTTTGAATAAGACCCATAAAAACTATTCCGATGCCCATTCAAAATGAATAAGAATGGATGGGAAATATTGTAGTAATAGGATTCAATTGGTGATAGCCCATTAGAAATGTGAGGGGTTTATCGGTGTGTTTTACCGGTTTTAGTGAAGGAACGGGAGGGGATAAGCAACAACAGGAACTTTCACATATGGGTCCTAAGACAATAAATGGGAGAATTCCACGAGATGAGCATTGAATGAGATTAAATAAGGAATTCTCATTTGAATCTGTTACTGCCTTCCACATTAATTCCGATTGGGTTTCAATGGAAGATTTCTGAAACCGAATTCTATGGGCGGGAATAGGATGTTTCTGAACTGTGAATAATAGATGAGTTCCTCTGGGAAATACCCGATGGGGACAACTGCTCGTTCTGAGAGATGAAAATTCTGCTGAAGTTATTGAGAAACATTCCACCAGCAAAAATCCAATGCAACGTCATGGTATACTTCTATTGGACGAAATAAGTCTGCAACAGTATGCTTTCACAGTCTGTTCTAAGAATCTGACTTATAAAGGAATGGTGGATTTTGGTAAGGATGGGCCATCTTCGGCAAACATCAAAGATCAAGCAACTCATGGATTGGTGATCATCTTTCAACCTCTTGCTGGTGAATATACACAGACGGTAGCTGTTTTCACTTCAAACAACCCCGTGAAAGGGGAGGAATTAGCAAAATTAGTGGCAGAAGCGATTATATATTGAGAAGGAGCAGGAGCCAAAATCCATGGCGTAGTTGCAGATGGCGCTACAACAAATCACAAAATGCGCTGAATTTTAGGTTGTAACAGTACCATGCATGGAACGAAAACGTGGTTCACTCATCCGTTAGAAAATGAGCGGAAAATATTTCTATTCTGCGATATTCTACATGTTGTGGAGAATATACGGAATCGTCTTCATGCTCATGGTCGTTGAGAAGTGAGTTGGAATGAGTTTTGTGATTCAAAACTTCTAAATTACGAAAAATACTGTGAATTCCTTGATAAATTCTTTTTTTCCAGTTAAGTTCCAATGAAAAGTATATTGAATGGAAATATTTCATCCACTCATTTGATATTGACAGTGAACATCTAGGAAATACCCGAGTGTGCCTTAAACTGTCTAGAAGTCATTTGGAATTAACGAATACTTCAAAAATGCGTATACGATTAACTCACGTACGATCAACTCAGGTTGAACAATTTTATTATCATTCATTTCATAATAATTATACATGCACATTATATGTCTCTCGCCTAAATTTTCCAGATATCCAGCAACTCTGTTCCAAATGGATTAAATTTTTATATAAACCAAACATTTTCGATAACAGAAGGTTGCAAAGAAGCCATAGAGTTCTGCAAACTCATTAATGATATGTTTGATGCCTTAAATCGAAAATCACCAAATCAAGGGTTACTCCAAATTCTCATAATTTCAAGGTATGAAAATATAATATCTCAATTTGAAAGAAAAGGGTCCATTCATACTCTGATTAATAAAGGGCGTTCCTTGTTCGACTTCTCCCTAGAAGACTGCTAGATCTTTCCAATCGTTTCACGTCATTAATAACACTAGTCAACAGTCAATTTGCGACAGTCCAAATGATGGTGCCAGTTACAGACCATGATGGTTGGTCCAACAGCCAATACGGAACACACTTGGTTCCAAGCGGTGTCAGGTTGGTTCAAGCTGGTGCTGGTTACAACCATGATAGTTGAATCATGTTACACTTTATGTTTTATGTAATAAATGCATATGTATACTCAAATTTACAGGAAAAATTTATCACTGAGTGGAGAAAGCCCACTGTGGAGAGCTGTGTGGCAGACAAGCGTGCTGTTACAAAAATTATGAAATTTTCTATGTTACATTATCAAACACTGTGGTTCTCATTGATTGGAACTTCAAGTTCGTTGTTTGAAATGACATCTGTCTTTCGTATCTGTCAACTCTTCTTAAATCATCCTTTCAGGAATAAATATGGTGATTAGATGGCAGACGATGGTTGGTGTCTTGAACAGACATGAAGGGAGAGAAAAGCATGACATGGAAAATACATATTTTATTTCCATTGTTCAAATTCTGGAAAACTCTTGTACATGATATTCATTGTACAACAAAATTCCGATTCATTGCTCTAAAGAAGTACCATACTGCCTTGGAAAAATATATACAAATACTGCTGTTGCTTACAATAAGACACTTCTCCCATACTTTGTGGTAGTTTTTAACATGTGTACGCTCTGGCTTTAATGATCCATAAATTATGGTACTTTTTCATCGAATTTATAATTCTTTTTTCCGTATTGTTTTCTCCGTGTAGGTCAAGAAAAAATATCACAAAGTCAATTGGTATTTCTAGAAAAATGCGTGATGTGATAAACGAGTGGTCAAAACCGTTACTAAAGAGGTCTTATTTTAGTGGTTGCAAGCTCACTCTTCCAAGTTAATAACGCAGGGGGAATCAGGAGTATAAGATGCCCTCAGGAAGCAGCAAAGAAGCTCTGAGAGAGGATAGAGGTGGACTTAGGTAGCCTTGGTACAAAGAACAAAGAAAGTCAGAGCAAACAAGAATAAGAAAAAAGAGAGAAAGAACAGTCTCGAGGAGTGTCTCTCTGAAAGCAATATACGGTTCCTGGTGAACGACCACCCCGAAGTGCTTCGACTGCATTCCCCAAATTTTTAGACGGAGCGCCATTCCGTCATTCCTTAGCTACGAAAACGATCATATTAAATTTAATTTTCATTATAGTTACCTAGTCATCCGCCGAAGAGGAATATGTATTAAAATACTTTGACTCTATTCTCATTGAAGAAGGAGAAATGTTTCAACAGATAATCAAATCCTGACTCCAAACAATATACCTTTCTTGATGTTTTTGAAAAATAATTGAATGAACTAGGTTGAAGGAGCTCATCAAAGAAGATGTGGCGTATACTAAGAAGAAAATGCCTTCAAAGAATCTTCCTCGACATACCAGATGTATTATACTCTGTGTATAAAGATCTTCTTTGAATCGGAGAGAATATGTTCTGATATATAATATCATTCCCGAACTATGTTACGCGGTATTAAACTAAGTTTTTCAATGTGACCCATATGTTTCTTCAAATCTGACTCTGATTGGTGAGTCAAATCAAACGTAGAGAAGGAACATTTCATTCGATACAACTGATAAATGGATTTCTTGATCATTTTTTATGTTATCAATTCGTGGCAAGTTCACGTAATCAACCTGCCTAAAGTTCTAACGTTAATCTCCCGGTGGACAACCATCGGTTCAAAGCTCTGGGAACCGTATGATTTATGTTCATAACACTTGGTGAAGTAAATTTGACTTGCTTTTCACAGGATCATAACATGTCATGTTCTGTTGGAAGGAAATTTCAAACGACTCTCGTATAATGACTACAATAATGATATAAAAGTCACGGAACATCTATCAAGATGTTAAATTTCTTGCAGGACAATGTCTAAAAGATGAAAAAAGTAAATCAAAGATTGATGATGATTTTTAAGAATATAGAGAAGCATTCTTTCAATAGTAATCAAATTAAAATCCCAGGATGGATGATTTGTTTCGGAAAACCAATATCATTCGCGAAACATACTAGTGAATACTCGAAAGATACCTCACATAATAATATTAATTGAAAATGTCAATATATTTCTTAAGCATTCTCATCCACCTTATCTCGCATAATCGATATTATGGAATTAACCTTCATCAAGATAATCCAATCAATGTTCTCTGTTTCCTGGAATGTCATTTACATCCAATAGAAGTCCCTCTTTGTAAAAATATTGGAAAGGGATTGAATAGATTTGAGATAGGAATTATCTTTGGCGATACCTAATTTTATTATGATATTTAATGATATTTTTCTTAAGAGTCTAACACGTCTGTTACGGAGCAAGAAGGGACCATAAATCTGCCAACGACACCCTTTCTCCGGCAACCCTTATCAACTCTCTGACTAGATCGATATCGCTGACTGCGGAGTAACCCATCCCGTTAACAAGGCAATCAGGGATAGTTTCTCGATATTGTACGAGCTGACTTAACTTAATTAAGGGATGTTCCACAACTGTAGATTGTATCAACTACAGTTGGTATTTCTAAACAATATACGTACATATATGATTCTTACATAGGATGAAACCACGAATCTCTAGAGAATATGTTCGAATAATAAAGAGTTTTCAAAACAATCACCACGAACTATTGAAATTTTCGAAGAGGTTGTGAGAGAGTTCCCAAATCTCCAGTTCTCCTCGGTGAATTTCAACAATTTCAGGTATGCTTCTCCGACTTAGCAACTTCCCTCCTCTTGTGCAAATCACAGATCACACTCGAGAGATTTGGATTGACTATTCGCTACCTTCTCTCTAAAATATTACTTTCCTCAAGAGAGGCGATTAATAGGATTCAAACTCTCGCACTCGCGTATTCTGATACTATGTTTGTTCAGTCGCGTATACCAGACATGAGGTCCGTTTTTCCCTCAAGCATGCAATGGAAATTACTGATAATATTTCTACCGAACTTCGAGGCTTATGCAGGGAACGCGCGAAATGTTTTTTAAACAGAATTTATCACTGCTGTTCGTGATATCGATAACAACTTTTTGATACAAAAGCATCTGTGTTAAATCATCGACATTCAGAATTATTTTCTTAGAAGTATTAGGGATTGTGGATATTGAATTACTCCTTCAGAAAGTCATGAGTGAAGATGAAAGATGAAGATCGTACATTAATCATATAATAATCAAGCAGCAGAAGTACAAATCAGGATGAGACAAAGAGAATCAGTCATGAGGAAGGGACTCGATTTTATCTTCCATCCCCCAATTCTTTACAAGAGGATAGAATGGAATGATCCAAAAGCAGAAGTGGAATCAAACAAAGCAAGGATCAGCGTTTACAAAAAATCATAGAAAACATTAAGCAGCTGCCGCTGTGTTTGTATCGATTTCAATAAAACCATTTGTATGCGGCAATGAGGAAGTCATACTGATAGATAAGAATCCACAATCGTGTGTATACACTGATACGCAATGAGATTCAAGATATGCTTTTCATGTTCGAGAGATTTATTCCGCGGAAGGTATACATTTGAATAATTAATCGATCATTCTTATCCGGATTTTAGTAGCTCCGTGATATTCAAATTTTTTGAATGATTTTTATCAGTATTCTTGCAAATCTCTGGAGGAAAAACTATTCCTTCATGTAGACTCGTGTGGAACGCACTTGGACCTGCCAAAGAACGACGAGGAAGAATCGACATTGATTGTTGTCACTACTATTGGGTTGGCAACTAAGTAATTGCGGATTTTTGTTAGAAAATCAAAGACACTTTTTTCATGGAACTAAATAACTTTATTCTGTAATGTATTGCCCATTTTGATCAATAACCCTTTGCCATCTTTCAGGCAGCATCCTAATCCCACGTTCATAAAACTTCTGGTTTCTATTAGCAAAAAACTGAATCAGGTACGATTTGACATCATCATCATTACTGAAATTTTTACCACTCGAGGAGTTTTGGAAAGATCGAAACAAAAAGTAATCAGATGGTGCAAGGTCAGGACTATATGGTGGATGTGGCAAAACATCCCAACCAAGCTCCAATAATTTTTGCCGAGTGACCAAAGATGTGTGTGGCCTTGCATCGTCATGATGGAATACAACACCTTTTCGATTTGTCAATTCGGGCCGCTTTCCTTCAACTGCATTGTTTAATTTCGTTAGTTGTTCAATGTAGACATCAGAATTGATCGTTCGGTTGGGTGGTAAGAGTTCAAAGTAGACAGTTCCTTTGTAATCCCACCAAACTGATAACAAAACCTTCTTTTGATGAATATCAGCTCTTGCTGTTGTTCGAGTTAGTTCACCTGGCCTGCTCCACGATCTTTTCCGCTTGATATTGTTGTACACAACCCATTTTTCATCGCCAGTTATCAGTCGTTTTAAAAATGGATCATTTTCATTACGTTTCTTTAGCAAATCGCAGATGTTAATGCGTCGCGTTGAATGCGTTTCTTTCAGTTCGTGAGGAACCCATGTATCGAGTTTTTGAACATAGCCAAGTTGTTTTAAGTGATTGTCAATGCATGTATGTGATACATGAAGTTTCTCTGCAATCTCACGTGTTGTACTGTGACGATCCGAATCGATTATTGCTTTGATTAGGGCGTCATCAACGTCAACTAGACGACCAGAGCGTTTTTCATCTTTGAGTGAAAAATCACCGGAACGAAATTTGGCAAACCAATTTTGACACTGCCGTTCTTTTAAGGCTTCGTCACCATAAACAGCATATAACTTTTCATGAGCTTGTGATGCGTTTTTCCCTTTGCGGAAATAAAAAAGCAAAATATGACGAAAATGTTCCTTTTGATTTTCCATTTTTCAACGAACGCCAAACGAAAACTACGCAAACGATCAAAAAACTTTTGTTACTGATTGACAGCTGAATTGCCAACTATCAAATAACAAGATGTGTTTTACATTTTTACTACGTCTGCAAACCTAAAAATTCAACTGACACCATCTATGAGTGAAATCCGCAATTACTTAGTTGCCAACCTGATAAAAAATGTGTGCCATAGCTGACACGATTGGTGATGTGGCAAACAGATGGCTGGCACGGCGATGAATTCCCTGTTTCAGCAAAGGTGAACGGGGAAACCAAATTTTGTTGCCCTAGTGAATTTGTTTTCTCCGTACTCCCCTGTCTAAATTTGGAACAGTGAAATCCCATCGATTGCAGTGAAAAGTCGATCACTGCGAATCAGTGCATATACAATGCACAATCAATGAACATTAACTGATCTTTGCAGTAAAATCTCACGAATTTAATTAGTCAGGAAGACTTTCAACTGCATAACCAGTGATTATTCACTGATATTTCACTGATTCCATTCTGTGGTCGAGTTTTAACTGCAGAAGTAGTGAAATTTCACTATTTGAGTTTGTAAAGCCTTTTGCTGGCAACATTTCCAAGTTTCTTCCCCATTCATTTAGGATTTGGAGAACAAGTGAGGAACAAGCGGAAAAAAATTATAGGATTTTCTTTGAAGATGAGGAAAATATTTTTTCATCAAATATTCCATCCGATTGCCAATTATATCTATTCCCCATCTCCTTCGGAATTCTAATAATATAACATGGCTTTTCTTCTGTGTATTTCACACTACTAAAATTGATGAGTTCTCCGTGTGATCAGGATCGCCCGAAGCGTGAATGCGAAGTAAGTTATGTAGATAACCTCAAAGGGTACATCAATAAGATCCGTTTCAGAATCAATCATCCCATCATAGCACCTATGGGTAATTATTTCAGGACCAATTGAGATGCTGTTCACCTCGGAAAGAGGAGAATGAATCTTCTATTTTGTATTTCATTATTTATTGTATTGCTTTTTAAGTTTTCTTATTTCATAGTAAATATATTTTCTATCATGTAGAGAAAATAGGCGAACAATTAGGTTCCTCGCGGGAGAAGAAAAATAACGAAGCTTGAGACCTCACTTGTGATGAAGAGCTGAATTGAAAAACTGAATTACGTGGTATATAATTTTCAAAATGTCGTCCGGTTGAATCTCACTTGGCGTTCAGTGATAAATATTCGTCTCTAGGTTCAAATAATAGAATTCGATAGCTGAAACGTTTACTTACTGATTGAAATTGGTTACGTCTGACTGAGGAAATCAAACAGAATGTGACTGTTTTCATAAGAATAATCTCAGAACAATTATTAAACTTTCTGCAGTTCTTACCGAACGGATCTCAGATTCTCTCTGCACTTCCCTTCAAGGAAGAAAGTAACTGAAATTGGGTACGATAGGAATGCTATGATAGCACCTTTGTACGGGTTTTATCAGAGATGGAAAATATCGTGTCGTAGAATTCATATGTAATCCGGATGCAAAAATGATGTACATTACATCAGTTCTACCATATTTTACCTTGTAAATTCATGTAGATTTTGCGAAACCTTTGCGATCCAATGTAATTTTTCAAGAAATTTTTAACCGAATTCTGAGTGGAGAGAATCTCGTGATAATTGCCGAGCATCACAATGTTTGTGAGAATCTGAGAGAGATTGATTTCAATTACATCATATCCGACAAATGAATTCCCAGTTGTGTGTTTTGATATCCTAATTCCTTGGAATCTCCTCAATAAAAATACTGGGACTTGATATATTTTAACCCTTAGTGTGCACACGGGGTCATTTTAACCTCAGCATTTTGATCGGATTTGAATATCCTCTTTTTGTAGCTTCAACTTCAAGCAGGTTTTTTTAAGGAAAAGGAATAATTGAAAATAAAAATTATGAAAATCTATGACATTCATGAAAATTCATGAAAAATTATTAGAAATATGAAGAAGGATTGAAACGTATAAGGGAGAGCAATATCTTTCTTTCAATGTAGAATTAGAAAACGCTTTGGACACAAAATAAAACACTTCTTTGGAGCTCCTTTTGTCCCGTTTGATGAAATTCGAACATGACAATAACAATAATATTCAAGAACATAGCGTAAGCGATCACAAAAACTCGACCACATACATCTATTTCATAATTCCAATTCTGTTCACCCTTCGGAAAAAGAAACTATAGGAGTTCCGAATTTCGAATTGATGCAGAAAACATTCCAAGATCATATATACAATGAAAGAATCTCCAAGTGTCATCGAAACGAGAATAGCTGGCTTCACGTATTTCTCCACGTCAGGACTAGAAGAAACACAGAACACGTTAGAATCAAAGTATTCAATTACGTTCATTGTTAACGTCACATGAAAGAACACATTCTTTTCTTAGCGAAATGAAACATATATAAACCTTTTATATCTTCACAAGGGTATTCCATTTTGACTTTACTTGTCTACAATACCCACACCATACATGTGTAGTTTTCTCAAACGTGAGTTAACAATTTTCGTGAGAAGAAACGCTGAAATCCTAAAATCCTACCTTACAGTGGGTGACGTGGAACGAATACGAAGGCCGAAATTGCCTCCTTCTGAGCCCAAGAGACTTTTGAAAACAATGAGCCAACGTCTTGAATAGATTCGGGGGTGGAGTGCAAGGGTAGACGCCTTGAAACGTACTGAAGAGCAATTTCAATTAACCGTAAAAGGACTCCCTCTCTCTCTCTCTCTCTCTCCTCTTCTCTCTTCTCACACATACATATAAGTATAATCAATCTCGTATCAGAGAACGAACACATACATACATAACTACACACAAAGTCAATACTTTAAGAGGTAGGAACACCACGAAGAGATCTAAATACGTTGAATGGAGGAACGGTGAAGACGATTGATGTACATGTGAACAGCGTTATTACAAAATCTTCTACAAACTCACAGTGTCCTGTATGGTATTTCTAGGGGAGATGTGGGAATCAAATTTCGATTGAAGAGAAGAGATTCTTAGGGCAACTTCAAACACACAGTCCAGTAATTGGTTCACTCAAAATGGATCGATATACAATTACAGAGTAATTAGAGTACCAATTAAGTTCACCACTGCAATTTGGTGAGAGTTTTTCTCTTTGGTCTAGCAGACTCTTTAGTACTTACGTATAAACTCTTGTGGATCGAAGCAATTCAAGAAGTTTGTTTCACACTTCATTGTGGGAAAATAAAAATAATCTCAAGGAGAAGGAAGGGGAAAAAGCAAAGGAATCATGTTTCAAAAGATTGCTTAAACATTTGCCGGATAGCGGACCCACATAGCACACAATGTCTCAGTAATATTCTCAGAATATCACAAATATCTCACTCGAAACATTTTATGTTGAATATTCCATAGATATTGCGGATAGAATATTTCATTACAAATATTCTGAGAACCTTGCAATTGAAATATTGCACATATCATATTCTGCAATGTTTTGGGAATCTACGATGAGGGATATTTCATGTTTGTCGCAAGTGAAATTCTCTGAGAATATTCTAGTAGCAATATTTCATGTGGCAGTAAGAATTTGTATTCATCAGACCCGGTACTTACTTGTTAGGAAAATTCACAAGTCGAGGGCGAAAGAAATCTTTCTCCCACGACCTGTCCAATTTCAGTTTCAGAGGATTCTGAAGTGATTGGTCTATATATCCCACGGAAACGAATTTATCAAAAACACATCATTATGATGACGAAAGGTGGCACTTTGAGGGCAATGAAGTCATCTCAGTGATCAGCTGAGGTGATAGAGGCTCTGTCTATGACTCGGAGAATTGGGGTTCGATCCTCACTGAGGGAACTTTCTTAATAGTCGACTTTCAATGTGTATTTCCCTCACAAAGCCATCCACATCATATTCTATCCAACATTTGTAGAGGAATTCACTCTGGAGAAAAATTTTTTCCACCAAAAGCAGTATTTTAGACCATTGGTACTACACGTCATTATGAAAGGTTTTCCTGTATCAAATATCCCTGAGATGGTCTGAGCAATATTTCAGAATGTCTCCAGAATGTCTCCAGAATATTACAACAATAATCTGTGTGATATTGCAGAATGTCACAAAGATGGTGACATAAGACATTCTGGAGACATTCTGACAATATTCTTCATCAGAATATTGCGCATTTCAAATATAACATTCTGGCAATGTCATTAAGATATTTTGTGCTATGTGGGGAATATCACGAAATCGTCACATTCGAAACATCGCAAATAGTTTTCAAATTCAATTCTTCTACTTGAACGTGTTCCTAAACATTTTCTAAATCTTTCGAAACTTTCCTTCAAAATGTCTCAACCTATAATTTCCAATTATAATTGCCTCTGAGCGAACATCTTATTTTATGGTCTAACAATAGTTCCTGAGCATGAACGAACTGCATGTGTGGAAATACCAAGCCCCAGGTTTGCGTCTCCAAAAGTCTTCTGAGGATTCAATGAATTTTTGAAGGATTGTATTAGTTTTTTGCTTATTGGTCTCTGAACAATTCAATACACTGAGAGAGAGAGGTACCTAGCTGCAGCAGCTAACATTTAGTTGTCCTAGCTAGCGATGCCAGAAATTCGAACTTTCACCACCTCTTGCCCCCTCCGTCAAGACATTTTGCCTGTACGCAATCAAATTTCTTTTGTCGACGATTTCATTGTGTTGATGGAGAAGGTGAAACTTGGTTTCTGGTATCACTGGTCCTAGCTACATTCTAAATGTCAAAAATTCTTCATCCATCGTTTTTCAATAATTAAAAACCATGAGGGAACCGAATTTTATATTTAGAGTCTATTCTCAAGTATACACTGAATTATTATCTATTTTAAATTTGAATTTATCCAGTAATTTATGAGAAAAATCGGTGCAAAATTTTACCTGCTTCTCCTGGTGCTTGAGTGTTCCATCGATATTCTGTTGTGCAAATACGAGAAACTGTATTCGCAATCCATCTCTACGTGAGCTTATAAAAAGCTCGAGATAATGCAAAAACGAATATTGCAAGAAATCAAAATGTCAGACATTTGAGAGGACTATAATATACGTTCATGATATTCATTGGTATAATGTTTTATGAATTCTGTGCAGAACTTTTAAAGAATTCTTTACGCATTCTATGTGTTTACGAAGAAGCTGAAAACAATTCGAAAACAATAGTTCCTTTAGAATACTCCTTCAAAACTTTTTTCGCCCTGTTTTCGAACATATGTGCTGTGTGGGGAGATATATTGCCTGCATATAATTAGTTCCGATGGTAATAATAAATGAAAATGTCGTTACATTGCAAGATACATCTCATTGATGATCAGAAACTTTATGTAATCCCAGCCAACAAAATCAAGGTAGCGCTTCTGGCAGTGGTGCTACCATTCACTTATACAGTTAAAAATCTTCTGTACATATATGGCTTCATTTATGTATGGAAATAGGAGCGACTTGGTAGTATTTTTACTAGGAGTACTACTTGGTAGCGCTCCAGGATAATACTGATAGCGCTGAGGTAGTGCTACGTTATAAATTGAATCATATATATGTTGTGGTAGCATGCAGTCTCACGGTAATGGAAAAGCTACTACGTTGCTACCACTAGCACTGCTAGTAGCGGAAACGTGAATTTGGAAGCACTTTGCTGGCTGGGATGGAATATGAATTCAAATGAGTAGAAATAATACTGAATGATGAGTGACACAAGAATATAATATTCTCAAATTATAGTACAAAGCTTATAATTATTGTAAAAAGTGTGAAAAAAGTGTATCGTAAAAACCTCAATATGTGATTGAAACAACTGCTAGGAAAGGTACGTCCAAAATTTGTTGTGTTTCTATCAATGACGCAATGATTAACTGGAACGCTGCGGGGTTGACTCAACACAGTAAAAAGTGAAACTTACTTCCAACGTTGATATCGGCTGATTTTAAGATGCAGCCAAAACTAGTCTTATTTCAGCTGAAAGTAAGCATCCAAAACAAATACCGACACAATGGAAAAGACTGAATTCCAGTCAAGTTTTCAATTAAGATGCAGCCACTTTCAGTCAGACTTTTTACAGTGAACCAAAAGGCTATATTTGTACCAAACAGTAATGGGTACGTTACTCGTTACTCGTTACTCATTATACATGAAATATCCCTAACAGCACATCCACCGACTTCCACGTCGCATCCCCGTGGACTCCACGTGGAAAAATGGTGGACGTGGATAGAACGTGGATGAACGGAGATTTCACGCGGAGGCAACGTAGAGGCAACGTAGAAGTGTCCGCTGCTGTACGGGATATATAACAATACACGTTTTGTATACAAATGATATATTTATTAAATACACATATTTACTACATGAGTTGCAATCATTATTCTGTTGACTCAACCGAATACCTGTCAAACTCCCGGCGAGGTTGACAGAAACAAATTTTTTCTCTCAGTATACTTATCTGTCAAAAACAAAAATTGCGATGCGAGGTTTCTTCCTTGAAAAAGTGGAATAATCTGCACACAAAAAAACAGTACCCTGTTCGTTGACAACTTTCCTTTCAATTATTTTCAACACACTTTTAGTACTGATACATCGAATGTTCAATGAAAACAAAATACAAAAAAATGAGATCTCAAAATTCCACATACATCCTCAACTTTCAATTTTCGACGATAGTTGAAGTGGCGTATGTCATCAATCTATGCCGCACACAATAAATCATTCAAAACTTCACCATATACTCTCAATTTTCGAGATTCGAAAATTCGATTTGTTATACGAGAGAAAGTAATAAAAGCAAAAAAACAGCATATAGAAAAGATTCGATATTGCGACCGAGAGGGTATTATCGCATGAAGAGACCGTATAACGTTGTAGCTCTCCGTAGTCGTTAAACTGTAAGCGGATTGTGCTGGATGTTCATTAAATTAAGTAATTAATATTGAAAATGACCGGAGGATATAGCATGATACAGCAAACAAATCGGTACTGAAATCTGCATGATATCAACCAATATTCATTAGTGCGAGGAATTTAAATAAATTTGATGATACAATCATATTATTTGATGCAACAAAATGTAGTAGTCTAGCGATTCGAGAGTTTGTTTCAACTACAAAACAGGAATTCTTTAGTTTTATGTTCTATAAACAAGATTAATGTATTGAATAATTCATTCCTCGCGAGTATGAATAAGAAAATAGAATTGATTCTTTCTTCCCCACCTTTTCAGCACATTATCATAGAAGAAAAGTATTGAAAAAAATCATAACAATTCCTAGAGGATGATTATATGAAAATTTGATTTTCATTGGATTCATCGTTTGAAAATTTTCAATCAATTCCTATAAAATTTTTGTACAAGCTGGAATACTTACACAACTCTTTGAGATTTGATAAACATTCCATACTGCAGGATTTCCATAAAAAGCGTTCTATCGAGATTCTAGCAAATTTTATGTGCATCAGTATACAATGATAAAAAATAGGTTGGAAGTCACAGAATAATAATTCACATAGTGACATTGTTTAGAATCAGTTACAATTAGGAAATGGAAAAAGGACTTCATCAATGCAATTATCTACAATGTCTCGCTTTTTCCGCTGATCATATCTACGATAATGAACCCGGGTCAGATGATCATTATTTGTATACTGCAAAAAATGTCAACCATCGTGCAATGTCTGCGACAACTCATATTTATCTCACACAACTGAGTGACTACAGATGGCGAATTATTGACTTCCCTTCTCATGGTCTTCAAAAAATCAGCAGCTGCAAAATCAAACTCTGAAACACGAAAGTTCATTATTCGAGGTCTCGCGATATTCTGACCGTTTGAAAGCTATGGGAAAGATCCAAAAGTGTGGAAAATGGATGCCACATGAATTGAATAAAAGATAGATGGATAACCGAAAAAGCACTTGTGACATTTGGCTTCAAAGATACGGAAGAAAATCAGTTTTGCATCGAATTCTTACTGGAGATGAAAAGAATTAGCCTCTTCCGATTTTTACCTATTCCGTTCGATGGCACATGGCTCAGCTGACCAGTGTTTCCATTCTTACGAAGAAGCTAAAAAATGGGTCAATTGTTGGATAGCCTCAAAAGACATGTCATTTTTCCACCGCGGAATTCATATACTGCCGGAAAGATGGGGGAAAGTGGCCTCTAGTGATGGGCAATACTTCGAATAACACGTTTTTGTCCCTTATATTTTGAACAAAGTTTTTATTTTGTGAAAAAAGAGCGAGAACTTATTCAAGGTCCTAATGTATATTGAAACCATCGTTGCAGTTGGTAAGAGTGCCTATACACATAATTTAAAGTTAGATGTTGCTAAAGTTTGAATCGTTTATTGAAACCAATTAGTGATAAAATGAAAAAATACTCAGCTAGTAGAGACACGAAATCTTGCAGCATACGTTTCAAACGCTTTCTGCAGTTTCAAGGAGGTAATTTGAGCAAATAAATAGAAATAATTTATCAGATATTTCGAGTTTTTTTCTTGTTCCCATCTGAATCGTACAAAAAAAAATATATTATATGCATGAAATTAGCAGCAAACACATAACGGAATCTACAGACTGTAACTAATCAAAGATTCTGATAACATTTCAACAATGTTTATTCAATTCTCAGCAATTTGGTACACTTTCCAATCAGTATTGATTAGGAATGATATAATCTGGAAAAAAGGAACCATTTCTCGATTTTCCAAAACACGTAAACGAACCGGTAACAACATCAAATTCGTGACCCAAAAATTTCATATTCATTTAATTTCAGCCAACCTTTTTTGAGTTTATTCCACTGGCTTTCGACTTGAGTTCCAAACAATTATTATTACAAACCGAAACGTATCTCCAATCTTCCCATTCACGATTCAATATGCATTCAATCCCAGCCACGGAAAATCATATTACAACCACCGATCCCAAAATACGGAGATGAAAAATGAAAATCAAATAAAACGGCGCCAAGATCGATTTATTTCAATAATTTCCGATTCGCTTAATTTCCATAGAAGTAACAGGAGTGACATACGTACAATGACACCACGTCACAGGAAAATGGACTCGAATAGAAAGAGGAAAAAAAGCAACCGAGCATTTTCAACGTAGATTATAAATGAAATGTAGATTTAGGATTTGAATATCGATACGAAACACAGCTATTAACATTTGGTTAGTTAGCGAATGTATATCTCGACCATGGACTATTAACTCAGATAATCGGAAATTCGATTGGTCTCTGGTGGGAATCGTGGTCTCGTTGAACCTCATGCACCGTTCGTATAGTTGTGGACCAAGAGAAGTTACGAGAGAAAATCAGGAATACCACGGGATTGTTTGGGTAGCAGCTTGAAAAATCATGAATCAGAAATATCGACATTGATTATCAATCACCTTTGTTCTTTTGATTTAAAAAAATCTATGCGATGTGTATGAACCCTGCTATAACGTGGAAAGAAACCGCATTCAAACATATGGAGACAGGTCCAATTTTAATACGTTTTTATCCGAGAATTCCAACATGGGAAAGAAACCGCATTCAAATGTATGGAAACCTATCAAAATCGAATGCGTTTTTAACTGGCAGTTTTAGCAGAGAAAATAGTTTAGTGCTATAAATATATAAATCACATTTATCGAATGTGTATTCTTGTAATGTTGAATCGATATCGGTATCGAGAAGAAGCATTTGTTTCATCAGAAGATCGATGAGCTATTGATAGATAAAGGAATTCCGATAGCAAATATTCATGTCTACCCAAAAGATAGCTTGGCTTAATGGTTTGACTGCTAATCGAAAACAAGGGTGCAAGAAGACATCGAATTTTCGGTTATCATCGTTGGGATGTTTGAGGCTTAGATTACATCGAATTTCTAACTACTTTGCTGGCTGGAAGTCATTAACAAAATGAGATCGTGTCTAGTAAAAACTAATCGTCCTTACCTATAATCAATGTGAGCGTGAGAGAAAATTGATGTATACCACGGTAGCATGATTCCGTATAGAGTGTTTATTGCACGATCAAATTATCTCGTAACTTGCTGAAAGTGCTTTCATAATATCATCGACGACATTGTGTTAGAATACGTTGAAATCCTGGAAATAAATAACTACTGTTCATTCAACAATTGTTGCAGAATGGATGATTCCATAGTAGAAATATACTATTGGATTCTGATTCGTTTTCTGAATATTAACTCGTCAAAGTCTTCTACAGGATTCATAATTCTGGTGATTAGGAACAAAATCCACCATTAAAGTGGAACTTGCCTCATTTCTCATTTTAGAAATCTGATCGATTCATCATTCTTATTGATTCTCATTCGAGTATCAAAGCTCATAGATTCTCAACATTTGGAATAATTGAATTCGTGATTGACATTTCGATATCTTCAACGTGTATCTTAAACAGGATCTCATGTGATTTTATTGTCTGTATTTCAAGGATGTATATCGCGTATCGGTAGCTCGGAATCGATTCCACGTCTCGCAAGATATTCACTGAATATATGAAAATCTCTCGAAAGGGCTAACCCACGTTCATGCCCTCTCAATCTCCGTCACAAATTTCAGCACTTCACACAGACGGTTCATAAATAGCTGTGAAAATTCCAGTCAATCGGAAAATTGCTTCCTGAGATGCAGTATCTGAAACAGACAGGTATAACTCTGAAAATAATCATATCGAAGTCCCAGCACCCTTGAGACATCAAAACTAGTTGACAAGGCGACATCGAATCCCCTGCCGTATCACAATAATTTTCATGACTTGATGATCAGACACTAGGATTATATTGAATTTCTCATGAAAATACTGTCATTCTCATAACATCCTTCCTCAAACAAAACTTAATATAACAATGATTTTTCTGAGGTTTACCAACAAAATTGAATGGGAGTTTCAAAATAAAATCTCACGGAGACCACAAAATGAACAAATACCTTTGTCAAATCCTAAAGCTAAAGTCGAGATTGAATTTCCTATTGAAATTAATTCGACAAAGTTGAAATTCTTATGATTTCCTCTCTTCTTTCTCAATCGGAAAGTTTTTCTCCATCACGAAATTCCGGTGAGACTGACGAGATTATTTCAGCTGTTCACGTTGGTTTCTCTTTCATATTCCACTCACTTCCACCACTTTTCTTATTAGGCTATCGTAAAAAATGATATCCCACGCACCCTTGGTTAGACTTAGGGAAGAAAAAAATGCTAAGACATTTCGAAGCAGAGAACACATGCAGAGAATTGCCACCGTTCAAGTTATATTTACGTTCAGGAATTCTTGTTCAATGTTCCTCTTTCTTACTTTATTCGATATACACAAATTCGTGACCTCAAACAATTAATATCGTTACATAAATTCGATGTTTCCACGGATTGAATTCTGTATGAACGTTTCACGATCTGTAATAAACTCGACAATTTAGGCATTAGTCAGGAATTTGTACACTTTTCAAGACGTCATACAATGCTCATATATTCATTCTATATGAAGGAGAAAATTACATCATTCATCGATGAGTGAAGTTATTTGATTTTCGTAAGAGAATATTCCATATTCTTTCTGGAACTAACAATTCGTACAACATTATGCTGTGATTGTGAAAGATTTTGCAAATCATTTCTGAAAATCAGTCATCGATTTTTATCAACGCTGAAATTTTTACTCTTAGGCACTCATCGGTTTACGTAGTTTACCCAGCACGGAGTGCCTATTCCACCCGCTATCGTGGCCTCTGACAGAGAGGTTGCTGCGGGTCCGTCTGTCTATCGCTCTATCTGGTCGTGTTCGGGATATCTCTTGATCAAATGAGCCAAATGGATTCGAATTCATAGGGGATCTTCTTTAAATCCTTCCCCAAGGACCATTTGGTTTTTTATCGAAACCGGACAAGTCCTTCTATTTTTTGGAATTTTTTTTCTCAAAAAATAGGTGATCTCGGAGAAAATGTTCTCCATTGTATAAGGTATATCGCCCCATTTATGAACGCGACTCCTTTGATTGAAATTTTGGTTTTTGATTTACAGTTCTTTTCATGAAGTGCTTCAATCTCATCCAAGCATGATTGACTAGACACTAAATAAACTCTCTATTCAACCAACTTTTCGTTGATTGAATTTTTCGTTAATTTGGCCCCCATCCCTCCAAATTACTCAAAATAACATTATTGGAATTGATCTCGATTATTCAAAGGTATTTCTTGTGTGGAAAAATGGATGAGATGAGTGAATAATATTCCATTGAAGTGAATTAATAAAACAATTGTCGCTAAGAAAACCAATATTATCATCAGAATGCAAATTTCGATACATGAAAAAAACAAGTGAGAATTTTCATTATGAAAGTAATTAAATGTTGTTGAATATTGAAAACGAATTATCTTCTGATCATTTGATAAAAGAACCAAACACGACCAACCATTAACGAAAATATATTCATCGATTGCCATCAATCAAATCCTCATTTATCGCATCAATCATTTCAGCGAAATTTTACCTTATACAGGAATACAATATTCAGTTTATTGATCTTTATCGAGCGTTTTAGTCAATTCAGGACAACAAACCATCAAGAATAAGTGTTTGAAGTTACGAAGTATACCTGCTTTTTTCCTCAAAATGAGATATCAGATGTTTAGAAAAATATGATAATTAAAATTCATTTAGATTGTACTCACTGCGCTATAATCTCGGTCTTATGATGTATAATTTTCGAAAAACGATCGATACGCTGAAAGTTTTGTGAAAATTTTGAATTAAGAGTTGAATTCAGTCAGGTCTACTGGGTCGGTCGCGCTTCGACCAACGCGTTATTTAATGTACCTCAACTCTACGGTAACCCACCCTCGGCTCTAATTATAGGCCGGTGAAAACGTAATCACCGTAACGCGTGAGAGGATTTACCACGAATCGTTGCGATATATATACACACATATGTACACATACGTATATCTAGCGTAAAAAGAGCTCCCTATCGCTAATTAGTGTTACAAATTTTCCTGTGATTAATTTCCACTTGAAATTTGGTTTGATCGTTGCGATAAAATCATACAAATGATTATGACATCAAATACATGTTATTGTATATTAAGATTTCCCGAAACGCGAATATTTGGTTCTGAATTTTCACATTTATATATACATTCCTTATCCCTCGAATGGTTTTGGGTGATTCTTCTTCAATAAAAGAGAAGGATGCTCCAAGGATTTTTTTCATTGAGGAACGGAAGCTCGAAAAGCTTGATACCCAGGAATTTCTACTCGTCTCGGTCTTTCGTAAAACAAGCTTCTTTGGCCTTGGTCCAATCCTGTAAATAGTTTCCTTCTGGCTGGAGTATGATCAAGAATCACTTTGGAATGCTTTGAACCAAGTCTTTGGAAGATTTTGTTTCCATTCACTACAACAAGAAAGGTGAAAGAGAGGACACGACAAGTTTCTTATTTCAGGGAGGAATCACCCATTCATCGACATAAAGAATTTACAATATTCTTCCACATACTCTTCCTCTATGAATAGATTGCGAAGGGATTCGATTGATCGAGATTTCACAGTTTTGTCGTTTTTAATAACATCCCTCAATATCAGAATATAACGATCGCTGAGGTTTATATCGTGATTGTTCCCTCGAGGCAAGAGATAATTGCACGAATTATCTATGCGCATTAATTCTACGAACTCGTTAAAATGCTGTGATGATAAAAGGCACTAGAAAACATTCATATCCAATATAATATCAGACATAAAGAATATTAAAAAACCCTGTTCTATTGTGAAGGGTCCTTCTTAGTTCCTAGTGTTAAAGTTCTGCGTGATCCATCGTCCTCTGCATTCGTCGTCGAACTTTCACAACACGATATGTTCCATGGCTTTTCAAATCTTTCAAATCCAGAACTTTTGAACTTGGCGATCAACGATACATGAAAAGTTCTTGTATTCGATATATATAAGCAGATGCATATGAAGATAGAAGGAAATTGCTCGCTTGAAATAAGTGAAGAAAATGTATCCTCTTCAAAGTTCAAGCAGGGAACTAAAAAGATGTACAAAAATATGACGTGATTCTTTGAAGGAGAAGAAAAACTTGCTTGGAAAAACAACGAACAATGAAGAGAGAACTTTTCAGCATCTTGTTTGTGAACTTTTGAATTAATTACTTAATGAAATAAGTTGAGAAGAAAAACATAATATAGAATCAGATTCTTCGGTCATACCGTACAGTATAATACGGTAATCACAATACAGCTCATATTGCACAGTACAATACCATTCCTTTCTTTCCTACTTGAGGGGAAGTGAGGGCGAGATGGTAACGCTAAGGATGAGTGTGAATAAAAGTAAATATATTATTCAAATAATTTTCTATCAAAATTGTATCTGAATCAATACTCATTAAGGGAGTATTCTGGTCTAGAGTTTTGGAAAAACCAATTTTTTCCCTGTCCAAAAATCCGACTAAATGTCGCTGCATCTTACATGAAAAATTGACTGAAATTCAGTCTTTCCCATTGTGTCAGCATTTGTTTTCGGCGTTTACTTTCAAACGGAACAAGGCTAGCTTTGGCTTCATCTTGAAATAAACCTATATGTAGAATCAAAGCAAGTTTTACTTTTTACTGTACAGACTGTTTGAAATCGTGCTCGAATCTGCAAACGCATTTTCCTCAGAACTACGACACCATATCTACAGTTCTAATGGACCAATTCACTTGAAATTTGGCATAAACCTGCTCTATACATCCCTCTATCGTCCCTACCAGATTCATGTCAAAATTTTGTTTTCGAATATTTGGAAAAATTCGGAAAACTGAAGAAAACAGGACAAAAATTGATTTGTTTCTCAAACAGCCTCCATTTTGCCAAGAAAATTTTTTCTCTTTCTCCGAGGTACGAACGGTAACGGCAATCCTCACCAATTCAGAATCTTGCGGTTTTATTTGTTTCAGATTACCAAAACCACCGCAATTATGTCAACCAGGGTGCATGATTTTGTTTTCACCCTCCACTTTGTCCCTCGCCAACTTTTTTAATTCTTGATTTTGTCCACTGACAAAATTTCAATGTTGATTGTCAGAACGTGATTGAATATCTCAGGCGAAAATGGATTCTAAAAATTTTGTTCGTTTTTTTTTATCACCGTTGAAAGAACACCCAAAATTCGTGCGTCTAGAAAACCCCCTTAATCTTTCAATTTCCGTAACAAAGACTGAATCTCATGATTTCAATTTGGAATAAAAATAGTTTTTCTTCAAGTACTCATTTTCAACATCTTGCCCCACCTGTGGGACAAAAACACTGTCTTGGTTTTTTCCCTTCCTGTGATCTGAATGCTTGTATTTTTGTTTGGTTATTCCGCTCTCAACTCTGCTTTTTTTTGGTTCAGTGTTTAATCATACTGTGTTTCATCTTGCCCCAGCGGACAGTTTCCGATTGGAATTAATCTTTGAATCTACCTTCGATTAGTTTTCAATGAAAACTCTCAATATTAGAAAGAATAATCCTAATACTTTATATATTGAACCTATCTTTCAAAGGAATCGAGAATCTTGACAAACTGGCACCATGACAAAGTTTACGTAGAGTTAGATTATCGAAGCGGAATTTTTGCAAGATGCTGTAATTTGTGATAGACTCATTCTCAACAACTGTTGGTTTCGTAATAGAACTCTCAAACGGCTCCTTTTCTGTTACCAAAACCAGCGCACTACACTTACACACAGATGATCGCGTATGACAATGATTCGTATTACCCCATGGGTTCATCTTGCCTTCACTTCCCTTATACAGGGTATCCCATTTTAAATAGCCAGGGCTTATATCTCTCAATAGAATGGGGCTGGAAGAAGAAGTCTCGGAAGAAAGTTGCAGAGTTCTGAGGGGGACATTTGATGATGACCTCGATTTCGACTTCAGACTCCATCTTCAAGGTCGTTTTGAGGTCAACTTGTGTTTTTCAAATGAGACCTCCTATTTTTGACTACATCCTTGGAATGTGCGTTGAAAACCAAGAAACTTTTGTCTGAACTAGTTGCCTGAAGTTTGCGAAGTTGGCGATCTAATCGATAAAGAAAGAAAGAAGATTCAAGAAACACTCTTACCGCTTTCTGTGCGAAACGACACTTACCTCTCCAGTTATTTCTTCCCAACAGGGCCGGATTGGCCCCATTGGCCCCCACCTACCTCAATCCGGCTCTGGTTCCCAATCTTCGAGGAACTGCCGTCGGCATTAGCGTTACCTAATGTGCACCACGAGGAGGTTGCGCCATCAGACTTTGCACATCACTGTGGCCCTGAAAAGGGCCGACTATTTCGACTAGAGAGGTATGTGTCTGTGAGTTTTGGGAATAGTCGGGTTCCGCAATTGAGTGATAATTCCCTGATCCAATCATCTCGTGAATTCACCCGTACAACACCGGACATTTCTACGTTGCCTCCATGTTACCTTCACATGGGATCTCCGTTCATCCACGTTCTATCCACATCCACCATTGATCGACGTGGAGTCCGCGGAGATGCGACGTAGAGATCGGTAGATGTGCTGTTAGGGACTAAATGCTCAAATACGCTACCTTCATTTGTGATACATACACGGCCCTGTTGAGGAGAAAAAACTGAAGAGGTAAGTATAGTTCCCCACAGAAAGCAACAAGAGTGTTTCTTGAATCTCCTTTCTTTCTTTATCGATTAGAGCGCCATCTTCGCAAATTTCAGGAAACTAGTTCAGACAAAAGTTTCTTGGTTTTCAACGTACATTCCAAGGATGTAGTCAAAAATAAGGGGTCCCATTTGAAAAACACAAGTTGACCTCAAAATGACCTTGAAAATGGAGTCTGAAGTCGAAATCGAGGTCATCATCAAATGTCCCCCTCAGAACCCTGCAACTTTTTCTCGAGGATTTTTCTTCCAGCCCCATTACTTTGGGAGCCATAAGCCCTGGCTATTTAAAATGGGGCACCCTGTATATTCATTGTGAAATCCACTGAAAATTGAATCACAAGATTATACTTCAAGACGAGAATCCACAATTCAGTGGTAAAGGTACAGGTTTGAAAAATAAAAAAAGTTTTGACATGAGAAGGAATGTGAATTGAATCAGATAATCTCAATTGTTTGATCACACCGAAACGTTCGATACCAGTTTGAAATAAAAAATAGGACATGTTATCACTACAAAGAGTAATGCCCGATAAGATAGATAGACAGAGGATGTGTCGTGGAACCACATTGAAATTACTCAATGTAAGTGTAAATAGTTATTAGCAAGGTTGGCGGTTACGAAACTAGGTAAAGCCTATGCCAATGCGGAATAGGCTAGTTTCATCAACGTAACGAAACTGTGTGAACACCTTGTTCACGCACGTACACGCGTACGTTAGTGTACATGTTCGCATCTATAGCCTACTATATAATGCCATAGGCGAGATGAGAGGCAGTCGATGTGGGAACCATAACCAGGGTCGAACCGAATGGCGATTAGTCCTGGGCCACCGCGTTGTTTACTCTGGACAGATCCTGCCTGCCACCTAGTTTACGTTATTAGATGATACTGTGTTCACATTCGTTCATGCCAACGATTGCCTGCCTGCTCGTTTGCCTGCCACAAAAGATTTAAAATCGTGTTCCCTATACCCACTGTCCTAATGACTCACGAGATTGCCGAAGATTACAAGGCTCTCCTACCAATCATCAAGACCATTCATCCTGTTTATCGACTTTTAGACATACCGCGCTATAACTATATATAGTGTATCCTTGATTCAATACGAAATAAAATTTACTACCAGTCCAAGCTTGATTATTATTGAAATAAAACTCTTCCGAATAAAAATAATACAAAGATTAGGCAGAGAAAGGTTTTTAGACGTCGTTTTGGAAATAAAAAGACAATATCAAATATTGATTTAATTTTTCTTATCTCGCCTCTTTGAATCAACCAATTGATCCTAGTCAATGAGATTGAAGCTAATCGATGTGATAATTTCCATCGAGTGAGCAGCGAATGATGATAATTGAATCAAAATGAATGTTAGAAAAAGTAATCCACTGTATCATACACCACGAATTCGTATTGAAACTGGTCGCTCATTCAGGCAAAAGTGTTGTGCATCCAATTTTATCGAACGCGGTTTGTCGGGTCTCACATAAATATACTGACAATCCGTATTGTCAAAAAGTTTCATGCACGAGGATGTTTCACAAAGTAACTGTGAATGGTGTAGTGCATGAATAGAACAAAGGATTCTTGCTGTACGATCAATGACCTTCGAACGTGAATACCATCCATACACAAATGAGTGAAAGAATCTTTCTATCTCGATTACAATTCGGTGCGTAACTCGAAGATACAATTCTTTCCAGATAGATTTGATAATGATATGCATTGCGGTTTTGTGGTGAAACTTAATCCTCTATTTTGAATTTAACATTCTACAAAAAGAATTTATCAACACTTCGTATAACTTGGACTGGTACAAAATTAGTATGAAATCTTGTGAGCTTCATTATTCATATTTTCCGAATATTGATGGAATTCAATCTTTGAAGTAAAATCCTTTGTCACAAGTGTTTGAACATAAAATAATTATGTAATTGTAACACAGAAAAAAAATTTGCTGGGACAGCAAAGTGATAGCAAACTCTTGTTAGCTACGACACCGATTTTTTAGCTATAGCAACGAAAAATGTTTGCCCCTTCAGCAAAATATGCTACTCTATGATATATCATACTGGGATTTTGCTGAACCAGCACAAAATTTGTCGCCTCAGTTAATGATTTTGCTCTCTCAGCAATCCAGTTAGCTGTGACAGTGAATTTTTAGCTGGGTTAGCAAAAAAATTTGCTATTCTGTAAATACCTCCTCGATTCACTGCGTCAGCAAATTTTTCTCATCCGTGATTAATATACTATACCCGGACTCTATACCTTCTGTTGCACAATTCATGGACGAAAAGTCTGGAAATTGTGTTTCTCATAAGCCTCGACCCACTCGCAATTCGAGAAAGCCAATGTTATTCAATATTAACCAGACTAGATTGAAAAATAATTATTGACACTCCGTTCAAACACAATACCGTACATTCTCTTCATTTTAGCATATCCCCTTTTTCTTTCTTACATAGGCATAGTTGGGACATTAACTTCTTCGTTCCGGTGAGGAATTCAACCGGGAAATGAAACAGCATGCATATTACCAATGGAGAAAGAGAGAGTCGGGAAGGGGAGAAAACATATACGAGGCTCTTGTTTGTCTTTCTTTTTTCGTTTTGTACTTTTCCCATTACAGCATACGACTTGATATTGCTCTCCTCTTTTGCTTCTCTTTGTCTCTCTTCCCTCTTTCCTTTCTTCGGCTTATTTTATATGCATTATTCTTTGTAAATACGTATCTCTTCATCGTACCAATACATACGTTTGAAAAGATTTTCTTCCTACAAGCAGTCTCATTATGTCGCTTCTGTTGGTTCTGCTTTTCAACAACAGAGAAACGAAAACATAAGTTCGCGAATTGTATCGATGTATTGTCGCGCAATCGAGATTCAATGGACTTTGTTTTCCTTGTCTTTAGTTTATCCAATTTCCAACGAAGAATAAATCACATCTGTATTATGAATCTGGATGATACAATTGAAACTTCCAGCATGGAGTATAGTTGGAGTACTTGTTGTAAATCTTGAAATATGAATTTTCATTTCATGAATTAATTTTACTTTGGAGTCAGTTGGTATCGATGATTCTTTGAGCGTTTCATCCAAAAGATGGATGTTCAACATTCAAAGAGTGCCTGCTTAAAAGAAGCTATCGAATTTGACCAAATCTCATCGAAACCTCGGGCAGCCTCGATGGGTGCCTGAGAACTACAATCAAATTTAGTCAGAATTGATAGAAATTCATAAGGTAGGTTTTGTGAATCAGATTTTATGGTCAGTTGATGGAATGACTGATGGATGTCTCCGTGGCAAAACGGATTATGAGGATTTATCCGGTTCTCATGGAGTTCCGAATGATGAGCAATGAATGAATCGAGCAAGGATTTTGACGAATGTGATGAAATAGAAGATACAAAGGTTGCTGAAGTTTGAATTGTTTATTGAAACATAGCACTAATCGAATAACACAAATTTGCTCCCGTTAAAAAATAAAAATCTTGCAGTACATTTTTCAAGTGATGTTCAAAATCCCAAAATATCGATTTGAGAATTCAAATAATCATTATCCATCAGATTTCATGAGTTTGAACTTTCATTTCGTTCCTATAAACAATTCGAACTCCAAGAACATAGATACAAAGAGTTTTGATGAGCATTTGACCGATCAGAATCCAATTAGGATTCATGGGTGGAACGACAACATCGAAAGGAACAATACTCGGAGAAGATAAAGGTGATCTGACGAAGCATGAATCAACTGGATTTAACAGGTATATCACCGACAGAAACGAGAAATGCTGGTTATGCGGAAAGAGTGAGAATTGATGAGACCTTTGTTACAAGGCAAACGCCAAATGCATACTATAAGTGTTAATAGACACTTCAACCATCCGATGGTGTAGATGATATGAGAATCAATGGGTGGATCGATAAAACAAAAGAATGAGATATTAATGGTGATCGGCACTACAAATTGTTTGGATTCATTTAGCTAAACGCTAAGAGATTGAATGTGGTTTATTTGGACATAGTCGATGAATCTTCTGATTTGCTGGGACTAGGTGGCAGCACGACATGAGCATTGATGATGAAACACGTCAAGTCACAAGACAAGGGTGTTTTACTGACTAACATGATGATCGAAAATGTCAGATTCAATGAGACATATGCTATTAGTTTTCTTCGCATTCGATTCGATTAGTCAAATCCCGGACGGATCCATTGAGATTTTTTCGGGCGTTGATTAAACTATCGAAAAAGGAAGGGGGGAGAGTATGACTGCTTGCAATGGGATTCATTCGGAATCATGACGACTGATTCTGACCAATATCGTTCTCAAGGACGTGAGAATGGATTTGCATTTGCTATTATCCTTCTACAAAATCGTTAAGCGGTGAACAGATTAATTGAGATTCCTTTGGGCATTTGCCACTGTATCGGATCATCCATTGAGAAGGGAAGGAAGAAGAGAATGATTGCTTGCAATGAGATTTATACGGACTTATGTCGGCTGCCCAATGGGCACGATAAGTCAAAATCATGTCAACATTTTTGTCAATATGATATGATCATTTTTTCGGCGAAATGTTCAGGAATTGTTGAGAGAAAAGATGGACCAGGTGAAGCCCCATCTTGCATAATGTCCCAAAATCAAGCCTCATCTGGCCCATTTTTTGTTTGAAAAGTTTCTGAACATTTTGGTGAAAAACTTTGGCAAATATTTTGACGTGATTCTGACTTGATGTTCCCGTTGAGTGATTCCATTGGACTGTATGAATGTTTCTCGAACCAATAACATTATCAGGAATGTGAGATTTGATCATGGATATGTTGTGATCGTTCTTCGGATTCGATATCGAATCGGCCATTGAATGCAAAGGAAGATAGGAAGGGTAAGGGGGTCTTTTCGCCGAAAAGATTTTTCCTGCATGAACAGAATTCGACAATCGCTAGTCGCATTCAGAGATCACTAGGAAACGACTAGCAATTGTCAAATTAAGTCCATTTGGCGAAAAACTTTTTCGAGGAAAAAAATCACCTCCCGGCAAGAAGAGCATAATTTTTCGCAATGAGATTTATTTAGACTCATGACCACTGATTTCCGTAGGTCCCGTAAATCATCAGCCACTCATTATTTTTCATCTGATGTGTCCGTTTCTGAGGAAACTGGGGGGAGAAATTTGGAATCTAGTAACTTTTGCAGGAGTAATGAATCCCCTTAACCAGGGCGTACACTCAAAAAATGATTTTTATCATAAGACGGCAGCCGTCGCAAACATAGACTGTTTCAATGGTGAAACGAACTCGTTTCGCCATAAGAATCGATATAATAACCGTGCGGTTTTATAAACAGATGTCTAACCTTGGAACGAATCCAGTCTTCTCACAAGACGGTATACGTCTCACAACAACGAAAATGTTTCTAATCTGCTCCCAAGTATGTAAGTTTGAATATTTGTCCCCGTCTTATCACTAGAAGGAAGCCCGTCTTCCATTTTGCTAACAGAAGAAGTCGTCTGTTAGTGAAATAAAATCGTTCAAAACAGATCTCCGTCTGAAAGTGATTTGAAACGAGATCGTCTTATGATTATACAACTTCGTCTCATCATTAGACGGTGTTTTTGTGAGTGTACCTGATTTCAGTTATCCATTGTGTCAGTGAATTTTATAACTGATAATTTGGAAAATTCATACATTTGAACATTGAATAGATATTATGGACGTTGGAGAATACTTTCAATTCTCTAAGATTGATAATACTCAACGCAATGGTGTGACAGTGATTCGATTCGATGTTGAATCCAAATGGAACGATGCTCTTCGATCTTCAGAACAAGTAATTTAATCGATCGAATCAGTGGAACCACCTCAAATTGCTCAAGAAACTTCGAATAGTTCAAATTGCTTCGATAGTTCCCGTCTTCCTGTGTATTCCAACCCAATTAGATCCACTATCATCTATCTATGTTCGACTGCAATCTTTCAATTCAACTGTAATTTGAATTACACATTGAAATCTTATATGGAGAAAATCGCTAGATTTTTTCATTCTTCTTGTAGAATCGTCATGAGAATGATGTATCTACCATGAGAAAAAGAGTAACTTTTTACGAATACTCGTTCCCAACCTCAAATTCTAAAATGTCTCCGTTGCAAATTATTATTCCTATGGAGGCACGCGTTACCGTTACAATTACTTCAAAAATGACCTTGACGTGTATAATTTGGATTACAAAAAAATATCACTGCAATCTTGATTATCTCACTGGGAATCACTGAAGTTTTTCATTTAGAGGATTCCAGAGGTTTTCATAATTTTTCAGAGAATTTCAGTGGTTTTTAGAACAATTCAGAGCTTTTTAGAAATTTTCATTGATATTCAAAAAAATTTTCAGGGGATTTTAGGGGAATTTACAGGTTTTCATACTTTCTCAGATTCTGTTCTTTGCATTTCACCTTACCATTTATAATCTCAATATTAGTTTTCATTCATTCAGTTTATCTTCATCGAACCCTTCCGGGTCTGGAAGAAATTGATACAAAATCCCTTCTGATCTTCATTTCACTATTGAAGACATCTCAGGATGTATCATATTAATTTCTTTCATTGAGATCAGTCTCTTTTAGACCATATATATTATCAGACCCTGATAATTTCACCCCAGCGGACTGTTCAAGAACACCAGTTCATATTCAACCGGAATGATACTTCTTATTTGCGTGTACTATTTTACGAACAATTCCTGATAAACAAGGTGGAGTAATGGCATTGATTTTATTATTTTAATTTTCATAATATTACCTTATAATATATTCAACAGACCTTTATATATTCAATATTAATTATTATTATAACATAATTATATCAGCCTGAGTCCTACCTATTTAGCCTATATTCTTTTCTCAGCGTGATGATAGAACAAATCAACATCATATTCGATACCATAATACATCATATGATGCATAGAATATTATTAATTGAACTCCACATCAATTTTTTGTATAAGACCGAAATTTCCTTTTTTGGAAAAAATTGTATGACTCCGACAATTCTTGATCGATTCCAATGAACCACGACTCATTTCACACAGAATTGAACACGCTCCAATACTGTATATGATAAACCATTGGTTCTTGAAGGGTAGTTGCAAAAAAATGCTTTTGAAATAAAAAAAATGAAACAAACAGGTGAAAATTTCAAAGTCTTGAGGGAAAATTTCCACTACGTTCTATATAATATCCAAAATCATATATATATGTCTCGAAAGTGCCAACATTCCCCTTCCAAAATCCGTTTGAAATTTTGAAATTGGTCAAAAAATGGCCGAGTTAGAAATTTTCAAATGTACAAAATCACCAAAAATCAGTTTTTTGACCATAACTTGAAAATTTGAGGGTGTAAAAAATTTTTCAAACATGGTTTTGTGTTGTAATTGACCAGGCCAACAACCTACACTAGGTCATTCAAAAAGTGCGTGACCAGTGTAGCACCGTGTTATTTATCATCAAAATCTTCGAATTCAATCTCATTTCTTGATCAATAAATATGTCATTGATATATAAATCATTGATATCATATATTTTTTCAATCAATAAATTCATATGAATGTATATTATACTATAAATGTAATAAATATATATAAATCAATATATTTCCAAAAATATTCATTCCTATATTCATAAATAATCCATCAATATATATCAATGCATTATTTGATAATCAGTAAACAATTGATATCATATTTTCCTTTTAATTAATTTAGACGAATGAATAATAATACTATAAGTATATTAAGGATACACAAATAAATGTATGTATCATAATGTTCATTCCCATAATAATAAATCGTTTATTGATACATAATTGAATAATATTTATTATTAAATAAATATATAGCATCGAATGATTTAATATTATAAAGATATATAAATATGTGCGTATATCTATATATATAATGAAATTTTTAATAATAATATTTCATAATATAAATTATAATCAAAATACTGAGAAAAATAAATTTTCCAATAATTTCTCATAGAAGTGAAAATTTACAAAAAGTTGATACTAAAATAAAAATAGTATACAGGAATTTGTTGAGTGAAAATTTATAGGAATTCGTCACGTGATTGTCACATGATGCACGCGGTAACTTAGTTTACTCGTGCCGTTTGAAAGTACGTTTCGCAGTAACGTGTGTCAGGCTGAACAACGAGTCATGAAACTCGTCACATTGATCACCTGTCATGTTTATTCTGGCAGATTTTCGTCACATCCTCAATCAGAAACGTATATAGCATACACAGAGAGAAATAATGACTATCATCAACAATATATTTTCTTGTTCCAAGAAATTCATTTCTCCAAAAATATTTTCTCTTGATTCAAGAAAATTTTTCTGAAGCCAAGCATAGATTTCTTGAATTGAGAAAATATTTTCTTGATTAAAGAAAATTTCTCTTGGCTTCACACCATATTAGCTGCATTCAAGAATATATTTTCTTGGTATTAGTGATTATTTCTCTTAGTGTATGACAGATCAAATTGGACCAGCGGCTTCCGGTACATGACATAATGTAGAATTGGAATTATTCAAATTTGATTGGGAACATGATCTCGGATTCTATCGTCAGTCTGACGATTGAAATTCAAACATATATATTTCATAAGACGTTATAGATGCTTTATTGATCACGGTGCTATCAGCGTCAATCCGAAAATTAATCATTAGAATGTGAGATGTTTACCTGTCAGGACGTGAAATGAATCAGAATTCCCTCAATAATAATACAATTAATTTAATTCAGACGTAACATGCACAACGTCAGTGCAGTGATCACTTGTATTGACAATGATGGGATTGAATTTGATCCGAATATTGGGAAGACGAACAGACTGTCCGTTCATTATAGTGTATAACTTATTTCCAGTATCACTTTGAAGCATAAAGCAAATCAAGGGGATATACATTGAATCCGATCGGTTTAATCCCAACATCATCTATGCAATCCACTAAGATATCTTCCACCTCGCTTTCCGCACTTCCTCACAGATTCAGGTTCAATTTGGTGACTGACTGAATGTCATTGGACTTCACCAACGGATGCCTTGTTTCGTACAATGGGGAATTCCCGCACACGGAGAAACTGTCACACACATAATCAAAAGAGTATGTTGATAGTCAATGTGCAAAGAAAAAGTATTCGTTTTGCATTGATTCTCATTGTGCAATAGACCGATGATTCATTAATGAACTTCAGCCACTTATAATTGAGAGCATTCAAAATTAATTACAATTTCTCCGTGTCCGCGTATGACTTACACCGAGAAAAATGATGTGATTGATATTTGGATAGCTAAAAATTGTCTATAGGAGTTATTTTTTAGCTGTGGCAACCAAACCCTCTTGCTATAGTAGCTGAAATTTAGCTATTGCAGCGATATTTTCAGCTATCCAAATATCAAATACAAGTAATAGCTAAGACAACGAATTATTTTTTCCCATGTATTCCTGGTGTCACTGTGAATCATCCCACGCAGGGATGCCAGAAATTACCCCCTCCAACACGCTTCACACAATCAAATTTCTTTCACACCCAGACCCACAAGTCACGTAAACGTCAGAACGAATGCGCAGAAACCTTATACGAGATCTGCGCACACTCACGTTCCTTACGTTCACGTTTACGTAGTTTGCGCGCTTAGGCCTTTTTTTCGGCGGTTTCATTATGTGCGTGAGATTTCTGTACAGGTGGGTGTGATGGAGGGGGTCAATCCAGTTGCATCTGGCATCAGAGATCCTAAGTAGCCCGAAAACTTCTAAAAGATATCTCAAGATCAATCCTCAGGCAAAGCAATACAGCCAAGCTGGGAACGATGTTATCATCTCAGGGTTGGCCTCATTTGTCTGCCCAGCTTGGCCCCACGTGGAGCAGAATGGGCACCCATCCTGGGCTCAAATTGGGCCCGCCGTTAATACACACTTGGGTTGTGTCAAAACATTAGTGCTATATGTGATGAAGTGAATCAGGGAGATAATAATTGAACTCGATTGGTATAATCTTCACAACACCTACCCAATCCCATGGAGAACCTTCCCCAAATAGAAATGGTCGAGTCATTCACCAGTTTGTAACGTCTGCACTAACGAAAAACTAGAGACTGGTAAGTGCCTTATAAATATTGAGCGAGTCGGCTAGTTTTTCGCTAGTGCAAGCGTTACAAACTCGTGAATGACTAAAATGTCCTACTAAGGCCACAGCGCATTACTTACTTCTCCACGGGTTCGGATTTTCAATGATGAAATTACTGGTTGGATCGCATTCGAGCCAATGAACGAATTCTTCTCTGAGTACAATTAAGAACCACCGGGTATGACCTACTCATTAAGATGTCGCAGTGTATTTGACTTCACAAATACGAGCAACAAATATTTACGTTCTATTCTATTAATTCCAATCCAAATTCCATAAAGCTCCGACTTTGTCAATAATAATACGAGATATTATTCATTTAATGAATTTAATTTTTTGCTCGTCATCGAATGTACCTTCGGTGAAAACACTTCATTTGGAAGTATCTTTAAATGCCTCTAAATCCAACTGAAATCTTCTAAAATCTGCTTAATAAATTCTTCGAGAGATTTTCGGAGAAATTTATCCAGCACAGGCAAGTCATTATGAGTTCCTCAAAATCTGAAAACGTGGAATGAAAGCAATCATAGCTTCATTCGACTTTGAACAGGAAATTCTATCCTCTTCAAACTTCATATGAAAACGGTTGGAATACTGTAACCTTTAAATTCTTCTCTCAAACCCATCAAATCAAAAAAAATCAAAGGTCCTCGGGCATTGACAGATGAATGATCTCCACTCTCAATTTTCTGTTCAATAATTTTACAAAAAATGTCGACCTTTCCACCCCACGATACGGATACAATTAATTCACAACTAAACGATTTCTGCTTCCCTTTATTCGCTCATATTTTTCATCAACCTCTCATTTTCTCATACAACCTGAATGTATCGAGATTAGTATTTGTCACATTCATTTGCCGGTTTTTCAAACAAGACAAAATTGAATTTGAATGTTTCTTCAAGTTGACGATTCATTTTCTTTAACCTCCAACTTGTTCATTTATTCATATTTCCGCTTGCTTCCATTCAGATCTCGCTCTCTAGATTCATTTCTCTGTTTTCCCTTCCATATAAATGTTTTGCATCCTGGCGGCGTATTAAATTTTGAATGAAATACCCTACCTGCATTTGCTCTGAGACAAATAGATTTTTACTCGTAGCAAATACGGTCATAATCATATACGGAATTGCATAAATATAACATTTATGACTGCACATCTCTCAAAATGCAAAATTCAATATCATTTTGTGTTTTACGGAAGAGAACGATTCGAATTACATTTCAGACAAAATGTTTGCATTGTGTTGTGTTTAGCTAAACCTCGGAACAATGTGTACTGCGCGGAAATGTTGTTCTAATTAATTCTTCTTCAAGAATGAATTCATTGGGAATCATTCTAGGATCGAATTCGACATCGAATACTGAATTCATCCTTCGGAATAAAAAATTCTGCATACGCGGTTCAATCAGAGCATCATACGATTGGAGGAGAAGAATGGATAATCAAGTCATTATTATTTCCAACATACCTTCTTTCTCTCTATGGAACTAAAGGAGATTTTCATTAAATGTACTTTCCATTACCATTTGAAACACGCGTAGAATTTCAAAGAGTCGAACATAAATTTCATATGATTTCACATAAACTTGTTAATGTCAGTTACATTTGTCATGTGATAACTCACGATTGTTACATGTGGAATACGATGGCATTACAATTCCAAGTGAACTGCGCCCTGTGTTCTGGCATTGGTCAAGGAACGATGCCGGTGCGTAGTGGCATAGTATAGAGGAGACAAAAAGAATGATTCGTTGAAAAGATAGCCGCACAACCTACGTCAGGACTTATGAGCACGAGTACCAGCATGAGTATGAGCATGCTGTTCGTACACGTGGCATCGTACTGTTTGCTTTGGTGTCCCGTCCCAGAGACCATTTAGAGTCAACCTTGTCTCTTCGACCGTTTATGGTTGATCGCTTGAAAAACCGCTTCTCGTTCCTCTTTCTGGCTCTATATGCTCTCTGCCTGCCCGATGCTGTTGGCCGCTTCTTCTCTTCGTCGCCCTCCTTGATCACTGCGCCTCATCGTCTTCTTTTCCGTCTCGCATCCCCGAAAGTCATTCTCTCTTTCTTCCTCTCTTCTTATTCACTTCAGCGACCAGGTGCTTCATGACTCCGTTTTTGGCTGATACACGCCAAAGACCTTAGAAGGCGTCAGCTTGAACAGATCCTTTGTCTTAAATGTATTTTTATTCAAACCGTATGAGTTCATTATACGTCGGGAACAGAATGCTTGGTCGGTGTATGTATGTTGTAAAAATTGTATGTACTTTATAAATCCAACTACCACTATTTTGTTTGATTATATGGATATGAAGAAAATTCAAAGGTATTCGATAATAATTCGCTTGATAAGATTGATTGATATGTCATGCAGCTTGTAGTTTTATAAAATCTTCAATTAAAAAATTACATGCGAAAACGTGATCGATACCTACGTAATTGAAAGGGAAGAGAGGAACTTTCGGCAGAGTTTATGAGCGTGGATGAAAAATGATTCCAATGGAATCTGAGATTTCTTGTACTATGATTTATTAAAAAATGAGAACATTGATTGACATCATCTTTCAGTTTTATCCAAAGTAATCCAGCGTCAAGGAGAATAGCTTCGTATCGAATCTGATGAGAGCCTCACTTTTGGCAAGGCTTTTAAGGGCAAGCCAAGTCCCTCAAGCTTTCGCAGCTTTTTCCTCCTCTGAACCATACTATTACAAACGAGCGCGAAAAGCACTCTCCCACCAACCGGCGAGGCTGTATTCGTTCCAAGAAGATTGATGTTCCCAAAGACACGAGAGACACCGTCGCCTAAATAAGTGAGGTCGAAAAATCAGATAAAATTGCATGACATTCGAATACCTATACATGTGATGAAATCGAGTTTCAATCGATTCAGGAACAGTGCATTCTCTCCATTCTTCGATATCTGTTCATTTTGGTACAAAAATTTGATTAGCGCGCGAACCATGAAGATGATTTATTTCCTACTTTATGTTTCACACTCTCACCAGATTATTTTCAATGGAATGAATTCGTCTTTGATTCTTGGTATATTGAATATCACTTTAAAACCCTGCGGTATATCATGATTTTATAAAATTCCCAGTGAAATCAATACATTATGAAAATTTGATGCAATGTTTTAACTTTCTGCTCTGCCAAGTACATGAAAATATATGAATACTTCCACTTTTTCTTTAGATCAACAAGACTCTTCTCACGATAAATACAACTTATGAATCGAGTATCTCTGAATAGATATCATATGATAATTGGAATCTTAAACATCGGTACGGCAAAACCAGCTTATACATTTCATTAAATTTATCGTTTTCCTTTGATGTAAACGTAATTCAAGTCCAAGCACGTTCAAGAATTGGCTCTAGTTCGTGCCTAAAAGCAACCCTTTGATAAGAACCTTTGTATCTCTTAGACAGGTATATTGTACCTAGACGTTCAGTATGTCTTCCTCAACATTGTTCGTTATGCAGTTAGGTATCGGGTTTAAGTGCATCGTTGATGAAGACATTTACATTTAAGGATATCGAATGTATGTCACCGATGTTCTTTGATGTACTTCTTTATTTCCCGTCCGATTCTATTCCATCATGTTTCTATATTTATACATAATTTTTTCCCCTGTATGATTTGGAAGTATCAAAATTTGAATTTTTCAATCCACATTTTTAATAACAGCGGAAGTAAAAAATACTATCCATAATTCACAATTCTCAACAAATGTGATGAAAACTTTCATCTACAACAGACGACCGTCCAACTCGTAAGAATGTGAAACCCGTGAGACCCGCAATCAGTGGCACATGGTGCAGGAGCACATACATAGGTACGTAATCGTGTATGTTGCGTATAGGAAAGAAATCGCACGGAACAATGAGATTTCTTCGGATTTCGTGTGAAAATCGGCTTGTTCTCCTACAGATTTCTTACACTTGCTGGACACCATCCTTCGGCCACAACATTTTCCAAAGATATTGAAAGGTAAGATTATTCGAGTTGATAGGTCATTCGTCGGTTCTCATATCCCTCCTCTATTCTCAGGAATGATACTTTTTATAATTTTTTCTCTTCTCGTTCTTATTCAATTCGATATTGTGATATATTTGACAAAACAGTGGAAGTGAGAACATTATCAATTGAAAAATTCAATACTACATTCCGGTAGATATAATCAAACTACTCCTTATCACATAAATAATACAGAACACCTAATGTACAACAATCTCTTCGACAAGGGCAAGAAACTGCTTGAGTCTCTCTGAACATATACACATGAATATATCACGTGATAGTTAAGCTCCCCTGTGCATAGGATTTCCCACTAATCGGACTAAATTTACATTCTAGACATTAAGGTAACTAGAGCGGCATAGTAAATGCGATGGACTTAGAATTTCATTCCAAAATTAACTTTTTTTAACATAACATTGTCCATCTATCCCAAAATCCGTTATCTTTTTGGTATTGACAATTATTTACAAACGAGAGTCTGAAATATGAGTTTCGATTCGACTATCATCGGAAACGAATGGTAATAGCATTATCGGTTCGTTCCGTTATAAATGGCATTTCAGGATACGGATGAAGTCTCATTCAAAGAGACAGACTTGTATATTGCACGTTCATGACTCGTTCTGGAGTACAATATCCTTTGATTTATTTCAGTCTGGAATAAAATTGTTCCTAGTTACAATAATAAGATAAAGTACAAATACGAGGGAGTTTTACATGAAATGTATTTATATAAAGAAACGAATGAGTTTAATTGAATCAAGTTCCGATTCATTCTCGAATATAATACCTTCAATAAATACAAATTCATTCCGATTTGGATACAAAAGAATGAGAGAAGAATCTTTCAAATGGAAAATAAATGCTTTCCAGGATAGTGAGTGAATAAAATGTATTACTTTTTATGACTCTTCACGGATAAACATAATGACATGATTCTAAAAATGTTTCAAAAAGATACTGTTAATTTATTTTAATGCAACTACGTATGCGCGTCCCTTCACTCAATTTTTCACACTTTTACTTTACGAATCAACATAAAGACACAATATTTATAGAAACTATTAATAAAATACAACAAATGTTCTAAAAGACTGGTTAATTTTTAAATTACGTTACTGAATTGAATCATCAATTTGTTGAATGGTTTATTTGAATGCATTGATTCAAGCGTTATCCAGATGACAACATTCCAACCGAACGCATACATCGGTCGTTCATTGCATGTAAAGGGGTACAAAGTATGGGCGATTTGCCAGCAATACACTAGCATCTACATGTACATGTACTTCGGCTATAATTTGTTCGTGAAATGTTTTCTAGATATATGTATTTCGTTTGCTATATAACATCGAGACTATCGTGTAGGCGGAAAAACGAGCTTGTTTCAACAAAATTGTCTACGGATCGCCACTCAGATTTGAGTCACATGGCTTTTTCTGATTACTCACAATGCAATTTAAAAATACAGGGATGGGGGAAATTCATTATTTTCATCCCACTGAGATTGAATTTCGAATTGTAACGACATAACAAAAAAGTCCAGAGAAAGCATAACATTTCTAATATCTTCAAAGTGATCCCGTCAACTTTGCGACGAAAGTTTCAATGAAAATCTTTAAACGGAACAAATAACGATGCAAACAATACTTGAAAATCAACAAAATATGTACCTCATATTCGTTGGTATTGTATTCTGGCGTAATTTTATTTTCATTTCATCAGTTTGAGATTTCATGTGAGGTCTAACAGAGTGGAATACCAACTGCAATCTTTTCCAAGAATATTTGTTGAGATGATTTCCAGAAAATATGTCACTTCCACGCAGCTCATAATCCTGCAGCAAATATTGCAATATCGACAGTATGTTACAAATGGTGATATGACATTGTGGCGAATTGTTTTTTTCAGGACAATCTAGTTTTTCTAAATATTTGACGTTCTTACTTTTGGAATACTACTGCAATATTGCTGTAATATGACCGTGATTGGAAACTGCAGGCATAAGATATTGCGGCCATATCAAAGCAATATCACTTGACAATATTACAACATCACGAATGACATTACTGCAATATTATACGCTGCGTAGGAAAATATTTCATCAATTATTCAGCACGAAGAGCTTTCAAAATACATTTTTTGAGTTGTGCATGTCCAATACTGTACTTCCATACAGTTATTATTGAAAAAAGTTGAGAAATGGTGAGGTAAGATATACAGCTAATAATGAGCACACTTCTTTCTCATTTCCAATCAACTAATTACTGTGTAACTCATACTATGCTTCAAGTTCTATGATGTTTCCTTGTAGGCTGCAACACTATTCAGTTGATACAGACACGGACACGGTTTTAAATTAGATAATTGGAATTGTCCTCAGCTAAGAATTTAATTCGACTGTTCATTGAAAGTTTTGTACGAATAACAAATAAATTCAATCCTTAATTAGAATTCTTCTCAACAAACAAATAAAATTGATCTGAGATTGTTTTTAATCAACAATTAAATTCAATGCTTCATCGCAATTTTCTTCCCATTTACAATTGAATCCAGTTTTCGAATGAAATTTTGTTGAATTGACAATAGGATTTCAATCTCCACCCAATCAGAAAAATCAGAAATATGCCAATGTTGACAACAGGTGCAGTACGGTGCCAGTATTGGGTCTCTAACACTTGGTCAACACGTACGGGATCAGTACTGGACACATCAAAATACAGTACTATGCCTGTACTGATAAACCAGTACTGAGAACTTAATACCGGCCAGGTACTAACCCAGTACTGGCCCTGCACTGATTGCGAATAATGGTATTAGTACTCAATCCCCAGTACTGAAAAGCGTTATCATTCCAGACAAATGCCAGTACCCTGCCAGTCTTGACTAGTACTGATGCAGTACTGCGCCTGTTGTGAATTTCTGGTTGGGTAATTGGAAGTTTTTCCGATCAACAATGCATTTGATTTCGGATTGAACTGTTTTTTCAACGAACAATTGAATTCAGTTCTTAGTTGAAATTTTTTGAGTTGCAGTCAAATTTAAATCCCAATCAAAATGTTGCTGAATTAACAACTGAATTGAATTCTTAATAACCCTCCCCGTGCCACAGTGCAGGCATCAGGCTTCGCAAGGGTGAGGGTACACCGACTTACCGCATTTCTTGCACAATCTATTGTTCTCACCCACCTCATCATTACCCAACGATAATAACTCACTTTGCATCCACCTAACTTCCACGGAAAAGTGGATTTCCAATGCAGATATGATAAAGAAAATCTGCCAATTTATAGACACCAAGCTTCCTCGTTTCTGAGAATATTGTCAAATATTGCGGATTGCAACACCACTGTTTCCACATCTCTCCACCAATTCAGACGAAACTCGTGTGGAACCATTATGAGATCGTAACTGAAATGAGGTAAAGTTTCATCGTAATACTCAGAATTAAAGATACAAACGGTCACAAAATTACAGTTCCCGATAACGTATTTCCTTTCCCTGTTTAGTTCTTATGTAAGAACGAGATTCAAACTCATGTGGGACCACTATTGGCACTGCATATAACTGTGCCCTGCTAAAAATGCCAAGCAGAGCCGGACAGGAGATTGTTGTCGGGCTTCGAACGGTTCCTTTCCCAGATAATCCAGGCAAAGACTGACAAATTTTCTACCCGATTTGATCTAGAATGACTGAATTGCAACATCCTGTCAAAACCTGGCGTGAAAATTTTTGTGAACTCTCGCTTGGATATCAGAGTCTGTGAATTTCAAACAGAACCGTTCCAAAAAATTTCTGTCAATTCTTGATAGAATATCCCGAGTTGGTAATTCCGGACCAAATCAGATGAAAAGTTTGTCAATTTTTGCCTGGATTACCTAGGAAAGAAACTGTTTAAAGGCTAACAACAATTTTCTGTCTGGTCCCACCTGGCATTTTTAACAGGGTGGTGAAAATTCAAAAGGATCAGATGATAGGAATGGAAGATATCGACATAGTAGTGGCATTCACGAAATTCCCAAATTTTCTTTCCAAGTTTATCGTTTACCATTTTCTCCCCTCAATTTTGATTCACCTGGAACTTATATCACACAATTGACACCTTATGAATTGACTGTGCTCAGAGTTTCATGGTATTGGGATGATACGAACACAGAGAAGGTATGCTTTGAGAATATTGTCAATTGCTGAAGACAGTTTTTCCACATTTCTCAACCGATTGGGATGAAACTCATATGCACGGGAGAAATTAGTGATACGAATTTTCGTTGACTAGTATATCACTCTTGGACATAGCACAAATCCGAGAAGAATTCGTGCATTGGATTTTAATAATTCGTTGACTTTGTCCATTGTTCCACCAATGGAATTTACATTTCATTTTGATCGTCGAAATAATGGAAAGAGTCAATAACTTACTAGAATCCAGTGTACGAATTCTTCTTGAATTTGTGCTCCGTCCTAAAGTGACATACAGTCGACGACAATTTGTATCACTAACTTTTTTTCATGTGGGACCATCATAGAACCCTAACTAAAACGTGGTATGAATTTCATTGCAATCGGATAATACGGAACGGGGATACGCGCGTTCGCAAAAATGACCAATTTTCGTCATATTTTCCTTCAGTCATTCAGTTCTTGGGAACCAATCAGGCCGAAACTGATTTGGGACCATCATCGACGTTGCCTACAACTGCGTTGGAAATTTTGACACGTGGAATTTGGACACGGAACCAAATTCTTCCTTTGAGTTTTGGGGAGTCATTTGGTATAAAAAATTTTGATTTTGGAGACAAAAAATTTGTTGGGTCCTGAAAACGATCACTAAGCTTCCTTTTCTCCGAAGAAGCAAAATTAATTTGATTATAAAATTAATGAATTGTATTTGCGCAAATATTCCAATCTTCATTCAAACATAGCATGAAATACTTGTGGAAGACTTGATTATTTTATTTCGGAATTATATTCAATGTACCCTATTCATGTGCTGGATACACTGAAAAAAAGGTTTATTTATAGTTAATTAACATACATTCGCTCATGGCGAAATTGTTTTTTTTGCATCAAATATATTTCATTCAGAATACACTAGTGATATTTAGTAGAAATAAACGTTTTTCAATAGTAAAGATAGATGATAGATTTGCATGAAATAAATATTTATTTCACCATAATCAAATTTTCATTTGTTAACTATCAATAAACCTTTTTTCCTGTGTAGATGTGTGGGTTTATACTGAAATAGACTCATAATTTTCGAGCTGGAAACCGATAATTGTTCCGAGATTGATTCCTGTGAAGTAGCTCTTCATTTCATGAGGATTTTGCGGTAACATGTTCCGATTTAATACCTCAAAACATACGTGATTAATAATAATCAGTGTTATTATGATTTGATTTCACTGAAAAATCACAGCTCTAGTATTGTTGACATATAACATTTCATATATGTTGTGGAATTTGTACGTGACAAACATCTCACACAACGCATTCAACTAATTGTTAAGCATTGGCTATTCAAGGAAGGATCTGGAAACTGACTGATGGATTAACACGTTGGATGCCACGATAATTTCTAGAAACGTGATTCTTACGGAGCTGACAGTTACCACCCAGACAACATATATATGTTATCTTTGAAAACTTTGTGTTGTCTGGGCGGTGGTCCCATCACTAGTCAAAGAATGAAACCTGATTTAGCTCTGATTCGTTGAGTATTACGAAGTGAATCAGGTTTGATTTCATTTCTCACCCTGTTCTTAACCTGTTCTTGTCTTAATTCCATCTGACGTTAACCTTCTATATCGACCTGATTGAACCCTGGATCGTTGCGTATTACGGAGTTGATCAGGCTTTAAAAAGTATTATAATTTTTCGACTAGTGATGGCATTCAACGTGTTATAGAATTATATTTCTCTGGATGGTCAAAGAACAATACACTTTTTGGAACTTTTATCTGAAAATCCTTGGAAAGCGATGGAAGTAAGGTTCTATAGGTTGCTATGTATATATTTAGGTACTCAAATCAACTATGTATTTCCCAGAATTATCTAAAATGAGGACAAAGCGATAAATAGAAAAAAAAGGATGATTTTTTTTCAAGTTCTCCACGTATGGAAATTTTGGAGACGCGTATCAGTACCCAAGAAACATACGAGATTTCTCTTGACATCAGTTGTTCCGAACGAAATTTGTATAATTATTCGCAATTCGAGTAGAAATTTTCATTTCGGGTTCGCCAAGTGAAACTGGTGCAGGCGCGTTGCGTTTGGCGAATCGGAATTAACATTTTTATTCGAGAAAATATTTCTCAGAAAATCAATATGCTATTATCATCGTCTGCACTCCGTTTGTAAAGGGTAACGCAGGGAATAAAAAAATTTCCATGTTTGTCCTACACTGAAAGTGAAATTTTGGAAGAGCTAGCGTTTGGACATCAACAATTGATGTCCGTGAAAACATGGAATTGGTGACCATGGGAACATTACCGGCTCACTTCATTCACATGAACTGTTAATGTGCAACTCATTATCCAGCGATGTACCGGTGTGTTGGAGCAGATCTTGGGATTTCATTTTCCAAAGGCATTAGCTATGTATTAGTGTCCAAATGTTAGCTGTGTCAGAATTTTATTATCAATGTGATTGCTGATGCCTATGCAAAGCCTGAATAGGATGTGATTTTGTCCATAATGGCCATTGCCCAAACAGAAATTCACCATTGGCACTAGCATGGCGCAATGGCCACCAAGGCTTGGCAACCAAGTGTGGCGCAACACTGAAATTTCAACATCATTTGATGGTTTATCCATGTGTTCTTCTGGAATGTGAATCTGGAGCCCCATCGTTGGTGCAGAAATGGCAATGGAATAGAGCATCATTCCCAGACAGCACAGAAAGTTCTTTGAACGTTTTGAAAACGTGCTCTTGGTTTTGCGTGTTTTGGTCCCGCTGAAGCAAGTTTTACAAACGTTTAAAGTACCTTCCCATTTGATATCCTTGAATGCGTTTTAAGCACGTTCTTTTGATCTACTAACAGACGTTCTCATCGTGTCTCCTAAACGTACTTTCATATAAACTAACCTTGAAAAACCACAAAGTCATACGGGGACATAGATAGAACTAACCGAGACATTTGCATGTCCCTGGGACATACATGCGACGTTTTTAGAACATCCTGAGACGTTATTTGCACGTTCTCTGTGAAATCAAGCACGTCTTCTGAACGTTCAAGAAACCTCCCGGTGCTGTATGGGTTGGCAAACAATGAGAAAATTTTTTTATCAATGTTACGCCAATGATAAAACTGTAAAAAATAATTAACCCAAAAATAAATAAAAATTGTGCATTTCACAATTTCCAATATATGTTGGTTGGGATCTTATTGTATTTTCCTCATTTATCTGTAAACAACTCGGTGTTTTTTGTCGCTAAAATTTGCCATGAAAAGTATACACACGTAAAAATGATTGACTATTCTTCCAGAGAATTATTTGAGTCTTATATATTAAACCTAATTCCAATAAACTGGATATCAATTCGATATCGAATCGATATTGACAGATTCCAATTTCTGACTGGGAATACACTTTTAAAAATACTATAATATTCTCACTGAGCATTCCCGTGAGAACCTTGCATTAATATTATATCGATGTTGATGCGATTTTGAAAGTACCTGTTATGAGAATTACAACAGTAATATTACAAAATCCAATTACAAGTGAATTGCAGCAATGTTACGTTGTCAGGTGATATTGCAACGATATTTTCGCAAGTTACTTTTGTAATATTGCATTTGTAAATTGAAAGACAAGTACTTTCAAGATCGCATCAATATCGCTGCAATGTTAATGCAAGATTCTAACGGAAATGCTCAGTGGGTTACCGATTGTTATCTTGTTTCTTTAATTTCACATTCGAATGTCATATATTGGATTTGAAAGCAGAGGCTTTCTCATTCGTGTTGAGTGATTTCCTTGTTGCACGGAAGGTAAAATTTGAGTTTGTTTTGGGTTCAGGTTCAGGATAACTCAATATATTTTAAAACAATCCTTCTAGCGTGATCTAGGTTTCGAAATCCGAAACACTTTGATTTTACTTTTATTTATCAAATCACAATCCCGTTTCGTGAAGATACCAGCGGACGGACTGAATGAACCTTTTCTTGATAATATTACCAAGCTTGTATCCTGGTATCCCCTCCAGAGGTAATACAATTGATTATCGCGATGAGATCAGAATGTATTCAGCATTTCAACATTCCACCACAGAATTTCAACATCACCATCTTTCAATGAGTGAATACCACGATTTTATGGATTTCTTGTTTATCCATTGTACATAAATGATTAATATGGGACATCAGATAACCATGTACCATCGGTCGATAACTTAATATCTAACGCAGTCTACAGATTCCATCACTTACCATATTTGGTTACATCCACAGCAGTATCTCTTGTAATACAGCTATGAACATTCTTACCTTCATCATTTTATTCTGACAAAGAAACAAAAAGAAAAGAATCAATTCATCCGTTCACATCAGAAAACGATGTCCATACTTTAACTCCATAAAAATCTTATAAGTAAGTAATATTTCTTATTGAAAAATCGCAACTCCCTCAATTCTAGAAACTCTAATTGAATTTCCACCCCATTATTTTCACCGGTCCCTTATATTGTTTCAACTGAAAATCCAAAGTACCAATCCCTACACGTTATAGGACTAACTTGATCCGCACCGGGAAGTTATTAATGTTTTTCTCCTTGACCAACCTGTAATTTGGATTTCAATTACGAATGTCTCTTTTTTCCCTTTTCATCTTTAACAATAACACATACAAAATAGAAAAGAGATTCCATGGAAATCGATCCGTTGTTATTTGTTTCAATCGAAAGACACAAAGAAAAGAAATTTGGAGTACGTGAAAGTATTTGACACGAAACAAATGATGAGAAGAAAATTAGGTGAAAAAACAACAACAGGAACAAGGTGCGGGGGAGAAAAAGTGGAAGATATGGAGAGAAAAAAAAGTGAAGGGCTAAACAGGGAAGAGGGCGATAGTGAGCTTCACCCTACAACAGCAACGGCAGCTGCCGCTACTTCCCGGGAGAATCTCGTTCGTTCGCAATAGGCAAGGCGCGCAGAAAGTGGAAGGAGACCCCCAGAAGGAGTGAGTTCAGTTCGATACCGAATGCTCGAACGTTTGCATCTCAGTTTCCAATTTTCGTCCTCTTGATCCATTCATCTATCTCGTTCGCGTGTTATTTTTTATTTACATATACATATGCGAAATATCAAAATGTATTAAAATATATAATTGTTGATGATGTAAACAAATAAAAAAAACAACTTTTCCGAGAGCAGAAAATAAGAAACTTAAAGAAAAAACAAACGAAAGAATCAACAGGAAAAGGATGCAACTGATGAGAAAAAAAAATTGTATGTAATTTTGATGAAAATCATGATAAGTGTGAGATTTTTGCAAAACGAAACATTGGGGGAAATTGTTTGATTTTTTGTCTATCACGATTGCTCGAGGAACCCGATAAATTTCCGCGCTCCACACATAAAAGCACGTGGCGTTCTTGATTGAAAATAAAACCTTTGAGATAGAAGATTATCGTTACAAGGAAACTTCTTTTTTCATCTTCGATCAAATCAAAGTTTATCCTGTTTCTTATCTATTTTATTTCATTTCTTTTTCTTTTTTTTCTCTTCCCTTGTGAATCACAATATTTCAAATGCTCCGATATAACGATATCAGGTCTATTAGCTCTCGAATGAAGAAGGTTTCTCGCGTTTCATTTTCAATCTCTTTTGTTTTCTCTTTTATTATAAACCTCTAATAAATGTTGAAAATAAACAATGTCAATGTATATTCTCTTCTCACGGAAGTATAGACTTAACGAGTGAATTTTCCATGTGTTTGATCCTATTGGGAAGATAAAAGACTGGTAATATTTTCTTCGACATTACAAAGATACACGTAAGAATGGAATTATCGCATCTTCGCAGCAATGATGCAGCAAAGCGGATACAGCTCTTCTATCATCCATGAAATGTGTAAGCATGCATATTTATATTGAAATTTGTTATTCGTGAATACTTATACAATACACATCTTGATACATCCCCACGACATGAGAATTTATGATAAATTCTGGGAACTTGGTGGGAATTTCATTTGAAAGTTTTGTGCTGTTGCACTAAGAAAAATTTCACGATAAAAAGTCCCATCATTGTCAGCAAGTTCAGGATACTCTGGAAATCTAAGTGAATGTAGGTTCAATTTTGTGAAAGTTTACTGTCATGATAGTACATTATAAGGTTATTGTAGTACGTTTGCCCGCGATGGCTTTTTCATTTTCATAAAATCAAACCTACATTCAGTTAGATTTCAAGAGTATCCTGAATTTGCTGACTTCTCACAGTACAATTTCCCTCAGTGTGGAAATCGGATAAAGGAAAAGTGTGTTTCCAAATTCTGTAGAAATATGAGACTCCGCATGAAAAATTAGTATACATGGGTGTTATTCGATGGAACGAATATTTCATATTGCTCTTATATCGATATGTTTTTTCATGGTTGAACAAATATCATGATGGACTAGTGATTATTTTTGTCATCTCTTCATCGATTTGTAATCAAATATTTATAATCGGCAAGATTGCTACATAACTAACTGAAGCCCCTTTCATCGTTGGATGGGCTTTCCATCGTACGAAATGTGTACACGCTTCGATTATTACTATCATCGCTCTTTAGCTCGTTTACTTGCTCGTAGATCGCATAAATTACCAACCTCGTTGTATTTTTACAATCTTGTCACACATTATTGGATTCTCTTGAATTCTGTATTGAGGCTTATGAGTTTATTTTCGTTTTCAATCCACCATTCCAATCTCAAACACACGTATAATGAAATTCTCATTTTTTTTCTCCTAATTGAGAAATGTATCATGTATTTTATACTACTAGAATTTTTCCTTGAACGATAGATTTTTGCTGTTTTCAGCTATCTCTCAATAATTGTTTGAATGTGCATTAATTAAATCGAATTGGATATAACCGATATGGAATGTCATTTATCCTGAAAAATGATCCGAGATGAAACATAAATCGTGGAATAAAAACGTCAGCATTCGGTAATGGATCAGAGGGAAAATTACTGTAATTTCACAAAAACTTTGTTTGACCCACTGTACCTATTCCAAATACCACATGTGTATTTCAAACTTCGTCATCGATTTTCTCCTATCTTGAAGTTCACGAGATTATGCTTTTGCAGTAATTCTCCTAATCCCTTAATAAAACTGATCCGTATACCAGATCTACCATCTAGCCCATGTGTGAATTTCTAAGGTCACATATACGTTTCCGTATAATCCTTATATGTTCTGTACACGATCCCTCGGTAGATGCGGGGTGCTATATGCTTGTGCACATGCTCGATCAGTACTTTTATTTCTCGTATTCTCTAATGTTTATTATTCCATGACTATATTTAAGTTCCTCACGCAAAAAAATTCTAATATGTACATATCTTATATTCAATTTCACAACTCATAGCAGTTACAGTACAAATATTTGATAAATTCCATGTGAACTCATAATCCATACTTATTTGACTCAATTCCTCAGAGAGTTCTGTCATAGACAATTCATAAGTTTATTAATACATCATAAACTTGAATTTAGCGTCAATACTTGACGAAAGAACTTTTTAATTATATATCGTGTGTCCGATTGTGAATGTATAAACGTGTATCGTATTGTAAAATTTTCTTATTGAACCCCCAATGAAACGTAAACAAACAGTAACCCAACAACACTAAAAGAAGAATAACGGAGTGACGGTAGGATGTGAGCATTGTTGGATAAGCAAAGGCATTGTTCACCATCCAACGAACTGAATGCAGCATAACTATAGTCGCAATGAATGGAGGCAAGGTATCATTCTACCGACAGCGGTAGAACTCATGTGTCGATGATCTTTCACTACGCCAATGATTATTACCTCGTATTCACACCATTTTTCATGATCTCTCATGTTTTGAGTGATGCATTTTCACTGCAAACAAATCATTCATCTTACAAAAGCACTCACGGAGCAGTTTCTTCCGTCTAATTGGAATCTGATCTATTTTTTTCTGTAGAAACTGATGTCAAAAGTAAAATTTTGATATTCTTTTTCCTACTTCCTCCATGTTTTGAAGGAAATGAAGAACAGGTAAGAAAAAAGCGAGAAAATCTTACACGGACGAGGGACATCTTCCTAAGAAAACTTACATTTCAATCAACTGAACAAAAGTGCGTGAAGACTTATGAATCACGAAAAACATGAAATTTTTTACTGAAAATTCCAATTTAATTCTACGTGGCATATGTAACTGCAAGTATGAGTGTCCAAGATGTGAATGGAAATTAAATAGTGGGAGAAAAAGGTCATTTGATTTAACTGAATTTACGGTTGTTACATATTTCGTTGATCCTCATTTTGACAACGTGATCAAATAAATAATCGCACGGTATCTGTGTTTTTTGTAATAAAGTTCCATAATTTTTTACTTTGATGAGTTTTTTTTATTAATCTCCAGGTAGCATCCTTAGAAACGAGATTACATTTTTCTAAAGCATCGTTCAATGACGTAACGGAACCAAAATTGATCGCTTGAGGGGGAGGGGGGGGAATTCAGTCTTTATTTAATCAGAAAATGGCCCATGTTGTTGTGCTTACTAGAAAATTAGGTCACGCGTTTTATTACAAATTTCGTGTTACGTTTCATTGTAATACACTAGAAATTTTCAAATCTAGTCTAGTAGAAATCTGACAGGGAATTCCCTATCAAAAGCATGGCCTTGATAAGGCTGCAATGGAGAAGTTGTAATAGCGGGAAACGTTCACTTACCTCATTAAGTTGTGACATGACATCCTGTTTAGCAGTAATTCTGACTTGGTACTTCCATCAACACCTGATGAGGATTGCCCCGACTCATGCATATCTGAATTGTGTGATGACTATCAAACGAGGTGGAAATGATTCCGGGCATTCCCAAACTCTTGTTAAGGCCTGACGAGTGCTTCTTAGAATTCACCAGGTTCTGAAAAAACTTTAGAAATGCTACGAATCATTTCTACCGGGGAAAGTATTCCGATTAGGACCTGATAAGCATGTTTTCACGGTTAGTGTTTCGGTCTCGTCTCGTCTCGCCGAGATTGACCTGGTCTCGATCTCAGTCGAGACTGTCGTCTCGTCTCGTATCGGTCTCGATCTCGTCTCGATCTCGTCCGAATCACTATTCACGGTTATGAATGATTCGCTAGGAACGCAACAAAATTCTGTTGCTTTTCAGCGGTATGTTTAACTTATCTACAAAGAAGTTAGTCATATGTTTGTAATCACATGTAGTATGGGTACGAAAAATAACTCACAAACATCGATTGACGTCGACGCCGTCTCATACTATAAAAATAAAAAGGAGAGTAGTTGACTACAAGAGACAAATATTCTTAAATTCCCAATCACTCTAATTATTCTCTAGGCCTTGCAAGGCCTTACCAGGTCCTCATGTGGGTTCCACTGAATCTGATGAGGCTTGATAATGGGCTGGAGAACGTTCAGAGTGATTTTTAATGGGCCTCAAGTTCTGGTAAATGTTTAGTTTTCCTGATCAGGGTCACATCTCAACTCTGGATTACATTTTTATCAGAGCCTCATCAGATACTCAAGTGAGACGCCAAACAGGAATCAAAGCCTCATCTGGAATTGATGTTTCCTATATTTACAGGGTATTGAGCCACTTTTAAACATTGGAAACCTTATGAAAGCGCTTTATCAAAATTCCACCAAAATTATGGTATCTTGACGTAATATTGACTAAAAATTGGTCGAAGAGACATTAATTTGGCAGCATTTTGATTGCGTTATTTCCGTAGGGTAAGGTATTGAAGCATGCTGAGCATTACGATCAGTATGCATTTTTAATATATTATATATATATATGGGTCTGCTTTGTTTAAATACATTCTTGAATGTTGGACAAATCATTCTCGATCATGACTCACTCGTTGGCGTTGAAATACAAAGAGTGCGTCAGAAGAACTTTGAAGGATATGCTTGAAACCTGTAGGTAGACTTTTCCCACACAGCACCACAGTTCCAGAAGAATTCATACAAAACCCAATGAGTTCAATGAGAATTCTTTATGAATTCTTCTGGGGCTGTGATGCTGTGTGGGTTAAGAGTGTGATAAACCATCAGTTGAAATTTTGCGCCTTTTAATAATATATTCAGAATACTGCACGCATCTCTTAAAATGTTCTAAGAATATACGGCATATTTCAAAAAATAGGTTTTCATCTCATTGGTGAAACCTGATAGTTGGTGGTATTTAGTATTCGGTTAGGTTGATACAGAAGCATCAAACACAAAATTTCTTTTGTAAAGCCTCATGTTTTCCAATTGAAAATTATTATCGGGTTTAACTTATAGCCCAGAAAGATATCTCCGTATTCCTTCCTGACAGACAAACTGTGTTAAAAATTGTTATAATTTTATTGACCTTGCTTGACAATTGTCCAGCGGAATTCAATACGTCTTGCACGAATCATTTTGAACGTTCAAGGAGAGGGGTTTAAAGACTACCTATAAGGACGTCTTGTTTGGGCTTTTCACGCCCCCAAACAAGAATTAGAATAACTCTCATCAAATATCCATCGAAAATAATTACAATTTTTATAAATCACTGAAAACCAAGAAATTTTACTGAATAATGTGAGGATTCAATAAAAATTTACATAGAAAAGTTGATACCAAGTAGTTATCGCAGTCCAACCAACCATCCAGGATCTTATTGGCTTCTAGATTGCTGCAATTCCGAGATCACGTAGAAGTCTCCGCTCACTTTGCGCCTCAGGTCTTATTCTCTACCCTACAACTTATCGAGACTTTCCAGCTCGATTGTATTATGTTCAAAGTATTGAATTTTGTTGAATTCAAATGAAACCTAATAAAATTTTATGGATAACGCTAAAGTGGTATTATGAATCCGAAATGAGAATCATGACCCGATGTTTACAAACAAAATGGAGTGAAAATGAATTGAATTTCCCAACACGGGGTAATTAATTACATCGTAGGATTAATTAACTACATCATCAAATACTTTCATACTGAAATATAATGAAACAAATTTTTATGATAATACGGTTGGATTTCTATCAAATCTCATGTATATTGTTATTATCATTGCAATTTATAGATTCGTTTGATTTATGTCAACGAAATGTTTTTATGAAAGAAGAAAAGTGAAATATTTCAAGGGATCTTTTTAATTCATTCAAATTACATTGAATTCGTCGGAATAGCATTTGTTAATCGAGATTATTAGATTCATGTACAACTTCCATGTTATGGACAATTCCGTAACGAAAATGTCCAATTTTTTGAGAGTTATTCAAAGATTTACAGAGTGTATTTCAGTCGCAGAATTTCAAAAGTTCTTCCTGACATTCTGAGCATATGCGATATGGCATAGACAACTCTTAGGGAATTTCCACCAATTTTTTGGAGAAAAAATGAAGCGTTTCGGTCCAAATGGCGTGAATTTTTCTAAAGGAATTGACACAAAAATTTCTACATCCGAGAACGCCCCCTCTGTTGTCAGCTGATCTGAGCTTTCACAATCCTATCGTGAGTTATTCGTAATGTTACAAAAGACCCCCTGTTAGAACTGTATCTGGTCTACCATAATATAGAATGCGAGGATGAAATCTCAAAATACAATGGAGTGTTGCAGAAGTTGAAAGGGAACATACAATGAAAATTATTTCGCGCTTTTGAAGTGTAAAAGTGACGTTTCCTAACGCAAACTTTCGAAAATCAGAATTTTATGAATTTTTTCAACCAAACTGTGATGTCACCTCCAATTGTTTCATAGATTCAATAGATGCATTCTCCAATAGAAAAAACCAACAAATTTTGTGGATGAAAACATTTTCATTGAGATTCCATTTTGAAGATATGGGCATGTCTTTATTTTTCAAAAATCCAAGCATCCAAAAAACGCGGGTTCACACGCTTGAATTGAACAACATTTTCTAAGTTGAGAAAAGGTGGATTCCCCGAAGGGCAATCGGATTATTCTAGTATATTGCGTGCTGAAGTTACAGCGATGTGAAATTTCTCGAATTCTAGCCGATCAGAATGCAAAATTTCAAATTGCTGTAACTGTAACGAAAAGTACTAGGAACATTCAATTGGTCTTCTAGGAATCTGTCTTTTCCCAACTCAAAAAGTGTCGTTGAGTTCTGAAACATGAATCATACCGCATATAAAATATTTCATTCTTCGAAAAATTATGAAATCTCCGCGTCTTCAAAATTCAACTGCAAAGAAAAATGTTATTCCATCCGAAAAACATATTGTGACGAAACCCGTCAAAAGAGGTAGGGCGTCTTTTCGCCGAAAACACTTTCTGCCGAATAGACATAATTTGACAATCGCTAGTTATTCCCTAGTGATCTTTAAAAAACAACTAGTGATTGTCAAATTATGTCTATTCGGTAAGGAGCTTTTTCGGCCAAAAGATTCCCTACGGTTAGAACACACAATGACTGTACTAGGCGATATCCATCCAGTGTTGTCCGATTCTTTTCAGTAAAATGCGAGTCCACAAGTCTCAGATGCAGTATTATAAAAGAAAGATAGATAACTGAGAACCAGGTACTAAAATTGTATGAAAAAAAGAATTCCATCTATCCGTTTCCAGCATCCTGAAATACGAATTGCGAGTCAGATTATCATAATGTGATGCAAAATGCGAGAATGTGGTGTGTCTGGGAACCCTGCATTCACCGATGGAGCCGCATACCTTGTAGCGAACACGTCCCCTTCCGTGAAATGCGTTAAGGTAACGTACGGCGTATGGAAGGAAGCGCGGTTATGTTACGTTCATGATCATGTCTGCCCTAAATGCTGCTTCTACTGATCGACTCCAGGATCAACGCATTGCGGAGCGCGCGCTCTGACATTAAAATGCATTAAAATTGAACGCCATAAGATATAAAAAGAGCTGCGGACATATGCTCTGAAACTTCACAACTTAGGTGGTTATGCGAGCACGAGATTACCGAAGATAATTCGAAAGTTTTTACTATATAAATATGGACTGCCAGTTAACCCTACTTTTCCTATTTCACCGCTGTAGCGAAGTATTTTGATATTCAGGCTACACTCCCCGATACTAAAAAAGGGGCAATTCAAAAGATGAATCGTGTGTACATAATTAATTGCATTAGGCTTATAATGCCTGGATACGCTTTCAGATGTACGCAAGAGCAGCCTTAGAAAATGTTACGCTGAGACTAAGACTCACAGAATTGAATTAAAATCTCATCAATACGAGTTATACAAGTTTTGACAGGAAAAACACAAAACTAAGGCTGAATAAGACAGGGGAGCGTGTTTGTTACTGTATCCTTCCAGTCATTTTTGTTCTCATTCTCAAAAAATAATAATCAACAATTTGGGTAAGATTTCCAACCACGAACAAATCTGCTCAATTATGATACAGTGAATTCAACTAAATGATAACTAACTAAAAGCTGAGGGAAATTATCATGAATGTAGTAGTATTTGCTCCTCTTCCTCACATCAAAGCAGGAACTACAACGATTTCTAACATAATCAATTCTAGTAATTTCTGTGGCGAGTTTTATAATCTTTTTACGAGTCTTTGAAGTGAGTTGCGTCAAAACTTCAAAAATGCTGTTTATTATTCTTGTAACCAGTTGAACCATCTGGTACGCGTATTTCACGGTGATACGATTACCATCTAATGAGAGATGGATAAAAAACGTAGAAGCTCCCAGCCCAAAATTTGACACGATTTCTACAGGGGTTATTTCTAAGTCCATTATATATTCAACACTACTCAAACAATTTCTACACAAGAATTTATTCGGGTACTTAAATATTCCTCACCCCAAAAAAGAAAGCACCTCAATTCGAGTGCCGAAAAAGCACATGCTAGATAATCATCTATCGAAAATTCACGAATTCTTGAAATCAGAAGAAAAGATCAAATGAATATTCTGAAAATGAGATTCTATCCGAATCGATTATACAACCCATTCATTTCACGTGTTCCATCGAATCAGGTCAGTTAAAATCTCCAACATTTCCGCATTCTCGAAGCAACATCAATTTTTCTCATCATATCGAATCATTTCAGTTATCAATTCAATTTTCCGAAACGTCTTCCTTCATTTTTTTCTCATTTTAGATGTCGTGCATCCAGTGTATTGAAAATTCCAAACGAGTTTTGAGAATTACATTATCAAAATCAAAATTCCAAAGCTCGCGTTCTTTTTCCACGAAAAAATATTTTTTACTGAGAACGAATGATTCGAACGACGCACAGTATAGTTCCTAAATTCTTTCAAATCCAATCCCCGGGGAGAATTTAAAACTCGATTTTAGTATATTTCATCAAAGCAAACTGACGTGGAATGGAATATGCGAAGAGGACATCGAGATGTTTCGATTAAAGGAATCGCATTCATGGTTGAACATTTCCATTTCCTTTGATTCCTTTGGCGAATGAGGTATTGGGAAGAAAAATGATCGAATGAAAGCAAATTGATATGATGAAATCATTTCAATACATTAATTTAAAACACTTTGAGAAAAGTTTCGTTCTACAAAGGACCGCATTCACTCTCAAGTTATTACGAATAATTTCTCGAATGCTTTTATTGATTATATTCAATATTGTATTCTTTTGATCGTTAATTATTTAAATTTTTGTATTTGAATGTTAGAGTTGACAATCAACTTACGAACTCTGTGAATTTCACAAAGTAAAAATCCATTGTTAAAGAGTGAAGATACTGCAACTCCGATAAGAGTGAGAACTTTTTCACTCTTTGAAAGAAATCAAAATTTTACTCCAGCAGACAGTTTACAACAGTTGTTTGATTTGTACAGATCAAATCAACTGTGAACAGTTTTTGAAGTACCCAACCCTGACAGCAAAACGTGTCTCTAGGTCGTTTTCTGAACATTCAAAACATCTCCCTTACGGTCTATAAACCTCGTATAAACGTTCCAATAGCACGTTGTGCTGCGCGGGTAAATGACTTATCCTGCAATTATGTGTAATTCAAATGTAATACACAGATGTAACATTCCCCTGTAACGAGTTAATACGAGTCCGATATTGAATTCCAATATTCTGTAATGCTCTTAGTACATTAAAATTCAACTGTTCCAGATTTCCATTCCACTTATCTTGTTACATCCATAGGAATGGGAAGCATGTAAAGTACTTTCGATTATAATCAGTTGTTGGTTTAGCAATTTCAAGCTTGTTTTGAACTCAGTCTCGAACAGAAATTCTGTTAGAGAAATTTGAATGTATTCTAAACGATCGCTGATACGTATCCATTATCCGTTCACATGTGTATTCATTGGAATCAATACCCATCATGTATACCGTAATATGTACCAAATCGTATTGAGGTGTAGGGAGAATGTTTCATTCGCTTAAATCGTAATGAATAGGATCGTTTTATTATGGAGGGATTCAACGCTTTCTTACAGCCGTATGCAATTAGAATGAATGGTATCAAATAATTCCCTTTCATGCTTATACAGACCTGATGTAATCTAATGTCATTCCAACTCACCGTCAGAATATACTTATATTCTCTCTATTTGATGAAATCATTCTCCCTTTGCTTTGATTGCTGTTCATTCATGAGCATATATCGAATCGATAGTTCAATGAATAAATTCTTCGCTAGAATCTTCATCAGCCGTATCGATTTCATGCAAATTTGATGATTCTTTTTATAAATCTCATGGGAAATCTTTTTTAGATAAAATTGTATCGAATGATTAGAAATACATAATGATGTGTGAGTAGAAAGTGAGACGTAAGGGAGAAAAGCAAAAAAGGAAAGAAAAAAAGAGGGATACAGTTAGTTACTGCTTGAGTCTCATTAAGTGCGAACGTGATACTGTTGATAAAATCGATACACGTGTAAAAGTATATCTGAAGTGGAATTGTAATAAAACGTTTCTTTGATTTTATGTAATATAGTAGAAAAGAAATTCTTCAGTTGAGGGTGATCATTGTTACCTCGATAATTCGATTTGACGTATTTGGAAATTGTTATTCAAGGATGATGAAATATTTTGTTAAATATTGATAATACAGAGGAGAAATATGAATTTTGATATTATTTCAATAATATCGTATTTCAAGTTAATCCAAAACTTCACGTAAAATCTGAAATTGAATTTAAAAAAATTTAATTCTTTTACAATAATCCAATCTCAAAAAGTTAATGAACGTACTATAGCAAAAACCTCGCATCCCGATGAAGCATTGTTGTCTTTTCTTTCGTGCTATGATTTATGATTCGGTTGAGTAGTCGATTTCACGTGATGGTTTGTATTTTGACTTGAAAAAACAAAATAAATGTTTTGAAATTCGGTGTGTGATCTTGATGATTATGAGGTTAATTGCTGGAAAAGGGGAAATTATTCTTCGATAATTAAAGGAAAGGATATATGTATTATTATCATGCATCCATTGTAGATGCAGGAATACAATGTGCCTTCTGTTTACGTACGCACATTGTTCATGTATGCTTCGATTTTGACAATTCCACTTAAACACCACAATACATATTCAAATTAACTCAAACTTCCTAAAATGTTTTTAAAATTTTTCTTCCACCCCCCACTACACTTACTATAAAATTACACCCTTATAAATTGATTGATCACACCACTCGATCGCAACTGCAGCATGGCGAAGTGGTTAAACACAAAGGACAAGGACAGGATAATTCAGCAAGGATGTAGGTTCGAATCCCCCAAAGAATGTTATAGATTTCCAGTCTTGAACATTTATGATCACGATACAATTTCATAGTCATGAGTGAAGTTGAATAATTCATGAAAGGGAAATTTCGTTTTTCTATCCGTTAAATGAACACAAAGATATTCCTCATCATCGACAGGCAACGCCATATTGAGAGGAATCAAACAAACAACAATGGACGACGAACACATTCATCAGAATCAATTGGCTTTGAATTTCAGTTCAAATTCAGTCTTAATTTCAGTCCAATAGTGATTGAAGTAAGCTTTTTTGTGAGTTCAAAAAGATTTTCTAGTCTTGGGCCCATATTGGCAGGATGGAGCCCATGCTAGCCCGGGATGGGCCCCATGGTATATACATGCTAGGGATTGAATCATACTTCCACGGTTTTCAATCACAGTAATACTGCAGCAGTATTTCAGCAATATCATGGGCTGTGTGGGATGGTGTTTATTCTCATAGAAAAACTTTACAATATGTATAAAAGAATTCCAAAACAATATTGCAGAGAATCAATAATGTTCCAGAAGAAAGTAAAAAATTAAAAAATAGGATTCGAAAAAGCATGAAATTTTACGCGATTAAAAACTCAAAAAATCCGCCCCAGGTCTTTTACATAGAAAATGAATCAATTTCCAAGAGTTTGGAGAATGTATCCGATTATACGTGAATGGGTTATGAATCCTTTAATTCAAAGTTGCATTCAATCACCACCAAAATATCACCATGACGATATATTGCCCCTGCAGAGAGAGATAATTACGTTTCCATAACATCAAGACATTACCTTAAACAGAGATAATCAATCATTACAAATGTAATCCACAAAAGATGGATGAATCCCATATAAATGAATAAACATCGATTCTTCTAAATATTGAAACGGAATGAATGATCGAATATCCCAAAACTGAACGAATACCAGACACGTTACAAACAGATATTGAATTCAGCTTCAATTCAAAGGAATTGAAAATTCAGCCATCTGTTATTTGATTAAATGCATATATTGATTTCCATTCATGCCGCTAACACATTCAACTTGTTTCACCAATAATCAATCTTCGGTATAGTCAGTTCGGTGAATTGAAGGTAAAATCCGATGATACTCTTGGCTCCGCGGTTTCAAATTCGATAAATAATATAACTTCGAAAGCAACACTGCGTGAAATCAATGCAAGAAGAACTTTTTCATGAATTTCCCACATAGTAACTCGTACAGACAATACATACGAATTTCTAGTGGGCAAAAGAAGTCCAAAAATACTCCCTCTTTGTAGGACACAAGAAGAAAGAAGGAAGCACATGATTTATAATTTTTCATCTTCATAAAGATAGACTGAATGAACATTCCAGGTTGCAGAATTTTCTGTAACGAATGACAACATAGATATTGACTATTAATTCTTCATCTTCTTCTTCTCTTTGTCATGACGCATTAGGTTATATTTTCTTGATCAACTACTTGGGCGCCACTGAATATTATATTCCCTCTACCCATAGATTATTCAAATCTTGATAAAGTGTAATTTTTTTTGTGCTCGCCGATATTATATTTCAAAATTTTTTTTCGAGTATCAAATTAAGTTTATACCCTTCACATATCTTGATACAAGAATATACAAATCTTTCCAATCGCAAAAACCTTGAGAATTATCAATGTATACTTGAACGTATTCTTCCCCTGCATTTAGCAACTTATTTATGTTCCAGAATTTCATTTTCAGATACATTATGCATGAAGATCATGAAGATTACACACGAATTTTTATCAAAACGGTTTTTCTGGATAGGAGCTATGGAATCGAAGCAAAGTGCGAACGATGAAATCAATTGCTCGAGGAATATTTAACAAAAACGAAGAGAATATGCATATTCATCACCGACACACGTGATTTTATTGAAATAATAAGTTTATATTAGGAATTAGAATTAATTCGTAGCGTTTTTTCAATGAAAAAAAAATTATTCATTTCGAATGAAAATCAAAGAATACAATCATCAAAGTATTGTCCATTGCTTTCGACTACTTTCTACCATCTTTCGGGCAAGGAATGAATACCGTGTCGGAAGAACGCATCAGCTTTGGATGCAATCCACGAATCGACCCATTTTTGGCAATCTTCGTAAGAATTGAATTTTTGCTCAGACAAGCTATGAGTCATCGAACGGAACAAATGGTAATCAGATGGCGCAATATCTGGAGGATACGGCGGGTGGGGTAGAACTCCCCATTCAAGTGTTTCGAGGTATGTTTTCACCGGTTTCGCGACATGCGGACGAGCATTGTCGTGCAGCAAAATGACTTTGTCGTGTCTTTTGGAATATTCCGATCGTTTTTCTTTCAATGCACGGCTTAAGCGCATCAATTGTAGTCGGTAACGATCCCCTGTTATGGTTTCATTCGGTTTCAACAGTTCATAATGAATCACACCCATCTGATCCCACCAAATACAGAGCAGGAGCTTGAACCCATGCATATTTGGCTTTGCCCCTGATTGTGATGGTTGGCCGGGCTCAACCCATGACCTTCTGCGCTTCAGATTGTCGTAATGGATCCATTTCTCATCGCCAGTGACAATTCTAGGCAAGACACCTTTTCTTTTCTGCCGTTCCCTTGTGAAAATATTTCTACGCCAAATTACACCAAAAACTACGCCTAAATACTGCATTTCGGACACTTCCGTAAAAAAACGTAGAAAATTCTACGCACTTCCACGCCAAAGTACGCCAATCTATGACCAAGAGTTTTACCAGTATACTGTGGCATAAAAAGGTGTAGAAATACGTAAAATGGTATAAACTCTCGGACTTTGGACGCCAAATTTACATATTTCTACTCCCCTGCTTCAATTTCGCGTAATTTGGCACAAATATTCATATTTTTCTCAATGCCTGATTACGTAAAACTATGCCAAGCTGTGGGACGTAGATTGACGCGATATTTCGTAGTTTTTGGTGTAATTTGGCGCGGAAATATTTTCACAAGGGTTGAAGCAGCAGTTCACACGTCAAAAAACGCCTCTCAATGTCCCTTGGTTTCAATTCACATGGGATCCAACGCCCTTCCTTCTGGATCATACCCAAACTTTTCAGACGTTTTCCTACCGTTGATAAGTCAACTCCCAATGATGTCGACAATTCTTGAAGGGTTTGACATGAGTCTCCATTGAGCAACGTCCCCAAATCAGTATCTTCAAATTTTTTTGGCTGGCCAGGTCGCTCCTTATCATCCAAGCCGAAATCATCAGTTTTGAAACGTGCAAACCATTTTCGACACGTTTACTCAGCTAGACCATGTTCACCATACACTTCAACTAAAATACGATGGGCTTCAGCAGCACTTTTGTTCATATTGAAGTAATGGAGTGAGACTCCCCGCAAAAACACTTTATTCGGTATAAATTTTGACATGGTCAATAAGTTATAAAGTGTTGTCATTCACCATTCAAAAAAAGGTTATGTAAAACAAATGACGTCCAATAATAGCTGTTTCACGGTGAATAGATTATTGTAGCTTTTGTATAACGCTACGAATTAATTCCAACACCTAATATTTTGTTCAGATTTCAACGTAAGAAAATTAGTTGAAAAAACTATTCAACTTGAACACTGGAAATAAAATTGTGGAACGGCTAACGTTCAACTTTTGATGCGAATGAAGTGAGCTAGTAATGTTTTCATGATTATCAATTTCATTGTTTTACTTACATCAACTGTTGATGTCCAAACGTTAGCCGTTCCAGAATTTTATTTTCAGTGTGAGCGCATATAGACTCTTTCTTTCGTTACACAGAGAGAAATAATTGATATCACCAACAACATATTTTCATGTTCGGAGAAATTCGTTGCTTAAGCAATTAGTATGTATCCTTGATTTTCTTGATTTGAGAAAATTCTTCTTGAGTCTACAACATGTCAAATGTTTATCAAGGATGAGTATTTTTGAAAAAATTCAAGAATACATTTTCTTGGTATTAGCTAACAAGTAACTCGATAGTTGCACTAATTCACATAAATACTTGAGGTATTTTGAATTAGTTGAGGCAGCTAACGTGTTACTTATCCTGATTACTGAGTAGCTAAGTAAATAGTTGCTGCAACTATTCTTTGTTTCCGTGTACTTCAACAACGAATTGTGTCTATTCTACATTCTCGAAACGTTCAGGAAACCTCTCATCCGTTTTATAAATATTCCTTAAATGTTTCAGCAATTCAGCCATCAAAAGTTAGAATTAAGGAGGATGCCAATATTGAACCATGCCATTACCAATGATCGGTGCTGAATTGAAAACTAATTTTTATTCAGACCAGATCAAAGTTTGTGGCAATATTCAACCACGTTCCAAATGATTCTCACTTCCAATAGAATCTATCGTTCGGTCAATGTTGGACCAAGGATGAGCTTCGCAAGCGCCAAGCCTTGCGCAATTGTGAATCAATGGTAGGCTGACAACCGAAATCCGTTAAACACCGATATTGGTGAAATATTTTATATTCGCTGTTAATTAACATTGGATATTTATAGATTGCCAAGCTTTGCCTGTCAACATTGTGCCAAGCTATATTCTATTGTCAGCATTGGCGGAACCTAGAAATTTTCTTATGAGCACTCTCAGAACTCAACTTTTAGCAACAATAACAATGTGATTTCTCGAGTGAATCCGTTTCGGCAAAGACATCTGAAATAACATTATATGAAATCCGTGAATGCAAATGTTCTGAGAATCATTGATTTTAAAACGTATTATTCACTTTTTTCTTCTCCATTTCGTTACGAACTGAATGCTCATTGAGATAAGAAGAGTAGGAGTAGAGCACAATCTCTCTATAAGCGGCTTCTCAAAGCTTAAGAGAATGAATCTCGACAAATTGTAAGAATCTCTAATACCGTCAGTATCATTCCATATATATCCGTGTATATGTCTATACTATTTCTGAGAAGACGTGCATATACGTTCTCTATACAAGCATTTCCCCGCTGAATTTCAATTGAGAAACCATCGAGCGTATTTTCAGATTTCATTAGGAGTTTTGTTAAAAGGAACAATTCATAAAGATAGAATTTTAATTAATTCCCCTGGGACTCGGATGGAGGATTGTAAATAAAGTTCATGAAAATTTTATATGGAAATTCATTACGTTTACTTGGTTAAAATAATCTGAGAACTTTTTTTGTATGCATTTCTCATGAACGTCAAACTGTGAACTGTAATAAGGAGTGAGTTTTATCAAACATAGCGGAGAATCATGAATACTCAGCGATTGAATTTTCTAAAGTAGATAGTAGTCTTCGATTCTCAATGGTAAGGGTTATTCTTTGCTTTGGATTCGTTGGAAATCTCATCAGGTCGAGTTGAAGCAAAGATTCTGGAACATCCTTTGACTTCTTGGAAAATCAGAGAACCTTCGTCTCGTATTTTTCTTGATATCATAATTTTCATTCATTAAGAGAAAAAAAAATAGTAAGTCAATAGTAATAGTTGGGGAAGGACTCAATTATGAATAGTTAGCTGATCAATGGTGACACTGACCATTTCATTGTGAATGTAACTAATCCAAATGGTAATTTCCACAGTCAATATTTTCATTTGGGCTACGAAGTAGTAGAACTTGTTATCACTGATAGTTGAATCCTCTCCCAACTATTCCAATGGTAATTCCGACTATTTTTTTTTCAAAGTGTAATCATATACCGTGAAACGGGGTGGAGAGGATTATTTTTGGGTGAATAGGATCATCTAGAAAAAATACTAAATGGAGTCATAACAAATTATGTGAATAATAAGGATGGTAAATGCGTAATATTCATCACCTTTATGATTTGAAGGATTAATTGTGAATTCATTTAACATGTTTTTTCGTTCTTGTTCACCCCGTTTTACGATAACGGAATTATTCCAATAAACTTCTCCTTTAACAATAATCCATGTGTAAAAACCATGTCGTCATTTTTCAACAAATCCATATTTTCTATTCAATCTAATTGCGTTCTATTTTTATAATATAATGAATTTTATGAAATACAACGTCATTTTTTATAGATACAACACGAAGTAATTTTCAACAAATTTTCAATTGAAATAATTCATTCCTCTTCAAAAGGTACTAAATATATCACTCACATGAGAATAGATCCTGCCTTTTTTTCAACTCACGCAACCCACATTATACTCCTAATAATTCGGAGTCGTTATTAATTACAGTTTCGTTCCATAATAAAAATAAGTTATGTTATTTATTCAGGTCAGGCATGGGTCACATATGAACCATACGTTTTCTATACAGGGTTTCATGATTTTTGTTGGAGATAATGTGTTCAAGTAGACTGTTCAGTTTAATATACGTACTTTACATGCAGATACAACAATTCTGAACAACCTTCGTACATATGACATGAATTATTCGAAGATTTATGAAGCCAATTCAGCTGTCTGTCCAGAAACCACCTATCATCGATTCGCTCATCATCATCACGATAATCGATATGCACGATACGTGATAATACATAATTGATTTAGTTGATGTTATTGTATAAATTACTCATCTCATCGAATGAAAATTTCTGCAATTAAATCATGTGTGCTCTACTTCCCGAAGTGTCTCTCTATTATGCATTTGAGCAAATTCAACTGTACTATGGATTTACATCGAAGATATAAATTAATTTCCATTATTGATTCCACGTTACAATCTTGTGAACTAACCTTCATAAGAATCATATGATTCTCTGATTCTCAATATTATCAAAAAATACTACACTCTAAACAATAATTGAGCAATGTCCCATCAGAAACGGTGGTTGCAAAGTTCTTCCATGGATGGAAACCTTCCCTTTTCACCCTAATTCCGTGAACTTTGCCCTCAATTTGAGGTGAATTCCACGATCAAGAAACAGAATAGTTTCAGGAAGTGGCAGAAAAGGCCACCACTTCAGATGGCAAACCATTTTCCTCACGATCGAAAGACGGAATCCATTAGCGAAGTGAAGAAGAATGTCCCATGATTTTTTACTGTTTATGAGAATTCAAATTTTTTGGATTCCTGATGGAGAAATTCAAATCCCGTGAGTTTAATGAATCAAGAACTACATTGTATCACATTTCAAGCAACAAATCTGCTTTATCTTCTGATATAATAGAGAATTACATGAAAATTTATCTCATTACATAAAATTTGTATAGAATTTATATATAATTTTTATAGATTTCCCATTTGAATTGTATAAAAACTATACCAGAATTCTGTAGAAGCAATTGTTGTTACAGAATTTACAGTGGTTATTGAAGGTTTTCATCCGTAATGTATTTTTCATGCCAACATATAATATAATTCCCCAGCATGCTTATTGAAATTTAATCGCAAATAAAATTTCATCCACGAATATACGGATTGATTGCTTTCAGTTCAACAATACAATCCTCCGTTGAATTTCTCTCACAGTATGTTTTGCTTCGAATTGATCGCCCCTCATAAAAATATTTTCAGCAGCGTGTCCGTAATTCATCAAGCATTCATTTTTACTCACCACCACACAAATCAGAATCTTAAGTACCTATAATTTAATATCCAGATGCTAAAAGCAACATTAACGAAAATTAAAAATTTCTGTCATGACGTTCATATGATTATTATTATTATTATTATTATTATTATCATTTCGTATGTGGGAATAAATAAGAGTTGTGGTACTTCTCGACCCAAGATAGTGGAAAAGGTACAAGAGACGCTTGTGGCCTATAAAACCATACAATACAACCACCTATTCTAATATATAAAGATCAACAAACGTTGAGGGATCCAGCAGCAATTTAGGAATATACAGGATTACGAGAATAAGAAACGGAAAAACTTCTATCACTTTTATTCATTTCTTTCGATATACATTCAACCTTTTTCGATACTTTTTCGTTCTGAATAAAAATTGAAATTCAATGATGTACTTCTAATGTCGAGTAAGAGTACATTTGGTTTAAAAGATGATCATTATTTTCAGTTGAAATGAACAATTTCAATATACGGGGTGTTTTAAGACAAATTTCCCGCACTGCGCCAACATTCACTGAATGCAGCGAATTTACATATAACGAAATTTCATGCTAGGCTTTGCGTCTTGAAACATAACATCATTCCTCAAATTGGAATAAGCCGGGATTGAGAAGAACAATCGAATTATCCTAGTACACTCCGTTTTGCATTCCACGCAGAAATTTAAACTCAACCGCACCTTAGCGCAGTACCGTTGCCGGAGTCATCAATGCTGGTCAATCCAAACAATTATGATAGGACCAGTTGATTTGAGAGTACTGATAACAATATTTCGCATTAGGTCTAGTACTGAAATCACCATACTGCCCATACTGCAGTCTGTTTTGATACAACTGTGGCGTTTTTGATAACATAGGGAAGAAGTGATAGTGGTTGGAGGGAAATCTTCGACCGCGTGCAAGTGAAGTTTTACAACTTCTGGTAATCACCCACACTGAGGGAAAAAAGTCATTGAGGCAAGAAAATATTCCATCCAATAGTATCTATGAAATATTTCCTTGAACCGATTAAATATTATTCCAATGAATGAAATGGTTCTTCACCGCATGTTGTGTTCCATCAAGTGGAAAACCATTTCATCCATTAGAGTGAAATTTCATTGATCTAAAGAAATGGAAATTCCGAAACTTCGAACTCTTTGCAACACGTGTTAACATAGTTCAATCGAACTGAGATTTTACGGACTTCATTTGGATGAGAATCGGAACCTTCTTAGGGGGTGAGACCAGAAGATTCCGAAAATTTCCAAATTAAGGGCCATCCTACTGTATATAGAAGAAATAATTAAGAAAAATCTTAACAAGCTGGTGACCAGTCCCTTAACTTGTTATTGATTAAAGTGAAAAATTTCATAAAAATTGAAAGTGGAATTTAACATCATTATCATCATTACTGGAACTTCAAAGAATCTCACAAAGAACAAAATAAGTCCACTGATGCAAGGTCAGGACTATATGTTATGATGGATGTGACAAGATATTTCAAACAAGCTCCAAGAATTCTCTCTTCCCAACTGAATATGTCATAATAGAACAATATATTTCACAGATTTGCCCATTTCGATCTTTTCTCTTGGAATCGTTCTATTTCATTATCTTTCAAATTGCACATTCTGATTGTGTAATGGAATTTTATAATGAACTTCAAACAAAAATTACACAACCGATCGATACCGAGGTTATTGTGATTGAATGATGAGTAATTATGAAATTCATTTCACAAAATTCACATTCCCGCGATTTCATTATCAGCTTAATATCCTGCCATTTCCACTTAGAAGATAATCATCGATTATGAGATAAAAATTCATAATTCCAAAAACTCAAAGTTTCGGGAAAAATAATATCTCATGTTCCATCATTCATGCATGATTTCGTGAATTATTTCTGAAGAGTGTACTTGAACGTTTCAATTCCAACGTATTGAGTTACTCGAATGAACCCGAGGAAGTTATCAAGTTGGATAAGTTAAATCATAAAGCTCAGCGTCCCAGCTGACTAATTGACAAAAGTGATGAAAGCTTAGTCGATTCTACCCCTCTTAGCGACATTATCCTCTGAGATACCATCTCCCTAATAACTAGCATCTCGTACCACAAAGGTTGCGAAGAAGGGAAAAGAACAGATTAAAAAAGTGTATACATCTTAAAATCTTATGATACAGTGATTAACAATTTACACACAAAAATTCTAAATGAATTGCCATAGTTATCAAAAAGCTGAATGTTAGCAAAGTCCCAAGCGGCAATAGAAGTTCAAAGTATATACCAAATAGGAACTTTCGTAAAATGTACGAATGAGATACAAAGAACATATAACCCTGGTAGAAATGGAAGCGGAGGGGAAGAGTAAACGGAGCGTATGTTGAAGTGTAACCGAAACGTTGATTAAAAGTATACGGAGCTTGAATGGGAGGGATATAAAGCGTATGTGAAGAGGGAATTGAAGCAAAGGAAGCGTATAAAATTCAAGAAACCTAAATGAAAAAATTGCACCTCATAACAAGAATCGAACCGATGACTTTCACCATTGCAGACGAGGGTTTTATCCACTGAGCCATTCGCACACGCCTAATGCAACTTACCATTACTTCACATGAAGGGTGTGTGAAACGGGATCCAGAGCTTATAAAGCGTATATGGAACGTATGATCTCATCACTTCACAACAAGCGGGCATCACACGCTTCAGGAGAAGGGAATTGAAACATTTTCCGCTTCGTGTATACGCTTAATTTTCACCAGCGAATGAACGTAATTCGACGGCAATTCGAAGCTTTAAATTTCGAATACTTGTGCTTCCATTCGATTCGCTTCGAATAAACTTCGAAGATCCGAAGCTTCGCCCATCACTAGGGTAGGTACATAGTGTTGACCCAGTACTGATCCAATATCGTGAGAAGAACAACTGAGTTTTGAAAAAACCAGCCCTCTCCAGTCAACACAGTCTGTAACATTAACATGACTGTTGTGTAACATTTGCCTTTGTTATGAAACAGTTATGTTGACGGTACGTTATGTGTTCACTGTGTCCATTAGTGCTGAATCAGAGTTGGTAACATTGTGAAATGCTTCAAAAGATAATACTGGTTCAGTGGATCAGTCCAATGTTGTGTTATGAAATCAATAACAATTTAGAGTTCAAGAGGCATTTTGCTACAACTTAACTAGTTTAGTGTGATAAGTCCACGCCGTCACCAGGCCAGAGTTGATAACATTATTCAATATAGTCAAGAAAAGATACCATAACCCTACTAACATAATTCCGCTGGAAAATTCATAGTAACCAGAGGCTAAATTAATCCTCACAATAATATCGTAACATATGGCTTCAGATCACATCATCAAAAAACCTGAAATCAATTTTCTTATTGTTATGTATTATCTTCATATGTCTTGTTCGAATTACGAGTTCGTGTAATTCGAAAAACGTAATTTGCAGAAAAAAACGACTGAAGTTTTCGATGCAAGAAAATCAGATAATTTTCATGTACCTCTAATCTGCGTTGCTTGCGCCATACACTTTGGGCTTCAAAATGAATATAATCTTCCTCTGCTCCTTCTCTAAATGTCGTTACGCTGATCCGTCCCCGTTAGCAACCCCAAACTTTTGTACTTTCCTTGTAAGCTAGATTTCTGTCTGTTTGCAGGCATATATCATAGATACTTGACCCAATTTTCATGCCCGACATGTTAATCATATGCATATTTGAGGGATGGTCATCATTGATAGCACATGAAGCAACGTTTACGGCAATATCCATTGAATTTGAAGTCAACGTCCACATACCTCGTACAATACATTCACTGTTTTTTGAACGTTCAGAAGATCTCTCCAACGTTTTATAAACCCCTCATAGACGTTCCAGTGGTACGTTGGGCTGTCTGGACCACTTGGGGCTTCGGTGGAATGGAGGTGGGAAAATGGGAGCTGTTCAGATTTGGTTGTGTAGCTCCACCAATATAAACTTTATTGAAAGAACAGGGGGTGAACATTTCTCCGTCGCCTCTCTGTTACCTCAACTGAGACTCTCCCTTATTTCTCCCTTATCACTAGAATGCTTGAGGGGGTTCATTCGACTACTTTGCATTTCTTTTGTATTTCATTTTTCTTAATTTTGTACGTTGAAAGTTGTACTTTCGTGGCTTTTATTGAACTGAGGCACCTCTTGTAGGATTTGTTCAACGGTTCGCTTCCATTGAAATTTGACAGACTATTAAGAACGATGCAACATGAAGAACATGTGAAGCAGTTGAATTGATCCCCTCTGAAAAATATCCAGGATTTTCCCATACCTGTGTGATGGAAATTTCCTATACTTGTACGGGAAAGGCGAGTTCCCGTACAAGTATAGGAATTTTCACATAAAAATATATAAAAATTGCTGTTTTCATGAGATTTTTACTGTAAATTCACGGGAAATCTTCAATTCTTCAGTGTTAATTCAGTGTTAATTACTTCATATACACGGAAAAAATAATCTAGCTGCAGCAGCTAAATGGCTAGCACAGACACAGACAGCCATTGAATTAGCTCCCGCAGCTAAATTTTAGCTACCACCGCAAATAAATTAGCTACCAATGCCAATTTTTTTGCTATAACAGCTAAAATTTAGCTGCAGGAGCTAATTTAATGACTGTCCATGTCCGTGTTAGCCACTTGGGTGCTGCAGCTCAATTATTCTTTCCGTATACATGTATGTGAAATTTCCCATGAAAATTTTTTACAGTGCACGACTCCCATTTCTCCACTGTTCTCCACATCCAGTTCATCGAAGCCCTAGGTGGAGGATCGGTGGTTGTGCTGCACGAGAGTTCAATTGAAACTCTCATTCCTATGTACAAAAGTATGCCAAATACTCATTCGAATACAAAACATTTTTCAAATAGCAAACCCGTTTATCTTCTTCTGTCGTTTTACCTGCCAATATTCATCAGACAACAGCGAGTCGCGAAGATTATAAAAGGAACTCAAAGGGAATTGCAAATAATTACGACAAATTTGCAAATTTGGGTGCTTGAATATTTTTTCTACTATTAATATATTCGGATACATCAATTTTAAGATGTTGAGGTAATTTTTGAGTGAAAAAATCTTTCAAACACGATCATCATACGAACTTTCTCAGGTCATGAAAATAAACTTTAAATACATTTGCAGTTCTTTCACAGAAGAGAAACGCATTACCTTGATTGCTACTTACAAAATTTTTGTGCATTACTGAAAAGTATTTCAAAAACTGATCCGAGTCAGAGAAATCATGCGCTCCGGACATGGAAACAATTATTATGAGAGAATTATGAAATATGAAAATTCTTCTATTCCTGAGACAAGTGTAAAACTTCATTTGCTCGTATAAAATGGATGAAAACCATCAAGTCACTTGAAAGAAAGGAAGAAAGTCAGAAGTAGGTCAGCTATAAGAATGACAGCTGGTTATGCTCCCTTTTGTTATCCTCCAGTTGTTGGAAATCATTTATGCAGTGAGGAGTTTCAAAGTTTTTCCTTTGAAATAAATAACGGAAATTGACAAGTTTCCTCGTGGAAAGTTCATGTGGAAATCGACAAATTCGTATGACTTGGATACAAATATATACGCACACTTGGTACGCAGACTATACTTATTCGGGGGAATGCAGTTTCATGAAGAAACAAGCTTAAAGGATAAACTTGGATGAGAAAAGCGTGAGCGTAAACACGTCTTCTGTACAATTTGAGAAATGCTGTTTCTCGCATGAAAATCTTGTTTAATGCTCAAAATGGTGGGTTTCCATGAGGCATTAATAAGGTCTTCGTTCGGGATTAGATGTTCTAACTTCACACCTCTGCATCTTCGTGAAATCTAAGATTTTCATTTGTCTCGGCGTGGAGTCAGTTCAATATCCCAACTAAAAATTCATCTGCCCGACCTGGTTGGGTTAAGATCGTGGCACGGACTTGGTCGTAGTGTCTCACGACTGAGATAATCGTACAAGTCTTACGACTGCATCACTTTCGCAAGACTTCCCTGATCGTAATGCCGTACGACTGAGTCGTATTCAACGCACAGAGCAGTTGCAGAAGTCTTACGTCTTCCTCATATTTCACCGCGACCGCTCTCGTGCTTTCGGCCTTTAAACTTTTCCATAATGATCGTAGCACTTCGCTTGGCTCAACTCAAGAATACCTCAAAGAAATCAAACGTACAATATTTCAGAATGTCTCCAGAATGTTACCACAATGTTCTCAGCAATATTACAGAATATCTTCAGAATATTGCAAAGTAGGTAACATGAGACATTGTGGAGATTCTATTCTGACAATATCTGTGAGATGATCTCCAAAATATTACAAATTCCAAATGTAATATTCTGCAGTTATTGCTAGAATATTTTGTGCTATGTGGGAAGATACCTGATGCAACACTTTCAGATATCATTGAGATATCTCAATCTGTTTTTACATCTGGAAGATATCTATAATATGACCATAAGATCTCTTCCAGGATGTCTTCCAAGATATCAGAAAAGAGATCTTACAGTTACCTTGTAGATATCTTTCAGATAGAAGAACAGTTCAAGAGTTGGAATGTTCATTGGATAGGCTATTCCTCCTGATCTGATAAGATTACTAAGCGATAGGTAAATTCTATGTCGCACACCAAAATCATCAGCGTTGTACTGCGGATTAGTTCAAATGACGACAATGAGAAACCTCAAAAGTGGGGGAGACGGATAGGGCTAAGTACGGCGATTGTTTCGAATAAGTATATGCTGTATACATTTTTGAAATTTTTCATTCGTATTTTTCTAAAACAGTCTCGCCTAGACATTCTATGTATGATCACAGAATGAGTACAGGATGTTTAAGAATTTTGTGTGCTATTTGCGAGTCGATTGAGCCTCTAGAGTTACTCGGATCACTCGGGAGTTGTGTTGCATTACATTCAGGTGATTCAATACTACACTGATTGTGAGAGAGAATTGAGTTACAGCTACCAGCATTTGGTAATAGTTACCAAATCTCATAGTTGAATATGGCGGAATGAATATTTAGTTACGATTATTAATATACAGATTGTGGTTATAATTACCAAACTTTGCACGGAAAAAAATTCCCATATAAAAATTACATGAAAAGTCAGGTAACGATTACAGTCTGGATTTCATGTAAAATTTACTACACAATTCTGTTGGATTTACATTTTTATTCAAGGTAATTCACAGCAACACTTCTCTCATTCACATAAAGCTGGAACTAGCACGCGTAAAGTTAGCAGCCGATTGTTGTAATTTTTGAATCAAGGTTATGGGAGCTTTGTTTATACCAGAAATCGATTGAGTAGCATCCTACCAAACGTTTCAGATCCTCAAATCCTTAAAAAAATTGTGTATAAAGAGTTATGAAAAGAGGTCGTAGCTCTGCAGTTACCAGTTCCAGTTTCATCTAATTCACTTTGGTAGCAATGTAAATATAACATTGGTGCCAAAGTAAATTTTACTCCAATCGCATTCTTGTGAGCAGTTATGTTCAATTCACAGCAGCCAATGTAAAATTTACATGGGACTTTTTTCCGTGTGGTTATCATTACCAAGTCTTGATGAACGTTACCAAATTTTTGTAATGACAAACCAATCATATATTTGAGGAAACCAAATTAATTTGGTGACTATAACCAGGTTCTTCCATCAGTGCATCGAGTGACCCGACTTTTTCGGGTACCCGTGCACCCCTATTCACTAAGCTCACATCTCTCTAATCTCAAAGACGCTCGCTTCGCTCGTATTTATTGATATGTCCTATAGAATCCATGAAGACTTTGAACATTCCCTTATGTACAAAAACGAATAGTTGGTCTAATACGAATAATTAAATACGAAATTTGTGATGAAATATCATATTTACATATTAAATTCAGGAATATTCCTTAGGGGGGCTGGAGTATGGGGAAGTGGGGGAGAGGAAAAGTCCAATTTTGCGTGAACTTTTCTTGAAAGGTACGTAATTATTACAAACTGAAAATAAATAATAATGAATTACGTACTTGGGATTGCGCACTGCCGTGCACTTCGAATTTCTCAATGATGTCTGAAGGCTAAAAAATAAAATTGTAAAATTTGTTGATATTCAGAGGTTAAAATTTTACAATTTCATATTTCAGGCTTCAGGAATCATTGGGAAATTCAAAGTGCGCGGCAGTGCGCGATCCCAAGTAGGCAATTCATTATTATTCATTTTCATTTTGTATCAATTAGGCACCTTTTGAGAAAATTTCGCACAAAATTTGACTCTTCCCCTCCACCACTTCCCCATGCTTGAGTCCCCTTATATTTGATATTAGTGATGACATTTTTCAATTTCTTCCTAAAATATAAAAATGATTCATCAAATTCCACAAATACGATATCGAAATCAAGAAAAAATCCTCAACACCAATGATAATATTACGAAATTCACTTTTTTATCATGAAATTCAAAACCCTGGTTAAACAAACTCAATGATTCTCGCCAAATCTCATTGAATCTTGTACAATGTTCCGACCAAATTCTATTCGACCATTTCCAATGAGATTTAATCAGATTGGTGTATTTCTTCAATGTGATTCCGATTGAATCTTGCACAATGTTCTGAACAAATCCCATGAAATGTAATTTTGTCAGATTCTATGGATTTTTTCAACCAGGGTAAACTGTTCATGCAATCATAAACTTCATAATATTCTTGTGAAGTTAAGACAGATTTTATTAACAGTGTGCAACTGTCGGTTCATGAACAATAACACCTCTGAACATCTCTGTAACAATTTTGAAAAATCAAAATAAGTTTCGCCATGAACCACCAAGAATGACAAGAATGCAACCCAAGCGGGCGCTGTTTAGATTATAGAGCTACAAGTACATAGAGTGCGAGAAAGACACTAAGTCGGTTGAATGATTTTTTGCTAGTAGTATGGCAATAGATTATGTACACACGTATATACTTCACTTTCCATCCTCAATGAATGTATCTATCATTTATCATTCTGTGATGAAGTTATTAACTACGTAACTTGAGTTGTTAGCAGTGCCCGTAGCATTTCTTGCGACCATCAACTTCCAGCGCTCAATCATCCAGCAACTAGATGAACATTTATCCCTCAAGTTGATACAAATTATTCACTGAGAAAAAGGTTTATTGATAATTAACAAACCTGTATTTGCGCAGAGGGGAATACATATTTAATCGGATCGAATATATTTCGTTAATAATAAATAAGAGACATTTCGTAAAAATGAACGTTTGTTGATGATTAATAAACTATATTTGTGAGAATTATGATAAATTTACGTCACATTAATATTGATTCCGCTATAACCATATGCACATTTATTAACAATAAATAAACCTTTTTTCCTATGTTTGATCGAAATGCGTGTTTGTATTATGTAAATCAAACCCTCCCATCCTTAAGAATTCAATTTGAAGCGTTGACCTTTAGATATGTTTCAAAGCACATAACATTACTCTTTTATTGGTAATGTATTCCTTTATAATACCCGAAATTCTCGCATGACCGAATATTTACGTTGGGTACAAAAACGAACATAAAATCCACGGTTGCAGTTGAATTTTTACTATTCAAGCTCTAGAATGAACAGCTGTAAAATTCAATAGAGAATGTAAGAGTAGTGGTTAATACTATACCATGGATCCGCTTATCAATGTAGTTACAGTACTTGAACCGTTTTTTTGCCGAATAAGTGGTGTGTGGCTCATCACATTGGAAATCGATTGGTCACATGGCTCGTCACGTAGCAATCAACTATGTCGCATGAAATGTCACGTGCGGATCGGTTAAATTGAAAATTTCAATACACGATAGCAGTTCCTAGAATATATCTCGAGTCGAGAAGCCCGTAAATCATTCTGTCAAAAATGGAATACAAAATTGTTGTACTGTTATGTAACATGAGCATATCTTTGATCCTCTTTCAAGCGTGAAACGATAGAATCTTCTGTACCAAACCATGGAAAATGAACAATGAAATATTCTTATTAAAAACTACTAAAAACTCAATCAATTAAGAATCCACTAAGGGAGTATATAGTTAATACAATTAGGTAATGAATCAACATACTTCCTTGGTTGAATCAACCAAATTTTTAGTAGCTCTCATTAGGAATGTTTAGTTGAGATCTTTTAGTTACAGTGACTATATGAATTTATCCCAGTGCATGGACGTAACAGAAGGACAGTTGAAAATTGAATTATTCTTTCTTGCTGAGTACTTATAACAAATTATCTTTATTAGAACATATTGGGACAACGAAAATTGTTTCTAAATGGATTTCAAGCACTTATAGAGTTTCAGTGATCTGGCTTTGCAACTCTAATTGAATCCGTAAGCCCTGAAATGGAACATTTTGGAGCACAGGGAACTACATGATTCAATGTTCCGATGTGAATAGCTTACTTGGTGTATACAAATGCGTGTTCAAGAAAATCAACCTCCTTAATTTCGCATTATTCGAATGGTATATTTTATAGATGATTCACTGAAAATCGTTGCTTCGAATGAAGGAGTGATCCAACCTCTAAGACACGACATTATATTGCGTTTGAGCATATTTAATAGAAAATTTAATTGAAAATGATTTTGTGCAACTAAGTAAATTAATAATTCCTCACCGCCAGAAAACTACTGCCAGCTTAAGCTGATGGTAACCGTTGCGGAGAGAGAGAGAGAGAGTTATCGAAGTTTAAATATAAGAGGAAATACTTGAGTAAGGAGAAGCCTTGAGATGCCACTCATGTTCCCAAATTTCACATGTTGATACCAACATCAATACGTTCATGTACACTTTTCGATCATATTGATGTTACAATACCACTCCTATCAGCCTCATTCCATTATAATCCACAAAAACATGCAAAATAATGTGTATTCAACGCTCGTTATTTCTTCTAATCCAACAGACCTAAACCATAATTTATGTACAAGATAGATTGATCGAATACAAGAAAAATTGCTTGATACTACAATATTTCATCAGTTACCATAAAACGGAATTATTTAGATTTTCAAGGGTAACTTTCACAGCCCTTGGGCTGCTTCGCCGGAGCGCCAAAATACGTTTTAAAAGCCCCGGTATTCCCATACTTGCAATGTATAGCTTTAGGCCAAATCCCATACTTTTGATCACGGAATGATCAATCCTGTACTTTCCATTTTTACTGGGGAGGGTATTCTGGTCTAGAATTTTGGAAAACCCGATTTTTTTCTTCTTGCATATTTTCATAGTTGAGGGTTTTAAGAACATATTTTCCAGGAGGATTTTTATGAGAAAATTTGAGTATAACGTACCATTGTAACACCAACACTGTGGAAAGTCCGACTGAATGTCGCTGCATCCTACTTGAAAAATTGACTGCAATTTAATCTGTTCCTTGGCGTCAGCATTTGTTTTCAGCGCTTGGTTTCAAATGAAAGAAGACTAGTTCTGGCTGCATCTTGAAACTAACTTACATGTAGAATCAAAGCAAGTTTTACTTTTTACTATGTGGACTCTTTGAAATTGTGCTCAAATCTTCAAACGTGTTGTTCTCGAAACTACTTTTTTCGAAACAGTTTGCATGATATCTCAAGTTCTACTTAACCGATTTACTTGATTTGGCAGAGAACTTCTTTATACATTGCTTTATCGCACTACGAAGAGTGTTTTTGAGAATTTTTTTTTTCTTACATTCCTAAAGGCGAAACAACAGGGAAGAAAACGTGATTTTTTTCTTTCAAACCCCCGCCATTTTTTGAAAACATTTTTTTTTAAAAAAACTCTTTGTAGTGCGATAACCACATCGTTCTTCTTTAAGAATTCACAAAAAAAATTTTTCCAGATAACTGGGTGGACTGGAATCCTACACACCAAGTTACGACAATTTTTCATGATCCCCCACTTTGTCGCCCTGCAGTTTTTTCAATTCTGATTTCTTTAAAATATTCTCAATGTTTTATAATCTTCAAATGTCAATGAATAACTGGGGAACGACAATAGACTTGTTAAGGAATGGAATTGTTTGAGAATAGAAAAATGAAGAATAGAATTCTTGTTCCTGCAATTTGAATGTATTATTCTCGGATTTGTTATGAATGAAAAGTTTTCACTTTTGAACGGCCCTCCACATTTTCGATCCATCTAAACTATTTACAAACTGTGTATGAACAAATTCACATATGATTTATCATGTACAGTCTTTACGATTGACATATATAATATTTTCCTTACATAGCAATGAAGTTTTATAAAGTATTAGTATGCACCAAAGTGATAAGTACGATCCGAGAAATAAAATCCTTCTTCGTGTTACATGATCATAATTGAAACATATACCAGCGAGAATTCACCAAAGCAAATAGCCGACAATATCAGACGGAGAGGTTCATGTCTTTCACCTGTTGAACGAGCTCAGTGTATCCCACACAAAGACCTTGGCTAACACCTTATAAAATATTATTCGGATTCAGTCGAAACTCAAACACCACCATGACAAAAAGAAGCGCTGTGCTTAGTCGGATGATTCATAAAATTTCAATCACATGCTTTTAACAGATTATGGTCTATGAAGAATTATCTTCCAGGTTATATTCAGTGTAAGTGGAAGAACAAAAAAATAAACATTTGATGAAGCAAAATATATCAAAGCCTAATTGAGAATTATCATCAGATATGCCCGACTGGAAATTCAGTCACATTTGATCAGGTTAACCCCATTGAATTGGGAGCCAGCCACATTTTTATGTGTATTATTTGTTTGAAACAAAATTATACACTGTTAGAAGTTCCTGATTAAGCTTCAAATTACATGCAATGGAAGCAAAAGTAATTCCCGTGACTGCAAAATGCATTGAAATTCCATTCACATCTGAATAAAATTTCAGTTGCGAAAATATACAGTAGTATGTGATACGATACAGCAAAAACTTTGAATTCAGTCACATGTTGTAAATGAATTCTCGAATACCTAGAATTGGAAATTTCATTTAGAAATGTCCTGGAAAAATACATGAAATTCAAAGAAATTTCTAACAGTGCAAATTTTTCAATCATTCTCGCCTTTTAAAAGATGAAAATACTTTGCTGCAGGCGCACTCGCGATGGAGCGCTCGATGACGCAGCCTTGAGCATCCCATTTTCGAAATTGTCAGTGTTGTAAAACATTAAGCTTTGAACTTTCAGATCACATTATTTGAATCCGAGGTTCAGAAGAAAACGTTTGCTGCCACTTTGAAAGAGGCTGAAAACCTTACTGCCGCGACCATCAAGTTTGAAAAATGAAATTGTGATATGTTATATTTGCGCGAAGCTGAAATTTGTTCCTATGATGAAATGATATGTATTATTGACGAAAAACTTTTGCTGCAATCGATCTTGTTGTGGGAACTCCTTGCAGCACAGCTACACAATGCTGCATGGCAAATTATTCAAAGTTCAAACGCTTGGATTTATCTATTTGTTCAAAAAATATTTCAAACGCGAGGCTAAATTTTTTTCCATTGAAAATACGTAGAAAAGAAGATGTTTAAGGAAAAACACTAAGGAGCCGCGAACAGTTCAAATTTTTACGCCCGTTTAGAGGGAGGAAAGGGACCGATTGCAGACCAATAATTTCTTCCCTCATTTCCTCCTCTAGGAAAAAAATGACCGGGAGGAAAGTAAAGACAAAAGAAAATGTTCGAAAATGAATTTATAAAAAGAGAGTATGAAAAATTAACGAATTTCCAATTTTGCCTTGTTATATTCTTCATATTTTACTATCCGGGCCTGTGAAGTCCAAACTGTACGGATCTGTGATAACTTCGAACTGTGCGGAGGAGGGTCTCTGACACGTCTGACTATATTCATTTTGTTCTACTCATCTCAAATTTAATGCGAATATGATTTGCCATCATCTCTCTCCCAATATTCTCGTTCAAAATTTCTGATAGAAAATTATATTTGACTACAGAAAGAATCACAATTCACTATGAAGCATGAATACTACTCATTTAATGTTTTGAATCGGTTATTCAATATGAATCCGTAGTTTTCAATTTTATGTGGAGGTTTAAATGAGTAAAGAACCATATTGTGATAATAGTTTTCTATCATATAATTCATTCCTGATAGTTGATTGATGAAAAACTATTACTATGATATAGTTTTCTACCCATTTAAGAGGATACAAACGCCGTAATGCTAGGAAAATTTCCAAATTAAGGCAATACATGTGATTAAATATTACTCTGTAAAGACGATTGTGATTAATTGGAGAAAATCAATTGCTTCAGGATTGGATTGTTTAATTTTGAATAATTTGTGTGAAAACATTGACCTAGTGTCACGTTGCTGATGTTGAATTGACTGATTCAAAACAGTGATTGAGAACTGTCTCTTTTTGTCACTATTTTTCAGTGACCCATTTTAGGCAGTTTGTGCACCCTCTTCAGTATATTGAATATGTTTCAATACAAAAATCTCAAACTTTCTGTATGTATTCAACGTTGCATTCCGAAATATCCCTCAAGAACTTGACTTAATTCACTTTTTGTGCCTTCCTACTCGAGAGGAAAGAACAAGGAATGATCATTGGGAATGCGAGAGATGATTGCTAGAAAAAGTTAACAAATTGGTGACAATTATGCTTTTTTCTTATCAACAACTTCTCGTTGGAAGTAGGAACAGTTTTTATATTCACAAAGGGGTCACTGATGATTTATTCAGACCCCATTAACACCTGACCCTATAAAGATTAGTACAATTCCTCAAAAAACTCAGTGATCGATATACCATCAGTAACAGAAAGAAAGTGATGAGATATTCCACGAATATCATGAGAGATTTATTCTTATGGAATTTCAACTTCTGTGACAACTTTTCAAAACTTTTCAAGTTCTACTGTGGAAGTTCACCGATGGTGCCTGAAGCAAGGCGCCGAAAGATTGCCAAGGATGACGCAAGCTTGATTCAATAGTTCTGCAACGCTGGCCGAAATAAAACTTTTGTTATTAAACCAATGTTGGTTCGAACCCAATCAATGTTATTCCGCCACAATTTATCTTTGTGTTACCAATACAGCCACGATACCTCTATTTACACACAGCACCACAGTCCTAGAATAATTTTTAAAGAATTCATAAAGAACACGATCAGTTCAATAAAAATTCCTCATGATTTCTTCTGAAACTGTGGTGCTGAGTGGGTTGTCAATTAACGTTGGCTCGATATATATTCCCTACACTTGGCTACCATGTTTGCTCCGAACCATTTTCCGTTGTCAAAATTGTCAACGTCGCCAAATTTGTACATCGGAAAGAATATGCACTATCTGTGGGTTGTAACAATTGAAAACGATCCTTCAGTTTTTTTTTTCTAGAAACCAGGAACTATATGAATTATCATTCATATTCATTAGACACAATACAAAGTCACAAAGATGTACAATGAAGCACTCTCAAGATATCTGCATTACAAGAAAAGCAACTTTCATTATTGAAAAGAAGTGAGTTTTACATGAAAATTCATCAAAGCAATACAAGTACGTATTGGTTCATCTTCTTAATGAATATTAATTTTCGCTCATCTTCTTTTATATCAGAACGGAATAGGTTTATAAGGACTGCGGGATGAAAAATATACATTGCAACATCAAACATGATCATTAAGCGTAGTTACGTCATGATATTGATCTTCGGTAATTGCACACGCTCCTTCATTACAGCACGTTAATTAATTCACTAATCATTCTTTGAGTGAGCAAATATGGATTCCCAATATGGAAATTTCAATCTTTATTTTTTTATATGAATGTAACAAAAAATCTTTAAAGTCCTAAAATCTGCTCAAAGTAATTGTCATGTTGCTTATAGTAATTGAAGCAACTGAAAAAATTCTAAGTATCCTCGGTTGCATGAATAATGCGTTCTATGATTTTTTAAAAATAACGATTTACTCCTCAAAGAATTACGATTGCACTTCCCAAGAATGAGATCCCTATTGAAAACGGTAGACAGAACCGAGTGAAAAATTGGTGTCAGCGTTTGAAGAATTTTTCTCCTAGGAAATCCGGTGAACAACTGACGAAAAATTTCCTGCCAAGTTTTGACAGAATGTTTGAATTTTGTGACTGCAGACGAAACCGAGTGAAAAGTTTGTCTGTTTTTGAACGATTCGTCTATAACAAAAACCGTTCAAAGCCCAACAAACATGCTTTGCCTGGTTTTGTGTGGCATTTTCAGCAGGAATTCCACTTCACAGGGATGAATATTCATTCTATTTTCAGCATCTGAGTTTTTTCTGATAGAAACTGAAATGAAATGAAATGAAGTGGCACTCTCTTCAGGTGAAAATTCCTCTCAGTAACGTAACTCTCCCACTCTGTTTTTCTCTCAACTCATGCACAATCCTTTTTTCCATTACTAACACATTATTTCCGAGCTCACGGCAATGCTTTTCTGGATCAATATCATGATTTTTTCGATCAAAGCCGCACCTTATTTTCTACTAGAACTCTTGTCATTAATTATAAGTTACCAAAATCAATTAACATTTTTTGAGTAAGATTCTGAAGAGAATTCTCAAAGACGTCTTCTGGAAATGGTAAAATGTTGCGTAAGATTTCTTTGAGAAGTTTGTTTTTGAAATCTCATCCACAAACTGCTATCTGAAGCAATTTAGAACTATCACGGAGCGAAGAGATCTTCAAAAAATAGTAAAATTCGCTGATATACGTAGCACTGTCGCCCATAATTAGTAAATTACATAGCTCATTCAACTGAAGAAATACTCAAAATATTCATTACTATATTGAATATTGAACTCCGATACTTTCCAAAGAGTGACTTTTCTGCATGTTATGAATTATTCATCGATCCGTCAAGAACAAAATTGTTCTGATTCAGAGATGGGCAGTCTCAATTACTTTCTGTACTTTGAGTACTGTTCATGCCCAGTACTTTTTTGATTCCATAAAGTAAAGACTTCGAACATCAAATTCGAAAGTACTTGACAAGCAGAAGTACTTTAAATACAAAAAGTAATTGAGGCTGTCCACCCCTGTTCTAGACACAAAAGCCTTCACAGAATCAGAAATAAATACTTGCTGTGTGAACATAAGATGCAATGAGGAAGAATTCACGTTGAACCAAAATAAGGACGCCGAAGAAAGGATGAGATCCGTTGGAAACCCAAAAAAAATCCAACATGTTCGTTCATAAATATGATTCGTCTTGAAGATGAAAACCTCATCTCTACTCTACGTAGACCCGCCCTTATTTCCCCAGATTTCCACAAGGGATTTATCAATCCTTTGATTTTATTCGCCATTATAATAAATTCAGTGTCAAAAGTTTGTATCGTAATCCCCTGTATTCACCGAGATACATAAATTTTCCCACCAGACATACTGAATTTATAATGAGCATGTATTTTGCAATCTCAAGCAAAGTCCATATAACTTTCAATTCAAACTTAGAAAAAAATGAATAAAAATAACAATTTATTAGCGATCTCAGTAGCATTCATGTTTCGGCCGATATCAAAAAGGAGAAAAAGAAAACATAAACTGTGAAGTTCTCGGATAAAACATCAGTCTTATATCTTTATATTCCTTTGTACGAGAGAATGAAGCGAATCTTTTTTTTGCTCTTCCAACATCGATATCGCAGTAACGTAGTACAGAGAAATCGAAAGATGTTTAAAACATACACTTCAATACTATTCCATGTTATTTTTATCAAGGATAAAGTCGAGACCCATAATTTCTAAGCGAGTTTATTCAAAAGGAAAAAACAACATACCAAAGACTGTGCAGCAAAAAAAAACCATTGCGAGAAAGATTTGTGATGATATCATATCGATTGAAATATATAAAATCATGCATATTTTTTACCTCCCAGAGAAAAACTATGTTCGATTTATTAAGAAAATTTAATAAAAAATACTTCATCAACATCTTTTCACTGTAATTAAATTACAAATTTTGTTTCGTATAATTAATCAAAAGTTTTATCATATACATGGTTCGTTTTAATCAAACAGAAATGAGGGAAAACATGAATTCGTTAGTAACAGTGGGTTTAAATGCAACAACACTCAATTTTCAAGCTTGTTCTCCTTAATTTTGAGACAGTGTTTTGTTATCTTGTCAAAGAGTAGGTATCGATTCCAACAATGAATTCGCTTGGAGAAAATGCTTAACCTGGTTTTTATAGATAGACATTTTCACATACCCATCATAAATCTCTACAGGAATTTTTCTACAAATATGTGCAGAAAACTTTCCTTCATAACATTTCGCATGACTGCTGTAAATAATGCAGTTTCACCCAGAGGCTATCAGAAAATTTCAACATCATATTATTCACGTATAAGAGAGTACCTCACATTCCGCATTTATTCAGAATACCATCATGAAATCAATTTAACTTCATGTTTATGTATCGTTAGTATCTTTGGCTATGAAAGATACACTGAGAAGAAGAATTTTCTTCTCTTTCAGACAAAGAAAGCATTTTTTCTAATAATGACAAGGGAATTTTTTTTTGTTTTTTTATTTTTATGCATATGTTATTGTTCCAATGACAGGGAATATATACATTCGAATTGAAGGAATATTCCTTTGTCCCTATTAGAGAAATTGATTCCTCTGCATGAAGTAATTTTTCTCTCAGTGTATTCGCTTTACAAGATGATATCGAGCTTTTTATGTGCCCCTGTCGTCATATCTTTGAATATCATGTTCAAAAATTCATTTGTACTTTTTAATGCACTCAGAGAACAAAATTTCCGGGAACAATACAATAATCAATTGAATATTCGCAATTAAATACTGAGTTGATTTGAATGAATTAAATATCCATTTTTATTGACAAAGTATTTGGCAAAATATTCATTATTATTTTGATTGAATGGGTATTTCCTTGATTCAATAAAACTTCGATTAAATTAATTTTGAGTATTTTGTTGTGACTATTCGACTACATATTTCATTGTTCCTTTTCTTTTCCTCTGAGTGTGCGTAGTTTCTGTATCATAGTTTGTTATGCAGAGGAAAGGATTTTCTTCGAATCTGAAAAATTATTTGAATAGTTCCAAATAAATATTTCTTCAATGAGAATAAATGTTTTTTTCAACTAATCAATTTTCCTGAATGAACAAAATATTTCTTTGGACCGGTATCAATAACAATTTCTTGCACAAAAATGTGATAACCTTAGTGGTTCAAAGAAACATTCTTTCAGTGCATGAAGTCCAGCACAAAGAAAAATGGTTTGTTACTATAAGGTCTACAAAAAAGTTGGTTGTCCTTACAAAGATGTTCACTCCAGTGGCTAAGATGTTAGTTCTGTTTAAAAATTTGTTCATATCAACGAAAAATTTAGTTATATCAATCATTTTCCTGGTTTCTTGAGCAATTTGTTTCGTAGGCGCTATAGTAACAGACCAATTTGTTATGCCAGCGATACTTTTTATTTCCGTGAGGATAATTTTTGAATCAAGATTTTGTATTATTTTTCACTTTATTGTTGTCCGTTCACATTTGAGCACGTATGTGTTAGATTTTCAAATTCAAATTGATGTAAATTCATATATAAAATGTTTCAAACGACTCATTTGAGGAAAAATAATCAAATATTCTAAATCACAAACAATGTGGAGGGGAAAGGAAATTATGAAACTGATTTGTTTTTTCCTTTGAGATAAAAATTTCCCATTGGATTTCATAATGGAACAAAGGTCATTGAGATAAAATTGAAAAATGGTCACGATTCGCTTGATATTTCTACCAAACAACTTCAATATTGTTTGAAAAAGTTGATCGCAAGATTTGAACCTTATGTCCACTTCATTGGAAAATCAATTAATAAAAAGTTCGACTTTCAAGAACTGAGTATTCTTCCTTGAAAGTTTGAAGTTAATGGCAGTACATTTGTGGTAAACATGTGAACTGTAATTTTCGATAAGGTACTCTGATATTCCATGACTTATCGACAACAATGATATTTTACAATATTTTTCTTATCGCTAACTTCCCTAAAAACACTTCTAAAAATAATGAATTCTTTGTTCACAGCAGTGGTGGAAATTGTGGCGGGATGCAACCTATACCATCTGGAAGCATCTTCAAATCGAATGGTGTATCGCCATAAAACGGAAATGTAATTCAACACAAAGTCCATGGCCGGGGACTGGTTCCGCCAGCACTGGTTTTATATTTTGATCGCGTTCTTTACGGGATGTTTCCTTATCGTCGGCTCCAACAAAATCTCTGATCCCTATTTCCATTTGGATAAGTCTCGAGAATTCTTTTCAACGGACGCGGAAGTAATCGTATTTATACGCGATTGGTGTTATCGTGAGATTAATTTCACGGAAGTTCGGGAAGTCATCGATCGGTTCAACACAAAAACCTCCATCAGCGTAATACCAAGATCCTGTAAGTATCTCTTTAATCGAAAATGCATGGAATGTACAGTGAGTATCGATTATCCTTTTTTTCTCTCTTTTTGTTTTCCTCAATTTGTGTTTCCCCAGCGTTTTAAGATAACATTGAAAACCATAACGAAATTTCTTCCGCTAGATTAGAAGAACGAATTTCGTTTATTGATTCGACCAGTCTCTTTGATTCTTTTCTTTTCCGAAACACCTCCGTTCCGTCGATAATTGAAACTCTCGGGATGAATTATTAAGAATATTCCTTCCTTGCCCATAAACAATTTTCCTCATCGATCGTGAAACAACCCTCATTAATTACTAGGGAAAAATTAACCTTCCGAAGACTACGCGAGAAGCGATCACTCATCCATTTTCTTCCGAGATAATGAGTTTATAAAGATTCAACAAGATGGAAATTTTTTTTATAGCATTATAAATATGACTCTAATAAGCATGTTATTGTATATAATACATATATCATGTCGTATCTTGCACTCTATAAATGTAGAATTTCATTCTTTGTGAGAAAATGATATCGATTTTTTAATCATCCTTACTCCGGAGTAACTGTAGTAATAAATAAATTGTGAATTAACTCGGTATAACCCACAATTTCATTACAGACCAGACGAGCTGACTAATACTCGATGGCTTATTAGCACACATGCACGTCAGTGGATATCATTCTTCTCCCTTTTGTCCTCTTTCCTTTCTGTAGTTTCTTCCTGCCGGGGGTTAATTGGGATGGTATCAAATGAGCGAATCATTCTCTGTCTTTCGCAGTGACATGCGAATTGCGATCCTGGGGTCTTGGTTCTTTGGTACAAGCGTTTGGAAAAAGCACAACAAAAGCTTTAATTGCTGCTCTTGATATCAATACGTGTGACGTCACTACTAAACTAGCACATTTATGGAGAAAACGATTACTAACTTGGACTTGCCCTTTGGTGAGTTACAAATATAAGTTTGCTACGTATCAAATATTATCTGAGTAACAAAAACATTATTTCAATATAACGTTACAGACAATCGAATCGGATGAAACAAAATTATCATCCATAATTAGACTTTCCCCATCCTTGTTTTTGATAGCTCGATCCGTAGCAGAAATGTTTCAAAGTTTACGATGGAAATCTGTGGCGATTATTGATACAGGTAGGTTCTGAATTTCCATACCCATTCACCGTTCCTATCCATCAGCCATGTGTGTGATACATACTTTGAAGTTTTCAATTCAAAAACAACGACGAATGTATCAGTTTGTGATGTATCAAACATGAATAGAACATAAATGTGTGTGCGTGTGATTGTGTATGTATGGGTTACAGGGAATATAACCCATCGTAAAGCGAATGTTTGCAAACAATATCCAGATTCTCTTAAATCATATTTCACTGTTGTATCTTGTTTTTCTGTCCAACGGTGTGAATAAATTCTCTATCCTGACATTCGAATGCGTGTTTATCATCGATTATTTTCGAAGGATTCCCTTCATCTTGCTACAATGATTGAAAAAAGTCAACAATAGCTCACGATAATTCTGGGCACGATTCTGATCACACTCATGGGAATTACAACTTAACAAGAGTTTTATTTCGCACGCAACGAATTATGATTTATTCAAAGCATGTAAATAACACGATATTATCTTGGAATGAGATTTCGCTCTTGTTATTTTCCCCATTTTTCCAATTCTACCCATATAAATGATGTTGTTGAAGTAATTCAGAAAATCTTGATTTTTGAAACTACCGTATGTATTCAACACTAAAAAATGGTTTGTTACAACCCAACAAAACAACGATTACTGGCGTTTCAATGGGTTGCTGATGGTCCTTCGATGCCGGTGGAGGGCCGTCATGGGTCCTTTGAAACACGTGAAGTCGTGTTTTCTGAAAATAGTGCCTATAAAAATGTTTATTGTACTTGCAAAAATGTTCACCCTAACAGCTGAAACGTTAGTTCCACTACAAAACTTTTGTACGTCAGTAAAAAATATAGCTATATCAACAATTTTCCTTCTGTAGGCGCAATAGTATTAGTATGAGTCAACAATACTTTTTTCTCCATGAATAATTATAAAAAAAGTACAACCCTCGACTTCAGTTCCATCGTCCTGAGCGGAAGTGCGAATCCGATACCGATCTGATTTGCCCTAAATCATGAAGCGGTTAAGCGATATATATACCCTAGTGTGTATGAACTTTGGCCCACTCTGCCCCACTCTGACCCAGTCTTGGACCCATATGGGCAGGATGGGGCCCATGCTGGGCCGGGGTGGGCCCCAGGTAACATCAACTATCAGCTATCAAATAGAACCAGCACTTGTGACAAACCTCATTCAATCATGAATAATTCTGCAGTGTCGTGTCAGAAATTTGATGGGGCCTTTGAGTTTATCAATGGAGAATCGAAACTTGTATCATTCTAGGAGCATTCCAACAAATTCACTTGCGTTCATTTGGAGCGTTCTTATTAAAGCGGAGATGAAGTTAGCCACTTCTAGACATAATCAACATTATTTGTATCTGGCTTCCATCAGAAAAATTAACCCGAGTGAAATGAGATTTTAAGAAGCTAGGGTCGTAAAAAGATTTGCCTTTTCCGAAATAAATCATAATTCCCCTCATTTGTGCCTCATCTGGTAAACTGATCGAAGCCAAATAGGGTTGAGTGGGCTTTTTCTTATCAGGACGTGAATTAGGTCAGTCACATTCAACCTGATTCAAATTAACTGCGTCCGGTCCCAATCAGAAATACGAATCAGGACCGACATATTTTTCTCGAGAAAAATGCTTGCAGCGAGTGTACATAGTAAAAACTGAAATTGACTTCCATCCTGAATATCAGATTATTTCAAGCTACAGCCGAAACTAGCCCCGTTCCAACTGAAAATGAGGACTAAAAACAATACTGAAAAAAAATGTCCGTTCTTACTACGAAACTTTATACTATTCGCAACGCATTGCTATGGCAGTGAAGAGCATATTTAATAAAACGAGCCATGTGGATAGAGAAAAGATGCGTATCGTTTTATGACGGATACCAGATCGTTCTACCAATTATATTACAGTTGTCAAAGCGTGACCGTTCATTGTTTCTTTCGAATATTCGTCCTTCGTAAGTACTAGACTTTTTTTTCAGTGAAATACTGAAATACTGGAAAAGACTGAATTTCAGTCTAGTTTTCAAGAAATTATAAATTCTCTCATAAAGATTGAATTCACCTGCCGTAAACTGGAGGGACATTTCATGATTGTCGGTGAACTTATTTGAATTCCGATCAGAGTTTTGTTCTTGCGCCAAACGTGAAGGTATCGATAAAAAAATCTCTTTCAACAGGATATCATACAACGATCCACGACAAATTCCATTATAGGTTCGTAAAAGTATCGTAATTTGTTCGTTTCTATTGATTTCACGTAAAAAACTCATTGCATCATCTGTATATTGTACCTCATGTGCTTTATTTCGAAGTAGATGTATACGTTCAAACGAATGAACTTTTCATGGAACGTTGAGTTGAATCTTCGTTACGAAACGTCTATTTGATTTATAACCGGTGAATTCAATTGAAATTAAATTCTTTCATGGTATTTTTAAAATTTATCCTGTAACAATGGAAAATTTCTTCATGGAAATTGAAGTTATCAAAATGATATTGAGAAATTGATTAAAAGAGTGGAGAATTCATTGCAGCAGCAAGTTTGTTCGTTATTGTTCGATTGTTTAGTCGGTTGTATCGATTGCTAAAATACCTCACTGTGTAACGGGTAATCGAACTACTTGTCAGTTCAACAAGAATGTCCTCTGTGTACATTAATAATTCGATAAAGTGAAATTCCTTTGAAGAGAAAAAAATTACGTACGAGTTTGACAACAGCCGGAATTCACACAACAAAGTAAATGCGCAACCTCCTTAATGCGAATGACGTGTTTGTGCGTTATGAACAAAGGATTTAATAATAGATATCATGTTCCCTCAAAGGGGTTAATTCTTTGAACAGCATTTTGATCCATTTGATATCGTTTATAAAGCTTCACAGTTTTCGAAAAGACAAACGAATTGTCTCATACGGAAAAAATTCCTATAAATTCGATAAACTCTATGAAAATTGAAATTTCATAAGAAACAACTCGAGGAAGAATTCAAGGATTCTATAAGACGAGAATCTCAGAAATCAGTCAACGTGGAGCTCTGTTGTCATTTTGTGAATGAAAGATGAGGATTTCAAGAGTTTATTGATTTTTCGAATCATCAATGTATAATTTCGAATACATATGGGACGTCCCACGCTCAATTGGACGATGTGCAGAATTGTTTTTATTTCCTCAATTTTTCTCACTTCATTTAGCACCCATCAGCAAACCCTTCCTGGTGGAATTTGAGATTTGTTAAATAACCTGTTCAAAACATATCGAATTTAGAAACAAATCGCCTTCTCTTGATTTTGTGCTCGTAACTTAGTAATAGTTCAAATTGGAGATTTCTTTCTTCAAAACGTTCGTTCTGTAATGTACTACAAAAATGTCATTCAAAATTTTTTTCCGGTCGATTGTTGAATTTTAAACTTTCAGTCTTATTTTTTAAAGTGAGTTGAGATTGAAATTTTTTTTTAATTTTCAATCGCAAACTACTCTTCTTTCGATAACTTTCAAGCTCGGTTTCATTTGAGATCTTGAGAATTACTACTTTTTCTCTATCAATCATTACAAATCCCAATTTTTATCACTGTGTTCTCTTTTTTAACTTATTTTGATTCATTCTTCATACTTTCTCATTGTCAACAGGCGTTTGAAATTAGTAATTACTGATTAAGTCTATTTATTCACAATAGCAGAAGTGGTTTTTATTGATTTGCGTACTTTTCTAAAAATTCCCCATATACAATTTTCACTAAAACTAGAATACTCGAACAAAACTTTCTCAAAATTTTAGTCTGAAATGCTTCTTGATCACTTTTATTTGTTAGACGAGAAATTAAAACCAACCTCGTGAAAAAGTCCTATTTTTGTCCGCATTATTCAATAATGAGCACAAAATTAGTCTGAGAATCGAATATGGGAACTAAAACCTTCTCAATTTTTTGACGCGGGATAGGTACTGAATGGCATCATTTTGCTACATGGTGAAGGCACATGTAATGGCATTGCAGGAACAATGGAAAGAATTGTGGCGAAAGTGAGTCTTCAACGGCCAATTCGTTAGCAAATAACAACAGCTCAAGAACCATATGAATGAGCATCTAAATTGGATTCTCGATACAATACGGCTAAGTCAACCACAGGTTCACAGAAAATTTCATTCAATTATTCCAACAGACAGCGGAAATGTACATGAAATTTTTCAGAAAGTGCGCAAATAAATCAAAACTTTCCTCACTATTGTTGATAAGCGTTGACTTGATGAGGAATTATTGATTCCAAACGACTGTGGCCAACTAGAAAGTATACATAAAGATATAAGATACATTGAAAGAAAAGAGAACACGATGATAAGAATTGATATTCATAATAATTAGGAAAAAAACTGGTTTTTTTTTCGAATTTTCAAAAACAGAAAGAGAATTTTTGAGATTCTAAGATTAGACCGGGCTTAAAAGTTATTGGACAAAGAGTAGATTGTGATAAGGAATTTTCAACAAAATAAAAATTTGCAATTACTTTTAAAAAAAAAATCCAAAATTTGAAACTTGAAAATCATCTAGAAAAACACTTCAAATTACTTCGTTATATTCCTTTCTTTTCTGGAAAATACTAAGATTCTGAGACAAAACTTTCGATTTGGACCATTATTACCCGAGTTATGAGGAAAAACAACAAAAAGGCATTTTTTGTTTAAATTCGATCTCTTGAACAGGTAATCAAAATAATCTCAAATTCCACCAGGAGGGGTTATTGTTCAATGAGTACTGAATGATATATGCTATCATGAGGCAATTCAATTCCAATGCATATTTCGGCAATAGACTACACATTTTCTGTCGTATTTTCTGTATCTCAAAATCAATAGGACCTTCTGTATAGTTACTATTTAGAAACATTCGCATCTCATCATCATTTAGTCCACAAAACATTTAATCATACAGACAAATCTTGCACAAAGTGATGTCCATTATATTCCTTGTATGGATTACAGTAAGAAGCTGGAATTTCATTTCTAAATAACACTACAGTTGAGGATATAAAATGTAAGGGGTGCCTCAATCCCTAATGTAGGTTTTGTTTTCTGGGTCACCCTATCTTACTGAAGTATGAGAGTAGACTATAAAACTTGTCGGTGTAGTGTGACTTCAGATAAATTTGGCGTAGAGTGGGTTACAACAAGGTTTTGTATTTTGGCTTTAGATAAATTGCGTTTCACACTTATAGACTCTCCAACGTGTGAAGTTCATTCGTGAGTAATGGTCCATGAAAAATGACATTGTTTTCTCATAACTCAAATTCATGTAATCGAGTTCACTTAGAAGAGAAGAAGAATAATTATCACAACGAATGCGATCAATTTTGATATACATTACAGCATAATATATAAATAACGAAAACAGTGAAAATGTACTCTCTTCTTTTTCTACATTCATCTTAATTTTATCTCCATCTTCTTTATTACCTGTAACGAGAAGCTAAAGAATCATTCTACCTTGCTTCCACGAAAGATTCTCACAATTGTGAGAGAAATGTTTGGATATTTGATTTCAGTACAGTTCTGGATGCTCGGAATCGTTAGTTTTAATCCGAAAAAAAAACATGAAGGATCTCCAGACATCAATTTGGAAACGATCTTTTCTTTCAGTAAAACACGTGAATTGACTTGATTTAGACTCAATATGTATATCTAATAGAACAGAATTCTTAAAAAAAACATGGTGATATCGATGTTTTATCTAATCTGGTGCTATGAAGGACATAGTCGATACATTGATGTATTACCAAACTTACCTATACTGGCATGGCATTGGTCGAAGGGGGATTCAGAACGTGTCTACCGCTCTCTCGTTTGCTTGCATTCAAAATTTTCCTTGATTCCTTTAAAGAACGATCTTTCGAATATCTGAATTTATGGTTCTTTTTCCTTCCGCAGCTACACCGTTCTCGGCATGATGTATTTTATAGTAGAATTCAATGAAAGCAAATGAATTGGACTGTAATTAATTACTTTATACGTGAACGACTCTGATGCTTCTCAAAATCCCCATTCACGACTATGTAATTCATTGATCAAATGAAAGGAAACAATCTGAGTTCGCATTTGGTATGTAAATTAATACTTCCCAGGTCAAGCAAGGAGAAAATTTTTCATAAGAATAATTATAACGACACCAAGAAAGTTTAGGTATAATTATATACGAGACTTTTTCGTTCCGTTGAACATGAATATTGAAATTATTTCACCGTCAGAGGATTATATTTGGTGTATTATTACTGTTTTATTTTGGTTGGTTTCAATGATGAATCACTGTTATTCGTATTCTGATTTTTTATGTGAATTAATGTTGATTTCTATTATCAGGGCACGTGATAGAGTACCGTGTTGCGCAATACCCTTGAATGAAGAAAATTTCGGGAAAATGAAACGATGAATGAATGATTTATAATTTTTTCCTATCGACCGAAAAAATGAAAGTTTTTTACAGAGAAATCCTTCCTCAATTATTCATAATTTTCGTCAGAAAAAGTGAATTCACGAATGCACCTGTTTTTGAAATCCTTGCAACGTTCGTTGTATCTCCCTTTCGGCTTTTCTACATATAATTCTATATTGGATTCAGAACACGTTTGTCGTTAATCTTTCCTCGCATGAAATGCACATTTGTAACCAGCTATTCAACAGAGTATAAATCGCAGTTCTATCTCTTGTTCAATCTGAAATTATGCCACCAAAATTTCTTCAACTTGCCCTGGTATGAAAAAATATGAACTGCGTACCAATCGCACGTGCTAGTTATTTTATGAACTGTTTAATTTTTTATATTTCATACACATTCTTATGGATCCTTAGGGATGGTATTCATGCCATGAAAGTTTGAACTTGTGAAAATCTTCAGGTTTATAAATTTTGAATATCTTGATAACTGCAATTCTGTTTAATACCGAATTTATCTTCCGACCATGACTTCAAAACTAATTTTGATGTTCTATTCATGTTAAAGGAGATTATAATAATAATGTTACAGATGGGTAACAATTTCTGAAGTGAGGCCATGATTTTCGATATTGTGAGGAAAATTCAAGGAAAACATCGGAAGTTAATCTACTGGGAAGTAGTAAATTATCCCATGTATATTTTCGAGAAAATTTCATCTCTTTATCTATAAAATGAAATCGAAAATTTTCAAATGTTTTTATTAGAAAATTATTTTGTTGTAAGTTATTTGTTGTGAGTTGATGAAAATTTATGAGGATGGTAAAAAAGAAATGTAATTAACAATAACATTGTCAAAAAATGTTGTTGAAGTTTGAATCGTTTACTGAAACGAATTAATAATTGAATAAAGAAATACTCAAATTCAACTTTGGTTAGAGACCCAAAATCTTGCAGCACATTTTCCAAACGATGTTTTCAATTCCATGAAGTTGATTTGAGAAAATAAATGAAGATGGTTTATCATATTTTATGAGTTTGAATTTTCGTTTCGTTTTCATTAACGATTCAAACTTCTACAATATGTCAAAAAAGTGCAATCCTTGGTTGTTGCTAATTTTTTATCAATTTTCAATAATAAATAGAATAGATAGAATATCCGGACTAAGAAATAATTTCCGTTAGATCCAGATGATCTCTTTTGTAAATAGCTTCTTTGAGAGCTTTATTCAACGGTTTTGGATTTTGTGACTAGTTTTATTGTTATATTAGTTTGATTTTATCTTATTTGTTTTCATAAAATTGAATGTACATTCAGTTAGGTCTAAAGATTATCCTGAAATCACTCACAATGCTGGAACCTTTTACAGTAAAATTTTGCTCAGTGTAGGAATTCCGGAAAAGTTCGTGCTGTTTGAGCATCTAAAATTGACAATCATTGTCTTTCGTGTTTGAAATATTTGTATAATTGTGAATGTGAAGACGTACAGAATTCCAATGCCAAAAAGTTATGATATGCCCAACTCAATGTTGATTCATTCTGTTTGAGAAGTCAAGTAAAAACTTCATAATTGGAAAACGTCCATGAATAAAAGTTCTCCAAAATCAAATTTTCCTGTTGGTTCATCTCTCAAAACAAAAACACAGAACTTCCAAGTTCAAACAAAAAATATGAATATTTTGGATGGAAGAACCGTGAGATTTGTGTACCCATACAACAAAAGTTGCTGTGAAGTTTGCGTAAAGTTGCTGGGAATTTGCTACGCACGTGATTGAGAGCTTCATGAAACCAAGCAACTTCTTAGCAACATGACAACAACTCAAGCTAAAATCTTAGATTTACAGCATATTGTTGCGCATTTGGCGGCGCAACGTCCCTGCAAATTGCTCCAAACTGTTGTTGTACGTTTTCAACAATAAATTTGCTGCATATTTGTTCAGCATTTTGCTGGTAGGGTATCCATGCAAACTGGTTCAAGCTGTCAATTCTTTCAAAGTCAAAGTTTCTTTACGAGCAAACCAATGTGAAATATTTCAGATATCAAAGTAGTCCCCAAGCGAAATCTCATTTCAAACCAATTTCAAGAAGTGAGTTTGAGTGTGTTCAAAATTTTATTTAAACCCTCTTAGGTTGTATGCATGGAATTTAGATAAAATGAAATGAGAAAAAAACACATAAATTTACATAAAAAACTCGTTCGATATTGACGATTTATAAATTCACAGATCATGAGCCGTGGTTGAGTTTGAACAGAGCAGTAGTGAATGCTCTTCGAAGTATTGGTGTTATCCCACGTCACCACTTGACGTTACCTTATAACGCTGATATCGAGCAAATCCGAGAAACCTTAAAACATCTCCACACGGTATCTCGAAAAGGTGATTGCATTCATGATTTTATGAACAAAATCTTTTGAAGATGAATAGGTTTTGTATTTTATTATTGATTAATTGAACTACGGAATAAACTTAGATGTGATTATTTTTTATGTGTCATTGAGAAAATAAAATCTGCAAAAAGGATACTTGTTCTACGATGGATTCGGAATGAAATTTGAATTCTGTCTTAAGCTGCTGGAGTATTTTGAATCGGTAATTCAACATGAACCAACAATTTTCAATCGTATGGTATTGTAACGAGTAGGTATGAATGGGAAGGGAACAGTTACGCCATAATGAGTTTTCAATCATATGGTTTATTCTCAACAGTGTCTTGTAGTGAATCTTCTCATTACTAAACACTATCATCTCAATATAGTTCTTAGTAATGTCAAAAAGGTTGGATCCTTGGAAAAGATCGGACCCTTTTATAGGGAAAATATCTAGTTTCTATAGACTTTCATAAAATATAGAGAAGAATTTAATAAATTTTCTGTGAAAAAGGATCGATCTTTTTTCATATCACTACCCAAAGAAAAGTATTTGTTCGAGTCTAAGAAATTCTTGTTTGAGGAGGTCCAGATAAATATTTTTTCGACAGGAATAGATATTTTGCTCATTCAAAAAAATGTTATCATCTGATCCTTTTTTCAAATAACAAATTGGTTTGTATGCGGAAAAAATGTATTTTCCCCCAAGGAATTTGAACCTATTCAAATAACAAATCCTTAGATACAAATAAATACTTTTTGCTGTGTAATAATTCCCTTCCTACACTGTTGAAAAAGATTTGTGAATTCCGTACACAAAATTTGGAAGCAATCAACACATACTTTTGTGTATAAGATTCGCCACAGATTGTATAAGATTCCAAACTAATTTTGGTAGGAAAACCATTTCAAGATGATATTATGTTTGAATTTCAATAAGAGTGCGGGAGATTGAATAAAAGAATATGTGTGTTGATTGCTTCCAAACTTCTGTATTAAAATCCATACGAATATTTGTTACAGTGTATTTAAAGCTACACAAAATTATTCAAAACTATAAATCCATAATAAATAACCATTTCAAAACACCAGTGGTGCCCAGAGCTTGTTCTCTGTCTCTCTCTCTCTCTCTCTCTCTCTGTCCATTCAAACATGCAGGCCTGCACCATCTCGATCCTTTACTACGTCGCATGTTTGAATGGACAGAGAGAGAGAGAGAGAGAGACAGACAGACAGAACACAAGCTCTGGGCACCACTGCAAAATACTCATTCAAAACTATCCGCGTTTCAGAGTGAATCGTAATTTTTCCTATAACAAACTCAAGTTTTATACAAAATTTTAAGCAGGGATATTGCATTGAATTCTCCCAACCCTCTGTTCGAGATTATTTTATACCATCCCAGTGCATCTTGAATCTTCAGCTATGTGAAAGGCATCACATTCTGTTAACAAAAATGAAAAACATGTACCCGACTGGAAATTACCATAGGGTTAACCTCACATATGGTGAAGACCTAACAAGGTCATCCGAAATACGGTATACCTGCTGAAATCCTAATCAGGATTGGATGTGGATGCCCCACGTAGGGATGAGGCCATTTGAACCTAATTAGGTTTCCCCTAAATTATCCTAGAAGGTTGAAACAGGTTTTCCTCGCTGTAATCTCATCAAGACCTTTGAGTAGCAAAGGAAGAGCAATATCTTCCTCCTTCGTTGCTCAAAGTTGCAGAAATTTCCTGATCTTCCATGTCCAGGGGGAAGGAGGAATCACTTTTTGGCTCGGAAATATTCAATACACATATAAAATCATAGATTTTGTCCGATTTCAGGGACAATGAAAAATTAATTTCCCATGTGTGTGTACAAACGTTGAGCCGACTTCAGCCCTTCCATAGCACAAAATTGGCCAGCATTTGTTAAGAAAGGGCCGAAATTGGCTCAATGTTGATGCACACAGGGGTTGTTAGGCAAAACCTCAATTATTGTTATTGCATGAGAATACGCGAGAAAATAATACATCGTTTCATAGTCCTTGATGTTCAAAAAGTGAACCAAAACAATTTTGTTTTTCAAAGCAGCTACCCAATCAGAAAAAACCGAAATATGCCAATGTTGACAACAGGCGGAGTACAGTGCCAGTATTGGGCCCCCAAGAGTCAGCTAGCACGTACCCAGTATGGAAAAGCGTTATTATTTCGGACAAATGCCAGTACTGCTGCAGTACAGACCACCAGTACCCCGCCAGTCTTAGCCGGTACTGGCGCAGTACAGCGCTAGTCGTGGAATTCTGATTGGGTAAACAGGATCTATGAATTATCAACACATTCAACAAAATGTCGGAACAATGAATGAAATACTTTAAATCATCTAGGAGCAATGTTCACACGGTGTGCAGTAAGGGTTTCGTGTCAAATTTGACATCACATCTGAGAACATGCTGTTTTTTAATTTTTAAGGTTTCAATTTTTGAAAACGTTTTTCTATACTGTTAAATATTTCAAAACAAGATGTTTTTGAGGTGCAAAATTTATAATCCTCTCGTGTATTTTTCAAGTCAGAATTTTGATTTTTCAAACGTTTTAAAATTTTCAAAATTAAAATTTCTTTCATTTTGTACCCAATGGAGGCGTTTAATTCTCTATGCATGAGAATCAAGGTCCTCAAACCAGAGAAAAGATAAGAACCCTAAAACTTCGGTTGGAAAAAAATTTTAATGCAAGTTTACGTTTGTTTTTTAGTTTTGTTTTTTGTTTTACTAGCTAGAAAGTTCTCGATGCACAAAAATCTTCCACATAGGTATGTTATGGTGAAAATTTGAAAGCCCTAGGTCCATAATGCTTCAAAAGTTATCCAAAATTATGTACTCACTTGTTTTTTGTATTTATTTCATGTAGTTTTCATCCTGATGAGGACTTGAAGAGTCGAAATACGCGTAGGTGTATTCTTATTAATACCAAGATGAAGGACTTTCCTGTTAGAAAGCTGCGTGGCTACTTATTACACGTACTTTCATGATGAACGAGCTGACGATCCGTTGTTCTGGGGATATCAAAAACCAATCTCACGAGAATCAGCGTTCAAAGTCGCGTTGTTCTCCTTATTAAAAAAAGTGGTTAGAATGATTTGAAATTTTACACCCATACTCACAAAAATATGTATAAAATCAGGGAACATTTTTTGAAAAATTCGAAAAATTAAATTTTTCTGAGCAGCGCATCCCCTTAATTACATCCCATGAATTTGAGTTCATCTAACAATTAGTTTCCTTTATTCCCTCCTATGAGATAGGATAAATGATGGCCTAGCCAAAGATGAAAATTGAAAAGTGTAAAAAAGTTTATTGGCCAAAATCGTTCGTTTCGTTTCGTTTCCAAAGCACAAAAACAAAACCATGTTATTTTATTTGATTGAACTCCGTGATACGTTTTGAGATATATCCAAAAAATTGTCCATTTTTTTATCACAAAAAGTTTATCGAAAAGTATAAAAACATCAGTTATACAAAGGATATACTTCCATCATCCCAAGAATTTACTTTCAAAACTACAAGCATTGTTGCACGTTTTTCACACTCCTGTGCCTTTTTTTTGCCGATTATACGATATCATCATGACAATGTACATCGCCAAAATACAATGGAATCAATTTAACAAAGAACAGGCTTTTTCACAATCCCTTCCTATAGTAACTCAGCGCTGTGTCGAATGGAACATCTTAATATGAGTGACAATTGGAAAACCCACAGATTTGAAAGATAATCACTTCATCGAATACGTGCTTAGTATATAAACCCTTCTCGATATACAATTTATGAAACCATGCGATTAATTCAATATTGAAAACAATCTATTTGAATGAAACATCGCATCCATTTGTAGTTCAATATCATGAAAATTTTTTTTCAAAACCAACGTTTAGTTAAACAAAAATGCGAATGCTTCGAAACTCCGTGGTTCAATTACAATGTCAATTTCATCTTCGGCAGATTTTGCTCGAATGTGAGCTTTTGATAACGCTACAATAAACAAAAACAGCCCTCCTCTGTTTCAGTTACTGTACTTTGTATACCATTAGCTAATAGATTAATCGATCAAGTATTAAGAGAATTGGATCAAATGCAACAGTTTCATTCGTCCGAATCTGTAATCATGATAATCCACTTGGAAGATAATGGATTTTTATTCCCAAAAAAACGCTGCCCCTCCGACCCATCCAATCACTTGAATTCATCGATTCCAAGATGGAATACGTCGATGAACGATGAATCTTTTGTTTCCGCCAGAGTACAAAATGATTTCCTAGAATCAAGTGAGAACCAGCAAGATTGCCGGCAATTCACCCCACCAAAAAATCTCACTGATACAACGTTGAGTAATCTGCTGGTGGTCGTACCACTCGATCGAAGGTAAAAACATAATTGATTCGCATTTCGATGTTAAATATCACTCGCATGATTAAACTATGTTGCTTTCTGTTGGAATTCCATTTCCCACATCCCCATGTATTTACATTCCTCGTGTTTAATTACATTCCATGTGTGCATGTCAGAGAAATCCATTGTAACGTAGATATGATTAGAGGATACACCCAAATTAACTTGAAATAGGATGAACGGATTGAGATAGAAGAAATCAAAGGTAAAAAGGAGAGAAGATTCGATAAGAGACAAGTCGAGGGAAGAGAAGACTCGATTCAATGCATGTATGAATTTTTGAATTTTTTGAAGATCGGTAAAGATTGAATTTTCCAATAAAGATTATGAGATCAAAAGAGATTAGAAGGGAGATCACGTAGAATCTCAGGAAATCGCAAGAGATTAAAGAACATTAAATTTGATTACATTTGTCTATGAAGCTTACAAGGGATCCTAGAGATCACAGAGGTCATTGCGTTAGCTCAAAACCTCAAGGACTTACTGAACAAATTCAGTTTAATTTATCCAATCGTGTTGTGCGTTGAACAGATTTGATGACATAATTCCGTCCAAGGGAATAAATTGAGTGGAGTAAATTGAAATATGTATATGTATTGTAATTCTCTTTTAAACGTCTAGTCACTTGAGTTTGTATACAGGATCGATGTATCTCGAGCTGACTGACATAAATTCCTCTCTCGATTTGTGTATCCATCGATGCATATTTCATGAATACTTCTGCGGCTCGGATAAACGAAACAATTCCCCGGAATACGTTTAAGTAGATGTATCGGATTGATTTCAGCTACTTTTTCTTCTCTTATTGTTTTTTTACTAGCACGTTCGTGCGTGTTTTTCTGATGCGAAGAGATGATGCATTTGAGGGACGGTTCGTAAATTGTGTAATACGTGTTTTAATCTGTTTCATTCCTCCCTCGCCATATGTCACGAAGTGTAATAAAACCTCAACCTCCTTTCCCATCAGGGATCCAGTTACGTACAGCTTTTTCTACATAATTAAAAAAAAACGAACACAGTGAAGGTGGGTTCCCATTCAATTACTATTCACTGTACTAAATTAACATGGTATATTGTTCTTTATGTAATTCGGAGGGAACAAATGAATTAATAATCTGGGTTGAGCTATATGAATTTGTTAATGGCTCGATTTGATCATGATATACTTCACAAACTCCCTTAGAAACAATTATTCCTAAGGTGAAAATTTTTACCAGCCTTGTATTCGAAGGAAACCGCACATTGAGAGAAATAATGACTACCACCAACAACATATTTTCATGTTCAGAGAAATCCGTTCCTTGAAAAATATGTATCCTCGATGCAAGAAAATTTTTCTGTAACTAAAAATATATTTCTTGAATTGAAGAAATATTTTCTTGATTCAAGAAAATTTCTCTTGGGTCTACAACATATCAGCTGTTGATCAAGAATATTTATTCTCAAAAATATCCAGGAATACATTTTCTTGGTATTAGTGAATATTTCTCTCAATGCATTTTTTGTTTGCACAAAAAGTTGAAGTATTGTACAAAACATAACATAATGTTTGGAAAATAATATACTTGTAGTTGTTATCACTGTGAATTCGTATTCACAAATTTCTTCTTATTCAAACGAAAGAATTGAGTCATTACGAATAACAAATTTTATTAATTTCTAACAAAATCTTAAAGTTGTTTTTTTTTTACTAACCATTATTACATTGACAGTTAAATTGAATCTTGGATGTCTTAAACTTCATACGATTTCATGAACTAACTCATTGAACCATCCACACTCTAAATCCAGTCCTCTTCAAATGTTTTGCCGCAAATGACGCAGGGAATTACTGCACCTTCTCTTGTTCTCCCTTCAATTTTTTCCTTGAAATGTTTGTCTGATTGTCTAGCGTTTACAGTGAGACTCTTCATTGTTTTGTTCTCATCAATCTTTCTACCAGGAGCGATTTGAGAATTTCAATTCACATTCATTTTGTCTATTTCTACAATGTAATTCTTTTCACAGCTTCTCTTGGTGGAGCTTTGCTTTCTTTTCTTTCTTTCTTTCAACTGAATCGAGTTTTGTAAGGACTCGATCTCAAAATTTCACTTCTTTCTCCTCTACTTTGTTTTGGTACCTATTTTGTGCTGAAATCACTGGACAGGGATGAATCTTCTGCAATATTTTATGAGATTTAGATAGTCCAGAACGTCACAGTGAATGAAGTCATCCCTGCTTAAAACACCGAATGAGACCCATATAGAACCCGGATAAATCTGGCATTCAATCCGGAAAACAATATGGATTTTACGTCTAGGTTTCATACGGTGTTATATTCGAGATGTATACGGGTGTCGGTACTCGATGTTCAGGATTCCCGAATAGTTATCGGATGAAATCGGTATAGAACCCGAATAGGTTGCGGAAACCTTATCCGGATCCATATGGAAATCAATTCAGGTTTTGATCAGGTTCTATTCGGGTTCATCTGAAAAATTTCGACCTATATTATTGTGCTGAAAACATTTTTTTTGTAAAAATCTGATTATATATGTATTGCAGATGATTTTTCTTGTTCTAATTAGTGACAAAAACCAACTTACGATTGAATGGCTGGAAGTTCATTCAGCAGGGATTGAACTCGAGCCCTGTGAGTGAGAGACAAAGCCTCTATCACATCAACGGATCTCAGAGATGACGAAAAGGCATTTACATATTTTAACCATCCCGTTGAGGTCTTGACTTTCCTAGATAGCACCTTGATAGACACGTATACAAAATCTATTTCTGAAAATTTTTCCAGATAAGACCCAAATAAACCCGGATACATGTCTGTTCCTCACTTTACAGTCCCAGTACTGTACTCAGATAAATCCGTTTAAATACCTGGAACGGAAAACCTCCAACGTATAAAAACCATATACACCCGAATACCATTTCGTTCGGATTCCAATTCGGTTCCTACCCGGTCTTTATCCGGTTTTCTACCAGGTTGTGTATATTTCCGAAATCAAAGTCAGTCACCGAACGTAACCTTCGTTCCAAACACGTATCGGATACATTTCATTTAGATATCTGCAATGAAGTAGTTACAAATACATGATTGAAACGTATCTAATACGTGTTTGCAACGAGGGTGGGAGTCTGCACATGGATAAAGTTCCGCTACATATGTTCTTGCATCGTATAGAGACTTAATGTACCCGAATGCATTCCCGAATGTCGGAAACATTCGCGTGTAGTACCTTGATCAACCCGGATACATTTCCGGAATCCAAATACAACCGAACGATACTCGAATGAACCCTGATATTATTCCAAACGCTGCAATTTCGGTTACTCTCTCCCGGATGAATTCCGTTTGCTTCCGCATAAGGTTCCATTTCATATTTTCATTAACCGTATAGACCCCGAATGCATTCCCGAATTTCGAAAATATCCCCGTATACCATGTGTAGAGGTATGAAACCAGAATTTTTTCGTAAAAATCACACGTTTGTTGTTTGAAAATGATGAAAAATATTTTATTCGATATAATCTGCATTGCTCATACATTTCATACATGTTCATACATTTTTGCCACCTTTCCGACAGTTGATAAATGCCACGCCAAAAGCAACAGTTCCTCTTTCGAAGCGAGCCAGTCTCCTACATTTTCATACGAATTGAAGCGTTGTTCAGCGAGAGTGTGTCCTATTGAGGCGAATAGAGGATAATCGAACGGAGCCAAGTCTGGAGAATGAGCCGCATGCGGTAGCATCTCCCAAGTGAACACCTCGATCGTTTCCCTGTGTGTGATGGGGCATTATCGTGGAGCAAGATGACTTTGTGTTGCCTTTTTCCACATTCCGGTCATTTTTCACGCAATGGTCGATTCAAGTCGGTCATTTGCTGTTGGTACCGATCAGTGGAGACCAGGTTTATCCAGGTTTTAACAGCTCGTAGTAGATTACACCCTTCTGATCCCACCAAACACAGAGCATAGTCTTCTATATAAATAGAATTCACTCATGATTTCCAAAGCTTAGGATTCATCGCCTATCTTGAGAAGGGAAATACCATCAAGTGAATATTATATCGCATTGGAGCGTTTGAAGGCCGAAATTGCAAAGAAACGACCGCATATGGCGAAGAAAAAAATTTTATCTCATCAAGACACTACCATGTCACAAGTTAATCAAAACAATGGCAAAACTACATGCATTGAACTTCAAATTGCTTCCACATCCACCTTATTTGCCAGATTTGGCTCCCAGCGACTACTGGCTGTTCGCAGACCTGAAAAAATGCTCACCGGTGAGAAATTTCGCTCGAATGAAGAGGTTATCGTTGAAACTGAGGTCTTTTTTGAGGCAAAAGATAAATCGTCCGACAAAAGTGGTATTGAAATGTCAGAGCGGCGCTGGAATGATTGCGTTATTATTGATGGAGATTACGTTGATGAATAAAGCTAATTTCGAACAAAAGAAACCGTGTTTTCTGTGTTACGCCCGGGACTTTTCAGCCCATGTGTTAGTCTTAGGGTCCCCAAACTGATGGCTAGTGCTATTTATAGCGAAATTCCATTTTCATACTTCTACGCCTGGTACAGTCCATACCGGATCATTCATTGTTCAGCAACAAGAGGGTCAGGGGGAAAAAACCTACACATTTGAAATCCAACCTGGTTTAATTTCCTGTAATTGCAGATAAATCTTTCTCGAAAGAATCGAAATCTTTCATAAAAAAATTAAAAATCCAAACGAAAAGATTGATTTCCGTGGAAATCAACTATACAAAAATCGATAAAAAGAATCGAGAAATCGGAATGAAAAAACCGATCTTGAGCTGATTGAATCCGGTTCGCCCATCTGTATTTCATAACAAATTGTTGCACTAATTCCATGAATTCATCTAAGCTTGAAATAATGTGATTACAGAGAACCATCTCGTGTAAAGGTGAAAATGAATCTGAAGGTGGCTATAAAATACCATCACCATTATTATTAATTCCAATATTAATGCTCTTCTCACACTTTTTTATAGCATAATAAATACTGATCGTACATTTTCATCTCATGTACTTGCTAATTTGCTCCCTCACTGGTATTTTTTATTGTAAACTTGAATGTCCTATACAAACAAGCAAGAATCCATCTTGAACTTGAGAGTTCTTACAGAACTCTTCAAATACAAAATTGTTTCACAAACTGTGTGCTACTTAGATTATGCATGGAAATTGTCGGAACATTTTTTAAGGTATCAAATGATGAACCCATTCCAACTCTCTTTATGAAGTTGGTTTTATAATTTTTATCTTGAAAACACGAACTCAATCGATAGAATATTCCGATTTTCACTTAGCAGTCCTGATCTCGTACAATAGACCCTCCCCTAAACCAAGTTGAACCGCACTGGATCGCAGTTAGATCCTCGAAAACTCGGTTAATGGCAAACATCAGCTCACCCAACACAATGTGTGTCCATGACGTTTTTCAAACATTTTGGAAGCGCTCCAAAAGTTTTTAGAACCTTCTAAAAACGTTCTAAAGACATACGGTGGTGTATGTTAAAGTAAGAATTGATTTGTACTTGTAGGATATATATTAATGAATTCTGTACCAATAATTCAAATATAATTGATTAATGAAATAATTGAATAAATGAATGAAAAATTCAGAGTTAAATTTACAATGGTATTATGGAAATGAAAAAACATACCAACATTTCAATGAAATTTAGTATAAAATATTGTCAATTTTATAAAAATTCGTTGATAAGAAAACGTCCGTTATAAGTTGATACAGAGGATTTTTTTTATTGGCATGTTAATCAATCTCTTTCATCTTCAATGACTAGAAGTACAAACTTTTGAATAAATGCAAATAAATGTTTGTTGATCGCTGAAAGTAAAGTAAAGTTTTTGAAACGATAAATGGTTTTCCAAACCAGTTACTAGAATGATTCATTTTATTACTTGCGTTACTTTCAGCGTATCTGTCCTCTACAGATCAGAATTGTTTTGTTGATAGCGCATGAATGAAAAATTATTTTATGATATAACTTCTTCCATAACAGACTCGTGTGTTTGAAATAAACGAATTCAAGCACGATGTCATGACTGTGAACTATTCATTCAAAAAAAGCAGTTCTTTTATTCGGAATCATTTTTTATAAATGAAAACAAGAGTGGATCTCCTCGATAATTAATCCAACGTCAAAAAACTTTTTTCATTCAAAGACCTCTGTATAAACTGAACTTAGAATTACTCTGACTTTTGAACTCGGAATTCGATCATAATTAGTTCATCGAGAGTTAAAACCTCGTTTTGGAGGTAAAGTGGGTTAGTCGGGAACATGGTGATACTTTCGAAAGAGGAACTGACCAAAGTGAAGTGGAAGTTAGTCAAACGCAAGGATGAAATGAGGGTGGAAATTCTCATGCAACATTGAGCAATAAGGAATGAATATTCATGCATGCATTTTGTGAATTCGTTATTTGATTGAATCGTTATCTTGGGATATGAAATTGGTGTTCTTCGGAGAATCATTCATCAATATCGTATTTGTTGAGCATATTCCATTGAAAACGTGATGGGATGGAGCGATTTTGAATCAAAATTATTTGAAATGACATTTATTTTTTTCTGGAAGGAAAATATCAGAAAATCTCTGAAAAAATACTTAGTTTTGGTAGAATTGCCGTAGATTTGAAAATGTTTCCTGAAAATGTGTAAAACATTTATCAAAGTCCTAAAAAACATGAAACATATCAACATGTTGTGAATAAAACCCACGGAAAATTATCATGGGGTTAATCCTATCTGGATCAAGATTTGAATTCATTATTTTGATGAGTTCCAAAATTTTGTGGATTAAATTTGTCTCATCGAATTTTCTCGTTAGTTGTGGAAGTTTTACGTTAACGTTAGAGGATTGATGAAGTAAAGTACACTTTGATAATGATCGACCTTACCCATATAACAAAAGTTGCTGTGCAACCGTTGCTCCTACGTTGTTTATCAAGTTTACGCACAATTGCTGGGAATTTGCTACGCATTTGATTGAGAGTTTCATGAAACCGAGCAACTTCCTAGCAACACGATAACAACTCAAGCTAAGATCCTAGATTTTCAGCATATTGTTGCGCATTTTTCGTGCACATTCGAAGATCTACACGTTAAAAGTTCCATGAAAACCTGTCAAAATTAAGATAATCGATTATTTCTGAATTTCGACGATAATATCGCGGCAACACTAGATATGCTTGACATAACAACTTTATACACTCGGTATAAGACCACAAATTGATGGGAAAAAAAAACCGCACGAAGAAAAGAGTAGAATTCGCTGGCATACGTAGCAAAGCCGCTGAAATAGTGAATCGTATCACGTCGCCTTTTGATTTTTAAGCACATAAAATTCAAATTCAGTGATGGAAATTTCAGAAATTGCTAATCCTCATAGTGATTCACAAAGATACTACGTGGCATTACACTTTGTGATACTTCACATCACATAATCAGTAAAGTACGTAGCTCATTCTACTGAGAACATATTAAAAACATTTATTACTAGTTAAATAGTGAACTCTGCTATTTTCCAAAGAGGCGCTTTTTTGCGTGATTCTTTATCCTATCAAGTTCGAAAATTAAAACCAGTGAGAATTCATATTGAACAGCAGTAATTTCTTATGACACAATTTGTGAACAACAACTCTCAATCGGTGAGATTGATATTATGAATTGAAAACCATGATACTTTCAAGAACGATGCGTGGCTTCGAAGAAAGAAGCAATGTTTGTCATCACAAACAATCATGTTCGACTGGTAAAAATAAGATTTTTTTTCAGTGAAAATAACACTATGGAAAATTATTGGTGTTCCCCATCAATTTGTAATTACATATTAAGTGTATGCGTCATTTACTGACAAAAACCAGTAATTTTGAATGGTAAATTTCTCTCAGCGCAGTAAAAATCCCATACAGTTTTGAATTTTCGGTTCAACTTATGGAAAGTTTCATATATGTGTACATGGAGAGAAATTTAGAGTTAGATTTAATATGGTACTTTGTAACCGAGGAACAGACTAAACTTACAATGAAATTTAGTACGACGAGACAACAGAAACCTGATCTAATTCACAATATTTTACACTATATTCCATTAGAATTTCAGTCTGTTCCTCGGCCGTAATAATTCTATAGTAAATTTAACTATAAATTTCTCTCCGTGTACCGAAAATTGATTTCCTATTCCGTGATCGGAATTTTCCGGCTGCTGCGTATATAAGAAAATTCCGATTATTTTTCACAGTGTAAACGATTTGTAATATAGATTTCACTTGAAAATGTCGAAAAATTGACCGATGAATTGATGGGAAATCGATTCAATTTGACACTACATGCGCCGCTTGGGTTACAAAAACGCAAGCGCAGCGAACGACATTGAAAGTATTAAATAAGGAGAAGACCGAACGTCAACCCATTAACGCCCATTGCGAAACTGCTAAACTACGGAAAAAGCAACTATTGAAAATCAAATATCCAGTTGGAGGATGAACATCCGCAGAAATAAACGTTTCACAATTTATTTGAACGATTATTGTGTCAATAATTTGTTGAAAATAACATTTCACATGGATGAAAATTCCTAAATCGTATTCTACGGAAAATTTCACGTAAGTATGGGTGGTTCTTAAAATTTTTAGTCATCTCAATTGTGTAAATAAAAATTATAAACAATTTCGAATTATCCATACCCTTTGGTGCCTACGGCGAGTCTGCTCGACCACAAAGAAATAACTATTGGAAATAGGATATCTAGTTGGGGGATGAACATTCGCAGAAAAAGAATTTTTACAATTTGTTTCAAAACAATAATTGTAACATTTTTTTTCTGCGGATGTTCATCCAACAACTAGATATCCCATTTACAAAAGTTAGCTTTTCTGTGGCTCGAGCAGATTCGCCGTGGGCGAATCCACTAAAGGGTATGGATAATTCGGAATTATTTATAATTTTCATTCACAACGATTACGATGACTAAGAATTTTTGTACCATCGATCCTTATGAAATGTTCCATAGAATACGATTCCGGGGTTTTTATCCACGTGAATTGTTTCAACAATAATTGTTCAAACAAATTTCACAAAACTTTTTTCTCGTGGATGTCCATCCTTCAACTAGATATCCTATTTCCAATAGTTACTTTTTTCGTAGGCCAAGCAGTTTCACCATGGGCATTAATGGGTTAAAATTATAAAAACATGAACGCAGCGAAGGCCATCAGGGTACAAAAATGCGAACGTAGCGAATTATAAAAGCGCCAGGCAATCCAGCTTTAGCTATTATCCCAAAATGTAAAATCTCTTGATTGTCGGTAATTACCGTAATACAAATTTTATGTTGTCAAATTTTGTGGTTGAATGCCACCCAGATCGCGTGATCTACATCCTGTCACTTTTGCCATACTTTAGCTGATAAATTTACACAAACGGCTGCCCATATTTAATGAACTCATAATCCAATCTTTCAAGAACCTTATTTGAAATATTTTATCGTGTTCCGATTTAGGCTAGTTTGGATAATATTTGAATGATAAAACCCTTTCCTGGTCCAGGGAATACATTTCTAGTCGGGCCCGTTCGATTTTCCATGCACATTCCATCACAATACTTGTCAAATATCCTTTAAAACCCGCATTTCAACGGAAATGAAAAATTTTCCAACCACTCAATCATTTCAAATAATTTCAATCTGGATCGGTAAAAATAGCAATTCTTATAATTGAAAAATTCTTCATTGGCATGAAATGAATCTTGATGTTTATTGTATCCCCTATCAAATACTTTCGTAAGGGAGAGAGAAGTAGGAAATCACAACGGCAGAGTATACGCGCCATGTTATTGATGTTATTGATTGCCGGTCGATGTTGTGGAGTTACATTTCTGTTTGAAGTCTCTTGGCTATTTGTGTAATCATTTATATTTTTAGATATGATCCACAAAAAATTTACAATGGCACGGAGAGTTACGTAAAACCATCATTGGCGAATTATTTAAACGAATCCTTAAACATACTGACACGTGACAATAGCAGTATTAATTTATACGATAATAAAATGTACACGTACATTCTGTTAGACTGGAGAGATGATAGTTGGAGACCAATAATGATAGTTGAAGAAGAACAACAACAATTGTTAGTGAAAAAATTAACCATAGACGCAGGGCCGCTCATCGACGAGGACACCCTCGATTCCAATTGTGATATTGAATCTGATTGCCATAACGAAGGTAAGAAAACATATATACTCACTTTTTTTCTTGTATTTCTGAAATTACAAAATAAGAAACTTCTTTGAACACATTTCCGTTTGAAACAAAACGTACAATGAAGTAGGCAAAAGAGCAAAACAGTGATACAAGAAAATTCACGGAACGTGGCAAATTGAAGTATGAGAAACTAGAAAGTAAATGAGAGTTGAAATGTACTTTGGAAACGAGGTGTTGTAGAGACTGACCATTTCTTCGTTTCCAGAGGAAATTGTACCCATTTCGTTCTTGTGTTGTGTCACGATAGGTTGCATCTGGGTGATTAAATCGGAAAACTCTGTTTAAAGACTTGAAATCGTCGGAGTCAACAGACGGAATGACCTCCAGTAAAACTATACATAGAAAATTATCCTCCAAACGCAATGTCCATGCAGAGAACCACTTTATTCTTGGATTAAATCTGAAATTGAAGATTATTGATACAATGATATAATATTGAATTCATGTCTGTTCAATAAATTAGGAAAAAATAAATATGAATCAGATAGCTTATTTGGATTTGATATTAAATAAGTTTTACTTCTCGAAGCTGATCACTTGAATTCACTGCGAAGAAACCAACCGATCGTGTTGTATTACGGGATATTTATATCTCCAAACCAGACAGTCCCTGAACGATATCACAGATTGGATCGATATGAATAATTTCTTTGAAACGACTTTTCTAATATCAGAGTATGTTCAAAGTATGTGATAATGAAAATGGGGTTTGAGCTTGTTTTGGAATTCATGTCGTGCCAAGAATATTCAATCATGAAATTTCGTTGAATGTACTACAAGACAAAAAAACTTCGGTTTCTGTATAATAAGATGATAAAAAAAGTGCAGTTAAAGCGATCGAGTTGATAATAATTCGTCATCGACTCAGCAAAGGATAATGAAATTCAAGAGAAACCCATTCATATCGTAGGATTTTAATAGAATTCGCTGCTTGAGGATTTTTTCACCCAATGCGCGTGTGTGATCGTACATGAATACGATAACTTTTCGCAAATCCATGTTTTTCAATTAATCTATTCGAGTAAAGTTAAACAGATCATATTTCATGAAACATGTATTATTGTCTTATCAATCCCACGTAAATAACTCCACACTTTATTAGTATTCACACCTAGTCAGTTTTGACGTTAGAGTTTGCCTTCGCGCAACATTTTCTCGATATCAAACTTTTAGGTGGATGAAATAATATGACTTCATACAGAAGAACCACTAAGATCAAAGTTTTATTTTGTTCTCTATAATCCTCAGAATATGATTATAACTTCTTATATGAATTCAAACTCGGAGCAAATTGATTAATGAAACTATGTGCACGCACAACGTTATTTTCGATACTGTACCTTGATTGAGAAGATAATGGAATGTCAAAAATTATTCAAACTTGGACGAATAAAATATATACTCATATCATCGAATAATTGTTTTTCAATTCCGACAGATAGTCTTCCTGGAATAAATTTCGGTACAAAGCACATTATAACGATTGTAATAAGTTCCCTGCTCCTCGGTTGTACCATCATTATCACAACTGCCCTCGTTCGGTAATTAAAAATAATATTCAATTAGAAAATACTGTACCTGGAACTCATATCGATCTCGTTGAATTTTATTACAGGAGGCATTTATTGAGAAAGAAAATGTCTAAAGGTCCGAATAAAATCATATTAACTGCTTCGGATTTCGTATTTCCACAGATGCCCGATGCCAGAGGAGTAAGTGATACATTTTTTTTATTATTCATCTATAGTGAAGAGAAATAACGTAAACACGACTGTATAAATTGTACGAATTATCTTGTATTCATAGAATACAGAGAATAAGAAATTCATAACTGATAGAAATAAATTCCATTTACTTTAGTATTCTGTTACATAAACGCTTAGCAAATCAGACGCACGGAGAGAAATCATATTTATCTACTTCACTCACAAAAATTTGATAAATTCGCTTCAATTTGATTTTATAAAATCAACTTGAATTGATTATTGCAAGAATTAGGTACTCCACGACATTTTTTCCGTTCTAATTCGAATTGTTGGATTCCAATTGAGATGAAAAGATTTCCCTTGATATTTGGAGAAAATCAAATAAATGGGTATTGATTGAAAGCAAACCTTACGATTCAAGTGAATTATTTCTGCTTCTTTCATTACTATTGATCGAATAGTTTCATGATAATTACACAACATTCGGTATTGACATTGAAAACTTTTGTGAACAAGACCTTGAAATCTAGTTCTTTTTTATAATTCATATATTTCCATTACATGTCTTGTACAATAAATTATGTTCACCATAAAATATGTTTTCTTTCAAGATATTTCTAGCAGATTTTGTATTGACATATAATAAAGTGGAGAACATGAATCTTCGACAAAATTTTACGGGAACACATTATGACGATTAGAGGCCTCCTCATGAATAATAAGATCCTCCCCTTAGGAAAATTCACGCCAGTTTGTCCTCCAAAAACTTGGCGCAAAAATGAAGTGTTTTGGTCCGAATGGAGTCAATGTTCCTAAGGGTTTTGATGAAAATCAATTAAAAAAACCATTTTACGTGATAATTTGATGAAATCAAAATACACATTTGATAACACTGTATTAAAGACAAATAAATCCACTTTGGGTAGGTAGATGAAGGAATCGAAGCCATGTTGTGTTGCTGGCTACAACAACTTCAAGAATTCGGTGGTCCAGAAGTTGAAAAACCTGACCTTCTTCGAGGCAATGTTGGATCTCTCAGGCATCACCTTCAAGCAAGTACGGGAAGTTTAGCGAGATGTAATTTCTTCAAAGATTTGCGCGCTAGATACAATGTAAGTATTCGAATTTTTCCACCAAATTTGTATATCTCGACTACAAAATTATGCCTTAAACCTAATCAAATGGATGTCAGTCCAAATCGAGTCTTAACAAAGCTTGTAAGGCTTGGTAATCATCACCCAGTAAACATTTGGTGCCTTTTAGACCGGTCTGGGTAACTTGCACAACATTTCTAGATTAGTTTTATATTTCAGACAATATTTGGTCTATAACTTATCTGAATGTGTTGTGCATGACATCTAAAAACCGTCTAAAAGATATTCAACGAAATTAAATTCACAAAATCTCGGCTAGAAATTGAATCGATGTAGATTTTCAAATTGAAGCTAGACTTACATTTTGTCTTAGACTTTGATTTTAGAAATAAGTGATTCTACAATTACTCATGAGAATAATAGATTTTACAAAAAATTAATAAGAGCAATAAATCATTTTCAATAAAAACACAATCGTGAGGTATCAAGCATTCTTCTGTCAACTACGTAAACCAAGCTGGGAATTGTAGTTTGATGTTCTGTTCGCATCTATAGGGTTTTTAATAGCCTTACTATAGGTATCAACAGACACGAACAGAAGAAAGAACGACTCGTATCCACAGTCTATATGTACTAAACGCTCATTGCTTTTATGAGCAATTCTCACAGTTGTTCGTATGTTTAGGAGAAAGTAAAGTTACTCTGAAGTATCACTCAAGTTGGATAGTCACAATAAACGTACACATCATTGAACTGGTGATTCAGATAGTTGATGTAACTGGAAAAGGGGTTTACATTAACAATACCTTCATCCGATATTTATATCTGTTAGATAGCCCAAATAACGCATCATTATCGTTGTCAGAAGAATACTCTTTTTCGCACGGAGAAAAGAGATATTCAAAAACTAGTAAAGTTCGCTGACATACGTAGCACAATCACTCCCAATATGTGAAAATTAAATTAGTAAATTAGGGAATTATATTACATCGAATTTTGATTCTAAGGCACATAAAATTCAAATTTAGTAATGGAAATTACAGGATTGCATTACATTTCTTAATATGCACTGAGAGAAATAGTGACTAATACCAATAAAATATATTCTTGAATATTTTTAAAAATATATATTCTTGAATGCAGCTAATATGGTGTGGAGCCAAAAGAAATTTCCTTGAATCAAGAAAATATTTCCTCAATTCAAGAAATCTATGCTTGGTTTCAGCAAAATTTTCTCGAATCATGAGAAAATATTTTGGGAGAAATGAATTTCTTGCCCAGACAGAATTTCCCGGGTAGGTGGGATTCCCAAATTCGCATGTGGACTCAGGTTCCTGGCTGGGACCAGCCAGGTGGAGACTCGAGCGGGAACCTGACCCGGCTGCCGGGTCCCGGGCGGGAATCTGACAGGTCCCGAGCAGGAACCAGAGGGTTTCCAGGCAGGAACTGGCGAGTCCCGGCCAGGAACCTGAGTCCACATGCGAATTTGGGAATCCCACCCACCCGGGAATTTTTGTCTGGGTGGAACAAGAAAATATATTGTTGATGATAGTAATTATTTCTCTCTGTGTATACAGCACATCACATAATCAGTAAATTGCATAACTCAATCTACTGAAAACATTTATTGCCATATAAAATAGTGATTTCTACTATGTTCCAAAGAGGCACTTTTCTGCATGCGTGTAATTTTCCGAAGTGTTACGTCCAGAAAGAATATTCAAAGAATATTTGTTTTCGTAACAATGGAGAAAGAATTAATACAGAATATTAATACCTCAAATAGAAATTTCCCTATTTCGTTGCAAGGACAACACTGAGAAAAATTCTCAGAAAATGTCATCAATCATACAATTTTGTTACTATAAAAAATTTTGTTCCAACCAAAGAATTTCGTTGATCACATTCCAACAAAATCTCTTTGTTGAACTAACCAAAAGTTTATTGCCACAGCAAAATATTTTCTTCCTCTTGTTCCTCTCACAAATGAAGAAATTCCTGACTCATGAATTTCCGCTAAAATCGACTATACAAAATCGATACGAAGAATCAAAAAATTGGAGTGAGAAAATCGATCTTGTGTAGATCGAATCCAACCCCTATTTTCATGCATGGAATTTTTCCGTTGATCTAATAATAATTTCTAGTGAAGGAAAGCATTTGTCGCTTGACATTATGCGATGCTATTCATTTGACCTTTTTTGTCATGCGCAATGGCATGAATGTTAATATATTATTATGATGTTCACACATAATAAACAGCGATGAAAAAAAGGATTCATTCTATTCACTCGTATATTTGAAAACGTATAATACCCCTATTTATCAAAATAATATTAATGCTCGTTGTTTGAAATTCTGGAAAAACGGAAGACGTGTGGATACGAGGAAACCATTAATTGTCAACATTTGCTGTTACCTCTTTCGTTTTATGGATTTGACGATACTAGCTGGGATGTACTATACTCCTGTACATTTAACTTCAGAATGTATAACTCGAAGTTTCGGTTGTTTAATGATCCTTGATGCTATCGATGGAATAGTTCGATTGACTATCTCCACGTCTACAGAAAGTTTTCCGATTGGGTTACTAAGATGATCATTAATTTATCCAAATATTGTATGGGAAATCTAATAAATTCTATTTTCTTTCGTTCAGGGGGATTTGGTTCAATTGAAGGAGATACCTTATCAAGGTACATTCGAATTGAAGGCTAAAGCCATGAACGTGCTTGTGATGGTAAGATAAATGCAGTTCAAACCTTTATTTATTTTGATGGAAAACAGAACAGATTTCATTTCCAATTTAAAGAGAAGTTTGAAAATATCTTTTCTCCGCATAGCACAAATGTCTCAATAATATTTTCAAAATATTCTGCAACATTCTGGAGACATTGTAATATTGTCGGAATATTTTTGAGATATTACTGAGACATTTGTGCTATGTAGGTGGATATGCTATAAAATATTTCACACTTGTCCCGTTATATTTTTGGGAATCTTTTGTTCAATTTCACTACCAAATCCTGAATCACGTTATATTGTTACTATCAATTGAGTCAAAAATATTATTAAATATAAGTCTAGCTATATTTTTTCTAGTCTCAGTGGCAATTGCATAATTAATGTATCTATTTTCATAAATATATACGATGACGAGATTAAACCCAGACAGCAAAAATGATCCGTTTGAATTTTCGGGGATTTCTCAAAGAATTCTTGAACAGTCTCCGTTATGATAGTAAAAATGGATCCAATATGAATTCAATGAAATCGAAGTGAATACATGTTGAATGCCTAAAAAAATCTTCATGAACTGGCAATGTGAATTTTTCCTGAACACCAAGTTATGCATTAAGAATTCAATTTGAATTCATAGTATTCATAATGAATTCATGTTCACTGTCGTAACGGGGCTCTTCTGCTGTATGGGAAAGTATGTAGCCAGATCTATATTTCACATTATTTTTCTCTCTCTCTCTATTAATATTGATTATCTGTTTTCAGTTTATAGCATAAATATGCCAATGTTCACCAATTTTGCTGTTGAATTCATTGAATTGATTATTTTGTATTTCACTTCATTGTACACAGTACATTATTTAGTTATATCACATCTGATCAGGCCTGATAAAATCTACATGACTGCAAAGCACCCTATAATCATTAGCATTTCATGGGCCCGTTGGTGATCTTCTAACAATACCAATACCATTCCATCAAAAGTTATCTTTGTTGAGATGTCTACTATAGATTATATATTGAATTGTACTAGTTTTATTGAATTAATGTTTCTTCAACACATTTAACTCCTTTTCAATACATTTATATTTGAAGAGTCAATATAGTATTTGAAAATCAATTCAATTCGTATCAAAATTAATGCATTTTCACTTGCAATCAAGAAACACCCAAATATATATACATTTATGCAATTCAATCTTCAAAAGCTATATTATCATCAGCAAAAAGCGAAACTCGAACCATTTAATAAAACTCCCAATATTGTTAACGATAAATCTTCAAAAAAACAACAGCAGTTTTGTTTTATTTTTATTCTCCGGATTGCTAAACATTCAACATTTGCAAATTAATTGAATCCACACTCGCATGACCAAACAAGCCAAGCAAATCAGTATAAATAGAATCAACATTCCATCCATCCGCTATAAATTCAACAACATCCCTAACATAAATACTGGAATGATAGTATAAATGGATCTACCCCTAGTAAACCCACATTGCTGAGAGATTAAAGACAATCTTTTTCAGAAGAAACAATACGATAATCAAAAAAGAGATCATAAATCATTGTAAGTATTCTAGTAAGGCCAGCTTGATAACAAAACTTTGTAAACAAAGGGTGAATCGCGTAGGACTTGAGCTGAAAGTTGAGAATCTATGAAGCTTCTTCACCAAAGCCTCTTCACTGAAATACACGTAAAAATAAATCGAACTTGACGGCGATCTATTTCCACAAGGACATAACTATCAATTATTCATAAGTCGGATGCATCGAATTCGTATAGTAATTCTTCGACCATTCTCGTACAATGACGATCAAAAAATTATCATTTGAAAAAATAATTGCTTCAATTACTTGCTAAATTAAATTTTCTTTCGCAAAAAGATTCCTCGAATCAATATTTTCTCGATTACTTGCTGCTTCTCGTGAATCACTTTCCATCCATGTATTTCTTCCAATTAATTAATTGAATTCAAAAAGAACTCCTCAAAATATTTCTTACTGTCTGCATTGTAAAAAAAGCGGTGTCAGAATTAACACTGCGCGTATTCCATAGAAGTCCACCCCGAAATTCGGTGTGATAATAACACCCTGAGGTGCTGAAAGAACACCATTCGGGGTGGACTTTTTTTCAACACCGCCGTTTTTCTTACAGTGTGCTTGTGAAATTTCCATCGATATCAACATCGAGGAATAATTCATCTAAAAATTCCAATAAAACACGTGTATTATACGGCTGATGGAATCGATTGGCATCCACTTGTGTAAAATTCTTCTTCCACGTTCTTTCATGAAAACAAGAATATTCTAAGAATACGCACAATGAGATAGCACAAATTCGCGAAATTCATCGATCTTCAATATTATCAATATATTGTAATGACAACAACAATATTGGTGAAACGAAATTTAGAAGATTTATGAAAAGATATTGGAAACAGATTTATTTTTACCATTCTAATGAATTTCAAATCTAGATGCATGATCAAAAAAGATTCTGACGCATGTCTTTATGATTAACGTGATTTTCATAATACTTCCGTGAAATTGATTTCATTAGATTCACGGTTTACGTCATGAGAACCTGAATCCCTTTATCGGATACCTGAACGATTCCACAAGACCTTCGCTCGTATCGGAATATTGTTCGAGAGGTTCATTGGAAGATGTTCTTATGCAAGATGATATCAAACTCGATTGGTCTTTTCGATTATCTTTACTCACCGATCTCGTACGGGTAAATTTGAAACGCTCTTTTTTCCCTGAACAACGCAATTGATTGTCCTTGCAGTGATTCTTTTTATAAGAAATGAATTTGATTCCTCATATTTTGTTCCCTAAGGGTATGAAGTATCTACATAGTACGCCCATTCGCGTTCATGGCTGTCTGACCTCACGAAATTGTGTAATCGATGCACGATGGGTTCTTAAAATCACCGACTATGGTCTTTTATCATTCTACGAAGCTCAAAATATTATGCCTCCGACGAAAACAGCTAGGGGTAAGCGGTCGCAGTGTCTTTAAATTCGATATTTCTCAAATTCACTTATGAGAACTGTTTGTTTGTTATGGTTTCCAAGATTTATTGTGGATGGCACCAGAACTACTGAGGCACGCTAGTCTTCAAAAGAAAGGCACACAGCCTGGAGATGTTTATAGTTTTGGTATTATCATGCAAGAAGTTGTCGTCCGTGGCGAACCTTATTGCATGCTTGCGCTGTCTCCTGAAGGTATCTAATTCAACTATTATATATAAATACTATTGATGATTTATCGATGCTGATAACTCAATTCATATATTCAATATAGATATCATTGAGAAAGTGAAGCGACCTCCACCCTTGATTAGACCTTCAGTCAGTAAAGGTGCCGCACCACCAGAAGCTATAAATATTATGCGACAATGTTGGGCCGAAAATGCTGAAATGAGACCTGATTTCAATGCTGTTCATGATTTATTCAAGAAATTAAACCACGGAAGGTACAAATCAAGTATCCTCAATGTTGATTCGAATTGATAATCCAACAAATTTCTTTATTACAGAAAAGTGAATTTTGTTGATACGATGTTTCAAATGTTGGAAAAATATTCCAATAATTTGGAAGAGTTAATACGCGAACGTACAGAACAATTAGATATGGAGAAGAAAAAAACTGAACAATTGTTGAATCGAATGTTGCCAAGGTAAAGTATATTAATTCTTTTAGCCCTTACAAGGCCTTGGGTCTCAACAAACAACAAAAATGAATTACAGTTCTGTTGCTGAGAAACTCAAACTCGGCATGCACGTTGATCCTGAAGAGTTTCAAGAAGTTACAATCTACTTTTCGGATATAGTCGGTTTTACAGTCATATCTGCACATTCGACCCCTTTTCAAGTGGTTGATCTTTTGAATGATCTGTACACGTGTTTCGATGCCACTATCAATGCATATACGGTTTACAAGGTGCGCATTTTTACCCATAATCATGAATTTTCAAAGAATAATTGAATTATGCAATTCCAAGCAATACGAATACAGTATCGCAAGAGAACTCTCAAATGTCGTAGGTGGAAACTATAGGAGACGCTTATATGGTGGTTGGTGGTTGCCCAGTGAGAATACCCGATCATGCTTCTCAAGTTGCTACTATGGCATTGGATTTACTACATCAAAGTGGAAAGTTCCAAATTAGACACTTACCGGGAACACAGCTTAGATTGAGGATCGGTCTTCATACTGGTAAGTACCTGATGTAATATTGAAATTAAATGCACAGGAATTTACAGTATTCCGCGTGTTGAACCTTTTTTTCCATATGTGTGAAAATATTATTCATTAGGCAATAGCTATTCCATCAACGTCAATCTTCTTTTAGAATTTAGACAGATGTGACTAATTCTCATCGATCCTGAGATTTCATCATTTCAAGTTTCTCGTGAAATCGAATTATAAAAGCGGCATGGAATTTATCAATCAATCATAAAAGAATATGTTGATCGCCATGAGCACGAACTTGAATCCTCGAATTAAATTGTTTGTCTATACAAATACAGTGTACATAACAAAGTACATGAGGAACTTCCACTTGAACATTTCTATTGAACCTAAATTTAAGCCGCAGTTCATATCAAAATCTATTCTCTTCTGCTTTAATCTTATTATAAGGAAACTTCATCTCTATCCCTTTGCTCAAATTCACAAATATAACGATGTTGCAATGAATAGAATGAATAATAGATATTCTATATATATCGAGATTTATTTAAGATAACATGCATCCATGTCCTGAGTGAAGGATTAATGATTATACAGTTATGAATCGCAAAATGAATTTACATTTTTTCAAATAAATCCTCAAGATTTTGTTCTAACTGTAAATCATGAAGCATATAAAAAGAAGGCTGTGAATCCAAATATAAATCCTATATCATATCCCGTTAATTTGGAATAAAGAATCTACAATGTTTCGATGGTAAATTCATCCTTCGTGAACGGATTTGACGCAGGGAAATCCCAAAGTTATCTTTCTTAATGGTCAAAATCTTTCACGGACGTGACTATAGAAGGCAATTGTGAGAACTATCTCTGGGAGGTCAGTTTCTATTAAGAATTTTATGATCCTCGTTCAGGAAGAGAGAGAAAGAGAGAGAGAGAGATTGAAAAGATCAACGATATTCTTACATAACTTTTTTTCCTGAAAAATTCCATCACGGAACTTTAGGTATACTGATCTTCTATTCATAAATTATTATGAGAATCTCATGTACAATCCATAAAAGATGATTCAAAGTAAACAAATTCAATTTCAAAGTTTTTAGCAAAGGCTGTTGATTTTGTGATTCAACGGAGGTTTAAAGAAGAGAAAAAAATCTCGTTTGATCTTTACGAGCTCACGCAAAATCATGTGAAATTTCATAAATATTCTTTTGACGCGAATGAGAATGAGAAGAAAAAAAATATTTTTTTTTTCAATGAAAATGTTTAAGCCAAAGAGAAGAATTAATCATTCTCGACAATTCAATTTTCTTCAACTGTTTTTCCTCTACTTCCTTTTTTTCAATAAAAAAAAAAAAACTTTGTATACATAATTCATTTGCGACTCAATCAAGCGAGAGAGAGAAGATATTATAAAAAAAAAAGCAAATGAATTCCACTTTAATAAAGTATGCGACAATGTAGTGTGTGGAGGCAATTGAATACATTAACATACTCAGTGTTCCCTTGATACTATTCACTGAACTGAAAATCCATTTGATAGTTCACTAAGTAATTACCAGCTATAAAGTCCTCTTTCCATTGAAGGATCTTGTTGCGCTGGAGTCGTTGGATTGACAATGCCAAGGTATTGTCTCTTTGGCGACACTGTTAATACAGCATCAAGAATGGAATCAACAGGCGCACCCTGGCGCATACATATTAGTCAAGCAACGAAAGATCGATTGACTGAAGTTGGTGGATATCATATCGAGTATCGTGGTCCAACAGATGTTAAAGGAAAAGGGAAAATGCCAACCTATTGGCTTCTGGGGAAACAAGGCTTCGACAAAGATCTTCCCATCCCACCTCCGCTTGGGTGAGTAATATCATGCTTTTTTCATTTTCTTTTTTTATTGATTCAGAATTTTTATGATGGTTATGAAAATTATGTCTTCTCTATTTTACGGTACACAACAAAGAATTTTTTTCAAAGTAATAACTCTATGCATTGAGGGTGAAAGAGAGATATGGTTTTTCCATGGCATGTGAATATTTTATAGTCCACTCTTCAGAGAATATTTCTGGATAATCGTTAAGCATCTCATTTACCCTTCAATGATTTTCTTGGCGATGAGAAATTTGATTGCCTTGATGTCATATTTCTTGGAGCTAGAGTAGGATATTTATATTTCAAAAAGAGGAGGTAGAACATATTCACTCATCTCGTCAAAAATTTTGTTCGAGAGTGGTGTTTGTGGAGAATTGTTGGGAAATTTGCTCTTCTCTACTGATTGAACGGATTCTCATGAACATGATTTCTTGCATGAACAACCCCATCCGATCATTTTTCACTTAAGGAGATCCTAGCGCTGGGACATCAGTCAAATGTTTCGTGTAAGATTTGGCTAAGGTCCCGGCATTAGTATCCCCTTAAATGTTTGCAGAAAAATATTCAATACCGTCGTTTTGTAATCTCGTTAACCAACCCAACTGGAAAAATCTATGCAATTCCATCATTCTTTCAAAACTCAAATCACGCTGTAAACAGGATTGTTATTCTACGCATGAAAACTGCTGCAGGATTCTCGATAAGTCGAGTAATAAAAATAAAATCAACTTTTTGATTCTCGATTTGGAGTTAATGTTGAAAATTTTGCAACATTGTTTTCTACCTATTCAATCAATAACCATTCTCTTTTATTTTACAGTGGATTTCACGAAAGTGGTCCCCATTGCCTCGTTTCCCCCTATAACATACTTTATTTTATCTTCTCTCGCTTTCCTCCCTTCCAGTGTTTCAACAAAATCAGATTCTAATAGTATAAGATTTAGGATTCCCAAGTTCCGTTGGAGTGTTGGGAAAATTGGGTTAAACTTATGTTCATCAAATTGATAAGGAAATACAAAAATTCCAAAGTCGTACGAAAAATTGAAATTTAATGAAATCTGATGGGACGGTATGTTTTTCAACATACTATATCATTTGAAATTTCGGAAGAAGGAATACTTTTCTTCAATCACACCACATTTTTTCTTGCAGTAGTGCAAAGTTATCCGAATACTGCAAATTCAAGTGTTTTATTTTGAGACTCTCAAAGTGTTTAAATTGTGTACTCACTTCTTAAATGTTTCGAAGTGTGTAAATATGCCAATAACTCTAATTAAGTGTTGCACCATAGAACATTTTATCCATCTGATAGATACATTTATTACAGTGTTTCATTCTTAGATGATATTTTTTTTCCTACCTAAAAATTTGATATTTTATAGAGCAAAAAGTAGTCCCGTTGGAAAAAAAATTCCAAGTGAATGAGAGGCTCATCCAAAACTTTGATTTCCCACTTGAATAACACAGGAAACTGGTTAAATTGATTTTCAACTCGATTTTTCGTTCTTGAACAGTTCCGATGAGATAAAGCTATGCGATAAATGTTTTTGGAATGACAGAGCTTGAAAAGTGAGCTTTAATATAAAATCGACATCAAATCCCTTATAATTCCGTATCTATCGAAATGTGAATTCAATTACTGTATTTGAATAAGTAGTTTCTAAATCTATAAATTTTAGAGCCTCATGATGTGTATTTCAAGTTAATTTTTCATGTAAGATCAAGAAAAACAATTAGCTATCCAAATATCAAGTACGAAGTAGCCAATTCCTGAGTATCATAGGGAATTCTTTTTTCTTCATGTAAGAACAAGTTAAAGGACTTACGCCCTATTGCAAGAACTGGGGAATTGATGGTTGCCAAGCAAAAACAGGACAGGAACTTTCGAGAGCGAGAACAGAACGTCGAAAGTTTCGAGCAAAAACGATACACTTATAATTCGGAACAAAAGAGCAACCACAGAAATCTCCGGACAAAAACAAAACACTAAAAAGCTCTGGCAAAAACGAACTAACGCGTGAATACAGAATTGGGTTGTATTCTGACAATATTGCTGGGACATTCGGTGCTATGTGTGTGGGTACCCACTGGGAAATTTTTGTTGTATATTACAATATTGCTGTTGTTGCATTGTGATTTGTGATATTTCATCAAGGCTGAAGTATTGCGGGGTATCGCAGCAATATTACCCACTGTATGGGATCACACGATGTCACCGTGCTATACAAGGATAAGCGAAAATCTTGTCATTCCAATTATATCACGGAATTGTCCAGGTTAATGCAGGCGGATTCAGCAATCCCAAACACTCTCGACCACCCAGTTTCACTTGGATTGGACTAATTGTAAGATCCACGTCCACCATACTGCATCTGCTATTCAGAATGAGCAAATCCTGAAAACTCGATATTACGCAGTTTCACTTGAATTAAATGAATTCAATAATTCACGACTATCATACTGGATTCACCGGCCATCCTGATTCCGAAAATTCTGAGCACAGATTTGAATTCAATGATCTCAAAAGTACCGCAGTTCTTGTGAATTCAACGAATTGTAAATAATTTTCCGTCATGTGAATGAAGTGACGCAAAATTATAGAAAGTTTTTATGAATTTTCAATCAAAAACTTCTCACAGTGATGTTTTTCCGAATTTATTTTGAAGTTACTTCCGACTTTTTTTGAGTCTCTGTTCAAAATGTCTACGGTTGTCGTCGAATTAAGTCTCAGAAGAAGACATCGTTCAAAATTGACCCTAAATTCCCTCTCAGTTCTTCCATCATTTTCAACGAGAAATTTATTATTCGTGTGTCTAATTTGTAAACACTGAAACAAAATTCATCACAAATATGATCACAAAATCTTCCGAAATTCTTTCAACTGTTTTTCCTGTCTTTGGACTCGAATGGGACATTCTGTTTTTAAATTTTCTTTCATAATCTTCCAAATTTTCTTCAAATTTTATACTTCTATCTAAAATTTGGAGAGGACACAAATTTCTAGCAAAGAAAATTCAGTGATTCAGTTGAAATGAATTAAAGTTCATTCCTGTTCAAGGAAAATGAGAATACGTAGCTGGTGATCGATGAATTCTGTTCCCGGTACATGAGCCAACCCCGAGAACATGCATAGTTATTTGAAACAGTCTCACTCGGACGTTCTACAGATATTTTTTATATATCCTTAACATCTTATCGAAGTCTCTTTTCCGTATTTTATCAGGATATTCGCAAAATAATCTGTGCTATATGGGTCACTGGTAACAATAAATTGTATTTCCAATGAAATAATTTCATATACTTCAATTTAAAAATACAATATTGTTTCCCTTAACACATTCAGAATTCCACACTTTTCTTTTATCTTTGATATGAATTCCGCATCAGTATTTGAATTTTTCTCTCTCAAATGAAACTTTTGTCATAGATTCGATTGATAAATACATGCACGTACACATACACATCTCATTCCACAATCAACGTTCGAGATTTATGGTGTATTGTTGTTTCCTATCTGATATACACTCATAGTAAATATGAACTATGAATCGGCCAAACAATTTATTCCTCCCATCAGATAAAGAATACGCGGCTCTTTTTAAAAGGATATCACAGGCTGCTGAAGCTGTCTCGTGAAAATTTTTTCTCTCTGATTATATTTGTAAATGAATTCATATAAAAGAAAGTAACTTTCAGGAAATGATATCAAACTATTACTTACTCTTAAAAAATGACCAAGTATTGAAGAAACAACACATTTCATCAATTTAATTTAAAGCGCGTCTTCATTGATACTTCGATATCTTTGGAGAATGATTTTGTGGATAAGAATTTAGTTTTTCAATATATTATTCGAAAACACATTTTAAATTCCATTCTATCTCTTTCACTTGATCTGGAAGATTTTTCCTATAAATGCTCCTCACTTATTTCCATCATGAATGATAAACTGAATTATTACAAGAAGAAAGAAGAATTGGAAAAGGGTGAACATTGAATGAATTTGAATCATGAACCCGCCTCTCTCTAACACCGATGCCAACCAATGTCATATAGTACAACAGACGTGTTATGTAAATCTCATCGAGAGCTTCCCAATGAGACGTTCTATGCCAAACAAGGGCAAGGGGCTCGTTTCTTCTCGTCTTTTGATATAAATTCCTCAACCTTGGAATTTCAACATTGTATCAGAATCACTGGTTTTGTTTTGATATTTTTTCATCTCACAGCAATGATAATGAAGATAATAATCAAAAACGAGATACCAGTAAGCTGACATTTTTCTATTCGTATAGTCATCTTCTACTAGGAATAAGATTATTATTTTAATAAACTCCACCATTGCACTATATTCGAATGTAGGTTTTCCCAAAACTCAAAAACATGTGGATTCCAACGTGCGTAGATCAAAATCACAAAAAAGTGAGAAATGACTTCGCAAAATCTCAGCGTTTTGATTCACAAAGCAACTCAAAGGCTATTGAGGATTGAAAAACTGAAAAATTGTGCACCCATGTAACAGGTTTCTCTGGCAAAAATATAAAGTTTCAACAATGCAACGGAATTCAGCATAATCCAAGTAACACAAGAAGTTCTGAGAATGTGCTCGAACATTCTGAGAAGGTTCCAGTACATTCTCATCTGAGATGGGATGTTTCAAAGCCGTCGATTAACAATTGGGGAGCTCACTGATGATGTTGGTATTTCAGACCCAATTCCAGAGAATATTTTCAGCCTCACACGTGTCAAATCTCGATTAATCCCAAAAAGACTCAATTTTTTCGAGAAAAACCGTCGCCTTACAATCTGTGAAGAGATGATTCCTGACTACCAGTACGTTATGAACCGCATTATTACGGTGGATGGGACTTGAATCCATGCTTATAATTCGGAAACAACGAACCAATCGAGTGATTATCGTGCCAAAGGTCCCATGTAAAAATTTAGTGATTCCGCCAATGTTGACCACGGGCAATGGCTTGGGCCTGGCGTGACAGCCAAGTGCGGGGGATTTATATTGGGCCAACGGTAATGAGGAATAGAGGTGATACCGTGCCGGCGTCGGCAATACAAAGATGAAAAGCGATAAAACAGTGTTGGCGCAAGTTTTTATCAACATTGGTTCAAGACAGAACCCCCATTGGTTGCATAGCAACAGTTTTGTGTCGGCCAATCATGGCAGAACCATTGAATCAAGCCTGCACCAACATTAACGACCAGTTCACCCCCGTTGCCCCAGGCGTCAACATTGAGACTCGTTAATTGGTGAAACGATCTTATCATTTCAATCCTTAGTCAGACTTTTTCCCAAGGCTTCGCCAATGCTCGTCAGCGCTGGGTCAGCCTTGCGCCACTGGGAAATTTTTACATGGGGTGGAGTAAAACCGAAAACATTGCGCTAAAGTAGCTCAACAATATTGGTTATGATGACAGTGCTCTTCAGATTATCGTGTTGTTAGGCATTACGAGTTCCTTCCGCTGGGCCAAAGTGTCAACAAGGACTTTAATTTGAGTCTTTTCCATCGTTTACATGAAGCAATTCGTAAACAGAGCCTGGATTTATGGACAGATGACTCCTATTTTTGTGAGTTTTCCACCAAAAATTCTACCAATATCGCTCTAAAACTCTCATATTCGCCTGATTTAGCACCATGTAACTTTTGGCTGTTCCTTGAACTCCAAAGACCGCTCCAGGATTGCCGTTTTGAGTCGTTTGAAGGGATTCAACAGGAATCGCAACGCGTTCTGAAAACCATATCGGAAGGTGACTATTTGGCACACGTTCAGAATTGAACAAAACGTTGGCATAAGTTCCTAACAGCACACCTACCGCTTCCACGTTGCATCTCCGTGAAGGCGACGTGGATAAAAGGGAGACGTGCATCCAAGGTTAAGAAACTGAGAAACGACGGAGAAATGTCCGGCGATAGGTGGAAGTGCTATCGGTAGTGGATCGGCGAGGTGTATTTTATCTGAAAGAATTACTTAGAAGGCAATGGAATAGATTTGGAAGAATAAATAAAGATGTTTTGAATAAAAATCAAAAACCGTTTGTAGCTTTAGGGCACAGTAGTATTTCTAGCAGGCTGACCTTGGAATGTTTTATTATTAATAACTTCCCCTGTCACTTGTATTAAACAATCCCCATCTGGCATCTTCGATACATACTTTTGAAAAATTTTGCTGTATAATTTTGAGATCAGGAAAAAATAGCTCAACACAAAATGTTGGACTGCATATTTGCAGTGATTTATCTTTAAGAAAAGATATCCGGGAGTTTGCACATCGTTTTTTAGATGTTTTTTTCACAGAACCAAAAGCCTAATCCAATGTACACTGTTGAATAAATTTGCCTGAAACTCCTTAAATTTCATAATGAAATATTGAATTCAATAACATATTTCTCAATGTTGAGAATTTTGTTCTCAATTTTAATAATATGTTTGTGAAATTCGATAAACAATTGTTACATTTCAGAAAGAAATGCTGAAATGTTATCATTAATATCAAATTCAAGAACAATCATTGAATTCAGTATGGAAATATGATATTTCATAGAGAATTTCGTATTGAACTCAAGAATATTTCCAACAGTGTAATCCAAAACCCACCCCTGCTCTCTAAATTTCTTGCAGTGAAAATCTACTTCCAAAGAGTGAGATTCTACTCCTATAGAGTGAGTTTTCGCTCCATAAGAGTGAATTTTCACTCCGTTGAAGTGAGAATTCACTCTTATGGTACGAAAAGTCATTTTCCAGGAGTGGAATCTCACTTTTCCTGGACTTGCGATATTTTCACTCTTCACGAGTGAATTTTTCACTCCAAAGAATTCAGAGAGTGTGTGAACCTTTTTGACCACACCTTCATCAAAATATTACTCTTTCGTTCATTCAGCGGAATTTTGAATTCAGTTCAGTTCAAAGTCATAGACTCGCATAAATTTTCAGCAGAAAATTATGACCGTGTCTCAAGTTTTGGTATTTGAAGGCACTACGCTTCATAACATGCATAAAATTTCGGAAATAAATCCATTCCTATCCAGTAGAAAAATATTAGGAAAAATCATTCCCAAATCGGTTCGTAGGGGAGCCGGTGACATTTGTGACAGAGTAATTATTGGAATTTATCAAAGGATTTCAAAAATAAATATCAAGAGTAGAAAGGAAATCTATCAATCTGTAGGATAAAAGTGTTAGTTGATTCTGACTCTCCACACCCCAACGAGATATTCGATTTATGTTCGTTTATCGATAACATCGTACATTCTTCTTCATTTATGCTGACTATACCTGTACATTGAACTAGTAGCGTAACTCCTCTCTTCTGTTTCTACTTATTCTGTGTACCGTAGATGGAGGACAAAGAAATTTATCTCAAATAAGGAATCACCCGAATCATTCTATAACAAAGTGACAATAAGAAATACCTTTCCAAGTGAACAATAATAAGAATCATTCAAGACTACGAATTCTGTGTAGGTGCTGAAGTATTGAGATGAACATTATCCATAGCCATCATAAAATCTGAAATGAAGGAATCAATAATTTGAAACTATGTGGAATGGTACAATAAATTGATATTTTTTATATAAAACAGAATTATCATATGTTCCATTCAGAAATTCTCGAAACTGTTGTCAAGAAATTGAAATTGTATTTCAAAAACTTGAAAGACTTATTTTTTCAGAATTTTAATGTTCTTATGTCTTATAAAATCATGGCCAACCGTAGTGAGGATCATGGGTAAGTCAAGTTTTATTGTATTTTCAATTTATTTTTTCAATTCAAAAAGGCAAGAGAAATTTCAGTTTCCAGATTGGAGTCAAGAATGTTTTATTTTTCATTCTCAATGTATCGCAGGTACTGCATAGTTCTCTTTCAGACAACAAAGAGACAAAATACTCTACTCTTATTTATAGAACCTTCAATCCTATGTTTGAGAGGGAGTTATCGAAGTGATCGTTCGAAAAAATGAATTCAGGGAACTTATGCCATAAGAAATGAGTGCAAAAAATTAAGTTTGCCATCATTATTCCTGTCCCGTCCACGCGAGTAGGAAAATTTTGTTGAATCATATAATTTATGTATAATTGTATATAAATTATATATAACGTATATTTAATCATATATAATTTATATATAGTTCTAAAAATCTGCCCACTTCGACGGTGTCAGCTTGGATTTGTCATCATTAACTTTCGATACAGCCATCAGCTCTAAATTGAGACATTGTTGAAATCTTCTTTGCTCCATAACTGTACTAAGCATTGCCCTGGTGGAAAAATTTCATTGAATTTTGTTGAATTTCGTTCTCTTTTGGCACATTTGATTTCCATCAAAAATTAACAAAATTCAACTTAATTCAACAAAATTTCGGTGAAATTCACTAATTGTCCACAAAATTCAATCACTTTTAGTGAAATTTGTGGATTTTCATTGAAGTTTGTTGAAGTTTGAGAATACTTATTGAACTTCATTGCACCAAAAAGAAAGAACCTAGTTATGGTTACCAAAGTGATTTGGTTGCCTCAAATATGTACTTGGTTTATTGACAATAAACCATTACCTGTAATAAATTGGTATTGAAGTGACAAGAATTCTTTCTAAAGACTTCAAATTTCGATTTTCCGCACCAATAATTCTTTTGATTGTACAAATGAATCACAAACCTTTTGGCACTTCACGGATGATGAGACAACAGAATCAATCAAATTCAAACCTCCACTTTTCTATGAGTATAAAATTTATGAGATGATATTGAAGTAAAGAGTGTATATTGCCCTCTCTTATATATATTTCGAATACTTCGATAATTCCCGAAGATATTGCCTCGCAACCGCACGTGTTTCATCGTACCAACATCTTTCGCTGATATTGAAAAAAAGGATCCTCGGTCTACCATTTGAACAATTTCTTCACAAAAGACTATTAAACGACGGTCGAATCTAATTATCTCTATGACAAGCCCTTTTACGCGTCTTGAAGGAACGGGGAGATACGTCAATTACTTTCAAACATCACTCCATCGTGTTATGTAAAATTCTCAATGCTGATATCCCCAATGGTTTACAGAATAATAATGATCTCGTTTAAATGATCTGCATATAGCCTCCGCATTGCGTTTCAATCTCGTTCATCACATTTTCATCGTTATTCAAATTAACCTCAGAACGTACAGAATATTATGAGTTGACAAAAAAATAAAGACTCTTTCCCCTTTTGCCATTAATATGCGACTTTTTTCTGTCATTTCATTCAAGATTCAGAAAACGAAACCTTTCATTGAGAACTTTCAAAGAAAAATTCGAAAGTTATGCAGAATTAAATCAAACGAGAACTCCAATTGAAATTGAACTATACCTGATCTGTTCTTTGATTCTCAGAGTTTTGTTTTTTTCACGTTCAAATATGCATTTTGTAGACGAATTGTCCATCTGTTCCAAATTTTAATCATGAATCGACATTTCTGTTCGTATCCGAAACTTGTGCGAGGAATCCACTAGAGATGCCTCATTGAATGCATTTCTTTTCCAACACTTCCAAGCTACCACGCACTGTATACTTTCTTTTACAATCATTCACAATCATACGTGCTTCAGCCAATTTTCAGTATAAAAATTCTGCACCGCACACGAGCAAAACTTCACGCTAATCAAAAATTAGCTTTCAGATCATAGAACATGCTGAAATAACATCAATTTATCCCAGTAATAATCTTTATAACAATGAATTACGATGTAATTCTATAAAATCTTTCTTTGTATGAATGAAAATTGAAAAAGAATGGATTGTGACTCCCCAGATAGAACAATATCTCGACAATGCGCTCATAATGGTGTCATGCATACCAAAAAATGTTCGTATCATGTTGCTATAGTGTTTCCGCCCAAAGCATTTATTATTGGTGGCAAACCAAGGTGATGACACCATAGTGGAAATATCATGTTTACATTTTATGCATCACCCCGACTTGAGCGAAATTCATGATCATGCGTGTTCAACAAAATTCAGACGGTGAAAAAAGAAATTCGTTGCTACAACGAAATCTAATTTTTATGCGTCCCTTTTGCTGGAAGTGCAAATTTTTTGCAACAACAGCAAACTGTTTTCTTATCATAGTAATCTTTTTAGCTACAACAGCAATTTTTTAACTGGGACAACAGAAAATATTTGCTCCTCCAGTAAAATTTTTTTGTCATTCTGTATATATTACTGACAAATTTGCTGCTTCGGTTAATCATGCTGCTGTCTCAGCAATCCAGTCAGCTGTGGCAGCGAATTTTTAGCTGGGTCAGAAAAAAGATTGACTATTCCATATATAATACCTCGGTTTGCTGCATCAGCAATTTCTCTTCTCCGTGCATATTTTTCTATCTGGATCATTACCGTGAGTCTCAGACCAATTTAACGAAATTTAAAGTTGATAATAAATATAACACTTGATTCGAAATCAGGCTTGACGACAACTCGATCTTGGGGAACACGATTCGTACCGAGCAATCAGACAGTAGCCTCGATACAATGCAATCAGCGACAATAATAAATGCAAATAATGAACCAAATGAAAACAATCCTCCTGCGGAGAACAGTTGTCCGGACAACGATAGATCTACGGCCTCGTCGTGGAATAAGGGAAATACGAGAAAAATAGCGGTATCTGTACACAACGAGAGAAGCTATTCACTTAATAAATCTACTGGAGAACGAGAAGTTTCAGTGAGGGATGTGAATAAAACACCCGATAATAATACCAGTGCGACCATAACAAAAGGTTTCTCGGGGGACAATCAGATGCCTTTTGTTGGTAATATTGGCGGTAATACTATCACTACAGCTCCTACCACCAGTACTTCTGGCACTACTACAACCACGCACGCTTCTGCCATAGAAGTAGCCGCAACTTTCCTTGGTGCCTCGACAAGTTCTCTGTCGTCAATTTCAAGCTCTGCTTTGACCTTTCGAGCTGGCAGATACCGGAAGGTTGGAGCTTGTATAGGTGAAGATGATCTGAGCACACCGTACAATCACTACAGATGTATTTCTCCGAGCGATCAATATAGTGAGTATTCATTTTATTTTCTCCACATCAAGTTCCAAACGTTCTCCTTCAAATTCATCAACTTGTTGCTTTGCAACTCGTTATTCAACAATCGGTAATATGTACTATAATTTCAATCGAACGAAACTATTATTTCATCCGTCGTATCAACGTTTTGTGAATCAAATTGAAAAAACTTGAATTGAATTCTACACTGCATCAATGTTTATTGGAAAATTTCAGCATTTCACTGAAAGTCTTCAACCAGTATATCGGACTTGAAATTCCAATAAATTTACATATATATTTCGATACATTCACTGGAATTTTATTCCAAGAATTCAAATTTATTTCCAGATAAATGTACTGAAATTTTTTAGTACCAAGAGGCAGTAAATTTCTAGTTTTTTTCCACAGGTGGAATCTGAAAATGAAATTTTCATAAGTGTTGAAACATATGTGCTGAATCAACAGCGTGTTACGTGTCATTCTTATGGGAATCCCCATAAAGATAAGTTTATTTCACGTATAATCGGATTTGTTTGTCCATTCAAGAGCCGGAATAATTGACAAAAAGATGATATTCATGGTATTGTTGCGGAACAAGACAAGGTTTCTAGAGAAAGCGTGAAATCGTGAAACGTATATTCTGTTCGAGCCCATGAAAATTTCAAGATCCGTAAGATCTTTTAGAATAAACTTTTGTTCCGCGACAAAAAGTTTTCTTACTTGAAAGCTAACGCTTGTATGAGAATTTTCGAGTTTGAATAAAAAAAAAACTTCCCCTCTGAATAACATAAAATGAATGGGTTTCCATGGAAAAATATCTCTGTTGGGAAATTCATGGCTAAGTCGGTTTCATTGAAGTCGAACACATTCATCCGAGTGATGATGAATTAATAGAGATGTATCATCCTGTTCGGAATGACAGCTGAATTCAACCACGACATTCTCGCTCAAATTTCCTCGCTCATTATATTTTATTCTACCGCGGAGGTATTCAATTCTTTGAAATTGTTTGAATTATACCTTCTCTCGTGCTTCTGTTCCTCATAACCGTCACGTTTTTGATCCGTTCTTTCGATAAATTGGTGTCTAATGTATCTGTAATGCTTGAAGAATGAAGTATTGATCATTCTTATGTTCTTTCAATCCATTCTTGTTTTTCCTCCTTCTCATGTTTTCTTAAGTTCACATGTTTGAATCCCGATATGGTTCCTACGGGTTTGACTTTTTAATAGGACCTTCAAAAGTCCGGACGTTACATAGACTTTTATTGAACGTTCCCTGAACCTCCATGTTCTCTTGGGGAATAGGAAATATTATTTTCATATTGTACATTTAAACAGGTTCTTGTAACTTGTTGAAATGTAAAATATAAATATCCTCATTTTATATATTCTGTATTTGAATAGAGTTGATGAGACTATTCTGCACTTTATATTTCAAATAGGGAACCCATTTTGTATTTCCAAATTCAAAATACCTATTTTTGACATCTCTGCTTGATCGAATACATTATATTTCTTCTCACTTATCATCATCAACAAGTCCCTTAGAAAGGTTGATGTTATGTTAATGAGATGTTGAGACTGAGGATTAATCTTTGTACGGAGAATTATATCTACATTCACCAAATTTCATTCATCACCTCGTGCTTTAGGCAGAGGCGCTGGTGCAATGCCAAAAGCTCCAAGCTAGGACACAAATTCGAGCAAAAATCAAGATGACGCGGCATCCATTTTGTACATGTACAGGTGAACCGAACGAAAACCACATAGTATCCCAATAAGCACGAGGACATCCTGTGGACGTCCAAGGCATTCATAGGATATCCCAAGACACCTTCCAACGTTCATTAGACGCACTCCCCGTTGAGTCTACCCTGAGGCGGCAATTTCTACTACAAACCGCTAGAGCGCTGTCGTTTTCTCGAGTGCAGGACTAAACAGACCACAGTATAACACACTCCAACTCTCCTCTTCACCCAGTTTCAGGCTGGGTGAAAGAATTACTCCATTAAGAGATATGATAACTCAGTGAATCAGATTTTTAATGAGCTGAAGGATTTTCTCAGGTATTGTGTGGGTTTCTAAGAAACTTAATTTTTTTCCCTGAATAGTATGATTATTGATCTAATATTGGCGTTGCTTACTTAGAAAATCCTGAAATTGACAAGCAAAAAACGATTCGAAAGTTACGAATTTAGTAAGAACTAAACTTATCATTCGACATCTAATAAGTTATAAAAAATTATGAAACTCCATGAGAAACAATTAGAAAAGGAGAAAAATTATGCACGGACACAAAAGATTAGTTGGAATAACTACTCAACTTGTCAGCGCATATGAACTCTTTCTTTCCTTGAATTCAGAATTTTTTTATTGCTTCAATGGAAAAATTCTTACAAAGAATTGATTTTAAATTGGTTGAATCAATAGAAAATTTGTTTCTTAACTAAAAAAAAATGGGCCATATGCGCTTACAAGTTGAATAGTTATTTCAACCAATCTTTCTTTCAGTGTGATAAATTATAGAAAATTTCTTGCTGCGACAAAGAAACCCAACACAAATCCTCTGCTCTAATGTGAGAAGAATCTAATACAAAACCATTGATTTAATGTAGGAAAAACCCAGTACGTACTCTTGTCTTGTTGCGAAAAAGATTAAGTACCAATTCGTTGTTCTAATATCAGAACAAAGTAATACAAACCAATCAATCCAATCCCATATTATGAATTTTCAATTCATATTCATACCAAATAAAACTAATAAAGCACCAACCTGAAAATGGAACTCTGGAACAACTAATGTTTGGACACCAATACCTGATGTCTGTGAAAACATAAAATTGGAAGATCTGCCATTACTCACCGATACATCGCTTCGTAATGCGTTACATATTAACGGTTAATGTCAATGAAGTGAACTAATAACTTTTGCATGGTTACCAATTTCATGTTCTCACAAACCCTAGCTGTTGATGTCCAAAACGTCAACTGTCCCAAAATTTTATTTTCAGTACACAAAAAAAGCGATTACGGAGTGGATTATTCCAATTCGTTCTTGTTGCTTTGTTCGTGCAAAATTTCAATGAGACCCGTTTAATTTTATCATTGTTTCTTAGTTTAATTTCCAACTTATATTGGATAATATCGAATAATCCCCAATACAGTTTTAATGGAAAATCCACTCAGTCTATAAGAAATTCTGATACGGACACTTGATTCATTTCCATTGAATTTTTTTGTTGAGTGATCCCGAGCAAGCATTATATCAGCACTCGCTAGGCCCTTACAAGTTTCCCGCTAGCCACTAGACGCTTTCTAGCCCACTGCTAGATTCTCGCGAGGCCCTAGACAGTTCCATGGATAACGTTGCTGGGGATAATGAATTGTCCATAGAAATATAAATCATTTGATCATGAATACTTTCTTATGATCTGGAACCATAAGTGGTATACATCGTCTGGGACTGAAAAGGATGATATTTGGGAGAGTATGAAGAGAGCAGAAAATGCAATCTCAAAAGCGTTTTGACCAAGAGGCAGGATTATATTACATGGTATTGGAATCATTATTAAATAATGATGTTCAATACTCTTTTGAGCGGGGAAAAAATTTGATGGCAGTCTTCGTATCATCCGTTGATATGAGAAAATCTGGTATAGTTTAAGTACTAACGTACTGTTGAAAGAAGACTACTGGCATCGAGAAAGTATATCCTGCATCAATGTTGGATTGCCTTCACAAATTGCAAAAGCTCATGGGAAACAATGATGAGTTATGAGAAGATATTTCTTATCAAATTCTTGCAGTACTTTCAAAAAATCAAAAAAAAGGAAAGTGATAAATTTTTATGTGGGAATATTTCTCTTGAGACACTCCCCATTTCTCGAAAAATCATGGTATTTCTTGTTAAACTATGTAAAATCATGAGTACTTATTAAACAAAATAGTAAGAAATTTCTTTGGCTGATAATATTTTGTCACATCATTTTTAAAATGTTTAAATCCCTTTCAAGAATAAAAAATGTCCAATACTGAACAATATCAGAGCGGACTGACTCTTCGAATTGAAATACGTTACCATTTGGTCATGAATTGTATCAACCGACAGGAGTGTTCTATTGAATCAACAAAATATTTTGGTACGTGACGAAACAAAACTTTTTATTATTCCAACCAAATTTTGGTTCAAACAAGATTATTCCGCGACTGAATTTTCAACATAAAACTCAATACCAAAGATTTTTGATGCTCCAACAAAATATTTTTGTCAAAAATTCAGGATGGAACTAATTTTGTTGGGACAACAAAAACTTGGTTGAAGTATTAAGAGGTTTTGCCTGTGCACATATCAACCAAAACATTTTGTCATTTCAACAAAACACTTTTCTCGGTGTCGTGAACGATCTATCCTGATTCTTCCCCCGAATCTTAGACAAGAAAGAACTTGGTTTTCATTTCATTGCTGTGAATGCTTCACGTGATATACAAAAATACCGAGTAATGGTTCCTATCACGTAAACTGTCTAATCATTTGTTTCTTGTTTTTTAACATTATTTCTGGGTAATCCAAGGTAGCTATCATAAATATTCCAATATGTAATCACTCATCACTTCGGCATTCTGTCAGTATAATTGGATACTGCTACTCTTCTTGCGTAATCGAGTTAACCTACCGGTAGATCTGTTCGAACGGTCCCAATGAAGGTCACGTTTTTAACCGGTTGTAACAGAAGTTTTTAGCGAAGGTTCAATGAGCTGTGAAGATCGTGGTTGTCGATTGACAAACATCGAAGACAAATAATGATTCGAAATTCTTCTTTTTTTTCTTTTCTCTCGTGTATCATCATCAAACTTATAATTAGAATTTATAATGGTAGAAAGATATCATGTTCCAAATGTTTTCCTGAAATCTTGTGTTGGAAATAATTTTCATCTCAATCGTCCAACTGAGTCATTGAAAGGTCTAGGAAGCGTGAGAAAATTCCAAAAGTTTCGAAATATTGACAGCATTAGATTCTTCACAAGTCTTCACATTGGACTAATCCATGTTAAATAGTACAGTGTGAGCTGAAGCGCCCAAAAATATGAAATGCATTTGAACGACTAAAGATAGGATAGAAATGCTTCAGTCCAAGAGTCATTTTCTGTCTGATTTTTGGTATACCGCAATCTAATTGAATGGTGTAGTTTCACGAGAGAAGAGGTGAAAATGAAGAAGCTACTCCTCTTGCGCTTCGCCGGGTTGCCCACCATTTTCAATTGGGGCTGGTCTCGCTCAACTAGAGCTTCGATTTGGACATTTCAAATCAAACCCTAGTCGAAATACTGCAATAACTTACAAGACTGTTAACACTATTTTAAAAAAAATTTCAAAAAATTTGACCTTGAACTGGTTTTATCTTAAAGTCTCCCATTTGTATTAACGCGAGTTTGTGCTCACTCATTTACAAACCTTGTAAATCACTATACCATTTGTACTAGAAAAGTCTCAAGATGAAACAAATTCTTTGAACCAATGTCGAGAATCCACAGACTAGCTGTGAATTCCAGCTGAAATGAGGAAAAGATAAGAAGATGTCATTGAAGACACAATGAAAATTTTCCATTGCCGTGATAGGAGTTTTCCAACATTAATTAGTGAAATCATTAAAGTTGTCGAATTCTGTACAACTATCAAACCATGCATTCATCCAAACACGCATTGAATGTAATGATTCCAAGGAATAATAATACTATCCGCATATCGATATAATGACGAAGACAGCTCATGTCTCGTGAAAGTTATTCAAAATCCAGCATATCAATCTGATAACATTAACATATACATCTCATTCCCTTGGTTCCCTTCCATCTCACTGAACAACCTTTGAAAGGCATACACTTCCTGAAGATTCAAAGTGGAAGGATCAATTCTAAAGCTCACGAATATCTTTTATTCCCGGACAGAATGGATTCTCATATTTTTTCCTCTCATTTTCAAAAGTCTTCGTCGTCGTAACTGCAAACTACGAAATCATTTATTACATACAAAATCTCAATCAAATTTCCTCGCCTGTAGCGACGCTGATAATAATCTCACAATCTGGTCTTCGTTCAACGATGATATTTCAAAATCGTAAATATTTTTATTCGCGCTTCGTCTTGGAATATTAATTCGAATGAGAACTTGTTCTTTCCCCAACCTCCATCGAAGATCGATGTCACGTGACGATGTTATCCAAATCGGATAATTTTGTTTCTTTTTTCTCCGTAGGTAGAAGTTCTATCAGCCGTGGTATGCTGAAGAGGCAATTCAGTTTAGATCGTGCCGACGATCCGACAATTGCCATCACCGAATTATCAGGTCAGAAAACGAGTCCTCGTATTTTCAAGCAAAACAGCGCAGGAGCGGCCAACGATTTGGAACGGATCGAAGAGACTCCACCGTTGGCAGGATCTTTGCAAAGTAATCGTAACATGTCATCAATGTCCCTTTCGGTTGAATCTTTGACCCTACGTTGAGACTGCAATATTACCTGTTATGTGTATATAGATTGTAGCTGTATACACAACTACGGCTGTTGGTTATTCATCGGGGAAACATTTGATATGTCGAATTATATGATTCTAATTTTTCGATATGAGAGTATGAGAATTTTTGTAGTACCAATATCCTTTGAGAAATGATGAATGTTGATATTTTAATATGCTTTCCTTATAAAACAGATTTGTTGTTGGGGAGAAGAAAGAACATAAATAATAACATCAATTGTAATATAAGAAATTTGATTGTAACATAGTATCATAGGAATAAACGCAATACATAACATGAGAATCGATGTGGAATTCAATAACAGAAACAACAGTAAATACAAATTCACTAACGAAAAATATCCACAGCGAATTATGATAATATTTGTTAGAAATTTAAGAGAATGAACAGGGTAGTGAGTCACCCAATGAAACTTCGAATTCAATAATGAATCTTCAAACTTGAACTATTACAATCAAATCGTCTTGAGATATATTTAAGAATGAATTACAAAAACTCAACATCATCGATATAGTTGATGTTAATAATCATAAAGCTAAATACAATAAACCTATATTTCTTAATTGATTTTAGTTCCTACGAATCATATTATTGTATCGCGATCAATGTCATAATGCTGTGATTAATCTTTCAAATTATCGATTGAAAATCTAACATTTTCAATTGACAATCATTATATCAGGATAGAATTGAAAAAAGAATATATAATTGCCAGGAGGAAGTTGCCGAGAGATTGAGAAACCATAAATGTTATCGATATTTATTTTATTATCAATCAATATGATAAAGTACAAAAGAATATTGTGTATGAATACTTTGGTGCTTTAATAAGTTCCGATTGAATTGTTGAGAAGAAGATATTGTACAAAATATTTCTTTTACAGAGATCATTAACAAAAGATATATATTTGTAATTGTAATCATAACGTTAGAACATAGTTTTTTTTTATTTTTATTTCTTTGAGCGTAACGTGTTGCATAAAACACATGACATTCATACATTCAACTTCAATCGAAATAATCTGTAACCCAATACTTTTCGATATTTGCATTCACGTATGGAGAAAAATGGTTTGGTAACATCCACAACGTTTTAAACAATCAATGTACCAACAAACCAACTTGCTTCTTCAGTAATATTTTTCCCCCCATGATGATTAATAATAAATTTCTTGTGCTATGAGAAAAATTCCAATTTTTTCATATCACAACAAATGAAACTATTCACGTGCAGTGATGAACATGAGTTGTGGAGCATGCTCGATGCTTTTTACAACACTTCGTAAAGCCCTGTACGAGTTGCCCGTTGTTTAAAAAAAAACACACACACGCACACATACAGAACATTAATTGTCATAATAAAAAAAAGTCTGTGAAGTTGAATCATGATAATCTATTACGAAGAGCAACAATTGTTATACGGCGCTATTCACCAGCATATATGTATATATAAATAATTAATGAATTTTGTATGTACATTTTTCTATGGGCTGCAACGAATTCAATCCACTAAAATTCTTATATCAAAAACAAACATTAATAAATAATAATGAAAAACAAAAGAACAAAAGTACTGAGAACGAGCTTATAGGAAAATGTGTAAAAGACACATCATGTATAATACGCATTATATATACGTATACATACATATATTGGTGGATTAAGTGCCGGTTTTAATCGCTGTATTCATCAAATTGTATGTTTAGAAAATTTTATGTATATTTTTAAGGAACAACATACAAAAGTGTAGTGTGTAGGTATTAATTGTACCCGTATTATATGGAAAAAAAGGAACACTAAAGATGATAAGATATGTCTTTGATTTTTCAATTATAATTAATTATAACTATTATTGTATTATATTAAAAAAAAAAACTCTGTAATCCTATCATCACTCGTTGTACTTTTTCGTTTCACGAAGTAATTGGTGTTTTATAACGACAGCAATAATCGCCCCAAGTCTGGCCGTACTTTAGTTTCTCACCAGGAACTGAAAAGTGGTAGAAAACAAAAAAGTTATGATATAGTACCGTGTAAAAAGCAATCATTTGAAATACGATTCTTATATAATTTGACAAATTTTATTAACAATAAATTATCCACTTCTGAAAGAAATTTAGTTGCTTGGTATAATTTCTCCTACCTGTAATGCCCGCTCTTTGCAGGCCACGACGGTGCTTCATATTCTACGTGTGCGTGTTTTGTGAATACTGGACCATCGTATACTTTCGACACGTATACAGGCTTTTCAACATACTCGACATATCTTGCAGGTGGTGGTGCTACGTAGACGTGATGGACCTCAGGAGCAGCATGGTAACCGAGTTTGTAACTGAAATATGCAATATATACATTTTTTGCTCACAACATATGCATGAAACTTTTGCAGGGAAAGATTTCGAAAACATTTCACGATTCCTTACGTAACACTTGTCATTTACTAAAAAAATACAAGTATCCAAGATATGTCTTCAAAGCTATTGAATAAAAATGATGATATGTTCTAAAGAGTCTTTTAGAGTCTCTTTAAATCCTTAAAACCGCTTCCCACGGGTTTTACTGGTCGATAACCCTAGATTCAATTGATTTCTCCATTAGCTTTTATCCCATTAAAACTACAAATTCAAGAAACTAGATTAATCCCTAACGAAATTCACAGTATTCTGTGAGTAATCAGTATGAATCTCATCGTAATTCAGTAATAGACCAAGTCGTGATGAAAAGTGAACTGAAAACACACCCCATACTTGTGAAATTTTTTACTCAACCTATACCGAAATGAATCCTCCATACCCAATTATTACCGAAAACGTATATTTTCGGTATACGTAAAGTTTGATTTCGATAACAGTATTATTTGAGTGTAATTTAGATATAGAAAATTTACAAACATACCGGATAATTTCAATATGATCACATTTGCTAGGGATTCAACATAAAATTATTCTGCGCATTTTAGAGGATTATCAAGGGTTCCTGCTTGCCACCATTGTTGGATCATAAAAGTTAAAAACTTCTAAAACTAAAATTATTATGATTTTCTTCCGAAAGATTCCTCACCCTTTCAAAGCACCTAGACCAAACCCTGCGAGTCCAGCTCCAATGAGTTTCTTCGCAAAGAAAATGGTCCTCTTGTTTCTCGTTTGAGGTTCCAATTGACTGTTCTCATTAGCGTTATATCCAAGTTCACTCTCTGGCCTCAGGGTATCTTGATTCTGTCCTACAACCTCCTCTGCCGCTTGAGCACACAACACGAAGCAACACCACGTGGCGACGACTGCTATCAAAATATGACGCATCTAACGAACAAAAAAACGAATTTAAAAATTATCCATCACTGCACTGGTATACTTTTTCCCATGATAAAACTTGTACTCACTATGCCGATCGTTACGATACGATTATGAAAGAATGAAGATGATACTAGGCCGGGATTGACCGATCGTTTGACTCCGTTGATTCCGGTTAGAACTTTTATATGCCGGCCGATCACACTTGACCACGACGGTATCCCTCCTTAACCTTGCACGATAGAAAGAAGAAGGAAAGAAAAGAAAAGCCCCCACGTGCGGTTACCTGCAGAAATCACCTGTACCCTACTCCTCCCATTGACTATGGGACGTGACTCGGATCATTAGGTATTCTTCAACGGTCCTTCATTTCACGCGTAAGAATTTACTATTGTATAACGATTTTAAAAGCCTATGACACAATACGGAGATGAGTAAAATAGTTAAGTATGTGTCGTCTGCGGTATGACGTACGTACGAATAGCTAGACACAATTGCAGGGTGAATAGAAATTCGATATAAGCTTTAAGGGAAAAGTAATGTCTATTCATTATTAGTTCCAATTACATCACAATATGAAAACACCTATCCAACATCCCATACAGTATCGCATATTCATCATATTTGAGAAATCAGTCAAATTGATTGAAGAAGCGTCATGACGCTAGCAAAGTTAATGACACTTGGAGTACATGTTTTCTGAGAAAAACTCATTTTTTTCTTGCAACACTACCACAAAGTTTTTCAAGTCACTTTTTTTCTCTCATTTGAAATTATCTTCAATAATATTATCGTGTCATGCTCTTTAGCTTGTTATATTTGTAATTTATCCAACCACTAATTACCCATATTTCAAAATGAGCTCGTGAAAACAAAAATTGATTAAACGTTCAAAATCGAAGGCACAAAGTGGGTTATATAACACATTATACTTAGGTACTTCAATCATGATTCTATCATTTTGTTTGTCATTCATTGTGTCATCGCCCTTTAAACGCTCTTTTCTTACTCGCAGCGATGAAATTTGATATATGGTTTCGTTTATAAAACCATTAATTTTCAACATATGATTTTTCAAGAGTAAGAATAAGAATAGTGACAGGGCTGTTAAGTGATACGACAAAGATTCAATTTGTTATAATCTGATTTTTTCAAGCGTGAATATTGGAATATAATACCAAGTGTATAGAAGGTATATTCATAAATTATGTAGGATCTACTTTTGATATACATGACAGAAAAGATTTGTGAAATCAACGCATTGAAAATTATTTGAAAATGTTTACCAAACATTACAAGATTTGAAAGAATTGCCTCATACTAAAATATTCGAATTTTATTTTGATTATAAAATCATTCGTGAAGTCATTTAATATGTATTCCATATATTACAGCCACATTATAATTCGTATAGTGTCACTGTTGAGTATTTGAAGCATTTCAATGGGCATTTGAATGGGCTCGTCGCATCGTTGACACATAACTTACATATTTTTCCACAATTATATTTGTAAGGTGTATGAATATCCAATATTGCGTTGCATTTGATCATTCCGATGTCGCAATCCTTTCATATTCAATGGAACACCATCAATTCAATTTTCTTTGTAACTTCTTTGTGAGACTATAGAAGCGATAGAGAAAGCATAAGCTTTCTTTATTCACTTTATCAGCGACGAATCTAATTTGTCGCGAGCGAAATTGTTTCTTCACTCATTTAGCACCTTCATTCGAAGCATGTGCAAATAACGTTTGATTGCACTGTTCACATGTCGAATTGAAATTTCTCTTAAAACAAGAAGTTTTTGTTATAAATGAATTCATGCGTTACAAAGATCAGTAGTACAACAGGTCCTCGCCGTCTCTATCGGGCCATCAGCGGTCCATTCAAATGCCAGTAATAATCATTGTTTGTAGGGTAGTAAACAAATAACGAAAAACAGTTCGATGAGCAAAATTCGAAATGACAAAGCGAAAATGTTGAATTCGATTGAAGGCTGCGATTCGTTTGTCATGAATGATAATGTAACGAATGATGACAAAGGATCATATACCAGAAGGTCAGAGGGACGTCAGTTACAAACCACGGTACAATAGATGAAGGAATAGCAAAAAAACCGATGAATTTGAAATGAGAAAGGAAAGGGGAGATTCGAGGTACGCTACCAACCGATAATAAAAATCGACAGTGGATATTCTGGACGATCAAGTCATAAAATGTCATGAATGGGAATAGGATATATACAAAAAAATATATAAAAAAATAATTATGGATTATGAATTAGTGTTTATTTATTAATTATCGTGATTAGTAACGAAGCGATATTCCGTAAAAAATTGGATAGATTTTTAATTCTCGTTAGTGAGAGGATGAAAACACATGAAACGTAATTTCAGATACCCGGGAAGGAAAAAAAACCTGAAGAGAAATGATTTTATTGTCTAGTAATGTATTATATCTTACGTTTCATGAACTTCTATCATCTTTCGAAGGATATTGTAACTTGACATTCATAAAATTGCTAATGTCTATCGTCAAAAAAATGAAGCAAGTTTAATGTAATTCATGTGTACAAATTGTCAGTATTTTATCAAATTCATGTATAATTATACAGAATTTATACATAAACTATACTAAGTTGTATATAATTTCGAAAATTCTCCCACACAGGAACATTCTCACATAACAATTTTGGATCACATAGATATTCTGAATGATGTTTGATGCAACCGGTGAAGATATTCCTAACTAAAAGCGACATATGGTAAACTAGTAACGTCAATTAGGGCCATAAACTTTCAAAATTTAGCCATCCATGTGGATCTTACCAAAACAAATGAATATTCCAGTACCGCCAAGGTTATATTTACTCAATTTCAGCAAGGATAAATGATTCTGATCAGATTCATGGTTGTTCCTCAACTGTCAGCGTCTGTTCCACAGATTTCAAATAATATTGGTTTGCTTCGACAAACAAACAAAAAGAACATCCTGTAGAGAAGCGAGAAAGAATAAAGTGAAACAGGACTCTGCAGGTACTGAAACAAAATTGGAAGAATTATTGATATGTCAAGTAATTGACAATGCGCAAGTAGGTATCAGCAGAGCATTGACAAATTACGGAATCTGTAATTACCCGATGTCAAAATCATAATTGTAAAAACTTCTTTGCCATAGTGCATGAGAGCTGCACCAGTGGAGTGAAAAAATTAAAGCAATCATTTACCATATCAGTTAGACGCACAGTAAAAAGATCTCAATTGAAATAACTGTTCAACTTGTGGACGCATGCACTGAGAACCCAATTTCTCAGATTGGAAGGAAATTTCTTTGCCCTCATTCTGGTAAATCTTGTTTTCAATGGGAAAAATAATTAATTTCAATGAAAAAACTTTTAATTGGATTGAAGTAATTTTTTTCAAATTTGAGAAGGAATATATTTTTGTTCCAATTCGAAAATTCTTTGTTTCAGTTTGATGAAAACTTTTTCCTTTCAACTGAGGTGTTTTTGATTGAACAAAATATTTATTGTAATGAGGACAAAGAAAAATTTCTTCCAATCTGAAAAATTTGGCTCTCAGTGTGTGAACCCACTTTTCTTCGTCAGAATAACCATTTTTCCTATTAATTTAACTGATTTGAAAAATAAATTATTCACAATTGGTTATTTCAACGAAAAAAAATGAGTTCATATGCGTTTACAAGGTGACTATTCAACGAACTTTTTCTCCCGTGCGACAATATGAAAGTTGTAATCACAGTTTCTTGCGATACCAATAGTGGTTCCACATAAATTTCAACCTGAGCTTTACAAGAAAACGGGAGACAAACAGAAAACATGTTATCAAAAATTGTGATTTTGGGACCGAGCATGTTTTCGCTTCCTGTTATCCGATTGCAATGAAATTTATGCCACGGTTCAGTTATGATCCCAATTAACTCTCATCGCAATTGGTTGAGAAATGTGGAAAAAGAGTATTTAGCAATCTGCATTGTTTGACGATATTTTCAAAAGTTTCATCATAATTGGTGGGTTAGGAACGAGGAAGTCGTGTGCCAATTGGCACATTTTTTTCAAATACACTGTGAAAAGGCCTCACCGGAAAATGCCAGTCAATGCAAATAAAAAATTCAGCACAAATGTTATGAAATTCCAGCATTAAAACCGGAAATTTTCTGAGCCTCAGTACTGGAATTTTTCAGTACACGAATTGGACTTTGAAGAAAAATTGCTCACGCAGAAAGTGATTTTGCACGGTCCTTGTGTTTCAAGATGATTGAGAAACTTGATCGTTCATGTGGATGGACAGAAAATCATGTCTACCTCACGGGATTCCAACCTACACTTTTTTACCCGTCTACCAATTGAAACCTACGATCTAACCGATGAGCCATAGTGCAACATGTTGGAATGCCAGCTTGGGTTACTATATATGCTTCATATCTAGAATACACAAAGGAATAAGTCTCCGAAAGACCCAATATATCAATTTTATTTGCTACAATCACAATTATTATTCAAAATCTCAATCAGGAAATCTTTAATATAAAGACTTGAAATTGTTCCTGCCAGAAATGACGAGGTCCAAAAGAAGTGGGAAATTTCAGTGCAACAGTGATTAAATTCCAGCATAACTGGAAAATTCCATCACACGACCTGAAAATTGCAGTTCCAAACCTGTATAATTCCAGTATACCAACGATTAGGTTTTTTTTCCTGAATCCGAAATTTTTTCCAAGTCCTTATTGAGGAGTTACTTTTCGATGGTGCACAAGAACTGTCAAATTGTAGTACGAGCCAGTGAAATTTTCGCGAAATCATGGCAAAATTTCAGTACGCAATCCCAAACTTGAAAATTCCAGTAAAAGGACTGTATTTTCAGTTATGCTTCGTAAATTTTCGGTGTCGTACCAATAAAATCCATTCCAGTACTAGCACTGGAAATTTCCAGTCAACTTGCACAGTAAATTTCCAGTTTTTTTGACAGTGTATGTCCATTCTCAAATATCTGTATTCTCCAAGAAATGTCTTCCTAAAGAACTGTATTCTTAGAGAGCTGTATTATTTATATATTCAGGCGAATGATTATGGAGGAGAGGTTGTTCATGGAATTGAATTCAATAATAAAGATCGCTTATTGTAACAATTTTTCAATACTCATCCGCTTGAATATAAGGGAATGGCGTGCCGATGTGGGTTCACCGGCACCCACAATTCCGAGTTTAAGATCTTTTTCTTTTCATAACAATTTTATCCAGGAAAAATAATACACGATGGAAAATTCTGACTTTACAGCTGGAAATGCTGAAAATAAGGTAAGTGGCATACGAGTGGAATAATTTCTGTTGAATTGAATATAGTTTATATATAACTTATATATAATTTTAAGAAATTTAAAGTATTGAAAAAGCAGTTGTTCAGGAAGACAGTTCTTGGGAATTACAGATATGAAATTCATTGAAAAAACAGTCCTTTGAGAATACAGATATTTAATCCTACTCTCTAAAATTGTGAGAGTGGTATTTCACTCTTCAGCCAGCCAGAAATGAGCCTGTCGAAATTTTGAGTGAAATTTCAACTCTTTTAGAGTGACAATCTAAGGTTTGAGGTTATAAACTCCCAGCCACTCCAATTCTAGAATGAATTTTTCAGTTTAAAAGAGTGGGAGTCCACTCGAAATGAGTGAAAATCCCACTCGAAGCGGACTGGCTCACTTCTGAGACTTGACTGGAGTGAAACGAGTGATTTTCCATTGTTCCAGATTTAAAAAGTAAAACTGTGTAAATGGGTTTAGTGGGTCTAGAAAGTTTTCTTAAATTCATATTGTTTTGCATTGAGCGGGTTTGTTACTACCACAAACAGGGGTGAAGAAAACGTACGTGCTTAGTTTGGTGTTTCGATTTTAACCTCATCGAAGGGAATCAACCACTATCGTCAAAAATCACAGGGTATTTTGTCAGCCGGATACCGTGGACCCATGTATACAGTATGAGAGGTAAAAAAATATTTATGCAATCCTAGGGTTAAGAATACCGTTCTTCACAAATACAGAACAAGATCTATTTTACTGAGTGTTGGTTAAATGGAATCCACTTCACCAACGGAAAGCACGCAACAAAAGCAAGACTTCGACGCATCATTTTTTTATTCTTATTGCTTCTCGGAAGAATTTTGAGGTCTACGGAATATAAACGTTTGATACACACTTGGAATCATGTATCTTTCAGTACCTTGAAAAGTTTAGTTCATGAGCTTTCAAAATAAACCCTTCGAAGAAGAATTGTCGATATGCGTTCGATTCAGATATTTGCTTCTGTTTCTTTTCTCCTTGTTTTGCTGCTCGAATGTCAAGATATTACATAGCATTAAATTTTCAATAAAACTTCACGGGAATGTTTCCAAGAACTCCGGTGAAATATTGGATTTAACATAGAAGAAATACGTCGATACAAATACGAAATTTTAAGAATTGTCTGTGAAAGTCAATACTAAACGAGAAGATGCATGATACTTATTCAAAATTGACTTGTTTGACGAATCCTTGTAATTTTAACTGAATTGAATTGAATTGTCACAAAAAGTGATTGCTTGGTTGCAACAGCTGCAAAATACGACTCATTTTTATATAATTCAATGCACTTGATATATAATTTTCTGTATAATTAGATATGAATTTTAAATAATTCTGAAAATTTTTCTACATGAGGATTCGAATAGAATCGATTCTTATGGAAATGACGAGAGTAATTTTTTACAGAAATATATGAGTAACTTCCCATATTTGCTCTCGTTTTCGTGAATATTGTAAAGTTTTTCTTGAGAAAGTGTCCCTCGTTCTCCCGAAATTTCCTCATTTTTAAAACTTTTTTCCTCAGAAGACAACAAACATGAAAGAATGGAAATTTTGTGAATATGAAGAAAGAACAGGGAAAACTTCACAATGGATTCACAAAACTTGACAAGTGTCTCGCGTGGGATCTCTGACACTAATTAAGCAAGTTTTCTGGTGCCAGATACTGGTTTTATCCTGTAAACTTTCCCTAATTATCATAATGCCATTCTTTCATTCATTGTACAAGTACATAGTCCGTGTACAGCCTATCCATCCATTTGTCTGTCCTTTCATAAACATGAGATATGAAATCAAGAATACGTATTAATTATGAATTACAATCTATGATTCTTTGCCCTTACGTAAGAAACAATTATTAGAAAATTCGTAATACGTGGATTCCAGCTGTATTTTTTCTTCTTATCAACTTATATTACACTGGTCGACAGCCATTTTGGTGCCTGAAAAACTGTTTTGAAAACTGATTCGCAGTAGTTTTGGGGTACTGAATACGAAAACTACATCAAATTTCTTAGATCAGCTCGTTTTTTATAATTATTTATATATAAAATCCATCAATTATATAGATTTTATATAAAAATTGTGTATAAAAGGTAATAGAAAGTGAGCTGATCTAAGGAATCTGTCATTCGTTTCGCATTCAAAGCATCAAAAGCACTCCAAATTAGTTACCAACCCTCGGACACCAGAGGAGCAATTTTTTTTTGTTGACCTGTATTATCCACAAATTTTAATTTTTTGATAAATTCATTCCTCAAATCAAATATTCAGGTTCATGTGTTTCATATAAGTAAACTATATACACATTACAGCATGTAAATGGCGAATGATCGGGGAAAAACAATAGAAATGAGTTTATGGATTAAATTCGCCCATTCTACGAATATTGCGTGCCTGAAGAAGATCGATTATTTATGATACGTGCAGAGGTAAGAGTACGCTTTTCGACCCTCGTATCATATGCGTACGAACGAACAACGTGTATGATCGTATCGGGCACGTATGGAACTTTCGATTTCCACTTGGGAATATTGACAACGTGCATTTCGTGATCCTCTTGTCATTATCATCAATAATGCAAAATGTTGATTGCATTATGCTAAGAGGATATGAAGGTTGAACAATATAGTATTTTTATCCATTTCGTTTATCTCTCCTCCGCGATTTGGGAACTGATTCGGAGTGGTTCTGGTGTTCTGAATACGAAAAAAGTGCCAGAACTGTTGGATCGATTCAACGGCAATTGCAGTAAATTGTACTCCAAAATTGTCCCTATTCAAAAAATTATTCCAATATAAAATGAATATAAAATGAATTTTATAAATAAATGTGATAAAAATAGAGCAAGTCCAACAAATCAATTGCTGTTCGGGTATTGAATACTCCGGGAGTACTCCGAATCAATTCCTAAATTTCGTAGAACCTCAATCGAGTATTCACATACCCGGAAAAATCTTGCCGTAAATTCTGAGACGACTACAATTTCTATTCCCATTTAAGACAAACTGTGGTAATTCTAATTGAATTGAAGTAGATTTAATAACAGTTGTAGTGAATTATACTCCAAAATTGTCCCTGTCCCAATTTTTATTCTAAATTGTGGTAAATATAACAAGTAATTTTTCGCGTTTAATATTGAGCGATTGTTTTTTTTATTCTTAACGATACCTTTTATAAATTTTCTTATGTATTGTTCTAAAATAAATTGGACATGTGATTGGTTTATAATCATCCTGCTGGAAAGAGTTCAGCTCCAGCTTACCACACGATAAAGCTGAACGGACGCAACACGTCTACACTAGGTCCATCTGGATCATCGAATAGAAAATTTTTGCCACAGGAAAAAAGTTTGTATACACGGTGAAGAATTTGGTTTTGAATATTACTGCATTTTGTACCAAAGTAGCAGCATAAGTGACATGGTATAATTTTTACAACACAGTGTAGTGAAAATTCAAGCTTTATGATGTGAAGTTGCACCAAATTGAACGATTTTTCAAATCATTAGGTAATCATTTTTACTACGCTGTGTTGTAAAAATTGTACTATGTCCCTTATGCTGCTACTTTAGTACAAAATGTAGTGATATCTAAGAGGTTTTCTTTCTCCGTGTATAATAACCTTTCAGTACTTTCCTTTATTCTTGTTATTGATCCACTCTTGATATGACAATGGTTGGGCAATGAGTCTGATATTGGCCTTGTATCCATCCATACATATTCTATATTATTCTTGGAAACACCAAAAATTTAGTTGAAAACGAGTGCTTTTGAATCTCAAAAGACATCCATTCCAATTAAATCCCACATATCCTATTCACTCTGAAAGCATTCAAATAGGTTTCTCAAGAGCTCTCAAACAGTCCTTGAGAAACCTTTTCGAATGCTTCCACAGCGAATGCGCTACATGACAACACATATATTGAAAAGCCCTATGATCGAGTATCGCCATGTATTAGATATGCGAGAAATAAAGCATACATTTGCATCTTAAATGTATACTTCCATGTTTTCCCCAAAAAACCAAGCAATTGAATAAAACATGAGAAATCTTCAACGCATCAGGAGAAAGTTTTGATGTGGGTTGCAATTGATTCCAAGAAGATAAGAATTTTTGTAATTGATTCAATATTCATTGGGTTCAAGGAAAGATGATCTGAAATAGTTGGAAAACTCCAACTCTTAGAAGTTTGTTGAACACTTTCAAAAGATCAGTGATATGTACTGCAAGAATTTCACTTCAAAAATCACTGTGGAATTTTGGTAAGGAGCCCCTTAAACCCCTGGAAGATATCAGGTAAATCCGGACGAAAACCAGCAGATTTTTTGAAGAAAACTGGGTACAACCAAACAGAGTCGGGTAAGTTCCTGCTCGACTTTGTCCAGTTTAACTTACTGCGTGTCTTCACAGATCTGGTCAGAGATCTCTTCAGATCTGAATTGGAGATCACATTTTTTTTCATGAGTGATGGATTGCCCAATTAGCAAAAATTTTGTAATACTTTTCCATGCTTGAATTCAAATTTGAACATGTGTGTTAGCAAATACAAGCTAAAATTACAGTTTTTCAAATGTCAACATATCTGTTCAGATCAACTCAAAAATCAAATCTGATCAGATCTAATCTTTTTTCCGCGGGTAATGTTTATGCACATGGCAATGGTTACCATTGACATGAAGATAGATACCATGAGGTAGTCGCCATCATCGATCTAGCGACTCTGTCGCTCAGCGACTATTTTTGCATGGTAATGATTACAGTATGTTGCTGAAGTATGAATCGTTCATTGAAACGAATTGGTAATCGAATCACGAAATACCGTGTACTTGAAGTTTCAATCGTCTATAAAAACGCAACGAAAATTCAAACTCACAAAATCCGATAAATCATCGATGCTTATTTTCTCAAATTAACTCCCAGGGAATGGAAACATGGTTTAAAGAATGTACCCCAAGATTTTAGGTCTTCATAAAGACACAAAGCTGTTACAACAGCTGAGTATTCTATTACTCGATTATCAATTCGTTTCAATAAACGATTCAAACTTCTGCAACATGAAATACTCAGATGTTGAAGACCCAAAAAATTCCAGTACATTCCACGAAAGATGTTTCCAGTTACAAACAGTTAATTCGAGAAAATAAATACCGATGATTTATCAAATTTTGTGGGTTTGAATTTTCATTTCGTTTCTATAAACGATGCAAACTTCAAGAACATGATTACAGTTCTCTTTTCTCAATGTACATACGTGATTTATCAGAAATGTGGAAATATTAAATGGCTTATTCAAAGTAACATTTCAAGATTCCGATTAAGAGACAAAATCCTTGATTTTGTTTTCACCTACATTCGAGTTGTTCAAGTCGGCTCGAGAACATTCTTTATGCAAACTGTGTCTACTTACTCAATAGATTATGACATCAAAACAGGAGTAATCGATTTCCAACTCAATCCCTGAAAACTCACTGAATAACTCGATTTCGAATTTCCTCTTCCATGTTCATTCATAGATGAACAGTCTCTGATTAATCACGATTGTTTTTTGTTCGCTCGGATCACGCACAGTGAAGAAACCCAGGGAAATTTATACACACACACACACACAATAATCAGTTGAACTTTCATGAAATAGTTGATGGGCTGTAACGTTTCTCCCTCATGTAGTGTGAATTATTCAAATGAAATTGGATTCGTATACTGCGCTGAATTCAAAGAGAGGAAATTAACCCGCTTTGAGATTAGAATTCGAAAGTTCGCATGAACTTGAATTCAAATTCAAACAAGAGAGATTAGGGGTCCAGGTTCGACCCTTGTCCACAGCGATTTCTTCTTTTTCGATATCCGATTCATGAGGTCCACACATACTTTCGAATTATAATATTGAAACGGGTCTGTTTTCTCTCCTTGAATTCGAAATAAGATGAATTGTGTTTAGATATATAATACATTTTCTGAGGAGGCATTTGAAACAGTTTCATTTCGTTTGTTATCGGACAAAAAACTCCATTACACGATAATACAGAATGAGGGACTACTGAAAGGTCTTCTGAAGAATATTGATGCTCATTACTATGTTGTGACAATTTTCTAGACAGTAAGAGAAATTACAGTATAAAATCTTGTCATATTATCACAATCTCGACGTAAGAAGAACATAATTTCGATTCCGATATAACAAATTAAGGGCACATTGGAAGAGTTGGGATATATTATACGTATCTAAACGAATGATGTTCAAAAATAGGGTGGGAGAAGAATTTATTCGGATGACTCTGCATGTAATAAGAAGGTTTACATGTGTAACATGAATCATCGAATGGGGCATAAACCACTTTAGAAGCCGAAAAACATCGAGAATTTTTTTCGGAAAAACTAAACAACGTATCTAAATTTGGTGGAAAGTTTTCCATGGTGTAACTATTGAAGTATGTTTGGGAACTTTTCCGGAGTCGGGAATAACAAAGTAGCGGCTGCTCAGTATTTTTCTCCTGTCATCTTTTATTTCGTGGCCGGACCAATAACTTCTGCAAATTTCGAGATACAATCACGAGATAAGAAAATTTTCATTTAATATGATATCACCTACAACGATATATAGGTTTTTTTGAATAGATTTTTGCAAAAATTGTGTGTTTTTGAGAAGAACGAAAAAAAAAACACTCGAGACTCATTAATGAAAATTGAACTATGCATTAAATTGAAAAAAATTCTACGTATTGTTATAGCTCACATCATGTTGAATCAAAATTTCCTTGGGTCATGTTTTTATTTTTGAATTTGCAGGAATCATCGATTTTCCAGAGTAGAAAAGATACCCAGAGAAAAATACTAAGGAGCCATTTTTTTACAGCTGTGACAGAATTCAAAAATGAACTTAAAAAATTGTATAAAAAAGAACTTTTTACCAAATTTCGATATGTTGTTCAGGTTTTTTGAAAAAATGAGTTCATATAATTTATCTATAATTTGTACATAATTTTTATATATTTCATATATAGTGTATACAGGTTTGCTCATTGATATAACTGTTTTCCTTTCTTCACGTGATAATTGATGTTTATAAATTATATCCGAATTCCATGAATTTTCCTCTTTTTTCTATGAATTATCTTCTATAATTCCTATGGAATGAACAATTTTCACAATATCATTCCAGTGCAAACATTCAGACATATAGAATGGAAATTGAGGTTTCATCCAGTTGCAAAGATTGTATGATAATTTGCTATCTTATAATCAAAATGCACTCAGATCACTTCAATTCATCAGGTCACATAGTTGACGAAATTACTCTGCTCCCTCTAGTATTTGAGGTATGCGTGATGTTTCAATCAGTTTACCTTGAAGCTGAAGGCTTGACCTTTCACTATTTGGGCGTCGGGAAATTTGTGAAAACGTATGTAAATCATCTTGGGAATTCCGAACGTCGATACAAAGGTAATATTAAATCATATAAATTCTATAAATTTGTAACTAAACCCTCACATACCAAACGCGTAATGAAATTGTTTATCATTTAAGTTGAAAATGAAAGATCCAATTTTATTCTAATTCCATTGAATTCACATTCAAGGACAGATATGTTCTGAAAGCAATGAAAAACCTGTAACAAGCTTTTGCGTCCTCGTTAAAGGGGAGCTTGTTTGTTCATTCATTTAACTTATGGTATATTCATCGAATGTGAAATTTCTTCAAGAGAAGAGAAAAAAGAAGGAATGAAGAAACAAAGCGATAGCAATAAAAAAAAAAGAAAATGTGGAATACCTCGTTTTTTTTATATTGAATCGTAAAGTTCAGCATGAATGCTTTATTTAAAACATATGTAGAACATCACTGTCAGAAAAAATCTGCCTGAAACTTCATAAGAATATTATGAAATTTTTTACATAAACAGTTTATTAAATTTCATACTAAAATATTGAATTCAATGATATCATTCCTAATGTTGAGAATTTTTTTCTCAATTTTGATAAAATATTTTTGAAATTTAATAAACAATGTTTACGTTTTAGAGAGAAATTTGGAAATTTCATCATTAATATTAAATTTAAGTACTATCATCAAATTCAATACGGAAATATGATATTTCATGAAAAATTTCGTATTAAATTTAAGAATTTTTCTAACAGTGCATGGGAGGTAAATTCAATAGCAGAATTACGTCGTGGCACGTCGGAATGAACGGAATTGTGTGTTTGTTAGAGTGACCATGTAACGACCTTGCAGAGCCGAAAAATTGTAGACCACTCATTGAACTCCATAATTCTTCTCTGGAATGCACATTCCCCAACCTTTCTATAGTTTAGTTGAATCATGTCTAAAGAAAAAATAATTATCAAGGCAGGGTACGATTTTTTTATTGAAACGTGCAGAACGGAAAAAAAAATTTCCGAACCCGAATTTTCGTTCTTTTATGGATGTTGACGTTCGTCCAACCTAAAATTACCCGGAAACAATTAATTTAGATCTAATGGATTAAATCTATGTGGATCTAAAAAATGGAAAAATCCAATTCGACTTTTATCTATTTAGATCTGTGGAAATTTGATTAAGTTTTTTCAAAAAATACTCAATTCTCAAAGAAAGATCTAAAAGTCAAGGAAATAGTCAAGGTAGTTAATGCACGCTAATTGCAATTAAATTCAATTAACGTAAAATTTTTGTTGATTCAGATTTACGTAGCTCTAGCTAGATCTATTCAGATTCAAATTATTTTTTCCCGGGTGATCCATGGGCACTCGAAGGTTCATCAATAGTTCGTTGGATTCAAATTAATGTACAATAAATCAAAAGTTTCAGCCTGTTAGGCTAATGTTTTTTTAAAAAAATGAAACGTTCATTGAAGGTTCAACGAAGGTTTGATAAAGCTCCACAAAAATATCCATACATGTATTAATTCATATTCATTCACATGAACAATCAATTAAGTAATGAACGTAAATGAATAAAATTAATAGAAGTGTAGATATCTTTGTGGAACTTTATCAAACCTCCGACGAACCTTCAATGAACGTTCCATCTATGTTTCTTGGAAATATTTTGAGGCGGACATTACAACATTCACAGGACCTTTGTCAAACGTTTGTGCACTGAGAACACTGTTCAGTCGTCATGACTAAAAATTCAGTAAAATACGACATCAAATAAAAAATTCAGTTGTTCCAACAAAATATTAGTTTCTTCAACTAAAAATTTTTGTTAAAACAAACAATATTTCAGTTCAGACAACTTAAATTCCTTATTTAGTGTTGTTTTTGGTCACTGCAACTAAATAGTTTTCATAATGTGAATCTGAAAATTAGCTTTCATGAACCTTCGGTCCCATCGATACAGATCTAATCTGAACGTTTGCTGGAGTTTCAAGTTCTCATCAGGTGTGAACTGTCAATATGACCCGAAGAGAACATGAAGCTTCAGCGAACGTTCTGATCAGATGTGTATAGATCGGGCCGAAGGTTCATTAGAGCTAACTTTCAGATTCACAAACGTTTGACAAAGGTTCTATGGACGTTGAAATGTCCGCTTCGAAATACGTTCAGGGAACACAGATGGAACGTTCGCTGAAGGTTCATCGAAGGTTTGACGAAGCTTCACAACAATATCTATACTTATATCAATTTTGATCGATTTATATGAAAAATAAATCAATTAATGATCATAAATTATGATAAATCAATATAAGTATAGATGTTTTTGTGAAGCTTCTTCAAACCTTCGATGAACCTTTATTGAACGTTCCATCTATGTTTCTTGAAAGTATTTCAAGGCGGATATTTCAACGTTCGTAGCACCCTTGACAAACGTTCGTGAATCTAAAAGTTAACTTTCATAAACCTTCGATCCGATCTATACAGATGCAATCTGAACGTTCGCTGAAGCTTCATGTTCTCTTCGGGGAGAGCGAGTTTTTCTTCTCTCCAAAGGTGGATTCAGTCCATCAATCATGAGGAAATCGTTTTTTTTTTTTTCATGAAAAATCGAGATGGGCAAAATTTCACAATTATTTTTTGAAGTACAATGAAAGTTTTTTATCCATGAAATATACATAATCCACATACGATTATACGATCCCCCGAACATTATTGAAATGAAATAGGTAGCTCTGTGTTGTAAAACTTTTCAATTGCATCAGAGCGAATGAAAACACAATTCGAGCATGTGATATATAATTAAATTGACACTGTTTCATTCTGGTATTCACTGCAGAGAGATACGTAAGTTTGCGGCTACTTGCGTACACAAAACACACATGAGAGAAAGGTATTGTTCATACTTATTTATTTCAGTGTGCTAACGAAAACTCGATTTCGTTTCCGTTGTATTTATACGTAATGGTGATACGTACTTTCTATAGGTTTGATTTTGTTGTCATCACATACTCATCACTTGTACGTAACAAAATTAAAATTCGATACCATACATATATTACATCGTTTGCTTCATCTTGAACTTACATAGTCACTTTTTTACTCCCCCTTTCTTTTATCGATTCCCACGTTTCAGCATTTCATTCTTTTTTTTTTTTTGGAACTGTGTACAATGTCTTCAACCACAACTCACCGTAGGAAAACATACGATGCATGTGAATGAATAAAAGCTGAGGTAGGATTTTTCGTAATTCCAAGATCGTTTCTGATAAATGATTCGGTTTTTTTTTGTAGACGTTGATTGATTGAGAATACAAAAAAGAGGGATCTTCAAAATTCTCGGAAAATTATTTTGAAACATTTAAATTTAGTACATCGAGAAGAAACTAGCGTGTGAGTTATTCCATTAGGTAGACTGTTCTTTGTGGAAAAGCAATAATTAGAATTGGAAATATCGAGTCATTTTTTATCTGAAATATTTCCAGTAGTTATTCAGTTTCGGTTCGAAAATTTGATTTCAAATGTGGACAAATGAATTCAATTCTACTAACACTTAGGAAAATTCATCTCTTTTCCGCTAACAAAAGCACGTGCTTCCCCAAACAACTCTGGTATATAACGCCAATATAACATTTATATAAGCACTTGTAATTTATCTCATTAAACACGTACTGCATGTAGGTCGCATGAAACGCAAAAATTCCCACACAAACACGTATAATTATAATGGAACATCAGTGTAAACAATGTAATGAGGTGTCTTTAACATTTATATAACAATCATTCCGAATATTACATCAAAACTTTTCATCCCCGCCAGGATTTCCGTCTGAAGAATTTATTTTTCTCCTGATTAGTCATTCTAAGGAGATCCCGTGTTTGGGTAATTTCATTGGAAAAAAATCAACTGTCCACACGCAATATAACTTTTTTCACTGAACTAATGAATTATCTAAGGCGAAATCAAGTCCATTCATAAAAGACACAATTAGTTCAACAAGAATTCTTCATGAATTCTTCTGGGACTATGGTGTTGTGTGGGACTTTACATTTACATCATTTTATTGTTCACATAATCTAAATTATTTCCGTAAGTTTGACGTAAAGTTGACTCTTCGCTTTTTGTAATAATTTTTATCCTAATGAAGGCCTTAATTCCGAGTGATAAAAGAATAGAAACCGGTAATGAAAGCTGTAGTGGAGGCAACTTCAAATTAGTAACTGCAACTAAAGTCAGAGAAATTAAATTTGAGTTTGGTTGAGCCAAATATTAACAAATATCTAGTTGCTGGAACTAATTTGGAGTGAGGGTAACTAATTACTTCATTCGATGCATAAGATTGCTTCCGAATATTATGTAACTGTAATGTTGTTGTCACAGAACAGTTGTAATATAACATCGCTTTTCCTTTGTTATATAATCGCAACGTTACGAGTTTGTAGAATATTCGATTTTTTTCCAAAGAAGATTCAAGAAAAATGTAGTGGATATAAAATTGTAGAATCTTGAAATTTTCCGAACCTCTGATCTTCATTAAATCCCTCAGGATCTGCTCCAAATTTTCTTGAATCATGTCGAAAATTTTGAAAGTTTGATGATTACCAAGATTTTTATTTCATTTGTGCTCGATGTAAATCTTCAACTGAAATTTTCCGTCCAAATGATGTTAAATTCATTGAAACTGAGATTCAGAGTCATTTCATCCCCTTTCTCAACTTTATCAATACTTATCGTAGTTCATCTGATATACCTAACTGCCCGTGTTGCCAATAAAGTTTAGTGATTTGTTAATAGTTGAGAAATCATATTTGACAGAATCATGATAGATTCCCAGACAACAGAAGTTGCTGTGCAACCTTTGCTCTTACTATGTCAAGTTTACGTAAAGTTGCTGGGAATTTGCTACGCGTGTGATGGAGATGAAAGCGAGCAACTTCCTAGCAACACGATAATAACTCCAGCTTAAATCCTAGATTTACAGCATTTCGTTGCGCATTTGGCGACGCAATGTCCCTGCAAATTGCTTCAACTTATTGTTCAGCGGATAATAGAGAGGATTGGAGGATTTCATCAAACCAGTCATAACACTGATCAAAACTTCATGATGATGACATTCGATAAATTTGCAATATATCTGCAAATATTCATAGCTTCATTTGGGATATGTTCCCATTAAATTATCGTACATCCAAATTGATTGAGGAGAGTCCATAATTCTGCAGTTACTAGATTTCTCCTCCAGCATTCTTGAGAATAACTACATGAATTCAAAAAAGCTTAAAACATGCATCTTCCATGTATATATAGCCTTGCAACGAGAAACCTTCCCCATATAAATCTTACATTTTTAAACAATGCTGACTATAGCTGACTATTCCTCGGAGATAGAATAGTTTGTAGCGCTATCGGCCCCTGCATCAATGCAACACTGCGTTCGTTGGTGTAAGGAAGTCTGTATCATATTTCGTCTGTCGTCGTTTTCTTTATTTTCATCCACTCGCTCTCATTAAATGAAAATGTTGCGTTTTGGTAAAAGAGATCACAATTCGCATGTCATCTTGCTATTCATATGATGTTCTACTACATCCCCTTTATAAAGTCCTTTTGAATCTTCGATAGCTTTTGCCTCTATTACAAAATCTTATCTTGGTAATATAATGACATTGATTAATCTTCTCAATAATTTCTATCAAAAATGGTGAAATCTAGTGAAATATTATCTGGAAAATCTCTTCTGAGTAATTACTTGAAATTATAAATCTAGAATGTATTGTATCATAATTTGAAAATATTATTTTCCTCAATAACACACGCGAGTAATAAGAATTGGTATCATATGATTATTTGAATGCATGAGATGGATAGATACAACTATAACACGTACGCACATATTGTTTGCATACACGAAACGTACACTATCTGTGAACATTCAGTGCATTAATTGTCTTGATACCAATATCCGTTTAGGATCTAAATTATCACCCCTAATGGATGTAAATCCACATACTGTAAATCTTCATAGCATCTAGACGTACAAAATACAGATAATTTACCTTCGAAGTACATACTAGGTGTGTTATGACCACCATAAATTCATCCGATGTTGCTCAAATTCTATAAAATGAACTCCACAATGAAAATTTAATGGATGTAACAAGTGGATTCAATTTTTCATCAGATCTCAAATTGTAGGTCAAGAGAATGTTCTATAGAGAACGAAATGGTCAAAATATTCATGGTCTGAGAGAACTTAGAAGGCCCGGAAATGAATGTTCGTTTTCAATTCCCAATCATTTTCATGTACAAACTCCGCAAAATTCGTATTCGGTTCACTTACGTACTTCGTTAGACAAAAGGACATATTGATTCGGAAGTAACCGTGAATAAATTTTTTCAGTCAAGTTCTAATCAGCAACATGGCATAATCTCCGCATAGAATCACGCAACAAGAGTTCATTATTCGGGATGGAAATCAATAGTTGAATTGTAAGCCATAAATTCAAATTGAAACTCATTCGTCTGCATCAAACTGCAATCAATCAATCGGCTTTTATCGAGCTCTAAGAACAGCCCCAACGATCGCTGCTCTGCCTCTTCGATTTAACTTACTCGAATGACAAACATTGCATCGATGAAAACAAACACAAGTAGAGCCGTTTATGTTTCCTCGAGTGAGATATGACGAGAATTTGAATAAAATATTCCCCTGGTTAAAGGACACCGTAGAATCTGATGAAATGAAATTTCATGGGATTTAGTCAGAACATTGTGCAGGATTCAATAAGAATTACATTGAAAAAATACATTAATCTGATTCAATCTCATTGAAAATGGTTGAATAAGATTTGGTCAGAATATTGTGCAAGATTCAATGAGATTTGACGAGAATCAATAGGTTTTTTTTAAACCTAGATCGATAATGCATGCACAGCGAAAAATTTTGTGTCACAGGAGGTCCACTCATAGTTTGTGTTGAAAACAACATATTAAATACTGAAATTCACAGATTTTCAGGGTAAATTTAACATTTTTGTGTTTATTTGATACATTTTTGGTGTCAATATTTAACATAAATTGCGAGGGGACCTCCTGGAGCATACACATGTGTTAAAACTACACAAAATTTTTCACTGTGTGTATACACGGATGTGGATGCACGATATTACAATATGATATCGATATCATGTCGATTTTTCGAGACCATCCCAATACGATATCTTTATGCAACAAACCAATACGATATTCGGGAATTTCGCGGATATATTCCACTTTCCGAAATACTGTTTTTATACAAGATGAACTTCAATTCCGTTCCGTTTTGTGTAACACATTTTGAAAAAAAATCGATATCAATAGAATATATGTGAATAAGCAGTTTGTAGGTACGTAAACTGTAAAAAAAATTTTCTGAAAAATCAGACCGTTTCTGTCATTTTTTACAATGACAGATCTGGATTATCAAAAATTTTTTCTGAATTTGTAGATGTATTCTCAAAACTTATCAATATTGCTCTCAATTTGTAGAATAAATCTGGATATTCAGAAGAACTTTTTAATCATTCAAACCTGTTGCTGTAAAAAATTACAGATATGGTCTGAATTTTCAAAAAATTCTTTCAGTGAACACAAGAAGTTCACAGTATGGGCTTGAACATTCTTAGAACTTTTTGTGTTACTTGGGTATATCCGAAACGAATCAAGTTTAGAAAACGAAATTATAGTAATTAAAGTCTCTCAGTAATGAAGGTTTATCCAGGGTAGGGGTCTAAAGGATCCGGACCCCCACCCCTAAAACTCATAATTCTGTACTTTTTATATATCAACAATATATTTCATATATTCAAATATACATCTATAACGCAGAGCCCTCTCAAAAACATTCTGGACACGTCCTTGCTCAGGAACACCCAATCCTTTCATTATGGGTTATAATTTAGTGTTCCCACAACCGGGAAATCCCAGCGGAATCCAACAATCATATATCCACAGTAGATGGGATAACCAACAAGAATGGAAGAAAGTTCCCGGTGTAACAACCATGTGATTGAAAAATTCAAAACCAATTTCCGATATTTACGATACGATATCGATACTGGGATCAACAATATTGATACAATATTCGGGCCCCACGATATTTCCAATTTCGATACGATTAGAGTTTCTGGTCGAGAATTTTCTCAAGAATTTTTATTTTCTTGAGACAAGAAGTCAAGAATTGGAAGTTTTTTCGAACAATTCTTGATAAAAATTGTATCGACTTCCTCGACCAGAAACTCTGCATACGACAATTGTCCAAATATCGTATCGTATCGAGAAGAAAGTTTCGCTGGTATAATAAACCAGTATGTTACTGTACCCAATCAGAAAACACCGAAGTATGCCAATGTTGACAACAGGCGGAGTACAGTGCCAGTATTAGGCCCCCAAGAGTCGGCTAGCACGTACCCAGTATGGAAAAGCGTTATCATTTCGGACAAATGCCAGTACTGCTGCAGTACAGACCACCAGTACCCCGCCAGTCTTGCCGGTACTGGCGCAGTACAGCGCTAGTTGTGAAATTCTGATTGGGCGTATTGCGCCGGTACTAGAGACCATTACCGATCACCGGTACTGTGCCAGTACCAAGTACCCAGTACGGAAAAGCGTTATCATTTCGGACAAATGCCAGTACTGCTACAGTGCAGACCGCCAGTACTCCGCCAGTGTTAGCCGGTACTGGCGCAGTACTGCGCCAGTTGTTAAATTCTGATTGGGTAGTGCCTACAAAGAAAAATGGCTAAAGGAACAAAAAAAATCATTGTCACAACTAAAATTTTTTGCTGATATAAACAGATTTGTTAACAGAACTAACATCTTAGTTGCTGGAGTGAATATTTTTGCAAGGATAACAAATTTTTTTTTCCCCTGCACAAATTCAATATACGTCAAATATGGATATACAAACTTCATATAAATTTTATAAAATATATTATTGTAATCGTCGAGTATCACACGGTAACTAAAAATAAAACAACCATCACGGGTGTTGAAGATGCATCCATTTTTTCAACAAATAAAGAGCGACCGACTATCGTGCAATATTGTACACCATCGGTAAGTGAAAGCGCTGTTACGTTTGACTTATGTTGGGTGAAGGTTTTCAACGAAATTCTAATGCTTATGATGCATAGCCGCTAGCTACACATCGATTATTTCATGTGCACAGAATGCTACTCAAGATTTCACAAGTGAGACCTCGCAACTTTTCTGTAGTTCTGTGAACAAATATACCTGTGACATATTTTTTGAATACTTATTCTCAGTTTGTTGTACAGTCTCAAAACTCCGTGGAACACCAATCGATCGATTTACGGAATTCTTTTGAATTCAATGAATAAATAATCTCTTCAACAAAAATCAGACATTACAAAAAAATTGACCTATAAATCAAATAAATGCTCTTCACCTTAAAGCCTCTTTCAATGGAGGAATTAAGAATTCTCTACTCATTAATACGGCAAATAAGAGGTATTAAATGGCACGGAGACAAATAAGAAGGGGAAAAGAATCGTTGACAAAATAAAACAAACAAAATGAACATCCCGGTAGTATTTGTAAGGGCTATTCTCGCGTATACCTTCACGGGTCGTAGCTGTATCAAATATATTTTACTTTGTTCATACTTTGCTCTGAGATCCTTGTTTCATTTCAGTTTCCCTTTTCAGTGCTCATTTCTTATCTTTCTGTACATGACAGTCGCCTCTTCAGAGAGTTAAAAGTTTCCTCATTGATCCAAATTGGTCCTTGGGGACTCTCTCAAATTTAAGTTGAGAAATACCTAACTGAAGCAGCAAATATGCTGAGAGTCGAAGTTTTGATAAAGGGTACGAGGGATTGTTGATGTGTGAACCAGGAATGAGATTCCAAGGACTTTTTTCATATCATGATTGTTGCTAAGTTTTCTTTTCATCGAATTATTTATTTTTATATACATAAATAAAATTATTTTTCTTTTGGCTTACGTCTACTACGTATTCATAACTTATGACAGTATCAAAATGAGTAATAAATAAATTTTCATGCAAATTGCACGTGACGTTTCAAAGAGGGTCCTCCAAATAACGGTTACGTACTACTTCATGTGATCCTTGGATTATTTGTTTACTGGTACCTGTAAAACAAATGTTTAGTGTTAAGGTGTGAAATTATTGTTTCTTATAAATTATATCATATCACATTGCAAATAGGAATATCTCTAGATTGGAAAGAAAAGTACTATATACTATGATTTCCATAATGACTTTAGGAACAGTGATCTCTTGAAAAAATTGTAACTGACGATTAGATCAGCGCCAACGAATAGTGATATAAAAAAGAATCAATCCTTGAACAATTATCCTTATGGATTTCCATACAATATTGAAAAAAATTCGACAAATTTTCTATAAAAAAAAACAATCCTTCTCTAGTGTGTATGCATTTTGGTCCCACTTCCCTCCAATCTTGGCTCCATGTAGGCGGGATGGGGCCCATACTGGCCCAGTGTAGGCCCCGTAGTACATACATCCTAGGGTTTTGATACATTGAATTTCACAGATTTTATGAGCGATTTGCGATTGATTCAACACAAAAAAATCGGCAAAACTCAAAATCAACGCCCCTTTTTTCCAATTCATTCTCAATAGAAATCTCTCGATGTTCCCTTAACTTTGAACTATTGTTCAATAAAATTCCTGATTTTTTGTTCTGTATTCATAACACAGGTCAACAACAAACAATTTGTTTTCTGGTGTCCGAGGTTTGGTAACTGATTTGAAGTGCTTGTGATGCGTTGAATGCGAAACGAATATCAGATTCCTTGAATCAGCTCACTTTCTATTACCTTTTATAAATAATTCTCATATAAAATCTATGTACTTGATGAATTTTATACATGAATAATTATAAAAAACGAGCTGATCTAACCAATTTGATTTTGTTTCCGTATTTCCGTTTCCGTAAAATTTACTTAAACCGAGTAAAAATTTGATGGATACCATGGAATGTCTAGTAGCTTCAGATTCAAATAAATCATTTTTCTGAGTGTGATCATTCCCTTCTCCAAGAAGGAGAGCACATTGATTATGATAAGCCTTCCAGCAATTAATATTTAATCATTTTGAGAAACTAGAGACAGTGAATGGAATATGAGATACCGCAAATATGTATATTGACTGATGAGACAACCATCGATCGTAAGGATTTCATTTCCCATTTATTGACGCAGAATCTACGAAAATGCAACATGGATAACGGTGGACGTCTTGAACACTTATTCGATCATATAGTTGATATTAGGGGTGTGCGGGTAGCACTTTTCATCGGATCGGGCCGGGTTCGGGTATTTGTATTTCTTTTCGGGTCGGGTCGGGTCAGGTACCCGAATATAATAAAATCGCTTGAATTTAATATTGTCAACTTCTATTCGAAGTTGCCATTGCCGTTGATATTTTAAGGACAAATTGTCTTGAGCGATTGTAGGAATAAGGGGATTTCATATGAATTCAATTCTAATATGAAGAATGCCATATTCACTACAAGTCTATTAGGGTTGTTACTCCATTTAATTGATTATGCAGCGCATTAAGAAATCTCCAAATTGCTTCATGGAATGTTTATATTTATTTTTTAATTCAATTAAAAAATATAATCACATTTATATCTCATAAATAATATATTATCTATTTTCGTATTTAGTAACCACAATATAGAATCTTGAACATCAATGAAAATAAATATCATTCTTTTTCCATATTTTTAAATTTGAATGGAGGAAGCACAACTCTCCCACATGTTTTGTCAGCAATCTTGATCGAGTTGCTGTCACAATATTTCCTGCTGAGGAAAACGTTTGCTATATTTGAATTACCCGAATGTAATCGGGTACCCGAAAAACTCGGGTAATTGAAAAACCCGACCCGACCCGATAAAAACCCGATGACTCGGGTACCCGCACACCCCTAGTTAATATCTATCAGAGATATGAAACGCGAGAAATTTGCACCTTTTTCTTCTCATTCGATGCTAAAGTGTTAATTTTCTTCCCATCAAGTATTGAAGATAGAACTTGACATTTCATGGAATTAAAAATTGGGTCACTAAATTAACGTAAAAATAATTCTTACCAGCTATGTCAACCAACGTGATCCTAGTAGTAATGATGGCTATAGTGTCCATGATGTCCATGATAATAACTGGGATAGTGATGGTAGTAAGAATATCCATGATGATATGGTCTGTAATATCCCCCATGTCCTCCGTGGCTATGACTATTGTATAAATGGCTGAAAGAATGTTCTTCATTGAAAAATACGATAAAATAATATATTGTAATATAATATTAGAAAATATTGACACAGGTTGATTCAGCGGACCGAAATCTTAATGTCATCCTTGATTTTGCAATTTTGTGTCAACAAAATTTCTTTTAGGAATTCATTTAGTTCCTTCCAATTTTGCTACCGCAAACTAGGGTGAAGTTGCTCGAAAAAAGATAATTCGCAGTGGTAACTAAGAATCAGCTGTGGTAGCTACTTCGTGTATCTGATATTTGGATAGCCGAACATATATATTGCTCTAATAGCTAAACCATAGCTAATTTTCAGCTATCCAAATATCAACCACATCATTCTTTCCGTGCGATTTCTTGGATACAGCATTCTTCGGGTGATTGGAAATGAATGATCACCTTCACTCTAGTTTATTGTAGCTGCTTACGGATCACTGACAATCACTAGCGAGTATAGCATTGGAATCTCCTCTCAGCATGTTCATATATTAATAATTAAAGAGTAAATAGTAATCTTTCATAAAAATTTGAGAATATTTCTTGAAATCTGACAGTTTTTCTTGAATGCATATCATAATAATGATAAAGCAGTCCACTTTTTTGTGGAATTGTATTCGAAAAACAATGAAAAATTATCAATACTTGATAAAAAGAAAAGAGAGAAACATATGAACTTTCCAAAAGTCGCGTAAGAAATTTCACAAGGTGAATAGTAGGATATTGAAATTTTGTTATTGTCTTTGTAGAATTTCACGCGTGACTTTTGGAAACTTCATATGTTTCTCTATTTTTTTTTTATTGAGTATTGATGATCTTTCATTGTTTTTCGAATACAATTTAACAAAAATTGGACCGTTATATCTTTATTATGCATTTAAGAAAAACTCTCAGATTTTAAGAAATATTTTCAAATTTTTATCAAAGATTACTATATTTTCAACCTGCATTTTTCTCCGTGTAACCAATGAATGACCCCTGAAGATGCAACCAGACCCATTGTTTAGAAAAAGACATAACCAAAACTATTCTGACAAAATACCCGGAAACGAAGAAATGAAATGAAAATATCGTTCTGTACAGAGCAACATTTTTCTTTCATTGCTTTATTTTCGAATAATTTGTCAGGAAAGATTTGGCCCGAGTTGCATCGTCAGGGGCCACGGGTATTCCTTTATCAAAAGAATCATGTTTATAATTTCATATCATCCTATTCTTGAAATAGTTGCACATTGCCCCAATAAATCTTGCAACATACTCTGGTGAAAAAGATTCCTTGAATCCTATGAGAAAGAAAACAAGTAATAGGAAATGAAATTTGCTTTTTTCCGTTAGATTATGTTTTTCTCCTTTTCATGAACTCAAATTGAGCATTGAAAATAAGAAATTCGAAATGTGCGATCATTTGAAAAAATAAGCTAAGTTTGAGTTCATGCAAAGAGGAAAAACATGATCTGATGAGAAAAATTGTTGATTTCAGTCGACTACAAGGACCTGGGGGTTCCATGGCGAGAGAATCAAGTCGTCACAGCATCGCCATTTTGTTTTTTTTATCACGAACAAATTTTCACATATAGTTTTCAACGAAAATGTACTTCAATTGACTCCAATCAATCTTCTCCTCTTTTTGTAATAAAACATTTAAAAACCATTTGTCAAGCGATTTTTTACGCGGGTCTCCCCCCCCCCGCCGCGCCTCATTTTGCTTCCGAGAAAAATTCGAATCAAAATAAAGTTAAAATTCCATCATTTCCATGCGCATTTCATCACAAGAGTTCAGAAATTCCCCGAGTGGAATGATATTCAAAATTTTTATATAATTCAATATAGTTAATGTATAATTCGTGTTCAATTACGTATAAATTATATATAATTTTGAAAATTTTTCCACTGTGAACTCGAACCAAGCTCAATAAGACCCTTTCCTTAATCAGATCTCATAATCAAACCCGACTATATGCCATTTTCGTAATATTCATGTGAAGATAATAGAATGTCGGTGAAAATTCAACTTTGTCCCCTAGAGATATTTCATAAAATCGATAGAATCCAGCAATTTCTTTGGAACGAAACATCGATATTTCCAAACATCAACCATTCCTCAGACAGAGAAACTTCATATCTCCCAAAAACTATTCTTATCAAAAAAACAATCACGAAGAGTATATTTTTGGGTATGCATCGAATTCTTGACTGTGTCATACGATTGTTCCCCAGTGTAATAACAATAACAAAACTGATTCTTTGAACTTTCCGCTTCTGAAGGGCGTTATGTGATATATGAACGACCTGATGACCGTATGGCTGTGAGCACGTAGTACCTATGATCACATACCAACGAGAAAGTGCCGACGCGTAGGTATTCTGTTTCCAGCTGTATGTTGATCATTGTCTAAAATAACGACTCAGAAAACGTGAGTTTCCTATTATTAGCAAAAGCTTTTTCAACAATATGTTCTTGAACGAATTCTTCCTCGCAGCATTTTATACCCTCGTCGTATTATCTTTCCCAAAAATAATTTTCCAGCAATGGGAAACAACTACGTTACCCGCTACCCATGTGAGCATAAACATTGGTCCAACTTTAATCCGATCGAGGCCACAGCTTCAAAACTTGGGCCAACATCGGACATGCTCACATGGGTATTATTCCATAAACCAGAATATATAAAAAATTACGATATTTTCCATTAGTTTGATTTTGTATTGTAAATGCGTTTCGATATCAAAGTATCAGAGGCGATGGATTTTTACTCTCATCCCATGAACACAGCATCAGTTCGGAGAACGGAAATTTGTTTTCCTTGATTAAATTATGCGTTGTGGAGATTGAGAATGAATGTCGCGTATATGCCAAACAAATGAAAAAGCTGTTCAATAACTCGTGGAGAGAGTGTCATCACGAAAAATAATTTTTTCTCTCCTTGAAAGAGGATAAAGGTGGTATCGCTGAATATTGGAGTTTTTATGTATACGTTGAATCATAAAAATCGCTGAAAGTGCGTTCCGTTCTCAATATACGAATGTGAAAAAGAACAAATATTGTGAGAGGAAGGATTTTGTCCTACATGGAGGAAAACGATAGAGATAGAATTGTATAGTTTACGTTCCATTATGATAATTTATTATTTTTTGAGGTAATATACTTGATGAATTGTACGTGATTATATCTTCCTAGCCTCCCTATTTTTAATATTTATAACAGCTGCTCTGCCGTTCTGAGCAAAAAGGCTGTACGCCAATCAAATTTTTCTCCGTTTTTTACGTGTTGATATTCAAATAGGTTTGTTTTACACAATCGAAAACTATTTGACAAACTGATTTAGAAATTACGGATCTGTATCATTTAACATGTTTAAGTTTAAATAAAATGCTTGATGTTTCGAGACATTAAAATTTTGACATACGGCTTTTTGGCTTAGAACGGGGGAACTGCAGTTCTTACGGGAATATTTGTTAATATTATTGAATTTGAATTATTTACGTGTGCACTAAGAACCCAATTTCTTTGACTGAAAGAAAATTTTTTTGCCTTGTCTCTCTTAAATCTTTTGTAATAAAGAGAAGAATAACAAAAATCTATTGCTTGTCAAATTCGTCAAATATAATTTCGATTCAATAAAAAATAATATAAATAATATCAATATTTTAATTTCAAAAATGTTCCCTTTGAAAACAAAATTTATCAAAATGAGGGCAAAGAAATTTTCTTTCAGTCAATGAAATCGGATTCCCCATGTGTGGAGAAGGATTTATTTCTCAATTCTTCAAGCTGTAATATTCAAATTGAGTTTCTAAGCTGATTATATTGTAACCATGAGATTTCATAAAAGAAAATTTGAATATACCTATGAGAAAAAATAGTAATGATCGATGACGTATGCACTTATTCATAAAAATATCCCATGTTTACGTTTGAGTTGAAAAATTGATGCTTCATACTGACTCCACGTTTTTTCATTTTCCATGTACGTAAATGAATTGGGCATCAAATACAAAACACTTCCACAATAATTCCCAATTAAAGACTTCTTCGCGTCAATTCATAGGAACCACAAATAGATTTGATGAGATATTTTTTTCATTCAAGAATTTAAAAAAAAATCAACTCAATGGATCAATGTTTGTTCTCCAGTGTGTTGAATAATAATTCTCCCGAAGACGGAATATGTCTATGTAAACAGTCCTTGAATGATTCATCTTCATAGGATGCGTACATACATAGACGAGTAGGTACATGCAAATCATCTTGTAAAATCAAACCATGTGTTTTGCATGAAACTCAGTTCCTTCTTTCTGTCAGGTGAATTTTATTATTTCATTGTTACTCACAGTTATTCTGTCAGTTAGTTTGAGCTGTTCAAGGTAAAATCAAACTTTGGAAAACAATCCCAAAGAAAGGATTGGATAAGATTCTGTTCGTGCACTGTACAAGGGATGTAGGTACAGTGGGATTAAAACATGATGAAAATGATACAACATGAAACCAAAATCAATCGTATTTTGTGTTAAATTTTCCGAAATGTGTCACATTTTCTCTACAGTTCAACGAGATTGTACTTGTATTCACTGTTTTCGTTTCTTTTTCGAGGCTTTGAATCTCCTCATGAGAACAGCTCGGTCAAAATTTCATGTTGATGTCACTGTGACAAATTTTTAGTCAGAATCACGTCAAAAAACAGGAAGTAGAAACAGTGGGTACAAATACAATTTCGTTAAACCTTCAAGAGAACAGAACAAATTCCGTAAAATTAATCACAAAATTCAATCAACGAGGTTATACATCAACCCTGAAGTCAACTTCAAGAGTCTTCAAACACAAAAGATTACACTTTCACGAATTCAATTCACCCACTGTACACACTTTGCTGGATATAAAATGAAAATATCATTGAACACTCACGATCCATAGAGATTGCTCAATCCCAAATGGAACGGAAACAATCTTTTTTGACGAACTTTAGATTCCTGTGATTCACTTTCCCCAACATTTGGACCATTTGGTGGTTGCAACACAGAATCAGAATGTGCTGTTGGGCCAGCAGGAGCTACTTGTTCTTGGGCCAAAGTTGTCGCCAAACATACCGCGCCAAGTATCAAAACTCCAACAACCTTCATGTTCGATGTTTCTAAATCACAAAATGAAAATTAAAAACAGTTCTCAGTTTGTGCGAGAGGCACTGATTCTTCGTTTGATATTCTCAGAATACGATTTTTATGAATTTCCGAATGAATTAGATGAATGGGATACGAGAAAAGCTGATCATCGTTTTCACGATGATAAGCGGGATCGCGAATTTGATCTCGGATGAATACAAACCTTCTTTTGATCTTTCTCCGGAATTCTGTTACAATCCAATACACCGGTCGACCTCAGGATCTCATAAAGAACCCAGACATTTATATAGATCCAACACAAAAGATATCCCCCTACTTTTCAACTTCTGTTGTATGTATGAGTACACACCACGTTGAAACTACGGCAACAGAGTCATCCATCCGGATTTATCTACTTATCTATACCCTCTTCGCTCTTTTAACTGAAAAAAAGTATCTCCATCTGCTTGTTCTTCTTTTTTTTTAAACGGCCAAGAGCGTGCCTGTATTGATGCTCCATCCCACCGATCCTCTTTCCTTTCTTTCCTCATCCTCGTGTTTTGCACCATAATTTCATACAATGACATTGAATTCCATTCATTGACTCGAAAAAACTCTCATTTCCAATTCGAAAGGAGAATCTTCCGTCGACTGGCCCCGGCTTCACCTTTACTTGATTTTCTCTTACGTAGTGTAAGTGTTAACTTAACAAACGGACCGTGATCAAAGGTACACCGCCTCCCATACCTTGGATCTCATACACTTTACATTTGACACGAAATTTTCTCTATGAACTTGTTATATTGAATGGTATTGATCTCAATAAGATTTGATTCAATATGGCTGCATGTACATTTTATACATCCAGCAACAATTCTATATTATTTTACTATAGTTTGTATACAATAATTGAATATTTTCAAAATATATTATTATCAACTGTGATCAATCTCGCACAAGGCAACCAAGGATTGCACGTACATGGAGAAAAAAATTCGCTGGGACCGCGATTTTTCAGCCACGATAGCAAAAATGTCGACTTCTCCAGCAAAATTTGTTTGTTATTCTGTATACAATACTATAAATATTGCTGGTCCAGCGACAAGGTTTTTGTTTAAGTTAACCATGCTGCTCTCTCAGCGATCCAGTTAGCCGTGGCAGCAAATTTTCAGCGAAGTCAGCGCAGATATTTGCTCGTCAAGAAATGTTTTTCTCCGTGTTTCAAATAAGCATTTGAATTTCAAAATATATTTTCTCCAAACCTGAACTGTACGGTTTGTTTACATTTTCGTAGAGTGAAAACTTTTGATTACATCATTTAGGAAATGTTGCTCAAGAATGGATTCACGAATATGTAGATAAGTGGGTCCAAGGTTGATGTTAGATTAATCTACGTTTAACAAACGTTTCAAAATCCACTCAAATGTTTCTCTTTGAGTTTGTTAAATTCATTCATTGAATTAATTGCAGAATTTTTTCCTGTGTTTCTCTTACATCTGTAAAATTTCCATATTTTTTTCCAACCTTTCGCAAGTTCGGAAGGGAAAGGGATGGAAAAAATAAAGAAGCTTGCAAGAATGAGAAAAACTTTTCTGAAAGATTGTTTCGGTTCTCTTGGGAATATTAGAAAAGTTCAATGAACAGTAGACGAAAAGAACACTCTACTGAATAACTACTCATACAGCACACGAGTTCCCGTTATAGTAATTAATATGTATTCATTATGAATATTCTCAATTGAAAATGAACTATTAATGAACAACTTAATGTTCAGAAAGAACTCATATCGATGTTTCGTAATGAATTGTCCGGGCATTCAATACCTTTGCATTTTGAATTCAAAATATTCATAATGAATACACATTGATTGGCATAACGGAAACTATTCAAGAGGTCTTCAGGAAATCTTTATAAATCCAAATTGACCATTTGTGCTGGCTGGGTAACGATCAAACGAAGGCTCAAAATAAAAACGAATGACTGATATAAACAGAAGTAGCATCCGGAAGGGCATCCGAAATGAGTAAAAATTTGAGTATAGTTCAAAATAAGAACCATGAAGAAACAATTACAAATGATAAAGCGGTGAACAAAAGAAATGAAAATGCTACCCTACGAGTGATTCATAAAGACCGTGAAATTTCCATACTGTTATACGAACACGATTAAAAATAATTATAATTACCAAAACAATTTACGTGGATTTGATTACATACTACATGACTCGACATTTACTTTCAGCTTGGAAGATACAGTGTTTGTTTTTCAACACAAAAGGACTTTGTTTCATTCCTGGATCAATGAGTCTCTCAACAGATTTACAGTTAAACTTTTTCAAAAATAAAATACAAAATCTCATAATTGTTCTACAAAAATGTGTGTTTGAATTTGTGACAGAATTGTGGTGATCTATAGAACATTCCAAAAGATTTTCAAAATTCATCTGATTGATTTTTTCATTCATTACAAACTCATTGCAAATACTTATCAGATACGTTGCAATCAGGTACAGTATAGACACCCTTCAACTGTCCTCTGACCTCTCTTTTCCACTTTCTATCTGTTCGTAAGTGAAAAGAAGAGGTCGGAGGACAATTAACGAGCATCTACTGTATTTGCAACTAATTCGTGAGGAAGGATCGCTATGATAGCAAATAGTTTGCTGTCATTGTGAAGAATTTGCTGCTCCAGCAAAATTATGTTCCATTTCTTTTTTCTCCGTGAATGAGAGAAACCATGCCTTGCTGTCGGAGTTTCTTGAAGTGAAAAATTCACTCTCGAAGAATGAAAATACTGAAAATCTAACAAGAGTGAGATTCCACTCTAGGAGAGTGAATAATCACTCTTATTGGACTTGCAGTATTTTAAATTTTCAAGAGTGAATTTTCATTCTAAGGAATTTAGAGAAAACACGGTGAAAAATTTCTATGGAAAAATTTTAATGAATGTTATGAAGTAATTAATACTTATTACATGCATTAGAAATTCTTCGTACTTACCCGGCAATTTATTGTAAAATGGTAGTAAAAATCTTCCAAAATTCAGAATTTTCCCTACATCATAGGATGGAGAAAAACATCTGATAGCACAGCAGATGCAGGTATTGCATCAAGGATGGGCATTTTTGTCCTCTAGGAGTCTTGTTTTTTGAAAACTTGTTTAGGGTTGCCAACTTTCCCGATTTCAGACCTCAGTGTCCCGCGTCCCAATGAAGACCCTAGCGGGACGCTATTTGTCCTGATTTTTGAAATCAATTTTCAACATATTCATCTTCGTTGCATATTCAGCTCTATTCTTTACATTCTGCGGATAGAAACTTCACTTCCCTTTCAAACCAAATGTTGAACACATTATATATATTATACTTCATGACCATAGTTTTTTATTTTATCATCTGTTATTAGCTGAGTTGTATACTACATAAAATAAGAATAATATTAAATCATAAGATTTGCTGTTAAAGATAATTCGTTTGGATGAATTTTGAAACTTATGCGTGAAAAGAAACACTATTATGATGGTTTTTTCAGATGGTTGTTGTGATATAATGTACTAAATGAGGTGTTGCATTACGCTATTTTCAATGATACATGATTAAAAAATTTTTCCCTGACTGCCCCGATTTTTTTTCAACAGAATCCCGAAAACTTGACTTTCAGAGTTGGCAACCCTACTTGTAGGTGCTATAGTAACAGACCCGTTTATCAAGCCGGCAATAATTTTTTTCCCGTGCATTTTGCGGAGGTTCCCATTGAAACGGTGCTGTATTTTGAAGTTCAGATTCTAAAAACAACAGTCATCACGCAGAGAGAAAAAATGCAACTCATGCTAGCAGAGCATGGACTCGTACGTTGACAGCACATTATGAAAAATGTGTAAAGGCGTGAAGTGCATCATGCTTCTAGAACTTGATTCTCCTCTAACATAACCGTTAAAGCGTGAAATTTTATGCTTCTAGAGGTTTTTTTCTCACCATGCACTGGCCCAAAAAAGCACAAGCCTTTAGAAACATTCATTGCAATGAAAGTATCCGGATAAAAATGTGAAACTTTTTGATGCTCAATAATTCTTATAACATCTCACATCAAATCTTCTACTTAAGTGCATATTGGGGAGTATCGCTACATTCCATCAGTTCTCCCATACTCTTACTAATAGACTTATGCAAACTCTCATCTCATCAATCTAATCTTACTTCTTAAAATCCTAATTGAAATTCTTTGATTGAGTTCCGATTCAGGTGAATTCTTTCCTTCCATTACCTGATGGGAGGCAAGTATTACAATCCCTGTTAGACTCCAAGCAGGATCGAAGTTCACCTGTCTAAATTCTGGAAATGAATTTTCATTTAAAAATCTTCAAAAGAATAAAAAAACCTCGAAAGTTCATAGCTTAATTTACTCAAGTGATGACAATTTTTCTAAGGTTTCGTTAACAGAAATTGAATCAGTCAAGTATAACACGATAATTATCATGTAAACTTTCAGTAATATATTTCTCTTCCCATGCATCATTTGTTCCATGAATAAAAAATAACCTTGTAAAAAAATTATCATTTTCCAATACATCATGTGATCATTTGCCATTTCTCACAGTGATATAAATTTATTAAAAATAAATGCAAAACAAAAGATAAAATCATCTTTTTATTAACCAAGTGTTTATTTCGCTCATTTAGAATAAAACTTACGCAACGAACAGTGCTAATTCACACGTGTGGTTGCACCTATTAACATACGTGTTGACTTGTCACAGAAATGTCGAAATGGTTTTTTCCTTCTTTTTTTATCGCCTGTACAAACGATGACTTTTTTCCGGTTTTTTCTATGATTCATAAGATTTCAAGAGATAAAGTTCATAAAGTATTGGAATATAGAAATTCTTCGTGAATCCAAATGTCCACTTCCATACAAAAATTATAGCATTTACGGTCTATCGGGTTATTCAGTAATTGCTTAAAGGAATCGAGATCTTCAAACGTTGATGTCAAAAACAACACCCTCCACACTATTTTTCCATTCCAAATTGTGTTTTGACTATAATAGTTCGTACGAACAAATTGTATATTTCGTTATTGCATCATATGAATCCATCTAAACAACGTCCTAATGAATAATTATCGTCACTTGAATTAGTGTGAACAGGGTGTGTTGCATTCAAAGAATCTTGTTGAGATGGTGATTCATGCTCATATTTCAAAATACCTAGCAAGCACTGCTTAAAATTTCACTGAATTTCATTGAAAATCGCACAATGTTTTCACGAAATTTTATTCGGTTTGATTTAAGTAGATTGTGTGAATTTGTTCAAAGGATTAAGAACTCATATAGCACCAGGAAGGACGACCAACATTCTTGGAACGTCTTCTGAAAGATTGGATTGTTCATAAAACATCGCATGTATAAACCAAGAATGTGCAAATGTCCGGTGTAGTCTTATTCAAGTTTTCATGGAATGTTTATGAGACATTTGAAATTTGAATTTTTTACCCACACAGCATTCGTTGTCAGAAAGATATCTTCAGCAATAATTAAGAACGATGCAATAAGTCTTATGCAACATGAATAGACATCTTTCAGAAGTCTCAAACTGTTTTCACTTCTAAAAGATATCTTCAAGAAAGCTTTCAGAAATCTTTTAGAATTTTCTAAAAGACATGAAGTACCTGAATTTCAAGTTTCCCACAGCCTCGCAGCCTACTCCAAGCGTCTTCCACAATGCCGCCTAGTACCCAGTCCCATGATCTCTGACGGCTTCGGTGTCATTTTCGTTGCACTTCCTAGAGTGGCAGATCTCCTGACAACGAGATACCAAGGGTGAAATGTAAAACCCCAAGAGAACACAAACCTTCCGGAACGGTCAATGAATGTTCGTGGACATTCGCGAACATTCAATAGACATTCCTGAAAGTTTGTGTTGCTTTGGGGAAGTTGTATCCCCTAGTGAAGATGAACCTTATGGAGCGACGCGAAAAAATTTACGAAACGATATCTAAACGTGGAAGGAGTGCAAAATTGGAGCGTTTTTACGCTTCATTTTCACCACGGCTCTTTTGGTTCGGCCTTCGATATACAGACAATATCAAGAGGTTGGAGTACTTCTCACTTCAGTCCCACACGGTATACGGGGACTTCGAGAAGTACTACAACCAAATGGGGGGATGAGTGTGGACACCCAGGTGACAGTATTCTATTGAATTCTATTACGAATGGTGGAATTTCTGATTGAATATAATTGAATTTCATTGGAACCTATTCATTTTCCCATTCGCCAATGAGATCTCATCGATTATTTGTAAAAGGGCATTTTTTGGGGCGATTTTGTAATGAATGTAGGCCCTGCATAGGAATACATTAGGTATTCAAACTTAGAATTACCCAGTATCGGCCACCAAGGGGCTAATCGAATTGCTAATTTTTGTTCTGATTTTTCTAAACCAGGATCACCCGTGTGGGGCCCACTTGGGGTTAAGGTGTATTACCACTGTGCCTACCTGTCATGAAAACCTCGATGCACCCAACTACATAGGTTCGCATAGGACTTTGCCGTGCTTCCCGCATTCTCTCAAAGATTCCAATCTAAGCACCTCTATATACAACTCACATGGGACCTACCTAAATTACCAATGGGTACAGTTATTACTAAAATGTCGGTGTTCACAACTTGCATTCATGTAGGACATTACCATGCTCCCTCAGTTCCTCCAAGAATTTCAAATTAGATATCTCCATGCCAAATTCATATGTGATGAATTGAAACTACCCATATTTCCCTTCAATACTTGAACGCAGACGTGTCCAAACATCGCACCAACTGGAAATGGTCAGATGATCCTTCTTACTGAAGACCTTCTGCCTTAGAAACCAAACCTGGATAATAGAGGGATTGATTTCTAGAGCTTTTCCAGGATAGATGACGACCCCCCTTGGCACAGAAGAAGATCAAAATTCGAAATAATATCACAAACGATTCCGGACTGGATCCAAGGAACAAAGAAGCGGTTTAGTGGATATCCCGATCTTTCGGTGGATCCCATAAAATTCGCCCATTCAGTTCTATTTAATTAACTTTGAAGACCCAACGTACTGTGTGGGAGTCGGGCGCACCAAAATTTTCATAACAGGGGATATATTGGTGACGCAGTCTGGCCCCACATGGGCCGTATATGGGTGGCCTTGAGTTGGAAAAATCATGGTGAATATTAGCAACCCGCCTAGGCCCCCAAGTTCAATTCATTTCATTCAAGAAGTCAAAAATAATATCGATACGAATTCAAGAGATGATTTTCAAAATTTGTCAATCCTCCATATATTTATACCGAATAAATTTGCCACTACCTTATGTTATGAATATTTTAAGCTGTGATATTTATAGAAAAAAGTATTCAACATTATTTAATTAACATGTAATTTGGATCTAAAATGTATCACTAGAGTTGAAGGTCAAGGATGCGTTAATACATACATCCGGAAAAAAAAGAAATTTATTGATTTCAAACCCGCATAAGTATAACTACGGAAACGAAAAAAAGCGTGAATGAATGTATCTCATGAATTTAAATAAAAATAAATATCTTGAAATGAATAGTGGTTGTGATACATAATCATAATAAACATAATTGAATAGAATTCAAGTTTTCTAACAATGAAAAAACGTGAGTTGAAAGCGTTACACAGTAATTTTTCTCCCCAATAACTCACAATCTCCTTCTTCGAACATTATAAAGACCACGATCATTTTTAACTGGGAATTCTCTCTTTGTGCTCATTCTGGAAGTACCAGGTGCGAATAAATAGGAAGACGATTACTCTTCTACGATCTTCCACGAGTATCTACATTAATCACTTTTATACATCACTCTCAAATTTGGAAAATTTGATTTATTATTTGAAACATCAGATTTCCTCTTCTTTATTCTTCTCTCTTTCCTTTGAGCGTTTTACATTAGAAATTCATTGATACTTCATAGTTCTATTCTGATATTCATGCAGAGTGATGTGCTCAGTTATTTTTATAATTTATTTCAGTGATGTGATGTACTTTTATTGCTATTTTATTTTTATTATTATTGCAAATTATGATAGTATTCCATAAATTATTCATCTAATAATTGTTCTCTAAATTGTGAATGGAAAGATTTCATAGTAACCGGAAAATAACACTCAAATCAGTACCGAACTTCACCATTCCTTTTCATATACAAGACAGTTTCCTGCTGAAAATGCCAGGCAAAACCGGACTAAAAATTGTTGTCAAGCTTTGAACGCTTTCATCCATATGAAATCCTGACAAAAATGGACAAACTGGTTTATAACTCAAATTAGACTTGGTTTCATAAGGAAAGGCCCTCATCGGCCCAACCTTGCCCTACAAACAATGATTACTGGCGTTTCAATTGGCCGCTGATGGTCCTGCGATGCCGGCGAAGGGCAGTCAATGGTTCTTTGAATGGCCTGCATTCGTTTTTACTGGGTGACATAGCTTTAGAATGATAAGCTCTTTCTAACCGATAGTTTATTCACTTTGTTTATGATAAACTGCAGACCAACGCTTCAATTCAATCAAAATATTGCTCTGTACGGCACTTCTTTGATTCAAGTAGAAGCAGAGATGTTCTTTTCAGTACAATTTCCGTTAGATCAACCTATGATAATCATGAGTCATAGGCCATGGAGCATTAGAAAACGGACAAAATTTTGATACATAATTTTTAAACAACTAAGTAACGATTACAAATTTTAAATATATAGCAACAACGTGCACTGCTAGGATTTGGCTCTCAATATAAACACAAAACCCAAAGCATATTCTTAAACATGAGAGAATAAATTATGAAAATTATTGACATTTGTAGATTAATATATTTATAATCGTTTGCATGATTCTTATGAATCATTTGCAGTTCCAATTTCATATTTAAAGCTCAATTTTAGCAATGTATTTCATCACTGCGGATTGAAAATTTGTATTTATTGCTAGACAGAGTGAGGAAGATATCATTCGGCACTTCGGAGGGCGAACTGTGATCGAAATTGGCGTAATTTCAACTATTTTATTTGACTCAGTTTTTTATTTAAAAGTAACCACTCGTATTAAAATTCATTCACTCACAAGTGAATAACCCCATGTTCCCAGTCAAAGGTTCCCAACATTGGGCCCCAATACGAAACTACCCGCACAGCATGCAGTGTTCCAAAATAATTTATAAAGAACTCAATCAGTTCAATGAGACTTCTTCATAAATTCTTTGGGGACGATGATGCTGCGTGGATAAGTTTGGCCCAAATGCTGAATGTATGCTGTACTAAAACCCAAAGTCAACTTCCATTCTTGTATGTCTCCCGTTTGGAAATTACCGGGGATGAACAAACGGCTCAGTATTGGCGGAGATTTAGTTGCCGAACCCTGACAAAAACGATTACTGTGAACCATTACTGTACCATCACTGTTGTTCAATTGCTGTCATTTGTCTGGCAGACATCGAAACACAGTGGGTCTGAAAATGGTTAGGTTCGTTGCGATACTGAATCAACTCTGACAAACCCATGTGGCTGATCTAATGAGCCTAGGTCATGCCAGTGTTCAACTAACGGTTGATGTACATTCCGAACAGTAAATATCCCGAGCAACCTTTAGTCTGCGTAATGCGATTTATCCAAATTTTCTACTTGCAACGAGATTGTTAATCTTCGGACCCCGCATAGAAACGGATAGGAACAGTTAAACTTTGAATCCGAAATCATCCACACGGAGAGAAAAATACAGTTCAAATTACTGTGATGTCTAATAATCTTTAATACAAACTTTTTGACTATCAAATCATTTGTTCCAATCGTTACCATTCTCCAAATTTCTCTCATATCACCCGGACTATCGAAATGGACGCATTGAGAGAAAATATAAGATATATTAACACGTTGGATGAAGTAATTTCTGTTATGATTACCTGAACAATTATCTCATACCCGGAGAAAACAAAAGTGAGTATTTTCCGACACGAATGACTCTTGTTATAAAAAAAAAATAATAATCTGTACACTATTGGTTGATGTATATACGTGAATCAGTCGCAAGGGACTTCATGCACTCCAAAAACATGACGAACAGTCTGAAGTATATTCAATTATATTCAACCTTCAACCTCGCTGAAGATATCGCGCATTAAGGAACCGGGACGAAACCGCAACGCATATAAAGCTATCATAACATATACCTTGATTGCTTTTCATTTTTGACATGTTGACATGTTTGTTGACGTTCGTCAAGAGAATAACATAAAAATATAGGAAAATATTTGTGTGCGTAACATTGTGCTCAATTCATCTTCCTGAGAAATAACAAGTCTATCAAAGTACATTCCTCCCAATATTTCAATTAATCAGGTAAGTGTTATCGTATTTGTTCACATCGACTTGTTTTCATCACCTAAAAAGCAAAAAGACTAGAGAGTAATTTGAAGACCAAGAAATTGCAGAAAAAAATTGCAATAAAGAAGAAGTCTCTGAGGATCAATAAGGAGGTTGGAAATGTTCCAACTATGGTTTTTAGTGAATCAGTGATTTCACGAGTCGTTCCTTAGTGAGACGTTAAGTACAGTGGAATTAAAATAATTCTATCTAGTAATGCTTTAAGCAAATACGGGGAAGAAATTTTTCAAGGAACTCATTCTTTTTTTTGTTTGTTGAAATGAACCTCAAACGAAACACAATTGAGAACCGTGAAATCTGAATTTCACGATAAAAATAAAAAATAAGGAAAATGCAATCTTTCTTCAATCGGTAACGTTCTCATTCACAGCACATTACCTATGATTTAATCCACGGTACAAGCTAAGGAAAACAATATGGAATCCAACGCAGAATCAACAACGAAGAAAAGGATACGTAAGAGAAAGAAGAAGAAGAAGAAAAAAGAGCCTCCGAAAACGAGAGAAGAGATAATGCAAGAACAATTAAAGAATGAAATCGAGCGAAGCATTCGTAATACAAAACGCAATGAAACATTGTGGCGAGAAATGATGATGGAAATAAAAGCTCCGGTTATCAGAGAAAACGTGGAAGTTGCTTTAAAAGTTTTTGAACGAGCGTTAGATGTTAAAGACCATAGGTATTCATATAATCCTCTTACGGTATTTCTTCAAACGAACACAATAAATAACCCAGATAGAAAAACTTCTCAATAATTCTATCATAATAATGACATACATGTGAAGAAATGTTCACATTATATTCCCAAGTAGAAATGAATGCTGAAGAAAGGGTAGAGGCTGAATTCGCCGAATGAACTTTCCGCCGAATAATCATAATTTTACAATCGCTAGTCACTTTTCCGTAGTCACTAGAAATGACTACCAATTGTCAAATCACGTCTTTTTGGCGAAAAGTTCGTTCGGTGAATTCACTCCCTACCGTCGAAAAGATGTCTCAATTTCATATCAGTATGGGAACATCGAAATAATCTCGAAACCACGATCGATTCCATCGTACAGTGTTAGTAGGGGGCGAATTTGCCGAATAGACATAATTTGACAATCGCTAATCACTTTTCAGTTATATCACTATCGAAAATGTAAAATGTTTTTTCGGCGAATTCACCCCCTATCCACAGTGGTCACTATTTCGAGCTCATTTTGACCTCGATCAACGATGAATATCTAGCTTCCAAAATACAATCGTTTTTTTTTTGTAAATTGGTTCCAAAATCAGGAGCTTCATTATCAGGACAGATTTTTCTTGCATAAAAATTCGTTTTTTTTTAAAAGTGCACGTCCAAAATTGACCAAGGGCTGGAGCAAATTAATATAGACCAATCGATACAGAATCTTCTGAAATGAGATGTTGATATGTCGTGGGAGAGGAGTTTTTCTCGATCTGGACTTGTAAATTTCACTAAATCCTAGATCAGGTGTGTGAAAATTCATTCCCTGTATAAAATATTGCTATCGTCATATTCTCGAAATATTTCATTTGCGACAAATTCAGCACCTTCTCCATCGTAGTTTTCCTGAAACGTTTCAATTAGAAGATTCTCAGAACATCTTTAACGAAATATTGCATCTGCAATATCTATAAAATCTTGTACAAATATTTCGTACAGAATGTTCTGAGGGAGACATTGTAATATTCTAAAAATATTACTGAGACATTGGATGTTGTGTGGGTCATTTCTGAGTATTTATTTTTTGCAAATGTTCTTCATGAATGTCATGAATATTGTATCGAAGATCATTGGGAGATATACAACTCAAAGCACGCTAAAAGTACTGCACATCAAAAAAACACTGTCGGATAAACACAGTGTATGGTTTTTTACACGTTGCAAGGAAGAATAACAAATGATTTTGACTGAATGTCAATTAGATACCAAATTGATATTGTATATGAAATTGTCTTTGAAATTTTTTCCCGATAAAAATATTCCCAAACTGTGTTTATAAAGGCGTTTCTGTTATATATATAGTGTGCTTTGGAAAAATATCGAAAGCAAGTCGAGAAACAGAGAGTGTCGATCTTGAAATAGCCAACCAAATTTTGTTGATGTAATCTCGATCAGCTAGATATCAATTTGATATTGATTTGATATTAGCCTTCTGCCTGGATTGTCAAGGTGTTTCCGCATGAGGCATTGAGATGATGACACCACAGTGAATACATCATGTTTACATTCTATCCATTATCGCCAGCTGAGCGAACTTCATGATAGTATGTTTACGGCACGTTATGTTACAAAATATTGAGAGCATGTTTTTCTATCTGGGAAGGAAATTGTTGTATGATGAAACCCATTATTACTTTTACTCGCATAGTCTCTAGAGTTTACGTTTATCCACCTCTCGTCTCATCTACTCTCCGTGAATACTTCTGATACAAAACGTTTACCACCAATTTTTTACGCCAATAACATACGCTCTAGCCCAAGCTTAGGTTACCAAACATGTCGCAACTCTAAGATGATCACATTATTTGAACCTCAGCCCAATAGTTCCTGCAATCAAGTGCCAACCATGGGGAAAGGGTTCAAATAGCATATGCTATCAATGGCAAATCATACAAAAACTTGTGTCTGAGAGTTTTATATAATTCTTCTGATCAGTTTAAACTGATGAATGAAGCAAATCCCGTAGTCCTGATGTTAGGAAAGGGGCGTCCTGAAATTGATGGAGAATCCTTTCTGTCAAGGAATCTTCAGAGGAAACTTATACATTTATTGAATGCTTGTTCCGCCACTCGCAAGAAACAAGTAGCACTCTGATGAAAGTTATTGCAGTTTGCCGCTTTAGAAGGGAGTTTCGCTCTGAGCCGTATCGTTCAAATTGAATCCAGTTACCGCCTAAACTAGATAAGACTATTGCCCAAGCTGAATCAAGCTACCATCCATGCTTCGTAACATGAAAATCCATTGTCATCCACGGTGGTCTGTGCTTCGAGCAGGGGCTGTGCCTGCTTTGCACTAGAGACCCTCGTATGAAAACAGCTCATACAGAAATTTACCATTGGCGCTAGCATGGCGCAATGTAGATGAAGTATGGCCGAGGCTCAGCAACCGAGCAGGGCGCAACACTGAAATGATAACATCATTTCATGATTTAGCGCCGTTTTTTTCCAATGGACTCCCATTATTGGCAAATATTAGAAAAATTTATTTATCAATGTTGCGCCAATGATAAAACTGTGAAAAATAATTAACCCAAAAATATATAAAAAGTATGCGTATTTCACAATTTCCAATATAAATTATTTCAGATCTTATTGTAATTCCCTCATTTATCTGTAAACAACTCTGTGTTTTTTGTCGCTAAAGTTTGCCATGAGAAATATACACAATATGGATGAGCGATAGGAGCCCTCTGGTGGAACCTGTAACAAAGAACGATTGACTGTTCTTCCAGAAAATTATTTGAGTCTTATATATTTCTTGTGTACATCTCCCACTACTCGCGAGAAACACTCGATCGGTAACTTAGCTAGCAATTCAGCCATCAACAGTTAAAATTAAGGAGCATGCCAATATTGAGCCTTGCTATTACCAATGATCGACACTACATTGGAAACTAATTTTTATCCAGACTCTACCAAAGTTTGTGGCAATATTAACCACGTTTCAAATGATCCTCACTTTAAATATTCATAGATTGCTAAGCCTTGCCTGTCTACATTGCGCCAAGCTATATTCTATTGTCAGCATTGGCGGAACCTAAAAATTCTTATATGAGAGTTTTTTCCTTCAAGTATTATTGATTGAAGGGTGGGCCAATTGTTGCGCAGCTTAGGATCATTGATGGATCAACAAAGTTGATTTATCAATCGCCAATATTGACACAATATTTAAACCATTATTAACCACACTTGCTGCCAGCTATAATCTGTCGTCAGCGCTTGCAGAGCCTGAACATATTTATATATGGGAGAAGACATTTCTCTGCCGCTTTTACGATGCATCAACGGGAACTCACCATTACTCCCACGACTCCCATTCCTCAATTTTCAATTCACCACGTCCCTGGTGAAAATTTCCACCCACCGGAAGTGAACTTTGAAACAAATGAAGCGTAAAATGTTTCAATTCTCACTTTTTTCGCGCTTAGATACTGTTTCATTTATTCTCCCGCGTCGCTTCATATTCTTCTTACGCTCCCTTTCTTACTAGGGATGTGTTTTCATTCCATCGAAGTTCTAAGTGAAAGATCGATGGTCTTCCTATACAAGATTATTCTCCCTAATCTTTTCTTTCATAGCAAATATTGCTTATTCATTTTCAACATGACATGACTTTTATGACCATGAATTCTCCTCAACTACCAATAGCGATCACTTCGATTACTTGAATCAATCAAATTGATTCAATACGCATGTGAGATTACTGACGAAAATCTCCACAGAAATAAAAAAACCAACTGAATGAAAACTGAATTCATATAGGTCGATATTCAATTACATCTATTAGCAAATTATTTCTCACATCATCTTGTATAATTTACAGAATTGGTCTCCTAATGGATGCTTTAGACGAAGCTGAAAATCAATATCGACGAAATCAAAGTTCTCACGTTGAAGTGATTGACCGTCTGCTGAATTTATACGAGGCCAGAATATTGAATCAGAAATCAATTTACCGCAAAAATGTGAATGATATGGTGAGTGAAGTGAATATGGAAGCTGACAGGATCGTTCTGGAAACATCTGGGCAAGATAATGTTTTGGGGGCTGTAATTTCTTCTTTGAAACAAAGAGTGAAAGAATCATTGGATAATACGAGGAGTAATACAATAAGTAAGATTTAAAAAGATTCATTTCTAAGTACACTGTGAAAAAATGTTCGGAAGTAATTAACAAATACATGCGTCAGGAATTTTCCGTATTTTACTGGAAAATGGAAGTAACAATCCCATAAAGTTTGGAATTTTCAGTTAAATTTATGAAAAATTTCACTATTACAGCAAAAATCTTGGACTTTCAACAAGCGCTTGCCATTCAGTCACCGCAAATTAATTTCATATCCCATGATCGGGAATTTCGAGTTGCTGCGTATAAAAAAATTCCGATTATTTTTCACAGTGTAGATCGAAGTTATACATTGGGCCAATATTCATTCACTTTGTTGGGTAGTATAATATTCTCCCAACCTTGCACCAACTATCAGTACTCATCAGTCATGGATTTCGTGCCTTAATCATGAGGAATTGTGTGTGCATCGAAACAGATAATTTTCCCAGACTTTCAAGAAGTATCTGATCTTCTGGGTGTTGAGTCCTCCGAAAAATTTAGGAAAATCCCCCAAGTCATAGTAATAAGTTCTTCATACATGACAGGCTACCGCCATTTTCGGGGGAAATTTCAGAAATATTTTTCAGCATGCGGGCATTTGAAGGAATAACTATTATGAAATTTAGAATCACACTATGGAAAAAATTTCAGGAAATTTACCGAAATTGCTCCGAGAGCAAATGAACTGACCCCAAAATTGTCGCAAAATTGATATACTTTCCACATTTTTTGGTATAATTATCACAATTTGGGTAACTTTTCCTAGTTTTTCTTCGGCTTCATTGCTGCCTGAATTACCGGAGAATTTCTCGGGGAATTTAGCAATTTTTCTCACATAGTAATTATGAACTATTTGAAAAAGTTTCTCATTTCATCCTCAACTCGCCGAGAAATATATTTTTCAAATTCTTAGTTTTTTCAAAATATAGTACCACGATGAAAAAAACGGGATTATTACAGCTCAACGGGTCAATGAGACAAAAAAACGGCCTCATTGATCCATCTCGTATATCCAACACAAGGATCCAATTTTCCAGATACATACGTTGCACGTGGATTCCTCAAATTGAGATCATGTGTTGATAAATGGGATTCATAAGATTGAATCACATTTCATAGGAAGATTGCATATGAACAAATTTTTTTTGATAATCTGATGATCAATTTACATCTTTCAATCATTTTAATATCTCTCGAACTCTTCACAATAAAAAAAAAATACACACGTAACAATTTATGCCATAAAACTGCACACTATTCGTACCAAAATGTCATCCACAAACAAGATGAAAAATACGTGAAAAATATGTATTCTTTGAGATGTAATGGGCACGTAACTGTGAATGACATTTTTATGTACTGCACAGTTGGTACGACAAACAATATCTCGTGCACATTCCATTGGGCATGATTTAATTTTTTTTTTCCTCAATTACACATTTTTTACCACCCTTTTGGTAGAGTTGTAATTATTATATTCACCAATTCAGAAGTGTAAAATAATTGCGAGATTATTAAAAGACAATTAGATCGGTTCACACTGATTCCAGATCTTTTGTCAGAGAAATATTATTGAAATTATTTTGGTTGTTTTAATCGTACATAAATCAGGAGAGTTTATTATGCCTTCATCTTTCATGAATGAGGCTGGTATGGAAATTATTCATACGATACGAATCATTTTGTCGCTTACATAATTGAATGTATAATTTAATACATTGATCTTATGAAGTCATAAAAGATCCGAAATAAAAGATGATCTGATCGAAATGAAAATTTCATGTCGAGTTACGTGAAAGTAGAGCGGATATCGTTTAAATAATTCTTATTCGAAGAAGAAAGATTTTAACAGCCTTCCGGAGAGGGGAATGAAATTGAAAATGAAATGCGGAATTGCACAATCTTGAATTAGGGCTGGATGGAGATTTCGATCGGCACGAAGCTTTGACGACTGTTTTACGTAACAAGGAGTTTCGCGCCGGTCCCGTATAATGTGCAAAATCGTGCAACTATGTAATTTCAAACTAAAAAGACACATATTCCGAAGAAATATAGTAAGTGCCAATTAATCCACCCAGCTGGAAGAATAGCACTCACCAAGCGTGAGAAAAATATTCATTGAAGTAAGGAAAACGCCCAGACTGCTTGATCCGTGACAGTTGACTCTTTCCGGTATAAACCCAGCAAACACGAATGCAGGCCATTCAAAGAACCATTGACGGCCCTTCGCCGGCATCGCAGGACCATCAGCAGCCCATTAAAACGCCAGTAATCATTGTTTGTAGGGAAATACGATAAGCGTTCATGAACAGTTTAAATACGCTTTAGTTTCCACGCTCTGTAAACGTTCAAAAAAATGAATTGGAGTCTCATTTCTGTAAAAACGTTCTGTGGATCGCTTTTTGTGCGTCACAGATTCGATCGCCCTTGATGCACGTTTTGAAGTGCCAAATTACGGTTTCCAAACCTCTTATATTCTCTCAATTGACGTGGGAGAACTGTTTTTCCATCAAAAATGAGGGATTTGTCCACCCCTTTGAGAAATTATTTTGTTCTTTGGGTGTTGAATCCTCTACAAATGAAGGAAAAGTCCAGCAACCCGAAGAGAACATGAAGCTCCGACAAACGTTCAAAATAGATCAACATAGATCAGACTAAAGCTCCGTTGGACCTCAAGTTTAAGTTCATAAACATTCAACGAAGGTCTGATGAACGTTGCAATATCCGCTTGAGAATAATTTCAAGAAAGCTTCACAGAACGTTCATTGAAGATTTACCGGAAATTCACTAGTTTCAATTTTCCAATCTAAATTTTTTTTAATTATTTTTCTTTCACGAAAAAATGAACGATAAAGCAAATTCTAATGATAATTGAAATTCCCTCCAAAACATGCTCAATTGAAACTCGAATGAATCTCCGGAGAACATTTAATAAACGTTTTATTAACCTTTCTTGAAACCATTTTCAAGCGGACATTTAAATTCTCATCTAACCCTCGTGGAAGGTTTAAGAACCTAAAACTTGACTCCAACGGAGCTTCAGGCTGTTGATCTATTCTGAACGTTTGTCGAAGCTTCATGTTCTCTTCGTGAAATTATGGTGAGAAATTAGCCATCTATGGAGAAACTTTGCTGCCAACACTTTTCGGGGGAAATGTTCCCCACTAATTTTTCACAGTGCCGGGCAGGCATTCACAGACATTTTCATTCTAGACTTTCCTTTTTTAAAACCTGTTTTAAGAGAAAACTACTACATTTTACATATTTTTATGTTTGTCTTCTTAATTAAAGGCCATGCAGTCTTTGGAAAAGTGGGCGAAATTTTGCAACGTCCTTTCTGAACAACTAAGCAATAGACACAAACTTTTACTCTGCAGTGATGAACTACATTGCTAAAATGGAGCTTTGAATATGAAATTGGAACTGCAAATGATTCCCCGAAATCATGCAAACGAATATAAACACATCAACCTACAAATGTTAATAATTTTTATAACTCGGTTCCTCATGTTTAGGAATATGTTTCGGGATTTGAATTTATATTCACGGCGTAATCCTGACAGTGCACTTTATTGTTCCATATTTAAAATTTGTGATCATCGTTTAATTGTTTTAAAACTAGACTGGATATCACAGTCTATGAATCCCAAACAGAACCTTTTCAAAAAATTGCTATCAATTTTTAACAGGATATTCCAATTCCCTGATTTCGGAGTGTTTTCAAATCACTTTTGAAGCACTTCAAACTGTGTGAATTCATCAATGACTCAGATTAAGTATATCATAAATAAAACATTTTATCCATTTGATTGGTATATTTACACGCTTTCAAGCGTTTAAGAAGCGAGTACACGACTTAGACACTTTCTGTGCATCAAAATAAAACACTTGAGTTTAGAGCGTACTCTCAACGTTGATTCGATTCTAACAGACCAATAAAAAAACAAAATCATTCCGTTAGAACCCGTTCATCCTCTTTAAATGCTCGCGTGAGAGAGAGATTGAATTAGAATCACAAGGATTGAATAATAGTTACCAAATCTTATCGACAAATATTTGATAATAATTGTCAACAATGAAGCAAAATTCACAATAAAAGACGATAGTTGTCTATTTTTCAATCTCGGTGGGGAATTCAAATGGTTAAACTGAAACAAAAAAATAGTAAAATCACTCTCAGACCCACCATTATAGCATATAACATCTACAGAATTCTATATAAATGTTATTGAATTTCATAATCGAATGTATTCGAAAGAACTATTTGAACTAGAAGTTGTGAATTCTTGAACAAATCCCCAATTCTCGATAAACTCCTCTGATCTGGTAAAGTCTTTAAAAAAAAGTCCAAACATCTTCTTATACATTTCCCGCTAGTATTCATAAATATCTGTCAAATGTTCGCATCACTCAATGTATGTACACTTCAGGCAATTATGATATACTATATATTGAAGAAAGAGAAGTAAACTGATCATTATGTTCCCTCCTTCCGAGCTCTCGCACTTTCCTATGAATGACAGCCAATGTACATCCCTTATCAACCGCTACTTCAACAATTCTAGCGTATCGCTATTCAAAATGAGATACTTACGACAGAACTCACGCATGCGTCTTTGAAATCTAATCGAAGAAACAATGCCTCTAGATGAAATATCGATCACACTTTGTATACTCGCAGATTCTGGTCTGGCCAATTTTATCTTGAAATCTTTCACTTTTTCATTGCGGATGACTTTTCGAAGTAAATTCACGAGGGAATGAAAAGTATAAGCCTCGCCCAAGTACCGTTACCAGCTAATCTAAATTTAAATAATTCATTAGACAATTTATATTCTCGAATTCTTGAATATGTATTGGTTTTCGATTTACTCTCCAATCATCGCCTGAACAATCGTTCCGCTTAGAGCTTTCCTCTCAAACGCTTTCCAATGCCATCCATCACGGAAGGTGATGACAGAGACCGTGATCTACGCTCTATTATCACCCTAAGACAGCTAGTTTGACTCCTCGACGGCGCGTAATGAAGCTGACAACGAAGCGAGTACACTTAATCACGCAAACTTCGTTGTGATATGAAATTAAGGTCGGGATAGAGTTGGTATCATAAATTATAAAGATGCGTTATGCATTGAAGGAGAAATTATTCGTTTTCCTTGGCTGTTTGTGTACCGCCATTCGTATGTTGTTCTTTAATTTTCCGTTATTGCGGTATTTTCACATGAAAAAACAAAGTACCGCAAAAATGTGAAACATTGTCTAAAGGTTCCTGAGAAAATCAATTCCTGTGTTTGAAAGTCCTGTCACTGAAAGTTTTACTTATCATTTTTCTCACGTTTTCCAATATTTCTATGTTTTTTTCTATGTTTTCCGTGTTTCTATACAAAAAACAAGTGAGAAGAAGTGAGAAAAGCTCGGAACTCCACAATTTTGCCATGGTAATTGGATTATATTTCGAGCGGCATTTTTAATTTTTAATGAAATTCAATCATTGACAAACCGGAAGAAATACAAGATAAGACTTATCTGGTCAAATTGAAAAAAAAAATTATCCAAAAGTTTTCTAGATCAACTTGAAGACAACGTTTAGATATTTGGAACAAAGTATCTACAAAATTCTCGAGGTTCCCTAGAACACATCAGATTTAATTGAACGCGGCGGATGAAGGTCTGTCCGTTTTTGATGAAATTTTTACTAGGGATACGGAGGCAGATTCTCATCCAGGACCCACGGGACTCTCCTGATTTCTGCCTGCAACCACAAATCGCAATAAAGAATGAAGTTTGGAAATCGCAACCCAAACCCACATGATTCAGGACGAAAATCAATAGGGTCTGCAGACCATGACCCTGGTGAGCCTTCAGCAACCCTGATCAGGGCCCAGCCAGATGGTAAACTCCAGTGAAAACCTGGGTTCACACGCACATTTAGAAATTCAATTGAATGCAAAAATTTATTACTTGTGGCGAATAAATTATTTATTTAGAAGACAATTTTATTTGGGGCAAGCATTTCATCATTTGATTTGATTAAATATTTCATTAATCCTCAAACATATTTTATGCGGAGAGGACGAATGAACTATTTATTTGGTTAGAAGAAATTGTTTTTTCAGTGCAGTCCACTCAAAAACAACACAAAAGTTTTCTCTTGGAAGGTGAAATCTAATTGCCATCCCTGCAGAACAGGAGCAAAAATATTTGTTAGGGTTTGAACAGTTTTCGTTTTCTGTAGATCCATTGAAACATTGGCAAACTTTCTATTCGATTTTGACCGAATTACCAAATTGGAACATCCTATTAAAATTTGGCAGAAGGAAATTTGTCATTTTTCGATTAGATATCACAGTCTATGAATTCCAAACACAACGTCCCAAAATTGTTTGTGAATTTTCAGATGCCCCGCGGTTGATCTTACCCCGGCTTTCCCTAGTTGTTGCAACTTCTTTTTTTCCGTGTACTCTCTACTATGCATCATACGTTCCGCTTCATTCTTATTCATCTTCAATTTTCAACCTATTCAATTGAATTCTGATCAGATTCATATTTTTCCTATCGGGTTCTATCGGTTTTCTTAATGAAACCACTCATATTCAATGTCAAATCAGTAAATCCACTTCAAATATTGGTATGTCCCATAAGGTAGAGTGGACGCTTTCGTCGAGGAGAATAAGCACTTGAGGAAAATAGCTGAAACCCAGATCGAGCAACAACTTGAAAACATGGGCAACGACATTAGGCAAATCATTATTGATTATCAAAATAGTAAGTGACATAAAATTAATTTCCATCTTTTTCTTTATGTTTCCAAATCCCATTATATCATACAAATTATAATATAAACTGGGGAATAAGACCAGTACACTCTATTTCCCTAAATGTTATGTCAATATAATTAACAGGTACAAAAAAACGGCGCAAAGAGTATGAAACTTTGAAAGAGAAAGCTGACAAGGACCAACAAATCATAGCGAATCAGGTGAAAAGGACCTCAGAACTTTTCGAAATGATTCGCGAGCTTCGAGAAAAAATCATTGAAGAAAATAACAAAAAAGAAAATATCAAATCAGAAATTTTGATGGAGACCAATTTTTTTTTGGACATTTATTGGATGATGAAGAATCGTCTTAAATCAGGTATAATACTCAAAAGACTACTAATTGTAAGGTACTTTATCAAAACTTTGCAAGTATTTAATGTATACATATAAGGAAATTATAAGACGACTCGCTGCTGGAGTTGGCAGAAATCGCCAACCAATCGAAGGACTCAGAACATATAAGATCCATTGTTTTGCTAAACTATGCTGAACACAACTCCGCCAGTGCTGAACTTGTTTATAATTCTGCACATAGAAAAGTTTATATTGAAGATTATCAGACACAGTATCGTACCACTGGGATATATCCGATATATGACGATAGGAACTATAACTTTGTATTTTCTTATTACTGTGCATATTGACTTCAGGAGAGTTGTAGTAATCTGTCGCATACTCATGGTTCTTTCCGCTACAATGAAGTATATCCCACGGCTACAGCATAAATATATTAATTTTTATTAAAAAATCTTTTCCATGCGGCGAATTCCACATACACGGAAAAAATAATTTAGCTGTAGCGGCTAAATGGCTAGCGCGGATATGGACAGCCATTAAATTAGCTCCTGCAGCTAAATTTTAGCTACCAACGCAAATAAATTAGCTACAAATGCAAATTGTTTTGCTATAACAGCTAAAATTCAGCTGCAGGAGCTAATTTAATGGCTGTCCATGTCCGTGCTAGCCATTTAGCTGCTGCAGCTAAATTATTTTTTCCGTGTAGCAATCCTGCATGGACTCGTTCTTTTTTTTTACCAAGGAAGGCAGCGAAACCAAAATTGTGACAAAAAATTAATAATTATTTTCAAACTGATTTTGGTTGAACCAAATTCTCCAGACTTGGCGAAAAAAATGTTAACTTAGCATTAATTCAACCAACCATTATACACTGAGATTACCATAATGAACAATGGGTTCAATTGATCCTTTTCTTTTTTTCCGATATTCTTTCTCGTCTTCTTTTCTCAACAAAATTCGATCACGGGTAGATCCTTGTTGCTAATTTATTGGTAATTAATTAAGAACTTTTCCAAGTGGATAAATACGTGAGGAATAGTTTTCTGAACATGGAAAACTGATTATAAATGGTTTTAGTTAGATAAGAATAAATTCACAATAAGGTTCTATCAGAAGCCAGGAAACGGATTAATTGCTGCACCGACTGAACTCTGACTGATTGAATTGAAAAAGTCACTTTGAATTTTCCTAGTTCAATACGCAATAGCATCAATTTTGTATTCAATATAACGACGCTGAATGTGCCGAAACCTCACTTTCATCAAATCCAAACGAGTTCATTGTAGGAGTTCAATTTGAAATTAAAGCGGTAACATAAATCATCTTTGAAGGTAAATATACTAGTGTTGGGTAGATCAGATGCTGTTGCATCTGATTGACCTCGATTCGTGGGAAGGAATATAACTACGATGCAATTCTGCTTATCCTTTTCAATTTGACTTTTTCATCGACTAACTACTGAACTAAGCTTTTGATATTTGAATTCATCATTCAGCTAAAATTGAAACAAGTATGAGTATAAAATTGTACTTTATACGATGCAGTAGATTTATAAATGTTTCCACTGCATTCTCAGATAGCATACAAAGAATTGCTCTTCCAAAACAAAAATAGAATTCTTCAAGAACTTTTTTTGAACTTTGAGAGTACTAAAACAATACTTTTACCATTTTCAAAGTACTTGTTAATGTCCCAAACATTGAACTCCTTCAGAGCTCTTTATGAATTAATTAGTTCGGAAAGAGTTCTTGAAGAATTCTGTTCTTGTTCTGGAGAAGAATTATTCGCGTGTTATCTAGGTTCTGCTGCATTTTACATGTTTTTTCCCCTCAAAAACTATCGACGCAGATATTCAAAGCCATTTCTATCAAGCGAATAAGTTAGACATGTGTAAAATGTTACCAAATCAAAAACTCAAGAATATCGTTATTGTCTAATAGAACAAAAAGCAGATGAAATTCAATTGAAAATACTATCAGTGGAAAGTAATCGAACAATGAAACACCTGAAACACCTTTGTACTATCAGCGGACGCGTTTTAACACTCTTCGAAGCATGCAATAAATATGGATTTGAGAATGAAAAAAGCTTCTCACCGATCATTCAAATGGAAATATTGAAGACACCACGAATATATTCGAAAGTGTCTACTCTGCCAGATTGGGAAGTCATTCGCAAGGTAATTATATTATACTTGTGATCGATGATACGAGGACAGAAAAAAGTACTTAGTATGGAAGGTGAGCCTTCCCTTTCACTCTCCGCAACCCATTACCGAAGCAAGAAATGCGGTGAATAATTTTGTTTGCTCGCTTAAACCCTATAATTATCTAATCTTTCCAACATCTTCAACACTCTCTTTTCATTTTTCGAATATTTTCCAAGAAACATACGCACAAATTTTAATGTGTCTAGCCACTTTAAGATATACAGGGAATATGTTGATCTGAAATAGTCTCATTTTAAAGTCTCAAACACATTTACGAGGCATCGAGAATACCCATTGAATGCGTGAAATTTCAATGTTTTGTTGAAGTTTGAATCCTTCCTTGACTTGAATTTATAATTAAATCTCAAAATCCTGTGAAGTAGATGCTTCCGCTTTTCTTTAGCTATGTTTAATCAATTCTTGTTATTGAAGAGAATTGATTCTTGAATATTGTCATCAATTTTGAATCCTTTCATGCTTTATTTCTGAGTTCGTTTCGATAAACAATTCAACCATACTATCGCATATTTCAATGCTGAAAAAACTGATCAACTCAAAGCGGAAGAGAAAACCTTTGAATTCATAACAATTGTGAAAACCAAGGAAAAATTGTTTTCTTAATTTCAAACGATCAGAGAAAAACAATTTCAGATTATGGGTTTGTCAGAAAGTGACAAACTTTCTATCCGATTCTATCCGGACTTGCCAAATTAGAAGATCCTGTCAAAAATTGAGATCCGAGGCTATGGCACAATTCGAAGCCCCTGCTACAATAAAAAAGACTCATTGAATCTCGCCAACTTTCATTGAAATTGGACAAAGATCCGGACAATTCTCATCTAATTATTCGTCAATGTGATTCGATCTGTTTTATAAACTTTTCCAATGACAATCTCATTGAATATCGTCACTTGCCAATGAACTTGGACAAGGTTCTGACCAAATGTCATGACATTTTAATGTTAGATTCAATGAACTTTTTTGTGAACCAGAGTCAAGGTAAAAATCAATGCAAGGAATGTCTTTCAAAACTCTTCGCGTGAACGCAGCTTCCTTGAATAAGGCCCCTGATAAGGATGAATCGGATTCCCAAATTTGTATGCGAACCCAGATCTTAGAGAATACCAGTTATTTGATAAATTTATAAGACTTGATTTTGACATTGATTGGTGTTGTTGAAAAGTCACTCTTATGGCCACACTAAATGAGCACCTCAAGATTTCGTGATGTGCGAAAGACATTTTACATGAATTTGTTGAAATACTAATTAATTCAGAAAGTGTTTATCTGGTGCGGCCATAACGGGAGTTCATTTGGAATTATGGCATGCTGTCTGTGATTTCCGCTAGGGACCAGTGGATTTCCTGTGGAGACCACGTGACTCAAACCAAAACGTAGGGTGTATTTCCGAGTTCACATGCGAATTTAAGAATGCTTTTCATCTAAGAATTTCCAGCTGGGGACATACTATCCCAATTTCCATCAAGTCCCAATTGTCGTGAGTTTTGAATTAATTTCCATCCACACAGAGAAAAGTTTATATTAAAGATTGTATTGAAGTTGCATTATCTGTACCAACCCAGACAAAAATTCCCGGGTGGATGGGATTCCCAAATTCGCATGTGGACTCAGGTTCCTGGCCGGGACCCACCAGGTCCTAGCCAGGTCCTGCCCGAGATCAGCCAGGTCCTGCCTGGAAACCCTCTGGTTCCTGCTCGGGACCCGGCAGCCGGGTCAGGTTCCTGCTCGAGTCACCGCCTGGCTGGTACTGGGCGGGAACCAGAGGGGTTCCAGGCAGGACCTGGCTCGTCCTGGGCAGAACCTGACCAGGAACCTGAGTCTACATGCGAATTTGGGAATTCCACCCACCCGGGAATTTTTGTCTGGGAAAACATTTTCAAACGTATGATATTAATCATCAATATTGATATCAATACATATTGATTAGCATAACAGGAGCTCTTTGCTGGAACTCTTGGGCTGCATGAGTATATTTGACATGTTGTTTTTTCTACACGCGTTTAGTCTACGAATCTTTCACATGTCATTCTAATGTCGATGCATTAGATTTTCGATGCGCATGCATCGATTTTGACTGTCACACGGGGAGTTGTGACCGCATGAATGTTTCAATACATGTTTGTACCGTCACAAGAACAACTGAAACCACACTGAGAAAACAGATATCCTGAAAATTACCATAATTTATGGATTTTCAGCGCTGGTCTGACCCGAGTCGGAATATTTACTTGCACGAATATCTAAAAGTACCATAACTTCTTGGGCTTTTCAGAATAAGTATGGTACCTTCCTTATAAAAGTCCCAGATATTATGGTACTTTTAGAGGTTTGTTCAGGTAAATATTGAGACTCGGGTCAGACCAGCGCTGAAAATCCATAAATTATGGTACTTTTTAAGATACCTTTTTCTCCGTGTAAGATCCTAGATTCGCAGCATATTGTTGGACATTTGGCGACGCAACGTCCCTGCAAATTGCTTCAAACTGTTCTTGAGTGTTTTCAATCATTTGCCGCATATTCACTAAACACGTTACTGTTAGGGTACCCACTGAAACTCTTTTTTCATTATGCATGATTGCCCTCTTCTTATGTCGCAGTATGTATTGAGTCAGCGAAGGAAGTGATCGTCCGTGCGTCATGGCTTAGCGGCATGACACCCTAAACTCACACCCAGGTCATTCCATGTCAAATCGACCAAAATTTTTCAATTTCGTAACCCACCAGCTCAGATTTCGATGAAACTTAGTACATTTGCTCTAATTTAGGTTCCTAGAACGTAGCCCTATGACTTAATCGAGCACGAAAAACCATACTGTTTTATGAAATGATTGATTTCTCACACACTACGAGACATTTTCTCCTGAAAGTTCGTAGGTTTTACAACCCACACAGCACTCGTTGTCTAAAAGATATCTTCGAAAATAATTGAAAACAATGCAAGAAGTCTTATACAACATGAATAGACATCTTTTAGAAGTCCTAAACTGTTCTTATTCCAAAAGATATCTTCAAGAACGTTTTCAGAAACCTTTTAGAATTTTCTAAAAGACGTATTTCAAAAATTCCTGAAATTTTTGAAGTTTGAAAATTGAAAAAATCCAAGTCTCTTCAAATGCTTTGAGTTTATGAACCACTTTTGGTTTATAAACCAAATTTAAATATTCTAGAAAACACTTACAAAGATTCGTAGAAAATAATCCTTTTCGAATTGTTCAAGAATTCTGTTTTTTGGAGAATTCACTGAACGTCTTTTTTTGATTAGTTTCATCCCAATTGTATATTTGTTTCTGCGGCATGTTCCGATCATTCGCCCATTCCCAAACATTCCTCATTTTCTATTTTTTCTTTCAATTCTCCTTTAGACCTCTTGTGCTATCTGGGAAATTTTCGAATATACTTCGAAATAATAATCAAAACATACAGCCGCCTTTTATACAACTCAACGAATCTATATTTCTAGAAAATTCAATTAAATGAGATTGATATAAAATATGATCTATTATTTGTATAAATTATTTCAATTTTGATTCGCTAAAAATTCTTGTAATCCGAGTATTATGAACATTAATTTCTTTTCACAGATTGTGGATAACTTTCAAGATCTGAATTTCTTTTGGCGAAGATTAGCTACATCACAAATGCTATCATTAAATTTACAAACGGAAAGGGAGAAGTTGAAATTGGACACAAATAATTTGAGAAAACATTTGAAGCATTTTATTTCTCGAGCAACATATAAATAAGTATGAAATAACACTCACGATCAAATTCACATTTTCTCAAACTTTTCATACATGAAATTAGATTCAACAGTTCGACGATAATGAGTGAAAATTGGAATGTTGTCTGTATAATAGTACGTTTACGTTTGAGATGACCTTAAGTAGATATTAATTCGTGAAGAATTGCGTTAAGAAAATAATATTTCAATTCAATGGCAAATCAATCACAATCTATTTTCGTATTTATTATTTGCGGACATAGAAAAATTAGAAAAGTGATTCTAGTATTATATGAATTCAGATGGTTGAAAATGAAGACAGGAACGACAAAATAGTACATATAAAATAATTCTTTTAAAATTATTTGCTTTTTCTCTCTTTAAAATTCATGATTTGATTGGACTTTTACATGACAAGACATGATCATGAATTTCTGCTTTGGAGGTAACAAAACTAAAAATAATAACAAATTCACCGCAATGCTTTGTGTTTGCGAGCTACGTGGGATAACAATTTGTTTCCCGCCAGGAAGGTGACAACTCCCAGCCCCAGAAGGTAACGTAAAGTGACAAACATGTTGAGTTTCAGCCAGAACACACCGAAAAGTACAAATATACCTAGAAATACATAATATATTGTAATTATCAAAAAGTGAGATTCTGGATTTCTGTTGTGAATAATGGGCTACGAATGTGATAAGCTTCATTCATCACATTCGTGAAAAATTCAATCTTTTCTATGCGCCCAATCGAAAACAAATAACTATACAAACAAGTTATCTATCAAGCATTGGGCTAAATATCAGTAATCTAGATCTTCTGAACTTTTTTTTCCAAGAGATTATGATGATACTCACTTCCTAATCCCAGATGGAACAGAACTGCGCTCAGAGATAAGGGGAAGTTTGAAATATTCACTCCAAGTTTGGCCCATAAAATAAATAATAATAGAGCTGGTGCTAAACACAAGCCTGTGAATAAGTTAGATACAAAAGCGGGTGGTCTTTTTTCTGGTTCTCGGAACATGTGCTGTAACGTAAATCAATGAATATTAAAATTTCATTTATCCCACAGGAACTAAAAGGATTAAAAAAATTATTATAAAAATGTAGATCATAGTGCAATATTAAAAATGTTATAAAAACAAATTCACAAGTAACGCACGTTGATCTTTACACGTTTTGATCTTGCCAATATTTTGGAGATGACAAAAAATTGCATAAATAGTTATTGCCATCAACGAGTATTGGCATTATTGGATCTGATAAAAAAAGGAAAATATAATTACCCGAATTTCTGGCTTAGTTGCATACACGTTAGGTTTCTGTTTATAAGAAACACTATGACTAGCTGCCTCGACGGAAGTTTGTACAGGGAATTTCAAACTCACTGTAGAAATTGTCCACTGAAATGGATTGCTCAGTATAGCGTCTCCGACTATCAATTCCAAATCATAATCCCCACTTTTATGACCGAAGTTTGACGCAGAAGACCCTACAGGCTACGGCACACACGAAAAATTTCAATGAATGAATTCATAAATAATGTAAACATGAATAACTTACCATTTCAAATTTATAAACATTCGCAGCATCGGCTTCGGCAACGAAGATAATTTCATGATCGCGTTTATGAGGATCAGCATTGCTATTGACCGGCGATAGCCTTACGAAGGCTTGATGCACGCGTACTGGTTTTGAAGTAGCAGCATCTTTCAAAAGAAACTTGAGGACTAGTTTTTGTTGAGAATCAGCTTCTATTTTGGTTTGATACTTTTCTGGATACGAGACTTTAGTCAATTTTGGTTGAGTGGTTTGATCGGCGTCTCCGGTACCAATTTCCAAATAACCGAATGTTATTTTGGATAAAACTTTAGCTGTTATAGTATTAGTTACCGTATCCGCCATGAATGATACTTTGTAGAATCCACGAACTGGTTTACTTTTCATGAAATCATATGTGAATAGAGTCCTGTAAAATAATTGAAATGTCATAATTGTATCAAGGATTATCATGAAAGAAAAAACGTTAATAAAATTGTGTGTCAACATTCTGGACTCTCATTTGGTTAAAAATGATGGTCGAAGGGTTTATTTGACAATTTATATACCCCAATGTATAGCCAAAATCAAGACATCAACTTGAATTCGGTAAAGTTTTGGGATATTGAGAGAATAACTGCGAAACTGTAACTCACTTGTCAGTTGGTGAAGGTTTGCAATCTTTTACAGCAAGAACAACTGCAGCATCTTCGACTATATGCGCGGAAGAAGCAACCACCTTAGGTACAGTGGATAAGGGTTTCCCAAGAATGTCACAAACTTTCAATGAAATGAATGGTTGTTCCTCGGATACGATATGTCCACTTTCGGTTGTCGTGATGCATACTAAATTTTCGAACTTGTTGGTAGATAAAGTAGTCAAAGCAGAAAGAAGATTGACTACACCTTTTGGAGTTTGTACGGATCGACGCGATAGCAGGTAATTCGCTAATTTTACCGATTGATGAGGTTTCAATGGTGGTTTTTTATTCAAAGATGTTGATAACTTATATATACCATTAATAATGTGACCTATATGAAGAAGAAAATAATGCAAAATTAATCTCATTCAATTTTGATTGAAAGATATTAAAAAACAAAAAAACAAGTTATCAGTAATAACAAACGTGTCTTCATATGTCGTCAGTAGAACGAAAGTTTTATGAAACATCATTTAAACTTGAAAAGTTGTGAAAAATACATCAGTAGATACCATAATAACTTACTAGTAATATGAAGTCCACCCTCGAATTGTAAAAATTTCCCATCTACTTCATCTGCTTGTATAATGGCATCTTCGATTCTATCAAAAGCAAATGAGCCAGCAGAGCCCAAATGAGAAGCAATGTGAAAAACATATCCCAAACTAAAAATAAAATAAAATGTTAGGAACAGAACATATCATTACAGCAGTAATAATAATTCCAACTCACGTCCATAAATTATCATCCTTGTTCAAAGCATTCTGTAAAGCTGTTGTTAATTTTCCAGTTGTGGCATCTGAGAATTTATGTGATAATTTAGATAACGCGCTGACCGCGTAATATAATTCCGGAATAGTACTAGTATCTTTTTCTATGATATTCATCAGAGTCTGTTTCGAAATTGAGGATTGATTATTGCAATTTGTAATACTTTGCTACTTTAACTGTTTAAAAATTATAATGAAACATTGTATACCGTTGTTATAGCATCTTTGGATAATCCTTGACACTCTTTAAGGCTCTTCCAAACTGATGTAATATAAAAAGCTGTCTCTGGGGTTATATTACCACCACTGCTCAAACTTAATACATTTTTACAGACCTCCTACAAGTAAAGTTTTAATTGAATTCAAACGACTATTGTACTGAAAAAATCATATTTATTGAATCAATGGAGTATTACCATCAGTAAGACTAATCAAAGCATCATTGTGTTTCAATAATAAAGGCATGTTTTCATCATTTGGTAATTAAAATTCATAAAGAAAAAAAAATTATCAAACATTGAAAATAAACTACTTACCGCTTTATTAGACACAACTTCCTCAAGCAATTCGTATCCTATTACCGCAGAATAAATTGCAGGTAAATCTTTGGATTTCAAGCCTGGTTCAATGACTTGCTTTAAACGGATTTTATTTGCTGTAGACAAGTATGAATTTGTAGATGGTACATTGGTACCTGAAATTATCTGATCGATCGATGCAAGGATTGCGAAGAGCAGCAGAAACATTGCTGTAAAAACAAAAATTTATAATGTATATAGAATAGAAAATGACTGATGGAAAATGAATATGTATGAAATTTTGATACAAAGAACTAGATGAAATGGAAGCTGTTGGCTGTTACTATATCAACCAATTGTTCTAACTTTTGATTGAGCGTTGCTTAAGCTTGGTTAAATTAGGAATCGATTAAGCAGCGTTGCTCTAAACGTTTCAGATGCTCAAATTCATAATGAAAGTTTTCTGTAAGAAGTTATGACCATCGGCCAATAGCTTTACGGCCGACAGTCTCCACTTTATAAGAACTAGAATATTTCTCATAAAATTTGGCTAAATGTACATGGAAGGTCTTGCAATTTCTAATAGAAAATCATTGGGAAATAAAATTTTGGAGCATACATATAATACGGAAAATACATTTTCCCACTCAATCATTACCAGCCGCATAATTCAAAAAAAGAAATAAAATAACCTAACCGGCATATTGAATTTCGACAGATTAATCATCATTATAATGTGTGAAGAACATCCACGTGGCAGCATTACAATTGAAAGATAAAAGTAATTTAGAAATAAAATCATATCGTTATTTTTGCAAACCAAAAGACAAGCAAAGATGTTTGAAAATCCTTCAAATCAATTTCATTACCGAAACGCATGAAAAAATAAAAACCGAATTTTAAATGGAGAATGCTTTGGAAACCACTACGTTGAACTCAGCGAATTGGTTCGAAAAATGAGAATTTTTTTAGTTATTTGTTTAATGGAAGAAGATATTAATAATAATTTAAAAACGAAGATAAAAAATAGTGCTTACGTGACGCCATTGTAGGTGAAATGGTTTCTGAAAAACCATTGAACCGCCACGTCGAACTTCCCGACAAGATGGCTCTCCTTTCATGATAGCAGCGAAAATGGGTAAATGAACGAATATTATTTGATCAGCTAAACATACAGAAAAATTTTCAACTCCCCTCTACGTATTTCCGGCTCAATTACCTCAAGACGGATTCCAAAATTAAGAAATTGAAGGTTGTCTCACATGGACCAGAATTTCTAGAGGATTTCAGTGAATTTTAGTAAATTACTGTCAACAAACTAATCCAATTTTCGGATTCCGTTTCATTCTCTAGAAATTCCGGTCCATATATTTGTGGATAGGTAAATAGCCCGGTGAACACCCTTTGGACCGAAAGCCCGTTAGGCCGAAAGACCGTTGGACCGAAATTTATTTTACCGAATGACAATAATCCGAAATCTTACTATACGTTACTAGTCGTGTGCGAATAAGACAAAATGTCACCAAGACTTTTTCGGATTATTGTAATTCGGTCAAATAAATTTCGGTCCAACGGTGTTTCGGCCTAACGGGCTTTCGGTCCAACGGGTGTTTACCAATAGCCCTGAATCTCATAAGCCCTAGAAATCATGCGTCCTAATTTCAAAAACCCGAAAAGCCATACAAGGCTATGTGCCCGAATGTCCGTAAGCCCAAATTTGCATAGCCCCGAATAAAAAGTCACGAATTTTAGTATAAATCAATTATTAGATATTTTTATAGAATTTAAAAGTGAAATATGCTCCTGTTCATAGTTTATCGATGCTTTAAATCATATAAAAGTATCTAATAATTGATTTATACTAAAATTCAAAATTTCTTATTCGGGGTTGTGCAACTTTGGGTTTCCGGACATTCGGGCCTACAGCCTTCCGGGCTTTTGAAATTCGGGATTACGATATTCTACCTAACCTTCCATCTTCCATCATTTTGAAACATCATCTCAGAATTACATTTTCTGAACATATAGACAATTCAATAAAATATGTAATAAAAATCAATTTTCTGAACATACTGAACGAAATTCCAATAAAAATCTACAAACATCCAAGTTGAATTCCATCGTGTACCATCGTCAAACAACATGAGTCTGTGATAAATTTATCTTATTATGACGTCGAATAAAAGTGTTACTGTTCTAATGCCAAATGGGCATCGTCAAAATATCAAAATCACTCCAAACACAACAATTTTACAGGTAAGATAAGTTCACTCACCCGACTGGGTATTTCAAATGAACAATGAAGAAAAATCCTTTCATTAAATGAAAAGTCATCATGAATAACAAATTAACATGTTTACAGGTCCTAGAAGAAGCATGTGAAAAACGTGGTTTCAATCCAGATGAGTTTAATCTCAAGTATGTACAGTTATTTATCATATTTGCATAATCATCCTTTAATTTAATGATGACTATTTTCATTGTTAGGCATCACAACCGAGTCCTTGATCCTAACACAATATTTCGTTTTGCTGGTTTGCCCAATAATGCCTTACTGGAGACTGTAAATTGCACAAAACCTCGGGCTTTGATGAAAGTCACAATTGGTATACAATTGGAAAATGGAGAAAGATTAACAGGAGAATTTTTACCTTCTGTCACCTTGTCTGAAATTTTAAACAATGTATGTCCGACTGAGAATTTGGAAACAACTGTATTAATTTACATGCACCAAAAGGTTTGTAAAAAATTCCGTTTTCGAACCCAAAGTTTGTATAAAACTTGAATTGAAGAAGCTTTGAGGGTTTTTCATTTACAGATCTATGGACAAAAATTGGGAGAAACAACTTTGAAATCATTAGGAATTACCAGTGGTAAAGCTGTATTGCGACTGATGCATCGAAGTGAAGAACAATTGAAAACTCAAGCACATGTATATGTTCCACCCGTTAGAAAACCTTCTGTCGATGCCGATATGTGTTTGGATGATGAACATAGCAAGGAAAATGTTTCAAATTCTCAATCTAATATTACGTCAAATGAAAATGAATGCACGAAGCCAAGAGGCGAAATCGAAGATTCGCATGATTCTCAAGTTCCTCAAAATATGGTTTTGAAGGATAAAATTATGGAAAGTAAAGCAGTAGATGATGATTTGAAAAATCAACAAATGCAAACAGAAGAGCCTGAATCCAATAAAATGGTGATTGAAAGGGAAGAACAACGTACAGTAACTCTGGAAGAATTTAGAAATCAAACTATTTCCAAGGCTTATTCGATAATCGAGAAAACACCTATTAAATTTGTAAGGTGCAGTTCATCAGAGAAGACTTGGGAAAGATAATAACATTGCATTTCAGAAAGCTATCGATCTAATAAGAGATTGAAGAAAATTGATTAATAATTCATTTTAAAGGGTAATTTTAGTAAAAATAAAACAATATTATTATCTTTCCCAACTCAATTAATCAATGATGGTATGCAATGCATAGATTACATTCACTCGCACACATAAATAATACACATTTTTGCAGTTAGGAGAAAGAAATGCTTTAGCATTCGATCAGTCAGTATCAACGGCATCACCGAAAGATGAATTACCAGATGATTTTTATGATTTGACCGTTGATGATGCAAAAAAGCTTCTAAGAGATGCTAAACGTAAAAGAGAACAGATAGAAGATGCTCCTCTCTTGACATCTGCTCAACGTCAATTAGATCATGATAAAAAAATTTTGCAACAGTTGCACAAGTATAAAAAAGCAATTATCCGCGTACAGTTTCCAGACAGACTGGTTCTCCAAGGAATTTTCGGACCCTTAGAAACGGTTCAAGACATCAAAAATTTTGTTAAGAATCACTTGGATAATCCGGATTCTGATTTTATACTATGTAAGTCACTAGTATCAAGCGTTTAATATTATCGTATATTAAATCTAAGATTAACAGATACAGTTCCACCGAAAACAATTTTGGACTTCAATGGACGACTGATCGATATGAAACTAGTTCCATCTGCAATAGTATATTACTCTGGATCTTCTACTTTGAAATCTGATGTGAGGGCTAATTTGACCGATCCTGTGGCTGCTGATGCTCAAACAATCAAAATTAGGTAAATTATTTTCCCATATAAAACTGATTGAATTTTATAAAAACACACTCAATTGCAGGTACGAAATGATGCGGGAAGATCAAAATGTTGAAGATTTGATTGATAAAAGAATAATTCCTGAAGTACAAAACGCGGCAGTTCCTGGACCTAGTAGTAATAGTAATTATGTATCTCCATCGTATCAAGCTTCCAAAGCACCCAAATGGTTTAAAAAACCTTTCAAGTAAAACATTTGTTGGTTATCTTTTTGTAAAAACTAATTAAATAAATATATATACGGAGAAGTATTTAATTAACAATGTAGTTTAAGTACAGTAATCTTTACAAATAAACTTAATTACTTATCCTAATATTTACAAAAGTGGCAATTGATAAATTATTTGCCGATAAAATTGTTATAAATTTCATATTGTGCGAGTTTTTTGTAAGATAAAAAAAAATTATTCAATATTTTACGTAACAAAATTATAAATTGGATATGAAAGAAGATATATATTTCATTAAATATATTAAAAAGGAAAATCAATAATTTCCGAAAATTGTCCCTGATCTGATCAAGTTCAACTTGGTAAAGTTAATAACAAAGACAAAAGGAATTGATGAAACTTTTATAAACTTTTCATAAAAATCAATATATTACAAGTGCAAGTCGCTTATAAATCTGAGTATTCTTAAAGAGACATCATTTCCTTTCGAGTTTGGAATGATTGGTGTAATTATAAAATATTGGCAGCTGTGGATAGGTTTCAAATCTTCATTTGAAAGTATCGATTGCAGGAAGGCAATGCAGTGTTATTAATGAATGCAGTTTAAGGTACCTCAAGTGCAATATACCAAGTTTGTGATTTTCCTTAAAAGGATACCATTGGTTAATGAGAAAATCTGAAATTTTCATCAATTCAGTTTCGAATAATTTGGTAGAAAAAAACCGTGCTCGGTTGGTAGGCTGGTATCCTCTCAACGCTTAAGCACAGAAACGCATAAACGTGATGCATAAAGCCATAGGGGCTTATGCAGTCAATCTTGGTAGAAGTATAATACGTTACGTGTGGTGCTTATATCATTATGCGTTTTTGTGTTTAGACCTTTAGGAATAACATCACTTGCACATTGCTATGTGAAATGTAAGAGACTTTATCATAAGAGCAAGACACTTTAAATGGGATTGTAATTGTTGCGCTTAAGTGTCGATTGTAATGGCCATAGTGATAATTGCAAGAAAAATTATGAAGAAATATCGAATGGTTTTTGAGCATTCATTGGGTCCATCTAATTTTACTGCTGAGGATGAAGTGTATTTTTAACTTTGTAAATCAGGAGGTACTACTGGATTGGACTGCAACTGTAGATGCATGAGTCGTCTAATAGGACCACCAATGATATTCCCAGCTGGCCCAGAACCACCTGCCTCATTCTCCATACTTGCTACCAAATTTGTTTCTACCATATCACTGCATTCGCTTTGCGTCGAAACACATCCTTCTTCTTTAACCATTTCAGTTTGTAATTGTGAATCTAATAATTTCATGTACTTATCCATTTCACCACCTTCATCTTCGTCGTCACCGCCTAAGGAACCTTCTGAACTTCCATCAAATTCCCCTTCACCTCCAGGTACAATTAAATCTAAAATGTCCCTCAAAGTACTATCAAATACATCGGTATCGAATTCAATTTTTCCTCCGTCTTCCGAATCATGTCTTATTTCATCATCCGCTAATTGTTCCCTGTAATAAATTTATGAATGAATATTATCACTTGATAATTGTTATGAACATCAAGAAATTATTTATATAAAACCATACTGTATAAATTGTACTCCATCAACGTCGCTACTTTGATTAAGGAATGCTTGTACTTTTTCTTTCAACCCTAAAGGTTCTTGATCATATTTTTTTCTATCTTTTCCATCTTTTCCGGTACCCCAACGTTGATGTAATAAATTTTCTAATTGTACTGGATCTACATTTAACCAACTATCACTGTCCGCAGGACTCAGGGTACTTTCATCTTGAGCTGCAAATTTAAAGATTTGTTCAATTTATTTTCAAAACTTTTATAGCTGTTGAATTTTCTCACTCATTTTACTCGTTAATAATTTCTTGAATCGCAGAAGATTGATTTTATGTCATTGGACCATTTGTTTGTTTGACAAAATTTGATGAAAACACAAGTAAAATAGGTAGACAAAATTTCGTTAGTTACCATGCATTTCAAAATCATTTGTTTGTGCGCTTTGCCATGCCTCCAATACCCTTTCAGCTTCAGTTTTCACTGGTATACCAACGGATTCAAATATATTTGAGTGTTGTAAAAAATAATCTTTTGACATCGAAAACCGTCTTTCATACTCTTGGCTACCCTCCAACAAATTTCGGAAGTATCCATTAGCTTCTAAGCGCATTAAAAATAAATCCAATGCTTTTTCACAAGATTTTGACTTTTCTTTATCCTTATCTCTAGTTTTACTTCTAATTCTGTGTTTATGCTCTTCATGTGCACGCGCTACCAGCATTTCAAGACCACAAGCTATTTTCACACCAAGAACATGAGCATTGTACTTGGAACTATTTGCTGGTGGTAAATTCCAGCCTGTTCTTGGATCTCCTGTATATCTACAATGAGTGACCATGGCATAGAGACATTTGGTCATATGAACGTTAACCATAACCCTTTGCTCCGGAGGGAAATATTTCATAGCTCGACAAACCTATGATCAAAAATGAACATCTCAAAGGTGGAGAAAAAAAGAATTTAAATTTGATAAAATATTTACTCACCTTTCTTTCAAGGGGATCGGAGTGACAGATCATTCTAATCGCTGATGCTATAAGTCCAGGTTCTTGTCGAAGAATAGATGCTGCTTTTTCTGGTAAAAATGCTCTGGCTTTGTGCCGTCGTCTCTTAATCTCTTCAGGATAAACGCTAATTCTTTTTTGCAGAGTTGCTTGTACTTGATCAGATAGTCTAGTGATAAATGGACTCTCATTGATATTGTTCAAAAGAGTAGAAAATGAATTTCCCTTATCTTGAACTGCATGAATCATTCCATTATGGATAAAAACGTTGTCTTGACATTTTTCAGGAGTAGCCCAAACGGGTAAAACATTTGCAGCTTCGATTAATAGAAATTCACCATCGGAGTCTGTCAATCTAACAATTAAACCATCCATAATCCTGGTCAGTTCGAACATTAGGAATGTTACAAACCACTCGTCTCCTATATCCTCATCAAAACGTAGGGATGCATAGATGTGGGGTAAAGTTTGAAAATCTAATGAAGAAAAACATGTTAATTAGATAAAACTAATATTGAAGAGTTATTGACATTGAATCAACTTACCTGTCAACAAAGTGGAACTTTCAAGAATTTTATCCAATAATAATACTTGTTTTGTTCTGGCATGGAACACAAGGGGATCTCTGTGCCACATATATTCATTTGTATAAACTGCTATATGTTGATTGATTTTTGCAATCTCTTCGTTGAGTAACGTTTCAGTTATTTCCTCTTCACGTAAAGTGTAACAAATTTTAGGATAAAGGTAACATTCGAGCATATCATTTTCTTTTTTATGTAGAACACTTGTATGGGCCATCATGATTATTGGCAATCGGATTGAATTCGATATTCGATTCAAGCAACAATTACAAATAGTTATTTCAATACTTCAAGCTGGAATTTCATGTGAATGTTTTTGATATGAGGGTTGCAATACTTGCAATGAAGGGACGTTTAGAATAGGGGCAACGGGGTAGACATCAGTTGTAGGGTCAACGAGCTCTACATATATACGGGAGTATAGACCCCAATAGACCCGAAAGACAATTGGCCCGATGCACGATAGATCCGAAAACGAACATCCCGAAGGTCGTTAAACCGAAAATTGAAACCTCATGGTGCGTTTTCACACCCGCATTGGGTCAATCGTCTTTCGGGTCTATTGGGGTCTACCACATTTTGGAAGACAACCGCAGTGCGCACTCTCCGGTGTATTATAGAGTTCAATGGACCACCCTGAAGTACTAACTATTTGGAACTCACCCATAAAAATATTCCCTTTGAACGTAGATTTCCGAAACCCACTTTAGAACCTACTTCGATAGGAGATGAAATTGCAAAGCAAATGGAGCACCAGCATTGACTATTTCGACTTCAGGGAAGTTTATCGCAAGATGTCGGAGGATGTTTTGCGCGACGAACCGCTGGTATGGTTTTAAACGAAATGACTTGCTTATTGTGGCGGGTGACTGTCAAATGTCGGCCTAAATTAAATTTCGAGGTGTTATAAACTGGGAAGTGTAGTTATCTAAGCAGGTTGCTGGTATCTGTCACGCATTCATACGTGGGGTCTTGAAAAGAGTAAAGAGAAGGAAAAAAGAAACACGAAACAACCCGCGAAAACAACTAAAGTAAGTGCATACTTTACTGCCAGAATCGGAACAAAGAATACATACTCTGGCTTTGTGAATTTTATAAAAAAAATTCAGTGGAAAAGCAAAAGAAGAGAGCGTAAAAATTGTAACATATATGTTATACATATAATAGTAACAGCAATCAAAATTGGGATGGGAGCTAAAACAAGTACTGTAGCACAGTCTGCGGGAAGCAGTGGTCAATCCTCTACTGGGACCAATGATTCTACTATGCAAGGTTTTTCAATGCTGCGTTCCCTGCCTGGAGGGGTGAGTGTGCTTCAACATCAACAAGGAAATCAATCACAAACATCCAGAGTATCTGGAGATAGTAGACAAAGAGCACGTTCTTTGAGTTCCGTACCCGATATTTCTTCTGGAGAACAGGGTCCACTTGCAACCTCAGTTGGAGTTGGAGTTGGTCAAGCCCTTGGTTTACCACAGCTCGATTCCGATGATGGAGATGAAGATGGTGGTAGAGTTTATGCCGCTCACAGCTTGCCCTCTCATATTTGGTCCCTCAATGGTGAGTAGATTTTCATACAGTATGGTATTAATCAAATTACATCATACGATCAGTTGTCTCTCTTATTGAGTGATCATTCCAAAAATTCATGTAGAAGATGAAGTATATTAAATTAACTTCATCCTGATTTTCATTCAAAATTTCAGTCAAATTTTACTTTTTTTTAAAACTGGTGCATATTTATTGCAAATTGTTAAATTGCATTATCATATATGATGAATAAATTCAATATTTTTTCAAGCATGAAATTATCAGTCTTCCATCAAATTTTTTCAAGTATGTATGAAAAACTGATAAAAGCACATGAATTGTGTTTATTTATCATACCATGGGTTAATGAAGTTTGTAGAATTTCCAGTGATTTGTTTTTGATGAATCATGCGAAACTGTCCAATGAATCACAAATTGATGGTAACAGACCAATTTCAAGCACTGATTCAAGGCCAATACATTGGCATATTTCTCTATTTAATCATTTTTTTAGTACTGGTATACTAGAATGAAATATTTTTGTGACAAATCATTGTCAGATAGACAAAAATCTTTGGATCAAAATGATAAAGTCATTTGATGGACATTCCAAGGCTATCCTAAGATTGGTATCCACTTGAGAAATCTGAAAATCAAACATAAAGAAAATAATAAGGAATTGTTTATTTAGACCAGTTAATTGTGAATGAAGTTTGTTATAAATGAATTAACAGATATTTTAATAATAAATGCAGTATACGAATGCATATATAACTGTACGTATTTCACATGTATACACACAAATATTTGATCAGATGTTTTCATCAACAATAATGCAATTTGGATTGGAATTAAAAATTTCAATCAATTTCTCTCATATTTGCTAATTATCTGCATTATATTTCAGCGAGGTTTCATGAATGCCATTTTATTATGATTATTTTTATTTCAATAATGTCACAAGTCACGTAGTAATAACAAAGATCCATAAATATGGACAATGATGTTTGTTATTTTTTTATCAGTTTTTCACGTTTTCCAATTTCCAGTGTGAAATGCAGGATTAAAATAACACGTTATTACATTATGTACCGTGATTTGTCATAATACTATAAAAATTGATGCGTCAAAGAAGTTTTCATCAGGCTTCGTTGAGGTTATGTTGTATGTATATGTATAGAGAATAGTAGAGTATTTTGCAAGTTCAAATCAGCAATATTATTGAATATTATTGATGACAGGGGGCGTTTGTTTTGGCGGGTGTTGTTGGATTGTTGGCCGGGTAACCACATGCAAATCAATGGTCGAATGTTTGTGTGCTTTATAAATTTAAACTCTTTATTTAAAAGAAAAAAAAAATAAATAGATTTATGAATATTATAATGAAAGTGAAATGTACATAATGGCTGGACAGTACTGTTTGGGATGGGTTATATTAGATTGATATTACTATGGGAATTATAGTAAGTTCATGTCTTAATGAATCTGATACCGAAGTTGTTCCTGTACATCATATGAGAAGAGTATTATATGGTATATCTTATTATAACCTGTTGAAACCAGATATTTTGTACATCAATATTACAAATTATAAAACCACAATCAACATGTTGATAGAATTTGAATTACAGTAAATATATGTTTAAGGTCTCAAGTGTCCAGTATGCTCGAAATTTATTCTACCAGATGACATAGAATGTCACCTGGTTATGTGCCTGACAAAACCTCGTCTCAGTTATAATGGTGAGTCGGTAATGTATTTCTAGATCCGTTTAGCAACATTCAACATATTAAATTTGATATATATAAAATCCAACTTTCATTACAGAGGACATATTGGCTGACGAAAAAGGTGAATGTGTCATCTGTTTAGAAGATTTACAACCTGGGGATGTGATAGCACGCTTACCTTGTCTTTGTATATATCACAAAAAGTATGTATATTTTGCTGATTTTTAACATTCAATTGATATTTTAAACTTGAATTGAGATTATGAAATACGTACTCTAATTGCATAATTGCAGTTGCATTGATAAGTGGTTTCAAGTAAATCGCAGCTGCCCTGAACACCCTGGTGATTGATTTGAATATGCTGGACTTGAAAAAGTACAGTGGAATAAGTTGTTGTTGGCCCAGGGGTCATTTGTGCCAATGGGATTAAGGCTGGAGAAAATCACAGAAATTTGATAAAAGCTAGTCAAGGTGGCTGCTAGTCCGCAATGAAGTTTCATAATTGGCGGTGATTAATTTACCGAACAAGACAGACTTAAATCGGACATGAAAGCAGATGTTTAATTCTATCCTCAACTGTACTACTAAGCAGGGGACTTAAAAGAAAAAAATGAAATTGCCATAAGATTCAACGATACAAAGCTATTATCCATACGTATCTATAATTAATCAATTATTGCTCTGTGGCTTATTATCAAATTGTATAATATTTATAAATTTATTTAGTTTTACATTTTGGAAATTGATTTAGGATTTAATAAGGTGACTTTATTGCTATAATGTTTTTTTGTTTGGAAAAGGGGAACAGGATGAATCTTAGTCAAAGAATCTGCTTATCGAGTGGACGAACTGTATAATTAGATAAGTTATTTTGATGATTTTATTATGAAGACAAACCATTTTTTCCTTCTTTTTTTGTTGACTGTTGGTGGGGAAGTGCTAGAAAGGATATTTTTGATACTTTCATAAAAGAAAGAACCAGGATGTAAAGAGGTTCAAGCAATGGACTTGTCGTAACGCTGTTGATGCTGTAGTGAAAATAAAGGTTCTGATTTAACCTTCTCTATCAAAATCTGTACTGATATGTGATCATCTAACTTTGTTTTCAGAGATTCAGTCTTCTCTGTTAAATGAGATGTACAGTCAATTATTTTTAATTAGCACTTAATTACATTATAATTAACCCCTTTTGTACATGCTGAGTATAGATAAGGATATTCGTAATCCACTAGCAGTTTTTGTAATATAAAAATTAAGGTCTGTCAATTTTTCAGCAATATATGAAAGTTGTCCCAATTCAATGGTGTTTAGATTCAAGTTTATCATTTTCAAGAATTCATATACATGAAGGAAAATTAGTAGAAAATCTTCAGAATAACTTTCGATATTCAAAGAGATGATTTGATTAGAAAGAAGGGGATTATTTGAATGAACCAAACGTATGGTATTCTGCAATGATAGAAACCAGCACCTTTGAAAAATTGGATATGAGGGTTTCAGAGGTTTTATGGAATAATCGATGTGATTATTCAATTCTAGAAATTGTACTGGATGTCTTGCACTGGAAATTGGTATATTGCTGAGGGAGAAACCAAGCTTTTCTGTTGGAGAGTTTTGTTTAAAACTTCGTTTTTTAAAAGTATTCGCTGTATGACGCAATACTGATTAGTCTTTAATTTCAAATCGGCGAATGTGATTGAAATAATGATATTGGAACTTTCCTTTTTTAGTATCATATTAACTGATAGAGAAGACATTCATTTGTTCATAACTGGACGATCAGACTTTGATCAAAGAGAGATATCTTCTTACGAAACATGGAAAATTTTTCTCCAAAATCATGAAAATCCTTCTCATATTATAAATTTTTGTTATATATAGAATGAAAAGCACATTTTTATTGCTGTTGTAACTTGTGGTCTATTGCGTCATGCTATTTATTACCTTGCTCTTTATCATATCCAGAGATACCAGATAAAGGAAAATCTGATAGACAATCTATAAGATGTCTCAAGCAATTGGAATGATGAATAGTAGTAAAATTATGACATTCACTATCACTGTGTGTGTAAAAATATTTTCGTATTTCTATGAAATTATTGAGAAAATGTAAGCTCAATATGTAGAGGTTTGATATGTTAATTTCTGAATTGATCAACCCTCATGAGGATTTATATGAAAGTAAATGTATTTGGATATATATTTTTATAGATTTAACTTTTTTCTGTTTGAAGATGTCATCCATTTTTCTCGAACATAAGATTCTCAGAATCTTTTGAGACTATCCGATGAACGTTTACAGAACGTTGAAATGTTTTTAAAGTGTTTTTTGTAAACTTCTTCAAAATTTGTCAAGGACTTTTGAAAAAACTAGTGAATGTCTGAAGAATCTTATTCATTGAATTTTCAAAGAGTTGAGGAGGAGTGCTTCTCCAGAATTTATTAGTGTTTCTTGTGCGTTATCTGGATGAGAACGATTTGAAATTCAAAAAATTCAAGAGATTGGTTCGGAAAAAAGAGGGGCTGCGCAATCATTCCTGTCAACAAACGTTGCAAATTTTTCATATTTTGAATATGGTTTACATAAGGAAAATTCCAATGTTCAAATTCATAGATGAAACAATAACAACAATGCAACATAGGTTGAAATGCGAAAATATGTAACACACGGTAGGAAAAAAATTGGAGAAACCGCGGGGTGAAATTTTCTGGTAGACGGTATATTTTTGAACAATTTCAGAAATCAGCGCAATAACTCAGTTTTAATTTTTTCAGTTTCTTAGGGGTCAGAGATAGATTTCAAACGAAAACGACAGACCACCGTTGTTCTAGGGTCAACGGGGTAACCGATAACCGGTGCAATGTCCCGAAGTTCGATGGTCCGAAATGGAAATGTCCTAAAAGGTTAATATCCAGAAATTCGGAACATTGCACTGTAACCCCGGCAGAACTGCCAGATTGACTCCAAAGTTGAGGGCAATAGTATCCCCTGTAGTTACCAGTAATCCCGACACACGAATGGCCCGAATGAAGATGTTCCAGAAGGTCGATATCCCAAAATTCGTTGATTGATCAATTCCTGGAGAACCTCTAGTAAGTTACTAGACATTGATTGATCAGCGAATTTCGGGTCAACTACCCTTCGGGCCATTTGTGTGTCAGGATCACTGGTGGCTATCGTATTCCCATCATCATGTCATATAAGTATACATCGATACCAGAGATGAGTTGGAGAGATTGCTAACGATATATGAAAACCGTCCAGTTTCTGATTGGTGGTATCCATTGAGCTTTACACAGGAGGCATGAATTCAAATGAAAAATTTTCTACATACATACTGGAGTGAGCGCACCATTGTAGGAACTTTTGATGAGAGGAAGATGCGAAAGATGGAGATTTTACCTTTGTTTATCAAACGCGAAACAGTAGGGGGTCTTTTGGTCGACAAAGTTTCTTGTCGAATGGACATGATTTGACAATGACTAATCATTCCCTAGTATTCTGTGAAAGCGATTAGCGATGATCAAATCATATCAATTCAGCAAAAAGCCCGACTGCTTGTAATTGGCTCAAAACTGGTGATTTCCAGTGACTTCACTGAACATTCCTAGTGATCAACCAATAGTAGTGGAGTCGGGCTTCTCGCATACTACTAAAATTCTCATTCAAGGTTCATGTTCCTTGTTGGGATTGTAGAGCCCCAGTGCCACAATAGAGAAGACAAGTTTCATGTTCGCCAACTGAGATCATAGAGGGCAATACTATAGCCACTAACACATAGCCCTTTTTACATTCATGTGCACACAAAAGGGTTACTTGTTGGTGGCTATAGTATCGCTGCCTACAATCTCAGATGGCGAACATGAAACTTTTCTTGGGCATTGTAGTTTGGATGCTCTGTTCTAGTGTCCCGGATTCTGATCGAGCAATTTCTAGAGAATTTCTAGTGAGTTACTAAAATTCTCTAAGAATGGGCCAATCACGAAAATTCGGCATATTGCGGGTATATCAGAGATGTACGAAAAATACTATTAGAATTGGAGTTCTTCCAAAATAACATTACTAATGAGTTCAATATCAAGAGATCATAGACCTCTTCTGGTCAAATCCTTTTCTCGTATCGCACTTTATACAGTCTTGACATCATAAGATTACTGAGAATTGTTAAAATTGAAAAAAAAATACAAATTGCACTTATACTACAAATTTATATGCAATCCCTGCACACCCTACGGCAAATACTGTACAAAAACCAGCACATCCTTTGATAAAAACCAGGTACAGACTTGTTAGGCTTTACCCGGTTTTTGACATATGGTCTGCTGATTTTCATTCATATTCACCCGACATTCTTCACAGCATACCCTACATGGAATTTAATTATTAATATAATCCATCTGAAGGAATACTAATCACATCAAATCCCAAATTTATGTATTCTCATCAATTATTGGAAAGAATCTAGATATATATATACATATACACTCTCATCCTAAGCCAAAAAGCCGTATTACAGCAGAATTTTTGTTCGTTTTTCTATATTCATATTCGAATAGCGTTTTTAGATGTTTCAATGAAAAAAATATTTACACTATTGGAAATTGAGTAAAAAACTGATTCAAACATCACGGCATTTGTATCATTCAACATGTGCAAGTTTAAATAAAATGTTTGACATCTCGAAACATCCAAATTCCGACATACGGCCTTTCGACTCAGAATGGCATTATACTGGATAGTATATTCATCTGAAAATAGATTTCCCATCTTCCATGTCTCATACAACAATCATATGCGGGTACTATAAATATTTGTTCAATTAATTTATAATTCCATTTGCAAATTCAATTATTCAAGACAAATAAGACTATGGGTATTGACATGACCAATTGATTTAAAAAAACATTGTTTATTAGACCATTGTTCGATCAAGCCAATGGAAATAGGGAATGGAATAAGAATATCATAATCAATATTTTGTTTAATGTATAAAATACAGTAGTGATATAGTATCTTATTGTATTTTCCCTAAGAAGAGAAACAGCGCAGCAAATATATCCACGTTTTGATGATGATTATGTAAGATGGATATTGTATGTGACATTAGCTATGCTTATTGACATGGGTATTATTACTAGAGTTATTCATCAACTGGATGGATGCTGTTGAAGAATGGGTATGATTAGATGGGGAATTATTAGGATTGTGTCGAGGGTTAGTATTATGAAGACTGTGCAGATAAGAACGCTGGACGGGCTTGTGTTGAGCAAGCTGAAGCAAAGCTTCTTGTATAGAAAACCATTTTCTTTTCCGTCCAATAGTTCGTGAATCTTCCCATTCTGGTAACTCTTCGGTGACTTGCATAACCCATACCTGTGTTCTATGCTTATGTTCCACATTCTAAAAATAAATCATGTCCCAAATGATTTTTTTGGATCTATGAAAATGTCTGGTATGTATAATATGAGAGAATTGATTTTGTTCTCAAATACTTAGAATACAACTATATATAACCTCAAATATTCCTAGACAACGTCCCAAATGTCCTAAGACCCCAGCCTCCTCTCTAACTTCTCGCAGAGCGGTGACGGCTGGCTCTTCTTCAGGTTCAACACCACCTCCAGGTACTATCCAACTATCGGGTCTTCTACTCGATGTAACAAGGAGAACCTAGCATGATGAATTTTATTAGTAATTCAAGAATTTATCGACATGATGAGTATCATAAATACAGAGAACACAAATTAAAAATTAATTGGATTGGATATGCTAGAAAACAGATTTGATGGCCATGCAATCGATGGACGAAGACTTCTGAATTGAAGAAATAAATCCCAATTTTATAATTTTCAAGTCAATTGTTAATGGAAATAATTTTTAGAAAAATTATTCTACCAACTATGCATATGAATATTTCAAAGATTGTAAAATTGAATGGAGGCAAGATTTACATACATATGTATATTTATGTGTGTGTATGGAGATATATATATGTATATATATGCATATGTATTTTATATCAAAGTACAAATTACACTCTATTGAATACGAAATTTTAAATAACTAAATGCATTTGCATTTACAACCTTAAAATATTCGTTGAATATTTCATAATTATCAGTACAATTGGAATACAAAAAACGTGTGTATAGATAAGAAAGAATGTTCAAAACTGATGAAAATTTTTGGAAGGAAATAAATTGAAGAGATAAGATGATGGCGATCATTAAAACAGAAGGGGACTGCTTTTTCATCATTTTTCGACTTACCTCGTCTTCGAGGTCGTTCTTCACGCAGATGCATGCGGCCCTGCGTCTGTATCCTTCTGAATCGTAAATACGAATTGAATTGGGTTTCTCCTTCACCATGATCAACATTAATAAAATATCACCAAACCATTCCAAAATTCATAAATATTTGTCAAACGGCCAAATAGGCCAATCTGTACACCCGCATTGCTTTCACGATGGTTAGAACAAACATGTTATCGACATAAATGTGCAATCATAAAACACTTGTCTTGTTCACATAATCGTAGACTTCCACCCCTTACAAATGATCATAATAAGCCGCATATACTTTACGATTAATTATAATTTGAAAATGCTACCAAATTTCAGATTATTTCACGGTCTCTTCGTGGTGCCCTTTATAACCTCCAAAATTTGATAGACCGATCTTTTGGTATTAACTATAAGTATTATAATATGGTATGAGAGACATATTCATGTATATATATTGAAAAGTTTAAGCACATATATACATACAGATGGTGTATCATATGCATATATGTACATAAAAATACGTATCACTTGGGACGCATGAAAAAACAACACAGAATATCTGGGGTCCGTTCAAGCCGTATACATCTTGGTAATATATTTCAGTTAGTCTGGCCCAGGGTTCGGAACTCCTAGGATCGTACACGATGTTGATTGGTCAATTCTTATAGAACAACCAATCACATCCAATATTCTATGAAAAGTCCCTAATGTTTAATATCCCGAAATTCGCTGATTGGTCAATTCCTAGTAACCTACTAGAGATTCTCTACTTAGAGAGCACACAAGAATCTCCAATGAATTCTGAAAAAAGAACTTTTGAAGAACTCTTGCAGAAAACGAAGTGTTCTCAAAGAGTTCGAAAATAATTCGATTCGTTAGGCTGCCATCCCAAGGTACAAAAATTAAGTACGGAACGGAACGTGCGGAATGAGCGGCACCAATCAAAGTCATTCCGCTGTTTTCTCTTCCCTACTGTCCTATGGAAGTAGCGGAAAGTGGATCGTGGTACCAATACTTTTCAAGTATGCCTAGTCGTATCTGGTTTCATCTAACAGTCACTAAAAATTTCAAAAATCTATTGTTTCCGCAATCCGCTTGCCGCTACTTTTCTCGTTCATGGGACAGTAGGGAAGAAAGAACAGCGGAATGAATTTGATTGATGCTGCTTATTCCGCACGTTCCGTTCCGTTGTTGATTTTTATTGCATGGGATGGCAGCCTCAGACATTTGCGAGTTCCATTAAAATTCTGTGAGACTTCTTTTAGAATTTTAACGAAACTTGCAAATGTCTGACGAATCGAATTGTTTTCAAACACTTGAAGTACACTTCGTATGCAGCAAGAGTTTTTCAAGGATTCTTTTTTCAAAATTCATTTGAGATTCTTGTGTGCTGTCTAGGTAGGAATTGACTAATCCGCGAATTTCAGGATATTGAAAATTTGGGGCATTGAGCGTCCAAGACATTGGTAGGGGATCTGTTGGCCAAAAAAAGTTCCTTATCGAATAAATACAATTTGACAATCGCTAGTGATTCCCTACTGATCTCTGAAAGCAACTAGCAATTATCAAACCATGTCAATTCAGCTAAAAACTTTTTCGCCCAAAAGATCCCCTACTAGGACATTGAGGGCCTACTTGATGTGGATTTCTCATTTTTCGCTCTAAAAGATTGATTGAAAGTCATTCCGGCAGAATAAACATTGAACTAATGCACAATTTCTCATAGATTTCCTATAGAACACTCTAAAAGAAATTGTGAACACGATTGGTTTACACCCAGACAGCACAACGTGCCTCTGGAATGTTCATGGAAGGTTTATAGAACGTAGAGGAGGTTTCCTGAACGTTCAGAAAACGTCCCAGAGACACATTATGCTGTTAGGGCAGTCAGCCTTATCCTACATGGACCAGTATTTCTGGTAGCTTCCCTTCTATGTACTGAATGGTCAGGGTCCTCAGAGTAGTAATAAACATTCGCTTCCAATTGGCTATTCTTTGTGACGCAACATTATGATCAATCAATTCCTTCAGAAGTAGTATTCATTTGGCAACTCTGCGAATGGTCTTTGACCATTTGATGATGGGGCTCCATTGGAAAAACATGTTATTGATAAATCATAAAATGATGTTATCACTTCAGTGTTGTGCCATGATTGCAACTAAAACAAAAATATTCCTCTCATAAAAATACTACCCGTACAGCACGCGGACATTTCTCCGTCGCCTCCACGTCGCTTCTCCGTTCTTTCCACCTTTTATCCACGTCTTCCTTTCTTCCACCTCGCCTCCACGGAGATGCGACGTGGAAATCGGTGGATGTGCTGTATGGGTATTTAGCTATTATAGCTATCTAAAGTATAGGAATGTCGTCGGTATTCCAACCACAAACCGAATGAACCGTTCCAGGAACGATCCAGATTAGTATGAAACAATTTGGATCGCTATCAGAACGATCTACGTACTACTAACCTAGTAAAAATGACTCCTATATAAATCATATATGATCTTAGCCATATATGTCCCCTATTAAATCCATATATGGTCCCTACCCTAACAGCACACCAGCCCTATCCGACTCCCTGACTAAACTATAGAAGACTTGGTATTCTTAGTGTAGCCAAAAACATTAAACCGATAGATAATAGGTATATTTTATGCAGCCCACCAAGACCATCAGCGTGATATGCGGATTAGTTCCATTTGGCGATAGTAAGGAACACAAAGAGTGGGGGAGTTAGAGAGGGCTGCAGCACACCCATCGATGTCCACGTCGCATCTCCGTGGAAGCGAGGTGGAGAAAAGGAAGACGTGGATACAAGGCGAATGGACGGAGAAGCGACGTAGAGGCGCGGGAAAAATGTCTGGGGATCGGTGGACTGGAGGTGGAGAATCAGTGGAGAAATGAGAGCCGTGGAAATAAGGGAGAGTCTCCGTTGAGGCAACGGAGAGGCGACGTGGATTTGTCCGCCCCCTTTATTTTCAATAAAATTCATGTTAGTGGATTCACTCATTGAAATTTGCTTGTGTAAATCGACAGATGTGAATTTTATTGAAAATAAAGGGAGCGGACAAATCCACGTCGCCTCTCCGTTGCCTCAACGGGGACTCTCCCTTATTTCCACGGCTCTCATCTTTCCACTGATTCTCCATCTCCAGTCCACCGAAGTCCTGGGTGGAGAATCGGTGGTTGTGCTGTACGGGTAATACATATCCTCCCATATATGAATTCAAACACATTCATATATCAATTCAGATATTTTCATACACACCCACACAGCACAAAAAAATTTCTTCAGAGTTTACTTCTACAAATTTTAAATGAGCTTGGCCAGAATCATTTTGAGTGGAAGAAAACCTACTTTAAAGTCGATTATTAGAAAGTTCCCCCAGTAGAGATTGAATCCGGGTTCTGCGAATGAGAGTCAAGACTTTTAACACATCAGCGAATCTCCGAGATGACACCACTCTCACCCTGGTTAAAAGAATCCATTGAATCTGACAAATGAAATTCAATGAGATTTGGTCAGAACATTGTCCAAGTTTAATCGTAATTGTCTTGGGAGACTTTTGTGAAGATATCTTTGCGACATCTCAAAGATGTCTTATGCAACAAATTTCAACAAGTTTTAGATGTCTCAAAAAGGTCTCGCAAAAGATGATTTTGATTCTTTTAAGATACGTTGTAGATATTTTTGAAATATGTTTTAGTTGTATTTAAGGTGGTTTTTTACAAAAGATACTCTTCAAAAATGAACTGGAAAATTGTACGCATGTTGAATGTAGTTACTGCGAAAGTCCAAAAGAGAAAACGGCATTCCGATTTTTATTAGGAATATTACCCGCTGAAATGTATCTTTCAATTATTGAATGTCACCATAATGAACAGCCTGTTGGCTTAGAAAGAATCACTCTCGTTTGTTTTGTTCTTAGGTCACAGAAATATTGAGAATAATATAACATAAGAATTAGTGTTGCCGCGATATTATCGTCGAAATTCAGAAAAAATCGATTATCTTAATTTTGACAGGTTTCCATGGAACTTTTAACGCGTAGATCTTCGACTGTGCACGAAATGAAACGGGATAATGGATCATCTTGATCTTTTAAACAAAATGAATCAAAATATTCTTACACTATCGTAACGATAAAAAGAAGCATATCTTGGTTTATTTTGTGTACAAGTCAGGGATTATTCATTATTCCGTTTCATTATGAGCATAATCGAAGATTCGTGGATTATATATTCCATAGGAACGTGTAAGAATTGAGATAATCGATTATTCCTCAATTATCGACGATAATATCGCGGCAAGCCTAATAAGAATGATGATTTTTGTAACTACACCAGCTATTCAACTAGAGTTAGTTCAGGTATAGAAAATTGCTGGGCTCATTTTCAGCTACGGTTTGGAGTTTTGAGACTTACAATAGATCTTTCCTTTCTTTCTTAATTGAGTAGGTATGATGTATGCAGATTCAGCTACGAAACGGAGCTGCAACAGTAAAATATATCCAGTTCTCGATAAAGGAGCTATAATAACTATTCCCATTTCTCTCAGTGTTGCTCCTCCAACAAGCAACTGTTCATCCACCGATTCTCCACCGAAATTCTACGTCGAGGCGACAAAACCCATTGGCGAGTGTTTTATCCGGAGAATTTCTCAGATGACGAAGAGAATCATGCTGACAATGAAGATATTCAACATTTTGAAGACTATGAACCCATGAAGTCTGTTTCAATTCTTCATAAAACCAGATAATTTCGTTTTCAGCATTATACGTTTGAAATAGATGAAATATTGGTTCAGTTTCGAAAATCTTTAATGTTTTTCCTTTGACCTTTCTTTCCTTTATAAACACCATGAAACAATTCCACATAAGTATAAGTACTGTTCGATCTCGGTTGTTCCACTGGTGCGTTGATGGCCTTATTCCAAATGATAGATGCAGCTGCTCCAAGCATTCGAGACATACATAACAATACTTGATTGAATTCCATATCTGCTAATCCGTAAAACTGAAATGTGATTGTAATAGAAAGAATTGAGAGTATATTTCAGTCGAATAAAAACAGAGTGTACAGTGAATGAATAATACCCTGAGAGTTGGAGCCACAATACTGTTTTGTTCGGCGTGAAATGTTGTTTGTTCATTTGTGTTCATTGAAGTTAGGATTCGAGTAATATCTCGAGACAGCTGTAGGTAACAAAAATAAACGTCATTCAGAACAATAATCAATTTAATACCTTTTTTCTGAACAACGAATTGAGGAAAAAATTCTTCCCTTACGTCTTTACGTAAAACTTTGTACTTTAGTCACGAGAAATGCGAAAAGAAAGGTGTTTCATTTTCCTGTCGCGTGCTTCAATTAAAAACTTAAGAAGTTCTTCCGTTTACGCTAAAGCACACAAGAACAGGGAAAAGTTTATATAAAGCTTCTACCCTTCCTCAGAACTTTTGAAACTTTTGTCGTCATATGCTCCGTAGGAAATTATAGTTCCCTCAATAGTAAAGAGTTTAAGAATGTTATAATCATTATCATTACACTATGAGTGTATTTTCAATATAGGTGGTATTGCTGTACTTTTTTTATCTTCCAGATAACCTCGTGTAAATAGCATTTTTTTAAATATCTTGTTACGAGAAAGTGGCAGTATTTAGTGAATTAAAATATAATACTCCAATAAGCACAAGAACATCCAACGAACGTCCGCTTCAGGTCTGACGGACTTCCTATGGACATCTATTCAGTAGTTGGATCCCCAAGAGAACACAAACCTTCAGGAACGTTCATTCAATGTTCCTGGACGTTCGCGAACGTTCAATGAACGTTCCTGAAGGTTTGTGTTCTCTTGGGGATAGGAAAGAAAAGGACATCCTAAAGGGCACTTAAGTACCAAAAGAAGTGAGCCAAATTTTGCGTCAACTTTTTTCATAAATTATGCGTTCAACGGAAATTGTCAATGGGTAATAATAAAATCCTACGACCAGGATTAGACTCTAGATCTTACTGATTTTCTGGCGAGTGCAAGAGGATTTTAAAAGTAATAGCCTCCAATTGTCAAAAATATATTGTAATTTTGTTCTCCAATGCCTCCAAACTGTGGAGAAACCCAAATTCATATTTAGAGTCCAGTCTCAAGTATGTACTTGATTATTATGGATTTCAAATTTCATTTTATCAATTGAAAATCATGAAAAAATTTGGCGAAAAATTTCACCTGCTTCTCCTGATGGTTGAGTGCCCCTAAGTATTCCGAAGGACGTCCTGCGCTGTTAGAGATTTTTGCATTAATTTCATTGTTTTTGCCGTAAGTTGTTCTCAAATATGTGCATGAATTGATTTTCATATACATTTGACATTAAATTTAATGTAGTTTATAGCATTAACTATAGCTGTTTCATGTTTTCGCACATTAAATATAATGTAAAATGTATGTGAACCTAAATTCATTTACGTGATTGAAAAAAACTTGTAGATATTTCTGACACTGCCCCGAAATTTTTATTATATGTATGATCCCGCTGAGCATTTCCGTTGGAATTTTGCATTAACATTGCATCGATGTTGATGCGATCTTGAAAGTACCTGTTATGAGAATTACAACAGTAATATTACAACATCCAATTACAAGTAAATTGCAGCAACGTTACGTTGTGAGGTGATGTTTCAACGATATTTTTGCAAGTTACTTTTGTAATATTGCATTTGCAAATTGAAAGACAAGTACTTTCAAGATCGCATCAATATCGCTGCAATGCTCAGTGGGATACAAATAGGGATAGCTATAATGTATAATAAAAGATATTACCCATACAGCACAAAAGTCCCCGCAAAGAGCTCCCGTTATGACAGTAAATATGAATTCATTATGAATAGTTTGAATTCAAAATTCATAAAGAATTCATAAAGAACTATTCAGGAATTCAACATGTATGCATTTTGAATTCATTGAGTTCATATTGAATTCATTTTTACTGTCATAACGGGGGCTGTTCAAGAAGTTCTTTCAGAAGTTTTTGTGAATTCAAAATGATCATTTGTGCTGTCTGGGTATATATCTAATTAAAGTTATTATGCGTACAATGAAATTCATTATATTATCCCATTAATATTCGAAAACAACTTGATGTTTTCAAACCTTGAAATGTGGCTCTTCTGGTAGATAATTGGTGATGTAATCTCTTAAAGCTGTGTACCGAGTGTCATCAAATTTTGATTTTTTATGTCCCACAATTCCATCATTCTTCTTCAAACAAGTCATAATAAAATTCACGAGAATGTCTTCTTTGGGCTTGTTTCCTAAGCGCTCTTGCAGATTCCTCAAGAATTCCATGTACTGATGATTGATGAAATGGTTTGAATTATAATTTTCAATACATGTATGATACTATTATTCTTTTACTTGTAACATTGTCCCGCTACTAGGTTCGTTTACGTATGCTAATACTCCAGCCGCAAGAGCTTGATTAATGCTCAATCGGGAAGCACCTAAAATTTGAGACACATGCGCTCCTGGTACACCTCCGTCTACGTCGCTGCAATATCAAGATATTAATAATTATGTGTTTTAGATGAATTGTATATTAGAAGAGATTCTATTTTGCATTCCAGTATAATGAGATAGGAGGAAGCGGGATAAGATGCTCAGCCCCGGCCCGTGGTGAACGAATTGTTTTATTTATCAATGTATTGGTCTCTTTTGTGGATTGGAGATGTAATTCACATTGCTTTTGTTGCACAATGTCATCTTCAAATTCATCTTACGTGACTACCTCCTAACTCAATAAGCAAAATTTAGAAATATACGCAGGGTGTTCCAGAATATTTGTCGTACAGTTTTTCCAAAAAGAGACGAGAAACCGGAGCATATATTTTTTAATCTTCTTACGAACATTTCAGTTTGTTGCAAAATATTAAACCACAAATTTGGATGATGTTGTCTTTATCGAGACGTGATTATTTATTACAACTTTGTGTGAAATCTGCGTTCGGAAGTACTCGGAAGTGATCCCAAGTGATTTGAAAACATCTACTTTAAAAACATCCAGGTTTGTGGAGATATTTCAACCAGGGATCGCTATAATGGGATCCACCCTTACGGATACATGAATTCTTTTCGTGTGAGAATTGTCTCCACAGTCACAGAAATGTTTTCTTGTTAGAGAAAAACATTTTTGTCAGCGCATTTCGAAAAAATTGAAAACTCGAGGTCAAATTAACTCTGAAAGTACTGCGGAGGTTGAAATATCTTTCAGAGGATTCCGGAAGAGTTGCACAAAAATATATTTATTGAGATAATGCTTCTTTCACCACTACTTTGTATCATACGCGTGTACAACATGTCAAAAAGTAGGAGAGCAATTATAGGAATTCGAATGAAGACTGATTTAGTTGAAAATTTGTATAAAAACTATTTTTTAGATTGTTATCACGGAAGACGATTCATACTCACGCATTTAAAGTTATGTAAAGTCTCAGAAAACTATCGATAGACCCTTTTTTATCTTCAATATCTCTGAATGCATGACTTAAACAATTCAGTAAGAAATTAACCCAGTCATTCTCTTCTGTGTTGCTTTTCATTCCTGCGTCTTTTGCCACCAAGCCGACTATGGCTGGTAAAATCGCCAACAGTTCCATACTATCTTCGAATGTGTACTGTATTACAAACGAATAAGGAATTATGCTCAAGTCAAATTGATCTATTGATTGGATAATGAAAATTATATCAGGAGAGTTTTTTTATATTCACTGAAACTGAGCTATTATTCCGAAAAGACAAGTTTGGATCTTATCCAATCCATTAACTACATATGATACGCTAAGAGCAAAAGTGGCACCCAAATTGTTGTCAAGCAAAAACAGGACAGGAACTTTTGAGAGCAAGAATGGAACGTCAAAAGTTCCGAGCAAAAGCGATACACCTATAATTCGGAACAAAAGAGCAACCATAGAAATCTCCGGGCAAAAATGAAACACTGAGAGAGCTTGAGCAAAAACGAACCAACGCACACCCAATTTTGTATTTATGCGCTAATTCGGTATGAAATCCAGGGGTTTGACATACAAAATTTCTCTCCGCGTAAAAAATTATAAGGAGTTTTGAATATCTTGAACATTTATCCAATACATATTCAATTATATACTGTAGAAAACGCTCATAAAACATTTCAATTTGACATCCGAGAACAATTCATGAGGAATTCTAAATATATTTTGATTGGAACTCAAAATGACTTATTTGACAATTGTATGATGAATAAAATTGGTTGTGAAGATGAATTCTTGGCGAACGCATGTGATATGTCGATTGAATACCACTACGAACAGTTTTAGGCGGACATAACTGGTATTTTCCTTGAACTTCCTATGAATCCGTTTTAAATACTTCCGATGTTCGTGAAGAACTGTTTCGAAAATCTTGGTATTCCAAACGAATTCTTATGGAATAACTTATGTTGTCTGGGGCCGCTACGATTTTTACATCGTAATCAGGAAGCATAAACTCAAATGGGCGTTCTTTAGACTGATTTCAGCGCCGTCAAGGGGAAGGGTACTTGAACTAATGTCACACGAAGGCACTAATACTGTTTCAAAAACTTTTATGATTTCTTGAGCATTTGTGTTAGTGCATTTATGTGAAATTAATTCCAGTACCCTTCCCCTTGGCGGCGCTGAACCCATACAACAAAAGTTGCTGTGCAATCGTTGCTCTTACGTTGTTCATCAAGTTTTCGTAAAGTTGCTGGGAATTCACAACCTATGTGATTGAGAGTTTCATGAAACCAAGCAACTTCCCAGCAACACGATAACAACTCAAGCTAAAATCCTAGATTTACAGCGTATTGTTGCGCATTTGGTGACGCAACGTCCCTGCAAATTGCTTCAAACTGTTGTTGTACGTTTTCAACAATTTGTTGCATATTTGCTCAGCATTTTGCTGTTAGGGTAAAGTTTATTCTAAAAATTTTCTTATTTTGCTCCTTGATCGTAATTCATCAGATAATATTTTTTCCGTGTAGAGCCACTGACTGGAAATAGGAAAATATATCGGTTTTGAGGGATATGATCCAACAGAGAGATAGATCTCTCTAGATTCTTGTTTCACAATATGAAACGTGAAAAATGATCTCTCCGCAATTCTTAATCTCTTCCAAGTCCGACAGTGCGATGGAGTTTTCATATTATGGGTTAATATCATATAAACAGAAATGTTTGAATACTTACCTCCCAATGAGTATGAACCATTGCGTTGTTTTTGATGGCTCGTGTCGTATACTTTTTAGTATCAATAACCGTCAGAGCTACACATAATCTTCCTAAGGGAGTAACAGCGTTTGGTAAAGTTTGGAGTACCGAACCAATGATTCCACCATGTGGTCCAGACCACCAGTCTCTTCGTTTTTGTCGTCGTAACTCCCAGTCCGCTATCAAGGATGCAGTTTGTTCTCTTGTTGGGACATCACCAGTCAGTAATAGCCAAAACATCGCTTCTGGGATTGGAGAATTATTGTGCCGAGGCAATAAGTTGATCAATTCCGGTACGGTCAAGCCTCGATACCTGATCTTATGTATTCAAAGAAATTATTGTTTAGTATTTGTTAATCACGCAATCGTGTATTAGTTGATATAACCCGTATATAATGCATGTTTGAATCCTGCATAGATCATGAATAGAAATGAAAAATGCAATCAATTTTATAAACTCCACTGTAGTGAAATTCCTTGCTACGCAACTTGAAAGTAGGCCCGGAGGAAAATTTTGAAGCCTAGGACTATGAAACTATCGGAGACCTCTCTGACAGTAGAATATAGTTTGGTGCAAAGTTGATTGCCAATTAATCGACGCAAAACAAAATGTTGTATTGATTTCAGCAGATAATGAATTGGAGTCCTAGATGTACAATTACCTCAACATTCATTCAAATCTGGGGACTATCACTGATCCTTGGCCAAATATCAAGTGGGAAAAATAGATTAGCGTTGCGTCAAACGTTAGCAACAGCTTGAATCAATCTTGACTGCAATCGTTAGTCTTGGCTCAAACTTGTTCCAATCTTTCACCATTTTTAATTCTATGTTGAAAAAAAGGATCGGCAGAGTTCGAAATGATGTATTATTGCACCAATAAAACATCCTAATGCTGAGAATCGGCCAATCGTTTTCCTTCAAATAATAATGCTGATTTTGAGAAAAAAAATGATATGGTCATATTCAAGTATAATCCACATAACAATTCATGTCTTGCGATGTCTTTTAGATAAGTTCAAAATGTCTTGCGTAACACATTTAGATGTCTTTTAGGTGTACAAAACTCTTCTTTGGTCCAAAAGACATCTAAATATGTTGCGCAAGACATCTTAAACTTATCTAAAAGACATCGTTGTTACGTGGAAAGTGATACAAAATTTAAAAACTCGGAGTATTACTATATTTATACTTACTCCTAACTTCGGATCCATTTCGCACGTGTCTTTGACCATGGTGTTGATACCATTCAACCCTTTATACATATCATCGACGGTAATATTACTAACTACTGAACGTCCATGCTGTTGTTGAAAATTCCTAAGAAGATCGTAGTGAACAGGAATTTTTTCCCATAGGGCCTCTTTCAAATTATTGCTCGTACTCGGCGTACCTCTTGTAGTAGAAACCTTGGTAACATGCATATGTAAATTTATATGTGCGAGTTTGAAGTCTTTTCTGCACGATATTTTAGATAATTTTTAAGTGATAGGCATGGAACTAAAATGCGTTTTAATGCTTGAAGTAACTTACTCAGCAGATGCTTTTTAAAAATTTGTCACTGTTTTATTCGAAGTAATCATGTGTCTAATCAATGGGAATTGCAAATATCGAGTACAAAACGGGTCCAGGACTGATTCTAAGCATAGAAATTTACCATCCCTATTGGAAAGGTCGGATAAAAACTACTTAAGGTAGACAAAAAAACAAAAATTGCATTGTTGCAAATGTTGTTGAAGTTTGAATTGTTCAAAGAACCGAAACGAATATTCAAACTCATGAAATCTGATGAATCATTGTTATTTATCTTCTACAACAATCGACTTCTTGGAACTAGAAATATCGTTCAAAAAATGTACTGCCAGATTTTTAGTCTTTATCTGTTAAATATTGTGTTATTCGATGACTAATTCGTTTCAATAAACGAATCAAATTTCCGCAGTATATTCAAAGTGGATCTATTTTTCTCAATAAATGTCTAGCGGACATTGTAAGCAGGAATACTTCAGGAGCAAAATATCTCATCATTTTCTCAAATTTCCTCAGACAGAATTCATATGGTGTGTTTTTTCATTCGTTGAAAAACAAAATTAATGTTGCTGAAGTTTAAATCGTTCATTGAGAAGAATTACTATCATAATTGGAAAACAAAATGTTAAGTTGTTGAAGACTCAAAATCTTGCAGCACATTTTTTGAATGCTTTTTGCAGTTCCAAGTATTTCATTCAAGAAGATAAGTAACACAAATTTATTAGATTTTGTGAATTTGAATTCTCTTTTCGTTCCTATAAACCATTCAAACTTCAACTACTTCAACTTCAACTTTGTGATTCTATTATTCATTTTCTTCAAAAAATATGAGGTATACAGATCGTGATTGACTTAATATTTTCATAGGAACAATTTAGTCTAAATCCCATTTAGTCAGAGTAACGTCAAAATATGTGATTATTTTGAGAGCAAGCCGTTCTTATTGACATCGTGTACTAAGTTGCTTGGATTGATTACGACGGTTGATTATGATGCTTATGTACTGTTTCTTTGGAGACACAAGCGCGACAGATCCGTGTGTTGAAAATCAAATGGAAATTGATTGGAATGAACAAATACCACATCTGGGGTAAAAAAATTTGGATGTTTTTTTTTCCTTCTATTTGAATTTTAGACTTATTTTGTCCTGATTTATGAATATCGCGAACAAAATGAGACTCAAATCTAATTGACTCTTGAATTTGTTCTTCAGCAAACATTGTTGATCCATAAATCAGGACAAAACCACCCGAAGAGAACATGAAGCTCCAGCAAACGTTCAAATTAGATCTGCATAGATCGGGTCGAAGGTTCATGAAAGCTAATTTTTAGATTCATGAACGTCTAACAAAGGTTCTACGAACGTTGAAATGTCCGCCTCGAAATGCCTTCAGGAGACGTATATGGAACGTTCGTTGAAGGTTCATCGAAGGTTTGATAAAGCTTCACAAAAATATCTATACTTGAATTAATTTCCAATAATTCACATGAATAATCAATTAAATGATGAACATAAATTAATGAAAATTAATATAAGTATAGATATTTTTGTGAAGCTTTATTAAACCTTCGATGAACCTCCAATGAACGTTCCATCTACGCTTCCTGAAAGTATTTCGAGGCGAACATTTCAACTTTCGTAGAACCTTTGTCAAACGTTTGTGAATCTAAAAATGAGCTCTCATGAACCTTTTGCCCGATCTATGAAGATCTAATTTGAACGTTCGCTGAAGCTTCATGTTCTCTTCGGGCAGTTTAAGATTCAAACAGGAGAACAAAAACCCTGCTACCTCAAACTAAAAACAAGGTCCATTTCTATAAATGAATTTCACAATAATCCACGTTCGACCAAAAGAACAGGTCATCAGATCGCAAAAATATGTTCAAGACTCTACCCTAAATTTATTCCTGAACCCCCCCCCCCCGACTTGAACTGCATTGAGAACCCGATTTCTTAGATTTAAAGAAAATTTCTTTGCCCTCATTCTGATAAATCTTGTTTTTAATGGAAAAGATAATTCATTTCAATGAGAGAATTTTTCATTGAATTGAAATTATATTCTTCAAATTCGAGAAGGAATATACTTCTGTCTCGATTTGAAAATTTTTTGTTTCAATCTGATGAAGAATTATTCCATTGAAAAAAATATTTATTGGAATGAGGGCAAAGAAAATTTCCTTTCAATCAAAAAAATTGGGTTCTCAGTGTGTCGAAATTTGTCGACTTATTCGTTTTGATCTGTTTTTATGTGATTTTTGTACATTTCAATCAGTTTCTATCTGGCATCGTATAAACAGCGATGTATTGTAATATGTGGATCCTTCAGAGTGAGAAATGAAGTTATTTTCAGTATGGCTTATTCCTCACAAAGTGAATCATCATCGAAAATTAGTACATACCCTTAGGAAGGGTACGAAGCGATGCGAGAGAGTAAATACAACAGTATCTAAGCGCGACAGAAGCGGAAATTGAAACATTTTACGCTTCATTTGTTTCAAAGTTCGCTCCCGGCGAGTGGAAATTTTCACCAGGGTAGTATGTTACTCCAATCTAGTAACATCCACTTCTAAATTAGTCATCCATACATCGATTGGATGCTGGAGTAAATGCTTCCACAATTATAATAGTGGACGCAACGGCACCGGTTTCCGACTACCCCCCTGAATCCATTCATTTGATATTTTGAAAGAAATTGATTGCACGCGTTTGTATCTAATGAACAGGGGCAAGTATATAAACATTCAGTTTGTTCAATGCATGTCAATTTGATTCATTCCCATAAATATTCAAATAATTATTCGAGAAAGTATGAGTGAGCGGATAGTTGGGATGCTGGTCGGAAACCTGTGCCTTCCCTGGTGAAAGGGAAGCGTGTAATAGAAAGTGTCAGGAACGTAGTTGGAAAGTATTTGGAACGTGGATTTAAGCGTATACCGAGCGTCAAGTGGAACATTAAGAGTGGTTCGAACGTATATTTGAAGTGTGTGAAGCGTATCCGAAGAAACCCCAATTTCATAGAAACCGGGCTTTACGCACGGAAGCGTAATCCAAGAGTGGATAGGAAGCATATGAGAAGTATTAGGAAAGTAATCTGAAACATGCTTACGCTTCCGTTACTCTTTATGACACGCTTCCCTTTCACCAGGGCTATGTTTATGTTTTCAGTTGAATACAGAGGATACGAAATCAGACATGAAATTTACTTGCGAACAACAAACTGATTTTCGCTATTATGTGTATTATGAAACGAAATTTTTCTTACAATGAATCATTTGCTAGCAGAATAGATAATTTGTTTCGTTAATAAAGTGAGAAGTTTCATAAACTTGCTAATATTTTGCATTGTTCGTATAAAAGAGAATGATTTGTCTTTCACTCGTGTTTCGAGGATTTCTCATAAATAATATCATACTTAAAATAAACTCCAACCATCGGTTGTTGGTGAGGTCCCTCGTTGAAATGAATCCTTCTATCCAATTTGTTTTTGTATACAAGAGGTTTGTTATATGTCTTCATTTTTAAAATCCAATGAGCCATTATCACCGGTTTTGCCTTTTGATTTATTATCAAACACAAAAATTTTGCTATCGCTAATATACTCGAATGAATGCAAATTTCGAACCTGAATTTATCGTCCAAACATGATTTTCTAATTTAGTTTTGTACAACAGTACGTTAGAATTTTGTTGGTTATTCATATGTTCTTTACTTCATGGCATGAATTTATCGATTTATCGATTATGGTGAACCAGAGCTGCCATCAGATGGGCATTGCCGTTGAAGGGAATAAGTGTACCCCCACTATCGTCAAAAGAAAAAAATATGGATTTTTATTTTCGCCATGTCCCATGTAACCCAAGCAGCACCAGAATATACTATGAACGTTCTTCGAATATTCGAAATATGTTCTATGCACATTCGAATGAGACCGTTCTATAGGTGCTATGCATATTTATCGAACGTATGTAACCGAATATACGACAGCACGTTGATTGAACGTCGATTGAATGTATATCGTAGATTTCGAATGTACTGCGTAGGTTCTAAGTATATTTGAAACAGTCTCATTCGAACATTCTATGAACATTCATTATATGTTCTTCGTATCTCATCCGTAAATTCTACGAACGTTTCTACTTCGTATATACTTTGAAATTCTGTTGCTGCTTGGGGTAGTTTTGGGATAAGGGTATGTTATCGGTTGAGAAATGTGAGAACAGAGTCTTTAGTAATCTGCATTGTCTGAAGTTATATTTTCAAGAGTTTCATCACCATTGGTTGATTAGGAGCGAGAAAGCCGTGCGCCAATCGGCAGAGTTTCTTTCATAATTTCTCATACAAGTGACAATTTTTCATATTTCCTCATAGATTATAAATTCGGTAAGAAAAATCCAATATTTTCTCCTTAAATTTGTACGAAATGAGGAAATATAAAGAATTATGACTTTCATGAGAATTATGTAAAATTATGATACACATTACCACCAGGGTTTTTGTATGACTTCTGAAATATATAATTTTTCGGATTTCTAATTTTGCTCTTCCATAAGACCTCATTGAGATATCTTAAAGAAGCTTCTGAAAGATCTCTTTTCAGGTATCCTAAAGATATATGTAATAGAGTTGCGTCCGATATCTTCAACATATCTTAAAGATCTTTTTCAGAAAAAATATTAAGATATCTTTCAAAATTTTCAGACATCTTTCAGATACCTAATAGAAATCGGATGGTCTATTTGGGATGATTTCTACTAGGGATGAGCTATTGAACTTGGGAAAGAATGATTGTTTTTTGTGTTTATGAAAATTTCATCTGGAAACATCAACCCGTATAGAAACTTACCATTGGCGCTAGCATAGCGCAATGTAGATGAAGTATGGTTGAGGCTTGACAACCAAGCATGGCGCAACACTGAAATGATAACATCATTCTATGATTTATCAATGTGTTTTTCCAATGGAGCCCTATCATCGGTGCAGAAATGGCGATGAAATTGACCATCATTAACAAACAATAGAAAGATGTGCATATTCGGCCTAACTGCAATGGGATAATATTAGTGAAATTTTGAGATGACATTATGATGATTGTATTATTCTGTTAAATACCGGATACTATGATGTCAATATTCGACCGGGTATAGCATTCGGAGATAGCACCCGATAATCGGACAACCGGATGTGTTATGCTTATAACACCTTACGTGATTGTGCATGTCGAAATACTTTCCAGAATGCCATGAATTCGGATGTATTCATAAGAGGATAGATGAAATAATATACAATACTTTGCTCCTCAGTAATTAATTTTTCTTTATTGTACGATCGTATACAAAACAAGGAATAATATATGTTTCTATTTTGAATACCTTATTATATACTTTTTGTTTCTTTTTCTTGTCAAACATTCCCTCATTTTTTTGTTTTTATATGTACCAATGTATTGGACTTATCTCGGCCCAATGCGCTATTACACATGAATCGTATAATAATTTCACAAATTTATAGCAAATGCGTCTATTGAAATTTGTGACTGAATACAGTTTTGTTCACTTGTTTGTTTAGAATGAGTAACAACCTGGTCGGTGAGCAAACGATTGAGTGAAGTAACGCTTATATTGTTTAATACTGAGAAATTAATCTTAAATTTGTGATTCATTATATTGGATATTTTCATGATCTTGAAGCTTTACTTATCAACATTATTTGTTTCTTTATTATGACAAATATTATTCCCTTGCCCTGTGAGAAGAATTCATTTACAGACAATGAATATAAATTGGTGTAAACCAGAAAGAATTCATCATAACGCGTTATTTTTTTCATCATCGATACAAAGGTATAACCCCGAAGGGACACATAACTTTCAGGAACGTTTAACGAACGTTCGTGAACGTCTTGAAAGGTTTGTGTTTTTTTTGGCGACTGGACATCGGTATGGGATCATACAATTTAAAAATCAACGTGAAGAGTCAATTGAAAGCTGCCTTGTTTAAAATACCGGGCAGAACCGGATCAAAACTCTTCTGTCAGATTTTTGATCGGTTTTTGTCCCGTTTCAGACGAAACTGGACAAGATTTTGAACGAAGCTAGTCTGACAGAGTTTGTTGGATTGTGTCTGGCATGTACATCAATTCCAGCACTGATGTACAAAACAGACAATACCAGATATAACCGGACAAATGCGGATCAAAATTTTGCATGGATCTGTCTGGCATTTTTAGCAGGTTATAAATTTGCATACACGAAAAAATATTACTTGTCATATTGACCACAATTTGGAATGAAATTTGAGACAGAGAAAATTTGGAAATATAATTCACTGCAACTGTCATTGAATCTACTCCAATTTAGTTTGAATTACCATAAACGGTTCAAATTGTAACAGAAATTGTATCTGTCCCAGACGGTACCACAAATTTTTCCCGTATATGCTCGTATATGTGTGAATGTGATATGGGTTAATGTTATTATTCATCATTTATGCCTGACCATAAGTCATAAAATAATGTTTCTTTGGAATGAGCAGATGAAAGGGATGATCAAAAAGTGTTGGAACAATTTTTATGAAAATTCTGCGTAGTACACTGAGAAAAACCGAAGTTATTTCCGCCAAAAGGAAATATGGACCACCATAAGTGGAAGGAGAAGTGCACATGAAGCAGCATGTGACTCAAAACTGCCGTTATGTCATCCTCAGTTCCTGCCAGGTGAGAACTCGAGGGATTCAGGGCGGGAATTTGAGAATCCCATTCATCCGAAAATTTTAAACCCTCACGAGTTTCTTTAACCGCACGAGTTTGATTATCCAAAGCTATTTTTTCTACTCAAACACTTCATTCTTCTCATTAAGGGGTTACGTTATTTTGGAGATTGAGAATTTCCGTCTAGCTCAACAGTTACTCCAACATTTCAGAACAGTTGGGCCAAATATAATGGTTGAGTCAATTTTCAAGAAACAAGGGTTTCTGCAGTTTTTCGCGCGCTGATCCGAGTCCTGTTCATGATCCTGATAACATGCGCAATGCGCCGAATTATTAAAGACAGACTGTACGCATTCGTTTATGCTCATCCAAGCAGCATCGGGAAGAATCATACACTGAAAATAAAATTCTGGAACGGTTAACGTTTGGACATCAACAGCTGTTGTCCGTGAAAAAAATGCAATTAGTAACCATGGAAACATTACTGGCTCATTTCATTTACATCAACTGTTGATGCGCAGCTCATTAACCAGCGATGTACCGTTGAGTAATAGCAGATCTTAAAATTTTATTTTCCACAGACATCAGACATCGATGTCCGAACATTAACTGTTCCAGAATTTTATTTTCAGTGTAGTGCGCACAGTATTATATGAATATGTGCAGAAATGATTATCGAAATGATTATCGAAAAGAGTATCGAATCCTCCTTGAAATCTATAAAAGTTATATATTGTCTATATAAAAAAGATCGAGCTTTTTCAAAGATCCCCATCCCTAGTGTCAGTTGGAAGTTCTAAGGATATTCATATTACACTTGAAACATCCATATGCCGCTTGGATAAGCTTATATGTCTATTTGTGTCTCAGTGAAGGATGCCAGTCTCCTGCCTTTTCGACTTTCGTCAATGGACGTTCCATTCAACAGCTGACGTAGATACGTAGATCCATGAGGGAAAGCAGGAGACTGGTAACGTTGGTCTCAGTACACTCTGGCACGTATTTCTTCGTTACGCTGTTCGCTGGTTCAAGAAATTCATTGAATTCAACATGATCCGAAATGTTTGATATTCGTTTAAATTTAGCAAGATTTAACGGGATTGTCATTGAAAAAGTTCACGAAATTGACCAAATCAATCAGTAAATGAGATTTATCCAGAACCTAGTCCATGGACTGCAGTTCCACTGAAATTTGGCCAGATTCAATAGGCTTTTGGAATTAGGATTTACAAGTGTACATTCATTGAATATAAATTAAGTCTTCTCTGGGAGCAATTATTTATTTCCCAATCTCATGAAAATGTTCCATACATATTCAACACGTATACTTTGTGCTTTGATACCTACAATTAAAACATGTCTTATTCGATAACAATATTATTAATAACACAGTGCATTTATTTGACTTGTCTACAGCTCTTGACTAAATACCATCATAAACAAAGTGACAGATTGAAAAAAATCGTCATTTCATCATTCTTTTCTCATACTTTTCCCAATTATATACTGAGAATACAATTGATGAAGAGCCAACATTTGGACATCAATACCCTTCCATCACTGGCGTACTAGCAGGCCTTCAATGCTTAAACGTGGACAAGGAATGTATAAATCCTCGAGATCACTCCACTGACAATTAAGGTGGCCGTTATTTTTCGAAGATGAAGATTTTTAGCTCGCCGTCTCTTAATATTGCTCTATACCATGAAAAATTACTTTTCATCCAAACTGGGCTCGATTGGACGTTGGGAAGACGTGGCGGAGACGGAGTTTTGGAAATTACATAATTGAATAGTGCATGTGGAGTAGAGTTGCTACTTTTGGGAATTGAAATTAAATGTTGCATAAATTGAACAACATTATCGACCATGTGCAGAATTGATCCATAGAAAGAGAGAGGATGAACTGCACACAGGAAAAAATATTTCTTTGAATCTAAGAAATTGTTATTCAAATAGATCCAAATGGATATTTATTTGATAGAAATGAATATTTTGTTCACGTAAAAGAATTTAATATTTGGTTGATCATTCAAATAACAATTTCTTAGATTCAAAGAAATAATTTTTTCTGTGCATTCATCTCAATATATATTTCCATAATGTTCCTCTGATATTGGCTGTCCATTGTTTTGAGATGTTTCATACATACACAAAAATAAGATAATTCGATCTACATCTCGCTATTATTTAATCTCATTCGATCAAACCAGATCTGAGGGATCCAAGGTTGGAGAAGAGAGGTTTGAAAATCCTGTAAAATATCATCCCAAATATGCCGTGGAAGAATTAGCACGCTAAGAAAAAACTGTAGCTGAAAACCAGCCGAAGTACATTTCTGTCGTTACAGTAGCCATATTTTTCATTGAAGTAACTATGGAAATTGCTGTGATAGTGAAAATATAGCTGCTGTGACTAAAAATTGTACTTGGGCTCATTTTTAGCTACGGGGTTTTCTCTCAGTGCATAAGAATCATCAGGACCAAGTAATCCGAACCCCGTCAAAAATTATCTTGGCTTCCTACTGGAATTACCGAGGAATCTATGGGAATCCTAGGGTGCTTCAAGAAACACTTTTTTCTTGAATTAATGGTCTCACTGTCCAAAAAGTCCCTTTTGGCATGAACTGAAAGTCCTTCAAATCTGGGTCCACTGCGATAACGTTTAGAGGTCACGCATTTACTCCAAAGTTCCAATTTTCATGCCTCATCTGTGCTTCTCTATTTGAAGCTCAGCATTAAAATCATTAAAATTTCCATGGGCATAAAATATAATGTTCTTCGTGTTTTCTTTCAATATTTCAAAATCAAAGTGCCGATTCTACACGGAAAGACCGGGTCTATTCATATTTAGAAAGAATTTATCAACGTTGAGAAAAATGACTCAATTTAGGGAAAAAGAAGATCGCTGGGAAATATTCGTGGTGAGTCTACCAAAAATTCGTAGTCAAAATATTAACAGTTGATAGTTCCATTGGTATTTTTCACAGTAGATTATCAATTGGTAATACATCGACTACGAATTTTTAGCAGACTCACTACGAATATTTTTCAGCGATCCTCGTTTTCCCTAAATTGACAGTTATCTTTCTAAACATTAATAGACCCGGTCTTCCCGTGTTGAACATAAATTTTCATAATTATGAAGATACGTACATAAAAATCCCCATTTTGCAAACTCATCATTTCCTAGTTTTTCATCGTTCATTATAGCCACATTTCTATCTTCTCTAATGGTGTAGAATAATACAAAAACATTAGGATTTTCTAGAACTCTTTGTGTGTAAACAGCGTCTATCCTATTTGTTCATGTGTGTTCATCAGTGGGGATGATGTATAGAAAGTTGAACATAGACAATGGAACAGGAAAAGAAAGGAAGTTATCGGTGAAGAACCTATAATTGTTTTGTTGTTATGTATCCTGGTATGATATTTTGAATGTTTCATACAGTCCCCTCCTGTTTTCACATAATTTCCATCAAAATCCAGGTGGCGAACGATCTAGTGGTGCGAAATAATTGATGAACATAACATAATTTGTTATCATTTTATGTGAAAATAATATTTCGAAATTGCTATATAACGTTGATTTTGAAAGCATTTTCTGTTTCCAAAAGTTGATTGCGGTATGTTTTTTCCATGATTTCGGAGTTTTCCGTTCACTGAGAAAAATGGATAGTTGCAGTAACCAATTCGTTGGTTAAATATGGTCTAACCAATTAATTGGTTGTCACAACCAATTATGTGAGTGTCACAATCAATTCTGTTGGTTATGATGACGACGTCAAAAAATGCAGTTGGAGCAACCAACGAAATTGGATGTTACAACCATATAATTGGTCATGATTACCAATCAATTGATTGGACCTTATTCAACCAACGAATTGGTTATTGCAACCATACACTTTTTTCCGTGTAAGTTTTATGCGCGAAGGATTTTTCTCTAGGTTGCCCTTTATATTCATAGCTCCATGGTATTTTCACTCTCCAAGGGGACACTAGCGTTGAGAAGAAAATGAATAAGAACTCAATAATTTTTATATGAGTTCGATTGAAATTCGATAAAAATTGCATGGAAAAAAAATCGATTCCGTCGAGATCGCCCATCCGTAGTCGGATGACACATTTTGATTACAAAACCGGAACAATGTAATTTGAGGTCGTAATTTGTATTAGGGTAAAGTAAGGGTATTTAGTGATCATTTTTCAAATCCTTATTGTAAATTTCTTAATCGTTCTGAAGGCACTGCCCCACGTTATACGCTTCCGATGGAGTCTCTTGTAACCATTTAACATCAGTTTGTGCATTGAAATCGATTTCTTAATTCATAAAAGCGTTTGCAAAGTCATCACCAAAATTACCTGACTTCGACCCTACAAGGTATAAATCAATCCACACAGCACAGCTCTGTGGCTTCCACGAAGAACATAGGAGGATCCTCCACGTAAGCAACGTGGAAGCTCCATAACGGTTAGGTGGAAAATTATGTAATTTCCATAGATGCACCGAAGAAATTCGATGGCGATTCTGGCAACATTGCCACGGCGTGGGGCAAACGTGGAGGAAACGGAGAGGTGATGTGGATGCATTGCGAAATTCGAAGAAATGGCGCTGCATCCGTGTATTCATTCACAGGAATCATAATCCACAGAAGTAATATATTTTTTTGCTGCAGATATTCTAATTTTTGCCCCAAAAACTGTAGATAACACGTTGATTTTCTTTTTAGTACCAAAAACTTTTAGTGATTGTTCCGGGGTTTACAAATTATTGCTCTTCGAGTAACTTCAATTTCGGGCACTTGCCATCTGACCGAGTGAACCCATGTGGAAAAAATTCTTCGCACTGAATTCATAAAGAGATCTGGAATTCTCAGGAAATAATCTTAAGTACTTCATCTATTACGGTTTAGAGCCCAAATTTCGAATTTCGAAGAAAAATTTCTTTTACTGACTGAAAAAAATGTGTTCTTTTCGAGATTCAAAATTTGGGCTCCGTATCCCAATAGATAAAGTACTAAAGATTATTTTCTGAAATCCCCTGAGGGAACATTGATGTTATCATCATCCAAGTACGTTGGTCAGAAAAGGACGTCTATACGATAGAACAAGTGGTTCGATACCGTCGCTAGCATCCTTTCAACGAGATGCCAGCGTACCATCCAAGTAAAGGTTTTTTCTGCAAGATTTCTCTGAACTGAATTCATGAAACAGTCTGAAATTTCAACAGTTCACTCGGATGGCACGCCATATCCCGTTAATACGCCAAGGAACGTGATAATGAACAGCTGGATGTACTTCATGAGCGACGTGTTTCATCGGTGGTGGTGTTATACAGAATATTTCTAGAGATATCTCAGTTATTGATGTCCAAACGATAGCTCATTGTGAATCCTATTTCTAGTACCTATAAATCGATAGAAAATGTTCATCAACTCAAAAGCATCGAAATTATATGGAACCTATTTGAAAACACTTTCTTTCAACTGATTTCTCCTCATTTCTCATGTATTTCTGTTCGTATATCTTCATATGTGTAATCACTCAAATTGTCAACAATTCATAAAATATGTATCCTATTGCTTTTGCTGAGGTAACTTTCTACATTAACGTTTATCACATAACATATGTATGTATATCTAACGGATAAAGGAATACTCTGAAAACAATAAGGAATCGATCATCATAAAGTTTGTAAGAGTCAACAATCAATCCATTTGGCAGTGAGAAGTGTGTGATTCATTCCGCAATCTCACTAAATCTTTCCATTGACGAGAGAGATGGTTTCAAAATTGCATTCATCGATCACCAAAAAGCAAATTATATAATATCGCTATGTTAGTGATTATACAAATAATAGAAAATCTTGTTGATTGTAAAAAAATTTTTTTGGAAGTGAGTATGTTTCATGATTTTTTTGTTCTCATTTTAATTTCAATTAAAAATTTCTAAGTGTATAGAAGGCTTCATTTCATTTTAATGTTATGAAATTTCACCGTGTGAATCCACTGATCGTTTTAGATTCGCTTATTCTAAAATTCTACACAGTCGAACTGAGTCGATTCGAGCCTTTCCTCTCGAATTATTATCAAATATGATTGATTTTTAATATGTCGAATACGAATATTGGTTTTAGAATTATTGCACATCTTTTTTCTTCAAATTTGTCATGATATTAATTCACAACGAATTTTGTGTTCTTTATCTCTGAATCTCTATCGGTAATACATAGAAAATGAATTGGTCAAATGGTTTTTAGTCATGTTTGGAAGAATGATATCGATGGTGATGATTGTGTTGTTTACATACGTGATTTGAATCCAATCCTCAAGGAAGAGAAAAAAAATGGATTGTGAAGAACTGAATCCGGTTGAATTGAGCTGAAATCAAGCGTTCAATTTAACACGTCGAAATAACGTTTGAATTTTTTCAGTTCAATGAACATTTCATACTTCAGGCATGAATATAATAATATTTTGAAGGAAGTATGTTGATTAATATACAAGTAGACATGATTAGATCTAATCAGGCCTTGAAATGAAAAATATGTTTTTGACGCATTTGAAAACTGCATGTCAAAGGTTTAGAATATTTAGGAATTGTTTAGTATTTTGTATTGTCACTGGATTAACGTAAAGGGTCAGACTTGGTGCTGAGAAGTGGAGAAAGATGATTTTCATTCACAGCGAGACGCAGTTGTACAGTTTTATTGGCTCGATGCCTTGTCACAACGTCAAAGAAGAATGCATCTTTCATTGGCACCTTGATTGGCACGTAAAGGTTGGGAAGGTGTTGGTATTGGTGATGGCGGTATTCCTTCCACAGCTTGAATACTTTTCATTAGTTCTCGAAAAACCTAAGGACATGAAGTAATGCAGTGAATGAGATATCATCTTCAGATTGAAGAGTCTCAGGAATTGAGAAAAAAACTTGTAAAATTCTGAGCTCACATTGTCATACTTTGGTAATAATTGAGTTTCAATTCCAAATGTTTTGCTCCGTTTTTTAGCGTTACAGCTAAATTAATTGCCATTACAACTATTTATTAACTGCTTCATCAAGGAGAATAGCACAATGTGGATGGTTAGTATTTAAATACTTCAGAATTTTGCTATGCCAATTACATTTTTTGATATAAAAGCTGATAAATAGCTGTACACAGAGAAAAGTTTATATTAGATATTATTAGCCAAAGTATCGTACCCGTGGGTATATATCCGACTATGACGATAAGAACTATAGGTTTGTATTTTCTAATTACTCCGCACGCTGATTTCAGAAAGAGTCGTGGTAATTTGTCGCATATTCGTGGTTCTTTCCGCCACAATGAAGTACATCCCACGGCTATGATATAAATATATTCATTTTTGCTACAAAATTTTCTCCGTGTAGTGAGAATTAATGTTGCTGCAGAAGTGATTAAAATGAGTGAACGCCAGATTGCGGCTAATGTGAATTCATTTCTTGCGTGTACAGAAGTGAAATAGTGAAAATACTGCAAGTTCGATAAAAATGATGATTTCACTCTGTGAAAGTGAATATTCACCCCATAAGAGTGGATTCTCATTCTTCTCGAGAATCGCATTCCGCTCCTCAAAGCAAGTCAAAATCTCACTCCAATGGAGTGAGAATATTCATTCTTATGGAGTTGAATTCTCACTCTTGCCAGAAGTGAAGTATTTTCACTCTTTAAGAGTGGATTTTTCCCTGCAAGAAATCCGTAGTCCCAGATAGTGACGATCGATCTTTGTCTTCTTGTGATTAGCCCTCTCAAAGGATTTAAAACAAACAAAAACATCTCTTGGTTTTTGTTGTACATCTTTTTCACCTCACATTTGCTCATGTAAATGATAGGTGCAATGCGCATTATTATTGGGTACACACGTAGAAGGCTGGAACAGGTGTTTAGAATCTTTTATATTTACCTGAACAACGCGACAATTGAATCTAGCGCTGCATTCAACGTATCCGCATCTCCAGTGCTTCTTTACAAGATTTACTATATCTCGGTATCTCGTGCTAGAGGCGACTGTAGGTGAAAGGGCATCTTGTTTATTGCCCACCACTAGTAGAGGTACGCCCCTCATATCTCTTGCTTCGTAAATCTGTTCACGCAGTGTTCTAATATACTGAAATAATGACAAAAAGAAATTATTAGATAAGAACATTCATGTTTCATTTTGTGATGAAAGAGTGAAAAGAAAATTAATCCACTCTGCTGAAAATGCCTGTTGGAATGTATTTCTTGCCACTATTTGATTAGATTGGCGAAACTGCAAATATCAAGCAGAATCGGTTTTTTTCGGGTTCTAACGGGATCTTCCAAATTTGGAATGCCAGTCGGAAGCAGATGAAACCAGTTTTGGGGCACATTTCCTACTATAAACACCTTTCAAAGTCGGGCAAAATTTACCTCACAAATTCTAACAGGTATTTTAACCAGGGTATCAACAAACTGTGAAATGAAATATCTCCTTCTCCAGCTGACAGAAGAACAACATTTTCATAGGAAATATACTCACATGGTAGGAATCCATATTGCAGTAATTTCAAATATCGTTACCCTAGTAGCAAAATGTTTGTCTGGGACGTTTTCTGCACGTTCAGAAAACCTTCCATAAACGTTCCAGTGGCACGTTGTGATGTCAGACTATGACTACCAAAGCAAAAACTGACAAATTTTCTCCCCAGTTTTAACCGACATCACCAGATTCCGAACATCATGTGAAAACTCGGTAGCAACATTTATCCCAGTTTCTGAGAGGACGTTGCAATTTGGTTACCGTGGATGGCATCGAGGAGGAACTTTGTCAGTTTTTGACCGGATTTCATGAGATACTTGGCATTTTCAGCAGGGTTTCCAAGTAAGCAAAATAGACGTTCGGTCTGCACATATTTCAACTCTATAATCAATTAGCATGTTTATTTATACACCATACTCGATAGGAATCTATACATTTTTGAATTCTCAGATTATTTGGGAATCTACTGAAATTGTTTGAATATTTCCCAATAGCAATTGACTTGGGTATATTTCATTGATATTAAAAAAATACTTCAATCCGCGTTTGATGATTCTTCTTAGCAAAATTTATCCGAGGTATCGTTTAAGACTGTATGGAAATGAACGACATTCCATTATGCATTTAATACGTACATGGAAGGTGTCTTGATTGCTGAGATCGAAGACAAGAATGTAGGCGTTGGCGCTCCGTAAACCGTAATAACGAAAATCCGTCCATTCAAGATGCGAGCTGACTGGGAAGTAAGGTATGGAAGGTAAATCTGTAATTTTTAATTCATAGAGTCGATCGGCTAATACAACGCTGGGGTAAAAAGTTTCTCGTTTCTCAGTTGGTCTGTATTCTTCAGAGAATTCATTCCACACAAATTGCTGAAACAAAAAAAGGGTGAAATGTTCAGTACGAATGTTGTTCAAATTATAGTTTTAACTATCATTCATACTCTCATGGGGAATTGCTTTGTTGCAGGTTCAGGTTTGTCTCAAAGTAAATACTATTCGTGAAAAGATGAATTTAATCTGATGTGAGAATATTCTCGTTCCACTCATTAAATTGTCGTAGTAGTGAAATGGTGTTCATTAGAACACGGAGACGAAAGAAACTTTTACAGACATTGATATCCTGTGAATGCTTATATTTTTCTAAGCTATCTCAAGGCATGGAACTTTTTGCATTCTTCTCTGTGCGAATCTTCTGAATTGCAAGTCGTTCAATAATCGCCTCCAACGGACGGAAACTAATCTCGGAAATGAACGGAAGTCATTTGCATCTGTCGTGAAATGAGTTTTCTCATGACAAATAGAACAATCGGGTTCTTCAGTTTTCTCATTTACCTATTGCGCCTTTAGCTCTTTGTAATCTGTCTTCTGCTTCATTACTTCCCCCTTATTTCCGAAATATTGTTGGTCATATTCAAAAATTACTCGATTTTCACATTCTTCGACTTGTTGGAATGTTTTCCTATTCCACTGTATCAAAGGGTCGGTACACATTTTTGTTGGTCATTTTTGAATAGGAATACTTGCAACAGACAGCACACAAGTCCCTTTTGAGGTCGCAGAGAATTCAAAGTAAAGAATACCTACGGAATTCATTTCTATGAATTCATGGAGTATTCTAAATAAACACGTAGAATATCAAAAGAATTCTTGGAGAGTTCTCGATGAATACACGTGGGAGTTCTTGAAATACACATAGAAAATGCGTTCCCCGGTGAAAATGAACATTAGATGAATATTCGAATGGTAGTTACCGATTAAATGTCATAGAAGACTTACGTCACAATTTTTTATCTCATGATGAGAAAATTAAATTTTGCATCAAATATCGAGTCAATTCAGATTCTCGAAAGTCCATGAGATTGGGTTGAATTTGATTGATTCTACTAAGTACATCACTTGCACTGCCAGTCACGCATATTCATTTGTATTGAATAGCGAATAGATATGATCGATTTCGATAAGCACATCATCTGCTTCACCAGTCGTATATGATCATGTCAAATGATGAATGGTCATGTTCGATTCCGAAATGCACTTATTCAAAATGTGGGTTGGAATCCTCACTACAACAATGGTTTACATTGGGGGCAAATAATTGAATTTGTAATTCCAATTAAATTTGATTTCCATCGCCCAATTCTTTATTTTATTTATAGAATTGTAGTAAGATAAAAATTCCTGAAGTAAGCTCATGATTTTCGATGTTGTGAGGGAAATTGAAAAGAAGTATCAGATCTACTAGGTAATAGTGAGTCGCATCATAAATATTTTGAAAAAAATTTCATTGTAAGTAATTGACAAGATCACACTAGTTGAAAATATACAAATATTTGGTAAAGTTCATTGGATTTTTCGATAGAATTACCGAAAAAACGGTATATTAACCATCTTTTCTGGCATAATTACCGAAAACTTCATGATTTCCCAAGTTTATTCTCGAGGCAATTACTGCCTTGATTACTGGAGAATTTCTCTACAGTGAATCAGGGTAAGATGAGGTAATAAGGCATCAAACCTCATTTTCCGAAAGAAAATTTGAAGATTGTAGTTGAATCTCCTTATTTTTGTTACGTGGATGAGGTTTGGCGTATTATTTTATGCTGTAGAAGAGTGGGAAAGTGCGTCATCTCACCCCTATTCACCCTATTTCACTATCGTGTATGTTTTGGATAATCGAAGGCCTGGATTTAAGGGGTAATATCACTTTGTGGACGGAAAAATTGACGTTATTTTCAAAATCTTGCCATGGAGTGAAAAATAATTATCAGTGTATGGGGTCTCTTGCATATGAAAGTACTAGTCTTTGGGTACAAAAAACACTCTTCATTCAATTTTTTCAATCCAAAATGGCGGCATGGTAGTACGGTCAAAAAAACATTTTTTTTTCCTCGTGTTTAAAACGGGCGTACCGCTACAGGTCACAATTTTCAATCTAAAACAAAAAACGAAAAAGTTCCTCAAAATATAGCTCAAAATCTAGCTATCTACGTAGGATTTTTTCAATATCAGCTTTCTTACAAATTTTATAGCCGACTTTCTCATAAAAATCGAAAAGAAGTTCAAAGTGACGCCATATTTTCTTCAAAATTTGTTTTTCGGAATTGAATCAGTATCGAACCAGAGTTGATCACATTGTAGGTTAATATGAAAATACAATACCGGGTCTGTTTTCATAGAATATTGTCTCACTACGAAACCGGTCGTGGATTGGAGTTTAAACTAATTTAGTCGCGATACCGCTGTTTCAGTATGACAAGACCGCCCCAATACAGAAGCAGAGTCGTTAACAATGCAACATAGCATGAAAATACGAGATTGTGCCGGTACTGATACGACATTGTTCCACTATGGAATCCATGGCGAATCGTTGTTTTATTCAACTGCATGGTAACATGGCTGTTTTGGCGAGACGAGACTACGCCAGTACTGAACTGGCGTTGACTACACTCTGGAATATATGGAAATTCGTTACTCTAACAGTATCGACAGAACATTGTCCCATCACGGAATTTGTGGTCGATCGGAGTTGGAATCAACTTGGTCGCGATACCAATGTTTTGGCCTGACCAGACTGCTCCAGTACAGAATCAGAGTAGTTAACAAAGCAAGGTAGTACAAAAATACGTGATTCTGCCTGTACTAATAACACATTGTCCCACTTAGCGATCAGTGGTAATTCGAACTTTGAGTTAACATGGCTGTTTTGACGAGACGAGACAATGCCACTCCTGAACCAGAGTTGAATACACTCTGGAATACATTGAGATTCGATTCTCCAACAATATCGGTAGAACATTGTCCCACCACGGAATGGGTAGTCGATCGGATACCAATTTTTTGATGTGCCAAGATTGCTTTAGTATAGGATCACACTCCATACAAAGGTAGAGCACAATAAAAATATGATCCTGTGCCAGTATCGATAGAATCTTGCCGTCTTCTGACTCGGTGGTAGATCGTAGTACTTCAATGGAGTTCTCACAATAAATGGCAATTCAAGTCATCCGTCGTTAACTCTGAGATTGACTGATGTGATAGAGATTCGATTTCTCATCCGCAGGACCCGAGTTCAACCCTCAACCGATGAACTCCCAAGAAGTGCTTTTTTTCGATAATGATAATCAGAAATATATGTGTGCGAAATTCCGAAAGTGTAATTTCATCATGTAAATTTATTTTTAATAGTTAGACTTTTATAAACGGGTAACGTCGGTTACCGGTACTGTCCCAGTACTGGGTCGGAATCGAATTTCCACATGGGACGTCATCATTATCACTTCCTATTGCTTATTCAGTTCTGGCAAAACAACTGGTCTTTTTGAGATGCCAGAGGTCCGTCATGAATGACCAAAACCAAACAGCACTGTCAGCCTAATTGGCTCTGTAATGGTAAGTTAGAAACGCCAATATTACCAAATTCATAAAGCTGCTACCGTCAAATTTGAAATGCCAGTACTACCAAATTTGATATTCCAATATCCACAAAATTGAGACATTGTTATCACTTCGTCCATTTTTCTATACTGGTAGAACAACCGTCAAGTTTGAAATTGCCAGTACTGGGGCAACTCTGGCAACAGCACTGCGCCAGTAGTGGTCCATTTGGTAATTGTCACATGGGTTGCTATTATGATGCATTATACAGTGTTTTATTATCCTCCGTGTTCATCAAACTCACCCGAATGATGCTGGATTTTCCTACTCCAGGTGCTCCAAGTAATACTACTTTAACACGATCCAAACTATCAGCAGGACTGTCTTCTTCTTTGGACCCGTCATCGGGATGTTCATAAGCTATAATTTCACCTCCTCTTCTTTCCAAGTAGTCCAAATCTAGTTCTGGAAGGAAAAACATTACTTTTGTAGGATAAAATCAAAGAATGGTGTGAGTTCAAATCAACTACAATCATCTCAGCAATTGAGGTAATTGAGGTGTTGATGAAGAATACTGGTAATCCAGAGAAGTAGAATTCCAATCAGAAATCAACAGTAATAATTTTTTCATTAATGATTTTGAGATTTATTGTTCATTATCTCTAGAACCAGAATTTTCATTTTCCGCAGTTTCCATCGTAACTTGCGATAATGAAAAATATTCATTTCAATTGACAATGTGGGGAAACATAATTATGATTTCAGAGATAATGATAATAAATCCCGAAATCATGTGTGAAACAACTCATTATTCCTGATCCCTGGTTCCAACCATTCAATCGAAGTTTTTGTGGAGAATGAATATTGTGACCCTAGTAGCACAAGGATGTTAGAAATATCCTATAGATGTTCATAGAACATTCAAATATGCGAAAATATTCTATAGATATCAATAGGACATTCGAAGCGTATCAATATATTCTGTGCATGTTCATAGAATATTCCAAACATCTTTGTGCCACTTGGGGAGGTAATCCATTACTCCGTGATATGAAATTATGGAATTATTGTTGATATTTCAATACATTATTTCATAAATATCTTTCTGCTAAAATTATTCTCAATGTTTCCATTCTATCTCTTTTTACCTTACTATGAATTCTCTGGAAAAAATCATCCTCCGTTCATTGTGCAACAATAAACAAGTTTACTATCGTTCTATTATTCTGAGAATCGGTTCGATTCTAGGTTGCCGTTTCAATTGAAAGTTATTAGGGCTTTTTATTTTTTGAATGGTACAAAAGCAACCACGCTCTCGCAAACGAAAAATACATCGATTTCAAAGTGTTCTTCTCTTCAGAAGTTATAAAAGTATACTGTGGAACCCGAATGTATTGTTCGGACGAAACTATAAACAGTATTGCATTGTGTTGATCATATCGATCGTGGCTTGAATTTTGTAGTGGGAAGCAAAACTACATTTGTATAACATGAATTATTCTTGGCGTCTCGAAGGGAATAGGGTATTGTTTACTAAGGGAGAAAGTGAGAAGTTTCCGATGAGCGGGAAGTTTGTTTCCCCGAGACAATCATACGAGTGGAAGTTTTTCATTTTCCCTTGAGGTGGATATACTATTTTTCCCCACACCTGCAAGGAGTAAATTTTTCGTGTATCTTGGGTAAGGTGTACCACGAATGTTCAACAATCCCTCTGTAAGGTAAACATTTTCCTCCCAGTTGGTAGAAAGGAGTTATTTTCCTCCAGCTCTTAGCCAGCGAATGAAAAATTAGTATTTTTCTCTTCGCTGTTAGCGAGTGAAAACAACTATTTTCTTTTCCTCCCGCTTCGGCTATTGGCCTGAAATTGAACACTTTCTTCTCCTGAAGCAGGTTCAGAAACATTGAAGCTTTATGCGCAGACGTGGATGAAGAATCACAACTCGATTAGGAAGATTGTATTTGTGCATGAGGAAATGTTTTTCCATCATACGAATCCAAGAGTGTTTGGTTTGTTGTATTTTGATGAAGTACAATTCTATACGATAGAGAATGCACATTGTGAAAATCTTTTTCACACTAGTGGGAGAAGTAACAATTTATCTCACGCTGCATCCCAGATAACACAAGAGTTCTAAAAAAGTTGTTCATGGATACGTTGTATTCATTATGAGCTTTCTCAGAACTCTTGTGTTATTTGGGTTAACAATAAATGGACGGAAGATGTTTGATTTGATCATTATAAAATGATTAGGACATAAAAGGATTGTAATTGTTTTTCCCCTTGGGAGTATATATCTTCATCATTATGTAGGAGCGCTTTGTTTGATTCTATTTATTAGTGAGTAATTCATCTTCTAACTGCATCGTGCATTTTTGGGCTTTTGAACTGTTTCCCCATTTTTGCAGTGTTTTCAATGAATCAAACTTCTCTTATCAATTTGAATTATGTTTTTTGGATTCCTTATGAATTTTCACGTATATCATCCCTCAGTTTAATTTGGATGATCAGTTTTGTAACACAAGATTTTTTTTATAGAGCAGTTCGTGTAAAAGCTTAACTGTCTATTTGTTGGTCAATTGATCCTGGGTAACAGGATATCAAAGATGCAAACTTAGTCACATTTTTTATCTAAAATTATTGAAAAATATTTTAATGGATTAACAAATTCTAAACATCCTCCCTGAACATACCACAGAAAAAGAGATTCTGAAGCTGTTCTATGTTCTCTTCTATCGAATACCTCTCATATCTTATCACAATATTCTCAAGATATTTTGCACTGAAAAAACTGTTTAGTTATCGTGGCTGAAAATTTTAATACAATATAACCTCGATTAGAGATTTAGTTGCATCAACTAAATATTAACCCTCAACTGGTAACTTTTCTTCAGCATCCGTTAATGGTAATCATGGGTCATTCATGTTATGTGTATCTTAAACTCTTTTAATGCATTCAAAAGAATTTTGAAGGATTTGTGAACGTGGTTTAAATAATTTATCTTGACAGTCTACAACTTTATTATTTAAACATGTATTTTTCAACATTCATGGAACAAAACGAAGAAAAAAATGGTATTTCTATAGAAAATCCATATATATGGATTTTTAAGCACCTAAAGATTTTTAAAAAAAATCAAATGAAGCATGTTTTTTGAAAGAAAAGGATCGTGTTCTTCGGGAAAAAATACCATATTCCTGTTAGATGGAGAAAACGTATCAATTTCCAACGAAGGATAATAGGGTATTTTTCAAACTTGATTTCGGATACTTTAACCTTCATAGGTTGATGCCGTCCCAAACATCACAAGAGTTCCCTAGTTATGCTAATTAACAAGTATTCATTATGAATATTTTGGATTCGAAATGAACAATTTAATTTTCAGGAAGAACCCATATCGAGATTTCATAATGAATTGTGCGGGCATTCAATACGTTTTCATTTTGAATTCATTCTCAACCCACACATCACCGTCTTTGTGAAGAGAACGTTGCTGCAACAAGCTGGTTGCGAGTAATTTCCCACTCAAGCATGTAACAGGTTATATAGTCTGATATAGTGGTGATATAGTCACCACAGAATATTAATCTAACCCATTTAATGTAACTGTTACAAGCTTGAGTGGGAAAAAGTCGCAACCAGCTTGTTGCAGCAACGTTCTTGTTACGAAGACTGTGATGTGTTGGGTGGGTTGAATTCTTATTAAATTTATTATTGCTCGCATAACCGGAACTATTCGAGAAGTCTTGCTCTTAAAAAAGCTTTATAAATTCAAACTGATCTTTTGTGTTGGCTGGGGTTTGAGGGGAAAGCACACAATAAAATGACACGGTAATGCACAATTATGAACTTCGAAACTTGAAATCAACCAATCCATTTGAACCAAGTTTTTATTTTGGTCTGGACACAAATTACCTACACTGAGAGAAAAAACTGTAGCTGAAAATGAGCCCAAGTACGGTTTTTAGTCATAGTAGCTATTTTTCCACTATCACAGCGTTTTCCATAGCTATTTCAATGAAAAATGTAGCTACTGTAACTACAAAAATGTACTTGGGCTCGTTTCCAGCTACAGTTTTTTCTCAGTGTATGGTTACCGTTTGAGGGTTGATATAGTTATAGTCCCTCGAACTGAAAACTTTTGTTGCAACAAACAATATTTCACTTCAGGCAACTGAAATTTTCTACTTGATGTCGTTTTTACGTGGAGAAAAAATCATGATAACCATATTCATACAAATATAGTAATCGGAGGATATGATTCATTATGACGATGAATGACAGTCGGTATGTGACAATTAATCATAACTCTCGTAACAGTTACTATATTTATGCTAAACACTGATAGATGTGTAGTATTTGATGTCATAATGAATTATGTCCTTCGATTACTATACTTTGTCTGATAACCATTATTATATCCTTTCCTTGGTGTAGTTACTACAACTAAAGAGTTTTCTCAGTGTGTACTAGTCGGGAATCCGATACGATTAAAAGTACAGGATTCAGTTTTCAATTGAATATGAATGAAATATTTCTTGTATTCAGGGTTCAGACAAGCTTTGTTCAATCAATTTCCCTGAGTTTTCCCTGTGATTTCCCTGAGTAAAATTCTAATTTCCAGAAATCGTCGGATTATGAATGTGTCCCTAAACATTTTTCCCTCAGTGTATAATTTCTAAGATTCCACGATTGGAAATTAAGAAAATATGTTGTAGAGAATGAAAAATAGAATAAATGAACAAATTTTTATATCGAAAAAATTCTAGTGATTTCCCTGAGATTTCCAGGTGTTTTGAGTCCAATCTTTATTTCCCTGAGTGTTCCCGAATTTCCCGGAATTCCAGTTCTGTCTGAACCCTGTTGTATTCATAACATTTAGAGGATAATTACACTCTTCTTTACATTACCTAGTAGTCGTTTATTCGCCAGTAGATAAGACTTTGAAAATATTTCTTCGTTCTTATTTGCTGCGTGATCCATTAATCATATCAAGATGGAGAAGATTTTTCTGCAATGTCTCCCGATCAATCTTGAATTTCCGCAATTCAATTGCCACTTTCCGGAGCACTATCTTTGATAATTCCTTTGTTCGATGGGTTCATCTCCTTTCTCACACAGATGTTCATCTCACCGTGAGGAACTTGTGAACTTTCGATGCAGGTATGACAAAAAAAATTATCGTTCTTACTACGAAACTGTCTGCCATTCGCAATGCATTGTTGTGGCAGCGAAGAGCATATTCGATACAACGTGCTGTGTAGATAGACAAAAGATGCGTATCGTTGTAGGACGGGTACCAGATCGTTCTATACTATAACTATATTTTTTTCCATTAAATAAAGAATGATTTAAGTGGAATAAAATTCTTACTTCGCTCTTTTGAAATAACATATCTATTTTCGTTGAAAAATAATCTTTATTCTGTGTACGAGAAAAAACTATTCAACATTCATTTCAATCGAATAAGGTCCTCGAGAGAACAACATGGTCGTCAAACGTTCAATGAACATTGAATGAACATTCGATAAACATATACGGACATTTTGATGATCAAGGAACATTCATCAAATGTACGTGAACGTTTCACGGACGTTTGGAGGTCTTGGTTCTCTTTGAGGTTTGTTAACTATTAACAAATCTCATTTAACCCAAAGATGGTTTGTTTATAATTGATAAGCCTTCCTTGTCACCAACAAACCTTCCTCTCAGTGTACAGAAATGAATGTATTTACAAATAAAGCTGCGTGTTTCTTGAAATATAATCTTGTATAACAAAGACTAAGACAAACAATCTATTAGGATGAATTGAAAAACTCCTCGAGAATTAGAGTCTTCGAAAGAAAAACTTCGAGGTAGTGGAAAGATTAAGACTTGCCGAGAGCTTCGACGAGGCGGGACGTTTCGATTAATATTGTCTCGAAAAATTCAATGAAATATCTCGGTATTGATCACCGAGATTGATCGAAAACAAACGAGACCGAGAAAGGCCCCGGTCTCGTGCGAAGCCCTAAAAACTCCCTCAAGAGAACAGAAACATTCAACAAATGTTCGTTGCACCTAAAGTGAAGCTATGAACATTTAAGGGTACATTGAACGTTGATTGAATGTAAATCCATCTAAAATCAACTTCAAAAAAAATCATTTAGTTGACTCGTGTTCTTTCAGGGTTCAAACGCCATTTACTTGAAATCACTTTTTTCACCTGGTTGCCAGCATAATTCGGACAGTTTTTGTCCGATCAACTTTGATTCAAAATGGATTTTGAAGAGAAACCTTGTTTTTTATGGCGCGACGTAACCTTTTTTCGCAAAAACAATTTTTTATTGAAAATTCCGTAGAAATTCTGATTTTTTACTCCAAATGGTTGCCATTTGCTTGCAAATCAATATTTTCAAAATCCCCCCCGCAAAACCACAGCCATTTAAATATATTTTGAGAATCTTTTCCGTTTTTGCTCTCAGGCGTTCCGTTTTACTACAACGCTATCAACGAGAATTAGACAATTCCAAAGAAGCGCCATGTTTGACGAAGCCATGTGCGTCAACATGGCGTTGGAAAAAATCAACAGCAATTCTTTCACGCAATATTAAATTTATTGCAAATGTCTAAAAAGTTTTACATGAATCCATCAAGTCGATTCCTTTTTATCCATAACACAAAATAACTCCTGGACTTTCACGTTCAGAGTGTTCATATCCCTCAATACTGAACTGTGAAAGCCTAGATTTGTTTATAGTGATCTAATTCATTTAATTTAATCTGATCTCATGTGAGTATTCACAATATTAAACTTGACCCTTTTTTTAGTTAATGCGTGTAGAGAGTGTGTTACTATATTCAATCAATTTTATTCCATTGATTGTGAGATTGATCTCATCGACTATTCAGCTACTTTGTGTTTGTTGGAATTTTTTTCTCTCCACATTTTTATGCATATGATATATTGTATGATATGATGTATATGATATGTCTCATTCGTAAGATACTATGATCAAGTCGGTGCCGCGGCTTTTAGACTTATCATCTCTACTGCTGCGCTCGAGGCGGTAACGCGCGATGCCCGGTGCTCTCCAGTAGAGCTCTCCGGTTCAAGACAGACACATGCGCGAATGTTCCGTTGCCTCCCTAATCCTCTGATGGTCCAAGCACACAAGCTACGTAAACGTGAACGTGAGGAGCGGAAGGCTGCGCAGATTTCATGTACAGCCTCTGCGCATCCTCGCATTTCTTGCGTTGGGGTTTGCATAAGTTGTGTAGACGGTCCGTTACGTCGCGCAGGGAGCTTATAAAACTATTGCAAAACACCAGGAATTCGGATACCCATAACATCTGAAATCTGCAAAGCAAGCTTGGAAATCCAGTTGGAACTTCTGGGAATCCGTGATACAAATTTACCATCTGAGAAACCAGGTAGGAAATCCATAGGAATTGTTCCGAACTTTCTACAGGAAAATATGGAAATCCATCTGAACCCAACTGATTTCTTCTATAGATTCTCATTTGGATTTTTCCAATAGGGTCCTAGTCTGATTAGTGGGGATGGTGGGACTCGTCTCCCTGTCACCTACTGGATTCGTGCCGCAACTGTGAGATATTGCAACTATAGTACATTGTGCAACAAGTGCGCAAAGTTGGTGATACTCCCACTCCTGCGGACCCAGCCACCCTGGTTCCGCTCGGGGAACAGGATTCGCAGGAGTACGGGAATCTCCAGCTTGGCGCACTTGTTACACAACGTATTATTTCCTAACAGCCGTGCGAAAAAATGAGATTAGGCAACATTCCTGCACACTCTCGACGATGATCAACACGTCAATAAAATCAAGGAACTAGTGCTTGAAAATCGACGATTGAGTTAGAGGCACTTACTAGCATCGTTAGAATATCGGAAGGATCAGTGAAAACCATTTCGAAAAATCATTTTGGCCTGAGAAAAGTGGAAGCACGATTGGTTCCAAAATCACTCATTGATTCTTCGTGAGTTCTTCGCCAAAATTTCGCCAATTTAGCTCCGTGTGATTGCTGGCTATGCAGCAAACTCAAACGACCGCTCCGGGGAAACGGTTTTGAGTCAATTGAAGACATTAAACGTGAATCGCTACGCGCATTGAAGACTATTCCGGAAATTGACTTCAGCAACTGTTTCGAGGGATGGAAAAAACGTTGGTACAAGTATATTGGGGCCGGGGAGATTACTTTGAGGAGGACGAAATAGATTTGGAAGAATAAATTGAGAATATTTAAATTATGAACAAAGTCTTACTATTTTTTGCCCACAGTAGTACATAAAATTTAATCCGCGGGACAATTTTTTCTCAGTTTCCACGGACTTCTCACTGTGTACAGTGAGAACAAGCAGGGGATCTATTCTGCACTATCAAGTCTCTGATACTATGAAATAACGGACCTCCGTATAATAATTTTGGATGGTATATGACGAAATTTCAGCAACCAGAAGAAGTAAAAGTATTTATTTCAAGCTCGCCTAGAGCCAATTAATATAAAATGTTAGCAAATTCAAGTCATACATGTATTTAGAAACAACTTCCAATAAAAATATCAAAATTCATGCTCATTCATAGCTCAAAGAACAATATTCTTATAAAAATCAAGAGCATACGTATAATCCACACAATTCCCATACGTGTTTTGTGAAATAGATTGAAAATTGATAAGAGTATTATTCAAATCTTGATAAGACTTAAAGGATCCCATTGGACCAAACTAAATCCTATTGTAAATTCCCGGATCGGTTTTAACCAAGGCATTGTACAATATCCAACAGGTTTCTCTCACCAAAGTTCTCTATAAGTCGTTTACTTATCTTTGTAATAGCTTTTCAATCACAGAAAAATAGACACTATAAGCGACTTATCATAAAAATTATATCTCTTGTTTACTAAAGTAAAATGACCTAAGCGGAATTTTTCCATTTTAGAGCATGATGGAACGTGATAGAAAACCTTCTTCTATGATTCATCTCAGTTATTGTGTTCGAAATAAATACTGATAGATTAAAAAAGTTTTCACCTGCCCGAAGAGAAATCGTTCGAGGGAAATACGTGACGAAAAACGAACGGAAGATTGAAGTGGATAGTGTGGTATAGAGATGAGAGTAATCATAAAATTGAGAGAGAGAATGTTTCCAGTGGTGTATCGAAATCGATTTTCCTATACAATATCGTATGATCTCGAAATATATTGCATCTTATTTCTGCATTACGCTATCATAATGGAAATCATTTCTGTCATTCGACTTTTTTCACACTGTCAGAAAATATGGCAAGTTTTACCTGACTTGAATGATGGGTTCTTCTCCCTAATTACGAAGGAATTGTATTTAATTGAAAACAGGAGATTTTTCCTTCATTTTATGGAGCTATTCTACTTTTTTAATATCGAATCCTCCGAAAAGTGAAGAAAAACTCTACCAAATTCTAGAGAAAAGTCCCCCATCATGAGGGAATTTTACTGCGACCATTTTTTTTTCTTGGGGGAAGATTTCACAATTATTTTTTAGAGTGCATTTTTCAAATTTTATTTCAAACGCAAAGAGAAATGATAATACTGGCAATATTTCTGTAGATTGGTTATCACCTGGAGAATAATATTTCGAGAATCATTTTCCATCTCGTCCCACATCAAATCGAATATAAAAGGATGAGGTTCGAGATTCCTAAAAATGATACAGTGAACATGGATTCAGCAGATCCAAGTAGTATTGGGTCAATAACGATGTGTCAACGTACAGCTGCTTAATAAAGGTCAAGCACGTCAGTCGATATCGACCTTTTACTTTTTGAGGTTTGTGGTATTCGGGATCGTAGAATTCAATTCACTTTGTTATAGTTGGAAATAAATTGAAAAGTCACATGATTGAAGACCCATTCCCTGTACTGTAATGAGAAAATATAGTACAAAAATAACAATCATTAGAAAATGACTCAGGAATGAATAGTTAGGTAATGATTGATAGCTGCACTCACTACTTCACAGTGAACGTAACTCTCCACTATTTTTCTTACAGTGTCCAAAAACAGTTTCCTCAGTTCGTATCCTTGTTTGGAAGGATAGATACTTGAAGATACATCCATGTGGAAAATTTTCAGATCCTCAAACTGAATAAACCGCCAACACAAAAAACCTAGTCATGAAAGCACGGCCGATAACCGGCCAGTGTATGGCTGGTGTTGAATGGCCATTCATTGATTCGTTATTACTGGCCGGTATATGATGCACAACTGGCTGATAAGGTACCCAAAATTGCAAACAGCTGATGATCGGCCCATTAGTGGATCAATTATCGATTCTATCACTCGTCGAGTATTCTTCGTCATTGCTGGGTCCAAGTTATCATCCATAGCAGTGAACTATTAAAGGGCATTGACGAATGCCAATACTGGACGATTAATTTCGGCTATAGTCCAGTCGTGAAACCATGTTAGGGTGATACACAGTTATAGATATTCAACACAAAAAATGTGTTATAATCGATCAACTCGAGTTCAATGTTGAATGTTGAAATAACATTGGATACCTGTTGTACTAACATTTAAGTAATCTGAATCTGAACTAATGTTCAAGATGAACATGTTTCGTCAATCACTTGGAATATAATTTGAAGTCGTTTTCACATATCATTCATATGTTGTATCATATGGACCCTATTTAATACCGATGAATAAATTTTTTCCAACTGTTTATGATTTGAAATTGAGATTAGTGATTGTGCAGGATTTCCTTAACATTTCGAAATTACTGGACCTTCTTAATTCTCCTCCCTTACAAATGGAGAACGTGAAGTAGAATCATCCTTATCTGAAACATGAGTTTCGTTTGAAATCTCATTAGAAAGATAGCATACAATCTAAAAGTTAATTGAAGACCAAACTTCTTAATAACCGGTTTCTGCATATTATATCCAAATATCACTCTTCAACTAATTAATTGGGGATAAATGAAGTGAAGAAATTAATTAATTTCTGCGTCTTTCTCACATCTGGGGAGAGCTCGACGTTTTTCAAGAATAACCTGCGATTAAGCTAATTAACTAGTGGTCGTTATCAGTCCGTCCAATAACATTTTCCAGATTCATTAAGGAGATACGAGCGTGCCCTCTGAATAAACATTTTCTCGAGAATAATCTTTAATACTTCATCTACACTGTAAAAAATTTCTATGGGAAACTTCACATAAATCTTCGGAAGTAATTAACACATACGTGCGTTAGAAATTTTCCGTATTTTACCGGGAATTTACTGGAAAATGATGGTGAAAATCATATGAAGTTCGGAAATTTCATGTAAATGTACAGGAAATTGATTTTCCTTCCGTTATTCGATTACTCATTCGTTTCAATAAACTATTCAAAGTTTAGCAGCATGTTTGAAACGTCATCTTTTCGTTCTCGAGTGGAACGCGTCTTGAACGTTCCTTATTTTGAGAAATCTTGGAGATGTAATTTTCTTAATGAATTTCCAAGTTCGATTTTGGTTCATTATTGAGAAGTTTATGTAATTATTTAATAAAATATCTTGATTTGATTCAGATTTTCGAGAAATTAATTCTGGAATATTTCAGGAAGACGTGATATTACAAGAATTCAAATAATAACGGAAACAATCATCTTCACACTACTGGGATTATCACCCTAAAAGAATACGAGCCAAATAGACCAATCTCCAGTTGACTTCGAGAAATAGTGCAGTTCCCTCAAATGCTTGGCGTCACGAATTAAATCGCGCCATATTTGTATTTCTGGTGCATAAAATCCGAATCCAAGGACGTAACTTACAGTCATAGCTATACGGAAAAAACCGGTAGAGTGAAATATGGGCGGATCAAACATTTGGTCACTGAAATCAATCGCATCGTTATTCCAACTGAATGTCCCGTTAGTTTGAATAAGCATGTCGTCATTTCAATTGAGCTGCTTGGGTCTTATGATCACGCAATTTGGTCTATCCATATTTTACTTTACGCTTCGTAATTATCCTTGCTGCTTTTTCTCCGTGTAATTACCTTAGTTAACTGCAAACTCACTTCATGATGTTACACTTCGTGAGATTTCTAATCAATCAATCAATCACATACACTGTCAGAAATATCTGGAAGTTTTTTTCAATTACGTACATGAAATCAGGTTCATATACATTCTGCATTAAATTTAATGTACCAAAACATGAAAAGACTATAGATTATGCTATAGTTTACATTTAATTTCATGTAAAATGTGCATGAAACTGAATTCATGTACGTACTTGAAAAAAACTTTAAAATTAATGCAGAAATTTTCAACAGTGTAGCTTATTATGCTAAAAACATATTAAAAACATTCATTCATCCAGGATGTAGCCAAATGTGATGTTTTTCAAAAGGAGTCTTTTCTGAATGTTTATAAATTCACATTCAAAGAATGTTCAATGAACCTTCAAATGACTGTAACATCATTTGAGGCTCAACGAACGTTCTTTGCACGTTCCTATTCTCTTGGGATATATCAAGAAACGATATCTCGGTTGATTTTCTGTCAAATACCGCAACTGACAGTGAAATTTCTGTGTGGGATGGTTTTAAAGATATATGGATGAAATCAAATATCGAGGGAGATTCAGATACCACATGATATTGAATGAGAATTGAATATGAACAGGATAATATTAATGTATAATGTGAATACCCTGAGGAAAAGGTTTATTCATAGTGAACAAAGGTATGTTTGCTTATGGGGGAATGAATATTTATTTTTCGCAAATCTATTATGATTCTGTCAAATACGATTTATTAACTATTACCAAACTATGTTTATTATTGACAGAATATATTTGATTCAAACAAATATTTATTTCCCCATAAGCAAATATACGTTTTTCAACTATAAGTGAACCCCTTCTTCTCAGTGTACGAATTATATTAGGTCAATAGTACACACATAAAAAAAAACACGGTCATATTTTTCCCAATTTCTTCATAACGTCAACAAAAACATTGTCCATCCCAATGCTATAATAAGCGTTGTAAACAAATACAGGTACATATTCAAAACCAATCTCAGAGTGGATTTAATTCATGTGATTTATACTCAAGAGAAAACGAAGCTTCGAAGGACATTTCATGAATTTGAATCAAATTTACGGACATGCAAACACTTTAGGGATGTATGTCAACCTAAAATCAAGCTGAATTGACCTATGAAGGTTATTTTCTCTTGGGAGGGGGGAGGGGGGTACTGTTCTAGTATCACGAGGATATTCAGAATATTTTGTGGATATAGACAGAAAATTTCAAACATCCTTGTGCGAAAAAAGTATTTAATCTTTGATATTTCACCTTCATCCAATAAAGTGCAGTGTAATCGTAGAAGGAATGGATACGTTTTAAATTAATTTTATGCTCACCAAAATTTCTTTCATCCCATTCACGGGGAATAATGCAAGTCGAAAATGTTCAACATCTTCAACAAAAATTTGAGAATATTCCTTAAATATGTAATAAAGATGAAACGGTTCACATTTTTGTTGAATTTTACTTGAAAAGGTTGAAAAAGGATATTCTCGAGTATCAGATCTCTGATCTCGGTATCGTCTCGATCCCAAGTATTGGAGTATCGTCTCGTAGTCTCGTACATCCCAAATTATTATTTATTTTAAACTTAATTCATCAAGTAATTGAAGGAAATAATCGAAGCAAAATTTCCCCAGCTTCTTCTGATGTTCGAGTACCTTTAACGTAGAATGATTCTACGGATTTTCATGGAACTTTGCACACCATCATGATTTCAACAAGTCACAGACCTCAGCGAAAATTATTGTAGTTACCTTACGATCTTCGGCAAAGTATGTTCTACTGAGTACGTTTAGTGCAAGAGCTTTTGAAAGGTACAAGGCGATCAGTGAAATTATTTTTACTGAAGCAATTTCAATTAATCAGTTTTATTCGATTTTCCCGCATAAATTATTGATACCGAAAACGCTAAAAGAGAAGATGACAAGATTCCAGTAGAATAAAATGTGAATAGTCAGACACACAGATACATATGGAGGGAATTTCAATCGATGCACGAATTGATTTGGACTACGATTATTATTCAAGACAGGACAGCTTACTTGTTATTCCGGCAACATATAATACCACAATAATTTGTATTCTAATACAACAGCACAGTATACTCTGCGGATGACATAATATATGCCATGTCACACATTGGTCTAATCTTTGTCAATGAGTTTCAATTCGATCTTACAATTTCAAAATTTCCAATCTAGGAAACAGTACTGTGTGGCAAAGCATTGAATCTCTGTTTTGCTGTATCAGGCAAAGAAGTGATTTCCATTCTTGTCGGAAACGAGTTTTTTATACCGTCTGATTCAGAGAGAAAGGACCCATCTAGTTCTTATTTCCATATATCAAACATTTTTTTTTTTTCATCACAAAAGGATGAAAATGAGTTCAAGATCAGACGACTATCAGAAACAGCTGTAACACAAAAAAACTCATAGACACACCGTAATTTCAGGTACTGTCTTTTGACTTGGCGAAACTGATGGGGAATACTCTTTCAAGTGAAACGAATTTTCAGTACTGATATAAATTTGATGTTCTTGGAGTTCGAATCGTTTATTAAAACTAAACGAAGATTTCAAATCAGAAAATCTGATGAATTCTGTTATTCGATTGACAATTCGTTTCAATAAACGATCCAAACTTCTGCAACATATAAATTTGACTTCAAATCGACATCGAATTCAAGAAAATTGCGAACTTGATTGATTCTATATCGAGAAATCCAAAAATTGGAAATTTTCTCAAGAAATTCTTGAAATGAAATGGTCAAAATTCTCGAGTAGAAGCTCTAACCTTTTTTGAGATGATCACCCTATTTTCAGAATTATATATAATTCATATCTAACAATTTACATATAATTCTATATAAATTATGTAAAATTTTTGAAATCTTTCCATTCGGGTATCACAGTTGTAAGGAGGTCCCATGGCACATCCACTTTACCGAGAAAAGGAATGTATGTTTTTCACGGCCCTTCTGGAATTCATTTTCATTCATTCCAACGTACAGATGTTATGGTCTTCATAGACAATCGTTTGGGATATTTCAAATTTCCTAACTGCTTTGTGCACATTTGGTACAAGCGTGAATTTTCAGACAGTAATACCCAACAATTTTGAATTTCAAATGCAAAGCTCTAGTTGAGGTTGGAATTTATCTAAAAAAACGACTGTGAGAGTAATAGCTCTAGAGAAATATAACGTTTTTATCAGAAAATACAGGGAGAAAAATGTACAGCTGTGAGGTTAATCAATTAATCGATCGAAACGGTTCATAATTCGAGTTCCCGATTCCGGGAATCGGGACGGGTCAACATTTCTCAAAAACCCGATTTGATTTGAGTTCCCAAAATTTTTTTAGGTACTCGATTTGATGCGGGTGTCTGAAATGTTTCAAGCACCCGGATGTTTCCGGATGTTCCAGTGATTTCTGGGTATACAATATATTTTGAATAAATCAGTATTCGAGTATTTTGAATCAGTTCACGTTCTTTAGTTTCCATTCAGTTTCCCTATGTATATGCGTTTTTAAAACATTTTTGCAACATGACAATTTTTTTTTCCCGTGTATTTCAATTGACATCGGGGACTCAAAGTTTTTGGGTATCCTGACTGAAATCGGGAATCCGGAGTGCTCGCGTCGCGAAAAATTCAGGTACCCGACCCGTTCCAATTCAATCAAAAGTGTTTCTCGCACACCCCTAATCACTGTAGACATCCAAGATTATTTTTTCTCGGTTTATTGGGAAATCAGAAACAGGGAAGAGTTTGAGAATGGATTTACATTCCACAATAAATGTCACAATCCATTTTCTAAACTTCTCGGTTTTGGTTTATTCAAAAACTAAGGAATATTCTTGAATTTTCATGGAATGTATTATATTTTTGAGCTGCATTTATCTCCGTGTACAAATGTTATTCAATCAATTTCCTGGAACAATGTGTGAATTGTGCTCTCTAAATCTGAATCCATGAAATCTCTCTATTTTTGCAATTGATGGTTGACCACTGAGTGGAATCGGTGAAATCCCACTGCAAAAGTAATGATTCATCGTTGTTTGTGCGATTCAAAGTGCTTTCCTTCAATGAAATCGATCACATAACAACAACAACAACAATTTAGTTTGTGCAGCCATTCACGTCAATGTCAATTATCCTCTCTCACTTTATGAAAGCACCAAATTTAAGGCATTTTTAAATGAGGAAAAATAATTCCCGATACTATTATTCACAGATTTAATTACTGTGCACACCTGTTGGAATTCGAGTCAAGCGTTAAAGAATGCGATAAAGCAAAGTGTAAAAGATAGATTAAATTCAATTTGAACATCACAAGATAGCCTCAGTCACTGGTACCACGATAACCGTTACTATATTTAGGCGTAAAACCTGTTGATAGAAAACTCATAAAGATTTTTTAAAACTTGTTGTTGTTTTGAAAACAAAACGTGACGAGATTTGTTGTTAGTTAATTTCTATCCACTGATTTTGATCAATTCTGATATTACATTACACTTATCAGTTCTACGTTCCCCCTCGCAGGATTCTTTCATCCTGATTCTGAAATTTCAAAATTGTGTTCTTCGAGATAACAATTGTATCGTGAAGTGAGTAAAAATGAGAGATTGAATCCATTCGAATGATATCATTAGAGTTTGTTTTTCTTACTATTCGTTCAGTAGTTTCGATTTAAAATATTTGATTTCAAAATAAATTCAAATCTAACGCGATTGATTTGGATATAATTTTATAGAAAAAATAGGATACTATGAAAGAAACCTTTTTAATTGATTTTAATAATGAAAATTGATTCAAAATCATGTCATCAATAGAAGACTATCTCCGTAACTGACGTTTGTTCTATCGAGAGGAATTGAATAACGCGTAGGATGCGAACCTTCACGTTCAAAGATCGTGACACGACTGATACCTCGCTCTGTTCGCTGCAAACTGAACGGTGTGTATCAAAGTATAATGGACCAATGAGCGCAGATCCCCTTGAATTCACTAACAGTCTAATTTCTCGTTATTCACTCGATCCTTTTTTCGTCATGCTCTCTGGCTTTTGATGTAAAGTATGAATCGTTGAATTATACTGTAACTACATTGACTATATATTTCGAAAATTTACATTTCAAAAATTCACGATGTTTTCATGATTCAAATGTGAATTTTGGTGAAAATTGTAAGGTACGTACGAAATTTTACACGATAAAATGATGTATTCACATGAATCATGTGAGTACAATTTTTTAGGTCCTTTTTGATACCCGGGGAAAATGCGGCTGAAAAGTAAAGGGATTGCCAAGAGAATCTAAAAATATTATGTAGTTTTTTTAGTGAATATGAAACGGTACAGATTTTTGTTGAATTTTATTCATAAGAAAATTTTACTCATGGAAAATGATTAATGGCATAGCAACAATTGATTGAAAATATGATCTTCCCGAAATTCGAGCAAGGAATTTTATTACCATTTATTCTCTAAAATTCGTTAATTTCAGTTCTATTAGAGAAAATTGCAGAAAAATGCGAACTGTTTCAACATTCCTAAAAAAAGTTGAGAAATATTCTTGAATTCTCATGAGAATTACTTTCTTTTCGAGCCGCATTTTCCTTCCTGTACACGGAGAAAATTGCCGCTCGAAAGTATAAGAATTTTTTCTTGGTAAACTAGAAGCACGGAGGTTTGTGAAATGAATTTTCACATAAAAATACGGAAGATCACGAATATTGTAGAAAAAATAATAAGTGGGGAGGGAATTTGAAACGCTGAACGTTAAATTTTATAAGACGTATAGTAAAATTCAGTCATTTATTCGTAATCTCTCGTCCCGGCCAGCGAAGCGCTCCTCAATTTGCGTTCATGCTACTAGCAGTGCTACGGTAGCGACGTAGTAGCTTTCCTAAGATTTTGACACTGCTTACTACCATAGCATATGTATAATGCAAACTATAACGTAGCACTACCTCAGTGCTACCAGTATTACCAGGGAGCGCTACCAAGTATTACTTCTATACTGAAAAAGAGGTATGGCTCTCACAGCTCTACTATTTATGTGTTTTTGCTATCAGCAGCTATACTGGCATCCTTATACCTCCTGCCAGCAAGAACACACAAATAGTAGAGCTGTGAGAGCCATACCTTTCTTTCAGTGTAGTAAAATACTACCAAGTCGCTCCTATTCTCATACATAAATTAAATACTGTATGTACAAGACGCTTTTGAATGTGCGAGCGGATGGTAGCAACGCTGCTAGAAGCGCTGCCTTAATTTTGCTGGCTGGGCGTGTTTTTATGAAAAAATCCATGTCACAAATCTTCCTGTTTCTAGTTTAACAAACCAACTGAGGAAAAGTATTATATTTTCTTCCTCCGTGTATGCTGGAAAAATGTATATATATTTTTCTCAATGTAGAAAGTTTCTGTTGATTTCTTCTGTTCCAATTGTTATCAATCCGAACTTTTGACTCATTCAAGAGATGGATTCAAGTAATCCGATCCACTCCGACGAGAATTATAAAAGCACTTTGAGAAAATAAGGGTAAGGCAGAGGACTGATTCTTTCTCAAAACGGTCAATGGACACTTTGTTACACTCTGCTTATTTTCCTGTAATCAGCTATGTACCCTTTCAACGAAGCAAGTTCCGTCCCATTACTTATTTATTCGGGAAGTGTTCTGAAACTTTGTGAATGTATAAAGGATTCGAACTTCAATAATTGCTTCATCTCGCTATGAAGATTCAGATGTATCGTGGTACCCCACACGGTGAGGAATTTTGATGGGAAATCTCATGTATGTGAATATGAAGTAATCACCATATAAATTGATAGGACGAACCCTATGAATTCATTGGAAATTCAATGAGCGTTTGTGAAAAAAAAATCCTGAAAGAATGTGAAATTTCACATATTTTTGTTTGGAAATTCAACGAGAAAACACACCAAGAAAAACGCGGTTGGAAAATATAGTCATTTTGAGAAGAATTTATCTCAGTAGAAATCATTCTAGGCCCCTCTTCGTCCCTTACCTGGCGCTGTCGAGACAGACCAGGCGTATCCCTGGCCCTGATATGAGATGAGCCGATTTGGATTAAACTTGCATGATTTCTGTTTTATGCTATTAGCTTCTATGCGAACTATACATTTCCGTGATTCGAGTTTGCAAAGTATAAAAATGATTGCAAAAACGTCGCAAATTTTTGGTGAATTCTTTGTTTCCTTCAAAAAAACTTGTGAAAATTCGTGATTTTGTTATCCTTCTTCATTTCCATTGATTCACACAGAAGTTGTATCACCAATCAATATCAGTTTTCTTGCTGAACTGTTTTGGATAAAAATTGTGACCCCCAGAATTCCCGCAAGTTCATGCCTCGATCGGATTTAGATTTGATGTGTTTGGGCGTAGATAAGTCCGCCATTTCTTCACAGACAAAAACAAAAAAGAACGTCTTCAGTTCTCAGGTATGAAGTACAAATCATGCCACATTTGATCGAATTTTAATCAAAAGCTCTTGAAGAAAAAAAATGTTTTAAGAGTGCACGGAAAGAATAATTTAGCTGCAGCACCTAAGTGGCTAGCACGGACATGGACAGCCATTAAATTAGCTCCTGCAGCTGAATTTTAGCTGTTATAGCAAAAAAATTTGCATTTGCAGCTAATTTATTTGCGGTGGTAGCTAAAATTTAGCTGCGGGAGCTAATTTAATGGCTGCCCGTGTTTGTGCTAGCCATTTAGCTGCTGAAGCTAAATTATTTTTTCCGTGTGGTTGATTTTTGGCCTTCTAATTGTACATCCTCACTCAAGTTGGAAAATGGCTGATCTACAGGAAAAAATCAAACTATCTTGGCATCCTTTGTTTGGGAGCTATGATCATTTGAAGTTGCTGGATTCTGATTGGCTGAAAGTCCAACAATTCCGAATCCCTATAATTTTCAATCGAAAAATGATAGGATACTCAAATTTTCTTCCAGAAATCCGTCGTTTTCCAACCTAGCGAATGGTATCAGCCTCAATTATATAGCACACAGTGCTCTTGGGTGATTTGGATTTCGAAAAAAATCTAAAAATGATTGCATTTTGGCTGCAGAATACGCCTGGGAGGTATTCCCAGTGAATTTTGAAACACCCGGTATGTATAGAAATGCTGTAACTTCATTTTTTGATAGAAGATATTGTATAATTTTAATATAGGTTATATGAATTCTTCAAATCGAATTCCTCGTGGGTCTCCACGGATCCTTACATTCCAACAGAACTGAACAATTACGTATTACTGTTGTAAAGTTTGACCAATAAAAGAACAAGAAAGAGATTTCTCAGTTAAGGAGAGGTTGTGATTGAGTGATCGGAAAATTAGGTGATTTTTCTTGTTCGTTTTGTTTTCCATAGAAAGATGAAAATCAACTACTCAAGTTTTTCCATACATGAATCAAAAGTTCGTGAAATGAATTGTTTAAAATCGCTTCGGCTTTTTGTTCAATGTTGATATGTGGAATCGGGTAATATTTTGATAACAAAATCGATCTCCAAAAGTATTTTTAATGGAAAAAAATGTTCAAGGTATTAAAATGGACAATTTTTCGAACCTTCATTTTCAATCCATTATATCTTCAAATCCACTGGATCCAATTGAATTGAATTTACAGAAATTTTCGTCTCATATTCAGAGTTCACAATCAATTTTTCTCGCCCCTCTAACTTTTATAACTGCTTTACTTATAAATCTCTGTTCATAACTATTCTCTGGCAAACATTGTTCTAAAGCATGACAAAATCTGGAAAAATTCCCAAAAATGATTAGAAACCCTTCAAAGAAGTCCTTTAAGTTTCAAGTTGTTCACTAATACAAACTTTGCTACGCGAATGACCATTAGATTCGATTGGAAAAACATTAGGAGAGTCAATTTTCAATAGGTTTGAATAAGTCTAAATCGTTGTTCACTGTAGAAGTTTTGTAAAAAATCTCATCATCCATGGGATCCAATTGTATTATTTCAGCCAGGGAATATTCTACCATTACTTGGAATCATTCGTGGTTTGAGAAAACATGTAAATAATTATAACATAACACATTCAATTGAATTCACCTTTTCAATTCATGTCTGTGTGGAAGTTCCGAATTGGAAATGTTACGAAACTTTGATTGAACAAAGACCTTATGTACTGCTTTCCTTTTCAGCCCAAGTTTCGAAACATTCCCAATTCGGAGCTTTCTGAAAATGATGTGCGTAACTGAATGCAGTACGTATAAGATTGTTTAAATATTTTCTCAAACTATGAATGGTTCGAAATAGTAGTAGACTATTGTGGATGAATCTCAACACCTTCTTTCCATAATGTCATGTACAATATATATTTTCTATCTAACTTAAAATTGAAGTTTCGGCGAATGGTGTAAAATGATGTGATGTTCATATTAACTCGATCATCCTGTGTGCTTTTATCGAGGAAGGACATTACTTTGATGAAATTCAGATCATTTATGAGAATGAATTCCTAATCAGTATTTATGCAGTACATAATTTATTAACCAATGGAATTAGCAAGATTTTATCGCATACCCTGTGAAAAATTCATTGGGAATTACAGCAACAGACCTGAATGATCAGCAAAATTCCACTTTTTTACACTCAAAGGTTGACTACTGGATGAGATCAGTGAGATTTCACTGCATAATCAGTGGATGGTGTTCCACTGATTGTGGAGTAGAGTGGAGCGAAAAAGACTTTGTTTTCGAATTTCGACTTTTCCGACCTCCATGAAATTTCTAAATCGTCTGAAAAATATTCTCTCAAAACCGCGGCGAAAAATATTATCATCTTGAGATCCTACACTGCAGTGGAAGTTTCATCATTAGATTCAATCAAATTTTCGTTAGCTTCGAAATGAAATTCCACTCTCCTATTATTAGAATCACTAATTCAATCCAGATCTGGTTGAGCATGTTATACGTCGTATGTTATGTGACATAAAATCGTTCATCGCAGAAACAGTGTGAAGTAAGTAAATTTTCATCTCGGTTGATTTCATCAATAAGCTTTTGTGATTTACCGCAAACTTTTAAGCATGGCGAATGACTATTTTTTAGTTCTCCTATTTTGCCTGTTTGAATTCATGGAATTCCGAATATACTCAACCAGATCGGGATTGAATTAGTGATTTTAATGACAGAAGAGTGGAATGAAAAAGAAAATTTAAATATTTGAAATGAATGAAAAAACATTTTGATGGGTATTCTGGGTCTTCAACTTTGAAAATGTTTATACATTGTCAGCCGAATAATTGAAAGCTGCGAATGAAAATGAATGCACAGGAGGAAACAAATATCCTGAAAAATACCATAATTTATGGATTTTCGGCGTTCGCTTGATTCGAGCCAAAATATTTACGTGAACAAACCTCTGAAAGTCTCATAATTTCTTGAACTTTTATAAAAAAGTATGGTACCTCCCTTATAAAAGTCCCAGCCACTATGGTACCTTCAGAGATATCTTCACGTAGATATTTTGACTCGGGTTAGACCAACGCCAAAAATCCATAAATTATAGTATTTTTCAAGATACTTTTTTCTCCGTGTGGATGTAGTGTTCCATGTTGAACCGTGTCACACCTATTTTTACACTTTCTACTTGACAAGGATATCCAGTAGAAAAGGTGGAAATAGGTTAGACATGACTGAATGTCGAACATTGCTTTCACTATTAAGTGCTTCGTAATTGGTTATTACATCAGATCACATTCAACTGGCACGAGAGCATTGATTTTTTGTGACAATGGCGAAGAAACAGAACAGCGATTGTGGATGAAGAAGAGTTCGAATTCGAAATATCATTCACGTCATTGTGTAAAGTTCGTATTTGTTGATAGAAAATTTGAGCTATTTGATTTTGATTGGGTACAATGAGACTAAAACATCTCAACCAAACATTTCCAATGAGAGCTACTGAAACCTGGTTGATTCATTACTTATTTGTGTCAACTATATTTTTTCGGTTAAATTAATCAAATTTCCAGTAGCTTTTATTAAGAATATTTGGTCGAGGCGTTTTAGTTACAGTAACCTAAAAAATTTCTCTTAGTGTATCTGTTGTGAAAAGAATCAGGAAATTGTTTTTAATCAATATACACAGACATCATATTTGATATACAAAAGCATGAAACCACCAAATACAGTTTCATATCTTCAAACACATCGAATTTGAAGTATGAACCTCAATTTATGGACGTGTCTGAAAATAACTTCTAATAAAAACATTAACCTTTGTTTGCTTCCAATATTACTGAAAGACAACACCAAGAATGCTACATTGGTTGATTATAACAGAGCTCTTAATATGTTCCATCAGGATTTTTCAAATTATTTTTGGTACTTTTGAAAAGTTATTTCGAAAATTCGAATGTTCTCGAGAATTCTTCGCGAGGTTTTTAGAAATCTCTCGATGTGGTTTGGGTATGAACTGACGAGCATGGAAATGACAAACGTGAATACTTGCATTTTGAAAGCCCAACTCTGGTGCTTTCGAATTTATTTGAAAATTCGAATAAAAACTGAAAATTGACATCAAATTTGAGCGCGCAAAGCATGATCGCGTTGTGCGAGTTTGATCTTGGGTGACGAATAATGAAATGAGAATCACGTGTCTGAGATCGAGGCAAGAGAACTTGGAAGTCCAGTGATGCCAGGAACACCGGTGCGGACCGAAAAATCAGCCCTTCCATAGTTCTCACAATGACAAGTTCGCATACGTGTGACTCACATGTACTATACGAAAGTTTCATCGTGTGCACGGTTGAGGGGCTGATTTTTCGGTCCACACTGTCTTTCCTGGCATCACTGCTTGGAACTATCTCGATCACGATATATTGTGAACATATCTCAAAGATCTCTTTTGAATATCTTGAAGTTGTGAAGTCAAGATATTTTCCGTAAGAAAAGATTGAATATAGATTAATTGCTAAAACATCCTAAACCTTTTCATGAATCACATCTTGAGGAGTTTTATATAAACGAAAGTTCTACCAGTTGTATACAGTTACAACCATAAATGACAATAAGCCATTGCATAAACATATAACGTGTTATAACTCAAACTGTTAAGACCACTCCTTTGGGTAGTGATAGGCCAAGTGGGTAGGTTCGAGTCTTTTGAAGGAATGAAAATTCCTCGGACAGGAAAAGCATACCCCAAATACTTACCGACAATGAGGACAATGTTATCATTTACGCCATCATTGAGATGTGACAAAAATCTCTTAGAAATAACTTTGACATATGTCGAAGATTTCTCAACAATATATTTTAGACATCTCAAAGATGCTTGAAGTGAGATTCTGTATGATAATTTTGATTCATCCTGTGAAAGATCCTCAAGAACATTCCGAAGTTCCAATAAGTCCCAAATCTCTCCCCTCACTTTTCTCGAAAACGAGTGAATGAATCGAAAAATAATTAATCCATGCATCTTTTCCATAATTCAAATACGATGCATCAACTGATTATTTTCCAATACATTCAGTCATTTTCGAGAAGAGTGGGTGGAGGAGTTTGGGATCTCTTGGGACTTTGGAATTCTCTTAAAATATATCTCAAAAAACATCTTCAAATTACCCGATTGTGCTGGATAAGACAACTTTTATGTATCTTCAAGATAAATTCACGAGAAAATCTTAAGTGTCTCGGAATCCATTTAAGATATCCATCTTTAAGATATCCTCCTGATTATTGGGATTTGTGTAATTTGTGCATATTCATCCCTTACTTGGATTATGCACATTTCATTTGATATTTATTTACATATGGTTTTTTTATTTGACATTGGAATATTGGATAATTAATCGTTCATAAGCAAGTGAGAAATATATTTCAATTGGAACGAATTCGAAAGAAAACACATTTCCTTAACCCAAAACTGACCGCACGGAAAGACCGGGCCTATTAATATTTAGAAAAATGACTGTCAATGTAGGGAAAACGAGGATCGCTGGAAAATATTCGTATTGCGTCTACTAACAATTCGTAGTCGATGTATTAACAATTGATAGTTCCACTGTGAAAAATACCAATGAAACTATCAACTGTTAATATTTTGACTACGAATTTTTGATAGACTCACTACGAATATTTTTCAGCGATCCTCTTTTTCCCTAAATTGACAGTCATTTTTCTGAACGTTGATAAATTCTTTCTAAATCCTAATAGACCCGGTCTTTTCGTGCGGAATTTGAAGTTTTATTGGATCGTGCAACCTTGAATGTAAATGAGTTTAGGTGGATATTTGAAGACTGAGGAAAAGTTGTACAAAAACCTAATGAGAAAAGTTATTTTACGCGGAAACTGACGGAACACGTATAAGCGAATCAGATTATTGTTCACGTAGTCGTTATGGGATAACTGGAATTATTCTTTATACCTCGCAAGTTTCAAACTCTTGCTTGTATAATCATAATGACCATATTTACAATTCGAATATAGTTGTCAGATATTACACGCCTCATCAAGATTTCACTACAATTATCTTCCATAATCCTTGAATTTGACTTCCTTGTGAGGAAGTAAGAGAAATTTCCGTGATTGTCGCTGGAGATAAGAAAATTTGTAGCCTTCAATGTGAAAATCTCGAACACTGAAATGTTTCTCTGAACTCAAGAAACAATTTTGGTTCACGTTGTCGATCTAACGGGGAAAGGTTCCCAGCTGTTTCATCAATTTCGGTTTGAAAAGTATACACATTCTTCAGTCAAAATTCAATAATTTTCTGTCGAAAGAAAATTTTTTTGAGGCGTAGTTTTTGAGATACGAGCATTTTTAGATTTTTTTAAAAATCCAAATAACTCAAAAGGATTGTGTGCTTCATACTATCGGTGAAGTTGGAAAACGGCGAATCTGTGGGGAAAAAATTGAGCTATCCTGTCATTCTTTGTTCCGGAGCTATGAAAATTTGAAGTTGCTGAATTCTGATTGGCTGAAAGCCAAAAAATTTCAAATCGCCATAACTTTGAATCGAGAGGTGACAGAATAGTTCAATTTTTTTCCAGAGATCCACCGTTTTCCAACTTAGCCGATGGCACAAGTTGAGGCTTGTGGCACACAATGCTTCTGAGCTATTCGGATTAAGAAAAAAATCTCAAAATGCTCGTATCTCAAGAACTGAGTCTCAAAAAAATGTTTTTTAACGAGAAGTTATTGAATTTTGACTGAAGAAGAAAGTAGTTGAATTTGAAGACCAGACTTATACGAATAATCAAGTAATTTGAATATAAACTAATCATTCGATATACGTGAATTATCATAAACTATCAACGATTACAAATATATTTATCAAAGAAACTGCTCAGTTAAAAATATCATATGAAATCTCATTGACGAATGGGTTTCAATGGAATTACATGGTATTCAATCAGAACTTTGAACACTTTTAATTTTAATTAATTAAAATTAATTTTCTTAAATTTGTAGGGTTACACTAACCCATGTTTGTAGGCTACGTCACTTTTTTGTAGTTTGTAGGCTGAGGGTTGAACATCTGTCTTGTAGGTGGAGATGGAAGCACAAAAACAATGACTGTTTTTTTTCTATAGAAAATAATAATATATTTTTCACACATTTTGATAGAATCTCAATGTATTTTCGTTCCTTTTGTTAATAAAAAAGAATAGGAATCTCTTCCTCACTTGTGGGTATAGGGAAAAATATTGTACTCAACCTGATGGTAAGTGTCAAATTTCCACCCGTATAATTATCTTTTGTACATATCCGTGAAATGTGTTTGCCTTGCTCATTACGTGACCCTTTTTTGATCCAAATGAAGTAGTATTCATTTGTAAATATATGAAAGTACTGACTGTGGTTGAATTATCAAGTATATATTTGAATTTTAATTATGAACTAGAATAATAATAACTTCCACTCTCAGTTTAGATGTTACAATATTAATTGAATATAAATCCTTCCTATATATACGGGAGGGTGAATTTCAATTAACAACTACTACACAGGAAAATATAAGCTCAGTACGTCACGCGGTGGTATCTCACGCATGTGACTTTACATCCTTGCTGAACAAGTCAGCAACATTGTTGCCTCGATAGTGTGTACTGTAGAGCGTTTATTCCTTTTTATGTAATTTATTCCATCTATAACACAATATTCGAATCCAAAGAATAGAAAACTATTCACAGTAATAATGTTGGAACTACACTGTAAAAAATTTCTATGAGAAACTTCACATAAATGTTCGGACGTAATGAACACATACACGAGTAGGAATTTTCTATATTTCACTGGAAATTGACTGGAAAATGATGGTAGAGATCCCATAGAATTTGGAATGTTTATCGGAAATTGATTGGCTATCGCATGATCGGAATTCGCCGATTGCTGCGTACAGGGAAATTTCGATTATTTTACAGTGTACGCGGAGTCATCCACTGCGCTCTGGAGAAAGGAATTTTTCTCTGGAAGACACGATTAATTTCAGTTAATAACTGCGTAGAAACGAATAAAAGCTGAGTCGTTTCCTGTGCGATTTGTGACTCTTCCAATCGGTTTGTATTGTTTCCTTTCCCCAGGGTTTAGTTGGAATAATTACTGCTAGTGTTTTACGTCGAATTTATTACGGCGAGTAGTTTTTTTTCTTCATGGAAGCATCATTCGTTAGTGAGTTAATCAATCAATTAATACAGTTCATCGAAGATACTTACGACATTGTTTTTGCGGCAAGAGGCTCCGCCTCCTCCTGCCGCTCGCAGTTTTTGTCCCTATGGTTAAAGATGAAAAGGAATCTTCGATGTTGTGTCTCCCAGCGAATTATTCATGAACCTCCGAAAATTTCAGAATCCATGTGCTCTGCGTCAATTGAACGTTTTCTTTCGAATAGCGATTGTCACAAAAACAAAGTCCTTAGCGATGATTGTTCAGTGAAAAATTTATTGTATAAATAGATTCAGATGAAGTTAATTTGGATCTAGTCCCTAATTTTGATTACAGAAGCGAAATCCTGTGACCGTTTATTGCATTTCCGATGACACTTCAGTCGCGTTTAAGTTATTTAATCATCTCGATACATGATCATGTGTATATCATATGCTCGCGTACCTGTGTTCATGTGTATATAAAGTTTGAACACCGCAATTCTCATGGAATCATTAATTATTGTGATCAGAGGACTCTCGGATCTCTGTTGCACCTTTCACGAGTTCCACTTTGGAGCGAATGGGGATGACTGCACGTGCGTTGATATGAACCGATGATCTCATGTCCTGATGTTTCTCAAATTTTCTAATTTGATTTGAAATATTTCATGATCCTTCCCAGGATCCTTTCGATGGATCTCGTCGATCAATCGAAATATTCGAATATATTCTAGGTGATTTTGGACATTTTATTGCTTCACGTTATGGAAGATCAATTTTATGATTTTGGTGTTGAATAATCACATTTTTCATTGAATGACTCATAATCGAATAGATTTATAATATATCACTGGTGTTCTATTCATTATTTTTGAATTCAGTTTTGTAGGTGAAAAATGTAAAAACAGGAAGGGTGTTTCAATCCATTGTATAATAACTCGATTCTCGTTTGATATTTACAAAACCATGTTATCGAGAAGAGTTCGTTTATTGCTTACGATTTGTAATTTATACATTTTTGATGGATGAAAAGTAGGAGAATTCAATTGGTTCTTTCTTCGTTATGTCTTCGAATTGTAATTCTCTACTCGCTGTAGAAATGTTGTCCTTATTTCTTCTTTATTGCTTTGCTATCGGATGATTCCACTTCGGCATGGAGAAGATACAAAACACTTTCTCACTTGATGAGCTGGGTAGTTTATAGTCAAGATTCAATACGTACAAAATTGTTCATATGATTATTTTGATTGACATTCTATTCCAGACATTGTCGTAATAATAAAATGAGTCAGGAGATTGCTTAGGTATTTTGAGAAGAAGTTATATCGTATAACATTGCTTAGAGATTAATATTTCCTCAAATGATGACATGATTTTCATCGCAAATTTTCATGATCGCATCAAAATAAAGTGACCGTCATTGATCGTTTGTGATATATCAAACTACGAATGACGAATGTTCACATGTATTACATTTCCTTCGGAATCAAATCGAGGTCAATTGAGATGAGTTTGGAAAATATTACCGTTGGTGCATGATTGATTTATTCTTAAATACGAATCGTTTCTTGTACCATCTTGGAATATTATTCATATAAATAAGTACATTCTTTATATTCATTGAATGTAAATCATCGAATATATATTTTTATGGAATATTTCTTCTCCAACACATTGTTCTGTAATCTGGACCGCATTTTCTGCTTCGTATGAAATTCTTGAGAACTGAGTTAATTTCCCTCTTGAACACACAAATAACGCACAAGATGTAATACATTCATGAATTAATCATATTTTTTTCTCTCATCTGATTGCCGGGATTTATAAAACATTCAAGATCATTATCACGAGATAGACACGAGGAAAAGATCCAATTCGGAAGCAAACTTCAACACACACACGTCCATCCCCAGCTTGGATCGAAACTACCCCTCAACGAGGGGTGGCGATGGTCGCCGCCTATGAGAACCCAAGTTGCGCTTGCGCTTGTCTTTTCTGTTCGCGCCAATTCACGTTTCAAGAATGATTATATATGAATCTCATAAATTTCATCATTCAAAGGGATATTACACTGAGAGAAATTCTTATAGTGACTGTAATCAGAACACCGCAACTAAATACTCTTAACGCATCTACTCGAAATTTTATGGATTCAACCAAGAAATTATACTTAATTATTTGATTGTCTTTGGACACTTTCCTTTCTCTCACACGTATAGGACGCGTGAGTCAAAGTTGTGAAAATTGCCGCTTTAAATTGTGCAATTTAGATCGTCGGGGGTCTAAACGCTCAATTGATTTTGAAAGCGTATTTTTCTCTGAAATGGCAGTGTTATCTCCACACGACGTTTACTCTTATACGCAGAAACGTTGTAACAAGTATTGGCATAGGTTATAAATCAGAATCAAACGGTGTAGTTTCCCTGGTCGAGATCATGATAAAAATGTTCAAAAATAAGACAAAAATGGATACCAGTGTCATTGTTTGAACCTGTTGTATATGGTTTTTGTAGATTTTCATCTAGGTTATCATTTTGTACGAATTTACAAGTCATTTTAACCAGGGTTTATGAATTATCCTATTATAGTGTACACATAAAACATCTTGCGCGCAAATTACAAGCGACTTCCGTGCGTTTCAGAGTTCCGATTCGCTTGCAAAGTCAGATCCATGTGCGTCACTTTTTGTTGCGTGAATTGCGAGTGGAGTTGCGCGCAACTAGCTTGCATCTTATGCGCGTGAAATGCGTGCAACCATTGTAAGGGGTATGATAGTGAATTCTCTACCTTTTGTCGTATTATTCAAACACGATAAATAACTGTATTGATAAGAATAACTTGATGAGATGTTTCTCGACAATTCATCCGTGAAAATACGAAAGGGATTGTGTTTGAAATTGAAAACAAATCATTTTTAGATTGAATTAATGTTCAAACATCAAGGGTTTTTGAAGATGGAATTGACCGCACATTCAAATACTGAATGTTACCCTTCCTTCAACGGGTATCGAACCTCCGGCCGAAACCTACCTACAGACATTCCTAACCTGACTAACCTATGCCCTAACGATCTCAGCTAAACCGACAACGCTGATCGCGTGGTCGAAAAAGGCTCACATGGATTTGTAATCGTTTTGATTGTTCACATTTATAACAGGTGTACAGTGTACGATGTTATATACAATTTTACATATTCATTTATGAGGATTTTCACTCTATGAGTAATATGAATTGGAATATTCAAAATTTTAAGCTGGATTTGAAAACTTTAAAATTCAAATGAAGTTATGACGAAATTTTTCACGAATTTTGTGCTCTTTTGATAAGGTATGAAGATTTTTGATTTCTCGGAAAATTTAGATATTCGACAAACGCAACGTTTCACATCTTTAAATTCAACATATTTTCCGAGTCTGGAAGAGGCAAATAACTGGAGAAAAACCTAGGCAATACAAAATTGTTCAAACTAACATTTATGTTACCTTTAAGAGATTTGTACTATCTGGAAAATAAATCATAATGGTATTATAGCGATTTGAAGTTATCGAATTCGGAATAACTGAAATCCCCAAAATCCTAACTCCTAAATTCCGATCACATGTTTGAATGATACATCAGTGTAAAGAATGTAGAAAAATGCAAATAATGACTCCAAGTTCAACCCCGTAGGTCGAGTAGTTTCGGAGATACAGCATTTCGAAAATTGCCATACCCTTCATTTCAAGGGAATTTTGGATTAAAATAACTCCAAAACAGAAGATCAAAAAGTTTTCAAACTCAAAATTCCTCATGCACATGACTAGTACTATTGGTGGAATGGATATCATAAATTTCTGAGATGTCGAATTTAGATCGTTGGTCGAGTTGACATGGAATTACCCTCTGGTAGAAATTATTCCACCGAGAGGCTTTGCAAGTTGCTCACGGGGGAGGGAGATTCAGAGAAAGAATGATTCCTACAAGAGAAGATGGAATTTTACCCTGGAAAAAGTAAGACCACATTGCGAGAAATAACCGGGGGCGATTGAAAAAAGAGACTTTCAACGCTTAAACTCTACATAGGACTTACACCACTCAGAGAATTCAATAGAGTTTCATAAAGAGTGCATTATTTCGGGTCTGATATCAGAAAGTTTCATCAAAAGAGATCTCTGACTGCACTCGGACAGAACTCCTAACATCCAAATCCTTACGTTATTCAGGGATGAATATTTCATGTGAATGAAACAACTTCGTCTTATTAGATATTTTCCATATATACCTCTTTTGGAGATCTTATTGAATATCAGAAACAGTTATGAATAATAACCCTGCGCGAAGGAAAATATAGTAAAAATTACAAAATTTTCTAGTGAACTCGTACTATATAGTATTAATAGGACCCTAGAAGAGATTTGTCTAGTAATTTTCTAGTTGTATCATCTACACGGAAAGAAGAAAACAGTATGGATTATTGTGAATGACAGCAATCAATTGAAAAACAAATGGAAACGTGCTAGACAATAAGAATTAGTGCGATCACAATGATGAGTACTGTAATGAGATTCGTCAATGCTGACTGGACAGTAGAGAAAGTGCGCCTAATTTGCACCATTGCTTGAAGAATTGTACCACTAGCGTATCGGTAAAACGGAGACACGCAGGAGCCTTTACACAAGTGAAACATGAATTCGAACTCCAATCCAATCATGTCACTAAGTTTTGAATTGCTGGTTTAATCAATGTCTTACATTAGTTACAGTAAATTCTCTGAATTCGTCTCATTTTCAGTGGATTTCTTGTGTTGATAAAACGTTGAATTTATATTCCTTTATATGGCAGGTAAAACTGTGAGTATAAAGTCTTCAAGTCGTAAATCTGAGCAATGAAATGTCCCATTGTTTGATTTGATACATTTCCCTGTACTCAAAATAATCTGAAGGCGCACATAGGCGTGTTAAGTGCACATGGTGCAATTTAAGCACACAAAGTGCAATTTAGGGAAACGTTGTCCATTATTCTTTCATTTAATATCAAGTACACTCTTTATTTTCTCCCAGCCTCATCATGGATTGTATAAGTCAAGAGGAATTTTGTGGGTATGTGATCCTTATTCCATCAATTTTCTATACCAAGAAATGAAGGCAAGTTCTCAAGTGATGCAATATTGGCACACTTACCCTAATGAGTGCTGGGAAACGCAGTACCGTGCAGAATAAATTTGAGTTTCAATATATTTTTGTGATTCACAATAACCATTGCTGTTTTCTTTTTTCCGTGTACCTCAACGAAAAACTAAAGACCCTACTAGGTTACCCCTCCGGAAAGTTTTCCTCATCTTTGCCAATTTTCCTCATTTTATTCTGGAATTTTATCATGGAAGAAACTATAGAACTTTGACAAGTTTATGGGAATGAACAAGGAAAACTTTTTCACGGGACTGATGAGTTGCTAATTTGACCAGCAACTCGAAGTTGACAGATTCGGGTTTTTGGTTTTTACAACTAAACCATGTTACAACTAGAGAATTACTAGAGGAACTTCTATTAGGGATTATGTCTCACCTTTTGAGAAGTATTCTTCAAACTTGTAATGAAATACCGGGTGTTTCAGAATTTATCATTCGCATTTCTGTGGCATATTTTGCAGCTGAAATGCAATAATTTCCCATATGAAACACATTTAATCGAGGCATAGTTTTTGAGATATGAGCATTTAAAAATCTTTTTTTCAAATCAAAATCACTCCAAAGCATCGTGTGCTACACGCTTGAGCTTAACGCCATTCGTTCAGTTGGGAAACGACGGATTTCTGAGAAAAAAATTAACTATTCTATTTCGTTATTTGTTTTGGAGGTATGATAATTTGAAGTTATTGAATGCTGATTAGCTAGAAGCTAAAAAATTTCAAATCGCCATAACTTGGAATTGAAAAATGATGGGATTTTTCCATTTTTTTCCCAGGAATCCGCCGTTTTCCAGCTCAGTGAATGGCGTTAAATTCAAGTGTGTAGCACATAATGCTTTTGAGTGATTCGGATTTGAAAAAAAATGTTTAAATCGTCATATCTTAAGAACTCCTCCTCAAGAAATTGCTTCCAAATAGGAAATTATTGCATTTTGGCTGCAGAATATGCCACAGAAATGCGAGTGTGAGAGATATCAATCTTGAAAATTGGTTGTGTTGGGAAATCGTAAAATTCAATCGGTAACTTTCGGAAATTCTCAACTGGCACTCTTTTTTCAGTGTCCTTCCTACATAGAAATCTTCGTACTAAGCGCACGGGAATGAATTGATCACTACCAAAACTGTATTCACTACCAACCGTTGTCTCCTGATAGAGAGCGGTGCCAATCCCATTTGATTTTATGTTTTATACATCGATGAATCATTCAACAAACCATCAATCACCAATTCTGTACATGGAAAGACCGAGCTTATTAATAATAAACAATTTATCTTGAATATTTATAAAAATGACTATCAATTTAGGGAAGAAGGAAGAAATGAAAATATCAAAGGTTGATGATTTTACTGTTATTTCTCACAGTGAAACTATCAACTTATGGTCAATTTACTACGAATATTCTTCGATGATCCTCTTTTCCCCTCGATTGCCAGTAATTTTTCTGAATATTAATGAACTCGGTCTTTCCGTGGACTAGGGCTGAAACAGCATCAGCACACTTTCGAGTTCAGCATTCATTTTCAATTCCGATTCGGTACTGGTTTAACGTGAATGAATCAAATGCACTTCCCAATGAACAGATACACGTTATTTCAACGTTGAAATGTACCTTGACGTTGCACTGTCGAACGGACGTTAGACGTCCATTTCATGACGTTGATTTTTGATTACAGTCCGATGGGAAAATAAGCGCCCGGGAAAAATTAATTTAGGTCCCAATGCATACAATCGAAGTGAAATTGCTTGACGAGTAACTCCTAACTGTTCTGCAAGTTCTTCTTGAGTTTGACATGGTTTTTCATTCGGTAAAACTTCAAGTTCTTCGTCCTCAAATTTTTTGATTGCACCTGGACGTGGATCGTCCTCAAGACTGAAATTTCCATTACGAAATCTTGTGAACCACTTTTTCACTGTTGAATGGCTCACAGAATGTTGACCCAATGTCGTATTAATCAATTCCATAGCTTGAGCAGCATTTTTATTCATTTGAAAACAAAATAGAACACAATGGCGTAAATGTTGCTTATCGAAAGCCATCTCATAAAATTGATACACAGGAAATTACTACTTGAAAATGACTGATATGACAACTGCAATATCAAAATTTATGTAGATTTCTATTAGTTCCCACACAATTACAAGTGGAATCTTGGACAATTTTTGACGGGGTTGAAAATTTGAAGGATCAGAGCAATCTGTTTTAGTTCACAGAATACTTTCTCACGAGTTTCAAGGGATTGTTGAGATGATTCACATGCAATCGGGATTCCGTCATAATTTTTTGTACGTACATTCAAAAACAAAAGATGTTTTGAAACAAAAAATAGCTTTTAGGAAGATTCAATGAGGTTATAGAGTCGAGGATTTCAAAAGAATGACATGAAAAGATACCACCATTCGTATGTAATGGCACCAGCCGTTTATTAAAAACAAAAATCCAATAATAATCGTAATTACAAACAATATTAATCATTATAATATAATTACAAAATACACTCTCGGTTTCGCCTTTATTCCTTTCATTCAAATACACCTATATATGTATATTTGTGAATGTATTCCGTATATACACATTCACCTGCATACATATACATGCCATGCATTTGCAGAATCAGTCATAACTCTCGGATCGTAAGATAAATTGCTATCAGGAACGAAATGCAACAAATCCAAGTTTGCATCCCTCAGGAAATAAGTCAGTATACAGCTAGAATGCCTATGGATGATATCATATACCATAATAGCCTTGTATACACTTTCTTTCCCGGAGACATTCATCACAAGTACTGTCAAAATTCACAATATCTTATACCTTATTAACCAATGATTGAATCCTCTTATAATACAATCGATCAAATCATTGTTGTCCGTAATATATATATATATATATCTGAAGTTGACAATTTTTTCGGACCTTTTAATCGCGAGAAAAATAAATTATCCAATTATCCAAAAAAATTGTCAGTATCATCATCCGATGTACAAATCAACACTCAATATCAATCCGAGAGTCAATTTAAGCTATGGGACACATTCAAGGTACTTTACAGTGATGCTGAAGTTTTTATTTTTTACATAATATAAATCACTATACAATCATAAAAAGCAAATATCAAGTCATATCGTTTCAAGATTTTGTTACGTCCAGTCACAATTTGGAGATTCCCTCATTCACAAGTTTTATGATGAAAATATTTTATATATATATACACATTCGATTCTTTGTTTATACAATCTTTGGGATACAACGAGTCATACGGGCTTACTAATACAAAAATAATCCCAGGATATCAACAACTGTTTAAAATATGATTAGGGAAACTCGCGCTGCTTTATACTAATGCTTTTGTTTTCGTAGGCACTTAAAAAACGGGATCCTCATGGGAATCTGGAAATTGTAACTTTTCGATAGTTTTCATTTAAAATCTATTTACAGTTCCAACGAAGACGATTATAGAATACAAAAGGAAAAAAAACATAAGATAGAAAGGTAGATATACAAATCAACAATAAAATCGAATTTGAAAGTGTGGCAATTCCTGAGATATTCTTGATCTTCAAATTCATCGACTTTATATCGATTATTCATAAGAAAAATAAAATATTTCACAAGAAACATGATTTTTAGAAACTTTCATCTAAACTGTACATGTAAGTATATTGAAAATTATAAGATTGATAATAATAGTATATCATTTATAACATGATTCGTTGCACTTATTGTGCACCAGTTATTATAGTCGTGAGTTAAAATATTATCGTTGGCAGCGGTTTGACAGTATGTTCGTATAAGAGGCCGATTCTGGAATAATGAACAGGATCATTCACCCCGAAGATATTCCAAAATACAAAAATACGCAAATACGCCGTGACAATTGCTTTCTTTTTCTCACAATTCAATTTGCACGAAGAAAAATTAAATATTCATATTCAATAACAATAGTCGATAACTAATGGCGATTACACATGAATCGATAATAATAATAATATTATAAATATAAAGATAACTGATTTTTTATATCAAAAATTAAAACTAGTAACGATAATAATAATTATTATTATTTAATTGCATAGAAAAAAATGGCAATTCATGGTTTTCGTTATCATTATTTCTTCTTATAATCAGATAGAAAAATTCTCTACCCCAAAACATTTTGTTAATCAAAAAATATCACTTTTGTGGAATTAATAATGAATCGGTATGACCAATCTTCTACGTAATCCTACAATTCAATGAAACGAATTATCATTTTTCTTAGCTGGACCGTCTGGTACAGGGGAGAAATTTACACGAATTCAATAACATCTATCTATCATATAAACGTATTTTGCAACTCGATTCATTGAATAACTAGTTGTTCATAAACGTTCATTATTCAAATGAAAATCTAAAATAGATCAATCAAGTCCCAATATAACACCAACGGATCTCGAAACTGAATGATCATAATCTGAAAATTTTGTTCAGAGGCAGTGGATTGTGTTGTTTTTTCAACAATGAATGTAAGTGCACCGTTAAGAATTGAAATCGTACAATTATGTTTCATCTGTAAACGAAGTCTATTGATTAATATTGTAATTTGACTTATTCTAATTCAACAATTCCAAATGGTTACGCTGTACACATATTTGAATGTTATTTATCTATTCTTTCTCTTAAGCGTGGCACACAAAAGTATATTTGTACATATACGTATGAGTGCATTTTCGAATGAGTCGTTCCCGAAACACTTGCATTTAGCGATCTTTACAATCATAGACTCAATCATTCACCATCATATTCATTCATATCTCATTCCAAATAAACCTGGAATCCAATCACGCTAAATGAGATCAACGTTGAATGACGTACAGTTTTTGTATACAATTATGCAATGACAGTGAAATATGACGATATGCAATCGAATCTGATCACTTCTGCAGAAAGATGTTATAAACGTGTAGACAATTTCGAAATATGCACAGTGTATTATGTATGTGTAATCGATTGGTGCGTCACATATCAAAGACTAGCAATGATGGTCTCCTTCAATCATGCACATAGTATTTTAACGTAAAGGAACATAAAATGACCAATAAAAACTTCATTAGAGATCTATGGATTCTTTATTTTCTTTTGATTGACGTATCATTTCTGATATTTCTCTTTCATTATACCTTTGATCCATATAATTTCTCTTGCTTGAGGCCTCGTCTAAACTCTCCTTCATTCCTATTTTGTGCTTTGCCATTCAATTCCAAATATTCTAATAGTTATATACAAATTCGAATAATAATTGTTACGTAAAACTGCCAATTCACGAACGGCATAATTTGATATATTTCTTCATTGTTTACAATTGATGTTTTATCGATAAATGTGTCCTTTTTTCTTCTAATAAAATATAGAACTATGATATTGTGTAATTTAACGATTGTTTTATAATAGAACACTTGTACTCGATTACGTGTTTATTTTCTTCTGTATATTATATACCCTGCAAACTCAACTTTGAAATACTTTTCCCATGTGGAAAAAATATACACGAATTGTATACAAATTGTGTACAATTGTATACAATTTTGGACATCTTTTCCATATAGGTTCTTTTCTAAATTTTTCACTCTGCTATTGAAAACTGTGATAAAAATGAATTGTTGCCTACAGAATATGAATATCAATCATCGTAAAGTGGTGATTGAAGAGAACGATGAGCAATGTTTAATGAATAAACTGCGATTGAAAATGCGGTTGAACAAAGTGGAATTTGTTCTGATGAAAAAGGCCTCACAAATCCTATTGAAAAGAAAATATGTAGAGAGTGGCCAGCGGTCAGGGAAGTCTAACGGAATCGGTCAATTGCGTAATTGGTGAGAGTTACTAATGAGGATCGAGATTACCAGATTCCAGGTCTGGCCACCCTGAATAAAGTAGGGAATAAGGAGTGCTTTTTCAGTTCCTCCGTATTTCCTACTAACTTTCTGAGAGTCAAGAATGATCCCATCTCAATAGGAAAATATGTTTAAGATCATCGAATTCCATCACAAGTATCAAAAATCTTGCAGTACAATCTTGAAACAATATTTTCAGGTCAATTTGAGGAAATAAATAACGATCATCCATCAAATTTTGAATTCTCGTTTCGTTTTTATAAACGACTCAAACTTCAAGAACATCCCTTGAAAACCTATTGGAGGAGAAGTCATTTAATGAGATTCAAACGCATTTCCCTTTGAATGTGTTCAATAATGATATTTATTCTAGAGATTAAGTGATGAAATGATTCTCCAATTGAATTTCAATCCCTCTTGACTCTAAAGAAGTTGGTAGAAAATGAGGGGGAATTGACAAAAGCACACCTATCACTTGTTCTTGTTTTTTTTTCGTCATCGTGATGAATTCGTATGAAGATGGAATATGATTTGAAGAGTGCCATACGAAACGATACCATTGTGTCATGTTATGGTTGAAATTGTGGATAATATAGTTCATGTTTGCTTTGAAATGTGTTGAATAATCATTATTACACACCATTTGAAACTTGTGAAATTATAGATCATATGCGTATGGAGAATGAATAACATTTGGTATGCAACGGAATGGATGCTTTTCTAATTCGAATGAATGAAACATTACCGGCCTCAGGCACTGAAATATCATTCACAAATCGGATTAATGCAGTCGTGCTGCAAAAACTTTGCACTGATAAGTATTGATTCACGATGAATTGAGATGCTTGCCATTCAAATTTAAGTAGTACGAGTAGAAATATTCTCATACACTTCTGTGAAATTCTATCGAAATGAATATTCTAACGCTGATCTACATAATTTCATGACGTTCTGACGGATAATACATTTATGAAGAATGATGATCATTTAGATTATTATAAAAGTTTATTCATACATAACTGACCATTTGAGACTCCTAATTCCCCCCATCGAGGTGAAAATTATGTTCATTGTTTGGAAACTCATTGATCATTTTATTGCAATTCAAAAACCAAGTCTCAAACGAAATTCCTCTCCATTTCTTCAAAAGATAAGGCGATTTTTATGATTGATTCTAAACGATGAGTTGCACATTCAATTCCATTTTTATAAGAATTGTATTTCAAAAGTGTTTAAGTAAATGCGAAGTCATAGAATCATTCAAGACGTAATTGGTAAAATTGTTTCACGAACCCTTATCAAAATGAGCTCATATATCGGGGAAATATAAATCTTTCGAATATCAAAAGTCATTCAATTGACCGGCAGTTTTCGGCAGTGTTTACAGAAGGAAATTCTCTTGAAGATCAATCGCATCGTGTAATTAAAAATCTGCAAATGTTATTCACGAAGGCTTTTAAACTAGGAAAATCTAATCAGATCCACTTGGATTTGATACACTTTTTCAGGGCTGGAATAATTGATTCAGTTGTAATATAAGTGTATCTATTAAGGAACGCTTAGATTAAATAACTAGGTGTAAAAATGTTCATTTGCCCTGACTGTTTTTTTTTTTTATCTTGCAATATGTGTTTATATCCTCATCGTTCTCTCAAAAGCTTTTAAAACAATATTTATATAAAATTCAGAATATACTATTGAAAATTCGTGAGATTTTATGAAAATCAAGTTATATGCAATGCAATCCCTTCTTTATCTGACAGATGTAATTTGAAATTTTCATTTCAAAGAATGGGTTTTCCGTGTTTGTTGTCAACGGCTGCAGACTTTACATGAATCGGATATCGCTTTTGGCAATTATTGTACTTTTTAATGGTCATGCTATATATACACCCACATTAATATAATATACATAGCATGATGTGATTAATATTTACATAAAATATACATAATTATGCTACGATGAGTGGATTTGACCTGTCGTTACTAAATAAAATTCATTTTTTGTTTACCATTATGTCGTAGAAGAGTTAACATATATTCATATATCTATATATACATGCATACATAATTATATTTTTCTAAATGAGCACATCATCTTTCATTCGATGATAAGATCGTTATTTGAATACAATTATCCAAACAAGTTTAACGTCCATTATTTGTTTTTTTTTATCATTTTTTCATCAAAGGTTTTTTTTTTCATTACAATGTAGTTTCGTTTTCACCCTACATAATGTATTATTGAGCGCCGCTGCTTCTTTTTCATCGAATTATTTTGGTTTCTAATCTACATTACAATCTACATCAATAGCCTATTGTTATTACTTTTTTTTTTGTAATTTTCACGAAATTCACACCAATCCATGGAGGTAATATCTGATCTTTTGCGAACGCTTAATTCTTATTTACGTAACTGAGAAATTATTTGTACATATTTACAAGTTTACGTAATCACATTTAATTGTAGATCATCACAATAAATTGATTTTGATGTGATCTTAATTAGGTCTTCTGTGGTATTTGAATAAATCGTTTGAAAACAAGTGAACCCCACTAATAAAAATGATAACAATGGAGTACATGGTTTAAAAATAGCAAGCTCGTGCGTTTAATGATTGAACATTAAATTGAATTGATCCAAGTATTTAATATCATTATTAATTGATTTCATAATTTCGTGTTCCGCGGAGATTGAAAATACTTGTTTCCATAGAATCACAGTGAAACTTTAATTCTGAATGTTGTTCTTAATTGATCTGAATATCTTGAAATTTCTTTGAATTCTTCTCATCATTCGTTAAAAATGTTTCTTCATTCACTGTTTTGCGAGAGTCATCTGGTATTGCTGAGAACCATTGATATTTTATGGAATATAAAATTTCAATTTGAAACATAATAAGCTAAATGGAAAAACAAGAAGATCCAATGAGGAAAAAATTCAGAAATATCATCATCGTTAAATTGGTGAGGTTTTTGTTTGTCTTCAACATTCATATTAGATTTGCGAGAAAATAGATGGGCTGAAAGTTCTTTTCTTGAATTTGTTAATCACATCGAGACATATATGAATGATATTGTATAGGTACATATTGCAAGTTTCCATTCAAAATATACATTGATTTCACTTTGGATACAAAAATACGATTCCCAGGGTGGAATAACATTTTTTACGTAAAATTCACATTCAGGGAACAATTTGACTGTTGGGGATAGTTGTGAGGTGTTGAAATTCATTGCACAAAAATGAGAATTCCTTAATGACACAACAAGCAACGAGTGGTGGTAAATTAGAGTTAGTACCTAGCAGTTTTTCTCAACATCTTGTACCATTCAGATTTGAAGCATTCTACAATATATTCTTGGAAAAACAAAAACTTGTTTATGGTATACATATCCATATCTTTCTATTTTTACCTATTTTTGGATAAACTTCTACAATGTGTAACAATCAACGAATAATGATTAAAATTCATTTTTTTCTCCAGCATAAATTGTTCTGAATGTAAATTTTCTTGCATATCGTTAACAACTGTTTCATTAATGTTTAATGTACGTTATTGTGGTGATTGAAAAACATTTGTCAAACAAAAACAAGATGATTTGTAATATTATCGATACTCCTCGATCATTGATAAAGAGAATTTTATTTGATTCAAGAAAGTATTTGGCTCTGAATTGCTTGTTTCGTACAATACAATAAATTCAATTATTAAGAAATAATAAAATATATTTGATCCTCGATAGATTGTCGTCGTACTTAAAATTTCACATCATTCGATAAGATTGGAATTCCCGAATTTTAATCCACAAATGTTTTCAAACACAAAATATCATCCAAAAATATACACGCACATCGTATCTTCGTGCTCATTTGATACGGTTTCATTTTCACTTTATTTGGAAACTCCTCTGATTGATTGGAATCGATTGAATCGGCCAGCCGTAATCGATTACAGAATACAATGATATGTCGAGCCAAGTACTTCCTGGAACAATATCAGGATTATTTTCTATGGTTTTCATAATAAAAGAAGAAAGAATGATCATTGAAATTCATTCTTATTCTTACTCCTTTTCGCTCAATCATGATATCCTGAACTTACTGATTTTCGTGATTACTTGTACTGCATGATCTATTTTCACTGTTGTTTTTTTTTCATTTTACATCTATTACATTGTTACAATAAACAAGAAACACCGACTCAAATTCATCAATCAACAACATTTGTCTTATGGTACTTTCTAATTATGAGATTATTGTATTAGCAAGAGTATAATCGTTGTTTTAATTGAGAAGAGGGTTTGCGTTTAAATATGAAGTATATCGCTGTTTTTTGAATCCTCTCTCATGAAATTATTATTTGAATTGGTTCGTGGATCAAATAAGGTGAGGAAAATGTATATATCAGCTAATGCAACAATCCTATTGGTTTGAACGATAGAAAACTTCAACCACTTTCGTAATCAGACAACAATTAGTTACTCATGAAACAGTGTTGGGTAATGCAATTCGGTTTGCATTCTATCGGTACACTGAAAAAAATGTTCAAAAAATGTCATCAATCATACAGTTTTGTTACTATCATTGAAATATTTCATTATGATAACCAAACTTTTGTTGTATCAACTAAAGAATTTTGTTGATCATTTTTAAACTTGGACGCATATTCAAAACTCGACACGTATCATCTATCTACACTGGAAAAAATGTTTTTCAGTATAATGACCGAAGGAAATCCCACAAATGTCGGACTGATTACAAAAGTAATTAACTGTAATCCATTCCAAAGAAAAATGAGCCGGCCTTTTAAAAGCACAGACGAATGAAACTGAGCATTGAATCGTCAAATGTAATACAGTTAACATGTAAAAGTGTGTTGTATTAAAATACAGCTTCTATAATTTGCTCTTTGTAGCTTTATTTTTTGTTCGGGATACGAATAATAATTAACATTAACTTTGTTTTTATTTTTCAAATCATCTAAAAATATGTCGTATGTATTTCGTTTATACTTCAGTGAGCTTAATTTCAAAAATCATTCGATCGCAGCATTTATAAATATAGCGCTTTTCCGTTAATTGTATTTTTTTGTTTTCAACTATGTTTAATATGACGTTCAAATATGTGCATATACTTTGAATATTCCTGTACACCGTACGTAACAGTGAGATACAGATTAAAATATTTCACCTCACTTTCCAGATTTCATACGGCGTATATATTTTTATTACATACATATATATATATGTATATATATATTTCCGTAAGTGAAACACGGACGGTACTGCCTAGGCTTAAAATATCAAATATTATTCGAGGCTTTGAAAATAAAGTGATACTTTTCAAACTCAAAATCGAAATAAGCTCATCATTTGTTCTTCTAATGCAAAAATAGATTTGTCCAGGAAGATGATTCCTTTGAAAAATGATTTCCCTTTGGAATTCTTGACAACAGAAGCATATTATAGAAAGAATATTCTCTCCAATAAGAATTTCAATCTATATCTGATCCCAAGTAACACCAGAATATACTCCATAACAGCACATCCACCGATTTCTACGTTGCATCTCCGTGGACTCTACGTGGATAGAACGTGGATGACCGAAGATTCCACGTGCAGGCAAAGTAGAAATGTCCGGTGCTGTACGGGCTATGAACGTTCTTCGAATATTCGAAATATGTTCCATGCATATTTCAATGAGACCGTTCCATAGGTGCTATGCATATTCTTCGAACGTATGTAATCGAATATACGACGGTACGTCAATCGAACGTCGATTGAATGAATATCGGAACATTTAGAATATACTGCGTACGTTCTAAGTACATTTAAAACGGTCTCGTTCGAATATTCTACGAACGTTCATTGTATATGCTTCGTATCTTATTCGTACATTCTACGAACGTTTCTATTTCTTATATACGTTGAACTTCTGTTGCTGCTTGGGATCGAGAACTTTTTTTACATGGAATGAAAAGCAATTGCCCTGGTTGGAAAAATTCATAGAATCCAGTGAAATCGAATTGAATGGAATTTGGGGGGGAATATTGTTCGGATTTCAATGAGATCTACCAATGCAAGATGAAATACCCGTCCAATTGGAGATTTTTCAATACGTTTTAACCATAATATTATACAAGATTTTATGAATTTCTTCTACCACGGTGTATTCAAATTATTATACCCTTTCAATTCGTGGACATGTTGAAAGAATGTTCCATGCCCATTCGTATATATTAATACAGGATTTCAATATCCTTTTCATTACTAGAGCGTTGAGAGAAACGATACTGGTAAAACAATAACAAAAATCTTTCATAGCATGCGCAAGTGATTTCAGTAAAATACAATCATGTGCAGGGGTTTTTGATAGGTTGAACTGACATTGTAATAGAATCTAATAATCATTTATTTTATAACATCTATCGAGCACCTAAGAATTTTAAATCTTGCTGTTGATATATTTCTCTATTAAAAGTAGGTTCTATTAGGTATCACAATACACTTTCTGTATTTTACTGAAATAAGTTTCTTTCATAAAATCTCAAACAGAAAATACTCTCGGAGGTTTTAGATGAGTCAACGAAATGTATATTTCTGCAAAGTCAAGTACTTTTACCGGAAAATTTACCATCAGGGTGAACAAAACACCATTCAATTTGCCAATGATTGAAATGAATGATACTTCGTCACTTGGATGGGAAATTTGTCTACAGTTTAAATGCGATAAACCCTTCAAAGACATGGAAGCAAATTCCATTGAATTTTATAATTAGGAAATCTGTTTATTTCTACTGGAAATATATGTATATTTTCTTTTTCCTCTTTATTTGCACTATCGCTTCGTCGTTTGATTCCATTCTTCGTGTCTACTTTATTCTTCGTCAACCTGATCATCACTCACACATTTCTTAGGCACGAATATTTTGTTTATTTTATTGCGCGTGTTTACTTATAGATTTACCTGAGATACAGAGAATCCGAACATTCTCCCGAAGATGTCTGACACAGGTGATTTCGTGGTTTCCTAGTCAGGGGCAGATTTCTTTGTACGTTGTTTCAATCGAGAATCCAACAATCCATAAGTGTATACTGTAGGCAAGTTTTGAAATTGTTTGAACTTGATTAAAGTTTCATCTTCATGTCCGGATTATTAGTTTATTGTGTGAGTGTTGTGAGAAGGTAAACATTCATGTTCTCTACCATCGTTTTCTTCAGTTGAATTTTGATATCTCCATAATGTGCCACTCTTTCGAGTTGAGCCGAAATTCGGTAAATTTTTTCCGAATAAAATTGCTATGCGAAAGACTCTTCGATCGTGGATTTCTTCACTCGTACAATATCCTGATAGGAACTATTGGAGAGTATATCCGAAATCATTTTCTTCAATGAGCGGACTCCAGCTGAATATCGTTTCAGCTATTTCGATATTTCGTTTTGTCGTGCTTGAATGTTCCATTTTCATCATCAAAATGCTCGTTTTATGTGAGATATGGGATTCATCGGAATTCATATAACTCTGCAATTCGAACGATAAAACGAATCTCTTATAGATCATTCTTTTAAGAAGAATTTTGATTTCGGAACATCGCATAGGCATCGTCGTCATCGTCGAAAGACTAGACTCAGCTGTCGATCCACCCTAGTAACTCGGTGATCAACTGTTTTTGTGTGTTTCTTCTTTTTTGACACATAACTTAGCCTAAGATCACGTCTTATATTCATCATATGTTTGTGATTTCTCATGATCAAATACGTGCCACCATGAAATAAACCAAACCCACCATGGTACTTCATCTCACAGATAGTCATTTTCTACAGTTTGAGAATCTGGTGCCTGAAGAGTCCTCATTTCTTCAGCTGTACCTTCGGCACCTTCTTGCTCTTCCACAAAATTGATACTACTAGCTTTGTACCAAACGACGATATCCACGATGAAGGCAAGCAACAGAATTCCCCCTGTTGTACCTTGAATGGAAAAAATAATATCTTTTGATGGAAGTTCTTACAAAAATCATTTGAAAGGTTATTCACTGCACGTATAAAAAATGATCCACATTTTTCATGGCTTTCACTCAATATTCATTGTAGAGAGATCATTACATGAACTGATAATTTCATGGAATTAAATCATCATTTACCGTTGCAGAGATTGTATCCCCTCAGTACAAATTTACCAAGGCATTGCCTTCATTTTCCATGTGATTCTGAACAGGTTAGAAAGTGAAAATCATGAATGAAGAGATCTCAATTATCAGGTCGCTAAAACAACTGCACTTTACTCAAAAAAAAGTATTCAGACAGATTCATAGCAGTATGGCCCGGATAAACTTTCTGTTAAATCTTTCAAAGTTTGTAAAATTGTAACAAAATCTGAACAGGAGTCAGAAAATTACCACGAGATATGAAATATTTTCATATTGATATTAATAACCTTTTATTCTCTTAAAAGTACTCATTTTCTTCAGAATAAGGTGAATGTGTGATTGAATATTTGCTCCAAACTGTGTATAAATTAACACTTCATTCGCCTGGAGCAAATTGAAAAGATTTTGACACGTACCATGGTAAAACATTCTAAACACATTTGAATCGTAGAGCCAGCAAGCGCCTTTTTCACCACATGCATACTCCCACACAAGACAAGCGGAGTCCACAACAGCACCATAAACGATAGGACAGGGAACATTTCCTGAAAATAGATAGAACACAATAAATAATTATAAAAACCATTGTATAATAGTTTATATTTACTAAAAAACTAATGAATGGTAAATCAATAATCCATGAAACATCATTATGTTAGATCAGTAAAATATTCTGGCAATCAGTCAAATTAATAAAATAGCCATTCGAATTGAAAAACTTTCATATTGCAGAAATTTGAATCGTTTATTGAAACAAATTGATAATCGAATAATGGAATACCCAACTATTATAACAGCTTTGGGTCTTCATAAAAATCTGAAATCTTGGGTTACATTCTTCAAACCCTGTTTCTATTCTCAAGGAATTAATTCGAAAAGATAAGCACCGATGATTCATCGGATTTTGTGAGTTTGAATTTTCGTCTGAATTTCATAAAGGATTCAAACTTTAAGCACATGAATTTTCAAAGTTATATATAATTTATATATGTTTTGAAAAATGTTTCAACTTGGGTAACAAAAAATGATTGGAACATTCATTGCTTTTATGTTTACGTTTTCTAATTCCAGAAAAAGCTTTATGCCGGTTTTTATATAAAAGTGTGTTTGAAAAAATAATTACCAAAGAGGCCTATTGCAAACTGTATGAGACCTAAGGCCATTGCTTTATCTCTTGGATCCACGCATCGTAGAATCAACAGCATGGAGCCCACTTCACTCGTTGAATGTATAAAAACGAAAACTGAGAATAAAACCATATAGACCCAGAAATTCGAACACTCGAGTTGACAGTAACCAATCGTTGCAGTATTCATTTCTAGTAACGTTTCATTTTGTCCTATGCACTGGCAATTGTAAAACTGAAAACAGAACAAGACATACAGATATAATAAATTGTTGTGATAAGTAAATAAGTTAATACCATTGTTCTTGAGAGAATCAATTTTGAACTTCAGAAATTATCAGTCAAGAATCTCAGTATTCGATATCTCATCTCGCTTGAGCGTTCAAAGTGAATGCTTTAATCCAAAATGTTAACTCTACGCGACTACTCTATGCGAACATGACATTAAATATCACGTGCCTGCAATTCTTCTTTATTTATATTATTATGAATGAAAAATGTATTCTCTAACGTGAGGAGTTAATTAATTGGGAGTGATTATTTTTCATCTTGAAACTCACCGAAGCCACTTTACCGTCGACGACCGTGTAGTTCGAACAACCAGCATGGCACGCGGAGAAGTATGTTTTCCCATCCACTCCACAAATAGGACTAAATTTGTTACGATCACAATCGCAAGTTGCGACGCACGTGGGCTCGAAATTGGATATTCTGTTGATTATAATGAATGTATACTTTAGAGAATTTTTTTCCGATGAACAAGAGATGTCTTCAATAGAATACTTGCTTACCCGTCAGGATGTGAAACAAGACCAGCGAAATCATCCATTGGACATCCAATGAACATCAGCACTCCCATACCGATGGCATAAATCACAGCAGTGAAAGCAATCCAGGCAGCCACGAACCTGGCGTTAGGCTTCATTCTTAGGATGAATACTCCACTAATTATTATACCCAAACCCATCACCAAAATACCACCAACACCTGTCGACAAAAACAACCAAAATTATTATCACGATAAACGTTTGCCAATTTCAATGATTTGGAAATTTCAGATTGGAATTTTATATGATTTCATTTCAATTCTATTAAAAATTATAATGAATTCTTCAACTCTTATTGAACTCTTTTTCGAGTGGGGTGCTGTATGGGAAGCGCTGGTTTATGTCTTTTGTACTTAGTTGTAAAAATTTGATGACTTTGTTTCACTCCTATCAAAAATGTCAAATAAATTTGAACAAGAGAGAGGTGAAAACTGCATCAAAACGGATAAAAATGAATCACATTGTATTCAATTTTCATTCAACTTTGTACGACATTTCCAGCGAAGACGTTACATTTCAAATAATTGAAACCATATCTTGAATTTTCAGAAAATTAACAGCGATAAACAACTTACCTGAGATCATATTTGCATGATGAGCTGGCAAACGAAATTGACTTTCGAGGTATTTTGGTAGGAAAGTGTACAGCCCTGCAATCGGTAATATATGTAATACACTGCTTGCAGTTCTGAACATTAGAATATCATTCTTCAAGAGCCTTTTCACAGCTTTAGGGAAGTCTGTAACATTAAGAAAGATTAATTAATTGAAAGAAGTTAATACATTTGGAGATCACATTAAATTGAAACATTTTCTGTTCCGCCAAAATCATATTGATACTGATATGATAAAAGTTTTATTATAAGTTCAATCAACATTTGACAAACGCATGGATATTTGAATGTACAAAGAACCTTCAACCAGAATTTGTGATCGTTTCTCGGAGGTTTGGTCTCCTAAGGGAAAATTCACATGAGAATAATCACAGAAACCATCCTTGCGTGGTTAAGGACTTGTGATTGCAATGGCCTGAACTCTGGTCGTGACAACTAGGAGAACAAAACAAAATCACATGAATCTGGTTGTGGCAACTGGATGAAATGGTTAAAACCAAAATTAACCACGTCACCTGGTTATGAGGCCTAGACAAAGGCTCTCAGTGCAGGTTCGAACTGCGTATTTTTCTACTTTTCAATCCCTACATCCCACCTACCGACTCAAAATTTCTACTAGGGTTTTATGCAGAATTTTCAATAGCTCTTTGACAATATCAATTCTACAAATTAAAAATACATGTATAACTCTTTTGGTGGAACAGCAAGGATCAGAATTTAGCTTCAAATCGTTTTGGTGGGAACCCAACCCGCTCCTCTCTATCATCGGGTGATTCTAGGTCCACCTGAACTGGATCATCGAATTACATGATAATAGATCGAAACTTGTATTGACAATACTGAAATTGTACATCTTCTAACTTGACGACAAAGAAGAATCTCAAGCCACGCGTTCGGATCCTGGTTGAGGGCTCATCTGAGTCCTATGCGAGACCCTGATCGGTTTGATGTGACCAGAATAGGGCAATTCAAAATATATGGTGATTGTCCAAAGTCCGAATGGGTCGTGTAGGAGTCCTAAATGGAATTCATGTACAGGCTGATGGATTTGGATGGAATTATGCATTCTCTGGATCAGATCAACAAAGGAATGTGTAGTCCTACTGGAGTATCAAGCAGGATTTGTCAGCAAAGGTCAACTTTTGCTATTGTCCAGGTGAGTCCAGTGAAGGGAAGTGGTCCAGTGTGTGACCCCAGGTGATCTGTGCAGGATGTATCCAAATTCTCCATGTCTCGAATGGATGCGGTTTCAGATCCAGATGGATCTAGAGTGTAACCCGGGTGGCCCAGGCCCGGATATATGATCACTGATTCTTTCTTCAGGCGGGATCATTCGAAGGCCATATGGTCGCACCCCGGATAACATGTAGGCTTGTCATAACCCTGTCACACTTGTCATTCGATTGTTTTCGGCTTGTTATTGACAACCTTGTCAGTGTAAGGTTGCTACAGCTCTGCTGCAAGGGTTTTGTAAGCTTGTAACCTTGTCGTGTGTCAACTAGGAGGCTTATATCAACCTTGTCACAAGCTCACCTGACAACATTACAACAAGGTTTAATTGCTATCTGGGACATCACTGTCAACACGGGGCCTCACTCGGAAATTTTCAACTGAATAATTGCTCGTTTTCTCATTATATGAATTCAGATAATACAACACATCATTGTTGAAATATTGAATTTTCAAAGATACTTTAATTGACATGTGGGCTTGTCATAAGCTTGTTAGCCTAGTTACTCGATTCTTTGGGGTTTTTATTGACAATCTTGTCAATATAAAGTTGCTACAATTCTCGTGCAGGGAGTTTTTGAGCTTGTGATATTGTCGTGTGTCCGCCAGAAGCCTTATCATAACCTTGCTACATGCTTGCTTGATAACCTTGCAGCAAGTTCATTTAGCTATCTGGGATGAAATAATGTTTTATACTGAAATCGTTATTAAGGCATAACTGCTCAGTACAAAATATTCCACTCAAAACGATTCGATAGAATTGGTGATCTCAATTTCAGTTCCATCTGTACCATAACATTTATACGAATTCAGGTGATCCAGGAGTTTATTACATGACAGGAATTGTAAGGTTTTAGAATACTTTTCAAATCATTCAGCAGATTTTTTGCCTTCGAATAAGTGCAAAACTTAATGTTTAAAAATGTCAAATTCTAGAAACCTGTACTTCAACATTCCGTTATCGATCTTATTCACTGGGATATTGTTTCCAACAACTCTATTCTTTATTTCTTTGATCTTAATCAAGTCTATGCCTGAATATTTTCATTCTCAAATATCTCGATTTCTAAATGTCTCTTGAATATCTGTATTCTCAAATATCTCTATCCCTAATCATTTCTCTTCTGAAAATCAGTCGATCCCTGAATATGAGTAATTGGAAACATCTCTTTTCCTAAATATCTTTATTCTCACATATCATTACTCCCTGACATCTCCATGCTCAATATATATCGAAAACAAAAGGGATCTGCATTTGAAAAGCATGGGATTTAAGAAGAGAGATTTCCAATTACTCATATCTATAGATATAGGCTTATTTCGAGAAGAGAAATTGTTAGGAATAGAGATATCTGAGAATACAGATGTTTAAGAGTGAAGATATTTAGGATTAGGGATATTTGAGAGTAGAGATATTCAGACATAAATTTGATTGAGATTGGAGAAATAAAGAATAGAGTTGTTTATTTGCCACGATCTCCAGTTTGTTGTTGAAAAATCATTTTGTTGTGTAATTTTGTAATTAGGTATTATTGATTACATGTAACGAGTAGTGGTGTACATTCTTGCAACAATCAATCCTTTTTTTATATAGATTGTATGAAGTTTTTATCGATATTTCATACACATTTATAAAAATTGAATACTTTGGCCAGAATAAATATTCTTCTTCGACTAATTTTCTACTCACGAAAATGTGTTGATGTTACATAGCAGCAAAAGACTGTAACGAAAACATGTAGTCATAATTTTTCGAATTATTCCGAATGATATCGATGTTATACATGGGAAAGTTTCTACGTGAATCGTGGTTGACAAACATGATTAATATTGCATCCTGTGTATTATAGTCCCAACCCTACGTGATTATATGTGTATACAGGGCGACCATTATCTGCACTTACAATATTTATCACTTATGTGCCCTATGAATGGAAAACACGATAATACGGTATACGAAATTGTGCGATAAGCGAAAAAAGCCAACAATATTATCGGTGAAGAATAAATTTCCAGACAAAAACTATTCAAAAAACACAACGTCTTTTAACGCCAATATTTTGGTTAAATGGTATGAAATTGTATAAAATGTGTATTATCTCAATCGACTTTCGATATTCGATGAGAAGTGTTGATACAAATAATTGATTTTTGTCCTTACAGGAAATGTTTCTGATAACTGTTTCGATATCTATGGAATATAAAGAGAAAATAAGACTCAAAAAGAAAAAAAAACAAAAGTTCTTTGAGTGTCTTGATTTTTCTCTTCGAAAATGGTTGGTTCTTGTGTTCATCCTTTATAATTCAGGACATGAGGGTCCACGAGGGGAATTCATATACGCAGAGATCCCCGGCGAAGAAGATCCCTTGAATTCTCTTAGAAAAGAAACAAATATTGAGAAATAAAGTGTGCTTTTGTCGCTTCCCCTGGTTTTCTACTAACTTTTTTAGAGTCAAGAATGATCGAAATTCAATAGGAAAATATGTGGAAGATCATTGAATCCGATTACTTATTTCATCACTCGATCTGTGGAATAAACATCATTATTGAACAGACTCAAAGGGAAATGCTTTTAAATTTCATCAAATGACTTTTTCTTCAATAGGGTTTTAAGGGATGTTCTTAAAATTTGAATCGTTCATAGGAACGGAACGAAAATTCAGAATCTGATTGATGATCGTTATTTATCTTCTCAAATTGATTTCTTGGATCTGAAAATATCGTTCCAAGATTGTAATGCCAGATTTTTGGTACTTAACAGCTGAGTGTTTTGTTATTGGGTAACTAATTCCTTTCGATAAATGATTCAAACTTCAGTCACATTTCAGCGGCGTTGTACTTTGAATATATTGAATGGCCATTTAAAATCGAGTCCCAAATATTTTGTGTAGCCCTACGAGATGAAGGTCCACTTTTGCGATCCAACACTGCAATAAGAACCTGTCATTCATAATTGATGAATCAGCAGCTACTCAGGCCCTATCATAATCATGAGAATAATTATTCTCTAACGCATAGGTTGTAAGAAAGCGACATCTTATTGTAATCGACTGGAGATGATGTCAGTTGTTTTCATCCGCTTCTATTGTACTATTACTTTCGGAAATAATTATAATCCTTTGAATTGGTTGTATCCTCAAGTTTGAGTAACTATTAGTTCACCAATTCCAAATGATGGGCGCTTATCGCAGTGTTGAACTGCTAAATTAGACCCTTATTTTTTGTTTTTTTTTTCATTTGTTGACATCATTAATCCCCAACATCAGGCGTTCCTTGAGATAAATTATTCATCACCAAATGTGCAAAATCCATATTCCACCCAGAAAGCTTGAGTAATGGAATAAGTGATGAAATTCAATGATCTTCCACATATTTTCCTATTGAATTTCAATTATCCTCGACTTCACAAAAGTTAGTATGAAATTGGGAGGAATTGACAAAAGCACACCTTATTTCCTATCACTTGTAAATATTTCGTGAACTTAACCATGCATGAGCATATTCTGGAAAGAGGTTGTTCTTGAGAGAAGATGGGTACACTTGTAATGATCTCAACTGCAGCTGGAGTCAAATATGGCAAAACTCGCGCTGAAGTGGAATCAATCTCATGATGACAATACGTCAACCATGCTGGAGTTGATACAACATTTCGCCCTTATTCAAAGGTTGAAGTTGTACTTTTTTTTTTAATAAGTGTATTATGATACTCTTCTCCAATTTCAACAACTCCAGGTGACATGTCAGCTCGTCACAAGCTTGCCAGACTTGTGATTCGTCATTGACAACCTTGTCAAGGTAAAGTTGCTACAACTCTACTGCAAGGGTTTTGTAAGCTTATACCTTTGTGGTATGTCAACTAGTAAGCTTCCGTCAATCTTGTCACAAGTTTGCCTGATAACATTGCAGCAAGGCCAAATTGCTATCTGGGATCCTTTCTGTAAAAAATGCTTATTCTCTCCAATAAAACTGATCAATGGGAGTCGTGCATTCACGTGAAGCTCTAATGATTCAAGAATTTGATTTTTACAATAATCATATGGTAATTTTTCGGTTGGTTGAAATTTTGTTGAAAAAAAAAAGATTTTTTTATGGTTCTTACCATATTGTAACCGAAAACAATGATAACGAAATGATTGCTTTGAGACTGTTTTCTAACCAAAAATGATGCAAAGGTAACAATTGTCTCAATTGGTCAGCTTCGGACGAAAACCCAAATATCGAGCGAATAGCGACTGGAAAGTATAAAATTATTCCAGTTGAACCGAATTCACTAAAGAGTTCATACGGTCATGATCAAGATGTGTCATAAGTTCAGATGAAACCTCGAACAAATGGAATTGGCAATGAAATTTGCCGTCAATTGAAAAATCTTACGGTATTATAAGAATAACGACAGTTTATTTGTGCACAAAGTTACAACAACAATGACTATATTCACTCAAGACTCGATTGAAGTTTTGATAATCTGATTGACACTGATATGACAAAACCGTCTTCCCATTAACTTCCTCAGAAAAATTGATCCGTATGATTTTCCTGGAGATACATAACAATTTTTCAAATTTAACGATTTTGCTGATAATTTAATTTCTTTTCTGATTGTTGAGAGTTACTTATTTTCTCATGCATGGGGATCGCGTTTGCAAGGAACATGAATGTATGTGGTTGCAAGAGTCATACATCGAACATGTACGGTACACAGTAGAATTATACGCATACTTTTCCGGCTCATAGATGAACCAGCAAATATTCAAATGTTTCATTGTGAATAAAATATGAGAAGAGTAATGACATGATATTCGATTGAATCTCTTTGCACGTGAACAAACAAACGAGTAAAAAGGAAAAATTTCATAGTACAAGGAATGTCTTGTACTGAAAAATGTCATTCAAAGAGTAAACAAGTGAACTGTACGAGTCGAAGTGCAAGTGCAAGTGACCGATGCAGCGCGATGCACTTTCTTATATATATACATGTGTGAGCATACTCTGTTGATATATAGATACGTGCATAGAAGTGTATGCAAGGATCGCATTATGTCGCGTGTTATATCGGCCGAGGTGCACGAGACAGCTGAGATAGGTAGGGGTCTCTTGTGTAAGTACACTCACATATGTTAGTACACATAAATCGGTGTACAGTACACAATCTGTAGAGGGAACAAATACACAGGAACGTGTCTATGCACGACGACGACGTGACCATGAACTTGCCCCACCTTTCGTCGTTGAAGAGTTGGTCAGTCATTATTATTAACGCATACACTGACAGAAACGACGAATCACTCCACGGATGTGTATTCATTCGTATCGTTTGATGTATCAAAATGAGGAACATATTCATAAATCTCACTCTTGATGGGCTGAATATTCTGGAGTAAATATTTTCATTCTCAATATACAAGTAAACATACAAGGGGAAAAAAAGGAAATAGCTGTGGCAGCTACTCACTTTTTTAGCACCCTTTTTTCACTACTGTAGCTAAAAAAAATTGCAACTGTAGCTATTTTTTAGCTACCACAGCAGAAAATCATAGCTGTTGATATTTGGATAGCTAAATACTTTAGCTGTTGAATTTTCGCTATGGTAGCTAAATTTCTTGCCGCCACTGCTAAGTGAGTAGCTATGACAGCTAAAAAATAGCTCCCGTAGCTATCCAAATAATAGGTAATCATTTTTTTCCGTGTGGGATGAATCTAACAAATCATTGGACAATTCATATAAAGAATTCTCATCACCGTTACCTAATCCTTGCACATTTCTGAAACGATAATATCCTACAACTTTGATGCATTCTCATAATCATCCACTAAAACTTCGAGGGAAACAGGAGGGATTATGAATGCCATTGCATATACGTACCGCTGAGGATTATTAAAAATTGAAATTCAGTTAATGGAATGTGATTGTATAAATTATAGAAAAGAAAAACAAAATGTTCATGTAATCGTACGGCAAAAGTAAAACTCTCATGTAATTAACTCTCAAACGACAATACTGTCTACAATTTTTATTTGCATTCCGGTCGACCTTCGACGACCACAGTAAATGAACTCACTTTACTAACAGCAACTGCGTAAATTTTGCAAACGAGCGCTATCGTGAGATGATGACACGATGAACCACAATATCACAGACATATGAATCATACAAGTATTTTAATTATGTTGATAATAATAACAACAAAAATCACAACAAGAAAGACCAGCAGGGAATGAATAGTTGATGTAATTGATGTACATACTTATTCGACATAATGTAAACATGTATAATTATTTGTTTGTCATTATCCTTTGCGTAAGCGTACACGTACAAATAAATCGTCATGATAAAATTTTTATTTCTCGGAAGAACTGTCATTTGACATATGTAATATATGAATGAACACTGGGGCATTAGAATTCATCATGAATGTAACTAGGTTCAAAATTAAATATTCAGATATTTGCACTTGTAAACAACTTGAGATTAATTGTCATTCATAAATCACGATGAACTTTGTCGAAAAAAAATATGTTTGTCTCTTACAGAATATCATTGATCGGCATATCATTATAATTTATCCATGTAATTGAAAAAATTCCGTATCACCCCCTGCCGATCTTGTATTTTTCTCCAAGTTTTGTCCGGATGATTGAAGATACGGAATGAGATTTTCCTTCTGAGAGTGTATTCAGCGGGAGAGCCATTCGAATATTTTTCTTGTGATATTTTTGTACAGAATTCATTATGACATACAATTGCACGTATCAAACTTGTTTTGATTTTTTCCGAATTTCATGAGAAGATATACGACCGACTCGTGATTCATGATTCGAATTTCAGCATTCATAAAATATACAGCACTACTGGAATCACTCGTGCGGAAAATGTGATACTTGGCTGACCAGCCTCCGATCAATATTCTTTCCCAGTGGCTGAACGCTTGTAAGGAAATCATACTCGTGAAAATGGAACTCGACTAGACACAGACTCTTGAGTTTAGAATCCATCATTTAGTAATCCAATTAGTCTTATCAATTACAGGTTCGTGTTATGTATCATACGCTACTTTATATCATCAAGATAAAATATGGAGATATAGTATTTATTATATTATAAATCTAAAAGTTTAGATGAGAAAAGTGATAAACCTGAAAGATACATAGAGGAAAAAAATGTTTCGACAATTACAACATTTCCCTCTAAATTGTCAGGAGGGGTTGAAATATTACAGTTATTGTCAGACAGTGTCGTAGAAAGGTCTGGTTGATCTTCTGCAGGGTTGTACGCGTACACTCAGCGATCTCTGGTGAAGCATATGCTTTCATTACATTGTCTGATAATATCGGTGATATTTTCACTTATCTTGCTGATTTGGTAGGAATTAGAAATATAGTAATGTTTAAAACGTTCTTTTCCTGCGTGGAATAAATAATCTTCACACAGAATTGTTCTCGCTTCTAAAAGGTCTGTGAAAGATGTCTCCAAATATATCTTCGGAGAGATCGCTCAGAAACCTTTCAGAAGCGAGTGATAACAATATTGAAAATTCTTCTCCTGTCGCAAAAAACATCTCAACCGTTTTGAAAAGATATCTGGGTAAAAATATCTGAAGTGAGCCCATGGTTTTCGATGTTGTGAGGGAAATTGGAACACACGGAGAAGAAGGAATTCGCTGTGGCAGCGAAATCTACTTTCGCTGGGTTCCTTTTTTGCAGAGAGCATTTTTTTTTTGTGTGACAAAACTATTGTGCTGTTCCAGCAATCTTGTTAGCTGCGACAGCGAATTTTTCAGCTGCAGCAAAAAAAATTTGCTATCAGCAAAAAATTTGCTATTATATATATATAATATAAAAAATGCTGCTTGCTGGGCATTTTTGCTTTTGCTGCCAAAAAAAAAAGTTGCTATCATGATTGCTGTTAATTATAAGCAAATTTTTAGCTTAAAAAAGCAAAAAAATAATATATAATATATAATTACTGCTGCTTTCAGCAAATTTTTCTCTTTTGCAGATGATCGGAAGTTACTCTACTAGATAGTAACAGGTTACCCCATGAATATTTTGGAAGAGAAAAGTAATGGGTTAATTTATGAAATCAAATTGACCGAAATTTATAGGGAACCTTCCTCAAACCCTTCCCGAAAGGCCATTCAATTTTTATCGAAATCAGACAATTCCTTCTATTGAGGAAGAAATTATCTCCGCTGTGTGCATGTATATAAGTGAAGCTGGTGAAACAAGACTCGAAATTCAGTTTCAACATAAAACCTGGATATCTGAAGACTGTTTCATGACTAATTAAAGACCATTCTAAGGTTCCTTCAGGCCATTCATTCAGGAAATGATCTTGGAAACATCGTGTTGTCGTGGTAGTATTCTAAAGATACTATCATCACGGTACCCTGACCATAACATTTAATGTTTATTTGTGAAATGTTTCCTCATCGTTTTAAGATCGTCCGAAAATTGTACACAATTCTTCTGGGAATCGTTTTACATTATGCAGCATCCATGACACACTGTTTTTGCTGCTTATTGAGAATGCATTGGATATCTCTTGAAAACTGTTCTGAGATCATTTCGTGAATATTTCAAGTTCAGTATGAGATTGTTTAGCAACCCCTAGTAGAAATTTTGGACGGGAATATACGGGGGCCTGATTTTCTATCAGGTCTTCATCAAGTTTCGTTTACGGTTTTCCTTTTTTTTGCTTGATTTTATGGAAATCTTATCCGAACCCTATTGCAAGCTTGCGTTACAACCCTATTCAATTCCTGTTAGGGAAATCAGATAAGGGCCTCATAAGGTTCCCTTATTTACGGCTCCCCTATTCTAACCTGATTATGACCTAATTGGAAATAGGGAATGCCTGATTAAATTCATACTGGGAACGACTTAAGATACATTCGAAGGGCAAGAGCTAGATATCTGCAGACTCTTCTGACTATTTCAAGACTATTCCTAGACTATCTGGTGTATGTATGAAGATGTTCCTGAAGGTAAGTTAATATTGGAATGTTTTTTGGAAGACATCATCCCGGCTGTGTTATGGTATTCAACCTGTGATATCTCAAGTTTTCTCAGAGAGAGAGAGAGAGAGAGAAAGAGATTGTCATCCAATCGGAGTTTTTTTAACGATGTAGCCTGGTGCTGAACATAAAGAAACAGGTTCCTCTTTGGACGTTTTTTCATAACCGCTATTCAAATAGATATCCCTGATCAACAGCTGTTTGGTGTCTCAAGGCTTGGACACTGATTTGAAGTAAGTATGATGTGCTGAATACAAAAATGAAGTCAAATTTCTTGAATCTGTTTGTTTTTTTATAATGTTTCATACGTAAAATTGATCAATCATATAGAAATTATACAACATTGTATGTGAACAATTATCAAAATTGCACGAATTCAAGAAATCTGACATTTTTTCCGTATTCAGCACACCGAAATCATTCCGAATCAATTCCCAAAGTTCAGGATGCAGAAAAAAACGTTGTTTCTGGTCTTGTGTATTATCAGCGGTTAAATGTTTCAGAGTTGAAATCAATCTTTCGATGTCATCATATGAAAGTTGAGGCAAAATACTGCAACGAATATGAAACTGTTTTCGAGAATTGCGGTGTGCAGAATAACTAAAAAAAGTCTTGAACGGCCATAATGACTTCTATTATCAATTAAGGGTGTCCCCTGGTCGATTTTTTCGCCAGAAAAGTACTGTTAGATCGTTTCAACCGTTTTACATCATTGATCAGAATAAATCAGAGAAGCCTGCTCTGAAAGTAATTGTACACGAGTTATGTTTGTTATAATATAAAAAAAAAACTAAATGCAGATTTCTACTTGGCTGATAACGAAATTCCGCTCTAATTAATTACAATGATTCAGTTCAACAACAAACAGACCAGACCCGGATTGTTTGAATAATTCTGAATACCTTAATCCAAAGTTTGATGTATTAATTGAATATTGGTGACGAAAGACAGTTGGAACGATCTAGTAGTCTTCTGGTGGAAAAATTGATCAGAGCACTCCCTTAAGGGGATTCATTACTCCCTGCAAAAGTTACTAGATTCCAAATTTCTCCCCCCAGTTTTCTCAGAAACGAACACATAAAATGAAAAATAATGAGTAGCTGCATTTTTTTCAATACCCTAAGAAGATGCATCTGCTCATTAAGATTGATTCTATTCATTGATTACTGAGAAAACTGGGGGGACAGATCTAGTAACTTGGCTTGTGGTGTATCGCCTTAAAGGTGATCGAATTTCCTTTAATATATGCCTGAACTCGGCACGGAAAGCTTTATTCAGGAAGAGATGTTATAAACAAAATGATGTCGACAGGTTATACGAAAAAAAAAAAAACAATTTCCTTCTCAAATCGTGATTTTTTAAGTTTTTTCTGATAGAATAATTCATTCTTCACGTATATCTGCAAAAACCATTAATATACTTCACAAAGAATTTGTTTTTCTTTTTCAAACAAGTACACGCAGTGCAGGAACGATTACAAGACCTTACTTGGACTTTGATATACACCAAAACCTCACAATAACGATGCTCCTGTTCTTTCTTCAACGCATGACATGAACCGTTCGAATGAGAAAGAAAGGAAGCTGTGTTATCGCGAGGTTGCAGTGTACTTACACCGAAAAATTGATTCAAACTCATGAGTGTATGAACAGTACATCGCATGGTATTCTTTCAATTTACAAAAAGTGCATGTTTTCGATATTCTATCCCAGGATAATCCCTTAAAACATATCAAAACTGAGAGTCCCTGGGTTCAGGAAACCGTTTTCAGAAGTCAGTTGCTGTTAACCCAATGAATACGTTCACGGAAAACAATTTGCGGTGAATTTTAGAACAGGTACAGCTTTTATCACCATTTGAAACAAATTGTGGTGATTCTAACTGAATTGGAATAGATTTAATGGAAGTTGCAGTAAATTATACTCCAAGAATGTCCCTGTCCCAAATTTCATCCCAAATTGTGGTAAATATGACAAGTAATTTTTTTTTGCCCGTTGTTGGTTTCACTAATAAAAATCTTGATTTTTGAAAACAACCCCTAAACTTCGTTGGAAGTTTTTTTTACAACATACTCAAAGACTTTTTGATAAAATGACGGTTGTTTGGGAATCTTTTGAGGGTTGCTTTTGAAGTAGACTATCGCGTTCCAGGTTGTTTAAATATTATCCGAAAATTCTTTTAACTATGTGAACCGATGAGTACCTTTTCACGTATCTCTAGATATCTAAATTGGATCATAATTCCAAAGAACGATTGATACTTTACTTTCGAATGCGAGTGAAGTGAACGTATGCCATGTAAGATTTATTCAAAATGAGCGAAGAAAATTTTGAAGGGGTGGGGGGGGAGTGAAGCCCCCTGGTTCTATTTTCAACGCACAGAACAAAGTACGAACCCAACTGAAAAAGGTATGCTTTGACTGGTATTTTCGCATCCTCATCAATATAACATGAGGATTTTGTCAAAGATGAAGCAGATGATAGGAGTACTCTTCCTTTGTTCATGGAAAGTTGAGGATGAATAGCACAATCTCTAGTATCAACATGCAACCGAGATCGGCATAACAAATATGAGAATAAAGAATTTTATTCGAATTAAATTCCTCATAATTTCAAATTAATTACGCATACAAAGTATCCTAAGAATGAGCGACGACTCAGTAGTGAAAACACATGACCCGAGCTCATAAAATTCTCAGTTCTACTGAATCAAGAAAAATTAATTTTCCCGAAGACATTCGGAATGCAATCACAAATGCATCTCCCATATATTCAATGTTTCCCATTATTGAATCAACGACGAATATGTTGAAGATAAATGAGTGAAGTGAAGTTGAGAACAAGAAAACATTTCTATGGGCTTATCGGTAAATTAGATTCTCAATATTCATTATTTTTATGTGTTTCTACGACATATCGCAATCCCAAACAAATGCTCACTGACTGAATTATGGAATAAGATTTATCTCAAGACATGAATATTCACCATTACTCATTACACTCCTGATGAAACTGGGTCAGTGGTATGCCTATCCATCGTCTATAATTACATAATTCATTATCCACCCTCCAATAGGGATAAAAAGAACATTATATGCATTATTCATGACCTATTAATTCGAATTCTGATCATCTCCGTCCATTATCGAAGAATCTAGAGAATTCTCAAACGCGAAATTAAATACAGATGCAAAAGGTGGCGTTGCTGGTGATCACTTTATGCTGTATACACGGAGAAAATTTTGTAGAAAAAATTGATATATTCATATCGCAGCCGTGGGATATACTTTATTGTGGCGGAAAAAATCATGAGTATGTGACAGATTACCACAACTCTTCTTGAATTCAATATGCGGAGTAATAATAGAATACAAAGTTATAGTTCCTATCGTCATGATCGAGTATATCCCACGAGTACGATACTATGTCTAATAATCTTTAATATAAACTTTTCTCTGTGTATATATGTACATTAATCAATTCAATAAAATTAGGTGCGAAGTTTCTTTCTCCTTTTAATTTACTGAAATTTGGAAAACATTCTAATGGAATTAGTAATGAACATGATTTGAAAAATCAAGACAAAAGCAAAAATCCATATCTAAGCTACCATAGTAAATATTCATAGTATGTTCTTTCTATATACCACATGAAACTTCAAATTTCATTTCTCATTGCAAAATTGAATTCAATGTTTTATTTGTCTTCTGATTACGCTCATATTTCGCTTCATCGATTTTGGTTCAACTTGAACAAGCGGATTCGTTGGAAAGTTTAACGTTGTGTACAATTCAAATACACTCATTTACAGGGCATTGATCTTTTCACAAACAAGAAGTATTCAACTATTAAATAACTGTACGAAAATATCATTCGATCGAATTGGGTCACGTGATTATCTCCGTGTACGTGATAGATATTTACCATTTCTATCTAAACGAAGAAAAATATTGATCCAAGATTATCGAAAAGTACGTTTGAGTGGTAATAAAAATTCAAAATTACTTTAGATTCAGATTATTATTGATTTCCATGAAATATATATAAAGTTTATCGAAATTCTATAATTCATGACAATTGTTTCAGTCACTTTCTATTTGAATGTCAGATTTGGTCAGGAATACTATGAAATTATATCCGTCGCGCATTATCCGGATTAGAATTGACAGAATAAAATATTCAAATAACATTTTTATCTCATTTTGATTGGATTTTCAACCTGAATCAAAAATGATAGCATAAATGTTTTATGTCCTATAAGATCCGAGATCAAGTAGACAAAATATTTTCTGCCAACCTTTGAGTGATTTGCCATTCGAAATAATGTGGATTGGAATTGCATGGAACGGTCAATGAATTTTCATCGGATTCCACTTCACGCGCTACATTTTTCAAATGAATTGACTGGTAAATACAAATTCGTTGAATATTTGCGCAAATCAACCGGTTGACCTTTGTTCAATTTTTCTTGAATTCACCATGATTTCATTCATGAATCGATCAAGAATTGAAAGTCCAGTTCAGGCGTCCAGTCGATCATTTTCGAATATATTCACAAAAGTTATCATTAATTATACCTTCAGGAAAAAACTCGATATCATATCAGGTATCAATTTCATAATGACTGCTCACAAAAGCGATGGATGGATTCAGTTTTATTAAAAATCGATACTCACCCTTCAAACTGGGTTTCTTCGAATCATCTCGTTTGGCCAGTGTTTTACTTGTCGGTAGACGTGTTGGAAAAGCGAACATCCCAATACTGACCAGCATCAACATTGCGGATATCATGACCAGACCTGAATTATAATAAGTTATTGTGAAAAAAGAGTTTCCATTCTCTTCACTTGAATGTTATGTATTCGTTAATTATCATTAAATCATCCACTTCTTAAGTGATCAACCCAAAAATGTTTCCCATTCAAGTAGATTACTTCATATTCCATGCTGAAGAATTCTCTCAGCTCATTTTCTGTGCAGAGAATATCGATCTCGATATACCTAATTACACTGAAAAGATATTCAGAGACATCGAATAAAATTGAGTTTACAAGCAACACAGAGGCATGATTACGGTACAGAAGGTCCAATAACATGACGTAAATTCTAACGCGCTCCGCGCTGTGCTGAAATTTTCGAGAAAAGGAGAAGTTATAAAAGCAATCACTGCAAGCGAGTTTCCGAAAATAATTCATGAATTCAAACAGGAGCAAAAGCAAGTAATCAACAATTGCAAAACAATACTCGTTATGTAGGTCAATATTCTCCACGGCTCACGTTATATCACATAGCGGCTGCGAATATTTTTATTTTGATCAAGTGGAAGTAAAAATGTTTCGCGTCCAAGACGAATTTGATGCTATTATTAAGACACGCGTGCGACCTTAGAAGCGGAATGTTCCAATGCCAATGTGAAAAAAAAATATCTTCTTCCTTCTTCTCCTCTGAGGGAGTCAGAGGGTGTATTTTTGTGTCTTGCTCATCACAAGCTTTGGGAAAAAAGTCTTATTTTTATTTCAGTTCGTGACAACGAGCACGAGAAACCAGTTAGAATCTCTCCGATATAATATAAAGTCGTGCTCGTGACAAATGTAAATGACTTCTCCTCTCCTGAACATAAGCAAAACATATATACGTGCACACAATACACAGTCGTTGGTGAGAAATTCCACGAATTTGAGGGGTCAAAGAATTTTCAACGACATCATGAAACTGTCTTGCAAATAAGAAAATAAGACAAGAAAAATCTTCTCCCCAACCTCCAGTTTCTTGACCCCTTTGTTTATCGACTTCCTGCCCCTCACTATTTGTGTTTATGTTTAAGCTTACCGAGCCACCAGGCGCCGACCCATCTGGGATCCGTTGGTGTGATCTGTGGATCCACCGATAAATCGGCATAAAGCATCGTACACAGGGAACCCAGAATGAAACCCAAGGCTGGTCCAAGTATCCTCACACCGATGGTGATCGCTGAAATCAATATAAGTCTCTGTTAAAATCTTCGAATTGAGAGAGATGTGTATTGATGTATCAGGGAGTCGCAGTTGAATGTGACAATTTACGTCTCATTCAAGAAAATTGCCTCTTATCTTCTTCTTATCTGATGAAAAACGTTAAATTTTCATACCGCGTTTCACGAAGAACAGGCCAAAGTCAAGGGGTGCTAAGTCCAAACTATAAAAAGGGTGATGCAATAATTTTACGTTTGGATTCTCTCAAAAATCACAGGTAGCAGCAACGCGATGTGCAAGTGCGTTGTCATGGTGTAGAAACCAAGAGTCCAAAGACCTGTGACGAATTAAGCTTTCGAATAGCTTATGCAAACATGTTTCGGTGTACCGTGTAGAAGACACTGTTTTCGGTTCTTCAGATAACACAAAAAAAAACAAATAAACTTCCCATATAAGGATTTTTGGGCTCCCCCAATGCTGAAAATCAAATATAACTTGGTGCAATATTGGCAGGCAAGGCTTGGCAATCTATAAATATTCAATGTTCATTAGCAGCAAATAAAATGTTACACCAATGTCGGTGTTGAATGAATATCGGTTGTCAGTCAACCATTGATTCACAATTCTGCCAGGCTTGAATCTTGCTTGGCTTATTCTTGGTCTAACACTGATTGAACGATATATTTTATTTAATTTTAGGATCATTTGAAATATGGTTGAATATTCCCACGAACTTCGGCCTAGGCTCGATTAAATCTAGCTTCGATCATAGTGGAAAAAATTTTTGAATTTCATTAAATTTTGTTGAATGTTGCTGAAATTTATTGAATTCCATGTCGAATTTAACTCATAAATTGGGCTCTCTTTTCATGGAAAATCAATAAGAAAAGATGAATTAAATCAAATTCATCAAGCTGTGCCAATTTTTAATGGAAAAAGTGCCTCAGTTGAGAATGAAATTCAATAAAAGTTTCTTTGCCAAGATGGTAATAGCATGGCTCGATATCGGCATGCCCCTAAATTCTAACGTTTGATAGCTTAAATGAAATTTTTCCAAGTCGTCAATGGGATATCAGTTGATTCACCATTTTAATAACAAATAAGTCAACATTGAATTAATATTTTTGTCTACTCATGCCAAAACTAGCGAATTATGAAAAATTGCCATTTTTGCATCAACGATGAATGATGTAAACAAATGATATCAATTCAGGTTGGCGCCGTGCTTGGTTGCCAAGCCTTGGTCATACTTTATCTATCGTGTCTACGTGCTAGTGCCAATGGTAAATTTCTATAAGGGGCCCGCCACACATTTGAACTCAGCACCCACCAATCAAAAAACAACATTATATGGAATGTTCAAAATTGAATGTTAGCTGATGTGATCCTTTGGAAAGAAAAGAATTGGAATCGTAACCATTTCTAAGTGAAAACATTTTTCCATATACATGATGATTTAGTTACAACAAAAAATGGCACAGACAACAAAAATGTCATCCGCAGTAAAATATATTGATCTAAACAGTCATTATATTTTTCATAAATATTTCGACATCATCACTTCGTTGAAACTTCCATCATCAGAACCTTCATAATTGTGGGAAAATTCTCGACTTCAGTACCCAATTTTCAAATGTTAGTCACGATATCCTTACTAGCTATCATGTAATTAAATTTTCATCAGCCATCATTATAACAATAAATCCATTACTGTTCCCACGAAACTCGCTATTTGTATATTCCCAAACAGTTCATTCGTATGCGTACACGTTGTTCTGTTTTTTGTTTTTTCTCTCAATTTCTGCCAAGAAAACTATCAACTCTTTATAAACTACTAAAACGCATGAAAATTTATTATTTTAAACGATCTTTCGTCTTTTTTATATTCCTTACGGAAGAAGAGACTCGGATCATTTGTATTCGTATTACTCACCAAAATATAATGGACTCTCCCTACTCGCAACATTGTCGTCGATATACGGTATCCCAAGAGTGTATACTGCCGTCTGTCCCATTCCAACTCCAAGTAGAGAAACGAAGAATATTCCCAAAACAACCGTGGTGATTTTGCTCTGTATTTTTTGTTCCGTTAGAAAGTCACCTTCACAATACTCAGCAGAATCTGTACGAGGTGCGAAGGTCCACCTTCAACATTTTTTAAATTACGTATATTAATTATAAAACATATTATTTGTGCGAACAAAATTAGGGGGATAATTTGGAAAAAATCTCGAAGGGATGTGAAATAATATTATCTAAAATATTAAAAACGTTACGATCAACTACATCAGAATATTATAATAGTGATGAAGTTGCATTGGATGTATACATTTGTGAACTATTCTTTATTATGGATGCGTGTTCAAAATTCTGCATCTACACGGAGTTATAGAATTCGTTGCGACAGCAATCCATTTGCTATCACGCAATCTTTGTTGACTACTACAACAGTTTTCCAGCTGTGATAGCGAAAAATGTCGACTTCTCCAGTGAAATTTGTTCGCTATCTTGTAAATAGTTCTGAAATTTTTCTAATCCAGCGGAAAATTTGCTGTTCTACTCAGGAGGGCTAGAGGATAGGGAAGTGGGGAAGGGGAAAAGTCAAATTTTGCGCGAACTTTCCTCAGAAGGTACGTAATTGATGCGAATTTGAAGTGAATTTTCCAATGATTTCTGAAGCCTGCAAAATGAAATTATAAAATTTTAACCTCTGAACGTCAACAAATTTTATAATTTCATTTTTTTAGGCTTCAAAAATCATTGGGAAATTCAAAGTGCACAGCAGTGCACAATCCAAAGTACGTAATTCATTATTATTTATTTCAAATTTGTATCTTTTGCGTACCTTTTGAAAAAAGTTCGCTTAAAAATCGACTTTTCGCCTCCCTCACACTGAGAAAAGTGAACTGTAACTATTACCATGCGAAAATGATGGTTGGAAGACAGAATCTCTAAGTTGAAGATGGCGACTACGTTATTTGGTATCCATCTTCATGTAAATGGTAACCATTCCCATTGCTACGATTCTCCATAGTATCCAAAACCAAATTCGCGACGCTGTCCCCCAATTACGATTTGTACATAGTAATCATTACATTCCACTTCTCTCAGTGCACTTTCCCATGCTCGAGTCTCCTGGATGATGTTGCTCTCTCAGCACTCCAGTCAGCTGTAGCAGCGAATTTCTAGCTGGGTTAGCAAAAGCATTTTCTATTCTACATGTAATACCCCGATTTGTTGCGTCAGGGAATTCGTTTCTCCGTCGATTTATTCAAGTTAGTTTGATGTCAAATGTAGATTATTGAATAAACATGATTCAAAAATTCTTCATAATGTCCGAATTACCCATGAAAAACTCGAAATGTGGCATGAATAATGAGATATCCATCCTTTATCGACTTTATAAGTAATCAAATTCACAAATGTTGATTCAACCACATAAGGGGATTAAAGAATAACCAAAACATAAAAGTCTACTCGCAAAATATTTCAATCATAATTTCCAACAGTAACTTCTGATAATGGAGATAGTCAAGTCAAAGAGCCAAGTAATCGTGTGGAGACAGTTTATTAAATTCTCGTTCCCGACGTTTCGAACTGATACAGTTCTTTATCAAGGTCAACAGAGGGGTGTATTAGTTGAATTAAATTCGTCCGGACGCATTTTCCGTTGGAGCGGGTGAAGAATCAATTTCTTCTGGAACCGTACTTGGACTTGCGTGGATCATGATTGATTACTTGGCTCTTGGACTTAAGTATCTTCACTTTCATGATTCACGCCAGTCCAAGTACGTTTCCAGAAAAAATTGAAAGTAACTTCTGATGTTTCGCTTTCCTAATTTTCCAGATGTTGAACATAAGCAGTTGTATAATGTGAGCAGTTGCTTGCAAAAAAAAATTAGCCATATTTCATGAAGTATTTTCATATCTCGTCTTGAATTTTTGAAACTCTACTGAGACTTTTGACAGAAATATATAGAAAATTTTAATTCGATCCCTCTATTTTACGAAATCACATTCTTTCGAGATTTTATAAAATAAATTTTCATTCTAATGGTCAACATACATCGGGAACTTCTTGAAATACAATTCAAAGTGCACACAATATTAGGTGAGAAGCTTGATAATTGCCCTAGTAGAAATATTTCATAAAATCCCATTAAAAGTGTTCAAAGTTCTGATTGAATCCCATTCGATTTCTCATTCGTCAATTAGGTGAGATCTTTCAGTTCATCTCTTAAATTGAAGGGTTACACTATCTTGACGCTCAGCAAAATAGGTGAGGTAATTTTTGTGACATATGTAATTAGGTGATAATTTGGCAGACGTTTTTTTATGAATCAAAGAGTCAATTCCAGTGCATAAACTGACGTTTTACGGTTAGAAGGAACTCTCCCGTAAACATATGTCGTGAACCAGTGTCTTCAGAACAATTTAGAAATTTACAGTAAGGGTTTGAAAAAATTATCACCATAATCTTACTTTACCCTACATATGAACATTTTCTTTGACGCAGCTAATTGATATGTACAATAATTTTTATTCGATAAATATACATAATCACGGAAAAACTATCACGCAAAAGATCAATGTCTCGGTTATCTTGCACATTGGTGGTCAATGTGAAGCAAAAAAATATCTTTTTCTCATTGGTTTTCAGTGTGCAATACGTCGATTATTTATGTGAGAACATTGGATATTTGTGTTAGAGCATCGAAAATCAACGCGAAAAAAATGTTTTTTTCGTTGCGTGTATGGTTTTATGGATAATTTGGAACAAGAACGAGTAAAAAAACTTTCAACATGACGAAGATACAAATGACTCACTGAGTGGGTTTCTTTTTCAAAGAAGAATATACGCAACCGATGTTGTTGGAATTTACAACACATATTCTTTATAATATTATCAAAGATGTAACGTAGGATTCTTTTAATGGTCTGCCATGTTTGATAGTTATTAAGTTTTTGAACTTTGATAAAAATTAGGGTTTTTTCCAAACAGCTCTCATTTCTACAAAAAACAGATCTTTTTCCATTTTCCTCAACCATTGATTTTTTAAATAAGGAAAAATTGTTCTATTTTTCAAACAATACCTAATAGAGCAAATGAATCATACTTGATTCCTCATGTCTCCATCATTTTTTAATTTCTTTTATTCCTGATTATCTCAAATTATTCATAAAATTACTAAATATATTTGTGAAATGAAAATTATTTTATATAATCAATTACTTAATTATACTGACCCAGTTATCACTGCGTTGAAGAATGAAGTTGATTTTTATGACTATTTTTCTGAGCATCAAAGTGGTGTGGACTCTTAAATTTTACAGATTCTCGAAATTCTTTGATGTGATAGAAATACAACTCGATATTAAATTGTAACTATCGTTTTCCCATTCAAGGGATAAAATCTCTCTTCAATGATATACATTGTATTTTAGAGTTATGAGAAATCAAAATCATGATAAGTAATCCTTCTTTTTCCGGGATATTCATTTGATTCTGAGTTTATTGCAAGGGATGATTCATCTCAAAAGAATTCAGCAAAGTGCATAGAATAAATATATACTCTACCCATCAACAGTCATGTTGTTTTCATCTAATCTGTCTTGAAACCTGCATAGATTAGGTGGAATTGGATCGGTGCTGTTTGGTCCCCCAGCTTCTCCACCAGGCCCAAATCCGCTGGATAACATCTCGTTCTGATGTATCAGCTGCTGGCCGTATATGAAGTGGGGCATGGAACAGGTGAACGAGCTCACGGCAAAAAGTATCATGCCCCAGGCTATCCACTTAGGCCTATGGCCCTGGCCGCCGTAGTAGGTAAGCAACAGAGACGATCCAATCTGACCGATTTCTGTAGCCGACATTATGATACCCGTTGTTTTCGATTGAATTTGGAACAGTTTCTCTATTGTGGTGATCACCGATACGAAGTATGTGTAGTACATTCCTTGAAGCACCTGTATTGTGGTTTCATAATTGAAAGAGGAGAAAAAAATGATTAATTAAGAATTATTTATGGAATATCAATTGAAAATACATTGCAACAATATGATTATGATTTCAAAAAACTGTAAAAAATGTGGGGACATTTTTTGGTGGGTTTCGTCCCCTGATTGTGGGGGAACTGATTCCTCTCCCACTTACAGGAACTATTTTGACCTTTGGATGCTGAATTCTCAACAAACGAAGAAAAACCTCACTAAATCACGGTGAAGAATTTTCCCTCTTCGCAGGAACTTTGCTGCCATCATTTTTCGGAGAAATTCCCAGTTATTTTTTCCAGTTCAGATTTATAGAATTTATAATATTTCAAAAGATTGAATGTTTTCGTATGAGACGTGAGAAATGGTTGACAGTATCCGGTGCACTGTATGGTGGAGGTGTGCAGATGGTACAATTCCAGTTCTGATTGGATGCACAGAGGAGAACAATAATGTTATAAAAATTATACATTTTTTTTCCTCGTATCATTATGTATCATCTTTTGAGAATAATGTGAGAAATAATTGTGGAACTTTCTCCCGAACTATAGTGGCAGCAAAGTTTCTCCATGAATGGGGAATGAAATGAATTCGTTTGTTGGCGAGTCAACACCCAAAAAGCACACGGAGGACAAAAGAAATTCGCTGTGACATTGGAATCTAGTGTTGCTGACTCCTTTTTGCTGGAGCAGCGAATTTTTTGCGAATGACAGCAATCGTGTTACACTGTAGAAAAATCTATGGAAAACTTCTAGTACCGTAATGGAAGTGATTAACCTGTACATTTGTGGTAAAAAATGACATTCGAATCATGAAAGTTCCAGTATGTTTATCGGAGAATTCTTGTATTTGTACTGGAGAATTGAAATAAAGAAATAGGATTTCATGTAAAATACGGAAAAATTCCGGTACAAAAGATTTTTTCTTGTACGTAAAGTGAAAAATTCATCATGAACAGAAATTTTCCAGTTCCTGGGTATAGGAAAATTCTAGTTGTTTTTTCAACAGAGCAACTAGGAGAACGATGTTTTAGCTGTGGCAAAAAAATTTGTTTGCTATATTGTTTATGATACTCAAAATTTTGCTGTTTTAGTTAATCATGTTGCTCTGTCAGCAATCCAGTCAGCTGGTTCAACAGATTTTTAGCCAGCTTAGCAAGAAGATTGAAATTTTTAATCAGGAATCTGAGACCGATTCTACATCTAAATCTTTTATAACTTCCTTCAGAACATCTGAGACTTGAAATTTCAAATTGCGATAATCTCTAAATCATTAGACTTGAATAACTCGAAAATAAGGATGAATAATTAATTTTCTCTTGGTATACTTACCCAAGTTATGCAGAACGTGGCCAAGAACGCCTGTTTCGTGGCAAAATATTGCATCCAGTGCGGTCTGCATGGTCCCCATCCACATGATATATCCGGATCATCAAATTCCGTGTGAAGACTACTAGACTTTTCGTCTGGTACTATTAGCTTCCCATTTTCCGTCATTGTGATCTCGTGAATTTTTCCGTTCGGTAACGAACCATTGTTGTTGTATTGTTTGCATATCAAACCATTCCCATTCGTCAATTTTGGTGGAATGATTGTGAGTACTTCGCTATTTCCATTCCCATTGTTATTCCCATTACCAAGAATTTGCGTGCCGTCTTCGCCCGCCATGATTTGTATTTTCTCTTTTGTACTTCTTTTGTCACAATGCCAGAAATTTCTGATCTACGGGTTTTATCTCTAACGTAACTCGTGCGCCCATAAAACGTCAAGTTATTGGAATTTTTATGGTCAGTCTGAAACAAAAAAAACATGGAATTATGTTATTATTTCAATGTTCATGAGTTCTATGAATTATTGCAAGATATTTATATGGAATTGTAACTTAAAACTAGGAAAATGTGATTAACTCGAGTGCTTCAAGAGGGGGGTCCATTTGAAACAGCTAGAATGATGCTGCTTTTGTGGATGATTTTCATAGATAAGTGATATATTTGTACAGGTTCAAATTCACAAAATTGTAAAGATTTTTTGAAAGGATTGAAAATCATTTCTTTTTTTTTTATTTTAATTGAGGTAATAGCAGCGACCCTTGAAGATACAACTAGAAGCATTGGTTGGAAAAGAACACGGTTAAAACTATTCTGTCAAATTATCCAAAAATGACGAAATGACTTGTCAGGAAAAATTTGGCTCTCGGATGCATCGTCAGGGATCGCTGGTGTCCACTTGAGGGGCAGCGTGAATTGAAAGTCCTGAAAACAGCGTTTGTATAAGAATCTTTTCAGGCACGGGAGAAATAATTCAATCAAGTGCAGTTTTTTTTGGATATTTTCATGTATATTTGAAGTTGACAGACAAATTTTTTCCAACTTTGAATAATCAAATAAAGCGTGTTTTCTGCAATTTCCGTTTCAACAGTGATTATAAATTGGGAGGGGAGGTTGTAAAAAATCAGGAGGTTGCGTCCAATTAAACTGAACCAAAGCTTGTTATTTTCAGTTTCGTGTTTTCTTCTTCGCGAACTGAAGAGATTTGAGAAAAATTATTTTTCAACAATTTTTATAGCAAGTTGAGATGAGCATTTCCCCTTCAAAAAGAACGCTTTTTTTGCAAAACCGGAGTGAATTTCGAATTTCACAATGTTTTCGGGGTTTTCTTAATTGATTTAGGAAAATAATGGAATAGATTTGAAATTCTTTTTGATTTTTCTGTTTCGGATAAGAAATAAAACCTGTATTTTGCCAACTGATAGGATACTTCAGTTGCGAGACGCTCTACGAACGCCGACATGAATCGAATGTGTCTCATCATCTCACCTTGCAGAACTTATTTTGTAAACTCCGAATGTATATGAAAATATTCCAAAAAGTTTCTTATGTTCAATCATGTTTCTAATCAAAAATATCATCAAAAAAGAACATATTTTCCTGCTTCCTAACGCAGGATTCTGTTTTGATACAAAGGCTTTGAGTTCAAGGTGTTCTACTACGATAGTTCCACCAAAAATTCTCTTATAAGATACGATTGTACAATCCACTTGAACCCAAAAAAAAGAGGAAAAAAAATTGAATTTAATTATTGGCAGTATTTTTGTGAAAAAATTTCAAATTCACTGCCATTTCGCGATACTTTTCCCAATGAATTACGCTGCAAACACAGCTTTTTTCAGCGGAACAAAATTTTGGTTGAAGTGAATGCGAAGAAACTTTTTGGTTAGCTGGAATGGAGTTTGTTTGGGATGAAGAAAATTGGGTTGATAAAAATTCAAAATTTCTTACAGACAAATAAACTTTATTTACCACAAACAAATTTTATTTCAGCCAACTAAAGAGTATCTTTGCGTTCATTTCAACCAAAATTTTGTTCCGCTGGAACAAACGTGTTTTCAATGTGTACATTTTGCGAAAATCAATCGCTAAATATTTGGGTTTAAATGAAAATTGATACTATGGAGGAAAAAATGCTATGGCTGGAATTAGGCCCTGTCTGATCTCAAACACGACATTGTCCTGTTAGAAATGAAACTCTTTGGATTTCAGGCCCTGCTTTGGGCCAAGTTAGGGTGGTATGTACTGAGATAAAGCCTAGGCTATAATCTAAGTACGCTCAGATGGCCCAATTTTTAAGCAGAAAATTTTTGACTGGGTCATAGAAAATAAGGAATAATAGATGAATGAATAGGAGGTTGCATAAATTTCATTTGCCCCTCAACATAAAATGATGAAAATGCTGTTGAAAAAGTACATCGAACAGAGATGGGTATAATATTTACAGTAAAAGATTAATATAAACCATATATTTTCACTACAGAGAATCAATAACAATGTCAGATATTGGACATTCCTAGAGCAGAACTTGCGATAAAGGAAACAGAATGAAACATAAACCAATGTTTGATAGATTATGAAAGGAACTAGTCTCCACTAGGTACAACATTGAAATCGATGTGAATCATACACAGATTCTCAGTTATTCCCGAGAACTGTTCGAATTCCTAGATATCTTCAGTGGAATCTCTTTTACCCGAAAGTCGATGCAAGCTTTCCTCAAAGCACCACAGTCCCAGAAAGAATAGAAGTTCTCAAACTTCTCTGGGACTGTGGTGCTGTGTGGTTATGATGAATTAATTCTTCCTCATGTATAAATACCGGATAATAATATAAGATCGAATTTTAGGACGATGGAATGTGGAGATAACAATTGCATGACGTAACGCAGATAATAAAAAAAAATGTCAGGATCATCGCATACCGGCGAAGTATGTTTTTGTTTCACAACAAATGAAATCTGTCTATAATCACAGTACAAGTTCCAAGTCATTTCCATTTTAACGAATTGTTCACAAATCATGAATGTCGATAAGATAACCTCATTCCTTTTCGTGAAATCGAAACAGTATAAACTTAGAACGCACATATAAACTTCATTCAAATGTTCAGAAAAATTCGATATATTTCAAGCATAAAATGTTACAAGTGTTCATAATTTCAATTTTTGTGAGGAAAAGTGTTCTAATTCAAATGAAGTATTTCTCTTTGATCAGCAGTTTATGTAGGAAAATTATCAATGCGCTCAATAATGACACATCATTGGGCCATTAACGTCTCATTAATCGCACTTCAATGGACTTATTAGTGGCTTATCAAGGATTGACTATCAAATAATAACAGAGTCCAGTGATAGCGATGAATAATCAGTCACGTATGAAACTAATGATTTCTTCACTAATGAGGCAAGGTGAAAATATTCATTTTTATAATTCTTTTATCCATTTCAACGCAAATTGAGTCAAATGTTTCATATAAAAATATCATTTTGCGTACAAAGCGTCAGCCCCTATGGAGTTTGAATACGAATCATAATGTCAAACAGTATCCATTCTTCTTGGATTCTACATCACATCTTTTGTGCTTAGAGACATATTACATACGCATACACGGAACTTGGCAGTTATTTATTGTTCCCATTGAAGTATTTCATATGCTAATAGAATACTTCTTCCTTTCAATATCTATTCCCACACGCTTGAAACAGTCGATCCGAAAACAAAATCAAAGGAGAAAGAACGTAATGTGATTTTTGAAACATCCTGTAGCCGATCGGGCGAGCAACCGGTATCCTCTCACTTTCGTCGGTGCCCGACTTTCCTCATTTCCCTTACGTTCCATTGCACGTTGCATGACTGGGTCTGGCTATCGCGAACCGATTGCGGTTTTCACTGACAGTGGGAGTTGAGTTGAACCTCAGAGCCGAGAAGCTGCGAGAGTAAAACATCGTATCTTGAACGCCTGCAGCGATACAAGTTATATGTACGCTCGTTTATATACAACGGGTGACTACAAAGCTTCGGTTGCATCACTTTCGCCTAATGAAGAGACGTGCGACGTGTCTAATAAATTGATACTCACATTATAGGATATCTATATTCCTGTATGAAATACTGTTCAAATGGAAATTAATTCAGCACAAAAATCTTATTGACGATCACATTTAAATATCATTCTCGATGTTATGTAATAAGGAGTGTGTATTTTATTCTAAACAAAAAAAAGACCTTTCAAAATCATCGATGACTCTTTCTCAATATCTCGATTCTGATTTATCATTTCTCACAAAATTGATTCAGCTAGAAGATTCCAGAATCTGTGGATTGTTTTTAATTAGCGTTTATCAATCATCGTCATCATTATTCTTCAATCAGTTGATTCATGTAATTATTTGTGATGTGGTGTTTGTTTTTGGTTATAAATTTTGAATCCTCACTTCTGAATTTAGAATCTTCAATTCTATTGATTCCAGCTCATTAGATATTCCTTTCTCAAAATACAATCTCCAGCATGACAAAAAGGCTGGATATTGCCTTCAGTTTTTGCACAGGAGAGAAAAATTGGATTTTATGGGCTACCTTTTGCCGAAGCAACAAATTTTTTGCTGTGACAGCAAAAAGTCTCGACTTCTGCTTTAGTCCATCGAAAAATTTGTTATTTCAGTTGATTATTTAGCTCCTTCAGCAATCCAATTAGCTGTAGCAGCAGTGAATTTTCAGCTAGGTTAGCGAAAAGATTCGCTACTCTATATGTAATACCTCGATTTGCCGCGTTAACAAATTTGTTTCCGCCGGATGGAGGAATCTTATCATGTGAAATTCAAGATCTAATAAATCAAATTCTCTTCAAACCGAGTTATGGATCTGAAGTTGAGAATACTACATCCGGAATGGCGGATTCAACTTGACAAAGGAGGATGTGAGTATTTTCATTATCATTCCAGCAAAACAGGAGCAACGGAGATGTGCCCTCAAGCTCCTCCATAACATGGGTTTGTGAAATCAGAGAAGACATTTAACGAAGGTTTTTTTATGCAAAAAAAAGATTCATACTTGAGAAATATCAAAGTATAGAACATTTTATGTGAAGCTTCCTCGAAATCTCCGCCAAGGGCTATCACGAACGTACATGCGACAGTGGTTTCATAAGGAGATCTCGTTTGAACAAAAAATATTCCCTTCCCGAATGGGATGTAAAAACATCAGACAAAAGTTCTCAACTTCTCTTGAAATGCACAACGCATTCTTGTTCATGAAACTTGAAGTTTGCTTTTCGGATGACAAGTTTTCAATAAATTGTTTCTGAGTAGAGTACAATAGGAGAATTATCGAGATAATAATTGAAAAATTGGTTTCGCAAAACATTGGTGCATTGAAACTGCTTTCATTCATTGTTGCAAGTCCCTCGGAGTCGGAATCAATTCAACGTATTCCCGAATTTTCTTCAAAGAAAGAAAAAACAATATTTTGTTATTATCACTGACCGCGTGACTAGATTTGCCTCGGTTCATTGCATGGAATTACCATGACACGACATTTCAAGAGAAAGATTGAAAGAAGATTTTTATCGCTAGTTATCACACTTTGTCTCCGATACTTTCACTTATCGAAACCTTGGTTAAACGGAACCATTGATACTCGCCAAACCTCATTGAATCCAAAAACTATTCAAGCATTTGTCAATGAGATTTAATCATATGAATGTATCTTTTCGATGTGATTCTGATTGAATATTGTGTACAATGTTCTGACCAAATCCCATTGAATTTCATCGCATCAGATTTAATGGTTACGCTTATATATTGCATCAATTTAAAATCATATTGATCTCTTGGGACCATTACTCCCTGAAACACGACGAATAATGGATACCAGGTGATGCACATTTTAATGACCTTAACAAGAAACCCATAATAGAAGAGATGGTTAACCGCTGCGATGAGGAAAAAATAGGCAACAGCGCTTCATTATATTGTCATTGTTTTGTGAAAACCGCAGTTCCGCTCGCTCCATGGTGGTTGGGTAAGAATTAAAACTCCATTTTCGGCGATTCCGAAACTTTTGCAAGTACGTGTTCTTGATTTTTTTATTCTCAGTAATTTATTATTGGCTATGAGACTGTTGTGGAGCATCGTGTTATTCATTCAATTTTATTCGATTGCCTCTCGTTCTAGATCGTACGTAACCTTAAAAACTCATAAAACCCCTAATGGTTTAAATAAATACCACTAAATACAAAGAATAATCTTCAGTAATGGATGTCCGGGAGGCTCGAGGGTTCGAATCCCTCACCGATCAGCCGCCTTTCTCCCTAGCGGTAATATCGCGAACGGGGAAATGGCGGTTGGTGCGTCAGCCAAAGTTACCCCGAAAGCGGATACCACGCCATATAGGGAGATTGAGGTTGATAAGTAAGGGAATCTTACCTCTGCCGATTAGGTGAAGTTAGGTCAAGTTTCCATAAAAAATGTTTAATCATTGTAAGTTTGATGGATGTAAATGTCCGCTTGTCCTCAATGAACTGATTGATTTAACATGTAAAGGAAAACCAGGTAAACCAAATTGGTGATATTTTGGTGGATACTACCAAATCAATAGTGGTAAGTGGTAGACTTTTGTGAAGAAGCGATGAATTCTCAACTTTTGCTCTTAAAAATATAAAGAATATGTACCTGGAAATATTGTTTTTATGATATTATGTTATAATACAGTAAATTATTATTATTTCCTTCGTTTCCTTCTATCTCCGGGCATTTTGAAGCTGGTATTTGAAATTTGGACCACAGTTTCAAATTCAAGAATTATAATAACTTTTGCGAAAACTAATGCGTTTTAATGGTATAATGTTTAAGGACATGGGTTCGATGTGTAAACCTTCCAGCTACACATGTGCATTATTGCGACAACTTGTATGCTCAGAGTTCAGTAGTTACAAGTGAAAAAGAAAGTGGTGGTCGAAATTTGGACCTTCTCCTCTACTTTACAAGGAGCTTAAAAATTACTAGTAGTTTCCGCAGAGAACCCTGTTATGAGAAACGAACCGCTCGAAATTTCTGTGTTGCCAATCAATACAAAGAATTATCAAATGACAGTTCTCCAATGTGGAGTTCATTAACATTCCTGTGTTGTTATTTCCCACCTTTCGTATGTGAATATTTAACACAAATTTTAAGTGGACCATTTGGAACATATACATATTTAGGTCCATAATGTTTTTGCAATAGGCCTGCATCTGTTACAATGGAACCAAACAAACTCACGATGAATAACTAATTTTCAATGTTCCGAATGAATAGATGGTATGTTGTATAATGGGAAGAAAATGCAATTCATTTTGTCATTTTTTCATGACTTTGCCAGAATCAATATACAAACTACAATCTGGGAATGAGTAATCAACTTGAATATGCGTATGTATTTTTATGCAATACAGAAATTGAACGTGAACTAGAACAACGACCCAGTACGATTTCACGACCAGCATAGTATAGAGGCTTTTAATGTCCATAAAATGCAAATACATGTACATCTGTACAATACGCGGATCTCAAAAACTCAAACTAATCCTTGAAATGGACGTGTTTAATGGTTCGAACATTTATATACACAGTTATATCTATTCATAAGTGTTGCGTCAATATAAATAGGTTCTACGTAAATTAGGTATGTGTTTAGAATTTCAGGATCAACGTAGTATGAACGTTGTAAGTTGATTTTATATCGTCGTTAATGGCCTAACCGCGTGCGCGTGCGGTATATACACGGTAGCTGACCTCTGAAAGCTGTCTAAGAATACGAATGTGTTTACGGTGCACTGCGCCTGCACTTCTATGCGCCATTGACCCAGTAATGTTTACCACCGTGACGTCGCGTACTGATATTTATCATCTGGAAAAAGAAAAATGAATGCGATGTTTAAGGCGCCATAGGCGAGGGTCTCAAGATCCAAGGCACAGATGGAGATGGAATAAATACGGGAGTACCAATGTTTTATTCCAAATACGATGATTTGTGATTTAGAATGGTGGAATTTAGAACTTCAAAATTCTAGACTGAATTATTCAGCATGCAGATGTTTTTTCTTTCCATCAAATTTGTTGTATATCGTATATTGTATGTATTTCATGATATTTTAATTTGCAGCAACGCGCAATGACGAAAACATGATGTTTTCTTGCATACATAATGTATGACGCGATGACAAGTTATTTTTAATTCCTTTTACAAATGTATAAACTGGGAAATCAATAGTTACAAATGAATTGACAAAATTGTATTCGAGATTAATTCTCCTACCAAGAATGTCAGAAATGGAAAATCTTTCAAAATATCTTTTTCTCGTATGATAAAGTGAGTTTGTGAATGAAGACTCATGATGCATATAAATCATAGATTTTCTGTACGCGATGTCGATAAATGACTGAATTTCAGATGGTCATCGGTATAAGATTTGATAAGTGGTATGAGCGTTGATAAGAAATGGCCAATCGTCAGTGAATGTGATTTCGGTAGCAAAGCTACTATAAATGCAAAAACTGATCACTTGTGGCGAATGAATTATTTGTTTAGAAGACCAATCTATTTGGGGCAAGCATTCAATTATTTGATTCGATCAAATATTTCATTAATCCTTAAGAAATATTCTACGGAGAGAGGACAAATAAACTATGTATTTGCTTGGAAGAAATGTTTTGTTCCAGTGTGTAATTCTTATATTTTCCCATCAATTCGTTTATGGAAACGGTCGATAACAAAACCACCCATGTGGAAATTATGAGAGTTGATAAACATCCTACAACGAGAAAAGTATACGGCAAGTATTGCAAGGAAGAATAGTAATTTTGTGCCAGGTGTTCCAGAATGATAATGAGTACCATTGAACATTGCAAAGAGTGTGATAAACGGTGTACGTTACCACAGAAACTATAAGGTAGCATAGCAACGATCACCAAATCGCAATATCATCCTCAACTTCGACAAACATTTACTGTTTCTACAACATTCAGAGTCGTTATTATTTTTAAACTCACGTCAACTGTTCGACAGATTTCAGAAGGTATTAGGGCGTATGGACGGACAGGCCTGCGCCAGTGTTAAATCAATACTGTTTGGAGGATAACCCGTTTGTAGGGAAACGAAACTGCTCCAGTACCAATCCATACAACACTGAAGATTTATGCAGTCCAAAATAAGTTTTCTAAAAGTTATCTGTAAGATGTCTCATGTGAGATTGAACAAAAGATTTGAGAATAATTTGTTACTGAAAAAGGATCGTTTTCACTTGTTTTGTTGACTTGGATTTGAACCAGTGGGAGACTGAGCACTGATTTGCCTTGGAAACTCTTGGAACTGAATTACCTTTAGTGTGCTGTATGGGAAACACAAGTTGATAATATATGATAAATCATATATTCCTACTATGGAAAAGTATCGATACTGTCGAGTATTGTCCAGTCTTAGCGTAGAACGTGCGAGAAAGGAAATAGAACCAAAATCAGGTGAGGTTTGATAGATTATAAGAGGGATTAGTATAAAATTCCTTGGCAGAAGCTAGAATCCCTAGTTATTCTCTAGGCCTTGTAAGGCTCTGTAATAGTCTAAATGATCACTATAAAAGATCACCTATTGAGAAGAATTGTTATAATATGAAATCGGTAATGACTCGAGTTTCAGTTTATTTTTCTGGTGATATCGTCGCACAACACAAAAGTTCAGGAAGAATTCTTTCAACCCCAATTGAAATCTTTATGAACTCTTCCTGAACTAGTGCGCTGTATGAGTGGCTACTTTCCTGAAATAAGAGTGAATCAGTAACAGACAGCTCTTAGTAGGAATACTCTAAGTATTCATGAGATTGTAATGCTTTCGCTAGCAAAAAACTAACCAACTCACTAAATACCAGTTTTTGCGGGACAGAATGCATAATCATCAATTCTAATGATAACAATAATATATATTTAATCAACCAACGGACGGAATCATGTTTGAGAAACCTGTCCGTCACAGGTGCGCCAGTGGGAAGCAAAAATTGGGGAAATCATTTTCCATATTATGTGGACGATTGTAAATTGATTATTCATCATCTCGCGGTGTAACTCATCAGTTAGGAATCCGATTTCAGATGATTGAGTACACTGAAAAAAATATTTGGACTTTCTTTTCACACCAGCGATGGATTTCATTTCCTGATTGCAGGGGAACTGGTTTTGCATAAAAATTAAGGGATGACTTCCAGGCATTGAATCCTTTGAAAATAAAGGAAGAGTCCACCAATGCAGGTACGGACAAAATCCTATTTTCCCACCGGTAGATAGTCCTGTAGGGGCAGTGAATACAGTCACATAATTGGTCATATCAAAATACAAGACAACCACATGATGATGAAAATCGAATACTCATGCTAACTATTGAATTCAAGATTTATAGAATCAACCTGATGTGTAATTCATGTGTAACATGTGGTCTAATGGTTGCACTAGAATTCATATTGAGAGAATGTATACAACTTTCCCAGAAACTTCGAATAATTGTTCAGAGGCTCATTTGTTCAACAATTCTGAACAAATTCATAAATGAATATGTGCAATTCGAAAACATATCATGATGAAGAAAAAGTGAGCAGAAAAAAGACAATCATATTCATCAACTTTCGCTTCAAGTTGGAAGGAGGACAACGATGGTACATATCGGGATTCCAGTTGAAATGAAATCGAAAGGACGATGTATAAATATAGTCAGGGCCGCAGTGTAGCATCTTCACCGGGTTTGTGTCATCGTTGTATGAATCAGCTTTCTAACTTTTACCGTTACACCGTGCGAATTTGACTTCGTAATAACAGGATTTTTCCATGCACTTGTGATTTCTCTTGAATTTGAACAATGGTAAGACATCGCAATGTGGGATTTGACGATTGTTACTCATGCGACAAGAATATTCATCAACTTGTTACTTCACGTCGAACGAACGTATTGAAAATTTGAGAACTCTACCGGTGCAAAAGAGGATGTGAATAATTAACGGTAATGAAATTCTTGGTATTTCGCTTATTTATGCTGAGAAATTTTTTGATTGCCACAAGGACAACAAGGCGTTGTTTGAAGAGTCATTAGAAGAGAACAAGAGTGAAAAATTATTTCTTTACGACACTTTCGTGTGGAATAATTATTATGTAGAATAGATTATTTATCAAGTCCATGGAAGAGGTTTTCTCTGAGGATTTGAAAATGTGGCCTTCTGTTTGTTCATTTTTTTTCAATGAATAAATACCAATCTTAGATATTTCATAAATTCTGAATTTATTTGGGGCTAAAAATATATGTTGTTTATTTTTTTCTCCCGTAGGGGGAGGAGTTATCAAGTAGATCGCAGAATAAGAATTTATAGTGGTTTGTGTTATAACATAATCTATTGACTCAACTGTATTGTGAACTGTATTATGTTTATGATGAATGAAGAAGACTGCAGACACGGAGAAAATAAAATTCGCTGGGACAAAATGTGATTTGGCTGTGTTACGTGTTGCTAGAACAGTGAATTAGTTGCTCAGTTAGGAAATAATTTGTTACTCCAGCTAATTATTTACTGGAACAGCAAAAGTTTCAGTATTATTTGTAGAATAGTAAACAAATTTAGCTGCGAGAGTCGACATTTTTTACTGTTACAGATTAAAAAAATCGCTATGATAAAAAATGAATTACAACTAAATCGGTTTGCTATTCTACATATAATATTCAAAATTCACCTAACTTTGCACATAATTCAAAACTGCAGCTGATTCAATAGTTAAAACGACTGGATAATTTTCCTAAGTTAGCAAGCTATTTGTCAAGTAATAAAATATTAGCAGAAAGTCCTCAGTGAATTTTTTTCCCCATGTAGTAAAAATTCTAATTTTCTTACAATTCTGATGGGGAGGGTGTCATTAAGAATGCCACATTGGAATCGATACACTGAGAAAATTCACTCCTACAGTAATTGATTACTGTTTCAATTATTTTTCTGCTCTCCTGGATATAACTTTATTTCTCTTCAGACAAGAAATAATTAATCAGAATAAATCATTCCTGGCAGGTGGATAATTTACGATGTTTCATTATTTCCAATTGAAGTGTAATAACCATTGCTGTATTTGTTGATTTATTATCGTAAAAATGACCAACCATTGTCAAATATCTAACCCGATGTTTTTCCTCCTGTCTGTCCGCTTACCACCTGTCCGTTTTTGCTTTCTCTATTAACCTTCTTATCTTAATTCTCGATTTTACCGTCCTACAGCTTTTTCTCATTTCTAATTCCATATTCTCACGTTCATTCCCTCTCAACATAATCATATCTTGTTATCTTCCTCCTGATTATTTATCTTCCATCATCCTCTGCAGACTTGATGTTCCTCTTTGTTCTTCATTCGCTCCTTTCATCATTTCCAATAGTCTCATTGAACACTTTTTCTCCAGCTCTGTGTTGATTTCCTCATCAATTTCACTTGATATCCCATTTGTTTATGTAGCAAACATTCAAATATCGGTACTTAAATCATGTTTTTCTCACCAATATTCTTGTTGTTCTAGGAGAAAAATTGTGTTTCCGTTTAAACTACATAAAATCATCTGTAAGAATTTGAATGTTTTGTGCTGTGATAAATTTGATAAGCTGTTTTGTTTCAAATAATTGAAATATCACTATTGGCAGCCATCTGTTTTGGTGGCTGTTTATAACTTCTGCTACGTTTCTGCGTGAAATTGGATTTTATTTTGTTCCAATAATAGTGAGAAGAACCAGTGATTCGTCCGCGATAAAGTGGTACCAAAGAGAAAACCGACAAAAGCGCTCTTAGGTACAATGAAAACACGAATACTCCAATTTTCTTACGTTGGAACGAATCGTGTTTTTAGTGCGCAAGAGAGTTTTTGAGGTGCAAGATTGTAAGATTGATGAAACTTGATTGGAAGTGCACGAACCTAATGGTATGTTCGCTGATATGGATTTCCCTGAAGATTCATGATCTGTTGGCTGATAGGGATATCAAAATACTGATATAGAATAGTTTCTTGAAGTGAGGGAAAAATCGTTCATTTTTTATGAACAACAATCACTGTAAAAAAACTTCCTTCTGAAAATTCAAAAAATGTGACTGTAATTTCTGAAAGTCACGTTTTTCGGAACTGTTGGAAAAATTTTGCTCAACTCTAAGAAACTTGACTGAATTTTCAGAACACTTCCCAAAATTTAGTTGAGATTGCTCAAAATTCAGTCAAATTTATCTGAAAATTGGAAAAAAAGTGGCTGTAAAAAATTGTTCATAATTTGTATAGTGTACATTTTATACGATATATATATGTACATGATATATGTACATGATTTAGGTGCTACTAGAGAAGTGTCTACATGTCAAACTGAATGACCTCTTTTTGTCTCAAGTATCAGATGTACTTCAAGATACAGTCAAAGGTCAACTTTCATAGACTGAAAGTAGATTCAGGACCAAATGACGTGATAATATGAAAGATTCACTTGCTCATAATTTTCAAAGAACAGACAAAGTTTTCCTTTTGTCAAAAGAATATATATAAAACATCTGATAAAGGTTGTGAGAATGTTCTGGGTAGAAGACAGTTAGAGCGCATTTTTTGCAATCCATAGGCTTTCAAAACCAAACAAATCGTGCAGAAGTGGGCGCAATACTGTGTATACCCAAGATCAATATTTTAAAACTATTTCACAGGTTTGTTGTGAAACGCTTCAAAATCCGCGCGTTTTTAATCCTAGTCGAAAAATTTGGACGGTTTTTGTCCTCATATTTCGTTTTTGGACTGATTTTGTCCTGATGGTTGAATAATGCGGACAAAAACAGTACTTTTTCATGATTTTAGTCTGAAGTTCTCCTCCAATGAATGAAAATGATTGAGCAGTTATAGTGTATTATATTCATTATCAAATGAACCTGATAACACATGATCCATGTGAGAAATGTTTATGATAAAAACAAGACTGGATCACTGCCCTGGAATGGTTCTATAGCAACAAGATATTTCATTGACAGGGGAGAAAATAGGGATTCTTTGTGACAGCAAAATCTAATTTTTCTGGGTCCCTTTTGCTGGAGCAGCTTTTTTGCAATGACAGGAAACTATTCATCATCACAGCAATCTTGTTAGCTGCGACAGCAATTTTTTAGCTGTGTAGCAAAAAATGTTTGCTTCTCCAGAAAACTTGATTTGCTATTTGCAACGAACCATGTTGCTCTCTCAGCAATCCAGTCAGCTGTGGCAGCGTATTTTCAGCGGAGTGAGCAAGAAGATTTGCTACTCTGTATATAACACCTCGATTTTCTGCGTCAAAATATTTTTTTTCTTCGTGGGTACTTGAAAATCTTTACAATTGTACAAAACCAATTATGTTGATTCTTCCACTTGCCTCAAAAGAGGCAACCTCCATACGACTTCCAATTAAATGTGTTCTAATCAAATCTGTAAAGTATTCCTCGATTCTTTGAATTCTCCTCAATATATGGACCTCACAGTTTATTACGATAATGATGAACAACTCAAAAAATCTTATGATAGAGAAAAACTGGTATCCCTTTATGACAAATGTTTGAATTTTGTCGAGTTTACACGGAGGGGAACGATTCGTTGATATTTTATTAGCTAAACATTGACTATCCGAGCTGTTTTTTTTCACTGCCATGGCAAAAATATACAGAAAAAAATTCGCTATGGCAGCGAAATTGGCTTGCACTAGGTACTTTTGATTGGAGAAGGAAAAAAATTCATTAAGCACAGAAAAAAATTTTTAGCCATATCAGCTAAATTTCAGCCATTGTAGCTAAACATTTTAGCATCCACAGGATAGCTAATTTCTTAGCAACATTAGTTAAAATTGAGCTGATTGAGCTTAAAAAAATGGCTATCCATCTCACAGTTGATCACTTTTTTGTGTGCGACAGCAAGTTATTTGGTATATTAATAATCATGCTGAATTTGTTATTTCTTATTCGATACTAACAATTTTGCTGCTTCATCGAATAATTCGCTGCTACGGCTAAATAATTAGCTGGAATATAAAATTATTTGCTACATTAGCAAAAAATGAGACAGTTAAGTTAAACCACATTTTCCTATAGCAGCAAAATTTCTCTTCTTGTAACCGATGTTCAATCAATCCTAAATATTGATGGGTTCTGGATACATATCAAAGTATGTACAATTCTAACAGATTATTAATCCTTCGAAGAAATTATGAATTCTTTCAATAACGTTGATCCGATGCCGGCCCTGAGAAGAGTGTTGACTCTCTCGATGACTCTTCGACCGATTTAATCGACGGCGACGATGGCGAAACTCGCCTTTTTGTTGATCGTAAATCCTTTTCGGACGCAACTCTGCAATCCACGGTAGTGCGGTTCCTCTCCTGAGTGAAAATCTTCGGAGAATCGACGATGCGACGCGATGTGATTCGAGAAAGGCTTCTGCTGATGCTGCGTCGCTGTTGCACTCGTACGAAGAAGAAATACACCTTTGTCAAAGTCAGACGACAGCTACAAAGAGGTCTCTTATCTTGGATGCTTGTTCTTCTTCTGCTTCCATTTCTTCCTCTGTATATTTGCGACTCACGACAATGATCGAATACTTCCTTTGAATTCACAACTGCATTTCGTATCATTGGCTTTTTTACCCCCTTTTTTCCCCAATTTCATTTGAAAATCTCAAGTTCCCTAGATTCATTGGGAGTGAATAGATGATTTCATTATTTCACTACGAAATTGATTGTTTCGAAATTTGAGCGAATCGTATCATCGGTGTCATAATAACATGGATTCAATGGACTTCTGGTTTTCATCGCCAATAAAAAGTACATGTCGAGTAGCAAAAATCTTCTCAAGAATGAATTTGAAGTTTTCCAGGAAGAAAACGGCTCATTACAAAATTATGATGTTGTAGGAGCTGAATGTGCGAGAATGTCACTTCGATTTTTCAAGGATTATTTCTCTACATTGGTACGCTAAATTTCTCCAAGGATATGTTCACATTTGTATATACATCAACCTCATAGACGCATTTATTATTTATTCGTTTCTACGATTTCTTTGGATCACGTGGGACCGGCAATGATGCAAGGGAAGGTAGAAATTTCCGGTCATAAATACTCGTGGAGCCTTGTAGGCTACAGAACAGGAGACGCATGAATGTAGATATATCTCAGTAAACATCCATGATGAGCCCACGTAAAACGTTTCAAAATATATGAACAAGTTATGATATCATGGGAAGTTGGGTGTGGATCCATTTTTGGTAAAAAGAATACAGTGGTATTCAAATAACCTTCGCAATAACATCTTCACAAGTGAATGGATCTTCTAATTTATTATTTTTCCAAATTTCTTTTCAGTAAGAAATATACATTTCATCAATTCGGAAGAAATCTCTCATCAAACGTTACGGCATTATAAAAGATGTAAAATGGAGCAATTCAAGTAATCTATACGTCACATAGATCTTATCCCGTACACGATTGATTTCACGTGGTTTTAAGTGGGATCACATATGGAACCGAATGTCATTAAAGTTCGTTGATTTGTGGGAAGCAATTTAATAAGAAGGAAATGAGAGACCTTTGGAATTACATCCCAATTCCCATTGGACAATCCAGAGCTCTTGAAGACCTCCCAAATATGTGTGAGGGATCAGATAGACCTTTCAGAAGGTTAACATAAAGATATCGGAATGTTATCCAAACGAACTCTGTGAGAGGATTTGTTTCTGAGATCTCAGAAAAATGATACCATTCAGATAATTCACTGGAAAAAATCAAGGCAAAACTTCAAACTTTTCTTCATGATCTTCTTTTACCGAGAATAATATGAAAATATTTCTCATTCCCGTTATCCCTGACCATGCCCAATATTACTCAACTTGAACGATTTAATATTAGCAATATCGTTGATCAGCGTTGATGAACAAAACTGTTTCTTACGCTCACCACACGTAATGTGACTAGTCACGTTTATAGCTAGCATTTTTTTTCGCGCAATTATACAGACAAGTAGTTAGACATGCATAACAGAAAAGTTTCTTTGGGGTAGGTTAGGAATGAGAACATGAGTACGTTAGCGATTAGGTCATGTCTCACGTACGCAACGATGAATTGTACGCTACTTTACTAGAATAATAAAATAAGATAAAACAGAAAATAGCAAAATACATAGCGGTGAAAGTGTTAGATCGATAGCTCTATTAGGCTGTAAATTATTTATATGAGAATGGGGATTTTACGTAATAACGATTGCATCATCTGATACAAAATATGCATCGAATGATTTGAATGTATAGTAACCGTACAGTATTCATAAGATGAGTGTTCGATTCTATCACACTGCAATATTTGTCACAAAATCAATGTCAAAACTGTAGAATGTTTCGATATTTCTTTATCATATGTACATGTTTCAAACTATTTGATGAAATAATTCGTCGAACATCTAGAATACAGTCAAAACAATTATCATGTGTGGTAAAAATAAATTTTCTACAATTTTTCGACATCGCGGCTGTTCCAATCGATCATTTTATTCGAAGGATATAAATGATAAGGGAAGAAATTCGCTGTGGTGATACATGAAGGTTGGAGGTTCTGCTCAGGAAGAAACACATTGGAATACAGATTTTTTGTTATCAGTTCAACATCATATATTTCTCTACCACTAGATTCATCAAAGTTTGAATGAATGTTCATATGACAGAGAAATGCCCACACTGTATATAATATTGATGTGATATTGCTGCAATATTTCAATCTTGATAAAATATTACAGAACACAATGCAATACTGCAATATTGCAAAATCGACAGTATGTTACAAATCTTAATATGATATTGTGGCAATATTGTGATATCACAAATCATAATGTAATATTGCATCGATATTTCAGAATTATAAAAATATTAAGTATCAAAAAAGAATAGTTTTCCTAATCTATTTCTCTGTTGCAAAAGAACAGTTTCTGTCTCCAAATTATAAGAATAAGGAACACTTTCTTTTGATCAATTTTTTTCCTAACTTTCCTAACACGAAAGTATACTACGATTTTCAATTGATTATTGAATCTTTGATTACTTTAATTATATAATTCAACAATTTTTATGGTTGGATGATTTTATGTGGTTCTGTAGTATGTTTTTGTCATAAATTCAACACAAATCAAAATTCAAACGAGCGATCATAACACCTCTAGTGAAAATGATTCATATAAGCCCACATGTAAACCATATATGGACATATACGGTTTATATGCTCACCTTTATGCATGTACGGGCCGTATATGCACCATATATGCATTAAATATGGATTACATATATGGTTTATACGTGGTCTTATATGAATCATTTTCACTGAGAACATGACGATTTGAGTGATCCATTGTCATCTTGAAGTTTCGTCGATGTGATGCAGACTTTAATTTTTTGTCGCAGGGACCGGGTTTGATCTTCTCTCAAGAAACTTTTCAACCATTTCAACATAAATTCATTGTCACAGGATCGAGACATACGACTACAATGTTTCAAAAGTTATGGAAATTATTTTTTTTAGATATTTGACGTTCTTGGATGTTTTTGAAATATCACTGCAATATTGCTGAAGTATTGCTGCAATATTTTAAGTGCAAATCGCGTCAAAACATCGTTCATTCATTCACAATTAATGGATGTAACAATCGAGAATGAAAATACAATATGTTTTGTAAATCTGTTCGTTATTCCGTGGCTAGGAACGGAGCTTGAGCATGTTAAACGATTCCTTGTAGGATGTATCAAAGATTCATCGATATGCGGAACATAAAGCTTCCCATTGAAAACTTCAATAGATATACGTGTTTTTACATCGAACTTTCATTGAGAACCTCGCGTGACTCATCGAGAAATTTCATTTTCGGTCTATGTATCATGAAGTGGCATAAATTCGACCTAGCTGAATTCCAGCATCATTGTGGCTGTAACATGTAATATCAGACCATGGTAGACTTGGTCTAGGTCGCCTTTCACTGTCCTACTGACGTCTCGTGGTTAGTTGGTGAGATAGCCCATTATGCTTCGGGTATTATACACTTCAATGCCAGCCTTTAAACCGTTCATGATGTTTATGTACACATAAGTACAGAGCGTTTCAAAATCGCTCGTCGTATTATATAGCAGCTTTATGATTTCCATCTGAAGCAAAGTAAATATCGAATAATCGACACATGACTTTCAAATATTTCAAATTGGGAAAATATCTTAATTGAGTGTGGTTTACATTGAACATTTATTTTCAATGGTAATTCAATTGAGTATTAAATCATGCGTACGAAGGTGGTGGATTCGATAAATCTTCAATATAAATTTTGAATTAACTTGAGTCTAATTTAGGAGAGTCTTTGACGTACTGATTTATGATCAAAGAAGAGCTCGAGAGGAAATATGAGAAGCTGGAATTTCTTTGCCGCATAAATATCCATTATTGTAACATTATCATTTATTATCGCTCATTACAGAAGACATTCCATTCAATTTTCATGGAGTCGAATTCGTCAAAATTGAATTTTGAGATTTCGAAAATGGAATATCATGTTTGAATTTTTCAAATTCAATGTTATCTTCGAAGTATATCATTCATGAATGAACATTTCAGGTATCAGTGAGCTGAATATATATTTTGAAATATTTTCTCTATAATTGGCAGAATAATCTGTACTTTTTGAGAATCGTTTCAATTCGAATCGTAAAAATCATTAAACTATAATTGTTTCAGTAAAGTTTTGAATCAGATGTTGCATCAATTTCATTAATAGCAACCAACATAACTTTCCGGTTCAATCAAAATCCTAGACGTATTTTCGAATAATGATTTATAGATGTGCTCAATTCAATTACAGTCACTGCGAAATTATGTATAGTTTTTTGTTAGTTCAATTTTGAACTGTACCTAGGGAATGCAATTTAGAAATGTAAATACACGATACTTGTAAAAACTTGGAGTACCCGAACGCAAGGAAATGTTTTCCATTGGTTGCAGAGATGAATATAATGCTGTTATTTATAAGGTGATTCAATACAAGCTCAATGTAATTTTACCAATCTGTGGATCCAAATTTGACCAAAGAAATGTATTAACTCCAACATTTGCGAGAATCTCACAGTTATTTGGTAATCCAGGAATAATATGACTTTTGTATAAAAAAAAGATTTCATTCCTTGCTTGATTTCAATCAATGATGATAAACTTCCTGAATATTTGAATTATTTCATCCGTTGAAAAGGATTTTTACGAATATGATATGAAAACTCATTTCTCTCTCTTTCTCTCTAATGTCAGCATACACTTGAACTTCTCTTTGCTTACTATAAAACTAATTTTCTTGCGTAATTTGATACTCACATTAATATTTTCTGCCATAACAGTCTTGTTATCTTCAACAAAATTGAAATCATAAGAGTGATTTAATTCTCGGTTGGGTCTTCCATTTCACAATATCTCTTCTTCAGTCGATTTCATTTTCTCTGATAACGTAACCTAATGTGGAATTGAAGAGAAGAGGAGATAACATGTTACTCTACTTTGACCCACTGCAAAGTTCAATATGTTCTCATAGATGATTCTTATATGTACCTTCCGAATCATTTATCAATTCCAATCATTCTAATCAATTCGTTCTAAATTGTAAAGTCAATTGATATGGAATACCACTTATATCTTCTAATAACATTGCGAATTTTATGAAAATATTTCGACTGGAAGATAGGATTATATTAATATTCTCACATAGTATTAACTCAGCTGTGGATATTTCATAGTTAATTGATTTCTCAAAAATACACACTCAGGGAGTGAACTTCATTTGAATATTAATAGTTTATTGATAGTGATGTGCGAGGGGCATACAAAGAAAGAAGGACCGTTCAATTGTAAAAGATGAAGAACATGATATTTGCTGGAAAAATAAATTCCGTTACACACTTGAAGCTTTCTTCACTTCTCTGCAGAATCAACTGAAGGGTCGACGGTCTAAACCTGTTAACTGACATTTCAGAAATTTTACACGGCGAAGAAAAAAGTTGATCCAGATCTTTCAATTTTCATTCAAATGATCTGAAATTTGGAAGTATCATTCACCCTTGTAACCCGAAGAAAAAACTTTTCATAGACTAGGAAAATATCAAAAATTGAAGAAATGCCAACGTTTTTTCTTCGCCGTGTAAAATTTCTGAAATATCACACTGTAAAAAATATTCGGGATTTTCCTATACCTATGTAGAGGAAATTTCCTATACTTGTACGGGAAAAGCGAATTTCCGTACACGTATAGGAATTTTCACATAAAAATATATTAAAATTGCTATTTTTTTTTATTTTTTACTGTAATTTTTTATTTTTTTTAAAAATTTACGGAAATTCTATATGTGTGTTGTGTATTACTTATTCACATACATGTGTGAAATAAAAAATTTAAATTTTTTTTGCAGTTAACAGGTTTAGACCGTCGACCCTTCAACTGTTACATTCGAAAATGGGTCATGTTTGGTATTTTCCATGGGATGCTCTTTTTATTTTCTATACACCATGAAAAATATGGAAAATTTCCTTGCACACCAGTGGTAGATTCTTCCCCTCATTGAGGGGAAATTGTTTTTTTCAATCAAAAATAAGGAATGCTTTTCGAGAGTTGACCCTTCAAAAATGGAACAATGTCTCCATGTTTGGGACATTTTTCTGAAAGATTGAGAGTCATTTGAAGTATTTCAGAGAAAATACGAGACCTGTCTAGTAGGGATGCATGTCTGGATGTATCGAAATTTTTCGACTTGAGATTTAAAAATTCTTCGGAATCCTTCAAAATCTTTCTGAACACGTCTGGATCCTTTAGAATTTAATTTATTCAGGTTTCAAAGCTTTTTCTCAATTTTGATGAATCTATCTGGATTCCTCAAAGTTTGAAATCGAAGGTCGGATGTCTCTGAACTCTGTTAGGGAATCTAAGGCCGAAAATTTTTCGAAATTGATTTCTGTCTAAATTTCTCTGCAAGTCCTCGATTTCCTGTGGAAAATGCACACAGAGAAAAAGGTTTATTCATAATTCATGAATGTATATTTGCTTATAGCGGAATAAATATTTATTTCACGCAAATCTATCATGATTTCCACAAATGTGATCCCAACTATTAACAAATTTTTATATTTTTCTACTAAATATCACTTATTTATGAATAACGAAATACATTTGATTCAAATAAAAGGTTTCCCGAATTTAGTGTGAACTTTCTTGAATTTTCCTTGAAATTTCTGTGAATTTCTTTGAATCAATCACACTCTTTCCTCCTGAATTCCTCTGAGATTGTGAAGCAAAAAATTTCTTCAATTCACTCCTCTTTTAATTATTCTGAATTTCTCTGATCCTCTGTGAGAAGTTCAACGCATAATTTTTCCCACATCATCTATCTTCAAATCCTTCTAAATTTTCTCAGTTTTTCTCCAAATTTCTTTGAATGTCTCTGAATTTCTCAATTTAAATAATATTAAAATGATTAATTTTAGTATCAGTTGGTAGTAGCATTATTTTTTTCAGTACTAACTCGATCAATTTATAGTGAAACAACTAATTTGAGTGCTGGATAATTTGACTCCTAGTTAACGATGGAGTTATTCATTTTCATGCTCATTATTGGTAAAATTATTTACTTCAGATTTCATTAAAAGTAAAATCGCTGATCACAATTCAATAAAATTGCGAAGTTATTGATTTCACATTGAAAACACTGTTATGAACATTTCTAAATTTAATACAAAATTCTTTATGAAATATTATTTTCTTATATTGAATTTGATAGAATTCCCAAATCTTCCACTGAAATGCAACAATTATTATTTATTAAATTTCAGAAATATGTTATCAGAATGAAGAAAAAAATTCCCAAGTTTCAGATGGGAATTTTGAACGTTAAGAATTGGATTATTGACTTCAATATTTTACGATGAAATTCAAAAAACTTTTTATGTTAAATACTTCACAATGTTCTTATTCAAATGAAGGCTGATTTTTTTTCAGTGAAATTATTCTATTCACAACTCTGAATGATATGGAACATGGTGATAACATGGTTTATGGGAATAATTTCAGAATTCCACATCGCACTAACTATTCCACAGAAGAACATTTCGAGCCTATAATGAATTTCGATTAATGAATTCGAAAATGCAGGTATTCAATGAATTTATTGTATGGGTGATGCTCAGTTAAGAGGTATAAAATCCACTGTTTTGTAGTAAACAAAATTCACAAGATTACATATTAATTACCTCATTTACTGGTGACTTATTCATGTCCTGAAGATGGCCAACCAATTTATCCATCTTTTATGATTCTAAAGGAAACCAGGGGAATGCTCGAACCAGAGAAGATACAGGATACAAACTTGCTGATCTACTTAATTTTTTCGATATAAATGTGGTCCACATTCCTAAGCTCAATTTCTCAAAATAAAGAAATTCATTGATTATCACTCTAAAAGATACTAAGTTTGATATTTCAACTACATCATAGGAGTGTCTACCGTGGGTGCCGCGGGTGCATTGGCACCCACAATTCAGAGTCTATGATCTATTCCTCCCCACAACAATATTATCTAGAAGAAACAATACAGCATAGGAAATGCTAACTCAATAAAAACAAGGGTACTGACAACAAAGTGGAAAATTTCCAAAATTATATGTAATTCATGCCTAATTCCATAAAGTTTATATATAATTTATATATAATTCCAAAAAATTTGCCACTTGGGCACTCAAAATTTCGCTAATCTGGGCACGCCTATGAACTACACCGTTAGAAAAAATCTGTCTTAAACTTAACAATACTATTATGAAATTTTTTACACAAACATTTTATTAAATTTCATACGAAATTTTGTATGAAATTCCATGTTTTCATATTCAATTTAATAATCGTTCCTAAATTTAATATGAGAATATGAAATTTCATAAAAAATTTTGTATGAAGTTTGATAAAATGTTCATGTAAAAAACTTCATAATATTATTGTTAAGTTGAAGAAAAATTTTTCTAACAGTGTACACATAAAAAACTTTTCAAGACGTTGATGATGTTCAATATAATTGAGATTCCTCATCCTTAATGCTTTTTTCTGTAAAAACATAACAATATATCAATTATTTAATCGGTTCAATGGTGATTCAGAAATTTCATAATCCATGAAATAGAATTTCACTCAAGAGTTGAAAATTAAGTGATACAAGTCAATAGAAAACACTACAAAAATTATGGATTCTATGAAGAATAATGATAATTAAGAAAATGAATAATAGATGAGCGAAGAACGATGAATAAAACATAAGTGATGGATAAAGGAAGCTGTGTTTGACAATCGACAAGATGTTCTTCACCCATATTGGTCAATTCTCAACCGGCTTTTGAATCAATCAAACATATGTTCACAGTAAAAAATATATTATAATCAAATGAATAGCATAAAAGTCTATCACTTTGAAGAGCCTCTAAAAAACAATTTAGTTTTGGTATAAATATTTTCAACTCTCGAGAATTTAATCCATTCAAATGATGGAAGTATAACTTTATATATGTCAAAGACAATGTCAATGGACTATAAATGTGAAATTTATTCAATGATTTTGATTTAAAGAAATGTAAATTAGAATGCTATGAAAAAAATTTTAATAGCTATATACATCTTCGATGAAATTGATCAGGTATTCGGATAGTTTTGAGTGTTAAACATAGTTTGAACAGTGGAAACAATTCCGAAAAAATGTTGATTGCAGTATTTCAACATATTCAATCTAATAATTCTTAATATGTATGTTATAATGTTATGCATTGTAAACGTCACGTTACATCCACAAAGAAGCATGATTGGGAGAATACCAATGTTGAATTTGAGTTGCATGTGATTCGGTAATAAATCTTTTCACAATAACTTCATCCAAACTTGTATACGTTATTTTGAGATTATTCGAGGACAAGTTCGAGGAAACTTTCATTTCGATAGAATAATGTTAAATTCCAGTTGTCTTTTGCAGTTCATATTACTTCTCATAATTTTCTTTCGAAATGAGAGATTCACAAAAACGAAAGAATGTTTTATGAATAGAAATATATTCATTAGTTTATTTGAATTCATATTGATATTTAGACACATCAATAACGTTGTTATATACGGATGATTGCGTATGCACCAGGATACCTGGCATGTTTCATGAAAGTATCATTAGGTGTGTGTTTGTGGCTAATTTTGCATCATTGTACAGACTATACGAGCGATTTATAGCATCTTCCCCTTCTTTTCCTTCGATTGTTTGTACCCTGCATACGTCTATGGTTTTGCTATGCTTTCATGGTCGGTTACCCTTTGAGAGTGTAGTCTTTTTATCCTCTTGACTCGTGATGCGTACGTTTTGTATACACACCGTATGTACCTTTACACGTACATAGAGTAACGTATGCGTACTGTATGGTAATAATAATTAATGCTGCTAGCATGCATGGCCGTTGATTATGCGCGTAAGGCTCTAGCGTTACCCTGTGGAGAATGCGATAAAAGGTAAAGCACTTTAGCCGACGACAGCCCAACGTGTTCTATTCCTCTCTCCTCTTCTTTTTTAGGCCGAGTGCTGATTAATTTTAATATCGTTCCCCCTAGGCTTTATCATGACTGAGGGAAAGCTTATACGTACACATGCACAGCCGTACATTCACATGTATATTTACTCACATGACGATAATAATCATAATCATCGTCGTAATAATAAAATTGCGTGTTCACGTACGAGTGTGCGTGATGAACGAGGAAGTAGGGAGTAAAGTTATTAACATCCCAGGGTGTGGATTGATGTGCGTCGAACAGTAGCATTGCTTGAAAAATAATACTCACACATTCACAGATGATGTTTCTCTGATTATCATTTTATTAGCATTTCAACTGGCCTTTGCAAAGAAGTTGCAGAAGTTAATGCAGAAACTACTTGGAATATTGTTTCCTAGTTCCGAGTTCACTTTTTGGAATTATCATGCATTCTTTTGTCTCAAGATCATTTTGAGATCTACAACAATGTGATGAATTCAAAGCAATCAGTCGGACTACACGGGAAAAAATGATCTGGAAATGTAATTCTGCAGAAGGTGAAAGAACTTTAGAATCAATCCTAGATAGTAATTTAACCTTGGTTCCTGGTTGGCGTACAACAAATTTACAAGCTTCCAAAGAAACCATTGCAGTAGAGTTGAGGCAACCTTGGATTAACAAAATTGTCAATGATACGTAGTATATTGAAGAATTCTTGTCGTACTTTTGCAAAAAGAGACGAGAAATTCGTGGTACGTCATTGAATATTCTGTCTATATGGGAGCATATATATTTTAATCCTATTACGAATAGTTCAGTTTATTGCAAAATATCGAATCAAGAGTTCAACTTTTGGCGACTTTAACGAGACTCTAGGAATCTTATCATATTCCTATGGAAACTAAATTGCGAGTGAAAAATAATAGTGTCTCCAAATATGATTTCTGATCAATGAATCTACAAGTTCACAGGTGGCCGAGCAGTTTCAATTCCAGTTTTCAGGTGAATTTACGTACACGGAGAAAAAAGATCATGGAATGATCGCTAGGAAAGATAGTAAACTGCCCGTACAGCACGCGGACATTTCTCCGTCGCCTCTCCGTTCTTTCCACCTTGTATCCACGTCTCCCTTTCTTCCACCTCGCCTCCACGGAGATGCGACGTGGACATCGGTGGATGTGCTGTGTGGGTGGTGACAACTACGAATTTCTGTGCACAGTCGCTAACTGAGACGAGTAATGATTCCTATTTTGGTATACTATATTTTGGTATATTGTATTCTAATATACCAAAATGGGAACCATTACTCGTCCCTGTTAGCGACTGTGTACAGAAATTCGTAGTTGTCACCAGTTTACTACACGGAGAAAAAGGTATCTTGAAAAATACCATAATTTATGGAGTTTTGGCGTTGGTCTAACCCGAGTCAAAATATTTACTCGAAGATACCTTTAAAAGTACCTTAATGGCTGGTAATTTTATGAGGAAGGTACCATACTTCTTCATAAAAGTCCAAGAAATTATGGGACTTTTAGAGATTCGTTCCCGTAAATATTTTGACTCGGGTCAGACTAACGCCAAAAATCCATAAATTATGGTATTTTTCAAGATATCTGTTTTCTCAGTGTATCTTTCCTAGCGATCATTCCATGATCTTTTTTCTCCGTGTATATCGTGCTGAAGTTCAAACCCATTCAAAGTGGATTTGAGATATTTAACTGAAAGTTTATTTACAACGATACACAATTGACATTTTTGATTCTCCATATGCATACTCCAATCTTGTTCACCCTGAAAACAATTTGATTTTCACGTGATACCATCGAGTGAAAACTTTAATCTACGCTGGAACCCTTTTGCATAAGATCCATTACGAATCAATAGACATATTTAAAATATAGGTACGATATCCGTCATTACGCGAACACTCAATAGATCAGACAAACCAATAATATTTCATGTTCCATTACCATTTACGTATCCACCTTATCTTTATTATTCAAATTGACATTGGTTACATGAACTAGACAGTTTTCCAATGACCAAGCATCGACAGTTGCCGTGTTTGTGTCTCAACGTCGTATTGTTCCACATCCACATACGCGTGTGTACGCCATGTCCAATAACATACCTTATTGAATGATGCATAAAAATAATTTCATATCCGTATGTATATGTGTGATATGAGGTGTGGTTTGAACGTTTATTTTTCCTCCCAGAGAGTAATTATAGAATGGCAAACAATTGAATGTAGTTATAAAGGTTTTACATTTGATATATTTTGATGAATCCCTCTCTCTCTCTTCTTTATCATCAAACTATGTTCTCGGATTTCATTTTTATGACTAATTTATTCAAGATCTCATATTGGATTAATTAAATATATTCTTGAAAAAAACAAATCAAACCCATAAATTCATAAAGGTTACAACAATGTTGTTCTTCACATTTACTCTTCACATCTATAAAACAGTTAGAGAGTATAGCGTATGAATAAGTAATGATCGGTTGATTGACTTGTACATTTCAGCGATAATGTATTCACAATTAATTCAAATTCTCATGAGAGAATAATGAGTTCGCCACATAGTTTTTGTTCCTTATACCATGATTTGTACCGTAAAATGGGGTGAGGAAAAACACTTTTGCTCTCACTTGACCCCCCTGATGGAAAAATTTTGCTGAAAACCACTGGAATTTTTAGAGTTTTTCAGAGAATTCCAGAGGTGTTCATTAATATTCAGAAAACTTTTCAGTGGAAAAAAGTTCTCGATAAGTAAAAGTTTTTCAGAAATTTTCACAGTTTCTCAAGATTTTCCGGAGTTTGGAAAAAACTTCAATGGTTTTCAGAGTTTTTCAAATTCTTCCAAGGGGTTTTCAGTGTTTCCAGAGTTCCTCAGTGAGGTTCAGAGAAATTTTCTTCACCAAGCTCTGTAAAAAAATTTTCCATTGAAAGGAATTGAGAATGACATGTATGAATACGATTTTTGTATATTTGACGATTGAAAACATTCAATGCGAATACCTTTCAATTCTAATTCTTCCCAATCCCTTCTCGAAGATTCAAATTCCCGTTTGTGAATTGTTCTCAATGATAAATTCCTCCGAAATTCTTTTGAACCACTGAAATTTGTGCATTTCAATTCTTTTCAATTCCTAACCTCTTTCACGACTCAATTGCACTGAGATAAGGATTTAGTTATAATTACCAGTATTTGATAATAGTTACCAAATCTCATAGTTGAATATGACGAAATAAATATTTCGTCACAATTACCGACATACAGGAGCCTTCCGGAGTTAGCTGATTCGGATCACTTGGATCAGCTACTTCGAAAGACTCCACAGATTCACAACCAAGAACCTTGGTCATAGTCACCAAACTTTAGTTATTATTACCAAATCATGGTAATAGTTACCAAATTTCACATAGCAGACAATGTCTCGGTAATATTCTCAGAATATGACAAATATCCCACTCGAAACATTTTATGTTAAATGTTTCTACGAAATTCCATATAGATATTCCGGATAGAATATTTCATTACAAATATTCTAAGAATCTTGCAATTGAAATATTGCACATATGATATTCTGCGATGTTCTGGGAATCCATGATGAGGGGTATTCCATGTTTGTTGCGAATGAAATATTCTGAGAATTTCAGTGAGGGCGAAAGAAACCTCTTTTCCACGACTGATTCAATTTCAGTTTCAGAGGATTCTGAATTGATTGGTCTATATCCCACGGAAACGAATTTATCAGAAACACGTCATTATGATGACGAGAGGTGGCACTTTGAGGGCATTGAAGTCATCTCAGTGATTAGCTGAGGTCATACACTGTAAAAAAAAACTGGAAATTTACTGTGCAACTGGACTGGAAATTTCCAGTGCTAGTACTGGAATATGGATATTCCAGTACATGTACAGAGATTTTGTTGTTACGTTACTGAAAATTTACCAAGCATAACTGAAAATTCAGTCATTGTACTGGAATTTTCAAGTTTGAGATGATGTACTGAAATTTTGCCATGATTTCGCGAAAATTTTACCGGCTCGTACTACAATTTTATAGTTCTTGTGCACCAAAAAAAAATATTCCCTCAAAAAGGACTTGAGAAAAAATTTGGAATTTAGAAAAAAAAACCTAATCGTTGGTATACTGGAATTATACAGGTTTTTAACTGCAATTCTCAGGTTTTGTGATGGAATTTTCCAGTTACTATGCAATTGAATTATACAGGTTTTGAACTGCAATTTTCAGGTCGTGTGATGGAATTTTCCAGTTGCTATGCAACGGAATTTAATCACTGTTGCACTGAAATTTTCCACTTCTATTGGACTTCGTCATTTCTGGCAGGAAAAATTTCAAGTCTTTATATTAAAAATTTCCTGATTGAGATTTTGAATAATAATTGTAATTGTAGCCAATGAAATTGATATATGAGGTTTTTCCAAGACTTATCCTCTTGTGTTCTAGATATGAAGCATATGTAGTAACCCAAGCTGGCCTTCCAACATGTCGCGCTATAGCTCATCGGTTAGGTCTTAGGTTTCAGTTGGTAGGCAGGTAGAAAAGTGTGGGTTCAAATCCTGTTAGGTAGACATGAGTTTTTGTCCATCCAAATGAACGATCAAAAGTTTCTCAATCATCTTGGAACACAAGCACCCTGCAAAATCACTTTGCGTGAGCAATTTTTTTTCAATTTTCATGGATATTTTCAGCATTAATTTTCCAGTACATGTCCTGGAAAAGTCCAGCTCGTGTACTGAAAAATTCCAGTACCGAGGCTCAGAAAATTTCCAGTTTTGATGCGGAAATTCCATAACGTTTGCACTGAATTTTTGCAGTACAAATGTGCTGAAATTTTCCGGTACATGTACAGGTTAATGACTTCCAGTACATGTACTGGAATTTTCCGGCGAAATTTTTTTACAGTGTAGAGGCTTTGTCTATGACTCGGAGAACTAGCGTTCGATCGTCACTAAGGGAACTTTCCTAATAATCGACTTTCAATGTTGTATTTCTCTCACAAAGCCACCCAAATCATATTCTATACATCATTTGTGGAGAACTTCACTCTGAAGGAAATTTTTTTTACCAAAAGCAGTATTTTGTATCATTGTTAATACACGTAATTATGAGTTGTTTTCCTGTATAAAATATCCCTGAGATGATCTCAGCAATATTTCAGAATGTCTCCAGAATATTACGACAATCATTTCAGTGATTTCACTGAATGTCTCGAGAATGTCACAAAGATGATGGCATAAGACATTCTGATTGATATCCTGGCAACTTCATTGAGACATTCTGTGATATGAGGGATCTTGGTAATGATGAACCAATCGTGTACACGCAGAGAAAAATTCTTGTTGAGAAAGCGATTACGAAAAATCTGCTCTGCTAAATTAGCAAAACGGTTTCTGTTACAACAAAAATATTGCTATTTCAGCAAGATATTTGCTAATTTAGCAAAATTTTCTAGCCGTCTGTATAATTACAATTCCGGATTGCTGAATGACAAGCGCTTCTTAAAACAGCATTTTTGAGAGATTTTTGCTGTAACAGGAAATTTTTTGCTCATTCAGAAACAAGTTTTGCCTTATCAGCAAAGCAAATTCCCGAAGTTTGCTGTTTCAGCAACCTTTTTCCTCTCAGTGTGCTTGAAGAAATCAAATTTATTTGGTGACTATAACTAGATTCTGTTATCATTGTGGAATTTTATGCCGTATCACACAATTCCCATGCGATTGATTCAAACAATTATATTATTTGGAATGTGAATGACTGAATCTTTTGATTCACCCGAATGCAAAGGGCTCTCAAATTACATTTCAAGTTGAAATAACTGATTTCAAAATATAATTTGTATTTGTATTCCTCCAAAGGTATTCAGAAATTGTATTCGTTCTCATTAAAATTCCCAATTCCATCCAATGGATAATTTTTCACAGGAGGAATGTTTATCATTCCACAGATATGTAAAATTACGAATTTTCAACCAAATCTCAGGTCTATACTGCTACTTTAGAATTAGGATATGTGAAATCTTTGATATCATTCCATACGAGACAGAAAAAACAATAATAACCTGTTCCTATTCATCCCACAGAGTGAGATGTAGATGTTGACATTGATGTTAAAAGTGGTCTTCACATAGTTTGTCACATCTATAGATGGTATAGATTTTGACTCACCAACAGTGATGCCAAATTACCTGTCGTAAACTATTTTTTAATATTTTACCGGTTTTTTACCAGTGCAATAAATTAAGTAAATTACGGTAAATTAATTCTGCTGTCAAAAACCTATCACTGATCTAAAACTAGGGATTTCTGGTGGATTTATTGTAATTCCCCGATGTAAAAAACTGTGAGAAGCCCAACAATTAAATTCCCTAGTATTTTACTCATTATGTGTTGAATAAATTACAAGTAATTTACCGCCCAATCACTGCTCACCATACAGTTTTAGAGTAGGTTGAATATCAAGCGAAATGCTCTTGATCATGTCACTAACACAGGGTGGTGTCTACTAATCGGGAACATTTTTATGTGCAAATGAAGTTTTGTTTCCATTCGCTCCATTGTTTCTACTCACCCCGTTTTACGGTATTTGCGAAGAGTCCTTTCACTTCTCAACACTTATCCAATCATTAGTATGATGGATTTATTAGGCATGATGTAGAAAAGAATAATATATGTAATATTCTCAATGAGTGAAAGATGATCAGGAAAAATAATCATGAAAATAAGAAGAATCGAAATCGAGTAGAATTCCAATGCAAACTTTACGGATAAATTTGATTTGATCTGTATATGAGTCATAATATATTTTACTAAACGACAAATTTAAGATCTGAATTCATAAGTCCGCCAACCCATCAAAATATTATACAAAATATAATTTGATATTCCTCATTATTATAATAAAGTTAATTCATAGTAATTGAATATCAAATTTGCCTCGAATTCAATTTGATTGTCCGATTTAAATAACAGGAATAGCGTATGATTGGATTTAAGACACCCAGTACGTTATAGTACATTATAATACTCGTACGTATGGTACTTGTATGGTGCTTGGTCTTGGTTGTAGCTTCAATGCACGCAAGCTCGTTTCTTGGATGCACGTAGCGTGTTATTTGCCGAAAAAAGATGACGCCGATCGAGCTAGGAGCCTTGGCTTCGTCGTTCGTCGGTTGCACAGTACACAAGGGGCTGATATATGTGCATGTGTAAGTTGATGTGTGTAAGAGAAAGAGGGACTATCTTACCGTGTAACCATGATTGTCCGCAATTTGCGGTGCGAGTTGGTTGCTGGTTCGAGCCGCGGCCGTGAATACAATCTATTATTACATCGCACCACGGATCTTTGTCCACCATGATATAGGTATATAATGTAGTTACGTGTGACTACACTGCTTGCTGCTATAACGTGGGCATTGCGCTATAATGCACCCCCGTGGTGCAGTTGGTGGTCGCTCTTACGAACACGATTCAGTCATGTGAAGAATGAGAAAGAAAATCTATTCTTTCTCCATATCAACTACGTTCGAAGAATTATTCCAATAAATAAATTTCCCAATGATTCTGGCATTTCATGAGCGTTGGGAAAATATATCAATCATATCCATATTAACATTGTCACACCGAGCAACACGATTGTTTCCTCCTTGTCATAATTCTAAAATTGAATTACCATTGAAATCATGACCATCTTCAAGATATCTTCAAGACATCTTCCTTAATTGTGAGATATATTTTCAGATATTTAAAGAATGCTTTTTTGTTCGATTGGAATGGGTTTGTGATTTATTTTTTGTGAAAGAAACATACATCGATTGTTGAGTTCGAATTGAGTGCGTACAACACAACACTCTGCATATAATAAATACGTTCACTTGAAACAGATCCGAAAGTCAATTTGAATACCAGGTTTTTCTTGAGATCGATACGAAAACTCAACTGGGTCACAGTGCAACAATCCGAGATATCTACGTTTCATTCTCTTCCAGACATTGAGAAAGAAAGGAAAGATTCCGTTTTTATTTTGAGGTAAATTTTTCTTTCATTCACCCGCGCGCGTAATGAAAGAGAAGGACTAAAAAAAGAAAAGAAAAGAAATCCCGATGCTTTAGACTGTCGCGTATGATGCTATATGTATATTTATACCTCCATCTCTTTTCCTCAACATCTTCCTTTCTCAACCCACTTTCCATTCATAAAAAGTTTTTTGTTCTTGGTTGTTCAGATAGTTCTTCTGTTCAAGCTTGAGACTCTTTTTGAGATTCATTCTGTCTGTCCTAGATTTATAGAAAATCTTCTTCCTTTTTTTCCTCCCCCGTCTTTCTCTTTCATCATCTTGCATCTCTGAGATTACAACGTCCTTTTTTGTCATGAATCTTGAAATATTTGCATCACTCCATAGCCCTCTCTTGATGTTTGAAAAATACCTTGTATCGATACTGAATCAATATTTTGATTAAATAATAATTCAATAAACTGAAAGATCCATAATAAGCCTGATATGCTTGCAATGAAAACGTAGAAATTTTCTCTCGCCTTTTCACGGAATTATACACAAAGAATTGAGAAGTTTCTGAAAAAAGTATTTGAGTACCGGTACTGACATGAAAAAAAAAAAAAAAAATGTATGGATAAATGTTGAATTGAGATTTGTTACCATTATTATTTTGGATGAAAATGAAGAAAGAAAGAGCTCAATGTTGTATGAATTCAGAAGACTTAATCTGATATAATCTATAAATTTCTTGAGAATGATTTAAAGCCCTTGACAAACGATGAAATTCCCCATTATCCTGTGTTCGAATACAGATGTTTTGCTTAGAGTAAATTCACTCTGTTGAGCAGAACATATAAATTCTTTGATCCACGATTAACACGTCGAAAATCGTATGTCTGTTCCACGAAATCATCCACTTAAACCTGACGATATCAATCAGAATTAAGGACCACCTGAGGCCGTTGAAGATCAAGAATTGTCAGAAGCTTCCGCTTCTACCAGTGATATGGCGTGTTAATGCCCGCTACACAAATCCCTGGTTTTATAGGCCCCACAGTGTTCACAAAATGTAATGTAAAACTAAATCCGGAATATTAAAATCATTAGATTGGGAGAGGAAGGACTGAATACGAATATGGAGAAAGAGGAACAAATAATCCTGAATGAACTCGATGCACGGAAAGATAATTGTTGCTCTCTGAACAAAAACAAGTATTTCGCGATGTCAGTTGATATTTTAATAAAAAAAAATCAGATATGTACTGTATTAGTACTTGATTTGGTTGGTATATCGAAAATTATTTTTTTTGCAATACCCTGTTTCTTGTTTTTCAAGATCAAGTTACAGGTGAATAGAAAAGTGGAAACGTCCTCGATGTCGAGAAAAACTTACAACATTAATCATTTTTCACATTGTGTATGGGAAACATACAAATGGGGTGGAAATGAATATAGAATGTTCCCCTGATCACAGTATTTCTATTTTGATATCATTTTTATTTGAATGACACATGACAGATGTGCACGGAGAAAAAGAACTAACAATAATATTGCTGAATTGACAATAAAATATTCTTATATATCAACCCACAATAAATATCGTAAAAATATGACTGTCACTATTGCTAAACTGGCAACAATATTATATTGTCAACATTATTAACAATTCAAATATCTCATTTTACGATCAATAATTTATCTTCACCTGTTCAAAAAATATTACTTTTGACTGAGGAAAAAAACTTTCTCATCCAAATTTATCCCTATAAACATTCTATTACGATGTAGTTTGATTCATATGCGAAGGAAAAAAGACGATTGTGGGTTCTAATGTTGGGAAGTTGCTTCAGCGAGATTCGAACCCTTTATGACATCAGCAGGTCTCCAAGATGACAACTGAGTACTTGAATTGCCATTTATGGTAATCCGCAACTTTATTCGGAGTTCACGATGAAAATACGTTCAAGACAAACATAAAATTGTGCACATTGAATGAATGAATTAGGGTTTGAATCACAGGAATTTTGTCAGAAATGAATGAAACTCGTCAAACATGTAAGGATTGTGAATCAATCAGAAATTGGGTATGATTTTCATGTTTGTGAATTCAAGAAAAACTTCATCGAAGAAGGGTTTGTAGAAGAATGTATATCACTTGAATATCATTTTTAACTGTCTCCTGAAGTGGATCAAAATTAACTTTCCACGGGAATAATTATACCGCTTTATACGTTCAGAATGTATAGCTGTTTTTACAATAAATGGATTTTGTTAATTTTGTAATACTTATTATTGTCGCTGCTTGACATTGTTTTGTCAAATCAACGATGTTTATTGTGAGTTGGAATGACACCCCACATTGTCATTTTAACCAGTGATTTTCAGCAATACAATTCTTGTTCACGAAACAGTGTGCTGTTGCTGTGCGAATGTCAAATTATTGCATAACCAGCAATAAAATGTTGACAATTCTTATATCGCTGGTTCTAACATACACATTTATTCCGTGTCGTGCTACAGCTTTACTGGATTCCTTTATTATGTATAAAAATATTATACCGTGATACTTAACGCTGTGATACTTATTTGAATTAATTGTCCTAATTGAATCGTTATTCAAAAAATTTTTAATTCAATTATTAATATTATCATTATTATTATATTTGGAAGCACCAGAAGAGGAGATGAGCTTTGTCGTCTGTGGAATTGATAGGCCTGAGGAATTTTCAGGTTAAAGGTTAATGACTAGTACAGTGACCTCAATACCCTCTCCTCTATATATACAGAGGATTCCCTGGATGACCCAGGTCGTTCATAAGATGCGAATGCAGTTCGTTGCATGTACGCAGATGCAAACTCTTACATACGTGTGTATGTAGAGTATTCGAGGCCGTTCGATATCGAGGGTGCAAAAGCTATCGAGGATTAGATTTCACTACTATAAGTTTACTTGCATGTGTAAATACAAATTTGTGCACGTATATAGGTTTTTGAAGATACTCTCATAATACGGACTCCATTTGGAACTGATATACTTGTGGAACAAATGTAGATGGTTGAGATGAAGGAATCTGGTTTTATTCTCAATGAAGGGCGAAGAGCCTTCAAAATCATAATGTTCCGTTAAATTTTCGCTTAGAAACGAAGTGTTTTTTCAATTTCGTTTTTAAAATTTGTATTTCGTACTTTTGAAATCAACATCGCATAGAATCTACAAACCTCCGGATAGCTCAAAATATTAACGACTAAATTCTAGCTACCAACTAACGGCCAACTTTTGTTGCCACAACTGATAAATAAGTAGCTACCCAAACTGATGTTTTGCTATAAAAATATTATCAATTTCATTTGTTCCTATGTTTTCCAACGGGGCAGGCCTTCTACAAACACCTGCACGGAACAAATCACCCTTCACTGTTCAAAATGTGTAGCTTTTTCATAATCAAAGCTAGCTTGGCTTGTATTTTTATGTGATCTATATAGCGCCTTTGATTCTCTAAATGGTGTGCGCCGTCTAATCGCTATTTTACGTGAGGCTTGTCAGTGAAGATCAAATACCTCGTATATAAATATATTCATCATTTCTTTGTTCTTATTTTTATCACGAATAATATGCCTCACAGGAATGTTAAATAACTACTTCGATCGTTCGACAATACATATTTGAAAATTGCTAGAAGAGAACGATTATGAATGTGTGTTAAAAATCAAATCTGGTTTTGTAATAATGAATGAACATTGGCCGGTCAAGTTTTCTTCCTGTACAATGAAATGTTTTATTTCTCTTAATAACTTGTAAATCAGGGTGCGATTCATCATGGAATGCGGGTGTCATTGAAATTATAGTACTTTGAAAATCACCCGGATAGGAAATGGTTCGAGAAATGATCCAGGCTTGGTAAAAGCTTGGAATGATAATCCCGTGCCAGGCTTGATACCCAATATTAAGCCAAGATACAATAATGAACATGAAGCTTGGCTTATACTATGACCAAACTGGATCTGCAGGCCCAAGTTGTGTGTATTAACTTTTGATAAGCTTTAGCCTGGTTCTTCATACTTCTTAGAGGAAAAATCTCGTCACTTCTCATGCCATTTGAGACATGAAAAACCATGTCACATTATACCAACAATTGATATTGATACAACTTTGCAATAATTACAAGCATGAAGATGAAGTGTAGATTCTACAATAACCAATAATTTCACATGGGCTCAATACTGGTTTACCATGCTTGACAGTTCAATGTTTTGCCAAACTCAAGCCACTGGTTGCATTGGCATTTCTTATAGAACATGATATGGGTCCTCAATTGACAAATGGTTTTGTATTGGGTCGATATTGGTCCGCCATGTTTGGCAGCTCCATATTTTATCAAGCTTGCACTAGTTGTCAAGGTCTGAGACTAAGATCGGTTCTACAGAATCTATAAGTTTATGGGCTGGGACTAGGTCTACTCTCAGACCTGTCCCTGCGTACCACCCATATTGGCATTCCCTATGAAAATCGATATGGGTTCTGAAATAAGCAGCGATTGTATATTGAACCAATATTGGTCCGCGATGCTCGGCACCCCAATATTCTGCCAAGCTTGGACCAGTTGTCAGTATTGGCATTCCGTACCTGGGAAGCGACGTTTATATGAACATCAACGTATCTAAACTATCTATTTCTTTGTTTTATGCAAGAGATATTTGATCTTTTCCTCATCAATGTGCGAAAAATGGATGAGGGATCATCGTCATATGCAAGCGCCATATAGAATATTAGGTGGCGGGCGGAAAGAGCATCATCGAGGTTATGAAAATACGAACAAAGCTAGCACAATTCCTAACACTAAATGGAAAACAGAGCACGCTTCGTCGAGGATATAGAAATGTGCGCGAGGCAAACACTGTCCAAAATATCAGCAGTTTGCCCCACATTTTGATAACCGACTTCTAAAATCCCAGAATCTTATTACACAGTACTAATCGTGTTCAAATGAGATAGAATGTCACTTGTTCGAGGTCTCAAATTTTGGGTCAAAAGTATTTCTCTAAAATTTGTAGAGTGAGATTTCACTCTTTAGGCAGCCAGAAGTAAGCTTGTCGAAATTCAAAATGAAATTTGAGAATCCGTATTTTAGATGCGAATTTCGCAGTCTAAGGCTTGGAAACCCGTAATTTCCCATAAAAGACAGTCACCGATGGAATTACGTCGCATCTTCGTAGAAGGGAGCGGTGGATATAACGTGGCACAACGGAGAAGTGTTCTCCGTAGTACCAGGCTGTATCCACTGATCATTTTTCCTCCCTGAATTTCACGCAGAGGCGACGTAGGTTCCATGCATGGGTTGATCCTGAAGGAGTACATTTTTTAAATGTTCAAAACACTTTCACTTTTAATGCACCTGAATGCGTTCTGAACGTTCCTTTTTTTCTAGATCGGGACATTCTCTTAATATTTTCCTAACGTACTTCCATGGAAAGTAACCTTCTTTACAACGTTATGGAAACGTCTACTGAACACGTCCCAGAACATTTTAGGGTCCATATGAATAAAATTAAACGGGACATACATGTCGCATTTTCAGAACATTCTAACGTGTTAATTGCACGTTCTCTGCGTGAACAAGCACGTTTTCGAAACCTTCAAAAAATCTTGAAGTACTGTATAGGTGAAACAACGGAGTTTGGATAATTATGAAGAACTTGGATTGTCATTGTTACTTTCAGAAATATGAGTGGAGAAATATTTAACGAATTGAACATTTTTCCTCTCAACATTTCAAACGTTCATTATATGTTCTCTAAAAGATATCAAAGAGATTTCAAAAACCGACACGTTAGAAAACTTGATAATATCTCTTGGAGGACATAATGAACATTTAGAATGTTGAAGGGAAAAATGTTCATTGGAAAAAGAACTGAATCTTATATTACGAAAAATTATGTACACGTCATTGGTCATATTTGTTCACATAAAATCAATCTGAAAGCAAAATACATTTTTCACGTTCTATTCCTATCTCTAAACATTCAAGTACATTATAAAGGAATTTACCATGGAATCATGTTTGAAATATTGCGGAGATCAAATCGTTTCAGTATTAAACGCAAAGTAATAGAAAACCACAAGGAATCACGATCATATATGAATTCCCTGTGAATTATAACAGTAATAAAACACCCCAGGAAATCAGAACCATTCAATATAATGCGTTGTTTCAAATAATGACAATAAAATCCAGTTCATATTATTTATTGACTATCGTGTAACCATGCGATCATGAATTCTCAACAGAGAATGATATTAATATAATTATTATTAAAATTTTTCTCCATATGTTTTACACTTACTTCCCATGAGAGAAACAAACACCATCGATGATTTTTGATGGGATACAAACATCAGTTATCAACATGTACATTCTGTACCAATGAGAATACCATGACTCACCAGATAAGAGTTCTCTAAATATCTCTTGGAACGTCTCAGAGACTGTTAATGTCCTTGAATGTGAAGCATTCTTGTGAAGTTCCGGATATTTTTTTTCGAAGCATTTCATTTCAAACGCTACAACGTGTGAACGCTCTTTGCAATCCTTCAGAGATATTTTGAAACATTGCATATTAGATTTTGGAAACAATCTATAAATATTATTTCCAAGTCAATGTTTATGGTTGATAAATACGAATACTCAATTGAATTATTTTATATTTTCGTGGAACTATGTGATACGATGGAATAATAATTCAAATAATTGTATCATATGTGCAAAACCCGTATTTGATGGATTGATACGTTTGTGTAATCGGCACATTGTGAATAGATATGTTCTTCTCCAATCTATATTGTCCTCATATCGTTAGATATACCGAACAATATGCGGAAGGCATATCTGAAACTGATTCATTCTCTGCATGAATTGTACGTATCGCAGATATCTATCTCATATATATATGTATATATACGTATTCATCTAATCATAAATACATGTAAATAAATAGCCTATTTGGGTCAAGCCAACGTAATACAAACGCATTGCATTGGACGAATATTTAGAGTTCAATGGGTTTACCAACAATGACAATTGCGAAAACGTTACGGATACATTGTAAAATATATTCAAATACTCCCTCCGTAAGCGAACGTATGAAAATTTTTACTTGTGTAGCAATATGACATCGTATAAACGTGAATACATGTTCTGGTAGGAATGCACTCGATTCGAAACTTGAACTGGGTGTAAATTCAAAATCAACTGATCAGAATTCAGAATTTAGGACTCGAACTTCAGTGAATTTTTGATTTTATAGTTGGTGAGATTGGGGATCTTGGCGTTGTGATTGAGGACACCCATGCAATAACCGCCGCAGCGTTCGAAAAGCGGTACGAGTATTGTCCAAGAAGAGCAAACAAAATCAGATTTTTGATGAACAAAAAATATTGCGTGATAGGACTTGAAAAATTGATCCAAATCTCTCCTTAAGATTTTTCTCTATGATCGATAGTTTTCGAAATCAATGTTTCTCAACACTAAACTCGCTTCAACTCAATTATTTTTCAACGTATCAAATTAAATCTTATAGATTTTGATTTGTAACACTTCACCGAAGACGAAAATGTTGAAAAAATGTGTAAATATTCGCAACGAAAATTTGTCAGGATTTGTCGTCGTTTACCGGTCAAATATTGAAGCTCACAGAAAAAAATGTATTCACTGGATTTTTCATCGTAAGTTCATGTTTTGTGGTTCATGAAATAACAAACTTTTTTGTCGCAACAATATTTCGCCAAAGTCAATACCTTATTCATAAAAACCTTATAGAAAATTTGATTGTTCTTAAAAAGCAAAATGGATACCGAATTTAACAAAAACTGTCCCATATTCGGATTTTTCGACCAAAATAATATGAACTTTTGATGAAGAATTCAATGAATACATTTTTTCTACGAGCTTCAATATTTAATCGGTAAACGACGAGAAATCCTGAACATTTTTCGTTGCACGTCAATGAATAAATCGCTCTATGTTATGAACTAAGGGTCAAATAAATCTAAAAATTTCCAAAAAGTTTGTATATAGGCTAGCAAACAAGTTTTTCGCTGGAAGTTGTTTGTAGTTGATACTTCCCTTATCACTTCTTCAATGCGAAGCGTCGAAAACGTGGTTTTTATTTCGAATTGGAAATTTATCAATTTTTCATCAATATTTACACATCTTTTCAACATTGTCGTCTTCGGAAAAGTCTAACCGATCAGAATCTATGAGATTTATTTCAATACATGGAAAAATAACTGAGTTAGAACGAGTTTAGTATTGAGTATCTATCGATCCTAGAGAAAAATCGCGGGGAGAAGATTTGGATTAATTTTTCAACCCCTATCAAGCAGTATTTTCTGCACTTGTACCGCTTTTTGAGCGCTTCGGCGTTTATTGCATGGGTGTCCTCAATTATTTGCGACAAATATTTTATTCGAATACAAAAATTAATGTAGATCATCAAATGTATTTGCATCTGACAACTCGCAAATTAATCGGGGCTTCACTGTATCAAGAGATAAGAGACTTCTCATCGTGTATATCCTATGGTTGTGGTCCGGAAACAACCGAGCAATCAAGTGAATATCGTGCCAAAGTCATTCGAAAATCAAGATTATGCTGACAGTATTCTTCGATTATCGTAGAGTTGGGCAATATCAGTTTCTTCCGCTGGATCAAGCTGTCAACACGGAATATCATTTGAGTATTATGCATTGTTTGCATGAAACTGTCCGTAGAAAGAAGTCGAATTTTTGGGCAAACGACTCTTGGTACCACGATAATGCGTCATCTGACTCTGCATTGGTTTTATGTAATTTTTTCCCAAACCCCAACTAAACTAGCATAATTTAACTTCTGACTATTTCCTAAACTAAAACACCCGTTCCGGGGATACCGTTTTGAGTCAATTGAAAAGATTTGATACAAACCACCGTGCGTTCTAAAGGCCACACCGGAAGGTGACTATCTAGCATGCTTCGGAGATTAGAACGACTCAATATGAGTGTACTGTATCCGGGGGGGGGGGGGGGAAGAAGATTACTCTAAAGGCGATGAAATAGATTTGGGAGAATGAATAAAAATTTTATGAAAAGAATAAAAACTTATGCGATTTTTGGGGTTGTTCTTCTGATGTGAAACTTTCATGATGTCACACTGGCGATATATGTTACAAGTTATCATGATTCAACTGTACAAAATTCATTTATAGGTTTATAGATATTTGACTTGGTTTGTCTCTCCTCTTGGGGTAAAATGTTGCGTCGGCGAATCGTATGTCACAAAGTAGGTCAGCTCTGAGCAGTGATGCACTTCGAGCATTGCACATAAGCGTTACATATCCTCCGCCTTTCTCCACTTGTGTTGGCATACTTCTATCTTTGAACTATGCACGTTGAACGTCGTCGACTGACTCTTCTTTCGACTTTTTCCCCTCCAGAGCTTTATCTTCTCCACCACCTTTGACGATGCTTTCTTCCTTGAGCTTTGTCTACTTCAAACCTCATTTCTTTCCCCACTTTTCTACCGTTTCTCCCTATCGCACGATAATTTTGTAGATGGAGAGTATTAGTTCTAGGAGTAGATTTGATATTATGAATCATTGCTGTACGTTCCGAATTTCGATCATATCTTTTCCATGATCATTCCAAGACGTTCATGAACTGCAATTGAATGACTAAAAAGTCACGAATAATGGTTTTGTATCCTATATTCAATCACAAATATCCAAAAGCTGATTGAAAGAATGCTGATGGCGTGGTTCGCGTAAGCTCAAAAAACTATCTTAATTTTTCTTTCACTGTCCATTTTTGTATCACCCGTGCGCATATGTTTTTATTTGAACCATATGGGATTGGGGATTCTCATGTATGCATGATTGACAGTGAAAATGACGAAGACCATGCTCACGATCAACATGAAAGAAGGTACCGCCTTGTTATTGAGACTTAGATAATTTCATCGTAAACGCTATTTATACATCAACTCCCCTTTCTCATCATAGTATAGTGTGATAAAATTATCAAAAGATGTAGTAAATAACTAGAACGTCTCTTTCAACTGTGAAAAGGAAACAGATTCTCAGTCTTCTTTACTCTTATAGATAAGGCAAGAGAGGAAGAAACGAGATTGACGTAAAAAGTTCTTTCAAATCGATCTGTGTATACAACATTTTACGATTCCAAAATCACGACAAAACTCACATAATCATGCACGCTACGACATATAATTGAATCATAAATATCAAGAAGGAAATTGAAAGAAGTCTCAAATAAAGATATCTTAAATTTCGATCCATTTTTCACCAATAAAAATTTACTTAAAGTTTGGAATGAATTGAGGAAAACCTCGTAGAAGAATTCATATGCAGGCCGTGTATGACTTATCAGTGAATCAGTTCCGCTGACGGAGAGTGGAAGCAATGCAAAAAGACTTACAAAATCAATTTCAATTGAATTTATAAACCCACGATAAACGTTCTTTATTTATAGATCGAACAACGATATTCTGGAGTGGATATATTTTTTAAATGTTGTGTCTTCATAAAATATTTAACATTCTGACGTCACTTGAAACCAATACAAATATCTATATTTAGTGATCGGATAATCTGATGGAAAATGTATGTTCGGAAAGAAAAAGTAAACACAAGTATCAATGCTAAGATTCTCAACGTTATGGAAATACACGTTCGAAGAAACGAAGGAGGGTACAATTTTCTTCCGTTCCTTTTTGTTGGACAAATGAATACGCATACCAATATTTGAATATCGAGATTTGGAATTGTCTAAAAGTATACGAAATGTGATCATTGATTCAACAAGAATCTCAACAGTTTCTTATCTTTTTGAAATATTGAAAAATTGTAATGATTGAATCTGTTACATCTTTCATCTCTTGTTTCCATAACAAATTCTTTTTGATTATATCGATTTATGTTCATTCACAAATGTTACATGATGTCCTACATCCATTCAGTATTCTATTGTATTCATCAAGACATTTCATCAAATCATATGATTCAATCGAATTCAACAACGCGTAAATTGTCTTGACCTAATTTCATCAGGTTTTTTTCATCCTCTAGAACAACTCATAGTCAGTTTGACGTATAAAACGCGAGTGATATTAATAAAAGTCAAGGTCCAAATTCTTGTCTAGACCGTTTATTAATCTCAAACACATTTCCGTTCAGGAGGGAAGAGAGAGACACGAAGAGCGAGAAGTTAATGTTCGGGTTAAAAAACTGAAAGTACCCACTGACCTAAATCTCATTGAGAGAAACATCATCATTAGGACACTTCAAATTCCAATGACCATCTTTTCCTCGCGATTGATCCTTATGTAGGCTTCGGTAAAATCCTTTCACCGATAAATTCGTACGAAATACTGTTATCTTGAAATTTCTTTCGCCCACCTTGAAAGGGAAAGCCAAATGAAAAACTGTTCGAAGAAATGAGAAATGAGACAGAAGAAACAGCATGGAGAACGAGGAAATGATTTTCAATAATTAGAGTTTCGTTGAATCGAAGAAATCGTATCGGAAAAATGTCAGATAAATTGATGAGAGTTCGAAAATACAGTACTGGACAAAATAAATCATACACCGCTTACGAAATTTCAATTATTTTCACGACTGAGGGATGTATCCAGTTACAGGAATCCTGATATCACGAACAATATGTTGAATTTGGCAGAAAACAATTAATTCATTGTATACGACATAGTTGGGAGTAGCGTAGAAATTTATTATTTTGTCTATCACTGTAACTGTTGGGTCGACTAAACTTCCTATTTGTAGATCTAATTGTACATGCTTGACCTTTCAAAGGATATCCATTCAACAAGTTCAATTTGTTTCCTTTTCCTTCGTTCTGTATCTCTTTCCATCTCATACTGGTAATTAAAAATCTTTGAGAACGATTGAAAGAACTTAGTGCAAATTCACAAGTAGTGCTGCTTGCTGTTAGTCGAGCATACTCGAACGAGTCTGCAGTTGAGTGGCATGTCTGGTCAGCTAACCAACCAACCAACTCACTACTCACTTACAACTGCAAGTCCTAAGAGTTTACATTGCAATGCAAGGTGACGTGTGTTCACCATTCTTTACGGTTATAATACCGTTTTGAATTTCAAAGGAAAATTAATAGAAAATTACAATTTGAAGGATATAAACTTGTGTCACAAATTGATAATTCAAATTTCAAAAGGAGCATCATAATAACATACTCCATGCAAAATATGAAAAATAAATAAATCTGGTTTGAATCGAATACGTAAATTTTGATTGATTTTTTCAAAATACTTATCAATTAGCTTAGGCTCTTTGAAATTCTTCTCAATTGAAACAATTTGGAAAACATTAGATTACCGTTGATTGTTGATCAAATTTTGAATGGAGAATCTCAAATCTACGGAGAGTTTGGATGGTTGCCGTCCATAATTTACAGTGATGGACAAAATCGATCATACACTAATCTCAACTATATCGTATACAATGAACTGTTCTCTGCCAAATTCAGCACATCCCGCAACTGGATATATTCTCATCCTTTCTTTTTCTCGGTACTTAACATTCCGTTCAGTCGTAAAAATAATTGAAATTTCCTAAGCAGTGTATGATTTATTTCGTCCAGTACTGTTTATGACTCATTAAATCTATCTGCTCTGATGCATTGAGTGTTGAGATAAGGTCGCATGTTGAAGATATTTTTCCAACGATTAAGAATAAAAAGCGTAACTATGTTGTGTGGGACCAGTATGATCATTGGATGAAATTGCATTTGCATAGAATAAAATGTTTTACGTATGGGAGTAGAAACATAAGCATAATTATTGCCGTCACACTGAGAAAAAAATCTAATTTATCCCAATTCCTTTCAAGTTTGGATACCGCAAACCCCGTTGCGAGACGAGCTTTACACGATATTATTCGTGGTAACCCTGGCACGGTTGATCCCAACTAATAAGGAATTAATTCCACTCTGTAGCGGATTCTACCGCGTGCAAACTCACCGCGGGTTTAGATTCGAATCCCTTCTCTCAACGGAATTCTAAATTTCTACATGGGAAAGAAATGCGTGGTTGCAATACACAACTGGTTGGTTGAGTACGATTCATTCGATCAAATGATTGCTGCAACTGATTATTAATCGCTGTGCCCAATCGATCAACTGTCCATTTAAAATCCTAATTCTACCAAATAACAAAATTGGTTGCATTATCCATTAACTGACCATAGTAGCCAACTATGTAAAAATTTCTTGTTTTCGACAAGGCTGGTGCAAGATTGATTGCTAAATCTTGGCAATCTATAGAGAGTCAATGTTGATCGAAACATGACAAGATACCATACCATTATTGCTTTCTTTGACTTATGATTGTTTCAACAAGGCATTCAACCCTGAGGCAAGTTATAAAGTAATGACATAACTATAATTCTAACTGCGACTGCCAGTTCTGTTCCAAATTTAGTGGATTGTTTGGCCAATGTTGAGAGAAAGAATTGGGAGCAATTAGCTGGCTGAACCAAAATTCAACTAACGAATGAATTGTTGCAACCATTATTTTTCCCATCATAGTACGGATAAAATGAATGATAATTGTTTCGAAGAATAACAAACATGATACTCAAACTGTTGATATGCAATTCAGTTCAGTTCATTTTTCCAATCAAGTTGGACAAAAGGATGCGTGTGATAATACTCTTTCAGAGGGGAAAAGTTATTGACAATTCATCATATAAACAATATCGAATCAAGTGTATCATTATGAACCAGGAATTGGAATCAGCGTAATATACATTTTTTTAATTTGATGATGTAACGGGTCATCATTCATCACCGCAAATAAATATTACAGATATTGCTGACAAAAAAATACCCACAGTGATGAAACCTAAGCGACAAAACTATCGTACATCTATCTTTGTTTATTGAATGCATCGGTAAAGTAATATTACAAAAAGTAATGCTTTCAGCAAACTTGAGAAAAATATCATCGAAATGCGACAGAGTTATCGTTATGAAAGAGTTAAGGATGACCTTGAGATCGATTGAATATTTTGTTATTTGACGTCATTATTTTGATCAAAGTGAATTGAAGTATGCAAAACATAAAGAGTCACAACATCAGTACCCTCGAATTGCTTCTGAGAATTGTCGCTGATATTCTCATGTTTTTTATTCATGTAGATTGTGCAGTGCGCTTGATTAATTAAAAATTTAATTGCGTACCCATCTATTCCGTAGCAGTATGGTTCGATATGTTCCGTTGCTCATGATTCAATTCGATTGAATTACTTTCATCGTTTATGAAGTACGGACAATAATTGCCCAAGGCGTCCAGGTTATGGACAGTTCATTCGGTGATATGAGAGATCAAAGAACGGTTGTAGGATGAATTGACGATTGTTCACTACGCAGATCCTTCTCTATGACCTGCAAAGTTGACGCGAGCAATCGCAACGCAGAATAAAAGGTTAAGTCTACAAATAATCTGACTGAAATGTTCAGTAAACGTATTCATGTGATGTACATGTTCTTCTATGAATTCACATTGAAATGAGTAGCGTTTACGTGTTCTCCCCTTCCCTTGACATTTCAAATGCATCAAGCTACTACCGCACGATATGATCCGATACTATAGGTGTACTTTTATTGTGTTCTTATATTGTTCAATTCCACTTTTTTCCTTCTACTGTTCAAGCATCCGCATAAAATGCAAGTTTGATTCGATGTGTTTTCTGCTTCCAATGTATTACAACTAATGACGCAACAGTCCTCACTCCCACAATAAATTCTGCTGTAGGAGTTATATTTTATAAGAAGCTGTTAAATTTTCAGGAAATTTTATAAGAATTTATTAGATACCATAGCAGTATTTGTGCTCTCATAAGATGTTTCCAACTGAACTGTCATTGAGAAATGTCATTAGTGATTGATATTACTTATTTTTCAATTATTCCACTCATCTGAATTCAATTCATAACTATTAAAAAATGTGAAGTAGACTTTAAAGTTTGAAGAAATGTTATCAAGGTTTTCATACAAACAGTTTATTAATTTTCACAATATGATATTGAATTCAATAATGTAATCATTAATTGAAAGAATTTCCTCTCTGATTTCAATAAAATATTTATGGAATTCAAATATCAAATTTGAAAACTTGATTGAATTTAATATGGAAAAATAATATTCCATAAAGAATTTCTTATTGAATTTGAGAATTTTTTCAACAGTGCACAATTGTGTCAACATAATTGGGAGAAACAGTCTTCACTTGCCGGAGAGATAACATGATTTACTATTCAGTTGACCTGCTTCCATTGTTAACACTAACATTAATAATTATATAAAAATCATTAATTTAATTTATCGAAATATCAATTGTTTCATCGGAATTATTGATTGATCGATAACTATACAATTCCTGTAAAATTTAACTTGTGAATCACGGACTAGTTTTTCGTTTCTAATGTCTTATGAGTAGTCAAGGGAAATTTACAGGATTTCTATCGAGAATATTGCTATAAATGCCCTTCAAAAATTGAAGTTCATGATAAAAAATATCTATTTGGTCAATCAAATGTAAAAAGATCTGTGAAATGAGTCAGGGCCTATATTAGTCGAAAAAATAACAAACTAGATTGTGATTGATATACAGAAAACTTCCAGTATCGAACTGGAAGTGATTAAGTTCTACATTTGTGCTGTAAAATCATGTTAAAATTATGTTCCGAACATGAAGAACTGATCATAAATGTTTTTACTTGATAAATAAATACATAATTAATCAATTGATAAAAATAATAAAATAAACAATGATAATGATAATAATAATAATGAATGATTGATAAATAATGAAAAAAATAAAAATAAATTGCCAACAAATTTCTATCGGACAGGAAGAAAAGGATTAATGACGCCTCCAATACGCGTAACCGAAAATTGTATTTATCTTGAAAAATTGAAATAAGAAACATCAAATTTCGTCAAAAATACGAAAAATTTTTTTTATAAAAAACATTCTTCTTCATGTGGACAGCAAAAATCCATGACCCAGTAAACATTTTGTGTCTTGTGATATCTTTGAGACAGATTTTCAATGGTTTGCATAACATTTTAGATAAGTTTTGGATAAATAATTGTTTGAAACTTGTGTGAAACTTGTATGAAAAATATCCTCAACATATCGTACATTTGGAAGATGGTCTGAGGACAAGTTGTAGATGCACAGAGAGACAGTTTGATTAATAGTTGATGAATGTGTATTCGGGTATGGTAAGATAAATATTTATTTCACGCAAATTTATTATGATTCATTAAATATTAATAAACGTGTATTTCTACCAAATACCACTCCTTTGTTATTTACGGAATATATTTGAGTTAAACAAATATTCATTTGGTCTCAAGCAAACACACGTTTGTTGACTATCCATAAAGCTCATTCTCAGTGTGCAAGATATAGATCTGCTACACAAGTTTCAGACAATAATGAGTCTAAAACTTATCTAAAAGTATGGAGCAGGACAAATGTTCATTCAGTGCAAGGAGAAATTTTCCAGTCTCACAGTGCCATAGAATTCCAGTTTTCTTTTTAACAATGTAAGAGAAGTTTACCAATTCCTAAAAAGAGCAATTTATGTATACCATTCGTTTATTATACATTAGGAATCTATTTTTTCTAAAAAAATATTTCATGGAATATTAAATATTTTGTTGATTCAATGAGTATTGGATTGATTCAATTGACATTTTGTTTAAATGAATTACTCGGGGGAAATATTATATTCAAAATTACTGCATTGTAGTATTCTCACAGAAAATACCATGATTTTTGCGGTATTCACAACGATGGTTTGCGGTTAGTGAATCACCACAGTGATTTGAATTATGATATTCTAATCGTGATAAAGATTTTATTACTCCCAACAATGTTTTCTCTCTATATATAAAACATATATCAATCGTAGGATTGGAAGTAGTTCAATTGAAACACAATTAAATTGACGTTTAATTACACAATTCAAGATGAATTTTCAATTAACATTTTTTTCCAATTTAAATCTAAATTGAATTCTCAATTGGAATTTTTTTTCAATTAATAAGTAAATATAATTGTTGATTGAGATTTTCTTGCATTAATTTTCGATTGATCAAAAAGTTTTTATTTAATGGGTACTTTGACACATATATCTGCGATTTTGACACGCACATGTTTCTCTGTGAGATTGTATTAGAAAGATGCTGTTGATATTTCAAGTCAATCGGACCAAAATTGTTAAAGCGATTCGTAAGGCCAATTTTAATTCAAAAGTGGAGTAATTTTTTGTTCTAGAAAAAAATGTTTTTTGTCACCTTTATATACGTACTAAATGTATACTCAATCACTTTTTTACTTAAATAATTTTTGTATGCAAAAAAAATGGTGAATATGCATCTCATTTTGAGCCTTCCACAGTGACAACATCCCTCAACAACAATTAAATTGATCTATTAATAGAAAAACATTCCGATTAACAATTAAACCGAGTTATTAATTGGAAGAAATGTCAATAAGGAATTGAGTTTAATTCTTCATTGAAAAAAAATTCTAATAGAAAATTATATTCTATTTTCAATTGAAAAAGATTTCAACTGAGAATTGAATTTTAATCATCAATTGTGTTGTCATTCAATGACCTAATTCACAACTCTAACCAAGTGAGATTTGTTATTTCATAAAAATTCGTACACAGTAGATATTTCTATTATAAAGAAGTATCTATATTGTCAAGTATTGTCCATCCTCAACCATTACATCCTTGAATCCTTTGTATTGATTCATCGTATACGTTGATTTAATGATTTGATTTTTCGAACAATTGATCATCGATTTGACGTTCCATGAGACATCGAATAACAAAGCCAGTGAAAAGTATGTTATAAAAATCGATTTATCATTCAAAGAAATTAATCGTTCAACTTCATTCATTCAACTCCGTTTATATTTAAACGATTCACATCTATTGAATAATCTTTCTCTTTTTTTGAAGCTTCAAACACACACTTTTTCAATTTAGGATATTTCGCCTAATTAGAATAAAATCATGCAAACCAGAATAATCTCAATAGCGTCGAAACATTGTGTAAATTGCATAAGCCATAAAAAAAATACAAATATATTTTTAGGGGGATATTGTATTAATATATCGTAGATGTTAGCTATAAGTATCATTAATCCATCATATTTTATATAGAATCTTACACTACAAGGCAATTGGAGACATGAAAAAAATTATATAACGAAGAATGTATTCACAATAAATATGTAATATTTCAATAATTATATGATGAATCACTGTGTCTCTGCAATTATTTGTCTTCCACTGAATGTACTTGAAAGATGGAATGTTTGGAGGTGTTCCTGAATAAAATATCAATTTCACAAGACAATCATTGAAGAAATGCGTATCCTGTCAACGACCATCGCTTTATCATTAATAATTACTTTGTTAGAAACGAACTCATGGTCAATTATACATGTGCAACCGCATGAAGGTTTGACACAGAACCATAATATCAATTGATGGTACCATTCATATTCATTTCGACGATACTGAATTTCAATGTATTGTATGTACAATTCTTATTGTATATTAATTTTTTTGTACAATATTTTCAAGAAAAATTCAACCATGACGTATATTCGATCGATATATTTCAGCATATAGAATTTTCATCAACTTTTCAGATATTTTCAAAGCTTAAAATTGTTATTCCACAAGAACGTAGTGCTAAAATGAGCTTTGACTTCATCGTTTTCTCAATCGATATGGAATTTACATTATAAATGAAAATCTGACACCTTCCCAAGGGAATAAAAACGAAAAATCGATAAAAATTCCCAAGCTCCGAAGTAAAAGAATTGCAGAGTATGGAAGAAAAATGTATCTTACAAATGTTTCATTTCCTTGATGATTTTTCATCGCGAAGTACCTAGAAGAATTATATTTTCTTTTCTGAACGTGCACTCATTCGCGGTCAACGCATGAAATCCATACCTTCGGAACGTGCATGTGAATGCTTGACAAACTCACACATATATTCGAGTATTGTACACGGATATTGCGTATACGCAAATGTGTATAAATACATACGAATGCCACACATACGTAAGCTCCTCCTTTCAAGGTACAAGCACCTCGATGAGCTTGCAAGCTCGTCAACTAGGTCAACAAGACAACACCATTTTCATCGTTACCACCACTGCTATTTCAGGAGCGGATAACGCATAGAATGACCCGGGATATACTTATTTAGAATTCTAATAAAAGGAATAAGCATCAAACGTTGTAGAAGGACATGAAATATTTTATTGATTATTCACCGTGATAAAACCGCCATTTGAAGAGCAATGACATATAATATATATATATACATATATAATGAACTCTGTGGAGTACGTTTACGTATAAAATTCAAATTTAAATGTAATGGAACTTTGTTTGAATCATGTTCTATTCGATGGAGTAAATGGAATTTATAATTTTTGTTGTAATGGAATACAATTTATTGATGTTGGTTAGGTGAAACATTGATGTAGTATGTTAATTTCAATTCATCCTAAAAATACTGGAATTTCTTGAAATTTTTTTATATAAACCATTTTATAAGCGAAAAGTAACGAAATAGATATTAGAGAGGGAAACTCGTGTATACAGCACTTTTTTAAAGATTTTATTACAAATAACTGGAAATATTTATTGAATCACGAGCACATTTATATAAAGATCGATATCATCCAATTGTTCCAAATCATTTCTAATGAATAATTGAACGAGAATTTCAGAACATCGATCGAATCGAGTAATATAATAGGGAATAAAAACACATACTCATTCGTTTGGACCGATTGATTTCAACTTGACGTCATTGCTCAAACATTCACGTAGTTCTCCGTTTATAGTATCGTAATTTCATCGAATGGCCCACCTCCATTCTTATTATTTCATGCCTGCTTTGGATGCTTTTTTTTTCATTTAACTGATGTACGACTCTCCTACGTGTTTTTTTTCTTTTTTTTTTATCATTCAGCGATGATCATAATTTTCCGTACGATCAATCCATTTGCTAACATCAAATACTTCAGTTGATACGCTTGGATTCTTCCTCAGATATTGCGTATAATAAAATATTTTTTCCAAATTTTGTTTATATAGTTTGAGAAAAATGATCAATAATTTTGAAAATAGAAACAGGAATATTGACGTCCTAGTAAAAATTTATTTTCACTTTATATTATGCCGCTTCAAAAGCATACAAAAATATTATTCTTTGAAGAAAAAGTTTTTCTTTAATACTCATTGCTAAAATATTATCGAAGAATGTTGAAATCCAACGCCAAATACTATTTTTGTACCTTAATAGTCAGTCGTTGGTTTGACAAAGATTGTCACAAAGCAAAGGCAGCCCTTAAAACTGTACTGTAAAATGGTCGTAAAAATAAATTCTCTGAAAAATCTTCAATAGAAACATTGCAGGAATGCAAAAGATCCTACAAGGCCATTTTAAATAAAAAGAAAATAGCATATGAAAAGAATTTATCAGATAATTTTGCGAATGTGAAGAATGCGAGTGATTTCTGGCGTACAATAAGTATATTCAGACCCAAATCATATAAGAATCCCAGTATCTTTTTGAGAGCTTGGAACGAATTCTTCAAGAGAATATACCCTGTTAGGGAACCATGCGATCTCCTCTTGAAAGGTAAGGAGCAACCTGAACTAGACAGGGAATTTGATTCAGGTGAATTGAAATTAGGCTTAAAGAATTTGAAAAATTCTAAAACACCAGGAGCGTTTCAATAGTATTCTAAGAAAGGAGACTGTATCAAAACTGTGGTCTAATGCTCTTTCATCGATGATATACAAAAAACTACTACAGGAGCATAGCCTTGATGTGTGATATTGCCACGCTCTTCACATCTCTACCAAGAGATTGTCTTGCCAAATGGGTCGAAGAGATGAAGTTGATTCCAGAATGTCAGTCTGGGTTGCGTAAAAACAGAAGTTGCACAGATAATTTATTCTCATTCATGGCAGTGAAGCAGGTGCAACTAAGACTGAAGAGCAACATGGTATACGCAATAATCATGGACTTTAATAGAGCATTCGATTCGATCAAACACGTCTTATTCTGGAAAAAATTACTAGGGCTTGGAGTTAGTGCTGAATTTCTCCGAATAATGGAAATGTTGTATGATAATTCGAGCGCACAAGTTAAACAGGGAAGCAATTTGTCCAGCGCTTTCGATATTACCGAAGGAGTGCTGCAAGGTGAATCTCTAAGTCCGTTACTCTTTGTTTTATTCCTAACAGATATCGAGAAATTCTTCAGAGGAAGAGGTTGCGAGGGACTTCATGTTGAGGGTATCAAAGAAGTGTTAATGTTCTTATACGCAGATCTCGTGATCTTTGCACGGTCTCCAGTGGATATTTTGTAGGTCTGGTAATATCCGGAAAAGTCAGAAACAAATATATTTATACGTTGAGGAGCGTATCGAAGTAGTGGGTGCTGTAGATTATTTTGGCATAAAATTTAGAAGCTCGACTTTGGGATTAGGAGCGACGGAAAAAGCGATGAAAAAGGTTAAAGCGGCAAGCGGGGCAGTCTTTTCTATACTCTCGAAAGGTGAATCTAATGCGTGGCGTACTAAAGTGAAACTTTTTGAATCCATGATAGCTTCTACGTTATTTTATGGGGTACCTGTATGGGGAATGAGATATCTTGACCGTATTGAAATTGTGCAAATGGAGTGTTATAAGAGAATATTAGCGCTGCCCAAGTGTACGCCTGTTTTTGCGATTCGTTCAAAATTGAGAATTCTGCCTCTTGCTTACAAAGCTATGAAGCTCACGTGGAGATGGCTGATGAAAGTAATAAGAATGGATCCCGATAGCATTACTAGAATATGTCTTTGCCGTCCATCAGATCTAGCCAAGACCGAGATGAGTGAAATGGAATATAATTGGATGTCGCAAATTAAACACTTCCTGGGAATAACGGGATATCTGTACCTTTGGGAGGAAACCGAGCTGTCGATGTGGGCACAAAAAGAGGAAGAAATCTTTTTAACTCATGAGAATTATCTGAAAGATAAGGATGATATAAAATATAGAGAATCTTTTTCCTGAACATTATGTCGCTCAGTCCTCGCTTCCCAGACAGCACAACGTGCTACTGGAACGCTTATGGAAGATTTATAGAACGTAGGAGAGGTTTTCTGAACGTTCAGAAAACGTCCCAGAGACACATTGTACTGTTAGGGTTAAAGCCTGCGGAATACCTGTTGCGATAGTGTCCAATAGAATGGCTTCGAATACTCGCGAATCTGAGGTTTAATTAGGTTTAATAATTCAACGCGTACCATTAATCCAAATATTTTATGCTCACTGTGTGACGCATATTCTACTAAAATGTACAAGATACTCTTCTCTGAGAGCTCAACATATAAAACAATCATCTTTGACGGGAGTATTTTTGGTGCAGACCAAGGCTGGTATATGAAAAATAGTATGTTTTGTGAAAGGTGCATTGTCTCAAAGGGCTTCAGTATTGAAAAACTGTTGATTGTTATATAGCGCTATATAGTGATAAGTAATTATAATCCAAATTGTAAGTCAAGGTTATGGATATGATGAACATGTAATCATTAATCGAGCCCCTTTGCTGAGAGGAATGTACATCCTTATAAGCAATAAAATTCCTATTTTGTTCTATTCAATACTATTTTTGAGGACAAAGAATTGAAGTTGATATTATTTTTCCATGAGAGGAAATTTCAATCATAAGCGTAGAGAGTGATAATCATTCGGATTGTAATTGATCAATCTTGTCAACCCCGTATGGCTGGAACAATTCAAATATAAACGGAAACGTACACCACCTGATCTGATTTCGGTCGGTTGTAGCAATAGAGGGTTGATGTCATCGAAGCCATTGGACCATTTTAGCTGAGCACACATTTAATCTGATGTGCTTTCAAGATAATAATCACTCACCGTCAATTGGCTCGTTAAAATAAGAAACGCATCGTTATGAATACCCCATTCGCTCACCTGAAACAGAATAAAATCACTATATGTTACAATGTTGATAGACTGGAACGAGGGAAATTGGTTTGATCAAAATATTTATAATATTCATGCGTAGATGTAGATCCATTTGGAATTGCAAGTCGCAAGTAGAAATTTTCAACGAAAAAAGCGTTTTCATGAAAAGCAAAGCTGTTGGAAAGCTTTTTGAAACAGTTGATCCTTACGCCATAAACATCTCGAGATAATGGAGAATCATTTCTCGAAGTCTCTTTTCTACGTTGATTTAATGTTTCAATGTACTCTAGGCAGTACACTTATAGAATGTTCCAATGCAAATTTGTTAATGAAATTATTGAAAGATTGCACAGTATTGATTATTTCTGTGAAGTTTCAACGCATTAGGAAAGAGTACTAGAAGTATCTAATTCGACCTCAATCTGAATTGCGTTCAATATGGGACAATCTGAATGAACTTTTGCAATGTACATTACATTCCATGTGTAATTGGAGAGCTCAGTACAACATGTGAATAACCCACATTCTGCTTCATTGTGGATTTGTCATCTCCAGTGTTAAGTCCTTCACGATATATCAGTATAATACGTATATAGGTTAAGACGACTACGAGGCCGATCTCTTCAATTAATATGTAATTCAACCTCACAAGCAATAATCATAATTAAATTGTTCCATCAATTGATTCTATCGTGATATTGTAACAAGCGTTCCTTTGTAACATGTTGTCACGAAAGATCGTTCAAATACTGTACGTTCCAAATCAGATATTTAGATCACCGTATTCCTAATTAAATTATTCTGAATTAATCAAGAAGGTTATACTTATAACATTCCTATCAATTCATGCTCCATTTCTAAACTCCATTGATTTAATTTTTATAAAAAAATTACGCGGCTATTGCATGGTAAGTAGTCTCTTCTCATATTTATAGAATTTCATTCCATAATCCTTAACATTCAGAGATCGAAATTCAAGGGATGAGCGGTTCAACGGATCAAGCGATTAACAATGAATCTCTTATGCGAATTTTATAAGTTTGTGGATAATGAAACTTCAAGTTTATTGTTTCGGAGGATCTCCTCCACCGTTCCTAAACGTACGATTTTAGTCAGGAGGCAACCGGATCTGTTTTTTCAACCGGCGCTTCGTCATGGGTCTGCCACGCGTGGAAGTCGTTTACCCCTCGAAGTTATTCGGCAACCCAAATACACCCGAACATATATATATATATATAATGCAACGCATGTGAGCGAATAAAGAAGATACTCAAGCAAAGGTGATTGTGGTGGTATGCATCGTTATAAAGAGGGAAAATAAAAATCAACGAACAGAAAAATTAAAAAATAACTCCATATACGGGAACCTGGGGAACAAAACCGAGACCGAAAGATACCTGAAAGTAAAATGCTTCGGACAGAGCGAAGGGTTTAGATAAATGTAAGATTTCGAAAAATCAAACCTATTTGATGTCAATGATTCCTCAACGAGTAATTGAAACCGAGTAGCCAATTATAGTAGATTTATTTTGTGAGAAGCAGTGAAAACCTGGCAAAACTTTCAATTATATTGAAGAATTACAATTTTCCAACAATAGGAGTATGAGAGGGGTTGATTTCTCACGTGGGTCACAGCACACTACGTTTTTTCAGTAAAAATGATGCAAGGTGAGAATTTTTGAAATGGCACAGCCAAAAATTTTAAATCTATTTTCCTGACGATTTTCATACGATTCGATAGTCTTTCGTTGCTAGAAACATGATTGATTATACAAAACATACTTTTTATACAACTTTTGATTCAAATCGTAATATGTCGAGAAGCACTAGACCAAATTCGATGATCCAAACAGCATTTGATTCTTTATTTTACGCAATAAAAGAGTGTATATTGGATTCTTGCGTGATGCTTAATTCATTGGCTGAAAAATTTATTTTCTAAAAAGAATTCATAAAAAAATGTGTTTTTGATTCCGTAAAATTTTTTAAAAAATCTCATATATAGAGCAGGGTATTTCGAATCCAATGCCGTTTGAAAAAATTTGGCAAACTTCCTACCAAAGAAATTATAGCAGAAATAATGGCGCGATACTGGTGTCCGCCTTTGCTTGGCGTTTCATTTTTCACCGTAGCGTTTGTTTAAGGGGGGATCCTGCTTCAGGAGGCTTAAAAAGAGTGTTTTTTTGACAATTTTTTCAGGTGGAAAAAAAATAATTGAATGAAACCAGCTTCTCGAGAAATTTTCATATATGTTTCAAGTCTACAAAGAAATTTTTTCCGGCGTGAAATAATCAGATATACAAGAGTTGCATTTACATCAGTAGAACGATTTGCAACTAAAGTCCTCTATCGGTGGGAAAGATACAGGTCGTATTTCTTATCTAAAACAGAAAAACCAGGATGGATTTTAATTTCCACACATTATTCTTCGATGTGAACTAAGAAAACCCTACAGAAACCGTGAAATTCAAAATTTGCTCAGTGTTTGAAAAAAAAGCGTTCTTTTTGGAGGGAAAATAATTAGTTAAATTCGCTATAAGAATTGTTGAGACATATTTTTTCATCAATCTTTTTAGTTTACATGGAAGAGGATACAAAATTCAAGATAAAAAGCTTTGGTTCAGTTCAATTGGACGTTCAGTTTTTTTGCAACCACTCCCACCAATTTGAAATCACTGTGGAAATGGAAACTGGAGAAAACGCGCCCCATTCCATTATTCCACGTCCAAAAAACTCTTTTTGTAAACTTCAAATGTACATGAAAATACCCTAAAACGTTTGCTTCTGTCCATTATTTTTTTCATACCTGAAAAAATTCTCAAACAAAAGGTTTGTTTTTTGGCTTCATAAAGCAGGATCCCCCCCTTAACAAATATTTCACACTCAACACACTCCCTATAGGTATATTGAGAGAATTTTCCCACTTCAATGAATTCTTTTCATCAGATATTAGTGGTTTATCACATATTCGTTTTATTGTATAAATCTAATAAATAATAACTCTGAAGTTGAACAAACACATCAAATCTACACGGAGGAAAAGTAGATACTGATGGGTACAAGGAATATTATACGGGTTAGTATATGAGGAAAATCATCTAGATTATACCCCTGTGATACTAGTTTTTTAATAACTTCTTATCACTCCTTATAATCTGCATTATACTCCCTTAGCATATGCTCCTTAGCATATGGATATTAGGGACTAGGAAAAATTGGTACAATCCAGATGCTTGTCGTTAGTATTTATTTTTGTCCGTGTAATTAAAGCACCAATTTAAAAAATAAGGTATTAAAACAATTATTTACATAATTTACAATAGGAATACCTACATTAGGAAAAATCTAGACATTCGTCAGTATCTTACAAGAATTAGGTGAGACTAGTTCACATATTGACACTTGGTACTCTGACACGTTGGTGTTTTTAGTTCATTGAAGTCGTTTCAAAACAGCTGAATGCTTTCATACAATTGATATATGTTGGGATAGTATTGACTTCTGATAATGAATCATCATGAATTCTATCCTCAAAAAATCAGTTAGGCTGCATGGCTTATAGACTTGATCCAGACTTCCCATACAACAAAAGTTGTTGTGCAATCATCGTTCTCACGTTGTTGTTTAAATTTACGTAAAGTTTCTAGGAATTTGCTACGCACTGTTGCCACCTTGACGCGAGATCCAATGGAATTGTTCAATCACGTCTTCTTGTTAGTAGGAATGACCAATGAGGGAAAAACACAAGGCGCTAAAGTGGCATCAGTGTTGCTACGCATGTGATTGAGAGTTTCATGAAATCGAGCAACTTCCTAGCAACACGATAACAACTCCAGTTAAAATATTAGATTCACAGCATATTGTTGCGCATTTGGCGACGCAACGTCCCTGCAAATTGCTTCAAACCGTTGTTGTACGTTTTCAACAATTTGCTGCATATTTGCTCAGCATTTTGCTGTTAGGGTTAGTACTTTTTCTATCAGCAAAGATCAATTCAATTAATAGACACACGAAAAAAAAAATTTGCTGACGGAACAAATCGATATTTTGTATACCGAATAGCGAATCTTTTTACTAAGCGACCTCAAAATTTGCTGCCACAGCTAACTGGATTGCTGAGAGTCCAACATGATTAACTACAGCAACAAATTTCCATTATTGTATACAGGGTAACAAACAAATTTTGCTGGACGAGTTGACAATTTTACTACTACAGGTGAAAACTTTTGTAGTAGCTAACGGGATTGCTATAATAGCAAACAGACTACTGTCATGGTAGAAAATCTACTTCACCAACAAAAGAGACCCAGCAAAATCAGATTTCGCTGTCGCGCCTAGTTTCTTTTTTCTTCGTATGATATTGACATACACAGAGGAATTTTTCTTTGCTTGAAGGAGGAATCCAAAGTTTACATCGTCTATAAACAGTATGGAGTTGTCAAATTTTCAGGTGTCATTCAACTTTGGCAAATCCAATTCTTTCAGGTTAAACACACGGAGGGAAAAGTATTGCTGGCATAACAAGCAGGTCTGTTACTATAGTGCCTACAAAAGAAATTAGCTGTAAGAGCAAGAAAAATGATTGACACAACTGAATTTTTTTGCTGGCATAAACACATTTGTTAATAGAACTAACGTCTTAGCTGCTGTAGTGAATATTTTTGCAAGGACAACAAATTTCTTTGTAGGCGCTATAGTAGCAAACCATTTTTTCTCCGTGCAATTGAAACATGCATTCTTGAATCAAATAAAAACTCCCCAAAAATGTTGATGAATCGGCAAATGCGCACAACAAATTTTGTTCATTCACGGGCTATAAATTCGATGGATTACTAGGAACTCTAACAGTCATTTCATCACAAAAACTTGATACCACAGAGGACTTTGAATACCGATATCTCCAATATTGGAAAGATGCGTATCTCAATTCAATTGATAATAATTTTGAATTTGAACGATCACATGGTTATATTCCCAAAGTCAAACTTGATCGAAGAAGCTACAAATCCCTGTGAATAAGATATTGACTTAGCGAAGTATTAAATCATGTACTTGGAGTGAATTTTGAGCGTAGGACTTCATATGATTCGTAAGACTTTTGCAAACGACTTTACGTAACACGGTATTCGCTTTTCAAATTGTTGACCGAAGTCGATCCATCGGATCTCGAAGATCAAATATTGAAAATCATCTTCATGTTTCAGAATACTTGGAAGAACATTACATTCCTGTGTTGAACTTGAGAGGGCTGACAAGAATCGGTCGAGTGATTCCTATTATCTATGGGATAATTTTTAGGTGGACACGATGTATAAACGTTTATGTATGCGGTATACGTTTCACAGCCCCGGTGAGAGATTAGTTTAGTTGCCATGTACGAAGGAGACGAGGTGAAGTAGGAGGAGACAAGGGGAGAGGAAGGGGTCTCTGGTTTGACCATCGTTTTGGCTGGCGAAAAAGAGGGACTGAAAGAAGAGAGCCTCGCAAACTGTTGTGCGTTACGAAAAGTGAATTGTGTTAAATCCTCTACACGTGTACATGCGTGCAGTCACGTACAAAGTACATGTGCATCAATGCATTCTACTGATAGCAGAGTACAACGAAAGACAGGACTGTATTCATGTAGATATACATATGTGAAGTGTTCTTTTAACCGTGAAACTGTCCATCATACAGACAGACGGTGTCAGTCAAACCACGACATGTTTCGTTCAAATAGAAGAAAATCGCGCGTTTGTGAGAAAAATATATATAAATATTCTTGCAAACAAAGACATGATTATCATCTTTAGTTTCGATCATATTTTCTTATGTTGAAATCAATGGGGAATCGGTATTTGTTTGAAGTTTATATTCATTTGTGGGGATGATTTGATAGTATTTTATTGTTATCAATATTAGAATAGTTTATCTTCACTATTCGTCATGGTTTACATTGTGCGTGCATAGTAACAATTCTAATGCAATGAATCAAACAGAATATATCTCGCTTTCGTTCAATGGTAAATCTTGCTACGAAATGACACGAAAACTATGAAATAAATTCACAAGAGAAAATGAGCAATCATGTGATGTCAATAATGCAATCTTTATAAAATGTTCATTTGGAATGGATTTGAAAATTCAGTTATATGTGATTTTTCTACAATTATATAAAGTATATAAACTTTTCCTCTCCCAGTCGTATTCTTTCCCTGACCTTTCATTTACTTCTGTCATTCATTATCTTTTTTTTTTTCATATTTCTCCTTATTCAATATCGTCTGTTAATAATCGCTCATTGTGCTTATCTGTTTTCCGGTTTCATACGGTCTATTTATCCTTAGATTCCTCTTCAACTTCATTCCAACTGTTTAATAATTCACATATTTCATAGAACTTCCGTTCCTTTTGTCTCCTACACTCTTCAATTTAAATTTTGTTGACCTCTTCTCTCATTGAAATTCTATTTCTCTGGTGTATTTTAAGATCTCTGTTATTCAATATTATTTTTCAATCTCTTTGAATTCATCCCTCGTGATTTTTTCTCCTGAATACGTTTCATGATAACATCAGATTTCTTGATATTTTCCTTTTTTTTTTTTTCACTACCAAGAAAAACAAGTGGCTTTTGGAAGATTACTACGCTATAAAATGTTATTTAAATATCTCAAGTAACGATTTCAAAAAATATTTCAGATAACTAAAAAGTATGTGAAAAATATTTCCTAGTGGAGGGTACAATTTTTCTAATTTATATCTCAAAATTTCCTTAAGGTATGAACTGTTTTATGAGTCTCTGCTCGGTATGTCTGAAGTATTTACATATGATAGATTTTTGAAGGATATATATCAGTAACAAATATGGCTTTCGTGTGGAAATTGAAACCCAATCCCACCCTGGCGCAATACCATTTCCGGAGTTACCAGTGCTGGCAAATACAAACAATTGTTAGAATCCTATTATTAGGTACAGGGTTGGCTGATTCCATAGTACTGATTTGCAGTTGGAACGATAACAACATAAAACCCTGTACTGGAATTACAATACGCAAAGCGTTTGATTCATGTCACAGCAAATGCTCGGGGCTGGAGTGGAGGTGAAAAATTACAACAGAAGACTACAAGGAGTTGTAGGTGCATACGGAGGAAATTTTGAAACCTGGTTAAATATCTGGACTTTTATCTTCGATCCACAGAAAATTTGATCCGCTTTGGCTGAAAATTGGGATGGGCCAGGTTTTTCAGATAGACGATCTGAATTTTTTAAAGTTAATTTGATATCGGTACAGATCTGAAATTCTCCGTGTGTTATTGATTTTATGAATCCAGTATTGTTTGACACTCATTAGACAAAACAGTAATGGCACTGTGAAGGTCCAAATGTTTCTAACATAATATGGCAAATAAATCCCCGCCAGTACTGGCTTCTTTCTACATTCCTGGCGATTTCCACGTGGATTATTCAATTTTATTTGATTGTCCACGCGAAGAAGAGAAAAGTACTCAAATCTCTTGAATTCTAGGAGAATGTTAAGAAAACGTACAGTAATCAAAGAAGCGAGACATTTTTTTATTTTTATCCTACCCGCTCCTTTAAACACCCCACGTTAGAGTTTTTTTAGGATGATCCAAATGATGTTATAATGTTAGTGTGTTATTTCAGGCGTTAAAAAATGGTATTTGAGATATTTTTTCTTAATTCCAATACTTCGATACTATATTTTGATACAAATAATACTGGAATATTATATTTTAAAGAATTGAATTCTTCTGATTTGTACCATCAGAACGAGTTATGACGTAAATGACAACATTGTTCTAATGTTCGAATAATATGAAAAAAGAAAAGAACAGAGAAATTATAATAAAGATATATTGAATTTTATTACACATTTTAGTTATTCAAAAGCTGATTTTCGTTGATCAAAATCATTCTCTGTGTATTGTTTACATACAGAATTCCTAATAAAATCACGGAAACTCGTTAGTATGACAGGAAGAAAAAGATATATAAAAACCCTTGAACATCCAACAAAGTTGCATCTGTGTGACTTGCCACCATGTTGCATCTGTTATCCGTCTATCTCCCTTGCTTTCTTCCTCTCTCGGTGTTTTTTAACAACCAAAACGACGTCGGACAAACCAGACTGCTTCCTCCTTTTTTTTCTCTATCTTTCCTTCTCTCCGAACACGGTAACTGAACTAATCCAATGCCCGACACTGCAAAACGCATCCCGCATACATAAACAAGTATTCATATGGTATATGCAGGGATACATTTTGTGAAGAGCGTGACGATCGAGTCCAAGGATACTTCTTTATTTTTCACAACAGCCTAAAAAACAAGATTCTCCAAACTTATTACATATGTAAGCGTCAGAATGAATGGTAGTTTTGACTAAAATAGTGAAAGTTTTCTGTTTAGTAATTATTATATGATTTGCATATATTAAAATACAATAATGCATAGGGAAGAAAAAAAAGAACCTTCGTAACTCAAACTGGTCTGTCCGTCTGCTGTTTGTTGTATGGGAAAGAAAAATTTCTAATAACTTCGAGTAGAAATTCAATATTCTTTGAAAACTGGATTTATTATATTTTTGAGCAAAGTAATGTATTGAAAAAAAAACAACACTGACGCAAAAGAGTTATGAATGAAATATTTAACACAATGAATGAATTTTCTTTTATTCCCTTAGGTTAATTTAGTATGGTCATTAATTCGATTTATCCAAGATAAAAGTACCTTCTTATTTCATGGATGCAAGCGCATCGTATACAAAGTATATACGATGAATTATGAAATATACTTGGTTATACTTGGTTATTATATAAATGAGCACAAGTTCAATGCTGTCCATTTGAAATATGCACACTCGAGAAACAAAAAGTATTAATTTCATCGAATGTTGTGGATAACGTATTACGTCACTTGAAATTCTTCTTAAATCTTATCGATAAACAACATTTTATAAACAGGCCGAATTATTGAAAACCTCCAAATGTACCTCAATATGCATTCATTTTTCCCAAATCATAGGATTTATGCATCTATGGGAAGATAATTAATAATCAATCACAAATCCAACTCTAAAAATATTCGAGATTTCGATACAATTGAATAAACACAAATTCGTAACCGATAAGAGGCTTACGAGACAAAACGAAGAATTGCAATTGAACGAATCTTGTTTTTTTCCAACGCTTTTTGATCCTTTTGCATATTATAAACAACTCACATGATGCACGCTCTTATGATTTTAGAGAATGTTGACGAGCGGATGTGACAAATGGATTTATTACGGTCCAAAGTCCAAAGTAAAACTGTTCCCAATGTAAGCGGTACACAAATACGAGAAGTCTGTGTTGAAGACGAATAACTTTATCGAATAGTATAGAGCAAAAAAACGTACAGCGCTGAAACAGTTCGCGTGACTTTCGCAATATAGTATAAATGGTGTCACCTGATAATGTATCATTTCGAATAGGTGAGAGGTGCTGCAATAAGCCGGAGATAAGCGGACTTACGTTAGATCAGTTCTCTGCGAGTATAATTTATTATTTTCTTTGCCTTTTTTTTTAGCTTTTTATTTTAACCATACCGCATCCATAAACATACCAGCACGCCAGGCTAGAGACTAGTTCCGACCGTGACCTTAATCTCAAATAGCTTACACCAACACAATGTGTGTTGAGAATTTACATGTGTATTTGTACCTGTATGCCGAGTGAATGAAGTAATCGAGTAATTATTCCTACAGATAACTTTTTTCCTCCACGACTCATCCATTTGAACATCATGATGGTATACAATGTATATCATCAATGATATCGCGATATAAACGCTGTGCTTACCGAAAAATTTGTCGAAACGTTATTTGGGATGTGTAGATAAAAGAATTATTCAGATTTTATGTATCGAAGTTGTTCCCTCAATTCGTAACCTAGAGCATACATTGTAAAAAAATTAGCTGGGTAGGAATGATTCGTGGCATCCTATAAGTCTTGTCAGGGTCTGATTAGGACTTGAGAAGATTTGTGAAATACCACAAATCATTCCTGATTTCCTCCACATAGTGGTGACAACAAAGTTCCTTCATAGATGATTCCAGTGGATCTTTTATTCGTTTATAGAGGATTCGATATTTCGGAAGACAAAATATTGATCCAAAATGAAGGGAGACGAATTTCAGAGGTAACTCCGAATTTATCGATATGATCGCTTTTTCATTGGTATATTTCAATATTCTATACCCATAGTTACATGTTTCATAAAATCCAAAGCTGTGAATTCTTGTTTGTAGTACAAGTATCTCGATACTTATATCAGTTCGATTGGAATCTATTACCGTTCATGAGATGGTCCAAGTGTCTGTGAGTTCTAGAGGAGTTTTCAGTTCCTACAGGAAGACCTGAGGATCAAAATATTTCCCTACAAACATCGATTACTGCATTTCAATGGACCGCTGATAGCCTCTGCAGTCGTGTTTGCTGGATTTCTTACTCTTCGAACTCTTAAAAAAATAAATGATGAATTCACCCACACAGCACAGGAGTTCAAAAAGAATTCTGATGAATTCTTCGAACCCCAATTGAATTCTTCATGAACTCTTTCTGAACTGTTGTGCTGTGTGGGCATGACCGTATGTAGTATTTCGTTCTCTTTCGGTGTTTTTTCAAGATAGTGTGATGTAATTGATTCATCGTCGGTATTATTCAGGAATTAAGTGTGCTTTATGAGTTCATTTCATGGCATAACCGGAACTTCTTATCAAACGGTCATTGAACTAAAAATACATTAACATACTTGTATTTCCCAAGATACTTTGCGCAACACTGTCTATGACATTTTCTCAACTCATATTCGAATTTCAAAATGTTTTATGTGATTTATGGTGATAATATGAAAACCAGAAGCGTTTGTTTCAAGTGGGAGGTTTTTTCAATAATCCTGTACAGCATAAAAACCGTTATGCAGTGTTTGGCTGTCTTGTATAAAGCCCCCAGCTGGAAATGATGTTGGGTTTCCTAGTTAGGACATATTCTAAAGAAAATACCAGAGGCAAACTAGATAGATTCCACCATGATTTTTAAAATAAAAAAAGCCTGGAAACTTAACGAGCTTCCAAATCTCGAAGGTTCCTCAGCGATTCCAAATTCAAATCGGTGAAATCTCACTATTTCTGCAGTTGAACGTCGATCATTGAATGGGATCAATGGAATTCCACTGTAAAGATCAGTTGATACTCACTGATTGAGTACGCTGCTGTGTCTTCGTTTTACAGCATGGACAATAATTCTACCGTTTCTTGAGCGCCTACCACGTTATGACACCTTTATACCCAAATTTGTTGAAACTATTCTGACTAGTTCTTTGAGATTCTGGTGGACATATACACGATCTTGTCTTTCTTAATATTCTGTTGAAATTCATTCTTGATACAGAAAGATTGAAATATATCGCTCAGGTTCGCTCATAACTCGTCCTGTTTCGAGCAATTACAAAATCCTAAATGATTCATGTACGTCTATTGATCGATACAACACCCAATTCGAGGCAAGAGTTGAAATATCGGTCACAATGACACGTACTGTATACGGCACAATAATTTATCGGTTATGAATGCGAAACGTGCGTAAATTCATATGAATTAGAGATATAAGGTATCGATCAAGCCTCGCCTATTCGAGTTATTGCATATTCACATGATAATTCAAAAGTTATATAGAATCCCATTTGCGTACAGTCCAAGATTCAATAAAAATAGTCTGCAAAAATGAAGTTTTATTGATTATCCCTCCTTCGAGCACGTTTTTTTTACAACCACAACTCGAAATCGAATTCATAAAAACACCTGAAATTTTCAAGAATGATCCTTCGAGACTTGATCTACATTTATGCGAAGCCGAACTTTGGAATTTCAGATTTTTAATTTTTTCGAAAAAAGTGTCTCGAAATGTAGAATTTGGGCTTCGCATAAACGTGGATCAAGTCTCGAAGAATGATCTCTGAAAATTTCAGATTTTTCAATGAGTTTCATTCCGAGTACATTTGTTGCAGGTCAATGATTATGAACCGATTGAATTATTGAATTTGTTTCCAACACTGGAAGAAATTATTTTGTTGAAATGCGATCAACAAAAGAATGTTGCCATCCCAACAAAATTTTTATTGTTTCAATCAAATTTGTGTTGTGTCAACAAAAATCTTTCGTCAAGATAGCAACATTTTTTTGTCATTGTAACAAACAGATGTTATCATTCCAACGAAAGAATTTTGTTGACACAACAAAAATTTTGTTGAGATGACAACATCCTTTGGTTGATCATATTTGAACGAAATCATTTTTTTCAGTGAATAATTGAATCAGTGAACTGCACGCTTCATTGAGTCACACAGTCATTATTCATCAATCTGCACTGAGAGAAAGGTACCTAGTTGGAACAACTAAATGTTAGTTGCCGCAGCTAGATTTTTATTCACGCTAACTACACAGAAAAAAATCTCATGTAGATTCTGCATTGCTGTTATTTTGAGATTTTACATAAGATTTTTTTCCGTGTAGACTCTAGTTGGGGTAAATAAAAGGCTAGCTGTCTAAAATATGAATAAAATGGTTTATTAAATGGGAATAAAAGATCTAGTTGTGACAAATGAAATTTAGCTAGCACAACTAAATTTTTATTCACAGTTATTAAATTCCCTAGCTGTCGAATATTTGAATAGACCCTTTCTCTCAGTGTGTATAGTGGTATGCTTATAACTGATTGAATTAGTGATTATCGACTGTTCAATAGTGAGTTTTCACTAATCCAAATCAAGAGAGTACTTTTGTCAACGTTGACAATAGAATATAGCTTACTGTAACACTGGTTACACATAAAGCGAATGTTGATCGAGACATGACAGAGAGTAGCTGAGCATTCGTTCAGGTCTGGAGCAAGCTATCACCAATCCTTGAACAAACAACGACTAGATGGAATAGATTGATGGCTTAATCTTCAATGTGACCGTTAGTTTTGATTCAAGATCAATGCAGTCTGTTCCGAGTATTGGTTCTGTGTTAGGAAACAGAATTAGTGGTTTCCTAAATGATGTTTTTGTTTTAAAATTGCCACCTCAACGCCAATGATGAATCTTTATTGGGGCAACTTTACCATCTGGGTTCAGTGCATTCAATCTGATTCTTGTTATTACTGATCCGGACCACAGAAAAATGTTCTCTATTCAGTAATCATATTCTAGATATTAATGCATTTAATCTGATTTTGTTGAAAGGTTGTTAGGCAAGGTTGACACAACGTTCTTTGCTAACTCACGATGAAGGTATACACTGAAAAAATCATATTCCAAAAATGAGGATCTCCTCAAGAATATCTTCCTCTTGACATAAGTGGAAATTCTTCTAATATTCGGATAAAAATCAGAATATTAGAATATCTTTCACTTATGTTGAGAGAAAGACATTTTTGGCGCTCTTTAAAGAGGAGTTTCTCATTTTTAGAATATAATTTTTTCGGTGTGTAAGCTCACGAAACCTTCTGCAGTAGCATTGTAGCAAGTTCTTACAGAGACAGAGTCGTTATTATAACATGCCAAAAGCAAACGAATGACAAGCACTGTGAACAATTTCTATGGGAAACTTTACATCAATGTTCGGAAGTAATTGACACATACATGCGTTAGGAATTTTCCGTATTTTACCGGAAATTTACTAGAAAATGATAGTACAAATCCTATGAAGTTTGAAATTTTTAGTTAAATTTATGGGAAATTTCATATATATTCATCGGAAATTACATGTTAACTTACATGTTATCTAGGATAAATTTCTTTTACAAAAATTGTTGTTTCCAAAACCAAAGATACCTTGGATTTATATCTTTTTGGATAAAAGACTGTGTACAAAATATTTGCGTGCTTGACCTTACGAAGTCGACTGATAAAAAGAAGAAACATCCTAAGTGAACGTCGAAGTCGAGACGCTCTACTTTGAATTACGCCTTCTTTCTACTGGAGCAGGAGAGTCTCTTATCTTCACGAAGTGGAATAATGATAATATGCAGAAACACTTTCATCGCTGGGTTAAAATTGACATTGATCTGATATCAATGCGAATATGGAAAAAAAGAATTGAATATATTCCAAAGTTTAATAATCTATGAATACTCATGTGGAAAAAATATCCAAAAATGTGTACAATTGTATACGGTTTGGACAGTTTTTTCACATGGGTAGTTTGAGGTGATATAAATAGTTATCCCAACTAAACTTCACATATTCAGTGCTGAAGTAAATAAAAGCAAAAGTATGCAGAAAAACGTTTGAAAGTAATATTGGTAACATAAAAATGTCTTAAAATCTCCAAATCACCTTTCGATGAGTATCCAAAAACAAAATTCATATTCAATTTCTATGTCACAAGTATTACAAACTATTTTCAGGGTTTAACATGATTGAATATAAGAATTTGTTCGTAACAATGTTGCGTCCATCTCAAGCCAATGGTCACTGTTATTCTTCATTGTGTTTGAGAATAAAATGAAATATCCATTCCGACATAAACGAAATAAATGTCGGAAAATTCTGAGAAGTTCCACATATAATTCTCCTGATCAGTTCAATCTAAATGAACGACGCTGAAATACACGCGTTTTGTAACAAATGAAGAATTCTTTCTGCCATGGAATCTTCCAAGGAGACATATATTGATTGAATGCTTGGCCCACCACTCGCAAGAAACAGCAACATCCTAGTGAGAGTTATTACCATTTGCCGCTTGAGGAGGAAGTTTCATCCTGGGCCAAACTATCGTTTAAATTGGGACAAGCTTCCACCCAAGCTAGGCAAAACCATTGTTCAAGCTGAGCTAAGCTGCTAGCCATGCTTAGTGCAACATGAGAATCCTCCGTCATACAAGGTTGCCTAATGCTTGAGACAGCGTCCTGCTGTACACTAAAGATGCTCCTGTGAAATCAATTTTTTTCCTCCACGCAATACGGTTGAAGGGTGAGCCGGAAGTGGCGCAGGCCCAGGTGCTATCGACCGTCCATATTAGAACAATATTTAGAACTTCTTCAACCACACCCTTGTCTTCACGTAGATTGCCAGCTATATTGCCGTCAGCAGTAACGGAGGCTGGAGATTTTTATATGAGTTGAGTAAATGTTACTCAAAGTTATTTTCTGCATTATTTTTTTCAAAAAATAGCATGCATCATGGATATTCAGACGTGTCACCCTATGAAATATTGGATCGACCCCATGATACATTCTTATCGGGTGTGAATGAGTACAAAAGAAGTATGTGACAACTACAGATTTTCAGGACTAAGTCTCTTCGTTAATCGGGGATCATTCACGATATCCTGATTATGCATTCTGTGAGAATCATCCTTATAATTCAAGACAGAACACTTTATTTAGAATTCCACTCACATACAGTATGATGTCATAATAACAATCAATATGATAACGTTACAATATAACACTGTATATAAATGAGACATATTATTATTGACTAAATCGGATTATATGATTGGTCATTACATCCTATTTTTTGTTTTTCATTTCGCATGACAGAGGGTTACAAAAAAATTAATGATGTGTAGAATGTAGTCCAATATGACTGAATTTTTATTTGGTTGATTTACGAGAATTCTTTCGCAGCCCTGTTGTATTAGATATTAATTTTATCAAAACTGACGCACAATTAATACAAATCAATTAAATTGCATGAGTTGTTATTCTTTTGCAGAATATCTGTTATTCTTACGTGGTGAATAAAAATATTATCCGTATTAAATCAATCAGTTGATTGAGAAACATTCAATAAATCTGGTTTTTCCTCACGAATGATTTCAAGTTTCCACTGATTTATTTCTAACTGCCTGATTTCATAAATATACATTTACATCTCCGAGACGAATACGTCTGTTACAAATGCGGATTTATCCATCCTATTGTTATAACCATTCGATGCAATATCGAAATTCAGTTCTCTTCTTATTTTCTCCTCTTTTATGCAGTGCACGAGGATGTATTGAAATATCGATTTTATTATACAAAGGCAATTCAGGTGGTAAAAAACGTATTGACCCATATCGAATCTTAGTAAATGATCATTATATGCCTTCATATCGTGCGTTGCACTTTTGCAATGTCGTTGCCCTATGACGATAACCAGACAGATAATACATTACGAGTTGGCCATATTCACCTGGCGAATGAATTTGATATTTAATGAAGTATATCGATTGTATCAACATTGATTTACCGAATAAATTATTATTCCTATCCAATCAAGTAGTATTCATAATATATTGTCACACCTCGTATCAGCGTTCGAAAATTTAATAATATTCATTGAATGTATTGAAATGAATCGGATAAGAAGGGGACAGTCATGAATTTATAGTGTGAGAATTTATACACTTAAAAAACAAACAAGAAAAATGTATTCAACTTATATAGAAATGCTCGGCAATATAAAAGCGTACAACTTTATCTAATTTAGATGCAATCTTTATTTTTTCCAGTTTTTAAATTTTATTTCCATTCAAAATCACAAAAAGCTGAGAATAATCAACGAAGGCTCAACAAATTTCATCAAAATTTGAAATGCTTGAAAATTAATGTATCAACATTATAGTAAATTTCAATAAAATCTATGATTATTTAGTTTCTTGAACCTTATCGTTTCAAATTTACAAGAAAAACAAGAAAAAATTCATCGTTGCCATTTGTACGATTTAGATATAATATTTTGTGTTTTTATTTGGTGGAATTGGTTCAGAAATCTCAATGTGGAACATATATCTTTGAATAATTCGCATGATTCTCACTTCAAATGAATGTTTCCAGCTGTTCGACGAATTTCATTCCGATGATTTTGATTGGACTTTAATCGAGTTTTGACTCCTTTTTTGTAATGACACTTGCAAATACTAGGACGAAGGTGAACAATTCAGAATGATAACATCATTGTAGCACGATCTTTTTGTGGGGAAGTATTTTATGGTGGATTCGATACATGTAATCATGTAATTAAGTCGCAATATATGAGACAGAACACCTTATCTAAAAGATCGTAGTGAATATATGGAAGCGCGTAGGATGTTCACGCCTCCACAGACGATGCATATGATGCACGTGTGCACTTGATTGCAACTCCAGCCGACGCATTGCCGTACGGAAGCTGAAAGCGAGAGAGACCAAATGAAAAGGAAAACGTTCCACTGTCCTACTAACGAGTCTCGTGTACATATCAGAGGAAGTAAGGTGATTTTTAGCATGCATTAGAATTTTATTGACTATTGTTATACATTCATGCACTGGTAGGAGAAATTATCATTTCAATCAGCAGATCGCAATCTCATATTGCCATTTTTTTTTATTTTTATCGAGAAACCGTACAAAAAATATGTTCCAAGGAATTTCAGGTTCCGGTTCAAATCACTGCAAATTCAAGTGGTTTATTTCAATGCACTCAGAGTATTTGAATCGTGTAGTCACTTTTGTACCGCTTAGAAGTGTGTGAATGTATTGATCACTCAGATTAAGTGTTTTATAATCAAACATTTTGTCCATCTTACGAATACGAATTTAGATTGATTTTTCTTTTAAGATTTGAAATGATACAAAAGCCTCCTGTATGTTGAAAAAAAGTATGGTTCCTGAACGTATTTTTGTCACAAGCCTATACGGATCGTTGTCATCAGCCTATATTCAGGTGATGAAACTATACGGATCGTGACTCTGAATATCTGTGAGGTTAACTGTAATTAAAACACGTTCAGGTGGTTACAGGAACCATACTGTTTTCAGTGTAGTGTTGGTATATGATTTAATGGAATAAAACGGGCATGAAATTCCAGAACTAATACTTTTCATTCACATGTAATTACATCATGAGTTTAAAAATAATCTGATGACAAATTCAGAGCACTCAGATCACTGACTAAAATAAAGTATTTCTAGAAAATTAAATGTTCAAGTTTAATATTAATCGTGAATAATTTTATATTCACTATGCTTTGCTGTTATACGGATTGAATTACACTGTCTACTTAGGAGTTCCACGCTTTCTCCTTTCTCCCTCAATATATTTGATATTATCTTTTTTGAAGGTGTATAGTACGATGAATTCTTTTTTCTTGACCTATTTGATTATAATTTCCGATTTAGAGATTCAGTGATTACAAGTAACCACTTCGATAGATAGAGAGAAATATTATGGATCAATAAGAAAGTGATAATCATCAAATGAATAAAGTGACCTGCGAGAGACTGTTTTGTGCTTCCAATCAAGGGATAGTAATGTGTGATTATATTTTTTAAATCATGTTCTTGAGGGGAAGTTTTTTTTTCAAAGAAACAACATATTTTACTTCTCAGTATACTTTGAATGTATAAAAAGTCTTTAATGAATATACATCTTCCGATACATGCAAGAAATTACCAGCATGCAATGAAGAGGGTTTGAAACACACGAAGAAAAGTCTTATATAGTGAATGATTGAGGAGGATTTCCATTATTCAAGCAAACACTAAATATAATCATCATCAACCGGATTAAGAATGTCAATAAATTACCGTGAAAGAAATAAAAAAAAATTTCAATTCGAGTATTTAGGATAAATTGTTATTTCTCAAGATTTTTTTTCAACACAAGGAAAAAAAAACAAGAATGTTGAATTTTTTAAAGCAACTATATAAACACATCCTCGATAAACAATATTAAGTATTCAACAAGTTATTATAAATTCATCATCTGCAAGTACTGCATATTTTATGAGGAAAGCTGATAAGAAATCCTCACGGTTTTCTGGTTTGAGGGTCCTCACAGAAGTCAAGCATGGAGATTATAATTGGATGGGCCTGATTCAACAGAATTTTGAAGAGTGAATTGTTATGAGTGCAATTATGAGCTGAAGTTCTGATACTTCATGATTAAATCTAATTGAATACTTGGCTTTGAAATAATCTGAGTAGAGAAGCTTGTTGAGTATTTGATAAAATCCTCTTGACAGAAATTCAAAGGTTCGAACCTTTTCCATCATTGTTTTTCCACTAATTTTCTCATATCTTTTTCTTTCCAATCAATGGTTTGTCATGTAATTTTCAAAATTCGATTCCTACATTTTTAATACTTATTATTGAAAACTGTGGACAAAATGCATTTCCATTAATATCTCTTGAAATCTTCTCCTCTCTCGACAATATTCCGAAATCTTATATTTCTATTCTCGAAACAAATCGATTATTTTTCTTCCTCCTCCAATTATTTTAGCATAATTCAGATTCGACGCGTCTGGAATACAAAGACAAATACCTTACAATTGTTTCAGAATCGAATACATCTTTCAATTAAAAGTGAAATTGTGTCGAAGTGCAAAGTAGTGCGTAGGAGCTTGCACGTGTGACTCGTTGCTGCAATGCAGCGGTAACAACAGCAGTCGCAATCATTCGATAAAGTAAGAATGAAACGGAAATCACGTTTTGCGAACTGTCCCATTTAATTCTAAACATCAAAGTGTGCGCGACTAGTTAGTATCTGAATCAATGTACGTTTTGGCGTCTCTCGCTGGCGATAAAAACGCTAGGTTATCTAAACCGATAAACATTGAAACGACGTGAATATCGAACAAAAACATTCTGATTCTCATCTCGAAAGTCGAAGATGTTTATATAACTGTGATTTTTTATTTCTATATGAATGAATTTATAACAAACTTTCTCGAGAATTATAAATACGCATCAATATGGTTTGTTTTCAACAAACTTTCCGTTGATGATAATGTACGTAATTTCTGACTAAGCTTTTTAATTGATCGCTCGTGTTATATACATGATTACTGATAACACTTATCATACAAATTTTCTTAGTAAAAAGATTGGATTGAATTCAAATTGCATCAGAATGATTTTGGTTAAAAATAATTTGTGTGATACGATTCTTCGAACGAGTATTTGGAAGATCATACTTGGAATTGGGAATTATCTATTCAACTAATCAAGAAGATATGAATGTAAGAAAGATCGGTGATGCGTTTGAGGACTGAATACGGTAGCAATTTTCTGCTAATTGAAGAAAGAATCTAGTTAGAATTATCAAATCGATTCGATTGCCTCAAACATGCGATTAATTTATCATCACCAACTAATAAATATGAAAAATAATAATGAAATTTTCCTCAAAATATGGTGGCAAGGGAATTTTTTATGATGGGAGACTTCCCAATCAACACGAATTTGTTATTTGTTTCATTTGTTGAAGGTGTTTTATGCACCAGTTTTCACAGTCTTTGAGATATCCTTGGTAAGAAATCTAAAAGACGCCTCAAAAAGATCTAGAGACATGTTTCAGATTTCTTAAATAATGGTATCCTAGAGACAGTAGAAATTCTTGCTGTCTGAATTTTCTCCATGATTTGGCAGAATTTTCCTTTACATTTCAGAGGATTCGACATCTAAAAAGTCGAACAGTCCTTCAAAATACACCATTTTAATGAGGGAACATTTATATATCGATGCGGGGACGCAAAAATGACTGCTAATGAACAGCAAAATTTTAAATCCACCATCCAATTCATATTTGTAGAAATGTTGAAGGTATTTGAGGAAGAAAAGGTTTGTATGATAAAATCATACATCTTCCGATTCATCTTCATTCGCTCAGCATGGGAGATCTCAGATTCCACGTACAAAAGCTAATTCACTTTCATAAGTAATTCATTACTTATGCACAGTCATATCCTCTTCAAACATCATGTTTCTCGATCAAAATGAATCTCAAAGACTGTCCTATGCAGGTGAGGGTTAATCTTACTCGTATACATGAAAACATATGTGAATTCTCCAAATTACTTCTTATTATGCTGTGGAATAAAATCGATCAGTGAATACATTGAAAGGGAAGTATATGAACCCTTCCCGATTTAAAACATTATTCTCTTCCGGGCATTAGTAAGCATAAGAGACACTAGAAATAGCAGTTCGATGTCAATTTACGAATAACCAATTGGGATTGAAAATCATATTTCATATCTTTCTCACCGTAATCATTCCTATTTTCGAACGCTATGTTTATCTACCATGCATGATATATAATATATCAAACAGTTGGGAAACAATAGCTGGAATAACGCGTTGAAATCCTAATTGTTATTAACGGTAATTCAATTCAGTGCTTGTTGTTTGACCACGTTATCTATAATTGAAATAACATAGATGATTCGTCAAAGCATGAAATTCTAACGAGCGATCACAATCATGGCGATTTGAGTGCTCTATTGCTATCTTGGACTTTCGCCGATACGATAGAGGCTTTGATTCCCACTCGCAGGCTCTGGTTCGATTCTCCTTCAGGGAACTTTTCAACCATCTCACTATAAATTGATTGTCTTTTATGAAGAATATTGAGGCACACAATTACAGTGTTTCAAAAGTGTCAGGTCAATTATTTTTCTATATATTTGACGCTCACAACATGACATTTCTGAAATATTGAATGTGAATATATTTATAGAAATATTATTATGGAAAAAATATGACTGGTTGATTATGAAAAAATTAGAAACATTATTAGAATTCAACATTCATCACAGAAAACATAAGAAACAAAGGGATGAAAATTCGATATCGACATAAAATATAGTTGTTGTTCCTTTGATGTGTGTGACACAAAAATACAGCTGGATACATAAAACAGGGTTGCCAGGTTAGGAGGTACAAGGATCTCTACTGATCATTCTATTCAGAGTAAAACTAATCCACCGGTGGGTTCTCTCAGAAATCTCCCTAATCTGTCCACATAACAATTCATGTCTTGCGCAACGCACGTAGATGTATTTGAGAACAAAGAAGAGCTTTAGACATCTAAAAGACATCTAAATGTGTAAACTTATCGAAAAGACATCGCAAGACATGAATTGTTATGTGAGTGGTAACTCAGCCATGAGATGAGCTGGTAAACAATAAACGTACATTTGAATGAACAGTTGGTTCATTTGTCCATGATATTATATTATTGATATATTTTTTTATTAACAACCGACCGATATTATTTCACCTTTTTAATCAACGATGATTCCAGAATATCCGATATCAATAATGATCACATGTAACTATCTGAAAAAATATAATGATATGCAGATTTTCCTCGCAAAAGAGAAAACCATGTTTTCTAAAGTGATTGAATTATGATCGAAATTGAGAGAAAAATTCCGATTATCTAGAACAACAAGTAGCTGCTATATAGGTTCATTCCGCATGAGGTTTGACGAGTTTATGCGGTATCGGATTAAAACTCTGACAAGATTAACATGATTATCTTATATGGCTCGTGTATCAGAACACCAAACATTCCTTGTTACTTGTCACCACACTTTCATTTCATTACAACTTCACGGACAGATGCGATTCGATATGCGAAGATGTTTGGATACTTGTTTTACATCTGCGACTAGATATGCATTGTAGCAATTGAAGGGACTATAGGTTCAGTGAAAATACAATGTACTGCCCAAGTAAAAATCAATCCCATATAATTCACATATGTCTCCTATATCATTCATATATGAGCCTGTATCAAAACCATTCCATATATGGAGAAATTGTTTCATATTTGAACCATATATGATTTACATAGGTGCATATACGATGCATTTTTACTAGGGTTCACAAAGTCATACGTTACACAGTGGAAAGTAAAACTCACTTTTACCCTAAACATCGGATTATGCCAAGCTAGAACCGCAAGGGAGCAAACTACCTTTGTTTGAACGGAAAGTAAGTCACAATAAGATTTAGCCACAATCAATCGGACTTTTTACACTGTAAACGGTTAAATTTCGCTAAATTGTGATGATTTTGAAGTACTCAGACCACACAACGTTCTACTGAGACGTAAAGGAATTGTTAGGGTACAGACGTTGAAAGAACACCTTTTCGAAAATATCAATGTTCCACTCACAATGCAAACTTTACAATAAATGTACGAATAGCACTGAACCCATTAATGTCGGGAAGGGTAGTTTTTGGATCATCACTTTCAGTTCACTGTCCTGGACGAATTCAACGGAGAAAAAAATCGGGATGCGAAGAGTTTGATAGATTGAAGGTCGCTATTTTCGATGGTGGCTCTGAAAATTGGGAAAAATTGAAATTTCCAATTGTTTCAGCGATGGTTCGCTGGATGTTTTTTCGCGACTTTTAAGAAGATACAGATTTTGAGCTTCCGGAGTGGAGCCGCGTCTGGAATCGGTTTGTTGCCGACGTGTCGCCATCATCCATACCGCCCTGAAGAAGCCAGCTGCAATGATGGTGAAACGTCGGCAACAAACCGATTCCAGACGCGGCTCCACTCCGGGAGCTCAAAATCTGTATTGAAATTTCCGTCTCAAATTTGTTTTCCATGTTGATTTTCATTGACTTTCCGCTATGGAATGACCCTGGAACCTTCACAGATCGTTAAATTTTTATCTGAACTTTGAGTATTGACGATTCTAAAGATAATTTGTTGCCCAAAAAATTCAAAATGGCGGCCAAAACGCCAATCTTTTCACTAAAATCGTTAGGAATCATTTACCCGAGAACTATGAACTTGTGGATTTTTGATGAAATTAACCCATTGAAGCCCATGGCTGAACCAGCATATGTATCAAAAGGGTAACTATTGGATATGACATATCAGCATAGAAGGAAATTCACAGTGGAAAAGAGATTTAAAAAATAATTGTTTATAAAAAGAGGTTTCAACAAGTTATTGAAAAATTGAATGCAATATTTAACGTGTACTGTAAAGATTCCTTATGGGGAACTTTGCATAAATTTATGCGAAGTAATTACCACGTACATAAATAGGAAATTTCCCATAAAAATTCGAAAAAATTCTTTAAATTTACGGTAAAAATCCCATAAAAACAATAATTTCAAGTATTCTTATATGAAAATCCCTGTATGTGTACGGGAATTCTCTTCTCCCATACAATTATGATGATTTCATGAAACTGAAACTAGTAGTTGAAAGCTAGCAGCCGATTGCTGTGACTTTTGATTGAACTTGATTCTAATATTTTCCATATGAAGGATTGATCGAAGTGGCTTTCAACTAAGCGGTTTTGCTACTGAAATATTTGGTAAGATGATTCTATCCGAAGTTACACCAATGGGTCGCTAGGTTCTAGCTGCTAGTTTCAACTTCATGATATCTTCGAAAAATTGTAGTCAAATTTGCCTAGATGATTCTAGATTTTGGGCTTTATGGGAACTCTGTGTGGCTATGGGTATTGTATTTCGATAATGAAGGGGGGAGTTCCGCGTGAACAGTACTTTTTACAAAATTTTATTGGAAAACAGTAAGAATATTTAGCGAATTGAGATATCATACATCATAATAATATTCAAGTTTCAATCTAAAAGAAAAAATGTTGCGCCGGACATCGCACAGGTTCTTGTAATTGCCTGAAATCAACGAACTAAATCTTTTTTCATTCAAACGAACAGCTTTGTACTACATGATCATAATTTTAGCACAGCATCTTCAAAGAAAATACAATTTTTCTGTTTTGAAACCAATTTATTATAAATTTCAATATATTTTTCGGGTGATGCAGTATACGAAACATAAAAATATGTGTACAAACTTTCAAATCAATCAGCCATCACCTTTTTTGAGTTGAATTTTTCGTCGCGAAAACTCGAAGAATCAAATTCGAGCAGCTGTAGCGTCACCATTTAGTTTTTTCTTTACAACGACAACATTTTTTCTTATAAATTCAAACTTGAAGATTAAGATATATTGAATTCGAATTTAATGAATAATCCTACTTGTTTGTAATAAAATCTGTAAAACAAATTTTGAAAGAGGGATTTTTACTACACAAGGTTCCCCTTTTTGAGACATTTTTTTCTCGACTCCGCTAAAACAGTCGTATTTCATACGTACAATGCGGGGCGAAACTACGTATTCCTATAACTGTTCCTGACCAATGATGAGCGCGCGTGCGTAGTCGAATATGCTTGCGCAGTACGTTTTGATTACTCCCTTGGAAGGGAATAAAGGGAGTAATGAACGCGAAATCGGAAAAAAAGTATCGTATGTCTCTCGGAAGGGAAATGATTTTCACCGAGGGCAATGTTCGTTGCCCAAGCGAAGCGAGAGCAAATGTCACTCATTTCCCTCCCTCGTAGCATAATGTACTATTCTTCTTGATTAAAACTAATTCTTAGAGCAGTGTGCAAAGCCAGGTCTGAAACTGGCACTAGCTCTATGCATATCTTCAGCACCACACCAGACTATGCATATCACCACTTACTAGACTTGTGTAACTCATGCACGAGTCATTCAAAAGAAACGGCTCACTTGACTGAGCCGAATGAACACGGAGAGAAAAAATTTGCTGACGCAGCAAATCGAGGTATTATATATAGAATAGCAAAATTTTTTGCTGACCTAGCTAAAAATTTGCTATAACAGCAATCGTGTTAGCTACGACAGCAATTTTTTAGCTGTGGCAGCAAAGAATGTTTGCTCCGCCAGCAAATTTTCAGTATTATATACAGAAAAGCAAACAAATTTTGCTGGGATAGCAAACATTTTTTGCTGCCACAGCTAAAAATTCGCTGTCGTAGCTAACAAGATTGCTGGAACAGCAAATGGTTTGCTGTCACAGCAAAAAATTTGCTGCTCTCGCAAAAGGAACCCAGCAAAAGTAGATTTCGCTGCCACAGCGAATTCCTTTTTCTCCATGAAGTAGTTCAGATATTCATGAAGATAAACTTCCATAGTTCCGCTATAGATATTTGCGTACATTTGTGCCACTGATTTCCACTAAACAGGAATTCCCACGATTTATTTTTCCCTTAGCACTTGCGATAGTCATAGAAAAGGTTCTATAAAATGTTCATCTACTGTGGATTTTAAATTATACATAAAAAGTGAAGGAAATGGTCAATGGAGTTGTCAAAATCTTAGAATGATTCAGAAATAATTGAAATGCTAGGATCAGTTTGTAAAATGTGAATAAATCCATTACTTATGTTTCATGTAACGAAATTTCTGGTTTTGAATAAATGAAACAATAAATCAGAAAGATAAAATTTGGGACATAATATTTTGGCAACATCGTTGGCTAGACTCTGTTGCAGGGGCTTTATTGTCTATGCTCTTATCACTTCACATGGAGAATCATGTGCGAGAGCAGAGGAAACAAAAAAATTCTCACAATTTACTAATTCTTCACTAGATTCTTCTTCAACAGATTAATTGAATTACTTCAGTGAACTGAACTAGAATGCCAAAGTCTACCACTTACCACCACTTACGTATAGGATAGGCTATCCCACAGTGAATCATTTGAATATGCGACATTGTTATCCATAGTGAAAACAAAACGTCCCACACCTTACCACCATCCGCACGGTCAGTTTTGTTCCAATGCGTGGCAGCGGGTCTATCTAAAAGCTTCAAATTGGAAATTTTTCGAAACCTTGATTGAAAAGAATAGCAACAAAGTTTCGAAACATTCACAATTCGAAGCTTCTACATAGACCCGTGGCAGCGTATAGTCAAGTAGGGATCAAAGTAGTTAGTAACGTAAGTAAAAATGAAATTCCTCTTGAAACTTTTGTTACAGTTTGATAACTATATCATATAACCGTCATGTTGTAAATCAATTTTGGATGTTATTGATTATGGAATATTAATAGACGCTCAACAACTGATTATAGAAATGATTAGTTCAGATTTATAACCTTCGGATCAATTTATACCTTGCGTTCAACAGTGAACCAAAAGGAAGGGTACACAGTGAACCACTGTGTCTCTTTGTATTCTATGCTCTAAACGAATCATCAGAATTATTATTGTAATATACATTGGAATATATGAACATAAATATGAGGAATATATATTGTCATATATGATATAAATGTTATTCTGTTTATTTACCTGAACCATGTTCTATGGTTCACTGTATCCACAACGTATTACACAGTGAACCATTTGGACACCTGTGAGAAAACACCCAAATTGGATTCAAAATAAGTACTGAGCATTCCCATATTATAAGGGATCAATGTCAACACATGATAGTATCTATTCGATGGGTGTTTGAAACTGTTTCTATGTGAACAAAGGAGCGGTCAACTCATTTGTCAAAAGTGGTTCACTGTGGGACAGTTCACCCTACTCATCGATCATAGGGGTGGCCAATGTACCTGTCACCTGAATGGTCGACTTATCTTATTTATAGCTTGAAAACTAACAATTCTTTAATATTCTCACCAATACGTTTGCTAGGACAGCCTGTACACATTTTTTTTTCAATTTTTACAACAGGAATAAAATTCTCACGTTCAACCAAGAATACTTGTGAGCATTCAATATTCCCTTGCGAAAGAAGAAACAAGAAAAATGTATGAAAATTCATATAAGAAAATGGATCTGCATGAATTATCGTACTGATTAAACATAGTTTTTTTTACAATTCGTATGAATCATCTGTATAGAAATTTACAGTTATCAGATTTGATAATTCATTTGATCAAATCTCAACAAAATACATAAACCTATGGCTAATGTATCAATTATACAGCCTGGAGAATGTCTAAAAAACACTACTGATTTATCAAGAATAGTTCTGAATCATGACTCTTAAAAAATCACTCATAATAATTAGTTATCGGTGGCAAAACATTCATCCTGTTTACATCTGTTAGCAACATGTTCTAACTTACCTGACCGAAACAATCAATTAAGCATTCAAAGGAAAAAGAATTTCTAATAGTCACGCGATGTATAGGTATGTATACATATATGTACACATTACCTACGTTTGTTCAAGAGATTATTCAATTAATACGAATTTAATAGGTTTGATCACCACAACCATGCTCCCGTGTAGGTATTATTAGAATATGTATTCTCATTTCTGAATAGAATTTCAAATCTTGTCAAGAATTCCATTCAAGAATGCATCATATATGTTGTAAAACTTGAATGTCTGTAAGATCTAAACGGCTGATGTTGAAAGAAGAAATGGGAACACAAAGGGGTTCTCAGTCGCACCATTGACACGAGAGCGCCTTTTTTTAAATTGAAAATCAATACACATTCTTCTCGCGGCCGGTTGGAGAAAGGAATGTGAAAGAATTTTTCCACATGTTGCAGGAAAGGTTTGAGAATCGGTAATCCATAGGATAAAACAATGGATTTTTATGTAATTTCGCTCAATATATTCCACACAGCACGGCAGTTCCAGAAGAATTTGTAAACAATTCTTATTGAACTGATTGTGTTTTTTATGAATTTTTTGAAAAATCTTCTGGGATAGTGGTGCTGTGAGAGATATCACCAGTTTGTGAAGAATTTTTTTCAATTGAATAAAAAATTGATGAAAAAAATCATGAATAAGCGAAATAACAAAGATATTTCAAGAACCTCAGAAACATTTCTAATGTTATGGAAGTTTAAATCGTTTATAGTAACGAAACGAAAATTCAAACTCACAAAATCAGATCAACTATTGTTATTTAACTTCTCAAATTACCTCAAAACATCGCTAAAAAAGTCTCACAACGTTTTGGATGTTCAATAGTTGAGTATTTCAGTATTCGATGAATAATTCGTTTCAATAAACGACTCAAACTCCAACAACATACATTTGTGAGTGTTCTAGAGCAAGACAAGTATTTAGTGAAATGTTTTTTTTAAACTTGAACCGGGAATGAAATCCATTTGTTCTTTTTCCGCCTGACGATAAGAGATATACGGAATTTGAGATCTGTTTATATTAAGATAGAGATAATCAGGAATGTTTCATCATATCAATTTTTATTTCTGCAATTGAGCTGTCGAGAGAACAGCTTATTGAAAATAAATAAGGTTGATTAATTATGAATATAAATGAGGCTGATGCATTGCGTAAATGAATGACGAGGTATGTTTTGCTACAGTGAGATGGATTCAAATTTTCAAATCAGTGATGAGAAGATACGAATACTATAAAATATAATACATGGCATTATACCCGAATGAAAAGCTTTCAATTAACATTCTCGCGTATATGCTCACATATACTCGACAAATATTGTCGAAGAATTCTCCCGGAACATTTCAAAACATATCTAAAAAATGTATTACGCAACATTATTAGATATCTTTTAAGCGTCTTACTTCAAGGATTATACGTCTGAATATCGCGCAAACATGATACCAAACAAAATAACATATAGTAGTATATTATGTGGAAAAATAACATTAAATAAAACACATTATTACTCTCGACCAATAAATCAGGTGAATTCGACCCCGTGTAGCACCAGAACGTTTCGAATGTTCTATGAACGTGAATAAAATATATATAAACATACGAGTATGTTCTATGAGCGTTCATAGTATATAGTCTCAGACGTTCGAGTCTTACTAAGGATTGTATGTTTTGGTATTTAACTCGAATTAAAACTGATAGTTCAAGAAGGAAATCCATTTTGAACGTTAAAAAAATTAAAAAATTTCGTTTTTCCTCTGAAGAATTAGTCAATTTCTTGTGAAATGAGATGGTGAAAGTTTTAAAACAAAAATTAGGGGACCTTCTATTTTTCTCGTCTTTATTCGAAATCGTATTCTGCATGTCGACGTTGGGGTAGTCGACTCAAGGACCCGTGTTGTTATTGCTATCTAACACACTGAGTTGTTTTAATTTGACACTGAATTGAATTACTTCAACACAGTGATCCCAGAATGCGGGAGCTGGCAACCCCCGCCATATATCTTTTGGAAACTACCGCAGTCTTATCTGACGTTAATTTGGAAAAAAAAGTACACTTTAGTCATTGATCACCCTGTGGCTACAGCGCAATCTTTGTTATTTCACTTGGAAGTGCGGGAAACTTGCAATGGTCATAAAGGGTGGCATGGTGGGGACCGACCGCTCCTGCATTCTGAGATCACTGCTCCAACACCTTAATTTGGGCTTGGATCCTCGGGTATATTTTCGGCTACGTTTTCACTTTGCACTTTTCATAGTGTGGCAACTACATTCTGTACAGTGATCGATGAGATATAAAACAATGGATACATTCATGAAATGAATAATGGAACCTCAAATGAAAATAAGGGCAGAGATGTTCTAATATAATCAGCTTTATTTAGAGAAGGAAGCTGCACAAAGGAAATATACAGTGATGGCAAAAATAATAAGAACTATGTTCTTGCATGTTTATTTACTCAATCTGTATTTATATACGTTTCTGTCTCATACGCAACATTCAGTCATGTCTGATACGCGATAAGCCTTCTATGTGACACCGTAGATTAACAGCCAGAGTTATTTGTAGAATAAGGCATCTTCATTTGGTATAAATAATAAGAACGATAGTGGTCTGATTGCTAAAAACTGTGAGTTCATTGACACTTGATTTTTATTTGATTAAAATTCTTTCATGTTATATTTTTCATCATCGAATATTTATTTGCGCTTATCGTTAATTCTTGGAGAATGGATAGATCTAAGCATTGTAGCGATGGAGAAAGAATACTCATTAAGACGCTTCGTTGATAAATTATTAAAAAGATCTAAATGCATGGTGCATTCTGCATTAAAACCAGTCCGCTCGTCCGATAATAGAGGCAGACCAAGAGAAACAACGGTGCAATTTGATCGTTTATTAATTCGCAAATGTAAAGCTGATCCTTTCGCATCTTCATCACAGCTGAAAATTGCAACAAGTGGACCAATGAGTACACGAACGATTCGAAAAAGATTTCAAGATGCTAAAAAGATGCTAGGATGCCTAGAAAAGTGCCTATGTTGAGTAAAAAAAATATTAAGGACCGCTTGGCTTTTGCAGATAGGCATCCAAATGTATTAGGTGAAGCTAAAGAGAAACAGTGACGAAAGGTTTTATGGAGCGGTGAAACTAAGATTAATTTATTCGGTTCAGACGGTAAGACGACACTGAATCCCAAATACACCAAAAAGACCATCAAATTTGGAGGAGGGAATCCGAGCAAGCGTTATATCAGCACTCGCTAGGCCCTTACAAGTTCCCCGCTAGCCACTAGACTCTTTCTAGCCCTTGGCTAGATTCTCGCAAGACCCTAGACAGTTCCATGGATGACGTTGCTGGGGAACATAAAGGTTGGGGGATGTTTTTTTCAATTTTCTGTAACGTTCTTATTATTTCTGCCATCACTGCTTGAAGTTGAGTAAATCGGGAACAAACCTGAACAGCATTATCACTGACCGTAGGTGGAGACCTAGGATTTCATTGAGACGAGAGTGGAATGTGGATGGAGAAAGGAAGCCGTGGCCAGAAGAAAGGAACAATGGAGATTTTACATTGATGCAACAGAGAAGCGATGGAGAAATGCTCACTAACTGTATTTTCAAAATAATTCATCTCTGAAATCTCTGTAAAATATCTTAGTCTTTTCCTTTGAAACCCCGGCTAAACTTTTGCACTGAAATATAAAAATTTAGCTTTAGGAGCTAAAAAATATCTATCGTTCTATCTCTTCCATTACTCATTCCATTTTTTTCCCTGTTTCACTGAACTCTAGGTGAAAAATTCATCTACTCTCTGAAATTTTTAGAGTGAGATTTCACTCTTTAGGCAGCCAGAAGTGAGCTTGTCGAAATTTCGAGTGAAATTCCCACTCCTTCAGAGTGGAAGTCTAAGGTTTAAGGTTAGAAACTCACAGCCACTCAAATTTAAAAGTGAACTTTCCGCTCTAAAAGAGTGGAGGTCCCCACTCGAAGAGGACTGGCTCACTTCTCAGACTTAGTGGAGTGAAACGCGTGATTTTTCGCTCTTCCAGATTCAGAGAGTAATCACTTTCATTTCTATTCTACCCTTGAGTGAAAATACTCTACTGAATCTCAATTGTTCTCAACATTGAATCCGATTGTTATCTCAAGAATTCTAACGTATACTATCGATCCATTGATTTGTTTCTCAATATCCCAAGGATGGAAAAGAAATGAAACGCAAAAGCATAAATTCGGACAAGATGAATGTTTTGCAGAATGAATACTTATTATCCCAAATGAGTTTCCCTTAGAAGATTGCAAATTCAAATATCGGAATCTCTCAATTCAATTTTCTCGCTTTAGAAATGCAAGTCCTCTTTTTGGCTACTTTTTCGTTTCGTAATGATTCTATACTCATGGAGCTTTCATCAGTATTCACTTCTATAATTTTTCACTTGATTCTTGATTTCTGTTTAAATAACATATAATCTGTTTGAAACCGGTTTCCCCTGGCGTCTTCCAAGTATAAATTCTTCTATCATGGTACTCGAAGAGCGTGTTCGTAATGACTAATCCATCGCAGAACTCTATCAACTTATTTCCTCTTTCTATTCGTTTCTCTTCGCAATCTCGTGGTTTCTCGCCATATTCCCTTCTTCTCCACACTGTTGCACCTCGAAATATATTTTTCAGAATCTCGATTTCACCTATATTTCTATGAAGATTTATAAACAAAAACAAAAGAAAAGTATACGGTAACAGTTACTATGAAGAATAGTAAATTGGTGACACATATTTTCAAATTGTAATAAGTCCTATTCAAAATTAAAGTGAGTACGATAAACTGTTCCACTTAACTGTTCCTATTTTAAAGTCGTGATGAGAACTAAGGCGAATGGTAATCAGTTCCATATACTTTTCTCCGTGTGTATACCGAGAATTACTGAAGCTTATAGTTGAATCAAATAAAATTTGGTAATCCATGCAACATAATTCTGAAATTCATGATATTCGGAGCTTTCATTTGTAATATTCTTCGACAAGATATAACATCTCGTGAAGAGCTGTTGAAGAGATTTGAATGAGACGATATTGAAATTGTTTCATCGATATTAAATTTCATACATGAATTATTGAGCGAAAGTTCTTTTCGTTGGAAACTTGTAATATGAGGTATGATAACAATGAAAATTTGCTGCAATGGTCACAGAAAATACGATAATCTAATAGATTTTTCAGTATAAATTACAGCATTTTAATATGATCCCTATATTATTCAGATTCTTCTCCGTGTGAATTGAAACATTTGTCAAAATTTTCTCATCCCTCACTCGGTTTCTTGAGGGAAGATGTTGCATGAAACTTTGTATATGATTGGAGGCCTAATACTTTACACAAAGATTCACAAACTTTGTTGTTTTTCATGGCTTCAGTCCTTCAAATCCACAATTTTCCATTCCAAATTCCCACATTATCTGAAAAGAAGTTCAAGTTCAAAAGATGTGATCAATTTCTCCAGTTCTCTTTGTATGAGTTTCCTGAAATGTTGGACTTCCCGTGGAACATATTCCCACGAGAACAAAATGAAAGCGAATCTTGTTTGTTTATACCTACTCTCTTGATCCTACGTCAACCCGTTACTATCACGGCCATAGAGAAAGTGAGAAAGTGTATCACTTGCTCTAACTTCATACCGTATACGTTGAGTTATTGAAGTTACATCTGTAATAAACAGTCGGGCGAGAAACAACGAGAGAATTCACAATTTACACTTCAATTATAAGTCTCGAAGATTCAAATCTCTAATACATAAACATACCTAAATATATACGGAGGGTCCACTGCGCGAATACGAGAAAGTATCAAGGGGATATAATTATAATCGTAGAAATTAACTTCTCAAGAAAGATATGTAATTTGTAGATTGGTTTGAACAGTGAAAGTGTAATACAACTGCTTTGAAAAATCACAACACAAATTCATAATATCATACACTCTATTATTAGTTTTTATTATGGAAACAAAAAAAAACAAATTCAATGAAACTAGTTAATTGATAGGGAAAATTGAAAAACTAGAATATAAATTTCAGAGATGTATTATAATACAAATGATTCGTATAAGATGAATGCTCATTCCCCATTAAGTTGTCTTCTTGCTACACGATCAACGAATTAAAATTCTGATTACCGATATTTTTCAACCAAGAATACATACAGAAGATTCTCAGATTCACATGATACATACAAATAATTTAAAAGAAATAACCCCTTGTAAATTCTCATGTTATATGATTTAATTGCATATAGTTATTATATATCATGACAAACATCGTAAAGAGTATTTTATCTTGGTAATAAATCATTTTGGTATCACACGGCTGTCCCTTCGTGTAATGCAATCTTTGATATGGTACTTGGACTTTTGGAAACATTGTTTGTTGTGCGTTGTAAGGATGTGTACATCATACACGCAAAGTGTTATCAGACATTTCTTTTACAGCAGGGAGTCTCACCGCTTCAAAATTCTGAATCTCCGGGTACATGTGTATGCAATACATACACGAGCATGTACCCTAAAGCAAAGAAGAAGTAAACGAAAAAAGATTGTTGGTGGGGTAGATGCAGCCATTTTTGCGACACGAATAATTATATCTTATCTGAACTCGACCTGTGGCCCCGTACATTGCGTTTGTTGGTTTCGTTGGAAAAAAAAATCAAATAAAGGAAGAAGATTCGCGTATTCTTATGACAATGCACAACAATGGACATGAGAATCAATCGTTTCTCCAGGACGCAGATAATCGTGAGAGTTCCAAAGAGATCTTCGCAGATCGTTGTATGAATATGTTGATTTAAAAATGACACATTTGCTATGGAAAACGGTATTGAATAGTAAAATGCAACAGCCACGCAGCAGTAGGTTTCTATTCTTATGAAAGCATGTCAAATCATACAGAGAGATATATTTTCGCAATTCTACATTTATAGAATTCTTGGGAAATAGATTTCCAGATTTCTCTCTAAATGGGGAAAATTCGATGTTGATTTGGTTTCGAATTGGAATCTTATTTTTCATCTTTATTCTCAATTATAAACAAAAATACAAAATATATGAATTCGTTGAGTACAGAAGAAGGACAGGATGAACGTATTCCGTGTACTTGCCTTTGATCTAAAATAGAAAATATTAAAGAATTTTCTGAATTCATTCTGTATCTTGAGAAGAAAAAACATATCTGAGGTCTATATGAGTAGATTGTATTTCAATACGTGGAAATAACATGGAGAAAAATGATAACATTCAGTTTCAGGCTTGAAAGAAAAATTCTAGATATTCCATAATTTTTTATGGAATAAGAATGTTATATTTAGGGGAGTATTCAATTGACGTAACTAAAACAAGAAGATTTCATCAAGTTTAATTTGTCTGATCGTGAAGAATTGATTTTGTAATCCAAGTTGGACGTTGAAAAATTGGGAGAATGAGGACATATGATATTCAACATACTCAGCGTCTTCTAATGAGGCCGCCATATTACAAGAACTACTTGATAGTGGCTAAAGATGATATGCGCATACATATATACTTTTTCCCTAGTCTAGTGGTACTCGAACCTCGTCCTTAAACCCGTTTCCATCGCGACGACCGACAGCAACAACATACGACAAGCAAGGTTTATGTGTAAGCGTTCAACAGTCTTTTCAGTCTTTTCACCCTTATGTGTGTGTATTTCTTGTGTGAGAGTGCACATTTCCAGCCCATTTTCCACGGCGCATTCCTTACGAGTCTACTACTCCTTTCCCGTCGTTTCAGGTTTGCCACAATGGTTGGCTGTTCTTTTACTTTTTGTTCTTACCTGTACCTTGGTTTGGTTCCCGGTACTAATACTAGTGAAGTAGATCAGGTAGAAATTCAATCAAAGGTACATCAAATATACTGCACATCGATGTCTTTGATCGGTATGATGTACATAAGTAAACAGCAACAAGCATCTATTTCTGATTGATAATTATATCATAAATGAAGAAATGTAATTGAATGATACAGAAAAACTAACGTCAAACAAGATCAAGAATAAACAAAAATATTACATTTCGTTCTATTTCTTATGGACGTTCAAAAAGACTTTATGTCTTATAAGCCTTGTATGGTAGGTCTAATATTCTGGAAACATCGACAAACTAGCCATCCGGATGCGTGGGTTTGATTTTATGCACTTTATGTATGGCTTGTACATGCAATTTGTTACCGTTACTGTAGTTTCACAATAATCTTCAAAGTTGAAATTCTATCACTGTAATTTTCACACGAAAATATTGGAACTCGTACATACGATATAAAGAAGTTAAATTTTCACAGAATAATATTAGAAAAAGTTATGAAACGTACTTTTTGAGTCATCACAATTTTGTTATGCAGAGCGATCCTTCACTCCAGTTCTTTTCGGCGTGGACTATGAAGTAACTGAACAATATATACCATGAATTTTTCATTCTGTCAACACATTAGAAGTGATGTTTATCATTCCTAAAATCATTGTTTGATTGATTATGCGTACTTCCTAAGATTACTGTGAAATAACTCATGAAAGGAATTCATTCAAAACTTCTCAAGGCACCACAAGAAGTGTTTTGAATAACAACACAAGTTAGAATTCATAATGATCTCTAAGGAGAATAATGATTTGTTCTTCACATTTATCATCACTGTCAATACTTGGAAATCACACTTTTCTTCAAGCATTGTTGAATTTTCATGAAGTGTTTTTGTATTATAACGAATAAGAAAACTATCATTGTACTCAAAAGTGTGTGCATTGCTTTTTCATAGTGTAACTCAATTATTTTTATATGTATCATCCTGATGATGAACTGGGTGACTCTCCTCAATATAGAAGGGAACACATAATATATTTGTACCCGTAGAAGAGGTATTATGCTGTCAATTACAAGCAATCAGTGTCAAATTAGAGAATGCAGGGGATATTTTCATCTCACTGTTACGATATTGACTGAAGCAGAAATAATTTTTTCCACCGTCGAATTGCGCATCTCTTTTTGAACAGAAAAATTCTATACCCAGATCAAAACAACGACAAAACACTGTTATTTTCATGATAATAATTTTTGTCCAGAATAACCTCAGAGTCTATATGACAAGATAGTCCTCTAATACTCAAGAATAAGCAGAGATATCTCTTGTGAAAAATTCCAAATACGATTCAAATCTTCCAGCGGGTATTGATTAATGAATTTTTGAGATTTCAAATAAAAAACAAAATATATGAAATACACAATTTTCCTATATGGACAATTCATTCGTTGTTGTAAAACGAAAATTCAATTCGATCTATCAATATTATATAAAAACTTTATATAATCATATATGTATACAGACTACTGCATACAAAATGATATGTAAAGCGGCAAATGAAGAGTTGACAAGTTTCTTCCTAGCTGCATAAGGAGGGAAAATCAATTTCAAAAGGATTTAGAAAGTATTTAAAAAGATAATAGAAAAACTACAAGGCATCGTTAGTTGGCACGTCACGTGTAATGAATTTTCTAATTAGAAATCAATGACTAGAAAAATTTCATGAAAATTCCCTTCTCGTATAGTATATCCCAGTCAGTACAAATGATTAATTTGAATTTACAAACACTTCCCAAAGATCGATAATGAATTCGATAAGAATTCAATGAATTCAAATTAAAAACGTATTCAATGTCCGTACAATTCATTATGAAATCTCGATATGAGCTCTTTCTGAACATTAAGTTGTTCATCAAGAGTTCATTTTGAATTCAAAATGTTCATAATGAATGCATAACTGGAGCTCTTTGCGGAAGTTCTTGTGCTGTACGGGATTTCAGTTCAAAAAAAGCGCAATTATCGATTGTAATATCAACGAATGAAAAAATTCATCATAATATCTGTGGGTCACTTGGCTAAAAGAAGCAATTCATCAACATGGAGTGGCCACGAGTGGTTCTATATTTAATCAAGAACCACATCATATTCATGGGAGGTCTGGAAAAAATTCTCTTTAACCTTCTCTCGTACAACAATAAACGCAACTATGGATAGCAGTGGTATTCAATTTAGTTGAATTTAAATGCCATCTACTGATATGAAATAAAAAAGCATTGCGGAGGTTTTAATTCCACATTGAAATTTTTCTTTGAATTTACTCATATCGCTGTATGAAACAAAAAAGAATAAATAAACTATTCATCAAAAACTGCACGATTGCATTGAAAATAGCAAATCAAATAAATTCTTACAGAAGAATATATTGTATTACAAATAAATTTGTATAGTGAAAACTTTCAGCCCATTTATCTATTCTTGTGACTATCTCCAACAGTGATATATTTATAACTGATCTAGATTAAAAGAGTATAGCCAGTCAGTGTCAAGCTATCACTCACGGATGGATGGAACAAAATATCGTGTAACTTAAAATGTTGGATGCATAAAGATTCTTTATTCCGGAGAGCCCATTTTTGAGTAACAATTTTGAAAAACAATGTGTATGCAGTTTATACTCATGAAAACCGGACTATGGAGGTTATAAACATAATTTTCCTGTAAAGGAAGCTTTATTCTACAATCATTACTAGATAGAAAAAGAGTACTGTTTTTTATTCACTTTAGAGGTGGAGTCGAGACTCCCGCGTTGAACCAACAAAAGTCAACTTTATCAGTTCCGATGCAAGATTTGTTGGGTCAATGTCCAACTATTTAAAGAATGAAAAGGGAGGAAATTAAAAATATATGCCTTTGATTCTCAACTCTAAGGTTGATTCAAAACTGTTGCAGTCTCGAAAAAAGTCTTGTCTTGTTTTAGACTTGAGTGGAGACAAATTGCTTTATGTTCTGGATGCAATCAATTTCATCCTCTCAGACGTGTTATTTTCAACTATTCCGTGTCCACACTTGACTTGATGTGTAGATTTGTCTTGGAAGATCGTAAAATTGAATGTCATTTACAATTCTTGAATTCTGCTCAAGAGTCTCGAGTCCACCTGTAATTCACTCCCTCTTCTCAACCACCGTAACAGTTCTCAAATCAGAATGTGAAAAAAAACGCTAAATTCGTCTTTGAAATGTTCTGAAAACAACTTTCAATGATTCATTGCAGAAATTGTTTGTCATACTGTTCGAGTTTTACTTCATCATTTGAAAATAGATTTCAAACAACACTGAGATACTGCTAATAACATAAACATGCACAAAACGTTGATTCAGAGCGTATAAAAAACTTTACCAATTTATAGACACAAAGTTTCCTCATTTCTGAGAACAACGTCGAATATTGCGGATTGTGGAAATATTGTCTCCACACGGAGAGAAATTTGGTGTCAAATAGTACTACAATTTGTACTAAAGTGGCAGCATAAGTGACATGGTATAATTTTTACAACACAGTGTAGGGAAAATTCAAACTTTATGATGTGAATTTTTCTCAGTATGTACACGGAAAAAAAGGGATCTTGAAAAATACCATAATTCATGGATTTTTGGCGTTGGTCTACCCCGAGTCAAAATATTCACGTGAAGATACCTCTAAAAGTACCGTAATGGCTGGGACTTCTATGAGGAAGGTACTATACTTCTTTATGAAAGTTCAAAAAATTATGGGACGTTCAGAGGTTCGTTCACGTAAATATTTTGACTCGGATCAGACCAACGCCAAAAATCCATAAATTATGGTATTTTTCAAGATATCTGCTTTCTCAGTGTATATTAATATAATTGATATAATTTTTCTTATTCCTGGCACTTGGAACTCTTTAAATTTCTTGGAGTGAAAATCCACTCCTAAAGAGTGAAAATACTGCCAGTCCGACAAGAGTTAGATTCCACTCCTAAAGAGTTTTCACTCCATAAGAGTGAATTTTCACTCTCTTGGAATGAGGATTGTACTCTTGAAAGAAGGTGAAATATCACTCTTTAATCCAAGTTAAAACTTCACTCTGTTGGAGTGAGGATTCACTCTTATGGAGTGAGAGTGGAATTCCACTCTTCAAGAGTGAATTTTCCATTCCAAGGAATAAACGAAGTGTCATTATAGCCTGGTTTTCATATAAAATCTTCACTTCCCATGCGCTACCACCCTCTTCATATTTAATCTCTGTACACTTCCATAATACGGAGCGCGAAGGAAACAATTTTTCACACCATTGCCGGGTGGTTTTGTCTTTCGACCTTTCACATCGTCTACGAGTATTTTCTTAATGAATAACACTAAAATTCATTTATCAATCAAACTGGAACCAAAATTCATTCAATAGTCAAAAAATGTCACATAAACGGTCACGTGTGTGATACTCGTTACCCAATTGTTTCAAGGAGCCCACGGTTGATAGGTGTTGCGTTAGGAAAATGTCATTGCAGATTAATTGGTTAGCAGGAAGGCTTTTGAGAAATTACTGTTGGTTTGGTGGCATAAATTCGCAATAATAATAAATGCTATCGGATAGAGTAGTACTGGGTGACACATATCACCTACGAGACCAACTCACTCTCACTCACCACTCCAGGGTTATAATTTCTGACTCATTCAACCACTCATTTATTACATTCCACAAGTATGTTTTCAGAATTAAGAAAAAACAATTCTTGACATTGAGGTTTACATTATGCAAGTTAATAAACTGTTCATGTAAAGCACTTCACAACATTCTTATGAAGTTGATAGATTTTTTTCACAATGAAGGGCTCAGGCCTGATCTACAATATACTTGAGATCTGTCATTGCTAATGGGGTTGGACGATTTCGGGAGATGAAGGTTACTCAAACGAAAACGATGAAGAAAACCCCATTCGTAATTTTTCCAAATGAGAGAATGATATAATTATTTTCTAAAATAATCGTTAAACTCACCACTTACATGAAATTCAGCTGAATTAAATTGTGGATCAAAGTCAACTCACCTGAAACAAATAAAAAAAAGCTGTCAATACAATGTTGGAACAAAATATATAATCAAATAATAGTCAATAAGGATATATAACTTGCTCCAAACAGTCCAACACGGAAAAAACTGTTTAATAGAATTTACCAACGAGGGCGGTAAAATACGGCACTATTAGAATTTCTGTTCATATTTACTAGAACTGTAGTCAAATCTACTACTGCGGTAGTCATTTTGACTGCGACCATCGTAGATTTTACTAGAACTCTTAAAAATATTACGAGAAATTCTAATAGTGCCGTATTTTACTGAACGCGTTAGTAAATCTTATGAAACATCTTTTTCCGTGAAGATGTTCTGATGAGGTCTTCATAACGTGCTATATTAGATATTATAACGAATTCTGAGGTTTGAAATATTCCATGAATGTCTCATAGAACTTTGTAAGGTATCTACATTCCTCCCGTCCATTCGCATGTTCCGTGTTTCACAGAATATTCGTGCTACTTAAGTTATCGAAGATCACCAAAAGATTTGAATGAGACCATTTCGAAGATCCTGAAAGTTGGGATATCATATTCTCTGGAAACCATCAAACTGAAGTGAGATCTCGTTCTTTTAGAGTGACTAGAGTTGTAAAGATGCTCCACAAGGAATAACATAACTCTGAAGAAACGATCGAAGGGGTGGGGGACTAAAAAACATTTTGAGTTAGGGTGTCTATGCCTTAAAATTCCTCTTCTTCCTCTTATGAGTCATTCTATTCAATTTGCATTGAATTTACAGGACCGGTAAACACTCTGTGAAGCTAAATTAATGCGCTATCAAATGTATAACTAATTTTGAGGAAAACACTGATAACAGTTTGTTCCAGCCAAACAAAATTTCAGTTGAAATAGAATTTTTTCAGAACGAACAAAGTTTATTTGTCTGTATGAAACTGTTAATTATTGTGAACCAAGTTATGTTCATCCTAAAGAAATTTTATTTCAGGCAACCAAAGAGTTTCTTTAGGTTCATTCCAACCAAAATTTTCTTGGCTGGAACAAACGTTTTCCCAGTGGATTGAAAAAATGAATTGAAATCTGGCTTGGCCCATCAATTTATGTAGTTCCAATTTATAAGAAAAAATTAGTTTCTTGTAATTAGGAAAAGAAACATTATGATTCAGCGTATTGTTTCAAACTCACTTTCAATTGATAACATCTGATCTACAATGAGAAAATAGTTCCGTAGAGAAATCTGAATTATATCGGATACGAAGAAAACACATTTGCCTAAGTAAGATTCATTAATATCCATCAAATCTTATTAAATTCTAAGAAATTTCAAGAATATTGTTCTCAGTTCATGTTCATGATAATGTTAACCACGCATCAGCGGGTTAATCTTTCTTTTCTCAATCACGGTACACGTTAGTCACAAGAGCTGAAGCACGAAAATTAGCGTGACTTTACGTGTCGAGTATCCAGCAGGGGTTGATTAGGAGCAAGCATTTACACATATCGTGTATAAAAGTGTTGATGAAACTGGGGTCAAACATCAACTGCTAGGCATTCAAATATACAGAGCACATCTAAAAGCAAACATGGGACTGAATGATATCCTCTTCCTTCACAAAATACATGATATGAGAACAAAAATATCGCTTATTCTTTTTTCTTCTTCTATTCTGAAAAGCCTTGCTGTTACCAAAAAAAAAATAGAGAACCAAAATCTGTGGACGTCCAGGGAACGTCCAAAACGTAAACAAGTTTCAGGTTTTGTTGGGGTACAAAGGGACCCAACGATTTTTTTTGATCAAATGTAACTGTTGTTCAGTAGCCACAATTATCAAAATGTATGGGAGAGTGGTCTAACTCGGACAGTGTTCTAAGTCGCCCCTTATGTTTATCGGAAACTTTTCACTCAATCAGCTCGTCCAATGTATCACTAAAGTTATCATTGAATACTGATTATTTGTCAACGGGTTGATAGATATCCGTAATGATACATCGGGCAAGCTGAGTCTTTGTAAAACATGAAGGGGTTCGGTTTATAACATAGTCAGAGCTAGCTCACTCTCCCCTGCTCGGGTCCCTGTGGTAGAATCAAACGATTTCATTCCTACCAATATAATGAATTCTCTATTGAATTCCTTGGATAGTTTCACAGTACATGTCATTGAATTCGGACTAAATTTTTGTAACATAAAATACCGTGTCATGTTTGAGCTCAAATAGCATGAAGTTCTTGATGAATTCTAGATAAGAATACACGCAGGAATAAGTATTCCTGCCCTATGAATAAATATTCATTCCATCCAACCACATGAAGGATTGCATTCACATTCAAATAACAAATGATTCAAGTAGAATAAAATATATAGTTAATTCTATTGAAATAAAATATTCATAAGAATCAAAAAACTAATTTCTCCTCTGTACATCTGACATTTTTCTTTTGAATAAAAAAATTGTTCGAAACGTAATTATACAGTGGACTCTCGATCGGAACAATAACATTGTCCCTCTTGCATTTCGTCCCTGATGTTTTGTCTTTCAAAAGATCAAAGAGAATAAAAAACATGGTCTCGATCGAGAATCTATTCTAATGTGTCAAATGGAACTGTGGTAGTATGTCAAGTTACAAACATGACATTAAAATAAATGAAATTGGATTATTCAAATATATTATTCACTTAAACAAGACTGAATATTAAAAACAAAAATGCGCGCACTTATACACCATCCTAAGAGACAAGCGTCAATTGAAATTCAATTGTCCCACTTCAATTTTAGCTGGCGCAATTACCTTTGGCACAGAACTATAACATAGTAGCTATTTTCGTTGGCTGATTGGAATAGCTGCCATAACTAATCTTCCTTCGCTTACTCTCTTTTGGAGTTTCTTGTACTTGGCTTAACTATTCATCATGAGCCAATCAATTCTCCATGATACAAAGAATTCAATGACGATGAACTGAACTATAAACCGCTAGGAAAATTCATAAATCAAACAGAATATCTTATATAGAATTTCAAAAGTGGGTATGAAATTTAAGACCATTTTTAAATTTGAGTAATATAATCATGAAATTTGAGGATTTTCTATCAAAATTCATAAATTCATCATCGGAACTAAGAAATTCTCTATTAAAAATAATATAGACTCTCAAAACTCGAGTAACATAATCAAATAAATGGTTACATAACACATTATTGAATTTCAGTTGAATCTTCCCAACAGTGTCCACACAATTTTCAATTTCGATCTCCACGATATGACAAACATTTACATGGTTTCTTTCGAAATTCTGTAAACTGGTCAAATGCGTCTTTTCAGTAGTAAAATTGACATATTGATTCATGTAAATTGAACCCAATCTGGCCCTACCCCAGCCCAGCATGGGCCAGAATTCATAAACACTAGAGTATGGGTTCAGAGGATGGACGAAAAAAGGGCAAGTGACTGAAAGCATGGGGAAACTGAACTGTAAAGGATAATCAAAATTTTGTTGTATACACCAACCGTAAAATTCCAGTCATTGAATGAGGAATCAATTTCCGATGCAGTATGAAATCTTTCATCAATTTGACAGAAAATTCCGAATTTCATGGGATTTCTACCATGGCGAAAAATTCCCAACACATAATATATTAGGTTGAGCCAAAAAATCTGACTTATAGAATTGTGGGGTTCAAATGGATCTATATATCAAGAGAAGAATTCTCCCGTTTGATAGAATTTTGACAGGCAGACTCTTGTAGGGCGTTAAATTCTCTGAAAAATCATCCCCAAGTTGACTTTTTTAAATAAAAAATTTGTCTATTCACGGGCCATGACAGTCTGCTTTCTTTTTTATTTCCATAGTCCATAAATATACAAATTTTTGACTTTGCAAAATCAACTCAAGGGTGATTTTTTTAGAGAATTTACCACCCTACAAGAATCTGGCTAGAAAAAAATTTTATCTTAACCGATTCAAAAGTTATAGCATTTTGAATGCAAAAAATATTTTGACGTGTTATTTAAATGGGAAGCTTGAAATACCCACCGTCACGTTCTAAAATTAAGCTCAAAATTCTGCCAAACGGGGGAATTTTTTTCTTGGTATATGGATCCATTTCGACCCATAAATTCGATAGGTTAGTTTTTTTGGCTCATCCTCTTGTATGTTAATTACTTCACCTAAATATATTAAGAATTTTCCCATAGAAATTTTTTACAATGTGAATAACATAAATAGTCGTTCTTGTTTCCTTGTTGTTTTTTCTTTTCTGTGTTCCCGAGGGTTGAATAAAACGAACAAGTGAATTTGAAGATCTTTATAGTTCAATAAAATCAGCTTCATTTGTAAACAAATGAATGAGAGACAACAGAAGCCGTAAAACAAGATAGAATCAATGAGGAAACGAATTATTTCTGAAGTGCAATCGACGGCAAGCAATCTTCAACTTCAAACTGATAGGATACTCTCTTCCCTTTTCCTTTTAACACATCCAATATTGCATCTTCCAAGTCAGAAGTGTTTGTAATTCAACGATTAATAAACACCACAATTGCGGAATGCAATTATTGTTATGTAAGAATTCGAATTAAAACATAGAGTTATAGTTGAGAATGCTTTGGTTATTGTACGATTACTATCCCAGATAGGAGAAAACACTAATTTTATTGTGTCTTCGTATATACAATTCATTCAACCATATACTTTCTTATGTATTGAAAAATAATTTCCAAACAAACGTATAAAAATCGTCAGGTGTTTCTTGAATTCAAGTTCCACTTGAATTGGAGTACACATACTTTCACTTCAAGAAATTTTTCTTATAAATGTTCGAGATAAGAGTCAATGACTAATTTTCTGTGATTCAAATCTGATAAAAATTGCAGAAATTCATCTCATACCAAGCATTCGATGAAAATATTATATATCTAGATGATATTAAGTATCTCATTACATTTCGAATTCATCAATCTAAATGATAAAAACATAGATAAACCGCATATAATTTATACGAAATGAACCGAAGCTCAACAGTTTCATCCATAATCTTAATATTTTATATTAATGCGGTAGGCATGAATCTAATTCTTGGATATGTTCCAATCGTATGAATGTACCAAGTGGACATTTATGAATTTTTAATTCTTTTCCTCGAAGTGGATTTGCTGTTTGAACTTTCAATATGGTTTGCGAACATTCGAGTATTCACGACCAACTCTCGCTTGTTTTAAAACAACAGGGGATTATAAAAATGAATTTTCCATTAATCTTTTCTCCCTGTATTCCATAGCCACACGTATAACAGTGTGTTTCTCTCAATACATCGTCAGTTTTCAATTTCCATTACTAATAAAGACTGGAGAACGTAATTGTTATTTCGTTTGAAACTGATCCACTCCTTCTACCATCATTTTTTCTTCCAACTCGACATTTCATTTTCTACCTGAACATGGACGATTTTCTTGCAGTTGGTGTTTCCAGGAGGTAAAAGATTCTCATCCGTTCCTCCGTTCGTTCACTTACTGGACTTACTTGCTGGACCAAAGGCCAGCTAGCGAATGGTGCATAACGTGACTGCCATGCATTCTCTGCGCTATCTTCCGCGATCGTAATCACGGATGCACGCAGGGCTGAACATAGTTATTTATAACGCCTTTGAGTCGGTACGTGCAGTACTACACATATTACATATACTTGCGCTAGTGTTAGAATATTGCTACGAGTCAAGTAGAAACGCCCCTCTCCTTCCCTTCCTTCATCTCACTCTCTCTTTCTTTCTTTCTTTCTTTCTTCTCGTATATGCTTTGCTCTTTTTCTGTCATACACACTTTATAATGAATAAAAATTACAAGCGAATATACTCTACGATAGTAGGATATTCGCAGGTAATATTTAACAGTCATAGTAAAAAACGATAAAATCATATAATCTTTGTTCGAAATCAAACCGAGGAAGAAGATTGAAATATTTTTGAGGAAATTATATGGATAAAGTACGGGATCGATTGTCCAAGGTAAGCGAGAGATATTTGTATTAGGTGAGCGTTGTGTTGGAAAACAGGATAGAGAATTATTGGAAATTTCTGTTCAACGTTTTATTACTTATACTTTCCGCTAATCTTAGGTTGACTCTTCGTTCTTCTCACTTTCCGTGCAGATATTGTACGCAAATAAAAGAAAAGAATATATGTTACTATGAAAACGATGTGCTTAGAGAGAATATTAAAATTGAATGAACGAAAAACATTCCTCACACAATATCCCGAGAGTTTTTCTACCCTATTGAAAAATTCCGATAGAAAACAATAGGTGTATATTTTATCGGAATCAATGGGTTTCTGTCGATTTTCTGTGTCGTTTTGTCACAGTTGCTCTGGGTTTTATGTGGAAGTCAATATTCTATTGGTTTTTATTGGCACAATCGGTAAAACCTCATGAATACCGATGGGAAACAATTTCCTATTGGAAAACCATGTCGTTTGGTCACAGGATCTATGGGAATTTATTGAGAGTTTTTTTTTCTGCTCGCAAATGAGTTTGTTCCTCATATCTTTTGAAAAATTCAACATTGAGAGTCACAAGATTTAAATTCTTGCAAATTCACATCTTCTGAAATGCTATTTAGTGCGCTAGGGATGAGTTCAGTGTTTTTATTCGATCATTGAACATAGAAATACGTACATTATATGTTCTTTTCTCCATTCTAGAGTTGAATTTGTGTATACAAGGATTTCAAATAAGGAGTAGAATTCAATATTGTATTGATTTCAATAGAATGAAAATGAATGAGATCATCCGATTAGAATGAAAGAAAGAAGTGATATTCAACAATATTTTTATTCTCAAAGAAATAAATTATAAGAAAACCAAGACATGAGAAAAAGTTATGGATTTATTGATTTTATAAAACAATCCCCGAAGACTTATGAATGAATGAAGTCGTAGTAACGTACCACTTGCATCGCTGTTTCACCATGAACTGGATAGGTGTGGATGAGTTTCCCAATTAACAGGTACAACATTGAACGGTACACTCTGAAACCAGTTTCTTGGTATGCGTGTTTTTTAGGTATCCACTTAACTAAGCTATACCCTAATACCTTTAACGAATACTCAGAGAAATTGAATCTTTTTGATATTGATCTTTTTTATATAATGATTATGTTGAGTTCCAAACAGATCAAATTTAATCATCTAAAATTGACATTGTACGAATGCAAGATGATCTAAACTTGAAAATTATAAAAGCACATATATTCTTACTGTGAGGGATGAAACCTGAATATTTGTTCAATGTACTATTCACCACTCTACATACCGAGGGGGGAATGACAATACTTCAAATACCCTCAATGTTTCTGTTTTTCATTCGATTTTCATGTCAATAATTTCTTCATTCGTCAGAAGACCAATCGAGAGAAAAAAATGAAAGATTTTACTTCTCATAAGGAACATTTTTCCGTGATAACGGAGAGTTGAATTTAAAAAATTAAAACTGAAATAAGAAGAAAGAAAGAAGCTACGAATGAAAAAAAAAATTTAATAAATAAATTATTAGTGATGAGCAAATTGGTACTATGAAAAGTTGGAATTTTATTTCCATTGCATTTGACTTATTGCATAGAACATCACCTACGAATGAATCATTCACTTAGAATTGTACAAATATAGAAGACCACAACGACAGACTGTGGGGAAAACGAAATCGATTATTTCATTCTCGGTTCTTTCAGGCTACACGTCAATCTTCACCCGTTGTTGCAAATACAACGTATATGAAAGAAATCTACGTCGTTGGTAAGAAAACTTCATATTAAGATTCATCTTTGTCAACAAATCGACCTATCAGCAAGAATGCAAATTCATTGAAAAATCATCTCGAACTGCAGAAAATGATTATCAAAACCTGAAATGGTTATTTCAACTTCGAATCATTCATTGAAAATTCGTTTCGGAAACAAATATTCTCAGTTTGATTTAATTTGACAAAATAAAGTATGTAAATGGAAATTTTAGTATCTCGAAAAAGCACTTGCTACATCAAAAAATGTACATACAATTTCGCTAGTTTTGCCATTCTTTCTGTTCAAATGTATGAGCGCAAAATGATTGTTCTCCAAGGGAGAATGTTGGTGACACAACAAACTCGTTGTTGAAAGGAAGCTGCAATGGTAGCAATTTTGATTAGCAATCCGTGTGTTAGAAAATCGGTTGTATTTTCAGAAGTATTTTCCCCCGAATTATTCGAATCTCACATAATTGTTCTCCAATTGAACATTCGAAAACCCGGCATTCTTGAAATATGTTGGTTTTCACATTAATTGAGGGGCTAAATCTTTGTGATATTGTAACGTGATTGGGCGTTGAGTGAGATTTAAAGTCCTTGGTCCGCGGAGGCTCATGGTCGTCATTAGCTAAATAACTGTGCAGTACTGGTTGAGTATATTTCTTCTCCCTTTCAGTTCCCCGTCTCTCTTTCTCTCTTTGTACATAGCCAGTTTACTCTTATTATCTCAAGCGTGAATTCGTTTGTGGTGTAAAATGACCGACTCTTCGCTGTAAAGAACAGACTCGCACGGGAGGATGAAAGAAAATACCTTTTTTGTTTCAACGACAACATATTTAGGAAATATATGCAAAGTAACTCTATGTCTTTTCATGTGGCTTCTCAATGCATGTTGTATATGCAGAAGGTGAGATCCGACATGGATTCACTTATGAGCCTGAAGCGATGTTAGATTATTCAAGGGGAATGGAATGAACAAACTTTATACACCCATCTCGCCAACGTACATAGGTATATTTGTCCACAAATAGATATTCATTATTCATGTATCAATATATAAATTCAGAATTATTACAGACGATATTGAATCCTGGAGCCATTCATAGAGTGGTATAATGTCTTACTATGAATCGATTCGTGTACAAATGTGGTTAAGATTTATTATTAGATATTATACAAAACAAAAAAAAACACATTCATTTACGGGTATATTGAGATTTCTGTGAAGTACTAAATATTATGAGTTTGAATTCTAGTAATATTTCATAAGACAGTAGCAGCTCATAATTCATCATAGTTTATATTCAAGAAGAATTTATGACCTCAAAACTGGGAAATGTTGAACATAAGGTCGTTCAATTCAGTGAATATTCTACAGAATAAAGTTATGTGGCACGAGTTTAACAGGGGAAATTCAAATTGGAAGTCTCTCCCGCGTTTTGCCAAATTCAACACATTCTACATTTTTTCTTTCCTCTCCTCCATGCACACAAATTCACATTCTAACAATGAGAATCCATAACAACCAACTTCGTGTGATAAATAAAAATGATCAGAAGGTATTATATCATACATTGAAAAGATACCAAAAAATCATTTCAAATTCATGCAATATATATAGAATTTTTCAGCCCTTCCTTCGGATGATCATTGTGATTCGTATCAAGTTGAATATCTGAATAAATGATTCTGTAAATTTCATTCCCATACACTTATATTCCCTCTTCGACTCACCGAAGTGGTGGTCTTTCATGGTGCAAGGATATAAATTCGGATAATAACCCTAACGAACGACATATATAATGAGATTTTTTTTCAACGCTCCAAAAATGTTGATTCTCCATACTCACACCAATTACCTACCTTGGAAATTTAATTGAAGCTTCAATTATTTTTTTTTTGTTCATTCGACAATTTTTCATAAATCTTCTGTACAAGAGAAAAAATCAGAAAAAGATCTCTTTTAAATAACACGATCAGATGCAATCAAGATGGAAAGAAGAACACAAGCAGAGCTGATAATGAGGCCCCATAAAAGCTGTTTGTTTCTTTTTCCTCAAAGGACGAAGGAGGTCTCTCCCTCCCTTAGTGGTTTCACAGTTTTAAAACCTGATTAGGTTCTCTTCGTAGTCAATCTCATTGTCAGATTTTATTTCGTATTTTCTTCGTCAGCCATACGATTAATTTATCGATCCGAATTTATCATCGTTCACAAGTTCCAACATGTTCTTCTTGATTCATTATTGTAATAACGGGAGGGAAACATTCTAAGTGAGTAATTGAATAAATTCATCCATTTGGAATAGTTACACGTTTAGGAAAACACAGATCTTCAGGAACATCCAAAAGGAGTGTTTGAATGCGCTTGGAAGGTTATGTTCTGTTCAGAATTATTTTTCATTTTGACCTGTTACGCATTCAATACTTGGAACTATTCTTTTAGATATCTTAAACTTCTGTTTGCAAAATAATAGATAGACGTTTTTCAGCTAATAAAAGAATATCTCATTCTTTTCTAAGAAGACTCAAATTCTTCACTTTTTTGCTCTTTAAATCTGAATCAGTGGAATCTCACTGATTCCGCAGTTATGAGTATACCACTAATTTCGATCAATTGCATTACAATGCATAATCAGTGAACATTCACTAATTATTCACAGTGTATATGCGCTGGTTGGCAGTGATGTACTTATCACTACAATCCAGTGGAATTCCATTGATTCAGTTTCAGAGAGTGCGTATACACGGAGAAAATTCTACACTAGTGATTACTGTAGCCCACACGACTGGCTCGTGTTGTACAAAAAAATCATTTCAACACTACTGGTTACTGTGGTGACACGAATCAGTCATGTCTCCGCACTAGAGAGTCGTTTTTCTACACTATTCTCTGCTGTGGGGACACGACTGATTCGTGTTACCACAGCAACCAGTAGTGTTGAAATGATTTCTTTGCATAACACGAGCCAGTCGTGTGAGCTACAGTAACCATCAGTGTAGGATTTTCTTCATGAATTCGAGGTGAATGCTTTTCTCCTTGAAAACATAGTCAGGGTAGAAGATTAGAGCTTATTTTAGTATGGACAGAATCCAATCCCCCGGAAATGTCTGATAAATATTCAAATGTGCACTGTAAACCATTTGAAATTCATATGAAAGGCATTAAGAGATACGAATTATTGAATGTCTCTTTTTCAAAAAACATACAATCAACGTTTTTTTTATATTCGCAATTCACCTACCAGGAAGTGAATTCTCCAATCAATTGATAACAGTTCAGTGAAATTTCAATTGACAAAAACAATTTAGCACTTTCCGAATGGGAAAAATGTATGATCCATATGCTGCAATTCATATTTATACTTTCATTATTCATCGTTCGCGAATCTCGCTTGTGCATCGGATTATGATATAATCGGAGCTACCATTTGGTTCGTTCGTATGGAAAAATATTATATTCACGGTCCATTAATCACCGCTCATAGCACTTGCGAAATATGAAGACACAGCATAGTTAAGTGCGCTTAAATGTCAATTAAATTCCTGTTAATCCAAAAACGATTCAATCCCACTCAGTGAGAAAATATCATACACCTTGTTTTCAGCTTTCCATCTGTAATTGAAATCAAGAAACGTAGAAAAATTCATACATGAACATTCAAATAATGAACGTTCACGGTAGGATGAAACGTTACAAGCTACGATCATTTTATGTTTCCTCTGACAAACAGAAAGAAAAAGAGTTTTATCCGAATTCCTTCTAGATGAAAGATTTCAGAAGAATTTGAGTATTTTCAATATCTTTCTCATGATAATAGAATCATTCAGAAGGGAGGAAAGTTCATTCATGAGGAGTGATCGGTAATACCTGATCACAGTATTTGAATATCATTAACCATTTTCGTTCACCGCGAGATCAACTATCTGTTGAATATTCATGGGATGTTATTTCACTTTCTAGTGCCTCAAGATATACAACAACGATATACTAAGTATATTCAATGAATCGTATAAATTATATGTGTTTTATAATTAATCATATTCAATGAATTCTTCAAACAACGTAGCACCATTACCACGTTTCGATCTTATTTTCATTTTATTTACTTTAAAAATTGTATATCGATCGTATAAAGTGTAAGCATGTTCTTAATTTATCAACTGTTAAACATAGCTCTAATGATATGAAAATGTTTGAAAAAGTCTGTGCGCGTGTTATGTTGAAGTAATGGAATGTTGTCGTGTACCGAGTTCAACTGAAATTTGCTTATTTCTCACAAGATTATCATGGCGTCAATCTGACGATCAATACCAGTCTTTCACAATACCAGAAGTTCTGTTCATCGAGTTCACATTTTCTTCCTCCTGCTTTTTAAGACTGTGTCACATATTCTAAGTATTTTATCGATTCCATGATTTGATATTGTGAATGAATTATAATGAGAAGTACAGCCAATTCAATCGATAGTTTATTTGATTACATACAAGCTTGCTTTGAATATCATTTTACAGAAGTGATAAGAAATTCTCATACAATTGAATGCTTCTATTTTATCTTTTGTAGAACTCATGCACTAACTGGAAGTAAGTAAATTGTTGATTGCAGTTCCTTTTTATAAACAACAAGTGATTATAAATATATTTGGCGATGGAATTGATTCGTAGCATTTTACAAGAGATGGCATAATAAAGTTCCAGGGGAATTAATAAAGAATTCTCATTGAACTGATTGTGTTCTCTATGAATTCTTTGAGAATTCTTCTGAGAGTGTGGTACTGTGCAGGATTGGACGTCATTTGCTGTACATAACCTCTTTTTGAATAGTAGATAACAACTCTTCATAATTTATTGAATATGTTAAAATTTGCATAAGCAAAATGCTGCTGGAGCTCATCTTATTTTAGTGGAAGTGTATGGTGAACATGCTTTAGCTGAGCAAACGTGTTGGAAGTGGTTTGCATGTTCTAAGGCTGATGATTGAGACTTGAATGACAAGGAGGGATTTGACCAACCGAAAAAAATTCGATGATGAGCATTTGGAAGTACTGCTCGAGAATTGTCTACATCATTATTAGGAGTTGACTTATCTTCTGGCAGGAGAACGTTTTGATATGTAGGCATGCACCAGAAAGAAGGATCAAGGAACCAAGGAACATTGAGAGGCGTTTTTTGACTTGTAAACTGCTACTTCAACAGGAGAAGAGGAAAGGTTTGGATCCATTATAACAAGCCAAAGTGCAGGCAGTCACGGGTTGAACACGGCAGACCATCAACATCACGGGCAAAGCTGAACATCCATGGGTTTAAGCTTCTGCTTTATTTTTGGTGAGATTAGAAGAGCGTGACTTATCATAAACTCCTGAAACCAAATGCAACCATAACTGAGGATCGCTACGGACTATAATTGATGCGCTTAAGCCTTGTATTAGAAGAAGAACGGCCAGAATACTCCAAAAAATAGAACAAAGGCATTTTGCTGCACGACAATGCCTCATCCGCACGTCGCAAAACTGGTAATTGGTAGTTCTGGGTGATCCCAGAATACGGGAGCTGGCGGTCCTCACCATGCAACTCTTTGTAACTGTTGCAAGCTTATAGCACGTAAAAGTGAAATAACAAAGATTATACTGTAATACAGGGTAGTCGCTAACTACAATGTATTTTTCCTTATTTCAAATTGACGCGTGATGAGAATGCAGTAGAGGAGACTCTGGGTTAATTGACTGAGTTTTCACATGAAGATTTATATTTTTGGCGTTTCAATACCTACACTGCAAAAATTGCCATCAAAGATATGTTTCAAAAGAAGACATGACGTGTTTGATACTTCAAATTCAACACATGACTGTTTCAACTGGAAACACCCTCATCTGTGAACCCCTTAGTCCCCATTAGAGAACAATCGTTTATTTATTATATTTTTCCTATGTCATCTTATTCTGGATTTATTGACATACCAGTGGTTTATTTAGCGTCTAGTCAGTCATGCTTAGATGAGATTGAAGCACTAAAGAACCAACCCACGTAGAAATGCCAATTGGATCAACAGTGGTACAACTTCAGTGAGCAAGCGTTGGTCTCCAACTCTGAATGGATCCAAAACCAAGGTGAACAAATATGTGTGCATTTGGACAAAAGATTTGATGATTTTTAGAAATTTCATCATATAACACTGTTGATTTGCAGGATGTGGAAAGCCTATATTGTTCGATGCACGGTTGAACTCCGAAAAATATTATGAAATAAAATAATTTTGTAGAAAATAGCATTATTATTGACGGAATTATGAACTATGAAGTTAAAAAAAATTCTTTTTTAATGGAGAAATGTATTCTATGTAACTCGATATGATAGTTTTCGCGTCAGGATCCATATATTACGTATGTGCCTGAATATCTGAGTTCATATGAATGTACACAAGAAGGTCCTCAATTTTGAAAAAAATGTCGGGTGCAAATATTGAATTGATGTCGGTAATCGGTGGTTAGCGACGGTTGGTGGTTGGTACCGGATCGAGGTTGTTTTGCGTTATCATTCCGCAGTTCGACCAACGTTGGCTGCCTACGATTGTATACTGGCAGCCTGTATCGAACCGGTGCTGAGCCATTCGTCAATTTCTACGTGGGAAAGAACTGTAAATCAAAAACCAAAATGTTCATCAAAGGGGTCGCGTCCATAAATGGGGTCATCTACCTTTTGTTTGTTTTCAAATAAAATCCTAGAAGTGTGACTGATCACATTCAACTTGGAGAGATGGATCATATTAATGACTTTTCATCATACGTTTGATTAGAATTTCGTTTCAGTTCTGTTACAAAATGGCACAACATACATTTTCAATACATTGTTCCTGTTCTTCACTTTGACGCTGACGTAATGGTAATTCGAGGTTATGTTTCTACATACAACTCTCAAACATTGTTGTTTGCTAATCAAACACGTCATGTCTTGAATCGAAACGTATTTTTATGTTTTAGATATGATTAAAATAATATTTTAAGATGTTTGGAAAGTGACTACAAAAATATGTTAAAATAAGACATCAGTTTTTGCAGTGTGTTCAGGAGACAACCATTGAATTTCATAAACAAATTATTCAGCTATTGAAAATAGTTAGGGTTTATCAGGGTTTATAATGTTATCTGAAAGATGTCAAAATGATCTCTAATGCGTAAATTTCTGCCACTCTTTTGATGCACTGTCAAGAGTTCTGAATGCTATCTAAAAGATATCACGAATAACTTTTAGATAGCGTTTAGAACTCTTGAGAAGATATCAAAAAGATGGCAGAAACAGACGCATTGGAAATCATTTCGATATCTTTCAGATAACATTATGATATCTCCTAATGTGGGTTGAAAAATTGATTACTGGGATGTCTTACGGTAATGTTTGTTTTTATTAAATTTTCTAGGATGCTCACACTTGATCAATCTACCATGCTTGGTGTTAATTGATCACATGCTTGGGGTAAACTCACTAACATAATAATTTTCTCGGAAAGAATCTTAAGTCGGTATTGGAACTCTTGAATTTTTACTACAATTGAAAGTAACATTTGTTTCAATTCTTTTATGAAAAATTACAGCAAAATCATATTAGTACTTTCTTTGTGCCTAATGAATATTTTCAAAATTTTCGACTTTCATATAGCGTAATCCGTAATAAATGTCAGCCGCCTTTTTTAAATGATCGGGTAATGTCAGTTCTCCCTCTTCAGTAAAAATTTCCTGATTTTTTGCATATTCCGCGCCATCACAAGAACTCTATTCCTCAAATCACTTTATTTCTAAATATCTCTATTCTCGATTATTTCTATTCCTAATCATATCTTTCCTTGCCTAATTTGATTTTATAAACAAACAAATTCAATGTTTGCCAGAATATTCATGGGGGAACTCACTACTATCTAGTAGGTTAATTTCCGATACTTTGTTTCAATTTTCCCTACAACATCGAAAATCATGGGCTCACTTCAGAAATTCATACCCAAATAAGGTATGCTCCTGAATTTCTACTCCTAAAAACATCTCGTTAAAGTCTAATTCTGTTCGCAATAATTCATCAATCAGGACAAACCATCCAAATTTTTCAATCAATAAAGTTATATCCAACAGACTTCTTGGAAAACATGAGACAACATCAGCGATTTCACCACACGTTAAATGATGTATTTCAATGGAATATTATTGCACTTGACTACCACATCAATGGACAGAGGAATGAATGAAGAAACTAATACAAAAATTCTGATGAATCCATAAAAATGGTGGTTGTTGGCTTTCCTTTCACTCAGTGTCACGTAGAATACAAAATATTATACCTATATAATTCCATTGGATTCGACTTTTAAATCCTTATCATCTGTCACCTGGTGTATGTGTGAGATACGTGTTTTCTCCTCCGCATCTTGTTTGTTTTTTTTTTCGTCTGTTTCTGTCGTTCTTTTGTAGCTTCGTAGCAACGGTGACGCATGAAGCCACAAAGTTTGCTGCTCACGTTCTTTTTAAGCACCGAATTATTCACGAAAACGAAGCATTAAAACGCGCCATGGGTCGGACCCAGGGATAGTGGTAGTGGTGGTGGTGATGGTGCTGCTGCTGATGTTGATGGTTCTACTGTTGGTTTGTTTGAAGGACCTTCGAAAACTCGATTTGACTCCGAGGAAAAGATGAACGTGAGCAGCTACTTAGAAAAGTTGTTTTCGTTTTCATACGTAATGACGATTATAATAATCATCATAGTCGTCATATGCCTGAATAAAATCCTCTTGGCATTGTATCATCGAGCTATAAAAATACAGAGAAGCAGACATTTCTTCGATTCGTTTTCTTCTTCTTTTTCATCCGTTTTCCTCTAGATCGTATCTATTCTCCTGATCAAGCAGAGACAAATCTTATTCGACATGTTGGTAACAAAGACATACTTTCCCTTCATAAAACTCTTCTTTGTATTCTTCACCTCTTCCATTTTGATCGTGACTGATTTGAAATGAATCATCAAGAGTATAAAATTCATTGCGTGAGAAGTTCATAAATTTGAGCTTGATGTTTGGGAATTTTGGAAAATTCTGCTCGAAAGAAAATATCAAACCTATTTTAAATCTCCTCAACCAATCGAAAGCGAACCCACTGTAGAACCTATCTGTCGTCCTCAACTATTTGAAATATTTGTTCTATTCAGTTTTACAGTGGATTAAACAATTCTAGAATCCAAATCCTGATTCAATTTTTCAATCCAATCCAAACTACACCTGTAAAATACACGAACTGAACCCTGATTCCAAATATATGGCAAGAGTTTGTGAATTTTGTCTTCTAGATTTCTTTTTCAAGCAGGATAATTTTAGATTAAAATAAAAATAATTTGCCATAGAACTCTGAGCATAGTCAATTCATGAGATGTTGATTGTGTGACATAAATTCCAGGCAAGTCGAAATTGAGGGAACAAAAGGATATGCATTCGGAACAGATATATTCCGTTCTTATCATCTGATCGTTATGCAATTTTTACCACAGGTATATACAGTTTCTATAGTCGTCCCGTACAAGTTTCAACCCGATTCTTCCCAATAACCGAAAGAGGGAAAGAAAACACGTTATGGACAATTGCAATTTTGCGACCGCTCGTATTTGCGTATCTGGTTCACGACCCCACAGTAGTTCCATAAGAGTTTTATCCCCATTGGAAAACTTTGAAAAAAATGTTTTCCCCAGTTTGGAGGAAAAAGTTTCCGTTTGTTCTATGTAACTGTTTGATTGCTGTTAAACAAATATGAATTGAACGTCACAAATTTTCTATTTTAAGTTACTCACAAAACATCGGAATAACGAACAGCAGTAATTTCATCCCTGACATCCTGTCACACCCTGTTACATCTATCCCTTATAAATATACCAAGAACGTAGAAGTAATGTATGGTTCTCCATACAGATTTTATTATGTGGACACATGACCCCACCTATACGGAGTCCTTTGTTCACGCTTGACTTTTCTATTTCGAAAATTAAAATCTTCTAAACATTGAGAGATTGAAAATCCTCACGACACTTTTTTCCTAATAGCAGGTTGAAGGATTGCATCATACAAATTTCAGATAAATATTCTCATTAGTCTCCAAATTGAAAGAAATCTAAATCGCAGACAGATAGCCCCGGCCTCCCCTATATACATAACATATAAACAAATGTTACTAGAATTTAAGCATATGTTTAATCTAAGATCGTTTTTCTATCACAACATTCGAAATTAGCGTAAACAAAATATACATATGCACTGTACTCATGTGAGAGCTAATTTCAGTATTCCCTGTTTCTAAATATTTTGTATTTTTTATGTTATCAAGTTGAATGCAAATTTAAGTAAGAGTGGAAAAACTACCAGATCCAATTTCCATTTTGCATCAATTAATAATATGACACCCTTTTCGTTTGCTGGTCATGTATGGAATGTCATCAAGATAAATGAACAGACAACCATGGATGGAGTGACCGGAAATACCTATCGGGGAGGGAAAAATGTAAATCAGTCTTGACAGTTTCAGTTTCCTCAGGGTGATTTATTCCCATCCAAAATGCACCAGAATGCTTGTTGGATTGTTTCTGTAATTCAGTACAATGTGGACTGAGGGAGAAAAAAATTAATAAATCACAGAATATTTGATAACTTATTATTAATCTTCGCATAAGATTATCTCAAACGCTATTAAAATTTTCATTCAAAACATGTGTATAATATTCGAATCAGTGATTCTAAATAATGATCACTAGATGATCAGTTTTCATTTGCATGTACACTGAAATGAAGGTACCTAGCTGGAACAACTAAATGTTAGTTACCGTAGTTAGATTTTTATTCACGCCAGCTAGACTCTAATTGAGGTAAATGAAATTCCAGCTGTCTGAAATATGAATAAGATGGTTTATTCAATGGGAAATTAAAAAGTTTAATTAGGTAAACTGAATTTTTATTTAGAGTGATTACATTTTCTAGCTGTCAAATATTTGAATGGACCCTCTTTCTCAAAAAAATTATTAATAATTCTTTCTCAAAAATCTGATATTCTGAATGATATTTGAAGTAATTAGATTAATTTCAAGGAAACAGTATTTGGATATCGAATCTAATACATGGAAGTACGAACACCGTTATGTTGTGACTAAAACCGTGGAAGACTGAGAGTAATATTCAATGAATATTCATTCGCGGGGACATTCACAGGTTTGTCTAAAATATTTGTATCCTCGGAAATAAATTGTGCCCACGTTGCTTTACTGACTGTTTATGTTCGGAAATATTATGTAACGCAATAAAAAACAAAAAAACGATTCACGTTCAAAGATATATATATATATATGTATACATATATTGTCGGAAAGTGTTTGATTCAACCAAATTGATACTAAAAAATCCATAACCCGTCTCCACAGGAAATGAATCTATTAAATGTTCACTTTTTTTTATGAACTTGAAAATCATTTTCGAAAAATTCAGAATTGCTTTCAAAGGAACAGCGATTTGTGGTAATACATACAATAACATTTTAGGGATTTCAATATCTGAGAGAGGAAGCATAATATTTTGATTATGACAAGCTAAAATACGTATTCCATTTGCACGTGTGTATCTATCTTCTTGTGAATCTTTCTGAATGAATGAATGAATGAAGTACATTTATAGTACATACAAAAATGATGAGATTGGACAAAAAGATATATGGATTCCAAATGTTTTCAGTTTTATATCTTGAAAATTGAATATGAGGATGATACAGAAGGAGAAGAAGCTACATAGAACATTTTATACGAATACTTCTCAGCATACTATTTGCATATTGTTTAAAAGAATGATAATAATTATTTGTTCATTGTACAGTTTCAAATTGTGAATAGTCTATCAAAATTTCCCAAATACAAGGAACAAAATTTGCATAGGAATACCATGATTTTTTGATAAAAATCGATACTTTCTTCGAATTTCCCCGAGCAGTGTGATTGATGCATCCTCACGAAGCAATAATTTCAACATATACAGTACTTTGTTGCTACTGTCAAGACATTGACAACAACATTTGTTGGATGTGAAATTTCTATAAGAATACTAGTGTTAATATTGTGTTTTTGCATAAGCCAAGCTAGAAGCAGCATGTAAATACACGGAAAAAAGAAAAACGTACGTGACAATCAAATCTTATGAAATTTCATTTGTCAGAATCGGTTTATGAAACAATATTGTGTTGAATGTTTAATTAGTAGCAAAGTCGATATGAAGAAAATATGTTTTATTATTATTAAGATGGATTTAATGATATATTCATCTATTTATTCATTCTCATGCGTGTATTTACTACGGGTCCAATGGGGGCCCAAAGTGGGTGCCCATGCTACCTAACGTGGGACCAACTATAGGATGATAACATCGTTTCCAGCCTGGCTGTATTGCTTTGCCCGAGGACTAAGTGATACATTCACTAAGCCAATCTCGGCTCAATTTAGGGCCGGGCCCGCACCAAAGTTCAATATTTCTATTTTCTACGAACTATAATTGTATGGGAACAAACAATAGGGCCAAGATTAGTCCAAGATGGGTCCCATTGTCATTTCCCAATACTGGATTCAAGTAAATGGACCCTGCTTGGGCCCATTGTCAATATCGGCGATACACACTTGGGTTAGAAAATGCATTCATGGAGTTTTTATAACTAAGATTTATGAAATTTGATTTGCCGAGTCATCAAAATTTTGAGAAAACGTTGTTTTATACTCAAACTCCAAGAGCTTCGGGAATACAGTACATGCCAAAAGTTTGAATACACTCGAAGGAAAAACAATTTTTCCAGTTGATGTGTTTATAATAAACTCAAATGGAATATAAAACAGTCTTTTCGTTGCAATTTTTGGGAAAAGTAATAACGCTTCTTCGCCTGTAGATAATAGTCGGCCGGATCTCTTGTCAAGAAACTTGAGCAACAGTTCTTTTGAAGAACTAGTGGCTATTTCTCTGGTATATCGCAACATAGTGCTCAGCATGACTTTCAGAGAATCACAGTACTCCCAAATTATTAGTTACTTCATTCGGAACTACCCAATTAGATTTCCATCTCTCAAATAATCAGCCAATTAACTCATTGTACCGTCATTTATTTGGGCAGCGTAATTCACGCTCTGCGTTGTTTATTTCCCCGGTATCAAGTAGGGTTGGTTTGTTGGGAGGGGAGACGTGAGAGAAGTGGCCATGTCCCTTCTCTAGAAGTGCAGGGTCATTGGGAAAAAGGGGCTAAGCGAAGGAAGAATCGAATTCCTCTGTTGTTTGGACAGTGACCTAGGAAGGAGAACAGAGTTCCTCTTCTGAGTCAGTCTTAGTGGCCCAAATGAGAATACTTCCATCATACTCCAAAACCTTCTACCACTCGTTACACACATTGAATGAGAATTCTTATAAAACGATGAGTTGAATAAAACTATCTCCCTTCTCTTTTTTCCTACGCAATCATGAAATCATCGATTATGCTCTGGGGCTTAGTTCTTCCAGAAAAAGTACAGAGAAATTCATAGAAGTAGCTGATTAAAAGATAAGCCATTAAAATAGAGAGACTGCAACAGTTCACACGTGAAATGAATAAAATAAAATGACCCATGCGTGTATTGCCTATAATGACAATGGGCCCCAGGCTGGGTCCATCCTCTTTAACCCAGTATTGGGGAATGACGATGGGGCACATGTTGGCTCAATCTTGGCCCTGTTGTGCTTTCCTATACAATTATGGTTGGTAAAAAATGGAAAAAATGCATCTTAGTGCGGCCACATTTGAACTTGTCCCCAATTTGGACCAGCGTTAGACCAAGATGGGGGGGGGGGGGGAATTATATCCCGAGCATGTGCGTACAATCCTCAGCGTGTATTTTTCAATTTTGGTCCAGTCTTGGGCCCTATATAGGCACGATGGGGCTTAACACTAGGCCCAAGACTGAGCCAAAGTGGGGCTGAAATTCATGCCCGCTACAGTAGAATTCAAAGCAATTTTTCAATTCCAAAAAAAAGGAAGGGGCAGTATTGATTGCCTAGTCTGGGTTCATGCTGGGCCCATGGTGTTACCAATCCTCGGGCAAAGCAATACAGCCAAGCTGGGAACGATGTTATCATCTGAAGGTTGGCCCCATTGGTCTGCTCAGCTTGGCCCCACGTTGGGCAGCATGGGCACCCACTCTGGACTTAAATTGGCCCCGCCGTTAATACATAAGCCTAATGTAATATGAACAAAGTATACTATAACGACGAGAAAAAATCAAGCATGATCGCATATATCAAACTATCCGAAATGGCATGAAAAATCATAGTAATTGAATGATAAAAAGTTGATATACAAGAGAAAGTAATGAAGAGATTGATTCAGGTTTTTCTTGTGAATCACATATGTCCTCGTTCTCTTCTCCCTATGAGAACAATTTAGTCAAATTGACATTACTTTGTCCAATTTTCGGTCAAATCAACATCATTTTGATGTCTATTTGATGTCATTTCGACAAGCTATTCTCATTGGACTATTTGATGCTGTTCAGAATTTTGCGTATCAATTATCAAATCTTATAATAATCAGCTCATATCATGCGTTTACCACAATCTTGATGTATGTACATCATTTGGACGAGGATGAGATTCATTTATGCTACATATCGAAAATTGAAAGTATATAAACCTAGACATCGAGCATACGTGATAATAAAAGATCAAGTGCATTATCATGATCAGACTTTTTGGGTTATCAAAACGGATTGGAATTGATAATTGCGGGCATGTTACCCTGATCAAGTTTGAGATAAGCTGACGTGATCGTTAATAACCCAAACAGAAAAATATGCTATGAATATTTTGTAACATGATGTCCCGTAAACGTCCTATCATGAAGTCCGCTCAGCTTGCGATTATGCATAGAATATGAACATGATGTGTTCACTATTGTGCGATCACCTCGGTTTGCCACCAATAACAATACTTCATACGGAAACACCTTGACAACATGATGCGAACATTTCTTCGCATGCATGTCACTATTAAGATGGAATTATTGAGAAATTTTTCTATCTGGAAACGTATTTCACATTTCACGTATTGAGATCAATATTCGTTCAAGTTGTGATTATAAAATGTTTCAAATTTCATGATTTGACACTCAATCCTCAAAGCAGGAGTTGGATGCATTGAGATATGAATACTCATTGTGTTCGTGAACATGTTGTGATATTGATTACATGCTTTTAAATTCATCTCAGACATCAGAGTAGGAGAGAAAGAATCGTCTTTGTCTGAACAAAGGTATGATGTAATAATCGGCAGATATTCTTTGAAATATTTAAATGCATGTTGAAATAATCAATTTCATTTATTTAGCGTTCAATTGCGAAGTTAGATTCCAGGCGTAAACGACATGACATTTTCATTTAGCATATCATGGAACATATTTGATCAAGATAAGGAACATTTGAAACAATTACTGCCGTACAAAGCAAAAAAGCCGTAACTCAATTTTTTGTTGAAAATTAGATTCATGTACCATTTTATTGAGAAAATTTCACTGCATCGAATGACATAAAAAAATTTTGTTTTAAAAAATTTGAGTCACGGCTTTTTTGCTTTGTACAGATTATATCATTCTGTTAGCCAAATCGCATCCACTCGTTCCCAACATATGGTTCGTGAATAATTTAGCAGGGATTGTTTTTCGATACTGAATTCTATCTTTAGAAGTTGAATAACTAGACGCATTTGCACGAAAGCAATATCAAGAATATTTTCCATTATCATGTTTCTTTTTGTCAATCATTAATTCCCCCTAAGAATCGTACGATTCAGTTCTGAAATGAATTTGTTGCATTCGTTTATCGGTAATGCGTCATCAATATCCACGATATCCTATGCCAGGCATGAACCTTGATTGCAGGTTTCGGAATATATGGAAATATAAGTTTGTCATTCGTGGAAGTATGTATGATAACCCTTCCTCAATATATCAATAACTTTTATCGAATCAATAAAATCATGTTTGTATAAGTATTATTCGCACGATAGTAATATCATGTATCATCAAGTGTAATTTGATAAACGAGCGAAAGCTGGCCTTATTTTATACAAAAAGCAATATGAAGATAAGAATCCGTTTACTCTGCTATGGTTACAAGAACGATTTCGATAAAAATTCTTATCATTCGCAAAAATCAAACTTTGATTCTATTTAAAAATTTTCATCGGATGTATTAGGGCGTGAAACGTTCATAGACGAAATAGAGACGTTAACAGAGCACTATTTAATCACATACAATACATATGTATTTTTACTGCACTATTGATATAGATATCGTATGTTGACACATGAACATATTAGATTATATATACATACTTAATAAGATTTCCGATGTTGCTTCGGATCTTTGAATCCATTTCTTGGATGATCATAAAAAAATCCTAGCTGGGGGAATAATTTTTCGAACGTTTTTTTTCTGAAGTTTGGCGATATGTTACAAAACTGTCGAACATTTTGATAGTATTTCAGTAATGGGAACAAAATAAATCCTATGATTAAGTGATGCAAATTCATGTCAAGTAGGCTATAATTTATTCACAATCCAAGTGAATGCTCAATGCCTCTTGAATTACTCTAAGAGGGAAAAAACAAAACTTGAAATGAATTAAATGTATCATATAAGATGATTATACTTCATTATATACGGTACATGTATTCCGTCTGGTTATGAAATACATTACATCTGATTGACTTCATTTGAATTCGAGAAAAACACGGGAGTATGCTGTACCTCTGAATTAAAATTCATAATATACATTTAATCAAGAATCAACAATTAGTGGCAATACAAATTGACTTTCACTCTCCCATAAAGTACATTGAATTTTTCTGTTCAATTACAAATTCAATTGATATTTGTACGTTCCAAAATTTCTGTATAAATCATGATATATCTTCTCAATCCTGAGAAGTGCTTCGACGCAATTGAAATAATTTCACCTCAAAATTCTTCTCGTGTTCCTTTCTTCCTAGCGTTACTAAAATCTTCGAATGCTATTTTTTTCTTGTGTTCTTGTTCAAAAATATCAAGAAATTGGCTCCATGTAATTGAACTGCCCGAAAATTAATTATACACCGTTAGAAATTTCTGCATTAATTTGAAGGTTTTTGCTGGAAGTTTTTTTTCCAAGTACGTGTATAAATTTAGTTTCATACACATTTTACATTAAATTCAATGTAAAAATTCACGATTGCACGAAAGAAGCAGTAACTGTTAGCTAACGGATAAGTCTTGATTGGATTATGCATGAATTATAAGACGCCGTTTGTTTTGTTTCTTGTCTCGTTGAAGATATTCGAAATTATTACAACAAAGAAAGAAATAATAGATCGCTTCACTCGTCTATCGTTAATAATCGATTCAAAATAAGTTGGAAATAGTATTTAATCATTGAAATTACACCGACCATGTTCTTATGAATGATTCGATACTCGTGTGATTGTTGGATTGAAAGTAATTACAGATGTATCGGACAGTAATGAGCACTGTGGAGCTTGGTAACGTAGGTTTTTTATCCATTTCATTACTACCCTTCATAGTAGTCATCACTATTTTCCCTACTCCCTGCAGGTTACTGGACGTTTTGCAATAATCGGAAGTGGATTCTAACAAACATTCATCTTCGATGGATAAATGCAGTGGCAATTCATTCACGTGATTCAAACGTTCGATGGGGCTTCTTGCGTTATTTAAACTCTACGCAAACATTTGAAACGTGTTCCATGCGTATGAGAATGAACAGAAAGAAATAATTCGCTAATATTTGCATAGATGGAACTCCACCGGGAAAAATAATTAGCGATTATTTGGACGGCTAAAAATTAGCTACGAGGGCTATTTTTTGGTTGTCATAGCTACTGACTTAGCGGTAGCAACAAGAAATGTAGTTGCTGCAACGAAAATTCAACAGCTAAATTATTTCACTATCCAAATATCAATCACAAAACCTGTGCTCTCACAATCACGAGTTCTCGCTTTGAGCTGATAAATGGTTATAACCGCAATTATTTTAGTTGCAGAAGCGAAAAAAGTGAATAGCTGCCATCGCAAATTCCTAACGACACACTCGATGTAACTTCAAACGTTAATCGCATGGATGTATCTAATATTTTCCATGTACTATGAACGTTCCGAGTATATTTAGAACGGTCTCATACGAATGTTCTATGAATATCTTCAATACGTTCATCGTATCCTAGAAACACGTGTTACTTATATTTCTATTTCGTATATAAGTTCGAACCTCAAGTATGACTAGAATACCCATGGGGAAAGAGTATCCACACGGTACATAAATTGTACACAGGAGTTTCTATTCATACTTTATTCATGATAAAAAAAAAACACATGGCGTGTTCACACATGCTTCGTAAAAGACTTGCAAGTATTTTTGTATTGAATCCAAGCAGAATTCTTCTAAATTATGAGCTGATTTTTGGTTGATGTCGATCTCAATTTGACGTCATATCAATGTCCAATTGACATGGATATTGAAAACCACCAATTTCTACTCAAGGAATGTTATATTATTGTATTGATTTTTGATTTAGGAATTATTGCTATTCTCAATAAAGAACTGTTAATCTTTTTGTGTTTCTCATGATTCTCAATTACGATTTGTAAACTAATGATTAAGTGGATATCGAATGAAAATCAAATTATTTTCAGAAAAATACAGAATCTTGATTGATCATTCGAAAAATTAACTGAAAATTCCACATGAAATAGATGAGGAAAAGAAAGAATTTCGTGTTGAAATTGAACGTATATTCCTCGATCGATTATGGAAATCGTATTTTTGTGATGAATATTCTATCTCCCTTCATATTTCAATGGAAACATCATATCAGATAAAATTGAACCACAGTGACAGGCTTTCAATATTTCAAAAACCTTTATCGGAAAATTTCATTTGGATTCCATATCTGTGAAAGCATCGTATTATAGATGACCTGTAAGAACTCCGAATTTAACCACTCGTTTCTAGGGTAGATTTTTTGAAATATCACGAATGACAAGAGATTTCTATACTTACTTACAAGGGATGATTCTCCCGAAATCATTGGAAATCAATAGATTTTAATAATAGACGGAAATTTCTGAATACAGTTGAACAAATTCAAGAATACTTCTAAATTTGTGTCAACATTCAATTAAAGCATGGAGATGATAAAGGAAATCCTGAATTCATACAAACTCTCGGAACAAAGCAGAGTATAGAACCATCAAATAAAATATTTCAAAAAACATCGACAAATCATTCCATGCATCACAATGAGAAATCAAATTTTCTACATTTATTCTGACCTCATATCGATTGAAAATGAAACAACAAACAGACGTGATCGAGTGAAGTATATGAATTAGTTTCAAGAGGATACCAAAGTTACAATTCATAGAAAAATCTGAAATTCTGAGGAATGATTCTTTGAGACTTCATCTAGGTCTGTACAGAGCCCGAATTTTGAATTTGGAAAGAAAAATTTCTTCAGATTCTTTTAAGAATTCAGTTTCGAGTATTTTGGTGCAAGAAAACGTGCTCCTATGATAACTCTGATATCCTCTTGCGAGCTTGTTAATAACAGTTTTAGAATAATCACAATTTCAGGAAAAAATTTCTCTCGAAATGATGCAAGCTTTGCTCGAAATTAGTCTGTGAAATTTTATCTGATTCTTTGCCGCCTATATCTATTTTCTTTACATATTCTTTTGACAAACAATTAAATACAAGTCAATTCAAATCACATATAATATAATGACTACTGCGTTATCTAAAATTACATAAAATCCTACCTCAATATTTCACACGTAATTTGCCTTAGTAATATCTCATTATGATAATTTGACGTTACATTGATTATAGTCGTCAAATACATCTCGAAGAGCTCTTTATGTTACTATTTATTTTCTTTTTCTTTGTATAAATGTACGCGATTTCAAACATCTCTATGGAAATATGATTTATAAAACTATAGTTTTCATCTTATTCTCATATTCGCTGCTAGGAGAATAGAAGTATATAGAAGTGTTCAAAACAATTTTTCATTTTCATACATCATATTTGCAAACAATTAACACATCCTTTTGTGTAATCAATTTGAAGAAGATTCGACTGAATTTGATATTATTTTTGAATTTCAATAAAAGTTTGGAGATCAAATACACAAATATGTGTGTTGATTGCTTCCAAATTTTCGAATTAAAACCAATAGAAATATTTTTTACAGTATACTTCAATAATCATTCATTCAATACTCCAAAATATGAAAAAAAAATTAATTTACTAAGAATAGTATGTCCTTTCAGTTCAATAAAAATGATGAATACCTACATGATTCATCACTGAAAATTTCATAAGATTAATTCCGAATTGTTCATTCATTATTTTGAGGTTCAAATTTCAAATAGATGTGGCGTAGAAAAGAAATGAGATTGACTTTTAATTTGAAAAAACTGTGGTGACCCTATGCGAGTGCGAAGATTTCCCAAATTTTATTTCATAGTTCATATAAAATTATATATAACCTTCAAGAAAACTGTATTGAATTGTATGAGAATTAATATATAATTTTGAAAATGTTCCCACTCGGGGTGTTGTACAGTGAGTGATTTAAGATAAAAGAGTAAGATTGATAAACTAATTTCATGGAGTACTTGCATTATATATTTCAAATTCTTTCCCTTCCAATATACATTCAATGAATTGTTTTATAATTTCAATGAATTTCAACATTAAAATAATACAAGGGAGACTTCAAGCGTGATTGCTACTTCCATCGAAGTTTTTCGAATGGTCTGAAGGAATTTGTTGGAACTATCATTGCGACTTTATACTTGCTACAATCACTCGTATTTTTTCATCAGAGTAGTTGCGATTGTTGATAAATAGATGCAGCACTGACATTTCAAAATATCTTCTTCCGCGTATACTGAATCAAAAATGTATCTTTTCGCAAGGGGGAATTTGATTTGAAAATTATACAAACTTTGACACTAAAAAATGATATTATAAAGGTGACATGAAGTTTGCATACAGAATTTATACATAAAATCTGTATAAAAATTTTCATATAGATTGTATATATTTATTTTTCGAGATACAATTACACGTGAATAGTCCATAAACGTTTCGATTATACACAATTTTTTATACTACTATATCAAAATTCATGTGGGGAGATAACGTTTTGACCCACTATACGGTATATAAGAAATTATATTTAAAGCCTCATGCTAGTGGAATTATTCCCAAAAATGAATTCTTCCAGTTTACCCCATCTAGAATATAATGAAAATTGTTTCATACTAAACAAAAACATCCTATCACCCGAGTGAAAAAATTTTCAAAATTATATATAATTTTTATATAATTCAATATAACTTATATATAATTTAGATATAATTCGATATAAATTTCTATACAATTTTGAGAATTTTTCCATTTGGGCAGTATGTTCTTGAAGTTTGAATCGTTAGTAGAAACAAACCGAAAGTTTAAACTCATAAAATCTAAAGAACCATTGTTATTTTTCACTTCGAATTAACTCTTTGGATCTAAAAACCAGAGACTGGAACGTTATTCACTTACATTACTCATTATATATAAAATCTATATAATGAATATATAATTTGTGTAAAATATATATATATATATATATATTATATACATTTTATATATAATGAGTAACGTAAGTGAATAACGTTTCAGTCCCTGCTAAAAACATCGTTTAAAGAATGTACTGCAAGCTTTTTGGTCTTTAATAACTGAATATTGTGTTGTTCGAGCACTAATTCGTTTCAATAAACGATTCAAACTTCAGGAACATTCATCAATAGGCTTGAATCATGTAATTGGACGTAGTCATGAGGTTTGGAAGTCAGGACTTCAACTCGAAATCATGTTTTCTAAGTTGTTTTGCAAGATAATTGTAGGTTCTTAATTAGATTTTGCAGAGAATATTGTATCAAATGTTCAACATGATTAAAGTTATAATGAGAAACTGTCATTTTTTGAAATTCCCCACAACATTCTCTAGAGATTCTCATGCAGTTTAAGGAAAATTTCTCCTTTTTGTTGCAGGGTTGAAATTACTCAAAATCTTTTGCAAGTCTTGTTACTCTTTGAAAATACGTGTTTCTAACAGCAGTCGTGTATCGCCATGTTATAAAATCTTTTCCATCAAAAAATCAATATTTATATCTACATGGGTCAGTATTTGGTAAACTTTGTTTTTCTAATGATGGATTCTTTCCCAACCACAAGAATACCAAAAAAGTAGTCTGTTCCAAGGTCTTGACACTAGCATTAAAGTCTCAATGAGCATGAATTACCAACGAATTCAATTAAAAAAATTCACAGTGGAGTTGAAAAGTGGAATTTTTATCCTCGATATTCAATTATTGTTTCGTCGATTGAACAAATCAAGATGTTTCCGTATGTAAGCTTATGTGATAATCCAGGATAATAATGGGAATTAGGAGTATGCGAACCTTGTCGAACCGAACTTTTTGTGTACAAAATATATCAAATTTCGATATGTCTTGTGAGAATTTATAGAAACTCAATATATTTTGTATAGCAAAACAGCTCGGTTCGACAAGGTTAGTTGACACCCTCAATTGAAATCCAAGAGAAATTGTCCCAATTCTACATTATGACAATGAAATAGTTGTTCCATGGGATTCAACTAACTTTGCGAAGGTTATGCCTTTTCAAATCTTATACAAAATCACAAATTATACTCAGCAAAAGAAAGATTTTTCTGTAAATACAAAAAATGTCACATGAGATATTTACATATTTGATTCAATTGAATACTCAAAAGTTGCATATTTCTCAATTCCTCTATGTTCATCAAAAATTAGCGAACGGATGAATTATCATTGGGGAAAAAATTGATTGGCGAGAAAAGGGCAGTTTGCTTCCCAGAAGAGCTTTAAAATATTGTAAAAATGCAACATTCTCGAAAGTGCATGCATATGTGTCTGTCGATCCGCGTTTTTTTTCCGGTGAGGGTGACTTGAATTCGGTTCTCCAATACACATCATCAATCACATGATAAAACGTAACAAGTCACGTTTTTTAATCATTGTTATTCTTAAGATAACAAATGCTTCTGATCGCGATATCTCACAAATCTGGTATGGAATTGTTCGTCTGAACCTTAGCTATCCAGGTGAACTCATTTCGAACGATCACTCAACTTCCTAAATCATGAAAATTCAGAAAAAATGAAGGAATTATAAGGTGCCTTGTTACGTTTGTCATGAGACCGACGAAATCACTGTATTCATTCTGTAGCTAATACAAGGTCAGACCAGGCCTCGCAAGTCTCTTACAAGATGGGGTGGCAAGCAGCCGCCACTTTTGATAATTTTGAATCAGGCTGTACCCTGTTAGAATTTTTGGGGAAAAAGGGAAAAACTAAACGAAATGAATAAAAAATGATTTGCGTTGTTAAACTCTACCAGGGTGCAGTCTCTTTCAAATTTCTCAAAGTGGCGGCTGCTTGCCACCCCATGAATCCCCCTCTTTCACGGAATCTTTGTTGAATAAACAATGGTCAACAATTGCGATCCCTCTCAAATTTTGTATATCCTTGTTCCCTATGCTCTCAGTGATACATCAAGTGCATCATGGAAAATTCACATAAATATAAAGTGGAAAAATTCCATGCTGAAAAGGGAATACCTTGATTCCCGTGATGTTATTGTTGAATAAACAATGATGAATAACTCTAATCCACATTGAAAATCGCGTCAATATGTCATCCCAGTTCTTATTTACGACATTTGATTCCCGAAAATCTACCAGGGTCTGATTTCTGCAAAAGTTGATTTTGGAGAACAGAACATTTTATTTGGTACTGGAAAGAGATCGGTTTTTGTCAATATCAAATCTTCCAGGTTTGCTTCAGGATATTTTCTATTAAAATTTCTCATTTGTTTCCCAGATAGTATGAAAACTATTCTAGAATGCTTGTGATATCTGGGCAGGGAAAATCATAGCATCGCAGTTTGGTATCGATTGCATCGAATTTTTGGGCAAATATAAAGAGGGAGAAAGATTTTCTCAATTTCTCATCCTTCCTCTCAATTTTAGTTCAAAGACATGGGTTGGGATATTTCGGTTCCAGAATTCCCCTATAGCAGAAGAGATAAAACCTGATAACTTGGTACCAATTGCGAGGAATATTTAAAACGTATTGAGACTATCAATGGATTTTATCAATGCACAATGTTGCACTTCGGTCTACTATATCTTCCGTTGCAATGCATGGTTTGGAATGAATTTGTTCGCAGAAAAATGGATTTGTTATCTTTGTCTCAGGATATCTCCTGTCAGAAATAATTGATTGGCATAATTTTTGCTGTAACATGTTCATTCTAACCAAAAGAAATAATAATCTCACGGTTGCATATGTTTCAATTTTTTCTCGAAGGAAACCATCCATGATTGTGGATCAATTCTTGTATTCGATCAATAGAGGCCAGATTACATGCAAAATCAAATTATTCATATTCTCATTCTCATCAAAATCGATTGAGTTCAAATTGAATGTGCATACGTATAATCATACGATATGGTCCTTATTTTCAGAATGAAACAGAATTGGTCCAAGTGGAACAAAAAAGATGCATGAAAAAAATATTGATTTTGCAGGCAATTCGGATCAATATCTGCGAGATAATTTTGTTCCAGGCTGAATCGAGTGGATGATGTGGAAATTTGATTGTCATATCACTGAAAATTCAATAAAATATTGATTCTTCGCCCTGTATTATCTTCAAACATTGTAATCCAATCGAAGTCTCCTACAATTCATCACTCCCAACACATATCAATTTTCACAATGTTTTCCGTTAGGCGGATTCCACGCGCATTGCGCATTATGATACACATCTGTTCAGAACATTGTACGATAATAAAGAAAACAAATACTCCAGTACGTATTGAGCAAAACATATATTCCAGAGAACCAAGACGAGTGTATTATCAAGTTTATTCATTCATTCCACTTTGAAAGGAAAAAATTCAACGAGAGGTGGTACACAAGTATCGTAGCATTCATATGAATGTTATTTTATGAAATGAAATGTCCTTTTTATGTCATATATTCAAGAGAGTTTTTCATGAGAGTTGAAACTATCAATTGCACTCACCTGTCATACGCACGGTGTCCGATATATGGCAAACATGATCAGTGTAGCCGATCATACGTCATCGACGTCGTGTAGAATTGGCGCGAAGAAGAATCAAGGAAGAACACGAAAAGGGGAACGAATGAAAAAAGAAAATAAAAGAAAAATAAGAAAGAAAAAAATAACAGTAACCAGAGAGTAAAAGAGAGAAAATGATTTCACAGTAGGATGGTGTCGAGTCAAGATATTTTGGCGGGCTTGAAAATAGCACCAGAGCACTTCTTCCCTTCTTCTTCTGCTGCTTCTTCTCCTTCTTGTCCACTCTCTATGGTGTGCTGCAGAAACTCACTACCACTGCCACAAATTATCACCACTTACTTTACTGCTACCACTTAACGTACCCTTTTTTTATTTCTCCTCCTAATGTCTTTTTTTCGTACTCTTTTTACTTTTCCTCCTGTTGATTTCCACTTGATAACATATCGGTCATTAAACCAACATATCCTCGCGCACATCAGTGTATGAAAATCTACTCAACTATTCCATCTTTTTCCATCTAGAGTTCGAGTTTGACGAACCATCAAATTCTCATAGAAATACCGAAGACGTTACAAATAGATTTCCCGTTTGCCATTTGAACATACATTCAATGCACCCAAATACCTGACACAGTATTATCATTGTCGTATATGCATTTCTTCATTCTCAATGAACCGTCTCTCGTCTTAAGTCACTTCAGGCCGATTATTCTTGATATAACAATATAAGCCTGTTAACTGGAAACGGGGACTACGAATTTTGACTCCTCACGTTGATTTATGTCGTTCGGTTTCTTGTGTTTTAACAGAAGACTTTGATCACAGAATAATCATCCTGTATCACTTTATCCTTTTTCCAACAATCATACGATTCCTTTTGACATCCATCGGGGGAAAAATGTATTTTATGTTTGAAGGGTATGTCAATTTTTTTTCGCACAGCGAAACCAACGCAAATTGTGATTAAAGTCGAAGATGGAGAAAATACCAAGTTTCTGGTTCATTGATTTGACGGGTGTGTACATGAAACGTAAAATGTAAGGATATATGTGTATGTACGTATTTTGTGATAAGGAAGAGGTCTGATTGAAGATGAGGAGCAGGCGAGAAAAACGATACCAGACGAGATCCTCGCTGCTCCGCGGTTCGCGCGCGACTGCTGACCGAGAACGAAGCGAGGGCGAGAGTCGTTATTGGGAGCACACATACACATATATACATGATTATACAGACACAGGCGCGTGCATAAGCGTGCATAAATACACGCAACCGAGGGGAGTAAGGAGGGAAAGAGACAACCAACGTCGCCGACAGACATTTACAGTCTCTCTCTCTCTCTCCCTCTTTCTTTCTCTTTTTCTCTCTCCTTTCACCCGTTACCCCTATCTTTATCTCTCATTCACTCTCGTTCACTCACTCTCGGTTGAAGACAGGAGGCGCGAAATGAAACCGAAACTCCAACTCGCGGTCTTATCCAGGGTCTATGCGAGAATTTCTATTCAAACAAAATCAATGAATAGATAAATTGATGGGCTTTTTCCTCTCTTCGTTTCTGCAAATTCTTAACTTAGGTCAGTAACTCGAGAAATACTTTGGAAATACAAGGTGAAGGAATCTTCGAGACAAATTGAGGAGATTCGAATTGTATACTGCCGTGCTTAGGTAAAAGGCAGTGAACTCGATTCACTGCCTTACAACAAATACAAAAAATACATTGGCATCAAAATTGATGAAAGGCGGTGACTTAAGTTTACTGCGTTTACCTAAGTACGGTACCGTAGGTAATAGAATTTTTGACAGAGGAATGAAGTCATTCCATGAACAGAGTTTTTACGAAAATAGGAAGGTTTGTGATTGTTGAAAAAAATAACTGTCAATGCAACAAGGCAAAAACGTTACGAGTTTAAGTGTTGAAAATTGGTAGTTCAGTTATCATCATCATTATGAATGAATAATGATATTCTGTATAGAAAATTTATTGAGTTTTTATTGAATTCTATGAAATATCGATCGATACTCAACAATTGTCAGCAAATTCACTTGCAATACTTGTCACTGACATTCTTTTTCCCCAAATTGACAACCCTCTTCTGAATATCAATTGAATTTTTCTTTCCGTTTATTGAGTTGCAATTTTTTATAAAGTCATGAATTGATATTCTAAAGAGAAAGCATTTGTATTTCAGTTATGAGTTTTGATTCAACACGAGTGGAAAAATTTTCAAAATTGTATAAAATTTCTATCGAATTATATCTAAATTATATATAAATTATATTGAATTATATAAAAATTATATATAATTTTGAAAATTTTTCCACTCGGGAAGCTTGATGTAATGATGATTTTATTGTTGTTAGTGGTTTTCTGTATGGAAATACTTCGCTGAAACATTTCTGCGAACCCGTGTGGTAATAAATCCTGGGCATCTTAAAGTACGTCTGGGCCCCGTGAGAGTATAACTTAGGCATGCCCATGTGGGCCCCAGTTGTGGTTGCTAGTGTACTTCTCGGATATTTTAATCTAGGGATGTTCACCCACAGCCCATATAGGCCCTTTGCGAGCCCCCATTGTCTCGCCCAGGTATTGTAATTTGAGCATGTCCAGTCACACCCCATAGAGTCCCTGGTTGGGCCACCATTGTGTAGCCCAAGTATTGTAATTTGGGCATGCCTAGCCACACCCCGTAGAGCGCCTGGGCGGGCCACCATCGTCTCGCCCAGGTATTATAATTTGAGCCTGTCCAGCCACACCCTATAGAGGCCCTGGGTTGGCTATCATTGTTTCCCCTATTAAAAATATCTGATAGAACCGGACAACATTTTGACCCAGATCTGAGGGATTGTCTGATCATGTTTGGTTTGTACATCAGTTTGAACACTCATGGAACTGCCAGACAGAGTCACACAGAACCTGCCAGATCCAGGTCAAAATTCTCTCTGGTTTGAATTTTATTTTATTATTTTGTGTATCGAAAGTTATGAACAAAAAATACTTTTGTTTGGTGTTATTAACCTATACAGGGTGTCCCGGAATTCGTGGACCGGATTTTTCCTGTTTGGAAAAATTTTTGTTAACGCTTAGTGTTGGAGATATGAACATTTTTAGATTTTTGTTCAAATCTGAATCATTCGAAGGCACTGTATGCTACATACTTGGGCTCAATTACATTCGCTAAGTTGGAAAACGACGGATCTGTGGAAAAAAATCAAACTATTTTATCTTTGAGAGCTCCGGAACTATCAATGATAAAATAGTTTAATTTTTTTTCTCACAGATCCGCCGTTTCTCAACTCAGCGAATGTAATTGAGCCCAAGTATGTAGCATACAGTGCCTTTGAATGATTCAGATTTGAACAAAAATCTAAGAATGTTTATATCTTCAACACTAAGCGTCAAAAAAATTTTTCCAAACAGGAAATTATTGCATTTTGGCTGCAGAATACACCTGTAAAATCCGGTCCTCGAGTCCTGGGACAACCTGTATACATGCAACAATGGAATACTTCATATTAACGTTGGTAGAATTATCTATAGAGTATTTCAAAATAGTCAACAGGATTTTCACCAAATACTTGGGATTGTAATTCTCGTATCCTCTTAAGTGGAAATCAAAGCTGATGTACATCCCCAGTGGAAAAATTTTCAAAATTGTATAAAATTTATATCGAATTATATCCGAATTATATATAAATTATATCGAATTATATAAAAATTATATATAATTTTGAAAATTTTTCCACTCGGGATTCGGGGCATGCTCAATGTTGGTAGGTCCAAATTGCATTGTCTTTGATTTCTACTAGGGAAATCTCTGACACTGAATGAATTGAAACGTATCTTGATTTCTATATTCTTGAAAGTTTCCGAGTGGGAAAATTTTCAAAATTATATATAATTTTTATATAATTCAATATAATTTATATATAATTCAGATTTAATTCGATATAAATTTTATACAATTTTGAAAATTTTGCCACTCGGGTTATTCTTCCAGTGCTCTTAGTTTCCAGGCTATAACAATTGAAACGAATTTCAAACAACCTATGAGCTTGAAATTAAAATTCCAAAAATTTGATACGCCTCTGGCTGACTGGAAAAAATATTTCGATCATCTTCCTGGAAATTTACATACAAGAGTGGGATTTCAATTTGTTTTTGATTCGATGGTAATTTTACATAAAGCATATAGTACATCTATCAAAAGCTAACCCTCACAGCAAATTTGGCTGGAGCAAATTCATTTGTCTTTCATCTGAGAAATATCACCCAAATATCCTAGGCCCCAACGCAGGATGAAATTTGAAAATTCATATGGGCTAAAATGACCTCCCTAAGTTGGCCCAAGTTGAATTCTTGATGTGGGCCGAGTTTGGGAACCATTACGGGACCTAGATCAAAAAGCGTAACACCCCAAGTTGGGGCCAATCCAGGTGTCTTCACCAGGGCCCCATTCTAAGTAGGGATTATAAACCTGACCCAGGTCTGAGCCTGGAGAAATTTCCACACGGAAAACTAGGAATAATCTCTGTATAGATCACGTTTTTTCGGTAAAACACTGAAAAGCCGTGGGGATTTCTGAAATCTTGATGAACAATGTAATGAAATTGGGACATTCTGTACAGACTTCTTCAAAGTTTTCGCGTTTTTTTTTCATAGTTTTTGGGTTGTACAAAATTGTTGAAATTTTTCTGATTATAAAAAAATCAAATATCGTACATAAAAAAATGTTTGAGAATTGGGTGATATTTATTGGAGTTCCATTAAAATTTTTCTCCAGAGTCTAATTTCGTTTCTATTTGTATAAAATGAAACAATGAGAAAACTCTCAAAACGTTGTAAAAAGTCTCTACAAAATACTCCAAAATTATTAGATTCTTCATAGAAATTTCAAAAATTCTCAGTTTGCCATAGTTTCTTTTAGGTTTCGAAATATTTTCAATCGGGTCGATATCAGGGACTGGAACGTTATTCACTTACGTTACTCATTATATATAAAATGTATATAATAATATATATATTGTACACAAATTATATATTTATTATGTAGATTTTATATATAATGAATAACGTTAGCGAATAACGTTCCAGTCCCTGGTCGATATACAATGAAGTCGAATATTCATGGCAACGCTTTTCCAAGATAAAGAGTTTAAGAGTTTTTTGAAATTCAAAAAAATTAAAAATCCATCATATCTCTCGAAGAAATGATATACGCGAGATTATTTTCTAACGAAATTGTTGATTTATAGTTCCGACTAGAATGACGAGCTTCCTGAACAATAAGCTTTCTGAGTTTTTCATTCCAAATGTCCTGGGGCAGCACAATCATGTGGGCTATCCACCACCCTTTTTTTTAAGGGCTTACTTTGATGCTAAAAACTATCCGCAATAAATTATCACAAACGGACAAACAAATTTTGTGTATATTACACTCAAAAAAAGAAACATTATTGTGCAGCATCCAGGCAGCGATGATTCATGTCCGATAGAAATTTCAAATTAGCCATCACGAGTTGCTCGCCAGAACGTACTCAGTAATGTCTTGAGAGCGTATAGTTGATGTCTGGCGAGCACCTAGTGATGGCTAATTTGAAATTTCTTTTAGACATGAATTATCGCTGTCTAGACGCTGCACAGTAATGTTTCTTTTTCTCAGTGTATCAACTATACTTGATGATAAATTGAAATATCAAACCGATTGAATCTTATTCTCCTCAAAAAAAATACTATCTTCGAAAACAGTCTGAAAAAACATGCAAGTTAGCAGTCCACAAAAGATGCTTGATTTTTATGTTTTATATGAGACTAACCCCTTAAGAGGATACAAGCGCATAGATGGCTCCATCTGATGGCATCTTTGTCAGACAAAAATACTCGAAAATGGACCTATAAGAAAGTCTGAAATTTTCAGAGATGACTTTTCTCAGTCAATACAAAAATTTCGTTTTGGAATTCAAAATTTTGGTTCTGCACAGACCCAGATTAACCTTCGAAGAGTCATGTCTGAAAATTTCAGACTTTTTCATAAATCACAATGGAACCATGAAACCTTTGTAGCCGATCGTAGCAAAAGCATAAAACGTTGGGGGCTATGCTTTATGATTAGATGTTTGTGGGTTCAGGCCTTTGAATGACAATGTATTGAAATGCAGAACAAGTTTGACAACAATGGTACGACAAATAGAATTCAAATATTCCCAGATAGCATTTTGAAGCTCCTTCCTAGACTCGCGTGTAATTCGCGTACAGAAGCTCATCCATGTACGTCGCTTTTTGAGCGCACCAGCAAATTGCGCGCATCGCCTCATCCATGTACATCACTTTGTAAGAGTATGTTATCTCGGCTTATTCATAAATATCATTCAAAATTCAACTACCAACCTACAATGTTTTGTTCTCGGGTGGAAATTTCTCCCGGACTCGGACCAGGGCCAGGTTTATAATCTACACTGGAAAAGTGGCCCCAACTTGGAATGTCACGCTTTCCAATCTAGGCCACGTAACGGTATCAAATATCGGGGCGAAACAATGGTAGCTAACACGGGGCCGTGAGTAGGCAACCTTGTATTAGATGCCTTATGGGGCCTGAGCCTACCTTAGAATGCCCAGGATTAATTTCCACACGGGTTATTTCAAATTTTCGTTTCAATACTGTGGAAAAACGTTTCTAAAATTTAACGTGTTGTAGCCAACGATAGCTAATCCTATTTCGATGACGAAATGATGAAACAAAGAGTATATTACTTTCTCTGAACAATTTCCTTCGTTCCTGCCGTCGTATGACGGGTATCGACTTCATGCACAATGAATTGATCATCTGGTAAACACCGGAAGATGAACAATCAATTTGAATGACAAGTAACGACAAACAAATTGACAGCAAGGATTCTATAGAATAGCAATGATATATGGATAAAAAGATCAATCAATAACATTGGATTTTGAATAAAAAAATTCTTTTGACTTCTAAAATCAAATTAAAAAATGATTTTTCACAATCACATTGTGGTTGCATAAAACACCACAAAGGATTACATTGATCGTTACACAGTGAACTTCTCGAGAAAGGGAATTGAATTGTTTGTTCTCATATCAAAAGATCATCTTATTTATTTATTCCTGAGAACATAGATTGAATCTCAGAAAATGGAAAGTGAAGGAATGATCATATTAACTCTCCTCTACCCACTGAAAACTTTTGAACGTTCATGAACATTATGGGATTAAATTATCTTCAATATACATCTATGGATTCAAAGATTTATATTTGATACAAGGGACTTGCAAAACTGAAGCAACATAATAATTCCGATAATATTCCAAATTTCAAATTGTACTAGTGCATATGCATAAAATCTATGATACACGTCACATTTTTTGGCAATTAGAACTTTGAACATGTTTTTCTCAAAACAGCATTTCTGACATTTGCGGGAAAAATATCTCAAAAGGTTTTCAACCGATTTTTATGAAACTTGCAGGATTTCTTTTCTATACCATTAGCTCCTGTGTTAACCACATATTTCCACACTTAGAAACATGAAATGTAGAAATCACCGTTATTTCGTATATTCTTCACTCGTAAAACGATGAAAAATGAAGCCAGCCTTACACAGAGGAGAAATACTTTTTCATACGACGAGGGCTAGCCGATTTAACCTATGGTTAACCTATTTTCCACTTCGACTTTGGTTTTATTGAACAATCGGATGATATTTATTCCCTCAGTTACCGAGACAACCGTGTAAATAATGTATATTCTACCGTGAACTGCGTTACTACACGGAGAAAAGTGAATAGTAACCGTTACTGCCAATGACGGTAATTATCAAAAAAATTGAAGGCAGTTATACGATATTGCGTTTCCACAGTTCGTTACTGTCCGGCCAGTGATGACAAATTTCTTTGCAGTATCTATGACGGTGATCGCAATAATTATCACTATTCAACTGTATCTTCATTTGTTTTTCAACCGATTGCTGCCACTCGCAGTAACCCGAGCAAGCGTTATATCAGCACTCGCTAGGCCCTTACAAGTTCCCCGCTAGCCACTAGGCTCTTTCTAGCCCTTGGCTAGATTCTCGCGAGGCCCTAGACAGTTCCATGGATGAAGTTGCTGGGGAACGGTTACTGTTGATTCTTCTCCGTGTATATTAAAAGGTAATTTCCACAACACTTATTTTTCTCAGCGTATGATTCGACTTTGCCAAATATAAAAGTTATTGCAAAAACGTCGAAAATGTTTAGTATATTTTTATCTTCTTCCGAAAAACTTGATTTTCTTATTTCTCTGCATTTTTATTGGTTCACACAGAAGTTATATAGACAAAATGTGTGGCCTCAGATTTAGATCTGATGTCTTTGAATGTATACAAGCCCACCATTTTGTTCATAGAAAGAAACAAAACAATACTTTTTCAGTCCTTAGATGTGTAGTGAACATCAAGCTACATTTTATCGAATTTGAATCAAAACTTCTCAGTGAAAAATATGTTTGAAAAATGCTTGATTTTTGGCCTTCTAATTGTAGCTCTCGCCTTAAATTTCCCAAGAATTCTAATGTTGTCTCATAAATAAGAGTATATATTTACCGTATTTTGCCTCTATCAATTTTATCGATTTTATTTGAATTTCATGAAGTTTATTAAAAAAAACTCATCCCTGTTTGAAAACACGTTTTATCCCAGATTCAAAAATCTTCTCAAACATTCGGCAAACTCCCGACATTTCCACGAATACTTGAGAAGTAATTACAATGTGATTACATTCACTTTGTGGCATCATTACAATACCAGTTGTTAGAAGAACTCCTCATGATACAAGTCTATTTGAAGAAGAGCGGCTTTGGTATTGAAATGACTGAAGCTCCATAAAATTTTAAATACATTAACATGGGCAACCTAGTAATCGAATTTGTTCGTTCAGGGTTCAAACTCTAGATAAAATGTGAAGCAAACCATCGAAACGTACGGTACCGAATATCAAAACAATTTTGTGGAAATAACAAACTCTGTGCTTCTGTATATTCCACTCAAACATATTTATTAATCAGGGTATGACACAATAGTTCAAATTAATCTATTAGTGAAGAAAAAAAGGGAAAGAATGTTGAAAATGAAAAGCGGCAGGATTTGTGAAGATTGTTTTCTTTTATTTGATATCTTTCTATTGAACAATAGAAGTCAATTATTCGTTTTTAAGAGTCAATCATTCGACCGATTTGACCTATGTCTGTATACAGTTGAAATGAGAGTTTAGACACAGGATACGAAGGATTGAACCTCGTTAGTGGTTCCAATCGCCGAAATCGGTACCCACAGTAGTTTTGCCATTCGTTTGTTAGCGTTGTTATCTCGTCACTCAATTGTTCTTTCTCTTTCAAATGACGCGAGTCTTATCTTTTCCTTCTCTTTTACGACTCTTTGAGAGGGAAGACTGTCCATCATATCATGTAAAGTTAGCCATTTTTAAATTACATAGTATGAACATCGTTTGGAATTGATATTATACAATCTACATTGTTACATAGATGCTGCTTGGTAGAGTGACACATTCCGGAAGACAAGTCTTTGCTACGCTTTGACTAAAAATTCCAAACTTCATGGGATTTTTACTATCATTTTTCAGTAAGTTTCCAGTAAAATACGGAAAATTCTTGACGCATGTATTGTGTTAATTACTTTCGAAGATTTATGTGAAGTTTCCCACAGAAATTTTTTACAGCGTATTGAAAATTGATATTGGAATTTTGACCAGCAATCCAAAAATGAAGTCATATCATGAAATCAAGGATTTATGTTCTGTTCGTGGCACACATTACTGTGCTAAAAATTTAATTCCTATCAATGATTCAGATGTATTCCAATTGATGCTCTAGTTTCTTTCGTTTCCTCGAATTACTGAATCGTAAAAATATATAAGAAGAATAGAAATTGAAGTTATTCCAAACAAATCATGTGATACGTTGATTACGAGATCTTGAAAATGATTCCATGAGTTTCCTGTCTTGTGAAGAGATAATTGACATGATTGCAATTTTCCTACGATAAGTAACTTCATACTTGTGCATTATGATTCATAATAAAGAATTTATCTTCATAGTATATAAAATCCATTAGAAACGATATTATTCGTTCCTTCTTAGATCGGATTCCAAATTATACGCGTAAACTGCATTTATTGAATATGTTCCAGAAATTATTCAAAAACTATTAGAACACATAAATCACGTGACACACTTAATCAGTTCAAGAAATGTATTCTTTCATGAGAAATACATAGATGAAATATGTCTGCTAAGCTCGTAAAGTAAAGAACTTTTTAAGTTTCTATCAAGACGAATAACAGAATAATTTATGTTTCCATACTGTTTCATTATATTCCTTTCGATTCTAGATCAGCATACCTGTATTCGATAGATAATCGCACTAATTTCAAACGATTGACTAATGAACTTTAAGATGAAATCGAATGATTCATTAATTATAGCGTGTATCTCCTCTCCGAAATTTCTAATAGGTATCTCAATCAGTCTGTCATAATGAGGACACTGTTCTCCATTTTCCTTCGCGTTACACCTTCATTTAGAAGCAGCTAGACAAGTTTCACTATTAATGCTTGTACATGCACCATATAATACTATCTTACAGACACCGCTTGCACTTTCATCGCAGCGCCGATGAAATTGCAACTTTCACGATTATCCGGGCACTCGGTACTGCTCCGTTTCTTCATAGTGAGAAATGTCGATACCACCAGTTGATATTGCAAGCAAAAACATTCATCGATATAATTTAATCGTTTGACTGGATCTACCGTCCAATCATTTTTGTTCACGAAAATCATTAAGTATTGCAACAGAAGTGAATCGATCACAAAAACGTGAACCTTGATGTGTCGAATGGAATTGAATTTTTAAATAGATCAAGAGTGATTAATCAAAAATTTTGTACTGTACAATGCAATGAATAACTCGAATAGAAATTTGCCCGATCACCCAGAAAGGTATGATCAGGCAATCCCAGGGTACAAGGGCATCAGGACATTTTTTGCTGAGCCCTAGATGGTTAGTTACCGAAGGGGGAGTTAGATATTTCAATCATTTATGTACAAATTAGACAGGTAAAAATCATGAATGTCAATCATGTAATGGCATTTTATTCCGAGTTAGCAACTTCACTTAAAACCTGGTAAGGATATGAAGATTGTTATTCTTCAGAAAATCAGTTTCTTCCAAAGATTCACGAAGAGATGCTTATTTGACCAGGAAAAAATATTTTATTTGTAGATTCCGAGGCATGGAATTCCTGCTAGGGCATTCCATACCGAATCATGCCTGATCATTGACATGTCAGGATCGAATGGGGATGCTTTTAATGTTAATCTAATCATAGAGTCTTATAGGGTGACGCCAAAGTCTTATAGAGTTTCGGCCAGGTCCTCATGAAGATATAGATACATATTTGTGGAGTCTTAGAATAGTATCTTTTACGGATTGACAGAAAATATGATGTAATGAATGAACAATGAACGTTTGAATAGAAAGAAAAAATGACGCTTATGTGTTATGTGGAGTGAGTTGAACTCTTAACCTTTAGAAGGCGGGATACCTCGGAAATTTGTTTTTAAATCATCACTCCCGTATTCAGCACATCAAATTATCCCTGAAAAACATGAAAATGTTTTGTCCTTGGGAGATCCTTTTGAGGACAAGCCTTGTTCTCTAAAGGTTAAGATAAATCGTTCAAAATAATCGATTAGGATGAATGAAGATGGAGGAGAAACCTAACAAGATCAAATCCCCAAGTATACAAATTACTGCTAACCCTAGTAGAAATTTGATTAGGCGTTCCCTATTTTTAATAACGTCCTGATCAGGCTAAAATCCAGGAACCGTACAGAAGAGAAATATTATGAGGCCCCGACAAAGGAGTGATCTGGTTTCCCCGATAGGATTCAAATAGGGTTATAACACAGGGGTCCAATGGGGTTCGGGTGAGATGTTCATAAACTGGAGTGAAGTAGGGAAAACCGTAACAAAACCTGATGAGGACCTGAGAGGAAATTAGGCATGCCTCGTCAGAACCTGGTATTTTCTTGTCCAAAATTTCTACTTGGGAATACCCATGAATGGCCGAATGTTCCACCCTTACACACTGAGAAAGAATGTAGTGGAGCCAACCGCATATGAGTTTGGATACGGTGGATCTCGCCGCGAGGTTGACTCAACTGAATATCGATTGAAGTAAATGCTCATTCGGTCATTTCAATCGATATTCAATTGAGTCAACCTCGCGGCGATATTCGCCGTATCCAAACAACAATCATCGTTTTTAGGCACTTTTCGGTATACGTAGATACCAAGCACGGAGTGCCTATTACACCCACTATCATATCCGCTGACAGTATCTTCTGAAATATTTTGGTAATCCAATTGGGAGTTGGATAGTTTTTCATTTCATCCAATACTGATTGATAATCCGTGGAGTTCTCTGTCTGTCTGTCGCTCTGTCTATCTGTGTTTGGGATGACTCTGAACCGCGTGGACCAAATTGGCTGAAATTCATAGGGAACCTTCCTCAAACCCCTCTCGAAGAACCATTCAACTTTTATTGAAATCGGACAAGCCCTTCTATATTTTTTTGATGTTTTTCTAGAAAAATAGGTAATCTCGGAGAAAATTTTTTCCGCTGTATACATATATATATATATATATATCATTGCATGGTCATTTTCTCCGCAGTCCCTGAATATTCGTTATTTTGGCTTGAATTGATGGATTATCATGAAACATGGGATCCAGGGGTTTTCGAGGGCGAGGAATCCAAATCTGACATCAAAACACCAATTCAAGATGGCAGGCGTAAATTTAGTTGTTTCATTAGGTGTATAACTTTGCTTCCACCGTTTTTTTCCGAAATTCGAGGCTTTATTGTAAAAAACTGGTTATACATTTATGATTCAAAGTATTGTCCATCGCTGGCCACTACTTTCTCCCATCTTTCGGGCAGCATGCGAATCCCGCGTTGAAAACACTGGTCATCTTTTGAAGCGATCCAATTTTTTACTTCTTCATAAGACCGGAAGTGCTGGTCAGCTAGGCCGTGTGCCATTGATCGAAACAAGTGATAGTCCGAGGGAGCAACGTCTGGAGAATACGGCGGGTGGGGTAGGACTTCCCATTTCGAAGTTTCCAAGTATGTCTTGACCACTTTCGCAACATGGGGTCGAGCATTGTCATGCTGTAAAATAACTTTATCATGTCTCTCGTCGTATTGCGGCCGTTTGTCTTTCAATGCTCGGCTCAAACGCATTAATTGCGTTCGATAACGATCACCTATGATTGTTTGAGTCGGTTTGAACAACTCATAATACACTACGCCGAGCTGGTCCCACCAAATACCGAGCATAACCTTGGAACCGTGAATATTCGGTTTGGCCGTCGACGTGGAAGCATGGCCGGGATATCTCCATCTCTCGGCTTCAACTCGTACGGCACCCAATTTCCTTGTTTCTGAATCATTCCTATGACTTTCAGGCGTTTTGAAATGGCTGGTTGCGTCACTCCCAATGATCCTGCCAATTCTTGTTGCGTTTGACACGAGTCTTGATCAAGTAATGCCTCCAATTCTGCATCTTCGAAAACCTTCTCTCTTCCACCGCCATGCTGGTCTTCCACGTTAAAATCACCGTTCTTGAAGCGTTGAAACCACTCTCGGCACGTTCTCTCACTAATAGCGGCCTCGCCATAGGTATTTGGGAGCATTCGATGAGCCTCAGCCGCAGATTTCTTTATATTAAAGCGGAAAATTAAAACCTCCCGCAAATGACGAGAATTTGGCTCTTAAGCTGACATGTTTAATCGAGAATAACTTGATGATGCAGACACAAATCGACTAATATTTCGATGGCGTTATGTTAAAAAATACCTTAGCTTATTGTATGACATCTGTGATCTATTTATTTCAACTACCACTTACCGCTACAACCATCTATTGCAAAACAGCGGAAGCAAAGTTATACACCAATAAATTGGCATGAAAATTTCAAACTCCAAAGAAGTTTATTCAACATTTTAAAAAGATTCCAGAGTTCTCGAAACAATTCGAGAATGTTACAAAAGTACCACCATGTGGAATGAATAATTCAAATATGGCTCACTAGTTTCGGAAAAAAATTAATCGCAACCTTCATGTGATCTAGCTGTTATAACAATTCGTCGACCGAGTACTTTTTACTGCTAATTCTGATAAGGAAGAAACTTGTCCAAGAATCATTATCATTGATCGAAAGAGAATGTGGTTAATTATTTTTTCCTTTTATTAGAAAAACGAAAGGAAATCATTATGTACATTCTCTGTGATATTAAAGAGCGAGAGTATTAGAACGACCTTCATCAGGACAACACGACCTTGGAATCGATCAAGTGGATAAGGATCAACAGTCGTTACTGCTAGGCATAAGGTTAACAGTCACCTTCTAACGTAAGTGAAAGGACAACGAAGAGTTGTATATGACACTGTACGTGCATTGATAACATGAAGCTTAACTCGAAATCGTTATTCAACTGTTCAGAATGATGTTATTTCCAAAGTAAACAATCTCTCAATAACATATTGTGATTCATTTATTTCCGGGTTGTGATATCGAAATGGTCTGTGTGACAATTGATTTTCCAGCTTTGAAAGATCTGATCAGGATCGATTCGTCTTAAGAAGAACTTGTCTTCCCACCAGGGATGGCCAGATAGAAATACATTTTAACCCTACATGCACCGAAATTTACGCTGTTGTATACCGCTGATATGAGAGGATTTGGGGTCTAGAGCCTGATGCCATGCTCTGGCTGCATGAGATTATCATGAAGTCGTGTACTCAGTGTGGGGCTGCTCTGTAGTGACGCAGGATTTCCTCTGTCACGACTGTCAGGAATCTCGAGAGCTTGAGAGCCCTAGTAAAAATGACTCTAGCCACCCAATAGTTAATGTCAAGGCCCTTTCTAGTGCCTAGCTTCACTGCTAGTGCCTTCAAAGGTGCTACATCACCGCTATAATTATTTTTACTGTTGATGACCATCGCAACAACCCGGTTCTGGTCATAGAGATTGTGCTGAAACTGGATCCCCTGAATCTGATGGTTGTGACGGAGATCACCATGGGAAATCAGCAGCTCAAGGCCATAGGGGTCCTACTCCAATCTCCTCCAATCTGTCACAAACCAGTATTACTGAACCTCAGATACCGATGGATAACACCATCGCAAAGTTCTACTTCTATCGGAATTATAGAGCAGCCATTTCGATTCATTCTCAGAGTTCTATACCCTATATCCCTGCGAATGAGAAGGTCTGGCAAAAGTAGCATCTCAGACAGCACAATATGATTCTAAAATACATTTTATTCATCAAGAATTCTTTCAGAACTCTTGTGCTATCTGGGATGTCAACATGGCGATCTATCAATAATCATGTTCCATAGTGAACTCCTATAAATCTTCACTATCTTCTAGCTTTCAATACTATTCACAACTTCACAACAATTTGATGCGTCGGAAAAATTATCTATAATGCCTAATAAATGAACATGAATCGAATATATGCATTACATATACCAATGAAAAGTACAATGATATTCTGATACTATTTAGAATTCCTCCTGAAATTGTGGGTTAATGAACTATTTTGCACAAAAACGACATTGTCTATACATCATTTGTCTCTGTATGCTACGGATAAACGAGCATCGAGTGCATTGAACCAAAGCGCGAATGACTACAAATCGTCATTAGACAGATCGGTATCCAAGTCAGTTCATTGAGAAACGAGACATCGTGGCCCAGATATTGATGCAAATGCGTTTCACGTATCTTTACTATATGTCCAATTTTAACGCCTCCGATCCACAATAAAACAACGACGCTGACACCCACGGGAACAGAAGTGAATCAACAAATGCAAAGAAATCAGCACGACGAGTGCCGAATTTTATAGTATGTACTCCAATGTTGTTGAATGATGCGTGAATGAATTTGGATGGATGCAATATTTTCACATCATTATCCACATAAAGCAAAGCTTTCGAATGTGTTTTTCAGAAATCCTCGTAAAAAAAATCATCAAAATATTTTCTTTACAATGTCATTGTACGAGCACATATGTATGTTCCTGATGTTTGAATCGTTTATTGGAACTTATTAGTGATCGAATGACATAATACTCAGCTGTTCAAGACCCAAAATCTTGCAATGCATTTTGCAAATGATGTTTGCAATTCCTAGAAGTCCATTCAAAAAGATAAATAACGAAGATTCATCAGATTTTTGCGAGTTCGCATTTTCGTTTCATTTCTATAAACGCTCCAACAACATCACACACTTACAATTTACCGAAGTACACATTCGGATTTCTGATTTGTAATTTAAATGAAGAGATATCAATTGAATGAATGTTGGTCTCATTTCTGCATCATCTTTCTTACTGGACAATTTAATACGAAGAAGACAGCAAGAATATATGCATCGAAACGTACACCAAATAAAAATTTGAATGCTCTACTTTCGAGTAGTTTGCTACGCCTGCTTCCATAGGTGACGAAAATTGTGTACTGGAATTGTACAATTTCTCATCATTTGAAACGATAATACACGCTGAGAAAATCATAATACACAGGGAATTTTAAGGGCATATTTTCCAGCCAGAATGCAACAACTTTTCTGTTTGCCAAAATTTGATGTGGAGCTCAGGTTTTTAAGGTATGATGATGCCGCATAGATATTTGAATTTTTTTCTTTCAAATTCAGATTATTCGAAAGCACTATGTGTTATATACTCAAGCTTGACACTATTCGCACCGAAAAAAGTAATTATTTACCCTTATTCTAAATTAGTTCCAACAACTAGATAGAGTTGTTGATATTTGGGTAACTAAATCGGGCGTTGACTTAACTGAATTTAAATTCAGTCCTTCTGACTCTAGTTGCTGTTACTGATTTGAAGTTGCCTTCACTACAGCTTTTATTACCGGCCTTTGTTTTTTTATCACTCGGAACTAATTTTCACAACCAACTTCAGTTTATTCGGTCGAATAAGTTCTTTTTTTCGGTGCGTTCAGTTGCAAAATAGCATTTGAAATTTGTGGACTTCTAATCAATAAGAATTCAGAAACTTTGAATTAATATAGCTCCGTCACAATGAAAGACACAATCATTTGATTTCTTTCCAAAGATCCGCCGTTTTTCAACATTACGGATGGTATCAAGCTCAAATATGTAGCACACGCTGCTGTTGAGTGATTTCAATTTGAAAAATGCTCATATCTCAAAAACTATTAGGTGTACAAATAAGTTTCCGCGGTTTGTCAAAAGATGGCCCCACCAGAAGGTTATGGAGAAATTGTCAGATGTAAAACGTAATATCCCAAGTTTAGTCATCTGGCAACACCATAACCTTAAAGTACTAGTGATTCCGTATCAGCATCACGTAATTTTTTTCGTGCAAAAATGTCAAGTTTTATTCCGAATAAGCATCATTTGCGGGAACTTTTGATTTACTTCTTTAATGTGAAAAAATCTGCAGCTGAGGCGCATCGATTGCTTCTAGAAGCATATGGTGAAGCTGCTTTAAGTGAGAGAAGTTGTCAGGAATGGTTTCAAAAGTTTAAGAACGGTGAGTTTGACGTTAAAGACAAAGAACGCAGTGGAAGGCCGAAAGTGTACGAAGACATGGAATTAGAAGTACTATTGGAGGAAGATTCGTCCCAAACGCAAAAAGAACTTGCACTTACTCTACAAATGACTCAACAAGCAATTTCACATCGTTTAAAATCGTTAGGAATGATTCAAAAACAAGGAAATTGGGTTCCATATGAACTAAAGCCGAGAGACGTTGAACGCCGATTATGCATGAGTGAAATGCTGCTTGCCAGGAATAAAAAAAAGAGTTTTTTGCATCGTATAGTCACTGGTGACGAAAAATGGATTCACTACGATAATCCAGAGAACCATCAACATCGACAGCTAAGCCGAATATTCATGGAAAAAAACTCATGCTGTGTATTTGGTGGGATCAGCTTGGTGTCGTGTATTATGAATTGCTGAAACCAAGCGAAACCATTACTGGAGCTCTCTACCGAACACAATTGATGAGATTGAGTCAAACGCGCCCATTACTACTCCAGACACGACAAAATTATTCTTTTACACGATAATGCTCGTCCACATGTTGCGGCGCCGGTAAAAACATACTTGGAAACACTCAACTGGGAAGTTTTACCCCACCCGCCGTATTCACCAGACTTAGCCCCTTCTGATTATCACCTGTTCCGGTCGATGGCACATGGTCTGTCTGAGCAGTGCTTCACATCATATGAAGACACCAAAAATTGGGTAGATTTGTGGATAGCGTCAAAGATGAAGAGTTTTTTCGACGGGGTATCCGAATGTTGCCAGAAAGATGGGGAGAAGTAGTGGCAAATGATGGAAAATACTTTGAATAAAACGTAATGTACTTTTCCTTTACAATAAATTCCTAATTTTTTATAAAAAACCGCGGAAACTTATTTGTACACCTAATAAGTCTCAAATAAATGTTCGCTAACAGCACAATCACCGCTTCCACGTCGCATCTCTGTGGAGGCTGTACGAGTTGTTGCATTTCAGCTACAGAATATGTCCTTCAAATATAATCTGCCCTACGTGGGTCACCCTGTATATAGGAGTAATTGATTATTGTTTTTATTCCAAGGCAAAAATTGACTATCCGGCCTAGAGTTGTCGGGCGCAAAAAATAAAGTTCCTGAACCAAAAGGCATCTACCCTGGTAGAAAAACCCGATTGAATTCCGAATGAACTGATTGATTTCTATTGATTCCGATACAAAGAAACAATGCAAACCGATAAAGAAATGGAATTAATAGCTTTGAGTTGTGTTTCTGCATTGGAATCAATAGCAATCAATCGGCTCAATAGGATTTTTTAATCAGGGTGTATTCGCACCAACGAATTTTCGACAGTTCACGAAACCAGCACAAATTCAAGTAAACTTGAAATACATTATACAGCTGAAGCTTAAACCGGTTATCGACTTGAATTTAACATTACATATAACAAAAAATTTGATTTGAAATTCATAAGAGTATTCCAGAACGATTTCTCTTGTATTAACTATAACGATTAGACCTGTCAATTGTGTCAATTCACAGTGTAACTGAATATAGGTTCAATTTAATGAAAACCAAAAAGCCCACACGGGCAAACATACTGCAATAACCTCATGATGTACTATGATTACACAGCGAGAAAAATATTTTGTTATAACTATTAAAACATTTTGTTATTATTTGTCCAACCAATATTTTTTGTTGAAACAACCAAAAATTTGGTGGTTCTCACCAAAATTTGGCTATGCTAAATAAATAATATCACCAAATCACGTTTGATTCTCTGAACTGAAAGTGATTTTGTATAATCTTGTTGGTCGGGTTAACCAAATTTTTCTCTCAGTGCAATGAATTTCCATAAAATTGAACCTACATTCAAGTAGATTTCGAGAGCATCCTGAACTTGCTGACAATGATGGGACTTCTTGTAGTAAAATTTTTCTCAGTGTAAGGGATCGTCCATAAATTACGTAAGACATTATATTATTTCCCTCTTCGTCCTTCCCAGTTACTTTGAAGTTGGTCAGAAAGAGAAACAAACATAAAAAACTCTTACGTAATTTATGGACGAGCCCTAAGAGCATGAATTGAATTTTATATGATTTTTACATTAAATTAAATTTTAGTTAAACTATACCTCGTGGTTTTGGAAGTAGTTGAGGATCCTCCATCCTACATGTTCCTGAGCATGTTAAGTACTTGGAAAAAATTTTAGAACTGTAAGAGTTCGAAATTTATATAACTCTAACAGTTGAATTATTTTTGGTTATGCAAGTTCAAAATTCGAATCTTCATAGTTCAAAACAACATTGAACTCGTATAGTCACACGATCCATGCCAAACTATTGGATTTGATGGCCCGCATCGTGTGACTATAAGAGTTTGATGTTGTTTTGAACTTTTACAATCCAATTTTTTATCCGAGTCAAGTCAAAAAGTTGCACTGTTATTGTTCAAATGACATTTGAACTCTTTCAGTACAAACAGTTGTATTGATTCAGTCTTAAAATTCTCTCCGTGTATCTCCGGAAAGCACTTTGAAAAGCTTCTGAGATATCGCCTCCACGCGGCTGTCCGAGCCGTCTCGGGTGGGAGTTTGAGTGCGCATGTGAATTTCGCCATCCTATCCTGTTCGGAAATTTTCGCTGGAAAATCTGAAAGTATGAAAGAAATTTTAAGGCTTGTGAATAGTTTTGGACCAGCAAAAATGAATTGATCATTTCAAATGAGGGCTTGTGTATTGTTTTGTTCAAGATCTTCTTGCTAAAAATCCACGTGATTTGATCATTCCGAAGCATTATTCCGACAAACGTGAAAATCTATCACCACCAACTCTACAATTCATTACATTTTACACGTCACTTTTACCCGTGTCATAAATGATTTGTGTTCAGCTTGTAACATTTGTACTCTCAATGTTTGTCATGTCAAATAAAATCTATGCAACAATATTATTATTGTTTGAAAACGCATGAAGGATTTTGTGTTACTCATTATTCAATTACACAATTGTGTTGTGAAATTGTTTTATTAAGACTGAGATTTCTATGATATTAATGACCCTAATCAATTTCTGATTCAAATTAATCTTACGTATGAAAAGGCCTACAAAGTTTCTTATAAACCTACGATAAAGCTTCGTATTATTGAGTAATAATTCGTACCATGTGAAACTACATTCAACAGCTAAGAACTTCATTATTCATCGCATAGAAATTTCGTTACTTTTGTTGCTTTCATTTCACTGACTACCATTCTGCATACCAATTCGATTAATAATTGATGGATAATCTCTCGCAATGAACCTCTAGTGATTCAAATTCAGAGATTAGATAATATCTCACATCAATCAGTGAATAATTTCACGCTTCAAGGATTTCGTGCTGTCATTGCGAAATCATGATTAAGATTGTTATTCGTAAGTACGAATTGTTTGTTAGTGATATTTATTTAATACACGGCTATATATTTCTAATACGTTTCAACTTCGCTACATCAATTGAATTTCAGTTTAATTGATTACATTCATCTTCTTGAACTCTGATACTCGAATGCGACGTTTGAAAATTCAGTGCATTCGCTGTGCCTCTTTTCTCGAATTAATATCACTACAAAGTATCATGGTGATTCAATCAAGCGTAAGGAGATACATTATGTATTGCGTGCGTGCGATAAACGTCTGAATTCATTTGAGTATTGTTTGCATATATGTAAGTGAATATATCAGAGCAGACATATGAGCATAAAATTTAACTTTTTGATATTGTATAATGATGTTTGAGGAAAGACTGAATTTCAAAATCTATTTATCTCATAAAAGTAAAATTACTTCAATTGTCATGGAAGAGACTTCATTTGGCTGACGATATATTCTCGCACATGTTTTAAAATAGTCGCAAATGTTTTTGGAACAAAGTGGTTTGTTCTATATCTAAGAATCAACTTTTCTACTATTATTTTGAAGTGTATGAATGCAATAAAATACATCTTGTTATGAGACCTCAATCGTTGCATTTCATGCTCAGTTTTGAAAATATAAAGGTTCAACTCTTTTGGATTTATCACAATTCGCTGATCCGGAAGTAGATGAATTTTCTCTCCTGAAGTTGTAGTCAGTTAACGTTGTTTCAATCTCATTGGCTAAGAAACAAAATTTCAATTACTGTAAGTAGAACAGTGAACACTAGAATTATTCAATTTTCATTTCAGAAGGCTCCGCGTTCGTTTGAATTAGCAATTGGTGATGAGTCTAAAAGCGTCAGATAAGGTATATGGCTATACCCTGGTGAAAATATACGCTCGTAGGAAACGCATCCGAAGCTGAGAAGAAACGTGAAAAGGTTCCAATTTTCTCTTGCCGAAGCGTATAATAATTGCTTGTTGTAGATTATTGAAATTATACGTTATCAACTCGCTTTATAAACGTTCAATGCCGTTTTGGGAAGAGTACTGTTACGTTCCATGAAAGGTAATGCGGATCATTTCATACAGACTTTGAGTATCGGTTTTAAACTGGCAGGAATCACAGCACCCTGAAAGAAGTGGAACGTAATGATTACCATATACAAATAGTAATTGAGGGACAGCTTCGCGAATTTGGTTTCGGATACTATGGAGAATTGTAGCAATGTTCATGTTCATGGGAATGGTTACCATTTACATGAAGATGGATTCCAAATAACGTAGTCGCCATTATTAGCTTGAAGATTCTGTCATTTAACTACCATTTTCGCACTGTAATGGTCACAGTTCACTTTTTTCAGTGCATTACATGGCTGAATAGGTAAGACACTGGATTGCAATGATGAAAATCATGGGTTCGAATCTCGCCAAGTGGTTAAAACTTTTATCCTCTCATATTGTTCATACTCTTCATGGGGCGTTAATTTTTATACGCTTTTTTTGTTCCATACTTTGCTTCAAGTACTCTTCGAAACCGTTCCATTTACTCTTTGTTCACTTTTCATTAACGTTTCTGTTACGCATACTTTTCGTCTGCGCTTCATTTCAGTTTCCATTTTCACCAGGATATCTTCGTCACTGGATATTATTTCGACAGGTCTCATTGATAAAATTGATCATTAAGCAATTGTAAACAAATTGAGTATATTTTGTGTAATTATGAGATGCATTTGTCACGTTTTGTACCGAAAAATATTAATAATTTGCTCACAAGTGCTTGATTCATTATTTTATGATACTCTGACGAAATAGCATCCATCTCAGTACCGTAACGCAATCATACTATGAATGAGAATTCACAGAATTTCATTACCAAAGATACAATTTACTTATCCGCAATGGCCACATAGAATGGATAAGAGATAATATTCCTCTGAGACGAACAATTCGTTCTCAAGTTGATATCTGATTCTACTTTCATTCAATCCGTGAGGGTTGGTGATTATTTCATACCGACGATATATTACATATAATTACATGATTCGATCCAATCAAGAACTCAACACTTTATTCGGTGTAAGTGTAACCATATCATTATCGATCCAGCAAATAAATTTCCAATAATAAATTGCAAATATATGGCGTACTTATAAGTAATAAGTCCCCGTATTAAGTACCGATGTCCGCCCATCGGACATGATTCCTACGGTAAACAAATTAATCATTGGTGAAAGAAAAAGTATATTTCACGCAGAGAAATAATTTCATATAATATATCTAATATTTAAGTACTCATTATCAGCCTTCTGCATAAAATCAAGTTATCATTTATTTGTTATAATGTTGAAGAATCTTTAATTAATTTTTCAAAAAATATTCGAATAATTCCGATGAATCTTTCTACAAAACCTCATAATCCTGATTGTATTTCTGATGATTGATGTAAACCCCAACCTCATTATTACCAAGGATTTTTCAGAATTTAAAACAACATTCACCTACGTCTCAAGTGATTTTCATATGGAATCCAACTTCCTATTTTACACGATATTGAGTCGAGTATGAATCAGTTATGGCAACGTTGTAAATCAATGGCGGATGAACAACATTCATTAATCATCGATGAATGCCTCATCAGTTGTCAATCATTGTTGAAGATAGGTCTATGTGGATACATTGACGAGCTCTGTCTAATTGCCACATTGGTGGAGGCAAAATATTTCTATATCCCAAGTGTGTATTGACGGCGGGCCCCATCTATGCCCAGGGTGGGTGCCCATGCTACCCAAAGCGGGACCAACCCTGGGATGATAACATCGTTCCCAGCTTGGCCGTATTGCTTTGCCCGAGAATTGGTAACACCACGGGCCCAGCATGAACCCAGACTAGGCAATCAATACTGCCCCTTCCTTTTTGTTTTGAAATTGCAAAATCCCTGGCATGTATATACCATGGGCCCCCCCCCGGGCCAGCATGGGCCCCATGCCACCAATATGGGCCCAAGACTGGGCCAGAGTGGGACCAAAATTCTTACACGCTGAGGATTGTACACACATGCTCGGGATATAAATTCACCCCAATCTTGGCCTAACGCTAGTCCAAATTGGGGCCAAGTTCAAATGTGCCCGCACTAAGATTCATTATTTCCATTTTTTTTTCAACTATAATTGTATGGGAAAGCACAACAGGGCCAAGATTGAGCCAACTTGGGCCCCATCGTCATTCCCCAATACTGGGTTAAAAAGGATGGACCCAGCCTGGGACCCATTGTCATTATAGGCAATACACGCTTGGGATATAATAAATCCCAGACAGCAGAAATAATCCGTTTGGATTCTTGAAGACTCCTCAAAGGATTCTCAAACAGTCCCCGTTATGACAGTGGAAATAAATTCAATTAAACTCCTCAAAGGATCCATGTTGAATACCTGAAGAATTCTTGATGAACTCGTAACATGAATTCTTCCTGACCACTGGGTTATTCATTATGAATTCAATTGTTGACTGTAATAACGGAAGCTCTTTGAAGGGACTCTTTTGCTGTATGGGAATTATTTCCTTTTTGAGAATTCCGATACCCTGACAGCACATCCACCGACTTCCACGTCGCATCCCCGTGGACTCTACGTGGATAAATGGTGGACGTGGATAGAACGTGGATGAACGGAGATTCCACGTGGAGGCAACGTAGAGGCAACGTAGAAATGTCCGGTGCTGTACGGGTAGATTCCCATCAACTCCAACAGGTGGTGTGACAATAATCGCATAGAAACCAACAAGATATTTTATTCGTATCAATATTCATCAGGTTTCACGGATTGTACCGATAGAAACTAATAGAACATCGCACTACCCATAGAATCTCTTGGAACCTCTTATATACTGTGGCAATAACCGCATGAAAACCGATCGTGTATCATTGATCATGATAGGATTTAGCCTATCGGTTCAGAAATTTCTTCGCACATTACTCACTAAATTTGAATCAGTGAACAGTGCCTTCTCACTACTTGGATCAGTGACGTCTCACTGCCAAAAATCGTTGATATTCACTGATTCTGCGGTGTATATCTACACGATTTGATAGTGGTAGACTTCTCACTGCAATCAGTGAGATTTCATCATTTCAAATGAAGAGAGTACTCCTCAAATTTATTCTGTTATCCCTACAGTGGAAAAAAATGTCTTCCAACCAAATAAATAGTTCATTTGTCCTCTCTCCATAAAATATTTCTTCCCAAGCGTGTATTGCCTATAATGACAATGGGCCCCAGGCTGGGTCCCTCCTCTTTAACCCAGCATTGGGGAATGACGATGGGGCACATGTTGGCTCAATCTTGGCCCTGTTATGCTTTCCCATACAATTATAGTTGAAAAAAAATGGAGATAATGAATCTTAGTGCGGGCACATTTGAACTTGGCCCCAATTTGGACCAGCGTGTAAGAATTTTGGTCCCACTCTGGCCCAGTTTCGGGCCCATATTGGCAGGATGGGGCCCATGATGGCCCGGGGGGGGGGCCCATGGTATATACATGCCAGGGATTTTCCAATTTCAAAACAAAAAGGAAGGGGCAGTATTGATTGCCTAGTCTGGGTTCATGCTGGGCCTGTGGTGTTACCAATTCTCGGGCAAAGCAATATGGCCAAGCTGGGAACGATGTTATCATCCCAGGGTTGGCCCCAGGTTGGGTAGCATGGGCACCCACCCTGGGCATAGATGGGACCCGCCGTCAATACACACTTGGAGAGTTTTTCCAATATATGTTTCATTTACTTCTAATAAATCAGAGAATACTAATTCACCAGTCATAGGTTGTTCTCAGAAGCCCTATTCGAAGTACGACACAAATTGTTTTATGCCATCAACCACAACGATGTTGAGCATTATTGTTCGTAACCAATGGATAGAAATATGATTCCACTATCATTTGGTGCATCAATGGCACCATAGTCCTGCGGACGGTATTGTTTGTAATTAACATTCAAACTTTCACCAATGTATCTATATCACCAAATTTAATTCCTTTACCTTACGCATTCTTGAGAATACCTATGCTGAAACAGCATCTTGACCTATCAAGACCAATGAAGTAATTATTATTCATTCATTTGGCGTAATGAAGTAATTATTATTTCATTTTCTCCACCGAGTTACATATTTGCGCCCCTAGCTATAATTTCGCGTAGTTTTGGCATCAAACTACGTAATTTTATCCATGTCCGTTTACGTCATTCTATACCATGTGATGCGTCGTAGATTGGCGGATTCTCGCGGAAAAATGCTCCGTGTGCTATCTGGAAAGTGTTTTTTTTGTTTTTTTCATGTTTGTCTTCACAAACATTCATAATTATTCGAGTTATATGACAGCGAAATGATCATGACCAGCGTTATTCTTTCATTTAACTCGTGATTATATGAAGGAATACACGTATTGACGAAAATTTAATTATTATAATAACTTCATGAAAAAAAAACGGTCACAGAAAATTTCAAAAACGTGATTTCCGTCAATCTACACTTATCGCACGTTTCATTCCCAGCGTGCAAACAGCCTGTATTAACGCTTTAATTCATTCCATGTTCATGCGTTAACAAGCCAAATTATACTTCAGAGACGTGTCATACGCGATTATGCAACTTTGATGACACTTTCGTAATACTCTATTGTCACCTTCTATTACACGCTCCGTTGTCTTCTGAAAAGACAATACACTGTTTTGGAGCGAAGTACAAAAGCCACGATATAGCAATTTTTTTACCAGATAAAATATCTCAGAAACGATAATCTCACATTTTGTTCTTCACCTCCAACATTCAATGAATTTCATTCAAGAAATTCATAAAATTAGACAAGAATGGAAATAATTTTGAAAGTTGTATTTCATGAAAATGTGAATATGTCATAATCCGTGATTTTTGTTTAGCTTGATTGTATTCAAAACTTATGTCCAATCATATATTTTTCCTGCAAGATCAAATACGAGTTCAAATCTTGACTCGCCAAACTATTGCGCTGTTGCAGGGAATTTGGATAGTTATTTTGTTTCTTGTATTTTGTATCTCAACGTTGATATCAGTTCCGAATCTATCTGAAATAATTCACGAGTCAGTCGATTTATTTTGGTTTCAAATTTATCAAAAGACATGGTTACGAGACTTGGAATGCGTCAAAAATGAAAAACATCCCAAGCAAGTGGATAAAACATATCGACTTGGTTAGTACAAGAGAACCAAATGGAAAGTGGACACGAACTAAGTAACTCTATGTCTCTCGTTACAGTATATGGGCAAGATGGGAACAATTGTTTGACATTTTCTGGTGTATATTATACCATAGTCTAATTGATACAGAGAAGCCGCCCCTTAATTCTGTGATGCTTCGTCGTTGCAGTTATCGCATATTGCACTTCACACATAACTCAAATTATCCTCGACGGAGAAACACTTATATTCAGTTATAAAACAATTCATACAGTTATAAGTAGACCCTGATTACAATTCTTTATCTCTGAATCAGAGTTTATAGGGGTCATCTAATTATGAGAACGTCAATAGCCCAATGAGATCAGCATTGCGCCTATTGTTTTGACTAAAAATAGGTCTGATGACATAGCTTTGACAACTTTTCGACTGAATCCTTCTTATGGGGAGAATGGTGAAAATGAAACATGGAAATCTAATTAGGAGTGAATCATCACAATTTTGAAACCATAAATAAAAACCACATATTGTTTCTTATTATGAATTTTGAATTGCACGGGCATATCGACTCTCAGGAATATTTTGTATTCTAAGTTGGTCACACTGTGACAGACATCTGTGCCAAACTTCACATCATAAATGTCATTAGTTTTTGAGCTCCGCTTAATTTTGTATGACGTGAAAAGTGTTTTGGGCAAGTCTTATAATGTCTGATTTTGTGCAGCAAAAAAGTTGCATTACATGTTGTAATAAAATGCAGCTTGTGCTGTGGAAACGTTTAGAATGTCGCAGAAGGCCTTCGATGAACAACCTTTGTCGACTTAGCCCCAGACGGCTATCAACCTCTACTGATGGAAGTCACGTATGTCCAACAAATTGAAGATTCGATGCTCTAAAATCGTCGATCAAGAATTAGGGACTTTTCTACCCCAAAAGCACAAGAAGGTTCGAAGAATGTCCAATGAAGGTACATTAAACGTCTGGACATTTCATGGTCCACTAAATGTTTCCAGAACATGAACACGGAGAAAAGAAAATTGAGACATTTACCATATATTAATTTTGTAAAAATTTCCATTTGAAGGCTTGAAGCGACGCGTTGTCATCCTACATGGTAAATTTCTTCATTTTCTTTTTTCCATGAATAGACGTACAATGAAGATAAATTTCACCTAGAAGATATGTGTTCTCTTGGGGTAATGATGTTACTGTTTCAGAAGCATCAGTTAGCGTCTATTCTAGACAATATTTTAGGTCTGAGACGAATCGAACACGCGTCGAATCTTGATTGGTACCAAAAATGCTCAATTCTTTCGTCAAAGACTGTTGCGTTGAAATTTGTGAAGAGATGATTCCTGAATACCATACGTACAGGGAAGGGCATTTTTGTACCCCGGGAGTACTTTTTTGTGTAAAATATATCTTTAGGGTGAAATATGAGGTCAAAGAAAAGTATTCTTCTTCAAAAGCATTTTTGGAGTATAAACATGCCCATCCCTGCATACGCGTTCCAGTACGTTATAAAACCCATCATTGTGGAAGATGGGACCTGGATCGATGTTCATAATCCGGAAGCAAATGTACTGAGAGAAATTTGGCACTCCCTCTATACTTGAGGTTTACTGGCTGCGCGTTTTAGCCTGTTAGCGCCTGTATGTGACATCGGAGTAGCAGCTACTCCGATCAGTATACATTGTGCGCAATGCGGAGTAGCTCCTACTCCCATGACAAGTATAGCTTATATGCGGAGTATTTGGAGTATCTGGAGTACCAGTGAGGCAGGTAAAACGCAGTAGCTACTCCGTTTCAGCGCGTAGACCGTCTTCACTCTCTGAGTCAAAAATAACCTATGCGCCAAATTTCTCTCAGTGTGATCAATCAGGAAAATCCGAAATATGCCAATGTTGACAACAGGTGCAGTACAGTGCCAGTATTGGGTCTCCAACACTTGGTCAACACGTACGGGATCAGTACTGGATACATAAAAATACAGTACTATGCCCGTACTGATGAACCAGTACTGAGAACTTAATACCGGCCAGGTACTAACCCAGTGTACTGGCCCTGCACTGATTGCAAATAATGGTATCAGTACTCAATCCCCAGTACTGAAAAGCGTTATCATTCCACACAAATGCCAGTACCCTGCCAGTCTTGGTTAGTACCGATGCTGTACTGCGCCTGTTGTAGATTTCTGGTTGGGATATTGTGCTAGAAGTGAAGCTAGATCGAAAATATCGCGTCTATGCCGCTTCAAAATCAAGGTTCTTCGTGAATTTTCCGCCAAAAATTCCACGGTATTCGTTCGATTTCGCACCATATGACTTCTGGCTATTCTCTAAAATCGAAGGACTGGGAAGGACACGGCTTTGAAGAGCCACACCGAAAATGGATTATTCGTCGTGTTTCAAGGATTGGGAAAAAACGTTGGCATGAGTGTACTAGATCTGGGGGTGGGGGGATTACTTTGAAGATGATACAATAGATTTAGAAAGATGAATAAAGTTTTTTTTGAAAAAAAATGAAACCTAGTCTTGGTATTTAGACACGAAGATTTATTCATGTTAAATTAATTTCCCATATTCCCTAAAAAATCATCCCAGAATCGATTTTTCCGAGTCAAAAATTTGTATATTCACGAGTCGTGAGAGTAAAGAAAAAACACAGACTCTCATGGCCCGTAAATAAACAAATTTTTGATTCGAAAAAATCGACTTAGAGATGATTTTTTAGTCGCACATGCTCTACAAGAATCTGCTTGGGAAAAATTTTTATCTCACATGGTTGAAAAGTGATAGCATTCGTGATGAAAAACAATTCTTGTACGTATTAGTTAAATGGAAAATTTCAAATGCCTACCGATACATTTAAAAATTGAGCTAAAAACTGTGCCAAACAGGGGAATTTTTGTCTCGGTATATAGATTCATTTTAACCCATAAGTTCAATAAATTAATTTTTCTTAGCTCACCTTGAACTACCTATGTGGAAATGGAAACACGCGCCGCTACTGGCTGAGTCCTGTTGCCGGAGTTGCCAGTACCAGCAAATCCAAAACTGCCATTATGGAGCCAATTGAATTGACGGTACTCGCAAGGAGTCAAAATGATAACATCATTTTGCATAAGGGCCAGTGGAACATTTACAATGGCGTCGGTACCGATTTTTGATGTGATCCAACTGTGGCGGAACTCTGACATGACAACAGAACCAATTATTCTGCCATACCTGGATGAGAAGTGGTAGGGAGTCAAAATAATACATTCCATGTAGGAATTCAGACCCGATCTAGTACTGGCGCAGTGCTGGTAATTAGAGATCCCCGGAGTTATATTTCAAGTGAAAAAACAAATACATTGAATTTGAACTTTCAAAACTTTGTGAATCTATTTTTTTCATCACTGTTATCTGAGAAAGACGCTTTGGAAGTGGTTTCATGAAAGTTCACTGGGCAAGGATTGAACCCGGGACCTGCCAGTGAGAAACCACTCAAATTCCCATTTATTGTATTAATTCCCTCGAAGTCACACAATTTACCATAGACTCCGTAGTGAAACAAGATTCTACCAATACTGGCTCATTGTTCTCTATCGAACGTATTGAATGATCATACCAACTCTGTCTTGATACTGGCGCGACTCCGGCTCACTACAAAAATCAAGTTACCAAGATCGTGATTTTATTGTCAATCGACTACCGATTCCGTAGTCAACCAGAGTCCCACCAATACTGGTACCATCTCGTCTATCGTAGTGAATCATAATACCAACTCTGGTTCAATGCTGGCGCGACCCCGGCTGACCACAACAGCCGAGTTGCCAAGATCATAATTTCAACATCAATCGACTATCGATTTTGTAGTCAGTCAGAGTCATATCATTACTGGCACATTGCTGTCTAACACAAATATAGTATGATAATACCAACTCTGGCTCAGTACCGGCGTGACTCCGGCTCACTACAATAGCCAAGTTGCCAAGATGGTGATTTTAACGTCAGTTCACTACCGATTTTGTAATCAGCTAGAGTCATATCATTACTGGCACATTGCCGTCTGTTGTACATATGGAATGATAATACCGACTCTGGCTGAATACTGGCGCGGTACCGTTTCTCGAAATCCTGGGTATTGTCCAGACAGTATTCATTCGATACTGACCCTATACCGTCTGAAATCTGGCGAATGTTCGGCGACAGTTGAAAAACGGTAATGATTCTGAACAGGTACAGTTGTTGTTGCCGAACTTTGGCAAATACAACCTCGCCAGTACCGCGTCATTTGTGAACTCTGGCTATTTCCACATGGGTACATAGAGATAAGTGAATACAACATGAAATTTGCAATCGATCGAAAATAAATATAACACTCACCTAAAATATGTTTCAATATTTTCCGACTTTTATTATGTTTCGTATGATCTCATACGTTCCCCTTGACAATGCATGTTTCAACAGACCACGAAGAGTTATCTATAAACATGAATGAGAATTCACACCGTGCGTTGTGCAATTCACGTGATTCTTATGCAAGACAAATGAACCTTTAATTCTTGACGGCAAATCAATCAAGTGATTCGCGATTGGTCATTGTGGTTGTTATTGTTGCCTGATGAATAAGTTGATCGGGTTAATCCGTGTGTGTTATTGAACTATCTGAACTATAAAAGACTCGATCACTTCCGTGATGATGGTCAATGCTCTTCCTAGATCTATCTCCACTTGGATGATGATGATAATAATAATAATAAAGACAAGTCTCGCCCTGTTTTATTGTGTACATACGTTTATGTGAGAGATTATCTGTACGAAGTCGATTTCATAATTTCTGCCTGTGTGTGGTTGGTTTATATATATGTATGTAGCGTGAGACAGTCATGAGCTATGCGTTAGATTGGATCTAATTTTCTAATGGAGAGCCTTCAACGTAACGCGCATCGCGTTACTTACAATACTACGTGAGGGGTTGAAAACAAAAACTTTATATGAGTTAGTTGCAGTTCCCGCCATTCCATATTGCAAAGAGTCAAACATAATTTGATTAAGAAAATTCTCACACAAATTTTGACGAAGTATTGAGAAGGTGTATTCATTTTCTAAGAGGATTCAAGAGGTCTTTTTCACCAGGGCATTCACTCTTCGGATTCAATTACTACATACTATATCAAACATCACTCTCCACACGACTACAATTATAACAATGAGATCTAAATTATACAGAATTTCACTTTTTCAATCACTTAGAAAAAGTTACACACAATCTTGTGATCAAAAATTATAATGCTATGAGTATTTGTGTAAACTGTGAAGATATTTATTCCAGTGTTTCTGGCTGCTAAATATATCGATTACTGAACTGAATCTCATTAATCAATCTCAACTACTATCATTGTCAAATCTTATCTCTTTTTGGCGTACAACTCGAAGAAAACGTATACAGAAGAATCGTATAATAATGGGCAACAACAAAGTTGTTGCCAGACAGCTGACGTCCGGCTTGAGAAAGATGGAGCAAAGGAGATACTTGAAAGGTACAGATTCCAATCGAGTTTCGACAATGCCCGGGCCGACTGACTAATTTACTAATTTGGCCATGATTGCCTTCTCGGAAAGCTATGAAACAAATTGTATTGAGTGGGCACTCTTGAAGGGTAGTTGTTATACATCGTATGCAAAAATTATCTCCTCCCCTTCTCCTTCCTATCCCTCAACCAATTGCAATTGATAAAACATGCCATTTTCATCTCAAAAGATCATTACGTACCGATTTAATAATTGGTGATATCAATTATTGTGGAGACATATTTTATTGTATGAACGTAATTAATCCCCTGGGCGCATCATCGATCTCTCACTTGGAACAATATAATTTTTTGATTTCTTCCTTTCTTTTCTCGTTATGATGGAAACCCCGATCATTATAAATGTACTGAATTGGGATATTTCAATCCTTTTATCGATTATTTGAATTTTGTGACATATTTCTCTGGTCTCGACGGGGATAGTTTTTAAAATGGTAGACAGCAATCATGTGAGAATTATGCAATCAATTTTTTTGAAACATTATTAATCAGTCTATGCATTCGATAAAAAAATGCCTACATGATCGTTGATCTTGCTTTGATCTGTATCTTTTCTGCAGCTTTTTTTCCATGAAGTATTAATATCTATTTTTTCACGAGTTCCAATCATTCTCGTATCACGAGATGATATGGATTTAGTGTATCCGATTAATTATGTGGTTATGTATTTTGGCAAGGTAAGCAAAAGTAATGACCTGGTTTACTTGGTGTTGAGATGATGATTAAAATTATGTAACAGTTGTTCATTCATTTCATAATATAATATTGTTCGTTTCAACTTCAACGTCAGCAATTTCAAGGACAAAGAATTTGTAAAAAATATTTTCACGAAAAACGTTGAGGAATCTACACTGTGAGAAATTTGTATGGAAAACTCCATATTGACGTATATAAAGTTATTATACCAAATGGGGTAGGAACAATTCTGAAAATTTATCAAGAATTTCTTGTTATTATGTAGAAAAATCCTGAAAAGCATCGAAATATTCACATATTTTTATGCAGAAATTTTGAGTTTGTAGTTCATTCAAAGTTCATAGATGAAATAATGTCTGAATTATAATCAAAGCACGATTTATATTCAGACTCCCCAGATCTGGCCCTGATCAAACATGCAATATGAATTTCTACTTGAGTAGATATGATTTAAAGGTCACAGAAAAATACAGTTAGACTGCTCTGATCTTCATGAAGTTTAGTATAGTATTTTTAGATATGTATACTTTGGAAAAATGTAAAAAACAACATCGGTTATTTTTAAATTGTAAAGTGGGTATACACGGAGAAGAATAACGTAGTAAAATAGTATTATTTTGTCGAATGTCGTCACAATTGGCTGACGATCTCAGAGGCTTTCTTACCGAATGTAGTAAAAATTATTGCAGTTGTGATGTTCTTCTCCACATTTGAGGAGTACTTCTCAAGACATGAAACCTAATCGTATTAATTCATTTGAAGATGTTGTAATTTTCATTGTATTATTTGTATGAGGCTCGAACATATAAAAGTTTTTCTTATTCATCCTACAATTCATGAATTATATGATTTTGTAATATTTAGAAAAATTGAGAGATTTTTTTAGAGCATTATCTAAAATACATCTGCGATAGACATCCAAAAGACCTCTTCATGCAACATTCTTCGCGAAGTTTCATACGTCATGTTGATTATTGAATCTAATGAGTACACATGAATCTCCATGCTGATTTTCAAGCGTGAAAATGATAAAAAAAACATCTCATTGTATTCAAAGATTCATTTTCCAGATCGATCACGCGGTCATAGACTTTATCAAACTCATAAAATTCATCAATTTCCACATTGGTTTTACGCAATAAACTCATTGCAAATCAATGGGACCTTTTCTCAATTCACTGACGCCTTTTTACTGATATTTTGCAATTGATATCCAAATTTCGCAGTCATGTATTCAATATTCATTCAGAATAGAACTCTCTTACCAACATGATACTCCCTACCAATCACGCATTTCGAAATTGTAATCGAATTGCAAAGTATGCAATATTCAATCACTTGACCTCTTTTTTCTTGATTTTTTTGTTTTTATTTTAGAGAACAGTCGATAAAAAATTTACATTCAATTTGTCACGTGCGTATGTGTATTCTCGACGTCGATGCAGTGATTTGTAAAACATCGATTTAACATCAGGAGTGATGTGAAACTGAAGCTGTTTTCTGTATCCGATGTTTTGTGAAATCTCTCTTAGAATTTGTCCTGTTCTTGTCACCTTGTTTTCAAGTTACTCGAATCAGATCAAACCGATGTAAATGATGAATTATTGATGAGTGTTACTCGATCATCATTGCCATGGACTACTAACTCAAAGTATAAATTCCAAAACAGCGGAAGAGTACTCGTGTAACGTCAAATAAAAATACGATGAAAGTACATTGGCACGTGAGTTGCAGAGTAACCTCGTATGAGATTTATCCGTGTCCACGAGGAGAAAAATTCTACTACGCACTGGTTTGAAATATTGCATGATATTGAGATATGTGCCGAAGCGAGACAAAAGCAATGCATTATTCTGATTGAAACCAATTATGCCCATTATTGCAGACCCCACGTGTTCAAGTTTGATATATTCTTTGGTATTTTAGAGGACTATATTTTAATTCTTTCATCTCTAACAGATGAATAATTTATACACGTGCGTTTACGCGAAGAAGATGTAGGGGACTCTAATAACTGATTGTTTTATTACACTTGATTCATCCTGGTTCATTTTACCACAACTCTTAATTCCCATTTCGAATCACATCATAGGGGGAGAGTGTTAAAAGTGATGCCAGACCGGCTAGAAATGATTTATGGCATTCCCTATCGCTTTCCAGAGCCTGACTAGGGCCTAACGAGACCTGAAAACTTTCCTTGGGATCCTCATCAAGTCCCCAGACTCCAAGATTTAGAGAATACCATAAATAATTCCTAACCAGGCTGGGATCTTTTTCACCTCGATGAATTATTTTTTGCACTTTTCCCCTACTAAATTCAAAACCTTGGTGGTTTATAATTTTTTTTCCGATGAAAAAAAGGGACAGTATTTTCAATGGAATTATAATTTATTTCCAAATGGTGGCATCCTATGCATTCCCTGGTGAAAATGACCCCTCAAATCCCATTAGAATTTGAGGTTAGCTGTCCCTCATTTCCTACTAACTTTTTTCAAGTCCAGAATGATCAAAATTCGATAGGAAAATTGAATCCCATTACTTTTCAGAGAGCACATCATAGTCCCAAATGAACTTCCGTCATGGCCACACCATATGAACACCTTATAGATTCACTGTATTCAAAAAGAATTTATGGAGAACTTATTTTGAATACCATGAATTCATCAAGTGCTCACGTGGTGCAGCCATAACAGGAACTTTCCAAGAACGCCAAATGAACTCCTATGAACTTATTAAGTATAGTTGTACTGTCTGGGTTGTTTCATTACTTAACCTCTTTGGGTGGAAATAGTGGAGTATGAACTTTGCGCACTTGGCAATGAATAATTCATTTCAAAGAACGCTTGATGTTAATGAATAATGATGTCCATGGAAAGAGAGATGTATTAAACGATATCAACAAATAAAAAAAAAATTCAAGGTCTAATTTAGCAGTTCAATACTGCGATAAGAACCTTTTGAATTCTTGGATTCATTATTTTCATTTGCACTTATGAGTTGTCCAAAGTGCCACCTCGTGAACTGCGGCATGAGTTTTTGGATGTTTCCATCCGGTTCCACGGGACAAACTTTATTGAGGATTACAAAGGATCACTGTTGTCAGGCTAGAGGGAACGAGGCTTCTTCATTGGTCATTCCATTTAATAGGGCCAATTCATTGGTAGATTCCCTTAGAAATTCCCCTAACCTGGCAACTCTGCAAAGGATTATAATTATTCCCAAGTGTAATATTATAGTACCATAGGAACCCAAGTGTTCTGCGTTCGTTCCGTGATCATGCATAGAAAGTGCAGATGAGACTGTTTTGGATAAATCCGAAAAAGACATTCTAAGAATGTCCATTAAAAAATTCTGAGACTGATCATAGAATATGCTCAGAACTTCCAAGAACTTTCTTAGCACTTCCAACCTGCTAAAAACAATCGATACCTTCTCCCGTTGATTACAAGATATCGCTTGTTTACACTCCATACCGTGAAACATAATTGTTCTCAAGATTATAAAAGGGTCTAAGTAGTTACTGATCCATCAATTAATCCTGAATGACAGGTTCTTATCGTAGTGTTAAACTGCAGAAGTGAACCTTTATGTCGTGGAGTGATTCGAGATGTTTGGAAATCGATCTCAAATGGCCATTGAATATATTCAGAGTACAATGCCCTGGAAAATCTATTGAAGAAAAAGTTATTAAATGAAATTCGAAAGCATTTTCCTCTGAATCTGTTTAATAATGATGAACTAATCTGTAGACAAGACACTCAAAACATAAAAACATAACATATTTTCATACGAGACACGAAAACAAAGAATATAATAATATTTCCAACAAAAACGACTGCAGGCGTTTCAAGGGACCAGTAATGCCTCTTCATTGGCCTTGTAGGGCCATCAGCAGCCCATTAAAACGCCAGTGATCATTGTTCGTAGGGTACATCCTTTTAAAACCTGACAAGTATAGGTTGAAAATGATATCTATGAACGATGCGGTCACACACTGTACGCACACGGCGATACCGTTTGTTGTGACGGTAAGTAAGAAACCACAAGAAGCTCTCCCTTATTTTCATGTGAGGTAATTATGTGACGCCGTTTGTAGTACAGAGCGTAATATCGCCTCGGACAATTGGTTTTCCTCGAATCCACTTTGTGGAAAATTAAAGGCAGAATATCATTTAACTTACATGCAGACGATAACAAAAATAAATTATGAGTCCCAATCCAAATAAAACAACCATCAAAGAGCAAGTTGAATACGCAGACGGGAATACTTTAGTTTCCTACAATCCAAAACAAAAGAAGATTATTCTACTCATATAATGTCTACATTCTACATTTTTGCTGACTCAGAAATCGAGGTATCATATACAGAATTGAAACGATTGCTTCGATTTCATGAATTTACTATCAAGCATTGTAAATTTCATCAGAACTTTATAGTCATTCCAGAGTGAATTTTATCGGAGATCAGTCTATTCCTCTGTTTGGGTGATGTCTTACAAGGAGAAAACTGGTTTGTTACTACAGCAGCCATGACGTTAGTTCTCTTGAGAAATTTGTTTATGCCAGCAAAAAATTTAGTTGTGCCCATCATTCTTCTTGCTATAGTGGCAAACCAGTTTAATCTGCGAACAATATTTGTTTCTCCGTGCAGATTTCACCGTAAATAACACTGAAATTCAACACAAGAGTGAAAAAAGGACTTTATTTATGTTCTTTGATAAAAATCACGTATTAAAAACGAATGACTTGCATATAGTCAAACGTCGTGAGCAATAATCATTATTCTCTCCCCATATAGTGGAAAATTAGTTCTTTGTCTCAATCCCTGGAAACCAATCTCCTTCCATACCTTGATGTATAAAAGCATTTGTATACATTTTGAAACCTCCACGTTCGTTGTCCAAACATATTCAACAGTAAAACAGTAACATTCAATCATGTTCATACAACGTACAAGTTAACAAGCATACGATGTTGTTTTATTGTGTATATTATCAGATGATGTCCTCCTGAAGTATATAGCATAATATAATAAAAATATATTGAGGAAACGAATGTACAGGAGACAGAAAAGAAGGGATGGTCGTTGTAGTCGATATTAATGCCGGGCATCCGCTTAACGCATGGGTGGATCGGGTTGCTTCGCTCGTTTTGGAGTTTTTTGGTTCTTGAATTTAATCCGAGACACAAATACATACAAACACAGACACAAATACATTACGTTGTACTAATGCACAAGGGAGAAAAGACGAGAACACACGGGACGACGGGGGACATTGAAAGAGCGGTGGATCCCGTCTAGACGGTTGGTTGGTGACGTCATGGGACAAGGTCGACCGTCGTGGCTGGGCTCCTGTCTATGGAATAGCTTCATTCATCGTATATATATGTATATATATATATATATGCACCCCTGCATATTTATATAGATTCTATAGGGGAAACCAGAGACTCAAGTGGACACCCTAAACTTTAACGCTCCCCACAAAAGCATTGAAGTTGAACAGTAATATTGACCTAGTGTTGAACTAATATAGCATCATAAGTTGACCTAATAATCAAAAGATTCAATTTGCAATGATTGAAATCATAATACTGAAGTTGAGCACAGAGATTCTATGTCTGCATGAATTAAGAATAAAATCATACAAATTTCATGTGAGATCCAAGAACTCCAAGAATTGATATTTTGTTGTTTCTCTTAAATTAAAGTCAGTGAAATATCCTTATTTTTGCAGTCAAGTGAATACGAGCGACAAAAAGACTCGAAACTCGAAAGAATGACTCTTCAAAGGTTAATGTAGGTCTATACACAGTCAGAATTTTGAATTTCGAAGAAAAATTCTTCTACCGACTGAGAAACGTACAGCATGAACCTCGATTCAGCGAAGAAAACAAAAAAACTGGATGCATTTTTATAAAAAATACAATTTTTTGGTTGAAAACAATATTTATTATCACAATTCTGATATATTTCCAGGTTCTGCAGGATATGATATAGGTACAAATACCTTCAAATAATTTCAAGTTAATCAGGCATCAACTTTTTGAGATTATCTAGCACGAAAAATCGAAAAGTCAAGTTCAAGCAGCTGTTACTTTGCCATTTTGTTTTTTATACAACACAAGAATTTTGTATTGTAGATTCAAATCCAAATATCACAGTATATTATATTTGAATTCAATAGATATTTCCACATAGCACACAATGTTCCAGTCATGTCTCAAGATATTGCCACGACATAACCGAGACATTTGTAATATTGCAGCAATATTCTGGAACATTACTAAAACATTGTGTGCTATGTGGGTTCTCACTTTGTTGTAATAAAATCTTAAAACAGTTACGTTTACCCGAAGTCCCTCCTTAAACAATGAATAGTGACTAATGTACAGTGGAAAGTGTCTGTCACCGGAGATGGGCGATGTTTGGAAGCATTATCGATTGTTGAATCAATAACATTCCATTGTAAAAATCAGTCAATCTTCACTAATTTCGTAGTATAAAAGAACTTGTCACTCTAATCAGTACCCACATAGCACAAAATATTCTAGCAATATCTTCAGAATATTACATTTGGAATTTGCAATATTTTGGAAATCATCTCAGAGATATTGTCAGAATATTTCCACAATGTCTCATGTCACCTACTTTGCAATTTTCTGAAGATATTCTGAAATATTGCTGAGATCATTATGGTAACATTCTGGAGACATTCTAAGATATTGCTGAGATCATTTCAGCGATATTCTGTACCGAAAGAAATTCAAAAATTACGTATATTACAAATTTACAAAATGATACTTTTAGTTGGAGAAAAATGTCTTCAGAGTTCACCTCTAAAAATGTTGAGTGAGCTCGACCAGGACGACTTTTTGTAGAAGAAAATCTACATTGAAAGGCGATTATGAGAAAGTCCTCCCAGTGGGAATTGAACCCGGCTCCTGCGAGTTAGAGTCAAAGTCTCTATCACATCAGCGCGTCTTCAAAATGACGACAATCATCTCAAAGTGCCATTCATTGTAATCATCGTGATGAGTTTGAAAAATTCGTTTCTGTGAGATATAGACCAATCGGTTTAGAATCTTCTGAAATGAAAAATGAATAAGGCGTGAAGAAAGGTTATTTTTCGACCTCGATTTGTAAATTTTACGAAGTGTTGGGTCTGATCTATGAAAATTTTTGAAAAATTCATTTCTGTCAGATATAGACCATCAGTTCAGGATCTTTTGAAACGACGAATAAATAGGTCGTGAAAGAGAGAGAGAGAGAGAGAAAGTATGGTAAATAATTATTTATAAAAGTTATAACTTAATAATGTGACTGAGCCAAGCACTGCGCGAAAAAACGGTCATAATACAAGCAAAGGCACGACAAAGTGATTTCACTGTATGACAACGCTCGGCCTCGTGTTCCCAGATGGGTTCCTCTCAAAATTTTTTGTGCGAAATTCCCATGAGAACCCATATTGGATACCATGTGGGATGATACATGGGTCCCTCTGAGGGTTTCCTTAAGGGTGTTTTTTCTCGGGTATCCATAAAGGATGGAACGACCAATAAGAATGGGAAAGAGTTTCTGGTTTAATCACCATGTAATTGAAAAACCGCCGCTCTCAAAGCATAAGTTTGGGCATATTTATAATTATACAGATGGATGAAAAAAATTGTTTTTCAAATTTCAAATAAAAATATTATTTCTAATTGATTTTTGCTCGGTGGTAAAATATAAAGAACATGGAAGTAATGTATGATTCTCCATACCGATTTTCTCCTCTGTCCCATCTGAAAATCCCACACTTTATAAGAAAAAAATCTTGGGAAAAAATTTTAAGCGAATTAGAAACTGAGTTAATTCAAAAATTCGTTTCCCCATTCGAATAATACAAGTGATCATTTTTTTTATTCTAACTCGATTTTCCAGTATTGAAAAAACTCGTTGAACGAAATCAGTATGCTTTCGTGGCGCATCAAATTTACTTCAACAAAGTTCCCATGCGCTAAAGCTGTAGGTATGATTAATTTTTTTTGATGCAACAGAACTTGAAAAATAGCGGTACTTGTAGTGAATATAATGAATCATTGGTCAAGATTTTCATTCAATCACTGTATTGAAATAAATGATTTTTGAAATGTTTTCTATGAATTTTAGGAGCTTGATGAAGCGAAGATATGAGCGGTCGCAGAATCACGATTTTCAAAAACATATTCCGCAATGTTTTCAAAACGTGTTATCCGATCGAGATCAAAATCAATAGGCCTCGTATCCTCTCCGAGACGAAGATTTGAAAAAAAAAAGTTTATCGAATCGGTGCATTCCGAGGAGAGTTATCGTACGCCAAAGACAAAAATTCCGATTTTCAGAAACATATTCCGCGATCTTTTCAAAACGGAACCAGAATCAATAGGCCTCAATGCGCCTCTGAAACGAAAATACTGAAAAATGAATCATCCCGATCGATGCAGTCTGAGGAGAGTTATCGTACGTCAAAGAGTGCGCGCACACACACACACACACACACACACACACACATACACACTGTTGGGGTTCGCTTTCTTTTGACGTTTTAGAACGTTTGGCAAAGGCCGAATACTCCCTTGTGCATCGTCGATTTTTGATCCTATCCCAATACTTCCGTTTCCTTACATATAAGGAACATGGAAGTAAAAACTCTGCCAATTAATGGGCACGAAGCTTCCTCGTTGCTATCGGAGTAGCCATATTGTCCTCAAAATCAGAAATTGCAGTGCAAAAGGCATAATTTGTCCACTACAGGACTATAACTCAGACATGGCATACACTGGAAAAAATATTTATTTGTCCTCTCTCCATAAAATATTTATTCGTAGAAATTGAATATTCAATTAGATGCAAGAACTGATTAGTCGTGGCGAATGAATTTATTTGGGGCCAGCATTCCATTATTCGATTCGATGAAATATTTCATGAATCCTAAGAAATATTTCATGGAGAGAGGACAAATAAACTATTTATTTGGTTGGAAGACATGTTTTTCTCAGTGCAAGTATAACCAGAATTTTTGAACATATCTTTTTGCGGATTCCGTTCCTTCGAACGAATCAACGCGAAACTGATATGGAACCATCCCTAGTAAGAATGATTATAGCGGTTGTATAGCACCTTTCAAGGCGCTTGCAGTGAAGCTAGTCCCTAGAAAGGCCCTTGACATTAACTATAAAAGGGCTAGAGTCATTTCTGCTAGGAATTACCAACCTCCCAAATAACAGTGATGAAAATTTCATAAAGATCGGACAATAAAAACGAAAGATATCCACATAATAGTGGCATTTACGCAATTTTGTATCGAAGCTTACTGCTTACAGTTCTCTTCCCTGAATTCCGATTTGCCTGAAATTTATATCGTAAAATTAATACCTCGTAAATTGAATATGCTCAAAGTTCCATGGCATTCGGATGATACGGACATAGGGAACGCATGTTTTCCAAATATTGTCGAATAAACAAAAATTTTTCACACTCTCCAACCGATTAGCATGAAACTTACATGGAACCATTATTTTAATTTAACCAAATTTTTCCTCACATTTCCCGATCAATTGGAATGCAACTTGTATGGAACTACTACAAAGTCGTAATCATAACGTGGTATAAGTTTCATTGCAATCGGATAATGGGGAGCAAAGATATGCGCGTTCGTAAAATCACAATGCTTATACCATCATTCTTTTCTGTTTCCCATTCTTGTGTAAGAATCAAGTTCAAACTCATCTGGGAACGCTATTACTTCAGTCTACAATTGTGATAAAAATTTCATGAAAATCGGATAATTAAAACGAGAGATAACCAAAAAATCCCTCCGAATTTAGAGAAACATTCTGGTCTACAAAATTTTGAATTTGGAGACAAAAAAATGTTGGTCCTCTCGAAACAACCACAAAGCTCCCCTCTAACGAGGAAGCAATAACATCACCAATTATTACTATTACTATATTACTTCCTCAGACACATGTTTCTAAATTTTGTATCCATCTAGTTTGCTCTCCTAAACATTTCAAATGCAGACAATATCAATATAGGTTTATGTACACCAACTTGAGACCATACAATTCCTTCGAGACTGAAGGTATAAGTATCGATTCTCCGAAGCTCCGAAGTTCGGGACCGGGAATAAACCATGAGGAAATAGAATAGGTAGTTGTAAACGCACACATACAAACACAATGACGACTACGAAGAAGATCGAGAAGAAGGAGGAGGAGAAGAAGAAGAAGAAAAGAAGGAGACGGGTGTGGTCGTAGTCAACGAAGACGACGGTTATGAGGAGAAATGCGTAGGCACATCGATCGCCACTTTAACCTCGATGAGAACCACGCGAGGCGATGGGCTGTCACGCAGCACCAGCAGCAGCAGCAGCAGCAACAGCAACAGCAACAGCAGCAGCGGAAGAGACGCACGCGCGTCATTCTACAAAGTGTTGGGAGTACCTTTTGTCCTTGAAACATGTTAAAGAGAAAATATAAGGGGCGACGTGAAAAAAAACTTATGTACATTGAAGAGGAAAAGTTCACGTGCCAACGCTTTAATCTTTGCTTCCGTCATTCTATTCAAAAAGCAGGGAGAAAAATTGTGATAAAGGATTCCAGCATAAAGAAGTATTTGTTGGAATCAAAGTTTATTGCTTCGCAGATATGAAAGAAGGTTGAGTTAATCGATGGATTTCTCGAGAACTCTTTCCGTACTCCTGACTTCTCCAAGAATTCTGATGAAGAATTTTTTGAGGATCTCTTCGCTGATCGGTTTGAATATCAAACTGGAATTTCTAAGGATGTAGTCAGAAAGCCATTTATCTCCAAACAGTATTTATATTATTATAAATACGTGTATCCTTATTTTTGCATAGATTCATTCATGAATTCGAAACATCTCAATAAACATTTCATGGCTTGAAAATATTTTAACATGAATTATTTATTGGAATGTCTCAGGACGACATTTCCCAGCAAATCCGACTGTAGGCCTTTCAAAGGGCCAGTAACGGGTCTTGACTGGCATTGCAGGACCATCAGCGGCTCATTAAATTACAATTAATCATTGTTTGTAGAGTTGTCTTTGAAAACGTCCCTGAAGTTCCCTTGGGATGTCTTTCAGATTCTTCAGACGGAGATACTCTAGACAAAAAAAAACTGTTTCAAACTTTCAACAAAAATTTGTTGAATGCAGTCGAATCGTTACTGTCTATTCGGATTGACATTTCTCAAAATATCACATTCTCATTAATCTACATAGATTAATTAAAACAAAAACGTGGATCCAACATTTCATTAGATCGTCCTTGTTCGCTCAATTAGCTTAGATTTGGACAAGTGGTGATGAATGTAGATTTTAATGAATTGAAATCGGTGAATGAAATGTAAACAGTTCTTTGTAACAAATCTCATTCAATTGATACCCTGTATTATATACACAACCCACAATTTCAAAGATAAATCTACTCGAGATCAAACACACAACGACTGACATAATTTTGTCACAATTTGATCCATTTCAATCTGTAATTTACGCAACCCCCAAGTGGGGCGAAAATTGGGCCATTCTCTTGTTTACTTGATCAAAAAGTTGTTCCTAGCAAATTGCATTGACAATACGAACACGCGGGTCAATTAATTGACCGGCTTAAAGATTTTAAGACGAACAAGCTACATCTTCTTTCTGCCGCCGCGATTGTTCCAGCCATTGCGGGTCAGAAAGGTTAAGGCCTCGAGCAAGCGGCAGCCTGCAAGAGTGTCAGATTATTTTGGACGGCCATGTAGGTCATTGCAATGATGATGAACAAGAAGAAGAAGAAGAATTCTCGACTGGGCCACTTGATACGTTAGTGTGTCTGGGCAGGGTTCATTGGTATATATATGTATATATATGTAACAGATTGAAACACAATCGATTTAATGAGACCCGAGAAAAAAAAATACACAGTTTTTAACCACAATCCAACCAGTCGAGGGCCAAGGACAAATCTCTTAAACACCTTACAGTGATCACTGGATTCGACCGTTGTTGCGTAGGTCAAAGCCAAATATAATGCATGACGTAAGTTTTTGATCTCATTTGAATTCATATGATATTCGTTCAATAACAAATATCAGTGATTGGATGATTGATACTCCGTCGATGTGACAGCTCGATGAATATGATGAGACAAAAATTTAGTAACTCTTTTGACATATTTTCAAAACTTAGTGTTAACATTTTTGTTTTAATTGATTTATAATGATTTTTTTATAATGGATATGTACCCGCTCACTTCGAATCCAAAGAAAAATCAACGACTGTAAATACACAACGTTTTCAATAAAATTATGGGATTTCATAGTGTCAAAAATGTGAATCAATATTCAGTTTAACTGATTTTAAATTCATTCAGTGTGTGAATTTTAAAATCCTAATACAGATACAAGCAATTTTTTTTATATGGGTTTTGAAAACACTAGATTCGCTTTCAAAATTATAGTTTACAGATAATCTCAACAAATCCGAGAAAATTCAAGAAAAACGTCGAAGCACTGTGGAATGTAATAAGATTAGTATCAGATTTATTACAATTTGTTGTATAAAACTTGTTCATAAAAAAAAACCAACTGTACTCAACCCTTAATTCATTTTTAGTTATTGTATGAGTTCCGCGAGGAGTAAAATAAGCGAGTTCAACATTCATTTCAAACTAACCGGTTTTGCCTTATCTTCATTTTCCATTTTTGTTAATTATTGAAATATATAAGAAATGAATTTCCTGTGGAAAATTAATTCAATGTTTGATACAGTCAATAAAATGGTGGTCAATTTCACATAACAATCAATCCGATCGAGTTGAATCAAACTGCTAATTCAATGCGATTTTAAATCAGTAATCAAATATTCCATTCTAAGATCATTGTATTCAAAACAATGATAAATAACACACCGAGTGAACATCTTTATTCATCATTAAGGAACATTAAGCGTTTCTAGAACAGTAGCTTTAAAACGCTAGGATTCAGATTTCTTAGACAAGTTTCATTCATTTCATGAAATCTTACACCCTAATATACACACCCCAACAATATTTCATGAGATTCTGTGAAAGTGTTTAGTGTTTTTACCAGCGATGAATTTCAATCATTCATCTTCGCTCATGAGTTAAGGGGGAGATTCTCATCAAGCGGATTCCGAAATAAGGTGATTTTCTCGAATTTGTCTTCCTCAAAAGGAAGTGAATTAAGAACTCAAGTTATTTGAAGCTCATTAAATGGATTTTAAAGTACATGGAAAAAATTTTCTCAAGTTACAGGATTCGTATCCCAAAACTTGAAAGGCGTTTTCCTCGAAACCATGTTTTTCAAGTTTGGCTGCACGATATCTCGAAAACTACTGAACGGATCGCTCTTTTCTTTATTTTGAAGCTGATTGAATTTATTGAAGGATGAACCTGAATGGAGATGATATTTGCATTTTTTTTTTTATAGAACTTCAAAGGGCGAAAAAAAAAGTGAAAGAAACGCTACCCAAAGGTTGCATGTTTGTCATTTTTTTTAATTCTGAGCTTTTCGTTGGTTTGGTTTGGTAAAACCTCCAACAAATATAATATATTTCATAAAAATGTTTGGATTGTTGATTTCTGATCATTTTTGTGAGTGCTATAGTGGCGCCCGATTGATCCCTGTTTTTTAGGTGGTTATGTTTCAACGCGTATCAACAATTCCCGTGGCATTATTTTGTACTGAAAAAAATTTGTTCATGCACTTAAAGGCTCAATTAACAAGTGTGGGAACCCCCGAGAAAATCACCTTATTTTGGGATCGCTGGATGAAAACCTCTCCTTAACGTAGACAAAATTTAGTTTGAATGGAAGGTCAATTGGAAGTATCGAATTTTCATCACTTTCAAGTCGTGAAACTTTTTATCATACAAGCACTTCGAATGAAACATGAGGGGAAGGGTTATTTGCTGTTCGTTGACTCTGTTCATGTTGGTGCAATAATAGAAAAATATGCAACAGCGCAGTCTCTAAAGTGAACTCAATCACCGTTGGGAATAAAACGTGTCTCCCCTCGAATACTGCAAGCACCCTCCATTCGGAATGTATTCCTATGATTTGGCGTGACTTGTGTGATCTTCAAACCCTTCTTCTATGCAACTATTTTCAAAACCATTATAACATATTTTTTCGGTTGATGATATTCAAATCTCCGCCAAATGCTTCTATGAAGTAGCAAATTATTCTATGCATATCACTGATACTTCATTTCAACCGATCATTATTTTCTAACACGGATCACTGAAAATTCTTCCATTATTTCTTATTAATGCTTCACCTTTGAGGGATCCTCTGTCTTGATTTATTAGACACATTTTATATTTTTTACATTGGACAAAATAATGGAAATTTTTCTCCATTGCAAACTTCATGGGGGTTTCAAGGGTTTTATTAATGACTTCACATAAATTCATGGGAATTTGTCTATAAAAATGTTTTTAGTGAACATTAAAAACAAAATTCCTTGATATTGTTCATGATTCCCTAATCCAAGAATGGGCATTTTTGTACTCCAGGAGTACTTCTAGTGGGAAATAATATTTTTTACCTCATATTTTACTGGAAAGACATATTTTGCACGAAGAAAAGTACTCCCGGAGTACAAAAATGCCTATTCCTGCCCTAATTTCTCAGAGTTCTTAGCACAATACGCAACTGGAAACCAATTCAATATCTTCTATCGTTTTTGAAGTTTGAGTACTCCAAACCCTTTGGGAGACTGACCTCATTATACACTGAAAAAAAGGTATGGCTCCCACAGCTCTACGATTTATGTGTTCTTGCTATCAGGAGGCAGCGACGCGTTCGGCTGTGGGAGCTATACTGGCATCCTTATACCTTCTGAGAGCAAGAACACATAAATAGTAGAGCTGTGAGAGCCATACCTTTTTTTCAGTGTATAGGGAGATAAGTATCAATCTATCATCTACCAATTCATACAATCTCTGATTTTTGAAACAAACTTCATGGCTTTTCTTGTAATGTTGTAATATTATAGGTGAAAGATATCCAGACTCTAGCATTATGATGAGTTTCAAGTTTTTCTTTGGGGGAAAGGAAAATCAAGATCTCTTCACTTCCCGATTAGAATTTTCAAGCATTGATTTATCATTCTATTCGAAGTTCTCATTCAATATTCCATTCGAAGAATTTTGGATATTTATGTAAACTTCTGAACGGATACAAATCCGTGTTCACCTTGCATCACGATATTCAAAAATATGAATATTAAGTGTATTAAAGAAGAACTCTTGAATCGTGATAGGAATTTATTTATTTTTCTGAAAGCGATGATTATAGAATTCTCAATAAAACAGAGAAAATCATGGTGACTTCAATGCCGCAGCTTTTTCCACTACTCGGACGATCGGATTTTTTCCCACCAGAACTTCAATTTCGTAATTATCGTTAATGGTATTCGAAATTTTGAGAAACATTAATTATTTCTGTCACATTTTTCTCTTTTATCATGACATCTTTCAAATATGATCACAAATCTGCCATTACATCTGATAACTGATGAATAAAGTGAGTAGATATGAATCTGGAAATAAAGCAACAAACGAATAGTTTGTTCTTACATCACATTCCAGTCTTGAGGAGATTACCTGATGATTGATAATCAAAATACCCCATGTTCACTTCTGAAAATTCCAACGGGTTTCCAAGTCATTCTTTCCCTTCTCTTTTCCATACGAGCTAATAAGTGTCATATACCTGACGTTCTGGGAAAATTTCGTGTCGTTTGATGGCCACGTGGTTGTCGGATCTTCTTTAGAATGCAAATCAGCTGGGTGAATGTACGAACATCTTATGTTTTTTTATCCTCTCCTCGGGCCACGCTCTGTCAGGGAGCAGCACGTTAAAAACGAAACAAATTGACGATAATTGATCAGGTTACCGCGTGTCTTCGAATGGGAGGGTTCTCACGCACTGGAGTGAGAGTTATGATTATGGGTAGAAATACATTTCTCAAAATCATTCGTCCTGATTACATATACATATATATATATATATATACATAAATAATTGTGTGTATACAAAGGTTCATACGCGAGTACCTTGGTATTTGTTTTGAAAAATAATATCAAGAAAGACGGTTTGAATACGCAAAGCCAATATCGAGTATGCACATTTCATACATTGAATTACATATGGAATACTTGCCACGAGAAGAAGTATTTTATATTTATAAGAAAAATCAAGCTTCAGTGAAATCACGTGAAATCTCCTTCAAGAAAGTCGCGATATGGTGTCAATTCAGATTTCAAATAATAAAATTGTAATTATCGAGGAATACATTTTTATCTGGTCGCTTCGGCAAGTTTTCACACGGTGGAAAGGAAGAAGGTCAGTAAAGCCGCTCTGGTACCCCTTTGATCCCAATGAGCCCTAATGATGCAAATTTTTTACACGGTGTAACATTCGAAAAAAAAAATATCATTGCAAGGTGGGCAACTTTATGCCGAGCTGCAAAAAGAACATAGAAGCCTGGTAAACAAAGTTTTACATAATTCCTTTTAGATTGTTTCTTACAAGTGCTGATAATTTTATACAATTTATCATAAAACATTCTCTAGAAATTGGAACTGCTTTATCAGAAACGTTTTGTCACGACAAGTTGTAAGTTTCCATAATTTCTGAATGAAAATATCACAACCCCTCAGGGAATTAGAATAAATTTATAAAAAATATTTTCTAATGAAAAGTTACTTCTTATTCTTGAAGACATCTGCTTAACAATATATCATCATTGAAAATATAGCGGATTCAACAGATAAGAAAAAGAGGGCAGTAAAATTTATTGACTCCTAGTTGAAACTCTACTGAGTCCCAACCATCATGATTCAATACAAACTTTGCACTACTTAACAACCTTATTCAAACACGTTGAAACTCGTTAAATCCCATTGATGTAATGAGTACTTTCTTAGCCAAGGTTATAACTCGCCAATAACAGTTAGAATGAGACATGGAAACAGGCAGACGATTCTTATCGATCAAGCATATTCAACTTGATCGAAAATCTTTGGTTACACTTCCAGGCTAAACTACATTTCTGCCAGAAATATGAAACCACTTTACTTTATTGGTTTAACATGCTATTGAATCATGCACAAAATCATTTATAACGTCGATTCCCCGTTTATGACCCAGTGTATGCAATTATCAACATACGTTATCAATATACAATGCTACTCCTTATAAAGAATTATCAAATTTCTAACCCTTAATTCCCGCGAAATAATATGGAACACCTCGATTCCAAGTTCTCTTCCCACGCAAGCAATAAGAATACCTTCCCATTTTCTGTGAAATTCTTAGAAACACTATTCAAGTTTGTCACTAAACCCTGAAAAAAAAGAGCTCTGAAAAGTATTGGAATGTTTTCATTTCTTCTGCTTCTGTCAGCCACCTCAAGCACCACAAGTATTTAAATTTGATGGAAGGAATAAAGAAGGACGTCAAAGCACGTCGAGTTTGTGGTAAAACATTTCAAAGGTAATTCATACCAACGTTAATAAATGCAGACACGAGAGGACAAGGTTTATCTACTCGTGACGTAACTAAGGTTGTCCACGTATTTCCATGCTTCTATGATTACAAGAGGCTCCTTGATTCCGAAGAGGAATTATATGAGTGACTTACGCGCATCCTATCAATCGATTCATTTCTTTGTCCTGAGTAAAATTAATCTTGGATTGTGAGATATCAAAGTAATATCAGCCCCGTTGTTGAAAAATCGTGGAAAAGCTCCTCATAAATGCCATGATGAAAATCAACTTCTGCGTATGGATCAATCTGATGTGATTTAAAATTAACAGAATATTTAGAACGAAGCGGAGTCGATTCAGAGTAGAGTGAGAGATATATATATATGTATATATAGAAACACGATCCCTGGAAAAAGCTCCACCTCGTTGTGGTGATCCGTAGAGTCGTGAGTCGTCAGCATGACTATGAGTCTGGAATACGCTAAGTGAGTAAGTAACCAACTACTAGTAACCCAGACTTTAGTATTCCCTCGTCGTTGTCGCCTCTCTCGGGTGCGTACAACCGAGACTTCCTCATTCCATAGAGTCTCGTAGTTCTATTGTAAAACAGCTTTGTCTCTTTGTCTCTCTCTCTCTCTCTCTCTGTCTCCACCTTTCCCTTTTCCTCCCGCACAAAGTTATAACTTTTCTCTTTTCCACTTATTTGAATTCTCCGTAGTTGGATCGCATCATTGCATGTGCTATAACACTGATATTCTCATGTTTTCTAAGGATGATTCGTTTCCCTTTTCTTATCCCATTTTCTGTTACCACCTACCAATCACTTTCACGAGAAAACGTACGTTTTTGAACTACCTGGATTCACGTTTACATAATAATATTACCAGTGTTCAAGTGAAAACAGAATATTGCTTGCGACGTAAAACTGCAGAAGGAGTTTAAAACTATGCCTACATATGTTACATTTAAACCATGGAATTTGAATTATCTGAGCATCAGTGATTTATATTAACTACAAACCCATAATCTTCGCCACAAGATATCGATTTCAAATGCAGATGTATTGCTCGTAAATTGCCTTACTGCGTTGAGTGATGAATGGAATTGTTGAGTGTCGGTCTAGGGACAATTGAATGTTAAGTGGATACGAGTGCATACGTGGCCCCATCGAAACTGGACTCAAAAAAAGGTCTGAAATTTTCAGGGATGACAATTTGGAGATTGGTCTAGGTCTGTACATTGCCAGATTAATCTTCGAAGAGTTATCACTGAAAATTTCAGATCTTCTTTAGGTCTAGTTTCGAGTATTTTTGTCTAAAAAACGCCACCAGATGGAGCCACATATGCGCTCGTATCCACTTAAGATATTCAATTGGGAATCGATGATCTTTTGAAACAAAGTATATCTTTATATAATGAGTCAACATTTTTTCAGTCGGTCCTTGTAGTGTCGTTGTCATTGTAGGGAATCGATCTTTATCAAACATGAGTGAAGAATACTCCAATATTGTAACCTCTACCCCGAAAATAGTCATCCATATTGACCGGTCGCTGGACGTTGACTCCTCATTTTTATCCGTGTAAGGGTTCTCGCGACCAGTAGCACAGTTCGTAAAGCTCTGATGAAGACCAGCATGACTCACGAGAAGTTATCACGAACGCTAGTACGGCTCTTATTGCCAAGTCTAAATACGAACCATATCAGTCATCGTATTTGCAAGCTATGTTTGTTTTCGTAAGGAGGGTAAGAGTTGTTCTGGTCCTCGTAAGAGGCCTTCAACAGGGCTAATTTGCGTAAGGACCTGAGTCGTGCTACTATTCGAGAGAGATATCAATATATCATCCACATAATAGTTTAGTACCTTCTATTTTCTTTAATAATACACATTACAACGATTCTGTTTTTCTTCAGTAGTTCTTTTACTGGAATTCCATAAGAGATCTTAACCATTGTATCGATATTTATATTCAGAGGAGATTAGGACTGAGTGGGAGCCCATCGGAGGAGAAAAATTCTTAAAATTATACATAATTCAATATAGTTTATATATAATTTTTATATAATTCTATATAAATGTTATATAATTTGAAATTTTCTTCATATTATTACTGTTACAGCTATACTCCACAGCGATCTCAATAATAATATGGCGACCGTAAGCACAAATATGAAGCTGAGCTCAAATTCAGCTGCAATTTTCTTTCAATGTAAATCATTTTTTGCCCATAATGAGTAACTTCAAAATTCGAAAAAAAAAATTTGTCAAATACGGACAAAGTTGTCTCCTACACTGAAATCGCCATTCTTAAAACGTCGAAACCATTCCCTACATGATTTATCAGTTGGAGCATTGTCACCATGAACTTCCACAAGCATTCGATGGGCTTCAGCTGCACCTTTTTTCCAATTAAAACAGAAAACTAGCACCTCCTGCAAATGCTGCTTAGTTAAAACGAAATTTGACATACTTCACTGAGTAAAAATCGGGATTCTAGAAGGAACTCGGAGTGATATCAACTGAATATTATTCACAGGTGTCTAACCTGTCTGAAACAATTGAAATCGGTTGTGACTATAAAACATTCATGAGAGTGACAGTGATCTTTTCAAACTGGACCGAACTAATTTGTACTCCCAAAATACCCTAGTAGAAATTTTGATATGGAAAACATCAGGTCCAGATCAGGCATGCCTGATTTCTGTTCAGGGCCTGACTTGAGTATCTGATAAGGCCTTGACAAAAATGTAACGCAGGGAAAAGACAAGGTGCTGATCAGGAAAACCAAACGTTTCCCAATCAGGATCTGATCAGGGCAGTAATTGAATTCCCAATCAGGACTTGATCCGGATGGTAGCGGAATTCCCAATCGCGATCCCATCTAAGCTATATTCTAACATTCAATTGAACTTTCATGGAATTCACTGTTCATGAAATTTTTTGAAACTCCTCCAACAGAAGAAATTTTACTGATGATCCAAATAGACCTCAGTTGAACATTTAAAAAAGACAGGTAAATTTCTAATGAGTCCTGTGAAAATTCTGAATAGTTTGATACATTGATCGTTCTGAATTGATGAGGTCCTGATTCGACTGTCTTGTCGGTTATCAAATGTTTGAGATACAGATGAGCCAAGGCAATCCTGATCAGGTCCAGATCAAGATATCTTGACAGTTACCTCACAATTCAAATACGGATGAGTCGAAGTAATCCTGATCAGGTTCTGATAGGAATACCATGTCTGAGTTACTGAAAGGGAAAATCTGACTGGGACCTGTCAACAACCTTGCGTTACATTGTTGTAAGGTCCTCAACAGAATGCCATGTCAGGACCTGATAAGGTAATTAGAAGTTTTCCTTAATCAGGAGTTCCCTATTGCAGCCTTACGAGGGCCATGCTTCTAATAGGGAATTCCCTGTCAAATTTCTACTAGGGTAACCACAGATTTTGTTCAGGGTTCGTAAGAAAGTCAAGGCAAAAATAAACGACGTGCTGTGGTTGTCTCGATCAGATTTTTCTCTGAGTGTAATGGAAATTCAAATTATTCAAATTAAACTGACATCTATGAAATACTGTGAAACCTAATATTGACAGAACTGTGGATTACATTGCTTTTTTCTTCTTAATATCCGTATTTACTGAATTTAAAATTCAGTAATATATTTTTTTTTATCACACACATTCAGAAGAACCGTCTGAATCTTACAAAAATATCGAACCAACGCTAAGAAGCATAAGACACCCATAGCTTTAGGAGAATGATTGTTCCTTCTACGATACTTCCTTAAGGGAAACAATGATAAATTTCTCTCCAGAGGACGAATGAGTTGGCAGATAGAAAAGCCGACCTCAATGGTTACAAGACTTTTTCGTTTCATATAAAGATCATACAACCATGGTTGAAGGATAAATAATAAATCTTTTGCATTACAATATAATTGATATAATAATATGTTATTTGTGAATAACCATAAAATTTGAGGAATTTTTCAATTTATTATGTTTTCAACATTCATTAAAAATAATATTTATGTAGTTACGGAAACATAGCATTCATTCAACACTCTGAAAACAAATGTTCAATGTAATTCCATATCGCGATAACTTTGAATCGGAAGGTGAAAATGTTTTTTTTTTATTGTTGGTTTGAATGATTTCTTAGTTATTTCGGAAATTTTTTGGAATAAAAATTGATAAAAATCAAACCAATTTCAATTTCATTACTTTTTTAATTATCTCATAATCATTTTTGGATTTCAGAAAACCCAACCTGGTTCTGTAGTCACAAACGGACGTTTATTTTCGGTTAAAAATCGAGTGACCAATTTTTCAACTCACTAAACAATCATTGAGAAACCTCTAAAAATAACTAGAAAGACCACAAATATTGGTAATTCTTGAACCGCCAAGAACATTTAAAAGAACAGCAGTAAAATTTTGTTTTGAGAAAAATGTATGATTGTGAGTACCCATCACACTGATATTGCAATAATGATACATTACAATGCTCTTAATTGTATTGTTTTCAAGGGCATTACAATAATCACTCTAAACAATGATACAGCATTACGGTATTCATCCAGAAATCAAGAAAATCCCCTGCTCATTAATTATGCGAGCAATTGAGTTTTCTTACTGAATTACTGTCAGTGATATTTTCTCTTATACTACTTCATTTTGCACTCACATTTATACATACATATGCATTGTGTGTGGGAAGATGACAATGTACTTGTGGCCTCGCGCTCGATACGCCTTACGTACACAGTTGTTACGCTCTTTGATGCTGTTGTGGGAAATTCTACACACGTGTGCTCGTAACTTATATAAATAAATGCAACACATCGCACTGCAGGCGTTCTCTCAGACATCTCGTCTAATGTAACCCATTCAAACAACACGAAATAATCATGTCCATTTATTTATTCCTTTTCTCCCCGTTCTGAACGATTTTTCTGGTTGAATATTTTCTGTAATTCTCAATGTTACAATAATGTTCAGGAATCATTCATTTGCGATTGATGTATTTATTGATCATACAAAGCGTAGTAGTATTGTAAAAAGGTCGTTGTATGGTGTTGGGAAAAATTCACCCGGAATGGTATTGTTTGAACACCTTGCAGTGTTATTCTCACACTGGATAGCGTCATTCTAATACCATTCAATGTTGGTCTGACAACACATAAAATCTGTGCAGTGTTGATTCTAACACCACTTTTATTATAGAACAGATCACGAAAATATTCACCAAAGTGTTCTAAGAAAATTTTCAAAAAAGATCTTACAAACTGTATATTGTATAATCTGTTGAAGATGTCTTGAAAATATCTACGTAATCTTCTTTTCTGGAGTGAGATGCGTTTATCCAATCATGACACATATACCGATTATATCTATCAATCGATGAAAATAATGTGTCATTCCAAATTTGTCATTTTAACTCCGGATTTTTTATTTTCAAGATTGGTCAAAACTTTCCAGCTCTTTGTACAAAAATTTCGGATAGACTCGGACAAAACAGGGATAAAATCTCATCAAAACGAATGAAGAATAGAGATGTAAGAGAACAAATTGTTTAGTTTTCAGAACCAGAACTTATAAGTCTCATCAACTAATCTTTATTATCATGGTTTGTTATTATATACCTACAATCGCACTGAAAGCACTGTTCAGTTGTCATGGCGAAAGACTTAATGACATACGGCGACTCAAAATTTTCATTCACTGATGTTTCTGGTCAGCCATTGCATCACTTCGTTTATTGTATTCGTATTTTACTGAAAAAGTTGGAGCAAAATATCCATACCCTTGGACTGATGCTAGAGGTGCCATCAACAAAAGGAAAACAACTATGTGGACACGGTGTTGCTCAATTCGTTCTTCTGAGTATACCAAATATGAAGAATGATTCCAACACTTCCATGACACGTCATGGCTGAATGGATAACGCGCAAACTTCCAATCACGATGGCTCGTCACGCGTGAGGGTTCGATTCCCTAACTCTCAGTTGCTTTTCTATATATCGGTAACGCCGTGTACGGAACAATGACGGTTGGTGCTTTAGTCACTTCGAGAACAAAACCGACGAAATTTACAGAGATAATGGTCGATGAGAGAATTTCTCAGGAGAGGAGAGAGATTTTTCTTGATAATTACAAATAAAAATGTATTGTATAGACAACTATTTTTCTTCAGTCAAAGTGAGTATGAAATGAAATTTGAAGGGTTGATTAATGAAAATTTAGTTTGCTCCATTATCTTTCAAAGTGTGAATGAAAACATATTTTTGGTTACCACATCTGAAAGAATATATTCGATGTCGTATTTCATTGAAAAATTTAGTAAATTTTTTATTGTGGCAACTGAAAATTTTCTTCGGTGCGTCTATATTCTTGATATCCTTGATGAGAGTTTTCACTCGCAGAAGCAAATGTTGAAACAATTGAAGCGTAAAAATGCTTCATTTTCCGCTCCTTTCGCGCTTAGATACTATTTCGTTTACTCTTCCGCGTCACTTCATATGCTTCATTTTCATCAGGGAAAAACAGTTTGAATCGGATTTGATTGTTGTCATGCTTTAATCCAACCGATAATTATATTGAATCATAATGAATAGTACATAAATCATGAACGATTTCGAAAATTTGTTCAGTCGAGCATCGATTCCCTCTACATACTGCTGATCATACACAGTGTATATAAATCATATCTCAAGGTGATACCAGCAACCCCTGAAGATGCGACCGGAACCATTCGTTAAAGAAAGACACAGTAAAAACTATTCTGACAAATTATTCGAAAGTGAAGTGATAAAACCAGCATATCGCTCTGTACAGAGTTTTTTCAATCAATAAATATGGTCTGTACAGAGTGATATTTTGATGTCATTGCTTTATTTTCGAATAATTTGTCGAGAAAGATTTGGCTCTAGTTGCATCGTCAGGAATCGCTTATATCCTCTGAAAGAGGACACAATAATCGCCAAACGTGTGAACGTTCAAAGAATTTTCGCTACACAATCATGAACATCCCTCCCTCGTTTGAAAATTCTAGTTATCTTAGAAATGCGTGTGAAATCTTCAAAATTATATATAATGTACATATGATCATATAAAACGTACAATATATATAAATTGTATTGAATTCTGTATAAATTATACAGGGTTCAGACAGAACTGGAATTCCGGGAAATTCGGGAAAACTCAGGGAAATAAAAATTGGACTCAAAACACCGGGAATTCTCAAGGAAATGATCAAAAACCTGGAAATCTCAGGGAAATCACTAAAAAATTTTCAAAATAAAAATTTGTTCGTTAATTCTATTTTTCATTTTCTACAACATATTTTCATAATTTTTAATCGTGGAATCTTAGAAATTATACACTGAGGAAAAACTGTTTAGGGACATATTCATGATTTCCGGAAATTAGAATTTTACTCAGGGAAATCACAGGGAAAACTCAGGGAAATTGATTGAACAAAACTTGTCTGAACCCTGTTATATACAATTTTTTTCATTCTTCCACGTGGGAAAATCAGTTTAATATACTCAGTGAGGGACAAAAATTTGATATTTAGTATATCAATCAAATCGAGTAATAAAATCGATTTGATATCATTTGGATATTTACTTTCCGACTGAATACGTTGAGTCTCTCTCGTATAAATGAATAGATATTTGACACACACATAAATAGGTAGAACGAGAACTCTATTCTTTATTCTTCTATTCTCAAATAACTCTATCCCTAAATATCTCTATTCTCAAACAAGTTTATTCCCAAATATGACTAATCGTCAATATCTCTATTCTTTTTAATATTGATCAGATATAGATGTTTTTTGTTTCATATATAAAAAGAATAAAGATTTGTGAGAATAAAGATTTGTAAAAATAGAAATATCTGGGATCAATCATATTTGAGAATAGACTTATTTAAGAATGGAAATATTTAGGAATAGAGTGATTTCAGAATAGAGAAATAAAGAATAGAGTTCTTGTTCTGCCCATGAATATTGCATTTAATAAAATCTAAATATAGTCCATTTATATGAAATCTTATAAAGGATGGGATATAATTCCTTCTTTAAACTTTTGTGGAAAAACAGAATTACGATATTGCAGATTCCATTTATCATCGTTGCGTTCACGTTTGGTATTCTCGTATTGTGCAAATGGTGTACAACTTTGGCAAGAATCCAGTATTTTTTCCTATTAAATCTGAACGGTACTATCGAACGATCAGGAATGCTCACATTATTATAACATTGGGAAGGCGTGAAGTGATTGGTTATAAATTGAACTGTGTGAATTTACTATTGGTAACAAATTCGTATCTTTTATTCGAATCATGAGACTGGTGAAGAGAAAATATTGAGAAATCCCTTACGAATTCTCATAGCACCAAAGGATATTCATTGTAAACTCACCTGGAACTGTTGCGATGTCTGGGAATATGTTCACATATAAAATATTTTGAGAAAAGAAATTTTCAAAATTATATATACTTCATATGTAATTGTATGGAACTTATATATAAACTGTATTAAATGATGTACCAATTATACATAATTTTGAAAATTCTTCTACTCGAGATGTAAAAAAAAGATCACGTCCATGTGAGTACCCCACAAACAAATGCTCCTATATGTTCGCCACCTTCGATTTTTATTCATATCTTTGGAACTCAGATCATGATAATTCCCTAAAAAAAATAAATCTCTGTTTTTTTCTGATTGTTCAAAATCTGATAGAAATGAAAAGGAATGAAGAGATTCTTTTCAGATTGCGGACGTTTTCAGAAAAATGTAGAGGAACGCAGAGATAATTTTGATTAGGGTTATAATATGAATTATATATATTATCATTGCGATGGCTATGAAAACAGTTTAACCAGCCATAATTTCCAACGCTCTCTTGCTTGATATGAAAATAAATAGGTATCATAACGATTGAATAGTTATCGGAACAATAACATACCTTTTACCTTCAGAAAAATTGATTTCTTTGTTTAAAGTAATTTCATTTCTAGTCTATTGAATACTGCATGTTAGACATAGAGGGTGTCCCAGAATTCATCATTCGCATTTCTGTAGCTTATTCTGCAACCGAAGTGCAATAACTTCCCATTTGGAAACATTTTTTGGAGACTTGGTTTTTGAGATATGAGCATTTTTTAATTTTTGTTTCCAATCTAGATCACTCCATTGAGCTGGGCACTATTCGCTAAGTTGGAAAACGGCAAACTTCTGGAAAGCAATTAAAGTATTCTATCATCACCCAATTCGAAGTTATAGCAATTTTTGACTTCCAACTAATCAGCATTTAGCAGCTTTGAATTAATATAGCTCCGGAACAAACAATCATAGGATAAATCGATTTTTTTCCAGGAATCCGCTGTTTTGTCGAATGGCGTCAACTGTGTGGCACACAATGCTTCTGAGTGATTTGGATTTGAGAAAATATTCACAAATGTTCAAAAATCAAACCTTCAAAAAAATTTTACAAACGGGAACTTATTGCATTTTGGCTACAGAATATGCCACAGAAATTTGAATGGAGAATTCTGGGATAGCTGAAGAAAAGTGGCACCCAAATTGTTGTCAAGCAGAAACAGGACAGGAACTTTTAAGAGCAAGAATGGAACGTCAAAAAAGTGAATAAAATATTAAGGAATGCCGTATATATTTTGATTGCCTGTTGCGATTATAAGTATCTCATCCATCCATGTGCATCCATAATATTGCTAACAATTCATAACTACAGATATTTAATGATGAAAAAATTGATGGTGAAGTAGTTTTCGGTGACACGCAGAAGTTTATATTGACGGGAATTTGAGTTTTAACAGCATTTTTTTCTAATATTCCCACAATATTCGTGACATCATATTCTGAGAATATTTGAAACGGTCTCATTCAAACATTCAGAGAATGTTCGTAGAATATATTCACACGTTATAAGAATCTCTATAGAATATTCGAATATCCTCAACGTATATTCTCGGAACATTCTCAGGACGTACGTGTGCTACCTTTGATAGAATATTGAAGAACTTATCTATGCAACGAAAATTTGTTTCGCATAAACCATTAATCCACAAAACTATATCCTGGAATGAATGTTACATTGAATTTTGTTAAAATATGAAATATTATCAATATATCTTATTCGGAACATACAGCTTCTTAGTACCATTCAATATCCATGTTTTCTCGTTTTCATTTTGATCTTGCGATAGATATGCATTATCGGCAGAATTATCCCGAGTATATGTTGCATAGGAGAACATAGAAAAATATTGATGCAAAGAAAAAAGACCAAGAGAAATGTTCTCGTCAACACTACCGTGCATACTTACGCTGCCTGTATTGTCATTCCAGTGAGTTGTAGTTTTACGACGCCTCTGGCAGGTGCCCAGTTTTTCTATTAGACTCAACGTCAAACGTTAGGAATGTTTAAAGCCTCGGATGGACGCACTACCTTTACGAACGATGCCTCGAGCTATCTTTCGGTATCATTTGCAAACTTGCAACCTAGCAATGGACTGAGTACATAGTACAGTTGAGAGAGAAATGAGGAAAAAGTGATAAGTCCTCAAGATGACGAGAATGAGAGAAAGAGACGTTTATTCTTTTTTACTTAACGTAATCACTTGTTGAAGATAAATTATCTCATTACTGGAAATGAAAAGTTGTTATTGACAACCAACGCGCAAAGAAAAAGTTGTTACTTCTTCGAAGGATGAAGTTTTCGTTCTTCTAGTCGTTACCTTGATTTGATGGATTATGATATTTCTAATAGATCGAATGATTGATGATGAACGTTGATAAGTGAAGAAGTCGACGGAAAAGATTATCCAAGTTCATGAAAAGTCAAGGAAAGTGATGACGAATGTATTTGAGTTTGACAAGGCACGTATGTGCACTGAAAAAAGTTCCACCGCCCAAGTGTGTATTGCCGATATTGACAATGGGCCCAAGCAGGGTCCATTTGCTTGAATCCAGTATTGGGAAGTGACAATGGGACCCATCTTGGACTAATCTTGGCCCTATTGTTTGTTCCCATACAATTATAGTTCGTAGAAAATGGAAATATTGAAATGTGGTGTGGGCCCGGCACTAAGTTGAGCCAAGATGGGCTTAGATCAGGGCCCATTGTATCACCTAGTCCTCGGGCAAAGCAATACAACCACGCTGGAAACGATGTTATCATTCCAGAGTTGGTCCCACGTTAGGTAGCATGAGCACCCACTTTGGGCCCACATTGAACCCGTAGTAAATACACGCTTGGGTGTGTAAATTCCCATTTTTCTCCGTAAGCTAGAGACATTAAAGGATTTTGATTATGAATGTTCTTGACTCTCTATACGGGAAAAATAAAATGGAAAAAATTACCATCTAGGGTAACAACGCGTTCCTTCGAGTCTTCGAATAAGAATTTTTACAATGCATATATTGTCGAATAATTCACATTATAAAACAAAAATAAGTCTTTCTCTTATGATATAGATTATTTCACAATATATATTGTAAAAATTCCCATTTAAGAACTCGAAGCGACGCGTTGTCATTCTAGATGGTAATTTCTTCGATTTCCTTTTCTCCGTATATTACTTTTATCACAGGGATAGTAAAAAATCTACCACCCTTATAACTTTCAATTACCAACACACAATGTTCAGTACTTTATTTGATGAAATTCCAGCCAATACAAAAGATCAAAAAATGCCCGTACAATCCATTATGAAATCTCGATATGAGTTCTTCCCAAACATTGAGTTGTTCGTTAAAAATTCATTTTGAATTCGAAACTCTTTGCGGGAACTCGTGTGCTGTATGGGATATCTCTAAGTGTGGAGCTGTGAATAAATACATGTGGATGAAAATTGTTTGTGGTATTTCTAATTTCAAAGTCAACATTTCTGAGTTTGTTTGAAATGAGTGGATCCTAGTCAAAGAAATGAAACAAAAAAATCAGACTTTCTTTGATGTTTTTGATTTTTCTCGATTGTGTACGCAAGAAAAAATGAAGTAGCTGTGAGAAGAACAGTCCAAGTATCGCTGCTTCAGATAAATATTTGCTGTTACAGCAAAATTTTTTGCTGTATTAGTGACAATTCAGCAGTTATTGCTTCAGAGGATGCTAAAACATCCAGTTGGAATAGCCAAAATTCAGCTAGTACAGATACACATTATATATAAAACGACGAGATGCATATTACATAAATTGATCGAAGTTGTATTTCTTCCAAAGCATAGAATTAACTCAAGTTATAAAATCAATACAAACTGTATTGAACTACATTATTATTACTGAACAATTTTAGAAAAAATTAATTATTTTTTTTATGATAAATTAATATATATTATATTTTTTAAAGTGCATGTTCGTTCTGAAAAATACAGTTTTATGATTCTCCAAAAATTTCTGGCGTCGCTTATAGTATGATTACTTCTAAACACAACTGGGTCAAACACCGCTCACACAGTTTCCTACGAGGCGTTTTAAGTGGAAAATGAGCGGCCGCTCCATCTTGCTCATAAGGTTAAACGTCGGTGTGCAAGTGTGTTCTAACGATCATCGTAGAACGTACATACTGCATGTACATATTTATAAATGTATGCATCGGGCTGAGAATATTTTATGTGACTTACATTGAATTGCGTTCAAACTATCGCACTTTGAACGAAAAATATATATTAATATATATAAATAAAAAATGAAAATGACAAGAACAAAATCTGTCAATAAATGTGGAAAAAAAACACAAGTTAATAAACTCCTTCGATGATTAATCGCATGAAGAAATATAACACAATCCCAGTATTTGAATTTGAAGATCGTTCACATACAAAAGATGCATGATTCATGTATAATCATATTAATTATATTGAATTTAATCTTTACACATACATCTCCCCTTCGGATAAACGATAATACGAATTTATTCAAAATTCGCACATAATTACATTAAAAACTTAATAACAATATGAATAGTTTCATTAGGAAATTTGTTTCGTTCTCCATCATCATCATAATTGAGAAAATAAAAGACGAATCTGTAGGGAATCTCTCCAAATCGTGAAAACGTATTCACAGCTGCCACCATTACAGTTGCCGAACACGATACAATAAAGTTGCCCAAGGTGCAGCATTTAGTTAATCACGATAATTGCCACCACGTGGATAAAACAAGCTCTCTACGCACGACTTGCAGGTGAGAGACGAGCAGGTGAATCAACTAACAATGAAGAAAGAATATGTTACCCGTCGTTTCAAAGAATAATTTATATGTCTGGAATGTGATAATTCCAACATGAAAGAGATTCATATGAAATGCGCTGATAATATTACGCTTTGAACGTAAAAGCCATTCGAAAAAATACCACCATTAAATGAATCCATATATCAAGCATTGGAAATGAAAGTGGAATACTTACATAATTGGAAGAACAATTTGCACTTTTGAAAAAATTCAATGATTTTCGCCGTGTCTTGGAATATAATTATACCGTAGATGCAATATCATGCAAAAATTTGTATCTTAACATGAGACTATTACTAAGAAATGGGGATGGAATGAATTGGCGAGGATAATGAAACTTGTGGTACGTAATCATTTTAATTCTCAATGTACATAAAAGATTGAATGAAGGTTTAATATGATGAGAAAAAACAATTTTATATTCAGTTAATTCCTGTAGATTCTATGCTTAATCTGAAAAACCTTGCAGTAGGGACTCAGGAATACGAATTAATGCTTATTACCAGTCACAAACTTTTGTTTTATATTGGGAAAAAAATCGATAAATTCATCGAAAAATTATTCGGGAACTTAGGCAGTATTTGACCTGAAGAAAACTTTGAAAAAATTATCCAACTTTTGCTAATTTTATTAAAAACATATGGGAAATGTACAAATTTTTCGGGCATTTCACCGTAAAAAATACGATAAGTCCACTTAATATTCCAGAATGTTTTCAAATTTCAGTAAATTTATCAGAATTTTGTTCACAGTAACATGCACAACAACATAAACCCGTCAGGTATAGTTTCGTGTTCAATTGCATTAAATTTAATGTGAGTTGTAACTCCGAATCGATTCATGCACGTATACTTGAAAACAAATTCCAACAAAAACATTAAAATATATGTGAAAATTTCTAACAGTCTAAATACTGCAAAACTGATCTGTTTGAATTCTTGAAGACTTTCAAAAGAATTGTTGAGCAGTCCCCGTTGAATTGAATAAATTCAACATGAATATATGTTGGATACCTGAGAAATACTGTATGAACTCCCACTATGAATTCTTTCTGAACATTAAGTTGTTCATCAAAAATCAAATTTGTGTTCAAATTGTTCATAGTGAATCCATGTTTCCTGTTATAATGGGAGCTCTTTGAGGAGACTCTTTAGCTGTATGAGTAGTCACTACAAGTACATTCACACTGAGAAAAGTTTTCAGTTGCCACAATCAAAAATTCCCTAAATTTTTAAGTGAAATACGACATCAAATATATGTTTTGACTACGAAAAATAATTGAGCAAACTGAGTGTTCAACTGTATCCATATAGTTACCACAACTATATAAATTTAATCAACCCTTCAAAGTTGTAGCAACAAAATTTGATTGTGTGAATTCACCATATTTGATTCTGACTTTTACTGAAGAAAAATAGTTGTCTATACTATATTTTTGTATTTGTAACTATATTAAAAACTCTCTCCCCTTCCCTGAGAAATTCTCTGTGACTCATCGACCGTTATATCTTTTTATTTTGTTGAATTTGTTCCCGGATTGACTTCAGCTGAAGCATCAACCGTGATTTTGCCTTGCACGGCGTTACCGATGTAACGGCTGTGGGAAAAGGGTACTGAGAGTCAGGGAATCGAACCCTCACGCGTGACGAACCATCCGTGATTAGAAGTCTGCGCGTTATCCGTTCAGCCATAGCATACCGTGGGACTGTTGGAATCATTCTTCATATTTGGTATACTCAGAAAAATCAATTCGGCAACATCGTTTCCACATACTTATTTTTCTTTTGTTTATGGTGCTATAAATTATGAATTATAATAAAAGACTATAAATTATGCTATAGTTCACATTAAATTCCATGTAAAATGTGCATGAAACTGAATTCATGTACGTACTTGGAAAAAACTTCCAATAAAAACATTAAAATTAATGCAGAAATTTTTAACAGTGTGGAGAGAATAGTCAGACACGCCACTGAAACATCAAATCAGATCGCCCCACACAGCACCACAATCAAGAAGAATTCTTATTGAACTGATTGTGTTCCTTACGAATGCTTTAAAAATTCTTTTGGGACTGTGATGCTGTGAGGCGCATCCTTAGTTCAAGAAGCTTATTGAATCCCATTGACTGATGTCATCTCATGAAATTTAACACTCACTTTGCAACGCGTTAACGATGCAACGGTGAATAACCATTCACACTTCTTCAAACCGATTACAACACATTGGTCCGGTTGAATTGATGAGATGTAATGAGAATTCAATAGGTTTGAACAATCATTTATCATTGCAAACACTGTTAGAAAAATCCGCCTGAAACTTCATGAGAATATTACATGGAGAGAAGTATATATACCATTCGTTCTAGTTCTCTCCGCAACTTTGGAATAAGAATTCAGTGATCAGTCGGAATTTGGTGATTGTTACGATGTTAAACTATCGTCTCCATGTTAACATAAACAGTTTATTGTACTCATTCGGATTTCGAATGGGACTTATCACGGTTCTGATAAATCTGTCAGCAAATTATACTGTAAAAAGAACTTCGGGAAAATTCCAGTAACGTACTGGGAGCAATCAAACTGTACATTTTTACTGAAAAATTACATCTAAATCATAAAAATGCCAATACACGTATGAGAGAATTCTTCTATTTATACTGGAAAATTGATGTGAATAACATGAATTTTCATGTAAAATACGGAAAAATTCCGTTACAACAGGAGTTTTCTTGTACGTAAGCTGAAAAATTTGTCATGAACAGAAATTTTTCAGTTCCAGGTACCGGAAAATTCCAGTTCTTTTTAACAGTGTACTATACTTGTGTGTATACTTTTCCCCATTCATAATCAAATATCAAATTCAATAATATAATTCTTAAGGCGATTCACCACAAGCCAAGTTACTAGATCTCTCCCCCCAGTTTTCTCAGTAAACAATGAATAGAATCAATTTTAATGAGCAGGTGCATCTTCTTAGGCTATTGAAAAAAATGCAGCTACTCATTATTTTTCATATTATGTGTTCGTTTCTGAGAAAACTGGGGGGAGAAATTTGGAATCTAGTAACTTTTGCAGGGAGTAATGAATTCCTTGGATGTTGGAAATTTTGTTCTGAATGTTGAGCATTTTATTCTCAACATCAAAAAGAAGTGTGCATATATATGGTGTGTGTGTGTATATCATAAAGTGTTCGCAATCATAAATATTCACATTGTAAAAGAAAAACGCGAAGTTCTATATCCTTTGATTGTATATCCCCATGAATTTTGAAAACCCTCTTCACAGACATCAGCGATGTCAATTAGTATTATATTGCATGCAATGAAAAATTTGGCGAAGGAAAACATGATAAAACAACGCGTTTGACTCGAGCTGATGAAAATAAGCCTGAAACCTTACTGTATTTCGTCGCAAGCGCGTGACGTAAGTACGATAATAGAGGAAACAGGACACGACGATGACGTCGATGACCTACTTCCCGATTCCTGGGTATATTGAGTCGAGATTCGTTCCCTGATTTCCAGGCGGTTGTTGCCTCCTCTTTCTCGTTCGAGATTACTTGAACTACGAAAGTATCTTGAGACACTCTTCTCGTGTAGAAAACAAGTAATCACCACTCATTCAAAGCAATTAAAGAGGAAGTAGCGTAAAATAGATAACGAATCCAACTATGACCCGTTAAAATCAATATAGCAGAAAATTTTTATTGATAACATTCGTTCTCTTGTACACATTTTTATGTAACAATAGAAATTGTCACATAGATAACCAAAACAGAAGAGCATCTTTTTTACATTAATTCTCAAAGTCAAATACGCCGATAACTGATGAATGAACATTGAAAACTTACGTTAGCACATTGAGAATGAATGGCGATGAATGTACACACTTTTGATCATCTGTCTGACAATTCTTCCGTGTACATAATATTTGGATTTCACTTGGGAAAATTCATCCCATTTCGGCCAAAACGCTTCGTTTATTCTGCAAAAGATTGGAGGAATAATGAGCCTTTTTGTAAGAATGGAGTGGACTTCATGCTTCTTACACATCCGTTATAACGTGCATTAAATGCATGAACCTATACTTTTTGAGTATCAGTCCCATGCCTTCTAAGCATGTTGCCATGAGTTAAAAGCACGCTATAACAACAGCATTAGGAGCGTGAAGGAGTTCCCTTACGTTTAGAGCTTGCTCTTTCTCTCGGTGCAACAATATTGATTGAGGATTTGATATCAATGTGTAAAAACTGAAATGAATCATAAAAATCATTCCCGTGAAAAAGATATGTGTGTGGCTAAACATATATGATATCTTATCTAAACATATATTTGAGTATAAAAAATTTATCCGAATAGCCTGACAGAAGTATTATAGTATCACAAAATCAATATTGCTCTCATTACTCTCGCGAAACTATGCGCAGAAAGCAAACAATTCCCTATGGTGGCTGGGAATGAGCCACATTGGAAAAAATTTCGAAATCTCAGCTTCCCAAAATTACTGTGTGTAGCGCTACCACAAATTAACATATCTGTTCTCCCACTTTGGGTGGACAGACTCCCCAGAATAGGAAAACAACAGGTGCGACAGCTGATCATCCAAACGCTTGGAGTCGCTGTTTCCTCATCTTGGGGAGTCTGTCCACCTGAATTGAAAGAACAGATACGTCGATTTATGGGAGCGCTGCACATAGTTATTTTGGGAAGCTGAGACTTCAAACTTTTTTGCAGTATAGAAACGAGAAATCTTTGAAACTTCATATCTCAGCTGGGAATTGTCGTAAGAGCACACCTGAATACCCATTTTGAAGAATAGAATATGCTTCTTGAAAAAATTTTAGCCTCAGTTGCCTGATTGAATTTTGTTATCAGCTGCGTTGAATTGAACTCGCAATATTCTACCATCTGTTTCTCGACGTTCCAAACGTTTGCATGGCCTCAGGTGATTATTGCGGGGAGAAATGAGAGTATACATTCGTTGAGGTGTAGATACCATGGGGGCCATATTGTTTTCTTGGAGTATAGCTTCAAAACTGTTTTTTGTTTGCCTCCTTTCGATCTTTCCTTCCAGAGTTATCCTTCTCTCGTAGAAGACTTGCGGTAACTCTGGAACTACTGTTCCAATGAAACACTTTTGGAGGAAGGTAAATTTCATTTCCATCATTTCTCTGATCCGATTTTGAGTACCTTGCAGTTTCGGAATGATTAGTGAATTGGAATATTCGAAGGAGGATGCATATCCTCAAAGGAATATATGCTCTATCCAATGTATACTTTCATTTTTTCCGCAATAATCACCTGAGGGCATGCGAAGGTTGAAAAAAAATCGAAAAATATCGTAAATTCAACTCAATGCAACTGAAAACAGACTCCAGTCAGATGACCAATTTCATCAAGAACCACACGTTACCCTCACGGCAAGAATAATTTAGCTGCAGCACCTAAGTGGCTAGCACGGACATGGACAGACATTAAATTAGCTCCTGCAGCTAAATTTTAGCTGTTATAGCAAAAAAATTTGCATTTGTAGCCAATTTAGCCAATTGTAGGTGGTAGCTAAAATTTAGCTGCGGGAGCTAATTTAATGGCTGTCCGTGTCCGTGCTAGCCATTTAGCTGCTGCAGCTAAATTATTTTTTCCGTGCTTATAAATGGTTCTTTACCCAATCGGTAAATCCCAATGGGATTGTATGTACAACACACGTGACAAAAAGAGGATACCTAGAACATGAAATCACGTAAACGGCACTTCGCGGTCATTTTCATCTTCCTCCCACTTTCTTGCTGTATGAAGATATTATTGGATATACCAGGTAGGTGGAAAACATATTCTTCCGTCCTGTATGTCTTTTATGTATTGTATGGGTACCCTGATGGAAAAATTTCGCTGAAAACCACCGAAATTTTCAGAGATTTTCAGTGAAGAGTTTTTCAGAGGATTTCAGAGATGTTCATAAATATTCAGAAAAATTTTCAGTGGAAAAATGTGGCCGATGAGTGAGAGTTTCCAGAGTTTTTCAGATTCTTGAAGGGTATTTCAGTGCTTTTCATAGTTTCTCAGTGAAATTCAGAGACATTTTCAGAGAAACTTCCTTCACTAGGATAAACTTCCCTATGGAAAATATTTTATCAAAATTTATACATGGAAGATATGAGACTTTATGAGTTTTTATATGCGCAGTTGTCCGGGGATTTATGAAATTTTATAACACCGTTATGAGAATTTATCAGACTTTACAAGCCATTGCAGAAAATCTCATACAGATGTATCAAATGAAAATCCCTCGTGAAATTTTAATGTGTTTTTATCCATAAATTTATCAAAATGTATTAGCACGTTCTTGGTCAAAATGTAAGGTCTTCCGAAGTAGCTGACCAGATCAACTTTGATCGCTTGAGAAGTGATGTGGTCATGACCAGATGATCAGGTCAGCTACTTCGGAAGGCTCCAAAAAGCGCGAGTGCACATTCGCTTAAAATTTCTGCAACACTCCGTGACTTGGTTGACACTTTTTTCCAGAGGTATCAGATGTCTTCAACAGGGTTGTTCCTATAATAATTATCGGTTGAAATATGGAACTTCAGATGCCATATGCCCTTGAGAAGTGGTGAAATACTTTTGATTGGTAGTGCAATACACATATTTATGAAGTTTCGTGGATAAATCCGCACGTTGGTCACATTAATCAACGTTGAGTAAATAATGAACCCCTCCCCGAAGTGCCCCTGATTTGTCGGATGACCAAGGTTCGTTATTAACCCTCAACGGCCACATGGGGTAACTCATTACCCCACGCTGAAAAACTCGATCGGACAAGATGTGTACACAAAAAAGAATGTTTCATAAAATTTACCAACGCGTTCGGTAAAATACAGCACTATTAAAATTTCTTGTAATATTTATGAGAGTTCTAGTAGAATATACAATGGTCGCGGTTAAGATTACTACACGGAGAGAAATAGATACTAATGGGTATAAGAAATTTACTAGTGGTTAGTATACGAGGACAAGTATCCAGATTGTACAAATTTATTCTTGTCCTTAGTATCCATATGCTAAGGAGTATTAAATATATTATACCCCTTAGCATATGGATACTAGGGACAAGAATAAATTTGTACAATCTGGATACTTGTCCTCGTATTCTAACCATTAGTATCTATTTCTCTCCGTGTACCGCAGTAGTAGCTTTGACTAAAATTCTAGTAAATATGACCAGAAATTTTGATAGTGCCGTATTTTACCCCCCTCGTTGGTAAATTCCATCACACAGTTTTTTCCGTGTAGATCTTCTGAGACGTTTAACTGATTGTGTCATGTTCGTTGATTAGTTTTTCAATATTACAAATTTACAGATGGCGTTCTAAGAACTGGTCATATAAGTCAAAATTCAGGAAAAAGTGCAAAAAAATTTACTACTCCGCCGTTTTACAATATTAACGACTCAAACTCCAGGGTCGTTCGCACAATATATACCACTACCATAAAAAAATAACAGTATCCACCAATTATCCAAAAAGTATATTTATTTTGCAAAATTACTGGAAAGAAAAATGAAAAAAATTACAAATCATGCTGTTTGTTGTATTTATTTGAGAGGTTTGAGACCTCTAATTCCCTTTTTTTAAGCCTGGGGTGACTAGTCACCCCGTGTGGCCATTAAGGGTTAAGAGTGCAAAAAATGTTTACTGAAAAATTCTAGTATTTTTACTGGGAGTCATTAACCAGTACTAGGGCTGAGCAAGTATTTGAAATACAATTATTCTGAATACGTATTGGAATAAAAACCAGTATTATATATCTCACACTTGAAATATATTTCCTTTAGCATTTTATATTTGAAGTACTTCTTCCAAAATCTTTGGTATTTAATCCTGCAAATATATGAGAGTTAATCAAAATACTTGGAAAAATGTATTTGAAATATTTTTCTACTATATTTACTATATTTTTCGATTGTCAAATATAAAATTCTTTGAGAATTACACTTCATACACAAATACGACAGGAAATGTATTGTAAATTCAAAATACGAAGTACCGATTGTATCTCCAATACCTTTTCCGCCCAATTGTGTGTCAAATCCATGCCCAGCCCTGACCAGTACATTGGACTGAAAATTCCAATCCATTTGCTTGTGAATTTTACTGCAAAAATCGTAATTTTGCAGTACATGACCCGTAAAATTTCAGTGAATTTATTACAAAATGAATTCACTGGAATTTTCCAACCCCAGGACGTAGCAGATTTCCAATTTTTTTTACAGTTTAGAAAAATATAATGTTTCTGGTCACACAGCAATTGAGGGATTTTTTTTACGTAACTTTTCAACTCAATACCGATTGATATAAATTGTATTAAATATAGCATTCCGATTTCTTCTCAAATCATCCAAAAAACAATTGCATGAAATGTGGAATGATTCTTCGTATGTTTCCATAACAATTTTCAAGACAATCCTTTCGATTAGATCATCGAAGAAACCACCAGGAACCTTGTTCATGTTTTCGAAAGCAGAAAGCAATATATATTAATAACTTTTACACTGCTGGCACATTAGACCTTCGCCGCTGAACAGGTTTTGAAAATTCATATCTATAATAAAATCAAGATGAGCGGTAGAAACATTCCTCTTGCTGAATTTCTTAGAAAATATACTTTATTTTATCTATTTTCTCTGATTTTCGGATATATGATGTTATTTCTTCATTTATGATCACCAAGATAAGTGGATTCGATAAATTTCATAAGTAAGCTGATATAAAAGATGAAAGATTATTTCTTTCTCAGAATTTTACATAAAATTTACATGAAACTACGTCACATGATGCGACACCGAGGAAAACAAGGAAAACAGGACACACTCGCGTAAACGACCTGTTTTTGTCACCAAAGCGATGACTGTAATTCGTCCTTGAGGCATCGGGTCAAATGAGACTTCAATTCACTCGCTGCTTCTCACTTGTCCGGATTTCAACGCTCAAGAAACAAGTCGCCTAAAGATTTTCCGCACATCATTGAATTAGATAGAAGTACACTTTCGTACGTATGAGTATGATGTTCAGTTCACGTACACGGAAAAAAAATTATCGCTGGCATAGAGAACTGATTTGTTATCATAGCACCTGAAGAAAAGAATTGTCGATACAACTAAAGTTTCGCGCTGCCATGAAAAAGTTGGCTGGCAGAGAACGTCAGTCCTCAGCGGTAGAAGGGAATGTTTTTGCAAGGATAAGAAATTTCTATAACAAATCATTTATCTTTGTGTACTATATTGTCAATACGCACAATGAGAGAAGGATTTTTTTATCATGCCCGCCGGGAGTTTGGCAAGTATGCGGTCAAGTCAACAGAATAACGCTTGACATAAATTTCGATCCCGTCGTTTGGTACAAGTATACGCTTTTGGTTGAATCAACCCCTCAGCGATATTGTAACTAAATAAGATGCGCGTTCCAATCAATCACTAGGGCATTGATGGAAACACAACCAATTTTAAACATACCATTTCCAGCAGTTGTTTCAGGCAGATATTGGCGTGATTGAAATGCATTCAGGTGTAACTGGAAAGAATGAACATTTGAGATAACATATTCATCCAATTACTTCCAGGGAATTGGTTAATTGAAGGGCTATTCAATAAGTTTGGCTGAAAATTGGCGGACTTGAAACAACCTCATCAATGCGATCGCTGTTGATGTATCACAAGATCAATTTCAACCAAAATTAAATTGATACAGATACAGATAAGTGTTCGCTGAATACAGAATTATTTCCTATTTATATAAGAAAACACATGAATTCATGTAGAATAATATTACGTATTTCACTTCGATTTGAACATTTGAAAAATGACTAAAAAAATTATGTAGTACCGATGAATATTTTGAATGATGAATTTATGTGTTTACATAATAAGAATGATAAAGTTCTTCTAAGTATTTGCTTTTAGAGTTTGTCTCGGATATTCTCATAAGTTTGGTTTCCACAGTATTTTTTTTCATCAAAAAGCAATGCTTTATCAAAACTCGAAATTCATTTGTTATCCATTTTTTTTTTTCAATAACAAAAGGAGCTTCACACGAAATGCTATAACTCCCGAATCAATAGTCAGATTGCTATCAAAATTACACACGTATCCTTTGAAGGTCAGTACTAAATAAAAATCATATGGAAAAAATTCTAGTAACGCCATGTATGTGTCATCCTACGGACTTTTTAAATGGACTGTTCAAGGAATAACGGTGTTCGGCTTCACCCAGCGTTCGTAATTACCCTACCCTGCCCTATACTCTACAAACAAGCTTGGAGTTAATTTATCAATATCAGAATCGATTTTTTGAATTTTTGGTATCAATCCGAACATTTTCGTACGATATGCATCAAGATTTTGTGATTAAATTGGATTTGAAAACTCCAAAATATAACGCTTTTATACCGTGGATATGATATATCTGAAATGAAGGGTGTTTATTTTGTCGAGAAGATGATATTGTACAATTATACTTATGCATTTAGTTCGCTGAAGAGAATTATTTATTAACTCATCATCAAATGCGAATGTTCAAATATTGCGAAGACACAATAATGAAAACACAATTTCGCCCTGTTTATAAATCAACCTGTCTCTATTTGTAGTCAGGGATAAAAAATGAGATACATTATTTTACGATATAAATTTGAATTTTAGCTCGAAAATTCGGACCCGAATGCACGAGGGTACGCGCATTTCCCTTTTCATGTTATTATCGAATCTTTTGGCTTTGAACCAACATCAGTTGCATTCGACACGCAGTTCTGAGAGCTTCTATGAAATATCCAATTTCATTATCATCTAATTCAAAATACATATTCTCGTATTTTCAAACGATGATATTTCTTAATACTTGAGTTCATCGTACTCAAATACTATAAACACGAAATTTCCTGACATGATTCATATTCTTTTGAATTCTCTTTGGAATGAGTTGAGAATTGCTCTATCAGACTGTTCAAATTGCACGATGATTCATTTATAAACATATATATTCAGAACATTCTCCAACCATATGAATGAACAACTTCATAACATGATTATATAGAAGAAATTCTAAGATAGCAAATAGTCACTTGCTCGGTAAGACTGATGAGAGGAAAAAAGAGTAGTCAATAGGCGTCCGAGTAGGAAAAGTCAATTTATCACATCAACGTACGTTTCGACAAAAAGTCCTCTTCAGGATTTATCATAACACCACAAATATATGAACCGATAAGTACACGCAGAAAAATATATTTTTGAAAGTCCCATAATTTATCGAGGATCAGCGCCAGTCTGGAATGAATGAAATTATTTACCTGAATATAGCTTCAAAAGTACCATAATTTCTTGTATTGTATCCTAAAACTTCTCAACCCGTGTGGAAATTTGTCCGGGCGTCCTGTATTGAATATAGGCCCTGTATGGGCTTAAATCGGGTATCCAAACTTAGGATGGCCTAGCCTTAACTACTAAGGGGCCTAGTCGGGTTTCTGATATTTGGCCTGATTTTTCTAACTCAGGGCCATCCATACAAGGCCCATGTGGGGCCAAGATGCATTTCCAATGTTTCCCCCTGTTTGAAAAATTCAGGCGCACCCTACTAAAGCCCGTATAGGGCCTTGCTAGGCTTTCCATATTCTCCCAAAGATTTTAATTTAGGCGCACCCTACTACAACCCGTATAGGGCCTTGCTAGGCTTTCCATATTCTCCCAAAGATTTTAATTTAGGCGCACCCTACTACAACCCGTATAGGGCCTTGCTAGGCTTCCCATATTCTCCCAAAGATTTTAATTTAAGCACACCTGTACACAACCCTCGTAGGGCCGACCTGCATTACCAATATTCCCCTTGTTTTGAAAAGTTAGACGCACCCAACCTGGGTTGAAAACAGCAATATATAACCTCTTTATTCAACTAAAGTTTTAAACTATTTACAATTCGGAGTCTTTACATAGATCCATTTTTATAGCCAAATTTCTGTCGTTTTGATCGAGCACAGGAATGAAATGCAAGAAATTTTCCATTTGATATTAGATAAAAGTCAATAGTTTCGGTTTCACTGAATAAATTCAATGAGATAAAAATTTTACAGTCAATGAATTGATGGAAAATCATAATGATAATTAATACCTTATACTCGTAGACATAACAATAAAAAAGGGAACGTTGTATGAACTGAAAGGTACTTGATTCATTAAGAAACAATCAAAATAATCATTTTAATATATCAAATGATCAAATCTGACCAGGCCCTGACCAAGCCCTGAATAGAACTGGGGAATGTCATAAATCATTTCTACCCGGGTGGGAATGTCATTCTCTCCTTGAGATATTCATCTAATTTGATAATCTATGCAAAAATTCATTACACATTCAAAGGCCCTAGTTCCAGAGTCTGCATTGGCCCCATCATGGGTGTCCTACATAGGCCCAAGTTAGGAATACAGTACAGGCCCTGGAAATGAGAGCGTGACAATCCTGTCTAGGCCCTATAAAGGTAACCAAAACAGGGCCTGGAATAAAGTAAGGACGCCTAGTTTGGCCCTAACTGGCGCCAAGAATTAATTTCCACACGGGAAGTTACTATACAAGTGCAACATAAGTCAAAAACTTCTCTATGAAACGAAATATTGTATTTTCGTTATTACAGTGTATTTTATTCGCTCATCAAACAGTGCCTAAGAAAGTTTTGTACAGATCAGGAACAGAACCCTTGCATCCTATGGTGAACTTCAACGACACACGACGAAAGTAACTCCACGTTCAGAAAGAACATTCCAAAATTTCTCTCAACTGTATCAAAGATGTTGAAGAAACTCAGTGTTGAAAAACTCTGATTAATCTGATTCTATTCAGCTTTAAATCGATTCCACATTATTCGAGACTTTTCTCATTCAACTTATTCAACTTTATATCAAATCAGATATAACAGTCGAGGTGAAAAATGGAAATCTCACGTGGGTTCGATTTCGTCGATTTCAGCATACATGAATTATGGATGTTCCTATGTGAAGACGTCGATGCATTGTATACGCGGTTAAAAAGGATGTCATTGTTTTTTTACAGATATCTTAAACTGAAGGGAAAAAAGTCATTGAGGCAAGGAAATATTTCATCCAATGATATCTATGAAATATTTCTTCGAGCCAATTGAATATTATTCCAATGAATGAAATGTTTTTCATCGCAATATTTCATCAACTGAAAAACCATTTCATCCACTGAAGTAAAATTTGATTGATCTAAAGAAATATTTTATAGATACCATTGGATGCAACCTCAGTGTACGAAATGTTGATTATATCTCACAGATCTCTGAAGAGAAATACCTGCACTTGTTTAGAACGGTATAATGATTGAGGTGGCAATTATAGTTATTTGTTTGCCAATTTTCATGCCTACAACGTCATCGATGTACATGATTAAGAAAACAACACCATCATAAAAAATTACAGCAACATTTGTTGCTATATCTAACACGGTTTGATCTCTCGATCTTGATTTTGGAGTGAAGACCAAGAGAGTTGCATTGAAAACTTCATTGATATATACAAAGAAACTCTGCCAATTAATTGGTACCTGGCTTCCTCGTTTGTATCAAATAATGCAAGTCGTTAGAAAATATTTTCCACAGTTTTCAACCGATTGGCATGAAACTCATGTGGGAACACTGTCGGATCACGACTAGAACATGGCATGAATTTCAATTGATTGCAATTGGATGACAGGAAGCGGAAACATGCCCTTGTCCCAAAATCACAATTTTCGATAACACGTTTCCTTTCTGTCTCCTTTCTTTCTTGTGGAGATCAGGTTGGAACTTATGTGGGGCAACCATCGGCATTGCATACAATTTTTATCATCCGGAGCCCTTAAAGATCTCCTAAATATATGTAAGAGGTCAGATAGACCTTTTAGAAGGTTAACATAAAGATATCAGAATATTATCAGATGCATCGATTTCTATTTCTGAGGAAAATAAGAGATTGCCAGAACGTTATCCAAACGAACTCTTTAAGAGGATTTTTTTCTGAGATCTCAGAAAAATGATACCATTCAGATATCAATATGATAACATTGATAGGGCTCTTTCAAAAGACCTCTTAAGAGTGTTCACTGGGTTCTCATCAGTTTGAACTGATGAATACTTGGTTCACCATTCACAAAACACAAGCAACACCCTGATGACTGTGATTCCAATTTGCCGCTTGGAAAGGCAGTTCCATCCTGGGCCAAGCTATCGCTCAAGTTGAGTCAAGTTACTGTCCTAGCTAAGCCAAACTACTACCCATGCTTGATGCAACATGAAAATCCACTGTCATCCAGGAAGGCCTAATGCTTGGGGTAGGGTCCTGCCATGTGCTAGAGACCCTTGTGTGAAATGAGTTTTTTTTTCCTTTAGGCAATATTGGTTGGAAGATGGGCCAGGCATGGCGCAGCCCATGATGGATAATGCACCCACGAAGGTGATTCATCGATCGCCCATGTTGGTACAGTATTCAGACTATTGGCAACCATTCTTGCCTCTACGTAGATTGCCCAACCTTAGCTGTCAGCCTTGCGCCTAACGATATTCTATCGCCAGCATTGACGGAGCCTGAAGATTTTTATGTGGGTTTCAATGAAGTTGAAATTTCAAATTCATTACAGAAACCAAAAATTTTTCATTAGGAGGTACTCAAATGTAGAACAATTCTGATCATACAAAATATTCTAAAAAAATCATATATATGTAATTCAAATCGTATACTGTCCCCAACAAAGTTACCTTTATTACTGTACTATTTTTCAGGAATCTGGGGTTTCATACTTGTACTTCAATGATTATTCAATTTCATAGCTGTGTCCTCATATAAGAATATTTGATATAAAACATTTGCAAACATCATTATTGCATAAAAATGATTAAAGTTCATAACGAAGCGAAAGGAAAAAACCTTTCATCGTAATATGACGACGACCATTCACTTGTATCACGAGCTATAATAAAATCTTTTGTACACGCTAACAAATATTTCATGTTCCACAATTGTATTTCATCACATCCGAACGTATCTTATCTTTGTACCAAGATCGAAATCGATTGCACATACACGCATACAATGGAACGCACGCTGGTAAAAGCATGCGCTTAGTGCGAAATCTATGTCTACATTTTTAGAATCCTAATATCGTGTATCTGTGCCAATTGTGCGTATTGAATTCTGATTGAACCACTTGATTTATTTGTCATTCTTCGTGACAACTCTCGTTCGCAAAATGCATCTATCGTAACATAGAGTTTTGGCGCCATTCCATAATCTACTAACTCCCAACATCATCTTGGTCGTTGATCGCACTAGAACGTATACTAGACATTGCTTTCTTCACATCAGAGGCAAATTATTCCCCCTCTATTTGAGACGTCGTGAATATATCGCCATATCGGGAACACGATGGAGAAAATCCAGCCGCCTGAATTTAAACATGCTCAGAAAAATTAATTATCGTCGGTCACGTGATAAAACGTAACAAGTCATGTCTTTCAATGATTGTTATTTTCATGATAATAGACGCTTCTGATCGCGATTCCGTGTTCAACGATTTTTGAAACGTTGTTATGACGTTATTTCATGGTTAAAAAAACGTGATCTGTCACGACATTTTCAAGTCGAATCAACGGAAGAATATTGCTAATTGAGAACGTGTGCTTATTGACCGTTTTTTTTATTTTTTCTCAAATGTACGTGCATCTATGACAACTGTATTTTCAACGTATATAGGATATTCCTGGCAAAATGTCATCTCATTTTCTTATAATTTTTCGCATATTCTAGCTCATAAACAAAATACGAAAAACAAAACAAACGAAATTGTTCTTACTTCTTCATGCGTTGGATCCAGAGCATAATCTAAGAGGGCAGTTGTAACGACAATTAAGTTTTACAAGGACACGATTGGTTCCAAAAGGTAAAAACGATCAGTAAAATCATTATTCTACAGCATACATGGATCCTTTTCACGTTTTAGAACTAACCGTTTTCTTGTAGAACAAATTTTTTGGTTACAACCGCCCCTCAAAATATGCCCTGGTTGGAATTATAAGAAATCATAAAAAATCGTATGAAAAATGTCTGCCAAGGGTGATTCGCAGACATTCTTCGTAACCCCTCGTATGCTACTGTCACGTGGAATTTTTTATCCAAGTTTTTTTCCATTTAATATTCGCTGTGTCTCCAAACTTTCCATCACTTTCTTCAAGGAGAATTTCTTCGAGAACACGAGCTACTTGAATCACACACTGAATCATAATTTAAAATAAAATATCACTCGAAAAAACGAATTTGATCAAGTACAAAAAAAAGTATAAGAAGTTTGAAAAATCTGCTTGGAAGTATAGCAGTTTATGCCCTCAAACTAATGAAAATATGAAAACTCGAGTTGAATATGATAACTACGTTCATTAGAGAAGAACATCGTGACATACAAATTTTTAATTCTCCCGATGAAAAACAAATAATGCGTGTGATGGAACTGCGCCATGCGCTTTCCGTGAGACGAGAACCGCGTGGAATATTGAAAATATGAAGCGTTGACGGACATATACATGTCAATATTACCGTGCATTTTCAGATTTCAATGGAGGATTTCGTTCACGATTCAACAGGTCACCCCAAAGCAAATTAAACTCGAATTTAAAAAAAAAAAAATTACTCACGACATTATATTTGAATTAGAAAATTCATTTGATTCTGTTATGTCTTATCGGGAAAATATCACTGTAAAAAATCGAACAGAATGTGGCTACATCTTACTTGAAAACTTGAATACCAACATGAATACAAAAACAGGATGTGGGGGCAAATCGTGTTCATCTACTCTTCCAAAATCCATTTCAAATGAAATTCTAGCTGATCTTTTTCGTGAGAAACGCGAACTTTTATCAATTTTGGATTTTCCTGGAATACATAAAAAAATACAATAAGTCGGACTTGAGTGTAAAATTTATAAATTTATCATCAAGTATCAATATTTTTAGAATTTAGTTGATAAAATATATAAAAATCTCAATTGTGATCACTGAAAAACTGAAGTGTATTGAAATTGACTACAAGAACACGAATAAACCGTGCATAATAACCCACATAGCACTGAAAGTTCTCTAAACGTTGTCAGAACCTTTAGAGAACTTTAAACGTTTTAGAAACGTTCTCAGAATGTTCTCAAAACTTTCATGCTATGTGGGAACACTGTTTATCCGTGTTCTTGTAGTCAATTTTAACACACTTCAGTTTGCAGTGATCATATAATTTGTGCAGACATACATTAATAATATATAAGAATAGTTATTTTAAATCGGTTTGAAGATGTTGCGAAGAGAATTCAACAACGGCTGTTTTTGATCTTGATGCATACCCGAAGGGAACATGAAGCTTGCACGAACGTTCAGATTAGATGTGTATAGATCGGGCCGAAGGTTCATAAGAGCTAGCTAGCTTTCAAATTCACAAACGTTTGACAAAGTTCCTACGAACGTTAAAATGTCCGTCTCAAAATACTTACCGGGCACATAGATAGAACGTTCATAGAAGGTTCATCGAAGGTTTGATGAAGCTTCATAAGAATATCTACACAGCGAAAAATGTTGTGTATTTTCACCACATGTGTATGTCCCAGGAGGTCCACTCGCAATTCATGTTAAATATTAATACAAAGAATGTATCAAATTAACACAAAAATGTTAAACTTACACTGAAAATCTGTTCATTCGAGAATTTTGTGTATTGTTTTCAACACAAACTCTGAGTGGACCTTCTGCGACACAAAATTTTTTGCCGCATATACGTATATTAACTTTTATCAATTTATATGAATAATCAATTAATTGATAAACATAAATGAATATAAATTAATATAAGTATGGATATTTTTGCGGAGCGTCATCAAACCTTCGATGAACATTCAACAAACGTTTCATCTATGCGTGCTGAAGAACCGTCTGTAGAGCCTTCGTCAAACGTTTATGAATCTAAAAGTTAGTCCTCATGAACCCGATCTATACAGATCTAATCTGAACGTTCGCTGGAGCTTCATGCTCTCTCCGGGTGTCTATCATCATCGATCGTATTGATTTTTGTACCGATTCTAATAATTTTTCAAAAATACGGAACGAATTGATTCCCCAGCCTGTTCAGACCATACACCGAGACCATCGTTGTCCAAATAATGGATACACTGCGTTAAATGTTTTGATATCACATGAATTTTCAATGACTCACCTCTTCTTGTACTTTTGAATGCCTGATTCAATTCTTCGACAAGATTTTTAACTTCAGAATCAGTTTTTTTTACTAGTGAAACAAGCGTGTACGAGTTTATCCATGGCCTTGGAAGAAGAGATCAAAAGTTTCAAAAGTTTTCTACAGGCGCTGCTTTTGGAAATTTCTCCATAAATTAATTTATGGAGAATATTATTAAATATATTTTCTACTCTCAGGAGAAAATATCCGTAAAATCATTTCAACCCTCCAAGAATACACTGAGTTTAAAAGACCTGGCATAACAAACAGGTCTGTTATTATAGCACCTACAAAAAAAATTAGCTGAAAGAGCAAGAAAAATGATTGAAGCAACTACGTTTTTGCGCTGACATAAACAAATATGTTAACAGAACTAACGTTTCAGCTGCTGGAGTGAATATTTTTGCAAGGACAACAAATTTCTTTGTAGGCGCTATAGTAGCGAACCATTTTTTTCTCCATGCGTTTTGGAAAATTTTTCAAATAATCTTGGTTATAGTTGATAAATTTTTATTTATGTTAACGCATTTGTCAATGTCTAAAGTATCTCTGATTGTTTTTTGGCACTCACCGTACATGTCGTTTCAAACCAGCGAACGATCAAAGTTTGCATGACAAAATAGTTGTGTTTTCGGAGGATCGAACATTCCTCAAATGTGCTCACCCCTTCAAATCGAAGTATTCAGGAAATTCAACACTGATTTTGATAAAATTTACATAGAAACTGTTGTTGTCATATATTGCAACATCAATTTGCGATCACTGAAATTTTACGCAAAATTTTCCAATAATTTCTACCATGATGATGAAATGAATCTATTATAAATTATATTATTCGAAATGAGTCTGTATAGCAATACGATATAGGGCATCAGAAAATTGTTCATTGAATTAATAATATCAATACTCCATAAATTCTATAAAATTTGATAAGGAGTCTGAACTAAATTCGATTATACTTTTTATTATTATTTGCGTGTTTGGTTCGGATTGAAAATTAAGAATTCGTTTACTGGAATGTAAAACAAAAGGAAATCAATTCCGAAATCCATGAAACGTGACATACCCAACTATATCTTGTGATAAATGACTCTCCATGCAAATTCCTAAATTAAATATTTCGTTTCTATCAAACGGTCAATGCGCGTGACTATAGTTCATAAAAATAGGAAAGGTGAATAAGTAGATCCAATTGATCATGTTTTTGTTTTCTATGCTTCAAGTTCGTAAAATAACTTGTCTTTGGTAACTTCAACAATTTGACGTTTTTGAGACATTCTGAGAACTATAAAATGTTTATAGGTCGTGACTGATCGGTAGAAAGATGTTAATGGTATATCGTTATAATGGCAAATGATAATGGAATAAAAATCAAAAACTCTTGTCCCCTTGTCAAACTACATATATGAATTTGATTTTGTTATCAAAGATCGACTTGAATAGCTATGATATTCTAAAACTTTGAGAATGAACTTTCAAGGCTTTTGAATATAATTCATTTCATTTGGCTTTAAAAATAAAAAACACCCTGGTTAAGAAAATTCATAGAATCTGACGGAATGAAATTTAATGGGATTTGGACAGAACATTATGCAAGATTCAATAAAAATCACATTGAATAAGTACACTAATCTGATTAAATCTCATTGAAAATGGTTGAATAGGATTTACTCAGAACATTGTGCAAGAAGGTTTGGCGAGAATCAATCGGTTTGTTTAACCAGGGCAGGAATAAAAAGTCCACTGTTGAGAAGAATTTTCCAAAAAACATTTGAAAAATGAATTAAAATAGGTGGTGGCTGAATGTGTGAATGTCTGCAAGAAGAGAGTTTCGATGGAGGGGATACACGCCGACTAGAATCCAGAAGGTTAACAAAATCAATACTGTCGGGCTTTACGGGAGCGGGGTATGTATGGTGGTTGGAAGAAGGGATGGAGTGAGGTGCTGGATGATGGTAGTCGACTCGCTGGGGGCTAGGTCGGCTACTGACCTTTATCCAGGCCAACTGCATCATCCTCATTTCCCCACGTGCAATACACGCACCCGGGGTAGGAACGGAAGATAGAAAAGATCATTTCATGTTTACAAAAATCAGATCTCTTTTCTTATCCTATTTTTCTTAGTTTTTCCCATCTTGAGATTTACTCAATTCACAGATAGTTCAAGTAATTCTTCATTCAAATCAACATAACAGATTACATTTAACATATTACATAACATTTTATGCCCATGTAACAGCCGGTGAAGTGTCGCTGGAGAGTGTTGGATAATCACTACGATATTGCCCGCAACTCACCACTTGTCATGAACTGCTCGTAAGGATTAATGCTTTTGCATGCTCTTTCTAAGCTATAGCTAGGTACTCACTTCTCATTTGTTGAGGAAATCACGCATCCTTACGATTGCTTCAATTTTACGTGTCATTGATCAACGCGATCAAACAAAATTCGGCTTATCGGGATTTCCTGTGGAATTTATTATGGATCATTCAAATAAACGGGAACTCAATCGAAAAACATTTGAAGACCTTTCAGAAAGCGCCTTTATCAAAGTAGATGACTTCATCGAAAAGGATGGACACTTTTTGGGAAAATTAGTATGCAAGACTATGAAATCATGATAATATTTATTGACATTGATATACGCAGGAAATTTGACATGAATATCTGATATTTTTTTACATACACATTCACGCACGCGCAGCGCACGGCTGAGAATGTTGATTGAAAATGAAGATAGGAGTTATTTATCATTTTCCTTCAGTCATAAAAAACTTGGGAAAAATATAGCTATAAGAGCTTATATCCATAGGAAAATAATTCCCATTTATATTCACTGTAACAAGACATTTTTTGTGACGGAAAAAAAAGTTTCGTTTTAAATAGATTTTTCTGATGAATTGCAAATTTTCTCCATGAGGAGAATACTTTTTATTTCAGACGTTTCCTTAACCTCCCGGCGGGCGCGCTGAGGTACAAGGTACACAGAAATCACTTTCTCACTGAAAATTCATCTGAAACGAAATACAATCAGCCTGAGAGTCAGATGTATTCCTCCGTTGTTGATCATTTCTTTGCTGAAAGACATTCGAATTTTCCTAAAAAAAGCATGTTCCTGTCAAAAATGGAAAAGCATCACAAGAGAATCGAGAGCGCGGCAGATGTAAGCTTCGTGATAACACGAGGACTACACAAAAATGTATCCAGTTTCATTATAGATTCATATGTGAGAAACATTCTTTAACGTCCGTTTTAACTTGTCAGAAATGCTTGGTTGAAACATCAGATGGTGATGTATGATATCACATATCCGATGTTATCTGATTGATAACATTTCATTTTTACATTCTTTGGTTCTCCATGATGTATTTTATTTTAGAATTTTTATACTCTGTTGTTTTTATTACTGCAAATTTAATATTATTGATGAAATTTTATACATATCAGACATCCTCTGTGTATCAGTATTCTACCATATTTGTATCAATATTACGTTGTGTCCTTGGTACACCAGCGCGCCCGCTGGAAGGTTAGAGATTCTAGTTACCTTATTTCAGCGGAAAGTCATGCGAGACGAAAAAATTCTCCCTTTTGACCTTGTATTCATGAATGAATGCCCAGTAAATCTGAATTTTAAAAAAAAAAACTGCGAATCAGTGGAAAGCCTAGGACTGATTCAATACTTCTTACTGACTCGAATTCAGAAAATGAGAGATAAAAACCCAGATGAGAACCTGAGATCAATCAAGAGCTGTTTTCGGATTTTAATTGAAGTGAAATCCCAAACAGCAGAATAGTACAGAATAAGTTCATGTCGAACACCTTTGGGACTATGAGGATTCACCAAAAAATCCTTTATGAATACATTAGAGATTGCTGTGCTGTCTGGGATTGGTTGGATTTGGTTTCTGTAAACATGAACGGAATATTATTTTGAATTTGAGTTTAAATTCGACTAGAATAGAATAGAAGAAACGTGGTTCGATTTTACTTCCAATTTCAGGCGTTTTTCAAATTTTATCAATCGATATTTTTGGACTTGTGATTCGATGTAACCATGCCGCTATATCTACGAAGAGAAAAAAATTCTTCCACTTCAAACAAAAATCAGATAGCTTCAGTTATGGATTCATTGAATAAAATTACAAAAAAAGCCTCAATTGACCCTAGGACTCCCCACTATCTGAATGAAAATTGTCTATTATAAAGTACTAGATTCGCTATTATGTATCAAACATGCTCTTTAAAAGTACCAGACTTTCTTTGAGTTAGTGGTAGAATAATAACATTTGATAATAGAAAGTCTGGTACTTTTGAAGAGAACGTTTGACATAAAACCTTGAAATGCAAGTATATCCCGAATATACTAGCGACCCAGACGAAAGTTCCCGGGTGAGTGGGATTCCCAAATTCGCATGTGGACTCAGGTTCCTGGCCGGGACCCACCAGGTCCTGCCTGGAAACCCTCTGGTTCCTGCTCGGGACCTGTAAGATTCCCGCCCGGGACCCGGCAGCCGGGTCAGGTTCCCGCTCGAGTCAACACCTGGCTGGTCCCGGGCGGGAACCTGACCGGCCCCGAGCGCGAACCAGAGGGGTTCCAGGCAGGACCTGGTGGGTCCCGGCCAGGAACCCAAGTCCACATGCGAATTTTTGTCTGGTGAGTCTACCCGAAGAGAACATGAAGCTTCAGCGAACGTTCAGATTAGATCTGTATAGATCAGGCCGAAGGTTCATGAGAGCTAACTTTTAGATTCACAAACGTTTGACGAAGGTTCTACAAACGTTGAAATATTCTCAAGGAACATAGATGGGACTCTTGTTGAAGGTTTATCCAAGGTTTGATGAAGCTTTATAAAAATATCTATACTCATATTAATTTTCATCAATTTATATGACTAATCAGTTGATTAATAAACATAAATTAATATAAGTATAGATATTTTGATGAAGCTCCGTGAAACTAAATGAATGTTTCATAGAACTCGCATTTTGAGACAAAACTTACATGCCATGCAGCAATTTCCTAAATTCCTCCATTTCGAATGAGTAATTCTTCATCATCAACAAAACTATTCACCATTCATATGTCGCAAAAGCATAATGCATAGTAGTCCTAGAAGCAGGAGATTTATGTCCTTTTCGTGCAAGCGTGTACCCCGAAGTGTGTACGAACGCGCTTGATTTCTTCAAGGAACGTACTTGGCACGTAAGAATCATGAATCTTACAATAAATGCACTAGATACTCCCACCTCTATGGGTTCTATACCAAAAGATCGGTAAAATTTATAAATAGTTCGAAACAATTCGTTTTAAATACACATACCATTTGTAAGAAAATGTATAGACATTTGTAAATAAACATTCTTCTGTTCAAGTTATATCCATATTCACTTACAATTAATGCTCATCTAAATATGATGTCGAAGAAGTTATAGAATATTGAAAATTTATAATCCAAGTCTGTTGATATTCAAGTGAACTAAAGCACGCTTCGTATAAGATACACGATTAACCCTTTTCGCAGAACGTACTTGGCTCCTGTCGTCGTCGAGTTCCACTAATTTCTGAGTCTATATAGCGATCAAGGAACGACGTCACTTTTCTAAGGCCACTTCCGCGAATCGAATTAGTAAGAACCTATTTGTCTCTCTTTTCGGAAATCCACATACATCATAACAGAGAAGCTTGGTTTATATATTGAGTGAATTCTCCCTAATGATAGATTAAAAATGAATCAAATATGTGATGTTGGAGGTGTATATTTTCAGAATAAAACTGATCTTTGGCATGAAGTGCCAGTATATTACATATACAAATAATAAGTTGACTGTGCTTAAAAATTGAAAAGTTTAATGAATTTGGTGAAATGTATTGAAGAATGGATTTCATGATCCCAATGGTCGTTACCCAGACAAGCAAAAATTTGTCATTGTCTAAAAGATTTCTATTGGATATCTTAAAGATGTCTTATACAACAGTTTTCACTGTCTTCATAATGTCTTCAGTGAGTAATTCAAAAGACATCTAAAAGATATCAGAAGACCTCTTTTAGATTTTTTAACCGAAGATATCTTAAAGACAGTGAAAATGGTTGCATAATCTTTGAGACATCCAGTGGAAATCTTTGAGACAATCAAAACGTTGTGGTGTCTGGGTATAGGGTCTGATGAATATAATTTATTCTTCTGAAATTATTATCATCTCATTGTTGTTGAAAAACAACTTATTTAGCAAGAATGAGAATTTTACAAATTCATTTGAAAGCTTCACATAAAATTCAGCGTGAGAAGTTCAATAATTCACAAAACATTGTGACTCGGGGATTCTCTACTTTTAGTGCTGGCATTGCAAGGTTACAGAATCGTACGTTTTGCAGAATTTCAAATTTGTTGATATCTACATGGATTATTCTGGATGGAAGCTTTTAAATTATGAACGAATTCATCTCCTTTGCAACTCGATTGTGACATTTGAAGTGTGATTCATATAATCATGTACTCATAACCTAAAAATTGCTGATCTCAAAGATAAAAGATATTCAGTAAGACATTTCAAAGATATCTTTTGAAAGAAATCTTCAAGACATGTCGAAAAGATATCTTTGCAATATCTTGTCGATATGTCTTCAAGATCCCACATAACAATTTTGGATCACTCTTTCGAATCATTCTGAAAAATATCTTAAAGAATTCGAAAAGATGTCTTATGAAACACCAAAAGATGTCTTGTGGAAGTCTTCATATGAGATTTCTTGACGTTCTCTGGAGGTATCTTTTAGAATTCTTAAAGATATCTTCAAGATGTCTTTAGGTGTTTCATAATACATCTTTTAGAATTCTTCAAGATATTTTTTATACCCGACGATAATTTTTATACCTTGTTTTCTCATGTTTAGAAATATGTTGTGGGCTTATATTTAGAGCGTGATCCTAGCATTGTACTGTATTGCTACATATTGGAAATGCTCCATGGCTCTTGAGACCCTATTTTCCATGCAGAAGATTTCAGATTTGGACCAACTGGAATAATATTGTTACAATATTGGAACAGTAGTGGTACATTGAATGCCAACGTTGAACGTCGATATTTCATCAAGATTATACTAACAATCTCTACAATGCTTTTGTCATGCTATTTTTCAGCAATGATTCGCCAACATTAATTCAATACTCGTCCAATCGTGTTTGCTGCTTGCAGTTTAACGCCGGATAACCCACATAAAAATCGCTAGGGACGCAAAAACGGACTGGTACTGGCGAGGATTGATTTGCCAGATTCTGCTCTTTAAATTTCTTGGAGTGTAATGAAGATGATTCACCTTAGTAAAAGAGTGAAATTATTGCAAGTCCGACAAGAGTGAGTTTTCACTGCTCATCGAATTTTCAACTCGCTTCAAAAAGTGAAATTTCACATTTTTAGAAGAATAAAATTTTCAGTTCAATAGAAAGAAATTTAAAGAGTCTCTCAGTGTGCATTGGCGAATTGTCTTCTCTCATCGCAAGAATTCTTATGGGAACAACAAGCATCCTTACAAGATTCCGATATGTTCATGCTGAGTAATCATTAGTATACGGTCCATTTCATGATAAACAAGCCCGCCAAGTGGTAAGAATCTTGCTGACCTAACCAAAGTTCTTCTTTGTTCCAGCACCGCGCGTGATTCTTCACGTTTTTAGAAATAAAATAACACAAAAATAATGATTGAAATTTTCTAAAAACCACTTATGAATTACAAGACCACCAATCTCGCATTTCGAGAGACCCGAAGATTTCAATTATCTTTAATATGGAAGACGATGATATAATATTATGATAGAACGAGGTTATATCTTCTCGCATACATGCATGCAAACCGAGACACATACTTATTTGCGATACATACTCGATTCGTTCCGCGCATTTGCTTCTGTTACTTTTAGGACATCGAATGAAGGATCATTTGTCTTCATCGTCACTGTCATTTCTTTTCATTCGCTCCATTACCGTGGAACGAAACAAAGATGAAAGAAGTGATACAGCATCTCATATCATCATCATCCTGCTCTATTAGAGATAGTGACGTAGCTTCCACGATGTGTATATGAAAGACCTCTTATCACCGCATGTATAATACTACGTTCGTTGAACTTTCGTCAAAATCATATCCCTATCACTGCCTTTATTTCGATCTCTCTGAGATAGCGGATATATGATGTGAATTTTTGTTCATTATCATATTCTCCCATTTTATTCCAACACGAAAAAGAGGGAAAATTATAATTGTCTAACGGACAAATGAAATTTAGATTCAATGATAGTTTCTCTGCAAAACAGTACAATTCAATTATGAAACATGGACGATTTTAGCAGTAATCTTTTGGTTACATTCCTCAATATGATGTCTAATCACGGATAGTATCAGTAGACTTGATGGGAATCACCTGTAATTCACTCCAAGTACGTTTTTATCTAAACAATAATAGCAGAATATTCTGCTAATGAGCACATGGCTCGAGCCATGGCACGAGGCATCTCTCGTCTGTGTTGAAAAAAACTCAACTATACTGAGAAAAAAGGTTAAGTTGAATATTAACCAGCTAGGAAAATCAGTCACTCTAAATAAAATTTTAGTTAAACTGAATAAATTTTATTTCAGACAATTAGATTTTTATTCATGCCAGCTAAACTCTAGCTGGAACAATGAAATTTCATTTGCCGGAGCTGGGTGCCTTTCTCTTAGTGTATTAACGAATTCATCAGTTTGAATCGGATCTTTAAAGCAAGATACACTGAGAAAAAGGGCTAGCTAGGAAAAATCAACCACTCTGAATCCAAATTTAGTGGAACTAAACACATGTTATTTGTTACACTTGAATTGTTCATTTACTTCGGATAATCTGTTTTATTTATATTTCAGACAGCTACTCTCTAAAATCTTTGGAGTGAGATTTCACTCTTTAGCCAGCCAGAAGTGAGCCAGTCGAATTTTCGATTGAAATTTCCACTCTTTTAGAGTGATATTCTAAGGTTTGAGGTTGAAAACTCACAACCATTCCGATGTCAGAGTGAATTTTTCACTCTAAAAGAGTGAGAGGTCACTCGAAACGAGTGAAAATTCCACTCGAAGCGGACAGGCTCACTTCTGACACTTAGTGAAGTGAAACGTGCGATTTTTCACTCTTCCAGATTTAGAGAGTAGACTTTCATTCACATCAACTATAATTTAGCTGAGACAAATAGATTTCAGTTGCCGCAGCTACACTGTTATAAATTTCTGATTGAATTTTCAATCACAAGTAATGGAAGCAATTTCCACTCACGTAAATGAAAAATAATGTACAGTAGTATTGAAAATCCAATAACCAGTTCTTTAAATTTCATGCACATGTTCATGGTTGTTGAGAGAAATCATGATTGAAAATTCAATAACAAGGTATTTAAATTTCATGCACATGTTCAAGATCGTTGAAAAAAAAATCACCTTCACAAGATTTGAACGCGGGGTGTCGGAACCGGACGCCACAGCCCTATTACTCTAGCCACCGCCACTTACGCGGACAGATGCATTTTTCTACCTATATCACCTTGCGTTCATTCTTCAAACTTGTGAATCAAGATGTACTTATGATGTAGAAACACTGAACAAATCGTGTGATCTAACTAATACATAGTTGAACACGCAGAGAAAGATTCTTGCTGAAAAAGCGATTTCGAAAAATCTGCTTTGCCAAATTAGCAAAACGGTTGCTGTTACAGCAAAAATTCTGCTATTTTAGCAAGATATTTGCTAATTCAGCAAAATTTCCTAGTTGTCTGTATATCTACAATCTCGGATTGCTGAATGGCAAGCGCTTGTTGAAAGAGCAAGATTTTTGCTGTGACAGCAAATTATTTGCTAATTCAGCAATAAGTTTTGCCATATCAGCAAAGCAAATCTTCGAGCTTTGCTGTTTCAGCAACTTTTTTTCTCCGAGTGAAGTGGATACGTGGATGACTTCGTCAAAGCGTTAGTATACAGGGTGACCCAAGTGAGAAAAATTGTATTTCAAGGGCGTATTCTGCAGCCATAATGCAAGAATTTCCGGTTTTTGGAAGATTAGTTCTTGAGACATGAGCATTTTTAAATTTTTTTTCAAATCAAAATCAACTTGGATCACTTTGGTTATTTTCAGCTGGATACCAGTACAGCCTTGATTTGATTACAATTATAATGATATTAAAATGATATTATTATGTTATTATAATGGAGTAAATTTTTCCAAGTTTTTTCAATCACCTGTACATTAATTTCAATTTTCATGCACAATAACTTGAAAATTCAATAACATGTATTTGGATTCCTATTTCAGTTCACAAAAATTGAATTTTCATTCACATATGTACATGAAAAGTACATGAAATTTCAAGAAATTTTTAACAGTGTAGGTGAATTTCTGTCAGTGTACATCAATGCGATACCACAATTGAATTAGTTGGACATTCAGACAATTGCAGGCCGTAGAGATATCTCAACTTAGGCCTCAGGATAACGATATCGTTGGTCATTACCAACTAATCCATCTCAATGATAGATGCAAGGAATCAGAGAATTTGATGAGAAATTATAGATGCAAGACGCGGCTTCACATTCCGGAAGCTCAAAATTTATATAATTTTGCAAGCCGCGAAAGACCGCACAGCGAATCTTCGCTGAAACAACTAATTGATCTTTGGAATAGCCAATGTTCTCGACATCCAAATAGATCACCAAATAGATCTTGTGCATCATTTAAAAACTAAGTATTTTCTAATATTTCACCAGAGGGAATAGTGTTTTGGTTTTGCTTCAAAAATCATCTGCTAAAAGATTTATAATATTCTCTGCAACATCCTGTATATCTAAAACTCAACGGGAGAAAGTATAATTTCTGGAACACACGTAAAATGGATTTGAGATCTATGCATTGTATAAATTTTTCCAACGAAAAGTACGTGTCATTTGTTAATTATGCGTAACCGTTGAACGCGTATAAGCTATTAATATGTTGAAATGAAAAAATTGTGAACTCAAATTACTGGATGCAAACAAGCATTCAATTCTACTGAACTATCAATATCTTTATCAAGCAATAAGTACCGTAGAACTATCAGAAACATTATAAAGACGAATCGCATTGTAGAAGATTTCGCATTTTACGATGGAGAGGATTATTCGTCTTCGTACTCTTATGACCTAATTTATAGGTCAGAAGCAATGAGGATAAATTTATGATTGTATTATCATTCGATTTTTCCATTCTACCAGCAATGGAGTGGAAAGTACATTGAACCTGAATGACGGTATTATCTCTTCCACTGGTTATTGTCCGGGACTTTTTCAATAAGCAACTCTATTAACAATATAGCAAAAGAATAACTGATTCGAAATTATATAAATGTGTTACGTCTGGAATCTTAATGAACCATCTATCGATACAAATATGTTTTCCAAGAACTGAAGAAGATTATTAATAATGTGATACTTACGTCATTACCAGATCTTCACTGATTGCAAATAATATCACAAACATTTGACAAAAGGTCCATTGGACATGGAATATCTGTTATTGAAAAATAATTGCATCGTTGGAGTAGGGTATTAAATTTATGAATTCAGCATGGATATTGTGAAAACTGATGGCATTTGACGAGTAAAATATTCTTGAACGATTCAACATGTTCATAAATACTATAAAGTAAATTCATTATATACAACTTCAAAAAATTGTAATTACGGTTTTTTCTAGACCAGTACAAATGAAATGTTGCAGTGAAGATATATTCTCTACACTGAGAGAAGAGTTTTTCCGTGTCTAAGAAGGCTGATTAATTGGGAACAAACCATCATTTGGGTCAAATAAGATTTGTTAATACTCAAGGAGATACCAGCAATCCCGGCAGATGCAACCCGCCATACAAGCGTACCGACTGAGTAAACATTTTCTCGGCAAGAATACTCTAAACTGAATTCATGAAGAAGTATGAAATTTTCAGGAATCAATCTTCAATCCTTTATCTATTGATTCAGCTCCGAGTATTCTTGCCGAGAACATGTTTACTCAGTCGGTACATTTGTAGGGCGGGTTGCATCTGCGGGGATCGCTGGTATCCCCTTAAGAAACTTTATTAGATGGAAATTAATTTGGAATACTTTTCTCTCAGGTTGCACGTTGTGATTCACTGGGAATTGTGAATGAAGTGATTGTTTAACCCATTAAGAGGATACCAGCGACCCCTGACGATGCAACCCGAGCCAAATCTTTTCTGACAAATTATTCGGAAATAAAGGAATAAAATCGAAATAGCACTCTGTACAGACCATCTTCATCGATTGAAAAAGGTATGTCCAGAGCGATATTTTGATTTCATTGCTTCATGTTCGAATAGTTTTGGTACACGGAAAAAATGTGTATGGTAGAACCAGCAACATAAGCATTGTCAACATTTTATTTCTGGTTATGCAATAATTTGTTGTTCATACAGTAACAGCACACTGTTTCATGAACAAGAATTGTATTGCTGAAAATCACTGGTTAAAATGACAATATGAGGTACCATTCCAACTTACAATAAACATCGTTGATTTGACAAAACAATATCAAACAGCAACAATAACAGGTATCACAAAATTAACAAAAAAAATGTCGTAACAAAATTCATTCAATGTCAAAACAGCTATATATTCTGAACGTATAAAGCGGTATAATTATTCCCGTGGGAAGTTAGTTTTGATCCACTTCAGAAGACAGTTAAAAATGATATCCAAGTGATTCACAAACATAAAAATCAACCCCAATTTCTGATTGATTAACAAACCTTACATGAGTTGAACAAAGAAGTTTGACGAGTTTCATTAATTTCTGAAAAAATTCCTGTGATTCAAATCCTAATTGATTTATTCAGTTGTCATCTTGGAGATCTGCTGATGTCATAAAGGCTGTGTTTCCCACTCGGAGGACCCGGGTTCGAGTCTCGCTAAGGCAACTTCCCAACATTGGAACTCACAATCGCCTTTACTTCACATATCAATCAAACCACATCGTAATAGAATGTTTGTGGGGATGAATATGAATGAGAAATTTTTTTCCTTAGTCAAAAGTAATATTTGGTATTTTTCGCCTATAGTAATTGGGTTAATTGCTCCCCAAGAAATTTGGATGAATTTACGGAAATTTTTTGTACATTATATCTATACATATTCCTGCAGAATACATGTTTTGTAAACATCTTCTTACCAGGATGAGTTTATTTAAATTTACAATATAAATTTTATCTGTGTAAAAATAAAAGTCGCACTTATTATACACAGGACAACAACAACAAAAAAGTGTGCTTCTGTATCCTGAAGTTTAGGAACTTATTCGGAGTAGTTTTGATGTGCTAAAAATATGAAAAGAATGTCAGATATCTTGAATTAGTTCAATCTTTATGATCGTTAACATATAATTTGGATATGAAATCTATATAATTAATTAACTTTATATGTAAATCATACGAAAAAAAAACGAACTAGGGTGAAATACCCAGTAGATGAACGATTTATATAGGAAATAACTATTACAAATTTCTGCTACACTAAAATAATTCGATTGTTTTCATAAGAAACTACTTCTATGGTGAAAACAAACAAACTATTTCAAAGTTCGTCTACTGAGTACTCTCTAAATCTGGAAGAGTGAAAAATCAAGCGTTTCACTCCGCTAAGTCTCAGAAGTGAGCCAGTCCGCTTCTAGTGAGATTCTCACCCGTTTCGAGTGAACTCTCACTTTTTTAGAGTGGGAAATTCACTCTGAAATTGGAGTGGCTGAGAGTTTCTAACCTCAAACCTTAGAATTCCACTCTAAAAGAGTGGGAATTTCACTCGGAATTTCGACAAGCTCACTTCTGGCTGCCTAAAGAGTGAAATCTCACTCTAAAAATTTTAGGGAGTAGTTCACCCCAGTTCAAGAAATCTGACTTCATTTTAGTATTCAGCACATTATAATCACTTCGAATGAGTGGCCAAACTTCAAGATATAAAGTAGCTATTCATCAGAGTTACAGTTTATTGTTAAGATAAACAGTGAATACCCTAGAGGACTTCCCTTAATGCATGATTTATGGTTCTGCAGCGCAAAATGTTTCATGTTCATGACGAAAGGATATCATCAATGTTTGAATAGGTCTCAAACATAAAATGTAGCAATCGCTATTTTCCTGTAATATGAGTGCCAAATCACAAATTGATAAAAATATTTCCAAACAGCGTAACACCACGTACATTCAAAATACATGAAAATAAAGAGAGAGTCCGGAGTGAATTATTCTACATTTATATAGTATTAGTTGTATCTTTGTGAAAATTTTCTCTCGCACCGACTTCCTGGCTGCATACCACAAATAATAATAACGTCTGAGTGGGGAGGAGAATAAAATGTATGTGGTTTGAACGCCTCTTATTTGAATGCATAAAGCAAGAAGGAAGGAAGAAAGAAATGAATATACAGAAGATGAAAAAAAGTATTCCGCGTTTACTTCGTTGTGCATTCTTTTATTTTCGATTCTCTTTGTAGTTGGCGCAAACATGCTTAATGCATTTTTCTTTCAAATATATTCCACAACCCTTGTTTATTTTGTACTAAGGCGAACGAACGACTTTCCGATGAATTCATAAGAAGGGTTTTTTCAAAGAATAAAATCTGACCAACTTGATATTTGAGAACCTTCTTTTTCCTTCTTTTCTCACATCGATGAACAGGAATTCATGATATCGTGCACATGAAATACTTCTCGATATTGAAATTGCTCCGATTCCATTATGCTCTACGAATAATGATCGTTATCAAGTTCAAATTATATTTTACATCACTTGAGTGTACATGTAGAAAAATCTTTGAAAACGTTCTCTTATCATTTCTGAAGTTCCCAATAACGGCTGCGACACTCAATGAACAAAAATGAATTCAAGAAGATGCGAAAATAACTTACAGGTCTGTTGGAGGGAGAAACAATGGTCGTAGAAAAAGATTATTTTTCCACTCATTTAAGGGATTCTCGGGGGTCGCAACAGTCACGTTGACGATTGATAGACGATGATAAAGCAACACTGAAAAACAATTTTTTAATCGAGTTATAATATGGAATTCTCAAGATACAAGAGTTTCCAGTGCTAGAAATTTATGATTTTGTTATTCCAGTGACGTTTGTCAGAGATTTATGAGCTATGCACACTAAGAAAACTTGTTAGTTGCAATAACCAAAAACGATATTAAATGGAAAAGTTGAGTTGTCTAACTGAAATATTGGGTGTGTTTTAGTTGAAGAACCAGATGTTATTTTTTGAACGATTCTAATTTATACTAAATGTTTTAGTCACGAAAGCCGAATTCTTGTAATCAGATTTTATTGGAAGATCTCCTTGATCTATTATTCGATCTGACATAAAGACATGAACCCGAATGGAAAAACTTTCAAAATGATATATAATTCATATACGACTATACATAACTTATATATAAATCATATTGGATTATATACAAATTATATAGAATTTTGAAAATTTTCTCATCCGGGAAAACTTTTCAAGGAAATATCGTAGGCGCAAGCCAAGTAAAAATGATCTTACGCTCTGATGTAAAAAATCATACATGAATAGCAAACTGAGAAAAAAAATAACCCAGACAGAGAAACTATTTCTTCCAATAGTGAAAAAGGAATTTTTTTTTATTTGAGGCATATTCTATTGTTGCGATGACCATTTGATTGCATTGAAAACATACCTCGGAATAAAGAAACATACATTTGAATGAAAAAAATATTGCTTTGTCCCTGTTGGGAGACATTATTTCTTTGTCAGAATGAATTTTTTTCTCGGTGTAGGGGAGACTGGGGAGTTGTGAGACGGGTTTTGTTTTTGTGGCAAAAATACTATAAAAATAATGTTTTTCTATATTTGAGCGGTTTTAATCTTTAATACAACTCCTAATACAACTTCTGGCTGAAGGAGTTTAAAGAATTCTAAATGGTTGGGAAATCATTACGGTTTTTCAAAAAGACGCGACACCAGCATTTTCCAAAGCATCGGGGGGTTGTGAGACACACCTTTAAATGAAAGAAAGTGGCATATTTTAATGAAATCTCTCTATTCAAACAATAAAATATGGCAAAATAAGTGGATGTCTGTTCCTTTCAGTTGAAAAAATAAAAGGAGAAATTATTTGTATAAGAAAAATGTAAAGAGTTTGAAAAAAAAAAATCGAAAAAAAGCTCAATTATTCTGACTCGTAATGGATGCAAGTGTAATAGTCTGCTCCTAAATTGATGTTTCGTATGAAGCGGTTGCGGGATCTATGTTGGCCATTTTCAGCGTCAAAATGTAACGTGACAATTTCAATTTATCGATGTTGTATGCGGTACTAACGATTCTTAGCGGCTTGTTTTTGATGATAATCTCTTTGATGGCAGGCACAAAGGCAGGAACATTAATTGATCGTTTGTTATCCGGATTATACTTATGACGCGGCATGATTAAAGAAATTACACGAAATCATAGAAAAATCTTGAGAAACACTCAGCTCACAAAAGAGGAACATTGAACTTGCATGAAACATTTAAAATATCCACAAAAAATGCGACATACGTATGTAAAGCACGATTTTAAATCGACAGCTGTATAATGTTGTCTCGCAACCCCCCGATTCCTATATTTTCAAAATGGTTACTGCATCATGGCTACATCAAATATTTATGCAAAAATTCTCTTACGTGTTGAAAGCCTGTTCTCCAAAGCATACTCTGTATACATTCACCTTTGTGGATAGCTTGGAAAACTAATTGAAGATACCACAAAAACGAACGCTCAAAAAAACTTTTTTCAACGGCAATCAAATCTCTACTTGGAGAGACTATGCATGCGTGTCAATATCAACAAATGTCAATTGAAAAGTGACATCTGAACGAGAAAAACAATCGATAGTGGTCCCTAGATGTCGGATTTTAGAAATATAGGTGCCGTGAGTGTGTCTCATGACTCCCCGGGTCTCATAACTCCCCGGTCTCCCCTATATATTTTACCAGGTGTGTAAGTATGAAACCAGAATTTTTGTACAGAAAAAACACGTTTATTGTAATGATATGATACAAAGTAACTTATTCGAAGTATTGTCCGTCGCTATCTATACATTTTTTCCATCTTTTTGGCAATTTGTGGATTCCGCGTCAAAAGAACTGTTGCTCTTTTGAGGCAAACCAGTCATCGAGCCATTTTCGTACATCTTCGTAAGAAGTAAAGCGCTGCTCGGCAAGTGCGTGTCTCATCGATGGAAACAAGTAGTAATCGGATGGGGCAAGGTCCGGTGAGTAAGGCGCGTGCTGAAGAATCTCCCAACGGAACGACTCTATCGTTTCCTGGACCTGTTTTGCTTTGTGTGCTGGGGCATTGTCATGCAGCAAAATTACCTTGTGTCGTCTTTGTTGGTATTCTGGTCGTTTTTCACGCAAAACTCGATCCAAATCGATCATTTGTTGTCGGTAGCGTTGAGTATTGACAGTTTCCCCAGGTTTCAGCAGCTCTTAGTAGATTACGTCCTTCTGATCCCACCAAACACACAGCATTGTCTCTCATCCGTAGCGGTTTGGTCTTGCCGTCGATGTTGATGGTTCACCCGGAGTAACCCATGACTTTTTGCGCTTAGGATTCTCGGAATATATCCACTTTTCATCGCCAGTCACAATTCGATGGAGAAATGACTTCCTTTGGAACCTGGCGAGCAGCATTTCGCATGATGTTCTGAGGTTTTCCTGCTGTCTTTCGTTGAGTTCATGTGGAACCCATTTCCCCACCTTTTGTATCTTTCCCATGGCTTTCAACCGAAGGGAGATGGCTTCTCGGGTCACCTTCAACCGATCCGCCAGTTGTTGTTGTGTTTGAGCGTCGTCTTCGTCCAACAAGGCTTGCAGGTCAGCGTCTTCAAACTTTTTCGGTGGTCTTCCACGTTCTTCGTTCCTGACGTCAAAATCGCCACTTTTGAACCGTTTGAACCACTCGAAACACTGTGTTTTAACGAGAGCATGCTCACCAAACACCTCCACAAGCATTCGATGGCGATTCGGCTGCGGTTTTCTTCAGATGAAAACAGAAAAGTAGTCCTGTCCGCAAATCGTAATTTGTTGGCACAAAACTCGACATGTTTATCTCTAATAAACTAATGCTACTGAATGAAACTTGTGTTATTGTGAGTTGGAAATCTTTGTCGGATATCAATACAATAACAAGACGCCGCTGACGTGGTGTCTCGGTAACTGCATCGACATCTAGCGCCACCTATGGGCAAATTCCGGTTTCATACTTACACACCTGGTATTATACATGGATTTTGGACATATGATATAGAGTAAATCAGGGTAAGATGACGCACTTTCCTGCTTCCCTACAACGTGGAATGAACCATAAAAGTTCATTTACTGAGGAAGATTAAAAGATTTTAATTGAATCTTTATGTTGTCCTTGAGTGAACGAGATTTATTTTATGCCGTAAAAAAGCCGGGAACGTACGTCATCTCACCCCGCTTTGCCCTATATGGGGATTATATGTACCATACCCAATGACAACAAACCCGCCAAAATACCATCATTTTGAGGTCATCTTCGCAAATCTGTTTTCATTGGGTCAGTGGTGGCAATTCTTGGGAAAGAATTGACTCTTTCTCATAGAAATTATATCGAAGTTATATCAATATTTTGCACAAATCTATAAAAACTAGATGGAAAAAAAATCGCTTCTGTTGAAAAATCCCCATCATCTCCATTACTGACCATAATGTTATTCTTGAAGTTATCCTGCACGGGTAAAACGAAACATCAGTGAGTGTTTTTCCGACACGACTAGGTCGTGTTATGAAAAAAAAAAAAAAAAAACAATTATTTCAAGACTACTGGTTCCCGTGTGGAAATCAATCCTGGGCATCCTAAGGTAGACCCTGGCCCCGTAGGGGTATATCTTAGGCATCCAATATAAGGTCGCCTCCCCACGGCCCATGTGGGCCTCAGTTGGGGGTGCCAGTATATTCTAGGAATATTTCAATCCAAGAATGCCCACCTACAGTCTATATAGGCCCCGAGTAGGCTACCATTTTTTTATCTGGATATTTAATACCACACGGAAAAAAGAAAATGGAGAAATTTACCTTGTACGATGACAACGCGTCGCTTCGAGTCTTAAAATGAAAATTTTTACGAAATATATTGTCAAATAATTCACATTATAAGACAAAAATAGATTCTTCTCTTATGATGTGAACTATTTGACAATATATTTTGTAAAAATTTCCATTTAAAGACTCGAAGCGACGCGTTGTCATCCTACAAGGTGAATTTCTCCATTTTCTTTTTTCCATGCATTACGGGGCCTAGATTGAAAGGCGTAACATTCCAAGTTGGGGCCACTTTTCAAGTAGGGTTTATAAACCTGGCCCAGCTCTGAGCCTTGGAGAAATTTCCACACGGGTTAATGTATAGACATGAATCAGTTACGTCTCCCCAATATTATATGCTATGAAGACACGATTGATTCATGTCTACGCTGTAATCAGTGACGTCAGACTTTTTTTGTTTTCATAACACGAACCATCTGATCATGTCTGATAAAAAACTCACTGATGTTTCGTTTTTTCCGTGTATATTAGGGCGGATTTCAAACTACTATATATATATATATATATATATATATATACATATGTATATGTATATTAATCATCAACAAAACCTGTGTAAAATGTATGGCCACATGATTTGTTTGGCCCACAAGTAACAGATCAAGTGAAACAGATGATTGGAAAGTGGCAAATCGAGTAAGAAAGTCTAAACGCAACAAAAGACACGGAAATAAGCTTTGCAAATGGAAGGTCCGCATGGCCTTAACGTTAGATGACTTCCGGTTCTATGCTCGAATGTGTCATGATTCTACGCGACATAAACGAAAATAGACATCGGAGCAAAAAGCGACTACATCAAATAACTCTGACGATGTTAGTAGAGCGTTTTCTTGGAGATTTCTAAATTCGAACTGTAACTGAACTACTCAGAGGGATTGACTGTTAGCTCACTTGTAGTAGAGGAAATTTCTACGAAAGAATTTGATCAGAAATGTGAAAAATATGATAATGATTACCAAGGATATAGTCAAAAGTGGGGAAAGAAGGAAATTAAGCTGGAAATATTAGCGTTCTTTCTGGGTAAGATTGCTCTGCACAGAATTCATAGAAAGATTTAGAATTTTCAAGGATTGATCTTCGAAGAGATTTTGTTTTGAATTTGAGAAAAAAAAATATTTATTGCAGTCCGAAATTTGGACTCCATACCACAGTAAATAAAGTACTGGAAACCAATTCTTGAAAATTTCAGATCTTCTTATGGGTTCAATACGGTACTCCAAGTGTTGCGTTGTAAAATATTGGTCTTCCAAAACACGCTTCGCGACGCATTGCCTGGAGTATGGTATCGCACCGTGCGCGTGACGTATAACTCGAATGTGGCGGCAAAAAATCCATACTTCACAAACCATATTTACCATCATAGAAAAAATTGCTGACATTTTTTAATTGACCAATTCTATTTTTTCTATAGAAATTCCATGAACTTTTACTCAAACTACAAAAATTGTTGCTAGCGCGCTCTCAATCATTTTCATAACTCGGCGCCCGTGGTTAAATTGATGAAAGTCAATGGGAATTCGATGTTCCAAAGGTTTCATGAAATTGAATTGATCAATGAATTTCAATAAATTTTTTTGTCAGCTCTCAGAGCACAACAGGTCATTGAAATATTTATGGAAAAGCGTGAAAGAAGTTTTTACGTTTAAAAACTTCCCAGAAACAAATTGGGCTTTTAGGGAAGTTATTAACACTAGCTTGGGTGGAAGAAATCTCCAAAATGACGTATAATATACACATAATTAAATGTAGTTTATATATAGTTTGCATATAATTATACTTGAATTATATATAATTTTGAAGATTTTTCCATTGGAGAGAGGGCCTGGCTGCTTACTCAGTGAACATTTTTCTCCTCAACATTTCAAACATTCATTATGTTCTGTAAATGCTAACAGAAAGTTCTCTAATGCATCGATTTCGGAAATCTTTTAGATACTTTGCATATGAGGTCGGGAAGTTTTCAAAAAGTTGACTTAGATCACATTCTGATAACTCCTAGAGCTCATGAGGCAGTTCTCTAAAAGATTTCCGAAATCGACGCATTAGAGAACTGATATCATTTGGAGAACATAATGAATGTTTGAAATGTTGAGAGAAAAATGTATGCTGGGTACCCAACAAACACAAATTCTAAGACTTTGCGAAAAATGTTGTATGAGACATCTTTTAGATATCTAGTACATATCTTTTAGACAATGCTCTTAGATATCTAAAAGACGTCTTATGCAACATTGTTCGCGAAGTTTTAGACCCTGTATTTGTAGCAAAACGCTCTCAACATCTGTACACAGCGCTAATGTGAACGGTCTTTTTCCTTCTCTCAGATAAACTTTTTCTCTCTCTGAGCAAGCCCCTGCGGAATGGTGACATCACGTACTTAGAAAACATCCGCACAACGTGCAGACAGGAACCCATCAAACCACCATTCTTCCCCACCTTATGCAAAAAAAAACTCTGCCAATTGGCACACGTGTCCTAATCAACCAATTATGGTGAGACTTTTGGAAATTTGCCCAAACAATGATTGCTAGAGACTCTTTTCCACATTTCTCAACCGATTGTGATGAAACTTATGTGGGACCACTATGGAATTATAACTCAACCGCGATATACATTTCATTGCAATCAGTAGGGTTGGGAATTATTTTGGGCCATCCAATACAAGGTCGCATACCCACGGCCTATGTGGACCCCAGTTGGTGTTGCCAATATTTTCCTGGGATATTTCAATCCAGTTATGCACACCCACAGCCCATATAGGCCCAGAGTTGGCTACCATTGTTTTGCCTGGATATTCGATACCATTCCGGGGCCTAGATTGAAAAGCGAAACATTTCAAGTTGAGGCCACTCCTCAAGTAGGGATGAAAAACCTGGCCCAGGTCTTAGCCCAGGAGAAATTTCCACAAGGGTAGCTCGGGAATATTTGTGTAATTTCACAAGTATTTTCATTGGCCTCATGAAAAAATATATTTATTTAAAATAAACTACGCCTCACATACATTTCAAATGAAAACTGAGCAAAAAGTTTTGTAAGAAAGTCATTGTAGACTAAGAACCCAATTTCTTAGACTTGAAAAGAATTCCTTTGCCCGCATTCTGATAAATCTTGTTTCCGATGGAAAAATAATTCATTTCAATGGAAAAATTTTTCATTGAATTGAAATCACATTCTTCGAATTCAAGAAGGAATATATTTCTCCCTACTCCAAATGTCCGACAGATAATTTTCTGTCAGCATTTGGTCGGTTTTTGTCCCAGACATGATGATTTCCGACAGAACCAGACAAAATTTCGACCGGAATCCGTCAGGTTTTGTTTGGCTTTGTCTGGTATTCCAGTCTGTGCAGGATTTGATCGGTTTTTGTCTCAGGCATGATGATTTCCGACGGAACCAGACAGAATTTTAACCGGAATCTGTCAGGATCTGTCGGACATTTTTGATGGGGCTGTTTCAATTTCAAAATTTTTCGTCTCAATCTGATGAAAACTTTTTCCATTCAACTGAATTTTTTTCCATTGAGAAGAAGATTTATTTTTAGATTATATTAAGATTTATTTATTAAGAGTTCAATTGAGATATGACAACATTCTTTGAGGTTAGTGCTTCAAACCCACAATAACAGTACTCATAAAATCCAAACGCTTTGATTGTATGGGATCTTAGACATATTAAAACAATGTTTTTTGAACATTGTGTGTTAACTGGGAATTAAGATATAGGAGGCTTCTGAAGTAGTTGATCCTGGTCCTTGAATCACTTTTCCAGCTTTTTGATTGGCTGAAAAGTGATCGGATCAAGATCCAAGTATCAGGATTAACTACTTCGGAAGCCTCCATAAGGAGTGTCATCTCTTATAGCGTTGGATTCAGAGAATGGTACATTTTTGGGGCAAAATTACAAGTCAAATTCTACCACTGCCCGTATAGCACTGTATAGTACAACCACCGATCCCCGGACATTTCTCCGTCGCCTCTACGTCGCTTCTCCCTCCATTCGCCTTGTATCCAAGTCTTCCTTTTCTCCACCTCGCTTCCACGGAGATGCGACGTGGACATCGGTGGGTGTGCTGTTAGGGTGGTAGCGTGGTAAACGTTAGTCATGTACAAAACTTTCATGAAAATATTATATCTTATATAGTTTATTTTCACTTCACGCCCTGGTAAAAAAATCTCTCTGAATCTCTCTGAAAATTTCACGTTTCAGAGGGATTTAGAAAGAATCAGAGAAATTCAGAGCAATTCAACGTGGTTCACAGGATTTCAGAGATTAGTGGATTGAGAGAAGTTGTGATTCGAATTTTTCAAAAGGATTCAGAAAAATTCAGAGGAACTCAGAGAGATGCAAGGAAATTCTGGGAAATTCAGAGAGGAACATATTCAGTAAAATTCTTGGTCCTGCATTTCAGGAGCGTTCAAGGAGTGTCAGACGCTTTCAGAGATAGATGAATTCAGAAAGATTGTGCGTAGAACTTTTCAGAAATATTCAGTGGAATTTAGAAAGATTCAGAGGAATTCAGAGAAATTCAGAGAGCAATTAATTCAGCTAAATTTTTGGTTCAGGATTCCAGAGGTATTCAGAGAGTGTCAGAGACTCACAGAGACAGGTGAATTAGGAGAAATTGTGCGTGGGATTTTTCAGAAAGATTCGGAGGGATTCAGCGGAATTCAGAGAGATGCGGGGGAAGTCTGAGAAATTCAGAGAGGAATAAATTCAGTAAAATCTTGGCCCTGCATTTCAGGGGCTTTCTGGAAGTTTCAGAGACTTCCAGAGGAAGATAAATTAAGAAAAATTGTGCATGGAATTTTTCAGAAATATTCAGAGGAATTTAGAAAGATTCAGAATAATCCAGAGAGATTCAGAGAAATTCAGAGGAATTCCCCAAACAGCACAACGTGCCACAGGAACGTTTATGGAAGGTTAATAGAACGTAGGGGAGCTCTTCTGAATGTTCAAAAAGCGTCTCAGAGACACTGTTAGGGTCAGAGGAAGCTTTGAAATCTGAATACATTGAATTCCGGGATATTTAGAGGAATTCAAAGAGATTCAGAGAAAATCAGAGAGATTCAGAGGAATTCAGAGGAAGCTTTGAAATCTGAATACATTGAATTCCCGGAGATTTAGAGGAATTCAGATAGATTCAGAGAAATTCAGAGGAAGCTTTGAAATCTGAATACATTAGATTCCGAGAGATTTAGAGAAATTTAGAGATATTCAGGTAAATTCGGAGGGAGCTTTAAAATTTAAATATATAAAATTCTGAGGGATTCAGTGATATGCGAAGAGATTCAGAGAAAGTTGAAGAATTCAGAACGTATCACTATCGGAAAAGTCTCTAACTTCCTCTGAATTACTCTGAATCTCTCTGAAATTTGTCCAAAAATGTAGAAAGATTCAGATAAATTCAGAGAGATTCAGAGAGATTTTTTTTACCAGGGCGGTCTAAAATTGACCAATTGACCTCGCATTCTTGTACATAAATAACGTTCACAGCGCGGCAAAGTGTTGGAATCTGACTTGTAATTTTGCCCCAAAATATCTACCATGTCTGTTGTGTTGAGAGCAATGAAGATGGATGACAATCCTTATGGATGCTTCGGAAGCAAGCTGCAAGCCCTTGAGACGGTAGTATGCGAGAAGCCCGACTGGTAATAAGCCCGAATGGCACTTAAGCCCGACTGCATTCAACCCGAACGACTTTAAATCCGAATGACAGTTGACGCGACTAATTATAAAAATATAATTAAATGAAATGGAAAATTAATCGAAATCAAAGCGTAATTAATCTTTAATCTATATATCTTCACAGTAAAAGGGTGAATAACCCAACTAACATTCAGACATCTTAAAGATATCTTTAAGAAGTCTCAATGCGTTTGTAAGAAGTCTTAAAAAACATTCTAAAAGATACCGAAACGAATCCTAAAAGATGTCTTATGAAACACGTATAGAATTCGAAAAGATATCTTGAAGAGTTCTTAAAGATGTCTTGAAGAGTTCTTAAAGATGTCTTGAAGAGTTCTTAAAGATGTCTTGGAGAATTCATAAAAACGTCTTGGAAGACTCTTGAATTTGTTCACAAAAAAAATTCTTAACCTTTTCTTTTTCCTTTCCCTCCTGTTTCTTCAACTGCTCTCGCGTTCGGATAAAGTTTACCTGATTTCGACCCTTGTTGTTACGGGAATCGAACCCATTCACTTGACGATATATTTACGCCTCAGTCACTTGAGCTATACGTACAACATGGTAGAGACGCCCATAATTGGCAATATGACATAATGAAATATGTCAGCGGTGTCCAGTTTCAAAGTGAAAATGATCTTTTGAACAATGATCTTATCACATGAATAAATATCAAAAGAGTTGAATGTAATTACAAATAGGAAAGATGAATAAATTTAGTGAAACATATTTAGAAATCAATTCTGTGTTCTAGTAGTCGTTAATATTTCGTGAATACCGCAGATTCTTCCTAAAGTATTTCTGACGAATTGTTGTGAAGTGGATATTCGGTAATTTTATTGTGCACGTCATAAGGCGACAAAATCGTACTTTTTACAAACTTTCAAATTTCTTGATATCTCAATGATTGATTCAAGCTTTTAATTCATGGATATGGAATCACCTCATTTGCAATACGATTGTAATAACAGGTACATTCAAAGTTTTATTCTGTGTTATTCATGATCATGTGCTCATATAACCTCAAAGCTGCTGAAAAATTTATGTTCTTAAACGTGTCTTAATCAAGACATCTTTCCGAAATCTCCTCAAGACTTCTAAAAGATATCTTCAAGAACTCTTCAATAACGTTCTTGAAGACCTCTGAATCAAGACATCTTTTAGAAATCTTTTACAAGATGTCTTTCCAATACTTCTAAGAGATATCTTTAAGAACTCTTCAAGAAAGTTCTTAAAGATCTCTCAATTAAGTATTCTTTTAGATATCTTCAAGAATTGAAATGTTAGTTGGGAAGCTTTGATTTCGATTAATTTTTCATTTTATTTGATTATATTTTTATAACTAGTCGGGTCAACTGTCATTCGGGTTTAAAGTCTTTTGGGTTATAATCTGGTCGGGCTAACCCAGGGGGCATAATCTCGAATAGAAAATTTTCAAACGGATTTCAGCGCCGCCATACGGTAGTACAGTGAACTATTTTACACTTATACACTAACACTAATTCGAAAATCGGTGTGATTTGTTCATTGTTTGTGTTAGTTGTATCTATGACGAATAATTCACTGTACTACCGTACAGCAGCGCTGAAATCCGTTTGAGAATGTTGCATTTGAGATTATGGCCCCTGGGCTAACCCCAGTCGGGCTTAAGTGCCATTCGAGCTTCTCGCATACTACCCCTGAGATGATCGAAAATACCCTATATCTTACTTCGTGACAGGGTTGGCACGTAATATACTTCTAAGTATTTTACATAGTTTACGACACGTAAGAAACCGAGTATCTTACGCATAAAACCAACCCCTTGCCTTTGGGGGGACAGGAGGGTTCAAGTATCTTACATATATTACGTGTCAGAATCCAAGTATGATACGTAAGAAATTGAAAAATCACGTAATAAACCCAACCCTGCTTCGTGATCGTTTCCATAGATGTTGAACGCACGACAGGGATCGAAACTCCTAGAATTGGACACGATGTTCATTGGCCAATTCTTATAGAACAGCCAACCACGTCTAACATTCCATGAGAAGTGATCAATCAGAATCGTGTACGATCCTATGAATTTCGGACCTTGTTGGGATTGTACCTTGAACACACCCCAAATCTACAACCGCTTTTCTATCAAATGTCAAGTGCGGTACTGCTACTCAAGAATAAAACTTGCGATTTGCTGCCATTTTCACCCGGTCCGCCGACCACGCAGAGGTTTCCAAGATGGCGAAAAAAACGTTAGCAGATAAAACTCCTCAGAGTGAAGATAATGTGAAAAATAATGACGATACAATTAACGAAGATGATGAACCAAACTTCAGTGATCCCGAGGGATTCGTGGATGACATCAGTGATGAAGGTAAACAGTGTTTGTAATTGACATTCAACACTTGCCACCTTGTGCCTTATCGAAGGGGCATGGCTACGTGTGGTCGGAAATGTGGCACATGTACTTAACCTCAACCTTTTGAACGTTATTTTTTTTTTTTAATTCAAATTCGTCACGTATATCATGGTTTCATATGAATATGAATTTTATATTTGTCAACTCTTTTGAATATTACATAATGCTCAATTTTCAAAATATTTAATTCATTGAAACTATTGCGCTCAGCGTTTCAACTCCTCTCTCACAAACAATCGTAAATCACTTCGTTTTAACGTTCAGAGTTTACATTGATACTGTTTCTACACCAATCTGCGTAAGATAAACATCCCCACACACTGAAATATAAACATTCTAATATACGTTGCACACTATAAACTAATGAGAAATAATATGATTGAACGGTTAGTACGTTTCAATTCAATTTTTCTGTCTGTTATTCATTTTATTTGATCATATTTCTAATTAGGATCTAATTGAATTCAAAGTGTGTAAAATTTCAATCTTGATTCCAATAACTTATCCTGACAACTATATTGACACAATCAAATTTCAGAATTATTGGGTGATCTCTTAGCGCACAAACCTTTAGAAACGGATGGCGTGGAATCTGTTATTGTTGTTGATGGAGTACCTCAAGTTGAACCTGAAAGATTTGAAAAACTTCAGTCTTTCAACAACAAGATTTTAGCTAAATTTGGAACAATAGTTAATCAATATTATCCCAAAAATGAAAATGGTGTCACAAAAGGGTTAGTTTTAAATCATAATCTCTTACTTCAATAAACCTCTATCCATTTGATGATCATTAATATATATATATAATGTAATATAAAATAATTATTTTGCAGCTATATTTTTGTTGAATATGCCACTCCGTTCCAAGCTCTAACTGCTGTAAACTCAGCCAACAATATAAAGATTGACAAAAATCATACTTTCAAAGTTAATTTATTCACCGACTTCAAGAAGTATGAAGAAATTCCAGACAAGTGGGAACCACCAACCCCAAAGCCATACAAAGCGGCTCAAGATTTACATTATTATCTTTTAGAACCAGACGCTTACGATCAATTCTGTGTGTTAGCTGGAAATGGATCTGCAGTAACAGCTCAAATTTGGCAGAATTCTGCACCAGAGCCAACATTACTAGAAGAACGTCCAGTAAGTTGAATTATATGATTTATTTGAATATACAAGGATTAATATCAACTTTTCCCTCTCACAGCGCTGGACAGAAACCTATGTCAAATGGTCTCCGTTGGGTACATACCTTGCTACTTTCCATAAACTTGGAGTAGCTTTGTGGGGTGGCAATGGATTTGCTCAACAAGCTAGATTCGGTCAGAAAGGTGTGGAGTGCATTGATTTTTCACCATGTGAACAATATATTGTAACTTATACCCCACGAACCGATGTTGGAGTAGACCAAAGACGTCTCGTAATTTGGGACATTCTTACGGAACAAGAAAAACGTTCCTTCAATATCGATGGATCCTCAGTATGGCCAATTTTCCGCTGGTCTCACGATGATAAATATCTCGCTCGTATGAATGAAGATAATTTGAGTGTTTATGAAACACCAGTGAGTTTTGAAACAATGCCAAAACAAATTAATACTGAATTGAATTTTATACAAAATTTATGTTTCAGTCATTTGGATTGTTGGATAAGAAAAGTATTAAAATTCCTGGTATTAGAGATTTTAGCTGGTCTCCAACTGATAATGTTTTGGCATACTGGGTGCCAGAAGACAAAGATGTTCCAGCTAGAGTTACTCTCCTCGAGATTCCCAAGTAATTATTTTTTATGCGATGCAAAATTTTCTTTAACCCTTTAGTACTGCAAATTTCCCCTACCATTTATTTTTTAAATGGGAAAACCCCTAGTTGAAGAAATCCATTGATTCTCGCCAAATCTCATTGAAATTGCACTAAGGTCTGATTGATCGATCAGATCTTTGCCCGATTCAAATGAAATTTGACAAGAATCAACAGGTTTCTTGTAGCCAGGAAAACTAGAGACGTGCTGTTTCGTGCTGTTGCAGCGGCAAAGGGTTTACCCTATTTTTCTCTTGAATTAAATATTCTATCTTTGTTTTCAGTCGTAACGAAATTCGTAATAAAAATTTATTCAACGTTGCCGATTGTAAGATATATTGGCAAAAGTCCGGCGATTATCTATGCGTAAAAGTCGATCGTTTTGCCAAGCGTAAAGAAAAAACTGAACAAAAATATACGGTAAGGTTTATTTTTGTATTCCAATATACCAGAAGTATAAGAATCTTTTTTCAAATTATAGGGAATGTCGTATAATTTCGAAATATTTCATATGAGGGAAAAACAAATCCCTGTGGATAGTGTAGAAATAAAAGAACCGATTCATGCTTTTGCATGGGAACCCGTTGGAAACAAATTCGCCATCATTCACGGAGAAATTCCAAGTGTAAATGTCAGTTTCTATGAAGTACGATACGGTCATCAGCCTGGTCTTCTCAGTAAGTGATAGATGATCAGATTAGTATATGCATGTTCTTATCAAATCAGCGTAATTTTGAAGAAATCTTTTATGCTTATCAAATTTTATTTTCTGTTACAGAAAAATTGGAAAAGAAAGCATGTAATCATTTATTCTGGTCTCCTTCTGGTCAGTTCATTGTATTGGCTGGTCTCACTACAATGGCAGGAGCTTTGGAGTTTATCGATACAAACGATTTTACTATTATGAATTCAACTGATCACTATCAAACCTCAGATGTTGAATGGGACCCTACAGGACGGTAAAGTGACTCAATAAACTGATAATTTTGGAAAAGCAAAGTTTATGAAAGAATCGGCAATAGAATCGCCCAAATGCATCATTACAAACTATTTTCAGTTATGTGGTGACAGCAGTTTCTAGTTGGAAAACTAGCGTAGACAATGGTTATTGGATATGGACGTTCCAAGGAAGAATTTTAAAAAGAGTCAACCTTAATGCATTCAATCAACTGTTATGGCGACCAAGACCACCCACTCTTTTGACACCAGAACAAATCAAAGAAATAAAGAAGAATTTGAAGAAGTATTCTTCTCAATTTGAAAACAAAGATCGTATGAGACTTACAAGAGCATCAAAAGTAATTAAATGCAATATATATGTTTTATTTAGTGATTTCATGATAGCATTTCTTCAATTTTGCTTTTATTAATGAATTATTATTATAATTTGTAGGAATTGATTGAGAAGCGATGTGCATTGATGAAAGCCTTCGAGGAGCATCGTACTAAACGAATTGATGAATGGAAACTTCAAAAAGCACGTCGTTTGGAATTACGTCGTAGTGAGTACTTTGAAAATAAAATTTTGCTTGGAGGGTATGGTATTTGAATCATTATTGTCATTATTTTTTCCTTCCAGATATTGACACAGATGAATTGGACTCTGATGCAAATAACGTTGAAGAAGAAGAAATCGAATTTTTCGTCAAGGAAGAAACGTTTGTCATTGGTGATAAGTAAATTTGCTCTCTGGTTGGAAGTTAACTTTGCTTCGTTCTTGGAAATCTCTTGCGCAAAACCGGTTAACGATTGTCTGTCAATCGTGTGACTCATTTCACTGATCAATTGAACTTTGAAGAGTCACGTTAATTTGTGACTCCAATAACAATACGTGAAAAAAATGAAAATTTCGCGTATTTACAGACTCTTTCATTATTTCTACATTTTTATCGGAATTGCCGCGTCCACGGTGTCCACTTTCCGTATAAAATGTCGTAATCGTAGTAATATCAAATTATATCATATACCATATAGAATAGGATGGCAACAAAACAATAATGATCCTATCGATTTATACAACCAAAATATTTTTATTTATTTAAAACAAAAAACACTATCCACGTCAAAATTAAATCCTAAATATATTACAAATATTTACAACTACATCGACAAAACCAACCATAAGTTGGTCTAAGGCCATGAATAGAGGAATAAATGATAAACAGATAAAAATTAATTTTTAATTAATAATTATGTAGATAAAACAATTGTATAAATAATTTAACTTTTATTTGATTTCTATTCAAAAAAAAAGTCTTCTAACGCTACTTAATACTGCATCAGTTTCGGAAATTGTGAAATGTTTTCCAAAAAAGATAGATGAGGTAGAGCATGGAATCCAGTTAGAAATAATAACGGAAGAGAAAAACTGCAGCGCATACCCACAGTGGAGCAGCTCTATCATTGCTCAGTAGAGTTTTTCTTGTCACAGGTTGTGCTCGTGAAAACAGATGTTCGTATTCTTCCTGTAACTTTGTTTGCAATTGTTCGTTCTTTGTAACAATTGCCACTTGAGTTTCCAAATCTCTTCTTACAGACCTGTAACCTTTTTTTTACACATAAAATCACATTGTTCGATCAACTTCACGATGAAGCACTGGTGTAAAATAATTTCATTGAAAATTATAATATCGAATCCTACTCTTGGATCATGGGTGTAAATAAGGATTTCAAAAAAGCTACTCTTGACTTTGGAGAGAACATAAGATATATTGATCACTTACCAAAATTCGGGGAACCAATAAGGGTTAAGCAAGGTCCTCTTTCACCTGGTAGAGAATACCAAAGACCTTTTGCATGATACGTCCAACTTGGTCTAACAAATTCCCATAAAGTAATTCTATTTTCTTGACCCATTTTTTCACATTCTCTATAAAAAGCTTCCTCTATTTTAGTGTATGCTGCTGGAATACCTCCAGCAATTCCTTTTGCTCCTGCAAATTAAATTCGTTTTCATAAAAAATAAATTATCAAACAATATAATGTGTGTAATTAAATTTTATAATAATTAATTTCTATGTGTTCAACAATGAATTTTGATATTTATAAATTCAAAAAAATTATGAAAGTATAACTTTTGCAGTATATATTTATAAACACATGCCGGATTTAAGAAAATTGAAGCACCAGGATTCGAGTCAGTGCATTTTTGATAAAATCGATTAGTTCCCGAGAATTTATAATGGGTTTATAAATATTTGTCTACAAATTGCGATACATCCCTAAGATTTTGGAGGCTTATTCCTTCGAACATATGATTCATACTTCACATACCAAAGAATCCATTGGCGGTAGGATGAGCCGTTAGCAAATGACACGACGCTTGGCAGTACTTGAGTAATGCATTACTATATTCGGAAGTCAAATTGAAATATCCTGTAGCCCAACGTAATATGCCATTCGGTGGTAGCGTTTGTAACAATTTTAATGTTACTTTACTATCATGATGAATACCAAGTTGGCCCATTTCGATCAAGGGAAAGATCCAAGTATCCGATTTGGATGGCTCTATAGCAAGAAAAGAAACGAATTCAAATCCTTTCCAAAAGAGAAATTATTATAATGCATACCTTTATCCATGCATTTATTCATTTCATTTTGAAAAAGACTCTGAATTTTATCAGCTGCTTCCGTAGTGAAATCCTTTCTAGAACCTTTGAACGGATGAGATTTCATTGTAGAATTTAATTTAGTACTATTATCAGATTGAAGAATGAAACTGAATTCACCCACTCGTTCCACCAAGGCATCATAAAAATCGCAAAGCTCTATACAGTCTTCTATTAAAAAATAACGATCTTGTCGATTGGTGAAATAATCATTACTCAAGTTTGCACTGTTGAAAACATTAACATCATTTTTCTTATTAGAAGGAATATAGATACATACATCAAAATTTCACTTACCCACTTATGATGAGAGAATTGTCTATCAAATATATTTTCATATGTTGTAATCCTATTATTTCATTGAATCTATCTGGTATTATTAATTTCAAAAATCCTCTAAGTTTCGGCGTATGATAAAGGAAAACTCTATAACATTGTCGCCATTTTCCAGACACTAGCGGTTCTAACATTTTACGTGAATTTTGCTTTCCTCTCGAACCTCTCATATAATCCAATAAAATTTTCACTTTGATGTTACCTTGAGACGCATCTACGCTCTCTTCGATAACCTTCACCTGTTCAGAGAATAAAATACATATGGATTTTGCAAGGAGAAAAAATAGCTTTTGTGTGAACATTATCATACCAATTTGGACTCCAGTTTTCCAGAACCCAAATATAAAGATGCAAATGTTATCCTTTTAGTCGCGTATTTACATTTTTCTAAGAGGGTCGCATAAAAATTACCTGGTTCATGAATGACGCTGATCTAAATATAAAAGTACAATTATGACTGAACACAGTTATATCAATGATTGAAAACATACTTTGGAACCATCTATGGGAAATCCAGGGGCAGCTTGATGCAACCAAGATATAAAATGTGTTTCAGAAGAAGCTGCATCGTCCTCTATTATTCTCTCTTTGTTCATAACTGCAACTGGTATTTTATGTTTAAGGACTGGATTTTTATTGAATTCTGTTTCAATTTGAATTCCTGATAGAGATTTTAAACCAGGGAACCTATGAATTTATATTTTAGGTTAGAAATTGATTTCACGGTATCTTACATATCATTCCAGTGAAGTCCATATGATTTTTTACTGTTGATTAACTTTATCAAGTTAAAACAATTCAAACGTAGTGAAATAATCGCAGACCTGATCAAAATTACACAAAATTAAATAATGACATGCAAATTGAAACAACCTTGAGGCCTATGAATTGATTCTATATTTCATATTCAAAATACGTACTTTGCAGTATATATAAACTTGTTTTTACCCGGATGGATATACATAAACTGAATATATTTAAAATATTAATGAACAAATGAGATGAAATAAAAAACGTTAATGTAACGTTAAGATCAGTTATTTGGAGAAATAAAATACCAATTCGGTGGTTTAATTTATTTCAAAGAGAATTTAGTCACTTACCGTTTGAAAATTTTTATAACTGAATTATTCATGTGTGTTATTTTGAACGGAATATGAATAAAATAATATTTATCAAATCTAATATGTATACATGAAATAATAAGCTTTCAAATCTGGTTAAGACATAGTGCATTTTCATGAAGATGCTGTGAAATAAGGCTTCTTTCCATAAACATAGTAATACATATCCCGTAAAGAATAAGTGCGCGCCGCGGAATATCATTGCGCAGGATATTGAAAGGTGTTATTTCATACGAGCATTATACTTCAAGCCCCGTTTCTCGAGATTACAAAGGTAGTACACTCCGTTCTCGCCAGATGTCACAACGTTCAGAGTCCTAAAAGAAAAAAATTCCACTGGGAACGTGCCCATCATGCGCACGCCCTCTCTCTCATCTTTTTTTCGTTGTGCGCGTGCGCGTGACGGTAACGTCCTTCGGTGATATATTTTTCGTGTTGAAGTTGTCAATTTGTCATCATATAAATATTATAAAGTACGGAAAGAAGAGGGAAGAAGAAGAAAAGAGAAGAAGAGCGGGTGATGAAAAATGAAAAAAAAAAAAAAATGGAAAAAAAAGAGTTTATTGACGTACCCGGCGAATCTGATGGCGATCAAGGTCAAGTGCAAGTTCAAACGAAGTTCACACAGAGGTTGGCGTAGAGGGTATGTAAAACAAAAAAAAAAAAAAAAAAAAAAAAAAAAAAAAAAAAAAGAAGAGTGAATAATAGAATAGGAAATAGATAAATAAAAAGATAGGTTGTATATTATATTATATTATATATATATAGATCGTTAATGGTATATATGCATAACAATGGAAATGACAATTAAAATTAAAATTATTAATACAGATATTTATATGTTGACATGATAAGTCAAAAGAAAGAGATAAGTCAAAATTGCTAGAGCTAAGCTTGCACGTATAAGTAGAGGGATAAGGCAAATGAGCAGAGGTATGAAATGAATTGAAGGTTTGAATGAATTAAAATAAATATTTTTATATATATATATATATATATATATATATATATATATATATATAAAAAAAAAAAAAAATAAAAAAAAAAAAAAAAAAAAAAAATACGTTCAATAGGTAATCTTGAAAAAAAAAAAAAAGAAAATGAACGAAAAAAAAGAAAATGAGCTTCCAGTGGGTATCGTCCTGTAGAAGAAATCTAGAAAGAAGGCGACAGAAGAAGGCTTGAGGAGGACGATGGAGGAGACGAGGACTTGATTGAGGATGTTGAGACGATCCTTAGGATTGAGAGGCGGTTATCAAAGATATTCATCCGTCGTCGTTCAGTTGTTGGAACGTGGTTGAATTGTTCAGAAATTGGAGGAATTGGAAAAAATTACTAATCTAAAGATCCAAAGGAATTATTACCTGAATTTTTACAGGTAATGAAACTAAATCCTGAAATAGGAGCTACTCTCAAATAAAAGCAGATAAACAAGATGAGGATGGATGAGAATGTTGAAGCATTTGATTACTGCATCGGAACAGGAATAAACAGGTTGCTATACGATAAAGAACGAAATAAATATGTTACTTCAGACTGGTTTTACTTGTAGACTGACAAAATGGTGATTGCAATGTTGCATGCTGGCTAAATGTTTAAGCAATGTAATGCTAAAAAGCATTCATCCTCCGGACAGGATAAGGATCTATTGGATCTATTGAATAGCACAGAATTGGTGCCAAATTGGGATTGGGAGAAAATTCAGAAAAAAAATGGAGGCCAAGGAAAAGGCAAAGTTTAGTTTAAAGCTAAGTTTGAATAAGAAACCCGAATAGGTTTAAAGGCACAGTAACTCACGATTTAAACTCCTCCGAAACGGTTCATTGGCAGGGGGGCAAAAAAGGTCAAGCAACAAAGAAAAGAAACACGTTACGCACAGCAAGCAACCAGAGCACAACCAACGCAACAACAAGCAAACAACCAATCAATTTAACGCAAAATCCGCAGAATAGATGTATGTAACATTAGGAATAGGCTAAGGTAGAGTTGGGAGAGAGTTATTTATATTATTATGGAAAGAAGGGTACAAATGGATGTACAAAGGTCAAAATGATTAGGATGTGTTTTAAGATGAGATCCACGTGAGGAAAAATCATAAATAGAAATAGAGATCCATTCAGTTGAAAATAAGAAGCACTGGAAGCAAAAGCACTAATAAATAAATGTGCGGCCAAACATGGTTACAAAATAATTCAAATTTTATCAATTTTATTTTTGGTGCCAAAATCAAAAAAAATTCATTTTTTTTTTTAAATCACAAAAATAAAAATAAATTCATCGATACGATTCATTTTCAAGATGGAGGATTTGGAATCGGCGTCTAGAATAATATTATGTTATTTTTTTATGGCAATTGATTTGTTGCAGGATATTTTTTTGATTTCTGTTTATATAAAAAATGTAAAAATTTTTTTTTTTATTTGAATGGGCAACTGTTCGTGTTTTTGTTTTTGTTGATTTACTTGTTTTGCGTTATTTTTTTATTGAAGACAAGCCCGATTTATGAGTTTATTTGTATTTAGGTATTTTTATCGGTTATTTATTTATTTACATTTATTTATTGTTTATAAATTTATTTATGTTTTATAATGGATTTGTAGGATTTATGTATTGTTAATCATTGTTCATTATTATCAATACAAATAAGTCAATTACTACAAAATCAATGATATTAGATTAATTGATTTTTAGGATTTGTTGTAGATTCTCAAGTTGCCTGATTTGTTCTTTTAAAATTGGAAAAGAAATTGAAAAAAGAATGAAGAAGGAACAAAAGAATGTTGAATAAGGAATTGAAGCTTAATTGAACATTAGTCGCTGCTTGTTCAGCGGTACCATACGGATGGCTGTATACAAAGAGTCTGGAAGGGGAAAAACAAAATACAAAGGCTTTGTAAAAATGAACGATGATTATAATGCAATATTACATATTACAATAACGATGAACTTAATTATGGAAGAACTTGGATAGAATAAAAAAGAAAAATACTGAAGTTAGAAGGTTTGTGTATATAATGAAGAATGTTTGATATGAAGATGCAGTATTGTTTTAAGAGAAAAGATTTATAGTTTGAACGTTTTTGAAGTGGAAAGAAGAGAAGAAGTATAGAGGATTGAAATGTTTTAGAAAGGGAGAAATCAAGAGACTTCAGATTTGAAGGGACTTTAATATTTTAAATTATTTTACAACAAAGACATCACAACCGTAATTTTATGATAGTGGACAACACAACCGCTATCTCGTATTTAAATATTATTTCGCTTCTAAATTTGGAAATGGGATGCAATGGGCGAAGAATTTTAATCATTTATCCGAATCCAAATTTGGTTGGGTTGAAAGAGAAAGATTTCTGTTGCTTGAAGATGTGGAAAGATAGATAATCGGTTCAAAGAGAATTGTTGAGATAAAGAATTTTAGAGAGATGTAGGGTGATAGAGGGGTTTTTTGAGATCGTGTTTCAAAGGTTTGTAGAGTATTTGTTTCAGGATATCCCTAAGTGCAGAGTATTTGTTTACTGCTATACAGAAAGAGATTTTTTAGGAATAATTATTTTTTTTATTTTCGATGATTTTTTTTTTATGATTTTAGAAAGATTAGATACATTTATTAAAGGGAGTGATTCGATGATTTTAACCTGAACACCATTTTGACTGGAGAACCTTTGGTAGAGGAACCACCTTTGTTTACTAGTGCTTCTCAGCCATTATATATCATTCTTATCTTCAGATTTACCTGCGAGGAAAATATTTGTATCATTTGTTGGGAGGATTAATTTGGATCATTCATGCACGATCATTCACCACCGAAATCATTATTAGGTATTTTTGTCCACCGAATAACGGATCACAGTTATCCAGAGTTAACGTTGCTTGAAAAAGATGGAATATTTTTGCGAAAAAAAGAATGAAATCTTTTTTAAAAAAAAGTGGAAGCGTACGAAAAAGTTATATGAGTTTTTTTAACGCTCAGTTTTATACGTACTGCAGTTTTTGACGTTGCTTTTTAACGCGGACTGAACAATCTCTCTTTGATCTTCTATAAGGATGATCCGTATAAAACGTTTTTACAGGTATTTCGTTTGATCGGCTTGGGTAAGGTGTTTATAGATAGTACGTTATATAAATAGTTTTTTAAGAGGCGTATATCGTTTAATTATAGCGAGGCCCAAATACAATGTCTGACTGAGAAAAAAAGATTTATTTAAGATTATTCTGAAAAAGTTCCTTTGGAAACGTTATCGTTATAGAAAATGATAAAATTGTAGAAACGTAAGAAGGATTGGAGTAATAATATTAGAAAAAATGGAAACCAGCAGCCAAAATTAATGAAATGAGTTGTTGAAATTTAGGAACCACTTCATCTGTGTGTATATTGTTTGTAAAAAAGAACCATAAAAAGAATAGGAGATTAGAGATAAGGAGAGAAGATTGTACTATAAAAAGATTAAACCGTACAAAAAATAAGAGAAACGGGTTACATCACAGACTGTTAGTAGATGAAGAGTAGTAACATGTTAAAGTGTAAAAAATACAAGTATTTAGATCAAGTCGTGGGTATAAATGTGTCTAGTTCGTATATGCACGTTTTAAGAAATGATCATTAGAAAAACGGCTGGTGAAAATGGTGAGTTGCAAGTTTTTTAGAAGTTTGCTAACAAAAAAGTCATATAGGTTTGCATAAGAAAAAAGTACAGGTTGTAAGTTATAATTAAAAATTTGCAGGTTTTTGAAACAAGTTTTGTTAAATAGATTTTTTCGGTTCGTTCTCTTTGTCAAAAGGTAAAATAACTTTAATTCATGGGAAAGAAGAAACAAAAATTTTGAACAAAGTTTTAGTTTACATTTTAAATATTTAGGGGAATATTTTTTTAAAGTTTTAATTATAGATTTAAGTTTTATTTGAAGAATGATATTGTTAGTTTGAATAAATTTTTGTCAAATTTGTGAAAAATAAAAAAAAAAAAAAAAAAATAAAAAAAAAAAAAAAAAAAAAAAAAAAAATAAAAAAAAAAAAAAAAAAAAAAAAAAAAAAAAAAAAAAAAAGAATAAAATAAAGTAAAATTTACAAAGCCAAGTAAGTACAGTTGAATTACATCACCTGAAAAATACTACCTTTCTAATTGTTAAAATTATTATCAAAAGATAATTGCCCAATTGAAAAAATGCACAAGACCATTTGCTTTTGTTTTTTGTTTTTGCCCTTGCTGAAATCTTGTTTTTTTGTGTGATGTGTTCTTGATTATTTTGAATTGTGAGAGTTCTTTTTTTGTGTTACTGATTTGGGACAGTGGGCATGGGAATGTGTGAATACCTAGAAGTTTGCTTGCGTGAATCAAACGTCCAACGTCGAGCAATTTTCACATTTTCCGGGATTCTAGAGAGCCTCAAGGGAGAGAGTGGACATCGGAGGTTTGCTGTGATTGGCCAAGGCCTTAAGAAGCCATATTGATGGAGTATTCCTATTATGATTATGATTATAAGCCAAATATAATCATAATCATAATGGGAATACTCCATCAATATGGCTTCTTAAGGCCTTGGCCAATCACAGCAAACCTCCGATGTCCACTCTCTCCCTTGAGGCTCTCTACGGGATTCAGCGTGAAGCTGTAATTTCATGGGGCGTCGAGCATCGAGCGTCAACATTAGAAAGAAAGAGAGGTCACACAGTTCTTCTCTTTCCTTCTAATGTTGACGCTTGATGCTCGACGCCCCATGAAATTACATCTTGAAAGCTGAACAGTGTTTAGCTTTGACGCCGTTCTAATCCATAATTGAGTTTCAGCACAATCCATAATTATTCAATCATTCTCAATAGTGCAGGATAAAGAAGGCACTTCAGCTCAAACAATATATATTCATATATGTTTAATATCCTTTCTTCCGCACAGAGAATAGTTAGAAGACAACTTTTAACTCTCAAATCGAGCGTCAAGAAACATCATGAAGCTTTGACGCTGAAATCTAGAACCTGGGAAAATCGCTCGTCGCTCAACGCTCGACGCTCGTGTGAAATTACAACTGAACAAATCAACAATTCGCGCAGTGGTATTCTGCGACGCGCGTCAGAGTACCGCTGCCGCAAACGCACTGTGTTGCCAGAAACGAAGGAACAAGAGCGCCGAGACCGCAATACATTGATCATTCCGATCAACAGAAATATTTGATTGGATCTCAAAATTTCTGGCATCACTGCGAAGCGCTTTTAATATTGCCAGAGATGAGTTGAAGAGATTGCCAACGAGATATGAAAACCATAGTCCAGTGTCTGATTGGCAGTATCACGTTTTCCGTTTACCTCTTCATACTGGTTGGCTTGGGAGAAAAATTCAACCAATCATATATTTTTCTTCAAAAGAAAAAAACGTGATACGGACCATGATTTTAATCTTGCGTTAGCAATCTCTGCTATTCATCCCTGATATGATATTGCGTTAAGGGCCTTTTTCATGGCAGCTTCAGCATCAAGCGTCAACATTACAGAGGTCTGAAGCTGTAATTTCATGGGGCGTCGAGCATCAAGCGTCAACATTAGAAAGAAAGAGAGGTCACACAGTTCTTCTCTTTCCTTCTAATGTTGACGCTTGATGCTCGACGCCCCATGAAATTACAGCTTGACAGGTTCTCTCTGTTCTTCCAATGTTGACGCTTGACGCGAAAGCTCCCATGAAAAAGGCCCTTTAGCAATCTCTCTAATTCAACAATTCAACTCTGGCGTCGGTTTCTCGTTCTTTCCTTTCTTTCTCGCGTGCTCTGTGGTTGCGTGTCACCTGACGAGTGACGAGCTTAGCATGGTGGACGCAGTGTGAGTAGTGGACATTCTTTTTTTTCAAATATCAATCTAACGACATTCAAAAGACCAACAATTATGTAAAAATTGGGATTCAATTTAACGATTAGATGTAAACTTTTCTGTGATACATTGATGTGCAGCTTTATATCGTTCAGAATTTTATTGAGAAAAATGCCGAAAGCGTGCTGTGTCCCTGGATGCGTATCATCGTACAAAGCTCTTGGAAATTGTTTTCCCAAAAATCCTGCTAGAGCTTTAAAATGGAGAAAAGCTGTTAAAAATGCCGAATTGTTCAAAGTTTCGATCGATCAGTTAGCAAAGTTCAGAGTTTGTCATTTACATTTTGATGATGACTCATATATAGCAGCCAAATGTAGAAAATTGAAAGATACTGCGGTACCTACACTTCAATTACCATCTCATGAATGCATAGAAGAACCTACAAGTATAGACTGTCCTGTAAACGAGAATCAATATCTCGTAGACAATGTATCTCTTCTATTATCGAACATTGATGTGTCTCGTAAACCATTATCGTTCAATGATGTTTTTGATCTGCTAATTCCATTGAAAGATCTTCCAATATCTAAATCACTTAAGGATACGCCTAAATCAACCATCCAAAATGCCAATGCTTTGCCATTAACACAACCTGAACATGAAGCTTTTGAATTTCAAGGAAATGCAATTCTATCGGGGATCGATTTGAAATCTAAAAATGATCCTTGGGTATATCGAAATTATGAAATGAATGAAAAAAAAGCTTTGATCAGTAAATTGCGAAGAGAAAATGGTGCTCTAAAGAGAAAAGTGAAACAATTACAAATTGCTAACAAAAAATGGAGACTCAAATGCAAAGAAGCTAAAGATTTCAATACATTGAAAAATAATTTAACGCAGTGGCAAAGGATATTCTTAGATATGATCCTATCGAATGTAAAAGCTAAACCTCAGGTATTGGTTGTTTATTAAATTAGAAAAATTATAGAGAATTATGGAATATTTATAATGAAGCAAGAATATTATAGGTTGAAAGTTGAAAAAAATATCTATGAGATATTCAAGGCACATGGAGCTTCACAAAAACGAGTCAAACTTTGCTACATACTTTACTCACAATTAAGCAATGAATAACAATTTTCAGTATGCAGTGATGAAGCACATTGCCAAGATTGAACTCTGAATATCAGATTCGTACTGCAAATGATTCCTGAAAATTATGCTATGAACACGATAACCTACAAATATTGATAATTTTCATAACTTGTTTTCCTATGTTTAGAAATCACTCCTGACTTTTACTTTGTACTTGGAGTGGAATTCTAGCAGTGTCCTCCACTGCTGTATATTTAAAAATGTTCATTCATCACTTGGTTATTCAAAAGTACGTAGCAAAATTTTATCCATTCTTTTGATGCTCCAGAGCTGTTAATACAAGTGAATTGCATAGAATATTCAAACTTTCAACTTGAAATGAAAATTTTTTGAAATATGTTTCAACATGAGTTCAAAAATGTCTCAACATTTTATTTGATCTGTTGTTTTTGAAACTAAATCCATAATTTTACAATGTTCATTTTGTTATTAGGGAAGACGGTTCACATCCAACGAAAAAATCATAAGTCGCTCCATTTATGAAAATTCAGAATCTGCATATGAATGGTTGCGTTCGGTATTTCCGTTACCTTCCATTCACACATTGAAAGAAACTGATAAAAAACTCAATGCTCCAGCTATGTGAAATTACACCTATTTGGGTCAATGAAGTTTGATTCTACTTGATAGTTTTGAAACTTTCAAAATACCCAATGTAAAGGGTGAGTGCAAAAGCAAATTTTAACTTTCATTAGTTTTATTTATGTTTCAACAATATTCTTTTTTTTTTAATTTGCAGTGAAATCTAATGAAATCTACAAGCTAGTTTTGAATATCATAGAAACAATGTTGGCAGAGTTCTTTGAAACTCAAGAAAAAGTTGAAGCTTCTGGAGTTCATTTTCTGGATAATCGCACGCTTGAGCGACCTTCGATGGAATGGAACCCAACAGATGAAAAAGGTACCTGACGTCAGATTCTAGCTGTTTCAATTAAAATTCATCAAGAAAAGCTGTATTGGTAATATGCTTCAGCAGAGATGGTTTCGTACAGCTGAGTCCTCTGATCTCTGTAAATCAAAACAAGAGAGATTTCAAAATGAGTTGAGTAGCGCCAGTTTTAAATTGTCAGCGGCCGACGTCGAAAAGCGCTTCTCTGCTAGCAAACTAGCGCGAGTACTATAGCGAGAACGGGCAGCATCCGCACGGCGAACCTCGAGCATGTCAAGTTTGGTCTTATCCTTGACGCCTTTTCTCTTCTTCTTATCTTTGTCCCGTACCCCTGTCTGTGGTTGCGGTACGCAAACGGGTTTATCTTCAAAGTAGAAGTGATCAGATACATTCATGCTTTGTGGGTCGCGAGGATCTCCACCATCCTTAAAGCCTGGAACGTTAAAACCACCAAGTTCAGGCGTTGCGTAAAACAAGCGATTCTTGTTTTGATTGATCCCAGAATAGTTGAGCTGAATGTCAAGATCGACAACGTTAGGTTCAAAAGGTGCGACGGTTGGGTCAAAATCAGTGTCTGACAGTTGCGATAAAGCCTCATCGTCATCGTCAGGGAAGCCATCATCGTACTCAGAGACTACATCGTTATATTCTTTAATTAGGTTGTAATTTAGTTCTGTACAGATGTCGATGAGCACTTGCGGTTCTGGTGAATTCTCAAATATCACGAGCAGTGTCTGATATTCCTCAGCAGCTAAAGCCCTGATGACAGCGCGTTTGAGTCTGCTGTAAGTAAGCATTTTGGAATAATTATCTTGGAAAGAATGTTAAAGTTGGTGGTGATAGCGATCAAAATAAAGAAAATATTCCTTATAGAATTTTGATGCGCTGTTACGGTCTGCAATCAGAAACCAGTTAAAACGCAAAATGAGTTGAGTAATTATTATTTTATTAATCAAGTACAGACTATGAGGGATAAACACAACATATAAACATGAAACTTGTTACCGAAGCTACATTATGAAACATCGTAATTTATCCATTATTCCATCCACACTCGACGTCATTGAAGTTTGAATCATTTATAAAAACTAATTTGTAATTGAATCCAAAAATACTATAGCATATATGTTTTCTACATTTCTAATTAAAATCTCTGTTATACTTTATTCAACAAAATTGATTATTAAGTAGGGGTGTGCGAGTAGTGATTTTTTCGAGTCGAGTCGAGCCGAGTATTCGACATTTTTCGAGTACCTGGTAGATTTTCGAGTACTCGAAAAATATATAATATACGTGAATATGAATCTGATTTATATGTTTCAGTGGATAACGATCCCTTATGTTTTCTAAGAATATTCTACTTTTTACAAATGGTGATTTATGATAATTCTAAAAAAATTTTCAAATTACTCGAAGACTTTCGAGTAGTAAAAAATACTCGACTCGAGAATACTCGAAAATTTCGAGTACTCGCACACGCCTATTATTAAGTATTCCCATCAGTTCCAAATTCGATTTTTTTTTCTGAATGAATTCGTTTTGATAAAAATTCAAATTCTACTATATATAGATATTTGACATGATAAAAATATTTTGACAATGGTTTCATAACAATGGAAAACTTTCAACTGTTTTTAATCGATTCACTAGTGCATTGGGCATATACAAAACTTTTGCGAATTGAATTATCCATTTGGAATCGGAATTTTTAAACCATATATGCAAATTCATTGGACAAAAATGGGGATTGGAAAAGCAATAAATGAAAATTAAAAAATTAATCAATCTCTTTTCGAGGTGCAGTTTCTAACGATGTGATACTAATATTGAAAATCTAAAATTGTGCACAATATTAATAGACCGAGGTTGCATAAGTCCGACTTTTTCGAGCCCAAGCCGAATTTTCAAATCTATCTTTTGTTCATATCTCGATGAACAAGGACTAACAATTGAAGCCTTGTACAGAAATTGAGCTTGAGCTGAAAAAATTCACCCGCTTTGGAGAAATTGTTCACTCGCTGGAATCGGCCTATCCGATCTTTTCTTCTTTTATCTTGAACAATATTTTGCTAAAAGAGCAAAGTTCATGGTGAAGTAAAAAGAAAAATTCCGCAAGGAAATTTTTTCTTCAAATCTATGAATTTCTTTTCAATAAACAACAAAAAATTAAAGCAGTACTATTATGTTACGTGGCTATGAAAATACCATGATATGAGGAACCGCAGAATCAAAAATCAGGAAAACCGTCCATTTTTGTTTATGATTAATTGAAACTTATTTGTTCCTCAATAAGTTTCTTGTCCACCCAGTATTGGGAAGTCTTTGAATATCTTAATGAATCGCTCAGATTCTACGCGCTAGCACACACACGATCCGCACATGCACGCATCCACTAACCAAGTCCGGGAAGTCTTTGAATATTTCGTTTGGGTTAACGCCTTCTGGAACCTTCGCACTCGTGTCATCTTTGTAACGCTTGCTCTCCCTGGCTCCGTTGCTACCCGCTTCTTGTTTTTCTCTTTTTTGCGAAATTGGAAATTTTCAACGCCAACTCAACCACAGTGGAGAATATTTTTGATCCTTATGGAGCAGCTTGTTGAGTCGCAATGTCAAGTTTTCTTTCATTTAGAACTCCGACAATCAATGAAGGCTGGTCTTCCGACATTTTAAACCCCGACAGATTAAGATTTGATTTAGTTAAATCATCCCGGTCTTGAATAATTCACGTTAAATGAGTCATATTTATTTAATTCAATTTCTCAACTCTCAACACTAATCTATCATCTGTAACGTCTATCTTCTTTCTCAGTGAATTTGGATAGAAGAGTTGGTTCAGATCGCCTGTGATTAACGGTAAAGCAAACATCGCTTCACAAAAGAGAACAGTTGCCGGATATCCCCAAACGGCTCTAACTTTCAACTCGTCTTCAGAGCATATATGGGAACGCACAAATGCTAGGCAGTCAGGAGCCTTTATATCATAACCCTGCTTTATAAGATGTGCAAATTTTCGGACACGACGCACCGCCTCAGAATCGTCTCGAATTTCGCCTTTTGTTTTATAACCCTAGTTTATCCAGAGGAGACCTGGGGATTTAGCCCATATGTTCAGTTTCTCTTGAAATACATCATTCAAATGAATCATTTTCTGGGGCTCGCTAAGTCTAAAACTTTCTGCAGTTCGCTGGATGGCAAGTCGAAACTTCTTAGAGCGTGGCATGCTCGTGGATGGTGAATCAAATTCCTCTAGATCTTGAAATATAAGTCTTTGGGTAACCGGCGATCTACGCTTTCCGGTATATCCAAAACTTGGGAGGAAGGGTGTGGATCTAACCTCTGTGTGGGTTCGCGAACCGAAACCGGTCGCTTTGCCTAGGTGAGTGAGTTTCATGGCTGCAATCAGTACCATTAAAACTGGAAAATTGGTATTGTTCATGAAGTATCAAGAAACTTTGACACCGCATACTAGAATTGGGTGTGCCATGTCTCAATCCTGATTGGACTTGGTTAGTTAGGGGTACCCCGAGATATTCAGAGGTTTACCCTAACTCCCAACCTCTGAGGTGCTGCCAGGTGGGACAAAGCAGAATGCAGAATAGGTAATTATCCCTACCCGTGGGTGGCGCAAGCCCTTTTGGAATGAACTCTCGTGTATAACTTAACCAGTGCATCGTCCAGATCGATTTTATTTTGATGTCTCCATCCGATACTATAATGGAGTACTCATATAATCACAAATTCATTGTGATTAGAAGGATTCGAGTGGAAACAATGTTCCTGAAAATCATTATCTTGGGCAATCCGAGTAATATATTGGGATTTCGGGAAATCCGGGATTCGAACCCGGACCCTCCAGTTTCGATACTGGTGCTCTATCCATTAAGGGGTAATATCCACCAAATGCTCAAAAAAACAAGGCTTTTTTCATGATTTTTTTCAAAGGACATTTAAGATGGAAGGTATATAAATAACATATCATTGGATTAAGCAACTCTTGGAGAATAGAAAAAATTTTTTATTATTATTTTTCGTACAAAATGGCGGCTGTGCAGCGATTGCCGTGAACCGCTTTTTTAAAGAGGTCCTCCGCGGCAAGCAGTAGAAGTCGTGCCCAACTCCACCTATAACAAAAAAAAAATTTTTTCATTATCTACATGAGTGTCGCTAGTGAAGTACACATCATTATATTTTTAGAATTTTTTTTCGCAAAATGGCGACGGTTTGAAAAAAAATTTTTTTTTTTTTGACAAAAAAAATCGACTTTAATTGTTTATAACTTTTTTTGTTGTTAACCAATCGCTAAAATCGTGTGTACTTCACTAGATAATCTAATGAAGAAGCTACAGTTGAAATTTCAAGTCAATCGGATGTAAACTTTTTCAGTTCTACTGCTTGCCGATTTTGAAAACATGGTTTCGAGAAAAACACGTTTAAAGTTTCAAAATGCTATAAATCTTAAGAATCGCAATAATATAGTCCTTAATAATTTTTTACCTTCAGTGTGCTATCCCTGCACCATAAAGTTGTCCTTCCAGGGCCTTATTTTGCTCTTCTTCCTTTTTTTTGTCTGATGTGATGCTGCGCCTAGCCTTTTTTGCGATATCGGACATACGATGCTCAGCGACTTTGACGCGATTGGCGTCCGATCCCACGCAAAACTCGTACGTGTTAGGTCCAACGGTTAATCCAAGAGCATCATAAACGGCAAATAGACCCGACAAGCCTTCGTTGAAGGTAATAACGGCTACATCAGCTGCGATATCAACTATAGTCTTGCCGCTAGACATCGTTTTTGGAGCAATTGACCACACCACAGCGTTGAAGGACTCATTGCTATTTTGAGAATATGCACCCAAGCAGCGTGACAGAAGGTTATCGGAGCTGAGTTCTTTGTAAATAGGTTGTACTGCCTTAAAAACATCCTCATGCATTGGACTCTTGTGCTCGTATGTTGCAAGAGTACCAAGCGCTTTACTGCGCTGCCAAGAACACCAAGAGTCTACTCCAATGGGACACTTCTCGTGCTGTGGATTCTCGTCCGTCGACATTTTATGATATAACGTAGACCAAATCTCATTCCGCATTTTTTCGACTGAATCTGAGTTTCTCCTAATTGAAAGTCGATAGTAAATTGTGAGTTCATCTATTAATTTTCCTGTCAATTTTCCTCGTCCGCCAAGACCTTTCGTATTTTTTTTTCAAATTGCGCAGCCGCGTTCCCATACGCTTTTGCACATGACCGACGCACTCTTTTTTCTCAACGATGACATCTTCATACGGTTTCGAATCTACTATAGCTTTGTACGTCTTTGAATCTCCATCGCCGATGTATTTCAAGTATTTGATATTATGAAGTTCTTCGGACCGTTTGAACATTTCTATGACGACGTCGACTTCCATTTTTCCAGCACTACCTTCATGATTGGCATCACAACTCTCTTTGTGCGAAGAGTACACCTCCTCGTACTCAGCAGTACCTTCTTTTTTTTGCCAATATTCGCACACTTTACAGTACTTTGATTTGACACACACGTCTAATACCTTGCCAGTGTGCCAACCAATCAAAGTCACTAATCCAAACAAAGATGAAAACCCTCTTTTCCGCCAAGATCCATCACCTGACACCGTAAGACCGCCTTCTTCACCTCGTTCAATAGAACGTTCTTTCTCTTCAATAGCTGATTTTTGCATAGAAATAATTTTAACAGATGAAGTGGCAGTGGCGATATTGGAAACTATCATACTGTAAGTTGTTTGAAAAACAAGCTTTGCGAGGTCCATCATCGCACAGAACTTTTTTATACCGTTAATGCCTATCCCAATGACGCGCATAGCAAAAATAATACGGCAATTAATCTCGTAAGCACGATCATGTATAAGAGGACAGTTAAAAATGTCGGCATCACCGCAATTCGAACAAGACACAACAATTTTGAAGCCCAGTCCACGTTTGCTCGACTGCGAAAACTGCACATCACTTTTACATCTTTTACACACTAGTAATTGAGAAAGAGCAGTAAATACAGCGAAAAAGTGTATGAAACAGTAGCCGAAATCCCTATCAACATCGCGATCACGGTTCAAATCAGAAGTTTTTAATTTCTTCGCCGAGGTACTAACGTACTCCGAATCGCCTTCGGACGCATGGCGGTTAGGCGGGTGGCGGTTACTAATTTTACTCCGGATTGTTGTGGTACATCTTGTTTTACTGCCTTTGCGGCCACTGTACAGCTTGTCACTCATAATTAAGCACTTTTTAATATAATTCACAGTTAAAAAATGTAGCAAAACTCAAACTAAGAACGTACACAACGAGAACGGCTGATCGACTAAACAAAAAAAAATTGTGAGTAAACACGTGCTGTACAGACGCTGTAACGGTCGAAATTTGATGCAGCGACCTCTATACTTGAAATTCAAAACACGATATCGATCATAGCTAACTTCTACTAATTTAAAAAGCCGCGAAATTCAAAAAAACGAGCATCGCTAAAATAAGCGAAAAATGTGCTTTTCGAGCATAAAAGTTGTTCGGTAAAAAATTGATTTAAACAAATTTTAAGTTTAGATCAGTACTTGGGCGTTGTAGATTTTGATTCTAGGATAGTTTTAGCATGAGTTAAGCCAATAAAAAAAAAATGGAAAAAAAAAAAATTTGGTGGATATTACCCCTTAAGCTAGGGAGGAACGTTCTGTTCCTCACTTCTGTTAGCGTAAGTAGGGTGCATCCCAACGGCGGTAATCGGTCTCTCTCCGAGAAGACAAAGGACTCCGTCTAAAGTCTCGCCACTATTTAAAACTTCCAACATTATATACCATTAAATACCAGATGTCACATTTCTTCTCATTCTTTGTCAATAGAAAAATCGTTGAATATTCTCCATATCTCTTCATTATGGAAAGGCTTGTTTGATCCAACTCGACTAGTTCAATATAGAACCTTCTCCGTTCGAAGTCTCGTGAAGATTGGAGAACGATTCAACGGATTAAACGTTTTGATATGATTGATAATAAATTTACCTGAAGCATGGATGTCTATATTATCGAATGCTGTGGTATGTTTTTTTTATGATCGATGGCAACAAAATAACTCCCCTTGAGAGAATTTTAATTGAATTGAAAAGAATCATCATTCCTACCTGAGCAGGCTGAGAATCATCCTCCATGACCAAGCGTTTTTTGCAAACTATTGCGAAAAACTCACATGAAACAAGGGAAATGAAGTTTCCAAACTTGTAAGAGAATAATAAAAGAGGAGAAGAAGAAGTCCATGGTATTGTCGAGAGTTTTCTGAAAATGAAAATCCTGCCCGCAGGTTCTTCCAATTCTGATCGCAGGTATCACGAATGGAATCTTGTGTATAACTTAACCAATGCATTGCTCAGATCGATTCAATCTTGATGTCTGCATTGAATAAAATCATGCAGCACTCATATAATCACAAATTTATTGTGGTTAGAAGGATTCAAATGGACGCAATGTTCCTGAGAATCATTATGCTGGGGGATCCGTGGAATACCGGATGTTACATTTCCTTTTATTCTTTGTCAACAGAAAAATCGTTGAATATTCTCCATATATCTTCATGATGGGGCTTGTTCGGTCCAACTCGACTGGTTCAATATAGAACCTTCTCCGTTCGAAGTCTCGTGAAGATTTGAGAACGAATTCAACGGATTAAACGTTTTGATATGATTGATCATAAATTTACCTGAAGTATGGATGTCTACTTTATCGAATGCTGTGGTATGACTTTTATCATTGATGGCAACAACATGATTCTCCTTGGGAGGATTTTAATTGAATTGAAAAGAATCATCATTCCTACCTGAGCAGGCTGAGAAAATTCCTTCATGACCGAGCGTTTTTTGCAAACTATTGCGGAAAACTAACGTGAAACAAGGGGAATGAAGTTTGAAAACTTGTTACAAAATAATAAAAGAGGAGAAGAAAAAACCATGTCATTGTCGAGTGCTTCCTGAGAATAAGAATTCCGCCCGCAGGTTCTTTCAATCCTCATCGCAAGTATGAAGTGGAGGCAGAGCTCTAGTAGCAAGATCATTCACATCCTGCTATCAAAAATCTCTCCATTGAATCTGTTTATGTTATCCAATGCGGTGTACTCTTCTCTTGCTCATATTTTGATAGTCGTTTCAGTTACGATATACTCGAGGAAAGTCAATACAACTGAAGAGGAACGTCATACCTAACCCAGATAGCACGTAATATCAAATCCACCGAATTTCTTCTAAAAAAAAGGAGTATGTTTCATCATATCTTCGAATGAGCCAACAATCGAATAGACCCAAGTCGTAAAAATAGCGGAAATAGGTGAGGATGTCTTTTGAATCATACATGAAATTGTAGGTGTGTTTTGAGATTACACTTCAACAAGTACTTGCCCTTTACACCTAGCAGGTGATCTCAAATTGTCACTTTTCTGAGCTTCCAGGTTCATTCTGAGGGGATTTGAATATCGATTGAAGGATTAAGTTCAATGGCAGTAGTTACGAAAGAATGCCTGCTCTACGGCTGAAACTATATTTCTGTGGTACGTGCGGTGATGTAAAATGACCGGTCATAAGAAATTCGGTGACCGTCAGATAATCATTTGACCGGTCATGATGAGTCAAATAATAATTTCCGTCGAATTTCTTGAAATGTAACCAAAAAGGCTTTCAAAATGCATTCCAAATGGATCTTGGGAATTGAGAGAGGTTCAAAAATATATTTAGAATACATTACTACCTTTTCAATGTATTTCAACAAGTAGATCGATTGATTGAGAATATCTTCCAGATGCTTTACCAAAATGCACTTCAAAAGCCTTGTCTTTGTTTGTCTGAGTTCTTTTGTTTTCTGTGCGGATGTATGTTTGTATCCTTTTGTTTTCGGTTGTTTGGAGTTTTGCGTTTCGTGTTGTTATTTGTTTGTTGTATGTTTGTGTTTCCTGTGAGCGTCCCCCTGGTTAGTTTTTTTTGATTATTCGGGCACTTTATCCTCCAATGTCCTTGTTGGCCGCAATTAAAACACCCTTTTGGGATTGTTCCGGTATTTCTGCTTGTGTTTGGGTCTTGTTGAGTGTTGATTTGGGTCTCTGGCCCCACATTGCATACTATGCATATTCTAGCATAATATTGTGATGATATATCAATATCATGTACTATTGGGATAGTGCTGGAATAACCATTGACCACTTCCTGGCAATCTAGTCGTCCGTCCATTGGCTGCTCTTGTGCCAGTCGTGATGTGTTAGATGCGAGTCTGACTATCAGCAATTTTTCTGACCGGTCAGTATGACCTGACCGTCAAAACTGACAAAAATTGTCCCTGTCAAGTACCGATCATTTGACGAGCTGACATCACTGGGTACATGCGATGTGAGTTAGTAAGTCAAGTCACAAATATTGACTTCATCTTTCATGGAACATGAATTTTTATCTGCTCGTTCTTCGATAATAGAAACTTCTCTGTACTCAGTATTTTGCAATTAGCAATTGAAATCCTTTCAGCTGTTACGTGCCATGATTTGGTTGTCAATTCGAACGAAGTATCCTCAAGTTCACTTCCGGTAATTCGTGAAGTTACATTAATATACACATGCGAGAGCATCATCTCGAAGTACTTTTTTCCTCGTCGGATTAGGTATCCCGTAATCAAATAATGTTAGTTCCTGAAAAATTGCGGAAAGTTTGAAGATGGTTGAAGCTTAATCTTCATTCCTTGAGGTGGCCAAAATGCATAAAAAAAAATTGAAAAGAAATGTTTTACCTGACCCAGCTAGCTCAAAATAATGGCTCAATATTGGAAGTCAATGAGTTATACAGTTTCAAACTTGACTTCCTGTTAAAGTCCTCGAAAATTTGAGGGTATGGGCCGTGTAGAAAAACGGCGCTTGAAAGCATCTTCCACATTTGGAATGTTCCTCCTTTATTTGTGACGGACATTTATGGAAAATTGAAGGGAATTTGATGGATTAATCGAATCACAACTTTTCAATCCATTCATTCATCTCATTTCACGTTTCTATCTTAAATCTGCATACGAGCACACCTATTGTAAGATCACTTCTCATTCTCCTGTCACGCCAACGTTCCTGAATGGATCATGAGTGATCTGTTCAGGTTGAATGATCTTTCGATTGTTGGATACGTTCCCCACATATAACGAGGAATTGGTCATTCGCTCGTTACGTTTGGATAAAAGGAGGAGAGAAAACTGTTGAATATGAATAGTTTACAAGAATAGTCTTGATGTTCAATTGGTACAACGAAAGTATATCCGTTCCGGCGGCGGTCAAAATTTTGAGTGACAAGTTTCGCGTTGTTGCCTCGGCGCGTCCTCGGAAGGGAAAGCTGACAAACGGTACTTTCCCCTTTCGGGGGTTCTTTCAAGCTGAGTTTTCTATGTATCAAAGTATAGAGGTGTGGATATGTCAGTGTGTCGATAGACATGGTCTGTGGTGTGGGCGAAGCAGTGCCGTAACATACAATACATGCATAAGAATAGGAACAAATTTTCATTAAAATTGTATCGCACCATTTTTAGAAACTTCATTGCGAAAAGAGATTGTCATTCTCACCGCATGTCTCGTTTATTCTTTCATATTGCACATGAGTGAGATAATTTATGAATATCTGATAGATAAAATGAACCTTATATCAGAGATCTCATAATTTCCTCCGATTTTCCAATGATTTGTTTCCTCTTTCGAACAAAAATGAAACTGCGAAATAATAAACTTTGTAACTCGTACTGAAATTCACTCTCCTCACAATATTTTCTTTGTGGAAAGTTCAAAACTACTTCTTGAGGATTTATCATAGAATATCCGTAATACATTTCGAAAAGTTGCACGATGCATCTTTCAAATTTCATCCAATAACACGTTTCCAGTGGAAAGTTGGGAGGAGTGTGTATTCCGGTACAAATGATCTGTGTAGAATTTTATTTGAGAAATTTAAAATGTAACATCGATTATCAATTTTTAGTTTCAACACAGTTATAAAATAATGTTTCTATAACATGACACTGTAATTGTAATAAATATAAAAATGACTGCTGATTATTTATCAACACAGATTTCCATAAAGCATACGCCAAAGAGAATTCAATATCGAAATGTTTTCCAGCACAATAGAATGATTTTCACCATTTCTTTCGTCACCCAGTTCAGGTGAATGTATAAAAATGCTTTTTTGAAATAAGTTACAGTCATTTTTATGGATCGAACGAATCCATTGTATATATAATGTGCATCTCAAATTCCTGCGAATTACTTGTTCTAGAGTGAATTCTCACAGTGATATATACAGTTTCTAACAGGAGACTGAAGATGATAAAATTTTGAGAATTATAGTTGGGTTGTTTGGCGAGTTTGCAGCATTGCAAAGTTTGAAAATGATTCAAAATTTTATGTATTCGTAAAGTTCACTGAGAAACATCTACCTAAACGATAATTATTAATAATATACGGAGTGGGTACTCCGGGGGGCGCTCCTTAGTGCAAAGCCGAGATGTTGTCACCACTATCCCGTGGTACAATATCATTTTCAGTGTTCATTTTGCTCATTTACAAAGCAAAATAATACATTACTGTGTCGCCAATTTCACAGGATTATTATCTTTCGTATCATGACAATTCCTGAAATGCTTTATCGGTATTGCTTATTTTTAACTTATAAATTTCATCTGTGATCTTAGAAACATCGATTTATCGAGGGAATAAGAGAAAATGTTGAAAATGTCGTTCCTCTTTTGATTATAATGATGAAAAAATATGAATATATTTTTCCCACGATATATAAATGGAATTTTATAAAATGTAAATAATTTTTGTGCTGGAATTTCACGTGGTAGATTGAGTTGGACGAAAATGTGTGTGTTACCTCGAACGGTTCATCCGCCATAATAATTTCTTTTTACTTAGCGTGCGTTGTAATTGCACAGTTTCGCAAAAATGGCGCTACTAGCCTTATACATTTTATACATAAAATGTTGATCATTTCTGTTTTCCTTACATTATATAAATTTGATACTGAGCTGAAAAACAATCAAATACATTCTATACTGAAGCTTCCATTGAAAGTTTGAAATCAATGTAGATTGTTGAATACATTTTTACCATTTATTGTGAACTTTATCAAACATGTTTCGAATTGTAGAATTTCTACTTGATCATTAAATGCAAGTAAAATACCCTACAATGAATTACTTGGATTCAACTAATACGGGTGAACATTGAGCGATTTCTTATTGTCTCTTTCAATTTTATCCCAAAACGTGACTCCGTCACGGCTTGAATTCAGTTAGAGTTGGGTTATAAGTGAACGATTTCCCTTAACCAAGATCCATATAGGATCAACATGAATCCATCTGGCACCATTGCTGAAATTCCCCTGAAGGAAGTCGTGGATCCTTACGCCATTTCGTAAAAATAGGAACGCCTTAGGAGCATCGTACTCAGCCGTACAGCTGAGTATGTGAGAAAAGGTTTTCTCAGGAGTTTTAACGGGCACCTCGTCCTCTTTCCCCTCCGCTATCTGGTCTGTAGTCTCTTCCTGATCATCATCGCTCGTGTCCATTGATACCTCGTAATCACTCATGCCCCGAAGATCTATAAGAGGAGGCATCAGTCTCGCTATTGCTAGAGCATCCAATGTATGCGACCAGCGCCCGATCCTGTTTTTTGTGGCTCCTCTAGCCAATAGAGCTCGACAGACGGCCGTCGTCCAAAGGCCATTCGCCCATCAGCGTTCCCAGAATCCAAGGCTCTCGCGCTAGGGCTGTAAGCTACTTCAATCAGCTCTTTTCCTCCAAATGTTGTTATCGTATCATTTCCAATGGTATTCACGCTATACAACCTAATCGTCTTGTTTGACCCTTCTGATTGATAAGTAATAGGATAATTTTCCGTTTCAAGAGTGCTGACGACTTCAGCCTTTGGTTTACCTTCGAACAATTAATCTGAATCGACTATGAGGTACGAGTCGGGTATCTTTGCCTCATTCCCTCTCCAACAAATCTGAAGCCTCGGGTGTAGTCCACGCTTTTATCATACTGTTCTACTCCGGCCACATCGCTGATTTTTGAATTAAACAGATTATATGTTATTAATACAATTTTCTGGTCACTGTTTGAGCGTTCGCATAGAATGCGGTTAACGAATGTTTGCCTCTGTTGCGCCATTTCGTAAAAATAGGAACGCCTTAGGAGCATCGTACTCAGCCGTACAGCTGAGTATGTGAGAAAAGGTTTTCTCAGGAGTTTTAACGGGCACCTCGTCCTCTGTCCCTCCGCTATCTGGTCTGTAGCCTCTTCCTGATCATCATCGCTCGTGTCCATTGATACCTCGTAATCACTCATGCCCCGAAGATCTATAAGAGGAGGCATCAGTCTCGCTATTGCTAGAGCATCCAATGTATGCGACCAGCGCCCGATCCTGTTTTTTGTGGCTCCTCTAGCCAATAGAGCTCGACAGACGGCCGTCGTCCAAAGGCCATTCGCCCATCAGCGTTCCCAGAATCCAAGGCTCTCGCGCTAGGGCTGTAAGCTACTTCAATCAGCTCTTTTCCTCCAAATGTTGTTATCGTATCATTTCCAATGGTATTCACGCTATACAACCTAATCGTCTTGTTTGACCCTTCTGATTGATAAGTAATAGGATAATTTTCCGTTTCAAGAGTGCTGACGACTTCAGCCTTTGGTTTACCTTCGAACAATTAATCTGAATCGACTATGAGGTACGAGTCGGGTATCTTTGCCTCATTCCCTCTCCAACAAATCTGAAGCCTCAGGTGTAGTCCACGCTTTTATCATACTGTTCTACTCCGGCCACATCGCTGATTTTTGAATTAAACAGATTATATGTTATTAATACAATTTTCTGGTCACTGTTTGAGCGTTCGCATAGAATGCGGTTAACGAATGTTTGCCTCTGTTGCGCCATTTCGTAAAAATAGGAACGCCTTAGGAGCATCGTACTCAGCCGTACAGCTGAGTATGTGAGAAAAGGTTTTCTCAGGAGTTTTAACGGGCACCTCGTCCTCTGTCCCCTCCGCTATCTGGTCTGTAGCCTCTTCCTGATCATCATCGCTCGTGTCCATTGATACCTCGTAATCACTCATGCCCCGAAGATCTATAAGAGGAGGCATCAGTCTCGCTATTGCTAGAGCATCCAATGTATGCGACCAGCGCCCGATCCTGTTTTTTGTGGCTCCTCTAGCCAATAGAGCTCGACAGACAGCCGTCGTCCAAAGGCCATTCGCCCATCAGCGTTCCCAGAATCCAAGGCTCTCGCGCTAGGGCTGTAAGCTACTTCAATCAGCTCTTTTCCTCCAAATGTTGTTATCGTATCATTTCCAATGGTATTCACGCTATACAACCTAATCGTCTTGTTTGACCCTTCTGATTGATAAGTAATAGGATAATTTTCCGTTTCAAGAGTGCTGACGACTTCAGCCTTTGGTTTACCTTCGAACAATTAATCTGAATCGACTATGAGGTACGAGTCGGGTATCTTTGCCTCATTCCCTCTCCAACAAATCTGAAGCCTCGGGTGTAGTCCACGCTTTTATCATACTGTTCTACTCCGGCCACATCGCTGATTTTTGAATTAAACAGATTATATGTTATTAATACAATTTTCTGGTCACTGTTTGAGCGTTCGCATAGAATGCGGTTAACGAATGTTTGCCTCTGTTGCGCCATTTCGTAAAAATAGGAACGCCTTAGGAGCATCGTACTCAGCCGTACAGCTGAGTATGTGAGAAAAGGTTTTCTCAGGAGTTTTAACGGGCACCTCGTCCTCTTTCCCCTCCGCTATCTGGTCTGTAGCCTCTTCCTGATCATCATCGCTCGTGTCCATTGATACCTCGTAATCACTCATGCCCCGAAGATCTATAAGAGGAGGCATCAGTCTCGCTATTGCTAGAGCATTCAATGTATGCGACCAGCGCCCGATCCTGTTTTTTGTGGCTCCTCTAGCCAATAGAGCTCGACAGACGGCTGTCGTCCAAAGGCCATTCGCCCATCAGCGTTCCCAGAATCCAAGGCTCTCGCGCTAGGGCTGTAAGCTACTTCAATCAGCTCTTTTCCTCCAAATGTTGTTATCGTATCATTTCCAATGGTATTCACGCTATACAACCTAATCGTCTTGTTTGACCCTTCTGATTGATAAGTAATAGGATAATTTTCCGTTTCAAGAGTGCTGACGACTTCAGCCTTTGGTTTACCTTCGAACAATTAATCTGAATCGACTATGAGGTACGAGTCGGGTATCTTTGCCTCATTCCCTCTCCAACAAATCTGAAGCCTCGGGTGTAGTCCACGCTTTTATCATACTGTTCTACTCCGGCCACATCGCTGATTTTTGAATTAAACAGATTATATGTTATTAATACAATTTTCTGGTCACTGTTTGAGCGTTCGCATAGAATGCGGTTAACGAATGTTTGCCTCTGTTGCGCCATTTCGTAAAAATAGGAACGCCTTAGGAGCATCGTACTCAGCCGTACAGCTGAGTATGTGAGAAAAGGTTTTCTCAGGAGTTTTAACGGGCACCTCGTCCTCTGTCCCCTCCGCTATCTGGTCTGTAGCCTCTTCCTGATCATCATCGCTCGTGTCCATTGATACCTCGTAATCACTCATGCCCCGAAGATCTATAAGAGGAGGCATCAGTCTCGCTATTGCTAGAGCATCCAATGTATGCGACCAGCGCCCGATCCTGTTTTTTGTGGCTCCTCTAGCCAATAGAGCTTGACAGACGGCCGTCGTTCAAAGGCCATCCGCTCATCAGCGTTCCCAGAATCCGAGGCCCATCATTTCACTTTGTTTGAGAGGAGGTCGGTTGATTTTAATTAACCAATGAGAACAAAATCCACTTTCAAGATCAAGCACGTGTTCCACACATATATATGTATTTTAAATTCAAAGATTCGGCAAAGTCTACACGACTTAGTCGTGAGGAAAGAAGGAATACATCTAATCAAAGTTCACACATTAATCAGGGTGAACGCAGGTGATGTAGAAAAAGTACGGAAGGCATTGTTTGTTCATTTATTTAATTTATATACACGATGTAATGTAAATACGTTAATTGTAAAATATTTAATAAATTTCTAATTTTTTCTTATCCCATTTGAGAAGCAATTGATCCAACGCTATCAGAAACTATTACCCAATCCCTCCTACAATCCCTCCAGTGAAATAAAATTAACTAACTTGCGAAATATATTTGCAGAGAAGATATAGGCTGGAACCATTTTCCACGAACTATATTCCTATCGGCATATACTTGGAGAACAATATTACTTGAACGTTTATCCATTGTATTCGTGGCGAAATCAATCGTTTTCACAGTTGGAAGCAGACAACCACTAATATCTAGTAATTCTAAATTAGAACAAGATAAGATCACATTGCAGATACCTTCGTTTTCGAAACTTTTATTGCGTCTGCAAATAAGTTTTTCCAGAGTTTTTATTCCATTCAATCCCGAACCAGCTATCTTTTTTGAAGAATTCATTATTAAAACTTGAAGCGATGGTAATTGTTCTCAATCCCGTGTTCGTTATATTTTCGCAATTTGTAAATTCAAGATGGTGAACAGTTGACATTACAAATAATATCATTCTGAGGTTATTAAGGGGAGGTTCTCATCTAGTGACTCCAAAATCAGGTGATTTTCTCGAATTTCTTTTCAGTCAAAAATAATGCCATGGGAATTGTTGATACGTGTTGAAACAGGACCACTTAAAAAAACAGTGATCAATCGGGCACCGCTATAGCACTTATAAGAATGATCAGAAATCAAAAATCCACACATTTTTATAAAATATATCATATTTGTTGAATGTTGTACCAATAAAACCAATGAAAAGTCCAAAATCAAGAAAATGACAAACATGCAAACTTTTGGTAGCGTTTTTTCACTTTTTTTCGCTCTTTGAAGTGCTATAAAAAGAAAGAAGAAGGCAAATGTCATCTCCATGTAGGTTCATCCTCCAATAAATTCAATCAGCTTTGAAACAAACAAAAAAGCGATCCGTTGAGTAATTTTTTAGATATCTTGCAGCCAAACTTGAAAAACATGGTTTCGAGAAAAACGCCTTTAAAGTTTCAGAATACGAATTCTTTAACTTGAGAGAATTTTTTTCATTTACTTCAAGACTCATTCAATGAGTTTCAAATAACTCGAGTTCTTAATTTACTTCCTTTTTAAGAAAGAAAATTCGAGAAAATCACCTTATTTCGAAATTCGCTTGATGAAAACCTCCCTTTAAGGAATCCAGGTTGTGAATGTTATTTCTTACCAGAAATATCAAGAGAAGAAAGATGCTGACAATTTAATGCAAAATTAATCAGAGATTGATACGTAATCAGAGGGTTTCTATTAACGATAAGTTCCTTTAGATTGGGAAACTTATGAAAAATAGTGATACTGGATGAAGGGAGTAGTGATTCGGACGAGACCGATACGAGACGATATGGACCATCGTTTTTCGAGACCGAGACGATACTTATCAAGTCGAGAGTCTCGACGATACCGAGAATCTCGGCGCAATGTATAGTTTCTTGAATGTCATGTCCTTAAAAACGTATTACTTCCAGCACATACCATGACATTAATATTGGAAAATTATATTAATATTACAGCAATATTAGAATATGGTGGTAATATTGCTGCAATATTACTGCGATTTTTGTGCTGAGTGAGATAATTTATAAAACGATCATATAATCTTTCTAAATCCAACAGTCTTTGATGATGTGGAGGTGAATAAACAGGACAAAACTTGGAGGAACAAATTATATTTATTTTACATATCGTTATCATATATTATTGATTTTTGGTTTCAAGATATTTTTATGTGGACTTTGGAAAAACATTTCATGTACTTGGATTGATATAAAGCATGTTAGAACTTGAATTATCATTATTTCCAGTGAAAAATACAGTATAATGTATCAATTATCAAGTTCCTTACAACGTCGCTGAATTTCATTGGTCAAACTACACGTTAACCATGAGTTCATACACATTCTTTGTATTCACACATTTGAGTTCAAACTCACACATTTGAGTTCACACAATTTTTGTATTCTATCCTACTTCATATTCCAAAAGTTTATTCAATGAGAAAAATTGCTCTTGCCTTTTTTTCATTTCAGAAATATTCAACTTGAAAATTCGACTTGCGCCAAAGATGACCCAATTTATGTGTGAAAGGTTCAAAACTACTTCGCAAAGTTTGACCCGTGCTCCGGTGCTTCAAAGCCGTTAACTTCATCACAATGGTACTGAATTTCATTGGTGAAACTACACATAGACTGAATTCTGCTTTATATTCCATTTCAATAAATCATTCGAACTTCAAGAATTTCGGGATTGGTAATAATGAATTAAACACATAAAGTAAATGGATCACGCATGAATATACTTTATACGCACACAGAAAAAAGTATTTGTTTGAATCTTAGAAATTTTTATTTGAATGGGGCCAAATAGATATTTCTCTAACAGAAATGAATATTTTGTTCATGTAAACGAATTTATTATTTGGTCCTTCTTTCAAACAACAAATTTGTTTGAATCAACAAAATAATTATTCTTGTTAAAGAAATGTTGTTTTGGCGCTATTCAAATAACAATTTCTCAGATTCAAAGAAATACTTCTTTCTGTGCGTAAAGTATATAGGGAACATGATATATTTATATCATATCTACATGTAAGGATAATATATGATATACTGACAAAAAATATATGATCGGTCAGTCCCAAATTGAGGTTATAATATAGGTATCACAGCTAAATTTTTATTGTAATCCCTATATTATTGTTATCAACACCGTATATGGTTTTAGTACATGATTTTGTAGAAACTAGTGAATCAACCCTCCGCTACTCGCACCAGTGATGTGATATTCGTCGAGCTGGGAAATTGCAGCTTGATCACGTGACCACGTTTTGCCCCAACACATGTCAATGCTCTTGTCGGTGAGCGGCTCACCGATAAAAGCGCTTACATGTGTTAGGGCGAAACATGGTCACGTGACCAAGCTGTGATTTCCCAGCTCGATGAATATCACAACACTGACTCGCACCATGCCCCAAGAGAACACTGATGTTCAAAAAATCTTTATTGAATAAAATAAAGCTATGAACATTTGAAGATTTAATGGACGTTTGTTGAATGTAAATTTTATTCGCCTGAGGTTCTCTCAGGGTGTTGATGCTGATATTATTTTCAATATTATTATAAATGATATTGAGAACAATGATTAACTATCCTCAATGGTATTGAGAATTGTATTATTGTGAACATTATTCTAAATGCCCAGTGTCTAATTATTGTATAGGTCTTTCATAGAAGTATCCGAATATCATATAGATGAATAATGAATAAATGGATGATAAATGAATCAATAATACATGCATCGATAATGGATGAATAAATTAATGAATGAATAAATAATATTTTTTGTGGACTAATTTGAATACCTATGAATTGTATTGCCGAGACCGAGAATCTCGACCCGAGACCGATACCGAGACGATACTGACTGTGTCGAGACAAAGGCGAGACCGAGACGAGATTATACATTCCGAGACTAAATCGAGACCGAGACGAGACCCGGATCAGTCTCGACGAGACGAGACGATACCGAAACACTAGAAGGGAGTCTCTCTTGAACATGAGAATCGTCTATTTCACATAATTTGAATGTCTCAATGTTTTCACATATTCAAATTCCATTGAACAAATCAAATACAATGTTCCGATTGTTCATGAAATCACTCACGGTGAAAGATTTCAATTTCTTGTATTCGTTCAGTGCCTGTAAAATATTAATTCTCTGTGATACAGCATGGGAATACGAAGTTTGAATATCATTATATTTGGAACAAATTATTCGATTATTGTTCAGCTGTTTTGAGTGTTTCGATATAAGTCAAGTACCTTATGAAAAGAAGGCATGTGATAGAAAAGACAAAGGAAACGGAAAAATATCCTTCCCCCCTCTGGTGACATGATTAAAACTTCATGTGGGTGGCAGTTGCATATACATGAGACTTTTACATGATGTGAAAAGCATAGGAACGATTTTTTGCTTACTATTAGAATAGTTCAAGGGAGAAAGTCGAATTTTTACCGTAACTCAAGATTTTCTCATCAAAATGTTGTACAGAAAACTCTGACAGTCAGAAAAATTGAGTCCAGCCATGTTGTAAAGAATTTCCTACCGAAAAAAGTAATCGGTTGAAGTTTCTCATCGAAAGTGGAGGGAAACCATATAAACTGTTCTCATTGTTTTCCTATGGAGTTTTTGAATCGTAAATTTCTGACTTTACATGGTGACTTACCTATTGAATCCCGAATTTACATTTTTCAATAGTCATACTTTCTAAAAAAAAAATCCACGTGAAGTTGACGGATCTTTCAGAATTCTCAGAGACATATTTCCGCCAGGGATATGAAAGATTTTTTAAATATTTTTAAATATTTTTTCATTCATAAAACTGCTATCTCATTGTATCAATTCTATTTCTGGTGTCGATTTTTCCGAGAAATGCACCTATGATTATCATCCATTCAGGGTTTTTTCACAAAAATTCATCTAGTATTTATACATTTCAATAAAATTAAAATTAAAACTTGACACGTATTTCATAGAAACGTATCACCCATCTCTAATCCATATATGACCCACAGATATCCCGTATGGAAATATTTCGCTGAAAAATGTCTGCAAAACTATGAAAAATCTCTGAAAAAAAATGAAAAAACTCTGACAAACTCTGAGAATCTGTGAAATTTTGATGAGGAATCTAATATTTTTGGGACATTCTTTACAGACTTTTTTCAGACTTTTTTCAGAGTTTCTCAGAGTTTTTTCATACTTTTTCAGAGAAATAGTCACGAAATTGCACTCTGAAAAAACTCTGACAAAACTCTAATAAATTGTTGACATTTTTCTGATTATTGAAAAATCCTGAAATTCAATAAATACATTCATATGCCGTATTCAAATATCATGTGTGAAAAAGTGTTTGAAAATTTTTCAATTTATTTCTAAAAGTCAGAAAAATGTTAGCAATCCATCAGAATTTTGTCAGAGTTTTTTCAGAGTGCAATTTCGTTACTATTTCTCTGAAAAAGAATGAGAAAACTCTGAGGAACTCTGAAAAAAGTCTGAAAAAAGTCTGTAAAGAATGTCCCAAAAATATTAGATTTCTCATCAAAATTTCAGAGATTCTCAGAGTTTGTCAGAGTTTCTCAGAATTTTTTCATTTTTTTTCAGAGATTTTTCATAGTTTTACAGACATTTTTCAGCGAAATATTTCCATACGGGATCATATATGGATTAAATATGGATTATATGGGATTCCATGCATTTTCATATATGGATTATGTTGAGTCATATATATGTGGCTTTTACTAGGATATACTCGTATGGTACAGGATTTATGGTCACAGTGATTTGAAATTTGGATATGATAACTAGGAAAACAAAACAGAATCACGTGCATCTGGTTGTGACAATTATATGACATTGTCAAAGCCAAAATCATGGTTATGAGAACCGAATTTTTCTCTCAGTGTGGTTCGTTATTTTTCAATATTTTGTTCATAATTGATTTCATATGGGATCCCTGGTGGAAATCCCAATTCTGATAGTTTTCCAGAAATGCTCAGAATATTTTCAGAATTATCCTGAATTTTATAGAGACTTGAAAAGATTCACAGAGAATGTTCGAATTTTGATTTTTCTCAGAAATTCTCAGAGACATATTTCCGCCAGGGATATGAAAGATTTTTTCAATATTTTTGAATATTTTTTCATTCATAAAACTGCTATCTCATTGTATACATTTTATTTCTCCATATCTGTTTATTTATAAATATCTGACTATTTATCATCTGGAATATAAAAATTAGGTATTCTTATGACTTTCTATTGAATTGCATTATTTTATAAATTGCAAACCTCAACAGGACAATATATTGAGAGAATGATTTTTGCTCCACAAGATTAGTATTCGATAATAAAATGATCTATGTGAGAAAAAATATTGATTTTATAAAATGAACAATAGCGCTCGAGCCTGACGAAACTGATAACATTACTGATTGAAAGTTATACAAAAAATGACTGCTTCATCACCAAAACAGTGGGAACGATCTAGTGACCGGCAAAGTGTGGAAATTGAAGAGTGTAAAGATGGTTACTTGGATGCAATTTCTCAGGATTATTGTTCTGGAGTATTTGACTCTGCATGAGAGTCTGGAGATCGTCAGATTTTAGATAATGAAATTCCAAACATTGATTGTCGTCAGATCATGATTAACTATGAAGGAAATCAGTCGAATTTGCAGCCTAACCATACTCAAATATGGAAAAATGGGGAAAGAATGTGAAAAATATGCTGAAAATGAAATCTCAAGGGGCCTTTGATTACTATAGTTTCCCGTACAGCACAACCACCGATTCTCCACCCAGGACTTCGGTGCACTGGAGGTGGAGAATCAGTGGAGAAATGAGAGCCGTGGAAATAAGGAAGAAATAAGGGAGAGTCTCCGTGGAGGCAACGGAGAGGCGACGTGGATTTGTCCACCCCCTTTATTTTCAATAAAATTCATATCTGTCGGTTTACACAACCAAATTTCAATGAGTGAATCCACTAACATAAATTTTATTGAAAATAAAGGGGGCGGACAAATCCACGTCGCCTCTCCGTTGCCTCAACGGAGACTCTCCCTTATTTCTTCCTTATTTCCACGGCTCTCATTTCTCCACTGATTCTCCACCTCTAGTGCATCGAAGTCCTGGGTGGAGAATCGGTGGTTGTGCTGTACGGGTTGTCTGATAACCATTTTTATATTCTTTTCTCCGTGTGGCCTTTTCAAAATCCAGCATTGTGTGATGTTCGTCAGATAAATGGCACCAATTGAAAAACAGCGATGGTACAGTTAACGGCTCAATTGTCTTTGCCACAGTCTAGCAAATGAATCCCCGCCCCGGCATTGGACCGTTTGTCAATCCCGACAATTTCCTCAGTTTTTTTGTGAATTATCAAACACTGTTTTCTTTTAATTGCATACTCAAGTACTGTAATTCCTTCATTTCTGAAAAACAATCCCCCTTGTCAGATTATCCAATATGGACATATTTCTGCAAAACCGTGAGTAATTTCTGAAAACATCGCATTTTTTCCGCAAAAATCTGGAGAACTCTGACAAACTCTGAGAATTACTGAAAATTTTATGAAAAATCTAATAACTTTGAGACATTCTGTACAGATATTTTTCATCAGGATTCTTGTTTCTACAGATTGGATAACTTCTGATAAAGTTATAATGTCGATAAGGAGACGCCAGAGCTTTCATCAGTACTCTATTTATACCCGTTAAAACATAATATTTGGTAATAAATGATATTAAAAGAAGAAATTGTTCTTGGATTTTTTTCCTCATAGTTAAAAATTTGATGAAAAATATGAAAATAACCATTTTTGTATACTAAATTTTCAAAATTCCCTCGGTTTTCAGTGCATGGAGGGGTATGTGAGCCCTTAGTTGATTATCATTATTTGTTAATTCATAAAAACATTCCTTCACTTATTCAACTTTGGTTGAATATCTACATTATCGAGAGAGTTTGATAACAATCCTCATGTTTAAATTCTTTTATGCTAGAATGCGCTGTCGACGTTTCACCATGTGAAAAATAATTCATCATTTTACTATCCCTAGTTAGTTTCATTTCATGCTGCATAGGTATCGGTCATAAAAGAACAGAATTTATACTACAAATAATATGTTATTGAGATGCTTATCAATTGGAATCTTCATACAAGTTGCAGTTGCCTCAATCAAAGAAGGTAATCTCATACAAGTTTTGTTTACTTTGTATTCACAAGGTGTCGGTGTTCTTCCGTATAAGATGAATGATACGAATGCTGTTCTTTAAAATTCTCCACAAGTTGATAAAAATTCTTGATTTCATACAATTCTTTTCGTGAATCAAAAGATTTTTGAATGACATATACTCAAACCAAAGGTTATCAATTTTCATAACTGGGTGACAGTCCCTTGATCAACCTACATGGTTTTAGGAGGATGTTCTTCGCATATCTTTCACACGTTTTATCCATGTCTGACTGATAATTTATATAAAACTGTTATATATATTTTTCATGTATTATGTGCTAAAATTATATACAAAATTCCATAAACTTTTTTAATGTAAAATTCCAGATAGTTCTGTTATAGTTTACACATAATGAATTCTTTGGATAACATCCCAGGGGAAAAAATGTTCAAACCCATACAGCACGCCGATCCCGATGTGGCCATAAAGAATTCTTCATGAATTCAGCGTGGGATTCTTTAAGAGTCCCCGTTATGACAGTTCAGGATGAATTCTCCTTGGTATTCAGAAAAAGTTCTTGAAGAATTCTCAGGAATTCATTACGAATTGTTTCTGAACTGACATATCAGAAGTTCATTTGGGACATGCCTGTCTTGTGTGGGAAGTTACATATAATTTACAGAGAATTATACATAAATTATATACAAAACATATTGAATTATATATAATTTTGACTAATTCCTCACTTGGGATTTTACGGAAGCCTATATCCAATTGATTTCTCATTACCGATGGGGATTTCTAACAGCCATGTAAAATATTCATTAAGGGTATTCCTTGATCGATTTTTCCCCAGAAAACTGCTATATTGTTTCAACCGTTTTATATCCCGAGGGGGAAAATTTTCAAAATTGTATAAAATTTATATCGAATTATATCTGAATTATATATAAATTATATTGATTTATATAAAAATTATATATAATTGTGAAAATTTTTCCACTTGGGTAATTGATATTCAATTAATGATCTTTAGATCAAAAAATTCAAAATAAATCAGAGACGCTGCCCGAGTGGAAAAATTTTCAAAATTATATATAATTTATATATAATTCAGATATAATTCGATATAAATTTTATACAATTTTGAAAATTTTTCCACTCGGGCGGCTCTGGTCTCAAAATAATTGTACACGAGTTATATTTGTTATGATATCAAAGAAACTGAATGAAGGTTTCTAATTGGCTGATCACGGAATTTCGCTCTAATTAATTACAATGATTTAGTTCAACCACAAACAGATGAGGCCCGGATTGTTTGATTAATTCTGAATGTTTTGATCCAAAGTTTGATGTATTGAATTGAATATTGACGACGAAAAACAGTTGAAACGATCTAGTAGTTTTCTAGTGGAAACATTGACCATACCACTCTCTTGAATAAACGTAAGATCTGCACATAATTCAGAAGAAATTTTATTATATCAGCTCTGATTTTATTTCATGAGTTAGGAACTTTGAAAGATTACAAATGGAAAAACGTGCCATAATTATATAGAATTCTAAAAATTCTCCCACTCGATTTACCCTACACTGGAAAAACTTCTCATCGGGAACTTCACATTAATATTGTGAAGTGAGTAGCACATAAAGCATTAGGAATTTCTTGCACTTATCTGGAAATTTACTAAGAAACATTGGTAAAAATTCAATAAAATTAGAAATTTCATACAAATGTACCGGGGATTGATTTTTCATCTAATGATAGGAATTTTCCGGTTTCTGCAGACTGGAAAATTCAGATTCTTTACTGTGAGCAGTGATAGAGAAACTTTCCCCTAAGGACTTGCACTATCGCTTTTAATAACAATTACTGCAATTCAAAAGAAACGATAGAAAAGATTATCGGACACTCCTAATTTTTCTAGCTCAAAAATTTAAACAGAAGATTATGTGATAAGATGATCCAACTGGAGTATTCTGACATTGTTTCATGTATGATCCATGAACAATTTCAAGAAAACTGTTTTCCCATACAGGGTTCATCAATTGGCTCAATAATGGCACGTTACTGGACCACAAACGGCGTTCTTCGTCCGTTAATGGCGCCCATTAATGCCTCGTCAATGGTTAATTGCTGGATGATAAGGTGGGTCCAGTAATGGCAATAAATAATGGGCCATGTATGAAATTATTTAATATCCCATATTATATGCCATATTTAATATGGCAATAAATAATGGGCCATAAATTTCGGGATAATGTTCGAATGTCAGCCATCAATGGCAGATTACTGGGGCATAATAATAATGATATCCAATGGTGATATGAGTGCGTTCCAGAATAATTGGTTCAGTATTAGTTCAAATGAGTGGTTAAGTGTGACCCAAAACACTTTTTTGTTTTTGTTTTAGGGAAATCTGTCATTCCAGTTTTCACAAGATCAGAAATGGTTGTTTTTTTTTTCCTAAATAGATTTGCATGCCCGATATTTCCACAATCTCAAATGTAAAATTATACGAGTCAAAAGCACTCTCGATAAATCAGTTGAATTCAGTTGTTTATTCCTTCAAATTTTTTGTTATTTACATGAGAAAGTAATTGATTATCTATATAAATAAAAATTCATTTGAATCAAGTAAAAAGTATTTGATGGATGTGAATTATTTATTCAGCATAATAGGAGTAAGGCCACAACAAACCTTTTTCACGGGTGATTACGAATATAATTCATTCAACTTTGAAATCCATTTTACTTAGTAATAGACCATATTTCAGCCAGTAACGGGGAATCAATTGTTGGCCGTTTACCATAGCCGTCAGGGTTGGCACGTAATATACTTCCAAGTATTTTACATAGTTTACGACACGTAAGAAACCGAGTGTCTTACGCATAAAACCAACCCCTTGCCTTTGGGGGGACAGGAGGGTTCAAGTATCTTACATATATTACGTGTCAGAATCCAAGTATGATACGTAAGAAATTGAAAAATCACGCAATAAACCCAACCCTGATAGCCGTACATCGGCTGATTATCGGCTGTTTTCATTGCTGACCTTTCTTATCAGCCAGTGGTGGGCCACACTTGTGCCAATGATATGAATCCATTGTTGGCCATTCAATGGTAGCCATACATGGGCCAATTATTGGCTGTGTTTACATTATCGGGGTCTCCTGTATGGGTTGAAGACACACGTTTTGAATTCCTATGAAAGAATGTAACGAAATTATTCCAAGTTAAAATATTATAGTCAGTGATGGATCAATTCTTCATAAAATTTATATGGGGATTTTGCTTTCAACATTTCATAAAAATCGGAACTCGATAATTTTTGTGGTAGGGGGTCACTTTTCCCAAGGGCCGTTTTTCCAAAAAAAGACTATTCCCAAATAACACCATTTCCCAAAATACTTCTTCTCAAAAAACTCATCAAACATGAATATTTATCAAAAGCATCAAGAACATTTATTACAATTTCATATACAAGAAAAAAGTAAACCCACTAAAAGGACATGTCAAAATTGATTAGAACATACAATCATGCAATCGTAAAAATTTCATATCATAAATTGGTATTAAAAAATGCATTCAAATTAAAATTTAACATTGAATCCAATGAGTTGTAAGTAACCGGTTAATGTTAGCTGTTACAGCAAAAAAATTTGCATTTGTGGTTGATTTATTTGCGGTAACAGCTACAATTTAGCTGCAGGAGCTAATTTAATGGCTGCCCGTGTCCGTGCTAGCTACTGAACTACTGCAGCTAAATTATTTTTTCCGTGTTTGGTTCTTCCTTCTTATCCTCACGTTGTCTTTGCCTCTTCTAACTCTCTGACCCAACTCTAACTGTCGTAGCATGATTTCTGTATCCGTTTGTTCCTTTGCCAACTTTGTCAAAAAAGTATACAAGCTGGAGTGTTTTTTGCTCACAACCAAGTGAAATCTGTTGTGTCACGCTTCAGACGCGTTGTTGGGACGAGCTCTTCTTTGCAGAACAGAGTCGTACTGAGACCACAATCTTGATGGATATCGTGGACGCACAACTCGAAAAGTGTAGAACAATCCAAAAATTGATTGTACTACACTTTTCCCAATGGTACCCATTGGTACAAAAAAATCCATTCTGTCCAGATTGCTTGCTTCGAGCACACATTACCGCTTGAGTGGAAAAAAATTTCAACATTATACATAATCCATGTATAACTTATGTATAACCATGTATAACATATATAACTTATATACAAAATTTTATAGAATTGGAAAAATTGTCCACTTAATATTCTTTCATGTTTACCTACAAATGTAAAATTTGTGTAAGAGATTTTGGATAGAATCGATTGTTCTTCATGAAGAAAATATATCAAGTTCTGATCGAGATTTTATGAAAATCAATAGGAAATAGATTGTTCCTGCATGAAAAATAATCATTCCCATCAAGGCTCGAATAGAAAAGATTCATAGGGATCTTTACCTCCTATCAGGTCCTGATCAAGGCCTCAAAACACCTGGGGAATACTACGGCTTATTCTCATCCCGAAAATAGTTTTTTTTGATAAGTAGGAGAAGATGGGGCACATTCGTACAGTCCATCTTACACCAAATAATGACTCAAATTGCAAAAAGTCTGCACATGTGTATTTCATTGTAATATTGGTTAAAAAGCTCATGTTTACATTTTTTGGAATTTGAGTCATTATTCGGCTTATGATGGATTTTACGAATGTGGCCCAGTGTACGCGAATACCCCATCTTCCCCTGCGTATGCAACATCCCAAGTGGGAAAAGTTTCAGAATTATATGAAATTTATAGATAAAACTCGATAAAATTGATATTCAAGTTATATATAATTTTTTTAAAATGTTGCATTCGGGATTTGGTAAGTAAAATTAACATCTTTAATCCCGCAAAGAATCAGTTTCATGTATACTTTACACGGCATCGCAGGAATGATTTTCGGATGGAAATAATATTCTTCGAATTTCATTTTGTTATCCGAAAAATCAAAGATTAACCACGATCATTGATGTACTTTAACATTAAAACTGCTTGCACTGTGATGCTTGTGATGAGTTTCAGAATTCATCTACATAATAAATGGTGATGAACTCACTCGTTGCGAACAATTGCGCAACTGCCTGCAACTAAACAAAATCAAGGGGATACCAGTGTAACATCCCAGCAAAGAATTTGTCTGCAAGATTTCTCCTAACTGAACTCACGGAACAGTCTGAAATTTTTACGGTATAATCTTTGATACTGATGGCAAAATTTACCGACAAAAGACGCCGAGTTGTTCACAAACAAGTGAGGGAAAAACAATAAGACTTGAAACAACATATGTCACAAAATTGCGAAATGCGCATGCTTTTTATATATTTCTGGGTTGAATATTTGTTACTTTGATCATTGGCGCAGCATTGACAAACAAAATTTCCACTTGTTTACCAATGATGGGATATTTCATTGCCATTGTTTCATCGATGATGAGACTTCATTGGAAAAACACGTAGGGGAATCATAAACTGATGTTATCATTCCAGGTTTGCGCCATGCTTGGTTGCCAAGCCCCGGCCATACTTCATCTACGTTGCACCATGCTAGCGCCAATTGTAAATTTCTATATGGGGATACGTAATATCACTCTTCACAACAGTGAAGTTTCACTCTAATAGGACAGGCTCACTTTTGGCTGGCTAATGCAGTGATAGTTCACTCTTGAAGAGTGAAGTTTCACTCCAAAAAATTGAGAGAGAAATTCAACAAAATTTACAAAATTTTTCAACAATAGTATGAGTATTATGAAGTTTGCAAAAATTCCCGGTTGAATTTACGATTCACGTATAAATTCGTGGTTTTTTGCGGGGGATGGAGAATCCTCGCATAATTCCCGATTTTCCAGAAATTCACGGTCGCTGGCCACACTTTTCGAACCAATATTCTCTGGGGCTACGGGAAATTTTATAAACCTGTATACAAAAGTTCGGAGAAATAGATTACGGAACAATCGAATACCTCGTATTATTGAAAAATGATCCCGAAGAAAAGTTTTCTCTGTCCGTTTCCACAAACTTTCCATCTTTTCCATGTTTTGAGAGGAAAAATGAGGAACCTTTGCAAGAACGAAAAAAACTGTCCTACATTGGGGGAAGGGTGATTTGAAAGTTCGGTGGATAGTCATATACTTGTTCGGTGTATCTGAATAGTACTGAACTCTCAGCGATGTTTTATGAAATTTCAAGAAAAATTACTGAAATTTTGTATTACATTACTCAATTGTTCTTCAATTACTGAACGTTTAGGAATTGAGTGACACACAATGAATTTGATCATGAATGTTATATTACGTAATAACGGGTGTAGAACACTGAGTAATGTAAATCCAGATTTATCGATCAAATATAATACTATTTACCGTACCTTCAAACTGCTCTTCTCTCATTGTAAAGAATCCCGTAGGATTGAAAATCTTGATATGAATGTCCAAACAAATTCTATAAAATTAAATTCTTCGTGACGAAATCGTATTTTAACCTCTTGCTTACAATTTCTATACGAAAGATTTAGGATCTAATGGAAATTAATGAGGTAAATTAGAATAAAGCAATGGGTAAACCAAATCTCATTGTATAGCTCTTGTAAAACTTCATTTGTCATGCACTTTTCAGATTTTCATGCCTAATTTGCATTTTGGCGATGATAACCCAGAAGCATATCTTAATGTTGCTTTTTTGTACAGTTCTGGTTATAATTAATCAATAATAAGATTAGATATTGTAGAGAAAACTTATGAATCTTCGATCACACACATGTTACGTATAATACTTAACGCAGACGTTTGTTAATGAACTGAATATTTGTATATTATACTAACATTTCGTATCAACAAATGTGTTACTCGAATAGTTATATTATGGAAACTCCATGATTTTAATCCCATAAGGGTCTATTTGAAATTCTATGTACCACAAAAATGGTACCCATTTGGATCTCGTGATACTTATCGATACTTTGGAACATGCCCTGTTGGAACTGACGTAAGTTACATACCATGATATAACGAGGGCATCCAAATGTCCGCTTCAAACACGTACCAATTACATCATATCACTTCATACACAATTCCTACATCACAGGTATATCGAAATGCATGTGATGTAATTCGAAGCGGCCATTTGAATCACTTTGTTCAATAAATGATATGTTAAACCCGATATACAGTTCTTAATATTGATATTCGTTATCAAGATAATGATAGTTCATTTTCTTCACCAATATTAACTTTTCATTGGAAAAAAGAATTGGTACACCGAGAGAAATTTATCATTAAAGATTACTCATTTCTTCAGTAAACGAGGGATATACTTGACTTGTGATTTACAAATTGATGGGAAATACCAGTAATTGCATAACGTTATTTCAACCGAAAGAAAAACTTCCATCGATCGTCACCAGCATCGAACATGATTGTTCGTGATCACGATTTTTGGTTTTTCCCCCGAAACTGCGAAACATTCTTCACTGACGGGAAAAAAGAGAGAAATTATATAAAAGAGCACAAATTTCACATGTTTTAAGGTAATTTTCGGTATGGTACGAAAATAAATGTAAATTTTATATTCCGAAGAAATTTTAAAGCTGACACCGTAAATATCACATTTTCGAGAGACAACGCAGAAAATTGAATGCAAGCACGATAAATATCACATTCTCAGCAGGCAACACACAGAATTCAACGCCAACCCTATAAAGTTGACATTTTTCGCGGATATTTGCTCAATTTGAATAGCGGGGAAAATATACTATTCGTTTCGTCACAATGTAAAGTTTACACTTTCCTGTAAGAAACAATGCACTAAGGGTTTGGTAATCAATGCTTTCATAAATGATATAAATTGAAGTCAATTTTTCAATCCAGGGTGATTGAAAATCCGCGAACCGTACTGCACAAGCATATTCTAAGAAAAAAATGAAAAGATTTTCCCTTTTATAAAATCTTGTTCGAAGAATATTAGCTTAGCAGTAAGGAAGAAATTCTTGAAGAGTTACGTTTGGAGCACAGCATTATATGGTTGCGAAACTTGGACAATTGGAAAAACGGACCAATGAAGACTTGAAGCTGTTGAAACGTGGTGTTATAGAAGGATGCTTGGAGTAAAGTGGATAGAGAAAGTAAAAAATGAAGAAGTACTTGAGAAGGTCAATGAAAAAAGAAGTCTTTTGAGACATGTCGTGAGAAGAAGAAGTAATCTGATAGGATACACATTGAAGCATGATAGCTTGTTGAAAACAATATTGGAAGGAAAAATGAATGGTAAAACTCGAAAAGGTAGACCTAGATTAAGTTATATGAAGCAAATTATACAAGATAAGGGTTAGCGTATAATGGACAGGGTTGGAGGATTTCATCAAATCAGTCATAAGACTGATCACTTCATGATGACGATGATGAAAATCTTGTGAAACACTTACAGTCTTGGAGCGGACTTTAGTTACCTTTACAGCAGAAATTTTGCTTCGTCTAAAAGATTTATACCGGATGTGTAAAAGATATCTCTAACGGTTTCCACTGTCTTTAAGATGTCTTCATCTGAGAAATCTAAAAGAGGTATTTAGATCTCTGTTCCAGATTCCTTAAACGAAGACATCTTAGCGGCAGTGAAAACCATTAGAGACATCTTTTACACATCCAGTATCATTAAAGAAGCCGACGTACTCGCCACTTGAATGATTGAATTATTTTGTTCATAACTTAAAAATTCAGCTCATCATAACATTAGGATCGGAGAAAAATCTTCTCATCCTTTTCCTGAAGAGTCACCTTGTTTAGTGCCCAGTAAATATTTCTCCCCTCAACATTTCAAACGTTCATTATGTTCTGTAAAAGATATGAAAAAAATTCTCTGACTTTTGGACATCTTGTAGATGTCTTTGAGAGAACATAATGAATGCTTGAAATGTTGAGTGAATGAATTTAACGACCAGTGAATGTAACTCTGACAACGCTGCACTGGAACCGGTCGTCCACACAGCACTTTTGGTCTTCAAGATATCTGGAGGAACTGTTCAGGAAGGTTTAAGAAGTCTTATGCAATATGAAAATATATCCTTAAGATAAAACAGTTATCTTTTAGAAGATCTAAAACTTTTCTTCCGAGATTATATCTTTTAGACATCTTACAGAAATCTTTTAGAATTGAAATGCTGTGTGGGCGGTAACAAGCAAACATTGTGAAACTTACCTATGTCATTTCTAACGAATTCTTAACATTGACGAGGAAAATTTAAAAGTTGCAGTAGGAACATACGCAATATTAGCAATTACTGCTATTTGAATCTATCGAAACTGAATCTATCCGGGTTTTATTCAGAGGCTCATTCGTTTTCTTCACCAGGGCTACAAACTGGCCATCATCATAAATAAACGTAATATGTACTGGTTTGGCATAAAATTACGTAATTAAAAATAGAAAAACATGATTCGGCGTAATTGTATATTCCATAAATTACCATAGATGAACGTAATAAGTATTTTTTTGGGATAAAAACACGTAATTAAACTGTCAGAAATGTCTTTAAATTCAATATTGTTTTCATGTACATTTGTAAATAAAATTTCCGATTATATCAGGCATTAATATATATTATTGTAATCGAAACTTCATTCAAATGTAATTGACATTTTTCAGTTACGTGAATAACTTTTGCTTGCATTACATATAATTGGAAGTTCAATCAAAAATTTCTGACAGTGTGGGCGTGAATAAATATCATTCGGCGTAGAACCCAAAAATTAACATGAACGAACATAATAAGTAGTAGTTTTGCGTAAAAAGACTCAACTTTTTTACGAATGTGTCCGAAATGTCATATTTAAGCGTAGTTTTTGGCGTAATTGAAAGTAAATCTGGGCATGTTTATGCCTAATTTCTGGTATAATTAGGCGTTAAAATATTCTCACAAGGGAATACGTCATCCACAAAAAAGGCTCATAATATATCACGATTGTATCGATAAGTTATAAAACTGTAGTAAGGAAAATAAATATCCAAGAAGGAAACATCTGTCTACTCGTTTTCTCATACCTGCTGCAGCGAATGAAAGAAACAAGAACTGACCACTGTGGTATCTACCGGCTAGTTTCGAAGAAAGGTCTCGTTCGTTTGACAACCCGAAATATTTTCGTTCCTTACATTCTTGAAAGATCTTCCAGTTTAACATGAGAAGAATCTTTTCCATTAGAGTCACTCACTTTATTCATTTGGCTTCATAATTTTGATTAAGTAATAGGAGAAAAGTGCACTAAATGATCCGTGAAGGTGAAAATGATCCTTACTTGACTGGAAATGATTTATGCCATTCTCCAGATCTTCTGAGGACCTGATGGGAGCCCGATAAACCCTCTCAAAATCTCAATACAGTCCCTGAGAAGCCTGAACACTGGGAATACCATTATGAAAAAAGAAATACCATAAATTATTTCCAGCCGGTTTGGGATGGGTTTTCACCTCAAGGGTTAATTTTGTTCACTTTTGCCGTACACGGAGAGAAATTTAATTGTAAAGATGACCATTTTATTCGGAAAAGTCAGACAATAACTCTGAACATGAGTCATAATCATCGCCAGCAGTGATGGTGAAAATTGGGATTAATTTTGATTGTTTCTATCAAAGCTGGCAATGATTGTGACTAACGTTCAGAATTATTGTCCGGCTTTTCCAGATAGTTGTGGTTTACGAATAAAATGTTAACCTTCTCAATTAAAATTGTCTCCGTGTAATTTCCATATTATGCGTTAATTTTGTTATTCGATATTGCTCTTCATGTACCTTGTATATGTAACTTACTCATCTTAGGGTATCATCTTCAAGACCTTCGAATTGTTTATCATAATCCCCAGCTGAGAGGTAGCGGGAAAGACCCCGAAAAGACGCATGGAGAGATATTTCCCATAAGTGGAAACTCTATACTGGCAACGTCCTCGGGATCTACTAGAGCCATTGTCTCATTGTCATTCCCATAATCTCTTGAGGACGTCGTCAAGAGATATACAGGGTGACCCGAGACGGGTAGATTATATTTTAATGACACATCCTGCAGCCGAAATGCAATAATTTCCCGTATGAAAAAGAATTTTTTGAGGCTTTGTTCTTAAGTTATGAGCATTTTTAGATCTTTTTTTTGAATCCAAATCGCTGAAAAGCGTTGTATGCTAACATGCTTGAAATTGCACAGCATTCACCGAGTTGAAACACGGTGGATCTCTGGAAAAAAATTAAACTATCTTGTCATCCTTTGTTCTGGAGCTATAACAATTTGAAGTTGACTAAAAGCCAAAAAAATTCAAATCGCTGTGACTTCGAATTGAAAAATAACAAGGTAGTTTAATCTTTTTTCCAGAGCTCCGCCGCGATCCAACTGAGCGGATGGTGTCAACGACTGTCAAGTTCAACAAGTATATAGCACACAACGCTTTTGAGCGATTTGGATTTGGAAGAAAATCTAAAAATGCTCATATCTCAAGAACGAAGTCCGAACAACATTTTTTCCATCCGGAGAATTCTTGCACATTGGCTGCAGAACATCCCTAGTAGAAATTTGACATGGAATTCCCTATTAGAAGCATGGCCCTCGTAAGGCTGCAATAGGGAACTCCTAATTGAGGAAAACTTTCAATTACCTCATTAGGTCCTGACCAGGCATCCTGTTTAGGACCTTACAACAATGTAACGCAAGGTCCCAGTCAGATTTTCTCTTTCAGTAACTCAGACATGGTATTCCTATCAGAACCTGATCAGGATTGCCCTGACTCAACCGTATTTGAATTGTGAGGTAACTGTCAATATATCTTGATCAGGACCTTATCAAGATTGCCTTGGCTCATCCGTATTTCAATCATGTGATAACCGACAAGCCAGCCGAATCAGGACCTGATCAATTCAGAACGATCAATGTATCAAACTATTCAGAATTTTCACAGGACTCATTAGAAATTTACCTGTCTTTTTTAAATGTTCAACTGAGGTCTATTTGGATCATCAGTAGGATTTCTTCTGTTGGGGGAGTCTCAAAAAATTTTATGAAAAGCGAATTCCATGAAAATTAAATTGAATGTTAGATTATAGCTTGGATGAGGTCGTGATTGGGAATTCCGTTACCACCCGGATCAGGCTCTGATTGGGAAATCAATTATTATCCTGATCACATCCTGATTGAAAAATGTTTGGTTTTCTTCATCAGGACCTCGTCTTTTCCCTGCGTTACATTTTTGTCAGGGCCTCATCAGATACTCAAGTCAGATCCTGAACAGAAATCAGGCATGCCTGATCTGGACCTGATGTTTTCCATATCAAAATTTCTACTAGGGATGCTCTTGAAATATAATCTACCCGACTCGGGTCACCCTGTATGCTGAGTGGTCCTAATCCCGAAGATCGGTTATATTCCGTCATCTTATTGCCAATGCTAAAGCTTTAACTTCGGAAATTAAGTTGGTGATTCGTACCTATATACGAATATACTTATATAATATGTTCGTACATGTTCCTTCAAGTAGAAATTACCTTAGGCCCTACTTCGCGCCTCACCTGGCGCTATCAAGAATTCCTGGCCTTGATATGGGCCAGGGATAACTGCCCAATATGATTTCTACCAGAGCTTGAATAGCTTTTCAAGCAAATTCCTCATGAATTATGCATGTTGTTCTGGATAAATTATTATAACCAACAAATAAATTGAACAAAGTATACAAATTCAGTGTTTATTTGTTCATATAGATGGCCCATATTGGCGGTGGAAAGCCGAAAAAGAGCTCGAAGAGGCCTTATCTCATCAATGGAACACCAATAAAGCAAAAAATATTATTTTTTTTGTCGGTGATGGCATGAGTCCAGATACAGTTACAGCTAGTAGAATTTACCGTGCGGGTGAAAAAAGTCATTTAGCTTGGGAGAGATTCCCGCATGTTGGAGTCTTGAAGGTAAAGTGCATCTTCTTCAGTATTTATATTCTTTCAAATGTTTTTTTAATCATCAATCGAATTCAGATCTGTCTATGTGGAACTGTAGAAACCTAGATTTTCTTTAGATAAATTCTTTGTTCAGGAATGAAACTCACGAAAGCTGTTTAAACATTTACTTCAGTTTTGTTTCTCATTTATTATTTATAACCACAATCACAGCTCAATAGCTTTGGTGAATAAATTCAATCACAGCAAATATTTATTGACACTAAATCCATGGTGAAATCTGGAATTTGATAATCTGCTGCAACAAAAATGGCAATTTCATAGGCAAATAATTCCTTACCCAGGTAACACACGAATGTGTCTACACCGTGTTCTGTGAATCTCCTTCCCCCATAGCACCAATGTTCTTGCAGGAAGGACAGTTGTAAAGATATCTCATTTGCAAAATATCTTTAGATATTTTCTACAGATTGTAATATTTGTTATTCGCGTAGGTTTGGTGCTATGAAAATATATTCATACTAACACTTTATTCAGTCAGATGTCTATTCAAGAGGAATCAAGTGGAATCTTATTTGATCCAATCAAATATCTATTCGATTCATATTCAAATGGATCATTTTTTTGGATGTTTAGATGGAATCTTCTTCCAAGTACAAGATCAATGAAAAACCACGTAGCTTGGAACCAAACCCCTCGTCCCTTCATGTAGCCCACCCAGTAAACACACGCACGTTTCAAAAACGTCAAAAACAGTCAATAACCACACGTTGTGAATTAGTAATATTCTAGCGTTGACTTAACGTAAAAATGTCGCGGCAGATCACGTGTTTTTCAACCATAAAATAACGTCATATCAACGGTTTGAACATCGTTTAAAAGACGTTAAATATTGACGTGTCCTAATGATGGTTCTAAAACGTGAATTGAATCCAACAAATTATTTTGAAAACTTCTCATTCAATATCAAGAAGAATAGTATTTCTGAGTATGACAGGATTTGGAAAGTATGCACACTATTTACTATCTTGCTCTTTGTTGAAATTTTAACCATTGTTCGAGTTCGTTCGACATTTTTAGCAGAATATCTTCAATTGAAGTTCAAACATAAGGTGTTATAAACACATTTTAAACGCGTGGCTCGAACCCGTTAAAAACACGCTTTTTGAGGATGTCGTTTGATGGTTATTTTTGAATATTAATTTGAATTACACGTCATCAAAACGTAATTCCTGGTCGTCTATTTCCCTATTAAATTTCAACTAAAAATCAACGTTATGAAACCAACGACTGACGTCCGTTTGGCAGTCTAACGTTCTTTTAACGTTGAAATAACGCGTGTGTGTGTTTATTGGGCAGTGTAGCATTCCACCTTACCCCTCCCTCCCCCTTTATCGGCTACGTAGTTTATAGGCTACCTTATGTGATTCACACAGAAGTGGTGGGATACTTAATTGGAATATGAGATACTTGGGATTGATGAGAAAGTTATTGGATGGAAAATTTTGATTTTTGAATTCACGAAATATAATTTGATTCGATGAATTATGCATTTGATGTGTAGAAGTCATTCAGAACACTGTGATAGCCAAAATGATAATTTCTCCTTTCAATAAAATATTTAATTATTTGAACAACAAAAGTTTTTAAATAGGAAACTATCAATATGAATGATATAAATATTTCTTGCATTCAAAATCAAATGTTTTCGTGAAGATGAAATGAAAATTTGTTGAAAATAAATGAATATGCTTCCCTATCTAAGAAATTCTTTCATAGAATGTACAAAGAGATTTTCTAATCCTTCAGAGAACTTATTGATATGGATAAATCTCCTGTGAAATAAATGAATACAAATTCATGTTAATTCTTTTTTCTATCAAAGACTTACAATGTGCAAAAATTAACGCCAGACTCAGCATCTGCAGCCACAGCCCTATTCTCTGGTGTAAAATCGAACCATCAAACTGTCGGAGTAGATGCAAATGTACCTCTTGGAGATTGTGAAACCAGCGTGAATCCTGAATATCATACATCATCCATTATTGCATGGGCACAAGCGGCCGGTAAAGCGACAGGTCAGTTACTGTAAATGGTCGAATGTAATTGTTGACATGTAAAAAAGGTTTTTTTTCTCCTTTTACCAGTAGAGCATACAGGAAATTTCAAACTTGATATCCAGTAAACATTTTAGATCCCTCTGAAAGATATCTCAAAGACATCTTTCAAATTTCTTCAACATAGATTTTAGAGTGTTCCAGAAAACCTCCACAAAAATGTTTATTCGGCACTTCTCAGCTGCTATAGTGGTTCAATATTTGACTCCCTTTTGTAATATGAATAATTTTCCTCTGATGAAATTACATGTAGAATGTTTGTATTCGAAATCAAATGTTCCCGGTCTTTTTGGAAATATAAAATACTTTTCAAATTTCAAAGCACCAGGAGTTTTTATCAATTTGGGTTCAGAGTGCGTGTTACATATTCAATGTGATTTCAATCACGTGCCTTGTAAAAAATTTCGAAATTTGAATTATTATTATTTGTTCTTCAAATAAAAATAAAATTTTTTATTATCACACAGGTTTTGTAACTACTACAAGGGTCACCCACGCAACACCAGGACCTCTCTACGCTCATTGTCCTAATAGGAAATGGGAATGCGAAAGTGTGATGCCTAAAAGTGCGAGTCGTTGTAAAGATATAGCGAGGCAACTCATAGAAGATGAACCTGGAAAGAATATCAAGGTATGGAAGGATCGTCTTAAGAAATTCAACAAAAACTCAAATCATGATGAATAAATCTCAGTTTTCAACTTGAAGCTGATTTACGATGGAACGATTGAATTAAACAAATTCGAAGGTTTCTGATCGAACATAAAAAAATGAAACGGATGATGTGCTCTCTAAATTTGAAAGAGTGAAAAATCACGTATTTTCCTCCATTAAGTCTCAGAAGTGAGCCAGTCCGCTTCAAGTGAGATTTTCACTCGTTGCGAGTAAACCCCCCACTCTTTTGAAGTGAAAAATTCACTCTAGAATTGAAGTGGCAGTAACTTGTAATAAGTTCCTAACCTCAAGCCTTGGATTATTCCTCTAAAAGAATGGAAATTCCATTCGAAATTTCGACAAGCTCACTTTTGACTAGCTATAGAATGAAATCTCACTCTAAAAATTTTAGAGAGGGTCTAATGAAATAACTTTGTTTTCAAAAAGCATAGATTTCAATTTATCTAGTAATAATTATATGTTATAATTAATTAAACTGAGAAAGTAGTTTTAACAAGAAATGTATCGTTTTTCTTGAAAACCTCGAACATAGCATCCACCTATAATTCTATGGAAATTCATACATCCTACGACACTGTTCACGTTCTTTCTTCTTCCCTCGGTTTAAAACTTGAATCGTTTTTCAGGTGATAATGGGAGGTGGAAGACAAGTTCTTCAGTCCAACGTTTCATCAAGAGATTTCGATCCTATAGATACATGGGCTTGTTACAGTCGCGATGGACGTGATCTCATTACTGATTATTCCCGCGACAAAACGTCCAGGAATTTAGCTTTCAAGGTTGTACAGAACAATGAAGAATTGTCTCAAGTTGATACCAACGAAGTTGACTACTTATTAGGTATCTTCGCTAATGGTCACATGAGTATGGAATGGGAAAGAAATAAAGGACCTAAAGGACAACCAAGTCTAGAAGATATGACCCGGACGGCCTTGAAAATTTTACAGAGATCGAAGAACGGTTATTTATTGGTCGTGAGTATTGTGCGAATCCATAGAATTCATTGAACTTTTTTATCTTGAAAATCTTAATTATAGTTTCTGCTGAAACATTGATTGCTTTGTTCAAGTTTCTTGCATGCAAAAAATAAAACTGAAACAATTCACTACATAGCCGATAAGAGAACTTCTTTGCGTCTTTGAATCAAAAATTTCACAATGTGTTCATATAATAACAGAAATTTATATGTTTGAAAATCACCCCCCCCCCCCCTCCCCTCTCAGCATGATATTCAAAAATACTTCAGGTTTTTATGAGATTTCCTGACATATAGTTGCAAAATTCATGAATGCTTAGAGTAATTCTTATTAGGGTTATTCGTGGGTTTGTTTTTCACACATAGGTTGCCGCAAAATTTTTGTCGAACTAGATTTATTTTTTACATCCCCTACAGGAATATTTCGCTTAAATAAACATGAATAACCTCTAAAAAAACTCTGACAAACTCTGAGAATTTCGTACGGACTTTTTTCAAACTTTTTTGGGGGGCTTTCCAGAGTTTTTCAGTTCCTTCTCAGACAAATGAAAACGACATTGCACTCTATTGAAAATTTTCAGAATTGTATAAATACATTCGTATTCCATATTCAAATATCATATGTGAAGAAGTGTGTGAAAACAAAAATTGTTTACAACAAAACAAAATATTCTACATCTGGAAATCTACGATGGGGAATATGCTAAATTTGTCGCGAATGAAGTATTCTGAGAATATGACAGTAGCAATATTTTATCGGAATGGCCTTCCCTGACGATTCCGAAGGAACCAATTTTTGTGATATACGTGGAGTTATTTTTTGGTTTGGTAGAAACCTGGCCAGAACACAGAAGATCTAGAAGATGGTTTCCACTATAAGTATAATAACCGATTTGTGACCGGAAAATGATAGTTCGTTAGAACAAAGTTGCCACCAAAAGGTGATCAAAAAATGTGTTCTGTTTTTGGAACCTTTTTGGTATTTTTGAGGTAAAAAAACTAGAATCCAAAAATCTATTACGAAATAATAAAAAAGAATCACAAAATTCGAATTGTTTGAATTTTGGTTAGATCGTAGGCCCAAACGATCATATCAGGTTACTAAAAATCAACATTTTTCCCCAAAATGTAATCGCAAGTTTTGGTCGCTTTTCGATTCACCGAAATTCGCTAGGGTTTGCTGTACGAAATGAATGTAACCAAGTAGAATGTCGAATAATAGAATACCAGGACTTTCTTGCTACTTGGGATATATTTTCCTGATCGGTATTTTTCATTTTAGGTGGAAGGAGGATTAATTGATTTCGCTCACCATCGAGGTCATGCCGCCCAAGCATTATTAGAAACAGTGAGGTTTTCAGATGCTATCAATGCCACTATGCAAATGATTAATACGGAAGATACTTTGGTGATTGTAACAAGCGATCATACACATTCTATGATGTTCAACGGCTATTCGGATCGAGGTGCATCGGTTCTAGGTGAGATTATAAACCAACTATATCTAATATCGTTTTGATTGGATAAGTCTCGATGAGTCTCTTTCGAAAACCCGTAAAGGGAACGAACTTTCCTCAGTTTTCAAAATTCATTGATTTGATTATTAACACAGACTACTAATATTGTTACAACAATTTTTTGTTATCTTTGTTTTTTAGGAATAGCCGCAAAATCGAAAATAGATGGGATACCGTATACGACGTTGACATATAGCACTGGCGGACCAAACAACGAAGCGTATGAAATTGGCGAGGATCACAAAGTGAAAAGAATTGATCCCTCCAAGGTCAATACCACACAGTTCAATTATAGCCAACAAGCCGGGATTATCACAGATGAATCTTATCATGGAGGTGGTGACGTAACTGTCTACGCAATTGGTAAATAAAAACTTCACAATAAATGATAATCAGAGTCAAACTTTCATATTTTGATATAAAAAAATCATTCGGTAAGAATAATTCTTTGGTATCTGAGCATCCACGCGTGAAGAGCAACAAAAACATCTCGAATATTATCAAACCTTCTGTCAATGTCTGTCCGAAGAATATTGTAGTTCAATTTGAACATGTAGCGATCACGTGTAAATCATCAACTTCGACGCGAATTATTTGTAGAGAGATGAAGCGAAACCGGATGATTCCACTCTTAATTGGACAATATATTTGATTCTTCCTCACGTTGCAAATGCCCACATCGTGCAATAAACGAGATGAGTTCTACTTGGAATATTCTTTATGAAATTTCAGAATTTCGGAATTACTAAAAAATAAATCTGTATTTGGGCCTGCTCACTGAATTTATTAACCTCTTGTGCCATGATTTTCAGTGATCATGGTTTCAAAGGTTGATATCGAATATTAATATAGAAGTTGCATAAATAGGACTAGATTAAAAAAAATGCCAGGTCTGGATTAAAGGCGAGGCCAATGAGGCTTATTTCAAAAAACTTATTTCCCTTTTTTTCCTTAGAAAATCTTCCACGGACGCTTCGGACGTTTGACTTACCGACGAGCTTTTTGTTTCCCAAAATGTTCAGAAAATACACTGGATATCGAAAGGAAATGGATCCTTTCAGCACCCGCTACTCAAAATCATCTCGCTTCTCTCTCAACGTCCATTTGAACATGCGCGTAAGTAAAGGATAGAGAGGTAGGCGGTTGCTAGGCCTATCTTTTTGTTCTTTACTTCCGTGCATGCTCGAAAGGATGCTGAGAGGGAAGGATAATTCTCACAAGTGGACGCTGAATCTTTTTTGAGGAAAGCTCTATAAATTTCTTGGAGTGAAAATCCACTCTTGAAGGGTGAAAATACTGTGTCATGAGAGTCAGAATTCCACTCTACAGGAGTGAATATTCTCTCCATAAATCCACTCTGATGAAGTGAAAATTTCACTCTCGTAAAAGGGTGGAATTCTCAGTATTTCCACCCTTCAAAAGTGGATTTTTCCACTTCGAGAAATTTAGAGAGAGAGATCCCGATGTTATTTTTAAAGGCGTCCTCACCATTCTTCATGACCTCTGCCAGCTTTAATCCGGCTTTGAAAAACGCAGTCGACTTTGGGCACGTTAATTCGTACTAAAACCGTTTTCATACTGTATACTATCGTGGTAGTACAACAGTTTCTGCAAAGAACTCCCTTTATGACAATGGCTATAAGTTTATGGCACTGAAAAAAATTATTTCGTTGAAATATGATAAACGAAAAAATTTTATCCTCCCAACAAAATTTTTCTTATATCAACAAAATTCTTTCCTTGGGATAAAAGCATGTATTTGTTCAAATGACAAGAAGAATGTTATTATTCCAGTGGAAGAATTTTGTTGACACAACAAAAATCTTCATGTTATACATTTTTAATTCATTTTTATTGTTATAACGGAAAACATTCAAGAAAGCTTTGAGAAGTGTTTGTGGATTGAAAATGATTGCTTGTACTGCCGTACTTTATTGTCCTGTCAAGTGCTATCCATTCTGCACTTCAGAAGATTTTGAATCGATTGGTCTATATTCGATGGAAACGAATCCTTCAAACTCCCATCACGATGGTTACAATAAATGGTACTTTGAGAGTGATGTCGTCATCTCGGAGATCTACTGACGTGATAGAAGCCTTGACTATCACTCGCAGGACCTGGGTTCAATCCCCACTGGGAGACCTTTCTACACTGAGAAGAATTATCTTTTATAAATTACTAGACTCCCTGGTAAAAAAATCTCTGAATCTCTCTTTAGGAATTCAGAGGGATTCAGAGAGATTTGGGAAGATTCAGAGAAATTCAGAGCAATACATCGTGATTCAAAGAAATTCAGAAGGATTCGGAAACGGGTAGATTAGGCAGAATTGTGCGTTGAACTTTTCAGAAGGATTCAGAGGAATTCAGAGAGAGATACATTGAGTGAAAATTTTTGTGCGAGATTTCAGAGACATTGAGGAAGATTCAAGGAAAATCAGAGACACGGAAATTAAGAAAAATTGAGCACGGAACTTCACGGAAGGATTCAAAGAAATTCAGAGAGATTCAGGGAAATTCAAAATAATTCAGAAGAGTTCAGAAAGATTCAGGCAAATTTAGAGTAAGCTTTGAAATTCAGATATATGAAATTCTGACATATTCGAAGAGATTCAGAGGAACTCAGACTGTTTCAGAGGAATTCGGTATGAGCTTTGAATTGTTAATGAATGAAATTCTGGAGAATCCGGAAAGATTTAGAAAGATTCTGAAGAATTTCTAGACTTCCATAAAGAAATTAGGAGAGATTCAAAGAAAGTTGGTGGGATTCTCGTTAGTAGTGTTTCGGTCTCGATCTCGGTCTCGAGTCGAGATTCTCGATCGCGCCTGTCGTCTCGATTCCGGGGTCGATACCGAGACCAGTCTCGGTCTCGTCCGAATCAGTAATCGTTAGAGGGACGCTTTGTGATCGTTTTCGGGGACCGAAAACTTTTCGTCTCCAAACTCAAAATCTCTTAGGCCAAAATATTCCTCCAAACTCGGGGAAAATTTTTGGTTCCGTGTCTGTTTGTGTGTGTGTATGCGCACATTTTACGAACGCGCATATTTTCCGTTCCTATCATTCGATCGTCATGAAATTTTAACCGCGGTTATATGTGGTATTGATAGTGGTCCCATATAAGTTTTAGCTCGATTCTTACAGAAGAACGGGAGAGGTGAGGAAAAATGTTATCAAAAATCGTGATTTTGTGACCGCACATATCTTCTCTTCCTATCATCCGATTGCAATCAAACTTATACCATAAGAAAACACAAACCTTCAGGAACGTCCGCGAGCGTCCAGGAATATTCATCGAAAGTCAATCAAGTACGACCGATTTATTGAGACGAATTTTTAATTGAATCGATAAATATTGAGACATGTATATATGTTTTTCTCCTTGATGAAGGTATCTCATATTTCAAAACTAAAAATCAACGCGAATAAAATCCCACATTTTTCAATTTTCCTACTGTTCGAACTTTCTCCAACCATTTTCCCAACAGAGAAATTATTATTTTCGTTGATTCACGTTGGAAATAAATCCTTCTTTGTCGATTAATCATCAAATCCTCCTTTCGGAATACCTGTAACACAATATTCAAAACCTACCTGTCCTCACGGTTAGGTCTTTAAGAATTAACGGGTTCCTTACTCTTTCTATAGAGATAATTCCTCATACAAGACTGGAGTTTCAAATTGAATATCAATGCTGTTTACACGGAGAGAAATTTTATTAGGAAGATTACCATTTTATTGGTAAACTAGAACTATTCGGAAAAGTTAGGTAATAACTCTGAACATAAATCATAATCATCGCTAGCTGTGATAGTAAAAATCAAAATTAATCCTAATTTTTATCATCCCTGCTAGCAATGATTACGACTGACACTGTAAAAAATAGTCTGAAACTTTCTGGAAAGTCAGAAAAGTTCTGAAAATTGATACAAAATTTATATGTTAATTCCCTAACAGCACATCCACCGATTTCTACGTCGCATCTCCGTGGACTCCACGTGGATAAATGGTGGACGTAGATAGAACGTGGACGAACGGAGATTCCACGTGGAGGCAACGTAGAAATGTCTGGTGCTGTACGGGTTGCTTTGCATAAATTCATATGAAATTCAGAAAGTAATTTTTTACAGTGTATATATATATATCAACTATATCAAACTTTCACAATCCATTTATGCCTTATGGATTTTTGTCACCTTCCTTAGTCTTTGTGGCAAAAAAACACGCTGGTGGTTCAGTGTAATGTAATATCCTACAAGTTTCCCCAGACAACACCGAGCTCGTGAAGGATTCTCCTAAAATTTAATTTGCCCTAACAGCAATGTGCTGATGAAATATATAGTAAATTGTTGAAAACACTGGACAACAGTTGAAGCAATTTGTAGGAATGTTGCGTCGTTATTGCGCAACAATATGCTATAAATCTAGGATTTTATCATCAGTTGTTGTCATGTTGCGGGGAAGTTGCTCGGTTTCATGAACCTCTCAGTCACATCCCAATAAACATTTCTATGGAAGTCTTCCGGAACACTCTAAAAGATATCTAACAGAGATCTAAAAGATGTCTTATGCAACAAATTTAGATATGTTTTAGATGTCTTCCTCCAAGATGTCTATTAGATTTCTAAAAGATGTCTTTCTGCAAGATGTCTTAAACATATCTAAATTTGTTGCATAAGACATCTTTTAGATCTCTTTTAGATATCTTTTAGATTGATCTAAAAGACTGATCCAAAAATGTTTATTGGGATGCGTAGTAAATTCCCAGTAACTTTGCGTAAATTTAAAAAACAATGTCAGAGCAACAGTTGCACCGCAATTTTTGTTGCATCAGTTAAACTCCAGAGTTAGTCTATAATAATTCATTGACAAACTCTATTGAATTAAGAAAATTCACATAGTCCATTGAAACCCCTGGTGGAAACGAAGCGTTGAAGTGATTTAGGAGAGAATTGGAACATTTCACGTTTCATTCGCGTCAATACACCCTTCCCTCAGTTTTGGATCTTGAGCAGGGACAACTTTGTAGGCGAATGCAAATCCAGTCAGCACATCGATTCAAACCAAGTTCACTACGAATAACTTTGGGTTTATAAGAATTCATAAGGTATTTTCCATGAATATATCACAAACTATTGTGCTTCATGCAAAAACACTGAACCCAGTCAAAAAAGCCCATCCGAATTCACTCCCGAAAGAATGTTAAAGAAAATAAGTTCCAGATATTCTACGAAAAAAGTAAAGAAATCATCAAAAATCGCCTTTTGTTTCAGGTCCTCTAGCTCATTTAATTCACACCCTACATGAGCAGAATTACATAGCATTTGTTGTGGCTTACGCAGCTGAGATTGGACCATACGGTAGAAAAAATTATACCAATGGAGTGGAGCAACATACCAATCTCAACTACATTATAGTATCGTGCCTCTCTGGATTTTCAATGTACTTAATATGTAGAATGTACGACAGGCATAGGTGATAGTAAATAAAATAACTGAATATAAGCACACGATTCATCTATATTCATAAATAATGTTCATATGAGAACGATTGTATTTAAAAAACAAAGAATTTGCATGTACAATTGTTTTCTTATATATATCTAAAATAAAGTATTATATTTAATTAAGTGATATTGCGAGTGAACAACTTGGACAAACTGCATCACAGATCAGATTAATGAACAATGGGTCTAGATCCGAACCAAGTGTTGATAAATGTTTATTTTTCCACGTCATTCAGACGGAAATGAAATGCATGATTCCGTGGATGAATCTTGTGTTCCTCCTTATCATTCTTATAATTTCATATACAAACATAATTTATTTACAAACAAATTTTTCAACATGTTTTTCAGTCTTATACTGCAGAAGATAATTCATAAAATATCGATCATTACTCCTTTTGTTCTTAGATTTCGCTCTTCGGGACTCTCCACGTTCGTAAAGCTAAATGTGGAAAAGGATTCTGACGATAATATCACGGTTTGAATTTGTATTATGCTTCGCTTTAAATACAGGTTTTAGTCAACAGATTTGTGAAAAATCCTTGAGAATTTAGAATTTCAATGTATTTTTGAAACTTTAGAAGTAATTGTAATCCTTGTCATCCAATTCAAAAGATCTTCATGATTCAAGATTTGCATTCTTTCATATGAGCAAGCATTCTTCACAATTCTCATAATCGAAGTACTTGATTAACATCAATCGAAGTCACTTTTGCATCTTAAACTCTTACTTATATTTTCTAATTTCACTTAACAGCATTATATTTGGATAAGTTAAACGTTCGACGGAGTACAAAAAATACACAAACGATCGAAAAGAAACAAAACGTATCAGACAGAAAAGAAAAACTGTGTATCTCATCTTTCTAAACTAGACTCTCATCGATTACAGTTTATGGAAGCTAATCAATTGTGATAATATATTAACAGAAGCATCAATTCGTGATTAAAATGAAGCGTTAAAATAGTTCAGATATTATCGTATATGATAATAGTATGTAGTGATATTATTGTATATATCTGTATTTTCGAATATACAACCAACAAAAGAGCATGGTTTCCATTTGCATGGTTGTATTCGGTACAATTTTGGAATTCTAAAACGCTTCATTTTTTTGTAGAATTGTAAGACAGTAGAAGATATTTTTTGTTTTTACAGTTTGATTTTTTGATTTCTTTGCGAGTTCCTAATTAGATCCTATCTTAAAGATGAAGATGAAAAGAATATATAGATATATATGAATTTTATGCTTCCCTTTTATCATTCAAAGGTTATATGGTAGAAATTGTTGACATCGATTTTCAACGTTCATGAATTCTTTCATGACAATACAAATGATACTTTATACCAATTCTATCTATTATTCAGCTTCGAGTAGCGATAGAGTTTTTGATCTCCATCTCTACTAAATTTCAACAAAAACCATATTATTCATGAATGAAACTGATAACCGATATGAATGAAAACAAAAATATACCAGTATTTGAAAACAGTTCTACAAGATACAGAGTTTTTACTAAACTAAAACATGATCAATGACAGGAACGTTCGACGCATACGAGAACTATTTCGCTTGTGGCCAAGCGAAACATTCGTTAGGAATAATAAATTCTGTTCTTCATGAATCATAGGACCAGTTTACACATTTCACTTGCTGTGTCGTCTATTAACGTTGATAACAGTTCACAGCTATCGAAAGCCACATCTCAAACGATACGACACCACTGTACTGTGAGAATCTGCAAAGATTTTTTTCTTCGGGCTTCACGATCACGGTTTCTACTTATGGTTAAGAAAGGAAGAATCTTCGACGAAGAATCACGAATAAAAAGATATAATATTACGATAAATGCAAAAAGATCACTGAGTTTTTTTCCTTTGACTGACAGAATCTCTACGAGATACGGTATCGTGGAAAAGAATCTTCATGGTGATACAACCGATAAACATGGTTGCGCCGATTAGAAAAACAAACCCTGGGGTGTAGGGTTCGAAAATCATGAGACCGAAAACAACTATGAGTTGGAAAGCGAGCACCAAGGGTGCCAGGTAAATGGCAAGGGTGAGAAGTAACGGGCAGTTGTGTTTGCGTTTCTGTTTTTGAAACTGCTGGAATTTCGGTGATAACATTTTGTTAATTGATTCCTCTTCCTGATCAAGATGACGTGATGCGTTGGTATCGACATTTTGAATAATCGAAGCTTCCGATGGTGCGCTGATTCCACGTAAAACTGTCTGTCTGAGACTCCTGTACAGCAGGAAAATCCTTTCCGTTAGACCGCGGAGAAGATGACGTAGACAAACGTTGACTTTGCGATTGATCGTGTGAGATTTAGAATTATCAACGGAGTACAGAAGGTATGGGAGGAGATTAAGATTTTGACAGCAATGTCGGATCTTTTGCATAGATGTGTGTCTGAATAATGATGGTGGACCGCTGTAAGTTCCGTCTGTAACAAACAAATATGATGCATCGATTAATTAGGATAGTTCAGGTAGATGATGTTTATGAATTGCGTTTTGAACTCAAGCAACAACAGAATTTCAAAGTATATACGAAACAAAAACTTTCATAGAATATTCGAATAAGACTGTTTTAAATATACTCAGAACGTGCATAGTACATTCGAAATGTACGATAAATGTACAATCGACGTTCAATTAACGTACCGTCGTTTATTCGATTACATACGTTCGATGCATATGCGTAGCACCTATGTAACGGTCTCATTGGAATGTGCATAGAACATATTTCGAATATTCCAAAAATTTTCATAGTATATTCCGGCGCTGCTTGAGGACGCTTTCTTTTGTTTCGTTCTTTGTTCGAATATAATAAGTGAAAGATAGAAGGAGACGATAATTACCCATGTGAAATGAGTGACAATCCCTATTCAGTTTTACAAGAATTCAAATTTCTATATTATGAATTGATAAGTAGTTGCGAAGTTATGCGGTTAATCTTGGCATTTCATCAATGTTGATGTAATTTTTTCGAAATATTGAGAAACAATTTTCAACATCGCGTGGATGCTTCTTTGAATGTTTATTACGCACCCTGCTAAAAAATTCGACAAGAAATAATGGGAATTTCTCAATAGGACATATTTAAATATCTGCAATTTATCGAACCGTGTTAAAATTTCAAAATTTCATTAAGAATCTGCTCTGAGAAAAGTGTACGGCAATTTTGAATCACCCAGTATATAAATACAGTTCCTGTTCTGCCATAGTGCTGAATATTTATCAGGACTGAACCACATTATGGGATGTCTAGAAACTGAAATACTCTGTTGAATGAATCGAGATGAATAAACGTATGCAAACTTCTGAATTATCTTAGCAACCCATCACAGTGAAGAGAACACATGAATCATGCTTTAAATGTCTGATTGTTACAATATAAAGATTATCAGACGTGTTCTTCAAGTAAAGACAACACAAATTGTTCGTCACTGTAACGTGGAGCATGTATTTGAATCATTATCATATTATCATCACACGTGGTTATCTGGACTTTATGATTTGAATGATTGAAGAGTGAGTTGTAATCTCAATACATCAAGGACTTTTTAATCTTGAAACTTGTTGAGCATCGAATCCATGGTACCTTAACGAACGAATGTGGATTGAACATTGCATACTTTGACTATTCTCTTTCATTTTTTTCAGCTGCGGTTATAACATGGAACTTATTTATTTTTTACAAACTATAAGGGAATATATTCCTTCGAAGTAAAGAGATCGATGCCTGAATGATTTGTAGATTGCAATTTTCTCAAAAAAATAAAAATACTAAACACATTTCACAGAGGTAGACTTTCTTACTTTACGTAATTATGTTGTTTCAACGAAGATTCGCTGTACGATTTTTCGCGGCTTGCAGAATTAAATAAATTTTGAGCTTCTTCAGGGTGGTACGAAAGCCAGCTGCAATGATGGCGAAACAAGACGCGGCTCCACTCCGAGAGCCAAAATTTATTTAATTTTACATAATTATGGTTCCATGTTTTCGAATGTATAATAAATCCATTGAATTTTCACCTTTGAACATGTCGGAAACACGTCGTACCAAAGTAGGTTTCCCATTCGAGATGGAATCACTCTTGACGATTTCTGCAACCTTAGCCATCTCTGAGGAGAAGATGTGAATGATGGGTTGATGTGTATGGTCCAGTTTTTATTGTCTTTGTTCTTTCACTCGTTTTTAAAGCTTTTGATCTTTGGCTTTTGCGTGAGTTATACAGAATAGATCACTTCTTATAAAATATCTTGTCTGTGCGTGAATGGATGAGCTTTATTGTTGTGTTTACTGCTTGCTGAAATCAAAAAAGAAAAGTTCATTTAATATAAATAATTCTGTTTGTTTCATATCACACTTATGGTCACATCAATTTTAAGACATGCCTTGCAGAATACTTTGAACATGAATTTTGATTTGATACATCATAAATTCGCTTGAATTATTGTTCGAGTGGAAACATGTTTGAATCGAAATAACTTGATCTATGAATATTGCAATTGAATGTTGGAAATCACTTGATTAATTCATCATTAAATATAGGCACCTGAAAACCTTCAGGATTCAGATTCTAGAAACCACGGTCTAATTGGAAAACTGTTATCTGGTACACAGGAAAAATAAATTTTCATCGTGACAGGTACTGACTCTTGTTCCTTGCTAAAGCTAAAATAATTCTACCCATAGCTATTTATTAGCTTTTATAACAAGAATTCGTAACTATCATAGTACAGTTTCGATAATTTTTATTTGAGTAGCGACAAAATTCATCGGCAATAATTTTTATAACTGCATTTTCCACTGTTTCCACTGCTGAAATTAATAACGTGTGGAATAAACGACTGCAAAGGTTGCAAAGGACCAGTAACGGGTCTCCATCGGTATCGCAGAACCATAATCAGGGGTCCATTAGAACACCAGTAATCATTGTTCGTAAAAATACACCATAAGTAGGAAAAGACATTAATTTCAATTATAACCCGTACAATTCTTCTGTTAATGCAGTATAATTGATTTCCGGAACAGTTTTAAAACATTCTTCTATGAAATATTTCAGAAATCTCCCTACTTTTTTCTATTCTCTTTGTGCCTCTCTAAGAACATATTACTTGAAATATTTTATAGTCGGTTTTTTCTTGCATGTTTTCATACAATATGTACACAATATTCATCCTGTGTATAATACGTGTATATTTTTTGCAGCAATATTAAGTGTCAACCACACAAAATTATCTTACGGACGGTGGAAGGTATCAGCATTACAAGACTGGTGCATACTTACTAGGTCAGATACCTAGACACTAGCCTCATGATATACGAATTGAGTAATTCATGACTAGACAATATTCAATTTCAGTTCCTATTCCTGGTAATTGAAGAATTTTCCTGACAATGTCAATTTACGGATGAAATTACACTGTACAAAAAAGTACTTCCAAAACTGCAAAAGAAAGTTTCGCAGTTTTTTATACAAACTTCCTTTGGAAATCATCGTAAAAAAGTTTGGAAGTATCTAAAAAGATTCTCAAAACTTCCCCAAAATTTTGTTTGTCAATCCACAAAGAAAGTTAGGAAATTATTTGTCCGCAAAAAGGTTGTAAATTCACAAGCATTTTTGTTTCGAACTCAACATTTAAGAGAATAACATTTTCATCATATTTCATATTAATATCAACACATTTACGCGTCCATAAGTTAATTTTAGACCGATTTCGAGTTTATTTGCGTTCGATAAAGGTTTGCCTTGAATCTACGTTTATCGAAAATTCTTCAGAATCTCAGGATTCACCGAACTGTTTCGCATTTCTGCAACCAACTTATTAATTGAATGAATGAATTTCAAGTATCAAAAATATTCCTTCACATTCTACCGGGTCATTTGATTTTTTACTGAAAAATCTTTTCACAACTTATGAAGTTACTTCTGGAATAATTAATTTCTATCCCTTCTAATGAATTTCTACATAATAGTATCAAAAATGAACTACACTGAAAAAAATATTCCGGTTGTTATATGGACAGCAAGAATTACTGCCATTTTAACCGGAATTCTGGTAAAATTAACAGTTCATTTTTTTCCGTGTATGATTGATCAATCATGAGTTAACTTTGTACGCTCTTTTCACTAGGGAACTGTTGAAATGTTGAACAACGAAATCTAGATTTATGAAAACGGGGGTGGGAAAAATTGTCGAAAAATCAACTCGTTGAAAATGAATTTATCGATAGATTCTAGTCAAACAAACTCAATTCCCAATCATTCCATTAAAATTAATCCATGAACTGATTTTTGGCAAGTTGGCTTTTCGACAATTTGTCCCTCACCCTGAAAATCAGATACGTTTGTGCACGCGTGAAGCGGATGTACATTATATCGCAATGATAATAATAATTGAATCCTTTTTCATTATAAAAAACTGGATATACAATTTTATTCCTTGATTATCATTTTTTTCCACTCATCGAGCAAGTCACGGATTGGAAAACAGAGAGGAACAGATAGAGAGGTGTAAATTTAGAATAAAATCAGTTCGATACAAGGGAAGACAAAACATGTACATGATTATGACATACACTGTGAGAACAGTAATTTGTTTGCTGAAATGATGATGTTGTTCATATCGTAGAAAATTGCGGAATATATATATATTCTCAGAAAATGTGTACTTTGATTCTGTTGAATTTTGATTATTTAATTGATCTCTGGTGAATTTTGAATTGATTTCTACATGGCATGTCTTACATCTTTGAGATATCTCGAAATGTTGTTGAGAGGAGAAGTTCAAGAGGTCTTTTGCCTCATTGAGAAATGTTTTGAAAGTTTGAAAAAGATTTTTAGTTTTATAAAATGTCTTTTAGAAAGATTATTGAAAGTGAGTATCATGAACGAAACTATTGAATGTTCTGCACTGAATTTATAATCAATATAACATCGTCATTTATACTTTCGTAGTTTTCACTTTACTATGAGTTTGTTTGCTATGCGTTGTATAAGATTTTTAATAGTATTTTATACAACATTTATCGACAAGGTTTATTGGTTTACAATTTCTTTTTAATCAGATAAACAGTCACGAGATACGTGCATAATTGTATCCTTGCTTTTCAGTTGAATGAAAGTGTTTCTGCGCATTAAGTGAGAATAATTTCCAAAAAGATTCAATGGGGTTTTTGAACCGAGGGGATTTCAAATTGAGTATTTTTTATATCTTATTATTTTGAATCGGAATATTTTTCAATTATACCTCGTAACAGTATCTTTTAAATATCTTATAGGTGTCCTAAGGGAGTGCTTTGGTCAATTTTTCCACTAGAAAACTACTACTAAAACTTTGGATTGAAAAACAATCCGGATTTGGTCTGTTTGTTGTTCAATTGAATTGTCATAAATAATTACAACGAAATTTCGTTACCAAACAATACTAAGATACTAGTAAGAAACCTCTTCAGCGTTTTTGATATTGTTATAACAAATATAACCCATGTACAATGATTTTGACGACAGAGCCGGCTTCTTTGATTTGTTCTGAATTTTTTGATCTGAAGATCAATATAATTAATTGAATATTAATGACGTAAAACGGTTGAAACAATTCAGTAGTTTTCTAGAAAAGAAATCGATCAGGGGACACCCTTGATTAATTAATTAAAAAAATTTCTCAAGCTTGCTCTGCTGAAAATACCAGTTGAAACCGAACTTCTACAACTCCGTTATCGGTACAGAAAACTGGTCAGAAACGCCCAGAAAGTTTTCTGTTCGGTTCAAATAAACTTTTCGAACTGAATAGGAAATTTTTTGGCAGTTTTTAATCGATTTTTTGTACCCCTTAGGACCTTAGTCAGCAATTTCCCATGAAAAATTATTAGCTGGCAGTTTCAGCAGGACGGAAATATCTGGCAATCTATTTTAGTGACATTTGGAGCAGTAACAGATATGCGACATACATCCTTCGAACGAACCACCTTGACCAGTGAAAGAAGTGTATTTCCATGCTACCATATACAATGTTCATCACATTAAAAGCGTGGACAAGAAATCTTTCAATTCACACACTTTAAGTGACGAAATACTGATGAAACTTTGTTTTTGTTTTTTCTCAAGGATCAAAGAGCAATGGAGAAGTTAAAAAAAAATATTTAATTCCTTCTACGCTTGTAGAAATTTAATATAAAAATGATGAGATGCTTCATGCTTTCAATTTGCATTGAGAGTAAAATATCGATATGTCACTTATCGATAAGTCATAAATTTCTCACCCATTCTGCTCTGAACGATATCGACGATGCATTTTCTTCACCAGATGACTCAATCACGTACAAAAGCGAAACATTCTAATTTTCAATAAAATTCATCACATACTTCAATAAAGAATCGAATTCTTATATGAACAAGGAACATGTTTTTCGAAGGTTACTGGCAAACGTTTGACAGTATACTGACGAAACACTAGACTTTCGCAGTTTGCTGAGAGCAAAGTTTTTGAAAAAGAAGGCGGCACCCAACTAACTGATACCCCTGCCATGACCTCAGATTAATTCCGAGTTTGGTCAATTACTGTTCATAGTGGTTTTTTTTTTATTATTGCATCGGAATATAAAAAAAAATATATTTGCTCACACGATGAAATACCCGCTTGCCATGATGTTTTTCATCGTATCATGCTTGTAGGTGTAACGGATTAATGGAGATTGATATTTCTTTTTTCTCAAATTAAACATCATATATCTGAATAGGTTGGTACTTGGCTTACGACACGCCGCGTACACGTTTCGAGCTCATTCAGAAGAATTGAGAACCACGCGCTCTCCGCGCGCTGAGGGTATCTTAGGCGCTCGATATTGTTATCGGTTAACCAATGAGAAACTTGCCAATTTCAAATCTTTTTTTCTTTTCTCTTCTTTTCCCTTTACGTGTTCTGATTCTATTTCACACCGATCTCATAACAAAGTTCAAAAGTAAGTAGTTTCGAAATTATGAACTACTCCTCACCAGTTTTAGCAAAAACATAACATTGAATCAAAAAGAAGGAAAAACACTGAGAGTAAAGTGACGTTGAATGACATGGATTGATATGATCCTGATTTTCAATGTTGAATTGTTTCGATAAATCGATAACATAAGAGATAGAATATATATATATCTTTATAACAGTTGATACCCTGCCAAGTGAACCTATAGAATTTCAAGGTGTCACGGTTCTAAAGGTGAATTTTATCCGACTTGATCTAATTCTAAAACAACGAGGTGACACTGTAGCTGATTTCTCAATATATTATTCTTCATTAGATTACCCGATTTCGAATTTGATCATGATTGAATTGGATATTTCGTAATACTCCAAACAATTCTTTCATGATGATTTTTATTTCAGATTTGTTCCCTCAAATTCTAAAAAGTGAGTTTTTCATTGTCTTTCAATTGTTGAAGTCTTATTAAACTGATAAAAATTGTAACAAAAGCATGACAAACATTCCTTGGAGAGTCGCTTAAATTATTTGGGAATTAACAGAAAAAATTGGATATGTCCTAATGTTGTTTCACAGGATATTCACTCACATGTATATACATATATGTTCATGTATACATTTGATTCTTTCAAGATAATTTCCAGGTAATACATAGGACTGACCTTTTCATTGTGTCTCTCAATGAATGATATTGGATATTAAATGCGAACGATGAAGATTTCAATCAGGAACATTCAGTAAGAAGCTAAAGCTTTTTCTACAGATTATATTTTCATCTACAATTCAATTACGCCATGAGTTCAAATTTGTAACTATGTCAATGTAGATATAAGAGTCCAGCAGAGCAGCACTAATGCAGATAGGTTTTGCATCACGGTTGTACAGTACGCGCTTACGTTAAATCCATATACAATCACTGGAACGGATTACTGTAATAAACGTGGAAGAAGTTCCTTCACGTTCACAGGGTTTCCAGATAGTCATTATTTTGTAAGACAGACTTGTAAGGTTGATGCAAACCTAACATAGCTATGTAGGACACTAGACGAGTTCAAATACACTACGAAGAATCGTTCGTTTGGACATTGACACTGTAACAAAAAGAGCTGGACTTTTATTAAGTCTTGTTACTGTAAAATTTCATTAAATTTATTTTCCAGTGCATTGAGCAAAATCTCTGAGAATTTCCAAGTTTTTCAGAGGACTCCAAAGTTATTCATTGGTATTCAGAGGAATCTTCAGAAGGGAACGTGTCTAATAGGCAGGAGTTTCTCAAAATTTCTCAACAGTTTTCAGAGAAATTTGTTTAACTAGGGATGCACTCGAGAAAAATCTCGGGTTCAAAGAACAAGTCCCGTTCATGGTGCATACAGTATAATAACTAAGGACTAATTGTAAGTGGCCTTCATTTGTTTTGGATATAACTTGTAGAACAAATATCTCACAGACAGTTATGTACCCCATAAAATGAAGCTGGAACTAGCAGCCAAAGGTTGGCAGCCAATTCATATAATTTGTGATAGAATTGAGTTGAAAGCCACTCAATCAATTCTTGATATGAAAAACATTCGAATGAAGTTCAATCAGAAGTTACAACAGTCGGCTGGTAGCTTTTGGCCACTGGTTTCAGCTTCTTCCCTATAAAACCTGAAAAACAGAACCTGCGTGTCCAAATACCTATAATAATACTATAAAAGTGAATAAATCTTTACAAAGCTTACGATAATATCCGAAATTCAAGGAATGTTCGCAAACGCCCCAGAACATTAAATAATCATTCCTTACAGTACATGAGATTTTTTTTAACAGAGCTCACTTTCAAGGATAAAGAAAAAGTGCGTACGTCACTAATGACGAGCTTTAATCGATATAAATTCATTGTAGGAAAACTACGTACTGTTCGTAACCCATTCGAATCGACATAAGAAATTCCTCGCCATTGTTTTCAATACTTTACTGTATTAAAATTTTTGGACTCCCCTTTGCGTTTACGCGTCATTCGTACACACAGTCTTACGGCTCAGTACAACGGCATCGTCACGTGAGCACCTGTTATCTGATCTATGTTGCTTCACTGAATTCTCAACCCAACCTTCCTTTTCCTTTTTCTGTGTTCCAAATGTTTTTTTCTACATCATCCCGTAAATTACCTATTCCCTCCTTTGCACTGATACTGATTCCATGGTACGTTCATACTTTCCCATTCTTTTTTACCCTACACACCCTTTTTTATCTCTCCTGTTGAAGTCTCTGATCTGAACCTCGTTATCGTCTTTTCCTGTTATTTTCTTGGATTTATTTAAAATTTTTCATCTTTGCTCGCATCAAGGGATTATATCTGTTTGAAATTTCTTCCTCCAATCTTTTTATCGGCCTAAATCTAAAAAACATCTCAAGAATAAAATCAAATAACATTCATTGATGACAACATTCTTTGAAAACTCCTAAAATATGAATTTTTGAAGCAACTTTGGACGCTTCAAAATGACAAATTCTGACTTCCTCAATCATATGGCGATTTTGAATTTTTCCAAAAATTGCTAAATCGTCCAAGAAAGAGCTGAAGAAGAGTTATTTGAACTTAGAATAACAGTTATGTGGTGCTGGGATAGCAGATTAAAGGTCAAAAAATCAGCAAGCCTCTATTTTAAGGATTTTCGTAGAGTAAACTCATTCTCAAACTTCAAACACATTTTTCCTCGAGAGCACGTTTTCAAAATTGGCCGGCGGTAGAATTCGAATAATCTCCATCCGATTGACTTGAAAATTCAACTGTAGCTTCTTCAACAGATTTTCTACTGAGTTACGTAGGATTTTTACGATCGATGAACAATTATGATTTGTATCAATGAATTAAGGTCGATTTTTTCGTCGAAAATTCGACTTTTTTTTTCAAATTGATGCCAAAATTGCATTCTTCAATAAACCTATGTACTTCAGTGGCAACATTCATGTAGATTATGAAAAAATTCTGTTTATTGTTCTAACTGCAAATGTACGAGACTTCTACTTGCCGGTCGTGACTTGCAGTCTATGTGCAAACTGAGTCGCTATTTTGTCTCAAACATTAAAATAAAAATTCTGTTTCTTTACCTTAAGATATGTGTAATAAATCTTCAAAACACAAAAAATTGACAAAAAACCCTCTTCTTTCTACGCTTTAAATAGATATAACTCCTTAATACTTCATTACATAGTATCAATCCTCCTTTTCTGTCTTTTTCCCATGAATTCTTCACCTATAACTTTTTGTCAGTATACATATTTCTTTTATGTAAGATTTTTTGTTTTATGTCATTGACACATCGTGTGTAAAACTTGGAGGCCATTCACTGAATTGTGCAACGCCAGTAATCGTTTTGTTCTACAACGCTTCAACTTTACATATATCTGGCATGATGAAAAGTAAGATGATAAATAGCTCTACATAATTCACGAACACCCCTTCATCACAATGTACACAAACTATATATCCATCTTGTTTGGAAGTTACATAAATTTTGCAATATAATAATAAACTATGTTGATTGCATTTCTCTTCGATATCATTGTTGATCGAGTACTACAATTCCAATACGGTAAATGTATAAAATATACAATTATATATAAATATGATTGATGGAAATGAAACAACTGAGGACAAAATTTCGAAATCATGAGCACAAATTATTTTGGACAGAAACTTACTTCGCAAATTACATGTTCTCGTCTATGCGGAAAATTTACCAATAAAACGATACTCTTTGAACTCATTCACGTGGACTGGTTTGATTATGATATGCGTGGAATTACTTACGAAGCGAAATCTACTAATAACTACTGAGAAATTGCTGAAACATAGTCATCAACAGCTTGTTTTTCCGATTTTTCATGTTCTGTTACAAAAACAAGTTTAGCAATCGTTAAGATCTTTGAAAGATCAACTCGAATAGTCACTTTTTTCAAGTCCTCTCTGAAATTATCAATTTTCCATTTGATTACGAGCGATCTATGATAGATGTATACATGAACGTCTTCGGTACTGCGCTCCAACGAGTGTAAATATTATAGAAAAATTTTCATCATCCGAGTTACGAAATCATTTGCACAATACTTGTCACCGGATCTCATAAATCAATATTTTATTCATAATGAAATGATATCATTGTATTCCAAAATTGAATTCTGTCAACTTTATTGATGTATTTTGCAATTTTATAACCGGTTTCGATGTTTGATATTGCATATCTCCGATCACAGGTCATGAGGAATTTTGTAGAACACGCTCACGCGATGTCATAGACAAAACTTGCGATTGATGTTAAACATTATTATTTTGATAAACATCTGGAGTTCTTGTATTCAAACGGAAAATCAATACTTTAGTTGGGTCGTCTTTGAACGTGCTCGTACAAGGAACAGCGAATATCGAAACCTTTGTGACCATACTCAAAATAAATGTACACAAAAACTGTTATCTACTGTTATCAAAAATTCACATCTCGCAATTCAGAATTTAGAAATTCACATGGTTTGAAGTTTCAATGGTGGGAAATGTTGCACTTTGAACAGTTTGACATCACTGGCATGATGAAATTTTCCCTGTTCATATCTGCATTCCTTCTAAATCTAAACAATTTCACTTTTAATGATGCAGAAGAGTTATCTACGTTAGGATAATATTTGTATATTCTGAACGGATAATAATTTTTTCCGTTTGCTCTTTTGCGTACTTTCATGAACTATGATCGGTGATTGTTGGATTTTGAGACGATTATATCTGAAGGTATTCGTTATATTTGATTTAGATTCAACTCATGACATGAGTTTCGCGATGTCGTCTTCAATCAAGAAGAAATCAATGAAATCTGTCAATTTATTGATAATTAAATTCGGATCAACAATCTCGAAACGAAAAATTGTCAGAATTATATAAAATTTCTATGAAACTATATATAAATTATATATAAATTACGTGTAATTTTGACAATCTTTCCCCTCAAGATTATTCATTCAGTGCATAACCGTAGCCTTCAATTCGCCGATGAATTTGTCTCTTCAAGCAGAACTACTTTCTTGTGCAAGGATTGAGAAACTGATTTGTGTAATTGTTTTCATAAATGCGCGCAGAAACAAGAAAAAAAGAACTGTATCTTGTTGGTGATTCGAGTATTATGATAAATATATCTATAATATGCAGTAACATTATCGAAACCTGTTTTGCTTTTTGAAGAATGATTGATGATTGATTCGAATTTCATTCAATATTTATGATATTTTAGCAATTCAGAAATACATTAATATTGTCGATAAAATGAAGACACGCATTTTTGCTTGTTATAGCATTATGATTTTGACAGCACCAAAACAAAAGAATGTAGAAAAGTGGTTTGGAATGATCCAATAATTCAATACTTGAATAGAATCTGAACGCAGTCATTTCGTGGAAAAATTTCCAATTCTTTTTGCAGGTAAATGACAGCAGAGAAGTGTTTTTTAGTTTTCCATGGATTTATATCCCTGCTGTTTCTCTCAAAGACCGATTACAATCAATCACGTTACGGTTCATTGGGGAAATCACGTATTATATCTTGCTTCATATATCATATATGATAAACTGTGATAAGGAAAACCAGGTTTCCCCACTGAAAGTGCCTGAACGGTTTTTGTCCCTGAAAATTTGGTTAAAACCGTACGCCCTCACAAATTTCCTGCTCAGTTTTGTCCGAAGTTGCCAAATTGGAATATCTTGTCGAGATCTGACAGGGAAATTTCCATCAGTTTTCGAATGGATATCACAGACTGGAGATGAACGATCCCGGTTCGATCTGCATAAGATCGATTTTTTGTTTCGATTTTTCATTGGATTCATGAGTCAGGAATTTCTTTATGTGTCAGGGAAACGGTAAAGTCACAATAAAAGATTTTGATTCTCATGAGAAACATTTTTCTGCAATTACGGAAAATTAGGGTTCAAAAGAATAAAAAAGAAATAAAAATAGAGAGATTAAAATGAAAATACAACACAGTGAAACGAACGAAACGAAAGTAAAATGAATGTGAAAAATGGAGTCGAAGTAGAACAGTGAAAAAGAAATGAAATGAAAGTAAAAAAAAGAATTTAAGTTGATAGTTAAATAATCAATGATTGGTATTATCAAGAGTCTAAATTTTGTTTCTATTTCTAATTTATTTTATTTCTATTCTTTTCATTCCACTTTTATTTCTGAGGGTCTTATTTTTGAACATATTTTTATGGGATTATTTCGAATGATTATTAAGTGTGAAGATTATTGAAATGACAAATTTCTTCGTTATTTCAATTTATGAGAAATTTGATGAATAACCAATGGTGCACGATGAGTTAGACTTATTTTATAATTATAAGTATTGTCATTTATTTGATGAATTTTCCAAAACTATGAGGGAATGTTCAGTAGAAATGAATCCGGATCAAAATATATAGATTATAGGTGAAATTTGATTGAATTATATAAAATTTGAGTTGTGGATTAAATGGTAACGAAGTGAAAATACTGGAAACTGTTTTCAGAATTATATTCAAAATTAAATGAATAATTTGTGGTAATTGAATTTTCCTCATTAAAATCATCAAGCAAAACCGTTACAAAAAGTCTCTATCAATTCTTGGTAGGATATTCCAATTTGTTAATTCCGGATGGAACCGGTGGAAATTTTATTACTTTCCAATTTTCAAACAGATTCCCAGGGACAAAACCAGTTCGAAGCCTCACAACAATTTTTTATCCGGTTTCGCCTCGTATTTTCAACAGGAATATCATAGCTTTGTCACTAAATACTGTGTCTTAAAAATACGAGAGAATCGTAATTCGTTGTTAAAATTAACTTTTCAATTCATTAGATTATGTGTATTTCGTATATTAAAAAAACAGCGATAATTCGAAATAGCAAACGGAAGGACATGGTCAAAACATCTCAATCAAAAATAATATTCGAGATCTATATCACTCGCCTCGGTTCCCATATTCTATTAATCATACTTTTTTCAAACCAATATTTCCAGACAAACTTTCCACGTTAATTAATTCCGATCTATGAGAGTGCATTTAAAATAAGACTTCATAACAATAAAAGTGAAGCGTATAATTGACAAATTTTCAAAATACAACAGAGAAAAATTGTAAGTTTTGCGTCATTTCTGTTACTTGTATCAATATCTTAATAATTGAATTTTCAATTTTATTTATCCCATATTTATGACACGCGTCTTTTTACGGTTCAAAGGGAAATCTCCTGTAATTTGGTTTAGTTTCAACCCTATGAACTGCCTAATGAAACTGAAATGAAAAAGTTCCCAACTTTTACTGCGTTTGAGAAAATTAATGTTAAATAAGAAAGAAAATTGAAGACGTTTAATCTTATCATCGCATCAAATATTTGTCACCTATACAGAAAATGGTTGCCGGCAAACGTGTGACTGATAAAGTAAAATCATCATTCGTAGATTCGAAAACAACCACACATTTGTTATGAAAAAAAATTAGACGCGAGTTTGAGAAGACTTTTTCCACGGAATATCACTCTTCGATGAGATGTATGTTTATATACTGTGAAAAAAGAATTTCCATGTAAAATTACACTTGAAAAATAGAGTACAGAATGTATGAATACCAAGTATATAAGTTACAAAAATGTGGAGTATTACATTAATTTTAATTTTACGCAATATACAAAATAATTTTGTAGTTGTTCATGATGTAATTTTACACGCATTTCTTACAATGTATCAAGTCGGGGAAAGAAAAATGACTTTCACAACTGATTTATGGTTAGGGCTGTTGGCAACAGCCATACAAGTTGAAATGGACCTGGAGAGTGACTAGATAGATGACTTTGAGAGGTGAAATGTTTTGCAGCTGTTATAAAATACTACTGCACGCAGTATAGATTTGACGTGAATTTGTTCTACTCGCGGAGAAATAATTGGAAATAATCTTTCTCAACGTTGTAAGGTATTCGTATGAAGAATATTTTTCAATTTATACACTTTCGCATTACATCTACAGTGAGAAAAATTGCTGTTATGAGTCCAATTTTCAATATCGACATTCATAATTCCCGAATCAAATTATTCCTCAACTCAGTCCTGATGAAGATATTGTATGGTAGAATTATTTTCAAATAATTACAAATTGCGCATCACGCGCATTGCAGTAATTCATTCCAAGCGCAACAAATGAATACCTCTTGGTTCATGTAATACACGTGAAACGCATTGAAACAAGATGCACCGCCACCGCGCTTCCTTAGATTAAAGGAAACATCGGCCGAAACAGGAAACACAAAAATCTCGTGGAATCGTGATTATACATATATATGTATATAAAAGGAAAACATTGAATGAAGCCAGAGATAGACATAAATAATATTGCAGATGAAATGTACTTCGCTGATTGTATGGATACAAAAAATGTAAATGAACGTCTCAAAGCGAATTTAAAACCAACAAGATTAATCAATTCATAATAATATTGATATAAGTGTGTTTCTGATATCGCTTGGAGAAACAAGAAGGAACAATCATTTGAATGACGAAAGTGTTGATATATCTGTTTCAGGTTCTAAAAAAGGACGCGTGACGGAACTGAAAGAAATAAAAAAGAATACCCTCCAAAATTATGTCGAGAACGAAGAAAGCGGGTCGGATATAAACTATCTTTATCGCTTTTATCTTCAAGTATACTAAGAAATCCTTGAATTCCTTAAGCGAAATTCATTCACGATTCCATTTGCAAATAACGATCATAATTTTATTGTTTCATTTCTCCAACTAAATTGTAAATTAAACCAATCGTAAGTAAACATCAATTCAATATCACGAGATGTACATGAGTGTATCACGTGCTCGTGTTCCTTCATCGATTATTGCGCCATAAGGTAACTCATAGAATGTAAGACACCGCGATATCTACCAATAATAACTCAGATGACATCATTAGATACTTTTTGTTCACGTGTTTTTTTTTTTTTTTAATTAAATGTGAGAGAAATCAAATCTTTCTCACTTTCTCGCTTTATTATTAAACGTATAATTGCCTTCACATGGAATGAATATCACAAACATTGATTGATTGTACAACGGATCAAAAGAAATTGTACAAAATTCTGCTTTGAAAAATAATGTTATATAATTTATTAGCTGTTTAGATTAGTTTTGAGGGCTTTCTTCTATAAATGACTGTACTTATACATGTAATTGAGATATTCTGTAACTTAAGAGGACATCTGAGAGCTTAAGCGCCTGGAGTAATAACCCATAACCCATGTGTGTATGGACCAAGCCTGGCACAAGACCTGCCGAGACTTGTATTGAACAATTCACTAAACCTGGCCCAGGCTTGACAATGATAAGATCACGACAAGCTTGGGCCAAATGATTCACCAAGCATCAACCAATGCTTCTTTGAAAGAGTAATTTGATTCATATTTCAGCTTGACTTTCTCCCTCGGAATACCATACATGAATCATACGAAAGCAATGAATTAAGTGTGTGTTGAGACAGGGACAAGCTTGGATTTTTTGATACTTGCATGAGAAAGACATGATGTAAAAAATTCTTCAAGATCAGTTGATTTCCGTGTAAGAACACATTCAAAAGTAGCCTATTACCATTGAGTCAAGTTTTATCTCAGTTAGATTAACTATATCAACTATCTTAGTGTGTGAAACTAGAGTGTGGAGCTGATTATGGGGAGAAGATTGGACCAGTCCTGACTCGACGATTACACACAGTTCTTCAGCCATTGTGAACTCGGAATTTGGTCACTAATTAAAATCATTGTACCGCTCATATGAACAACATCGGCTTAGTTGTTCCTAATCAACGCTTGTACCAAGCTTGCGCAATGAACATTCCAAAAACATGAACAAATGTACCATGACTGATTAGAAAGAGTGGGAAAGAAATCGTGGAACAATATTGGTCCAATTATTCTTAACAGAGGTTCATTCCTGACACATGTACCAATCCTGGGACCAGCTTGAGTTTTTTGAGTCTTGTCAATACTTGCATGGAAATTTGACAGAAAGGAGCAAATTCTGTATCAAATTGTAACGGGGGATGGAAAAGTGGATGCCCTCTGATGATCCTAAGCGTAAAAAATCATGGGTAAGTGAACGAACGATCCCTCCTAAGCATTCCGCACGGCACAACCACTGATCCTCCACCCAGGACTTTGGTGGAATGGAGTTGGAAAATTCATAGAAAAATAAGACCCGTGAAAATAAAGGAGAAATAAAAAGAGAAAGTCTTCATTGAGGTAACCATTCCCATTCCTCCATCAATTCTCTATCGGAGTCCTAGGTTGTGGATCGATGGTTGTGTTCTGTAGGGTATTCTACAAAAATCGGTTGATTTGAATCCTGTGTTTTCACAAAAACACGCAAAAATCTATCAAAAACAAAGCAGCGAGAAGTATTGTAATTTTGTCACGTAATGAATTGCGAAAACTGTGCAAGAAGCGCTGATCATTGTAAAATAGCTTTGCTGATCAGCATTTGAAAATGTATGGAAAAATCATAAAATGACATGATAAATAAATTTTTCCAGAAGATGAACTTTTTTTTTGAATTTATTTATCGTCGGAAACGCTATTAGAAGTATTTTATATAAAAAGAACGCACATGGCAAAATTTTCAGAATTACATAAAAATTACATACAAAAATGAGTGCCTAATTAATACAGATATAAAATTTTCATTGTAAATATATTGAGAATTTCAAAACATTATATAGAACTTCTATAAGAATTGTATGAAATCATTTTCCATGTCCAGAGTATACATAAAAATTGCAATTATATAGAAATTCATGCAGAATGATTTTTTCTTTTTGATCCACAGAAACGGAGAGAAATGGAGAGTAACTGCTATTTCAATCGCGGTAATTCTCACTCCTGTGTGGATGAAGCTGATACTGCCAGCCGGTTGTCATAATTTTTTACATTGAACGTTTATTGAAGATTTGAGGATCTGGAATATTCAATGGGATGCCACTTGATCGATTTCTGGTATAAACAAAGCCTCAACAATATCAAGACCGTATAAGTAGCCAAATTGCACAATCGAAAGCAATTCAATCGATTTTTGATACACAAAATAGTCAAAAGTTATAACAATCGACAACTAACTTTGATGCTATTTTCAACTTTGTAGAATTCCATGACTGTGGATCTATTCGTGGATTCGTAGCACTTGATTTTCAAACCCATAAATGACTCGACGTTTTATTTTTACCACAACTATCCTTACTCCTTTATTTCAATCCAAATTAAAAAACTTAAGAATCACTGCTCGACCAAATTCTCTGTTACACAAATCCGTCGGTGGTTTTAAAGTCATGAAATTTAATCATTTTTCACAAGTATATTGTTTCGTGTTATAATGGGAATGTTACGGATACAGAGAATTTCTCTGCTGATGCAGCAAATATGGATAGAAAGAAATACTTTTCAATATAAAGTCGATAACCTGTTTTTGAGGATGAAATAAAGCTGAGTTCAGCTACAAATATGCTGAACTGTATATTCGTCAAACATTATTGTGAGTATTTTCAATGGTAATGTGGAGTTCAATACGGTCATACAGGAATATTTGTTTGGATAATTGAATGTGCACCATGGAAGAAAAAGATCTTAATTGTATCATCATCCAATGAAAATAATATACCACTTATCATGACGAAAACATGCTTGACATTGGTACATTAAAAGACTCTGTGAAATGTATACATTGTATTGATGATTTAATGAGGTTTTTATCAACAAATAGTTCTCGAAGCCGATTGAATGGACTATTGATTAGTACTGAATGTGTCATGTATGGTATAAATGAGCTTAAAAGGGCATAAATGAATTTTATACAAGAATTGTATGGAATATAAATGACGTGAGTAGGGTAGAAGAAACTCATGTATAGTATTCCTTATGAATATATTACCCATTGGGAGAGATGAGAGATATTTACAAACAATGATGCTTTCATATCTACAGAATATCGATAAAAACTAAGCATTTTTTGTATGAGAAACATCGATGGTTTCCAACATCTCCTATCCATAGTAGTGAGGCACGATATTTCACGATATCGATGCTTTATATTCAATTTGTATATAGTTTTGATCAAAATTATATAAAATTTAATACAAACTCAAAGTTTCTATGAAAAATATGGAAATCATGGAATATCGATATTTTTTATACAAAGTTTGTCGAGTTTATATTGAATTTTATAAAATATTGATAAAAATTATATACACATTTTTTTTACATAAAATATCTATACCGTGAAATATCGTGTATCAGTATGAGAAAAATAAAATTGATCCCTTGCAGACCTGAATTATTGTGAGCGATAAAATAGTTTCTTTGAGACCGCCACATTCCTGTATGTTGTATCATCAATTTGAAGTTTTATACATTACAATAGCATTTTTGTGCCAACCCGATAGTGTTTCGTATGAAAAAATAGCACGTACTGATCAAAATTTCATCAAATTCAACACAAAGTAGATATATTTTTGATGAAAAACAAAGAAAAATCCTTGTCACTCATGTATGCACACCCGAGTGGGAAAATTTTCAAAATTGTATAAAATTTATATCGAATTATATCTAAATTATATATAAATTATATTGAATTATATAAAAATTATATATAATTTTGAAAATTTTTCCACTCGGGCAGCACTAATGAAGGATTTATTTAATGATTACAAGCATCTGAAGGGGTTATAACATATTTAATGATTCCCAGCGATTTGAACATTACACTGGCGAACAGCCAATTTATGACAACCCAAATGATAATGTTTCATCATCAATTGGTGGGTACTGAATTCGATTGTGCAGCCATGCAATGTGTATGTATCGTAACTAAAAATCTAAGATACAGAAAATTTTGCGCGGGGATCCTGATTTTGCATGACCAAAAACATAAAAAATCGCCCAATAACATGGCTGTCCCACGATTTTTTCAATAATTTGTTGACTAGTGTTATTCAACTGAATATCTTTTGAAATACATCAATACAGGAAATTAGGGGAGGAAATTTGAAAAAGTTGTTCTTTCGTGCAACTCTAATAACACTGTAAAAAATTGCTTTCTAAATTTCATATAAATTTATTCATCGAAATTTTCAGACTTTTCACATGAAATTTCATGATATCTCATACAGAATTATGATTTCTCATGCTATTTGCAGTAAATTTTATGAATTCATGATTGAACTGGGTTTCAATTACAAGTTTCAGAATAAATTTCAGACTATTTTTTTACAGTAAACAAATAAGTCCACAAAAACATGTTAGATTAGCAGGGAGCAGTCAGAACATCTTGTTATGTAACCTAGTAAGTTGATTTCGATTCTCCATGTTTCAAAATGAAATTTTCTTTTACACACATCTCAATTCAAATGAACTCACATGTAATCTCTGTGTAGCTCATATGAGGGAATTAAACAAGTTTTTCAGTAAAGAGCACATTTAGGTCACATTGCGACTAACAGAGTTCCTCTTCACTGCATCAAGATATATTGAAAAGAAAACAATTCCCACGAATCATAGAACACAATCGTGGCACACAAACGTACTCATTCGATAAATTTGATGAACAATATTTTGAAAACTCTTCAAGCGAACCAATGTTTTTTTTTTTTGTGAAAATCAAAGTTAGAAGGCAAATAAATGAAAGAGAGAAAAAAAAAATTTCAAGCATATAAATAAATGTCAACCCTCATTGTTTTGATTATAATCGCAAGAGACGAAGAGATGTCTGTTAAAGATTTCGAACAACACTGATAACTTCAATTTCACTCCAATATCCAAACAATCAACAAAATTTTCAAATGACACGTCGGTTGGAGTTTTCAAAACATTGAATATTTGAATTGAGTTGGAGAATGTATCTCACCCGGCCTTTCGGATAAAGATTTCGAAACCAAAGTTCTTTGTGTATTTGATGGAAGGTGACAAGTCTCACGACGCGAATACCTTCAAACTGACAGACCCTTCTCGATCGAACTGTTTATAAATTTGACGTTGGTTTGATGTTGGAAACACGAGCGATGTTAAAGAGAAGACAATTAGAACGGACGGAACCCACGATATAAACCTATCGAGCCAATTGAGGTAGATGGAAAATTGCTATAACTACACATGAAAGGGAAGCCCTCTCGTCATCATTGCACGAATTGTTTGCTGGAAAGTTCTACCCACCTTGAGTCATGAGATTTCAACGTTGATTATGGAAGTGATATTGGATTGAGAGGTGTCCATCAAGCACCCTTTTCGATGTTCCTCTTATTCCTTCCTCCCTGACCTCTCCTGTTCTCTCTCCAATGCAATTACGTCTAACTATATTTTTTATACAAATTGAATACGATTGGAAATTCACGAAATATGCCCATCCTTCGTAACCTCGGTTTGGACAAATTGGAATGATGATGTTTAAATCTTACGCGTGAAATTAACACTTTTCAAGGATCTGATAGAGCCTCGAACTCGTCACGATAAAATACAAACAACGACTGAGCCGTTCCGTATGAAACCGGCTTTACTACAACAAGAGGGACGCGGATGAGACAACGATGCTAGCGCCATCCTATATCGGCAGGAATAATGACCTCGTCGTATCTTCGTTATTGGATAAGAATCTTGTGTTCCAGAACCAAGAATTCAATTTAATCTTCAAGAGGAAAGATTCACTTTACAGTTCACTGAGGAAACTGTGTATTATTGCATACATTTTGACATGTGTATGCATGTAAACACGTGGAGGTTTCTCTACCATTATGTCGATTAACTCGCAATCAAATCCCGCATCCCCTTCAAACTGTTCAGCAATTTTCCTACTTATGCACCTGTGTGAAGAGTTTGATGTGGATTTGGTGAAAACCATGAAGAAACAAAGTTATGAGATTTTGAGTTATGACATGGAACAAGATATAGAATTTCTATAGAATATTTATCGAATTTATGTATAATTTTTATTGAAAAAATCGTATACCCTTGCGTGGATTAGTGTATGTTTGTATATAATTCATATAACATCATTTTTGTATTGATTGACAAATTTTATAACATTTATATATAATTTGTATATAATTTTTATATATTCAATATAGATTATATAAGCTTTGTATACAAATTCTATAAAATGATTTTTCAGTATAAAAGTTCGCCTCTTTCGTATGCTTTATAAATAAATTCTCCGAATCAACCCGAGTGGAAAGATTTTCAAAATTATATATAATTTTCATATAATTCAATATAATGTATATATAATTCAGATATAATTCGATATAAATTTCATACAATTTTGAAAATATTTCCACTCGGGAAATTCACGCGATGAGATACTTTTTTGGCCCTCTGTTCACTTACGAATTTTGAATCTACATGCAAAATGACTTCAATAATTTTCCGTAATTTGATAAATGAATGAGTTTTAAATGATGAATAATCCTCATTCTGGAGTTCCCCAATACATTTTCCTCCTCGTAATGTATTATAGTCAACATTCCCTCACGCCTTAATGCTCGATAAAAACTGGATTACGTAGACTCAATTGAATCTATTCTCATCTAATAGTGTCACAGTTTTTAAATCCATTTAACCCTACACATAGCCACCCTAGCAAGAGTGATATACGGAAAATGTATGTCACATGTATACACGTAAATTCCAAACTCATCTATATTCAGCCAACTGACTGTCAATTTAGATTTTTTTCCTTCTTGGATATTTTCATAGTTCAGGCTTTCAAGAACATGTTTTCAGGTGGATTGTTGTGAAAAATGTAAGTGTAACGTACTATTTTATGACTTACCCTGTAAAAAAAATCCGGCTAAATGTCGCTGCAGCTCACATGAAAAATTGACTGAAATTCAGTGTTTCCCGTTGTGCCAGCATTTGTTTCCGGCGCTTACTTTCAGATGGAACAGGGCTAGCTTCGGCTGGATTTTGAAATAACCCTACATGTAAAATCAAAGCAAACTGTATGAAATCGTTCTCGAATCGCATCAAACGCGTTTTTCTCAGAACTACTTTTTTCAAGACGGTTGACATGATATCTCCACTTCCAATGGGCCGATTTGCTTGAAATTTGGTATAAACCTGCTCTGTACATTCCTCTATCGTCCCTACCAGATTCATGTAAAAACTCTGTTTTTGACTATTTTTAAAAATTTGGAGAACTGAATGAAACAGGTTGACAGTTGAATTTTTTTTTTCTCAAACAGCGCCATTTTGCCAAACAATTTTTTTTTCCTCCGAGGTATCCATATGATGAAAATAAAGCGTGCAGTTAAGCGTGCCAAAAGAGTATCTATGGAGTTGATTGAAAGTTGATGAAAAGTCGATAAAGCGTAACAACAGCGTGTGAAGAGAGTAAATTGGCGCGTCAGAGCGTGCAATGAAGGGGACTTAATTTTCTAATATGACGTGAAAAGAGCATGCATAGAGCTTTGTCAATTTCACGCATTCACCAGAAGCGTGCAAAAGATTCCTCATTTTTATTCTTGGTTGTAATTTTCATTTCATGGTTGTGGTTCCAAAAACACATCCATTCTGTTTCATGTAATGCAACTAGAACATGTGAAGAAGGCGAAATTTCAATGGATTAATCCTGCAGATGGACAAAATATATACATACAACATAGAATCTCCAATCACAACTCTCTCTCTTTTACAAAACGGACCAATGAATTATAATTCATTGCATGTTTCCAAAATTTCGAAAGAATACATGAGAGATATCCTTAAGAGAATGAAGGTGTACATATATTTTTATTTGTTGGAATATTTGTTACAACGAAATCATTTGAAACTGAATTCATAGTTTTCAGGGATCAGAAATGTTATTTCTCGCTGTTGAAACATGTACGAAGTTTTACTATCCATGCTCTGGAAAAATGTTTATTATACAGTGTGGTCCATTTAAAGTGATATAGTCAAATATCTCGGAAACTAGTGTAGATGGAAAAAATGTTCTGCATAAAAAGTTTAGGGTTTCAAGAGGGAAGTATGATGCTGACCTTGAAAAATCCCTCAGAGGTCATTTTGAAGGTTATTTAGGAGTCAAGATGGTTTTTTTAAATGGGACCCCCATTTTTTTATCATGGCATGGGAAAGCTGGTTTCAAACCCTTTACGAAACACTGGTCATGGACCCCTTTCCGCCCATTGGGGTGCAAGGTATGGACCGTCGAAGTTATTGATGAACTACTCTTAGCGCTACCCAGGAACAACGACGTGGACGTAGTAGTTCTCTGTTCCCTCCGGAGTGCTTGATTATTGTGAGTCCCCTTGCCTCCTTTACCAACTTTGTTGGTACGACCACGTTTAAATTCAGCAATCCACTTCTCTACCATTCGTCTCGATGGAGCAGAGTCCGGATAATGTTTCTCAAGCCATTGTTTGATTCCCCTGGATTTTTTTCATCAAAAAGCAATAAATGCTTCATCAAAACTCGAAATTAATTTTTTTCAGAACAAAAGTTGCTCCACGCGAAATGTTAGAACTCACGAATCAATAATCAGATTGCTATGAACATTACATACGTATCGTTTGAAGATTAGTACTAAATAAAAATCATATGGAAAAATTCTAGTAACGCCATGTATGTGTCACCCTAAGGACTTTTTGAATGGACTGTTATCTTTGACATTTAAATTTAACACCATTCTCTAAGTCAGATCATGCGTTATTCTTGAAAGAAAAATCAAACCAAGCTGACTTTTTGTTGTGCAGTTATAGCGATTTTCAACTCTTGGCATTTCAGCCAACCAGAATTCAACATCTTCGAATCGCTATAACTCCACAACGAAAAACGCTGGATTGGTTTCATTTTTTTCAAGTGATATCGAGTAATCTGGCGAGGGAAATGTCATAGATACTCTCTAAATTTCTTGGAGTGAAAATTCACTCTTAAAGAGTGAGAATGCACTCTATAAGCGTGAATGTTCACTCAATGAAAGTGGATTTCAACTCTATTGGAGTAAGAATCTCACTCTTTCAAGAGAATAGGAGTTCACTCTTCAAAGCGAGTGAAAACTGGTTCAATCTCACTCTTGTTGGACTTGCAGTATTTTCACTTTTCGAGAGTGAATTTTTCACTTCAAGGAATTTAATCTCTAAATCTAAGGGTCAGGTCACAGCCATTTTAAAGGGACGCCGGAAGGAACACGCACCGGAAGTTTCTGCTACTATAGGGGTCTCCAATTCTCAAAATTATATATAATTTATATATAAAAAATCTTGAATTATATATAAATAATGTATAATTTTGAAACTTTTATAATCCCAGGAGCCTCAGGTAGCAAAGATGCCAATGGTCTTGAAGAGTTCCAAAACAACCCTGTGTCTGATCAAAATATTTCAAAGCGATATTGTTCCAAAATTTCATCGATCTTCTGATTTCAAAAAAGAGTGTGGTAATCTCCAATCACTCAGTATATTACAGGTCTGAAAAACTCATTTTACATGGAAATTATGAATATAATCTATCAAAGTTTGATTCATTATTTAAAATAAAGTTTGAAAGATTTTTATATAACCCAGATATGTATATCCTTATTTTATTCAATTTCCATATAATTGCATAAATAAGCTCGTGGAAATAACGCTCTACCGTGAAAAATTGGCGGTATTAAAAAAATCCTACACCGAATGGTACTCCAGCACTCGGTGTTTTTACTGCATACTGGTTTCCAGCACTAACTACCACTGTACAACGTTTACCGCGCAAGCATTGACCGCAGAAAATCCTCTCCTCGCAAAACACTAATAACGCATGTCGTTTTGAGAGTAAAGCAACAATCACATTCCGCATGCCTAGGAAATATCAACATAAAGAAACCTCATACTTTTCTCTGAATTACCAATGTATATTGTGTTCACATTGATAAAATGTTAGTTTAAGAATTATCATAAAATTCTTTTCACGTGGAGATATGTTTGCAATGTTCCTCAAAAATTGATGGTTCAAGTTTCAACACGCAAAAAATGAAATACTTGTGGCAGCTACTCAATTTTTTTAGCTCTCTTTTTGATCTGCTATAGCTGAAATAATTGCAGCTATAGCTATTTATTAACTACTACAGTGGAGAATTGTAGCTGTGACTGCATAGTTTTTGTGGTTGATATTTGGATAGCCAATTAATTCAGCTGTGAAATTTCCGCTGTGGCAGCTACATTTCTTGTTGTTGCCGCTAAGTGGATTGCAGTGACAGCTGAAAAATAGCTCCCATAGCTAATTTTTAGCTATCCAAATAATAGCTACTCATTTTTTCCCTTAAATATTTAGTAAATTTTCAGACAATTGGAAACAATAAATATCTCAATATCTGCGCATGATTCCCCTAACAGTACAAAATTTTTGGATGTTTTCAAAACGTTCTGGAAATGTTTTGAATACCCACTCGTACGTTCTTAGAACCTTTTAGAAACTTCTAAATGATGTTAAGATTATCATCGTCATTAACCATATTACACGGAGGGAAAAAATTTGCTGACGCAGCAAATCGAGGTATTATTAAAAATTTGCTATAACAGCAATCGTGTTAGCTACGACAGCAATTTTTTAGCTGTGGCAGCAAAAAATGTTTGCTTCACCAGCAAATTTTCAGTATTATATACAGAATAGCAAACAAATTTTGCTGGGATAGCAAACATTTTTTGCTGCCACAGCTAAAAATTCGCTGCTCTGGCAAAAGGAACCCAGCAAAAGTAGATTTCGCTGCCACAGCGAATTCCTATTTCTCCGTGTATGAATCTTATAAACGATTCATCCTGGCAAGTGATTATTATTTCCAGGAATTCTAGCTTTCAAGCTCAGTGTCAAGGTGATTATTATTCCTTGTGAATCAAGTAAACTCCATAATTCGTTCCTTTTTTCATGCTAATAATTTTCATGAAAAGAGTTTTCACTGGAGTTTCTGTCTCCGAAAGATGAATTCTCCTACATGAGCTCAATACCAGCGACCACCAAATAATATTTGGAAATCTGAAAGAATTTGCATGATCGAAGGTTCAGTTGAACACGTCAACGTACCAGGGATTCAACTGATCCCAGCCAGCACGAAAGATCAATTTGAATTTATAAAACCTTCTCAAAGACCTCTCGAATAGTTCCCGTTATGCGACCGATAATAAATTCAATAAGAATTCAATGAATTCAAAATGAAAACGTATTGAATGCCTGGACACTTCATTATGAAATTTTGACATGAGTTCTTTCTGAACATTAAGTTGTTCAAATTCAAAATATTTATAATAATAAATACATATCGATCAGCATGACGGGAACTCTTGTACTCTATTGGTTCATTAGCGGAGCATGGAGAATACTACTGAATTGATTACAGTGTCATATTAATTGATCTATTGGTTGACGTGGAGAACTATTAAGGAACTAATTGGAAAATTGATCCAATATATTAATTGAATACTGACCCATACAGTAAAAGAGTCTCTTCAAAGAGCTCCAGTTATGACAGTAAACATGGATTCATTATTCATAGTTTGAATTCACATTGAATTGTTGACGAACAACTCTGTGTTCAAAAAGAATTCATATTGCGAATTCATAAAGAATTCTTCAGGCATTCAACATATATTCATTTTAAATTGACTTACATTGTCATAATGGGGGCTGTATGTCCCAGGTACGTGCAAATGCCTCGGTTAATTCTATTCATGTGCACCGTGCGACGTTCTGGGAACGTGTTCAATACAGGTTTACATAACTTTGTGCGAGGCTGCACACATGTTTTTAAAGGTTCGTTGTTATGAAAGTACGTTGGGAAAATATCATGAGAATGGCCCGTACTAGATGAAAAGAATGTGTTGAAAACGGATTCAGGGGCATCCAAAATGCAGGTACTCTAAACGTTTGGAGAACCTACTTCCCGGAGAGGAAAACATGAAGAATCAAGTGTATATTTTCAAAACGTTCAGAGAACATTCTGTGCTGTCTGAGGTTCAGTCAGGACCAGATCCAAATAGCACACGTATCCAGGCTAGATCCGACTAACCCTGATCAGGCATGCCAAATTATGATCCCACCGGAAACAGATCTGGTCAGCCATAATGGGGTGTGCCCTATCCCCGCCCGATCGAGCCCACATTGAGCATGAGGCTGGCCATAAAATTTTTCTGCCTGCACTTGAGTACAGAACCTGGTGATCATGTGTGGTGATTAATCATGATCTTCCCAGAATGAAATGGGGAAAAATGATTCAGAGAATCGGAGTATCTCAACAAATTTGGACTTCAAGTTTGATAATAAAATTGTTCAGTGCCTTTCAGATGTACCTCGTCGTCGCATGCGTGTGCATATATGAGTAGATAATTCTGACAATAACATGAAATTTGACGTCACAAATGTCCACGTATCCACAGAGAATATGAATGATATACTTTGTCTGAATTATCTCAGTCAGACATGCATGAAATTTTACAAAAAACTATGTTGAAATATTTTCATACAACATATGTCATGAAAGACTCATTGAACTGTCAACACTAAACATATGACAGTATGTACACACACAAACATGCACTCCTGATTGCAACAGTAATGAATACGTTAATTCATTGGTCCATTCAATTACTATTAACAATGAAACAAGTAAAAAAAAGAAAGTCGATATGAACGTCATTGGATTCTGATAATGTTTTTCTATAATAATACTCAAGTTTTGTTTATTGGCAATGTTGTTTATCACGAACAATCAAAGTATCAAAATTAATGGACTTACACAGTAATTAAATACCCAAATAGGAGGATTCGATGAATGTTACATAAAATCTCGCACACGAAAATTATTCTGTACAAATTGTGTAAGTATTTTATGTAAGCTGGAAGTTTCTTGAATTTGATTCAACATGTCGTGATATTGCAAGACCATCAGGCGTCCATTGAGACGCTAGTAATCATTTTTTCAGGGTAATGCTTCTCTATTGTACACTGAGAGAAGTTAAATTCCATAAGGTCATTTTTTCTTCATGAGGCAAAGAAATTAAAACATTTTGACCATGTCAAAGCAGATGTATACGTCTGTTCTCGATTTCGCTGTGTGGGGAACCATCGATCTTGCATTTCGGGTTTCAGCAGATCATTGGTGAAAAATCAGTGGATAAATGGGGGATGTGAATACGAGGGGGATGGAAGAAAAGTCGACATTGAAGGAACGATGATTCGACGGGCAAATGTTTAAGGATATCGTCTTTCAAGAAATTTATGGACACTGATTCAAAAATTTTGCTTGTTCAAAAAACACGGTCTCAAATTTTCCAAGTGGTTTTTCAAAAACTTGGACATTTTCCACCGTATTTTTATGACCTCAATGTCAAGTCTTCCTCCTTCCATCTTGTAGTCCAAAGTGGAGGATCTAGGGTTGTCTTGAAAAGCTCTTTCTGAATAATTGCCCACTGAGCATTTCCTTAGAACCTTGCATTGATATTGCAGCAATATTGATGCGACTTGAAAGTACCTGTTATTCCAGGTAGCACACGCACATTCTGAGAATATACGTTGAGGATATTCGAATATTCTATGCATATTCTTATTACACTGAGATAAGTGGAATGCATTGATTACCATGTACGAATAGTAATTAGAGGACAGCTTCGCGATTATGGTTTCGGATACTATGGACAACATGGAAAAAATAATTTAGCTGCAGCACCTAAGTGGCTAGCACGGACATGAACAGCCATTAAATTAGCTCCTACAGCTAAATTTTAGCTGTTATAGCAAAAAAATTTGCATTTGTAGCTAATTTATTTGCGGTGGTGGCTAAAATTTAGCTGCGGGAGCTAATTTAATGGCTGTCCGTGTCTGTGCTAGCCATTTAGCTGCTGCAGCTGAATTATTTTTTCCGTGAATCGTAGCAATGTTCATGCACATGGGAATGGTTACCATTCACATGAAGATGGATACCAAATAACGTAGTCAGCATCATCAACTTAGAGATTCTGTATTTCAACTACCATTTTCGCATGGTAATGGTTACAGTTCACTTTTCTCAGTGTACGTGCGAATATATTCTACGCACATTCTCAGAATGTTCGAATGAGACTGTTTTGAATATTCTCAGAATATGATGCCACGAATATTGTGGGAATATTAAAAAAAAATGCTGTAAAATAAAAATTTCCGTCAATATAAACTTCTGCATGTCACCGAAAACTACTTCACAATCGATTTTTTTGATCATTAAACATCTGTAATCATGAATTGTTAGTAATATTATGGATTTACATGGATGAATGAGATACTTATGATCGCAACAGGCAAACATAATATATATGGCTTTTCGCAATATTTTATCATACTTTTGAGGATTATTTCACACATGTCACTCTCAGAGAACATTTCTCGTACAGCACCGAACATTTCTACGTTGCCTCTACGTTGCCTCCACGTAGAATCTTCGTTCATCCACGTTCTATCCACGTCCACCATTTATCCACGTGGAGTCCACGGAGATGCGACGTAGAAATCGGTGGATGTGCTGTTAGGGTTGTAATATTAAAATACACCTTTAATAAATTCATTATTCCCCAATCACAAATCGAAATAATATATTATCCAAGGATATGTAGCCTGTCAACAACATTATCCGTCGTTACTGAATTCATGTCATTACGATACTCGCGCATGCGCTGTTCATCAAACTCCCTACAAACTTTGTACACATCTTGTACGAATGTTCCTAGAATATTCGAAACAGGCTCATTCAAATGTTCTGAGGATCTTCTATGAATATTTACGAATCTTCTACGCTTTTTGTGAAAATATTCGCCTTGGTGAAAGGGAAGCGTGTCCTAAAGAGTAACGGAAACGTAAGAATGTTTCAGATGACTTTTGTAATACTCCTTCAATACTTCCTATCCACTTTTGGATCACGCTTCCGCGCGTAAAGCCTGGTTTCTATAAAATTGATGTTTCTTCCGATACGCTTCACACACTTCAAATATACGTTCGAACTACTCTTAATACTCCACTTGACGCTCGGTATACGCTTAAATCCACGTTTCCCTTTCACCAGGGCGATCCAGTACATTTTACGGATGTTGTGAGAATATTCTCAGAATATTCTGTGTTACATGGGATGAGAATTACAACAGTATTATTATAGAATACAATTACAAGTAAATTGCAGCGATGTTACGTTGTCAAGTGATATCCCAACGATATTTCTGCAAGTTGGATTTGTAATGTTGTATTTGTAAATTGAAAGAAATAAGGTACTCTCAAGATCGCATCAACATTGCTGCAAGGTAAATAATGAATTCTAACAGAAATGCTCGTTGGTTGTATTCCAAATTTGAGAAATTCATTTTGATTCTCTAAAAATCTCAACTAGATTTTCGTTTGCTTTTTTTGATGAGATGCGTTTCTTAGAGATTCTTACAACATAAATTTCCTACGACGGACGGACTAATTTCCAACTCCATTTCCACTGCATCAATTTCAGTCTAAATTGGTCTCGAGCAGAGGCTCGTTGAAATTGATCATTTTACTGATCAACCTCAAGGTCAAAAAATAATCATTGATATTATTATCCTTATTTTTATAATCCTTCGACGGTCATACGCTATCATTCGTATATTCTTGGGAGTTCACGATACGAATGATAATATAAAAAAAGATCAACGAATGCTATTTTTGTTGAATTTTAGTTATCCTGACCTAATGCTCAAAACCGGTTTCCCGCACTATAATGTATGCTGTTTCGTGTATTCGAATGATGAATAAACGGATTGTTTTCTCTGTCAACATATTATTAAATGCGTTGACAGTTGAACACACATACACATACGTTATTACAATATCATAAAGGAATTGTGAAGAAATTTATTGCAGATAGAGTAAGAAAAAGAAAATTGTATTGCTTCTACATGCAATTATTTATTTTTCTAGTTCACTGTTCGGTGGTTAAAAATCCATATTGAAATTCATATATATTCTTCCATTCGACTTTGTCATCTTAGAAAATCAAAATATCATTTGCATGTCATGACTTTGTTCCGCGCAATCAAGTAAATTATATATCCTAGAATCACATGTTACGTAAAATCATCATGAAGCGGACATTAATTTGCTGATCTGTAACTAATCCAACGAAGAACCGATAACTCAAGCTTAATAATGGAAAAATCTAAATACATGTGATTAAGCAATCGATTAAAAGCATACAGATTATTCTCCATGATCTGTATTACAATATTCTTAGATCTATGTTTAGCCTTAGACCTTCTTCTCTGGTACAAGATAAACAGTGAAAAAAACCCGTTTGTCTCCGTACATGTACATAGACGAGGTTAAAGAAAGAAAAACTGCATTCATTATGTTACATGAAGGATGATGAAGAGCTCGTACTGATGCATCGTCAGTGAATTCAAATATAAGAATATCAAAACTCAATATTCATTGGATTTTCATCATACAACTCAAGTAGCAACAGGAATTCAACGTATATACGAAATAGAAACATTCGTAGAATGTACGAATCAGATATGAAGAACATATAATGAACGTTTATAAAATATTCGAATGAGAATGAGAGAGAGAGATCCGAAATGTACGATATTCATTTAATTGACGTTCGATTGACGTACCATCGTATATTCGATTACATACGTTCGAAGAATGTGCATAGCACCTAGGAAACGGTTTAAACCGTTGAATTCATTGGAATGTGAAAGGAAAATATTTCGACTATTCGAAAAACATCCATAGTATTTTCTGGTACTACTTGGGAATTTTCAAACTCCCGAACGAAATAGTCAGCGGTGAAACAACAGTGCTTCAAAATACTGGTAGAAACTTCCTATAAGATTCTAACCCAGATAACATGTAGGCTTGTCATAACCCTGTCACACTTGTCATTCGATTGTTTTTGGCTTGTTATTGACAACCTTGTCAGTGTAAGGTTGCTACAACCCTGCTGCAAGAGTTTTGTAAGCTTGTACCATTGTCGTGTGTCAACTAGGAGGTTTATATCAACCTTGTCATAAGCTTGCCTGACAACATTGCAGCAAGGTTAAATTGCTATCTGGGAAATTATACCTCTAGCCCTTTCAAAATTGCTAGCAACTTTATATTGTTCAAATCTATTCTTCGTTGTTCTGAGATCCGATTGTTCAGTAGCATGTTTTTAGGATAAAACCTTGTGAATACCACTTATAGAATTGGGGAAGTTCTCATCTAGCAACCCCAAAATAAGATGATTTTCTCGAATTTTTTTTGCATGGAAGGAAGTAAATAAAGAACTCGGGGGTTTCCACGCTTGTTAATTGAATCTTTAAGTGCATAAAAAAATTTTTCTTAGTAAAAAATAATGCCATGGAAATTGTTGATACGTGTTGAAACATAATCACCTAAAAAAACAGTGATCAATATAGGCGCCACTATAGCACTTGCAAAAATTATCAGAAACCAAAAATCCGAAAAGTTTTATGAAATATATTATATTTGTTGAAGGATGTATCAATAAAACCAATAAAAAGTCCAAAGTTAAAAAAATGACAGACATGCAAACTTTTGGCAGCGTTTTTTCACCTTTTTTCGCTCTTTAAAGTGCTATAAAAAGAAAAAAAGGCGAATGTCATCTCCATTGGAGTTCATTCTCCAATGAATTCAGTTAGCTTCGAAAAAAAGAAAAAAAGCGCGATGCGTCCAGTAGTTTTTGAGATATCGTGGAGCCAAACTGGAAAAACATGGTTTCGAGAGAAACGCCTTTAAAATTTCGGGATACGAATCCTTTGATTTGAGACCCATTCAATGAGTTTCAAATAACTCGAATTCTCAATTTATTCTCTTCTTAAGAAAAAAATTCGAGAAAATCACCTTATTTCGGAATTCGGAAAACTTCGGGAACTATTGTCAAAAAACTAAACAACATATCGAAATTTGGTGAAAACTTCTTCATTATGATATCCATTGAAGTGTGTTTTTAAATATTTTCAGAGCTTCAAGGGGGGGGGGGGTAACGTTAATTCGGCGAGAAAAAGGCCCAATTTTGAGAATTTTTTAAACGCTGCAGGTAATACAAATTCATTTAATTAATAGTGACATCATAATACAATGTATGAAGAATATTTCCTGACAGGGGCGTCAATATCGCCCTGGTAGCCCTGGAGAAACCAGGCCTCGGTTTAGGACAGCCATGGAATTCCATTTACTGACGAAACATACTTCCCCTCGTGAAATTAGCGTTCCTTCAGGAGTTTTTGGAAGAAAGTTTGTTTTCGGAGGATTGATCTTCAGGTTCTAGGCGTCTCTTTCCCCTGGACAAAATTTCAACATTCTCCTTCGGGTGGTCCTCCAACCAGAATTTTCCCTGGAAAAATCACTTGGATAACATTTTCCATGGATTTTTTCAGGGGAAATTTTGGTTTGAGGATCATTTGAAAAAGAATTTTGATGGGGAAATTTTGTCCAGGGGAAAAAGACTTCTAGACCCGGTTTTTATAATCTTATTGAATCTACAGTAAAATTTCTAATTGGGAATGAGGTCACATTGATGACTTTCAGCTATACGAATCTCAGATAAATGATTGAGATTTCCTGGTCTCTCCTTCCTCTAACTCCCCCCCCCCCCTCGTCGTCACTAACTAACCAGTGCTCAAGAAAAACTGTACTGACGCCCCTGTTTCCTGAATTTTTCAAACAAAAATGTTGATAATTGACTCAATGGTAGCAAATCTTCAGAGGCGCCCGTGAAGCCGGTGGAAAATTTAAATCAAAATCTACTCAACCAATTCGTCTGAAATTTAGTATACTACTACTTTACATAAATAACTAGTTAAACCTAAGAGCTTTTTTTATAATTTTTTGAGACACTTAGAATTGAAAACACCGATTTTCGCTCCGAAAAATGGGCCTATTTGTTATTGTAAAATTAATAAATATTAAAGAAAAGCTACCAGTGTTATCTGGTCATTTATATAAGAAAGTAGTATACTGAATTTTAAAAGAATCGGTCGAGTATATTTTGATTTAAACTGTACACCGGCTTTTCACCGAGGTGCCTCTGTGAGGAAATATTCTTCATACTCTCTGAAATTCTTAGAGTGAGATTTCACTCTTTAGGCAGCCACAAGTGAGCCTGTCGAAATTTTGAGTGAAATTTCCAATGAGGTTAGAAATTTACGGTCACTCAAATTCTAGAGTGACTTTTTCACTCCAAAAGAGTGAGAATTCACTCAAAACGAGTGAAAATCCCACTTGAAAGGGACTGGCTCACTTCTGAGACTTAGTGGAGTGGAATGCATAATTTTTCACCCTTCCAGATTTAGAGAGTATATCGCATTATGATGTCACTATTAATTGAATAAATTTGTATTGCCCGTAGCGTTTGAAAGAGTTCTTAAAATTGGGCCTTTTTCTCGCTGAATCAACGTTATCTCCCCCCCCCCCCCCACTCCCGCCCTGAAACAGCAAAATCGCGGCTCCTCGGTATTTTCCCCTAGGCACATTATTTATTTATTTATTTATTTTTTTATTGCAACACACGGGTTAGCACCCTTTGATATAAGAAGTAAATACAGAGTCAATACAAGACAGCGTCCAAAGACGCATAAAATACAATTACAATATGGTCATGCATTAACCGACAGTTTAAACCGATTCAAGGAAACACCAAACAATTCCATCGACCGATCGAAATTATTTGCTAATTCACAAATGCGAGAAATCGGATCATAATTTCCAAATCTAGATTTAAATTGTACAGGTCTAAATAAAAGCGCTCTCCTAACTGGTCTACCGGGGATGTTAAAATTAACTTTACTCAGCAATGACTCGCAATCAAGACAACCATTAATCAATTTAAAAAGAAATAGGAGATCATTCATTTGTCTCCGCTCTTCGAGGGTAGTTAAATTCATTCTGTGAAGAATTCTGGAGTAATCATGGTCAGAATATCTCATAGGGCAGCCTATTCTGAAAGCAGCAAAGCGTAAAAACTTGTGTTGCACACTCTCAATCATTCTAATATCCTTCTTCAAGTACGGAGACCAGATAGGGGACGCATATTCAAGATGGGGTCTAATTAAAAAGGAATATAGCACTTTCAATGACCCAACATCTTTGAAATCACTAGAAAATCTTTTGACGAAGCCGAGATTTCTCAGCGCAGTGCCACAAGCTTTCACAGAATGCTCAGAAAAATCCAATTCATCATATTTTGTGGCCGAACCAATGAAACTCTTGCAAATTCAAAAATGCGATCATTCACCAAGGAAATTTTGATTCAATATGATATTAGTCAGTGATAGATAATATTTCAGTATGGATATTTTATAAAATTTAATATACACTCAACAAAATTGTCATAAAAAATATCGATATTTTCACACATCGCCCATCACTAATATGAACTGTAACCAAACGTAGGATTTTGTTTTCAATTGATTTTTGCAAAAATGACGTGTTTCTTCAAAAAATTCCAAAAGGCGAAGAATATTGCGCGAGAATCGTTCGTAAAAATTGAACTATGACATACCATAACAAAACATACCACATTCATCAATTATTCATCTTTTACCGATGATAAAGCTTTAGAAATTTATTTATGTAGATTCTTCTTGTACTTCTATCATTGGCAAACAGTTAAGATATTATGAAACACCTCTTTTTTGATGGAAGCTCAATCATCAAAGACACTCAATGCTCATCTTTTTTATAGACCTGCTTCAATGGTGGAAACTTCCGTAAGGAATACGTTCTTAAGCTAGTTTTTCATTGTAATGCATAATTCATTTGTAATACAATCATAAAAGTAATTGAAGCTCGTGATCTTCTATTTTTAAAACAACTCTTTCGTTTTTACAGCGCTTCTCTCTCTAGAACCTTCGATATTTGAAAACCAAGAATATTACTATAACAAGACCATCAAAGACAAGAGTTGAGAAAAAATCAGACATCCGCATATCAAGCTAAAAATACTTTTCCATCTTTGACTTGAACTTGGCTCATGATATTATGAAACAGTCACGACTTTCTGTTTGGGAAAGTATTTCTTTTGGTTGTTCATTGAAATATTGTACTATTTCGTACGTTGAAATTATTTACATAGAATTTTCTTGAAAATAGAAGCAACAGCACGTGTTTTATCTGTTATATCGTATGGAAATGTGTGAAAAAAAGCTCATTACACAGTTCGAAATCCTCCCTCTCCGAGTATTAATTTCATGAGTCCAAAGTGTAAAGTACGTTTATCAAAAACCAGAGAAATCAAGGAAAAATATACGTGACATAAAATATCACAATTCAGCAAAATGTCTCGTCGAGACAAGATAACAGTTCTAGACAACGTATGTTTCACTCCACATTATATGAATTGTTGAGAAAGAAATGATGAGTGTCTGTGATATGAAGGAAATCAAATTTACGTCTAATTTAAAATATATTATCTGTTGTTTGTCTGCGATTAGTATTATGATCGTAAATTAGATTTTGAATGATGAAAAAAAGTTGTCGGAACTTGAATGATGAAAATTCATCAGTTTTGACATCATAGATGACATTTCATCCACATTTCAGATTTTTTCTTTTAATTATTTTATTGAGAACACTTACACTTCAAACGAGAATCAATCTGTGGTACATTTCGATGAGTTCATCTAAGTCTCTTTTGAAGCGAAAATTCTTGTAGTAATTGATTGAATTTACCTTACAACATTGTAAAATATTTTCCTCAACTTGTGACTTTGATAAACTATACTTTCAAAAATACAGCTGAACGTGGCTGCATCTTATTTGGAGAATAAAGCTTCCGCATCGCGTGAGCATTTGTTTTCGATGCTTACTTTCAAATGAAACTAGGCTAGTTCGAGTGGGAAATTTGTCAAAATTATACACAATTCAATATAGTTCATACACAATTTATATAGTTTATATTTACTTTGATAATTTCTTCCGAGGTTTGGTTGTTTCTCATCTTGAATGAAACTTATGTTTGGGATGAAAGTGAATTCCATTTTTCACGGTGTAAAATTAATTCCAAATAGAATATAAGGAAGCTTGTTGGGCTTGTCATTCGATTGTTGTTGGCTTTTCAATGATAAGTTTAACAGTGTAAATCTAGACTTCAGTGAGATTACACTCCAGGGTTCTTTTCATCCCTCTCGCCACAACCTCGGAAACACGGTTGAATTTTCATTTGGGAGTCTTCACCCTAGTAGAAATATGATGTACGTTCGCGAAAGGGAGTGTAAAATTTTACACTCGAGAATGCGTGAATCTCCTCTCGGTGTACATTCACATTCAATTTTTATGACATCTCGTGGCATCGTTGACACTTCGTTTTTACCAGGGTGTTCTCAGGAAATATACTAGCGCCGCGGCACGAGTCACATCATTCATTCTAAACTACTTGAAAATGGTTCGATACAATCCAAATATCGCTCTGTACAGCAATTCAACATCCTGTAAAGAATCGCTGTATGGAGTCATGTTTTGATTTTATTGAACCACTTTCGATTTGTTTGGAGTAAGGGATTCGGGTCATACCACGACGCCAGTATCTTCTTAAAATAAAGTGTAGAGAGAGAGAGAGAGAGAGAGAGAGAGATCTGTTGTATTCGTGGATATTTATACTAAGCATGCAAAAGCAAGAATATTGGACCAATGATGTTATAGATGCAAATCTTACTTACTTATCAATGTAAGACATGGAAACGTTCGTAGAGGCAGTTGAGAGATCGACAATCAAGTTGAGAGATTTATTCACTCACGCGCTACTTGCATGATTCATATAAATTTCCTGAATTACAAACAGATATAGTGAAACATGTGATTGATCTCTGTCATGTCTGCGATCATTTTTTGAATAGTTGCACAATTATTTAAAGACCACATTTTTTACCGGTCAATAATGATTGGATATGACCTGATTTGTATTTTGCTGGGATTAGATCGGATCTGAGCATTCCGGGGGAAAAATCATTGCCAAAACATACCAAAACCGAGAAAAAAATTCTTTCCCGGGAATATACCAAAAAATGAATATTTTTGGAACAAAGTTCATATTCCATCAGAAAATTTTTAATTGAACACGTAAAAATTCCTACAGTGAAGATGTTTTACAATACCCAGCCAGCAAAGTGCTTCCAAATTCACGTTTCCGCTACTAGCAGTGCTAGTGGGAGAAACGTAGTAGCTTTTCCATTACCGTGAGACTGCATGCTACCATAACATATATATGATTCATTTTATAACGTAGCACTACCTCAGCGCTACCAGTATTATCAGGAAGCGCTACCAAGTAGTCGCTCCTATTTCCATACATAAATGAAACCATGTATGTACAGAAGATTTTTAACTGTATAAGTGAATGGTAGCACCACTGCCAAAAGCGCTGCCTTGATTTTGTTGGCTAGGTATGTCTGGATTTCATGGCGAAAATTCGGGGTTTTTGAACTTCTTGTGCCGCATTGATGAGTTCGTAGGTGGCAGCCCTAAGTGTATTCAGCATAGAAACGTGCGATTTCTATTTTCTTTCCTCCCTAATGCGGTGGAATAAAGTCTAAAATTGAATTGGACATTTCTCATTCAATGCTATTGAATATTCAATCCCGTAAATATTCCTTTGATTTCCCATAAATTGCACTGGAAAAAAAATTTCATCGAAAATCAATTATATTTTGTTGTCAGGGTAACTGAATATCATAGTCAAGTCAACGAATATATGATCAGATTGACAGTATAATCGTTGACTTGACACCATGAGGGTTGATTCAACTGCATGTAGTTGAGTCAACAGTGCATGTAGTTGAGGCAACAGTCAGATTCAGTTGGATATATCCAATCGTATTCTACTGTTGAATCAACTATATCACCGTTGTCTGTACCCACCTTTCTTTCAGTGTGGGATGATCGAATAATCCAATTGAAACCTATTGACCAATAAAATAAACAAACTCAAATCGAATTGAATATTCTGGATAGAAACCCAGTAAGTCTTGAATTTTGTACAATTTTCCCATTGGTTCCGATAGACCGAAATCACCGAAAATTCTGATAAAAACCGATGATTTAATCCGCTGAAAGGAATCCTGAATTCGAATTGGATATTTCTCATTCAATCCTATTCAATTTTCAGATCCGTGAATGGTCCTATTATTCCCCATGAATTCGGATAGTGGAATAATCCGATTAAAACCTACAGACCGATCAAATCTGTACGAACTCTGATCGAATTGGACATTCTTCAGAAAAACCGATTACATTTCCCATTACGTAACATTTACGATCGGTTCCAATAGCTTTAGGTCGTGGAAATTTCCGATAAAAACCATTTGCCTCATGAAATGGAGAAATTTTCATATTCTCAATCAGATATCTCTCATACAAACCGATTGATCACTGAAAGTCATATTAATTCCAATAAAACAAATATTTTTCTATCGGTAAATCCTCGATTCAATCCTATATATACCACGTTCCAATTAATTCCTATTCATCTTGAATCGGTAGTTGAGCCTCTCCGATTGACCCTATTCATTCCGATTAATTTTGAATCGGTTTTTATCGGTTTCTATTGGACCTTTTAACCAGGGCTAGTTTCATCATTTCTGATAACATACACGGAAAGACCGGGTCTATTAATATTTGGAAAAATGACTGTCAATTTAGGGAAAATGAGGATCGCTGAAAAATATTCGTAGTGAGTCTACTAAAAATTCATAGTCGATGTATTAACAATTGATAATTTCACTGTGAAAAATACCAATAAAACTATCAACTGTTAATATTTTGACTACGAATTTTTGGTAGACTCACTACGAATATTTTTCAGCGATCCTCTTTTTCCCTGAATTGACAGTCATTTTTCTAAACGTTCATAAATATTTTTTCTAAATATTAATAGACCAGGTCTTTCCGTGTATGCAGAGATAAAGAGTGCTTCTGAAGAAAATATAAATATAACGTACCCTCCCCTGTAAATTAGTCCCTTAGTAACACAAGAATACTTTGAATATTTGATGAATAAACATAGAATATTTTGATAAGTTTTAAACGGTCTAATAATATCCCAGGAGGATTCCAAATATATTTGTGCTTCCTCTCCCATTTGTGTCAATCTAATCTTATCTCAACTGAGCTTCGCAGGATAGAGGGAATATGGATCAACGAAATCAGATTTTGGCTTTATTAGCAACAGCGTTAGAAGCGTGAAGGGCTCCTTTGCATTTGGAGCACTGAGAGAAAAATTTGGTTCCTATAACCATGTTTTTGACTTGGACCATGTCAAACAGTTGTCACAACCACATTTATGTGATTTTGTTTTGTTTTCCTGGTTATCATAATCAAATTTTAAGTCACTGTAACCATAAATCCTTCACCATGCGAGCATTGTTTCTCGTAGTGTTGCCGCGATCCGAGCTAATCCGAGTTTTAAGCACCAGCTCGGCTTGGCTCTTGTTTTTGAGAAATAGGCAGATCGGATCGATAGATCCACTGCTCGAATCGAAGCTCGGATTGGCTCGAAGATCGTCGAGCTAGATCGAAGATCTCACGATCCTACTTCGTTCAAAACAAACGCGAATGAAAAATTCTTGCATCCAGGGGCTCCTTGGAATAAACCTAAAGACATTTAACATTTTTACATCTTCGCTGTTCGAAATTGATTCAATTCATATAAACTACGTTATTAATTAAGAAAATGTCTAAACAATATAAAACACAATAAACTTATGTAAATGAAGTAAGTTGGGTTCCTGAAACAAACACATCAACTGAAAAAATTGTTTTTCCTTTGGGTGTATTCAAACTTTTGGCCTGTACTGTATTTCTAAAGCTCTTGAAGTTTAAGTATAAAACAACGTTTTCTCAAAATTTTTATGACTCGGCGAATCAAGTTTCATAAATGTTAGTTATAAAAATTCCATGAATGCATCTTCCAATGAATAAATAGATAAATATATCATTAAATTTATCTTCAGAGGATTGGCGATGAAGAAAAATCCACTTTATAAACATATTTTCTTAATATCGACTCTGCTACTAATTAAACATGTAACACAATATTGTTTCATAATCCAAGATTCAATGACATTTTGCGAGATTCAGTGAGATTTGGCGAGATGCAATGGTTTTTCTTAACCAGGGTCCTTCGTCTGATAGGAAATTTTCTCAGTAACGATCTGGCTCGTCGATCTCATAGTTCTGGCTTAGCTCGAAACTCGGATCGACTGAAATTTTTTTAGCTCTGCTCGAAGATCGGATCGTTTGAAATTATTGAGATCGGCTCGAAGATCGCGGCAACACTATGTTTCTGTGACCATGTTGCTTTTTTTCTCAGTGAGCATGCTTTTTTTCTTGGTGTGGGAATAAGAAATATAGTTGTGACAAATAAAATTTAGCTGGCACAATTGAATTTTTATTTACAGTGACTGAATTTACTAGCTGTCGACTATTTGAATAGACTCTTCCTCTCAGTGTATGTTATCGGTGAAGCTATTCTCGTGGAGAGTGACGAAGATATTTCAAACTACACGATATGAAGCGAATATATTTATATGCTGAAAGAGAAGGCGTGGGGGTGCAGAATTTGATGATAATTTCGACTCGATGGTCACGCTTCCTCTGCGTGAACAAACGAGTGCAATCTAAGAGCAACAGACGTTCAATCACGTGCGGATACCGAATCGAGTTTCGTAGCTGCGTGTCGACTATTTTTTTTTCTTTCTGTATCACTATCCCTCCTACACTTGTACAAGTTTGTCAACTTGCTTACTGTTTTTTCTCTTGTTTTCTTTTTCTTTTTTTCATTCGTACGTTACGTCAGGGATCAATGAATCGTTGCGTCAACACAAGCTCGGCGTACTTTACCGGGTCTTCCTTTACTAAAAGATCAATTATCATCTTCATCTCTATGAGTATCGAAGTTATCATTGGAATAGGATTTATCATTTTGTAAATAAGATTATTCCATTTGTCATTTTCTTCGGTGAAAGCAGTATTGAACTGTTTCTCAAGTAGAATTGTTTAGTTTTTTTACAACATTTTGAAAAGATGTTCATTTGCGAAGCGTCATTGACAAATTCCTGAAAAATTCCAATTCTTGAAAACGAACTAAAATTATTTTGAAATTTAAGGATGTATTTGAATAATAATTCCATAGATTCAAAGAGATACTTTTTCTGTGTACTGAATATTCCATTTGAAACACATGGAGAGCAGATGAATATTTTGACTGTATCTGATGGATTAATGACTGTTCTAATTGCAAATATGGGTTACATTTATTTATATTTTCAATAGGATTTTGGTCAAATTGGAATTGATTTATAATCAAATCTGAATACCCAACAAACATAACATCTCAAATTTATGGGAAAGTGTTGCATGAGATGTCTTATGCAGTATTTTCCAACAAGTTCTAAATGTTATGGTTTTGGGTACATTCAAACATACGTAGTTACACTGGAAGAAAGAATTTTCATTGGATTTTTCTGAAAACTATTTTTCTTCGTATAACTGACAATGTACCTGTTATCCTACCTGATCATTAAAGTCCATATCATCACTGAGGAATATACGATTTTGAACTGCGTCTTAAAGCTACATTGATGTTTTAGAACACCTGAGTATTACTTTCAATATTTGTTCAATGCCAGAAGAGTCATTAAACTTATTATTTGTTTCTTCGGCAAAACACTTGATAAACCTCGTTGTTCTTATTTGAACACTTGTTGATGATATTCAGATTACGTGAGAAAATATATCAAATAAAATCGTGAATTATTATTAGCAATTCTATGTTGGAAGACATAACGTTCAAGGACCTGAGAGTTTATAAAGAATTCTCAGGAATGCGTAAGGAATTTTTCAAATCACGATTGAACTAACCGAGTGGAAAGATTTCCCAAATTATATATAATTATATATAACTTATATAAAAATTATATACAATTTTCATGAAGTATTTCTGAATTGGTGGCTTATACAGGTGAACGAATGTTTAAATAGTTAGATTATTTTATTTACTTGAATATATTTTCACGTTTAGTGTGTGTTGTTCGTAGGAACTGTGGATTATTTTTTGTGATGTTTGTGACTATCCATCGCACCACGGAGACCAAGAGATGAAATGAATATTCTTATGATTTCAAAATGTAAATTCCTCACGTTTTAAGCATGCAAATAATTTTTCCTCACTCCTGTCGAATTTTTATGAATTGCTAAAAGTGAAGAATTGTAAATAACAAATAATTTCATTGTGTGTATTTATCGATTATGTTTTTGTAATATTACGTGTCAATGGATAATTATTATCTTGAAAATGTGGATTCTTCTTCCTTGTGATAAAGACAAACAAGTGATTTTGTCTATAAAAATGAGAGATCATGAATGTACCCAGACAACGGTATGCTTGTAATGAAATGAGTGATTCTTACTATAGCTGCAAACATTACTAGAATTATTCCGTTCGAATCGAGCATATTGTATTCGATGTACAACAAGACTATGGAATACAGAATGAATCATTCCTAATGATTACAAACCAAAAAAATAAAGTTCAATTGAGACATTGTGCGACTGATTCATAAGACTCTAAAAGGGGAAGAAGTACACTGTAAAAAATAATTGGAATTATCCTATACGCGGCAACAGGAAAATTTCGATCATGGGATAGGAAATCAATTTCCGGTACATGTATATGAAATTTCTCACAAATTCAACTGAAAACTGCGGAGTTTATAGGATTTTGACTATCATTTTCCAGTAAATTTCCGGTAAAATACGAAAAATTCTTAACGCATGTATGTATTAATTACTTCCGAACATTTATGTGAAGTTGCCCATAGAAATTTCTTACAGTGTATTTGTAGTGTTATTACTGTGAATAGTTTTCTCGGCAAGAATGGATGAATCCTAATTCTTTTAATCAACAAATCAAAATCAAATTTCAATAAAGATTTAATGCTTTTCCAACAGATACTGTAATACTAAATTTTAGGCCAATTTTAGGCTGTTTTTGGGCGAATTTTATTTTCTTAATTTTTTTACTCTTCACTTTGTTCAATTTTTGCATTACTTTTTTTACAAAATTTTTAAAAATACATTGTCCATGGTTAAATTTTGAATTCGAAATGAATAGCATGTTTTTTTCTCAATCTTGTACTGAAGAAGTGATGGACGAAGTATGACTTACAGCAACAAAGTTGTTGGTTCGTGTATGTTACCTCTCTGTCAAATGCTTGAACCTAATTTTTGTTTCACTCCACTATATATTTTTAATTCAATACAATCATAAATCACTTTGAATACAATTTAGCAAACTGAAGTTACAATATACAAGAAATCGTTTACATATACCATTTGAATAACCGAATGTACCCTGGTAGAAATTTGCCCAGTTTAGCTGGCCACTGGCAGTTACTAGTCGGTAACTAGCCAGTGACCGACCAGAACCACCCAGTTTCTGGCTGCCAGCCAGAAACTGACTAGAAACCATGTAACGCTTTCCACCAGGGTACTTGACAGCTCATATTGATTTCACATCTTTTTTTTTCAAGTGAAGCATATCCTGTCGTATCTTATCAAAATTCTTATTGTAGGAGAATTTTCGTTTGAATGTTCTTTAGATTTTGTTTTTTAGGATTAACCGCATTTTCATGTACTCGGCATTATTTTTTTACTCTTTTGAAATTTTTAGTGTATATTCTGGTGTTACTTGGGGATGTGTTTCTGACACAGATTGTTGATCTCGGAATCTGATACAGTATTTTCGTCTTCGCTTTGTAGTTCCAAGGTCGCTCTGGTAAACGACATTAAAGAAGAATGAGCCTATATATTTACACCGCACATCACACACGTCTTAGCAATGGAAATATGTTGAATGGAGGTCAAGGGAACGATAGATGGGACATTATGAGTTTTGTATTATTCACCAAAGTGTATTTGTCGTGCAGAGAATTATTTGACAAAAGGAAGAGAGAACTGAATTGCATATTATATCGTTGTGAGGGTTGTTATGTTTTAATGATATTATTTTCAATAATATTTGTTCAGCTAATTTGCTTTGAATATGTCACTTGAAGAATTAAATAATCAAATGAACTGTCTGTGCACTAAAATACACGTTCATGCACCGAGAGAAAGGGTCTATTCAGTTGTGCTGGCTGAATTTTATTTGTCACAACTAAATTTTTCATTCTTATTGAATAAACCATTATTTTATTCATATTCCGGACAGCTAGACTTTCATTTACCCCAACTAGAGTCTAGCTAGCGTTAATAAAAATCTAGCTGTGGCAACTAACATGTAGTTGTCCCAAATAGGTACTTTTCTCTCAGTGTGTATAGAAAACGTAACTTTTATTTTGCTTCTGCAAATTTAATCTCCAAATTGAATATCCGTATACCAAACAACATATTAATGTTTGGACAAGTAAAGACACATAAGAAATTTCAGGAAAAGCAACCAAAATCTTATTCCGCTCCAGATTTTTCTACAGTACTGCAATCTCCGAATGGTGTAAAATGGTGTCTTCCTTACTTTATCGGGGGCATTTGAGCGAAAAAGACGTCCGTAGCACTATTTAGAAAACCCACTTTACATTAAAATCTTTCGAAAGTTGGTGAATTTTTGAGCCACTCTTCACAAACTTTTTGGTACCCTGAGTTGTGAAAGAGGACATCGAGAGTCTGTGCAAAATCAATCATGTAAAGGTACTTTTGAGGACTTTTATTAATATTGCGTTGATCCAAAGGCCCGCAGAAAGTCTGCGGAGATAATCCAAGCATGGAGAATTTCTGATGGACTTCACGAAAATTCCTGGCAAACTTTGCAAAATGTCACGTGATCCAGGATTAGAAGCTCATTTAAATGACGCGCTTTTGATATATTCTTGGGGAACGTGATGTTTTATGACACCTCCCACGTGGAAATGGAAACCCGGGCCAATACTGGCTGAGTACAGTTGCTAGAGTTGCAGTACTGGCAAATGCACTCTCACCATTACAGAGCCGGTTTAATTGACAATACTGACCCGGAGTCGGAATGATAAGATCGTTAAACGTGAGGGTCAGAATAACATTTACTACTGTGGCAGTACTGGTTTTTCATGAGGGCCTGTTATGTGGGATCTCTGGCGCTTCAAAAGGACCAGTTGTTTTGCCAGAGCTAATCAAGAAATGGGAAGGAATCGAAATGATAACATCCTATGTGCGAATTCAAACCTGACCCAATACTGGCACAGTACCGGTAACCAATGTTATCCGTGTTATCATATTTCAATGCATATTGTATATTATCAAAATGCATTTTTCTCATTATCGTTGTCGAAGAAAGGCATTTTGAAAGTGATTCCTTGGAAGTTCCCCTAATAAGGATCGAACCCGGGTCCTGCGAGTGAGAAACCGAGTCTCTATCACATCAGCCGATCTCTCTGATGACGATGAATCACTCAATTTAATTCCGTTAAAGTCCGAAGATTCATCATAGATGCCGGAGTGAAACAAAGTTCTATCGATACTGGTGCAGTGTCGGTTCTCTACGGTATTCTACGTTGTTATGGAGTGAAAAACAACACTGTGAAAAATAATCAGAATTTTCCTATACGCAGCAATCGGAAAATTCAAATCACGCGATAGGAAATCAATTTCTGATAAATGTATATGGAATTTCATATAGATTTAACTAAAAATTCCAAACTTTATGGAATTTTTACTATCATCTTCCAGTAAATTTCTAGTGAAATACGAAAAATTCCTAACGCATGTATTTGTTAATTACTTCTGAATATTTATGCGAAGTTTCCCATATAAATTTTTTACAGTGTAGACCATTGATTGGAACTTCACTTCCCCATTGATTCTGTACTGAGACAAAGTTGTATCAATACTGGCATAGTGTATAGTTTTTTACAGTATTCTAAGTCATTATGAAGTCTGGTTTAGTGCTGGCACATCTAGATCTCATTGAAACAGCCTTATTCCTAGATCCTTGATTGGAACTCCGTTCCTCTATCGATTCCGTTGTAAGACAGAGTTGTATCAATACTAGTACAGTCTCATATCTTCTCAGTGGTGTACACTGTCATCTTTGGTTTGGTGTTGTTTCACAAAAAGCAATTTGTCGTTACGAACTTCTGTCGTAACTCAGATTCACCACTGATTCCATGGTAAGACAATGTTACACCGGTACTGGTGGTAGGTTGTCTAAGACTGGCCCAGTCTCATCTTACAAAAGCAGCTGTACTACTACAGAATGAGTTTGGTCTCTGATCCCCTACCAACTCAGTATCAGGACGACATTACAGCAATACTGTGAGAGTACGAGGGTGGATTGATAAGTTTCCGGCCTGACCAAGAAAAACAACGTTTTTAAGAATTTGTTTTTTTTTATTTCTCAACATAATCTCCTCCAAGGCTGATACATTTCATAGCGGGTGTCTAGTAAGTAATGCCATCTCTATAGACTGATTCGTCAAGCTCTCTCCTCAAAATACCCATTTACAGCTTCGATTCTTCATTGTCCGCAAATCTCTTACCGCCAAGCCATTTTTTTTTTTTTTAGGTTAGGATATAATAGTCACTCGGGGGGGCTGGGAGGAGGTAGGAGGGTGCGGCATTAATTCAAACTTCGGATCGATGATCTTCCATCGCAACGATTGACGTGCGCTGGTGCGTTATCGTGATGAAAAACAAGATTTTTTTTTCCCAGATGGTCGTTTAATTTTTCACTCGTGGCTCAAACGTTGCAATAAGTCTGCGTCTAGTATTGTATTGAGATAGTCTTACCTTTTTTTTTAAAATAAATATAATATATAATGCATCCCAAAAAAAAAAAGTAGCCATAACCTTGTTTGTTCAAAAAAAATTTTTTTTTCTTTCTTTTGGTTCCTCCAATCCACTGTTCAGTGTGTTGTTCTTTCTTTCAGGAGTTGTGTGGTGGTGTGTTTGTTTGGTCACGGTTTACGATCGACGCAAAAAAAAATCTTGGATTACGCTTATATACAACGCCAAATTGGCGGTAAATGTTCTTTTTCGAAATCAATTTTTTTGACTAGCAAACGGCACACCATACATCTTGCACACATTTTTTTATATTACAAAATGTGGTGCAAAATATTTTGTACACGTTCATATGACATCTTACAGGTCTCAGCTATCTTTCTAACTTTCTTTAATCTCTTTTTTCTTTATTTTTTTTGATTTTTTTTTTTATCTTCTGTTCTTGGGACCTCAATGGGGCGTTTCTGGCGGAGGGGCACAGGTCAGGTGCCTACCCACCCCTTTTTTTTAAACTCACTGACGGACGGTTGAATATGGAGGGGATGATGTGAGTTCCCAGTGTTCTGTCTCTCTCTTCTTTAATTTCCTTAAACCCTTCAAATAAAAGTATTTGATGACAGATTTGATTTCCATTTTTTTTTTTTTTTTTTTAAAAAAAGTCAGAGGCGTCTTGGTCTCAAAAAAACTCAAACTAAAACTAACAACTATGAAACTATAGCTACAAGCTATCTAAGGATGGTACTATACTATAGAACGCCACCAGGCCGCCAGGCCAGGCCGCGCCCAGTATGGTGTTCTTATGTATTTTAAAATGTAATCAACGCCGGATCGGTACTGGCGTAACCTGGTCTATTGAAATGGAGTTGATTTGGATTCTGATTCACGACCGATTCCGTAGTGAGACAATGTTGTATGAATACTAGCTCGTACAATGTTGCCAACTCTGGTTCGATACTGAGACAGTTCCGTTTTCCTAAAACTTGGGTCTTTGTTCAGCGGTGAAGGTTGAGTACTGGCACGGAACTGTCTGTTTACGGGAACCAATACTTTTTGAAATCCGTCCAACGATTGATGCCAGTTGGGAAACAGTAATGACCTTGAATAGGAATTGCTGTTTCTGCCGGACTCCGGCAAATACAACCTTCCCAGTACTGCGCCTCTTGACAACTCTGGTGATTTTCATATGCACTGCAAAAATGATTTCGAAGGACTCTTCATGTTTCTATGTCCACAACAATCAATTATTCACTCTTGGAGCATTTCATAATGATTTGGAAAGTTCCTCGAATGTCTCTCGAAAGCCCACCAGAAATCCCTTATTCTTCTCTTATCACAGACTTTCAACGTATTTATGGGTCACGTTATATTCGGAATGGTTTTGGTATCAGATTCCTTGAATTGGTTCAATTTTTATAATTTTTTACATATAATTTTTATATAATTGATGAATTTTATGTATAAAACATTAAAAAACAGAAAAAACTAATTCAAGGAATCTGACTTCACTTTCGTATTCAGTACATCATACTCACTTCGAATCAGTGTTCCAGTCTTAAGATACCAAATGGCTGTTGACCAGTGGAATCTATCAACTGCCACTAAATTTATTCGAAATACTCAAGTTGCATCACAATACCCGTCATTGATTTCTTTCTTCATCTTCTTTTCGAGAGTTTGCTAATTACAAAAATTTGATCAGGACTGTGGGATGGTACTAAAACACTTTCCGCAAATAACATACGTGCGTATGTCTACAAAGATAGAAATCGTATATTGAATGAGAATGATGTATTTTAATGGATTTTGAATACACATAGTCCAAGGTTTTGTGTTGGAGAACGTCCACTTAGGATTTGAGTGAAAAGTGAACAGGAAAAATGATCAAATCCATAGAGTTTCAATGTAAACTTCACACTTTTTTGGCAATTTGATGTATCTTCTCTGTATCAATATTTGGCACAAATTGCACGTGTAGGCCAAAAATACATAAATTTTTTTGCTATGCGTGTTCTCGAGAATGTGGAAACTTGTGACCTTGGAATTTTCCATTCCTCTTGATGAGTTAGATCCTCTCTCATCGATTGGCACGATCATATCCGAGATGAATGACACATATCGTCGTTAGTCTTAATGCTTGAGTGAAATAGATATCTAATCATACCAGACAGTATTATTCCGTTTGTATTTCTGCCCATCAATTAGATGAATTTTATTTATTCGTAATGGGGTCTATCGATTTAATTCCATTTAATTATATCACTTTATTATTTCATATTCGTATATCAGTGTCTGACTCATAAGGAGAAGCACGATGAAAAAGTCCACTGCGTCTGTTGATCGTCTGGAAATCAACATAAAGTATTTGCTGCGTGTGACAGATTCCACGTGTTGATAACATATGAAATGTCTGCCACAGGTGTAGTGAAATAATGAGAGATTAGATTACAGTCGTTAAGTCACAGAATGAACACATGCATATTTATCTCGTGGTGTATTTAAGTGTTATTTTCGGGTAACAAAACGTTTTGATGTTTATGTGGATATTTCCCGGTACAAAGTTTTGAATGAAAGTGCACAAGTTCATGAATGCGTGAACATTCAGGCAATTCCAGTCCAATTCGGTCCAGGCTTGCCAATCCTGAACCCAAAACGAGCCGACCTTGATTTGTATTTACACTATGGGACAAATGTGCTAAGCTTGGGATAGACTTGTAATATCAATGGCAAATTTGCATTCTTGGGTATTCCAATCGATTTTGTTTTTAACGTTAAATTATGCGAAAACTAATGAAGTTTTGATTCGATTGAAGAATCATAATATAATCTAATAATGAAATCCCGTACGGAAATATCCCACTGAAAAATTCTGCAAGACCATGAATAATCTTTGAAAAACATCGCATTTTCTCTGAAAAAATCTGAAGAAGTCTGACAAACTCTAAGAATCTCTGCAATTTCCATAAAAAATATAATAAATTTGGAACACTCTTTACAGACTTTTTTCATTTTCTTTTCAGACAAATAATTTTCAATGGAACTCTACATTTTTGAAGACCAACTACATTTTTAGTTGAGCTAAGAAAAAGTTTTGGTTGGGCATATAACAACAAAATGTTTTAGTAGGCACAACAAAACAGTTTGCTTAGTGATCGTTTCTAAGCAGGTGCTAAAAATATCCAGTGCCAGGACCGAAATATTTGGAACAATGGTTTTAAAAGTGAGTCAAGACATCTTGAAATTTTCTACTGTGTTTGTAAAAAGCAGTTGCTCATTCCCAGATAGCAATTTAACTTTACCGCAATGTTGTCAGGCGAACTTGTCATAAGGTTGATGGAAAGTGATTAGTTGGCACATGACAAAGATATAAACTCACCAAATCCTTGCAGTAAAGTTACAACTACTTTACCTTGACAAGGTTGTCAATAACAGGCCAAAATCAATCGAATGATGAATCTGACAAGCTTATGACAAGCTTATATTGTAAAAAATTTTATCGGAAAATTCCTATATATTTAGGTGAAGTAATTAACACATACATGCGTAAGGAATTTTCCCAACTTGTCTGGAAATTTACTGTGGAATGTTGGGAAAAATCCCATAAAGTTTGGAATTTGCAGATAAATGTATGGGAAATTTCATATAAATGTCCCGGAAATAGATTTCCTAATCAGTGATTGGAATTTTCCAGTTGATGTACACAGGAAAATTCCGATTATTTTTTACAGTGTACATGTGATCTGGATTGTGTGGCATCGCATCTAACGATACAATCTCAGAACTGCGCCAAGCTCCTTCTCTATTTGGATCAACTATGATATTTGTCACAATGTGCAAAACTATCGAGCGAACTTGGGCCAGACTGGGGAAAACTGTGATACATAGTTCTTCAGCCATGATGAATTCGAAATTCAAACAATCTTGTTCATCAGCATCACCCCGTACAGCACAACCACCGATTCTCCACCCAGGACTTCGGTGGACTGGAGGTGGAGAATCAGTGGAGAAATGAGAGCCGTGGAAATAAGGGAGAAATAAGGGAGAGTCTCTGTTGATGTTAGTGGATTCACTCATTGAAATTTGGTTGTGTAAATCGACAGATATGAATTTTATTGAAAATAAAGGGGGCGGACAAATCCACGTCGCCTCTCCGTTGCCTCAACGGAGACTCTCCCTTATTTCCACGGCTCTCATTTCTCCACTGATTCTCCACCTCCAGTTACCGAAGTCCTGAGTGGAGAATCGGTGGTTGTGCTGTACGGGACTGATGTCCTTCAGCATAGATACTTGTGCACTCTTGTTCCACGCTTGTGCCAATGCAGCATCCGATCTCGCAATATTACAACCAACTGATCATTCGAAAAAATCGCATAATATTGGCCCGATTCTTTTGAACCAAGGTTTCTCCTGGTACTATGTACATGTATGAACCTTGGGACAAGTTTGGGTTGTTGTCAGCCCAGTCAATACCTGCATGGGGTGTTTGAAATGTTGAGGGAGGAAATGCTAAAGCAGTTTGTATATTATTATTTATCCAAGAATCAGGACATCTACCCAAGCAGCAACAGAATTTCAAAGTATATACGAACTAGAAACGTTCAGAGAATGTTCGAATGAGACTGTTTCAAATATACTTAGAACGTACATAGTACATTCGAAATGTACGATATTCATTCAATCGACGTTCAATTAACGTTTCATCGTATATTCGATTACATGCGGTCGATGAATATGCATAGCACCTATGAAACGGTCTCATTCGGATGTGAATAGAACATATTTCGAATATTCGAAGAACGTTCATAGTATATTCTGGTGCTGCTTGGGTAATCGTAACATCCCTCATTGTATTATCTTTTTCCAGCAAAAAACAGATAAAATACCTTCATCTACTCATAGATTCAGTAATTCGCATCCTTGACATCAATCAGAAATTGTATACTTGACTTCCTAATCATCTTATGCGTTCGAGGCTACAAATTTCAATGTCAAATATTGATAGAACATCGAAAGGAAATATTTTCAAATTCAGAATTACCTTCTCATCACATCCTTCAATATTTGATTTCATGCTTCCTTTCTCTTCCACTTGTATCAGGATTCCTATTTATATATTCCAGCGTAGATATCAAAGTCTGGTTGTAAAGTCAAGTTCTTTTTGGATTCCAAACACGTATGCAGCGTATTACTTGCTGCTTAACCACATGTCAGTTTTCGATTCTTGTTTCATCAATAAGATCTGACGTCCAGATGTTCAGGTGCATTGAATAAACAGGTTTTTTTGTTCATTAAAATTCGGGTTCAGGTTTATGCGTTCCCGTTCATGTTCAATATTGTATCCGAATCTTGTGGATCAACAAACATTATAGTTCAAGTCTATGGGGAAATACTTTTGCAGGCTTTCTATTAAGGTCTAACACTATGGAATTTCTATCGAATTGTAGGGACAATTCATTCTTTTTCATAGAGTTTAGTAATGAACAAAAGTAGTTCGTGGGAATTTTATAAAACAATCTTTGAGAACGCTTTGGTTGTGAAAATTTTCGAAATTATATATAATTTATATATAATTCAGTACAGTTTGAATACAGTTTATATATAATTGAATGTCCATTGTATTTAATTTTTTCAATTCCTCCACTAGGGTTTTTGATGTTCCTATCTTTTCAACTCGTGTGTTTCTTTTAGCCTTGAGATCTACACGAAAAAAAGAACGTTTCAAAAACTACTACATTTCTCTCAAATTAGCAGGATGATTCGAATTCACAAAAACTTCTGAAAGAACTTCTTGAACAGTCCCCGTTATGACAGTAAAAATGAATTCAAAATGCATACATGTTGAATGCCTGAATAGTTCTTTTATGAATTCGTGATATGAATTTTTTCTGAAGATTAAGTTATTCGTCAAGAGTTCATTTTGAATTCAAACCATTCATAATGGATTCATGTTTACTGTCATAACGGGATCTCTTTGCGGGGACTTTTGTGCTGTATGGGTACATTCTATGAATATGCATAGCAACTGAGAAACGGTCTCATTGGAATGTGCATAGAAAATATTTCGAATTTTTGAAGAACTTTTATATAGTATATTCTGGTGCTATTCATGTATCAGTTATAACTTTCGCTGTCACAGCAATGCGTTCCGAGTTTATATCATACAGTTTATAGTGGTAAGAACGATCATTGTTTCTTCAGTGTAATATTTCCACTGAACCCTGCTAATTCAATAGAAATGTGATGATTTTGGAAATTTTTTTCAGGATCAGGTAATTTATCTCAACAAATAAATAAGCGGAATGTTTGTGAAAGATTTGGTCCAATTCCAAATTTTTACAATCTTATTTTTAGTATCCTTTTTCTTCTGGATTTTAATTTATGACAAAATTTACGAGTTTATACAAATTTATAAAATTTTGTGACACATATTTTTTTATCCGATGTTTGAAATGAGAATATATTTCAATTTGCGTCCCGTTAAACTCAACTCCACCTAAAAACATTCGAAATTATTATTATGTCCAAAATCTTATTCATATTGAAGAAAATGACTTTTAATTAGAAGGATGGAGAAATATTATTATGGTGATGTATATTAGAAAGTGTAGAATTAGTCATTTTAATATCAGATGAAGCTATCAGCTTTCAAGACTTTACAACCAATTCATCTCCAAACCACTAGTATAGAAACGACTCAAATTTGATCGAAGTGACAGTGATAAATTTATTTCTAGATCAACAATCGTTCATACAACTGCATAAAGGAATTATAAATAGAATATAATATGAAGTACATTGGAGAAATGAATACATCAAATGTAATACAAATAATGAAGTCCGTGGTGCAAAATAGCCCCGGTTGGTTTTGAATTTCAATGGTATCCTATAGGATGACCGGCAATGCTTGGTTTTAAATTTCGAAGCCTAGCTCAGAGGCTTGCGGTATAATCGAGATTTGTTCTCTTTGTGATCTCCGTAATATAGTGGCCAATGTCTGGAAAGAGAATACGTTTTGTTTAATTGAGTAGTAAGTGATGTATGAATAAAATACTGAACAAGATTTTATTTTACTTTGTTATTGAAAATATTATCATGCGATTTCAGAAAAAGAAACGAGTGAGTAAATACGTTTATGTAAGTGTGTTCCTTGGGTTTGTTCCTTATGAAATTTCAAGCCGTCCGTCTTGAATTTCAAAGAGATAACACAAATCAGCCTCATTTTCTTCGGAAAATTTGAAAAATCATTTTCTGCAACTATGAAATATGGTTAAGTCGTTTAAAACTTGATATTGAATCCCATAAATCAAATGTGAAACATTATATTCACAAATCATAAAAATGATAAAAAATTTCATAATGTTTATATGCAAACAAAAATATATTATATTGCGAAAATTACTGCAGATTTTTCCAACCGCATAAAAGGGAAGAATACACGGAAAAAATAATTTAGCTGCAGCAACTAAGTGGCTAGCACGGACACGGACAGCTATTAAATTTAGCTGCAGGAGCTAATTTAATGGCTGTCCATGTCCGTGCTAGCTACTTAGCTGCTGCAGCTAAATTATTTCTTCCGTGTATTTGCCTACGATTTTCTCGTTTCTTTTCAATTTTTCCAAGCAGGAGTTAAAATTATCTTGCATGTTTGTATACAATTTTTCATATTTAGTAGGCAACAAAAAGACCTTTTTTATGTCGGTTTCGCTGTAGATGATCTTATGCACCAACATTTCCCCTCTAACCCTGATCAAAGTCTTCTGGCAACGGTCGCATCTATTCTTGTACACTAAGAGGGTTTTCTTTTGTTCTTGTTTTCTCTTTGGTTTTCGCTCGTCTGTAGAACTGGGGACATCAGGTCGACGAACGCCACATGCGGCATGACAACAACAAGTAAAAAGATAACTTTCCACAACACGATATCCAACTACTAGTGCGTGACAAAGATCTTACTATTTTCATATTTATTATGGAATTAATTTAATTTGAGTCAATTACCTGTACAACATAATTCTATACAGAGCGCGGAAGAATGAAAATTGATCGAGTTTGAGAAATTTGGAAAAAAATATTAAAAAGGGATATCTTCAACGTTATCTCTACAAGTCTGGTTCAAGCACTTGATGTTCTACTTGAATATGTAATGAATATGCGGGTTGAACTTGATGGTAAATCATCCTGCAATTATTATTATTGTAATTATCATCATTTTGATATATATATATATACATAGGATTTGATTTTCATGGCCAGAATTGTTAAAAACCACTCGCTATTTGAGGTGTCCAACAGAATCCGATAAAAATTTTGGTTGGCTTTGAATGGCTTTTGTTTTTACGTTTCTGTGAGAACTGATCAAAGGCTGACCAACACTTCACTCGGTTCTGTCCAGAATTTCTGAAATGGAAGATCCCGTCGTAAACCGATAGAAAATTTGAAAAACAAAATTTTTCAGTTTTTGACTAGATATCGCGATCTGGAAATCCAAACAGCATTCAAAAAAATTGCTGACAATTTTCGCCTGAATGTTTCAATTTAGAAATTTAGGATAGAACCGACCGATTTTCAAAATCATATTTAATTTATGTAGATTTTTTGATGACAAAACCTTCATATAAATGTATATAAAGTCATCAATATACCACATGTATATGAGAAATCCTATGAATTTACCGAATATTTTCTATTTTTGTAAAATAAAATTTTGAACTCATTTTGTGTAAACGATAAAAGCAACAAGATGAATTTGCCCAAGCAGCAACAGAATTTCAAAGTATATACGAAATAGGAACGCTCGTAGAATGTACAAATGAGATACGAAGAACATATAATGAACGTTCATAGAATGTTCGAATGAGACTGTTTCAAATATACTTAGAACGTACATAGCACATTCGAAATTTACTATATTCATTCAATCGACGTTCAATTAACGTACCGTCGTATATTCGATTACATACAGATGAAACAGTCTCATTCGAATGTGCATTGAACATATTTCGAATATTCGAAGAACCTTCCCAAGTAGCACCAGAATATACTATGAATGTTCTTCGAATATTCGAAATATGTTCCATGCACATTCGAATGAGACTGTTTTATAGGTGCTATGCATATTCATCGAACGTATGTAATCGAATATACGACGGTACGTTAATTGAACGTCGATTGAATGAATATCGTACATTTCGAATGTACTATGTACGTTCCAAGTATATTTAAAACAGTCTCATTCGAATATTCTATGAACGTTCATCATATATTCTTCGTATCTCATTCGTACATTCTATGAACGTTTCTATTTCGTATATACTTTGAACTTCTGTTACTGCTTGGGTTCATAGTACATTCCGGTGCTGCTTGGGTGCAGATTCTTATAAAACTCATGAAATTATGTGTACGTTTTCAGAATCAGTTGTACGCACGTGTATTGTAATGAAAATGCGTCAATTTGACATAAAGATAAAGTGTTCAGTTTATTTTGTACACATGTATCAGCGCGTAGGAAACAATAATGTAGCACCCTCTACTTTCTTCGATTAAACAAATACAAATTCCTTATCTATCAAATGGTCAAAACCAAGGTGATATCTTGCGAACAATCGACCAAAAAGAAATTCTTGATGAGTCAGTTTGTTGCTTTTGGAGTTTGTTTTAATCCCACACGTGTCCAGACTCACAATATTCTTTTTATCATTCAATAATGCAATATATTTCCCCGAACGTAAATGTTAAAAAAATCCGGTTACAACTCAATGTTGCCACGAGCTGTTTTGAGATTATACGCATTGTTTTCTTGACTTTGGCCATCGTTTGTCCATATTCTTTATTTAGACTTTATTGTGATATTCATACACGTACATTATTGCAACGTTTTTTTTTTACAAAATACGCATACTACGTTCATGTATCGCAGAGAATACATTTTTCCTAAATCTAATATATTTCGGTAATAATATTACAGAATAAAAGTTTTATTTACTTGGCGTTCGTCAATGTATGAAATATTTTTCTCAAAACCAATCTATGAAAACATATACAGGGTGATTCAAAATTCCCGCACTCTTTTTTGGGAGTAGATTCCTGATGGAATTCTAAAACGATTTGTCCTTTTGCACAATGCTCTCCGACGCATAATTTCCGAGATATAATTAATTAAAGTTGACTAATTATGAGGTGGATCCATCGGTCATTCAGGAGCGTCATAACAGAACAAGAGAGGAAGGTGCTTGCAGAGGGCGCTCATACTATCAGCTGATCGGTATAATCGATACGATTTACCAGCATACAAATTGGTAAATTCTCTATGTAGAACGATTGAATTCGTCGACACTGTGGAAAAATTGATCATTGTCATGAATTCTTATCACGATATGCTGTAGGTGAAAGTTGTAATTTCAGTAATGATTTTTATTACGCAGACAAATGTGAAATAGTGTTATTTCATAGGGATAGGGATTCAAGTGAGAGAAAAAAGTATAACTACTCGTTTTCAATCAGAATTTTCATGTAAAGAAGAAAACATGAGAATTTTCATTCACCCGATACCCAATTTGAACGGTTTGATTAGTAAGTTTAACACAAGAGATTGGATTCCGAATCCTGTATTCTGATTGGTCGAGAATCAATGTATGTTAGATCAATCCTCGGCCGTTTCAAATGATTCTTCTGAAGAATGTGTTTTCGACTTATCCTAACCACAACATTGAACAATGATGAATTTATTCGAATTCACCCTTTTTACATCATTCGATGATTATAAAGGGTTTATCGAACGTTAATAACTTACTTAAGATCACTCAAGATCATCCATGTTCAAATCAAAATCTAATTCAAATGTGTGCAAGTTCGAGCGCGTTTCTACGTTCAGAAAATGTATTCGTCCTGAAAAAGACGGATTTGGTTAATCTTCAAAGACAATTCTTTTTCCATTTGGAATAACAATATGCCCTTTGAAGTCATATGTGCTTTAAATGAAACTGTTTCGAGCTGTCACCTGATTGATTGATTCGTATCACGAATGGTTGATTTAAGCTAAACAAACCGTATGTGATTACAATGTCAATCAAGTGCAATGATTGGGTCGTATACGATGTCACACCTTGTATTTTCGTCAAAATTGATGGATTCTGCAAGTTGAAGTAAGTTATTAACGTTCGATAAACCCTTTATAATCATCGAATGATGTAAAAAGGGTGAATTCGAATAAATTCATCATTGTTCAATGTTGTGGTTTGGATAAGTCGAAAACACATTCTTCAGAAGAATCATTTGAAACGGCATATGATTGATCTAACATACATTGATTCTCGACCAATCAGAATACAGGATTCGAATCCAATCTCTTGTGTTAAACTTACTAATCAAACCGTTCAAATTGGGTATCGGATGAATGAAAATTCTCATGTTTTCTTTGTTACATGAAAATTCTGATTGAAAACGAGTTGTTATACTTTTTTCTCCCACTTGAATCCCTATCCCTACGAAATAACACTATTTTGAATTTGTCTGCGTAATAAAAATCATTACTGAAATTACAACTTTCACCTACAGCATATCGTGATAAGAATTCATGACAATAATCAATTTTTCCACAGTGTCGACGAATTCAATTGTTCTACATAGAAAATTTACCAATTTGTATGCTGGTAAATCGTATCGATTATACCGATCAGCTGATCGTATGAGCGCCCTCTGCAAGCACCGTCCTCTCTTGTTCTATTATGACGCTCCTGAATGACCGATGGATCCACCTCATAATTAGTCAACTTTAATTAATTATATCTCAGAAATTATGCGTCGGAGAGCATTGTGCAAAAGGACAAATCGTTTTAGAATTTCAACAGGAATCTACTCCCAAAAAAGAGTGCGGGAATTTTGAATCACCCTGTATAGTCAATTGTTTACCAGTTACAGCCTACAGGAGGAAACAATTTTCGTGAAATATTTATGGAGAATTCTCAACGAGACCTTATAGTTCTGAGAATATATCAATTGAAGATTTATTTTGAAATATGTTACTGAATGTTACCAATATATTCCAATAGATTTCAGTAGATCCTGTAACAAAACGACATGGTTTTCCCATAGGAAAATATTTTCCATCGTAGTTGATGAGGTTTTATAAATTGGTTGTACCAATAAAAACCAATAGAATATTGAGTTCCACGTGAAATCCACTTCTAGCCACCCATAGCAGCTGTGACAAAACAACACGGAAAACCGATGGAAACCCATTGATTCCGATGAAATTACACCCATTCCTAAGCAGCAATAAAAGTTCAACGTATACAGGTTGACCCAAGTCGAATAGACTATATTTGGGGAGCCTATTCTGTAGTGTTGCCGCGATATTATCGTCGATAATTGAGGAATAATCGATTATCTCAATTCTTACACGTTCCTATGGAATATATAATCCACGAATCTCCGATTATGCTCATAATGAAACGGAATAATGAATAATCCCAAACTTTTACACAAAATAAACCAAGATATGCTCCCATTTATCGTTACGATATATCGATAATTATCGTTACGATAATGTAAGAATATTTTGATTCATTTTGTTTAAAAGACCAAGATGATTTATTATCCCGTTTCATTTCGTGCACAGTCGAAGATCTACGCGTTAAAAGTTCCATGAAAACCTGTCAAAATTAAGATAATCGATTATTTCTGAATTTCGACGATAATATCGCGGCAACACTACTATTCTGCAGCCAAAATGCAATAATTTCCCGTTTGAAAAACATTTTTTTGAGGCTTGGTTTTAAAGATATGAGCATTATGCAAATAAATTAAGTATTTTATGGCGACTATTCAACTATATATTTTATTGTTCCCAGAAATTTTTTCTCTCAGTGTATACGGTGTCTAAAAAATATTATCCCGAAAGACAAGTTTTAGATCTTCTGAAAGATCTCTGTTGAATATCTTTTAGAAGTAATAACTGTTTTAGACATCTTAAAGATATCTTTTCGCATTGCATAATAAGACTTCTTAAATTTCTCTAAATAGTTTCTCAAGATATCTTGGAGATCAAAGGTGCTGTGTGGGATGTTTATATAAACGGAAAATAACTAAAAAAAAATCTCTCCGAATTGGTAGTTTCATAAATTATGAACATATGCACTGTTTTTTCCTGTCGAATATATTGACTGCACTGAAAAAAATGTAGTTATTGAATACGCAACTATCATGATACCGTACATAATTAACGCAACTAGTAAAATGTTCATCTCCCACACTTATCAAAATGATATCGACGATTCCATTAGTTTTGGACAGTTGATCATAATTTCGTGTTGTCATGGCAGAGCATTAACGTTATACAACTTACATTCACAATTTATCTTCTATCAAATCAACTAACTTGAAAAACTGAACGACTACAACCCGAATGACCATGAATCGTCTGATATTCCACAATCAGTACAAAATTCATTACTGTTTTTATGATCGTTAATAAATTCAAATCTACATATTTTCAATACTAAATAAAATTCATTATCAAATCTCGCTGATCTCAAGTTCATCATCTTATCGATATTTTGGTAGACTTCTCTTATCACGATTAGACAATGGATGAAAAAAAAATAGATGATAGACGCCAAGAGTTATATTGATGTTACACTGGGTATAAATATTTTTCACTTTCATTTTTTAATGTTTTAAATATCCGAATGTATTCATAGATATTAATATTTATTTACCTTGGTATAATACTTGGTATTAAAGGAAAATTCAGAGAGTAAAAGAAACAAATCGTGTTCATATTTACCGTACTGGGACATTTTATGTACCGGCACAGTTGGAATTATTTCTTTTTCTCGAATACTTTTGGAATGTTCTGTTCACGATGTGAACACATTCCTTGAAAAACTCATCGAAAAACCATCAAAATCCGAATTTGAGTATCCTTGGTAGGAATAAAGCGTATATTGGGGCCGTCCATAAACTACGTCGCCCTGTTTTTGCGACTTTTTACCCCCTCCCCCCCTCATGTAGCTCTACCGTGGCTTTCCTTTGGACACCCCTCCCCCCTCCCACGTGGGAACGTAGTTTTTCACGTTCAAGTAAATTAATTTCAAACAAATGAATTTTTATACAAATATGACCCTGATAAAATTTTAATCAACTGAAATGAAAAATGTATTCCACTGGAATAAAATTTCTCTCATTCCGAATGAAATTTACTTGAATCAAGTGGTATCTTATTCGATCCAATCAAATATCTATTCGGTTTATATTCGAATGGATCAATTTCTTAGGTCTCTGTATTTTTTGTGTCATAAATGAGGTGAAATTATAAGTTGAAATTAAAATATCAACAAGTTTGAGGTACGGACGATAGCCATGATAGTACTGAACACCGTGTTAAAATTTGAAGTCGTTACGATTGATCATTTTTGCGAAATCATCCCCGCAAAGTAATCCATTAAACTGTTCCAAAACTCCAACGTGCGCCGTTTGAGCCTCCTTTTTGAAGCGTTACAAGACAGAAAACACCTCAACTGAGTGTAAGATATCCATTTTATCGATAATAACTATCGAAAAATGTTCAAAAAAAAAAATTTGAATTTTCCAACCCCTCACATTGGAATGGCCCCTCAAGTCGCAACGGACGACGGAGAGAATGCAGAAGAAGCAGCTCAACGTCTATCTGGAATATTCACCATAGCCGATGAACAAAACGAAGTTGTGATGTATCCCCTGGTTAAAAGAACCCATTGATTCTGACCAATTCTCACTAAATTACGATTAAACGTGGACAATGTTCTGACCAAATCTCATCAGTGATTTTTCAATGAGATTTGGTCAGAACTTTCATGTGAATCTCGTTGAATCTGGCCAAATCTTACTAAATTACGATTAAACTTGGACAATATTCTGACCAAATCTCATTGAATTTCATTTGTCAGATTCAATAGATTCTTTTAACCAGGGTCAATATACCAACGACAAGCTACGCGAAAAGCGGGAGATCCTGCAAAAACCGATCCGAGAAAGAAGTAAAACCGACTCAGGCACGATAAATGGATACGAACTGATTAATGGGATTCTTTACAAACAAGTGGTTGAAAAGTTATGCACGGAGGAAACGAATGTGTTGAAAAGTCCCATAATTCATTGGGAATCAGCGCCAGTCTGTGACGGATGAAGTTATTTACCTCAATTTACTTCTAAAAGTACCATAATTAGATGTATTTCTACAAGAAATTATGGTACTTTTGACGTTATATTCAGGTCAATAATTTTATCCGTCACAAACTGGCGCTGATCCTCAATAAATTATGAGACTTTTTAAAATATATTTTTTTGCGTGTGCTATACGGTCCCACCAACGTTACGAAAATCTTTGGCCGTACGGTTTCATGATCTACGAAACCACCTCGGCGTCGACAGGACGCTTGCTATGATCCGGGAATTCTATTACTTTCCAGGAATGAAAAGGTAGATCACCCAATTCCTCCAGGACCAATACCAAGACCTTTCGCGATTATTCACATGGACCATAAGGACCATGGAGGCGCATTGATCACCACAAAAAGGGGAAATCGGTAGTTTATTGCAATCGTTTGCAATCCAACCAGATTTTAAATTTTGAAGGCGGCAAAGAGTACCTAATCACGAGCCGTGGTCAGGATGCTGGACGATTTTTCATTCTCGCATATGGAACACCGCACAGGATAATCACTGACCGGGGAACATGTTGAACATCGAAGACCTTCTGAGAACTATGCCAAAGCCACGGTAACCGACACATCCTGAACTCTCCTAGGCATCCGCAGACGAATGAAATGGTGGAATGTTCGAACCCAGCGCTTATACCAGCGCTCAGAGTCAACTCAATCAAAGGAAAAGGGAAAAGTTGGGATCTACAACTGAAAAGAGTTCAACGTGACCTAAATCTCATGCCAAACCAAAACCACAAACAAATGCCCATTCCAACTAGTCCTTGGATATGTCCCACGACACGACGAAGGGATCCTACACGGAAAAAAATGTTGAGCTGTATCAGCTAGATATTTCGCTGCAGCAGCTAAAATTTAGGCTGGTACAGCCAAACATTTTTTTCCGTGTACACGAGTTGACGTCGGAAGAAAAAACACAGTACTCACGACAATGCTACAATAGGAAAAGATTACCAGGGGTTCGGTATGAACCAGGCGAGATCATGTATATGAAAGTCGCCGCCACGCAAACGGGAGAATCCACGAAACTCCAAAACGAACACCGAGGACCGATCACAAGTAGTCGAGTTCTAACCAATGACACGTACAAGGTAATCGACCTAAAAACAGATGATCGAGGGCGCCGATACTCCACTAGGGTCCACGTTACCCAATTAGAACATTGAAAACGAAAAACCTTCAACACGGGATGAGCCAGATAACGTGCCACCACCGAGGCGCCAGCGTAGACCCCCAGTTAGATTTCAGGACTACGCGTTAGACACCATCATCGAGGACGATTGAGTAAACATGTGTTACACACATGTTACTGAAGGATGGCTGAGTGTTAGTGACCATAACGAAAAGAAACTGTAAGTCCATACAACATCTCAACCTATAGGGGCAGGGACAGGAAGAGGGAGGAAAATAACCCTGCTGAAAATGCCAAGCAAATCCTAGCAGTTCCTGGGATAAAAACCGACAGAACCAGGCAGGTCCGAGTAGGAACTTGTCCGGATCTGCCCGGTTCTGCTCGATCATTGTCTCAAGAACTGTTAGGATTCATCTGGATTTGCCTGGCATTTTCAACAGGGGAGCATCGTCGTTCGTGAGCGTTCGTGGAGAGTGGCTGTGCTCAAGAGAGACGATCGGAAAAGGATGAGAAAAAGGTTTTTGTAATACCTGCGAGTATGGAAAATTTATGTATGAATCTTCCGAAAAAGAATTCGTGGATCGCGATATCTGCCACGCGTTTCGGTAATCAATTCGAATAAACCTTCGTGAACGGAACTCGTGTTTGAATCTTCGTGGAAAAAGTCGAGTGAAGCTGATTGTTGCTCGCAAAGAATCCGTACTCGGTGTTATTTGTAATTTGATTTATTATTCCCGCTTTGTGAACGGGAATTCGATTGTCAAAAAACGTGTTATGAACGAAAAACATACCACGACCCTGTTCAAAAATAAAGTCTAAAACGTTTCAATTCATTCATTGGGAATAAATAAAAATCCCCGCTAACAAGCTGTTCCAAATCCTCAATGCCAGAAAATCCATCAAGCCTTTTCCTAATTACGCAATCACATTTTTTTTTGTCCACGATTTCATTTTGTGTGTGAGATTTCTATACAGAAGGGCAAAATTCTATACTGATTCTGGCATCACTGTTCCAAATCTGTTAGAAAATTTCTTGAAAATCGTGAGTTACTGCCAGTGGATTATTGCATTAAAGTACAGAGTGACCAAGAGAAGATGAACGGATTTGTTTTTTAAATATTTGATTTAAAAATATCAACACGAGAGATTAGTTCACAATCATTTGTGGAACACAATATCGTTCAAGTGACCGCCATTTTCAACAATACATTAATTCAGTCTTTTTACAAAATTTTCAAACACTTTTTCGAGCATAGGTTGCTGAATTTTTGAAATTTCTTCAGAAATTCGAATTTTTAGGTCTTCTAAATCTCGTGGATGTGTGTCATAAACGCGACTTCTAAGTTATCCCCATAGAAAAAAATCTGGAGCAGTTGAATCATGCGAGCGCGGCGGCCAAGCGAAATCCGTGCGACGCGACAATATGCGGTTACCAAACACTTTTTTCAGTACTGCGAGAGTTTGTGCCGAGTTATTCAAAAAACAAAACTTTCTCTAGGTCACCTTGTATAAGCACTATTAAATTCAGATACTACTCAAATACTGCTCCGCAATAGGACTATTGTTTGAAAATCATTTGAAGGGTCTTTCTGGTTAAGATTTCGAAGGAAAATTGTTTGTCAAACATTTTTTCTATAGAGAGAATAAAAATATCGTTTTAAAAAATTGTAATCTAGTGTATTGAAGATCAAATATCACAAAAGAATTTTTTTGTAAATTAAAAAATTTTGGGCAGCTGGATGATCTATAAAAAGAGGCAAATTATTGCTTGTTGAAGTGGATATCGCATGAAGTATAATTGTTTTCACTGATCAAAAATTCTCCAATTTTTACTCGATTTTCCATCCTAAAATTCGGTTTTTTCGAAAAATGACCGTGATTTTGTTATTTTGTGATTAAAAAGAAATATTCTAGTTCATGCCATAGCCATTTCGACAAAGAATAATTTCCTTTTTTTTAGATCATCCAGTTGCCCAAAATCATGCCCGCCTAAGGTGCTGCAAAAAACATTGTTCTTCTCAAATACGATCATAAAAACACTGTGAGAAATCATTACTTTATGATTTTTCATCATCCGTTATAGCCACATCTTTACGTTTTTCAATAGTTCAGAATAATAGAAAACAGGATATTTCAAAACTGTTTGTGTATAAACACCATCAATCCCGTTTGTTCATAAATAGCTGTAAGACATTCTGATGTTTTGTATTATTCTGAAATGTCGCTGTAATGAATGAAGAAAAATTTTCAAGTTCGTATTTTGAAAATTATGACAATTTATATTCAGCCATCTCCTTAAAATAGACAACCGTATGTTTCAACTTTTATTTGATTAAAATATTTAAAGAAAACATCAAAAACATCACATATCATGCTCATATAATTTTTAATAATTTACTGAGTTCCAGATAAAGGAGTGCAGATGAGGCATGAACATTAGAACTTCAAAGTGGATGCGCGACCTCTTCATTGCATTTAGACCCAGGTTTTGAGGACTCTCATTTCACGTCAAAAGGAAACTTTTCAGGCAGTAAAACAATCGATTTGTAAAAAAAAGTGTTTTTTGGAGCACCCTAATGCCTGCCGTCATTTTTTTTTATTTTTAAATTAATGTATCAAAAGAAAATTTTTTTGTAATATTTGATCTTCAATAAACATACTTGCAAATTTTCAAAACGATATCTCCATTCCTTCCATGAAAACAAATTTTTCTCAAAATCTTAACCAGAAAGACCCCTTGCGGAGATACTAGCGCCGGGACACGAGCCAAATTTTTCGTGTAAGATTTCTCCACATAACTTGAATATTTCCAAAATATTGCTCTATACAGTATTTCTACATACATTCAAGAAGAACTGTATAGAGCGATATTGTGAAAATATTCAAGTATTGTGGAGAAATCTTACACAAAAGGTTCAGCCAAAGTCCCAGCGCTACTATCCCCTTGAGGATTGTTCCAAGATTGGCGTTTTGCGTTTGAAACTGTTTAAATACTGTTTAAAAATTTTTCTAGTCATCTGAAAAATTGATAAGTGCCTCTTTACATACCCCTGCATATTCAAAATGTGTAAAACAAGTGTATGTCTTACACGATTTTTTAAAAATGAGCAAATCAAATTTTCAACAAGGTCGAATTGCTGAGCACAACGAAATCAGTCTGGTTTGTATTGTAATGTTCATCTTCACATTTGCCATAACTGAAAAACACATGGTAATTAAATTCCCTTCGAAATTCATTGAAATATGATCCAAAATCATCGATAGTTCTAAAAAAACACTGTGTATTTATAATAATGTTAACATATAAATATATTTATACACTTATCTGGCATTTATACAAATATGAACATGAGAATTCCACATAAAAAACTGGATGCACTTGAATGTTGGACTGATACATGATGTTAAAATGATGTTGAAAAATTCCTGACATATTGTTCAAACTAATTTCTTTGCTTCAAAGAAGCTCTTAAGATGTTTCATTTGCCAAGCACCCATAACTACTAAAATCAAAGTTTGGGAGAGAGACCACCAGAATACTCTGCGATGTGTACTTTCTGAAGTTTGTCTGAAACGTTCTTCTCGATACTGAAATGTAAATGTAAGTGTAAATAAAATTTTTATGCTATTTGAGTAACTAAAATGAGTAGTAATTCATTCAAAACAGCCTAATAAGATTAAGTTGTTATGGAAAGGAATAATTTTATGTAAAACTTGAAACTAATTTACCCGTTGGTAATTCTGTTCTTTGGTGATCTGTTCTACTTGATCCAAAAGTTGACGAATACGTAACTGGAGCTCTGACAATTTTTCTGTCTGTGCTACACGGGCATAATCAATTGCATGCTCACCTACTTGAATGTCCAAGTGAACTCTCTGAAAATATCATAGTTTGATACAACGTGCATATATGGAACCATTATGTCAGAGACAAACAATTAATATTCTAATTACCAATTGAGTGCCACTAAACCACGCAGTACTGTTCGAAGATAAACAAATAACGTGTTCTCCAGGAGTATGCGAAGTGAAGGATACACGTCCTTCAGAACTGTAAATTCTAGATAAAATAATTTTGTTATCTGGGTCCTTAACATCCACATGCATTCCAATACCAGGACTACTGGGCATAAACCCACCGCTCCGAGGATCATAGAGTTCAACTTTGTAATTCGCTGTAATATGAAATCAAGGTAAGTATTTTCATTTGATTCGCAAGTCAATCATCGATCGAAGACATAAGATATTCTTACTTATCACCGTGGTTTCATCAGGAATTTCCTCGATAAAACATTTGCTTTCAGTTTCACCAATGTGAAAATACAATCCGGTTCCATGTTGTAGGAAAATGAAAAATACGAGAAGAAAAAAACATCTGTTTTCTAACATAACTGTGTGAATTAAAAAAGTCGTAAATATTGAAAGGTACTGAAGAAAATAACGAATTACACGTAAGCGAAAAGAGAAAATATGTGAATTTACGTGGCGCGACTTTACGCGAAGGTTATGACGTGACACGATTAGACACAATGTAACACAATGTAACATGGACTAGCATCAACGTTGCCAGATCCACATATCAATATGGTCCTTTTTTCCCCCATCATATCACTATTTTTGTTCATCTTTCAGCCGCAATAATATTTCGGGTCAACTGACCTTCGGGACGTTCGTGCATCGGGCTAATTGTATTTCGGGTCTATTGGGGTCTACCAAAGATCACAATCCCAATGGTGGCATACGGGGGCAGGGTTGGGTACCCAGATAACACACGAAGAATTCTTTTTCAAGAGCAGGAATATAACTCTTTTCGAACTCATAAATTCATATAGAGCTCTGAAGGAGTTCAATCTGTCGGATATTAAAAAGTTCTTTGAGAGTACTCAAACAATACTTCTGATATTCTCAAAGAGTTTGTTAATGTCCGACAGATTGAACTCCTCCAGAGCTCTATATGAATTCATTAGTTCGAAAAGAATTCTTGAAGAGTTCTATTCTTGCTCTTGAAAAAGAATTCTCCGTGTGTTATCTGGGTAGGTATCAAATTGACGTATTAATACGGTAAACACCCGTTGGTCCGAAAGCCCGTTAGTCCGAAGCGCCGTTCGTCCGAATTATAAAATTCCGAATGAGAATAATCCGAAATATAACTAAACGTTACTACTAGTGTGCGAAATGAGATAAAATTTTTTAAAAAACGTTTTTTTAATACTTTCATTCGGAATTTTATAATTCGGACCAACGGTGCTTCGGACTAATGGGCTTTTCCACAACGGTGTTGTTTAATAAATTAATTTTTTGGCGGGGGGGCGTCGAGTCGTCGTACAGAAAGAAAGAGAGAGAGAAGTCTTCTCTTCTCTTTCCTTCTTTCTGTGATGATGCTCGACGCATGAAAAATATCATCTTGTACATCTACGTACGAGAAAGTAATTTCACACGAGTCGAGCGCGCGTTGAGCGCGAGAAGCAATCCCAGGTTCAGGTTCTAGGCTTCAAGTCAAGCTCGTCGCTGTCTTTTCTCTCAGTTGAGTTAAGTTAAAGTTGTCTTCTGTCTACTATTAAGAATAAGAAAGATATATATATATATATATTATATATATATTGAGTGAGCTCTGCGCTTCTTTATTTTGATTGAGATTGAATATTTGTGGATTGATTGTGCTGAAACTAAAACGGCGTATGAACATAAAACAAGCTAAACACTTTCTTGCTTTGAATCTTTCGAAATGAAAAAAATCGAACGCTGCTTTGATTGATGGACGTTTGATGCTCTTAGTGAATGACCTACCCAGAAATTGTGGTCCATGTGGAACCCAGCTTAAGCAAGTAGTACATGAAAAGTGATCTTTATACTCATGTTTACGCTAATGCAATTTGTATTTACACCTTGACTGGTCAAATCCAAAAAATACACGTGTTTTGTAGCTGAACATGACAAGTGCACAGAAGATGTATGCAAAAGGTCAGAAGAGGATTAAAGATGCATTTGTTTCGGTGAGTGTTCAGTAGTTATTTCATATCCATATATATATATATGTTAAATGATTACGTCGCTTTGAATTGTATTTTTAGAAAAATGAAGCAAAGTGATGTTCATAATAGTATTGGGTCAATTGATATATAATGTGGCATTTACATAAATTATTGTGTTTTGAAATTCATTTGAATTTTCTGACAACTATAATTTAAAAATTATGATGACTGAACTTTTTGCTACTCCCCCTCTTAGTATAAATTTGGAAGAATAGTTCTATCATTTTATGACTTTGAATAAAAGTTTTTATCCAACAGGATTATAACAGAGTGGTTTGAAAATTTTTGAAAATGAGACCAATTCAAAGAAGACAACAAGGACTGCAATACGGCTTGTATCTACTTGGTATGCAAGTTATGAATTTTGGTATTGACAAAATTCCTCCTGCTACTTTGATCGGAGTTATAGCACAGGTATTTTGAATAAATTCTCAATATTATTTTGTTATATTACAGAATTTGACAATGTTGCTGAAGTTTGAATTGTTTATTGAAGCAATTTAATAATCGAATAACAAAATATTCAGCTATTGAAGACCCAGAATCTTGCAGTACATTCTTTGAACAATGTTTCCATATCCAAGGAGTTGTTTCGAAAAGATAAATAATGATATTCCATTTGATTTTGGAAGTTTGAATTTTTATTTTGTTTGTTACATTCTGTAAGACAATATTCAGCCCCCACAGCACCATAGTTCGGAAAGAGTTCTTAATGCATTCAGTTTGAATTCTTATGATTCCAAATGAATTCATGATGAGCTGTTTCTGAACTGTGATATTGTATAGGAGTTCAAAAATCTTTAATGGATTCCTCAGAAGAATGTATTTGAGATATTGTACAGTGAGTGGATTTAATCCATTCCCTTTAAATTCCATAAATTCAACGTGCGTCATTCTTCAAGTGTTTAGGTGATTGAAATTCAATTTTGATCAATAATTTGTAAGTTTATAACATAGTTTCTTCTATAACTCATCAGAGGTAGAAGAAAATGAATTAAATTCACCCACTGTACAGTATCTTATATAGATTCATCTGTTTAGAATAGCACCGACAAACGCAAATTTTTTGGAATACACCATTTGTAGATACAAGAACTTCAAATTTAATACCGTAATTACATCTGAAATGTGCGTCATGTAAAACTCATAAAACAATATTAATTACGTTCTTATGCTAAAATCATTGGTTATTCCTAATACAAAACATACACTTGAAAAAATCATAATGTATGCTACATACATTCTTTTACGCAAACCTCAATATAGTTCTCATTGTAACTGAATTCACTAACTCCAATTAAACATTCAAGTTTATAAACAAATTTTTGTCAAGCATATCAAAGTATATTGATATTCTTGAAGTTTGAATTGTTTGTAGAAACGAAACGAAAATCCAAACTCACAAAATTTGATAAATTATCAGTCGTCATCTTCTCAAATTAACTCTTCGGAACTGGAAACATCGTTTGAAAAATATACTGCGAGATTTCGAGTCTTTAACTTCTGAGTATCTCGTTATTCGATCACCAATTTGTTTCAATAAACGATTCAAACTTTAGCAACATATTATATTGTGAATTCATTTGCACTTATTTATCCCCATTTCAAAAAGTCAACTTTCGGGGACTTTAGATCAGAAATTTACATTTCAGGCCTTACTGTACGTTGGATTTATCCAAGTTCCATGGAATGCAGAAGAAGTCTGTATATCGCCATTAAAAATCTTCAAATATCATGACTGGCGATCCTTCATTGTATCAAATTTTGAACATGGCTCTGATATGCACCTTTACTACAATATGGTGTCTTTCATCATGAAAGGGTATTATTTAGAACCAATGTACAGTACAACAAACTTTGTAATTTTATTAGGATTCTTATCCCTGGGTTGTAGCACTATGTATGTCAGTCTGGGATATGTTTTAACACAATTAACTGGAGATTATGCATATTACACGACGTGTGCTATAGGTTTTTCCGCAGTACTGTTTGCATTGAAAGTAATTGTAGTCTGCGAAGAGCGCGATAGATTACAAGATATTGGAGGATTCAGAGTGCCAAGTAAACTTGCAGTGTGGGTAGAATTGATTCTAATACACTTGTTGGTTCCAAATTCTTCATTCCTAGGACATCTGGGAGGAATTTTGGTGGGATGTTTGTATTGTTACACGCTTGTAGGTGAAACTATTGATGATGTGATACATAAAATAACTGGATTTCCTGTTATTCATGAAGAACAATTTTATAGGAGACGCAGACTTTTCACTTGAAATTAGAAATTCATTAACATTCTTGTCATCGATATTGTGTTCTAACTTATTACTTAATACTTGTTTTTATAATCATTTATATTGTTACGATTGGAAATAGGCCAGGAACAAAAACACTTTGTATAAATTCATACGGTTTATTTTGTTGTAATAATTTGGAATTTAAATTCACAATCAAATATTTGATAATGATATTCTTCTACTTCAATAAAAATTTACTTGTAACAACGAACGATGTTATTCCAAGAAATCACCAACACGTACATAAAGAATGGATTTCTTTTTATATTATTATCAAATATTTTGAATATTCTACATAATTCATTCATAAAATGTCTATAAAAATTTATAAAAAAAAACAAATAGATCAAATATTGAAAAAAATTAATTTTATTTTATATTGTTGCGGAAACAATAAAATAAAGTATTTATGTTCTTAAGTTTGACAAATTTTATACAATTTATACAATGTAACATTTGGTAAATTCAATATTGATCCGATTTTCGAGAACGATTCCACTGTAAATAAGTCAAAACGATTTGCGTGAATGTGTAATCCAAAAATGAACAATAAAAATTGCGAATATTTTTGTAAAAGTACTTACAAATGGCTTTCTTCTCCACTCTGTAAGGGATATCATAGAATATCAAATATACACTGAGTTTTTTCAGCATCTCGCTGTCCGCATTAATTATTTCAGAATTAATATAATGTTTGATCAACGGTTTTAAATCTGTAAAGTATAAAAACATTGAGCACAAATAACTTCGATCGATAACAAACAAATGAAAAGTTGAATCAATTTACCGTGTTCCCAAGTATCTAAAATAAGAGCTGTTTTCTGTTTCATAGCCAGCACATTCTCTTTACTTAATAAAAGATGTGTTTCTTCTATGTAACTCTTCAACATGTGTGAGCACATAAGTTTTATTTGCCATACAGAAAAACTATTCGGTCTTCTTTCAATGGTTTCAATATGTTTTATCATATTTGTCCACAATGGTAAAAGGCTTACTTTATCTTTAATCACACATTCGTACACTATTACTGCAAACGTTTGCAAGAAATGATTTTCAAAACCCATTTCTTTCAAACTGTTCATATGATTTTCATTTACTGAAAAAGATGCGTCCGCGATTTCCATTTGGTCCGTTACAGTGTTCATTTGATTGTTGCAATTCTCAGATTTAGACGAATCAGATGGTAAATTCTCACTCATACTTCTATTGATATGCGAAGGATTTGATAAATCACCGAATTTATTCGAGCAACGTAAGAAATATTTTACTATATTCAAGACGGTTCTATCATTTGTGAATGATGTTATATGTTCTGGTCGGGCAGCCCACGTAATGACGTTTTCTGTTGTCAAAGTTTGTGCTATTAAGCTTCTGAAGCCCTGTAATTTATTATTAATTCAATATATGTTCGATAGATAATTCATATGTATACATAAATCGAATACTTTACATGAGGATCTTCAGAGTATGGTAAACAACCAGCTCTTTGCTTGACTCCTAAAGAATAACACCTGTTGAGCATATCTTCTACTTTCTGCCAATTATGACCTTTTTCAAATACTATCTCCCAATATCTGTTATCTTTCAATTCAATTTTTTTCAAACTACTCAATTCGGGTAATAAACATGGAGCTTGTAGTATAACTTCTTGTCCATCTGCTTTTTCATTCTCAAAGGTTAAATGTACTGTCGCGTAACAGTACTGACCACTGTCTATGTCTTTAGGTAAAATTAATCTCGGTTCGGCTGCTAATACGTATAAATGTCGTAGGGCTTGTAAATGATACCTGTAAATACAAAATTTATATTCAAATTATTGCATAAAATTATATACTGTTGTTTTTTATTGCAATTTATAATATCAAGACGGTTACCTGTTATCATTACTATGCGTTGGAAATTTTGGAAATAGAGAAATCACGAGAGCAGCTACAGAACTGGGACTATTCGAAAGAGTATATCTCCCACCTCCCAAAAAAAGTAATCCAAGAGCCATATGCGTTGCTAAATGAGATCCATACGTTACGACACTACTAGCAGGACCTACTCTTGTCCTTATATGCCTACATATCCTCATAATCTATAAATATGCATAAACACAATGCTTTAACTCGAGGAGATGAGGAAAAAATGTACAGTACTATAAATCCTTCAAAACTTACATCTAAATTTCCAGTTCCTGCCATTACAACTGCAGAGGCAAGTAAAATGACATTCAAGCAAGTTTCAATAGTCGATTTACCAGCCAATTCAGCGATAGTTTTGTGAGATAAGGCTGTGAAAATTTGTGCGTAATCAAACAGCGTATTGAAAGCATTTTTATTCGCAGTGCCCGCGTATTTTAATCCGAGAGCCATACACGCACCAGCTATAATATTGCAGTACGCTTGACTAAAGGAAAAAATTATTGTTGATTAATTCATAACAGTCATAAAATGTAAACGAAGAAAGTATTGATTATAAATTAAATACTTCATAGTTTCTAAATCAACGTCTTGTGTGATCTCAGGGTTCGGCTTTTGTAACCTATACTTATTAACAATGGCAGGGACGTGACTAGAAATCCAAGTTTTCGTTGGTTCGATTTCATCCCATAATATCAAAGACCGTGCTAATATTCTTAGCAACAGAAAATCCGGTCTAACAAAGTCCAATAAATACTGCGTATCCGGAGCTTTCATCCATTCGGCTACAGCTCTATTTCCTGTATTAAAATACATAAGACCCAACGCTATGGTCGCTCCAGGACTTGTAACATCGATATTAATAGAATCTCCCTCACGAATTTGATAGCTGAAAAATCATCAAATTGAAAAATTGCCTAATCAAATGAAATTTTGTATATGATTACCTTGGGGATTTATATTTATCTTTTTGCGCTCCGGTGAAAGGTCTGACGTGACCTCCTACCATATAATAATGTAAAGTATCTGGAATACTGGCGAGATCTGATCTACCTCCACATCCCAATACTACTAATCCTAAAGCTAGCCCAGCGGCTAACGAGTACGATTCACGATCAACACAGTTTTTCATTTCCGGTCCTGGAGGCCTTCCTACGTTTATTAAATATTAAAAGTACATACATTGATATAGAATTGATTGAAATTTGAATTTTATCAAACATAAAAATACCTATTTCCGATAATAAAGCATGAGAAATGTGTCTGTGAGCAGTCCCTTGGTACACAAGGCCAACACCCATTAAAGCTGCAACTTGTACATTTTGTTGAACATTCAATTCGATACTAGTTGGTGGTAATAGGGTTTCTACGTGAAGCGATAATAATTTAGTCATTGATACGTTCATCGTTGCTCTGTGGGTAGCTGATAAACCCAGTAAAAGTCCAACGCTTGTTGCTTCGTGACATTCAACCAAATATTCGTACATACTACATGGCGCTAAATTTTTTAAATGTCCATTTAAACCGAGGGCCATCAGGAATCCTGAATGTTCAATGCCAAATTCGCCTTGTTGTTGTTTATTGTACACAATCCACGTCGAATCGATGTTAGACGCGTCTGGATGTATACGAAGCCCCGCTGCTACACCGTTATGAAATAAAGGCCACAAATTCATGTTTGGAGGAACATCGATGTGAGCTAACTCTACTGTTGCTCCACGAGGAGATGCTTTTCCTATAAACATATTCAGTATACATAAATTAATTTATAAATATTGCTCATATTTCATAATTATTGACGAAAAATTGTAATACCAGTTAAACACAGGCGAGGTACTGGTAGCTGTTCTGTGATAATAGGAGTAGAAGTTCTAAGAGTGAACATTCCCCTCGCTACTGGAAGAGCCATTGTTCTTGTACATAATGCATGTAGGTGCCTTTCTTGTTCTTCTATAAATTCATGATCACTCACGTCTGGTCTTTGCGTTATGGCAACCCTCACAGGTTTTGAAGAATTTAACAATTTCCTTACTTCCGCTACCCTATGATCTTTATTGAATCTCAATTTTAATATCTGAAATACAAAATACAAATATATCAATGACATATCTTCGAATGAAATTCAACAAATGAACAAATCTTACAGAGTCATCGAATTCCATTCCATCATCTTGTTCAGGATCTTTAACTGTATAATTTTTAGCTTCATTTTCCGATCGATAATCTATTTTATTATTAGAATGTTTTTCTAACGCAGCTATATCTTGACGATCAACCAATTCGTATGCATGAGTTGGCCAATTAGCAGGTGGTTGTTCTCTACATCTGTGCATAATATCAGTTAAAATCAACGATATTCCGGTTGGCAATAATTCAAGATCTCGTTTTTTCATTCCTAGATAAAGATTAAAGTCATTAAACTAAAGTAATAACGAAGTACAAGTTGTTTTTTCAAAAAGTGTTCTCAACATACCCATTTCGTGATATAGCAAGACAATAGTTTCTGGTTTAGGTTGTTCTAATTTTTTAGGCACTTCTTTTTCAGTTTTATTCATAGTACATTGTGAGTCTGTGCGACTACCAGGTGGCACAATCAGTTTAACGAATTTATCCATTTCCAGTAAAGTAACTTTACGTTCATTAGCAATCAAAGCAAATAAATAAATGATATTCTTCGTTCTAGGATTGACTTGATTCAAGTAAGGAAATGGTGTAATGTTTGTGTGGTTCAACAAGTTATTCAATGTTTCGAAAATATTAGGTGGTTGCGGGAACATATAGTTGGGAGCTGTAATTCTCTGTAAGTCAGACTCGCTGATTTGAGATGTTTCAGTTCTCGATTGTATTAAAAACGGGAAGTCGAGAAAATAATGATGAGCGTATAAATCGAATTTTAAATCCGTACTCAATTGGTATAATAACTGAGCGAGTAAAGGCAAACTTTCTGACATGACACAGTTCAATTTCAATTCTTCGTATAAAAGATGTAGGGAAAATAATACCATGGGTAAGTAAGGAAATAAAATAGCTTGGGCATTTACTTTTCCTGCGCTATCTGTAGTTTTTGTAGGTGTTGCTGTGGTTTTGGGAAATTGAGAAAGACCGAGCGTATCACGCGCAAATAATCGAAAATTTTTATCTTTCATAGAACTCATCAGGTATCCCCAATCATCATTCGTACCACAATCATTCGTTTTAGGTTTTTTAGGTAGCACCAATGGACTGTGATGTCCTGTGACCTGATCTTTTTCATTATTTTGTATAAGAGGTAATTTGTCTACGTCGTATCCCAGTAGAGTAAATAAAACCACTAAAAAGAGATACCACTCTTGTTCGGGAGAAAATTCTTGAGGCCCTGGCGCGTTTCGAGCTCCATACCATTTGACCAATAACTGCATCGCCAAATCTCTTTGTAAAACACTTCTTAATGTTTTCAAACACTTAGTGACTGCAAACAACAGAATTCATTTATAAATCGTTCGAAAGTTCGATGCAAATTTTTTACGCACCTAAAGGTGATGTACTAGACACCGGTAGAGTAACACGAAAATAATGTTTTTTTCCGTACTCTAAAGTTATTTCGTTCCCCACTGCATCTTTCAACGCACAAGGATTTGAATCCACTATTGAATTTTCTAAAAGAATTGGCGGTCGAGCACAGTTACCTCCAACGGGACTCAGGAGATGTAAAGCTTCTTCAAATTTAGCATCGTGAGTTGTAGCGCAGTTTTGTGAAATCAATGAACTTCTTCTTGGAAATGGAGATGCTAATTTATGACTCAGATTAGGTAAAAAGTAATTATATCCCACAAGATTTTGAAGACTACCAGTGATGTGAACTTTTCCCACACAAGTTACTCCCGAATAAAGCGCAACTCCATTAGATAAATCCATTATTGCGATCATTTGGAGTTTCTAGTGAACAAAAAAAATAAATCGAAATAAAATATTTCAATGTATTCCAACTCTATCAACGAGAGTGAAAAATATACTAACCGGTAAACTAACAACATCTTTTGCCATGATACTTGCTACCATTCCAAAAATTATTTGCTGTTGCTTATTCGTTTTTTCTAATCGCACTAGAAATAATTGAGATCGACTTGGGACTAAATAACCTAAATAATTTTGTCCAACAAAATCGGAAGTTAGGAGAACCTTGGATGCTGGTCCAGATATAACGTCCCTTCAAAATTAAACAGAATATTATGCTTGAAATTTTGCACTTTATGTTAATTTCTTAGAAGTATTCATATTTAGGTAATCATTCTTCATTGAGAACTTCATTGAGATACTTTTTAGTTCAAACTTCAACACATTATTCATTAAAAATAACATTGATTTCAATCATTCATAAAATTCATAACGAAGACGGATGTTGATGAACATTTAGACTTACTTTCTACCTAAAGTCCAAAGGAATTGTAGGCACAAAGGAAATCTGGAATAGGGAAATGAGAAATAGGAGCAGGAATGGTCAAATAACAATCCATTTGAAAAGTGTTACATACTTTGGAGGTCCGATGCTTTCAGTCCACACATGATCAAGACATATTTCAGGATATAGCGGCCTACTTGGAGTCATAACATCTTGAATTTGAATGCTGGTACAACTCGTACCAGGGCTGCTTTGTAAATGACTCAAGGCAGTTTGCATTACTGTTTGATGTAGTCTAGAGTGATGAGTCACAGATCCTGCGGATGCCCCAAGAAGTGGAGAAAAAGCAGAATGCGTGGGGGATTGACAGCGTGAAATTGTGGCCATTGGACTTTGCGAACGTGAATGTTGTTGCTGAGAAGGTGAAGCTCCTCCAGAACCGGTGGTTGTATACGATGTGCCACGAGAACCATATGGACTATTTGACAATCCCATTCCTATAGTGCTTACTTGTGGATTAGGTACACCTGTAATGATATGTTGCCCATTCAACAACATTGTGACTTTATCGGGTGAAATTAATACATCTTTCAATCAAATACTTCAAGAAATGAATACTTTAATTATTCCAAGAGATATTGTGGTAAATTTAAGAACTTGAAGTCCTTGAGATCTTTATATTACAGTTGTATATATTTTATTTTGAGTTATGGAGTAGTGGTCTGGTAACCTATTTGGGACTATCAGATAAAAAAATTGAAAAGGCTGAATCATTTCTCTTTTCGATTCGTTTGTCACTCTATTGGCAATCCTATGAAGTATGATAATCACAATTATACTGGTATATCGATGATGCTTAATATTTCTACATTGCATTTTGCTTATAAGAAGATGGATTTTATATTATAGATTGTAACCATCTTCTGTTACTTTTTGGTTTGCATGTTTCGGGTGATCTGCTTCATAATAATTTCTATATCTTTCAACATGATATATTATCAAAATCTTTTGAGTTTAGATCTCCTATTCACAGGATGTGTAACCTGATAAATCAATGTTCGTTATGGATAGATATTTTCAACTTTACTCGATATGTATTCAATTTAGAAATAATTTCAGTGATGATTACTATTATTCTTAATGTTCTGATTCATCTTTAATTTTGTATTGTTGTTATGAGAAAGCCCGTTGAATAAATGAATAAATACTCACCAAATATACTTAAATGTCCTTTACTGTGACTTTTATTCAAAGATAAATTACTTCCAACATGTAAAGGCGACGCGCCATAAGACTGATTCAATAAACTGGTGACGGTAGTATTATTACCACAAATCATCTGACACTCATCCATCGAAGCTCTTCTGATTTTATACATTGAATGCAATCCAGATTTGATATCATATACCACTGCTAAGGAAGGCTCTGAACTGGTAAAAACAATTTGTTGACTTGGATCGCACATGTACGATATAATTCCTAGAAATTATGAAAAACGATATGCCATGTTTTAGATATGTTGACGAATTTATGTAAAGAACTAAGAAATATTTGAATACTAGGATGAATATTTCGAATTGTTTTGTACCCGACATGTTGCTGATTAAGAGTTGAATACACTTACCATGCTTCATTAGCAGTGGACGAATTTCATCTAAAGGATGCATTAGAGAAAATGCAACAGGTAAATTTGTTTCATTTTTGGATTGCAGCTTACTTGTTTCGAATGATGTATATCTAGAGATCATGATATTATTGGAAATATGATTGAATTTTTATTAATAAAGATGTATGAAAAATAATCACCTACCTAGAGCCACTAGAAGGAATGCGAGATTTTTCAAGTAAAATTCCATATTTCGTGGGCCATACGGAAGACACCTGTGAATATTCAAATCAAGTAGTTTAATATTTATTTGTAGTATAAAATTGTTATAGAAGATACTTTCCAGATAACAATTTTGAGGATTTGTTCAAGAATATATATCCTCAAGATTTCTCACAGAAAATATGTTTAAGAATTCTAGAATATTTCAGAAAACTTTAAGAATTCTTAAATAACAAGCCTCAAAAGATATCCTTCAAAGAGTGACTCAAAATTGTTATGTTATATGATTAATGCTTTAAAAATATTATTATACAATTGTACAAATGTTAATTTTGAAATTAATATAAATTCATTGTTCTATTTAAATGAAAACATGTGAATTTCTTTACCTGAAATTGTAAACTAGAAACATAGTCTTCACCAGTTTCAGTATAAACTTTGAGAGTATAAGAATCAAGTAAACAAATACATTCTATTGATTCTCCAATATTATCTTCTTCCTCTGTAACATTTCCTTTTTGAACATGGTTGTTAATACTAGTTCTAAATGTGCACCATAAAGCATGTTTAATATCAGTTTCACACGTATAAGTAGTTTGTAAAATTTTTGACGATGAATTCCCTTTAGAATGTACCGCAACCTTTCCAGAACAATACAATTCTTCTTCGCCACAGGTTTCATTTTCACGTACCAACCAAAACTCTTTCTAAAATCGTTACAAAATTTTCAAATAAAAAACTTCTTGTAGTTATTGAATCAACCGACAAATGTAAACTCACAGGTAATTTCTCTGTTATATTGACTTCACTAAACTTTTGTAACAAAATATTTTCCCCTGCCGTGGATTGATTGTTGGATAGTTGCTGACTAATTACAGACCCAGGATGTCTCGAAATCGTTCGACGTCCACCTGGAGTGTATTCCTTGAAAGAAAGAAATTTTTTGTTGAAATATTTATTTATATTTCATAAACAAAGCACTTTTCTAACCTATTCTATATCATTTGAACCTACCACCGGGTCTGACGCAGCGATCATCTTATCCTTGGTTTCATCCAGATTTGCTAAATGTTTTTAATAATAGTCTTGGCGATGATACGGAATGTGGATACTATTAACTTGAATGTAGTTGCCCTGTAAAAACAATATCATAAAAATGTTTGGTCCATATCAAAACAAACTTTTCTTAATAAGAAATGTGCAATTTCAAATGAATTCATTTTGAATCAGAGATTTGTACCATTAAAGGATTTGAATTATTTCGTTTTTACAAGATATTGACATTCGATAATGAATAATATTTCATTCTTCTTGTGGACATTGCCGGATTACATTCATTACCATCGATATCAAAACAAATCGGATACTCGTGCAAGCAAGCGTTTCGACTGACTCCGTGTGACGTTGGTTAGAAAAAGAAAGTAGATCAATGCTTTGCGCATGAATTTTTTTAGGTTATGCCTTTATTTATTTGCGAGCAACAGTGCAAGAGTATCGTATTGTTTTCTTCTACTGTTTGAGAGGATACTAGCGGCGTGGCAGTAGCCAAAATGTTTCTTCCAAATTATTTGAAAGTGGTGCAATAAAACCAACCAATTTTCATTTACGTACCTGCTATATTTGTCAATATAGGTCTCTGAATGAAAATTATTAAATTTTATTGTGAAACTTTCAAATAATTTGCAAGAAACATTTTGGCTGCTGCCACGCCGTTAGTATCTTAACCCAAATAACACACGAAGAATTCTTTTACAAAAACGAGAATAGAATTCTTCAAGAACTCTTTTCGAAGTAATGAATTCATAAAGAACTCTGAAGGGGTTAAATGTTTGGGACATTAACAAGTTCTTCGAGAATGCTGAAAGTATTGTTTTAGTACGCTGAAAGAACTCGTTAATGTCCTAAAGATTGAACTCCTCCAGAGCTCTTCATGAATTCATTAGTTCAAAAAGAGTTCTTGAAGAATTTTATTCTTGTTTTTGAAAAAGAATTCTTGGTGTGTTATCAGGGAAGGACCAAGATTGATAGCAGATGATAAAATATCATCGCTCAAGTAACTATTTTGCATACAAAAGAACGTAACCTAGGATTCAAAAAGAGTTCAAAAGCGAGCTATGATGGAGCAGACAGATATCGAGCAGACGCCAAATGCTTAACGTCCTTTTTCAGAACTTCACATAGAAAATAGAATATAAGGACAACCATTTGTGTGCTGCCAGACTCGAGAGGTTGCTGAAGTTGTGTCGATGAAGAGGAAGAGTAGGAGGAGGAGGAGGAGGAGGAACAGTAGAAAGAGGAATGAAGAGGAATATAGATAGAAATTGTATGTCTGCCTTACAAGCCTCTGAAATCATGGCTGATTCTTTGTGAGAGTTTCTTTTCACAGATATGTGACAAATGACGCTACGGTTGATTTAATACATTGAAAAAAATCCTTTAAATCAGAAAAATTGCTCAATGAAAGAATAATTCAATCTCAATGAAGAGATAATTACCATTGTGATAGTGCGTGAGATTGAACAGTGCTTATGGTGTGCGTGTTTATTGTGCTCGAGTGTATGTTAATAATAAAAGTAGATAAATAAATTCCTGGAACGATGAACGGGTTAAGTTTGAGTGAGTTATGTTGCCTGTTTTGCTGTCCACCTTGCCCGTCCAGAATAGCTGCAAAACTAGCCTTTCTACCGCCCGAACCAACCTATACCTTTATCGAGGACGAGGGTTCCAAGTTCACAATATCTTTGTCTGAAAGGGCTGAATGGCAATATACCGAAAGAGAGAAAGAATCTGTCGAGGGTTTTTACGCAAGGACTTCACGAGGGAATCGTATAGCCTGTTTGTTCGTACGTTGTTCCGCAACTGCACGTTTTACCATCCTTTTTTCACACGGCAATGCTGTCGATTTGGGCCAGATGTCAAGTTTCTACTTGGGCCTTGGATCCAGAATCAATTGTAACATATTTAGTTATGATTATTCAGGTTATGGTGTGTCGGGCGGTAAACCGTCTGAAAAAAATCTTTATGCTGACATAGACGCCGCTTGGCATGCACTTAGAACAAGATATGGTATTAGTCCTGAAAATATTATTTTGTATGGTCAAAGTATCGGAACCGTGCCAACAGTTGATCTTGCATCGAGGTACGAGGTTGGCGCGGTCGTTCTACATTCACCCCTTATGTCTGGAATGAGAGTTGCTTTTCCAAATACCAAAAGAACTTGGTTTTTCGACGCTTTTCCTAGGTAAATTATTACCGTCTCTGTTTTATTATTTTATTTTTAACATGATAAAATATTAATTTATCCATTCAACTCATGAATAGTATATGTTGTAGTTAATCAATCACAACTTCTTCCCAATGATATTTACTTTATTTCCACGAGCTTATGTTAACTCAGTTGTAAATTGAGATAAGTGTATTTTTAATATTTTGCTTACATCGGCTAAAAATTTCATACTCTTATTACACGTCATTGGAACAATCACATGCTTCTTTTAATATTTATTCTACAAATATAGTTCTCTCAAAGATATATATTTATCATACACGTGATATTTATTATTCTAATCTAATAACCTTTTCATTTGAGATATATCAGAGTTATGCGTCGGGAAGCAATAAAAGTTTATTGTACAATGTACATTATGGAAACCTATAAGTTACGTGGAAAAGAAGAAGAGGGAAAGCCCAGGCGCTAAGAGCTAATTGGTTTTAAGTTGAGCTGTTCTCTCTAATGTCTTTTTTCAAATCATAATACAATTCAAGCACATCTCTGTATAGCTACATGTACGCACGTGTATGAAAAATCTCTTCCAGTTTATTTCTGTTATCTTTGATTCAAATAATCTGATGGAGAATTTTTATTGCTTATCCTTACGGATTGTCAGTATCTAGTCTTTCATCAAAGATAATGAATTTAACGATAATTTGTATTCATCGAGTTGTTGATTATTTCTTGCTGTTCAAATAAACAATGTACATATGATGAATTTTTTCAAATATAACCATCATAACGTCACTCAACAGGATCGAATAGTCTCTAGTTGAAATTCTAATCATTTGCATTTCACGAGATGATTAAATATTTATCGATCTACCATTAATAAGAAGATGTGAAATGATTAATAATCACTTCTATGTGATTCAATTCATATAATTTCTATATTTTTCAACAATACTTTTGGATTTGCCGGAACAAATTTATTGTATTTGATTCATTTTACTTTACAGCATAGATAAAGTACCAAAAGTAACATCTCCTGTTCTCGTCATTCATGGAACCGAGGATGAAGTCATAAATTTCAGCCATGGATTAGCGATTTATGAAAGATGTCCAAGAGCAGTGGAACCTCTATGGGTTGAGGTAAAAACGACTTTCTAATCATATTTTGCTCGGAAAATCGGGTTACCATCTTCCTTAAGAGGATTAAATTGTTATTTATGTTAACTTGAACTTTGTATTTACCGTCTTTCAGGGTGCTGGTCATAACGACGTTGAGTTATATAATCAGTATTTGGAACGACTGAAACAATTCGTAAGCGTGGAGTTGGTGAACTGACGGCGACTAAGCCTCTCCCAGAGTCAGGGGGGGCAGGGGGGTGGACATGTACATTTCAACAGTCAAGGACGTACAACATCTAACAATTCAAATACCATAAGTTCCATTTCGACTAGTTCTCCGACTGAAAAACTTGTCTAGCAGTCACCTCCCACAGGGGAGACGACTCCTGTCCTTCCCTGTGACGATGAATCATTATTCGCTTGTTTAAATGACAATGTTTTTCTATATTGTGAACCGTTAGGTCAGTTAACGAGTCAAGAAGGTTTATTTAAAAAAGAAGACGCTTCAAGCAAAACATGCACGAAGGAAGATAATAATTTGAATAATTCTGAAAGACAGCAAAATGTGAAAAAAAGCAATGTTCAAACAACAACCAACGACGCGACAAGCAGTAAATTGAAAACTGAGAAAACTGTACTTGAAAATCCTTCTGATTCTTCTAAAGGTTGTAGCAGTACAGATTTACGGTTAAATCCCACCGGTCAATTTATCAAGAAACTTGCTTACTTACCAAAACACTTGAAAAAACCATTCACTCAAAGCCAAAAAAACATAGTTCACAGAACATTTAAAAATTCTTTTGGTCAGAGTCAAAAAAAGACGGAAAGTAGAAATAGTCATACGGCATTGGTCGATACACAACCGGAAGAGGCTGCTCGTCATTGTAATTACGGAGAAGCGTTTGCTCGATCTTCCCTTACTACCGGTAAAGAAACAACAAAATTGCCAAAAGATGTTGAGTCTCTCAAAACGGATAATAAAAAACAATCTCCGATAATTCAAGTTAACTACAATTGCATAGAATCCGCGTTAGAGTCGCAAACGAACAAAACTACTAAACAACAAAAACGTCATTGTAGTAAAATTATTAAAGTTGAAATTAGCAAAGGAAGTAAAAAACCTGAAGCACATAATACAGAAGTTCGCACTCCTGAATCAACAACGTTGAAGAAATTTTCTTGGTGTAGCAAAGGCAATAAAAGTAAAAGCGTGGATAAATCCGTCGATAAGGAGCCACCTAAAATCCCTGACGCTACGAATCACGATAAAACAAAACCTAAATGCAGTCCGCTTAAGAAACTGGGCTGTCGAGCATCGTTGTCGGTAGAATCCAAAGATAAAATTACCATCAATTTGTCCAAGTATTCTCCTTGCGCTAGTAGATTGGCCGCGAGTTCGAAAATTCTTCCCGGTAATATTGGTATGACAAATCCCGAGAGTCCAATTCACGTGGTTCGTTCGAGAAGTCCTTCTCACGTCAATATCAAAGTGGAAGATGCAGAGGTGGCAAAATCCGCTCCCGAAAGAGCTACCATGCAAGCTAGTTTATCTTTGAATATTCAACAATTTCAAAAATCTCGCTTCACACCACGTAGTAGAAGCGTTGGCGATAGCTGCGTTACTTCACCGACCAGTGAGGCAACCACTCTTAGTTATTCGCCCACTGGTACCGAGATATTGTCTTTGGAAGAAGTTGGACCACGTATTTCTTCGGGTGAAAATTCTGCGAGCTACAATAACGAGGTTAAGGAAAAATTAGATACCGTTGAGTACTCGGACAGTTTTCAAAGGGCTACTTTAGAGACCAAGTGTTGAACGACAAGTGTATGTCAGATACTTTCTTCCATAATGTATATGTCACGTGTGAGACGAAAGAAAAAAAGGATCAAGAGAGAGGGAGAGAATGTAGAAAATTTGTATGTTTATGAGTTAGTAATGAAACAAGTGCCAGTGAGACTGTATACACATGAATGAAAATACATTATTTCATTTGGATATCTAACATTATGCCATAACGCTATGTATACAGTTATCTTACAGATTTATACGCTCAAGATTCGCGAGGTGGAGCTTATGGTTGAAATAATTAGAGATCTCTCTTGTATACATATGCAACACATCTGTAAAATTATTCTGATTTTAGACAACCAAAATATATTCATATGCATATATTTTAGATTCTTGTGTACACACATGTACATATTTGTGTGAATTATAATCTACAAACTCTGAAATTTATACCGCAGAATATTGTTAGCGACAAACGTGAGTCGAGTATTATTGTTATTATACCACTTCTTTTTTTTTTATTGATTCTTAATTAATAATTATTATCTAAAGTTGACAAATCGGTTGCATCTCGTGTATCGAAGTTTTCTTTTTAGGCTTCATCTAAAAATACGTGAAATTTTCATGGATAGTATAGTTATAATTATCATATATAAATTTCGCGTATTTCCGGACAAAGCCTTCTTTTAATCACCAATCAATACAATGTTTATGAGAGTTACATAGATATATTAAATATATACATGTATATGTGTGTAATAGCTTGGTACATGAAAAATTCCTTGGTGGACCTACATCAGTATAGATATATATATTCTTTTTTTTTTTCTATTCTGACTGTTACTGTTTATAGACATTTAAAAATCGATACTTTTACTTCGTTATGATATTTATAGTGCTATTATTACAGTTGATTTGAGATATTGTAGGAATTATGTTTAAACAAGAACTTATAAGTTCACGAACTTCTATCTATATTCGATGAGTGAGGAAATAATTTCGTCCATTATTTCATTGCATTGAACTTTATATCTCCCTGGAAGAAGACTTTTCCACATTTTTCATGTGTTTCAGTCGGAGAGAATGATAGGTGTCGTGAAATTAAAAAGAGACTCTAATCTAAGGAATATATTCCAGTGCGGTATAAAGTTGAATGTTTCATTCTATTAAAAATCAATCTAAATATCAATGGAAAGTTGATTTAAATTGATTTCTTTCTATGTTATGGTTCTCGCTTTACCGTACTTTTTCCATCATATACAGTAAATATTCCTGAAAATTTATCCCTTTTTTCTCGTTCTCGTATGTGCTATTAGCGAGTAATATAAACTTATATTCAATTCATTTTACACTTCCGTTTTTCTTTGAAATAAGTAATTTTTAATGAATCTCAAAATTATTTTTTTCAAGGGTAAGTGCTATGTTATTTTGACACTTGAAATGAAAAATTTTGTAAAGTTCATTAAAACCGATCTTCTTTCAAAATTGAAGACATCGAATCTGTAAATTCCACCAGTACTTCTAAAATTACAGAAACAATTTTACTTTTTGAGCGGCAGTAATCGGGCAGAAATACAGTAAAGGTTTTTCGTTTCAAGCGTCAATGAAGTCAAAAACAGTTCAATCTTCGGATACCCTACCGAATTTAATGGAATTTATTCAAATTTGATATTTAGCAATGTGAGTTTATATTGCTTTTAAAAAGATATTTGTGCTATATCCATCTAGATACTCATCATTTAGAAAAAACATATACCTGCTAATTGATAAAAAATTGTATCTTTGATCTTTACTCTATTGTAAATTTATGTCTGCGATTCGATTAATACAAGGTGCAATTGAAAAGATATTCCATTCTTCTTCAACATATACTTGTTTGTTTTATCTTTTAACATTTTAATAAGTTTCAGAAATTTTAATGGTAGTATTAAAAGAAAAATGAAAGGCAATTAAAGAGGGAAGCCACTGTGAGGACTGAAAAAATCGACTTGGGAGAAGTTTTTTTTTTTACAAGTGTAATCAATTATTAAAGGGAAAGGAAACTGGTTTGATATAAATTCTTATCGAAAAGAAAGTTGAAAATTTACAGAGATATAAACTACGCCTTGATGACCAAAAAAATGTTCATCTTAATTGTGGCATCAATATCTTTGTAATAGATTGTCGGAAAACAAAAATTAAAGTTCCATGATTATCCGTACGGATGTAGCTATCCCTGCACGTTTTTTTTCATTATTTGCAAAAAGCGACGAATTGAAATTAAAAAAAAAACATTTTTTGGCTATTATTTTGTATTCAAACTGTTACATTTGCTCACAATAATTTGTCTTCTCATTTTGTCTTCATTGCCTTTTCCTCGATACAGTTATGTTGATTTCCTAAAATATTGATACTCGCATTAAACTATTTAATCCTGGCAATATAATAACTCAGTCAAGTTTTAGAATTTCAACTTGAAATTTTACCTACATGTTTTTGAAAATATATCCTTGAAAGACATGCAAAGAAGAATTTTTTCTTAAACATTCGCAGTGGCCTTTCCCTTTAAAAAAAAGAATGTGTTAGCGTATAAGGAATACATTTTTGCCAAGATGTGATTTGTGCCTAATGTAAGAAATTAGGTTCGCCGAGGAACCGTGAAGCGATTGCTATATGGTACGTGTGTATGTGCGTGTAATTGTTTGTTTTTGTAAATGCAGGTTTACGATAGTCTCTGAAAAGCCAATGACATTTGACAAATACCAAATGGATTAAAAAAAATCAGTTTGTTCCCACTGCAGTCTGTGTAAAAAAGTAAAAGATTCAAGCTTTAGATACAACTTAATCTTCCAATCTTTAGGAGTTAACAGTAAGATTATTCGAAAAGGAAAAAAAAACAGAACACACACGCTAGAAAGAAATGGAAAAATAAAACAATTCATTTAGAATATACTTTGTACTTGGTGATGTTGACGTAAAGTAAATGCCGCAGTATTTGGTAAAACTGTCGTCGTCGCTATTACTACTGCTGCGTCTTCCTTTCTACGAAGAACGAAACAGAATATTATCTCGAGATAATCTTGTATAAGCAACAATAAGAATGCAAATAGCTAAGGACAATATTACTGCCAAACTTGACTATGAATTAATTAATTTCTACAAGAAAAAATTGAAAGGCAATTCATCTGGATGACACATCCTTGTCTATAGATACGTTTCTCGTTAGTATTTTTATATCTCAATAATGTAAATATAATACGGTTCCAGTTTTTTTTTTTATTTGTATATGTGTAATTTATATACATATATAAGTTTATATATGTATATGTGAGAACGCGAAAAGGCCCCGTCAAGCCAATATAAGGATTAAAAAAAAAGAGTACAAGTAGGTATGATGTTACGTTTAAGACGGTTTAAGTAGGAGTGAGAAAATCGTCGATGATTCCTTAGTTTCAATTGCCCTCGTATTCTACTTTGAATACTTTATTAGATGTTTTTCCAATGTATCAAAATAAACGAAATACATATTTTGCCAGGGCAAGCTCATACGAAGAGTTAGAACGTACATTCTACCAAATAATGAATGAAATCTAATTTGTTTATCTTATTTATCGTAAGTCTGAACTAAGCGAATCAGAATCTCTTGTGATTTTATGTTTATCAAACTGAGTAAGAACAAAGAAAGGGAGAGTGATAGAGAGAAAGAAAAATTCAAGTATATCGTATGAAATTATCAATCTTGAATTGTTCTATTCAAAGAATTGGTTTATTGAGTGGAGTTGGAATTTTTATTCAGTCTTTTGAGAACATATTTGTTTGAAATTAAGTATTGCATTTAATTCTGCATTTACTAAGATTCATTGTTATCAAAATTATTCTTATCGATGGAAATGCATTTATGATATTTTAATAATTTTATTATGAATTTTCATTTCATTTTCTTGAATATTTGATATATAAGTTTGGAAGTTTGCACTTTTTGTACGCTAATGGTGCATCACATTGATTTTTATGCCCTGTAGCGCATGATGTCTTCTTAATAAATGAAGTTTGAAAGACTTGAACGATATAAAATGTTTTGAAATTTGCCTCAATGATTTTTATTTATGTATAAAATACATTTATCCAAAACTTGTACAGTTTAATGTGATAAAATGATTGAATATAGTAAAGTATTTCACCAATGAATCACTCCAGTATATTAGGAATGGCGAATGAACGAGCACGTTATTTTTACGCTGAAAATTGAATAAAATGATTTTTCTTCAGCAAAGTTTTTCATTTTATCAAAATACAAGAATTGTAAGAAAAAAAAATTATTAAAAATCATACTCATTTTTGTCACTTTTCTCTATTTCACAAGGAAATGAAATACAAAATTCACGTGTACTTCAAGCTATTTTGCTCACTCTCTCTTTTTCTTTCTCTTTTTCCTCTCTCCTCTTATTTTTAGCTTTCTTCTCATCGTGAACTCTAATTTCAATTTTGAATAATTGTCCACTTCGGACAAAATATTTTCGTCTTTCATATGACGTTGCATCGTAGACAGAGCAAATAAAGCTGAAAAGAAATATCAATCATTCATGTTGAAAAGTTATGGACAGCACTGATGAAACACCAAGGATGAATTGTAATTTGACGATGTCCATGCGTTTAGAAAAATATTTGAAACAAAATTAAGTATATTCAAAAATAATGTATCATAGAATACATTAGATTGAACGGAATACTTGTAGATCGTTTCTGGATGAAAACTTTGTATCGAATCGTTCTGAATTGAATAATTTCTACGCTGGAAATTGATATTCAAATAACCATCTGAATTTCATGTATAAAAAGATGAAGAAGACGATTGTCAGAATTATTTTTGATACTCGGACAAAATTTTGTTATGAATATTTTTATAAACAAAGGATAATAATTATTCATCTGTTTTGAATGCACGTGATTTTTCATCAGTGAAGGAATATTTGTATAGGAATTCATAACGATGCGCTTCATAACTGTACATAATATTATAGGGTGTAAGTGATATTATTTAAAACTGAGTGTTACGTAAACTCTTTGGTCTTGAACAATCAGGGCAAATGTACTTAAAAAAAGAGGAAAGGAGGATACATGATATGTGCATGAAAAATAGAGGAACAGGGGAAAAGGAAACGAGAACGAACTGTTAAGAAGACTTTGAATGAACTTGACAATCGTCAAAAGCAACAGTTTGATAAAATTTTATTAGCTTAAAATATGGTATACATGATGATGAAATGATCGGAAAAGATAATTCATGCCCAATTGATGAACATTAGCGATGAATGTGAGTGAGGAAAAATGCAGAGAGTTTGAAAAATCGAACAAATCCCGAAATCTTATTATTGTATATTTAAAATATAAATAAAAGTATAAATCATTGAAAACAACATTATCCTGGTGGAAGAAAGAAATCATATCCAATACCAACCGTTGTAGTGTTTTCATTTTGTTGACAAATGTAGCATTGAAAGCAGTTGATATCGCAGTTTACATTTTATGGCCATTCAGCGTGCAATTTATCCTGTTTATTCCTTCCTTGTTCTTTATTCCGGGGAATGGTTATGATTTCTTTTTCTTCGCGAGGAGGATCGGGTTGTTTTATTATTATTATATAAAAATAAAAAGCAGAGAAAGTTGATTATAAGACCCACGTAGCCAGAATGCATAGAGTGAATGAAAATACCGTTAGAAAAACCCGAAAAAGGATCATTTTAAAGTTTTATACTTCTATCGCACTCGATTTGAGCGTATTACAATGCGAAATACTTGACTAATCTTGTGAAACGTTGACACGATGTATAATTATGATGTAAATTACATGTTTAAGCACACATTACGGATCTCGTTTTTTGTTTATTGAATACCTACTGTTCGATATACATCCTTTCAATCACAACATTCTTTGAAATACATATTTCTCTAATTATCGCTCGGAATTCGAGGTTGCTCAGTTTTGCGTACTAATGTATCACTGAGAATTCTTGTCAAGTGGTCAATTGGAGCTTACATTGTAACAAATGTAAATAACCATGTTTGGTAATAATATCTACAACTCGTGTAACTGGTAAATTGATTGAGGGAGATAGTGAAAGCAACTTTTGTGGCTAATTATGATTCAGATTTATTCGTTTCTTATGAAGAATCTTTTATTACGTTCGTTATAAATATCAAAGTAATCTTTAAAATAAAGGGTTCCAATTGAGTGGGTCATTCTAATTAGGTGGACAAAATTTAAGACCGCAGGAAAGATGGGGTATTTTTGAAATGATTATTTTCAAACTCTGTTGAAAAATAAGAGACATGTATCATTTGTTTTGTTTTCTTCATTGTGGTTTTCGATATATACATTGAGGACAAAGTTTTCAGTTTTGATGGATCCACTTTCTTCAAAATGCTTGTATCTCGAAAAGCTTTCGATATAAAAAATCATTCTCGTAGCATAAAAGTTAGGATTTTTGTTTTAACTTTTCAAAAATTTGAGTGGAAATGTTTTCTTCTATTCGTATCTTGTAATCAATATTTTTAGCTTCAATTTTCAAAAAGTTACAATTTTTTTAAATAGTAAATTTTCTTGCAACGAAAAACAAAATTTTTTTAAATCTTGAGCGACCCTCAAAAAATTTGTAATTCATAAGTCATCTTCTAGATATCTTTTCATGTTGCACAAGACTTCTTGAACTTTTCTGAAAAGTTCCTCAAGATATCTTGAAGACCAAAAGTGCCGTGTGGGATGTGCGCAGCTTCGCACAACGTTATAAAAACCTGTATTAAACACGTTCCCAGGACGTCGCACGATACACATGAATAGAACTAACCGGGACATACATGTGACGTTCTTAGAACATCCTGAGACGTTATTTTCACGTTCTCTGTGTAACCAAGGACGTTGTCTGAACGTGCAAAAAACCTCGCGGTGTTGTATGGGTATTGTAAATTCAAGATACGAAGTACTGATTTTATTTCCAATACGTTTTTCGCAGACGCGGAGAAAAAAATCCAAGGCTTTTTCTTTCTTTTCTTACTAAACCAGAAAGAGGAAGATTTGTAAAATGAATTTCAACATAAAAATACGGAAGATTATGAATGAATAGCCAAATTTTACTATTCGCTTTATAAAATTCAGCGTTCAGCGTTTGTAATTTGAATTCTACAGTATTCGTAATCTTCCGTACTTTAATGTGAAAATTTATTTTACAAATCTCACTGTTACTGGTTTACTAAGAAAAATAAAAAAAAGTCTCATAATTTCAAGCAGCATTTTTCTCCGTGTGATTATATTTCAAATACTCGCCCAGTCCTGTCCATCCAAACCTATAAAAAATAAATAATACAATCAATTGCTGAAGAATAAATTTGCTTCACCAATAATCACTCACTTTACATAAATTTAAATGCATAAAAATCACTGTTGCTAGATAGTACATGCAAAATTGTTCGCGGAAATTTCTTTTTAAATAGGATTGCAGTAAAAACTTCTATATCGATTTTATAAAAAATCCTGATGTGATGAAAAAAAATGGAGGTGTTTTTTGGAATCATCACACCATATGACTTAAAAAACAGCGGAAACTCTTCTAGTATTTTTCAAAAACTCAAATCCCGCAGACCTGTGTTACTTTTCGATTACAAATCGGTCATTATATGGCGAAAGCTATATGGGCAACCATTTTCTGACCAAGTTTTCAGCTCACCAAAAAATGGTTAATTCTGGAACCGCCACGGTTGTGAGGAGTTTGTTTAGAGGTATCAACCCTTTATCTAAGGAAACAAATTCTATGGAATTGTGGAACTCCACACGTGGTTAGTGATGCAGATTCTTTTTTAAACAGAATATATCAATTTTTTTATCGATATTTATATAAATTTATGAAAACCACACATTTTGTCTACAAAAAAGAAATAGATTCCGTTAAAGGTTTTTCGTTATTCAGTGAACGGGAATTCCTTTGGATCTCTTCTTGAGATAGAGGATACTTGACGATATCGATACTTTTCTGTAGTAAAAATACGAATTTTATAAAATCTCTATTAAAACTTGATAGATTTTTCACACAAAATTATCGATTTTGTGAATCTCGTCCATCCCTAATTTCTTTCTACACTCAAAGGGAAATATGGATATGAATATTATATAATCTGATCGAATGTGAATATATAAAGTGATTGATTATAACAGTTTGAACCAAAGAAATATTTCATCGTAACTGCACAATCTTAAATTCCATTTTGAATGAAGAAACAAAATGAAATGAAATTTACAGAATTACAAAATCAGAAAGAACAAGTATTTTAATTAAATGAAAAGTTGATTCGAAACAAATGAGCCTCCGACAAGGTATGAGTTATCGTTGGAACGTGAGTGGATATCAGGATTTATTGAAATTTTTATGAACTTTTTCATACAAGAAATTCCTGACGTTTGCTCGTAATGAAAATGACATTATTTCAAATTCTCTATTGATTGTCGCACAACAAGACTATGTGGTGCTTGAGTTGTTGAAGGTTAACCCGTTTCTGCAACGAAGATGGAGGAGGAAATGCCGCAAGAAGTACTGACTGGTTTGCCGGTCTTAGCTCAGCACCTTCGCGGCTCACCTGTGCTGAAACCTGATGCGAACGATAAAAATGAGAACAGGTTACGCGGCAGCCCAAGCTCTCGAATGGCGAGATTATACTTCGAAACACAGCCTGCAGAATGGTCGTTTCGAGAATGAAACGACGAAGCTTTATGTTGTTAATAGAAATATAACGTAAACTCGATCTATTAATTTGTATCATATTTCTTTTCCTATGGCGATTTCTTGCGTTTTATTGTTTCGTTTCTGCAAAAAGAATCTTCTTTTCATAAATTGTAAAGAAAATTGTGGGGGGATTCATTTCGCTGGAAATAGATTTCCTACGTTCAAATCAATACCACGGATACCACTTCGTCTCACGGATGTTCGATTTATGTTTTTGATAAAAGGAATTGCGTATTCGTTCGTAATGGAATTCCATTCATTATCGTAAGAAAACATGAGATATTTTATTTTTATAAAATGCATATATTTTCATATAAGAATATGAGTTTTTCGAGATACATAAAGACTGAAAATGTTGATAACATTCTTTGTTGATTCAAGTGGATATTGCATAAACTTGGAATTCATCCAGAACAGTATCATTTGTACATTCTGTGGAATATGTTTGTAACTGCAAAGTAGCGATCGTTGTTCATTGGTGCTTCTGTTACTTGGAAATGTATTCTTGGTAAGTCGTTGTAAGTGGAATGAACCAAAACATATGTATTATAGATTTTTTATAGATGATCTTAAAATTCATTCAGATTGCTGATGTCAATATATGAACAGAGTCGATCCTTTTTTATAGAATAAATATCAAGTTTTTATAGATTTTGATAAAATATCGATAGAAATTCGATATATTCTTTATCACTGATTCAATATTCTTGGAAAAGATACGTAGATCTGAAACAAACATTTTGTGTATTAGCATGGTTTTATGATATTTATGAAATGAGCTGACAAAGAGAGGAACAATGTGACGTTTCACCTTTGAAATATATATTCTTTTTATCGAATTCTAACAATAAATCACGTACTCATAGACAGGCAAGGGGATAAGATCCAAAGAAAACTTTGCGAAATCTTCGCAAAAGGTGTATCGAATACTCATTTTCAATAAACCTTTGAAGAAGCTCTACAGAATGTTCAACGCATCTAATATGCACTTCCTCCACGGTCGAATTTAGGACGGAGCCATAAGGCCGATTATCGCCTGGGGTCTCCATCCCAAGTAACACAAGAACTTCTCAGAGATGTTATGATGATACAGTGAATGTGAAAAGAATGTGCAAATGAGAGTATTTTGGATAAATTCATCAAGATATTCTATAGAGGTGCATAGCATATAATTATTCAAAACAGTCTCATTTGTAGGTGCCAAGCGTGTTCGTAGGATTTTCCAAACACCTCCTTAGCATTTTTAACCTCTAGTGTTTTAGCGCTTGGGGTATGACAGCAATTGACAAAATTGAATACAGTAAGAGCCCGCAATAAGAATACTTACCTTCTTCACTAGTGTATCCAAAAAGTAAGGTGACATTTCAATTTAAATTTTATGCGCAAATTTATTTGGGGGGTAGTGCTCTTATTTTCAGGTTGTTAAGACTGTCTTTGATATCCGCGCCAAGGGTCACATAAAAATAGTCATTATTGTTTGAGATACCCTTCGTTTTGTAAGCTGCTGGAAGTGAATTTTTCGATTTTTATAATGTTTGCATTTATTCGGCAAGGAATTTGTATTAAATTTTGTCTGTGGAATGAATTTTCTGCTGCTGATTCGTTAAGGATGGTGCAGGAAGCCTTTAGATTTGGTGCTTTTAAATCATCGATTAACAATTGGGGATCTTGCTGATGATGTTGGCATCTCAAAAGGATCAGTCAATACCATTTTGAAGGATGTTTTGGGCCTCAGACGCATCAAATCTCGATTGATACCGAAAACACTGAATTTCCTGAAAAAACATCGTCGCGTTGAAGTGTGTGAAACAATGCTTTTTGACTATCAGAACAAGATGAAACGCATTATTACGGGATATGAGACGTGGATTATGCTGAGGAAAGATGAGGCAAAACCCAAAAAACCGCGCCAAGTCGCTCAAAAATCAAGGTTATATTGATTGTTTTTTTCGATTATCGCGATGTTGTGCATTTTGAGTTCCTTCCGCCGGGTCAAACTGTCAACAAAGAACACTGTGAAAAAAATTTGTTGAATTCCAAACAAAAATGCTTGGAAATTTACAAACTTGGTTTGGAAAAATAATTCCCGAACCTTTTTTGTAAATTGCCGAACAAAAGTTTGTGAATTCTCAAAAATCTTCGTGAAATCACAAAATTTTTTGAATGTTTACAAACTTTTGTTTGGTAATTTACAAAAAAAAGTTTGTGTAAAAAACTGCCAAACTTCTTTGGCAGTTTACCCTGGTCAAAAGAACCCATTGATTCTGACCAATTCTCATTAAAATACAATCAAACGTGGACAATGTTCTGACCACATCTCACCGGTGATTTTTCAATGAGATTTGGTCCGAACTTTCATGTGAATCTCGTTGAGTTTGGTCAAATCCCACTAAATTACGATTAAGCTTGGACAATGTTCTGACCGAATCTCATTGAATTTCATTTGTCAGATTCAATGGATTCTTTTAACCAGGGTAGGAAGTATATTTTGTACAGTGAATATTATTTGAGCGTTATACGTTCAATTCGCCTAAAGAGAGCGGAATTGTGGCGAGACAACTCTTGGTTTTTGCATCACGACAATGCACCGACTCACGCATTGATTCTTCGCGACTATTTCGCAAAAAACTCGACCCATGTCGTTCCACAACCACCGTATTCACCTGATTTGGCACCGTGCGACTTCTGGCTATTCAACAAATTCAAAAGTCCGCTCCGGGGAGACAGTTTTGAGTCGATAGAGAAGATCCAAGCCGAATCGAAGAGAGAGCTGAGCTGAAGACCATCCCGGAAACCGATTTTAACAACTGTTTCGAAGATTGGAAAATGCGTTAGTATAAGTGCATCGTATCCGAGAGGAGATTACTTTGGAGGCGATGAACTTGATTTGGGAGAATAAATAAAGATGTCTGAAAATAAATGCCTTGTCAACTTATTTTTTGGATACTTTAGTATCCCAGAAGGAAAATTATTTTATAAAATCTGTATACAAATTTTTCAATATAACGGTTTTTGTGCGGGTACCAGTGTACTCTTAAAACGATATAAGAGTGCAGCAAGAGGAACTTTTTATTATCTTCCCATCCACAATAATTGTGAATGCGATTTTGATTGGCGTGGTAGCATCTTCCCTTTTTGTTTTTACAGATAATATAATTTGAGAACAATGCGATATTACAAAGCAAGTAAAAATCGGAGAAAAACACGAGGAGTCGAGAAATCATTTTGTACATAAATATACAGAGTAATTATTCGCAATCAACGATATATACGTACTTAATATTCATCAAGCGCATTGATTTTCTTTGAGGAGGAAAAAAAGGTAAGAAAAATGATGAAACATATCAAAAGGGAAATATGTCCAACGTCGTTTTTTACGCTTTGCCACGCCTTCTACGTGCAGCGTCGCGCGGTCTGCAGTGAAACCATCGTAATGTACTTTCGTACTTAACCACATGCTGCTGCTGTCTCTGATACAAATACTTGTGCACATATATGCACATATCGTTTATGTGTCTCCGTGAATATAAACTTATCCATTCACATACGTAGGCGTCCATTATACTTGTCCGAGTGCATAAGTCGAAGTGACAAAAGAATGCGCATATTCCTATGTCTTATCCCTTAATGAATTCACAAATATAAATACGTAGGCGATTTCATGTCATTATCACGCACGCACAGCAGGAAATAAGATAAATGTACCAATATCTGATCATTCGAGTACTGCCTTTAGTATATTCGCATAACAAAAGGAGTGTTTTTCAAGCACAAACGGTGATTAGCAGTTCATGATGTTGAACATAACAAACAACATCTGCGAACATTTTGTGATTTAAATCTCTACATACTTTTGGTATGAGTGTATAGTATAATTTTGTATTGAAGAGAAGATAATGTTCATTGATCGGTATCTTCGGTGAGAATGAAAGATTACGCATCGTATTTGATTTTGAGAACATTCGACTGTTGATATTGTCTATCTTTTCCTAATGTGGCGCGTGGGTGTCTCTTATCATCGGATGAAATTAGAGAGGAGATAAGGGATACTATAGTATACCGCTCGATATCGCTTGAGCACAATTATTTGAATGAGAAATTTTCTTAAATGTATTGTACCCTCTAAAGTTTTGAGGGTGAGAATAATACAACCCGCGCAGGAAAAATTCATACGACGCGAGTATGGGAACAGTCTGGCTAAAAGTCTCTCCCTGAGTCTCGCAATATAAATCAACATTTACTATATCATATCTGAACCTATATTTGACCGCGAAAAAATTTATCCGCATAATCTTCTACCAGGTCATTCAAATGTCCGTAGGATAAGTAAGAAAAAAACAAAAGTTTGACAAAGCTCGATTTTATTATTCAACATAGTTGCCTTCGAACGCGATGCAACGTACAGGTATAACGATTTTCCAACTTTTCGATACCACTTTCATAGTACGATGTCTCTTTCTGTTCAAAATAGGCCTCAGTTTCAGTGATTACTTCATCATTGGACTTGAATTTCTTTCCAGCAAGCATTCTCTTGAGATCTGAAAACAGGGAAAAGTCGCTGGGGGCTAAATCTGGAGAATACGGTGGGTGGGTAAGCAATTCGAACCCCAATTCATTGAATTTTGCCATCGTTCTCATCGATTTGTGACATGATGCATTGCCTTGGTGAAACAATACTCTTTTCTTTCGCAAATGTGGCCGTTTCTTTGCGATTTCAGCCTCCAATCGATCCAAAAGTGCACAAGAATAGTCGCTGTTGATAGTGGTTCCTTTTTGGAGATAGTCGATGAATATCATTCCCTTCGCATCCCAAAAAACAGACGCCATTACCTTACCAGCCGACTGTTGCGTCTTTGCTCGCTTTGGATTAGATTCGTCGACGGCTGTCCACTCAGCTGACTATCTTTTGGATTCTGGTGTGTATAATGGTGAAGCCATGTTTCATCCATTGTCACGTATCGACGATAGAATTCGATTCTATTGTGGTTTAACAGCGCCAAACACTCCTCTGGAGCATCAATTCGTTGTTGTTTTTGGTCGACTGTGAGCTCAAAGTGGCACCCACTTTGCACAAAGCTTTCGCATCCCCAAATGTTCGTGTTGAATTGTTTTTCAACCAAAAAATTCTGAAATTTATTGACATTTTTCAAAGAATTTTCTTGTTTAAATTAAGTCATTGATTTTGCAAAACTCTAATTGAAAATCAATTGCACTCATTCGGAATAATGAACCGGTCAAGTTATTCCGTTATTGCAGGGTTCAATGGATATATTCTTGGGATGTATTCAAGAAAATTTGTACACTTTCAGGAGGAATAGCTTTAATCATACGTTTCGACACCTAGCTCTGGAAACTTGTGGAAACTGTAGTGACACATGACATCAACAGGAGAACTGAGGGATCCAAGTTTCTAATATATCTTCTCAACTATTTGAGTTTGAACGATAATTCATATCATATTGCGTAGTGATGGTATGTAAATTCAATTAATGACGAAGGATACGTTCATCATGTTCAAATTTGCTACCAAAGATTATTGTCATCTCATCTTTACAATGGAAGTGAGCCCTCAGTTATCCCACGACGGCCTAAAAGAAACAAGAGGTGTTCGAAAATTTGAGCGTCTGTTGATACGGGTGAAGAAGTACGATTTGAAACCAGAACAGGGATCAAGGTCAAGAATCATAAAGCACTTTTTTATCATTGAAAAAGTACCAATTAGTTGATTGCAATTGATGCACAACGAAAGTTTAACAAAAACATGCGAAAATACGTGGAGTATTTGAGGGTTAAAGATCTCCCAATAGCAATGCCAATTCCTGGAGAGGATCGATTCTTTACTATTGAAAAAAAAATCTTTTTCACATTTTGTTCCTTCTACATGGAAAAAACTACTTAAATAGTCGATTTTCGATCATCTACTTAAGCAGTTGCTGCATCTGCAGTTAGTAGTTAGGGCGAGTAACACTTTAGCTGCCTCAACTGACTCGATATTTGCACTAACTAATGTGAATATCTGAGAAATTCCGAGTTAGTTGAAGCGGCTAACGTGTTACTTGTCCTGACTACTAAATAGCTGCAGCAACTACACAAATAAAAGCATTTTTTTGAATTTGAGAAATTGTTATTTGGATAGGTCGAAATGAATATTTCTTTGACTGAAATTGATATTTTGCACGAAAAAAGATAATTCATTATAGTAGCTAGGAATTAGTTGTGGCAGCTATTTCATGTGTTTGATATTTGGATAGCGAAAAAAATGGCTACAAGAACTAGATTTTAGCTCCAGTTGCAATAACGTTTGTTGCCACAGCTAAAAAATAGCTAGCCTAACTGATTTTTAGCTATCCAAATACCAACCACATCATTGTTTTCCGTGTGTTGGTTTGAACAAACTTATTATTCGCTCCTTGTTGGGACTCGGTGGTCGAGCGCCTGTGAATTGTGGACGAGTTTTTAGGATATCTTTTTTAATGAAAACAATCAACAATACCCGTACGGAAATATTTTGCTTAAACGTTTCTGCAAAACTGTGAATAATTTTTGAGAACCAGCACATTTTCTCTGAAAAAACTCTGACGAACTCTGAGAACCTCTGACATTTCATGCAAAATCTATCAAATTTGAGACATTATGTACGAATTTTTTTTCAGAGAGATTATTCTCCGGGTGATAACTGATCTACCAAATATTAAAAATATTATTATTTCTCTTTGCGTTTGAAATACAATTGAATTTGACCGTGTCGATATAAATGAAGAATGCACTCTAAAAAATAATTGTGAAATTTTCCCTCCAAAAAATAGTTGCAGCACAACTCTTCCATAATAGATAAAATTTTCCTTCACTTTTTGGAGGGTTTAACATCAGAACAGTAGAATGGTTCCGTAAAATGAAGGTATACCCAATGAACACACACACACGTTATTTCAACGTTGCGAAAACGTTAGACTGTCAAACGGACGTCAGTCGTTGATTTCATAACGTTCATTTTTAGTTGAAAAACTATTGTGGTTTTTTATGGTTGAAAAACACGTGATCTGCCGCGACATTTTTACGTTGAATCAACGCAAGAATATTACTAATCCACAACGTGTGGTTATTGACTGTTTTTGACGTTTTTATAACGTGCGTGTGTTTACTGGGTAATCTCCTCCCGTACAGCACCGGACATTTCTACGTTGCCTCCGCGTGGAATCTCCGTTCATCCACGTTCTATCCACGTCAACCATTTATCCACGTGGAGTCCACGGGGATGCGACGTGGAAGTCGGTGGATGTGCTGTTAGGGCTGCTCTTGCCATATTTTTTACAATTGCAGTACGGCGTTAGTGATGCCGATTCTTGAACAGATTCGATTCCCTTTTATAGAAAAAGCATTTAGTTATTATAGATTCGTATGAGATATCGATGAAAATTTGATATATTTTGTACAAAAAAGAATTTACTCTTTCGAGAATCGGCGTTACTAATACGAAATACCGTTAGCAAGCACAAACGTGACATTTTTGAGCGCACGCAGTTTAGGGTTAAAAATGGCGCTGAAGTTGGTCTCCTAAAAAAATGGACCTGGGTGGTGTGCCGAATTTTGGCTCCATAACTTATCTGAAAACAAAAGAAATGAATTTTGAATCAGTATGAGTGTAGTTACCGCAGGTATTAGGATACCGAAAAAAATGAAAGAATCAACAAACTGGTGCGTTTTTGAAATTGAAATGCCAAAAACAGAATTTTTTTTCATCATTTTTTGTATGTAAAATACATAATATTGCATAACATGGTAGCATTTGAGACAGATTGACCTAACAGTTTTTCTGCTTCACACCAGACAAAAGTAATTTCGAGATAAATATGTTCTTGGAGTTTGAATCGTTTATAAAACCAAAACAAACATTCAATCTCAAAGGAATTGATGGATCTTTGTTATTTGTCTTCTCCAATTGACTCCTTGACACTGGAAATATCGTCTGGAGAATATACTGTAAGATTTTGGGTCTCAAACAGTGGAGTATAGTGTCATTCGATGGAAAAGTCGTTTCCATAAACGATTCAAACTGCTGCAGCAACATAGATAAATGAGTTAAAGTATTGAAAATACTTTTGGAGTAACATAATATATTAACAAAGTTCAAATACCATTGTTCATTAGTTTCATGAAAAAAAAAATCCTAAAATCTCGTGAAATCCACAGGCGCTTGGCCACCGGGTGCCCTTAAATCTTGAGAGTGCAAGATGTGAAGATGTTATAACGGGAATATCTACCTGGAATAAAAGGACTTAGTCATGCTAGCTATTTTTACGTAGTTGTATTGAAGATAGTTGTGATGATAAACCAAATATTCATCGGAAATACTTCGTTAGTTGTCACAAATGTTTTGAGTATTCCCTACAAGGAAATTATATTGTTGTGAAAAACTAGTTAATCGAGTAAGAGAAATAGCTACATCATCTACTTTCCTTTGAAATAGCTTGTGGGGCTACTTTTTATTGCTTCCTTCGTTACTTACGTAGTCGCTACACCTGTGCGAATTTGATTGGAACAATCAAGTAATATGTAAACATACCAGGTCATTCAAATGTCCGTAGGATAAGTAAGAAAAAAACAGAAGTTTGACAAAATTCGATTTTATTATTCAACATAGTTGCCTTTGAGGGCGATGCAACGTACGATTTTCCAATTTTTCGATACCACTTTCATAGTACGATGTCTCTTTCTCTTCAAAATAGGCCTCAGTTTCAGAGATTACTTCATCATTGGACTTGAATTTCTTCCCAGCAAGCATTCTCTTAAGATCTGAAAACAGGAAAAAGTCGCTAGGGGCTAAATCTGGAGAATACGGTGGGTATGTAAGCAATTCGAAGCCCAATTCATTCAATTTTGCCATCGTTTTCATCGATTTGTGACACGGTAAATTGTCTTGGTGAAACAACATTTTTTTCATTCGCAACTGTGGCCGTGTCTTTCTGATTTGAGTCTTCAATCGATCCAAAAGTGCTCAGTTATGCCATCACCATGGATGCTTGTATGTAATGGTGGAGCCATATTTCATCCATTGTCACATATCGAGGATACAATTCGATTTTATTGCGGTTTAACAGCGCCAAACACTCCTCTGAAGCATCAATTCGTTTTTGATTTTGGTCGACTGTGAGCTCAAAGTGGCACCCACTTTGCACAAAGCTTTCGCATCCCCAAATGTTCGTGTAAAATGGTAAAAACGCCACCATCTGATATCTTTACAATGTTAGCTAGCTCGTGCACCTTCGATTTGCGATCGTCCATAACCAATTTGTGGATTTTTTTTATGTTTTCTGGAATAAGAACCTCATTTGGGCGTCTATTGCGCCCTGCGTCATTTGTGCTGGTACGACCAAGTTCAAATTCAGCCGTCCACTTCTCTACCATTTGTCTCGATGGAGCAGAGTCTAGGTAATGTTTATCAAGCCATTGTTTGGTTTTTCACTGTAATATTTTCCATCAAAAAGCAATGCTTCATCAAAACTCGAAATTCATTTGTTTTCGATTTTTTTTCAAAAACAAAAGTTGCTTCACACAAAATGCTAAAACTAAAAAATCAATAGTCAAATTGCTATAAACATTACACACATATTGTTTGAAGGTTAGTATTAAATGAAAATAATATGGATAAAATCTAGTAATGCCATCTATGTGTCATTCCTACGGACTTTTTGAATGGACTGCTATATAATCAGTTTGTATATAAATTATATATAAATTCCATACAATTGAATAAATTTATTCTAGTCGTGATCTTTCCAAAAGTTTTCTTTGTAAAATAGTGATTTCTGTCTTTGAACTGGATTAATGATGTTGGTTCTTAAGGGGTTTTATACAGTTAGAAGGCCGAAAAAAAGCGAATTTTCCAGAGTGTTTTCTGAAAAAACTTCCGAATTTATTGATTTAAAAATTTGTACACATATTATGGTATCTTTTAACTGTATTTTAAGACTTGGTATTAGTGAAAATATTCATTTGGAAAGGAGCTACAGCCGATCTCTGGAAGCTCCTCTCAAAAAATACGTTTTGCGGTGACCACTATATCTGTGAACCAGATCCTCTGAAATTAAAAAATCAAACAGATTTCGTTAAAGTAATGTTAAATACTCGTAATTGATCGAAGGAATAAGCGAAATAGATTTTTTTGACAAGATGGCGGTTTCTCAACAAAAAAAATCGATTTTTGACCAAAATTTCGGCCTTAAATTGTTTATGAAAAAAAAATTTTTATCGGTAAGGAAAAATCTTCGATTAATTATTGAAGAATATATTTAAGAAGCTTGTGTTAAAATTTGAGACTACATAATCGGTTTAGCCGTGTTCGAGTAATGTTGGTCACCGACTCTGAAAACACCATTTTGAGAAAAACGCGTTTAAAGTTTGAAAAGCAGTTTACATAGGACAAAGTTTGTTTTTTTTTTAACTCACATGCAGTCGTCTATTCTCACTGGAACGATATGCAATTTTCTGTGTGTATTATTAAATATATGTGCATTAAGAAAAAAAAAATCGATGTTCTGAATATTCTAACTGTATATAACCCCTTAAACAGGATCGATTCTTTTTTATAGCAAGAGTATTTAGTTTTCATAGATTTGTATAAAATATCGATATAAATTTGATATGATTTGTATAAAAAAGAATCAATTCTCTTGGGAACCATATCGCCAAACAGGATGAATCCCTTTTTCCCTGTAGAACGAGTATCTACTTTTTATAGATTTATATTAATATACATTATCAATAAAAATTCAATATATTCTCTTCACTGTAAAATATTTTGCGGCGTTGGAAATGGAGGTGCACGATATATAACGATATAGATCTTTTATATATAATTTTTCAAAGTTTTTCTGAATATTTTATAAAATTCAATATAAACTCGATAAAATTTCCATCAAAAATAACGATACCGTGAAATATCGTACACCTCCACCCGAGTGGAAAAATTTCCAAAATTATATATAATTTTTATATAATTCAATATAATTTATATATAATTTAGATATAATTCGATTTAAATTTTATACAATTTTGAAAATTTTTCCATTTGGGCAGTTGGAAAAAGTTTGTATTCAAATACAACATTGATATTTTACACAAATTTTATATAAAATAACACTGAGCCACGTCATAGATCCAGCCTTAGCTTCAACCCCTAACGGTGTTATTTTGGCATCGCATGGTGTCATTCCAACACCGAATTTTAGGGTGCACTCTCATAGAATTCGTGCGTTGTTCATTCCGACACCACTTTTTTTTACAGTGTATAAAAAGGATCGACATTACGATTACAAAGTCGCATACAGTTGTGTTATATTCGGAAAAAGATGTAAGCAATATCGTAAAGATCCTTACACGTATCGTATACAACATTCGATGTTGATTTATAACATTAAGAACTCCTTGCAATTGATTCAACATACTTATTCCGACGAATTTGAGGAAAAGAAAGGAGGGAAAAAATAAGTTTCGAACAGTTTTCTTAGCCTTCCGTGCGGCACATTCAGATACGGTAGATATTGCCACACGGTTTCCGATTACCAGTTAGTATCGTGGGTTATTCATGAACAAAGGGGCGAGAAGGGGGTTTTCATTATAATATCGAAGAGTAGGGGCAAGTTGTCGACTTCGACTACGAAGGCCACCGTTGGGACCGACCGTAGAATGTTGTAGACTCAAAGGACCAGAAAAGCGAAGCGAAGTGAAGTGAAGTGAAGTGAAGTGAAGGTTGGTAATAGGACGGTACCGAGAGGGGTACATACGTGACAGAGTCTGTAGATTGAAAGAAAAATAGAGGGAAAGAGAAGTAGGAGAGAAAGGGACAGAATATAGTAGGGGACTATGGGGTGCGCGCGGAGTGAGAGGTAGGGAGAGGTGCATGGCGGGTTTCTGTTCGTACGGCAGTTGCGATTCGACCGACGCGCGCGTTGTTTCGTTCCGTCCTGTACGTATTGTTTTATAGTGACAGCTTGTATGACAGCTGCTACTGTGGCTTTCGTACTGACGAAACTTTTTTTTTTATTTTACTCTGTCGTTAAGTGAATATGTTGTTGTGTGTCTGTTTTTCCATCGAAGTGTCATGATATAACAAACGGAGAAAATCATTCTACTTGCGGACATGTGAAAGTGTTTTACAAGTGTGTTGATTTTTGATCATTATTGATACAAGAAAAAAAAATAAGAAGTGTTGCGTTCGATCTGATGAAAAGTTGGTTACAAACAAAAACCTGAGTTTTATTTCAAGTGATTCAGTTTGAATAGCAGTTGATTCAAGGATACATTGATTAGCGGAGGAAAAATCGCTCGGGTGGAACCGAGAAGCAACAATTGTTTTTCTTGGTGAGTATTAAATGGACAAAACAATAGAAATCTTGCGGTATGACGACACAAGTCGCAAATAGAAATTATTGGAAGATTGAAGTACGTATTGCATGAAATGTTTCAGTGTGTGATATATCGTTTAACAACAGTTGTTTTTGAATTATGAATGCCAGTAACGTATGGATGCGTGGCGCCTGGCACGGAGCAGTGTTATAATAATAACGGGTCGTCGTCTTCTCGTCTACCACGACACCCGTGTTATTCTCGCCCGCAGGATCCCCTTTTACCCTTTGTCATAAATACTAAATACACGTGTGTACGCACGCCGACCAAAGTTGCGGGTACTTTCTTTCCACTGTTTTCATTCTTCGTGTCATGCGCGTGATTCGGGAAGAAAAATTTGCCCAACAATTAAATCTTTTGTTCTGTGTTTCTTTACTTTCTTTTTTCTTTTCACGGTTGGTTAGGGATATAATATCCCGCTGTAATATAGGAAGCGAATTATATACCGTTTTTGCTATACGAATTTTTTATTATTCAATAAAACTTACATCAGTCAAATACCCGTTCGTTGAAACTCGTGGAAGATTTTTATATTCCAACAAACCGGTTCTACGAGCATGTAACATTATTAGAAATACAGCGAATAGAATAATTCTGCTACTTAAGTACGTCGTGACTTCATAATAATCTTTGATTGTGCACAAGGATCTGGTAGAATATTGTTTGCACTTTTTTTATTTCATGAAAACACTTTTCTTATTTCACCGAATTTGGAATGTTATTTATTTTAGGCACCAAGAGATCGATCTAATGAGACTTGGGGCTGGAAAAATTGAAACTGTATTCAAATAGAGATTTTTCATTCTTAACAATTTTTGATAGAGTCTAAACTTTCAAGGATTCAAGTATTTCTACAATAATTGAAACACTAGCTAGGACAGTTCTTCGTTACCCCAGCTATGTAAAGTTACTTCATGTTATTACAGTACGATCATGAAACGCGTTGAGAAAAGTAGGATCCTCACTTCACTATGAAATAAACAACATACAGAAAAACCAAAATTAGTTGAAAATCTTATTTGTATTGCGAGTATCTCACTTTCTGGTCCGTGAATAGAATATGTTTTCCACGCCTGATCCATCGTCGATAAGTAAAGCGCTGAAGATTCGCTTTCAAATAAAATCGCTTGTTAGGATCACATGTGTATGGATGCCTATTTTTGCTTGAGTTGAAGCTAAACTTGGCGTCATGGGGAACGAAGAAAAGCAGAAAGATTACTCAATGCATTCGCGAAAATGCATGGTGGATATGATGCAGATTACTGGTTCGTGAGGATCAAAAAGTGTTGCCAATGAGGTTTTCTAGGATAAATTATTCCTTTTCCTGTCCATTTTCGAATACAATAATCTGATATTTCGGTAAGAATTGTTGTTTAGAAGTTTTGAATATCATAAAGTACTATACTTGATTCCTTAATTAAGGGGAGGTTCTCATCAAGCGAATTCCGAAATAAGGTGATTTTCTCGAAGGTTTTATTCAGAAGGAAGCAAACTGAGAACTCGAGTTATTCGAAACTCATTGAATGGGTCTTCAAGTACATGAAAAAAATGTTCTCAAGTTAAAGGATTCGTATCTCGTAACTTGAAAGGCGTTTTTGTCGAAACCGTGTTTTTCAAGTTTGGCTTCGTGATGTCTTAAAAACTACTAAACGGATCGCTCTTTGTTTTTTTTTTATTTTGAAGCTGATTCAATTTATTGGAGGATGAACCCAAATGGAGATGACATTTGCCTTTTTTTCTTTTTATAGCACTTTAAAGAGCGGAAACAGGTGAAAAAACGCTACCAAAAGTTTGCATGTCTGTCATTTTTTTAATTTCTGGACTCTTCATTGGTTTTATTGGTAAAACCTCCAACAAATATAATATATGTCATGGAAATTTTTGGATATTTGATTTCTGATAACTTTTGTAAGTGCCAAGTTTCAACATGTATCAACACTCCCATGGCATTATTTTTTACTGAAAAAAAATTTTTCATGTAATCAAAGATTCAATGAACAAGTGTGAGAACCCAGAGTTCTTCATTTACTTCCTTTCATGACCCGAGTGGAAAAATTTTCAAAATTGTTTGAAATTTATATCAAATCATATCTGAATTATATATAAATTATATTGAATTATACAAAAATTATATATAATTTTGAAAATTTTCCCACTCGGGGAAGTAAAAATTCGAGAAAATCACCTTATTTTGAGGTTGCTAGATGAGAACCTCCATTTAATCTTGGTTAATAACTTGCTGCGACAAACGATTGAATATCAGGGATTTTTTGAATAGAATCTTTGTCTTATGCTCTTACATCGTAAACAAATTAGCGATGGGCGATATTTGAAAATATCGATATTTTTTATAGAAATTTTGTTGAGTTTATATTGAATTTTATAAAATATCGATAAAAACTTTGTACAAATTTTATATAAAATATCGATATCCTGAAATATCGCCCATCACTGAAACAAATATGAATTGCATTTCTTACAGGAAGAGGAACTATTCAAATATTTCGTAGGTGAATTCATTGCTTGACTCTGAGCCTTGAAGTTTAAGTCAAGAAGAAAGGAAAAATGAATAGTACGTAAAACCAGAACGAACAGTTTCAATTTTCATACTTATTTCTCTTATAACTCTGAGTTATGGAGTTGCGGTATAGTGCTTGTATGAATTACGTATATATGATGAATGATTCAGATATGGATGATATTTTCATCTGAACAAGCATATCACATTTAACAACAGCATGATTTTCAACTGATAATAGATTATAGTGTAAATTTTTCTTATCTAACGAATAGGATATGTTGAAAATTAGGATCATGTCGATGAGCGTCAGCCTTGCGCATGTATAAACATTTTTTATCAGCGTATTACATGAATTGTGTATTCAACGAAACAGTGATATATTCTTATAAAACCAATGACAATAGCACTGGCCAGCAGCCATTTTGGTGCCCGAGGTTTGAGAACTGATTCGGAGTATAAAACAACATCAGATTTGTTGGATCAGTTAGTCTTTTTATAATTTCTTATATATAAAGTTTATCAATTATAGATTATATATGAAAATTATGTATAAAGGATAATGGAAAGTGAGCTGATTCAAGAAATGTGATATTCTTTTCACATTCAACGCACCAAAAGCATTCCGAGTCAGTTACCAAACCTAGGACACCAGAGAAAAAATTTGTTGTTGTTGAATTGTGGGTAGTTGTTACTTTCAGTAGGATGTGCTTGAAAATTCATAGGTGATTTTCATGTATTTATAATGACTCAATAATTAAATTCCAGTGTTAAATCCCGAGAGAAAAAATTTCAAAATTATATATAACGTAATTAGTTATATAGTGATAAAGTTCAATATAGTTTATATATAAATTATATATAATTTTGAAAATTTCTTCACCCAGGGTGGGTCAAATAAGTATTTCTTTGAATGCTATTCTTCATTCATTTTATTTTACCTGCTGTTTCGATACAGATTTCTATAATATAAATCATATGTTACTTTTTAAAGAATTATACAAAATCCTGTTCTATAAAATCAAGAGAAATTGTATATAAATTCTATTTAAATTCAATAAAATGATTTTTCAAACCAAGATTCTGAATGAACTGGATTTGAAAATTACATAAAAGTTAACGTGAAGAGATACTTTTTCGATCCATCGTATATTTGGATAGCAGAATATGACACACAGCTGATTGGAAAATACTCTGAAGTTGTACATTTGACTTGGCATTACAGGAAAACATTCCATCCAATCATGTGCAAAATGATAACAATTGAGAATGCGACTCCTCGTTTGGAAAAATGATGTGTCTCTTTTTAAATAGTAAAGAAAAAATATATGTTTGAGAGAGAAATTTTCTTTTGATATTCTCGTTTCCTTTCATTGATACTGGATTCTTTGAGTTTCGATTCTTTCTCGTTCTTCTTTTCATTCCAATTCAAATAAAAAAGATAAACAAGTTTTAATGTGAGTAGAATTACAAACTGTCAATGTTTTATCGTATAAATTAATAATATTCTTTATTTTGTTTTTCCTCGCATAAAATTGGTACTTGAATTTTTTTTCATTAATCATACGTAACGTTTCTTTCACCTCAAATATGTGTGAATAATATCATAAAATATACGAGATCTGTATCGGAATAGCAAGTAGGATGAAATAAAATAAATTACAAATGTATATTGTGTGTCAACTAACATAACACAATGATTAAAAAAGACTGTCAGAATTAATTTTATAGCGATAGGTAATGACATTTACGTCATCTTGATGTTTTATCACTCATATTCTTTTCAATATCTCATTCTTTAATTGAAAATATATTGTTGTAATTCCATCGTCAATTCTCAAGTTCAACAGCTAATTGAATTTGACATATTATTACGAAATTCAATTTCTAAATTTGACCTTTTATCGACAATAATAATATGTTTCCCATGTTATTAGCTAGCGATGCTTGCCCACGCTGTTGAAAAAAAAACTTGAATTTTCCGGTACCCAGGAACTGGAAAATTTTTGTTCATGATGAATTTTTCAGTTGACATACAATAAAATTTTGGTTGTACCGGAATTTTTTCGTATTTTACATGAAATTTCATGTTTTTTACCTCAATTTTTCCGATGCGCGTACTGAAATCCACATGATTCGAATTAGAGGTGCACGATATTTCACCATATTGATATTTTATATAGAATTTTTATAGATATTTCATAAAATTCAATATAAACTTGACAAAGTTTCTGCAAAAAATATCTATATCATGGAATATCGTGCACCTCTAATTCGAATGTAAATTCGGTACTGGAAGTTTTCCATACACTATTAGAGAAATCTGTCTTAATCTTGACAATGATATTTAAAGTTTTTTACATAAACATTTTATTGAATTTCATACGAAATTTTTTATGAAATTTCGTATGAAATTCAATAAAATGTTTATGTACAAAACTTCATAATATTAATGTTGAGTTTAAGACAGATTTTTCTAACAGTGTAGATTTTTTTACAGTGCAGATGAAGAAAGCTGAAACTCGCAGCCGATTGATTTAACTTTTGATAGAATCATTTATAACCTATATGTAAAAATTTCCTGCATGCATGTTGTAGTGTAACAGTTCGGTTGTAATACAATTTTGCTCAATAAATGATTATTCAATTCATATTTCAGCAGCAAAACCGCTAAGTTGAAAGCCACTTAATAAATTCTTGGTATGAAAAATATTCAAATTCAGTTCAATCAAAAGTTACAACAATCAGCTGCTAGCTTCTGGCCGCTAGTTTCAGCTTCATTGCAGATGAGACAACGGTAATTTTAATCCAGCGAGTACTTTACTGATTTGGTTTATCACTCTTAACACTGAAATTTCAATAATTTTTGGTCAATGGAACAAGCTCAAACACATGATGAGAAATTTGATCCTTTGGATCTGTCGGAAAAAGAAGAAGGAGAAACGTTTTGATTTACTTATTCGATGTGAAATTTCACTTCTATAAAAGGGTTCAAATACCAAGACTTGAAGGAATTTCTGACTTCATTTTCAAGCGACGTTATGTAATTGAGATCTTCCTCAGTATCATAATTTTGTGCACATCGACGTAATGTGGCAGAAAGAGATATTTTCAATTAAATTCTGTCAGTTTTGGATAAACTTGAAAGAAGGATTCGTTGAAATTCTGCTTCTCAGTTTATCCCAGCACCAATTTTAATGAGATATTCAAATCTATTGAATAGTTCGTTCCGAAAATATGTGATATTCAACTGGAATGATTACTCGAAACTCGTATTTGAATTCTCACTTCGCGCGAAATACCCTGTTTCTTGATAATTTTGTTGGACAACTGTTCTAAAGTCAACATTCGACCACGTGTCGGTTTGTTACAACACTTCAATCTCTTGAAATACCGATTCCAGTTGGTATGAACTCGAGTTTGTCGATACTTTCAACTAAAATCATTTTGAAATTTCACATAATTGTACCAAGAAAACACTTCGATGTATGTTTGTGCAAAAGTTGATTGATTTTTAATTAATTTCTGTGAGAAGAATGATGAAAAAGTTTTGTCGAGTGCTGTGTACGTACACGGAAGGAAGAAAATTGCGAATCCCTCTATATAGCACAACAACGGTGCACTTCGGGGCTTCAAATTGTGAATTTCATAAGTTCATTGTCCTCTTCACAGCATATATTACACTAAAAGTTAAGCCGGTGAGAAAAATTGCTGTTCGCAAACATGAATCCACTAGTTCTATTATCTTGTGAACAATATTACATTATATGTTGTGAAATTTACGATTTAATACCCTGGAACGTTCCTTTGTCATAATACGAAGTCAATTTTTACATTTTTTTCCATATAATAATTAAAATGTACGATAAAACAGGACCGATTCAGTGTTGTCGGTACATAACTAAATTTAAATTTGAATAAATATGCATACATGCATATACATTATACCGTATAAATGTTCTGTGAATTTTTATGGCATTAAGGGAGAACTAGTATCGATATGGAGTCTCTCTCTTCCTCTGTCTCATAATAAATATCTATTTATCTATAACCGTGTCGTTTTATAATCAACGACACGAGTTACCGACACTAGTACTCTCTTAAGGACTCATTTTGTAATCATAACATAAAAAACATGAGAATTCGTTGAATCTTGTACACATGTAATTAGTCATGAAATTTTCAAGCAAAGAATTCATAAAAAAGCAAGGATTGTAATGGAATAATAATAACGCCTGAAATTTTTCTAGAATTCAATAAACAGGGTGTTATTGGGAAGAGAATATTCACCTCATCGCACATGCACATTTTTTTCATTGTTAGATAGAAAAAGAAAATATTTTTCGAACCATATTTTCAATGTTGATTAGCAGTGCCAGCCTTAACCCTCGGTTACCTCACGTATTTTCGCATGCTTCCGTTAAACTTTCGTTGTGCACTTCAATCAACTAAATGGTACTTTTTCAATGATGACAAAATGTTTTATGATTCTTGAATTTGATCCTTGCTCTGGTTTCGAATCGTACCTCTTCACCACTTTGAACAGAAGATCAGATTTTGGCAAACCTCTCGTTCCCTTTTGACCCTCGTGGAGTAACTGAGGGTTAAGAGTGGTTGAGATGGGTAGTTGCTCAGGGTGTTTCACTTTTGGGGTGTTAGCTTTCGACATATTATAATCCTCATTTTTGTGTGTGCTGTCAATTTTTACATAAAGCTGAAATTGGCAGCCCCGTAAAGCTAGTAGCCGATTATTATAACTTTTTACACAAAACTTTAAGCATTTAAAAGGTTTCGGGGGATGTCGATTAATCGGGTTCTGTTGTGAACAATGCTTCAACAACGTTTAATGAGAAGATACAACAATCCGCTGCTAGATTTACGGCTGCCAGTTGCAGTTCCATAATTTTTTTTTTACATTCAATAAATTTAGTTTAGTTCATGTATTGTAGGACATAATATTGCATGAAAAAAGATTTCAAATTTTACTCGAATCATTCTATTCAAAAATATGTTTTTGTTTACATTTGGAGAAATTGATATTCATTTTCATTCCAAAATCATTAACGCATTCAATGACGCTGCTGATACTGGAAGTCGCGAAGCTAGCAGATGATTGTCATAGCTTCTTGCATATGAATTTATTCAAGGATTCAAGCATCTGGAAGATTTGGTGGAATATCCTTTCACCGATTTCTGATGGAAACAAGCTTTAACAACTTCTAATTAAAAGTTACAACAATCGGCTGCTAGCTTTACGCAAGGAGTATCAGGAGGGAACATAGCGGTGGTAGGGATGAAACTCACATCCCGAAGATCTACTTTCTGGTAGATCCAATCAATGAGAGCATAATTCTAAAAGTAAAATAAGTGAATTTTACTTTTGGAAACTGAACTTCGGTTGGTTGAAGCCATAAGAAAGTTGGTTTCGAGGGTGTGAGTTTTCGTTTCAATAATTTCTACCCCTTCCACCCTCCTATGTTATGTTTCCTTCTAATACTCTTTGACTTCACGGCTGTTAGTTTCAGCTTGGTATTTCTTATGAAGCTGAAGCTTGAAAACTTGAAGTCTAGGTGATTTTAACATTTTCATGGAAAAATTTAAACTGCACCAATGAAGTTTGTGAATCATATTTTTCGAAGAAATATTCCAATGCACCTCAGCTCAGTTTAATATACGAGGTCGGCTAGTTTACGTATGTACTGAGAGGAAGACTTGTTTGGATTTAATAAATCTTCATTTGAAGACAATGGAATAAATATTTATCCCACCCAAAAATGCGTCTCTGTTCTTAAATATGGCCGCATTCAAGTAAAAATCTCTTAAATACAAATGAATTTTTCTTTCAGTGTGTCAGTTCCAGCTCCATAAATGTCCAAGGTTGTTGAATAAATAACGAAAAGTTCGGTGACCGATTCCTTCCTTGTGGAAATGGAATTTGAAGGGTTAGATATACGAGAACTATTCAATCATCTAATGGTCTCGTTTTTATCTGACAACGCTGTAAATTTTTCCCCAAGTTCAGATTTATAAAAGCTTCAGTTGATAGAGTTGTAATACTAGCTAACTAACCGTTACCATAAATTATCCTCAAGGAAGAAAAATTTCTCTGAATTTCACTGAAAAATTCTGAAAACCTGTAAAAATTTTTTCAAACTCTGGTTATCTCTGACTGTCATTTTTTAAAGCTCCTATAGCTAAATTTTAGTTAATGTTGCTAAGAAATCAGCTATCCTGGTGGTGCTGAAATGTTCAGCTATAATAGCAAAAATTTCTTTTCGTGCGTTTTTCCACTGAAAAGTTTTCTGAAAATCATTAAAACTCTGTGAGGAACTATGAACAACTCTGAAAAACTCTCTACTGAAGATCTCTAAAAATGTCAGTGAAATTTTTCTACCAGGGATGAGTTCGAATCTTTCTGTTTTGATGGAATTACTGAAATTCTATGGATAACCGAATACATTGTTCTCAGAAACGAATACGTGATCATTGGAATAGCGAACAAAAGAACAAGAAATTACGTTTCATGGCATATTGAGAGGAGATTATTCTTAGTGGAACACACAAAACCATTTTCATTGAATGTGTTTGACTGTATCACATTTCCTGTGCTATTTGAGGAACCCATCGATTGGTTATCACAATGACGTGTATAACATATTAAATTCCATTACTCAATATGACCACTCTATTGAACGTGTTTATCACAACTATATAATAGATTATGACGACGAATCGATTGGATAGATTCCATTCAATCAAAGAAACAGTTACCGCGACCACACATTTTCTTCCCTGTTTGAGTCTTGTATCGGAATGCCATGTTATTTCTTTCTTTGGTTTTCCCAAAGATTTCTTCTGATCCCTCTTGCTCGTAAATCCTCACCACGTAACGCTCCAGGTAATTACCTGCTGCGCCAGGAGTCATTCCAAGTCCCAAATTCATACGGTTGTCTCGTCGCATAAAGAAACATCTACGGGGATTCGATATGGTCAACTTTTCGAAACCCTGAGGAAAATTTCCATTCGTTTTAGAACAATCGAGAGGCCAATGGCTTCGTGTGACGCGTGCAGCAACAATCATAACGTACCGTCACCTCATTATTCGGGCAATTCAGCTGTTTTCTTATAGGTGTCCTTTAAAACCAGATGTGAAAGTCGAATGTGCATGAAATTTGGAAATAACAGTTCTTCTGATATCATCTGTTATCTGTTTTCGATAAAAAAAGCTCCAGTTTTAAAAAGTTGCACTGTGAAAGATAGAAGGTATTCGATGGCATCACACTCTCTAAATTCCTTGGAGTGAAAATACTGCAACTCCGAAAGAGTGAAAAATTTCACTCTTAAAGAGTGGAGCTCCCACTCCGTTCTAGAGTTGCAGTATTTTGACTCTTTGAAGAGTGAATATTCACTCCAAAGAATTTAGAGAGCAATTGTGTGATAAACTTTTATCGACCAAGAGGCAAGAAACAATTCTTGATACACGAGGTAATGTTTTTGATTACACTTTAACGCGCTATTTATTGAAAACATGATGAATGCGTTCGGAGAAGTATCACTAATTTCATATGAAGAGTACAGATGAAATGCTAGATATGAGATTTGTGTAAAGTGAGTTTGTAAGCAAATACTATGCGCACAGATGAGAATCGAGTTTCGTTTTGAAAATGAAATGAAACAGTAGTGTGAGTTTGAGCGAAGAGGGATATATATATATATGCATATAGGGTGTCCTAGAATTCACGCCATGCTTAGAATTCTGAGAAATATTTTCTTTTCTACAAAGAGGAGAACTATTCTTCTTGTATAAAAGAGAACTATATAGCTATGTTGGTTTTCAATCCTCATCGTTGTAGATACAATTTAAGGATTCAGTTGTCATTTTCACACTGAGAAGAATATATTTTTACCTCTTATGAATAATTCGAATTTGAACGGCAGTTGCTCTTCTTCAAAATTTGATTTTTGTGCATGAGAGATGAATAATTAAAACTTAGTATCTTAACTCTCGTTCAGTGCTGATAGAAATACATTCGGAAAATAATTTCTTTCGATTTATAAATGAGCTTATGAAATTCCAGTTAGAAATTTCGTTTCGAATAACTTCAAAACTCGTCATGAATATTTCATGAGTACTTGAAGAGTCGGATTAATGAGCAGAAAGAAATCCTTTTCGAAAACTCTTTCGGTTCACGACCAGGAATTGTTCTGTTTTTTTTCGTGGATCTATAGGAATCTTCTATAGGAATGATGATTTCGTGTAAGAAAATTGTATACCTTTTGCTTTACATGGAATTGTTTTCGTGGATGTTTTGCATTAGATTATATGAAGCTCAAACCGGCAGCCGTAAAGCTAACATCCGATCGTCACAATTTTTCACATTAAACGCTTATTGACGATTTAAGGCTCTGAAACGTTCAATGGAACACTACTTGATCGATTTCATTGGTATGAGCAAAGCTTAAGCAACGTTCAATCCAAAGTTACAAAAACTGGCTGCTGGCTTCAGCTTCATCGCACTGAGAGAAAAAACTGTAGCCGAAGATGAGCACAATACAGTTTTCAGTCACCGTAGCTGTATTATCACTATCATAGCGATTCTTATAGTCATATCAATGGTCACTATAATTACAAAAATGTACTGGCAATTATTCCCATACACTCTTCTTTTCGTCCTTGAGTTTCAACACTTGAGAGTTATAAAATTTTCACGGAAAAAAATAGTTGTGGTAGCTACTCACTTATTTAATACCCGTTTTTCACCGCTGTAGCTAGTTTTTAGCTACCGCAATTAGAAATCGTAGCTGTAACTGCACAGGTTTTGTGGTTGATATTTGGATAGCAAAATAATTTAGCTGTTGAATTTTCGCTGCGACAGCTACATTTTTTGCTACTATCGCTGAGTGAGTGGCTGTGACAGTTAAAAAATAGCTCCCGTAGCTAACTTCCAGCTATCCAAATCATGGCTAATTGTTTTTTCCGTGTGCTCAAATCACGTTTCGCATTGCCCCTTAATCCTCTTGAAGCACTGTAAATTTTCGTAAACTGTATTTCAGTTTACAATTTTTCGCATTCGTTCTTCCTATTTCTTTGTATGGTGTCTTTTTAAACAAGAATCTGTGAAGAGAACTTTCCATACATGGTTCACTCGTTTCAAAACAACCTGTACAATAAGAGAAAAAAAATTCCGTTTCGTATTCCTTGACTTTTTCCACGAGGACGATGATTTCAATCCGACTGGAATTGGAATTCTTAGTTAGGATAATCGTCAGGATATTTTGTTTTGTTGAATAAAATCCGCTCATTTAACCCCTTTCTTCTCTTCATCGAATGAACATTTACGTAAATGCCAAGAAAGTAATGTCAAGGTAAAGAGAAATATTATAATATATCTCGGTTATTATATTACTGTGCTTCTGCGTAATTTCTTTCTCTGCAGAAGAGCAACATTATTTTCTGGAAGATTCACTGGAAAAATGGCTTTTGAATAACTCTTATAGGTGGAATCTTTCTTTTATCCTTTGCAGTATCATACGCCCGTTGCTTATCCTCGTGAGAATGAATATGGAAAGAAAAAGAAACCATTAACATCCAGCGTCTACCAGACTGTATGGATTTTATTTAGTATTTATAAGCTGTGGTGGTGAATTATTATACGGATGAAGATACGGTCTTTTAGTAACGAGACACGACGTATCAATAATTACGATATATCACGGCCAATATTGGCGTCGATTAATATTTACAAAGTTTCTTACTGGAGAAGGCCAATGATGGTTGGTTGGTCGGAGTTGTCGTATCAAACACCAGTTAAGCCAGTGCTCTACCACGCGTTATGTGTTACGTTCAAGTTTCTGCCTTCTTGCCTCCCTTTACCCTTGTCCTGCCATACTTTGCCTCGGGGGAAAAAGTTCTCAAAACCGGTTCCCGAGCTCTACGCGTATACAGAAAAAGGGAGTAGTAGGGGGTTTCGGGCAGAGAGAGAGAACGAAAGATAGATGGAATCAAGCTCCATCTCGTCGAGTAGCTCAAGAGTTAGTTGTTCCAACTTTCTAAACTTCCGTCGTTTTATAGTTCGTTGACATAAACGAAAAGGTAGCAATTTTGAAGTAATCGAGGAGGGGCGCAAGAGTCTCTTCTGTTCAATTCTTACTCATAATTTGATTAATTTGAAAACCAATAAATTGGTTGGAATTACAAAATTACCAAAGTGGAAAAATTTTCAAAATTTTCTATAAATTGTATATAATTTTGACAAATCTTTCCACTCGGGTGTGGGTTTATAATTATAGATGTCTTATAGTATTCCTGGAACTGTGCTTCTGTCTTGCATTGAACAACTTCAATGGCTTTCTTGAAGAGTGGATGGGAGTAAGGGATTGAAATGTAGGAAATTCAAATACAACTAACGTAGAAAGATTAAGTTTCGTTTTTCGTCAATTTTACAAAATTTCCATAGAAAATTTCTGGGGAGAAAAATTCTTGTAAATTTGTTCGAAATTCTCTATCCGATATGGAGGTTTTCATAAATTCAGGGACAATTTTTTTACAGTATTTTTCATACGTTATTGGTATTGCTGGAGATTTCTGCCAGTACATTGTGGATTCAATGAATGAAATCCAACGTAATTTCGTGCTTAAGAACTTCCTTAACTTTTAACATAATCATCTCAATTGAATGTAATGTAGTCACAATGATGATAATCTTTGCAGTTGATAAAGTATTCTTCGGACATGATGTTTATTGAGTGACAGATGTTCAAGCTTATTGTAAAAATGTTATTCATGGAATAAAAAATACCTGTATTGGATGCTGGTGAGATTTTTAGAACAGTTATTTTCAATTAGAAAAGTGCATAAAATATGATGATATCAAGGTTTCTTTTTAAAATTCGTGTGATGTCTTTCGACGAATTCGCAGTCTCATGATTATTAAATTGAGAAGGTTAAATACATTTGTTGATGGGATAAGAAAAATCAATTACAGGTCAACCTACGATTTGTACTATCAAGTTTATCAGATCGATAAGGATTCCGCAGCATTTTTTTTATCTATTCAGACATTGAGAGAATTTCAAGGAGACTTGCGTTATATAAGATATATCTTTGAAATTCAAACATTTTCAACATTGTTGTAACAGAGATTTTGAACCATTCTTCACAAGTTTTCAAAATATCTCCAGTAAGACACACTGTTCGAAATGTTTGTGAATTTCATAACCATCCTCAAACTTTTGTACATTGAATGCAATAGCTGTGTATGAATCCCACTTGACTGCACATTTTTCAATTGAACGACCATGCAGTTGATATAATCGACATTCACATGAAATGATCAATTCAAAAATAATGAGATGATCAATTTATAGAAGAATTGTGTTCATTTTGAACAAAAGCAGGTACCACAGATCGCAAAGATATTTTGTTAAATATCATTGAAATACGTACTTGGAATATTACGTAGTATATTTTCCAGTTTTAATCGAGAGACTTGATAAGATAATAAATAGTGTATATGAAAGCTGTTAACGATACTCAATATTGAATTGAATTGGTAACTTCTTATTTGACAACCCCCGCACATGAATTATAAAGAAATAAAAGACTTCCTCTCTGCAGAAAAATATTCTCCACCGATGAACCATAGGAAAATAAGAAATTATAAAAAGGAAGTCGATTTAATTAAAGATTCTTTTGCATAATAGATTCTAATTATTCCATTGTCACTTCAAACATACAGTCTCTGTTCATACGAATATGAGCCTGTTACTTCTACTATCAACGCTACTACTAGTACCACCACTACTGTTACTACTAGTAATAATAATAATACCGTCTGAGCGAGGGCGGAAATACTTATACGTGTACGGATGTGCGTGTATGCGTGTATGCTAAATGTAGAAGTTAATTAAACCAGCAAGTATAGTTCCTCTCTAATTTGTCCTTCAATACCCAAAGCGTTATAAAGTTCATACAGCGGGCAATTATATATGTCTATGATGTATTTGTACTATATGCGTTCTATCGATTGATATTTGATAAATACCCATTATCAATAGATACTAAAAAAAACGTTTCATAAATACACTTGCTTATGTAGCTTTATGTGATCAAGGAAACCTCAATGTTATTATATAGTTTAGATTATCATTTTACGTGGTTTCGATATTACCACAGCACGTCGATGACGAGATCTGAGATTACTCACTATCTCAAAAATCCTAAACACATTAAGTCATCATCACGATACTATCGATACAAACTGTGGGAAATGAAGCAAATGTTATGATAGGAGTTACATCGAGGTTAATAGTTCATTGCTAGAATTATCTGCATGAAAGTTCATGTACAAGGTTTGGAAGTTTTTTGTTCACATACATTTAAAAATCTGAATATCGACTAAATATGCTAATAATAAGATACTGGATCATAGTGAAATCGAATTTATATATAATTATTCAATGCATTATACAGTTGATATCAGAAGTAAGTGCTTTCAGAAGTGTTTGAAAAAACAAAACATTCAATACTTTGTATTGTGCAGAAGGTATGTATGAAATTTGTTTCATTCACTGAATAATATTTACAAAGTTTTGTTATTCAAGATGTATTCAACAGAATGAAATTGAAGGAGTTTCTCTTTGATTACCGTTGAATTGAAGATAGTAGATTGAAAAACCACTTCAATATTATATTTTATCATCCGTTCTCATTCATATTAGAATTCTTAATTTTAAGTGCTCTCTTTTGAAAGTTTGAGTTCAGCAATTAAGGCTGAGAACATTGAGGAAAGAGTGGATATACATCACTTGAGACCACCAGATCCAAAGAAATGCTTCTCAGTCGCGGGAGATGTTAAGTATTTGTGTAGTTTTCTGTTTTATTTTTAATATAAAATATTTTTTCACCGCATCGAAGGAAATATCTTTTTTTTTTTTTCAAGAGAGAGAATCGAAAATATACTGCTGGTTTGATTTGAAAATCAAATTTTCATGGTTATTCGATTCGAGGTTGAATACATAATACGATGAAAAATTTCAAACGTCCAATGCACGAGCATTGAAAACAGACATTATAAAAACATTACTTTTTCCCGTGAGCGATAAAATGTCGTATATATTTTTACATATTTTCTTCCGTTTGGTTCAACAGGGAAGGGGTTAAATTTGAATTTCTCCAACGAAACAAAGAGAATGTTCAAACAAATCTGGAATACCTCAATCAAAGTTTCGAGACAATTGAAGCCACGAATTTCAAGCACTTTTTTTCTCGAGTGTGTGTGGGTTTTTTTAGTGATGAAAAAGTGAAAGTACATAGATGCGATTGGAAGTGTGGAAAGTAAAGTACAAACAAATTGAACAGGGGTGGAAGAGCGAATTAAAAAAACCTCTTGACGTTTGAAATTTGATGATTAAATATCGTCGAGACTTCATTCTTTGCACATAAGATCATACAACATTGCGTGAAATGTATTTTTAAAAACATAAAATAAACATTCATCATTTCAAAGTAAGAGAATTATTTGTATTTTCTTTTATGAATTTTATCGCGATCAACGTGGGGCGAATTGTTTGAGCATATATACGCTCAGCTGCATTTCGTTGATGAAAGTTTGCAATAGTATCTTTTCTTCCATACATCATTCGTTTTTATTTTATCTACGCGGCGATTCATCGATTTGAAAAACAGCGTAAAACGAGAAAATTGAAACTAAAAATGAAGAGAGAAGAAACTTTGAGCGTATTGTTTCTTGGAGGTCTTGGTAGAATAGATACGCTTTGTTCTTTCGTTAATTGAACCGCGGAAATCCCGAGAAGTGTATTTCACTCGGTGGTGGAAAAATTTTTAATATACAAGGTGATTTCTTTTTTTTCCCTTAGTACCGGCGTTGCAGTCGTCGAATGGTTTCGGATACTTTCTCTTTTCGCTCTTTGACGAGTAGAGTCAAAGTACACACGTGTGTTCTTTCATGAGGGTATAGAGAAATTAAATTCCATTCTTCTTTCTCTTTCATTTCACGTTCATTGTATGGATTTTCATAAGAGCATCAGCGGTCTAACACTTCCTTTGATAGATCATTTTTCTTAAGTTTATGCATCGTAATGAAATCCTGAGAATAATTTCATATATGGTATAACGTGGATTACGAACATGTAGATTGGACGTATAGACGGCTAGCGACTTTGAACTCATTCAAGTTTTTCATTCTCATAGAACGCAACCATTTGTTCGATACAATTGTATGTATGAGGGTGTACATGTGCATAATATAACAAGCAAGGCTTATTAAACATATCTTATGCAAGGTCTTCGACCGTATTACGATTCACAGACACTGATCTCTGACAAAGAACGAGTAATTTGCTTGAGGTGTGAACAATAGGCTCTCCTTCCATGTGACTGTATATTATTCTTGGAGTATAACTTTGTTGTTCTATATATACGTACATGCGTGTATATGTATTTATCGTATCGTGATGTCTTTGACGTACAAATAGCGAGTATAATTGGCTCGCGTACTCTCAGTGATACGATTCGATGAACGAAAACACGCATAAGAGAAGTTTCCTAATTTTCAGAATTTCAAATTCCAATATTTTCAATAATAAATTTTGAAAATTCATCACGTATTTCTTAAAAAAAAAGACATAAGGAAGGTACGTGTTGTATCGCACAATATTGAGAATTCTTGTTAAAATAACCGTGGAATTTTCTCTCCACAGGAACAGTATTTCGTCACTTTATTATTCTCTGTGAGAGATTCAAATTTCAAACCTCAGATGACGTGAGAGGTATAGTCATTGAAATTTCAACTGAGAAAACATAGGATTTATTCTTATCTGAACATTCGCAAACATCTGGAAATCGTGAAATATCTGATACTAAGTTTAGGATCATCTTAATATTACGTGATTGAATTTATTATTCGCTTCTTTGTTACGCTAAATCTCTGAAATTGGAGCAAAAGAGAGAGGGAACTTGTAAATTCACTTTGCGTAATACTTGAATGGTTCTTCTCAATGAATGAAACATTCATTTGATTCAATTACTAATTTCTTATCAGTTTTAAATAAATTCATTGATTTGGCATCAAAGTTTGTACAACTCTTTATTTATATCAAGTGAAAAATTTCCATCCAAAGATTAAAATATTTTTCACTATTATTGATAGTTTTAAACTTTTTGATTTGAGAGTTAGTTTTCGTTTCACTCATCAAATCAAATAGTTGCCTAGAGTTCAAAGTTTATTATGAAAGATGCAGTAGTTCAGGTCAAATACACAAGCTTAGTTTGACTCGAACTGATTTCACATATGTTGTGTGACGGAAATTTTGGTAACACATGTTTTTTTGGTCCAAAGTGAAACAAATGACTATATCAATCATGTCCGAGTTTTCATCTGGAAGAACATGAGCTCCCCAGATGAAGCTTTCCATCGGAATAACTCCGATTCTTTAGGACTGAACGGAATGACAAATTATTATTGATAAAACCATTAGATCAAGAGGATTACTTTGAAATTACTAGAATTTGTTTAGGCAGTTGTTTTTAGACTTACAAATCACTCAATATGGTTTTCCGGTTGGAGTTGGGTTGAAATAAAAGGAATCGTGGGATGAGGATGAACTACTACTGAGTCATTCTTGGGCTTGGAAATCAGTGCCTAAATGTATAAGAGGTATTCTGGAGTTGGAGAGTTTATAAAATTTCTTATCATTAGGATTATCCCTTTTACGTGAAAATAGTTATATAAAGTGTTTACAAAATTTTGATTGAAATCCATGCAGTGAAGATCCTGGTATTTGTATTTAATTATTCTCACTTTATAAACCATTCAAGTGTAAACATTTTGGATTGATCTGTCTTGGATGAAAGTATGAAACTTATTGAATCCTCTCAATTATGAAAGTTGACATTTTGAAAACGCGTCGCTCATACGATTTCGAATATGTCAAAGGATTTGTATTTGTAATGAAGCGTATAAAAACCACGCGTCTCGTGAGCGTATACTTGATTCAACGTAATCAATAAATTTAGGCCATTTGTAAAGATGACGGAGACATGGGGGCGTGGAATATAGTATAGAATATTAACAACGTATTCAGATCTCAAGATAGCGGGATTTTCTAGGAAATTTATTATAATGCCAATGATATATATTTGAGAATTTGTATCGTAGACTCTCACTTATACACAAATCAGTGTTAAAATATATTGCAATCACCCGCGTGAGGGTTAAATTGAATAATTACGTACTTGAATTGAATAAAAAATTTCATTGGCGTACGAATAAGATTTATTTATATAAACAGCAGAGATAGGGTGTATAGGAAAATATTGAGAATTGCCATTTGGAGATAGAAAATTAATTCACATTGATTTATAGTCTTATCAGAATCGGCATCTGTTGGCAAACCGAAGAGGGTGCTGTCTACGTAGTAAAGAGAAAAATTATGAGTACGAAATTACACCTTTTTTCGTGTTGTTGTGCCGCGTTTCAGGATTGAATTTTACATTCACTTCAATTCACTCTCGCCTCAGAGTATTTTATATCCCACTTCGTGTTCATTAAAACACCCAAATGTGGTATAATAACACGTAACGTGCTGCATATGGATTCACATTCATGTTTTTTCACTATCTAGGTTGGTAAGCTTTGTTACTTGGGCAATAACGCATTTAATGGATTTTTTTATGAATCTCAACTCAACACCTGAAATACCTACAATACATATTTTTGTTGGGAATTTCAGTTATTTGTCTTTTGAAATTATAAACATGTGAATTGCGATGCTTTCGTGTATTGCATGGAGAAAAAAAGAAATCTGATTCCACAGCCAAATTTCGGTTATTCCTGATCAGGTCGATCTGATATTTCAAAAGGACATGACGAGCTAATCAAAATCAAGCATGCTTATTACATGGCTGAGGAAGTAGAATGAGATATAGGTCGTGTGATTGAAACTTGCAGCCAAAACCTAATGGCTGATTGTTGTAGGAGAAATTGATCGGATGGCTTCTAACTATTGAGTTTCGGTATTTGGATGTTTGATCAAATAATTCTATCAGGAGTTAGCTGATTGCTTATGAAGTTGAAACTGGTAGCCGGAGAATATCGGTCCAGTAAAGTACCTTTTTAATTAAACATCTCATCAAGAATCTGAGCAGCTAAAACGCATAGCTCAGAACAGATGAATTGATTTTCTTTTATATCAGAAAGGCTTGAACATCGTTTAGCAAAGGGTCTAGCAGTAGTTCACCTCATGACTCTGAATCCACTCAGTGGATTTATAGCGACCGATTCACTTGGATAGTGATTTTCAAGCCCAGGAATAATTTCATGATTTATCCTAATTCCGCGATGTTCCTTATTTTGACCTAAACTCAGCCCAAAAAACATTGAGTATTTCCTGAACTTAAGAAACTCTGCCCAAACGAATTCGCTGATATTCTCAAGTAACGCGACCGTTCTTAACCGTAATTAAATGTTCTTTTGGTATGAGTTTTCTTATCAAATTCTTTATAAAAGCTTTGAAAATTGTGCTCAAACACTGATCGAATGATTTATAGAATGAAAATGTTGCACGCTAAGTTGGAATTTACTACAAAATTTGGTACCAGAGTTCAGAAGAATTATTTATAACTCGAATACTGGCAATCATTCGTTTCACCTGCAATTTGACATTTCAACCGACTAGAAATGATTCATTGAAGCATATTTGATCATGGACAAGTCGAGGTCAGATGAAGTTGGCTTCAATGCTGGTCCAATTAGAGTCTGATGGGGTTACGAAATCAGGAGGTGCAGAGACACTCATACTTTGAACAAACGTGGTTCTTTGTAAAGCGATGTACGACTGTGCGAGAAAATTTGCACCTCACCGGGATCTGATACGTAATCCTGACTTGGAATATTGATTTTCCGGCAAAGGCTGCGCCAAGTTTGTTGGATCGGGGCCTGATTGGTTCACTTCAAAGACAGACTTGTCTACATACAATGACCACAAGAAAAACTTTTTCCTCTGTTTCGTGAGTTCTGGGAACCTTCGAACGAAACATATCACGAGGTACAAAATGTTTATTGGATTCTAATTTAGGATTCAGGGAAAAATCTGTCATCGGGTTAACGAAGATTATAATGGAATTTCTCTTGACTTGAAGTCTCTCTTTCCTTTTTCTAGGGCATTCAACATTTGAGAAGAAAAATAGTTCATTAAATGAAAAAAATTTCAAATAGAAATTTGAGTTCCTGATCAAAAATCAAATTTCGTCGTCTAAGCGGAGAATGCAAAAAGTATGCAAACACAAGGTTATTCGAATTTTGACTGATCAATTCTCAAGACTGCTGCGATGTGAATTCATCGTTGAGAGATGAAAATTCATGAAATTCAATAACACAAAATAGTCTGGGGGGTTTTTGTTATTTGTAAAGTATATTATACATTTTGCGGGGTATCCCTCATTCTCGTTGTATCGAACAATGAACTTGGTGAATCATTAAACATCATTAAATATCATTACATATCATCAGCATTCATATTATCACAAAAGGTTATTATGCATCTTTCTTCGAACATGAAATATTCGTAATTTTCAACCGCTAGAATTTCAATTTCAACTTCAACTTCATCCGTCATTGTACCGTACAGTATTGCGAATTCTATTTTCTCCATTGAAACAAGCATATGTATATTCATTTAACATCTTGTCGTTCTCGCATATAACAGGGAATAATAAATCTGTACCATATTACAATTGTTTTAGGAATGAAAGAGGAGATCCTCTATTGTTTAACTTTTATGTTGAAAATGAGAATTTTAATAAAATATTGAGTTGTAACATAAGCCATGCTCTGCATTGAAAATGGATGTTTTTGCAAAAAAAAAACCTCGTAGTTTCGGATTCTGCACGTAGATCTAATATTGATGTGAAAAATCCGAACTCACGAAAGCCGGGTAGGAATGTCTTCAAAATTATTAATATGACACGCTGAGAGCAAGAATGCCACTCACACTGTTTCGTCGAGCAAAGACAAGACAGGAACTTTTGAGAGCAAGAATGGAACTTCAAAAGTTTCGAGCAAAAGCGATACACTTATAATTCGGGAAACAAGCAACCAAAAAAATCTCCGGGCAAAAATGAATCATTGACAAGCTCGAGTCAAAACAAGCCAGCGCATGAATACAAAGTTGGGTTGTGCGTTGGTTCGTTTTTGCTCGAGCTTTTCAGTGTTTCATTTTGAAAATTTCTTTGGTTGCTTTTTTGTCCCGAGTTATGAGTGTATCGCTTTTGCTCGGAACTTTCAACGTTCCATTCTTGCTCTCAAAAGTCCCAACTCCTGTGTTTGCTTGACAACAATGTGAGTGTCACTTTTGCTCTTCATATAATAATTTTGAGAATTCTTCCACTCTGGAAGCTTTAAATCTAATTCCATAATTTATGCAAAGGATTCCAACATAGTTTAAATAAAAATCGAAGATTCTATGGTATTCTTTTAGTAGAAATTTCACTTTAATGTTTTCTTAATAATTTCCAAGTTCTTCGAGCTCTTTCATTCCTTCTGAGGAATATCTCATATTACATTCCAGGAACGAAAATACAAATTGCATTCCAATTACATTTCATTCGCCTCAAAACCGTTTAGAATCATCACATTCTTGATTACAACAATACGATCAATTTCTTTCACAAAAGATCACGTAACAACGTTTCAAAGAGAATTAAATTCATTGAACATATGATACCTTCATTCGTTCGCCAATATGCATATTAATTTGTAATCTACATTTTTTCTTCCGTAAAGTACGATAAACCGTTACAGAGAAGAAGCTCTCCAACGTACGGTACAAGCCTGGATGTTGTGTTTTCTGTCTTCCCGTCGAATACGATAAAAGTTTGATAATACTACGTTAACAGCGTAGAAATTAAAGGTTTGTTGTATCATCGTTTGGATATAACGGTGGTTTGTATTGTCGACATTGATAACGTGTATGTGTACGTAACAAGAGGCAGCTTCATCATCATGGACTTTGTCACTTTCTCTTCCGCAACAAATCCAAATACTTACGCTCGACGTTCCCTATTTCCCGCGCTACCATATTAGAATGAATGGATTTGTCGAAAAAAAATCAAAACAGGAGGCAACGATACATGATGTCAATATAAAATTACTATTAAAACATTAAACGTAGACTGTTTATAACAGTTCACGATGATATTCTTGACGATCAACCGTTACTCTACCAAGAATGGATTAATAAAAATGAGATAATGAACACGTGGTGATAAATAAATACTGCTTTGTTTCGGAGATAAGACTTACGTTTGAATGTACGTTGAGAACATCAACCAAGCGTGAGTATTGTCTCTCCACTCATTCATTCATATTTAAAAAAAAAGATGAGTCAACGGAAGAACGGGAAACATCATAACATCAAATATTTGATCAATCTCAAACGGGTTTGTGATACCGAATAATGGAAAATGTATTAGATTATGTGATTGTGTGTTGTACCAATATTTGGAGATGTGTCATTCAATCGCTCTTTGTATCATCGGAAGAAAATGTACTCTCTAAAATCTTTGGAGTGAGATTTCACTCTTTAGCCAGCCAGAAGTGAACCTGTCGAATTTGCGAGTGAAATTTCCACTCTTGTAGAGTCATGTTCTAAGATTTGAGGCCAGAAACTCACAACCACTTCGACGCTAGAGTGAATGTTTCACTCTAAAAGAGTGAGAGGTCATTCGAAACGAGTGAAAATTCCACTCGAAGCGGACAGGCTCATTTCTGACACTTAGTGGAGTGAAACGTGCGATTTTTCACTCTTTTAGATCCAGAGAGTAGAAGTTAAATCAGGGTTTTGTTAATGTTATCAGCAAAATTATTTTTGTGTTTTTTGTTGACTTTGAATGAAGAATATTATCCTGGTCCTGCTGGGAAAACGAAAGAAAAGAGATTAATAGTTGAGAAAATATGATCCAGTACTGGATACATATTCAAATACAATAAAATTTGTAAACTTCTGAAGTTTTGTATCGAATATGCATTATTTCCTTCTTAGAAAATTAACAATGACAATTGGGTTGGGTCAAAAGAAAGATGAATGGCAGACCCCTCGTGAGAGCGGTTACAATCTTTCAAGTCTTCTACGCCATACAGTAATCGAATAACTGGATATAAATCAATCATTGGAAAATTGGTACCAGATAACGAACAACAATGGGTGAAATTTCCTTTCCCACTCCTTAAAATATGCAGAATTTTGTTCTATAATTCATTACATTAATTCAAGAGAACATTATCCGAGCGAGTCAAGGATGAAATTATGATGCGTATGCAGGTTTTTATCGGTACGCGATAGTCTCATTTGAACGTTTATGCACAGGATATCTGCGTTATCCTGTATACGATAGAATAACTTGACTTCCTCTGAAATAGATACACACCATTCGTCGATCTCAATCCACATCAATTCACTTCCACTGCATATGCGGTTGATGGGAAATAATTTCTCCAATCATGTAACGTAGTTGGCATAATCATGGTATTCGAGTTGTTGCAGCGACTGAATTTCTTCGACTGGACAAATGTATCTCTGTAGGGTAATGTTCAACAACGATTATTTTATCAAGTTTTACGAGGTCGCTCCGTTCTCATATTCGCTTGATTTTTTATGGGTTGAAAGTTATCGAACATTAAGTTTATGGTACTCGATGATGTAGAAATTTGTGAAATAAACAGTTTTCATTCGAATAGGAGGTTGGGCTTGATATTTAATAAAAGGAAAAAGTACGTAAGTTCTTAGAGAGAACTTTTTCTTTCCGCTGTAGAAGTTCTGCTATAGAACGCTCTCGCGTCCCATGTGCTCTTAGTTATTCCCCACCTGGAATTTTTGAGGAATACAAATAGCATCAATTATGTAAAATAAGTCACGTTTCGTATAACCTTATTCTTTTCTATATAAGACTCGTATTATTGTCTTTTTTTATATCTCAGTCATACACCTTCTCGCAGTAGGAGTTCGTACAGAAGGTGATTCAAAACGTGTTCACAATATCGCAAAGACACTTCCGGAGTCACCTTTTCTTCTTGGTACATTTGAAACCGATCGAGGGTATATTGTACTCGTATCCCCGATGAATATAAATATCGAGTTAAGTTATGTAATTAAACATTAAAAATTACTCATGCGTGCAATCAAAATGATACCTTATGATACGTGAATCTCCCCGTAGCGGAAACATTGAATTTTAGGTGGATGTATAACACGTGTACAGTTTTTATATAAATTCTATACATGAATTTCGTATAATGCATATAGGTTGTTAGATAACCAACCTGTATCTCATAGATCCATTCGAATCACTTGGAACAATTATCTTGTACTTTTTTATGTCGCGTTTTTTCTCTTAGTTTCAATATTTAAATGAAAAATCGCATGTGTATCTTTATACTTGGATATCATAATTCAAACATCAAAGAATAAATATTCATTTTTTTCTATCTTAGATACATATCTATCCGCATTAAACATGTTGTTTCTTTTTTTAGTGCAACTTCCATTATAACGAAGCACGTTATCCTTCTCTTCGTGTTTTTCTTTTCATCGAAGGGAAGGAGGTAGGTAGGTAGATAGGTAGGTTGGTAGGTAGAAATACGAAGGAACGAGTGTGATGGTGGTGTGTAGGTACTGTATACCATTACATGCACTATACCATATTCTGCCTTTCTTTTTCTCTTCGTTTCTCTTCTGTCGTCGGCTGCCAGAACGGTCGAGCGTGAAGGTAGAAGAAGGAGAATGGCGGGAGGGGAAGGGACGTGTAGGGGAGAGGCCATTACCCATGGAGAGTAAAGAAACGGCCAGCCACAGCGTGGGCCAGCAGGTACAGTCGGGTTTAGAAATCTTTTCAACCAGACTTTGCTGTACGTATGCTGGTATATCTTGTGACCAATGAAACGAGCGTCATTATATGCTCCGCCGTCTTCTTCCTCTCACGCACATAATACATTTATATTTGAAAAACTTCTTATCCGTACACAGTACACACGTACACGAGTACAATCCTCCTCGTTGAATCGAATAGTGCAAATCATGAGTGATTTATTCATTTTCTCATGACAAAAGAAAAATTTTCAACTAATCCAGTTGCAGTGGGTCGTTACAATGCTTCTATCGGATCATTCGAGGCTAATTTCTTGCTTTTAAGGATTTGAAACGTTGGTGCAATTATTTTGGAATTTGCACTTCAGTTACTGTACCTTGCTCGAAGTATTTTTCACCTCGTAACAGCAAAAGTGATAATTACGTGGGGTAGAGTTTGAAGTTGGTAGCGGGTTTTAAGCATCCTAAAGAAAACGGTAAAGTCAAGTTTCCAGTTTGTATAGAAATACGTGGAGAATTCGCATTTTTTTATTCTTATTTTTTGAACGTGGGAATATTCAAATGTCTGATGTTTTTTTTTCATGTTCGTAAAAAAGAATTCAAATTTCGAATGATAAATGAGTTATCATCGCTTTCTTACGAGTTTTTGTATCCTGATGTACCAAAAATGAGTCGAATAAACTTCATAAGAGTCGTTTAAAACGGGATAAAAGTTTGTGGGAATTTTTGGCTTTATTTTGAAGTAGTATCGCTTTAGTCTCAAAAATTTGTCATGTATTTTTGCTTTTTTGTGAATTTTATGTGCCTAACATTAAAAAAATGAAAACGAATACGATCTGAACCCACACAGCACGCAGTTCTTGAAGATATCTAAAAGAATACTCAGTTAAGAGATCTTCAAAAATATATATCTTTCAGAGTTGTTGGGAAGACATCTTGTAAAAGATTTCTAAAAGATGTGTTGATTCAATACATCTCCAAGACGACCATGCCAGATATCTTAAAGATATCTTTTAGAAGCGTTTGAAAGATATCTTCTTGGAAGACTTCAACAACATATGTTCGAAAAGATAGATTGGCAGCAGGTTTAGGTTATGAATACCTGATCATGTGAATGACATGAATAATGTTTGGAATGTGCCTTTTATTATAATCGAATTACAGATATGATAAATTCGTTCACAAATCGAAGGCTTGAAAAATCTATATACATGTCAAGAGATTTTAAATTCTGCGAAAAGTACGATTTTGTAACCTTTTAATACTCGCGCTGAAATTAACGAATCTCCAAGACACAAATATTTTACAGAATACTGACCTTTTTACGCTCAATTTTATGTACATCCTGCAAGTAGATTTAAAAAAATTCTAGTTTATACTTATTGAGAAGTTATTCTTCAATAACCATGAGATAGAAATGATTTCAGAAGAATCTGTGGTATCTGCGGCCAACTTTATATGGCATTTGTTTATATAATGACAGTTTTTTCAAACGATCACTTTTACTCTGAAAATGTACACCACTGACACTATTTCACTGTGTTATATTGACAATCATAAGCATCAAAACAAAATTATCTGTATAGCTCAGGTCACTGAAGCGCGAGTACGACGTAAGATGCGCGGGTTCGATTCCCGCAACCTCAAGGATCGAGATAAAGTATACTTCACAGGAGTGCCAGAGCGATAAAAAAAAATAGAAGAGAGAAGGACAAAGCAGACGTTAGAATTTTTTGTGTGAATAAATTCAAGCTTTTTCCAAAACATTTTCATGAATTTTTCTAGACATATTTGAAAAATCTTGAAGAACTCTTTCTCAATTTCTTCTCAAAGATATCTTTGAGAAATCTATTCATGTTGCATAAGACATCTTTTGGAATACGAAAAGAAATCTTTTAGGAAATTCTTCAAGACTTTTTGTACTTTTGGAACATATCTTTTAGAATTCTAAAAGATACTTTTGTGTCTGTTTGGGTAATGTTTTTATAATTCAACTGGTGTTTGATTTTCCAATAAAAATTTGAGGGATAGTAATGTGTGCATTGCTGTACATTGGAACAAACTTCATCCTTTTTGAATAATTGTGAAAAATCGAGTAGAAAGGATGATACTCTTAGTGTGTCTCAGTGAATGCATTCGAATTTGAAATTTATTGGCACGAATACAGCGGAGATACGATGAAATGAAGAAAAAACACTTTGAGAAGGATGGGAAAGTGCATTAAGCAATATGCACGGAAAAGAAAAAGCAAAGGAAACATTACACTAAGAGTACGTATTATGTTGCGTTGTATGAAACCAAGTCAACATTTTCTTGGTGAGAAATCCGAACTGTTCTTCTCCTTGTGAGTAAATTTTAGCCTCATTTTGTACGGATTGTACATTGAGAGAAATAATCACTAATGCCAAGGAAACGTATTCTTGATTAAGAGCTGATATCTCCAAGAGAACACGAGTAAAATAGATCGGTTTTAGGTCGATACTGGGTAAATTTACATTCAACGGACGTTCAATGAATCTTTCAATGTCCATAGCTTTATTTTAGGTTTAACGAAGGTTTTTTGAACACTCACGTTCTCTTGGGGATGTTTCAGGCCCAAAAGGAATCTTCTTGAATCAAGAAAATATTCCCTCAATGCAAGAATTTTATTCTTAGTTCCAGACAAATTTTCTTGTATCAAGTAATTATTCCTCTTAGCGTAGAAGAGCTTAAAAGAGGTACAATGTGTTCAGATTTCTGCTTTCATCTTTTTCATTACCTCCAAGTGTCTTGAAAATACATTGAAGACAATGCGAATTTTGTACCTAATAATGAAGATAAAATGAGATTAAGATTTACGCTTGGAAGAAACAAGGATTCCAAGGATGTTGAGCTAAGTTCAACAGAAATTTCTATAGTACACCTATCGAATACGCAATAACCTATAAAACCTATATACAACTTTGCCTCTTGAAACTTGTTAGTACTTCAAGAAAGACAAGGAGAAAATATTAAAAAAATAATTCATTATCGTGGCACAAAACCAAAATAAAATTTATCCTGACGTTGTGCATGTGATATTGCTATTTGCCTAAAAGCTTTTTTCTCTTCGTAAAGTCTCGTGGAGAGGTTTAACTGTTCTCATGCTCCTATGTATATGAATTCCCACTAATGAAAGATAATTTACGATTCAAGGGAGAAGAAAACCATAAAACGCCATACATCCTCATAAAAAAAGGGTCAGCTGTGTTATATGTTCTCTCGATGTATTTTTATTTGCATGATTTTTGAAACATTTGGAGAGGGAGAAAGAGTTAGAATTTGGCGAAAATTTTCTCCACGGAATATGATTACTATGTTTTTATACCTTTGGCAGCCGTCTTGCATACTTGTAATTTTGAATATATTTATAACTTCAATACTTTAGGAACGTGGAAAGAAGATTTATGGATGAAGTTTTATTTGATGTCAGGTATTTCTACGCGTATGCATTTTTCTTGAGTTATTATACGTTACAATGGTTACTTAGAAGATTTAGATTGAATCAAGTTAAAGAACGTTAATTCAAAGTAAATAATAATGCAAGTAGGATTGGTAGTGAAAAGTGAAAGTGAATACCTTGTATGGGGACAATAGTTCTCATCATGAGAATTTTTTATCATGTGTTAAATTACCGTAAACACAGAATTCACAATCCTTCGATGTGAAGGATTCACATTCTGAATTAATTAATTTCAAAAACAGAAGTTTGTGAAACTTTCGTTCACAATTTTTATAATGGAAATTGAATTTCAACATTTTATCATAATATTCGATAGAGGTAGAATATTTCCAAATTACAGAACAAATGATAGAACACCGCACCAGAGATGCAGGGAAAATTAACTCAACATTTTTTTTTATATTCTCTTCGCATACGTTAGTTTTTGTAGAAATTACACTAATTTCTCAATCGAGTTTTGTACGTTCGAGGGATTGGATGGATGTGCCATGATTCAAGAGACACGAGAAAGGTCTTTGAGGAATTATCGAAATTTTTGAGTAAAATCTCTCATCTTCGCTGTTAAATTGAGAGTATACCGTGAAAACCAACATTTACCATGAGAGCGAATGAAGTCGACCACAATATTGTAGCTCAATTCACTCGCTTTGAGAGGAACTGTCCCTGACTTTGATGTGAATTTAACTACAATTACAGTCAAATTCACTTGCTTTGGTAATGAATATCACAGCTGTCACAACACGTTCGTGAGCTGTTGAAAAAGACTAGATGCGGAACATCAATAATTTAGACATGGGAAATGAAAAGAAACAATAAAATATTCGTTTAGTATTTAAGCATGATTGACATGCAGTTAATAGAGTATTGTGTCTTTTTTTTTTAGAGAGAAGTATAATTTTCATTAACCCTTAGCTGCCACACTGGGGTCGATTATGACCCCAACTGTAAACGTACACCAAAGCCAAGCTATGCGTACAAATGTCTTGAAAAAAATTTTAGAGAGTACTAGAACTATCCCCATTTTCAATTAAATAATTTTCCCAAAGAAGAATTCATTTCGAATTTGTGGAAGAATTATTTCTGCAGCACACATGCATGGCTTGTTTTCATCGATCGATGGGTACATTTTCGCTTCTAAATGACATTATTACTGTATCATGAAAAAAAATGATATGAAACATGGACAATCATGTCACGCTAGGGTGAAGTGAGATGAAGAAACTCTAAAGTGGCACCAGATTGCGCGGAGGGTTCGAATGATCGAGTGAAGACATCCGTTGATGAAGAAAAATCTTTGGAATTTACACTGAGAAAAAAATTGGTGGAATTCACAAAAAATGCAAGAAAATCGGAAAACTAGTATACTACCCTAGTAGGAATGTTGTAGCGGTTCATTGGTTTTGTAACACCTGTCCCATGGAATAACCAGACATTTGCTAGTAACTTGCAAGTTACCGGCAAGTTTTCTAGTTTTTCGTTAGGATAAGTGTTACAAAACCAATGAATCGCTTGAGCAAATCTACTAGGGTATTTTCTCAGCTAAATTTTGAGCACGGAACAGACACACTGGCAGAAATATCTGGAAGCTTTTTACATGAATTTAGGTTCATACACATTCTACATTACATTTAATGTACAAAAACATGAAACAACTGTAGATAATGCTATAGTTCACATCAAAGTTCATATAAAATTTGTATGAAACTGAATTCATGCACATATTCGAGAACAATTTCCAGCAAAAACATTGATATTAATGCAGAAATTTCTAACAGTGCAGTCATCAAATTAACTTCTGCAGCTAAATTTGTAAACGGATTCGTTACAATTACAAATTTTTGTTGTTGTAATAACAAAAGCCAATTTAATGGGTCTTCTTGTGCGTGGCTGCAGTTCAATTTTCTTTCTATGTAAAGTATATTTCATGGCGGAGGAAGTGAAACGTACCACAACTTGTGTGATTTTTATATACAATAAGTCATGACGTGTTTGATTTTCCACTAATATTGTCTCAAAATTTTTCTCTATCAGGACTGAGGTTATGATCCGATTCAATGTGATTTATAGCCCCAGACCTATTTTTTATGTAATCATGGAATCATAATTCGTGCACGGAGAAAACAAAATTCGCTGGAACAGCAAAATGTGATTTGGTTATCCCACTTTTTATTATTAGCACAGCGAATTATTTGTTGAGGAATTTTCAGTATTATATATAAAATGGAAAAAAAATTGAGCTTCAAGAGTCGACATTTTTTACTATCACAGCTAACAACATTGGTGTTCCAACAAAATCAGTATTTTTCTTGATGTATAAAAATATCAACTCGTATACAATTTTCGGTTTTGTTCGCTCCAATGGGATTTGATGAGGGAGTTTGTAGGTGTCAGATAAAATTATATAAATTCTCAAGGATATTATTTGAAATAGATCAAACCTCCTAAAAACTGATGAAACAGAATTGAAATCCATAAAATATGTCTGTGCGATTTTGTAAGGCGTTTTGCAATAAGGGTTTTTTAAAAGGCAATTCGAATTAACGTTCTGGACGTTAGGGATGTAGATCATATATTTATATAAATGCGCTTAAAAACTATGTCAAAACTTGTAGCATAGAAAATCCTCAATATCTGAATGAAAAATCATTAATGCCGAAAAACGAAACAAGCGATTCGATTAATCGAATATGATTTTTCAAAAGCAATTCAATCTTTTCTCTTATCAAGGATGATCGTTTAGAAAAATACGTCGAGTTGAATATAATCGATTTTCAGTTCTTTGTTCTTTTACAGACGGCAAACAATCGTTTGATGGACCATTTTATGGATTTTTTTTTTCATCTTTTTTCTATAGTCGTGACACAATTCAGTTACTTTCGATAACCAACGCCTCTCGGGGAAAGTTTCTAGCTTGGAAATCATCTAATCGATAAAAAAGAGCGGAAAGAAAATGGTTCGGTTTTGAGACGTTTAAGGCGAAGAAAGATCTGTAATCATGCTTCTGCAAGATCTCTTCCAATATCAAAGAACAGAAAGAGCTAAAAATTTCACTTGGTGCAAATAATTACAATTTTTGCTTGACTTTTGATTTTCATTTCTAATATAATGGGAAAGGTCTACTACAAATCATCAGAATCCAGGGTAGAACTTCACTTCTTCTTGAATTTCTTTAGAGCTTTTTCTTTATCCACAGGAAAATGGGGGAATGTTATATACAAAGAAACAAAATTTCTCTAAATTGCAGTTGCAATTTATAATAATTGGAATTTATGAAAGCACCGCGATGATCCAAGTAAAAACAAAAAAGATAATAACACATCCGGTGGTTTGCACGCATATTCACGTTCACATCATTTCCGCAGCAGGTCCACACATTCGTACAGGATTTAGTGAGGTCTACGTTACATCCGTAATCTTACTTGCATGTTTTTTGTATGATCGATACGTTACATGTTCCAAAGATGAAATTTCAAGGGCCTGGAGTAAAACCTTCCAGGGATTATGTGAATCGTTGGCTAATTTGATCGACAAAACCCTTGAAGCGTGAGTTTGAAATTGAGGATGGAGAAAATCATGATTAACAACCGTATAAGGGCCATATTTTGGAATTTCTATCCAGATATTCATCAAATTTATATATAATTTGAATAAGTAAATAAAAATAATTTGAATTTATAGATATTGAATTTGATAGTCATTCTCACAGGTTTTGTTTTTTCAATATAATCACAGTATTCACAAATTAATTCGGATACAGTATAGTGAATATAGTAGAACTTTTTAAACGTACTGTACTCTACCATGTAGTTGTAGAAGAAGTTGTGGAGGGTTCGTCATAGAACTTCAAGAGGACACTCATTCAACTCTCGAGTATTAGGTACAGACCTCCCATTCTATTCTAACGATTTCAAACCGTATTACTGTTTATCAAACGCAAGTGCTCGAAGGATTATTTTTTTATCAACACAAAGTACATATCATCGAACTTGAAAATAATTCATTCAAATGAATTCAGTACGTACACACGATACACCGAATATGTTTTTTTTTTCACCCACTTACATTTGGATCGAACCAATAAAACTCTTGATCGCTCGGTTTTTGTCAATGAATGAAAAATCGTGGGAACGATGTCGGGTTAATGCGAATCCAACGAACCAACATACGAGTATAAACGAAAGTGGAACCACCGAAATAAACTGGATCAAATTTAGGGCAGTGGGGCGAAACTTTCCCTTCGCTCTTTGAAATATATTTTATTAAATATTCCTATTTGATTGACATTAAATTTATTATTTTTTTTCTGCTACGCGGAATGGAAAGTTTTTGTCGAGGTTCATCTCTGGAAATATAAGACATTATGCACGGCGTGATAGGTTTATTCTAATTTATATACGGCGTGTTGCACGTGTGTGTATATAACAACGACTTTCACGTCATGCGTTTATCGCGCGTAAATATCATATAATTGACCGAACGAATTCTCGTTTCATCTCGATGCGACTCCCGGTCAATTTCGAGTGTCTGGATATAGTTGTATCAAAATTGTCTTACGTCATTCATGCAATCTCTGCAATCGAGTAGTCGTTTTATACCTCCGATTCATCCGATTTCACCGTTTTATATCTCAGGAAGTTCCTTTTGATGTATGGCCTGCAGCAATTAAGGAAGAAATCATTGCATTGATGTAGAATTTTTTCGTTTTGGTGTTGCCTGAATGCGTTAAAAATCTATTCTATTGCCGCAATATTCTTGAAGTTTTCATCAGCTTCTATGGAGTCTCATATGCGAGTTGAAAGGTTTTAAAATACTTCCGCGTATTCATAGCGGGGTATTCTAATATAAAGTCATATAAATTTGTATGCAAGTGTACATAACATGTTTTTTTTCAAATCAAAGGAATTAAACAGTACTGTATTGTAATTTTTTTGCATGAAAATAAATTTGAAAGAAAATCCCTAGACTCATATTACCCTCCAGGAAAAGACTATTACATCCTCAAGAACCGGGTTTACCTGGAAGTTTTCCTCGTACATGTCTAATGCCTCGTAAAGTGTACACGTAAGGGAGGAGCAACGAAATTTTTTCCCTCTCATTTTTTCTTTTTATTCATCACACAGCACTTTACAAGGTTGTTCGTAGCAAGTAGTAAGCCAGGCAGGCAGGCAGTTCGCATTCCAACAGGTGCGAGAAACACATCGCTGTGTTGCTATTGCTGCACCCTCTCGTCCTAGAAGAGATAGACGAAGACCAAAAAAGACGCGAGGATACTGTTTTTATCTCAACAAGTACAGAAAAATAACTACCACGAGCATCAACAAGTATATTTTACATCGCGAGTTGATTTAATTGACAAATATCGGTGCAGGGAAATATTTCGAATCATAATTCGAATAAGAAGGAAGAAAACGCAATGACGTTTGGTGCGCGATGAAAGAGTATCTTCGAAGATACACGGTGCGTTTGTTTGGTTACGCATGCCGTATTCTATACAAGAGAAAATGAATGGGACAGCTCTATATACCTTATGTGTATTTATGGACGTGTTCGAAAGAAAAGAACGTTGAATGAATTTCTTTGCTTCCTCATCGTAGTTGGTGACACGTAAAACGGCCTCTCCCGTATTTATAGGTACGGTAATATAAGGTGCAAGGGATGTAAGGTGCATTCTGCTAATCCGAAGATTCTTTGCTACCGCAGGATTCAAGTTTGAATGAAAAAAGAACACCTTGCAATCGTAAAACGTTCTTCATGGTTCGCATGGTTTCGGTGCGTGCCTTTGCATCTACACTACGCGCACCAATCATTTTCATAGACTTCATCTTTTTTTGCTAATAATCGAAGAATATATTCAAAGAATGCGTTTACGCATTGTGTGTCAATTATTTTGAAAAATCTTCTCACGGATTTGATCGATTTTTATTGTTCTATTATTCAAGCGAGTGCAAACTTCGGTACTAAACATCCTCAACTACATCGGACAAGTTGCATATTGGAGTTTATCGAGAGAATTCATTCATACATTTGATAAAATTAACAATAATTCTTCCAGCTGAATGGATCTCCCAACGTGCTCGGGTAATTCGGATGAATTTCATTCGTTTCCTCCTAATTAGCATGAACTACTCTTACAAAGAGGAATATTTAGCTACTGCATGTGTGGTATAACGATTCAATTCCTGATTAGGATACCTCATAAAATCTCATTAACAAGTATAAAATTCAATGACACGTAATTAGAGTTCTACAAAAAAATTCAGTTAAGCTTTATTTGCTCAATTCTTTTTTGTCAAAGAAGTTTGACATTAAAAAAAGATGACAGATTTTTAAATTAAAAATAGAAAGAAGTAGTAGTCTAACTGTAAACGTAGTCTAGATCGGTGTTGAATTGTGAAACTTTCTCTCGCTGGTTACTGAAAATTGTTTACCAAAATCGAATTTCTCCGAGGGAAAAAATTCTGTCATTCTGAGTGCGGTTACTTATAAAGAGAATGAAAAAAAAAACACCTCTCACCGTAGGTAGATGATAATTTCCATCTCACAGCAATTGATTATCACCACGGGTTTCATGAATTCACCGGACAGAGAATATTGCGAAATTTGAATACTCGACGGAACAGGTTTCATTATAACCTCGCAAGAAATTCGTTGTTGAATAAGAACATTTAATTGGATACAACCACACACGTGACATATTTATACAGTTGAATAAACATCTTGCTTCGTACAGCTTCGTACGCTCGAATTGAAGAATCAATGAGAAAAGTCATGACCAGCAACATCTATTATTCTTCAAATGTATCGAATCCTGTTGACAAAATGCTCAGAAAAAATAAAGGATCGAGCGTCAGGGGTATTGTGTCATGTGAATTAATGAGATGATAATCCACGATTCAATGACTTGTGATTTTTATTTAGATTTGTTAGAAATCATTTTGCGTATAATTTTGGATTATAAATATAAAATATAATTTTATGAAAAATACATGAGGAAATTCGAAGGGAAGTGGAGAAGAGATAATGGATGTAATAAAAACATATAATACTCTATATAATGAATATGAATTGTAAGAGATATTTATTGCCACGTTTAAAGCGAAAGCATCGAGTCGATCGGTCAACTTCCCCAGAAAATGGGGACCGGTTTTTTTAAGGTACCAAAACATATTTTGTACGATTACGAAAAACAGTATTCGTATGGTTTCGTTCGTATTGATTGGAATTTTCGTGATTCGATGAATGAAATAACTGCGTCGGAGAGAAAAATTGGATTTGAAGCCACTCACAAAAGATACAGGAGTCGTATAGAGGAGTTAATTCACTCGGGGATTTGAAAGTTTGTTAATTTTTATCAAGAGAAAATGTTTTGTGATATTTTTCATGCTGCTTCTTTATTGTTTATTGAAGTCAAATTCCTTACAAAATTTTTGATTCGTGAATATTCAATTGGGATCAATAAATGTCTCAAGAGCATTGATTAATCTTCGACATCACCGCATGGGTGGGATTTAAAACGAATGAAAATTTCATTCTTTTGGTTTTCTTAGCAATAATTTGGGATAGCTTTTCTGTCAGATCCTGAAAATTTCGTTACAAAATTGATGCGCAAAATAACGTGAGTGAGTATAGAGCTGGAATCCAAGAGTTAACGAATCATACTCGTAGAAAAAAATCTCTATTTGCACGAGTAATTGAATTCCATTCCTTTCTATTCTGGTAGGAATATTTTACCAATCTTGCTATTGTTTGTGAGATTGAAACATTTCTCGTACATTATGAAGGAATAAGAGAGTATTCTTCTTTTATACTGCAACTTTTTGAATATCACGAACAGTTATAGAATCATAAAAATCTTATTGTCGAATAAAAATAACTACATTATTTTCACCGAGTACGCATTTTTGATTGTATCTTAGATCAATTCTCGAACAAGAGAATACAGTCTTTTGAATTTTACATTGCACTTTGAACAATTTGGTAATATTGCTTCAAAGCGAATACTCACAAGAAAGTTGGAGAACTAGTTGTTAGAGCTGTTGAATGCAATTTATACTCTTTCTCGTTCGACAGTATAAAGAGATTGGTCGTTATGTCATGGCGATACTATTTTATCAAAGGATCAGATATGTTCAAAGTTCATTGGGATCACATGAGCAATGAAAATCAAAGGAAACGATTGCTTGGAGATTTTCTTGACTCATTGCATTGAAGAAAGATCAATCTTGTATAAAATAAAAGTGAATATTTACTTCCTCTGTAGAGCGAGCAATGAGAATAAAATTGTACTGCGGAATCGAACATGTCATACAATTCTCACTCTTCCCGAGTATAAACCCCGATGTTCCACTTTTTATCAATTAAATTTCCGTAGCAAATGTTTTTTTTATCAGAATACTCGTTGTATTAATAATTGGCATCTCATTGGACACTTCTTGGGACATTTATGGCCTTGAGAATACGCCGAGGAAACTGTTTAGTTGTCGTGACTGAGTGAGATACAATATCAAGTAAAAAATTTAGTTGTAATAGAATATATTGGTTTCTCCAACGAAAAATTTTTGTTGGAACAAACAATATTCCAGTTCAGGCGCCTAAACAGTTTTCTCATTGTAACGAGGATATCCTGTTGAAATATTGATTTATTCATATCCTCATTTTCATTATTTTCTTGTCTGTTGAAAAATTTTATTGTTTTCACAACCAGATTTACATTTTGGGAATATTCATCCAAATTATTGAATTCACCGATCAATTCCGAGCGAGAAAATCTGTTTCAACCCTCAATTTGGCGCTTGATGCTTCTCAGTGCATGGTAATGAAACCAATCATTAATTGTAACCTGTATATGTCATTTTCAGCTCCATACAGATCGCTGGTCCCCATGTTCAAGTCTCTGATGTGTCTCTATAAATCCATCGTTAGATCATTTCGTGAAATAATCGTTTGAATTTGATTTTTTTTTTAATATACATTCTTCTTTGCCCGTTACCCTGTTCTTTGCCTGTATTATAAACATTCAAATGCAATAAACTTATGATTTACTGTATATTAATTGTTACTTATCTATCTATCTATTATCAGAAGTATTGTACAGGCTGTACACATATCATCATCGTTAATTTAATCAGAATCACGTTGATACATTCCCTCACAATTTTTGATGAATAATTTAAGAAAAATTCATTGAATTCTGACTCAAATCCCCAATACGTATGATTTTAGTGTTGTGTTCAGGATAAAAATATGCTCTTGATTGAATGACATGCGATATATTCTAATCGGAAAGGATAATTCAGCTGCAGCAGCTAAGTAGCTAGCACGGACACGGACAGCCATTAACTCAGCTCCTGAAGCTAAATTTCAGCTGTTACAGCAAAAGAATTTGCATTTGCAGTTAATTCATTTGCGGTAACAGCTAAAATATAGCTGCAGAAGCTAATTTAATGGCTGTCCGTGCTGCTGCAGCTAAATTTTTTTTCCGTGTATAGTTCTCATGTGAATCATTTTGAAAGTACATTTAAAGGAGAAAGAAGATCAATACCTGACTTGAATGAAGCTGATTGTCAAAGTAGATCGAATTCATGGCGTTTTGCGAGGAGTATAAAACGATTTGGTTGGACTGTACCTCGGTGTATCATGGGTGAACGCTTAGCCTTGAAGTCAGTCAGCTGTACAACCGTCGTTGAAGCTTTCCACCTTCTTCGTCTTCTTCGTCTTCTTATTCTTGTTGGTTGATCGTGTTTGGTCGACCTGACACCGAATCGTGTAACGTGGACAACATGGACAAAAACAACAACACTTTGGTCGCTTTGCTTTGTCGTGCTACGTCGTAATTTTTTCCTTTCCCCTCTTTTAATATCGACACACACACACACACATTTTGTATAAGCCATTTACGAAAGCAAAAAAAGACTGGGCAAGGATAACCGGTGAGAAGAGGAAACAAAATTGAGGTAGAAAAATGATTTTCATGGACAACGATGGTCTTTAGAACGATTAAGGGTACATTCATTTGTTTTTCCAATTATGAAAAGAGTGTCGTGACTTTGTTGTGTGTTGCGTGTGAAAAGTTACTCGAATTCAGTTTAGATGCACGCAATGAATGCAAGATTGTTAAAAGACTCCTTTCAGCGTGTGTCAAACTCTCAACCTGCAATTCTTGATTTTTCCATAGTTACCTTTTTTTAGATACCGAAGGGGTGTTTTTTGTGTGATATTTGTGGGATTGAGTCATTTTCTAGGGCTCCATCAAGTTGTTGAGCGAATAAAAGTATTTTCTTAGGATTCAAATATTCATTCCTTTCCGAGTGGCAAAATTTTCAAAATTATATATAATTTTTATATAATTCAATATAATTTATATATAATTCAGATATAATTCGATATGAATTTTATACAATTTTGAAAATTTTTCCACTCTGGTTGTTCAATTACAACAGGAGGAGTAAATGTCCCTGAGAAAGAGTGACCGCGAAAAAAGTATTTTTTTCGCCTATTTTTTGGGACCGCCAGTTTCAGGTGAGAACGCATTTGAAAGAATGCTGTATGCTCATCATTCGCGAGGGAATATCTCTTCTCAGGGAGCATAGCACAGGTTTTGGAGGTGAAGTAGAATCAAATTTCGATCAAGATTTTATAAAAATCGATAAATCTCAATAATTTCTTTATAGAAAAGGATCAACGGGGAATAGTATTCCCTCGCAAATGATCGAAACACGATATTTCTCATAACGCAATTCAACCTGAAACTCGCGGTCCCGAACAAACAGGCGATTTTTGCGGTCACTCTTTGTTCACAATATTTTGAAATGAATATGAAATTCTTTTAACATTTCACAACATGTGTACTTTCCTGTCAATGTGCATATCGTAAAAATATACTGATATCTCGATTTAATCGATTGTTTCCCGAGTAGAATTGCATGCAACCATAAAGACATTATCGTATAAATCCAAAGTGGTTTCCAATAATCTTATTGTTGACATTAGCAAATTAACGCAATGTATACTCGGAGCATAACTCGCTGCATTGCATCGTACTACAATTTCTAATACAATATGACATTGTGTAGAATCGCATTTCACCGTGCACAAGTTTTACGGCCTTGCATTGCACGCCATGGTACCCTATTGAACTGCATTATTCGCCATTATACATCAAAGTGCTTCAGTTCTCTTTACTTCATCACTTTACTTCGTTCGTATTTTACATTATCTTTCAGTACTTCTCTTATTAACTGTCGTTTTATTTTCAAAAAAAGATTTCAATTCATCAGTCCTACCTGTAGAATCGACTTTTCGAATATGCACTTTGATTATGAAAAATGTTTTCAATATCAAAAAGTGCCATCTTCTTCATAGTCTTCTGATATCGTTAGAAATATTGGGGAAAAATTGATAGAGTTTTATAATTTTGTATATAGAAATCGTGTCAGAATTCTATAACACCATTTGTGTACGGAAATAGTTCTTTAGAAGCTCGTAAAATTGTTTTACCACAGAACGATCTGTTACATTGGAAATCATTGTTGTAATCACATTATGCTGAGTAGTGTTAGTCACGAAGCAGTGCCATTTATGTTGGAAATAGCCCATGCATGATAAAATGGAAATCTGGAACTTGGGCAATTTAAAGGCTTTGATTCCCTTAACGATCTACTTGCCAAGAAGTTCTGCACTACCTAGCATAAAATTGCATTGGATACACTTGCATGTTATAATTATATATATAACATATATAATACACATAAATGGTGTTCGAAAATTCACACATAAAATATACTTCGTTATATTAATTCTATAAAATTTGTATACAATATTTATAGATTTTATATACATTTTATACAAAAATTGTATCCAAAGTCTGACACTTTTTTATTTATTTATTAAATTCAGGTTTTTGTTATTATATTATCGACCACAAACGGAGAGAAAATAAGGAAACTGAATAAGAGATCTTATATATCACGATAAGTTCTTTATTGCACGTAATAGCGTGTATAAGAGAAGTTATCACCAAGTTCAAGATGTTCAAGATATTTTCTTCCATACCGTAAGGTTACAATATTGTACTACATCACATAAAATAACAAGAACAGCATATAATTATAAAGGCTTCGTGCGTAACATAGGAACTCGATATGCTGTAAAAGACACCATAGAATCGCACGGTATTATAACGCATAGAATTGCATTAAATCAGAATACAATATGTGAAATCGTGTTGCATTGCATGAGAAGATTGTAAGGCATAGTGCTTTACGGTACGACCTCGTACAAAAAGCATTTAAGGAACATGAGATTCAAATAAGACTCCGGTCAAGGGTTTCCGCCATTGACCTTTCTTACCTAAGTTGAACATGGCAGTACTTTGGTACCATTGTCAAACGTAGTGGGATCTGTTTGATATTATTATGATAACAAATTATATCCGTAGTTGTAACATGCCTATTTACTCATTGTATTCGAGAGATGTTGAATCGATTATAAGAGAACATCAGGAATGATTATCATAGAATTTATTCATTTTCCTTTTTTAAAATGTCATATTGCTATACTCGTGAGAGAAAATTGAAATGATAATTATTTCGCTAATAGATCGCGAATAAGGGGGAAAAATTCAGCAATGGAATTGGTGGTGGTAGGTGGAATCACTTTAGCTATTCTCTAGATCCGTGTAGAGCTAGCTGTAACAACCTAGAGGATCCCGAGAGTAATTTGTGAACAATGTCATGTACGTGGTGTTGAGATGCTACCTACCGTATCTCTTGATTAAAGAAGAGTGTTGCTGTGAATTCATTAGATGAACCATTTTTTAAAATTCTTTTTAAATACTTTTTAAGTAATGAACAGTTTGGCAAAAAGAGTGTTCGAATAATACATGTTCAGCGGCTTTTCGATGTTGTGGAAATTATCCCATACAGAAAATTACCATTGGCGCTAGCATGGCGCAATGTAGATGAAGCATGGCGAAACACTGAGATGATAACATCATTTTATGATTTATCAATGTATTTTTCCAATGGAGCCCCATAATTGGTGTAGAAATGGCAATGAAATAGACCATCAAATACCATAAAAGCGTGCAATAAAGTGACAGGAGCATTTGTGGAAAGTTGAGATCACCAAATGACTCTGTATCAAACTTCTACAAATGTGCTATCACTTTTCATTGTACTCTTCTCCAACTCTTGAGCAACTGACTGTTTTCTGACATTTTCGAAAGGCTCATACGAAATTTTTCGTGCATTTGTTTTAGCCGACAAAAAATTATATTATTTTTAGGTTGTTTCATACTCTTCAAACCAGTTGTTTGACAGAAGGGTTTGATTTTCATTCAAGGATATATCAATTCCTTAACAATAATTGTTCTGAATCATTGAACTATAATTTTATCTTTGACATGTGAAAGATAATCAAATTGTTTTACATGTGTAATCATTACATGCAAAATTTTGAATTTACAGTACATTCCAAATTGCGTTTGATGTATTATTGATCGATTTTTGAGGTTATTCTTCTCATTGTATTGAATTTCGAAGTATATATTCATACTAAACATTATGTATTGGAGTTTCTTTGATTTTTTTTATAAAACTGGTTAAATTTTTTTTAAACTCGAGAGAAAAATCAAACACTCTTATTACACTTTTGAAACAGCCCGAAGCACGTTTCCTCAAATATTAAAAACACGCTCAAGCAGGCTCCTAGATCGTTTACATCACCCTTCATTATCATTCCTTATAATTGAAATAGAACGCTTTGACGCACGCTTCACACCCGCCAAATGACTACTTCAAAACGCTCCTACTACTTTTTATTGACCCTTTGATTACTCATACAGCACTCTCTAACAAGCTCTTTGTGATTCTTCCTAGCACGCTTCATTTCCATCAAGGATATTTCTCAAGTGAATTAAAATGTAAAATCCACCATTTTTAATAGTTTTCACATGTCTAGAATCGATCGGTATAATCAAAGGAAGTATCAACTTCCAACACTGCTGTGGACACGAAAAAATGAATGTGAAGGAAAAAAGTTCCTCAATTATGAGACTGAGAAATTTCCAGAATTTCAAATGCGATGAGAAAGTTTGAAACTAGGACATTTGTGTTGGACCCACCCTCCAATACACCTATTTAATTACACCATTTTCATCAAAGTCGAGAATTCTCTCGGGTGACTGTCATTTGGATAAGCATTTGCGTCGACAGAAGGAATATGCCGATAATGAAGCCAAAATTTCACATTCCGTGCTATATTTGAAACGGCGTAGAAACGCGTATGTCGAGTATGTGCATAAATGTATACACGCTTAGCACGCACAGGTTCACGCGGATGTCAGTATAACAACTATTCATCTATGTGTTTGTGTGTAAATATATATATACATATATATATATATATTTCACTATGATACGTTCTCTAGAACTTAGCGGGCTTCAGTTCGAGAGGTTGTGTATAATGTACGAGTGAGGTTGCCTCAATAGACTAACTCCAAGATTCGTGCCACAGCTATCTATTATGAAGACGGCACCTCATTGTAAAGACAATGTACCCACCAACGGTATAGTATCGACTGTAATAGTTATTATATCAAGCGGATTTCTAACTAGTCTACAACTTCTCTCTCACTCCTGTATAATCCACATAAGAGCGAGGGAGAGATCATCGACTGAAATCCACTCTCTGTATGTCTATCCTTAGTTTACTCAACGGAAGCTTAGACCATACTCAAAATTGAAAACCGAGTAGCAATATCTTCGTTTATGCAAAGAACAAACAGTACCGTTTTGTCTATCAGAACTTCAATGAAGTATATATTATTGATTATTAATGATACAGGGCAATGTTTTCACTGAGCTTGTACCATTCAGGGGAAATTTTTTGGAATAATCAGAAATAATGAATTTGAAATGTTTAGTTTTGAAATTAGCTTTGAATGCAGTTTTCGTTCACAAAATCTTAGAGCAAACTTATTGATAGTTTGAGAGTTCTAGATTCACAAACTTATGCGGGTGGAAATGTATTCCTTGGACCTTGTCAGGTTGAAGTTGATTTTGCTCGGGTTCTGATGAGGAATGTATCACTTGGTGACTATGAGAAACTCGTTAGAATAATGCATAGGAATCCTGATTTAGATTGAATAAGTTTATTCTCCACACGAGCATCTACGTTTCATGTCCTTCAGAGCTTTGAGACTACACAGAAGATGTAACTTCAAAATATAGACTTTCTTCAGTTTTCTGATAAACTAGAAGCGGTAAGATTTGGAAAATGGATTTTTTTTTTGACACCCTGGTAGGAAAAGTGAACAATCGTTGGAATGGACTTGAAAAAAATTTCTTCCAGTCAAATGAATGGTTATTTGTCCTATAACAAAGAAATATTTATTAGAATCAACAATATTTCTTTGGTACAGGACAAACACCCATTTATTCGATTGAAAGAAATTTTCTTTTTCACTGTAGAGCCAGTTTACAAGGGTAGATTATGGCAATGTTTCATTCAGTTCCAATAGACAAATTATGACTGATAATCGTCTGACCCCGCTCTGTAGCGCACCAATTTTCGGATATTTGAATTGGCTGCTTCTGGTCCAGTTTCCATGGGTAACGCTAGCAGGTAAACTAATCTGCACTTTTCTGTTTCTTGCAAGAATATCTTTTAGAATCCATACAAGTAGATATACTCCACTATGGAGAAATACCTCCAGTCGCCCTTTAAGGTGTCACCCCATAGTGAAGTCTCAGTGGGTGGTCCAGAGTTCGACTCAAGCAAGATGAACCAGATAACATCCCGAATCTCAAAGATCAGATCCCAAGATAATGAACAAAATTTGTATACACAACGTAATGACGAATGGAAGAAGCGAATAATGGTATGAAAATAATTGTTTCAAGATTTGATAAATAAACCTTCTGAAAAGAGATTCTTCTTCTCGTATCGAAGACCAAGATATCTCGTAAGGTATACACATGGAGGTCTTGAGGAGAGAACAGAAAAAGTTTCGATCCTTGTCTCTCTCACTGACTGTAATAATACAAGAGATTCTTCTTCTTGTATCAGAGTCGAAGGTCTTTCGTTAAGTGTATGAAAGAGTGTCATCAGCTCACAAAACGAAGCGTATCTCAAACACTAATGAAGATTTCGATGTGATCCTTGGCATGGATATCAAAGACAGTCTCACTAATCTAAAAATAAGAGTATTTTCCCGAATACATTTGCGCACAAACTTTAAATTCAATTGTCACCTTACTTCTTGGAGACACTAGTACTTCACTGTGGGGTGACACACGAAAGGGCGACTGGAGGGGGTTCCCCATAGTGGTGTATATCTACTCATACTACATTTCGTATACTTATCAAGGTTGGTATATAGGTCAGAGTCTTGAATGATTATCCCTGCAATGCTCTCGTTTCAAGTTTTTCATTTAGAAAATAGGTGGCACATTTTTTTTCACATTCTCTGTACTCTAAATCATATTTCAAGACTATACGCGAGGAATAATCGCCCCGAAACAAAAACTTGGCTATAAAGCATCTAACGTAACGATCGTTAAACGTTGACTTGAGAGGTAAGTGTGAATAATTGCTCGTAATTTCTGACGTGGCGCATGTTTTGCAACAAGAATGCTTGGAAATCCTTCTCCATGTGTTAAGAATTGGAATCTTCGATAATGCTCTTCAAGGAGGGTGACATGGTGGAGAACAATGTATCATCTTTGTATAAACGTGATGAAAAATGTATCAAATATCACAAATGATCATAAAATTCTTGTTTACGGTTTAACACAAACTTTTATGATAGTGTATAGCAGAACTATCGAGTACGCTGAGGAGGAGAATTAATTTGTTACTTGGAATCACGAACCGATTAGGATAATTTTCATCATCTTGGGAAATTGAATAAAAAAGAATTCGGAGGATGAATGGGAAACTCCTTCGAGAAAGAACTTGACGGTAGTTTGGGAGTAAGTCACCCTCATCTTCTGACATTCTCCGTCAGAAGTTGGATTAGAGGAAAGAGAAAGGTTGGAAATTCAGCAAAAGTTAGATTGTGTGGTATCAAATGAAAAATGTCCAAAAATATGATCTGGATTCTTCATCTATTTATTCGAACTTTAAAATCTTGGGAAAATGAATTCCATGGTGAATCGTTTGGAAGTTTTAATCAATGTTCAGAACGAGGGTATAAGCGCACAATTTTTGTTTATTTCATTTCAAGATATTTTATTCATAATATATTCTCTTGAATTAAAAAAGATTCCTTTACGTCTGAAATCCGACCAAAACCATTTACATCTCCGCGTCATTTGAGACAGTTGTTTTTGACATCTGTAATATACTAAAAATCTACTTCCTAAAGAATGAAATGAGATTTTTCTTATGATATCAGAAATGAAATGAGAATCGTATTAAGCTCTTTTTAACGGTTCTTTGTGTGCTGAGAAGAAGAATGTCTTTTAGCAAGAACATGATGAATTAGATTCATCCACTTGTGGAGAAAAAACAAGAATCTGAAGTCTTCAGTATTTGAGTCAAATATTGAGGTCTTGAAATTATTTTCAAACCGTTAAGTTGATGATTCACGAGAACTATCAACACAGATTAAACTAATGTGGTAATGGTTGGATGCTTGAATCGAGGTCCATCTCCACGGGTTTTAGTCAAAGACTAACAGTTATGTGGTCTAATGATTCCAAATTAACCCATATTAAGTTCCAAGTATATGTGTTGGTAAAATGTTTGAACTTTTGCGGCAATATTTTTGCCATTTAGAACATGAATCAACTTATTCTCCACCTGATATTTGTTCATTTTTTTTTCTTATTTCAGAATTTGGAAACAATATATTGAATCTTGTTTTAATTTTCTGTTTCAGGTAAGCCCTCGATTTCTGTATTAGCAGGTTTTTGGTGAGTCGAACGAACTTGTATATTGTGTTAATGATAAACCAATATTGTCTTAGTCTGGGCCTTAGTATTCATACTAGAATATTTGATAAAATCTGAAATAGATTGAGATGAAAATCAGTATGCAGTATTAAAAACTAGCCAAGTTTCATTAGTTTTTCATTTCAAGTTTTTGAGCCTTGATTTAGCGTATAAGAAGAAAGTAAGTCTTGAATTCAGATCGTTTCGCGTCTGAATCTTCAACGCAAAAAAAAAAATACAGAAAACAATCGCCGACACAATGGAAGAAAAGCTGAAAAATTAAAATGGAAACAATTTAGGTCAAATTTTTTACAGTGAGGATCTCCATTGTGTCTGGTAAGGGAACTAGGAATTTTCTATTAAGGATGGATTGCGAGGAGTTAAATTTTGCTGTAAGGCTATAAATTATACAGCTTCCTTTGTTTTGAACGTTAAAGCAAGTCCATCAAGAATTATTAAAAGCATGTCAATTATTTGTCTCCTTCGATCGAAGTTGAAATTTCTTTTTTCACCATATCGATATTCCGCAGTTATCTTTCTGAATGATCGAATGTCACTGTGACACACATACCGTTAACATCTCTTCATTTTTCATCGATTTTTTAAGATTCAATCTTCCGTGAACAGCTAATATCTCACATTAAACTCACAAGTTGTACCCTACCACGAATCACTTATGTTCTCATTATTCTCAGTCACGACAAGATTCGTAACATATGTGAGATTATTCGACAGGAATATTACTTTCACCGCGTTCTCAACGAAGCATCCTGCAATTCACACTTGAAAACATTCTTATCTCATAATTTCACAATTATTCTGCTCCTGATCATTGATAAAGGAACGGAATGCATGCATTTCATCAATCTCCCGCGAAACATTCAACTTTAGCAGTAAATCTAAAACGCGAAAGAGGAAAGGAGCAAGATAGAAGGAATTTTTCTTAACCGATATAACAGTAAACTCGTTTCTTCCTTTTTCAAGTGCAATTGATGCTCGTAAGGAACGCATTCCAATAGAATCCGTTTGTCAGAAGCAATAATTTGATATATTTTTCTAATGATCTAATTACCAGATAATTAAACGTCATTCAACCAAGTTGTTCCTAGAATTATGTTCCTTCCTGCATTCGTTTTTCCGACCGACTGCCATAGAAATTACTGTATATCAAGGGGAGACAAAAACGTCAAACCATTATGTAGACGAATTGGAATCGACGTGATGTGTAACCAAGCTAAAGAGCAAGCGAACGACTTCGCGCGAAGTAAAAAGATAGAATAGAAAACGGCGGACGGAAAACTGTAAAGCGTGAACTCCGCGAATAAAATGAGCAGGAGGTAGTATACCGTTAGGTCGTATTCGTGGACTCGCTATTAATGCGGTACAGTGGTGCATAGAGTATTATGGCACACGGCAATTCGTTTCCGGTCTTATCCCCTCTTCAAGTTCAAATCAACCTGCACTATCCTGTGGTCGTTGACTTGGCGAATTAAAATCCAATTTTTCTAATTTGAAGCGTAACGAGAAAGGATATCCACTCCAATTCAATTCTTCACAGATTCTGTAGGGTTTAATAATGATAAATAATTCTAAATTTTTCTGATAAGGTTTGAAGATTTATCGAGATTTTACTTTCTTGATATATATTATAGATGATCATTGTTTCTATTTACATAGCATCAAGGTTTACTGAGTCTACATCTTTTACGTTACCCCACCTCCTTTTGATGTTATCCAATATATCGCGTCTATGCTTGGAGCTAAAAATAATAAAAATAATACCATAACATATTTGAATAAAAGAACATGAAATTTATTGATTGTAAATTCGTGGATTTGAATATTCATTTCATACAAGTGGATCATTTGACGTATCAATTTTGTTTACCATGTTTCATGGAAACGAATATATTAAATTTCCTTTTTCAGGTATCGAAGAGATATGGATTCAATGTATACCACTCGCTATTACAACTATAGATAAAATTCACCACCGTAAAAATTCAATATGCAAAGAAGGGATACGCGAGAGATTTATCGAGAGAAAGTATGAACAGTTCTCATGCATCCCCTTGATTCTGAAATTATGGTGAATGTTGCTGTAAATTTTTCTCTGTACATGATACCGTCGTACAATGGTTAAGAGAATCCAGTAGAATATAGGATTTCAAAGACCACTGTCTGCATCGAATATGTTTACGTGAAATGGAGAAAATAATACTATAACGTTAATTGGATCAATATCACAATACTTGATCGGGAAAGTAATTATAAAATGAGAACAATGGCAGAGAGGCTGTGTACTAAAAAGGATGCTTTCAATTCTCAATCAGATTAGTGTGATCTCAACTTGTTATTAGGTCGGTATTGATTCGTAGACCCTTCACGATTGCTGTCGAAATATTGTCGGCATACTTCCCTTCAAGTGAATATACAAAACTGTTTTTGATTTTAACTCTTAACTATTCGTGACTAAGTCTGTACACGCTTACTTTGTTCGCACACGTAAACTGCACCGTTAGAAAAATTCTTGAATTTAATAGAAAATCTCATCTCAAATTTTTTTCTTATTAAAGTCCCTAAATTTAATATAAAAATCAAAAATAGTGATATAAATCCTTAAAATTGAAGAACCATGTTATGTGAATATCCTTTTTTTATATAAAAAGTATCGAATTTTTATTGAAATCTATAAGAATCATACATCCTCTATATGAAAAAGGATCGATCCTTTTCAAAGAATCCCCATCATTAGTGAATAATTGTTTTATGATATATGATTAAATTCCAATTGAATTTTTCTAAAAGTGCGCATACTGAAGTCATTTACGCCCAGAGCATTCAAAAGATGTGTTTAACTGTTGGAAAAAAATGCATATAAATTTCTCAACTCTGTTACTTCAGAAATCTATTTAGATCTTCCCATATAGAAAGCCCAGTTATGGGACACAGCCGATAACCGACCAATATTAGGGGTCTGCTCTCCTGTAAAACGAACAAAACTTAATTTCACTAGTTCTAATGCAAGATTCGTTGGGACAATGAACAATCGATTTCAGGACTGAAATGGAACAAAATTAAGAAAACATTTTTTTGACTTTGAACACTAAGATTCATTCAAAGCTGTTGCAGTCTCGAAAAAGGTCTCTTCTTGGCTTGTTTCGGTATTGAGTGGAGAATCAATTTCATCCTTTTAGACGTGTTATTTCCAACTATTCCATGCCCACACTTGACTCGATGTGAAATCGAATGATAGCTCCTATTTTTTAATTTTGCTCAAGAGTCTCGAGTTTACACCAAGCCAATATATGTGGATCGTGTTGTACGCCCAATGATTGATTCAACATTGCTGGCCGAGATATGACCCATCACTGGGCAAGTGATCAATTCTGTCATCGGCTGTTTATTTTTCGCCATTACTGGTCCCAAGTCATCATCCAGCGGTCAAACATTGATGGGTGCTATTGGCCCTTACGAATAATTCTGGCTGTGGCCTAGTCATGAACCATTATCACGCCGATCGTTAAACCCTGCTAGAGTTACAGTATGTTCTCTCAAATGCCTATTCTTAGTGTAGTGAGGAAGACACTATTCCAAGAGCGGACTTTACTTATTCATTTGAAGAATAAATTGTGTACACAATATATCAATGTAAACAGTAGACAAGTTCTCCTCCTGATAGAATAATAACCCCTGTTTATAGACTGAAGATGAATGTATTTCATAACAAAAATCGTGGAATTACTTTGTGTACATAATAGATAGACGAATTATCGCAGGCCAAACCATGAGAAAAATCACTGGATCTGTTATGGATTGGAATGAAAAAGTGAAAAAAAAAAGATATACACGCATCGGATTCTGTCCTCGATTAGATTGTTCCCTCGTGACTGACAGGGAATCTGTAAAATCGTAAATCCTGTGAAATTCTATGAAACCGTGTGTGTTCCTGGGAGACTTCAAAGCGGGTTGACGAAGCATTCGGTATGAATGTAGTCAAGCGATAGTCAGCGGAAAGGACTATCGAACATGATAATAAATTTAGAAAAAGTACGGTGAATATTTTTCGTATAATAGTGAAGGAGATGAAACCTTTTCCGCTGTTGGTTTATTCTGTTTACGACTTAGGCATAGATCAAGATTACACTTTCTAACCTGCGTTGTAAATTGATGTTCTTATGACTAATATTTGGGATCGTTGAGCGGAACCTTTCGAATTCGAATGAGTTGAAGATAATAACGATGTCACGTGATATTTGAAATAGCTAAATGGGTTTTTCAGAGTTTCGATGACGAGGGAGGTAAAAAATTGGGATAAATTTAATGACTGATCCTGAGTGTTCGCTTCTTAGCGTTTGATTTAACTGGCGTGAACTTGAATTCAAAGTTTGTCCGAGAATTTATAAAAACTACCAAAAATTGATTTCCATTTTTCATTGTCATTCCAATTTTCAAATAAATTTGAAAACTTGGAGATCAGGGTAATTTGTAATTGTGGGGAAAAAGATAAAGGACCAGAGTTGGGCTTTCTAAGTGCAAGTATTCTCATATGTCATTTTCATGCTCGTCAGGTAATATCCAAACCACATCGACAGATTTCAAAAACTTCGCAAAAAATTCTCGAGAAAGTTCGAATTTTTGAAATAACTTTTCAAAAACACCAAAAATAATCTGAAAAATCCTGATAGAACATATTGAGAGGTCTGCTATAATGTCTATATTGGATATCAATGGTCTAATGAATTATTGATATCAAATTCGATAAAAAATTTGTATAAAGTAACGTAAATTTGAAACGTCGAGATTTTCTCAGACATTCTCGAAAAGTTTGAATTTCGAATAACACAGGTTTTCATAGAGAACATTTTGATATCTGGCAGTATACTAATCAAATAATCCCTGGGCATGTTTTATCATAGATTCTTGAATCTATTAAAATTCATGTATTCATAACAATCATTAATTTATCGCATCCCTAATGGAACCAAATACATCGATTAAACACCACAGTGGTTTTCTGTGGTATTTGTGAAGTTTTCACACCACAATTGACACCGGAATTATACCAAAAGCCTATTTTACTTGTTTTACACCGAGCCATCACCCTAAAAATTCTCAGTTGGAGTACATTTGCACAAAATTTGTACCGAATCCACGCTCATTTTCTACCGAAAAGAAACCAAAAGATATTCATGTAGAAAATTCACAAATACACCGTGTTTTTATGGTGAAATACCAAAATACCACTGATTTTTCACTTGATTTACATTGCCACCAAATTCACACAAAAAAAAACACGGTGTAACATTTTCATTGGGGATGTTATGAAATCATGAAGGAATACAAATCGTGATTGTACTGAGACTAAGAGAAATTCGGATCTCTGAATCGGAATCTTGATGTTAGATTCAATCAATCTTATCCAGTATGGTATGTTTACGTCCCAGATCTCGTAGGATGTCATGGTTACTCATGTGTGGCGGGTTTAGAGACAGCAAAAGAACCATTTCATTTGAATGACGTATACGTAAATTGTTCCATTTGTATTATGACTTTGCGGCTATTTTGAACGTTTTGATGAGTATGACATACAATTTTCTTCACATCCAAGTCTCATTTCGGAATTTTTGATTGAGCTGAGGTGAGCAAAAGATTTGGAACATCTTGAGATGTATGTGTACCTTAGATACAATTCATTTCATCTACCATGGAATATTCGTTGCTCAAATCTTATAGAATGTCACGGTGACCCATGTATAACGGGTTTAGACGCAGAAAAAGAATCCATTTCATTTGAATGTCGTAAACGTGTACTTTTTTATCTATATCATGAGCATGGATCAGAATTGTCTTCTTCGGAATGAAAATTAAATTACATTATACTACCCTCTTCTATGTTCTGAATGCCAAATATCTGTGAAAGAAATTATTAGGACACAAAGTATCAAATTCCAAAACATAACCAACATACTTCGATTCAAATGATTATAATATATATTTATGAAAAACTTATCCAAAAACATCTGAAGTCATAATGCATTTTCACAACAACGATGAACGTGATAATATATTCTTCATTTCAACACTTTAGGTCAAGTTTTTCTTCCCCAACAGGTAATCTTCTTAACAGCACATCCACCGATTTCTACGTTGCATCTCTGTGGACTCCACGTGGATAGAACGTGGATGAATGGAGATTCCACGTGGAGCCAACGTAGAGGCGACGTAGAAATGGACAGTGCTGTACGGGCTCCTCGCATTTATCAACACGATGACATAAAATGTCAGAACATTTTTTTCCAAATTCACAATTATTCAAAATATACGAGCAAATGCGTAAAGTCGGTCGTTCAAAAGAAACACGAATAAAACGACAACAATGTTTTATCGAAATGCGGGATTTTTACTATAGTATGGTCATCAACTTTTTAAGATTGGATTATTGTACCCCGTTTTTGGGTCTTTAACATTGTAGATATGGAAATAATCAAATTGGTTGCAATTTATTTGCTCGATTGTACAATTCTGCCGTCCAAATCAAGAAGACCGTAAGTGCGTTTGACTTGAATTCGAGAAAATCAAGAAAAACTGTTTTCTTTCAAAAAATATATTATACCCTAGAAATGGTTTGCCATTGAAGTCTATAGACTATTGAAGTATCATAGACTTCCCATTTTTGTGTTAGTAACGGTTTTTTTTCTATAAACGTTTCAAATTTGATTAATTTCTTCGCACTTCGAACCCCTGTTATGAAGAAAAGTAATAAATAGAAATAGGAGCTTTATGCTAGGAGCATAAAAGCATAAATTCAGATAATACGGTTCAAGCTTAATATTTTCATTATACTGGACCATGTAATTGAAATTAAGTTGAAATTCGCAAGCACGATGAAGCATAATTTTCCACATAATTTGCTGCATAATCATTTAAAGAATCGCGAATTTCAAATTTTCAACAAATTTTTTTTCCCACCACTTTATTGAAAAAAATCTTCCTTGAAATTTGGACTCTGTATCGTGGTGAATGGATTAATAACAATTCATTAATTCAATTCAATATCAAGACCTTTGTTTTAACTTTGGTTCGAATTTTTCTCAGGATGAGTGGAGTATTACAAAAATGGTGCGGTAATACATTAAATTGGCACTCTTTCTGAGTATTCAGAATTAATTAACGTCGGATGAGAATTAAGTCAGAGGTGGATTTTTGTCTATGGATTCACCAAAATTTCCCACTGCAAAACAATCGATTTGTTTTTATCACTGAAAACAGCGAATCCGAAATACTTGGAGCGATTTGGGGGACCTTCGGGTGCACCCAATGAACTCAACTATTGAATATTTTATATGATTGCGACTGTATCAAGTATCGAATGAGAATAAAAAGAAATAAAAATAAAAATTCGAATATAATTTGATGTCTAATTATCCGTGATGGATATAGCGGTGGAGACGGATTCATCCTTTCATTCCCTTCGAAATTGTAGAAGAGTGTAACTAGCACAAACAGAGGTCATAATTCATTCATGTAAATTTTAGTTTCAGAATATCAGCTTCCAAATTTACTGAAATGATGAAACCCCAATCAGAAAAAACCGAAGTATGCCAATGTTGACAACAGGCGGAGTAAAGTGCCAGTATTGGGCCTCCAAGAGTCGGCTAGCACGTACCCAGTATGGAAAAGCGTTATCATTTCGGACAAATGCCAGTACTGCTGCAGTACAGACCAACAGTACCCCGCCAGTCTTAGCCGGTACTGGCGCAGTACAGCGCTAGTTGTGAAATTCTGATTGGGGGTATTGCGCCGGCACTGAAGACCATTACCGATTACCAGTACTGTGCCAGTACCCAGTACCCAGTACGGAAAAGCGTTATCATTTCGGACAAATGCCAGTACTGCTGCAGTGCAGACCGCCAGTACCCCGCCAGTGTTAGCCGGTACTGGCGCAATACTGCACCAGTTGTTAAATTCTGATTGGGACTTCACATTTCAGTTATTAAACTCTGAATTACGTATGTTTAAAGACTGAAAATTCATTATTTATAGGTATTTTGCGTCACACTGACTCACACGTGTTATTGAAAATTAACAGGAAAAGCATTTTGATAATCCATAAGGAAATATAAATGAATAATTTTAGCAGCAAGTATGAGCAGAATTTTGAAAAACAAAGAGCATAACTGAAAAATAAATTACTGATTTTTGCAAGTATAAATCGCTCTTCAAAAAAGCAGAAAGTTCCTATCTCTAGATGAAAAATACAGTAGAATGTAGAATTTTTTTACGATTAAAATGATATGAAAAATGCATTCTCGTCAAAAATTCGACTTACAGTGTTCTTTCTTTGGACGGCAGAACTGATGATACACACTCGATAAAATTGGCATGAAGAAAAAAGGCACGCATTGTTTAAATTTTACGAAGGCACTGTATATGTATGCGAATTAAGTTTTTAAGAACGATTCCTCACACTACGGTGTCAAAAAAAAAAGAAAAAAGTGTGAGTGTCTTCGCATATGATCAACAGTACAAGGATACGAGCTCACACGAGGAGGTATGAATAATGGAATATAGAAATGGGGAAAATTAGTGAGGTTCATGAATAAAAGAATGTTTCTGAAGTAGAGTATTTATACCTTCTTTTAGGAACAGACGCTAAACAATTATCATACCATTTCCTTATCTGTGTAGAAGTAGCAGTTTTACCTTATCATTTTAATGAAAATCGTGCCTTCAAAACCCATGAATTTCATTTATACAAACACATTATTCGTTGTTTATTATTTTTGTTATCATATCCTATTCTTGTTATTCAATAATCGTGTGTGGATATTATTAGACTTTTTTTAATCCTCTTGAATCAACACACTGAGAGAAGAGCGATTTGGAGGTTCGGTAAATAGTAATATACTTGTTCGATAAATCTTAATAGTACTGAACTTTCAGCGATGTTTCATGAAATTTCAAGGAGGATTACTGAAATTCTGCTATATATTGCTATATCGTTATTATATAATACAATATTCATGATCGAATTCGCTGTATATCTTTAGGAATTAAGTGATATACAGCGAATTCGGTCATGGATATTGTATTATATAATAACGATTGAAGAACACTGAGTAATGTGAAGCAAAAGTTCAGTAATCCTTCGTGAAATTTCATAAAACATCGCTGGAGGTTCAGTAATACTCAGATTTATCGTCCAAATATAATACTATTCACCGAACCTTCAAATTGCTCTTCTGTCAGTGCAAGAATTTCAAAGTAACGCAGCGTAGTTATAATTTCTCATCCGAGCATCATCTAGTCAGTTTGATGATATTTTTTCTTCCAGGAATTATATCGAATTTCTTATCAATCCCAAGTGTGTATTAACGGCGGGCCCAATCTAAGCCCAGAGTGGATGCCCATGCTGCCCAACGTGGGACCAAACTGGGCCAACCCTGAGAGACCATAACCAACATTCATACATGCTGAGGATTGTACACACATGCTCGGGATATAAATTCACCCCAACCTTGGCCTAACGCTGATCCAAATTGGGGCCAAGTTCAAATGTGCCCGCACTAAGATTCATTGTTTCCATTTTCTACCAACCATAATTGTATGGGATAGCACAACAGGGCCAAGATTGAGCCAACATGGGCCCCATCGTCATTCCCCAATACTGGGTTAAAGAGGATGGACCTAGCCTGGAGCCCATTGTGAATATAGGATAATAATTAGATACTTTTTGTACAGAAAAGGATCAATAATTTCAACCATGACATCTCAATGCAGGCTGTTGTTGATTAAATTTGAACTTGTTCCAGACACTATAATTGTTGATATTCCTACACTAAGTATTTTCATTATAAGAAGTGTGGGAGATTATCAAAGGATGATGATATAGGTAAGATTATAAGGATATACGACTGGTCTATGAATTACGCTCATACGGGTATTTTCTGACCTCGGGATAAGTTCGTACAATTTATAGCGGATTACCAACTTTACTGAATAATCTATGAAAAAGAATATGATGTATCATTGAAAAAATGATATCAAGTGTACATTATATTCTTACGAGATTCGTTTCTTTTCAAGAATCAGAGAAACATTTTTGGAAGAATAAAAATATAAAATTCCATCAACATTCTGAAACACTGTTTTTTTCGTATAAAAAGATACAGAGATTTTCTTTCTTTTCAAACGTATCATTATTCTCTTTGATGAAGTAGGGAAATCACGTTTGTAACATGTATACCCGTGAAAGAATCATGAGAGTAATAAGAAAGGTCGTGTATGGGGGCCAGGGTGAAAAAAAATACGTACATACGTCCTCACACTAATATACGATAACAGCTTGAGGCCAAGTTACCTGGGGCTAAATAATTTCAGACTGAGTTTTCCGTCAGAAAGTGGCTCTGCGACGCTTCGTTCATCGAGCGTCAAGAGAAAAGCCGCTATAACGGAGTGTAGAAATACATGGTGAAGGTAGATAGGTGTATATAAGTGTACACACATATATATATATACGTATATATCTCCTTTGAAGAAAAAGAATCATGAATGGATATGTAGATCCCCCAGTTCGAGCTTTTGCGGAACACTTTGAACGAGAGAATCTTTGAAAACTTGAGAGAATGAAATAAAAGAAGGGAGAGTAGAACGGCGAAGGCCTGAAGCCCTCGATTTCTACAACGATTTGCCAGCACTTTTTTTTTCTTTACGTCTTCTTCGTCTCCTCTCTTCTTTCGTTGCTGGCACAGTACTATTATCAGTAAAATATTGATGTCTCGCAGCACTTCCTGGTGGAAGGAAAAAAAAAGAATAGAGGAAGTGGTTTTTCTTAATCGGATAAATCTTTGAGAAAGCGTGTGGAAAAAATAGTATATCAAGGCTGATATTTCTAAATTTATTTCTATCTGAGTTTGTTCAATTCCTGATCGATGAGTTCCAGAATTCAGTTGGAGGAGTGGTTTATTTTTACACACAGATTTCATACAATATACATTCAAATTCTGAGAGGGCGAGTTTCGCTTTGTATAATTCAATTTCGTGAGGGATAGTTCCAATTCTTGATAACATGGTTTCAAGCTTTTTATTTCCTGTCCACTTGAATTATCTAAAACAGGCGTGTCATAGTGATGCGATAATATGCATTAGTTAGTGAAACTATCCATGTACTCGACCAACTTTGTTTTACATGTGAAGCTAAAAATTTTCTCACAAAAGGTATTATACGTATTAAAAATCCAGATTCGTCCGGGAAAAATGGAATCTAAATTGAAATCAATAGCAGTAGTTGTTCAAAAGCAACGGGTTTTCAGACATTTTTTAAAAGTTCGTTTAAATAAAACTGAATAGAAATCGTTTTCCAATAAAATTTCATATCCAGCATTATTTTCCTTCTCTCTTATAATTGGACTTTTGTTTTTTTTATATAATTGTATTGAATATTTTATTTTCCCTTCCATCCCTTTCCAAGATCAAACAGTATTTCTTTTGGTTACGAATATCATTAATATCTGGTTCATGTAACTAGATATTCGATACGATGAACGTAAAAACGTTGTTGTTCTGTTCCATTAAAGTTTTATGCCCCGTTTTAATATAATAGAACCACGTAGGGGCGATTTGCGTATATGTAATATAATAACTATTGGCTGTATGCAGTACTGTTGAAGAAATCCATGGCAGCGTATATGCCAGCTGGCAGTCAGTCACTACCCTTCTTTATTTGTCGTTTTACTCTTATGTTTGTTCCATCTTCCTCCTGCCACCGCTTTTTTTTATTCCCCGCGCTTTAACGGCTGCACGCGCTTCACTCGTCAGATCGCGTAGCAAACTCACTCTCTCTCTCTCTCTCTCCCTGGTTTTTTTCTTTCTTCTCACCCCTCATCCTTGCATAAAGAGACTCGAGTACCTGAGGCTGAAAAGCGGCTGATTTTTGCACGCTCTTGGTGCACGTACGTGTGTGCAATGCGCACTCATGGTACTTTTGTACCATTCCTTGCACATATACTTTGTTTAAATGTAAAAGTGGGACATGAACTATATCACTATTTCACTTACCGCTATCGAGCTAAGTGAGATGGTTCTACCGAAGTTTAACGTACGTTCCATTTTCAAAGTATAGAGAAATGCATAGAGATTCATAATGCGTTCTCAGCGAAAAGCCGGGACAATTTCACTTTTCGTGTATTTTCTTTTTTTGCTAAATTCCTCAAACAAAATGGCTATAGAGACAGCATATATTATACTCAATATTTATCATACTTTACGTTTTACATGTATGTTTTGTTACACAAATGAACCTTTTTTTCTTCTTCCCTTGAACGAAAAGCATTGTTATAGCAAAAAGATTTTTCTGACCGCAAAACAATCTCTCTTCAGAATTGTGAATCAAAGCTTGGGGAAATTGGAATTTTGTTTTGTGATTTTATTTTTTCTTTTACTTCGACAAATTGTTGGATTATTATTCGTCTGACCTGGTCCTCTTTGTCTCCTTGCGTGATACGAAATTCGATTTAAAATCGTTTGTCGAGCTCATATTCAAAGCGAAGAGAATAGTTTGTTTTGTTCTGTTTTTATGAAAACTGTATATCATTATTGCGTGGTTTGAAAATGCAACGAGTATTTTCCATACAACCTCCAAGTCTTGATTCTTTGAAAGAATTAAGTGGTGTTGATTTATTTAATCCTCGTTATCAAAAATATGAAATGCATCATGATATCGATACGGCATTATCTTTCGAGACTATACGATAGCACAAAGCGTGACTAAGAGCTCTCAATAAAATTACAACATCTCTAATTACAGTCTTTGAATAGTTATTGAACCTTTGTTTATCTTTCTATCTTGGAATGAATCAGTGTTCAAATATTATCATTCTTATCGTGGGTGTGTGTTTCATCGATTAATATGCAAAGCTTGATCAATCCTTGGGAGATCATTTCCATCAATATTCGCATATAAATTTTTTATACGCAGAGAATTTCACGATATATCTCGTATGATTATTTGGAATTTCTCTCTTTCCCGTTACATAATTTAGAAGTTTGAAATTACAGGATGATTTTCATACAAAAGAATAGGTTGCCTAAGGAATGACACTTTTAAATATTACATTTTCTTTTGCCTCAGGATAATACATGATCGTGCAATGTTCACAAAATGCGCCCCGTTCCGCATTATAGATATTATTATTCATCGAGCGTACCAGTGTGTCTTCCTCTATCGAATAAGAGTGACGTTGGAAATACGATGTTAAGAATCTCAAGAAGGTCAAAAACATTAGGATAGTTATTCCTCTAGCTTGAAATTTGTGTCTACTTGGAATAAAGGAGAGGAGTTCATTCATTTTTTTGTGTCCGCTCTCCTATTAACGTTTATGTTGAAATCAATTCTTGATAGTCACGACATTCTGAATCAGCGGAATTCAATTGTTAAACGCGATATGCTTATTCACGTTTATTGATGTGAATTGTGTTCATTCGGAATAAAATATTATAAAACGAAAAATAAAATCATTTGAATGATTTATAACGATGTATAATAATGTATGAGAATTCAAATTTTCGATTTCATAGAATAATGTTGGAGTATACCGTGGAATGAGCTGTTGATCATTGATATTGTTATCATACATATATAACGAGCATACACATTGTAGCAAGATATTAATTTAATTAAACAGAACAGAGTGAGTCACGTTTAATTATATTCGAGTAAGAAATGTCTCAAACTAATCGAGTTTCTCGCGTTTTCGTATACAATAAACACGAGTTGTATAACTTATCACTGTTATAAAAGATCAATTAGGTCAAGAGAAGTAATTTTCCTTTCTTTTTGTGCGGGAGGATTATAATTCTCTTCTTTTATGCAACTCATACAGTTCGGTGTATTAACTGTATAATAAACCCTGCCTCGTTTGAATACTTCGTTAGTTGGTTTTCTGATTGACGTTGGCGTGATCGGAATATCCTTGAATGTATGACTGAATTTTTATTCAAGAGGGAATAGAAATATCAGGAAGAGAAGCAAAATCTATGCTTTAATTCATTAATCCAGGTTTTCTTGAGACAAAAGAAAAGATAAAAATAGTGGATCGAATATAGAAGAGATGCATATTCGATATTAAATTCTCTACACGATTATATGTTTTTAATTTTATTTTTCATATTAAAAAAAAGGAGGTATTGAATTTTGTTATTCTGTAAACTGATATCAAGACTTTTTCTCACGTTTTCGGAGGTTAAAATGTAATTATCTCGATATCATATGAATATCAAATCTTGATATCGATAAATAAATGATCAAAAATGATCCTTTTTTCCATTTTTTTCTATACGTTCTTTCCATGATTTACATACGCACGTCATTTCTTCCTTCTGGAATATTCGATTTGTCTCACTACCCCAGGGCGATTCAGTTCTCATCCCCTTAATCCTCCTCCGTCTACGTGTTCCATTGGTTTAAATTCACCCTGCGGGGTCTGTGATTACCCCTCATAGTGATGGTTACATACTATATAACTTGAATAATATACATACATTTATTTGTGTATATATGTATGTAAGTAAATTCATGGATAGCTCCTGACATTGTAGTTGAAGGAAATGTGCGCAAGGTGTACCGAGATTTCAACCCTACTCGATATGAATATTCAGACCTCATACCTCGTTTTGCCAACGATGAAAATTCGATGGTTTCTCTTCATCCTCTCCACTTTCCTCCTTCACATACTCTAGATACACTTCCGTAGCCTTCGGTAACCTTCCATTGAACTTAGGAATGAAGATGAAGCAAACTACCAAGACCAACCCTGAACTCTTCTGGAGATTAAAAGGGCAAATAATGTGAGTTATTATCGATGAGAAGAATGTTTCGTGTTTTCTAACGTGTCGATCATTCCACATTCACGTGCATTCGGTGGGTGTTATAATACTTCTACTTATCGAGATGTAAAAAGACATAACTGCATAACTAAACCCTCTGAAAGATATCCTGATATAATCAGGGACTTGAATAATGCGATTCCGCGCAATGTTGATCTGAGTACAAAGTTTGTGTTTTAGAATTCAATTTGATGTTCCTCTGTTGGTGATATTTCCTGTACAACGTGGTTTGCTTTATCAGGATTCAGCGAGGAACTTCTAAACTTTGAATTTTGCTTGTACGGTGAGAATTTTCGTGAAATTGATGTGTTAGAATGACATTGTTTTATCTCCGACTAGATCATAATACCAACTCTAAATCTTCATGTTCGATTGATCGTGAAATCCAATCACTCCAACAGATTTCAGATTTTACAATCTATACTAGTTTCCACAGTCATCATATTTTTTATTATTTTTTTCTAGAATTTCTCGTTCAAAAGAATCAGATTGGCACTGATTTTAAATTAGGATAAAACTTGTATTGAACGTATAATTTAAAAAAAATTAGTATACATTAGTTTGGTTCACTAGCTTCGGCTCATCTATAGTTTCAATGTCTTTGCAGTTGTGCAACCATCACACCAATGGTTGATATAACAAAAAAATCAAAACTTAGCGGAGGTTTCAAAATTAATTTTCTCGTTACACGATTGTCCAATTACATTGGGGAATTATAAATTTTATAGTCCCAGTGGGACGGAAAATACCGTTTATCAATGTTTAAACACGGATTTGGATGAATTATGCCAGAGGCGGTACCAAGCCACCGCCAATTGTAAATTATAATTGGTTAAAGATTTTGGAAAACAATTCAGTCCACGAGGGCATCAATTGATCGCTAGATTTTGGCCAGGAGCCAGAGTACCCAGTATTCCGTTTGCAAGTTCGTCGTACGTTGTACGGCATTCTTTATCAGATGGCGCTTATGTTTCCTACCAATACCATGTGTATTTTTGTAGTTACATGTGTTGGGATATGTACATATCCACTCTATTCACTTTACGAAGAGACTTTATGCTTTCATACGCCACATTTTTCAACTACTTTTGAAAAAACACAGAATATTGTTTTGTCTCATTATTTCTATATATTGGAATGAGGAATAAATTCTGATTGGTTTCTCGAAAGGTGTTACTTTATCTAGAAATTGATATGAATATTAATATATTTATATCGCTACGTATCCATGACACGCTCTCTAAACTCGACAGGGGTTGTTTGTCAATTTCAGGTCCCCGCGTTGGTCTGGATATAAGAGGTGAATATATACATTTATGTGCGCTATCACCTGGTTCCTCATTCCTCCCTTTACTTGACTTTTCCCCACCCATTTCCCCCTTGCCTCGATCGTTGCCTGCATCGCACGCCAGTTGCAATCTTCTCTCTATCCGTTTATCGGATTGCTAGGTAGCATCGAAAACGAGAAATATCGATTCCTCGGTAGTAGTGGTCTCGTCCTGTTGCGATAAAATGAATTCTCTGCTGTGACACTGAGCTGTGAGATGTATTCCATGCGAGAATAGATATGAGAGAGAAGCTAAAGCAATGGAAAGAAAGGAAGAATAAAATTAGAAAAAATAATACTACGGTGAGGGGTAGTAGCGTTTATAATCATCGGGCAAAGTGTAGCTTGACTTACAAGTTACGTACAGTTTTAATGAATATGAGCAGTTAAGATTCAAATTGAGTTTTCCCTTGGAACCGTTTTCAGAACAATACAATTACAGTCTGCAGGTAACTTTAATCCCGTTTTGTGTTGAGGAATCGTCGTGGTGGAGTATAAGAGTGGAAAGGTCAAAGACCGGGAGTTCATTTGTGAAAAATAAAAAGTATTGATTATTTTAATAATGAACATTTCAAGAAAAAACAAGGAAGATCGAATTGTCCAACGAGTCTGATGAAAAATTTACATATAAGCGTGTAAACCGTCTCCGTGTGAACTACAAGTTTCTCATCATTAGGACTGTAGAAGATTAAACATTTCCTTCTCGAGTCAGTCGTTAGCGTGTGCTTTATCTCATCGCTAAATGGGAAGAATTAAACTTTACAAATGTAATTCAATCATAAAAATTGTTCCCTTGAAGGTACATACCAATGCAGTCACTTGGTAAAATATTATTGTTGTGCGTGAATTTTGACAGTTTTTGTTGTTCGAAAATTCTATCCTATGAGGAGAAATCTTCAGAATTTAATGCAATTCTTGCATAATTGATCTACAACTTTTTTCTCATAAATCATAAATTCATTTCCACTGATTGGAAAATCACTGGAATTTCACTGATCCAAAAAAAAGTAATTTCAATCTTGCTTGATAAAATCTACATTAAAAAAAAAACAAATTGTAAAGGTTCGTAGCATAATAGGACAACACATCACTCCAAATCATGAAATAAACATTTTCAAAATTCACGTTGTGATATCTTTCACATAAAAACACAATTATCTGTTTTTCCTGAATAAATTATGATTCTTTCTATCCGTAATTTGAATTTTATATCTTAAAGCATTCTTTTGTCCCTCCAAATGATTAATTTCATCAATTTCCTTTTTTGGTACAGTCTACAAATGAGAATTTGCTAAGAAATTCGATTAACAATTCTCGAAAGCTCAAACACGATTATGAAGATTAATTCTGAAGAATATCAAATCTTTTCGGTAAACACGGTATTTTTATAAAATTTTATGAGGTAAATGAAAATTGAATCTTATGATTTTCATAGAATTTCATAAAATGTCTGCTAATGTTTGCAAATATACGTATGAACTCGATACAACACCCATTGACCATTTATAAAATCTTTCTATGCGGTTTCATGAAAAGTTTTCAATGCGAAGTTCTGTAAATTCCCTTTATTTATTGCGTGTATTGAGAATCATTATTTTCTCTGTTTCCTATCCTCAAATCATATATTCTTCGGTAACACGCAGAGATCAAAATTTTAATCAACAGACTATAGTTTCATGTCACGATTTCAATCCTTTGTCACATCGAAGCTTCATTTCCCGATACAATGAAATCACTCCTTTGATGAGAGATTGTTGCTGAAATTGAACTGCGGCTGAGTTTCAGTTCGATCTGAATTTCAATTAGTTTCAATGGAATAGATTGCTAGAAAATATCCTGTCGATAAGAGACAATATTTCGAATTATAATTGATTAACTGCAGGAAGGAAAATCATGTTTTTGAAATGATTTTCGAGGTTGATATAAGATTCATGGAATTGCAGTGGAATACATTTTTTTCCGAATAATGTTTGAACATATTCCCGATCTCGAATTCATTGCCTTGACCTATTTAAGGCTAGAGTATAAGAGACCTGGTGGGATGTAGATCACGTATGCTGCTTTGAATTTTTTTACGGAATTTTTGTATGAAGTGACATAAACATCATTGATCATCAAGAAATTTGAAATTTTCATTGCTTCTCTTGCATCTTTTAAATTCAAATGATGCTCACTTCACTTGCACGTGGTTATATATTACTCGTTGATTTTATAGAATTTATAGAAGAAATTGAACATCTCGTTATGTATAAAGAACATCTCGCCAGCAAATGCATATTGATATTTATAAATGCAATTTATTTCGAGGACAGTTTAGTCTTACTTTGTTTTTATTTTCATCGAAAATGATGTATTCTACATTATTGTTTTAATTATGAATACGTGGTAACGTGTAGATGTCTAATAGATTAGATGAAATTTGAAAAAATTGATGTGCATTTGTTATAAATGACTTTTTTATAAACTATTCCTCATTCATGGAGAGAAAAAATTTGCTGACGCAGCAAATCGAGGTATTATATATAGAATAGCAAGATTTTTTGCTGATTTGGCTCAAAATTTGCTATAACAGCAATCGTATTAGCTACGACAGCAATTTTTCAGCTGTGGCAGCTAACGAGATTGCTGGAACAGTAAATAGTTGGCTGTCACAGCAAAAAATTTGCTGCTCTGGCAAAAGGAACCCAGCAAACGTAGATTTCGCTGCCACAGCGAGTTCCTTTTTCTCCGTGTTCACTGTCAGAAGTGTGGCTTAAATTGGCTGCATTTTGATTTGAAAACTGGCTGAAATTATGTCGGTGATTTGTTTTTTGTGCTTACTTTACATTTGAAATAGGCTACTTTTACCTACATCTTAGATTCAGGCATAACATAAGAGAATCCAGATTCCACTATTTACGAAGAAAAAAATTTGTTAACCCAACAAATTGAGGTATTATATATAGAACTAGTCTAGCCAGGAATTTACTACTACATGATTAACTCAAACATCGAGTTCTTCGCTATAGGCTAGGAAGAACATTTGTTATATTTGATAAATAATGATGGGCTTTGCTGCGTTAGCAAATTTCTATTCCCCGTCTTCTCATTGTGCAATGTATTCCATTGATCCTTTGAGGTTGTGAAATAACCGTTCATAATATCCAAATTTTGATTTGAAATGTTCTAATTATGTATCATATATGCATAATTTATGTGAATCATCTGTCAAGAGAGAGATCTCCATGCCGATTCGTGAATTCTTGAAAAAAACGGTACCTTTGTTTTTGCCCTTGCATTTGCGAAAAATTATCCGATTGAGATGTTTGTTGTTCCGAAATTTTCGTTTTATAAATGCACTCAAATTACCAAAATCGTATTGCTATATGATTTTAAAGTTTTTAATATTATTAAATACTGATTTTTTCAAAACATGTAGCGGGGAATTTTCTTTAAATTTTTTCTAAAAAAAGCTGTTACACAATATGCAACTTCGAAGCCCAACACGGTAATCGGATAACCTTTGGAAAGAGTAAGAAGTATCGAAAACACATCATGTCATGAGGTGTTTTATTAATTTGTATTTAATTTTATATTGAATCAATATATCATTTGTATGGAGAGTAGAGATACCTAAAGATCATTATCATATAAAAGACAAAACTTACTTCAGAAGAATTTGGTTAATATTTGTATTCAAAACTTGGTCCCTTTTGAAATGATTTTTAATTTTTAACTATGATATAGCCAGTGGTGTTTTCAATAACGTGTTGACAGGGTGTCCTGTAAATAACTTCTACTAATTTGCTTTGATGGAAGATTTGAGTGATATCAGGACATATGTTTTAGGGAACAACCATGGAGAAAAATCAAGGAGTAGATTTCATAAGAAATACTGCTGTCATGGAGATAGTTCTGATTGAAAAATCTTTGCGAAGTTTAAAATCCGATTGTCTACATTTTACTCGACTTCAGATGAAAATGTATGCACATGTTTTTCAACAATATTCAATGTGTTGAGATAATAAAAGAACATTCGAATTCATTTTCATCTGTAGTCGAGTAAAATGACGTAAATCGGCTTTTAAATTCCACGGAAATGCTAATATGTCCCTGTTTCACTCAACTTTTGGTAATTTTGCGCCAACACATTTTCTCCGTATGCTCATTTTGCGAAAACACGTAACTGAGTAATTCAATTCATTTTTATGAAATATCCATGGATATATTTCAACAGAACGTTTCTCTGGTACTTTAGATAAATGGTCACAAAATTCAAATGAAATATTCCAATACATCACCACTGTCTGTCTGTCACGTTTAGTGAACCATAATAGCAATCAAATCTCGGTTATTTTGCTTCGAGGGATGAAAATAATTGATAAAGTAGATGAGATTAACTTCATATACATACGAATAAACAAAATAACACAGTAATCAATCAGTGAAATCAGTGATTTACAAAATTCACAACATTCCTCTCGGGAATAACAAAAAATTGTCCAGTGGAAGTATATTTGGTTCTCAATCGAATAATGATGACGATTTGAATAATATGGAAAACACGAACGTTTTATCTCAAAATGAAACGAACAAGCACAAATGCAATTTAAGGTTTTTTTTTTTTATATCAATAGGGAGCATTAAAGAGTATAGAGCGAGAATAAAATTTTGCAATAAGCTTCTTGCGGGCTCAGCTTTGACATTTAAAAATATCTTATCGATCATAAACGTGTCTTCATCTTTGAAGTGTATTTGTGATATCGTAAAGTTGAGGCGTAGGGCATCATTTAAGTGTCTCCGACACCTGTACTACGTGAGTAAGTGGGAAATATAACGTCGAATGCAGTTTTGCCATAACTGTTCTAACGATATACGGGATTCCAGCGGTGGTCATAAAATATCAACATATATATGCATACACATTTTCTTCTTTCGTATCGTTCTCTCGATGATGCTGTCCCCGCTAGTTGTTGGTATTTGGTATTTGGCACAAGGTACTACCACAGAACTATGCCCTGTATGTCTCCGTTTCTCTCTCTCTCTCTCTCCTCCTCTCGTACACATATCTGTATTTATATGTTCGGACGGGTGGCTTACGGAAATTGCCTGCGGTGTGCCACTGCTAGGCGATCAACGTAGCCGCATCCTACCGCCCCTAGTGGAACTGGGTGACACATCATTCCAACCCCTTCTGCTCTCGTGTAACCCTCTTCCCTTTCATAGAGACTACTTTTTGTTCGCCTTTTTCGCCGCTCTTTCTTTTTGAAATAAATTAACGGCAATTGCGTACACAAGTTCGTGAAATTCCTACCTTTCCTATATACGTGTTGAAAACAAAAGAACTTATGGTTTTGGATAATTCATCTGCATAGGTGAAAATCAAAAGTATGGTTTAGTGTTTGTGATATTCGATACGTTAAATAATGCCAATTACATTCAAATTTCTTTCATTATTGAGAATAGGACTTCCCAACGCAACTGACGATCGAAATCATTTAGGTTCATACACGAAATTTCAATCTATTCATTTAGGGCATTATAGAATATATTATACTTTCATTGTTGAATGTTTTAAAAGATTTATCGGAGTTCAAACTGAAAACCCTGTTGAGGTGTTGTGAGGAATGATATTTCCGATTGAAATATAATGGAAACCTAACGTGAGGTGAGATCATTACGGTGAAATTTATTTTTGATGTCAAAGGGGATATTATATACACCGACATATGGTGTGATGTTTTCATCACCTGCGTGAATCATATGCTACAGTACAATTCTCTTGACTGTAGTGTATAATATTCTAGTGAAACCTACACGATTATTCAATTTGAGGCTTAATTATCTTCATTTTTAAGGGCAGTTGTGTTCTGAGTGAAATAGAAACCATGTGCATCGTTGAAGAGTCAGTACAGCACTAAGTATGGAGATATTCATTTCATTTTAGATCACCACTTTCTGTTTTTCTTCACTTGTTCTTTTTGGTTTGATGAATTATTGCTGTAAGAAAGGTAAATAATCTAGTTAAAAAACAACATCACTGTGACAAGTAAAAATGCATTCCTAGTGTGTACAAAGTAATATAATTTTTATAGACACGTCGAAATAATCTCGATAGACATTAAAACCAATTACTATTCGCTGCTTGAGCTAGCTGCTCAATCTACTTATACTTTATAGGTATCATCCTATTATGTATCGTATGCAAAATACGTAATTCAAACTGGTTATATTCATACTCAGATACCCTAAGATTTTGCGGAATATTTGAAAATTGAGAAGAAAATTCAATCTTGTAAGTTAGAAACTAGGAAACTAATTTCATGGCAGGATGACGAAGGAAAATCAAAATCCCTCGACTCGTTGATAGTTCGATCCCTTTCTGATGCATTCCAGTATACCAAATTCTCACTGTCAACCGAATTTCCAAAGTTTCTCTTTGGAAACGTGTGGATTTTGATACATAAATCCATTCTAACGCATCAAACGTTAAATTCAACTCGAACGAAAGCAAAATGGAAGAAAGGATATCAAATAGGCGAATTCATTCATGTATTCAAATCATCAGCAAAGTATTCATTCTAGAGCCCCAATTAGTGAAGAAGCGATTTTAAGAATCACTCGATATTCCATAAAATATAATTGCACTTTTATTCGAATGCTTCCACTATGTTTCGCCACGTAGCAATTTAGGTTTTACTTCGTAGTTTAATTTTAAAGAGAAAGAACAACAAGTATTACAATTTACTTTGCATTCAACTTTTTTTAATTTTGCATACATATGCTACCATTATAAACAAAATTATTCTAATAAATAATTCTAACGTCTTACTATTTTGTACTGTAAAAACATTCCTTCTGAGAATCCAGAGAATGTGATTGTAATTTTTTACAGCCACATTTTTTATGAATTTTCAGATAAACTTTGCTGAAATTTAAGAAATTTCAACCACATTTCGGAAAGCGTTCTAAAAATTTAGTCACATTATCTGAATTTTTCAAAAGTGTGGGTACATTTTGTGTGTTCAAGGTTTCAACAATGGAACATAAATATTGACCAATATTAGTTGAGGGGATAAATTTATGTTATTCTTAGATGCTCGGCTCATACGTGAATCCTTCTCTTGTGAGAGAAACTAGTGTACGTACAGTACAGGTGTACAATAATACCATATAATGTGTATTGTACCCACGCATTGGTGCGTAGGTGAAGATACGTTAGAGTATTGGTGTTACTCGGAACACTCCGTTTCATCAAGGATATATGTCCTTAGTTCACGCCTCCGCAAGATGTCTGAACAAGAAAGGTCTCCTTTGACGAAAAAGAGGAGATGGAAAAAGGATAACGTACGGTAAAATTGTTGACGTTGTTATTGTTTCGTTCCCCTCTGTTATTGTGGATAATTTCTTTAGGGAAGACTCTTGACGGCTCGAATGGGTGTATGCGGAGTTGTAAGTACATGTGCACGAATACGCTGGTACCCGATTACCGTATAATACATTTCGGGTAACACGAAACACTACCATCGCCTATTCTCGCATATAATCGGCGCAATTAATAACGCTCTGCGTTCGGTGTAAGCCAGTGAAAGACCAGACTACACGAGACGTGTACGTCGCATTAGCTCTCATTCTACGACGCTATGTATAGTTACACTATCTCCCTGATAGATGAACAGAGATAATGGATAATGTGTATAAAGGAAGAGAGGAATTTATCATTGCCTTCGAACCGAACTCTGGTTACCGAGAAGGAAATGCACGGATTAATAATCGATCTATTTAATCTGATCGTTCAATTCGTTCCTGAAATCTATGCTCAATTTTGATTACCAGAAATAACGAAAAGGGGAATAGGTAAACGACGTGAAATGAAAAATGAGGAAAGGGGAGTTGTCGAAGTACACAAGAGAAAGAGAGATTGACCTAGAATGGCGGGAGATTTAAATGAAGGAGAGGAGGAGTGTCTCGGGGAGCTGACTTCACCTGAATGAATATTCAAAAGGCTAAGAACTCGGCTCGGCTATGAACTGTTCTGCGTGCACCTTCACGATGATGCACCATCATGGTGATTTATACCGTGCGAATCTCTAACTGACATAGTCTTTTGCATTGTCTCTCTTATTCCTAAGAGAGTCTTTGATGGAAGAAATGAGACACGTAGCTGGAGGCTATATCGAACAGGTAGAGAGACGAAGAGAGATTTGCTCGATGAATATAAGGGTAAGGTCCTTTATATCCCGGATGACCTTTCATTGAAACCTCCAGGTGGAATAGTCCAAATCGTGGCATGAGAGAATATTCAGGCTGTAGAAATCTTTCACCTTTCTCTTTTCTCTATCCTTTTTTCATCACTCATCCCTTACTTTCTTGTATCTTGTAACATTTAATTCCATCGATTGTAGTCGATTCATCAATTGATTATTGAATATTTTCATCGCTTCTATTTCATCAAGAAATTTATATTATAACCAATTGAATCCACCCTTGACTCTAAATCCTTCATACGTATATGTACTAGCGAACTGGGCTTCAATGTAATCTCTATTACAGAACCAACGCTATAATTGACCAAGGATCTGAATGTCCTAGATACCTTGAGAGGTAATGGTTAAATTCTGGAATTCTGATGACCGTGCATATCTGTCAATTACGTGTCCCTCGTTACTGGGATGTTGGATGTATGTATATGAATATATGGTTGCTATATGATCGATTGATATCCATATCGTCAGAATTGCACTAAGAAACCTTCGTAGCTATAATAACTGTATCATAATTCCTGTGATTCTACGATACTTCGAATCCCTCACATGGGAAGATTGTGTTCAAGAAATTAAAAAATCCATCCGCGGTAAAAAGCAAATGTTATCGAAATGATATCTCAATGTAATTCTTCTATGGAATTTCTGAATAAATTCCATTTTACAATGAATGATGATAGAACATTTCTAAAATTTTCTGTGCTGTTTCCAGCCACCGGGTTCAGAGATTTTTCAAGGACAGATTGGTTGAATCGTTTAGGTTTAAACTATACTGTAAAAAATGTGGGGAGTTTTTCTCCACACTGTTGGTGGATTTCGTCCCCTCGTTGTGGGAGAATTGTTTTGTCCATCAAAAATGAGGGATTTTTACACCACTTCGAGGAATTATTTTGTGTTTTAGCTGTTAAATGCTCTACAAATGAAGGAAAAGCCCACTGAATTAAGGTGAAAAATTCCCCATCTGTGAAGGAACTTTGCTGCCACCATTTTTTGGGGGAAAATTCTACAATAATTTTTTACAGTGTAGGTATGAGCAATGCTTATCGATACACAAAGAGAAAACAAAACTTTTTGAAAATTATCACATTTCTACTAAATTAACAGAATAAATGAAAATACCCTTGGTATCATCAGGCAGTGTAGTAAAAATATGTCTGATGAATGATATATTTTCATTACACTGTCTGATAATGAAAGTGATATTTTCACTCGAATGGTCTAATTTGTTCATTAGTGAGAATTTAAACCTATAGTTAAAAAAAATCCCTATAATTTTGAGAATCAAAAATTTCTTGTTTGGATTGGAAAAACTATCTTTAATACCAAGAAACCAGGTTTGAACCAAAAAAACCTGGTTTTTTGCAACCCTGAAAAATATACGATGATTTTGAACTATTGAAATCTTCAACGTCCTCAAAAGAGGAGGGGTAGATTCCATCTCATTCAGAATAATATTCAATAATATTTAGTACAAGGGAAATTTGCAACTTCGTTTCGAGTTATATGGATCCCAGGTAGTTCAGAGTTAGTATCTGCATTATTATCAATCGAGTAGATTGTTAATTAAACGCATTCAAGTGTTGGGATGAATTATCAGCTTAAATTCAAAGCCTTTAATTTGTTCCAACTAGAATTTCAATTCGAACGCACACGTAAAACGTTTGAGGAATATCTATCGAGCATTTACATTGTGAATATTCTAGAGATATTCTGAGGACCCGTGGAAAGTAAACTATTTCAATTCTCATCGGATAAACAGGTTCTGAAATTTTGAATTTTTTTCAAGCTCATGGGCTGTGAATTGAAGTTGCAATCAGATATTATATACAATCATTCGAAGATTTGATTTGCATGCTCAGAATAAATTCACTGTTACTGCTGAAGCTTTTTAGCCATCCAAATATTGGCAAACTATTTTTATTTCCATGTGATTGAGTATGAAATCTTTGGCGGAAGGTTCAACTCCAATCCAGGTTTTTGTGAATGTTTTCAATCCTCTGGTAAATTGGATGTTACAATGATCGAACCAAGAATCAAATTGATAATTCAATATTGTAGTAATTTCAAAACAAGCGTTTGCTACTCAAGAACCAATTATATATGTGTGTGTATTATGTGGGTGTTCATTCTAATAATATTTCTCTACAAGGGTACTATGTTACCATGCAATTAGTTAAGATTAGTATCAGCTGTTATTAGCATACTATCGAATGTAAGAGTTAATTACTCAACGGGAGTAAGGGAGAGAGAAAGAGCCTGGCGGTATCATATGGTTGGTTGCCCACATATCAACACGCTCCATTTTCTCTCGTTTTATGTACAATCTACCAAATGTGGTTGATCGCGGAGATGAATGGAAGTTCTAAATATCTCAAGAATTGTCATATTATTGAGAAAGGATGAGAGCAAGGTTGGAAAATGTTGTCAATAGAAAAATGAAAGTGACTTTTTAATCCTTTAAATAAGTTCGCCTTGTTATGTCGAAATTATATTGTTTCGTATCGTTCCCTTCTCCTAGATTTAATATCTAGCGCAACGAAAGAAAATATCTGCATGAAATAGAGAAATTTTTGAGAATGCTCTGTCGAATAATATCAAACATTGTTTGATTCGGATGAAAAATTTTTATTTTTCATGAAACGGTCGAATCAAACCGGTTTTTTAATGGATACGCGAATCATGAATTTTTTCTCTCGTCTGTTTGATTCACTATTCATTGCACAACAGTCTGGATGAATGAATGATACCTACCGTGAATATCTCGAACGACAAAACGCTGGGTGTTGAATCAAGAGAGGACATTATATTTTGAACTTTTTACTTCAGTCCTCTCAGCTCAAAGAGAATAATAAGTGAGAATAAATCGATATATGGTCAGGAACAAGGACACATATCTATATATTCAGCTATAGAAATGTTACAAGGGTTGGGGTAGTAGGAAACAGAAATCAACTCGTAATCGTTACGGAATGCAGTTCAGTGACGGTTTGGGAATGAGAAGAATTTTGTATTTTTACTTTGATCGTTTGTGATCTTTCACAAAGTATCAGCTCGAATTTTGAATTTTGTTATTAGTTTTATAAAACTCCTTCATATTTGGAATTGTAACCACAAGTATCACTTTTCACATTGTTCCACTCGCGTACGTGAGTTTTTGCACTTTGAAATGAACATTCATTCTCTACAACTCACAACTCCAAGATCATGAGAATTCATTTGAATGTGCGTGATTTTGATATTTGTCCTCTTGTGTGAAATTTCTTGCTACAATCCAGTTTGTTGAATATAATATAATAAATAAATCTCAGATTTATGTTAAATCATGACGTATAAAGTACGTATAAAACCGCTTAACGGTACAAATTTGCTAAGATGCATTCATATCGTTACAACGCCCGCGCGGTAGACATACCATACAAATCTCATGACACATACACCATTGAATCTCGTAAAAGGATAGCACGTGGTGTACACGCTCACGCATAACGAAACAGTACATAAGATGCGTGTGACGAAGGATGAATTATCGAAATAAAAGACTTATACATGAATACTCACCGTTTAAGGTAATACTAGCGGCGTGGCAGCAGCCGAATCGTTTATGACAAACTACGGGCAAACGATTCAAGTAGAAGTGCTGTATAGAGCGATATTTTAATTAATATGACGTGTTTGTCCGTAGTTTGTTATAAACGATTTGGCTGCTGTCACGCCGCTAGTATCACCTTTGGTGTTCAATGAATGATAATATGATATGATGATATGCAGACATTTCAACGTTCGTAACTCTAATTCACAGAATTATATTCCATAATTTAGCATTTTTACATCTATCTTTGTCTTTCAGAATTATTTCGTTAGTATATTTATATAATTTATTCATCACTTTGTCGCAAATGATTGCAAGGTCGAATCTAACGTTCTATCAATAGGGTTTCCTCCCGAGACTCTCGTCTTAAATAATCTATCCCAATAAACACACACACGTTATTTCAACGTTGAAAGAACGTTAGACTGTCAAACGGATGTTAGTCGTTGATTTTTAGTTGAAATTTGATAGGGAAATAGACGACCAGGAATCACGTTTTGATGACGTGTAATTTACATTAATATTCAAAAATAACCATCAAACGACGTCCTCAAAAAACGTGTTTTGAACGGGTTTGAATCACGCGTTTAAAATGTGTTTATAACACCTTGTGTTTGAACTTCAATTGAAGATATATTCTGCTGTAAATATCGAACGAAACCGAACAATGGTTAACATTTCAACAAAGAGCGAGATAATAAATAGTGTGGCATACTTTCCAAATTCTGTCATACTCAGAAATACTATTGTTCTCGATATCGAATGAAAAGTTTTCAAAAAAAAATTTGTTGGAGTCAATTCACGTTTTAGAACCATCATTAGGCCACGTCAATATTCGACGTCTTTTAAACGATGTTCAAACCGTTGATATGACGTTATTTTATGGTTGAAAAACACGTGATCTGCCGCGACATTTTTACGTTGAATCAACGCGAGAATATTACTAATTCACAACGTGTGGTTATTGACTGTTTTTGACGTTTTCAAACCGTGCGTGTGTTTACTGGGATGTTTACTGTTCTAAAAATTCAAGATGCAGAAATTTTGAACGGAATCAAGCTTTTACCTAAGGTGTGACAAAATCACATGGGAATTCGGGTCTAGTAGTCTCGGTATCGGTCTCGGTGCAGGTCTCGTTGCATATCTCGATATATATCTCTGCTGATTTTGTTCGAATGATCAAGGTCCCACCTCATTTCGTTGATTCCATTTACACTCTCAAATTATTTTGATCGTCCTGATATGAGAAGAGATTGGAACAATTATTGGTAACTATTTTATCTTTTTGACGCGAGTCTCGTGCGAAGCCCTATCTATCAATGATACGAGTGTTCTCCAGAAACATCCCGTCATGTGGGGAGAATTCCACCACCCTGCGAATTAGCTCTTTATCTCTCTCCGTGAGTAACTGATCCCTTAATTTGAATAATAACTATTTTTGAATCAGTTTATGAGGGTCATTTGAAATGAATAATTGAGACACAAATGATACAAAAAATGGAGCGATTTTGAGAAAGTTTTTATTATAAATGAAAAAAAAGAGAATCATTTAGCATTCCTGTGGACTCTTGTGGAGTTAGGGTATCTATACAGCTAGCGACAGGTGCAATAACGACTTGGAAATCTCTGTACGATCAAGAGATATCTGAAAACGTGCATGTGACCCCGTGGTGCAAGTGTCCTTACTGTTCCCTATTATCGTAACCCTATCTTTTGTGTTGAGTTATGTATAAATTCTTATTAAATTATTGTTTCGCACAGGATGCATGAATATTGTTGACATTTGAAACGTTATTGTTTCACACGATTCCAAACATGTGCGTGAAAATTAATCTCATAAACACCTGAATTCCGCGATTTTCTTTCATTCTCATTTCAATTGGGACTTGTTATTGGAAGAATTTCAAACATTATTTTTAATCTTCCAACGATTCACCGACACGTGGATTAAATTCAGAACAACGGATGTCCTGTCTCTTCCATTTATCGACACGTTTCTGGTTTCATGTGTAATATTACCATGGGTCACGAATTGACGAAAATAGAAATTTTTGACGGAAATAAATACATTTTGTCGATGTCTGGATGATATAACCATTCAATACGTGTTCGACAAATTATTTATGTATCAATAACGTGATGATTCTGCTATTTACGTCATAGCCATGCACGAATATACGATTTTAATTTGCAGTTATTCAATCATACTAGTTTCTTCATGCTTCGAATTATTTGATGCTATTATTAATAAGGATTCCAGTTTATTATTATACATAAATCAAAATTATTCAACAAAATCTTTATAGAGATTTGATATAATCCTTGATGTTAAGTAATGGATTATAAGTATAAATCACTAAAGTTCCAGAACTTTCATTCGAATGTGTTATAGGAATGAAAAAGTTGACGGGAGAGTTTGTGAAGTGTAGGGTCATTGGCAATACAGCATGATTTCAGTGGTCGATCATAATAAACTCGTAAATATTAATGTATATTTTTACGATATCTTGTGCATCACATCGAAATAAATTTTTAAAAATCATTCTCCTCGGAAACTGAGTGGTCTTTTACCTTCGAATGGATGAAAGAGTAAGAAAGTACCGTACCGTCGCCAAGATGAAGCAAAGGGAGAGAAAAAGAGAGATGGAACTGGCATTACTTATTAATCATCTTGCTTGTCCGCGTCTTCTCAAAGACTTGGAGAGTCAGGTCAAGCAATGTCGGATAGTCTCATTCATCGAGGGTCGTCGTAAATATTTTTCATTTCTTTTTGGCGCCTTTCATTCTACCTAGACATCTCTCTGTACCTATGAATTTATAAATGTACATGCACGTAAGTAAATTCGTAAATTCTTCGTTGCATTTTGGATTCTATTTTATCGCAAGTCTCTAGTCGATGAACCCTTGTTTATGTGGAAAATCTTGAATAGTTAGATTTTATGTTAGATCAAATTCATATGAATTATACATAGAACCATGAACGAGGTACTTCCAAGCACAAGATTTTCTTGTAGTTTTATGTGAATTATTTTTTATATGGGAAAATTTAATCAAAGAAGTATTTTCCTTGATATAAATTCATGAGACGAAGAAAGAGCAAAACAAGTTTGAAAATAGAATAGCGTATGTCATGTAAATGTAACTAGATGTTACCATGAAAATAACACAGTGGTTTGAAGCAGTTATTGTTGCGGCACGGTTCATCCCGTAAAATTGTCCCGCTTTGGAACGGTTGAGCAAAAGAAATGAGCGTGGATATGAAAACAAGTGTACCTTACCGTAGACTGCAGGATTTCCCTGGCGGGAAATCGCGCGAACAAAATGCCTCGTATTCATCTACCGTGGCAATCTTTACTTTTCACTTTTCTCTTATTACACACACTCTTATACACGTACAAATGTACAGCGATATATGCTTGGATGCTGATTACCGCCTTCATGAGAAAAGGTGGCATTATTCACGGTTATTTTTCATCTCACTTTTATTTGTATTTTAATGAAAATTCAACCGAATATTAAGTGCATGAATGTTTTTAGATGGATAGATAAAATTGCTGAAGATCAATTATATGAATATTGGCGGGTGTTAACCAGGTTTTATAGTTTAAAAAGAATACCATGGGATTCAAACGTAATATCAAACCAATAGAGGAAAAATTCTGATACTCGTTGGAAATCATCGTTGGAAGAATGAATGAACTTAACGAGGCGTGGCTGCTCTACTTTACAAAGATGACTCGCGATAGACGGATCAAGATGAGAGGGGGCAGTAGCTTGCCAACTCCTTAGCGAATCAAGTAGAAAATTATCAAACGTGAAACAAACTGAAGATTCGATATTATCCATTACACGTAAACAATTGTTGTTAATCTGTGAAGGAGTTACAAAATTCTCCACCATTCAGATCTATTAAATCTCACGAATTCGATTCCACGATGATCCATCAAATCAAAGTTTCCAATAAAGAGAGAGAGAGAGAAAGAGAGAGAGAGAGAAGCCTTAATTGTATTTCCACTTGAATTCATCGTGAAATGTAAATGTGACTTTTCACCGATACTCTATAGGGAAGAATTATGATAATGATGATCACTCCGTCATTGAGAACAAACCGATCGAGTTGAAAGAAAATGAGAAGAGAATTTCAGATCTACGTTCAATAGAGACTTGAAACGAACGGCAAAGAGAAAAATCCATGGGAAAAACTGCAGAGTCGGCTACTAACCTTTTATCTATAGGAGTGAATATCCTATAGGGGATACCACTCCATACGTATCATGGTTCCATTGAAACGAAAGTTCAACATGTGCAACACACGCAGAATTTCTCATTGTCAGAGATCGTTTTTACGGTGGTAGTAAAATGAACTTTTTCTTTCCTGGAGGAATAAAAATAAGATTGTGGATACAAAAGCCAGAGGTAAAAATAAAGCACGACTTTCGCCAAGTTAGCAGGGAGGATAGCGTGTGCGAATGCGTTGTTGTTTGTAAAAGAAACAATCTGAATTTTATTACCAATCTTGATTACGCTCGTTACGAGAGAGAACGGTTTATTGATATTGAAACAAAAACAATAATGTCCCTGATAAAGCTAATCTAAATGTCGAGGAGCATGCATTTCACGCACCGTTACCGTTTGTTTCAGAAAATTTCAAAATCCAGGATTTCCACCCATTACCAACTTTTCACTCTTCAAAACTACTCCCATAACTGTGGCGAATAACAATTAAATGTTGAATAATGGAACAAAGACAGCACGAATTGTCTCATTTTAAATGGTATTTACGATTGAAACTCATAGAAACTGATCTAATGTGGGTATATACCGTGCAAGAATGAAATCAAAAGGATAGTAAAACTAACTTTGAACCAACTACAGTCGAGTGAAATTCAACAAACCATAGCAAATGTGTGGAAGAAAGAACGATAAACTATCAACGAAATGAGAATTTGGAAAACAGCGGAAACGTTGTTTTTCCTGTGCATATGAAAATCATTTTCGTCAATAACTTTAACGTCGATACACGTTTCAACGACTTTTTAATCTGTTTTCAACTCTGTTGGATGATTTCGTGATGTTTTTTCTATAAATGACATCGCTCAGCTAAAAAATTGGACTCATCGATCACCCGATGTTGAGATACAAAAATGAAAGCATAAACACATCCAGCATGATATTCATATAATAATCATTCGATAATCTTCGTTTCGAATATGTATATATATATATATCTTCGATGTGGAAATATGCTGTCTGTATGTAACAAATTTGAACTTACAGTCAATAAACTGCACCTACATTCGTTTAATAACATACCCAACGTTTATATTTGTGGTTCATTCGGTTTTATCCTCCATAAAAATCCCAATTATTATTATAATAACAACATATTCATACATACGTGTATATTCTGTTAACATCAAGTTATTTTTCTGTACATTCATAGATATTTATATTTTATAGTTCCTTTCACCATTTTCATAAGGAATGTAATTGTGAGTCATTCAATTAACACAAATCGTTTTCATTACCATGTTTTTTCCTTCCTCGTTGAATTAAATATAATGGAACTTGATTGAAAAAAGAAAGGAGGTAGGGATATGTGTTTGATTTCAATAATAATTGTTGGAGGATTAAATTCTTCTAACGAATGGAAGATTTATGTAACACCTTCGCCGATCAAGTTAATCGTTGGTACGTCGAGAAGCGAAAGGAAATAAGATTAGTATTGAATTCCTGCCCATAGGTTATAATTATTGTATTTTGTGTGAGAACGCATTTGAGATACGAGACATTTTTTGAACAGAATTTTTTCCCTCTATTGTATTGGAAGGATCAACGATCTTGATAATTACTTCAATGAAATCGAGTCGTTCTTCTCACGTTTAGAAACAAAGTATTCGAATCGAACTTTTTATCGGATTTATGGGAATTTTTTATAGATGTGCATGTGCAATCAATTGAATTTTTCACGAGGAAACTTGTTTACAAATAACTTCTGAGTAATGAAACTTTCTCGCAAAAAGAGTCAAATCTTTCTTGTTGATGCCAAAAACTGTTTCAAAGTAATTGAGAATTTTATAAAGTAATCCGAGGGACAAAGATCATTGGCGAAGTTTCGGGAATGTACGTTGGTTTAGTTCTTTCTCTACTTCAAATTAGTGTTTTGAGTTGAAGTCAGTTTTCGTCCAGTTTTTCCTCGTGTGTTTTCAAAGAAACGGTAATCACATTTTTGGTTCATCTCCCTGTCAAAGTCGATTTTAGTTCTCGAACTTTGACTCAAAACTTTTCATGTGATCTTCATTGCTCAAAGTTTATATATTACGAAAATAATGCTCGGATCCATCATCACCAACCGTCGAGTGTTTCATTCATTCCACGTAACGATGATTGAAATCCATCATGAGAGCTTGTAGAAATAATTCCTGCTGCAAGGGTGTTTGCTTATTCCATATATCCTCGTGGAGAAACAAGATTTTGTCTGAAGGTTTTCGCAATTCCAGGAGAAGAGAGAGGGCGCAAAAGGTAACAACGTCAGTGGTACGGAGAGTGGTAACGGAACGTTACCAAGGTGGTTAGTTGATTTAATTCAAACAAGGAAAATTAATTTATGCGGTTATAAAGTTAGATTTGAAGCGGAGGCGCAAAGCGCAAGTGGTTATACAGACTCCGGAGTTCCCCATTCAAACGGGTTTCTCACCCATATAATATAAATGATTCCTCGTCTAATCGCGAACGACTGGGTTGGCTGCAACGACAGCGGCAGAGCAGTTATAGCAGCAGCAGCAGCAGCAGCAGGCAGTAGTCGTTTCCTGACTTACTCAGAGTCAGAGAGCCTTAGGACAAATAGAAATTCCAGCTGGCGACCTCTCTGCATAATGCATATCTTATGCCACGGTAGTTGTCGTTTTCGTCGTTGTTTGAAACGATAGTCTCCGTTCCTTCGTTAGTCTCTCTTCCTTTCTCTTCTTATATATACCTACGAACATATAACTTTTCCACCCTTACCTCGTTTTGACTCAACTTACTTTACATACCAACGACTCATCTGTAGTAAAACTATGCGCTTTATATGGACGGAATTCGTTCGAAAGGATTGTCTTTCTCATTCTTTTCTTTATATATATTTTTTTGCTCTGTGTTACGTAATTTATGCAAAAATATACATACGCGTGTATATATTCGTCGCAAAAACGGACAGGAACGGTATATACCTAATATTAGGTACAAGAGGTCTTTGAAATCTTGTAGATTATTCAAATTTTATTACATTTCTTGTCCAGTTTTTTTGTTTCTCAAATTGCTCTTTAAGACTGATGCGAAAAGTTGATATAGCTTCGAAATTAACGAATGAAATGAAAAATATCAATCATACGCAAAACGCAGTCCAATGTTTTACGTCATGATGATATAACGATCTCGAACGGGAATCTTTTAAGACTATGCGAAGTTCATTCATTTTCTTTTCCTTATCGGCATTCCGTTGAATATTAATGATCCTGAGAAAATATGAAGAAAGAGAAGTATTGTACCTGAAGTGAGGCGATAATATGTGTCTGTAATGCGCATCATTATACTTGATAACGATCAAAAGATTGAAAAAGTTTTTTATAATGCTTTTGATGCCATTGTTCGCTGAAAAATGTCTGTTCCTTTGAAATAATCACTCGAGTGTGCAATACAAATTTATAGGCCGGAGTGATAGCGTTGAAAAGAAATTCAATGCACCGCAAATCGTTTTAGATTCTGTTCTCATCGATTGATAATCATTTGTTTTTCCTGCTTTAGGTATGACGATCGGCGTGACGATGACGAGGCGTGAGAGTTACCGCTGATCCGTAAACACACCTAGCCTACAGGAGGATCATTCGTTTCCAGAATGATGAGCGTATCGGTGCAGATTTTGGCGCTGATCGGCTTAGCAACGCAAAACATCGTCGTGGCATGGCCGCAGGATCCTGTTCCCAGGATACACGTCAAACACCGTGAGTACATTCTTCTATTTAAGATAAGGAAATTCAATTATTGTTTCTCCTTCACGGTATATACGTGGGATTTTGAATTTTCTTTCATTTTCTCAAGGTGATTGACATATTGTATCATTTACGCCTTGATTTTTAGAATAAAAAAATGTCAGATTCATTAGTTTCATTACTCAAAATAATTAACCCTCCTCCGGATAGTAACATATGAAGAATATAACGAGGCAAAATTGGAAATTCGTTAACTTTTCATACTCTCTCTTCATAAATTCATTTTTGAAAATTTTCTTTTGTGTTTATTTCCCTCCCGGTCATTCTTTCCCTAGAGGAGGAAATGAGGGAAGAAATCATCGGTATGCAATCGGTCCTTTTCCTCCCTCTAAACAAGCATAGAAATTTGAGCTTTTCGAGCAGCCGGAAAGTTCTTTATTATATAACTATTGCAGTGTGTTTTTGGATTTGTTCAGAGCTATAAACAACCAAATGGCGGCTCCTTAGTGGGTTTCCTTGTATTTATTTGTATTATTTAATTGAGAGTTTTGGATAAATTGCGTAATTTTGGGACAAAATATTATATTCTTTGCGTTATTCTGTATTGGAGGGTTCTCCCTTGGAATTTCAAATTCGATTTTCCAAATGGATTATTGTTTTTATGCATTATCGATTTCGAACAGCTGGAATTGATTGGTGTTGAGTTGTGAATTAGTTTCGATAAAAAAAAGCGTTACCTGAATTTATGAAATGGCCCTTGCTGAATAAAATAAGGTAAACTATTGTCCTTTACGGGGAAAACCGTGAAGAACTGAACTGGATAATTTTTCAATTCCTTCTCTTGTTAGATTCAAAGTAGAAATGAGGGAATCCTGGTGCCTGGTGATTAATTCTATGGTATTCTGCTACACCGGCGAGTATTGAACAATTTCTGATTAGAAACTGAGCTGTCTTAAGGTACCGGCGGAAGGGCCCTCATTTACGGCGGAGTTTTTGATCTCTGGACTGAGAGAAGAGTTTGTTTGTAACAAAGAAGGTTTATTAATTATCAACAAAATATCTTCGAGTAAAATAAGATGTGTTCATAGTTAACCAAGTGGAAGAATTCTCAAAATTATATATAACTTGTATATAAACTATATTGAATTCAACATAAAACATATAATTTTGAGATTTTTGATGTAAAATTCAACTTAATACACTAAGAAAAATTGATAGCAGAGATCTTGGACATCTTTTTTTCCGTGGCCGGACAAATAACTCCTGCAAATTTAAAGATACAATCATAAACCAGGAAAATTTTGTTGAATATGGGATTGGGTACAGCTGTACGTATGTTTTTTTTTCATCGATTCTTGCCAAAATCGCATGTATTTTGAGAAAATTATGAAAAAAACCCTACGTGCTGTTGTAGCTGATATTATATTAAATATAAATTTCCTTGGCTCATGTTTGGATCTTCAGATTTGCTGGAGTTATTTGTCCGGCCACGGAACCAAAAAGTCCAGGGAAAAACACTGAGGAGGAATTTTGTTGTTTACAGCTTCGAAAAAATTCAAAAACACACTTCAATATTTATATTAGATAGAACTTTTTACCAAATTTCGATATGTTCAGTTTTTTTTGGAAAAAATTCCCGAAATTTTCTGTTCTTTCCGGCATCTAGAGTGTTTTTTACCCACTTAATTTACAGTTATGTTAAACACATGAAAAATTCTTGGATCAAATCAACTATTTTCATCCAATTCAATTAAAATATTTCAAACTCGGAAGGCACCAAGTGTGGTATAATATTTCTCTGGTTTCAATTATTCATGTAACTTTTCAACTACTTGGGTCTCGGAGACCCGAAATGTACGTTTTCGTCGCTTTGTTTGTTATTCAAACTTCTGCTACACCTGCACGTTGGAACAACAGCTGTAATTATTTCTTCGCAGCACAGTTATGAGCAAGGATGAATGTATAAATTCATATTGAGACCGCATATGTAATTCCCAGAGCCTAAAAAACCCAATCTGTACGGATAAGGGTGTTATCGATGTTTATGAGGATATAAAGATACGCAGTTGGAAAAATTCTTGAATTTTGTGTATGCGTGTTCTGACCAAAAGGTATCTTTTGACAACACTGTCAGGATTTTGAATTATCAGATAAATATAGATGATTTGATCAATGCACTCATTGATACATTGATGAAATTATTCAATCAGGTTGTGAATTCTAGCGGCAGTGCTCAATCTACAAGATATAAACACCTACATAAATATAATCAAACATGTTTCACCTCAACAGGAATGATGATGAAAAAATATTATCTTCTTTATTTTTATTATGTTTATGGGGAAGGTGATCTAACATTGTAAATTATTCACTCAAAAATTCTGCTGTGGCATGTTTATGGGTCCTAATACAAGCTAAGTAAACGTGAACACGAGCTACCTCTTCGTCTTGTTTGGAATCCTGAATTCATAAATCCTAGCCAATCATAGGGAGGATCCAGAAGTATGAACACATTGGATTGCGAATTTTTTTAGAAATGGGCTCATATATCCCGGATTCAGCACAGGCAGAGATGTAGTCATAAAGAACGGGAGGCTGCGTAGATTTCATATACGGTTCCCACGTATTCGTTCTCACATTTACGTAGTGTATGGGCTTCGAGCATTTCAACTGAAATCGGGACTGTCTAATCTGATTATAATTGGTATGATGCTGCAAAATGGTGGTGATATTGATATGTTAATTGGTTTAAAATTAGACGCTGATATGGAATCCTTCTGATAAAATTAGGGGTGCACACGATATTCTCGTCGAGACTGAAAAAGAATCGATCATCTTAATTTAAACGTGTTCCAATGAGGTATCCACCGCACAGAATTCCGACTTCGTATCTAATGAAACGGAATAACCGATCATTCCGATTTCATAAACAAGATCAACCAAGATATGCTTCCGGTATCGTTTGTCAGTCTCGTCTCGTCTCGGTGCAACGCTCAATGCAGATCTCGATATAGATCTTGATCATTTTCATTTGCAAGATCAAAACCTGTCACGAATTTGTTCCGTCTGATGCGAAGCTTCAATTGAGTTTAGTAAACCATGTCTTACAAACAGTAGAATGATGAATATAGATCATTTTCCAAGTTCTTGACGCGAGTCTCGTGTGCACCCCTAGATAAAATGATATAGCTACATTTATTTGACAATTATTGTACGAAAAGTCAAGAAATTAATCGTGGAAAAATGATTAAACTTGGAGAATAATTTTTAATTGGAATTTGAAAGGTGTCAAAAGATACTTCTTGGTATGAATAGTGTTAATAGTCTTCTTAAGGGGCCATCCATAAACCAAGTAGCCCTGTTTTTGCGACTTTTTGACCCCCCTCCCGCCTCCTTCTTCCCACGTGGGAACGTAGTTTTTTATTTTCAACTAAATTATTTCAATCAAATGAATTTTCATCCAAATATGACTCTGATATCCATATCCAAGATACATAAAAAACCACGTAGCTTGGAACCGAAGCCTCCCCCTCCTCTCCCCCCCCCTCCCCACGTAGCTCAGCATAGCATTTCATCTTACCCATCTCTCCCTCTTTATCGGCTAAGTGGTTTATGGGTGACCCTTTAATATTCTTATGGACTTTTAGGCAGATTGTTCTAACAGTGTGCACTAATTTTCAATCGAGAAGGGATTGATTAAGATGAAAAAATAAAACTTTTGTTAATAATTTGAACATTGAAGGGATTTTTTCTCTTAAAAAAATATAGTCTTTATGGTTTTTCGTGTAAAACTTTCTCATTACAGTATTCCGTTTGTCTATACATTCATTAAATTCTTTATACACTCTTAGTGATTATTGGAAAATAATTTTGTGACAATCTCTTTGACGACGCCGTTGAAAATTGAAAAAAGTCATGACGACGAGAAGGAATTATATAAAATGAAAGTCGATATCGAATCTCTTTCCTTAAATTTCCCTGATTATGAAAATCGCAAGTCCTCAGAGGTTTGTGACAGATTTTTTTCAAGATTTAATTTAAAATATTCAAACTTTATGATTTTTTGTACTTGGAAGAAAATCCCGCAATGATTCATTTACCGTAAAAATTCAGCGACCACACGGGAAAAAGAAAATGGAGGAATTAACTATTCAGGATGACAACGCGTCGCTTCGAATCTTTGAGTTGAAATTTTTACAAAATATATATTGTTAAATAATTTACATTATAAGATCAAAATAGATTCTCCTCTTATGATGTGAATTATTTGACAATACATTTTTGTAAAAACTTCCATTCAGTCAACTAAATAGTAAATTTCTCCATTTCTTTTTTCCTTGCATGCTAAAAAATGTTTTTAGCTCTGTGAGATTTTTTTATTCCTGTAGCTATCATTCTCATCGTGTTTTTGTATATAAATCTTGAAACCTATCCATCACGTATTCGCTCCGCATACAAGTTCTTTAGCATTTTCTACGCTTTGATCCATTCATCGTAATTAAACGTAGTTTTCAGATCAACAATAGAGACATACAATTCAGTTTTCTTTGCAATTTCTTTCTACGTAATGTGATTCAAAATGAATATATTATTCCTCGCTCGTCTCTTTCTAAAATCCTGTCGGGGAGACACCCTTTTCTTCTACTTGGTTCTCCAAGCTTCTCAACAGAACGTTTGTATGAAACTTGTACACGCGGTATGTAATTTGCCGGATAATGTACTGGATCCTGTTTATCATGTGCTATTTCATATAATGATACGATTGTGTTGGATCTCCATTCATCGGTACGATTATCTCGAGTCTTTGTTTTTCCAAATGTGCTCAATTCAAGTTTTTCAATAATCTCTTTTCCTTTGTACAACCAAGTCTCGTTCGAATGTTCTCATATCATTTTGTAGCTGAGACATCCCTTTATTCTTCCCCCATTCATTTTTATCTGTAATGGGAAATTTCGATACCGATATTTTAATCTTCAGATTTGTTCTTCTTTATGTGTGTTTTTTTGTTGTTAAAAATAAATTAATTGAAGTAAAACTAGTTTATATATATCACCTGATTCAAGGTACGTGCATCGAAGTTCCGTGATATCACAATCTTATGAAAACGATAGAACCTTTAGATAAGATATTACTCTATGTGAATAATGTTGTTCTTGTTCTTGCGTTAATGGTATCTTCGTAATGAAGTTATCTTGTGGCAATTGTTGAAAAAATATATGTATATATGATTTTATATGGGTATAGAAACTCTCACATAAAGAGCAATGATAACTACGCGAAAGCAATATACGAGAAACTTTTTGTTGTCGTATTTATATCTCAATACTCATCTATATGCTTTAAAATTGAAATTTAATTAATATAATGGAATTTAAGCGCAGATAGGAGCTCAACCATGCTTTCACCAGATATTTTATAATAGGTGTGCCGTATGCTAGTACATTATGGTAGTTTGTGTTACGATACATACACGTGCACGTATACGCAAGTACAACCGTACGTATTGGACTGGCTTTTAGAATAGTCTACCCACGTTTTGTCGGGATTTAATTAGCGACTTGAATCAATCGCCAGGCAAAATAAGTTACTGAAAACCACGCAAAAAAATATTAGAAGAGGTTTTTGATCCATTAATTTCCCATTTCGATACAAATAAATGAACGATTCAAAGCGATTCTCGTCGAGTCTGAATCGAGAAGTTCCTATATATTCAATAATTGAGTATAAAATAACAAAGTATTCGAACGTACATAGATTGATGATCGTCGAAATAATTCACAAAAGCGTCGTCTCAATGATTATTATTCAATTTCCATCCCCGTTTTTGTCATTTAATAAAACGGCATTGTATAATCCTATATATTACTCTCGAGATTCAAATGAAATCGAAATGTCCTCTGAGTATGCCGGATATTTCATTTTTAATGTTCTCCCCTTTCGATTTATTCGATTCAACGTGTATCAAGTGATCCATCACAGACTAATTGAAAACTCGTTTTTGATCGATTTCACTATCTGAGGACAAAAAGCATCTGTCAAATGAAATTTCTTCGGCGCATTTCAAACTGATACAGTTCGATATTGAAAACATTGACGAGTTAATCATTTAAATTCAATTTCACAATGCCGAGAGTCGAGCGATGTTGAGAAAAATTCGTCAAAATCGTTTCCTCTGGTCACAGGTTCGAGATTTTGGTACTGATTCGATATTTCTTATCGTAAACATTGATCGATCAAAGCTTTGTATCGTTGAAATGAATTGGCACTTTGCCTAGACAGAAGTCGTAAGAGAAGCTACAAAGTGGTTTATAATAGCGAATGTAGATCAGAAATAAGTCTCAACTGTTGATGCTATTCGCAGAGAAAGGCAAGAGAGAAAGAGAAGAAGATAACGAAATTGGTACAACTTGGTGGTCGAAAATATATCGTCTCAATCACGTGATTCTATTGAAACGAATAGGTGACAACGATAATCGGTTCGAGGATATATAAAATTCGATCATACTATGTGTAATTGAATTTCAATCAAATTTAAAGTCTTGAATTCGAAAATTCTCTCTCTTCAATTTTATGTAGAAAAATTCGTCAAAATGCCTCACGCAGATTTGGTTTTTTCATGAAATTTTCATCAAACCGAAGCATTTGATCGTCAAATGGATGTCACTCAGGAGTATTTATGCATATGTGCATCAAAGCTGCACTAAAGCTTATTCTCGAGAGCCTTGAAATTTAACCCAAGATAATCTGAATTCGTTCTCTCCGAATTCATGTATTTATCATAATCAATTCAAATGTTTGAAATGTTTACGATTATGGGGTAAAGCTTTTTCAATTAGTCTGTTTTTCTCGTTGAGAAGATGCATTGAAATATCGAAAGTTTGAGTTATCTCTGGCTATGACGTTATCGTGTCTGATATTGTTCTGTTCAGAGGAAATGATGAAGAAGAGATACATAATTAATCGATGGGAAAGAAAATATAAGTGAAATGAAATGTTTGAAATTCGTTTGTTCGATACTTTCCGATCATTTATCACGATAAATCTTGGGGGAAAAAAGGAGAGGAGAATCTAAAATCCTCTGTGAGCAAATATATTGAATCGTTTATGAGAAGATACATTATGGAAGAGATATTTACTCTTCCTTTTGAGATGTTCCGTCGGAAAGAACCTGTTGAGACTTCTTAGTGACTTGGATAATGCATCTTTGGATGAATAATTAAGTTGAATCCTCTTATTTAAGCATTAGACTTTATATTTTCCAGTAAGTAATCTTTACGTATGCAGTAGCTCGCGTAAAGGAACGTACAAACATAATTTATGTGTCAGCGTATGTAATTAAATACACGCATAGAGAGGTCTGTTTCCTTATATGACCTGTGATATTTAGACGTTATGAAATTCATTCATTTCAGTAATCTGATGTATAAACAGGGACAACCCTGAGACCAGTTTAACCAGCTTTGGAATAATCAACCGTAACAGTTCATAGACAAGTGCCAGGGTTATGTTTGAAGATCCAAGAGATTTTCATCGAGGAACAAACTCACTCATATCAATCGTTTCAATCAAACTATTTGAATCGAATTGGTGAGGAAAGAGGGATAATGAGGATAAGCGTTTCCAACAGGGGTTAATGACCGTTCGTTCGCGAAATCATTGTTGATATGTGTGCGTGTCGCACACGTATATATAATCGCACATATAAAGAGCTTTTGACGCGAATCAAATATTGGTGCAAGCCTTGTGAAGATCGAACGTCGCTACACATCGTTCCATCCCCGTTACTAACGTCAATGCAGCTGTCCCGCTTTGGCAAATCCTATTGAGTATTCAATTACGTGTGGTACTACAACACATACAAAAGCGAACACCCGTATATAACATCCACACATTTCACCAACCTGTATTGGCTCTTGGATCGCTTCGGGACGGAATTGGACAATCTCGTTGGTGTATGTGAGAGAAATTGTATATAAACTATGGCACGCGAACGTACCTACCCAAGTCTGCACGAGATATGACCAAAGTGCCCTGTCTCGTCTCGAATGTATAAAAATTTCATGCACAAACGATTTTCACGCCTCATGCATCGTTATTGAAATTAACTATAAATTTGTTTATCGACACTTTATATGAAAAATCAAATTTCTCATCCGAATGAAACAATAGGTACTGAATTATTGACCTGTGAATAATAATTCAGACGACACAACACGTGTGATAGTATCATACTTCATAAATGATGATTTTTGATTTTATTGTGAATTCATAGATAACTGTTCCAGCATACCATCCATAACGTTGAATTTCTCGTTTTTCTTATATCTCTATGAAGTTAACTTCAATTCGGAATGAATTAATTAGGACATGAAGTTTTTGGTGAAATGCATTAATCAGAAACTAGATCACGTTTCAGTACAGGCAATCACCGCATCTGATCTCCGACCAAGTTCAATTTCCGATTCGAATTGTATTAGTATCAGTAGGGATATTGGCGGTAGTAGCAATACGTGTTTTCATGTTCAAATCAATAAATTCATGTTCATTATGAATTTCGCGGAAATACCGGTTCCATATCACCAATTGAATCATACGTTTCGTTTCTTACTCTTCGTGAAACTGGTGGTATCGATCTGTTGTTTCTTCTCTATATTTTCGAAAATTTATAGTTAATATGGAATTTCATGTAGGGAAAACAATTGTCTTGGATCGATAAATTGAATTTATTACATATGTGACAGGGGAGGAATTTTGCTAATGATTTATATGTTGAAAAGTCGAAGTTGTATGTTAAAATTGTTCTTGATGATTGTCAACACTGCAGTAGTCGTGCGGTATCCGACAGATACAAGATAGCAAACGTATGCATAAATTTAATTGCCTTTTCGTCTATTCCTTCAGCAGCTAATTACGAAGTCAATTTCGAGTTGTCCAAAAGTGCTTCATATGACATGTTAAGTGGAAAGCTGATTGTGTATCTCACAGATACAGCACGAGCAAAAATGTTATTCTTCCGCGCCACTAATGCAGTGTCAACAGTGGTCAGCTTTGATCAATTAGAGATTATTATTCAGATTCATCTGTCCCACCGTCTCAGCTATTTTGAGCCAGTGAACGTAGTTAAATGAATGTGACTGAAGTTCAGATATATACATAACTCGTGACCCGTTAAGGGCATCAGTAACTTGGCGAAAGACAAGTGGTTTTCGCGAAACCATCAAACTTTGTACAAACTCGAATGCAGACTGCCTCCAATATTCTTCACAGTCTAGTCTCATCAGTCACATCGCTAGTAGAAATTTTACAGGAAATTCCCTGCTACAAAATTTGCTGAGTTAGCAAATACTACTGTGTCCAAAAAGTAGGGTGACATTTGAATTCAAACTGTGTGCGCAAATGTATTTGGAGAAGTGCTCTTATTTTTAGGTTAGTAAGACTGTCTTTGATATCCGTGCCAAGGGTAACATCAAAATATTCATTAATGTTTGAGATACGCTTCGATTATCGTGATGTTGTGCATTTTGAGTTCCTTCTGCTGGGTCAAACTGTCAAGAAAGAATATTATTTGAGCGTTATGCGTCGTTTACGTGAAGCTATTCGCCTAAAGAGAGCGGAATTGTGGCGAGACAACTCTTGGTTTTTGCATCACGACAATGCAACGACTCACAATGCATTGATTCTTCGCGACTATTTCGGAAAAAACTCGACCCATATTGTTCCACAACCACCGTATCCACCTGATTTGACACCGTGCGACTTCTGGCTATTCAACAAATTCAAAAGACCGCTCCGGGGAGACCGTTTTGAGTCGATAGAGAAGATCCAAGCCGAATCGAAGAGCGAGCTGAAGGCCATCGAAGATTGGAAAATGCACTGACATAAGTGCATTGTATCTGGGGAGGGGGGGGGGGGATTATTTTGAAGGCGATGAACTTGATTTAGGAAAATAAATAAAGATTTTTGAAAATGGATGCTATGTCGCCTTATTTTTTGGACACAATAGTATTTTGCTAAAACAGCAAAATTTTTGGTAATTTAGCAAAGCAGTGTTTTGATTATCACTATTTCAGCGAGAATTTCTTTTTCAACTTGCATATCCACTTTGCATTTCAATTTTTTTGGTGAACGGGATAGAAATTATTGGAATTATTCTAAACTGCGAGGTCATTTTATTCATATTTCAAATTACATCTCAGAATTTTCATCGAGTAACTTTTATCGAGAATCTCTGTCGAAAAAGGTCCGTTGTCAGAGTCCACATTTCACGTGCCATGTGCAGGTTACGAATTTCACTTGAGAGTGACGAATAGAAGTTCTTCACATTATTCACATGTATTTTTATTAACTAAACCATCTTTTAGCTCAAAGGGATTGGAAATGTCCAAACGTTCTTTCTAGTTTTTGTTTTTAGAAAAAAAGATACCCAAAGTTATTATATTTTCTGAAAATATGTGCTTGTAATTGGAATTGTTAATAGAAATGAAACAAAAATTAAAACTCATAAAATCCAATAAATCGTTGGTATTCGTCTTCTTGGATGAACTCCGTGGAACTGGGAACATGATTCAAACAATGTATTGCAAGATTTTGGGTCTTCAATGGCTACGTATTTTGTTCCTGAATCACTAGCAACATTCCTAAATCGAGTTCAATTGGCGAATAATTTAATAAAAAGTGATCAGCGCCGGCTTTAATCCTTCCAAATCGGGCCCCTCGAATAACTGCTCGAGTTTAAAGCTTCTCAAAATTATATATAATTCGACATAATATAAATATGATTTATATATAAATTATATATAATTTTGAAAATTTTCCCACCGAGATGACTTATGTTTCTTCATGCTTGTCTAGTAGCACTTTGTCTGCTTAGTTATCCCAAAGTTCCAATTAATTCCTTTTTCCATGGTACCCGTGTTGCAAAAGTTCTTTGTTCCAAAATTCCAATTGTTCCAGACCATTAAAAAAGTCCCCATAGTTCCTAAACATTCATAAAAATCTTGGTAACTTCATAGGAACCTTCAATCAACAAAGTAACCTTCTTTTGCCATAATCTTTCGTAGTTCTGAAAAATTTCTCCGTGTATTATGACACTCGTTACCTTCCAGAACTTTGGAATCAGTATAATGCTGTGCGTCGGAAGATGGCTAGAACAAAGAAATCGTCTGAAGGATGGCACAATAGATTTCAAGTCATTATAGGAAGATATCATCCGAGCTTTTATAAATTTTTGAGTGAACTAAAAAAAGAATAGAGAGATACTGAAAGCATGTTACGACAGCTCAATCTCGGTCAAACAATTAAACAGCCTCGAGCACCGACTCACCGAAAAATAGAAGATAGGATTTCTAATATTGTCTCGAAATATGATGAATATGTGGAGAACAATGAAATTATTGAATATTTAAGAACCAGCAGATACAACTTGAATTTTTAGAACTCTTCGAAACTTTCCATGCTTTGGAACTCTTATATATTTTGAAAATCTTACACTTTTGGAAAATTATGAATTGAAACTTCTAGTTTGGAACTTATGTACCCGATTCGCTTAGGGCCCTGCAAAAATATCGAAAGTCGAGCCTCGTGCGGCTCAACCCTGGCTCTGCAAATGATAAAATCAGTCAATAGATCGTCGAGTTATAGTGGGATTGAAAGAAGGCATTTCGAAAAGAACGCATCTGAATGAAATAATACCGTAAACTGGAAATTCAAGTAATAAATTGTATGGAGTACTTACATTTCAATCTGCGATTCTAACACTATACAGTTATCCTTCTTCTGTATAGAATTGATTCAATGCCATCGTCTCCTCTCTTGCTCACGACTGTTCCTTTCTATCCGCTCCTTGGTTAAGCGTTAAACTCGAACGCTCTCTGTTTCGTACTAATAAACGACTTCGAATTTCGCTTATCTTTATGTAGGAATAGTTGTGCTGATGATTTGAGTGACCAAAATCACTTTTTTGGTAAGAATTTCCCAAATTTAATTCATGAAATGATCTGAAAATTTTCAGAAAATAATCTTCAGTTTTATTTATCGCGTTAGAAAACCCAAATTTCGAAGAATAGAAGGTACGGTGGTATCCCCTTTATTTTAATACAGTTCTAATCTAAATACATCGCAATAATTTGAATCCTATTCGAATATAATCGTCAATTGAAATTTTCATTCGTGCAGATTGTAATTGCTCGGGATTAATCATCATTCTACTCGCGGACTATGATTGATCGTTTAAAACTTTGTAGTCGTGGAATTTTGTTGACGACATTTCGTAAAAGTTGCTGTTGACGTTTTCAGACTCTGTTGAATCATAATGCAAAGGAACTGAAGCAACGTCTTACATAAGATAAAATCATTGAACTACTTTTACTTCTTTCAGTTTCATTGGATGAGTTTTTCCAATCGAATGGAAATAACCTCTCTGTCCTTTTACTTCATTTAAAATTGATGAAACTCGGCGGAATACTTGTATATTGAGATATTTTTCCCACTATTCATCATTTCGTATAAAAATAAATTTTCGGATCTCAGAATTGATCTGGATACGTTTATATACACGTTACTAGGTACACAATCACTTTGATATCGTTTGATGTCAATGTGGGAGAAAAATCTTTCCTTCTCTGTTTCATATTCATAATGCAAACCAAATTTTTTGTATACTTTAATTATTTGAAATTAAAAAGAGAGGAAAAATACTCTCCTTGACATGATTCGGTATAGAGTATTATTGATTCATTAGTCTCGCAAAAAGTAGCTAAAAGCAAAGAGGTTCTGATAATTCTGATGTAGTTTATGGTGAAACAGTCACAACATACACTCACGTTGGAGCAAACCTCAACGGATTTGCATAAAAGTTGATATACCGGTACACATGTACGTACCGACATGTACACGCGATATCTAAGGGATTAGATAACTATCGTATAACTGCACCGATATTCGATACGATTCCAATGTGGAATTCAAATTACAAAGCGGTATAGACCGTGATCAAAAGATTATGCGATCAAGTTATCAAAGGGTTACGTAGTTTTTGATCTTTCTTGGTCTCTCAGATCGATACGATTAAGTTATGTTCCTTTTTCGAATGTCTGTTTCGTAGTAACATACCTATTTTCTGCGAAATTCGTCGAATCGTTCAAATCTGAAAGAATCGATGATTCGATTTTGTTTTTTTACTTTTATCAAATCGTTTGGACTAAAAATCATAATCGGGTCAAGTGAATTGTTTTATCTGTAGTTTAAAATATGAGGATAGAATTTATTTCAGTTTCCCGACCAATGCTGGGCATTTACGGGAGAATAATTTTGTGTTTAAAATTAGTTCTTCGAAAGAATTATAACCATCGATATTTGTACTTTTCGCTTAAGACGCAATGTCCATAGTAAGGACAAAGGCCAGCAAAGCTTAACGAACTTCTTCCCAATACTAACGAGCTTATTCTTAGCAAAAGCCGCCACCAAGTCAACGTTTCTAGTACCTAAGTGGAGTAGAATCGTGTATGGCTTCCATCGTTGACGGGGGAATAGTTAACCTACTTAATAATGTTTTACAAACGATTGTCCGGTATGTGTATTATTATTCTTGTAGGAATATTACAAATTTTGTTCCGTATCGCATATTGTATGTCCGATTCAAAAATTCATCAATGAAACGATACACTCAGAAATTTGACCTTCCGTAACCACTTCTTGGTGCACTGGGAGAAATTTAAATAGTCACATCAACTATTCACATTTAGTATTCTCAACTAGTTATTGTAACTTGTTTATAGGAATGAAAACTATTTATACAAATGAATTAACTATGAAAAGAGTATATATTTCTCTGAATGTGTGCGTATGCGTCCATCAAATTGGTGTTAATTTTTTTTAACAGTGGATATATAAATATATATATATATATATATCGTTAGAAAAATCCATACGAATTGTTTTATCGATACAAGAAATTCATAATAAGATAGTTGAAACAATATGATTGTTTTTTCTTCACATTTTGTATGTTTTATATAAATCTCTGTTCTTCCTTTATCCATTAATTATTTCCCATCGGTGTTTTCCCTCATCAATTATGTCGTCAGTTTCTTATATAATAGTGACGGTAGTAATGGAAATTCGAGCTCGGCACATTATCAGTTCTTTCCACTCATCCATCTATCCATCCATCCATCCATCCATCCATCCATTCATCTATCCATCGATCGCGGTAAACGGATTTTCTGCCTTTTTAGCCGGGAATGATTCGTATGTGTTTATATGTATGGGTTCTCCATGCGAGCAAGGGGTTATATTAGGAGATTGACACGGTATACGACCCGAAAGCGGCTATCGGTCGACCGGACCGACCAGACAAGCAGACGACTAACTCGTATCTTATATACTCTGTGGACTTGAAAAAAATTCATGGAAAAGAACAGAACGGGTTTTAGTTGTTTATTTTCCTCAATTTTATCCTTCATATTCAGTTTATGTGGGTTTTGGAATTTGAATAGTTTTATAAAAATTGATCAATGAAAAACAAAATTTCTTTTCAACTTCTTTTTGATAATTAGATTGAATTGAATTGAATTGAATTTCAGGGATATAAAAGAGGTGATTGTATCGGAAATTCAATCGAATGAGTGAAATGTAAGGTAATATGTATGATGTATTGCCATTTGTGATATACGGCAAAGAGAATGATTCATCCCTCTTCCATCTTTTTGAAGGATATATTCTCAAAGTTGATATATGTCATATACGTATACCATACAGAATGAATTCCTAAAATAACCACTCTGTGCAAAACGAAGGAGAGAACAAGTGGCTTATTTTCTCATCATACATCTTCCAGTTTACGGGGATGTGTGAATAGCTGACCTCGTGCACATGTATGATTATATAATCAAGTTTTTATCTCTTCCGTTTCATTTATTCCATGAAAAACATGGAGAATGATGAGGTGGGGTTTTGAAAATCTTATTATTCATATCAATACGCGGTAGAATAAATTTATACAAAACATTCGATATTTTTACATTCAATACAACTCGTGTAAAACGAGTTTCAGTTCAATGCGTTTCCATGTGAAAATTGTAGGGAATGAACAAACGGTCCAGTACTGGGAGGAATTTATTTGCCATATTCTGGCGGAAACAATGTGGCCGTGATTGGCAAAATACATTTTGTGCTGTCTGGGTCTGGGGACTATGCCAAAGTATTCAACCCACAGGATCAAATTACTAGTGTTCGGTAATCACTAAAACTAGATTTTAAAACTACAATGGAACACCGTCGGAACTTTTCCTCTAGCCACCATCCCAACCAGAAATTTACAACAGGCGCAGTACTGCACCAGTACTAGCCAAGACTGGCAGGGTACTGGAATTTGTCTGGAATGATAACAATTTTCAGTACTGGGGATTGAGGACTGATACCATTATTCGCAATCAGTGCAGGGCCAGTACTGGGTTAGTACCTGGCCGGTATTTAGTTCTCAGTACTGGTTTATCAGTACAGGCATAGTACTGTATTTTTATGTATCCAGTACTGATCCCGTACGTGTTGCCCAAGTGTTGGAGACCCAATACTGGCACTGTACTGCACCTGTTGTCAACATTAGCATATTTCGGATTTTTCTGATTGGGATCACCTGCCGTAACATATAAAAGATGCTACAGTTGTGTCGAATCAACTGGTCCTATCATAGCTGCTAACGATACTGTGCCAGTATGGGGCCGAATTCCAATTTCAGATCTACATTATTCTTACGCTGCAAAAAAAGCCGTGTCACAATGGTGTTAGGATTAATACAGAATTTACATCACGTGGATTCTATAGAAGCCAGCGCTAGAGTTCATGTCAAAATAACACCAAACGGTGTCAGAATGACATTTTATGGTGTGAAAAAACACTATTCGGTCTGAATTTTTGCTACCACCACCCATTTTTTACAGTGTCCATCACACTGTTATAAATTTCTGATTGAATTTTCAATCACATCTAATGGAAGAAATTTCCACTCAGGTAAATGAAAAATAATGTACAGTAAGTATTGAAAATCCCATAACCCATTCTTCAAATTTCATGCACATGTTGATGATTGTTGAAAAAAAAATCACCTTCACAAGATGTGAACGCGGGACGTCGAAACCGGACGCCAAAGCTCTATCACTCAAGCCATTGCCATTTATGTGGAAGGGCGCATTTTTCTGCTTATATGACCTTGTGTTCATTCTTCAAACTTGTGAATCAAGATGTACTTGTGATGTAGAAACACTGAACAAATCGTGTGATCCAACTAGTGCATAGTTGAAGTGGATACGTGGATGACTTCGTCAAAGCGTTAGTATACAGGGTGACCCAAGGGAGAAAAATTGTATTTCAAGGGCGTATTCTGCACCCATAATGCAAGAATTTCCCGTTTTTTGAAGGTCAGTTTTTGAGATATGAGGATTTTTAGATTTTCTTTCAAATCCAAACCAACTCGGATCATTTTTGTTATTTCCAGTTGGATGCCATCAGAGCCATGATTTGATTATAATTATAATGATATTATTATGTTATTATAATGGATTAAATTTTTCTAAGTTTTCTCAATTTTCATGCACAATAACTTCAAAATTCAATAACATGCATTTGGATTCCTATTTCAGTTCACAAAAATTGAATTTTCATTCACATATGTGCATGAAATTTCAAGAAATTTTTAACAGTGCATAAATTACTGATTTCTGCAAGCATAAATCGCTCTTCAAAAAAGCAGAAAGTTCCTATCTCTAGGAATGTATTCATACAAATTTCCATATTTTTTTCAAAATTGAAGATGAATTTTAGAGGATACCGTAAAACGGGGTTATTTTGACGTTTAAGGGTAACCTTGACACCCTTTGGGCCGCTTCAAAAGAGCGCCAAAGTACGGTTTAAACGTGTGCGGAAGGAAGTCTCGTGACCTTGTGTGGTGGTTCAAGGGCTGTCAAAGTTACCCTCAAAAGTGAAAATAACCCCGTTTTACAGTACCATTTTTTTCAACTAAGACTAACAATTCTTCTTCAGCATTTGTTCGTTAAGTCTCAGTGCTTTCTACTTCATTGCTCACAATCAGAGGAATTTTGAAGATTTTGTTGAGAATATCATACTATGCATATGAATTAGAATTTTGTACTGTATGTTTTTCCCCGCACAGTGGCAGAATTCTGAATACTCATTCTCGTAAATTCCTAAATTTTTTTTAAACGGAGACTCGTAAAAAAATTTCATGGTTCAGGATTCAAATTTTGCGTTTAAAAATTCGTCAGTGATGTAATGAGAAATAATCGTGCAGAACGAATCCTGATCATTCTTGTTTCAATCAATGAGCAAATAGAACCAAAACATTCGAGAATGAAATATCAAGTAATAAGGATTTATATCTATTACAAATCATCACTCCTATGTCAAATAATTATTTTCGAAATAAATCTTATCTGAGAAACAAATTTCACGTGTATCGTGAGGGATTTCAAACTCCAGTTATCCTGAAACAACGTATATTCCGACTGCAGTGTTGATAACAAATATGAAGACGATAAAATTACTTCACCTTCAATAGAAGCAAGTGTTAGAAATATAAATTGCACATACATTCGACGCAGGAAATAAGAATTCCACTGTACTTTATTTAGAACACAACTGTATCTCAAGTTTCATGTCTACTATCTTGCAGTATTTTATCGCAGGAACATCAGGAATAAAGAATAATGATACCAACAAAGATTTTACAGTTCTGATGTAGCATCACATTGTTCCTCCTTCATTTTATTTGTACCATTCAGGGAAAGCAATGAGACGGAGCTACGTATCCTAGGAGACAATTTCAGAGAAACATATGGTACACCAGAAGGACGAATAACACGAATGAAGGGGCGTCGTCCTTCCTTGAACGATCAATCACCACCTCTTGAGTACTTCGCATTCTTCTCTTCTCCTTTGGTTCTTTTACACTACTATTTGCCTCGTTACTCTTTTTCTTTCTTTCCTTCTTTTCTCTTTTTCGGTAACACGGAGAAAATACTTATACTCAAATGCTTGAATGAGAATCGATGGAACCGTGGAAAACAATCCCAAGTGAAGGAACGAACGTTGCTGAGGGAACTTTGATCGTGAACTATGCGTAGCCTGTGTTTCGATCTTTTCGTGATCGTGTTCAATTTCCTTCTTAATTGACTGCACGAGTGTCCGATTTATAACGGCTCCTTCGAGTTTCACTGATAACACAGAAGAAAAAGGGACCGTGGTGTTGTGTAAAAATCATCCATTCGTTCTATTTATTTGTATTATTTGATTGAAAGTTTTGGATAAATTGCGTAATTTTGGGACAAAATATTATATCCTTTGCGTTATTCTGTATTGGAGGGTTCTCCCTTGGAATTTCAAATTCGATTTTCCAAATGGATTATTGTTTTTATGCATTATCGGATTTGAACAGCTGGAATTGGTTGGTGTTGAGTTGTAAATTAGTTTCGATAAAAAAAGCGTTACCTGAATTTATGAAATGGCCCTTGCTGAATAAAATAAGGTAAACTATTGTCCTTCACGGGGAAAACCGTGAAGAACTGAACTAGATAATTTTTCAATTCCTTCTCTTGTTAGATTCAAAGTAGAAATGAGGAAATCCTGGTGCCTGGTGATTAATTCTATGGTATTCTGCTACACCGGCGAGTATTGAACAATTTCTGATTAGAAACTGAGCTGTCTTAAGGTACCGGCGGAAGGGCCCTCATTTACGGCGGAGTTTTTGATCTCTGGACTGAGAGAAGAGTTTGTTTGTAACAAAGAAGGTTTATTAATTATCAACAAAATATCTTCGAGTAAAATAAGATGTGTTCATAGTTAACCAAGTGGAAGAATTCTCAAAATTATATATAACTTGTATATAAGCTATATTGAATTCAACATAAAACATATAATTTTGAGATTTTTGATGTAAAATTCAACTTAATACACTAAGAAAAATTGATAGCAGAGATCTCCATATTCATAGCAGTTTTAGGACACATGAGCGTTTATAAACATTTCTCCTTTAATTTGTGGTAATTTTTTGAAACCTCATAGTAATATATGTCAAATGCAAAGTTATTTTGATCAAAAGGAGGTAGACTGGAAAAATATGGATTTGTTCGCACTCTATAAAATATTTATTTGTAGAAATTAAATATTCAATTGAATGCAAAAATTGATTAATTGGGGTTAAAATTATTTATACAGAAGACTAATTTACTTGGGCGAGCATCTCATTATTCGATTTGATTACATATTCCTTCGATTCCAAGGAATATGTTATGGAGAGAGTACAAATAAACTATTTATTTGGTTAGAAGACTGCCATTATTATGGTAAACCGTGCTACACGTTTCCCATACGTTTTCCTCAGTGTGTTGAATTGGATTTCGTTAAAACATATTTGAAATAAACCGATATCACAATTTGAAGCCTATTGCAATGACTCTGAACCGCCAAAGTCTAAAAGCCAAGTACCGTAAAAAGTGAACCTTACTTCCATCCTGAATATTATTAAGATGCAGCCACAACTAGTCCTCTTCCAACTGGAAATAAGCATCACAAACAAATGCCGGCACAATGGAAGAGACTGAACTCCAGTGATGTTTTGAAGTAAGGTGTTGTCACTTTCAGTTTAACTTTGTACTATGCGAATCCATGTGAAAGTTTTCTTTGAAACAACTTGTAGTCACGGTTAGTAAAAGATCAGGTTGATTTGATTTCGACGAATTTGAATACGATACAAACTGTGTGATGTGGTTAAGTCAATTTACTTATGCATTAAATCTAACCACAGGTGAATTGATTGAACACTGTGCTGTGGTTGATTCCATCGCGTAGACGAATTGACTTAACCCAGTCTTTGTCCCAATGCGTTGTCTCTAATGTGCACAGTTCACGATGATAACTTCGATTCATCATGAGTGTTTATTCTGTTCAGCTTCAGTCCAAAAATTGAGGGAATAAAACATGGAGAAAAATCGTGTGTTATTGTAGTGCGCGCAAAAAACTTTATTATGCGTGCAAACCCCAGCAGTTAAGGTGTTAGTTCTATTAACAAATAATTCTTCTTGTCTTGAATTCATTCGAGTCATTCTAATTCTATATTTATATCTCAGGTGAAATTATTCATGTCTCGCGATAATGATTTCACAAAAAAATCGAATAGTAGATCATTTGTTTTTAGCACAATACTAGATTAGCTTGATTACTTTATTTATTCATTTATTTTTCCATTGCATCAAGTAATCTGTAAATGAAATGGGTAAAGTAATTATAAGAAGAAGGAACAAGTTATTCGAAATTCAAAGAAACAGAATATTAGCGATATACTAATAAAATGTTTTGTAATACCAATAGAAGAAGAATGAATTTTGTGATTGTTACGTCATGATTCTCCAGCTCCTCTTCAAGATAACATCAAATGTTTGATGCTATTCGAATCGGTGTATGAAATTGATTCAGGTATATTTCTGCTAATGTCTCAACATCTGGATTCTCAATGATTCTACAAATTTCGGTATCGGAGAAAATCAAATTCTGCTGTCTACTTATTTATCATATATCTATAAATAACATTTTCTTTTGGATTTGTAATTCGTTTTTAGAATTGGATCGAAATGAACTTCCTTAGGAATTATGATTCAAAATTATAGGTTAATACCCGCTGCTGAATACTTTACAGAACATGCAAATGAAGAAATTCAAACCGATGAGAAATGAAGCAGGCAGGTATTAAATGGTGAAAAGTAATTAAACTTCATAAATGCAAGAAAATAAATCTTTTCAAATGAAAATATATTACCCTATATCAATTCAAATTTAGTTTGCAATTCCTACATCTGAAAGAAGTTTTGAACAAATAAATGAATCTTAGTTATTTCCAATTACATTGTATTTGTTTATTCGTGGAATTGAAATATTCCTTGTGCTTCCTTTTCAATTGTTTTGCAACTATCAAAAAATTGTTTCGCTTTGCACTTGTCATAGCAATCAAAATAGTAGACAAAACCCTCTGTTGAATCAGATAGGGTTTGTGTAACTATTTTTACATAAAGAATTCCTGTAAAATTCGCATAAAATTCATATTTGTCAAAATTGTATGGCATCTTTTCTTCGTCTGACAAGAAGTCGATCAGAACAAATACCTCGAAAGGCGAGGAATAAATCGGATTGGTCAGTTTTAAAGTATAAGAAAAAGGATAGTTCTGTGAATGATCACATACTTCGGGCGAACAAATGAAACGCAAGAATAAGAAGCATTGTATGTTCTTCCGGAAGAGAGGCATCAGAATGAGGATTTGTGAATTTTATAAATTTCCCCATTTCCCAGCTGCTTTTTGTACTTCCAAACGCTTTGTAAGATTTCACGATTCTCGAAGTTCTACACTTTGATTGTGTCATTATTCGCACTGTTTTTGCAGAATCTTCAGGATAAGTTCAATAATCTTTTACAAAATTTCTTACGAGATTCGCTCACGATTTTTCTGTTTTTGGAATTTCTCAACATTCTTGACATTGTGAGATTTCTTCAAAATATCTTGCGGAATATACAAGAATTGCAATTCTGAGATGGACTGATGATAATTGATTCTCATTTAGTGATCATTTTTGTGTTGATTGTTCTTTATTTTTCACCGACAATTTCAAACTAGCAGCCTATTGTTCTAAATATTGATTGAACGTTCTCGAAGCTTTTTGTATACGATAAATCGATTAATCAGCGGTCCAGATGCTTGAATCCTTGATAAAAATTTTGTGTAAAAAGTTACAACAATCAATCTCAGCTTCATCAATTCAGTCCTTGTCCAGGAAGGATCAACATGATCTACCCGCATAATTAGAAGATTGAAAAATATCAATCACGTCCTACGATTATTTTGAAATACAAATTTTATCAATGATTTTTCATGTATAATGAATTCCAACTGAAGTCAATATAGGCTTTTGAAGAATTACGTGAAATTTTGAAGAATATCGCAATCATTTTTCTCCGCACACCACCATAATGTGTATTATAATTTATAGGAAAAAGTTCTCTTCGTGTACCTATAAATCTTTCGAGGATTTTCGAGTACGACGTCTGATTTAGTAAAAATTGTAAAATTTCTTGCCATATTTGTTACGAAGTTTAGAAGATTTATCTGTGTATATGTATTCGAAGACTAATGCTATGAAGATGAATTCGCAGCTTTTTCCACTTCAGACGCATATATGTGTCTAGCTTTTCTGCTTGCAAAGGTGGAATAGTAATACAAGAGTTTTCAAAATGTTCTAAATAACACATATGGAATCCCGCAGAGTGACATATTTGGTGCAGGCTCATGTAACATTTCCGATTCTAAAATATGTATTTTTTTGTATGAAGTGAGGAATTTTTGATTAAGATAAAAGCACATTGAAACTCATGCACTCCAGAAGAATTCTTGCCAGGGCACTGCAAAAACTGATCCACATATATTAATTATGTAATTTGCGGACACTTGTTATACAGATCAGTTTTGATAGTGTGGAAATTAACTTTCCTCTCCTAAGTTGTTGCACCCAGATTCCTGTACCTCACATTTTCAACGTGTAGTTCCTCCGAATGAATGGAACTCCTCAAACGTGAAATTACAGCATTCACCTAGAAAAAAAATTGGTCAAACATAAAATGTTCACAGATATTTTTATCATCATTGTAAAAAGTTTTATCTCAAAAGTGAAATGGATGAAGAAAGATTCTTCCTGAGGAACTCGAAATAGAAGACGTAATCCTATGAAACGACGTATGATAAAGTTTATCGACAAATGATCAAGTTGATAACAGCGAGGAATAGAAAGAACATTTTTATGACAAAGCTTTGTGTAACTGTAGCCCATAAACGTATGTAACTGTACATGTAACTAGGAACGGACCAAGTCGACGTGAACTGATGACTACGTGTAACAGTGATGCATAGGGAGGATGGATTCGTTGTAGTAGGTTGTTTTAGTTTGCAGGTGCACGCGTAGAATCGTTGACACTCGATGAGCCTTGTCGTTGTCCATTTCTCTCCTTCTTTCTGTGAATATTTTGTTCACGTGCGTTGTATGCAGGCTCTTGTAGAACGTGAATACGCGTGTATCTGCAATACAATTTTATTGGTATCCTCGATGCGCTGACACGACTTTGCAGATGTTTATCTAAAAATATACGGCTAGATAAAATGAAGGGTATATTTGTGTGTATTCGTGTGTATGTGTACATGTATGTATGTTCATAAAAGTTTCACGTACCCCCTTCGTTGACTATAGATCAGTGATTTACCGCTTGGGACAATTGTAGGAATATAATTCCATTTATTTGCATGAACGGATAAAGATTGAAGGTATCTTAGCAAGTGTAGCAAGTTCAGAGATAAGCGCTTCACGTAACGGTGTCAATTCTCTCCACTTATTTCAATGACAGATCATGAAGAAATGTACAAACGTTTCATTTTGTGGAATCCTTCTGTATATTCGTGTTATGTAATTTCTATAATCAGAGTGGCGAAAATGCAGTGAAGGATACGTTACTCGTTACCGTTACTCATTATAGATAAAATATACATAATAAATATATTTTATGTATAATAAGTAACGAGCGATTTATAAAAGTATATCCACTTTTTATTCTGACAAGAATAATTCGTTGATATTTGGATAAGTGCACAGAGAACAAATAATTTGCAAGCTTTTGTGCTATCACAGCAATCTATTTGCTATTACAAGCAATCTTGTTTGATTAGAAACGATTGCTCCAGCAAAAATTTTTATCTCTTCTATATATAATACTGACAATTTTGCTGCTTCACCAAATCTCGTTGTCTTTTCAGCAATCCAGTTAGCTGTAGCAGCAAATTTTGAGCTAGATTAGCATAATGATTTGCGAATTTTATACATCGAACCTCGATTTGCTGTATCAGCAAATGGTTTTCTCCGTGTAAAAATCGCTACTTGGAAAGAAATAATTCGCTATGGTAACTAAGAATTAGCTGCGATAGCTACTTCGTGTATTTGATATTTGGATAGCTAAGAAATGTTGCTGTAATAGCTAAATTTCAGCCACTATAGCAAAAATTTTGTTGCCATAGCTACAAAATAACCACCATAGCTAATTTTTAGCTATCCTAATATCAACCACATTCCTCTTTCGTATAGAACTGCAATCTTGTTGGTTATAAAGACGAGATGTTAGTTGCCAAAGAGAGAGAGAAATAAATGCAAATAATGCAATGTAACTTGGAACTATTTTGTAGAAGAGTTGAAAATTCTGCGAAGGCAGGTGAACTTTTTACTTGCAGTAGTGGAAATCTCAATATAAATCATTCTAGTTATTTTCTAGACCTTTCAATGGCCTAGAAAACGACTATAGAGAATTTACAGTTAAATTTTTTTTCTCCGTTTCACATCGATTCGAGTATGAATTTTATTACATTGCACACAACATTCAAATATTCGTGTGAATATAAAAGTTGAGAAGGTATAAGAAAATCTTACATACAGCTCGTAGATCTAAACTCGGAAAGATAATCATTATGCTAAAGCTATTGACGTACCGTGATCTTGCAGGATTATGGTAAGCTTCCACCTAAGAATGTTTTGGATCTGAAAATGTCAAGATACTGTACATATATATATATATATGACATTTGCATCGATAACATCTTCGCATTAAAATCAGCAGACTCGTCTTTAGCCACCAACATGGTTGCTTGTTATCGGTGTATTCCGACGAGAACGCGGAAACATTACTTGAAGCTCCTGGATAGTTTTATTCGAACACCTCCGTAGTATGCATTTATCTTGTTCGTCACATTCACATACTTCATATTCTTTCTCTCTCTCTTTGTAATTCAGTATACGTATTGCGCGGTATTCTTGTATACGAAGTTGAATAATTATTCATACCTCAATCATTTTTAATGTGGTGAATATTTTGATCGAAAACAAATCCTTAGCGCAAAATTATGCGCAGTTATCAAGTCATATTTTGTATTTTATTGTATCTTATTACAAAATTTGTATTCATTCAAAAATGTTCTTATCACATTGAAGTTATTATTAAATGCACTTGTGATTCCTCTACAAGCATGGAACCTAAGCTATCTCTCAGTATTCTGAAGTGGCGAAATACAATGCCATCCGATGGACGAGCGCGAAATTACATACCCTGCTGTCTCTTCCACATCCAGCAACGACGTTAACACATTGTTGAACGCAACAATTCCTGTGTGTAATAGAATAAGAGATTAATGGCTCTTGAAAGATATCTTCAAAGATTCTCGAGTAGTAAAACATTTATATTCGTTATAATCTGAAAATCTTCTTCGTATATTTTTATTAAAAATTGTATTCATAAGAGGTTCATTATTATTTTCTTTTATGTATCGCGTGGAGAGAAAAACATTCACCGTGACAGCAACATCTCATCCCGCAGGGTACCTTTTGTCAGCTATTTCAGCAATTTTTTAGCTGCTACAGCAAGAAGTACATCCATTCATCCACTTCAGCTGAATTTGTTTGCCAGTTTTTATATAAATAACTGAAAATTCAGCTGCCTCGGCTGGGACGTAGTAAATTATTTGTTATGTTATGTTAACAAATTTGCTGACTCAGCAAAAAGTAAAATCACATTCCGCCGTTACCGTGAATTTTATTCTTATGAGGTAGGTTTTCTTCGTACGTCAGCTTATGTACAAATTTACCAGTGGCGCAAGGCTGACCCAGCCCTGACGAGCATTGGCGAAGCTTTGGGAGAAAGCCTAACTGAGGACTTGAATGATAACATCGTTTCAACAATTGACGAGCCTCAATTTTGACGCCCGGGGCAAGGCGCAGGCTTGATTCAATGGTTCAGTCTTGAACCAATGCTGGTACAAACTTGCACCAACATTATTTTATCACTTTTCATCTTTTCACGATATTACCTCTATTGTCAATCAACGTTGGCCCAATATAAATCCCCTACGCTTGGCTGTCACACCTGACACAAGCCATTGCCCGTGGTTGAATTTTTACATGGGCAGGGACTACTGAGCTATTGAACTTTTATATTTTATGCACACTGAATTATCGTGATCTGATAAGTATTTGGAACATGCAAAATTTGAGAAAATTTGAGAGTGAATTGGGCAATTAATATCACTTCATCGTCACTAAAGTGGAAAAATAGAAGTTCATGTAAAAATTTTGTGTGTGAAAATATGGGTTAATTTCAAGTAGACATTCTGAGGGTTAATCGCATACTGTTCGATTGATTTGATTCGTAGTTCCATCCATCAAATGTTGCAGAACGTTTCATGAATTCACAATATCGGTCCATCAATTAATATTGCTGCAGGACAGTCTTGAGCAAACGCTAACCACCAGAGACGGCGTATCTTGCGTAAATGGATTTGATGATACCTACATAGCATGCATTAGTGCAGTAGACTAAGCTTGCGCATTAGTTGATTATAAACGAATTAACTTAGGAATAACATTTCACTCCTGAGCTCCAGTCAATCAGTTATATTCTGAAGGAAATTCGTTCATTCACTTCAATTTTGCTTGATTCTCTATAATATAAAATATTCAACATATTCCGATGCTGTGTAAGCATTCTCAGAATGTTTTATCGCATCTAGTTCTACACGTATTGTACTCTTATCTCAAAGTATTATGGAAACAAACGCCAGGGGAAGAATTCATTATCATCTCATATATCTCATGACGATCCTATACCTTTCTCATATTAATTCTGAGTTTAACATTTGTTTATTTCATTACAAGGAACTGTTTCCATGGAAAATGTGAACATAAACTATCCAGAGGGTGTTAATATCATAAAATCCTTCGATCGACGAAGGTTGGATTCTCATTATGGTGTTTCTCTAATGATTATCTGAATGAAATCCAGTGAAATTATGGGTATTGTTGAGTACTCCCATTGTAGAAGTCAATACAGATCAAAGTGATGGATTTATATTAACAATCAGCTTCTCTAATGTAAATATTTGATACATCGTTTTATACGTATAGCATCCGAACGAATCGATGTCGATTCATTTGTTCGTATTTACATACGTCTCGCGTTACCAACAGCGTATATTACTCGAATTTCATCTGAACGAAACGCGAAGGAAGTACTTTCCTCTCAATCAACGTGACGAAATTTCTAAATTCAAAGGACATAAGGGGAACGTAACGTAAATTAAATCATTTTTTTTTTTATTTGCATACAAGAGAATTTGATCTAATTTTCAAACCCCTGTATATAAGTTTGAATAAAAATATACGCGTACGAGTCGTGAAACCTCTCTCGTGTTTCTAGTCACATAAACTCTCAAACTTCAATGAAATAGTTGTTTTTTTTTTCACAAAAGCATTGCCAAGTAATTCTTGTTTCTGCAGAGTATACGTTTTGAATCGTTTCCATCGAACCACCCACCAGAATAATTTTGTATTTACTTTAAATTGAATTTTTATATTTTTTTCATTTCACATTCACTTATATGAACATCTTCGAATTCTTCTCTTCATTCTCGTTGACGAATTGAATTTTCAAAACCTACGAACTGTATCCACTACATGTCTTACATCCATTTGTACGAATATACAACGCATACATTATGGCGTGAAATATATTACCTTAGTCACGTTAAAACTACAACTAGCGCAACCATCAACCATGAAGAACGAATACCATGGAAAGTTTCCTGCTGTGATACACATATTATAACCGTTGAAAAATGTCTATCATTTCTAGGAAAGATTAAAAACGAATTCTGAATGTCCTTTGTCGCGAGAGACACAGTGACTTTGTCGTCATGTTTTATTATATTATAAAACTTTTTGTTGAAAAGATTAGTGGTAGGTTATATGGTACTTTTATTTATATTTCATTTTGAAATGGCATAAAGTTGCTTTCACTGAAGCTGATCTTTCGCAGGTCAAACATCAAGAAAGTTTCAATATGGTCCATGTTTATCAACGTTATTACGTTCGAACATGCGTTTCAGTTGGTTGTTGGGAAATTAATATCCCTTTGTTTCATTCTCTTTTTATGTATTATTATGAAGTAAAAGATATTTTCTTTCTGAATTTTCATTCAGATTGATTTTTTGTTGTTCACGAATCGTTAATAGCTAGGTAATAACGAATCTTGTTAGTGAAGTTTGGATAATGCATGCTTACGTGTACTTCGACTATAGTTGAAGTAAATTTGAATACCCAATGACGTTGGTTTTTAGTTCAAGACCGACCCCAAACGACTAGGTTCCCGAGTGAATTGAATACCTCGTATACCCTTTTTAATGTACTTAGGCGCGCGTATACGCGAGCACGTACCGTGACGAGTGGGAATACCCCTTGTTCCATATTGCATTGAAAAATGTGAGGGTAAGTTGGCACTTCGTATTCTTAACTACACTGTATTACATTAACCGTACTCACACACTCAACCAAATCGAAATTCACACTATGTGCCTTGTGTATGTTTACATATAAATACATGTGCTTCCGTTTTTTTCTTCTAAACGTGGGAGAGAATCAGTAATTACAAGAATACATCCATAACGTGTCGTGAGAGCACCTTGTAACGCTTGTATCACGATTGAAACGGCTATGAAGGAGGAAGTACTTGGGATCCTCTTTTTCTTTTTCTTCTTCGAACGTGAAACAGAAAGAACCAAGTATAAGCATAACTTTAATCATATTTCTCTTAATTTGATCGCACATTATCTCATTATACCCTCAAAGCTCGTTACACTTTCACTCTCACGAAAGTCATCCGCGCATGAGATATTTCGTAACCAGAATTGATGAAAAATAGCTTGTCGACGGGATTGACAAATTTTTCATTGTATCTTACGAGCATGGACTTGCGTAATAATATATAACACATACGTACTCTTATTCCTTTCGATTGACCATGAATTTGCTTGTTCCCTTGACTCCAGTTTTTCATCACATAATTTTATTGAATTCTTCAAACAGAGCGTATCATTTTGAATTATACTTCCTTTTTGTTTATCTATTTATCTCGTGAGAATGTAAAATTGAAACCATGTGATCATAACACAAAGAAAATCAAATATAAAAGTGCATCTAATGTGTCAATTTTATCATAATACATAAGGTGTATAAAAAGAATCTCCGCAGGTAGAAATAAAAATGTGAGAATCGTCAATGAAATTGTAGATTGGACGTGAAAAAAAATTTTTTGCTTCCACAATAGACGTCAATCAACTGGGAATCACGCGAACACGTAGATGCAAAGGTTTGCAAAATGTTGTTATGATGAATGTTTCCCGATTTTTCTTTTTTTACGTTCTCCAAATTTGTCAGTGGGGAAAAAACAACATTCACGGTACGCACTGTAAGGCTGAAACGTTGATGTTTTGTACATCGAATTCTTTCTTTATTAACACCGAAGCGAATGTCGTTGGAACAATGTGTATCATCCTTTTCAGATTGTTCATCATTCAATGTGATTTGTATCAACCCCTTCTGGATACTAACGCAGTTAAGGGAGAATGTTTGGTTTCGATATAGTGAATTAATAACCAATCGAAGTTTCAAATTTGATTTATTGTTGAGGGATATATGCAGATTTTTCATTATAGAGGATGTATAACGTACAGAATTTCTATATATTAGCATAATATCACCACTCGTTCGATGAAAAACAAGTGTACGGAAGAAACATTACGGTACAGATTATCAGATAAAGTGGTGCTTCTATACTTACATACTTGAAATTATACGATGTAAATATTTTATACAACAATTTTGATGATGAGGTTGAGAATGTACATAGAATTAACCTTGAGATACGTTTAGTACATCTCGCAAGTACGAAACTGTCCTTTAATCTTTATGATAATCAACTCTTGTTGCGTTGTTACGTCGTAACAACGACAGAATCGAGACAATTCAGAAAGTTCCTCTTACAAATCAGCTTTTATCTTTCAATGACCCACAGTGACGAATATCTCGATAAAAAACAAGCGTATCGTATGAACCATCGTAATAACGGATCGCAATTTCAAGATCGAATCGTTTGGTTGGAATCTCTTGAGTGATATATGTACGATTGCGATTGTAATTCAATCGTACTCATATCACACCAACGATTTCCCCGTCACCCAATCGATCCCGCGTTGTGATCCGCTATTATAACAACATATTTTGGTGAAGTCGCACAAAGGTAGTTGTATTTCATCGATACAGGATTTTTTGAATCGAAACCTGAACAATTTTTTTATTCTTTCAGTGCGATGAAGAGGAACAAAATAGAACAAAAAACAAGGAAAACTTTTCTATGGAAGTAGTTACGAAGAAGAATCTTTCGAACTTGGGAAAACATGCGTCTCAGGAACGATGTTTTTTCGTTCCTACAACCACTTATTCTCATTGTATCGATCCGTTTGATTTTCTTCGCGAAACGAATTTGGTTTCTTAATAGAATCGCTTCTCAAAACATGCGTTTTTATTGAGATTCCATTGTAAACCGAGATTCAACAACGAAATGGAATTCTCCCGGGATAGGTATACCAACGATATCAAATGAATCGCCAACTATTTAACATAGGCTACGGCATTGTCTCGCTCATGCAGTTATGCAGGTATTTCATTGAGAATGGAATAGGAGAACACAAGCTTCTAGTATACCAAACATGAACTATATTAACCATACGTGCAATTCTATATTCAAGAATCAAGATGATTGTTTTCGGCGCAGTTCTATGCAGTGCTTGGCATTATGAAAGACAAGGGGACCCGGATAGAATAGTATTCTGATGTTCAAATTACATGAGATTTACAAAGCAGATTATTGAATAAACATTCAAAGCGAGATCACTTCAAAGCTTCAATTCAATCAGCCCAGTTTCTGGAATTTTTTGAGAAATTTGTATAAACATTTTCCATTTCGTAGATTCTCATCGTTATTTTGTAAACACTGTCATGTGGGAATTGAATACAATTATTATGTATGATTCACTTTTTTTATATGAAAATAAAGCAAATGGCCTGGTTCTGGCAAGGCTGTATTTGCTGGACTTTGGGAACAAAAATTCTCGAGTTGAAAAATAAATCTATGCTTTGAGTTTGTAAATGCAATTTATTAATATGAATATAGTTTCAGAGATTTATATTCAATGTGGGTATATTGCATAAACAAGATTGAGTTAGTGAAAATTAGTCCAAATTCACGGGAAAAAAGGATCGCTGAAGAATATCGAGTAGTGAGTTTACCGAACTGGTGAAAATACTAAGAACTGGTAGTCTTATTCTTATTTCTTACTGTAAAACTATCAACTTATGTTCAATTCACTACGATTTTTCCTACGATCCTCTTTGTCCCTAAATTGACAATCATTTTTCTGAATATCAATAAACCCGGTTTGTCCGTGTAGAATATGTTGAATGTTTATCCATATTTTATACAAAATTATAAAGAACTACATATTGTTACTATGAAAGAGAATCAGTACGAACGCAGTTAGATTTGAGCCTGATAATCAGTCTCTTAACCATATTTTCTTATTCAACAGATTCCAAACAACATTGTTTTGCGTGAAGACCCGAGCAGAAATTGATATAGGGACCATATCGGGTTCTAAGATAACCTCACGTGGCCCTGATGTGGCTTGATGTGATCCCTATATCAATTTCTGTTCGGAAAGATGGTCTGGAATCAGCATTGGATCAATACGGTTTTGACAAGATTGGAATGTCGTACTTCCTTTTTTCCATGAGTTCTCATTCGTATTGAAGTGTTTCAAGAGCATCAAATATTTCTGTGACATTCCTGAAATTTTTTTCTGATATTTCATTTGAAATGTTACAATGGACAAAGATCAGCACACGGAGAAGAATTTACTGGCATGATCAAATTCACTATGTTCTACAGTAAATGCCATTGGAAAGTCAGTCTGTTCCTCGGGCACAATAATCACATTTTAAATTTGACTACAAATTTCTCTCCGTGCAGTCTCAGTTAATCTAGAGATATTTTGAAATGTCATGCTCGATAGACAATAAATTAATAATATTTGAACCACCGAGACATGAGGGAAGAGAAACACGGGTTGATACTGAGCTACCAAAGCTACCAAAACTGGTAAGTCGGGATGATGACATTAAAATACGTGAGGGCTGTATAACGTTTACAACCGGATCAATACTATTCGTCAATGTGCGTCTACTACGGTAAAACTCTGGCATTCCAGGCTTGTTTAAATGGTATCGATACAATACTGGATCAAGACCGTCTGCCTATGCAACGAATTCTAATTGAAATCTGTCAAACAGGTCGTGTTTCGGTTGAAGTCTGGGGAATATCTTCCACCTTGCTCGTATCAGGCCATTTGTCAATTCCAGCAATTTCCACACAGGGAATAATACTTTTTGCTTCTATGAAAGGAATTGAAATCTTAATTACATCTGACCAATTGTGATCATCTATTCGTTCGCAAATTCTTAAAGATTGCTTTCACCGCTCGCTAATATTGAGCGCATCTTACCGTTATACCAATATTAAAATTAATTTTTTTTCTTGAAATCACACATTTCGTAACCCGATCGAACGAATAAAAATACGGATAAATGAATAAGACTCCGATAAAATCATTGAAGAATTTGTTTGTATGTATTCGTCTTTTTTCATCTCTATCTCTGTCGCACAATTTATGAATCCCTTCAAATATATATCAGGAATTTCCTTTTGTCGGGCGCATCTCGTATCGAGCCATAGTCGCAGACGTGTGCAAAACTTTACGAGCTTCTTTACCAAGCAACCTTTACTCGCTAGCTGTCCTGCAGAGAGAGAAAAGTATTTCGCATCACTTTCGTTTCATTTCGTTTTGTTCACGTCGGTCGCCTTTTACGATCGTCGTCGTCGTCGTCGTCGTCCCCGCCGTCGTCTTATTTATATGTATACACGTACAGGGTGTCTAAACATTCAATATCCATTGGAGAAAGGGGGAAATAATTTATAATGAATGATTTGGTGGATAGAGGAAACTCTTTAACAATTTTGAGGAGAATATAAGTTTATAGTAAACACTGTATCGGTTGTAGTGAATATAGTAATAGAAACTGTGGTACGTTTGACTCCCGTGTCGTGGAATTCTCTCCAATTGATGGGATTTTCATTAATTTTTCGAAGTTATACAAATTATTTCATTCTATATCACAAAATGTTACGAAACATTTCTGGAACACGGAAAAAAATACTCCGGTTAATATATGGACAGCAAGAATTACTGCTATTTTAACCGGAATTCTAGTTAAATGAATCAAGTCTCCGGCAAATTTAACAAGGGCTCCGGTAAATTTAACAAGAATTCCAGTAAAAGTCACAGATATTCTTTGCTGTCCATACAGTAACCGGAATTCTGGTAAAATTAACAGTTCATTTTTTTCCGTGAAGGTTCCAGAGATTGCTAATTTCCTGATTTTGTAACGTTTTTCAATGGAATCGATTTATTTCAATGAAATTCTAACAGGAACGAATAACGTATTGATTATGTGATTGTGACATTTTTCCTACTGACAAAGGGTGAAATATTCTATCCTTATAAGAAAATACACACTACCCTGGTAGAAATTTGTCTGGACGTCCCATTTGCCATCCACGTACTAGATGAGGGGGCAACTGGATCACACATTTCAGCCAATTTGATTTTAATGCCCAAACATTTAGTTGGTTTATGTAGATTTTTCATGCGTCAACTGATCGTACGGTAACATAGGTAGTCCATCAACACGGTCAGAAGAATAAAAGGAAGCCCCAAAGTTTCAATTTGTCACTCGGGATTATTTTATGGAAATAAATTCAAAAGCAACGTCCTTGAATGGAGATTACATGCCAAAATACATTGTTACCTTATTCACTGGTGTAATTTTACAAAGAAAAAACATGATTTCACATTCCTAATTACCAATTGAACAAGATTCTAGCAATTCCGTGGGACATCTGGATGGGCACAGGCTAGAAACTGCGTTACGAAACTACCTGGGACCCATCTGATTCCCAATCATAATTTCTATCAGGGCACTGATGAGAAAAATTGTTATTTTAAACGTTGAAGAAGGTCTCTCTTGCAGCGAAAAAAATGTTCAAATAATGTAGATGATCATACGCTTTTGATCATAAAACTTATGTTAACAAATTGAATTCTTTGGTCACATTTCCAATTCATTTGCTGCGTAAAACAACAAAACATTATTGACTTGTATGCAAATTTTCAAGAATAAATGTTCTTGGTCGGAAAACGTACCGTCCACTGTATCCACTGAAATTGAGTTCAATTAAATGCATGAGTCTACTTTCATTACATTAGAAATTATTAAGTTTTTTAGTATTTTTATTCTCCATGAAAAGGTGGCAAACGTCATAGTCACCACAACAGTTGGAATCTGATTCGAGAATTTTACGTTTGTCTTATTGGCCATTTTATTCAACCCAATTCTGTGGTTGATCGATTCCGTTGGAATTCCAGGTTGACAGACACCCCGACTTATCATTCGACACGCGTAATCCCTTCGAAAGCGAGTCACATACGAATAGTATGCAAAATTCCTTAGGTACGTTGTAAGAGGTAAAGGTATGATTTAATCGTCCTGTGCTCTCGTTTAACGGAAATACGAATTATGTTGATTTATCGACCAATATTTTACACTGTCGTGAGAATATCAGATTGTATAACTATATAAGATGAGAATATAGAAATTAGATTCCTCTCACAATATCTTGTCAAAACTGCAAATTTTGAGATCTGAAGCACTTTGGATGCCTTGATGTTGAAAAGTATCGATCACTTTTCATAAAAACATTTATCAAATTTTTATCAATATTTCATCCAAATCTATAACGAGCAGGTAATGTATCCATGAGGAAGGATGGTTCTTGTTCATGGATTGTTCCTTTTCGATATCACTGATGCCATACATATTATTCTAAGTATTTCTAAATGAAGGATGTATTGTCAGTGGGACTGACACATGCGGCAGTTTCTACTATGATGCTGAAACTAGCGACTAAAAACTAGGCACCTAGTCATGTAACTTTCCAACAAAACACCACAATGAAAATTCAAAACGTAGAATTGAAAGTCGCTGAATCGAAGTCGATTTTCGATACAAAAAAACAGATAAATATACCCGAGTGAAAAGGTTTTCAAAATTATATATAACTCAAATAAATACAATTTAATATAGTTTATGTGTAATTTATGCACTACATATAATTGGTTGAATCAAAAGCTTGAGAAACGAGTTTTTAGTTTTTGACTGCTTGTTTCAGCTTTATGTAGAATTTACTGGTTGTAGGTTTGAGCTACTCATCAGTACTCCCTTGTAGTTTAGGATATTTGTAGAATTGAATCACTTAACTCAATGGTTGCTGGAGTTTGCTAATGAAAACATTTTGATAAATTTTGATGTTCAGTCGAGGTCATTTATCAGTACATTTGATTCTCAAAATGATTCCTTCTTTTCATTCCAAAATGAATTTATTATCTTACCAATAAACTGCGATGAAATGTAGGTATTCGATTGTTATTCAATAGAAATTTCAATACCCTCTCTTCATTGAGCATGAAAATTCATCAAAACCAATACGTCTTATATGCTCCACACGTCTATCGTCGATCCATAAACATATTCCGTATTGAAGAATTCTCCTCGCTGTATCACTTGTACGCACACTTTGTATGAATCTTCTCACCAATGCAAAGAGAAGATTCCGCGCATTTTCTGAGAATTATTAAAAATTTCCAAGACATTCTTCACGTAATTTGTTTTGAAAACTTTCTGCACTGCATACACGCGTAAAGATTTGTATCATCAATTCGTTTATTAGAAAAAGTTGTTCTCCACGAGATATAAAGTAACTTTTTGAGGTATGCATGCATTGTACTTGGATGCATGACAAGATACATAAAGGACCTGAAACCTCAACGATGCAGGGTATTTTTAAACAGAAATGATCAACGTTTCTTGTAGTAAGTTGAGATATTAGAAGTATGGTAAAATGGAAAAGGAGGAGAGTATAGTAAAGACAGCAATGAAGGGTGAGTCGGTACGTGTATATGTACGCATATATTCGCACACGCGCGGAGAGAGGACAAGAAAAGAAGAAAAATGAGGATTTTTATTTTCCCCGGAGAAGGGAGAAATATAGTCAGATCTGTTTTGATAGTGATTGAAAAGATACAAGAGGTTATTGAAATATCCAAGTTCTCATTTCTGCAGATATTTTTCTTGTTCCTTCCCTTTTTTATGGTCCAATTTTGGAGGGGAAATTTGAAATTTGTGTCGGAAGAATAACAATCCGCAATCCATCTTTTATTACATACTATTGTTACGGTGGTGGTAATCCCAACGGTTCCTATTTCAATGCCTGTATTTTGAGGAGTGAAAAATCAAGCGAGGACTCGTATTTATCAAAATCGCATCACACACATGAGCCATACAAATTAGATGTGTAATGTACATTGTGAAAGATGATTGTGGAATTTTCTCCCAAAAAATAGTGGTAGCAAAGCTCCTCCATGGATGGAGCATTTTTCACCATAATTTGGTTGACTTTCCTTCCATTTGTAAAGGATTTAACACCAAAAAAACACGAAAAAATTCCTCATTTCTGATAGAAAAGCAATTTTCCCACGATGAAGAGATGAAATCCACCAACAATGTGAAGGAAAACTCCGCACATTTTTTACAGTCTACACTGAGAACAATTTCCTTGTAAAATTCCCCATTATTGCTGGTATATTTTGGATATACTCTGAAAATGACGAAACACGCTGTCGATTATGTGTGAACTTTGCAATCATTCTAGCTATCTTCACTCGCTTTGGTCGCAGATGTTAATAGAATCACAGTTCAATCTACCGTATTTGACAGTACATTTTGTAGTTTTCAGGTTATATCCTAAATTTACCAACAATGATGGGAAATTGTACAAGAAAATTTTTCTCACTGTAGAGAAAACAGTATAGAATTATTCTAGACGTTGTTTACTCCCTTGAAGGATATTCTTCTCTCTTCTTCAAGGATAATAATGAGTATCGTATGGTTTTCTTACAGAGGTTGGATTTCAGGTTACATTTTGTACTTATATTTGAATAATAGATGCTCCGAGGATTCGTGACAACCTGCCACAGCATATAACCGTCCTCTCACTTATTTTTGCCGAGAAAAAGGGGGACAACGCTGTAGGCTATGGCAAGTCATCACAAATCTTCACGGTTTGTTGAGCGGTTATTTTTTTCCCTAAGTCTTGTGTAGATTACATACAAGAATTCAATTAAGAACTCTCACTAAAACTTTCCATTTTTACTTCCAAGTACAAATTATAGATGTGGAAAACAAAAAACTTGACCGGAGGAAAGTATGTTGTGCAAAAAAACCGTACTATGGTGGATTGAAAAGGAGCACAGGATTGTGACGGATGAAATTATCAAGATTCTCATAATTTATGATGGAAATTCAATAGAGTGGGGGAGTTTTGGAGATCTTTCATGAGATATTTAAAAAATATATATATTCCGTGTTGCAAATTTCGTCTCGCTGGATGAATAGTTTGGAAATATGTCTTGTTTGTCGGTTTCAGGATTGTTTAGGAACAGAACGGGGCTCACGGATCATTAAGCAAGAATATTCAATCGCAGCAAAAAGATTTATATACAACGAAACAACCTGAGAAAAAACTAAGCCCAAAACTAAGCCTTGATTTTATTTCGTTCTAACCAATTGAGAAACATAATAAAATCGTGAAATAATAAACTATTCGTATTAGTAGAATAGAACGGGAAATGATGGATTAGTTATGGAAAAGTTAACCGTATCATTTGAGTTGGAATAGCCGAAAAATTAGTTATTGGAGATGGTTAAGGGGACTTGACAAACCCACCTCATTCATGATTCCTACATTATAACCTGATCAGCCTTGTCAAAGAACTCATTGAATATTGTACGATATTCTAGTAGAAGCCAGTTTGATCATTTCAAATCAGACTTAGTTAGATTCAATAAGTTATTCGAATGCGAAATTCATTGAATTTTGGGAAAAAATTTACATTTGATTCGACTTGAGTGGATTTAATGAATTTTTCCAAGCAGGACAGGGCTATATAGAATAGGAAATATTCTGGATGGAAAATTTTTCAAATTATATATAATTTATATATAAACTATGTATAGAGATAGGAACTTTATGCTAGAAGCATAAAAGCATAAATTCAGGTAATGCGATTTAAGCTCAATATTTTGATTATACTGGACTATGTAATTGAAATTAACTGGAAATCCGCAAGCATGATAAAGCATAAATTCCCACATGGAGCAGTATACGAGAATTTCAGCATATTTGCTGCATAATCATTTAAAAAATCGCGAATTTCAAATTTCCAACCAATTTTTTTCCCACGATTTTATTGAAAAAAAACGTTTCCCGGAAATTTTGTTAAAAAATTTTGTTTCCAAAGTTGGAAACAATCTTCCTTGAAATTTGGACTCTGTACCATGACGAATGGATAAATCAAAATTCATCAATTCAATTCAATATCAAGACCTTTGTTTTAACTTTGATTCCAATTTTTCTCAGGATGAGTGGAGTATTACAAGAATGGTGCGGTAATACATTAACCTGGAATTCTTTCTGAGCACTCAAAATCAAAATTAATCAACGTCGAATGAGAATTAAGTCGAAGGTGGATTTTTGTCTATGGATTCACAAAAATTTCCCACCGCAAAACAATCGATTTATTCTTATCACTGAAAACAGCGAATCCGAAATACTTGGAGCGAATTTTTAATAAAAGTAAAAAAACTATATGATTGATGACGTTTCCTGAAAATTCTTTTCGGTGTATATTTTCATTGAAGGGAAGTATCAATATTGTCAAATCTCACCTATCCCTCTGAGTTATACGATTCAATTATGTATAAATCGGGTTTACAGCAGCATACAATTGTACATAAATCGTATACCAATTCTCAATTTCAGGTGAATTTGTGACAGTTATTCAATTCAAAGTCACAATTTCTGCATAGAATCATCGATTCACCTTGTTGCATTGCCTTAATGAAAAAAAAAACGAAAACAAAAAACGTGGTCAGTTGAATTACCGATGTACACTCATAAAAGATAATTAGTATTTCGTCGTATGTGGTTCCAACAATCAGTTGAGTACATAACGTGTTTTTGCAGTTCACATAATCTGAGATATGAGAGGATTCGATGAATGGGATGCGAGAAGAGTTCTTCATAGGTAAAAGCCCAAGAGACTCATTTGAATCCTGATAATGATTATCTACCAGCACCGTATCGTATGATTTTAAGACTAAAACAGTTAATGTTCTATGTAAAATATGTATCCGTATTGAACGACACTTGTTGAATATCGCAACTTTCAAGGGATGTTATATATAAAACAGTTATTCCACGCGAAGCAAAGATTTTAATTAAAAACTGTATTGTCACATTATTGAATCTGGCCAATATTGTGGAAATGATAATAGAATATTAAAAAGGTGGAGTAGAGTATGTTTATTTGAATCATAGTATGCAGAGTTGCTCAGTTTAACAATCCTATTCAGCATCTTTTTTTTCTCAAAGCATGTTTCAATGAATTTTTCCAGTGTGCCGATACAACAATGTTAAACAAAACTGTACAATTTTTGACGTGAAGAGTCCATCATCCTGTTTGAATAGTTCAACACCATGATGTACGATAGGCGGGATTCTCTCCTGAATCGCAAACACACGAGCAAAACAGAAGGTTTGGGATGAATTCAATGTGCGAGAGTTATGAATAAATGAGAAATCCCATTTGTGCAATAGTTATCGAACTTTCTCGCGAGGATTATGTTTTATCGTTCTTCCGCTTACGAGTAACGACGACAAATTCAACGAGAAGAAAATTGTGTTACTTGATATTTCAAATAGATATTTTGTTGGCCACATTGGAGAATCAGGGAGAAAGAGCAAGAAATTAATGAACATCACAGGCGCATCAAATAATATTTTGGAAGAGCTACAATATCTGTCAAAGTTATTATGAAATAGTAAATAAACGTTGCAGCATTTGCATAAATAAGGAATATTACATCGATTTTGCAGCATTTATTATTTTCATTTTAATTAAATCTTCTTTATACATTGTATCCCTGCAACTCATTGTACAGAATGTAAGCATACAGTTAAAAATGACACAAGAATTTGAATAATGAATTCGTTTCATAAAATATGTACATTTTATTCATAAATTTGAAAGAGTTTTCTTCTCTTTTTTGTCAAGAACTCACCTGTACTTCAATTTTAAAAAAGGACGATAAAGAAACATAAATAGTGAAATATGGAAATGTGAGAAGAGATAAATGATAAAATTCACCTTCGGTAAAGCACTTCAATAAAATGCTTTTGTTGGTTCTGAAGAAGACTTCCACTTCACACAATGGAAGAATAAAATACACTCGAATACAATCTCCAATGAAGCAGGGTTCTAAAGAGGTAGCAATAAAATCCAGTTATAAAATATCACTCGAAAATGTTGACAAACTTTCATAATGTTGATGAATATTATTTTTTTTTTACAAGTATCAAACGAAGAAGATATTGTTTTCAATCGTTTATCCTCGTCGATTCATCTTCTGTCTTGAATTTGATTCAATTTTTGAATGAATGAAGACTCATATTTCTCTCTCCGGTCACCTTTTGTAATAATATACTTATCCATCGGATGAAATAAATGAAAATATTGTCATAAATTTTATATCCTCATTCGTGTCGATCCTGTGCAAAATCACCCGAAATAAGGTGATTTTCTCGAATTTTGTTTTTCCATGGAAGAAAGTAAATAAAGAACTCGCGGAGTTTCTTCACACTTGTTAATTGAATCTTCAAGTGTATAAAAGAATTTTTCTTAGTCAAAAATAATGCCATGGGAATTGTTGATACGTGTTGAAACATAACCACCTAAAGAAACAATGATCGATCGAGCGCGACTCTAGCACTTACACAAATCATGAGAAATTAAAAATCCAAAAATTTTCATGAAATATATTATATTTGTTGTACCAATAAAATCAATGAAAAGTCCAAAATTGAAAAAATGACAGACATGCAAACTTTTGGTAGCGTTTTTTCACCTTTTTTTCGTTCTTTGAAGAGTTATAAAAATAAAAAAAAAGCAAATGTGATCTCCATTCAGGTTCATCTTCCAATAAATTCAATCAGCTTCAAAATAAAAAAAAATGAGAGATCCGTAGGTTTTGAGATATCGTGGAGCCAAACTTGAAAAACATGGTTTCGAGAAAAACGCCTTGAAATTTTCGGGATACGAATCCTTTAACTTGAGAAAATTTTTTTCATGTACTTTAAGACCCATTTAATGAGTTTTGAATAACTCGAGTTCTCAATTGACTTCCTTCTTAGGAAAAAAAAATTCGAGAAAATCACCTCTGATGAAAACGTCCTCTCCCAACCAGAAATTTACAACAGGCGCAGTACTGCACCAGTACTAGCCAAGACTGGCAGGGTACCGGCATTTGTCTGGAATGATAACGCTTTTCAGTACTGGGGATTGAGTGCTGATGCCATTATTCGCAATCAGTGCAGGGCCAGTACTGGGTTAGTACCTCGCCGGTATTAAGTTCTCAGTACTGGTTTATCAGTACATGCATATTACTGTATTCTTATGTATCCAGTACTGATCCCGTACGTGTTGACCAAGTGTTGGAGACCCAATACTGGCACTGTACTGCACCTGTTGTCAACATTGGCATATTACGAATTTTTCTGATTGGGCTTCACCATAGTTCAAATTGATTGAATAGATTACCAGATTCTTTACTGTAAAATCTTTATTTGATATCTATGATTATTTCTCTCTGTAGCATAGTTTTCATCGACTCATCCTGTCATCAGATATCATTCAATATCAGAATTTTCCACGATTTGAACTCATATACGGTAGCACGACCTTTTGTTGCTATTGCAAGTGACGTTGAGATGCCAGTCGTCATATCGGTTAAGAATATTGATTCCTCCGTAGACGGCTTTCCTCCTATTTCCTTTCTCCTCCTTTCTTTTCTCTGTCATTTTGCAAGCCGAGTGAGGTTGCGAGCTGCTATCTTCCGCATTGGAATCAGTTTGATCTTTTTGTATTTCCTTATTCGCATTTTCTGTCTGGCACGCACGCGTCTGCAACTGACTCCCGAGGCGTCAAGTTACCCTAAGCGTTGACGATGACGACGACGCCGCCGCCGCTGATCTTTCAATATATATTCGATATATATTCTTCAAATGTCAGCGTTTATAAATGCACATAGAGTCTGGAGGAAGAAAAAGAAGATACAGTTTATCCTCTTTTCTTCTCTTTTTTATCGTTTTGTATGACGGTACATTCGTGCGTTTGGATCGTCGGTGAGGAAGAATGAAGTTTAACGTTGCACGAAATTTAATTCTTTTCTGGTGTGAAGAGAGGTATGAAAGGAAACAAGGAGAAAATTGATAGACGATAATCACTTTAATATAGCTTCGATACAACGTAATGTCGGTTCGAGAAGAGAACGGAAGGAAAAAAAACGCAAGCAAGCTCATTGGAAAAGTCGATGGAAAAATAATTTGATATCGGATACTCGCATGGGTATTATTATTAAATTAGAAAAAGAAATAGTGTTGCGCTGAGATGAGAGATGCTGGAAATTCATATATTCATTCCGGTAGGATAATGAAATGAGATCTCGTCGGAGTTCTCAGGATATGCAGGTGTTTTCCACGAGATGGTCATCATTGTACTTATTAATTCGATATTAATATGATTTCTTTTTTTGTAATGGAAGAAATGAATCCTGCGTTAATTCCATTATCAGTATGCGTTTTTTACCGTTTTATTCATTATATTCGTTCGAATTTTTACACCTTTCGTTCACGTAATTTTCCTTTATTCTCATTTTATGTTTCAGGTGAGTTTTCATTTTTTCCTGTAACCGTTAATTGGGAAGCTGGTGAGTGAGTTGATTTTATATCACATGAGTATGAATTTTAGATGTTGATTCGAATATCATGAAAAATGATAATCTTGTCAGAGATCTTGGAATATGTAAATTTTGTATTCTAATCTGTTAGGAGTCTTAAATGGTTCGAAGCAGGGTTTAGAAATTTAAAGCTCGTAATTAAAACATCTTACTCTCGAGCCTCATATTAAATTCATCAGGTGGAAGAGTTGGAAGAAAACATGACATAAAATACATAGTACGAATGATGTAATACGCGACGTGGCATATTTGAATAGAATCGTATTTCAATGCTAATGAAAATGTACAGTTTTGAAAGAATCTTCTGCTCGAATGATGTGTTTTTTGTATTCCATTTTGATGTGGTGTATCAGTGAAACCATTGTTAAGGCTCGATTGTTGTTTAAGGTTAGGAAAATTATTCAACTTGTCATTCTGTAATTAGAACAAGAATCTTCATATCTTGAGATCTTTTCTGATCGATTAATGTTCCTTCTCTTGGACGATACAGAGATATGATTCACCATTTTCAATGGAAAACAATAGACGTCGAATGAAGTCATAACTAATTATGTCGAAAGCTTGTTTATGATTCCGTTTCCCCCTTCAAAACAGACGCGATTTTGATTCATAATTAAACCGAATAAACTTATGTAATTGACTTATGATTACGTTACAGAATAAAGATATGAGGAAGTTTCCCAAACAATCGTCTGATAATTTTCTAATTCAGTTTGCAGAATTATTTGGAATTAGAATTAGCATTCAGATCTAATCTCTTCGCCACGAATTGTTTGGCGTATATAATTTCATGTGGTCACATTAATTATCCAAAGTACTGGACTCTACCTAACACGAGAAAAAGTACACAACAATGATTAGGGAATTATGTAAATGTTTTGAAGTACATACGTATACGTTTGGGTATATTTGTCCCATACTATATCCGCTACTGCGTTACGTCGCTGTACGTCGCACGTTGCGACAAATGCAACGCAAATTGTGGTGCATTAGTGTAAATGAATGCGGACGAGTTGGCGGTATGCAAAGAGGACGAGTGCGACTACGAAGAGGTCGACTAGGAATTGTATGTGTAATGGTTCTTCGATATAAATGTATATTTTAGTGTACGTGTGAACGCTGAAAATGCACAGAGAAATATTAAATTGCATTCGGCGAATATACTGGGAGAGAAATGCGGCGAGAGAGTAACTTCAAGAGAAAAGGAGGAACAAAAAAACATTCAAAGCTGCGCGAAGTATTAAAAGGGTGCATTTCTCTAACCCTTGTAACTTTCAAGACCTATTCCCCGGTACACGCTTTATTTGTATATCCCACGTCTTGTTTAACCGTGCTAAAGTTCCTTCGAATAAGATAATTTGACGAAACTTATTTTGGACTCGCATATTTAATTCCTGAATGTACTACATTTACATCCCTTGGGGAAAGATTGTATGTCGATTTTGAAGAAATTCTATACAATTTCTCACAATTTTCTGAATCTATTGAAAAAGAGTTGTATTAGATTTATTATTTGTTTCTACCGCAAAGGAACAAGAAAAACCTTGTATTATGATTCGGAGTATGACGCTAGTAAGTTCGAATTAATTGTTTCATTCAAAATCTCTGCCGTACCGTGTTGTTCAGTTTATGCTCCACACGAGACTCGTCTATCTGTATATACTGGAGCTTTGTCCGTTAGTACGTGTATGTATTGGTGCATGTAGCGGGACAACTTCATCTTTCATACACTATATTACTTGTACAGAAACCGAGACCAGACTAAGCTACCTAAATTCCTATAGGGAACAACCAGGAAATTGCTACAATGACGTCGGAAGTATCCTTCGTAATCTCCAAGATTTTTATTGTAGGAATTTTTGTCCACAACGTTGTGTGTAATATCTCTTAAAACCGACAAGCTTCTCTGAGATTTTTACAACATTCCATGCGCTATTACCTGTTTTCATTCATCATTAAGTTCATGTATGTTCATTCTTTGTATTTCACATTCAAAATTCCCATGATAGATAATAGAATCAGTGATAAACATTTTTTTCAGAGTAAATATTCTTTTTGGAACAGCTAAATTTATTTTATTTATTTAAAATTATCATTAATATGATTGAAAAGCAAGTTTTCGTTCCGAATCTTTGCTTTTTTGTAAAATGTAAATGCAGTTTTACTATTTTCATCTGTATATTTCTGAATGTTTTCCAAAACATTTCACAATTTGCACAAATCTAGTAGGAAACCTTGGGATTTCTCTTCCTTCTGCATGAGATTACGAAACTTTTCTTCCAGTCCCCGAGTTCTCGAGTGTATCATGGAATATGATTTCACACATATCAGAATATTGGAGTAATTTGTTTTAGTACTTGAATTCATCAAGAATTACACGGTCTACACGTGTGCTTGAATTATAGTGAACGTTGAAGAAAATCGAAATTTTCCAGTTGCATTGGAGAACAATGTAATAATAAGTATAACTTCAGAGATACTTATGTGTATAATACAGACAATACAAAGAACTCTGTATTTTTACATCTCATAGATGCTTTTGATGCACTTCGTTTTGAATGTACAAGTACGGTCTTTACATAGAATAGACTATTAACCTTGCTTCTTGGTATACTTTAATCGATCTTTGATTCATAAATATAGTTTTCATTGATGCATACTCGAAGAGAAAGGTGTATATACGTCTTGCTCATACATTTCTGCTTTGATGTTCATTCAGAAAGAGTTTTACTGTGTTTTGAGGATGCACGAATGCACTTGGCGATAGTTTCCTCTTGAAACTGATCGAATAAGTTTTCGTTACAGTAGTTGAAAATGAAAGGTCAGGGAAATATTAGTTATTCAATTTATTATCATCTGAGGTGAAGACTGATCGTCTCATTTGCAAGATTAGAATTGTGTGTTCTTTTTTATACTAAAATCATTCAGTCGTTAGTAGATTGAAAGAATTGGTACGTTTCAATATTATATTAACCCATTACCGCCCAAGCGCCTCGATTTTGTGTCAACTTTTCGACGCGATTATTTGTAATGTTATCGTCTTTGAAAAAATTCAGTTTTCACATATTTTGGCGTGAAATTTTATGCTCTTTCAGGATCCGTGGTCAAAATTATGATTAGACTTCTAGGAAAAAAGATATGGCCAATTTCAATTCAAAAAACGTGAAAATTGAAAAAAAAATGTTCTTGATTTTTTTTCATAATGTTATCGCCAATAATTTGTGCTCTAATTATGGACAAAGGTGGACAAAATGCTTCAGGTTGAGGAGATTTTTGTTATCGAAGTGAAATCGCTTTTTTCACAAAATGGCGGCAATAACGTAAAAATTTCATGAAAAACATTACTTATTTTTTTTGCTCGAAAACTATGGACTTGATAAAAAGATTCAAAACAACAAAAATGTCTTATAATTAGTCAAGGAATACTCAAAAATGTTTTCAAATGTTTTTGACACGTTTTTGAAAAATCAGATTTTTCGAATTTTCAAACAAATTTAAATTGTCTAAAAAAATTCTAAAAAAATTTGTGAGCGTTCCTTGACTGATCCTAAGACACTTTGGTTGTCATAAACTTTTCGATAAAATCTAGTTTCCGAGGATTAGAAATAAGTAATGTTTTTCATGAAATTTCACTTCGATAACAAAAATCTCCTCTTAAACCTGAAGCATTTTATCCACCTTTGTCCATAATTAGAGGACAAATTATTGGCGATAACATTATGAAAAAAAATCAAGAACATTTTTTTTTTCAATTTTCACGTTTCTTGAATTTAAATCGGCCATATCTTTTTTCCTAGAAGTCTAATCATAATTTTGATCACGGATCCTGAAAGAGCATAAAATTTCACGCCAAAATATATGAAAACTGAAATTTTTCAAAGACGATAACATTACAAATAATCGCGTCGAAAAGTTGACACAATATCGAGGCGCTTGGGCGTTAATGGGTTAAAATTTCAGATACACTAGGGTGCTTCAAAAAACACTGTTTATGTTAAATCGATTGCTCCATCCTCAGAAAGTTTTCTGCTGGCATGAAATGAAAGTCCCCAAAAGCTGGGTTCAATGCGATAAAGTTCAGCAGTCGCGCATCCACTTCGAAGTTTCAATTTTCATGTCTCATCTATACTTCTCTATCTGGAACTCGGTGGTTTGTTGGAAATTGTATGGGCATAGAGTGTGATGTTATTGATGTTTTTTTTTTTCAATATTTATTCATATGCACTGTTGCAAATAAAAGCGATGACATACGTTGCCCATTTTAGGGGAGTGGCTGAACAGAAATTTTCATAATTCAGAAACAAAGAACATAAAAATTACTAATGAAAAAAATCATTATTTCCTAGTTTTTCCTTGTCCGTCCATTATAGCCACATTTCTACCTTTTCTGATGGTTCAGAATAATACAAACCATAAGCTGGTTTCAGAGCTATCTATGAACGAACGGGATTAATGCTGTTTAATCACGAATAGTTTTAAAATACCCGAACGTTTTGTATTATTCTGAACCACCAGAAAAGGTAGAAACGTGGCTATAATGGACAACGAAAAACTAGGGAATAATGATTTCTTCTCACAGTGGTAATTTTTATGTTTTTTTTTCTGAATGATGAAAATTTCTGTTCACCCACTCCCTAAAAATGGGCAACAGTATGTTTTATTTGCGACAGTGCATATGATAAAATATTGAACAAAAATATCAATACCATCACATTTTATGCTCATACAATTTTCAATAATCCACCGAGTTCCAGATAAAGAAGTATAGATGAGACATAAAAATTGAAACTTCGAAGTGGATGCGCAACCTCTGAACTTTATCGCATTGGACCCAGCTTTTGGGGACTCCAATTTCATGCCAGCACGAAACTTTTTGGGAGGTCAGACAGTCGATTTGAGAAGAAAAGTGTTTTTTGAAACGCCCCAACATACGCTGTTAGAAAAGTTATTAATTTCAATACGAAATTCTTTATGGAATTTAATATTTTCATATTGAATTTCATACTGATTCCACAATTTCTTACTGAAATGTAATGATTATTCATTAAATTTCACAAATATGTTATTAAAATCATAAAAAAAATTCTCAAAATTGAGAATTATATTATTGAACTCAATATTTCATTATGAATTCTGTTTAATAAATTGTTCATGTGAAAAATTTGATAACTTTTCCAACAGTGTAGTAATTCTCCATTGAAACACCTATAAACTACTTTTCAGATTTTTGGAATTAAAAAATTACCTCGAAGAGGTGAAAAATTCACAGAATTACAGTGCAAATTCGAAAATCCGTAGAAAGTATCTGATTTCCGTAGTTGTACGAACAAATCCATAGGATTGGTAACGTTGTGTGTTGGACGTTCATTTCTACTTTAACTTTCATCCAACTTGCGGAGGGTTGAAATTTTATACGTAATTCGCGATTCGTGTACAAACGTTTCCTATTGATTTAAAATACAATTCGTTGATCAAGAGAGATTTTATCAGATGGGTTTCGTAAATAGAAGATTAGGATGCTCTCGATTTTCCGTTAGGATAATTGGTAGCGAAGCGTTCATCGTTATCCGTTAAAGCCACAACTCCATTGATTCTCTCCTCATTCAACAATTCAATCAATTTATACCACTCGCATTTTTGTGTTCTATCGAGGAAAACTAAATACCTTGATTTCTAAAATTCCATCTTCCTCCATGCATTCGATAATACTTTGAAATAATATTAAATGAGATGTATGAAAATATTGAGCTTATTCGTGATTTCATATTATTTTTCGTTATATCGAACGTTTCACATGCTTGGAAATAGGTTAAATCTTCATTCGAACGCCACTGAGAAAAGAGGTGAAATATTCCATGCGGATCCATTAATAAAATTCAACAGAGAGAGCTCGTACGTACGCAATATAGACGCTTCGCACAACTTATCGTAAACACTCTGCATAACTTCCATCCATTGAAAACTGATACAACTCTACTCAAGAGCACGAGAAATGTTCCTACATTATTTACTTCGACTTTCAGGTACTCAATTTTGTTGCATCCATCGTGTTCAATTATTTAACTACATTTTCAAATTTGTTATTCTTTTCAAGATTAACCGATGAAGGATTTTATGAAGAGGAATTCGTTAAATCAAATTTAAATATCGATTTTATATGGCCGCGTCGATGTCTGCAGTTATAACTAGTGAATACGCGAAAAAGAATCACCGATCGGGCATATAATCCTTTGATGCACGGAGAGAAAAAATTTGCTGACGCAGCAAATCGAGGTATTATATATAGAATAGCAAAATGTTTTGCTGACCTAGCTAAAAATTTGCTACAACAGCAATCGTGTTAGCTACGACAGCAACTTTTTAGCTGTGGCAACAAAAAATGTTTGCTCCGCCAGCAAATCTTCAGTATTATATACAGAATAGCAAACAAATTTTGCTGGGATAGCAAACATTTTTTGCTGTCACAGATAAAAATTCGCTGTCGCAGCTAACAAGATTGCTGGCACAGCAAAAAATTTGCTGCTCTGGCAAAAGGAACCCAGCAAAAGTAGGTTTCGCTGCCACAGCGAATTCCTTTTTCTCCGTGTGGGAGTTTATAGAAAAATGAAAAAACACGATTCCCACTCGTCGAGGATAATTCATATAATATAATTAGCCAATGTATAGTATTTATGAAGAAATTGCGTATCATCGACATCATATTATTTTCTGAGCGAGATTGAAACGCAAGTTTCGATGTTCTTTAATGAAATTTTAATTGATCGAGAAGAAGAAAAAAGTAATTGATGTTTTTCTCGAACGATACGACGAGCCAACACGAAGTCATTATCAATATATTTTAATATCCCACCTCGTAACAACTTTCTTCAATCCATCTGATTTGTAGCGTCATCATCTTCAAAACCAACATCATTAACAGAACGTTGATCGGATCCTCGTCCCAACGACTCTTCTTTCATAATATTTCTTTCACCCAAAGCTTTCCCTCATTCAGTTGATTTTGAAATTTAAAAATGATAGAGCGGGATTTTTATCCATCATTTGGTAGCGATCAACGATCATCATCGCGCAGCATGTCAAGTTTTACTTATATACACATATATATCAGTTGTAATAATTAACCGTGGGCGCGGGATAACCACCTCGCGTATATTCAATTTACTTCACCTGTTCCCCATTGGTTGTTTCCTCCCATTGTTGAAGATGCACGCACATGTTGGAGTATACGTACGTGCAATATATGTGAATATAATATAGATAGAGGAGGTAGGTGCAATGCTCTCTCGCGGGAGACGCGCTTCCTTTCCGGTGGATGGTCGTCGTCGTCGTCGTCGTGTCGGAGTCGTCGTAGTCGTCGTTGTTGCTGTAAATCATAATGTATTACATGTAACCGTGTCCGGAATTGTGGTCGTATATACGATACAAGAAGCAACAGAGCAGCATCAGGTTGCAGTTGGTGCGGTAAAAGGGTATAGACGCGTTTACACGTGTACACCGGTAAAAGAAGATGCATGTACAAATCGGTCCTCATAAATCCACGTTTATGAAGTATTTACTTTGTCGTTAAGAGCGAAACAGCGGGAACTGTAGGTCATGAAAAGAATCGTTCTACGTCTAGGTTGGAGTTTACACTATCCCTTATTATTCGTTTGATGCGTTCGACGAATATTCACACACTTCATGTATACAAATAACGTTACGTGAGAACAAACGTGCATTGTGCTTGGGATTCATGTATTCAAAATATAGATGGGATGGAGAATAGCTTATATGTGAGAAAGAAATTAGCCACAGGAAAAATCGTGGATTTTCCACTCCATCGGTTGAATATTCAGCTGCAGAAATCGTAGAGTCAGAATCAATTCTTTGCTTCTCTGATTGTCGCAGGTAGAAAACTGATAGTAGATTCAAAAATACAAAGTATTAAATAAAAGCAAGTTTTCAAACTGAAACTGCATTATAACCAAAAAATATGAACCGAGTGGTTCAATTTTGATACATTTTTTCACCAAAATGAAAGAAAAAGGGGAACCACAGGGTTCGCTATTGATGCAGAACCTGTATGAAAATCCTTACGAAGGAATAGAATTTTCCTTCACGAAAAATACGGTACGAAAAATGAGAGATGCGATCGTGTTGAATAATAAATCCATACGATCCATGACTCGATTGAGGTATTTATATGGGATGCTTGTTCGAAGCTTGAAAACAACTCCTTGTGTTTCACTCAATTGATTGGATATTGTAGCACGTTTTACAGGGAATCAAACCAATGAAGGTTGTATCATCCAATTATTCCTCTCATACTCTGATCCAACGGGGATCGTTTTTTTCCCACAAAAATAACAGAATTTATGGAATAATAATTCGCAATATATCCCTCCCCGTGACGTGGTTCGGAAACGAATTCATAAACAAATTTCAGATTTCGAGTGTTTAATACTTCACCACTCAATTTCAAATTGTAATTAATTCATCATTTGATTACAGTTAATTGGTTCATTTGAATTTTTGTTGTTCATCAATTGCGAAACACGGGAGACGTACCTATCTGCATAGGAAGAGAGTGAGCGGGTTATCATCCCCTTGAAATATATTGTGAGCACAAAACAGAGGAATAATCGACCCCAATTTTTCATTTGAGAACAGGGAAATAATTAATCTCAATTGCTCAATCTCGTCCGCTTATATCTGTAATTATATAATTATCAATCTATTTCGTGTACAAACAACGGTTGCATAATTGAATCTTCACACTAAATTTCCATGTTCAGATAGGTTGAGGACAATTAATCCAAGTTGGAGGATGGAGAAGTGGTGTTTTTATTTCAAATGAAAATGAATGAATAATTGAATGAAGATGAGGCAGGGAGGGATGAATTTCAAGAGGAACGCAGCAGAATGTAGATCCATACATGTTGCGTTTGGTGTTGAATTTATGACACGATATTGTATATTATTTTCACAATATTTATTGTACTGTCATACACAATACAAAAATTTATGTTTCAGAACGTCCACTTGAAGTTCATATTTATATTGAACGGATTACATGTTGATTGGATTCATGAAAAAAAAAAATGTTGAATCAAAGGTATTCATTGTGGGTTTCACATCCTTTTCTATTGAAAAAAACATATAGTTTTTTATAATATTATCGTAAACTTTGAGTGGAATTCTTGGAACACAAATTTTTCATTGTATAGCAATGTTGGGAATTGAACACCTCTCTAAATTCGAATTAGTGAAAAGTACTGGGAATCGTGAATTTTATTCATTTGAATTTACAAATAGGGTTATCTGTCATTTGTATAAGATAGAAATATCTGTATTGAAAATTGATGTAAAAGTTCATCATTATTTCAGTGGCTTTACTTCATTCTTCTCTGCTTATTACGGAGATACTAATTCACTTCACCGAATGAATGAGGGGAATGAGCTGTGGTGGCAATTAACTTTATGTATTTGATATTCGGATATCCAAAAGATTTGTTGCAACAGCTAAATTCCAAGTACTATAACAATAATAATTTTCATTGCCACAGTTGAAAATAAGCTACTAAGCTAATTTTTAACTATCCCAATATTGACAATGTCATCTTTTTTCGTAATACTAACGTGAACTGAGGTTTTCAAAATTTTTTACACTCCACAAAATACCTAGAAACCAACTTTAGATGATTTCAAAGTAAATACGAACTAAGACGAATTGAAATTTTTATATGTGTGTGAAGTAATCAACACATTGAATGCGTTGGAAATTTTCCATACTTGCCGAGAAGAAGACTGTAGGGTGGGGGTGAAAATTCGATGAAGTTCGGAACTTGGAGTTGAATCTATATGAGTTGAATCTCATATGAACGGACCGGAAATTGATTTTTTATGTAATATAATCGGTTGCTGCGTACTGGAAATTCCGATGCAATGATTATCTTTTATAATTCTATACATTTTTTGGTGTAAAAGTCCACTCTTAAAGAGTGAAAAGTTCAATTTTGGAAGCCAATAAATTGAAAATCAAGTGGAATTCTACCTATTCCTCGAATTTTTGTATTTCCACTCTTTAAAAGTAGATTTTCACTCCAAGATATTCTAGAAAGCAAGAATTGAGAGACTCTGTACAAACAAACATAAAACAGATTGACTTTTTTCGATCGATTTGGAGAAGTTTGGAATCATTTGAAATAATTATGTCAAGACAGAATCGAAAACTGAACTTTCAAAGCAATATTTGAATCATTTCACGTGGTTTTTTCCCACTCCCTGAATTACTTGGAGTGGAGAATTCACTCTCGAAGAGTGAAAACACTGCAAGTCCAGGAAGGGGGAGATTCCAAGAGTGAATTTTCACTGCAACAGAGTGAAGTTTTAACCCGGTTTGAACATTGAAATTTCACCTTTTTTTAAGAGTAAAATCCTCACTCCAAGAGGGTGAAAATTCCCTCTTATGGAGTGAAAACTCACTCTTTAGGAGTAGAAACTTACTCTTGTTAGACTTGCAGTATTTTCACTCTTCAGAAGTGGATTCTCACCTCAAGAAATTTAGAGAGCAGAATTTCAGACTTCAATGGAGTGAACTCTTTTGAATGATTGATAGAAAAATGGTGGATATGCATTTTTGGGTTTTGTCTCTGAGGGTTTTTTCCCGAAAATATAGTTTTTTGAAAATCTAACGCTCTTGGAATCTCCTAATTTTCGAGCGCTTGGTACTTGAAATGTTTCAAACGTATCGGAACCCTTCGAACACATAAAATTCAGCGCCTTTTTTCTAGTTTCTGTTTCTGTAAGTTCTGTAATCAATATAATTGAGAATTTCTCAATAAAAAAAAAAGTGAAATTCTTCGATAACCCCAAAAAACGAGATGGCCGCTCAACGTTGAATGAATATTGAACGAACATTTGATAAGCGTACGGACATATATGAACGTTCCACAATTTTTGAATGTAAGAAAATGAAAATTTAGTGAATCATTCTGTGAAAGAACAAAGATTAAAACTACCTATTATTGAAAACTTTCACTGTTTATTTTTTAATTGGAAAATTCTCAATCATACCCATTATTAAACTTCCAGAATTGGAAATTACAGAAAAAATGTTAACTTTTGTGTGTTTGAGATTTTCCAGTACGTTTGAAAGATTTTAAATAACAAGTACTCAAATGTCAGAAGATTTCAAGAACTTTAGATTTTCAAAAAATCATGTTTTTGGAAAAAAAATTCCTTAAGAAACCAAAATGGAGAAAACGTATCGAATATTTTTCTGTATTGAACCGGAAATAAAACAAAAACCTACTCCATTGAATTCTGAAATTTGGATGTAAAAACCATGAATGACCCACCCATGTAATATTCTTTTGTTCCTGAATATCAAATTATTATTGGATACCCTTGCTGAACGTTCTAACCCGGTACTAAACTTATTCAGCAATATACGTGAGGTAAACGGATATTTAATCTGACGGTAAAATCTAAAGGGTTCGTTAAAACGTTCCATAATCTTTTCAAGTCATTAGGGGAACTGCACCACGCGTTCTATTTTCATCGGAAATCAAATAAAGCCCGTTGCGATTACATTATCTTGTAACGTTTGTTTTCCTTGTCAAATTTCAACAACAAATACGTATCTTGAACTTACTCGATGATATATATATATATTCATATACACTGTTAGAAATTTCTGCATTAACTCCAATGTTTTTCCTGGAAGTTTTTTTTTTTATACGTTTTACATTAAATTCAATGTAAACTATAACGTAATCTATAGTTCTTTCACGTTTTCATACATTAACTGTGATGTAGAATGTGTATGAACCTGAATTCATGGATGTGATTGAAAAAAACTTCCAGATATTTCTGACAGTGTATGTTAATTACCAAATCTGTTTTGATCATTATTACATCCAGGAACGTGTGTTGAGAATTCATATTCCAAGAGTAATTCGCTTGGATGATGAATTATGTACATGGTAGATGAAACCCAGGATTTTCGCTAATTAGAGAAAAGTCAAGAAAGCCTGTTTATGAGTTTTAAAATACCAAAACATTGAGGGACGTTTTTTATCATTTCGAGAAGAGGATTGAAAAAATTGATCTTCATCACCACGTTCGTCATGAGCTATTGAAGTTGTCAGGATTATAATAATTTGGAAATGTGGAACGTATGCACTAACTACGCCATGTCATTAAAATCATGCAATTCATTTCGTAAGAAAAACCGTTCCGAACAGGAACTGATTTAAAAAAATGCCCTAATTTCGTCGATGATGAAAGAAAGCTCATACAACTCTTGGTTCATTATCATAATTTGTTTTGAAAAATCGCAGATTGATTATAATAAAGTTGATAATCTTTGTTAAAGTTGATACTTCAACACAAGTTGAACAAGATGGTCCGAGTAATGAAAATTCGAGTCTTTGCGAGTTGGGTTTTCGCTGTACAACGGTTATCGCGTTGTTTCTGGTAGAGTGAGGGATATAATCATTGCATTTTCTGGTAAATTCCAATGGCATTCCAATCATTCAAATTGCGAAATATGAATGAGATTTCTCCAGGTTTTGTTTGATCTTGCATTAACAAGGATTATTGGATAGATACATAATGATGAAAGAGAATGAAAAATCCATACACGGTAGAAATGTAGAAACAGTTTATTCAAAATTTATGTTTTTAATATTGACAGGAAGAATGTGTTGAATTTGTATTGAAACTTTATCAATTTCAGAAGTTTTTGTGTGATTTTTTGATATAAATTCTAAGTTGACCGTTTCTAGCACAGACTCAATGGGAACAATAAGTCATGTAAAAACCATGTCAAAATTTTTACCAAAGTGATAATTTTTTTGACAAAATGTTCAAAAACCCTTGAAATAAAAAACGGGCGATGAAGATAAGGCGAATTTTTGGCTGGACTATAGCAGAATTGTGAGTATTATAAACAGTTTGCTGGAGGAGTGAACATTCTTTGTTGCTACAGTTAAAAACTCGCTTTTGCTCTCTAAACTCCTTGGGGTGAAAAAGTCACTCTTGAAGAGTGAAAACACTGCGAGTCCAGGAAGAGTGAGACTCCACACCCAAAGAGTGAGTTTTCACTCCAACGGAGTGAAGATTCAACTCTCCTTGAAGAGTGAAATTGTACCTCTTTATAAGGGTGAAATCTTCGCTCCAAGAAAGTGGAATATCACCCTTATGGAGTGAAAGCTCACTCCATAGGAGTAGAATTGCATTATTTTCATTCTTTGGGAGTGGATTTTCGCTCCAAAAAATTTGGAGAGTATGGCCAACTTGATGGTTATGAGAGTAAAAAGGGACCCAGAAGAATTGGATTTCAGTGTCACAGCGAATTTGTTCTTCCTTCGTAAATTTTGGTTTCCTCACAAGAAGAGGGAGTGGGATTAGGACGTTGACAAGAATTCTGTCCATTATTGTCATAAATGTCTTGGGGTGAAAAATCCACTCTTATAGAGTGAGAATCTCGCGAGTCCATCAAGAGTGAATTTCCACTCCAAAAGAGTGATCATTCACTCGTTTTCACTCAAAGAAATTTAGAGAGAGATTAAGGAGTATCTTTTAACCATCAATGAACTAGGTTTTTATTGCACAAATTTTTGAATTCATAACCTTCAATAAAATTTGAATAAAAATTTGTTCCCACCTTTGAGTTCAATACTTCTTCTTCATACCTTCGACTTAAAAATGTATAAATTACTCAGAAAGTTCCAAGATTCTCTTTCCAGGATTGAAAACAATAAATCCGCATCAGAATTCATCGAGGAAAACATGTATCATTGGCAAAGATGTGTTTATTTCAATGAACAGGACACAGTTTACAATCGAATTCGTTCCGTATATGAAACACAGAAAGAAAAAAAAAACATTTAATATAAGTAATTGCATCACTGGTCGTATCGTGAGGTCTTCCATAGCGTGGTCTCCATCACTCTTGTGTTTCGTGACACGAAAGTGGGCACGCCATCGCTTTTTTACTGGTGGATAATCGTGAGATATCCTGAAGGTATACATAAATGAAGAGGATTTACAGTTTTGATTTGTCATCATATCCCAGATAGGTACGTTAAGTAGTCAAGCGTTTTATATCCGTATTTTCTTCCTTCGTTCTTCCATGTGTATAAATCAAACGTTTCACTAACTGTTGAGAAATCACTGATCTTAGTACACTTTATTCATTCATTACTCGAGGGATTGGGAATTCAGATTTAAATTGAATAAATATTGAAATGGACAAAAATGATCGTGTTCATTGTTTCCCCGAATTTGAAAAGAAAGAAAGCAAATACGTATGTCTACACTGTAAAAAATGATTGTGGAATTTCCCCCCAAAAAATGGTGGCAGCAAAGTTCCTTCACAAGTGGGGAATTTCTCACCATAATTTGATGAAACCTTTAACACCCAAAAAACAAAATGATTCCCCAAAGTGGTGGAAAAATCCCTCATTTTTTGATGGAAAAACAATTCCCCTACGACAAGGGGACGAAATCCACCAACAGTGTGAAGAAACACTTCCCACATTTTTCACAGTGTACATTTTTTGGAGAGATTGATCGATTGGGGAATGTCATAATATTATAGACAGACGAATCAATAACCTTTCAATGATAGATGGATTGGTTGTTCAGATTTGATGAGTCTTTGCATCACACGTTTATTCTTTCCAAGACAGTGTTAAGTTATTGACACGATAAATATGAAATTCCCATGTTAATTGATGCATGTTTAATAAACGATGAAATAGTATATACATAAATAAGATTTCACCTGATTTTATTCACGTTTCTTGATACCTTATATGTAATACATTCATCTCAACCCACTCAAATGATCACACAAATATGTAATATACACATCACTTATAATAGCACAATCAACTTTTTATTATTTCGCTCGAAAAAATAAATGTGTATGGAGTGAAGAGTGAAGTCGAACAATGCTGCATCTTGATGGATTTTCATGGAAATTTTAAAAAGGTTTTGAAACTTGTGAAAGCTTCGAATCTTTGCAGCAGTGTATTCTATTCAGATGAAGTTCATCGTAGCAGGCACATTTTTCACATTCAATGAACTCTTTTATCGGTATATAAATACAATGTACGTGAATGATCGATTTTTTTTATCCATCATCGGCTTTATTTTTTTTTTTTTCAATTTTGTTTTATTCTCTTCACAACTTGTGGAAATTCTCGCGTTTAATTGATATCGCTCGCTGGTTCCAAGTTCTGAAGGGTACAGTCATTTGTATTTCCATTGCTTTAGGTAGCGCTTGCTATGCATTCATGATTTATAGATTCAACGATTGAAACTTGCGATATATACATAAATATTGAATTATTAATGTTCGCGTGGGTTTATTTTCATAAACCAAAAGCTTCGCCCCCTGGCTGTTTAGCTCCGCTCATTTTGGGAAGATAGAAAGCGATAGGTGCGTCAGGTGCCCATCATTTTCACGGCGAAGATTCATCTTACGAATATTGTGTCAATATAATTATACTTTCTCATTAACATAATTTCAAGTTACATGGATTTCGTCTCTGTACTGATGTAAGTTTGTTACACATCGAGCGAGTAGGAACATGATGTGATCTATTAGCGATACGGTAAAATCAATATTCTGGAAAGTCATATTGAGTGATTTCCATTATGTATTTGTTCGTTTTCATCGTTGCATATGATTTGATTTGTTCATAGAGAAAATTTCATACGAAATGGAGCGCACGCGTAGAATTATCAAAACAAATTGATGTGTTTAATAAATTTCGCAAAATCAACTGTTTCACAAACTTTTTTTTTGTGTTATGCTACAATGTGAAAATTTCAGAATAAAAATAGGATCAGTAATGAATTCAAATTCTATTCTACAGTAAATTTCCAGTACCGTAATAGAAGCAATTAAACTGTACATTAGTGCTGGAAAATTACATTCAAATCATGAGAATTTCAGTACATGTATCGGAAAATTCTTGTATTTATACTGGGAAATTGGAGTGAAAACCATGCAATTTCATGTAAAATACGGAAAAATTCCGATATAACAGGAATTTGTTTTTTACGTAAACTGAAAAATTCATCATGAGCAGGAGTTTTCCAGTTTTTTTAACCGTGTTCTCAAATAGGAGAAATCAACTTTTGTGCCATTATATTGACAGTAAGCATGGAAACCTTTGATCAATAGTTGAATTTAAGCTCTCTCGACCGATCCTATTCGGATGAGTGTAACTCAATTAAACGTAAACATTATGATAATAATATTCCTTCAGAGCCACAAAAAAGTTTTCCAAACTTGTGTGCTGCACTTGTAATTAGTGATTAGGAGAGGAATTACAGAGGAGTTTTATATCCTTGTTGGAAAATTCGTGCATTCGTTCATTGCCTTCAATGTCTATATTTTCAAAAATATATTCACGACCGTCCCTGTTGAAAATTAGTTCAATTATTCAAGATATCAATATACATTTTGGCCAGTTATGTTAATTTGGACATAATTATAATCTTGTGATTGAATATAAATGAATATTTGAAAAAAAAGTCCTAAGATTTCGCGATCACGAAACTAAATGAATAGTTGATATTTCAGTAAAGTACGAAAATACACTGAGAGAAATTCATCATCGAAAATCATTGGTTTTCCCATTGGACAAGGGATATACTTGGCATGAGATTGTAACAAAATGATGAGACAAAGCAATGATTTTTTATGCTACGAAGTTTGAAAATTAAAACCAGTAAGTATCCATGTTGAAAAACAGTAATTTCTTATAACAAAATTTGAAAAACAAAAACTCAATTGGCGAGATTGATATAAATTGGAAACCATAATATTCATGAATAATCATGTTTGACACTGATGACGATGAAAAGTGTGTTTTCAGTTAGAATAACAATATGAAATTACTGGTATTTCCTATCAATTTGTAATCACATGTCAAGTATATCCCTCGTTTATTGACAAAAATCAGTAATTTTTAATAATAAACTTCTCTCAGTGCACTGAGAAAAAAATATTCCAAATTTAATTCAATCAAATGAAGTTTGTTAACTATTAACAAATCTTATTTGACCCAAAGATGGTTTGTTTATAATCAATAAGCCTTCTTTGTCACAAACAAACTCTTCTCTCAGTGCATAGTTTGGTTCCCTTACTAATCCAATGTGTGAGGAAGAAAAAGAAGAGGAAAATAACTCTGTTACATTCGAAATGAATTATATTCAAGAATATGACAAATTTCTGTAGAACAGTCCATGAAGCTGACATCAAACTTGTGGTTTAGTAACTGATTCTTTAGCGAGTCAAGGAAGCATCTCCACACATAATTTTATTTAAGGAGTTTATACATCATATTTGAGAATAATACACTGAAAAAAAATTTCTTCCGGTCAAATAAATATTCATTCATCCTGTACCAAAGAAATATTCATCAAAATTAAAAAAACATTCTTTGGAATCAAAATAATTTATTGAAATCTAATAGATGGTTATAATCGTTCATGTGATTCAAATAAATCATTTTGGTTCCAAAGAATATTTTCTTAATTCTAATAAATATTTCTTTGGTACAGAACAAATGAATATTTGTTCGACTGGAAGAAATTTTTTTTCACAGTGTAGGATTCATGTAATAGCAGTTTCATACAAACTGCAAGAACATGGAATTGTTTTTCAATTTTTCATTCGCTGTATAACAGTTCAATTCGAATTGCATTTGCATCCTTTCAATTCCGGTAGTTCGGAAAGTGTCTCGCAATGAGGGGGATGGGGAGGCAGAAAAAGCATAATAAGATGTAGAAATATAGAGATGGACTGATAATAATAATAACAATAATAACAAGAAATATCATGAAAGGAAAAGTATAAGCTCGTACACACACCCTGTGACGTCAAACCTGTCGCAGCCGACCGACATCGCGTGCAATGTACAAATATAAACTCACTCGAAAAAGTTTACGATCGAATGGGAAGAAGAAGAAGAAGAAAAAACGGAACAACAAAAGCGACACGATATTCCTTAACCGATATTTCATAGTGTTAAGGTGACCCTATACCGTACATGACGGGGTATATTTTCATACGTGTACCTTCTGATACATATTTTTATTTATATCTACCATCATCAATTTACACGGGATTTACAATTATACTAAAGAGTGCAAAAAGTATTTCTCGCATACACAAACTCACGCACTGATACGTGTATATACACATGTAATTTTGAAGTAAAACCTTTTAAATTCATACCTACGCCTATAATACATTATGTTTAATCATGTTAAGTTTTTTCATTGGGAGTTTATTTTCATTTCTAATCACGTTCACAGTCACTGCTCTCCTGCACGCGATAATAAGCGAGATAAATGTACTGGTGCTCGATCATTCAAACAAGTATAAATTATAAGTTTCCACACGTTTTTTCCTGTTATATTCGCATGAATGGAGACAGAGGTAGGTGATTCCTCGGAGCGAATTAACGAGCGGTGATCTAGATTTGCGTATGGAGTGTACCTGGAACTGGATAACAAGTTGAAAACGTGTTCGAAATTTGTGCTTTGTCACATTTAGAGCGAATTGTGGTATATTATTGGAATACATTCTGATAATCTCGATAACTGTACTTTATAATATCTTTCCATTTTTATAATTTGCCGGTGATTTTTGAATGCGATTAATGTCATGTTTTACGTTGAAAATTCAACGTATCAAATATACCCGCGGTTTACCAGCTCACCCAAAACGGTTTTGATGTTCAATCAAATGTGAAATGAAGATTGCTCTTTCGGGATAGCTCATTCAATCCCGCCATCAATTTCAATGATTGAAGAACTCGAATGAAGGGAGAGAAGGGTATAAAATTCGTACGACAAATGTACCATACTTCCGAAGAAAATGAATCTTTCTCCCGAACAACCACGAATTTATATGGGATGATATTAGAGAATACCGACATTTATATTATGCCATTCCTACCTGTGGACTTCACATTTACTTCATCTCTCTGGATTCTAGATTCTGGTACCCATATACTTGGTATTACCGTACGAGTTGGGTTTGCAACCGAGTAGAGTCAGTCTGCATAAATATGCAAATTTTGGAGAGCAACGCGTTACACATCAGACTCTATGAACTTTGCGAGCGTTGCGGTGCGATACTATTCTCTCGCAACTGTATATATATATATATACATATAACTTGTGTTCCTCTAAAAGTGCCACATAGAATACAGCCACGTCTCAATTTATTCTTGTCAAGGAACGGAAGAGGAAAAGAGATGGCGCAAGGTTCTGGTGGTGGGAGAGCTTTTTCCATTTAACGTTGTCGTGTTTTCTGGATTTTTGTACTTGATTCACGATACAGGCCTTGATAATAGTCTATTTCTATTTCACAAGATTTTTGTAGTAGAATCATTGAATTTGGATTTGCATGTACATCCCCTCCAGTAGAAATCACTCCAGTCATTTTCTAGCCATCACACAGGAACCTTGCCAGGGCTCGCAGGGGTTAGAGAATGCTTAGAATGATTCATAGAATATGAAACATTTGAATATTAGCTAGAATCTCCCTCGATTGTGCGATAATCACTTTCCTTTCGAAATGAGTTTGAAAAGATTTCCAAAAGATCGAATGAAATGTTGATTGGTCGACGTTTCTGTGCAAATTAATAATTTGATGTATAAAAACAATAGTTCCGACAATTGATTACATCGTGTCGTAAACGTTAATAGGAAGCGATTAAATTCATTGCTGAAGTCGAGGGAGTACGAAAATCTAGTAAAGAGTATCATTCAGATGAGCATCAAATGGTTTCAAGTTGACGTATTCTCAAGAGTGTCACCGTTCGTGACCCCAAAAACTCCTCTTATATGAGCACAACCCTTGTTCCTGAAAGATTCTACGCTGCTAACGTACACTAACGTAATAGCCACTTGTCTTTCTTTCGTTGAAAGTCCTCAAACTCCATATATCTTTCCATGTGTTTTTCACCATGAGAAAATTTCCTGTCTTTAGAGCATGCATAACGCGATCCTGTACAATACACTCGTAACCCTGAGTCCACTTTGCCAAGGGTTGAATGTTGTTTCATTTCTTTTTCTTCTCTCTTCTAGGTCTTATTTTATTTCTTTTCCGCGCTGTACTTTCAATATTGGGTACGAGAACTCCCAAACGACGCGTGCAATGTCACAACTAAGTTTGAAACAAACCTGGGTAAAGACATGCGAGTTGGATTAATATTGAAATACAAGGAGTTTCTTGGGAGAGTCGGGCTGAATGAGAAAAGTGTTTAACGCTTTGTTGCCTTCTATTTCATCTTGAGTTTTGATTAGCATCGCGTTCCAAAGGAGAAATTCCACGAATGGCGCTGTGAAGTAACGTTTACAAGTATGTCAACACACTTTCAATGTTCTTCTTGCAATTAAAATGAGTATCGTCACATGGATTGTGATCTATACAACGAGAGAATCTTTGTTCCACCTCTTTGATATCGAAAAATAAACGAAGACGTTGTATAATATCAGAGAATGAATGAACTTATACTCACGTTACGCTAGTCGTATGCGAAAACAAGTAAGAACACCCTATAGGTGTTGTCGTTATTTCACTTCGGAAATACTTGGATGGTTGTACAGCGGCGTTGTGAAAATTTCTTTACGTTGCCGGAATAGAGAAGGTAAAACAAAAGGAGAAAAAAATATAGAAGGCAAGAAGAAAGAAGGAAAACCCTGTGCTGAGAGGAGATACAAGACACGCAGTCTCCTTCCAATTTCCCAAGAAACTTTATACACGCAGTTTTCCAGCTCACCCTCACAAGACTATTTGAGCCGTGCGAAAATGAGTAGGAGAGAAACTATCTTACCAAGGTAACCGAGCAAGTGGGTATAAGACTTTAGAACATTGTGTGTATATGTATACGTAGAGACCTTCGTATATACATGTATATAGGGTATACCAAAGTATATATTGTACCGAGCTGATAGCAGCAGCAAGTCTGCAAACCTCGCTTCGTGTTCCTTGCTAACGTTGGCGAAGCAGAATTACCTTGCTTGCTTGCACATTATATCCACAATTCAACCCCTTTCTTCTCTCATCTTCACACTCTTTCTGTTTTTGTGTTTTTCTTTGCACAGTATCAACTCTTCAGACGGGGAATTTCATGGAATTGAAAATCCGTGGAAAAAATATATCTCCTTACAAGCGTATTTGCTTATATACTTTTATTCAAGATTTTTGTTTTCGAAAAAGGTATATATGGGAGGTATTTTATTTTTCTTTCGCGCGTGTAGAAGTAAATACACTTTCTTATGTGTATATTCCGTGTTGAAATTTTGTAGAGCACATGTATGGTACATACACGTTCAATAGATATACACGTTCAATACGTCTTCCATTCACAGTCGATAATTTGCAGCATACTTTTATAAAATCTTCCATTTGAGGGTGAAATCATTATTTTTCATGTCTACGTGTTTAAACTACATCAATTGCCCGAGTGGACGGATTTCCAAATTTATATATAATTTATATGGAATTATATATAATCTATGGAGATTTCTTCACTCGAACAGCGTCTAGTTTGTTTTATTTGCTACGATAAAATTTTCTTATAAAAATTCACATGACAGTCGAGATGAATGTTTACTCTTGTATCACTTGAATTTTATAATGAATTTTTCATTTCAAATGACTAACAACATCTCCTTGAAATTCAAATGTATTACTACTGAGACCTAAGGGAGTGATACTTGAATTCAATCTCTACTCCTGGAAATTTATAGAATACATAGTAAATTCTGATACAACGGAGGTTACTGATACGTAAGACACTCGCTGTTCCAATAGGGGAAAAAAGTGAGAATAATGTAGGTGGAGATAATATACGGGTGTGAAAAAATTCCATTAATTTTTCAAACGAAAGAAAAGTTGAAATCCGATTATCATTTTCTCTAGCGATTGAAATGGAGAGAATAACAGTACGAACGGGGAGGTAAAAAAATCAAAGCAGATTATGAATTCATCCGAAGAGATTGTAGAAAGAAAAGCAAAGTACATTGAAGCCAACAGGTAAAAAACAAGCGTAAAATATATACGCGGTACTTTACGAAAGTCAAAGATTTATAATCAGAATGGATTATAGAATTCTATGGAACAGGTATCTCTCTCAATTGATTCACTTCTTTTCTGTTTTTTTTTTTTTTTCGTAAACGTGATTTTCCGTCATAATAATTCTTTTGGATTTATAATGGTGGGATTTTGAGATGTAAATATTACTGAAATTGAATACCGTGATACGCTCCAAGCGTGAAATCCACTCCAAGAAATTTAGAGAACACACTGTCAGAAATAATCGGATTTTTCTTGTATACAGTCACCGGAAAATTCGAATCATTGGGTTGAAAATCAAACAAAAAATCAAAAACCAAATAAACACGGAAAATTCTCAACGCTTCCATATGTTAATTACTTTACATGAACCGAAAGAACTCCCGTAGAAATTTTTTACAGTGTACACCGGGAAAATTCCAGTAAATGTACTGGAAGTTATTAACCTGTGCATGTACCGGAAAATTTTAGCACATTTGTACTGCAAAAATTCAGTACAAATGTTATGGAATTTCAACATCAGAACTGGAAATTTGCTGAGCCTCAGTACTGGAATTTTTCAGTACACGAACTGGACTTTTCCAGGACATGTACTGGAAAATTATTATTCATGAAAATTGAAGAAACATTGCTCACACAAAGTGATTTTGCACGGTCCTTGTGTTTCAAGATGACTGAGAAACTTGATCGTTCATGTGGATGGACAGAAAGTCATGTCTACTTAACGGGATTTGAACCTACACTTTTCTATCTGCCTACCAACTGAAACTCAAGACCCAACCGACGTGCTATAGCGCGACATGTTGGAAGGCCACTATATATGCTTCACATCTAGAATACACAAAAGAATAAATCTTCGAGAAACCTCATATATCAATTTTATTTGCTACAATTACAATTACAGTAAGACCTCTCAATAAGAACGCAAAAGCCCCCAAGGGGAAGAGTTTTTCCAAGAATCAGGGTTCCCCTACCAACCCTACATTCGCACTCAATTACTGAGTTTTTGTCTCTCTCTCACATTTTAGGTTGCGACCTCCTAATAAGAACGTTTGCGCTGAAACATTAGAAAACACTTTCTTGCTTTTACTCGCAAAAAGACTCTTTGTCGCGCTGACCTGACGATACATATTGATTACAAAAATATTTTTTTATTAAAACTATCAAACAATGGTGTGAATATTAAATGTGTTCGTGAAAGAGGCATCTGAAGAGTCACAAATTTTTTGTTTTAGCTCCAGAAGTCACCCTTGTTACTCCTAATAAAGACAATTCTTTTTCACTTGAATACATCCCGGACAGCACAACGTACCACTGGAACGTTTACGGAAGGTTTAAAAAAAGTAGGGGAGGTTTTCTGAACGTTCAGAAAACGTCCTACAGACACATTTTGCTATGAGGGATCCTCAAAGAATTTCTGTCTCATCTCATCCCAGTTTAAAATGATTTTCAAAAAGACCGAAATATACATGATTATCAATCAAAAATTTATATTCATATATTTATTATTATTTTCAAGGGTAATTAAAGAGTTTCGTTTTATAAATATTCAAATAATATTGAATTTCATTCAAATGAAGGAAAAAGAGAAGTATTCAATTATGTATAACTTGAAAATACTGAGCTTTCATTTAAATTTTGACTGTTCAACTCTCTAAGACTGAACGTTCTTATTGAGAGGTCACCCACAAATGTAATTTAAGCTCAGAACCGGTAATTGGAGTGGGGGATGGCCCACGAGCGGAAAGCGGGGAAGCGTTCTTATTGCGGGCGTTCTTATTGAGAGGTCTTACTGTATTATTCAAAATCTCCATCAGGGAATTTTTAATATAAAGACGAAATTTTTCCTACCAGAAATGACGAAGTTGGAAAATTTCAGTGCAACAGTGATTAAATTCCAGGAACATAACTGGAAAATTTCGTTGCATAGCAACTGGAAAAGTCCATGACACAACCCGAAAATTGCAGTTCAAAACCTGTAGAATTACAGTACACCCACGATTAGGTTTTTTTTCTGAATTCGAAATTTTTTACAAGTCCTTATTGAGGGGATACTTTTTTCTGGTGCATAAGAGCTGTGAAATTGTAGTACGAGCCAGCAAAATTTTCGCGAAATCATGGCAAAATTTCAGTACACATTCCCAAACTCGAAAATTCCAGCAGAAAACCCATATTCCAGTACTAGCACTGGAATTTTCCAGTCCAGTTGCGCAGTAAATTTCCAGTTTTTTTTTCACATCGTACGTTGACTGTTTCCTTCGATTATCGTGGTGTTGTGCATTTTGAGTTCCTTCCGCCGGGTCAAACTGTCAACAAAGAATATTATTTGAGCTTTATGCGTCGTTTACGTGAAGCTATTCGCCTAAAGAGAACGGAATTGTGGCGAGACAACTGTTGGTTTTTGCCCCACGACAATACCCCAGCTCACACTGCATTGATTTTTCGTGACTATTCCGTAAAAAACTCCACCCATATCGTTCCACAACCACCGTATTCACCTGATTTGGCACCGTGCGACTTCTGGTTACTCAACAAACTCAAAAGACCGCTCCGTTGACACCGGAAACCAACCCTGGAAAATGCGTTGGCATAAGTGCATTGTATCCGGGGGGATTACTTTGAAGGCGTTGAACTTGATTCGGGAGAATAAATAAAGATTTTTGAAAATGAAGGTTATGTCACCTTATTTTTTGGACACAGTGGTAGATCATTGAGTTCCCTTTTTTCAGTATTGAACGATCAAAGATTGAAATGATGAATAATTTCACGAAAATAAAATAATTCCTTCAAATATTGATGCACTGTGAAAGCTTTTATCATTGTGAGATTTAATCAAGTTCTGCTTTAATCACGTGGATTTAATTTAGGTCTTACGATTCATCAATAAAGCGACTGGAATTCCACATTTTTCTCGTTCTGCAAATGTTATGTTTTCCTTTCAGCAAGTTCGTCGCGTGAACGTATAATGTATGAACTTGTTAAGTCACAGTAAGGTACTATCGCATTCGTCATATTCTCTCGAGCGAGTGAGAATAAAATGATGAAATAATAAATTGATGACACAATAGAGTGTGATAGGTGGTGTGGAGTGGAAATTTAACAATATAGTTCTTTGAGCTCTTTGACGGTACTATGATAGAAAGGAATAGGTTAAAAGAGGATAGAATTTCAACATTAATACATAAATGACACATCGGAATGCACGGCATATCAGTTGCGTCGGATTCATGAATGGAGCCGAGTTTGACGGAGAGAAAGAGATAGAACAAGATGGTAAAAAGTCAAAGTCGGCATTGTTGGGTAGTGGGAGCTTCGCGGAGCGGGAAGGGGTCAACTCGTACTAGTTGACTCCGATAATTGTATACGCTCGAGCGCAGTTCAGAGGGCAAAACGAGCTTCGACATTAGCCAGTTAGCTTATTAGTACGAGTCAGCGCCCACCGCTGATGCATTGCCACGCATTCCTTGATCATTTCATTCGTTTTTTGGTTCTATGCTATGCGTTTATTTCGTTTCCATCGGTGGAGCGTTATCCTTGAACAAATGGGTCACCGAATTTTATTAAAACAGCTAGTATTGAGTTTTGTTTTAGAGAATTTAGGAACATTCTTTATCCCTTAATTAATCCTATGGAATTTGTCCAGAAATTCAGCTGGAAATTGTATCCAAAGAATATATATTTATAACCGTCCTGAGACTTTTTCAGTGCACTTTGAACACGGTATTCTTCCACTTCAAACACACATTTTTGAGAGTGAAGAGTAGTTCGAATATAATTTATTTTAAATTAATTACTCGATTCTGCAGACAGAATGAGGTGGAACATAAAATAGAAGAAAAGGGGTTGCTTGTCCTGGAATTCAAATTGAAAAATTGATTTCTTCACTTGTCAATATAGAGTGATACTAATTCATTAATTTGAATCTCAGTTCCCTTCTCAAAAAAGTATCAAAGTGGAATTCTCCCCCAAAACATAGCGGTCACAAAGTTTCTCCATCAATGTAGATGTGTTTACTAGAATTTAGAAGAATGTTTCCTCAACTTCGAAGAATTCAACAACAAAAAGGCAGAATAATTCCTCCAAGGAACAATTTTCGATTGTTTATGAGAAAATAATTTATCCAGCGGACGGGAACGCAACTAATTATCAAAGTGAGCAAAAATTCCCCATAATTTTCATATGTATATTTACTGTTAGTTTTTGTGTGTTCTAAAGGTTAATTTCTAAATTCTTCAAGTTTAATTAGAAAATTTTAGTATAAAGAATTCTGTGTGTTTTAAATGTTGATTTTTCAAATAAATCCTGGAGATGCTTCATCAATAGGATGAAGGCTAGAAAGCGTATCAGAATTGAACGATCAACCATAAATACCTTTGAAAATTATGCTGGTTTCAAATTTATTGCGCTTTAAGGAGAGTACTCCAGTGTTAAAGTTTTCTGTACTTTTTCAATATAGCGCGTTGTCTCTTATCATCGAATGAAATTAGGAGGAGGTGAGAGATATTCCGTTCGAGACCCCTCAAAAGTTGAATTTTATTCAAACCATCTTCTCAAATCCCCAATATTTCTTACACCTGAAATATGAATTCTATCTCGATAATCTACGTCAAAATGAAATACACGTATACAATTTTGGAATCTCTTAGATGAAAGCCGTACCAAGAAATGGGGAAGACATACCCACCGGTATAATATGAAGAATATAATTCGCTTAAATATATTTTCATATACGAACGTTATAATAAAATTTATCATATAATCTTTTAGATTGGTTAAATTTATGTACAATGACAAATTCAGCATTAATTAGCCCCCAAGTGAGAGCTCGCAGAGATTTCTCGTATAAGAAAAATCATCAAAGAAGTATAGATAGATTCGATTAATTCATTCCAAAAAACAACACTCAACGCGTGGTTTGTTTCTTTTCTCTTTTTCTTTACCTCCAGCTGATAGAACACCTTGAAGAGGAAATAGCTTAATTCGAGAGCGGTGGTGTGAAATAATAATGCAAAAGGTAAAAATAATATGAAAATAAGACAATTTCAAGTTTCGATCGTATAATTGTAGGAATATCCTCGGTATTTTATAGCGTGGATATGAAACCTCGATCATTGACCTTCGAACGATGAAGGTGAATACTAGAGACCTGAGCACCGTGTCCTATTGGATATTTGGTCAGAGAGTGGAACGGTTAAAACGAGAAGAGTAATATATGAGCATACCTTTCGTCTATGCAAAAGAAACTGTGATGGAAGACGAGAGAAGAGTTTACTCAAAATATTTCGTTTATCATGAACGGTTTATGATGCGAATTTATGAAAATTTTATGTTGTTTACAATGATATCAAGACTGGATATTTGAAAACGATACTAAAATTAGCAATTTAGAATAGTGAAATCAGAGATAAAAGATGAAAATCAGGATGCTTGATGATAGTAAACATATTGCAACGAATGAAAAACACTATCACAATATTGTTTGAATAATTACTTTTTGTCATTTTGATGTACACGATTTGAACATTTTTATTGGCATATTGTGGTTACCATCAGATGTTTCGAGCTTATGGATAAAAATATCATGCTTTGGTTCTTCTTCTTCTCTATGTAAATTTGAAGTTGATCGTGGAATATTGAAAAGCCTGCACTCTTTTCTGTCTTTCTTTCTCTAACAATTAGGATATGAAAAAGGTTGTTTAATTTGATGAAATGAAAGAAAACCTGTGAATATAATTGAAGAAGCATGATTTCGTTTTCTATCAACAATACTGCATTATATAAACTGTAAAAATATTATGTAACATAAAAAATGAAGCTCGAGGAAATGTCATGGATTTTTGTTTACTTCCCTTTCGGAATTCAACCATATTTTTAAAGAATTCACGAAATTGATCCACTTAATAACAATTTTGACCTACTAAGTTTCTTGAAGGAATTTAAACGGTTTGTAAGATAATCATATAATAAATTTAGAAAAATTGGAACGCTTAAGGGGATAATCTTGTTGAATAACGCCCCAGGAAAAATTCTATTGTACCACGAGATAAGATCCCGGCTGAATTTGGTCGTCGGCATTCAACGGCTACGCTTTCCTAACAAAACAGAATCATTTCCACAGACGATAATCGTGAAATTGTTTCTCCAGTCGATACCAACTTATTTGATATTCAATTAAATTTATTTCGTCTTATGTGGGGTGTAGTATTAGTTTTGTTCTTTCTACACAGTCTTCGAATACTTCATCAATTGTTAATATATCTCATATTTTGCAATTTTTAAAATGAAAATGGCTTCTCCATGAAAATTTCAGTCATCAGTGTTATGATCATTCGTAAACAAGGGTTTTGTTTAATTGTTTTATCATTTACATTCATAGGACATGTATATGGTCCTTATGAAGAAGAAATTTGACTAGTCTGTTGTATACTTGGGATGATGGGCACATAGTAAAAAGTGAAACTCACTTCTATAAGTAGTCTTGTTCCATCTGAAAATAGATCCCGAAAAAAATGCCAATACAATGAAAAACGTTAAAATTCAGTCAATTTTATGAGTAAGATACAGCCACATTCAGTCGAAAAAACAAGTGAAACCAAATGAAAAATGTCAGTTGCACCTCGATTTTGTTGAAGCATGAAAAACGATCGCCGACACAATGGAGAAAGCTGAACTTTGGTTAATCTTAAAATTAAGAGAGCAAATCCTTTTCGAACTCCACAAGAATCAAAAACTTGTTTTTCCCTGCAAAGTTAGGTAAATTTTTCGCAGAATTTAAACAGCGTTTCAAAAGTTTGTGGGTGTGATAACTCTAATTATTTGATTGAGCTAAAATTTACAGGAATGCACAATATTGGCTTTTATTTAGATCGAAATATTCAGAAATTGCAGTAATTTTTGAACTTTTTCGAAAATGGACTGCCAATAGATAGATTCAATGTTTTTCTTATTTTTTTCGGGATAAATCCATTGTGCAATCATATTTTACAAGAAAAGGCTTGGAAAATGCCTGCAGTAGGAGGCCTCAGACTTTGAGGCGGCGTAAAATGAAGCGTAAAAATGATAGGGTTTTTGGTGGGTTTTTTGTGACTCTACAAACGAAACGATCTATTACACATATTTTAAGATAAAGAAACAGAATTTTTATTTTGATGTTTGAGACAAAATGGCCCGCAGGAGAAGTTAGAGCAATAAACAAAATTGTTTCATAATCTACATCAATGCTATTGCTGAAGTACATAGATTTACTAAAAAATATTGATTTTCGCAATTTTGGCATTAATTTGAAGAAAATACTCGAATTTTCGACGAAAAAATGGACCGTAATTTATTTATACAAATCGTAATTGCTTATCGATCATGAAAATCATCTGTACTCCAGTAGATTATCTATTTAAGAAGCTACAGTTAAATTTTCAAGTCAATTGAATGAAATTTCCCAGAGTTCTACTGCCTGTCGGCCGATTTTGAAAACGTGGTTTCGAGAAAAACGCGTTTGAAGTTTGAGAATGAGTTTACTGTAAGAAATTCTTAAAATGGAGGTTTGCTGATTTTTTTACCTTTAGTCTACCATCACAGTACCGTATCTAAGCTCAAACAACTCTTCTCCAGCTCTTTCTTGGACGACTTAGCAATTTTTGGAAGAATTCAAAATCGCTACATGATTGATGAAGTCAAAATTTGTCATTTCGAAGCGCCCAGAGTTGCTACAAAAATTTATATTTTAGGAGTGTTCAAAAAATGTTTCCATGAATAAGGTATTGTTTTTGAGGTGTTTTTACATTATTCAAGTCGATGAAAAAATGGGGGGGGGGAATTTCAAACAGATATAACCCCTTAAGTATATCTTTGAAGCTTCTTCTAAATGATTTATAAAGAAAGCATCGTTTTAGCTTGGTAAATGGACCCGCCCCCCTCCTTAAGTCACAGCTGATCCAAATCAAACTTTTTACAGTGTGCTAATGAATCATTCGTTAATTTAAATGAAATTGACTTTCTTAGTTCGTGATTTAGTTCTTACGTTGGTCGATAAGGGATAGTTTACGAAATTCAGCTAATTCTCTCCCCTCACGTAACACCATGTGGAAATTGTTCCCAACCTACCTCCTCTTCTCTCGCCTTCTGGAAACGTTATGTAATTTATAGACGACCCCATTAAACCACTAAAGTGCCATGCGGACACTATGAAAAGTGGAGTGCTATTTTGGTTTTTTATCTAATAATGAAACGTGATCGTTCTTTTTTCAATGATTCAGTTCCTACGTACAAGGTATGTCAGAAAACATTCTTAAACTTCCACGATTTCTGAAACTTAACCAAGAGACACCTTTGGAACAAAGCTGTGAAATGAAATCCTTAAAATTTGAATCGTTTATTCAACTGAGAATGAGAAAATTTGATTTTTTCAAGAATTCATTGCTTTTTTCTCAATTTAATGAGATCTTTTGATATTCAGAGCGCACATACACAAACCCTTAATTCGCTTGCTGTCAGAAAATGTCTCTCAGCAGTTACTTTTCAAGTGATCGTCTTGTTAGAAGTGGGTGATTCAACTTGAACGGTTTGGTATATGAATCTACTTGTAATCTTTATCAAGATAGACCCGAGCTAGTTTCACGAGTATCGAGCTTTTCAGTTGGACATGAATTGAGTGAGTGCTTCTCCGGATGGTATATCTTTTGAAAAAGATCAGTTGCGTATAATGGTCCTTGAGAAATTGCTCTTTTAATATTTGTTATGAAGTACAATATAATCGATAATTCCCGGATTTCAATTTTTCAAATTAATCATTGACATCTCAGATCTTCAAATCTCTTTCATAAACAAATACGAAAGTTGTTTATTCTAAACTCGTGTATTGGATATTTAATTACACATGAAAGAAAAGGAAAGATTAAATTCGTAATGGGTTCTCTCTCTCTCTCTCTCTCTCTCTCTTCATAATTAGAATTCAAAATCTCCTCCATAATACAAACAAAATGAAGATCAAAATCTCATCTTGGAGGAACCCAAATTTTCCAACTTACTACAAATAACATGATGATTAGCCAAAAGAAATCATTGAAATGTAAATTTATTTTATTCAACATTTGAATAACGAAAATATATTACTGCTTTTCAAAAATCCAAATAATTCCTATGATTCCTTTTAGTTCCCATATTTTGCAGGTTTATGACATTGAATGAAACATCGCTACAGTTCCAAGTACAACAAGTTAAACTTTGTTTCGAAGTTTTCATTTTGTATTATTTGATTTGATATTCATTACTTTCTTCTCAACTTGCAAAAGCTTGTAACATCATTTCAATATTGAAATTATCCTTTCAGTAGAATTTAATCATCCAGTTTCATATTTGAAATCGATCATGCACTATTCCTTCTTTTTCAATTTTTGAGATAAATTAGGAATGAGAGACATAAATTATAAGAATTCATTCCGAAAATTTGCTCCAACTACATTCAAATCAAATGAAAAAAATCATAATATTCTCCCCCTCATTTGGTTCTTTAATTGAAGAATCTTTATTCTAAATTTAAGTTATATCCATTTAATCTCACTCCATCTTCATTGAGCTCTCCTTCTCCTTTTGCTCACTCTCCGCTTTTGTGACCCCCGAAGCTAACTCCAGCAGAGATTATTAAGCGAAGCTTCGGCAAGATCGGCCCATAGCTGTCGGGTCATACAACCAATTTCGGTTAGAGGAGTAGAGTACTTCTTTATTCTCCTCTCCTCTTTCCCTTTCCCTCTCACCCTACTCTTCACATCCCGCTCTTCTCAACCCATGAATGGCCCTATCCGTTCCTACTGGACTTTGTTGGATCAGCTCGACGCGATGTTTGAATGCCCTCTGGGGTTTACACTCACGAATACACGTACCTTACATTGAAATGTGTTCATAGATTCATATACCGAGGGAGTCTTAGAATTATTTGAAGGATGACTATTCGGTAATATATATTTATATGCGGTTGAAATGATAATAAATCATTTCCGAGTTTAGTGGTTTAACTTGTTCTAATGTTTATTGTCAAAACTGAATGAATTTGTCATCACTGTAATCAGCAAATACCGAATCAAGGTCTAAGAAAAGAAATATTTCACAAACTACTTCGTAGCAGGGTTTTGTAGTTTAATCATGAATTTGATTCATTTCCCAGAAATTCCACACAATTTGTCAGGTAAAAAGTTCGCCAATTTGATACAGATCTCAATATTTCGTTTGAAATTTGACATTGTTGGCACTCTTCCATAGAATTCTTTTCCCCGGTGACGTAGATATTTGATCTCGTAATATTTTTTCATTGTCTCCCATTCTATGCCCCGTGTATTGAATCTCTACAAATGTCGAACCAAATCCATATGGAATTGTAAGATGAATCTTACAGTAGATCCAGCTTGATGGTATCAAAGGAGAATATTCATTTCTCTCCCTCATCGTGTTACTTACACCAATCAATACTTTAATCATGATAAGTGGTCTTGTAGATGAATAATATACTCATCTAATGTTTCTACTTCTATTTATATTTATTGTTGCATAGTAACTGATTCTTTGAGCATAATGCTTTTAGAACCTCCAAATCATTGTATCCTTGTCAATATAAACAAAAATAAATTGAGCTGAATTGGAAATATGATTTCGCTGCCTATCAATCATCAGTTATAATTTGTAATACCAAATTAGAAATACGGGTTATAATTCGATCCAGTTATCGGTTTCTTCCTTCCAATTCGAGTTGGCGAAATTAATTCGAAGGAGTAACATTTGAGTTACCAATGAACCAACGACGTTTAATTTTTGTTCCTTTGTTCGATCTGATCCAATCATGAATATTGAATTATTTCAATCTGTTGCAAGAAATCCGTGAATTTCACAGTGTAAATGTTCAGTTATTACTTATTATAGGTGATGGATGGAGTTCTATATAAAGATTTGTTCTCCAGTACCCGTCGGTTTTCTTATTTGATATAAAACTGCGAGTAGGTCTCGAATTTCAAACTTGTCGAAAATCTGATTCTACCTGGATATTGGAGAACATTCACCTTACTATTATTGTCGGTAACGAAGATAGCTCAAGTCGAGCATTAAAACTGTTTGAGAAAGGAACCATTCAACACAGACTTAAGGATAAGAAAATTCATGAAATATTGTTCAAGATGTATATATAGCGTTAATTTTTTTTCATGTCTCAATGTCTGTACATTCAGACTCTTATTTGAAATTCGCGTGCAAAGTAGTACATAATGTAATAATATGTGTATCTGGAGTGGTAGATCGTTGCACGGTCGTCGTCGTCGAACCAGACGATATATCACGTGTCAAACGTCATGGAAATTGAAATTCGAGAGGGAACAGAGGGAAGAGAGATGGGAAAAAAGGACGAACGAAAGCGGTTCCGTAAATCATATTGCGGCAACTACGAAATGACTCGTGTTTCTGTTCATTTTATCATTGGCAAAAAACATCCCGAATTTCTCAATCGGTTTGATCGTTCAGTTCCATTATTCAAAAATATTGTTCGTAATTTGTATCGTCCTTCACGGGATAAAAAGCAACAACGAGGGAAAAACAAACTCAAGAATCAGATTTTACGGGGAAATATTGTGAAATTAAATTTTTATCACGAAACAATTGGAGTGGAGGCAACCGAACAAAATTGTGGACAGAATGAAAGGTGGTGCTCCGTTTGACACGATAACAGAGATGAACGAATTTCCGTGTTGTGTAAAAACAAGGGTTTTAATAGAAATAAGAAGGAGAAAAAAAATGAAAAATTTATGCACAACACATAACGAGAAATATCACACACTCGTACGAAAAAATAACATGAACGACGAACCGAGCCCCTTTTATTTTCATATCGTCACGCGATTATATTCCTCGAGAGCGCGCAATTGCACCTGCACGGCTTGACTTGACTTCACTCCGCTCTTGTTTTAGATATATGACTTATCGAACGATCTTAAATAACCGTAATATCCGTGAAGACCAAACAAACTGCGAATAAAATAGGAAATATCGTTGAAAACAGGGTCAGACGAGGAGCTACATGTTGCAATTGCTCCGTATATCGCGTTGCGCAAAGTTTAACAGTATCCACACAGAGAATACAAATGAACTTCGTAAACGAGAGAGAAAGAGAGAGAGGGAGAGTAATCCCCATCGATAAAATGCGAATACAAAAAAGCGTATCATTAGCCGGATCATTTGGTATTGTTCCTTTCATCGGGATTTCATTCGATTCGATCAGAGATATAATGGAATAATTGAAATTCATTATTCTGAGAAAGAATTATTCTCCTTCTCTCCTCATTGCATAATTAAAAACTTCCCCATTGAAATTGATATTCATTTTTGAAGGGAAGAACAAAGATGTACTTGATCAACAATCGTATTAACCGAAGCTACGAAAGTGAAGAGAGAGAGAGAGAGAAATGGAGGGACCATGGGTAAACCTCGGCAATGTTTGTTTTTATCGAACGGAATTCTTATCGTGCTCTCGCGTGCCGTCCATACCCAAGCCCGAGGAGCGATGTATAGCCAACGATCAAGCAACCGCCTCTTTACACCCTTACACAACTCTTTCCCTTACGAAAGCAGAGAATCGGCGAGAAAGAGAGGGATCTCCTACATAAGTTTGCAAGAAACACGAAGCACTTCCGCATTTCCTCTTTCTTCTCCTCGCTTTTATTTAAGAATATCTTGACACAAAAGAGTGAGGGATAAAACATACACCCCACCCCCTCCCTCATCGCCCTTTCGTCGCCTTCTCGCATTGTGAATTCCGTATAAACGATGCACGATTTTATACGAGGAGTAAACTTTTCTCTTGCCTTTTCTTTTCATTTTTCCTGTTTGTTTCTGCTCAATTACTTCGGAGAAAGAAATCAACAGAATCGTCTGTCCGTCCGTTCGGCTGGCAGTCTGGTCGGTTGTCTTGAAAATAGAAGAAAAGATATAACGATGGTCGAAGAATAAAAGATTGAAAACCTCGGTATGAAGTAAAAGACTTAATAAAGAGACTTGAGAAAAAGAAGATGGGATTTGGAGGGAAAAAATCAAAAGTACGAGCGTCTGTCGGCAGGGGAGTGGGAAAAAATCTTTATTCGGTACGCGTGTTAATGTGTACGTGTTATGTAACAGCCCCTTGTAACTTTTGACTTATTTAACTCGTTGTTGAAAGTTATCTTTATTGTATGGCGTGCCCGTGACCGGGTTGTAATGGCGTTCTTTTATCGTAATATTTTGATCCATAGCATTTCATACGAGTTATCACGTACGGGTGGTGTTATTTATGTATACATATTTATTCATTTCAAGTTCATCCTTTTTCTTAGGCTACACGGAAGAAAATCCCACGTGGATTCTATAGTGGTTGTTAATTTGACATAAAAGCTTTTACATTAGGACCAATGTTGCCGCTGGAATGAACGCGAATAGTGTTGCTAAGGCAACTATAATAACAATGTAAATCAAATAGGACTCTATAGTATATTTCGCGTGAGATTCATACTGCAATCGTAACCTTCCTGCTTGAAGAATCTCATTAAAAATTCATTCTCAATGGGTTTGAATCAGTTTCTGCAGATGAATCAATGAGAATCAATCGGTTCAATGAGATCCTTTAAGCAGGGCTCATTTTTCATGTGATTTTTATATGGCCAATTTTTGTCAGTGTATCTTGTAAAATCCGAATTTACTTGTATTGTTTTTGTCAAAGTATCGAGAAGTTTTAGAACTGAAAGGTAGATATTTAATTGGTTTAGCGAATCTATAATTAACATATGGTCTAAATCTACATGTGTCTAAAAGAATTCGTAGAATTCCATTAGTTTACGTGAACTGAAAATAGGTATGGATAATTCCTCTGCATTTTCTAATGATTCAGTAAAAATCATGCGGCTTACAATCGATTAACATAATACGTTCGGTTCAATTAAAAACCTCGATGAGAATGGTTGATGTTCCGATGCCGTGCGATTTTCCACTATACACAAGGATATGCAGCTGTTATAGAGTACGATAAATCATACAGTCCCTAAGACGCCTTCGTGTACTGAGAGAAAAATGCACTTAAGCTTACCATATTTTAACTGTATTATGTTATAATATATACTCTTGGATATACATTATTGATGCTGCTACATGGAGAAATATTCTTTTCACAACTATGCAATTTTTCAACATACAATATAATGGAACTGAGCACAATGTATCGATTCCTTGATAATGAATCAATTATAAAATATATAACCAACACGAAGTTACAAATGATACCACTCGTGATATTCTGCAGTGGATTGTACGAAAGATTGTATCTACTCTATTCTTTGGATAGGAGCTTCAAATATCGGTGTTTGAATTTACTTCTCCATCACTATAAGAGAGATTTTCATTGTTTGATGATTTGTTTCACGTTTATCATTATAATAAATATTCATAAAATATAAAAGACAGTACGTAGAAATTGTAAGAATTGGCAAAGGAGACTCCTCAAAATATATTCAAACATTAAATATACAAAAGTGTGTAGAATTCATATCCAAGAATTGAAATAAGAAAACATTTGTGTACAAATTAAATATAAATTCTATAAAATCAAATATAGATTATATATAAAACTTCCCATGATATGCAATTTTCATAGAATGCATTCCTCCAAAGAAGGTGACAAACAAAGATCGAAATGTAATCAAAATTGTGATAGATGGTACGAAGGAAGATCATCATTTTCCAGAAACATTCTTAGAAAATTTTTGAATGATACACCGATCGAATCAGGTATAATTTCGGAGCATTATTTGAAACTGTTTTCACACAATTTCCCCAATGAAATTATATCCTAAATAATTTTGAAAGGATTTTACCTATTTGTTCCCATTGGAATATTAATATTATAAACTCAGTTAGAAATTAATAGTGGAATTCATTGAAATATAACGGATTCTAGAATATTTTGTACACCATTTTCTATTGCAGTTTTTCAAAAGAATTGCCACAAGCGTATACAACATTGAATCAATATACAAGTGAAAAGTTAGTTCGGGTTGGCGCAAATAAAACAAAGAAAGAAACAACGAATTCCTTTCTCTCGGTTGACTGTAGTCGCATCCAAACTTTCATAGGTCAATGTAGTAGAATTTCAAATAAATCGTATTACATGCAGCAGCCAATATACTTCGCTAAGAAGAAGTTGAAGACCAATATAATTTAACAAACGTGAGAGATTCTTACGTTGACTTAACGAAAACAAGTCAAGTCATGAGAGAAGAATGGCAAATTCAACAATAATAATTCTCATGTTGACTTCAGTAGATACATTTTTTTCAAGTGTTTATGTTCAAAAACAATAAATATAAGAGTCTATGAAAACCTCGTGTCATGTACGAGTTTATTACCAACTGAAGTATGATTAGAACGAGGAGATTAATCTACTATGATTGAAGAGTAAGTTCCAACTGCTAAAGAACAATAAATAAATAACAATTCATCTTTAATTGAAAAACTATCATCTAATAGAGAAACAGGTACTCAAATCAATTATATTAACGATAAGATTTTAATAGGAGGAATAAGAAAAATACAGTTTTCCAGTTTTAGAAATACTAGTGATTTTATTTATATACGAATTTATAATTTTCATCTCTAACAGGCAGAAGAATTCCCATGAATCCTACTTTATAGAGACCTCCATGATATTGAATATATTCTAAGATTTTTCCTCATAATGATCTATCGAAAGCGAACCCAACTGAAACTAAAATTATATTCAAAATAATTATTAAAATAACAATACCTTCACGAAGTCATTGTATTATAAGATTTGAAAATATTACCACTAATGAAATTAACTCTATTTAATTAAATTATATGAAATATAAATATTTGATTGAATTTTTTCCAAGATTTGAAAATTATTTTTATACATAAAATGCTCCCGTGCAAACGTATATTATCATTTATAAAGATAGAAACCAATATGGCTCACGTCGATCTGAACTCGAATCATGCAAGATTTGAAAAATTCGAGTTGAATTTTTGATCCCCCCATTCAAATTTCATCTCAATTCAACATCGAGGGCGCAATTAATTTATTCAACATCAACTATCAATAATTATTACGCTGTTATTCATGAGATTATTTATTAAAATTTTTTGGTGAAAATTGATTCAACTTTTCCTCATCAATTGATGTTATGAAAATTTTAGAGTTAATTGAATTAAAAAATGATGAAAATTGAATGCAAAATCAATTTCTCTTGTCGGAATTATCAAAATATAAAATTGAAATTGTGTGAACGAAGAGACATGTTTTTGATAAAAAGGTGAACGAAAAATTTGCCCAATTCATTAATTCAATTTCCAATGAAAACTTTATCATCATTGAAATTTTATTAGTCATGGCATTATTCATTGATAATTTGTATTGATATTAATATTTCCATAAAAAAGTGGATTCAGTTTGAATTTCAAATGAAACTTAATTTTAATTCTACTTTGATGTATAATAATCGAAAAATATTAGAAATTGTATTTCAAAGATTCGATTTATATTTCATCATACGAATTATAAATTTTTAATAATTTTTTTACATCAATTAACATCACAATTAATTCATTTCATTTCGAAAAATTGGATTATAATTTGATTTTATATTGAAATGCTCGATGCAAAAAGTGCATTAAATTTAAATTGCTTGGGGAGTTTCTTATTTGGAGTTTATTCTTCTACAATACTATTTTTCTTATATTTCATACTGGAGAAATCATTTGTATTATTAATTCAATCATAACAACTTTTCATGGAAAATATGATATTTTGAATTCAAATATCATTTTGTTATCACTTGATTCATGAATGTTGATGAATTGAAATGGATTTCAATTTCAACATTCAATAACTTCACTAATCTATCAATTCTCAGAAATTCTTTTGAATTTCATCCATACATTAAATTTAACACGCTCCAATAGAATCTCATTTTTAATATACATTTTAACCTGGATCTAATTTTACTAAGAACTTTTAGAATTAATTTCCAAAATTTAACTTGTAAATGACAATATTCCTCTATTGCATTAAAATACCACCGAAATTTTTAATTTCAATAATATTTATATTGAATAATTATTCAATTGGAAATTTTGATAAAAATATCAGCATTTGTAGTTCTATTATAAATTTTCATTCGCTTGAATAAATTTCTTGAAAAAACTTCAAAACCTCAAATCAATCATTCCAATAAATTCTATATTTCATTATTTCGAAATTTTAATTGACTCATTTGAAAATATCTTCACTTAATTCCTTCACCTTGTGTAACCGCAATTGCTGGCACAATTTTCATTTAGATTTATAATTTTTACTAAAACTGAATTTTTCTATTATTCAATGCTATAAATTTAATCGGCAGTGAACTGTTTTGACATTAAAATAACTCAGTCAGAAAATCACTCACAGACCATAGCATCTTTGTACGAATTTCAATAAAAAGAACCCTACAAGAGGCTTATAGGCTTTAATGGGTTAAGCATCTACCATGAGTGTATTCGAGGATAGACAGTACACGGGAAGGGATCTCTGCAGTATTTCTTGAGTGCTATACCGAGGTGGATTCATCATTTTCACATCCCCGTATCAACCCACTATCAACGATTGCATATTCAATGTACTTCTACTTTTCCCCTCTACGTTGAAAAGTCGCATAAATGAGTTTTTCCTTGCATACACAAAAGGTTGAGGTACTTTAAATCCTGTTCGATCAAACATCCGCATACTAAATTTTTCTTAATCAATTTCGATACTTTGTATGCTGTTTTATTCGATCTGAAGATTTTATTGAGCAAAGATCTGTTACAGAAGAGTGGTTGAAAAATATAACAAAAGAGAAAATCGTGAATCAAAGAGTACGAAGGAATATAACTATGAATTAAATGACTTTATACGTAGAAAAGGGAATATAACCGAGTATTCAAAGTTTACTTGAGCTTTATGCCGGTGTCGACATTCCGAACAATGTATGACTTTCTAACGTATTATTATTCTCCGTGAATGAAGCATTCGAGCAACGGATACTCACCAAACACCAGTTTTACGGGAAAACTTCGTTTTCCTACGTACTTGTACACTTGATAAAAAATACCTTACAAGTTTCGGTTTGAAATTTTATGTACTAAATTTCAAACTTCCCTCGCTGAAAGAAAACTGTTATAGTTTTGTACTGTTCTTGTTTTGTCTGTTAACGCTTCCCGATACACTCAGAATTCATATTCATAGTTTGTATGTTACATGGAGAATAGGATATTTAACATTGTGGAGTTTATGATGAAGTTATTGATCATATTCTTCTCGGTATGATTTTACGTGGTTTATTATTTTTCGTATAATTAATAAGATTTATTATATTTTTGTTTCAGGTAAGTTTCCAGTTTCCAAAATAGTGATTGTTGAAACTTTTGGTGAGTCTTGTTTTGAGTTCAAGAGAATATTGGATAATTAGAATACAAAATCTGGGTTTCCTTCGTAAAAATCGTCCGTTTTACATAGAAAAAAAGAGAAAACGTGGTTGAAAAAGGATGGTGGTAAGTCAACCGGAAAAGTCGAAATGGAGCTAATTTTTCCCGTTTTTACCCTCTTACCCCTTTCCCTTAGGGAACACCAAGCGGATAACCTCCACTCGATCTTGCCTCCTCGCTCTATTATTCTATTCCCCTCCTTCACGTGTACGTATATATACATATATATGGAGAACTATTCGAACGTGTGTCTGTAGAAGTGTGTTTTCTTCGCATCCCGTCTTTTTCTCTCTCTCCGTATCTGTCCCTATATTCTCTGAGATCTTGCAGTGCTGCAGGCAGTTCGTTTGGCACCGCAGGAGCGAAACGAATAGCCGCACATGAAAGCACGTGTGTATATAGGTATATAATCTGAACTCTTAAGCGCGAAAGGACCTCAGAGAGCCTCTTGACTGAAAGACTTACTCCTTCTTTGCCAACCTTCTACAGTTTCCCATTTCTTTTTTCTTTTTTAAGGGGAAAAAACCGTATGGACAAGAATGGTCATAAGAGAGAAAGTATAAAATGTGTCCTCAATGGAGTACAATTCACCTTTCTTGTCGTGGATTATGAATGCGACTGACAATTAGTATTACTTGGATAAGAAATCCTCAGAAACTATTTCTAGCTGGTACGTTATGTTTTATCGCACCCATAGATCGATACAGAAGTCACAATTTTTACACCTTGAGTCGTGAAGTGGTAATTAGTTTGATAAGTTTCCAACAACAATTACTATAGAAAACACGAATGACATTTTGAATCTTTTGTTCGAATTTCCTCGTACAGTATCTGTTCGATACTCGATCTCTACAACGTTGAAATTGAAATCGTAGAATCACAATAACACTCACTTTCGTAGTTTCAAACTTTGAAAAAGTCACAGAACATCGTCCGACGTCGGATGATGAATAAGATCTCATTCTTCTTTCCTATTCACGGTGAAACTATATACAGTACTCTGAAATGACTGTATTAAAAAACAGTTAGAGATAAAGCAGAGGTACTTAATACATCTTGTAATAACATCACAAACACAAATGTAGGACAAAAATATAACGTTTGGAATGAAATTTATTACCCACTTTCGAGATAATTTACTAAGTTAATCGGCAGTGCACTTGAATACAAATTACGACTACTTCAACTACTTTTACTTTCTAGTCTGACAGAGAAACAAGGTAGACAGTAGGTAATGACGACACATTTAAGACCTAGTTTCGATATATCATACTACGCCATAAAAGTCGAGGTTTGAAACAACATTGTTTCGTTTGAACAAAAACTTATTAATCCTCTATCGATTCGTTCATTATTTTCTAATCATGAAATCTGTATGGTATTTTATACATTTGGCATGCTTTCTATTTTATCCACAATACACGGATCGAGAAAGCTCGTACGCGATATTGAGTTGGAGAATAAAACCCACCTATCCATGTGAAATTAGTACAGCTGTCCGTCAGTTGCGTGGTTATATTTGCCTTTCTAATTTCCCGTGGTGAATTTAGCGGTCCAATTATAACGGTCTTTGATTACAATTTTTGGTCGGTAAAGTTTGCATAAACGGAGATATAAGGTGCTGTATTCTTGGGAATGCTTCCAAACCATTCGTCTAGAACTGTTTATACGAGTGAGTTAACGAGCAAGCAGGCCAGCGAGTGAACTAAGAATAATTGCATTCGTTTCAGTTTTTCACGTCTATTTGATTTGACTTATCAATGGAATAAGGGAGTAAATGGCTTACATGTACGATGGAAATCAACAGAACTTTTTCTATCCTGAATTTTGAAAGGATTAACGTTAATGCGAAGAGACTCGACTCAATGAATTATTGGAAAATTCGAACCTCTAATGTTGGTTTAAAGCCAGAGGTTTAGCAAGTTCATACGGCGTCGATAGCAATTGAAAGTTTCACGTATGGATTTTTCGTAATCGCGTGTTGATCGATGGAGCTGAAATTTTTAGTTCAATCTAGTGATTCAGGGACCAAATAAAACGATTATTATATTATTCGAATTATAGAAATTTAGAAAATGAGACTATATTTTGAAGTGTTGTCTCTGAATAATTGGTTGCTGAAATCGATCGGTGGTTTCGGTTTCATTTTTGTTTTGTACTCGAAACTATGAATTAATTGAGAGAATCCATTTTTTCCAACGCGCGAGTTCATCTAGATGCAGGTTTCTCGATACTTCTATTTTCAGTTCCATTATTTCGATGAAATTTTTAATAGAAAAGAAATGTGCGTTGTTTTGAAATATTGAATATATCCTGTGTACCACAACGTGAAATGGATTGATCAAACCTCTAGAAAATGTAACTTTGAACTTATTGATTCAGAATTCAAAATTAGTATAAGTTTCTCTTAGTATAAGATCTTGTATTTTATTATCCCGAACTTCTTCACGAATTGCTTCAATGGTTGCACGAAGTTGCTTTCTGAACTCTTGAAAAAGGAATAAAGACTTATTCGTACAGTACAAATAACGCTGGATGAGTATACAATGTTCGTTGGCAAGAATCCTTTCAATTCTTGGTTTAGAATCAAAGAGAGGCTAGCCAGACTTCATACGGAAATAATGAAAATTCGAATTCAATGAAAACAAACATGCATGAACAGTGCTGTAATTTAAAATTAAATTTTCGAGAGATTGAGTATTTGAAAAAAAATTATAAATACGAAGACGCATTTGTTTTGTTGAAAAGAAGAGATTTCCTTGATTCAAAGCAAAAAGTTTAACATGATTCAGCTTTGTTATGGAATAAACACTGCTTCAAAGAACATCCTTTTAATTCAAAGGATTCAAAATTCAAAGAAATCTGTAGCTTTAATTCAAAGAATTTTTTTCTCGGTATACGTAACGAATCGATTGATGTTGCATTAAACGCGTGGAGTGTTTTAAAAGTATTATTGAATATCATGCCGTGAAGGGTGGAAAATTCTGAAAGAAAATCAAAGAGTTGAAGCGAGGTATAAAGAGAGACCTTGAAAACAAAGAAGGTATAACATGTAATCAATTCATCATGTGAAGAAAGAAAGAAAAAAGAAAAACTATTGTTACTCAGTAATCTGATGAAGAAAGGACGGTTGGTTGAAAATTCAAGATATTATTTTTTCCAATATAATATCTCAATTTTCCGTTCCGTCCGTTTATCCGTGTATGAACACTACACGTGTATGAACATTTCTTGGGGTGCATTATGTAAACGTGTATCATTAGCGAGTTGAGAGAAAAACGTGTATCGTAGAAACAACGTATAAGCTTGATGATTATACTTATAGACGGTTCTGTGTGGTCGGAGAATCGCGATGTAGGGGGTTCAGTGGGTTCGGCACGCGCCTTTTGCCCTTTCATAACGGAAAAAGAGAGAAGGAATGTATAGGGCTCTCCAAAGAATAGGAGAAAGAGTTTCTCTTTACAACGTGATTTCTTATTCTCGACGTCGCCCGTCACCGCCTCTCATCGGCACGCGACCGATGCGGATATAATGTGCCGATCGATCTTCTTTTTCTATGATACGAATGTATGCACGAGCGAATGATCTGGTTTTATTTGATACAGAAAAAAGGGTAAAGAGAGGCAGAAATGTTGTTCTGGAATTAGTAGGTAACTGCTCTGGTTGCTAAGAGAACTTTATATGGGCCCGCAACAATTTGATGGAGCTAAAATTGGTGTGCACTGAGAAAAAAGTATTCCAAATTTATTTTTTTGTCAGCTACATTCAGAGAAAAAGAGTTGCTGAAACAGCAAACCTCGAAAATTTGCTTCGCTGATATGGTAAAACTTGTGCCTGAAGTAGCCAAAAATTTGCTATCACAGCAAAAATCTCGCTCTTTTAACAAGGGCTTGCCATTCAACAATGTGGAATTCTAGATATACAGACGGCTAGAAAATTTTGCTGAATTAACAAATATCTTAATAACGTAGCAGCAACCTTTTTGCTAATTTAGCGAAGCAAATGTTTTGGAATCGCTCTTTCAGCAAGACTTTTTCTCTGCGTGTATTAACAAATCTCATTTCGACCCAAATGATGGTTTGTTTATTATTAATAAGCCTTTTTATTCATAAACAAACTTTTCTCTCAGCGTGGTCAAGTTTTTACATAAAACTTTTTATCAAGAATTCAAAACGCTGTCATTCTGTACATAATATCACAATTTGCCGCATTAGCGGATTTGATTCTTCAAAATTTTGATTTGGAATCAGAATCATTTTCATTCAGCCGTGATTTAAAACGTAAGGTTTTTCCCGAAAAGGTTTCAATAGTTGCTAAGCGTTACATTCCTCGTCAGAACTCGAGCAGGATCGAAGTTAACCAGACAAGGCCCAGGGGATAAATTTCTAGCCGAGGAACAGAAATTTCTTATGGGAATTTTCATTCGGAAAATCTCGTTAAAATCATTGTAAATATTAAAATGTCAAGACAAATGACTCCCACGGCGTACTTTTATTAGGTACATCCTACGACCTCTCTACTTTTGTTAATTAATGAAAGGTACGGGAACAAATTTTAATTGAATTGGAATATTTCTACATAATTTTGATGTGACAAATTTTTACATCTTGGAATTCTTTTGATTCATCATTCACTAGACGAGTATTTTCTCTTCGTAGGGTGAACATTTAAATAGTTTTCCAATTCGTAAAGATAGTTGGATTCTGATATAAATGTTGGATAAAGGGTGCTTGTTTTGGTTTTACTTGGGAAGAACTGGCGTACTAAGTTCAAAAGAGATACTTAAATCAGGGGATTCTCGTAATAAATTGATGAGACAACCAACGCCGGGAGAGAAATGTGTTGGCATTATAGGGATCGACTCGTTCACGACTAATGATCAGCATTTGTGTTTCTTAAATGATAACGGTACTTCCTATTAATTGAATTGCAACAAGAAGTTGTAATAAGGTTTAGAAAAATATATAGCAGTGCAATAGAGTATTCTAAACTATAATAAATTTATGTTGGATGTAAAGTTGTCTTTGAAAGTTCCCAAATAATCAGTTCGTCAATTGAATCAGGGAGAGACTCTGAACCAATGTCGAATATATCATTCATGATGTATAATCGAAAATATTAGGATACACAACATAGCGATTCAACTCCAAGTACATGAAAAGTGGAGATTCGAAAATGTAGCTGATCAAAAATTTCATACGAACGTTAATACGAATCTCTCATCTTTATTTCAGATTCGATTCCATGAGATTTTGTGGTTCATTTTTTAACATGAGAATTTACATCACAGGATACAACATTAGTATTTTTGTCGATGGATTCAAGTGTCTGATCTATCAGAAAAAGGGCTATCATTATCATTGATTCATGTTAGCCTGATTCAATAGTCAAGCCTTAATGTAATCTACACTGAGGGAAGAGTAATTTAGAGGTTCGGTAAATAGTAATAAACGTGATCGATATATCTGAATATTAATGAACTTTCAGCAATGTTTTATGAAATATCATCAAGCACCATTACTGGAATTTTGTTTTATATTACTCAATTCCTAAACGTTTAGTAATTGAGTGACACATAGCGAATTTGGCGATGAATATTGTATTATATAATAACGATTGCAAAATTTCAGTAACGTTTCCTCGAGTTGCATCAAACATCGCTAAAAGTACAGTAATATTTACACTGTGAAAAATGTGGAGAGTTTTTCTTCATACTTCTGGTAGATTTCGTTCCCTGATCGCGAGGGAATTGTTTTTCCATGAAAAAATGAAGGATTTTTCCACCAGTTTGAGGAATTATTTGAGGCTATGTTGACTGTTTTCTTCGATTATCGTGGTGTTGTGCATTTTGAGTTACTTCCATCGCGTCGAACTGTCAACAAAGAATATTATTTGAGTGTTCTGCGTCGTTTACATGAAGCTATTCACCTTAAGAGAACGGAATTGTGGCGAGAAAATTCTTGGTTCTTGTACCACGATAACGCACTGGCTCACACTGCATCGATTCTTCGTGAGTATTTCGCAAAAAAACTCGTCCCATCCCGAAGAGAACATCAAGCTTCAGCGAATGTTCAGATCAGATGTGTATAGATCGGGCCGGAGGTTCATTAGAGCTAACTTTTAGATTCACGAACGTTTGAGTTTAGAAACATAGATGGAACGTTTTCATCGAGCTTCACAAAAATATCTATACTTATATCAATTTTGATCAATTTATATGAAGAATAAATGAATTAATAAACATAAATTATTATAAATTAATGTAAGTATAGATATTTTTGTGAAGCTTCGTCAGACCTTCGATGAACCTTCAACGAACGTTCCATCTATGTTTCCTGAACGTATTTCGAGGCGGACATTTCAACGTCCGTAGAACCTTTGTCAAACGTTTGTGAATCTAAAAGTTAGCTCTAATGAACCTCGGCCCGATCTATACACATCTGATCTGAACGTTCGCTGAAGCTTCATGTTCTCTTCGGGATATCGTTTCACAACCACCGTATTCATCTGATTTAGCACTGTGCGACTTCTGGCTCCCAGGTATGCGTTGACAAATGTACCAAGCTTGAGCCAATGCTAGTCAACATTGGGCCTAGGATGGTTACCAACATTGGCACCAAATTAGATTAATGTCTGGGATGATAATAATATTCATCACTTGGCATCCAAGATTGGTTCAATATCAAGATTCAATATTGGTTTTATGTTCTGAATCGATATTGATGCCATGATTGATATGCAATCAACCTCAACGAATAGGAGAGTTTGCTTATTGGCATCCAAGCTCGATTGAATATGATATATTCCGACACATGAAATTTCGGAATATTGGATTTCGACACAGTCACTTTAGTCTAGATAGCACAAGAGTTCTGAAAGAGTTTAGAATTATTGGAATGGATTCATAAATAACTCTTTTAGGACTTTTGTGCTATTTGGGAGGACGTTGAGAGCATACCCGTATTTGGACTGACGTACATTCAGGCGTATAATCTTTCAAGTTTCTGAAATGCGAATAAACTCCACACGCAGAGAAAAATTCTTGCTGAAATAGCGATTTTAGAAAATCTGCTTTGTTGAATTAGCAAAACATTTGCTGTTCCAGCAGAAGTTTTGCTGTTCCAGCAAGATCCTTGCTAATTCAGCCAATTTTCCTAGCAGTTTGTATGTCTGCAATGTCGGATTGCTACATCGAAAGCGCTCGCTAAAAGAGCAAAATGTTTGCTGTAACAGCAAAGTTTTTGCTAATTCAGCAAGAAGAATTGTCATACTAGCAAAGCAGATTTTTGAGGTTTGCTGTTTTAGCCAATTTTTTTCTTTCCGTGCAAGTCCATGTGATGTGGCTATATCTAGGCTTACGGCGAGCCAAGTGTCGATTAACCCTTAGCTGCCACACTTCGCCAGTGTAACATAGCTGCCACACTGGGGTCGATTATGACCCCAACTGTAAATGTACACCAAAGCCAAGCTATGCGTACATGAGCGTTGGAAAAATTTTAGAGAGTACTAAAACTATTCCCATTTCCAGTCAAATAATTTACCTAAAGGAAAATTAGTTTCGAAGTTGTGCAAAAATTATGTGTGCAGCACACATGGCATCGCTTCTTTTCATCGATCAATGGGTATATTCTCGGTTCTAGATGAAATTATCACTGTATCATGGAAAAAAATTATATGAAACATGGACAATCATGTCACGCTAGGGTGGAGTGAGGTGAAGAAACTCTAAAGTGGCACCAGATTGCGCGAAGAGTTCGAATTATTGAGTTTCTTGATGGTAATTCAAGATTGAATCATGTTGGGGTCAGTCTGACCCCAGTGTGGCAGCTAAGGGTTAAAGCTTGGTTGACGAGAAATAATTGAGGGTGGTGAGCTATGACGGGCCAAGCATCAGCCGAAACTTGATTAACGAAAATTGAATCAAACACGGCAAAATATGTTCAGTCCGAGCATTGGTATCTAAGGCTCCATCAACGCTTAGTCAGCTACGGTGGGCCTAGCATTAGCCAAGGCTAGGCTCACGAGACTTGGCATACCAAGCTTGACGCCAGTCATGGTCCAATTGTCAGTCTTGGTATGACTTGCCTGGGCTATTCAACAAACTCAAAAGACCGCTCCGGGGACACTGTTTTGAATCGATAGAGGACATCCAAGCCGAATCAAAGAGAGAGAGAGAGAGAGAGAGAGAGAGAGAGAGAGAGAGAGAGAGAGAGAGAGAGAGAGAGAGAGCTGAAGACCATCCCGGAAACCGACTTCAACAACTGTTTCGAAGATTAGAAAATACGTTGGCATGAGTGCATTATATCCGGGGGAGATGATTTTGAAGGTAATGAGCTTGATTTGGGAGAATAAATAAAGATTTTCGAAAATAAATGCCATTTCACCTTATGTTTTGGACGCAGTAGTATATTATTATTTATCGAACTTCAAAATTAGTCTCCTCTCAGTGCAATTCATATCCCTTCTTTTTATTTCTGAAGATTTTGAAGATCTTTCGAACCCAAATTAGAAATGTTTAGATTGATTCTGTTTATCAAATACCGGATAGCGTAATGAACTTATTTTTGGATCACAATACGGAAAAACCATCCTTTAAACTCGTACATTCTGTACGTTCTATTAAAAAACCTGCACGAATGACATTTTTGCAAACATCCTGTGCCGTAGTCCGATAGAGACGTACGTTTAATGAATTTTATACAAACTTTTAAAACAGCTTGAAATTTATTTCATTTTCTAGTACATGGAAAATGTTCGTATAAAAGTTTCGCTCGGATGATATATTTATCGCGATAATACTCTTATCGTGCATTTATATGCAAAAATATGTGCAAGTTATGATCTTTCGACCGACAAAATAATTTATTGAACAATGTTCTCATTTGAAATTTGTGTCACGTGAATGATGAATATTTTCCCTTTTGTTGAACGATACGTGTAATTTTCATGCCAACACACGGAAGAAAAAAACTTTCTTCATCGAATCATAAATATACATACAATCGAACGATAATAGGCGAATTTGAAAAAAACTTTTCGTATAAAAATTCTCTTGGATATTCTCTCCACTTATTTGTTCATCGTCCAGAATTCTCTGAACTTTTCCCATTTCTTTGCATCGGAGAATTGAGAGCGCGATGTAACGGGTGGCAAAGTGAGAATAGTCGAATATACGTGGTTCTGGAGATTCGATTACCAAGTGGACACAAATTTATGAATGTAATTTATAATTATGGAGATATGTACGAATATTGTAATGTTTCATATTTCGAGTTTTTGTTGAATTTAATTCACTTTGCGAGGGGGTAATAGAACACTGTTAGAAATTTCTGGTTGAATTTTGAATTCTATTAATGACTTGTCAATGAATTCTGAGTCCTATTACCAAAAATTCAGTATTCAATTTCTAACAGTGTAATGTAGCGTAAAACATTCATCCGCGTTTTATTTTAAGTTCTATGATCAATTGCCATATAAAATGAAGAAAAATCTGTTTATTTATTGTGAATATCTTTTCAGCGAGCAAGAAGTTTTATGATATACAGAAAAAGAATCGATCATTCATAGTTACAACCGAATTGAATGTCGTGAAAATTTCATCAGTGTGGATCTCACTAATTGATTCCATTCCGTTCGTGTGGAAATAATTCATATCCTGAATAAAGAGTCTCGAATGAATGTTTGACTAGTAGAATCAATATATTTTTATGCTAACACTCCGTTCCATTCATGCACGCTTCTGTGGGTGGTTAATGTCTCAATCAGGAGGCATAAATCAATTTCTCGACATTAGTTCTGAAAATACGAAGACACGAACGAACGTATCGGTTTTCGTTGACAGTGATTTATATGTTAGAAATGATGCACGCATGTGAGTTTTATTCTTTCTTTTTTTTCGTTAGATTTATTTAATATCAATTTTCATTGAAAGTAATCGAATCCTTAGTCAGTGGTTGAAATTTCCTTCCGAAATGATGAATGTCGAATGACCGATTATGAGTCGTTCAAGGAGATTGGGAGGTAATTGAAAAAATGCTAAGCATTTTCTCCAGCATCCTCATTTATAGAAGATATGAGAGGAAATGTTCGTTCTCTTTGTTCTTCTCTTTGTAATTAATTTTTATTCTCAACGATAACACAACAACAAGACTTTCATTTATATTATTACAATAAATTTCAATTAAAGTGCATACATACGTGTGTATCCCAAAGTGCTGAGACAACGCTGTATTCAACGTATAATTCCTTCCTCCACGTGTTGTAACAGAGTAATTTCACTCAGCTGCTAAACACATAATATACATCCACCCACCCTTTCTCCTCGCATTAACATTTATAGTGGCTCATTCTACATCCATATACATATATACATATCAGGATATTATTCTATAATTTTTTTTCTCTTTTCTGTCTTTCGTCGACTTTTTTTCTACTCCGAATGAACGCACAAGTACATTCTTAAGAAACTCATAGGAAAAATTGCTAGCTCACAGGTGAACATATGCAAAATGCATCGAAGAATAATGTCGATGAAATTTACTCGGTTCTCAAATCCGATATGTATACATATATAAATATTCCCAACTATTCTCTGTTTTTCATTTTGTTTTCACTTTTCCCTTGAACCTAATAGCGAGGATCAAATATCATGACGTGGTCGTTACCCCTTGTTTGCTTATTCCTCTCCTCGTAAGTATAAAGCTGCTACGCGTGCAATCGTTCCCTTCTTTTTCCTCGATCGAAATTTGAACCTCCGAATCAAGTCCGATTGTTTCAAGGGGATTCATTCGAATGCATATTCGTGAAACATTCACTGTTTCTCACGAATTCAAAATGGAAATAATCTCTATGTTTTATTGTATTTTTATGGCAGAGTTCATTGTCATCATGAAAGTTTTATTAAAAATGTCCCGTGAAGTGGGTACAATTTAGGGGTGCATAAGGGAGCGCGTCAAGAAGGTGAAGAGTAATCGATATTGATCATTTTAAACTTTTGTGATAAATGGGTCAATTTTTATCTGACAAATATAATTAATTAAGATGTGCATTGAAATATATATGGAGCGTTGCATCGAGACGAGAGCGAGATTGACAGACAAGACTGAAAGCACATCCTGGCTTATTTTGTCTACACGATTGAGATGATTTTTTTTGTATTCCATTCCATTATGCACAAAGTCCGGAATATAGGGAAGAGTTGCCTTGGCTGGACCATCGCCTTGGATGGACCACCACCTTTTATTGCCAAAGGAAAAAACTTGGATTTCTTCTAATCATACAGCGATAATGTCACATTAATGAACTTTATGATTAGAAGAAATCTAAGTTTTTTCCTTTGGCAATAAAAGGTGGTGGTCCATCCAAGGCGATGGTCCAATCGAGGCAACTCTCCCCTATGTGGCAAATATTTCATTACGATAGTCAATTTTCTTCAGTCTCGATGACAGTCTCGTGTGCCCCCTTATTACAATTCAAACTGTTGGGGATTTCAAAGCAGAAATGATTGCATTGTAATTCCTATTTCTGACGAATTTGAATAATTTACATTTCAGAGAAAGATTCAATCGTTCTTTACATTCTTATATAATCATTTTTATTCTGTGAAAAAGTGATGTAAGTGATTTTTATTTGTATCGAACCCGACTAGAAATTTGGTAGAACGAATCTCAGGGTAGTATGTTATCTTATAAGGCCCCGACTTTGACCTCACCAAATTTCTAGTCGAGGTCGAATTTAAAAAATGAATAGTACGAGATACCAGAAAATATGTTCATCGAGAAACCCTTGAAGTTATGACTTCAGACAAGAAATGAAACTTAAACATAAAAAAAAATCAGTAGTGTAGCGACAAATTCTTTTGGTCGCGGTTGTTAACAATTATCGTGACATCTAACTGAACTTGATTTGAATATTTTCGTATCAGAAATGGATTTAGTGGCTTTCAAATATGTGGTTTAGCTATTCAAATACTTGATGAAACAATTCCATCAAAAGTTATATCAATCGACCGCTAGCTTTTAGCTGTTGATTTCAGGTTTATTCACGTATGTTCATTCTCTATTATTCGAAAATAGAAAAATGCTTATAAAAATCATTGAAAACAATTGATAATAATGATAAATGAAGAATTTTTCTTCGTGAAATCATGTGATATATTTTATTCCTAAAAAAATACCTATGACAGCTACTCGAGTAGACGATTTTAAACCATTTAACGAAAGTACTTGCCACAGCTGTTAAGTAATTTCCGCAGCTACTCGCTACGATTAGTTCGTTCAACGACGTAAATAGCTGCCACAGCTATTCTCTTTCTCTTCGTGCAGATTTTTTTTAATGAATGGTCCGTACTCATTTCATTGATCATGATTTGTTCTTTTTATCCGGACAAATCGCTGTAACCGCGGGTTATTTTGTTCCTCTGAACGTCTCTCAGTTGACTTCCTACTCTTCTCTCAGTTCAATAAAATTAGATCTAAATAATTGTCGAAGATTTTACATATTTAACAATCAATTCAGATCTAACTACATGTCATTTCCGTTGTATACACAACCTATAATCTCCTTGTCACAAGCAGATATATCAGAATTGGAGAATGTCTTGCAGCAAATCTGCAATCTATTCGACGAACTATTGAATGAAATTTCTATTTACTCGGGAAACTCATGTTTCGACTAAATTACTTCTACAACATGTCGTTTGAATATTATTTAATTATTATGTGGAAAATATTTGTATCTGAACTATAAAAGTGAAACTTTTGAACGATATATATGTATATTATATATGTTTTTAAATAACAAGAACATGATTAGATTGAATCAACAGATTAGAAAATAGAAATTTGGGATTTGAGAATAAACATATTCTTTGGAGATTAAAATTTTCCAACACCCTGTATATGAATGAGGTTTTTTTTAATCACGCACTGCATTGTAAGCATATCAGTGCAGTATGGGGTGAACGTGCGGAGCTTATCCACTGATCTCGAGCGTTGTTGGTAATTAAGTCAAACAAAGACCACAGCGTGCAGTGGATCGATTCGTCCTTTAGTTAGTATGCATAAAATATACATATCCTATACATACATATATATTAACCAGAGATAAAATGTCACGTCGTCGGTGTCTTCGCGTGCAACCAAATACATGAAGATGAAATGTTTGGTACAAACGATAGGATGAATCTGGGTCAGACAATTAAAAACTCAGCATAATCGATTGATAGTTTTTGGAAATTTATTTACGCGATTGTGGAAGATCCTGCAAACCTTCGTTGACTAATTCTGTAACGCTACTACTGGAACTTTGAGTCTGATAAATTCGATATCTTGAAGAATAAAACTACATGAACAATTATTTATTGATATGTACATCTAAGAGCAAACACTGAACATTGCTCTTATAACAATATTGTTCAACTGTTATAGCTATCAAAAGCGTAGTAGAGATATTCGGTATCGTTGCTATAAATAAGTAATATCAATTGCTGTGACAATAATATATAGTCTATAGAAACTTACAAGTATTATCATCAATATATTTCGACATTCATTGGGATCTTTGTGGAAGAGATAATATTTATAAACATCTCCAAGAAAACACAAACTTCGTAGACGGAATTTGGGTTCATTGTACGTACATTCGCATTGGGGGAAGTTCAGTGGACCATCAATGGAACATTCTTCGGACCTTCGTGTATTGACTAGTTAAGGCTTGTTTGGCGTACAACTAAATATAAGAATTCTTGAAAATTGATTGGTAATTTATCACTCAATGCGAGCATTACTGTAGAGCATCATTCAGTTTATAAAAATGATTGAATTGTAGTCAGTGTATAGTATTACCATTACTAGCATTCATCTCGTATCAAATTTGGTGAAAAACTTGCAATCCTGGATACGCCTAGTTTCCATTCTGGAGCTGAAAAGTTTATGTAAAGTTTCTATAGGTTTTCTTCTAAAGTATTCACCTGTATCTCACCCCAGTCAGGTTCTTGGGACAGATAACCTTGTGAGATCCTCATGAGATTTCGGGTTAATCCGATGATAATTTCTAGCCAATGGTTTTTACGGGTTGTTTTCTTCTTCATGCATCAAAGACCAGTTAGCGATGACGAAGAGGAAAAGGGAAGTAAGGAAATAGATGAAAAGGACAACTCTTCTTCCTGCGAAAATCTGTTCACAGTCGTTTCGGTTCCACTCTTTTGTATGAGACTTGTACAACGGATGAAGTCAGCATCCTCTTCCTCTTGATTCCAATTAGCTTGTTTACTCTTAATTCCTTCATAAGTTACTCCATGATCGTGAAAGTAACTCGAATTGGCAATCTGCATAAATTGTTCATTGATATACTGGAAATGAAATGTATCGATTAATAAAATTATCCTTCATATCGAAGAATTTTCCTAGAAATTATTCTAGCAGCGTAATGATTCGGATTCACATTCACGATTCGAAAGTATCTACAAAACTCATAAAACAATAACTTTGAATTGGATTATCTTGCGTACGGAGCGTTCGAAAGTATATATAACGTCGTTACAATGTGAAAACTTTCCCACACAGTTGGATCAAAAGTTACAGAATTTAATCGATAGTTTTTGACTCATTATCATTCTTCGTAAAACGCGGATATCTAACTCTTTAGTTGAATTCCATCGGATTGAAATTGAATACTCGAATTTCTTTTCACCGAATATCGATTTTGAATTGTATTCACTTCAATTTCAATCAGTTTACTTCAATTACGTGGATTTCTCTTGAGGATGAGGTACCACTGTATCCCTGTGAATACAAATTTGGAACTCTTCAAAAATTTTGCGCGAATGCGATGAAAGTGCAATGCAGTTCCTTTTATTTTTCATATTTATTCGAACGGCGAGGGAAACTTGTGCAGCGTGGAAAAGTATTGAAAGATAAAAATTGGATGATCCGATTCTTCCATCGACGTGTTTTGATTTTTATCCGCTTTCTATAGAAGGAGAAAAAAAATCACAATTCCAGCGCATCATTGCTCTGGAAAATTTATCTTTATCTACGAAATAAAATTTTCAATAAAGAATTCCAATTTTTATAGCAATGATTTCGTTATTTGATTTCAAATATGTTTTTTTATATTAATATGCATATGTGTGTGTGTGTGTTTGTTTGTATGTGCGATGAAATAACTTGACACCTTTCTTCGGTACAATCGTAATATTGCATGCAAATAATTCTATTAAAATCAGTTGAATGATGTCAAAGTTTGACATGAAGATTACAAATTTGAGCAAACATATATTAAGTACTTCACTGATTCCTACTTGAAATTTTCGGAAGAAAAATTCCGTTCTCACGTGTTTTTCATGTTAATTTCACCTGTCACGACAATTCTGTGGAAGAAAAAACGAATTTCCATCAGAATTAAAACTTAATCGTGGAATACGTGCGTGTATGAAAATAATCTGACAGATCCAAATGTGATTCAAAACAGAGATCGTTTTTACTGGAATTCATCGTAAATGAATTGCAGTAAAAATCACAGTGATGCAATGTATATTCTTTAGATTTTTCCGTAGATTTTGAACGGTATATTACGAAAACTAATTACGAATTCTGTTGAAAATATGATCAAATTGCAAGTTACATTGTTTTTCATTCAAATTTTGTAGAGAAAGGAAATTCTGAAAATTTATGGGTTTGTTCATTTTTGTTTTTTTCATTTTTAAATTTCTATCTCTCTCCGTGTTATTCTCACACAATGTTTTTTATGTAAAAATTTCACCAGGAATGAATCGTTGAAATTATAAGAGCTATGGCAGGGTATTTGAATATGATTTAGTAATTGTGGATATCGTGGAAGTTATTATTTTGAAGAAAGAAACGTTTATCCATGGATGTATTGGAATCAGTGTTTTTTGTACCAAAGATCATATCTGTTTTTCGATTTTTCGTAGATTCATCGTATTTTGTAGTCCATTTATTTCTTTTATCAAGGAAATGCCAGAGAAGGTGACACTGGCCAAATTTTGTGTGTGAAATTTTGTCAAAATATCGATCTAACAGCATTTCTTCGATGTTCATAGAAACGCATCACGTTCTCTAGTTTTCTTTTTTTCAATTTGGGATACCAATTCACTTGACAAACATTTTCAAAGTATCCCATAGAGCACTCGAAGAATTCTTTTTCAAGAACAAGAATAGACTTCTTGAAGAATTCTTTTCGAATTAATTAATTCTTGAAGAGCTCTTCAAGAATTATAATGAGTTTGAAAAGAGTTGTCAGAGAATTCTATTGTTGTTCTCGAAAAAGAGTTCTTCGAGTGCTATATGGGATCTTGTAAATCATCGGATATCTAGAAAATTATAAATTACGAGAAAAAAATTCAGTAGAACTTGATATTAAATCATCTTCTAGGTGTATTTCAGAAGAATTTGAGAATATCATGATTGTTATTCGTGTTACCAGTTGTGTTGGTTTCCTCAATAATTGAGGATCTATAAATTCGAAGCAACAAGTTGGATATGGCGATAACAATTTACGACTTGATATTCTGCAGAATACATGCATTGTAAATTTTGTTATCGATCAAACGATTCTAAGAAATTAAGGTCTCGTGTGATTTATATAGCAACGTTTTATTGTTTCATGAATACCTTTCAGAAGTATGAAGATGATGCATTTACGCGATATAATATCAAAGTTTTGAGTTGGTTAGTTTTTTCATTTTTTCAATCATCAATTATTTGAATTTTCAAAATACATATCACGCTATATTATAAATTTTGCGTTGTAAATTTTCGGAATAGAATCCAATTTTTAATATTCAAACAAAGCAAATTACAGGATTATATTTTACATAAATTTTCTTCTCGTGTTTCATTCATGAATAATTTGATATAAGGAAATTTGTATATGTCTATTTCCACACACTATGTGATTCAAAACAGATACGTGTTGTATGTAAAAATAGTAAAATCGCGAGATTCGATACGCGAGATGAAGGATTGAAGTGAATCACGAAAAATGGACATCGACGTATGAACTTTTTTTTAATTCAAATACGAAGAGAAGCCAATATTGTATTCTTCACGGAAATAAATTTACGGTTTTGATTTCAGTTTGAAATGAAACAAAAATGACAATGAAGGTTTACCTGGAATGTACGAAAGCAAAATCACGAAATTGAAGAAATGAGGAAGCAGGTATATATGAGAGAAAGAAAGAGAGGGGCAGTGAGAAGATTGAGATGTAACGGAATATTCTAAAATAAATCAGAGCATAAAGAACTTCAAAATATATGAAACAGAGGAGAAAGAGGAGGAGGAGGAGGAGGAGGAGGAGGAGGAGGAGGAAGAAAAATTAAATGTGATTGCGAGGATGAGATATGAGAATGAAAAAAGACGAAAGCGTTGATGGGGGAAGATATGAAATTTGATGGGAAAAGGTGAGAGTTTTAATATAGTCGAGTAAAATATGTAAAAGAAATATGGGAGAAATAAAGAGGAGGAAAAAGATGTAGAGAGAGATGAGGATTGTATTGAGGAAGAAGAATGAGAGAGGTATGTATTGAAGACAAAGCAGTCTCGAACTTAATAATATTATCACATTTTAGGTAGAGTTTATGAGCGAGGGGTGCCTTATCTTCCGTGGACTCGGGGGTCAAATATTCGTGTGGTGTGCAAAATCAAAAATTCTTGCTTATGGGGTTAGTTGAATAAAATTCATCTCTTCATATCCCAAAATCACTGTGGGGAGGAAATTCAAAGTTACGAAGGTTGAAGATAGTAATATAGATACGTATTGTACTTTTCAATGTATTCCCGAGTCAAAAAGTGAAACCTGATGTAGCTCTGATTCGTTGCGTATTACGGAATTGATCAGGCATTAAAAAGTATTATAATTTTTCGACTCGGGTTACGTTATTTTTATCGATGGTTGTGCCAGCGAAATCTTATTTAAACTACCACATCTTGTAATCAACTCTACTTGATGTACATTCTTTTCTCATGAATTCTCAGTTTGATTTTTGAAGCTTTTGAATTATTCCTCATTTTTTATAGGACAAAAAATGTCTCCACCATCAGATGACGAAATTCAGCATATTTTCATAGTGTGTTCAATGCAAAAACATTACGTCCTCCTAATTTTTCATTGCCATTCTCTCAGATGTAATTGGAGTGCATGATGAAATCCCTTGTTCTTGCGTGGAGGTGTATATCAAGAATATTGGAAGGAAGATTACGACTAGAACACCGGAACATGAAAGGTATACGAGGCTCAAAAACTTCTCCAACGTTTTGCCACTGTGGAGAACCACCATTTGAAAATAGGTCACGTCATTTGTAGTAAAAACTCTGGTTTCACCACATCTAGATAACTTCATCGATAAATTTTCATCTTTCATACTAAGGATGTTATTGCGCGAGGAATGTTGAATTTTAAATAACATTGTATACTGTAACGCTGGACGAGATTAATGGCGGAATAATTCAAAATAGAACATGTTTTGCCCTTGGACAGCAGTTCCGCGAAATTGGTGTGAAAAAAACCAAGGGAAAAACAATGAGTGGATTGATATTGCAATTTTAATATTCATTTATGCAACTTTTGCTCCAAGATATTTGAATCGTTTATTGAAAATACTCAGCTATTGAAGACTCAAAATCTTGCGGCACATTCTTTGAACGATATCTCCAGGCCCAAGGATTTATTTGGAGAAGGTCAATAACGGAGATTCTTTAAATTTTTGTTGACGATTATCAGCCAATTTGGAATCTCTTGATGTACATTTATAATATTATATGGTGACACATTTATACCTTTTCAAGATATTTCATAAAAAAACAAGCTGAATGGCGATATCAACAATCTTTCAGGGACATTCCAAGAATGTTCGAAGACTTCACGTTTGGCGATATAGTATTGATAGGGATATTTTAAACTGGAAATTTATAATAATAATGTATTTCACATAGAGCACGATCGACAGGACGATACATAATCTCTTCTATTCTAAGGAAACAAAAAAAAAAGAATTGTGTCCTTGATACGAGAAAATTTACATACAAAAAGAAAAGCTTTGAACTGAAAAATATGTTCTGGTTTCGAAGGAGATTGTCTTGAACCAAGAATATATTGGATCGAATATATATATATTTAAGAAAATATGCTCTTAGGAGGAGACATTTTTTCCCTCTGTACGCGCTATGGATGTCAAAATTTGCTTTTCACGAGAAATATATTTCTCATATTTTTTCAAGTTCAAACAAACGAAAAAAAAATCCTTGAAATGAAATCCATAACGATCCTCACTTTTCATCTTTTCAAATAGTATTTTGTGAAATTCATCTTGAGAATGATTCTTCTTCCCAGGGACATTTATTCTTACACAAATTGTCAACCATAAATATCCTCGGTATTTCCTATTTTATTGACAATTTTTATTGGATGATGAATAATATAACTCGGTGTGGAAGGAATATAATGAGAATAGATTGATGTACGAAGAGTGCATTATCGTTATCGTGTTTATTTACAGCTCCTCGGTAGACGGAAGGAGGAGAAATAGAGAAGATGAAAGAAGTGAAGTGAAAACATATATCTATAAGAAAGTATATTTTATTCCTTTTTTTCTCGCGGGCGAGTAACGTTTGCATATAAATAAGCACAAGGACTTGAGTAAATCAAGTTATAAAGGTGTTCTTTTTTCTGTTTTGCAGAAAAGTGAAAAGTCATATGAGATATTACAGCGCGAATAATGTGGAAATTGCGTATTGGTTTATTTTTTACATACGCGAAATGTGTGTTGTTGAATTACGTGGTCTTGAATATAGAATGAGGTATTTTTATGAGAGTCTATAGTTTTATATGAGTATTCGAATCTAATGACTTCTCCCTTCGTAAATGCATATGACAATATTTTTATAGACTCCAATTTTGTTCGGGGTGTGGAGAAGCAGTTGGTTGTTGCAAGGAAAAAACAATGAGGATGTTTTGAATGCAGATTTTCCCACAGAAATCTAATTGCATTTTAAACGATGGAATTGTAGTTCACGCACTTCAGATTAATTTTGATTTTTCAAAATTTATTTGAGTTATGGAAATTATTGACCATTTGAAAATTCAACACTATTAGAAATGTTTGTGAATTCCATAACCATTGAGGGCACTCAAGCGCCAAAAGAAGCGAGTGAAACTTTGCGCCAACTTTTTTCATAAGTTATACGTTCAAACGAAATTTTTAGGAAAGGATCATAAAATCTACGACTGGGATTAGACTCTAAATATGAGTTTCAGTCTTCTATTGATTTTTTGGTGAACTTAAGAGGATTTTAAAATTAATTTTTTCAAAAATTTTTTGTAATTTCATTTTCCAATATCTGCAAACCATGGAGAAACCCAAATTTGTATTTAGAGTCCAACCTGAGGTATGTACTGAATTATTATCGATTTCACATTTAAATTTATTGAGTAATTTATGCAATAAGTTGGCGCGAAATTGTACCTGCTTCTCCTGGTCCTTGAGTGCCATTAATGTAAATTTGTACATTAAATTTAATAAAACTGTATACGAAGTCAACTTCACTACATTGATTGACAATGCACTCGACGATCAGATGTACAAATTCAATGTACAAATGTGTATAAAAAAAACTTTGAAAAATGTCGATTGTCTGATGTTTACAAAGGGAATTGATCAATAATGTGAGCCAACATTTCAATTATCATAAACTAATCGACATTTATGAAAATTAATATGTGTTACCCAGGTAGGAAATGCCAATATTGACAACTGGCCCATGCTTGGCAAAATACTGGGCTACCAAGCATCGGGAACCAATATTGGTCCAATATACAACCGTTGTTCATTCTAGAAACCACAACGGATTTCATAGGAAATGCCAATATGACAACTGGTGCAAGCTTGGCAAAATATTGGGCTGCCAAACATGGCGAACCAATATTAACCCAATATAAAACCGTTTGTTATTTGAGAACCCACACCATGTTTCATAAGGAACGCCTATACAACAAGTGGTTGAAGCTTGGCAAAACATTAAACTGTCAAGCATGGTGAACCAATATTGGGCCAATGTACAACCAATGTTTATTTGAGAACCTATGCCACGTTTCGTAGGGAATGTAATTACAACGAGTGGTTGAAGCTTGGCAAAACATTAAACTGTCAAGCATGGTGAACCAATATTGGGCCAATGTACAACCAATGTTTATTTGAGAACCTATGCCACATCTCCATGTTTGTGATTCTTACAGAGTTGTACCGATATCCCTGCTGAAAATCTTATCGTTTTCTATAGGAAATTTTTAGCAGGGATGGCATGAAAAATGACGTCATTTTTTTTCTCCAAGAAGTACGTTTGAAGAATCAGGTTGAAGCACGGCAAAAGTTGAAATACACAACTTGGGCCATATCCGGTTTAATCGTATGAGCCAAGCTCCAAAATACTCATAATACATATATCATGAGACATTGGGCCATGCTTGGGCCATTTGTTAATTCCTACCTGGGTAGCCGGTGTCACACGGTTTAAGCAAATCGGGTGCTTTTTAGGATACGCAATTGTGATTTATATATAAATTATATATAATTTTGAAAATTTTGTACTTGAAGAATTCTCTTAATTATACCAGAATGTCAATTCTTTTGTTTTTCGATAATTCTTTCATCTTCGATTTCACATGCAACGTTCTCATTGTGGAAACAGGTATCGTAGATAGAATTCAGTGCAAGTGATAAAATATTTGATAACTTCTTTGATTCATCGTTTAGTGATATTAATTGATTACTTCATAATTATTATATATCAAGATTGTACTATCATTTATTTGATGATAACGAACAAACATTCAATTCAAACAATTAACATCGGATGTATGTTATCAAATATTTAATTACTCGTGTCTAACCATACCTACATACGATAACAGCCATCAACTCTTCCTTCCAGTGTATCAAAGTGATAAAGTTGAAATTTGACTCACATCTCTTAATTCAATGAATATATATTCGTTGGTACTGAGAATTATGCATTCATATTTAAATATTCTATCAAAAAGTGTCTATCGTTGCTGTAGGTATATTAAAAAATAATATTTCCCAGCTATTTCTTCAATATTCAAATTAATAAAAATAAATGTTATAACGATTCATCTTTCTTAAATTTGTCATCTTTCTCATTCTGCGATCATTTTGCCGCACCCACGTGAATCACACAATGGAAAGTTAATTAAAACAATGAAGTCCGAAATTCAAATCCATTTAACGAGCTTGAAAGTGTTCTTTTTTTTTGACACCCTATAATCATGATTTACAATCAATTTCTCATCATAATACAAACAATTTGCGTTGACAAATAATTTCCATCCCAGGTGAATTTTGAATTTTAAATGATTACAAGAAAATTAAATGGGGCATGGAAAGGATGATAATTGAATGGAGAATGCAAAGCCGATACCCCATCGTTGTCGGATCTCGGATCTCGTTCATATTTCCAAATTGAAAACAATGTAATAACTGTTGGATCGCATTGAAACGAAATTCATACCAAAGCAGTGATATTAATATTTTCCAACGTTCCAGTCATTGTCCCTTGGACTTTTTTATTCAGTCGGAAGAACAAATAAAATTTACATTGAATGCAATTACTTTTGAAAACGGTATATTGAGGAGAGAAATGTCACCGAGCGAATTAGCAGTGGAATACAATTGCCCTTTCGAATCATTGACACTTGATACTTCTGTTCTGTTTGTTTCTACCTTTCAATACCGAACATTAAACTTTTCCACGTGGATTACCAATATTTATATTCATCCACTTGGATTGGAAACTTTTTTTCTTTGATTTTCTGTTCAACGATTGGAGAGAATACAACACGGGTCTTGGCGTATAATGCGATTGTGCAATAATCTTTAGTTGTCTACGGTATTAGCTTTGAAATTGAATTGAATTTCATCGATAATAAGTTCGTTACATCTACACTCTTCGTCAGATTTTCCAATTGCGTTAGTTTCTTTTGTTGATATCGGATGATATGAATAGAGGGAATGAATTTCTGTACCAGAAGATCATTTCATTCGCTCTTTAATAACATGTGTTTTTGTACAAAAGAGTATATGTGAGTTTCTTCATTTAGTTAGAAGGTCTTTGAAAAAATCTCTGACATGTGCAGCAATGAAACACATCGCTCCTTGATGGTATTTTCCTTATCGTTGTTTAGATGGGTTATTACGTGTATCGTTCCCAGACTTGCTGCTGCCCGTTGCAAGTCGGGACATTCGAAACCCCACTTTCCTCCACGGTACAGTCTTCTCTTAGCTTTGAAACTTCTTTGTTGCAAGCTATTGTCCAGTTAAGAGTATTGTACGGAATTCTTGTTTCTTTGGACTATTCGCTGCTATTCATATCTTTCCACATACCATTTGATCCTATCTATCGAAATATATTCTTTCGAATTATGTGGTAGAAAAATCAATTGTAATGATCGATCCTTTTCGAAGGGGTGTCTTTTAAAAATTCTATGAAATTGGTTATCGCTTTGCGGTTTTATGTCATATTGGAATTTTTGTTCACCTTCAAACCTTCTTCGTGAAATGTTCCAATGATCGCTGAAAACTTCGTCAAAATCCAGTAATTGATTTTATCGAAATCACGAATCTCAGTAACTGACAAAAAGTAAGAATTTAAGTTACTTGAATTGGATAAAAATTTCTTGCAAACCAGAATTGTCGAAGACTTCGAAAGGATGAGGAAAAAGATGCTTTGTGTCAAGTTGATTCGATTGACAGTTTCAACAAGTTTCCAACAATGACACATAATACAATTCAATCAATGCAAATCATAAATCGACTTCTTCACAGTTAATCATGGTTAAAGGCTAAAACAAATCGCTCGCACTGTTACGTGAATACAAACTATCCTCCCCATTGAATCCATCCATGGATAAACCATACCACAAAATAGCAGGCTTTTTGAAACGTGCCGTAAATCGCAATCACACCGATAATCCTTTGACGTCGAGAGTAGCATTTACGAATCCGTTCCAAGAGAACAAACCAATCTTACGTAAGATGCGTTCAAGTACGAACGCATCGAATGGATAATTCTACAAAGAACGGTATCAAGATACACCATACTCCCATTCTTTCATTCACAACCGTCCATAAAGTAATAATTTGAGGCAATGTTACGTATTTGATATTATCGGAGGAAGATTCAGAACGTATGAGTGTGAATTTCGTTGAATAACAATCAAGATACGTTAGAAGAACCGTTCGAGTTTGAATTAGTCCCTACGGAAAGATTCTGGATTCATGGAGTCGATTAAAGTACAGACATATAAGGGAAAAAAAAGCAATTGTTCTTGTCGTTTGCGTACGGTGATGATGATGACGATCATCATCATCATCGTCGTAGTCATAAAGCGGACTTCATAGTTCAGAAGGAGGAAGATCTTTCATATCATACTGGATTTATCGGTATCAATTATGTCGGTTAGATCGCATCGAGGTTGATCGTTGCGATCTTTGGTTGCAGGAGGTTACGTTGGAGCAAGATGGTGTTGTAATAACGGCTTTGAACTTGGTTGCTGCGATCAAATCAAATCATACACGTGGGTACCTGGAAATCCGATATTCTTTCCGATGGGAAGAATAGCAATCAAGAATATTTATTTTTTTAAGATTTGAATCATTGAAATTAGTTTTTATTGAACAAATTTACGTGTATAGCATTGTCTCAAGGCTATAAACTATACAGAGTCGTCTCATATTTCAAACTGATTGAGGACTCAAGAAGGTGGATTTAACCGGTGAAGACGTTATCCTTCCGACTTCACTTTAATCCCTATCATAGATATACCCACCCTCTTTATATATAACATACGTAATCGCAAGTTACAAAATAATTGTTGTATCCTGAAAAGAAAGAGAAATAAGTGATTGAAGAGAAATGAAAACTGAAAAGATAACTGACAAATGGTTTGCTAACCGGTTGTGAATGACCCGAGGCTGCGGGTGTAATATTATCTATATCCAGGTTCTTGGTACGCCTATGGTAAGTGATGTAAGTGAAGGCTGGGTGAGGGGAACACAAGACACACCACGCCACAGGACAGTCGAGGAGATAGGAACAAGGATTGGCGAATCATGCAGAGGAAAAAGGAGATGGAATGGTTGGAAGAAGGAGGAGGAAGTTCGATGAATCATCGGGTCACGCGAATGAGTAAATAAAGCGGACTGAAACCCTTAGGCGCCACTGTCGTAGATGCCCTGGTCGTAGCATGGCGCGTCGAACGAGTTGGGTTTAGTCAGAATCGTACCTTCTCGTGCCACTCTTTCCCTCAACCTATTCCATACTGTATATACTGTAACCTCACCAACCCAGACTGCCAGATATGGTCTCTCTCTCTAGTGACTCTCAAAACCTCTTTCGTTGACTCACTCTTGTCCTTTCTTTCTTGTACTTTCATTTCTCATAAACTTCTTTACATTTATATGATATAGTTGAAATAATTTTCTACACAAACAAAAACAACATGATTGTATTTCTATAAAAAGGTGTACAATTATATCTTAATTATATTAAAACATATTTCATTAACGTTTATTTGAATTGATCTTACATGAAGAGATTTATTTGACGTTATGAAATTCATTAGATAATCAACCAAAGTATGATTATTGGAGGTATAAGAGAGATTTATTATCCGTTGAAGAATCTGTTTTATTAGAAAGAAACCTAATGCTTCGTGCAATGTATCCGTACAACTACAGTTATTAACAGATGAAATTTTTTCTCACCGTCCAGAGGAGGAAAAGTAAAAGGAGAAAGTTTGATGATTAGAAAAAATTAATTGATTGTTTAATTAATTCCAACTTTATCATTTTCGCTGATTTCTTCACGGTAAAAATGATACTTTCATACCTGGAGTTTCATTCTGATTCATCTATGACGCATGGCGTCATGGCGCGTCTCATTAGTACAAATTCCATGTTTTCTCCTCTTCGTCATAAAAGTGTTGAAAGTTTCTCGATGAATCAAAATCGTGATTCTAGGAAAATTCTACGAGTTGGATATAGAAGAATGTTGAAATTATTGATAGTTATTACGATATAAAAAATAAAACCAAATATAATACCGATTGATAAACTCAATCTTATCCCACAGAATTCAAACGGCAACTGACAATTTCAGAAATCGAATTGCGAGGAAAGTAGAGCGGAGTGGTGAACGAGAATGACATAACGAGAGAAGAAGCGTGTTGTATTACAGAAAAGAGTGGTTGTAACTCGAGGAGAGTTATTTTCACCACGTTTTTATTCGAGTGCGCATTAGATAAATTATGAAATATTATTCTCACATAAAATCGGATCGATGTCTTACATTTGCACGGTGAGATAAATTTCAAGTACGATTTCGCATCAACTTGTTCCATTACAAACACTATTCTCCCTTGCGAGTTTCGTTCGAGTTTCCGTTTTATTTTCAATCTCTCACGCGTTTTATTCCGGCAAGTTGTAAAGGCACGTCTTGATAATATTCTTCTTGACCATCAATTTTACAATTTTCAATACTTTTCACGTAGCAAGGAATAATGTTGCACAAGATCTAGAACGCTACGAAATGAAGTTTATAATTGCAAGAATGAATTTTACAACTTCAGAAGAATGGTCTGTGGTTTGGAAAAGCAGCTGTCTGTATGGATTTAGAATTTAATCCGGTAATAGTAAATTCAGTTGGATGGGGGAAATGTCAGGTTCGGAATTTTTATGTGATGGTTCGTGGAATCTTATATTTATTGAGTTTTGAAGAATGATGTGTTTTATGCGGGTGTGCTGCGACGTAAGATATAATCGAAAGTCAAGTTTTTCGGGTCGAAGTGTCACATTGGTGGTTCGATTTTCCTTAATCAGAGAAATTAAATTGAGTAAGACGATTTCAATGGGAGTGTTGTGGATAAAAGGAACGGATGTATTTAGAGCGTGTTGATGATTTCTAAATTTCTCGTAATTTATTTGTAATCGATATGGCCTAGTTGCCGAATACAACCTATCCAGGATTCCCACATAATTACGTGGCAAAGCGACCAAATAACACTCGAATATCGTGTAGGCGGTTTACGTGACATGTTCACGACAGCTGTTTTCTCACTTCATATATTATTTTATCAACAGTATGACGAAATGTGGGAATTATCGATCGATAATTTCTATTATCTAATATTTCAGAGGTAAGAAACTGTTCTTATCTAAAGAAAGTTTCAAAAATAATCTTGTTATATTCGATTGGGCATTATACTATTCTACTTTATGGAAACTTACCATTTCGATCATTTTTATCAGTTCTCCTTCGACCTGTTTTGATAAAATTTCTCACTGTTTGGATATTTGAAAATCAAAATTATCACAGCGAACAATTTTAAAAATCTCCTGTAGAAGCCTCTTCAAGTTATCATAATGTTATCCAATGTGTCAGTTTAAGAGATTCTGTAGAGGTCTTGTTTGAGACATCTTTATGATATCTTAAAGAGCTCTTGAGAGAAATTTGAAATCTCGTGCGCGAGGTGTTCCAAAGCTCTCCCGAAGTGACGAATTAGATAAAATTATTATATCTACGAGAGTGCTCTAAAGGAGATGCCAAAAATGGTTGTTTGCAACGTCAACATTCCTACCGGAGTCACATCATTTTCATGAATCAAGTTAACGACGACACATTGTTGAACGTGAAGTCTTTCTACTCTTTGACCTTTCCGCCGTCTGATAATCGAAACACATGTTCATAAATCACGTAAATAAGAATTGAAGGTTTTGAGTTTAGAATGACTTTCAATATCAGAAATTTGGACTTGTGCAATGAAAAATCCTTTTCACTGTGAAAAAATTCACAGGGATTGAGGAAGCAGAATGCATTCAAAATGTGTTCAATTTGCGTCTACTCGGAGAAAAAAAGTTGCTGAAACAGCGAATCTCGAAAATTTGCTTTGCTCATATGGCAAAACTGGTTGGCACAAAATTGGCTATTACAGCGAAAATCTTGCTCTTTCAACAAGCCCTTGCCATTCAGCAATGCGGAATTGTAGATATACAGACGGCTATATTTTTGCTGTAACAGCTCAAGATTCACTCAACTAAATGTTATACAATACCTATCTAACGCAATTCTGTGAAAATTCATCGAAGTTTATCGAAGTATTCTCTCATAGAAGTAATTTTTAAGAACATTTGTGTATTTTTCCACCCTAATGTTGAACTGAAACAATTTCAACCTCCTGAACACAAAAGGAACTGAATTTCCAAACAAAACGCGTTTGAGAATGTTGTGAAACGATAAATCCAACAGCGCAGACGATAGCATAAATCGTTTTGGAATTGGAACACACGTGGTGTAAATAACAACGAGATATAATATTATATAACAAATAATGGAAAATTCACATGGAATGTAATACGTTATCATAAATGTTTGTATAATAATACAGAATATGTGCAAATTGTCACCATATGTCATTGATAATGTTTGGATTAGGGTATCCATTATGAGATTTTCCTAGTTGACACAATGTGTAATTGTACACGGGTGTTTGTATCGTGTTAGTTGGTCGTAAATATAACGCACGTTACAGTAAGTACTGCGTGATATAATTATATCCTCATATCCAGCGTATATGCTCAACAATGCTCGAGGCTTTATTCGTAAGAGTTTTCTAATAAATTTTTCCTTTGTAACTTTGTTCTCCCCTGTGTAATCAAAAGAACGAATATAAAGCATTATTTGTAAATCGATATACTGTAAATCCCAAAGTTCAAATTCCATATGATTCATGTCTCTTTCTTAAAATATTTGAAATATTTGGTCATAAGATCAATGCGCTCCAGTGGATTAAGGTAACGAATTTGAGATATATGAATTCAAAGCATCTGAAGCGTTCGTAGCTTCCAACGCATTGAATAACTTCAAGTGAATGGAATTTAAGAATTTTGAATGCACTTCAAAGTGCTGAAGTTACACATTTCAGAGCATTGTCGTATAGGTGTTGCATTCTTTTTATTGAATTTTAGCTGTCTTCCAAATTTTTTTCTTAGACTGAATTTCAAATGACTCGAATTCAAGGGGAAAAATTAATTTTCCTGCAGACGAATTCATGTACATAACAAAAGAAGTGTTTCTTCAAAAGTCAATTCAAGCCAGTTTTTGAAATAAGATACGTACAGGCGAGTTCAAACATGCTTCTTACAGTGCGGGCAAAGAGGATTTTACAATAGTGATGAGCTGGAAGAGACGTGGTCTGATTTTTAATGGGAGAGTTCCACCCTCCTTGATCAACCGCTCGCTCTGATTGTTCCACTTAAAACATGTATTCCATTTGAACCAATGGAGATCTATGCTCTGACAAAATGTAACGATGAAACTCTGCGAAATTCTATCCTTTCTGATTTTTTATGAACTTTGGAGAATTTTGAGATAAATTCTGACATTTTAATACACTTAACATTTGAATACCTTTGGGATACAAAGAACTGTAAGAAAATTAAACGACAGCGCCTCAGGTGTATTCAATTTCAATATCTTAAGTGCGCTCGATTAATTTTATCTCAACATATGGAAGTTATACATCATGTTACGTCGTAAATAAAACATTTCAAGTACATTCAAAAATTGAGTGCAATCAGATGCGTGAAATTCAAGAACCCACTCCCATTCTTGACATTTCGAATTAATTTTGTCGTTTGGATATTTCATTTCGTTCGACAAGCGTAGAGCAAAAATGAGAGTACAATTAATCAATCAATAAGGTTATTAACGAGATTTCCTCGTTTACGGATACCGATGATCAGGCGTAATACAATGGCAGATGAGATGAATTAGAATGAGGTTGGCGTACGATTCATTATATACCGAAACGTGAGATGAGAGGAATGTAAAAGGGATTATTTCGTTCCACTCTGCAGCGAGGATAACGTTACCACCAAATCTGTGATTACGTACATAGATTCTGTTCATCATTATCTCAAAGCGTGTGTGTGGAATTCCTGAAACACTCGATTCATTAAACTCTTTTTATCTCTGATTCCTACTGGAGGTGATTTTCTTTTTTGCTGTTAGAATTTTCCAAACAATTCACTTACCTTTTACATGGATTGTTAGTTTTTGATGTTTTTGATGACATTTGAGTTGGTATTCCACTTTTTCGATATGACTCGCACGAAAAAAAGGTCTGTCGACAAATAGCTCGAATTTTCTGTATACATACACTCAAAATATTGATACCCTTTTCAGTAACTTTTCCCTCATATCGAAGTTGTTGGAAAGTTGATCGAGTCAAGTACTTCGATGAATACACGTTGAATAAATTCATCGAATTTTAATGGTTAATTATTTTTGATTTTATTCAATAGTGAATAACAACACTTGTTGTATTAGAAAGTAATTCTACAACATCGAATCATCGAGTACTGAAATAATGATGCGAATACAACGTTCCTTTAATTATGTATCATTGAATTCAAATTTTCATTCGATATCCGTGAAGAATTATCGAGAAATGTCAGACATGTGTCAATTGTCGATGATTGGAGGACATTCACTTTCTCTCAAATCAATTCCACGTAGAATTTTTTTTCCCTGTGCAAAGTTCATGCAAAGATGAAATATCTAATGAGCCTTATTAACCATGCATATATAAACATAGTATAATTCAAACGAAATTCTCAAAGTGAACGAATATCGATGCTAGTAAATGGTCACTGCTAATAATGATTGAAATGTATAATCCATATTGACAGTTAAAGTATGTATGTAATGAACCAGCAATCAGTTCTCATTAATCCGCATAACGTCTCAAATATGGAAAATCTAATGCAAACACGTATGTAGGGAACAGAAAAGAAAATATGATCAAATATCGAAACGATGACACTTGATCGTTGTTTGAGGATTTCAATGTTCTTCTCTACTCGATAACACTCCCTTTCGGTATGAGAGTTTTATTATCAAATCCAAATAACTTTGAAAGTTTGGTATATGAAACATGAAACGTTTCCTACGATCGATTATATTTTTCTCGTAATTCGTTAGTCGTCACAATTCAGCTCCTCCGATGCAAATTTTATACAGAATGAAAAAAGATAAACCGAATCCTCCCATTATTCGTAATCACGTAACTTCGGAGTTGGCTCTTGAATTGTACCATTGAATGAACATTATCATTGTCCTATATCTCGTTGGGTCAGCTTGCAACGAAAGATCGAGGTATAGGATCAAGCCTCCTCTTCTTCGTCTTCTTTTTCTTCTTCTTCTTTCACTATAACAAGAATAGAAGAGAAGTGGAATTTAAAAGGAGAATTCAAAGAGAAATGTTGGTACGTATTTCTTAACAGAACATCGGAAACAGTCATCCAGTGCTTCTCCGGCCAATAGGGAAACGACTCATTTCCGCTGTACTAGTTTCTTCATTGGTACAGAAGAGTGCTTCACAAAGCGGTTATACGGTTCGTACAATGTGAGATAAAGTTATAGACGTATCAATGATGAGTAAAAAGATGACGATCATCGTCATCATCATCATCATGACGATGACCTGCAGCGATTGTACCTACGTGTACCAAGACAAGTACACGAGTTGCAAAAGAGGGATGAAGAACAAACAAAAAAGCCACTAGTTATTATTTTTTGTTTTTATTAAGAATCTCTTTGATTATTTTCTCTCGAATTTTCAAGCGAAGACTTAGAGGATGTGAATATTCCTACGTAATGAATGCATAATTAAGTATAAATTACACAGGGAGCAACTGTGCTCGATCGATTGTTTTCGGTGGATCGAATTGATTTCTTTGCAAACGAATGGGGTATAAATTTTGACGTATCTCATGATTTTTCAGTAAATTATTTCTTTAGATTCTGCGTATCTACTATTTTTTACTGGTTTATTTTAGAATTGTTTGTGATAGTTTGGATTAAACGTCAGTCGGAAAGGGAACGTGGAAGGAAAACGCGATGAGCGTGAGAAGGTAAATTTTCATTGGATTTCTTATGAAAACGAATGTACGAACAAAATGTAAGGAGAACAAGTATTGTTTTCAGAATTATATGAATTATGTAAAGAGTGAAATGTTGGAATAGTGGGAGGAAAGTTGTAAAGAACAAACAACAACTGTGATGGGGGTGAAAGTGTTCAGAGTTGGAAGGATGTGCAGTATCTTATCTCCAATTTTTAATTTATGGTTGGTTGAAGGAATACATTGAGGATTATGCATGGAATAATATTGAAAATGAAGGAGATAAATTGGTGGGAAAACAGAACATCTAAAAGATTTGATTATATTTGCATAATTTCTTATAGGATTTGTGTTCCCATACAGAAAGCCCAGTTATGAAACACAGCCAATATGTGTTGGATAGTCAATAATTGACTCCTCATTACTGGCCAAGATATGGCCCAGAAATGGGCCGATCATCAATTCTATCATTGACCTTTCACTTTTCGCCATTGTTATCATCCAGCAGTCAATCATTGATGCGTGCCATTACCGTACGATTCATTCCGGCAATGGCCCATTCATGAACCATTATTGGGCTGATTGTAAAACCCTGTTAGGGTTAATTCTTGCTGTAATTGCAGAAACAAATTTTGTGGAGTTCAAATAACGGGACATGGATTGTCAACCTTTTACTGTATAAATATTCTCAGAAACTGTAGTTAATTTGGATTTTGTCAATCCAGTATCCATGCGACTAATCAAATGAGAATTATTTCAAAACGCAAAATGATGATTCAAGGTGGCCAGACGTGAACTTTTGTCATCTCCTCATTAGTTATTCTTTCCAAACCAAATACTAACCTTGACTGGATCTTTTCTAGGCACCAGCTAAATTTGGCGGGATGAATGAGACAAAATCATCAAGATAATAATTAATGATTAAACAAATGGGTACAAATGCCACGCATATGCATTCATTCGTGTTCAAATTTGTACCCAACCAGAAATTTACAACAGGCGCAGTACTGCACCAGTACTTCCCAAGACTGGCAGAGTACTGGCATTTGTCTAGGATGATAACGCTTTTCTGTACTGGGAATTGAGTAATAATACTATTATTCGCAATCAGTGCAGTGGCTGTACTGGATCGGTACCTGGCCGGCATTAAGCTCTCAGTACTGGTTTATTAGTACAGGCATAGCACTGTATTTCTATGTATCCAGTACTGATCCCGTACGTGCTGGCCAAGTGTTGAAGACCCAACACTGGCATCGTACTACACCTGTTGAGGTCAACATTGGCATATTTCGGATTTTTCTGATTGGGGAATTGGATAGTCTTCATATAATAATACAATATTCATGTATAAATGATAATCACAAGCAATTCTATAGATCTCTTCAACTCTTGAACAATTGATATAAACGGATGAATAAAAAATACAAAGATTCATTAATATCTAATGCAGGGAGTACGATTCGATAATGAGATATACAATAGATAGTCAATTACAGGACATCTGTTCATCGATGTTGTTAAATTCAACAACCCCTCAAACGATTTTCGATGCTCGTTACAATTGTTCAATTAATTGCAATGTGTTAATCAAATAACGAAAGACTCTTGACTCGATTATAATAGCTGAAGTTCTACTCAAACTATCATTTGGAACATTTAACTTTTGACCGCAACAATTTCGCTTCATCTTTAGCAGACTAGAAATTTATTCCCTGGACCAAGTCAGGTTAACCTCGATCCTGCTCGGGTCCTGACAAGGGTTGTAACGCTTGACTACCATCGGAATCTCGTCAGAAAGATCTGACTTGAATCAGAACTGAATAAAAGATTTCGCATCGAAATTTTGAAGAACAGAATTCAATCGATGATGTAGAACGAGAAGTCGTCATAAATCTATCAGTTAAAGTATGAACGAAACACCAAAATGTAAACCGAGCGTTTTGGATTGGATTTTACTTACAAAATTCTCACAATCACATTCTTTTACAATAAACGGAGCTCAATATACATTCGTTCGTTACTTTCATAAATTTATGTATTCTATCACTTAAGCCTTATACGGGAAAAGGATATTTCATTGAATCGAAATGCAATATATCACGGAATGCGTACAAAATGAGCACCCTGAACCGTCCGCGGTTGTAAAAATGTAAGCACAGCGAGCAATTATTACGTTTATAGAGTCGCGAGCGTACACGGGGGAAAGAAAACAGAAATGGTTACTGTGAATCAGAATAATCCAGTAAAATTCAAATTCATGCCACGCAGTAGTGCGTTTTCCAGTACTCATTGCTCTCCAGCCAACATTGACGAATTTCATTACAGTACTCATCACCGTGATCGCGTTAATCCTCATTATCCACCCATGTTTTCATTTGCTTTTCAATCGATTGGTGGCTTTCCCAGTAACCAAATACTGTTTTGTTTGTCCGTGTAGCGAGCACCGTTCATCAAATAACTTGGTAAACTTCTTCTGACACAAAATTTTGTGATAATAATTAATTCGGTTTTCATTATTCGCATTGCTTAATTTTTTCTATCAGGAATCAGGAATTCAACGAACCGAGGTTTTGTTCGTGCTATAAAGATGTACATTCCGGTATGCTGGATCCTACGTACGATTGTATCCCTCTTAAAAGTTTGATTGATCCATTCCTTTGTACTCTCGTTTGATTCCAAGCCACACCGCTGCAGCAAGTGTCTGAATAAACAACATCCGCACTGAAAAAAAATACAGTCGGGGATTACAATGGAATCGATCAATCCTAAATTCAGTTTCAACGGAGAGTGGTCAACAAGACAAACAGAATATTCCAGGACTCGACATCCTGCCTAGAAGTAAGTTTGATGCTGTAGTGCATAAGTAAAAGAATGATAAACCGAATATTTATTTCGAAATGGATCTAATACACCACGTAGAAGAAATTGAAATGACATTGGAAAGTCTGATGGCAAATTTGCTAAAATATTGCAGTAATTTGGGAAGTATCTTGGGAAAAAAGTTTCTTTTCACAAAGTGGGTTTGGAATTTCCCATACTCTCAACGTTCAGAAGACGGGATACTTCCAAAATTTTTCAACTATTTTTCCCATATTCAGCACATCAAATTTTTCCTGAAAAACATGAAAAATGTGTGTCCTAGGGTGGTCTTTGAAACTGCATTTTCGTAGGAAAACACCCAAAAGCTTTGGTGCCGCTGTCCAACGAGGGTATTGCAGGAAAAGAGGAAGGAATAGGCGGGCAAATAACTTCATGATTATTCAGCCAACATCTGAATAAAATATCGTGGAATTTTATTATACCTGCTGAAAATATATATCAAAAGCAAGCCAAAAACCATTCAGAGTCTCACAGATTATAGGTTTTTATTCCTGGAAATCTGGTTGGAAACAAAATTTCTACCCGGTTTTATCCAGAATTACCAAATCAGAACATCCTGTTCTGATCAATCGCACACCGACGAAAATCTTCCTGTCATGTTTTGACAGGGTATTCCATTTTGGTTGAAAAGTTTGTCACTTCTTTACGGAATTTCCAGAGGTGAAAACCGTTCATAACTTGACAATTATTTGTTGTCCGTTTTCGACAGGCATTCCCAGCAGGGTTATGGTGTATGAACTAAAAACATGGCAATTCAAAATTTGAAGTACGTAATGGCACAAAGTTAAATGTTTTTATGGCAGTCGGAGGCTCTCACGTACTTTGATATACATATATTATATACTAAATATATGAATCAGTGTTGAAGAAAGTGGGTACGATTTTTATACAAAAAATAAAGAAAAAACATGAATCCAGTCCTTGGGTCGTATGAAGTTGACGAAAAAGTTACTTGGTAAATTCGAACCTTCCTGCCATCATGTAACAAAATCATTCCCTCGATTAGCAACCAAGTTGGTATTCAAGTATAAACCCTACTCACAATGATTACTGGCGAAAATAGCCTTCACTGGCCGTTTGCGACGCCTGAAGTCATGTTTGCTGGGAATTCTGTATGATTTTGTATTTTTTTGTATTCTTTTCTGCAACTTTGTTGTATTAGAAATATCGGAGATAAAATATCAATGTGGTTGTACTCACATAATATGTAATTAATTTTATATTTCTTTATTTGTTTCAGGTAAGTTACCATTTTTCCCAACCGCCATTATACCATGTTACTGTCGAATGGGTGAGTTTATTTGAGAAATCAATTATATTTGAATACGATTGAAACGAAGAATATTTATGGATGATTGACGAAGTTTGATAAAATTGTGCTTACGATTCGCTATGAATCCCTGTGAAATATTCACAGTGAAACATATGAATGCTTTCTCAGAGGCTTTCTTACAGAATGTAGTAAAAATTGTTGCAGTTGCAATATTCTATTCCTTATTTGAGTAATACTTCTCAAGAGATGAGACATAATACTACCAGTTCCCTAGAAAATGTTGTGATTTTTATTGTATTGTTTCTTTCTGTGTAATCATCACAAATCAGTGATGATATGAGGTATAATTTAACCAATTTCTTATTGGGTGAAGATGAATACATGTTGATAAAAACTTTGTTGAGAATTCTTGCCGTATCTTCAAAATAAATGAATCTGAAAAGTGAATATTATTGAGAAAATCATGTACCAGATTTGGCAAAATGCGAAAAATTTCCCTTGTATGGTGAACCTTGTATGGCTTGTTTTGTTGATAAAAATTATTTTGAAATTTGAAAATCTTCTAAAAGGCGCAGTTTCAACGACGCAAGGCAAGTTTTTTGAAAAATTATTCACAAAATCCTTATAAACACTGCTTCGCCTTGACTGATCCAGAAATTGGTCCATAGTACAATGAAAAGTAACTGGATCAGTAATTGAGAGAATTCAAGTTCGAATCCAGCTGGAGAAATACACGAAGAAAAATGCAGTTCAAAAATATATGTAATCTTGAATAAGAATGTGAGAATATCCCTTAAAATTTGAGAGTTTTCTTCAAGTGCATAATAAAGACTTATTCCACTTTTTTGTGGAATTGTATTCGAAAAACATTGAGAAATTATCAATAATTGATAAAAAAAATACAGGAACATATGAACTTTCCAAAAGTCGCGTATGAGATCTCACAAAGTGAATAGTAGGATATTGAAATTTTGTTATTGTTGTTGTAAAGTTTCACGCACGACTTTTCGAAACTGTCTATGTTTCTCTATTTTTCATCAAGTATTGATAATTTTTCATTGTTTTTCGAATACAATTCCACAAAAATGTGAACGAGTTTATCTTTATTATGCATTTAAGGAATACTCTTAGATTTTAAGAAATATTCTCCAATTTGTATTGAATATTACTATATTTTCGACCTGTATTTTTCTCCGTGTGATTATTTTCTGACAATATATTGACTGATACATCAAATCACGCTTGATTTTTCATGATTATTCATATGTTTCACTATGAATATTCCACAATCTTACCAAATTTTATACATCATTTGTAAATATGCAAATCACTTTCTTATGAATCGCCATGAGTTCTCGAACAGGAATATCAATGATTCAATCAACAGGGCTTATTTTTAGTTCAAACTTTTTTTAAATCAGTACATTCATAATAATTTCTATTAAACGTTGATGCAATCGTGTATGTACTGATATAATTATTATTCTGTGTATTTTCAATTTCTCTCCACGTAACCTCATCGTGTTTCTCATTTCGAATATTCGCAGGTGATTAACGCTTTGATTCATCGATTCATATATTTATAACACACTAAATTTTTGTGTAGTTGTTGCAACAAAATTTGGAAGAAGCTGAGAATCAGTAGGCCAGTTAAGAAAATTTTTAATGACTTTCAATTGTGCTTGATTCAAGTGCAGAATTAGATGAACTATCGTCATAAAAGTGAATGAATTTTCGCTACTAATTATAGGAAGCTTATTATAGGAAGCTCGTTGTGTGAATGATTTATCGCATTATCCGATTCATTAATGAATTATATATATATATTAGCTTAAGTGAGCTTTATATATAGGTGATAACGTAGGATCATAAATTAATGTCCGTACGAAAATATGTCCACACATGTTCTACACTTTAATCAATGTCTTATAGTCAATGAATTATTGTTTTTGGCCCTGGAATTGTAACAATTCAAAATTGATTGATATATTTTCATATGTAGTGATGCACTTAATATATATTTTATGTGTGATTTTTTTTTTATATACATGATATATGTGTCAGAATTAATGTAAAGATCGTTAGAATGGTTAGATTGTCGAGTAAAGACAAATTTTCATCACCATCTACTCGGTGATAATTTTGTAAAATACTTGATACTTGATTTGTTCATGATTGAAAGATTGTTTGGAGATTGATTTTGGTTTTTACTAGTTTATAAAAGGAAAGAAAAGTGAATTGAAATAAAATGTACCCGTGCAATCTATATAATTCTTCATCATTGTCTCGTAAGGTTTATCATACAAAAATTACCACATTTCTACTAAATTGGGAAGATACGAGAAAATACCACTTTTATTGACACGTAGTGGAGTAAAAATAGATGATCTGCCTAATATTCTTTACCATTGGTCGAGTACACATTTTTACTACACTGTACAACAATAGCAGTGTTATTTTCTCGTATCTTGCCGATTTAGTAAAAATGTGGTAATTTTTAAAACTTCATGTTTAATATACATTTCTCTTTGTTTAGAAATCAAAATTAAAATAAATATTGGAATCAAAATACATGATGACTGGTTGGTTGTGCCAATTGAACAAATATTTGTTGAAAAAAAAAAAACACGAAATCTTCATTACATGAAATCCTGTTTTTCATTTTCAGACTTTTTAATTTATTTACCATCCAAATACTCTTAGCGCTTATGTTTCAACAATTGAATGCTGGACAGTTTGAGTGCTAAAAATAAAAATATTTATTGCTGGAAAATAAATATCGTTAAATGAGAGATCCTATTGCAAAAATATTTGGAATAAAATCCATATTTAATTACTGCAGACTCTTCACTGTATTCGAAATCACGTAATTGAGCTGGATGAAAGGACAAAAGTTTGTAACGAGTTATTTTTTTACTCCTCCCAATGGTGTCACGCAAGAAAGAAAAAAGGTTCAAGATTTTAAATTGTGAATTTCACAAGTTCCTTGTCTTTTTTACATTACATAATGTTTTACTACATGACATTGCATTGTGAGAGTTAAAATTTAATTTGTGCTGATTTCAGAAATTCTGATCCAACTTCAAGTGAATTTTTCTATTGAATTCAACTTTAATATGACGAAATAAGATTCTGCCAATTAATACATTCTTTATGTTGATAAGAAGAATCGTTCTTTTACCTTGATTTAATTTCACGAATCTCAGAAAAACACCTATTGAAACTGATGATATTTGATACATGATAAATGAACATCAAACAAATTCTGAATAATTGAAAATTTAATTCCATTCAGCAACGAAACTGATGTATTGTACAGGCGAAGAATATTTCCTCTGAATAAATCGATCAATTCAAAATTCTGATTCAATTTGATTTCAGAATGATTTGCAGAGCTTTGTTCGAAGATGGGATGATTGAATCATTGGATGCCCTAGTAATTTGTAGTAAATCACCAAGAGATCGATAAAATAATAAGAAACTATCATGTATTCTCCTTTCTAGGCGTCAGAAACACGCACACTGTTTTTTTTTTTATTCGCGAGATCTCGTTATTCGGATGCATTGCATACACTCGAACGTTTTTGAATATACAAGCACATCTGTATTTGAAATTTCAATTAAATACAACATGAAACAAAGAAGCGATATAACAGCACCACTTGATATATTGGCGTGAGAATTCTATTAAAAGTGGGTCCAATACAATACGATTTTACGTCATCCTGCCTATCAATCTATTTTCGTATATGTACGTGTCAAAATGCTTTCAAGCATCGAAAAGCAATACATATACAGTTGTATAATAGCAAAGTGCATAGATGCATACATGAAACATGTATGAATATGTAAGAATTTGTGATTTATTCTGTTAGAGCGATACTACCGTTATATTCCCATAGACGAATGAATGATTGACAGCGAAGGAAGGAGTTGATATAAATTTGTTAAAAATAATTCAAGTAAATAATCCAACATGATTTACGAAAGGTGAAAGAATTCGTTTGATAAGAAAAATAAAAGTTCTATACTTTGCGTTGTACCGGAGTTGTTGTGCGTTACTTGCAAGTATGCTCCAGGAATATTCATGTGCTCGTAATTCCTCTTCTAGAATTTTTCTCATTACAGATACATCCGTACATGCAAGTGAATGCATTATAAACTATCGCGACAACCGTACAAGTGTGAAAATCGATGTAAGCAAGAATAGTAGGTACTCCAATAACTTCTTCGTGTCTGATTGTAGTTGGATCAGAACTAATGGATAATTTATGCGCAGTGTTTTAGCGAATATCTATGTGTCGAAGGAGAATGTAAAGACACAAAAGGAGACCTCGAACAATCTCTTAGCATGTGCATATCGTGTCAGACTTATTGTCCTTATCCCGATCGATTACATATCAATTAAGTCGAAGAATAAGGCTTTACTCGTAACAGCTTATTATCTTCACTGACTATTGGGTACTTTCGAAAAGGCACGTTTCGTGTAATTACATACTCTCATGATACGTTCATTGCAAAATTATTTTCGATCATTTGAAGTAATCGAATCACGTTTGGGAAAGACTTAAGAAAAAGATCCCGATGAGAATGACTCGCTTGGGAATGATCGTGTGAATTTCTATTCCTGATGTCCGTGCACTTTGCATTTGATGCTATCTGTTTTTTTTTTGCAGCTCTCAGAGATCGTTTGGAGACGTTTAAACAAGTTTACGAGTAATCGGAAGTAGAGATTATAGTTTGTCCCTTGATTCTCCATGCACTTTGAACAAAGCAAAATTTGATCGCTTTAGTGATGGTCATATTGGGTAACGTTCGAGTTAAACCTTACCAACTCAAATTTAACTCCGTGTACGTATGTATATGGAAAGATATGGGTATCCAAGGGGCATTATCTCGATCGTCCTCATCGTCGTTGAGGTTGTGAGCTGACCTAACGAGATACCGGCCAGCGATAACGGTGTTATCCGTTGAATGCGGATCACGAAGTTGCAAAAGCTATATCCTGTGGGACACGCGGCGAAAGTAGAACGGCGCGTCGAGGGTCTTCAGAAAATAGACTTTTGAACAGCGTGCTTTTTTTTCTAATGGATTCGTTTCGATCGATTGAAACTTCGTTAAGTGGAATTTGAATCACGAAGCGATTGAATGCAGGATTTCTTATTTCTTTCTCATAGATTTTCTACTGATCCTTATTGAATGTTTGTGGAATGTAAAATTTGTTACTCTTCACATTCAATTTCCTTCCTTCTTTCAACGTTCGCATGATTCGCATGGTTTGCATTCATCTTGAACCCTTCACACGACTTCTTTTTTTTCATGGGGAACGGGATTCGTGAACTTTTATCGACAAGTCCGTGTATTTCGTTGACAACTTGAAGTTTTTTAATTATTTAGGATTTTCATATTACATCGTGGTGTTTCTATCATATAGAATAAATCAAAAGCATCGGAGGTAATCATAACTTTCCGCATAACTATGGAAATTGGATCACAAGCATCAACAATTACCTTAAACGAACATTCATGGAATGTCTTGGTAAGAGTCAAAGCGTAGTTCTATGCGGCTTTTACGGATAAGATAAAGGTAGAGGGGTGGTTAGAAGCAGGTAACGCATGGTTCTCTCATCGAGTTCTTCCTCTGTAGGTAGTATCTGCATGTTACAAAGAGAGTAACAGGAAAAGAGAGAAGGGAACTTCAGTGGTTGGACCTAGCGGTGGCCCTGACTCAACTTTGCGTTCTGTACGATTCACCGCTCGAGTGTGCATATGTGTACACATTTGCCTCTCGTGTATACAGCACAAACGTTGTACAAGGAAAACAAGGCAATTCGTGACAGTGCATCCGCATAAACTATACATATCAGGAACGAGAAAGGAAGATAGTACGAGAAGAGAGTAGTCTCTATTCCCTCCTCTATTTCCCTCTTTGCTTTTACATAGCGAGGTTCTCTCCACGTCTTTCTTTTTTCACAACCCTTTGTCGCTATATCCGTTTTCATTTCTAGATTCTACCATACAACCTCTCTCCGCACTAAACTTGCCTCGAGGTGAATCTAGGTGAAGCACGTGTCGCATTTCGTCATGAGTTTCGTCAAACACGCAACGCGCGCGTAAGAATTGTTTGGTTTTTGTTGGCACCTTGTGACTCATCGTATCTGTCATTCTCGGTGAATGAATATTATCCAGCCGTGACGCGGAGTTATCTTAACCGTGCGTTCAACGAATATCGCAAACGAAGATTCAGAATTCGTGACAAAGATCAATTCGTTTCAAGGGAATTCAAGTTAATGTATTTCACGGAATTTTTAATGAGCCACGATAAACTCTGATTTTGTGTATACAATAATTATTACTAGATACATATGTAAATACATAAAATATCATGTACTTACTTCAGTTACTTCACTTGTCGCTTTTGTTCCATTCAAAAAGATATTCGATCACCCTAATTGGAAAATCATAATAATCGAGCAATGAAAGAAAAATCAGCATCTCTAGAGAATGATGAAATCCTTTGTGACACAAAGTAACGGAACACACAGTTATTCTTAATGATGATGCCCGTCATTGGTTTCATCGCACAGTGCTTCGAGTACAGATATAAATACGTACGCGTTGAAATTGCATCAATATCCCCATTAGCGATCGCTTCTCCGTTTACTCGTTTGTACATTCACCCACAGGTTTACACATTTGTGTACCTTGAATTCTTGAAATTGCGGAATCACATAATATGTATGAGAATTACTTTACAGTGCGTCATCAGAAGCTTTATGATGATGATCCTGATCATAATGTGTATAGTGTATTACGCTATTGCTGATAGATGCCCTTGTGTTGTGACTCAACTTTGTTGTCATCTATTCCATTCATCCGAATGTGAATCTGAATACGATTTTATACCTTTATCTATATGTTCCTCATCCATTTCAATAAGAGTGAAACAAATATTATCAATCTTTCTTCTACGTTTTCAAATATTCGAAGATGTTGGAGTATTGTTTCTTATTCTCAAGTCGATAGTTGTTTTCTAAGTAATGAAAATTCTTGCAAAAACATCGTGCATGAGGTGTCGTGAATGAATCATACACAATGGAAACTTGACATTGTTTCATGCACATTGTGAATGATTGAACGATTGATGTATGTGACTGAAGAGAGATATAACTTTACTTCATAATATATTCTTTTGTTCCAAGAATATATTTTTCCTTCTTCTCGGGAGAATATTTTTTCTTCAACTGTGAATCAGGAGAATATTCTTTTGAAATGAATTCTCTGAGAATATCTGAATATAATGAGACCAACCTTCTCGATCCTATCAGAATTCTGGCAGTATTTACAGATTCTAGATCTTTGAGAAATAAAATTCAATCCAGTAGGTGATGCAAAGCTTGCATAAATGGAACAAGATACTAGAGAACTGATCGATTGTGAATCGTGTATTCTGGATTGCACTTTGCTATAAAATTTGATGTGTGATGTTACGAGAATTATTGACAATCAAGGAATTCCATATTTTCGTACAATGAACAGAGTGGCTTCGCTCGTATATTTTATAATTTAGATAGAATAGCGTTCGCTATCACCCTGCGGTTTTCAAGTGTTATTTTCATCTTCCGAAATGTAAAAATCAACCTAAAATGAGAATTCTAGTTTCTAATCTTGAACTCTCATTGCAGAAAAGTAAACAAATGACGAGAAAAATTATAACGTAGATTATGTAGAGTTCTCTCGCTATCCAAATGTTGGACTTTTCCTCTGCTTCAATAGTTTCAATTTTATTCTAACACAATAGTTTTTTCTGGAGAATAAAAGACTTCTTTTTCCAACAAGAAATTGTATTTTTCAGTCGCAATTTTGTTTCATGATTACCTTGTTTATATATGTAGTAAATTTCTTACTCCGAGGCTAAGTGCAGAGAGGCAATCAAGAATACAAACGTGTGTATGCGTTGCGCCTATCTAATCTCAACTCTTCAATCTAACTACATCTCATTAAGGCATCACTGTTGTCTTGTTCGTAATTCGAAGGCTTGCTATGGTGGTTCAAATCTCTCATTATTTCTAGTAATTTTATTCGAAATATTTAAAAATCTGCCCTTCCTCCATGGAAATTATGGAAAATTTTATCGTTTCGCAGAATCAAAGCTACACTTGAAATTTCCGCATCAATTTTAATGTTTTTGCTGGAGGTTGTTTTCAAATATGTGTATGAATTCAGTTTCATACAAATTTTATATTAAACTTAATGTGAACCATAGCATTATCTTATAGTTTTTCATGTTTTTGTACATCAAATATCATGTGGAATGTTTATGCCCCTAACTTCATGCACGGAGAGAAAAAGATTTCGTTATTCTAACGAATCCGTCTTCGCTGAACGGATTGAATAACCTAACGATGACATTTCACTGTGTTAATGAGCTAATTCGCTGTATTTACTAACTGATTCGTTATAATTATCAGTCCTTCGCTAATTTGACGAAGCTTGATTCGTTGAAACAACGAATTGCCGTTCACTTCAGCGGACTTGCTTGCTGTCCATATAATAACAAGCTAGTTTCGTTAGGACGGCGAAATTTTTGCTATTCCAACGAATTTTTTTTCTCCGTGTTTATCAAAGCAACACCGAGGGTTGAAAATGCTGAGAACGTGTTTGGAAAATCCTACGAACACGCTCAGAACTTCCAAATGAGACTGTTTTCAATAATTATGTGCTATGTCCAAAAAATGAGTTGACATAGCATTTATTTTCAAAAATATTTATTTATTTTTCCAAATCAAGTCCATCGCCTTCAAAGTCATCCCCCCTCCGAATACAATGCACTCATGTCAACGCATTTTCCGATCTTCAAAACAGTTTTTAAAGTCGAAAAATTCACTTTCAGCATTGCAGCTTACAAAACGAAGCGTATCTCAAACACTAACGAATATTTTGACGTGACCCTTGGCCCGGATATCAAAGACTGTTTTACTAACGTAAAAATGAGAGCACTTCCCCAAATACATTTGCACACAGAGTTTAAATTCAAAGATCACCTTATTTTTTGGCCACACTAGTATAAAATTATTCCATTAAATCATCGAAATATATAATTCAAAAGCATGTCGTTATTTCGTTTCGAAAGGTACAGGATCATAGCGAAGATACGATGATATACAATATTTGCATATTCGATATGATGATCTTCTATTCATATTCGAAAAGTCAAATGATAGGAATAAAAGAATCATTCATCAATTCAGAATGGAAATTTCAAAGGAAATTGGAAGTCACATTATCAATTAATTAATTAATTTTCGAAACAAGAACACAGACATCTTCTCGGAAGAATTTTTTTTCTCATTTGAAAAAAAGAGACTCCAATGAAATCGTTTGATGAATTCTACGATATAACTCATGGAGAAGATGAATTAATCATGGCCTCATTAATCCAAAAACCTGTGTTTCTTTGGGTGAAAGAATTTTGTTTCTCAGTGTATGTTTTGGTGTACGAAGTTGTTGGTGTAAAAGAGCTTTGAGAGTTTGTGAATGAATTTCAATACAAAAAGTCCTGACAACGAAGAACTTATAAAAATTGTATATCGTACTGTAGATATTCCATGCATGTTCTATGCATAAATTATGCACAATGTCTCTCAAAAGACACGAACAATTACTCACATGTTAATCTTAATTCAGAATCAAATTCTAGTAGTTTTATTCACCAAGAAATAATTTCATCGACGCTTATTTTATATGGATCAGAAGGATCAAATTTTATTTCGAGTAATGATGAGCGATATACAACGTTGTTGGAAGAACTATTGTATACACTTGAAAAAAAATTGCGATAAAATATAGCCGGTACGATCTTCCAAACCCACAACCCTTGTATTATTCTACTTCTTCCTCCCATTGTCATCTCGATACAGTTATTCTTGTTCTTGTAGTACATAGACACGTAAGCCCTCTAACCATTATCTCACATATTCCGTATGACGGTATAATTATAAGGTCATAAAGCATTCCTCGATCCGACAACTCAACAACCCAAAGGATACACTTTTTTATTCACTCAAAGAGAACGTCAGACATCAACCGTAAAATACTTAGCTTCATCGCTGAAGTTACAGCCCATGTTATAAGAAAGAGATCAGCATTCCTGCGTTGCTTGTGTGACGATTTTAGGCGGATACGTTGAATATACCGAGCACAAATCCCTATGATCATTATCCTCGTCGTGATGATGATGATCATCATCATCATCATCATCATTCCTCATTCCTTCGGTTGTTCTCATCAATAATTCGCAATGGCCTTCGTTCGTTTCTGTATACTCCACGAGCCGCAGGCTCGATTGCTGCAGTATAGTCAAGTGAAGAAGCGGTGTGAAAGGACAGGAACGTTGTACATAATATATACATGAAGATTTATACCAAAGGAAGCGGAGAGAGGAAAACGAGTCGAGACATTACGCATAGAATGAAAAGATGAAAAAGAGTGACGAATCGACGAGGAGGACGACGGGTGCAGCTGACAACTGAACCCGAAGCGGCACGTTTTTATCTAGTGACAAATGTTCTAGGATGATTATATCTCATCTTTCCCAAACGACTGCCCGTGAAGATGACAACCTGTTTGAAAATCTCTTGTGACATCGTTATCCCACGTCTTTATACGGGAAACTAGAAATAAGAGGAGAGCTCTTGACGATAAGTTATTCCACACCGGTTTACATTCGATGGTATTCCCCCTTTGTGCTTGAATTTCTTATCTCGACCTAATAATTTAATTTGAATTATTATTCATTATGGAGGTTTAGGTTTTCCCTAATGCCGTTGCGGGAACATTCCTTTTCTTTCCAATAAATTCTCTTCAATCTACTTGTATTACCATGTTTTGGAATCTAAATATATAACGTTTGCACCGTAAGAGCAAAATTATGTACTACATATGACAGGAGGAATATAATTGATATACGTGGATATGAATTTTCACTGTACTTTCATCGAGTTACTTAATACTTATGCGTGCGGTAAGAGACATTTATATCAATTTCGGAAGCGCAAAGATGAGAAATTGAGTTATATGAAACGTGACAAACTTCAGTTCGCGTGAAACAAAAACAAACATCATAGGATATCGCATATCCAGGATGAAAGTCCCGTTGCGATGTGAGCTTAGAGCATCGATAACTGTTGAAATTCTAGAAGGAATTATGTGCGGAGAATGTGTGACTGGTGTATGAAATATGTACATATATAATTCACATGCAGCTCATTATTTCAATCAGTTCGACAATCTACCATGAAACAATCAGTTGTTTTTTTATTACATTTTTTCCCACTTTACTGGTACTTGAAGAGGATGTTAGGATGTTTCGAATACATTATGTAGCTAATTTCTTGAAATAATTATGATTTTCATTCGATGGAATGATAATTTATATTTTGGGGGTTGAAATTTCAAAACGAAAGAGAGATTTCAATATCATATAACTTGGGACCAACGGATGATTGACGTACAGTACGTACACGCTAGATGCAATCTGTACCTCATTTGCATAACATTTTGATAACAATTGTTCATAGTCACATGACATGACAAACAATCTTTTATCAAGTCAACAAATGGCGTGGTACCGGCAAGGTTATATTCGCCAAACTTTGGCGGGAACAATTGTTTCTATTCAGGTGCATTATCATTTTCCAATTGGCACGATCGGTATTGATTCGAGCGGACAGACAGCCTTGCGCCAGTATTAAATCCATACTGTTTTGACAACGTTGGAATGCCAGAATAAATGTTATGCAGCCCTTCATGTAAAATGATGTTATCCTGCCCATTTCTTGCTAATTTTGATAGCTTTGGTAGCTTTGGATTCGCCAGTACTGGCAACTCTAGCAGCATTACTTACACGGCGAAAAAAGGTCTGCTAAGAAGTACCATACTTCATAGTGTTTGAGCATCAGTCTTGTCCAGATCCAATTATTGACGTGAAAATACCTCTAAAAGAAGTATACTACTTTTGTAGATATTTTCATGTAAATAATTTGATCTGCACAAGACTGATGCTCGAACACTATGAAGTATGGTACTTTTTAGCAGATCTTTTTTTTCCGTGTACTGAACCATGGGAAAAATATGCCTGAAGACGCGCAATTATCATCAATGATCGATCATTCAATCGTTTTTCATGAGAAATTTGAAGGATTGAAATTCAACACCTCCCTCGATAACGAAATTCGATACGATAGAGTAAATATATCGATTTTTCTACTCTCCAAAGTACAAAAGAGGGATTCTTTTGTGAAGGAATAGCGCCCATTAATCACCCTTACATGGATGCAAATTCAACAACGCGCTACGTATTGTTGAAATTGTACTTGAAATTCATTTGTGTATGCACATAAATGCGTGTATTAGGTACACTTGATAAGTTATAAATAATAAACGGAGAGATGCTTGTGGTGTACATAAGATGTACATAACGTATATTCGCGCACATATGGAGGGTGTACAGCGATAAACCCTCGCTACGCGTTATTACTATATTACACGTGAGGGGCGCAAAACAGTAACCGTGTGGATGTTTCGTTCAATTCGGTTTCCGTGCTCTATACAAGTGTACAGAGAATGTATTGATAGAGAGAGAGAGAGAGAGAAAAAATCAACGTATACTAGTCAACATTTATTACACGTACATATATTCTTACGGGAATGTAAAAGTATCAGTTTGTGCGTGCAAGCACAAATGTGAATCACGCGACCTCGCGTGTAGTAGGATCTCTCTCCCCCTCTTTGAAATTCACCCCTTTAACCCTCATTCTAGATTCTCTTGGCTCTGTTCGTTCTTCTCAAGTACAGATTACGTTTTTCTCTCCCTCTTCCACTTGGTCAGTCACAACGAATTTTACATATACAACATACATCCTCTCCATCTCGTTCACGTATGTCAAGCTCTCTGCCTTGCAATCTCGCCAAGAGTTGACCTTTCTAGGTAAGTCAACGTCAATGTATCTCGGAACTGGAACGCAAATAAAAACTATTCTTTCTGTCTTGCACTGTGACACACTCACGTGTAAGATCCTTTCACGCCGGTGAAGAGCGTCACTCCGTCTGGCTTCGCAGTGACAATCAATCCAGTCTCTCACGATCTTCCGTCTATTGTTTCCTCCATCCATCGCATGTGTATTCCATTGTGAGGTACGATAGGTCGTGTGTGATTTTTCAATCGCTATTATTTTCTTTCCATTTCTCTTAAAATACGAACCATTTCATTGAAAAATAAATATTTTGTCTCACCATATCGAATTATTCGATCATTAAATGAATCTTTCCACGCGTGGTCGTCATTCAAATCACACACATTTTATATATTACATTTCATTTCATATAAGTCGCTCGGTGATCCTCGATGTAGAAATAATGAAAGGATTTCTAAAGAAACAGAAAAACAACTCATCGTTTAGCCGATCAGGATATCATCCATCAAGTACGGAAGCTATCCGTGAAAAAGGGATCGTCTTAAAAATAGCAAAAAATCACAATGATAAATGGGGTCGAACGATAATTGAACGCATACAACACGTCACGGATTTAGTCACGGTAAAATGCTAAATACCATAATTCCTGCATGAACGAATGACACCGTATCCTATCTACTGGAAGAGGAAAAAAAGTATATCGAGCGGTTAGGAATATAAATGAACCAATGGAATTTATTTATTCCGACCTCACTGAAAACTCCGGAGAACGCAGGGTCTCCATCCGTGATTCAATCAATCAAATCGAAGGAGATTCTCATCCGGATGTAAGAACAATGAAAGCGAGGTTATTGATATCTTCATTGTTTGAATACCTAACGATTTATTCACTGTTTTTTTTTTTTCAAATACATTCCTACTGTTTCAGTTTGTTTCTTATTTATTCTTCAATTGGAATAACAGAATGGATAAATTTTGTAACATCCAAAGAAAATGAGTGTACATGAATTCATTAAAACCGCCAACAAGTAGTGGTATTACACCACTGCAAGTTTAGTTTTCATTTTTATTGGTAGGTAGCTTTTCAGGAATGACACATGGAACTGGTTTTCAATGATTTCTTATGATACATGAGTGTCTCATTTGGATATACTTCATGTATATAAATTTCTTGCACCAACAAATGAGATAACAGGTTTTCCACATTTCAATCTCCTAATTGCGTTATCGTGTTTGGAATTTTTTAAATTGTTCTTCTTATGACAAAAGATGAAATATAGAATTTACAGTCTTTCGTAAAATATTCTGTACAATTTTAAAATTCGATTTTAATTTGAAGATGAAATATTTTAAGAACACGTTAGAATAACAATATAATCTAATTATTCTCTCTCTTCATTTACCCGTGTGTTCGCGCAAATAGTTGATCGAACCTCTTGTTGTTTAAGTCGATAGCGGCGTGTGTAGTGAATTTAACCGGTGGTTAAACACCATGAGTGAACTTACACGCAAGTGAGAGTACAAATTAGTATTATGTACGCGGTTTTCAATACAACGCGTGCGCGCAACACATGGAAATTCAGTGGATTACGAGTTAACGGTAAGATACCTTCATATCAATTTCTTTATCGACCCAGGGGAGAAAAAACTTTGTTCATCCATAGGAATGAATCATACCCTCTGGATTACGCGTATACAGTTCTGGATTGAATTCATTCCATTCTCGCCTCAGGTATACGAAGTATTTGAAAAATAAACATCAAATTTCACGTGAGATTCGAATCAACTGGAATTAACTGCGCCGAGGAGAAGATTAGATTAAGCAAAGTCAAAGGATTGATTGCATTAGCTAGATACCGAATGTTGTGCGTTATATAATTTATTATATCCTCGGCATTCACTGACTGACAAATAACTAATCGGTCAGTATCTCGGTTGGAAGGATAGTTTCATCATTACGGTGTTGAATTCCTATTACCTTTCGTGTAGAAAAAATTGGAATTATGCAGAGGTATGTGGGAACTATTCCTCCTGGGTATTGTGGTGAACATACATGGACGGGTATCCCCCGGTGGGAAGGATGAGGATTTACATGGCAGATCTTTCTCGAATCACATGTATTTTTCAAACTGACGATTTACGCTTTTTTCCCTTCGAGTTGTTTTTGACATTACAATTCGCGAGTGAAAAATAAAAATCAATTCCAGGACATTACTGTAAATCAAATGAATTTTATCCGACAAATATTGTGGCTAAAGTATAACAAGATACATGGTTTGTTTTGTGAATTTTTGTAAATTCCCGGTGTTTGATCAAAAACCTTTATCATATCGTATCATACATCATGAAATTTTGTATACCACAAAATTGTATGAACAAAAACCACGATAATCTATTCTCTTGCAATGGAACTCGGTGGATCGTGTGGTGAAGAACGCGTCAGTGTGGGTTGGAACGATATAGTTTTCTCGTTGAGAATGAAATGATAAAATCGCAGACATTTGTCATTGGAGAAAAATGGTATTTTCATGACACAGACCACCCTTTGGTTTCCACTAACTACCACACTTTGTGTTATTCACGTATACGTTTCACGTTGAACACACGCCGTTGACTCACCTTGGCCGATGATCGTGGACGCTGATCGCTGACGTAAGGGTTTTGCCAGTTTAGAAAAAAAAAGAACAGTCAAGGGTTTTACGTTACAAAAACATTAATAATGAGAAATCAGATGGGATTGAATACGATTGAATGTATGATCGAACGTGCAAATAACGATGATATAATTTTTTTTCCTTCAACAACGCTAACGGGTTAAGCGTTAAAGGCGTGACATCCAGGCAGAACGATAGGGAGAAGAGAATAAAAATATGAACCGAAAATTGCGTGACATTATTTATGGACGATCCCTTTGACTCGTGGTAATTAATCAGACCTGAATTATTTCAATCATTCGGTCGTTTTACAAATTACCGAACCCTTCTTTTTTTCCCTTTCCTTCATTTCCGTGATGAGATCAGTCGAAAAATAATGAAATAATTTCAAGAGGAGAAAAATGACACATACCGCGAATCGAGGAATTAGATGAAAGGACCTCATTCCGTTTGAAGTTGGCTGGTATCATTCATGCGAAGAATGAGTAAGGGTGTTCTTTCCACCAACTTGGTAATAAATTTCATTGTATCCTGGAGTTGGTTTGGGTTTTATGTGTATCTTGGTATATACATAGACTTTTTTCAATATAGCAGATGGAAGAAGAGATATACGATTCTTTAGAAAATTGAATCGAAAGCATGAACATTATTTTTCCCTACACTATCCGGAGTTTCGCAAATTGAAATCATATTTTTATTCAAGCCCCAACCAGTTGATCTTACTACTCCCTCGGTGTACACCAATCGGTACTCGTCGTCGATAAGTCTAGGCTACGAAATTAAGATATTATCGTTGACCTGTGTTGTTGTTGTTGTTGTTGTTCCGTAAGTATTTGTTGCATGTTTTTGAAGGAATATTTTATGAATTTTATGCAGAATCTTTTGAATTCGTATCGTGGTCGGGGGAAGTTAATACGATGGAGGATGCTTTTCAAGTGTACATAAATAGATTCGGTTTATTATACTCTAAGGAAAAATGCTGTGAGAACAATATACAAGATTATATGAAAACGAATGCATATAGATCACAGAAGATTACACGATAATAATAACAACAAGAACGATAGAAGAATATTATGATTCGGAAGAAAATTTTGATTTTTTGCACTGCTGTATCGCTGCTTTTCATTGTTTGTGAATTCAGTCATTCGATGAAGATCTGCTCCATTCGTAGATCAATTGAAATTATTTTCATTCCATTGAGAGAATTCATCGTTTGCTCACACGAGGAACAAGAATTTTTGAATAATTCAGATTCCAGCTTTATTGCAAATTAATCTCCCCAAGCTCGAACTGAGGGATGTACTGTGGAACGGAGTTCATAGAAACTATCCGAACTGGGTGAATAGAAACTTTCCTGAAAGAAGCAGTTCTCGCTCAAATAGTCTATCGATTAGTGTTTCTATCGTATGCCATGAATTTGATTGAGTATCATTACTCTTAGAAAGGATAATGAAATATTTGACCGAGAAAAACGTTTTCTAGAGGGATTTCTCAGGTTTTGTTAATTGAAACAGAGATTGCATGATTATATTGGGGTGGGAATTAGATTTCAATTGCTTTTCAATAAAAGCTGTATGAAAATTTGATACTTCAAGAAATTTTTCATAGCACATCTTTGGAAAGTTCAGAGATCGCGTATTCTTTATAAAAACGAGTAGTGCATTGATACAATGAATTATAACTTATTTGAAAATTTCTCATATACATCCCTTGATTCAGGAATATTAGCTAATATATTTTCTTAAGAAAGAAATACCTCTCTTTTCTACGACAGAAGAATATACGCTCGAAAAATATAGAAAAGTATTTTTCAAAAGTTTCATCTCTTTTTTCAAAGATTGTATTTTCTAGCAAACGAAAAACTCAGCCTCTTTACCGACACTTTGAAAAATAAGAAACCATGTTTAAGAACGGGAAAGGGATGGTTGTGTTTTGCGAGAGCGTAAAAAAAGTAGGATGTTGTGTGATAACGAGTTGGAATTTTTTTAAGGAAAGGTAGTAATGAACATCGAGGTCATAAAAAGAAATGAACAAACATCGAAGCATCGAACGCGTTGAGGAATCATTAATATGTCAGTGTTTCCTTATTTATACAATTTTGTCCACCGTAGGGATGATTAGACGTAGAAGTCGTCGTATATTGATAATTTTGCTTTTGTCAGAAGAAAAACTCCTTCCCTCTCCTGAAAATTTGAAGAATTTCATTCTCAAGGGTGAGGAAAGGGCAGGATTTCGCTCTAGAAAACATAAAACCAAAAATATAATAGGTTCGAAGCGGAGTGTTGCATATTTTTCTCGGAAGAAAATTGAAAATTCCTCCAGTTCTCATCGCAAAATTAGTTGTTCCTGAGATATGCAAACATATGCTCCTAGTATTTGGAGAATACTTAACAAATTTGTTTCCAGAGAATCAATCAATCGTAAATAGTATACAGATTATTCAGTTGAGCTTTATACACAAAAAAATATTTAATTCCTCCAACAAATTCCTTTTTTGCATAATAATTAGGAAATGTGAGTACTCTTGAACATTTGAGATTGTGAAAATATTGCGAGGGGAAAGTACCATTGATTAAATAAATAACGAGAATATACATATTTTCCAACATATCATAAGAAAATTGATGAGAATAACTCAACTCCAGAAGAATGTATGAGAGCTCTGATTTAGACCGAGTAGGTTTGTTCTCCCCATTCAGCTCTTTGAGAAGTACATCTGATTTTTGATAACTTTGTCAGGTGTTTGTAAACAGTCGAGTGTTCGAAGAAAAGATAAGAAAGTCAGTTGATATCTTTTTTGGATGAATTTTTAATCCTTGTTGTGAATTTCAGGGACTAGTCGAGCCAGAGTTACCAGAAAAGTAGAAAGAAACTGTCGAGGTCAGCCCTTCTGTTTTACTTTCACGTGAGATTGTGTGAATCGCACTATGCACGAAGCTTTTACGATTTACATGTGTATACATACCTGTAGGTGGGAGTCATACCTTTCACGTTCTTTCTTCACTTTGTTACCAACCCCAGCGATCGTATCGACGTTGTAGTTCGTTTTCGTGCGAACATGGTTATATATTGATATAATAAATACTTACAGCAACTCAACCACAGACTCGGAGAAAGAATACTTCATCTACGTCGAATTTGTGGCACTTTTTCTATCCTACACTAATTGAGCGAACAACAGAATAAAAAAAGCTTTCTTTATCAAAGCTCATGTATAGCGTTGAATAGCCTGATAAAAAAAACCTTTTTACCATGAGGCCACTATGAAGATCGAATTCCCGACGTTTCGGTTGTTGATTCTCCAAAGTTTTTCTATAGTCATAATTTGTAGACTGGAAGTGCTTTCTACTTTTGTATTGAAAGGTTATACATTTCTCCGATAATGTCTGACTTTGAACATTTTTCCACTTGTCTGACTATGAAAGTTTGAAGTTACTTTGAATCAAATGACACAGGGAATGAATAGAAAACTCCTGAATTATCAAAGAATTTGCTAAAATGATTTTGCAGATTGTTTTTTGTATATTCAACGTATAAAATATGCGCATCTGATGTATACAAATTGTATATAGATTTTGTGAGGGTTGTACGAAATCATTTTTCAAAAGAGATCTTTTTGGAATATTTGATCCACAGTGTCAATAGATTTTTAGTGATTCGTCAACAAATCTCAATGTAATAAGTATGTATTGTAAATTCTTAAATCTTTAAATTCATCGGGATTATATATAGTTTCTATATGATTCAATATAATTATTTAATACGAATTCTTTTGAATTAGGAAAAATTGTCTAGTGTCCATCGATTTTCAAGAAATATTATATTATTGAAACAAAAATTGTTTCCACATTGTATGACTCTGATTTTCAGGATACTTATCATTAAGGAAATCAAATTCTACCTTGGAAGAATACATCTGCGAGTAGTTTTTTTTTTTCATTTCATCATTCATTTCAAGAGCATTTTTCTTTCACAATCTGTTTCTAAAGTCTCCCGAAGAGATTGAGAAAAGGGGGAAAAGAAATAAATGTATGTATTTATGCATATATATATATAATAGTAACCATTATTCTTTCTGAAAAATGTCTCCGATGTAAACGGGAATAATTTATCATTCTCATCAGGAATTTATAAATTGAGTTATATTTGTGAATCGGGTCACAAAACTCGGTGCACAATAATCATTTCATATAGTTGAATTCGAACGTATCCGTAATAAATGTGTAGATGTTTTACGTGAAGGTCCGTGCTAGAGTTTGGCGAAGCTATAAATTATAGGTTTTATCGTGAATTAAAATCGTCGGGACACGAGAGAAATGTCAAAGGAGATAATAATAACGATCTCTTGACTATTCACATTGAACGCTGTCCTTCTATGCAGTTATTATATTCGAAAGCCCTCTTTATATTTGGGACACGTTGTATATTTGTATATAACGATGGTGGTGTAAGTAATAACACGATCTGTTTGTCACTCACTTGTGTTCTCAAGTGCTTCGCTTTGATAGACGAGAAACAAGCGAGCGAACTTCAGCACAGAGTGTTTCACGATTGGCGACCCAGATGACAAAGCAAATAAACAACAGGAATCTCGTTTGTTTTTCATTCTCCTACGAATCTTTCCTTCCTACAAAATAATTTTCCTTTTTATTAAAATATCTGAACTCTTGAGCAGAAGAATATAGAATATAGTCCGCCGATCGATGATGTTCAGCGAGAATAAGAAACGAGAGGCGTTCGAATGCTGCTTCTTTTTTTTTTCTCAGCATTTTAAATACAAACGTGTCGACTCAGGAGAATAAATATGAAGATATCGAGAGAGAATCGACCTAGGTGCATTGAAAATTTTACGTCATAATTTCATTTGAAATTCTTCTCGTAAACTGAGAATACCGTCCACCTAGCGTCCCTTTGTGCTAATTAATGCATAACCATGGATGGACTTGGAACAGACACTTCCTGTCAAGTTAGCAGCAGTCACATTCCTTTTGAATGATCATGCATACAAATTGACGTTATTTGTCCGTCGTTTGCTATGCCACGCAATCATCATTACCGTTATTAGTATTACTATTATTCTGCCCAAGTAGCAATTGATCTTCATACAAAGAGGAGAATTACCATTCTACAAGTAATTCATCGAGATCCAGATTCGTTAATCAAGCTTTTATTATTATTCTAAAATTCATACAACATTCAAAATAATTTCCAAACTACGTCCTTGAGTTCCATTTTCAACACGCTTGATTAAAATATCTCGAGTAATTTCAGGAAGATTGTCTTAAAATTATCCGTTTTCCTACCGCTACAGTTCGCATTAGGAGAATCGTACGACTATATAGCGTTGTGATAATGAAAAGCTCTGTACCGAAGAATAAGTATACGCGCGTCACAAAATGAAGATTCTCGTCGCACTTGTCACTCGCTTCCCTGCGAGCGAGCAATGTATCGTCAGAGACGTTGAACTTCAAGTACGCGATGGTACGAGTATGAACGAGAAGGAAGAGAACTAGATAGAATACAAATAAAACACACGTTGAAGATGACGATTATGACGAGTTCAAGGATAAACGCTCGTTGCGAAGTGACGGTGGATCAAAAAGTTCATTTCCATTTGTAATTTCCAGCACACAAGGGAATTGGGAGAAGAATTTGTCGAAGAACAGACAGAAAATCAGTCGAATTCTCTACGAAGTTGTAACCCCGTTTCAGTTACTCCACAGAGGAAGAATAAGTTGAATTGTGAATATATTTATAGTCGACAAACTGTACAACTCTCTGTGGTGGTGAGGGAGACTCGATGCATTCGTGTATGTGTGTGTATTTATTCTTGCCCCAGCACAATTTCGAGAAAGTTGGCTCGGTCTGGGACACCACCATGGCTATTCATACAGTTCATTCAATGTACTTTTATGCTTTACAACTTCTCCAATTATGTGTATATTATATATATAATATCCATACCATTTATAGTGGAATTGACTGAAATGAGGGAAAACCTCGGCGGATTTCATTATTTTGACGAGTGAACGGCACAACCACTCTGTGAAAGTTCATCTTATTTCCATACTAAAGCAAAATACCTCTAAATTTGTTCTTATTATCTAGTTTGCCATAATGACTTCGCCTTATCTTTCTCCTATATCTAAGTATCTTAATCGTCTTCTACCGTTATTACGCGGGCTCACAAAGATACCATAATCTCATTCAGAATTCACTTTTAAAGCATTTTGTCTGTGCGTGTACACATGACTTCGCTATCTCTTTTGGTAGCACATCATAGAATTATGTGAACCTTTTCGTACGAGGTGTACAAAAATTGCTCGGTTCAGGAATCGTTTCACGCTGTATGTGAATTCACTATTTTCAAGTATACACTTTCATTTGAGGCTTTTCTCATTTGAGGCGCGACAAATTAACTTGTTAACCTAATTAACTTTCTAGATCGAACGTTTATCTCATTTTAGGTGCGGTGTAATATATATATATATATTTTTTTGCTCTTCGTTTTCTTTGGCAATCAAATTGGAGAAATAGTTCTTGAAATATCTATTCGAGTGCATTGAATTCATTCATAAAATCTCGAAGAGATAAAAATCTGATACACTCGCGACAAAGAATGTTGATTTCATAATTTAGTTTTATCATTCAATTCGCCGACATTCAATATTTGAAACATAAAAATTTCATATCTTGTCATCTTTCTGCGTTGCCAACCTCAAAATCAAACCACGTTCAAACAATAGCGTGAGCAATCTTTCCCAACAACTCATCCTCCGAAGCAAATCGAGCCAGATCAGAACAGTGCAGCTCCCTTCCACGTCTCCCCGCTCCGTGTCCCGGTCTCTGTCGTTTCTTAAACCTCCAGACCAACCTACGACTTGGTATAAGCTCGGTTTTAGTTTGGCTCATTGCCAACTGGCTGCTGCCTTTTCTTCCACGATTCGAACTCCCGAGACATTCTGCACATCGTACGCTTACCTTTCGCTTCTACGCGTATACAATATTTCAATACGTTCTTATATCAATACAGGCTGATCAAAATACCAAATTGTTGAGTTACGTGTGTTCGAGTTGTGTGTTCGTTGAGCGAGGCAAATGAGTAACAATAAGATTTTTTTATTTTTTTTTTTTTCATGGAGAAAAAATTTGTCGATTCAGAAAATCCAAGAATCGCTTTCTTCCAACAACCCAGTTGACTGTGGTTTTTTTTTTATTTGATATGTGGATTTTTTTTGTCTGTATCTAGTTTCAGCGAATACCAAATGTGATAATAATCAAGAACGTTTGTAATCTAATTAGATAGAGGATTCTCTTTAAGTCGCGCTTGCTAGACTTTCTCTCGGTAGTTACATTCATTTGTTGAAATTACTATTGTGTATGTTACATGAGTGCATTTTGCCTTATGCAATTCCTTTTGAACCCTTGTAATTCGTTTATGAAGTTCATTAAGAGACTTGAATATCCGAATTCATGGGACAACGAGAAAATCATTGTTCATACCGTTATGTCGGTGAATTAGAATGGATTCGTGAATGTTATGCTCGATACGGAATTGTCTTTCCTCTGTTGAATGGATGTGGAATAAACATTGATTCACGAGAATTATGTAACTTTGATTGCATTAGATTCTGCATGTTACAGACTATTTTCACAGATTCTTTATTCTGTGAGGACAAAAATTAACGATTATGCTTGAGTAAAAAATCGAATTTCCATTTGTGAGAGAGTAAATACATTTCTAAAGGAAAATTTATCAAAATTATACATAATGTATATGCATTTACATTCAACCTTTGATCTTAAATTATCTCGAAAATGCTACAATTTGCGCCTTTGGAAAATCAAGGATTTTAAGAAAACAAATTTAGAATTTAGAATTTCAGAAATGGAGCATACTGCAATAACATAATTCCTCTTCTGAGAATTTAGATTTCGTTTTATAAAAGTTCTCCAAATGGAAAAGTTGCTTGTATTCGGTCATGGAATATACCTGTGCAATGCGATCCATCAGTTCACCGACATCCTGTATAAATAGAAAACGAAAATATCTGCAACAGGAAAAAAATCAATTTTTTAAATCCACATGGTATCCAACCATTTTGCGGAAACAGTGAATTCTCCTCTCCCGTCCTGCATATTTTATAATTCAAGATATGCAACTCTCTCGGAGCATATAATATTTATATCGTATATCTAAAATTCACGTACAGAGAAAAACAGCGAGGAGGTGTATAATATAATCAGATTTGGAGGAAAGTACAGACGCGCGTTGCATCATTGTCGTCGTTTGTCGAGGGTCGATATATAATCTTGCCAAACGTCACGAGAATTGAATTTCAAGAGGTGGAGAGGAAGGAAAGAGAGTGTATTGAATTTGAATGAAAGTTGTTGGAGAGACTCGTTTGCGTGGATTTTTGAAAAATTGGAAGGTTTTAATGATGATTTTGTGTATGCTATATCTTAAATTCCACGATATAAAGAAGAAATGATGAGAATTCCGGTTTTGAGTGGTATTGAATTCGTATCTGGATAATTCCACAGATTCTTCAAGATGGGAGAGTGATTTCTTCTACTGAATTGACTTATTCCTAGAATTTAAGTAGAGCTGCAATGGATGTCATCATATTATTTTCCTCGCTGAAGTGAGCTTTTCTCGGTATACTAAGTGCAGAGACGTAGAAGAGAAATTCTTAATCTTCATCATTGAGTTATGTTCTTTGAATTCATTTTTGTTACATAGATGACATAGATGTTGCATAGATGAGATCACTATATCTTGATGTATTTTGACGAAAATGATATGAACTTGAGGTTAAAAATGATGAACCTTAACCCTCAGCCTACAACGCAGAGTCAAAATGAAAGAAGTAGATACGAAATATCATGAAGTAATCAGTCTTATGACTGGTTTGATGAAATCCTTCAACCCTGTCTATTATCCGCTAAACGCTCAATTTCTACATATTTACGATACGTACATACTATTTGTTTATTTCTTTTATATATTTAATAAAAATGTGTTCATTCGTTCCACTTTATATATCCTCCAAATGGGAAAATGTTCTAAATTATATAAAATTGATATATAATTTCGATTAATTGGTTGTAGAACTCTGAAATCAGTAGTATGCTCAACGTGAAATTATCTTCGGTTTCCGTTTGATATATTATAATTTAGCATACAATTCAATTAAAAATTCCAGGTCTGAAAAACAGATGATTTTGAATGATGAAATCCAGATGGGAAGATACTTTGTGACCCATCGTATATAGTATTGCTTCTCCCACAGTTTTTCATAGCTCCTGAGGTTTTTAATTCATGAGAAAAAAGACCTGCTCTTCAATGCAACTACCACATTTGGTGAAAAAAACTTCAATACAGATTCAAATTGTCTCTTCCAGGGCCATATTTGAATCGAAATTCTTTCTGTAATCGCTGTATGTTCGTGCATCAGCTCTTCCACTCTCTCTCTCTCTCTCTCTCTCCCTCTTCTCTCTAACGACTTTTCTTTTTCATAAAAACCGAAGCTTTATTACGCGAGCAAGGATGTTTTCGAACAATGCATTACCATTGCATCTCCATGGATTCGTTCGTTTGTACGTCAGTTCGACATTTCTGTACCACAGGTTTGAATGTTGAAAAAAATTCAGATGTCGAGCATTAAGTTTATATTCATGTTTAATGATTCGCTGGACGTTGAACACCGAAGTTCAAGTTAGAATGAACAACAGGATAGGCTGCCGCCAAATTTCATCTGAGTTATCGGCGATGTGATTGTTATTTTCATCCCCCTTTCGCTTATGAATCTTTTCAATATGAGAATTTCGATGAAATTATGTGATTAATATGAAGGGATAAACGTGCAAAGATGATCACATTTTACTGAGTCGTCATCCTAGAATTATTTTTCCTGTAATTATTCCAGTATTAAAAGTTGATGAACATATATAAACCACCTCACAACGTATTTACGGTGTAGCGAAGAGAAAGAAATGATCAACGATTCAGCATTGGATACGGTTTGAAAACTCGCAATATTGAAAAGTGGGCTCATGGTTATTTGAATCTGTTACAGTTTCGATCGATATATTTTTTACATTTGATGATTTAATTCCCCTTTTCCCTCCATCAAATTGATGTAGATATCATGTAACGAGACATGAATTGAGTGAACGAGTTGGAAATTACAGATACAAATATCATGCTCCAATAATGTTTGTAGATTCAAATAGAAACGAAAGCGCCCCAAGGCTGATTAAAATCTTCCGTCTCTTTTGATGATTGAAAACCCTGTGAAAAATAATTTCGTATCACAAATTTATTCGTCGGAGTTCAGCATTCGTTGCCTACAATATTAAATATGATCGTGTATAATTGTTGGCAAATAACAAAATTATGCGATGAGAAGATCATCTTCCCTTGTACTTGGAGGAATTTACTGGAAATATATGCGAATGAAGGAATTTATATGCGGAATTCCTCAAGATCTTGATGAACTTCGGATGGTTTGTTTCTTTGATACAGTTTACCTACGGAAACACTACTTTATTTTCCCACTTGCTGATAATGCAGTCTTTGAATAAACACTTTGAAGAAAACTAGGTGTTTCTCTTTGATATCCTTCCCTCAGAACATATACTGTTAGAAGTTTGTTGAAGTTCAATTTTTAAGTTGTCGTTTGACAAATTCAATATATGGTAATATTGTTTCAATTTCAATCGATTCATCAAGTATTTATTTCAATAAAATCACAAAAACCTTCCCTACTATGATATTCTCAACTTCCTGACAAAAATAAATATGCGATAGAGTCATAAATTGATCAAATTAATCCAAATTCGAACCAATGTTCACTATATATTGATATTGTAGTGCAGTTATTCATACGCAGGTTATAATTGTATTGAATTTTATTTCATGTTGATCCAAAACCACCTACCTTTTTCATACATGTCAATAGTAAAATGTACAATTCCGTTTGTTCCTCGAAAACACATCACATTATATCCCGTATTTACTGGCACATTTTCTACCAGCAGTGTTTTTGTACTCTTTACATATCATGGGTATTGCAACTTTGTATATTCCATTATTTTATTTATCAGAACATTCCGTTGAACTTTCCGGAACTGTAATTTGATTGATAAGCCTCCATGTGTATGCGGGTTCGAATGCAGGGAGTTTAATATACAGTATATCCGAATGATGAATTTCAATATGAATAGCAATTGTGTATTGGAAAACGATGTTGAAATAATTACATTGAACTTTTACACAAATGTAATTCATATTTTATACTTCGTTGTTTTCGCCACTTTCATTCTCTCTACAATCTTTGACGCTTCGTCTGCGTTCCATTGGGTGTAACTTTGACAAAAATCAATAGGATATTTCAAATGTGTGGTTCTTATTTTCTCTGAAAATTTTGATATCGAGCAATTGAATCCAATATTTATTCAACGTGGATTCCCACAAACCAATTATCGGAATTTTTTCGCAATTATTGGAGAGTCATCGACCCGTTAAAATACCGATAACCATTTCTCGGATATGAATTAATTTCTGTAAGAATAGAATGAAATTAGACGCGAGCGTGTCATGTTTTCCGGGATGATAAATTTCCAAATTTGCATTATCAAAAACAACAACAAGAATTTGTGGTGAAATTCATTGTTGGATTACAAGAGTCGTGGATCGGGTTCATTTTTCGACGAAATTCGCTTGGAAACATTGCGCATCTCATCAGAATTCTATTGTTGTTTTATAGTAGAGTTCATTAGAAGATCAGTACATTCCTCGGTTGCTATGTACCATGGTAAATTCGATTGCAAATTTCTCTCCATGTTGGATAACTATGCGAATTTCATTCCATTTAACTACATTAATTTGCAAATTACCGCTGATATCTGAGATAACAATTTTATCGTTGCATCAAGTACAACGTCGATATTTAATGGTTCGCATTTTAATGACGATCAAAGCGTGGCTATTCTTTCGAATGTATCTCACCATTACTACAAATAACGTACCTACGTTTTCCAATCGACTCGACGAGAATCGCAACGAATATACGCGTCGACAAGACTCTCATCAGGAAGCCATCGCGTTCCCAAACGATGATATACGGTGGAACATCGGAAAAGAATAATACATGGTGTGTTTGTTATTTTGGGCGCAGATACGCAGGTGTGCGCGATCAGTATGGAATCACGTTTGGAATTAGTCGTAAAAGCGTGGATAGAAACGATCGCATTTTGAATGTAATCCAATTACGTGCCACATGGTTTGTTTCAATGCAATTTTTGTAATGCTCGCGAATTTTATTGTGCTGCTTTAATAAAGCTTCCAAACGATGTCTCTTCTCTCTTTTCTCCTTTCTCTCATTCATTCTCCAACATGTACATGAATCTTGATTCAATTACGTTTGATAAAGGAAGGTAAGGAACTAAAGAAGTCGTCTAATAATTCATTCAATGCTATTCATTATAATTATTCCCTTTTATATCAAGAACGAGCACGAGAGATGAAAAAATAAATTCAGATGCTATCTAACAAGGTTAAAGATAACAAAGAACAATCTTTCCGCTATTATATATGCACGTGCATAGTAAAGAAGAAAAACTTTTTCCACGATTCTTCTTTTCATCGTTCAACTCACTCGCCGGGTCTCTCTTTCGTTGTCCCAATGGAGCCTTTAATGCGGTCGCGTTTGTAGATTCGTGGTGAAAAAGCATAACGTGAAATACCTACCAGACGAGTGCGAAACGAAAGAGGGAGGAAGAAGGAAAGGTCTTGCAAAGGCGAAGTGCAAAAGGCGAAACATAGAGAAATATATAGAGGGTGTGTAATGGGAAAGCGGGAAAAGAGGAAAAAAGAGGAAGATGAGAGTCGTAAAACGTTGTTCCACAAGAACCGTGGAAGTAAAAGTACAGCGAGCATGAGTGGAAAAGAGAAATATCTTAACCCTTTATTTTATCCGATCGAGGAATTTCATTTCAACACGTGTAACTCAAGAAGAATTTTTGTCGAAGGGTTTCATTGTTTCTCATTTGAGTTCTATCTTTTGAAATCGATGTATTTTCAAATCATTTCAGATTTGATCGAATACTTACAAATTCGCTCAACAACGTCTCAAACGTTCTTGATGATTTTCTTTTGTTCATTCTTGTATTAGATTATTGGTACAATATCGTTCTATTTTCAAACACAAAATGTAATTGAAAAATTCAATTTCCAACTATTTCTACAATACTCATTCGAAGACTTTATTCCACCCGGTCTTCGATAAAAAAAATAATTTCACCACACGATGAATTCATGAAACTTCCATTCGAAGAATAATTTCAATTCAAATTCCAGCCATATCATTCTGAAGTAACAATCGAAACTCATTCTTCTCCCTACAACTTATTACGAATTCAGCCACTCGCATGTGGGCAAAAAGTCCGCGCATTTTTCTCGTTTGTTCTTTTCTTGTTTTCATCTTTCAATCTCTCTCACACATTCGAATCAAAATTCAACGCGAATAATGTACTTATTGCGTTAATGAATGGAAAGAACAGGATAAAAAATTTTTATTCTATACGAAGTTCCTTGTTCGTTAAGGGGAAAAAATACGTTTTTTCAATTTTTTATTTGATAATTGCGGTGGCACTTTTTAGGAAGTCGTTGGTGAAAAAGTATAATTTGTGAGATACATTCTGCGGTGTGTGAGAAGAGCAGAAAAAGTCTCGTCGAGCATCAAAATGGGAGAAGGGAAATGGAAAAAAAAGGAACTGAGTAGCTATTTATTGGGGGGAAAAAAAAGAAGGTGGATGCCGGTTGAAAAGTGAATGAGGGAGAATGAATGGATGAGAGAAAGACAAGAGAGTGCTTAACACGTCGTATTATGGCGTGTTCGGTATACATGATTGATAACTTTGCATTTTCAATTGCTGGGATTTTTTTGTTAAATGCCAAATTTCGATAGGAATCGAAGAAATTTGCTGGGAGAAGGTATGTATGGATTATGTGGAATGCGTGGAGGTTCCGTATCGCAAAGAGTGCTTTTATCGAATTAACGCGGAATGCATTAGCATCATATATGGGGAAATGATAATTCTTCTCAATATTGAAATGAATTTGATGTACAGGTATCGTACAATACAGAAAATCGAATATCGAGATTTTCATATTTTATATACAGAGTTTTATTTGATGTATCAATGAATTCGGTATTTTACTTGATGTAAGATAGTCCAAATAAAGGTTTGACTTAATTTTTTCATTGTACACGCATACTTTGATATTTCACTGAATATCAAAGGTTTTGTGATAGAAGAGACTTCCAGGACCACAGAACGTTGTAGAACAGTAAAATCGAACGATAGATTAGACTTGGATTCAACGTAAAATCGATTCCTATCGAGTCAGCCACTGCGCAAATCGATATAAAGAACAAACAATGGTTTTCAGACAATGCTGATCCAGTACTTGGCCAAAGTCATCGTTGGAACGTATCAAATATCTTGCTCAACATTGGCTCAATGCCATCTCACTTCAAAGTCGGTAGTTTTAACATTCGAATTATCCATGATACCAAAATTGCAGCCATTCACTCATGAAATGCCTCTTTCGCAGATATCCTCTACACATTTGACATAGTTTGAAATCCTTTCATCGTTGAAAGCAAATAAGGAAAGAAAAAACAAAACCCCTTACGTTCTTAATTTTTCTCTCCAAATGCCAGTACTATGATTTATCCCCTATACCGTTAATGCTTTTCAATAAAAAAAGTTCTTCCCTCGTGTCCATAAAATGATCGCTTCGAATCAATATTTTTTATTTGATAAAGTTTTTTTTCTCCTCTCTATCCCATGCCGAAAACACTTTTTGTTGCGATCGAGCAATCGCATTTTCACGTACACTGCAGTCCATCGGAAAAAGAGGAAAAAAGCATTCGGCAAAGTGCGAAAAGTAAAATGAAAACATACGGAGAATGCGTGATGGAAAGGTTAAAAGCTAAATAGGAAATGAGAGTCGTAAAATATTGTAGTACGAAGAACCGTGCGAGGGCGAGCGTTCAAAAACGGCTGTAAAAGAGTGAATTTCATGAAAAAAAGGAATCATTTCATAACGTAGATGCGCTGGATTGGAACATTTGATGGATACAAACTTTCTTTTGATACATTTTGCGATACTTTCAACGGACGCGGTGACGCGCTCATTTTGATTCTCGATCTTCTTTCATTTTCTTCTACATTTGTATTGTGTTTTTGTCATTAGATTTTTATTTCTTTACATTAAATGACTTGGGTGAAGAACAGTTTCATCTCCTGAATTATCATTGATTGAATATAAAGATCAGCAGATAGTATATTGATTTATATATATGCTGGGGAAAGAATTTTGGAAACTTTCCACCCTCTTTTTCAATAGGAAACATTCTAAAGGGTGCTTTGGCAAGAGTTGAGTATCATATCAAGGTTTTTCGAAATGTCCCGTTCTGCTTTTTTGCCCCTTGTGCGCAAAAAAACACGAACCGATCCAGTTAAGATTCAAATATCTTTGAGATTTCTTGGCAAAACATCTTAAAGATATCTGGACGTCAGCTGGGAAATAGATCAATTTTGGGTTGAATAAATTCACATTCGATGAATATTTGATGAACCTTAAAATGTCCGTAGCTTGATTTTAGGTTACACCAAAAAACAAAGTTGAAAGCGCATTTAATGTTCAGGTTCAGTTGCTCGCATGCACACAGCGATATTCGTTCCACATTTTGCTTCAACAGAAATGAGCTTATCCACTTGGAGTGGTATTTTCACGCATTCAGAGTGAACTGTCACACTTTCAGGATCAAAGTGGGTGTCAATTTCTAACTCTCGAAAAGTGAAAATTGCACTAAAAGGCTTTGACAAACTCACTTATAATTGGCTACAGAGTAAAATCTCATTCCAAACATTTTAGAGAAAGAGTGTGACTTTGAATTAGAGAACTGTAGAAGTCATCAACCAGTACATTCAATTGAAAATTCCAGTACCTTTGCAGAAATATTCCAGCAATTTACTGGAATTTTACAGTAAAAAATTCGTAAAATTTTAGAAAATGTACTGAAAATGAACATTTTTTACTGCCAAGACGCAGTAAATTTCCGGGTTTTTTTTTTAAATAAAATCCTTTTATAGGGATTTCACATTGAAGAGGAAATCTCTTAAAAACGGTTCATATATCATAACTTCTCGCATTTACAATAATTAACGAACATAATGAGTTTATAAATGAAAGTGAATGAATCAAAGTTCATTTTCGAAATATTTCTCTCAGGTTGCGTTATTAATATTTCGAAAAATGATATCATCTAGCTTGCGATGGAGTTTCATGGCTCATTCTTGAGAGTCCGTGGTTGATATAATTAGCGAAGGATAATCAAATTTTCCCGTTCACTTTCTCGGCTCATACGAGTCATCTACTGTAACCACTAGATGTGAACATTTACCAATCTCTGAAGACAGCTTGGGCTAAAATCAAAATTGTAAGCTTAATAGACACAATTTCCATGAATTATAAGGTTTAGATGTAATAATAGTTCAAGGAATTCATGGAAGTATTTTTTTTTTATGCAATTCAAACGCTATCCAAAAACATTTTATCACAGGAAACGTCTTATCAAAATAGTTCTATCAATATAATATCATTTGCACAGTATTATTTCGGAATATTGCAACAACATTTTGAAACATCTTTTGCTATGTAGATTTTGACGGCATTTTGATTGAATCGTGCTCATAAAAGAGTTGTTATTTATTCTAAAGACGATAATCATAATAATTAAGTGTTTTCTCCAGTCTGGAAGCAATGAAAGTTCCTTTGAAAGGATCAAATAAGATAAACACTGGGGAAAAAGAGACTGATGAAAAATTTGAACTCTCCTGTGAGTTTATCTATTTCAAAATTCTTGGTCAAATGGAATCCTGTCTGTTTTTGGAGAAATCTTCTTTAACAGTGGAATAGTTTTCACTCCAAGAATTTTTGACAGTGAAATCCGTTTTTTTTCAGAAATCGTGCTACTGATTTTTCAGTTCATCTCCCGATTTAAATTTTCACGTTTCCGCATCACTGCCTTGAGGAATGAAATTAGGTTCATTATGTAACCGAAAGGTTGCGAGAATCCATCACCTAAAAGATGGGAGAATTGAACAAATACGGATCGTGCGCTCCAGATTGCGTCTCGCGAGAATATCGAATGAGTGGGATTGGGGAAATTATTGACAGAAATTTTAGATTTTTATACAATAAGCAGACATCGTTTCACTCGTTTGTTTATGGTTCAAATAGCTTTGATTATCATTGCATTTTCATAACCCACATAGCGCGCGTTCCGCTCGTCATCTAGTGTTTTGAACGGTACCCATTTCTTCGTACAAGAATGGAGACCAATTCCTGATTTGTTATCCATAATGCGCCAAATCAATTTCAAAAATACAATCACCATTTATTTTCTCTCTCAGCTGCATTCAATGATTTTTTTATTATCCTTTCAATAAGTCAGTAAAATATTCATTTCTTGTGAATAAAAGGATAAACAATCATTGGAAAATTTTATTACAAAGTCAGTCTATCCGTCACGATAATTCTACAGTGAAATGTACCGTCAATGAGATTATTAGTGATTGGAAGTTAGACAGTAAGTAATAACTAGATGGATTGTTTCATTTTGACTGTGGGCAAACATGACGCCTTGTTATGCAAATAGCACTCTCTGTCTCTGAATTCAGAACAGTATGTTAGGACCTCATTGATCCTCTCCGCAACTGAATGCAATCTTATGATAAAATCAGTCAGGCGTTACTACATAATCTATAAGATCGAGTTATCGTTTTGGTATTTCACAAGAACCACTGTCAAATTTTTGTTTGAATTTATATAATATCCATTGTATCGATCAACAAATTTTGCTCAATGTCAGAGTTCAATGGTATAGGTCAAAGATTTATTTCAAAAGGTTTTTTAATAGTTCATGATCGAATTATCAATCAGTTCTCGTTTTTCTATATATTCTCAACATCAATTTGTGAATAGAGGATTTTTTCACATATAAAAAAGAAATCTCATCTCTTGTTCCTTTGGTATTTTATTTAGGATTTTGCGACGACCGACTTTTTGATACTCTTTTTTTATACGTGATAAGATTTTTACGAGGATAATCCCCCAGGAATTCAAATTCTTATTCCTACAGTTCATTTCTCTACTGTATAATGATTCTACGAAGTTTGGAACATACACTGATCTTGAGTTAACATCATGAACAATGTTGTTTTGAAGGATTTTTCATTGTTTGAATGTAAAATCAGAATCAATTGAAATTGGAGTGGCACGTACACGGAGAGGAATAGATACTAATGGGTATAAGAAATTTACTAGTGGTTAGTATACGAGGACAAGTATCCAGATTGTATAAATTTATTCTTGTCCTTAGTATCCATATGCTAAGGAGTATTAAATATATTATACCCCTTAGCATATGGATACTAGGAACAAGAATAAATTTGTACAATCTGGATACTTGTCCTCGTATTCTAACCATTAGTATCTATTTCTCTCCGTGTATCTAATGAAGATTTGATGTGGAAACTGTCAAAGATATTGAAACGAAACCTATTATTTCGGAAGCTCATGGAGCTTCTCTAATTTTGGTTCAAATATTTCTCTCAATTTGAATCTGAATTTTATTTTATATTCTAAAAATCCAACCACTCAATCTGTACTATAACATATCGATTTTCTGTAGAATTGTTGAGAATAGCAATTCAGAAGAGAAGGATTTTGTCGCATAACCCCACGAAATAGATTTAAACCTCAACGTACATCTCATGAAACATTGATCCGCATAACTATCAATTTCCTCACGAAAATCATTGAGGAATCACCGTCTTATCTATTTCACGGTAATCAATCCAGTTGCGGAATTAAACTCATCAGTTATTCAACCCTGATATACGCATATTCGTATATATGTATTTGGTGCGTGTAGATACGTGTTATCTGTGTACTTCAGCTTGTATCTCCTCCCATATATCGTTACATTAGACGTAGATATACATGTACGTGGGTGGGTTGTATATCGGCGATACGACGACGCATGAATCAGCATGAAGAAGGAGCAGGGCATGAAACGCGTCTTTGCGGAAGAAGAACTTGTTTCAAGGGAGTAAAAGTGGAACGATAAAGACGCAAGTAGGGGAGAAAAGAGTGAAAAGAAAGGAGATAAGGCACGTTTACTTGTACGAAAGAGAAAGGAAGATAGACATGAAATAAGATAGAAGCAGAAAAGAGAGAGAGAGAGGAAGACTCTTAGCCTTTAGTCGGCGATAAAATGCTGTGCCTACTTGGTTGAATGGGAGAGCCACCCCCTTAAGTTTACTCTTCCTTTTCTATCCCATGTTCACCCACTCTTCAACCACCACGACACAACTCTGCCGCTTTTTGCACTACAACGTTTTACGACCAACTACACTCATCCCCTTAGACTTTTCTTCGCTTCTTCTCACCACCACCGCTACCCTTTAGTCACACAACTTCCTGCTTTTGGTACTCTCTGTTTCGCTTTTTAAGCTTCGTCAAGCATTTTTTTTCTTATTTTGTTTTATCGATATACTCACCCTAAATAAGATCGTACGACATGCGTATTCCATTTTTCTATTTCGACGTAGGAGGTGAGGTTTTGTTTTCAATGCGACGTTTCATTTGCACACAATTATATTCTCGCTTCATATCGTCCTTGGATATTTGTATAATCCACTTGCCTGTCTTATACTTTGAACTTCTCGTTTTTTGTAACGTGATACCACTTAACCCTTCTGCTTGACAGTTGGGCTCAACACTTCCACTTCATATCTCATTCTTTTAGGTTCATGTTTTTGTCCTCGTTTACACTCTTCTATCGATTAGCTGCAAATACTTTTTCCTTGTACGAAGTATGAACTATTGAACTCGCGTTGAATCATTATATTTTTCTTGAGTCCTCCTTACGCTCAATTTTATAAATTACAAATTTTTCTTCTGAATTCTCTCCGAGTCCTCTACATTTTTCGTTATCTTGATGAGAAATTTGTTTTTCCATCTAGTCTCTTTCAATGTGAATATCATGAAGACTATTGGGAAGTTATCAAGCGAAGTGCATCCTCTCTATTAGCTAATGAAAGGAAGAGGGGCATGAGTCCTAATTGAATTCTCCGCGACAGATAGTCTTCTTGCGAGGTTCTAATAAAAAAAAATATATATAGATATATAAAGCGATCGAGCGAACGAGCGTGCGTGCGTGCTGGCCTGCTTGTTTGCTTGCTTATTATTTGCTCGCCCTTTCCTGTAAAAATTCATATACACAATCCACCGGTGGGGAAGACAAAGAGATTTTACTTCTACAATAATTAAACCCCGGGGTTTCTTTCAATTTTTTAAAGGTACATGATATTTGGAAATCAGCCAACCGTTCAATTTGAAACCCATCCAGTTTGAAATAAAGAAAGATTTGGACAAGTATTTTGATGGAAATGTCGATTGTGAATTCGATCAACTTTTGGATGGATAAATGTACGAGGATAATAGCCATTAGCAAATGAAAGTTTTAATGAAAACGTTGCAGAGGGATTTAAAATTCAACATTCATGTATGTACTTCTGTGTTTTCCATCTGTGATCGATTTTCAATCGTACGATACATTCATTTGGTACTTTTATTTAGATCCATTGATGAATAACAATAAATTTTGGTGAATTAAGGGTTATCGAAGTTCATTATATCTTGAATAATGATTTTTTCGCCGATTTGGGGATTTTTTGTGAAATATATTGACATCGTAACCCTGTATCGACATCCTTTCAATAGCTTCTCAATTTCTGAAGTTGAATGAAATCTCAAGACTTCTCTTATCACTTGGAAGAAACTGGGTCATGGATTGAAAAATTTCAATCTTGAAAAATCAATCCGTGAAAGTGTAAAAGTTTGGATTTTAGTTTTCAAAGCTTGAATTTTGAGGAGTAGATTTTGCACTCGTTATTCAGTTACTCGGATCCCATTCTCATCTTATTTTGTTTACAAATAAGTAGAGATATAAGAACTTTATGCTAGGAGCATGAGAGCATGAATTCAAATAATGCGATTTAAGCTTAATATTTTCATTATGCTGAACTATGTAATTGAAATTAACTTGAAATTCGCGAAATTTGCTGCATAATCATTTAAAAAATCGCGAATTTCAAATTTCCAACAAATTTTTGTCCTGAAATTTTGTTGGAAAATTTTGTTTCTAAAATTGAAACAAAATCTCCCTTGAAATTTGGACTCTGTACCGTGGTGGATGGATTAATCAAAATTCATTAATTCAATTCAATATCAAGAACTTTGGTTTAAATTTGATTCAAATTTTTCTCAGGATGAGTGGAGTATTACAAAAATCCTGCGGCAATACATTAAACTGGAACTCTTCCTGAGTACTCAAAATCAAAATTAATCACCGTCGGATCAGAATTAAGTCAAAGGTGGATTTTTGTCTATGGATTCACCAAAATTTCCCACTACGAAACAATCGATTTGTTTTTATCACTGAAAACAGCGAATAATTGGAGCGAATTGGGGGACCTTTGGGTGCACCTAATGAACTCAACTATTGAATATTTTATATGATTACGATTGTATGACATTATATAATATACATATATCCAATAAAAGATGAATTATCAAGTATCGAATGAGGATAAAAAGAAATACAAATAAAAATTTGAATATAATTTGTTGTCTAATTATCCATGATGGATATAGCGGTGGAGATGAGTGATAATTAATGTTTGAGTCCATTCGTTTAGGTCCTTTGAAATTGTAGAGAAGTGTAACTAGCACGAACAGAGGTCATGATTCATTCGTGTGAATTTTAGTTTCAGAATATCAGCTTCCAAATTCACTAAAATGATGAGACTTCACATTTCAGTTATGAAACTCTGAATTACGTGTGTTTAAAGACTGAAAATTCATTATTTATGGGTATTTTGCGTCATACTGATTCACATGTGTTGTTCAAAATCAACAGGAAAAGCGTTTTGATAATCAATAAGGAAATATAAATAAATAATTTTAGCAGAAAATATGAGTAGAATTTTGAAAAACAAAGAGTATAACTGATTTTTGCAAGCATAAATCGCTCTCCAAAAAAGGAGAAAGTTGCTATCTTTACAAATAAGTTTCCAGATTTCAAGTTTCATTCATCAATGAATGAATAACGAAGATTCCAAACTTGGCTAATTTAATTCTCCTAATGTAGGATTCCGAAATTCTTCGTCTAAGCTTTGAGCAACGAATTCGAATCATCTTCTCTTAATTTCAAATTGCATGTTTTTATCTACGAATCTTAATTATAAGGTTTTGCTGTATCGCGATGTCGACAGGCTACTGTAAGTCATCGAAAACCGGTTTACGATGTTTTCCATGGATCGTAATTAGTTTACAGTTTATAACGTCTTACCTTTTTCATCAACTCGAATGAGACCGAATTTTCTGTGTGCATTAACAAACCTTTGTTGTAAATAGAATTGCAGTGCGAAACATACGAAAGGCGAATCAATGAAACATTGTATTATCGATGAGAATGAAAATTCAATCAGTTCAGTCAATTTTTATAGAATTATAAAATAAACAGTCAATGAGCGTACGAGAATTAAATATTCTTTCGTGATGAAATTTCAGCTTCCACTATAAACAGCGTAATATTAGATCAGAATATAATGTTTGCTAATAGAACAGAGTGTGCTGAATTTCAAACAATTAATGGATCGGGTGGAAGCTCGATATTTGTTGATATTGACTCAGAATCTGATACTGTTATTATAACAGTAATTTCAAGTCAGAATATTGAGTGAACTATCAAAGCTAGGTTTGTTGATTTTATAGTTAATAAACCATGAAATGGAAATTTTAGTATTTCTCAAGCAGGTTTGATTATTGAAAACAAAACAAAGTTTAACTGGACGAGGGAAAGTATTGTTACGACTTTATTGGTATCCAAGAGAAATGAAAACTGTGAGAATAACTGGAAATGCTGTTTTTGGGATATGAATTGCAAAATTCCTGTATTATGTCTGTACCTCTGAGAGATGAGTCATTTATTTAGATGCCAACAACCAAATTTGATCGCTGTTTGATTCCCTCTTAGCCGCAAACGTACTAATTCTTTTGTAACAGAATGGAATTTCTTCACAAATCTTCTTTTTATGGCAATTAGATCTCTTTGAGACCGTAATTCGCTTGAAACTTTGAAAAATAATTTTCTGGATTGCCGTAAAGTGTCATTGATGTCCACACATTTCCTAAATGAAACAGGAGAAACAAATGACATTTTTCAACGCTGTTACAAACGCCAAACATCATATTCTTCATGAATACTTGACGCAATGAGAAAGAAATTCAACCGATAATCATTCGTGAGAATTCTTGCGGTGGAGTTTTGTAACGATATTATTGTAACCCGCATTCGAAATTCATTCAGAATGATTTCTCCTCTTTTGGACGATGTATCTTGTACAAAAGAGAAATAAAGTAGAACTTGAAATTTCTTCTATTAGTGAACTCATAAAACTGATAATATAATACCATTGACATCGTTGATATAATATCAAAGCGGTTACGAAACAGTCATTTCCTTCTAGATCTCCCTAACGACTGTTCTGAAACCGGTTTCTCAAATCCAGACAAAGAGAAAGAGGAAATACGTTGCAGATAAAGAGCGTATCCAATAATTGAAGCTTCGGATATGAAGTTGTAAATATAAACCTATTATTGCGATTGTTTAAAAACGAAGTTACGTTTTCATACGAAAAAATCGATATAATTTATTCATTCTCGTGGAGTTACGAGGAGCAATAAATTCTTGATTTTTTAATAAAGGGAATAACGAAAAGGATGTATCTTATTACTCTTTCATTGGTGATTGCCATGCATATATGTATACGTGTACCCGTACGCGAGGAAGGAGAAAAAATATATAGTATCTTCAAAATCCTTTTACATTTATCTTTGTATTCAGCGTTGGAATGAAATGGAGGAGAAGAAGAATATGATTCAACATTTTATATTCTGAAAAAAGAATGGAGTTTTACGTATCGAATTCGTATCGCATATATATATACGCTATTAAATTGATCAATCGTTTATGAAATCCCATTGCAATTTTTTGATTAGATCTAACAACTCATTCAACAGAATAGTTTCATTTCTGTTCCCATTTCATACGCAATTCTCACGTTCGTCTGTGGTTACTTATCCTATTTTTGTATCTTTTCGTATTACAGGAGAGGTGATTGGCCAGCGGTTCTTGGGTAACGAGAGCCACGTCGAACACTTCAAGCTACTGGAACGAGCAGCCACTTCCATCTTGATTGGCGCCAGGTAATTATATAGTTATATATATATATATATATATATAAACGTGTACATACGGACGTATACCCGAACAACTGGACATTTTTTCGAATTGGAGGATAGACATTTAACGAATTTCCGTCCTTGGTAAATTGGGGATGAGGAAACGAAAGATGATTGTTCGTTTTGGTCCGAAGTCCTTGGATGTGGATAATCATTTCGAAACATTGGCGTCGGATGATTTTTTATATTCTCTACTCCACGTATAATTCATTTCTCTACGAGGTTTATATATATACACCTTTTTTTGTATATATGTATAGATGTGTAGTTATAAGTTCGGTGTGAGAAATAATTAACGATCCACTTAGAGATCTCGTTGACGTAACGTATTTTCATTCTCCGGACTGTATTAATATTTCACGTGAATAAAAAGGTTTAGAAATTTATTGTGCATACCGTTCTTAGTAATGAGTACGATTTCGATTAAATTCTTCCTGAAGAAGAAAAAAGTGAACAAGAAAGAGATATATCCAGGAGAAAAAGAAGTAGTTTGTATTCGGAATAGAAAGTGAATAACAACACGATGTTTGCAAATCTTAATAGTTATTACCAGGGAAGTTTAATGAGTTGATGATACTAGCGTTTCTTGCAACAATTCTTTGATGAGATTTACGGTGAGAGTTATAATTTGGATCATACCTGAACGATCGTTTGTATCCTGTATTCTAAATGATCTTCAATCAAAGTAAATGCCACTGGCGTATTTTAAATGATCATTCGAATGAAACGTGTTATTTGAAAAAGGATGTGAATAATTTTTGTGGAAATCTTTTAAATAAAATACATTCCTGAAGGTACTCACAGCATCCTGCTTCGGTACTGAGGTGTATCAAGGAAAATAACATTTTAAACAGTACTGAGCTTAAATGAGAAATTCGTCCCCCGGAATTCGTCGACCTGGCAAGGAGTGGAACGATTGGAAATGACTTGTCATGAAGACCTCACCTGGATTAGGACTCAAGAAAACCCTGACGAGAATGACCCTTTGAATCTTATTAGAAAAAAAAAAACAAGCAATATAGGAAATGAGGTGTGCTTTTGTCAGTTTTCTTCTATTTCTTACTAACTTTTGTAATGTCAACAATAATTGAAATTCAATCAAACCCCTATTATTTATTTCATTATTCAGCCTCTAGGATAAAAATTATTGTATTTCTATCCCTAGTTGAAACGTATAGCATCATGAATGCTTTACAAGTATTTAGTGAGGCCCTTGTAAGTGTCTAATATTTCGCTGGCGCGAACGTTCCTATGTGAAAATAGCCAGAGTTCACAAATGGTGCGGTACTGGCACAGTTGTATTTCCCAGACTTCGGCATAAACAACTGTGCCGATTCAGATTTCTAACTGGCGCCAAATGTTCGCCGGATTTCGGACGGTACTGGCTTACATGGTCAGACCATGGTCTTGAGCCAATATCGAATTAATATTGTTCGAAGAATACCCAGACCGTACAGAACCGCGTCAGTACCGAATCAGAGTTGGTTGGATAGTGGAATGCGAAAACAGACGATACGACACTAATATCGATGCAACGTTGTTCTAATACGAAATAGATAGTGGATAGGGATTCCACTGATCTTTCCAATAACCCGGTTACTTTGATGAGACAATAATGCGCCAGTGTTGAGCCAGAGTGAGTATTAGCATTTAATATGTTCGATAGATGACAATGTGCCAGTATTGATAGGACTTTGACTGACTATGAAATCGGTAGTGAACTGACGTTAGAATCACGATCTTGGCAATTCAGGTTTTGGCTGCTATAGTGAGCCAGCATTAGGACAGAGTTGGTTTGATCATTCAATATGTTTGAAAGATAGCAATGTGCCAGTATTGATAAGAAATTGATTACGAAATCGGTAGTCGACTGACGTTAAAATCACGATCTTAGCAATTCGGTTGTTGTAGTGAGCCGAAGTCGCACTAGCATTCGGCCAGAGTTGGTATCATCATTCAATATGTTCGAGACACAACAATGTGCCAGCATTGGTAGGATTTTATTCCACTACGGAATCTATGGTGAATTGTATGACTTCATCGGTCATATACACAATATCATCTTTGTGAGAATCAATTGACCCTCCTGTTCAGCCGTTCTCCATTTCATGTGAAGAATTCAGTGAGAATTCCTTCAATTTCTCCTTTTCCGAAATGTCTTACAGCATCAATGGACTCAAAGCCCTTGTGTAATTTATTTCATCAGCGTTAAAGTTGGTCAAAAATTTTCAAATCTTCTGTGAAGGAGACATTAAAAGACATCAAAATAATGCATAAAAATCCTCACTTGGTTCGAATAATATAATTCTCTCTCATCCGACCCAGATCTAATTCTTCTGTGATCTTTGAAAAATGTGCCTGAATCTTGGCCTGTTGATAATTTCTATTCAGGCAACTACGGAAGGCTAAAGTTGTATTACGAACTCTCGTTTTTCTTTCACAAATCATACGGCCTTTTCTGTAATCCTTGAATTAACCTTCCACCCCAACATTACGGAGAATTCATCACAAAAAAAAACAATAAAAATCACGTAACTTTGAATCCAGTCATGATTTCTAATAAAATAAACTCAGACCACGAAGATATAGTAACAGAAAATGGAGTACCATCGGAGGCTAAGTAAGAAGATTGAAACAATGTCTTGCTTCACGATTCCTCTCCCATCCATACTATTAAATTACATCACGCGAACGGAATGATCATTTTATGTCTCAAGGACGAGGGTACCTCGTCTCAACCGACGCCTATGTTTCATCGAAAAGTAAAAGACAGAAAGAAGGGTCTGAAGTACTTCGCCAAGTACAAAGAAAACGAAACGAATGATTCGTTTTCTACCACGCATCGAGTTGACTTTACCATAGCGATGACGAAGCAAGTGACTACACGCCAATATCACCAACTTGCCCAAGTGGGCTCTAAGAAACCTTCCCCAACAACTTTAGCCTCTCAAGGACTTCGATGACGACGAGCAGTTGTGTTTTTTATCCTTTTCTCTCACTCGCAAGACTCTCTCCACGACGGATCCGAAGCCAAACGTGTATAATCGACTTTTAATCCCATGCAAGGAAAAATACATGAGAAAAAACAACATGGCGATAAAGTAGTTGATTAATCTAAGAAACGAACTGTTGATAGTTTAAACGATTAATCGGTTTTCAATAAGTAAGCGTTTCCAAACGTTGGGCCGAAGTACCATTTAATCGATTTCATGCATTCAGCTTCACAGTCTTTTACTCTCAAACTTTATCCATAGATTTAGTTTTGATTAAATAGTTGAATCACTTACGGGTCATCGAGTTTGAACTACACTCATGTCGATAAAGAAACTTTCCAACTTGAATCGTTTCGTAGAATGATATGGGACATATCAGTTTTATTGTACGAGGAGATAAGAATTAAGGTATTTTTAGATTCAGATGTCCGAGATTCGGACATTCATGAGGAAGAATTGTGGGATATTTTGGAAATCTTTATTGTATCGAGGAAATCCAATCTTGAAGAGGATGGATTGATGTTTTACCGTTCTTTAATCTTGCATGAAAATGTACGAAGGAATACGCCTTACAAATTATTGAACATTCAGAACACTTGAGAGGACTGCAGTAATAGATACTATATTTCAAAATATTTATATTATTCATTCTAAATTCGTCAGACAAATGGTTCAGTGGATCGTTTTGTCATATGACACTTTTGGAAAATACGTCCCGTAACATATTTCAACTTCAAAAGACCTTGGGGATCTATAAACATTCATCGCATTTCATGTCTGTCACCTTACAGCGCGGGTTGAAGGATTTTCCTCTTGTACGTATAAAGTGAAAATAATTTTATCGTCAAAAGATTTTTGTTCCTGCGTATATTGTATACGGTGATTTACGTCGCTCAAATCGCTGTGAAATTCCCTATGGTATTCCCAGCTTTTTCCAGGTTTTAATTGTTTTACGTGTAATTGATTCTGTGTTTTATTCGAGGCTATAATTTTGAATAATTGAAAGCAACGTTATGCAACGTTTCAAGGTTCTTCAGTGCTGCAAAAACAATTTACAGTGCATATTTTTCAACTAACCTTTGAGAAGCTCAGAGTATTTTCCGTGCTTTTATAGTGAAAATTTCTCTACAAATCGGACTTTCTTCTATACTTTTACAAAAAAATTCTGATTGCTGTGTGAAGAAATTTCCATTTTATGCGGTTATATACTCGTATAATATTTCGGAAGTGGTAATGATTATATTTGAGATCATTTCTAGCTTATTTTATATCGCATAAATTGCCCAAATTCCCATAGCGAACATTTTTCCAGAGTTCTCCTCGTTTTTTCTCATTTCTTTTCCATACTATTCTTCATCTTTGAATAACAAATTTGTAACTTCTCCGTATTACTAAACATTTTCTTGAGAAAATTGCGTTGACAAATTTCATACACGGGAAGGAATTTTTAGCTGTATCAACTAAATTTTAGCTATTAGAGCTAAGTATTTTAGTACCCACAGAACAGCTAATTTCTTGGCAACATTAGCTAAAATTTAGCTGATAAAGCGAGAAATTTTCCTGCAGCAGCTAAAATAATGGTTGTCCATCTTACGGTGAATTCCTGTTTACCGTGTAGCATTTAGAATTATTCACTGTTCGCATTGAAGCGTGTACATTGAAAAGAACCTATTTTCAATGATTCCAAGAAATTCACAGGAATCAAGAAAAGTACATACAAATTGAAAAAAAACAAATTTGAAATCTGGATAAATGAAATTTGGGAAGATTCAGACCAATTCAGGAAAGTTCAGACAATTTGAGAGCGATTCAAAAAGATTCAAACCATTTCGGAGAGAGCCCTGGAATTGAATGAATAAAATTCTGAGAGGTTCACACAGATTCAGAGGGATCCAGGAATTCAGAGAAATCCGGAGAGAATTCAGGCAGATTCGAAAATTTTGGAAATTGAATAAATGAAATTCTGAGAAATTTCAACAAATGCAGAGGGAGCTTTGAAATTCAGGTATAGGAATTTCTGAAGGATTCTGATAAATTCAGATAAATTCAGAGAAGATTTGAAAATATCAATATACACCGAGAAAAAAAAGTTGTACAACTTACATCTTGTGGAGCAAATATTTAGACGATTTAAAAAAATAGTTCGAGTTACCACAATATTTTTTAACTTTCCAGTTCCAAGTACTCGATTCGAGAAGATAAATAACAACACTGGAAAGTCAAGTGTTTTATTCCAATGCACTCAGAGTGTTTGAATTCTGGAGTCACTTTCAAAACACTCAAAATTTATTTTATATAATAAATCATTTTATTCATCTCATGGATATATTTACACGCTTTCAGGCGTTTGAAAAGTGCCTACACGATTTAAACACTCTGAGCGTATCAAAATAAAACACTTGAATTTAGTCTGAATGATTCATCAGATTTTGTGAATTTGAATTTTCGTTTTGTTTTTACGAGGGATTCGAAATTCAACAAAATACGCTGTCCCTATTGCAGATTTCAACGAATACAATGCGCCCCACGTCATTCTCATTATTTTGTGATGAATTCCACTGTTACGTCATCTTCTTTCCCTTATTTCCGACGATTTCGATAACAACTGGAAAGAAAAATCACTCTTCTTGTTTCTCTCCGTTTTGCAGGAAAATCGTTGAAACGCGAATCGGAACAACAAAGCTCTGCCCTTTGTGAGTTTATCAATGATCAAGAACAATTTCCATCAACAAAGTAATGCAATCCCGAAGATGTGTGAAGGAAATATAACTCTAATTCAGTTTCGAAACAATTTCAACTTCTCAAAAGAATGTGTCCGATTCGAGTAGACCTTACTTCGGAATACAAGTTACCGTGAAGTTGTTTGACTGTTAGTTCTCCTCGAAAAGTTAATGCAGCAGTTTACTTTCAGCGATATCAATAAATTCGCTTTCGTTGTAATTAGATGTTTAGCTTTTTCAAACTCAACGGAAATACTCGAAAGTTCAAAACTTGTAATGATAGGGAAAAATAGATGGATGAAATTATGATATGTTGGAATGCGAAGCACGTGTTTCAATTTGATCAGATTGATTAGAGGGTTTCAATGGGGAAATGGTTCTATCGTGGGGTGGATTTTAAAATTCCATGAAAAGCAAGTGGTGTGAAATCGAATATTTTCAAGTTAGATTCAAGCCAGCGTGTGTGTTTGATAAAGCAAACGAAAAGAAGAAGGAGTGGCGGGATGTGTGAAATCAACGACTTAACCAAGAATAGAATGAAATTAATTTTGATGAAGACTTATTGAGTTTTTCAGTTCAATTACAAGGAAGGAAGAATGTTATGAACCACTTCAAAGGGACTTTGTACAATCATTTGTTTTAGCGTCTAGATGAGTGAAACTGTAGGAATCTTTTTCTATCAATCAAACGCTATTCATCCTCTCAATCATATTTCTTGAGATTTTAATGACTACTGTGTTCGTATGCCACTTGTTGCATCCGGGATACCTCACTTCATTTTTCTTTTTGTCTTTGTATCAATCAATTTCTGCTCCCTCGAATCTTTTTCCACCTCAACCTGGCAGTTTAGCTTTTTCTTTTTTGTTCTCCCAATTTCATTCTTATTTTCTCTCTTTTTGTGTCTTTTATCGAACAACTCGGCGCTTTTTTTTCCATAATTCTTCAAATCTATCATTCGATACTTCAAATATTTCAAATAGATGTTCACTATACTCTTCTGTGAGAGCAGATATTTCGAAAAGAAGGAACAGAAACTAGAGGATAGAAATTTTGAAAACACTAACTCTCTATCATAGAATTGAGGGAAGTTTCATAAGGAGATTTGGTGAGATTAATTTTTTCTCATTGTTGGAAACTCTTATCGATCGTTATATTCCTTTGTATGAAAATTCTGAATCCAATCTATCAGATCTTCGATCTCCTTTTGCATTTTATTATTCGAATTATCTTTCACCATAAGATTATATATATATATATATATATATATATATATATATATATGCAAGCAAATAATCTCCAGTTATCCCTCGCTCCTTTCATGTTCTCCGTCCTTGGATTGTTCTTAAACGAACAATCCATGTACAAAGAATTGGATAGAAGCAAAGAGAACAGAGGCATTATGTGTTCCTCTGACGGAGTTTGAAACGAGACTTGAAGCTGAACAAAACCATGTCACGTCAGTCAGCTTTTTCGTCTATTTCTTTTCTTTTCTCTCTGTCCCTGTCCCTCTTTTTCCCCCTTGACTTGGGTACACTAAAGCTTATCCACGGCTTATCTGAGATTGTTTAAGGGGTAAAAGGAAGGACCGATGGGAGAAAGTCAAAGAAGGGACGGATTTAGGACGAGGACTCGGAACGTTATCGTTATGTTTCTCTGTTATTCTTTTTTTCTTTTTTCCAGAAATGCCATTTACAACATCAGCCTCCACGACTTGACGGAAATCGTCGATCAGGTGAGTAACATCTCCTCACATAATAATACAGATTTACACGTATAGAGCGTTAACTACTCTTTTCGAATATACCACTTCATTTCGGCTTTCTTATCGTTCGATGTGAATCGAAGATATATTACGTTACGAGGAATTTTATTATCTTATCCGAACGTGCACAATCATAAACGGTTTTCACTTTCTTCCCGCATTCGCGAAGATTATAAATTTTTAGGTGGAAAATCTTGAAGATGGTCGTAAATCTTATTGGATCTTTATTCGTGATCCATCACTTGATATTGAAATCATCAAATTGAATGCAAAATACGTCGGTCGTGTTTCAAACTTGAGTAATCATACCGCCGCATGTATAATAAATTAAGCGAAAACTCTGTGTTTATGGGAATATGCATGTACGTTCGGGAAGAGAAAGCAATGGGGAATATGATCAAGTAATGTAGCGTTTCCTTTATATGTATCGTGTGTGTATGTACCATTGCAGTTGAAAGACGAAAGGCATTTTAGATAAAAATTGCATGTACAAGTTAAAGGAAAGAAAGGAATTTCTATTATGCGATATAAGATCGATCTTTCGATCTTACGAAATCGAATCATAAAAATCTCTTGCACATTTGAGCTCGATTTTTCCTCTCTTCTCTGTATACACATTTACTCGTTGTTGTACTGAATATACGTACATTCAAAAACACGTGATTTCTTGTGTACAGAATCAGATTTTGAAATCTCCTTTTGCGATACTTAACGTAATGAAAATAATCTGCGAAGCGGTAAATTAACATTGTAATTACAGTAAAAACGTAGTAAAAATAAAGAAAAATGACAATTAGGTATCAGTTTGAAACTCATGGAATAGAGATGAGATGAAAATCAAACAGTGAATCGTAAAATTGTTTGTTCAGCTTTCGAAGTTTCAAACACAGGAACTATTTAAAAGATGAAATTCAAATTAGAATTAATCATAATAAGGGATTTTTATTATTTGGAACATTTTTCTCACTGAAATATCCATCTTTGACTTTTATTGGTAGATATAATTTATCAATAATTCCATTATTGTTTATCTAAGGTGAATGAATTTACGAACTGGAGAAATCAATACATATCCATTCTGGAATCAGTTTCATAATCAACATTGAATTTTCAATGAAATAATCAGGAAAATATGAAAAAAGGATCAAATGAATATTGAAGAGGGAATAAAATGAGAATTGAAAATAGATATATTATTATTATAATGTAATTAACAAGAGTGGAGTTTGGCTAACGCAATGTTAAAATCATGGTCCGTATCACCGTTTTTTTTCCTTTTCAAGAAAATTATGTGATTGGTTGAATTTGGTTTCTGAGTCAATCAGCATGAAAAAATAAACGGCAAAAGTGATACCAACAATCAGAAACTGGACTAGATGTTTTCATAAATCGTTATCAATCTCTCCAACTGATCTCTGGTTAAGGCGAGAAGGATGGTATTTATTATCATAAATCAGTTCATCGATAGGTCCATCGATGATAACAATTCAGATTGTACAGTGTGGATGAATGAAGTAAAGGAGGGAAAAAAAGCTTAGTAGAGGATTAGTTTGAATCCAGGAAAAACAGAGGCACATTGGAGCCATAATTTCCCTGAGCTCGATGGAAGAGGGAAAAAATAAAGGTGAGTTGGATCCTTTCCGAACCTTCATTCGACCCCTATATATTTTTTTTCAATAATCTACCCTCTTTCTGAGGTCACCTTAGTAATCTCGGCACAATTAGGAAAACCTCGCTTATACCTCTCATTCCTAATTTCAGCAATGTATATTACAAAAGAAGAAATAAAATGATTTCTCCAATTATAATGCAATTAGTGCACAATATATTAAATTCATTGAATTCACTAGTTTTTTCCCTCTTTTGTTGTAGATCGCGTACAACAAATTATACATAATATATGACAGTCCATTTCTGTACAGGAACTTTACATACCCTGTATGTATTATTTTCCCATTAAGACCCTAAATCATCGTACCACTCTGATAAATTCTTTTGCTTTCACAACTTTTTATACACCTCAACACCAGTATTTTCACATAAATCCATTCCCAGGAGAAATGTTTTCAAACATGAATATTAATTCAATGAAACCCAGTGATGAAGACTTCCTTTTGCTTTCATCAAATTTTTCTCTTTCTCAATCGATAATTCAAATTGCGCATCTCAAATCTTCGTAAAGAAGATAAAGTTCAACGTTTGAAGGGAAAAAGTGTATTGTGTATTCCTTTGAGATTCGATACCTCGATGAATCGTTTGGAGAAACTCTTTTCTCTTGAAAATTTCTTGTTTGGAAAGTTCTTCTATCCCTAATACCGCCAGTGAAAATATCTACCGAATGTTACCTTATCTCAACTTAAATGGAGGACATTTCCGTTCGCGTGAGTGATTTTGGGGAACATTCCGTACAAGTTTAGTGGCATGCGACACGGTGATTTATGGGAAATTCGAGGATTTCGACTTCAAGCGCACTAATTCTTGAATTTTCCATCCGTGTAATATATGGTTTACCATGGAAATTTGTTGAAACTTTAGAATTAGATGATCCTTTATACATACGTCAATGATTCACATATGTTTAACTTATTCGTCACGCGAATAGCTGGAATCAGCGGGAGTAAAGCTACCAGCTGATTGTTATAACTTTTCATACAATACTTTGTCAAGGGTTCAAACAAATGCTACTTTACGATCGATTTCTGGCATGAACAAGTATGAACAAGATTATAGCAACGTTTAATCAAAAGTTACAACAATCGGCTGATAGTGTCAGCTTTATATTCGTTAGAGGATCAGAAGTTATTATGTATTATTCTATAGTAATTGAAGTTACGATACGATAATGCATTGATAGTTCGATAAGATTCGATGAAGAGAGTATACAACCGTACATAAATTATGTTTAATCGAGGTAACTGAAGATGATATATGTCACTCTATGTCATTATGTTTCCACACTCGGATTTAGCCCATTTTGTACCGCATTTTTCCATATGGAATGAGTAATGAGGATAATCCATTACAATGTAGTTATCCATTTGATGTGTTGATTTCTTTTTTAGAATTTTATGACATGAGTTAGCTTGACAGCTCATCAATATAGCATCAATTTTTGCCTCGTCACCCATCAAACTCTAGCACCAAACCTGCCCTCTTGCATTATTCATGAGTTAATTGTTCCAATACATTTCACTAATTGCAGAAAAATTGACTGTTTCGCTTTATATACCTACTCTCATCCTCAGTACCAATGTATTGTAGTGTGTATGTATAACGTCGTTGCTGAATATTATTTTGTGTTCGAGAATACATGAATTATTCAGTTGTTTGTCATTCAATCATTTCATTTGTCAAGGATAATAAGAAAAGAATATTGCAGTTTTATATTTATTCTAATCCGAGAGCTTGTGAAAAATCAGTATATTTTTATTTCCTTTTGCATTCATTTGAGAACAGAAACATCAAAGGTTGATATACAAAGAAAATATCGTACTCAAAGTTGGAATTGAATTATAGGGTTTATTTATCACGGTTTTCATCCCTTCAAGAACCTCTCACGGACCTCACTAGGATTGAATGAGAGAAATTATCGCTTTCTTTGTCGAAATCAACTCTTCCCAGGTAGATCGAACGAATAAAAACTGTGTCAAACTGATATAACTTACGGGAATCGCTGCATGATGGAATGAAACATATAATACATACGGAATTTGATTCAACAATATTAAAAATATAAGCGGATTATTCCATGAATGACAAAATCAATTCCCCTACATTAAAAAATTTAAAAGTCCTCTCAAAAGAGAGGGTTTTTCATTTTTCCATTGACAAAACAACTTTGATATATTTCACTCCATGTGTTGCACTGTCTCGTGAACTCCCAACTAAGAATTAGCACCGGAATGAACCCGGTATTTCATCCAGATCTGACAAGATTATCCAAAATCAGGCATACCTCTTGGGGAACGCTCTCAGAAAGAATCCAGTCTAGGGAATTCCCTCGCAGCACGAATCTCCTGGGGATGTTGCAACGAGGTTGGTGTTGTGTGGTTTGCACACGGCCACAAAATTTTGTATCAGGAATCATTCATGTTATTTGTCCCTAAGATGTGGATATCTGCTGTTTAACTGCGCTGTGAAAAATTTGCGGAGGTTTGCTTCACATTGTTGATGGATTTCGTCCCTTCATCGTGGGGGAATTGTTTCTCCATCAAAAATAATGAATTTTTCAACCACTTTGAGGAATTATTCTGTTTCTTGGATGTTGAATCCTCTAAAGATGGAGGGAAAGTCCACCAAATTATAGGGAAAAATTCCCCATCTATGGAGGAATTTTGCTGCCACCATTTTTGGGGGGGAATTTTCACAATCATTTTCCACAGTGTGATATAGTAGATGATGGGACTCGCATAATTCAAGCACTCTGAGTCGTGAAGGATGAGAGAATTCATATAAATGAAGGGTGAAAGTGGTGTTAAATGATGCGTTTCGTTTGTCATATCGCGCGTTGACAAAATTAATTTCCTCTAATTATGTCATTAGCCCCTCATAGTGCCTCCGGCTTATCGGATACTGAAGTTGGTGTAGAAATGGGGGAACCAGTGTCACAGACTCTTGAATCAAAATGAAACAGATTGATTTAAATGATTTTTATTATGAAAAGTAGAATTTTTCTATCAAACAGAACAAAAGCATTTTAAACATAGAGGAAAAAATTTGCTGACGGATCAAATCGAGATATTATATATAGATTAATAAATCTGTTTGCTAACCTAGCTAAAAATTTGCTGTCACAGCTAACTAGATTTCTCAGAGAGCAACACCTAACTATAAATTACCCTTTCTCCAAATTGGATCATCAAAGACCCTCTTGACTCTTGAACCCTTGGCCCAAGGCAGGGCCTGAGATGCCGAAGAGTCACATTTCTAGCGAGGCATAATTATCTGAAACAGCAAATTTTTGCTGAACTAGCAAAATCATTCAGTATTGAATACAGAATGACAAACAAACTTTGCTGGAGCAATCGGTATTTTTGCTGCTACACGGAGAAAAATGCAGCTCGAAAGGATAGTAATCTTTAATAGAAAATTGGAGAATATTTCTTAAAATCTAAGAATTTTTCTTAAGTACGTAATAAACATAAAATGGTTCAGATTTCTCTTGAATATTGCTCGAAAAACAATGAAAAATTATCAATACTTAACAAATCATAAAAACAAATATGAAGTTCCCAGAAGTCGCGCATGAAATTTTACAAAGTAAATAACAACATTTTGGAATCTTATTTTCAAATTACAGAATTTTGTTATTCACTTTGTAAAATTTCATTCGCGACTTTTGAAAACTCCATATTTGGTTTTATGATTTGTCAAGTATTGATAATTCTTCATTGTTTTTCGACCAATATTCAAGAGAAATCTGAACCGTTTTATGTTTATTACAAACTTGAGAAAAATTCTTAGATTTTAAGAAATATTCTCCGATTTTCTATTGAAGATTACTATCCTTTCGAGCTGCATTTTTCTCCTTGTACAGCTAGGAAAATCGCTCTCGTAACTAAAAAAATTGCTATGGTAGCAAATAGAAGATTGCCGTCACAACAAAAGAGAGCCAACAAAATCATGACTTTTCCAGCAAAATTTGTCTGCTGTTCTATATATAATACCTAAATTTGCAGGAGTAGCGAACATTTTTTACTGCCAACATCAAGTAGCTAACAAGATTGCTGTGATAACAAATAGTTGAAAAATTAGACATAGCCTGGTCAAAACTGGATGTATATTGTGTATGGAAATGAGCATGGAAAACTATACATGTTTAAATGACTTATCTATTGGTCCTATCTTCAAATAACATTGATAGCGTTCGCATGCCCTTTTCCTCACACAATTTATGTCTAACTTAAACCTAGTTGGTGTGATTTTTTTACATGGAGTTTGATATCACAGGAAGACAATTTACTGCTCCAGCTGAAGTGAGCCAGCAAAATCAGATTTCACTGTCACCACAAATTTATAACCCTATTTTGTTTTTGTAAACAGAATGCCGCTCGCAGCACTCATCACCGATTACGAATGAATTTTGATCAATATTCATATGAATTTGACGCTCACCTTGCTCGCATTTTATGGTAATTCGCTGGTCAATTGATTACACCAAATATTCCGTTGTGCACAGAGAAGTTGTGACTGTTTAATGCAGGTTAATATTCATAAATGCTGTTGAATTTACGCAGATTAGAATGTTTATACACATCCATAATTGATTCTCTTTGCATGTATATAGATTAATCATCAATCATTCCACTTCGACTTGAAGTACATCATTTAGAATGGGACGTAACATCAAGCAAATATGAATTCTTCCATTTTTCAAATCAAATAAGGGTGATTCTTTGCAAAACATACAATTCAATGTCCCTGACGTTTCCCACATAAGAGGTTCCGCTTTTGGATATCAATTCCATCTAAAACAGTAATTTTTATGCCTACAAACAACAGTCACAACTTGCAATTAGTCTTAATATTGGGTGTATTTTTTGAAACCGGTTCAAAAAGACAAATAATCACCAACTGTTATGTCCTCGGTACAGCTTATCTAGCAAAAGTTTGTTTTTTTGCAAAATCAAATGGATAATATAATCAGTCTCTATGTATTATCATAATCTAATTTGTGATCTTGGAGGAAGTCCACAGTTCAATTCATGGTTCATTCAACGCTTTTTTTTTATCATTCTTCAACGTCGTCCCCAAATTTTTGCGTCACCGACCAGCATATCTGTAAACAATGGTTATTTTCTGAATTTGATGGTTCGAAGTTGATCACACAACAGGATTTTACCACCTCTTGAAGAAACTTGGAATCTTCGAAGTTTCATATCCCGGCCGGAAATGGTCGTAGAACCAAAACTGAACAATCGTTTTGAAGGGAAGAACCCATGCAGGTATTGCCAAGACTGAAAAAAACCCAAGCTTGTCCTAAGGTTGGCACATGTGTCAGAAACAAACTTCCGTGAAGAACAATTGGCCCAATATTGTTCCATGATTGCCCCGTTGCTCCCAATGGATCGTACATTTGTCAGTCATCGTACATTTGTTAATATTTTTGAAATGGTCACTACATTTGGTACAAGCTTGGCACAAGTGTAAAAATCGAGCATTCGTTGAAAACAATTGTGCCAATATTGCCCGCATGAGTGGCACAATGTTGATAAATATTGACTGAATCTTGAATCTACAATGACTGAAGACTTGGGGATAACCATCGGGCCAGGGCTGGCCCGATCTTCCTGTCATAATTAATCCTACACGCTAGTTTTATACACCAAGCTAGATTTTATTGATCTAAGTAAGGATAAAACTTCACTTAATGGTAATAGGATACTTTTAAATGTCATCATACACGGAGATCAACTGATTTTGAAGAACTCTTCACAGAATTTTAGGATGTCTGGCTCATTCTGAAGACCATCAGTTTTTCGGGTGATTCGGGGGATTCCAATGTTGGATTCCGTACGGGATCAGATCATTATAAGATTTATGTTATGATATTTCAGTAAGATCTTATTAGTTCAGTTCGAGCATAATTCAACAATAGAATCAAAATTGATTGAAATATCCAAGAACGCAAATTTTCCAATGATCATACAAGCTTGTCCCAGTTTTGTCGAATTTTTTCTATCGTTTTAAGATAATTCATGTATGGTATTCTGAGGGAGAAAGTCATGAACTGAAATATGAATCAATTACTTTTTTCATCCATATCTGCGATCGAAGAAGCATTGGTTGATGCTTGGTAAATGAATTGGACCGGGCCTGCCAAAACCACTGGCCCAAGCTTGTCCTGATCTTATCATTCCCAAGCCTGGGCCAAGTTTGGTAAATTGTTCAAGACCAGTCTCGGCAGGTCTTGTGCCAGGCTTGGTCCATCATTGGACCATTCGTCCATACACACATGGGAATGTGTTCCTTGCAGGAATCTTGACCTTAGTCACTTGACTGAGGTTCGTTATTAGCTGTATTCAGTAGAACTCACGATATTTCTCGTGTTTTTTCCCACGATTGAAACTTTTGCATGTTTTTGGGTGATTTTTTCCTGGAAGAATGAGATCATCCACTCGATAGAACATAGATTGAGCTTCAAAATGCTTTTTTTTTCTTCTCTACGATCATTCCTTTCAGAGTAATGTTATTTTTTGTGGAAAAAGATTAACTGATCATTGTGAGACTTTAAGACACTCCATCAAAGATAAGAAAAGTGGGGGGAATGAAAGTGCCTCAATCATGCTCAAAATTTGTGGGAATGTAGGAAATGTTGGAACGCAACTGTTTTCCCTGCAACAGTTTTCGATGCATTCGGAGTTACAGCACCCTGTCTGGAAACTCACTTCTTCCACAAAGTAACATAACTCTGGAAAGGAGGATCGTAGAGAAAAAAAAACATAAGAACATTTTGAGGCTCAATCTGTGTTCTATCGAATTTATGATTTCCTATGATATAGGAGTTTTAATCTGCGGAAAAAAACGAAAAATATCGTGAGTTGAATTGAACACAGCTAATAACGAACCTCAATCTGGTGAATTAGGCCAAGATCCCTGCAGAGAGCAAATCTTCCCCTTCAAAACAGTTGCTCAGTTTTGGTTCTACGACCATTTCCGTCTGAGATATGGAACTTCAAAGATTCCGAGTTCTTTCGAGAGGTGATAAAATACTTTTGACCGGTAGTGTACCATACATGCAACACAATTGATCTCATTTTACAACTTCGCATAGATTACGCATGTTAAATTGTGAATTTGAGAAGGGCATCGAATAATTGTCATAAACTGGCAGGTAATATTTAGATTTAATTCATAGATAACTTAACTCGAAATATTAAATAATGTGTGATCTTGTCCATCTAGTGGATATCAATGTAGACAAATTTGATAATCGAAGAAAACACCTTCCCTTTTCCTATAAAATTGACATCATTTCTATGTCATCAACTGGCAAAACGTCATCGACTGGTACGTTTCTTTGCTCTTGGTTGTTATGTTTATCATGAATATGGGTCGTTGATTACGAATCTGGAATTAGAAATAACAAATTCAAAATGGTGAGGCCAATATGGTGGACTGGAAATTGTTTAAAAACCACAAACAATGTTAAGATCTTTATTTTATATCAAATTTCTGACCCACCAACGTAATAATGATGTTCCATTAGTTCTTATAATGTACAAAAGAGTTTGAGAAATTTCGATATCCAACGTTCTCGAACTTCAATATGCCTCAGCTGGGGAGATCTCTTTTATATGCGATTAGATGTTCCAATTCTTTTATAAATTCTTCAGAATTAATGACCATTTTGGGAGCCATTGAGATCACAAAAATGCGAACGATTCGCGATTTACTTGAATTTCAAAGTTGTGAAAATACAACAAGTGCTGTTTAATGTACCAGAATGCAAGTGAAGCGAGCACCATTTGGCTTACAAAAATGCGAACTTATCAAACTATGTTCAATCCAGCATCTACAACATCTACAACATCGAACTATGTTACAACATCCTTGGTTATTTGTGAGGGAATGTGAAATTCCTGGAATTTCCATAGTATTTATTACACTTCACATTGAATTCTGTGGTCGAATGTAATTCGCAGTACATGATCTACATCTCACCAGCTTCATTGATAAATCATGCATCCAATTAGATCTTTTTCAAGATCCTAATTTGGAAACTTTCAATAATTTTTTCTTCAAGTGAGAAATAAGAATTCTTTATGAATTCTTCGAGGACTGTGGTGCTGTGTGGGAAGTCTTCCTCACAAGATTCTGTTGGTCATCGAATTTCACTCTCCTTATTTGGATCCTAGTGGAATTCAGGTTAACCTGACAAGTTCTAGGAGATGAATTTCCAGTCGCCACAATATTATTCGGAGGATAGCTGAAATCAGTCGATTCCTGCAGTTAGTTCGATGGAGCAAAAGTCTAGCAAAAGTCTGACGGACGTGTTGTTGTAACTCCGAATACTTAACCAGCATCCAAAGTTCTGCTTGATTTATCAAATTCTTTTTCAGCGCTGGAACTCTTCAAAAGTTGTACAACGTACATTTCGTACAGAAATTACGAAAACAATTCGTCAAACTCTGACTGATATAAAAAAAAAAAACAATATGTTATCTCTACTTCTTATAAACTTCCGTCAAATGAATAAAACAATCTAACCGTCTCGCTGGCTGGAATAATCCGGACGATATAGTTAGATATACATAGTTGCACAGCTACAACGCGAACACCGTACTAATTTCTTGTTACTCGAAATATTCAATGTACACATTACTGAAAAATTCTCCAACTCGAAGCTCAGCGCTAGAAGAAGAAATTGAAGCATCAATATTAACTCGTTTTTAACCATTCCCAAAGAAATTCACTTTATTTCGACATCATACCATCTCCACGTATATCTCAAATGCGAAATGAAAATATAATTTCCCTTTTCTCTGTCGCTTCACTTCTTTTCCTTAAGTTTTTAGTTTTGATTTATGAAGAGAATTCATCCTCAAAACGGAAAGCACGAAGATTTTCCTCGTCTCCTGAAATTAAGGCTTACTTCTTCCAATTTCAAGTTACCGGATTACATTATGTTTTGTGTACATATATATTATGGATAATCTGCTTGCCTTCTCTTCACAAAAATAAGATCTATGAAACAATGTTTGGATGTAAAACTGAAAAATATTATTCACTTTTACTTGCTTGTTTCTGTTATTCTTTTTAGTTCCCTTTCTGCGATTGTGGAAAGAATAACTCTTGCATAAATAGTTGTATAATATATGGAGGTGGTTTAAAGGGGAAGGTTTTGGGAATATCTTTTTATGCTGCATTGGATACCCGTGGAAAGATTATTCTCTTTGGTTGGACAGAGTCGTATAAATTACACATAAAATGAACAATTCGTGCGATGCTTGGCATCGCAAATTGTCTGTTTTGTTTGTGTTTAGTCTTTTATTGACTCAGTCACAACAGGAGTTCGAAAATTCATTATCATACACTCAATCACCATCCCTTTTTGTTACTCGTATGAGATTAGATCTAGCAATGTCCTCCTACTCGATAATTACTTTTCCATGTACCCCACATACAGAATATGGAGCACTCCAAAGACCGTTCTCTTTTCTTCCATTCACTTCGAACTTTAATCGTTCAAGGCGTCCATAGAAATCTAAAACAGTGCAAGAGTAGGATAAAAAGAGTAAGAACAAAAAACATAAAAATTAGGGATTCTTCTCGTGTGGAGAGACAGAGAGAGAGAGATTCATTTTGAATCATATTGTCGAGATTGCAAGTTATTCGGAGATATATCTCTGAATAGCTCAGCGAGGTTGTAGCCACACCTACATAGGTATTTCCACGATCTTCCGCGTTCTAATGCGCCCCGTCGATGCGGAAGAGAGTTTCTCAACACGAGAAGCATTGGTGGCGGCGGTTAGGAACGCGCCGTGAGGTGTACACAGTGCAAAAAGGAGCTCGGAACTTGTACGCTTGGCCTCAGGAGAAACGTCGAAACGTTTCGAGGTTTTGTACATAGTTTGCGGCCAATACATCACGTCGCTGTGCATAAAAATGAACCTTTTGTTTTCTTTCTGAAGAAACGAACGCTGGATGTTTATTAAATTCGATGATGGAAAATTTATGCATCGAGGAAAATGTTTGAACACGTACTTTTTTTTGCCTTGTTGTTACAATTTCAAATTCTTTCCCCAACACCGATATCAGCTTTTCGCGATGTCCGCACGCGTGTGAAATAAATGTAAATTCATTTGAACTTACGTTTGGGAAGGCAATAGATACATAGATACGTTCACTACTTTGGATAAATAATAAATAAATTCTCCTTAGGATTTTTCCACGGTATCATTCATTTACATGTTGAGTCAACAAGTTTTCACTTGTTAGCGAGAGTCGTAGCCAGACTTTCTCAATATTTATGGGTTCATTGAATCTTTAATGAACTCAGATTATATCTACCACGTTGATCTATCAAGAACTTAAGACATTCGTTTTATTATTCTTTTAAAATAAACAATCGTGTACCAGAGCGAGGAGAGTCGGTGTGTGAAGATTATACAATAAGTTTCAATCTCGATTGCTCTACATCGACTTCTCGATGAAAAGAAAGTCAGCATGCAATCATGGAAAAATCAATTTTCCTACACGATCGGAGAAGGAATCCAAAATCCTTATCACTCTGTTATATTTCCTTTCGATAAAGAATCTCTACATTTGTATCAAGGTTCAACCCTGCTAAAGTTTTCACCTTTTTTTCTCGCTGCAAGATTTATATATATATATATATATATGTGTGTGTGTGGATGAAACTTGAAATCGTTCTTCGGTTCATTCTTTTTCCATCCACGGAAACAACAGCCGTTCATTTTCGTCTTCGTAGCGCTCCACTCGAGCGACAAAACTTACCGAACGACTGGCCAAAGTTCACTCTACGACAGATTGGGATGGCTGGTTGGTTTCTTGGTTGGGCTGGTTGAGAAATCACTACCCAGACACTCAATTAGCTCCTTGAAAAAGTTCTGTCGAGGGATTACGGTGCTTCTATCCGAGTAACATCGACTCGTAGGAACGAACACGACTATGTTTCACACCAATCGAATTTAAAAGCTAAGTCGTCGGATAATTGATTATTTCGTGAGAATTCGATACTGGGGAAGATTACTTATACTGATTTATAATGATTTGATTTTTTTTCTCTTCCTATACTTGTTTCTAACATTTTCAATTTGTTTCAAAAATATAAATATAACATTCCTGGATATGAATTAATAAATTATTTAATGAGAGTTTTAAATCATTCAGTACATGTTCTTTCCTCGATAGAATATGCAAACACAGTCATCCTGTCCTACAAAGAATGCATATTAAGGGTAGAGAAAAAGGTATTGTGTTTTTAATCATTTTGCATGAGAAAAATATTGTATCCACGATGTCAGGATGTGCACATAGGATTTGCAAGAAGAACGTCACTTTTTCCATCCTTATTTAGTATGCACACAACACCTGAATTATCATTCCTGTATTATCCACGACGTTCAAGTTGATCCCTTTGCTTTGAAAACGTAACATACACGAAGAAACGAGTTTTTGCTTATGTGTTTGTAAATACACGTCCGTGGTATCAGTATGTTAATGTTAATTAACGCAGTTTCAAACAGCGTTACACCGAAGCTGTTCCCATTTAGTGTAGGTCCAGCATTCCACTGATATTCTTATTATATCCAGTATTCATAGCTGACTAGAAGTTCATCTTCTAGACTTGATTAAGTTAATCTCGATCCTGCTTGGACCCTGACAAGAATTGTCACGGTTGATTACCATCGGAACCTTGTTAGGACGACCTTGCCTGGACCAGAAATCAATAAAACTTTACAGATCGGAGAATCGATATCTCCAGAGATAATAAATAAAGAGGAGTTATAAGAATTATTGACAATCAAGAAATTTCACATTTTCCCGCAATGAACATAGCTTGCTTCGCTCGCATGCTGTAATGATTCCTCCGTTGATTTCATGTAAATTGATGAAATAAATCAAATACCTCGTTATGCGTAAGAAGAGACGAGAACCGGCCAACGCATATTGATGTTCATAAAGGTGGTTTATTTTTTAAAGAATCGAGTGTTCTCTATTGCTTTATTTTCATCTTCATTTCGACCGGCGTGTCTTACATGAGAGTGGAATAATTACTGGTTCGCGTTATAAATTCCATGTATTCAAAAATTACCAAGTGTTGGATATATGTAAAGAGAATTTACCACGAACGTATATCAACCATTGAATCTGCATTTATTAATCAGAGATTCATTTTCTAAACAACTTCTGATAAATCGGATGGTGATCCACCACGAAATGCAACCGAAGTAAATGCAGAGTATGCAGATCTTGATTGTTGATAATTATTGTAAATTCTACTGCCGAATTTATTGGGAATGTTCTGTATGAATGTATTCTCATCAAGATGATCCAAGTCAAATCCTACTCAATTTCTCCACAGGTACACCTTTCGTCTCGAAGAAGTCAACTGTAATATTCGCGACATAAGGCAATAGTTAACTCTATGGAACAGAACCAAAGTTCACGTTGCATTTTCGCTGACAAGCGGTGGATATTTATGCACCGTAACGCGAGTTAATAGCAATGTTCTAAGCCTTCACAAGCTTTGTAACGCAGCGCCAGGTAAAACTGGACACAAAAGTTTGCAAGGCACTTGTAAGTGTTTAGCTTTTCTCTAGCGCAAGGTTACAAGACTTGTGAATGCTTAGAATATTTCCACAAGGGTACGAGGGTTTCACCTTCAAACACTCTCTAGTGGATTTGCTTCATCAACTGGATTCAATTAATTAAAAGATTTATTAGTTTAGCAATCAAAAGTCCAGAGAACAGATTTTACAACTCGAATGAGAATTTTCTTGTGAAATCTTCGAATGTTATATACGGTCTGTTTCTAATTGTCTCACCTTGTTCGTGAGCAAACGATTGTTGTACAAAGCACAAGATAGGTAAAGTTCTTTCTACTGTTGTTATGCCATATCTCTTCTCACCCTACAGGTTTGTAAGTTAAATTGAGTCCTGACAAGACAACACGTTTCCAAGAATCGAGCAGATACTCCGTCTGTCAATTTTGAAATTATCTGCATTTTCTTTTACAATCACAAACTCAATGTCGTGAAATGGAATGTTTTCCCTGATGAAAGAAATCAGTTCTCATCTCATCGCAATTCAAAAATACATCTCATAATTATCTATCTTTTTCTAAAAAAGAATTTTTGTTTTTCGAGTAAAAATTATTATAGTGATTTTCTACACGCAGAGAAAAGTCACCTAGATAATGACTACATTTTACAGTAAAGTAGAGCGGAAACCAAATTCTCAAGTTATTTATTATGTTTTTTTATTAAAATTGCTACGGTTTCACAATTACACGATGTGATTATATTCCTACTTTACTGTAAAGCATAGTTATTTTTTAGATGAATTTTCTCTGCGTGTGGGAGACTTGACACTGGAATGCCCGAGGGGGTCGATTCGACTACTCTGCTGTTTTTTTTCGTATTGCATTGTTTTTCATCTTGTGTTAAATTTTGCTGGAAGCGGAACGATATTCAAATCACACGAAGGTGGCCTCAAGTCATAAAAAGCCACGGAAGTACATTATTTAACGTAGAAAATTAATAAAAATGAAATACAAAACACATTGCAAAGTAGTCAAATCGACCCCCTCGGGTACTCTAGTGTTAAATTGAACTAAAGGGTGGGTATTGAATACAGGTGTGCGAATAGTTCGAAGTCGAATGGAATCGAATTCGTGAAGATTCGATTCGTTACCAAACATCAGATATTCGGAGATTTCAAATCGCATCGATCAGATTTCGAATTGATACCAGCAGCAAATCCTGAAAGGAAATTTTATTGAATTCTCTTGAACTTCATTCACTTTTACCCTATTCGTTTTCTATTTAAAATCAACGAGATTTATCATAATCTAAAGAACTTTTGGTAAAATTCAACACGAATTATATAGTTCCAAATTTCTAGTAGAGATGGGCAATATTTACGATATCGATATCAAGTTTGTAAGAACGCAAGCGAAGCGAGTGTCATGAGGATTGGAAGAGTGCAGGTGGAGTGAACGCTATGAAGTATCAAGTTCGGAGAAACGCGAGCGAAGGGAGGGTCACCAGCATTGTTAAAGTACGAGTACCACACCGTCAGCTTATGAAATTGCGAATGAAGTGAGCACCATGAACCATCAAGTTCAGAAGCATGCGAGCAAAGTGATCACTTTGTACCATAAAGTTGGAAAGAATGTATCAGGATGTAGGAGTGCGAGCGAAGCAGATACCGTCAACATATTAACTCGAGTAAAAACATTTTCAAAATTATATATAATTTATATATTCAATGCAGATTATATATAAATTATATATAATTTTGTAAATTGTTCCACGCGGGAAATTGTGAACGAAGAAAGCGCCGTGAGCCATCCTGTTGACAAAATGCAAGCGAAGCGATCATTCAGAATGAGAGGATATAGCGCAAATATTCTCCCTTCTCTTGGAAATAATTGATATTATTTGTGCTGGTAACTGATGACTACTATACTAGTACTCTAGATGGGAGATATGTCAAAATCCTCGCGATGAATACAAGACTGGAGCTTGCCGGAAGTCTTCATCCCCCCTGTGCAGGCTAAATGCCACATTTTTAGTGACAGATTTCACGGAGAAAAAGGAATAGTTGTAGCAACTAATTGAATAGTCGATTTTCGACCATCTACTTGAATAGTTGCTGCAACTACTTAGTAGTCAGGACAAGTATCACGTTAGCTGCCTCACCTAACTCGATAGTTGCACTAACTAACGTAAATACTTGGAAACTTACGGAGTATTTTGGTTAGTTGAAGCAGCTAACGTGATACTTGTCCTGACTACTAAGTAGTTGCAGCAACTATTTAAGTAGATGGTCGAAAATCGACTATTCAAGTAGTTGCTACAACTATTCTTTTTTCTCCGTGTTGAATTATGTTATGTCAACATATTTTTTACAAATACATTCCATATATTCATGTAAATGTGCTTTTAATCAATTTTTCACTCAAAAGCATTTAAAATTGCATTTTGATTTCCAAAACATCGTGCGCGATTTTTCAACAAAATGCTTCAAACAACAATATCTTATAATTCACCCAATCAACTCGCACTCCTGCGCACTTTGATCTCCCACGTAAACTTACCCTAACCTAGTGCTGGTTATTAAATTCTCTGATTTGATGGGGAAAACAAAAAAATATTCCTCATTGCAGAATAGTTTTTGTTTATCAATATAACAAGTGACTATTATTTTGAAGTGTTTTTCATCATACATGGAAAAGAAAGAATAGTTGCAGCAACTACTTAAATAGTCGATTTTCGACCATCTACTTAAGTAGTTGCTGCAGCTACTTAGCAGTCAGGACAAGTAACACACTAGCTGTCTCATCTAATTCAAAATACCTCAAGTATTTGCGTTAGTTAGTGCAACTATCGAGTTATTTGTCCTGACTACTAAGTAGCTGCAGCAACTACTCAAGTAGATGGTCTAAAATCGACTATTTAAGTAGTTGCTGCAACTATTTATTTTTTTCCGTGTATGCAATGAAAATAATGGTCGAAATTTGATTGTTATTGATATATTGTGTGAAAATGTATTCATGATTTTCTAATTCCTCACCAAAAATTGTAATTTCATCTACACGATCAGTGATGCTGATAGAATATTCCTGCCTGTAAGCGTTGTTTTTTCAAAAGTACGATATCTTGAATTCCAAAATCCTGAAGTTGCAGTGTATCGAATTATTTTTGACTACTCATGAACTGAAAATCTGATCGAAAATCACCAGAATTCGGAATATCGCGGTCCCAGGACAATGACGCTTCAATCGGTTGGTAAACTTCCATTATTCTAATCCAGGGATGATTTTTCCTGAAGTATGATAATTCATGAAATATTCAAGACTACTTAAAATAGAAGTTCTGAAATGTTTTATGTATGTTGATAGGGATTAATTATTTAAAGCGGTCTTCTTCGAATGTACCAAATATATTATCGAGTTATTTTTATCAACCTTTCGGCGCTCCAGTTCGATTCGATTCGATTCGATTCAATTCGTAGCTCAAAAAACACGATTCACAAACCTCTAGTATTGAATTCGTCTTCTATTCAAGTGTGAGCTGTTTTTAAACACGATTTTGTGAACGAATTATTTTTGTACCTAAATAGAGGATCGATATTTTTCTTTGAAAATCATATCTACCCTTGCGCGTATGAACTCTGGCCCACTCTGGCCCAGTCTTAGGACCATATGTTTTTCATACTTTTATCGACATACATATTTGAATATCGTTACTGATGAAATCGCTCACCTTACGTCAGAGACAAAAAGATATTATCCATACAGCTTTAGTCATAAAATCCCAATCAGAAAAATCCGTAATATGCCAATGTTGACAACAGGTGCAGTACAGTGCCAGTATTGGGTCTCCAACACTTGGTCAACACGTACGGGATCAGTACTGGATACATAAAAATACAGTAATATGCCTGTACTGATAAACCAGTACTGAGAACTTAATACCGGCCAGGTACTAACCCAGTACTGGCCCTGCATTGATTGCGAATAATGGCATCAGTACTCAATCCCCAGTACTGAAAATCGTTATCATTCCAGACAAATGCCAGTACCCTGCCAGTCTTGGCTAGTACTGGTGCAATACTGCGCCTGTTGTAAATTTCTGGTTGGGATAAACCTAGACACTTGGTTCTAAGGAGAACAGTATAACTCAGAGATCTTAGACTCGTATCTCAGTGTTTTTCGTTACTCGAGTCTTGTTCTTACAATCAAACAGGGACAATGAATGTATTATAAATTATAACAGTCAGTTCCCATAAAGTCAGGATTCTTCAATGTTTATTTTGGTCACACGATTATGACTTTGATTTTCAATGAAGGGGAAATTATTATGAAAAGATATCGACAGCTCCATCCTTTTAATAGAAGGCAATAAAACTAAATCTATCACCGTCGTCGTTATTATCCTTAGAGGAGTTCGACGCGATGCTCCATCGTGGTATTTTCTCAGCCCATCCTCTCATCATCATCATCATCACCATCACCATCATCATCATAGTCGTCGTCGTCGTCGTATTCGTTGTTGCCACACCCCACATCCCACACGATTTGCTAATCTTAATTTTTCCTTTTGAGTCCACCTCTTAATATCAACTTCGATATCCTCCGGTGTCTTAACGAATGTCTTATCAATCAATCGAGCTTATTATTTGATTTTTTTCGCTTCTGTGGTGTACAAACACGTTTGCACATACATATATATATGCAGTTAATCCACGCTCTTCTCGTTGCTACCCGCTTTTCCACTCTCCCATCAGAAATTCAATCGCAGATTCAATTTGAAATTCTAGTTATTCATTTACATCAATCGCGTATTTGAATATTCATCGAAATAAAAATCAATCGAATATCGAGTGATTCTTCCATGAAAAATGACAAATCAACACGATGAAAATATCGAATCCAAGTTACTCGAATAATTATGATCTTTACTCGGGGAAAAATACAATGCACGTAATATCACGACGTAGCCTGTAATATCGTTCAATTCACTCTAAAGTGTTGCATCGCGTGAGCGAGCGAACGATACATTTTCTATACTCTCTATGTGGCAATTCCCAAGATATTCGCTTTATACGGTTATACCGATGAGAACTGCAATATTAAGAAATTCGCTGATACGCTTTTTCGTGAAAAACAGTTTTGAAATGAATTTCAACAATTAAAATTTCTTGAATAAGAGCGACGCGTTAACAGGGTTTTCCTTGTGTCAAGACATGGCACTGATTGTGACCTGGATATCGAATCACCCTTACATTCAAATGGGGAGATTTAAAATTCAAGTCAGCTGTTAGACTTTTAAAACCTTGCATGATTTCAGTTCGGATCGACGTGACCTAGATCAGTTTCTGTCTGTACTGTGAATTTTGCATCTATGTACGGAACGGTTTAATGTGATGAGAATTCCGTACAGATTGACAATCTCTCATTCAAAGTTATTTCAAAGGTGCTCGGAAATTTACTGTGTCTCGCGTACTTAGGAATTCATGAGGAATGAATTTAGATGGTCTTGCATTCGATTGCATTTTTAAAAGGTCTCGCGTGAAGCAAGGGATGGGGATTATTGCATCGAATGAAAAGGATATTTATCAGATTGCGGTGATAAAATTTCTTTATTGCGTCGGTTCAATCGATTTCCCAGTTGCCTATCCTTTGTAAAACGATCGACGTTGGGAAGTCGTTTATCTCATTATCGATTTGATCGGTATTCATCGGAACCATAATTTGCGCCAGAACGTTTGATTGGGAAAATACGAATTATGGTGTTGTGTATGACTATAAATTCACGTATTAACTCACAATGTTAGCATTCGTCAGCATTTTACGTCTCATTTAATTCCCCGATATTAGATCTCACTTCATCAGCTTTGTAAATAAGAACATATATTTCCGTGGACATTTATAACTCAAGAAACGAAGAGGGAAACATACCCACGTGCTACGTGATTCTCCATCCCACTAATATATTTTCAATACTGAAGCTCGCGGAATATCTCAGTTGTTATAACTTTTGTTGTGATATTCCGTTCAACCAGTTCGACATCGTTAATTTATCAAATCTCTTTTTTTCCCGTACAATTGGTTATGGTATCTCAATGAATAAAACTCGTACCCGTTGAATTCATATACATTTGTGGAGGATAGATTTGCATATGTAACGGATGTTTCTCTGCTTGGTGAACATGAACTTTTTCCATACGAATGATATCAAGTCACAGAGCGTTATTTTCCATATTTGAAACGAAACCATGTCCTATGGGACACTTTTACAAAAGCGTACAGAATGTACACATCTACGCTGATTCGTTACGTACGTATGAGTGCGTTTATACGTGAAACATAAAATATACATTGCAAGAGCGTAAGTATAAAAGGTAGCTACAAGTTTTTACGCGGTCGTCCAAGTGAATGACCGGTCAGAACCGCCTCTCACTCGGCTTTGCCGATCTCCGTCTGTTTTTCTACCGTCTATCCTCCTTTCTTCCATTCCCCCGGTTCTTTTTTCTTTTTCTTCAAGGTACAGACAGAGTAAGAAAGAATGGAAGAAGAGAGGGAATCTACTGCACGTTGTAGTCTGCTATGCGCTGTTCAACGTGGCTGCAGCGCCAAGAACTGCAATAAGGTGACGTGCGCTCGTATCTCAAACAGAAGTCAACTTCAAATACGGAGATATACGTTTAGTTGTGGGATCGAATCTTCTGGTTTTAGTCTTATGTATTTATTGAATTCATTCTTATCCGTGGAAGAGGAAGTTGCTTCAGGGAGAAAGAAGAGCCCCGGAACTTGTATTATTTCCTATGGTAGCGTTTTTCAATGAATTCTTTGGAGAACATTCGGTCGATCAAACCGAATATAGATATACCAATGATTTTATGCGGTTTTGTTTTTCAAACGCATCATTCGGATGAAAATTAAATGAGGACTCGTGTTCAAACGTTACTGATGTGAGTTCTGGATATCGTAATCTATCTGTTTGTGTTTTTTTTTGTCATACGGTCTTCACGGTGGATACATCCACCAAAACTCCAGTAATTCTTTTTCTTTTTGTTCTCCCCCGTTGGCGTCATGTGCGCTGCCCAACGTAATCTACGATTTTCTATTGTCCGGACTTTAATATACTTTGTATGATTCATGGTTATGATACGTCCTCCACTCTCCGGTTTCTTCATCCGTTACAAGACCACGTATTTTCCTCAATACCATATTTTTAAAGGTTCTCAGAGATCGAATTTCTGATCAAAATATTATTTTATGTTGGAAAAACAAAACAAAAAGTCACCAGTTGATAACAATTTCATGGTTTTTGATTTCTTTGATTTTGGTTTCTCGCATTCACAATTATATTCCCTGAACTCGTGTGGAAGAAAAAACAAGATATTCGATTGACAAAAGATTGACAATAATGATTATGTGAATCCAAATCAATAAAAAGTACTGAGAATCAGTGGAACTTCACTGGCAATCGGAATTGAATCTTCCCCCTCCTTGAATCAGTGGAAGACTTAGCACTGTTTGTCACTGGAAATTTCATTAATTCTCAGTACTTCTTACTGGTCCAGATTCACGGAGTTAGTATCGAAACAAGTTTCAAATTATTCGACCGTATCGAAAATCAAAACTGGGAAAAAACCTAATGGGATTCAATTTATTACTTCTCCAAGACAAAAAGCCATTCATACATTTCAATCAATTCAACATAACTTTTTCCGAACGGATGAACTGTATTCTGTTGCAATGAATGATGCTTTCAAAATCATAGAGGCTGATAGGAGATTTGTTTTATGAGAAAATAGTATTTTTCATTGACATTTCGTAGTCTACACTCGACTTTTCGATCAGTGAAAATTCTGAGCGCTCTGAACCATCTTAGATCTCTATGGATCGTTGAGAAGTCATGCCATCTGCCGGTTGAACAATGCTATCTATCACTTCGGATAGGGTCTATAATTCAACGCCACAATTTGAGAGAATTGTTCATTCGGATAAAGTACTCTCTGAATTTGGAACAGTGAAATCTCACTGATTGTAGTGGAAAGTCGATTAGTGCAAACACTGAAAAAAAATTTATTCCCGTCAAATAAATATTAATTTATCCTGTACCAAGGAAACATTTATTAGAATTAACAAAATATTTCTTTGATACAGGACAAATATTTATTTGACTGGAATAAATTTTTTTTCAGTGTATGCAATGCACAATCAGTGAATATTAACTGATCTTTGCAGTAAAGTCTCACTGATTCAATCAGGTAGAAACACTTCCAACTGATTTCATTCAATGGTCGACTTTTAACTGCAGAAATAGTGAGATTTCACTGATTTGAATTTGGAGAGTATTGCTTCTTGAATAGATAGCGTCATTAGTTCTTTATAATCAAACCATACGATGAGAAGATAATTTGTGAGAAAGTAGTGACACCTTGCGAGAATGAATCCTAAATTTATTGGTTCAGTTCAACATTTTGTTTCGAAAAGGCATTGATGCTGACAAAATATTCCTTCGATTCAATGAAATAATATTTCTCATAAAATATTCACATATTTAATATGATAATCTTGTCATCTGGAAAGCCAAATTATGAGAATAAAATAAACATTCATCAATTCCGTATTGAAATTTTGAAGAAATTTGTAGTTTCGTTCTCAATAAAGTAGGGTGAGATGGCGCACTTTGTTACTTTAGTACAGCTCAAAATATCCCATAAAATCTCGCTCAGTCAAATAAGATATGAAGATTCACTCAAAATCTTCATATCTTCCTTGAGTGAACGAAGTTTGATCTATTATTCCTTGCTGCAGTGGAGCGGGAAAGTGCATCATCTTACCCTGATTTACTCTATTCACTGGAAAAGATATTGTTTTCATCTGAAGAAAAACATTCCAATGAAATCGTTTTTTGAGTTTTATGTCGAAAATTCATTCAATTCGAAAAATTTTCAATCCAAAAAAATATATTTTTTATGTTGCTGAAGTTTGAACAGTTTATTGAAACAAATTAGTGATCCTTAGCTGTTAAAACCCAAAATCTTGCACTGTATTCTTGAAACGATGTGATTACTTCGAAGGAGTTGATTCAAGAAGTTGAATAATAATGAACCATCAAATTCTTGAAGATTGAATTTTCGTTTCGTTCCTATAAACGATTCCAACTTCAAAAACATAATTTTTTTTCAGTGTCCTGCTCTCTAAAATTTTCAGAGTGAGATTTCACTCTTCAGCCAGCCAAAAGTGAGCCCGTCGAGATTTCGAGTGAAATTTCCACTCTTTTAGAGTGATATTCTGAGGTTTGAGGTTAGAAACTCACAGCCACTCAAATTTTAGAGTCAATTTTTCACTTTAAAATGGTGAGGGTTCACTCGAAACGAGTGAGAATCCCACTTGAAGCGGACTGGCTCACTTCTGAGACTTAGTGGAGTGAAACACGTGATTTTTCACTCTTTCAGATTCAGAGAGTGAAATTCGCTTAAGAGTCTCAAATCCACCTCTACACGCAAAAACATAAGGCGACCGGCCCCATTAATGAACACCTCAAACCCCAATTAGCGAACAATCGTTTATCTATTATATCTTTCCTATGGCATATTATTCTGAATTTATTTCCATAACAGCGGTTGATTTAGTATCCAGTCAGTCATGCTTGGATGAAATTAAAGCACTAAATGAAAAGTACTATGAATCAAAAACCAAAATGTTCATTAAAGGGGTCGCGTTCATAAATGGGGTCATCTACCTTAATTCACTTTGGCAGAATTAGCTGTCATAGCTCGTTTTTGTGTTGGATATTTGGACAGCAAAAGAAATAGCTATGATAGCGATTTTTCTTTGCAATCAGCGTTTCGCTGTACTAGCTCGGAAGAAGCTTGAGCCATCCTACCAATTGGATTTGTCTTGTTCTAATAATTCATATACCGTCAGCAGAGTTTTGCAAATTCAATTTTGCAAAACTGCATGCAAACAAATAATTATTGTAGAGGTTAAATATTTTGTTATTAGGGTCGTTGAACATTTTTTGAACCTCAAAATGTCTATGCATTTGTCAAATGTTCATTAAATGACATTATCGTTCTCTTCAGATATGTATACTACAGCTACACAAATTGCTCCACTAGCAACATTTCTTCTGCGATCATTTCTGGTCTACGCACAAAAGCTATGTTAGCACCTATGGCTATAATGATAGCTGCAGTAGCACAATGCACTCAGCACACAAGTTTTCGCTGTCACTGTGAATTCATTTTCTTCCCGTGTGACTGCACTGAAAGGAAAAATTTCCGGAAACAATGAAATATTTAGTTGAATAGTCGCCATAAAATACTTAATTGATTGGGATAAACTTTCATTGACTCGATGAAATATTCATTAGAATATTCATTCAATCAAACAAATATTTAATATGCTATGAAATATTTCATCAATTGGAACAGTTATTCAATTGAGTCAATGAAAGTTTATTCAAATCAATTAAGTATTTTATGGCGATTATTCAATTAAATGTTTTATTGTTCCCGGAAATTTTGTCTCTCAGTGTGCAGTTATTCTTCCTTCGAGGAGTTAAATCTCTAAAAATTCGAGAAATTACCTCAATAAATATGATCGATTTGATCCAACAAAAACTCTCACGTTCCTTTATTATTTTTATAATCCTCCTAAAATTATGTAAAAGTAGCAGCTGTTTGTTCTTCGAGTCACTCTTTCTTGTGTCTTCCCAACGTACACCTTAACTTTCATTCAACCGTGCGATTCATTCATTTACCGTCTCTTTACTACCACCCACTGAATCCAAATCATCAACATGACTCATCACGTGCCCCGTTACATTTCATGTCAAGCGTTCCTTAATGAGTACTGTTTTCTGTTCTTCGCTAAACTGACATTGTGTTCATTTCGCTAAAGAGAATTGAAGAACTATTTCCGTGCTTGAATATTCTCACGTTTCACTTTGGACGAAAAAAAAACACAAGTAGATAACAAAGGAATAGCAGCCCTCGTAATCTTAAAATACAGTTAAAAATTCATAACTTTGTTAATACATATTAAATCCTTCGTATAAACTTCTACACGATATTCCGAATTGAAAATTCTTCGAGGGCGTCTGCACGGAGGAAACTATCGGGAATCCTTTGGAATTTTCAATAAGATAATTATATTCAAAGCACGATTCTTCTCGAATTGAAGCAAACCTCATCGATATTATAACGAATTTGACTACACAAGGGTGATATTCGAAAGAAACGCTATGTAACGCGACGTGAGGTAGAGAGAACTGTTATTTGATAATTTTATCCGTTACGTTAACGTGTAACATATGTTAGAGAGAAACGAATAATCAACCATACTGTTGCATGCAACGCTCATTCGAATAGCGTGTTGGGTTGCAAAAGTTCACGAAAAAGGAGCTTGGAAAAGAAACCACAAAAACGATGATTGAGATATACCCTATTCGTTCGATTAGCATTTATTTTATCGAGGAGAGAAAGTATTTGACAAATCACGAAATGTAAAAAAGTATCCTCTCGCTCTGCCCTTCTAAAGGAAAGAAAGACAAATATACATGAAGAGTAATTAGGCGTGTCCCTCGATGGATTGAGCGGTTAATTTTATCGAGCGCTTGAATGGATACGAATTTACTGCAACTTTTGTTCTACTACAATACATGGAACGTTGGAGTTTTGCAAATTGTTCTGAAAGGCGCATTATATTCAAGCAACTCGAGAAACTCGATCATTATGTTGTTAGGTTGACACGCCTCGACTGCAACGTCGAACTTCATTCGATGCCTCAAAGCTATTGAAATCTTTGGTCCGATTCTTTATCCTCTTGATATCGCATCAAGACTTGTTGTAAAAGATCGTGGAAATTCTACATCGCATGATCTTGTTTAGATCTCTTACCAATCGAAGAATTGTTCGGAAAGAATCGTGGTGAAAGATCTCGTACCGTACAATATAGGAATGTGAATGTGAACATTCAAAATTTTTGTTTTGTGTTTGTAATCGAAGTTGAAAGTACAATATGGAATTGTACTAATCTAAATATTCAAAAAGAATTGATTTTTTTTTAACACACAGCACAAACGTATTGAAATATTCAAGTCTTGTAATAAAATATTTCATAGAATGTTGAACTAATTCCTCTCTCACCCCAAAAGAATGTCTAGAATGATTCGTATGAAGAAAAGTATTCCAAATGAAGATACAATCGCGAAATACTTGATCGCAATTCCAAGTATAAAAACGAATTTTGAACAATAAATGAGGAAAGATTGAAGCAAGAATTCTAAAGAAGAAAAAGAATACATCCGCTTAAATGAGTTTGATTCATTCGAAGGACGAGTTATCCTTTACCTCCTTCAGTCATTGTATTTTGAATCATTTCCCTCGTACCTGAATCCGAATACTTGTAATGCAATCGGAAAGACATGCACTCACACTCGAATGGATTTTGCGGTATTTTCCATTCTCGATGCATCTCGCGAGACAGGAAACTTGGAGAAAAATAACTTAAGACGTCGGATATAGGGAATGGATCGTTGTAAGAGCTGAGCCACCGTTGATACAAAACGCATACACATGTACGTTAAGATTTACTGGCATCTGTAATGCGTTGATGTACATGACGATCTTAGTCTTACAATCGAATAACGATGTGGTGGTTAATACCATCCGTATATAGAGGAAAAAGGAAGTTGGAAATTGATGATTAAATCCTACGAGTACCGCGGATGAAATACTATGCGTAATGATGGGTTTTTCATATTTTTATCAATTCGAATCGCACATTTTTCGTCTGGCTGGATGAATTCCGTATGGATAAACACATTTTCTTGTTACGAATTTCATTGGTTTCAGAATAGAAATCATGATTTTATATGCTTAGAATGAAGTGGTTGAAGTAACTATAAGATCCCATGCTGTGTTACAACGTGTTATTTCTTTTCCTTCGGCTTCAGTTATGTTCCAATGAAATTTTATTATTGGGATGCATCGATGAGAAATGAAGTGAGAAATGAAAGGTATTTCGAATATTCATGCATTCCACTCCGATAATTCAGATGAATGAAGTTTTCATAAATTCCGTATAGGGATTCGCATGTTGATTCAATTATACATGATGTTTGTGATCATATTAAGTGGATCGAATATTTTCGTGAGAGAAATTCATTTCGCGTATCGAAATACCATTACATCTCATGCCCTCGATGCGGAATCGTAAAAATCGATGTTTTGAAAAATTACATTTGTATAATACATGAACGAAATCCCATTTCATGCGCATTGAACATATTCCGTATTTTGTATTTTTTTCCCGTACTTTATTCATGTGCCCCCCCCCCCCCTACCTCCCTGTTTGCTTTTCTGCAAGAATTCAACGCTAAAATTCTGTATAATTGATAAATCCCTTTGTGAAGAATGAATAATCAATCAGATTCATGTGGTAATTACATAAGGTTTACATAAAACAATTCAATTCCACGTCCACATCTTATTGTTAGCGAAGTATCGACCGTGTATTGAGAGACTTTTTAAATCAATTATAAATGCTTACAGGGAAAGAACAACAGAGAATGCAGACATTGACATTCGCCCTGTTAAACTTCAAGTTTCACGACCCCGTATCGAAAAAGTCGAATAATCAATAATGCAATTAGAAAACAACATCCGTCGTAGTGAGATCTCAAGCCTCGAAGTACGGGATTTCGCGTATTAAAAAATTCATTTCGCGAGAATAATATTATGTATAAATTATACATTATTTCTTATGAACTTGTGTACTTTATGGATAATTCGAGAGAGATTGTTTTATCGATATAGATAATTCCCTTAAGTCTCGGAGACAAGGAAAATTCAAAAAATTATAAAAACATAGTCGATAAATTCAATCGTTTGAAAATTCATAAAAAGTGTGAGAATTTTACATAAAATGTATGCAAAATGTAGTTACAGAGATTATTGAATCAACTTGGGAATGAAGTGAGGATCAGGGGTAAGCGGGAAAGGAAATTTCATTCCCTTATGGCTTTCATTCGCTTTTAAAAGTACCGTTCTGATAAAGTCAATGTAAACTCCGAAGTCTTTTTACTCGCATTACCGTTGAGGTACTGTACAACCCTGTAGACTCACATGATTTTTCAACTTGTTCATTTACTACATACGGATCTTGATGGCACAAGATAACAGGTTTCGTCAGTGGGAAATTATCTGTTATATGCGCAATGCGATTGAGAAAGATAAATGATGGGAATGGTATGACCGTGAATCAGTTTTTAACATTTATAAATTTTGTGATAAGGGAGTGAAAATTTGAAGATTCAACGGCCATGATATCCACTGAAATGATCATGTCCACTTCCAAGAATCCCGATTAGAATTCTATTCTTTGGATCTGGTCAAATCAACCTTGTTTTTGCGTAAAGCTGAAATGAGCGACCAAAAAGGAACAACCGACTGCTGTTACTTTGGAATGAACCTAATTCACACACTTTTTGAAGTCAGTGATTTATTTTATGGCTTCTTACTGTTGCAGTTTGGCTACTTAAAGATTCGGTAAAAAAATTCTTTCGGAAGTTACATCAATCGGTCGCCAGTTTTAGTTTCATTAATCTTGCTCAGTTACTGACAGAAATCATAGGGGAGAGTCGCTGGTTATGAGACACTTTTTGTTTCACGGTCATAAGTTTTCTCTGAACCGATATAATACGCTCATTAATATACGATTTAAAAGGTGGACTCCGTTTCTAAACTTTCCCAAATTGCCTTAAGCTCGCCCAAGCGTGTATTTACTACAGGTTCAATGGAGGCCCAAAGTGGGTGCCCATGCTACCTAACGTGACACCAACTCTGGGATGATAACATCGTTTCCAGCCTGGTTGTATTGCTTCGCCCGAAGACTAGATGATACAATGGGCCCTGACCTAAGCCGATCTTGGCTCAACTTAGGGCTGGGCCCGCACCAAAGTTCAATATTTCCATTTTCTACGAACTATAATTGTATGGGAACAAACAATAGGGCCAAGATGAGTCCCACTGTCATTTCCCAATACTGGATTCGAGCAAATGGACCCTGCTTGGGTCCGTGGTCAATATCGGCGATACACACTTGGGCGCTGATAAGGGAAAAACTCACAACTGTTTTTGGAAAATGTTGAATTTTTATGAGGATAAAAACAGTCATCGGTTACGCGATACCCACGAAAATCGGGATATAATATCTGAGAAATAAAAGAATATATCCCTAGCATGTATGTACCATGGGGCCCAGAGCCAGAGTGGGACCAGAGTGGGGTAGAGTTCATACACGTCAGGGTAAGAAAAGTCAAGTTCCAATTATAATTATTCCACGCCTATGCTTTCAATCAAATATGCTATGTCATATTTACCACAATTTGGGATGAAATTTGGGACAGGAACAATTTTGGAGTATAATTTACTGCAACTGCCATTGAATCTACTCCAATTCAGTTAGAATTACCACAATTTGTTTTAAATGGTAATAGAAATTGTACTTGTCCCAGAATTCACCGCAAATTCTTGTCCATGCATCACCGGCAATGACGCACACAAAACTCACGAAGAAAACATGTTCGTGTCATTGCTTATGATATTTGAAATCATGATAAAAACGCTACATATACACTGTTGGAAATTTCTACATTGATTTTAATGTTTTTGCTGGAAGTTGTTTTCCAGTAAGTTCATGCATTCAGTTTCATACATCAAATTTAATGTGAACTGTAGCATTATCTGTAGTTGTTTCATGTTTTTGCTCATCAAATGTGATGTACAATGTGTATGAACCTGAATTCATGTATACGATTGGAAGAAACTTCCACATATTTCTGACAATCTTCGTATACTGAACTTCCCGTCATCGCTTCATCTAGTTGAGATAACAGCATTGTTTTTATATTCGAAATCGTTTTCTTCTCAATAAACATCGATGTCTTGAAGATACATTTAAGATCTCCTCACAAAGATATCTTCTAGATGTGTCGGAAGGATATCTTAAAGATAACTTCAGGAAATGAAATTATGATGGCAAATTTGAGATTAGTACAAGGTATCTTCAGGACACATCTGAAAGATCTATTCAGATATCTTGAAATTACGGGATTGAGATATCTTCCGCAGGATACTTGAAAAATACAGCGGTTCCATAACTTCACAAAGATATATTCAAGATGTATCTTGGGGATAGAGGTATCTTCAAGATAAATTTCAGGAATGAAATTGAGGTGCCGAATTTGAGATCGATACAAGATGTCTTGATAACATCTCAAGTGAGATATCTTCAGGATACATCCAAAAGATCTCTTTTGGATATCTCGAAATTATGAAATCAAGATATCTCCCGCAAGATATCGGGAAGATGCAACGGTTCCATAACCTCACGAAGATATCTCCAAGATGCATCGTGAAGATATCTCTAAGATTACTTTCAGAAATGAAATTAAGATGACGAATTTGAGATGGATACGAGACGTCCTGGAAACATCCGAATTGAGGTATCTATTTCAAAGATTTCTTTTAGATATTTTCAAGTTATGAAACGAAAATATCTCCCGTATGATACCTCAAAGATGCAGCGGTTTCATATCTTGAAGATAACTTTGGAAACTGAAATTAGGATGCTGAATTTGAGATGGATACGAGATATCTTTGGAATCAAAGATCTCTTTTAGATATCTTGAAGTTATGAAGTTGAGATATTTTCGATAAGAAAATTTGGGAGGAAATTTGTTTCCTAAATTCGGATTCTGTACGACATCAGATGGAATATTGGTTTCATTCTTCGAAAATTCCAGATCCTCCCATGGAATACATTTTTACACTGTATTACATGGATTACACACTGTATCATTATATGGCGCGTCAGCTCAAGCTGGTGACAAGTTAAGTAGGTAGTTTCGAATCCCTTTCGAGAAATGAAAATTTCTCAGGCACGAAAAGCATCCCTCAAATACTAACCGACAGGAAGTGCACTGGAATTCTGGGAAGAATCTTTTGTTTATGGTAATTAAACGTATCTTGAAAATCCCTTCGAGATATCTTGAAGATATATTAGAGATATCTCAAACATGTTTAAAATGAGAGTCTGTACGATAATCTTAATTTCATCTCGCAAAATATTCTTCAAAGATATCTCACAAGACATCTTCGAGTTACAAGACATCTTTTATGTATCTTGAAGATAACTTTACGAGGAAATCTTGAGATATCTCAAGATCCATTCAGATATTCTAAAGATGTTTTGAAGATATCTTTTTGTTCATTGGTTTCTTTCTTGATATTAGCGCACTATTTATACAAAGGTGTATGCGTACACTGAGAGAAATTTGTAGTTAAATTTACTATGGAATTATAGGAATGGGGAAACATACTGATTTCTAATGAAATTTATTGTAAAATATTGTAAATTTCATCAGGCTTCCATTGTTATGCCATAGTAAATTTCATTATATTATATATTCATTAGAAGTCAGTATGTTCCCTTATTCCTATAATTCCATAGTGAATTTGATTATAAATTTCTCTCAGTGTTCGTTAATGGACTCCAGTTTGATGTCAGAAACTTATCAATGATGGAAGAAGAATTTCACATTTTTCACATTCTAAGCTTCGTTTCAAAATGTCAAAGGAAATTGACTGTCCCACAACCGGAAGTGTCCCATAACCAGCGAATCTCCCTAATTTCCGAACGAAGAAAAGTCGTTCGATGTACAAATTTACAGTGAAGTTGGATTCATATACCACTATTAAATTTAATGTACAAATGTTTGAGGACGCTCATGAAATTCCAAAACATTTCCAACAATGTACACGGAAAAAATAAAACAGCAATGGTTACCGTGAATCACAAAAATACATTGAAACTCAAATTCATTCTATGCAGTACTGCGTTTCCCAGTCCTCATTACTCTCAAGTCAGCGTTGGGGCATTTTCTTACAATACCCATCACTGTGATCGCGCTAATCCTCATTATCCAAGCGTGTTTTCAGTTGTTTTTCAACCGATCGCTGTCATTCACAGTAACCAGTAGTGTTTTCTTTTTTCCGTGTACTGTAACAGCTGAAAATTCACTTTCACAACTGATAAATCGTTGTTACAACAAACAATTTGCTATCCCAGTGAACGGTACGTAGCGAAATCAGATTTTGGTAGCACAATTAATCCCTTCTTCTCCATTTGGATATCAGTCGAAGCAGATCAGTGCGACGAAATCTGACAAGAACTGAGGGATTGTAAATAAAGTTAACGGTGGTAAGATCATTAGAAACAGCAAAGCGAAACCCAATGCTGGCACAAACTGGCACTATAAATTCCCTACGTTTGTCTGCCACGTTTGACCCAAGCCATTGACCGTAGTCCACATAGACGAAATCGCTGAATTTTTACATGGGTGCATACATGTACATCTTTAAAAGACAAACTTATTTCTTAGTATAATCCTTCTCCATTCCTATGATATTCATCTTTTCTATAAAGCAACCCTTTCACTCCTTTTGAGATACAGAGTATTTTCTCCATCCGAAACCTTTCAACTCAGTTTCCAGATGATACCTCTTCTTTGAGAGTTGCACGGGGAGAGAAAGAACGAGCTTAGGTGCTCTTCAAGCTTCATGCTTTACTTGTCAAACCAAAGTTGCCACCACTTCTCAATACATGATGATTTTCAGCTATGTTTCTATGAGTGGTTACTTTGAATTCATTAAGTTCTCACAAGCTCTTCTTACATCCTTTTTGTATACCTTGTAGCGATCTCAGCTTCTATCGAACTTTTTATTCCCACAAATTTTGGCATTTCAAGGAAAGCAGAAGGATTCCAAATTTAAGAGAATTTTCATTTCAAACTTCCATGTGACAGTTTGAGTTTGGAAAATTCTCCTATTTAAAAGAAATTTGTTCCAGCATTGTATAGTTATCTCAAAAAAAGTAATTGTTTCAAAATTCGTCCACGCACTCCATTGCCCTATTCTTGCATTGTTTTGAGTTGAGTGAAATAAATCACGATAAAATTTGATAAAATTAGAATATAAGTTGAATTTTCATAGAACTTTGTTCAGAGAAGTTAGTCCTATGATTGATATTTTCACTTCTCCGAGAGAACAAAAGATAAGTTTAACTTGAACTTTTACAAACTACCTCTCTCTCTCTCTCTCTCTCTGTGTTTAAAGAGAATGTTTGTAGTTAAGAAATTTGTTATTCTTATCAAGACATTTTTCGTTGATTTATGTAATTCTTAACTGGTGCGTCAACACAACATTTACTACTCAAAACAAATTCGGAACGTTTACATTCTTGTTTGATTCTTGCAAGGAACATGAAATTATTCATAACATCCGTGCTGAACACACGGAATCGGTTGAAAAAATCGTTTTGAGCGAATTTTCAATTCCATTGATATTCACCAGGGTTGCGTAAGGTATTTTGTATTCGTGTAAGAGAACTATCCGGAGGGTGGTACGATGAATTTTTGAAAATACAGGTTTGTTTTTATAAACATGCGAAAGGGGATGAAAATAATGGATCTGTTCGATATCAATACTTCGACGTTCGATCATTTCTTTCGCGAGAAGTAAATTAACGGAACAAGTTAAATTCGTGGTATTAATTTTAAATAACTTGACGAGAAGTTTGAAAAATTTCTCGACGAATTTTTATTCCACGCGGGATTCGAGCGTAGATGGAACTACTCGCAACTGTAGCTGATGAAAGAAAATCAAAGGCGTTCGTATGACGCATTTATAATGTAAAGTCGACCCTTGTTAACTTGAACCTCCATAACTCGTAAACCCGTGTAACTCTCCTCCCCTTAGGAAGTATCTTCATCTTGAAAGACGAAACCTCTGTAACTGGAAATATTTTCTGGTTCTCTGGAGGTTTCAGTTGGCGAGGGTCGACTGTATTTGAAAAAATCATGTCGCATGGGAGAACCATCAATAATAATATACATCTCCGTTGGCTATTTCTTCCATACTCGCTCGTGTTCCGGGTTGTAATAATTCCATACACCTCTACAGACAAATTTCTCAAAACTTCGTGTGCCTCTCGAGTGTTATAAACAATTAAAAATGATTGAAAGTTTGTTTATATACGATGGGAAAATCATCGATCATGATACTGTTATCCATCGATAGTTGAATTTGAAAAATGTTAATGTTGCGGAGATTCAAATAAATTCATCCTCGTAAAGTAACTACTTTCAATCGATACAATCCCTATAGAAACATTGATTCGCAGATATAATAATTCCCCACAACATATAATTTTGAATTGATCGATGACGGTAATGATACATCATTTGGTTGAATGATGAGAATCTTTGGACAATTATTTTCATACGAACAGCAACAACAACCACGATGTTGATTCAACTGAGAAATTGATGGTCAGAATCAATTTATATGCAGCGCTACCCAGTCGAATCTGTATTTTGATTAACAATTTGATAAATGTACAACGTAACCCGGGAACAGTTATTGCCAAGTTCACGGTTGTTGAAGAAATTGCATGCGATGTTTTCTTTTTCTCAGCACAAAGATAATTCATTCTGTTTCATTTGGAAGTTGAAAACTTTCCGATTGACTGATGTACGTATGTGAAAAGCTTGCCATAACTAACCACTTAACTCTATTCAAACCGCTTGAAAGCTCTTCGGACCAAATTCTCAAAGGACCCGAAGGAGTTGTGTTAAGTCGATGTCTTTGAAGTAACATACGAGATAAGGCTAGCTTCTGTGGGGATTTACTCTTGAGAACTATGGAATTCTCAATGAGCAGCTCAAAAGTTGACAAATTGATCAAATCGTTATTTAAATCGCTTAATAATTGTGAATATTTTTTCATATTCTGAATAACGTGAAACGGGAGGAGGAAACGTCATTCTTCTGGTGGATACAATTGTTGGAAGCTATAGCTCGTACGTGTGTTATAGTAATCAAAATAATATGTCTCCAGGTATTAAAGTGTGGAAATACATAGACGTAAAACGTATACACAGTGACATACATTCACGTATATCACACATGTAAATCGTAGAGGAGACAGTGGAAAAGGAAGATCAACGTTTTGTCGGACTTGCTGCCGCTCGTTGCAACTGATTGCGGTTCAACCTAACGGAAGCCCGATTCTAGTTAATACCGTTGAGATAACGTCACAACCCAACTTGATTTCCATTTTCATCTCTCCTCTCTCTCTCTCTCTCTCTTTTGAGAATAAGATGATGGCCTAGGAGATAAAAATATATAATAGACAGGAATTGATGGAAAAAGACAATCTCGTTGTTCATTAAAGTTTCACTGAGATAAAATGAATTTATCGAACTTGATTTTGTTGCGTGCGGATCTTTATCGAAATTTTGTTAGAAACTCCATTTAGATGAATTCCAAAATTTCAAATCAAATTTCCAGGTTTTCAATAGAGAAAATTTTCAATTAAGTTGTATTTGTGTTCAAGAAAATATCATTTACGTGTCAATGAGATATACATTTTGGATGATTTCTTGTTCTTCTATGTGTTTGTTCGAACGATCGATGAACAGAGAGAATGTATGGATTCGGTTGAAAGAAGAGAGAAAGATGAAACTAGAGATTCATCCGGCACCGTTGAGCGACTGCGGTGAACACGATCATCCAAAAGTTTTATGCTCTCAGAAATACTGCCACAGCGTAAGAAGATAGCCGTCGGCGCGAATTCGGCAGGAATCGAGTAAAGCAAGAAGCGTGGAATTGAAGTTGAGGGTGGATGGCGAGGTAAAAAAAGAGAAAGGGAAAAATAAAGAAAGAATGGAAGTGAGGGAGTGGGAAGGAAGATGGATGTACGAGATGAGTGTGACGTCCAAAAGATTGAGTCATCGTTTTCTCTGTTTTCAAGATGCGAGTGTCTTTAAGAATGGCGGAGGTAAGAGATATTGGTTACCGATCTTGCAAGCGAGATATCAAATTCTGAACTTGACTTTATTGGCTGGTGATTCAACGGAATTGATGCATCTCGGCCTTTCGATCTTTGCGATTGTATTATTGATTCGTTTAAAAAATTTCTGAAGGTTCGTAATTGAAGGGTAATGTTCTCGAAAAATCACGTAATTTTTTTTCATGCGCATTGTGGCGGGGAAGTTTCGTTACATTCAACTGCAACGAAATTCGAGTGCCTGGAGATAAAATCAGGATACTTGAAGAGATACGTTGCGAATCCGAATACTTCGCAGTTTAAACAAAACAAGATGGTAATACTCTGTAACTCGTTTCGTAAAAGATCTAAACTGTATCCCGAAGAATATTGCACAAACTATAATGTATTTACCAAACATTCACATTCTTGCTACTCGAAGTTTCCTCGTTCAAAACAACCGCCAATTTACGATACACGCTAGAGAAGATCTCAGATTACTTGTTCCAAGTGTAAACAATGAGGAGATACGCCACAGAACATTATTGATCGATGATGCGCTTGGAAAATATCCACATTCCAGCTCTGGCTAAGTAATGTCATGATAGTGTTACACATTCAGTATTGCGGATGATGGTATTCAAAACAATAATCGGTTCTATTTGAAAATGGTAGTTTGATCCTCACGTGAAAAGGTCAGTTACATAGAAATTTTATACATATTTCTCGAAATTATTTTTGCATAGATAGAAAAAAGAAATTCTTTCGATTCTTGCTTGAAATCCAGGAGAACCCAGATCTATATAGCTCAATTGAAAGCACAGCTACATGAAAATTTTCGCCAAGCTCGGTTAATGCTGACGATCAAATCACATATCGCTTACCGGGGACCTCATTTGAACAAGCTGCATTCATACAAAAATCTCTGGGGGACATTTCTTTGCACGCTTTTTACCTTGAGAGAGTCTCGATAATCTTCAACCAAACCCTGGATCAAATATAACTTGGCACAAAGCCGGTATTAAAGACTGAACAATTTACACAGAGGCAAGGTTGATTGACAATCGTTTAAATATTGCAACTATATAGGTAGTGAATAAATCCACTCTATCGATCTATCATTGATCATAGGCTGTGCCACGCTTGACTGATCCTTAGGTCACATGGAACACAATGGCCAGGTAAAAATTACATAAAAGTGCACGATTGCACTGCGGATTTTATGTGAACTCTACTACAGAATTCACTCAGATTTACTCACGGAGAGAAAAATCGAGCTCCAGACGCATGGGAGCCCTTCACGCTTCTAACGCTGTTGTTATAACGTGCTTTCAACGCATGACAACATCCCGAGCAAGCGTTATATCAACACTCGCTAGCCACTAAACTCTTTCTAGCCCTTGGCTAGATTCTCGCGAGGCCCTAGACAATTCCATAGATGACGTTGCTGGGGATGCTTAGGAAGGCATGGGACTCCTCCTCAAAAAGCATGGACTCGCGCGTTGGACGCACGTTGTAACAAATGGATTAGAAGTGATGAAGTGGAAGAGCTATCGGCCAATGGTCGTAACTTCTTACAGAAAACTTTTATCACGGATTTGAGCATTTGGAACGTTTAGAGCAGCGCTGCTCAATCGATTCCTAGTGTCAACCAAGCCCAAGCAACGGTTAATCAAAAGTTAGAACAATCGGTTGCTATAGTAACGGCCGACAGCTTCCACTTCATTTAGAAGTGTGAAGTACTCCCATGCGTCTAGAGCTTGTTCTCTCTCTCGGTGCAGTGTTATCGTGGTTACCTCAGCAACGATACACTGAGAAAAACGCATAGTATCTCGAATCCTAAATTTTTAGATAAGTAGGGTCCGAAATAGAAAATTCAATGTGGCGCTCCCCAAAATGACGTCAGAAACGAAAGTTGTTTTTTTAAATTTCAGGACGCTAAACTTGGAAAATCGTAAGATTCATTTGAAATTTTTTTTTTTCAATAACTATCCATTTGTGAAAAGTTGCGAACAACAAAAATGTTTAGAATTCATCAAAATATTCGTAATCTTCCTTGTTTTCATGTAAAAATCCTTTTTAAACCTCACTGTGTCTGATTTACTAAAATATTGGAGAAGCCTTATATTTTCATGAACATTTCATTTCTTTGTGTTTTGATGTTTACGCTGGCTGGTTTCAAATTTGAATTGAAAATTTATATAAGAAAACAGGGTTCTTTAGAATGGAAACAGTAATGAGTTCCACCTTGTGAACTTGATTGGAATAACGAAAAAGTCAAGGCGAAACTTCTCTCTTTTTCAAGCGCCAGTTTTCAATATTTCTTATCACAGTGCTGATTGTTCGCTTTGCATGAGTGGCGAAGCAAGTATACAATGAATTATATAGGTCTTCTCTAAAGGTTCCACGATAGGAAGAATTTTGTATCCATTGTAAGGCACCCTCACTTCGATACCAAAAACATCAAAACATGGAGCAATGATAATTTTATATACATGACTATTTAATTAATTACTGTAATGTACCTCATCACTCAGAGTATGCAATCAACACAATCGTTCAGCTTATGAGAATCTATAAAACGAAACTGGAAATTTAATGGTTTTGGACCTTGAAAATTTTAGAAAATTTTACGGATGTTTGATTGCAATATTTCAATTTGTGCAGTAAAATTCCAGTTAATGTTTTGGAATACTTCTGCAAATGTACTGCAATTTTTAGGCCAATGTACTGTTTAATGACTTCCAGTGAAATATTGTCAATTGCAATACGATTGTTAACATGATGCCGCCAGGTTGTAACAGGATTCCCACGATGTGAGCATAAAGTTGATACTTCTGAAAAATCTAGAAAGTTTACCACGAACAAACCTTATATGAGCTAAAAATTAAAGTTTTGCCGATTGTAAATCTAGTTTTTTTGAATGAATGTCTAAGTGGATATTCACTGAGAGAAAGAAAAAAGTAAATTTATAGTAATAGTTGGGTAAAGACTCAACTGTGAATAGTTGACTGATTAATATTAAATTATTCATCGTTCTGTAATTATTTCATCGTAAACGTGACTACATTGTAAAAAATGTAGGGAGTTTTTCTTCACACTGTTGGTAGATTTCATCCACCACTTTGGGGAATTATTTTGTTTTTTTGGGTATTGAATCATCCACGAAGAAAAAAAACTCCGCCAAATTGTGAGGGAAAATTCCACAATCAGTTTTTACAGTGTAACCCAAATAGTAAGTTGCAATGAATATTGTTATCCCTGGTTAAAAGAATCCATAAAATCTGACGAAGTGAAATTTGATGGCATTTGGTGAGAACATTGTGCAAGATTCAATCAGAATTCCATTGAAATAATACATTCATCTGATTCAATCCCATTGAAAGATGTTTGAATAGGATTTGGTCAGAACATTGTATAAGATTCAATTAGTTTTGGCGAGATTCAATGGTTTCGTTCAACCAGGGATTCAAACTATGAAGTAGTAAGACTTATTATCAGTGTCATAGTTGAGTCCTTTCCCAACTATTCCAGTGCTAATTCCGACTATTTTTTTCTCTGAGTGTTCAAAGGTGACGTAACATAGCCAAAGATCGAGAGATTCTCGAAATCATCTCGTTTCAAGCTCCGCCGATCTTTTTTTTTCAACATAAAATCAACATTTATGAAAGTATGGACCAAGCTTGGGCGAAGACTGACGATTGGAGCTCAGATCCCTAATACTTTGTACAATACTGAGGTATTTTATTCAGTTTATAGTGGGTCTTGCCAATCGTAGATTGACCAAACCAAAATTCTTTGATCACCAATATTATACATAGATTGCCAAGGCTTTAGCAAGGCAATCAGCCTTTCGCCAATGTAAGGTATATTATATTTTCAGCGTTGGCGAAAGCAGAATGTTTTTATGTGGGTGTGAGAAATTGGTGACAAAGTAGCAATAGGAAATACCATTGCTACTTAAGCATTGGCCGGACATCAAACGATTTGTTCGTCAGTTTACACCTTGGTTAATTATTTTCATTATGATTCATCCGTAGCTCATTCCTCATCCTGGATTTTTTAATCATTTGCCAATAATGACATAATTCTAGCATGTGTGTACAATGGGGTCTTCACCGGTTCAGCATGAGCCATATCTTGCCTATATGGACCAAAGACTGGGCGAAAATTCATACATATTCGACATTTTATCATTATATGAAGAAAAATTGTGAGAAACGTTATTAAAATTGTGGTAGCCTTGATATATGGATTACTATTTTTCAATTAGAAGTTACTACATCAAAGTACTCTGTACTAGTATGCAACGAGGATTGACTTGATGAGGAATGAATCACACTGAAAATGATATGGAAGCTGCCAAGGAATGTTAAACAATTGGGTAGAGTGAGATGTGCTTCTTTATTTTTCCCACTGTACTTTCTCACCATTTTGGAATCTTGATTTCATAAACTACTGACTCAAGCTTCAATAATGTTATCATTTTTTTCAATTTTCGTATGGTTGATATGTTCGGTGATTGAAATGAATGAAATTCACGTTAAACCACTGCCCATAATCAATTATTCTCCTCTTTCGTTCCGCAGAATTTGAAATGTCATACATCAACACCTGTCGAAATGATCGACAACTGAAAAATCAATGCATCCTTCAACGCTGTCAGATGTCTTGTAAACACTACAATTGGGTATCCAAACAAGATTTGTGAATCAATTGCAATTAGTATCATATATGTACATATATTTGTACTCTCAAACTATCCAGAAGCAATATTTGCGTTGGAGTCTGTACCGTTTCGTAAGAGATATTCCGGAATCTAATATTTGTCATTACAGGGAGAACGTATGTGCAATGTTCATAATTATGAATAATTAATTTACATCTCGACACTTGATCTTCGAGCTGGAAGCTGATCGATCGTATTCGAAATTCTGTAGTGATTGATCCTAGACAAAGTATTCCTAAGAAAAAACTTTTCATAGCGCACCCACTAATTTAAATAAATTATGAATTTTATATAATCAAATACTTAAACCTCTCGGATACCAACGATATAAAACCTTTGTCGCGTAGCAACAATTTTCCTCTCTGACTCCCAATAACCTTTAATCCCATTTAAAGACATGCACGGTATCGTACAGTTGTGGAATTCAATTTGATTCCCCTGTCTTGACAAGTTGTGAAGAAGTATTGAATAACTTTCGAATGAATGGATTAAATTGAATTTTAATCACATTGATTTATTTTGAACGAGCACCGATCGATACTCGATACGATTTTGCCTTAACTCTTCCAGTACGCGTTTCTGTGAAAAGAACGTTGTGCATTCGTTGAAAGATCAAGTATTTCCTAATTTAAGAAAAATTTCTCTTTCGTTATAGTAATTCTAATAAAAATGGATTTGATATACATTCCGGCCGACCGGTTACCACCAGACTCAGTTGAACCGCACAGAAAAAAATCATAGACATTGTAACATATTCAACAGATATATGTATACACGTGTGCATAGAAACATGGCCTCGAGACGTATTTATTTAAATTTCTTGGGCGGTGGCAAGAGCTTAGAGAAGGGAGCTGAGGAAACTGAGAAAAAGTGTACTACGACGTCGATTTATGTTCATGTACGTATCTTGCAGCTGGTTCGATAGGAATTTACGATACATCTATACTTTGGTGTATATGCGCGAACTGTTGCTCGTTGAATGGTAGGTGCGTTATAAAAGCGACTTGAGAATCGTGATGAAGGGAAACAATGATCATTTCGATCGGAATGGAGATTGATACAATATCGATTACAGTCTTTGATGAGTCACTTTTGCCCTATCTCGAGCATGATTATCTTGTCAAGGGTTACGATGATTTGAACATAAAATCGAACATCGTTGGAACGTGGGTCCATTCCTGTAGAATATTTCATTGAATTGAGATTTTGTTTCGGAACTCGTGATCACTTTTCGTGGAAAAGCTTTGAAGTTATGATTGAGAAATAATTCTCAGGTACGTACGTCACAAACTTTTGATGCAGTAGTCTATATATATTCTCTGAACTCGAACCTTCGTGGAGCGGTCAAATAGATAATTTCTTATCCTTCTGAACTGAGATATCTTCTTTATTCTTTCCATAAGTTTTAGTTGGGATTGGAATTTACAAGTTTAAATTGATTCTCGTATTAAAACATAATATCTGATGACTTCGGGAATGAGATTTGAGTGGATTTTTTTTTCTATTTCCTCTATCATTCGTGTTATGTTTTACAGTTTTACAGCCATCACTGAATTCTCGACAACCTGATTGGCAGGATTGCCAGGACAACAAATGCACAAGGCCAAATGCACAATGCGCAAAACCTGACATGTTGTCCTCGCGCACTCAGCTTATGTTTATGTTCATATTGTTGTCAAGTCTACTTCTTGATGGATTTTCTCGGCTTCTTTGTTCTCCCAGAGACTTTGCCATTTGAACCATCAAATGACGAGGAGAGCGAGCACCATTTGGCATATTGAATAGTGAGCGGAACGAGCACCATTTGGAGCAATCGAAGCGAACGTCCTCGAATTTGCAAAGTGCGAGCAAAGCGAGTTCTAATTCAGAAGTGCTAAGCGCAGCAAGTATCAATTTTCAGACCTGTCCCGGGGAAATAAGATTAGATCTGACTAGATCTGATTTTTTGCCAGATCTGAACAGATCTATTGAGATCTGAAAAACTGCAATTTTAGCTCGTATTTGCTAACACGCGTTTTCAAATTTGAATTCAAACATGGGAAAATATAGGAAAATTTTAAGTAATTGAACAACTTTCAATTGAGCTTCAATTCAAATCTAACCAGATCTGTCAAGATCTAGTCACATCTATTGAGATCTGAAACCTCCCGATTTATCGGAAGAAAATTGCAGAAATTACATGGACAAACTGGATTTGTCAATACTGAAAAAATAGTTGTCAGTTTAGGAGTAAAATGGTAGAAATTATGAAATTTCATCCGACTTGGTGGAGACTCAATGTTTCGATTCGGCATATATTCCAAGAGTTCAATTTTGAAATTCTCATTTACTAAAAAACAAAAACACAATTGTTGGGTCCGTTTGGTAGTATTTTTTTTTGTGACAGTGACAAATAAATTTCCTCAGTGTGTCAGAGAAATTATGCGCATTCGAGGGATTTCATATTTTCGTTCAGAGAGAAAAGCACTCGCTTCGCTTACATTTCAATTATCTAAACAGAGCGCGTTACGCTCGTATTTCTATGAACCACATCGTGCGCATATTTATAGAGTGAATGGTACTCGCTTCGCTAGCTAAATTCATCTTATATTTTTGTAATCTAGCTGAAGTTTGCTTCTCGGCCTGGCGATGATGAATAATTCGTTAGTTTCATAGATAATGTGTATAAGCCTCATTGAAATTGAACAGTTTACACTTGCTTCATGTTTATTTTCATCTTGGATAACATATGTTACATAAAAGTGATTTACCTTGAAATTCAAAGATGACCAAGTATTAAATGCATACACGGGGAAAAAAGACGTTTGCTGTGACAGTGAAATCTGATCCATTTGATTGCAACAGCGATTTTTCAACTGCGGCACCGATAATACTGGAAATTTTGCTAGTCCAGCGCAGAATTCGTGATTTTAGTTAACCATGTTGTTGCTCTCTCGGCAATCCAATTAGCTGTCACAGAGAAGTTGTAGCTAGACAGCAAAAAGATTCGCAGTTCTGTATATACTACCTCAATTTGCTGTGTCAGCAAATTTTTTTTCTCCGTGTATGAACAAAGATTAGTTAAAATGAGTATTCAACTTGTAAACGCATACTGAGAAACAAATGTTTTCAACCGATGAATTTTTCTTTGAGTCTAAGAAGTGAATTCATTCGATGGTATCTGTGGGGTTATCGCATCAACTTCATGTAATATGCGATTCACACGGAAGTGGTGGGATCATTAATTGGAATATGAGGCACTCAGGATTGATGAAAAAGTTATTGGATGGAAAATTTTGATTTTCGAATTCATGAAATTTCATTTGATTCAATGAACACTTTTCTTCTATTGATTTGAATGGAATAATGTTTCAAAATGAATCAAAAGATCAATATTTCAAAAGAGCTCATCCATTGATTTCATGATACTCAATACAACCATGCTATAAATTTGGATCAATCAAGTATCTCATTACGCGTAAGCGAAATGTATTCATTGGAAAAAATGGTTATTTCACTTCAATTCCCAAATCATGGGTTATAATACTTCATTTTATTGATTTCAGAACTATTCAAACTATCATTGTTCATATGACATTTGTTCTATAGCATAGCTTTCATTCAGAGGAATTGCTCTGAACTGAAAAAGTATCTCATTGTGATCATAAATTTAGTTTCCTGTTCAAAAAATAAAACCCTCGGAGTTAAAATTCACAACTATTGAGTATATGATTTGATTTTATTCTGTGAAAAGAACCACTTGTATTGAAATTAATGAGATCATTATACTTTAAACTGTACCGGTTTGTAAATAACAATGGTTTTGGTCCTATAACTTCATGTTCTTGAATATAATAATTATTTTATTGGCCCGATCTCGCGTTGTTCTTCTCATGATGGAAAAAGTTCATTTGTAAGCCATGTCTGTTCATTTTATGCAATATATTTTCACTTGGAGTCAATAATTATTCTGGTAAAGGAAAAAATTATCATGTCAAATACTTGATTTTTAACAATTTCGAATATAATTACGCTCGATTTCCATATGAAACTTTACATTATGAAATTGAAGTTGTATTGCATTGATTTTCACTCCGGAATTCATCACATGAGGATTATAAATCGGATAAAGAATGATGTTGACAAAAATAATCAGTTATTCGGTCAGGAGAGTGCGTTTTTGATATCAGGAAGTAAATTTCAAGGAGCCAATGTGATAGTTTTAATGAAACGACTTTTTCTGGTTATGGAATTATTATGGAGTCAAAAAGATATTTATTCAATGCACTGAAATGGGAATCAATGAAATTCATTCCATCAACTCAAAGAATTTTTTTTCTTATCTTCCGTTATTGATTTACCTAATTTCAACAAAAACTTATTTCAATTCAGTTGAATCAATGAATAAATTTGTTATTCTAACGAAGAAAAATGGTCTATATTCGCTTACGAGTTGGATAGTTATTTGAACTAATCTTTTTTTCCGTGTCACAAGATAAACGACTATTAAAAATATCAATATTCATCAAAAAGCTACAACTTCCTTTTGTACAACGAAATATTTGATATTTTTGATAACTGCTGATCAATTGACCAAAAATGACTGATTTTTGCAAGCATAAATCACTCTTCAAAAAAGCAGAAAGTTTCTATCTCTATGCATTAGAATAATTTTTTGTTTAAATGAGATGAAGTAATATGAAAATCATCATTCTAACGGGAAAAAAAGGGTTCATATGCATTTACGAGTTGAATAGTTATTCCAACTACACCGCAAAGAATAATTAGTCACCCTTACTCCAAATTAGTTCCAACAACTAGATACAGTTGTTGATATTATATAGATTGTTAGATTTGATATTTTGTCAGATTGAACTTTATTTGCTGTTACCAATTTGAAGTTGCCTTTACTCCAGCTTTCATTACTGGCTTCTATTCTTTTATTACTCGGAACTAATCTTCACAACTAACTTCAGTTCATTCGGTCAAATAAATCATTTTTTTCAATTTAATCCTTCTTCATCAAAGCGATCATGAACAAGAACTCTGTAGGATCTCTTGAATCGAAGCATTGGATGACGAGCTCCTCAAGTTGTCTTCAAGATCTTGTTCTCGTAATTTTCACTGCTAGTATCGTATGTCCCCACTTTTATGCAAAAAATATCTAGAGTTTTAATCGGTATCTTATAAAAATTCATATTGTATATTTTCCACTATATAAAAAGCATCGATACTGTGACTATCACGAATCCCTAGATGGGCGATAACCACAGTTCGATACTTTTATATACACTGAGAGAAAAAATTTGGTTGATTAAAAATGATCTGATGGATTGATTTGTTTAGCACAGCAAAATTTTTTGTCACACCTACCACATTTTCAGTTATGCCAACAAGAAATGTTGGGTTGGGCATATAATAACAAAATGTTTTAACAGGTACAGCAAAATAGTTTTCTCAGTGCAGGAGAATTATATCAAGTTTTGATCGATATTTTACAAAACTTCACATCAATCGTGTATTTTTACAAAAGTATCGATACTGTAAACTATTGCCTAACAACGACAACATCTAACAAGATTACGAAGTAGTCACCATTATTATGTTAACCTGTTATGTTAATCTTCATGGTAACGTGAACAGTTTATGTTGAGCAGTAGTCATCACAATTTCAGAATATTTGTCACCAAATTATTGTTCTTCCCATCCATTGCACAAGAATTGAGAGTTTCCTGATGCTGAATAATTTCTTCAATTTCTGATACTAAATTTCCAGAGTCGTGTTCGATCCAATATGCGTCAAGCTCCTTATGCATTATTCCCATTCATTCCATGGGCGTCAAAATTGGTGCAAAATGTTTACAAGTTTTGTCAAACTTATATTGAAACTCAATCGAATAATGTATGGAAATTTCAAACCGAATCCGATCAGTTTGTTTTTACATACTTCCCAAACAACAAAACTGTTCAGAAAGAATCAAGAGTTATGTTTATGAATTCTTTGTAAACTTGCGCGCTGTATGAGTTATTTGGTATTCAAATCCGTCCTTGAAAATCTCGCCTGATTTTGAATAAACTCACCAGTTCTTTACAAAATATCAAATTAACTGGACGGTAATTTCTAGTCGGAATATTTGAATAAACCAACACTGTTGAAACACACGCGCATGATTCTTTTGATATGAATTTCCCTCAGTTATCGAAATCAGTTTAAAAAATATATATTTCATCAACGCAATACAAATTGTGGAATCGTATTTAATGAAATTTTCGACACCGCTATCGACGCATCGAGTTTTCCTACCCATTCGATCTATGCCACATGACCGGCCGTCGACGTGTAACGCAATTGATATCTCTAATGCGAATAACTCTAATTGAGTGGTGAAATTTCATTGTCGCTCTGAACTGTCTCCAATAATGTTATATACGAGATGTAGTAATGGTTCAAATCCGTTTTTATTTCTCTCAACAGGGCTTTCCTCATAAAATCGATGTTTTATTCTCTCTCCGTTTTAATGTTTTTGACAGGAATTTCATATTACTTGTTATTCCTCGCTAATTTACATCCAATCATTTTTCCCTCTTTCAGTTTGAATTGTGGCATTCGATCGTTTCGGGGTATGAATTTTTGCGTATGTGAACGTTCCTAGTTTACGCAATTAGGACAGTACAGTGATTTACAATGTATCCTTTTTCCCTGTGACGTACAGGATTCTCTAATGTAGTCAAACCGTTGCACACGGAATTAACGATAACGAAAACTTCACGAAAAGCAAACAACGCGTTGGCCTTCTCGCACGGCTTTGACACATCGGATAGAAAATCAGGCGTTCTTTATTCATGATTCATGGTATTTCTTTCTATATGATATATCATTAAAATTTAAAAAGTTTGCAGGTTTCACTGAAGCATCGTATCAACGATGAATAATTATTTATCAAGTTTTCGCAATAAAAATTTATAATATCGTTCGCTTTGAATCGTTGATTCATTTTCTTGCACGCTGTATTTTCAATGGTAATACTCGGGAGAATAATCAATGACATATTATTCACTTCAATTCGATAATTCATTATTCATGAGAATGCAGATTTCAATGCATTCAACAATATCATATTCAATATGTGACTTAAATTTTTGAATTTCACCAAGTGACCATCGTCGTAAATGTTGAATTTCCATTATCGAAATCATTGACTTGGTCTTCTTCCCCCCAATGATTATCCTCCCTGAGGTGGTAGTATAAAATCAAAATATTTCGGTTTGGATGTAAAGTCTTGTTTATGACTTTATCGGGACATTATCATCATCAATATTTTAATTTTTTAAATCGTTGAGTTTATTTTTCATTGAAATTCTGAACTCCAATCATTTAAACTGCAGCTCTGAATAAATAGCGTAAAAATGGAGTTTTTAATTTTAATGTAGCATGTAAATGTATTGGGAAAATGCATAGATACTGCAACAAATCGAATGTTTTTAATTGTATTCTTTTTCCATCTCTCGTATATGGGAATAATGATGGAAATTGTTTTTTGTTCTGATATAACTTCAATTATTCATCGCTTTTTTTGTTTGTTTTTGTCACAATACTGGATGAAAAATTGGTATTCAAGCGATTGATATTCTATACAATCAATTGTCGTTTGAAACTAATTCTTTTTTGAGGATATTCATATTTTGAAATGTCCAAATGGCATGTTGTTGACAATGCTTGAATCGTTTGACGGAATCAATTGAAAATCACATACGAAAGAATCTAATTTGGAATCCATGAGAATGTTTGAAAATCGATTCTCTTCAGATGAGAAATAACGATTGAATATGTCGATTAAAAAAATCAAAAATGCAGTATCAGAAATTTCATGTATTTTTCAAGCACATTGTAAATTGTTTCGTTGATTCTTGGAATGGGAATTGAATTGAGAATTCTTCACACGTTATTCGTAAAACAACGAATGACTGCGACAGTCACTCACTTTTTTACCTCATTTTTTTGCTGCTTCAGTTAAAATAATTCCAGCTGCAGCTATTTACCAGCTACTTGAGCGAGAATTTTTAGCCATAATCACATTCTTTTCTTCGTGAATGTAGGTACAGTTGGTTTGACAAAAGCGTGTACGGTGGAACTCGAAAACTATTCGGGATAATAGAATCAGAGAAAATAGACACGTAGTTTATGACACTGACGCTTCATTATTAATAAGATGTCCACTCGCCAGGAGAAGCAATCTTATAGGACACACATTACGGCATGAGAGTTTATTGAAAACAATATTGGAAGGGAAAATGAATGGTAAAACTGGTAAAGGTAGACCTAGAGCAAGTTATATGAAACAAATCGTACAAGACAAGGGATGTAGTAGATATGTACAAATTAAACGTTTGGCGGATAATAGACAGGGGTGGAGGGTTTCATCAAACCAGTCGTAAGACTGATTACTTCATGATGATGATGATGTCCACTCGCCTTCATTATCAATGATTGCCTGACATATTCAGGGAATACTTTCTACCAATTTGATAGCATAATCTTGAGAAATAGACCTCCATATTAATCGAATCTGTGAAGACAACTGCTCAACGGTCCAGAACTTCTTTCCTCGGAGCTTGAACTTCATCAGAGCCTTTCAGAACATTTCTTATGGGATTAGCATCTGGCGACTGTGATGGCCAATTCAACACATCAACCCCCTTTTCTTTTTCCCATTCAGTGCAAAGATGACTCCGATGTTTTGGATCATTATCCACTTGCAGCAGCCAATTTTCATTTCTACTCATGAACCACTTTTGGGCAGATGGTATCGAAGCTCTTTTGTATATTTTGACCATCTTGATAATATCCAAGTTTTCTATGAAAATATGCAACGTGCCGAATCCTTGTTTCGAAAAATAGCCCCAAACGTGCACCTTTATGTGCACCGGATGTTTAATTGTTCGCTGGACAAGTCTATTGGTGCAGGTACACCAGGTGTGTCTGATGGAAGAACGTACCCAAAAAGAAGTTTCATTGGAGGAAATTACGTTGTCCCAATCACGATTCAAATTCTCTGTCACCCAAGTGAGTCTTTTGGCAACGTGTTTTTCAGACGATAAAGGTTTCTGTATTGTGCTTCGAAATTTCATTTTATGAGTCAATAGGCGTCTTCTTATAGTGTCATACGATACATTCAGACCCTTTTCACGCAAAAGCGCTCACCCACCACCCAATGATACCCTAAGAATCTTCTCAAATACTCGTAAAATCATTTGTCCTGTTTTTTGGTTGTACTTTGCACGTAGCCACGACCCAGCCACCCACTTACTCACGAATGTCGTCGACTTTTTCACATATATCTCGCAGCCGCTGCATACTACATTTTTGGCTCTTTCAAGTGCGAACATAGAAACAGGACTTCGTAACGTGATGCACACGCGACCTTCATGACGAAATGACAAATGAACTACATCTCGTTCCCGCTCAAGCACGCCCTCTAACGGTTTTCCGTGAAAAGTTTCGCCGTACACGCTTTTGTCAAACAGATTACAATTATTCGAGAGTGAGTTTTATGCTTGGGAAAACATGTGGTCCACTTAAAATTAGCAATATTCAGTGGATAATTATTGATTTTGATTTGGTACCAAATGAGACGGTTGCTTGTCTCGATGTGTGATTTTTCCTGTATTTGGGAAATGGTCCTGAAACTTTCGGCAAACTGTTGTGATTTTTTATTTGATTGTGTAAGAGTATTTTGTTGATAAATGCTTCTTACAAAAAGTCATAGTAGTTGCCCGATATCTTCAGGAGGATTTTTAGATATTTCTGAAGGATATTTCATTTGAAGCAAAAGGAGGCATAAAATCGCGCTTGGAAAAAAACAAATGTCTGCTTACCAATCTATCGCAGACGCTGTGTGTGAGTACAACAGACAAGTATCTATATCATTCGCGTGCCATCCATCTATTTCCGTTTAACGCAGCGTCAAAGGGGAAGTCGACCGGGGGCAAATTTAATCTATTTATCGCAAGGGGCTTATAACAACCCTTTCCTCTTCCTCCATCTACTCTTTCCTTTCCTCGTTGTTAGACTGTAACGTACTTCGATGTGTGTATACATACATATATATATACATATATAGATCGTTTTGTCTGTTCTTGTAACCATAGCACCATAGAAGCTGGTTCCGCGCCCCTCGCTCTTGAGCATTTTACATAAAGTAGAAAGAGATAAAAGGACGAGGCCGCACGAACGTAAGTGTTATTTGTGTGAGTGCGCTTGTCTCTGTTCTCCGACCCTTCATCTTTCTCACCTCTTTGTTTCCCGTACATCGGTTCTCCTTTCTGCAAGTATATCACGCAAGTTTCCCCGACGATGGCTCCTTGTGCGCGAACACGATGCAGGCGGCACAATTAGCGCGCGCCATTAGTCAGCAGCCTTTTCCTTCTACATACAAAATTGTTATGCTTCTCTTCGTCTGCTGTGGTAGCAAAGCCGCCCTTGTACTCTTTCTCTCTTCTCTTTCTTTAACGCCGTTGCTACTGTACGCGACAACGTAACGACCAAATGACAATACGAAGGAAAAAGAAGGAGAACGAGGAAGGGGTAGAGGCAGATAATACAACTCGTGCATATTTCAAAGGACAAAAGAGAAGAAAGAAATAGGCACGGTAAATATGTCCCTTCATCTTTACGCTGGACAAAAAGCGAAGGGAAAGCAGGATTATGACACATTGTCAAAAGAAATTGATTTCAAAGTGTACATCGTGTACGCAGGAGTGCCGAATGAGAGCATTGTTCAAACGATTCTTCGTGCATTAACGACCAAGAGAATCCTTTTTCACGTACGATGATGATGTATTCACGTCGCACGATTGTCGACGTTTAATTGACTAATTTTTATGAACTCTTGAAAATGTCTTTGACGTACGATTTTTGCTACATTACGTACCATCGTTTTCAACGTATTAAATGGCCCTTCGTAAGAGTTACGTTCCATGTAAGAAGAACAAATGGCGCGGGTGGATGACTTCCCACATAAACGGTCTTCTAACGCAGTCCTCATGCTCGGTTTAATGCGTTATTTATTTTTCATACACATAATAAATTTACTTATGTACAAAATTTATCAGCCTGAACCAAGTGTTGTTTAATCTCGTATTATTTATCCTTCATATCATATGTTTTCTATCCGATACCATTTAAAAAATGGTGTGGATTATCTTTGATCGGTTGAACATATGGAGTGTAAACCGAATGGATTGAATAAATTCAAACGAATGGAAGAGATATGCTGTTAAAAAAGTGGAGAACATTCCTGAACATTGTAGGAAAATTTCCCATGACGTGAATCGAATCTCTCCAATAGCTAATGGAAAAATCAATGAAATATTGTACATCTCGATAAAAACTTTCCAAGAAAAACACTCCATTTGCACTCAACATCGCAGAAGAATGTTTATTATAAGAATTTATGACCTCATCAGTTCTTTCTCATTCGAAGCTGAGAATGTTGAACGTGTTGAGAATTCGCAACTTATTCTCACCGATTGTAAACAAAAAATATCTGTTAGAGAAGTTAAGTAGGTTATAGACAGATCAATTCCACGTCTAGATATTATACATATACATGACAGAAGATATCAGTAGAAATATGAAATATTTCCGTAACTTCTGGTATATCGTGGTATAATGTACTGCATAAGATAAATATAGATGCATGGAAATATACGTTACTGATCGAATGCAAAAGCGTTGGAGGAAAGTTGAACCGTTTGTGCATCGTTATTCTCAAACTCTTGGCCTTCTTTTTATTCTTCTTTTTCTTCTCTTCCCCCTTTTGATTCCCGACAGCATTAGAAAAGTGGAACTGAAAACTAAACCGTACATCAAACTTGCGCCATACCGCGTGTACGTATAGGATACGTTTAAACATCGTAGGTGGAAACTTTCTCGTATGCGATGCGTGATGACCATCGCAAATTTATCTGAAAAAAAGTGTTGAAAGAGATATAACGAGAGTAGTCAGCTGCTACTTTACTGCTCCTGTTGTGAAAAAGAAGGGGAGAAATTGATAAAAGTCGTACGATCTTCGACGCCTCTTGCTTTTACCACCCGCCTGCCTCTTCGCTCGCTCGCTTTGGCGTGTATGGAATAATTCAACTTGCAACAACATTGTTTTTGTTCTCACTTACTTCTTATATAACCTGACGAAGAGTGTAATTCGTAAGAGTTCCTCAAAACGAACCCTTCATAGGTTATAAGAAAATTCAATTTACGAACAAAACTGTACGGGAGTTTTTTTTTTACTTTTCTCATTCTTCTTCCTGTATCGGAGAAAAGCGATGAAGGAAAAGAGAACGAAGGCATTCAAAATCAGTTTCGGGTATCGATCAATAGACGTTTGACAGAAACTCTATTATAAGTTTCTTCATAAGAACTCTTATATATCCTATGGTTTATCAAATTATACGAATTGGAAACTTTTTCACCAAAATGACGCAACGCGACAGGTGCTGGTTTTTTTTTTATTATTCAGAAAACAATCGTAGAATCTGTTGTATTAGCAGCTGAAGCTAAAAATCAAATTCGAAAACAGGTAGTGATTTGTGGGGGAAATCCTTTCCTCGTTGCCGTGTTGGATTACTTCCCAAGCGTGTATTGCCTATAATGACAATGGGCCCCAGGCTGGGACCATCTTCTTCAACCCAGTATTGGGGAATGACGATGAGGCCCATGTTGGCTCAATCTTGGCCCTTTTGTGCTTTCCCGTACAATTATCGTTGGTAAAAAATGGGAATAATGAATCTTAGTGCGAGCACATTTGAACTTGGCTCCAATTTGGACCAGCGTTAGGCCAAGATTGGAGTGAATTTATATCCCGAGCATGTGTGTACAATCCTCAGCGTGTATGAATTTTGGTCTCACTTTGGTCCAGTCTTGGACCCATATAGGCACGATGGGGCTCAACACTAGGCCCAAGTCTGGACCAAAGTGGGGCTGAAATTCATGCCCGCTGGGGTAGAATTCAAAGCAATTTTTCAATTTCAAAAAAAAGGAAGGGGCAATATTGATTGCTTAGTCTGGGTTCATGCTGGGCCCATGGTGTTACCAATCCTCGGGCAAAGCAATACAGCCAAGCTGGGAACGATGTTATCATCTCAGGGTTGGTCCCATTTGTCTGCCCAGCTTGGCGCCACGTCGGGCAGCATGGGCACCCACCTTGGGCTTAGATTGGGCCCGCCGTTAATACACAATTGGGTTCGTTCATCTTCAAGTTTTAATGATGAGGACAAAAGGACCTTTATATATACCTTGCTCCTTTGTAGATACTTCCATTCGAACACTTATTACCTGTGTATTATTTATCTTTGGAAATATTCATGTAAGGGTGGAATGCATTGCGAGAAATTCAAATTGAATGTTTAAAAGTAAACGAGATATTGTTTGAAACTTGAGAACTGCGTTATTTTATTCATCCGTGCATTCAGATTCGGTTAAGTTTGACAATGAATTTTGCTATCCTGCGGTTTCGTGAGATCGACGGTATCGTAAATCATGCATGTGCGTCAATCAGTTACAACTGTCGAATATCGGTATAACGACTGCCAGTCGTCAGAAGGCGCGTCAATTCGTTTGATCGACAAATAAGATATTCTGTGACAGTTTCCAGTCGATTTCGTGGAAAAATAATTCATATAAAAACGATAACAAGTATTTCTATGAATTATTTATTGAATTTATATCATTCGCAACATTTACGAATAACAAAATTGGCCTCGACATTAGGATGGAGTCAATTCCTTTGTCAACATAGAACCAACATGAGGAAAACAGTGCACGAAGTTCGCAGTCAAAATTGAGTTCAGTTGTTGCCAATGCTTTGCGAAACACTCATCTATTTTATCCGGTGTATGTCGGGCCGAGTATTGGCGATGAATCAATGCTAGAACAATAATAGATCCATAGAATCAATCCATTAATTAACAACCACGATATCTCATTTGATCATGTTTTGATCAACATTGTTTTTAAATATATTGCCAAAATTTGGCAGCCAACCTTGCACCAAGCAATAAAATATTGTTAACATTGGAGAAAGCAAGGCATTTTTATATTATTTTTTAATTTATACCAATTTATATCTATTCCGTACATGAATCGGTTTTATATGGAGAATAAATCGAAGGATTATAGGTACATTTTATTCATCTGATGCGAGTATTGAGAAAAATTATTCAATACGATGTTTGTGAATATTCGAATGAAAGAAAACTATCGAAGCAGGGGTAGAGATTCGTGTACAAATAATTTTCTAATACATTTCTGAAATAATTATTGTTACTGAAGATTCTTCGTTCATTTATGTTCCAGGTACGTTTTATCGTGAAAACATTGAGATGAGGTTTGAATTTAGAAAATTGACTTTTCAAAATGCTGTGATTCGTAAGTATTGGATTTATATTTGTCCCGCTAATGAAGAGAATCTTAATCAACACGCGAAAAACTGAATCCACAGTAGCAATAATTGAATTTATTAACGGTGATAATAAAAGAACTGACTTGCCACAGCGATTATGTTACAAAAACAAACTTTTCGCTATAGAAATATCAAACTGAGAAAGAAGATAGTGGAGCCAACTACATACACGGAAAAAATAATTTAGCTGCAGCAGCTAAATAGCTAGCACGGACATGGACAGCCGTCAAATTAGCTCCTGCAGCTAAATTTTAGCTGTTATAGCAAAAAAATTTGCATTTGTAGCTAATTTATTTGCGGTGGTAGCTAAAATTTAGCTGGAGGAGCTAATTTAATGGCTGTCCATGTCCGTGCTAGCCATTTAGCTGCTGCAGCTAAATTATTTTTTCCGTGTATGTAGTTGCGTATGGCGAACGACAATATGTAGTCGAGTTAACAGAATATTCGGTAGGCTCAAGTATATTTCATTCACTTCAACTGTATTTCATTGAATCTATCTAATACATATGTAGTTGGTTCCATAATCTTGCTTCTCAGTGCAGATACTATAATATTACTGGAAAGAGATAAATTTTTGTTATGCCGTCTACTTTCTATGTACCAGTTAATGAGAAGCTGAGGTTGAAATTGATTCACCTGAAACAACGAAACCAGTCTAGCACAAAAATAGTTGCATCTACATGGAGGCAGTAATGGAAAACCATCAAAATTTAAATTGGCAGGTGTGGTATCGAAAAGTCGAGAGATGAATTGCAAAGTCAGTAGCACGATTTCTAAAAAAAGGGCCAAGGGTCACATCGAAATATCCATCAGCGTTTGAGATACGCTTCGTTTTGTAAGCTGCTGAAAGTGGATTTTCCGATTTTTATAATGTCTGCATTTTTCAAGTTCGAAAATTATCGCTCCACCCGCCGTTTAATATTCCAAATGTACATGCGCAAAAGCAAGAAAAATTGTCATATAACTAACTTTGTTGCTGTTCCAATGAAACATTAATTGAAAAGTTTTTTCAAACAACAATAACCTGATTGAAACATGTATTGAAATTTCAATGATACCTCAAACAAGTTGCCAATTCATTCTCTCAGTTTGATTCTCACTGGTAAAATATTCAAAGTTGAATAACAACACTTCTATACTCAACCAGCTCTCAGAACGAGGATACCCAATTTTTAATAAGATCCATCTTCCATCCGCATTTTCTGGAATCGATTCAAAATGGTTAAATTAGTTGTCAGTTCCTTCTTCTTTTCTGCCCCATTTCACGCATTTAACGAGAAGTATTAAAATTCAGACAAAGAACATAGAATTCGAATGACCAAAGTGAAAGAAAAATAACTATCAAAGATGAAACCTCTTACGTACACTCAACTGATTACCGAGAAGTAATGATGCTCGGCACATTGGTTATTGTATTTCCTTTAGTTGGCACGAAAACTGATTTGTGGATGACGTTGAATCCGGAAATGTATTCGAGAGAAATTCGTCGGTACACGCTTGTTCCGTGCAACGTATAGACACCGTGTAGAGATAACGTAATATTACAGGGTATCAGCTTTGGTCTGGCGCCATGTGACTTCGCAAACGAGTCTAAGATAAATACGAGAGAACGAATCTAACATCGTGTTCGGTGTCATAAATGTCGCTGCGCTTGAACGAATATTCCTGTACCGCAAGGAATAATTATTATTTGCGGATGGAAGATAACAAGGAAATAGATCTCAGAATTTTCATAAAATCGAATTTATATTTATCAGTTTGAGTAGTGGCGCATCGTCTCTGGTTTGAATTTCATATCTTTTTATCCCATCTTGAATAACTAGAATAATAATTGGATCGCAGAGACAGGAAAATGGGATAGAAGAAAAGTTTTTTGATCAAGCCAAGTTTTTCAGACTTGATTAACTAGCTAATTACTTGATGTATACTAATTTATCCTTCGTAAATCATATCATGAGAAGTTTCGCTTTCAAAAGAAAGAAAATTCGCCTTTGGCGATATTAACAACAATATTATGAAATCAAACGAATGAACATCTTTCTCAAAATACTCACATAGTTGCTATTTGAGAACTCATCGGAAATTCAGCAGCTCGCGTAATCTTCGTTCGAAAGCATTACCATTCCATTAAGACGTAATTGGAAGCAGTGCATTTAAGTATCAGATACGTCAACTGCTACTCTTGATTGATTAAACCATTCTCGCTGCGGTCAGCTGTTCAATGATAATTTTAGGTTCAAGAGGTTTGCTATCTTGAGTTTTTCTTATATTTAATCAATCTTGAAAGTTTTAGGTTCGTGTCGGGAACGAAATGGGTTGTACTAGTCTATTCGGCTTGATTTTTTCATTTGTAATCAGTGAGAAGTGTTTTCATAATAAATGAGAGATAGATCCTGCATGGGAGGGTTCATTATTCTTTTAAAATTTTATTCAAAGGTGAGATGCGATAAATAACTGAATTCTCCATCGGTATCAATTATTCATTGATTCTTTGAGTAAAGTGGGTTGGAGAGTTCGATATGGACTCATTTACATTCCTGAGATCTTATTTATAGAATCATTCTTTTCCGTATGAATCTCAAATACTTTTTCTTTTGCTAATAATAGTGGTAGTCGCTGGAGGGATGAAAATAATTTAATCAAATTTCAAGAGATTACGTTTTCATGAAGGAAATCATATTAATATTTTGCTCAGTTTTATATTGGAATCATTCGAGGGTTTTTATTATTCTTTCCCGACTGTAAGGTCAAGAAGGTTTAGTTGGCTCTGACGCGGAACACCCCTGGAGTTTTATTAAAGAACAAACAACTGGTGGAAACTAATGAGAGTAATATTGAGGGAGAATTCACTCATTTTTACAGGCTGCAGAGTAATTTTTTGACAAAAATTTGACGGTACACTCAACAAAATTATTTTGTTGAAATGTGATCAACAAAATTCTTTCGTTGGAATAATAACAAGAAATTTTATCTTAAATTTGATTGAAACAACCATAATTTTGTTGGGATAACAGCATTCTTCCGCTGATTATATTTCAACAAAATGATTTCTTTCAGCGTAAACTTCAGGAGAAAATTCTTTCAGCATAGCAGAGGTTCTAATGCTGACATTATGGAAGTCCTTAATACCGGACAACACTCAAAACACTGTTTTTTTGAAACAAGAAAATTATTTTGCTATCAAATTTTTCACTGAAACATTTTTTTGGAGCATCAAAATACATATTCACTGAGAGAAAGGTACCTAGTTGCGTTCACCTTTATTCCACCTCGCCTCCCCGTTGCAAAGACCTTTATTCCATCCAGCCCCTCCGTTCCGTCCACCTCCGCTTTGAGCTGAGGCAACATCACACGGAGAAAAATCAGGAGTAACTGCTATCCCAATCGCGGTAGCTCTTGCTCCAGCGCCCAGTCAGTGTATGGATCACTATTTTCGGAATAAAAGTTACTCCATCAGAATACTTTTGTTCAAGAAAGATTTACTATTGTAAGGAGTAAGCCATACTGAAAATTGTTAAACATTCCTGAAAGTGTTGACTAACTGTGTGTGGAGTGAAATATACCTCCCTATTTTTCTCCGTGCACGTGGAGTGGACATTTCTCCGGCGCCTCCACGGAGATTCTGCGTGTTTTCTATTCAACGGCAACGGAGTCTCTACGTTGTTTACGTGCAGGAACCATCTTTGTTCTCCGCGAACGCCACGGAGGTGTGCTGTACAGGATTTGTCTTCAAAAATCTGTAAAATATTTGTGAAATAGCCCAATTATAATGAATTTTTTCGGGAAATTGAGCAGTCGATACATTGATGCTGTACCTAATTTATTGCTCAAATTCAGAACATTGCGATTCATTTTTCTTTCAGAAATCTTACTACCGATTTTCCAGTTCATCTCCCGACTTTTCAATACGGTTTGCATCACTGTACTGCTTTGCTACACCGAAAAAAAATGTATTATTGAATTGTGCACGACAAAAAACTTCAGTTATTCCAACAAAATTCTTATGGTTGAAGCAAAACATTTGGTATTGAGTGCAAAAACAAAATAATTTCTTTGAAAGAATAAAAACTTGGTTGGAAGAACCAAAGTCTTTAGTTGCTCACATATCAAACATAATATTTTGTCATTTCAACAAAATACTCTTGTCAATATCAACATGGCAAATTTTCCCATATTCGAGCACAAACAGCTACATCTGTTGTATAAAAACCTGAAATTCTTTGACTTCCAATCATTCTTGCAATATATCATATCCATTTTTGTAACCAAATCCATTCCTATCAGTTTTTCCATTCCAGCTGATGAATTTCTGCAAATTTTTCATCAACTCATCCATATAAGTTTATTCCTCCAGATCTAGATTTGGAACATTCTGTGTTAACCTGACCAGATCCATGACATGAATTTCCGGTCAGGCTCGTGCGTTGAATTGGATCTCTAAATCCTAGTGAAAACTTCTAATCTAGGTTCTTGTGAGCCGTGGCAAAGCCTGATAACAATCTACAGAATATAAATAAGGAAAACATCAAAATATCCTTGATGAATATCAGTTTGAAGTGATAATAAGATTCGTGAATTGTTTGTTCATGAATGCATCGGATACGTATTCTTATACACCGACTTCTGCGCTATGAAAGTTAATAAGAAGTTTTGAGATTGCTTCTTTCGTGCCACCTTCTTTACCTTTCGGTATATACGACGCTGGAAGAATATTCAGGGATTTGACTCACCTTGGTACTCTGTGGTTATTCTCCTATCGAAGTGAAAGGGTCTGCTTACACCCACGCATTATGCGTGAAACATAGATGCATAAGGACATGTCTGTATGTATTATACGTTCACGTACAAGTGAGAAACAGTAGATTAAACTCACACCAAGGAAACACTTTTACGTTTATATAACTTGAATACCATGTAGGTACTACATGCTATGCGCTATAGAAGAGTCATATCAAAAAGGCAGATGACTTCAAGTTGCTTCAGGGCAATGGAGGATGCATATGTTTGTTTACATCTCTATGTGACATATATTCAAAGACTTCTCCTCATTCCCAGGGCTTGGGATTTGTCCTTGTTTCAGTATACGTGAGAGTTGGTGTGATATTCGGAGTTTGAACGTTTTCATTAAGAGAAGAGAAAGAGAAATGTAGGTGTCAGGTGAGAAATGAGTGTATTTCATGGATCATTACATTCAAACTTGAATTTATATACTCACAAATGAACATGCTGGCAACGCGAACTTATGTTACGAAAGGAAAAATCTTGTAATTACCGAATTTACGGAATCCAATATATATTCTTCTTTTTCGGTAATGGAATTACATTTAGATTACCCTTATCGAATCAATTTTATTCGATCCGGGAGGATGAATTGATTTTAATAACCCATCCCGATACACTAAAAATGTTCATTCATAAAATATATGCGATGTTTATAGAGTCGCATTTGATGAACCAGTTACTATTCACTTGAATTTTTCACAGTAATCGAATCATCATTCATTCATACCTCAATCAAGCTAGAATCAAAGTATCGTTAGCTATTTTTATGAAAGAGTAAAAATAATGAAAGCTATTTCATCATGCGTTAGTCGATTCTGCTGACGTCGAGGGATGAAAATCTTGGAATTTGGAAAAATAATTACAGTATGTTACGAATATTTGTTTTGTGCTGTTCATATTAATAATACCACTCCTCGTGTGCACTACAGTAATTTTGAATGCAATATTCACTCTGTGGTACTTAATTTAAAATAAGAACATGTTATTATTGTAAATTCAATTTGATTGATAATATTCTTAGTAAATCTCGTTCTAGGGAAGAGATAACATGCGAATCAACAAGAAATCACGAACTAGCTTGTTCGTTATTGCGAACTATCGTTGAATCTATCGTATCTCAATTTCATTTCCTCGAAACAACACGCATCCTCACATAAACTGTCTCGCGTGTTGTTTAGAGCCAAGCGAAGGGTTGATAAACTGTTTTATATCATTGTATATAAAACGAAAATGCTTTCCGAATAACTTCATAATACTTTTATAATATAGATAATGAACATTCTTTCTTTAACAAATAAAGAGAAAGAAAAACTTTATCAAAGTTTTAATCGTTGGATTCATTGAAGAATTCAATTTACCTTTCGTTTTTATATGGAGTTCAATACCCGCTTTGCCTGATTCAATGAATTACTTTAGTCATTCTCCAGGTCTCGCAAGGCCTGGCCTGGTCCGGCAAGACCTTAGAATGGCCTAGAGAATGACTACAGTGATCTCTACTAGGGAATAATAACTTCCATTCAGGGTGCACGTGGATAATCTTGAGAAATGTTTTTCACAACTCCTTCAGGAACTTGAACTCTAACAAGCATAGAAATATCATTGGTTCATCATCGTTACTGCCGTTGAAAGGAGAAGATATTTTAATTTCTCTTGAAATGAATAGAACTGGGTTTTTTCTATCCATCGAGCTCATATAAAATGATACAAAAGAATGAAATCCCGATGGGAAATATTCTCCCTTTGTAATTTAATTTCTTTTTCATCGTTGTGAGTGTTAGGGTATACGTGGTAGACGTATACGTTTTATACACCCATAGTTGCATTAGAGTTGCACACGACTATGCTCTCTTTCTCATCCTTGTGCTTTTTTTTCTTCCAATTTTCTTCATCACAGAACGAATCAAGAATTCTTCCATCGTTGCGAATCGGCGAAACGCGAAATCGCGACGAAGTTTTCCAATTGTTCGACCACCTTTCCCCTTTATCGTTCCTCCCTATCCCTCCTTCACCCTACTTTCTCATTGCTTTTATTTTACTTGTACGTCCACCGATAATGCACGAATAAAAAGAGGGAGGACTTTCAACTCTTCCACGAATAAATGGGGTTCTTGAAATCTCCCGAGATAATAGTATAAACAAGCGCCTGATCGTTCGAATAGCATCGTTCACCGATCGGAAGAAACCGATGCTTTTAGAATCGAGTGGAGGTAATGGTTAAAGTTTTTTGCTTTTATTATCTCATTATGCGTTTGTCAGTCCTCTTTTTAATTGCCGTTGCCATCTGGAATAGGATTTTATGAGATCCAGGATTTTTGAGAGATTGACGAATGAAACCCGATTCAAGTTCATTCGATTCAAAGGGCATATTAATAACCCCCGAGGACAAAAATATATGAAAGGAGCTATGTATACGTACAATTCAATTCCATTGTTTGGTACGTTCGATTTATGGTGGCGCGGTGCGATCGTTAAAAAGAACGAAAGGCGATAGACGTGACTTTCAGGTAGCGAGTGGCGGGTAAATGTGGAACGTATCTTGCAAAATATATCCACCGCCGGCGAACTCGTTTAAGGATTAATCCATGGGCTAAAGCAAAGCCTGTAACGCTGGAAAAAGAAATTGAAAAGACTGAAGACCAGATTCTGGCACGAACTGCTTTAGAGTGTCCCTGGCAAAATTAAATTTCCCGACCTTCCCCACTTACCATATAACGCGCTGCTGAAATGTATTCACACTGCATTCAAGGAAAATGGAGACAAGAGAAAGAGAAAAAGGAGTGGAAAAAATATAAAAGATTAGTCGAGTGCATTCAACTGAATACTAACACATCCACTGAGTGGTAATGAAGTCTCTGGTCTCTCTCCCTTTGAATACTCCGCGTGCATGAGTTTCTGGAAATGCAGACAACAAAATTCTTAAAAATGAGATTGTAATTTGTTCTCTGTGAATTTGATGAATCGGTGATGATTATTGAAAATTCATTCCTTCGAGCCACGTGAAATGATCGATTTTGTTGCATAGATAAACAAAATTTGAGTATTCTATATTTTGCATTTGTTTTTGTAAATGCGTGAATACTAGCGAATGTTATTGATCCGATTCGTGTTGTTGGTTACCTACTGTGATGTATGTGCGTGTATACCCCTGTTATTCATGATAATGACGAAGGGAGGCCAAAGAAGGAGAATAATCAAGTAAGTTTCTTCTATAATTAAAATTAATATTGTATTTCATCGCCCGTGAACTGATTTAAGTCGAAATTAGTTTAATCAAAAGCTTTATATTCGAAACATACGCTTGGCTTACCGTAATCTCTCTAATATATTCAACGTGCTTTGAGATATTTGTTATTAAAATTTTCAATGAATTAGACTTCCCTGTTTTCTTTCTTTTGTTCTTTTAATGAGGAAGCGAGCACGATAGAATTCGACAGAGGGTGGATTCAAAGTAAAAAGTGAGAAAAGAAGAACAGCTTTTTTCAGTAAACAATCTCAATTAATGTTGTTGAAGTTTGAATCGTACTTAGAAACGGGACGAAAATTCAAACCCACAAAATTTGATAAATAATCGATGTTTATCTCCACGAATTAACTTCTTGGTACTGGAAAGATCGTTCAATTTTAGTGTGTTGCAAGATTTTGAGTTTTCAACAGCTGAGTATTTCGTTATTCAAAATTATACCTAAATTAATGTTTTATAACCAACGTATTATACCATTTACAAGAAACAGAAAAGAGTGGAATCCTTGATCCTGTGAAAGAATTCGGTAAACTAAAATTTCGATTCGAAGAATTCTTTGAAATCTTTTTATTTTGAGTAGAAAGTAATACACGAGAAGAATATATGTATACAAGTTTCAGTATAGTATCGAAAATAGTTTTGATACAAAGGAACGTGAAATTCGATCTTTGAACGCATTGAAGAAGGGTTTTTCTGGTTCTTGATGAAATTGAAAACGTGTTGATGCAAATCGAAATGAAATTCCCAAAACAATCGGGCACTCAGGATTGAACTTTGAAACAGAATTTGGGACGAGAAGTTATGTATATGAATTTTCATGTTTGCTCCTCGATTCTACGAATAACGAACTTCATATTCAAATCACCGTGTCGAATTGAATTGGAATCTTGGTCGAACCATCCTATATGTGAAAACAAGATTTAGAATCTCATGCTTAGAGCAGTGAACTCTGTTTTTTTATCTTTATTTTTGAATAGAAGCCAACACGTTCAAGTCAACAGGTGTGCAAAAAATATTCGGATCTCATGTTTCTGTTTCCACTATCTTCCAAACAAAGTTTCTCACGCTAAGGGAAAAGAAAATGCACGTTGTTTTGTATCTGAATAATTAAACTTTATTGTGAAATAGAATCAACACGACGCATTTGAAATATCCCAAGTGAAAAACCACAATTATGTATGAATTACATGTGTTTGAATTAATCTGGTTTCGTGGTCTGATATTCTCTGGCAGAGTTCTTGCTGAAAAATTCAACTTTAGATGATTAGAAATTATTGTCAGGTTGATCCGATGTTCCGTGAGGATCTGATCAGGTCGGTCTCAGTTTCTGGTATCGAAAGTGCCTCTGGAAGATTTGTGCAAAACCTCTAGGAGAATCGCCTTTCCAGGTTAAAATTGACGATTGGCACTAAGATGGCGCAACACTGACAAAGATTGGCCGAGCCTTGGCGGTTAGCAAGGTGCAAGCTTGAAATGATAACATCGTTACAGGCTCCATTGATGTATTCTGCCAATTACGGACCAACATTGGTACGATTATGGCAGTCAAATGAGCCATCATTGGGAACCCTTGAAAAAATTTGTCGCTCGATCTAAATCCAAGATTGGATCATGCTTGTACTCATTACGAACCAAGACTGTTAGATGAATTTTTTTATGGTCTGCCAATGGTCAGATGTTTTATGCATTTAAAGGAGGTACCATCATTTGTTACACATAAATGATGTTGACTACTAAATTTGAGTCAATACTATAATAGTACTGAGTCAATATTCGGCCAAAATTGATTCAACGTTGCGACAATCCCGCGCCAACGTTGAGCCAATGTTGTGCCGATGTTCAACTCTATGTTGAACGATTGCAAAAATATAATAAAAATTTAGAGTCATATATTCCCGACATCGATTGCTTCCCCTCCACACATGTTAAGAAGTACAGCCCGAACCTGAAATATTTTATACAACCAGGGCCAGAGAATCTCTGTATACATTGAAACGAAGAAACTTATTTGATTAATCCAATACAAGATGTGTTTATAAGTTTAATATAACTCAATGATTACTGGTTACCTTACAAATCAATTACATCAAGTATAATTCAAATTCTGATGTGCACGAGTCCATGGGTCTGCACAGCTAAAATCTCTCCTTCGATAAAGGATCTATGATGAAGACAACAATTTTCAAATCAGAAGGTTATATGATGCTTATATATCAACCGCATAGTTCGTTGAGCGCTTGCGAGAAACGAACCGAGCGTTGGAAACAATACCGAAGGGTGGTGCTTTGGTATTGGACGCGGGAATTTTTGTGTGGAGACGTATAATTGAGGATCGTGGCTAGCCTGAGCCAAGCTTTGACCAGGCTTGGCACTGCATTGGGTACTCATTCCTTCTAAACGTTGTCAACGTTTGGATTAATATTCAGCCGTGCTATGAAATTGTTCGTATGAAGTTAATTTCTTCTGTCCAAACGATATTGGGACAACGATGAACCATGATTGGCACAATCTTGAGCCAATGATGCATTGATCATTGGAAATTATGATTCCCAACATTGGTGCAACATTGTGTCACTTGTCAGTCAACGTTGGCTCGATATAGATTTCCAAGCCTTGGATGTCAGCATTGCGCCTATCTATTTTCCATCGTCAGTATTGGCGCAAGCAAGAAATTTTCACGTGGGTTATTAGAAGTGAAATAGGACTCCTACGCAATGTGTCGATGAATGAATAGTTTTTGGACAGGGTAACAATCTCTGAAATGAGCCCATGGCTTTCGATGTTGTGCAGAAGATTGAGTATCGGAAGTTGACCTACTAGGTAGTGGTAAGTAACCCTATAAATATCTCGGAAACAATTACATTTGTTAATTTATAAAATGAAATTGAAAATTTTCTATATCTCCCTATTAAAACGTTATTTTCTCGTAAACTATTTGTTGAAAGATAAAAATTTAGCAAGATGGTAGAAAAGGAATGCAATTAACAACAGCATTGTCAAAAAAGCGCAATCATTGATTGTTCCTAATTTTTCATCAATTTTCGATAAACTAATGTTAATTTGACTTTGTTCTGGGTACAACAATTATTGGCACTTTTTCTAGGAATAAAATCTCTGAATCTTCAAGATTTGAAAACCGTTGGAGAATTTTTGTACTCGCTCTCCAAGTTTATAAAAAATAAAATTGTTTACTGGTACATTGAAAGAATTTTGTTATAAGAATTACCGTGAAATTCAAGTAATCGAAGGACAAGCAAAAATTTTTCCAAAAATTACTGTGCAGCCTGTAAAAATGAATGAGTTTCTCAACAGTTGAAAGTGATATTTTCTGTAAGTTCCACAAAACGCACAGTAATATTTTAAAAAATTCCTCCTTGTCCCTCGATCACTGAAATTTCACGGTAATTTTTCAAATACAATTCTTCAAGTGTATGCGCAGTAGGGCTGAATGTCAAAAAGTTGTATAAAACTGTGTCGGTGCTTACGGATCTCAAAATTCAAAATGACGGATCCAATATGGCGATGAGAAATTAAAAAATTCGTCAAATTTTTTTCAAACTCGGTACCCATGGGTTTTTGGTGTCGTTGATCACAAATTTGTTGTAAAAATTCTAGAATTCAAAATGGTGCATCCAGTATGGCGAACAAAAATCTCAAAATTCAACGGATTTGCTTCAAGTGAATCGATTGAATTCTTCAAACTTGGAATATCTCGCAGAAAGTATATAGAATATACTGAAAATGAATAGAATATTCATTCATCTAGTACACGGAGAGAAATTTGTAGTTAAATTTACTATGTTATTATTGCTTCCGAGGAACAGACTGAACTGTGACGGGTTCCCCCATAAAACATAGTAAATATGATCAGCATTCTATTGTTGTACCATAGTAAAAATATGCCCTTCATAGTAAAATCCAACAGAATTCAGTCTGTTCCTCGGGAACAATAATAACATAGTAAATTTAACTACAAATTTCTCTCCGTGTAGTGCATAATTGCAGAGTACTGATGAAAAATGCTTTCCACACTCCTGAATTTGTTTGGATTCTCAAGGGAAAGTGAGTTCCAAAGAAAGTGAGCACCTTTCATCTACTGATCTTTGACCTGCGTCTCCCCTATTCTTGAACCCCGGACTCCGGGGAGCTGAAGATATAAAGCGGGATAGACGGAGAAAAAAATATTGTCATCGTCACTCTCCAGTCTCGTTACAATAGCCATACACAATACGCTCAACGAAGAAAGATTATAAACATACTGCATTTTATTCAACACAACGATATCTCCAGGTCAAAAAAACAGAACATATCGTCTCCATGCCAATCCGATTCATTTTATCAACGATACACTTTTAACCATATTTTGGATGGTCATGACGACAATATTTTTCTCCGTGCAGTTGGTTAGAGATAATCAGATTTCCCAACGCGACACTCATAACAAAACATCACATCACCCAATCGATTCAAATTTATTTTTCAAGATGCCAATTATTGGATCTGGAATCTGATCACCCAGCAGCAGGAGATAAATTTCAAGTCGGAGTTTTTATACAAACCCTGGCAAAACAAGAGCGTGCGATTAAAAGTGGCACGGGAGTGATAAAAAAGTGATTGAAAAGTTGGTGAGAAGTGGATTAAGCGTGCATGAAAGGTTGAAAAAGCGCAAATTGGCGGTCTGAAGTGTGCACTCAGAAGCCCCCAAAGCCTGCATTGAACATGTTTGGGAAAATGAAAAATTATGGTCGTATTATCAAGCCAATTTGATACGATATATTTTCACATATTTTAATTTTTCTCCAATTTTGTTATTATATCAAAATTCATATAAATAATTCAATATATTGAATGAACAATAAATAAAGTTCCAAGCATATTTTTTGTATAAAGTTACGTTCATTTGTTAACAACTCAATTTTAATCTCAAAATCATCTTAAGATATCTTATTCCCTAGTAGAAATTTTGGATGGGAAAATATCAGGGCCTGACGAGGCATGCCTGATTTCCTATCAGGTTTCGTTACGGGGTTCCCTATTTCGCTCGATTTTATGGAAATCTCATTCGAACTGTATTATACCCCTGCGTTACAACCGTATTTGAATCCTATTAGGGAAATCAGATAAGTTTCTTGTAAGGGCCTCATAAGATTTTCCTTACTCACGGTTTCTAGGTCCTAACCTGATCAAATTTCTACTAGGGTCATTTCATGTACTGTATATTTCAGATACTGAAACCAACAGCTAACCAACTGATACATTTCACAACTCACTTTACTGTATTCAGCCCTATTAAAATGTCATATATTCAATGAATTTCGAAGTAAAAATATCCTACTGAGTCTATCCCTGGTGAATATGAAGCGTCGTAGCGCGACGAAAGCGTAAACTAAGAGTCATTTAGGCCTAATTTAGGAGGGAATCGACACATTTTCACGCTCAATTTGATTAAATACCCACTTCCTTTACTTTCGAATTACCACTAGGGATCTTGCAAATGACTTTTCACATATACTACAAACACTTGCTTGAAGGTTCCTAAAATGTTTAAGAAGTTTGCAGCATTGAACGCACGTGAATGTTTCATGAACGCTTATTACACTTTTTCAGCGGGAAGAGTCAATTGGCGTTGACCTCGCTATTTGCACGCTTCTTTCACTTTTGCGTACTTCAGTTTCCCGCTGAGAGTACGTTCTTCTTTCACCAGCGAAAAAGAGAAGAATTGACGAATTCTGCATAATTCAAATACAATTAGAAAGTAACTTGTATTCAAAATTCACGTCAGCCAATTTCTCGGCATAATTTTTTCACATGGCCACGAACCACATAATTCTGACGTAGGAGTATTGCTTTCTACCCTATTCTCCTTCTCCTCTCCTCTTTCGATTTTCCTCTTCTCATCCATTGACAAAATTAAATTAGAAAAGAAGATCGTCGGTTTGATTGCACGGATCATTTGATTCCATTCAATTCTCAAGTTCGAGAATGAAAGCGTTACATTCCCCTCCTCATGGCATACTCCAGAATACCACGAGGTATATAGGAAAGAAAATTGAGTTGGATTCCAACGAAATATTCGCTCCGATGTCAGAAGGAGGATAAAGTTTTTGACACACCCCCACGATCCCCACGATCTTAATGCCAAATTTATGGCTCAAATTAAAAAAGATCCGCTGAATTGACTTCTGTTCCAAGCTGAGTGAAAATTACCCAATATATAGATATGTATAAATACCACGTGGGATCCAGGCTTTGTAACAGAATATGAACGTAATTAACATCCCCTACAAGATGAGAACAATGTACCCATGCTACGAAATATCGATTCATCCAACATATTTCTCAGAAGCAAAATGTTTTGATAATATTTTTCAACCCCGTTCTTGGTATTTAAAAATATCGAATAAAAAATTGAGAATCAACGTGTAATTTTGTGTGATTGTGCTTTTTGGTTGTACTTTTTGTTTCGACGAGAAGAAAAAGTTAATTACTATCTACTTCTTGTTCTACTTTTTTTTTTCTATTTGTCGTTGGTCGTTGGATTTCGGCTACGAGCCAAGTGAAGTAGATATCGATAGAACAATATATTTCGAAACGTCGTGGATGTTGTACGTGTAACAGGGTGGACCAATTAAGGTGCTGGAACGAAGGCAACGTGGGATAGGTCCCGATCGTGTCCAAGTGATTTAGGAACAGACTTGTCCTTCCAGCGGTGCAAAATCAGTCGTTGTTCAGAGAAGATGCATGATTGTTTTACTCACCTACCAGAGTTTTTGCTCCGGAAATATGGTAGTAGCGATATCAGAAACGCGTTTAGAATTCCTGGAATTTCAAACTACTACTGCACTATACGAGTTTGATAAAGTTATCATACTCCCTTTTCATTCCTGTATCGCATATTCTTCATGATTTTTCTTCTCTCACATCCTTGGTTCTCTCGTTACGTAGCGTTCCTACTCGACGGAAGGGTAGGGAGAAGGAAAGGGAGAAAGAGACTCACTCGTAATCCAACGGAATATTTGTCTTGTGCCAGAAAAACTTCTCGTTACCCCGTAAAATGTACACACATATAGTGTATAAACTTATACTACGGAATTGAAGCGGGGCAAAAGTAGGTGTATAACGTTCGACTCTGAATTTATTCTCGTTTCGTGGGTTAGAAAAAAGCATCGAGGTATCTCGAGTGCAGGATTAAAATTTAAAATACGTCTTTTCTGAACAAAAGATCGAACGAAGAAAGAAAAAAGACGAGCGTTCTCCTTCCGTTCTCCATCTTTTTACTACTACCGAACTTTTATCTCATGCTTATATCGAAACGGAGTTTGACAAAGAATCCTCACTCCGAAAAGAAGCTTTCAATGGATATAAATAATGAAATGCCATTTCTCGAAAGAATTATGAAAATTATCCTGTATCGATTCCACGCTCTTCCACGCGCGGCGATTCACGTATTTCGATTCAATTTGTATTGTTTTAAAACGAAACGAAACTCCAGGACGATTTTTTCCATTCTCATTTCCTTTTTCTTCGAGCTAATTTCATTTTATATTATTATTTTTCGAGTTTGAATTGAAAGGAATGAAGAACGGTCACTGCAAAATCTTTATCTAGAAAACGAATTTCGTTTTTTTTTGTTAATTTTGTTTTTTGAATATGAAGAGATGGGGAAGGAAAATAATTGCATGAACGTGTGCGATACCATTCGAAATACGTGTTTGGTTAATTAGAACTCCACTTTATTACGCATCAATAGTTATTATAATAATATCGGAGAGAATATCAAGTACGAGAGTTAATTATGTTTGGTTTCTGCATGTCATTGTTTTTCTCTGTTTCTTTTTCTACGTCAAATGTAATTTTCGATACGATATTTCTCCTCGAGACTTTGGATCCCTTCTTTCCGATGTTTCGAATCAACAAATATTTATTCGTGAACATACACGGTAGCTATCCTATAACAAAGATGCTAGTTTAATCCAAAACGATGTCAACCGTACCATATCTGAGTTTTGTGGTTTTCTGTGAAACATTGAACCACGTGAACGAGTAACGAAAACTTTCAGCCGCAAAATCACTCTGCATATTCATCGCATATAATATCATTTCACAGTTTCGAGGTTTCAACTGGTTTCAGGTTTGATGTATAATATCCTGTCGCATGTGTCCATGTCGCGTGCAACATTCAACCGATTACAGAATAAATTTCGTCATTGAACTCTACCAGTTTTCGCTTTTCCACCAAAATTCCATCTGAATCTTTGTCAGATCATACACGGAGAAAAATAATGTAGTAAAATAGGATTATTTCGTCGAATGTCGTCACAATTACCTGACGATTCTCAGAGGCTTTCTTACAGGATGTAGTAACAATTATTGCAGTTGTAGTATTCTATTCCACATTTGAAGAGTACTTCTCAAGATATTAGACATATAGTATTATTGTATCATTTTTCTCCGTGTAGAAATATTATTAGTATCATCATTCAGTCACAAAATCCATCACGTTAATTTATAAATCTAACATGTACATGTTTTACGTAACTACCACTTAGTACTTACTTAGTACCTACTACCACTTAGTACCTATGCTATACGTGTTACGTATTTCACATCATTTACGATTTTCTATTTATCAATCTCCGTTCCTTTTATCCTTTCGTCTATCGTTACTTCGCAACCTTGTGATTTACTGCACCGGTGAGTGACCTGCGAATTTCAAGGAACTAGTTCTGTGAGAGTTAAATCACAGGAATACTCATATCAAGGAAATCTATCGGGAGAAACCAGACAAAGACAAATTCAAAGATGTAGAAAGCAAAGAGGAGATTACTGCATTGGAACTTGAATCACGGATTCTCAATGTATGCTAGTTCAACCAAGCAACAAGATTTCTCAAATTTATCACTCATGAATAATAATACTGTTCAATAATTGTGGACTTCAGCTCATTAAATGGTGAAGAATAAATTTAGAATAGGGAACTGGAATCTTTCATCTCAAACTGAAGGTAAAATTCGGTTGGATTTACAATCTTTCGAGTTGATTTCGAATAAAAATTTCGAGAATGCGAGGATCGAGAATTAATAGGAAAGTAGGGGTTATCGCACGAGACTGGCGTCGAAGAAAGATGCACTGGTTACTCATAATTATTTCAATCTCTTACAATATCGGGATGGTGAAGATAATGTGAGAGGATATAGTTGGAATCAACGGAATGGGGTGAAACCTTGATCATTCAAACAAAATCAGCAGAGATACCACTGTGTCCAAGAATTAAGGTGAGATTTGAATTCAAACTCGATGTGCAAACTTATTTGGAAAAGTGCTCTTATTTTGAGGTTAGTCTTTGATATCCGTGCATTATTGTTTGAGATACGCTTCGTTTTGTAAGCTGCTCAAAGTGAATTTTTCGATTTTTATAATGTTTGCATTTGTTGAGCGAAGAATTTGTATCAAACTTTGTTTGCGAAATGAATTTGCTGCTGCTGATTCCTTGAAGATGGTGCAGAAAGCTTTTGGTGTTGAGGCTGTGTCTAAAAAAATGTTTACAAGTGGTATAAAGAGTTCCCAAGAAGGTCAAGAACGTGTCGAAGACGAAAAGTGTTTTGATCGACCATCAACTTCAACTGACGAAATTCACGTCCAGAAAATCAAATATTTGGTGCTCGTGAATCGTCGATTAACAATGATACATCTTGATGATGATGTTGGTATTTCAAAAGGATCAGTTAATACCATTTTGAAGGATGTTTTGGGCCTCAGACGCGTCAAATCTCGATTGGTACCGAAAACATTGGAATTTCCTGGAAAAACATCGTCGCGTTGAAGTGTGTATGATTTCTGACTATTAGGACAAGATGGAACGCATTATTACAGGAGATGAGAAAAGGATTCATGCTTACGACCCGGGAACAACCGATCAATCAAGTGAATATCGTGCTAAAGGTGAGGCAAAACCAAAAAAACCGCGCCAAAGTTGCTTCAAAATCGAAGTTATGTTGACTGTTTTCTTCGATTATCGTGGTGTTGCGTATTTTGATTACTTCTAAGGCGATGAACTTGATGTGGGAGCATAAATGAATATTACACAATAGTATATATCAAAATATACAACGAGACCTGCACCGAGACCGATACCGAGAGTAGTTCCGAGACTGAGAGAACATCGAATTGTTCTTCTCTTCGATGAAAACGGAATTCCATGTGATTCGTCACACCTTAGATAAAAGCTTGATTTCGTTCAAAATTTCTATGTCTCGAATTTTCAGAACAGTAAATATGAATCAATTTTCAATTAAAGACGAGAGTCTTGTGCGAAGCCCTACAGGAAAGAACACGTATAGGACACTCAGCCATGTGAACATAATCATCGATCGATATTTCTGTTACATAGCACCAGTATGGTATGTCAATAGAGGACAAGGTAGCCCAGCAATAGAGTCATTTGATAATCGGTCAATGTACAACTATGCTAGATGGCTAACAATTGAATTCCTGTCACTGAAGCATGGTTCATCACCGGCTGACAATCATTCTAATAATGCGTCTCAAACAAATCAAATATCTACACTCCAGAGTTGCGTTCTCTAATAAAATACTATGAACAATCAATCGACACACAACTAGCAACGAAAAATCACAAGACAATAGATAAAAATCTTTTTGAGTTGCCGATTCCATAATCCCGAGCAAAAATTTTTTATTTTGAGTTCGCCAAATCGAACTGGTGCAGGCGTGTTGCGTTTTTTCGTGGTACTGTTTCGTCTGCAACAGTACCGCACGAGAACGCGATACGTCTGCACCAGTCCCGTCATTTTTACTAGGGATTCAGAGAGAGTTCGTCTTTTGAATTGATGGGGAAAAAATACTCATATTCTAATGTTTCAAGGATTGAAACACAATAAGATTTGACAATAAATGAATATTATTGTGCTTCATTACTAGGTCAATCATTAGTTCCATACGTGGCCGATTATTTACCGCAATCACTAGACTCACGTTATCATCCATTTGCGAACCCTTGATGAGCTTATCAATGGGTGCCATTGACGTACGATTATTAACGTCTATTATCCTGTGATGCGCCATCATTGGACTGATTGATGAGCCGAAAAATTGAAGAACCCTTTATGCCGCTCATCAGTTGATTGAAGGAGACTCGAATCAAACCCTGATAAAAAATGAGGAAAAAATTGAGATTCAATCTTCAAACCTGTGAGCATAAAAATTTGCTAAAATCCATTACATTATACACGAGTTAAAAATCCGACTCACAAAGTCCATAAAATTCCAAAGAGAACTGTGATCCACGTAAGCGTAACTTCGCGCGGTACATTAGGTATTTCTTTACCACAAAAAATGTTCTCGACAACTAGATATTTTATATCTGATTGCATGTTCCAACGAAGTTTGAAGGTTGGCACATTTTCATATTTAAATACAATGACTCGACAGGGTTTTTAAGTTACGTATATCAGGTGATAAGAGCAAAACGACAAACTTCTCCTCTCAACCCACGTGCTACAACCACAAAATTTCTAGCATAAAATTTATACCCTCAGCGTGAAAGTTTCACACGGTGTCTCTAAGAGCTTTACCACGTAGTCTAACAAACATGAATTCTACATAAACTGTGTACAATTTTGCGGACAAGGAAAGATTTTGTAAAATGAAAGATCATGACGATAAAATGTATACGATAAGGGTACTTGAAATTCAATATGAAACTTGAACCTAATGGTATTGATTCCTCTGGAGCATGTAATTATGTACTTGATTAACGCAAAAAGTAATCAATGAACGCACATCAACGAAACCATCACTCCGCCGCTGGGGTTTGGAAAGTGAAATATTGATTAGGGGGATTATCAATGTCTCGCAGTTGATACTATACTTTTTTAACCCCGATATAAATACGGCAACCAAGCGAGAGTGTCTTAATTGATTACCCCTTTGACAGCTTCATTTTCATGAAAATGAATTATGAAAAGAATCCATTTAAATTATCCAAAGAAAGGACATGCACAAAGGTCTGTGAATATTTTTCATTCAATTAAGTACAATATTTCAAAATGGGAATTATGAAACCATATTCATGTCAGTTTATGCTTTGAAAATTTATCGATTCATCGTGGAAAAGACTTTCTCATGCGTCGAGGAAAATGAGTTTTATATATCAGAGATTTTTCAGGAAAAAAATTCCTAAATTGCACATTGTAAAATAAACAAGAATCTGACTACACGGAGAGAATATTTTTCATCAAATATTACAGTGTAACATCGGATTGAGGCACCGCATCGGTTTCTTCGAGGAAAATTACTGTACGACTCTATGCAATCATATAATTCAAACTCGTTCGTGTCATCTCTAGTAGTTCAGGAATCTTGAAATTCGGTGAGCCAGAAACAAAGAAATTAGAGCTATTATTATAGCAATTATTAGAAGCACAAACGAAATGGCAAAATGTTAACGATCAAACTGCTGGCATTCATAAAAACCAAGAAGCATTGGGTCGTCAAGTCTCTTTCATATACAACTCCTCAGAAATTTATTATTTTTATTCTCTGTCGAATGCGACTGGAGCGAGCGCCGTTTTTCGTGCAGGTTTTTTTGTCGTAAAGGAATGTGATATGGTATTCAATCTGCAAGCCACTACCCATGCACGGAGAAAAAAGTATTGCTGGCATAACAAGTAGGTCTGTTACTATAGCGCCTACAAAAAAAACTAGTTGAAAGAGCAAGAAAAATGGTTGACACAACTATATTCTTTTGCTGACATAAACAAGTTTGTTAACAGAACTAAGGTCTTAGCTGCTAGATTCTTGCAAGGACAACAAATTTCTTTGTAGGCGCTATAGCAGCGAACCATTTTTTCTCCTATTCTAATGGCACAATACCTACCGAAATTTGTCTCGAGCAATTCACCAAACTTGGCCCAAGCTTGGGAATAATAAGATCAAAACAAGCTTGGGTTAATGGTGTTGTCAGACTTGGCCCAATAGATTCGCCAAGCATCAAATAATGCTTCTGACGTCACAGATATTGATAAAAAAAGTAATTGATCTATATTTCAGTTTGACTTTCCTCCTCAGAATGCCATACATGGATCATGCTAAAGCGATGTAACAAATGTGTCAAGACTGGAAGAAGCTTGGGGGTTTTCAATCTTTTCAATACCTGCAGGAAAAAGACCTTTCAAAATCCTGTCAACAGGGCTTCAAAATCAGTTGATTTCCATGTATGAACATATTTAAAAGTAGCCTCCCAAATAGAAAAACATGTCCTGAATATTTTGTAACCTAATGTGCCGTCAATATTCTATCATGAAGTTCACTATTATGATGGCATTACCCTAGTAGAAATTTGTCTGGGCGTCCCATTTACCATCCACGTACTAGATGGGATCCACGTGGGGGCAACTGGATAACACATTTCAGCCAATTTGACTCAAGTGCCCAAACATTTAACTGGTGTATGTAGATTTTTCATACGTCAACTGATCGTGCAGTAACATTGGTAGTGGGAGGAATAAAAGGAAACTCAAACGTTTCAATTTGTCACTCGGGATTATTTTTCGGAAATAAATTCAAAAACAACGTTCTTGACTTGGGATCACATGTCTAAATACATTGCCCAATCAGAAAAAACCGAATTACGCCAATGTTAACAACAGGCGGAGTACAGTGCCAGTATTGTGCCCCCAAGAGTCGGCTAGCACGTACCCAGTATGGAAAAGCGTTATCATTTCGGACAAATGCCAGTACTGCTGCAGTACAGACCACCAGTACCCTGCCAGTCTTAGCCGGTACTGGCGCAGTACAGCGCTAGTTGTGGAATTCTGATTGAGCGTATTGCGCCGGTACTGAAGACCATTACCGATTACCAGTACTGTGCCAGTACCAAGTACCCAGTACGGAAAAGCGTTATCATTTCGGACAAATGCGCAGTGCAGACCGCCAGTACCCCGCCAGTGTTAGCCGGTACTGGCGCAGTACTGCGCCAGTTGTTAAATTCTGATTGGGTGTTTGCTGATTCATAGGTGTGATTTTACAGGAAAAACATGATTTCACATTTCTTATTAACAATCTGAACTACATTCTAGCAATTTCTTAAGACATCTGGGTGGGTAAAGGCTAGAAAGTGCGTTACAAAACTAGCTAGACACCAACTTAACATCTGGGAAAACTAACTGGGGCCTATCTAATTCCCAATCATAATTTCTACCAGGGTATTGAGAAATTTTTCTATCTGGGCTATCACCACTGAGTCAAGTTTCATTCTTATTTTAGATCAACTATGTCTATCTATCTAGGGTGTCAAACTAGGGTGAGCTAGGCTTGGTCCGATGATTATACCCAAATCTTTAGCCATTGTGAATTCGGAATTCAGTCACCAATTGAACACACTGGTCATTCCAAAAATAGGAACGAATATACCATGAAAACAATGGAACAATCATGAAACAATATTGGCCCAATCGTTCTCAACGGATGTGTGTTTCTGACACATGTGCCAATCCAATAACAAAAACACTTGCATCCTATAAAATTGATGGCATATCCGATTGTGAAATTTCGTTCTAACATTCCTCGGAACTTCACTGCTCTTGTACTATCCTGTACCAACCTGCCAATTAATTTCACTAAAATGTTGAGTTTCGCGTGTCCATATTAAGTAGACAAATAACGCTTGCGTGCATCGATGAACTCTAACAAACGTGATCAATTAACGTTAAAATCTAATTATTTCATACACAAACATATATTCCTAATATATCAAATTAATTTATCGCATTGCTATGTTTCACTTTTCAAGATATCCAAGATATTCTGATGTAATCAGTGCAATTTGATCACATAGCCCTTCCCCTCATTGACTGGTGATTTAAATTTGAACGATCGCAGAGCTCTTACCAACGGATACATTAAGCGATTATTATACTCATTCCATTTTATAGATATGTAGCAATATCTAACGCACAAGCACCTCAACGGGTAGTTGAAAATGATCCCAGGAAAAACTTTTATCCCCAGTCCATCTCTCCGTCGCTCCATATTCTCAAGCACGACATCACGAGTGTACAAGTCTTGTATGTATAGCACTCATTCGCAATGTATATTTAATGCCCTCTCTCTGCGTAGCCACGAAAGGACTGAAGTCTGGATGTGACTGAAATGATATGCCTGTCAGTGGCATTGGATTATAACTGAAGTATCCATTTGTATATGGAGCAATTTTTTAATGAAATTTGTCCTGTGAATGATAACTTCCTATCTGCTTACACGTTACCATTTAAATTCATACTCGAAATCAGAAATGGACACTTGACTCGGAATTTATCGCTTCTGCGAAGTACTCGGTACCGTACAGCGATATAATAATAGCAGAAGGATCGCCATTCGCGTTTTCCCATCTAAAATCTATGCATGGAAAATTCAAATTAAAAACAGTTTTATGTTTCGAGGAAATAATTTTGATGTATGAACTTGGGCTTTTAAAACTTTTTTTTTAAGATTTTGCCACGCGATAGCGGGATGATATTTATGCGATAAAGAACAGCTACGCAAATGAACTAAATACGAAATGAGTGGAGCGTGAGGTAACGCAGGGAGTACGATAGTTTCCACCAGCATCTTCACTTTGTTGTTTTCAACAACAGCACCAGTAGCTTCTATGCGGCTATAAAGCTTTCTTACATTCATTTCCCACCTGTCCTGTTTTTGTTCCTCATGTTCGTTGTATCTTTCGACGTGCAATTCTCTAGAGGGTTAGTTTATATATATATATATATATATATATATATTATAACACTGACATTTCATAAACTTTCGTATATGAAGTTTACCAGGTATTGATCCAGTTGTCTCAAACTAGAGAAATAGAGAGAGAATTGTGAAGATTTAAATTTTCCAATTCAGTTTACTCTCTCCCTCTATCTTTATCTCTTCCCAACGCGCTCCAGGTCGGTCTCTTTTTTCCTTAATTTCGCAATTCATTCGGTTTAAATGCGTTAAATATTCATTATTCTTTGTATAACGTGAATTACAATTGGAATGTATTTTACATAAATTTGCGACTGTGTACATTGAAGAATTAATTATAACGATATTTCTCCGTGGGACTGAAAGGTCCAACGAATTGAATACGATTCAAAATATTCAATACTATTCCCAGTGATTGAAATGTAATGTGCGTTAACAGAAATATGAACAAGATTTTGATTCCGTATTCATTTCAATGTCATTTGAATTGTCGACTAGTAATATTCGTCACATTTTCAATGACTGATTTATTTTAATCTTTGTTTCAGAGGTTACAATGGTCCAGCAGTGATTTTCATCGAGAACTGTGCTATTTGAAAGGACCAAGCGAGGATGAGTGCCAGAATTACGTGCGTGTATTTGGCAGACAGGGGCCCGATCGTTTCCTCGTTTGCGGTACAAATGCCTACAAACCGCTCTGTTGGCAGTTTTCAATTAAGGTAAGAGTTAATTAAATCATTTTCATTCCTCTCCGGGGGCTGGTTATAGAATTTTACAATGATTCGCTATGGGATTCCAAATGATGTTTATTTATTTCAACATCAATTCGCTAGTCTAGACGCTATGAATATTTGACAGTAATTGAAGTTTATCTCTGTACTTCGTTGATAATACATCTGAGGTTATTGATTTTCATGCGCGATATAAGTAAATTCTTACTATAATACTCATCGAACTATTGCAGTCATGAAAGATCCTATACACCACAGAAATTTTTTTATCTCCGGATACCTTGGAGAACACCCTGTTCACATGTTTTTCACCAGAGGAAATGATTAAAATATCAAGGAAATTAGAGTTCATAAGTGTACAGGCAATCAGGCGCAAACATGCTTCCTCTGTTCAACGGTTTACAACATTGCTACGAGCAAAGTATGTTCGCCTAGAGACTAACATCCATTATGACGATTATTGAGACGTTTTATACTTTCTTTGGTGCGCATCGCGACCTCAAATGAATTTTTATCAAGGTGCTCCTTGCATCCATGTGATGATCGAATAATTGTAAACTATTCTTAACTTTGATTTATTATCTCCCATCATTGGTGATTAATAAGATGAGTAAAATTATCAGTAATCGGAAATAATTGTTGTTAAAATCTCTGAGCTCATAAAATTTTGCACAGTTCAATAACCTGATAGAGTTTGTGTTGGGATACTGTTCGTACTGTTCGTTAGTTATCAATTTGTGAATAAATAAGTATAAAAGTATAAAAGTACGGTATCGATTCGTATGTCATTACGTTTAAGCAGGAATTATTAATTTCATTCTCTCTGAAATAATTCAAATTCCCGATACTGTTGCACAGATTTTAAAATATCAATGTCGCGTATCGCGGGGTGGGGAAATCTCACAAATGGAATAAATAATTTTTCTGAATTCGTAACAAACACCCCCCATTAGAATTTTATAAAATTATATTCAATGGAATATAAATATTGACATAAATAAATGAGAATTTATTCGACTATTCCTGCTGTTTTGAACAATATCATTTTCTATGTCTCGCATTGTATACTATTAAACCCCTTCGTTTGCTCGGAAGCAGTGGAAGGAAGGAAGGAAGAAAGAAGGAAGAAAACTTTTACAAGTTTTCTTTGCATAGCAAGGAAAAAGTTGAAGATCACGAACAATGGTATCCCCAAACTTCTTGTAACGTTCTCGGAATAAGTCAGAATTAAACTTGATTAACCTTTTCCAATGGTGGGAATGAATATATTCGCGAAGATTGTTGAAGAATAAAGCGTAACGGGTTTCACGCCCGGCAACTCGAAACGATTCTTTTGTACCACACAAATTGAAAAGTTTCCCCGCTTAATCAGAATTTAGAATACAGATTTGAATTGATTAATGAACCGAATAAATATTTATAACAAAGATAATTATAAAAATACATATTTTGTGTTTGATATGAATTAGTTTTTCTCTTGGATACATATTTTTTTCATACCATATTTCCACTTCTCTTCATTTAATATTCCCTTTCGTATACTTTTGGTCTGAAAGTCTTTCAAAGCTTCTTACCAACAGCTCCCACTTTCATCAAGTTCGTCGAAAGATTAAACGAAGCTTAATCTGTCGTTGAAGCATCTTTGAGTTTCTTTGAAGAGAGCGAGTTTCCAATCTGCCCTTAAAATGTCACTAACTTATGCCTTACGTCTTATCACACTTGTTTATGATGAGACATGGCGTTGGCGCTTTCACAGAGATCATAAATGAGAAGGAAGAAGTTCGGGGCACGCATTCTCGTGTGAAATCAGGATATCAGTCAAACGGTGGGCGATTGTTGAATTTTTCTTCAAATCTCTAAGATTAGAGGTAACATAATTGAAGTTTAGAATATTTTGACTTTGAGTAATTTGAAAAATTGTTTTCAATTCACTCGAAATGTGTGTTCTCTTTTTTGATTCGTTTTTTTTATCTTCCGAAGCCCGTAGATCTTACATTTTCTTTGATTGTAAAGGGGTAGGGACGGATCTTTCCCTCGTGATGTCCTCTACCATTTGATGTCATGGAAAGTGGGAAGAAGAAGAGAAGGAGACATCGTGGCGCTCGCTCAAAAAGGTGAGACGTCGCGGCGCCTGGTCTGGCGTCTTAATAATAACGGGTAGTAACGCCGTGAAAACGAATCGTCATGGGTTAAGCGGTAGTGTGAGAGAAAGGGAAAAGAAGAAGTAGGTGGTCGGGTGATGTAGTAGGAGAAAAGGCACGTTGTCGACATGGAGAAATGGTAGAATAAAGGCTGAAGAAGGAAGTAAGAAGAATTGAGCAAAAAGAGTAGACGAAAGTGGCATGACCGTGTGATTTATCTGGTCATATATTCTTCTTAGATCTCGACCGAATGAGTCGTTACAGCTTTATATATATCCATCAACCGAGAGAAAAGAATGCGTGTCTTCCTTTTACACCCTCTTTAATTCATATTCGATCGAAACTTGAATATCATTTCTTTCAACTTTCGTTACAAAATTTCATTGGAATTTTTCAACCTGAATCAATCACCTTTCTCATGAACTTTCCTTTCCCAACTCCACATTTTTCGTCTGATATATTCAAATTAGAAACTTGTTGTAACGATGTCGAATGTTTTTCATCCTTCAAAACACCTAATTTATTGACAGTTTCTGAACCCTTTTGAGCGAATCTTGAATGCATTTGTTACCGAAATCAATTATTATAACGTGATCAAAATCTAAAAGCATTTCACTGCATATTTTTGATGTTCAAATTCTCGATGAAATTTTTGCATAAAGACTGTTAATTTTATAATATAATTCGAAGAATCTTCCACAGATATGTGAATATTTTATCTGATTCATACAACAATCTTCTCCTGGATGTCACGTACAAAAAAGTACAGAGTATTCAATTTCTCCCAAAAAGATCCAGACTTATATCGAGGAAAAAAATAGGCTTTCGCAATAACATATTTTCTTATTTCAAGAACATATTTTTTCGTCTGATCCCAAGAGAATGCGTCGTTGGTACGAGACAACTCGGGTCGGGGAAAAAAATTCCGCAGAAATAAATATTCTCTTCGTTCCGAAAAGATTGTCTTCTTCGATCGGAAAAGTACTTGATTCAGGATATAAAAATAGAAGTTTTGAAGAATATTCTGATGGTTGAATTTTGTTTCAAGTAGAAAAATCATGGAAGTTATTTCGAGGAAGTAACGAGTAATAAAAGATACTCGTAACCAATGGATTGAACATCCAGGGAAGAAAGTTTCGAGACAATCGAGTAAAGTTCTTCGTCAGGAATTTTCAGTCAATTAGCAATCGAGTGATTATTGAATTGTAATTCATTGTATAACATTTCCTTTTCCCTCTCCTCGGTCTTTGTGTTTTACAGGTTGAATAAACTTTTCATTCGAACGTGAAAAAAGTGACTCCTCCTTTTTTTTTTCTTCTCTTTATATAAGTTAATTTTAGTCGTTCGAGTTTATGAGAAAAGTCATAAACAATAATGTGTATAATTTCTGCAGTGATTCCAACGCTTCGTTATCAACTCGATTGTTATTCCTTTTTTTTCTCTTTCTGGAATTTTCATAATTGAGATTTTTTTTAAATTTCTTTTTCCCCGAGGATTAAAAATTTCATTTATATCGTTGCAATGAATCAGATAAAGCCATTTTATACGTTCGCGTGGAATTTATTATAAGTATGTTACGAAAGGTGTATCCGTTGAATGCATCCGGTGAGAATTGTATTTCATCTCGATCGCCATTATCATTCCAATGCGCCGTGAATGCAACTTGTTACTGTAATCTCTCAAAATAAATTTATTATTTAAAAAATTGAATATTGTGTTCATCTCTGTAGAGTACAAACACGTTTGAGGAAGCGAAATGCAGCTTGAAACTTCGAAAAGAGAAGATCATATATGCGTTCCACTTATGAACGGTTTTAAGAGTTGCGTAAGGGATCAAGGAATTGTGATAATGAACGAATGTCAAAAGAGAATTCATTGCTACTGATATACGATGAAAATCATTTGGAGAGATTTCGCGTGGATGGTTGAGCTATGGATCTTTCATCGCTCGCATGTAAAATTTAACAAAATGATGAATTGATTACAGTGTTGGAGTTCATGCGCAAATAGACTGGCTTTTATATCAAATTTACATAAAAATTTTGGCTTGGATCTTCATGCAATTGCTCTCTTGTGATGCTCAGCTAATTCGTATCATTCTTCCCATGCATTTCATTGGAAGCTACTTTGGAATACAGAGATACTTTCTGGGAAAATCTCAAATAATACTGTGGGTCATTCGAATTGATTTATTGGCATTTATTCAAATATTTTAATGAAAAGCACATACTGAGAAACGAATAAACTGAAAGAAATACCTGGAAATCATGCAAATCGAATTGGGTTTAAAATAGAACGTGCTTTCCTTCATGTATTTGGTATCGTAATTTTATCCAGTCTCTCTTGATTTCAAAAATTCAGTTGCCCAGCAACACGAAAGAGAACACTGACAAATGAACTATAAAATATTGATAATTCCGGAAAAGATTTTTTTCACCAGGCATCATAACATGTCAATTGAATATCCGTGGTGACAGAATTTGTTATCGAATTGTTAGAACAATTATTTACACCCCAAACAAAAAATTAATATCGAAATAACAATATCCCTTTCATTTTTATGCAATTTTTCCTCTGATATATGATATCAAGAGTATTGAGTATTCTCAATCGAGAAGACATATTCTTGATTCCGAATTCAGAAGAATTGTTCTTTTCATTCCCAGATCAATCTTTTTTGGGGATAGAGTGTAGAAACAATGAATCTTCATAATCCCTCTAATACGAAACAGATTATAAATTTTATCACAACTAATTAATAACCATCTATTGTGTTTGACAAGATCGTTTCATTCCCATTAATAATTTATATTTCTGCGTTGGATGGTTGATTTCTCATTATGAATTGTATCATCAATTAGTATATTATTCCATCACCAGAGCATGAAGATCAATTAGCAGAGTGAATATGTTGATTATCGTGGCGTTGTTATTTAATCCAGATTTATTTGAAGCTTTTTTATCCTCATTAAACACATAAACATTTGATTGTAATCAATGCATAGAAGAGTGTTCACATTCATTTCATTCTATGAATTAATTCTATGAATTAATTCTATCATTTCATGTTGCGAGTCGCAAGAGGAATAAATTTGAGAAGGTGAAAGGACAAAAACGAGGAAATGGAATGTTTTCCCTCGCACAAATCACGGAAAATTGGACTTATGGGGTTGTATACTCTTAATTTGAATTTATTTTACGCGTAAAGTAAAACAAGAGCTTCGCAAATGTGTTAAGATTGTTCAACGTGTTCAGAACTTTGGAAATAACTTTTTAAATTTCTAATATTTTATACTGCCAGGAATTGTGTTTCGTTTGAATCCTGTTCAGGGATATCCTGGGGAAAATTATTTTCATTCTGTTTTGGGTGTTTTTTTATTGAATGTTAGTGCCAACTATTTAGATTCGTTGGGACTTTTGAATAGATTTGAGAGTAGAGATTTGAAGGGAAACATCGATTTTGGGCAACCTCAGAATCTTAGATGTCTAATGCGATTTTTCCGATTTTTCCCTTGGAATATGAAAAATTAATATTTAAATTCAAAGTTCAAAATTCAATGTATTCATCAAACAAACTAAATATCAAAAAATTTTAATTACATGTTATTATATTGATTATGGATTTTGAGTTATTTTTCAATAGTGAATCATATTCATGATCAACTCATTTTATTTCGAGAAATTAAATGTAATAATTGGATTCCTGGAACAAGAGGTACATTGAATCAGAATCTCTATCAACAGTTTTATTTTATTCCCATATAATACGAGTTTTAATTCTTCCTCAATTTCACTGAATTTGTTTTCATATTTCACATGAAAAATTGAAAATCGTATTTTAATGATGAAAATTTGATTACAACGAATTATTATTTGATTCTAAAAACCCTTTCACGTATTTTCACTCTGTCAACACGTTACCCATTAATTTCAAAGAAATTGACGGGTTATGTGTATATATCTCAGATTTTATATTCGAATCCAACAATTTAATACTTTAACTTTGAAAAAAAATTGTTTTCAATTCTTATCCTTCAACTCAAATTTCATATAATTCAATATAATTTCATTTATAATCTATATTTTGATGTTAATTGAATTCCACTAGACATTTTTCAATTGTTTTTAGAAAATCCATCAGATAAACAACAATACTTATATTTATAGAGTAAGCTCAGCCTATCGTGCACTAGCAATCATTTATCAAACTCCTCTAATCAATTGAAATACTGCCAAAATTCTTCATTGAAATAAGATCTGTATTTAATTGTCATTCAAAAATATCCTATGAAAATACAGTCAAAAATTAGACTCTCAGAAATAAGAATCAAAAAGACAAGAGACAAAGAGAAATGTAATATCAAATTTAATGGAAATAAAATTCAAATAATTGACAATATCAATTGCTCATCACTGATAATTAAATTATCAAATTGAATGGTTTTCGAAATTTTTATTTCAATTTTTTTTTATTTTGACTTTATTTTATTCCTTTCGTTTGACTACATTTTACTCTCATCTTATCTGTTTAACTTAGCTGCGTCTTCATTTCATTTCTTTATTTATATTTCAGTTTTTATTTTCTTAATTTACTTTTCCATTATTCCAGAAAAATGTTTTTCATAAAAATCAAAATCTTCCATTGCTTTCTCCATTCTCCCCTTGCCAAATAAAATGATTGTTGGCTCATGAATCGAATAAAAAATCGAAACAAAAGGATCAATTTCTGTGAAAAACGACTATACAAAAATGGATACAAAGAATTGAAAGATTGACCCTGTGAAGATAGAATTAGTGTAATCGTTTAGTGTAAATAATGATTCACAAAGCATATCCCAAAATTTTATCTAGAATAAGGTGGAGTTCAACCACGATTGAAGACATTCTGGAGAGAACTGAATATTGCTCTTTCCTGCCTTCCTTTTCAAGAAGCTTATTCGAGTAAAAATAATTAATTCATCTCGATTGAAATCGAAAATCTAACTATCCAGACAGCTAGACTGGAAATGCATTTCTATTTCTCAGAACTCATTCGCAATGTCACATCGAATTTATATCGAGGAGAATAGAAGATGAGAAAGAAGTTGAGTTTCAAATTACAAGCTTGTCAATAAATAGTTTGGCGTAAAGGACAGCGATGCATGGATGATAAAGGAGGGATTGAAATTCAAATGGTATGAATTCAGCTTCTAAACGCAATAATGTGGAGTTTCATAGAAATCCTGGTACATACATTTCTTCTTGCAAAGGAATTCAGAATTTGAAGCTTGAATTGGATGATAAAGATGTAATTCAAACTTCAAGTCGAACATGCACTCTAAATCCAGTTCGTGAGTGAATGCTAAATTGATTGCCTGATTGAAAACTCAATGATAATAAAAATGATTGAAATTCAGCTTTGTAACTTATTGAATTAGAGTGAAAATACTTCAACTAAGGATGAAATTTTAACTCACTTTGAAGAGGTAACTCTTCACTCTTTTCTTACAGTGGATTGGCGTGGACATGCTCACTCCAATGAAAAGAAAAATCACTTCTGTGGAGTGGAATTGTCACTTTTATCGGAGTCATATTTTTACTCTTTAAGAGTAGATTTTCACAACTAGAAATTTAGGCAGAGGGGTGAGCTGGATATAATGTGAATGTAATACGCATGTCAAGAGTAACATTTGAAGCTTGATTTCCAGTTGATGCAATTCAAAATCCGTGATTCGATACGAAGAAGAACTTCGGAATTCACATGAAAAGAAGAATAAAGTCAAGGACCCCATAAAGGATCAGTTACTTGATTCAAAGTAACAATCAGAAGTGAATGAAGTGCTCAATTTGATATTCAATCCGCGGTTAGACCACAATTATTATAATTAAAGTTGGAATAATGTAACTTGATTCACTTGATTTTAATACCTTTTGTATCAAAAATTGAATAATTAGCTATCAGTTGTGCGGTTCAGCTATTTAAATATTCGATGAAACAAGTCTAGATTCAGCTTCATTTAGTTGAGGTACATGAGTTACGGCTGCCAAGCGATGCGGAAGGTCAAATACTAAATTCATAACTTGATTTACATGGCCATAGTCTGTAATATCAAGCTCGCAGACAAATCTCGGATTTGCAGTTTCACGCCAAGAAGCATGATGCAAGACAATCTCCCAAACAAGTACTCGAAGCTTTAGAGCTTGATTTCCATTCCAGGCGTGATAATGTTGCAAGTTCAAAGACTAAATCAATAATTTTGATGTAAGTTCGCGAATTGCGCCTGAGGAGTCAAAACAGACTTCCAGCAGCTAAACTTTGAACTCAATCATATGAGGATTAAAGTTGGAATTTGATCGAATTAGGGTGAACCATGTTCTCCGCTCGGATACGTATACGATGGGAACTTGTAGAGTTTTGAGGCAGACAACCATGGCCGAACCTGTCCTTAAGCCAGGGTAAATTTCACAAGCTGTCTATTCTGGATATGAAATATCCCACGATCTTTTCCTCTGGTGAAATTGTGTCTTCCATTCCTTTCAAAGGATTCTACGATAAATCCACAAACACTTGAACGTTGGCTACACGAAGAAAGATTTGGAACAGAGACAATTTCCATTACCATTCAAAACAAATTGCGGTAATTCCAACGAAATTGGGGTAGATTCAATGGCAGTTTTCGCATTAAATTATACTTCAACATTGTCTCTGTTCCAAATTTCATTCCAAATTGTGATAAATACGACAAGTAGTTTTTTGCGTGGAAATTTCTATTCTGCAAAATCATGTTTTGTTTCATAAGGAGCAAGTTTAACTTCTTTTTCCGGAAAAGGATGACTCAGATGTTTGTATTAAAGTTTAAATTCGGAAAATATCAAAATGTTCACAATGTTTCGAGGGTGCTCCAAATTTCTAACTATTTTAATTAATATTTTTTCTTATTTTGTGTAACACTGCGTTTTTGCCCTTTTACAAAATAAGATGAAGTAAAAATTGTTTGCTGATCTAACAAGAATAAAATAATATAATTATAATAAATATATAAAAGATATCTCAAGTTATATTTTCACGTTGCAATTTTCCTTGATTCATCATCAGATGTAGTTTTATACAATTTGATGATCTGATATTTCATCGATTCAAGAACATTCTTTTCGCACATTCGGGATACTCGAATTCTAGTTATCGCAGTAATGCCCATTCCTATGCCGTCAAGTTTCCACACGAATGGAATTCGTTTCTTGCCAACATACGTCTCCTCCCTGGTATGCATTGTTCGATCATGATACACGTCATCCCCAGTAGGCAGAGTTAATGAAATATCTAATTACGATCACGCAATCGTATCATATCATGCCAATGTGTCACGTTCATACAACCAGTAGATTATTCATCTATCGCTTCATCTGGTATTTATTTATCTATAATAATCATGAATATTTATCAAACGTCAGTTCATTCAGTTTTTCCAATCTATCACTTTTTGAGTTCATTCTTGACTCCATTCAAAGATCACGATAAAATAAAGGATGGCTATTAACCGTTTTATCTTTGAGGAAACCATTTCGAGGACAATGATCAACTCTGGTGGCAGGTTTTAAACAGTTTATACATAAATTATACGTAATCTCTACGGAAAGAAATAGGCTCATACAAATTACGTACCCACAGTTTATCATCAATTGTATGAAAAAAATTGTGCAGAATATCCATAATGAGTTCTAGAAACTCATTTTTGTTCCATCTTTGGTAGAGGGGATTTTACTATATCCAGATGTATCGTAATGATGAGACGTGATTGTAGCGAGCATTCAACTTTCTCTTCTATTAAACTCAAGTGTTTTGTCCTTGGCACAATGCAATCTGTGGAAGATATTTTAGAACTGATCTTTCAAATATGGGCGCTAATACTGCCTCTTTCGTTTCACGTTCATAAGAGTGACAGGATTTTGAAATACGTTTATCAAAGCTCAATGAACTTCGTCTTTGAAAATGTACTTTCTGAAAATATAACAACACGTGTTTCAAAAAATTCGCATTATTCAGAATCGAGGGAGTGGATGTTTTATTTCGTCATTTATTTTGGCTATAACAAATGTTTTCTTTTTGTTACAGGTAAGCGTGTGAAGTGATCCATAATTTATTCAATATAAATCATTCGGATTTTATGAAATGTAAGTAAAGAAAATATTAATTATCAATTGAGTTTTTGTTTGAAGTATTCTTCAAGAAAAATTCCGATTTCGGAACTACAGGGGAAATTATTTTTATATAAATTTCTACATTCATGAGCACTATGTTGAATTATCCTTATTTCTCAACGAATCAAATGTAAACCGAATGATCCATTTTACAAAGGGAAGTTGGATGAATGTTCATCAGAGTTGAATGTGAATCATAGTCCAACCAGAGTCAATCAAAGCTTTACCTGTTTGATTACGTTTATGTACGCCATTCATGTTTCTCCTTGTTTATATTTCCAAATAGGTCAAATCATTCGAATATTATCAGGCAACTCAAATCCTTGCGAGCTGTAATTCGTGCATCAAATGTTGTATTTGTACAAATCATTCTCTCCGTCGTTGAAACATCTTATCCCTGAATCAAAACATATCAATATTGCAGACTGGATTGGTTCGTAATCATTTAGCGCTCCAGATGACATGATCACAAAATTATATGGAGTTAGGTTCATTGATCATCTTTACATATCACTCCTCACTGAGGACTACAGTAATTTGGATTGTATGATACAAAGAAAAAAATATTCAACAGAATTTCAAATATGATTTTTATTGTGAAAATAATGAATATGCAGAGTGGATTAAAATTTGCGGATTAGATTTTTATGGATATAGTTGTTTTTCAGATGAAAACAAGGTTTGATTTCATTGAAGTACTTTTGAATAGTTGGAAATAAAGATTTAGTTAGTGCCATGTCTGCTAGTAGCTCCTCATAGCAGGACGCACAAGAGTGTATTAAGACTTCTTCCAAGTCCGGCTCTCTTCCAGAAAGTTGCCACTTAGAATAGTAAATGGCGAACGGAGCAAGCGTCTTTGAATTTGGAGCATTGAATAGCGAGCGAAGCGAGAACAGAATTCTGATTACAGAAATGCTAACGCAACAAGTGTTAATCTTCGAACCAATGTTGCCAAATCTTCCGATTCATCGGAGCAAAATTGCAGGAATCGCGTGGAAGGACTGGATTTATCAATACTGAGAAAACACTTGTCAATTGGGAGGTGGAACAAAATGGGAATAAAATCGTGGGAACGATTGAAGTTCATTTCACTTTGTGGCCGTTCAATCTTTTGATTCGATAGTATCCCAAAAGTGCAATTTCACGAAAACTTTTCATACGTTCGCCTTCAAGAATCTACTTTCTAAAATTTTCAGAGTTAGATTTCACTCTTTAGGCAGTCAGAAGTGAGCTTGTCCAAATTTTGAGTGAAATTCCCACTCTTTTACAGTGGGAGTCTAAGGTTTGAGGTTAGAAATTCTCAGCCACTCCAACTTTCGGGTGAATTTTCCACTGTAAAAGAGTGAGAGTTCACTCGAAACAAGTCAGAATCCCACTCGAAGCGGACTGGCTCACTTCTGAGACTTAGCGGAGTGAAACACTTGATTTTTCACTCTTCCACATTTAGAGAGTAGAAGATATTAGCGACATACCCCAATCAAATTTTGTCGGAATATTGAGCAGTCCAAGTGGGAAAAATTGGACGGTTTAGTTCTGCTTGTTGGTTGATGCGGACAAAATCAGTCCAGAAAATTAAATATGAGGACAAAAACCGTTCAGTTGTAGTCGATACATTGGAGCTGTACCAAAGCTATCATGAAAATTCAGAACATTAGGTTTCCTTTTTTTCAGAAATTCTACTGCCGATTTTTCTGTCCATCCTAACTAGGAATGTGACTCTTTGGCATCTCAGGCTCTGCCTTGTGCCAAGTTGGCGCGATCTGGGCCGAGTTAGGGCCTTTGATGGTTCAATTCGAAGAAACGCAATTTCTAGTTGGGATTTCTTGACTTTTCGATATTATATTTCCTGATTAAAATTCTCATGCTTTCACCTCATTGATTACCAATGCTGGCAAATTTGAACAAACATCACAAGACCATTTGATTTGAAAGTACAGCGCCAGAGCCCGATGAAAATTTTTCCTATTCATTTCTTCAGACTTGTAAAATTTTCATATTTCTCGTCCATTTTTTGAGGGAAAACTGATGTGAAAAAAGTGGGGAAGTTATGGAAAATATAAGGAAACTTTGCAACCACGAGAGAAACTTTTTCAATGTTCTTGAAGTTTGAATCGCTTATAGAAACAAAATTATAATTCGAATTCACAAAATCTGATAAATCATTGGTGTTTAGCTTCTCGAATGAACTTTTTTGAAACTAGAAACAGGATATCCTGCAAAATTTTTAGGCTTCAACAGCTGAGTATTTCATTATTCGATTACTATTACGATTCAATCTTTAATTACATCTTTCTCAAGGTTGTTGAGGAGTATGCCTCTTCCCCATGAGGCAAAACCTTATTAGAATACCCTTGTTAGAATCCTAGTAGAATCGAAATTCGGGAGAGAATTCTCTAATCGGGTATTCGTAATATATATTCCTAAAAACAATTTCGAATCACCCTCTCAAGCAACACACACGGAGAAGAATGGAATTCGCTGTGGCAACGAAATCTACTTTTGCTGGGGTCCTTTTGCCAGAGCAGCGAATGTTTTGCTGTGAGAGCAAACTATTTGCTGTTCCAGCAATCTTGTTAGCTACGACAGCGAATTCTTAGCTGTGGCAGCAAGAAATGTTTGCTATCCCAGCGAAATTTGTTTGCTATTCTGTACACGGAGAAAAAGGTATCTTAAAAAGTACCATAATTTATGGGTTTTCTGCGCTGGTCTGACCGAGTCTAAATATTTACCTGAAAAAACCTCTAAAAGTACCATAATGTCTTGGACTTTTATACGGAAGGTACCATACTTATTTCAAAAAGTCCAAGAAATTATGGTACTTTTAGAGATTCATGCAAGTGAATATTCCGACTCGGGTCAGACCAGCTCTGAAAATCCATAAATTATGGTATTTTTCAAGATATCTGTTTTCTCAGTGTATATGATACTGAAAATTTGCTGGCGGAGCAAACATTTTTTGCTGCCACAGCTGAAAAATTGCTGTCGTAGCTAACACGATTGCTGTTATAGCAAAGTTTTAGCTAGGTCAGCAAAAAATTTTGCTATTCTATAAATAATACCTCGATTTGCCGCGTCAGCAAATTTTTTCTCTCCGTGCACGCACTTATAAAACAAATCGATTTTGAAATCAGACACCGGGTTCGGATATTCCTCTCGAAGGAGCCATCGATAGACTCTAAGCAAGCAGATTTTCAGAGAATCAAAATGATAGACGCTTTTCACGTCGCTTCGTGGTTTGTTACTCGAGAAGCCCTTTAGATTAAAGAAGACGATATATAACGTGTAAAAAGAACCAGACATATCCAGACTTCCACTAACGCGTCTTATCGGGAATACGACGGGTACGATCACGTCATTTCTGTTTGAGATTTATCGATCTATTGTTATCCTTCGTTCAACTGTATTTCCTTACCGCATATGCGTACAAATTTACCCTCTTCCATGCAAATCCAAAACTCAAAGTCAGCGAAAAATGATATTCTACTCGGGATCAATTTTCTCTCGTGTTATTTCGCGTCTTATACAAATAACGCATATTCCTTTTCCGAAAGACTTGTCTACAATTCCATTCATTTGTCGAGTATTTTCATGCAAGTTTCGTCGTGAGAGGCACAAATGTCAATTCGATATTAAAATTATTCGATACGACCGAAGCGCATTGAATCGCTTGAACTTTCATCATATTATGAAAGGAGAGAAAAACTTTCATGTTGAATTCTCTTTCTCTTCCGTTATCCAATATTCATGAACTGACAGAGAGTTGCAGTGAAAATATGCTTGATTTGAGTCTGTGCTTTTTATACGATGATGAAAATATTGATTCGCACTTTTTATTTTTATATACTTCCGGTGTAGAAAATTCGATGATATATTGAAAGTACAATCGATCCAAGAGGTTGTTTAAGTCAGTTCCATGAAAAGGGAAATCAAAGATTGTTGAACTTTCAAACAGTTTCACAGAACTCGGACCAATCAATGATAATAGTTCAATAATAGAATATCTCAAATCTTTTAGTGACAGGTAGGAATCTTGATTGACAAGAATAAAACCTTGTCAAGGTTTAAAAACCTCGAGCGTGTCTTTCAAGTAAATTCTATCGACATTTTGATACACTTCTCAAAATGTGAAAGATACGAACGATAGAAGCGTCATTCCCAATAAGAGTGTCACTTGTTTTCATACAAAATAGGATTTCCTATACGATGATGAAAATGAATTAGAAAGATTGAAGGAAACGGTATTTGAAAAAAAATACAATCGTGCGATGAGGAAGAAAATTTTATCACTCGTCATAAATTCAAACAAAGTCGATGAAATATATCTTTGGTACAAAGTAGGAACATATTTATATCGACGCTGTCGAACTTAGAGCCCAGGGCGACAAGATATGAGGTTCATTCATAAAACGAAGGATATTTCTACTTCTCACTTGCGGAGGGTGGTGAATTATATCGATATCCAGGGACGGTATCTACCAAATAGCACAATACTTCAGCGACTAAAGTTTATCACATCACGAGCTAGAATGATATTTTATCCGTATCTCAACTATGATTCAATCACCCAGGGTTGATGATTAATAGAGTTCAATTACGAAAATCCATATTTCTTTCAATCGAAAGCAACATTATTTCTTCTAATCACGTTCGTTATTCATTGCATTGAAGAAAAGAATTAAGAGTTTCGTTGAAAGTATCCAGTATCAGGTTGGATTGATACTTGGAAATATATTTTCATTTTACGGAATGTTTTATAACATCACATTTACAGTAGTTGAAGTTTTTTCGCTTTCACCGCACACCTATCAAGGTTCAAGGTTTTTTTGTTCATGGAAAGCATCGCTCTAAACGTGAGTTGTTGAAAGCTTCTCTCTAATATCTACTCTCATGGTATATGAGAACGATACAGGTTTTTGTCAATTGAAGTTCCTTTTTGTTTATAATGTCTCGCTCCGAATGTATTTCTCCGTCTGTTTTTGTATAACAATTCTAAATGATTTTTCTGTGAAACTTTGAAGGAAAATCATTACAATGAAACCAATTTTATCACGAAATTCATCTGTTATATTTGAAATATTGGAAAAATTTCATCAAACGACGTTTGGTCTTTTATTTTGAATGTTTTAAAAACACAAGTTTGACAATTTTGGATTAAAGTTTTTGCGTATTCAATCGATTTTCTGGACACAAATAAATATCGGAGCATACAATTCGAAATGCCATGTGCATAATTTAAGGATGAAAATAAATTGACATGTGTAAAATTATATGAATGTTTGTATTTAACGTACAGTGAAGGAACAGTTGATGTATTGATTAAAGTTTCAGTTTATCAATCTCAATGATTTTTCTTTTGAATTTTAACGCGTCGAATCCCCCTAAGCTGTTGAGAGATTCTTTTCTCTGTTCATAAAGCATAGATTCCATCGGTCAAATGTGTATCTACCAAAAGTGCACCGAGAAACATCACATTCTCACAGAAAAGGCGATAAATCGATAAATCATATCTAAATGTCTAAATGCTTGTGAACGTACACATTTTCCAATTTTCAAACAGCAAACATGCAAAATCTGATTGAAATCCTCAATTGCGAGAACATGAGCGTGCAAATGTTGTTGGAGCTAGAGTTTCATTCGGACACAGATTTCGTTTGATGAATATATAAAGCCGTATCAGATTTGTACGCCATCGTTGAGGATATATATTCATTCAACTGAAAATGAACTTGGGAAAACGTATGCGGTCGCTTCAACTGCAGCCACACGTGATATTTAGAATACAACTAACACGAATAAATAATATTCGTTGGGGATCTCAATGAATCATTTTATGTACTGGACAAAAATTATTCATTGTATACATTTCTCCTCATAAATCCATGATGAATATCATTAATTCTTCACTTACATTCGAAATTTACAACTCATTGTTAAACTTGATTTATTCTTACAAAATTTGATTTCAAAAAGTCCGGTAACTGGAATATGTTCTTCATCTATAGATGGACATTCCGTGATGTGAAAGGAAGTTATAATCAGCCATTGCATATTGATGGTCATACACACTACACTGAAGAAAAAGTTTTGGTAATGGTAACAAAAGTGTTTTGTTGTTTGATTTCTCGTAACCATACTATATAATTTGTTCGAGGGAATCAAAAGGATAAATCATTTTGTACCTCGAACTATACTGATTTCGATTGTTCAGTTGAGATCAAGTACATTTCTTGGTTACCCACATCCTTTGAAAGAAACATATTATTTGGTTGTTTTCACCAAATTTACACGGTTTTGTTCCACAAACAAAATAATTTTGTCACTTCATAATGATTTCATTTTTGTAGTGAGAATATTCTTTTACATTTCTGAAACGTAAATTCACATGAAAAGTTTTGGGTCGTCAATAAAATAATATATTCCTGCATGGAAGAATACTTTTTGACTCGTGCACTGAGATGCATTGTTAATTGAATCTTACAAGGAGATGTCGCAAGAGTCCGGAGCTACTTTCCAATAAAAGTCATGTGTACGTGTACCACAGATGTTCATGATGAAAGTGATCGGCGGTGGCTTGAGTGATAGAGCCTCCGCCTCCAGTCTCGAAGTCCTGTGTTCAAGTCTGCTGGAGGTGATTTTTTTTTTCAATCTGACTCATGATTTTCTCATCAAGACAAAATATTTTCAGTCTGCAGACGATATGATTTGGTTTCCCAAGCAAAATGTATTTCCCTAGACACGAAAGGTGTGTAATAAAGAAATAATATGGTTTTCAACAAATTTCTTTCAACAAAACATTTTTTTCGGTGTAAGAACAAAAATTCTTTGAATTGATGGAATGGATTTCATTGATTCCCATTTTATTAAATCAAATAAGTGTATTTTTGACTCTATAAAATAATTTCATAAACATAAAAAGTAGTTTCATTTATACTTATCAAAATTAGCTCATTGAAATTTATTTTCTGTAATTAAAAACGCACTCTATTGACCGAATAACTAATTATTCTTGTCAATATCATCTTTCATCCGATATATAACTCTCATGGGATGAATCCCAAAATGAAAATCGATGAAATACAACTTCAAACGTGAAGTTTCGTATGGAAATCGAGCGTGATTATGCTTAGTATTTGAAATTCTGAACACTCAAGTATTTGACATGATAATTTTTTTCTTCATCGATTTTTGGGCTTTAATAGTTGAATATTATGTTATTCGATTGTTAATTAGTTTCAATAAACGATTCAAACTTCAGCAACATCTAATGGATATTACCTCATTAGAAATTCTCATTTGTGATTGAAAAAGGATTTTAGTCAATAAACTGCCAACCTGGTTATTCTTGTCAATACTACGTTTGATAAAATCAAAATCTGATACATTCTGCTAAATTTCAGTGCTTTTTGCAAATGAAGGTTTCATCGAGTCCATGAAATGGATAAATTGATAGAATTTATGGAGTCTTCGAAACAAAGAAATATGTTCTTCAAATGAAAATGTATTCAATTCACTTTCTCAAAAGCTATCTTTCTGCAGTACAGTTTGTATATAAAGAACTCATTCACCGTGAACTCATAGTAAGTGATGTTCCGTTCTAATAAATACTTCTTTGAGATCACGACATTGAACATCATCAATGGATCGCAGAGGAAAACAGTTTCTTCGAACTTCCTGATCATATTAATCATCTGATCTAATAATCCAATTGTTTCAAATAAATTACAGATCACACAAGAACTAGAAAGGTTGGCTCCGCCCTTCCGCGAATACTCTGACTCCTGTTTATTTCTTTTTATTCTGGAACTTTTGTAAAATATAATTCATCCAATCAAAATGAAGTTCATTGATTCGAAGGAAGATTTATCAATAAATTCTCTGAAGGATTAGAAAATGTCTTTGTACATTCTAGGAAAGAATATTCATTGTTTCAAATATTGATTTATTTTCAACAAATTTTCATTTCATATCCACGAAAACATTTTATTTTGAATTCAAGGAATATTTATATCATTCATGTTGATATTTTCCTATTTTAAAACTTTTTTTTATTCAAATAATTGAATATTTTATTGAAAGGAGGAATTAGCATTACAGTTGGCTACCACAGTGGTGTGAATGGCTGCTACCCATCAAATGCATAATTCATTGAATCAAATTATATTTAATGAATTCGAGAATCAAAATTTTCCATCCAATAACTTTTTCATCAATCTTAAGTATTTCATATTGCAATTGATGATGACGTTGATGATGATTATTATAATGAAGTTGGTGCAATAACTCCATAGATACCATTGAATGGATTCATTTCTTAGACTCGAAGAAAATTCATTCTAATGAAGTCATCAGTTTTACGCTGTTTAGTTTCCACCTTCATTTTAAATGTTGTCTCTAATACAAAGTGGAATAATTACTTGTTCGCTCCATGAATTCCATATATCCCTCGATCCATCAATGGATTCAAAGAGAATTAATTATCATAATGTATCGACATTTTGACCTCATTTATAAATTAAACATTAATATACATCAATCGATTGAGTCTTATTTATACAGAATGATATTTTTAATTCTTCTATGACTTTTCATTGATTAAACTATGATTAAGTACGGAATGCGAGCAAAGTGAGTGTCGTTAACTATCAAGGATCATAAAAATGCGAGCGTAGCGAGCATTTTTTTCGCATACAAGGCACGAGCCAGTCAAGTGCCATTTAGATTATAAACATGCGAGAGTCGTGAACCATCGAGGAGCATGAAAATGTGATCATAACGAGCATTTTTCATCTACACGGGGCGAGTTAAGTGCCCTGATCCTGATGGTAATTACTCTAGTTATCCTCTAAGCTTTGCGATGCCTTACCGGGCCCTTGTAAGAAATTTTCAAGAGAATGACTAGAATTATTTCTACTACACGGAAAAAAGAATATTGTCAACATAAACATCCAAAATATCGTCGAAAGGGTATCGTTGATACAAATTAAGAATTGGATTGAAATAGAGATGATATGTTGTTTTGTTTTGACTTGGAGATATCGTTGTGTTGAACAACATGCAGTGTGTGTTCATAACCTCTCTTCGTTGAGTATATTGTTCATGATTATGTTAACGGGACTGGAAAGTGATGATGACAATAATATTTTTGTTTCCGTGTAAGATAAACGTCATTTAATAATAGAGATGCAAATTTCGAAAATCGTAAAATGATTCTTACAACTTTGAGAAACTAACAGACTTGAGATTGGCAAGAGTACACTGTAAAAAATTCTTTTCCAGAATTTTTCTTCACATTGTTGGTGGATTTCCTCCCCTCATCGCGAGGGAATTGTTTTTCCATCAAAAATGAGGGATTTTCCCACCACTTTGAGTGATTAGTTTGTTTTTTGGGTGGTAAATTATCTACAATCGGAAGAAAAGTCCACTAGATTATGGTAGAAAATTCTCCATCTATGGAGGAACTTTGCTGTCACCATTTTTTGGTGACACATTTTTTGGATTATATATATATTAAAAAAAACATATAGTGATGTCAAAAAAACGAAGGTATCACGTACATAAAAGTTCCCAGTAGAAGAGAAAAATGCGTTTCCCTGTGCGGCAATGAATTCAATAACATTCTGTTTTTGGTTTTTTTTATGAAAGCGAACACGGAGAAATTGATCGAAGACAACCATTTTGGCCCCCTTGAGAGAATATCTTAATAGAGCAGTGTCCGTAGGTGCAGTCTCTTATATTAGTCAGGCACCTCACGTTCACCCTCGAAAGAGCGGGAATATTGCGTCATATAGGTTGGTGTGATGGATGGGGATATTAGGATAGATGCGTTATGAATCCTTGACCATTATATTCCCTCGAGTCGTCATCTCGGTGGGATACCAGCAGTAACGTCGTGTTATGGTGAGAAAATGACTAGTCCCTCTTAAACACTCGATATCCCAGTGGAATACGGACTATTCAAATGAACACGTAAACAATTTCAGGAAAGAACTTATCGATTCGAGCACAACAGCTTGGTTTACTGCTTGTTTTTATTACTAAATTAATGTGAGAACCAGATATCTTTTTGCGAAACTCTCAATTGATTCTAAGTAACTTTATATTATTGTAAAACAATGCGATGACAGTAGTTCTTCAAAATAAATCAACAAAAACTCACGAGTTTATATATATATATATATGATTCAAATGAATAATTGAACAAAAAGAAAACAAGCTTTCGTGAAATTTATTTATTTCTATGAGATTATAATTTCCCAATAGAGCTCCCTGTCACGAAGAATTTCATTGAAATTTTAAACCATCTTTCTCGTGGAATTGGAACTCTTCTAGAGGCAAAAAATATTGAAGGCTGTCGTTTCATGATCAAAACGGTCATTCACATTCCGAGTTGGATGGAAGTCTCAATCCAATTGAGCAGAATATGATGGAAGAATTGTTTTCTAAAACCCCATCGAAGAGGATAAAAACAAACTGACGTACGTATCGTATTGTCACATTATCAATTCCGTTTTTCCTTACTTTCTTTCTCATTATCGAGTTCTCTCACTTTTGTTTCCTTCTGAATTTCGCCACGTTTATTTAATCCGTGATCATCGAGGTATGAAAATATTCTTTTGGGCTCCAATGGATTAGGTACACTGTAAAAAAAAACTGGAAATTTACTGTGCAACTGGACTGGAAATTTCCAGTGCTAGTACTGGAATATGGATATTCCAGTACATGTACAGAGATTTTGTTGTTACGTTACTGAAAATTTACCAAGCATAACTGAAAATTCAGTCATTGTACTGGAATTTTCAAGTTTGAGATGATGTACTGAAATTTTGCCATGATTTCGCGAAAATTTTACCGGCTCGTACTACAATTTTATAGTTCTTGTGCACCAAAAAAAAATATTCCCTCAAAAAGGACTTGAGAAAAAATTTGGAATTTAGAAAAAAAAACCTAATCGTTGGTATACTGGAATTATACAGGTTTTTAACTGCAATTCTCAGGTTTTGTGATGGAATTTTCCAGTTACTATGCAATTGAATTATACAGGTTTTGAACTGCAATTTTCAGGTCGTGTGATGGAATTTTCCAGTTGCTATGCAACGGAATTTAATCACTGTTGCACTGAAATTTTCCACTTCTATTGGACTTCGTCATTTCTGGCAGGAAAAATTTCAAGTCTTTATATTAAAAATTTCCTGATTGAGATTTTGAATAATAATTGTAATTGTAGCCAATGAAATTGATATATGAGGTTTTTCCAAGACTTATCCTCTTGTGTTCTAGATATGAAGCATATGTAGTAACCCAAGCTGGCCTTCCAACATGTCGCGCTATAGCTCATCGGTTAGGTCTTAGGTTTCAGTTGGTAGGCAGGTAGAAAAGTGTGGGTTCAAATCCTGTTAGGTAGACATGAGTTTCTGTCCATCCAAATGAACGATCAAAAGTTTCTCAATCATCTTGGAACACAAGGACCCTGCAAAATCACTTTGCGTGAGCAATTTTTTTTCAATTTTCATGGATATTTTCAGCATTAATTTTCCAGTACATGTCCTGGAAAAGTCCAGCTCGTGTACTGAAAAATTCCAGTACCGAGGCTCAGAAAATTTCCAGTTTTGATGCGGGAATTCCATAACGTTTGCACTGAATTTTTGCAGTACAAATGTGCTGAAATTTTCCGGTACATGTACAGGTTAATGACTTCCAGTACATGTACTGGAATTTTCCGGTAAAATTTTTTAACAGTGTAATACTCCATCAGCATCGCGAGTAGAAAATTGTGTTACGATCGGCGTTCACGGTAAATGGTGTGATAATCTGTGCATTTCCTTCTATAACCGCGTGTAAAAATTTTACTGGTGTTTGAACTCAATTTAAGATTACCTTGAATTTTCGAAATTTGACAAATAAGTATTTAGGATATGTAGGATTAGTGTATGTAAGGCCATCGGAGGAGTGCAGCAACTTTGAAACAATTGTCAGTCATTTATAATAGATAGACGGACGGACGGACGGACGAGTGGCAATTTCCACGTGGATTGTTAATCACGAAACGTCGTATTCCGGACCCTCCGAGTACAGTGGGGTTGACACGTGAATATAAATGCACTGGATATTGCTTCGTGGCATTTACTCTTCCCTTCTCTCTCCTCTTTCTCTCTTTCTCCATCGTCCCGTATCTCGCTTTCGCCATAAAGGTGCTAGATATACGTAACGCTTCGGTTGTAACCGACTCTGTGCAATCTGGAATGTCATTCGGTTCGTCATTTCCGGGCTAAAAAGGGAGAGAGAGAATATGCATAGTGAATTTTCTCGACGCCTGATACATTCACAACGATCTGTGAAGCGCCCAATAGCAATCCCCGGATATGTAGTGTACCACGAGATTCGAGTGGTTCGTTCACGATCGATGTTTTCCGAATATCGGGTAAGGTCAAGCAAGACAACTACTACCGGAATTATTGTTAAGATTTTTCACGCCTCATTCGCACGAAATTATTCACAATTTCGTGGAATAATGTCAAAATTGTGTTCTCCACTTTTGAGAGCGAGAAGTTTTGGAATTTCACGTGGAACGAAATGTTTCAGATTTTACAATTCAATGGATCAACAAAAATCTGAATGCGAAGAGGTAATCTTGATAATGGCCACTATGAAGTTATGATAATCAAAGACTATGGGTGTTCTTTGAAGATAAAGTGCATACTTATTTCCAGTTGTAGAGAACCCCGAGGCAAGCGGTAGATCTTGAACAACCCTCACATAGCCGGTTTCATTTTTGCATAAACATGTGCATGATGAATACATTGTGATTTTTCCATGGTAGCGAATGTTATACATTATACAACTTATTTTCGATGGAAGAAGGAAGATGAATCCTCGTGGAGATACTTTTATTCCTATTACTTTTAAGTGAGTCTGCACTTCTACCTGGTCTAGAAAGTTATGCCTAGAAGTGCGTTCACGTGGATCGTACATTGTTGATATATTACATCGGTTGTAAGAAAGCTAGATCATCAGGGTTTTAGCTTCCAGGTTCTTCGAGAAGCTTGGAACAAAATGAAGATGATCGATTTTCGCGAACCAAGTATAGGAAATGTCGATACCGACATGGTATTGGTTCAAGCTTGGTGAAATATTGGATTTCAACTGGAACTGTTGATTATTTGAGAATTTAAACGTCCAACAAAATATTAGCCAAGCTCTGAATGACAATGCACTACACGATTGCACCCAATTTAAGATTGTATTCTGTTATATCAGTCCAGGACTCCACAATGCTCATATTTTGACAAAGGTAGGACCAGATTTGGGCCAATTGTGGACTCCTATATCCAAGAATTACGTATTTCACTTCGTATTCATAGCAACGGTAGTTCCTGATTTGGAGAAATTGTGAATATAATTGAAGAACAAGAATCCACCAATGAAAATATCTTTCTTCCGTTCTGATTCATTTCTCAGTAAACAGGGAAGGAAATATGAAAATAAAGGAACGTTTCCTGGTGAAGCGATTGTCAGAGAAGCAATCCTTCTTTTATTGTCTCACAAGAATGATGTCGATTCAATTGCCAGATAATTTATTCAAAATAAATCCATTCAATCTGCTTTCTCCAACGGAAAGGTTTTCCAACTCTTGTACTTTACATCATTTACTATTTAAACTTGAGAAAATTCAAACTCACGCATTTGTACGAGGAGGAATATTTTATATCACTATAACTCTCGAATCTGCTCCCACAGATTTGTCCATGAAATCAAAGTTGTTGATCTGTCTTCTTATAATAAAATTGACATGAGAGATTACTTCGAAAGAACTTGGCATTTTTTTTCTAAAATGAATGATGTTGAAAATTTGAAATTCAAAGAACTCGAGTTGGTTGCGAGGAGTTCATAAATTAGTATTGGTTTTCAAGTTGGAAATGAAAGTACTTGAGAACGAATGTACTTCCTCTTATCGGTTTTGATTACCAGTTCTTCGTTCAGTGAGAATCCCACATGCGGTTCGACTACTCGAAGGGTCTCGAATTTTCCCCTTTGGATGTGAAGGTTCTGGGAGTACAATGATGTCACGAGTAAGGGGTCTGGTATTGTTCCTTTCAAGTACCGCATTGAGGCTCTCTCTTTTTCTCTATGATACCAACAACTAACAACTACTTTATTTCACTGAACGCGCGGGTGGTGAAAGTATACAGAGAAATGAAAGAATTTGAAAATTTAAATGAGAATTATATTCGAAGGATTGAAATAGTTTTCAGGAAAAACTATATTTTCTCGTTCATGGAGTATAACTCGTACAGCTCGTATTTCGTACGTACACGTAGTAACACGTGGAACAAAAGCTACTTGTACATGCATGCACACGTGTACTTTGTGCAGCTTGAATAAAAAATTACGTAGGACACACTCGGTGCGGTTAATTGGAATAATTAATCGGTCCGGTCTATTGTTCCGTTCCGGTTCTTTATTCCCTTCTCCTTTTTCTTATTGCTCTCAATTCTCTCTGCTATCTCTTCTCCTTTCCCTCTATTTTCTTCCGTCATTCGTTGAAGTACACCCTTCTCCTGATCGTTAACGCTCGACCACATGGGAGATCCACTTTTCTAACTGGGATTTGCAGAGTTCTTCAAATGCTATTCACAAAAATATATATATATATATCTGACTAAAAGTGTCACGTAGGTTATAAAGCTTTTTTGTCCCGATCAATGCTATACAATGAAAAAAGAGGACAAACTATTATAGAGCGAGGATATAAGAACTTATATCCTTTGGGATGCTTTCAGAACGACACCTGATATATGAGATACTGGAGCTCTGGGATGGCGACTCTGGAAACCTCCAAGCATATTATATACGTGTTTGAGAACCTAAAGGAAAAACTGTGATGGAATGAATTCGCTTGAGAAAATATCCTCGATGATATTAATCAGAAATTCAATTGGAGAAGTTACAACAAATATTTTAATTCAATGATTTTCAGAACTAGTGGTAGTTGGTGTGGTTTATTTCATCATTTTCTGGTTTTTTGTAGTCAACCTCCGAGAATTATTTTGACAAATCGAAGCCTGATAATTACTGTGACTGTTTCTCAATGCAGAGAGTTTAATCTCGAAGAATGAAAATGAATTCCTCGTTGATTAGCGAACGGACAAAGTATACAGTGACCTGAATTCCGAACTGTTCTAATATTCTGTTTCACAGCTTTTCATGTCAAGTCTAGTAATTTAGTTACAGTATGTTGGCTGAATCCACATTTTCCTATAGTTCAAGTTTTCAAGTCAAGACTTGAGTACATTTCCATTTCCTGCTCAGAAATCACGGCTAACATATGTTTCATACCTTTAAATATCCGTCACATCTGATCCATAATACAAGGAAATAATCAATTTCCATGGAATCTCTCGGTTCGTTGACCATTATTTACTTTCGAACATTAAACTGAAAACGAAGGTTCAGAATTATACAATGTATCGTACGTATATCGACCCAAATACTGTTTTATTAATTATCAGTTTTAGTTTCAAACACGAATCAAAGCAAATTTCTCACATATTCCATAAAACTTTCGCTTTGATCGAATATACAATAATATTGAATAAAGTTATTTTATCCAAATATGTATCCATTCGACTCAACAATGATGTGAACATTGAAATATCATTTATTCGATGTAGAATAATGGATTTGTTATTTAATCCATTCTATCCTTATGGATCTTCCTCGTGGACTCAAAGAATGTGTCTGTAAGAAATCTAAATTCGTATTTGATTGATTTGATAAAGAGATATTGATATTTCAATTAGGAGTTTATGTTCAAATTGAAGAACTGAGAAATTGATATTTGAAATTTGAAATTTCTTTTAGTCTTGGAAAGTCAAATTTTCATACGTATTCAATTCTAATCGAGTGCTTGGAAGATTTACCTCATTCTGGATCATTTTTTCAGATTTTTATGAAATTTATCTAGTTCTTTAACTCAGAACTAGAGTTGCGAATGATCAGATCACGCCAAGTTTGAGCCAATAGTTTTAAATTGCAGCAAATCATCCTATTCTTTGCTACACGGAAACGAATATTTAGCTATTATTTGGATAGCTAAAACTTAGCTACGGAAGCTATTCTTTGGCTATCACAACCACTCACTTACCGGTAGTAGCAAGAAGTGTAGCTGTCGCAGCTGAAATTCAACAGCTAAATTATTTGACTATCCAAATATCAACCACAAAACCTGTGCAGTTTCAGCTACGATTTCCTACAGCGATATAGTTAAAAAATAGCTACAGGTGCAATTATTTTAGCTACAGCAGTGAAAAAATGGTGCTAAAAAAGTGAGTAGCTACTACAGCTATATCTTTTTTTTTCCGTATAGAATAAGTTTTTCTTATTGAACTCGAAGGCCTTGCGAGTGATATGAACTTTGTGTTGGGAAAATTCAACAGCTACCCATATTTTGATGATGGCTGCTTTTGAACGGTAATGTGACCGGTGGTTAACTATTTCCTGACCAGCTTCTATGCACACACAGCACAATACTAGCAGGTATTTTGGTCAGCGATTGATTACTTTTCAAGAATGAATGGTGATAGTGTTCCATCTAGTTTCAGTGGGCGAAAGTCCAGACAAGCTATATGGCTAGCGATTATCTAATTCTGTTCGATAACTAACCAGTTTTGATTTATCCTCATAGTTGAACAAAATGTTTTCTTTTTAATTTTTGAGTGATTTGATTGAATATATTATAGATTGCTGCTGAAGAAATATTCATTCATTTTCTGCTTGCCAACAGTAACAAATCATACCGACAATATTATTCTTCCACCTACGTGTAATTATCGTAGGGAATTCTTTATTAATTTTATCGTTTTGAACGTTGATCAGTCAATCGATCAATTTCTATATACAAATTTAAAGAAGATTCTATCAACAAAATCACTAGTAATGAGCAGCAGTTGATATCAATTAAATTCATATTCATTCCCATTGTCAGAAGAGTTGAACAATTATCTCTGTCAATCACACTTCTTTTGTTTTTCAAGCATATTTGAAACTGTTACCAGAAAGGAAGAGAGGGAAACAGAAAATAGATTGCTTTTTTCTCATCTTTTCGCAGTTTTCTATCAACGTCGTCCATCTGAAGCGTCTCTGTGATTCCTGAAGGGTGTTCTTTGTTTTCCAGCTTTGTCCAGAATCCAAAATCTTTTTGATTTCCTAGAGAATGTTCTGTGTATTTTCGATGCCGCGTCTTTTCTTTAGAATGAGTTCTCTGCGTCCCTTTGCAATCACTCTTTTCCAACACTCCACTTAACAACACAGTCTGAGTTCGACTCGTTCTGAAATCAAATTTTCTTCCAATACCATTGTACCTTACTCTATCTCTCTCTCTCCCTCTCTACTTGTTCCATATCTGCGACATTCTTTCCTATTCTCTCTCTTTGGATATGTACATATATCAGTTCGTCAACATATCCTATCCTCCTATTACGAAGAATTTTGTGTATAAATTTGAAACTTTCACCAATTTCATCTGTCATCTAGTGGTTTATTGATCAAAATTGTTTTTTAAAGAACAACAGGAGTTATTGCTCAAAGGCATTGATTAAAGCATTCACGGATAGGTTTGATTTTGAATAAATAATCAAATAACTGTGAATGTTTCATAACCATCTTTGTACTGTACCTTTTGATTGGAAAACTTGATCCCAATAGTTTTGGTAGTGAAATGTGAATTCACTGTGAGAACCCAGCCAACAAAATGAAAGCGTCTTGTGTATGCGGTACTTCATTTATATACGCTGTAGAAAATGATCGTGGAATTTCCTCCCAAAAAATGCTTGCAGTGCTAGAATCTTTGGAAAGCTATAGCGTTGCTACTGTGGCACTGCTGGTAGCCCAAACGTAAATTTAGCAGCGCCTCGCTGGCGGGAAAGACAGCCATTTTTTAGGTGCTATCGCTATTTGTCACTGCGGCAGTTAAATTTTTAGCTTTATCAGCGAATTTTCGGCTAATGTTGCTGAGAAATTAGCTGTTTGCACTGTAAACAATATTCGGATTTTTCCTGTACACATAGTATATAAATTTTCCAACCTCTGTGCGGGAAATGAATTTTCTGTGACAGGTATAGAATTTTTTCTATAAAATTGATGACTTCATGTAAATGTGTATGAAGTTTTCCAATAAAAATTTCTCACAGCGTGTGGTTGCTAAGATCATCAGTTGTCATCGCTCAAATTCAGCTGATACAGCTAAAAATTTTTTCTCGTGTATCAGAAATTGAATGAATGATTTTCAACAATGTGGTGTGGATACTCAAATGAGTATCTAATCGAACAATCATAACTTTTAGCCGCCAGTTTCAGCTTCAGATCAAGGTGTTTTTCATAATTCATTGCACGAAAAGAAAGCTTTAACTGTATCAGCTAAATTTTCAACTATTCTTTATAACTAAATATGTTAGCACCCAGAGGCCTGTTGATTTCTCAGCAACATTGGCCAAACTTTTGTTAATGCTACAAATTTTGCTATAGCAACTAGAAATGGCTGTCATTTTCGAAGTTAGTTAACTCTTTCCCGTGCATTTAAATGAGCATTTCAAAAACGCTGTGAATAAATATGTCTTTTCCTCTGAGATAAGAGCTTAGACTCATGTTCCAATGCCATGTCAGGCATGTCCTAAATGAACTCCCATTATGTCACCTCAGGAATAATTAATAATGAATTCTTGAGAATTCTTCGAGAATCTCTTTCGAATACCAGGAACTCATCAAGAATTTATTCTGAACTGTCATATCGGGGACTCTTGTAGAATCTCACGATGAATTCATAAAGAGTTCTTGCGCGCGATGTGGGATTGAAGTCTCATTTCAAATGTATTTCTGGGACGTTTTCTGAAGGTTCAGAAAACCTACATTCTATTGACCTTTTATCAACGTTCCAATGGCACGTTTTGCTGTCTGGGTACCAGAAGTAACACACTTTATAGATTCCAATGAAAACTAGCACGGCTTTGACAAAGAAAAAGTAGCAGGCTCTTAATTCTATGACGAAGGCGAGCATGGTTTGCACCTCTCTTCCAAATAGTAACACAATTCGTAAGGAACAGGATACATTCATTTTGCATGGTGAGATCATTTTTCGGTTTTGCATGAAACAATTTTTAGTGTATAAGTGCAGTTAATTTAAAAAAAAATATCAATAATATATGGCTGAAATCTCACAATCCACCACAGAACGGTAAGAAGCAAGAACAATAATACCAGTGAATTCTCGTTGAATAAGAAATATTGAATAACAGTCATTAGGACTGTGTATGATAGAATACTACATTGATCAATGAAATTATCTGTAATAACTAATCCACGGAATTACATTGTATTGTTTCGGTTCTCTACAGCGGAGAAGCATGTGCTGAAGGTTCGATTTCAAATAATTACTAAATCTCTGGTCCTTCGGGTTTATGCCCTTGGTTCGAGAAACCTGTTGAATTTTGTACAGTATTCTGGTTTAAGCCGATGCGGGAACTTTAATTCAAATTTGGTTAGATCCATTAGGCTTCTTCTATGAATGGAACCCATTCAATTCGACTCAAAAGGATTTCGTAGAGCTGAAACTGGTTGTCGTAAAGCTCCCTCCTGCTCAAAATGCCTGTTACGATCTGTTGATAAATTCCTACTTGACTTTCACCGGTTTCGATCATGGGAAATGTAGTCAAAACTTATAGAACTCACGGAAATAACAGAATTGATTTTGTTTTTGATTTTATAATACATTGCCTGATAATCGTGGCTTGGACATTCAAATCAAATCACTGGCAGAAAGCATATTTTGATAGATTCTAATCACCACTCAGATGGAGGTACAAGATGTTTCTGCTTTCAACTGCATTTTCCATGAAAAAAAAAGAAAACGGTCAAAGCAAGCTGAAATTTTCAATAGACAGATATTCTAAAATTGTAATGAATACCATTCAGAATCTAAGTGAGTGCGATAAATTGTTGACGTTACTGTGGGAACGATAGGTTAACATAGGAACGATCACTCAATCGCGAGTCAGCACACAATTTCTATCCTGAAGTGGTGATCAATGCCATACACTTTTCTCAGCTAGTATAGTAGTTGATTGTCGTAGGTTTTTATACCAAACTTTTATCAAAGTTATAAGCATCTGAAACGCCTGGTGGAATGCTACTTCATAGATTTCTGGGATGAACAAGGCTTCTTCAACGTTCGAGCAAAAATTTAAAAAATCCATTGCAAGCTTTCCTGCACTGAGAAAAAAATTTCTTCCAGTCAAATCAATATTTATTTGTCCTGTACCAAAGGAATATTTATTAGAATCACTTATTTGATTTCCAAGAATATTTTGTCGATTCTGATAGATATTTCTTTGGTACAGGACAAATAAATATTCATTTGACTGGAAGCAATTTCGTTTTCAGTGTGCTAGCTATTAGTTTCAGCTTCGCATGAATTTCATGGATTCGTTTGAACGGCAACTTTATTCAGAACAGCTGAAGATGTGATTTCCAGGGATTCCAAGGCTTATTATGTCTAAAATTTTCAATAATAACCGTTTTTTTCAAGAGAACACTGTTTAAGACCTCTTGTTGGTTGAAAAAAAATAAAAGAAACATTCTCGTATCATCTCCACGTCAAATTTGCCTCGAAAAAGTCATTTATTCAGACTACTAAACTGAAGTTATTTGTGAAAATTAGTTCTGAGGAACGAAAAAATAAAAGTCGGTAAAAGCAACTTCGACTTAGTAAAAACATCGAAATTCAGCCCAAGATAATTTGAATGTAATTGATCCATTACTGAGTTTAGTTATCAATATATTAACAACTATATCTAGTTGTCGAGATTAATTTTCAGTAAGAATAGCGGATTATTTTTTCTGGCATATTTTTGGTGAATTAAGCTTTCAAATACACTGGTTTTTCTACTCGAAAAGTTGAATCTACGATAAATTATCTTTATTAATTCAAAATTCTCATCGCTTTTTACCTTTCCAACTTCTATTCGCAATATTCGATTTGATAAATTCCATAATACTTGATTAAAAAATCAGTCAAATAATTGTAGCCTAGTCACGCGTGAAATGAAACACCACAGGATTTGTTATTACTATTTTCCCTTCTTCATATATTTATGGAATGTATCTTGATTTTCTCACTTCCTTTCTCCGCGCTATCTATTGTTCTTTTTTGTTCTTGTCACTTTTATCATACCGTGTCCTCATTTTGACTATTCTTCCTGCCATCGTTTTTAATTTTTTCCCTTTTCATCTACTTTTTCAGTATACTGTGAGATATCTAATATCCGAACACAAGCCTTAGCTTCTTCATTCATAGATACGTGTATATGAACACTGGTATGAGAGGAATCATCTATTATGCTTAAATAGTACACCTTCTCATTTTTTATTCTAATATTTCTCAGTCCAATCCTTCTTATTACCCTCATATAAACTCATTCTTCGTCGTATTTGTTTTTCCCCCGTTTTGATCATGAATACGTTCACACGATGGGAGTCATTTCAATAAATTCCATCAAACTATTCGATATCAATTACTACACATATAATTTTGTAGACTCAGTGATGTCAATAACCATAATATTCACTGCTCCACTTATTCATTTTCTAACAAGGAATCATTCAGGCAAAGAGTTTTTAAGAATGGTATGAAAATTTATTTCCAATTATTCCTTAATTACGATATTCTAATAATTCCCAGATAATATGAGAACATTTTCGTACTGCACATGTTATTCAGAATCTCATACAGAATTGATTCATCAATCGAGGTTTCAATGAATTCACTGTTTTGCTGCCCCAGCAAAATTAGATTTCGCTATCGAAACGGATTTATTTTTCCTCTATGTACGAAAACTTTTCATAGGTTTGTCTTCAAAAATATATGAGACATCAGTGAAATAGCCCATTCACATTTTTTTGGGATATTGAACAGTCGATACATCAACATTGTACCAAAATGGAGAAAAAAGAATTCGCTATGACAGCGAAACCTGATTGTACTGGTTACGTTTTGCTGGAGAAGCAAATTTTTCACCGTGAAAACACTCTAGTTATAGCTACAAAAGTGATTTTTTAGCTGTGGCAGCACAAAATTTCGAGTCTAACAGAATTTATTCGCTGTTCTGTATATGATACTGAAAATTTTACTAGTTCAGCGGAAAATTTGCTGTTTCAAGTAATCGTGTTGCTATCTTAGTAGTGTTGCCGCAATATTATCGTCGAAATTCAGAAATAATCGATTATCTTAATTCTGACAGGTTTTCATGGAACTTTTAACGCGTAGATCTTCGACTGTGCACGAAATGAAACGGGATAATGGATCATCTTGGTCTTTTAAACAAAATAAATCAAAATATTCTTACACTATCGTAACGATAATTATCGATATATCGTAACGATAAATGGAAGCATATCTTGGTTTATTTTGTGTACAAGTCTGGGATCATTCATTATTCCGTTTCATTATGAGCATAATCGAAGATTCGTGGATTATATATTCCATAGGAACGTGTAAGAATTGAGATAATCGATTATTCCTCAATTATCGACGATAATATCGCGGCAACACTATCTCTTAGCGATCCAGTTGTAGCTGTGGTAGCAAATTTTTAACTAGGTCAGCAAAAAGCGTTGCTATTCTATATATAATACCTAGATTCACTGCGTCAGCAAATTTTCTTTCTCCGTGAAACCTATCGCAAAACTTCAACACACTGTGGTTCTTTTTTCTCAGAAATCATGCTACCGATCTTTCAGTCCATCTCCCGATTCCTCGATTTCCTGATTTAAATTTTAATGGTTTTGCACCACTGAATGAATCGTTCATTTCGAATCGCGCGATACGAGGATTGCATAATTTCGGAATTAAAGAACGATAATAAATGAAAAACTGTATCCAACTTTTCTTGCTAAAATCTTCTTCTCCATCAATCAAAGGAGATGCAGCAGCAACAAAGTTTGGTCAATATCATCTCCTCGTTCGCGAGGAAAATGAGAGAGGATGGGCGAGAATGATGGATTTTCGTTCTCCGGTACAAAATTCCTTCGAATCACACGTGGTCTTCTTATGTTCAGTTTTAGCATCGATCGATATATATGCACATAGCTATTCATGTCGATATCATAATTCCAAACGATGCTTGAAACAAATGAAAGCATTCGTCCTGATAAATTTCGTCTTCAATAACGCAGAAACAAGAATTTTCCATCTGTTTCACCACAAATATTTTGCAAGATCAAATTCAAATGATTTATCTTCATGCGGTTGAATGTTTCACATCGTTTGTTACTTGTTTTGAAACTTGGAAATTGTTCTTCAAGGGTAAAATAGGTATGTTCAATTTTTAAATTCAGTGAATGATGAATATGTTGTCGATTTCTAGGAATCGAATATAACTTGAATTGTAGAAAAAGTGATATAGTTAATAAGTTCCATCTGCTTCAGCGTTGATCCGAAAAGTATTCCAAACTCATAGTAAAAATAGAATTTATATACTAAACGAATTTCTTATCGAAATTTTGGTTTTTTTTCAATACATAAGAATTTTTGGATGAAAATCTACTGTGTAAAAATAATCGGCATTCCGGAAAATTTCAATCATTGGCGGGGAAATCGATTTTGGATACACAAAAAAAAAAAAATGCTGGACGGAGTAATCAAAGTAAGGAGACCCTTTTTTTTTTTTTTCACTGATTTTTTTTTTTTTTCTCCCAATATATAAATTTTTTTTTTTTCAAAAAAAAAAAATTTGGAAAAAAAGTTTTTTATCAGACTGAAACAAAGAATTTTCAAATTAGAACAAAAATATACTCCCACTTAAATTTGAAAAAAATTACTCCGGACCAATCAAAAACTTTTTCATTGAAATGAATTATTTTTCCCATTGAAAACAAGATTTACCAGAATCAGGGCAAAGAAATTTTCTTCCAATCTAAGAAATTGGATTCTCAGTGTATTATTCACAAAATAGCAAAGCTTTTTGCCAGCCTAGATAAAAATTCGCTGCCACAGCCAACGGGATACCCGATAAAGCAACAAATATTTCGCTGCCCTAGCAAAGTTGTTAGTATTGTATACAGAACAGTCAGAAAATTTTTGCTGCATCAACTAAAAAATTTCTGGCGTAGTTGAAAAGATGGCTGTGATGGCAAATGTTTTGTTGTGATTGCAAAAAACTTGATTCTTCAGCAAAATTACACCGAGAAGAATTGAATATATAAAAATACCATTATTTCGTACTCTTTTCACCCGTAAAATGATGAAAAATGATGCCAGCTTTACACAGGTGAAAAATATTTTTTCATACATTGAAGGCTAATTTATTAATCCAATTTATTATCTGGTTAAGGTATTTTCCACCTCTGTTTTAATTTTATGGAACAATCGAATGGTATTGATTCCCCTAGTTACTATGACAACCAAGAAAATAATGTATATTCTACCATAAAGTGCGTTACTATATTAAAAGATAATTTCGACAACATTTATTTTTCTCATTGTAGATTTCGCTGTAACAGCGAATTTCTTTCTTCTCCGTGAACATGTGGATGAAGTTTCCTTTCGAAACCTCGTGAATTTTCGAACAAGTACGGAAAATTCATAACACAGGTGCTAATCGCTCCACATAAATATATAGGAATTTTCTAAAGGCTATGAAAGTCCATGTAAAATTTCGCATTTGATTCTGTAAGCCGAAATCACCCGACCAGACGACTTTTTCTGTCATATTTATCCAATCGTCACCACTTAGAGAATTCTCATACATGTTTACCGTCTGTATTTTCTTTTCTTTTTTCTGACCTAGAGTGTGAGAAGCAAATATGAAATACATGACCCTCGAATACGTTCTTCATACATATTTTTTGCTCGAAAATGATAAACAAGGACACTAAAATAAAGACTCTTGTTTTTTTGTCCAACTTTTTTCATCCTCCATTCATGTAATACCTGATCATTATCGTTATCTTTTACCACCGATCAATCTATCCATTAAAATTCGTTTGACTTTGGTAAAGACATTTCGTATATTTTTTCTTCCTTCGACCAACGAACGGGTCACACGGATTCGATATAGCGTGAGAAGGACACGTAAATGCTAAATAATGAAAACTCGATTCGGAAGATCAATTTTTCGATCGATTACTTTATCTCCTTCCATCTTCATCTTGATATCCTCGGAACCTAATTACCGATCCCGCTTTTGTTGTATCCACAAAAAACTACATGATTGAACTAACCAACAGGGGCTCCCCATCGTATCGATGAATAATGAATTCAACATCGTTTCTACATATTCACATAACGAAAGGAAAAAGAAAACAACGTAGGAATTGCCAAGTCACCATTCGCACGAAACTTTGTATAAAACTCAAGTACGATGTGGCGTAATATTCATACCGCAAAACCTCATGATCCGCGCTCCCGCTATCCTAAGGTGTTCGAAATACTTGAGATCAGGGAAGAAAATGAGATTTATAAACTCAAGGATATTATTCAAAGAGAGGGCAATGGTGTTGTTCCATGCACCTGTTTATCGAGTTACGTATCGAACGATCACTCATTACAAATTTATCCATGAGAGAATGTAGTTGTGCAATATGGAAAGGAAATATCTAGCTCTTCCCATCCATTTCTATATTTGGTTAAAAGCTTCATATTTTGATATCCTCGCATGCCTTGTAACTCATAAAGATCGAGGGAAATGTACTTCAGTTGAGGGCAAAATGCAAGAATGTTTAGTTGCGACTATTACTGAATACAGAAACACATAGCATGCGGGTGTACGATAATTCCTTTTCACAATAATTTCACAAATTATCATAAATAATTCCTTTGTTGGTCGGATCGTAAATTTGCGGTGCTACGCAGACCGATTGTACGCTCCAATTCTTATATAGGCACCTGTATGAAATGATTCCTGCCGCAACTCACTGGGTGTTATCATATTACAAACATCTTATTCCTCTCTTGGCAGTGATAACAAATGTCTTAATGCATCGACGACAAGCAACAAAAGAGAATTCGAATTCTCGTTGATACTGAAAATTCGGATCCGAGACTTCCTTCTCAACCGACAAAGTGTCCCAGGAACTGAGGTATATAAACTCTCACTTCCTTCTCTCACCTTGAAATCGATAAAACGAAGAACCTCGTATTTTGTTACATCGGTCTCAGCCGAAGACAGGAAATATAACATTAGCATAGAAACTTAGTTGTGCGTAAGATGAATACATTATTGTAGCTTCGATTAATTGTTGTGGTATACCAAATATTCATCATCAAAATCCAGAACAAAGAGATTTTTCCATATATGAAGTCATAATTCTAGACCATATGGCACGCTGTATACAATGAATTTTCCCTCTTCCACCGGCAATAAACAGCGTTTCATAATTTGCATTTATATTATACACATCTTACAAACATAGACCATCCTCTCATATTTCAAACGAAGTACGTTACGACAACGATAGCAATGGTAATGAAAATCTCGCATCTTCAATGAAGTTCACCGTTGATGGTGTTAATGAAGATAACTTAGTGTGATGTAAACCGAGTAGAACGGATAGAAAGAGAGAAAGAGGGTGGATTAAGTTCGTTCGTGGCAGCTGGTGGTCGATATCTCTCAAACCATTAGTCGAATAAAACTTTCAACGTTACGGAAGGTCAAGTCAAATTTCCCAGAAGGGTTTTTCATTGTTTTCTATTATTATAATGCCTCGGAGTTGTGCTTTTCTCCCTCGTGTCAAAGGAAATGAAAGTTCAACGAACGAACGAATGAACGTTCCAACAACTGCTAAAACATTATATCGTTATCGTCGGTTCTTCTTGGGTTCTGCGTTCTCGTTGTCACAACGTTGTTATAGGTCGTATACTGGTTTATTACAAGACAACGAGACGAGTAGAGAGTGGGATTTAATAATTTAGATACAGAGAGAGAGAGAGAGTGAGCGAGAGAGCTCGGTGAACTAGGTTCGTGCCGAGTTGATTAAGTTGTCGTGGACAATCGATAATGTCCGTTAACTCGCACGCCAACGATTTGGACGTAGCCCTAACTCATGAATTCGAAATGAAATCACGATCCGAACCGATCATCGCGTATAACACGTGAAATGTATTCAGCCTGTTTAACCCTTCGCTCAAATCCCCAGGACATGATCTATTTTACGCTATTATCTTTGTTTCAATGATTATTCTTTTCCCTTTCTTCTTCCCAATTTGTTTGTTTTGGATGGAATGGGGTATTCTGATATTCGGTGGGAATGAAAATTTACTCAGGTCGTATATCACTTGAAGAATTCTTATGAACTTATACAACAAAAGTGTACGTAGAAAGATAATTCTTCTGAGTGAAAATTTATGTATGGAGTGAAATATGAAGAAATAAAATCACTTAGAAAGAAGAAGAAGAAGAAGAAGAGGAATGGAAAAGGGAAGTCGCGAGTACCATGAATAGAGAAGAATTTCATAGAAATTACTGCGAAGATGAAGGATAGTAGTTTTTGAATATTAAGATCATTTCGGAAATGTTTGAAAGATGAATAAATGAGAAATGATTGGTAATAGGTTTAGCAATCAGGGTGGAATGTATCTGTTTGTATGTATTTGTTCACTTTCTATTCCTTGACACCTGTTGACATGAGGAAATTTAAGATGTTAGAATGAGAATTTAGTTTGTAGAAATTAATAGAGTAGTACGTCGTTCCGGCAGAGGTTGGCCAAATGAGAAATTCCTCTGAATTTGTCATAAAAGATGTTCTCGGAGGAGAAAGAGATTCTCTGTGACGGGGATATCTAATTTTACTGGGTCTCTTTTACCGTCACAGCGAACCACTTGCCATTACAGCGATTGTTTTTGGAAAAAGTTTGCTTCCCTAACCGAATTTTTTCACTATTCTGTATATAATACCTCGAATTACTGCGCCGTTGGCATATTTTCTTTTATTTCATATTAAAAGTAACAATAAACGTATTTACTATGCGATCTCACAAACTTTACTACATTCGACACATCTTTCTCCCGAGTTCTCGTCAAAAGGTTAGATACTGCGAAATAGATGAAATGGTTCAGTCAACTACGTATACGACATTTCACTTCCCACGTAGCAATTTATTTCTTCACAAGATATCTCGAAACGGTATTGAAAGAAGTTCAAGAATTCTTATGCAGCACCAGATATCTACCTTTCAGAAGTCTAAAGCATTTCTTACTTCCAAATGATATCATCAGAAACATTATTATAAATCTTCCAGAAGTTTCTAAAAGGCATCTCTTCCAGGAATAAGACTTGTTGAATCCTTTTGAATATTGTCTCAAGATATTCCTTATAAAATCCTACAATGAAATTTAAATCATATCCAGCAAGATTTAATGCACAATGTATCTTCGTGATGAATAAATGCAACTTTTGTTATTCTCAAAATTAAATAAAAACTCAAATATTCGTGTTTTTGAAATTCGTAGAAGATCGTGGCAACTCAATTTCGAGTTGCTTTCAATAAGTTTTCAATGAATGTATCAAATACCGTTAATGTCTACACCGATTTTGGATAAATATTGAAATAATCCAGATTCGAATGTAGCGCACGAAGTCAAATGCAACACAAATCGGAATCATTGTTAGAATAAATCATAGAATGAAGGTTAATGTTTAATAATTCATGGTGTGAATTGACGGTTGATTAAACTACGTTAAATTCAACGAATGCACGTCAGTAACCAACTACCGTTCATACAGACGTACATACGTACAGAAATGTTCACCTACATCGCATCACCATCACAAGAGAACGATCGATATGTAACTCGCGCGTTCACACAAGCAGTTCAGACAAACGTCTGCTTATAATTATGGGCTAACGCCACTGGCATCGTTGACGGCTACCGAGAGTTTCGCTTGTAGTCATTTAACAGTTTCCATCTACGGACATATACAAACCTACACTCGCTTGCTCTACACTATAACTATGCTCGTAACAACGTAATACGTGCGCTGTCTTGTGCATATGTTTACAGGATATCCTTAATCTTTGGAGGAATTTACTTCACTTAATTGAGACGGAGGGAATTTTGTTATAGAAATTTTCGTTCTTTCATCTACGATATTTTTATGGTCATGTAAGGTTCTCTTGCGGGCAAAAAACTCTCTTGCTGATATTCGGGTAGCTAAGAAATTACTCATAGGGTCTATTTTCCATAATTCGTGATTCTTGTTCTAGTTGCGACGGAGAGAAATGTAGCTGCGACAGCAAAATCATAATAGATGTGGTCTATTGTTGTCTCAGTTAATAAATGCTCGAGCAAACGTTACACAATGGCGCTCGTCAGGATGAGGTTCTCGTGGAGGTCTGAACAGTTCTGTAAATCGCGCTGCTACCCGTGAAGACAAAATTGGTATGACAGGGATTCAAGGGAGATCTGGCCAAGAGTCCGGTGACGAGCTTGTGGAAATATTGAAGTGATTTGAGGGAGATCTTGACGAAAGTTCTTCCAAAGAGGTGCGGGGTTTGAAACTCGATTATAATTTTTGTTACTCTTAAAAGTATAGGGAAGGCCTAAATCTTTCATACTTGCTAAAGATTTTTGCCAAAATCTCTCCTAAATCACTCTAACATTCTCGCAAACTTGTTACCAAATTTTCACCCAGATTTTCCTGAGATTCCTATATCATACCAAGTTTTTCAATACGTGGTTAACGTAGCTTCAGCTGCAATTACTTCAACCGTAGTAGCGAGAATTCTGAGATGGAAAACTGAATAGCTGTCACAGTGAATTAATTTTTTTTCGTGTGGTTGACTAATAATCGTTCAGCTATAAATTTTCCTTCCTGAAGTTTGATCATTCCAGGCCTTATCTTGATCCGAAGCACGGTCTTAGATGCAAAGAGTTTCATTTTGAGCAGGGTAATTCCTATTTCACGTAGGGAAAGTCCACGCAGTCCCCGCAACGCAAGGGGCAGGTCACTAGGGCCCCCACCCTATAATTGCATATAATTATATATAAATTATATATAAAAGCGGTATTTTCTTAAATCTCCAGGGCCTCCAGAATCTCCATTACGTCACTGGACAAAACAGTTACACAGTGAAGTCACAGGAAAAAATGTTGTGGTAAAAATTCATTTATTTATATCGCAGCCGTCAGATATACTTCATTGTGGCGGAAAGAACCATGAGTATGCGAGCGATTACCACAACTCTTCTTCAGGTCAATATGAGAAGTAATAAGAAAATACAAAGTTACACGGAAAAAAATAATTAGCTATTATTTGGGTAGCTAAAAATCAGCTACGGCAGCTATTTTTAGCTGTCACAGCTACTCATTTAGCGGTAGCAGCGAGAAATGTAGCTGCCGTAGCGAAAATTCAACCACAACACCTGCGCAGTTACAGCTACGATTCCCTACTGCGGCAACTAAAAAATAGCTACAGCTGCAATTATTTAAGCTACAGGGGTTAAAAGAGGGTGCTAAAAAAGTGAGTAGCTGCCAAAGCTATTTCCTTTTTTCCGTGTACAGTTCCTATCGTCTTAATCGAGTATATCTCACGAGTACGGTACTTTGTCCCATAACCTTTGATATAAACTTTTCTCTGTGCACGCGCTCCTCTCATTGGAAAGATCGGGGCACTGGAAATATAGAAGTATTACATGTATGGCTGAGACCAGTCAGGAAACAAGTGGAATGATGTCAGTGGCGGCATCCTGTGACGCGCCGCAAACCCAGTAGTTAGGCGGATGACGAGGATTACTAAATCTCCAGTGAGACCAGTATACACTCAGAAAAAAATCTGGTTCGTATAACCAGGCGGAGTCATTAATTTTGGCTTTAATCGTTCCATCTAGTTGCCACATACACGGAAAAAATAATTTAGCTGCAGCAGCTGAATGGCTAGCACAGACACGGACAGCCATTAAATTAGCTCCCGCAGCCAAATTTTAGCTACCACCGCAAATAAATTAGCTACAAATGCAAATCTTTTTGCTATAACAGCTAAAATTTAGCTACAGAAGCTAATTTGATGGCTGCCCACGACCGTGCTAGCCATTTAGGTGCTGCAGCTAAATTATTCTCTCCGTGTACAAACTCACGTGATTTTGTCTCATTTTCCTGGTTATCATAATTAGATTTCAAGTCACACCAACCAAAAGTCCTTCAACCATGCAAGGATGGTCTCCGTGATCCCGTCGCTTTTTTCCCAGCGTACACGTACCGTGTGACTCATGATAGAAAAAGCGGCATAGCACGCCGTCGAACGTGTGCTCTTCAAATTGGCGAGTTCCACTGCTTGACACCAAACGTTGTGTCCCGCTGCCCCGTATACAGCAGTTAAGAATATATTCACCCGGATATAAGAGAAGATAGTAACATGGTGTTCGATAATTTATGATTTCGTATTATGTAGTGCCTACAACAGAATCTGGTCAACTCGAAGTCTGTCGACCGATTGGTGAAGTTTTACATAACCTCATTGATCACAGTATCGCCAGAATATCACCCTAAAATTGGCGGGATCTTAAACGTTCCCGCCATGTCCTGACGTTAAGTCATCGTTGACCAGACTCTGTGACACAGGAAAAAGCAAAACTTACTTCCAACTTGAATATTAGCTGAATTATTTTGAGACGCAGCCAAAACTAGCCCTGTTTTAGCTGTAAGTAAGCACCGGTAATAAATCCCGATACAATAGAAAAAAAATAGAAATTTCAGTGAGATTTTCAAGCAAGATTTAGTAACAATAATGGTTTTTTTCGTGAATGATTTGAGGATTCATTATCATTATCTCTGGAATCAGAATTTGTTTTTCCTATAGTTTCCATTGAAATGAATATTGTCCATTTTTATGAGTTACGATGGAAACTGCGGAACATGAAAATTCTAATTCTGGTGATAATAAACAATAAATTCAAAAATCATTACTGTCGATCTTTGGTGTATAGGGACTCTGGTGTAGTGTTACCTGCTGGATAGTGAAATAGGTGAGAAAAATATCTCCACCGCAAGGTAGAGGAGTCAGGCTTAATTTCATAGACCAGAATCTTCGCTGGTTTCACAGCAACCTTCTGGGAGTCGACTAAGGAAGATAGGGAGGAGAGACCTCATTACAAACTAAAACTGGTCGAAGAAGAGGGTGCGTCAGAACGGTTCAATCAGAAATCAGCAGAATCTTTCATGCAAAAAGTTCACGGAGGATTCTTAAAATGTACCAGTTGCGTTCCCGAAGTTGAGATGATCACGAGGAATATCCCATTCAATTGATTCATCCCGTTAGAGCTTGTGATTATTAAAATTTTCCGTTGGATCTTCAGATATTTGTATGCCTTGATATTAGTTTCACCTTTGAAATACCGGCAAACTAAAGTTTACAGACAATTTTTGTTGGAAAACGCGAATTAACAAATACTTCCCATTAAATCGTTAATTTCTTTTGTGAATTCGCTTAACGTTGAAGCAACATTACCGTTCTTCTTCATCGTATTTATTTCAAGGATTTCTTAGTGCATTAAGATACCTTTTTGTTTAGTAATTATTTCATTTGAATAAATTTCTGTTTTTCAAACTCGTTAAATTTGATCCAATAGTCTGTAAAGCGTGTTTCCCTACCCTCAAACAAATCTTGGAATCCGAATAGCCAATGATTTAATTATAGGTAATTAATTTTATCTACATGCTATGAGGCAAACTGACCGTCACACCACTAACGAATTCGTTTAGACAGTAGTTCTTAAGTTCAGGAATCACCTAATGTTTTTCGGGTAGGTTTAGCGGTTGGAATGAAAGAAACCGTGGGATGAAGATGGACCATCAACTCATTCCTACACTTGAGCATTACTGCCCACATAAATTGCCTGTCACGAATCCTGTGGCAAATTCAGACTCACGATATTGGTATTGGTGTTTTGTATATTGAATCCTCCGAACAGTTTCGAAAAAGTTCAACAAATTACGACGAGAAGTTTCTCATCTATGCAGAAACTTCGCTGCCACAACTTTTGAGGAAAATCAACACATACTGTGATAAGATTGGTCTCAAATAATGTAAATTTGATCACGTTTGTATTTTCTTATCACAGCATGAATTTTTTCACTGTATTGTACTGAATTAGTAAATTAAACTCTAAATTTTTTTCAATGGATGTTTTCAAGTGTTTGCAGTCTTCTAAGCACACCACTCTATAGATTGGAATAGAAATTTGAACGGTGAAAAAGCCAACGTAACGGTACTCAACCCAACTAATTTCATCAATCTCGATTAAGATTTGACTTGAGAGTGAATTTAAAAGCCATCAATCAAAAATTAAAGTTCCAACCTTGAATTACCATCAACATTTCATCAAGTTCGCTGAGCTGAGCCGGTGTGATAAAGGATGAAGTTGTGAAAATTTGCATCCTATCTGTTCTCGATCATGAGATTTTAGTACTACTTTTCGAACCCCGGATAATAATGTATCGTTAGAGAAATTCCTTTATTCCTACTTTTTAATGCCTTTCTTAGAAATGACTGATATAAACGGATTTTATTTAATCACAATTAGCGTTCTCTTTTGTCTTCACTGCCCCTTCGCATTGAATTCGATGATCAAAAGTGGTAAAATTTGTCGGTGCTATTATCGTCTATGATCACTGAGTGAACTCGAATTATTGAAAATAACTTGGGAAGAAAATTATAAATTTCACAGTGTGAAAAAAAACTCGGTAAATTTACCGAGGAAATCTTCGAGAATTCAGGTAGCAATTAACTCAGGAAAATTACTAGAATTATGGTCATTATAGGGACCAAGCATGTGGCGAATACATCAATTTTGCGGTATTTCCACCAGAATATTCAATGAATTTATCTAATTTTGTGGATTTTTTTTCATCCTGTGATCCCAGTTAATTTTCCACGGTGTACTTTATAAAAAATTTCAAAGTTATACTGTCAATTGAAGTATTTTTTCGAAGTTTATAAATGTAATCATAAAACATATCTACTGAGTTATTGAAATGTTTACACAAGTTTAGAAGTCCCGTAAAAACACACATACGTTTGAACAACATCAAAAACTATACAATAACCACACGTTGTCAATTGGGAGTATTCTTTCATTGCACTGATAAAAATTTTCAATCACCACAGTAAAAAATCTACTAAATTTTTTAGTGAAATACAACATCAAATATATTTTTATTGAGATTTCAAAAAATAATGGAACGAACTGAATTTTCAACTTTATCCGTACAGTTAACACACTATATAAAATCAATCAACCCTTCAAAGTTGTAGCCACAAAATTTGAATGCTTGAATTCACCATATTTCATTTTCACTCTGAGTGAAGGAAAATAGTTATCTATACTGCATTTTTTCTATTAGTAACTATTAAAAGAAGTCTCTCCCCTTCCCTGAGAAATTATTTGTGAATCATCAACCGTTATAACTCTTTATTTTTCGTCGAATTTGTTCTCGGAATGACTTTAGCTAAAGCACTAACCCGTTCAATTCCCGTGAACGGCGTTACCCCGGTGAAAAAAGGCAACTAAGAGTCAGGGAATCGAACCCTCGCACATGACGAACCATTGTGATTGGAAGTTTGCGCGTTATCCGTTCAGCCATGACATGCTATGGAACTGTCGGATTCATTCTTCATATTTAGTATACTTAGAAAAATGGATTAAGCAACACCGTTCCCACAGGGTTGTTTTCCTTTTGTTTATGGCACCTCTAGCATCGGTCGAAGTGTACAATATTTTGCTTCAACTTTTTTCGTAAAATACGGATACACTAAACGAAGTGATGCAATACCTGACCAGGTAACAACAACATCGAATGAAAAATTTGAGTTGCCATAAGTGAAATGATATTTGTTGTAACAAACATTTTGAGTTAGAATAACATACTTTGCCGAGACAAAAACAGTTTTTATTCAATGTCATGTTGCATTAAGGTGTTCGCCATGACAACTGAACAGTTCTTTCAGCGTGATCGAAGGTATATAATAGCACAAACTTCATTTGACGTGACTTCATTTGTAGTTCCTCGAACAAAAAAAAGTTGTTGCATCAACTAGGGTAGACCGAAGCAAATCAGATTACAGGACGAATCGGATCAGAAAGAGCATATTCGCTGTTGCCGATCATTTTTATTGTCAATCACACTCTTTTAATGTGTAAATGCTCACATAATCTTGTTAACTACTGGGGAAAAAGGATAACATGACCATAACGCACATCGTTGAGTTTTGAGCAGTGATATGATTTGTAGCATCGTGTGCATAGAGAAGAACGTTATCGTTGATATAAAAATGCTATCGCGATTCTTGAAGTTTTCATTGACAAGATACGTTGAAAATCATGCCAATCCGATTCATATGTACAGTTCGTGATGCACTGAATTAGTTGAGTAAATTATTCAGACAATATTAACACGTCCTTCATGAACAGATGAATGTCTCCTCCCAAATAGTCTATTATGAGTTTTTTTTTCAGTCATATGAGACTTAGAGGCAACAATTGTGCATCAACAGACTGGTACTGATATATTTTGCTCTGAAAAATCCGTACATCCACCCAACGAAGACTGGATTCAGGGCAGTGGATGTAAAGAATGGTCTTGTGAAAAATGTGCCGCAAGTGCGTGGAATAAGATTCTTTCATTTATTAAACGTATTTAGGGTTCAAAAAAGAGTTTCACAGTGTGAATTCGTTTTGCATCAATATACATTCCATTTTTATTAATGATCCTCTTCGCCCCCGGTTTTGGGGCGATTCGGATATTTGCCATTTTACGTTTATTTCGCTGTAAAACGAAGAACTGTGTATTTGAATATTCTTTTTTTTTTGTTGCATGGATCTCAAGTCAAAGATGTATACAATTAAAATTAATCGACAGACCCACTGAAAAAACTCTCCTTCCGATCATTTTTATTAATTGAAAAAAAAGTGATCCGATTTGCCTCGGTCTTACCCTATCGTAAAAGAACTGGAAATTTCTTAGTTGTAGCGAATACTCAGTTCTCTCAGTGTGATTCGACGTATAAATATCACGGAAACATTCCGTTCCTTTAAAAATGAATTCCCATGATCCCCTCCACAATGAAGTACTTGATTTTGTTCATCAATAGCAATAAAATTCTAATCAAATCATGGAATCGTAGAATAAAAGCAAACATTCTTTCTAAACCTTGGAAAAAAGAAGAAGATTCAACCTATGAATAGTAGATAAAGTTAAATAGACAAACCGTATTCCGCATGGATCTGAACATTTACAGGTGCAGTTTGATGTGTTATATCCACCGGCCATAACTGAAATACGATACCTGCAGCTGTGGGGGTGAAGTGAATATATATACACCTGCTGGTAACCCTATACGTATATAAAGTCTCCTCATATACATATACGTAGGATGACGTATTTGATTGTAGAGAGCGTACGTTGGGTGTTTGTCCACTCAACAACTCCCTTGAGGATACAAGAATCGAGTAACGACAAAGGACCGAAAGAACGAAAAAAAAGAGTGGTGATAAAATACGTATACTTGCGCGAAAGTACATGTACCTACGTACGCATCATATATAAAACATAAAAGCGGTTCGGAGTATAAAAGGACGATTCTAAAATCGTTTCAGCGTCTTTTTTTCTCATCTCTAAAAGTGAATTCTAAGGAAGAAAATCTACTACCGGCACCAGCTATGTATGTTTGTACACATTTTATATATAGCCGAGCGAACAAGGAAGAGGTTTCAAAACACTCGATGAAAGAGAATGGGAAAATAAAGCCGTACGTATGGCAAGGAGTACAAGAAAAACATTGATTGTACTAGAGTAAATGAAAAGATGGTATATATGATGAAAGCATACAATCCAATTGGACTTCCACATTGCTGAAATGTTCGTTAGAAGAAATGGATTGTTGTTTTTATCTTTGCAACCCTAAGATGATTTTATTTCAAATTTCATAACGTTTGGTAATTGGATTCAGCTTCGAATCGCATCTTTGGATTTCTCCAGATCAAGTGTGACAAACTAAATTTCCTTGAATTAGTTTTTATACGAAGATAATAGACATTCACAAAGCTATATACTTCGTTGCTTGTTTCCATAGCTTGTTCCCATTCTTGTGAAAATGAAGATGAAACTTTGTTCAGGACGAAGGTTGTGTACGTTTGAAATTATCCACTCGAGTTTCCTGAATTCGGATAAAACCATCAAGGTAGAGAAGTAGTGTCAACAAATCGATACGTTAACTCTCACCATTGGGTGTTCGAAAGTATCCAATACTGTGTTTCGTGGCAACGCGTGACCGCATGCCCTATGAAGATAGAGAAGTTGTATCTATCCGTCGTTCAACTCGATATCACATTTTCAAATATCAAGTTCCTGAATCCATAATAAACACTCGAAAATTCTCAACAAGAATCTTCAAGATCATGCAACTTTATCTAAATCTCTTTATAAATCATTCATTAGTTTTCGTATATAGAAAAATATTTCTTCTCATTTCTTTGAAATATGTCTAATATCGCTGTTTACGGAACTTTTGTTCTTGGTGTCCCATTTTGAAGTAATCTGACCAACGTTTTCGGTGACGCGCACACGCACGTACAACACATAGAATCCATGCATTGTTAGACTTTTCTTCTTTCAGTCCAAGTGAATTCAACAGAGTTGGAGAGCAGAAAATCTTTCTAAGGAACCAATGTCTTTCTATAATAAATTCTGAAAATGTCGACAAATTCTGAGCCTCGACATTCTTCATTCCCATTCCACAGTTCTCTGTCATTAAGAGACTTCTTCTTCGCATTGTCTTCTTTCGCTCTGTTCTCTCTTTAGATACTCGGATGATCAGTTCTTACATCCACCTACCTATCTTTCTACCTCTTTAACTTTTCTTTCCTTGGACTTATTATATTTTTCCTTCCTTCCTTCCTTCCTTCCTTCCTTCCTTCCTCCTTCCCTTATTTCTTTTCTTCTCTCCATTGCCTCTGAGAATGTGTCCTTGGTGTGCATATTTTTTTTCTTCCCCGCAAACTCCATTCTTTCATTTTTGTCCCCGTGAAAAATGTCTGTTCTACAAATCGTGGATTAATAGTATCAAAAGAGATGGAACGAAGATCCTCGGAGAAAAATGTCATAACGTTTGAAATTCAAATCGTGATTTTCGATGTAATTGATGTCGGGAATAATTTATTTTTCTTGAATTGTGGAAACACATGCAAACGATATTCCGTGTTCGATATTTCAGCAGCGTATTTCGTACTGTGATGTTATTACATGTTCTATGATAATTGAAATACTTTGGCACTTTTGATACAAAAGGAATCCGTTCCGTGAAACATGAAGAAAGAAAACTCGTTGTACCGCGGTATTCATCATGTAGAGTGTATAATCAGTCCGATTGTTGAGTGATGAGGCTGCATGGATGTGATGTGATTTCTTTTCTTCTATCTTGGAAAACAAACGAAAAATTCAAATTGTAACATCACGATACGTGTAATAGAACTCTTTCTTCGAATCACTTAAAGATGAGTTGAAAGAGAGTGGAAAGAAGAGAAGAAAAATAACGGTATAGATAACAGAAAAGTTTGTGAAGCACCTGGGAGGGGAAGAAGAGTTTGGAAAAAAGGTGATGAAACATGAAGAATATGAAGAAAAATTGAGTCTGACGTTTTCAGAATTTACCATGGAAAGTACTAGAAGATTTGTTGCTGCTGGCTCTATTTCTCGTATACATGAAAACCCAGGAAGAAAGAAAACCCAAAGAGTAGAAAAAAAGTTTCTGGAATCCGGTCGATCGATAACAGCCGGCAAGGCAAACAAATATATTTCAATGGAAGCGGATATTACTTCATTGTTTTAGATTGATGAGAAATCTGAAAACATGGTTGATTATATTTTTGTAGGGTAGTATACATTTCTGTACAACTCTATACGTAAACTAGGTAAAGTTCACGAGAACTCATGTTCGAAGCTAGCTTTTGTACATGATTCGTATCGTGTAATCCAGTGACGAATTTACGGTATTATAATGGATATCGTAATGACTAAAACATGCATTTATGTATTAGAGATGATCTTGCATTCGTGTGTTGGACAGAACCTTCCCGATCGGGTGTTTGTTAGATCACTATTCGATGTTCAACACAATACAATTATCGGTCAGCGTGTAGAGTGGAAATTAGGAGATTGGAATAATCATATAATCATTACTGAACACGTCGAATCTTCGATGAGATAATTATCTGCTGTTGACGTTTTTAGTCAATTAATTTGTTGCATAATTGAATGAAATCGAATGAGATTCGATCGAGATGCAAGTTTATGCGTTACAAAAAATTCAGATGATGCAGGTGGAGAAGAATTTTTCTACAGCTATTTGTATCTAATTCGAACATAAACTATTTTGAATTAGTTTCATTCGTTCTTAGTAGAAAATTCGCATGAAAAAAAAGTGCATATCAATTTTATAGTATAATAATTTTAGAAGATTAGAAAAGTGAGAACCCATTCTAACTTCGAATATGCAAAAAAAAACACAATGCTCTGAATAATCTTTACATTTCGAACTCGGCCATCTGTTTTTTTTTTCCACTCATAAGAAAAAAGTACCGGAATAAATTGAAGGACGGCTGTTCATTAAGAAGATAATCCATCTTTTCTTAAACGAAGAGAAAAACAGTTGAAGTTTGCGCTCTACCATAAGTTAACATTGAAAAAGAGATATTTTGTATTTCTATCCTCTTTGAGACCCAAACGCTGTTATAACTCGACCTTATTTCTTTTACTTCCACCCTTCTGTCATGGAAAAGCTTTGTCTTTTGCGTTGTCATATTGTTCTTAATACGTTTAATGCAATTATACTAATTCTTTGACTGGGAACGTTCTGGTTCTTTCCGTAATAAACGTGTAAAAATATTGAAATGTGTTTAATTTTTCTGCTACGATGTGCAACTTAATTGCTTAATCGAGATCAAGACATCCAAGTGGAATGATTCAATGAGAAGTACACAAAAAGAGTATCTAAAATCTAATCTTGGTACTAATGCGTTACAGTTTTCTCTTCTTTGAGTAAACATTTTTATTTTCACATTAAAGGAAATTTTCATAGAACGTTTCGTTTGATTGAGGTATTTCAATGCGATTGGGAGTGTCACGATGAAAGTCTTGTGTGGGGAAATTTTTTTAATTCCATATTGTTGCTGTGAAATTATATACAAATCATGTATGAACTGTATGTTATTGTATTGAATAGAAATTATACATAATTTCGAAAATGTTTCCACTGAATAATGAACTCCGTTATTCAAAGGTCAATTTAGATTGTCATCTGAACTGGAGAACCAGTGAATTAGGATTGGTGATTCGAAAATATTTCCCTTACAACTAGCCCAAGCAAAGACTCACATTGAGTATAGATCAAGACTCGATTCTCCAAATCGATAGCTCTTAGGAAGAGTAGCTCAAGTCATGAAGTTCTTATTGATATTAGCGAGAATCGTAGTTCTCTTACAACTCATTCCTGCTAAAAATAGCGGTCACATTTTTGTCACATTTTGGATTTTTGTCACAGGGATTGCTGAAAAAACTCTCCAAATTTCTACCAGGTTCAATGAGCTATTGAGAGGTATCAAAAATCGGTCAAAAACTTTCAGGAAGTTTTCTGTCCGATTCTACACTGTGGAAAGAAAGTTTTAATCTGTTTGCATCTTAATTTCAGACAATGCTGTTTCCATTGTGTCGGCGATTGTTTTTTCGGCTTAATTTGTTTGCATCATAGATTCAGCCATGAAATGAGCTGAATTTTAGACTTTCTTTTCACAGTGTAGTGTAAGAAACTTCCAAGGAGAAAACCCGTTGTGATAGTGAAATCTCATTTTGTTGGGTACCTTTAACTGGTCCAGCCAATTTTTTGCTTTGACAGCAATCTTGTTAGCTACTATAGCGATTTTTTTAGTTGTGGCAACAAGAAATATAGACTCCTCCAGCATAATTCATTTGCTATTGTATATGTAGTGTCTGGATTAATTCTCTTCCTCATTTTTACCTGTTCTTTTTTTCTGTCTTTTTTTATTCTCCCCATTCGTTTGAAATATCAATTTTGTAATATATTTACGATCGTTGTTATTTGCAAATATTCACAACGTGGATGATGATGGAAAAAACTTAACGCATTATCGATGAATTAGGTAATTATCGGTGACCAGAGGTAAAATTTTCCCATATCACCTCGAATGAACAAGGTTCCAATTTAAAATTTACTCTAATTGCATTTATGTGAGTACTCACGTCAAATTAACAACAAACAATGTAGAATTTACATGCACTCAGAGAAAAAAAAGTTGCTGAAACAGCAAACCTCGAAGATTTGCTTTGCTGATATGGCAAAACTTGTTGCTGAATTAGCAAATAATTTGCTGTCACAGCAAAAATTTTGCTCTTTTAACAAGCGCTTGCCATTCAGCAATCCGAGATTGTAGATATACAGACAACTAGGAAATTTTGCTGAATTAGCAAATATCTTGCTAAAATAGCAGAATTTTTGCTGTAACAGCAACCATTTTGCTAATTTAGCAAAGCAGATTTTTCGAAATCGCTTTTTCAGCAAGAATTTTTCTCTGCGTGTGGGAATTTTTCACGTGTGTGAAAGAATTGCCTCTGAAAATTCAGGAAATGTGATTGTAATTTTTTGAAGTCATCTTCTTCAAGATTTCCAGAAAAATTGTGCTGAATTTTTAGGAATTCGACTGAATTTTCAGAATACATTGTTAGCAATGTCTTCAAATTGATTATATTTTTCATGTATATTTGTAAATGAAATTTACAATTCTTGACAATTGAAATGAGAATTCATTTACAAGAAACTGAATTTTTAATTTTTGCTATATTATATCATACATTAATATACATTTTCGTAACTGAAATTTCAATAAATGTTTCAGTTACGTGAATAACTTTTGCTCCCATTACATATAATTGGAAGTTTAATCAGAAATTTCTAACAGTGTACGGTCCGAAATTACTCGAAGTTTCTTAAAATTCAGTTGAACTCGTCTGCAAGTTCAGAAAAAAGTGGCTGTAAAAAAATGTTATGAGAATTTGAAGTATACATTGAATTCACTGAGAAGAAAAGAGAAAAGAGTCGTCAAATTCGCATCTTGCGAAATTGATATTTGAATGATAGTTTGAGCTACCATAATTTCAGTTGATTTTACAACAGCGAATGTGAGATACGTACTACAGCTGATGTAAGTCTTACGCTGACAAAAAAAGGATCTGGTTGAAACATTCGTGGTTGCAATGACATCAAATCTGGTGCTATTCGCCAAAAAATATGATTGTCACATTCAGAAGAACCAGATTTTTTCCATGATGTGATAGCCAGAATATGTGGTTAATTTTGGCTTCAACCATTTTTTTCTGGACGTCACAATCACGTTCCCTGGTGAATCAAACCAGATTTCAAGTTATTGCGACCACGGATGTTTCCACCAGATCGTTTTTTGTCAGTGTTCTGCTGTGAAATCAACTAAAATTGTGGTAGCTCGTTAACTATTTTTTTAAATCGTTCGAATATTCACTTCACGAGATGTGGAGTTTATAACTCTTTTTCTCGGTATTGAATGGGAAATATCACGTTAGGCCACGTTGGGATTTATTAAGAATTATTCCATGTAGAAGATATTTTATTCAAATATTCCTGAATCGCCGGTCTTTACCTTCTCGAATTAACCTCTTGGAATTGAAAAAATCGTTTTAAAAATATACTGCAAGATTTTGGTTCTTCAATAACGGAGTATTCTGGTATTCGATTACCAATTCGTTTCAATAAACGATTCAAATTTCAGCAATATTTATTTAAAATGAATATAAGAGCAAAACAAGTGTAACCTGATCACTTTTTCAAAGTAATTTTTAGAAACATTAATACAGTATATTAATCGGAATTTTTCCTTTCTTTCATCCATTTATTTCATTTCCTTCTTAACTTCTATGAAATTAATCAGCGATTCATCACCACATGCAAGAAAAATGAGCGTCATCGAGACCACAAACATGCGAGCATCGTTTAGATTGTAAAAATACCAGCACAGCAAGCGCTGTTCAGATTATCAAAATGCGAGCCAAGCGATTTCAGTTAATACCTAGTCTCAGATTGTGAAATTTTTTTCATTATTAATAATTGAGGTCAACTGAAACCCAGAGTGCTGGATTTATTTACTAATCAATCCTGCTCTCGTAATTTCATTGATAAATTGATTTGAAATCTTCTATCGAGCCCTAATGCAGAGGAAGATCTTCTTAACAAAATTTTGAATTTTTTATATAAATGTGTTCTCCATGAGGGAAAATTCTAACCCTGCTGATCGAACAAATATATCATAATCCACAGAAAATTTTCACGAAAATTCTAAAATATCACCATTTCTTCTATATCAATTCAACACAGCTTTCAATTGAATTTCATCGCCTCTCAAAATATTCCTCTTGCATTTCACATTCTTCATCATGTTCTCGGTAAAGCTTTATACTTCTTCGACATTATTTAGAAGACTTCAATACTATTTACCCATTTCCCTTCGAACTTCCTGAGAAACTTCAAATTTTTCCATCACCTTCTATTCAATCTGGTTTTTTGCACGGAAACTTTGATAAAACCTTTTTCAAACTTTCCAACTTTGTTTTGGTTTCCCTTCAGGAAAAAAATGGTTGAAGTTTAGGTAATTGCAGATTCCCAAACGAAGGTGAACAAAATTTACAGTGTAAGCAAAAACTAGCCTCAACTCCTGGAAGATCGTGAATGAAAATTGTGAAGTTCGTTCAATACAATACGACATGAAATATTTCTAAGCATAGAAATAAATCATTCATAAATTTCATATATGAATAAAATAAATACAAAATTCTTTGTTCTCAAATACGACACCATTTATCTACACTTTGACTCCTTCAGAGACAGTACTATACGTTACGTTGAAAAAAACATTCGCAAAGCCGGATGAGAAAGAAGATGAGGTTTGAAAATAAAGGACAGAAGGAGGGAAAGGGGTTGAGGATTTGACCTTATGTGGATCACGAGAAAGGAAACGAGTGACTCTGAAGATACTTGTGGAAAAGGATGGGAATGAGAAAGGTGAAGAGAAAAGTGAAGGAAGATGGGTTGAAGGTGCAGACTCGCATTCGGAAGCCATATCGGACCACGCGTGCCTAGAATAAAACCGTCTCGTCTGGAGTTCTAGTGGGAATTAGGCTTCCGATAAAAGGCCTTCCATGGCCAATGACGACACTTCTCATCCGTACCTCGTTTCCTCTCTCTTTCTCTTCCCTTTTTCTGTACTCTGTATTTCAGAGGTGGCATCGTGGATTCGGTTATAGATGTCTCGAGGGATCGACATCACTACCACCGCATCCTTGTGTTCTTATTCCTTCCTTCCTTCCTTCCTTTCCGAGTATAAAAGAAGACTCTCGACGAGATCGACGTCGAACCTTTTTGTTTTCCTTTTCTCTCTCTCTCTCTCTCTCTCTCTTTTTTTTTATTCTCAACCTATCAAAACTGTTCAACGTCGGAATACATTTACCCATTCAGCGAGAAGAGATATTTTGAATCTAAATTAAGAAACGTATACATACATGCATGAAATTTCCACCACATAAAATCCATCTTGAAACTATCTCTCCACTTTTCATTCTCTTTCCTTCTCTTATTTCATCTTCACGAGCAGCAAGATCCATAACGATAACATTTTCACGTTCCCATATCCGCTTGAATATCCCAACGTCATTGAAAAGTTCTCCCTAATTCATTAGCACTCGTCATATATCTTGATGCACCCCTTTATTCGTATCGGTTCGAGAAACTTTTCGTCTCTAGTGTTTTGCTTTGCATTTTTGTTTCCTCATCCTCATTCTTCTCTCAGACCAACTTCTTGCGCGAGACGACGCGTCATGGACAATGAGAAAACTCGTCCATGATCGATTAGTCTACTTTTTTCCCTCTTTTTCAATGATATTTGAAACGACATCACTACCATGTGACATCATCTCTTTCTTCTTCTTCTTCTTCTTCTTTGCTCGCACAACCAAGTCACCGAACTTTGTGCCAGCTTCATGTGAGAATTAGGTTTCTCATATAAGAATAGAAGATCCAGCTAGATTTTGACGAGAAGAGGTTTTTTCCCCCTCGTTGAGACGTGAGAATCAGAAGCCTTTGTTCTTCGTAACGCGAAGCCGAACGAATCCTCTTTTGAAATATTTTCAACTATTCTTCGCAAACTCGTCATCATCGCGGTATGTACAAATAAATATTCGAGAACAAGTATTTTCATTCTAAAATAAACAGATAAAATCTCTAGAAGATTCAGGATTAACGTGCGGAAATAGTGTATTTGTTTGGAATTGAACTTTTATTTCCCTCAGTTTGCGAATTTGAATATCCTCTGGAGAATTCAACAAACTTCAGTCTTACGTATCTATACAATCTGTTCGAAACAAATTGTTACAGGACAGAGAGTCACGAGAATAACTGGACATTCGATACGAATTGACAAGCACGTTACGTATCGAATGAGAATTTCGATGAGAATCACAACATTTTTCAAGTTTCATCCGCGAAGGAAACATCTCTTGTCGTGTGACCTGAGCCTGGTTGATCAATTTTCAACTGACATTTATTTGATCTGAATACGAGTTCGAACAACAGAGTATTCTATATTTTTGAAATATCAAGTAAAACTGGGTTCAAATATGATGAATCAAATTGAGAATGTTCTCAACAAACATGATTGCAGGGGTTTCAAAGGGCTGGTCACGACTCTTCCCCGAAATACGAGTAATCTTCTTTAATTATTGTTGGGTGGAAATATTTTGGAATTTCCATAAGAATTTGAAGCATTATGAATGGAAAATATCGATGAAGAGATTCTTGGAAAATTGAAATTCATTTCACCATCCCTTTTTTATGGATATTTCATGAATAAAATTCACAAATTGAATTCATCACCTGAAAAAATAAAAATGTTATGAAATATTTCTTTGTACATCTGCAGTATATTCGACCTCTCATCTCATCCTTTTTCCAATAAAATATTCCTTTTAAGATCACATAAATATGGAACCTTGACATCGAATATCGATTCTTGAATGTAATCGAAAGCAAATGTATTGAAAAATTTTCCATTTATTGTCACGAAAGAGAGTAGTAATTGAAATGAATGTACCATCGATTTTGAATCTTATTCACTTCAAATGAATTTTCAAGTGAAAAATGTGCATTTTTATGTTCCAGGTACGTATACTGTGTGGAGTGGAATCGAAGAATATTGTGAGTAGAATGAAATATATTTGTTTGAAAGTTCGAAAGAATCATCCTTCGGGAACACGACTTTGTTATTTTAATGAAAGGAAGGAAAAAAAAATTCGTTTCAATTGTGAATATTCAAAAACCAGTCGACGAAGTTTTCGTTAAAATGATTAATCCTTATATCAAATATATGACGCTTCGAATTGTTATCAAATGAAGAATAGATCATCTAACCTGAACATTTTATTTTGATTTGCTGTTAATTTTAGTACGAAATTTCATGGAAATTAATGTTGACATATTCGAACAAATAACATTCTGTAGCAATATGTATATTGTACCACGTTAAACAATGCACTCGTACACGTTTCATGATACATATATTGTCAAATTAGCAATTCATAATCATTAAAATGACTCGTGGTACAATGAATGATTACCATGACAATTATTGGGTAGAAATCAATCCTCCTCTCCCACACCTGAAACGATGATCAGGTGGATGGTTTCTTTTCGATTCGATAATTTTTTCAATCGATAGAAATGATTCATCTCATTCGCGCGATTATAATAAATAATATACGGTTCTAAAGTGTGTCTAGCTTCGATAAATAATGCATGAAATATGCAGAATTCACCTGATTTTATTCAGAATCATTGTTTCAGATGTTTATCACAATAATATGTGGAACTTTCAAAGAACACCTTCGCACCCGGAAATCTTCGCACAGGTCGTGGAGTTCGTTAAGGAAGTTTCCGAACTTGTTTTCTTGAAGTGTAATTCCGCAGATTCAAAATAACGACGTAAACACATACCCTCATAATTGCACCTGCTGATGAAGTTTCAAGTTGAAACGGCAGGTCTTCAAACTTAACTGCAGGGATTGCAATAGAACATAGAACACTCTTAAGATCGTTCCCAACGATACGAAGTTGTGATATGGATTGGTTAGAATCGTTCCTAAATTTCACATGATTCAAAATGATGTTTTGTCTGTCACTGGTGCCACTTCAACGGAAGATGCGAATGATTTATAGCATTAGCTGTCCCTAAAATACTTGTTTCGTGCACGCTGCTGCAATATCGAACTGATGTATGGAATACGGAGAGAAATTTGACAGTGCGAATTACCATTTTTAGACGCAACCTAGTTTTATTAGGAAATGTCAACATCAATTTGTAGCACAGTGTATAGTATTATACAACACGGATGTCATGAAAATAGAGATTAGTAATAGAGTCTGTAAACGAAGAGGATCAATACTGTCGTCTGGGTTTAATTTAACAATCATTTTGCAGTTAGCAACAAAATGACGAGACATATTGATATTAATGATAATTTGATAGAAGATTAAAAGAAACTTGAAAACGTTTATTAGGATAATTCATATCTTATTTGCCGATCTCTCCGACTGACTTTTCGTTGGAAGCTACAACAACTGGTTAATAATAATGCATAGTAGGGATAGGGGCAAAGCTGGATTCATTGAAGCGGAATTAGGGTGTATGGGAATTCTAGTTGAGAACGGAACAGAACAATTGCTAGTTTCAGAGGTCAAACTTTATGCTTTAAACGTTGGTTCATGAATTCCCATGTTTATGGATTACACGTTCGTATGTTGAAGTTTCAAATCTTCAAGGGAATCTCTCTAGATGTATCACAAACAGCGAACATAATAATTTAATCCTCTCAACTATATAAAAATATTCCATTTCTACTTGTATAATAGCATTCCTCGTTCCAAAGATTCTCTTGTTTCATTAATGTGTAGATTTTTCACTTTCGTCAACACTTTACAAGATATCCACATAAAAGAGAAGAAGTAAGTTCTTCGAGTACTTCCAAAACTCAACACAAAACTTTTGTCATTAACCTTTTCTTCCTGAAGAAAATCTTTTTCCTTCCGCCGAAGAGTTTTGTATTCTTGAATTTTGATGGATAATATTTCGAGTACTCCCTAATAGGAGAAAAACCATATTCCGGTGAATTAAAAGTCATAACGTATGAGGTCCAGAGAAAGTGGGATGTAAGGAAGAAGGAATGGTGTGTGATCACCGCCTGAGGGACAACAATTTCAAAGGGTGCATCAATTTCTCGAATGAAAGTGCCGGAGAGGGTCGTCGTGACAATTTTATGCAAATCCTTGAAGGGTGAGAATAACTTCCCGTTCGCCCTAAGCAATCCCCTCAGGCCGGTTCCACTTGATTACAAAATCATACGAAACCCTAAAATTACATTATCCATACTGGACACTGTGATGAATCATGATGGTTCTTTAGATAACATTTGTTCTATCGTAAAAACTAATCAATAAAATATGGTGTGATATATCATTACTACAATTACGCGTTATGTAAGTACGTACAAACGTTGTTCGGATAATGACAATGCGGGTGGGCGTGATTTATGATTATTGAAAATAATGATATTCCCGATTCGTTCGATAAAGCGGTGTCGGTAATATGAAATATGCTGGAAGGAATGATTAATATTCCCTGAGAGTCTTTTGTTTGAGTGGAATGTTTGGAAATTGCCTGGAAATTTCAAAGACACTTATGGAATGTATTTTAATTCCTCTCGCAATCGTTGAATTTGTTCTGCAAAAGTGTGAGACGCGTTGTGAAAAAATGGATAATTCGTGGGGATTGTTCGTACATTGATTTGTAGACCTCGATGTATATGGATATATCAATTTGCAGTTTGATTTTGATTAATAGAGTTCTGAATCAATTAACATTTCAACTATACGCGCTCAAGGCTCATGATTTATCAATAAAATTAATTTCAAGCCTGACGGGGAAGTGAAAATAATAGATTTGATCTCAACTGACGTGACACGACGGGCGAAAGTGCGGGCGTGTTGCTTATCGTGCATACGTGTTGTAGTTTTACGGAGCTTTTCAGATTCAAACAAACCTCTATGACGTTCTCCACACGTAGAGTCGACAAACGATTCATCGCGTTCGATTAATAGAGAACAAAAAAAGAATATATATACATGTTCTTTCAATTCGTATTACCAGATCATCTTCGAACGAAATAAGTTGAAAAACCTGGTAAACGATGGGATTTCTTAAATCCAAGGACCTTTGATTCTCCAGAGGTTCGCAAAATGTATCTCTCAACATTTATCCTCGAAAAAATGTGAGACATTCTGAAAGATTTACATTACGGAGGCTGCCCGTGGGACAGCTTCAGGCCATCAAAAGAAGATTTTTCTACTCATCCAAGAAAAAAAAACAACTGCCACGAGGAATCGAGACGACGAAAGAAATCTTGATGAATAATTGAATGTTGAGGTAATAATCGTTATTCGCTTGCATAGAATCATTTTGAATCAATAACCATTCGATGTATGTACTATTTTTTCAATGAGAAGCAAATTTTTTCCCAAGGAGATTCGAAATTTCATGAGGGTGTATTATTTATGATACAGCGCGTGCGTATGTACGAGGTGCATGGTACGTGTATGTACAACACGAATATATATTGGCTACCTGCAACCCATCGCAATACAGGAGACTCCCCTGCTCGATAATTTAATAGGGAATTCGCAGGAGCCTCTCGATTATTTATCGCACACACCGTCGAGATGAAATATGCACAAGACGTTATGCATTCTGGGCACAAGCTAGTGTGTATCGAGAGTACAGAAGGCGGACCATATGTATATGTATATGTTGGATAGAAATAGATATCTATACATATATATGATCCTGTACAGTAGGTATATGTCTTGCTACATTTCGTATCCGGTTACCATAAGCTACATACACGAGTTATCCGATGTAGCTCGTATGTTATATACCTATACAACCGAATGTTGCAAAGTACTTTTTTCCCTTGGTTTCCTAGCATTTCCGTTTAGTTCGAACTCAAAGCGTGGCAAACGCTTTAGATGGAGCAAAGGATATAAATAAAAAAGTGACCGGTTTCCGTTTTCATGGGCTTCCTCGTGATGAAATATTTAACCATCCTCGTTGAATTTTCGGTACTTCATCGTATCAATTTGTTTTGCCTGGGCGTATTTGTGTTATGTACATAAACTTCTACATTGATCTTCCAAATTTTCCTATTGGTTCATTTATTCGATTCACTGATATTACAGTGCTTTCACGTAGATACAGCCGGTTATTTTTTCATCAACAGGTGTACGAGGCAAATATTGATGCTCGAATTGTTGGATTTACAATGTCCTCGATTATTTAAGAGTTGTATTTTTTCGATTATATTATAGTAATCAAGATCATTTTGTGTAAATTTATAGCTGCTTATACGGTGTTACGAGTGTTAGATTCTATATATAAATTGTTATCGAAGTATGTATAATTCTTCATATTAGAAAATACTTTCATCTGTATCAAACTGTGCAAAATCGATGTTCTATATCTTACTTCTTGTACGTTCGATAATGAAATGTGACACGTGAGAAGATGTTACCAAATCCCATGATCATTTCAAACAAGAATGCAATAAAATTTCAATGAGATTTCAGGTATAGGAGAAAAACTTATTAGAATTCCGATACCATCTAGTTTTAATAAAGAACATAACTAACCGCATAAGACTTTCGTTTCCTCTGGAAGGGGAGTTTTTGTTGCGTTAATTTAGCAACTAAGTAGATCAAGTGATCGCCTACAGATTTTGATATCTATAATTATATATCATTTCTTCCTGTATCACAAATCATGACCACTGTGACGAAGAAAAATCACATTTATTTTACGATTTCATCTTCGAAAGGATACATTTCTCAAATTAGAATACCTCTTCCTCTGAAGAGGCCATTGAACACCAATCAAGTACATTCTTCAAGCAAATCAAGCAGTTAATGCAAAACCTCTCCACGAAATAAGAAAAAAAAAACAACTTGAATAGATCTAGGACAGAATAAAGCAGATTTTATCCGTTTGAAGGATATCAGATAATTGTACGATAACAAACCTTCCACAATCGAATCAAATAATATGCATTGTAAAGGAGGAATTGGAATGGAAAGCATCCACAGCAAAGTAGAGAAAACTACAGCTACTATTATTTCAATTATTTTGAAAAATAATTGCTCTTTTTCTTTCACTTCTTGGTATTCGATAATTAAAATACTGTAAACTTGAATCGCGTTTTATATACCTCGTACCAATTTTCTATACGAATAAATCTTGGTCAATGATCTATGCCATCGTAAAGCGAATCACCACTAAGTCGCGGTATACGAGGTGCTATAATAATAGGGCAGCTGATTAAATCTTCAGATAGCCTTCTTCGCTTTTTCTTTCTCGACTTCGATAGGATCTGCGGTAATATCTGCTTGCAAATTTTCTCCCGGAACATTTGTATAGACCGAGTGTGATAAATACACAGTTTTCAGTCCAATAAGAAAAATTGTGTATCGATGAAGGAGGGAAATTATAATGAATTCATCTCAAAGTTATGAACTTTCATAATTGAGTAGAATTATCGAGATATACCGTATAGTCATTTATTTTTTATGTAAAAAATACTATAAATGACCTCACGTGCGTTCGCATCTTCGGAATTTCAATGATGTGCGTTGTTTTGTAATATATGAACGGTGCTTGGATTTTCACAAATGTTTTGGAGCAGTCAAGTCCTGAGAGAGTATCGTATTTTATGATAAATCGAACTTTCATTCACAAGAAGTTGATGAAGAAATGAAACACCTCTTTACGTATGAAACAGATTCGATCAGCGTATTAACGTTTGTAGAAGGTTTATTTCGGAACAGGGAACAATTTACATCTATCTGTTCTGTTACTGTTTCTATTTTTTTGATGAAAAAAGTGACGTCTTTTCAATGAGAGGGGAATAATTACTCTTGATAAAGTTCTGATATTACAATGATTCACCAATTTATTCCGAAATTATTGATTGGCGAATATGTATGGAGGGAATTAGTGGTTATAAATTCATAAATTAGACGGTATTTATCGAAATCAAAATGCAATAGCCAACTGAACCTCTGACATACGCCATGAAGTGTTTCATCGCTGCCAGCGCCAAAAATGTGTGGATGATAATCATTCTCACCAACTGTCTCAATTTCTTACACACGGAGAAAAATGAAGTCAAAAATATAGTAAACTTTTATAAAAATTTGAGAATTTTTCTCAAATGCACAATAAAGACAAAACAGGCCACTTTTTTGTAGAATTGTATTCGAAAAACAATGAAAAATTATCAATACTCAATAAAGAATAGAGAAACATATGAACTTTCCAAAAGTCACATAAGAAATTTCACAAAGTGCATAGTACGATATTGAAATTTTGTTACTATTTTTGTAAAATTTCACGCGCGACTGTTGGGAAGTTCATATGTTTCTCTATTCTTTATTAAGTATTGATAATTTTCCATTATTTTTCGAATAAAATTCCACAAAAAAGTGGACGTTTTGTCTTTATTATGCATTTAAGGAAAACTCTCAAATTTTATGGAATATTCTCAAATTTTTATTAAAGATTACTATATTTTCGACCTGCACTTTTCTCCGTGAAGTGACAATCCATTTCTGAAGGGTCAAAATATTGCGACTCCAATCAATTATATACAACAATTATATTCGGCACCATCATTCTCATTATTGTATTTATCCAATGAACAGTGAGTTCAAAATCTCCATGACCACACCGTTACTTGCGCTATGACTACTGCACTGGTTTTTGAACAATTTAGAACTTGTTCAACCCAAATGATGGTTTGCTTATAATTAATAAGCCTTCTCTGTCACAAAAAAAACTCTTCTCTCAGTGAGGTAATTAATATGGCCAACACGCTAATCGATAACGAAACGTCACAGGTCACTTCAAGTCACAATAATCCAAGAAACCTCAAATCTACGCCAAACATTACTGCATTTCCCAGCTCTCGTTCCTGATGAAAAATTTTCCAAATTATATGTGATTTGTACACGGAGAAAAAGGAATTCGCTGTGGCAGCGAAATCTACATTTGCTGGGTTCCTTTTGCCAGAGCAGCAAATTCTTTGCTGTGACAGCAAACTATTTGCTATTCCAGCAATCTTGTTAGCTGCGACAGCGAATTTTTAGCTGTGGCAGCAAAAAATGTTTGCTATACCAGCAAAATTTATTTGCTATTCTGTATATAATACTGGCGGAGCAAACATTTTTTGCTGCCACAGCTAAAAAAATGCTGTTGTAGCTAACACGATTGCTGTTATAACAAATTTTTAGCTAGGTCAGCAAAAAATTTTGCTATTCTATATATAATACCTCGATTTGCTGCGTCAGCAAATTTTTTCTCTCCGTGTATCAGATTCAATATAAATCATGCATAATTCTGGAAATTTCACTACATGAACAGCCTGCATTAACGAATTCATTCACTACTCATCATCGTAATCACGCCGATGCTTATTACCCAACCGTGATTTCATTTATCTTCCATCCGACTTCTTCTGTTCCCAGTACTCTGAAAAAACCCGACAAAAAGTATCTTAAAAGTATGGCAGAGTTCCAAAGTTGACTTACTTTTTACGCGAACCTGTATCAAATTTAAACCCAACTTTCTTTTGTCTTCTCTTACTTTCCAGAATTCTTTGAATTTCTACTGAACGTTATTAGTTGATAGTAATGAGAATCTTTGAAGAAGATCAATTTTTTTTTACATAAAAAATTTTTAATTTTTGTAGATTTTAATACAAATTCGATACTTTTTATACAAAAAAGGATTGATCTTTCTCAAGGATCCCCGTCACTATTATATTTGGAATGGGATAATTATCAACAGTCAAAAATCTGAATTTTTTCTCAATAAATTCTTATAATTGTTGTTTTCCAGTACAGAAGATTGATTCAGCCCCAACGAACAGAAGAAAGCTTGATCAAAACTAAGAATAACGAGCCTCAATTCTGATGCCTGAGGCAACGATGGCGACATTTTGAATTTTTAATTCATAAAATATATAAATATTTTTCAGTTCATATTCATGATTCCAAGAACAAACTACTTTGTAGGAATTGTTCCCGCAATAATGATTACGAATAATGGGGGAAAGGAGGAATCACTTTTCGACACAGGTACCTTATGAAATTCTACCCAAAGAGAAAGTTACGTTAACCTTTAAACTGTAATGTCGGTCCCACAGACCGCTAATAGAATTTCATTTGTTCCTAAATTTATGAATCGTCGCAAGAGATGCTCAAAATCATGAGTACCTTCTTATTCCACATGACCAAACCAAATGCTGTATCACGCGTTTCGCCATTCATCAAGTAGTTTCCATACGGATTGGATTTTCAAAGTGTAGCGGTCTAGCAGACCGGTGTTTACCGTTTGTGTAAGTTTTTTTGCAAGGTTGTGCGGGTTGATATTCTATCGGCTCATTGGAATGAGATTACATTTCGATTCACTGTCCTATTTTGATATCATTACTTTGATCACTACTGATGATAATGTATTATGACACACTGAAAACTGAAAAAAACAGAGTTTTTAAGATGAATGACTCACTCTGCTTGAAACTGCTGTGAGATCCACTCACAAAATATTTTTCAGGTCTTGAGAGGTTTTTATCTCTGTGAATCGGTCCACAAACTTGCAAACTTTCTACCCGATTTCGTCCGGAATCACCAAATCCGAACATCCAGTCAAAAAATGACAGCAAATTTTAGGATGGTTCTGTTCATAATCTATAACTGGGATATCTGGTCAAAAATTGACAAATTTTTCTCGCTATATAGGCTTTGACAGAATATTGAGATTCAGCAATTCCGGAGAGAATCAAGTTGGAAGTTTGTCAGTTCCTGAGCAGATTTACAGACCCAAAAACCGCTCAATACCTGACGACTATTTTTTGAGCAGATCTGGCAGCAGTTTTCAGCAGGATATATTTTATATTCCTAATATATTGAAATGTGTGCTGATTTTTCCATTGTAGTATCTTTCATAACTTCGAAAATAGTCAAAAACATACTTTTGTAACCTCAAGTTGCTCAAAATCTGAGTAAATAATATTAGCGGTCTGTGAGACCGATGTTTACCAATAGTGTGATTTTTTTAGACATTACAGTTTAAAGGTTAATAAATTGGGAATCCAGTAACTAAAATTAGAAGTATTGTTCCTTCAGTCCGTGGTATCGTTATCCAAACCAATACATTCGATTTTGGTTTTATCATTCACCCGTACATCACTCACCGTCTAGTGCATGTATCACTGACCTCTTCCTCTCACCATCATTGAGGAGCAATAAATTTTCAAATTTCCAACGCTTTTATGTGAAAAAAATATTCACACAAATGATCATACTCTATGATTAGCAACTAAATGTTTCAATGCAAGATGCACAGCTCATGTTTTATAACTGAATAATTCAAAACCTGGTAGAATATTTTATTCCATTCCACAGGAATCCATTTTTTCACTTAAAATCTTTTGATGATGCGTGTTCGTTATTTGTAAATGACGTACAACATGTACACGCTTCAAAGGGAAGATTTTCTCGAATTAATAAAAATAAATTTTTGATAAAGAAAATGGTACGTTGACTCGTTTGTAGTATTAATGTAATTAACAAAGGAAATAAAAGCATTAAAATACGAGATGAAATATCACAATGCAAGTTTGATGACAGTTCAAATATAATTATGTACATTATAATACGAGAATTACTGCAAACGCATTTAAAGAGATGAAAAACGACAAATTTATACAGATCGTGGGTTGATATACGCGCATAAATGCCGTAATACCAAGGGTTTTGTGAATATTCTCATAATAAAATATGTATAATGAAAAAAGTATGAGATATCATAAAGGGATTGATTTATCCTCAGAGTTAGTTACCTTGAATGTAATTTGTATCTGAGAAAGTGGAAGATTTTTGACACTCACAAAGACATGATCTCCCAAAACTCGATTGAATTCTGAGACACAGAGTATATATCTACACGTATACGATATACGAACATGTACAATCCTTCAACCAACATAGGTAGAAATATAGAAAAGGGTTTCTTTTCTCTTTGCCATAGTGAACCACTGAAATGGCTGACTAAAAGCTAAAAGCCGGATAGACGAAAGCAAGTAAAGAAAAGGGGGAACGAGAGATAGAACTATATCGAAAAGTGGCGAAGGGAAATGAAGTGAGGGGAAAAGGGTGTGGTAGTCGAAAAGGTAGATAAAACGATAGAGAGTCGAGAGGAAAAGAGAAAAGGACAGATGTTATGGGGAAGAGAGCGATGGATGTATATATCGGATGATGATACCGACAGCAAAGGAGTTTGCTTTTTTCTCTTCATTTTCAGATTTATGACAATCAACAAGACGTTTTTATGCGATATAACTATCCACGCCCGTATGCTTGAGGTAGAACCAATCTTGATCTCATATCTTTAAAAAGTCAAAACATTGAGAATTTTTTTCCACGTTTGAAGGAAACTGTTAAAAATATCTGCGTTGGATTTAAATGGAAAGTTTGCGGAGCTCTCAACACATGCTCTTGTAGATTAAGGTTACACAATTTACATTGAATTTCAAACGCAACTTTCAACTGGAATTCATTGTATTCATAATGAAATCCTAGTTTCTTCAAAAGCACAGTTTTCAAAATATATAGTCGAATAAGAAGAACGTGAAGAAAGGATAATTTAGTACTCGTGTTTATGAATTCGCTAGAATTCTATTCGCATTACGTAACGTGAGCGCGAACTATGCAACACTATCGAATTCAATCTGAAAGATGAGAAAGTCGTATGGCGGAGAGGTGTGAAGGAAACACTTGAACGGTTGGTTGAATATATTATTGATTCAAATGAGTTGGTCGTGATGTACGATATGCGGCACCTTCCTCGGCCAATTATGGAAACAATACGACCCCGGGATTTAATTCAATGAAAAAAGAAGATTCATTATGTATAATCTGTACCTGTCAAACACTTGAATAACACTTTCGGAACGAATGAATCAATTTGAATATGATAAACCTAAAGGTTTTAACCTATTCAATATGATGATAGTATGATAATTAGTTCTTTCAATTGGTTATAGTTCAACCCATTGTGCGAATATTGTGACAAGACATTAACATTAGAATGAAATTTCTTCAAGGAAAGAAACTGACGTGGATCGGTAATTTTGTGCAATTTATAATTCAAGATTTTAATTTCATGTATCTCAAAATCAATTTTGGATCAAAACACAATAGCGATATTTTTATGAATCTCATTGAAAAGGACACATAAAATTGTGGCCAATGCATATTGAGAGAGAAATCTAAAAAACATGTAATACCCTTCTTATAAATTTTCATAAAAGTTTCTCAGTTTTTCTTCTTTGCGTCTATCAAATTGAAAATCATGGGAGGGTTGGAAAATATGTAAAATGCAAAAGATTCAACTCCATAATTTATGGATGGATTGATGGATTCCAATGGTTTTACCATCTCATCAGAATCTCATGAGCATTTCAGTTTGAAGTTTTTTTTCATTTTTAATGTTAGTCGCTCGTCTGAATTATTCAATTTCACTTTTCCATTGATCTTCTGTATAGACGAAATCTACTTTATTTGAATCATGCATCGACCCCACTGTACCGAACCAAGGAATTGTTTATAGTATACAATTTTATTATCCAATAATACACAATTATTTTAATTAATTTGTTAAAAGTGTATCAGCCTTTGATGAACATGTAAACAAAACATCGCAAACCTCATTCGTGAATTTCTGTGATAATTTTACATTGAATCTGGAATATCGAAATACGATAAACATTTACACAAAATTTCCCTTTATACTTCACGAATGAGTACACACATAAAAATTGCTTTGAAATAAAATCCAAGTTTCACTTCTCATCACTCATGTTCTTTCTCCTTTCCACTCGTGTTCTGTATCTCCCTTCCTCCCCTCGATTTTCTCCTTACTTTCCAGTTCTATCTCTCTTGTTGTCTGGCAATTTTGTTCTCCTTTCAACGTGGATCTAGTTGAGAACGAAAAGCAGGCGTGGTTGAAACATAAATCGCGAAAAAATCCTACAAGTCCGTTTCCATTGGTATGTTAGCGGCGGTCGTCTCTATATCCGTCCTCTTTTCCCTCTTTCTCTCTCGTTCTTTGTAAGAGAACCACCACCCGTTTCTGCACCCTGTTTCCCTTTTTTTTTTCCTTCTTCGTTCTTACCACCGAAGGAAAATTACGCGGCTGTCCACGTGTATAAAAGTTTATGATATATTTACACATTCACTTAAATATGTTTTTAAGAATTCATCAAAGAAATATGTCTTTGGAAAAACATTTGTTTTCAACATACTCGTACTCTGTTCTCTCGCTCGAATGGAAAAAATTTTAAACAAAGATTGATGATCTTTCTCGAGAAGATTTTAAAAATCTTTTGCTTGGGACGATGGACGAGGAGAAGGCACATCGTTGTGTCTCATAGTTTTGAGAACATTGAATGATGTATTGTTTAATTCACAATGCGACACGAGATGCGGTCCGTTTTTTAAACTAGAATAAATCTATTATTCTTCTGTGGGAAGGTTGTTTAAATTTGGAGGAACGATGCAACTTGGTAGCGGAATGAATATCAATTCGTGGATGAAATGATCGGAGAAAATAGATTGAGACACCTTACGTGTAATAGGTGTATGTAGTTCTTACGCTTTGCCGTCACAAGAACCTTGCACTTGCAAAAGAGCTCGATATCTCGAGGTGGCAGCTCTTGAGGGCACTTCCGGAGGTACGAGCTTCTAAAGAGCATCGTCATCACCGTCGTCGTTGTTGTCAAGAAACAAGAATGGAGAGAAAGAGAGGTCGCAGTGGTGGTAGTCGTCGAGAAAATCGTGTGCATCCAGCATCGACGTACTAAAGTTGTTCCCAGAGAACTGTTGAGAAAGCTCGCACGCTCGTTGCACTTCATTCATTGAATATTGTCCCTAGATTAAGATTATAACTCGCAAAGGATGTCATTAACAACCACTTTGTTGCAATTCAGTGGTGTCTGAATAAACAGTTGCATAGAAATGTACACATTGTGTACCAGAAGATGTGCTGATTTCGTAATTTGTCAAAAATTATTATTGTTCTGGTTATTATTATCAAACGAATAACATCAATTCCTTTGTCTCAACTTTGACATTTTCTTCGAACAGACTGAACTATGACGGGTTCCCCATAAAACATAGTAAATATGATCAGCATTCTATTGTTGTACCATAGTAAAAATATGCCCTTCATAGTAAAATTATGATCTGTGATGTAAAATCACGGGGAAAATTTATACTCACATCAATTGAGAGTAATTTAAATTCATGTAACAATGCTACTTGAGGAAAAATAATTTATAACGCTATAGAAAATACTGTAACGATGATACTGACCTAACCACAGTTAGGTACCTATGTAATTAAATGTGGAACAAAAAAATTACTCTCAAAATGATGAACAATGTAAGTAGCGTGTTTAAAAAATTGAAAATTTGTTCTTTAAATAATTTTCGTCGGCAAAATTACTTGCATTTCGAAGAATCAAACGTGATTTGGTGAGACTCACTGAATTGTTAGTTAGACCAACAAAATGTTTTGGTAGGCGTAACAAAACAGTTTTTTCAGTGAAGGCATTCGTCTCGATATCCTGGAAATCTCAGAAATGAGTAGAATCAAAACCACAACCAAAGAACTCTGGAAAATTATGATCGAAAGAAGAAAATTCAAGGCGGTACTTAACGGTACCACACTACTGATAAGTGACTGAAAATTAAATCTAAGATATACTCTTAGGTATTCGAATAAGTACTCCCTGTCCCGCTTCATTCACTATTGTACGAGTTTCAAGTGTCATAAAAACTTATATTGTTGTAATTGAGAAACATATAATAGTCAAAGTTTTTATAATATTAACACAGATTAAAGAACTTCACAAGCTCGAAGCTTAAAATTATACATTATTTCCACTGTGATCGTCAAACTGTTATGATTATGTGGAAGTTTCTAATGGCTTCAGATGTTACCATAAAACTCCCTTTTACTCTCACTGTTATCATAATATTCCTTCTTCACGACTATAAAGCTCAGAAACTAGGAAAAAATTGTAAAGAAATTCAAGATATTCGACGGTTTATTGATTGATATTGGATTTTTTCTTGTTTCATTCTCGTTTGATTCTTCAAATTAGTTATGGTATGCTATAGAGAATCATATTTGAATCTATTAAGAGTGTGAAATATAAAACTTATTATAAAATGTAACAGTTTTTGAGAATTCTGAGCATTTGTCATTTCGAATGGATGCGTAGCTACGGTTCAATCAATATAGTTGATACCAATGTCCCATCGCCCATACAATACCTTTGAAAACATGGAATTGTATGTACAGGTTGGTTGAAAAGTTCCTGCGCTCACCAAGAGATAGCACTGCTAGCTCAAGACTTTTTTTTTCTCAAGTTGGTATATCTGTCCTGAGAACACATGCAAAGTTACAAGTCATTCTGTCAATTCATTCTTTGTTTACAAGCCATTTGAAGTTGACGTGTCATTGATTTTTCTTAATATGGAAAAAATTGAATATCGTGCAGTCATTGGATTCTTTGTTTCGAAGGGTTTGAAAACAAAGGAAATTTATGAACAATTGTTAGAAGTGTATAAGGAGTCCTCACCTTCAAAACGCACCGTTGAATTTTGGGCTGGTGAATTTAAACGTGGTCGTACTAGCCTTGAAGACGATCCACGCGAAGGACGACCAAAAACTGCAACCACAGCAGAAATCATTGAGCATGTACATAATATGGTTAGTGAAGATCCAAGTTTGACTGAGCGTGAAATTGCTAATGCCATAGGCATCTGAGACGAACGAGTACTCCATATTTTACATGAAGAATTACGTATGAAAAAACTGTTTGGAAAGTTAGTGCCGCACACGTTAACAATTCAACAAAAACTGGATTGAAAACAAATTTCTCAGCGTAATTTGGAGCGTTTTAAGCAGAATAAAACCGACTTCTTGCGTCGTTTTATAACTATGGATGAGACTTGGATCTACCACCATGATCCTAAATTGAAACAAGAACGTTTACAGTGGACTGAAGCTGGTTGTTCAGCTCCAAAGCAGGTGCAGTCACAACGATCAGCAAAGAAGGTTATGGCATCAGTTTTTTGGGATGCAAAAGGAATTTTGTTCATTGATTATCTTCAGAAAGGTGAAACAATCAACTCCGAATATTACTGCAGCCTTTTGGATCAGCTGGATGAAAAAATTCGTGAGAAAAGACCTGGTTTAAAGAAGAAAAAAATCATTTTTCATCAAGATAATGCACCTGCTCACAAAAGTGTTTTGACGATGGCTGAATTCAAAGAACTCAAGTACGAATTGCTTGAACATCCACCGTATTCGCCAGATTTGGCTCCTAGCGACTACTATCTCTTCAGAAATCTCAAACAATTCCTTCGTGGAAAGCATTTTTCGTCGAATGAAGAGGCCATAGCAGCCGTAGACGGTTATTTTGCAGAGCTTCCGGAAAACCATTATAAGGATGGGATAAAATTATTGGAAGATCATTGGAACAAGTGTATTGAGCTTCTAGGAGATTATATTGAATAAAAAAATATATTTCGTAACAGAAACAGTATTCTTTCATTTCGAGCGCAGAAACTTTTCAACCAACCTGTAGTAAACTCATGAGGCCAACCTGATGACAATTCCTCGTCGAATATCTTATTCGGAATATTAAGTTCGTAACTCGCTCCCGAAATTTCTTAGAGTGGAAATACCACATTTCCTACAACCGTATCGTCGTTTTCTCATTATCCGTCTCACGCGAGAGAATATCCTCTGATTGTCGAAAGAAATCAGTTCCAGACGAAGTGATCACCTGCAGTGATAAACGATGTTCGACAGTATCGATGTTTTTTGCAAAACTTGTATCAAATCTCGCTCCATATCTCATACAAATGAACGGAAACTCGATACCGTCGAACATCGTTCATCACTAATTACTCGGTTTATACGGTAAATTCATCTTGAAAAATCCACCATCCACTTTTTTCAATGGATTTCATGTTGTGTTTATAATCAACTCACTTTATCACCCCACAAAAATTTGACGAGAAAATGCAAGATACATAGGAAGATGAATGTCACCGGCAATATATGACTATACAGTTTCATTTGCGAGATGTATTAATTCTCGATGTCTAGTTTAATAAAGTTTCCACTTCATCTCTCTCCACGTTGTACCGAACTATGAACAAGACTCTGGAAATTTTGTCGCTCCATGTCGATTATTCCATCCTACACAACAGAATTCGGTATAAACTTGAAAATCAATTAGGCGTGGAAAAATTCAGATTTGTATAAATTATAGATAATAATTATTATCTCATTGTAGAATTGATGTGTCGTTATTCATTCGTTGAGGCATTTTCAAGGTATTTTCTTGAATGAGAACAGTTTTAGTTTCGGGAAATCAAATTCATGAAAATTCAGTGAGAATAATAATTTCCATAATTGAGACAATGATTGTTGTACACAAAACAACATCTGTTCGATGAAAAATTCATCTCATTTGAAATTCATAATATTATCATGAATAATAATACCATAAAATTAACATGTGAATTCTTTCCCAGATTGATCAATACAAGTATGCTAGTGAATTTTTATAACTAACGTTCGAAATCCTTGGAAGAACAATTTTCATGAAAACATTCTGAAGAGAATAGAATCCATCCACGTATCTGATTTCATTTCTGAAAAAAAAAATCATTAGAAAATTCAAAACGTTCTTTTGTGATTCAAATCAATAGATTCAATTTTGCCATTGAAAATCATGTGATTTAGATAATTTATGAATTTTTATAATTTTGATGTAAAAAAGGATGAACTGTTTGTACCTCGTAGAAAGAAAGAATAATAGAAACTTTCTACTCTCTATATGTTTACAGACTGTTTAACTCGGTCAAACAACTTTTCAATTACATTCTTTTCCTTTTTTTTCCCACCAGTTCCTGAAAATAACATACATTGCTTGTTTTTTCATAAACCAATCTATAGGGCGTAGAGAAAAGTATCAAACGAACAAACTGCGCTGAATAATGCCTGTTCACGGTTTTCACGTACACCCTATACACAACGAGGAATAAATGCCGCAACGACTCTCCCAGATTTGTTTATAGTTCCATTGTAATCGTGGCAGAGGGTGTTTTCTTTTTTTCTCAACCAGCCATTCTCCAAGTTAGTTGGAGTACAGTTGGATACGGTTGTCTGACTATACACGACCTGTTTCACTTGAGTTAAAGTGCACAAGCTATGAGAATGATGTAAATCACGTATATCTCCTATTCGAATGGAATCACCGATATAATCGTTTGACGTTTTCAAGAATGAGTTCCCATATACGATCAAATGAGAATATTTCTGTATATTAAGTGATAAAAATTCGCCTCTTGAACGTGGTTTTTATCGGAATTCATCGTCTGTTTTCTCATGCTAACCGCGTCGTCTCATTTCACCCACCCAACCTATCTACAGCTACCTAGCTACCTAGCTACCTAGCTACCTCGTAGATACAATTTCTCGGACTTTCTGTAATTACGCGGCGGTGGTAATGGTGGGGTAGTAGCGGTGGTGGCGCACAAAGTAGTACGGTTTTGCGGTTCTTGATAAGAGAGGAGAAAAAAAATGAAATCAAGGAAATGAAACAAACAAACGAACAAACAAACAAACAAACTCGTGGCAAAAAATAGTCTTCTCGTAATGAGAGGAGAAAAAATTTAAAGAGAAATTGGTAACTGAAACAAGAGGATCACAACGAATTGTTGGATAAAAATAATGTGGAAATTATCGGAGTATCGAGGGTTATTGGAAATCTAATAGATTTCATTACATGTTTATCATTTTCGCAGATTCATTTACGGAAGGTTGATCCGCGTTCAACGTGTAGGAAATATCATGTATTCGATAATGGTTTATGAAATATTCATCGACAGCCCTTAATCCCAGAATTCATTAAAATTTTGTATTACTGTAAGCGCCCTGCGTGCACGTGTGTACACGATTACAACCAAGAAAGGGAGAGGAAATTGAACGAAATAATGTCAACACGTGAAAATAATTAGCTGAGTTATGCATACCCTATTCCTCTGACAGCAAGTACTGACGACAGTAATTTTCGGTGATATCGACCAACATTTATCGTGACTCCAGGCCGAACTGACGAACTGATGAAATCTATTTAACGACTATATGTGGGTTCACCACGGTGCACATGAAACTAGTTTAGATCATACGATTGTGAGTTCGTTGGGGAAAAACGTGAATCATGAAGTTTTGAACTGAATTCATCTTTTAAGTATCAATTCTAGAAAATATGTGATCAAAAATCACTCAATTCAATATATTTGTGTCTCCATTTGAGAATTTAGCGTCTCCTTCGATGCTGACGCCTGGCAAATTGTCTTAGAATAGCATGGGCGCAATTCTATGCCAGCATTTGGTTTCATTAGCTTCTTCTCAAGACTCTGTCAATGTTTGTCAGGGCTGGGGATTCGACTGAAAATTTAGCGAAGGACTTTTCTCAAGTAGCACGGAGCTGAATACGGTGGTTGCGGAACGATATGGGTCGAGTTTTTTTGCAAAATAGTCACGAAGAATCAATACATTATGAACCAGTGCATTGTCGGGGTGCAAAAACCAAGGTTGTCTCGCCACAATTCCGGTCTCTTTAGGCGAGCGGTAGACGACAAAACCCGTGAAAAAATCGTCCACGCGTGATCAGGCCTCATTCATCAGGCGTGACCAGGCCTCAATTTGTACTCACGTGATCAGGACTAATCACGCTCAATCACGCCCAATCGCGCTTGATTATGCTTCATTATGAATAAAGAATTCAGGATTAATTAGCTATTTGTGAGGAATAAAACTGTAACAATTTTATAAAAGACTAATTTATTGTCAATCATTTTGACTTATTGTGCTTATGTAGTTTCCAGTTCTCAGGCATGATCAGGCGTGATCAGGCGTACGCGAATGTGTTCGGGGCTGACTTGGCCTGATAAAACATGTGCATTCGTGATAAAAAAAATCAACATAGCGTCATTTTGTATGGATACTTCTCATTTGGCATAATTTTGAATGATCATGGGTGAAAATGGTTTGTCTGGCATAATCGCACGCGATCAAGCTCAATCAAGGGTTTCCACGTAAGTACAAAATTGAAGCCTTCTCAGTCATGACGAAGCTGAAAAATGAACGATGAGGCGTAGTCAGGCCCAACTGCGTGCGATCAGAGTTGAGTACGAATAATTTTGCCAAAAAATGTCCATGATCAGGCGTGAACACGCCTAATCACACCTGAACGATTTTTTCACGGGAAACGTAAACGATGCATAACGCTCAAATAATATTCTTTGCTGACAGTTTGACCCGGCGGAAGGAACTCGAAATACACAACACCACGATAATCGGAGTAAAAACACAGTCAACATAACTCTGATTCTTGAGCGACTTTCTTCACTTGATTCACTTGATTGATCGGTTGTTTCCGGGTCGTAAGCATGAATCCACGTCTCATCTTCCGTGATAATGCGTTTCATCTTGTCTTGATAGTCAGAAAGGCAATTCAGTGTTTCCGGTATCAGTCGAGATTTGACGCGTCTGAGGCCCAAAACATCCTTTTGAAATGCCATCATCAGCAAAGCGATTCACAAGCACCAAATCTTTGATTTTTTGGACGTGAAGTTGATGGATCTCAAGGATCTTCCCAAGTTTATTTAGAATTCGTAATGGGGACACAATATCATAAAATTTTAATAAATCCTACATTCGAATCGAAATTTATATCCAAATATTCGACACTCGATCTCTCTGTATCAATAAAAATTCAATCTTAAGCCAAACAATCGCATAGTAATTCGACGCCGAAGCTTCGCAAAGCGGGGAACGTGGAATTCAATACATACTTCATTCGAATCTTCTTGTTTGATATGCACAACCGATTGGTTTGATTCCCAGCTCCTGGATGCCATCTTCATTCTTCTATTGATCAGCATTCTCGGAGGCATATGTGCAAATTTCCTGTCAATTCGATGGAACTTGATTACGGCAAAATTGAAAGCAAAACAAATACTACCTCAGTTTTGATACATATGCAGTACATTGAGATTGATCGAATACAAAATGAATGTGATCTCGGTTTATTCGAGAGTTCATCAAGAGAAGGATCTTGTGTCAAGAAACGTTTGCATACCAACACAGAGATAAGCCATAAACTCTTATCTTGTCTGTTCAGAGGAGCAGAGATGATCATTGATTTCTCGATTGTTCGTTCTTCATCCTCTATACAAACCTTAAAAAAAAAAACAAACTGACTCTCTTTATCGATTCGGTACACATTTTTTTCATTTGTTCCCTCGGAATACACATATTCCAATCAATTATTTTATATCCAACTTCGTCAACGACTTGATAAAATCATTTACACGCCTACATGATATATTTACAAACAACCATCCTGCGGCTGTTCCATTGATTTATTCGGATCGTTGCTCGTCACTAGACATTTGTACGTAAAAAGTATGTGAACCATAATGGAATCGGAAGATCGATCTACATTTCTCTCCTCTCCTTCTTCCTCTTCTTTTCTTTTCGTTCCTCGCGTGTCGTAATTCTCGCCGTTTTGAATTGTCATTTTTCATTTGGCGCTCCTCGACACGCACAGCCGTACTAAAAGATGTAAAAGATGAGTGGATGAAAACAGGTTACGTCATTTACCTCTTCCCTTTTTTCCGCTCGTATGTGATATGACCTGAACGTTCCTTTAACGATCCGACTATTCATATACGGATACAGAGAGTATATATGGCTTTTTAATATCGAACCTTCGGAAGAACTTTCGATTAAATCATACCTCGTGTCCTGTGTATCGTTATCGATGCAATATACGTGTATACGTTCTTTTTATCGCCAAGTGTGATTACTTTTTCTTTTTCTCTATCACGTATTGCAAAATCATTTCAAAACTTGTCAATGTACTGCCTCGCGTACGTAATATAATTGAATGCAAATTATGATATGTGTGTCGAACGAAAAGAACGGGCGCGAGCAGAAAATACTCACAATGGGGTCGAAGTATTGACGATCGTGCGAAAGTACAGATAAATTTTGCTGGTTCAACCGATGGTACGTTACTACGTAAGGCTTCTTCCATTTCACAAACCCGAAAAAGGGTCCATTAGATCGGTTCGATCGGACGCGCACATTCGGATACATGATTTACGGGAATACCTTGATGGTGTTGGAGAGTGGTATTATGGTTGATATGATTCAGTGATAGCACCAGGCTTGGAAGATTCACACCGTGACTCGCATTTACGAATTTCTCCTGTTCGATTTCCAATGGTTGTACGATGAGAGAAATTCATAAGGGTATCCAGGATAACGAGAATGATTTTTCATTATATCTCTTGAGGATAGAACTAGAATAAGACGGTAAAAGAATGATATATTAGAGGACAGTAGAGAAACGCCGGCAATTTTTCGTTCTCTTGTCACTATATATATATATATACATAGATGTCATTAAAAGCGTCGAAGATGGCATCGTCGTTTTTGAAATGAAATTTTTCTTTCCGTCGAGTATTAAATTAGTTACGATACACCCCGGGGAATCGATCACTTCCGCAAGATAATAGAATGGCGATATTGATTTTTATATACGTCGATATAGAGACGCCGTCGTAAGGAATTAAAACGTTTCATCTTCAAAAACAATTCTCGAGAGTGTTGATCGTAAATGAATGTGATTGATCAAAGTTTTACAATCGGAGAATATTTTTGTTCTTTTGGTTCTTGCTCGATTTTGTTCTCGAAATTTATCATAAAAAAACGATCGTTCCTCATAATCTATTCAATTCTTTTTCGTTTTGATTACAAATCTTACAATCTTGATAACTTCATATTCTCATCTCATCTATTTTCAGAACAAAATTGAATATAGAAATTCGACTTTTTCAACTTCCTGTAATCTGTTCCTTGTATGTAATGAATACTGCTTTATTAATTCAACAGCACATTATCAGTAAACGATGGATCAATTCATCATTACGGTATTACAGTCAATGACTCGTTAGGTTGTAATGAGTATTTAGTTCATCCTAGCAGAAATGATTCTAACCACCCTCGAATTCGTGTCAAGGCTCTTTCTAGGGACTAGCCTTCCCTGCAAGAGCCTTGGGAGGTGCTGGACAGCCACTCAAATCATTTTCACTTGATTTTTAACAATCATTGATGAGTTCCCCATATCAATTTCCCATGCGTTTATTCTTTTTGAAGTTTATTTTTTCGTTCATATTATTTTGTATTTTTTAAAATCATATACCAAATACATAATAGCGTGAGTGATTCAATTCACATTCGTATAGAAGTGGAATTCGAAGTGGAATACGATTCAGGCTATGTGTAGCGCTTGAATCGTTGCAAGCGTTTCAAAAATACTGGATATACAATGAATTCTTGACCTCAATTGAATATCTCTGTTCCAATTCAACATCTAACACCATCATCTATTTTTCCTGTATTTTGTATATATACTACAAAAACTAATCCCTCTCCACGATAATTCAAACATTTCAACGAATCATAAAACCAGCTCACCGCATCAGTGATCTTCAACCTCGAATAATACCTCCTCGATTTTTCTACGGAGTTTTAACGGCACTGTTTGAAAAATATATAATAACACGATGTTTGATTTTACTGTTTATTACTGAGATTCAAATCTCTGTGATGGATGTGATAATCTAGTGGTATCGTTTCGAGCCGAAGTTATAGGAATTATAAATCTAATTATCGTAACAATTAATTTGAATTGCAATTTAATTAAGAACTTTGGTAAATGAGATAACATAACTTTTATCGTAGCATCATTGAAACTTACGAACATATTCGAAGGTGGATAGGTTTCCAGCGAATTCGATCATTGACGCTGGCTGCAACAATGGTTGTGTGTTGCTTAAATAGACGAAAGCATATCGTAACGTATACATATATTGCAGCAATAGCAGGTATATTCGTTAACTCGATTAGCCTTAATTAAGCACCAAGCTTATTCCGATCTACCGAGTAATCGGGTCGTTCATAGAGTTTGTAGGGTATAGTGTAGAGACTTTATCTCCGTACTCGTATAGACGTGTACGTGTTTACAATGTTATACAAATGTTACTTTAAAATAGACTTAAGGTGCGCTCGCTTCTCTTACTACCTACTTCGCTCCCCCCAACTACACACATTTAAAGTGATATCAGCAACAAAGTTTCTGGATTTTACTTGTGAGAGGAAGAAAACACGTATAATACCGACAAATCGACGAAGACTTTGAGTTCTGACATAGACCAATTATCGTCGTAATTTGTGAAATGAATTAATTATTCGATTACCCTTGTTCAAACTTTTGACTAAGAATTCTCGATATTTAAGATTTTAATAATCACGGGAGGATTCGTTATACTCGAATTCCCTTTTCTCACCGATAAAAATCAAATCCAATAATTCGCTCTTGATTCGGTTTTTCTGTTCTGAATTGCATTGATCGATTTTCTTTTTCTAATAAGTTGAAGAGAGAGAGATAAAGAGAGCAAGATAGGGGAACTTGGAAAGAGGGAGAAAAGAAATGATAAAGCCAGGGGAAGAATTTGATATCGAATGTCGAAGATACACTTTAGAATCTCGTTTTACGGATTTAACATCGATTCCTATGCACAAGACTATCGTGAATCGACGTCGCAAATGGATATCGGGTAGGTAACTGGAAGACAGATGAGAAAAAGTAGGATGAAGTTTTGCAACTATCTATCATGTATTCTCGGCCAAACTCGATTGAATGTATGACTTAGGCAAACGGACCCGTATATCGAATCATCGAATCCCATGTTTTTCCTTCAGAATTGAACGTGCGATCTGTATAAAAACACCTCTTCTTTTTTGTGATATTCTAATAATTCAATCTTCTTCATTGTTGTGATATCCTGCATACATTCCCCAGCTGAATGATATTCTTTTTCTAACGATTCAAATTCAATGTTTACACGTGATGAAACTAAACCAGCACCCGCGATCACCCTGAATCTACTTCATCGTTCGATGTAATCTTACTACTGTGTCCAAAGCATAAGGTGACATAGCATTTATTTTCAGAAATCTCTTTTCATGGCCAAGATGGCCTTCAACTCTCTCTTTGATTCGGCTTGGATTTCCACTATCGACTCAAAACGGTGTCTCCTGAGTGGTTTTTTGAGTTTGTTGAATAGCCAAAAGTCGCCCGGTGCCAAATCAAATGAATACGGTGGTTGTGGAACGACATGGGTCGAGGTTTTTTGCAAAATAGCCACGAAGAATCAATGCAATTTTGTTATGCAAAAACCAAGGGTTGTCTCGCCACAATTCCAGTCTCTTGAGGCTGATAGCTTTACGTGAACGACGCATAACGCTCAAATAATATTCTTTGTTGACAGTTTGACCCGGTGAAAGGAACTCAAAAGTCACAACACCACCAATAATCGAAGAAATCAGTCAACATAATCTTGGTTTTTGAGCGACTTTGGCGCAGCTTTTTTGGTTTTGCCTTACCTTTAGCGTGGGTATTCACTTGATTCATCGATTGTTTGCGGATCGTCAGCATGAATCCATGTCTCATCTCTCGTAATAATGCGTTTCATCTTGTCCTGATAGTCAGAAAGCATTGTTTTCACACACTTCAACGTGACGATGTTTTTCCAGGAAATTCAGTGTTTTCGGTAATAGAAATTTGACGCGTCTGAGGCCCAAAACATCCCTCAAAATGGAAATGCCAACATCATCAGCAAGATTTCTAATTGTCAATCGACGATCCACAAACACCAAATCTTCGATTTTGTGGACATGCACTTCGTCAGTTGAAATTGATGGTCGACCAGGACGCTTTTTTTTCGACATAGCCTCATCACCAAAAGCTTTCTAAAGCACCATCCTCAACGAACCAGCAGCAGCATTCTTTGCTCTACAAATGCAGACATTATAAAAATCGAAAAATTCACTTCCAGCAGCTTACAAAACGAGGCATATCTCAAAGACTAATGATTATTCTGATGTGACCCTTGGCACGGATATCAAAGACAGCCTCACTAACCTAGAAATGACAGCACTTCCCCAAATACATTCGTGCACAGAGTTTGAATTCAAATGTCACTTTACTTTTTGGACACAGTAGTAAGAGATTCAACATAATTACCTTCTCAAGTCTATACCGTATTCCCATGAACTTGAATTAATTCGGTGTACTGGTTGATTCTATGAGAAATTCTAGCCAAATACAATGCGGTCGGTTTCCTCCTTATTGCCGTTATGATGAGATAATTAATGGAAAGTACTGCTACTTTGTTCATTGATCGATGGGAATCCTATGTACACCCACGTAGAAAAGTAGTTGTAATAAAATTGCATCGAGCTCAGTCCATTTCACGTTGCATCGACCCACAAATATTCTAGCATCAATGGTTCGTCCGGTGGATATCTCGGTTCAAAGATGACCTACATAATTGACATTCCACAACGTTGACATCATGTACATAGAGTAACATTGTATAGATTGTATACCACCGCTGAGGTCAGCCAAACAGAGAGATTAGTAAAGCGAATGGAAGGGATCAACAATCACGACACCTTTAGTTTAAACCTTTTGAAATTGACGAGAGATTCCATGTAAATCGAAAGTAATCCTCGGATGATGTACGTTGTAGAACACGCCTAGGAGAAAGCTACGAGGTAGCAACTCTTCATCTCTTTCGTATTTTTCAGCACGTATGTTGGAGTTTTCAACAACAGGGATTCATTATTTTTCTTTGAAAGAATTTCAGGATTGATTTTTCAATTGATTTTATGAAACTGGTTTTCATTGATAATGATAATCCGATTTCAATCTCTTTTCAAAGTATGAAATTCCTCTACAGAACAAGTCAGACGCTTATAATGTATGAAGATTGAAGACCTACATACGTGGATTTGATTATATTCATCTGCTTCGTGTATGTAATAGTTTCGATAATATCAGAAATTAACGATTTATACACAAGGCATCCATGCATCCACGTCGATGTTCAGGATAAACTATAGGTGTGAGAGAGATAATTTTATGTACTTGGTGTATATTGATACGGTGTGGAGAAAAGAGACGTTGCTATACGATATCCTGCATCTTACAGCGAATGCATGGCATAATCTCAATGCGGTAAACTCAGTCAACGTCTCTAATATAACCTTAATGCAATCAACCTTGTCCTTATATAGCAGTTTTCAGTCCTTGTACCCGTATTCCCTATCCACTTGCCTTACGTTATACAGTTTATCTGCAAAATCTACTCCCATTTAAGTCAATTTCAGCGTTCGAAGCAGTCCTGATGCGCCTCGCGTGAATGAATCTTTTCATTTTCATTTTTATTATCTTCCTTGTCTTGATGGTTGTCAAGTTGAGTGGCTTCACTCTGAAATTTTTTATCTTCAAGAACTTTTTGATACAATCAACATCTTTTGGATCCTTGAAAATCGTCCAAAAGATTTCATTTTCTCAGAGGATCTCAATATTTTGTTGGATGCTGTAATTACAACCACTAAGGAAATTAATAACTTCCCGAAAGATAGTTTGATAAGCTTTGTGGCGAAAGCTTCGGAAAGTTCGTCTGAGAATATACTCTCACACACTTTTACAAATAAGAAAAACTTTGGTGCATGTGCATATATATGTATATATTAGTATTTACATCACGTTTTTACCTGTTTACGAAAAAAATAATTAGTTACCCTCATTTCAAATTAGTTCCAGCAACTAGATAAAGTTGTTGATATTTGGATAACTAAAACGGGCGTTGGCTCAACTAAATTCAAATTTAATTCCTCTGACTTGGGTTTCTGTTACTAATTTGAAGTTGCCTTTACTACAGCTTTTATCACCGGCTTCTACTCTTTTATTACATTCGGTCAAATGAATTATTTTTTTCGGTGCAGCATAGATGAGGTCCGTTTGAATTCAAAATACGAAAAGTAGGGCAGCATTAAAAACTCCATCATTCTGCAGTAGCTTCAGAAATATTGGCTGATATTTCAATTCAGGGCTGGATTTTATATCTGCGGGTTCCCTTATCTTGAATGAATCTGAGGTAGAGTGATTTAAAATCCTTCTTCATTTTCGTGATTCCCAATTATTCTTTCAAAGTAACGTTCATTCATTATTTGTGGCGTGGAATCCTAGACTTTGATTGAATTCAAAATTACAGGGTTTATTATGTCGCAATACAGAACACGTGAGTTCACACATTAGTCCGAAACTGTCCCTTAACTATTCATCGATGATGATCTATCACAATCCAAACTAATCTTCTGTAAGCAATTTATAATCTACACAAAATCCTGTTATATATTTTGATTCTAAAATCTCTCCTTTTTCAAATCGGATCTGCGAATTTTCATCAATTATCTTTGGAATTATCTAGTTCTCACGAAGCTTTATTAAGGCAAAAACAAACCTGATCATTTTGAAATATATCATTTCTTGAAAACAAAACGCACATGTTAATATCCATAAATCAGCAAGTGTTGTGTAGATAATAACGTTTTGTATCATAAAAATTTATCGAAATGTAAACGCGTTTCTGCACGACGTATCATTCTTGCAAACATAGATGTGGAATATATGTAGTTACCGACACGTGTGTGTGTGTATATAATAAATACGTGGTTGTACGTAGGTACATGTGACTACCGTTGTACCTGTAGTCACTATATACCGACAATGCGGATGAAATTAATCACCTTCGCATGCGCCCAACCAATTGACGCCGTCACGATTCACCAGCGAATGCACAGTGGGTTCTCTACCTTCCCTACATGACACCTTCTCAACCTCCCGCCTTTTATCATGTTTTTCTTTTTTCCTCTCTTCATTTTCTTGCCACCGACGACGGGCGTAAATATCACCCCTGATTATATGTATTCCAGCTCTGTGAAATTCTCCTGTCTCCTCATGTAATTTCATACTCACCTGTCTATGTATATATTTTGTGTAATATTTGGAATGATCGAAATAGTTGAAGAACTTTGAAATTTCTTCTCGAAATGTGGTTCATATCGTTGATCAGATTCATTGATTGGTATTTTGAGGGTTATGGATCAGAATTTCTTTATAAACAAATGTCTGATGAGAATATAGAGTATCCTAATGGAGCCATGGCAGGTTACACTTCAATACAAATTTTGAAGGTCTTCACGGAGAAGAATAGTTAGCTATCATTTGGATAGCTAAAAATTAGCTACGGGAGCTATTTTTTAGCTGCCACAGCTACTCACTTAGCGGGATTAGCAAGAAATGTAGCTAGCGTAGTGCAAATGCATCAGCTAAGTTACTTGGCTATCCAAATATCAACCACAAAATCCGTGCAGCCACAGCTACAATTTTCTTTTGTAATAGCTAGTAAAGAGCTATAGCGGTGAAAAGAGGGTGCTAAAAAAGTAAATAGCTGCTACAACTATTTCCTTTTTTTTCGTGTTCGCATTTTACCAAACACTTCTAAGTTAATTCACAAGTTGATTGATCTATAAATTAATAAATCTATAAATTTCTCACCATACCCTTCTTCTCGAAAATTCATGAATATTTTTTACAGTTTACTAATCAACCCGGGTACATTCCCAGAACTAAAAATTGTAACCGTAAAAAAATCGGATGGTTCCAGATATCATTTCTTCCGGGTTCCAATCTAGATGGTTTCCATTCGGTCGTTATACGGTTTCTATCCAATTTTTGAAACAGGGAAATGTGAACTCACAGCTTCCCATGGGCCGGAATTTTCCGTTCTCCGTTCTGATGTGATCTCCGCAGATCTAATCGAATTCAACCAATTGAAAAATAATTGGATTTGATTGATTGGTTGAAGATCTTATAATCAGCAGGAAGTCCTATGAACCCAAATAACATTTCGCATACTCTGGGATATCATGAGATCACTCCAGGTTATCTGGAATACCTGAAAGATATGGTCTAAGAAAATAAGATCTGAGTACCGTTTAGATCGGTCATTTTCCTAGTTGAACTTCAACCTGAGTCTAGAACTTCAGTCAGGGAGAAAATAAGAGTGCACATGGCCGGGATTCCATTGATAGTGAAGATTGATACTCACCTTACTCATTTTTTATTAATTTTGTTCGTGTTAACAAAAAATTACATACACTCGAGAGCACCCCGTAGACCCTAGAGTTACTAGATCTCCCTACCCAAAATACTCCAAGAGGACTGAATAAAATGAAATAAAACAACCAGCCAAACCTTGATCTATACAAATGGAATGTCTGGCTGGTCGTTTTATCCCATTTTATTTAGTCCTCTTCAAGTATTTTGGGTGGAGATATCTAGTAACTCTAGGATGCCTTCGATGTAGATGCATAATTAAACTTTGAATAGTAAGCACAGAAACGCGCAATTTTATACTATTGAGAAATAAAATTGCAGTAAATCCAACTGCCAGAAGCCCATAGAGAGCGCGTAGCCCAAGTAGGACATGCCAATACTGAGAGTTGATCCAAACTTGGCAAAATATTGGGCTGCCAAGCATGGCGAATCAATATCGTTTCAACATAGAACCATTCGTCATTTGAAAACCCATACCATCTTTCATAAGAAATACTACCAAACCTCCTCAATTCCTAAACGTTTAGTGAATGAGCGACACACAGCGAATTTGGTCGTGAATACTATATTATATAATAAAGATTGAAGAACACTGAGTAATGTAAAGCAAAATTTCAGTAATCCTTCTTGAAATTTCATGAAACATCGCTGAAAATTCAGTACTATTTAGATTTATCGAACAAGTATATTACTATTTACCGGACCCCTAAATCGCTTTTCTCTCAGTGTGATATAACAAGAGGCTCAAATTTGGCAAAACATTGGGCTGCCAAGCATGACGAACCAACCCTAGTAGAAATGCTCTAGTCATTGCCGAGTTTTGTAACGCTTGACTAGCCAAAAAACTAGACACTTGCCAGTACCTCACCAGAACCCTACGAGGCACTTGCAAGCGTCTAGTTTTTGGCTAGTTAAGCGTTACAAAACTCGTCAATGACTAGAGCATTTCTACTTCGGAATATCGGACCAATATAAAACCATTTGTTATTTTAGAATCCATACCAGGTTTAATAACCCGAGTAGAAATTCATATTGGGTGTTCGATCAGGACCAGATCTGGAAAGCCTTATCTCAAATCAAGCCCTGATATGGAATGTATTAACGCACCGTTGTATCAGAGCCCGATGTAATGAACTATGATAGGGCATACCAAATTACAAACCTAGCAGGGCCAGAACTGGTTGACCTTAATCAGGCGTGCCAAATCATGGCCTCACCAGGACCAGATCAGGTGTGCCAAAATAAGATGAGCCCTATCACTGCCCGATCGGGCTCATAATGAACATGAGGCTGGCCATACAATTTTTCTGCTCGGGAAGGAATGCATTACAACAAGTGGTTGAAGCTCGGTAAAACAATCAACTCCCAAGCATGGTGAACCAATATTGAAAACCTATATTGCATCTTCATTTTTGCAGTTATTGCAGAATTGTATCAATATTAATTATTATTATGGTCGGAAATGATTTTTTTATGTCACAAATGGCATGAAAAATTACGTCACTTTTCCCTCCAAGAAGTATAAAGAATGAGTTCGACACTTGGCACAAGTTAATATACACAACTTGGAGCAAGTCTACTTTGGTCATATAGATCAAGCTTCAAAAAACTCATAATCAATGTATAATGATACATAATGTCATATTCTGGCTCAATATTGAGTACCAAGCCTTGCACGAGATTGTCATCCCAAGCTTTTACCAAGCACTCCCACATCTGGGAGGTTTCAATAGCAGCGAAAAGGTGCCCGTGCGCACTTTCATCTTCTTGCTGCTACATCATTCGGAAGAGAAGCAACTACCTCTTGTCCCCTTCCCTAGCCACCCCGTCGGATGCCAGGAAAACGACCATCCCCAAGAGAACACAGACCTCTAGAAATGTTCAATAAATGTACTTGACGTTCAATAGACGTTCAGCACCTTCCGCTGCTAATCCAAGTTCTAATGGGCTTCTGGTGCTTGAATCATGAAACAAAACTCACTGCAATTTCATTCTTCAATGCTATAATATCGGGCATTGCTTCTCAATACGGGATTCAAGAGAATTTAATTATGTATCGACATTGAAAGCACCTAATTCTTTTTATCATGAACGAAATGAGAAAAGAAATAAGAAAAGGTCTGTTTCCGGGTTCCACCTGATAAGGAGGTGCTTCAATGTTTACTATCGATGAAATCCCAGTCGTGAGCACTCTCATCTTCCTTCTGCTTGTTTGTAGAGAAACAACCTATACTCCTCGGTGACCATTAATGCATTATAACACCCAAAGGAGATAGCGAACAAATATCTTCGTGGAGTATCCTCTCTCTAACCTAAGTTCGTCTGAATCATAGGCAACCTCACCGACTCTTCTATTTTTCATATTTCTCAATGCCGTCATTTCAACTAATCCGCAACGAAGCGTTGATAATTGTGGTTGACAGCATGAAATATACGTATCAAAATGAATCTAAAAACTACCGCGATCTCCTGATTCAATGTTTTTGGCGACAACAAAAATACTTCCTATCTACCATCAAGGATCTGATGTTACCAAAATTTTTCGTATTATATGAGTATAATTTTGGTATGTTATACAATTATTATGGATCGAAGTCTGGAAAATGCGTCGGCATAAGTGCATTGTATCCGGATTACTTCAAGGGCAATGAACTTCATTTGGGAGAATAAATAAAGATTCTTGAAAATAAGTGCTATGTCACTTTATTTTTTGTACACAGTAGTAGTTCAATCACAGGATTGGATAGGTTTTTTCAGAAGCTAATAACATCTCCCCAATCATAGCCTCGTACGAGTGGATCCTCATCAACGCCTGGAGAGTCATGAAAGTCTCACGACTTGATGATATTTTATTTTGATTGTGTTCGCCCTTGGTCCTTCACTATACTTCACTTCAGTTATCTTCAGTGACAGGATAGCGGTAGCGTCTAGTGGTTTTCAGGAGGAACTGACGTCTCAGGGCAAACTCGCGTCTGCCTATTTATATACAAATTATATATAAAATTATACATGATTTCGAAAATTTTTCCACTCACGAAGTTCCCGCGTCAGTACTATATCGATTTTTCTTTCCCCGCCATATTCGTATTATCGGTAAACATAAACCCATAAGCCTTCGTGAAGCCATGTGATATCGCAGCATCCCTAGAGTAATTTCTATTCCCCTACTTTTTAATCGTTTCAAAAATGTTCACAATACACGTCAGGATATTGAGTTTTGATAATCTTGTAAATCACTCCCTCGCTTCGAAACTAAAAAATTGAAATTGCCTTGTATTCGTTTCTAACCCAAGCGTATCTCACATATACGTGTACATATGACGGATAAATATTGTTTCAATAAATTCCATCCAGAATGAAATTCAAAGAGCAGGTTTGGATTGGGAAACAATTTCTCACACCCACGTTACAATTCAATGAATTACATCTGTTGTCCTTGTTTTTTCTACGTTCCTGTCAGAAAATATATTGGATCACGTATCATATTTCAAAGTAGGAGTCTTCGGATGCGCAAACATCAGAATTTTATGACTCTATATTTTTCTTGTAACACTCGAAAATGTATGGTGTTACGTACAGCGTGCTAAATCTGATCGGTCAATATCGCAACGTTTCGCGTTGAAACAACATGGAGTTGAAATAAGTAAACTTGTATCGAATGATTTTTCATGGAAGGTGATTCGTCGCTCGCATTGAAACAGGTGAATTGATTATCATCATTCAAATCAGATTTCATAGAGAATTCTTCAAATTGAGACAAAGTTGATTATTCTTTCGCACAGAATTTATAAAATTTCTATACAAACCCCATATATTTTCATTTCTCATCCGAAAAATTTATACCTTCCATAACTTTCCATCATTATCATATCGATATACAACTTTGTACAAAAATCTCTTTCCGCTGTGGATAAAATCTGATTCTGAAAGTTAGTTTTCCAGATATAACCCTCGAGAGTCGATCAATTACTCCAACCACTTTTCGAGGAAACCAAAGCTCGACCTATCGAGCGTAAATTGGACACCTTTGATGATTGATTCATGGAACGTGAGTGTAATTGGTCAAGTTTCAGTGGCAATATCTCGAAACCCAACTTCAGGGGTGGAAGGTCGTCGCGTTTGAAAAGATCTCAGGTTTAGGGACAGGGCGACCAATTGTACTTTCGAGTTGAGAAGAAAAATATTGACGTGCGCGTAAACTAAAAATTACAATTCTTTCAGAATATTTTTATTCTGGACAGAACAATGTACGTGAATTCAAAGACTGGAATGTCACAGTACGATCGATTCACTTTTGAGTCACCTAATGAGAAAATAATTGGGTATAAAGCTTTATGCGTGGACTGCGATCGATAAAGAACGCTATTTAAAATTCAAGAATAAAGTTTATGACAGTAGTGAAAAATGTGGGTGCATTGATATGTGACATTTATGCTTGCTAACCCGAATAACGCAGGGGCATTGATATGCAATGTACGAACAAATCGATCCACGGTTAATAAATTTTCTGTTGTTCAAATACGTCTTCATAGAATCGTTGGAAGCGCTGAATTATCGTTGTAAATTTATTGGCTAACATTTTCATTCCGCACTTTCAATGTTTTCATTAAATGAGTGCATTCCATAACTGCACGTATCATTCAATTTCACACACATCTTAATGAAAACAGAAAACACTCCTTTAGAGTGCCTGATATTTTAGATTTGGATTGCAATTGGAACTCAAATTATTCGATCAACAACTTCGAAGATCAAAATCAGTCAAAAAATGAGACAAAAATAAATGTTAATTTATCCACGATACATTTATCAATTGGTCAACGCAAATCAATCTAAATTTAAATCGTTTACATCAAAAATGTGAATGATTGTTACGTTTTCGTGTATATAATTCGAAATTTGTACATATGTAAAGTTTCTTGTCTTTCCTAGCAATGTGAGGAAACGTCACAACAACCATGTGTTACATCAAAGTATCAAAGCGAGTGCAATTCTAGTTTCGTTTACATCAAAGTTGGTAATATTTACTCTCCAACCAACCGAATGTAACTGCAATTGTGGTTGATTCATTCATTTTTGATGGCAAATGTTACAGTCCTCATTTACAGTTGGATGTGTTCTTAATTCATTGATAAAAGTCGTGCCAAGGCAAGTGTAAAAATAATTTACATAAACAATACTCAATTTGAATAATAAAGGAGTCTACTTGAATATTCAAAGGTATTTGGAATTATATACCCTTCTCCAACCTAAATGAAAATTGTTCCCACATAATACATTTTTCGTCAGTAACTCTCATCTAAAACGATCATTCTTTTAACAATTGAGTTTCTGTGTATATTGAAAAAAAACTCCTTCAAATGCTATTTTACCTTAAATTGAGGAACAAAAACTTTATCCTTTTTCGATTGAAACTCTATCTGATTAATTGAAATTACACTCATTTAAATACATGTTTATTCGTTTCTATGTGCTTAATTACTTCTCTAGTTCCGAAGTACACTTCAAAGCTAAGAGACACCAAGAGGTATCTTATTCGACTAAACTTGAGCTTCAGTAATCTTTTTGTACATCTAAATCTTGTACAAGAAGGAAAGTTAATTACACTAAGTATCTGATGGGATGCATTATCGTATTAGGTACCATTGTACCTAAGATATTATCAAATTCAAATCAAATGACATTTTATATGAAATTGTGTAATTTTATACCAAAAAAGTATCTCTTTTTGTTTCAGGTGAGGACTTAAATTATACACACTAAAGTTGTTCACTGTACTTTGAAGTTGGTGAGTTTTTTTTGGAATATGTTGATGGTTAAAATCTAAACGCAGAAGACAGTTTCATAAAGTATTAATGCACTTCACAGTAAAGTAAGGACAAAATCATATTGTGAAGTTACGCATTATGTTGTGTCATTATAATTACTATAATTTCTGATGGAGATCAACAAAATTCTATAATTTGATAATGGGAAATACAGTAATTTTGATGTACACTTTACTGTGAAGTGTAGTCATTTTTTTTCCAAACACAGATGGAGGACGATGTAGATCACTGTGAATAGGAAAATATATTTCTGGTATGAAACAAACTGAAATACATTTGTACAAAAACATTGTATCAAATTTTCATCGATATTTCATAAAAGTTCATATAAATTGTATATTTTCACCACAGAAAAGTGTCAATAATACTCTCAATAAAATATCGCCCATCCCTAATTAATATACCAAATTGTATCCTTTGTGGAATACCGTAACATGCGTTTGGAAAGACTAAATACCGTATACGGGTTTCCACCGAACTGTTAATTTTGATAAACACAGCATGCAATTAGAATAATTGAGAACAACGATCGATAACAGACATTCGGAATTGGTGGAACGTAAATGAAGATGTTATATTACATCGCGGTAATGTAAAAGACTGCACTCAAGTTTGAGACCCGCCTTTGTTGACCTAGAAAAATGATTGGAGAGCAATTAAGATGTTTCGTCTCAAGTGTTGTATTCTGCTAACATTGTACTCTCAGATGTTCGTTTATTCAGTTCTCTGTGGAACAGTTATACGATACAAAATCCTCCTCTTTGAACAACTAACTGAACTCAAAACTAATGAAATGTTCTAGTTAACGTGGGATCGTAGAGAACAACGATGTATGTAGCAATCTTCGCGTATTATTTTTACCAGAAGATATTGCAATTATCGTTTGATAATTCTATCCTTACGTCGATAGCAGAGGGATCAGGTTGAAATCTGGTTCTGATTATCAGGAAATGTAATTGCAACTGTTGAAAATTGTTCGAAATTTCATATCTTTCGCAGTCATATTTGTAACTGAAATTCAAAATTTTTGGTATTTGAATAAGGAATTAATTCACGAGTAATTGAATTTTTCAAATTTTTACTATAATATATCACACATTTATGTATATTTTCGTGACTGAAATTTCATAACCATGTAGCCTAAATCTTCAGTGATGTGATGTTTCAAATTCCCTGATGAAGAGATTTCTCTAAATCTTTCTGAAACAGAGGAAATTAGAAAAATTTAGAATGCATCACTGCTTGACGAGTCTCTAACTTTCTCTGAATTTCTTTGAATCGCTCTGGATCTCTCAGGAAAATGTCTCAAAACATGGAGAGATTCAAAGGGATTTCAAAGAGATTCAAAAACATTTTTTTCAACAGGGTTAGACGACCTAAATTTTTTTTCCTGAAGGAATAACCAGAATATTCGGTTAATTTCTGATCAAAGTACTGTATCCAGTCATCATATGCATTCTCTGATAATCAGAGCCAGATTCATACATAAATTCATGTTACTACCGTCATTTCAAATAATGAAATAGTATAACGGAAAACTTCGAAGAATAGTATCGTCCTGCGAGAATAAAATCCCATAGGATTATTGCTATCGTAAATATACTCTTGGATTTTATTCGTTAATCAGATCGAATTGCAAATCGGATATTTTTGTTTCCGTTATTGATCCCGCCGTTAGTATTCAATGGGAAGTAATGAAAAATCGATGCACCGATTCGCTTTTGTTAGTTAAATTTGAGAAGAATCTTTTTAATAATCATTTGCCAAGATGAAGATATAATCATAAGAATGTAAAGAGCCGTACAAATGATTTATCGTATGATTTTGAATCGAATGAAATTCTGTTCTGAATTTATCTACAACTCAATTCGAATTCATCCATCCAAGAGTATTTTCGTCCTCCGAGATTTTCTTCTCTCCTAAAAATGGATACAAGAACGTCATTAACATAGTGAAATTCGAACATGAAATTTCATATTCATACCACGAGCGAGTGATGAATGTGGATTTACGTTCTCTATCATATTCCTCTTTTATATTATTACTTTTTTCCCTCCTTGTCGTCATCTCAAGAATACCTTTTTGACAGTATGAAATTCGCTATTCGCGGATGCATGAATATTTTTTTATCACGATAAATTGAGATTCGTATACACAGAGTGTGAGAGTTCTCACTTGATTATCGCGATACTCGAAATAACGCCAATTTTTGCCACGAATGAAAACCACAAGTAGACATTTTGTGGGGAAAACAATTCGTTCGTTTGGATGGTGCAGAGTCAAATATCGATTGAAAAAAATACGCGCTTATGCGATGGAAATTGAAATGACGTGATAAACAACTATACCTATCGTTGAGAGGAAGAAAAAATCAAACGAAAAAGGAAAAGAAGAGTTTGTATTAAGATAATCATTGTATCAGACAAATTGTTTATGAAGATAGATCTTTGAACTTCTATACGCAACAGACCGTGAAAGGTATGAGTTGGATAAAGAGTTATTAAATCACTCGATCATCCAGTCATTAACCTGTTCCAATAACTGTAGCGAGCTCCATATTTGACTGTGAAGGATTGGCGCTCGGTATAAATTGCTTCAGTATCGAATAGGTATCATCAACTTTAATCAATTCAACTGCTCTCGGAGCAGTGATAAATATATAAAATCAAGCATGATGTTTTTGTAACAGTACTTCGAATAATAATTATTTTGTATCATTTTTCCGTAATTTAATTGATGAATCTCGTAACGGAACCGACTATGTTAATCTCTTTTATGGAATGAAGACCCTGGAAGAATTGTATTAGATCATCTATACGTATGATTGATATGATCAGTGTATACTATATTTCTCATTAAAAATTAAAAAAAAAAAAAAGGATACATAGGTTCACGAAATGGTAATTTGAATTGTGAAAGCGTTCAGTTCAAATCGAAATTCATGTGCACATTTCACACTCTCGTGAATCATTATTTAACGCCAGCTGTTTCATGGCTGGAGTTTTGAAAAAGAAGAAAAAAATGGTATAAAATAGGACAGTCAATCTCCTCCGACGTTCAATATTCATCAAGCAAACCAGAGGAAAACGCGCTCAAAATATCAACGAAAAATAGTTCCTCATCTTTGGTTGACGTGTAAAAATGTACATCTCTCGGTGATCAAAAGTTTATGAATGATTGAATACTCTTCGTTTAATTTCTCTGTAACTCTTCAAATTGATGTAGCTCATTCGAAGTACCGTAGGATTCGATAATAACGCAAATGCAACAATCGTTTCACAGTTGGTAAGAGAAGTTTTTTTAGTTCTCTCTAGTATAAATGTTCAATCGAAAACGAATGTTTTTGTACAAAAGATAAAAAGAGCTTATGTGAAAAAATTTATATAAAATTGTGTATGTTTTTATATAAAAATTCATTTTATTAATTCAATAAAGCTGTTTTTACGCAAGAAAAAACGTCGCGTCCTATCGTAAAATTTATACGGTCTGTAGGTCCTTCAATGAGATTTGAAAGGAAAATTCGTCTGATTTTCAAAGAGAAATAAAACTTATCCTTTTTTCTTCCCTCGTGGAACATGAATTTAGTTACACCCCGTATATACGGCTACGGGGGGTATACGCCACGAAGCAATATCGCAGGCAGCGTTTCGTCCTCGACCAAGCTGCTCTCTCCGAGATGCCAGAATCCAGATAGGAGGCGTACGGCACGGCGTTTTGGAGCGTAGCCAACGATCCTTGCTATCATATACCGTACACGTATATATATATGTATAATCGATACATATATACGTATATGCATATATATGCATCCTGACCTATACGCCTTTGGTGAAAGGTCGCAGACCTGAGGCACCCTTAATGTTCTAACGTTGTGACGTGTTCGTACGTATACGGAACTCTCAAGTGTATGCGTTCAAGTGCACGCATGTACGTGTCTACCCAAACACTTGATCAGCTAGCTTGGCTATATAATTTTCAAGGAAAAATAGAGGCTTTAAAACGATCATGCAGTCTCCTTTATTTTCCAAGAAAAATTCATCTTGTTAATGATGTTTGGGAGAAAGTCTGGTGCTTGCGGTCGACATTTGAGAAATATGTATACTCAAATTTATCATGTACACGTTACAGGATCAGAGCAGTTGAGAGCAGCATTGATTGCAATTTACGGTTCAAACTTGGGTAGATTTTGCGAGCGTAAGAACACATTTTTCTACGGGTGCGTATATTCTTCAACCTGCAAGCACCACATATCAACTTCGTGAAGAACGAATGGCGATAAAATTCGTGAAATAAAATCCCGTCCAATTGTTCCGAGTGGAACGTTGTTTCTTCCTCTATTTGCCATCAACAACGCACTCTCTCATTTATTTCAAATCACCTTTTCTCCTCCCGTTTCTCTCATTGAAGAATCTGTTGGGTAGGAGAATTTAATCCAGTCCGACCTAATTTCATTCACACAAATGTAATCTTCAAAAGTCAAAACTTCTGCGAACTCTTGATAAGTGTGTGTCTTATTCATAATCTCTTCCACCACAACTAATTTTATGAGAAAGAGAGAAATGTGTAAAATGGGTTCTTGTTCGTGGAAGAATTTCTTCTGAGAAATGTAGGAATATTCATGATTGCGTCATGTAGTACAATTGGAACATATTTTAATCCAATCGATTGGATTGTATAAACCGTGGGTATTTCTTTATAAGCTTCATAGTTTATAATAGTTACGCGTACAGTTCCAGAAACGAGGACTTATTACTTCACGTGTATTTATGTGGAATTCCTCATAAATCAACTAGACGAAGAGAAATTTGATGATCAAAGTGGTAGAATTCGTTGATGATATTAGCATTCCTGGAACTAAAGTTATTACAATGCTGAATTTCACTTTGTCGAATGTTTCAAAGTTTCAAAAAAATTCAAATGATATTTTGAATGAATATAAAGACAGTTGAATGGGATATCTAAAGGATTAAAAATTCCAGATGTTTGCCGAATGTTGAAATACATTATAAATCCAGGTTTTTAAATTATCTATTGATACTGCAAGGAATGCGATTAACATTGAAACATTTTATAATTGTGCGGATACGAGGTTGAAACTTAAAGAATCATATTGAGAATAAATTATAAAATTGTCTTCAGGTGCGCATGAAAGAAACTTCAATCCTTTCAGTTTGAGAATAGCGTTCCTTGTATATTCGAGTCATATCCTCTAAATATAATTGAACCTATCATCGCACACAGTAGAATTTTCCTCTTTGTACAAGTATCATACGATACCAACAAATTTCACCTGATCGCAGATACGAAAGATCTAGGTCGAGAAGATCTTTTTTCAGAATCCACTCTCCACACTTCTTTTCTCCTCCTCTCCTCTCTGTCTGTTTCCAAATCTTTCCTCGAGATGAGTCGAGAAATCCAGTTTCACCGGAAGTTTTGATAACTATCCATATCGGAAGTTCAAGTTTCATATCGCGAGATGCATTTCGTACGTTGAAAAGAAGAAAAATTCGTCGGAAATCCTCACCGTTACTGACACACAAAATATTCTCATGATTACAATTCTCATTTTGGTTTCTTTTTTTCGGTATTTCTCTTTGAAATAACTTATTTCTAGATTCAAAATGTAAAACGATTAATTACGAAGGAAAAATTAAAATCTCGAAATTTATATCGACGATAAGGATATTATTATACTGAGAGAAAGAGTCTATTCAAATATTCGACAGCTAGGGAATTTAGTAACTGTGAATAAAAATTTATTTGTGGTAGCTGAATTTTATTCATCACAATTATATTTTTTATTCTCATTGAATAAACCATTTTATTCATATTTCAGACAGCTAGCCTTTCATTTACCCCAACTAGAGTCTAGCTAGCGTGAATAAGAATCTAGCTGCGGTAACTAACATTCAGTTGTCCCAACTAGGTACCTTTCTCTCAGTGTACACAAAATCTGTACTCTTGTATCACTTTATCAATTATTTCCCTCACAGACGATTTTAATATACGAATAAAAATAATCATATCGATGTTATCGTTTGTTGAACTTTGGAAGAACGAACTACAAAATCAACTCTGATACTGTCTCTCACGTGGATTAGAACCTGAATCGTAAAACTATGGATACCTCACGTAATACCAACAATGTGACGAGGCAAAATACAATCGACAAAAGCACTCGTCGTGGTGGGTCTGAAAAATGTCGAGTTGGAGATTTTTCTTTTACAGACGTGCCTTGTATCGACGTTACCATCAACGTAAAGTGATATTAAAAGCATCGCTACAGGAAAATCTGTAGGAAATCACGCATGGATGAGCGTTCATTCTTGATATATAACATTGGAAATCTGAACCACACAGAGACATTGAAGTTCATAAACTTCGTATAATCTTGAAATATAGTTAGATGTTGGTAGATCTGTTCTTCACAGATGGTTAACTCAGTGTATTATGGTCCTTTTGTAACTCACTGTGCTGCATCCTTCGAAGATTTTTCAAATAAATTGTAAAATTCGTTTTAAACAATTCATTACAGGGAGGTACAGGGTAGAGTGCGTTGTACAGTCATTTTCGTAATCTGATCGATCATCCCTGTGGGTGCTAATGCCACAGTACAGACCGGGTGCATGATTCTTCATCGTGTAACTATTTATTCCATGAGTTCTTTCATAAACAGCTGAAAATTCCTTGTGATGATTTCCTATATTCGATAGTAATTGACAATTCCTCCATGGAGGAAGAAAAATACCAGCCAATACTGACAAAAAACTGTTGCCAGAGTAGCCAGTACTTCCAAATCTAAAATCTCATGGTTTGAATTCATCATGAACAAGTCGAATAAATTCACCCCATTTTCAATATCTGATATCAAAGAATTGGAAAGGAATAAATTCATCCATGTATCGAATATTCGACTATACAATACATATAATTGAATTACAAATGATAGTCTGACTCAATGAAATTCTCCGCAATGTTCAAAAGCGATACAAATATATTAGTTTCAGATACTCTCTATTAATAATGTAAATGTAACTAGCTCATGTCAAACAGCACATCCCTAGTAGAAATTTGACAGGGAATTCCCTATTAAAAGCAAGGCCCTGGTAAGGCTGCAATAGGGAACTCATAATTGAGGAAAACTTTTGATTACCTTATCAGGTCCTGACATGGCATCCTGTTTAGGACCTTACAACGATGTAACGCAAGGTTGTTGACAGGTCGTAGTCAGATTTTCCCTTTCAGTAACTCAGACATGGTATTCCTATCGGAACCTGATCAGGATCGCCTTGGCGCATCCGTATTTCAATCACGTGATAACTGACAAAACAGCCGAATCAGGACCTGATCAATTCAGAACGATAAATGTATGAAATTATTCAGAATTTTCACAGGACTCATTAGAAATTTACCTTCCTTTTTCAAATGTTCAACTGAGATCTATTTGCATTATCAATAGAATTTCTTCTGTTGCGGGGGTTTCAAAAAATTGTATGAAAAGTGAATTCCATGAAAATTAAATTGAATGTTAGAATATAGCTTAGATGAGGCCGTGATTGGAAATTCCGCTACCACCCTGATCAGATTTGGTTTTCCTGATCACGACCTTGTTTTTTCCCTGTGTTACATTTTTGTCAGGGCCTTATCAGACACTCAAGTCAGGCCCTGAACAGGAATCAGGCATGCCTAACCTGGACCTAATGTTTTCCATATCAAAATTTCTACTATGGATTATGGGGATTTCCTCACTGGTGCCTCATAAGTAATCGAGAAAAATTGTCAGATTTTCTACCAGGAACGATGATTTCTTCTCAAGAAGAAATCGCGGTATTCAAAAAATATGACACGGCACAACTATAAACCATTAGAGCCAATCAAATATATCTTGCGTTGCGTTTTTAGAGGTCCGCGGTGATACGTTGCGTTCGAAAACGGAATACTCTAAACTTTGAATACGTTGAATTGCCAGAGGTGACATAGGATAGCAACGACTTCCGGTCTTTATCGCTTTTCCATGTCATATAAATTCAGGAACAATACAAGCACGATATCGATATCTAATATACAAACATTCCCACACATTCTTTCTGTCTGTCCTAGCTATGTGCAATAAAAGTGATATTAACAAAACAAAACGAAAATGGGAAAAACCGGCGAAACTGATACGATCGTGCATCAGGAAACATATATATATGTATATGAATTTTTGAAATATACATGCGCACACAAAGGATATCGGATGAAACAAGGTGTTTGCCACGAGATGGAAGTGCATTTGTATTGCGGTTTTCTCTACCTGTGTGCAGCTTCTGCGTATTTCCTTCCTCACGTTAACTCGCAAAAAAATACGAGTATACTCATTGATTGAGACTCAATCTTCTTCTGTAAGAGTAGACAGTGAATATTTTTCAATGCATACTGTTTTTGATTGATAAATTTTGAATCAAATATTGTAGTTCAAATTCTAAAAATTCTCACAGCTCTTGATGAATTCAGTGATTTTACCAAAAACAAAAAACAACATGTTCACTCTGTCGTTGGAAAATTTGTGGTTTTTATTTGAAAATATTGAGAAGAAATTTTTGAATACTCAATAAGGTTTTGATCTGGAAATCATTCAATGATTATGAATGCTTATTTACATTTTGAGTATAATTTTGGATGAATCGTGAAATATGTGTTTACATTGATGTAACATAATTTTTATATTTTAAAAATACGTATATTTATTTGAAGAAATCCTTGACCTTTTCAGAGGATGGACTGTTTCAATAACTTTCCGCATAGCAAAAGTTTTGTAAAAGATATCTTGAAGATGTCTTATGCAACATCGAAAGAGCGATTTAGGAAGGATTCTTCCTCAAGAACACATTATTTTGAAATCGTCCTTTCAATGTTGCATAAGACATCTCTAAGATAGTTTTTAGAGAACTTTCGAACCTGCACACTCTACTTTTGCTATGTGGGTAATCATCTCAATGTCTGCCCGTCAGTTATTAGATTTAATTACATCCCTATATAGATCTACTTTGAGCTAGAAAACGGTGACTTTATGTGAATCAAACAGATTCAGTCCAATTAATTTCAACTACGTTCAATGTCCTTCTGATTTGATTTTGATTTATTCTGAAGATATGCTTTTGTATGAAATTCCTCATCAAAATCTCTGATTGGTCCTCTCTGATAAGGTCCTCGCGACAGTGAAGCGTGACATGACTTGTCAAATCTTGATAAGATAACCTTATCACAACATTGGGCTGTATCAAGGCTGACCTGATCTGGTCCATGGAATAAATTCCCAAGCGAGTAGTAGAAACTATGCAACACCTTTGAGTGATGTTATCTGTACATCGTATGTAGCGAATGGATGATAGATACCGTTTTTCCACAATGACTTGTATTATCACAATTCGCGGTAATTCATACTTAGACGATACGAGTGTCCCTGTTTTCATCACAATATTCAATTTTATATCCAATTTTAGGTTGATGAATAATTTTGAAAGAAACTCTATGCTGAGGATATAAATAATATTATAACCTTTCAGATCTTTTTGTGACATTTCGCCATCCTACTAACTTTGGTTTGATACCGATGCAGTTTCATTTCTCTGCAAAAAGGCAGAAATTATTGATTCGATATTGGCTCAAGATTTCCGAACATCAATGCAAGTTGAAGAAACATTCTGAATAGAAACGCTTTTTTGGGCAAATACAACGTTGTCAGTACTGGACTATTTTCTACCTTTAGCAATTTCCACGTAGATGGTTGAAATATCCAAAAAAGATAAATGAAGTAATATCTCGACCTAAATTCTTCATTCAATAAAATACTATTAGAAGTATCCTAAATCAAAAGTAGGATATATTTGGATTTGAACTGAAGAATCACAGGGTCAAATCGGTCACTGTAGTTTCAATTTATTTCGTCTAGCCATGCACGAATTCCAATTGGATTCCTGGAATCTTTTGAAGTTCTCTCTTACGAAGAAAGAAAAGTTCATTCTTCGAATACAGAAAATTTAATTTTCATTGAACTAGAATGAAATTTGTGCGAATGCATGTTATTTGGAAAAGAGATCGTTTCGAGTAGATTAAAAACAAAAGAACCCTTTGAATGTCATTCAAAAACGTGTAATTTCAACCATGCCAGAGCTTAAATTAATGAAATGAATCAATAGAGACATCAATTGTTTTTCACAATCGTTCTTTTGAATTTTCATTTCATTTGAGCTTACTATAGAAATCCCATTGAGTGAAAAGTTCTCGTCAAAGGGGAGGAGTGGTTCTTTTATCCAATCATCGAGATCCGATTGTGACAAATTATATTATAACCCCGTTCATCGATTGTTCTGTTTCATTACATCGGAAAATATAAATCTACTTCAAATGATTCTCGATTGATTTAAAATAATAGAAAATACGAGCATATTCTCACTCTTCAAATTCAAATCAGTGGAATCTCACTATTTCTGCAGTTAAAAATCGACCACTGCATGGAGTCAGTGGAATATCGGTTGGGAGTGTTCCTGATCCAAGCAGACACAAAGATATATTTTAGAATTCTGAAAGATAAGTACAAGAAGTCAGGAAAAATTTTCTATAAGATATCTTTTCGTATTCGAAAAGATGTTTCATGGAGCATGAATAGATTTCTAAAAGATCCCTCGGAGACTTCTCAAAGATATCTTTGAGACGAAATTAAAAAATCCAAAAAAGTTCTGCAAGATTTCTTAAATATATCTTGAAAAATTCATAAAAAGGTTTTGGGAGAAGCTTGAATTTATTCACAAAAAAATTCCTACGTCTGCTTTCGAGCGGAAGAAGTTCAGTAATTTGTAAAATATTTGTGCCTTGTACTTTTTGCAGAATTTAAAATCTCTTGGCATGTATATAGATTTCTCAAGCTTTCGATTTGTGAACGAATTTATCACATGTATAATTCGATTATAATAAAAGGCACATTCCAAGTGTTATTCATGTCAATTCATATGATCACGTATTCACAACCTAAAAACCTGCTGACAATCTATCTTCTTAAACATATCTTGTTGAAGTCTTGCAAGAAGATATCTTTCAAACGCTTCTCAAAGATATCTTTAAGAACTCTTCAAGAACGTCCTTGAAGATCTCTTAAGTTAGTATTCTTTTAGATATCTTCAAGAACTGCGTGCTGTGTGGGGACTGATCGAATCAGTGAGATTTCGCTACAAAGATCAGTTAATATTCACCGATTGTGCATTGTATATCCACTGATTCGCAGTGGTCGACTTTCCGCTGCAATCAGTGAAATTTCACTGTTTCAAATCTAGAGAATAGAACAAATTTACGCGTGATGATTATTTTTCAATGAGAAGGGTGAACGTTTTCCACGTACGTCCGACTATAAAGGTAAATCGATGAACAGGTACCGGAAGTAAGCGTTATCCTCTTTCGCCTCTGGTCGACGACAGAATGCGATTTCAACCTTCCGGTGTTCGGTACTTGAACATGCTGTGTATTGTCACAGTAGTGTCGCGTAACATTGCCTAGAGCATAACGTTGCGAGTAATTTCATGGTCGACGATTTCGCGCATTATAACCATGACGAAGAACGCGACAACGATAAAAATTCAGCCAACGATGTAGTTTTTCCTTTGATAATACTAATACTTGAACAAAGCATCACAAGTGTGGGTACGTATGTATGTACATAGACCGAAGATATCGTACAAAATATTTGTATCTCAACATCTGAAGTGCGTATCAGTGCGTTGCATTGTATATCATAGGCTGTGTCGTTGCAACCACTTGATACGTCATTCTCACTGTTGCCATTACTGTTGCAACCACAAAACCGATCCTACGTCGTACATGGTAAACATTAATCGTCCACAATGTCTACCGCATATATATATATATGGTCCTTGATCAATGAATGGGAATGGGAGGTCTATTTGTCACAACAACGATTGAATCGACGATTTATAAATACAGTGATGCTCTTTACGCATCGATGCTAATTAGGATACAACATGAGTACACAAACAAGAATGCCACGTGATTTAGAATGCGAAAACATAATCAACGGTAATAATATTCGCATACCTCATTGTGATTCCAAGAGTTTTTCTTTAATACGTATAACGATATATTCCATTTACTCTTTCAATTATTCGTTTCGTCATCCCTATATGCACGATTCTCTCTACAATCGCGTATCATAGTGTACATTTGATGGAATTTTTTAATATTCGTGGGGTAAACATTCCCCATATCAGAATTTTTAGGCTCCGCCGATGCTGACAATAGAATATAGCTTGGCGCAATGTTGATGAACAACAAATATAATGTTGCACCGATATCGGTGTTCAACAGATTTCGGTTGTCAGTCTACCATTGATTCACAATTTCGCCAAGCTTGGCGCTTGCTAGGCTCATCCTTGGTCCAACATTGACCGAACGATAGATTCTATCGAAAGTTAGGATCATTTGGAACGTGGTTGAATATTGCCACAAACTTTGGTCTAGTCTGGATAAAAATTAGTTTTCAATGTAGCGCCGATCATTGGTAATAGCATGGTTCCGTATTGGCATGCTCCATGCTCCTTAATTTTAACTTTCGATGGCTGAATGGCTAGCTAAGTTATTAATCGAGTATTTCCCACGAGTAGTGAAAGATGTATACAAGGAATATATAAGACTCAGATCATTCTCTGGAAGAACAGTCAATCGTTCTTTGTGACAGGTTACACCAGAGAGCTCCTACCACTGATCCATATTGTGTATACTTCTCATGGCAAACTTCAGCGACAAAAAACACCGAGTTGTTCAGAGATAAATAAGGAAAACACAATAAGATCCGAAATAACATATATTGGAAATTGTGAAATACTTTTTATACATTTCTGGGTGAATTATTTTTCACAGTTTTATCATTGGCGCAACATCGATAAACAAATTTTTCTATTGTTTGCCAATGATGGTCTATTTGATTGCCATTCATGCACCAATCATGAGGCTCCATTGGAAAAACACATTGATAAATCATCAAATGATGTTATCATTTCAGTGTTGCGTCATGTTTGGTTACCAAGCCTTGGCCATACTTTATCTACATTGCGCCATGCTAGCACCAATGATCAATTTCTGTACGGGTTGTATTCGATCTTCTGATAATTGAGAAAAATTGAATCCCTGATTTTTGCTTTCCCTGAAACTAGAACATAAAATCGAGTTCATGAAGAAAAAAAACTAAGATAAACGAGATTCTCCAACGCATTTCAAGTACCTGGAAATGAAGTATTTTCATATTACTCTCTCATTTGAATTCAATGGATACAGGAAGAGGTAATGTAATCGAATATATTTAATAACAGGTAAAATCATTACTATATTATTACCGTGTGATAACCATCATTGTCTACCTCCTCTTTAGGACATTGAACTAAAAAAATAGTGAAACAGAAAAAAAGAGCAGAAAAAACTCCGGTTAGGAAAGCTAATGAAATGTATTCTCTCTTCCTATATGATTCTTGGAATACAAGGTAATCGTATATTTTTCTTTATGTCATCATCCACTCGGATACCATGAACCGCATTCCGAATAACGAATTAAAAATACTTGAAATTTTTCACATGAATAATTATCATTATTGAATGCAAGTTTAAGTATCACACATCTTTCAATGTCAGTGCATATATTATGAAACTTGATAAATGGAACAGAACCTTCCATTTGTCGCAATCGTGATGAGAAATTATAAACAGTGTACGCGGTGATGTTCTTCATGCGCCGGTGCTAATACAATTGTACGCTACGAGGAACAGAATATCTATATGGAAGGAGAGTTACACGATAACATCATTCAAATGTGTATACGGATGCAGGAGTAATTATATCACGATGCATGTGTTTCGTTCCATGTCATTTGATATTCATTCGAAATATGTTTATGATATTTTCTTTGATATCAATTTAATAAATTGATCCAATTTCGGAGGGGAAAATCCATTTTATGTCGAGTCATTCCAGTTTTATGTGAATCTTTTATATTTGTTTTTCTTTTTTCCACTTGACTGACACTCAACGCGACGCAGTCATAAAACATACAAGAATTTTTATGGGTATTTGGGAGGAATGGTGAGGTGGAGAAAAGAATAACGATACATCAATTATTCTAACAAACGGTAGTAAAGTAACAAAACTGTTTCAAATATGTATCACAATTTTTCTTCAAATGCACGAGAGTTGATTTCGATCAACATTCAATCACTTTCATCGTGCATGGAAATTTAATTGTTGTAATATTATTATAACTTTGAAAGGTCAGAAATTTGACGCGATCAAAAGGAACAAATGGTAGAAATGGTTGTTTAGAGAATTCCGGAAGGTGTTGCCGCGCGTGAATAGGCAATCTCAGGCCTTCACTGGACCGTTACTGCTTGGAATGGACCCAATTTTCAGTGCAGCGAAACTGAGCTACTTTCTAGATCCAATAAAGTGAAAAATCATACGTTTCACTCCATAGAAGTCCAAGAAGTAAACTTGTCATTCGTTTCGAGTGAACTCTCACTCTGCATTGTTTAAAAAATTCCTTCTGAAAATCTAAAAGATGTGACAGTCATTTCTGCAACCACTTTTTTCTGAATTTCCAGAATTCCATAATTTTGTTAAATTTTAAGAAACTTGACTGAATTTTCCTCCAACACTTTCCGGAATTTAGTTGAAATTTCTTAAAAGTTATCTGAGAGTTCAGAAAAAAGTGGCTGTAAAAACTTATAGTCACATTTTTGAAATGTTTCCACAGTGTAAAATTTCCTATAAATTTCCAAACAATTCTCGTGATGTTCCAAAATTGTTTGCACGGAAAGAAAAGAAATAGTTATGGCAGCCACTCACTTTTTTAGCACCTTTTTTAACCGCTGTAGCTAAAATAATTGCAGGTGTGGGTATTTTTCAGCTGCCGCAGTAGGAAATCGTAGCTGTATCTGTTCAGATTTTGTGGTTGATATTTGAATAGCTAAAGAATTCAACTGTTGGATTTTCGCTGCGGCAGCCACATTTCTTGCTGCTGCTACTAAATGAGTAGCTGTGACAGCTGACAAATAGCTGCCGTAGCTGATTTTTAGTTATCCAAATAATAGCTAATTATTTCTTTTCGTGTGTCAAATGACAAGAATTCTTTGAGATTCCACCAAAATATTTGTAAATTCATTGAATAGTGGTTGGTAATAGGAACTTCCAAACTGTTCTCCGGTGGTTCTTTTACAGTGTACTTGGAGATCTGTTATGCTCACAGAGCTCAAAATATGGCGCAGAATATCTTCCTACTTGATTTAGGAGATTTGAATCTATAGAAAAAAGAATATGGCCAATAGACGATTTGTATTTCTGAAAGATTTGATTATTCCAATGAGAAAGGGGATTGAGAACACTGTTAGAAATTTCTGCATTAATTTTAATGTATTTGCTGGAAGTTTTTTTCAAATACGCGCATGAATTGAGTTTCATACACATTTTACATTAAATTTAATGTAAACTATAGCAAAATCTATTTTTTTTCCATGTTTTGGTACATTAAATTTAATGTAAAATGTGTATTAACCTGAATTCATGTACGGTATTGAGAAAAACTTCATAATATTTCTGACAGTGAAGAACAATAACACAATTCAATCCATCTTGAATCATGAAATACGTTTGTTGAAACTTTTTTCAACATAAATATTTTTAATACTACATGAATATAATATTTATTCATTCATCTCATGCGAAACAAGTTCAGTCCAATAGATTTTTGTATTTCTAAACAGATATTCATGTCGTTGGAACTTTTTCAATTAAATATTTTGAGATATTCCGTTATCATTTCAACTTTTTTCAGTACGATCAATCCAAGGGGCTCTGAAATAAAAGCTTCGAGTTTGTCAGTACTGGAAATTGTGGCTCTCAATGCTAAGTGGTTGAGGAAACACATGTCCCTATCCACGTGGCACCAGAATGGATCCTTTCAAATACTGTTTTTGAAACAAAATCAAAAATTCTTACGGCATGCTAAACATCCGCCATAGCAAGCTTACATAAAACACCAGTATCGACACGGTAGTAAATATCATACTAGCTACTCCCTACCTGTACTGTTAATCGAAATAAGTGTAATGGCAGCTTTGGATGTGCCAGAACTGGCAACTCAGGCATCAATATTGTCCTAAATCGGCCCGTGTTCCCTTTTTCATGTAAATATCCATGCAACAATGTCCCAGGTCTGCCAGAACTGACGATGCAATATAACTTTGTGCAAGGCTGATTTAACAATTTGGACAAATTGCCGAGGGAAAAGATTACTCGACAATGTTCCAAGTACTGTATTATTATGGGCAGTCGATGAATCAATTCGGTTGATCCATGATGGATCATAGGATGCGCTATGCCTGATTAATCCTTCGACCAATATGAACGTAAACTTGATTCGACCGGATGAACGTTGTGATAGCCCAACATCCACGATCAATTATTTTCATTTCTAATCTAACAAATAATATGAAACTAATGAAATCTAACAAATTGATATGATTATTTTCTAAAATTAACATCCTATTTTTATATTTTGTTGCAGGTAAGCGAAGAAAATGGATCAAAATCAATTGTGAAAAGATCGCACTGTGAGTAAAATGACTATAATGAACGTGGGATAGGACAAAATTACGATACGTGTGAATTCACAAAACATAAAAGAGAAGGTACCTGAAAAATATATTCCAAAAGAAGTCAAGCGTTGGTATACCAAGAAAAAATTGTAGCTGAAAACGAGTACATTTTTGTGGTTACAGTAGCCATATTTTCCATTGAAGTAGTAATGGAAATTGTTGTGATAGTGAAAATTATATAGCTACACTGTAGGGAAAAAAGTCATTAAGGGGAGGAAATATTTCATCCAACGGTATCTATACAATATTTCTTTTGACCAATGAAATAAGTTTCTAACGAATAAAATGGTTTTCGACCGCATGAAGTATTTCATTAACTGAAAAACCATCCTATCCATCAGCGTGAAATTTTATTAGAGAAATATTTCATAGATACCATTGAGTGCAATATTTTTCAGTCTCAATAACTTCTTTTCCTCAGTTTACTGTGGCTGGAAACTGAATTGGGCTCATTCACAGCTACAATTTTGTCTCTCAGTGTATTGTCTTTCATCATCGAATGAAATGGAAAGAAAATTTGTTTTCCCAATTGCAATGCAAAGGCTGGAATTCTTCGTTATCCTGTCAGGACAATTCTGTATCGATTAATTAAAAATTCGTACACTCTAAAATTGAAAAAATGAGAGTTTTTCACCCTTTAACCAGTCGGAAGTGAGATCTTTAAAATTTCTAGTGAAATTTCCACCCTTTTAAAATGATAGTCTGAGGTTAAAAACTTATAGCCACTCCAATTCTATACGGAGAAAAAATCTAGGAACTAGCGCATAAGCACCGATCACGTATCAATCGCAAGCAAACATTCTTGAAATAAAAGCATGAACTCATCCGCTCATCCCATGCGGCAATGCGATAAGTGCATAGGTTAATATTCATATTTCAAGCAGTTCCACGGAATAAATCGGTGAAACTTCTTGCGATTGATATGTCATCGGTGTTCATGCGCTAATTCCTAGATTTTTTTCTCCGTGAAGAGTAGAGTGAGTGTTCACTCGAAATGAGTGAAAATTTCACCCGAAGCGAACAAGCTCGCTTCACAGACTCGGAGGAATGACACGTCTGATTTTCCACTCTTCCAGATTGAGAGATGAATGTGCTTCTGTGTACATAGAAGAGATGAGAACTCACTGACGCAGAGAATAACTTTGCAAACCTAGTAGAAAAGAGCAATAACCCAGTCGACTGTGGCAGTAAATTTGTAGCCAGGCTAGCAGAAAAGTTTGCTATTTTATGTATAATATCTCTAATCCAATAAAGATAACATCTAAACCTTGTCTAAAAGTGAGGCGTGAGTCATCTTTTGAAGCATTATCTAAAGAACATCTAATTATTTTGCTAATCTAATTTGAGACAAGTTTTAGATGTTGACATTGTCATTTTAACACTAACAAAAACATTTAACATCAACTTTTACTTCCGCATTCAATCGCCTTCGATTCGCTGTAAAAATTGTGGCTGCTTCTCCGTTTGAACATGAACTGAAATTCTGCCTTTTTAATTGTGTTGGTGATTGTTTTTTGTGTTCACTCTACACTCAAAATAGGCTTCTTTTGACTACGTCTTAAATTCAGTCATGAGACAATCTGAATTCAAAACTTTTTCTTCACATTGTTGAATTTTTTTGTTTTGAGTTTTGTTTCTTGTAAAGCAAAGTATAATCCAGCTCCATCGCGGGTTAATCCCTAATTAGTTCTCAATTATCAAAAGACGTTTTAATGAATGAAACGCTGGATTATAACATTCACAGAAAAATGAAAATTTCGCCGATACTCAACACTTGTACACTCTACAAACATAATTATATCCATAAATCGCTCCACAAATTTTTCATACTTAAAACTGGAATCCAGTGAGAAGAATATTTAACATTATTATAAGATTAGAAGTTTAAATCCTCCACAATGAAGGCCCTATTAGAATGGAACGAATTATACCCCTTCATTATTCTCGGATTAGCCATAAAGATTCGAAGATTCATGTATTATTCGCATTTCATTCCGAGTGAAACTATGATAATAGCTCGTAATGATGTGATATTATAGATTCATTAGACGCCCTGATGGCAATTTTAATATTCCAGAGATGCGAAAAGAGTAGCCCTAAATGAATCATCTCCACGTTTCATTTGAGTTTTAATTCTTCGATATTTCTGCAACAATAATAATTCACCGTTATCGAGAATTATGGAAACTGATTGAAAATCATCATAGGAAACTAACGAGTTCGTTCGAAATGAAGCGTACTTTTCAAATACTCGAATGGGATTAGATGTGCATGCATTCGTGCATCATTCTGTGAAAGCTTCGGAAATTTTACACCAGCTTTGGAGCTAATCGAATAAAATAGGTACACGAGAAAATTGGTGAATGTTGGATTAAATTTGGTATCAGAGATTGGTATCAATGAACGGAGCTAGCTTTGCTTGCTTAGTTCGCTTGCGTGCTGTAATGATTCGCACACGGAAAAACAATTTAGGGAAACACATTCACACAAAGGATTTCTTGTAATGAGAAAATTTTTCTTGTCGCTAGGACAAAACTCATTTTTTTCTTGAGCCTAGAAAATTTCACTCGAATTAGGAAGATTTCTTTTGAAATCAAAACGAACTTTTCTTGATTCGAGTAAAATATTCTACGCTCAAGAAAAAAATAAGTTTTGTCCCAACGACAAGAAAAATGATATCATCTCAAGAAATCCTTTCTGTGAGTGCAGAGTACCGCTGAAGAATATTCGTAATGAATTGACCAAAACTTGATAATTTCACGATGGAAAATGAATTTTTGGTAAACTCACTGTAAACATTCTTCAGCGATCCTCTTTCTCCCTGAATCGACAGTTATTTTTCTAAATGTCAAGAAATTTCTTTTAAATATTCATTACGTTTTTCTTCCCCTGCATTTCCATCAGCAGGAAGAAAATATTATAATAATTCAATCTCAGAAAATATCTCCCTAAAAGTCTGGCATTGGACTAGTGAAGATAAACTGAGACTTCAGCATACTCTTCATATACTTTTTGTCAGTCTCTAAACAGTATGGCAAAGTCCGAAACCCCATACTACTCAATCAGGAGACCATATAAGATCTTTGCTAGATCTCTTTCAATGCAATATTTTTGTAAATTTGATGCAAGACTTTTAGGCAGATTCCTTTGAGATCATTTTCATGCCAATTTTTCCCACGTGCACGAAAAAAATAATGTAGCTGCAGCAGCTAAGTGGCTAGCACGGACACGGACAGTCATTGAATTGACTCCTGCAGCTAAATTTTAGCTGTGACAGCAACAAAATTTGCATTCGTAGTTCATTTATTTGCGATAACAGCTAAAATTTAGCTGCAGGAGCTAATTTAATGACTGTCCGTGTCCATGCTAGCTACTTAGCTTGACGAAATGGACGATTTTGGTGCGTGTAAAAGAAAAACTTGCCCGGCGAACGCATATGGATGATCAAATGTTAATATCGATGTACATTCGTAATTGAATCTTTGTGTATATACGCAACACCGGAAAAAAATTCATATACCTATGTTGGTACACCGAGAGGAAAAGCAAGCTCTAGATGCGAGAGAGCACTTCACGCTTCTATCGCATTTGTTACAACGTGAGTTAAAAACGCATGAACCCATGCTTTCTAAGCATGTTACCATGCATTAAAAGCACGTTATGACAACAGTGTTACAAGCGAGAAGGGCTCCCTTGCGTTTAGAGCTTGTTCTTTCCCTTCGTGTGAGTCATTTGTTGTATCAAGTGTCTGATGGCAAAAGATAATTATTCCATGTCCTTGTAAAATAAACTCTGTTGGGTGAAAATAAAATTGGAGTACGTATAAACTCTCCAGTTTCCCAGAATTCAGTACATTCATAAACATCACTGCACTGTGAATTCCAATGTTTTATCTTAATCCTCAAAAGGTAAACATTTGTATTTCCGTAATTCAAAATTCGGGCTCTGTAAAGACCTACATGAAGTCTCAAAGAATCATTCCTGAAAATTTCAGATCTTCTTATGAATTCAGTTTCGAGTATTTTAGTGCAAGAAAACGAGGTCCAATGGTAACTTTGGTATCCTCTTAAGGTGCTACTAGCGGCGTGGCAACAGCCGAATCGTTCGTAACAAACTACGGGCAAATGCTACAATTTTATCAAAATATCGCTCTGTACGGCACTTCTCTGATTCCAATAGAAATTTTTGATTAAATTGAAGCATTTGCCCGTAGTTTGTCATGAAAGATTTGGCTGCTACCACGCCGCTGGTATCCCCTTAAGAGGATACCAGTGTTTACTTCGGACCTCTCTCTCTCTTTCTCTCTCTCTCTCTCTCTCTCTATCGTATAGGTTTGTCTTTTTCTAACCAACCTATGTGAATAATAAACGCTGGTACCCTCTTGACAGGTTCTCATCACAAAGTTACGAGCATGGCCAGCACTGCTCAGATTATAAAAATGTAAACCAAACTCAAATCTCTCGATTAACAATAGTTCTTTCTCACGAAATTATATCAAATTTTGAAGCTAAGTGCAATTCACAGTGCGTGACTTAGATATAATCAGTTCTTCCATACTCTAACCAGCGAATATATGCACAGATAACACGAAATTCATAATGGAAAAATTCTTGAAAAATTCTTCGAGGATCCGTCGACGAACTCTCTGCTACCTGGGTGCAAACTTCACATCAACTGATGGATCCAATTGCATTTATCACATACTGAATTCAAAACCGTTCATTCAGCCCTGATTCCTACAAAATATTCCGAACACACTCATCAGCAGCACCAGAACGAAAAATCGGCTCCAATTTGACCAAGTTTAGAAGATAAATTTCAATTTTGGTATATAAGACACGTAATCAATCACCATCCTCTATTCTCCTAAACATCAGAACGTTTCCTCTTCGCATTCCTCTCATGAATTGAATTTTTTAGATTTATCGAAAGTGATATTTCACTATTTTTTAATCAATAAAATTCAACATAAATCTTGTCAGTTTGTTCTCAAGCTCATATCATAAACGTGAGATCATGTCACGCGATATAATAATCCTCCTTATCATCTTCCGCTGTTTTTCCTTCTTTAAACAAAGTTCCAAAGATAAAAAGTAAGAAGACGGGACGATGAAAAATAGTCGCATGTAACCGTACTTGGGATTATGAATTTCATTCCCTTAGATCCGAAGGAGTTACATTCTTCATTTCGATTATCTCGAAAAGAAGAGAATTCATTTTATGCTTTTATAAAAACAGGTGAGTTATTTTCAATTCCATTTTTTTCATTTACGATCCAACTTGTGAGTATAAATTCCCTTCCATTGAAATTGTCAAAATTGATTCAAAACTCGCAGATTTTCATGATTGGGACGTGTGAAACGATAATATCATTTCAGGCTCTGATGATCCTTTCTTCCAATGAAGAACCAACATCAGTGATCGAGAGTCGAATGGTTTTGAATTATCAAAATTATTAAGGGACAAGAGAATGAATTATGCAATTTATTTGAAAAAAAACACTATCCCACTGAGCACTTCCGTTAGAACCTTGCATTAACATTGCAGCGATATTGATGCGATCTTGAAAGTACTTGTCTTTCAATTTACAAATGCAATATTACAAAAGTAACTTGCAAAAATATTGTTGAAATATCACCTGACAACGTAACATTGCTGCAATTTACTTGTAATTGGATGTTGTAATATTACTGTTGTAATTCTCATAACAGGTACTTTCAAGATCGCATCAACATCGATGCAATGTTAATGCAAGGTTCTAACGGAAATGCTCAGTGGGATGTCTCATCGAGAAGGGTGGAGGGTGGAGACGAAAGTTATGGTAGAACACACGGGGATAAGGGGATTCAGATAGTACGAAAGATGAGGGAACGTACACTGTGAAAAATTATTGTGCAATTTTCCCTCAAAAAATGGTGGCAGCAAAGTTCCTTCACAGATAACGAATTTATTACCATAATTTGGTGGACTTTTCTTTCATTTGTGGAGGATTCAGCACCCAAAAAACAAAATAATTTCTCAAAGTGGTCGAATAATCCCTCATTTTTGATGGATAAGCAATTCCCTCCACGATGAGGGGACGAAATGAACCAACAGTGTGAAGAAAAATTCCCCACATTCTTTACAGTGCAACAAAATTGACGGACAATTCTTCAACATAACACCAATTCATTTCATCCAGCATATACTATATAATATAATGTGACATGTATTAAAATATACTATACAATATTATATTGGAACAAAGGTTGGCAACAGCTTGTCCCGAGCTCAGAATAATGCTCAGCTAATATCACAAGTTAATAAAATCAACTTACTAGTCACCACGCTGTAAACAGTGGATGTGTAATTTTCCCCCAATTTGGTGACCGTAAACATCCCTCGCGCAAAGTAAATTCATTTCCCTTATATTCTAGAGGAATTTTTCTCCATTTGGAGAGAAATTTTCTTCCAAACAGACGAGAATTCCTCCAAAATACGGAGAAAATGAATTTCGCCTGGTGCAAATCCATAGCCATACAAAAATTTTTGGGCTCCGCCAATGCTGACGATAAAATATAGCTTGGTGCAATGTTGACAGACAAGGCTTGGCAATCTATAAATCTTCAATGTTAACAACGGATACAATGTTGCACCGATGTCGGTGTTCGAAGGATTTCGTTTGTCAGCCTATTATTGTGGCACAATTGCGCCAAGCTTGGCTCTTGCTTGGCTCATCCTTGGCCCAACCTTGACTAAACGATAGATCCTATTCAACGCCAGGATCATTTAAAATGTGATTCAATATTGCCCCAAACTTTGGCCTAGTTTTGGTAGAAATTGGGTTTCAATGTAGCGCCGATCATTGGTAATAGCATGGCTCAATATTACAAGTGTTTCTCGCGAGTGGTGAAACGCGTATACGAAAAATATATAAGCCTTGAGTCACACTGGAGGGCTCCTACCGCTGAGCTAACATACAGTGTCTACTTCTCATGGCAAAATTTATCGCCAAAAGACGCCGAGTTGTTCACAAACAAATGAGGGGAAAAAATAAGACTTCAAACAACATATGTCAGAAATTGCGAAATGCGCATACTTTTTATATATTTCTCAGTTAAATATTTTTTATTTTACTCATTGGCGCAGCATTGACAAACAAAATTTTCAATTGTTTGCCAATGATGGTATATTTCATTGCCATTGTTTCATCGATGATTGAACTCCATTGGAAAAACACGTAGGTAAATCGTAAAATGATGTTATCATTCCAGGTTTGCGCCATGCTTAGTTGCCAAGCCTCGGCCATACTTTATCTACGTTGCACCATGCTAGCGCCAATTGTCAATTTCTATATGGGTAGTGTTTTGTTATTGTCTCGTCTCGCCAAGACTGACCGATCTCGGTCTCTGACTCGATCTCGGTCTCCATTTGGTTCTCAGAATTGAAAATCTCCTCCAGGTCTCACTTTTGTCTCGACTCTGGGTTTCGACAATGCATTTTATACGTTTCGATATCGTCGAGATTCTCAGTTTGGCAGCTCACGCTTTCGTCGTGCTTGCGTTGCGCGTTAATTTCCACCATGGTCCCTCACGGTGGTTACTTTCTACAGTAGTCTGATATTGGTACAGCATTTCGTCAGATGTCGATGAGCATTATTTCTACATAGGTTGGCATTAGCTTTGCTCTGAGCGATATCCTGTTATCAGCGTTGATAGAGGTAAGAAATTTTCATACGGGTAGTTTCATATAACTTTCCCCAGGGCATACAATGGTCCTAAAAAATCGTTATTTCCACAATTTTGCTTGAAGAACACGATTCTCGTCAAACTCAGAGAGATCATCATTATTATTATTTTCTCTTAAATACTCGTTGGATTGTCAGAATACCGAAAGGGGATTATCAAAATCATATGGATTCACTTGAAACCCTTCACTCACAGATTATTGAGGCTGCTAAATAGCGAATTTAGTACAGTGACAAGAATGCCAGAAATCAAATGGATCCGTTTGGAATTCTGAATGTTTTAAATTCCGAATTTCAATCACCATTGTCAGAATGCATTCTTCAAAAAATAACGTTAATCGTGAACAAATTCTCATTATTATATATAAACTATATTGAATCATATAATTTTTTTAATTTCTCCACATGGGTCGTTTATGGTCGTACTTTCGTTACCCATCCCCGTATCCTTCAACATTTCATTACCGAATTGATTGAAATCTTGTTATCGCAGCGTATATTCGATTCACTAAACGACATATCGGGTTTCGTTGTATTCAATCGCATATACAATTGATTTCAGTTGTTTCAGTACCTCATATAACATCCTGCATGCTCACATTCGGTCAGATTCGATCATTGATTTCCTAAAATTGATCATGAAATTCAGCTTCCGGTGCTGCTACCGGAATAGAAAATATTTCCATATGCATGTTATTCCATCTTCCTTTCGGCTAAATACCATTTGCAACAAGTAATTCGATCCAGCTATCGATCCTTTTAAGCTCTCCTAATGATGGATCTTTTTCGACATATTCGAATTTCAACTTACGTATAGAATTTCACCATAAGTTTGATCTTTTAATTCCCAAATACCACTCCTTTTGGTGAATGGAAAGTTTTCCAAATTTCTAATACGACAGTTGGAATCGTCTTCTGTGAGAAATAATCTCGATATCGTCATTTTTGTACACTCAATTCTTGAAGGTTTAATGGAATCGTAAAACATTTTTCTTCCACGGATGAACGATCCGCTTTCACAATACCGTAACAATTTCGAAATCTTGACGAGAATAGTCATTCATTCTGAATACTTGTTTGTCCAAAGCTTTGTCTTGTCTAGAATCACCGATATAACAACTTGAAAACTATTCTTGCAGGATTTTCCGCGAACTTTTCAAGTTTTCCAATTCAAAAGTTGTTAGAAAACAAGTTTGTGCGAACTCTGTAACGTCTGGTATCGGACAAAAGATATGAAGAGTGTTCAATATCATTGAGATTATATTCGCATACATTCGAGAGTTTTAATTCAAGTTTATTATATCGTTTTCTCTCAAAAGCAATCTCGATGTGTATCGAAGCGAAATTTTTTATGAACTATGAATAAAATCTCAAAATAATATGAATTCTAATGAATCTCGAGCCGTTCCATAAATTCCACGATGAAGAGTGTTTTATCTAATCTCGGGGATGAAACTCGGTTGAGTTTTGAGTAACGAGAGCTTTCCCAAGAACTTGTTATAACCAAAATTATAACGTCATGACGTTACACGTGCGGAAGAGCTTCTTTTATCTACGTTTGCAATTATTGTTTTAACAGAGATAACATTCATCCTGAGCACACTCGTACAGGAAAACGTTAAGGAACGAAAGAATGAATGCGTACGAGTTCTTCCCATGAAGAAAAGTTTGAAAGCCACGCGAGAACTCAAGTCCGCTGGGTAGCGTATTGTGAAGAACTTTTCTAATTAATGATAATTAGCAGGTGGAAGTTTAAGACCATGATAACTCGAATTACTCGACTGCTCATATGTATGAAAGTGTATACACATATACATACAATTTAGAGATAGCAAAATTTGTTCCGCGAAGCTGTTGTTTCTTTCTTCTTCGTCATTCTTTTCCAAACACTTTGAAAATTATGACAAAGGAATCTAAGTACGATGCACAATATATTTAGTCTTCTTTCATAGTTTAGATTCTTAGATGAGAATCACATTACACTCGCAAAACGTTTTTATCTTCGGATTTTTGAGGATTTGAAAGAGAATCCGATTCAAATGTCATATTCGAATGTGAAATGATTGGGGAGGGATGAATTGATTCGACACAAAGAAACACAAAATGTATATTCCCAACGTTCAACCGAAGGAAGCATTATAATTGTGTGTGTGTGGGTGTGTTGGTCAATGAATCGCGAGCGAAAGGGTTGAAAGTAGGTGAGTTCCAACGGTGTGAAGCGTTGAGTAAACGATGGTAAGGTGATAAAAACGTTCGAACGTAGCCATAAAAGGGAAGAAAAAAAGCTTGTTCGAAGGCAGAGATAAGTAGGTTTATACGTTCAGCGTGTTATTCGAACGAATAAAGGGCGACAATATCATTGTGATCCGGCCATGGGTCGTGGTACGTGATGCGTGATAGGGGGTTGAATAGGAAGGCTTGTGCTGCGACGGTGGAGACGGAAAAACCTCGAATCTCGTATTCATTGCCCGCACTCGGCGCCTCTCCCGTCGTCGTTCAGCAGGATCGCGTTCGCGAGCTCTGGTTTTACGAGCAATTCGCGTATATTCCAACACGACTCGTGTGGTACAGCGTAAAATGTTGAGAGCAGGGAAAAGAGAGGGAAGGAAAGGAAGGTACACGGAGGAACGGGAGTAAAAATAGTGGCATACGACAAGGACGATAGGCTAACTCTCAATCGGGTCGTGCTTGGAGCAAGCATGAGCCAAGTAGTACGAAAGTCGCATACGAATATACTACCGTCCTTCCATATCTCTCTTCCTCCTCCTCTGATTTTTTTTCTTTTCCTCTTCCCTTTCTCAATCTGACAAGACAGCACCGGCAACGGCATTCGAACATTTTCCGTTATACACTTTTTCTTATATTCGGCATTTATTCGTGTCGTATACCATGTTATTTTACACCCTTTTTTACACTTCTACTTTATCTTCTGAGAGAAAACGTGAGGTGACATGGGTTTTTTAAAGAGCTATGAACACAGGGGTACTCGTGTGCGTGAATTTGCGCGTGTCCGGCACGAATTACCTGCTTATATTGTACTTCTGATTTTTTCCCCCCCGGATGATTCTTCCCGTCTGACTATACCAGGAACTTATCTACTGAGACAAAAGTTTCGAGGGAAAAAATACATAACAATCTATTTTGTAAATAGAATTATTCTTTTCCTGTCTTTCCACGATATTCTCGGGAATGAAAGCATGACTTGAAAATGCCCTTGATAAATGCGAGAATCGTGCTGTGGTACGTCATTGAATAAGTTTTATTACGCATTCATCGCTACCTCTGTTCTCGGTACACATGTTTCCTTATGTACTGCAATCAATGAAGTTCAACCTCGGAGTAAATGAAGGTGCCCATTCCTTTCTTCCTCTCTTCTTTCTTCCGAACGACTCATCGCTCGAGAGATATTCAAGAAATTTTTCAATCAACTTCAAATTCTAAGACGTATCTCCGAGAAGTATGTAGTTCAGTTTCAGACTGAAGCACTTTTAATGAGCCTGCATGAATGATGAATTCACACTCAAGAGGTCCAAGTATCTGTACGATATATAGCCTGCAGGAGCACACAAGTTTCATGGAATGCGTTATAAGCGTTCACAGTACATTGAATATTCCATCAATATACTATGCATGTCCATAGAATGTCTCGGTAGCTGAGAGTTTCGATGATTAAAGCGCTGGTTTCGATTTTTACTATAAAACTTCAATCGAAACTTCTAATTCGAGTGTAGCTGAGTATTTGATATTCACTATTCTGGTTTTCAAATACGAAGTCTACAAACTACCCTCCACATCTCGTGATCTTTCCGTCATGGAATATTCTTGCAAAACGATACTTATTCCAATTCCTGGATCAAGGGGGTTTAGGGGAGCTATAGCCCCGGGCCCCGCTCACCCGGGGGGAGGGGGGATCACTGTAAAAAGCTCTGAAGGACATTCCTTCCCCGAATTGTGTCATAGCTCCGGGTCTCAACACCCCCTTAATTCGACCCTGAATACTATCACGAATACACTAAAAATCTTGCAATTCACAATTTCACCCCTTGTCGCTTCAATCCACCTTGATAGGCTAGTTTTAGACAAATTTCAAAATTTCCAATGACTCATCGTTTGAAAAATTGAGAAATTATGCATATTTGACGGGAACAATCATGGATTGAACACAATTCGCCGTATGAAGTTTTGAGGAGAATTGTCCTCTTCTGAAATACGATCAACAAACAATTTCGTAACGTGCCGGGATTGGGTAATAACTCACAACGTATTGGATTCGAGTCTCGCAGTTTTGTGGCATACAACAGGAGATTGAATCAGAAAACCACCACATATCCTCTTTTGCACCGAGTCCTGCTGCGGATGACAACTCCAATTATTCATATTTTCAACGTACGGGAACAACGTATACATGTGTTTCGACTGATTGCGAAGAAGAGAACTTTTTTAACCTACAAATTATTGCAATGTAATTCTTGTATTGTGAGTTCCACGCTTCAACATTTAATTAATTTTTCAATCTTCGCGTTCTTTTCAATGATATCATTTTGAATTAATTATTCGTGATTGTATCGTTACAAGCATCGCTTTGAATATCAGAAAATGGGTTGACGCGTGAATTTGAATTCATAACTTAGAAATAAACCACTCAAAAATCAAATTTCGCACCAAAGAACGAATGTTCGCGCGTACATTCATTACTTACACCCTACTTATCCTCAACGCAACATGGAATCCGATAAAATTCTCAACAATGGTCAATAAATAATGAGATTATTTGGGCGCGAAATTGTCTTCCTCTATACGGGAGTATAATATACACGGTCTACTAGATTCTCGTCTTCCAGCAGTTTGTTCCCATTCCGTTAGGTACACGTGTGGGTGGTGTTTTTCTCTCCTCTTTCTCTTTCCCTTACGTTTGTATTTCCGTGTCGTATTGCGTCACTGGAGGAAGAGGAGCGAGTTCAAAGAATAAAAGAAAGGCCAAACCTTCGCATACGACTGTTGTTGTTGCCGTTGCCGAGGATGAGAATAAATGAGAAAGATGAAGACGAGAGGAAAAGAAGAGGACCAAGGGAGAAAGAAACGAAGCGGAAATCTTAAGACACGAGAGACAGAAAGAGGAAAAGGAAGAGGAAAGGACAAGAGCCGATCCACGTTGCTACGTGCGAGATCTAAACTCTACACACCGTTGCAGGTTGCCGGGTACCGTTGCATGACTGTTATTTATGCATTTATGTACCGTGTGTCTTGCCGAAAACAACTACGTGGGATATAACACGCTTATCTCTCATTTTCTCTTGTTCGATATTGGAAGGAAACATTTATTTACAGTTATATTTATGAAATTTTTATACATCACGTGATGTAAGCCACGTAAATCCTCAAAGGAATTACAAAAAGCAAATTTACAATCATGAATTGAGATAAGTAAATTTATAGCGCTTTGTGGGGTTCAAGTGTCAATTCAAAAACTAAAACAAGGAGAGATTGTACAAACATATCATTACTTCGTTCTCCATTTCCATCGGTTGTAAATACACGAAGATATCTCTCTTACGCCAATTAGCGATCCTGCATGCCATCGAGAATGTACTATATGTGTCCCAACCGAAGTTCTTTCCAATACTGTGCTCTTTTTGCTATCTCTCCTGTTGCTATTTGATCAGATCTTCTTTTTCATCTTTCACTCGGAATCTCTTTCATCGAAAAGTTTGTAGAGATGATGAAACGTTGTTTCTTTGTTCACACAAAAAAAGTCCATTGGTCTTTTCCTTAAAATTTTCCTTTGACAATTTTCTTCATTTTTCTTTTGAACGTCATTGGAGAGAAGAACTCCATTCATATTTATTCTATTCTTTTTTTCTTTCTTCATTCGCGTTACGAATCAAAGTTGATATTGCAACAAGGCGAGGAGATGTATTTTATCATAATATAATCGCTTTGGATTTTGCGTTGGAAAAATTAAACGATCGATAATCTGTATGAATCTTCCCACAAGATGCACCAAAGTATGCATATAAAATTTAATATAAAAATTTCATTGAGAGTGGAGTTAGATGAGGTTACATTCTATGTAGTACTTCCCAGGATCCAGGAAAACACGTACCTAGGGTATACATGTGTGGGTATATAATACAAGTATACGAGACACCTTGCTTCCAGGATGTACATAGCGCAACGTAGCATCGTCGTCAACGTCGCGTGGGACTGCACGCTGTTCTCAATTTCTTTGTATGCATGAGATCCTTAACATTGTTCACGGTTGTACCGTGGCCAGAGAGGAAGAGGATAGTAGTCGTATACGTTGACGCCTTCAGCCTTGCAACGCGATGAACACCAACTTCCTCTTAGCGTCCTTTCCCGTATGTGCATTCTAGTAAATTTCTTAAGAATACAGAAGCGTCTGCCCTTCGTTTATTTCTTCAAACAAATCAACGTACCAGGATATTTATTCGATCGATGTATAAAACACAACCTCGTAGTGGGAAGATAACATCAATAAGATTTATGAATAAAAAGCAGAGCATTCGAAGCATACAGAATTGATGAAATACATGAAGGACGGTCGAACGAAGAATGTTTGTTTTGAAAATTCATCCCTCTCCCAGAGACCGATTTCTTCGTGTTTTATTCGTATTGCGATCGTTGATTATGATTTCATCGATGAAGAATTAATTTCTTTCATTTTATTTTTCCTCAGTTCAATTATACAACAAAGAAACTCCATTACTCAAAACTTATTCATGGAAAGGGAGAAAAAAAGAGAGAGAGAGAGAAAAGAAGAAAAGAAAATTCTTTTCATTACAAACTTCGCGTAGAGTTCGTGAAAGTCAATGTAGTGCCTATACCAGAAGACGTTGAAACTACGTGGTGATGAGATTATTCGGCATGAAAGATTATTATTATTCGTCTGATTCGAATAGTATTATGTATCATGGAATATGAATTATTTTTAATTATTTTTGGGAAAACGAGTAGAGTGGGGAAGAATGGAAAACTCTTTTCTAACCCACGGATAGAGGTTACGATTTTTTCGAAATCAAAACGATGCGGGAAAGATATCAAGTGCACAACGTAAACAAATTTCATACGATATACGAAGTTGAGATTCAACACAGGTGTTTAAAATCACCCTCTGATCGTATTACAGAACAATGAATCCCCGAGGAATGTGAATTCGGATAGCGAGAAGCGGGTTTTGCTCGTCTACAAAGTTTGCTAACAACAACCTTCCATCACCATTATCATCATTCAACGATACGATCATCTGTAGATGAATAAATATGATCATTACGCGTTGCCTGTGAACAGTTATGCTGCAATATATGGGGGATGGATGATTAAGAGGAAAGGAAATAGCTAATTCAGTAGTTCTGTTTGGCTATTAAACTTGCCAGAGTTGAACTCTCTCGATCAATCTTTTCCTACCATTAATTTCATGGTTTGATGAAATTCACAAGTCATCATCATTACTGAAAATATGACTCCGTATATTAACTGTTTTATTACCAACGATGGAAGTTCGTGGAAAATTTTATAGTGGACTTTGAAATACGATTTATGGTGTTCACGAAGCTTTGGAACATTTTTTTCAGAGATTCGGCTAGGTCGTATAAACATTTGAGTGAGTCAAAAGTCTTTTTGGGATTCTAGATTCATTTGTAGTGGGATTGGAATTTCATCCCACAAATGGGAACACGTTACTTGTTACAGGGATATTCGAAGGTTTATGTGTTGTAAATCGAATCTTGATACGTTGTTATCAATTCTCTTTCGTATGAATGCTTCGAATGTCGATTCAGGCCTCATCAAAGGGACTTCGATTTCACGAAATTTCAAAATTCATGCGAACCGCGTTATAGAACTCTGAGAAAATTAGAATTCGCCGTGTCATGAGTGGTGTCTCTTTACAACCAAAAAGGAATTTTGAGTGGTTGTAACCGAGTTGGAGATGTGATGAGAATTTTATATATTTCAAGTGTTTAAGATTTTTCACGAGATGAAAACAAACGCAGAAGGATAAAGAGACATTTAATGCGATAATGAAGAACCACAGGAGCTACTGATTCCCCACCTTTCAAACTTCAAAACCAGTTTTCAGAACCACAGAAGGGCGTCGTCCATAAACTACGTGGCCGATAAAGGGGGAAGAAGGGGTAAGATGAAATGCTACGCTGGGCTACGAGGGGGGGGGGGGCAGTTCATTTCGTCTTTAATGAATCAAAATGACCAAAAGGAAGATTTTTTCAATAAGTATCTTCATAAATTCTCATTCTATACATCTTTGGCTTGAAGTCTATACAAACAAAAAACATTCAAATAAACACGTCTTTATTTTACAATCAAATACACAAAAAATGAGGAATATCCGATTCGCCCCAAAATCGGGGGCGAATCGGATCATAGACAAACATCATATATCCACTGATGAAGAACGTATTAATGCTCATAAACGAACTGTAAATACATAAAATGAATGAAAAAACTTTATTCCATCAACAGCTTAACGCAGAGTCATTTCACCGGACGTAACCTTTCGTATAGCCTCATTCATTCTGTCCTGAGACCATGAATTATTCATGATGATCAATTTGATATCGAAAAATTTTCATTTCTGGCTGGGATGGAGAAGGGAGAATTTTCCTTCATTTTTAAAATTATTTTTGTAAGTGCTGTCTGTTTTTAAATGAACTCGGTGAGCTTGAAATCAATTGCCTAACATCATCAATTTCAGATTTAAAATCATTCACCTATACTATAAGAAGAAAGGCTCAATTTTATCCTCAACATCGACAAAATTCAAGACGCAACCAACACAACAAATTTTCAGTCGAAAATCAGCATGATCGAAGACTTTTTCATCAACAATGAAATCATACATGATGACCGAATGAGAATTTTTAGGTTATTTGTAATGAAAATTTTCATTATTGACAATTGAGAGGTTAAGGAATCTTGAGAATCAAGACACAGTCAAGTTACAAATTCAATTTTACAATGTATGACTCGAAATACCCATGAACCTATTCACCCCAGGAAACGTGATCCGAATCGCCCCGTATACTATGTGCAAAAAAATATTCATTTGTTCATGAAGGACCTGATATTATTGTCTGAACAATGTTCTAATCTCATTCTGTACTTCACGAACTATATATATCAATCAAAATCACATGATTTTTAACATACCTTATCATTAAAAATTTAGAGAATTACAATGGTTGTTTTACATCAGGGACAAATTTCTCTCGCGTGCACACGACGTACAGACTTCTGTAATTACCCAGGACCAAATGATGCGCGATATGGTCATGCTATCTTTTGTTTTCGGTAGGTAATGAGTGTATGTGGATAATTGATGCACATAGAGAGTGAAATTGAGAATAGAAATAATCCAAAACAGCCAAAGAGCTTAGTTTGATCCGGTTCACCTCGGTCTACCCTATATAAACATCCAAAAAAATGATCCATTCAAATATAAACCGAATAGATATTTGATTGTATCAAATGAGATTCCACTCGATTCAAGTAAATTTCATTTGAAATGCGGGGAATTTTATTTCAGTACAATAAATTTTCCATTTCAGTCAATCAAAATTTCATCAAGATCATATAATCATATTTGAATAACAATTTATTCGACTGAAATTGATTCAGTTGAATGTAAAAAACTACGTTCCCACGAGGGAAGAGGGGGGGGAGTGTTCAGAAAAAAGCCACCCAACAAACACGACTGCTGGGGTTTCAAAGGGCCAATGACGGCTCTTTACTGGCATTACGGGGCCATCAGCGGCCCATTAAAACGCAGTTAAGCATCGTTTGTAGGGCATGGTAGGGCTACATGGGGGTGGGTCAAAAAGTTGCAAAAATAGGGCTACGTAGTTTATGGACGGCTCTCAATTATTGAACTGCACTGTAAGAATTTTGTTGTAAAGATTACCGTGAAATTCCAGTAGTCGAAGAACAAGTGAAAATTCTTAAAAACATTACTGTACAGCCTGTGAAAATGAGTGAGTTTTCAAACAGTTGAGAGTGATTTTTTCTATAAATTTTACAAAATTCGCAGTCATATTCCGAAAAATTCCTACTCATCCCTTGATCACTGGAATTTCACGGTAATTTTTCAACTAAAATTCTTCCAGTGTACGAAAAATTCTGGAACTGCAATATTCTGAATGACACGAGTAAAAAAAAAGGGATTGTGAATTCTCAAAATCAATGAATCTTTGAAAGTTGGACGCCACGGAGGACGTTATGACTTTCCTGTGCTGAAAACTCATGACTGGATTATTTGGCTCCCATGCGAATACTCATACACTCAGAGAAAAAAAGTTGCTGAAACAGCAAACTTCGAAAATTCGCTTTGCTGATATGGCAAAGCTTGTTGCTGAATTAGCAAAAAATTTGCTATTACAGCGAACATCTTGCTCTTTCAACAAGCGCTTGCCATTCAGCAATCCTGAATTGTAGATATACAGACAGCTAGAAAATCCTGCTGAATTAGCAAATACCTTGCTAAAATAGCAATATTTTTGCTGTAACGGCAACCGTTTTGCTAATTTAGCAAAGCAGAATTTTCGGAATCGCTTTTTCAGCAAGAATTTTTCTCTGCGTGTATGTTGAAGTCAAATTTTTTAGAATAACCAGTGTGATTTTGTTTATCAAATCCAAATGTATAAAGTAAGTGAGTTTTCATCTGAGAAAACTCATAGTGGACTCATATATTGCAGAAGACAATAGGAATAGATAGTGATATGAATGGATTTTTTACAGATATCATATTCAAAAACGAAATCGTTTGTTCACAGTTTGTTATACGTGATACATACGCGAATATTAAAGTTGATCAACAGCTGTAAGTAGATAAGCACATTCTATGATCAGACAAAATTTAAAAACCTGATGATGAATGCTGTGCAAATTTTATTTATCAATCAAATATAACTCCACACAATGATTATGCTGAATTATCACCACGAATTATCCTTCCCGCATAGGATCGAATAAATAAAAATCTCCAATTTTTTCATAGCAAATCAAAATGAAATAACAGGGAGACGACTTTTATTTATCCGTCTTCTCATCGATGCTCCAGCAAGTATTATTTTCCCAACCCGTCGTCTCACTCCGATAGTCCAATGACACACATCCGGAACCCGTAAAATATTCTCCATACATCTAATATTGCTTTTTGTCTTTTATTTTTCAGGACGGCGCATACGTGAAAGAGAGCGATATGGATGGTTTGGGCCTCTGCCCGTATGATCCAAGACACAACAGTACCGCTGTATTTGCTGGTAAGTCATCCGTGAATTCTCCATAGAATTTTATTCGCGAATAAAGAATGAAAGAGGATCTAGAAAGGGAAAATATTTCCGTTCATCGAGTTTATTTTGTGAAATAATATCGTCGCTCAAGGAATAATCAATGCGTAATGGAAATGAAGAGTTTATCTGTTTCTTCTTCTTCTTCTTCTTCTTCTTTTCGAATTCGTTCTTCGTTTCCGTGACAAAAAATCACTCGTCCTAAATTTCATGTTTTGTTTTATGTTTTTTGAGCCATTCGCGTTTTTCAATATTATCTATCGTCCGCAACAGATATCGTAAACACTCGTGATTCGGCTGTTCGGTCCGTGTTTTTCTGCACTCGCGTGTGGGTAAACGCAAGTGCACGTGGGTGTACCAACGTGTACGTGTATTATACGTGAAAGGAGTGATCCACTCCATCGATGAACGATCGTCTCGGTCGAGCACCCTCTATGCCTCGTCAAAGCTTATGAGAGAGAGACACAGAGCGTCTCTCTTTCCCTCCCCGAGGAGAGTTTGTCAGATTTGTCGAGTAATGTCGATCGTTGACCGTGCATGATCGAGCCATTTTATCGATATTCATGGCGTGTATGGATATTATATTTGTGGATTCATTTAATGATGCATATTACTTCATCATTTTATGTGAGAATTTCATAACGAGGGTGTCAATGTAATTAGGAATACATAAATTTATGTTTATTCAAATATGAATGAAGAAACGAGACTGGTTGGAAACGGTGTGGTCAATTTAAATCAAATGAATTGGAATTTTGATTTTTCGTCAGTTGATTTCCGAATCGTAGATATTGGCTTACGTCCAAACGTACACGTAGATATAAACTCACGTAAATGAATCGCGTATAATCGAAGTGTTTTATCTTCGTTACATACGTTATGGGGATAAAATGTTTTATATTGAGTTAAAATATTATTATTTACATGAGCTCTTTGAATACACATTATGTGTAATTCAAGTATCGACTTTGCGTAACTTTCCCATTTGGGAACAGTCAAAGAATCAACAACCTATTCGATATTCAACCTATTCGTAGGTAAATTGTCACATAAAACTCACGATGAAATAGAAAGTTCTTCCTTTAAAGAACTGTAATAACGCATCGAAAGTTTGAAGATAAAAATTTGAAATAAAGATCGGAGAAGATGAAACTTCTCATTGAAGCTCTCATGTGACACTTTAAGAGTAAATAAGTCTCGTTTATCCGCTCAACGGGTTTTTTCCCTCCACTAAGTGCTATAAAGGGAACTGCTGCGAGACATATCATACCCGTCCAACCTTACGAGATATTTTAAGGGATATTGAATTCCTACCGTTGCAACAGAAAATTGGTGACATTTTTTTCATAAATTATATGGAAATCCAACGTTGATATAATACCATATGGCAGTTTTTAATGATATTTGGATCAATTTTAAAAATCGCAATCGGAATCCCCACTCGATGCGGATAAAATTCAGATGAAATCTCAATATCCACGTAGAATTTATTTGTACAAGATTTGATAAAGCTCCGAAAATGATGATGTCACAGAAACCATACTTCCTTTTGGCTCGAAATATAGGATTTTACAAAGCCTCAGTTGTGAAACTCGATTACGCGTTAAATCTTTCTTGTCCAGAGACGTATATTTCAAAGAGAAAATATGGGAGATGAATTTCCCTATTCGAATTCATATGTGTACTCGTAAGGCATCTAATCTAGGATATTCAACTGGAATGCTGCATCGTTATCCGAACCGTTGTGCTGTCCACATACATTTTTCAAATTTGTGTTTCAAATACTCAATTGAGTACAACCAAATTTTTGTGAAATCCAATCAAGAGCATATAACTAGGAACAAATATGTATCTCCCCTTGATATATTGAAAACTCTCTTAAGAGGGCAACAAACTCGTAAGAAGAAATGTCCGATAACTTCCTCCGCTGGTGAATGAAAAAAAATCGAAGTTTTCATAATTATCAGCACTCACTTCAACTTCTTCAATATTCTTACTGGATGTTCAGTTGCTACTTGACCTTATTACTAAACGCATTACGTATACATCTACCTTGAATGGGATGAAAGTTTCCTTTTAGTAGTTTCTAGGTTGAAATTTACGACCAGTTAGTTAATGCTATCTAGTTCTGGTCTATTTCCTCTTAGCTGGAATTGAATCTAACATGGATTGGCAGCCCCGACCATTTGTCGGTACGCGTACATACTACAAGTAATGAACTTAATCCAAGTAAAGAAAGAGATCTCGGATAATATATAACAAAAGAAAAGGAGTATATCAATTTTCCTCCCAATCGAATCATATTTTTCCGGATATGAATAGAAATTCGAGTTGGAAGGAACGGAAGATGGGTATCAAAATAATTTTTCTCCGCACCTCGTTTAAATCCTTTCCGAATGATAAATTCTCAGCATACAGGGTATATCTTTAACCAGTGACTCGTGAAGCTGACAGCTAAGTGAAAACGAAGATATATTTATACTTGTATAATAAAAAAGGGCAAGAATCGCTTTCTTCGCTAAACATTACGTTGTTCCAAGTCAATATTTCAACGTTTCCAATTCATTCTGGCTTCAAAGGGCAGTTACCCTAGTTTACGACGAATAATATAGCCACAGAAGTAGTACTTTGAGATTGTTCCAACCGCAATGAATCTTAAACTATATACAGTGCACCACTCGTAAACCACAAATTCATTGAATTCACTCTATATATTTTTCTTGCTTCTTTTTTTTCGGTTTTCAATCCAACGGCCGGTTCTTATTTTTATTATTCTCCGCAACGGAGTTTGTGAATGAAAGAGAAATTTATCGATGCCGAATCATTGGAAATACGAAATGATCTTCCTTAATGTGGATAGGATGTTTCGTAAGGAGCAATAGGAAGGTTCTATAATTCTTCACTTCACTTCTTCGAGAATAATGCTTCGACTGTTGCTCTATTCGTCCCACATCATGCCAAGGATGATGAAATCTCGAAAATTCTATCTCGATTTAGGAAAATGTTTATATCTTCTGATCTTACTTTTTCCAGTGCTTTAGTATAATTCGTAGTAAAAATGGGCGATCTGTAGAAAAACATGGATTTTTGATCCCTCCAATTTGTATTGAAAATGAGGATTCTGGCATATTCCATTTTGTATACAGATCGGCTGAAGAAATGAAATGAAAAGTCATGTTTATTATATCAACACTACTCTCATTTACTCATTTGATCCCAACTGCATTTATCTGAGGAGTTAGTGAAAATTAATAACAATCACTGCAGAATTGAAATGGGACCTTTTTCCATATCTCATTCGTACACTGAGAGAAATAATGATTAATATTGAGAATTTAAATTCATGAATACTGCCAAGAATACAAATTCTTGATTATAGCTAATATGTTATTAGCCCAAAAGAAATTTCCTTGGATCGAGAAATATTTCCTTGATTTAAGAAAATTTCTTTTGGGCCAATAACATATTAACTGTAATCAAGAATTTTTATTCTTGGCAGTATTCATGAATTAAAATTCTTGATATTAATCATTATTTCTCTCAGTGTACACTGACAAAAAGAATTTCGGGGAACAACAAAATATTCAGTTGAATAAACTTTCATTAACTGGATCAAATAACTGTTCCCATTGATGGAATATTTCATAGCATAATCAATATTTGTTTAATTGAATGAATATTTAATCGAGTATATGAAAGTTGATATGCAACTAAATATTTTATTGTTCCCGGAAAGTTTCTTTCTCAATGTATTATTTTCCAATTGATAAACAAATGCTTATGCAACCTTTGTACAATAAATTCACGGTGGACATTTAAAGTGGAATTTATGAAACAGAAGATATTTTTTATTCAACCAAAGAGACGTGTTTTTGACAAATAGATGGATAATAACAGTCTGCCTCCTATTTATGAATTTTATTTTCTATGGAAAATTTATTTCCATTCAACATCGTTACTCATATTATCATCATCTATCGATAATTTTCATTTACATCAATATTTTCATGGAGAAATTTTAATTCTACTTCAATTCATACCAAATTAAAAGGAAAAATGAATAAATTGGATATTGAATTTATTTCCAAGATTATCTGTTGAAATATGGGAAATTGATAAATTAAATTCAAATTCCAAATTTATAATTTTCCAAATTCAATATATTTATGAGAAAAACTGGACACGATAAATTCTAATTACATTTCATTATATTAACTTTGAATGTTGAATAATTTTTCAACACTAATTAATATTCATGATTAACTCATTTTATTTCTAGAAATTCAATTCCTGATACAAGAAATATTATACATTGAATCAAAATCTTTATTTAAAGTTTTATTTTAGTTCCTACAATATGATTTTCAATTCTCTCTTACTTTTCACTCATTTTTTCTGATATTGTCCCTCAAAAATTCAGAATATCTATATTTTGATGATGAAAATTGAGTTACAACAAATTCATTTCATTCTGAATATGATTCCCATATGCACTTTCCAGTATTTCTACTTTGTTACGACTCAATCCACTGATTGCGATGAAATTGACGGGCGATGTGTACATATTTTTGGGATCATCCATAAAATACGTCTTCCTTTTTTGAACTCCACTGACTTCACGTTGATGTGACAAAGATATAAACAAAAAAAGCGAACGTACTTTATGGATGATCCCTTGAATGATACATCCAAATTGAACAATTCCATACTGAGACTTTCAAATACGCTTTCCAAATGATTGTTTTTAATTCTCATTCACAAATCAAATTAGATATAATTCAATTGAATCTGATCCATATTTTGATCTGAATAATATTCTACTATAAGTTTTCCAATTGTTTCTCAAAAGTCATCAAATGAAGGACAATATTTTATACAATCCCACGTAGAAATTGACGACCGGATTAACGTTGTCCCAACTCCAACTCAGAGTCGGAATATTGACGCCAATTGACTCTAGTCCGATACAGATAATCTCGTTGTCAACTCGGTTATCAGCGTTGTCGGGACATTGGGAACTTCAAATTATTTTGAAACCAGTGACTGGCCTATATTATATGGATACAATTTTTAAGGGGACATTCCAATGTGAACGTCGGGAAAAAAGCATACTTTCAAGAGTTTTCTTCTCGGGAACTATTGAATATAATCGAATAAATTTTTTTTCCTCCTTAAAGGTATAATCCAGGAGAGTTGAACAAAAATTGTTGTTGGTCATAAGAAATATTGATGTTGTATGTGTTGAAAACAAAGAAGAATTTATGTCTGCGTGGATGATCCCGGCTTTCCTAGTAATCTGAAACAGAAAATCCAAAAAGTTTCTTGATCTATGTTGTCGCCCCTATCGCCCGTACCTCAATTATTTGATTTTACCACACATTCACAAAATTACGGCGATTCTTGCAAAAATGTGAAAAAACACCTTCCTGCGTCAGGTAATCAGGTAGGATTATGAGTTGAAATCAAACATATCGACAAGTTTGAGGTACAGACGATAGCAATGATAGTACTGAATACCGTGCTGAAATTTGAAGTCGTTACGATGGGTTGTTTCTGAAAAATCATCCCCGTAAGATAATCTATGAAATCGTTCTAAGACTGGAACGTGCGCTATTTGAGCCTCTCGTTTGAAGCGTTACAAGACAGAAAACACCTCAACCGGGCGTAGGACATCAATTTTATGAGTAATAACTATCGACAAATGCTTCGAAAAAGAATTCGAATTATCCAACCCATCACATTGTCCCCTTAACGAATGCATATTCATTCATGAAAGGAAAAAAATGGAAAATAAGAACTCAAGAAAGTCAATTAGGTTTTTCGAGTTCAATTTATCAATCAACATTATGAATCTGTATATTCATTCGTGTTTTGAACAATTCGTAGAATGATATGAAATAAATTGACAGATACATAAGATTTATGAATATACACGACTGTTGGTCATGTTGGTCCTGTCGAATCACCGTATCTTGCTGTTTGCGAACACCAACAAGCTGCGCGCAGCTTTCGGATCAGTACTGGCCCAATTGTTCCACCGACTCATGTGTCGGCATTTGACAGGAATTCCTACATGTGATTATAAAATACATTCAGCCTATCGTGAACTATCAATTATTCATCAAATTTCTCTAATAAATTGGAATACCGTCAAAATTTTTCATTGCAATAACATCCATGTTTAATAATAATCATTCAGAATAATCCCATAAAAATACATTCAAAATTCAGACTCTCGGAAATGAAAATAAAATAGAAACAAAAGAAGTAAAATATCAGAATGAATTGAACTTAATATAAATAAAATTCATACTCTTCATAATACCAATTCCTGATCACTAATAATTTAATCATCAAATTAAATAATGGTTTTTATATTCATTTCATTTTTTCATTTTTTTTCTTGTACTATTTTTATTCCATGTTTTTAATTCAATTTTTCGTAATTGCATGAAAATGTTTCTTACGAAAATCGAAATCTTTCGTTTCCCTGGAAAATGAACAAATTTCTGGCTTATAAATTGAATAAAAAATCGAGATAAAAAGATTGATTTTTGTAAAAATTGACCATACGAGAGTCAAAATCGAAAGATCGGAGGAAAACAATCTATTTTTGAGCAAATAGGATCGGAATCGCCCATAAATCTAAATTCGGAGTTCACAGCACAACTGTTGTGGGTGAGGGAATAGTTGTGACAGCTGAAAAAAATAGCTGTCGTAGTTATTTCTAGCTATCAAAGTTGTAGCAAATTATTTTCTCTCGTGCACGTTAGAGAATTTATTCTTTTTCTTCTCATCAGAATGAAACTTCTTTTTATTTTGTTTCTGTGAAATGGGAATGAACTTTTTTCCTTGGATCATTAAAACACTCATTCATTGCAGTTTAGAAGATTTTTATTTTTTGTTCTAATGAAAAGTTCCTATCCTAGTATTCTGTATACAATAGCAAAGACTTAGCTCAGGTAGCGAAACATTAATTACAGAAGTAAGCTTTTTTCTTCGTAATATCTTATTGATACTCCATTCATGCTGAAATCTTCCACCGTAGAAACGAATGGATAAGATACATCAATTTTTTTCCAGAAACTCATTTCAATCAAAATATCTACTTCCTTATCTAATGTATTCGATCAATCTTCGTTTGGAACCTTTTGCAGCTATTGCCGCAATATACTTGATTGAAAATATAAACAAAAAGAATCTTATTAGATTGAATTTTTGGTATCATACACAGAAATATCGGTCACTTAGAAAATTTGTGCTTTTGGACAGTGATCAGAGTGGAAATTAAAAGAAGACATCAAACACCTGCTGAATGTAAAAAATCGATCTAATATTCTTCCAGTTAATATAAGACTAGGAGAAAATAATTCACAGTTTTATGGTAAAGAATTAAACCATCGATTGAAATAATTGACACATACACGAAATGACACGAATGAGAAATTTTATTGTTAAATTGTTGTAGAAATTCAAGGTAAATTTCTTGTACGCGTGATAATCGAAGTTCCCGAGATCAAACGATATAATAATGATTTTGTATAAAGTAGTATACTCAATGATGCAAGTACATCTCCAATTACATCAATCAGTGATATCCAAAGAAACAAGTTGTAAAATATTCGAATTTATTAATGAATTATTAATCTCTTCAAAAATCTAGCCATATCTCATGAAATTTCATATAATGTTGATGCACGAGAATGGATGGTACATCATTCGACAATCGAGACAAAAGTTTCCATCATGAAAGAACTTTGTTGTTTATTGGACGTATCCAATTAAAAGTTATTAATTGTATTCTTGTTTTTGTCAACAAAAAATAACAACTTTTCAACAACACCAAATTATAATTAACATCCACGTTTACGTTACAACAGTATTTTTTATAACTGGAATTCTTTTTTCAGAATTTTTAATTATTATTCATTGTCGCATTGTCATTGAAAAAACTCTCCTGAATTTGATCGGTAATTTGAGAATCCAATAAAGTTCTTACCAAACCGAGTATCTCTTAAAAACAACAGAATTTTTCTCTCTTGGCAATTTATGGAATGTTGCTTCATCTTCTTCCGTTTTAGCGGATGTTTTTACGTCCCGAACATACAATCGTAACCCACGTTGAATTTCAAGGCACGATAGATGACGACATTTTATATTTTTATATCAAATATCATGTAAAAATTGTACCGAATTCGATGGATATTTGCTCGTCACGAGCGTTCAAAGAATTGCAAGAATTATTAGCCCATTTTATCCATCTCTTCATTTTCACTTCAAACTGTAAGTACGGGGTACTTGAACTGACAACAAATTATGTAGAAATTATATAGAACGGAACATGCAAATTTATCTGAATTTCATTCGAAATTGAATTTCACACTCCAAGAAAAATAATATTTCTCAAACTCTCAACAGAGAAAATTCAAGGAAATAAAATGGAATTCGGGAAAGGGAGGAACGATGAGAAAATTGGTTCCGGTGTTCTTCATAAAACCGAAGAATTTCATAAAAATGATCATTCTCTCGGTATAGAAAAATTATGATCGCGAGTATGGGTATAACACATATATTCTGATGCGATACCGAAGTGGAGACCCCAGGGAGTTAATTATATTTATGTTCATGCACGGATATGCAAAGTATATACCCGTCCCAACTGAATACATTTTATACCGGTGTATACTATTCCTATTGCGACGGATAGGTGGGATCTTTCTCTCGGGACGATAGGTGTACGTGTTCGTGAATGTATATTTGTACGAGTGTATGTGTTGTGGCGTGGCCTTCTTCGCGTCCATATTTCACGTTCAAAAAGCACGCGGGGATTTGAACGTGGCCAACGTATGCGAGCGATAAGTGTGCACCGGTACAGTAATGCGAGGTAACAGCGTAGCGCAGGGAACAACCGGAAGCAAAGAATCCTGGTTTGTCCTTGCCTGCATTCGCCCTGCTTCAGCCCTGACTGCCTGTTGGCCATATATAACGAAGAGAAGTAGACGTTAGACTTAGGGGATGAACGTGCTCGTTGCAGGCTACAAATCTACAGTGAGCCCTTACGGCATGCTGAAGCTCGCGAATACGAGATGGTTCCGCTCCCGTGTTGCTGTGCTTTACTACAAATGTTTCTACCGTCATAGTGTGTACATATATGTATATGTATAAAGCTATTCCTGTGATTCCAGATACTATTGCTCGATGTTCAGGGTTGTGTAATACTCTCCTATGTTGCGCGTTTTCGTAATACCCACGAGATTCTATGTACTACGATACAACGTAAACCAAGTGTACATAGCATATCTCTACGTAAACATAAACTTAAACCCCCTGCGTTAACTTTGGATAAAATCGCAAATGAACGACTAGCGTCAACCCCTGCTGAAAGCCTCGATCAAAGAACTCTTACTCAAAAAAGTGCATTATTGACTCAACATGCAATCCTGCGTTTTGTATTCCGCAATCCCGTTTAATTTCATGATGCATCTTACAGACTGAAAAAAACCTCAACAACGAGAAAACAAAAGCATGAATAATGACTCGGCAAACATTTCATGTCATATTTCACCCTTTAACGTCAAAAAGAATATCATTTGATGACAACCGGAAAGCGGGAACCTTAGAAAGCGCTTGGAAATGTAAATGCTTGACATATACAATGAATTAAATTGGTGGACATTTTCTCTTTGTTTCAGAGGGACAACTGTACGCCGCTACGGTAGCAGACTTCTCTGGAGGCGAACCGTTGATTCACAGAGGAGGAATTCGTACAGAACGCTCCGATTTAAATCAGTTAAATGGTAAGTCATTTGCGGAAATAGCGATTTAGAAACTATTAGAGAGACACACGGTTATGATTTGACTTTTCTCACGAAAATCAACGACTAATTGTGAAATAATTGTCTAGTATAGTTACAACAAATTCACGATAATCCATTGAAGTTCGCAAATATGAAATATACATTCCACGTTTAGTAGATTGCAATGAAATTTATACTTTTGTCTCATTCGAAATTTCATGTTCGATTTATGAATCGAAAAACATATATCAGAATCAAATGATTCTAAAGCTATTAAAATGATATTTTCGTACGTACTCCATGTAACGTATCATGCACGATACGCATAGTAAAGATTTGATTTATACAGAATATCACATTCATAAATTATTCGATACCATCAGGTTTTATTTCCGTCTTTCTCTTTTTAGACGATATTGTTCCTCTCTCCGTTCTCCCGCGTAGAGAAACAAAACTCGATCGTATCGTGTAATTTATGTACAACTCCCCTAATTGCCTCTTTTTCGAATGGAGTTATCAAATGTTCATATATAACAAACAAAACAAAATTGGACGAGAAAATTAAAAAAGTTCGAATAATCGTATCACGGCGATTCTAACTTTTTTCTCTTGATATTTATGTACACACGTGTTTCAATTATTTCACCAAGTGACCAAGTGGAAGAGGATTATGGCTGTTATTATTATTTGATAAAAAATTCATCCGCAGAGATAAAATTTTCATAATTATTTCAAATCAATTTGTGTTTTGTGTATCAACGTTATTAGAAAATTCTGTTTTGTATTGTATCCCGAGGGAATTAATTGTTCTCTCGGCGTCGATTCTTTGTCGGAAAGAAAATTGTATTTAAAGTATATTTTGGAATGGATGACAATTTTTGGCAGAAGAGTTTATGTTGATGTTAAGATGAATGTTCGGTATCTCAGTTAATTCATGACCTCAGGCAAAACGATAATTGAATAATTATCTCGCGTAAATTTCGAGCACGCTCGAGTAATCGAATTTCCAATATTCCGAGTATCACATGAAATTGATTGTTAGCACGATAATGATCTGTAGTAACTACAAGGTTCGAAGATCACCTAACAATTGTATATATTCCAAGACTGAATTCAGAAATTCAATGGGAAAATTTGAAGATTTTGTTTTACTAGACATCTTCTATTAAATTTACAAACAATTTTAGTGAAATCGACTGATAAAAATTGTTTAAGAAGTCACGAAAATTGTGTGGATTTTCAAATAATCTGGATCTTTACAAATCTATTAGTGTTCCTTTTCCTTTTTCTTCATGGAAATTCATGAATATATTTTACAGTGTACAATGTGATTCTGAGAAGTTCTATCAATCCGTGCGCTAGTAGAAATATCACAAGTTCTTCTCCATAATTGATTACAGGGTCCTCCCAGACATTAAGAGTCAGAGAAAGTCAGGGGACGCTTTCAAAATGCCCCATTAGTCTGGAAAATCCATTCAAGATCATAAAAAGTCAGGGAAAATTGAAACATTTGATTTCAACAGAAAATTTTCAAAGAGTAATGTCCAATTATGTATATTTCACCCAACCAGCACAAATGATCAATTTGAATTCATAAAGACTTTCCAAAGACCTTTTGAATAGTCCCCGTTATGCGACCAATAATGAATTCAAGATGAAAACGTATTGAATGCCCGCAGAATTCATTATGAAATCTTGATACAAATTCTTTCTGAACATTGAGTTGTTCATTAAGAGTTGGTTAAGAATTCAAAATATGTGTTCATAATAGATACGTGTTTATGAGCATAACGGGGACTCTTGTGATGTATGGGTGATGTATAAATTTCATCTAATTACCTTGCGTTTTTGTTTGCGAATACCATTCCTTTGGTTATGTACAAATTTTGTACAAGTTTGTTAACATAGTATAATTTGACACTCTTGAAATTATAATTCTCTATGCTTAACGTGGCGATATTACAAAATTTTTCTCTTTAATAATAAAATCTAAATTTGTACAGTTCGTTTTATTTTTTACAGTGAATTTGTTACGTTGATGATAATGCTGCATTGCATTACTTATTGAACAGTAGAGAGGCATAATGTTTTCATAGAAATGCATTATCCTTGCATGGCCAGACAGCACACAAGAATCTCAAATGAATTCTGAAAGAAGAACTATTCAAAAATTCTTTCAGAATACAAAATGTTACAAAAGAGTTTTAAAAGAATTCGATTCGTCAGACATTTGCGAGTCCCGTTAAAATTCTCAAAGAAGTCTTATAGAATTTCAACGGAACTCGCAAATATCTGACCAATCGAATTCTTTTGAAACTCTTTTGGAACATTTTGTATTCTAAAAGAGTTCTTGAATAGTTCTTCTTTCAGAATTTATTTGGGATTCTTGTGTGCTGTCTGGGTGGGGATCTCTGATTACATGGAAATTTTCATCAAATCCATCTTCTGAGTCATCTTCAAAAAATAAATTATATAATCCATAGAAATCCATTGTATTACAATAATTCAACTTCTACTTAAGCAAGAAAACCTCATTCATATGAAATAATGTTCGGAATAATTTGTCAATTTTTATTATTGTGATTGTTATCATTTTCTGATTCAGAGGTTAGAATTCGTTTCACAACATTCAATTGATTATTTTTATAATGATTGACTCAATAAAATATATTGCAATCAAATTTTAGTATAAAGAGAATAATTTGATTTGATTAGGTGATTTAAATTTGAGAAATATTGATTAATTTCATATGATTATCGTTTAATCGCAGTTTCCAGCTCTTTTCATGAAAACCATAGAGTGCATAAGGCGCTGACTTGCGAGACAGGACAGGATCACTAATCCAATCAATTCTATAAATTTTTGTAGTTGAGTATTACTGTCTAGGGATAAATCTTAACCGATCATTTGCCGTAAACAATCAGTGGGAGCCCTCTAGTGTTGCCCTTAAGGGCATCCATCAGAGGCAAAGTTACTAGATCTCTCCCCCCAGTTTTCTCAACGATTAATGAATATAATCGATTTTAATGAGCAGGTGCATCTTCTTAGCATATCAAAGAAAGTGCAGTTACTCTTTATTTTTGATTTTATTTGTTCGTTTCTGAGAAAACTGGGGGGGGGCGATTTTGGAATCTAGTGACTTTTTGGGAAGGTGGTGAATGCCGTTAACAAAGAACGATTTACCATTCTTCCAGAGAAGTATCTGAGCCTCATATAAATTCCCTTTACACGTCTCTCACTGCTCAAGAAAGACACTCGATCGGTAACGTAGCAAAAATATTGTATATCGCAATATAAGAATTAAATTTTTTAGAATCAACCGTTTGAGTCATGATTAGAAAAATGATTAATGCGATGTTGATTTATTTACACTTGAAATTGTAAATCACCTGATATCACTATTCATTGGTGACTTGAAAAAACCCACGATTGAATTCAGCTATCAAACGTTAGAACTGAGAAGCACGCCAATATTGATCAGCGCTACATTGAAAATTAACTTTTATCAAGATTAGGCCAAAGTTCGTGGCAATATTTGACCACATTCCAAATGATCCTCACTTTAAATACAATCTATCGAGCCGAGCAAGAGCCAAGCAAACCTGGCGAAATGATGAATTAATGATAGGGTGACAATCTAAATTTGTTGAACACCCACATCAAGGGAACATTGTATTTATTGTTAATCAACATCATGGATATTCATGGATTGTTCAAACCTTGCCTGTCAACATTGCGCCAAGCTATATTCTGTTATCAGCATTAGCGAGTTCCAAAAATTTTTATATAGAATATTTGTTTTAATGTTTTTCAAATAGAAAATTCCTCCATCAGATTGAATCAGATTTTTTGTTGGTGTGAACGATCCTTTTTCATTTCTGAAACTAAATTTTATGAACAAGTCTAATCCAGTGTGCAGAAAGTATTGAAACTCAAACATGAAAATTCTGACTCTCGTCAGTATGAAAAGAACGGTGAATTTCATTGAAAATTACTTCACTCTAGAAGAAATATATCCTCTGACGTTCGATGTTTTTTTTTTATTTTCAGGACCAAATTTCGTCAGTTCGTTCGCATACGACGAATATGTCTTCTTCTTTTATCGCGAAACCGCTGTGGAATATATGAATTGCGGCAAGGTGAGTCACTTGTGCTTCTTCCCCTTTTGTTCTCTTCCCTCGATGTTGAAAAAAAATTGAAATAAAGAAAAGAAAAAGATAAAAGAACAATTTGTTGTAGGACGATCGATTTCTCAAACAATAACCATTACCATATTATATCCCTTTTTCAGGCTGTCTACTCGCGAGTTGGTAGGGTTTGTCAGCACGACAAGGGCGGACCGCACGCATTCAGCGACAGATGGACGAGTTTCCTAAAAGCCAGACTCAACTGTTCTGTACCCGGCGAATATCCCTTTTATTTCAATGAAATACGTAAGTACATGCTGCATATAGATGTACCGCTAATCAAAATGAAAAAGACACAAAAAAAAACTCGCAAAGAGAAGAACATCGATCCAAGGAAAACAAATAAGTCGTAATTATGCAAAAAGCATATCATAATATCGTGTTCAGAACGTCAAAGAGATTTCATCCCATTCCATTTAATTTTCTTCTTTTTCTCTTTCTGTGCGTAAATTAATTAATTCACACATATGTGTATGGTGTTTATTCAACGTTATTATGTTTCGAGGTGTAAATTATTTTCTCTTCTTTTATTTTAATGGTACAAAAATTGTACAGCGGAGCATTGAAATAACAAAATAGAGTTCCGCATTTTCAAAGTATGAAAAAAATGAACTTAGTTACGAGATCGCTTGGGAAATTCCTTCAAGATAGCGTTCGGGTGTACCGTAAAGAAAAGAAAATTTTCATTCATAAAAATTATTCATGCATTTGTTGTACCAGGTTTTTGTGTATATTTTTTTCTTCTTCTCCAAACTAAATAAAGTACAATACAAATAGGTCAGTGAACTTACGTATAAACGGAAAAAATATCTACCAAAGAGAGGAAAACGCATAGTTTATATCACATTACGATTTTCTATCAAACGGATAAAAAGGAAGAATAAATTTGTTACAATCTTTTTGCAGGATTAAACCTTTTATAGAAAATCTCTCCATTTAAATGGAAATATAAGAGCGTCTATCATTCAGATATCTTCAATAGAGACTTTGTGATCTATATAATTCCATACAGTGCATCCTGGGACAAGAATAAATCCTCCTCCGCGTTTCATCTTAGGAATGTAGATTTTCGTTTTGAAACTCTGCATTCTTATTTATTCTTCCTTTCGTCCAAGTGAAATACGTTGAATTTATTCTGTTCCATGAGGGTGCACTGAAAGAACGTTACGGCGCAAATAAAATCTACGTTTTGTGATAAAGTACGATGGAGATACCAATCTTGTTTAGGGACTATATCAATAGCGTGACTTTGATTTTCGATACATTCTTTCGATAAAGTCTTGGATGACGGAAACAATTTCATAAACATGCATTGTTGTACGATGCAACGATAAGTATGAGGTATTCACGTGATCCTGTATAATAAGACAGAATTTTATCAAAATTGTGTTTACTCGGAAGATTTATCAGTGAATTAAATAGAATATAGAATATCATATAGAATTTGTATCGATTTTATGTATTTTCTGCACGAGCAGATACTTTTTTGTTTTCTATACATTCTGATAACTCTATAAGTAGGTATCTCTTTTATATTCGCTCAGAAACGATCACGTCGAAACACTAACCATTTCAATAATAGATTTTTTTCAGTTATTTTAAATTTGCGGAGGGTTAAAAATTTATTATCAATCTACTTTTGTTCTCTTATTCATCGATTTCTCGTGTCTTTATCGACCACCTTGCTTCATCTTCAGGGAAAAAATTCATAGCTGTATGTAAATTGTATACAATTTTCATAAAAACTCTATCGAAATTTTATGCAGCATTGAACCATTGAGAATAACATTCTCGTATAATGACATCCACAAATAACGTATCAAACCCACAAATAAGAATGTGAATTGTGTAAAATATGTAGTTACCCGACTGGAAACTGGAGATTGGGTCCTAATCAAAAGCCGGATTAATCTCCTCGAATATGAATGAATAATTAGGTTTATGTATCTTTTTCGATCCAATTCATATGGTTAAAATTTCATAACCAAACGAAAATCGGATGAGAGGAGTTTTTTATCTTACACACGTCCAATCTCTTATTTACATTCTTCAAGAGGATGTGTGATTTAAAAAGTGAACCCTGGTGCATTGAATTTAATAATGAACTAGACTCCCTCAAGCTGAATACCAATTTTCTTCCGATAAACGATTCGAGCTCCAATATTATCTCAATTCCACACCCTCCCTGGATTCCATATTATAGAGAAATATTATACATTCAGAAAATTCAGATTATAATGAAATTCAAACAAGTATTCACAACAATTCAATTACGAATTGTAATAATAACATTTTTCATCATCTAAATGTTCTCCATGCATATCGAATAATAGAGAAAACTTGATTCACGGTTAAAAAGTTTGAGTTTGAAACAATTCAATATACAACTTAAGACATTGGTATTGATTTCATGAATTTTTTGTGTCAATATTCAACACGAAATTAAAGAGGATCGTGTTAAAAATTTACAAAATTTTCTGCTGCTCGAATGGATAATGATTGAAATTAAAATTCAGTTAAGAGAATATAAACTGAAAAAATTCAATTATGAAGTAATTTTTATAATAATACACAATTCCGCTGAATCAAAAGCTCTGAGACAAAGGCTTTTTATCTTTCACGTGATTGATTTGAAATATTTTTGTTCATAAGATTCGAGAAAGTCAGACATTGCAACCCTTATCAAGATCCATGCAGGATCAAGGGAAATGATTCCTAGTACAAGTTTTATGAATATAAAGCATATTTTATATTATTTTTCAATATGTTCAAATTCAAGAACAGGAAGGATATCATACATGCTCTACATATCACCGAAATACATTGGGATAAATATTCGCGCATAGTAGGTATTCATAGCAAGGAGCAAACTACGTAAACCACCAAACGTGGCGGTGAATATATTTGTCGAAGTTGTATACCGAGGAAGATGATGATATATACCGAAGATGAGAGAGTGTGTTTGCCAAGAATTATACGAGAGGAGATCGGAAGCCTCCTAATTTAATTAGAGAATGACGAGATGTGAATTTAATTGGAGAAAGGGAGACGATAAAGGGAGACGAGGAATGGAGATAAATCATGACGGATGTCGTGTTCCTTCTCTTTTGTGCTCCAACGACAAAATTCTTCGATCGATTTTGTGAAGTATTTATACTCGTATCCTAGCTGCTTTCAAGATAATATGATTCTTCGAATCTAAAGTGGAATAAATATTGTGCTTGCACATCTGAACACATACGTACGCTTCAAGGTACAATTTGCTCCAGATAAGAAATTAATAACTTCTCTCAAACATTTACATTTCCTTAACTATCTTGGAACATTTATTCAATAATGGTAGCTGTGGGAAACTGGGCGATGGAAATATTAACGCAATTGAACGTTCCAATGTTGGAAGAACATTTTAAGAGACGTAACATTGAATTTTCATTCAGTCATAGATTAAAACAGTCGACTCTTTAATCGGAAACGTGAGTTTTAACATACGATCATGATAATATATTTATTTTGATGACAAATTATCATTGTTATTGATGGAAATACCGAATGAATGAATTGAAAACAAAACCATGTGTAATCGAGTGAAGATTTTCCAACGAGAATATAAATAAATCAATATCGAAATGCATTAGCGGGGAAAACAGAAATCTGTTGAAATTGCTTTCCATGCCAATTAAAAATCGATTGAATTGTTTTTAATTTTCCGGGAAAGCATTAAAACCCTTTGAATTCTGATCACTGCAGACTCCAATTAACCATACCACTTCATTTCCCGGAGTTTCATATACTGACTAACTAACTACAGTTTTAATTCAATATGATCAGATATGTTAACGTGTGGATATTGAGCTCTTGGAACTCAATTTCCGAATCTATATTAATATTTAAATATATACATAATCATAAATGCACAAGAGTGAATTTCAATCCATATGAATGTAATATATTTGAATGCCCCGTAAGAAAACGCATCTATGAACAGTGATGGGTACTCGTTACCGTTACTCATTACATATAAAATATGTATTATAAATATATAATTTATATACAAAATATATATTGTTATACATACTTTATATGTATAATGAGTAATGTACCCATCATTGTCTATGAGTTTCATATTGCTCGTCAAGAATATCATCTGCGAATGTACAGATTCTGTTATCTAATGATGGAAAGTAATATTCAATCTTGTGAAATGTTTTCTCGATTTTTCGATTCATAAGCCAGTGTTTTTCCATTTGTCAGGAAAGCAATAGAAAAGGTGTGAAAAATTCAAATTTCTGTAAGGAACAGTTTTCTGCAATCACGGAAAATAAAACAAAACACAACAAATTGGAACAAATAAAACAAAAATTACATCAAGTAAAGTGATAGTAGAAAAATGAAGTCAAAGGAAAAAGGTGAAAAAAGGAATGGAATAACAATTGAGAAAAAAATTATTTAATTCAATAGTTGAATTATCAACGATGAACAATTGGTATTACGAAGAGTGTAAATTTCAATTCGGTGAATATTCAAATAATTTTGATATTTTATTTCTGAGATTTTACGCTGGAAAGGTTTTTAACGTATTCATACGCTGGAAAAAATATTTTTTTGTCCTCTCTCCATAAAATATTTATTTGTAGAAATTAAATATTCAATTGGATGTAAAAACTGATTGCTTTTGGCGAATGAATTATTCATTCAAAAGACCAAATTTATTTGGAGCAAGCATTTCATTATTTGATTCGATTAAATATTCAATTAATCCTAAGAAATATTTTATGAAGAGAGGACAAATAAACTATTTATTTGATTAGAAGGAAGTTTTTTTCAATGTATAGAATTGTTTTGAATAGGCAATGTAATGTTGTACAATTTTATAATTGCAATGAAAAATTTTTGCGGTATTCCAATTTATTAGAGAAATTTGATGAAAAATTGATGGTGAACGATAGGATAAACTTATTTTATGGTTACAATTATTGTCGTTTATTTGATGAATTTTTAGAAACAATTGGAGAATTTTTAGTAGAATTGAATTCAAATCAAACTATAAATTATAAACGAGATTTGATTGAATCATATCAAATTCGAATCGGGGATAAGAATGGAAAACAATTTTTTTGAAAGGGGATTCAAAAGTAAAAGTATTGATTACACGAAAAAGAAGGTTTTGTTGTTTCAAAACCAAGAGATTTTGTTTGAATGTGATCAACAAAATCCTTTGGTTGGAACAACAAAAATTTTGTTAAGTTTACAAAAGTGTGACTATCATGAAAAAATATTCCAATGATAGTAACAAAATTGTATGATTGATGATATTTTCTGAAAAGTTTTTTCAGTGTACACATCGCCCGTCAATTTCATTGCAATTAGTGGATTGAGTCGTGACGAAATAAAAATACTGGGAAGTGTTTTGAGAATTATATCCGAAATTGAATAAGTAATTTGTTATAATCAAATTTTCATCATGAAAATAATTATATTTTCAATTTTTGAGAGACGATTTGAGCAAAAATCAGTGAAAAGTGATAAAGAATTAAAAATCGTATCGTATGGAAATAATAACGAAATTTCAAACAGGGATTTTAATTGAATGTACTTCTTGGGTCAGGAATTGAATTATTCAGTTTAATTTTTGTAAATAAATTTGGTTAATCATGAACATTGATTAGTCAGAGCTGGGTAAAATACTGTCTTCCAACTCAAATAATAAGTACATATTTTATTTTACGTTATGTATAGATTTTTCAAAATAAAACATTTCATTTGTTTGAAAAATTATACTTCCGGGAATAAAATGTTCAATTTACTGTAGATATAATTTGAAATAGTATTCCGAACAGTGTTTTATTTAAAATAAACATCTCAGTGCTGATGGTTGGAATGTTTAGCGAAGTATTTTCTCTTCCCACTACAAATATACAGTCCATATAGTTTTTCATGAAAATTCAGTTGATTTGAACACAAAATGGAACATGCTAGAAGTTCGATTTTCCTGATTTTCAATCCAAATCGATTTTCTTGCTACGATTTATCGTGAATATTCGATCGTCGATGGTTTCCTGCAGATCGCCCATCTCTACACTAGAGTGAATTCGAGAATTTTCAATTGAATTTGGACAGATTTAATGTTCCTTTTAGGGAAAAGTCATTGAATGTAGTCAAATTCCATTTGAAACTGGACAACGATGTTGCCAGATCTCATTCGATTGAATTTAATGAAATTTGATGGGTTTGTCTAATCAGAAATGCCTTCATGAGATATCATGTGTACATAAGTTTCCTGGATTCATTCCAACAAATCTTCTCTTTTACACATTTGTCACAAAAACATCCGTATTGTACGCGTAAACGAATAATATACGTTTGAAAGGGACGCATTTATTTCAGTCCATCGTTGATATCAATAGCAAAACTCATATCTATACTTCACGGTTGGAAATTATACAAAGTACACGCACAGATACACAAAGTGAACACTTGATCACCGAACACCGACGTTGTGTGTGTTGTCCATCGTGAAACGATAATTTTCAAAATTTCTTGGTGCACATGTACATTCGACACCCTAGCGAACGGGGACACGGAAAAACATACAAAAATATTAAACGGGAAAGAGAAGAAGTCCTGAACATTTTCCATTTGTCATAATGTTGGCACGATCGAGCTGGACCGTTAATAACTTGGTCCCAAAAGCGTCGATGGAGCAAAGAAGAGAGGAAGAAGAAGGCGTTAACGCGAGAATAAAAATCGAAGAATTGGAAAACAGGTAAAAGATGAAACCAAATGGATTTTACGAGTCCGAGCGTCGAAGAAGCATTATGCGCACCGAATAATAATAGAACTCCCTCGTTGAATATTAGGAAGAGAAAAAAAAGGAAATAATGAAGAGGAAAGAAGCTATTTAAAGGATCGGGATATGCGCAATCACGACGACTTGGAATATGAAATCAGGAGAATGATGAGAGTTTCTCCAATCGGGACACAGTCTGTAACGTGTTTATGTTCTCTTTTTCTCTCTTTATTTTTCTTCGAAAATTCATTGAAGTGAAATTCTACACTTCGATAAACAGCATCGATTTTATTCCCATTCATACACCCGGAATCACAATTTTTAATGGAGCAGAAAACTGAAATGAATGATGGTTTTTGAACGTATTTATAACATCTTCGGATTATTGTGCCGTTAGATAGTCCAACAATTGTTTCAATATCAAATCGATTACCGAGTTCGGAGTAATTAATATGGTAGGAAATTCAAAAACATGCACGATGCACGATATATAAACCGAAAAGAATGCGGAAAGGGTTGGGTAGCAACTATATATGCTCTCTTTGAAGCGATTATCGCAGCAATTATTTCGATAGATGAGAATTGATCACCGAATCGCCCATGGTAACCAAATTATATTTCACGTATAGCGTATACTCATCACAACTTGATGATCTGATATTATAACTTGAAGCTGTTCCACTTCCATGATTGGGTTTTTCAACACGATAAATAATTCCTACACCAATTCTTCTCGTTACAATGTTTCTAATTGCTCTACAAGGTATATGTACCTTCTCAAAGACTCGATGAAGTCATTATTACAAAGTTCACGTGTTTGTTAAGTGCAACAAATTTTCAATGCCATTATAAGTTTTAATTACTTGACGATTTCATCATTTCATCCTCGTATCTATGACTTACATGGAAATTTACACTCATATTACTTTCATAATTATAAGAAGAACGTATAGAAGTTTGTCCATTCTCCTTTCTTTAAAATCAATTCATCGTATTCAGTGATTCGGGTTCTGTATTATAGACGTTCTTTGAATGAGAGGACAATACGTGTAATGAAAGTTCTTTGTGTTTCCCCGATTTCTGTCTGTCTCTGCCACCGGGAAGTTTTTTGTTTTCATTTTCTTCTTTTTTCTATATCATATATGGGGAAGAGAAGAAGACAGTTTCGACGATTGCAGTTTAGTGTAGAGATAGACCAAATCGAGCCAAGGTATTTACAGAGGTATAGGTTTGGTCAGAACAGAGAAAGAGAGAGAGAGAAAGAGAGCAGCAGTAGCAGCAAGCAGCAGTCAGTGGTATGGAGGATATAGTCTCTCCGGACTTGCGATTTGGCAGAAATCCATGGGTACAGGAGCATCAGGATGATTGTCTCTCTCACTTTAGTCCCCTCCCTGTTCCTCCTTCACCCTCCTGTCTAGTCATAGCGTCGTAGCAATGGTAGGCTGGCCAAGTGCCAATCCTTCGTCGAGCATCGTTGAAAGAGAGGGATAGGGATTTCAGTTCGATATGCGACGACAATATTCCACGTTTATATACACATATGAACATTCCCTTCCATTCCACGCTTCTCTTCGACTCCTTTTTCCATCATCCCAAGCTGACCCTTAATGATCCAGCACAAATATGGACTCGTATTAAAAATAAACATTGAAACGTCAATCATCATCACTTCCATCCACTTCCGTTCCCTCGTTTCTCAAAGTGACGAACAAATAAGATTCGTCGCTTCTTTTCTGTTTCCGAATTTAATTTATGGCACTTTCATTTTCAACCCTTCGGTACAGTCCAATACGAATACATTCAATGTTTTACGGTACTACGGGATAGACTTAACTAGGGTAAAAGGGAGACTTTGAGAGAGGTTATTGCCTGTGGCGTAGCACAGTTACAGAAACACTTCTGAACAGATACGAATGCCAGGAGATCGCGATAAATCAAGTTAGCAGTTAAATTTTCAACCGTTATGCGATAAGGAAGACCGAGGGTATATGGGAATTCGACGAACTTCTTCACGTCAGCAACTTCGTCTTCTTTCCTGGGAAAAGGAATATACATCGTGTTGTATTTATGTATATATATATACTCAAACATATGCATATATTGGAATCAAGCTGTTGATTGCTTCTGACGTGTATTGGCTGAAAGTTTTCCCCGTTATAACGTATTCCTCGAAGAAAGAATATTACGGGCGATGGAACAAGGTGAACGACAAACGTTTGACCGATAAAAGAAACGAAGCAGCATTCCCGATAGAACTCGGACAAACAAAACTGAAAGAATCAAATGATTGTATAACATTTTATTTGCATGGTCTCGGGAAAATGACCGAAGAAAAGTGCATGGCGAGGAATATTCTATACCAACGTTTGTATCGTACGTTTGTATCGGTACGCCATCGTACGGAAGGCAATTTAATACATCCGAAAAGATATGCGCGAAGATCGTGATAACGCTCGAGACACAAGTTGTCAGCCGTTTCGTGATAAAAAGGAAGACGTACGGAGATATGCTGTTGGATATAGGAATCCGACAAACTTCTCCAAACTCCACGCGCGCACTTTGTCCCCAGACAATCTACCTCGTAAGAGAAAAGACGGATGGGTGAAGGATATCGGTTTTATATTTTCCTTCCGTATATTTTCGAGATGGAAAACGGAGGCTCGGTTGAAAGAACGAAGAGAACTTGAAACCACGTGCTTTAAGGGGGATAAAGATCAAGCGTGCAAAGTGTGTATTTTTTGATTATGATCAAATATTATTTTTACTTTAAGAGGATACAAGCTCATGGGTGGCTACATCTGATGGCTTTTCTTTTCAGACAAAAATACTCGAAATCGCACTTATAAAAAGTCTAAAAATGTCAGGGATGACTCTTCAAAGGTTAATCTAGGTCTGCACAGAGCCAGAATTCTGAATTTCGAAAAAAATGATGTGTTCTCAGTTGGTATCCAACATTTTTTTTCAAAATTCAAAATTCCGATTCTGTACAGACTTAGATTAACCGTTGAAGAGTCATCCGTGGACTTTTCAGACCTTTTTATAAGTCCAATTTCGAGTATTTTTGTCTGAAAAGAAATGTCATCGAATGGAGCCACATATGCGACCGTATATATCCACTTAAGATTTCAATATTAGAAATCTTTGTTGTGTCTCAAGAGCATGAACTCCATACCCTGGCTTGAAAAGTCTATTCAACCCCATTGATTAAGGAGATTTAAACCCACTGGGATCGATTAAATTGATGGGATTCAATGAGAATTTAACGAGTTGGAATGGTAATTTATCATTACAAAATTCACAATCAATCTCATTGATCAATTGGATTCAATAAACGTTTTTTGACAGAGTACGTAGAAATATTATTCTCCGGATAATTGTCTTCCACAAGAAAGAAGATTGAAAATTAAATTAAATTCAATTGTTCAAGAAATTCAAATTGGTTGGAAAAACTCATTTGTTGGTGATTCATTTTTCATTCAGTCAACCATAAAACAAATGTCAACATAAATAGGTCAGGATCGAATGATATTCAATTATAGTGATAAAGAAATATAAAAACGTTGATTCACCTCTATTGGATAAGTTCAAAAATGTCTACGGATGTGAAAAACAGAAGAGAATGTATTTTTTCCAACTCAATATTGAATTTTTGAAGCTAAAAATAATATGTTTTTAGTAGTTTGATGAAGAGAAACAGAAAACGAGAAAACAAATGTTTGATAATTCTAAATCTGGAATTATATCAAGAACTACACTGAGGAAACAATGTATCACAAACTATTACGTTTATCAGAACGTTGAGGACAGATTTGGACCATTCAATTGCAGTTTTCCAAAATTCCAACAGCACTAACTGTTGTCTAAAAAGTCTCACTGAATATGGCTGCATCGTATTTGAAAAATTGCTTGAAATTTTATCTTTTCGGTATTGTTTTTGGTGCAATAACACATCATTCGTACAGCATGTTGAAAATATTCATAGCATGTGCGTAAGACATTCAATGTGCCAAAGAAGGCTCACAGAATGTGCTCCAGACTTTTGACTGTATTTTAAAATAATCTCATGCCCAGAATCGAAGTAAGTCTCACTTCTTATTGAGAGTCTGTAGAATAAAATAATGTGATCCTTCCAAACTTGTACCCCCCCCCCCCCAAAGTAGTAATTTTGAAAAGGTATCTGGTTGAATACAAAGTCGATAGAATTACAAAATTTCACTGCAAACAGATCGCGATATTTTATTTTAATACCTCACTCGTGTCTTGTGTTGAACTAACAGATATTGATTTTCTTTTTAGCCCATTGTTGTATGCCTCAGAGTTAAATGAAGCTTCCATAATGTTTGCAGATTTTTGGAGTTTAATTCATAGTGATTATTTCCACTGTTTTTATCAAAGGTACACACAGAAAAAAATTCTTGTTGGGAAAATGATTTTTTTAAATCTGCTTTGCTAAATTAGCAAAACATTCGCTGTGACATAAAACATTGTGCTGTTTTAGTAACAAAATGTTTGTTAAATCAGCAAATTTTCTAGCAGTTTGTATATCTACGATCAGCTGGATCAGCAAGCGCTTGCTAGAAGAACAAGATTCTCGCTGCAAGAGCAAACTTTTGGCCAATTCTGCGAAAGGATTTGTCATATCAGCAAAGCAAATCCAGTGCACTCTTCTCTACACGAAGGAAATCCTATAATACTGAGTACTGTACCCGACACGATTGGCTCGTGTTATTGACTGATTACTGTACTAACATAAACCAGCAGTGTTGGAATGATTCTTTTTCCATAACACGAGCCAGTTGTATCAGTTACAGTACTCAGTATTGTAGGATTTTCTTCGTGTAGGAGTGTGCGAACCGTTTGAATCTTGAACCGAACTCTCACTGTTCGATTCAGTTCAAATTCCGAACTACAATCATTGAAAAAGTTCGGTTCGGTTTCAGCTCCGAACCATCACAGTTCGAATTTAGTTCGACTGTTTGAAATACGGTTCGGGTTCAGTTGTACTTGCAGAATATATATCTGTAATTCAGGTCGACTTTTCAAAGTTAGGTTTTAAGCCTGGGCCAAGACTGAAAATTGTAGCCAAAATTCAGCTAACCTATCTACTTTAACCGGTCTATTTTGAGCTGAAGATTGAAGATTCGTGTCACTATAGCAATCAATGCTGTTCATCTTCTCTTGTTTCGAACACGACCCAATCGTGTAAAGAATACAGTAATATTTAGAAGAAGTAACTGTGGATTGAAGGGGGGGGGGGAGCATCAAACTTGAACAAATTTTTTACATAAACATGAAGTTCACATAACATACCACACGGAAAGAATAATTTAGCTGCAGCACCTAAGTGGTTAGCACGGACATGGACAGCCATTAAATTAGCTCCCGCAGCTAAATTTTACCTACCACCGCAAATAAATTAGCTACAAATGCAAATTTTTTTGCTATAACAGCTAAAATTTAGCTGCAGGAGCTAATTTAATGGCTGTCCATGTCCGTGCTAACCACTTAGGTGCTGCAGCTAAATTATTCTTTCCGTGCATATAATGGATTTTCAAAAACAATTTGTAGGGAAACGAACATTTTTGTTGATTGATCAAAACTTTCTTTAAATTTTGTTTGAAAATCCACTAAAAGAAATGATTGTGTAAGAAACCGTAAAATTTTTTTGTGCATTCACAAAGAAAATTTTTTACAGTGCACTGAAAAATATTTGTAGCAAATTGACCGCAAGTTGATAGGTCTACTTTAAAACATAACAATAAGACTAACAAATTTTAGTATCTTCACTATGAATTTTTCATAACTTCACTACGAGTTTTCTCTTTTTCCTGAATTAACAGTTATTTCTCTAAATAATGATAATTTCAATTTTCCTATGTACCTCAAGATTTTCTCTGTGTCGGAAACTGCTTTATGCGCAACGAGATATTTCATTTCTTCAATGACTTCTCGTGAATCGAAGTGCAGTCCATTACGAATTACGACTGTCATCAAAATTGCGAACAAAACTAGCATCATGATTTTTTATCGATAAAAATGCGAGCGAAGCAAGCTCAGTTTACATTATATAGACATGTAAACATCTTTGATCAACACACCTCCTTTTAATTTCTGATGAAAAATTCCGTAACAATGTCCAATCGAATATGCATCATTCTCAACACAATGAGAGAACAAATTTCCGGGAACAATAAAATATTTAGTTGAGTCGCCATAACATACTTAATTAATTTGAATAAACTTTCATTGACTCAATTAAATAACTGTTCCCATTGATGAAATATTTCATAGCATATTAAATATTTGTTTGATTGGATCAATATTTAATCGAGCCAATGAAAGTTTATCCAAATCAATGAAGTATTTTATGGCGACTATTCGACTAAATATTTTATTGTTCCTAGAAATTTTTTCTCTCAGTGCATGTATTATTAATTTCATCAACACAAAAATTGATGCGATATCTACAGAGTTTTCTTAACGTTCAATTCTATTAAAATAATTCATGAAAAGGATAATTTAGATCGTATAAATAAGAAAAAAAAAATATATATATATATATATATCACACATGAAATCATTAAAAATTGACCACAAGCAGCGAGAGATTCTATTTTTTTCTTTCAATATGTAATTCACAAGAAAGTAAGTACGCTGGCAGGGTTTTTCTAGAAATTGGCGTATGCAATTTCCTGCCATAAAATATAGGAAAAAGTTTCGAAATCATTCATCCGTTCCATCTTCACGATGATAGATGTACAAAAATACGAGAATCTATCTTGTGGATTTTACTCGGTGTATTGAGAATAGTTTTGAATGAGTTATGAAAAAGATGAAGCTACGATTCCACGTGGAAATAAACCAGCGGAGGAATGATTGCTAATTAAAAAACCTGCTCGTATATGTGTACTGTACAAACATTTCAAAATGAAACGAACATATCTGGAAGAAAATTGATTCCATCATTTCACGAGGAAGGTTTGGTTATCTAAATTTGTCGCGTACAACTCGTTGATCATTGAAAATTTACTCGATGCTTTTTCCTGTTTTTCTCGACATTTTGAACTCATTTTATTATCGTAGGTATGCAGCTGATTGTAGTAACAGTAATAAAATTTGTACACAAATCAATCACTATGATTCTTTTCATCATTTATTAATCGTGAATTCGAAAAAATGTTCAAGATACATAAACAATCTGTAAATTTTTTATTATGTCCACTGAAATTCATCTCAATTCCTAAATAAAATTCCATTCTAGATCATAAATTATTTGTATAAATTCACAATTAGACGAGATGTTCATAACGCGGTTCCAATACGATGGAGTAGTAATGCTCGAGCATTGTGCAGACTGGATACATAAAATGACAAATACTCTTCGATCTCTTGATGACAGAGTACAAGAAAATAGCACCCTAGAAATTTTGACGGGAAGAGCATGAATTCTTGATACGATATGTCTGGTGCTTGATCAGAACCACTGAATTAGTGTTCATTGGAGACTTATTGAAGTATAACATCGGCTAATCAATAATCAACAGCATGAAATAATGAATACCTCCCAATTATTCATGAATTCAATGCAACAGAATATTTTCAAGGTAAATCGTACTGTTGCTACTCAACAATAGAACGAAATTCTTCACAGCCCATTGATTTTATAGTAATTCTAAATAAATTCCAAAAATTTCGCTATCTACGAACTGAAAAGAGAATATCCAATATGAGAGTCATTCTGAAATTACCTGAGATTGATTTTCATCAGTCATGAAAAGGTATGCACTTTGAGTGGAAAAAAACATAAATGAATATGAAAATTCAAGAAACACGATTAACCTAGTTGCATAAAGGATGATGAAAATTTCGTATAAATATGCAAAACAAAAGGAAAAATATGTCGAGGAGAAATACTAAATTGCGAAGCCCATGAGAAACGTCAACTGCATACATTCTATAAATCCTCTTTGATAATCTTCGAAGATTATACTTTCTTTTATCTGATATAACGATTTTACGTGTGGTGAAAATCTATTCTTTGTACTTTTTTGAGATCAAAACTCAGGGGTTTAGGGTAATAGCTGTACGAAAATCTATGTATCATTAAACTTTCATAGGATCATTTATAATTTTCTTGAAGCCATGAAATTTTTGTAGAATTTAGTGAGACTATTTTCATACTCCCTATACTCGACCTTACCTTCAAATCTATTGAATGTAGTTTGAAATTTGGTTTGACGCAGCTTCCCTTTTGAGTGAAGTTCAAAATACTACGCGATAAAGCGTTTTTTGCCCTCTGTCACATTTGAGAATTCATTCAGGCAGCATAGAGATTGGATATTTACACTCTTCTCGTGATTCATTATGCATCTGAAACAGGATTACATAAAGGATTTCTAAATGAAAATGAATGACATGGTCCTGTGGTTATTGTAACCAAAAGGTCTTCACATTCTCAATGAGAGCTATCAAAAATTTGATTAATTCAACCAAGAAAGTTGAATTACATTGTATCAACTATACTTTGTTGGTTGAAATAATCAAATTTTCACCTTCTAAATCTGGAAGAGTGAAAAATCACGCGTTTCACTCCACTAAGTCTCAGAAGGGAGCCAGTCCGCTTCCAGTAAAAAATTCACTGTAGAATTGGAACGACTGTGAGTTTCTAACCTCAAACCTTGGACTATCACTCTAAGGGAGTGGAAATTTCATTCAAAACTCCAACAAGCTAAATAGTAAAATATCATTCTGAAAATTTCAGAGAGTGGTGGCTTTTACTAGGAATGGGAATATTACGTGGATGGGGTGAAAAGTTTTCGGCCTAACCAAGAAAAACACTCTTTTTGGATTTTTTTTTCTTCATTTTTCTACATATAATCTTCATCAAGACATAAACTTCTCATAACGGTGCTCTACTTTAGTAATGAGCTCCCCAAAATACTGATTTACAACATCGATTACTTCCTCGTTGCTTCCAAATCTCTTACACCGAGCCATTTTTTGAGGTGAGGGAACAGATGATAGTCACTAGGGGCTAAATCTGGAGAATAGGGAGGATGCGGCATCAATTCGTGAATTTTAGCCTGCGCAATGATTGATGAATGCGCGGGCGCGTTATCGGGATGAAACAAGATGTTTTTCTTCGCCGAATGAGGTTGTTTATTTTCTGCACTTCCTTCTTCAAACGTTGCAATAACTCTGCGTAGTATTGACCAGGGACAGTCTCACTCTTTTCAAGGCAATCAATGAAGATTATTCCTCTTGAATCCCAAAAAACAGTAGCCGTAACCTTTCTTGCCGATAGAATTGTTTTTGCCTTTTTTTGGGGTTGGTTCACCCGGTCCAACTCCCTGTTTTGACTGCTTCATTTTCAGGAGTGTAATGGTAGACCCAAGTTTCATCGATAGTTACAAATCGACGCAAAAATTCGCTTGGGTACGCTTATACATTGCCAAATTCTCGGTTGGAATGATTTTTCGATTCAATTCTTGATCGCCCGTTAGCAAATGCGGCACTCACCTTACACAGAGCTTCTGCATGCCCAAATGGTTATGTAAAATATCCTCCAACACTGTTTTATGGATTTTCTCAATCATTTCTGGAGTTGTGACCTCAACGGGACGTCCAGAATGTGGTCCATCAAAGGTGCTCGTACTTTCTTAAATTCAGAAACCCACTGTTTTATGGTTGAATATGATAGAGAAGAGTGTAGTGTTGAATCCATTTCATCTTTAATTTGAGCTGGTGTAAAACGGTGCTTTTCCGATTTTTCCATTTGTACAGTAAACAATCGAGAGGTTTCCTTCAGTGCCGCATCAAACTTATATGAACAAAGCAACCGATCTGAAACTTTATGTACAAGCTGGAGATCAAAATGGTACTACAGGACCCCATCACACCAACCAGAAATTTACAACAGGCGCAGTACTGCACCAGTACTTCCCAAGACTGGCAGAGTACTGGAATTTGTCTGGGATGATAACGCTTTTCTGTACTGGGCATTGAGTAATAATACTATTATTCGCAATCAGTGCAGTGCCTGTACTGGATCAGTACCTGGCCGGCATTAAGCTTTCAGTACTGGTTTATCAGTACAGGCATAGTACTGTATTTCTATGTATCCAGTACTGATCCCGTACGTGTTGACCAAGTGTTGAAGACCCAACACTGGCATTGCACTGCACCGGTTGTCAACATTGGCATTATTTGGATTGTTCTGATTGGGACACGGGTCCACACAAGAGTGGACCCGTTGGCGCTATCTTTTGGTCAGGCCGGAAACTTTTCACCCCACCCTTGTATTTGATTGAGACGTTTCAGTTACAGTAACCGTAGTAATCAGCCCTCTCTAACTCCCCCACTCTTTGTGTTCCTTAATATCGCCAAATGGAACTAATCCGCATATCACGCTGATGGTTTTGGTGGGCTGCATAAAATATACCTATTATTCAGTCGTCCAATCAAATTAAAAGGAATAGCCCACCAACACAAGTGGCGCAATCTATCGGTTTAATCTTTTTGGCTACACTAAGAATACCAAGTCTTCTATAGTTTAGTCAGGGAGTCGGATAGGGAGTTTTATATATCAGGAGTTTACAGGAAGTTTTATATATCAAAATATAGTGAATCAATGCAAATGACCGCACTCACTTGCTACTTTGTAATTAAAAGTTTTCGTGAATACCTAGTATATTCCTTCTACAGGAGGCTGAGAAGTTGGAATCAAACGATACACACTTATGGCTTTACTATGACACGCACTGTATTGCAAATACAATTAATTTCGACGTTTAAGGGGTCTTTCTGATTAGGATTATCAAGAAAAATTTCTTTCTTAAACTACATTGTAGTTCAAATAAAGAATAGAGGTATCGTTTTGACAATTTGTAGGTATGTTTATTGAAGGTCAAATATTAAAAAACAATTTTTTCCTCAACACACTGATTTTTTAAAAAAACAAACACCAAAAAATCACGGCGGGCATGATTTTGGACGACTGATGATCTGAAAAAGACAAAAAAATATGTTATCGAAGTTTGAATCGTTTATAGAAACGGAACGAACATTGAAACTGTAGAAATCTGATGAATGATCGTTATTTATTTTCTCGAATTGATTTCTTGGTACTAAAAACATCGTTTCAAGGTGTACTGGGAGATTTTGGGTTCGTAACAGCTCAGTATTTTGTTATTCGATTACTAATTTATTTCAATAAAGGATTCGAATTTCAGCGACATGAAAAAATGGTAAATTATTGCTTGTTGAAGAAATTCTCCGATTTTCACCCTAAAAAATCGGCTTTTTCGAGTAATAGCTTCGAAGAAAATATTCTAATTTATGCGATACCCACTTTAACAAGGATTTTTTTATAGTATTTGATCTTCAATCAATATGCCTACAAATTTTGGAAACGATATCTCTATTCTTTCTATGGAAAAAATTTTTTCTGAAAATCTTGACTAAAGAGACTCCTTGATTACTATCTCAGAAGTCTCATTCTTTCATATGTTTTCTCCCAAGTAATTGAATTCCATCGAAAGCAGAAAATTTTATCACAGAATCCCAGTCCTTTTTCCATTTATCCGCAAAATGTCTTGAATTACAGAAAAATAGGAGGGGATGCACACAGATTGTCATCAGAAAAAAAATCTCTTCCATGCAATAAGAAGTTTAAAAGTTATGTTCTTCAATTAAACCACGATCCAAAGTTCGTAATTAAATATTGAATTTGATTGAATGAAAATAGTCCTTGTGAGGCTTGATATTTGATTTCCAAGAATTTGATGGAACGCACAATGACGGTCCATGTTACGATTCTATTTTTGAAATCAATTTGTAAAAACCATCCCCCATAAGTTCTCATATTTCTATTTAAGATAAGGAAATGAAGATACACGTTATCGATATACCGGATGTAAAATTTTTCCCTTATAACAATATGGATTAAAGAGTTGATCGTTAACCAAGCGTATACAAACGTATACATACCCCTTTATCGTGTATTTTTTCATTCACGTACACGAAATACTGGCGAAGCTTACGAGCTTGGACGACTTTTAAACTCAGAACGACGATGGCGAGTAATGGTATTCGAGGAGGGTGGTACGGTAGTAATCTTCGACTTCTTTCCCACAGTTGTATCGATGATACACATACGCGGTAATACATATATGCGAATCACTATGTATACATGCAGTCTTGTAAATACTAAACTCACGTTGGGAGGGAGAAAAAAACACATCATGCTCACTTATTTCCCCCTTTTTTTTATCATCCACCTTTATACTTTGCATAGCTATTTTTCCCTTTAGTTGCACTTTTCACGATCGAACGAGTATGAAACCTCCTCACTTTCTTTCCTTTTTCAGTGCATAGTTATTAAACAGACGCGTTCCGCAAGTTTATAAGTGTACCTCGAACGATATACAATGTGATTGGAAAATCCCACGAGAAATTCCACATCGAATTTTCTTTGAATAAAATTTCATTCGACTATTCATTTTTCTTATAAAAGAGAAGTTCGAAATTGATCTTTTATAACTATATACTATAGTATAGTCAAGTATCGTAGTGGTATTCGATGTTCTCTTATTTTTCTTATTTCTTGTAGATAGTTGTGAAGCGTGATTGAATTTCATTTAATTCTTTTTATAATCCAATACGGTTTCCTCAAACAAAATGTTGGAACGAAATTGAGTAATCCCACTTGTGTGAATTGTTAACAAACATATCGAGACGTGACTTATCGCTAATACCTTCATTATGTTCATAACTGTATAACGTATCGCTGGAATTTTTGTCCCGATATTCTGAGGCATTTTTCAAACAACTGCACGTTTTTTTGCGTTATAAATCAACGAAGAATGTAAGATTTATAATTATTCGTGGGAGAAGAAGAAAGTATTGTAATGGAGGAATGAACGAACTGTGAGACATCGTGATAACAGAGACGGATCAAATAAATTTGTTTGCGACAGATAATCGATTAACCTATATAAACGATCTCACTGGATCTCACGTTGTGCAACAGATAGTGTGTCTTCTAAAATAGATCATGACAAGACATTGTCAATTTCACTCGAAACAATACCCTCTTCGAATGCACATTATGTTTATGTATTAGGTAACTTTATTATGCTAAAACTCTATTGTTATCCGAACCCATGAAGCATAGAGGAAAGGAAGACGATTATCGTACTGTGAACACGGTCGTGAAAATGCATATGCTAGATAGGCCACATAAACACAGGGTTGTATATGCTTAACATAAATATTGCTTTTTTCCTTACGAAACGTTTCCATTGGGAACATTCAGACTCGATAAAAATTCTCCTTTTATATTTTATTCGTGAAACGTAACGTTCGTTCGCTTCAACTCCACGATTCTTTTCAGATATTTAGATATCGAGAAGAGAATAATCATGCGTATGAAGATGGGAATGAATGTATAATCACAGGTAGAAGATGTTCATTGAATGTTATTATGGATCTAAAATGGTGTATTGTACATTTTACACTTACGTATTGAATGTTTATATATAATTCAGAATAATGAGTAGTTTTTCTGCACATTTACTTTCGCTGCGATTGATTTTGAGCCCTCAAAGTATCTTCAGGAACGATTGAAAACAGTTGAAGAAATTTTTTTCCTAAAATCTTTGACAACTCTTTTAAAGATATACTACTGTGTCCAAAAAATGAGGTGATATAGCATTTATTTTCAAAAATCTTTATTTATTCTCCCAAATCAAGTTCATCACCTTCAAAGTGGTCCCTAAAGTGAAGTTGATTTCCGGCATGGCCTTCAGCTCTCTCCTCGATTCGGCTTTGATCTCCTCTATCGACTCAAAACGGTGTCCCCGGAGTGGTCCTGATGTTGATCCTTTATTTTATAGCGAAAGTATCTAGTTTTTATAGATTCAACATCGCTACTTATAATTTCAAATTTCTAGAATTCAAATGACGAATCAAAAGATTCGAGAAATTTTTACCATCCACCTGAACAATATGATTCTAGTACCAACAAATTTTTAAAATAAATTTAATAACGGTTGGTGGTGATGGATGATACTCGACAGGATTATTATTTTTTATAAAATTTGTATGAAGTGTCGATCAAAATTTCATATAATTCAACAGGAACTCGAAATTTTTGTTTTTAACAACAAATAAAGATCCGTAAAATATTGCTTGTTTCTAACAGCTTGATTTATCAAAGCGGTTTTTATTTCCCGATTTTACTTGCATGAACCTGACGACAAGTCAAATTTCTTGCTAAAAATTCAGAAAATGTGACTGTAATTTTTTATAGTCACTTTCTTCTGAATTTTTAGAATAAATTCCAAAGTTTGGTTAAGGTTCTTTGGAATGAATATTTAGTTGATGCGAAGTATTTTGTTCTGACTGTTCAATTAAAGAGTTTGGCGTTCCCGGAAATTTTTACTCGCAATGGCTTGAATTTCAACAACGAGGACAAGAATTTTTTTTTTAGTTAAATTTATCCTAACGTATCAATCTTTGGACGCATAATAACAAACATGTTAAACTGCATGGAAAAATTCGTTTCTAATTTCAAAAAACTTTGACGGAAATATGACAGCCTGAAAAGAGCGCCCTTTTGATCTGATTTACGATTGAAATTGAGGCGGTAGCTATAATAAGGGCACATACCGGTATGTGCCCTTTTTGCAGAGAACGTTGAAAATCAACCACTATTCCTTTCTGAACATACCCTGAAAATTTGGTTCCGATATCTTGTGTCTTGGGGTTGGTATATCTGTTTTTGTTTCGATAAGTCTGTTTGATTTCTGTGTTGCGCTCGTCAGGCTGCCTCACTTGACAATTTCAGTTTGTTCACTGATGGTTTGTCAAACAACAAGATATGAGAAGAGAAGCTTGGTGAAGCTTTTTGAAAGAAATGACTGAAAAAAAACACCTTGTGAAACCGTGGAAGAGATTAGTGATGAGAGCCTTTGAGAGAATGACTGACGACATCTACAAGGCTAAAGCTTTAATGAATATAAATACTTTTTTCTTTTAATTTTATCAAATATTATATCAATTTCGATACTAATTCATCGATATGTTGATTCAAATATCTTTTTATAAAATTTTTTTTTTTTAATTTAATAATTTCACAATATTATAATAATTAATCGTTAGCTGTAAGATCGGGCATCAAAAAAAAGAAAAAATTGTTGTATTTTTTAATTTTTTTTTTTATCACGTCTTTTCACTCTTAAACAAATTTATAATTCTCCATCGCATTGTATGCCACGTTATTTGTTATATTTTATTGCGATTGCAAAGTGAATTCCCCATGTCAAACAGGAAGTATTTAGAACGATCGATGATGTAAAAGATGGTAAATAGTTTTCGAGAAACCGTACAAAGTATTTAACACAACCCTGGTGAAAATAAAGTGTCAACGACGCAACAAAGTGTTACGGAAATTAAATAGGAATGTACACTTAGGGGAGTTTTGCGCATTTCAGAGTGTGAAATTACACTCCCTCACGCGAACCTAACTCATATTTTTACCAAGGAAACTGCGAATTTTTATATTCCATTTAAAATAATGAGAAATCATTATTCTTAATTGGAAAAATACGTAAAAACGACAAATTTCATCTGAGAATTTCATTTCCATCCGAGAAAAGAGCCGAGCAAAAACTGTCAAAGGTACTCTTTTTAATGAATTATTTAAGAATTGAGTTTTCCAAAAAGTCAAGATTGGCGTGAGAACAAGATGATTAGCTCGTAAGGGTTGCAAAGCTGGAAAAGTTGTATTTTCTTCCAATTACTTAACGGATGGTGAAGTTCCTGGTACCGGTTCTGATTGCGCTAATCAATTTTCTTTATTTATTTATTTTTATCAATTCATCAAAGATAAGACCTGTCTATTAGAAAAAGACGTGATTTCATCCTCATGCTCTTGAATTGATAATTTAAGAAAATAATTGAATTTTGTATTATATAATTGAATTTCCCAAGGACTCGTGAAATCCAAACAAAATCCCCGCATGGATTTCGATGGAGTTTAGATGGAATCAAAATATCGAACCCTATTTTCAAAAAATAATGAATTTTCACTCATAAAAATCTTTCAACCTGGAAAATATAATAGAAGATTATATTTTTCAATTCAACGTCCACCATGTGTGCAAACGAACACAAATACATAATTATCATTTTCCTCGTGAAATCAATAATCCAGCTAACGAGATTGACGGATAGACGGATAGATGTACGATGAAAAGAGAAAGGGAGAGAGAGAAAGAGAGCGAAGGGGAAGAAAATAAGACGGTTATTGCCATTTCATTGAGTTTTAAGCGAATTGAAGCACTTGGTCGATTAATTATTCGCAGATTATGTGTAATAATTATCAACTAAAATTGTATGGAATGTACAAGAGATGTATTTATGTTGCGGGTTTGTGATCATAAATATGCACGTATACAAATAAATGTAAATCTAATACCGATTAATTCCATAATAATACCAACGTGCGTCTCTGATATGAAATCGATTGCAATTTTAACTGCGTTTCATCCCGTCGTTATTGAATTTGTGCAAAACCAAGGGACAGAATAAATCTAGTTACGAGATTATTATATTTCTGTACCATGAATGTAATCGGTTTCTGAAACCGATTCTACGAAACAGATTATAACGCATCTATTTCGTTTGCTCATTCCATGACAGTTCGATAGCATAAGCGAATTGGTAATGTATATCCTTCCGCGTTTGAATCATCGATAATTATGTTTTCACACGTTGGAGCATTCATTACCATTTCATTGATTTTAGAAGGAAAGAAAAACATGTTTCCGAAGAGATATCCAAGACGATAACTCCTGTAAAATTTCCCTAACAGCAGAATGCTGAGCAAATATGCAGCAAATTGTTGAAAACGTACAACAACAGTTTGAAGCAATTTGCAGGGACGTTGCGTCGCCAAATGCGCGACAATATGCTGCAAATCTAAGATTTTAGCTTGAGTTGTTGTCACGTTGCTGGGAAGTTGCTTGGTTTCATGAAACTCTCAATCACATGCGTAGCAAATTCCCAGCAACTTTACGAAAACTTGATGAACAACGTAAGAGCTTTGTTGTATGAGTTTGGCATCTTGTAAAATTTCTCTCCTTACTGAGTCTGGGAAAAAGCATTTTCTGGCTCTAACCGTTAAACGGCTACATAACGTTTATTTTCTTCCCTTGAATATTTGCCAAGAGGGTAAATTTTGATCTTTTGAGAGGATAAAACAAGATTTTCCGACATATTCGTAAATTTGTGAATTTTCACTCATGAGTTTCATAATTCATAAACCATATTTTATGTCTCAATAATGCTTGTATCGTACGAAAACCTCGAAAACGAGAATAAAAACTTTTTTTCTTCTTTTGAAATTCTTATCGGGCAGAATGGAACACCGTTAGCCACACGCATCGAAAAGAAATGAGTTGGCGGGTTAATTTAGTAGCATATGAATACCTCTCGTTACTGAAATAATCGCCGAGGGTGAACATTTTTATAGCGGACGAAACGATTTATGCACCACCTTCACGTACGGAATTGGCTCATGCAAAAAGAAATATCAAGAACTCATTTTAGTGCAGTTTTTTTTCTTTGTGAATGAAAAAATTCAAATACAATTATAATCTGTTATCGGAGAATTATATTATTATATTTATTGTATGAAAATTAAAATCAATTCATTTTTCATTAATTAATTTTAATCATAACTTCCGCGTGATTTCATGTAATCACCATTAACCATGTTTTCTTGAGAAAAGGAGACACGAATAAACTCATTTTTCTCTGGTATCTGGACGATAACAAGATTACTAATGTACAATCAATACAACGTAACTATAACTGCAACTTTACGTGATAAAACTCTCGGTGTACGTACTTATATTACCGCAATGCGCTTCATTTACGAATCTTTAGATCTATGGTGTAATTACCTATTTCATATTTCTAATGTACACGCATAATATCGTACAAGATTGCTACTCGTACGATATAATTTTCAAAATGGAGAATAAAAACAAGCTTGTCAAGTGTATATTTTATACACAAAATATACATGAATTATGTACAATTTATGTGAACTCGTTTTTATACAAGCTATAAGGTAAAACCACTTCCGAAAGTACCTACCTATATCATTTTTGAGGTCACAATAAAAACATTTTTCCCTTTTTAACCAAAACAATTTCCCTCCACGTACATTTTTATGTGAAATAATGAAAGTTCAGAGATTCGAACATATCAAGCTTTAAACTTGTAACGATTAAATCATAATTGTAAAAACATACATTTCATTTACAAAATCCTTGACAAAAGTTATTATTCTGACCGTTTGACAAGGAAATTGCAATATACTTTGACAGTTGCATTCGTAGATTCTTTAGCGGGAACTTTCTTATTCTAAGATTAATGTTTTTCTCTCGTGCTTTGTGTTTTTAATGTAGAGTCGACGAGCGACGTGACGGAAGGTGTCTATGCTGGAGAACGTGCCCGATTGTTTTACGGAGTATTCACAACCCCGGTAAACTCGATCGGTGGATCGGCTGTATGCGCATTCTCTATGGACAGCTTACTGAAAGTCTTCCAGGGTCCATTCAAAGAGCAAGAAACGATAAATAGCAATTGGCTCAGAGTATTACCAGAAAAGGTGCCAGATCCAAGACCGGGTGCTTGCGTCAACGATTCGAGAACGCTTCCAGATATTACTGTCAATTTTGTCAAGACTCATCCCCTCATGGACGAAGCTGTACAATCGCACTTTGCTTTGCCTGTTATAAGCAAAGTCAGCTTCAAGTAAGTTTTATCAAATTTTACATCATCAGTTTTCTCCCATACTTGATTTTATTCTTGAAAATTCAATTTTCAAGACTGACTTGGCAAATTTTTCCTACAAATACGGTATATTTAATTGGAGGGTGTCGAATATACGAAAAATCAAATATATTTGTACTATATTTTGAGAGTTGAAATTAATGCTACGGTTTGTGCATGTGAATATTAATTACACGTGTCCCTAGATTACACGAAGTAGCTCGTTAAATTATAGATAGGGAATAAATGTGGCCCTCAAATGGGAAGGGTAGTTGCGAATATATTAAATTAGCAGTTGTGGATAGGTAGTTGGGTTGGACGTAGGGGTGATGACCTCAATACGATACACAAGGGACTTTACAAAGAATTGCCATATACACTCTCAAACATATTACCTGTCTTGCATGCTGGACGGCGTGCCGTGAAAGCTCAAAAGCTTCGCAAAATCTTTCAAATAGATTGGTTCAAAGATCTAATCCTTGTAATAATCGACACACAACGTTTGAATGTTTTAAAAGAGTTTAAAAAGCGATAAATTGTCTCTTCTTTTTCCATTCCCAACGGATATTTTGTTGATCTCCAACGGAACGTAAAATACATGTTTTCAATTTGAAAGGTCTCTTCAATTACCCAGAGAGACCATTTGTAAATTTTATATTTATTTATTCTCTATTAAATTCACTTGTGTTGAGGATGTTCAAAGATCAAAGCAGAAACCTTGTTATGTGATTTTAACTTCTTTCATCAAATTCGATTTCGGTAAAATTATAACGGAGTAATTCAATTATTAAATGTTGACAATTCATGTAATCGAATATCAAGAGCGAATACTTGTTTCTATCTTCAATTTGATTGAACTATAGCATAATATGACGAATGAATTGCAATTATTGTGCCGATCACGCTGAATACAGATGATGATTCTAAAAATCCTCGTATAATCGTAAAATTCAGATTTCATTATCAACAAATACTTGAATGAATGCTGCAATTACTTTTCCATCTCTATGACATTTCATTGAACTTCTTTATCCGAGATCCACAATCTTGATGAGATCTCCTCCAATCTCGTAACAACATTCTTCCACTCTTTGAGAATTTGAAGAGAAAAATACTGCGGATAGTAATTTCCTTAGAAGATAAACTTGAATTGGAAAGAAAAAACATTTCCCATCTTTCCCTGTAATCTACATCAGTTAAATTGGATTGTTTGTTCTGTTCTAAGTCTGTCGTTGGTCGAGGATGAACTCTGCGTTTGTTATTTCATACAAACTGCGCATTCTTGGATTTCTTTGAATTAAAATGTTTAATTTTGTTCAAAAGATTTATTCTCGTATTTCTTCTGTTACAGTTACAGATTCACCAAAGTGACGGTAGATCCTCAGGTAAAAGCATTGGACGGCAAAGCATATGACATACTCTACATCGGTACAGGTAAATTGACACGATTTTTCTCACTTCTCCACGATCTATTAGAATTGAAAAATAATGTATCCCTCTTTTCTTTTTCATCACAATTTCCACAGACGATGGTCGGGTATTGAAAGCTCTCAATACTAAAGCTCCAGATACGCGGAATAACGTGAATCAGGTCATCATTAGCGACGTTCAAGTATTGAAATATGGTAATTGCATCAGGTTTTAATGATATCCTTTACGTAAATATTTAGTTTTCTTCTCTAATGAAATGGTCACCGTACGTTAACGATCGAACGCACATAAATATTATATTCATAAACATTGCTTATTCGATTTTGAATATCGACGGTATGAAATTCCAGGTCACACGGTGAAAGATTTATTGGTTGTCCATTTGGCTGGAGAAGCGAGCAAACTGGTAGTATTTGCGGATTCCGAGATCCGTGCGGTTCCACTTCATAATTGCGATTCCCCATCGGCGAGTACCTGTGCTTCTTGCGTGGCCCTACAAGATCCACATTGTGCTTGGGATGCTACGAGTAATCTCTGTGTTGCTGTGCCAACTAGACTCCACGATAACGATGCGAGTAAAACCCTCTTCCAGGATATTGCAACTGGCAAACATAAAGGATGCGGCTACGAGCAAGGGGGTAAGGAAAGAAATTCTTGTATCTTATTGTGATCAATCCGGTAACGAAAATTATAAGAATTCGATCCATCAAATGATATACTATTTTACTAACAAAACCTATCCAACTAAAAGCACCACCATGCTTCCGCTTAACGTCAATTTTTTCAATCGTATCAAAATATATGCTCATGCATTTGTGTATGTCGATAACATTTCGTGTTTGAAATAATCGCGTCGTGTTGTTTCTATCGTATTATATCACCTTCATCGTCATCGTCATCAAAAATGGTGAATGTTGCTTCAGAATTGGCGAAACCAGTGCAACCAGCGATATCGCCTGAAATCGGGCGTGGTGAACATCCCGATGAACGAGACAATGAAATCGTCATCGAATTGGATCCAGAAAATCAATACGGTCGAACACAGCCAAGAGCTAACGAACCTCAAGGTAATCCATTTCTGCAATATCGAGCTTTTGACCATTACACACGCACGCATGCTTTCTCGTCCTCATACACATCAATATCTTCTTTCATATATTCGATTATAAACTTTGAAATCGGTTTGCGTTATTTTTTTTTTCAACCAAACGCTTGGTAGGATAATTGAGCGAAATCCGTTGACCGGTAAACCGATATATTTATAGAAGCAGAAGTTATGGATCATTTTATCCATCCTATGTTCCATTCATCAATCGATCTGCATAAATATACTATTCACAAGATTAAATTATGCATCGATGTCGAGTTATGTTGAAATGACAAAAAATACCACTAAACCTTCGCCAGTAGACAGCGGATCATCTTCACAAAATCTATCATTTCAATTCAATTATACAATGAGTGGAAGATATCTGTATATGCTGCTACCATTGATCTATTCATTTATGATGTTTTTCGTGCATCTAGGCGGAGAAATGAGCTTTATTAAAAATTCTTTAGTACATTTATTGGAATATTTGATGTAGAAATAATTGCATATCCTTCCGATCTGATCCGACCTACTTCTCTGAATTTTAATTTTTATCATTCCGTCTTCAATTATTACGTTCGTAAGTAATTGGCAAGAGTTTTGTATTTCATGAGATGAAATGCACAAGAAGCATTTACCATTAGATACTCAGATTTCACGCAATAAATCACTCCTCTATGATTATCATCGATATCGATATAAATATTTGTTTTCTTTCTATCAAGGAAATAACAACATCTAATTTGATACTATTAAAATAATGAGTGGAATTTTACATACTTGTCAATAGCACGTCATATCGAAATAACATGCAGAACATGCTTATAATTCAACAATACTTTCCGTAACTTTTCGCAATTTGTACTCAGTGTAAGTAATTATAGGTTTGAAATGCTTTTATTATTCTTTCTTTTATAACAATAATAACTCGTCTGTTATTTTATTACCGTTTATTACGTAGATGAAATTCTTATGGGCGAGGTTTCATAAACTACAAGAAGAAAATGATATGCATACGACGTTAATAACGAAACGATCATAGTTTTATTATTATAAAAAAAAATCAAAGAAATGTATCGCTATATTGAAAATGGACTGCGGTATTGTATGATTCTTAGCGTTACACTTTGCTGCCTTTCAAAATGCTTCATCACATTACATTTGCTTTCATCACAATTAGCTTGCCTTGACACAACTCCATTGATTTTTTCATGAATTTTTAATAAAGCTTCGTAATTATGTGTGATATTACATTTGAGGTCTGATATGGTGCTCAATATTATTCCTTGCTCACATCTTCATTCTATTAATCCAATAACAATAATCGACTTGCTTTTCGCTTGTATCATACTTTGTTTCCCTCATATATAGATATATCCTTTCTAATCTATAACATTGTATTATAGATTCTTAAAAACCACGTACTTTATTTATCTATTTAAGAAATGAGTTTCTAATGAGAACGAATGTTGCATTATCGATAAAATTGCATGCTGAATGGATTAATTAGTGAATACAAGAAAACTTGTAGAATGTATAACATAAAATTATCAGCCGAATAGAAAAGTTTACTTTTGTATTTATACGTTTATTGAATAATTATACATCAAATAGTTTTTAATGATGTGAGTTGAGTATACGTATTTTGTATCTTTAGTGATTTAAGAACATATCATAAAGTACGATGACTGGATATGTCATCGTACGACAAGAAAATGGAAACGAAAATGAAAAATGCAGCATCCAGGAGTTCGTTGCACTCGACAAAACAATGTGATATAACAATGACTCATTGTTCAGCTTAATCTCAGTCAGTCACATACGATCTTTCGCCACCTGTCATTTTCGTTTCGAGGTTTTGGCATGCTACCAAAAGTAGTGGAAGGAAAGTGAAGAATCGAAATGCCTAAGTATTTATTGAAAATGTATTTGTATTTTGTTGACAGTTAAGGTGCATAATATTTAAATTTCAATATTATCACCTGTCAGTAAATCGATTGATTTCAAAATGTTCTAGCGTTCGACAAAAGCTCATCATGAAGTTTTGATAATGATAAGGGAGTGTACGGTAGTGTGGGACGGCTTTTGGTTTTGCCCTTAAATTTTTTATCAAGTCCATTTCATAGAGACTTATGTAGATCATTGGAAAGCTAGAAGGCTCAGCTTACTTTTTGCTGAAGTAACTACATTGATTACGTTGAGTAGAGAAATTTTATACCCATTTTTGTGGAACATCGATTTTTGCACAGAAAAAAATTGTACGGTGGCGTGGTACACTTTAAAAAATCCACCAAAATTGGCAAAATATGAAGTAAAAACACCAAAAATGTAAAGAAAATCAAATTGCACTTATTTAAAAAACCTTCAATGGCAAAAACAACAACAAAAAAACCGCATTTGAACCATCTTATTCGTCGTCATCTTCATCACTGTCAGAAGCGCGATGTTTACATGTAAAGTAGCTGGTAGTTATGGCAGCGCACTTTAAATGTACTTAATTTATATACTTACTTCTTTTGGAGCGTAATTCACTTGGGGGGGGGGGGGGGCAATTAACGAGACGGACAGTTCACTTTTAAACCACTTTCTATTGAATAAAACACGATCGATTAATATTACAATGGTGTGCCACACTACCGTATAAACGGTGTCCCGCACTAGGGAATGACAGCCATTTTTATCATTACAGAAAAAAATTGAGGTGTGCATATTTTGGCTTGAATTAATATCTCATCATAAAATATAATGAAAACACTTCCCATACATGCATTACATTTACCTTTTTCATACTAGATTTCATTGAAATTATAGCACTCACAAGAACTTGGAAGAAAACTTTTTTTCTAATTTTCACACACGATGTTTGGGCGTAATAAAATTAATGCGACTATTCGCATCAGTGTTAGCTCAAAAACTAGCTCATGTCATAAGAGTAGTTTGACAGTAGTCGGTGTCGCCATATTTGCACTCTGTCAAAAAAAAAACGGGTGTCCCGCACTACCGTACGTCCCACACTACCGTACACTCCCTTAATAGGAAATAATGGAAGAGGTTCGGAAAAATGAATATTATTCTGTTTTAATCAGATTCAATAGCACATCGAATCAATAGAATTTTCAATGAATATGATAAAAAAAGCTATTCATTCAATTAATATCGGAAAAATCTAGGATATTGCATCGGAGCAATTGTGGGGATTTTAAGACAAAAGAAAGATTAGTTGAAATAACTATTCAACTTGTAAGCGCATATGAGCCCACTTTTTTTCGTTAGAATAACAAATTAATCAATTTATTTAACCAATTTAAAATGATTTACTAACAAAATTGGTTAAATTAACGAAAAAAAGTGGGCCCATATGCGCTTACAAGTTAAATAGTTATTTCAACTAATCTTTTTTTTCCGTACTGTGTACCCTGCTTAAAGAATATCATTAAAAATTGATTCTCAATGGGTTTGAATCAGTTTTCTACATCGGAATCAATGAGAATCAATCAGTTCGATGAGATTCTTTAAGCAGGGTATATCCGGTTCAAGAAGTTCGTTGACGGTTCTGACGGAAATATCTTTGAATACAATGTTATCGACGAATTGTCGATATTTTTCTGTGACTGTATACCATCATAAATGTTTGTTCCATCATTCTGACAAGTTTCAAATTCTCAAATAACAACAATAACATATTATACAAAGATATTTTCCTCAGAACTGTTGACGCACGTTTTACACCGAGAATACATAGAATGATCTTGGAATATAATTGGAGAGTTTTTGTAATACCTGGAATATACGAAGAGAAAAATGCCATTAAAATCACTGTGGTGGATTTTTAGATGCACTAAAAATGAAGAACCTAGAGATGTGATTTTCAAGATGTAAAGAGAGTTTCAACCATTTTTGGTTGGAAATTTGGATTCGATCCCATTGATGCCACATTGTTAGAAATTTCTGATTGAATTCCCTCACAGCACAATGTGTCTCTGAAACGTTTTCTGAACGTTCAAAAGACCTCTCCTACATTCTATAAGCCTTCCATGAACGTTCCAGTGGCACGCTGTGTCGTCTGGGCTTCCAATTACATATGATGGAAGCAAAAGTTATTCATGTAACTGAAAAATTTAATTTCGTAGAAGTGTGAATCGTTTATTGAAACGAATTGCTAACCGAAGGATGGAAGCTTTGGGGCTTTATAAAAACCCAAAATCGTGCGGTACATTCTTTAAACCATGTTTTCATTTCCAAGGAGTGAATTCAAAAAGATAAACACCGATGATTTATCGGATTTCGTGAGTTTGAATTTTCATTTCGTTTTTGTAAACGATTCAAACATCAAGTACATAAAATTTATTGAAATTTCAATTACATGGGAATGTAATTTCAGTTACGAAAATATATATTAATGTATCACATACTATACACCGAGAAAAAAAGCAAGCTCTAGACGTAAGAGAGCACTTCACGCTGCTAACGCGTTTGGTACAACGTGCGATAAACGCATGAGTCCGTACTTTCTAAGTACGAGTCCCATCCCTTGTAAACTCGTTGCCGTGCGTTGAAAGCACGTTGTAGCAGCAGCGTTGGAAGCGTGAAGAGCTCCCTTACGCTTAGAGCTTGTTTTTTTCTCTCTGTGTAGCAAAAGTTGTAAATTCAGTTATGTGTGAATGAATTCTCATTTCAATTAACAAAAGTTGGAAATTTCATTCTCAAATGTACTTGAAAAATATATTAAATGTATTTAAAGATATTTCGAACGGTGCATATCTAACAATTCATCCCCACGTGAGTAAAGGATTCCCTAATTTGATTACGCAATTCTCATCAAAATGTAACGTTGATAAAAACGTTGATTCGTCGAACTATAAATATTTTCAAGTTTTTTTCTCCCCACCTTGCTACGTCAAATGGATGGGGGGTGCACGGAAAAAATAATTTAGCTGCAGCAGCTAAGTAGCTAGCACGGACACGGACAGCCATTAAATTGGCTCCTGCAGCTAAATTTTAGCTGTTACAGCAAAAAAATTTGCATTTGTAGTTAATTTATTTGCGGTAACAGCTAACATTTAGCTGCAGGAGCTAATTTAATGGCTGTCCGTGTCCGTGCTAGCTACTTAGCTGCTGCAGCTAAATTATTTTTTCCGTGTGTGGTTGTTATTATCTGAAATTTTGGAAAGGATCGCACGATCGAATTTAGTGTTGCCGCGATCTTCGATCCAGATCGAAGATCGTCTCAGATTGGTACGAAATTTCGAGCCAATCTTCGAGCCGACATCAATAATTCTGTACAATCCGATCTTCGAGCAGAGCTGAAAAAATTCCTGTCGATCCGAGTTTCGAGCTAAGCCAGAACTATGAGGTCGACGAGCTAGATCGTCAGTGAAGAAATTGCCCTTCAGACGAGGAAACAGAGAAAACATGTGATGAAGAATTACTTGATTTTACGCATGAAACAATATTGAGATTATAATTATTATAATATTGAGATTGAATACACAGGCCTACAAAATTGAACTTTTTGTTTGGTGCAACAACTGTATCATACTTTTCCGAAGTATTTTGGCGCGCTGAATCGAATCTGGCTTCAAAATTTTTATTATTACGTGTTTTTTTTTATTTATTTAACGTCAAAAAAAAAAAAATTTTTTTTTTTATTTGATATTTGAGACGTCAGAATGTAATTTTTTTCTCATGACTAGTAGATGCACCTCAAAATATATAATCCCCCCTTCCCGAATGCGTTTGAGTTTGAATTTAATATTTTTTTTTTTTTGACTTTTTGATTTTTGTGTTTGTGTGTTGGATTTAGTGAATAGGTGAAATAATACAACAATCACACTGTCGTATCTCAGAGCAAAAAAAAAGAAAAAAAACAAAAAAACAATAATTGGGAGAAAATATCATTTTTTTTGATATAATTTTGAAGATAAATTTGAAAAATGTTTGTAAAATGAATAATTGAATAAAAAAAAAAAAAAAATCAATTTTTTTTTTTTTTTTTTTTTTATTTTTTTCTGAAACTACACGTAAAATTAAAAAAAAAAAAAAATAAGTATATTTCCAGAGTCAGGGTATCGAATATACTCACAATCTGCTTTAGTTTTAGCGGCACCAAAATCATTGTAGACCTGTGATATTGAGATTATCATAGAATAAGTCAGAGTGTACTTTTGTTCATATTTACCACGGTTTATGAAACAATATTGTGTTCAATTAGTCGCAAAGTCAGGAATTTTGTAAAAATATGTTTAAAAAGATATTTTTCTATTATAAAGTTGGTTTTTCTTCACCAATCTTCTGAAGATACATTTAATGATGTATTTACCCACCTATTCATTAAAAGATGCATTCATTGAGTTATTATAATTAACATATTTGTGAAATTTGATTCAATTAGTCATGAAAACTTCGAGAAAGAGCTTTTGAATGCAAAAATTTTTTATTAGCACGTATTTTGGATGGAAATCGTAAGATGGTCGATCTAGCTCGACGATCTTCGAGCCAATCCGAGCAGTTGAGCTATCGATCCGATCTCCAAGCCGATCCTCACTGTGAAACACACAGTAAAAAAAATTCCGTCAAAATTCAAGTGTTGAATATTTAACTACGTGTTCAAATTCAAGTGTTGAATATTTAACACTTTTGTGTGTTCATTTAACACACTGATCAAATGCTGTTCGATCGATTCATTTTCAACACATTAAAATGTTATTCGAGTTCAAATTAACACTTTATAAGTGTTACTCTGGAATCAACACACGTTGAGTGTGAAGAAAAATGGTTAACATTCACTTGTGTGTTGAATTTGACGAACAATTTTTTACTGTGCACAAGAGCCAAGCCGAGCTCATGCTCAAAACTCGCATTAGCTCGGATCGCGACGACACTAATCGAATCGAATGCTCATCTCAAGAGAGATTATGAAGCCGTCCTAATTCTCCTGAACGTCTGGAGACTCAATTTTTGTAAATCCCTTCCCTTTCCCCACCCAAACTAAACGCTTAATTTCCTCAAATTCTATATATTAATTGCTTAAAATGTATATTCAGTCAATATCTTATGTATATATAAATGATCCTTTGTATAATCCATGGGATTTTAACCCTCCGTCGGTCACCAGGGCAAAAAAATCATGCACCCTCAACATTTGAGGACTGTGGATTTGCGCTACACTTCTCGTATCCCTCTTCCGACCATTACGAATTGTGTACCTGTACACAGAAAAAAAAAATTCTTGTATCAAGAAAACATGGTTGTCTTCGTTATATATGAAACCCGGATTGTCTCAGTTCAATGCAATTTGCTTGAATCAAGAAATTTTGTTTTGATTCAAGCAAATTGCATTGAACTGAGACAATCCGTGTTTTATATATAACGAAGACAACCATGTTTTCTTGATACAAGAATGTTTTTTCTTTTGTGTAAGATTGCTATACTGCAGTCCTAAGCCAAAAGGCCGTATGTCAAAATTTTGATGTTTCGAGATATCAAGCATTTCATTTGAACCCGTACATGTTGAATGATACACACGCTGTGACGTCTGAATCAGTTTTTCGTGTAGTTTTCAACGATGTGAAGATTTTTTTGATCGAAACACACATAAAAAACCTATTCGAATTTGAATATGTGAAAAAAAACGGTAGAAGGGGGTCTTTTGGCCGAAAGAGTTCTTGGCCAAATGGACATGATTTGACAATCGCTAGTCATTCCTTAGTGTTCTCTAAAAAATTATCAAATCATGTCATGAGATATATATGTAGATCTCTTCAGATCTGAAGTTTGGCATAAAAAGATCTATCACAGAGATCTCCAGAAATCTTTTTGAATTTTCCTATTCATATTTTTTTGGATTCCTTGCAAAATTGGAATCTTTAGGGCTGAGTGGATATCAGAGAACTCCAAAGATTGCTGCCTAAGTTGGGATGTTCAGATGTAAGTAGATATGAACAGATTTGTAGAGATTTTCGCCAAAATTTAGATCTGATAAGGTCTACTCAGATCTCATCAGATCTAATCTTTTTCTCCTCGGGTCCCTACCAAAAAAAACGGGGAGAAATTTTGTTGACATACGTTCTTTTGACTTAGAACGACAGTACAGCTCCAATGAATAATGATGAAAAATGACCTCTGTTTGGAGAATGACTGACCAAGTTAGGGGTGGAGCTTATACGAAGGAATGAATATCTAACGAAAAAGATCTATCATCTTTTCTACTGTACTAACTATAAAATATCCCAAACCCTGAAACAAGAGCATTTAAATATAATCTAACCGAAACCAATGATTATTTTGATTCCAGGAGTGATCGTGACTCCAGTAGTATATTCAGCCCAAACTCTGACCGGTGCTCTGATAGGAACCTGTTTCTTCTCTTTGGTGGCCGGATTTGCTTCAGGATTTTGGTTTTCCCAACGTCTGCGAGGTGTACCGTACCCAGAACCACCTGAACAACGTCAACAATTGAATCGACTAACGGAGAGCTCCGAATCGCCAGGTTTCAACAACAAATCCATAAACCTCGTCTTAAACGTTCCCCCTAAAAATCCAAACGGAAAAAACGCCAACTCCTCGGCAGAGAATAAACCTGTGCAAAAAGTTAAAAAGACGTACATATGATACCGTAAACGCCACAGAGCCGTCTGAGGTCTACCCGAAGAGCCCCACGAACTTGCCGAGGGTTCAGGCTCTACATCAAATATCACTTCCTCGTTATCTCCCTCTTCTTCCTCTTCGTGTTTCGAACTCGTTGATACAGAGAACAATGATAACAATTTATCCGAAAAATCGACTAAAGTGTTAGGTCCAATGTTGTCCTCGTCGATCGTGGGAGCCAACGACCTTGAAAGGATGACGATACCTTGCGTCATCGAGTTATACGAGAACGGTTGTTATACAAAGGACGAACAAAGGATCCCCCATCCGGACTATTATTCAAGGGAAACTGCTCTCTACGATGACCGAATAGACGATTATTACGATAGATATTCGACCTTCGATCATCACCCGCACGATCCACACGCACAGTTTATCGAGACCGTTCTCGCTACGGATCCGATGAGTGGAAATCACGAAAATGATAATAACGTTTTCGAGGATCCTCATTACGATCCTCGTCAACGCTTCGTCATTGATCTCAATCGACAGCAGGAGGAAGAAAGAGAAGAACGTTCCACCCAACAAATCGATCAATACATGATACCAACGATTCAAGGATCCCAAGAATCCCAGGAACTCAATCAGAGAATCCTCTCTCTATTCAATCCACAATTCTTACCAAATTTCAATAATATGATCATGTACATGGCGACGGGTGCCCGATACGATTCCGCCACGAGCCCCCCGCCCCCGCCTAGATCACGTTCGCTCTTCGGTAGCAGCGAAAATCAAAATTTCCACGAGAGAAAGAGAAGCGAGACGAATTCAATGTTATTTCGAAGAGGACGGAACGGATTTCATACGGAAAGAAAGTGACGACCAACTTGACAGTAGTTCACTACAGAATGGATAAATCAAAAACTATACGACATTCGTTTTTGCGTGAACAAAGAGGGAGAGAAGGAGGAAGAGGAGGCAGTCCTTTGAATTCGTCGATTCGAGATTATTATTGTTTTATCCTGTCAACTCGATTGATGTTCCTGTTAATACAAGTAACAATAGGAGTAAGAGGACAAGAGTCTGAATCATAAGAAGAATCCATCGAATGAAAATCAATTCGATTCAATAAAAGGATCCTCACCGAATCGTTGGAGGAATTATAAAAGAATCGATATGTAAAGAATCACGCAGTGTCTCTCCTGTACATAAGATACTGCGTATATTTTTTTTTCTTTGTCTCTAAACTTGGTATATAGATATATATATATATATATATATATATCCGATATATCGAGAATGTTCCTGTGGCAAGGATCGAGGGTCAAACGAATGAATACATGCAACATATTCAAGTGAACAAAACTTTCAATTGTGCGCTATGTACATTAGATGTGTGTGCGTGCGTGTGAGACGTGATTCAAACAAATATCTATCCAAAGTGTGTGTATTCCCTATTTCGACGAAGAGGAGATGAACAAGAGACTAACTTGTCCGAAAGACCACGAATTATTATATAATATATTATAATAAAATATAAATGTATAACTTCGGGGAGAGGAGTTCTCACGCAAAAGTCTTACGATACGTACGGAGTATCGACGTTACCTGATATCGCGAACGATATTTCATTTTTCAAATGATTTGAATTTCCTTCGCTTATTTTTCTCTTTTCTTGCTTTTCAATGATACCGATATGTACGTCATCAAAGTATTACAGTGGGAGCAATTCTTGTACCTTGCGACGGCACTTTTGCTGAATCCACAGCGAGGCAAGGTCGAACGAGGACCGATTATTTTTTTAAAACGTATTTTGCACTTTTTTGCCGATTCGACAGACGCGCGCAACGTATTATCATCTCCCTGTTTCAAATGTCAGATGGATTCCGATTGTAATGGACAAATCCTGCGTAGTGAGACAAATAGAATTCATTTCAATCGGAATGATCGAACCATTGAAATCTAACTAGCATTTCAAACAGGGCTTCCCTGTACAGAATTCAGATTCTTCTTGAATTAATCCAATATGAATAGAATTTGTAATACATACTCACACAGATGTATTGTCGGGATAAAGAAACGTACTCTGTACTTTTCATCGTGCAACAAGAACACAGGACGTTGCAGTATAATCGTGCTCTCGTATCGCATTATTATATTGTACATACAGACAGATCCGTGTATCCGCTGAAGTTCTATGATATGTATCATCTATCCACGGCCAGCTTATTCGACGGATGACCGAAGAGTTACATACATCCATTTGAGAGCGCTAACGTATTGATCTCGAGTATAGACAAATTTTATTCGATTCCTTTTGCTATCAATGTGCTTTGATAAAAATAAAATACATAAATAAATACATTAATGAATAAACGATACTGTTACGATACGTTAAGAAAAGAAATTCATACATCAGCGTACTCCAATAAGGATCAAAGAAATTGTGACTGAAGCGACATCGGTTGCTACGTACACCGTGTGTTAACGATAATTTTGTTTTTTATTACTATTCTTAATATTAACTTTTTTTATAAGAATCATCATCATCATTATTATTATTATTAATATTATTATTATTATTAATATTATTATTATTATTAATTACTGATAGCTGGCTGTTGAAAATTTTTTCAATGTGTATATATATATATTATATATTTACGGTAGAACGAAGGGAAAAAAAATAATTACAACGACGTAGACGTCAACAAAGGATGATCGATTTAGTAGCTGAAGAATTGTGATACGATCGGAGAGGACTGTGTGTTCGTAGCAAGTGGCCTGTGTTTAGGTGCTTAGATCAAAACGAAAAATAAAAAAAAGAAAGATAAATGACAAGAGATATGTAGGTATATTTTAAGCATTCGCGCGAGACGAGGCGTGCCTTCTGTGTATTAATTGTTGGGATTTTGATCTATATTGTGGGAATGAAATGAAAGATGCGAAATCAGTTGGTATTGATTGGGGTATTTTCATGATTCTGAAAGAAACATTTGTCTGTCGTGGTTCCTTCTCTTATGGTTCATTCATTCGCGTTTGATGCGAGATCATTGAATTGGATACTGTAAATTTTGATCCTTGAGTCATAATATTCATCCAAAAAAAAAAACCAATGAAATGTGAAATTGCTTTAGCAAATAAATTGATTTTTAATTAAAATTCAAATGAAATGTACCGTAGATGAGCATTACTGGTAAAGTTCGAGACAAATTGGAATGATTTGCAGCACCCTAATAACAAACTTGTCTGGAATAATTTGAAATAATGAAAATATATTAAATCGACAGCAAGGTTTATAAAACAGTAAATATCATTCTCATAAACAGAATTTCCCGATTCTGTGCTGCTTCTTTGGTTCCCATACAAGACAGTCGCCGATGAGATCACGTCGCTTCTCCGTGAAACTGAGGGAAAAGAGAGGAAACGGTGGATATAACATGGTACACGGAGAAGCAGCGTAGAAGCGACGAAGAGTGATGTCCGGGCCATTTTTTCGTGTGGACATTTCTCCTATTTTTCCTTCTACGAAGAGCCAACGCAGCTGTCCTGTATGGAGTTCATTTGAAAGAAGCATACTTTGTATTAAAAGTAGATAAGAGAATTTCATTACTTTATAAATCCATCATGAGTTACGTTGCCCAATGCTTAATTTAAGTGAAAAAACAGAAAGAATGAATACTACCTAAACATTAAGATGCCATACAATGACTACGTTTTCTAGTTCTTCACTTAAATTCCGCGAAGATTCAATGTAACACACATCAAGATTAGCCAAAGATGAATGTCTTTTCAAAGGATTATTCATGGAAATACTCCATTCAAGGAAGTGCCTCACTTATGCGTTTCGTTTAAGATATATTTGTTAGGGAGAAAAGTAAAGATGTAGAGAAGTTTAAATAAGACTAATTTGAGTATTATTATAATTGTGCACTTGTTCACGAATTAGTGCCGTATATATATATGAATATATCAATGATGGAACAAAGAGCAAAATATGAACAAGAATAATAACTCACATAGCACTGTAGTTCAGAGAGAGTTTTTGATGCATTAATTTTGAATTCTTATGGTTCCAAATAAATTCGTTTAGGATCTCTTTTTGAACTGCGATACTGTGTTGGAAGTCACGGTTGAAAGGAATTGATGAGCCTGATAAGATTACGCACAGTTTCTTCACAGTGTCAAAGAGCTTTTAATTATTGTTTAACACACAAAAGAAAATACATATAAATTTTCTATATTTTTTATTGAAATATTTTATTTGTTATCGTTTTTGTCCTCTTAATGGGCTTTCGAACTGCATTATCGTTAGTTCAACGCAATCTCAAATTTTCTAAAAAGAATCTTTGCCATCTTTTGAATTATATATAATTTTGATAAAAATTGTTGTTCTCGATATTTGACACTGTGACTATGTACGGGAATGATTGAGTTTCAAGTGTACGCTGTGGTTGGCGGTCAAGGATTCATTTCGTTAGACGCAAAGGGACAAAGACGAAGATCATTCCCAATTCTCATCCGTTCGCTTGATTCGAATAGACTCGAATTCGACGTATCCTAAACGAACAAAAGAACTACATCTAACTTTATATATCGAAAAAAATTGTTGTATCAAATTGTCATTTGTTTGTAGACTTCAATAGAGATGATATATGTGTGATATCGTGCCTTTGTCTACCACTGAAAAACAAAACAGATACATAAATCTTTCCGCCAGATGCAGCATCGTCAGTTAAGTTTTATCGCTGGTTAACCAACACTGCCAGGCCAAAATACATATATAAATATATAGTAAACGATCGATTCCTTTTTTTTGTCTCCCGTTAAAAATCGAGTGTCATTGATCATTGAGGATAGAATGAAACAGGGTGCAGTAAAGAGAAACAAAACATAACGGATGTAAACGGCTGATAAAAGGGGCACGATATGGAGGGAGGGACGAAGGGATGAAAAAAAAAAACAGAGAACAAACACGGTGGAAAAGGATGAGAAAAATGAATGCGAATAATATGATAATTGTAAATATGTTTGAAATTATTTTCCAATCATTGTAATCATTTCAACTTCGTGAATAATAAACTAAGATCATTCGTTATATACATAACAAGAGAAAAATTGTTTGTTGGCAGAGACAAAATTCTGTAAATATTGATTTTCTATCATTGTTTGTTTTTTTGACATTAGTGCAATTATTTTGGAGTATTTTGTAGACGCGAGCCAACGATGAATATAAAGATTATCAATTTTTCTCGTGTTACACTACTCGTCACGCGGATTAACAGTGATAAAAGTATAAATATATGTTTAAGATGAAGTCATATGTAATGTATTCTCATTACTTCATAACGCTGTGTGTGTATACATATATACATATACATATATATATGTACACACATGTAAATCCCACACAATTACACTTACATATATAAATATATATACATATACATATACCTATATTTTTTTGTTGCATTCACTTATATAGTTATAAGTAGAATTATAGTTTGAACGTAAATAGAAGTAAAGAAAAATGGGAGGGGAGGGGGGAAGTAAATAAATCGAGCAACAAGGCAGCTACTTTTAATTAACTTTTTATGTAAAAAATGAACGGACTTTGCGAAAGTTCGGATAAAGTTTTTCATTTGTTGCCTCACCACTCTGAGATTCATTGAAAAAAAAAATAAGTAAAAAATAATTCAAGGACTGGCGAATCTTTTATAAATATAAATGATAACGATGTTTTTATACACGAAAAAAATAAACACACACACACCTTCCGTATATTATATATATATATATGCATATATATATATATTATATGATGAAAACATCAAATGAACTTAGGTACCTTTTGTCGAGATTATTGTAAAACAAAAATGAACAAATAATAAAGATGATAAATATGAAAATTGTTACGCAAATATTTCTAAATTAGTTCAATTGACTCGAATTATGAATGTATACATGTATACAAGAAAAAAATTTTATCAATTAAAATTAACATTGAGAGAATTATAATAATCCAGTTGTGTAAATAATATTTAAAGTTAGTATACATTAAACGCAAATCATTTCATACTCTCATAGAATAATTGTACTGTATGATTTGAGAAGAGAAATAAAATGGAAAATAAAATAAAAAAAACGATTGAATTATTGTTTTCTTCAAACATTCGTGCATCACGCGATTCCTCGTGTAACAATGTCAATGAAAATGTATATTCTGAAAGTTTCTTTGATATGAAAAAGTTGATTAAGTTGTGGTGGTACAAATATATGAGACAATCATGTGGTACTACTACGCGATCAGTATCGAAAAAACATGGTGAAAAACGAATCTATTTTGTCTTTTGACCTCGATTAACGATCAAATATCCTTGTAATTGTCACGTCCAGAAAAATTCAAAGAATACTTCTTCCAGCGATGGTGAAACGGAATTAATAAAAATATCAACGCACGGAATATAAGTTTCCAAAATTTCAGTGTCTTGGACGAGGACCCGATACAGAGCAGTTGAGAACCAGAGGGCCCCGCCCCCTTCAAAATTCGCTTCGCTCATTTTGAACTAAAATCCTGGCCTGCATATGCTCGCATCTTCAACGATTCAGATATCCGGGGATATATGAAAGGGCCCTCATCGATTTTCCGCTCGAATGAAAATATTGTTGATGTAACATTCAGAAAACCTGAAACTAATCCTCTACCATTCTTTATAACATGTTCGAATGATTTAGAAACGTGTTTCTAAACAATTGCAGAATTCAAACAACTATCCTGGTGAAAATGGAGCGTGGAAGTGCAACGAGAGTGTGAGTTAAGAGTCAATTAAGCGTAACGGAGAGTCATCTGGACGTGATTTGAGAAGGAATTGGAATATTTTCACGTTTGATTTGTTCCAATGAATACTTTCTTCACCGTTGAAGTACTTTCTTCATTCTCACTGGAGCTTTCGGAGAGTGTTCGGAAACAAGAAAGCGTACAAGGGAGGATAAAAACTTAAGATTAAGTACCCCTGGAAACTTACAGAACCCATGTTCCATCCCGGCTGGAAATTTATCCTATGGACCAAATCAGGCAAACCTTGATCTGGCCCAGGTCCTAATAAGATTACCTTATCAGGACCTGACAAGTCATGTCACGCTTCACCATCATGAAGACCTTATCAGGAAAGACTAATTAAGATTTGACGAGGAATTCCATACCAAAGCCTCCAAAATGAATAAAAATTATAATATGAGCGTGAAATGCAAGACAGAACCAAGTATAAAAGAGATTCAACGTAATTAAAATTGACTGGATCAAATCAGTTTTATTCACATCGAATAAGCGTTTTCCTTGTTTATATACTTTATTTCTTCCTTCGTGTGTTCGGAGGCCTAGTGACTATCTGTTCATATCAGATAACCGTTTTTAAGTTTCAAGTAAATTCACAAAGATTCAATTATATGTAATGCATTGAACACTGAAAAAAAGCTTACTTGACATGAATTGATCTAATTAAAAACATATGTACAGTCGAAATCCGTTTAGAAATATTATCTAGTCCAAGAAAGATTTATTCGATGAAAGAATATTTAATTTAAAATCAAGACTTTAGATTTTTGTATTTTTTCCATTTACCTACGTTTGTCATCTTCAGAAGATGGACTAACAAGGTCCTGATAAGGATACGGCGAGGAAAACCTACTTCAACCCTATTAGGATAATTTAAGGGAATCCTGATAAGGACCAAATAAGCTCATCCCTACATGGGTGATCCATACCTAACCCTAATTAGGACCTTAAAAGGTACATCTCATTCCGGATGACCTTGCTAGGTCCTCATCATGTGTTGGGTTAACCCGATGATAATTTCCAGTCGGGATATAATGTCTGTCCACAAATGCGGGAATGACTCGATTCACGTCCGCCGTATTGGATTCACCATTTTGAATTAGGTTTCTGACTACAGATTTGAATTCCCCTAAAAACCATGTTTCATACAAATCTGTTCCAAAATGTGGAAATGACTAAATTCACGTCCGCCATCTTAGATTCGTTTTCTGACAGCAGATTCAGATTCAGCACCTACGAAAACCCCTAAAAACTCATCTTTCGTAATAATTCGTTGATTCAAGCCAGAGTAACGAATATTCAAAGCCTGCGGAGAAAATGACTTATATATATATGTATACAGCGGAGAAAATTTTCTCCGAGATCACCGATTTTTCGAGAGAAAAATATAAAAAAATAGAAGGACTTACCCGATTTTGATAAAAATTGAACGGTATCTCGGGAGGGGCTCGAGAAAGATTCCCTATGAATTTCAACCAATTTGGTCCACCCGGTCCGGAGTTATCCCAAACACAGACAGGCAGACAACCCCACGGATTATCAATCAGTATTCAATGAAATCAAAAATTATTGCTCTTAAGTTGTTTATCAAGTTTCCGTAAAATTGCTGGGAATTTGCTACGCATGTGATTGAGAGTTTCATGAAACCAAGCAACTTCCCAGCAACACGATAACAACTCAAGCTAAAATCCTAGATTTACAGCATATTGTTACGCATTTGACGACGCAACGTCCCTGCAAATTGCTTGAAACTGCACGGAAAAAATCACTGATCCAAATTTTCGTTGACTGGTATGTCACTTTTGGACGGAGCACAATTTGGAGAAGAATTCGTACACTGGATTTTAATAATTCGTTGACTCTTTCCATTATTTCGATGATGAAAATAAAAATTGGATTCCATTGTTCGAATAGTGACCACAGTTAACGAATTATTAAAATCCAGTATACAAATTCTTTTCAAACCTGTGCTCCGTCCAAAATTGGCAGACTAGTCAACGAAAATTTGGACTACTTATTTTTTCCGTGTGTTGTTGTACGTTTTCAATAATTTGCTGCATATTTGTTCAGCATTTCGCTGTTAGGGCGTATACCGATGAGTGCATAAAAAGAAATTCAATAAATCCATACGGCACATCTAAATATGGCATTCATCGAATTCGACATCGTTATTCGGTTTTTATGCAAATAATGCAAGCAATATCCACTACAGTCCATAGACTGAAATACTAAAAACTACAAATTTTTCTCGAAGAAGATAAGTTTCTTGGATATTACTAAGTCTGTAATTGAAAATGAAGAAAATGAGATTACAAATATTTATCAATATAAATATGGATCAATTTTTCAGAAGTCAGATTCATTTGTTGAAGTTTATCAGTATCAAATTCAATTATTAATATTCCGGGAGGAAATCTTTGCAATGTTTGTATACAATCAAAACATTTTGTTTTGTTTATTGTTGATTTTTATAAACATTTTTCCTATCTCTTTCAATTGGTTGGAAGGATATATTGTTTCTGGGATTCGAATTTGTTTTAAATTGAAAATTGTCTCTCATGTTTCAGTCCTTGCCTCAAAAAATGTGATGTTTTCAATTATATTAATCATCTTCGGATGGAATATACTACATTATCTGCACTTCCTGAAGATCTGAAATAACTTCTTAGGTAGTGTTTCTAGTCAATCTTTGCGAAATCTTTGACAAACAATGGTGCTTCACAAACAATTAACTTTCAGCAGTTCGAAATGAGAATGGATTTTACGTAACGGGAAGGAAATCTTACCAAAAAGAGACGATGAAATCCACAGGACCAATGTGAAAAAATTCTCATAATTTCACAGAATTCATAAAAATCTGAAAACAATTTATATATAACTTATATGGAATTTTTCGAATTTTTCAATATCGGTGATGTTTAATGGATACGTGCAAAATTCTGGACAAACAATGTTCTCCCACAAATATTTAACTTTCAAGACTTTAATGTTAAAACCCGTATAGAAAAATGTCCACTAAAAAATGTCTGCAAAACTAACCAATTTCTCCAAAAATTTGAGAACCTCTGAAATTTTCATAGAAAATCTAATAAATTTGGAAAATTCTGTAAAGAAGTTTTTGAAAGTTTGTCAGATTTTTTTCATCAGTTTTCAAAGTTTTGTCATTTTTTTCAAACAATAATTAGGAATGGAATTGCAATCTGAAAAAATTCTGGCGAAACTCTAATAAATTTTGAACATTTTTCCAACTATTAAGAAAAAATCAGAGATATTCAAACACCTTTTTACATATAATATTCGAATATAAAATATGAATGTATCGATAGTATTTCGAAACTTTTCAATGATCAGCAAAATGTCAACAATTTATCACAGTTATATCAAAATTTTTTCAAAACACAATTTCCTTCCCATTTGTCTGGAAAGAGAATGAAAAAAAGTTTCTCATTTCTGCCCAATCAGAAAAATCCGTAATATGCCAATGTTGACAACAGGTGCAGTACAGTGCCAGTATTGGGTCTACAACATTTGGTCAACACGTACGGGATCAGTACTGGATACATAAAAATACAGTAATATGCCTGTACTGATAAACCAGTACTGAGAACTTAATACCAGCCAGGTACTAACACAGCACTGGCCCTGCACTGATTGCGAATAATGGTATTAGAACTCAATCCCCAGTACTGAAAAGCGTTATCATTCCAGACAAATGCCAGTACCCTGCCAGTCTTGGCTAGTCCTGGTGCAGTACTGCGCCTGTTGTAAATTTCTGGTTGGGTGAGGAATAAATGAGAAACTTTCTTTACCCGAATGATTTTCTCCCAATATCAATAGTTGGTTTGTGAAGACGTTTTAAACAATTGATTTGTTTATAATGAAGAATCGATTATGAATTTTGCAAAAATCCTTTGATATGCGGATTTCCAACTCAACAAAAATAAACGTATGTCGAGAAATCGAGCGAATCGACTTGTTTTGGAAAATCAGTTTTTAATTTTCATGATTTTGTTTTTAATCATTCCGTTATAAAAAAAAAACGACTCGAAACTCTTGCATTATTTTAGTTCACTCATTGGCTATATAAGTGTGCCAAATCCATTGAAATTTCAAACCAATCGGTTTTGGGATATCTTGAATACCAATTAGAAAAATGCAATTTCAAGAGAAACGCATTTGAAAGTTCAAATTATGAAATCTTTACTCACCATTAATCTGCTTCGTCTGGTCCACAGAGAATTCCTTCTTCGTCCAAGAAGGAAGGTTCCTTAAAGCTTCTTACTCTACTCTTGCTTCATTTCTGGCTTGTTTCACGACATCGCTCGCGCGTCGCTCCGAGCGATATCATGCCGTAACTTCCTCACGGTCTTTTAACTGCCATAACTTTCTAACAACTTTGAATATTAGAAAATCACTTTACCTGCATATTCTGAACAAGTTAAGAAATTAATCCATGCGAAAAAATTTGATTTTTTCCGACATATAAAAAAACCCGGGAGAAAATGATTGGATTTAACCAGATCTGAAAAGATCTATTGAGAATCGTTTATTGAAACGAATTAGTAATCAAATGACACTAATACTCTGGTGGAAAAATTTTGTTGAATTGTGTTCGCTTTGTTCGCACAGCAATATTTCAATAAAATTCAATAAGAATCCTCAAACTTCAACGAACTTCAATGGGAGTCAACAAATTTCACTAGAAGTTATTGAATTTCTTGGACAATTATTGAATTTTATTGAAATTTCGTTTAATTTTGCTAATTTTCTACGAACACTGCACAGTAAAAATTTTATATTAGATATTAGCATATTTATATTGTACTTTTGGGATATATTTGATTATGTCGCTATGAACCACAAGTATACGAGCGTTCACCATACTCTCTCGTGAGGATGAACATAAATATGTTATGATTTAAAATAAATATAATTCTAGGCTTTTTCGAAAAAATCCTACGTAGATAGCTAGACTTTGAACTATATTTTGAGGAACATTTTTATTTTTTGTTCTAGATTGAAAATTGTGACCTGTAGTGGTACGCCCGTTTTAACCATGAGAAAACAAAATGTGTTTTTGACCGTCCTACCATGCCACCATTTCGGATTAAAAAAATTGAATAAAAAGTGTTTTTTGTACCCAAAGACTAGTACTTTCATATGCAAAAAAAACCCATATATTGACTTAACTTTTCTTTGTGTGAATGCGCCAAAAGTGAACGAAATTCAACAAAATTCAACAAAATTTTTCCATCAGGGTATTCAGCGATTGAAGGCCAAAAATCTTGCAGTATGTTCTTTACATCCCAGACAGCAAAGTGCTAGAAAAATACGCAACAACTTCTTCCCAACATCCCGGAGCAACTGTTGTTGGGAGGTTGCGTCGCCAAATGCACAGCAACATGCAGCAAACTTGAAAATTGTTGTCATGATGCTGCGAAGATGTTTGGATGCATGGAGCTATGACACGTGAGATCAAACAATCCTCTAACAAAGAAAAACAAACTGGTGGAGCAACATTGGAGCCACAGTTGCACTGCAACTTTTGCTGTTAGGGATGATATGTTTAATTTAAAAGAATCAATTTAAGAGGATGGATGATGATAATTTATCGGATTTTGTGGGGTTTCGTTTCTATAAACGATTCAAACTTCGAGAACATAATTTTAGCTTGTTTGGCTAACACGAGGGGTGTGCGAGAAGCTTTTTTATCGGATCAGGATGAGTCGGGAAATGCTTGTTTTCGGGTCGGGGACCCGAATTTTTCGAATGCTCGGGTTCCCAATTTCAGTCGGGACACCCGAACACTTCGAGTTCTCGATTTCAATTGGAACCCTCGAAATGTTTTGAGTTTTCAATTTCAATTGAATTATTACATAAAATATATTAAGAATGTTTAATAATTCATGAATCCATTTAACATTTTCAAACAAAACTTGACTTTTAGACTTTTGAAATACACTTTTATAAACTCAAATCATGATGTTTGATGAATAATTTTTGAATGATTAAATTTTTTAGTTTGAGTGAAGAAAACGCTTGTTTACTCAACAGTAAAAATGTCGTGGGAAGATTATAACGATATGCTTGTTGTTGAAATAGAAGATACAAGCTTATTTTGTTCATGATAAAAGCCCTCAAGAGTGATTATCGGCGGTTTCCTCATTCCAGGCGTACTAAACGAAAGGCCAAGCCCAAACCAATTATTCGATCCGACCATTCAATTGTACATACAGGGTGACCCACGTCAGATAGATCACATTTCAAGGGCATATTCTGCATTCAAAATGCAACTACTTTTCTATCTAGCAAATTAATTTTTGAGATTTTCAAGCGTTTGTGAAATTTTTTTCAAATTTAAACCATTTCAAAGCACTTTGTACTACGTCCTTTAAGCTGGGCAGCATTTGTTAAGTTGGGAAACGGGGAATCTCGAAAAAAAATTCTTTTTGAATTCTTATAGAGTTCCAGAAACCTTACATAACTCAAGAAGTCCTATTTCACGGCCCTGTTACGAATAATCTATAAAATCTCATTGATGAATGGGAAAATAAAAAGGTTTCAATGGAATTCAATGATATTTAATCAGAAATTTCACCATTTGTAATAAGATTTAATAGAATATTTCTACCTGGGCGAGATTTGAGAGTTGTTTCAAATATTCTCTCAGAGGTCTTGCGACTATTTCAAGAATTTTCGAAAGGATTCCCAAATGTTCGTGAAATAGTCTGGTTCTGACTTCTTTAAGATGTACTTAATATACTTGATTTTATTTTCAAAACGCATTATAATTAAATGGAGCCGAGTTGGATATGAATGATTTGGATTATTGATTGAAAACATGTCCATTTAAAATGATCAATATTTGAATATTCAACTTCGAATTCATGTTTCTTATTAGACTGTATTATGCCATCGAAAATGTTAATTGAAATTGATGTGTGTGCATTTTATTTTCGATCCGGAAATTTCCCAAAAAATCCTGGAAAAAGTCGGGAATTCCAAAATCATATTTTGCTAGACACCCTGACAATGGATCATCGGTTAACTATTAATATAATACATTGTACATAAAGACAAAGATCGTCTTTATTATGTTATTTATAAAGTTATGCTACATTAGGTCGGATTTCAAACTGATGTATGTTAAATATTAACATAACTCTTTTTACAGTGTAGAGGCCTCCGATGCGAAATGCGCCGGGACCTTTGAAGAGCCTTGAAACGATTCTGCAAGCATATACATTGGACGTTTTCGTTTTCCGTTTACTGAGTAAACGCACATGACACAGTACAAGCAGATCCCCAATGAACTCCCATTATATCAGTTATAAGAGAACTCATAATGAATTCTTCAGAATTCTTTTTAAAAATTGAAGATTCATAAACAATGTATTCCAAATAACTCCAAGATTGCTGTATAGAGCAATACACTTGAAAAATATCAAAGTACTTTTGGTCAATCTTAAACGAAAGATTTAACTCATGTCCAGGCAACTAGTATCTCTTGAGTAACAGAATATCACACAAGATAATGAAAAATCAATATAAAAAGAACAACAATCATAAGGAATGATATAATTTTATTCATTTATACTATTAATCTCTTCCATAATGCATAGACAAAATGTTATCAAAAGCTTCTTCTCTAACATCACATTTGTTCGTATTTGACACACGTTTCTTGTTCTATGTTGATAAAAATTGATTTTCAATAATACATGGAAGCACTAGATAATCTTAATACCTCATCAAAATATCTTTGTATAAAATTTGGATAGCCTATATGTAAATTAGGTTTTACATTTTTCATATCTCACAATGATTCGGTGTAAATTCTCTCCTTTTTTCACTGCAAATATATCCCAAAGTATAATTTCTGGGCTTCGTTTTGATAAATACATATAAATTATTCGATACTTCCGAGGGGCTGTTCATTGGGAGTTATAAAACTAATGTATTGAACTCATGTCATTTCATTCGATATGATTCTTGATGATTCAGCAATAGGAATCACTTACAAGCCAAGTCACTCCCACTGGCTCGCTAGTGATTTCTATGTAACTCCCACCGTTGAATGATGACTCTGCTTGATTCAGTTCTTCATTTGAGAATGACTGCTCGTGTTAAAATTCATTGACTCATGAGCGAATAGCCCCTCGGATACTTCACCATGGATATAGTACATTTCATACATAACAAAGACAAATCGATCTGATAAAGATCACCGGGCGAAACATTATCCAAATTACGGTTAATAAGACAAATCCATACGTCAGCCAGACAGATATACATTGCAAACGAAGTACAAGATCGAAAATTTTCAAATTGTTGAGACCAAATTTATGCATTCTTCGCCCAGTGATCTCAGTCAGATCATTTTGTTTTTATTCAAGTAGGTGTGTATGAGAAATCGATCCATTTATACAGTTACGGGTACGTCACTCATTGCATATAAAATATATATAATAAATATATAATGTGTACACAAAATATATATGATGGTATATATTTTATACATAATAAGTAACGAGTAACGTACCCACCACTGCATTTATATATAATAAAACAGTCAAATACAAATGTTGTCATGGAACCTGAATGGAATACATGTTAATTATTCAGAGTTAGGTACATGAGTGTATGAGTGTTCATTATTCTGAAAGGCTTCCAATTTTTAATTGACTGGCAAAATCCAGATTTTTGACAGAGAAATGGAAATTATTTGAAGAAAAAAGGAATTATAGAGAAAATTTCCCTATGTTGTATACTAATGTATATCAGGGTGTCTACCAGTCCTTGAGGTTCAATAAAATTGAAAAATCATATATTCCCATTAAAAAGACGAACCAATGAAAGAAATAGAAATTTACAGTAGTAGACACCCTGTATATGCAAAGAGGGAGTGTTAAACCTTAACAAAAATACACATTCGTTACATCGATTCTATGGGTTAAATTTGTTCTACTGATATTATTTTTTCCTTCTATGAATAACAGATAAAGTACGACTTCAACGTTTACAATTACATGGAAAAATAATTAAAATATCGAGTTCAACTGGACGTTTTTCGTGGCCGAAAAGTTTCAAAATAATCCTTCTTGCCTTATGAGAGCAATCTAAGATTAATGCCACGTTTGTATAATTTTTCTAATGCAATGAACAATTTATACACTGTAAAAAATATTTCTTGTAAATTAACCACATCAAAATTGAAAAATCACAGTTTCTAGTGAAAATACTATGTTCGGCATGGGGAAGATAAATTTTTATTGTGAAAACTCCATGCTCAGCGATACGATATAACAGAATTTTGTGAATTGTTTACGCTCAATTGTAGGTAAAAAAGTTCCCAATGCTGAGGATGAAGATATTACAAAGATTAGTGAAATCACAAATTTTGTAGTTGAAGTCTAATACTCAATGTAGGGAGTTTACATTTTTTTTAGTAAAATGTCCTATGCTGAACGTATGGAATGTTATTACCCATGTTGAGCATGGTAAAAATACAAGGAATTTTTTTCAGTGTAGGTACAATCTATGGAAGAATAATCAAATATACTCTGAAATATCAAAAGAATAATTAAATATTGACTTTCAAAGTATTTTAATCTCATTGTTGAGCATTAGTCCACCTTTTGAACAACTCTAAACCATTCGTTCCATTTGAGTAACAGAATCTGATGTAAATTTCACATGTAGCCTTCACATATGACTAGATATTTGGAAAATTATAATTAATTAATCATTCAATCTAAATATCAAGTTTCTTTGAAATGAAGTTTCAAAAAATGACAACAATTATAGGAGAAAAATAATACTATGTGTATAACAATCTATGTATTGTTTTTGCCCTCAATAAATTTCGGAATGTTTTAAAGTTAAAGATTTGTTCATGGTTTGTAAATGCCGAGAAGTACACCATTAGTCACAATGTCTGGAAGACTACTTCTTGTATTAGGTCGAATGTATGGATCACAGTGAAAAGTGAAGATAGGATGATGATTCAATGTACGTGGCTCAACTTCCACAGCGCTGCTAGTTTCTTGATGTCCACTGGAAATTGAAAAGTTGTAAAAAATGAAGAATCATTGTGCAATTCTTTTACAGATTTGTTTTGCAATTAAGTATTTTTCATCCTCCTTCAAGTCAATCGATTATCGGAATAAATGAATGAAAATCGATATTTACCTATTCTGACATGTACTCGTCGTTTGATTTTCTATGCCAAGAAAGTTGAGAACTTGCTGTTTGGTGTTAGCAAGCCGAAGCATTTTTTGCAAATATAGTTCTAAAGTGACTCGTCTCTGTTCAAGCACTTTTGGTTGAGAATTTCTTACTTTCTTTGGTGGAAACGGCACAGTCTCCGATATGCTTTTCTTCAGCTGTACACAGATTGATCAAGATTGACAATCAATACGATCCCTCATAAGCTAGGACATTCTTTATAACGATTTTACTTTCATAATAAATACAGAATATATTATCGGCACAGATTATAATGAATATAACGTATGGTCGTCACATGTTATTAATATTAATAGTGAATATATATGTATATGTGTAGATGATAAACATCTATCATTATTATTATACTTTCATCTTGAAATCAAAACAAAGAACAATAAGGTAAACAGATGGAAAGAGAAGACAATATATACTTATGAAAATTGAAGATAGAGTAGAACATACCGTTCGATGTAACGCGCTAAATTCACTGTATCTCTTCTCAACAATGAATCTGATGTCACTGGCCGTTTCCAACACTTCGATGCGATAAACATGGTAGGGTTTACCGTGCGATACCTCGGCCAAACGGTATCCGCTGATAAAAACTTGATACATTGCATCGCTGGTAACCTATTATCTTAAATTATTCACGAGAATTGTATAATACTGATATTATTGATGGAATTCAGAATCAATATTCTGGGATGAATTTAGAACAATTTAAAAACACCAGAATTTTTTTATTAACTTATTTCGATTATTGTACACATTTCTATAAGCTGCGTTCAAGTACTTCACAATCATTCTATTGTCGTACTGAATGAATCTTTTGCTTTCGATGGACTTTGAACATTTTCTAATCTATCCTAATCGCTATACATCCATGGATCAATGTAAAAGTTGGTGCAAATCACAGGGTATTGCATTGGCTTTATTTTCCAATGGATTAGAAACTTGAGAAGCTTCCAAAGTCCATCAACAATGCGTTTGTTCTCAAAGCCATGTTTCAATCATATTTTCAATTTCTCCAACAAAGGCTGTGGTGGCTGTGTGGAGTTGTTATGATCTGTCTCATGAAAAGAATCCTTTAAAGACTCTAGAACGTGGCCTTACATGAGTGCACTCCTTACAACTGTTAAAACCCGGCACAAACAACGCGGGTTTTCTTAATTTTTAAGCTTTTCAAGAATTTATTCTGAGAATATCAATCATTCTTTTCTTGATTTAGTTAAATTAGTATAATGTTACGAACTTTGTGTTCAAAATATTTATCCAAAACAATACTGTCTACGCAACAGTACTTGAAAACAACGAAACTTCATATACATACGTCAAAATGTAAGTTTTTCTGATATATCAGTTTTATTTAACCAAATACTTTAATCAAAGAGTAATGAGGCTCTTGAAGACTATGACTATTGCGTAGAATTTTAATTATAAATAATGATTTACAATTTTATTGCCAGGTTTACTTCATGGGGAATATGAAATGCAAGATCCAAAATCTGAAGCTGATATGTAGGTAAAATAATGAAATAAATAAATAATATTTCATGCATAGACATTATTTGCCAACATGATGTAAAATTTACATATATATACATTGCATCATTGATTGATAAATTTGTTTTGTTAAAAAGAATAATACAAATATAACCTAAAAATTTCACTATCGGTTATGAATTTATACAGTTTCCTTGTAAGAGTGATAGAAAACTTATTGTAACGATATCATTCAAACATAATATCTTTACTCTATTGAACATCAAAACTGTATTTGTTTTATGTTCAAAACAACGAAATTATCTGTCCTATGTATTTGAGACACTCGGCATCTTTGAATAACAAACATATTTATGAAAATTATGTGAAATCTAAATCAAGATTTCCTACAGGTTATTTGCAATGAAAAATATTCAATAAAACTTATTTGAATTTGTTTTATAATCATGCAACTATAATATCACTTTGGACATTCTCAATGGGGAAACTTTTGATAACTTTTTGTGTGAATTCCACAAATGAAAGATTTGTAGTATGTATAGTATCATGTATCGAAATGAAAATATTATTATTCACTGCATTAGTCGTGCGTGATCTGAGAGATACAAGATTTCTTATTTTTGTCAAAGCTGGTACGTGTATTAAGCAAGGATTCAATTTCTCTCTAACCACAATATCTGAACATAATATTACAGCTAACTGTGGACAGCTGATGGTTTTTTCACAAATATGGCATAAGCAACAGTCTTATCTTTTTTTATACGATTGAAGGGATACTAGTGGCGTGGCAGCAACCAAATTATTTATGACAAACTATGGGCAAACACCCAATTGAATCAAAATATCGCTCTGTACAGCACTTCTACTTGAATAAACAAAAATGTTGTCTAGAGCGATATTTTGATTCAATTGAAATGATTGCCTGTAATTTGTTAAATATCACTAGTGTTGAGAAGATGCTGAGCGTTAGAACTCTAGTCAGTTTGTTTGTACCAAACTACTCGGAAATAATTCAATACAATCAAATACTGCTATGTACAGCAATTCTTCTAGATTTTATTGAAGTACTTTGGAATGTTTTTTCACAATCGAAAGGCCTCGCATCTTAGTGCTAGTACTCCCTCGATGTTGAATATATGCATTTACATATTTAGGCTACTGTCATATTTATCTTCTTTATTCTAATTAATTCTCAACATTTTTAAAATTCATCGCAAAAAGCATATTCGAACTGGCAAGAAAACGTATGTTATCATTTCAGAGTGAATGTGACTTTTATAGACAAGACAGGTGAAAGAATACTCATCAAGGGTAAAGTTGGTGACAACGTTTTATATCTAGCTCATAGATATGGAATTGGGATGGAAGGGGCGTGTGAAGCTTCTCTCGCTTGTACGACGTGTCACATATACGTGCATGGAGATTACCTAGAAAAACTTCCAGAGGCTGAGGAGAAAGAGGAAGATTTACTGGATTTAGCACCTTTTTTAAAAGAAAATTCTAGATTAGGTGGTAACATAAATCATAGGCTCGAGAATAAAACATCATCAAAATTGACTTTTAATTAACTGCTTTTCCTTTTCAGGTTGTCAGATAATATTGACAAAAGAATTAGATGGTATAGAATTGGAATTGCCAAAAGCAACCAGGAATTTCTATGTCGATGGACACACACCTGCTCCACATTGAAATTCATTTGATATGTATGTAAATATTGCACTTGTAATTAGCTGATTTGTGATACCGAACGAATCGTTTAAAGGAATCAGTTTCATTCGCAATTCGTGAATTGTGTTTGAATTGTAAATTTTTATCAAAGTAATGAATAATAATGTTCAATGATGAAGGTCAATGTAAGACAATTTGTCTATAAAATAAAAATATATGTATACGTTATGTAGTGCATTTACATCTCTCCTTGCGTACAGTAGAACCCCGTTTATCCGAGTTGATACGGGGGAATTTGAGAATTCTGAATTATGTGGCTTTGGAATCCCAGCCAGAAATGAAAATCTGCTGATATCGTTTTCATATCTAGCGTATCAAAAATTAGATTGCAATCCAATGAAAATCGATTACTTCGACGTCGAATTGATATCATATTGACATTTGCCTTCTGGCTAGGATGAGGGCTGTGCGGTTAATCGATTAAAACGGTTAAATGTCGACGATTAATCGATTAATCGGAAGAGTCCGGTTAATCAATCATCGTTTCTACAATTCATCGGAGGATTCCGGTTAATTGTTTCTTCAATTAATCGATTAATAGGTGAATTCTGGGTAAACATTTTTACGATTCATCGGTCAACGTAGGATCAATTAACCGATTAATCGACAAAATGATTAACCGGAATCCATCGATCAATTGATTAACCAATTGATCGAAAAAACGATTAACACGAATCCACCGATTGATCGGTTAATAAAAAAAACGGTCAACTGGGATCTTCCGATTATCCGTAAAAACGATCAACCGAAATCTTTCGATTAATCGTTGACAATTAACCGATTTAATCGATTAAACCGCACAGCCCTAGCTAGGATAGTATGAAAATGGTCACAAATTATAATGAAACACCAATATTTCCTTCTTTTCACCACTTTAAAAAAATTATGCGGTTATGCGGTCGCATAAAGTGGACATCTCTATAGTGATGTGAGAGCAATAATTTTTATTCCAATCTATTATAAATCAACTCACAGCACGTGCTCCAAATTGATAACTCCAGTTCAAGTCATAATGATGGAAAAATAATTTGAATAAAACAAATAAGGCAATTTGTGTAACGTTCCGTCATGGTACAATATATTTATTTTCTCATACATTTGGATTATCATATATATCTTTTTGTTTGTTTTTTCTCCTTTAATTACAATGATACAAGATTTAAACATTTACGATATAATGAATTTCTCTCAATTAAAATATTATACTCGTTGACCTAGCAGCATATACATAATTTGTGGACAAAAATTCTTCAACGATTGAATTACCCTCAAACATCTCGCGGTGATTATCGAAATACTGCCATTTATATACAAATATATGTACGTGCCGTGATATGTTCTATTTTTGCAACTAGAGATTTAGCGATTTCTTGAATTTAAACGAGACATAACGCTATATCTGATGTTATGAAAACAGCACATATTACAGCTTATACATATATGTGTGTGTATAGATATGTACACACACACAATTATTTATTTATTTATAAGATTAACACTTTTACACATTTCTTTCTTTTATTAGACAGGCACCTTTGCGAAATCTCGAATTTTTACAATTAATTCGATAATTTTCACAATAGTTTGGTGTACGCGGGTGACTTTTTGTCTTTCATTTCCCCACATTTATAAATAATCTGCGCGTACAATAATTCTTATACTTTAGATCATACATTTGTTCTTTTATAGTGCAATTATCGTGTCGAATAATTATTATCATCAATATCATTGTCATTAATGTTATGATACAAACTATATTAATTATATTCTCTCTGTATTATTGATCATTATAATTAAAGACACAATCGCGACATTCGTAATATTAACGCTAGTAATGTTCATTCATAACTTTCCACAAGAGAGAATTTAAATAGGATTTTTCCTGGTTCCTTTCAATCACTCGTATTTCCATTCATTTATATACATACCAGGCGCGCAGGCATTCCTTACTTTCTTACACAGTAATATTATTATTATTATTATTATTTTCTAAAGATGATTTACATGTATAATTCTCATTTGGTATGAATCATCACAACTGACTTATTGAAAAAATAATTTTTGTACTTATTTCATAACTACCAAAAGAAAAGAACAGACGTGACAATTTTATGTATCATACAAGCAACTATATTAAAGAATATTAGTGGAATACTTTTGTGAATCAGAAGATGACAATCGATTCTTCAGAATTAAATATTACTTATGGCAGTAAACATTTTTTCTTTTGTTTTTGTTATTTTTTTAATATATATTTACAATAATATATGCTCGAGAATAAAACCAAAAATTCGACAATTAAAAAGCTTTTTCTTGAGATTTCGATCATTTATTCGATGATATCGTGTTTCTTTTTGTGTGTATATATATATATATATATATATATACGTACCATGAGATCTTTTCAACGATGAACAATCTCTGGAAATGAATCACCTTTGAACAAACTCACCGTACGTATACTCAGCTTGATGCGAATAATGATGTATCGAGACGATTTCCGTCGCTAATCGAATGATGAATTTATAGCATAAACATCAAGCATAATCCAATAGCGTTAAATTTCTTCACTTTGTTCTTTTTTTTGTTTTCAATAATGTATACTTAAGCTCGTATGATAAATATTAATAGCTATTCGTTAATATTATTAGAATGAACTTCCAAGCGACATTTTTCTTCTTTTCCGAACGGAATACATTCCGTTCGATTCATCCTTATAAAACATTCTGGCACTGATCATAAGTATTCTGAGGAAAATTTCAACTTTTCCCAAGTTCCTACTTTTTTCTGTTAATTCAAAATAAAGTACGTATTAATAACTTCCGGAAAAAAGGAGTGTTATTTTAATGTACGCATATCAAGAACTAAATGTTAATTACGTACAATTACGAGACGTGAAAGAATGCGTGTTTATGCGAGTAATAAAAAAATGATAGGCTCGTAGGTTAATCTTTAAATATAAAATTGTAAAAAAAATTAATATATATTATATACATATAAAACTGGATACAATGGTATTGCTTATCTAAAAAAAGCCATTGTTTTTGTGTTCTTTGTTTGCATACGTCACTATCAAAACGTATAAGTTTCTTTTAAACATAATAAGTTAGACTTTGCGCTGTTATATTTGTATTAAAAATTGTACAAGATATTATCGTAATGAATAAAAGAATAATAAAAATATAATCAAAAGTTTAAAAGGTATAAATTATAAAAAGCAAAGAAACAAATTCACGCTTTTTCAAGATAATAAAACAATGAATGATCGATGTGAGATCAACATTCAAGTTAATGATGTAAGTGTATGATTTTCGTATTTGCAAAAAATACTTTGAGTTTATGGATTTCAATTACACGCTGCTCGAATAACACTAAAAGTTTTAGTCAAGTTTAGATTTTTCAATGCAATGCTAGAGCTGTTATAACATAAATTCACCACGCCTATACAGAATATTCCGAATATTCTTGCATTACTGGAGCAATACTAGGATAGTTATTTCTGTAAAACAACATTGATCGTTGATAATTTCTGCAAACTTTGGACAAAAATGATTTGTATTCCATGATCTCGTAATTATGTCTTCAAAGTATTCTTACAATCAACTAGAAAATCACAGATTAGCTAATTCTCTTTCCTTGGAAAAGTCAACATTACAACGTATGAAAGAAAATCTTAAAATTTTTCTACACATTTTCGACATCTTGTTGAATTTTGCATTGTTTGTCGAAACGAATTTATAATTGAATATACAAATATTATAAGGTACATGCTGTTGCTTTTTCTAAATGATATTTAACTAGCATTTGTTATTGAAGGAAAAGTGAATTTTCAGTATAGTCATTACTACTTTCGTATTAGATTGCGTCATATTCTATTACCAATTCGTTTCAAGTGTAAACGATTCAAATTTCAATGCCGTTTTTCGAGTGAATGTTTCATTTTATGATAAAGTGGAAGGAAGTAGCGGAAAAATAGTTTATCGGTAGACTAGAGAAAATATAAATTATAGATCTTTGTTTTACGATATGCTCTTTCTTTTCTTCGATTTTTTTAAATATAAAAATTTCAAATTATGCTCTTGGGGTTGAAGAAAAGAAATGCTAAAAATATGAAGCTCTATCGTGTGAAAGGTTTATAAATGTCTTACATTCTTGTTACTTCTGAGACTCTTTCCTCTAATGAATTTTCAATGAATGAACGAATATAAAATAACACAAAGATCGTTGAAATGAACAAGTACTTATTCAGTTACTTCATTCAACATGAAATTCACATGGCAAGGGGCAGTGAGTGTTTCTCATCGTTTAAATGCCTGCAGAAACTATAATCTTCTGAACTGTGTTTTAAATGACTCAAAGTCTAAATCAACTCATCGTACAAAAATTGTGTGATTTATTTCCACCAATGAAACTGATATTAAATTTCATATGTTCGAATTATTCTGTAACAACGAAAGAGAAAATAAGATTTCATATACTTGGCGTCAAGACACTACCGCGTCTCTTGATTTTCAATGATCTCAAGCGCAATTTTCTCGATTTGATTACAAGAATCAGTGTTATTATAATTTTGTTGAAACTAACAGTAATCAGTTTAGAGGAAAAAAGCTATCTTATAAAGTAATAGCTTCTTACAGGCAATATTCATACGACAAAACTAATAATTATAATTAATTCCTTTTTTTATCAGTTTGATAAATCTGATAAATAAGAAATATAAATATTTTTAAAAAATCGAATAAAGATTTAGAAAAAAAAAGAATTACAATAGTCTCGTATACAATAAAGTGCGTTTTTCGTAAGGAATTCAGCAATTTAAACAATACGAGAGCGAGTACTTTTTTTTGCGATGAACATAATAACATGATGGAGTAGTACCGCTCTGTTTTATGAAGTTAACCACACAGATACACACAGATTCCATTGATGCAGGTTTTCTGCCACAATTTGGAATAATCCGTCGCGACTGCATCATTTGATTATCACAATTTTTTTAATTTTCCATCCTATAGGCATCTCTTGAATAATTTTACACTTACTCAAATATGAAAATAATATTGATAAATCATCCAAAATATTCTTTTAGAAAAACGCATGGAAGTTGAATACATAATTCAACAATGATTTCAAGATTTCAATAAAGAAAATAAAATTTACAAGTAAATAAGAAGGTTCCTTGCTAATTAAAAATAGATGCACTGAGTTTCGATTGATACGCGAATACTATATTGATATCATTTATATTAAAGATGAGATTGTGTAATAAGATAAAATATTAATCGTAGGCACCGATCATTTCTGGTCAATGCATATATACTTGTTTTTAGTCAGCAAAATGTATACTTTATATGCAATGACATGGAGTTACGCTTCTTAAAATAAGTGTTAATACTTATAATTTTGGGAACATAGCCATTTTGCCAAGTATTTTGCACTTTATATTACTAGAGATATTGTTAAAAAAATAAATGAATATCATTCGAGTCTAAAGAAATTTTCAAGAGCCCGTAATCATCTTTGTCCTATGAAAAAAAAAGACCTTAACTATGCACAGCCTAAACCATGTTCGAGCATGGATTATTTTACTAATCATTCCAATCTAGAATATATTTTTGAGCAGGCTTTTTAGAATTCATCTTCCGTTGATTGAAAAAAATCGATACATTTCATTGTTCATTAGAATAAAACGATATAATGCGATTTTTTGATTTCGAATAGACTGTGGATGAATATCCACAATGCCCTGTGGACAATTTTTCTCATAATCTAAACTGATGACGAACAATTTTCCTAAGGTGTCGACACAGGTGATCTTGCGATTCTTCAAAACGATTGACATATTGAATAAATTAAGTTATATTATAAGAATTCTTATAAAAAGTACACAAAACAATATAACTTCGATTTTGTGTGTTGCAAAAGTTTAAATAAATCGCATAGACAAATGGTTCTATTCGTAATTCAGTCAAAATCTAACATCATCGATAACAAAATCAATCTCAAAGTACTTGCATGTATTTATACAATCAAAACTATGACCGTTGAATTGATTTATCGCTGCCCTTCATTGCAAGTAACGCAACGTGGATTGAAAAGTCCAAAAGTTCTGCAATCCATTTTTTTTCATTCACACATTTTAGAATCCTTATTGTCTTCCAACAATTTTATAGTTTTCCACGGTATTTGGTGAATTTAGGTACGGAGTATCATTAAGTGTATTTTCAAGTTTTCAAAAGTACTTGGAGATTAATTGTCCCAGACTATTCAGAATTTTCTAAAGGAAACTCATCAATTTCTCGAGATGAATCTTCATTGAGAATTACCTACCATATTTATACGTAGAAAGCATTTGTACTTTCATCCTTTTAAAAGATCGTTAGTCATTTATATTGTATTTCTAACTCATTTCTATAATATCAATTAAAAAATATATGAATTTTGCAACTGGAAGAATGAAAAATGCTCCAATCTGACGCACGAGAATTGAATAAAAAAATAGAACGAATGGCTAAAACACATTGACAAATGTTGGCTCAAGTTTAATTGGTGGGCTGTTATCTTCTTTTTAGTTCTTCTATTACTCCCATTCAAACTATCGCGGCAAAGTTCAATTCTATATAATATTATTTTTACGATCATTAGTATGTAGTTTCTTTTTTTTTTTTACATATTTCGTATTTAAAAACATCACACGATGTAAAATAATTATTTCTATCGTTTGTTTGTGTTTTAAACTGAGAATACAAAAATCCGTGTCCTTTCACAGCTGCACTATACACGACGCACATGTAGTTTGATCAATTCAAACACTTCGAGTCGTTCACGAATCAATGATTAAAGATGTAAATGCTAACAATCGATTTGATTTCATTTATCGAGATTTATGATTCGAATGATGCATCTTCCATTCGGGGAACATATAAAATGTATTTGGAATATACGTAGGTGTCAAAGCTAAATGCGACGACAAACCTGTATTGAAGTGTTTTCTCCTTCAACGAATCGAGTCACGGTATCGTGCCCACTTTTTTCTATTTGGAACTTTTGGACTATACTTCAGACGTGACGTTGATGAATGAGGGCGTGTACCGGAAGTTGTCTACCCCTTTGATATCTCTGACAACGACCCATGCTCAGATCGTGGCATTCATATACGTTAGCCACCACTCTTGGTCGAGTTGACGATAACCAAGCTGTTTCAACTGAAAATGGTGTCGTTGAGATACCAAAGGGTTCCTCCAGTTATTCCATTGGATTATGTCGGCCTCCGCACATCCCACACGACATCCCGCACCAATGAACGGCTCTCAAAGGAGGATAGATCCACAAACAGGGAACTATTAACGATAACAATGCTAAACCAAACCATCTTCGACCGCAACCTTCTTCCGTACTACAACTGAAATGTAAATAAGAAACCATGACTATTGGTTTGAAATTTATAAACTCTATATTTATATAAATTACGTTAAAATCTATACCTGCAAGGATTTTGTGCGAAATCACCTTCGGCGTCGCTCATGCAATGATATAACATACATTGGGCGCAAGAAAGACAAGAAATAGTGGCGATGCCGTCTCTGATAGGATCCGGAGCGTATTCGCAAGATCCTTTAGGATTATGTTGTTCAGAATACAATTCTTGGCAATGTTTACATCTTAATCGAATACCATTCCGTTTAACGGTATTTTTTGTTGGTTGGGAAATTATAATATCTGGTTTTTTTAATGAACTCCCAGTACTATGCCTATCCAATCTATCTCCTTTGTGATCATCGATTATAGGATATAAATATTCATGGTTAAGCGTTGTTAGCTGCACATAAGGATAGTTATCTGTACCAACATCAGCGCTCGATGCTAATGGATGTTGGGTTGGGGGCATTTTCATAAGGGGTCTCTCGCTATAGTGAATAGATCTCGGAGGATCAGATGGGTCTGAACATGGTAAATTGGGCATCCGTATTCCACGAGGAGTTTCGGCAGGTTGACGAGGTTCAGGAGGTTCCACCGGTAAATTCAAAGTCTATAAACATTGAAATCAATATCGTATATCAATATGAATAATATTTTTCTATAAGTTGATGAGAATTTTTTATATAAACCTTGAAAACAAAATCCCACGTTTTTTTCCAGATGTAACATGAAATGGAAGAACTTACCATAAAAACGTCATCATCCCCAACATCTGCATCGTCATTGTCAGGATCCGCGAGTCCTGCAAGTAAAATTTATACAAGTCATTATACAATTGTTGATTGAAAAAACAAAGAAAATTGACATATGCAGAATATTCATAAATGCAATCTATTCTTACCAAGTTATTCCCATATGAATTCCAAATAAAGAGTTGCAAAAACAATAATTAAAGTGGTGAGAATTGATGATAGATATTCTTTGTAAATAATTTCTTTTTGTCAACACAATAATATTCAATACCACCCACCTTCCAATAATTCTTCTACAGCAGTGCGAACACCTTTATCGAAAGCTCTAGCATCGGCAGCTGTTTGAAATGTTAGTCCAAATTTCTTCTCTCCTGTTCGCCAATGGTGAAACGTTGGCATTACTTTATTATATTCAAAATCCTTTTTTATGGTACAACTAAGCACTACCTGTAACGTGAGAAAATTCATCATGTTACATAATTTATACACTAGATTCTTCATAATTTTGATAATGTATTGATTCTCAATTTCACTTCCAAATGGTACATTATTTGTATCAAAGTAATGACCCACAAAAATATTCTGGGAATAGGTATAATTGGAAGTATCATCCACAAATTCATGGATTTTTCATATCAAAGTTTTCAACCATGAATTTTTCTTGAGTGATTTCTAAATAATCCATCAATAATAATCATTTTAGACTTTAGGTGAAATACTAAAATATATTCTTCTCTTTGTAACATTTCCTACCACTTTGCCTCCTCTACTTCAGTTTAATTGTCTTCTTAGTATCATCTTAAATTTTATATACGACAGTTTTTTCAATCGATTTTCAATTTTGATTACAAGTTTTGTGAGTCACTATATCAAAACATATAATATACATGTTGAAATAGAATATCATACACTTTATACAAATCGGAATATGTATAAATACCGATTGATCGGTGATGCGTTTGCCATATATAAGATATTCATGTTTTCTTTTAGTGGATGTTGGTGAAGAAGCACTGGAAGATTCATGACCTGGCGTACAAACAGCTGTGCTCGGAACAGAATGGAGGGTAGAGTTGATGGTAGAGGATACAGGGATGACAGAACTGGGTACACTAGGGGTACCATTGTTACTAGTATTATTATTTCCTCCCAATGGATTGAGAGCTCTCCGCCTCACAGAAACATTAGCCAAACCACCTCCGCTTAACGGAACCCAACCTCCAGAGCTATCATCCCTGGTCATTACCTGGGCTCGAACCCTTACCAAATAGTTACCACTGAAAGAAACAAGAGAAAAATCATCTAATTCAAGCATAAATAACATTCACTATACAAATATACCTGACACTCGAATTTTCTCACATTTGAATAAACAATTTTTGACAAAGAGAAAGTAAAGAAAGGTTTTCGAGATGATAACACACACACACGCACACACACACACGCACACAACTTGACATAACGACCAAAGAATTGAATGAATTCATTATTATGAACAGAAATGAATACTATAAATAAATACATGATCGTTGAGGAGAGATTTCATGTTGTCATCGTAAATATAGTTTCATATCAAACGTACTACGAGTATAGGGCAGATGTTACACGCTGACGCTTCAATGAATGAACAAACACAAACACAAGATGACACACCAATACTTTCTCATTCGCTGACTTATACAATCACAATAAGCAACACGGTAAAAGGTTTACATGATGATTTCAATGGACATATGCCCGAATGACACTTCCAAATGGTAAATACAATTCATTCATCAGACGTATGATACTCCATTGACGTAGACTTCGATTGCAAAACACCGTCACGAATAAACAGAACGATTTATATAGGAATGATTAAACCGAGAAAGCACAGTCACGAAAATGTTGGCCTTTGAAGCGGAACCGTCATCGAGTAATAGAACTTCTCAACTTCGATTCTTTTTTATGGTTCATGTTAAATTACTTACTCCTCTGACGCCTCTGTCATGATTCGAGCTGTCTAAGCTTTTACTTAATATCCACTTTTTCCCAAACTTCACCATTTTCGTCGCATTGAAAAGACATTCGAGGCTTCCTGTATTTTATAATATATGTATAGTTCTTGTTTGTGGACCTTTTTTTTAGGCTAATGCCAACCACAGGAAGCGCCCCAGTCCTTCTCTTCCTCTTTCTCCTCCACCCTTTCGCCTACCATCATTTAATCCCCACACCTATATTTTCCTCTTTCTCAAATGCAAGAAGCATGTGTTAGAAAAGATAGGGGAAATTGTTCGATACATTTAAGGTACTATTTCATGGAAGCTTCCGCGTCGAGCGTCAACATTGGCAAAAACGAGTGGTCGGTCCGCAGGGTTGGGTAGGTGTAATACTAGACGTGTAATACGCAATGATACATACCCAGATAACACACGGAGAATTCTTTTTCAAGAGCAAGAATAGAACTCTTCAAGAATCCTTTTCGAACTAATGAATTCATATAGAGCTCTGGAGGAGTTCAATCTGTCAGACATTAACAAGCTCTTTGAGAATATCAGAAGTATTGTTTGAGTACTCTCAAAGAACTTGTTAATGTTCGACAGATTGAACTCCTCCAGAGCTCTGTATGAATTCATCAGTTCGAAAAGAGTTCTATTCTTGCCCTTGAGGAAGAATTCTTCGTGTGTTATCTGGGTAGTGTATTTTACGTATTATACCATGTACAGTCGGTGGATTTAATCCGTTCCCTGCTACCTTTGATGAGTTGTGGAAAATTTGAGGAATGATCCACCTTGATCGATGATATGGTTAAAAACTTTTGAAATTGAATATTATGAATAATATCGAAATTTATTTGTGGGTGTTCTCAAATTGATGACATGAAGAGGGACCGGATTAAATCCACTCACTGTACCAAACCCCTTCTTCAAGGTCTGGTCATGTAATATACGTAATTTACATATTATACATTACGTATCATACTTTGTAATAAATGTAACGAACCGTCAGTGGAGCTTTCCGAAGTGTGTGACCTGTGGTATGCGAGAAGCCCGACTGTTAATAAGCCCTAATGGCACTTAAGCCCGACTGCATTTAACCCGAATGACAGTTGACCCGACTAATTATAGAAATATAATCAAATAAAATGGAAAATTAATCGGAATCATAAGCTAAGTTCGTTTACCGATGTCCCAAGTTACCCCAACTCGCTCCAAGTATTTTGGATTCGCTACTTCCAGTTTAAGCAACGAAATGATTGGTTTGGTACAAGTTGGAGCAACTCAGGGCACGTAGAACGAACGAACCTAAAGCGTAATTAACCTTTAATCTATACATCTTTACAGTAAAAGGTTGAATAAGCTTTGATTTCGATTGATTTTCCATTTTATTTGATTATATTTTTATAACTAGTCGAGTCAACTGTCATTCGGGTTTAAAGTCGTTCGGGTTATAATCCGGTCGGGCTAACGCCAGTCAAAATTAGGGATCCTTTAATGAGGGATCGGACAATCAACTGCTGATTACGGATTGGTCGGCCGCCATTAGTGGGATAGGTACTGATATTTATGAAAATATTCGAGATACATATTTAAAGTCAGCTTATTCATATATAATACTTACAATTAAGTGAATCTGAAACATTCTTCGAACAAAGCATGTAAATACATTTGAGAAAAATGATTTTAATAAAATAACATACACTATGCATGCTTAACTAAACTATAGAAAAAACCGGAAGTATCCCACTAATGGCGACTGATTGTCCGATCCCTCATTAAAGGATCCCTAAGTCAAAATACCAGTCAGATACCCAATAAAAAAAAACCGGTACCTAGTTGGTTCTGGAATACCCCAAATATTATCACTATAAATTCATTGGTTTTTGCCGATGTTGAACACACGGCTGCTTACATCATCTTGACTGAATAAACAAGAACACATTCACACCCGTCCGTACCTCTCTCTTTGTACAGACGATTGTATTGTTGCACTCATTCCAGTATGTATATAGAGTCTACTGACTGAATGTCACCATTTTTCCCTGAAATTCCGCCAATCACAGCCAAATCCCACCTCACTCTCCCAAGTCAGATGATATTGGAACGCATCTAAAGCAAGCGCTCATGAGTGGTGTATTCGCTTAGTGGTCAGTAGCAGTCAGTAGTAGTCAAACTAATGACATATCGGGGTTATGACCATGACTGCTCATCATTGGATAATTAAAGTGTCCGAGTGACTGATTATACGAAGGAAATTAGACTTTGTCCAGTATTTAATCTCGAACTAGGATGAGCATTATATGTAACAGCAATGAATGAAACAATATATCAATTCATTTGAACATTTGTTGATCTTCCTTCGTCGATCTAGGTATGGAGACCGGCTTATAACAAAAGTCGCTGTAAAAACCGATAAATGTATTAAACCATCTTATTGAACTGTTTGAATAGTCCCTTAAAACTCTCCACGCAAATATTAATATCACATTTAAATATTATCTTTAAAATTTGACTTCACAAAAATAAAAAACAATCACAAGGCATTGTATTTACCAGTTTTTAAGTGTTGATATTGATAATCTGACCTCGACAGTGAGGTTGATTTTCACGCAACTTGCATAATTTATTTTTAATTGAAGTTGAAGTATCGGTGATATGTTTGAATACTAATTGTGATGTATTAGAGTATTGTTTGTATCCATAACTACAGAAGTGATTCATAAATTCAGAAAACGTCAACTTTTAACCCGCGTTTAATTTATCAACATTTAAAAAGTTTGAAAGTGTTGGAATCGTTTACGTCGTTGACTCATCAATAATAGTTCGATATTCAATTTGAGTCGATAAAATTTATGTGTGTTTGTTAAACAAAAGACGTGTCATAGTATTCATTCCCACGAGTTTTTTTTTCACTCGGAGGGTTTATTCAACTTTGATTTCATGTTTTTTCTGTTGTTATTAGAGGAAAGGATTCAAGTTTAGCGATATGACGATAGGAAAATCATCGCTGTTGACTGTCGCTAGGAGACTGTCTGGAATTTACACACAACCTCAGTTTCTAAACCCAGCAAAAAATCTGGTAAGATATCGAAAATTCAATTATTTTACAACAGTAGTTTTTTAATCATTAATGTACTGTGTGTTATGTTCGGTAATCAAAAATAATTAACGAGACATCTATTTTCATAGATTATTTATTTTTATTAGTTCAATAGCAGTGCAAAGATAAACAAAAATTCTATGTCAAAATGAAGGAAAAAAATATGTATACAAAACTTGTGTTTTAGAATTTCCATATCACTTTTCAAGCTTATGAAAATGAAGTACTGTTGTTTTCTCATTGTGTCTAGAGACAAGTTAATCTGTGTCCGATTTTGAAATTCCAGATAGATCAATTTTCGAGTTCTCGTAAATACAGTAAATGCTTTTTGCAAACGCGCGGAATTTCCCGTGTCTCGATTTGAAAATTCGAGCTAGAGGGAAATTTTCATGTGTTCTAATCTTTAAAAATTCATGGCACGGGAAATTTTAGATGATTTTTAAAAAATTCACTGTATCTAAGAGAATTTGAAAATTCAACGATTTTTAAATTTATAAGATGTAGGCAGGTTAACGTGTGCCTAAACCTTCTTTGCTTTTACTGGACAATTTCGCAAGATGCTCAATTCCAAGATCGCAATTATAGCCAATTGAATGGCAGCTATATAAGTATATGCATTTTTTATTGGATTTATTAATGTAATTAACTTCGAATTGTGTTCGAAATCGATTTGGGTTCATAAAATTGAAAAAAAAACGAATGTTACAATTTGACGTCATCGAAGAATGAAAACCCAATTGGAACGGATGAAGTTGGAACTGGCCGATTGTTTCAACTTTCGATTAGACGTTGTTGAAGCTTTGCTCACCTCAAAAACCGATTGATTAGCATCCCTGTAAACGTTCCAGATGTTTGAATCTTTGAGGGGATACTGGCACCGAGACTTTAGCCAAATCTTTCGTGTAAGATTTCTCCACAATACTTGAATTTTTCAAAATATCGCTCCATAAAGCATTTCTTGAATGCCTATGGAAATGCTGTATAGAGTGATATTTTGAAAATATTCAAGTATTTTGGAGAAATCTTACACGAAAAATTTGGCTAATGTCCCGGCGCTAATATCTCTTTGATACACGTTTTGTGTAGAAAGTTATGAAAATCGGCTGCTAGCTCCATGGCTGCCAACTTCAGCTTCACTTAGAACAGGCAGTGTTGGGAGTGAACGAACAAGCGACGAATCCACGCGGAAAATGCCAGGCAGAATTATACAAAAATTAGTTGTCATGCATGAAGCTGAAACTGGCAGCCGTAAAGCTAGCAGTCGATTGTCATAATGTTTCACATAACATGTTTATTAAAGATTCAACGATTGGAAACGTTTAGTGGGATGTAACTCAATCGATTTCTGGTATGAAGAAAGTTCTAACAACGTTTAATCGAAAGTTACAAGAACTAGCTGCTAGTTTCAGTTCCATTTGTCAGGTTGGGCCTGCTCGGTTTCCTCCGGAATTTCAAATTTGAAAAATCTTGACAGGACAATTTCTGTCAGTTTTCGATAGAAAACCAATGTAGAACATTGCTCTTAATCTTCATCAGAATATTCCAATTTTGGAATTCCAGATGAAACCGGGTAGAAATTTTGTTAGTTTTTGACCGGATTTCACCGTTCAAAGCCTAGCAACTATTCTTTACTTGATGCTTTCTGGCATTTTCAGTATTTTAGAGATCGCTCTCAAAGAAAACCATGTGAAATTAGTTGACTATTCAAGTTCGAATATGAATCTTATCTAAAATTTCTTTTGAAAATGTTGAAATGTTATCTAAGTAAAGCAGGTTTGTAATATCGATGTCTGCACGTCGAATCGATATGGATATCGAAAACTAATCAAAATTTTGAGCTCGATCAATTTGATATCAAATCAATCAAGTCCGAAATTCCAATGTTTTCTGCTTGGGTGAATATTCCCACAGAAATATTAATAATCCCTTGCGATTCCTGTTAATCTTTAAAAAAATTCTTAAAATCAGACGAAATGATCGAAAGCTCGAAGAATGTTGTGATTTTTCTGCTTAAAAGAGTGGATAAATATTATTTTTATTTATAACTTTTTCAAAAGTTTCCAAATTCAAATTCATTAGGGTTACCAGATCGCCGGCGGCCGGAATGAGGACACCTCCCCTGCCATACCTGATGGCCTTTTTTTTTTTTTTTTTAGAGACCAGTATAAATCAGACCGTGCTTTTTATATATTATATATCTTTATTTTAAATATCTAATACAGCATAACGAGCATATAATATTTGACTTAGAAATCGAATTGAAAATTTTTATGGAAAATTCATAAAAATGAGGACACTGGCCGAAAAAAGAGGACACGACCTGCAACTGGTATAAATGAGGACGTCTGGTAACCCTAAAATTCATGATTCAAATAGGGGTGCCCATACTCTGAAGGTACCCGTGTCGGTGTTTCATATATATAAATTCATGTATAATTTATATATAAGTTATATATAATTCTGAAAATTTTGTCACATGGGAAGCGTGTTATACAAAGCAGCAGCAGCAGCGTAGGAACGCTTCAGATGAATCTGCTATCACGTTTTTCCCAGCAGAAATTGCTCTAGTAATTCTCTAGGGTATGATGAGACCTCACTAGACCTAGCAAATCCTTTGTAAGGAACGGTTGAAGCCTTGTAAGGTGTACAGAGTGAGTACGTTGGTCTTTACCAGGATTACAACCTTCCCATCCTCTCTGCAATTACGCTTCCATGAGGACAGCGCGATTTTTTTTAGATTTATATGTTTTCTGATACATTTAATGTACTTCAAGTATACATTCGGAATACTCTAAATGTTCCAAGTTATTCATTTATAAAATCACTGAATTCTTCATACACGTTCACTAATTAAAAAGGTAACTGTCGTTTAGTTTTGAAAGTTATGTCCTAGGGCTGAGCCCTTTAAGAACAACGTATAAATTGAAAGTACAAATTAATATACAAGTACGACAATAAGTCTGAAAAAAGATTACCCAAGATACAGAAATAATACAAAGACTTCTACATAGTATAGAAAGTAGAACACCAGAAATAAGAGAATAAGCAACAAAAGAATAATACTCGCAGTTCAAATATCACACAATAGATGCTCCTTCTACACTAAGAAAAAACATAACGACTAGTAGTCCTATAGAGTATAATGATAGCATAGAGTAAAAAGTAATAGTGATTTCCAACAAAAGATAAGACAAAAAGCGTGAATAAACGTCGGTAACAAGGTCAACGTTATGACAGAACAAAGAATTATCATAGGTAGTGAGACCAGTATTACCCGCCAATACAGTGAGTAATAAAAATAAAATAATAGTTGCTATTCGATACCTTAATAACTAATAACTAAATTAATCGCAAAACCAAAGTAGAGCTAAGCACATTAGTTTGTAGTACCACCAGGTCAACCATTGTCGGCGATAAGTTTAAGCCAAGCATTTGAATTTAAAACAAAACAAAAAGCTCATCCAGGGTACCAGAATTTCATGTGCCACTTAATTTTACGTTATAAAGAAGTCAGAGATAAGTAAAAGCAGACCAAGCCCAAAAATCATTCTTAATCAAGTATGAGCTTATTATAAGCAAGTCTTCAATATAAGTAATCAATATATAAAGTCTTTTTTAAGTCGAGTCGAGTACTGAAAACTTCCAAGTATCCAATAATTTTCTCATTACTTGATAAATTTCCAGAAATGTTTATGATGTCTCATCCCCCAGATTTATAAGAAATTATTCAAAACATTTCGAGTAGCTCGACAAATTCCGAGTACTTCGAAGAATTTGGGTCACTCAAAAGTTTCGAGTACTGGAAGATACTCGATTCGAAAAATTCGTGGACTGGCTCACACCTAGTTATAATTGATCAATTATCTTCGTTGGTTGATTAATAATTGTTTCAACCCTAAAACGATGTATTAGTCTCGCGCTTTCGTGCCCTCCTATTATCGATGATATCCTCGAGTATCGCATCTCTGGTCTCGGTATTGTCTCTTTTCCAAATACTAGAGTATCGTCTCGATATTCCGAAGACTTTTAATCCAAGTAGTACCTGGATGAAACCGTCTTCATATTCACAATGGTAAATCTTTTCCTCGACTTCCCTCAACACAACTCATATGAGGCTGGACAATATTCCATTTGGATTTTAGTGCAGTTTCTATTCGACTTTAACCCATTAACTCCTAAATGTCGTCAATTTTCAATTGATTTTTTTTCCAGTTTTTTTGTTTTTCATATTATTGTACTAACAAAATTTTTTAAACATGATACATGATGTAAAATTTCATACTCTTTCAGAATATATCTAAAATCATTGTTTAAATAGTTATCAATCATTTTTAGCAAAAAAAAGCGATCTTCTTGAGTGAAAAACATTTTAGATATGCATATGCTTTTCTGGGTAGAAAATTGTTTCCGAGTTCTAAATTTCACGATATGGAGAGTCGGAATACAAAATTTAATACGGCGCTTTCCAAAATGGCGGCCGAAATGGAAATTTTTTGGGAAAATTTTAGAATGCTATAATTCGAAAACTATAAGCTTTCTTAAAAAAGTATCCTAAGATTCATTTGAGATTTTTTCTTCAAAAACTATCAACCTTTGGAAAAAGTTTCAAAGAACAAAAAATTCCCTAGAATTCATTAAGAGATTCCAAGAATTAATCCAATTTTTCCAGAGTTGTTCGTGAATTTTTTGAACTTTCAAATAAATTATTCAAAATATCCCCAAACAAATCTGAGAAATTCCAGTGTATTTCTTAGGGGTGCACGAGACTCGAGACGATACTGTTGTATTTGGAGTCGAGACGATACCGAGACCGGATATTCGATACTCGAGAATGTCGTCGATACTGGGGGTGCGCAGAAGCACGAGACTAATATCGGTATCGTTTTGGAATTGACACGAATTTGAGAATAAAGATCTAATATTCGGCCATATCATCAATAGTGTCGATTTTTTACATGTGACAAAATACCGCTTCAAAAAGAGCGGTATATCTTTATCAAATTATAATATACGTATGTGGTCTTATTTTGAAAATTACCTGGTGGAAAAATTTCACTGGGAATCTCTGAAAATCTCAAAGACTCTCAGTGCAGTTTTTCAGAGGTGTTCATAGTTTTTCAAAGATGTTCATAGATACTTAGAGGAATTTTCAGTGGAGAAACACAGTGTTTCAAGATGTCAAGGCTGATAGAAGAATTAATTATACATTCATATTGAATTTAAACTTCAATTCATTGATATTAATACAAAAATAATAGATCATTTGAACATTTATTCGGCTGTATACAATAATATCCCACGAAAATTGTGGATAATATTCCAGTAATATCATATGAATATCATCATTTGTTAGAACAAATTCAATATAGATCTTAAGGAGATACACGGAGAAAAAAATATACCAATTTTCTCCCATTCAACGTTTCAGATCCTTGAATCTTCAATAGACGTTTAATGCACGGAGAAAAAGGAATTCGCTGTGGCAGCGAAATCTACTTTTGCTGGGTCCCTTTTGCCAGAGCAGCAAATTTTTTGCTGTGACAGCAAACTATTTGCTGTTCGATCAATCTTGTTAGCTGTGACAGCGAATTTTTAGCTGTGGCAGCAAAAAATATTTGCTATCCCAGCAAAATTTGTTTGCTATTCTATATATAATACTGAAAATTTGCTGGCGGAGCAAACATTTTTTGCTGCCACAGCTAAAAAATTGCTGTCGTAGCTAACACGATTGCTATTATAGCAAATTTTTAGCTGGGTCAGCAAAAAATTTTGCTATTCTATATATAATACCTCGATTTGCTGCGTCAGCAAATTTTTTCTCTCCGTGTGTAAAAACTCATGACGATCGGCTGCTAGCTTTGCGGCTGCTAGTTTCAGCTTCATCCCAGGCTCGTAATGCCAAGACTAACAATTGCCTAGTTAGCCTAGCCTTGGCTGATGAGTGGCTCGCCATACCTAATCAAACCTTAAAAGCGTCTTGAACATCAATGCTAGGACCAAGCATATTTTGCCGTGTTGGATTTCCGATATATATGGAAGCTGAATGCTTAGCAGAGAATGTTATTATCATCCTGAACATTAACCTAGCTTGATAACATTGTTGGTAATTGAGCCACACCCGATGATAACAAACATTGATAACAGCTTGGCTTATTAGCTTGGTAATATTGTTGGCCATCAAGCTACACCCGGTGATGACTAGCATTGACTCGAACCTGTCACCAAGTTTGATGAATTACTCAAATCTGAATGTTCAATTAAACTTGGACGCCAATGAAAACTCTATCCTACTCATTCAGCTCAAATTAGTATTGTATATCAATAATGGTAACAATATCGATTGCAAGCGTAGAACCATTATTGAATTTTAATATTGAACCAAGCTTGGATGCCGAGCATTGAACATTGTTATCATTGCAGACAATAATCAAGTTTAGTGCCAATGTTAGCAACCAAGCTAGGCCCGGTGTTGACCACCATTGACTCAAGCTTGGCACCAAGCATGGTACGTTTGTCAAAGCATACCTGGGATGTAGGATGGAGAAGAATGATTTAGAATCGTTGCCTCCAATGATTGTGTACACTTTTGTTCTAACAAAAGCCTTTTACTGAAATGTGATCAACAAAATTCTTAGGTTAAAATAATAACATTTTGGTTATCAGAACAAAATATTTTAATAATAGTAACAAAACTATATGATTGATGACATTTTCTGAAAATTTTTTTCAGTGAGATTTTGAATATTTCTACATTCTTAAGAACTCACTGTCCCAAAAATAGTGGAAATAAAATATGAGTTTGACATAATCATACCACGTGTACAGATTCTCATCACTGGAATGGGGATATCACGACAAAGTAACAATGAGTAGATAGGTAGATAGTCATTTTTCTAGCCGTGCTGTTGATTGTAATCTTTTTTTCCTCTCGTTGAACAATGATTTCATGTCACGCATTATATTCTTCAATCAATTATGAAATCCATGTTCACAGCTCGGCAAAAAATATGATCGATATTAATTCTACACAGTTCTAAAGACAAAGAAAACCCTGCTTTGCGTGTATCTTTTGAAACATCTTCTCAATTCTTTAATTAAGATGCAATAGCAGTGAACCTCACGTTACACATCCGCGGTTGAAAAATAATGAATAATAAATTCTGGAATCGTAAATTATTCTTATTTCTTGAACATTGAATTTGAATTATGGTAATTAAGTAACTCGCAATTCCTACTTTTGTTTTATGCAATTTGTTTGAATTGAGTTTTTGAATACAGATCTCAAGTATGGCAAAAAAGTTCCTTTGTATTACGAAAAATTTTTTGACGTCAGTCAAATAGTCTTTTTTGTGCAAATTATGTTTTGTACGAAGAAGATGAAACGCTATTCATTGTGACTTTTCATTGTAAAAATTATTTGAAAATTCCAGATTCGAATGTAATGTCCTTCGAGTATTGTATCCATCTTCACCTAGTTGAAATAATTTTAGCGTTATACATTTTATATATTCGAAGCTTTTATATGTATATGGTATGCAGAAAAATTCATATTTTAACATGATAAAGTAAAAACGACTCGAAGATTCAATTCATCCTAATGAACTGCAGCATTGACACTTTCAGAGTGCAAAAGTCATTTTGAAGATAAGGTATCTCAAGGATCTCAATTCAAAATCCTGATTTCTCTTCAATATGAAACGAAAACTTGCCTCAGATGAGATTCATTTTCGAAAAACTCAAGTTTGAAAAAAATGAAAAACCATTTTTGCGAAATCAAAATTGATACGAAATTAGCTTCTCGGGTTGTTCGATGGTCATGCGGTTATGGATTTTTGGTCGACAAACACAGATTTTCGGTCGACTTAAAACTAACTCTTCAATCATCAAATAATCCGGAATATGAAGTGTACTATTTTGAAGTGTGAATGTTTTTTTTCATCATTAAGAATCGAATTCAACGAAAAGTAATAGACTTTTCGAGTACAACAAACACTTACGTCTGCAATCTGCGTTACATCTCCGTAGATTCCACGTGTTTTGTGTTGATTCACGTGAAGTCCATGGAGATTAGAGAAGAGAAGAGCATTATGCAGTTTTCACTTGGTTTCAGCAAGACTCATTAGGATTTTTATAACGAAGACTTATATTCAATTGAATTGAATTAGATTGAAAATTTTTAGTTTGATTTTAACTAAAGTCATGTAGGGACAAGAAGCACTCAGAATGATAATATGTATGTTCAATTTGGCAAATAAATCATCATCTCCATGATCAACTGTCAGCAGACTGCAGACTTATTTGATGGGAATCTTTATTCTTGTCTACTCTCTGTCAACCTCTTGATTGCTTTACATTCAGCACATCCTACGTCTCTCGCAATTGATTTACTGTACGCTAAACCAGATACTCATGTACCAAGTAACAAAGATTGTGACTTACTCTAAGATATTTATTATTCAATGAGTATTTTTCTTTTCTGAACAAAAAAGTTGTTAATAGAACAAATACATTTATTTCATTTCATTCATTCATTTCATCTGGTGGAATCACATCTTTTGTATGTCGTTTTCATTTGATGTGAGAATTCTAACATTTACTCGTTGATTTTCTGCCTAATGACATTTGTTATAAGTGTTTTTACCGTATCATCTCCTTCCATATGGAGAACAATTCATGTGAACGATACTTATTCAAATGCGAATACGCATTTATGTCAATTATATATATATATATTTATGAATAATTTATGTAAAACTAAATTCTTCTTCCAAGGTCGTGTGAAACGTATAAATGATTCAACTTGATTAATTTCTAAAACCTGTATATTTCACGTGAGCCTGTTTCTTTTATTTTATTCAAAGTTTCAATATTTGTTGGGTTGTTATTTGAAATTATTTTTTTGGGTAAAATTATATCACACATATAACTCAATTTCATTCACATTCTTCAAGCGCAATCGAAAGTTACATCAATCCGTCATTACACGGAGAGAATAATCCATTACTTTTTCATCTGAAATACAATATTTTTTACTGTGCTCCATACCAACGGTAGACCGAGGTTTGATTTTCATGAAAATTTATATTTCCACACAGTAAAATAGTTCCCCAGAAGGATTATATGTACGTTTCTCAATTTACACAGTCGAAAGTCCTGTGATGGAATTCAGAAATCCCTGGATTTTCAGGAAAATTCCTTATTCAAGAAATATTGCACTGGACATTATTATAAATTACTGTGGATTCTTCTAGAATTGGATGAAAATACCATAATTTTTCTTGTCAATTCCAATCTGGTCCGTGGATAGTGAGCTACCACAGTAATTTCAACAACCGTATTTTTCTCTCCGTGTAGTTTGAAATTTATATAGAGCTCCAAAAAAACAGGCAAAACTTTGCTATGTGATTTTCAACGACTAAGAGATGAATCAAAATTTTGAATATGCAGTGATGAAGCACATTCCTAAAATTGAACTCTGAATGTCGCAGTCAAACTACGAATAATGATTCCTAAAAATATACAAAACAAATATAAACATAATAATCTACAAATATCGATACCCTTCATAATTTATTTTCTCATGTTTCGAAAACACTTTTATTATATTTGGAACGGAATGCTAACAGTTGTTAGAAACATGTCGACAGTTGGAAAATTGACGGCCCGGATGCTAAAACTCGCTGAACGTTCGAACATGCTTTGAATCTGTCCCAGGAGCCCAGAAGAACGAGAAAAAAATTCGTCAAAATGAACAGTAAAAAATATAGCCTGTTGGAACTCATCAAAATACACATTTTTTCCTATCATCAATAGTTTGTGAGATAAAAATTGCAAATTTTCATCCCCTCAAAATCAATAGAATTATTCAAATTATACTTTGCGATCACTCAGCAAGAATTGATTGGAAAGACTTGAAATTTGGTAAACAGCTGCATCAATGATCCCCGATAGCAACTAATGAGTTAAATTTGTCGAAATATCTCATCGTTCTTAGAACGTTTAATAATAAACAAATTGTGTTAAGAACACGCGTTTTCGAGTTTCCACGGAAAAAAGTGTCGAAGAAATTTTTAATTTGGAAAAACTCAAAACGACAAAGTTTTTCTCCAAAGTTTGAAAAAGTTATCCCGCAATTTTCAGATCAGTCGAGTGAAAAATGAAGGAGATATTGAACATTGTGTTTGCGATGACGTGTTTCACTTACGTCACGGTAATGCTACTGAACTACCCTACTCAGCACGAATATCGCAGTAATATTGCTGCTATATTTGTGCTGGGACGAATACACGACCTTAACATGCTCGACGGTTCGAGTCGCGCCATTATAAACAATGTTCAATATCTTCTCCGCTTTGAGTTTTTCTAAATCGGAAATTCCTTCGATACTTTTTTCCGTGGAAACTCGAAAAATGAGATATTTTGACAAATTGAATTCACTAGTTGTTATCGGGGATCATTGGAGAGGCTGTATACCAAATTTCAAGTCTCTCCAATCAACTCTCGCTGAGTGATTGCAAAATATAATTTGAATTCTAACAGGAACAAGTTTCTCATAAGAAAAATGTGTATTTCTATTGGGCTCTTGGATCAGATTCAGAACGTGTTCGAGCGCTCAGCGAGTTTTAGCATTCGGGCCTTCAATGGTTATTTGTCTTCAATACATCTTCGTATTATTGTAACCTTCGGTGGTAATAATCGTTAAATAATGGTAATATTATTATTCCTCGGCTAGAAATTATCATGAGGTTGAGTCGATATTTTCCAAGAACTTAACAAGTTTATCCGGAATCAAGCGTCGGTTGTGGGTGACCTCATTAAGAATAAACCCATTGAAACCAAATCAGGATTCCCATACATTTTATTTCAATGAGCAATTCACGTTTTGAATTCACAAAATAGGGCGGAATTGTTTTCTTGGTGAATCAACTGGAGTGGAAAAGTTTTCGAAATTATACATAATTTTGAAAATTTTTTCACTCAAGAAGCTTCACAAGGCAGGCGATGAAAAGATAATTATACATCATCAGTTGGTGAAAACAGCGAATTGTCAATAGTAATTCAATGAGAATCAAACACGGGTAGTCGAGACCGAACGTTGGAGTTCTACAATTGCTAGCTCCAGAAGCAATAATAATGGCACCCAGTTTTAAAACTCCAATTTTACGTTCCAGAACGTAAAAATGCTAAATGCTGTATAAATTCGTTACAAGTCCATTTTAAAAATAGTATTCGGAATAGGGGTCACGAAATGAGGACTGTCACCGTTTTAATTACATTTCATATTCGTAGCCCTGTAATTTCACGCGTGGAATTAAAAATTCGTTGTCAGAAACACAATTTGATAGATACTATTAATTTTAACAGCGCTGATCAATTTGCTGTTTTCAGAATGGGTCCGATTATTATCGCGTCTGGGAATACCAATATTACAAACTGATGACCAATTTTGAGAAAAATTTCAAAATCGCTAAACCGAGAATGGCAAATTTATGATAAACTTGTAAAATTATTATATTCAGTGAAATAAAATAACCCTGACAAATTCGATAGCCGCAAGCACATTTATCTGAGGATTTTTTACAGTGCATCACCCAAGCCATCGTAGGTCGCTTGGAAAGCGGTACGTTCTTTGCGTATATCAACTTGCACTCGACCTTCAAATTTGCATACTTACAGAACTAAGCCCCATTAGGATGAAAGCCAAAACCAAAATGAATGTGATGGATTAATAGTTTTTCCGAGGAGTCCCAAAGTTACATGTATTAGGTGTGCAAGTTGAAGCTCGGCTGTTTTTTTGTCAAATTCAATTTTATGAAAAAAATACTTCTTTCAAGAATTATCAGTTAAAATATTCGCCGTTATTATCTACAGTCTTTTTCCATTACGTTTATCGGGTGGTAGATAAATGCCTTGACGACATTGATCTAAATAAGTTATAATCAGAAGGAGCTAAGTCTGGCGAATATGCCGCATGAGGTACAACTTCCCAGCCTAAATTGAAGATGAGTTCCTGGGTTGGTTTTGTTGTATGTGGACGTGCAGCAGCATCACTGTTCGCCTTCCTTGCCCCGTGAATGGTCTTTTTTCCTCCGAAGCATCACTTACTTTGATCAGTTGGGCCCGGTAACGCTCAGCTGTAATAGTTTGGCCAGGTTCGAGAAGCTCGTAGTAAATGATTCCTTTCGAATCTCACCAGACACAGAGTAAAACTTTCTTTGCATGAATATTCGGTTTTTCAACTGATGTAGATGGCTGGCCCGGATCAACCCATGCTTTTCTACGTTCAGGATTGTCGTACAATATCCATTCTTCATCACTCGTAATGATTTTATGCGGAAAATTCTTCTTAAACCGAGAAAGCAAATTCATGCAAATGGCAACTCTTTGCCTTTTATTTTCTTCCGTCAGTTTATGAGGAACTCATTTCCGTTCCTTCTGTATTTTTCCCAATGCATGCAATCGAAATGAAATTGCTTGACGAGTAACTCCTAACTATTCTGCAAGCTCTTCTTGAGTTTTACGTGGATTTTCATTGAGTAAAACTTAAACTTCTTCATCCTCAAATTTTTTGATTGCACCTGGACGTGGATCGTCCTCAAGACTGAAATTTCCATTACGAAATTTTGTGAACCACTTTTTTACTGTTGAATAGCTCACAGAATGTTGACCCAATGTCGTATTGATCAATTCCATAGCTTGATCAGGATTTTTATTCATTTGAAAACAGAATAGAATACAATGGCGTAAATGTTGCTTATCGAAATCCATCTCATAAAATCGATACACAGGAAATTACTACTTGAAAATGACTGATATGACAACTGCAATGTCCACGCTACATATATCCAAAATGGCGGGTGAATTGGATGCGTTCAAATATTTTGTTTCATGCAACCAGCTTAAAGCCGAGTTTCAACTTGCACACCTAATACATGAAACTTTTATCAAAAAGTAGCTCCCACCACTGGCGCTCTCCCCTTGGTAGTTGGAAATAACACAATTTTTATGTTAAATCTTGAGTTGAATGAAGTTTGCGTCATTCTGACACCTCTTTCTACTTCTTTGAATGATTTTACATTATAAATCAGTTGAGACCTGATTACACAAGCAGTGTCTGTAGAAGTAACACATGTTTGTGTTGAATATTCAACAGAAAATTCATGACATACGGATTTTTTAACACATTTACACAAAATTTTCAACTGTGTATCAAACCATTTTCTCTCCAGGTACATTCAAAACGATAGAAAAAAATCTATAGTCTCCTAAACCGAAAAAAAACATACATTCTCTCTCAATACATGGTACATTTTCTGGTAAATGATTCCTAATTCGGACGAAATCTCACGGACAAGATCATAAATAAGATCAAAATCAACACAATCAGGTCCAGGGAATGAATTTTTAGTCTCGCTATTTTGGTACTCTTTTGTACTCTAGAGTACTGCTCTAAATTCACACTGCGTCAATGTTCTCGTAGACAAAAAAATCTCGAAGATATTTCTGGAGATTTCTTTTTGCAAAATACCTTGAAATATCTTTTAGAGGTCTATATATGCTGTGTGGGAAGTTTGAGATTTTTATTTGGAAAATGTAAACAACAAATAAATGTTCTGCATCTGCATATCAATTGAAAGAGCACAGTTCTCCTTTGTATAGCAGAACTCTCTAACACAATGGTTATTTCATTGATAAAATATTCGCTAAATTAAAAATCCCTCTCAGTCAAGCAGTAACCGTTTAATTATCGTAGAATGCAAATTATACGTAAATGTAAAACAGTTTTAACTAGAGCGATAGAGCAATAAAAAGAAGGTGACGTGCTATAAGCTGTGAAAACAGATAACAGCACACACACTTGTTTCAATTATTCATTGTGTTCACTCATACATCCTCGACCTTACGAGTGTTTATCTAATACAATCACGTGCGCGACATTTGGCGATATGTGTTTTTTACAAAAATCTTAAAAGCATTGAGCATGATCGAAAGTAAATATATCCGAAGATTGTGTATTATCTGACACAAATAAATTCAGTAATCATGTTACAAACAATGTAATCATTATGCGGGAAATACAAAAATCAATTGTTTTTTACCAATACAATTCTCTTGTATTGTTAAAAAAGTATCGGTTTTGAAATTGATGAAAGATTTTCCGTAGAAAACTGATCATAAACCAAGGTTGAACTGTATATCCAAACAAAATCTGAAGTCAACATGATGAAGTACATTGTTTTATGCTTCATGCTCTGTTCTTTGTTCTGTATAAGATGCTTCAAAATTTTCTTCCTCTTCAACTAAAATGTAATTCCTTTTACATCAAATTAAATGTAAAAAATTCTGCATCAATTTTTCTCTAAAATTACGGGTCCACGATCAGGATTGAAGTCTGGATATGAATTTTAGTCTTTTACACTGTAAAAAGCTTGGCTTGGATTGGTTACGTCCTATTTTGAAAAATGTGCCCGTAAAATTCGAAACATTTTTGTTATGTGTTAAGGATTTTTCGCAAAAACCCGGCCAAGTCGGTTTTCTTGAGTTTTTTCACAATTAGGCGGATTATCGGGCTTGTTTCTAAGTTTTTCGAACTGTATGTGTTTTTTGTGATTCAGCATTTTGATTATCATCATGAGACTTGATGTTGTTCCTTAAATGATCTCAAAACAAGTTCATACTCAACATTATATTTTATTTATTAACTAGGAAATTGAGTAGCACCACATAGGACCGAAACTGCCAATTACGACGACAAAAATATAAGGAGCCATCAGATTTGCTTGAAACTCCATATTAGGGGGTTTTTCTGGTCGCTGATTACAAATCCATTGTCAGAATTCCCGAATTCAAAATGGCGGATACAAGATGGCGGACGAGGAACCAAAAATTCATTGGATTTCTTTCAACCTCAGTACTCAGTGGTGTTTTTGGGTCACTTATTACAAATCCGTTATCAAAATTCCAAAATTCAAAATGGCGTACAAAGTATGGTGGACAAAATTTCGAAAATTTTTCGAATTTCCTTCAAACTCGTATCTGAATGGTTTTGGGGATCGCTGATTACGAATTTGTGGTCGAAAAAACGAAATTCAAAATGGCGGATTCAGTATGGTGGATGAAAATTATCAAAAGTCATCAGATCTCCTTGAAACTCAATACTGGGGGGTTTCTTGCGTCGCTGATTAAAAATCCGTTATCAAAATTCCAGAACCCAAAATGGCGTATCCAATATGGCAGACGAAATTCCGAAAATTCTCCGGATTCCCTTCAAACTCAGGCTCATTCTGACTCAAGTGCCTATATAATTCAAAATCAACAATTCATTGAAATTTTCAATCATTCTTGTATTTTCAATCATTCAAATAAGTACATCATATATAACTTTAACCAACTTATTATTCTGAATCCACATCTTCATCGACATTATCACACTCCTGATCATTATCACCATAATTATCGAACGTTTGATCATCACACGCAGAAAAGTGCCTCTTTGGAAAATAGCAGAGTTCACTATTTGACATCGCAATAAATGTTTTTAATATATTCTCAGCAGAATGAGCTACATAATTTACTGATTATGTGATGCGAAGGATTAAAAAGTGTAATGCCACGTAGTATTTTTGTGAATCACTATGAGGATTAGCAAGTTCTGTGATTTCCATCCCTGGATTTAAATTTGATGTGCCTACAAATCAAAATGCGACGTGACATAATTTACTATTCCAGATATCGGGGGTGACTGTGCTACGTATGACAGCGAATTTTACTGTTTTTCGAAGATCTCTTTTCTCCGTGCAGTACAACAGAAAGTAGGCGGTTTCAACATGCTCAATACAATGCTATTAAAGTGAGCTGTATGTTTTTGGGGTTTTTTTCGCTCATTTGTCACAATAGGATCTGAGGATACCAGCGTCCAGTTAAATATGTCACTATTCGTGTCAATTCTCGAAGTTTTTCTGGAATAATAACGTCTCAATCTTTTATATTCTTTATGGCCCGTCTCGAGTACATCTTCCGATAGTTGACCCACTGGCAAAGGTAAAACCGATGGATTTTAGACGTTTGGTCTGCCATATTGGATCCGCCATTTGGAATTGGGGAATTGTGATAACAGATTCTTAATCAGCGAAAACCCTGAAAACCCCCCAGAAACGAATTCCGAGCGGATTAGATAATGCCTTATGATTCTGACAAATTTTTCGTGATTGCTACAATGTGATCTGAAAGACCTTCCTTCACAAAAAAATTGAGAGAATTCTTCAGGTGAGGACGGGTGGAGCCGGTTTTTGTTCCATTTTGTAGGTAAGGCTTTCATCTGCAACCTCCAATATGTAAGGTGACGAAACTAAGCGGACCTTTTCACAAAAATCACATGCGATCATTGCTCTGTCATAATTTGTTACTCAATGAATTGATATTCCACTGATTTTTAGTATATTCTATATACTTTCAGTAGTAGATTCCATTTTTGAAAAGTTCAATCGGTTCACTTTTCGAGACACAGCGTCTCTTTGAACATAGTCGTTATTTTACTGTCTCTGGTCGTGCGAATGATACCTCAGGGAAGGGTACTTTTGAACTGGTACAAAAGGGTAGGGGAAGGAATCAGATCTTCTCATATCTGAATTCTAATACTACTTCAACTAAAAACTTCATTTTTTGAATTTTATCGTCGTAAATGGCAGTTTCGGCCTTATGTGAGCACATGCAGTTCATTTTATCCTAATTTAGTACTTGGTTATCATTTGATTTCCCCTTTTCTGGTATTTGCGACTCTCAGAAGTACCTCATCATTTCCATGATAGGGAAAGGTGCATTTTGAATGACTAAATGTCATTCCAAATAACAGCTTTTAACATTTTTTCTCAGGACCCAGGTGACAATATTCTATTGAATCCTATTACGAATGGTGTAATTTCTGATTGAATATCATTGAATCTTATCCTTCATTTTCCCGTTCGTTAATGAGATTTTATGGATTATTTGTAACAGGGGAGTTTTTTCAAGAAAATCCAGTGGGCAAAACTGGACTGGATTATTTTGCTCAAATTCTGTGAACTTTTGGGATCTTCATATGTTAGTTACATTCCGCGGTACTCAGCGGTGAGATGTTTTATATGTTCAAGTATATGACTCGCCAAGTTCAAGCAAACAGTTATGGAAGTCTTTGATAGCAAAAGAAAAGCAATGCAGGCTACATCTTGAGATCCTCCAAGTGAGCACCTGGTCGAGAAACACCATTGCATTGCCATTCCTTTGTGAAGAATTTTATGCTGAGTCTTGGTGGTTTCTTTTTCTTCATTGCTGATGGAAACCGTGGAATGCGTCGACAGAGGAACACGCTACCTCACTTTACGTGTGACGTTCTTCAATTTCATTGAATACGTTTGAATGGTTTATTATGTTGATTTTTCAAACATTAGTGTTTCATAATATGAATCGCATTTGTACATTTGGAATTGATTATTATAATTTAATGGCATTCCAAATGCATCTGATGGCCTGATGAGACGTACTTCCTCTTGGAATTTACATCATATTTGCATATTTACAAGAACTTTCAATCGATTTGATAGAGACACTCTTGCTATTCGATCTGGTTGAATATTCTTGAAACTTGACAATAATCTGGTTAAAGTCGATCCAATAATTGAATGTCATTTGATTCGATTTTACGAGTTTGCTTGTACAAAACATTACAATTAAGTAAAATTCATCAAAATTGTGGACTTTTAAAGTTCATTGTTTTATTTGAAAAAGAAAAGAAAAAAACTAGAGTCAAGCTAGACTGGAACAAATCATACACAAGTATGGAATTAGCCTAGAGGTTATACTTGAAGAACCCGTCTCCTAATGATCTCTGCCAAACCGATTCGTTTGTACTCGAATATGCATGTATCAGTGTGTCTCGGAAAATTCATAAACAGTCGTACCATGCATTTTATATCTCAGAAAAAAACAATAGAGTTAATAATTATTGAAATATCAACGACGTAAACTTGACATTTGATACTGTATATTTTTTATTCTCGGTCAGTCACGCAGGTATATTTTTATTTTTTATCAGTAAAGCATTGAAATATAATGTGTAACTCATCATGAGACACTTTTTTGCAGACAAAAGTGCTCGAAATTGAACTCATGATAAAATCTGGAATTCCCGAGAAAGAGACCAGTTTTTTTGAAATCAATTTTCAAATGTGGCTCAGCACAAACCTTAACAGGCTTTTAAACATCCACGTTCATGCCTGAAAATGTTAATTTTTTTCGTGAGTCCAGTTTCGAGTACTTCTGTGCGAGAAAAATGTACTTGAAACTATTTCTGCATTCTTATCCTCTTAACTTTCAGTCTACTACACAAAGAGGAGAAAATCATTGGAGCAAAGACTATTCCTTTGATCTTGAGGAATATTTTTATCTAATGCGATACTCTACGTGAACTAATGCCAATTCGTTAGAATGAATGAATTGTAAAATGGTTTGGGGCCGAACTGATACATATTTTAACTGAAAATTGACGTAAACCAATAGAAGATAAAAAGGATAAAAATGACAACACCTAAGTCCACTGAAGGAACAAAATTTTTTATCCAATGGTATCTATAAAATATTCCTTTGAACCAATTAAATGTTATTCCAATGAACGGAATGATTTTTGACCGCATGAAGTATTTCATCAACTAAAACACAATTTCAAATTGGATTCTCAGAGTGCATAAACTCTTATGGCTTTATGCATCACGTTTATGCGTTTGTCGCTCAGATCTTAAGTGGATACGAGCGCATAGGTGGCTCCATTTACCAGAAAATTTCTTTTTATCGACCGAGAAAAAGATTTTTTTCCGAAATTCAAAATTCCGGCGCTGTACAGACCTAGATGAACCTTCGAAGATCAATCCCTGAAAATTTCAGACTTTTTCATGCGTTCAATTTCGAGTATTTTGATCGGGAAAAAGTGCCACCAGATGGAGCCACCTTTGTGCTTGTATCCTCTTAATGCGGAATTTCGTAAGTGTTCTTCCGATGCTCGGGACGCTTCAACTTGCTTCAGCGCGTTGCGTGACAGAAAAGTCATTTCTCTCTCGATTGTGGCATTCCACGGTGCTTTTGACATGCAACGTATCATTTTAATTTAGCCTTGAACCAATTTTCCAGTCAAATTCTTTCCGTAATTGGAAATCATTCGTCAAAGATGACGATGTTGAATTGGAAATTAGCGTAAAACATTAATCCCGACAAAAGCTCCTATTGTGAGAACAAATATAAAATATCACCTGTAGTTACTTCAGTATGGTCGAACGTAGTTACAATTATACAGTTAGAGTACATTGAGAAATGTACAATGATGACTCACTGATTACTGTTACGCGTGTCATGAATTTATGAGCGAAATCTTTTATTATGAACAAGACGAATGGAACATAATTCGTAGTTGAGATATGTGTTGAATTTATTATTCTATGCAAGAAAACCAAGGAAATATTGACAATTCTGGATTCTGGCTACACTGAGAGAAACGCATGAGAAATGCATAGCACGTATTACCATAATGATGGCAGCTTTGGGCCACATAAAGCATTCATGCGCATTTCTCCTTCAATGTTATAACAAATGCGTTAGAAGCTTATCTCTGCTTGAAGTGTTCCCTTGCGTTTAGAGCATCCCTAGTAAAAATAATTATAGCTGTTGTCTACTCTCTAAAATTTTTAGAGTGAGATTTCACTCTTTAGGCAGCCAGAAGTTAGCTTCTCGAAGTTTTCAGTGAAATTCCCACTCTTTTAGAGTGGAAGTCTAAGGTTTGAGGTTAGAAATTCTCAGCCACTCCAATTTCAGAGTGAATTTTCCACTCTAAAAGAGTTAGATCTCACTCGAAGCGGACTGGCTCACTTCTGAGACTTAGCGGAGTGAAAGGCTTGATTTTTCACTCTTCCAGATTTAGAGAGTAGCACCTTTCGAGGCGCTAGCAGTGAAGCTAGTCACTAGAAAGGGCCTTGACATTAACTATGAGTTCGTTAGAGTTATTTCTGCTAGGGATGCTTTTTCTCTCAGTGCGTAACTAGGTGTCAATTGTTTCGTTTGGCTGTCACTGAACATTATTACCAGGATTTGTGAATGTTGAACACAAGGCTTGACAGTTTGCAGCAATGTTCAACTGTGTAAAGCCAGGCATCGGAATTATTATAATACTAAATTTCGGTATAAAAAATTTCTATGGGAAAATTCACGCAAATGCTTGAAAGTATTTAACACATACATGCGTCAGGAACTTTCCGTATTTCACTGGAAATTTACTGGAAAATGATGGTAAAAATCTCACAACGTTTAGAAATTTTAGTTGAATTTGTGGGAATGCGTTTATCGGGAATTGATTTCCTATCGCATGATCGGAATTTTCTGGTCGCTGCGTATAGGAGAATTCCGATTATTTTTCAGAGTATATTTTTACAATGTTGTTCCCCATCCAGCTACTTCTCCGATATCCATCATTTCCTTCTGATATTCACCTTATTTTTTTTTATTGTAAAAATGAAGTCTAACGTGAATTGCTGTTGTTGGAATTTGAACCAGTACTCCACAATTATTTCATCTACAAACGGTGTCGATCTCAATGGAAGAATTAGATAATACTCTATAATGCGTGGGTAGCATTAAATGTACTCTATCGTGATGAATTTTCATATTTTTTATCTTAAAATTTGATTATCATCGATCACGTTTAATATACTCTTCATGGGCATTATTATTCTTTAATTTGACTCTAGAATATTCAAATATAAAAATTTGTAACGGAATAAGGCAAGCAAATCTTTCCTTTCACTTAATTCTCAGATAATAAATATATAGAAGTGTAATTCATCAGGCGATGAGAAGAATGTGTCAATAAAATTGGTAGTACGTGAACATCACATGAATGAATGAAACAGATAACACGATGAATTAGAGTACTTTCATTGGTTTTTTGGGGTTCAAAGTACAAGATTTATGATACATTATCGCTCAACCTATATATTAATGTGAAATTAATATTCGTATCTTATTTATAAATTATTTCCCTGTCTGAGTATTGTTTTTAATCAAAAAGCAAAAATGTGAGACGTATTGGATGATCGATTGGAATATAATTTCTTATTCATTATCGAAAGCGAAGCCTCGTGCATTAATGAATACAAGATCGTTAAAATATTGAAAACAATAATTGCAGATATGGAATCGAATATAAAGGGAAAGTTTCATAAACTACGTCCTTTTTTGATCGATCGATCTTGATCTTAGAATAATTTACAATAGAAGAACTCAATGAATATGAGAATATTATTATAAGTAATGTAAATGTCAAGGCATATGTAGTAGGTGTTTTACACATAGAGTTTCTGGTCGGGAAATTTGATGAAATTTTCCGGGAATTCTTCAAGAAACAAGGAGTTTAAAAATGAAAGTTTTTCCGAGGAATTCTTGAAAAAAAATTTCATCGAATTTCTTTGATAACAGAAACTTTATTTACACGGAGAAAAACGTATGGGAAATGTGTAGCAGGGTCTACCATAATAATGGCAGTTTTGGGACACATGAGCATTTATGTGCACTCCTCCTTTAATTATGGTAATCCATACCTTATTTTGGTGAAAATAACTTTGCATCTGACACATATTACGCACTGTAAGTTTAAAAAAATTACTAGGAATTAAAGGAGAAATGTTCATAAATGCCCATGTGTCCCAAAACTGCTATTATTATGGGGATCTCTGCTACAAATTTTTCTCCGTGTACACATCATTTTACAAGACTGCATTTGAATCATCATTAATAAGAACTTTGCGTTATACATATATCAAAGGTGAGCGAGTAATGTTTACGCTTTACGTTCACCAATCAGCTTGTTTCTTTGAAATTCCCGTTCAAGTTTATCAAACATAGATTTGATAATTCGTATGAATTTATAAATTTATTATAAATCAGCGAATTAACCTCGTAATTCTTGAAATTGCATCTTCGAGATTGAATTTGTGTTTGTATTTCCAAAAAGGATACTATCTAACGAAACGAAGGATTAAAATTTTAATGAAATTCTTTTTAGATAGTCACATTGACGCTATGCAGATTCGTATCCCACCATCATATAACGAAAAATATAGACTTTGTATCACAAGACAACAAAATTATTAAAACCGGCCATGAGGTGAGGAAACTTGAAGGCGAAAAACATAGGCCGTTGCTTGTTATACTTTGTTGGCTCATGGCTAAGAAACCACACATCATGAAATTTACCAACTTATACTTGGAACAAGGGTTCGATGTCGTCACGATATCGATCACTCCCTGGCAACTACTGTGGCCTGCAAAAGGTTCTCGGGTACGTATACGAATCACAATCATACGAATGTCGTTAATTTTTCTTTTTGTAATTCAATTCTTCGTGATGCTGTACATTGATTTTGAATGTTCTCGAAGTTTCAATTGTTTATAGAAATAAAACGAAAATTAAAACTCACGAAATCTGATAAATCATCGTTACATATCTTCTCGTTTGAATAATGTACCGAAAGATTTTTGGGCTTTAATATAGTTGAATATTATGTTATCCGATTGTTAATTAGTTTCAATAAACAATTCAAACTTCAGCAATATGATTTTTAAGCGATAATGTGAAAATTGATATTCAGAAGTTTTATATTTGATTGCAAACGAAACATAATTTTCTCTTCTTCGATTGAATGCTTGAAACCATATGGAGTGAATTATTCAATAATAAAACCAGGAAAAATCGACTCCAAACAGCAAATGTTCTATATTGAAATTGAGTAATATATAAAAAGAAATTGTAGTGCTGCTCTCATGAAACGAATTCTGGTGTACCGAAACAGTTGGTGTCCCTTTACTTGTACTAATTTTGAGATTTAGTTCGTTACAAAACACGACCTCACTTTCTATTCTCAAGGTGTAAAAGTCAAAGATCCATTGAATCAATCAATTATTCATGGTATTTGAAACTCCCTCCCCTCAAAACGAAAAACAGAAATTGATTTTTAAACTGGCATTGGGTTTATGAATTTCATATTCTTGCACATTGCACTCAGGAAATCATGGCTGATTGAATCCTTCGACGATGCAAAATTCTCCACTTCCGTATTGAAATCTATCTTTCGGTGTAAATGAAAAAACCTCTGCTGATTAGCACATGACTTGCTTATTTTTCACCCTCAACTCATTTCTCAACCAATGCACCCAAAACTAATATGAGACAATGATGGTTTTCGATATGAAACATTCACCTCTTCGATAATCACATTCGAACGTAGTTATATGACATTAGGATTATTTGAACATAACAAAACAAAACCCTTCGAAAATCACTCAAATTATCTATTTCGGAAACGCAAAATTTTCAACACTTCAGAATCGATTTGTCTGAAATCGATTGAAAACCATCGCTGGAATCCAGTATGAATCTCATTAGGACCGGATGCACGAAGAAAAGGGAATAGTTGCAGCAACTATTTAAATAATCGATTTTTGAAATTTTCTCCTTAAGTACTTTTAGAGGTGTGCGGAATCGTTCGAAACCGAATCGACAGAAATCTCGGAAATTTTTCCCCAAGCTCGGAGAGACATTTTAAAGTGAGAAATTTTCATTTTAAAGACGAAAAAATGGTCGGTCCCTTGAAAAAATTACAAAGCTTCCCTCTGAACGAGGAAGCAGTTGGCAGCAGTATCTTTTGAAATAAACGCCAAGGTTCCATAAAGAGTCTTTATCTTATTTCATTTAGAAATGAAGAAGAACCTTCTCATAAATGACGGTGGCTAACAATGGAAAAAAAATTCGCTCATAGTGTGAAAAAGGAAAGAAAAAAAAATCGTGATTGAAATGTGCCTCAAACGCTAATGTGACGGATACATGAAAGAAATCAACTGATAAATATATATTTATTCAAATTGAACAATCAATCAATTAACGCTTAACGTAAATTTCATTCATTATTCTCCGCTATGTCTCTTTGACAAGTATAAAAACTTGCATAACATTCATTTTTTATGATAGAACTCATCTATTTATAGAATCTCAATAAACACACCAATCTTTTTATTCCTTTTTTCTGCCAACTCATTCATTGTGTGTATATACTGTAACATGTTTGAAATCGTGAGATGATAATCTTGGAATTTGGTTTTCAATTTCAGCTGGTAGCAGATGATCTGTTGAAGTTTTTGATAGCAAATCAGAATTATCAGCAAATTTTATTACATGGATTTTCCGTGGGTGGTTACCTTTGGGGAGAAACGATGGACCTGATACAACAAGATCGGAAGAAATATGATAACGTTGTGAACAGAATTGTCGGTCAAGTTTGGGACAGTGTAGCTGATTTAACAGAAATATCAATTGGAACACCGCGAGCAGTATTTCCACAAAATCCAGTGTTACAGGCTATGCTGAAGAAGTATTTGGAGTACGTTCGATCTATGCATTTTGCATAAACGTCATATCAAATAACATACATTATATGTAAAATGACTAAAATCGTTTTAGATACCATATGAGAACTTTCCACGATCAATCTACACAATACTATATACGTTCTAGTCAATTATTTCATTCAACTTTAGTCCGTTCTCCCGCATTGTTAATTGTAAGTGATACCGATCAAGTTGGAACGTTAAAAAGCAATATGGCTTTGCGAGATACATGGGATTCTCTAGGAATACAGGTGAGTTAACATGATTTTATGATAATGTCATGTAACAGTTGTGAGTAGTTATTTGTCCGAGTTGTATTCATTTACCAAAATATTTCACAATTCTAGGCAACCCGAATTCGTGATTGATTTTTAATTCGCTGCACATGTTTTAAAAATCAATCTTGAAGTGGTTTGATAACTACATATGAAAATAAATTGCGAATTTATACTTAACGAGTATGTAATTCGAATTTAAAGTGATCAAACTTTCACCAAACAGGATAAAACTAGGATAGAACATCTATTTTTTGCAACTGCGATTTAAAGTCGATATATATTGGAAATATTCATTTTAATGGTCATTTCGAGAGATGTCAACTTTATGCGTTTAACAACTCTGAATTATGCCATAGAGTTCAAGTGCATTATGCAGTAAGAATATAAAAATTATGCAGGCATAATTGGCTTCGAAATATAAATTTATGTAACATTGTGCAGGTTAAATTGACTGGCGACTATAATTTCTTGACAACAAAAAGTGAGAAAATGTATTGCTAATGACGTGACAGCTTTAACGATGAATCTCTCCAGTTTTTTCTGAATCTGTCTGAATGTTTCCGAATTTCTTTGCGAATTTATGTATTCTTATCAGGAACGGGCAGCCTCAATTACTTTTGGACTTGGAGTACTTTTTTCTGTTAAGTACTTTTCTATCCCCATAAAACCAAGATTTCAAACATCAAATTAGAAAGTACTTGACAAGAAAAAGTACTTCAAGTACAAAAAAGTAATCGAGGCTGCTCATCTCTGATTCAAATTTCAAAGTTTCCTCCGAATCCATCTGAATTTTCCTGAGTTTGTCTGAATTTTTCTGAATGATTGCAATTGAGTTCTCAAATTTTTTCTGGAACCTGGTGAAAGGGAAGTAATGGAAGCGTAAGAATGTTTCAGATGACTTTTCTAATACTTTTTACATGCTTCCTATCCACTCTATAATTACGCTTCCGTGTGTAAAGCCCGGTTTCTATGAAATTGGTGTTCCCTCCCATACGCTTCGCACACTTCAAATATACGTTCGAACTACTCTTAATGTCCCACTTGATGCTCCCTATACGCTTAAATCCACGTTCTAAATACTTTCCAACTACGTTTCTGACACTTCCTGATACATGCTTCCCTTTCACTAGGGGAATTAAAATATCTCTAAATCGTTTCAATATGTATATATCAAATATTAATACAGCCTTTCTCCATTTTAGAGGCTGCATAAAATGCGAATGCCACTTGTGTTTGGTAACCCAGTCAGCACAAATGATCAATTCGAATTTATAAAGACTTCCTGAAGACCTCTTGAGTAGTTCACAGAATTCATTATAAAATCTCGATATGAATTCTTTCTGAATATTAAGTTGTTCGTTAAGAGTTCGGTTTGAATTCAAAATATTCATAATGAATACATATTGATTAGCATAATGGAAGCTCTTTGCAGGAACTCTTGTGCTGTTTGGGAAAACAAGTGAAGCAGAACAAAGACTTTATTGTGATGGCATTTTTGAAAACAATTTTCCTGTGGAAAAATGTTTAGAAATATGGAAAAATTACGAATTTGCTATTAAAAAATAGGGAATAATAAGAAAAACCGAGGAGAAATGCGAGAACAAATGTTCGCTACAGAAATTTAGGCAAATTATGCGTCATAATCCAGAAAATGATGCGATATTATGCAGCTTTGAAATAGCATGCACATGGTTCAAAATTAATGAAACGCCAATATTCTCTCCTTGTCACCATTTTCAAAAAATTATTCGATTATACGATCGCATAAAGTTGACAGCTTTATTTATTTCACTCACACCGAACATAAGAAGAAATGATCTCAAAACGCATTAAATAATCAAACATTCAATATGAAAGATCCAAAATAGTTGCAAAAAGTATGAAGAATAATTGCTTAAAAACTTTTTTGAAAATGAACACAACTCTTAACACACAAAATGCTTTCACGATATGTTTTCTGTTATGAAGCGTTATATCATGTATTTTCCATTTCCAGACTTACATGAAGATTTTTGAGAAATCTCCGCACGTTGGACATTTCAGGAAATACCCCAAAGATTACGTTGCCGAGTTATACGCATTTTTAAGTAAATTGAGTTTAATACAAAATGAGGAAAAAATTAGATCACGACTTTGAAACATACCTTATTAATATTATTGTGATTTACCACTAATCACGAAAACAAGTCCTTTGAGGGCGATCGAGTATCATCGATTTGAATCTACCAAGGTTCACCAAATACATACCTAAGCAGCGTCACTATATTTGAATGTTCATAACTATCGTACACGCATATTTTTAGAATTTTCATGCTGTTTTGGGTATCTTGTATCTAATGGATGATGTTACACTTTCATTACAGTATTCTCACATTCATACTTTTTATTTTCTGACTCGATGTTTCTTATAAATCAATTAATTATACTCAAATTCAATTCCACGTTTATTTCACGAATTCTTATCGCACCAATTAATCGATTGAATCGATGTATAACACCAGGTAATATTGTCGAATTATTTAAAGGAAAATATTCAATGTAAGCAGAAAGGAAAAAAGACTTAAAATTTTGTACTACTTTCGAAAGGATCATATTGTGACATGAAAGATATTTCTCGAACTTTGACTCCAAAGTATCGAGAAAGTATCAAACTTGATTTCATGGAATCACGTTTGAGATATTTCCTATGTAGAATTACATGGTATTGAATAAACCTTGTACATTATATATCGAGAGTAAATTTCAATTTCTTTCCCTGGGGGAAACAGCAAAAAAGGTAAAGAAATTTCATATTATTTCATTCGTTAAGAATAAATTTGACAAATGGAACAAAAAATCAAATACTTCTAATATCCAAGAAATGTTATTATTTTATAGAAAGTTAATCTTGTGTGTCCAATCGGTCTCTGTACGTTACAATAACGTACATGAATTTGAAGGCGGATCATTCAATCTGCTGTAGACATTTTCAATGGAGGATGATCAAGATTGTGGTAAGTGAATCATTAATCAATAAAGTGATCCAGCGACTCTGGAATGTTCTTTGCATTCGATCAGCGATGGAAGTAACAAATATCTCTCAGACTGGGATGCAAATACTTTACGTAAAATAAATGTACATTACTGGAATGGTACGAATGCGATCTATGTATAAATAGATGTCAAAATAAACAATTTTCATCTCACTCTTTAATATTATTATTTCAAAATTGTATATAAATGTTTTTTGCACATAATTAAATATTTGAAAATTCATCATTCTTAACTTTTCTCTTTATTCAATTTTTTCTTTTTCTTCTTTTTACAAGATTTCTTTTTCTTCGCGATAACTTCTTCTATTTCTTCCAAACTCTTTCCTTCCATAATCAACTTTTTCCGTTTGTTGATGAGTTTTTTTTCATAGAAATCTGCCTCATCCAATTGAATTTCGGCTTCACGTTTGGCTACAGATACTTGCGTCAAAATAGTTAACACCTCTTTATCTGCAAAAAGAAATCATTTGAATAGTAAGGAAACAAAGTGACGACTCGAATAATTCGAATGTACTTTACCGTCTATTTTGTATTCTGTGAGTTTGGTGCCAATCGTTTCCTCGATGGTGTGTAATAATTTGATATCGTATGGCGTTATCAGACTGATAGCCATGCCTTTCTTCCCTGCTCTGGCTGTCCGACCTACTCTGTGTATATATTCTTTAGGTACGTTTGGTATCGTGTGATTGATGACCAATTCTACAGTAGGAATATCTAGACCTCTCGCCGCAACATCAGTGGCAATTAAAATCTTAATTTGGTTGGATTTGAATTGACTAAGAGCTGCCAAACGGTCTCTTTGTTTCAGCATCGCGTGCAGCGCCACGTTATGAAATCCTACCTCGTTCAATGTCATGGATAACACCTGACAACGTCTGTGTCATTGATACAATCGGATCAGATTATACGCTCTGTTATGTTTTACGTGATTGTAAAAAAACCAAAAGTCACTTGATCTCTTACTTGCAGGTATCCGTGAATATCATGATAGAACCTCTTTCATTATCCCTCCTATAGATTCTAACTATTTCTACGAGAAAAGAATCGAGGATGTCTTGAGGACATAACACGTAACGTTGATCGAGCTCTTTTACGGTCGCTGTTTCAATATCTTCTTTAGATTCCCATATAAATACCTAGAAAAATTGAATGTATCTTCCCATTACTATATGATCTTTTGAAACATATTTCAATAGTTGACATAAAAATTATTCCATTTCATTTACAATTCAATATTATACAATGAAAACGATTTTGTTTTTATATCTCATAATATTGTTTAAAACAAAAATAGTAAATGCTAGTATTTTTAATTCTTTCACGACCATGTGTATGTGAAAATATATGAGATTTGATAAAAAAATTGACTTATTGTTGCACACTTTTAGAAATATATGAAAATCTTCTTTGCGTTTATTAAATACGTGACCCTGTTTGTAGACATTCACGAGATATCCCTCTCCTATGTAACCATACGTGATGATAATAACAACTTCCTCTGCAAGACTGCATGATACAATTAAATTATGCTCCCCCATTGAAAATAATCAAATCTCTAAACCATGTGCATTGACGGCAAAGCGACCGTTTAAAATGACTGTTTGAGAACAATTATTGATGTTAAAAGATTATTTTTGCAGTTGTTGAATGAGTATCTGGAAGTTTATTTGAGAATATTTGTTTGAAAAAGTTTACTTGATGACTACACACTGGAGTAGTAGAAGGGGGGGGGGGTGCAGAAATCAGAAGCCCCCCCGATTATAACAATATAAATATCAAATGTTAAAATGATCCACGAATTATAATAAAATGTAAAACACAATATAAAAACAAAAAATAGCGACAATAGAAAAATATACAAGGATCAAAATAGTTTTCGACCAAGTGGTCTTTAGAAAACAAAAAAATAGATAAATAAATGTTCGAAAATATGGTTTTGTTGCTCAAGAGGATACCATTGTGCACCATCGGAGCACGTTGGTTAGAAAAATACAAAACCTATACACGATAGAAAGAGAGGTCCAAAGCGAACGCTGGTATCCTCTTAAATGATAATAATGGATTTCAACCCGTAAGTACGCACGCGGGGTGTTTGTATCACCCCAATGCTTTTCTTCGGGAATCGCTTGCTGATGGAGTAGAAGAATGTAATTTCCTTTTTCATTTTTCACCGTCAATATATTTGAATTTACTCAGATACAATCAGTGAATTTGAATGAAGTCGAGTTGGAGTAGAGGAGAGGATTTTGTACTATTCGAAATGATGAATATTTCAACTCTTCCTGACCAACTATTCGTTGAGGTATCTGAAATACCCCATGCGCGTACTGGCGGGTTAACACATTTTCTTGAAATATCAAGGAGATGTGGCAGCAGCCACATCGTTCATGACAAACTACGGCCAAATGCTTCATTTTAATCAAAATATCGCTCTGTACAGCACTTCTTTGATTCAAGTCTCACTCAAGCACTTCAAGCACTTCTCTGGGTAGAAGAGCTGTACAGAACGATATTTTAATTAATATAAAGGGTTTGCTCATAGTTTGTTATAAACGATTTGGCTGTTGCCACGCCGCTAATATCACTTCAAAGAAGAACAAAAAATCAGTAAAAAATATCTCATGAAAGTCTTGACTAAAATAATAATGTATTAAATATTTCACGTGGAAAAATGTAATATCAAGTTTTGTATTTCTCACTTCAGCTCCATTTCATGGCAGAAAATGCAATTTAAAAGTACCTTGTTGTCAGTTAAATTTTTCACTTTGTCAAGAGCATCTGTCATCGTGGCACTGAAAAAGAGTACTTGTTTCTGCTTTGGTAAGGCACTGAATATCGTTTTCAATTGCGCGTCAAAGTGGCCACCTAATAATCTATCCGCTTCATCCAGAACTAAGAATTTTATCCTTTCCAAAGAAAAGGTCTTACAACTTTCTAGATGATCTGCCAATCTACCAGGTGTGGCAACTACAATATGTGGATGTTTTGATAATTCTAATCCTTGCACCATCATATCCATTCCTCCCACGATCACACAGGTTTTCAAATTAATTGCCTTACCAATGGCTGTGAATTGATCACCAATCTGAAAACATAAACACCTATTAGTTTCCCCGTCATATTGAATTTGGAGAAATCTATTAGCGATTTCCACTGGTCGTATTCAGTGCAGGTTGAACTATTGTTATCTCTTTCACACTCGTATTCATGATGAAGGATATGCACAATTCAGTGCAGCCAGTGTTGTATTATCTCAAACTACTCATAGTAAGGATTATATATTGAATTATAGAGTCAATAATATTACCTGATAAGACAATTCTCTCGTGGGTGTCAACACAAGAGCAAATATTCCATATGGATCTTCACATAATTTTTGTAAAATAGGAAGTGCAAATGCAAGGGTTTTTCCACTACCAGTTTTTGCACAGCCAATACAATCTTCTCCCGCTAAAATGTGTGGTATACAATTCTCTTGGATCGGAGTTGGAGTTTTTACACCTTAAAAGTGAAATAATAATGTACTTGACCTTCGAACAATACAAAATCATTTCTGATCGATATAGTTTAATCATCAAAGTAACATTGAAAGCCATGGTACATCAAGTTTCATTTCATTCGATTGAAAAAGATAACAAATATTTGTGAATCGTTTCTGTGAAAAACAATGATAAAATTACATACACGATGATGTGATTAATACATGAATGAATTTTTCAAATCAAAATCAAAATGGAATGATGGCAATCGATTGACTTACCCATTAAATGACATTGAGAAACTATCCATGAATTCAGATTTAAATCTGTAAAAGACAACTTTTTATTACTCATTTTGGAGAACTGTTGTTGATACGTAGATCCAAACAAATCAGAATAAGCAGTTCAAAAATTTGATTTGGATGATTTTTATTGAAATACTGCTTGAAAACAATCCATTTTTTATTTTTTAAATATTTATGCAGTAGTATAATTTCATACGCATGTATATTTTATTGATTAAATGACAATTTAAATTCAATCATAGAATTTAAGTGGGCGGTATTGGCACACGGTCCGCAGGCCCTTACAAAAACTTGGATTTAATTAAATGACTGTTTGTTGGTGGACCATGTGCTTGACTGACAGGTGGAGTGTCGCAGTCAAAGCAGTAATGCCAGAAATTTTGAGATCCAACGGCCTACATCCAATCAAATACTTCTGTTGATCGGAATAATTCATGTACTCCGGTCATCACTGGTCGCAGTCCCCAAGGCTGATTTTTTCAGTAAACCTGAATAGACCCGAAGGGCAATTGACCCGACGAGTATCCCGAAAATTGGAACCTCATGGTGCGTTGTCACACCCATAATCATATCACTATCTTTGTTTATCTTTCAGCCGCATAATACGTGAACATGACATAAGGTTTCATTTTTCGGGTCAACTGATCTTCGGGACGTTCGTCTTTCCCTAGCAATCCAAAGCAACCAATTTTTTTGGTCGACTTTCGGTTAGTTTTTGGTTTGGTAAAAATTTGGTCAGAAAATGGTTACCCAGATGGTTTTTACATCATATAATGACCTATTTGTGACCGAAAACTGAGGGTACTCTCCCACGGTACTGACATTGAATCGGAACCAGGGTTGGGTTTATTACGTGATTTTTCAGTTTCCTATCGTAATATAAGCTGAGTTCGTTTAGTGGTGTCCCAAGTTACCTCAACTTACTCCAAGTATTTTGGATTCGCTATTTCCAGTTATAGAAACAAAATGATTGGTTTGGTACAAGTTGGAGCAACTCGGAGCAGGTAGAACGAACGAACCTATAATTGGTATAAAAAACGTAATATGTGTAAGATACTTGAACCCTCCTTCCCCCCCTAAGGCAAGGGGGTTGGTTTTGTAGGTAAGATACGTCGTCGTAAACTATGTAAAATACTTCGAAGTATATTACGTGCCAACCCTGATCGAAACGGAACAGGGATTTCAGCAGTTTTTCCGTTCCGTTTAACCCAAATAGCGCTGCTCTCCCATGGAATGGAATCATTCCGGCCGTAACAACTTTAAATGGAATGTATTGGCTATTCCTCGTGAAGAGTTCCGAAGGAAATTTCTATTTCATCATTGATTTGTTAATTTTCCATTCCGCCGGAATGTATTCCGGTTCATGGGAGACAAAGGCACCCGTTTTCAACAGAACCGAAGACGATATGTTCAGTTCTGGTTGAATAATCCATCGCATGGGAGATCACCCTTTTGGTATTTTTGAGGTAACAAGCCAGAAAATCACTACAAAATGACCCAAAAATCACCAAATTGAGATTAGTTGAATTTTTGTTGGATTTTGGACAATTTTTGTTGAAAAAATGTTCTAAGCGACCAACAAGTTACCAAAAACGAGATTTTTCACCAAAATGTAACCAAAATTTTTGGTCGCTTGTCGGTTCACCCAGATCCGCTAGGGTCAGGTCTATCGTGCATCGGGCCAATTGTTTTTCGTGTCTATTAGGGTCTACCTTAATTTTCCCGAAATTCCGATGTACCGAATTTCAGAATCCCGAAGGTGCACAGTCCCGAATTATTCCTAGATGTTACTAGTCATCTGACAATTCTATTCAAAGAAGCACCTTCAATCGATCCTCTTTCTCGCCATTTTGATGGAATAGACAAAGACACAGGCCCACCCACTCACACCTCTCTGGGTGTCCGCGCGTTTCCATTGGCGCGCTCACTCCAGTAGCTCCAGTATGTATTGAGAGCTCAATGGTTCCAGCACTGATCTCTAGAGATCAGTGGGTTCCAGTCAGTTCCAGTACCCTTCCTCTTGGCGGCGCTAAAGTTTATTTTAAAAATTCTCCTATTGACTTCATGCCCCCCGGCTTAAGGGGATACCAGCGTTACCATCCAGAGCAGGGGGCATCAACTCAAATAGAAAATTTTTAGGGTGATTTCAGCGCCGCCGTACGGAAGGGCACTGGAAATAATTTTCATGGATACACCAACACCACTTCAAAAACTATTATGATCTGTTCATGACTTGTGTTAGTGTATCCATGTAAAATTATTTCCAGTGCTCTTTCGTACGGTGGCGCTGAAATCAGTCTAAAAATTTTCTATTTGAATTTATGCCCCCTGATCCAGAGCACGTTGGGTAGAAAAGGACACGTCTATACGATAGAAAGAGAGGTCCGATCGTCCGATGCTGTCGCTAGTATCCCCTCAAGTTTGTTGTTTGTGTTCATATTCATTCGTTTGCGAGTTTGCGAGTCGGGAATCTGAAATGATCTGAAAGGTTATACGCAGAGGATCAGAAAGGACATTTAATTCCGAAATGACGTCTGCTTTAGAAAATTTAGAAACACAATTGGAATTGTTCATTGAAAATGTACGACAAATTCGGATCATTGTAAGTGATTTTCAACCTCAAGGGCAAAACGTATTGAATCAGAAAATGTGAGTAAATTTATGCAATTGTTTCATACCTGTTGACATAATTTGTTCTACATTGAAGATTTCTGTTGAGTTATTCAGTTTTTGTTTTATATCTATTATTGTGTATATATCAGAAAGATTTTTTAATTTGTTATGAACATTTCTTATATGATTTCAAAGCAATTGACACACAAATAAATGAAATTTATTGTTTCAGTCAAGGTCTAGTCAGTGGCTTACAAGAGATAGATAAATTGAAATCTCAAGTTCAGGATGTTCATGTGCCTCTGGAAGTATTTGAGTAAGTCATTTCATATCGTTCGAACATGATTGAATGTGAAAGAATCTCTATGTACAGAATCGGTAGATAACGATAGATGACGTTCTGCCCAAAGAAGCTTTTTGCCAAATGGACATAATCTGACAATCGCTAAGCATTTCCTAGTGATCTCTAAAAGCGACTATCGATTGTCAAATCATGTCCATTTGGCAATAAACCTTTTGGCCAAAGACACAGCGAAAAAATCTGGGACTGTAAGAAATTAAAAGATCGAAAGAAAAATTGTCATCTCGAACCAGCTTCCATATACAAATCTTTCAACCTAACCACATCACTGGGGCTCTAGAAGACCCCAGAGGAAGTTCATAGTTCTTTAGCTTGGAGTATACATTGCGAATTTAAATTTGTACTGCTATGTGTTCTTGCCAAGAGGCATTACCCTCCAGATGTGAATCTTTGCAACAATATTTGAAGAATGAGTGAATGGTGTCTGTTCCTCTGGCTATTGGTCCAAAATACTCTGTACGACTAGTATGACTCAAGAGACAATTTTCTGTTTTTACATGGACGATGCAATCAAATTCAATGTGGAAGAGATTTTACTAAGAAGAGATGCATTACATACTGCATTATATTGATATTTGCAATCTCTTTTGTAATTTTTTCCCCTAAGCCTTTCAAGAAAAGTAAAAAGTCATGTTTGTTCTTAAATATACTTATGTATTCTACCGAAGACATGATCTTATTACATCATCTGGCTAAATATAAGAAAATCCATCCCAGACATGGAATGTAATGGTAGATGAATAGCAACCCTAACAGAACATAAACATTAAAGTTCTAATCTACGTTCATAGAACATTCTTTAGTTTTTTCGTGTTCACTCAGGCGTTTACAGAAGTAGAAATGAAAATAAGTAATGAAACAAGGCTTTTCATTATCTCTGATTTTCGGTCTATGTATCAAAGATAAAATATTAATTTGCAATTGGAAATGAGGTAGCTATTTTGATTGCAAATAGTATGTATGGAGAAAATACTTCAAACAAAAGAAGAAGTTAGACAATCTCTTTATCTCAAAAGCACAATTTTAAACAATTGAAACCAAGACACATCAAAAATAGAATAGCTAAAGAAAGAAAGAAAGTAGTTCAAAAACATAGTTATTATGTTTTATTAGCACTAGCTTAGGAGCTTCAGAAAAATGTCCTTGAAGTTATGTTTGGAGTATTATACTGTGCCTTAGAAATTGTGAAAAATAGATAAATGCAGATTTGACACTTTTGAAATGTAGTGTTGGTCAAGCAAATAGAATTTGAACAAAAGAAAGTACTCAAATATAAATGCAAGATAACAATTCAAAACAGAAGTCATTTAACAAGTTATGGATGTAGATTCGAATATATGGCACAAATTACACATAGAGGGTGTCATAAATATGTTGAAATTCAATGTCTAACAGATGAAATACAGAATCAGACGGTTGTATCAAATTAGTTGCAGGACAGAAAATATAATCGTTCTGAAATCTTCTGTTTTTATTTCTCCTTGATTGATTAATGCATATACAAAGGCAATTTTTTATTACTGAATTACGATTATGATGAAACGATACCACAGAACTTTCATAGAATAGTTTTATAAAATCTTCATGTACTTCATGTTAAAACATTCATTCGTTGTAGACACTGTTCTAAAGTGACATAATCAATTTATCCATTACAATGCACGTTACTTTTGTCAATACTTGAAACCGATTTAAAAATGTTAATTTTCTTTTACAGCTATATCGATCAAGGAAGGAACCCTCAGTTATACACAAAAGACTGCATAGAAAAAGCTCTAACGAAGAACGAACAAGTCAAAGGAAAAATCGATGCCTATAGGAAATTTAAGGCAAATATGCTGGTCGAATTGAATCGCGTGTTTCCAAATGAATTAGCAAAGTATAGAGCGATTCGTGGCGATGAATAAATCAGTGAACTAGTTTGTAATTTGTGTATTATTTTCCCCATTGTAAATTATCGTATACATTCAATGTTTGACAAACAAATGAATGGTATAACATTTTTTATTTTTATAAAACTTATGAAATAGAAAAAATATTCTTTATTCATAGATAAGGCCCTTCAAATCCTCCTGAACGGATTCTTGCATGCTTATGATATAAAAAACGATGGTTTTGATAATATAAAATGGTTATAATTTGAGCAGCGGTTTGTGTTTTCAGTCACATCAAATTCAGGTTGTAAGACTGATAACTGTTCTGTAAAGAATACTTTACTACAAATTTATCAATTTTTATGTATAAGACACTAATTCTGCTTTGAAAGTTTGAAAATTTTGAATACTGTTAATTTTCTGATTCTATTTTCATCTTTGAATGATGAATTATATCACAACAAATGTAGATTATCGAGCAATGAAGATTGAAAATTAAATGAGGGACTATTGAATAGCAATAACAAAAATGATACTTCTGATTTCACAACCGGTTGATCGATATACATATTCTTTATCGGTTGTCGCTTATTCGTGGAGTGAGAGCAAATGAAAGGTGTTGGATTTAAAATTTCATCAGATAGTGTTGACTCCGCTTATAAAATTCTCCTTCCCTCCTTAGTTATCCCCACCATACATTTGTAGAGACGATCTTCTCGCAGTGTCGAAGTGTAATAGCATTGCCTCGACTGGACAGTAGTAGGTCTCTTAAGAGAAAAATAATAGTTTTGACCATGACTTCGAGCGGGATGTTCGCCATTCTGGCAATCATCCTCTCCATTCAGTTCAGCAGCCATAATGCTCAAGAAGTACATAAGTAAGTTGATTTATATTTTTCACTTGCTTCAAAATAACCACTGACAAGTATTCTAACGTTTTAACACATCTGTTCAAATATATTTGCAATTAAAGTTTCATTTTGTTATTATCGCGTCGAGAATCTCGTTACATAGCGTACGAAATGTTGATATTATTTTAATCGAAGGAGAATACCGGAATGTTTTACCTGTTTTACGTACAATTTTATCAATTTTTTTGAATTAGTGTATTTTATTTGAAAAATTCATCTTAATGAAAATTGAATGTGTGGATAACTGCACACGAATTCGCATAAATTTCAATTTTGCGGTTTGTATAAATCGAAGACAAATTCTTAACCGGTTTTTTGATATACATGTTTGATCATGCAAATTCATTGGGGAATAGATTATATCGGGTTGATTGAAATTTATGCCGTATCCAAAAATAGTAAACGCAACCTGAGTCGAAGACCAGGAAATTCTTCTTTCAGTAAATATTTGAATTTCAAGTTCAGTTTGTTGAGCTGCAAAATGAGAGGAATTTTTTGAAATTTATATTACTTATTTATTATTTGTCGAATTAGATAGAGACAGTCCTAAAAAGAGCAAAAAATTTCTACCTCGTTTGCAAAATTTGAAAATTTATTCCCGATTGTAGGAAACAATGAGAAAGTTTGGCCAATGAATTTGATTTAGATATCTGAAGAATGCTTCATGCGACAATTTTAATATGATGTAAAACTTCTGCTATCTGGGAAGAATAACATTTATGTGAAAAAATTGATTTGAATTGATTACAATGAATTCTAATGTTTTATTGCAGCTCGCCGTGGCATTACAGGTGCGAGGCTGGTTTTTGTAAGAAAGACAGTATCGAAAGTCTCAATGGGAGTGTACCACTTTCCTTGAGCGTTTGTCAATTGTTTTGTGGCCAGTACGGCCCTTTATGGCCTAAACCAACTGGACATTTATCATTGGGTAACAAAGTTATGCAATTGAGTCCCGGAAATATTATCCTATCTGGAATCGATCCGAACTCCAAAGCTGGGTATCTTTTGCAGAAAAATATTGATTTATTGAAACAAAATTTACGTAATTTGGCCGATGATTCAACTCAACCTGGTGGCGTTGGTTTGATGGTTCACATTGAGACAAGTTTTGAGTCGAATGATGTTCAATTAACTTTGGATACAAAAGAAAATTATGTTCTTCAAATCAGGGAATATGAACTTAATAAGGTGAGTTTTTTTCTCATATGGCTTCAGCGACAAACTTTCCAAATCTTTTTATAGCCCTGGTGAAAGGGAAGCGTGTAATAGAAAGTGTCAGGAACGTAGTTGGAAAGTATTTGGAACGTGGATTTAAGCGTATACCGAGCGTCAAGTGGAACATTAAGAGTGGTTCGAACGTATATTTGAAGTGTGTGAAGCGTATCCGAAGAAACCTCAATTTCATAGAAACCGGGCTTTACGCATGGAAGCGTAATCTAAGAGTGGATAGGAAGCATATGAGAAGTATTAGGAAAGTAATCTGAAACATGCTTACGCTTCCGTTACTCTTCATGACACGCTTCCCTTGCACCAGGGAGCAAAACCAAGCCAAATTAGGATTTATCAAAACAAATAACGGGAATTCGGAGTTTTTTTTAAGTTTATTGTAGATCAAGCGCGCAACAACTTAACACTACCCAGACAGCACCACAGTCCCTGATATATTCATGAAGCCTTCTTTATGAATTTTTATAATTCCTAGAAAAAACATGAATTTGAATGCATTTGGCTGCTATAGTTTAGTTTGTTTTATATATCATTCAATATAGTTCATACATACCTTATATAAAAAGGAAACAATTTTGCGTCATTCTTACGCAATACACATGATTGTGTGAAATATTCAGCACTTTTGTAGATTAATTTGTCACAATTGTGTTAAATTAACACACAAAAGTGTTGAATATTTCTCACAATTACTGCGTAAATTGACGCATAATTTTTTACTGTAAATAATACACTATAGTGGGTATATAATTTTCAACATTTTTCCACTGTACCGTTACAATCGAGTGAGTCCCCAATATAATTGAATGGGTGCCTTGGCATCCTTGGACCCTCCCCGTTGATGCGCCTCTGTTCCCACTACATTTCATTGAATTCCATTCAATCGGGTCTAAGGGTTGGTTTAACCACAGCTAGTCCAGACAGCAAAATTAACCCGTTTGAATTCTTGAAGACTCCTTAATGAGTTCTTGGAACAGTCCCCGTTATGTCAGTGAAAATGAATTCAATATGAATTCAATGAATTCAAAACGAATACATGTTGAATGCCTGGAGAATTCTTCATGAACTCACAACATGAATTCTTTCTGAACAGTAAGTTGTTCATCAAGAATTCAATTTGAATTCAAAGTATTCTCAATGAATTCATGTTTACTGTCATAACGGGAGCTCTTCGTGGGGACTCTTTTGCTGTATGGGAGTCTTCGTACTCGAGTTCTAATCGAGTTTCATTGATACAAAGAAGGATGCTGAACAAATCCCAGCATGGACTGCAACTTCTAGTGTTTCAAGCAGCCATTGAAGTATTTTTACGTCATTACTGAACATTCAACGGCCTGTTCTCTCGAAAATGCCTATCAGGATCTTCCATCGAATAATAGTTGTCAGTCTTCGAAGGTTTCCGTCTTGGCAAATCCGGTCAAAAACTGACGAACTTTCTATCTGATTTCGTCCGGAATCACCAATTTAGAACATTCTGTCAAAACCTTGCAGAAAAGTTTTTGTTAGTCTTCGACTCCCGGCCAGCAAAACGCGCGTAAATTTGCGTTTATGCTACAATTTCAGGTCGTCTACTACTCGGGAGAATCCGGGAATTTCAAGGAGTTGGGAAAAAACGGGAAAACGCCGAGAGTTTTGCCCAACCATCGCGAAAAATTGAAAACAGATTCATATTTTGAATCGAAAAAGGGCTCCGCCCCCTGACTGCTTCGTTTCGTTTAGGAGTCTGACACCCTTCAAAATTCGCTTCGCTCATTTTGAATCAATCGCAGCCTACATATGCTCGCTTCTCTCGCATCTTGAACGATTCAGATATCCGGGGATATATAAACACCCATACAGTAAAAGAGTCCCCACGAAGAGCTCCCGTTATGACAGTAAACATGAATTCATTATGAATACTTTGAATTCAAATTGAATTCTTGATGAACAACTTACTGTTCAGAAAGAATTCATGTTGCGAGTTCCTGAAGAATTCTCCAGGCGTTCAACATGTATTCGTTTTGAATTCATATTGAATTCATTTTCATTGACATAACGGGGACTGTTCCAAGAACTCATTGAGGAGTCTTCAAGAATTCAAACGGGTTATTTTTGCTGTCTGGGAAGGCACTCATCAGTTTTTCACTCGACTGAAAAATTTTTAAATTTCATATTCAAAAAACCTGAAGCTCATTGTCTACCATTTTTTATACCATCTTCGAATGATTCAGAAACATGTTTTTGAACAACTGTCCTGGTGAAAATGAAGCCTGCACTGTAAAAAGAAAGTCTTAATCTCTTTGCATCTTAATTTCAGACAATGCTTTTTCCATTGTGTCAGCGATTGTTTTTTCGGCTCAATTTGTTTGCATCATAGATTCAGTCAAGAAATGAGCTGAATTTAAGACTTCCTTTTTACAGTGTGGGAGCGCGACAAAAGCGTAAGCCTAAGAGGTATTTAAACGTAACGAAGAGTCGTTTAAGCGTCATCTAGACGTTATTTAGGAACGGATTAGAACATCTTCACGCTTCACACTTTCGGATTCCCACTAGTGCGCAGTTGTCATAATGTCGACCAGCTTCTGAAGAGTGTTCGGATGCGAAAAAGCTTACACGGGGGGATCGAAATTCCTTTTTTTTTTGTAACATTTGATGCCAGATTTTGATTCAGAATCCCCTGAAAACCTACAGACACTCATGTTTTATATAAATCTGTCCACAACACTTATCAAAAATTCCGACATCGGGATTTCATTGTTCAATCATCAGTTGTATTAATATCACCCAAAATATATCGTATTGTCCATTATCAGACAAGTCCGATAAAAATACGATGTCCACGATAATTATCCAATACAGAACCGAACCAGCAATCCGATGATTTCCCTATAGATATCTATATCGGGTTTACACTGGATAATTATCGTAGATATCATATCTTTATCGGATTTGTACGATAATGAAACAACACATCACCGCGTCAATTACGTCGCATGTAAATACTTACTCATACAAGCAAAAATTTTGCTTTGTCTAGAAGATTTCTTATGCAACAGTTTTCATTGTCTTTAAGATGTCTTCGTTTAAGAAATCTAAAAGATGTCTTTAGATCTGTTCCAGATGTCTTTTAGATTTCTTAAACTAAGGCATCTTAAAAACAGTGAAAACTGTTACATAAGAAATCTTTTAGACAAAGCAAAATTTTTGCTGTAAGGGTACACTTTGCGCAGTTTATCTTATCCTCCTGCAATCGATTTCATTCCAATAACATTTATCAAGTATCGATAAGTGTGGTATAAAACTTCTTCTTTCAAAATCAATAAGTGTATATCTTCTTTTAAAAGCATAGAACAATTGGAACTGACTCAATTACCTGACGAGTTATTCAAAACCCTAGTGGAAATATTTACCTGAAATTTCTTCAAAGTGTTTAGTTTTCCAAACTTCCGAGAAATCTGAAACAAAGAATTGTAAGGAATCGCATGAGCGGATAAATTCTGAAATACTATATGAATGAAATATTCTGAGTAATTTCTCATATTTACTTCCATAACCATCGAATATCATTAGTGCAGAAATTTGACAAATTTCAGAAAAAATCCTTCAGACTTATTTCTAATCTCTCTGAATTTTTCTGTATAACAATGCATTTGAGACTTTTTGCGAATTCTTACAAATTTTCTCTGCACATTTTATGCACAATAATAATTGTAATCAATAATTATAATTAAATAAACAATTGTGAAATTAATGAAATGCTTTTTACAGAACTAATTGCTAACAAGACAAGAAATTTTTGTTGTTGGAATAAATTCTCACTAGAGTCAATAGTTTGTCCACAAAACTGTTGTAAACAATCCAAATTATTCATTTGGAAAATTAAATAATGAATCTTGCAAAACTAATTCGATGTTGGAATTCACCGATCCAAAACACATAAACTTACGTTGAGAAATTGAGGGAATAAAATGTCTTGTATGAACTCTGATATTCAGCCGGTAAACGACCCGAAATTGTGATAAATTTCCTTCCAATAATCCAATCGATCTGAAACTTTCCAAAAAGTTTGTGTACACATAGTCCCGAACAATTTTGTCGCTGCAAGTTTTTCATAGCTGATACTTCCTCCACCACTTTTGTAATGTAAAGGAAGTATTTCGTAGCATAAATCAAATAATTTGGCCGTTGCGATGGAACTCCTGTGAGCTGGTGCATTTTCGTGGTGAAAAAGAACTGTTTTTTCGCCAGATCGGGTCGCCTCCCGTATGGTTCACCTTCAGTATGGCATCAAATCGATCTAATAACGAGGCATAATATTCTCCTGTAATAGTTTTTCCCGTCTATAGGCAATCGATTAATATTACACCGGTTGAGTCCCAAAAAATTGTGGCCATGACTTTTCCGGCTGATCGTGCCGTCTTTGCTTTTTTCGGAGAAGATTCACCAAGCTCAGTCCACATTCGCACCTGATTTTTTGTTTCTGGCGTATAATAATGAATCCATGTTCCATCAAAAGTAACGTAACGTCGCAATTTTGAGTAGTCACCTCTTTTGGACGGCCAGGACGCTTAGCATCATTTGTGCTCTTACGGCCACAATGAAATTCAGTGAACCACTTTTGGACCATGCCATGCGATGGAGCAGAGTCTCCATAATATTTCCTGAGCTTTTCTTCAGTTTCTTTGATCGATTTTCCCCGTAGAAAATAATGTTTAATAAGCACACGAAACTCGCTTTTCTCCATAATTTTGTTTACACAATGAAAAACTGAATTCAAATTACTGTAAAAAATTTCCAAACCAACGTACTGACTTCAAACTTTGTATACGCATTTATACTAGATGGAACTCTCTTAGAGTATAAAATACGTTACGATAACAGCACCAGCCTCAGAGAAGTCACGGACTTATTGAACCATCCTCGTATGCACATATACAGGGTGAACCATTTTAAATGGTATAGTCAAATATCTCGGGAACTAGTAGAGATGGAAAAAAATGTTTCCAATAAAAAGTTTAGGGTTACAGGCGGGAAGATTCCTTTGAATATACTTAGAATGTAGATATACTAGCACTGAGAAAAAGGATTAGTGAACTGAACGAAAACTTAATTGACTCAACTACGCCAGGAGGGGTTAAATACGTTCAACCAACTCTGGAGGTTGCATTGAATCATTCCCCAGGTTGGCCGACTCTGTTGAGTCAACTCCGTGAATGATTGAGATAATGGAAAATAGTTTCCGTCAAGTATCCATATACATTTGACACAAAATAACGGAGCATTGATTGCCTGCGAGGTTGACTCAACTACGTGAGATTTTAAATGAAACTTCTGTGATTTGTTGACGTTGGCACACATTGATTCAGTTGAGTCTACAATTTCCAAGTCATATCAACTAAAAATTGGTTGATTCATCCATAAATTCTTCAACTACGCGTGATGGTTAATGGCACTTTTATTTTTTTCTCAGTGAGTAGACTGTACAAAATGTGGGGAGTTTTTCTTCACACTGTTGGTGGATTTCGTCCCCTCATCGCGGGGCAATTGATTTTCCATGAAAAAAGAGGGATTTTGCCACCACTTTGAGGAGTTATTTTGTTTTTTGGGTGTTGAATCCTCCACAAATGAAGTAAAAGTCCGCTGAATTATAATGAAAAATTCCCCATCTATGGAAGAACTTTGCTGCCATCGTTTTTTGGAGGAAAATTCCACAATCGTTTTTAACTTACAGTGTAGTACATTCGAAATGTACGATAATCGACATTCGATTGACGTACCTTTGAAACCGGTCTCATTAGAATGTGCACAGAACATATTTCGAATATTCGGAGAAGGTTTATAATATAGTGCCGCTTAGGAAGTCGAAATTAAAATATCATCAAGTTTGAGGTGCGGACGATAGCTACGATAGTATTGAATATTATATGGTGTCAAAAATTTGAAGTCGATGTTTCCGATCTTTTTGAGAAATCACCTGCGCCAGGTAATCCGTAAAACTCCTCCGAAACTTGAGCGTGTGCATTTCGAGCCTTTCTTTTGAATCATTGCAAATTCTATGGGTCAAACAATCGAAAAATGCCATAAAAACGATTCGAATGTTTCAAACCAGCACATTGGAATGTTCCCTGAATAAAATAAAATACTGATATGCTTTTATTACCAATAATATGTAATTTTGAATCAACGCCATGACAGAAAATATAACTTTTTATAGATCGTTGCCGCTATCACAGCTTCTTCATATTTTGGAGCTCGTCATGCTTTGGAAACCTTGTCGCAGCTGATCGTTTATGACGATTTGAATAATATGATTCAAATAATTCGTGACGCTTATATCATAGATGCTCCAATTTATCCGTACAGGGGCATACTTCTAGACACCTCTCGGAATTTTGTTGATAAAGCTACAATTTTACGAACAATCGAAGCAATGTCGATGTCTAAACTCAACACCTTCCATTGGCACATAACAGACTCTCATAGTTTCCCGTATGTCAGCGAAACATGGCCTCAAATGTCGGTATACGGTGCTTATTCGAGGAAAAAAGTTTATAAGAAGGAAGATATTCAAGAAATCTTAGAGTTTGGTCTTATCCATGGAGTTAGAGTGTTACCAGAGTTCGATGCTCCCGCGCATGTGGGTGAAGGGTGGCAATGGGTAAGATTTTTTCCTTTGTTTTGTTTCATATATCCAGATCTATGATGCCAGATTTGACAAGAAACCGTTACTGCACACCGATGCAATAGTCAAGACACGTATATGTACCGTTGCGTCTCTGTAAGCCCAGGAAAAAATCATTAGATCTATTCAGATCTAAATAGATCTGAGTAGATCTGATTTTTGGTCAGATCTGGTTCAAAAGATCAGATTAGATCTGTTCAGATCTCAGTAGATTTGATCAGATCTTGGCACATCTGGTTAGATCTGAGTAGATCTCGTTAGATCTGAATTGAATATTAGATTCAATCTTAATGAGCAATTGGTGGTCCAATTGTCAGAAATTTTGTGATATCTGTCTGTATATGAATTTGATTTTGCACATATATTGTGACAAACACAAGCCAAAATCGCAGTTTTTCGGATCTTAATAGATCTGTTTAGATCTGACCAAAATTTAGATCTGGTCAGATCTGATCATTTTTTCCCGAGAGTACTGTTTTCATGTCAAATATGGCATCTTTGATCCAAATAACACAAGAATCACTAATGAATTTTGGAAGAGAGCCTTGCCTGAATGTTCTTAGAATTCAAAGAATTCTTAAAGAGTTTTGAAAAGAATTCGATTCGTCAGACACTCGCGAGTTCTCTTCAAATTCTCAAAAATGTCTCAAAGTGTTCTAAGAAAGCTCGCAGATGTCTGATAAATCTAATATCTTCTGGAACTTTTGAGGAATTTTTTGAATTCTTAAAAACTTTAGGAAAAATTCTTCTTTCAGGATTCATTAATGTTATCCAGGTATAATTACACTGAAGACAACTAATGTCGTTAAGCTATCAGTTTTGAGACTACATCTAAGGTTTAATTATCACTTCAAATAAATTGGTTGAGCTACACCTAGTTGAAAATTCCCGGATAGATAAGATCGCGATAAGGTTGTGGTCCAGGACCACTCGGCTTTCTGCTTAACTGGACCATAAGAGTTCCTTAACAGCAACTTGAGGGACTTTAAACGAGACCTCGAAGAGTCCTGCATAGGGCTTGGAAGGATAACGCGGGCCCTAAGTGGGAACCCGACTGGTCCCGGGTGAGAAGCTAAATCCGCATGCAAATTTTGCGGTCCCATTTATCCGGGAATTTTCAACTGGGCATTCATTCCAGTCCAGGTCAACGAACCTAACTAAGATATTTCACGCATCTCAATATGAACTACGTTGAATATAACATTTCAAATATAAAAGTAAGATGTGATTTTCAACGAAAATCCGGTTTTGGTGGAATTTAAAAAAAGAATCTCAGATCAAGGCAAACCAGTTAAATAATAAACACACAAGAATAAAAAGATACAACGATAATTTCATATAAAAAAAATTGTGTATAGGTCGGACACAACGCCACGGTATGTTTCAAAGCAGAGCCTTGGAGGGTATATTGCGTTGAACCACCTTGTGGTCAACTAAATCCCACTAGTGAAAAAGTTTATGAAATTTTGCAAGGTATCTATCAAGATATGTTAAAAGACTTCCAACCTGATATCTTTCATATGGGAGGCGACGAGGTCAATATAAATTGTTGGAGGTCCTCTGAGCAAATAACGAATTGGATGTCTTCGCAAGGATGGAATCAATCGGATTCTAGTTACTATTTACTCTGGAATTACTTCCAAACTAAAGCTTATGAGAAATTAATTCTCGCTAACAAGAACAAAGAGATGACAGCAATTCTTTGGACAAGTGGCTTAACCGATGAAAATAATATCAAATATTTGGATCCAAGCAAGTATATCATTCAAATTTGGACGACCGGTAGCGACGCCACAATCGGTAGATTGTTGAAAAACAAATTCCGAGTTATTTTATCGAATTACGATGCTTTGTATTTCGATTGTGGGTGAGTCAATCAATTTTAATTCCACTTCTTAGATTGAAAAGCTATATTTTATTACACTGAGAGGAATAATCATCATCTCCAACAACATATTTTCATGTTTAGAAAAATCCATTCTTTGAAAAATACGTTTCCTTGATACAAGAAAATTTTTCTGGAATTAGGGGGCGTCCATTAATTACGTGGATCATTTTTCAGGATTTTTGACCCCCTCCCCACCCTTGGTGAGATTTCGTAAGATTTTTAAAAATTTGTGTTTTTGGTGTAAATGCGTAAATTAGTGTAAACACTGTTGTGTCAGATTTTGCCATAGTTTATTCTAGAAATATTTTTCACCTTTTTAATTTCACTTTCACGCATATTTACACCGTTTTCTGCTAGAAAAAAAATTACGTGTGATTTGCTAAGACCCCCCCCCCCCTCCCCCAAGTAAGATTTAGTGATATTTAGCGTGACCCCCCCCCCCCCCAACACCCTACGTAATTAATGGACGCCCCCTTAAGAATATAATTCTTGTATTGAAGGAATATTTTCTTCATTCAAGAAAATTTCTCTTGGGTCTACAGCATATCAGCTGTTGATCAAGAATACGTGTTCTTGGAAATATTGAAGAATACATTTTCTTGGTATTAGTAATTATTCCTCTCAGGGTAGCAACAGATGTTGATTGTTCTTCCAGGATTACTACTTTTTTTTTTTGTGTAGTTACGGTGCATGGATAGGAGAAGGAAATAATTGGTGTTCGCCTTATAAGGGTTGGCAATTGGTGTATGCAAATTCTCCGAAGCAAATCGCTGTGGCACAAGGTTTTAACTTTGCAACGAATCTTGTATTAGGTAATTATAATTTAAATCAAAATATTCCCTTCATCTTATACTAGAAAATTATAGATTTTGGCAAATTCTTCGAGAGATAAAATGAAATGTGGAATGTATAAATTCAGCGTTTTTCAACTCTCCTCCTACAACGCTAGGTTCAGATATCAAGCAAGTTCAGTCGAATGGTTGAATATAGCCTAGAATTCTTCTTTTGAATCAGTTTATCGATGATTTATAATCGAGATTGACAGTTCATGTAGTGCAGATACACCTCTTGCATTGAATTGGGCAATGCAAAATTCGATATTCAATCTTGTAGAAATTCACGAAGCTCTCAGCCTTGAACTCTTGAGTGGTCAAGAATCGACTATTCACAATTTTTTGACACTTATTGAGGATCGTAATTATTTATTCATAGGCGCGGAAGCAACGTTATGGACGGAACAGGTAGATAGCACGGCCGTTGATTCGAAACTATGGCCAAGGGCAGCAGCTATGGCGGAAAGATTATGGGCTGAGCCGGATTATCTTTGGAATCACGCTGAGCAAAGGATACTTAGGCATCGAGAAAGACTGGTTCAAAGAGGTATTCATTCCGACAGCTTGGAACCGGAATGGTGTTTACAAAATCAAGGCCATTGTTACTGAAATAAGAAATGTAAATATTAATTGTGATTGTAACGTATTAAGTAGATTGACTGACGTCGGTGGTGCTTAATTTTTAAACGTCTGATGAATGATTATTTTATTCTGTGAAAATGTTTGATTGTAAGAAAATATACGTATGCGTTCCACATTCTTTTTCAATGGGGATATTTTTATTTTTGAGATTTCGAATGGTGCTTTACAGTGAAAAAGTATTCATATTGTTAAGGGGTTACGCTACCTTCAGACTTTCAAAGAATCGATTTTTTTTTATTTTTGTATTCAATAGTACAACTCTTTCAAGAGTGTACTGCCAAAATTTCAAGTCGATTCGACAAAAACTCTAGAAGATATCAAAAGAAATCAGTATAAAGAGCGTGGCGGTGTGTATGCAGTATCTGCGTCGGTATCGCTATATCGTCTACGTTTATGAAACTTTCTACGTTCTTATTATGTGTTGTGCTACTGGGACTCTTACAGAATATATATATTGATTCACTAATTTTTGTTTGAGGTTAAACGTTTGTACGTTTTATATGTACTTAAACGCATTTTTCTCGAAATGACTTTTTCGAGGTCGGTAGTCACAATTTCTCAAAACTTAACTATCCGATCTCCACCAAATTAAGCACAATTATTCTCAATATCATTGACTAGTGATTAAATTTTCGATTTCATAGTTTGCAATTTTTCCTGCAACACTTTGGTGTTAAATGAGTCGCGAAATTTTTGCGAAAATTCGGAATCTTTTTTCAAAACATCATCTAAATTTCAATTTCCAATACTGTTTAAATTCCTTCGTTTAATCACGAGCTACAGTCATCTATTACAAGAAAATTTCTGGTGTCTTGATCTCAAATAATCCTATTACCAAGGCCACTTTTTTTCGAGGCGTTTCCGGAAATGAGGCACCATCGGCTGAATTTTAAATATTTTTTTACCAAAATTGAACAAAAAGTAGTTCCAAACATATATATTTATGTGCTAAAAAAATTGCATTGAATAATAGTTTGTAGTAAGAAAAAAAAAATCGAGAAAATATGCTTTCTTTTTGCCTCTGAAGGTAGCGTAACCCCTGAAGCAGGTTTACCTGTTCAGCGCCTTGTGACATCGTAGCTGTGAAAAGCTTCCATATTTCATAAGATAGAACAGATTTTTTACGATAGGTTGTAGAGAGATTTCACGTGGAAAGCGTCATGAATGATTTTATGGAAATTATACATAAATTGTGTATGTTTTTTGTATTGAATTCGAGGAAACTTGTTTTCAATGCAAAATTTCATACAATATTTACATAACTTGTATATAAATTTTCAATATTATTCATGGACACATCTTTGAGAATATTTAATTGAAATGAAATTAATAAACAAAAGATTGATTCAACTTTTTTGTTAAATTAATAATTTTCTGGAGTCAAGGATGGTTTTTCGGAACTGAGAATGATCTAATGTTATGTCACAATATCCAACAATAATCCCTCCCGTTATACGTCAGCAGTGACGAAAGTGACAGAATCATAGATCACACGTCAACGTGAGAACAATATGAAAGGCATGGATACCGACATCACATTTTATTCAAGCGTTACTTGAATCGTAATGTATCATGACATGCTTACTATACTCGAAGTGTTACGAACTGCATATCAAAATACCAAATCTCATAACATACTGACGGAGAAATCGAATTTTCGTGGGTCAGAGATTTCTTGATAGAATTGTTTTCTAATCAACAGAGACTTTTACGAAGCATTCAACAAGACTGTATCATTACCCTTCTATCAATCATTCTAGTTGAACAAACTTGTTAAAACTCAGTAAATTCTATTAAAATTGAACATAAGAAAATAAATTGAAAATAAGAACGCTTGCTCCCTTTCTCATTCGAAAGGTTCTTGCCTCGCGTTGAAAGGTCGCACTGTCTTTGATTATTTTTTATGAAACTTAGTGAGATTTCAGGGACTTTATTAATAAAATAACCTGTTGAATATGATCAAATCACAGTGAAAACTGTCCAATGTTCTCTTTAAGGATGCAGTGGTGCTAGCAAAGAGCCATTGTTAGTCCTTTGAAATGCCTCAAGTTGTGTTTGGTCGGTGGATTATATCCTCAAATACAAATTAATGGTGTTCCATCGTTTCGCTGTCAGTTCAGCAATGCCGGTAAAGACGTCAATTATCCTTTGAAATGTGTGTAAACGTATTAACTGGAGGTTGATATTCAGTCCTGAAAAATTGGAATAGTACCTAAACATTATTGAAAAACAAAATTTTTCCATCAGATTTTACTAAGAGATAAAAACAAAGGTTTTTGATGAATTAAAATATATCTCTTTGGGCTCCGCAATTTATTTAATTTCTTTTTTATACAAAGATAATTCGGAGAGTTGGAAAAAATTCATTGGAAAGATCTTGATTCACACTGGAAAAATACTTCTCCGGTTGATTTTTTCTATTTTATCAAATTGTATTCCGAGTGAGATGGATGAAGTGATCGAATAACTCTGGGATCAAACTATTCAGATATTATGTAAGTTTGCCATAAGGGTGTGATTTGTAGGGGAATGCCCTGCCCACATATTATAACAATTCATGTCTTGCGATGTCTTTTAGATAAGTTGAAAATATCTTGCGCAACACATTTAGATGTCTTTTAGACGTCTAAAACGCTTCTTTGGTCTAAGAGACATCTAAATGTGTTGCGCAAGATATTTTAAACTTATCTAAAAGACATCGCAAGATATGAATTGTTATGTGGGTGGTAGACCATGGGTACACTCAAAAGACCGTCAAAAGATCATCTTATTGTGCAAGCTGAAGACCGTGGAAAGACCCTGAGAAAAAGCTTAATATCGATGCGGAAAATGAACATAGGAGAAAAAATAAAAAGGGATTCATAAAGTCGAAGTTTCAATTTCGCGATGACAACGAACGAGATAGCCAAATTCCGTGATTCAGAGCATGAATTAACGATTTTAAAAACTTGAATTAATCGAATAGATTCAGCGCGGCAGAGCAGTGATCAACTTCTCTGAAAGGCTCTCGTGAATGATCACACTTTCAAGTCGTTTTTCCAACCCAAATGTTTGTATAAGAGAAATTATTACGTTGACAGGTCATTATTGGATATATCGAGCGTGAATCACAATCATTTTTTTTATCATACACGTGCAGAATAATGAAAAATCGAGAGAGATGCCACCCAAGTGTGTATTACCGGCGGGCCCAATCTAAGCCCAGGGTAGGTCCCCATGCTGCACGGAGAAAAAAGGATTGCTGGCATAACAAGCAGATCTGTTACTATTAGCGCCTACAAAAAAACTAGTTGAAAGAGCAAGAAAAATGATTGACACAACTACACTTTTTGGCTGAAATAAGAGAATTTGTTGACAGAACTAACGTCTTAGCTGCTGGAGTGAATATTTTTGCAGGGACAACAAATTTCTTTGTAGGCGCTATGGTAGCAAACCAATCAACGTGGGGCCAAGCTGGGAAGACAAATGAGGCCAACCCTGAGATGATAACATCGTTCCCAGCTTGATTGCATTGCTTTGCCCGATGATTGGTAGCACCATGGGCCAAGCATGAACCCAGACTAGGCAATCAATACTTGAGGTAAGGAAAGGGTAAGCAATAAAATTGGAAAGAAGATTAGGAAATTTCGTGAATGCTCTATTATGTGGATATCTTCTATTCTTATCATCCGATCCTCATGAAATTTCGATCACAGTAATATGCAGTGTCAATAATGGTTCCATATAAGTTTTAATCTCGTTCTCACAAAAGACCGCAAGAGGGAAGAAGAAATATATTATCACTGCGTTTACATGATAGCGATGTCAAAAAGCATCAATCCTTGAACAAAATCGGTCTTCTTTTATAGAAAAAATATCTAAGTTCTATAGATTTTTATAAAATATCGATTAAAATTTCATGAATTTCCTATAAAAAGGATTGACCCTGTTCGAAGATTGGTTCATTTGCGACATCACTATCACATCACTAAAAATGGCATAAAAATCATCGAAAGTCATGAAATTTTTATTGAAGTTTCCAAGTTTTTGTAGTTCAATTTCAGATGAAGCAACGGAATGGCACATTTCACGATTCATCCCAAAGAACACAAAAATCAGAAAGTCATCTTACGAAAGTCTTACAGACAATTGATCCTCATTTGAGTTCTGTGCGGTACAGAATTAAAACAGAGATATACAAAGAATACAAGAGGGAATATTATGAAGACAATAACAGGTGATCTTTTTCCATTTATTTCAACATTCACAACATATTCCTGATGGAGAAATGCATCTTTAAATTTCTGAAAATTCCAGAAGACTTGAATGAAATGTTTCGAGAGTCATTTTCAGAAATTTAGAATCAATTTATTGAGTTTTTCAGAGAAATGTGTCGATAATTACACACAAATTTTTTTCATGGAGGTTCCCATGCTTCAAACACTTAATTATGGTAATGAATCTTCTCTTGTGAAACAAACGCAGCAAGTTAGTGTGTGACAAATTTGTAGTGGTGTATATTGATTTGAATCCTCATAGGCCGTTAGAAGATCTGTTGATGATTTAATATTTTAAATGAATTCAATTGAACATCACACCGAGAAAAAAAGAATCGTAAAATGTACAAAATGTACTTCATGGAGAAAAAAATATACTACTTTTTCTTATTTTGCTAAACCAGAAACAGGAAGGTTTGTAAAATGGATTTTCACATAAAAATACGGGAGATTACGAATGAATAACTGAATTTTACTACACGCTTTATAAAATTTAACGTTCAGCGTTTAAAATTTCAATCCTACCTATTACTCTTTCTACACGGAGAAAAAGGAATTCGCTGTGGCAGCGAAATCTACTTTTGCTGGGTTCCTTTTGCCAGAGCAGCAAATTTTTTGCTGTGACAGCAAACTATTCGCTGTTCCAGCAATCTTGTTAGCTGCGACAGTGAATTTTTAGCTGGGGCAGCAAAAAATGTTTGCTATCCCAGCAAAATTTGTTTGCTGTTCTGTGTATAATACTGAAAATTTGCTGGCGGAGCAAACATTTTTTGCTGCCACAGCTAAAAAATTGCTGTCGTAGCTAACACGATTGCTGTTATGGCAAATTTTTAGCTAGGTCAGCAATATATACAATACCTCGATTTGCTGCGTCAGCAAATTTTTTCTTTCCGTGAAAATAACAACAAATTCTTATATTTTCGAGCGGCATTTTCCTCCGTGTTAGACGATTCCAAAAAACAGTTTGAGCTACTAAAATTTGAGGTAATTTCACAGCGGGAAATGTAAAATTTCATCAGCTGTAGTATACCTCACATTCGCTGTTGTAAAACGCACTTAGATTGTGGTAGCTCGAACTATTTTCGAAATTGTCCAAATATTGACTGCGCAATATGTAAATTTTACAACTTCTTTTTTCTCAGTACATAACCCAGGTAGCTGGCCGGATTTGAGATGGAGTTCTACGGGCTTGCGCCTCAGAATCATCACATGATAGGGGCCTTCACAATCTGGAACCGCGTGATTTTTCAATAAAACTTTTATATCAGTTATATATGTATGTTTAATACTCGGGAGGTTGATTCGACAGTAAAATTCGATTCACCGAGGATAATGGGCCCCGGGACCTCCACAATTCTAAATCCAAGCCTGCCAGGTCAGAAATGCCAGTGTCAACTAGTAACCTTCCATCCACCTTGTGACAAGCTTGCCTGACAACTTTGCAGCAAGGTGAACTTGCTATCTGAGCTAACATTTTAATTGACACATTTTCGATATATTTCTGTGAAAGGACATCGAAACACAATGAAGGTGGGAGATTGAGTGTAGTTGAAACATTACTCAACTCCAAGAGAACATGATGGTTCAATGAACGTTCAATAGAGGTCTATTCAACATCCGGACATTTGAAGGTCCATTGAACATATCATGAACGTTAATTTACGTACAATAGACGTGAATTCAACCTGGAAGGTTTGTGTTGCTGTATAGGAATGCAACAAGTGGCTCCAGTTTGGCAAAATATTACTCTACAGCAATTTCCAAGTGGATTCGTAAGGGGAATCGCATGGGGAAATTGTCCATGCAAATTTGGGACTGGATTTATTTCGCATGTAAGGGAGAGTCGGCAACCTGGAGCCATTTTTCATTTCCTTTTTTTGTTCGTTGCTGAACAATGAAGAATCGAAAAACACATGGAGTGTAATCAAAGTATATTTCTTCAGCTTTATTGAGAAATTTTGTCCGGTTGGGTTTTCGAAAAATTTATGTTTTTAAATTTAACTTGAAAATTAGTTGTCATTTGGCTCAAGGCACCTTCTTTTGCTTCTATGCATCTCAGCATCATAAAAAAAAACACGCAAATGCACCATTACTCTCCGTAATATTGTTTAGGCTAGTGCATGAATGATCAGATTTTTTTTTATGAACTTCAAATTAATTTAGCATTGATTTTTCATAAGTAAAAAATTTAATGAGCAAGAACCTGAATTTTTGGAGTAGTAGGAACGTGATTTATTGGGAAAATCGATATTCTCCATAACTTTTGATTGCTTGTTTCGATTGGTCCTCATACAAATATGTGTTTTCCATAGGAACTTCATAAAAAATAGAAAAACATCAAGTCCAAACGGAGTCGACGATATTGTGGTTCGAGGCACCCTATTTCACCCTTGAATTCATTGAAATGTATCCCCAGATGCTTCCTTTGATCACCTAATTCCTTTGTCAGAAATAAAAATCTAGTTTCAATACATTCAATCGAGAAGAACTTGAAACAAAAAAATTTACTTTCGTCTTCTGGATATGAGATATATTTTTTTGGAAGGAGAGAAATCCAATTTTTCTAATCAAATTTGGATATATAACACTGAAATCACTTTCTTTACTTTCTGTGAAAAATTAAAAATTTTCTCATTAATAATTCTCGAAAAAATACAAATGACTCAAGGCATACACCGTCCCAAGGCTGCCGATTCTCCTCTAATCACGTCAGATAAAAACTTGTCACATGGGAACAAACCCTCAACTTATAAGCTGCCAAGCATGGTGAATCGATATTCGGTTAATGTACAACCAGTGGTTATTTGACAACTCATACCGCAATTTCAACCTTTCAATCGTTTCAGAGTTTTACTGATAATAGCTTATGAATTCTCCCCACAAGTCGTGCCCTACGATTGATCTAAAGTCTTACGAATGTCATTTAATATACTTTCGTTACATGGAAAAAAATGTTAAACTGTCCCACGCAGCACTTTTGGTCTTCAAGATATCTTGAGGAACTGTTTAGAAAAGTTTAAAATCTCTTATGCAACTTGCAAAGATATCCTTAAGATGTCTGAAACAGTTCTTACTTCTAAAAGACATCTATCTATCATTTTATCTTTTAGAAGATGTAAAACTTTTCTTCCGAGATTATACCTTTTAGACATCTTATATAAAAATCTTTTAGAAGTAAGAATTGTTTTAGATCTTTTAAAGATATTTTTTCATGTTGCATAAGGCTTCTCAAATTCGTGGGGTATCAGCTGAATTTTAGCTGCTGCAGCAAAATATTCAGCTATGATAGCTAAAATTATTGTTTTCCGTGCAAGCATCTTATCCTATGCTTTGTTTCGGTGGCTCCGAGTGATCTTGTTGCATCATGTAATTTTTATGTCACTCCTGGCGTGTTTTTTCATATGATAAATCACGTGAAAAATGATGTGATTTTTCCCTTTACACTGAGAAGAATTGTACTGTGAAAAGTCCTATCATTGTCAGCAAGTTTAGGATACTCTGGAAATCTGACTGAGGAGGCTTCCGAAGTGGCCGACCAAGCGACCACGGTCACTTTTCAACTGTTTTGATCGGTTGAAAAGCGAACACGATCACTTTGTCAGCCATTTCGGAAGCCTTCTGGATGTAGGTTCAATTTTATGACAAAATTATAACAAAAAAGCCATGACAGGCAAACATACTATTAACATATAACCTAATAATATACTATCATGACAGTGAACTCCCATTAAATTGAACCTACATTCAGTTAGATTTCAAGAGTATTCTGAACTTGCTGACAATGATGGAACTTTTTACAGTAAAATTTTTCTCAGTGTACGAAGCATTCTTAAAGAATTAAGACCATACTTGGCAAAAATAACTATATAAAACTATATAAGCCCTCCAAATTAAATTCTGCCTTCTGGTCCAATATTGGAGTGCTTATTATCCCAAGGCTTCACCAAGCTTGGGCTATTTTGCAGTAAAGATTCTGGGCCAATCTGAATCATAATTAAGCCAGATCTGAGCCATTTGTTGCCTTCTATCTGGGTATACATACATATTTTCCAGCAAAGCTACTTTTTGCTTTGATAGAATACGAATAATTGTCATTTTTACAATTATTTCTTCATATTTATCCAATTTAAGCATCAGTCCAACATCAAGATACAGAATAATTTGATAAAAAATTGTATTCTTCCACATAAAAATAATTTTCTTCAGAATGACTACACTCATCATCGCTTGTTAACATTATGTATCCATTCTTCTATTCTATTTCTGGTTCACTGAATAGGAAAGAAAAACTGGTACAGCACACTCTCGCAAATGGGCCGCTCAACCTCTTTCTGACTCGAACGGTTTTCGCCTTGCATGGAAGAAAGAGAAGAACAGGTCCATCTGTGAGAGTGTACTGTATTAGTTTGATGAATAAAAATATATAACGTACAAATATTTTCTTCATTATTTCTTTCTTCAATATGATACGTTTAAGAACGACAAACCAATCGCACCTTGTATTCAATGTATCTCAAGTAGCAACAGAACTTTCAACGTACGAAATAGAAGTTCGTAGGACATATGAATATTATACGACAAACATATAGTGAACGTTCATGGGATGTTCGAATGAAACTATTTCAAGTATACTTAGTACGTTCATAGTATATGCGAAATCCACGAATCCATTCAAGTAACATTCCATTACATCGACAATATTACTTTCGCTGACGGCAAATTGGCGGATCTTGTCAATTTATGTGAAGTCAAAGTTGATCGGAACATGACAAAAAGCTATACCATCCCGTACAGCACAACCGCCGATTCTCCACCCAGGACTTCGGTGGACTGGAGGTGGAGAATCAGTGGAGAAATGAGAGCCGTGGAAATAAGGGAGAAATAAGGGAGAGAATTTGTCCGCCCCCTTTATTTTCAATAAAATTTATGTTAGTGGATTCACTCATTGAAATTTGGTTGTGTAAATCGACAGATATGAATTTTATTGAAAATAAAGGGGGTGGACAAATCCACGTCGCCTCTCCGTTGCCTCAACGGAGACTCTCCCTTATTTCCACGGCTCTCATTTCTCCTCTGATTCTCCACCTCCAGTCCACCGAAGTCCTGGGTGGAGAATCGGTGGTTGTACTGTACGGGATTGTTGTTAATCAATGAAATGAGTTTTGTCAATCTATGATTCCTACACACAGAGAAATCTACAATCATGGCAACTATGTGAGAGAATAACTGTTCAGTTATAATTTTTTCAACTCTTTCTATAGTCAATACAACTATGTAAATGGTCTTCACTACTATAAACAAGTTACCATAACTATTCATGTAGTTGTGCATACTGGATGTGGATGTTTGTTCTCAAATAGTTGATGTGACTATTCAAATTTTTCTTAATGTATAATCTATGATGTTGATGGGTTTTGTCTGAGCATTCATTTTAGTCTGGGACAAGACATCACAAGTATTGCGCCAAGCATTGCTATAATAGCAAGGCTCCATCTTGGAGCTTGACCCAAACTTTGCATCGTCTTGCCTCGAACTTGGTTCACTGTTTTGCCAATAGTGCTCTCATGTTGAAAAAAGGATTGGTGAAGCGTGAAATGATAACATGATTCCACAGTTATGCGATCTTAATCCTTTTAAAAATGTCATGAATCGTCCAATCTCAGGCTGCATTGAGCCAACCTATATTGAAAGATCAATTTTCATACTCAACACAGCAATTATAAAACCGTGTCATTGGAATGTGCATATAATATATATTCCGAATATTCGTAGAACGTTTATAGCGCATTCTGATGCTACTTGGGTACAAGGGTTGTCATTGCATTTTCGCAGTGTATTGTGGCATAAAAGTTCGAAACATATTTTTTATCTGAATAGTTCCCACGGGACACATTACATCCCTAGTAAAATGAATCATATATAAACCATACCACAAAACATATATGGGGCCTATACCATTGCCCGGATAGCATCGGGAGGTTTTCTAAACGTTCAGAGAACGTCCAAATAAAATCCCAGGATGTTCTAAAAACGTCGCATGTACGTCCCAGGGACACACAAATATTCTGTGATGTTCAATTTATGTTCACCATGGGATGTTCTGGGGACGTGTTCAATAAAGATGTCAATGACGTTCTGCGATACTACGCATATGTTTGTAAAGGTTAGTTTTCATGAGAGTACGTTTGGGAAACTTAACGAGAACGTCCCGTGGTAGATGAAAAAGACGTACTGGGAACGTATTCAGGTGCACCAAAAGTGAACGTTCTCTGAACGTGGTTCAACCTACTCTCCGGAGTATGTGGGTATGCGTCATTGATGAGTCTTCACTCACATATATGGGGTATATATGAACTGTATATGGATCATATAAGGGTCATATATGATTCATTCCCACTAGGGATATTACAATTTTTTTCCGGGAATTTTTTTTCCGGGTTTGGCGGCGTGAGGTCCAGTATTTTTCCAAATTTTTATGATCTTGTTTGTTTCATATCTACGGCTCTTCTGTTGAGGAAACTCGCCGCGATATCACACGAATTACACTTAAACAGCATAATATTTACAATATTTTAATATTCCATATTATTTGACTGTCATGAATTGAAATGAGTGACGAATTCTTACAGAATTCATGTATATTTCGAAACAAAAATAACAAATAGAATGAACATAAAATTCGATTCATGAATTAACGAATATTTCCCGTTACATACGCATAAAATGACGAGAATTGACTAGAAATGCTATTGAAGATTGAATCGTTATTGAAACAAAATGCAGTGCTTGTCAGGTATTATTGTCCAATTATCAAACTTGAACGATACATGTGCAAAGCATAGGTATCTTCGCCAAATCATCAATTACTGAAAATTCCAATAAATATTTTTTGTAAATCAAGGTATCAAACGGTGCGGGAATATTTGATGGAATGAACCAATGAATCACATTGCACAAAGAACAAATAATTCCTGGTGACAATAAAATCTCATTTCGCTGGGTACTTATTGTTTGAATAGTAAATTTTTTACTGAGACAGCAACCTATTCGCTATCATAGCAATCTTGTTAGCTATGACAGTGATTTTCTTAGCTATTGCAGCCAACAATTTTGACTCATTCAGCTGAATTTCTTTATAAATTCTATATATGTGTAATACTAAAGATTTAACTGTGTCGGAAAATAATTCGCAGTCAAGGCCAAATAATTGGCTAACGTAATCAATGATTCGCAAAAAGTGGACAGCGAAATCACATCTTGTTGTCCCAGTGAATTTTGTTTCCTCCGTATGAACAGTCTGAGATGAAAACATCGATGAATTTACAATACACATTATTTTGTTGAATCCAAAAAGATATGCACCGATTAATTGACATTTGAAATAAAATCCTTGAAATCTTAAACCATCGGATCAAAGGTACTTTTAGAACATTTCTGGCAACAGTATTTCAAATTTTGTAGGTATAAGAAGTATTCAAGGTAATTGATGGACATTGATTACGTATCCCCTTTATCATCGAAAGGGGTTTTCACATAATAAGTTATTAAAGTTCCTTTTCCTTTAACGTATATTGGACCTCTACACGTCAATGTATATCCAGCAGCTATTAGAATTTTAGCCGTGTCTTCTGTCACTTGAAGTTTACCGATCTCCCCACAGCTGTCCATTCTTGAAGCGACATTGACGGTGTTGCCCCAGATATCATATTGAGGTTTTTGCGCACCGATAACCCCGGCTATTACTGGACCATGATTCAACCCTGGAAAGGATAAATGTTCACAATTATTTCCTAAACTTCTATCGGATATCTCTTAGACAAGGTAAAATTTTTATACGAGAGAGTGGCTCAAGTCGGACCCCTTCTTCTTTTCATTGCATTAAACTCTGCAACATTGACCGATCGCTATTGAAGTTTCCATAAAAAAAAAAAATCGAAAATGGTGATAAACATCCTGAATGGAACCAGCAGTTTCAACTCGGACCACTCCATGTTTCAAATCGAACTGCCCATTTTTTAGCTTTGTATTGCAAATTCCAAACTTTCGAAAATATGTGGATGTGTTTTGTTTCCAATAATTTTTGAAATAAGCAATTTACGATGGAGAAAATCAACCCAAATAGGCACAAAGATGTCTTTCAGAATCCTCAGACCAGTTGGCGGTATTGGCATTTCCTATCTGGGACTTCAATGAAAAACATATTTCACAAAATTCAGATATTCCACGTACAATAAATTCTCCTATCATCACTTCCCACAGAAATTTAATCATTCCACCTGAAGATATTTGTGAAATGAGATTCACATCTTGCAAAATTCCAAGTCTTTCAGTAGTCACTCATTTAAATTCAATTTTCAAAGACTTTACGTACAGAATGAAATATGTGAAAACGTATGAAATTGGGGAAGAAATCTATCAATTGATGTGGCTTACAACGATAACACATGTTTGAAATACGCAGAAAAGTTATGTAAATTCTCAATGAGAGAGAATCACGCGAAGGGAAATATGAAGTAGATGGAGAAGAAAAGGGGGAAACGATAATTAGATCAGAATTCGATCAAGCGATGAGATACTTCAAAAATAATATCGCGATGGAAATCGATGGTGTAGCGAAGGAAATTGTTCGGAATTTTGTCATTGATGCTTCAGATAAATCAATCATTCAAATTATTGCGAGAAAAATGATTTCTCTAATATATAAGAGAATTTTCTTGCATTCAAATTGTGTATCAAATTGTTGAAGGATTCATTGCTTACCTATTCTCAGTTTGAACCTCTGAAAGGATTCTCGGTTGATCTGATCTAATATGGTCATCAGAGCGATGGCGAATTCCACCAGAACAATGACGTTATGATCTTGTTGTTTTAGTTCATCCTGAAAACATGTAAAGGCTTTGATTATAATGGGAGTTCATTCGAGAAGAGAGGTGCCTTCGAATCTCAAATCTACAATGTTGTTATAATTAATTCCTTGATTCGGATTCAGAAACTCATCTAATTTAATCCTTTTGTTCCGTTAATAGTTTGACTAGCAATTATTCTTTAGTACGCCAATGATCAGTGTTCATATAGAGTGTTTTAAAATTTGAACATTTTGATTTGTTTTTTTTTGCAGCAGAGAACATTACTTAAAGATACCACTGACGGGAACAGGGTAATCATCGTTTGTGGAGAAATTTATTACTGAATATCCTCACCCTTGCAGTCGCGTCTTCTTTCCCTGGACTTAGACCGCAAGCAATCATATAAGTACTCCCAATGGTTTTAATTTTTTCAATTCCTGAAAATTTGGGCTTGAGTAAAAGTTTATCAAAATCACAGATTATCTCGTTCAAAAGCCTCAGGCATTCCAGTCCTTGCTTATTGATATCAGTTTCATCGTAGAACTCTTTATAATTTGGTATCGATGCGAACATGACGGCAATGCTGCTGTATCTTTCATGGTATAGTTCCTAAACAACAAAATCTCCAAATTAAATCATTGTATATTCATTATTAATCTTCGTTTTTTTTCGTATGAATAAACATTTTATTTCTTGGGATATGTTTCAGATATGTTCAAGATGTCTAGCACTGAGAAAAAAGAAATTGTCAAATTTACATCTTGCGGAGTCAAAATTTGAACGATTTCAAAAATAGTTCGAGCTACCATAATTGAAGTTGATTTTACAACAGCGAATGTGAGATATACCACAGCTGATGTGATCTTACATTCCCAGTTGTAGAATTAACTAAAAGTGTGGTAGCTTGAACTACTTTTTGAAATCGTCCAAACATTGACTTCGCAAGATGTGAATTTTACAACTTTTTTTTCTGGGTGTGTGTGACACTTTTAGGTGTCTAAAAGACATCTTGAAGCATCTTGAAGTATCTCAAACATGTTTCAGATATCTGAAGAGGTGTCACACATATTTGAGATATCCCAAGATGCGTTAAGATATCTTTTAGATACCGTAAACTGGAGTTACTTAGGACTGCAGGGGTTGCTTTATGACATGTATTCCCTCGTGGAAATTATTCTCTGAAAAACTCTTCAGAAGTCTTCAGAACTCTGAATAAAACTTTCTAAAAGTCCCAATAGACCCTAACTATGCCAAGGAAAGCGTTAATAATTCTTGGTAACTCTGTAAAACTTTTTAAAAGTGATGATAAAATGTTGAATTCAATAATATCATTCATAATGCTAAGAATTTCATTCTCAACATCGAGAATTTCCTTCTTAATTTTAATAACATATTTGTGGGTGCGATAAATAATTATTACATTTCAGTAAGAAATTGTGAAATTTAAGAATCAGTATCACGCTTCATAAGAAAATATAATATTTTATAAAGAATTACGTATCAAATGTAAGAACTTTTCTAACAATGTGGAATTTACTTTGTTTTCCCTAGATCTGAGACGACCGGAAAAAATCTCAGGCATTTTCCCAGTGAAGACTTCTAAGAGAGAGAGCTCTTTAAGAGGTCTTTTGATTTCATATTGATTTCATTTTTCTGAGATTTCAGGAAAAAATTCTCTTAAAGAGTTCGTTGGGATAACTTTCTGGCAATCTCTTATTTTCCTCAGAAATCAACGCATCTGATGACATTCTGATATCTTTATAATAACCTTCTGAAAGGTCTGTCTGCCCTCTTACATATACCCAGAAAACAAAGTGATCCAATGATTGTACAATTATGGACACTTTGAAGTCGTACACGATTTGACAATTAACTATATGATAAGTTAACACATTATTGACCAATGCATGTCCATCAGATTGAGCGATCGTGGACTCGTTCGTTTTGTTTTCTGGGTATTCGGGAGATCTTCAAGAGTTCTTAATGATCACATACTGTTCATTGGCTCATCTTCAAAAAAATAATGTAATCAACTCACTAGAATTCAATCGATTTTCTCTCGGATCATCACAATCATATTGCTGTATTAAATTTGCAAGTCTATCCTTTCTCTTTATACCGACTAAAACGTTCCAGAACATGCCTAATAAGAATGTCCCTACGGAACTTGGCAATTGGAGTCTTTGGAGGAATAAAGGAATCTCTCAAGAAATTTGTATTGTGAAATTTCAAAAGATTCTGTCTGCTCGTGAAGATTTCTATATGGAAAACGTTTGCCATGAAACATCAGCTAAAACATTAGCTATCGTAGCTAGTTTTTAGGGTTGGCAACAAAAGTTATTGCTATGGTAACTGAAATTCAGCTGTTGCAGCAATATTTTCGGCTACCCGATAGAGAATAATTTGTTTATCCGACCCTACTACTCATAGTTAATGTCAAGGCCCTTTCCAGTGACTAGCTCCACTTCTAGCGCCTCGAAAGGTGCTAGACAACAGCTATAATTATTTTTATTAGGGTACGTTTCCTCGGATACTAATAACATAAAGCACCGTTTCTTTATAATTTGGAATTCAGTTTCATTAAGATACTAATATACCCAGCAAACACGAATGCAGGCCATTCAAAGGACCATTGACGGCCCTTCGTCGGCATCGCAGGACCATCAGCGGCCCATTGAAACGCCAGTAATCATTGTTTGTAGGGTATTAGTAATGAACATTAGAAATTAGTCGTCACAACTCACTTGCGTCGTTCTCGTGGCCAAGAAATGATCAGCTACGTGCGCTGGAAGTATATTTTCTAAAAGAATTTTGTTAATACCTCTCATAGTTTCTACATCGTTTTGTTCTACTTTGAGTTTGTTTTGCCAAAGGAAATTCGTTCTCGAAGTATATTCAACTTGTCTATCTAGAACGTGTAGAATGAGAATTATCAAGGTAAGAGAATAACCCATTTTCATCAAATATTGTACATTATGGTATCTGAAAAAATGTATCACTTTAGGTTTCTTCATCCAAAAAAATCGGTGATTTTTGTATATTGTGCGTGGACATGTACCTACCTGATATCGTTTATGACATTTTCTCTAATGAGCATTACAGTTGTTTGTGAAAATATGAACAACACGGAAGAAGCCGAGACGAGCATTGCATAAAATTTCAATAAAAAACCTATCCTCAAGTGTGTCCAACCTACAATCAACGCCATGACAGCGGAGTACGTGTAGAGCTAGAAAAATAAGTGATATGGTGCATGATCCTCGGTTCAACGATATAACAATGCAATGAGTTCGTACGAACCGACGCAAATGAATTGTAATTGTTATCAAGGTCTTCAACCGTATTTATATCGATTAAGCTGACCAACGATGAGGTTACAGCTAATACAGCGGTAATCAAATATATTGCTATCCTAAGACCTCGGCTGAGCTGTAGAGTGTACAGTTCATCAATTCCATTGATAATGTGAGATTTAGGATCCCCGGTACCCCGCCACGCTATCACCACGAAGATGATCAATACGATTATTCCAGCACCGAAACAACCAGGAACTGTAATACTTCTGAAATTATATAAATACCGTCACAATTCTCTGGTTTTATCCCTCATCTCGAACAAAATACCATAATAGTCAATTCACCTTGGAAAATGAATAATCTGCAGACAAAACATGATAATGTACATGATGCTTGAAGCTAGAACAAACCAATGGAATTGTTCTTCGTTCTGTTCATTGTACTGACGTTCTTGCTTGCTGTCTGTGAAAGAAAGCGTCAGAGGCGATATCCCATCATCACCGTTTCCGTCTTTACACCATTGTCTGTTGGATTTGAATATCCTTTTATCTTACGATGATATGAAATTTCGCATTTTATACGTAAAAGACAGCTCCTAAATATTTACCTCACGTCACAACAACTAGCGTTATTGGATAAGAGATTCGATTCGATTAAAGCCACGCTCTATGAAATTGAGAAACAATTTGCTGAGTGTGTGTTCTTACAAATCATTTAATAATTATTACTCACAGTCAAACCTATATTCTTAGCTAATGTAGCTTCAGCGATGTTGGCAAACGGTTTATCCGCGCCCCAACATTCCACGTATTTTGTCATTTTACTACTCGGTCTTGATCTAATGGAAAATATGTTGTTGTTGAGTATTGGTATCTGGAAAAGAAAATTAATCAAACAAGAATGATAGGGATTTTTATACTCACCTCGATGGGATCGGTCCCGGACCGCATGCTCGATTATTGTGATTCTCCACACCGTTATCCTCCATCGCTTTCTGTACAGTGACAAATATTTGTTGTGTAAGATAATATAATACAGGACTGAGAAGAAATTTGATAGAAAAAACTCGAGTTTATGTGAAGGAAGAAAGGATAGAAGAAATGGGAGTTTTGTCCAATAAGTTACATTTGATAAAAGGTTCACCAATGTTATAGGATATGTGAATATCATAACTGAATAATAAATATACCTTTGGTGGTACGATAAGGTACGTCTCGATTTTATGTTGCGCGAGATAACTCTCTCGAGACCCACCGTCACCAGGTTCTACCTCAAAACGGTTCCCGAGCTGAAGAAGGGTTGCCTTCGTTATGTGCACTCTCCTTGAAAGCATTTTATTCATAGTCGACTGTTGTTAAATAAATAAAAACCAGTAACAGAGGCAAATACATTTATTATTTCTATGTGGGAAGAAGAGCTAGACTCTAAATCTATTCGTATACGCGGCGTTAGATGGATTATGGATAGTTTAGTTACAGTATTTGTACAATTACGTGGTTTGTATACTCGGTGTTTTATAAACTGTGTATGAAATATTCCTTATTGTGAACTACACACGTGTACGATTATCTTCATGCATAGGGCTTACATTTCATTTTCTTTGACTTAGTCGCCATTTTTTCGAATTTTAACTACACAAAGTACAGAATTTTTTTTAAATCTACTGTCTGAAATTTTTAGAGTGAGATTTCACTCTCCAAGCAGCCAGAAGTGAGCTTGTCGAAATTCCGAGTGAAATTCCCACTCTTTTAGAGTGAAAGTCTGAGGTTTGAGGCTAGAAACTCACAGCCACTCCAATTATAGAGTGAATTTTCCGCTCTAAAAGAGTGGGGGTTCACTCAAAACGAGTGAAAATCCCACTCGAAGCAGACTGGCTCACTTCTGAGACTTAGTGAAGTGAAACGCTTGATTTTTCACTCTTCCAGATTTAGAGAGTAAGAAATTTTTATTTTAATTGGCCCAAATGAATATTTCTTTGGAGAAAATGAATGTTCTTTTGATACAAACAAATTTGTTATTTGAAAAAATAATCAAATAACAAATTTTCTTGAATGAACAAAATATTTATTCCACTCGAAGGAATATTCATTTAGACCTATTCGAATAACAGTTTCTGAAATTCAATGAAATATTTTTGTCTGTGTATGGGAAAAAATTTTATAGTCATTAAAACCATGAGAAATATCTTCCCATACAGCACAAAAGTCCCCGCAAAGAGGAGAGCTCCCGTTATGACAGTAAACATGAATTCATTATGAATAGTTTGAATTCAAAATGAACTCTTGATGTATAACTTAATCTTCAGAAAGAATTCATATCACGAATTCATAATGAAATATTCAGGCATTCAACATGTATGCATTTTGAATTCATTTTTACTGTCATAACGGGGACTGTTCAAGAAGTTCTTTCAGAAGTTTTGTGAATTCAAAATGATCATTTGTGCTGTCTAGGTTTTTCAATCATCTTAACAGGTTGTTTTCATTGAGTTTTTAATAATAATTACACTATAAAAATATGACGCGTGTTGGTGAATGAATATTAAATGAGGTTGCGTTGGAAGTTGAATTAGTTGAAAGTCGAACTGAAATCCCTATTAAAAATGCCTAGCAGAACCAGACAGGAAATACTTGTCTGTCTTTGATCGGTCTCCGTCCCAAGAAATCCGGTCAAGGACTGGTAACATTTTTACCAGAATTTGTCCGGAATTCCTAAGTTGAATTATGAAAATAAGTATAAAAATCCTTGTCACTTTTCAACTGGATATTACTGTCTGAAAATTCTAAATAGACAACGGTACGAGCATTTTTATCAGTTTTCAATTGAATATCCAAGTGTAGGAGTTGCGGACTAAACCGTGGGAAAATTTCATCAGTCTTTGATCAAATTGCTTGAAACAAAAGTCGGTTAAAGAGGGACGAATATACTTTTGCCCAGTACTGCTTGATATTTTCAGCAGGAAAGAAACGATCTCGTTGAAACTTGACGAAAGTTTTGATACACAACCGCCAGTACCGTTATCAAAAATGAAAATGAAGTATCAAACCTATTAGCAGTTCACAGAAATTGTACAATTTCACACGTAATTGAACATCAATATTCTATTCATATTTATTTCGTGATATTATAGTGGAATCGATAAAGCACGTGATTCAAAGATTACAATTACTATTGTGGTTGACATATGTTGATAGATTTTGACCACAAAGCATATCCTGAATGCAGAATTAGAAACGCAGTTGAAGAATTATAACAAAAGAAAATATGATTATATTTTCGCCAACCCAATGTTCCTTTTCTGGTCAAGTGTATATCATGAGAATAAAAATTTTACGTTTTAGTATCCAAAAATTTCTTTCGATCAGCTCGATGTATTTTGAATATTTGACAGACCACTCACTGTTTCCGTGTGAATTTTGCAGTCCCTGAGGAAAATGCTACACAAAACTGAAATAAAACCATCGCAACAGATCCTGAGATGAAAATCAAGAAAGTCCATTCATGTGGAAATTGAAACCTAGTCCCATACTGGTGCAGTGCCGTTGGCGGAGTTACCAGCGCTGGCAAATATTAACAACTAGTTGAGGGCCAGTTGATTTGACTGTACTGACTCGGAGTCCGAATGATAACAAGGTTTGACATAAGGCCCAGTTCTGGGGATACAATACTGCCCATGCAGACAATATTCATCAGCCTGTATTGCTACAACTGCGGTATTTTTTATGGTCCGATTGTTCTGATACATTCAGTTTAGGAATGATTCCATCATCAAAGATGTATCGATTTGATTCAGGAGACAGGCGACACAATGGAAAGAATGAATCTAATTCTAATCCATAGTAAAATACCCTAGTCGAAATTTTGGACAGGAAAATACCAGGGCCTGACGAGGCATGCCTGCTTTCCTACTCTCTAAATTCCTTGGAGTGAAAATTCACTCTTGCCGAGTGAAAATACTGCAACTCCGGAAGAGTGACAAATTTCACTCTTAAAGAGTGAATTTTCACTCTCTAAGAGTGGAAATCAACTCTGGTGTTTGGAGTGAAAAACTCACTCTTAGGAAAAAGAGTGAATATTGACTCTTAAAGAGTGAAATTTCACTCTTCAAGAGTTGAGCTCCCACTCCGTTCTAGAGTTGCAGTACTTTGACTCTTTGAAGAGTGAATATTCACTCCAAAGAATTTAGAGATTATCAAGTCCTTATCAGGTTCCGTTACGGGTTTCCCTATTTCACCCGATTTTATGGGAATCTCATTCGAACTCTATTGTACCCCTGCGTTACAACCCTATTTGACTCCTCCTAGGGAAAGCAGATCAATCCCTTGTAAGGGCCTCTTAGATTTCCCTTAATTACGGTTTGCGGATTCGAAACTAATCAGGACCTTGTTATAAATAGGAAATGCCTGATCAAATTTCTACTAGGGTAAATATGGGCGAGAATGTAATAAAAATAACTTTTTCGTCCATATTCATCCGAGTCCAAAGTTTAACAATTTCCATTTGTTTTTATGCAGTGGATGAAGGTTAAAAATCTGATTGCAAATAGGAAATTTGGACAAATGAGAGATTCGTTGTTCAAAATGTATATTAATCGTTGGTTTAACACTGACATGACCTAGGTTAATCAGATCGGTGTCATGGGTTTGCCAGAGTTGATTCAGTATCGCAACGAATCTGGCCATTCTCAAGACCCAGTGTTACGCGATGTCTGTCAGATAAATGGCACCAATCGAAAAACAGTGATGGTGGTACACTACCGGCTCAATTGTTTTTGCCAGAGTCTGGCAAATAAATTCCCACCAGTATTGGATCATTTGTTCATCCCCGGGAATTTCCACATGGCCGTGCAGAACCGGACAAATCCCTGCCCATCTTCTCTCACACGCGTAGAGACAAATTCTTAATGAAATAGAAGTTTTTAAAAATGAATTCGCTGAATTAGCCCAACGTTCGCTATTATAATAAAAACCTTGCTGAGGGGTACGACGAACTGCTCGATCCAACAACAGGAAATGAAAACAGGAGAGAAATTTATATTGGGATTTGTTTGAATTGACTAAATTTTGTTTGAATCAACTGAATTTTCATTTAAATATGAACATACTAGAGTTTTAGTTGAATCAAATAAACTTTTATTCATTTCAAATCAAATTCACTTGAATCGCGTGAAATTTTATTGGATGCAATGAAATGTCTAGGAGGTTCATATTCGAGTAAACTATTTTTCTGCACTGAGAAAAGTGTATGGAATTGATTACCATTCGCTCTAGTTCTCATCGCGACTTTAGGATAAGAATTGAGTGCTGACTCGCGATTTGGTGATCATTACGATGTTAACCTATCGTTCCCATGGTGACCTAAACATTTTATCGAACTCACTTCGATTTTGAATAGTACTTATTACAATTTTGGAATTTCTGTCACCGAATTCCTATTCTTTCTAGTAATGGTGACCGTATACTTCTCTCCGTGTGGGTGCAGGAATTTTGAAATCCAACGCCCTATCCTGGTCTTGACGCTCTTGTTCCCTTGTTTTTGGCAACACGGACGGAAGCATATACTTCCGTTCATTATTATTGAAATCGTGGTTAGATAATTACATTTTCATTTTATTTTACTTGCACTTGCTGGAAGCACAGTGTTATATAATGTACCTAGTATTGAATAGTTGCTGGATGTGTCTGGTTTGAGAATAATGGATACATCTCGGTTACATTTATTTGAAAAAAGTATTTTTATTTTCTGTTGAATTCGATTTCAAAAAATATGTTTTGCATTTTGTTATTCGATTTGAATGAATGAGTAATAATGGAAAATGAATGATGAACGGTGTTTGAACCTATTTGTTTCAAATAGCTCCCACATTATTATACGTGTGGAATTTATGTGATATCTTTTACCAGGGAAAGGTTAGAGGGTTAAAGGTGGTTCTGTAGGATATGCATGTCCGCTCTAAATTCAAAGTTGGTTCCTATCCTGTCCCATACTTTAACTATATCTGATTTGTATTTGCCGCAATAACTACTCGTTATACCATGTTTCATATTCATTTCAACAGCCATACTCATCAAGACTCATGTAAAAAACACAGATATGGTTATATCTAGTTTTTCTACACGGGGAATAAAAATTCATAACGAAAATAAATCTTACCCTGGTAAACCCCCACTTTCCATATGATTAGCCAAAGTAACATCATCACTCCATACGTCGAATTGCCACTTACGAAGTCCCAGAACACCGCAAAGGACATTTCCAGTGTGAATTCCTATTCTCATATCAACGTTGAACCCAGTTGCCTCCCGAACGAATCTGCACAACAGAATTATACGATTTTCACACACATTATTGAGATAAATTCATCTTATGCAATCACAGAGAAAAAGGAATTCGCTGTGACAGCGAAATCTACTTTTGCTGGGTTCCTTTTGCCAGAGCAGCAAATTTTTTGCTGTGACAGCAAACTATTTGCTGTTCCAGCAATCTTGTTAGCTGTGGCAGCAAAAAATGTTTGCTATCCCAGCAGAATTTGTTTGCTATTCTGTATATAATACTGAAAATTTGCTGGCGGAGAAAACATTTGTTGTTGCTACAGCTAAAAAATTGCTGTCGTAGCTAACACGATTGCTGTTATAGCAAATTTTTAGCTATGTCAGCAAAAAATTCTGCTATTCTATATACAATACCTCGATTTGCTGCGTCAGCAAATTTTTTCTCTCCGTGATATAACAATACAATTTCTCGAGAATTACAATTAGATGCACCTGAATAAATTGTTGAATGATTCTTGATAGAATTTCACATTGTTTTTGTAATTTTGCTATCTTTCATGATAGAATTTTAGTATAATTTTTTATTGGGAAGTTACATTTTTATATTCACATATTTGCTTGATTTTACACAGATCCTCTACAACCCGCATATGATATGCTGGAATATTTATTTATCAAAATCATGGATGATTTTGAGAAATAATCATATCCAACAAATTATCACATCTTGAAAAAAGAAGCTGTTGAATGAACCGAAATAATGTTGACCTAATCTTGGCGCTAATTCGATTATAGTGAATCTTACTCTGCAATTGATAAAAGCTCTGATCAGATGCTGAATCAACCAAATCAACATCCAAGGGTCTTTCCTTCAATGAGAAAACATCAGATTTGGCTCAAGTCCCTAAGGATTTGAATACGGCGAATTTCACCGTACGCTTGATTCAACTGAATGTCAATTGAAATGATGATTGATCGGGGACTTACTCCAATGGATATTCAGTTGACTCAATCCCGCGGCGGAAATCACCGTATCCAAACCCTTACGAACTTGGTTCCAGTAGGGGAGACCGGGGATAGTTGACCATAGGGGTAAGCAGACTAACGGCGGAAATCTCGGTGAAGACCCAAGTGTCGCGTTTTTCAACTACAGCTGAATAATTGTTCTTATTAACCGGTTCAGTGGTCAGGGACGCAAAGTCACTGTCGCATATTGTTGGGGACTAGTAACACATTTTCAGTTTATGAACCATGTAAGTAACATTTATCTTCCGTTCATACTTTGTTGTGACATAGACAAATTTATTGTTAATTACTTTCCTATTGATCCAGGTATTGGTTTCATAGCTGTTCTTCATATGACATAACATTAATTTCGAGTCACTGTTGTAAGTTAGGTTTTATATGTGATCAAACACGAAAATGACGTTTGGGGCTAGTTGACTAATTACTCGTTTCAGGGCTGGATAAGTGGTTACCCCGTGATCTCACGCTAATCACTACACGGAAAGACCGAGTTTTTCCTGGTGATTTTACCAAAAATACTCAAAGGTGATAGTCTAATGATTATTTTTCACAGAATATATTTATCAACTTCCCAAGCGTGTGGTCAACCAACCCCGGGCATGGATAGATTGACCAACTGTAAGTCATGTTAGAAAATGAATTAGATATGCACTACCATAGTTTATTTTGACATTTTTATGATTAATTTCGAACAGCCTCATAGTGTCTCTATCAATTTCAGTAGTTTCCATACGCATCGGTATTGAAGCAGAAAAAATATACATATCCTTGCAAAAACTTAATCAAGTATTCCCGATCTCCCCTATTTTTTTTCTGACTGTCGTAGACCTGTTTACAATCTTCTTTCATCAGAGTTGAACATTCTTTTCAAAATTCTATTCTCGCTACGAAAGATCTGTAAACATCTTGGTGAACTTTTTGAAGATTATGACATCCATGAAAACATTTCTCCAGAGCCGTAGCTTGGAATTTTCACGCCCCTGTATATATCGTAGTACCCAGATAGCAATGGCCTCGTCAAAGTATTTTCCAAAAACTATCCGAATATTAAAAAGAAAACGAAAAAGAATTTGAATCTCTGGTTTTGCGCACATGGCGTAGACCCAATTCGCCTTGTTTTCGTTACGGCGCTGCATTTTTCAAAATATTGATACAAGTAATCTGGAACTGATTGACACACTTTTCCAAACACATTACCAAACAATGTTGCATCTAATTTTAAGCTAATGAAGAATTATTTTTATCTGCGAGAATTGAATTATTGAGTACAAATATTGTAAGAAACATGTTGTGAGGAATGAACATTTTATAAACAAAAATGAAAAAGAATATTCTTGTTCTCGTGAGATCTTACCGTATAGCATTAATCATTTCCAACCCCATATTCACGCAATTGTAGGCATGGTTTGGTCTCGATATTGGAAGTCCCGATACGCAGTAGTAACAGTCACCGAGTATCTTGATTCTCATGCACTGATTATCCTGGGGGAGAAATATGTACATGATTTGATATTGAGGAAATCATATTATAGTGTTCATGGTAAAATCAACGTTTCCAGTTCATTAATCAAAACTAGTTTCTAAATAATCCATGATAACTGATTCCTGACTGGAAATTATCGTCATCTCGAGTTTATATTATGTAAAGATGTGAGGAGGTGATTGGAAATCCAGGATAGCTCTCAAGGGTATAACGAGGATTAGATGCAGATGATATCTCATTAAGAATAAACTTATTTAATCTAAATCAGGATATCCATATATGATCCAAATGAATTTCAATATTGTTGCATATAGTGGTTTTTAATGAGAATTTTGCTTCAACTTACAAGCTGATAAAATAAGATAAGCCATGAAAGTGATGCGTGTTAGATCAGATATTGAATTGAACTTGAAAGAGTTGGTCAAAATTACCCTGTTAAAAATGTCGGATACATCCAGACTAAAATGTATTAAATTTTTGTTTGGCGTTGTTCGCCTTGGGTGGAAAAATTTGATAGAATTATAATGAAATTTCAGAATTGTATTCTATATAAACTCGATAGAATTTCTATAGGAATACCAATACAATTATATCGAACATTTCCATTTGGATAGCTTTGTACGACATTTTTGGCAGGGTGGGTTCGAAGTGGACTTCAGGTTGGATGAGAAGGGTCCAGTTCAAAGCCACTTGGTTGGAAGTTAGGGGAATCATTGACCGTGAAAACAGCTCGCATTCTCATGCAATAAATGACGCTCGCCCACATTTCGTGATAGATCGCCTGATGATCCACGAAAAGTCATCCACATTTAACTTGAAGAGATGGATTATATTTATGATTTCTAATCATACGGTTGTTGAGAATCTCGTTTAGTTTTCCTTCAAAACAGCACAATGTACATTTGGAATACATTGTTCCTGTTCTCCACTTTGATGTTGACGTTACAGTAATTCGAGGTTATGTTTCTACATACAGCTTTGGAACAGTTTTGTTTGCTAATCAAACACGTCATGCCTTGAATGAGAACGTAGTTTTGTGTTTCGAATATGATTACAGCAACATTTTGAAGTGTTTGAAAAGTCACTATAAAAGTATCTTAGAATAAGATATCAGTTTTTGCAGTGTTGTTGTGGAGAAAAAAGCTTGGAACAGGTGATGCATCCTCAGTGAAAATAAACCATATACGTGGCGTATATAACGGATTCATATATGACATCTATTGAATTCATATACGGGCTATATACCGGGTTTTGGCCTATATATGGGTCATGTTTAATCTTAATATAGATCGAATGATCATATATGAATTTCATATGTGTCATATATGAATTACGACTGTGTCCGAACAATAAGGTGACATAGCATTTATTTTGAAAAATCTCTATTTATTCTCAGGAATCAAGTTCATCGCCTTCAAAGTAATCCCCCCGGAATACAATGCACTTATGCCAACGCATTTTGCAATCTTCGATACATTTGTTAAAGTCGGTTTCCGGGATAGCCTTCAGCTCTTTCTTCGATTTAGCTTGGATCTCCTCTATCGACTCGAAACGGTATTCCAGGAGCGATCTTCTGAGTTTGTTGAATAGCCAGAAGTAGCAAGGTGCCCAATCAGACGAATACGGTGGTTGTGGGACGATATGGGTCAAATTGTTTGCGAAATAGTTACGAAGAATCAATGCTGGGTGAGCCGATGCATTGTCGTGGTGCAAAAACCGGGAGTTGTCTCGCCACAATTCCGGTCTCTTTAGGCGAATGGCTTCACAGTAAAGAGTAAAACTCACTTTTAACCTTAATATCGGCTTATTTTGAGATGCAGCCAAAACTAGCTCTATCTCAGCTGAAAGTAAGCATCCAAAACAATTGCCGACACAATGGAAAAGATTGAATTTCAGTCAAGTTTTCAAGTAGATGCAGCCACTTTCAGTCAGACATTTTACGGTGTTCTCGTAAACGACGTATAACGCTCAAATAATATTCTTTGTTGACAGTTTGAACCGGTGGAAGGAACTCAGAATGCACAACACCACGATAATTGAAGGAAACAGTCAACATAACCTTGATTTTTGAGCGACTTGGCGCAGTTTTTTTGGTTTTGCCTCACTTTCAGCGTGATATTCACTTGATTGATCGGTTGTTTCCGGGTCATAAGCATAAATCCATGTCTCATCTTCCGTGATCATCTTGTCCTGATAGTTAGAAAGCTTTGTTTCACACACCTCAACGCGACGATGTTTTTCCAGGAAATTCGGTATTTATGGTACTGAGGCCCAACACATCCTCCAAAATGGTATTGACTGATCCTTTTGAAATGCCAACATCATCAGCAAGATCTCTAATTGTTAATCGACGATCTATAAGCACCAAACCTTTGATTTTTTGGACGTGAACTTCGTCAGTTGAAGTTGATGGTCAACCCCCTGGTAAAAATCGAACGTGCTTGGAACAACGTAAAAGCGTGCAATAAAGTGACAGGAGCGTTTGTGAAAAGTTTTTGCGGCCAAATGAGTCTATGTCAAATTCCTGCAAGCGTGCTATCACTTTTCATTGAACGTCCAACGCACCCTTTCCACTGGACACTCTTCTACAACTCTTTAGTAACTGTTTTCTGACGTTTTCAAGACGCTTATAGGACTTTTTCGTGCATTTGTTTTAGATGACAGAAAATTATATTATTTTGAGGTTATTTCATACTTTTCATACCAGTTGTTTGGTTAAAGAGTTTCATTCATAGTCAAACAATAATTCTGCTGAATCATCGAACTATAAAACACTTCTTATCTTTGACATGTTAAAGATAATTGAATTGTTTTACGCATGTAATTATTACATGTAAGATTAGAATTGATTTGTGAATTTTGAGTTTGGAGAATTGTTTCCATTTCATGCACAATTTTAAATTTATAAAACATTTCAAATCGCCTTTGACGTGTTCTCGAATAAAAATCAAGAATTGATAATTTTTTAGTATTATCGATCCATTTTTGAGGTTATTCTTCTCACTGTACTTAGTTTCGAAGTATATATTCATAATCAACATTTTGCATTGGAGTTTCCCTAATTTTTTCATAAAATTGGGTAATTTTTTTTGAAAGGTCAGATAAAAAATCGAAAATTTTATTACGCTGCTAAAACAGGCCGTGGCACGTTTTCTTGAATATTGGAAACACGTGCAAGCAAGCTTCTAGGTCGTTTACGTCTCTTCATTGTCATTTCCTATAATTCGAATAGAACGCTTTGATACACGTTCTATACCCGCCAAATGACACTTTCAGAACGCTTCTACTACTTTTTATTGACCCTCTGATTACTCTCACAGCACTCTCTAACAACCTTTTTGTAACTCTTCCCAGCACGCTTTATTTTCACCAGGGCGAGGACGCTTTTCGTCTTCGACACGTTCCCGACCTTCTTGAAACTTTTTATATCACTTGTAAACATTTTTTTTCGACATAGTCTCATCACTAAAGACTTTCTGCACCATTCTCAACGAACGGGCAGCAACAAATTCATTCCGCAAACGAAATTCAATACAAATCCTCTGCTCAACAAATGCAGACATTTTAAAAATCGAAAAATCCACTTTCAGCAGCTTACAAAACGAAGCGTGGCTCAAACACTCATGAGTATTTTGATGTGACCCTTGGCACGGATATCAAAAACAGTCTTACTAACCTAAAAATGAGAGCACTTCCCCAAATACATTTGCACACAGAGTTTGAATTCAAATGTTACCTTACTTTTGAGACACAGTAGTATATATAATTTATATATGAACATATGTTTATTATATACGGTTTTTATAAAGAACATATACACTGGAAAAAATATTTATTTGTCCTCTCTCCATAAAATATTTATCCATAGAAATTAAATATCCAATTGGATGCAAAAACTGATTACTTGTGGCGAATAAATTATTTATTTAGAGGACCAATTTATTTGGGGCAAGCATTCCATTATTCGATTCGATTGAATATTTCATTAATTCTAAGAAATATTTTATGGAGAGAGGGCAAATAAACTATTTATTTGGCTAGAAGAAATTTTTTTTCCAGTGTATTACTTTTCATAATCTCAGTCCGAAAATCCTATCAATTCCGATTAATCCCTATCAACCGCGCAGAATTCAGAATTAAATTCAATGGGTATTAATCGGTTTTGATTGAAATCCGAATTCTACACGTTTAATCGGAATGAATGGGTTCTTGTGAGGGAGAAGTTTTACGTGAAATCAAATTTGTTCGCATTCTTTTTTTATTGCTTTGAAAATTCATTTACCATTCGAAGAATGTATTCCCAAAGTTTTAAGTCCCAACGAAAGTCATAAACGTCCCTAGGAAGTTACCGAAGTAATATCGACGATATATCAAAAAGATTTCATGATTATGTATCAAATATATACCATTATATGCATTTTGTGTACAAATTATATGTTTATTATATATACCTTGTATATAATGAGTGACGGTGCGTTAAATGTTTGATTGAAACATGTAGGAATTAAGATAATCGATTATTATTCAATTATTAACGATAATATCGTGACATCCCTACTCAATATGTGTTTTATCCCACACCGGAGACTCTAACTCAAAAATTAATGAACCTTTAAATTGACTTGAAAATTTCACCAGATCTTCTTCGAATTACTCGCCATCAAATCAATTTGAAATGACGTGAACATTTCGTCATTAAACATTGTTCTTAACACTTTGTTCATCGGAAAAAAGTAATTTTTTCTTCAGAATGTCCTCAAATTTTCAAATTTTTTGTTCTCTTTTGCTAAATTTAAGTGAATGCGAAGTGAAATAACGTATTTCAATGGAAAAATTCCGTTCCGTTGAATTTCGTTAATTACAAGGATCTGGTCATTCTTCGGGGCAGAAACAAGGAAGCTTATTTCGAACAGCAGCTCGGCCACCATTCTGTTCATTCTCATTGTTGAACAAATTTGTTTGTATACCTTGAAATTTGGAATATATTATGTGCTTTGCATCCATTCCATCACTCCTCTGAGTTTTTTGTAACAAATTTATGCATTTTAATGATATATATTTTGAGATATCTTGGGACAAAGTTGAAAACTTGAATATTTACAAAAACCATTCTCTCCTCGTATTTTTAAAAAAGCTAATACGATCGATACCAAAACAGTCTCGTTTCTACCTTTGAAACGGCACCATTGCCAATATGAAGCAAATTTGGAATCAATACTAAAAATAGAATTTCAATCTAAAATCAAATTCTGATTTAATAAACAAGAAATCGAATTTCTCCTCCAAAATATAAAAACCATGAATACAAAGCAAAAGAAGAACGATACGGTTACAGTTTTTAACGCTCTATTCAATTGCTGTTTGTTACGCCTTGCTTTGGGCTCGTTTTCGTCCATGATTTTTCGTTTTCCGAATAATAATTCGCTCTCTCAAGTTCTGAATTCGATAGAAAAATTACTAAATTGTCGAAAGTTTCGTACGGTATTGTTTTCCATGCGATTTCGCAGCATACGGTTATTCGTGTTTTTTATCTCATTCGCACATTCCTCGTGGATTATTCCGAAGCCTTTTTGTGACGATAATTTCATAATCCAGTTCCAAGTAATTGTGTAACAATGTCGATGGGATTTCATTCTCATTATCAACGTTTGATCAAAACATGCATGTATTAAATCTATGTTCGAGATGAATTATTCAAATATTTAACTTGTGTAAAGAACTATATATCGAAAATGCACAATCGATTGGAAATATATTAAATAATACAACGATACATGTCATGCACGATTTTGATCGTAAATGCAGAATTAATCTGAAATACAGTGTCTGATTATCTTCCGGAGAGATATTGGAAATGCTCTTATACGCAAAATGCATCTCATTGCGAGCTCAAAGCATCCATTACGGACTATCGTCTTACAATGCACAGACATTTAGATACATGACTTGATTTTCGTTAAATATTCCTCATATCGTATGTGTTCGTTCTATTGATCGAATGGTACAGTACGTACAAATTGTAAGCGCATTATTTCGTATTTTAGAAATGTGAGAGAATAGTGATGATTGATGTGCATTATAGTGATTGAAAAAGATTACTACCTCAGGAATTTAAGAGATGTGTAATGCTGAGTTAGAGGAAAACTTGAGATAAATCGGTTTTGTTATAAATTTTCCTCCATAACAGAGGTACAAACCTCGTAAATCATTAGAATATTTTTTTCTAGGATATTATAAGATAATTTATTTGTGATAATAATTTCTGAACAGTCCAATTTCACTGTAATATGTAGATTTTGAAAAAGATGTCAGAATTTTATTGACAGAAAATTTATACTGAGAAAGCAGGGCCATACCAATAAGCGTAGGATAAATTGGTATAGCTTTTAATAGTTTTTGGCGTAGTTTGGCGTAGAAACATTTTCTCAAGGGTTTCAACCACATATTTATAAATATCTCTAGAGACCCCTTTCATGCAAGATGAGTGCAGTATACAAATAAATGTTGTTCCTTTGTCGAAGTAAATCATTTCTACATGGTTGGATAGGTGTTCTCCAAGAATTCCAGCTGTTCGAAATAATTTATGTTCCTATATGTTCTCATGCGATTGGAATCAAAAGCTTATCCACTGATCATTACAAAAACTTTTGACCTTTAGGTTTTATTGAATCTGCATCGAGGCTTTCCTTACCTGTGCGATTTGATCGAATCTACCAAAGAGTTCATTCAGTGTCTTGACTAGATCAGAGGCTGAGAGTTGTTCAGATAATGGAGTAAAGTTCACGATGTCGGCGTAGAGTATACTGAAATCAGAATGGTCTTCTATATATCATAAATGTAATATGAATCCTTATGTATAGTATATAGGACTCTCTTCAAATCATTTTTGTTTTTCTTTGTGGCAAAATGCGATTGAATGAAGGGAAATTCGAAGAAAGAAAAATATGAGGGATTTGTGAGATAGACATCTTTCTTGTGTAACCGCAGCATGTTTCATTTTCACCAAGGGTAAACGATAAAATGCATAAGTCACTCACCTGACGTTATTGTGACGCTGCACATACATTTCATGAAACCTAGTTTGTGTATGTTGAGTTGCTTCTTGACACGCGTCAGCCATTTTCAACATTATACTCCGTTTCACCTGATAAGTATAGAAAAATCAACATTTTTTTATTTTAGCGATAAACTTTAGACTCAAATTCAGAAGTTATTTTGATGAGATTTTAGGAAATGTGCACGTAGGAGAGTATATAAGACTGATTGCCATTCGCCCAACTAACATTTCAGTTCTTGAAGATATCTAAAAGAATATAATGGGATCCAGCTGGGTTTTTCAACAGGGTATCTTGTCACAGCTAGCTCAATTATTTTTGACAATCAATGATTCATCACTAGCTTGTATTCCTGCACAGTATTTGTCATACAGCCACTCTTCAACCACAGGAATGCCCATCTTAGTTGAAGATGTCGCTGTATCACGAGAAAAACATTGCCTAGTAATCATCTTGTTATGGACCAGTTGCTATTATACGTTCATGAAAGAGTAAATCATCATAGTAAATCATCTAACTATTGGCACATTATTCAAACAAAATCCTACTAGACAGCACTGAAAAGAAATTCAGTATAATAGTTCTCTCAAAGATGCTGTATGCTTCTGACAACTGGTCGAAAGAAAGGATGACCCGCGCAGGAATTCACAGTCTCGCAAATAGTCTTGCGTTGTGTTTCAAGTGTCTTGCTTATGAAACAATTTAATATTGTAGCGAGATCTCGCTAATAATCTCGCTTGAATTCTCGCATAGTATTGCTTGAATTCTTAGAAGAAATAGTGCAAACGTAGTTACATCACTTCAAATTTTAACCCTTTCTCCCAAACGTATGGAATATTTTATTTTCTCATTGAATTTTTATTGATGCATGCATTGATTTTTCATCTTTGACTAATCGATCGTGTAGTTTTCCGCTACAGAAAAGATATTTCCATTTTCAAATATCATGATAATTTCTTGAGAAGGTTATGGGATCGATAATTTAATAATTCATTGAGAATTCAGTATCACAACCATTATAACTAACATCGGTGATTCGTATCATTGGTTAGGAAGAGACTGGATTGTTTTTTGACGACAACGTTGTTAACGAAAGCTACAGTTAAGTTGTAAAGCTATAACCTGATAAATTATGAGCAATTATTCAGAAAAATCTCACTCTCCAATAATTCTTCAAGTTTTTCGGAAAATAATCATCTCAGATATGTTTTAGAAATGTCATGATCACTTGAAATTGACTCGACTTGTTCCGTGATGAATTAATGAGAAGAGATGAAATTATATTGTTTTACCGACGACCATAGCCTATTTGTATTTCATTGTATATTAGTTAATGCATGGAATGACGTTTTTTATTATTCTGTTTTCTCATTTGATACAGCATGAACCTAAATTATTCAGAGATGTATGAAAATTTCTATGGTTGAATTCATCAGATGTATAATAAAGATTTAAATTGTACCGCGAACAGAATTCCAGTAACAACATTTTTCGCATCGTATAGAAGATTTATCGGTTGGTGAAAAGTAATCATTTTAGGATAATTATTCTATCTATAAATCATTCTCAATCAAGTCAATATAAGTTCATATAAATTTCAAAAGTCTGCTACATTTATACAGTACAGTGTCATCCCAACGCGTTCGTCTTTCTTCCCGAATACCATTCGATATTGTTAAAAGAATTATAATGTTTTTTCAGTGAGTAGGAAGAATATATTCGAATATGATAAACATGCAGTTTGTAGAAAGTCGTGAGAATGTTATCCTTCATTTTTCTGGAATATCTGGAATACTTGCAAACATCTAAAAGTACCTACAGTACACACATATGAATGTGAAATCTTTTGAATATTCCATGACAACATGAATCCCATCTTACGATCATACTTTTGAGTGATGATCATTCATGAATGTATTTAAAAAATTTCGTTCTTTCATTCATCTATCCTTTGAATCTTCTGTATACGCTTCTGATTGGACCCATATACAAAACTTCTCTGGATTCCTCTCAGATTTCCTTTGAATTTCACTGCATCGAAGATAAACAATGCGACACTTCACCAACAATGAAAATCAACCCCCGTAACAGTGAGGAGAAAATCAATACCCTCTAAAAATTAATGTAGGTTGTAATTATATGAACCGTGGGACTTATTTCCTCTTATCTAGGTACCAAGTTTATTTTCATTCGCTGTGAATAAGTTATCTTGCGAAAGAAGAAGGAATTCAGGGAATCCTTGTAAGTAATACACGTTGGAAAAATATTCATCCGATCGATAGCTACAATGTATATCATGATTCGAGGTAGTACCGTAATTGAGGTATCTACTGCGTTTTTGTGGTAATATCATGAAACTCATGATATGAGATACGTTTTGAATATGAATTGATGGGATCGCGGCGGGTGATTAGAATTTTCCAATTCGGCACCACGATTTGCAAGCAAAAACATACAAAAGAGACGACGAAAATATCCATTCCAGTCAAACTCGCGATATTATTAAAAACATATGGCTATAGAAGTCTTTTGTGATGAGATGCAAGGATATCGAATTATGATTGCATCTTCTGTGGTATTTAATATCATCTCGAACAGGGATTCAATAAATACAAATCAGTCTGTAGTTTCCATCTTTTATTATTTCCGAAGAGGAATTTTACAATATCATTTTTGCTATCTTATTACCAACAATGTTTCGAATGTTGTCGATTAGTTTATGCGTTTAGATTATAGCTGAAGTAAGAGGAATGGAAATGTTTGAAATGCAATAAACCGTTCATGTATCATTTTTCATACGTTGATGACGCGCGAAAGTCCCGGAGGCAATAATTTAACCCAAAAAAAATTGTATTCCTGTCTGTAAAGTTTCTTCGATCGAAAAAAAGTCTTCAAGATTTTTGTTGGCAGTTTTTTTTCAAGTTTTCGTCAATTTTATAGCGTGAAGACACATTTGCTTACCCTCACTTATCCCTATCCCTATGAACATCCCTTAATTCTACTTCATATCAATTCGGATTCTAAAACACTGTTTTCGCAGCTCATTGAAAAAGTAGAGAAGATTGAATGATGATCAAATATCAAATCCTCACGGATCCGATACATCAGTATTTTAATTAAATTACGATTCAATTTAGTGCCTCGTTTACAGTTCATTGCTCAAACCTGATTAAACGCTATTCTCTTTTCTTTTCGTTGAAATGGGTCTACTGTTCTCCTTGAAATCCACTTTTCGTTTGAGATTTCGAAATCGTTTTTCTTCTTGAATAAATGTATCAAAGAAAAAGGTTGTAGAAAAATGGAAGAATTAATATCAAAGCAAAGATATTTTATGGTGTGTGTGAGATTCATTTGTTTTCATATGATACGGAATTTTTGTTCTCCTGGAGGAGAAAAATGTCGAATGAATTCAGACCAAAGGGGGATAACCATCGCATCAAAATGGATAAAAAGTGATTGAACCGTATTGAATTTTTTTCCGGCTCTGTGCAACCTTTTTAACAGGGAAGTGTGCTTGAGTATAATAAGACATATAAAATGTTTTAATCTTCCCCTGCCGAAGCGTATAATACAGGGAACAAAAAGAATACTTCCCTGCTTCAAAAATCCGATTCAAACTCATTAACTTGTCAATTATTAGGAAAAGGAATCAATTCATAGCTTTTTTTGATGAAAAAAAATTATTTATTGCGAATGAAAATCAAAGAATACATTAATCAAAGTATTGTCCATCGCTTTCGACTACTCTCGACCATCTTTCGGGCAAGGAATGAATACCGTGTCGGAAGAACGCATCAGCTTTGGATGCAATCCACGAATCGACCCATTTTTGGCAATCTTCGTAAGAAGTGAATTTTTGCTCAGACAAGCTATGAGCCATCGAACGGAACAAGTGGTAATCAGATGATGCAATATCTGGAGAATACGGCGGGTGGGGTAGAACTTCCCATTCAAGTGTTTCGAGGTATGTTTTCACCGGTTTTGCGACGTGCCGACGAGCATTGTCGTGCAGCAAAATGACTTTGTCGTGTCTTTTGGAGTATTCCGGTCGTTTTTCTTTCAATGCATGGCCTAAGCGCATCAATTGTAGTCGGTAACGATCCCCAGTTATGGTTTAATTCGGTTCCAACAGTTCATAATAAATCACACCCATCTGATCCCACTAAATACAGAGCAGGAGCTTAGACCCATGGATATTTGGCTTTGCCACTGATCGTGATGGTTGGCCGGGCTTAACCCATGACTTTCTGCGCTTCGGATTGTCGTAATGAATCCGTTTCTCATCACCAGTGACAATTCTATGCAAGAAACCTTTTCTTTTCTGCCGTTGAAGCAGCAATTCACACGTCAAAAAACGCCTCTCAATGTCCCTTGGTTTCAATTCATATGGAATCCAACGTCCTTCTTTTTGGATCATGCTCAAACTTTTCAGACGTTTTCCTACCGTTGATAACCGAGTCAACTCCCAATGATGTCGACAATTCTTGAAGGGTTTGACACGAGTCTTCATTGAGCGACGTCTCCAAATCAGTATCTTCAAATTTTTTTGGCTGGCCAGGTCGCTCCTTATCATCCAAGTTGAAATCACTAGCTTTGAAACGTGCAAACCATTTTCGACACGTTTGCTCAGCTAAACCATGTTCACCATACACTTCCACTAAAATACGATGGGCTTCAGCAGCACTTTTGTTCATATTGAAGTAATGGAGTAAGACTCCCCGCAAGAACACTTTATTCGGTATAAATTTTGACATGTTGAATGAGTTATGGAGTGTTGTTATTCACGATTCAAAAGAAGGTTATGTAAAACAAACGACGTCCAATAATAGCTGTTTCACGGTGAATAGATTAATGTTGGTAACAACGGGATGCTGTACTACCTACGTCAGCTTTTGTATAACGCTGCGAATTAATTCCAACACCTAATAGTTTGAATCAGATGTTTGTCCGGGAATTCCCCTATTTGATCTCATTCAAATCTAATCGGTTTGAATGGGAAATTTCTACTCAATGGGATATAATCAGTAAATTCGAATGTATACATGATCCGAATTTTCGGATTATCTCTCATTGAGTAAAAATTTCCTATTCAAACCGATTAGATTTGAATAAGATCAAATCGGAAAATTCCTGGACAAAAATCTGATTCGACAAAGATACGCGTATACGAACTTCGCTTCACTGATGATGTGACTGTCCGTTTGTTTTTTTTTCCATATATTCCTATCCAGTTTTAGATCAATTAGATTGGTTGATGACTTTTATTATTATTATTATTTTGTAATTGAAATTCTATGAGTTGCAAAGTGACATGTGACTAGTATGTATATGTACATAGTACATAGAATCCTATACCCACCTCAGCAGCGATGTAAGCTGGAATAACGCTGAGCAGCAACTGTTCCTGCTGTTCACGTTCACATTCTAATTTGATGCGGGATTCAATGACCGTTTTCGTTCTTGCGAAATTTTTGCAATGCGCATTGGCTGTGAGAATTCTATAATAAAGTCCCCCCAAAATTCCTGCCGACAGGAATATGGTTTCGCTGATAATCTGTTGGAGAAAATAAGCAAAAGTGTTACGGTGTTCGGAAGCTATTTCATATATATTGGGGTGGGATTAGACGTATAGCTAATTACAATTATTACAAGCATTACATTTCTCGTCAGAATTCGAACTTCCACAATATTTTTTTCATTCTCCTAGCATGTTTATACTACTGTGATCAAAAAGTGAGAGGAATTTGTTTATAAAATGTAAATTATTCATTTATTCCTCCAAATCAATTCCATCCCCTTCGAAGTAATCCCCGTCCGATTAAATGCACTTTTGCCGACGCTTTTCCCAGTCTTCGAAACAGTCGGAATAGTCTTTTTGCGGTATAGCCTTCAAGACCTTCTTCGATTCGGTTTTTATCTCCTCAATCGTGTCAAAACGGCGTCCCCAGATTGGCCTTTTGAGTGTGCTGAATAGCCAGAAGTCGCATGGAGCCAAATCAGGCGAATACGGTGGTTGCGGAACGATATGAACTAAGTGTTTGGCAAAAAAGTCGCGAAGAACCAATGCAGTGTGAGCCGGTACATATTATCGTGATGAAGGGACCAAGAGTTGTTCACCCATAATTCCGGCCGTTGCAGGCGAATAACTGAGCCGAATGATATTCCAACACTATCAGCGGAGTCTCTAATTGTCAATCGACGATTTTCAAGCACTAAATCTTCAATTTCTTGGACGTGGCCCTCGTCGATAGACATTGATGGTCGTCTAAAACGCGGTTCGTCTTCAACGCGTTCTCGGCCCGCTTTGAACTCGTTGTACCACCTATCGAGGTTTTTTTTGTGCCATAGTTTGATCACCAAAGGTTTTCCGTGACATTTTCAACGTGTCCGCACAAGGATATTCGTTCCGCAAACAAAATTTGCTGCAAGTTCTTTGCTAAACAAAATCACCCATCGTAAAAATCGAAAAATTCACTTTTTGTTGTTCGCAAAACCACGTGTAACTCGGAGATAATTAAACCTTTTGACAAACAGACGCTTAGCAAATGTTATAGACAGTCCTACCAACCTAGGAAAAAAAATTTATCTGCCTTCCTAATGCCCGGGAGTCTTAAATGACAATTTCACCTTACTTTTTGATCACAGTAGTACCATGAAACCTACATGGATCCAGCATGGGTCCATCTTGCCTATATTAAAATGTCGACCACTGGGAATTTTATGGAAAAAGTTAGTGATCCAAATTTTGGTTGACTAGTATGTCACTTTTGGACGGAGCACAAATTCGAGGAGAATTCGTATAGCGGATTTGAATAATTCGTTGACTCTTTCCATTATTTCAACGATCAAAATGGAAAATGAATGCCATTATTGAAACAATGGACAAAGTCAACGAATTATTGAAACGCAATATACAAATTTTCCTTGGATTTGTGCTCCGTCCAAAAGTGACACTAAGCAGATTCTTCTCTCTTTCCGATTGGTTTCTTCTGTTCAATAGAGATAAATCATTGATCAATTCCGTTGGAACTCCTGGTTAGTCGCAACCCCGTGTATGAGTTCAAGATTGGGCCAGAGTGGGGCCAAAATTCATACACGCTGGTTTCGAGTTAAATTTTTTTTAAGAGAGAAGCATATTAAAATTTGCAGATGACCAACGTGGAACCGATGAGAAATACTTTCGTTAATCCATGTAGTAATTAAATAATTGTGGGTTTTGCCAGAAATTCATTCTTCGCGCAGTCGAATCTCTGCTGTCGGTAAATCAAAATCATTGTTATATTAAAATTATCCTTCATTTTGTCACAAGCCTGCAGATTATTATCACATCTTGGATAGAATCCTGAAAATCATAATTTCAATTCGTAATCTAAAAGCTTGGACGATCAAATATTTTTTGGTGTTCACTTGAATCGATACTTCGGCTATGAAAATGATAAAACCTAACGACGCAAGAATTTTGTTACGCATCAAAGATGTAATAAGTGACATTATGACTGTCTTTGATACGTAATTGAATTGGTTCGAAGTTTTTATTCCGCAATGAAAAGAAGTTCTTGAGATTCTTGCTTTTGTATAGGATTTTATGTTTATGAATTTCACATACAAGTGATACTCACCCGAATAATGCTGCCCATTGTATACTCGGTTAGAGAGACGAGTGCACGTCCTAAATGCACAGCGACCAGTATAAAAGGAATGAACGTAGGTTTTTGTCCTTTGATTCTTGGTAAAGCAGCTATGATAGCTAATATCCCGGTAAACAAGGGCACGATTTCTCCCAGTAAAAGAATTCCAATGCCTAGAATTACGGAAGCCACCACGCCTATCGAATACCCGATTTTATTGTCGGTGATTAAGGTCGAAGGCAATTGGGCGACTGTTATTAGGCACAAGGAAGACAAGAGCATGATCGTCAAAGTCGATAGGGGAAACGTAACTCGTGACAAATCCTGTAGAATGAGAATTCCTCACTTTATGAGTCAGTAGAATTTATTAACTCTACGATAAATGTCAAATTATATATCAACAAGTTTTCAAACGATGCTAAGGATTTGATTACAATCAATAAACATATCTGTACTGATCTGTATACTTTTTATTCAAACGTTTTCCTCAAGTTAGACAAACGAATGAAATAATTTATGAATGTTCCATTGTTTCAACATAACTTACATCATGGTGGATGACATAAAGAAAGATCAAAGCCGAAATAGAACCTATGACAGCCACGAACAGTGTTCCGGTATAAAGAGATATCGTCAATTTCCCTTCGTACTTGTTGCGAAGTTCTTCAAGTTCCATAACTCCTTCATCGTCAGCATTATTCTCACCGAGATTCTCTGTAACAAGAAATGTTCTGTTGTTGAAATGGAAATTGTATAGGCTATATTCGAATAGAATGTGTATTTTCATCGTGAGGATCCTTTTTTTGTTTTTGTTTATAGACACCGAAGAAACAATTTCATATCTTGATGTAAAGAATTCTGAAATGCATAAAGTGAGTCATATTTCAAAAGATTCAACAACAACTCCCCTATGATTGCGAAGTTTTAGATTTCAAGAGAGGAACTTGGAGATTCTTCGAGTTGAATCTGGATTTAATGTTCATTTCATCGTGTTTCATATTTCATGGTACTTTTCGAGCAATTCATTGATGCTTACCACGGATAATATTCGAATTGGAAAAAAAAAATTACTGGTGCAGCGGATGATGCAAATTTTCCTTGATAATTAAAAATGTATTGTAACAGTGACAGTGCAACAACTTCAAAATCTTGTCACCAATTTTGTTAATCTTCGAATCTCTTCGAACATGTATAAATGTGTATAAATTTTATCACTCATTCTGAATGAATTTGACACATGCCGTTGAATTCTGACATTCAAACCTTGTCCAAACAGTATCGATTGATGACTGGCCTAAGACTGTCTATCCACTCAAATCAATACCCTTCGAAATTCGTCGAATAGGTCGTGCCAATTGGAAAATAATAATGATCCTGGATAGACACAATTGCAGTTTCCGCTAAACTTTAGCAAATATAGTTTTTCGGATTCGGTAATTTCCACATGGATAGCTAAGATCATATACAACAAAAATTGTCTTGACTCATGATTGTATCTTCAAAATTTGCAGGGGTTATTGGTTCGGCCACTACAAAACGATGCCCGGGAGAAAATGCTGAGAAAGCCGCCATTTTTTTGTTGGCAGCTCAGAAAAAATTCAATTCAGTTATGTAATACAGAACTTTTCATCAAATTTCGATATGTTGCTTAGTTTTTTTTGGGAAACAATTCCCAAAATTTCCTTTTTTTACGGCCTCTAGAGTGGTTTACACTCTTTAGGGGAAGATGCATAGTATGCTGATATTATAAAATAGATTCTAATTTGTAACATATGATTTTTTAGGTGCATGAAAGGATGACTCCTCCTAGACTAAATATATCTTGTTGAATCTTTATTGGGCTAATGTTTCCTATTTTTCTCTCGCTGTTCTTTCAAAACATCAGAATTTCAACCCGAAAATTTAAAACCGAACAGAAAAACATCTGCTATAAAATGAATACAATACTTATGGCGATGAAAGAAACGAACATTCCAGAAACGAATCAGGATAAGTTTTATAGGTATCTAAAAAAATGTTATCGTTGTACGATGCCTATAAATTCGATAAAATGGTGAAAAAATGACGTGTAAGAAAATCAAATATGAAACGGTGTACTACAACATTTATCACGATGATGATATTTCAGGTGATAAATCTCAAGTCACGTCTAAGGCAAATTGACGTAAAGAGATATGAAAGCGAACGAGCATCCATAGTGTTGGATTTTTATGTTACTGTAAAAGCAAATGCTATTGCCACCACATCGTAGTAAAATGACTAATGTTTTACAATAAATTTCTCTTCATATATCTCATGTAGATTTGATAACTTTTCAAAGTTCTTGTAGTGGATCATGAAGGATTCAGACAGGTTTTGGTGATTTTTTAGATATCAGAATCCTAGGGACCCATTAAAGAGGCCCATTTAATTTCGCCAAATCTCATTGAATCTGGATGAAGGTCTGGTCAAATCTCATCCAATCATTCATTAATGAAATTTGGTCATTTTTAGGAATTTCTTCAATGACAATCTCCTCGAGTCCTCACAAATCACAATGATTCTCGTACAATGTTCTGGCCAAATCTCGTGAAATTTTATTATGTTGGATTCGATCAGTTCCTTCAACCATGAAGTTGAAACGTTGGATCTAGATGATATTGCATGTGAAAATTCTTTGAAACTTCCATTTGAAATAACTAAATCTACGATTCGCAGTAAAAAAACACTAGATCATTGTCTAAGCCAACTTGTGATTGAATTCGGAACATCTGAAAGTATTGAATGGAAATATTTCAAGAACTTGTTCCTGGGTGTGATGTGAAATAGTAATCATCGAAAATAGGTTGGATGATAACAAAATTACTCTGTGCTTATAATTAATTTTCTCCAAGCAAATACACTCTCACACCTTCAATTAAACTTTTATAAAAAGTTGCTGAAGAATTATAAATTTACTCTGGATGTATGCTCTTCTTAATTGAGTTCTAGAATAACGGTATAACATGGTTAAATTTTCAGTTGAAAATTGTGGAAATATCGGTTTGATTTCTATTCGAAAATATGCTCTTCCATGGAGTGATTATTTTTTCCTTCTTCGAATGTATGGAAGAACTGAAATTCTGAGGATTTTACGCCCATGGACACGACAAAAATCTCTGACATAAAAGCAGTGTCGCCAGATAAATACTACTTTCAATGGAATTGATTAATCGTACTTTTACGTTGCGTAGAATAACCAATTGAAAGCGAATATTCAATATTATTCTGGCGACACTGCATAAGAGAGGACCCCACTGTTATTATAATTTTATATTACACTGGGAAAAAAATCAGCAGCATTTGCTTCTATGATCAGGTAATGACTGCCTGATGATCCGTATCCAAGTGGTACGACAGTGTCTGACTGACTTTCCAGCAACTTCATTGATTCCATCATTGTTTTGTTTCTCACATAACCTCCCTCGCTAAAAAAATCCATAGAAACCGGCTCCATGGCTGAACGGTCAACGCACTAACTTTCAGACATGGATGTCCGGCAGGCTGGGGGGTTCGAATCCCTGACTAATCAATCCGCCTTTCTCCCTAACGGTAATGCCACGGAAGGTGAAATGGCGGTTGATGCGTCAACCAAAGTTTATCCCGAAAGCGGCTACCACCGTAATAGGGGAACGACGGTGGTTAAGTCAGGGAATCTTATCCCTGTCGCGTAGGTTAGGTTGGAAGTACGCTTCCCCCGGTCCGATTGGCCTTGGCAGCGTAAAAAGACCGGGTTAACAAAAACTGAATAAGAAAAAAAAATCCATAGAATCTGACGAAATGAAATTTAATAGGATTTGGTCAGAATATTTTGCGTGATTCAATGAGATTTAGTGAGAATCAATGGGTTTTTTTTCAACCAGAGCTGTCACAATGATAATCGCTGATGAAGAGTGAATGTAATCCTTAATGAACTGATTGAACTGATTGGTATATATCAAAATATATTTCATTGTAATGAGTGTATTTATTTGAGAAATATTAACCCCGTGTTAACTGTATAACCTGTCCGATAACAAAGATAAGGGAAAATTTTTAATGTTATCAACATTTATAAATCAAGTACCATCAGATCTGTCAAGCAAATTTTGCTTGCCATTCACTACTGGACTCAGTCAAGCAATGATAACTAGACAATCCAGGAAATGCTGCTGTATTTTTTTCCAGTGTACAACGGGATTTTCCTCTACAAAAAATTGTTGGAACTTCTCCAAGCCGAGTTGTTTTCTGTCGTTTATAATCGTTGGATTTGGATATTTTGTTTATATTTGGGCTGCTTGAGGTTTCTTCGAAAACCATGGAGAATGTATTTATTTGATGATAGGAAACATGAACCAAGACCTTATCAACTTGGTGAATAATTAGAAAAATGTTATTATGATGTGTCCCTATACGCCACAGTTTCATTAGTAGATTGAATTGATTTCTTCAGTGATAAGAACTACAACCATTCGGGAAGGACTTATATTAATATATCACGTACGTATCATATAGTTCAGCAGATCATAAGAGACCTAGTGGACTCGCTCATGTTATTTAGATGCAAGCATACGGTTTGAATACCAATCATTATCGATTATAATAATCGGAAACCTCTGAGCTTTGAATAAATGTATCCCTTCGGATAACGTGAACGCACATTTATCACGTGATGATGACCTCTATTAGTGATCCCGATTCTCAATTCGATGCATCGAGAATCGATGTTTTTTCATGAAGAAAAATCGGTTTTTAATCGATTATTTTTTTCATCGATTCTGAGAGAATCGATGCTTTTTTCTTGAGAATTTTGATTTTTCGAAAATCGAAAAAAAATTTGAAAAAAAAAAAAATTAGGGGGTTGGTACGAATGATATAGTAGACGAAAATGATGAAATAAGACCGAATCATAATAAAAAAAAAAATTCTCCGTAACTATTATTGATGACTAGTAGTAGACTAAGAACCATAGAGATATAGAAGAGAGGACGAGACAGCCGAAATCGCGGTGGACTCCTTAGAAAGAAAAAAATGAAATTAGTATTAGCTTCTCTCTCTAATTGTAGAAGACAGACAAGCGTCTTCTTTCTTCTTCTTAAGAAGTTTTTCCACCCACACAAAACCCTTGCAAAACCCTTGGTTCTCTATATCTCTATATATCTCTATACTGATGATATTTTTTTATTTTTTTTCAGTCTATTTTTTTTATCTAATTATCATCAATCATCACTCAATTCAACAACTTTTCTAGCCCCGAACTAAAAAATTACCGAAAAATTCATCTTGAATTTCATCTTGGTGAATCATAATTTGGATTCTTTGAATATGACCAGCACATAGCCAGCTTTTTCAGTTTTTTCTTTTTTTTCTTTTTTTCATCATTTAGTTTGAGTTTAAGAATCAAAATATGCAATGGCCAATGGCAATGCCAATCTGGACATATTATATATACCATATAATATATAATATAATAAAGTGGAAAAAGAGGAGAAAGAAAGTAAAGAAAGTGAAAGAAGCGATCAGTTGCTAAAGACATCGCTTCTTTCACACTCACAATCTCAATCTTAATTTATCTTCTTAATTTCTCTTTCTTAATTTTATCTACATATTTTTCTATACTGCTGCACTGAATATGTTATATATTTCTAGATTTTTATTTATATATATATAGATTTTCATTTTATATATCTCTCTATGTTTACATTTTAATTTTTTTTTTTTTTTTTTTTGTTTTTTGTTTTTTTATTGTTAATGTATGATGTATAGAAATGTATATTTATATTTAACAGGAAAAAATATTATTTGCATGAAGAATATTATTTTTATATTATTCTATGCACTCTATATCTTTTTTAAATTACGAAGATCAAATTAATCTTAACGTCATGTCGTTCATGATCCTCAATGTCCTCGTCTTGAATGTTCATGTTCAATCTGTTCAATCTCTCAAAGTGAATTATTTTATGAATTTTTAGTGAATTATTTATGAATGGTTACATTGAGACTCTGCTCCAAGGCGAATAGTTACGCCTTTTTTTTTTACTGGTGTTTCGTTCCACACTCCCCTTTCTCTCTCAGCACCACAACGTTATGTGATTTTTCATTCAAATAATATATACATCATCATTCATTGCTCGATTTTTTCTCTGAGACAGCTCTAGGAGGTTTTTGAGGTGTTCTAAAAATACCCGTAGTCTTTCTTAAGTTCTTATAACGTTCTAAAAAAACTTGTTGTTGTTTGTTGTTGATGATAGATGTATGTAATTGGTCAATCTAAATAATTGATAATTGCCGTGCCGATAGATTTGAGATGAGATTGTTGTGTGTACTAGGTGTCGGAGGGAGGAAGAAGAGAAGATGTCACAATTTGTCGTTGTTTTGGAAACTGAAATATGATTGGCTGTTGAGAAAGAAGAAAAGAATGAACTTTTGAACGTGGTTTTCCCACTGATGGGTAATAACACTGAATATAATATATATAGTAGTTAGTAGTACATACCTTAAATTTTAGTAGTAAAAAAATTTTCAGTTGTACCTAATCAGTTTTTTCAATGAATGCATGCGTGCCACTAACACACACTAACACACGCCTACGGATCCAATCTACTAATCTCTACTCTCAGATCAGATCAGATGATGAAAGATGAACTTTTGATACCTTGAAATTTATTTTCATGTTCATCACAAAAAATTGTGTTTGTCAAAAATCTTCTTTGTTTTTTTTTTTTTTCAAAAAATCGATTTTTTTTTCATCGATTTTCTTTTTTTTCGATTCGATTTTTGAATCGAAAAAAAAAAAAAAGAATCGATTCTCAGAATCGATTTAACCTCTATTATCGAGAATCACGATGGAATATCAGGTATCTCCCGTAACTTCCGACATTTATCCAACATAACAAGTTTTCCTGGAAAATTGTGTTACGAATAATTATTGGATCACCGTACATTATTTAGCAGGATAGGTGTATTTGTTATTTACACGGCACTCTTCGTTGAGGGCTTCAGAGCATCATATTCCGCATGGAAATTGCTTCAGTACCGCTGTTGGAGTGGCCAGTACTGGCAGGTTCGAGACCGCCATGGATGAAACGATAATAATGTCTCACATGAGGATCAATATCGGGATTCAAATCAAACTTAGCAGTACTGAAATTCCTACCCTTGGCAGTGATTACTGAAACTATGCCATGTGATAATAAAACATTCATGAGAAATTTCCGAAAAATCATACAAAATAGTTTATTTTGATCTTTTTTATAGCCACTCGGACAAAGTGGAACTCGAAAACATAATAATTTTTATAAAAATCTGAGACTTTTTCTTGTTTTATGATTGAACCAGAAACGGTAAGGTCTAGAAAATTGATTTTTTACTCCAAAATATGAAAAATTATGAATACGAAGTGAAGAGTAACACACATTGAAATTTGAAAAACTGAACAGCCAAATTTCACTATGCGTCTTATAAAATTCAACGTATAGCGTTCTCAATTTCAATTGTCCCTATTATTTTTGGCGAAGTAGCTCTCATCTTTAGTATTTTCATGTAAACATTCAATTCCTGAACCTTATTCTTTTTTGGTTTGCTGAAAAAACTAAGGGAAAGACTCATGTTTTAATGAAAATTTTTATATTTTCGAGTTTCATTTTTTTCAAAATAATTGATAATCATCGAAGAACTTTGTCGATTCGAGTAAACTATCCAAGAATCATATCCTACCTGAATTTAATTGGATTCATTACGGAAATCGCTGATCAAGTTTCATAAGGTTCCTCTACACGTGGTGTACCGATGGAATATAAGTATTCGCATATATGAATGAGATTATAATTGTATTTGGAATACAACCCCTGTACTCACATCCATACTTCCCTTTACATCCGCACTGCCATATACACACATTCAAGATGAAATGTGAAGGGAAATCCATCAATCTTTGTCATACCGTGATTCTCGTTCACACCTAATAATTTTCATTCATCAGTTCCAAGAGTATTAACTCAAAGCGACTTCATAACTAATGTTTTGGAAACGTCTCGACGTCAGCTGTAGAAATGTATCGAAAACTCTAAGGGGTCCCATTTAAAAAATTTGAGGTCCTCTTAGGAACTCAGCAGCACTGCCATCTATGACAAAACTGTTACCATCCTTGGATTCCCCCTCGAGAACCCTACAAAAATGTACAGATTCATTTTCCTCTATCTCTCCTAGATTCCGAGTTATTTGACTGGAGGCACTTAAAATGCACCGCCCCGTATATCTGGTATCAAATTATTTCTGGATGTAAAATCTGATATAATTTGTGGATAAAAGTTCACAAATGGAATCAAATTCATGCGATTTTTCGACACAATCGTGTGTTCACATTACAGTCGATCAAATTCATTAGCCTCAATTTCACGCAAAAGTTTCTGACCTTGCTGACATTGAATAAGAAAAGTAGTTAGAATATTGATTACTCCAAAGCTTATACATTTTACAATTTCTCGTAAAGATGATATTGTTTGACTTATCTCTAAGATTCGAGGCATCAATGAGTCTCCTCTCTTCCCTTTCTCCTTTTGGAGATAAAATTGACCTGGAGAAAATTTCCAACGATAAGACTATGGTTCTTTTATTAAACGGGTAGAATGGACACAAGATCTTCGAGATAAATGAATATCCATACATAAATCGAGAACAGGCGGAGAAAGAAAACAAAAGGTTGATACGAATGATGGGGCTAAACGGACGTATCATGATCCTGATAAAAAGAAAACTCACTAGCAGCGTGTTATAAAATGTTACTCTCTTACTCAGGTAAAGGATATCACTTGATCTTTGTCAGAGAGGTTTACGCGATGAAATAAACTTGGCGAAAGGATAATAAGGATAAACTAGATAACGATATAATAATCTTTGGATATTCGTTTGAGATATATTGTTTCGGTTACGGGGAAATTTTATTACATGGAAAAATTCTTATTCGGAATTCTCATACATGTGTGTTTTTGATCAATTTCGTTTATGAGACTTCAGAATGAATTATTTGTTCCAAGAAATCTTAGGATCCCTTTGAAATTCACTTTACATTCATACGAAGAGCTGAGAAATTATTGAAATGTATTTTCGTACCAAGCACAAATATTGACTACTGCGGTTTATTCAAAATTCAAACTGAAAGTGCTATACTTAAATGCGAATTTTGATAACACATTGTCGGGTGATAGTTTTTTCTTCCATTTTTGTGACCAGTTATAAGATAGGTTCAAGTTATAATACGCTGTGACCTTTCAACGCATTTCTCCATCGAGTGAAATCCAGTACATTTGCATCAGTAATAGCGTGCTTCGTAATGTATTTGGTCCCCACGGAGAGCACCAACCTCAGAAATGATAACTTATACGGATGTGCATACGTATATGCTCGTTAGTTTTCGAGATAATGAAGAGAATATATTTTTAGGTGGCTGTGAAGTTAACTCATCGTCCTGTAGAATGTAATCCATGGTGGTTGATTAAAGGAAATGTATTATCTTTTTTATCCACAAACTTGAGGGTTCATTTTGAGGAAAACTTCACGATTTGTTTGAGGGGATATACATTTATGATGATAAAAAAAGTCAAGTTTTCTTCTTTGATGAAAGATCTGGATACAAGAGCTGGGAATACATCAAAAAGTAATTTTGTGACCAAGTTTTTCACGTGCGAAACCTGTGAAAGCATTTCATTTTTTAAACTACATTTTCCTAACTGCCGTGCATGATTGCGCGAAAACTACTCGACCGATTTCGTTCAAATTCCGCAGAAATGCTATCAACAGAGTTCGGAAGTAACGGATGGAATGTAACGAAGTTACTCGTTACGTTATTTATTCTTGGTAACTAATAACGATTTCCATTATTTTCTCCGTTATTGAGAGGATGTTTTTCAATTGACTGATTCAGATTATGCCTATGATAGTTTGGTAGGTAATTGTTACTGATTCCTAGAAAATTATGAGAAACTCATTATTGTGGGACAAAAATATCGTTTCAACGGTTCAGAGATAATGATTTTGATGTGAGGAATGAAGAACGTGGAAAGTCACCAAAAAAGCTGGAAGACGCCGAACTGCAAGCAATATTGGATGAAGATGATACTTTGAGTCAAAAGCGAATGGCAGCAATGTTAAATGTTGCACTCTCTAAATCTGAAAGAGTGAAAAATCGCACGTTTCACTCCACTAAGTGTCAGAAGTGAGCCTGTCCGCTTCGAGTGGAATTTTCACTCGTTTCGAGTGACCTCTCACTCTTTTAGATTGAAAAATTCACTCTAGCGTCGAAGTGGGTGTGAATTTCTAACCTCAAACCTTAGAATATCACTCTAAAAGAGTGGAAATTTCACTCGAAAATTCGACAGGCTCACTTCTGGCTGGCTAAAGAGTGAAATCTCACTCCAAAGATTTTAGAGAGCACGTCAAACAATTTCTGACCGTTTGAAAGCTATAGGAAAGACCCAAAGGTGTGGAAAATGGATGCCACATGAATTGAATGAAAGACAGATGGAAAACCGAAAGGACACTTGTGAAATTTTCCTTCAAAGACACGAAGGAAAATCAGTTTTGCATTGAATTGTTACTGGCGATGAAAAATGGATTTATTTTGAGAATCCTAAACGGAGAAAATCATGCGTTAATCCGGGACAAACATCAACATCGACTGCAAAACCACATCGATTCGGCAAGAAGGTAATGCTCTGTGTTTGGTGGGACTAAAAAAGTGTGGTGTATCATGAGTTTCTAGAACCTGGTGAAACTGTTAATACTAACCACTACAGACAACAAATAATCAATTTGAACCATTCGTTGATCGAAAAATGACCAGAATGGACCAGAAGACACGGCAAAGTAGTTTTATTACACGACAATGCATCTGCACACAAAGCAAAACCGGTTCAGGATACAACCCAAGTAGCAGAAGAGGTTAAAAATGCTAAGAGCGTGTTTGGAAAATCCCACGAACATGCATAGAACCTCCAAATGAGACTGTTTCGAATAATTATGTGCTATGCACTTCCATAGAATATCTTAATGAATTTATCCAAAATAGTCTCATTCGCACATCCCTTTCACATTCATAGAGTCACCATAGCATATTTGAGAAGTTCTTGTGCTACTTGGGAATCAAAGCACTTGGCTGGGAGCTGCTACCCCACCTGCCGTATTCACCAGACTTGGCCCCTTCCGACTACCATTTGTTTTCATCGATGGGACACGCATTGGCTGAGCAGCACTTCGATTCCTACGAAGAAGTCGAAAATTTGATGTCTGATTGGTTTGCTTCAAAACACGAACATTTCTATTCGCGTGGTATCCACAAATTGCCGGAAAGGTGGTCAAAATGTGTAGAAAGCAATGGTCAATACTTTGAATAAATTGTTTTTACTTTCCCATTCGCAATTAATGTTTCATTTTCACAAAAAAAAACGCTCATTTCATACCGACACACCTGGTAACTGTGTTCAAATATGACTACCGTAGAGATATTTCTCAATTCCTTCATAGCCTCACAGAATTTCAGATTGTAGTTTGGTTTTCTCTTGTGTTTTTCGTGGATTAATTTAGCAAACGCGAATATCTCATCTTCCATTCATGCGATCCTAATGAAATTCATACCACATTTCAGCCAAATCGGTTAAAAAGTGATGGGGATTTTGTTTTTTTGAAATTGATGACTTGAGTGATTTTCTGAGGGTCTTGTTTTGTTATGTGTGAATGGAATTGTGATGTAACTACGTTCGAATGTGATTACTGGAGAGGTAGACGCAGTAGCGTAGAGGGGGGGGACTCTCTCGTAACCCCCGCACCCGGTGGTTCGCGGGTCACGAGGGGCCCTCAAGCAGTCTTTTCTTGGATCACAAGGGTTCCATCTCCAGCATTTGGGCAGAGCACTCGGAATCTCCATTACGCCACTGGGTAAACGTTTCATGATGAGTGTCATAATGGTTTTATATGAAGATTAGATGCATTGGTTGAGAGATAAGTTAAAGGTGAAAAATAATTCTTCTTGAGTTTTCTTCCAACACAAACGAGAAAGCCATGTGCTGAGTAGCAAAGTTTGTTATTCTGTGTACAGAAAGAAAGATTATTTCAAATGATTATTTAACTTGCACGGAAAAAATAATTTAGCTGCAGCACCTAAGTGGCCAGCACGGACATGGACAGCCATTAAATTAGCTTCTGCAGCTAAATTTTAGCTGCTATAGGAAAAAAATTTGCATTCGTAGCTAATTTATTTGCGGTGGTAGCTAAAATTTAGCTGCGGGAGCTAATTTAATGGCTGTCCGCGTTTGTGCTAGCCATTTAGCTGTTGCAGCTAAATTATTTTTTCCGTGTGTAAGCGCATATGGACCCATTTTTTCCGTTAGGGCAAGAATTTTCTTCATTAATTCAATTATTTTTTCCAAAGGAATATGCAAAATCGGTTAAATCAATGAAAAAATGTGCTATTCTAACAAAAAAAAGGAAAAAAATGGGTCCATGTGTGCTCACAAGTTGAATAGTTATTTCAACTAATTTTTTTTTCGTGTAGGTACAACGATGATTGTATAACTTTTCTTAAATCGAATTCCCCTAAAAACTATGGAGGAATGCTGTTTTTATGATTTTATATAATATCCAGACAGCACAAAACTCTTGAAGATAACATGAATGTTATCTTTCAGAGTTTTGGGCTGTCTGGGTATTTATTATTGCTCTGCCATTGTTTTTCGGATATTACCCTGAATTATTCCAGTTCATCAATGATCCATTGATATAATTATGTACATTGTTTCTATGAATTTCCCTAAAATTCTCTTTGATTTATCCTCCATCCAATGGCGTATTGCCAAAGGAGATAGAAAAATTTCTTCACGGGGTATTTTACATTGAAATTTAGATACAAAATTCCCTTTCACCATTTTGTGGTATAGCATAATCGATTAAGCTCAAGCATGGGATCGATGTGTAGGCAAAGGTCGGTAAATTCAAAAGGCTGAGCGGTGACAACAATTTCACTCTCTATGACACAATGTCGATTGATGTGGTTTTGAAAAAAAGGAAAATCCCTGTCCTCCATGAAATGAACCTCTTTTTGTTCGACTGTAGATATCTTTTTTGAGATTTTCCATTACTAGACCATTCTCTACATGGAAACATTGGATGCTTTTATGATATGATACAAAAGAATTCTAACAAAAGAAGTATCGATTTTCGAATTATATTATAAACGAAATTTAACACAAAATGATTTTTTAGGTACTCACAATCCGAAATCCTTCCGAGTTATACGTTAGAAAATAATTGCACAAAATTCCACCAAAAATAGTGGGTGCAAAGTTCCATTGTGAATAGGGAGGTTTTCACCCTAATTTGATCGACTTTTTCTTCTCTTTTCGGAGAATTTGACACTTAAATAGCGGAAGGATTTTTCAAAGCGGCAGAAAAGTTTCCTGTTTCTCATGAAAACACAATTCCCCCACGTCCATATAGCACTCGAAGAATTCTATTCTTGTTCTTGAAAGAGAATTCTTCGAGTGCTATATGAGATTGGGGGATGGAATCCAACACTAGAGCGAGGAAAAACTTCCCTTCTTTTTTATGTAGATTTTAAAAAAGGATGTGATGAGAAATCTTTCTATCTCTTTGCAGATCACAAAGAGGGGCTAGTTCAGAAAGACAACATTCAGAAGTTTTCAATCAATTTTTTTTGTTATTAAGAGGAGAGTTACCATCGGAGCACGTTTTCTCACACTGAAATACTCGAAACTGAATTCATAAAAAAATCTGAAATTTTCAGGGATGATTCTTTGAGACCTAATCTAGGTTTGTACAGCGCCCAAATTTTGAATTTCGGGAAAAATGCAATTTGCTTTGAATAATTTCAAGATTGAAATCCATAATACTGAACTTGTATCAATTATTTTTTTTCAGTTTTTCAAAAAATTTATAATGCAGGTGATGAGTGAAAATGTTGATTGTCACTCTTATAATAATTTTTAATTCTGCACATTCAATGCAGCTGCAATGTATACAAACTTCATGTTCAATGTGAAATTCACGTACATTGCAAGTACATACATTGTAACAAGCGTGGGGAACTTTTGTGGATTTCGTCCTCTCATCGTGAAGGAATTGTTTTCCCACCACTTTCAGACATTATTTTGTTTTTTGGGGGTTCAATCCTCTACAAATGAAAGAAAAGTCCACCAAATTATATCGAGAAATTCCGTATCTATGGAGAAACTTTGCTGCCACCATTTTTCGAGAGAAAATTCTACAATTATTTCTCATAGTGTTGGATGTTTGAAACTTGAAAATGTTATAAGGGAAGTTGGTTAAAAACGATCAGATCTGATTAAATGAATTCAAATGTATGATTTTGACGAATTTCGAGACTTGAATAGCTTGAACTTGTGCCGCCACTAGATTTTGTGTTTGCATTTTGAACAGTTTTGCATAGACCTGGTCAAACTTGAATGTATTTTGCATGGGAAAATATTCCGTAGAAGAGATTTTCATTGGATTACGCGAAATTTTATACTTTCTTTCTTCGAGTTTTTCTTTATCCATGGGCGTTTCGCTGGAGGAGCAATAAGCATTTTTCCTACGGCATTATTACTCTGACAGAGAATAATTCCTGTACCTTCATCAGTTCTGCAGAGTAAAAAGTCGGACTGAATGTGATTGGATCTTGCTTGAAAATTTCACTGAAATTCAGTCTTTTTTATCGTGCCGACATTGGTTTTCGGTGCTTACTTTCAGTTGAAATGAGGCTAGTTTTAGTTGCATCTTAGAATCAGCTGATATATTATGGATGAAAGTGAGTTCTACTATTTACAGTGTGGAGAGATTTATAAAATGAATCTACATTCAGTGAGGAAGATGCCAAGATCTAAGATGGCAAACTAGCAGAATTCGATCAGACGATACATGGTCCTGTAAAACATTCGGAAATATCCTCATTCTTCCAAAACTCCCTTAGTTTTTCTATCAAATCCACGAATCCCAGCAACAAAATTGAGAGAAAATCTGGAAATTTAACAAGCACAGTGTCGGAGATGGAAGAGATTCCTCCAGGGAAATCATACTATAAAACATTCACAAGTTTCTCCCCGTGCATATGATGGGATAAAAGATTAGTTTTTTAGTAAATGAAAGCATCTGTTAGATCTGATGGAGCATAATTGTTCAGATCACATGAGATCTGAATACACATCATTGGATCAGCACAAACAACTTGCATTCTATTCCAAGGAATTGGAGGAATTTTGTCAAGCATGACAATTCTTTTCCATTTAAAGATCATTTAAGAGAAATTTTGGCTCTTCCTGTCAAAGGAAAGAAAATTTAAAAGAAAAACATAAAGAATTACGTCAAATTCTTCTTGCGGAACCTCACACTTTATTTGAGAACTGAACGATAAGTTTGTTTACAACTTGTGCAACGAAACATGGAATCCCAAATTATGCAAATGTTTTCGACTGAGAGAAAACGATTCACTACAAATGTTGTAAATGCTTCAGCAGCAGTCTTAGTGTTTTCTGCAGTAAAGTATACATATGTACAACGAAGTGTATGGAGGAAGTGTATTTATAGTTGGAATAGAATCAGAAATAAAGTGAACGCTTATGTATTTTATTTTAGGAAAGGAGATGAGAACAGGAGAATAGTAGTCGCATATCAAGACAAACAAATATACATAATCATGAAGTTAGTAAAATCAACCGCGTGAATTCCTTAACACATGTTTCAACAAATTTTTCATTTCTGTGTTTTAGCAGGAAAATAGATATCTGAACACATGGTTCAAGTGGTAAATTCAGAACTTGAGTACATGTTATGTACAATATATTTGTGTATAAATTATTGATAACTTTTATGTGAATCGTACAAAGGACAAAAGCGGTGTCACTTTGATCGAATTTTTTGTTCGAGATTATTCAAATATCCCCTGTTTAATATAGAATTTTAGGATCAAGATACAAATTTCCGAAAATCAAATTCAATTTCTTATTAATATCCCTCTTGTATGGAATATTTATCAATTTTCGATAAAAATTGTATAGAATGCGATAGAAACTACAATGATTTTCTATACAAAAGATTTGATTCATCGAGATTTGCACATCTCTAATTGATTAGATCCTCAGCACGTATCACACAGGAAAATGCCTTCTTGGAAAATGACACCACTCACTATCAATTGCAATAATAAATGTTTTCAATACATTTTCAGTGAAACGAGCTGTATATGATGCATTGATCATATGATGAGGAATGTCACAGAGTATAACGTTACATACATTGTGAAAACCCCTGATAATTTACATCATCTCGATACTGCAGAATTTAAATAAATTTCTTTTCCAGTATATTTCCTGAAATTTCACGGGTTTTGTATTGTGGAATGTGTTAGAATATCTCAGTATATGTGGTGGAATTTTCAGTTCAAGTTACTGGTTGATAACTTCCAGAAAACTACTACAGTCCGCCCTGCGAATAATGTCAAATTGTGTCTATCTAATTCTATCAAGGGTAGGCATTTGAGCGAGGAAGATTCTTATCTACACGGACCTGGTCAGGCCCGGACATAAAGCCCCATATGGGGCTTCCCATTTCACAGTCGGATCCAATTCGGACTATTCGAGGGCTTACTGGATAGGAACTTCTACTCGAGCATATAGACAACTTAAGCAGCTGCCTAGGGCAGAAAAATTTGACAAAATCACAATTTCAAATTCAAAATTTCAAGCCGCCACTGAATGGTGCGGTGTTTGAGGATTTTCGTCTAGAGCGTTGCAATACGTAAAGTCAACTCTGCATCTATAATTCGATTCTTGTGTACATTTTATTCGTCATTTTAGAAGTCAAACTTGAAGCAAGTCGGAGATGTGAAAGTTCTATTTCATTTTGGGAAGACAACTAAAGTACTGTCCAGAGACTTCTGCATCATTCTGTCAAAGAGTGAGTCATTTTTTGGAACAGTGTTGTTTGGAATCCATAAACCGTGATATCCAGTCGAAAACTGACGAAAATTTTCCAGCCAGGTTTTGAGAAGATTTTGTAAAAAGTTTTTCAGTTTCTGACCGGATTTCTAGGGACAAAAATCGTTCAAAATTTGTTGTTTATGTTTGAAGATCGTGTCGATTGATTCAGTTGAGAACAATTTCTCCTAAAAAATCATTGTGTTCTTGGGAATTTCATCGTTTATTGATTAACATTGAAATTCAATACTCGAGTAACAACTTTGCACAAGGGAATGAATCGATTCATTTGGATGTAAAGGAATTTGGATACCAAGAATGCGAGTAAGCTTGTAAACTGCAGTAATTTCAATTAAATGAAGTTTGATATGCGGATTCTACATTCCTTTTCACGAATAACGTATTGATTACTGAAATCATGGGTTAAGTGGAGTTGACGTGATTCACCTTTTATGAACTCTCTCATCGTTTGAGGATGCAATTCTTTTGGATATTCTGTGATTGGGAAAATGAAAATCTATCAGTTTGGGAGCAGTTTGAGATCTAATTGGATCTCGTTCAATATAAACACCCATGTGGGACAACTACCAATCCTCCGCTTGGCGCTTTCTTGGGCTTCAATCAGGTTTTGGAAAATTCATGGGTGTACGGATATCAAAATACAGTTTCAGAGTCGTTACTCGAACTTTCAGAAACTTGGACTTTTCTCTGTTGTATCTTTGTTGTCTCAACGTTGAGTCTTTATCCATGCGTCTCATCTCTATGACTCCAATTCCTCAACCTGTTTTTTCACACATCACCCACAAAAGTTCAACTTGTAAAAATGAGTGGATTTCTAGACAGTTGAGAGTGATATTTCCCTGTAAGTTTTACGGAATGCACAGTAATATTTTGGGAAATTCCCACTTGTCCCTCGATTAGTGCATTCGATTTAAAATTTTATGCTTAACGATTTTTGTACATCCCTTGTGTAGTCGAGATTTTTAGATAAGTTTTAAACCAGTTATTGTTTGAAAGCCATCCTAAGCAGCACCAGAATATAATATGAATGTTCTTCGAATATTCGAAGTATGTTTAATGCACATTCCAATGAGACCGTTTTCAAGGTGCTATGCATATTCATGGAACGTATGTAATCGAAAATACGACGGTACGTCAATCGAACGTCGATTGAACGAATATCGGATATTTCGGATGTACTATGTACGTTCTAAGTATATTTAAAACCGTCTCATTCGAATATTTCATGAACGTTCATTAAATGTTCTTCGTATCCCATTCGTACATTCTACAAACGTTTCTATTTTGTATACACTTTGAGCTTCTGTTGCAGCTTGAGAAGATACTGCAGAACACAACAGATTTATTGGTACACTCCGCATCAAATGGTTTAATTATAAAAATGACAAACCAGTGAAACTTCTTCCATTTCTGATAAAATTAACAAAACGTTGACTGAGATCCCAATCTAACATTGGATTTCCCGATCCAAGGAATTTCTTTTTTCTGGCGAAAAATCAAATCCCTGAAAAAACAATTCCTGTTTCCATAACATGTTTACAATATGTGTTTCAATCACTTCGACCTCAACGTCAATGTAAATTCATCTCTCAATGTTGCACGAACCAATCATAAGACTAACTTACGACTATGAATTATTCCGTATAAAATGCATTCGAAGGTTTATACAATTCCACCCGTATCATACCCGTTTATTATTCTCATTTGTCTTAACAGAAACCCTCAATAATTTTACAATGAAATTTATTAATAGGAGTATAATAATTTTCTCATAGCCTGATATTAATTATCATGTGTAACTATTTGAAATTGACATCCGGTTAGATTGTCTGAGAAATGAGCGAAAATATTTACGAGAATGAGAAGAGGATTTGCAGACGATTTTCGCGTGGTCTTGGCATAAGGCCAGCAAAAACTATTTTCAATTTGGCTGGAGAGAAGAATCTCTCATCTCAGTTTGTCTTCCAATATTCCAATTCATAGATAGAAATTTTGTATCGAATGAGTACTGAATTTCATAAACTGTTGTGTTTCATACAACTACTTTGAAGAGCATCGGAAGGTGTTTAAGTTACGGAGATACACAGGAGTTCGATTGAAATGTACAATGAGATTGTGAAATCGCGAATTGTGTATTTGAACTCCACCATGTGCACGGTGTTGATCGAAATAGTTAATCTCAATCGATAACTTATATACTTCTATTCCCATGTCTTTCTGTTTCTTTTATTCTATCTATTTATCCCAGTAGAATGGAATTATTGCAATATCTCATATCTCTTTCTGAGAAGTGAAATAAGATTGCTGAGGCACGTTTGGAGAGTTCCTGTTCAACAATTTTTCTCGCTTCAGAATACATTGAATGATACGAAATTCCATCCATGATACGAAACCATGGAATGTGCTTTGTATAGGAAAAATTGATCGCTTGGTTGTTTCTATAGTTTCCGAAAATTGAACCATATTATTCGGTTCACCAATGATACCGTAGAAAAATATTTTGTGAATTTCAAAAACAAATTCCGCACTTGAGTTTTTTTTTTTAAATTGATAATCATTATTCTATCGTATTCTCTCACAGAACAATAAACTCGATCTTGAGTGTAGAACAAATTGTTTATTCTTGAATACGTGCTTTTATTTGTCGCGTCGCGTTCTTTTATTCAATAAAAATCCACGAATCCAATCGCATTGAAATTGTTATGATTCTCCTTTACAGAGCTTTTGTACGAAATTTATTCAAAATAGCTTTGATGTGTTCTGATTCTTAGAGAAACTGTAATATTTTCTCCGAGAATTTCACCGGTCTTTTCTTCATAATCAAATCTTATTTTAAGCTGTCGTCGATCGTATTTTATGAACTTCTAAAATATAAATTCACAGTTCCAAATATAACTTTATGAGCACTGAGAACGCTTTGGCTATTCCCAAATCGAGATTCATTGATGATACAAGCAACATTAAATGAAATCTTTGACGCCGGAAGGTATTTCTGGAACATGCGTTATTCTGTAAATGATTTTGTTCCGATGTGGAAGCTGTAAAAATTCAAAAAATATTTTCTCGCAGAATTTTATTCACAGAAACAACAGAATGTTGACAGAATCTCTCTTCCTTTCTCTCTCTTTCTCTCTCTCTCTCTCTGAATTTCTTGAAGGGAAAATCCATTCATAAAGACTGGAAGTATGCTTGATTTTAACAGTTGAAATCAATTTCTAACAATTGCCCCCACCTCGTAGCTGGTTTTGAGTATTTTCATCGTATCCTCCGTTGAATTTGACATAAAAAACATTTCCTCGAAATATGGTATGCATTTTATTACTAGTGTTGAAACATTAATTTATATAGCGCGACACATCAAAAAAGTTTGGATATGAAAATTGTAGATAATAAAAAGGTATACAAATTTTGTTTGAACTATTTCCCGACATAACCTTCAAATTTTCGAATGAATTGAAACAAAACGTTAAATCACCTCTTTTTAAACATTATTTATTAATGGAAAGACTGTAAAAAATTGAAAAAGTAATAAACATACCATGTTTGTGTTGTTAATATGGTTCTCAACTAACGATCAATGTGGATCGATTTTAGCTTAACCCATTAATGCCGATGGCGAAACTGCTTGGCCTACGGAAAAAGTAACTATTGGAAATAGGGTATCTAGGTGGAGGATGAACATCCACGGGGAAAAAAAAATTTTTACAATTTGTTTAAACAATTATTATTTGAACAATTTGTTGAAAATATCAATTCACGTGGATAAAAACCCCCCTGGTTAAAAGAACCCATTGAATCTGATCAATTCTCATTAAATTACAATTAAACGTGGACAATGTTCTGACCAAATCTCACCGGTGATTTTTCAATGAGATTTGGTCAGAACTTTCATGTGAATCTCGTTGAATCTGGCCAAATCTCACTAAATTACGATTAAACTTGGACAATGTTCTGACCAAATCTCATTGAACTTCATTCGTCAGATTCAATAGATTCTTTTAACCAGGGCGCGGAATCGTGTTCTACGGAGAATTTCATGTAAGAATAGGTGGTTTGGAAAATTTTCAACCATCGCATTTGTTTGTAAATAAAAATTATAAACAATTTCAGATACTCCATACCCGTTCGTGCCCAAGTTGAAACTGCTGGGCCTATTATTGTTTATAATTGCTATTTACAAACAAATGCGATGATTGAGAATTTTCCAAACCACCTATTCTCATATAAAATTCTCCGTGGAACACGATTCCGGAGTTTTTATTCACGTGAATTGATATTTTCAACAAATTATTTAAATAATAATTGTTTAAACAAATTGTAAAAATTTTTTTTCCCCGTGGATGTTCATCCTCCACCTAGATATCCTATTTCCAATAGTTACTTTTCCTGTAGGCCAAGCAGTTTCGCCATGGGCATTAATGGGTTAAAGCTATATGGATCTCTTGCTTCACTGGGTGGGGGAAGATTCACACCAAATAAAGGTCTAGACCCCCAATCCATATAACACAGAATATTCTGAGAATATTCTCACAACATCCGTAAAATGTACTCGATCAAATATTCTCACGATAAGCGTAGAAGATTCGTAAATGTTCTTCGAAGATTCTTGGAACATTTGAATGAGACTGTTTCGAATATTCTAGGAACGTTCGTACGATATGCGTACAAAGTTTGTAGGAAGACTGATGAGCAGCGCATTCGCAAGTATCCTGATTACATGAATTCAGTAATGGCGGATAATGTTGTTGACAGGCTACAGACTCTTGGACAATATATTATTTCGATTTGTATTTGGGGAATGATAAATTCATGAAAGTTGCATTTCAATATCGCAAATGTTTTCTGAGAGTGCCATGTGTGGAGATACCTACATAGTACAAATGTCTCAGCCCGTACAGCACGCGGACATTTCTCCGTCGCCTCCACGTCGCTTCTCCGTTCTTTCCACCTTGTATCCACGTCTCCCTTTCTTCCACCTCGCCTCCACGGAGATGCGACGTGGACATCGGTGGATGTGCTGTGTGGGAGTAATATCTCCAGAATATTCTGACAATATTACAATCTCTCCAGGATGTTGCAGAATATTCTGGAGATATTACTGAGACATTTGTGCTATGTGGGTAATCCTGAAAAGTGTAATAAAGTATATTCAGAAATGCCGTATACCCAAATAGCACCAGAATATACTATGAACGTTCTTAGAATATTCCCAAGAGACCGTTTCATAGGTGCTATGCATATTCATCGAACGTATGTAATCGAATATACGACGGTACGTCAATCGAACGTCGATTGAATGAATATCGTACATTTCGGATGTACTATGTACGTTCTAAGTATATTTAAAACAGTCTCATTCGAATATTGTACAAACGTTCAGTATATATTCTTCGTATCTCATTCATACATTCTACGAACGTTTCTACTTCGTACATACTTTGAACTTCTGTTGCTGCTTGGGTATATTATTGCCCGTTGCGATAATAAGTATCTCATCCATCCATGTGAATCCATAATATTGCTAACAATTCATGATTGAAGATGTTTAAGAATCAAAAAAATTGATTGTGAAGTAGTTTTCGGTGACATGCAGAAGTTTATATTGACGGGATTTTATTTTATAACAGCATTTGTTTTTCTAATATTGTCACAATATTCCTCAAGCAGCACCAGAATATACTATAAACGTTCTTCGAATACTGGAAATATGTTCTGTGCACATTCGAACGTTTCTATTCCGTATATATTTTGTAATTCTGTTGCTGCTTGGGTCGTGGCATCATATTCTGAGAATATTTGAAACAGTCCCTTTCAAACATTCTGAGAATGTGCGTTGAATACATCCGCACGTAATGAGAATCCCCATAGAATATTCCAATATTCTCAACTTATATTCCCAGAACATTCTCAGAACGTGCGTGTTTTACCTGGGAAGCTAACATTTTTTCATCTGCTCAAATAATGTTCTATCACTTGTTATTAATTTATGTTTTTTCGATGGTATTGATTGCTGATGAACCTTATTTGCTAATAATGAAGAAACCATAATAATCACTCATATCAAAAAAATAAACGACATTAGACAAAAATGTGGTAAATACATTCGGCAAAAGTGATTTTAAAAAATTTTTCAATCCATTCAAAAAGTTTGAGGTTATGTCGGGGAATAGTTCAGACAAAAATTGAAGATCTTTTCATTATCTACAATTTTTATTTTAAATTTTTTCCAATCCAAGCTACAGTTTTCTTTCTATCAACGCGAAACTATTGTTTTTGATGTGTCGCTTTATATAAATTAATGTTTTAACAATAGTAATAAAATACATACCATATTTTGGAAACATGTTTTTTATGTAAAGTCTGACGGAGAATATGATAAAAATACTCGAAACTTGCTACAAGGTGGGGACAATCTTTAAAAATTGATTCAAAAAATTTAATTGAGGCGGTAGCTAAAAGAAGGGCACATAGCTAAAAACTCGAATTTCAGAAACAGCAGTTGAAGTTTTAGAATATAATTAAAATGTGTTAAGCATTGTTTCAAGATTCTGAAATGTACAAACCAACCAGATTCATCCTTTTTGTTTAAGATTTGACCGTGAAATGACGTGAAAAGTGTCATTAAAGGTTAAATAATACAATTTTTTAAAAATACATTATGTGCCCTTCTTACAGCTAACGATAATTTTACTTGGGTAAGTGTGAAATTATTAGAGTAAAAACTCATTATTACACTAAAAAAAGATATTTTAATCAACATTGATGGATTAGTATCGAAAAATTGCACATATTTAATATAATTCAAGAAGAAAAAGTATTTATATTTATTAAAGCTTTTGGCCTTGTAGATGTCATCAGTCATTCGTCGTCAGACTCTTCATCACTAATCTCTTCCACGGTTTCACAAGGTGTTTCTTTCGCAACCATTTCTTCAAAAAGCATTTCTATCCAAGCTACGCCCTCTTCATCTATGAACTTGTTGACAAAACATCAGTGAACAAACTGAAATTGTCAAGTGAGGCAGCCTGACGAGCGCAACACAGAAATCAAACAGACTTATCGAAACAAAAACAGGTATACCAACCCCAAGACTCAAGATATCGAAACCAAATTTTCAGGGTATGTTCAGAAAGGAATAGTGGTTGATTTTCAACGTTCTCTGCAAAAAGGGCACATAGCGGTATGTGCCCTCATTATAGCTACCGCCTCAATTGTCAATGATAATATGAATTTGTTGATAATTTTTATTGAAAATATTTTTTCCCTCAAATTCGGTCAGCTTTGAAATGAAAAGAACACGAAGTTTGTAGCTCAAATAGAATCAGAGTTATGAATTTTTGAAAATGAGTCCCCAAGCCAAAGAACTCGCTATTCTCAAATTTTCGATCACTTGTGTTTTCGAAAATATGCGGAACAAAAAAAATCCTCGCATAAGTATCACTTATTTTTCGATATAGAACTCGTGAAAAAAGTTTCAGCTGAATCGGAGATTAGTCGGTCAAAAAGGTGCTCGGTTTGTAATAGAATTATCCACATTCATTCTTCGAGAATGGGTTTCCACTCCATTTTTCCTCCGAGTCTCTACGTATCCAATGAAATTCTGTTGAAAAACTTCTTAGAAGTAAGAGAATCATCAAATTTAGCGTACTTGACGTAATAAATTTCATATTTCGAATTTTCCGATCGAGTTTCTTTTGATCAAATATGATTGAAATCACCGATTGTTCGTTTCATCTCCTTTCGATTCGAAATAAATCACATCCCTTTGACTGTGCACTTGTGTGCACCTTTTACGTGTGTTCGTACTACCTCGTGCGTTCGTACAATTCACAACTTGGCTTTCCGACTTTTTGCTTGAGTCGTACATATGAAACCTCTACTACAAGCACGTGTATATACCCACACCTACACGTACGTACACGGCAATTTTCCCTTCGGCTTTTTTCATCTTGAAACTGCATATGAGTTGGGTTGAGTGAGAACGAAGGAGGGATATCACGCCTTTCCAAGCTAAATTCTCATTCACACATTGAATATCTGCGCATGGTTTGCAATTCGTTCTGTTTTACGCCTGGGAAGGATTTCTTTTCATTCTATTCGATTTTTATCATTTCCATCACTAGAAAATGGCAAAGGGATCAAGAGTTGGGGCCATTTTCTTCTCTCTCTCCCGGTTGATCTACGTGTATCGTGCACACTAGGTGTCTCGAAATTTACACCAACCACGAATATTCACAGGAAAACAAGTTTTTCACAAATAGGCTTTTGTGGAAAGTTTGAGTCTAAAGTTATGGGTTGTTTTATATCCTCTTTCTCCAATGCAAGCTTCGGGCATTTCAACGGTCAATGCACTTTCATTGAACGCGTATCAACTTACAAACAATTTTATTCCACATCGACAGTGGTAAAAATAATCGAATGCTTCACCAACGAGTTCATGAATTGCCTAAGTTGGGGAGGATAAAAGTTGAAAAAGTAATAGGAAAATTATTACACTTGACAAAAAATACTCGAACCAACTCCGTAAGTTGAGTCAACTGAATATCGATTGAAGTAAATCCCTGCTGAATCGTTTCAATCGACATTCAGTTGACTCAAGCATGCGGCGAAATCAGAGTTCCCAAAAAATTTTCATACTCAATTTCCCTGACTTTTCCTAACTTCTTCAGAAGTTTCCCTGACTTTCCGTGACCTTTTTTTGAGAATTCCCATGACCTTTCTTCGAGAATTCATATGGCCATTGGCTACATGATGGGGATGAAAAAATGATGAATAAATATTTCAGTGAACCTCCTATCGGAATCAATGATATCCTATTAGTTGCTATGCGGTTATTGTCACAGCAGCTATGAAAATTTATGGGAGTCTATCGAAATTCTCAAGCAGGGGAGTCAATAATGAAAACACAAACCTGATGATCCATTGCATATAATGAACGAAATTGTTAATTAAAAATGAAAACTTACATATGACAATCAAATATAGTATTAGATCCAAAAGGACGAAAGGTATATTCTCGAACTATTGGTATAAATATTTGGTATATTGGCAATCACAAATAAATTATTCAACAAAAACTTTCGTCTTGTTCTAATAGGAATCAAGAGAACAGAAGTTATTTTATCGTAGAAGAACATGGAAGAGTCCACTTTTTATTTGAAACTGAACTTAAGAATTGATATCACGTATTTTAGCGAACATGTTAGTACAATACTTTTGGTTGGAACAAAAATGAATTTTTAATCTGATTTCAAATTAATAAAACTGTCCCAGCAGAGTATTGTATGTTTATGAACTGTTATGTATGTTCAAACTCGCCGCAATGAAATACATGAAATTCAATGAAAATTCTTCTTTCAAAAGGAAACCATAGAGAATTATTATACAGTACGTACACAAAAAAAATAATCATTTCCTTGAATAAAATGAATATAGAAGATTCAACAGGTGAAAACATTCAATGATACAGGCAAGCTGCTTCAAAAATTAATTTGAGAAATATCCTGATTATAATTTTTTTATTATGCTTATTATAATACTTCTTCTAAACGGTTGATTTTTTTATTAATCGGTTCTTCCTCAATTTGCTGTTTTATGCAAGATACCCTTCTCTTCTCTTGAAGTTCCTTGAGTTCCTTCATTGAAAAAAATTATACTTTGAATACATCCAAATAGACATTCGAACCTTACTTCTTCAAGAAGAGTAGACACTTTTTTTTATGTAAAAAGATTCATCATTCGCTCTCGTTTCTGAAAAATACGTGCACTTATTCTCTGAATTTCTTGGAATGAAAATCCACTCCTGAGGAGTGAAAATACTGAAATTTCACTCTTTAAAGCGAGTTAAAATTCCACTCCAATACAGTAAACATTCATCCCTATGGAGTAAAAATTCATTCTTTTGAAATGGAATCTCATCCTTTTTGAACTTGCAGTATTTTCATTCTTCAAGAGTGGATTTTTCATTCTCAGAAGTTCAGAGAGTACAGTCCCCACTTCGAATAGTGCCGAATAGTGTTTGTTCACTCTATCAAGGAAAGACATTCGAATGAGAGAAGGATCCTAGTTAGAAACTTTGGATTTGCCAGTAATGGCAACTCTGGTAGCAGTACTGAGCCAGTATCGTTCCGTGTTTGCTTTTCCTCATGGGTGATCTAAAAATTGTTTATTTGAGTGAGATTTAATATTAATATCTCTTTGGCCGTATTCAACTATACGATTTATTTACTATAAACTTTGTCCTCAATGTGGCTGCATCCCATGTACAACAGTGCCTTTTAATTAGCGGATCATAATTAAAACTTGAGTTCAAGGACTCGAAACCTGCAGGACTTCCAAAGTCTTTTCTTCGGATTTTCCTTCACTCACCTCCCATCCCATATTTTGCTAAAGAAATCTTTAGTTCTCAGATTCTATAAGGATTCCATATCTTCTTTCATTTCGAACGATGTGAACAATTCATCAATTAAAAGTGTATGGAGTTTCCAAACATAAGACGAATCACATCAATTAATCTGATTATTCTGAATTGTCGTTCGGGGAAAAAATTCACGTAAAACATGAATCATATAATCGAGACTAAATTGAGTTCATGTCCCTGATCTTCGCGTGAAATATGTATCAATTGTAAATCTCCCATAACATACCCGTCAATCGTGTAATCACAACTCAATATTTGAATATTCATATCCGAAAGCTATGTGAATACATCAATCGTGGGAGGGTTATAGATATTGATTATCCACTGCTGTCATTACACAGTTACAACTTACGTTCATTTTATGTGGTGTAATTTCATTCTTCAAAATTTCATGCCAGGTGTAATTTTTCGAAACGTAGATGCTAGAATTATTGTTGGAACGACTGATAGGCGAATACGAGACACACGCAATTTGAATAATGTTACATTTCACTGTTAAATATAGAAAAGTGGCTGTCGCGAACTGACACGAAGTGTCAGTAACGTGGATGTCTGGTATCGACAGACGATTGTTCGTTGTCACGGCATGACGCTTTCAGCAACATATATTACCCCGATTCATCCCTCTACCCACGTCCCTTTCAACATCTGTTTTTTTCTCAATTTTGTAAAACATAATTATGATCTTCTATTGTTGTACGTCGCTTATTTATGTATTTGTAAAGGAATTTTTCGAAGTCATTGAGTTTGAAAACTCCGGTACATTCCCCAGAAAAAATTATCAAATTATAAACCAGATTTTGCGATAATGAGATAAATATATATTTCCCTATCAAGATAGTCTTTCAATAATTTGTGAATTATTACAGCAATTACACCTAATCTCATTATGTGAGAAAATAATTCACCAGTTACATCTCAAGCAACACATAATATTGCAGCAATGTCATTTTGTAATATAATATTGTAAAGTAATATTGCAGTGATATTTCAAAAGAATGTGCAAGGACGTCAAATATCTAGAAAAAACGGACCTTCCCTGACTTTGGAAACATTTTCATTATGTGCCCTCCTAATTCTCTTCATACAAGACCATAAATTCATGCTGCGATGGTTGAAAAATCCCCTGAGGGAAGGTCGAAACTGGGCCCGGCGAGTAAAAATTGAGGCCTCTATCACATCGGCGAATGTCCGAGATGACAATGGATCAGTCAAATCGCCATGTATTATGATCGCTCCTCAGAATTTTGATTTGTGTAGAATTTATGACAAAAACATATCACAGAGAAACATAAGATTGTTCAACCAATTGAATTTTTCATAAAATGAATGCCATTCACGAATGAGATGATTCAAGTATTGTAATTGAAGATGTGACGATCAATTGGGATAAGAATATATTTTCGTGTTAGGGTACTCGGAGAAATTCTGAAAATAGGACTTTGACTTTTAGTGTAGGCGCATTCCAGTGAACACCATATGGAAATTTTACATAACACAGATATCACGAGTGACGTAACTCTGTTACGTATATGTGATGTAACAATTATATAATATTTTATGCTTATATTTCGTAGCAATTTGTTACTTCTATGTTATGTTTCGGTTACATAAGCAAGTGACTTTAAGAAAACATAAATTGCCATTTTTATGTTATGCGTTAGTTGGGGGAGTGTCGGATAAGTTGCGAAATGTCAAACTATTTCTGCATAGTTTGGTGTTCAGGAGAGTTTTTTTTTCAGGTACATATCTAGTGAATATCAAAAGTAACGTATTACCATTCAAAGCGCTTCAACATGCTGTGTTGTTACATCAATGTCACGTTCAGTATTTGCTGAGATGTGATCGCGAAAGAATTGGGCTTCTCATGTGATGATTAAATGATTCTTTAGTGTTGACATGACATCGCCATCACGTTACACTTATGCGCTGGTCACGTAAAAAATCATTTTATATACGTAACTGTGATGTAACATTGTTCCTCACATAGTTATGTAATTGAATAGGAAATTGTGAGTCACATGTGACTCACATGTGACTTCCAAGTTACGTAACTGGTTACTTAACGTTATGTAACTTTGATGTAACATTTACGTAACTGTGCTCACTGGGATTGATCATCAATGTGCGTACAACGCTGGTCACTATTCACTCATCAGTTATTGATGCAGTCGCATTTGGCATCGAGGTTAGGAAATTTATTTTTTGTTGCACACGGAGAGAAGAGAATGGTGATATTTACCATGCTAACATAGTATTCGGTCTTATTTTATATAAAATCATAATTTTTACTATGTGAGAATGGAATTCTTCACCATTCTTCTGGTAATAATTACTATCCTACATATATATTATTACTAGAAAAATGGTAAAGAATTCTATTCCTACATAGTAAAAATCACGATTTTATATGAAATAAGACCGATACTACTACTATATTAGCATGGTAAATATTACCATTCTTTTCTCTCCGTGTACATTGATGATCAATGTACGGACATGAGCAGTCTGTTGTACAATTTCCCCGTGTAGTTGGGAAATAATTATTGATGAAAAGAGAGTTTTTCCTATTCTTATAATTTGGGAACAAAAATTTTTATGATTCCGGATGCAATTTGAATTTGAAATTATAAAGATTGTCTCGAACCGTTCATTTAGAATTCCCACCTATACTCTAAAATTCAAATGGAATATAAAAATGCAGATGCTAAAATAACTCGAATATTGAACAACGTTGGCGCATATACAGAAGCTATAAATCACCTCCAACAATTGAAAAAAGTTGCTAAAGCTTCAGATAAATTGCAATCTGAATCAGCTAATCTATCGACAACTGTTGAAGTATGGTCTGAATTGCTGTCTAGTGAGAATTTGGTAGAATATACAACAGCTGTACGAAAACGAAGAGATGAAGCCTTAGAACCGTTTTTTTGCATTGCATATTTGATGAATTCCTTTGTAAGGAACGTACAACTTAATCAGGAACAAGAAGAAATGGCTGAAGATTGCATGATGGAACATAAACCGGAATTTTTGGAGACAATGATAGCATTCAAAATCCACAATGAAAATTTATATCCTGCTTCAATGTTCCGTGCAGAAGTTGAAGGGTTATATGAAAATACTCCTAATAAATGGTGGGAATTGATGAAAGCAAGGACGAATTCTACAGATGAACTCCCAATCGGATTTTGTGATGAGAATAAGTTTTTTCAACATTTGGATACGCATGGTCCAATGTGAGGAACAGATTAGGCGTGGAAAAAGCTACCAAATTGGTTCAATCATACAAACATCATAATACTCCTATTGATCAAAATGAATGGTGAAATGAAAATATAAATTATGTAAGAACACTCAATATATTAGGCTTCGGATGAAAACTTTCCATTGTATCCATGAAATTTGATTTTATTATTCTCCAACCCATCCATTCATGATTCTTTTCAGTGGGTTTTTGATTGGGGTTTTTCGCGTTTTTTCAAGGCCTTTTTTGGGCCAACCCTGTTTTATCAAGATCGAAATATTGCAGCGATATTATGTGCTGTGTGGGATTTGATCCGTTTGACAAAGACCTCATTGTATCGAATAATATCACAGCTTGCGGAAAATTGAAAAGTTCGATGCAAGTTTGTGGTCGGGAAGGAATTCAAACTCGCTAGACACTCGAAATTGATACGAGTTGATTCCTACCAGGGTCGGTTAATAAACTCAGGAAGCATAAAGAAAATAAGAGGGCTTGAAAGTTCACTGCCATACGCTGGGATGAATCGCTCCGTAATTGAAGATAGTCACGCTATTAATCATTAGTCAAATGCTCATCGTAATTAGAAAAGATACTTTCATTATGAAAAAAGTTGCTCATACCTGCACAAACTGATATGAATTTATCACGAGTTCAAGTTGTGTGAGGAAAAATTATGATAACGTGTTAATATTCCCGTGAAAGTAATGCGGGAAGAAAATTGTATGAATTTCTATTTTGTGTTGATATGTGTTCATAATTTCTCTCGAGGTTATTATTACTTCCAACTTTGATTTTCCATCGAATATGAATTTGAATTCCCTGTTTATTACACAAACGATAAATTCAACTGGTTTAACTTTTGACCAAATGAAATTTTATCATAATGAAACTCAACTTTCCCCGTAATAAACTTGAAATTCACTACATTATGAAATGTTGTTATCATAATCTCACGTGAGATCTGAACGTGCGTTTATTCAGAATAAATTTGACGTATATTTCTGTTAATGATACGAAGTGTGTTTTCATCAATGATCCCTATCCGCATATTACTGGAGAAACAGTTAATTGAATCACTTTGATAAATTAATGTGGGGAAATATATGCAGGGTGTATGTACATATAACATTGAACATGTAAACATAGGTCAAGAAATCGAGGTAGTGTGGATTAGTTAATGGAAACTTTACACGGTAATATAGATATGTTGGACATTAGAGGTAATACACTTGCACAAAGTGGTTGCAATTTGCCGTTTATGTATATCACGTTTTGTAAGTTGTTATCCTATGATATTACACTCAGGATTCTTCGAAATGAAGGAATGAGATTGTTTCAGATCGGAACTTTCAATTCAAATCAATTATAAGGTGCACTAAATTATTTTCTTCTTGTATATTAATCATACGTAGGTACAGGGTAAGAGTACACTCCTAATGACACCTATGTACAGAAACAAAGGAATAGTTGTAGCAACTATTTAGTAGTCAGTACAAGTATCGCGTTAGTTCGCTCAATTAACGCCATAGTTGGGTTACTTCCTCAGTTACCAGGTATTCACGATAGTTAGTACAATTATCGTGTTAATTGAGGCAGCTACTGCTTCTTTTCGTCCGATATATACAACTAGAACTCCTTCGATTCCATAATATTGCAATAATGATTTGATGTAACACTATAAAATTCATGCGTTTCAATACAAAACTCGATGTTGTGATGTCTTCAAATTAATCAACACACAAAGAAATTTTGAACATGAATTTTCTGGGTGGCAATTAGATCATCTTCTATAACCAAATAAAGTGTGGTACGAATGCATTTGATTTACCTTCTTCCATTTTGAGGGAATAAATGTAGTTTGTCTTCCTCGTGAGGACGAAAAATCCTTAACTCTGAAAATTCTCAAAACACTGCACTACGAACTGTTACTGCTCATATGCTCCACAAATCATTCTCTATGATGCTTTCATTCGTCAAAATAACTTCCCCTCGACACGTGAAAATTCAGATTCTCATTTTCAAATTAACAAATAAAACGAGCCATGTGCATATATTTATAGATCCAGGGGTTAATGATTTCGAAATTAATTTCAACATTTGATTATGTAAGATGAAAATATGTGGAATTGAAAATTGAATTTTAACAATAATCGTTGATGGTCATATTATAGTTATGAATGTTTTCATCCGATCGCTGTTCGCGAGACGAACAGAAATTTACATCCAACCGTTTTCGCGGCCACGGAGCCTGCAACTGGTGGCTGAACTATATACGTTCACAGAATACGACGCAATGTTATCCCACTACAATCTCTTCATGATAGCTTCAGGGTCGCGAGTTGCGCGCCTGAGTACATGGCGAAGAAATTCTTGGCTTATTATAATCGTGAAATTCATATGGAAATCAAAACGGAATTCGTTTCTATGTTTCGAAATTGATCGCAAGTTTTCGTTGCTTTCTGTCATACCTTTGTTCTCGAAAAAATGATCTTCGATGCGAAGCTTTGATGGATGCTTAGATGACTCGAACGAAGGGTTCTTGAGTGGCAAGTTTTTTGTTTACGTAGAAGAGAATATGTTTTCCTTATTGAAAATGTCCGACAGATCCTGACAGATTCCAGTCAAAATTCTGTCTGGTTCCGTCAGAAATCATCATGCCTGGGACAAAAACCGACCAAACCCTGACAGAAAATTATCTGTCGGACATTTGGAATAGGGCTATACTGGGGAAAAAAATGTTTGGATACGATGAATTTTCCTTTGAGTCTAAGAAATGAATTCCTTCAATGGTATCTCTGGAGTTATTGCATCAGCTTCATGTAATATGTGATTAACACGGAAGTGGTGGGGTCATTAATTACTTAGGATTGATGAAAAAGTTATTGGATGGAAAATTTTGGTTTTCGAATTCATGAAATATAATTTGATTCAATAACACTGCACAGTGGTTCAAAGACGCAAAAAGTTGGCCAAGAGTAGAAAGAAATGTTCTTTCTGAAAAACCCTTCGACAGTCGGTATTGTCTCACTGATAATTGGGGTTCGCGAAAAAACGATGAAGAAGACCCAAGTATTTTTATAAGGCTCTCGAGCTCACCTGAAAGTGTCACTCCGTCAACACATCTCAAGTGGTGCCAGAATATACTATGAACGTTTTTCGAATATTTGGAATATGTTCTATGTATATTCCAATGAGACCGTTCCATAGGTGCTATGCATATTCATCGAACGTATGTAATCGAATATACGACGGTACGTCAATTGAATGAATATCGTATATTTCGAATATACTATGCACATTCTAAGTATATTTGAAACAGCCTCATTCGAATATTCTATGAACGTTCATTATATATTCTTCGTATCTGATTCTTAAATTCTACGAATGTTTCTATTTCGTATACACTTTGAACTTCTGTTGCTGCTTGGGGTTGTTGACCGGCTACAGACCCTTGGACAATATATTATTTCAATTTGTGTTTTGGGAGTAATAAATCTGTGAAAGGTGCATTTCAATATCGCAAATGTTCCCCGAGACCGCCACGTTCGAAAAATAATCCTCCAAAGTGTAATAAAATATTAAGAAATGCCACACGGAGAAAAAGGAATTCGCTGTGGCAGCGAAATCCACTTTTGCTAGGTTCCTTTTGCCAGAGCAGCAAATTTTTTACTGTGACAGCAAACTATTTGCTGTTCCAGCAATCTTGTTAGCTGCGACAGCGAATTTTTAGCTGTGGCAGCAAAAAATGTTTGCTATCCCAGCAAAATTTGTTTGCTATTCTATATATAATACTGAAAAATTGCTGATGGAGCCAACATTTTTTGCTGCCACAGCTAAAAAATTGCTGTCGTAGCTAACACGATTGCTGTTATAGCAAATTTTTAGCTAGGTCAGCAAAAAATTTTGCTATTCTATATATAATACTTCGATTCGCTGCGTCAGCAAATTTTTTCTCTCCGTGCATGTATATTACGATTGCATGTTGCGATAATAAGTATCTCATCGATCTATGTGAATTCATAATATTGCTAACCATTCATGATTACACGGAGAGAAAAAATTTGCTGACGCAGCAAATCGAGGTATTATATATAGAATAGCAAAATTTTTTGCTGACCTAGCTAAAAATTTGCTATAACAGCAATCGTGTTAGCTACGACAGCAATTTTTTAGCTGTGGCCGCAAAATTTTGCTGCTCTGGCAAAAGGAAGCCAGCAAAAGTAGATTTCGCTGCCACAGCGAATTCCTTTTTCTCCGTGTACAGATGTTGAATGATCAAAAACATTGATTGTGAAGTAGTTTTCGGTGGCATGCAGAAGTTTGACGGGAATTCTCATTTTAACAGCATTTTTTTCTAATATTCCCACAATATCCGTGGCATCATATCCTGAGAATATTTGACACAGCCCCATTCAAACATTCTGAGAATGTGCGTACAATATATTCGCACGTAATAAGAATCTTCATGGAATATTCAAATATCCTGAATGTATATTCTCAAAACATTTTCAAACGTACGTGTGCTACCTGCCCAAGCAACACAAGAACTTCTCAAATATTCTATGATGATACACTGAATGTGAAAAGAATGTGCGAATGAGACTAATTTGGATAAATTCGTCAAGATATTCTATGGAGGCGCATAGCACATAATTATTCGAAACAATCTCATTTGGAAGTTCTAAGCGTGTTCGTAGAGTTTTCCGACCACGTTCTCAGTATTTTTAACCTCTTGTGTTGCTTGGGTGGGTACCGAAGCGAAATGAATTGTTTGTTTTGAAAAGTGTGTCATTTTCGTGGAAATTGACGGATTCCCAAGTTTCAATATGGAATCTCCCTACTGATAGTAAGTACTGTTGAATCTATAAATTCAAAATTTGGGACAAATAATATTTTTATTGTTAATTTCCACTAACTTTGGATGATTTTTCTCACATATTCAACGAATGATGTCTCCTTCGGAAACGCAGAACTAATGTCTACCCGCAGTTGCCACCGTGATGTTTCCTTCACATGTCAACAGAACTCTTCTCAAGAACATATTAGAAAATTAGCTGCGACTTCTTGCGACTTTGAATTTGACATTAATGTTTTTTCCTGTGCATCAGTTTTTCGACTGTGCATGTGCAGGTGAAACACTAAAAAGTCGTCAAAGTGTGAAGACGGAGCATCTACAAAACTTCGTGACCAAGGTTTTTTTTAGGTTGCTGATTACGAATCTGGGGACGAATTTTTTGAAAACACAATGGCAGATCCAATATGGTGGTCATGTATTGGGGAAGAAACTGTCAGGTCCTGGAACATCCCATTGCCCAAGAGTTTTTTGGGTCACCGATTATGAATTGGACTTCAGATTTTTCAAAAACAAAATTGCGGATCCAATATGGTGGATATGATTTGGGAACAACTGGTAGATACCGAGACATTTCATTGTCTAAGGATTCTTTTGGATCGCTTATTAGGAATCCGACATCGGATCTTTCAAAAATAACTTTTTTTTTTATGGTGGATCCAGTATGTCGGATATTTTTGAGGAACAATTGGAATTCTGGAAATTTTATTATCTGAGGGTATTGAAGGCTGCTGAATACGGATTTCAAATGGACTTTTTGAATAATTCATGAATATTGGTAAATTTCGATAGGGATCACGTGGTTCCACGTGAATATAAGCTGAATATTTCAGCTTTTCGCTGTATTCATACACAGCCATTTTGAATTTAGGAATTTTTACAACGGATTCCTATTCAGCGATTCCGAAAACTTCTGTGTGGGGAGTTTTGAGCAGATTCAAGGACTCCTTATATTTTTGGCCACGTTTTTGGGTTTTTGAATCACTTGTACACTGTAATAGCCAACTGTAGGGTCAAATTGATAATTCCTCCTTCCAATAAAATATTCAATTATTTGAATAAAAATAGCTTCGAATTGGGAAAATATCAATATTTCTTGCATTCAAAGTAAAATGTTTTCGTTAATATGAAATGAAAATTTGTTGTGAATAAATAAATATCTTCACATGATGACTCATATAAAAAAATTCCCATGGTGAAGGTTCTTTGAATCTCACAAGTAACAAGATGAGCCCTCATAAGTCATAAATGAATCAAAAATAAAAATTTAAAAAAAAAACCATGTAAAATTTCGCGTTGTTGTTACGAGGTTGTTTATTTATACTTCGAGTTGGTTCTTTTTTCGTCTCAAATAAGAATATAAGTCCCAACGAATATGATTATCGAATCCCTTCGACCTTGGTGCTCTGCTTGACAATAATTTTTCTAATTTGATCCTGAATTCTCCCGGATTACTACCTTAAAGGATCTTTGTCAGCATTCGTGGTGAAAAAGCTGGACGACCCTGACGAAAATGATCTCACAATTGTTCACAATTTCTCATAAAAGTCCCAATTCCTTGAGAAACTATGACCAAATCTCAAAATTGGGACTTTCATGAAAAATTATGAGAAATTATAAAATAATTTTCGCCAGGGGAGAATCAGGATAGAACCCAGATAGACTATATCCGGATATATCCGGGCACAAATACGCATTCTCCGGTGATTCTTCATCAGGTTCTATCCATATCATACCCAGATATCTGGATCCGATCTGAGTTTGGGGACTGAGTATTTTCTGAAATCCCGAATGAGAAGTGGATAAAACTCATTTGGTTGCTCGTTCGGGTTTCATCTGGAATTCTGATCAATAGAACCAAATCAAAAATTGCCTAAAACCCGTATTTATACCCGAACACACACCTAGCTACGGTCTATACAGGTTTTTACCTGTTTTTTTTTTCAACTAGTGATAGCCACTTCATTCATAAGGGTCCGCCAAAGCGCTAGTTCACAGAAAAAAAATTGTCTTGATTCCACACACATTGTCTCTTATATAACGAAAACAATATCTTCCTTATGAAGAAACCCGGTATCGGAATTTGATCGTTAAATCAACAGTTGTATTAATATACTATCCGAAATCTATCATGTTGTTTTATTATCTTACAAGTCCAATAAAAATACGATATCTACGATAATTATCCAATGTAAATCCGATATACAGATCTATAATTTCACTACACGGAGAAAGCGATCTGCTAAAAAGTACCATACTTTATAGCGGTCGAGCATTACTCTTGCTCAAATCAAAATAATCACACGAAAATACTTCCAAAAGTATCACACTTGGACTTTCCTGAATAAATATAGTACTTTTATACATATTTTCACGTAAATAATTTGATGTAGACAAAAATAATGCTTGAACACTATAGAGTATGGCACTTTTCAGCAGATCTTTTCTGTGTAGAATATTTTTCCATGTTGTACAGATACATATGGTAATATCAAATTCCAATCGGGAAAGTTTTGTTTGAAGATATATTTTGTATGTAATCCATGAAATTGGTAGCATTCGTTTTTGAGTTTCCTCCATCATGTTATAGTTAAAATTCTAAGTTAATGTCAATCTGTTCTATGTTCACGTATAGTAGAAAATTGAAGACGGTACGGTGGTATCAGTGTAACTCGATCGCATCACTTGTCACTCCGTCTGCCATTATATTGGTCAGCCATCAGTCACTCTGTACGGTGTGTGACGTATGAGTTGTGGCCTCAACGCGCCTTCATCCATATCTCAAAAGTATCTCATATATATTTTCACCAAGGTCTCTCCGATCACCATATGTATTACGTGTTTAACCGTCTCCCCCTACATACATATAAATCGGATTCAATCTTGTGTCTATCACTATGAAATTTCCATGACCGAATCCAAATGAAATAATCTTCAGCCTGTCCAATTTTCGGATTGGATTCTGACCCTGTCTCTATCTCCATTTCGGAGAACATTTCCAGATTTAGATAGACCTCAATAGATCTGAATAGATCTCATCTTTGGCTCATGAGATTACCATTTCATACCTTCGTACGAATTTCAATCCAAGCATTGATATTGATGAATTGTAGCAAGCATTGCAGCTTTCTCAATCTACATAGGCAAATCTTTTTGGATCTGCCTGAACCTATTCATTTTGTCTGGAATGCTCGTAGGAATCCAAGTTCTTCTGTTTTCCTGATAGGAGAACAATGAAAAAAAGAAATGTAGGAAAATTTCAGAATTATTCGAAAGAACATCTTGAGATCAGTGTCACCAGATTAATATTACTTCCAACCGAATTGATCAATCATACTTTTACTATACGAAAAATAGCCAATTGGAAACGAATGTTGATTATCACTTGGGCAACACTCTTGAAATATACCCGAGAAAAAGTGAATTAGATCTAATGAGATCTACGTAGATCTCTTGAGATATAAGTAGATCTCTTTAGATATATGTAGATCTCTTGAGATCTAAATTTTGGAAAAACAAGATTTACGAAGACCCAAAGAGATCTACTTAAATCTCAAGGAATCTTCTTGAACCAAATTCCTTAAGGCATAAGTAGATCTCTTTGGATCTTCGTAGATCTTGTTCTTCCAAAATTTAGATCTAAAGAGATCCACATATATCTAAAGAGATCTAATTATATCTCAAGAGATCTACATAGATCTCATTAGATCTAATTCACTTTTTCTCGGGTATGCACAGAAAATACATCGTTACAGTGACGGAAGCTTGTCAAAATTATATCTATATAGAAATGATGTCTATGATTGATGTCATTTTGAACAGCATTACTCACTCCTGTGGAAATATTGAAGACAATTCTGATTGAAAACCGTTGTTGAGGGAATATCTTTGATAATTTTCGCTAACAACCTTCCTAACGTAACATCAAATGATTATGAAAATTTGAACGATTGTTTACCCAATAGAGCAAAAACATATTTCTAAAACATCCAAAAGATGTCTTCGGAACCTCAAGTCATTTTTTATACTGGGTGATTCTGAAAAGATTTTGATCCGGAATATTCAGACCTGATCCTCAGATCCGGAGATATGAGCATTTTTCAATGTTTTGAAAAATCCAAATACCTCCGTAGTATTATACCATATGTCTGACTTTCGAATCCAACACCATTCTCAAAGTCAGATCACGGGGTTCCACTGGAAAAAAATCAATCTAATTTAGCTCCCTTCGTTGTGGAGTTATGGCGATTTGAAGTTGTTGAATTCTGATTGGATGGAGTACGAAGATTTTGAAACCGCTATAACTCCACAACGAAGGAAGCTAAATGGGATTTATTTTTTTTCAGGGATACCTCGTGATCTGACTTAGAGAATGATGTTGAATTCGAAAGTCAGAAATATGGTACTCCTAAGGTATTTTGATTTTTCAAAAAATCAAAAAATATCCATATCTCCGGATCTGAGGATCAGATCTAAATATTCCGGAGCAAAATCTTTTCAGAATTCCATCAAGAATCTGCTCTCAGAAAAGTGTACGGCAATTTTGAATTACCCAGTATATGTCATGAACATATTTTTTTCAGGTCTGAAAGATGCCTCATGCGACAAGTTGAGATCAGTTCAAGATATCTTAATATTTGTCAAGAAATACAACTTATTAAACACGCGTTGAAGATATTTTCTATATAAGATATATTTAAAATATATTTCGGAGACATTTTTGGTGAAATATCTTTTGGATGTCTTCAAAACTTCTTCAAGATATATCCGATTATATCTTTGGTGAGAGGTTTTTACGACATCTTCGAAAAATATCCCGAACATATCTTCTGGGAAATATCTTTTGGATGTTTATCGGAATAGTGGCAAAAGTTCAGACAGCCCGAATTTTTCATTGACTGGAAGATTTCCATCGAACGTCTTAAAGATGTTTGAGGCAACGGTTTTCACTGTCTTTGAGGGGATACCAGCGCTCCTGGAGGGGGCCCCTGACGATGCAACCCGAGCCAAATCTTTTCTGACAAATTATTAGGAAATAAAGCAAGAAAAGGAAAATATCGCTCTATACAGACCACCTTTATTGATCGAAGAAGCTCTGTACAGAGCGATATTTCGATTTCATTTCTTTGTTTTCGAGTAATTTGTCAAAATAGTTTTGTTTGTGTCCTTTTCTAACCAATGGGTCTGGTTGCATCTTCAGGGGTCGCTGGTATCACATTAGGATATCTTCGGTGAAAAATCCAAAAGACGCCTAAAAGAAATCTGAAGACATATTTTGGATTCTGTGAACGAAGATATCTTGAAGACAATGAAAACTGTTGCATGCTCTATGAAGTTTTTAGAGTGAGATTTCACTTGAAACGAGTGAAAATCCCACTTGAAGCAAACTAGCTCACTTCTGAGACTTAGTGGAGTGGAACGCGTGATTCTTCATTCTTCCAGATTTAGAGAGTAAGATATTTTGAAAACATCCAGTGGGAATCTCTCAGACAATGGAAAATTCGTGCTGTCTGGGAAAGTATCTTCGAATCTCATATGAAACTGCGATATCTACCCGCCTTGGTTGAAAAAATCTCACTGACTGCTCTTCATTGATTTCGATTCGAAAACACAATTTTCAATGGGTTTGAATTGTGTTTGATTTTGAATCGGAATCGATGAGAATCATGACTCGTATCAATCGACGCAATGGGATTTTAATGGGAATTTTCGTCTAGGATTGACGAAAATTTTACCCATCTTTCCCATATCTCTTCCTCGATTCTGTCCTCAAAGTATGGAAAAAGTGAAAAGAATGATTCTTTGCAAGAGTGAAGAAAACACAAAGGAAACCTCCTAGCGAAACAATGTGATGAAATATACAAAATTTAATGCACACCCACATCTCCACGCAGAGTGAGGACAAATTATGTATAAAATAAGTCTCCGTAAAACATCATTTATTCCCTCTGTGTCCTTCTTCACATGAACTGAGATTAATTTATACTATGAATTTTCAACCGCATATAAAAAATTCATCAAGCAGAATAAGATACTTCAAAATAGTTCTCACGCGCTTGCGAGTTAATACACTGAGAAAAAAATTCTCTGAATTGATGGAATGGATTTAATTGATTCCCATTTCATTGCATTAAATGAATGTCTTTTTGACTCTATAATAATTGTACAACCATAAGGAGTCGTTTCATTCATACTATCAAATCAGCTCATTGAAATTCATTTTCTGAAATTAAAAAACGCATTCTATTAACTGAATAACTAATTATTTTTGTCAATACCGTCTTTTATCCGATTCATAACTCTCATGTGATGAATTCCAAAGTGAAAATCAATGAAATAAAATTTCAATTTTATAACTTGGAGTTTCGTATGGAAATCGAGCGTGATTATACTTAGTATTTGAAATTCTTAACAATCAAGTATTTGACGTGATAATTTTTTCCTTCAACAGAATAATTACTGACTCTAAGTGAAAATATATTTCATAAAATGTATAGAAATGGCTTACAAATTATGAACTTTGTCCATCATGAGAAAAACAACGCGAGATCAGATTAATAACATAATTATTATATTCAAGAACATGAAGTTATAGGACTAAAAATACTGTTATTCATAAACCAGTACAGTTGAGAGTATAATAATCTCATTTATTTCGATACAAGTGGTATTTTCAGACAATGAAATCAAATAATATACTCGATAATTGTGAATTTCAATTCCGAGAGTTCTATTTTTTGAACAGATTCACCTGCGGAGGTGAGTTTTCCTTTCTGGGATTTACTTGAAAATGACTAGAACTTGCGGGATGCGCATATACAAAAATGCGGATAAAATTCATTTCATCGCCCCCATTGAAACTGTCAGACAAATGCAGATGAATCCTAGCAGTTCCTGGAACAAAAACCGAGCGGATCCGGACAGGTCCCTGCTCGTAACGGTTTTTGTCCCATAAACTGCTCGGATCTGCGGGGCATTTTTAGCAGGGCGTGGGTAATGGAATTGAAGAGAGGGTAGTTAAATTGTTCGAATGAACTTATTGCTCTTGATGTTGAGTCTTCATCACTTCTTCATGCGTTTGGATTTATAAAATCACTATTAACAAAACTGTTCTCCTCATATATGCCAATGAAAAAAAGAATTCATAGATGTGAAAGCCTCCCACGTGAAAATTTCTTGCTTGCGCCAATACTGACGATGGAAAATAGATAGGCGCAATGCTGACATCCAAGGCTTGGAAATCTATATCAAGCGAACATTGACTGACAAGTGGCACAATGTTGCACCAATGTTGGGAATCATAATTTCCAATGATCAATTGATCATTGGCTCAAGATTGTGCCAATCATGGTTCATCGTTTGGACAAAAGAAATTAACTTCATACGAACAATTTCATAGCACGGCTGAATATTAATCCAAACTTTGACAACGATTAGAAGAAATGAGTACCCAATGCAGTGCCAAGCCTGGTCAAAGATTGGCTCAGGCTAGCCACGATCCTCAATAATACGTCTCCATACAAAAATTCCCGCGTCCAATGTCAAAGCGCCACCCTTCGGTATTGTTTCCAACGCTCGGTTCGTTTCTCGCAAGCGCTCAACGAACTATGCGGTTGATATATAAGCATCATATAACCTTCTGATTTGAAAATTGTTGTCTTCATCATATATCCTTCATCGAAGGAGAGATTTTAGCTGTGCAGACCCATGGACTCGTGGACATCAGAATTTGAATTATACTTGATGTAATTGATTTGTAAGGTAACCAGTAATCATTGAGTTATATTAAACTTATAAACACATCTTGTATTGGATTAATCAAATAAGTTTCTTCGTTTCAATGTATACAGAGATTCTCTGGCCCTGGTTGTATAAAATATTTCAGATTCGGGCTGTACTTCTTAACATGTGTGGAAGGGAAGCAATCGATGTCGGGAATATATGACTCTGAATTTTTATTATATTTTTGCAATCGTTCAACATATTGTTGAACATCGGCCCAACATTGGCTTAACGTTGGCGCAGGATTGGCTTAACGTTGGCGCAGGATTTTCGCAACGTTGAATCAATTTTGGCCGAATATTGACTCAGTACTATTATAGTATTGATTCAAATTTAGCAGTCAACATCATTTATGTGTAATAAATGATGGTACCTCCTTTAAATGCATAAAACGTCTGACCATTGGCCGACCATAAAAAAATTCGTCTATCAGTCTTGGTTCGTAATGAGTACAAGCATGATCCAATCTTGGATTTAGATCGAGCGACAATTTTCTTCAAGGGTTGCCAATGATGGCTGATTTGACTGCCATAATCGTACCAATGTTGGTCCATGATTGGCAGAATACATCAATGGAGCCTGTACCGATGTTATCATTTCAAGCTTGCCCCTTGCTAACCGTTAAGGCTCGGAGCATCTTTGTCAGTGTTGCGCCATCCTAGTGCCAATCGTCAGATTTCACCTGGGCTGGTTCTTTCTTGAACAAAACCCCAAAGAAACCCACACGAATCACATAAGAAACATAAGAAGAAGAAGAAAATTACGATAGACGAAAAAGTTGCAATGAATTGGAGAAAATCATCTTCACATATTTTGTTCTATTCTTTTTCTACGATAATTCCTCGCTAAGATACAGAATTGAGAGTTTCCTTCATTCCGACAGGTGTACTGGCACTCTGAAAAGAGTGAGCATAATAACATTCTAGAATTCCACAGAACATTTATCGTATGCTCCCGAATATGAGAGAAAATTATCCGTAGGTTAAAAATTTAATCAAATCTTGCGATACATCGGGAGTTATATCATGTATAATACTAATTCGGAGAGAAAATATTGTAGGGGAAAATTGGATAACATAAATGAGCTCGTAACAATAGATTCTTATGGTCCTTTCCACGACCAATTGAAAGGGTGCGGTATGTATTAGTTATAACGCGTACCCTCGACAAATGTTTCTTTTCTCCGCTCATTAAAAACAAAACAAAAGAAAGTATAGCAACCGTTGGAGTGCCTGCAAAGAAATACTTAATGAATTCATACATCAGTTCAGTGAGACTATAACAGTGTTTTTTTCTGATGGTGGGTGATAATTCACTCCATACGACTGACTCGGAAAATTAGGAGTCGAAGGAAGAAAAATACCGCATAAGGGTACACAATCTCTTCAGTATAAGTTTGTTCAATAAATTATGAAGAAAATAAGCGAGCTAGTAACATACGCGACGACATGAAATGTCCACAACATGTTCATGGAACTTAAATATCCAAAATCGATTTATACAATACAGTTCATATTAACTTAGACTCGAGGAGGATTGTGTTTTCACCAAGGAAATACTGATGCCGGAATTCTATATAGACTGAAATAGAAGTAACTAATTTTCATTTAGCTATAAGGCTAAAATTTTGTAGTGAAGATTAATATATTTATATCGTAGCCGTAGGATGTACTTTATTGTGTCGGAAAGAACCATGAATAGGCGACAGATTACCGCAACTCTTTCTGAAGTCAGTAATAAGGAAATACAAAGTCATAGTTCCTATCCTCATAATCAGGTATATCCCACGAGTACGATACCGAGTCTAATAATCTTTGATATAAACTTTTCTCTGTGTGCTAACGTGGGTCTCTAACTGACAATTACGCAATTTTATTGTTCCCCGTGCAAATAATTTGGAAGAAACAGTGCAGTTGATATCGTGTCCGTTCGAATCTTCTCAGATGTGCTTCGAGTATTGGGAAATCGAATTTCCGGCTTCCAATTCGAATACTTTATGGTATACGGAGAGAAAACATTGCTCCATTTGAGAGAGAATAACAATCCATTTGTTATTATTCTGTCTGAAAGGAAAAATATTGATAACCCGTAAATTATTGAATCAACGAATAAAGCTCTTCATTTGTACATGAACCCTTGTAAAAATGATTCATATATGGCCCATATATAAACTGTGTTTGATTCATATATGGACTTGGTACGAATTATATATGGTCATATATAAATCATATATAATTTATATATGTGGCATATATGACCATATAAAATTCATATACGATTGTTCAATCCATATAAGAACCAAACATGACCCATATATAGGGAACATAACGTCATATATGAAATGTATATGGCCCATATATGAATGTCTGAAATCATATATGGCCCATATATGAATCTGTGAAATCATATATGTACCATGTGTGGTCATATATGCCGCATATATGATTCATTTTTACAAGGGAATCATTTTTGTAAACACTGTAGTCAGAGAGGTCCTTCACTGCGTATATGAAAATCCATTCATCGTTATGCATTATACAAAAAGTAGTATTTTTATAGTTTTTTTTTGCAGTTATTTTCACGCAGGAATCTTTTCTTCGAGAGTGTCCTGCTTTCTTTCGCTGGTCATTGAAAGTTTGATTATGTTTTGTACTTGATGGTAAGATGGGGAGGGTTTATTATCAGCACCCGATACAAAATTCAAAGGTAAAGCAGATTTGCGACTCGCGATTCATGGCTACTGTCTGTAGTTAATGCATAGATCGACCGTAATGACCGAGGCCAACTGAAGCTAGATCAGAATGACATATCTTTCAATGAGAATATTTTCAAGTCTTTTGATAGCAAATCGAAGGCAAATTAGGATTTCTCAGAACAAATATCGGGAATTTTGATTTTTTTCTTCAAATAATTGTACATTCGCATGAAATAAGGTATACCTTATTTGAGTTTGTTTATTAATCAATTTAATAATTACAGATTAAGGAAATCGTCTACATCGTTCACTTGGAGAATAATAGAAAATTAGCAAAGCTGTTGAAAAGTATTCATCACAAACAACAACTAATTATAACCCCCCTGGTGAAAATGAAGGGTATACACAAAGCGAGAAGGAGACGTATACGAAGCGAAAAACGTTTCAATTCCCTCTTTCTGGAGCGTATGATACCCGCTTGCTGGAAAATCACGAAATCATACGCTCTGTATACGTTTCATAAACTTTCGATCCCGTTTCGCATATGCTTCATGTAACATAATAGTAGGTTATATGGAGCGTATGCAAGGCATACCTATTCTGACTTCATATAACATCTTTCAGTCATAAGACCCTACCATATTGAAAGTCACCGGTTCGATTCTTACCACAAGGTTCAATTTTTTTGTCTAGATTTCTTGAATTTTTCCCGCTTTCTTTGTTTCAATTCCCGTTTCACATACTCTTTGTATCCTTCCCATTCAAGCTTCGTATAGTTTCCATTAACGTTTCTGTTACCCTTCAGCATACGCTTCGTTCACTCGTTCTTCTCACTCCCATTTCCACCAAGGGCCAGCAAAAATTGATGTACGTAAATTTGATCAGATTTGATCAATTGCAATTTACGTGCATCAACTGCCAAGTTTCTACACAGTGGAAAGTAAAACTTACTTCCATCCTGAAAATTGGCTGTTTGAACACGCAACCAAAACTAGCCTTATTTCAATTGAAAGTAAGCATCGAAAACAAATGCCGACACAATGGAGAAGACTGAATGTCAGTCATGTAGTCAAGTAGGATTCAATCACATTCAGTCGGACTTTTTACCGTGTTTACTTTATATTCAGATGCCCTGGTAGAAATTTGCCCAGTTTAGCTGGCCACTGACCAGCTACTAGTCGGTAACTAGCCAGTGACCGACCAGAAATACCCAGTTTCTGGCCACTAGCCAGAAACTGACCAGAAACCATGTAACGCTTTCCGCCAGGGTGGTTTCTAAGCTTCATTATTCTAAGAAAAAATTTTCCATAGGTCTAAATACCCAGTGAACATTTTTCCTCTCAACATTTCAAACATTCATTATGTTTTCTGAATATCAGGAAGTTCTCCAATGCGCCGATTTCGGAAATCTTTTTCGGAAATCGGAAACACTAACTTCTACGTCACAAAGGACGTAAAAAGGCAAGTAAGAAATTTCGCTCTCATGTAAAATAAAAAAGATCAATGAAATCTTAATTCATTCCGTTCAATTATTGAAAAAAAACACAGGCTATACTTAAGAAAAAGAGGAATGAAACGATGTAGAGTGAAATATCGTACAAGGCGAGTTGAACACTCGAAACTGAGTAGAATTTGATAGTTAAGATTGGAAATAATTTAGATAGGAAGCACGGAATGTGCATGTAAGAATTGACTTTGACAATAATCTTTGTTGAAAGAGTTGACACAAGTTTACATATTCTGGCCAGAATAATTAACCGTACTCACAGGGGAAATGTCCACCGTTCGTCGAAGATGAAGATTTCGGCGCAACTCGTTGTGGGTGTAGGAAACTCTTTCGACAGTATTTTCCGCCGTCTTTCGAAGTGATGAACAAATTACTCCATCCGCTCGTTATAGAACTTGAATACAACATACACCGACTCCAATTGTAGATGTAAAATCACTCTCACAAACGTTTGACAAAGGTTCTACGGACGTTGAAATGTCCGCTTCGAAATACGTTCAGGAAACATAGATGGAACGTTCGCTGAAGGTTCATCGAAGGTTTGATGAAGCTTCACAAAAATATCTATACTTATATTAATTTTGATCAATTTATATAAAAAATAAATTAATTAACAAACATAAATCATTATAAATTAATCTAAGTATAGATATTTTTGTGAAGCTTCCTCAAACCTTCGATGGACCTTCGATGAACCTTCAATGAACGTTCCACCTATGTTTCCTGAAAGTATTTTAAAGCAGACATTTCAACGTTCGTAGCACCTTTGACAAACGTTTGTGAATCTAAAAGTTAGCTTTCATGAACCTTCGATCCGATCTATACAGATCTAATCTGAACGTTCGCTGAAGCTTCATGTTCTCTTCGGGATATGGCCAATATATGAATCAAATAGGGGTAATATGCGGATTTGTGAAATCATATATGAGGTATGTTTCGTCATATCTCACATAGCATGAAAGTTTTGAGAACATTCTGAGAACGTTTCTAAAACGTTTAAAGTTCTCTAAAGGTTCTGACAACGTTTAGAGAACTTTCAGTGCTATGTGGGATATCCCTAGTAAAAATTTTCATTTTGGTTCGCCAAACGGACTTGGTACGGACGTGTTGCGTCCTTGTACGGTATTGTTATGGGCGTAGTGCGGGCGCATCACGTCTGCAACTATACCGCACCAGGTCCGCTTGGCGAACCAGAAATAAAAATTTTTATTCGGGATGTCACATATACGGTTCATTCTTATACCAGGGGAGAAGAGATGAAACGCTCTGGTCAGAATGGAATAAATTCCCCTAAGGTAAAGCCTAATTCACTTCGTAATACGCAACGAATGAAAGCAAAATTAGGTTTCATTTTTTCCACTCTTCAATCTTATCGAGATCTAGTCTGGCTTAAGAACTACATTTATATGGTGGTGAAAATGGAAATAAACAATAACTCACATATTCATCATTTATATTTTTCTCCATACTTCATATTTTCTCGTATTTCATAATATATTTATATGTATAAATGCAGTGTGTCTACAGTGAGACGCAGGATATCGCACAATAAAATCTCTGTTCCTTCCATCATAAGCACAAAGCTTCTCTCTTGCGTTTATCGCTCATCCCACGCGTCACCGTGGATACCCTGTACATATATGTACATACTTCCTTTGCGCGAATACCGAGACATATTGTACGCGATACGATATTGATATCATACATCAACTTCTTCGTGTAACCTAACATACATTCTAAACATTTTCCAAATACATTTTTATTGTAAAATTGTCTTCGTGTGTGCAATAGTCAACATCCAACACGTAATATCACATCACATTGATTTTCGCATCTATATTTTTTCATGACGACACATTAACTAAGTTTCTGATCGATAATAATAGATTCATAATTTATTTCAAACACATGTCTATGGGAAATTCGAAACTGTAAGAACTGGATGAAAATCATCGATCGCAGAATTGATAATACCATCGAAATGATTTTTATATCAAGGGAAATCGGATCGTATCTCTGTATATGTATGTACATCTTGCAGCCAATGGAACTTTTTCAAGACAGAACTTCATGAATTTTCTGCGCAATCGTGAAAGCTTAAGCGGAAGGTTGAAGATCATTTATCAACGGTATCTATGTTTTTCAATCTCCAGTGTTAGAATTTAAGGACAACTTGGTCATTTCAAGCATATCATATGGAAGATAATTTGATAGTTCGGAAAGAATTATTTTTTTGTTTCTTTCTTTTATCTTTATCAGTATGTACAGAGATGTGTATATATTTTATTCCTTTTGTGCGTACCAAATTTAGTGCGGTACAATAGCGTACGTCTACACTTCAGCTATTTCGTATTATGCCGTTCTTGAATATGAATTTTGAGAATAAATAAAATATAGTAGTGCCTCTATACCTATTTCCTACTCACAGTTTTTCCTACTTACAGTGAATCTGCAAGTATATTGTCAACGGTTCAAAGGAAATAAGAACAAAATACGTAGTTAGATTCTCATATTCAATAACGGCGTGATACGAAGGGTTGCATATTTTTGTTTACATATTATACACATCGTCTTTCTAGAAGTTTAGAAAAAAGATGTTGTTAAGTTGAGAATTATTAATTCTAAGACACTTACATTTCTATCGTTCATAATGGTGTTCTGCGGCCGACGTATTTTAGGTCCCAGATGATTATTGTTATCATACGTGCAAATATATTTCTTTTCCAATCAATTCGCAACCAGATCCACTGCTTGGAATAAGACACTATACTCAGTATTCGATTCAATATGTTATGTCATGACGAATAATTCATTCATTATTGAAAAGGTTTTTTTTAGAATTTCATGATTTATTATGTTGTGAATATCAAACTGAATTCCTCTCCTAAATGGAACGAAACAGTTTTTGTCATAATGCTTGGGAGTTATTCGGAGTTCAATAGGAATCTGATTCAAGTTAAACAGAATTTACACAAAGAACAAATTCACCGTGACAGTGAAATCTAATTCTGTTAGGCACTATTCTTTAATATTTTTCACATATTTTATCTATGATTTCGCCAACGTTCGGGCTTTAGTATGTCTTTGATGAATTTGCATGGGAAAATTTCCAATTCAATGTCAAAATGTATGCATTTCATTGATAAATTGATTTTGGCTGGATTTTTCAGGCATTCAAATATATTGGAAATGATAGAAGAGCACTCAGATCTGTATATCCAATCGAATTTAAGAATTTTTCCATCTCGGTGGCTAATCGGTTTCCATTGGAGCTTGTTGTGATGCCAATCTATCAAAACTAGGAAGATGCAGATTCAACTATTGCGCCTTGTTTTTGTATTTATTATTCTTAATTTTGTGTTAAAGGCGAATCGATATTCAAATTGCATAAAGATGGCCTAAAATCATAAAAGTCACGAAGGCACAACTATCAACGTACAAAATTAAGAATACTATCATACAAAAACAAATGCGGAGTAGTCGAATCAAGACCCTCGGGCATTCTTATCTTGAAACGTGTATGCTTGATGAAATCGAGAGCTTCTTTAATGAAATACAAGATGTCATTTTCACACAGTTGGAACGCAGAGATGAAAATAATTGATTGATGGATCATAAATGTCTCCAAAACAATGCTCAATCAAATCTACAGATGAGTTCCTACCTCTGTACTTTGTTACGGGCGTTGAATCATTGTTCGTTCAACTTCAGGGTTATTATTTATCAGATTCATATATAATAAAACGAAAATGTGATAAACCACTGATATCAGATGAAGGGAATTCATTGATGTTGAAAAATATTCTTATTATACCTATAGGGAGTGTTGTATTGAAAATTGAATAAATAATTGTATGTCAATGAATTCTGATAATTAAAATTATATATTTCATTCCTCAAGTATGATATAAGAAAAAATAAGTAGAAATTGAAAGAAATTAGATTATGATATTGTATTGAATCGAAGTAGAGTTTAAAAAAGATTTGAATTTGATATACTTCTTGTATCAAAGAGTTTTGGAAGAGAATTAAATTATGATTTTCAATTCCTTTAAACCGGAGGAGTTGATTATAAATGTCAATCAGTTCTGTGAAATTATTCAGGATTCCTAATTCTCAGAGTTTCGCTCATGTGAGTGTATGTGAATATGTAGCTTTATACGTGAGTAACATGAAACAAAAGGTTTTTTAAACGCATCCTAAACCGGTGATTCAATTACATTCAAAACAAATTTTTTAGGACGTCGTTCGATGATTATTTTCCACGATCAGTTCAAGTGATACGTTATCAACACTCCATTCCTGGATATCCATTTCCCCATCGGACTTTAGCCAAAAATAAACATTACAAAAACAACAACTAAGGTCCGTTCGACAGTGCAACGTTTTTTCAACGTAAGAATAACGTGTACGTGTTTATTGGGTATTGTTTATGCTTTCCAGGTGAACAAAGTATTTCTTCTCATTTGTTGAACAAATCATGTGTGTTTCAATCAGTCAACGACAAGTTAACTTTTCTACGATAAATCCTTGTTGGCAATTTATCGTTAATTAACTGAAAATATTTGTATTCAGCTTCCCATGTTTAGAACATTATCCCTCACTTATTTATTCACTCGAAAATGAACTGCACACTGTTTTGTGACACGTAAGGTATTGAACTGAATTGAGATATTCTTGAACATAATTCCATACAATGTAATGAACCTATATCACTTGCAGTGGCTCTGGTTTATCCAATTCCAATAGTGTTAAGTTAATCTTCTCTCATTGCACTCTTAACTTCTAAAACCTAAAGTGGACAACGATGGTCCATATTTTGTCGTTTGAAAATCAAAGTATCTGCTATACATATATGAATATGAATAGACCAATCAATCGTCTGTTTGCGAACATCGCCTCGAACCTACTAGGTTTAAACATTTCGTAATTAATAAACATCCATACGCGCGCGCATACACACCCTCACCATTCTAATGCATCCACAAATATGAGCACACATTACGATATACTCTCCCGTTGTATTTCCAGAGATTTTTCAAAATAATTATCTGATTTTCCAACTCAAATATATTCTCTGTTTTCACAATACCGTTGTATATTCTTATACTTATTAACTAATAGTTTGAAATGATTTTCAGATTTTTGTAGGACAGGATAACATTTTGATACAAAGAGTTGTATTTTGAATTCTCAATATTCGTCAGAGCTGTCGAATTTTTGAATTCTTCAAATTGTTATAAGTGCATAAACGTACATAGACAAATGGTAGACAAAAATGGAATCTTCAAAGAGTGGAAGATAAATGGGTCTCTGATTATGTTGATATGTTTCGGTACTGTCTATTCACAACATTATTTTATTTTTAAATCAAATCACTGTGCTGGAACTATCCATAGACGTGATATTCTCTCGTTTTTTTCATCCTAATCTTCCAAAAGGAACATAGAAATTGTAAAAATTTCTTAGAGTAAAGGAGTAGAACAAAAGTGATATGTCCCCAGAATAAATCACTGGGATGAACAAAAAATATATAAAACAAGAAACGCATTTACATTGTTGTATGAAAATATATCTTTTGCTTCTTGAAAGCACGTATGTTTATGTCTCTATTATTATTTTTCTTCTCTTTATATCCATATTTTCTCAATTCTACTCGCTCCATTAGACCTGAATTAAATTATTTTCCTTAATTAGATTAAAAATAAAGCTATTGCACTAGTGCTTCGAAAAATGGGTATCAATTTTATCCTTCTAGTCATTTATTGGCAGAAATTATTTCAAAAAATTTCTAAAATACCTTGGGGTATCTCATCAATAAAACAAGGTATAACGTGATTCAGGAACATGTCATTATTCGACTGAATATCGATGCGATGAATATTTATAAGGCATTCCATGTCAAATCACCGGGTTTTCGCCCCGATCCTCTCCGATTTTGTTCATTTTTCGATGTTTCAGTATGTATAAGAAGCAAATTGCAAACCAAAATTTCAAACTTTTATTCCAAACTGTTATTTACGTAAAAAATTTTCAATGATTGACAGACTAATGATGAATATCGGTGTCAATAAAGAGTAGTGTCATTTTTTTCGTCTTTGAATGTGGTTTCAGGAGGAAGATAGAATAAAATTATTCAGACTAATTTCGTGATTAACACTTGAAGATTAAAATCGACATTTTCAAAAAGTCCGACCCCTTTAATTGTTTTCGAACATTTTCCAAAAGTTCTACTCTATGGTACCCTTCTGTTGAGCGGCAGTACAACACGTGATAATAATTTTTTTTTAATAATGGAAATTTCATTCTATTGCTTTTTTTTTTATTAAATTATCTATAATTTTACTCTCTTTTTCTCTAAATATCGTGCAAAAAATTTATTTCTATAGTAATTTCTTTTCCTTGAATAAGTATCGTGCGAAAAATTATGAAAACAATTTATTATAAGGGTTTACACGAGCTCAAACAATTAGAAACGCCAAATAAACGCATTGGAAAAAATTTTATTGCCATTAAAAAACTTCTATCCAACACAATTAAACTTTGTATGTTTGTTAATATGATATCGAAGTAAATTGATACACTTTTTTAGTGATTTTTTATCGCAATTTGACGGCTGTATAATGGGTTTGTGGGTTAAAATAACCCATAAAAAAACTCGGCGAACACTCTGAAGGTCGGAATTTTTATCTGCAATTTCCCCACAAGTAAACTTTGATGAAAAGTAGTTAGTACAATTTGTCGATGGACCCAAAGAAAATTCAACGATTGATGGAGGTTCTTTGACAAAATCGATGATCGAAACAAAACTTTCGTCAATAAACCTCCAAAAATTATAGAATTTTCTGAATTTTTCATTCTTTTGGGTTCACCGACAAATTGGAACTATTTTTTATCAAAGTTTTTTGGAAGAATATTTCAGATAAAAACTCTGACCTCTAGACTTTATAATTTATTGATATCATGTTAACAAACTTACAAAGTTTCATTTTAATTGAATGCAAATTTCTTAATGAAAGAAAAGATTTTTCCAATGCGTCTTTTTGGCTTTTTTAATAATATTGACCCCCTTATATCGTCGTCGACATGACGAAATGTAATAAGTTTTGTCAATGAACAGATTTTTGAAGAATTTCAAACGTCCCAAGTCATAGACTCGTTACGTTTCATCGCTGATGTTCTTTTTCAATGTTTCCGTTAATTCTACCTATTCACCTGTTACTGTTCACCTATTATTTTTCATTTTCTGTCGAAGAAAACAACAAATTTGTTCTCAAAAATTTTTCATAAGCATTTCGATTTTTTTAACTACCCAACAAACAAAAGGATATCCATTAGTATCTGAAAAATGTCTTGAAATCATGGGAAATGTTTTAGAAGACTCTCGTGAAGATATCTTCTCGACATCTGAACGATGTCTCATGCAAAAAATTTTAACAAGTTTTAGAAATCTCAAGAAGGTCTTGCGAAAGATATGTTTCAGATATGTGGAAGACATCTTTTAGATGCCTCAAGATATGTTTTTGATCCCTTTAACATACGTTTCAGATTTTTCCAAGATACGTTTCGAATACCTTACGCGATATGTTTGAGAAGTCTTTGAGATGTTATTTTAGAATCATTAAAACATCTCAGAGAGCACAAAAGGGTCACTAATGAATTCTGAAAAAGGAACATGGCATGACTTTTACTTTTCTTACTTGAACAGTTCTTAAGATGTGTAACAGATATCATTCAGAAATTCTCTCAAGATGTCTTACAAATCATGCTGATTCGACATCTAAAAGATGTCTTCCAGAAATAATTTGAATACGTGTTTCTCACATTTCTTGAAGATGTCTAATAGATATCATTTCGATACATCTTGAAGATATTCCTTTTGTGACGTCGTTAAGATATCTAGAATACATCTTTTCGATGTATCTAAAAGATGTCTTCCTAAAGATATCCTGTAGATATCTTCAAGACCTTCGGTGTTTGTTGGGTAGCCGATCTTCGCTCTTCCTTGAGTTTAACTTTTTTGAAGACTCAAAAGAAAAAAATCTGAAGACAGAGCAGACATATTACCTTTTATCATAAGACTCACAATCTTTTTTAATCGATTTAGAATATTTTATTTAGTCATATCATTTTGCATTTTATATAATTTTACTATTATTAGTTTCTTTCACTCAAAAATTGTTTCTCAGATTTTTGAATTATACTGTGATGTGTCGCTGGTTGCCTTTCTGAAGCGATCTTGCAATTCTTCTTTCATTGCACTATATTCTTCAATTTTTCGCGCACCGGATATTTATATTTGGTGAATTTTTTGACGATCACTGGAACAATTGTATGAGTGTTAATATTTGTAGGTGGGTGACAACTGCAAACTAGCACCACTAAGTGGTGAAGGTAAAATTACGATACAAACGATCAAGTCATTTAGAAAACATAACCTCTATTCAATTTAGTACGGTTTGAGCACAATTTGATTCGAAAGGCAACTGCTATGTGGAAAAAAATATTAATAATAAGATTATATGAAAGGTAAAATAATGATCCATTAAAATACTTCAAATAGATCAAAATAATTTAATGCCTAATAATTCAATTGTTTTCAATTTTCTTAATTCAATCATAAAAAAAAAACAAATGAAATAAAATTCCAATACTCGAAAAAGATAGCAAAAATCATGATTACATTCGAACTGCAACTTAACAAAATTGCAACATAGAGTGGAATTTTTGAGAAACATCAAAGGGGTTAGACTTTTGAAAATGTTGATTTTAATCTTTAAGCGTTAATCAGTAAATGATAATTCCTTTGAATAATTTTCTTTTATTCGCCTTGTGAAATTACATTCAAAGACGAGAAAAATGACACTTCACTTTTGATTGATATCGATATTTATCATTAGTCTTTCATTGATTGGAAATTTTTCACTTGAAAATTCAAAAGATCGATTATCCAGTAACAGTTTGGAATTGAATGTTGAAAATTTGTGTGGAATTTGCTCCTTATACGTACCGAAACATATCAAAAAGTGAACAAAATCGTAGAGGATCGGGTGAGAAACTCTGTGATTTCGCATGGTAGTCCAATTAAGTCATCTTAGACGCATGATTTTTTTCACTAACAAGTGCATTCGTATTTCATCACAATAATCTCTAGTTATCCTGCCTTTTATAGAAGTCACTAGAACCCGATCAAAAATCTTCTATCATAAAGATATGTATTTTTAATGTTTCTCATTTACTTATTATTGTCACAGATGAAAATTATAAAAATATCCATTTGTTTTCGATAGTTTTCAGAATGTGACCCATCGGTCAATCGTTTCAAATTTTCAATTCCATTTTTGTCTACTGTTTTTCACACACACTAACATTCTTCGTCAATTGATATTTATAGTTTTAGGCCGTCGTTGAGCTGTAGTGCCATTCAATTATTCCATAATTATGATTAATTCACAATTGTTGAATGAGAATAAGGGGTTAAAAAAACTATTATAAGGCTATTCGTAAAATCTCGCTCTCTCATGCTATATACAAATACATATCGATGATTTCGTAACAAAAGATTTATTTGAAATTGAAGCAAACTCGAAATGTACGCATAATTATGTTAATTGTACGTATAATAATAGATTGGATTGGCTCTGCCATCAAAATCAGTATGTACATATATCGATATAATGCGATATAATGTAGGTATATACAATAGATATGTAGGGAAGAGATTGTTGCACGGATGTCAGCATTATATTTAAATTTTATGATATATCATTATCTGATTTCATTATACGAGAATGATAAACGTGAAAAACGATATTCTCTGTGTATAGAATTCGATGAATCAGTTTTAAAGCTACATCCAGAGATGAGCTATAGATCATACGATATCCGTCTACGCATTGGTTTGCGATGTTTCATTCCTCCCCCACAGCACCACAGTCCTAGAAGAATTCATAAAGAATTCTCATTGAAATGATTGTGTTCTTTATGAATTTTTGAGGAATTCTTCTGGGAGTGTGGTGCCGTGTGGGCTGTGATAAGACCTACACACGTTGTGAGAAAAAAAATCTTAAGCTCAAGAAACATTGGATTGACCTAGTCTCATCCAATATTTTTTTGAGTCAAGAAAACTTTTTTTCAGAAGAATAAAACATCTACTTGGTTTGTAGATATACGGCGTGATATGGAGAGAATTTTCTTACACATCTTCTTGACATAAGAAACAATACATATTCTTGCAACGAGAAAATATGTTCTTAGAAATGAACCAATTTTTCTCTCAGTGCAGTCCACACGAGCAGATTTTCATACATAATTTTCATCAATATCTTCATTTAGGAAGATGGGATAAATTACATTCCGCTTTTTACACGTTTTTTTAAATCGAACGATGCACTTAAGTTACATACTTTCTGAATTTGATACACTCTACTTAAAGCGAAGTGAAGTGTTTTTTTTATAGTAATAGCATTTTGAAGGCCTGCGAGTTTAGATTGAAGATTACTGTTGAAGATGAGAGCAGTAGGGATTATCCTAATCATCCTTAAGCACTCGCCAAACTTTGTAAGGTCTTGTAACAGCCTACAGGATGCATACAGTAATATCCGAGTTCAATAAATATTTCATGTTTTACGCATCCCTTTTGTAGATGAATTTGAGGCTAATTCTTCTTTAAATCTGATTCAAAAGATGTCCCGAAGACAAATTTTAAATTAAAGTGGGTATCAAATTTTCATTAAAAGCTCTCACAAGTCGATACTCCTTTAGTTTTATACTTTGTGCTCTCGAGAAAATAATTTATATCGAATGTACTTATTATTTCATATCCAATGATGAAACATAGAACATTCTGCACCAGGAAAAGCAACAATGAATCAAGACGGATCAAATTTTCATCAAATTCACTCAATTTTGTAGTTAAAGTATTTCCAATGGCACTTGTTGGACTGTTACTGCATTTTAATTGATCAGATTGAGCAAGTATTCCCAAGTACGAATCACTCGAACCATTTTCTAGATCAACACAAGTCCTAAATCCTTAGGGAAGCTTCATTGGAGCTCTTTGAATTTTTCACAACATTTCTGTTCATGCGCTTCAAAGAAAGCAATTACAATTTCGACGAAATATCCAGACTGTATCGTTTCAGGAGAACATAAATCGATTACATTCGTTCGATATTCCTATAGAAGTTTGTCTTTGCTTGGATCTGAAAAGAAATCCAGATAGCATGTAACCTCGCCATAAGTTTGTCAAATTCCTCATTGGATTGATTTTGGATTCTGATTATGACAACTTTGTCAACGTAAGGAGGATGCACTGTAAAAAGAGATCGGAGTTTTCTTTATTTATGACTAAAATTTTAGAACTTCATACTCTAATTTTTCGATCTCCTTGGAGTATTTTTCCTGTACGTTAATTGCAATTTTTTGTGGTTTTACGGTAATTGCCCTGTACTGGTTAGTTACTGCAACTTCTCATGCAAGGTTTTAAAACGCTGCCTCATAGCAAAATGCTGAACAAATATACAGCAAATTGTTGAAAACGTACAACTACAGTTTGAAGCTTAGAATTTTAGCTTGAGTTGTTATCTTGTTGCTAGGAAGTTGCTTGGTTTCATGAAACTCTTAATCACACGCGTAGCGAATTCCCAGCAACTTTACGGAAACTTGATAAACAACCTAAAAGCAACGATTGCACAACAACCTTTGTTGTATGGGACTATATTAGAAACTTTTCTCCATCTTTCTTGTGTAAACGATACACTGAGAAAAAAATTGTAGAGCGAAACCCGTAAGCATTTGGATCTCCGCTTAATCATCTCTATCGGTATTCAGTTGACTCAACCGCATGGTGACATTCGCCGTATCCAAATGCTTTAAGGGTTGAGCCAACCCTGGTGTTTTCTCAGTGTATCTTTTAGATAGGTTTTAGATGTTTTGTACAACACTTTTAAATGAGTTTAAGATTTATTCTTGTTTAAAACTCAACCAAAAATATTCAAAAATCTTTCAGAAGATATCGCAAGACATACAATGCTTGCAATGTTGCAACAAATTTGCCTGACAACCTCGCAGCAAGGTCAAATTGCAATCTGAAGAGTGATTTCTTACTCACGTGTGCATCTTCTATGTTCATCATTGAGAAATTCAATGTACTTATTTTGTTTGGATTATCAATTTAAAATAAACTTAATATGTAAGTTACTCAGGAAACTAATTGTCAGAGCCGTAACTTGGAATTTTTGCGCCCCTATATACATCCCCTAATAAAAATCACTCTAGTCATTCTCTAGGCGATTACAAGGCCTTACGAGGCCTTGCAAGTCCCTCACAAGGGCCTGGTGAGGCCTCGCAAGGCCTAGAGAATTACTAGAATGATTTCTGCTAGGGTCATAGTACCCAGACAGCAATGGATTCCGGCGCTCTTAATTGTTTTCATATTGTTACTGAGTTGCTATTGGGTTACCATCTCTCTATACAAAAATTGTGTCAACCAAAATGAGAAGAAAACCTGTGCAAAACGATTTTCTTCAAAATGTGTCACAAAACCCGGCACCAAGTTTCCCGCCAGACTCTGATCAGTTTTTCTCAAATTTCAGATATAAGATTCTGAACTGAATGTGACAGATTTTTTGTGCCATGTCCATCAGTTCTAGCCCTGGAGTATCGATTGGTGCAAAATTTCTAGCACTCGTTCATAAACATTTGTTTATCTTCGGAACAACATTTTCTTCGGAATCAAATCTAGGCCAGTTTTGCAATCAAGAGGTATCATTTTACAGGTATCCTCATTAGGAATAGATCCTAAAAGACTAGTTTATGAAATTAGGCCAACATGAAAACCGGCATGTTTTCAGCAGTGATTTTGAATTCAGTTCAATTTTACATAGATAACTATCGATTAGTAGGCCAAATATCAGCACCCAGTTAACATTTTTCCCCTCAACATTTCAAACATTCATTATGTTCTCTCAATGATATCAAAAAATTCTCTAATGCATCGATTTCTGAAATTTTTTTTGATGCATTAGAGAACTTTCTGATATCATTTAGAGAACATAATGAATGTTTGAATCGTTGAGGGGAAAAATGTTCACTGGGCAATCTACGAATAATCTTATATAGCAATTCTAATTCAAAGTGAAGGAAACATTTACTCGAAAGATAACTGATTCAATAATTGTGTTCACTTGAAAAGATTGTCATGCAATGAGCTAGTGTTACTTGGGAGAGAACACTCGATAAAAATTTTCAATTTTGTTACTTTCCGATAAATCTGCGTATAGGAAATTTTTCAATCAGTTTATTGAGGCCTAATGGAATGTTATCCGACTCTAAATAGGGGATTTTTCAATGTTCACCTATCCAATGGAATACGAAATTTATGATTAATTGATAAATCTATCGATAACTAGACTTGAGAATAAATTAAACTCACCAATAAGCGTGACTGTTGTTTTTTCTGCTTTTTAATATAGAAATATCATTCATAAAGTCCAGTCCGCGATACCTTGGCACAATTATTGATTTATATGATCAAGCATCGGTGGAATATTCAATAGGAACTCAAATATGGAATTCAAGTTGGATTTATTTCTGCTGAGCAGCGTTTCTTTCATGTACTTCATGTGCTTTGTATATGCATAAGATATGTCAGGTAACGAGTTATATAATGCCATAGAAATTGTTGTAAGCACAAACGAACATCAATTGCACGTTTTGACATGCACATATGCATAATCTTTTATATATATATATAAGAATTTTCAATACAATTCCAATAATGTTTGTCTATTCCACGATATCCAATATTTAGATATCAGGTCTTCTTACTTAACCGTATGCTTTTATTTTTCATGATAAAAAAAATGAATTTATCGAGTGTTTATCCTCTCTCGTTCTCTCTCCCTCTCTGTACACACGTCCCTCATCGTTCATTTTGTATTTTTATAACATTACTGATGTTTCATCTTTCCTTTCTTTCTTTAAATTACTTTTACTCTTATTTATCTATTTGAATAATTTGTCATCACTACCATAAGATTCGACCAGCGAGTCTTGGAAACGATTGTCTACAGCTTTTATTTATAATAAGCAGCGAGAATTGTTGAAATTTTCAATTGCTATTTTTGACGAATGTCTGTTATCTCGATACAATAATTTATCATAGTATGGCCTCTTTTCACGAACCACCTTATTTCACAGTATATTATTATTTTTAAAAACTATCTATTTTTGGGGTTGTTTCCATCGATGCGGAGACACGTGGGATTACCAGTCTCGATCGAGTAACTCGAATAAAAATGAATTCTTAAATTTGGGGTTTTTCGCTTAACGTTCGAATCCCGTCTTTTAAAGATCGTTGTGGGTTCATGTTTATATGTGTTTATAAGTGTACGTGTATGCGTATCGTTTCCCTTCTTCCGTAGCCTGTACTCTTCTGCGTATTCTTAAATTTTCGTCGTCGTTTTAACGGCGACGGTAATAGAAAATTAGAATTAGGAAAAATGGGCTCTCATTGTTCACCCGATTGGAAATTCATTAGGTCGTTACGTGGTTTCATCTTACGACAGCGCGATATTGTAAAGAGATTCATTAAATTATTCCGAATCGTTCGGAAAATCAATTGTGTGAAATTTCATCTCATTTTTCGAATATAAATATAAAAAAGGAAAAAAATTATTATCCATTATTCTTTTTATCATCTCTTCCTCGGCCTTCGTTCATTATTATTATTATTATTCGTAATGCAATTTATCAGCTCAGGTACGCCTTTATTGCTAGAATATTGTGAAAGATTATGGAAGTATATTGCTTAAATTATATAATATATATTCTTTGATATATATATTTCTCCTTCTTCATTTCTCTTTTTATTTTGAAAAGTTTTTTCGTTCAGAAATTGGAAATAAATTCGAGCAAAAATATATTATACATACTTCCTTTTCGTCTACTTTCCTTTGATCGATCCTCTCGTTCAAGACACATACATTTCTTTTCGTTATCTTCGAATCTTAATTATACATGATTTCAAATGAAGTTGATTGTCATTGCATTAGTTGCAAGGCTGTTTACTAAAAATACACGTTACTCGTTCCTTTTCACTCAGGTTCGCTTTTTTTCCTAAGTCATTTTGTATATATACATAATCATATTTCGCATGCTAGTCATTAAGTGATTGTCTTATGCGTCCGTTAGAGTGAAAATCAATCCCATTCGATTTATTTGAATCGATGTATTTTCATTGTTCAGGAATCAGATGGAGATTCTAAATTATACATGGATCGGTAGCTCTGTATACTGAACATGTTCTATAATTCTCGACCCTCCGGAAAGCATTAACTTTCTGATTAAAATTAATAAAAATACATTGATTCCAATTCCGAGGGTATGTGTCTTGACGAGCAAATGATATCGATTCCTTGAATTTTCATGTTTTATTTCGATAAAATTCTCTGACAAAGGAGCAAACACAATCATATTCAAATTCCTTACATGCGTTCACAAAGATTTGGATTTCTGTACACTGAGAAAAAAATTTAAAATTGCCTGAAGGTGGGAAAAAACTAGACTTTAAACTCAATACATAGATATTACATTATAAAGTTCATTTCTTTATGCAATAAATATTCGTCCATTCGATAAAATATTACATCATGGGAATAATTTCTTGAATTGGGTTGAAAAACGGTTCAATGCTTTGCGATAAATTTTTTTGAGAAGGAAATAATATCCACATGACTCAAAGTAATCTCTCATCGTTTTCAATGAATGTTAATCCCGTGAATAAAATACTCCTTGAATCTGAAATAATATAATTGCAGTATCAATGCCCATGATAATATCGTTATGCACAGCTATTTTGTCTTTAAAAAATAATTCATTCGAACCAAGCCCTTTTGATTGCTTGTTACGATAATATATTTCATTCAAAGAAATGTATTATGGATCCAAAAAATTCCATATTTCTGATCCAAGTTGAACAGCATGCTTGTAAATGATATATATATATTTCGATGATTTGAGAGAATAATCAAAGAAATCTCGTTTGTTCTGATTAATTGTTTTTCTCTGTGTACTCGCACGATTGATATCAATGAATTCTGTTTGTTTCGCAGAATCAAATCTTTGTTACAAATCAAAGATTGTATTTCATTCCTCGAGAATTTTAAAAAGAAAAGAAATCAATATTCGGAAGAAAAATGAAAAAAGTCGAAAAGATTCGTATGTTTTCTTCGAACGATACCAAATAAAACCACAATGATTGAATCAATCAGGAGATGATTTTGACGACAGATTCAGATTCGTCTTTCAGCAACAAGCTTAATCGGAGATCAAGCTCGCCGGCCTCGAGAGCCCATTTTTCCCTTAACCATCATGGAGAATCAGCGGTTTGCGTGCCAAGTGTATGGATCGGAAACAATGGATACCAGTCGACGGTTAAGCGTGTCAAAGGCAACCGATCTAAACTGATTTCAGCACCGCCAAGACCTTGATTACTTTCAAAACCTTGTTTCTTCTCCCAAAGCATCACCAGTAGGTTACGGCCTAAAGCATCGCAACTGCTATACTTGATTGTCTGCCGATATTGAGGATTTTTTGAATGCCTTATTACACGGGTCTTTCTTTTTTGAAGCCATCGATCACCATCTCTGAGGTACGTTTTCACATAGGTGTCTGTACATAAAAAAAAATACACACACACAATTAATTAGCATTATTTGAAAGAGATCGATGACGTAGAATCAAAAATATGAAGCATATTACCTGGTTCTTCCCTCTCACCAAGGCATATCTCTCTAGCGCAGATAACTTCAACTTCCAATGTCCCTTTGCTCAAGCAGAATCCAAGCTTAACTTCGCCATTTTGCGTACCTTTATGGTTTAATTGTGACATCATCATTATGGTTATACAAACAAAATAGAAGTTAAAAAACTTTTATAAATGACAACTTACTGATGATTTTAACTCCTTTCGGCAGTACTTGTCCACGTCCGAGTCTTACTTCGATGCCATTTTCGTTCATAATCGATTGCCTGGAATTTATTGATCAAATATTTCAGATCTTAGAACATTAAGCGACAAAAAGGTTTATAAATTTAGGAAGAGTTTCTAATAGACCTCGTGGGTCCACTGAGGGTTGAAGGAGGTCAAACGTAGTATCAGGTATCATCTTTGATCGAATCATGGATAAATGTTAGGTGAGAGATTGAAAAATAACTTACATCCATTTATCTTCGTCATCCGATTCGCTGCTCCGATCAAATAGTTTGTCACGCATACCGATGACGTCGCTGCCTTTACGCTCACCTCGTCCTGCGTATTCGAACATCGCTTTTTTTAACATTAATAAGTGCAAGTTCCTATAAATCACCATAAACTCAAATAACTTCAACTTCTACTGCATTCTAAACGCATCAATCGCGTCTGCTTATCGGAATACAAATAATCTGTTGGCCTACTGATTCGTCTTTGATTAACAAAGCAAAAATCAATTGCAACCGTTCAGTATCGTGTTATGTTCATAAATCGTGTATGTGTGTATGATTATGTCAATGTGAGCAGCTGTTGCATGTATACTCATGTGTCACACAATACAGCCTAGAAATATTTATTTCATTCTAGTGACACCATCTATGTTACGAAATTCTAGCCCGTACAAAAGTGTTCCTTATATTTTATTTAAGTTTTTAGTGAGCCACAAAATGCTTTATAAAAGAGCGTTTGTTATGAATACTAAGAACATAAATCTCGTTTTTGATTCTATAAAATTCAAATTACTGAAATTCCACTATCTTTGTTGGAAATAATAATCGACTGTACAAAAATGAGCACTCATTAACAGTGATAGATATTCTACTCCAATCATTGAGATTGCACTATTCCAAATCCAGAGAATTCTTGTTTCTATATTTCACCTGCCTTTTATCTGATTTCAAAAATGTTACGTAAATGATCCAAATTTCTATAAAATGTACTCACTTCTCACAATAATTTCTCATGTTCAAAGAATTACACGTTTCAGAGAAGTACGTTAATGTCATTAAAATATAGTAGTTTAGAATTAATACAGTAGTTAAGGATTGATATGAAAACGATGTCTCAGCGAGTTTTAGGAGATGAAATTTCTCATAAAATCTATCTGCAATATACATAGATGAGGGCTGAATATGCACTCGAAAAGGTACCTCAGACTATGCACATATAATTATGAAACTGATTATATTACAGCTCAATCGCTATAAGTTATCATGGGGCTCCAACAGGTGTACAGTATCATTGAGAGATCCGCGAGTGATGCAATAATTGAGATTCCCTGTTCGGTGGTTAAGATAACGGCATAAATTCTCAAATAAATTCCCATACGCAACGGAATGTGATCTGACAGTTGATCAATATCGTTTGAGTTAATATCCAGAATTGTTCGTTCATTCTAATAATCTATAAACATGCCTGCATAGTTGAAATCCACATCATTTGTCAAATTTCAAACGCACAATCGTTTTTCCAAGTCAAGAGGAGCGATACATGTAAAATTACAAAAAATCGATTTCTTCTTTTTTGCATAAATAGTTAGAATAACATTTAGAAAACGTTGCTGTAAATTTTTAGAATGAAATTCGCATTATTCTTTTATTTATGACTCGTTAAAGTGTCCGCCTCAACTCTGCGCTCGAGCACTCTTGATTCTGCATCGGACCTCGGTACAGACTCAAGTCTGTCAAAAAGCTCGTGAAGCACGTCGAGAAGAGCTTAGAAAGAAAAACGAGTTTTATGGAAACACCGAAGGACTCCTGTATGGGCTTGGAATCGCTGATCAGTTGTTAAGCCGCTTTATCATAGTTTCTGTGTGTCAAAACTTTCTACGCGTTTTTCAAATTTGTGGGGAAGATAACTCAAAAAGTTTTCATGAAATTTGGTACACATCTTCTCTGTAGTATTTTATTCCCGTTGAACCTCCAAAATTCCGAAAAAATGTTCAAAAACCACTATTTTTGATCCAAAAACCATCAAAAAGACGGGGTAAAAATCGAACTTTTTCTCTTGGCGCGTGGTAATTTACGAGTTTTCTACTCTTCTGATTTTCTATTGGTGCAACTAGAATATTTATGATTATGAACAGGCTCCAACCAATTTTTTTGATTTCCGATTACTATCACGGACGTCAAAAATCCCGTCGTTTGGTGCCTCCCGCCACGAGGGTCTCAAAAGGTTGCTCAATACGGCGGCCATTTTGAAGAAGAAAAAAATTTGTGTTCCATGTAATTCAATACCAAACAGCACCGAAAGTTCTCAAAACGTTTCAAAAACGTGTCCAGAGTCCCACAGATGTTGGTTTCCGAAAGCACGTTTTCCAAACGTCTTAGGAACATTCCCAAGTAGCACCAGAATATACAATGAATGTTCTTCGAATATTCGAAATGTGTTCTATGCACATTCGAATGCGACCCTTTCATAGGTGCTACGAATATTCATCGAACGTATGTAATCGAATACACGACGGTACGTTAATCGAACGTCGATTGAATGAATATCGTACATTTCGAATGTACCATGTACGTTCTAAGTATATTTAAAACCCACACAGCACAGCAGTTCCTGATATATTCATGAAGAATTCTTTATGAATTCTTATGGTCCCCAAAACATTCTTCATGAACCCATACTGAACTGCTGTGCTGTCTGGGAACAGCCTCATTCGAATGTTCTATAAACCTGCATCATATATTCTTCGTATTCCATTCGTATATTCTACGAACGTTTCTATTTTGTATATACTTTGAACTTCTGTTGCTGCTTGGGTTCATTCAATGTGTTGGGGAACACGTTTTGGGGACATCGTTTACACATGCTATAGTATGTTTTCAGAACGTTCTCAAGATTTTATATGAAATATGGGGCCCTTGTGATCCAAGAAAAGACTGCTTTGAAGAAAAAATTTTCAACTTGATATATGATTTATACATAATTATATATAAATAATATATAAATTTAAAAAGTTTTTCATATGGGTGGAGGCACCCCCCTAATGCGGGGGCTTCCCCCACGCCACTGAATCTCTCTGAAATACAGGGTGTCCCAGAATTCGCCGACCGGATTTCACAGTTATATTCTGCAGCCAAAATGCAACTATTTCCCGTTTGAAAAACATTTTTTCAACGCTTAGTTTTGGAGATATGAGCATTTTTAGATTTTTTTTATATGTAATACGTAGCCATGCGTAGGAACCAAATGTTGATACGTCAAAATTCTTAGAAATTCTTAGCTTCCATGCAGTTCTATTTAATTGAGTAATTGTGTTTGTTTCTAGGCTGAACTACGTACACGGAGAGAAGAGAATGGTAATATTTACCATGCATAGTAATTATGTATATGTAAATATTATTATAGTTATGTAAATTATGTAAATATGTAGCCTAGTAATTATTACCAGAAAAATGGTGAAGGATTCTATTCTCACATAGTAACTTTCACGATTTTATATAAAATAGGACCGAATACTATTTTAGCATGGTAAATATTACCATTCATTCCTTTCCGTATAATTTCACACTTTTGCTGTAATTTCCCATAGTCCTGGAACAAAAATACGTAATTTTATCCATGCCCAGTTATGTCATTCTATCCCATGTAGCGTGGAGTAAATTGCCGTAATTCCTCGTAGTTTTTGGCATAGTTTGGCGTAGAAATATTTCCACAAGGGTAAAAAAATAGAATTCGGATGAATTCTAGCAGTTTTTGGGACGATAACCGAGCAGAACCGGACAGGTTCTCGCCAGGATCTGCCTGCTCTGCTCGGTTTTTGTCCCAGGAACTGCTAAGATCTACTTGGCATTTTCAGCAGAGTAGTTTCGATTCCCAATTTTTCTCACATCCATGTTCTTACAGCATTACAGTGTGAATTGAGACTCTCTTTAGTGGCTGACTTACTACAACGGGCTTCAAAGTCCCTAGCTAATCGCTTCAATAGTTCTTACTAAAGACTTTTTCCGATATAGAAATATAAATTCCCAGTTCAGTAGTGAAATCATAATTTGTTTATTTTCTATTCTTTTTTTTGTGCTGCCCATATAATAGTAAATTACTTCACTGTTTGAACACAACTTTGCGTTTGTGTGAAAGAAACTTATTTATGGATCAAGTTTGAAAATTATTCTAAGTAGATTATATATTTTTTATCCACAATTTATGTATAATTTGAACACAATATGTGGAGGACTTGCGTGAGGTGATAGATGTTCCAAATTATATATAATTTATACATAATTCAATATAGTTTATGTGTCACTTACACGTCATAATACATGAATTAAATATAATTTTGAAAATTCTCCCACTTGAGAGATGATGAAAGGTTGTGACTATTTATAAATCATGCATAAATACTGCATAAAAAGTACATAATCCGAACTTTTCTTGGTTTTGAAAATTTTTAGTGCAGACTACGGATGAATAAAAGAACTCAATAAATGATCACTCAAGACAATGGAGTGTACATAAGATACTCTTTAATAGATTAGATAAAGTTGAAACTCATTAATTGTATACAAAAGTTTTCAGGTGGAAATTTGTTTGGATTCGTGCCTGTTGTAAAATCGTTGAATTAAAAATATATATATGATTGAGCACGTAGTTAACCCAATTCGCGGTTCTAGTAGCTTTTGTTATTTAAAGGCGACCCACCCCCTCTCCCTGAGCTTCTCCCCTTTCCCTTGACCCCTACAAAATTACCGTGAACAATTCACTGCTGGTTTCAATATATTCCAGGTCCTACGACTACTAAAAAATATGTACGCTAGCTCAGCGTGGAGGCGCTCAACACCCCTGCGCCTTTGTGAATGGTCAGAGGGACTGACCATCAGAACGGGTAACAAGCGTAAGTTCAATGAAAAGAAATTTTCCATAGAAAATCAAATTCATAAATTTGGCAAACTATTATTGATACATCTGTTAATCAAAATCATGTCTTTTTGTTTGGATAAAATATCTTTCCTGTTCCATGAATCTAAATCCAAATAACTGTAGTGAATGAAAGTATGTGGAAACTTCTGAGAATCGATTTTGTTTGTTACGACGTATCAGAAGAATCGGATCGGGTTATGATTACGATTACGATTCTACGATTCTCAAAAATCGATGTTCACCCACCTCTGATATATAGAACTATATAACCCCTTTACTATAAGCTACATTGAATTATACAAAACTTTCGCCTCGAGGAATCATTTTATATAATTCATAGAAAATTTCTATACTAAATACATGTATGTTTACGACCCATAGAAATTATATATAAATTCGAGATGAATTTTAAATAACTATTTTTCCAAATTGAAATTAGGATGAGCGATCTCGACAGAATCGAGTCTCTTATTTGTAAAATTTGCATCGAAGTTTGATTGAAATTATATAAAAATCAATGGAAATTCGACAATTCTTTTATATACAAAACACAATCGATCCTTTCAAAATCACTCATCTGCAGTTAGAATCTCATACGAATGATACATAAACCTTCTCATTATATTCAATTCTCATGCATTGAGATGAAAATTAATGTGGACAGATTCAAATCATAATACAATTTTCAAATTTGTTGTCACACCTTTCCCGAGTGGAAAAAAAATTTCAAAGTTATATACATTTCATACGTAATTGGGATCAAATTGCGAGTTCTAGATAGATTTTAATCCATCGCCAGTAAATTATCGTACTTTGATAAAGGAATCAAATCAAAATTCCCACCTGAAAAACTGACTGTTCTATAATAATCGAAGAAGAACAAATATACCGGAACACATAAAATACATCGATTTATTCGAATGATGGTGATTCTTCAACAGAATCAATTATTTCCATAAAAGAAAGTATCTGCTTTCTACAGACTTGTACAAAATATTGATAAAGCTCAATATAATTTTTATAAAAAAGAATGACTAATCTATTCCTCTATGAAGCAAATGTACATAAAATAGTTATTATCTCGATTATTATCATCAATCGATATGACTTTTATAATAATACACATTACCATTCATAACAGCGACAAATTTCGAGAGATTATATTGACAATATTTGATCTATATATTAAATGAAGGAGTAAGAAAAGCCGCATATCATAAGATTCTTATATCAAAGATGTCTAGAATGATTATATAAAATATAATAAATTGCTCAAGGAATGTCCATATTCAAGCAAATCAATAAAAATCTATGGAATACGAAAAACATTGTTTATTACTACAATAATTTTGAACAAGCTAATCTTCTATGTGTGCAGCTACAGCTTGCAAATCTATAAGAAGATCTATTTCGACTACAGAATATAAATACAATCTGAAATGTCAAGATTTCTAAAACTACATTGTATCTACGAAACTGAATGAGATACCAAACCGCCTCAATACTCTTCCCCTCGCAAAATACAATATGATTTTTAAATAAAATTGCGATGATTATCGAATGGAGGAACTGAAACGTAACATGAGAAAGGGAAAACTTCTCAAGCGGTTTGGTATGTACAGTTCGTCGGACGAATTTTATACAATTATCGGACCTTGTCTTCGGACATTCGTTGTATTTCGAAAATCTCAATTAAAAATTCTTCCTCGTTTTTGCTTTCTGAAATACGTTCGACGATACTGAATTTTTGTCCAATTTTGTTCTTACCTAAGCCTCACTGCAGGTAGCAACACTGGTTATTTGACTAGTGTTCAATCTACTAATGCTGAATAAAAAACAAAAAAATACAAAGCAAATATTCAAAAGCAAAACTACTCCTATTACAGAATAGTATCGGTTACACTCAGTTTGGGGAATTGAATTATAAACAAAAATGTCGAAGAATCGAATGAGAGTTTGAATAATATTTAACATAAATCAAGAAAATAAATCCTCGGAAGAGTGTTCCTAACAGAACAACCTTGAGACATGCTCATTCCTCCCTCAAACGCTTGCCTTGATAAAAATGCTAGACATTAGTGACATTTGTACGTTTAGTGCTGGAGTTGATGTACACGCTGGGCGAAGTCCCATATAATCTGTCAAATTCCGTGCAAAATCTAATCCAATTAGAAACCTTTCAAAATCTGGAAGAAAATTTTTTGTCCGATTCTGTCTGGCATTTTTAACAGGGTGTAGCGCAATGTAGAGTCTCTACAGCGGAGGAATCGTGTCTCAGTGGTGGATGTTTTGTCGCGAATGTGAGGAAATAAAATAAAAATTCAATATTATTTAGAAATACTTCTTGTATGTATCCTATATTCGAATGATGGAACATGTGTTACGCTATTTTTGTTTTCTCATTGATACCAAGTTTGGTTCTTCAAAATTACACTAAATTCATCCGTGAGGACAAATACCATCCCAATTTTTTATTTTTACCATGTCTCTTAAAATTTATCCGCAAAATTTGCTGTTGCTTTTTTACATCAAGAAGAAAGTATCGTTTCAAGATCTTTGCGTGGTAATTGCAAAAAGGGAAATTATAGTCATTTTGTCTTTAGCTTGTTATAAAACATCGTTTACACCTTTTCCCAACTATAAACCTCAGATAAATTCCTCTTGTGTTTGATTGTTGCATTCAAAACTTCATTCCTAAAGATTTGAGTACAGAAACGTTGTTTTAAAGCCATTATTTGCTAACAGATATTCTATGGTATGAAATTTGAGCAAAGTTCAATTCATAGTTCATTTATTTCATTACAAGTTCCATCATCGAAAACGTAACAGTACTTCACTTCGATGCGATAAGAATAAATGGTCCATCATTGTTTCATCATTTTCCATAAATGTATATTATCATCGGCAATTGAAACATTTGATCAACCGAAAAATAATTCTAAACAAGATTAAACAAAAACAGCTGAATGTAGAGAGAGGGATAAAAATAGAATATAGGAAAGATAGAGAGAAGATAGAAGTGTCTTACCGGAAGGCTGTAGTAGAAGGTGGTCGATAGAGCCTGGTGGTGGTTGTGGTGGTGGTTATTTATCGAGGTGGTGTGGAGTGCGGCAATGGGAAGGAGGCCGAGTTACCGGTCCTCGGAGAGACAGGCTCGCACTGCCACACAGTAACTCTTGGGACTATGCCCTCTGATGCCGATCGTGGCGATGCTAATTTGGTGCAGGTGGTCATGATGATGGTTGGTTGATGGTTGATTGGTGGTCGGTTTGGCCCGTGATTTGTCGACGGCAAATAGAGATCGAGACGAAAGGAGGAGAGCGATTCGTCGACGTAGCGTTTATTATCAGGCGTTTCGACCGAGCGAACGAACGGAACGAGTTTCATACTTAGAATATTCAATACAAAGGAGAGACAGACAGAACAAGTGATGAGAACAGAAGAGCAAAGAAAGACACAAGGGCCGCATGAAGATTCAACAAGAACAACAATTGACAAGACGATACAGTTAAAATAGAACAAGTCTTGATGTTGAAGAGTCCCGTTTTAGCAAATATTGACATCAAAATATCATTACACTCAAGAAACAGGGTTCAGAGATATGGAATGGACACATACGATGAATGATTGTTATGTTAGCGAGGGAAGATTTTTAATGATTCTTAGTCAATTTTCAATTGATTCTTTGATATACAAATTAGAATTAATATCATAAGAATGTCTGCAGAAATTCCAATCAAATTATGAAGCTAAAAAGGTTGCAACCTTCATAACATCAGCTGAATTTCAACTGCTCGTTGTTATTTCATCAATTTTTTTGATGGATTTGATCGAAATAATCCACCGAACGGTACGGTATTAACAAGTTTCAATCATAGAAAGTTCTTCCCTCGCATGAACCATGTTTATTACGGTCTTACAAGCTTAGTTGTATGACTGAAAAAGGAATATAGGCCAATTTTTTGTAGATATCTTCTTATGAGTAGCTGGATAGCGATATACCTAATGAAATTTCCAATTAAAAGGATGCACTTGTTTTACCAGAAGAGTGTGATCAGGATCATTTATCTTCGTACAGCCAGTTGTCGACGACTGATGGAAGTGGTAAGTATATCAGACAGCTCAGTAGAACAGATTGTAATTAGCACAGATAAGAGCGATGAAACAGCGGTAGGTAATCACATATAAATGAAGACGAAAAAGTGAATTTTCCGTTATAGAAATTGGTACAGTTGATTGATTCATGATCATGAATTCTTGATTAAATTATCTACACTCATTTCGACTGTTTCTTCTGAATTTTGTGAACTATTTAACGGATTCCTACAAAACTTCAAGTCTCAGAAGGAATTTTATTAGAATCATCAGATACAATAATGTTGAAAATTGAATCCCACAATGATATGACGAATTGGTGAAAATTTGTTCTTCAAATCCAAATGAAGTTTACAGAAAGTGAAGGTTATTAGACGAAGAGATATGCGAATGTACATGAAGAAGAAAGGGCAGACGAATAGAATAGACAATGAGATTGAATTTATGCGAACTCACGCATACCAATTGATTAATCAACTTGAACTCCCATCATTTCATTTTTCATGAAGTACGATTATCTATTTTCCAACAGTATCGTATCCGACGATGAGCGCAATGTTCAACGAAGTCCCATAATGAATAAGGAATAAGAATTTTCATTGAATAACAAGCGACTGATCGTGAAAATCAATTCCAGCACAGGGAAAATTATTGCTACATCAATCAACTGACCCGTCAAAAATACGTTTCGTGATTCATCTTCGAATAAGCGTCGAATTCGTTGGATTATCTACAATGTATGATATGATTGAAAAAAAAAAGTATTCTTCCCTTCTCGATTCGGTGTTCGCTCGATCAAAACGCGAGATGGAATTAAGACGTCGAATGCACGAAGAAAGAGAAAAAGAGTACAAAGAGAGGAAAAAGAAATGCAGAAAAGGCGGGGGTGAGAAACGAGTATCAACAATGGGACATACAAATGTGACAAAAGAGAAAAAAGAAGATAAGACATATATAGTACATTGCATGAACATGGACCATGGTCGGGTTACATAAATAATGGAAAAAAGTATTCAAAGTCATTGATATGGTACGCTGAACGTTCAAATATCACATTCGTAGGAGAAGTTCAATGCCGATATCGATGTCGAATGAGAAAAGAGAGAGAGAGAGAGAGAGAAAGAGAGAGAGAGAGAGAGAGAGAAAGGAAAACAATGACGAAGAAAGAAGGTGAATCAAAAGTATATATAAATATATATATATGTATATACATATGCAAAAAGACTGACGGAAAGATATTATAAGGCGAAAAATATTTCGGTTTAAATAAATGACAATCACACACACACACACAGCCGAACGTATGAACGAACAAATGAACAGACGAAAAAGAAATGAGTGAACAAACTTCTGACGTGTGGTGAAAACGAAGTAGCGAAGAGCGAAATGATGAAATGAGGTAGATAATGCGTGAAATTCATTTTGTTACGTTTTATACTTACGGCTTCCACGTCTCTTTTCACCCGAAAGACTCATTGTTCGACCAAGTTCTCCTTTTCCCGCTCTCAACGAACGGAATCCCTCCAATAATTCTTCAGGGTCTCTCATGGGTCTCGTGAACGAACTTCGTCGCCTATCTCGATTGTAATGCACTACAGCTGGCATATCTGCTTCCCCCATACTTCCTCCTGGAATGAACCAATGATATATTATCGATACATGAAAACCCGTTATCTAGATTCTTAATTTCAACGCAATGTTCTGCAGATATTTTTTATTTCAAAGGATTTCTTTTTGCGAATAAAATTGAGAGGTATTCCGGCTTCTGATTTTTGTTCTCTCAAGGGCAGCAACCAAATCGTTTATGACAAACTACGGGCAGATACTTCAAATCTATCAAAATATCACTCTGTACGGTACCTCTCTGATTCAAGTAGAAGCGATATTTTGATGAAATTGAAACATGGTAAACGATTTAGCTGCTGCCACGCCCCCAGTATTCCCTCAAATCCCCGTGGATCTTTGAAATGCAATTCTGGCATTGAGACGAATGATGCTCGGAGCAGGGAATCTTTTGGTTCCTCTATCGGCAGAACGGCCCTGGATCAATAGAACCTCGAGGGAAATCCATAAGAAAAACGTTAGATTCTCCCCAAGAACGAGAATTCAAAACGCATTCTATGATTCTTGAAGTCACGAAATATCTGGTGGGGAATGATTTTTCCATTTAACTTGGCGAAAGGTGTCATCTTTTTGTTTTTGAGATCTCATGACATCTTGCTGTGAATCGGTTTGAGGAATCAATTCCATTCATAGTAGAGAAAACCGAGGACGCAGATTTTGGGTTTGGTAACTTTTTTAAGGCACCGTTACGCGAATTGATCAGATACTATTCGGGAAAACATATCGAAGAATGAAACTTCATCCGGGTCGGTACGGACCTTTGACTATTCAAGTATGGACTGCCAGTTAACGCTCTTCTCCTATGAAACACCGTTTGTCTCTTGTCTTCAAGATTTAGCGAGATATCTCGATTACTGGGAGGCCAACAAAGCGGGACTTCAAAAAATGGAATCAAGTAAACACAATTAATTGCATTTAGTCTATGATGTTGTGAAATAACCTGAACAAATAACTTGCTTTCACAATTAGGATTTATTTAGTTCGGGAAAGTAGAGGCGCTGTAATGCGACAATATTTGTGAGACCAGTCTGAAGTTGTTAACTAGCATCCCATGCTTATATAGTCGAAGGTATGAACTGTATACGGAACTTTATGTGGCATAAGGGATTCATTCGGGAAAGAGAAACCGAAATTTTGGTGTTTGGAATACTAACATGGTTCATCCGGGTGTTTTTCGGTGACTGATTTGATTCCAGATATGTATCCGGGTTGATCAGTATACCTATACGGGAACGTTTTTGATATCCAGGATGCATTCGGGTGCATTTGGTCTTTATACGGTGCATGAAAATATGTCATGGAACCAGAGGCGGACTTTGCAAAGTAAAAAATTTTTCGTCAAATTCAACACACAAGCGAATGTTGACCATTTTTCTTCACACTCAATGTGTGTTGATTCCAGAGTGACACTTATAAAGTGTTAATTTGAACTCGAATAACATTTTAATGTGTTGAAAATTAATCGATCGAACAGCATTTGATCAGTGTGTGAAATGAACACACAAAAGTGTTAAATACAGGTTGGTTGAAAATTTTCTACGCTTGAAATGGAAGAATACTGTTTTTGTTACGAAATATATTTTTTTATTCAATATAATCTCCTAGAAGCTCAATACACTTGTTCCAATGATCTTCCAATAATTTTATCCCATCCTTATGATGGTTTTCCGGAAGCTCTGCAAAATAACCGTCTACGGCTGCTATGGCCTCTTCATTCGACGAAAAATGCTTTCCACGAGAGAATTGTTTGAGATTTCTGAAGAGATAGTAGTCGCTAGGAGCCAAATCTGGCGAATAAGGTGGATGTTCAAGCAATTCGTACTTGAGTTCTTTGAATTTAGCCATCGTCAAAACACTTTTGTGAGCAGGTGCATTATCTTGATGAAAAATGATTTTTTTCTTCTTTAAACCAGGTCTTTTTTCACGAATTTTTTCATCCAGCTGATCCAAAAGGCTGCAGTAATATTCGGAGTTGATTGTTTTACCTTTCTGAAGATAATCAATGAACAAAATTCCTTTTGCATCCCAAAAAACTGATGCCATAACCTTCTTTGCTGATCGTTGTGACTTCACCTGCTTTGGAGCTGAACAACCAGCTTCAGTCCACTGTAAACGTTCTTGTTTCAATTTAGGATCATGGTGGTAGATCCAAGTCTCATCCATAGTTATAAAACGACGCAAGAAGTCGGTTTTGTTCTGCTTAAAACGCTCCAAATTACGCTGAGAAATTTGTTTTCGATCCAGTTTTTGTTGAATTGTTAACGTGTGTGGCACTAACTTTCCAAACAGTTTTTTCATACGTAATTCTTCATGTAAAATATGGAGTACTCGTTCGTCTGAGATGCCTATGGCATTAGCAATTTCACGCTTAGTCAAACTTGGATCTTCACTAACCATATTATGTACATGCTCAATGATTTCTGCTGTGGTTGCAGTTTTTGGTCTTCCTTCGCGTGGATCGTCTTCAAGGCTAGTACGACCACGTTTAAATTCACCAGCCCAAAATTCAACGGTGCGTTTTGAAGGTGAGGGCTCCTTATACACTTCTAACAATTGTTCATAAATTTCCTTTGCTTTTAAACCCTTCAAAACAAAGAATCTAATGACTGCCCGATATTCAATTTTTTCCATATTAAGAAAAATCAATGACACGTCAACTTCAAATGGCTTGTAAACAAAGAATGAATTGACAGAATGACTTGTAACTTTGCATGTGTTCTCAGGACAGATATACGAACTTGAGAAAAAAAAAGTTTTGAGCTAGCAGTGCTATCTCTTGGTGAGCACAGGAACTTTTCAACCAACCTGTATTCAACACTTGAATTTTAACACGTAGTCAAATATTCAACACTTGAATTTTGACACGTACTTCTTTTTTACACAATGACAGAATTTTTTTTACTGTGTGGTTTTTGCCGCTCCTGCACCATCTGGCGTGCGAGCCCTTATATGGCAGCAAAACTTGATTTTCCACGACAATATTCATTACCAAAGAATGTCATTTTATTGCTTAGAATTGATTATTTTGCTAAGAATTATTTTTCAAATTATGAAAATGAAAAAAAAATTTTTTTCGACCCGACTGCCGCCCCTGCGCCATGGCGCCATTGCCCCAGGCCATAGTCCGCTCCTGGATGGAACTTTATCCGGGTTTGACCCTACATTGCCTCGATCTAATACTCATTTCTCTTGTAAAAATTTTTCACTTGTATAACATGATACGAATATTTATTAAGAGTTCCAACTTGAATTCTCCAAAGACTCTATTTTGTGAACATTCCAAGGGTTCATTCACCAAGGTGGTTCTGAAGAAATATAATGAGATCTAGTTTTTGGGATTTTTGCGAACATCCTAGGCAGCACAACTTGCCCCCAGGAAGTTCTTGAAATCGTTCAAAAAACGTAAGAAAAGTTTCCTGAACGTCTAGGTGACGTCCCAGAAACACTGTTGTTAGGGAAAAAGTTTACTGTGAAATCTGAAGAATTCTTTCTGAACTTCTGTGCTGTGTAGGTTCATACGGATTCTATCCAGTGTTCATCCGGGTATTATATCAGGGAGAACTGATACCCGTATACGTTTTGATTCACACTGAATGAAATCCGAACACACAATCCACATTGGTTTACATATGAAATCGAATGGAATCCCAGATTCATCCAGGTTATATTCGAATACCATCAGGTAACTATTCGGGAGTCCTGAATATTGAGTACTGCAAGCTGTACATCCCGGATGAAACCAGATAGGATCAAAGATTTATCCGGGTTCCATCCGCATCTCATCCGGTTTTTTACGCAGAGCCCGACTTGATGAATAATCACACTTTTTACAAGGCTAAATTCATGATTCTTATATTTCCAATATTCAATAAACAGATTCGCCCCTCTCATGTAACATGAATGTAACATTTTTCTAAACGTTAACGTTTGAAACGTCAAACTTTAACGCAAGAATGCAAGGCTGAATATTGCCGCAAAATATCATATAACTTTTGAACTGGAAATGTAACTTTTCTCTAATCTATATGTAATATTTGATCAAGGTGCTCTGGCAGCACTGCGCATACTACACAGCAGGAACTGTGAAAAATGTGCATGATCTGAGAAATCAGTAGAATAAGACTCACATAGTCAGACATGCGAGTATAAATGTATAGGGTGAGATGATGCACTTTCACGGTCCTCTATGGTATAAATTAATACATTAAACCTCGTTCACACGAGAGAAATATAATCTAAATGTATTCCATTATAATCTATAGATCTTCATCGAGCAAATAGGGTTTTATGTATCACTTGATTTTGCAGAGGATTGCACGCAGAAAAGTGTCTCTTTGGAAAATAACAAACTTCATTATTCAATATGGCGAAGAATGTTTCCAATATGTTCTCAGTAGAATGAGCTGATTATGTGATGTGAAGTATTACACACGGAAATACCGGGTCTAACAATATTTAGAAAGAATTTATCAACGTTTGGAAAAATGACTGTCAATTGAGAGAAAAAGAGGATCGCTGAAAAATATTCGTAGTGAGTCTACCAAAAATTCGTAGTCAAAATATTAACAGTTGATAGTTTTATCGGTATTTTTTACAGTGAAACTATATCAATTGTTAATTAATATTTTGACTACGAATTTTTGGTAGACTGACTACGAATATTTTTCAACGATCCTCATTTTCCTTGAATTGACAGTCATTTTTCTAAATATTAATAGACCCGGTCTTTTCGTGCAAACTGGAATGCTACTTGGTGTCTCTGCGAGGATTAGCAATTTCTGTAATTTCTATCACTGAGTTTGAATTCTATGTGCCTACAAATCAAAATGCGACATGATATAATTTACTATTCCACACATCGGGAGTGGCTTTTCTACACATGACAGCGAACTTTACTATTTTTGAAAGATCTCTTGTCTCCGTGTTGGAAAGTGCGTCATCGTACTCTAATTCACTCTACTTATAATTGACATGGCTGAGGAGGAACCATTGCATACGATCACAGGCTGTTGACTGACTGACTGACTGCAAGAGGTCACTAACATCATCCTCACACATGCGTATCACATATCTGATTAGATTTGAATAAGGTTTTATCATTGAAGGCAATTCTCCCAATCATTCATTCGACCAATTCCTTATCTCATTCCCCATATTTTCACTATCGTTCTCTAGCATTCCTGAGGGTGATAGATAATTAACCTCAGAACATTGGATTATTAACGTTGGAACTGATTTGTTGGAATCACATTCTTCTTTTAATATCGGAATCTTCTATTCGAAATATGTATATCTGATGGATACCTAAAAATATTGCATAAGACACCTGAACTGAATCAGAAGATTAAATATTGATTGGGGTTCCACCACTTCCAAGGTAATGTACTCAAGAAGGTCAGCATGTCAGAGTGAATAGAATGATACTAAACGTTCAATACACAATCTCCCATGCATCAATGTAATCTGGTCCAACCATTCACCTTGTCCTCATGTACGGAGAAAAAATTATAAGACTTTTCCACATATTTCTCAGTGTCCCATAAATGAGAAGGTTTGTGAAATGAATTCCCACATGAAAATACAGGAGATTACGGATCAATAATCAAGGAAATACTGGAAATATTGAAAACGCACTGGTATTTTTTTGCATACTTGAAATACTGGGATTTGAAATTTTGTTCTGAGATTTTTCCAGTGATATCCGTAATAGTTTGCAGGATGTGTCAAACTTTTATATTATCACAGTTTTTGTTTTAGAAAAATAGAAAATGGAATGCGTGAGTGTAACAAAGTCAATTGACAAGGCAAAATTCCAAATTTGCTGAATTTCATGAGGAATTATAAAGCTTGTGAGCTTTGACCGAATACCATGATGAATCGATGAAATATTTTACATGAGTATATCAGAACTATTGTGTTCTTTGGGTTCGTTTCAAATTTTTTGATTTTCGAACGTACCCAGAATACAAAAAGTTTGAATGAGCTTGTTTTGTAGTGCTCAATAATCAATCTTTCAATATGAAACTGATTATTGAAAGTAAAGAATTTTTTCATGCAATTTCATTATTACATTCCATGATATGAAGACTTATGAATTTCTTTGCTGTATTTGCAAAAAAGTTGGTATAGAGCCAAAAATTACAATGTGAACTGTGATATCTCTCTTATCTCTCTCAGTGCAGATACAGAAAAAAACTTGAACAATTCATGAATTAATAAACTCTGTTGAGCATGGTAAACACTTAAATCGTGGGAATACAAAATATCAGCAATTACTTCTTGAAAATCTGTACATGGAAGTGAATGATGATAATGATTGGCGTATTTCATGTGACTAACAACTTGTTGGAACGGAATGTGTTAAACAATTAAAACCTCCTCTTCAGCGTTAACAGCATCATTCGAATAGCAGTATTCACGCGTTCTGGTTTTCTCTACTAACGCACAATACTTTCATTGATATTTCCCCAAACAAGTTATGTATGAAATATCATACGATTTTTCACACTCGATGATACAATTTTGAAATATAATTTTGTCATAACACAATCCATCCACAGTATTGAGATGAATTTGTGTTATCAAAACATTTCGTAATCTGCGTGTAACGGGAAGATGATTAACGAATTAAGTAGAACGAATATAGACAATGAGGGAACCGTATTCGGTAGAGCAAAATAGTAGGTATAACTAAACATCGCTTTAGAATCAAATGTATCGCGAGAATAGCTGTACAGTGGAAAACAAAAACCCTCATCGAAAATCGATGCCGTTGAGCAGTTGGTGCGTTCCTGTTGGTGCTCATGACGAAATTGTACAGGGGGAATAAGTGAATTATAATACAGTCTTCTCAAAGGGGAGAATATTAATGCTGTACAGAGAATAAAGTACTCTGCGACAACAATGGATTGGAAAATTGCACTAAAGTATATTTTCTCACCACAATGGAATTTGATAGAGAAAAAGGAATGTTTTTGAAGTGAAGAGTTTTGTGGTGGAAAATACTTGATTTTCCTGAGATTCTCTTCATTGCCCACACCACACATAATATTGTCGCTATATTACTGCAATATTTCAATATTGATGAAATATTGCAAATGAAAATGTAATACTGCAGCAAAATTGCAATATCGACACGGTTTGTCAAGGATGTCACAGTCGTTGTTTTTCGAATAATCAATTCGGATGGGTATCTTCATTAAAATCATTTATCTTTGCCTTAGGTGTATCAGGATTCGTTGCTTGATACAGCTTTGGAATTTTCAGATTACTCTCTTTGTTGTAGGAATTCGGAAAGTCGAAATTTCAGTCGAAAATCGAAACACTTTTTTATTCACATATTTATATCTTTGAACTCATATCTCAGATTGTACTTTACGTAACTTTTGTAGTTTTCTAAACGTTCATTTGAATCGAACTATTGAATTTCCCATTCCTATTGAACTATTGAAGGGAAAATTCCCATACATTTATGTGAGGTAATTAAGACATACATGTGTTGGGAATTTCCCGAACTTGTCCGGAAATTTACTGTGAAATGTTGGGGAGAATCCCATAGAGTTTGGAACTTTCAGATGAATTCATGGGAAACTTCAAAAAATGTATCGGAAATTGATTTCCAAATCAATGATTGGAATTGTCCGATTATTCTTTATACAGTGTACCACGTCAGGTCACATCAGGACCTGCACTGCAAAAAACGAACAGTGGAAATATTGTAGTTCGAGCTACCACAAGCTTATACATTCGCCACTGTAAAATCCACTAGAATTGTAGTACCTCGAACTAAATTTTGACAGTTGGCGATATTTTGACTCTCGCACAAGTAAACTCAACAATTCTTTTTTCCCGTGTGATATGGTAATCTGCTTGATGAATTTTCAGTACATATTTTTATAACAAGTTTGTTTTCAAAAACTTACTTTTACTATCAGTGCCACCTCCTTGACTTTGAAAACTACTTCGTCGGCTGCCTGGCAAAGATCTGCTGTAGTCTTTGGTCAGTTCATAAGGTTCAACCTCGAGTTGTTCGGATTGGCTGGAACCTCGCCTCGAATTGGCATGCCAAGCATGATCGGGATGTAGAAAACAGTGTTCTGGACTGCCACTGTCACTTTGCGTATCGTCACTGTAGCTTCTTTCTTTCAATTCCGTTTTTCTCAATAACCTTTGGGCCACTTCGATCGATAGGGATCCACGAGGAGAACAGAACGGTGATTTGCCGGATCGTAAACCTCGTGGGTCTTCAAGGCGGTACCTATCAGGATATAGAGATAAAGAGATTGAGTTTCAAGTAATGTATGTGAATCAGACATTGACTTGGAAGAATTGTATATATGTTATCATATAATATTAGTTTGTTTGAATGGGATCGAATAAAATGTCATTTACCAAACTGCTCTGTCCATTTCAAGAGCTCTTTGTATATCCACAGTGCATTCACCTAAAAATACGTTATCTCCGTCAGGACAATAATCCCACAGAGTGACTTCAATTTCTCGATCCATTAGATGTTTGCCACCGACCCCGGAGAAGAATAGTGTAGCATTCCAGATAGGCTTCTGGGATGGCTCAGCAACTTCAGTTTTCAACATAGCTGGATCACCGCTGGAATCATTTACAATAGATGCGTATTGATTTGAGATTCAAATATTGCCAAATTATTTTCGCATTCCTCTACTTAAACGAGATTTGACCATCGTCGTTGAAGAAACCTTTGGAAGTTTGTGTAATGTTCTGGTTGAAGTAAATTTGAATATTTCCTATCAGATTTGGTTAGTTTCAAGGGCACTCGAGTACCAACAAAAGCAAGCCAAATTTTGTGCCAACTTTTTCCATAAATCATGCGTTCAATGGATAATAATAAAATCCACGACCAGGATAAGACTCTAAAATTGAATTTTAGTCTTTTACTGATTTTCTGGCGAGTATAAGAGAATTTTAAGAGTAATAACCTCCAACTGTCAACAATTTTTTTAAAATTTTGTTTTGCAATACTTGCAAACTATGAAGAAATCTAAATTGATATTCAGAGTCCAATCTCAAGGATGTACTTGATTACTATCAATTTGAAATTCAATTTTATCAAGTAAAGTTGGCGCAAGATTTTACGCGCTCCTCCTGATGCTTGAGTCTCCTCGAGGAGAGCTACTTGGGCCATCCGAGTGGATTTTATGGGTGAGACATATTCAGATTCTCTGATATTGGATGTTCAAAGTTTGTTTCCTAGCTCATCTCATCGTTGAATATTAACAGTTTATATTCCTTCACTCACCAAGGTGGAGTTAGCGTTAATTTTGCATAAGCTTCCGGAAGAGTTCCATAACCGGTATCCTCTCTGGGACAGAGATCATCTGCCGTGAACACGGAAACGACTAATTCCTTACGATCCGCTTCATACGCAACTTGAATTTGAACACGTCCTGTCACTTGTCGCTCTTTTGCTATTTGTTCCTAAAACGTATAAAAATGGTTTACGATCTCCACCTCACACTATCTTCGATTATAGGGAATTTCTATCTCTTCACATGATTTGAAATTGATGTTAAAATACTTTTCAAAATATTGAAAGAGACGACTACGATTTACGATCCTTTTTTATGATTATTTTCATACAATGACATCGCAGAGATCATTCTGATCTTTCATCGTCAGAGAAGAAAATTCTATAATCACGATATTGTGAAACAGTTCTATAGAAATATCAACTGCAAGATGAGACCCCTTTTTTGTTTATTCGCTTTTTGCGTTCAATTTGAATATCTCGAACGGATCTCGATACCTCATGTTGCTGTTTTACAGATGCATGTCATTGGTCATGAATATGGAAATGTTCCACAATGTCGGAAGTTCAAGAGAAAAATTCAAAGCGCTATCTCATATGCCATGCGTGAGATTATCAAGTTTATTAAAAAAAAAAAAGAGGAAAAACAACAGCGAAAATGTGGATTCATTCTCTCATGCGAGGTAAGATATAGGAATAGTGTTTGTTTCTTTGAGTGGCTTGTTCAAAGTTCACAGTCAAAAGCCTGATGAAGTGTGGAAGGAATTTTAGAATTAATGGAAATTTTTGTATGGTATGCTGGTTGGAGTACGTGAGTGTGTGATTATAGTGTTTAACAAACTTCGCTTGGTGGTGTATCATTTTATTATACTCATTCATCCACTCACAGAACAAGCAGTATATAAATTACATTTGTCTTATAAGTTATGTTTTCACAAATTAATTTTATATGGACGGGTAGGATTTGTTTTCTTTTGGGTGCACAAGTGATTGAAACGCAGAAATTTGTACATCTCTGATACCTACGTTTTCTTCTTTGTTTTTGCATACTGTGTTTTAATGAATATCTGTTATGCACTGAGAGAAATCATTTCTATAATTGAGGATGTATATAATTGTTCAGAATGGTTCAAAGTAAAATCAAAGGAATGAATTAAAGTGAGATTTGAAAGTAGTTTCCTCGAATTGAGTGGATATAAAAGAAATGATTCTCCCCATCGTTACCCGAGTAAGTATCGCATCCCGCTGGCCAGGTCCTCCCAGATTCCTCGCTAGCGGCTAAACTCTGGCCAGCGCCTGGTGAGATTCTCGTGAGAACCTAGACACTTTTGTGAATTGCGCTGCTAGGGTAATTTTATTTGAGAAATTTCAATAATTGAAATCGCACATAGCAGTAGAAAACGTTGAATCCAAGAAGGTTAGTTCTCTCAGTGTACACGATTTTTTATCGACCCAGAAAACGCTTTATGCATTTTCAAGTTCATCAACGATGGAATAATTTGACGATACAACCTGGAGATTATTAATATATTCCACCAATACTTGAATACGTTGAAGAATATTCTATGAATTAATTATAAATTTGTTTGAATACGAAATATTCGCTACGTGATTAATGTTATTTGCAATTCTCAAAACATTTTTGTTTTGTTCCATAACTATCGCACCTGAATTTGATAAATCAACTGTATAGTTGAACACAAAACATGAGATTCAACATTGAATAAATTGAAAGAATTTGCAGCTGGACATCTCCTGATCGTGGAGAAATTGTCTCTGCATAAAAAATCAGGAATTTCTCTCCACTTTGAGAAACTATTTTGTCTCCTGATAGACACAGACAATCAAAATCCGCACATTGATGTTCAATGTGAAACAAAAACAACATCTTCTTCACATCGATTCTCTGAGCGGTATACATCGATAGCTGATTCAGGAACATTGAAAACTTACGTTAGCGCATTGAAAATTGATACGGAAACAATATTTTTTCGTCGCACACTGGCTATCAATGTACGGACTTTTGATTATTTGTGTGGAAATTCCTCCGTGCATGGCGAAGAGTTCCCCATCCATGAAGAAACTTTGTTGCCACACCCAGAAAAATAGTTTATTTGAATTTGAACCTCCTAGACATGTCATTGCATCCAATAAAATTTTACTCGATTCAAGTAAATTTTATTTGAAATGAATAGAAGGAATAAATGTTTTATTTGATTCAACTAAAACTCGAGTAGGTTCATATTTGAATAGAAATTTAGTTGATTCAAACAAAGTTTAGTCCATCCAAATAAATCCAAATATAAATCTCTCTCGGTGTAGCATTTTTTGGGAAAAAAATTGCACAATTATTTTCCACAGTGTAAAGCATTTTCCAAAGATTTCCACATAAACTTTCCCTATCAAATTGATGAGTGATGTTGTAATATCATCATTATTGTAGGGGAAGGTCGGATAAAAGAGAAGTTCCTATTAGCAATAGATTAACCAACCAAAGCTCTCCAGTTTCCTTATTCATTCATTAACAACATACTATTCGTATATTCCTGTATAATTGATACAATTGTTTTTATATTCGTTCTAGTCGAGAGGTACAAAAAACCGGTTCCACTCCATGGGTTGGGTAAAACCGGGTAAACGCTCAAATCAATGCAAGACATTTCTGAATTGTGAAATTTTTAGCACCAATTGTTGAATTCGAAAAAAATTCCGAAAACAGACATGAGTCATGTTTGAAAATTGATGTATTTTGACGAAAGAAAACAAAATTGTTCATAGAAAGAATTTTTTTGCGGCCAACTCAGTTGAGAAAAAAACTCGCAAGCACACACAAAGGGATCTTCAAGAATGACCATGTTTTGATGACTAGTTTAGAATAAAAACACAAATTTCTTTAAATTTCATAAATTGGAAGATACAATTTCAAGTACCCGGTTTGACCCCACAGCAACTTGTTGAGGTCAATATGGCTTAGATAGATTATGCGTTGCTGTACGCGAATTATTGAAGAATGAAAATACGCAGGAAAATATGCTCAATTGAAGTATGTACGTGCTTCTTTCTCAACTCAATACGCAAACGCGAATGCAAAAACTTTGACAATTTGTTCGCAGAAAACTTTAAACAACGTTGCAAGTGAGAAAGAGCGTTGCATCGATGATGTTGTTCTCTCCAACTGCTCAAAATATTTACTGCTACTAATCCAAGCGTTTGCTGTCGGAAAGAAGCACTAATCAGGGAGATATTGAGGGACCCGGTTTGACCCACCTACCCGGTTTAATCCGACTCTCCCCTAATATCACTGTGATTAAATCATGATCCTTGATGGTTCAGTATCTAATTAAGAATCATAAGGTCTCGATTGCATGCGTACGTTTATTGTTTGTGACATCATTAGATGAATGAAGTATTAGAAGGTAGGGTATTTTTCCTCAGGACTTCTTTCTCCATCTAATGATATCATATGCAACGGAGCACACGTGTAATTTCATTTTCCCACGCGTGTAGAATACGATAGAGGCTCAATGGAAACAACTTGGTCAAAACGACAACAAAATTACATTCTTAATTTTCAACCTCTCGACACAATTTTAATTACATCAATTTCATAATGGTGTTTGCAATTTCAAAAAATGGAATGAATTTCTATGCATTGTATATTAACGCGATTTGCAGAAAAAACGCGCTTTATTTTTCTTTTCATAAAGATCGCACTGTTGCAAATGATATTCGAATATTCGAAAGTAACAATTGGTCCAAGTTGGTTGGTTGGTTTCAAAGTTGAAAGTTTAAAATTTTACATTTCGATGAAAAAGTTATATCGAACTGCCAATTGTAACAATTTATTGCATCCTTTCTTCTCAAACGGGATTGAAGTACGAAGAATCATGTATCCTGAACAAAGTTTGAGAAATACTCGATTTTCATTCGTTGAAATTTGATATTTCTATCTATTTGACAATGATGTGATATTTTTTTCTTTTTTTTCCCACATTTAGTAGTGAAAATGTTGAAAAATCAATATCCGAACATTTTTTACTTGCAATGTGAATCGTTTAGACCTTTGAAATCACCTGCTCCAACTATCTTCACAAATTTTTGGAGGATTCTGAGTATATTGAGGTGATTTAACCCTCCAAAGATCACCCACAATTTTGCTCCTCAGTCAGACTACTTAGGTCTTTGAGAAATCTTCATTAGGGTTCCCTGATATTTCCAGGATCGATACTTTTGCATGAAATATGTATTAATTTTCAATAAAAATTTTATCAAAATTTTTAAAAACTATATACATATTTTATATAAAAGTATAGATACTGTAAATACAGGACATCTCTACTTTTTATGATTGTATTGAAATCAGGGAGTATTTCAAGGGCAGAAAACTATCCAGGTCTTCAAAATAACCAGGTAGTCTGTGAAGGGTTAAAATAGACACAACAAAAATGACTCATAGTTACGATTAATAAGTGCTCAAAATTCAAGTAGCAACAGAATTTCAAAGTATATACGAAATAGAAACGTTCGTAGAATGTACGAATGAGATACGAAGAACACATAATGAACGTTCATAGAATGTTCGAATGAGACTGTTTTAAATATACTTAGAACGTACATAGGAAATTCGAAATGTTCGATATTCATTCAATCGACGTTCGATTGACGTATCATCGTGTATTCGATTACAGACGTGTGCTGAATATGTATATCACCTATGAAACGGTCTCATTGGAATGTGCATAGAGCATATTTCGAATATTCGAAGAACCTTCATAGTATATTTTGGTGAGAACACGTTACCAATAGAGGATTAATTCTTAATAATTTGATTGAGAATAGAGGTGAGCTCAAGACTCTTGCGCAAAATTTGAAAACGACAAATATTTTTTATGCTCACGATCTTCATAGGAAAATTTCGACATCTTCATGTCAAGGCTGGACATAGAACCAGTTAAAATGCCAGGTTCAAAACGATGAAAGTTTGATCCCATTTCAAAGATAGAACATAATGTTCTATTCGAAATCGAGATGGGGATCGAGACCAGATGAAACTTATTTCGAGACTGCATCAGTTTTAACTAAATCTCATCATCGTTTGAAATCAAGAAAATATGTTTTTTCAGTTTGTTTCAGTCCATCCTAGAAGGATTCGTGTATTCATTGAGTCAAATTTGAAATCTAAAAAATAGGGATGATTTTTATTTTGTTTTCGTTCGAGAGTCTCGAACTCACCTGTGATCATCTATACGTAAATGTACTTAGAATGCGAATGAATTTCCCAGTTCCGTTATTAACTTTCGCTTCCATGACACATAATTGGAAATCCAATTAGGAATTTCTAACAGTTCAGCACGTCGACTAAGAGAACGAGCACGTTTTGATGTTCTCGACGAGAAGTACCTCAATGGAAATCACTTTGGTCAACCTCTAGGCTGTTATGGGGAGCCTGGCAAAGCCTGGCAAGTCCTTCACAACTCCAAAAACTCCCTGTTGAACATTTCTGGGTGGTGATGATCCATCTGATTCCATCCACATGCAAATTTCGCACTGGTCTCATTCGGATGGAACCTGGTGGTCCACGACAGAACTCGACTTCGTAGAGACCTAGAGTGGCTATAATGGCCGTTTCACTAGAATTCACTGTGAAAAATTTTCTGAATATTCAGATTTATTCTGAAAATTAATGACAATATGGATAAGTTTTGAGAAGACATCTGCAGATTCAGGAAATTTTTTACAGTGTTTTACAACCGAACCAACCTTGTTGGGAACTTCGCGCGGACGCGTTGTGGTCTCGACAGGTTCTGCACTGGACCCATATGATCTGGGGAGGTTCAATGCTTCACCCAGGTAGCTAGATATCCCCACCAAGGTCTCATGCAGAATGTTCATCAGATTTCTCACAATGTTAATTCCATGAATACAAAAATACATTTTAGATCATAGTTTAATTTCCTTATCAAAAGTGAGTCAGATATGTTACTTTATGTTACTTATTGTTATTCTCCCATCATCGAAATGATTCTTTGTTCACCTGACCCAACTGTAGATTTCCAGATAGACAGCATTCTCAAATTTGCATGCGGATTCAGATTCCATTGAGACCACTCAAGTTCCCCATTCCCTATGCTGACACGAGCTGATATTTTTCCAATATTCTAACATTATCGGGATGTCCGTTTGACATCAAACAGATATCTGTGCAACTTAGACCAGGATCCGTGTTAACCTTCAGGTTCCTGTTTGGGACCTCTCGAGTTCCCACCCAGGACCTGTGTTACCCTTCAGGATGTTCTGTGCCCATTCAGGTTCAGGTCTACCAAGAATCTGAAAGGTTCTAAGCAACAACCCCGAGTGATATTGGATGGGAATCTGAGTGGCTTGGAATGAGAGATTGAAGGGTGGGTATTGGGGCTAGGTGGAATCCAAGGAGCCCCAGTCAAGAATCTTAATTCACACACGAACAAGAGAAACTAAGGCATGGAATTACTAACAGATCTGATCATTTCAAACACGTTGTTGTCACGATCTCATCCTCATGACCCTTTGGATTCACGGAGAGGTATGAATTCGAAGAAAACGATTTCTAACAGTACATTTACACTTGTATTGAATGTCATGGAAAGTTCCCTTCAGAAATGGCAGAAACAAAGTCTCATATTCAAATCTTGTCACAACTGGATTGAAAATGTCAACAAAACAAGCACATGAAATAATCGTCGACACAATTGGAAAAGTCAAATTTTAGTTAGCTTCCAAATTCTGATGCAAACAATTTACACAAGTCACACTTTGTACAGGATACTCAATTGAAGAATGATTATCTTCTAACTTGACGAGAAAAATAATTCTTGGGCCTTGTGCTTGTATTCCGGACGGACCCATCCATTCCCCGAATGAGATCAGTCCTGTTTGGGTACTAAGCAGGATTTTGAACAGGGATGAGCATTTCCCATCTCCCGAGTCAGTTCAGTATGAGACTCCGGTAGGTCCAGTATTCAACCAAGGTGGGATTCCGATGGATGCAATATCGAACCCGGGTGGACCCAGGCAAGATATAACAATTGTAGTCACCCAAGTAGCACAAGAACGTTTCGAATGTTCTATGAATTTGCATAGCATATGCACTGAGAAAAACGCTACGTAGTCACAGAAACAATCCTTGGTTAGGGATTTATGGTTGCAGTGACCTGAAATCCGGTTGAGATAACCAGGAAATCAAGACAAAATGAGTCGAACCTGGTTGTGGCAACGAGATGGAATGGTTCAAGCCACAAATAACTACGTCGCCTGGGTATGCATTCCAGATTTTTTTCTGAGTGTTGAAAGACTGGGGTGGGTCGGGTGTGGAAGACTCTAACAGCAAAAGTTGTAGTGCAACTGTTGCTTCAATGTTGCTATATCAGTTTGTGTTTCGTTCTTGCGGGATTGTTTGATCTCACGTGCCATAGTTTCATGTATCCAAACATTTCTGTAGCATCATCACAACAACTTTTAAGTTTACTGCATTATGCTGCGCACATGGCGACCCAAACTCCTAGCAACTTTCCAACAACAATCGCTCCGTGTTGTTGACAAATTTCCGAGCACTTCACTGTCTGCGAAGTTTCCACGTTTCCTGGGTCAGTTTCGTGTGACATGAAGCTAGTTAGTCCAATATGCAACTCTTAGGTTTCAATATGGAACCCCAGGTGATGTAACACGAGATCCGCAAACCCCGGGAAGTCTAATATGGGATCCGGGTGGACTCCTGCAGGATATAATGAAATTCCCTGTATCCAGCGCGGGAAATTCTCGAAGATAGAGGCCTGGACTTTTAGCCACCCATCGTCATGGAAGAACTTTGGGTGGATCCGGACGCTGAGAACCTGACACTGTAGGTGTTTCCAAAAGGACGCCCGGGTGTTTGGTGTTGTTTCCGGTATTGTAGATGTTCCTCTCAGAAATTTCAGGCATGGATTCGGTCCTTGTTGCAGATAGCTTGGCTGGTGATGTGGATTCTCCACCATGTCTTTTTTCAATCTCCTCTTGGCGGAAGTCGGGGAACGCTTGCAATAGCTAGGCACTGATCGGGGAGTGAGCTACGCGTTGTACGGCTCGGTTGCCTGGCCCGCTTAGCCAGGTAGGGGTTAGAAAGAACCCGCCTTCACCAGTGGAACGACGAACTAGGGATACCTAGAAGGAGGTTGACTGGTAGGATGACCATCTAGGTTGACCGCGTGAACCGAACATATATCTGCTGCACGCATAGTGGGATTTTGAGATGGGTAAGCTTTCGGGCATCAGGTACCACCCTAGATACTAAAGAGAGGAGTGGTCTCTTCTCTTCACGCAGAACTGTCCGATGTGGGTCCTTAGTGAGACTCGGGAGGTCCGGTGCGGGATATATCGACATTCCCGGTGTTGCGAGAGAATTTGGGATGAAATCCGGATGGGTCCAGTGTGTGCTCCGGCTAGATTAGGCCCGGGAACGTGAGTACTCATTGATTCCTCGGACCAGACGCGTGCAGGACGCACATAGTCGCACATGCGTCTTTTTGTAAAAACATCAAATGTGTTTGTCTCCATAAGAAGAATGAAACATGCCAGTTTTCGTGATGCACGTCAGTATGTTTTTAACCTGTTATTTATAATTTTTTGAAGATCTAGAATTGAATTCCAATGATTTATCGATGTGAAAAAATTTCATATGAAACATGCATGTAGAGAATACAAGATTTTCTCCATAGGAAAACTTTTCGTTTTTCCCTCGGCGAGCCACTGTGAAAGACAAGAAATTTCATTGAATCTATATAAACGAACTTTCGCATAATACAAATGAGTTTACAAACAAAAAAGAAGAAGAAAAATGACAGAAGGTCATTTTTTTTGTGGTAATCTATGCTGTACTGTCCACCTGTGCTGTGTTCCCGACAATTGGCAACATTCCTGATTTTTCTCTTTTGGATTTCTCTCGACTTTCAAACGATTCAACACATGGAAAGATCTTCAGAAAATACTCAAGTCTGTTGACAAACGAAACAAAGCTGCCCCGAGGTATAATATAGGCAAACAGATTGCGTCGCATTCTGATTTGCAGCGTATCGAATTCACATTCAATTACATTCACAATTTACGAGGATATTCCGTGAATTTTGCTTTGTGATATTCCACATCATATGATCAACGGAATGGATAGCTTATTACATTGAAAACATATTACAAACATGGGGACATACTCTGTTTGCCGAAGAATATCAATTATCTGCATTCTGAAATTTTTTGAATTGATCTGAGATAGTAGATAAATGGTTTCATGAGTCACTTATCATTATCGTGATTATGAATTATGATTTTATATTCTTGTAATGTTCTTTTCGTTATTTTGATTGCAATCACTTTTTGTAGATATTTTCATAAAGGGATGAAGAAGTCGCGAATTTCCTCTCTGATTATTCAAGGAATTTTTTATGAAATACCATTCAAAGGGGATGTTTCTCCAATCAAAAAAATTGTTCATAGAAAAATTGTTCAAACGAATTACAGCGAACGCAGTTTCACATGAGAATTGATATCGCCATTTGATTCTGCGAGAGAACTCGTTCCAAAAACATGTATAAGATTTTCATCCTGGACCTCCCATTTGTTTAAAAAAAATAATCAACAATTATTACTCATGTTATATTCATTCCAGTCCATGGCTGAACCAGCGGAGATGAGATAAGAGTAGTATATAGATGCTTGGAATGCTGGAGAGTGTATAAAATTGCAATGAAAATACTTCGAAAGAAAATTGTTCGAACAAATCACGGAAAAAGTAGTTTTACATGAAAACTCTGATATCGCTGTTAGATTCTACGATAAATTTGTATTGAAAACGTACATACTTTAATACAATTCCTTCCAAAGTTTTGTTTATCCCAATTTTATACACTTCCCAGCATCCCAAAAATCCATATGCTGCTTTGTCTTAATTTCCGCTGGTTTAGCCAGGGGCTGGAATAAATATAACAGATATCTGATAATTGTTTATTAATTTTGGAGAAAAACACGAGGTGCAAAATGAAACTGGTGATATTAGTTTTCATGTACAATCACTTTCTCCATAATTCGTTGGAACAATTTTTTTATAAACCATTTTCTCTCGAAGTTTTTCCATTGCACTTTGATACATTTCGCAGCATCCCGAGAACCTGATGGGTTAAGAGAGGCGCAACCACGCCTAAGGGCTGAAAATTCGTATCTCAGCAGCATATCATATGAAGTTTCCAAAATCAATGTGAACTTTTAAGGGACTTCTTCAGAACTGATGAATTTCCAACGTCCAATCAATGTGCGAGAACATGTTGTCATTGTCATTCTTATTAATCATTGATTACGAAAATAATTCACAAAATCGTAATTTTCTTCAATCAGAACCTTTCCGTGCTGCTTTTCTGTGGAATCCGAGACTATTAGTCACTCAAAAAATACCCCACACGTGTTTCTCGGGTGACAAAAATTCTCTGAATACAAATTCCAATATCACCGCATGAATTCGAAGCTCAGCAATTTTGTACTCAAGCGTATTTTATAAGTGCCAGCCACTTCATCCCTTCTCTTATGAGATGGGATGGAGTGGAAGATAAAAAGAACGCAAACAAAAGAGCACAAGGTAAAAAGAGCTCAAGAAAACAGTACGTGAATATTAAACGTCACCACACAGAATCACGTGTAACGTGTAAAAACGTGGTTATAAAATAGAAAAAAAAGTGATCAGTTGTTTTGTCACAAATTCTTATTTTCAACATTCTTCGTCTTATTATTATCTCCCTCATTTCATACTCTTCATTCATCTTTCTCCTTCTTTTTGTATGATAAATCAAATTTGTCGATACAAAAACAAAACTTCCAAAATTATTCACGTTGTATCGATTTCGAAGTTTTCACCCGAAGAAGGTATATCTTGTTCACTTAAACTATACATTATTCATGCGAGCCCATTCCCGTCTCTCTATCAAGCATGTTTTATATAACCATTTTTCACACCAAGTGTCTTCATCATCATTATTTTATTTCAATTTGAATTCAAAATCAATATACAACAGCACCCAACATGCGACCAAGAGATTTCATGCACTGGATGCGGAATCATGATAGGGTTGAATTACTAAACTTTCTACGACAAAACGGATGAAACATTCGATGCACTATTCGTGGGATGATCGTTGGAGGTGGAAAATTGTGAGAACATATATATAATGTATAATCATTCCGTGATCACTCTTCGATCAATCATATTTGCCCGGACGTTCGTTGTATTCTTTTGAACAATGCTTTCTACGGTATTCAATTGTGATTTCTATTCAAAATTATTCGGTACAATTGATGCGTTATTCGATCTTTCACGATCACGGTTTGTTAAATTCAAAGTTTGGGTTTGGGTTATAGTTACATTTAATCTCGCTTTGTTCTTGATGTGTGTTACGGAAATTGTGAGAAGTTTGTTTTATCAAGGTTGAACGAATAATTCAGCTTTATACGATCTCCCGTTCTATTCCGGAAGTTCAAAGAACGTTGTTGGATAAGGTACGCAAATCTGCTCTCGCATAAACCCATTTGATTTTTGTTACCTGCACTTTCGAGTGAAATATCATTTTGAAAATCTTTATTGAAAGTGCGATAAAAGGAGAGAAATTTTTCAGAGGATTTGACAAAATTCTTTCCAAGGGAAATTCAATGTGAATCGTATATTGCATGAAGAATATCCACTAACTGACTGATATTGATCATCCCTTATAGATTTATTGAGATTTTATTGGGATTTTTTCTCGAAATTTCCAAGAAACTTGGAGACATTTTTTCCGTTAGCTGTACTTTGGTGAAAAAAAAACTTGTTGTAGAAACAAATCTCTGTAAGGTGAAGTAATCTATACAATTTGTTAAAATGTGAACTGAATGGATTTTATCGTGTGATGATCGAATGTTGGTCATCTATATTAGATCACGTTAATTTCTTGTGACAGAATTTTCTTCATTTACACCAAGATTTTTGTGTCTTCTTCAATCATAAGCAAACGAGCGTTGTGAAAAAATAAACGTCCGAAGCACAGAGTTGTTCTGGTCAATGATCAATCAAGCTACAATCAATGGAATGAAGCTCTTTCCCTAGTCCTTGTACCTTTTTTCACGGTGAAATAATTGAAAAATTTTATGACTCTAAGAAAAGTGCTCCATTGTCGGATAAATATCTACGATTGGAAGGTCAGGAAAAAAAGAACTTTCTTCTCGAATCGAATCCATAGACATTTATTCGTGTTTCATGAAACATTCCCAAATCCAAATCTTCGTGTAGTTCAAAAAATTGATTTGGATTTGAAGAATGAAAATTTGATTGGAAAGAAGAGAGGGGAAACACACAGTGAAGAGAAATGTACAATGCAACATGAAAGGAATAACATCGAAACGATCAATAGACAGAATCAAACATAAAATCGAATGAAAATTAATTCATATATATCCTAAATATCCTTCACATATTCTAACATGCTCCGTATTAAATAAACAGAGATATTTCTCTAAGAAAATATGCGGAATTCATGATTATATATGAATCATTTTCACTAAAAAAAAACAGATCATGATCAGGGAAATCACAAGGGTTGCACGGAAGAAGTTGAAAAAAAAAAAAAGAAACATACATCTAAATTCGTGCCAGTTCGGAGAGAGTAGCGTGGAGGGCATATATCATATATTATGCTAAACTGGTTCAACATGAATCACTTACATTTCATATTTTTTTCTCTTTGGTCAGCGGGTCATTTTCTCAATTTTTCTCTTATTTTGTGAACGTAGATTAATTTTATCACCGTATACACAGATATATAGTCGTGTATATAGATTTTAACACATATATTCTTAATGTGAAATAAAAATAGAAAACAGTTGTATAGAGTGAAAGGAAAAAGAGAACATAAAAAGAGGGATCGTGGCAAACATTGATATTTACAATCGCGAGTGCAAGGTGGATGAATAGATCGTGGATGGTAGAGAATATTGAGTAGTGGAGATGAGTGAATGATAGATTAAGAGTGAAGATAAAGTTTTGGGATGTGAAGAAACAACAAGCACATACGTTTACCGAAATAACCGTGTGATTAATACAATTTTTAATTGCGTAAGGTAAGATCGAGTGCCATTGCTTTTACTTAAATCGAGCGTTAATGAAGATTTGATACAGCAAAACTTGCTTTATAAATCAGAATATTTGATGTTAGGAAGTAGTTGGAATGAGTCGGATTGATCCGGTATTGAATACGAAAGTTATAGTCATATTCCCTGGTAGAAATTTGTCTAGTAATTCACGAGTTGTAACACTTCCCCTCGTGAAAAACTAGAGATCTCATATTATGTTATTAGATATACATAATATTTATATATATTATATATATAAGAACACTTATAAGTTGGTGATTGAACTGGAAAGTGACTGAATTGGAACTCTAGTTTTTCGTGAGGGCCAGTGTTACAACTAGCGAATTACTAGGGGAATTTCTGATACATAATTGCAGTCGGAATCATTCTGAGGATTCAAGGGCTGGACAAGTATTTGAAATCCAATTATAAGAGAAAGGTATTGGAAATGCAATTACTACTTCATATCTTAAATTCAAAATAAATTTCCTTCAAAATTTCTGCATACATGCAGTATGTTTTTCAAGAATTTCGTATTTCAAAATCGACAAACATAAATGGAGAAAAATAAAGTTTTGAAAATTGGCAAGATACAAGAAAATAACACTATTATTGTTACACATTGGAGTGAAAATGTGTACTCTTGTGGTATTTTCTCGTATCTTAACAATTTAGTAGAAATGCGGTAATTCAAAACATTTATATTTTCTCCGTGTGGGTTTCGAATATATATTTCTCAAAGTATTTTGTATTTTGTATTTCAAATAAATTTCTCAGAGCGTTTTGACCAATCCTCATATATTTAAGAGATGGAGTACAAAGAATTTTGAATGAAGTACTTCAAATATAAAATATTGAAGGAAATATATCTAGAATCTGAAATAGATAGCAATGGTTTTTATTCCAGTATGTATTTAGAATAATTGTATTCCAAGTACTCGCCCAGCCCTGTGAAGAGTAATGAGAAATTACTCAGAATGATTTTCATCAAGGAACAGTCAGTTACTGTGACCAGTTATTTTTCTTTACGTGATAGTGGAATGAAATTCTGTGCAACGTGCAACAGAAGAGAATGTTTCGAGTTTTGTAGAAGATTGTAAGTTTTCTTCAGGAGAGTTGCATAGCAGACTCTCTTGTGAGAAAAATTTCCATCTGGCCAAATTCCTCGAGTTTTTCCCTTTGAGTTTCTCTTCGTCCAACTACGTTTTGTCAGAGAACAGATGCAAACTTTTCTTACAGAATTGCTAGCTCTTGTCACACACACACACACACACACAAGTTATTCACATGGGTGGAATTGCTCTCACTATCCCTAATTTGAATAGATTTCACTATACATACTATATGTATTTGTATAGTTTATTCTGCATGTTGAGGATTGATTGCGGATTAATGGGCCATGTGTCGATGATGATCAATTACTTTGATAGGGAAAATCTGTCGTTTCAACTGTTGCAATATTGAACATGGATACCTTTCCGCATTGAACACTGACTTACAGATTAATTTTCAGTATTGATTGATTTCAAAATTCATATTCAACTATTGAGTCATTAAAGTAGCAACTCCAAAGTTGTTTCAACAGATTTATGATTTTTTTGTCGTCAATTGTTCTTTTCTCTTACGATGATTCCGCACTACACTGTAAAAAAAATTTGTTGAATTCCAAACAAAAATGCTTGGAAATTTACAAACTTGGTTTGGAAAAATAATTTCCGAACCTTTTTTGTAAATTGCCGAACAAAAGTTTGTGAATTCTCAAAAATCTTCGTGAAATCACAAAATTCTTTGAATGTTTACAAACTTTTGTTTGGTAATTTACAAAAAAAGTTTGTGTAAAAAACTGCCAAACTTCTTTTGAAGTTTAGGAAGTATATTTTTTACAGTGTATAATCATATAAATGAGATTTTGCTTGATGATGGAAGAATGTGAGTTCGTGTGAGAAATGATGGAATGTACGTTACTTTGATTTGGGATACATCGTTACGTTATCATACATGATCAGAAAAAAAACTCCGAGCAGCAGGTGTTCAGTTTGTTCGAGGGCAATTATAAACTCAGAATATGAAATTTTAGGATGAATTTGAGGCAGTGATAAACCATACTCCAGTTAGTATCAGGGAATCAATGTTCAGCCAAATCTCAACTGAAAATTATCATTGAGTCGACTCGAGATTTCACAAAGACTTGACATGGTTATTCGGAATTGGACGTATTCTGGAGTACTTGATTGGGTATGTACATGAATAAATTCAAAGAGAAAAACACACTCGAATTTGATGCAAATTTCTATACAGGGCGTGTCAGAATTCATCATTCGGATTTCTATGGTGTATTTTGCAGCCAAAATGCGATAATTTCCCGTGTGAAAAAATTTCTTGAAGGCTTAGTTTTTGAACTACGAGCATTTTTAGATTTCTTTTCAAATCCAAATAACTCAACAGCATTGTGTTCTACGTTCTGGAGCCTAACGGCATTCTTCAAGTTGAAGACGCCGGATCTCTGGAGAAAAAATGTAATTATCCTATCATTCTTTGTTTCGGAGTTACAGCGATTTCGAATTTTCTGGCTTCTATACGGAGAGAAAAGAATAGTTATATAGCATGGGAATGATTACTACGTTACATGGTGACGAAAATTTTTAGATGGTGCGAGTCACTTGACATAGTGATGCTCCCGATTTTATGTGGTAAAATTAGCCCTGTTAACATAGTAATGATTACCATGTTACATTGGAGACAGTACTATGCAACTAAACATGAATCCAATGCTGTAAAGTAATATCGACCATGATTTTTTCATTGATTATAACCTAAATTAAACTATCGACATGTACCCAGACAGCACTACGTGCCACTGGAACGTTTATGGAAGGTTTATAGAACGTAGGAGAGGTTTCCTGAACGTTCAGAGGACGTCCCAGAGATACATTGTGCTGTTAGGGTATATACGTGTTACGTATAATATATGTATGTCCACAGCGTGCATATTTTCATTAACTGGAATGACAGCTATTGTAACATGGTAATCAGTACCATTTTACATTGCTTTGAGTTCTATTTGTCTGATTTCTATGTAGTATAGGAATCATTACCAGAAAAATGGCGAAGGATTCTATTCTCACATAGTAAAATTTACGATTTTCAATAAAATAAGAACGAGTATTACCATAAATTTCTCTCCGTGTATTCAATCAGAATTCAGCAACTTCAAATTACCATAGCTTCGAAACAAAGAATGAGAGAATAATTGAATTTTTTGTCCAGAGATCCGGCGTTTTCTAACTTAGAGAATGGTGTTATGCTCAAGCATGTAGAACACAATGCTTTTAAGTTATTTGGATTCGGAAAGGATCTAAAAAGTGCTCATAGCTCAAAAACTAAGCCTCTAAAAATGTTTTTCAGACGGAAAATCATTGCATTTTGATTCCAGAATACACCACAAAAATCCGGATGATGAATTCTGAAACACCCTGTGAATATTGTTGAAATTGAAGTTTGCATCTCAAATTTTGATGTAAGCTCTGCAAATTTTGTATCAACTCACGTACCGACGAAGTAAAGTACGCAATAAGAATGTCTCCGGATGGATTGCTCATTGCTGCAGGATTCGGTATCAGAAGTTAGAGGAATTGATAATAATCCAAAAGGTCTGCATTATCATACAAACAATGGAGATTGCTTCGCTCGAATTTACATAACTCTCACGAAACTCGCGTTGTTCGGCAAATAATGATGTGAGTGACGCTTGCTGCGCTCAACTTGTGATCGAACGTACATGATCGCTTGGTCGTAAACAGCACTCACTACGTTGAGATTTTCATCGCCTTGATGATTTTGTTGGGCATACACACAGAAAAATTGTTCTTTTGAATATGAACCTGCTAGACATTTCATGCATTCGATAGAATTTTACTTGATTCGAGTAAACTTCATTGGAAATGAATGAAAGTTTATCTGGATGGAATATATATTCTTCACGTGATCACATTAAAACTCCAGTGGGTTTATATTGAATTAGAAATACAGTTGTTTCAAACAGAGTTTAGACAGCCCAAATTGATCCGAATATAAAATTTTTCTCGATGTAAAGGGAGCATGGCAAGCTATTACTCATCAGTTAGAGATAAGCGATCACGATTCTATCTGATCGGTTTTTCCTCTGATTTTTCACCTCTTCAAATCGGTTTTGTGTAGTCAATTTCACAACATTCACAATTTCGCTTCATTCATCAGGAAGAGAATAAAGAAAAAATCATAGATTTTGATTCCGATGAGGAACATTTTTCTGCATTTACGTAAAATTGAATTTGAAAAATTAAAAATGGAACAAGAATGGGGAGATCCTTTCAAAAAAAGTTGATGGTTAAAATCAAAATACAACACAGTCAAAAATACTTCTGTTTCCTTGTATATAAGGAACATGGAAGTGAAATGGAACGAAAGTAAAATCAAATGCAATGAGAGTGTAAAAATTGAGTCGAAGTAAGTTTGAGTTTCATTTGAGTTATTTTGATATTTTATTTCTCTTACTCACATTTTATCTACATTTCTGAGAGTCTGATTTTTTAACATATTTTTAAAAGATTATTTTGGATGATTATTGAATGAAGATATTATTTGGGCGATATAAATTTTCTGGGGCTATTTCAATTTATTAGAGGAATTTGATGAACTGAACTTATTTCATAATTATAAGTGCACAGAAGAAAAAACATTCTTGTATCAAGAAAATATTGTTTTCGTTATATATGAAACACGGATTGTCTCAGTTCAATGCAATTTGCTTTGAATCAAGAATTTTGCAAAGCAAATTTCATTGAACTGAGACAATCCGTGTTTCATATATAACGAAAACAATATTGTCTTGTCTGTCTATAGTCTTCTATCCGAATTCAGATCAAAATGTAGATTATAAGTGGGATTTTACTGAATTATAAGAAATTTTAATATCAGATTAGGATTGAAAACAATTTTTCCGAGAGTGGATTTCAAAGTAAAAGTATTGAATTGTTTGAATTGAATACATCATCTGAAATATCTCATTGGAATTGATGGATTTAGTTGTAAAATGTTGGAAATACTGGAAAGTATTGTTAGAATTTTGTTTGTGGGTTTCGGAGGTTGTTCATTTGAGGTTTGTGGACTCAAGGTGACACCAGCGACCCGTGGAGATGCAACCAAACTCATTGATTAGAAGAGGATACGACCAAAACCATCCTGAAAAATTATTCGAAAAAAGAACGAACGAAATCAAAATATCGCTCTGTACAGACCTTTTTCAATCAATGAAGATGGTCTATCCCAACAGAACGACATTATCCTTCCATTGCTTTATTTCCATATAATTTCTCAGAAAAAATTGGCTCGGGTTGCATCGTTAGGGGCCACTGGTGTCCTCTTGAGTTTGAATAATTCACATTCAGTGGGTTTGAAGTTTGCATATTATATTTTGTTGGCTTGAGAATTTTATGCTCACGTTTCTTGAGATTCGAGTAAATTCTTTCCATATCTGTTCGACAAAAACAAGTAAAAGGCCATTCAAACTTGTTCTCTTGTGAATACCTATTTTTCGAACTTTTGTGGTCACCATATAGAATTTTTTAATTTGAAAAATGAAAATTCATTATTGAATTTCATTTCAGCGGTCTCAAAAACATAAAACATTAATTCGAGTCCAATCATTGCTTCCACTATGCTGAATACAATTGTTATTAACATTCATGTTCATTTTCTTATTATTAAAAATATGGGAAATAACAAACAAAAGTGTAGATGCTAAATATCAACTCAAACTTTGAATTCTCACTTTGAAAAATCAACAAATTGATTTCCGAATGTCTAAACGATGAGATATCGCTCGGACAAACTCCAAAAGGAGAATATAAATCGATCTTCATAACTCTTCTTTAAAAATTGTTCTTTGAGGCTTTATACACAGAGCTGAATTTCGGTATATTGGATACCTCAAACGCCACGGTAACTAGCATCCGTATATTCGTTGCATACACCTGTCAGGTGCCGCGCCTGCCCAAAGGTGAACTTCATAAAATAGACAAGGAAGAGGTATCCTGTAATCTGGATATATTCGATAATCCATTTACGTCATTTAATTGAATCAGCTGTGCATTTCTTATCGATCGAAAGGGGTGTGTGTGTGTGTGTTTGTGTATGGTTTAAACATGACAGTAATGAAGAAATATTAATTGATCGATAGAATGTCACGAGCACAATTTCTAAGAATTGATTTCCAATATAATAAAAACTATTTACCGTATGACATTTACAATTCCCATTACTTGTGAGAAGGGTCTAAAAGAATCACGAATTAAATAAAGTCATTGGGAAGAATAATTTGTGATCCTTCGTAAAATGATGTGCGTTTCTCGTCACACAAAATAAATAAAAATAGTGACAGATATAACAATTGTTGAACATTTTATTCATTTTAACTATGTTGATTGAGAAATGGCAGGGTGATAGATTTTCAAATTCTTCCAAAGATTAATTGTACTTCGACTCTTCAATCCTGCGACTAACCCCTTAATTGGGAATGTTTTCTGTTGACATCCTAACACACCATACAATTTTCCCGGAGCTCTCCATAGAATGATAGAGTTTAGTAATAGTATTTTAAGAAGACAAAATATTTTCAGTTGCACAGAATTTCTCCACGTCTGACGAAACCGTACATGAATCTTCCATTATTCAAATATGGAAAAGGGTCAACATAAATTATGTATCTTTTGTAGATGATCGATGTATAATATATGTATAAGTACAGTTTGTGGGATGCATATTTCGTAAAAGTATGAACAAAATTATCTCCAAATACACGCTCCGAAAAGAAGATAAAAGCAATACCGGATAGCAATCCAACCCAAATTCTTTATATCCCTTTTGTTCATTCTAACTTTTCATGATCACACGATTTGTTCATGTCTCTGTAAGTGTCTCAATTTATTGCTTCAGAAAAAACACACTCTCCCGTGACTGTACGGGAATCAAGATTATCCTGTTTGAAAAATTGCATTGAATCCGATCAAATCTCGAATACGTTTATTTGAGGAGAGGTCAAATCTGTGATCATGCGAACACATATTGTGAAATTATAATTCAATAACTCTCACGAATTAGTCTACATCGCAATCTATATCCTGATCTCAGTCCAGGGAGCACGAGTGTTCAGATTTTGAAGGTTTATCGATCTTCATTGCGAACCGAAAGAACTTATCAAAGACACGACGTAGAATTAAAACGAGTTCTATGATTCATCGCCTATATATCTATATAATTTTCATAGAACTTGTATTTGATATACAGTGCGCTCTCTGAATAGTACCGCGAACCCCTCTCTCGCTTGAGGGGATTCATTACTCCCTGCAAAAGTTACTAGATTCCAAATTTCTCCCCCCAGTTTTCTCAGAAACGAACACATGAAATGGAAAATAATGAGTAGCTGCATTTTCTTCAATAGCCTAAGAAGATGCACCTGCTCATTAAAATTGATTCTATTCATTGATTACTGAGAAAACTGGGGGGAGAGATCTAGTAACTTGGCTTGTGGTGAATCGCCTTAAATGCCTACTCTTGGTAGGGTGAGGAAGACACCATTCGGAGGGCGTATTGTACTACTGTGTCCAAAAAATAAGGTGACATAGCATTCATTTTCAAAAATCTTCACTCATTCTCCACAATCAAGTTCATCGCTTTCAAAGTAATCTCCCCCGGATACAATGTACTTATGCCAACCTTCGAGACAGTTGTTAAAGTCGGTTTCCGGGATGGCCTTCAGCTCTCTCTTCGATTCGGCTGGGATCTCCTCTATCGACTCAAAACGATGTCCCTGGAGCGATCTTTTGAGTTTTTTGAATAGCCAGAAGTCTTACGGTGTCAAATGAGGTGAATACGGTGGTTGTGGAACGATATGGGTCGTGTTTCTTGCGAAATGGTGTGCACCAGTGCATTGTCGTGGTGCAAAAACCAACAGTTGTCTCGCCACAATTCCGGTCTCTTCAGGCGAATAGCTCCACGTAAACGACGCATAACACTCCAGTAATATTCTTTGTTGACAGTTTGACCCGGTGGAAGGAACTCAAAATGCACAACACCACGATAATCGGAGGAAACAGTCAACATAACCTTGATTTTTGAGCGACTTTGGCGCGGTTTTAGCGCAATATTCACTTGATCGATCGGTTGTTTCCAGGTCGTAATAATGCGTTTGATTTTGTCCTGATAGTCAGAAAACATTGTTTTACACACCTCAACGCGACGATGTTTTTTCAGGAAATTCAATATTTCCGGTACTGAGGCCCAAAACATCCTGCAAAATGATATTGACTGATCCTTTTGAAATGCCAACATTCAACTTCGTCAGTTGAAGTTGATGGTCGCCCGGGACGCTTTTTGTCTTCGACACGTTCTTGACCTTCTTGGAACTCTTCATACCACTTGTAAACATCCTTTACCGACATAGCCTCATCACCAAAGGCTTTCCACACCATTCTCAACGAATCAGCAGCGGAAAATTCATTCCGCAAACAAAATTTAATAAAAATTCTTTGCTCAACAAATGCAGACACTATGAAAATTGAAAAATTCACTTTCAGAAGCTTACAAAACGAAACGTATCTCAAACACTAATGAACATTATGATGTGACCCTTGTCACGGATATTAAAGACAGTCCCAGATAGAAAAATGTCTCCATAATGCCATCATAATGATGACATGCACGCCAAGAAATGTTCGCATCATGGCGCCAAGGTGTTTCCGCATAAAGCATTGTTATTGGTAGCAAAACGAGGTGATGGCACCATAATTGAAACATAATGTTTACATTCTATGCATCATTGCAAGCTGAGCGGAGTTCATGATAGTATGTTTACGGCATGTTTTTGTTAAAAATGAGAGCACTTCCCCAAATACATTTGCGCACAGAGTTTAAATTCAAATGTCACCTTACTTTTTGGACCCACTAGTATGTATTTTTACTAGATGAATCGTTAACTTGAATACAAGACTGTATTCTCAGCTTTTACATGACGTTGAAAAAACATCTAAAAATCGTCCAAAAATCACCCGAGGATTATTCATTTACTGCAATGACCTTTATCTCCATCCTTCATGAAGCACAATGCACTGTTCTCGTAATGTGAATGTTTAACCTAGTTTCCGAAACCTTTTCATAGGTTTGAAGTTACTTTACCTATAACTCTCATGTTGAATTTTCTTTCGTACTATCAATGGATTCGAAATGCTTCCCCGAAGTGATGACTTGAATTTGGGGAATAGAAAAATGTCGATAGAAACGGTTCGTTGAGATTTTTCAATATAGATAATTCAAAGTATTAAAATTCTTGGTATACATTCCTAAACCGGATACCTTGCAAATTTTCAAAACCAAGATTATAATATAACGCACTTGTTATTCCTTCGTGGATGAAAACCAAAAAGAACAATTGTACTCTTGATCCTTCGATGAAAAACAGATACATATAGGACAAGAACTATTCAATATGTAACATTTAAATGCATTTTTAGGATAGCAAATCCAAACAGTTCAATCAACAAGTTTTATTTTACTTGATATTGTTACAGCGATTGCGATTATTGCGATATACGCTACTGATTGTATCATTATCACCTGCTCAGTTAGCTACATTTTATGATACAAAGATATCTTTGTGAATAACAACGATAAAACAATTTTCAATGACGATGAATTTATAAATTACTTCATCGATGATGGCATTGTTCATTTATACTATGCGGTATTTTAATGGTTTGCGAAACATATATGTATATATATCATCTAATAATTCAAAGTAACAACAATTTGGCGTGTTTTGTTCGTTAGTTATTTTGTTTGTTTCAGTGTTGTTGATATTGTACATCACTAAGGTACAAATTTGGAAGTACGTACACTCTACATACATTTTATTTATGAAGAAACGTGTAGTACGAAGATATATATATATAAGTATATTCAAAATTCTCCAGGGTTTGGGTACAACACAATAAGTTTAGTATTTACACAAGGAATGACACACCATTTGAATATATGGACATGAATTCTCTAAAACATCACATCTCGATTATATTTCTGAATATTTTTTTTCCTTTTTTTCTTTTTTTTGAATTCTCCAAGTGGTTAGATCAACACATACAATGATGATTATCAATATGAAAACTTAAGTCTTAATACGAATTCGTATAATACAATGCATCATCAATCAATAATACATCCATTTAATAGCATGATTTGTGTCGGTTATTCGATACGTTTAATTCAAACGAACTGTTCCAAAACAAAATACGTAAAATGCAACTGCCATTTTGAAAACGAATAATCATTCGTCCGCACTTCCGACATGCGTTGATTGATTGGTTTTTTTTTCTCTGAATTACCGTTAATATCAAAAAAATTTGTTCAATATTTTGATGATGATATGCAAAATATTTAACATCAAAGTTCGTACATGCGAAGAAGCTCGTGTGAATTATATATACATTGATTGATTCTAATAATCGGGGTGAGAGAGAATGTTTACGGTCGTGAATGGGAGTTTTAATCGTTCGATTATCCATAAAATCGAATTTTATGAACGATCAAGGCGGTTTGACGTACCGCATACATTCTCTATTCATACGATATGCTTGTTTTTTTTTTCTCCTAATATTAATCTAAGATAATTGATTGTAATTTTTTTCATTCATGAACTGCATCATTATATGTTCAACATCCTTCGTATTTAGACAAACAATGGATGGCAATTTTGGTCCAACTTTGATTGCGATCAAAGCTTCGCGCTTAAAGTAGATTTTTGTTTTTTTAAAATGATGATATGCCGTGCGTTGTTTCAAAATAAATTGCTTCGATATGTGCACAGATTGAGTCTTCGATGTCCTAATGTATTTCAAATTGAATGAAAATTGTGTCCAAGAGCATTCTTATAATAAATTCTTCGATAAAAGTATGGTGAAGTGAACGCCTGTATTGTAGAATTAGGACATCGTACTACATTTATGAATTCATTGATTGATGATTATGGAAAAAACGGAGGTATGTAAATTCGAAATGAAAAATCTGGCGGTGATACTGAATTACTACGGTTTTGTTATCGCGAATCAATATTTTCATGAATGAACCTTCGAAATCAACATTCAAAACAATGGTTTTTACCTTCAACTGGCTCTTTCGTTAAATTGTTCACGAAGGAGCATAATTTAGTATGATTATCTTTACTTTTGTTTCAATTGATTGTCGAGTGCCTTGAGTGTATATATACATATACATATACATGTGGGGCATTCCACGCCAAATCGAACGGTTTGAACAATCCTTTGTTTTATTTTATCAATTTTTTGACATCATTTAGTTACCATCAAAAAATCCTTCCTGGTGAAATTTGGAATTATTTTCGATCACCCATTCGCGAGACATGGAATTTGAAAAAAAAATCGCCTATTTATTGCTTTTTCTTGTTGGTGAGTTGAAATGTTTTTGTCAAAATTCTGGTCTTTTCATATACTTTGGAAAAAATACAAGGAAGTCATTCAAAGTCTTCTTTTGGATGATTTTGAAGTTTTCAACTGTAAATCTTGTTTTCAAAAGTGAGTGCATACCTTGATTTTTTCCCAATTTTCTATCCCCAAGTATTTTTTTTCTAACAACTTTCAAGTCCAGTTCAATCGTGGGACTTTCAAAATCACTACTCTTTTTATTTTTGAGAGCTTTTTGTCCTATTAATCATTACAAGTATCACTTCTTACCACTGTGTTCTTCTTTTCAAATTATTTTGAATCATTCTGTATACATTGTCATTGTCAACAGGCATTCAAAATTGATATTCACTCAGTGGGTTTTTGTAATAACAATATTAAGGCAACTTTTCATTCATTCGCGTCATTTTCACAAAATTCTACATATACGATGACCACTTGAGCTAGAACTTTTTCAGGGTTTTAGTCTAAACTTCCTCTCAATCACTTCCATTTATTGGACGAGAAAGTCAAACTAAACTCTTGAAGAAGTCCTGTCTTTGTTTTATTAAACTCAGGACGGAATCAGTCTAAAAATCAAATATGAAGACATATTGTTTTGCTTCATCTCATGGTAAAGGACCATGTGACGGTATTGAAAGAATAGTGAAAAGAATTGCGATGAGAGTAAGGCCTCAACAATCAAGCCATGAGCAAAGCTCAAGAACCTTACACTGGAAAAAATATTTATCCGTCCTCTCTCCATAAAATATTTATTTGTAGAAATTAAATATTCAATTAGATGCAAAAATGAGTTATTTATTGAGAAGACCAATTCATTCGGGACAAGCATTCCAGTATTTGATTCGATTGAATAATTCATCAATTCCAACCCAGATAGCAATTTAGCCTTGCTGCGATTCTGTCAGGGAAGCTTGAGACAAGGTTGACATAAGTCTCCTAGTTGACACACCCCTGCTAAAAATTCCCAATGAAGAACGATTCAAAACGATAAGATTTATCTATAGTTTTGAATGAGGTTTTCGAATACGGAATTTACAATATTATATCGTTCTTAAACGATAGAACTCTATCGTTCCTTATCGTATTGTATGAAATGTAACAGGATGTATGTGGTTTTATAGTGAAATTCGTATAAAAAAGTACCAGTTATTCGACAAAAAATAGTCATGTGTTTCAAAATAAAGGGTCTTCTTTCTATAAGAATTTTACGATGAAATTACATAGGTTTTACGATAAATTCTATAGAATACTATAAGGAACGATAGAGTTCTATCGTTGAAGAACGGTATAACATTGTAAATTCCGTATTCAAAAACCTCATCCAAAAGTATAGAGAATTCTTATCGTTTTGAATCGTTCTTTATTGGGAATTTTTAGCAGGGACGACAAGGGTACAAACTTACAAAACCCTTGCAGCAGAGTTGTAGCAACCTTACAATGACAAGGTTTTCAATAACAAGTCAAAAACAATCTAATGACGAGTCTGACAAGCTTATGACAAGCTTACGTGTCATCTGGGAAGAAATATTCCATGGGGAGAGGACGAAGAAACTATTTATTTGGTTGGGAGGCAATTTTTATTCAGTGTACGAATGGGTAGCTAAATCAAGTATCCTATACAATATTGCTATAAAATTTTCACCTGTGCAACATCATTGACATGCGAAAGGAAGACTGGAATTGCGATGCAATAATGCTAAGTCAATAATAAGGACACAAAAATTCCATTGAATTATTCAAACGGGCAGCGGAAATATACTAGCTGAAGCGTATTCGTATATGTGAAATTTCGTAAAAATTACGCGAATAATGAGTGAATATTAATTTTAAACGCTTTTTGACAATGAGAAAGCATATAGAATGATCCAAAATGAATTGCGAGAGAGAGCACAGTGATAAAAATTGGTATTCATAATGGTTCATAAAAGAAAATCTTTTCTTTTAATTTTTCAAAAATCGGAGAAGAATGATGATTCTCAAGATCCCACAATTGGAGTGAGCTCAAAAGTTGTTGAAAAACGGGGGTTTCTGATAGAAAATTCAGACAAAAATCAAAATTCGTACTCACTTTTGAACGTAAGATGTAAGGTTTGAAACTTGAAAATGATCCAGAGAAATACTTTGGGAGACTTTTTGAATTCTATCAAAGGTTTTGGAACAACAAATTTTCCGTTTGGACCATTATTGACGAAGTTATGACCAAAATCCAAAGAGTGGCGATTTTTATTCAAATTCGATGTCTTTTGAACGGATGATATGAAAAATTTTGAATTTTCTCAGAAAAGGATTTTAGATGGGAATTAAATAATTCCAAATTGTGACGAATGTCTCAAAACCTTCGATTTGGCATGGAGCATTCCATATGCAACAAGAAACACATACACACGCACACATATATTGCATACCTACTTAAGAATCATGTATATAAAGTATATATACATATATATACATAACTTTTTTATAATTTGTCAAATACGTGCAAGAGATAGTGAAACATGTCAGAAAATTCATTTTCATCAATTTAGATTATCATCAGAGCTGTATAAAGTGGAAAAATGTAACCTGAGTTCAACCTTTAGAGTACTATACACTCAGAATGGATTTGACCCTTGCATAAACTCTGGTGGTAAATATCGTGGAAACTCTCTAGTTGCAGTCCAACTTATCAGTCAATATTATTTCACACCAAAAAGGGTTTTATGAATTGTTCCAAATACATTCATGATCCTTATGATCATTTTTATCGATATCAATCTATTTCAAGACATTTACAATATATCATAAAATCGTTCATATGAAATGGTGAACGTTTAGAGAACGCGTATGATCAAATTCACTCATAATGTAGTCCGAGGATTGATAGAATTAATAGGTACTTGAAACTAGAGTTGGGTTCATTTGTCTATTCGTTGGATGGTAATGACCCTAAGAAAAAGATACTTATTTGCAACAACTAAATATCCAAATGCCCACAATGCGCATGAGAGGATTCATATGATTTAATAATCTAAGCTCCAGAATTGAGAGACTCAACTCCTCCAGAAGCCGAAAAAATACGGGAATTTCTTTCAAAAAAACTAAACAACATATCTACATTTGGTAAAAAGTTCTCAAATTCTTTCGGAGTTATGAACAACAAACTGGCAGTTTGTCAGTAATTTCTCTAGGCATCTTTTGTTCCGTGGCTAAACCAATAAAATTTGCGAATGTGAAGATACAATCATGCACTGTTGCCAAGTTAGGAAGAACTAGGGTCTCTTCATTGATCATTCCATTCAATCCCGAGTAGAAATTTATATTGGGTCTTCGATCAGGATCCCAGATCTGGAAAGCCTTATCTCAAATTAGGCCCTGATGTGGAATGTATTGGGTTTGTGAATATGACTCCGCCCTTTTTTGTTGAAATAAAACACATTTCCTTGTTCAGAAAATTAAAGAACAGTTCATTCAAAGTATGCTCCATCTACAGCTACAACCTTCGCCCATCTTTCAGATAATTTACGTATTCCCTGCCTGAAGAAATCCTGATCTTTTGAGCTGATTCAATTATCAAGCCAAATTTTGATACTCTCGTATGAAGTGAACCGTTCTCCTGTGCGATCTGACTGCATCATCCGAAATAAGTGGTAATCCGACGGAGCTATGTCTGGCGAATATGGCAGGTGGAATAGTACTTCCCAGTCCTGTCCATATAAATATTTTCCCACGACTTGTGCGGTCTGCGGTTTGGCATTGTCATGTTGCAGAATTGATTGAGTGTGCCTATTCACCCATTTTGGTAGTTTTTCTTCTATGGCTCGCTTTGAATGCATTAGTTGTCGTCGGTAAAGTTCTCTATTAATAGTTTGAGAAGGTTCGAGCAACTCATAATATACATCATCTCTCTGATCCCACCAAATGCAGAGCATAACCTTGGCACAGTGAATATTTCTCTTTGGCTGTGATGGGCCCGGTTTACTTGGCTTCACTCAAAATTTTTGGCGTTTTAGATTCTCATAGTATATCCATTTTTCATCTCCTGTGACTATCCGATGCAAAAATCCTTTTCGTTACTGTCTTTGAAGTAGCATTTCACAAATTGTTTTCCGACGTTCCATGTCTCTTTCTTTCGATTCATGTGGAACCCAGTGATTGAGTTTTTGAACCATTTCCATTGCTTTCAAACGCTTCGCAACACTTGATCGTTCAACATTCACTGCTGCAGCCAGTTCTGCTTGAGTCTGGCAAGAATCCTTTGTCAATAATGCTTCCAAATCAGCATCTTCTAATTTTCTTGGTAGTTTTCCATATTCTTTGTCCTCGGTGTCAAAATCATCATTTCGAAATCGTCGAACCCATTCCTTGCAAGGTGTATTAGATGGAGCATGCTCACCATAAATCTCCACAAGCAAACGATACGTTTCCGCTGCACTTTTCTTTGCAACAAAATAGTGTAACAACACTTCCCGCAAATGATGTTTACTTGGAACAAAAACCGACATGTTCAAGGAGATAAAAACTTGTTGCTTACAACCCAAACCAAATGTTGCGTAGTGCGTTTGACAGCTGTCAAAAAGTACTATCGAATACAAGTGTTGTTATCTATTAATACACGTAAGCAATATCAACAACGACATGTGTTGGAAAGGATGGAGTGATATTCACACACCCAATAATGGACCGTTGTTTCAAAGCCCGTTGTAATGAACTATGATAGGGCATGCCTAGCAGGGCCAGATCTGGTCCACCCTAATCAGGTGTACTAAATCATGGCCTCACCACACTGAGAGAAGAGCGGTTTGGAAGTTTGGTAAATAGTGATATACGTGTTCGATAAATCTGAATAGTACTGAACTTTCAGCGATGTTCCATGAAATTTCAAGAAGGATAACTGAAAATTTGCTTCACATTACCCAGTGTTCTTCAATCATTATTAGGTGATATAATATTATATAATATTCATGACCAAACTTGCTACGTGTCATTCAATTCCCAAACATTTAGTCATTGAGTGACACATAGCAATGTTGGCCATGAATATTATTTTTGTAATAACGATTGTGGAACATTGAGTAATGTGAAGCAAAATTTCATGAAACATCGATTTTTATCGATTAAATACAATACTATTCACTGAAACTAAAAAATTGCTCTTCTCTCAGTGCAGGACCAGATCAGGTGCGGCAAAATGAGGTGAGCCCTATCTCTGCCCGATTGGGCTATGATGCTGGCCATACAATTTTTCTGCCCGGGATGGAGCCAATTCATTAGTACATTCTCTTAGGAATTCCCCTAACTTGACAACTCTGAAATCATGAGCTCCAGGAAATTTTGATTCAATATAATATCAGCTACAACAGTACACAGAATTTTTTTTGATTACTTCAATGATAGGTCTCTCTCAAACATATCAGGAAAAACGAAAAAAATCTCTCGAAAATCGTTTATAAAAATTGAACTATTCGTTATGAAAAAAAATCCTACGCACTGTTGTAGCTAATACCACATTCAATGAAATTTTTTTGTCTCATGATTATATCTTCAAATTTGCAAGTGCTATTGGTCCGGGTACGAAAAAAAAAGATGCCCAGGGAAATATACTGAAAAGTCGTCGTTTTGTTGTTCGCGGCTCCGAAAAATTTGAAAACCCATTTCAATAGTATATATGTTGTTTAGTTGTTTTGAAAAAAAAAAAGATTCTCGAAGTTTTCTCTCTTTTTCGGCCTTTATACCCTTTCGAACCACCCAAACCAAAACGAGGAATGTAATTTTACAAGTTTTGTACCATACAATTCCAGTGAATGTGCTAAAATACTTTCGCACATGTACTGAAATTTCCAATCCAATGCACTGGGTAATGATCTCCAGTGAAAATTTTTGAGTGTAGATTTCCTATTAAACTAAATTCTCTGTCTCAGCGTGATAAGTCTCTAGCGTCTCTAAGCGTCAATTGGAAGAAGAAACAAAAGAAAACCGGACATTCAAATGAGACCATCCCTATAATAAAGCATTGAATTGAATGGCAATGTATCTGGTATTTCCTAGACAAGTGGTCAGAATTTATCAGAACATATTTCGTTAGGGCATTGAATGCTTGATTGCAGTACGTATTAAATTGTGTCGAGTTGAATTAGTTCACAGGATTTCTGCAATGTACTCATTCTTCATCATTACTAAACCACACCTGCATTATTCAAGTCACACCCTGGCGCTTCACCATCAATCCTCTATCCTCGGTCAGTGAGGTTTTAGTTATCCACTTGTTGTTATCATTTTAAAATAATAAAGTACAAATGAGTCTTGTACGCAACACCAAAAAGATATTTACTAGAAATGTTTAACATTCCTCATTTCTGGAAAATATTTTCGAACATATTGTTGACGGGACGATTCAGGAATGGAAAATATTTCATTCGTGTGGTGTTGCGTTATAGATACCATTATAAAACTTTGTGAGACGGTTAGAGGATCGCAAGATGTAACAATAATTGCCAGGATACCAAAGTGAAGTGGTTTTGAGAGTGCCAAAGCTTTTCACATTCTTGTGAAGTAGTGTGGAGTTGGATCATCCATAAAACTATAACGACAGTGCAATAAGAGCTTGGAAATCTTTGTAAGATTAAAAGATATCTGCTGTGGTGCATGTCACCCCGTGGTGCTCCCCAAACCTTCTGCATCTCCAGTAAAAATGCTGGTCAAATGCATGCGAAGCGCTTTCTCTATCACAAGCGTTACAAACTTATGGATGCTTTAAGCATTTCTACAAGGGATAATTCGTTCATAAAACCAACACGGTTTAGATGTGAACAAATGGACTCTGACGAATTATGCGCTCAGAGAACGAGTTGGTTGACACAACAAAATCCCATTGATAAATAAGAGCCGGCTAAATATATTGTTGACGTATCAAAATGATATGAATATAACAAGAAAGGCAAAATCATTCAAACAAAACAAGAAAATATATGAACGAATTTTCTTCAGCTGTTGTATTGATATCATCTTTATGTGCCAACGCTATATTCAGCCGGCTCGTATCTACCAATAGGTGTCGTTGTATTATCGCAACACTTCTCTGAGAGTGCATATTTTTCTTCTAACAAACCTCGACAAGTTTGGTGATCGATCAAAACATAGAATTCCATCACCAAACGTTACGTACATTACGATTTTATACAGCTCTGATTACACACAAGTATTCCGATAAGAACTATAGTTGTCTTCTCCTTATCATTTTACATTCCGAAGAGATAGGAAATTTGAAACGACTCAATCAACTGAATCTTCTAAATAATATTCTGCCATGTTTATATCCTTCATGTTCTCAGTCTTCCGCAATTTCAAACGACTGATATTTCAAATCGCATCCTCGCTCGCATATTACACGCCAAGTTGTGTCCTACATCGTATATATGCATTCATATTCCCTGCATATGCGTTATGCTTATCATCGCGAACACACACATGTACGCGTATATATACCTACGGGAATGCAAATATAGAGTGAAGCGGGGTGATATGACGCACTCGCTGGCTTCCCTACAGCATGGAATAATACACAGAACCTCGTTCATTCGAGAAAGATATCAAGATTCAATTAAAATCTTCAGATCTTTTTCGAATGAACGAGATTTTATGTATTATTCCATACTGTAGTGAAGCGGGAAAGTGCGTCAACTCACTCCGCTTCACTTTATATATATATAAAGGCAAAATGTTGGATTTTACTTCATCATTCTAAAGATCGGTACAAAAAATTCGATAAGGATGCATTACATACACTTTCCTTTGATTTTGTTCTTTCTTTTTTTTTGAATTTTCATTCAACTTCTATTCGGCACTCGATGAAAATGTGTGGTACATGTGTACGTATGCATTTTCGTGTGCTTGTGTACGCACGGATGTCGATGCATATGCTATGCATGTACATTCCGTGGAGATGATGGTGAGGAAGATAGAGTTAGAAAGAGAGAGAAAGAGTGAGGAAGGGAAGAAAGATAGAAACAGAGAGAATGAAAACAGAATGTTAAATGAAAGCAGACGAACGAATAAGGAGATCGAGTTTCAAAGATAGAAAGAAAAAACGGTCATGTGTTTGTGTGAAATTATGAACTCGTTATACCGGCGTCTTTGGTAATTTCCTGCGTTGCGTTGGCGACGAAGGTGTTTTATCCGTTTCCGTTTCTGTAAAATATATTTTCAATATTGTTAAAAGATGGTTGGTGATAATTTCGTTCATTTCGACGAATTATCAGGGTAGATTTTTCCAAAGCCTAATAAGTTTTCTCTTGGCTAGATTGGTTGGTTGGCGCATATGGTAAACGCACTCACTTGAGCCTGGAAACGTATTCCGATCAGCTCTCGATTCATCTTAAGAGTTGATTGAAACGTTTCATCATTGCGAACTCAAGCAAATTTGACCCACAAACACTGATCACTGGGGTTTCAATGTACCATCCCTGTTGATCCAGCAATGCTTATAATGATCCGTAAGGATCCGTTAATGGTCCTTCAAACCGCCTGCAGTCGTGCTTGCTTGGTTTACGGTATCTATTTCAATTCATTTTCATGATCGATAAAGTTCTCCATACGTTAGTAAACGTATTATACAGTTTTTTACAGAATAATAATATGAAACCCTGTGCCAAAATTACATCATATTCATATCAATTTCACGAAATATGGCTCAACTTTGTGCCATCTTTCAACTCATTCTACTTGCACGTGAACTCGTAATTGAACAAATCCAGACAAAAACAGTCTTTTCAGAAAACGGTATGCTTGAGTTGGAGTGAATGATTCTTTCTATTGCTCCAAATATCACTACAGCTGTTGAAGGTATTAGTCTGTTTGGTACATGTGTAATATGCTTATTAGAAGTATAATTACACTTATTCCAAGAATAATCACTAGGGGTGCACGAGAAGAGATTCTTGACGATACGTCTCGGCATCGTTGGACACGGTATCGGTATCGCCTGATATTTCTGATAAAAGTAACAATACTCCACCATTATAGTCTGAATATCAGTGTAGCAGTATCAGCTGGTCAAATGAACAGCACAGCTTATTTGGTCAGTTGATCAGAAAGACATAGGAAACCGATATTACAGAGTACGGGAGCAAAGTTTTGGAACACAAACCTAGTTGTATATAATCACTTTATTCAGCAGTTCATCCTCCATCTCACCGAGGAACTCACAAATTTCTCCAGAATAGTATACAAATTCGAGAAAATTTTCCAAGTTCAAAGTGAATTCTCTAATAGAAACATTTTATCAGAGTTCATTAAGGGATACCAGCGTATCATCCGAATAAACATTTTATTGTAAGATTTCTCCGAACAGAATGTATGGAAGCCCCGGTGAAAATTAAGCGGAAGGAGCGACGCGGAAGAGTAAACGGAATAGTACATTGAGAAAAAATGTAGTGAAGCCAATCGCATATGAGTTAGATTCTTTGGAAATTTTCTAGAGTCCCGAAATAACATTCTTTGAGAACATTTCTCAGTTTAGGAAAAAGGAAAAAGTCACAGAAACTGAGGTCAGGTGGATAGGGAAGCTGGGGAACATGAATACCTTTCGAGGTAAAAAATTCTGTTATGGAGAAGGCAGTGTGACATGGGGTGTTGGAGCATCCATTTGTTCACAAGATCTGGTCTTACGCGAATGACCCTTTTCCTGAGCCTTTTAGAAACGTCTTGATGGAAAAACTTGGTGAACAGTTAGTCCTGGAGGAACAAAATCGCAGACATTGCGGCCAAATGGATGCTCCATTATGACAGCGCCCCATGTCACACTGCCCTCTTCATAGCAGAATTTGTGATCTCAGGAAGAATTCCTGTGGTTCCCCAGCCCCCCCTATTCACCTGACCTCAGTCACCCTGACTTTTCCCTTTCTCCTGAACTCAAAGGACGTCATTTCGGGGCTTTAGAGAGTATCTAAGAGAATGTAACGGACATGCTAAAGACCATAACGATTGACGACTCTCAGCGCTGCTACCAAGAGTGCACGGGAAAAAATGCCCATATAAAAATTACATGAAAAGTCAGGTAACGATTACAGTGTGGATTTCATGTGGAATTCACTACACAATCCTGTTGGATTTACATTGTTATTAAACGTAATTCACAGCAACACTTCTCTCATTTACATGAAGCAGAAACTAGCAGGCGTAAAGATAGCAGCCGAGTGTTGTAACTTTTGAATCACGGTTATTGGAGCTTTGTTTATACCAGAAATCGATTGAGTAGCATCCTACCAAACGTTTCAGACCTTCAAATCCTTAATAAAAACTGTGTATAAAGAGTTATGAAAAGCGGCTGTCAGCTCTACGGCTGCCAGTTTCAGTTTCATCTAATTCACTTTGGTAACAATGTAAATATAACATTGGTTCCAAAGTAAATCTTACTCCAATCGCATTCATGTGAGCAGTGATGTTAAATTCACAGCAGCCAATGTAAGATTTACATGGGACTTTTTTCCGTGTGGGAACAACCCAAGTAGAAATCTGACAAGGCATTGTCTAGTCAATATAAGGCCCCTGTAGGGATTTCATAGGGAACTTCTAGTTGAGATGAACTAGCAAGTTACTCACCGATTACTTACAATATTATATTAGACAAGTGAAACTCTCAAAAAACTATGGAGGATTTTTTATAATTATATCTAGACTTTTACTACACTTGTGAGCCTCGTCAGAAATACATCAGATCGTGTCACAGATAAAAAAATATTTTGTACAATTTAAGAACTTGTTATTTATCTCAAATGAATGAGATTACCTCAAATGAATATTTATCTACCAAAACTGAATACTTTGTTGACACAAACAAATGCGATATTCCAAAGCAGGAGCTAATAATCAGCTTTTCCATATGAATAAAATATTCATTTTTGTGGAAGAAATATTCACTTGAAGCTATTCATTTAATAATTTCTCAGATCCAAAGAAATGCTTTCTTCTGTGTATAATTCGGGATTTGTTATATTTCTCTAGCCAAAAACTTGTTGGTAATCAACTAGTATTTAGAGAGTAACTGAATAGTAACTGACCAGTATCTTGTGAATTCCACTAGCAAGTGCCTCATAACACACAGCGTTACATTAGGAATAAGTACCTGGTGAGTTTTCCTCAAAAGGCCCTCGTCAGGAATATAGAAAAACCTACGAGGCACTAGCCATTGACTAGGCGTAATTTCTACTTGGGAACGTCTTCATGGGCGTGTAGCTGCCCAAGGGAACAACTTCGAAGGGAATAACATTGACGTTTGAAAATAATAGAATCTTTAGTAAATGAAAAATCATTCTCATTACTTTTGGGCTACAACAACACATAATACTTGAAACATCTATACGGAAAAAATTTCCATGTAAAGTCTACATTGGTGGTTGTTGATTTAACATAACTGCTCACATAAATGCGATTGGGGTAAAATTTACATCGGAATCAATGTCATATTGGAATTGTTACCGAAGTAAATGGACGGAGAGAATTAAATAGTAATGATTCCGATGTGAATTTTCAAAGGAGAGTACATCGTAACGATTACGGTGTTTCATAGTGCTGGCTGTTTCGGAAACAAGTGATGTCTACCTTTTATGGGATTTTTCGTGATTGCAACTCAATCAGCGGTACGTTTACATCGCAATGTTGATTACACAGGCCTGCGAGGTTTTCCCCCCTTGGAACTGGTGACCATTTCCCGGAGTGATTTGCTGCGCAGAATTCAAATCCGGAGTCAGAATTGAGCTATCACGTCAGGATTTTGAGATATCTAAGGGTATATACTGGAAAAATGCATTTTTTTGCTACTTTTACCATTCTAAGTTGTGTAATATGTCCCAACAACATAATCAGCATTCACATTTATTACACTGATCGGCAATGAAATTCTCCTCCAAATGAAATTCTCATTTCTGAAGTGATTCGCTGCACTGAATCCGAATATGGCTCCAGAATTGCTATGTCACGTCAGATTTTTGGGATATTTCGACCTAAAAATGTGGAAAACACTGTATTTCGACATATTTGAGGTTACGTAAAGTCAAAGGGTAATTTTTTTCACAAAACTAATAGATGCACTTCAAAGTATAAATCGCCCTGTTCCAAATGCCGTTGAGTTAGCTCGAATATTTCTTTTCTTTCCATTGAGATACGACAACTTGAAATTTGTGCCCTCATGTATTCGATGAATAGGTGGAGATACAATTTTCAAACTGTCGTATCTCAATGAAAAAAAAAAAAAAATATTCGAGCAAACTCAACAGCATTTGGAAAAGGATGATTTATACTTTGAGGTGCATCTATTAGTTCACCTCATCACATTTTTAAGTCGAAATATCTCAAAAACCTAACGTGATAGAGCAATTCTGCAGTCAGATTCGGATTCAACGCAACAAAATGCTTCGGAAAAAGACATTATTGTTCGAGGGGGGATTAAAAAGTCATATTTCACAGGCCTGTGTTATTTCATTCTCTCCGTGTGGCAGCAATGTTGTCGTGAAGTGACTATGATAACAATGTAAATCCAACAGAACTGTTTAATAAATTTTACATGAGGTCCATACTAATCGCTACCTCACTTTTCATGTAATTTTTACATGAGTATTTTTTTCCGTGTGTAGTGATATTTGGGGCTATGATAAGAATCACTCGTTTATTTCAAGCATACCGTTTTTTGTGTGTAGGATTCTTCTGTACTGCGATTGTAATATCATAGGGAACAAAAGTTCATTTTCAGATATATTAGATTTTTTGTTATTTTCTAACACAAGAATTAAAGAATGTCTACTTCTCGATTATTCTTTCAATCAAACGTAAGGACTCAATTATCCACTCTCCGAGAGGATGTAAATTTTGCGCAAACTCATCAGATAATGTCTAGGAAATCCAATGGGATGAAATTGGAAATGATGACTAGACAGGAAGTATTAAAACCCGCATGGTGAGCAAAGTAGATATTTTCAATATAGAAATCCTCAAATATCTCAAAAATTGACCGACTTATACGCTGATATACGAAGAAAAACCTTGAAAGAATCTATGATGTAAAATATGAACCAGAAAGAAGTGGCATCAGTAAATACGCGTGGATTGAAAAATCAGTAGAATAAGACGAATGTAGTCGGACATGCGATCGCAATGGGCTTTTCATTCAAATTCACGAGGAAAACCAGTTAATCTACGATCATAATCTATGATAATGCACTTTTCAGTCCCTCTAGATTCTCTTGATATTGTAACGATTGCTATTGCAGAAGAACTCCACGTCTTTTTTTCTTTTTCAATGAAATATTCATTATCCTGTACATTACAATAACCTCTGAAGCGATTGATTTTATAAAATTGTGATTGTTGACAAACATAAAGATACGAATTGATAGAGCATCACGAAGAATATGGGAAAGTTGACAAAACGAACCCCACTGAGAGTCTTCAAGTGCAAGGGAAGGGTTTGGGTTTGAATTTGTATGCTATTGAAGGGAAACCAGCGTCATTTTAAACCAATTCGTGAAGTAAATTACAATCCCGAGTACTTCATTTCTTATGATTCATCTCTTTTCATATGTTCCTCCATAATTCAGTAGCTGACAAATTTGCGCAAATTTTCCATCGACTCATTAAGGGGTTATATACAGTCCAGAGGCGGAAAAAAAACCGATTTTTCAAGAACTTTTCCTTAAAAGACAGTTAAATTGATTAATGTGAAAATTTGTACATATATTGAGATAACTGTATTTTAACATTTTTTATTTGTAAAAATAATAATTTTGAGAGCTGTTATAGCTGATCTCCAGGAGCTCCTTTAAAAAAAAGCGCTTCACGGTGACCACGATATCTCGAGACTGAATCTTTTCAAATGAAAAAACCAAACGGATTCCGTTAAAGTAATGTATAATGTAGTAATTGATCGAAGGAATGAGCAAAATAACATTTTTTGACAAAATGGCGGCTTCTAAGAAGAAAAAATCGATTTTTCACCAAAATTTTGGCTTCAAATTGTTCATAAAAAAAAAATTCATCAGTGAGGAGAAACCTTCGATTAATTACTAAGCAATATACTCAACAAGCTTGTGTTAAAATCTGAGACTGATCGGTCCAGCTGTTTTCGAGAAATCTTGGTCACTGACTTTGAAAACACAGTTCAGAGAAAAACGGATTCAAAATTTCAAAAGCACTTGAAATATAGTACAAAAATTTTACAAATATGCGTGTAACTTGAACAATAATCGTGAAATTTTCTGTGTGTGTACTTGAATGTATGTACATTACAAAAATGAAATAAAAAAAGAATCGATTCTTTGAAAATTTTAACTGTATATAACCCCTTAAACTAGTTTTCATTTCAAGATCTTGATTCGAAATTTTTTTTACTTTATTCCCTCAAGCGATATCTATTCTTTCAATGGGTAGAACTTAAGACACAAAATTTGATTGGAGTTGTATAGCTATTCTCTTATGAGAACGAGTTCCAATCCTATTCGCGTCTTGATGAATAAAATTTAGATAATTAAAATTCTTTTTATAATAATACTCTGGGAGGAAAATGTTCAATGAATCTAATATTTTTTCCAATTCAAAATTGTATGTTTTTGGATAAGAAGTTTATTTTTGTCATGCAATGATTCAAAGAGGTGTGTGAAAATGAAAATTGCATATATCGGTACTCAGTAAAATATTCCCCCTAGAAACGAATGTAAAGAACAATTATAATGAATTCTGATATAATGAAAATCTACTCACCCATCAGTAGACCCATGTTGCTGACACCTTTTCCTCCAGGAGACATTCCTTGATCATCTAGTAGATCGCTTATGCTGTTTTTGGGAATTGAGAAAAAAGTCACATTTGATTGTTAATTGATTGCTGGCTTTCTTTCGTTATTTTATTATTGAAGGAAAATTCAAATGTTCACGTGGACTACGAAAAAACCCTATAAATGATACATGGATTATACATGATACGCGCACAATGCGCGAATATGGGGAATATCTGGGATGTAGAATTACAAATGATTCGTTCCTTATTCTTTTCAATTCAATCCCTCATAGCGTGTACCCAATATAATCGAATGAATCGAGACAAATCTTCCAATTCAATCATTCTTTTCACAAAAGCTTTAATTTTCCTCGAGCACTTGGATCCCACACCCTCTCGCATTCAAAATAACTCAGCATTCTTCTTGTATTTTTTCAACTCATTTTATTGGAATGAAAATTTCCTTTTGAATGATAAAGGATGAATTCTACCAATGTCGTCATCTATATTCTTCCCTTTCTCTTAATGAAACAAATTCATAAAAGGAATCTCATCTCCATTCCTTCAAGTATCTACTACGTAAATCGTTCCTTTTCATCGTGTTATTTGTTTCTAGTTATATTCCAGGTAACCAGTGTAAAGAGTAGATAGTGGTATCACTGTCACCCACAGATTCACCAACTCATTTAATTTATTGAGCATTAATGGATTATTCGAGTATATATGTGTATGTATATTTCCGAAGAATCCAAGAAAATTATATAACATTAGAAAATGAATCTTCAACGTAAAATGAGAACTCTGACGAAGAATGGGAAGATGATATCGATACAGAATCACTCTTTTACATCTTACAGGAACGTATTATGAGATATTTCTTAATAAAATGGTTGAATAACAAACGCGGAATCTCTACTGCGCTTGGCATCCAAGGGATTCTCAACGTCATTCGAGCTTGATTGAAAATCTAGAAGATGTATTATTTCTGTTGTTGTATTTCTATGAAATTCTATTTGATTATTTTGCAGTATACGGAGAAAAAATTCGCTGTGACAGCGAAATCTGATTTTGCGGGAGCAGCACATTTTTCACTGTCAGCATAAAAGATCACCGTCGAAGGGTTAAAAAGGCTTTCTAGGGGCTGAAATTAAGTTCTTCTTTTTTCCGTGAGAGAGATCTATTTCACGGAAACAAAAGATTAGTTGAAATAAGTATTTGACTTGTAAGCGCCCATGGATCCACTTTTTTCATTGGAATAACGAATTAATTTATTGATTCAACCAATTTGAATGAATTTACTAAAAAATTAGTTGAATGAACGGAAAAAATTGTTATTCTAACGAGAAAAATGGGTCCACATGTGCTTATAAGTTGAATAGTTATTTCAACTGATCTTTTTTTCCCATGTAGCTACCTCATTTTTTAGCTGTGTCAGCAAAAATGCCAACTCCTCTAGCAAAATTTATTTGCTATTCTGTACATAATGCTAAAACTGTTGCTAATCAAGAGAAAAATTTGCTGCTTTGAGCAAGCATGTTGCTTCACCAGCAGTCCAGTTAAATGTCGCAATAAATGTTCAACGTTGTTAGCAAAAAGATTTGCTATTCTGTATATAACATCTTGATTCCTTGCGTCAGCAAACTTCTTTCCCGTGCATAATATTTCATATAGTTTAAGGAAAATCTTTCTATTACGAACAATTTCAGTAGAATTATATAAAAATTCACATACTACCAACTGTGAAAATTATTCTCAAATGTGAAACCACGAAATACACAAGGAGTCTCGATTTTAATGGAATAAAACAACAATAATCATTCATGCGAGAGAGGTATATTTGTTCCCTCTAGTTGTCACGAACATTTTGTTTTGCCCTATCTGGGTGACAATTTATTGGATTCCAAGGCTTTTTATCTTTGTTATACTTTTTTTTGCTTCTTTTATGTTTTCCGTTGTTAACCGTGTCTTCAATTCTCCTGGAAATGTTTCTTACTTTTCGGCTGACATTGTTTCTCACAGAGTTGAATTCTTTTATTACGATTGCGTTTTTCCTCGCTGCAGTGGGCGTATTTTAACCCAATAGTCTACAAGACATCCTATTCTTAGATCTGCAGAGACACTGGTACATGGAGGAATAACTACGCTTCTACATTTCCAATGGAGATCGAAAGACATAGAAAGTACCTTCCTGTCCTCTAAACTGAAATCGGTCGCAAATAAATTATTTTGTGACCTCAAAATGTAATTGAAAATCCGTACAAAGCTGAAGGTTGAGCATTTGCTGCGGGATTTCCAGAAGATATTTCGAAATATTAAGTCAGGGAAAAGTACATTAAAAAATTATTCAAAGTCAAGGAATAAGGGTTTCCTGGTATATTTTCAAGAAACTTCCGGAGAACTTTTCAAAATACACGGAAAGACCTTAGAGTGTCGAGAAGCATGGAATTTTTGTGCATTTCATGTAATACGTTGGAAAGTACGTCAAAAATTACAAGCTTTTGATATCCCTCATTCTTGACTTCCCACGGACTTCTCACGTACTCTCTCTAATTCTCAAGAAGTCCAGCTGTCTGACTAATCAAACTCTGAATTCTAACGCATATAGATCATAGCTGTATCAACACCGAACATTTTTTTCACTTGAAAAGAAACGAATTCACTCGTCGAATGAAATGTTTCAAACAGTCTTACACGGAGGAAAAGGAATTCGCTGTGGCAGCGAAATCTACTTTTGCTGGGTTTTTTTTGCCAGAGCAACAAATTATTTGCTGTGACAGCAAACTATTTGCTGTTCCAGCAATCTTGTTAGCTGCGACAGCGAATTTTCAACTGTGGCAGCGAAAAATGTTTGCTACCCCAGCAAAATTTGTTCGCTATTCTGTATATAATACTGAAAATTTACTGGCGGAGCAAACATTTTTTGCTGCCACAGCTCAAAAAATTGCTGTCGTAGCTAACGCGATTGTTGTTATAGCAAATTTTGAGCTAGTTCACCAAAAAATTTTGCTATTCTATATATAATACCTCGATTTGCTGCATCAGCAAATTTTTTCTCTCCGTGTATCATAAAATGCTATGCACCATCTCTGGATAAAAAAAATGACAGAAATTTCTTCACCGAGCCTGAAGGGATTTCCGAAGTGAATCTAGACCTTTTTATTAAAATGCCAAGTAATTTTATGCGCGAATGACTCTAGTCATCCTGCAGAAGATGTAAAGTCTCTTCCTAATGACCAGTTTCCCTGCAAGAACCTTGAAAGAAGCTGCTATATGTTCTTGAAGTTTAAATCGCTTACAGAAACAAAACGAAAAGTCGAACACATGAAATCTGATAAATCATCGTTATTTATCTTCTCCAATCAACTTTTGAAGGATGTAGTGCAAGATTTTGGGGTGTTAATTAGTGCATATTGTATTATTTAATTATAAATTCATTTCAATCAACGATTCGAACTTCAGCAACATGTTGCTATAATCATTTTCATTTGGGACATAAATCTCGAGTTGAATCCCTGCCAAATGTGTATTATATTTTTCATATGAAGAATCGAATTGATAGCAAAAATATTCAAAGAGGAGGGAAAGCATGAATATCTCTCAGTTCTACTTACGCATCAGTCGAATGTTCTACTACCAATTCCACGACGTCATCTGTCCGTTCTATGATTTGTTTCACCTCCTCAAAACTCCGATCTACTAAAGAGACACCACCCCACTCGAGTACCTGTAACCAAAATGTGACAAAATATGTTTTACTCTCATAATTATGCAAAGGGAGTGAAATAATTGAATCATACACTCTTAGAAATGAGTTGACGAACGATTTTGTTTATGATCAAGATTTTAATAAACTGCTTGTACTCCGTTTTGTTTCTACTATTCGAAAGATAATTGGATAATATTGTCTAAAGTCAGCGAATAGCAGGTAACAGCCCTAGTAGAAATATAATCATTTTCCCCTATCACTGATGAGACCCTGATGAGAAGAAACTCATCAGGAAAAACTGATCACTCACTTATTGGGAACTGATTTGACGAATATGATTATTGAAATTCATATAAAATTGATCAAGTTCTGACAAGTAATTGCCTTTATTCACAAGAAACATTTATAGCGTGAATGTTTATAAAAAATATTCGGTTTGAAGAACATATTGATCGTTATTGAAGTGATATATTTCAATTGAAAACATATACCTATTTCAGATATCTGTCTTGACCGAAATTCGAAGTATTTCAAAAAAATTTCATTGAATTGGGAAACAATCAAATCAAGGAAACCTAACCTCAATAATTATAAATAATATGCATATAACAAAGCTAACTTAGAAATCAATAGATTCTGTAAGGTTATGGTATAAAAAGAGATGGGTTGTAATATGTATATATTCTTTCTTGTTGTGAAATAATAAAGTTTTGTTATTTATTATGAGTCAGTATAGTAACTTGAATATTATTTCAGGATATCTCATGATTGAGGTGGAAATACCATACATATGGTTGAAATATATTTTGTGTCCTTGGCAAAAACTCCTAGATTTTATCTCAGAAAAAGTGTAGGAAAATTTTTCCTACGGGTCTTTGCTGAAAATTTACTTTTTAATCCTTGGAAACATCTTACACAAAAACATAAATTCTTATTTGAGCGAAAAATCATCAATTTATTATCAGAATTTCACATCCTTTGGTGAAAATCCAGAAATGAAGACAACGCATATTGCAACAAATGAAACGTGAAAATGTTTCAATTCCCTCCTAAATTACGCTCAAATAACTCTTCGCTTGCGTTTCCGTTACGCTTTCGTTGCACTCCAATGCTTCATTTTTACCAGGGTCTTCATCGACATGACCTGCACTTTTGTGGGTGATAAATGCTTCGTTAGTTACTCACAAATACCTCATGAACTAATCGTCTATTCAAAAAGTCCGGGGGATGACACATAGATGACATTACTAGAATTTTTTCCATATGATTTTTATTTAGTACTAACCTTCGAACGATACGTGTGCAATTTTGATAGCAATTAGACTATTGACTCGTTAGTTATAGCATTTTGTGTGAAGCAACTTCTGTTATTGAAAACAAAATTGAAAAAAATGATGAAGAAGAATATAGTGGAAACCAAACAATAGCTTGATAAACATTATCCGGACTCTGCTCCATCGAGACAAATGGTAGAGAAGTGGATTGCTGAATTTAAATTTGTGGTCAAAATATTAACAGTTGATAGTTTCATTGATATTTTTCACAATGGAAATATCAATTGTTAATACATCGACTACGAATTTTTAGTAGACTCACTACGAATATTTTTCGGTGATTCTCGTTTTCCCTGAATTGACTGTCAGTTTTTGAAATATTAATAGACCCGGTCTTTCCGTGGATGTTGAATGATAAAATCGAGTTTTTTCAAACTTTTGTTTTTTTCTTACTTGTCCTACAGACATATTGAATCACTCGGTACTGATCAGTGTCACATCAGGTACTCGCTCATATCTGCTTAGTTTTTTCAATCAGTTTCTCATTAGTCAAAGCGTTACAACCCTTGTCGGAAACTTGTAAGTTTGCTGATTAGTCCCTGATCAGTAAAATGGAAAACTGATCATCGCCTCATCATTTGCTAGAGAAAATTTCTACTGGAGAGGGTCTCTGATGGACAAAAACTTTCCTATGTAGCATGAAAGTTCCAAGGAGCTACTAATTAACTGCATATATTTAGTACAGCAACTGATATCACATGGTGTGGTTAGAAGAACATGTATTCTGTTGAAACTTACAAGAAAACTTGAATGAATGTATTCAACTATACTAATTTCAACTTGAATGAGTGTGCTGTGAGAGCTTTATAGTCACTTCCTGTGCTTCATTGCGACTTTTGGATCCTCAATATTCATGGAATGTTTGAAAAATCTAGAGGAGATTTTTTGAATGTTCCTTAAAAGTCTAAATGGTACATTGCGCTATCAAAGGAGTGCTGAATGAATGTATCAGTACAGCACCACCACCGGTAGGGTATGTTACCTCTATACAGAATGTAGATGAAGGAACGGTGGTTCGATGGAGAAGCGACGTGGAGCCGACGAAGAAAAGTCCACCCTCGATTTTCATACGAACATTTCTATATCGCTCCCACGTCGTTTCTTCACCGATTTACCTTATAAATCCACTGAAGCATCCACCGATTCTCCATCTAAATTCTGATGCCCCATCAATGGTGGTGTTATACGGAAAGGAGCGGTACGAATGTACTTTGTATTTTGTTCTGACAAGAGTAGAATTCCGTCGATCTCTAATCAGGACATGAACAGAACAGTTGAATGTTTGAAATATTCAATCTGATGGAAAACAAACACTGATACTCTACCTAGGTTTTCAGTTGAATGATGGTAGAACATTAGTGCAGAAATAAGAGCAGTGAAAATAAGGGAGAAAAAAGGAAGACTCTCCGTTGATGCAATGGAGAGGCGACGGAGAAATGCCCTCCCCCCCCCCTCCTCCCCACTCGTGGATTTATATATCCAGATTTGGTTACATGATGAATTCTATGAATATTGAAAAGCACAGTGGGAGGATATTTCTCCATAATACCTTTGTTGCATCAACAGAAATCTTCCCTTATTTCTCTCTTATTTTCACGACTCCCATTCCTTCATCTTCATTTCACCGGATTCTTGATCGGGATCGGTGGTTGTATGGTACAGGATGATTTTTGTACTATACAATAATTCTTGGTTCCATTCGTATCAATATTTATTGTACAAAACAATTGATTCGTATCGGAATATTCACAATTTCATCCTCCCAAATAAGAATATAGCATAAACGAGAACACAATGTAGATTTCATATATTTAGATATTCACAAGTGAATATCACATTCTATGGAATATATGAAAAATTTTCTGTCTCCAAACGATGATATTTCGAAAGGATGAAAAAACAAATGGGACAAAGCGCGACGCTTGAATCACATGACGTCAAAATCAACACCGTTGAGAATAGGCATTGCGAAGTAAAACTAAGGGTGGAGTTCCGATGTCATGCGGTCGATCGGTGGTTGTTCAACATCAAAGTTTATTGTGATCAATTATCGCGTGGGTGATACTTCGTATCCATTAGCCACAAAATTATTCACATTTATACGCGTAACAAATGTTGAGTACACCGCGGATGGAGATGTTGGGAGGATAATGTGGAAAAGTACACAATTTTCACGGTCAGACCGTTACAGGGTTCTTTTATGTGGATATGATGATATTCTTTATGAGAAATCGTTACTTCGTTTATATTTGTAATACTTTGCAAACACCCTCAAATAGAACAGTGTTTGAAAATTCTCATTGAATTCGGTTGGATTGCTTGATTGGTTGATGTTTTTCCTTTTAATTTCCGCGCTAATGAGAGAAGTTCAGTAACAGACTATTCATTTCCATAAGACCCATCACGGAATATACATTATTTCAATGGGTTACCATTCTAACATATTATTCCTCCACCAACACAACAATGTTTCACCAAAATATTCCCGATGGAAGTTCTTTTTCTCATAAATTCCCTATAGGGAAAGTGAATGACAATCGCATGACATCGATCAAACGTTTTATATTATAAAATTATTGGAACATTCTGCAATCAGATGAGAATAGGTACCTACTGTTCTATAACTTCATTCTGATTGGATGAAAAAATATAAATACAGAGCAATGTGTTCCTCTATGGTCTCAAAATTTGGTCAGAGTCTTGCCTTTGAAGTTACCTCGGATAGCCAAGAGGGTGAATTTAATTTCAACCTCCCACACTTGTGTTCGCAGTTCCACTCCTTCTCCCTACCACGAATCGAGATGATTAAAGGAATATTGGATGATAAAAATAGATTTAATTCCAACAAGTTTCAATTTTTCTTCATATTTTGTTCGGAAAGCACCAAAGAGTGAAAGAAAGTTGAAATGAATAGGGGGAAAAAGAAGATTGCGGGAGAAAGAATCATGCGGAGGATAGTGAAAAAAATGAAAAACGGAGAAGTATCGCGGAATAAAGGTTGATTGAAGGGAATAAAGATTAGTCGAAGACTTATAGGAAAAAGCAAATGAAACGAGAAGAAGGGGGAGATGACAAGACCGAAGGAAGAGAGCACAAATGAACGCACAAAAATGGTGGCTAAACAAAAAAGTATGAAGAAATATAGTAAAGGAATTGGAGATAAAGGATTGATGTAGTTTGATAGATGTCAAGATAACTCTAAAAATTCAGAATCATTAGATTTATCAATGAAAATTCTGTTGGAGTTGGGAAAATAGAAAATGCGGATGAAGCAAATCAAGAGGAGATGAAATTATAAATCTCACAAATGAATGAGTTCGAGATTACTTAATGTAATCATCGTGATATTCGAGCGATTGCTTCATAAAGCAGAGAAAAATCAGGATTCGGTGCAAATCGTGATAAGAATTCATTGTTCATATTAAGATAAGAATTTGTTGGATAAAAGGAAACTCAAAGAATTCCCAAGGAAACTTCAAAGGGATTTTTTCTTTTGAATTTCGCATATGTTTTTCGGAATTTTTTTCCTTTCTTCCTCTCTTATTTGATCTTACATTTCAACAATATTATGTTGAATATGTCATACACCATACACAGCTATCGCGTCGACTTTGCTTTTCCAATGTGCAAAATATATTCGACGGAGTCACTTCAACAGGTTGTTTTGATCCTTCCACTTGGTATCTCAATATTTTCTTTCATGTGGATTAGGTCTATTGAAGAAACCACATAATAAGATACACGTCGACCGCTTCACCGCAAGGTTGTGTAAAAACAAGTGGAAACACGTTCAAACGTATATTATGGTAATTTTGAACATACCACATCCTCTGAATGTAGCCTATTAGAAATTTCTGATTGAGCTCTCAATTACATGGATTAGAAACAAAAGTTATTTACGAAATTGAGAAATTTATTGCAATTCAAGTTACATCTGAATGAAATTTCAGTTATGGAAATGTATATTACTGTATGAAATGATATGGCAAGAATTGAAAATTCAGTCATGTGTGAATCAATTCCCATTCCAATTGCCAAAAATTGGAAATTCATTTACAAATGTATTTGAAAAATATATTGAATTCGAAGACATTTCTAATAGTGTAGATTTCTAGTGAAACGAATTTTTTAACGGTGAGAATCCCTAGCAGGAATCACTCTGGTAATTCTCTGGGCCTTCATGAGGCACTTTCAGAACCGATGAGGTCTTGTAACAACCCAGAGAATGCCTGCAATCAAGTGATTGCTGATTTCAGAGGAAATAAATGCCAAATAATTGTGGACTTAGTTTTTCAATTTCAAATCTAAGTTTGGCGCTCTCTATACCAGAAAAACAACTACCCAGACAGGAATTTACCATTGGCGCAAGCATGGCGCAACGCTGAAATGATAACATCATTTTATGATTGATCAATGTATTTTTCCCATAAAGCCCCATCATTGGTGCAGAAATGGCAATCAAGTAAACCATCATTGGTGAACAATAGGAAAATTTGTTTATCAATGTTGCAATTGATAACAATCAACCCAAACATATATAAAAAGTATGCACCTCTCACAATTTCTAATCCATGATATTTGAGATCTTATTGTGTCTTCCTCATTTATTTGTAAACAACCCGGTGTTTGTTGTCTCTGTAACCTCTAACAAAGAACGATTGACTGTTCTTCCAGAGAATTATTTGCGTCTTATATTATATTCCTTGTATACATCTATCACTACTTGCGAGAAACACTCGATCGGTAACTCATCTAGCAATTCAGTCATCAAAAGTTGAAACTAAGGAGCATGCCAATATTAAGCCATGCTATTACCAATGATCGGCCCTACATTGAAAAGTAATTCTAATCCAGACTAGACCAAAGTTTGTGGCAATATTCAACCACGTTTCAAATGATCCTGCCTCTCAATAGAATCTATCGTTCGGTCAATATTGGACCAAGGATGAGCCTAGCAAGCCCTGAGCCTGGCGAAATTGTGAATCAATCATGATTGAATATTTATAGATTGCCAAGCCTTGCCTGTGAACATTACGCCAAGCTATATTCTATTCTCAGCATTGGCAGAACCTAAAAATTTTCATATGGGTATTTTTCAATTTTGATTGAAAAATCATAGGAGAAACGGTAAAAATTAACAAATACGCACCTTGTCACCTTGTTGCAATCCCGCCTTCTCTGCAGGACCTCCAGGAACCGTCCATACGATATACGCGAAGGTACGCCTGTCTGCCCCAGTTTTACCACCGACTACTCTCATTCCAAACCCACGTGCTGTTGAGAAACAAAGAAAAATTTCATTAGACAGTCATATCTCTCGCGAGAATATTTTTATGTCAAATTACGCTGAAAACTATGAACAATTACGCCAAGCTACGTCCCATCACTTGGCATCATTCCTGGCAGAAATGGAGTGTTCAGAACGCCACGGAATGTTACACACTGAGAGAAGAGTTTATTTGTATTGATCAAAGCTTACTTTGGATACAGCGAAATAAATATTTTTCACACATAAACTTGGCTTTTGAACTATAAATGAGGTTTATTGACTGTTAAAAAACCCCATATGACACTTCTAAACTGTCAATAAATCGTATCTGAGGATAATGAGTCATTTTTGTATGTAATAAATACTTATTTTGCCGTATCCAAAACAAGATTCATTAAGTACACTGTAAAAAAAATCTCTTGTATTTTTACCAAGCTCAGCGTATTTTTCCAGCTCGCTGAACGTAGGATTTTTACAACAAATTCCTGTAATATCTTCATGCTTAGAGTAGGTAACTTTATTATCAACGCTGAGCATGAACAATTCACAATAGAACAAGTATTCTTTTTACGCTGAGCACAGGATTTTCACGAAAGGCTGTGATTTTCTCCATTTGAAGTGGGTAATTCACAATTGTGGAAGAGTGGTAGAATTCTGTCATTTATTGATAGGAAATATAGTAGTTTTGATGACAAAACTTAATGCATAACTCCACAATCCAATTTTGCACCCACTTTACTGTAAACTATGGTCATTTTCAAGGTCACATGTTTCTGCATGTATAAAAAGCGCTAGACGCCTGTTATTGGGCTGAATTATCGCGCTGAACACGGCTGTAGAAGATTTTCATATTAGGTGTAGAATTTTGCTTCCGCCGCTTTTTCCCAAAATTTGAGGCATTATATTCTCAAAAAGTGAATATATACTTATGATTCAAAGTACTGGTCATCGCTAGCCACTACCTTTTTCCCAACTTTTTGGCAATTGTCGGATCTCATTCCGGAAAAACGATGCATCTTTCGAGGCGATCCACGAATCGACCCATTCTCTAACTTCTTCATAAGAATGAAAATGCTGATCACTCAGGCCGTGTGCCATCGATCGACATAAAGGGCAGTCGAAAGGAGCAATGTTTGGAGGGTACGGCAGATGGGGTTCCTCCATTTTAGTGTTTCCAAATATGTCTTGACCAGTTTCGAGACATGTGGCCGAGCATTATCATGTTGGAGGATAACTTTATCGTCTTTCTTGATACTGTAGCCGTTTCTTCTTCAATGCTCGGCTCAAACGCATCAACTGCGTCCGATGTCGATCCCCTGTAATGGTTTCACTCGGTTTCAATAGCTCATGATAAACGACACCGAGCTGATCCCACCAAATGCAGAGCATAACTTTGGCACCACCAATATTTGGTTTAGCCGTCGCCGTGGGGACGTGTCCGGACATTCCCCAAGATTTTCTGCGCTTGGGATTATCGTAGTGGAGCCATTTTTCGTCGCCGGTCACAATGCGTTGTAAAATCCCCTTTCGAAGTGGCTTCAATTCGTACGGAACTCAATCCCCCTGTTTCTGAATCATTCTCATGGCTCTGAGACGTTTCGATATGGTTTGTTGAGTTACTCCCAATGATTTTGCCAATTCTTCTTGCATTTGGCACGAGTCTTCATCAAGTCATGCCTCCAATTCGGAATCTTCAGAAATTTTCTCTTTTCGCCGCCATGTCGGTCCTCGACATTAAGATCACCCTTCTTGAAACGTTGAAACCGTTCACGACACGTTCTTGTTGTCGAAGTTTCTACGATACTTTTTCTCTCCAAATTTCGAGAAGATCAGATTTTGAATATATTTTTTTTTTAATTCCAAAATATATATATATTTTCACATAAGCACATACACCTCATTTGGCAGACAAACCGCCGTTGAAAAAACAAAGGAAATTCAAAGAGCAGGCGAGGAAAATACAGAGAGAAAATGTGTGAGGTTATTTAGCGACAAAAATGACTCAAAGCAGAATAATCTAAAAAATTTGAATTTCCCTTGAGTTGACGTGCGCTTAATTATTCAACGGTATTTCAACAAAAGAAGAATAAAACTCCATTTGTCGATGGATATTATAAAACTTCATAAGGAACTCTCATTCAAAATGATAAAACCTATAATTTTTGTTTCTTTAAATTTCATCGTAACGTAACATTAATTTGAAAATCCCGTGGAAGGAATTGTCCCACGACAATGGTGCTAATCAAATACGATAAGAGACATACCACATATCTATGTCAGGACGCTTGTGTTCGTACGAAACATCGCTCAAAGATCTTGTTTGATCGAATTTAACCTCGGTTAACCACCCCAACTATAAGTTCTCAATCCTATCCTCTTCACTCTTACACTAAATTTATCACAAGTGGCACCGTTTCCACATGTCGCGGTTCTAATGCATCACTGCCAACCGTTTCACCCTTATGTTCCTTTCACTGTTTTAATCATCGTTCTATTTACTCTTCAAGAGGAAAATTATGTCATAGTTAGAAACACGTATAATTCAAACCAAGCGAGATGAACTGAAATTCGTTTGAAATTACACTTGCACGTAGAAGTGAACGTTTCCGATAAAAACAAGAACATAGAAAAGTTTTATAGAGATGTTCTTCAACGGTGATTTCCCTTCAATGATCTGATGTATCGGAGTGCTTCGATAACCTAATGTATCTGCCAGAAGTGGAAAATTTAATAGTTTCACTCCACCGTCAATCTCTCTGTAAGAGAATGGAATGGCATGGTTACGGAGAGAAAAAAAAGTTCATCATTCACGCGAAAGAGATGGAGATTCAACGAGCGTTATTTGCATTTTCCATCCATTCTATGAGATAAATGTAATTATTTTGGATCAACAATTCTAATTCGTCCTTTGATGCGATGAAAACATGTTATCAAATAATCTTGTACCTTTTGATGTGGAATATAAGCTACAGGAAATTCATTTTTCATTGGATGAGAGTTGATTTTCTTGCAGAGGATTTTTTTTCATGCATTGTTGCTAGGTAATGAGGTCACGAGAAAAATATGTAATGAAGGTGTTGAATAACAATGTTTTCATCTAGGTATTATAATGATTTATATCGACGTTGAATGATGATATCAATATTGAGAATGTATCAGTGAGAGACGGTATTTCTTTTTAAATATTGAACCAAGAGGACCCTGTGCTTTGTTCTTAAGAGGATGTATATTCCAACTTAACTAGCATCAATTTTTATTGAAATAAAATATAATAACAAGACTCTCGACTCCGATAAATACATGTTCATTCGATTGAGATGAATGTAATCCTAAAAATGGCTTGAAAAGTTATGAACATTTGATATAACAAGAATTTACTCACTTCTGTGACCTTTGTCTAAAACCGGATCCCTCCTCAAGATTATCCTCCTTTTTGGGTTGATCCTTGGCACTGCTGGAATCACAAACAAGGAAGGATTATTATTCATTAAAGTATTCCTTTGATATGATAAAGTCGATTGAGATTGGTTCTTCAAAGAGGATCAACTTTGAACAATGATGGCACCAAACTCTTTCGTGGAATTTTTCACAATGATGCGATGATTTTTCCCCTCCTCTTTGGAGGATTCGATCCTCAAAAGGTGGAACAATTCCTCAAAGTGGGTGAGAAATGCCTCATTTTTAATGAGAAAAGAAACAACTGCCCCACGATCAGGGGTTGAAATCCGCCATTGAAGTGAGGACAAATGATCAATCTATTGTTGGCATAGGTGGGAATAATATTGGTAACGTTATTGAAATACAAAAAAAATTGGTCCCAAACAGCTAATGTTTGTTCCAAATTCATCTAAAAAATACGCATTATAAATAGCGCAAGTAAAATCTACCCTGTCTACTCTCAAATTCATTCCATACGTTCTTCATCGCGGCTTTTCACAAACAATGCACTGGAAAACGGATATCTCCTCAGTGTTTACATTCTGCAAACAACACTTTTGAAAATCTCGAAAATAAATGCCACGCCGCTCCTGCTATCCGAAAAACGTGAATGAATCATGCAATTTTAGGAACGTGTTTTACCGCTGTCCGATTTCCACACCGATTTCACACACCTTATCACACAGTCCATCGGAATATAGAAACCAAAACTCTGTTGAAAAATATTCACGGGGAGAAAAATACAGTTGAAATTACTGTGGTAGTCCATCATCCACGGACCAGATTGAAATTGACAAGAAAAATTATGGTACTTTCATCTACTTCTAGAAAACTCTACAGTAATTTATAATGATGTGCAGTACAATATTTATTGAATCTCATTACAGGAATTTTTACTGTGTGAATTGGAAAACGTACATATGATCTACTATTTCACTGTGTGGAAATATAAATCTTCATGAAAAACAAGACTTGGTCTGGCGTTGATATGGAGCACAGTAAAAAATATTGTATTTTACATGAAAAAATAATGAATTATTCTCTCCGCATTATAGATTCTCATGAAATTTAATTAAATGAATCCTGAGATTTGTTTCCGTTGATGAATTCACTTTCCTCTCAACAGTGCAAACTTTATGAAAATCAATTGAAATGAGATGAAAAGCAAGCTGAGCATGAGCATTTATGAACGTTGGAGAACTTTCATTTGTATTATAAACGCAGATTGCTTCTGTAAAATAAAAACATTATCAGAATCATTCCAACTTTCAAGCTTTTTATAAGTAGTTAAAATGAAATATCATCTTCCACCGGTATGGATATTCACGATGTAGAAATTGAATTAAATCTACACTTTTTCTATGCCATTAGAAATCTTAACCACAAAAAAACACATCTCATCTTTTCGTGTCGATTGACTTCATCACCCTCGGAATATAACGTACATAGATGTGTGCATATCGCTCTAGTATGTTGGGTACATGAAATCGAGGTCGTAGCCGAAATCAGCTTTCCGTTCCATCGAGCAGAAATCGCTCGAACGAAGAGCCACGTAACGAATATAGAAAAAAAAAACATATTTATGTGTGTATATGTGCAAACTGCCCAAGATCTAGGACTCTTCATCGAAGTATTCTTGTTCCTTCTGATCAACTTCAATGCGAATCCTGATTGTTTAGATTGCTATCGATGTTAGATTAGAATTGTATTCATGGTAGAATTTTCGCTGTCCTCTTTCCCGTTAATCATCCGGGAATGACATTTTTTTGGAACTAAGTTGAAAATTATGATGAATCACATGTTACTTGGCGTAGAATTAGTTAATTCGGCGTACAAAAAATTACGTAGTTTTGGTCCAAGCCCTCGCAGCCTTCAAGTTTTCGCCTAACTCTTGAATTTTCAACGACCGAAGAATCATCGACATTCAAAAAAGTCTGCATTCTCTCATAATCAATTAGACTCTTCTTGTTGGAATTTTTATGGTCTAAACAGCATTCGCGATGCTCGCAAGTTGATATTCAGAATAGCCTTCACTTTGCACGTATTTCGTGTTAAATTGTATTTTGCTCCACGGAGGATTTTGAAACAGATGGAATATTGTATTGCGCATAAAAAAGGCTTGACTGGTTAAAAATATGTCACGGTGGAATGTGCTCTATTATCTGACAAATATGGTCACAGAGAAGTGATGCATATTCGCTCGGATAGTCAAAGTGGCTGATAAAGGACTGAGGAAGCGCTGCACCATGTCCTTGCTTCTCCTGGACAAGCAACTCGTTCTTTTCTGAATTTTCGTTCATGCTGAAGCGAAAGGGTAATGAAACCACAATGGCAGAGCTACGCACGAAGAAAAATAACTAGCTATTATTTGAGTAGCTAAAAATTACCCTAGTAGAAATTATAATTGGGAATTAGATGGGGCCCCAGCTAGTTTTCTCAGATGTTAGGTTGGTTTCTAGCTAGTTTTGTATCGCATTCTCTAGCCTGTGCCCATCCAGAAGTCCCAGGGAATTACTAGAATCTTGTTCAAATTGGTAATTAGAAATGTGAAATCATGTGTTTTCTGTAAAATCACACCTATGAATGAGGTAACCATGTATCTTGACATGTAATCTCCAGTCAAGAACGTTGCCTTTGAATTTATTTCCATAAAATAATCCCGAGTGACAAATTGAAACGTTGGGGTTTCCCTTTATTCCTCTGACCGTGTTGATGGACTATCAATGTTACTGTATCTTTAGTTGACGCATGAAAAATCTACATAAACCAACTAAATGTTTGGGCACTAAAGTCGAATTGGCTGAAATGTGTTATCCAGTTGCCCACACGTGGGTCCCATCTAGTAAGTGGATGGTAAATGGGACGCCCAGACAAATTTCTGGGTAGCTGCGGAAGCTATTTTTTGGCTGTCACAGCTACTCACTTAGCGGTAGCAACAAGAAATGTAACTGCTGCAGCGATAATTCAACAGCCAAATTATTGAGTTATTCAAATATGTGCAGTTACAGCTACAATTTCCTACTGCGGTAGCTAAAGAATAGCTACAGCTGCAATTATTTTAGCCACAGCGAAGAAAGAAGGGTGCCAAAAAAATAAGCAGCTACCACATCTACTTTCTTTTTTTCCGTACGACAGTCACAGTTTCCGTGCCTGCTAGCACAGTTATCTCGACCAGTGTATGGTTGCAATGAGGGTCTGAAAGTCTGGAAGATTGATCTCATTCTAGGCTACCAATTGTAATCTGCGAAGGTTTAATTCTCACTGCAATCAGTGAGATTTCACTATTTTAAATTCATAGAGTGGGTTTTTTACAGTACTTTGATCGCTTAAGGATTCAGTTCTTCATCAAAACACCAACCAAAAGTTATTTCGCTTCACAATCATATCTCACGAGTTCGTTTGCAGGATCAATCTCAAGAAACTACTATTCTTCCCACTCCACTTACTTAGGATGAAAAAAGCGTTCTTTTTGAGCGAGCGAGGCTCTTTTGTGGGGCCCCACCAGATAACCAGACAAATCAAAACAATTAACCAAAAATTTGATAAGTCTTCTACAAATTCCAATCGCATGGGATAAACTTGATATCACTAGATTTCAAGGACTCGATAGACCTTGTAGGTACAAAATATTGAATTCAATACTCACATATATCACTATCGACATCATGAATGACTATTTTGATCCCTTCACCATCGACGAGACTTCCTTGTCTGGGTAAGTCACGTTCATCGATACTAACTCTAGAAACTGCGGGCACAGCGGGCTGAGCTGCTTTTGCACTATTAACTGTGTTTGCGAGGGCTCTTATCGCATTTATATCTGGCCTGAAACACACGAGAAAGAATAATTCATTCATTTATTTCTTGCCCAGACAGCAAAGTGCTAGAAAAATTCGCAACAACTCCCCAACAACACGGAGCAACTGTTTTTGGAAAGTTGCTGGGAGGTTGCGTCGCCAAATGCACAGCAACATGCAGCTAACTTGAAAGTTGTTGTCATGATGTTGCGAAGATGTTTGGACACATGGAGCTATGAAACGTCAAATCAAACAATCCCTCTTTTGCTGTTGAGGTTATTATTCAAGTAGATCTGGAATCCGGTATTGGAACAAAATCATGACTTGTTCTTAATGATTTTTGTAAATTACTGCACATGAATACCCCAGCAACAGATCTAGTCACAGTAACGCACTACGTCACTGTCATGTTACTCTGACGCCACTGCGACGAACGTATTGCTTGGATATTTGTTGTGTTCAACGTAACTGAAAAATATGCTTCTGAGACGTTTTATAAACGTTTCAAAAAGCTCCTTTAATTTCATACACGTTTCAGTTGCACGTTGGCAATGATCGTACAAAAATTATCAACATGAACAGTGAGAAACCACTGCGTGATAATGAGCTTACATGAATTATAATTCACCTCATCGAGTTAAGCATTGAACCATGCAGTATGGTTAACCTAGGTGTGAAATCGATGCATAATTCATGTTCTGATGGTGCACGAGATGTAGATAATCGTATATGAACTATGAATGTTCATTACCCGATGGTACTTGCCCAGACACCACAATACTCCGGAATTGATTCATAAATAATACCTTGAGATCCATGAGAATTCATAAAGGTGCTGTCTGGATATATAACTAACTGTATTTCTTCATACAGGTGAGAATCAATTCATAGGAGAGTAATGAAGAGTTGTTCACGTAGAATAATTACTGCTTGTCAATTTAACACAGTTAGGGCTACCAGATGTCCTCGTTTCAAAGAGCATGCTGCATGTCCTCAGTTTGACCAGTTTCAGGTAGTGTTCTCTTTTTTTTTATGAAGTTTCCATAAGAATTTCCAATTTTCACTTTGTCTTTTCTCTAAATTCTCTTTTCCTATCTCCCATGGAGCGGAAAAACGGAAAACGGAATGACCTCGAGTGGTCAATCGATAGTTTTGTTTGGAAATAACTGAAGATCCAGGAATAGTCATCGTTCCGCTTTTCCGGCCCATGGGAGAGCAGCCTTAGTCTAACAAAAAGAGGTCATCACCACTTATTCCGGGATGGTAATGACTGGGGGGCGGGAGGGGGGGGGGTCCTCAGTGTGTCAGCCGGCGGTCTGGTAACATGAGATATTTTTCAGAATGCAATTAGTGTTGCCGCGATATTATCGTCGATAATTGAGGAATAATCGATTATCTCAATTCTTACACGTTCTTATGGAATATATAATCCACGAATCTTCGATTATGCTCATAATAAAACGGAATAATGAATAATCCCAGACTTGTACACAAAATAAACCAAGATATGCTTCCATTTATCGTTACGATATATCGATAATTATCGTTACGATAGTGTGAGAATATTTTGATTCATTTTGTTCAAAAGACCAAGATGATCCATTATCCCGTTTCATTTCGTGCACAGTCGAAGATCTACGCGTTAAAAGTTCCATGAAAACCTGTCAAAATTAAGATAATCGATTATTTCTGAATTTCGACGATAATATCGCGGCAACATTAAATGCAATTCTGAGGTCACTCTTTCTCGTCTCTTTTCCGAACAATCGTAAGAAAAAAATTTTGCGATAGTCTACGGATCCATAGATTCAATTTGAGTTCAATAAAACCTCTTGCATACACTGAGAGAAAAGGAAGCGTACAAATTACAATAATTTTCAACAGACTGAGAACATCGTGGAGCATAAAAGATAATCGCTCAACATTTGTTCGATAAATTACTATTCAAAAAAACAAGTAGGTGCTATTTAAATAGTAATTTATTGAACCAATGTAGAGTGATTATCTTCTATGATCATAGCGATGTCTGAAGTCTGTTAATGAAGATTGTAATTCCTAGGCTTTTTTTCTCTCAGTGTACCTATTTCCTCACTCAGAATATGTATTATTTGAGAGAAATTGAATGAAATCTTATAAAAGTACTTGAAAACTCACAATTGCGATCCTTTTCGCCTGATTCGACGCTCTTCATCCGCCGTTAAAATTGGAGGCTGCACCATTTGAGTTGGGGGAACTATTGGCTGTATAGCAGCCGATGGATCTACGCTGATCATTGGATCTTCATCGGCTCCACTATCATAAGGCATGGGCTTTGGCACACGGAAAGATGCTCTACGTGACATGTTCCTCTCCTCCGGTGGATCTCTGGCACCTTGATTCAATCAAAAAATCAAAACATGACCGATTATTTGAAATGAATAGAGTTGTTGATTTGATAAGAATTTTGAAGAATCTTGTTCTCGGTATGAATATCGGTTGTACAATCATTAATAAACTCTTTTCTATCACATTGAAAAAACTGTTCAGTCGCGGTAACCAGAAAAGACATCGATAAAAAGTTTAAGTTGCCTGACTTGGAGTATTGTTTGTGTCAACAAAAACTTTTAGTTGAATGAACTCATGTTTTGTTTAGACAGCTGAAATTTTTCATTTGATTCAATATTCCACTGGACTTTCAGCCACGACAATTAAACAGTTTTCTCAGTGCGGTAATGAAATTTCACAGATTTTAATTCAGAAAGTTGCATATCTAAGCTACGCAAAATGTGTTTTCCTTGAAGATGTGTGAGAGTATATAAGCTTACATCCTCACGCATAAATTACGATCCCCCGTTACTAAATGGTTTTCCAAAGAGAGGTGTGCTCAATTATAACGTACTGTTTATTTCCCACAACCGAAGTCCCGTGAAAGTGGGATACTGCGGTGGTGTATATAATTAGATCCCCTTTCCTTCGATATCAGGATTTTCAACTGCTCTAATTCTGTCGATTCTACAACTTTCCGAAGTTCATGGGTTTAGATTTTCATATGGATTTTTGTGAATTTGATTACTCTCTCACCCTTGTGCAAAATTATTGAATCCTCTTTACTTTATTTTTCTATCCTTCTTTCTGAATACACTTCTTATGATTTGGTAGAATTAATTTATTCAAGATTTGAAGCATAACTTTGTCTCAAAATCCTACGACGTTTTGAACTTGAATCATACAAGTACAGAGTTTTCATATGAAGAATGATTCATATGAAAACTCTGTACTTGTATAATTTTTTTCAAGAAAGCATTTAATCATTGAATTTTCGAGTCGTTTATATTCTATTACGCTTCAATAATCGATAGTTGAGGAGTTACGCTACCTTCAGAAGCAAAAAGAAAGCATATGTTTTCGATGTTTTTTTTTCTTACTATAAATTGTCATTTGATACAATCTTTTTTCCAATTTTGGTGGAAAAATATTCAAAATTCAACCGATGATGCTTGATTTTCGGAGATGCCTCGATAAAAAGTGTGCTTACGGTAGTCAAGATAACTCGTGATAGGATTATCTGAGATCGAGAAACCAAAAATTTTTTTTGTAAAAGATGACTGTTGCTCGTGATTGTACGAAGGAATTTGAAAAATATTGAGAATTGAATTTTTGGTGATGTTTTGAAGAAAAATTCCGAATTTTCACAAAAATTTCGAGACTTCAAGTGTTGTAAAAAAACCTGCGAACCATGAAATCAGGAATCCCTTGTTCAATCACTAGTCAATAGTATGAAGAATAATTGTGCAAGATTTGGTGCAGATCGAATAGTTAGTTTTTGAGAAATCGTGACTACCGACCTCGGAAAAGTAATTTCGAGAAAAACGCGTTCACAGTTTTGAGTACATATAAAACGTACGAACGTTTAACCCCAAAAAAATGTGTGAATCAACATATGTGTATCCTGTACGAGTCCCAGTAGCACAACAAACAATAAGAACATAGAAAGTTTCATAAAGGTAGACGATATAGCGATACCAACGCCGATACTGTATAACACATGGGCTGAAAAGTCCCAGGCCTAACAAAGGAAACACGGTTTTTTTTGTTCAAAATTAGCTTTATTCTTCAACGCAACCTCCATCAAGAACACCGTAATCATTCCAACGCCGCTCTAACATTTCAATACCACTTTTGTAGAACGATTTATCTTTTGCTTTAAAAAAAGGCCTCAGTTTCAACGATAACCTCTTCATTCGAGCGAAATTTCTTACCAGCGAGCATTTTTTTTAAGTCTGCGAACAGCCAGTAGTCGCTGGGAGTCAAATCTGGAGAATACGGTGGATGTGGAAGCAATTCGAAGTTCAATTCATGTAGTTTTGTCATTGTTTTGATTGACTTGTGACATGGTGCGTTGTCTTGATGAAATAACATCTTTTTCTTTGCAATTTTTGCCTCCAAACGCTCCAATAATGCGATATAATATTCACTGTTGATGGTATTTCCCTTTTCAAGATAGTCGATGAATATCACACCACGCACATCCCAAAATACCGAGGCCCTAACCTTTCCAGCCGATTGTTGTGTTTTCGAGCGCTTTAGACGAGGTTCACCAGTGACTATCCACAAAGATGACCATCGTTCTGATTCCGGAGTGAAGTGATGGATCCATGTTTCATCCATTGTAACATATCGACACAAAAATTCCGCCTTGTTACGTTCAAACATGGCCAAACACTGCTCAGAAGCATCAACGCGTTCTTGTTTTTGGTCAACAGGGAGCAAACGCGGCACCCACTTTGAACAGAGCTTTCTCATAGTTAAATTCTCATGCAATCTAAAGCCAACACGTTCTTCTGATATTTTCACGATGTTAGCTACCTCACGTAACTCCACTTTCCGATCATTCAAAACGATTTTGTGGATTTTTTCTAAGTTTCCTGATGTTACCGCCTCATTGGACGTCCACTGCGTTCTGCATCATCGGTGTCTCTACGACCACGTTTGAAGTCAGCGAACCAACGTTTTATTGTGGTTTCTGATGGAGCGGAGTCCCCATAACACTTCTCAAGCCATTGCTCCGCTTGAACGGAATTTCTTCCCATCAAGAAGCAGTGTGGAATTAAAACACGAAATTATTTTTGTTCCATTGTTTTGAAAATAACAAAAGTAGCCCCAGTGAGCACAGTTACGTAAATGTTACATCAAAACTACATAACGTCAAGTAACCAGTTACGTAACTTGGAGGTCACATGTGAGTCACATGTGACTCACAATTTCCTACTCATTTACATAACCATGTGAGGAACAGTGTTACATAGCAGTTACGTAAATACAAAGCAGAACCTTTATGTAAACAGTACATAACTGCAATGTAACGGCGATATTACTCCAATGCTGACTCAGTAAACACTGTCACGTAAATGTTACGTGAATTTTATGTAACTGGATGTTACAAGTTATCCAGGATTTATAAATCTATTTGTAAAAGCATTTACAATGAAATACCTTCACTTTTTTTCAATCTTCTTACAATTGACAAAAATCGATAAATTCGCAATGTAAAATGGTAAGATGAAATAGCGGTCATCCAAAACCACCATCAACCACCATTATCTAACTTTTCATATAATTGCATCATGAAGACTTTTTCGTGATATTCTGCATCGCTGTCTGTATATTCGAAAACCAAAGTTCAAAAATTGGGGTAACAATGTTATGTAAGGGCTACAAAACAGAGAAGTTCAAAATGTATTGTCACATCAAAGTAGCAAAATTACGTATCAATTACATAACATGTAAGTAAATTTGTTATGTCACATAGAAGGCACATCTTATATAACTGTGATGTCACATTGATGTAATTGAAGTGATGTAACTTGTGACTCCTATGTTATGTAACATGGACATTCGGTGTTTACTAGGGCGTCACTCTTAATAGCATAACTCACAAACTAATGAATAGAATATCATGAAATTTGGACAGCCGTCTTTTGAAGGTTAGTACTGACTGAAAATCAAGTGGGTGCAGTAAAATTCGCGCCATCTATGTGTTAGGCCCGAGACTTTTCAGCCCATGTGTTATATATCGCAACGCTCTCCATACTGATTTCGTTTGATATCTTCTAGAGTTTCTATCGGACCGCCTTGAAATTTTGGGAATACATTCTTGAAGAGTTGTACTATCGAATAAAGGAATAAAAGAACAATCAATTCTGTGAAAGTCTGTAGCGTAACCCCTTAATGATTGATTGAAAACCAATTCTTCCTCACCTTGAGCAGAAATTGAAGCTCTTTGTTGCACCGCTGCAATCGCTATGGAGTTTAATCCTCCGGTTCCGGGAGGCGCATAAACGTCGTAAGCTGATGCTCGTCTGGAAAGTTGTACCGGAAGACCGAGTCCAGTATCCGGATGTCCTGGTATCGCTACTAACGCAGCGCTAGCAGTTGCAGTTTTGATTTCATCGTCGCAAGACCTCTGTCTTGTCACTCTTGATTTCCGTCGAGTGGTATTACTCCTTTCACAGGTGTTTGTAACGCCGCTCCCAGTACCGCCCGCGGCACGTCGAGCGCGTCTCCTTTTTTCTTCTTCTTCTTCATCCGTGGGTATGACCGATGACTGTGAATCGGCAACTGCAAATGTCAAAACATCAAAAAATGAATTGAGGAAAATTCAATCACTCATCTCCCGGAAAAAAATTATTGCATCTGGTACACGGAAGGAAGTAATTAGCTCCCAATAAACAAAGAGATATCTTGGAGATGTCTGAATGAATCTTGAGATATCTTGATATTTTTTCTTGAAGTTATTTCAAAGATGCATAAAAGATATCTCATGCAACATAATTGGGTAACTTGAAGATGTCTTCTATGAGATATCTTTCAAGAATCTTTTAAAAGATGGAATTGAGATGATCATACACCCAGAATCTCACTTCACACATCTTTCAGATTTCTCAAAAATATATTCAAGATATCTGTAAGTTATTTCAGGATTTTCAAGTATATTCAGTTTTGTTTGAGATCCTTCTACGATATAAATATTTGAGATGCATGAAATAATAATTTTCAATTAAAATAAAAAACAAATTTCTTCCAGATTCTCACTATATTTACTGTCAGTAAGTACTTAGGATATGCTTTTCCTGTCTGAGAAATTTTTTTCCCTTGGAAAGAACTCGAATCTTCCTACTTAACCTATCACCTTCTCAAAGAACCTGTCTTCGCAGCTTGAGTTACAACGTCATGAGGGTGTGTTGTGGCTTATTGTCTGTTATAGTCACAATGTCATACAACTGGTAGTATTTACATTTGTGTGAAACTGCTCAAAATGTAATTTATGGAAAAATCTGAAAATTTTCAGCGATGAATCTAGTATTCCACCCAGGACTATATAGATCTCGAATTTCATAGAAGAATTTTCTCCGAAATTTTCTCATGAACAATATCTCGACTTCGTGACTTTAAGATATCTAAAAGAGATTTCAAAGATATATCTCACATATATCTTGATCGAGACAGTTCCAAGTTCTCGTATATCAATTTCAAATCCGTCTTCCTAATTCGATTTCTTTGAGTTGTATTTGAGATATTCATGAGACATCTTGGAGATAACTTTGTGAAGATATCTCAACAAACACCCAAGGTCTCGAAGACGTCTACAAGATATCTTTAGAAAGACATCTTTTAGATATATCTGAGTGATATCTGTAACACACCTTAAGAATTGTGCAAGACTTACATGTTCCTTTTTTTATAACTCATGAGTGATCTTTTTGTGTTGTTCGGGATGCCATCGTGATTTCAAAAAGACATCTAAAAGATGTCTAAACCTTGTCTTGAAAAAATCAAAAAAATATATTGAGGCATAGGAAAGATGTCTTCCACATGTTCAAAACATATCTCAAAACAATCGAAAACATATCTTGGAACTATCTGAAAGATGTCCACCATATATCTGAAACATATCTTTGTCAGCGTGTCCAAAAGATATCTTGTGTAAGACGTTTATGAGATATCTAAAACTTGTTGAAATTTGTTGCATAAGACATCTTGTAGATATCGAAGAGTCTTCCAAGAAATCTTCCATGATTTGAAGACATCTTTTAGATACTAATAGATATCTTTTTATTTGTTCGGATGATATCATACAGTCAAGTCCGTCCCGTGCGTGCTAGCAGAATAGTAATTCATAATATAACTTTCCTCTCCATATAAATTGTTCCTTTGAACTAATTAAATATTATTCCGATGAATGGAATGTATTTTCCTCGCATGAAGTATTCTATCAACTGAAAAACTATTCTATCCATTCAAGTAAAATTTCTTTGATCTGAAGAAATATTCCATAGATAACATTGGATGCAATATTTAATCAATTACTTTTTTCTTCCGGTGTATTTACGAAAAAATACGTTCACTGGTGACTCAAGCATCTTTCTAATCTCATTATTGTTTCAAAAGATAATTTCAATGAATATCAATTACTTTGAAACTTTTCTGAGAAAGTGAGTAGGGAACGTATGAAAGAGAAAGAACAAGGTAAAGAAATTGGGATTGAATATAAATGACTCACAATTTCTTCAATATCTAGTTTGCAGTAAAAAAAACTGGATATCAAATGGAAGAGAGACACAGAGGGTTCGATTTGCCACGGTATCTCATTATATGTATTGAAAAATCAGTCGAAGAATTGAATGGGAAAAGGAGGTAAGTATGTATAAATATCAATGTTCGAGAGTTGTCGCTATATAAAACGATTCACAGGAAAAAAGGGAAATGCTGAGAGAAAGCTCTAGATCAGCGTATGGTAAACTTTTCGAAGGGAATACGAAATTCGCTAAGTGTATAGAAATAAAAAGGTTGAAAAAAGTTGAGGGAGATCCAAAGGTTATTTGAATCCAGATCCTGGAGTGATGATTATCAATAATCATAAATAACAAGTTTCATTTAAAAAAAATTGCATGAATCAACGAAATTAAAGTCTTGACAAACGATTCTCGGTATTGAGATGGAGAATCTTATTGGTTAACATTAATACTTCGAATTATATTTAAACAACGAATTTCTGATGATGAGGCCAGATAGAAAAGCATGCTCTCAATATTTTGGAACATAACGTGTCGTGAACATACTATCATGAACTTTGCTCAGCTTGCAATTCTTATTATGGTGCCATCACCTTGTTCTGCCACCAGTAACAATGCTTTGATGCGGAAACACTTTGGCATCATGATGCGAACATTTCTTGGCGATGTTGTTGGAGTTTGAATCGTTTATAGAGACACAACGAAAATTCAAACTCACAAAACCTGAGGAATCATCGTTATTTAACTTTTCAACTCAATTCCAGACAACTGGAAACATCACTTCAGTATTCAGTTATTCGATCACTGATTGGTTTCAATAAACGATTCAAACCTCAGCAATATTCTTGGCCTGCATGTCATTGTTGAGACATTTTTCTATCTGGGAGGATGATTTCCGGACACTTATCCATTGAAATAATCAAAGAACAAACTCACTAGTCATTTGAGATATCGATTTCGCCGCAGCTCTTTGAGGACTACTCGCTCTCGGACTTCTGTCTGCTTGATGACGATCCGGCGAACCAGCCCTGGATTTACTTCTCCGTTCTCTATCCCACTTGAGGTCATCCTGACGTTCTCCTGCAACCTTTCGAAACTATAACATTACGAGACAAATTAGGGTTCACAAAGAAGGACACCATAACACGAATGACGTGCATAGAAGCGCGAACAGAACCAATCAACAGTAGCGTGAGTGTAAAGCACAGATATTTTCTCATTATTTATTCATCAACATCGAATGCATGTGGATTTATCCATTCGAATTAACGAGTGAATAACTACTAACTCTTCGTTGATTTTTCGGTACGAATCGAATTTTACTTCCAAATAGATAAGTATAGATGGATAAATGGTCGAATAAATGAAGAGAATGTTCAAATTCTGATATATAGAATGAAATCAATACTTTTCAATTAAATCAACGAAGAATTAATAACCGCTATCTTTTCAAGAGAGCGAAATGTACAATATGATTCAACACAATTGCACTTTCTTTCAGATGGATGAATTTAGAAGTAATTTTCTCTCTGGTTAAATTCTATCTGGAGTTGAGTTTCGCAGAGGAATGCTAATTAATGATTCGAGTGTATTGCATTGTGACATCTACAATAGCGTTCCTCTTTCAGATTCAATTTCTGAAAGCATTTTTTCAACACTGTCGAACAACGATCACAATTTTATTGTTCTGCTGGTTCCTGAGATTTGGGAATTGATTCCGCGTGGTTTTGGGGGATCAGATACAAAGAATGTGAGGTTTCATGGATCGGCTCAATTTTTATAGATTTCTATGTATACACGGAGAGAAATGTATAATAAAAATCGTATAGTGAAGATTTTCTAATACGATGTAATGCAAAATAAATATCATCATATTGGAATTTACCAAAAAATATAATAAGCTTTATACACTGATCACGATGAATTATAATGAAAACATGTATAGCAACCTGTGATGAAATATATAATACACATTGATGTGATTCATATCTGATAGAAAGAACATTCGTAACAAAATTTCTAATACACCCAATAAAATCATTTAATGAAAACTCCCTAGACGCGTCAGAGGTAGCGCTGATGGCACTCCGAACTTTGAAGAATTCATAAGACGCGTCGTATACTTCGCAGTAGGGACTTGGATTTGTTAATTCACTAATCGCAATTATTATCGCAAAGAGAATGTTTTGTCCTGGATAATACTTTGAAACTTCAAAAAAATTCGATCCCCGGAATGATGTGAGAATGTGTGTGTGTGTGTGTGTGCATGTGTTTGTTTATCTGTCTGTCAAGTGTCTCCAAATTTCTTTGGTTCAAAATAATTTTTGTCAAGATTTGCATAACATTCTTCTTCCAAAATATTGGGCGTAATGATGAGACGAGAACGTCTAAGTTCGGTACAGATTGTATCATTTATTTTGAAACTGTGGGAGTTCGGTGATTATCCGATCTTTCGTCTTGGTTGGCTTCTATGAATGAAAACGTGATCAGAAACGGGAGTCATGTATGATTTTCTGTCCAGTTAGCATACTTTCTGTTGAATTGTGCGCAGATTCGTTTTCACGGTGCATGTAGAAAATATTAGATACATTTTAAATGATTTTGGTACATCACTATCTGCGGATCATATGGACAATTATAATAAAAATTGTGGTGTTTTCTCTCAAATTTAATGCAATATTTTTTCCGTTTCTAGATTTTGGTTTTTTAATATTCTGTATTGACAGTTTCATAACAAAATTATTATACTCTGTATGAGATAGTTCTGATACGCAACAATGTACGATATGTACTGTGTATTATGTTGTATGGTTGATTTGAATAAATTTTCTAATAAAACTTACAAAAAGTAAAAATTGATCTTGTTCATGTGCTTATATAGTAATCAGTATTATGTCAGATGGCTGTCCCTATTTCTACCATATTTTTGAATGAGGGTTATTATGAATCCGATAAGTTTTACTATACATTTTTCTCCGTGTAATTCAACCAAAAGCATTACAAAATTCATTCAGTGCATCATAATCACTTGGAATCAGTGTCTAAACCTCAAGAACTAAAATGATTGTTAACCAATGTAATCAGACCTGTGATATACGTCAGATTTGTCATGACTGAACAGACATTTCATAATTCTTTGTAACGCAAACAAAATGTCTGCTGGATTGGATAGAATGCGTCTTGAAATTGACCATCCTTAGGAGATTTTAGCGATTATATCATGACGTGACTTTATTATTTTTGATTTATGAAACATCTCATGATAAGAAATAGAATTCTTTTCAATTTTCCATAATCTTTCGATCATCCAGTTTCATAGTGATGTTCAATCATGGAGGTACAATGATCGTGCATTATCGGTTTAATCGGGAGATATCATTGCTCTTACATCGGTTCATGTTAACATGTTCGTTCAAGTGGTAATAATAGCTGTAGATAAGCGTATGAGCATCCACGTGCATTGATATTATGATTGAAAGCTGTAGATCAGTTGTGTAACTGTATCAGGGAAAATGTTTTCCTCATTGTATACTAGGGTAGTACAAGGAACCTACTATTTTCTATTTTCGTTTTTCGTATGGGAATTATGTTAGTTTTTCATGTTTCAAGAGTCCTCTCTAAGGACCAGCTTGGGAAAAGATTATTATATAACTTGGTATATTATTAGCATATGGTTTTTGCATACACAACATTTTTCGAAAAAAAGTAATCCCACCAAGATATTTCTTTGTCTCAAGATAAATCGTAACTTTCTCAAAATTAATGCTCAAAATATATATTTCCAAAGGTTGCTCGAAATTCATGAATGTTTTTCAATTCATTGCTGTTGATATTTTCGGGCGACCTTCAAAAATTCATATAAACATTTCATATGTACTATTAATCCTAATCAGCACCTAATGGATGAAAATCTACCACGAGATGGGAAAGAAATGTAATACAGCACAGGAATATAAATTTTCCTAATACATGAATCCAACTGATTGGAGGAATTGAGGGGTCTTTCTGGTTAGAATCTTCAAGAAAAATTTTTTTCCAAACATTTTTTTCTCATAGAAAATATTGAGATATCGTTTTGAAAATTCGTAGGTTTGTTTATCAAACATTGAATATTACCAAAAAATTCAAACAAAAAATGACGGTGGAAGTAATGTGGGGCGATCGGATGTTCCGAAAGAAAAAAAATAGCAAATCATTCCTTGTTGAAGTGCCTATCGCATGAACTAGGATCTTTTTTCATCGAAAAAATAACAAAATGGCGACTATTTTTCGAAAAAATCGATATTCGAGGGTGGAAAATCGGATGCAAATCGGACAATATATGACCAATCAAAAAGATCCCAGTTCATGCAATTGCAACAACGAGGAATAATTTTCAATTTTGTTGTGTTTTTCAGATCGTCCAGTCGTCCCAAATCACCCCCACCATCATTTTTTCTAGTGTTTTTTGTTGTTTGAATAAGTACAACAAAAAGAAACTTTGTTTGAATCTAGAAAAATTTTTTTTGTAATATTTAAGGTCTGATTAACATACCTCTAAATTCCCGAAATGATATCTAAATTGTTTCTATGAAAAAAAAAATTAATTAGATGAATTAGTTATGTTATAAATTTTAGGACTTCAATTTCTGTTATAATTTTTGAGTTTTCATTTGGAAACATCAGAAGCAATGAGTAAAAAATAGTTATAAATTCTGAACGACTTTTGGAAATAAATATTTTGAGCTGTAACTTTGAGGAAGTTGGTATTCTTTCAGATCCTAAATTTTATCACAACAAGAAAATGAAGAGTAGGAATCATAGGAAAATGAATTTAGACTATTTAAAAATTTTTTTTAATTTTGAGCAACCCCTAAAAATTATTTTTGAGCTGATTTTGCACGGGGAGGAAAAACTTTACTGTAATAGAAGGAAATATATGGCTGATGGAATATAGCTAGACTCACGATACATTCATTTACAACTACAACAAGGTACACTGTAAGAAATCGGCGCTGTTTGCAAACATTCATACTGAGTAGTGTTTATTTAATACCACATGGTGTCATTTTCAAACCATCAAGTGTCATTCTAACACAATGTTTGGGGTTATTTTGACACCGATTTTGGGGTGGACTCGTGTAGAATCCACGTGATGTCACCTTTAGCACCGTTTTGACACCATTTTTTTTACAGTGTATGATTATAACACCCCCAAGAGAGACCGCCAACGTCCAATGAACATTGAATGGACATCCAATAAACGTACGGACATTTCGACGTTCAAGGAACATTCATCAAATGTATGTGAACATCCCACGAACGTTTGGAGGTCTTTGTTCTCTTTGAAACATCAACCGCTTAATTGTCATTTACGAAAAATTTACAAAACGTATTTATCACTGTTTGCAATGCAGTTTATCAATCACGATCATACAGCATAACTCTGGGTTCTTATTATCATAATACTCGGACAGTTTCCTCGTTTAGGAACTACACTCAAACGAGGATAGCTGATGTGTGAATGCTTCTGTGGTTTCTGCTAATTTACGCCAGTAATACCACGAAGATTGTATCGCGAAGTGTTCAGTTCTTATATGTCGATATCTCATCTCCACATGGATGCAATATCTTCATATTACTTGAAAGTAATATCCCAGTTATGCTTTGACAAACGTACCATGCTTGGTGCCAAGCTTGACTCAATGCTAGTCAACGCCGGGCCTAGCTTGGTTGCCAACATTGGCACCAAACTAAATTAATGTCTGGGATAATATCAATCCTTGTCATCCAAGCTTGATTCAATATTCAAATTCAATATTGGTTCTATGCTCGCAATCGATATTGTTACCATTATTGATATACAATACTAATTTGAGCTGAATGAGTGGGATACATTTTTCACTGGCGTCCAAGTTTGATTGAACCTTCACATGTGAGTGATTGACCAAACTTGGTAACAGGTTCGAGTCAATACTAGTCATCACCGGGTGTAGCTTGTTGGCCAACAATGTTACCAATCTGATAAGCCAAGCTGTTATCGAGTTATCAATGCTAGTTATCACCAGTCGTAGCCTAATTACCAACAATGTTACCTATCTAGATTAATGTTTAGGATGTTAATAACGTTCTCTGCTGAGCATTCAGCTTTCATGTATATTGGAAATCCAACACGGCAAAATATGTTTGGTCCTAGCATTGATGTTTAAGACGCTATCAACGCTTAGTCAGCTATAGCGGGCCATGCATCGGCCAAGGCTAGGCTAACTAGACTTGGCATACCAAGTTTGACGCCAATCATGGTGCAATTGTCAGTCTTGGCATTACGAGCCTGGGATTTCCATATTACTTGATCAAACTTATCATTATACTTGGAATATATTAAATAAATTCCGAGATATTCGAGAATTGAAGTTCCTTTGAGGTTAACTACTTCATTGGTCGTTGTGTACAAACTAAGACATCACAAGTCATGGAAAAACATAATGTAGAAGTAGACTTCATTCATCAACATTTTGAAATTCATTGAATCTATTCGAAATATGGAAAAATCCTCCAAGCAATATCAAAATAAGCCTCCAATCAGGAGTACAGAAGCTTTTGACCCGAATTATGAAATTCCAAATCGAGGTTCATCTCAAGCATCCAACAATTGGAGTTTATTTTGAAATATAATATGATATTAACGTTCCGATATTTATGAATATAATATTATTTTAAGATATTCAAGGTCGGGCCAACTGATAGCATTTCGGCACGATGGAAGAATGTTGCAAACACAATATTCATATTTCAGTGAAAATTCATGACCACCTCCCACATAGCGGTAGAGCTTAAGCAGTTCCAAAAGCATTCAAAAACATATCTTTGAGATGTTATTTATGGAACATTAAAAGAACAAGATTTGAGAATCATTTGTTCTGCAGAAAGGATCTTTCTCAAATTGTTCTTTTAATATTGCATAAAATATCTTAAACGTCTCTTTCAGAATACTTTTGAAAATGCATCACCTCTACTGTCATGTGAGCGCACTTGGAAACAGCAGTGAAAAATCCTCTCCGTTACAGGTAAATTAGTTGACTGGACTGTGCAGCTGAATGTGTTCAGGTATCGCACTCATACAATCCAGCCGCTCTTTTGGAGTCGAAATATAAACGTCGTCGCTAAATATTTCAGTGGTTAAAACCGAGTATTTATTCGACATATTTTCAAGCCTTGACAAACATGTTGCAAAATCTAATATTCGTTACGTGGGTTCAATTTACTATGGGATTAAAGAAATCAAAGAACATACCAACTCTGTAATGGAATTAACATTGTAAATTTGATCAGGTTTCTATTGTCAAAACATAGTGAATTGATTGCGAGTTCAGTTTGTTCCTCGATTAGGTACGAGTACAAAATATCATAATATATTCAACTCTGGATTTCTCCCCATGTAGAACAAATACGAATTTCAAAATCTGACACTCGGTTTGAAATGAATGTTTAGATTCGGGTTTAACTGGTTTAACAGATGAACGAATAATTATCCTTCATCTTCTTCATCATTCCCCAGAACATTGAGGGAAAGAGATTTGAAATGTAGAACATGGTTCAGGAATACCAGAATGCCCTTGAACTACCCTTTGCGGTCCATCGTCAAATTAGGACATCCGGAATCTCTGATTAGCCAACCACTATGGTCTTGGAAACTCATTCGCAAGGCCAGTATATTTTCAACCGGACTGATGGAAACAGACAGATAATCGAAATTAGTTCCTCATTTTGTTATTGATACGTATCAACGGTACCATAGTACACTTGTTCGTCGAACGAAGGTTGGATTCGAATTCGGGTCGACAGGAAAATTCAAGGTTCGCACACCCCTGGTTCAAAGGTGTGAGGTTTATATTTGAAAGTCATTTACCGTAGACTATGCTATCGTTCTTTTTCAACATTTCGCACTTTGATCATCGATTGACAAGATTCCGTAATTTCATTAATAACTGTACTCGTTTTTTAATCTTATTACTCACTCAATATGAATATATATTCTCACGAAACTTTCAAGTTTGAATCAATAAATCGTCAAAGCAGCATAATATCATGAGATTCCTCGGTGTATATCTCGTATGCATGAAAGACAGTTTATTCTTCTTTCTCCCATGTTTTATGAATGAGTTGAAATAAGCGTCGCAGAGCTCAATTCTTTTTGTCTCATGCCATTTGGAGTTGTTGAAAACGAATGAATTGAAGCGATGCAAGCATAAAAAGCACATTGTTTATTTACATATCGCAAGCTCGATGGTACGGTACGAGAATTAGCTGTGTGTTATTTCTTTTTGAATGACAGTGCTAGGGTTTCAAACTCCTTCAATTGAAAATATTTTCGTTGATAGTAAACTTATTTTGTTAGGAGCAGAATATCGTACAAGTATTACCATTTCGAGTTCCTTCAGAGTAGCTGGTGATACATCCGAATGTCTTCTCGCCTCAGGAATTCTGGGTGGTGCCAGCCCACTTCCAAGAACTCCTCCTATCTGACTACCGCTATGACAACCCAGTCTCGCATCGCTGTGTCGTCTACGAATAGCTTCCTGTCGTTGCACTTCCAATAAAGAATCTGTTGACTCTTGAGTTGTGAGCAGTTGATCTCTCGAAGCAATTTTTCTCCGACAAATGATACACCGCCAAGAGGACTGAAACATATTTCGTTCGATGTTTTCAAATATATGTACATACGTTAGTTTCGGTTTCTTATAAAAATATTCAAACGCTATAGGAAATTTCAAGGAAGATTTTCATGAAACGTGGAATCATTTATTTATTAGGGATTCATGAAAGATTACCAAAAGAATTGGATACACAATGATTATGAAAACAAACTGCCTTCATCGTGTAGAGAATAAAAGACGAATTTTCATTCCACTTTACTTTGGGTAAATATGAACAAGCCGAGTAAAGTGGTGGAAAATGTTCTTGAAATCTCCAAGTGAAATTCTTCTTTCAGTAGAAACTTGAGTGTGTTTGCGGATAATGGAATTCTTTGACTCTTTTCCCACATAATGAAACAAAGTTATTTATCTTTTAGATTTTCTTGTATTCAAAACTAATATTCAAATACATTCTGTGATATTCTTCATTTCCGTGTTGCGAATGATGTTTCTAATTCTACACTGATTCGAGATCTCACCGATAACTACGAAATCGAGTTCCGAAAGTACTTTTTTTTCCTGCAAAGTTTTTGTAGTGCTTCGATAATACAGTAATTTACTTGAGGGACAAAAGTGATCCTATTATTCCGAAATCTCTACTCTATTGAATCATCACAATGAATAATCATGGTCTCATCTTTGGCGTGAGAACCCTAAAGGATGTACTAAATATTCTTCAGGAAACCTTGTTGTGCCAATGGAATGGAGGGTAGCTGTGGATCCTTCAGATCTGATAGGACTGAACATTGCAATTTACCAACAGAGGGAGATTATGGTGGATAAGAAAACATCGGTTGTCTTCCACTCTACAAAGATACCGGGTGAAGTTGATGATGGCTGTGATGACTACGCTGGATCCGCTATAATTGAGATTTTGACTTTGAATCTATAACCCTCTCCTTCGCAATTAAGAAATTTTAAATTCTGGAGATGAGTTGTACAGTGAAAACTTTGACGCGGTCGATTTCATGTATTTATATTCAAATCTTCTGTTGATGCTATAACAAAGAATTTCGTTTGTCCTTTGGCGAAACGCCATTCAATTAGAGAAAACGTATTGACTCATGCAGGATGGGAACCACAAAAAATTCATTGTTTTCCGATTGGTTATTCTACTTGATAGGAATATATCATTGATCAATTCACTTAGAATTCCCGGTCAGTCACCAACCTGTTGTGTGAAATCCAGAAGAAACTTTTCCTTCTGGAGCGAAGGTATTTTTTCGTTATTTTCTGAATTTGTAAACATTATTCTATCCATAAAGTTGCACGAACTCTGTTCATACGTTACAAACGTGGGAATAATGTCACAGTTGAAGAAATGTCTTGCACTTTAACATAGAGAGTATTGGGGGTGGAAATTTTCAACTTCATGCATAAGACAGATGATATGAAAGGTGAAAAACAAACATAAAACCCTAACAGGAAGCAAATGAGAGCTTCACTCTCTTCAACTGTTGTAACAGACAGTTCTTCCCGTGTGACATTCCGAAGAAGTCGTTTTTTATATCCTTTCAGAACAATAACAGTATCTCAAAACGTAGAAAATCACGGGATTTCATCAGATCTTCAATCTTGAGCTTGATAAGATTATTGCAAGCGCTCTACAAACTGTTCTGATCCAACAAAATATGAGAAATATGTTAGCAACAGGGTTGAAAGTGATTCAATCAGCGCTCAATTGAATTGACATTCAATCAATCCTTAAAGTTTCATTGTTAATTGCGATTTTCTTCAATTCAAAATTCAATTTGTTTCTGAATTCAGAGTTTTTTCAATCAACAATCAAAACGGAGTCCTCATTCAAAATTTTCTCAATTAACAATTGAATTCAATTCTCAATTCGTATTTGTTCAATGAATAATTGAATTAAAAATTCGAAGTTTCATTAAATTAACGACCAAATTTCACTTGAGATTGAAATTTTTGCAGTTAACAATTGAATTTGATTCGTAATTGTAATTGCTAATTGAAAAATTGTCAATTTCGCAATGATGTTTATTTGTTAATTAGAATATGAATTCTGTTATAGGGACTCTAAATCTATTGTGTTTTGATAGATAACTGAGTGAAGTGACCCGTGAAGGCGATGACGAAGAGTACGCATGATAATGAAGACACAAATGTACATCACTTTATATTGAAAATTGTTTCAATTAAACAATACATTCGGAAATTAAAATCAAATCTCTTTTGAAAAAAATTAAATTGAAAATTGAACCTCATTGTTAATTGTAGACACCTCCAATGAAGAATTCTTTATAATTGTTGATTGCAAAAAATTCTAATCAAGAACTGAAGTCAATTTTTAATAAAAAAAGATTCAATCGAGAGTTGAATTTCCTTGTTGATTGGAAAAAAATTTCAATTGAAAATTTAATCCAATTATCATTTGAAAGGGATTTCAATTAATGATCGAATTCAATTGTTGATTGAAAATACGTTGAATTAAGAATCAAATTCAATCGTCAATTGAAGACATTTTCAATTCACAAATCGCCTTAATTTGTTGCTTCAGGGAAGATTCGCTGTGCGGTCTTCCGCGGCTTGCAAAATTAAATAAATTTTGAGCTTCCGGTGTGGAATCGCGTCTTGTATCGGTTGGTTGCCGATGTTTCGCCACACGGAGAAAATAATTTAGCTGCAGCAGCTGAGTAGCTAGCACGGACACGGACAGTCATTAAATTAGCTCCTGCAGCTAAATTTTAGCTGTTACTGCGAATAAATTGACTACGAATGCAAATTTCTTTGCTGTAACAGCTAAAATTTAGCTGCAGGAGCCAATTTAATGGCTGTCCGTGTCCATGCTAGTTACTTAGCTGCTGCAGCTAAATTATTTTTTCCGTGCATCATTGCAGCCAGCTTCTTCAGGGCGGTACCATACAATATTATACCACCCTGAAGAAACCACACGGGAAAAAAAGAATAGTTGCAGCAACTACTTGAATAGTCGATTTTCGACCATCTACTTAAGTAGTTGCTGCATCTACTTAGTAGTCAGAACAAGTAACACGTTAGCTGCCTCAACCAATTCAAAATACCTCAGGTATTTACGTCAGTTAGTGCAACTATCGAGTTCCTTGTCCTGACTACTAAGTAGCTGCAGCAACTACTTAAGTAGATGGTCGAAAATCGACTATTCAAGTAGTTGCTGCGACTATTTCTTTTCTACCGTGCAGCTGCAATGATGGCGAAACGTCGGCAACCAATCGATACAAGACGCGGCTCCACTCCGGAAGCTGAAAATTTATTTAATCACCTTAATTGTTGATTGAAAAACATTCTAATTCTAAGAATTGAACCTCATTACCAATTGGAAAAATTCAATGGAGAAATGATTTCAATTTTCAATCTAAAAAACGTTGAATTATGAATTAAATTTGATTTTTCAACGAAAAAAATTTCAATTCAGATTTGAATTTGATGATGAATTGTGTTTTTCTTCCATTACTTGATTTATAGGGGTTGACTCGAGACTCTGACTCAAAACTGAAAAATAGTAAATATAATTCATTTTCACGATCTTCGGAGACCGATTCCCACATCACCCTGGTGAAAATGGAGCGCACACTTAGAAAAAAAAGTCATGACCGTAATGAATATTTCTTCCGGCCAAGGAAATGAATTCACCCAATAGTGACAATGAAATCATTTCATGGGACTTATCAATCTGAGTATTCATGCAAACAATGTATTCAAATCTGAAATTCTTGAGCCTGAAGAAACATTTCTTTGAATCAAATACCCTTTCTTCAGTGAAAATAAACCTACTCTGATTCCATTGATTATTTCTTCGGAGGAATGAAACCACTCAAACATTCAAAAAAGAAAGTTTTTGAATCAATTAGGAAAATTTCCAATCCATCGAAATAAATCATCAACTTCGAGATGTTCTTTTTTGACTTCATGAATTCCATCCTGATTCAATAAATGATGTTTCAGAAGTCATTGAGCACAATATCAGATTTTTTCTGTAAAAAAAAATTATCACACTTGTAAAGCTTTCATAATCCACTCTGGTGTTCCTTTAATCTGTTGATAACCGGGAATTCTGAGCACTTTGGATCAAATGAGACTTCATTGATCGTTCAGCCATGCCGTCTGTTAGGCGAATAGTGACTATCACTCCATGCGGGACCTGTAATTCAATGCCATAATCTGAAAGAAATATTTATTTAGATGAAGTAATACTTACTAAGAAGACAGAGTGATTAATTCTTTATATACAAACCATACTGTCGAAAGAGGACTTGTGAGAAAGTGACTACACCTTGCGAGAACCCACCGAAAGTCGCATAAGTAACTAAAACGTAACGTGATTTCGAAAATCCATTTCTTTATCTTACTGAATTTTCTTTAGAATCAATTGCACATACTTTCATATCGATGAATGAAATCATTTGAATATAAAAATCATTCTGTGGATTTGAAGAAATACAAAATCATGCTTACCAAATATTACTTTCATTCCAAGCAGTATAGTATTAATTCGAAAACGTTGTTATTAACAAATTTGTACACCTTGAATTGAAAATTCGAGCTTTTCCTACAAAACGTGACGTAATAAAATTGAAGAAATAAGTTATTGAATTTTCAATCGTTTTTGAATGAAATTAGAATCATGCCTTGCACTTCGCGGTCTGACTAATCCAAAGAATTAATCTTTGTGTCAATAAAATGTTTCTTGGTTTGAAGGAAACTGAATTCAATAGAATAATATCTTTCATTTAACGAAAGAATTCATTATTTCTATTGAATCATCATTGTTTGAAAGGACATGTATTCAGTTCAATGAGGGCCAGATTCAAAAACATGTATTTCTTTGATGTAATGACTTTTTTTTCTCAGTGCATGGAGCGACGCGGAAGAATAAACGAAACAATACTCAAGCGCGAAAGAAGCGGAAATTGAAACGTTTTTTATACTTCATTTGTTTCAACATTCGCTCTTGCGAACCAAAATCTTCACCAGGGCGAGGCAACTGTGGGCATGAAATAGTTGGGAATAACACGTCTGAGAAGATGAAATTGATTACATCTAGAACATTAAGCGATTGTTCTCCACTCAAGATCAAGACACGACAAAACAAGACAATACGTTTTTCAAGACTACAATAGTTTTTGAATAAGCTTTATTGTTCCAAATAAAAAAAATGTATACTTCAAAATTCCCCTTTCATTCCATTCTCCAAATAGTTGTATGTCGAGCCAACGAATCTTGCATCAGAACTGGTAACATTAATTTTTGTTCGTTTCAATCGAGAGTCTCGAGGGGAGAAGAGTCCACCTCTACTAATTCACAACCCTGGTCGAAAATATATGAATTCAAGAGATTTAATACATAGCACAAAATGTTCCCTTGGGATGAATCACGAACTCCACTCAATTTCATGATCGTCTACTATTTCTGAGAAAGTACATAGAAAAAAAAGTTGTCTTAATTGCACAAAAAATTGTTTCATTATATAACGAAAACAATATTTTTCTTGTTCAAAATAGATTAGCTTCGAATTGAGAGAACATTATTTCAGTTCAAATTTTCCTTCAACTGAAATCATATTTCCCCAATTCGAAGCTCATTTATTTTGAACAAGAGAGATATTGTTTTCGTTATACAGGATGATTCAAAACTCGCGCACTGTCCTCCATAAGCATATTCTTCAGTCAAAATTAAATAATTCCCCTTAATTTTGAATTCCACGATTTCTTCCAGGTTTTTTTGGTTTACATAGAAAATGTGCTGTTGTGCTTTCCAATACAATTATGGTTGGTAGAAAATAAAAATAATGAATCTTAGTGCGGGCACATTTGAACTCGGCTCCAATTTGGACCAGCGTTAGGCCAAGATTGGGGTGAATCTATATCCCGAGCATGTGTGTACAATCCTCAGCGTGTGTGAATTTTGGTCCCACATTGGTCCAGTCTTGGCCCCATATAGGCACGATGGGACCCAACACTAGGAAAATGTATTCATTAGAAAAAATGGTTATTTGATTTGAATTCCCAAATTATGGGTTATAATACTTCATTTCATTGATTTCAAAATTACTCAAACTATCATTGTTCATATGAAATCTATTCTATAATCTGCTTTTATTCGGAGAAATTGCTCTTAAGTTTGAACTGCAAAAGTATCTCATTGTGATCATAAACTTGGTTTTCTGTTCAAAAAATAAAACTCTCGGAATCAAAATTCACAACTATTGAGTATATGGTTTCATTTTATTACCTGAAAAAAACCACTTGTATTGAAATGAATGAGATTATTATATTCTCAATTGTACCGGTTTATAAATAACAGTGGTTTCGGTCCTATAACTTCATGTTCTTGAATATAATAATTATTTTATTAGTCTGATCTCGCGTTATTTTTCTCATGATGGAAAGAGTTCATGATTTGTGAGCTATGTCTATTCATTTTATGAAATATATTTTCACTTGGAGGGAATAATTATTTTGGCGAAGGAAAAAATTATCATATCAAATACTTGATTGTTAAGAATTTCAAATACTAAGTATAATCACGCTCGATTTCCATACGAAACTTTACGTTATAAAATTGAAGTTGTATTTCATTGATTTTCACTTCGGAAGTGAATGATATTGACAAAAATAATGAGTTATTCAGTCAATAGAGTGCGTTTTTAATTTTAGGAAATTAATTTCGATGAGCTGATTTGATAGTAGGAATGAAACGATTTTTTATGGTTATGAAATTCTTATAGAGTCAAAAAGACATTCATTTAATCAATGAAATCCATTTCATCAATTCAAAGAATTTTTTTCCTCAGTGAAGGAACGGGATAATAAATAACGTGGCATCATTTATGAATATTTGACTCCTGACATCATTATAATTTGTTAGAATTATAATTAGATATCATGTGAAAGAGATTAGATCAATCCATCAAAACCATTGGCAGAACGTGTCATTATTCAACGTGTTTTCAACAATTTTTGAACCGTCATAACGTTATTGTATGGTTCAAAAACACTTCATTTGCCGCGAAATTTTAACGTCGCATCAACGGAAGAATATTTCTTCTCGACAATGCCTTTTCATTGGATATTCAAAACTTACACGGGGAACAGAAGTTGAAGAATCGAGTTGATATGAGCTTTTTGAAATTTATCCAATTGACTTTTGAAACATAAATTTCGTCGTATACATCTTGTTTTTGCGAAGATAAAAATGAAATCCACGTAAAATCCGATTCATGAACACAATAGAATGACAAAAGATATATCTGCATAATCATTATATTTATAAAACTTATCTTATTAGATAACTTTTTGATGGACTGAGAATAAAAGAAGGTGCTCGTAATGAGAGAAGAAGCATAATGAAGGAAAAGTAAAGAGGGTAAGCGAATCAAAGAATAAGAAAGAGGGCTAAGTGCCGTAGCTTAGGCGATAATATCGTTGAAAGAGGAAAGAGGTAAGTTCCTCGTTTAGTTTATCAACCCTTGAATCAACTCGATCTTTCCTTTCATCTGTCAACTCGGTAACAGAGCTTCCTAATGACTCAATCATCATTTTTTCAAGATGGACAATTGGAATCTGATTATTCGAATTTCTTCTGAAAGATATTAGGAAATGTTATGTAGCTTATTCTAAAGGAATGAAGTGACAAATAGTAAACATTTAGGTAGAGAAATCACTAAAATGGACCGTTTAAGTGGAAAATGACATTTTAGATCAGGTAATTCGGTAGTAAAAATGTTTCCTATTTGTATAAAAGAAAAAAGGACATCGAGATATAGGGAAATCTTATACAGAGAGTTTTGTATATGAACTATGGAAAGATGTAATCGAATCTCATTTTGTTTGAAAACAATTTGTTGTCATCAGGTGAATGCTTTGGAAGCGCTTGGGATGCACAGGAGCACGAGACTGATATCGGTATCGTTTTGGAATTGACACGAAATTGAGAATGAAGATCTAATATTCGGACATATCATCAATAGTGTTAATTCAATGTGGAAGTGATAGAAAAGGAGTATTTCAAAATGATACATGTAACAAAATTCCTCTGCGAAAAGAGCCGTATATCTCTCTCAAATTATAAAATATGTATACGATCTTATTTCGAAAATTGCTCAGTGGAAAAATTTCACTGGGAATCCCTGCAAATCTTAAAGACTTTCAGTGCAGTTTTTCAGAGGTGTTCATAGTTTTTCGAAGATGTTCATAGATATTCAGAGGAATTTTCAGTGGAAAAACACGGTGTTCCCGGATGTAAAGACTGATAGCGAAATTAATTATACATTCATATTGAATTTGAACTTCAATTAATTGATATTAATACAAAAATAATAGATCACTTGAACCTTGATTCGGCTGTACACAATAATATCCCACGAAAATTGTAGATAATATTCCAGTAATGTCATATGAATATCATTAGTTGTTAAGATAGATTCAACATAGGTCTTAAGGAGATACATGGAGGAAAAAATATACTACTTTTCCTCCTCTTGCTTGCCAAACCAGAAACAGGAAGGTTTGTAAAATGGATTTTTACATAAAAATAAGGTAGATTACGAATCAATAACTGAATTTTTGCTATATGCTTTGTAAAATTTGACCTTCAGCGTTTAAAACTTCAATCTTACCTATGACTTTTTCTACGATATCCGTAATCTTTCGTATTTTTATGTAAAAATCCATATTACAAATATTATATTCTTATCTCCAGTTCACTAAGGAAAATAACAAGAATTCTTATATTTCCGAGCGGCATTTTTCTCCGTATAATCTTCGAAATCGCAATACATAGAGTATCAAATATTATTTCCTGAAAATTTCAGATTGTCTCTGGTGAAAAATGTTGGAACAGATGAAGCGTGACACCTTTCAATTTCCGCTTCTCTTGCGCTTGGATACTGTTCCGTTTACTCTTCCGCGTCGCTCCATCCGCTTCCTTTTCCCCAGGGGTTCCATAAATTCTATTCAGAGAGATCTTACAATAAAATGTTTATTCGGATGATACCCTGATATCCCCTTAATAAACTCTGATAAAATGTTTCCATTACAGAATTCACTTTGAATTTTGAAATTTCTCGAATTTGTATGCTATTCTGGAGAAATTTCAGAGTTCCTCGCTGAGATGGAAAGCCTACTGCTGAATAAAGTGATGACATACAACTAGGTTTGTGTTCCTAAACTTTGCTCCCGTACTCTGAAATATCGATTTTCTATGTCTTTCTGATCAACTGAACAAAGCTGTGCTATTCATTCGACCAACTGATACTGCTACACTGATATTCAGAGTATAATGGTGGAGTATTGTCACTTTTATCAGAAATATTAGGCGATACCGATACCGTGTCCATCGATACCGAGACGATAGTCGCATCTGATAGTATTTCTCGATACCGGAACGAGACTTTCGAAGTATCGTCGAGAATCTCGTCTCGTGCATCCCTAAGTTTGAGTCAAAAGGAGAAAAGAAGACAGAAATAGAGAGAACGTGTGAAATTGTGATGAAAGATTCTTGAAAAATTTTACTACCTTGAATCATTGAATTTTTCAATTGACCGAATCAGCTTTTTAATCTGGAAGAAGGGTGTAATAGAATTGAATGGAATCATGACTTTCTATTCAAGAATAAAAATCATTGGGGAGAATCGTTCAATCCATTCATACGGATCTTTTGAAATAAGAACATGAAAGAAATTTCATTTATTGTGGAATAATTCCGTTCGCAGTGAAGAAATCTCTATAATTGGTAAGTACACACACCCATGCATCACAGCTTCAGATTTCACCCCTCAACCAATCGATCTCTCTGAGAGAATAAGAAGATTTGTGAAGATATTTGAGTTCAAGAGTGATACAACTGAACAAGAAACTCAATTATGTACGTAACCGCATGCTCTTAATCGATCTCTAATCCAAATGAATGTACAACAAACTATCCAATTGCGGATCTATCTTTTCATTCAGCTTTGAACATCATTGGATACTGAATTTTCATTGAACGATTCTCATACATAGTTATTCTTCTGTTATCAGAATCAATAATTGCCAGCTTTCCAATCACTTAATGTGAATCCAAAATGACTCAAAGAAGAGAATCATTCAACATCAGATGCTTCCAAAACAGGAATGTATTGAACATTGATTTCAAATTAATTAAATCCACCAACTATTGAAAATCAATTCAATGATGAATGTTTAGAAAGGTGCCCAGTTGGGACAACTAAATGTTAGTTACCGCAGCTAAATTTCTATTTACACTAGCCCGGACTCTATTTGGGGTGAATGAAAGTCTAGCTGTCTGAAATATGAATAAAATGGTTTATTCAATTATTGAAATGAAAAATTTAGTTGTGGGAAATAAAATTCAACTGGCGCAACTGAATTTTTATTCACAGTGGCTAAATTTTCTAGCTGTCGAGTATTTGAATAGACCCTTTCTCTCAGTGTAGCTAGGGAATGTCCTTCGGGACTATCGATTCGAAATGGCAAAGAAGAGACGTTGTAGACTATTCCTCATTATTGAGAAATGTATTACAAAAAAAATTGTATCGCAGATTTCTCTTATACCGTAAAACACGAATAAAAATTTCCGAACTTCATATTACAAGAATCCTCCTCCCAAACCTCTTCTCCTCCTTGAGTGATTAAAATTTCACCAACCTGAAGGAAAGGGAATTCAATTCCCAAATCATAGAAATCACTTGAAAACAAAATTCTCCAGCATGGTTGATATTCTCAAGACGATATTTTATGATTCATCTTAATCCACGTTGATTATGAAATACCTTCTACCTCGCAACACGATGATGCTTTACTTAAAATTTGCATGTAATTCGAAAAGAGATTGACAAGTGTTGATTACATAAACCATGCTACTCACTGGATCTTCGGTATTCGTTGTCGTTGAATATGCGCAATCTTCACACACTTTATGTTGACACTCGCAGCAAATTCTCGAGATTTCATCCACCCCAAAGGATTTACGACAAACTCTACACTCATCTCCGCTGCTCGGAGGCTTCCCGGATTCCGACTTCCTGAAAGAAGAATAAAACAAGTTTGGAAATTTAATTAATCTCTCCATAATGAAAGAACAATTCTCACCCTAATCGACACCACACAATTAATTCTTTATTTAACGTTGGACATTGCGACGAAAAAAGAGAAGAAAACACAACTATTTCAAATTCAACTCAGCTTCCTGTATCCGTGCACAACGAAACACGTCCATTCCAGAAATAAATGAATTTTCGTTCAGTGAACACAGGTACACGAGCGAGCGTGTGGGGGAGGAAGTCAATTTGCTGCTCGTCGATGAATCAATCGGTGATCTTTAATAGACTGGTACAATGTCAAATGTTCTTGAACCGTGACCAATCAACTGGTCATTTGATTGACAACGAGCAGATCCTGGAAAATAGATAGTTTCCTTGGGTATCTAGGGATACGAACTTGACGAGTCATCGCAATATCTTACCATGCATTGGACATTCAAGATAATAATGAGAGAGGGAGTGTTGTTGTGGATTATGAATCGATTAAAATACACAGGGTTGAACCACGAAGGGTGCAATGAAGATGCAAAAATAAAAAAGGAGAAAAAAAAAACTTGTTAAATATGAACCACGAAAAGTCCCATGAATTTTATGTTAGCGAGTTTCGTGCATTTTATGAGATGCCACAGAGATAATTTCGAACAAAACATTGTCCCCACGACCCACAATTGTATGCATACATACATTCGTACAATCCACATCCGATGGAACAAAAGAATTGATAATTTAGGACGATACATCAACGATACTCACGGTTTTAATGTTTCCACGAGAGACGTGTCTTCTTTTGGTTGCGTGTCCTCGATAGGGGTGCCCTTGGCTGGTGACGCTTTCGTAACTGGAAGGAAAGAAACAAAAATAGAGGACAAACTTTTCTCTACGAAACACGCTTGGAAGAAAGGCCGTCCAAAATAGTTGCAATATATGAGATAGGTGCTCAAAGCTGAGAAGTATTGCTATTCGTGAAAGGAGCGACTTCCTTTAAGTTTTACATCACGGTAAGAGAGAATCGATTTTCCACCGACGCTTTCGCTTTTTTTCCTCCTCCTTCGTTTTTCTTTGGCTTTAGCTTTTAACCCGCATATCTGCAGGGTCTTTCAGGTTCGCTTTAGATCTCTAGGGATTCTTGAGAAGAAGAATAAGGAGGAAAAAATTCGTTGAATATTCAAGAGTTGTTCGATACGTGGGTTATAGGAACTATCTATCAAATATGATGGATTGAAATATTATTTAATTGATTATGCATTGATATTCACGGATGGTGGTTATTCGAACGTGATTCGATAAAAGAATGCGAACGTGTCCAATTTTTATACAAGAAATCGTATTTTAATACGGGAGTTTTGATTTTTTTCCTTTGATTGTCGTGTGGAAATGTCTGTAGGGGAGGGTTTTCTATTCATCCGTTTTTTTTTTCGTGGGTGAATATATCGTTAGTTGATCGTTTACATTTAATTCACTTCACTCACAGAAAGGATTTCTTGAAATGAGAACATTTTTTTTGTCGCTCGGACTAACCTCATTTTTTTCTTGAGCCTAGAAAATTTTACTTGAATCAAGAAAAATTCGTTCTGAAAAAATGAGTTTTGTCCCAGCGACAAGAAAAATTTTCTCATTTCGAGAAATCCTTTCTGTGAATGTTGTCTTACGAAAGTCAAATGCTGTTGTGGGGGTGGGAAATCGTTGTTAATGGCTTCTTGATGATGAATTGAAAGATTGATGGATGTTTAGAAAAACTTAAATATTCAGATAAATTCTAATGTTATCGTGGAAGCGAAAATCCATTATATTTGACCTATATTTGGTCAATGCGTTATTCTTATGCGAAGGATTTGTTTTATATGTTACATATCTATCATACGTTACTCATATTTCGTCGAATATGTATGAACGTTTCATAAAGTTCAGATAACACAAAGAGCCGAATTATTGCAGAATGACATATTCCTTTGAATGAAATTCAAAACATGAGTAGAAATACAAAGTTTTGTGCAAAGTGTAGACGCTGTGGACATAGTTTGAATCCATATTATTGTTTGCACTGAGGACTTGCCTCGACAGTTTCTTATTGATACATATTTTGTGCACTTTTGTGGCAAGTTTCCGACAAATTTCGTACTGTACAGATACACTGATAGAAATTTGACCTCCTGTAACCACCTTTTGGGTCGTATATGCGTACATCAATGGTCTGTTAGAATTTTATTTTCGATTTGTGTTATATTTTAGAAATTAACACCGATTTGAGCACACAATAAAAAATGATGTGTATTTTTAACACACCCCACACAGCACCGAAGATTTCATTAAGATTGCAGAAATCTAACATCTGGAACATTGAAATATTTCTATGACATTACATTTCAATGCAATATTTCTGAATTATTTCTGCAATGCCTCAAGAATATTTATGAAATATTTCATTGTAATACATCTGAGACATTCCAAATAGGTAACATTTCAATTGACAGATTTTTGACATATTTCTGTGAAAGTATACTGAAATGTAATGAAGGTGAAAGATTGAAATGTAATTGAGACATTACTGAAATCTGTGGTGCTGCATGGGACGTGCATGTCACAAACGGTCCACTCAAAGTTTTCCATATAAACTCTCCCCACCCACTCTTTCCATCTTGTGCGAAAAAATCTTCCAAACGGGATTATATACGTAAATAGTATTGTTGGTTTTTAATTCAAATTCCTGCTGGTGATATATATCGGTCGATAAACTATATTATTCAAAAAGATGTTCAATCAGCAAACAAACATTTTTTTGGTGCATTAGCAAATTCATAATGATCAAAAATTTGTTAGTGTAGGTTGAAGCCTACTCAGCCTACTGATAAATTGGCCACTGATTGCCATTTAAACTGGGGAAATGTTTTTCCGTTTCTGTTTTGAATTTTCTTCACGTTCTATTTGGATCACCTTTCATCCAATTGCGTTTAGTTGAAATTTGTTGTCACCGATAATGCAATATATTTGCTATATCACGAGTGAAAATTTTGAGAGGAAAACTCTCAGGTCCAAACAAGACGTGCTTGATTTCTGTTAAGATCTCGATCAAATTTCGTGAACAAATCAAGTTAAGAGATTGTACAAATCTTATGAGATTCCATGCACAAACCTGACGAACGTCCCATTGCAAAATACAGAATAATACACTTGGAGGATTATTTTGTTGAATTAACAAAAGTTTTGTTAATATGAAAAAACATTTTAATGATAGTACACAGCAAAAATTTTTTGATGAATTCTGGGACAAGAAAAATTTGTATTAACATTTAAAATTAATCGTAATAATTCTAACTAAATTGGAGTAAATTTCATTCCAAATTATTACTTCAATTATTTATTATTACTCGCATTCTCTGAAAATTTCATTCAGTTTTGAATGTAAGTTCGTTTATCTGAGCTTGAAACTATCCGTTGAAGAACTCAAAGGGCTTCAATTATTCATGATTGCTCAGCGCTAAATATGTTTTTTATCGCGAAAAATCAACTCTGATTCCCAACCCACCTTTGGAAATCCTATATAGAATCATATAAGAATTTAAAATGTTTTCAAATTTCAGAATTACAAAATTATCACGTTTCCGAGAAGAACTGGTTAGATTAAGTATCATTTCTTCATTTCAATACTTATATCACAGGAAAAGCCTCTTCTCGATCATAATTCGTCAATTATACCAAAATTTAGACGCGATAGTGAAAGGACTGAGAATATGTTCTAATTCAACGAGCAGCAACACGCGAAACAACGCATTCGTAATCTGTGCTTGTGCTACACATAAATCATGCACGAACTAAGTATAATTTATTCTGCTTCATTTCAGGTCCATTTGTGTACATAAACTGAACATGTAATGTTGATGTATTTTTTTTCCCCCGACGAGAGAAAGATCACCGAGATCTAACATTGCTGCTAATTCTTCAACGTGAATTTCACATCACGAGCAACAGAACTGTTTAAAGAGGAACAACACTTTGAGGGGTTATGAAAATCGATGTTGCTTTACGTATCCTTAAAGCGAATACTTTCAGAAAAGTGTGGTTATCAAATTTGAGACAGAGGGTTGCAAAATTGATTATTATCTCACTACGTGCAATCCATGTCAAAAAACGTTGCATGAATCATGTCCGTGTGAAACTGATTGCCACGAATAATAGAGATGTTACGCATGAAAACAACTTCCACAATATGAATTATGTGTAGTTTATGCATCAATTATGTATAACATTGGTATTCATATCAGGTTGGTAAGAAAGTCTTGCAACACACAAAAAAAGTACAAAAAAATGTTTTTATCTACAACTCGTACTCAACGCTCTGGTAAACTTTGCATGTCCTCCGTCCAAAATTGTTTTGGTCGTGGTAGGAGCCAAGTCTGGTGAATACGGTGGATTCGATAAAATTTCCCAACCCAGCTACGAAATACAGTCTTGTGTCATCTTAGCTACGTGGGGTCAACCGTTGTCATGGAGAAGTCGAATTTAAATACGTCTACGCCTTTTGAGTTTGATAATTTCGACCAGTTTTTGCAGTTGTGTAGTGTAAGTCTCCACCGACATCCTGGTTTTAGCTGGTAGCAATGCGTAATAGAGCAAGCCTTCAGAGTCCCACCAACAAAAGAGTAATACTCTCTGTACTTTGTGAGGCAGTTGAGAGGTTGGCTCTAGTTTTTCTCCTTTCGGTGGCCACTGCCGCTTGCGTGTGTGGTTAACATAGAGCACCCAACTTTCATCTCCAGTGACGATTTCTCGGAGAAAATCCTTTCTGTTCGGACGATGCAGGAGTGAAAGACATATAGACACCCGTGATGTTTTGTTTGATTCGTTGAGATCGTGTGGTATCCAAGACGACACAACTTTTCTATATCCCATCTCTTGTAAATGTTGGAGAATCGTAGGGTGGCTACAACCGAGTTTGTTGGCTAATTCTCGTGACGACGTGTTAGGCTTTGCCTTTATAAGTGCACGTAGTTTGTCATCGTTAACAGCTGATTTCCTGCCGGACCTGGGTTTGTCTTCAAAAGATGTATCGCCTAGACGGAAACGTTGATACCAACGAGATACAGTTGAATGATGAACAACGTCTGACTTGAACGCGCTGCAAATACTAGCGGCTGCAGCTACTGACTGCGCGGAACAGCTGACTGGTTTATAAACACTGCGGTATGGGAGGTTCTAGACTAACCTCGCATAGACAGCTCTCGAATGTTCTCGAACTTTCTTATTAGGAAAAATAGATCAATTGAAAAAAAAATTGTCGCAAGATTTTCTTACCAACCTAATATAATCTATCCTTGCACCGATTTGTCAAAACAGGGTCCAATATAGGGCTGGACTCGAGACTCTCGGGTAAAACCAACAAAATTCAATTTTACCAGTTCTAATGCCAAATTCGTTGGGTGAATGTGTGAATATTCAAAAAATGAAATGGGAGGAAATTTTCGAAAATTTTTTATTTCATTTCGGTTCACTGAGATTTGTTCAAAACTGTTGTAGTCTCGAAAAGGGTCTTATCTTGTCTTGTCTTGTTCTTGAGTGAAAAAAATTGCGCTTCATGTCCTGAATTCAATCAATTTCAGTCTCTCAGACGTGTTATTTCCAAATTATTAAACCTTTCAGTGCGTACATGGGTCATTTTTGTCTAGGTAATTTCTTCCACGACGAATTCTTCTGAGTAGTATAAGATCTAGGTCCCCATTTCACCACCTAAAAAAACTTGACGGTAGAGATCATCTCTCTGCTGAGAGGCAATCGGAGTCGTCAGTCCCGCTATCAACAGCAAACTGTTGGAAACTTCTACGGATACAAATGACCCACGTACCCGCGAATAGGGGCCGTTTCGTGTGAGGTGTTATTTGTAAATTTTCATGCCAAAAACATCCTTAAAGCACCAGTTTATGCTCCCAATTTCCTTCGAACACCCAAGTGATTTTTAAAAATGTTCGAGATTATTTGTGATTTGATATAGTTTAGTTGATGTATGAGTTGTATGTATGATTGAATATAAATTACTCGAGTTTGAGGATAATATTCACGAAGAACCGAGGCCCGTAAGTTGATCCTTCTCGAGCCCAGATTTCCTCTCTATGGCCCTGCTTACACGAAGAAAAAATACGTTTTCCCCCTATTCTTCGTACAAAAACATTATACGATTTTGCATGCTCAAATAATTATATATTTTGGGAAATATTGGATTTCCATTACTGTTCCCTGAAAGCTCTATCCTTGAACTACGAAATCCTCGAGGGATTGTTTTTGACACAGGATTAATAGAAAGTTACAATTTCTCACTTGAAATCAGGAATTTCCTTTACTTTTCACTCATTTGTGATTTTTAAAGCACAGGAGATCTAATCGTTGCCTAATTTTCAGTGCATAGGTTTGTTCTACACACTTGAAAGTATATTCACGAATTTCGGCAGATTTTTTGGATTTCTTTTTCTACGTGAAATAATGGCTAGACATGAATGACCCATGTGCGCCCTGAAAGGGTTGAATGCCCAGATTTGACTTGAAGTAGAAATTTGTCTTCGAAGATCGTAAAATTGAATGATATTTACCACTTTTGAATTTTGCTCAAGAGTCTCGAGCCCACCTCTAGTCGAATATTATGGAGCTGTGTCAAAAAATGGGATGAGGTCAATCGAATGCTGATGTAACAGTATTGTGAAGCATGTAGATCGATTTTTAGAGTCAATTTGTGCATCCGACATAGCCTTGATATCGCTAAACTGACGTTTAACTGCTACTTCAATTTATCGATTCTTTGAAAATATTACGGGGAAAAATCTCGGGGAATCTTGTCTATTGAAAGTAAAGTCCACATGGAAAAAGAAAAAAACAGCTAAAATAAGTATACAACTCGTAAGTGCATATGGACCCATTTTTCTTCGTTGGAATAACATTTCTTCCATCAATTTGACTGATGAAAATAAAATTATGTAGAATTGGTTGAATAGAATAATAAATTTGTTACTCCAACGAAGAGAATGGATGCATATGCGTTTTCAAGTTGAATAGTTATTTCAACTAACTTTTTCTCCCACGTTGTAAAAATGATGTCGTCTTTTACGGAGCTTGTAACGGTGTTCGAGATGAAATCGGTTTTTTTCCTCAAGTTTCTCTCTAGGAAAGTGTCAAAAGCCATGTGAGTTACTAGACTCTTCCTTTAGATTTCTACTAGAGTACATCCATGCTTTGAGAGGTTATACATAATTTTACATGAGTTACATACAAAGATCCCCTCGAAAAAAATTGCTCGAGTACAGCATGCACTTGAATGCATCCAAAGTAGTTAGGTCGTGAAGTGGACAATGCTTCAACTCATTCTGATCGATTCTAACCGATCATTAATTTCCAAAACTTTTGAACATAAAAATAAAGAAAAAGCATTGTGATATATATACAATTATACATGATTATATGTAAACGATATTGAATTACGTATGAATTATATATTATGAAAAGTTTTCCACTTGAGAAGTATTGCAATGATAACGACTCCACATCCATTACTACAATCTACGTGGTGGGGGGCTGCCGACAAAGCCGCTAAGAAGGTCACAGCTCTTAGCAGGCTTATGGCGAACGTCGGTGGCCCCAAGTCGAGCAGAAGACGATTGTTGATGTCCACGGTCAACTCGGTCCTCCTATATGATGCCGAGATCTGGGGGCATGCCACGGAGAAGAAGAGCTGCAGTGCGCGACTCGAGCGAGTCCAAATACTCGGAGCGCTTCGGGTCGCGTCTGCATATCGCACAGTCTCTGGTCCTGCGGTGTTTGTTGTGTCCGGAGTCGTTCCCGTTGCGCTTCTCGCTAGGGAACGACAAAGCATCTTCCGGCGAAGCAGGGCTGGAGAGCAAAGAAGCGCAGTGGCGGCCGAGGAACGTACCCGCACGTTCCTCGCGTGGCAGGCCTTCTGGGATGGGGAAACCAGGGGAAGATGGACCGCAAGACTCATTCCCCTGGTCAGACCGTGGACAGAGCGCGAGCATGGAGAGGTGGTGTACTTCCTGACCCAGTTCCTTACTGGCCATGGATACTTCAGGAGGTACCTGCACCAAATGGGGAAAGTAAGTGCCTCTATTGTCCCGACGAGAGGGACCATGCCGAGCACACATTTTTCGAAAGTGCTCGGTGGGAAGCACATCGGGTGGCGATACGAACGGAGCTCGGAGACATCACTCCCGAGAACATCGTGGGTCTGATGCTCCGAGATGACTCCAGTTGGCGGGCGGTGGACTCCTTCGTACAGTCCATCCTCCGCCTCGAGAAGGTAGACCTGGACAGGGCAGGGTAACTGGCGGCGGTCTTTCGGCTACAGGGAAAAAAAAGGGCCCAGCTCGAAGTAATGTGATGAACGGTTCCGGGCTGGGTCCGAGGAGGGAAGAGGTGGGTTTTAGTGGGTAAACTGCGATAGGCGCTTAACATCTTCAGCTGAAGCAGGAGTCCCACACACCGGGGAGCAATAATACCAGCTCCCTGAAGGTGCATAAAGCATTTCCCCCTCTATAAAAAAAAAACAATCTACGTGGAAAAATTGGCAAAATTATACATAATTTATATATATAATTTTCATATGATTATACATAAATTGTATATAATCAAGAAAATTTTTCCACATGAGATCATAAGTTGGTGGAATATTTCAAATTGTTTTATGGATATAGTGTGTGAATAAATCAATAATCTTCTCAATGGTACGTGAAAAACGATCCAATTCGTTGTTTTTTTGTTCGACGATCGCATTGTTTTACATTCAGAGTTCCTTCCTGAAAGTCAATTGGCGCTCGAAACTACTAGTACATTGCTAATTTCAGAAAACGTAATACCACCATGGGCTGAACTCATACCGCTATTTCACAGAGAGCTCTTTGGATTAATCGATGAAAATAAGAAGAATAATTCACAATAATTTGTTTACTGATCTTTTAGTAAATGTGGATACACATCTTGAAATATATTTGATATTTATAAACAATTAAAGTCATAAAAACATGAACAAAAATTCCTGAAGTGGGATATTTTGTTCCTTTTTTCATTATGAATTGAAAATTTTAGTTCCGGTTATAGCGACACTTCTTCTTTTTCTTCTTCTTAAGGAATTATTGGATTTTATTCCCAGACGTTCCTAACTGGAGATATTATGTTCACCGGTGTTTTATGAAACTCTCTTCAAACTGCCGCATCTCCGCAAGATTCGATGAGAAATAAACGAAACAAATTTTTTTATATATCTTAATATATATATAAATTCCCATGTATTGAAGAATCAATGAATGAGAATAATTTTCCCCACACCCCCTTCAACGGAGAATGCTTTGAAAAGCGTAATGCTCACACTATGACGGAAAAATTGTAAAATTTGAATTAAAATTCTTCAAAAATTAATCCAAAGACGAAATCGGAAAAATTACCAAGATTCTGATAATTATACCCACTAGGAAAAATTCTCAGAATTATATATAATATAAACTATATTGAGTTATATAATATGTATAGTGGTTTATATATCGAATTTTCTTTTACAGTGTATATATAAATATATTATCTCAAACCTCCTTATCTAGCAGAAAAGTTCCCTAAAACGCCATTACTCGGTTCAATGAAACGAAACAGATAGGAGGAGTTACCGTCAAGAGGAATACCAAATAATCACCGATAGTAAAAACGTAGTCAAGCATACTATATTTGAATACCAGTTGCGAAAGTGTAATGATACGACATTAAGTTTAGTTAGTGTATATTAACTGCCGTAATTAGTTCCTCATGCTAATTCAGAGCAGGAGTAAATGAATCTTCCTTCCCTACAGTACCGAGGGGTTTGCTTCCATTTCTTATATAGTATAAGATGAAATCAATTGCTCGTTCTTGATACGGTAAAATATTCAAAAAAGTACGTTCCTCTGAGAAAGTTTTTGGTACTTATTTACACGGGTGTTGTATTCGATTAATGCCATCAGCAGAACTGATGACAGTAATAATCATTCAGAATCTTCAGTACATTCTTCCTTTATATTTTCTTCTCTTACATGAAGCAACATTTTGAGATAGAATTTTGCTAAGGTGGCTGTTGCTAATAACAGGAGTATCTTTGTACATGAACTCAAGTAGGATGTCAAAGCGTAGACCCTTTTCATGTATTCGCCTTGCGATAACCTTTGTGCTCCTCCTTGACGTACTGGAAATTCAATCAGCATTGTCGGAAACGTAATCCTTTCAGATTTTTTCCCAATTCGTGTGGAAGTATATATGTGTTCATTACGAAGAGATATTCTTACGCGCAAAGTTGCTTTTCTGCTTCGATTCAAGTGAATCTAGAATTTTTCTCATTTCTCTTCTCGATGTATGATTCAATCCTGGTGCATCATTGGATCACATAGGCTATTGATCGGAACGGCAGGGAATAATGGTAACCGTCGTTCATCGCATGTTTTTTATCACGCGGACTCGCACCGCGGAAGTTTGACCCCGTCGTGTATCACTCCCACACAATTGCTGTTCAGACACAAAGATTTTCACTGTGCACACGTTACCACGATCAGCGATTTCCCCAGATAGCCACATGACGCTCATTTATACTTCATTTGCAGTTCAAACTGTTGATGAATCCTGATTGTTTGAGGAATCTTTCTGGTTAAGATTGTCAAGAAAAATTGTTTTTTGATAGAAAAAATTGAAATATCGTTTTGAAAATTTGTAGATATATTCATTAGATCTTAGATATTTCAAAAAATATCGATGTATCAAATTAAAGAACATCTATACACGGAATTTCAATGCTGTATCGAACTTCTTTTTTTGGCAGGCCTTTGAAACCCTTCATGAGCCCCTGATGATGCCTTGCAAAGCCCAAAGAACACCTCGAGTGATTTCTACCAGGAACGCTTTGAATAAATTACCAAGGATGAACATACGGTCCAATATCGTTTACGATGCTGTTAAATGTGCCATAATCGTCTCCCATTCGGCACCATGTTTCTGAAAGATGTCGACCGTTATTGGGTTTTGAAAATCGCCAGTTTGAGCCAAACTAGGCGTCCTCGTTTCATTTCAGGCCCGGTTTTGATCAACCTTATAGGACCTAGACAGGATTGTCACGCACCGCATAGTATTCCCAACTTGGGCCTATGTAGGACACCCATGATGAAACTAATGCAGGCGCTGAAACTAGGACCTTCAAAAGGATAATAAATTGTTGCGAATATCATCAAATTGAATAATTATTGCAAGGAGGAAACTTCCTCGATTCAGAATTGGGCTATCCAAGGACCTATCTGTACCCAAACCACTTCGCCTTGAATTCAGACAGGGCCTGGAATGAGCCGATTCCAATTTCTATTCGGGAATTCCACCCAACAGTACTTTGTTCATACATTATCGGACTGTATCAGCAAACAGAACAGCCTTATTCAGTCTTGGAATTCACCATACAGTGATGTTTTTTCCGATTTTTTGACATTATTCACTGATAGTGTGAACACAGTAATCATGGATGAAATATTGTTTTGGGGGCATACACCGCAAAAAGTCGAAATTACCAATACGATTTCAGTAAATTCGCTTTTTAAAGTAGGTATATATTCAAAAGAGGAATTAATATAAGGGCAAGACCCTATGCAGGCTGTAGTTGGGTGCATTCAGATTTTCAAAACGGGGAAAACGTTGGAAATACAGCTTGGCCCTACATGGTTTATGTACAGGTATGCTTAAATCAAGAGCTTCGGGAGAATACGGGAAGCCTTGCCTCTATTAAGGCTGTAGGCTGTCTATGGGCTTTATATGGGTGTCCCTGACTTACAGAAATCAGGCTGAATATCAGCAACCCGACTAGACCTCTCAGTGGCTAAGGTTAATAATGCTTTCGAAGTTTCCTCTCCAATGACCTTCACATTGAAAAAACGTACCATAAAAAAAGTTCACTTGAATCACCAGCATGTGCAGTATTGTAATTCTAATACTGGACCTTATGTACAACGTTGTTATCATCTCGACTTCGGGTTGGTGCTGTAGAATCAACTGGCCCTATGGCAGTCGTTTGAATTTGCTAACACTGGAAACTGTGGTAACCGTACTACGCCAATATGAACGAGTCAGGTTCCAATTTCCACATGAAAAAAAGAAAGTGAATCACAATATGCGATCCACATTTAATCGACTCTTCCATTCCCTGACTGATCAATTTATGCAACCTTCTTTCTCATCATCTAATCAATCTCACTTTATTTCTCAAAATCTCGACTCTTCGATCTAGAGTATTTGATTGATTCTTGTTTTAACCGAGATCTCTATGACAAGCTTCTGCCGGTATTCAAGCGTGACGATCCTTGTTGAGATTCGAAAAGGATCGAGGTCAACCTAGTCAGATTCAGGAGATAAATTTCTAAACGGGCTAGCATAGTTGATAAAACGGCTGATTAGCAATTAGCTGCATTCTAGGCTACTCTGTCGGCCAGAGGTGGAATATACTTCTGCTGATGAGAGGGAATCCATCATAAACTATTCGATACTAACATAGCGTACATTGATTGATTATTAGTTGTATTGATAGTACTAGATTTCTTGTTCAAGTGAGTATTTATATGATGTGATTCTAAAGCATATGTATTTGTCGTATCCCCCTCACCCGTATGTGATCTCGACATCAATCAAAAACAGCACTCTTATAACCTCTTAAAGGTATTATCATGTGATTGATGACTCCCTTCAATACGACGGAATGAATTGCTGGAGCGGAGGAACCACTGTATTCTCACTTGTTGGTTCTTTATCGATTTCTTATCGATAAGAAGTGCGAAATGACTGTACGATTTCGATATATGAAGAGTGGTTCAAGCTAACAAGGATTGTTTCCCTCAACACAGTGCGCAAAATCCTTGATTCCCACATGATCGAGAACAGGAAAAACACTATATGCAACTCCTTTCCTTCGGAGTGGTAAAATTCCCGCTTATTTTACTTAGGTAACAACCTTGACGCTCGTACAGGAATCCCTCCTCTGTGAAAACTTTCCATGGAAAACTTCACATAAATATATGTGGAGTAATTAACACATACACGGTTCAAGGATTTTTTGTACTTTTCTGAAAATCTGCTATGAAATTATTGTAAAAATTTCACGAAATTAGACATTTTTATATAAAATACATTTCTTGGAAATTTATTTTCCACGGTGTAACTCTCCACCCTCGTTGCACAATCTATAATATTATAGATCTTATCATTCCATAAGCATCACTGACAACAATTTTAAACAAGGGGATGTTCAAATACATCTTTATGGCCCACTTTTGCGTCTTTGTAAAACTCGGTGAAGGACTTGTGTCAACAGAAGAACGCCAAAGCACATTTCTATTACGGTCGTAAAGTTGAGTGTGAAAAGCAATGAAAATTATTACATACATTCGATACAACTAGCTTTACCCGTAGTTTTATAACTTGATAAATAATGCTCTAGATTGGTGTTTCCTGCTTATTGCTTCACTCGCATCTCGCATATTTACTGTGGTTGACTTCGTGGATCTCATTTTATCTTTCAAGATCGATCTTTATTCAAACTGTAACAAAATGTTCCTCAACAAGCCTTACGATTATTGTCAACATTCGAGCAAGATTGAGGTCAACTCGATCAGGTCCAAAGAGATACATTTCAATGCCAGTAGCAGGAGAATGTTGTTAGGTAACATCATCAAACGCCGGAATATTTTTTTCATCTGTATCATATATTAATGATTACTATCATGATCCAATTATTGGATATAAGAGAGAGGAAATTTGATTCCCACTCTTTCGGTGTGAAATCTCAAGAACGTGATGTTGTTTCGGATGAAGAGGAAGATCCTCACGTCAACCCTTGGAAAACATGATTGGACGTAGATCTGATTTCACGCTTTACCCTGTGACGGTTCATACGACTTTTGACTCGCCTTCGCTTTTTAAGCTCTGTTTGACAGTGGAAGGAAACGAAATCGAATTTCTACACTGTGTAATCTTTGTTCCAATCAGCCCGTGTGAGATGTATCGTATATCACTCGATCATTTCAAAAAAGTACCCAATAAACAATTCATGATGGATGCATCAAAATTGATTTTTTCTGAATAATTCAATCTCCATTGTCACTCTGGGCGAATTTATGAATTTAGGAATGAATTAATTAATTATGTATGAAAAAAGGATTAGAAACATGAATCAAAAGAATGTTTGATATGGTTATAATGTAAGAAATGCACATAGATTACGAAATATCACACGGAGAAGAAAGTAATGCTGGCATAAACCACATTTTTTTGCTGACTTAAACAAATTTGTTAACAGAACTAACGTCTCAGCTGCTGGAGTGAATATTTTTGTGAGGACAACATATTTCTTTGTAGGCGCTATAGTAGCAAACCATTTTGAGGGCGCTGTTGGAGTTCTGATACACTGCTTCACCAACAGTGATTTTTTACAATATGCGTTGAGGTTTTTTATCAACTCGATATTCAATACGAATATATTTGACACGAAAGAAGCTTTCACAATGATGAATAATATGTGAACTCTGTATATCAGGGTATTTGCCCGTACAACACTACTACCGATCGCCGGACATTTCTCCATCGTTTCTCCGTTCCTCCACCTTGTATCCACGTCACCTCCACGGAGATGCGACGTGGAAGCGGTGGGTGTGCTGTTGGGGTACCATTTCGAAATAAATGCAATGAGAAGATGAATTTTGGAATTGAGAAGGAAATAACTCTGTTAATCCAATTTAATCACAAATCTGATTGAATATATAAAATCAATTGATGAAAATAACATGTTGCTGAATTTTGAATCGTTTATTGAAACGAATTAGTGCTTGAACAACACACGGAGAAAAAAGATCATGGAATGATCACTAGAAAAAATAGCAAACTGGTGACAACTACGAATTTCTGTTAGCGACTGTGTACAGAAATTCGTAGTTGTCACCAGTTTACTATCTTTTCTAATGATCATTCCATGATCTTCTTCCTCCATGCACAATATTCAGCAATTACAGACCAAAAATCTTGCACTCTTCAAACGATATTTTCAATTCCAAAAAGTTGATTCGAAGTGAAAAATAACGATGGTTCATCAGATTTTGAGACGTCAAAATGTCAGTTGGTTCCTGTAAACGATTCACACTCTAAGAACACAAAATAACGTAAACGGTTTGTCAGATTCTACGTGAGTGTAGGGTAAAATGGGGTGAGATGACGCACTTTCTAGATCCTCTGCAGCATAAATTAATACATCAAACCTTGTTCATTCAAGACAGATGTAAAGATTTCATTACAGGATTTAGATATTCTTTGAGTTCATAAGATTTGATGTATTATTCTATGCTGTGGAGGAGTAGGAAGGTGCGTCATTTTACCCTGATCTACTCTAGATAAGTGATTCTCAGACAAAGGTAACTACACAAAGGTTACCAAGGTTTGAACAGCACTGTAAAAAATAATCGAAATTCTCCTATGTATATCAACCTGAAAATTCCAATCACTGATTAGGAAATCAATTTCCGCTACATTTCTATAAAATTTCCAATAAATTTATCTGAAAATTCCAAACTTTATGGGATTTTTTCCAATATTCAACAGTAAATTTCCGGAAAAGTTCGGAAAATTCCTAAGGCATGAATGTATTAATAATACAAGAATTTCTCCATAGAAATTTTTCACAGTGAACATGAAATACAATCTACGTCGATAATTGTAGGATCATCATTTGACGAAACAAGTCTGAACTGCACAGTGACAAATTTTCCAAGTAGATAAATCATTCAAAGTCAGACAATATTGAACTCAACAAAGCTGTAGGTTGTGTTCGAGTGAAAATTGGAACAACTCTCAAGTCTCCATCCCTAATTCAACAGAGTACAGATCAGTTCACTTTTCTCAGTGTAGCAATGGATGTTTCTAATATGTTTTCATTGAAAAGGGGTATGTAATTTACTGATTATGTGATGTGAAGTATCACAAAGTGTAATGCCACATAGTATATTTGTCAATCATTATGAGGATTGGCAATTCCTGTCATTTTCATCACTGAATTTGAATTTTATGTGACTAAAAATTGAAATGCGATGTAACATCCAACAAAAACGAGTCAAATTTTGCGCCAACTTTGTTTATAAATTATGCATTCAACGGAGATTTTCAATGGATAATAATAAAATCCACGGCCAAGATTAGACTCCCAAGTCGAGTTTCAGTCTTTCTGATTTTCTGGCGAATATAAAAGGATTTTCAAAGGAATAAGCTCCAACTGTCAAAAATTTGTTGTAATTCTGTCTTCCAATACTTGCAAACTATGAAGAAACTTAAATTGATATTCAGAGTCCAATCTCAGGTATGGACTCAATTATTATCGATTTCAAATTCAATTTTATCAAGTCATTTATGAGAAAAGTTGACACAAAATTTGACCCGCTTCTCCTGGTGCTTGAGTGTCCTCAAGGAATAATTTCATAGAATATACTTTTACAGACTTTAGAAATGAAATCAATGAATTCCACTCACCATTTCCTGTTGCCATCATCAAATCTCGGCCCAGTTGTCCTAACCTCCCCAACGTAGTCCCGCTGTCGTCCGATGTAATCGACCCACCAGGTTCGGACTCCACCTGCGTCGTCACCATCTAAACAATCAATGTTTTCCACGTATTACATTTTGCCACTGATTGTTCGATGCATGGATGACATCGATACACATGATAAGAGATTCATATTGAACCATCTACAGATTAGGTGTAAATTATATATAATTTTCCGGGATTCAAGAGGCAACTTTTCATCACGAGTTGAAATCGTTCTTCGGAAGTTCCAATGCCCTCGACCTTCTCTAACATGTGAGATCAGAAATGTTCAACGCATTTTGTTTGCTTCTCAAACGAAGCTGAGCTCAATACACTGAAAAAAATGATCGTTCTCCCTACGAAACTGTATATTATTCGCAACGCATTGCTGTGGTAGCGAAGAGTATGTTTTATACAACGAGCCGTATACATAGAGAAAAGATGGGTATTGTTGTAGCACGAATACCAGATCGTTCTACCAATTTTTTCCCTAGTGGCGTAACGGAGATCCTTGGGCTCCCCTCCCGAAGATGAGGCCCTTGTGATTCAAGAAAAGACTGATTTGTGAAAAAATTTTCAAATTCATGTATGTAAATTTATATATACATATAAATGTGAAAATTTTTTCACATGGGTGGGGCCACCCCACGGTCCGGGGCTGCGGAGGTTTCCCCTATACCACTGCAGGGCATATTATAAGGGTCAGTTCTTACCAAAAAGTTAGTTCTAAAAGAAAACGACCAGTTCTAAAACGTAAAAACATCCATCATTTCCGAAGAAAACGCAAACAATGACTTTAGTATTGTTTCCATATTTCATTCATCGACTTACTTATGACAAGTTCAAGGTTTTATGAAACAAATTATTCCATCATACTTCCGTAATTCGAACACTGCATGTTTCAGATTCAGTTCCGCATTCTGGGAATAAATTGATTTCAAAATTTAACATTCAATTCTCCGAAAAAAATGGAATAAAAATTCTTTTCGAATTTATTCCAACATTCAGGACATTTCGTGAATTCATGATCTCCTCTAATTCCGCATATAACTTTAGAAATTCATTCCTACCTAATATACCAGGAGTTTTGGATCGATTGGGCTACATAGAAAGAAATTTGTAGTTCAATTTACTATGGGATTATTGCGATCGAGGAACAGGCTGATGTGCTAATGGGGCTGACTGTAAAACATTGTGAATTTGATCAGGCTTCTATTGTCTCGTCCTGGTACATTCAATTGTAAGTTCAGTGTGTTCCTCGGTTACAGAGTACCACAGTAAATTTGAATCTAAATTTCCCTCCGTGTATAGCTCACCGAGACAAATATTTGAAATTTATTCATTAATTTGCGCCAGTTCTTGGTAAAATTTCCGAGCGTACTTTTTACAAAACGTTCCACTCAAGTGCTATTCATTTCTCATTTCCGAAGATTTTTCATTTCTGAATTGATTGGTTGGTTGGATTCAATTCCTCGAATTGAATTCATGAGGCTACTAGGCCTCTCACAATTTTTTATAGATTTCTCATATACTGTCTCAGAAGAAGTTATCAATGCGATTGGTTTACAGTAATTCCGCCGGAACGAATTCCAATCCATGGGAGGTCAGCCTGAAAACGTTGTGAACTCCCAGGGGATTATTCTTAAGTACTTTAGAGCTCATACGCGGATTTCGAAGAAATTTTTTTCCAAACTTCTTGAAAAACATTCATCTCACACAATTCGACATTTTAGTTCTGAAGTACTCGAGATTATTTTCTGAAAATTCCCAACTTTTCCACCTTTAATATTTATTTTCATAAATGACTTATATTTAAATTTAAGACAAATTTATTTTATATTCAAATATATTCCTAATTTAAATATTAATGAAAAATCAATAAAACAAATAAATCTGTACACCTAAAATTAAAATTAAAATTATTAGATGTAAAATTGTACACCTAATAGATTTCTCTATCCAAAATACTCAAGCATGACCCAATAAAATCAAATAAAACAACCAGCCAGATCGTCTGTTGGTATGGAACAAGGTCTGGCTATTTTTCCCATTTCATCAAGTCATCTTCGAGCATTTTGGGTAGAGATCTAGTTACTCTCGCTTCGACGGGATGCTCTTAAAACATCTTCGAGATATCTTCGAAAAAGATCTTCTGAATCAACAAAAACGCCTAAAAATTGATGGACAATTTTGCACAAGACGTCTTCAAGATAGATATATTCAACAACATTTAGATATTCTTTGACATTATCTTAAAGACGTTTCCAGGACATGCATGTTTATTAGGATGAAGTAGAAGCCACAGTTAATACCTGGCTACCATTGCAAATTATTTCTTCGCGCAGTCCTCGAAACGCACCCAAGCGAAAAAACATTAAATTCACCTGATGATCATGTTTACTTGGGTACATCCGAGAATGTATTCTGTTCAAAATTCACATCACATGCATGAAATATTTTCACATTGCCCCCCTGGAAACATCATTCAATTTCTCATCACACGTACGTATATGTTTTTCAATATATATAAAGAATTCAAAATACGCTTATTATTTTCAGAATATTGTTCCCAACAGAGTCCATATTCATGAGCTTTCAATTCGAATTATTAACACTCTACCTAATGTATGACGAGATACACATGTTTGCATCGGCCAATGTGGATTCGTAATCACTAAAATGATGCATTGTGATTATTTCTGGATCAATTACGATGTTTGGCGTATACAAGCATTATTTGTATCTCTTGTCATGTATATTCCAATGATAATCACTCATCTATAATAATCTTTCACATGGTTTGAATTTCTGTTATATTCGTATTCGTAACAAAGAATAATCAACCCGTTTGGAATTCAATCTTCACAGCGATTCTTACAGTTCATTAAATGCTATGAATGAACTCGATTAGTGCATACCAATACTATGATTGTCAAAAAAATGAGAAATCTAGTGTGGATAACGCGTATGAATAAGTTTATATCAAGTATATCATTTTCTATTAGACGATTAACTTAGGCAAGATCGTTAATTTTCCCCATAGTTGGATAAATGGACATAAAAATGGGCTGAATTGAATGCTAATACCGATACTACTACAAACGTCGTTACCAATTGTTACCACCAACTTTCGGAAGAAAAGTTTTATTAACAAAGTTTTGTGCAATAAAGATGTGTACTTATCAAAGTTAATGATAACTGAGCCCTCGTAGTCTGTCACTTTCAGTCTTTTTCGGGCTCTTTCGAACAAGAAAGGAAATAAACGACGTACTTGGTTGACGAGTTGAATTGGTTTGACGCTTCTTATAACGGAATCATGGCGTGACTGGAATTTCATAACGACAATTGTTGTAATTCGTTTTTATAGATATAATAAAAAGACAGATGGTGGGCGATTTATCAATTTCCTCATCCAATCAGTGTTCCGGAATTATTCGAGATGTGTTTCACGAGTTTCATATACTAGTCTTACTTTCGTATATAAGTAGAGGGACGAGACAAATGATAAAACCTTCCAACGATCAGATTTTCCAATACCACTTACTTGACATTGAATTTCATTTTAATACTTGAATAAAATAGATGTTACACCGGTGGTGATGTATTCAAACTAAACTGGAATGATTCCAAAAACCCAAGAGGCAATGCTCGTGATATTATAACCCAGTAACGTGCCGAATAATACACTCGTTTTGCATAAAGGGACAAAGACGTACTACTCAAACTCGGGAACAAGGCTGGCATTGAGTTTGTAAGTGTAGATGGGTAAATATGTGTGGGCTTGTTTCAGTATTTGTCAAGTGTACATGTATGCTGGAATAAGAAAAAGGGAGCGGAGGAACGGATGAATTGGCAGTTTGCCAGAATCCACGACAATTTACATTCCGCTCACGAAATTGACTTTCCGCATAAGCTCAAGAATAAGTATTTGCAAGCTGTTTCGTCCATTTGAAACATTCAGTACAGTCCATTGTATTTGCCTTGTGGAATCATGAAATAATACGATGAAATTTCATACGGATTTCATTCATCACTTTGAAATTGAATTCCCTTACGGAATGATAATAGTAATAATAATATTCAATTGATAATTCCAACTGTACGAGATACTCTAGTTTCCTGAATGAAAAAGTCGTGAGATTCGGTATAGTTGTGGTATAGTAGAATCGTTGCAGGAGAAGTTACATTCCACAGGTAGTTTTCCCAGAATCCACGAAGATTATAACAGTACAATCACTTAGAAACTGACCTGTGGGAAATGGAGTACTTGAGCATTCTCCTGAAAAATTGAAAATGAGAAGAGGGAATTTTAACACCGAAAAATTCCTCGAAGCACGGTATCCCATTGCCAGGAACATAGTTCTGGGATGTTTAATGGAAAATAGAATTTTTTTATCAGAACTGTCAATTTTCATCGTTGAGAATCGGGAATTTTATTCACAATAATTTACACAAATATTCTTCCTAGTTCATTTCTATATAATTCTTTGAATCCCAAGGCCTATCAGATTCTGAAATCTCCATTTCAGTACATTTTTCATCGTTGTAGTAACACACTTCTAATCAACATTTCAGTTCACCCAACAAATTATCACGTCAAACTTTTCTCTCATCTTTAAAACATCATGCATAGCAAAATGCATCTGCATGACTTCAAAATTCACTCCGTGCGTCTTAGCTGAATTCCTTCAAAGTCACCAACTTTTCCTCAACCGTTTATTCGAATAGTTTGTAGTATAATACTTTCCTCCAACACATCGAACAGTTCGACCTTGTCGTCAAGAGTTGCTTTGCATGAAAATGTTCACATCCTGGCGACTTCTGGCACTGAGTTACCTTTATTTTTGTCTTTCAGATTTTTCATCCCCAATGAATCATACTTTCTGCCTGACTTTCAAACCACACTAACTGTAAAAGCAGTATTTTTTTTCCTCTTTAAAATGAATCACTATGATTTCGTATGAAACAATCTGTTATTCTCTCACATCGGAATTTGTAATTCTTTGAAATCCCGTGGATTGAACCACATCCACTGCTCTTCCAAGAGTCCGTATGGAGAAGATTTTTATTACTTCTTCAGAGAATTATCGTTTTTTGATGAAATTCCCAAATATCATAAGAGGAAAAACGAAAAATATCATCATACGTTCATGAAATTAAAAAAGATTGCTCAAATGTGTCAGATAATAAGAATTGAGGTTATCTCAAGGGAGTATACATTTCTACACGTACAATTTTTCAAATAAAATTGAATAATGTTTCTGTTTAGGTTCGTGACACGAGTGAATACAAATCCTGAAGATGGTTTATATACAACACTCGACGCAGACAAACGTGTTTCCTGCGTACGTAAACATTCTACATCCTCAACTGTCATTAATATATAAGCGATCCTAGCGTTTGCACACGTCAGGACGTGGAGTGTTCCTGAATGAGAAGTGCTAAATTAAACTTCTTGTATTAAGGAATACACTTTACCACAATGAAAACATTAATTACGATTGTTTCGAATGGTAGATAAGACGCGTTCCAGGGAATCCAGTGAATACAAAATTACTACTACCGTCCTACTTTCTCATATACTGCCCTGGCGAAAATGGAGCGTTCTGGGAAGAGTTACAAAGACGTTATTGGAGAGTCCTATAAGAGTAATCGAAGGGTCAATTCAAAGTATCAGAAGCGTTTCGGAGGAGTCATTTGGCGGATGTAAAGCGTGCATGAAAGTGAGCCCAAAGAAAGTAAAAAAAAAGCATTTGCAAAGGGGAATCGAACCAAGAACTTCTAAACTCGGGAGAAAGTCCTTTACCGCTAGGCTAACATCGGTGATTGAAAGATTGGAACTTTATTTCCTTGCTGAACTGTGTCATAAGGGAATGTGCTTTAAAATTCAATCTTTCTCATTGAATTAAAATGATTTTTCATCCTGAAAGTTTACAAATCAATTTCAATATCCCATGTGTAATCATTAAATGTGCAAAAGAATTCAATTAACTTGCACATATCAAACATCATCAAATTACAGTTCGATAATTCAAAACAATTGTTGTTTAGTAATTATATTGGTAAATGTATCTTGAATACGAATAAAATTTGTTAGCTTAACAACTGGTATAAAAGGTACAGGATACCCCCTAAACATTCTAACCTCAAAATCATATAATTCTCAATCAATCAAAACATATACACAAGGGAAGTCCTATAAGCGTGTTGAAAACCTCCACTACCGAAACATCGTAAACATCAGGAAAGAGTTATTGAAGAGTTGGAGAAGAGTGTTCAGTAAGAAGGGTGCGTTGGACGTTCAATGAAATGTGATAGCACGCTCAACCAAATTTGCCTTAGAGTCATTTGCTGGTCGAAACTTTTCACAAACGCTTCTGTCACTTTATTGCACGCTTTGACGGTGTTTCAAGCACGTTCGATTTTTACCAGGGTGAGAAAAGTGAACTGTAACCATTACCATGCGAAAATGGTAGTTGAATGACAGAATCTCTAACTTGATGATGGCGACTACGTTATTTGGTATCCATCTTCATGTGAATGGTAGCTATTCCCATATGCATGAACATTGCTACGATTCTCAATAGTATCCGAAACCAAATTCGTGAAGTTGTCCCCCAACTACTATTTGTACATGGTAATCATTACATTCCACTTATCTCAGTGTAGGTCAATGAATACAATCGATTTGGATTAATTCGTGTATTTCCTTGGCAAAATCAGACCGAATCTTGATCTCTGCACTTTTGTTGAGATAAATGAATCAAATGAAGAAATAGTCATAAGGAAATATTTTGTATTTTGACACTATAGCTATAGGATTATAATGCTAAGAGTGTCCCAAATCAATTAAGGGGTAACACCACAGTGGAATTTAAACAAAATCAAAAAATTTGTTTTTGGCTTAAAGTACTCTTTGAGGACCCGAAAATGACATACCGTGAACTACCAACATAGGTCCGACTAAACACGCACGACTCAACTGTTACAAAAACTTTAAACGCGTTTATTTCGAAACAGTATGTCGAAAGTCGGTGGGAGCTCTAGCTCCGCCAATTTTCAATCAATCACCTCGGGGTTTTTTTATTGTATTCGTGATATGATTATCCAGTGCAATACGTACGGGTTTTTCGAAATATTGATATTTGCGTTTTGTATTCAACATTGAGTAACGAAATTTAGGGTGAAAATTCTACTTTTTTCTTCAAACCGATGCCATTTCGTGGAAAATGCACATTTTTCAAAACGGATACGTATTTCCCTAGCTTTTGGATTACAGAGAATAATTATTTTTGGTTCTGTGTTCTACGTCAATTCTGGACTGAGTTATTTATCCCACCGCACGACCATGAATTTTCACAGTGCTCCAGTCATTCACCTGTCAAGCCACCATTTTTCACAATAAAATTCCACAAAAGAATTATTTTGTACTTTAATAGTAGTGGAACACCTTCATGTAGTTCAATTTGAATAGGAACTTTCTAATTCTCGGAAAAAAAATCTGAAAAAGCGTTATTTTTGGAGAGGTCACTGTGGTGTTACCCCTTAAGATAAATCCTCCAATAATATTCTGCAAAACAATTGATTTTGGGTGTGCTCAGTAACTTCGACTCCTCTAAAAGTTATTATACATATACTCGACACTTTATGAAAGAATTGGTGTTCCTATTTCACGTATCGACGATATGTCGTCGATGACATAATGTTAGTGACCCAACCACAAAAATGCACAGAAAATCATGCAGAGCAGGTCAACTCCGGGATTCAATTATTAAGAGAAAGATTCCCGTGAATTATGAATGATTTATGCCCAATTGTCGTGCAATTGATGTACGATTAACCCATTTCTCGATATTAGGAGTACGTGTAATTCATGAATAAACAATGTAAAACTTTTCCACCCGAGCAAATACAAGATATATTTTATGGAGCGGATTCTTAGAAGGAGAGATATGAATTTAACAGAGATCCCTTGGGGAACAGATAGATACTTTTCAAGTTCGCTTTGAAGGAAATGCTTTGTAGAGGAATTTCATCCCTCCTTCAGACAACCTCGCGTGAAACCAATTCGATGTGGAAACGATCCCATTTAGAGGCAATCCCGTGTAGGAAAGTCATACGATGATTATCAGAATTCGCTCTGAAGTTTCGAGCATTCTCCCTGCGTGGATTACGCCTATGTAACAAAGAATCAAGCGTGTATGATACATATTTCATGATACGACGACTGATCTCAATTCACCTTAATATCTCCGACAGCTTTTTTTAGCAGAACAGTTTCTCATATCCTCTTCCTCTCATTTGCAAATTCTCTTTTCTCTGCCTTTTTTCCATGCTTCGAAGGAAAAATAAGAAAAATGTGGGAATTCTTTAGGGATGAAGATAATTTTCTTCGGGGAAGGAATCAAGTTTATGTTGATCTTGAGTGCAATGTGGGAAATTCCATGTAAATGAGGTTAGATTAGAGTTGAACGTAGGCTAATTTATGTGTGCGCTAGTAATACGGAATGTTCAGTAGATATCTCTGCACGGAGGACGAAAAGTTCGCTATTTTAACGAATTCGGCTTCGTTAAGTGGATTTAATGATCAAACGATGAGAATTCGCTATGTTGATGGATTAATCCGTTATGATCATCAGTTCTTCGCTAGTCTGGCAAAGCTTGATTCGCTACAACACTCAACTGCCGTTCATTCGAGCAAACTCGCTTGCTTTCCATATAATAACAAACAAATTTCGTTAAAACAGCGAAATTTCTACTATTCCAGCGAATTTCTTTTCTCCGTGTGGACATATCATAGGAATTTTAGATATTTCGTAGCCCATTGTGATACAAGTGAATGTTGATACATTGTTAGAAATTTCTGATTGAACTTCCAATTACATGTAATGGAAGCAAAAGTTATTCACGTATCTGTAAAATTTATTGAAATTTCAATCACATTTGAATGAAATTTCCGTTACCAGAATATATCTGAATGTATGATATAATATAGCAAAAATTTGAAGTCCAGTTGTGTATAAATGAATTCTCATTTCAATCACCAAGAATCGACCTCTTGAGACGTAATGAATAGTTCTTCTCACAACAGGATGCTAATTATTGACGAATAACTGAATAGTTGATAGTAACGAATGGATTCCTCGCGAGTTTCAAATGAATATTCAATCACGTACTTCTTGTTGAGACCGATTGGTTGAGAAATTCGTGTATTTAGATTAATTATTTGGTTGTTTTCTCTACACATCTCATACATCCTGTTCCATCTATCATCACTTCAATTTTCGATTACAGTTGAAGTTGATCTTCAAAGTAGAAATTCACTGTCTGACACTGTCGAAAATATAAGTGACAGAACGAGAACTTTATTGTTTATTTCTGTATTCTCAAAACACTGTCTTCTTGAAAAACTTTATTCTTGAATACCTGTATTTTTAAAGAATTATTCATTGTTGCCATTGAATTATACAATTACTGTTGTAATAAGCGATCTTTATTGAGGATTTCCATTTCATCAATAAGACCTCCTTAACAGTCATTTGCCTGAGAATATTTATTGAGAACACCATTTTTTAAAAATACAGTTCTTCAAGAATACAGTTCTTTAAGAGGACAGTTCTTGGAGAATAAATATATTTGAGAATGGAAATTTATAAGGATGAAGTTCCTTGAGAAAACAGCTATTTGAAAACACACACTAAGAAAAAAAGGCATTCAGACAAGAAAATCATTCCTTCCAATAGAGTCAAAGAAATATTTTTCTTTATTAGATGCATATTCTATCATTCAACTGGATTGATAAGACAGGCTTTGAAACAGAGAAATACGCATTTAAATGAAAAAAACATTTCTTTGTCATTATTGGAAAAAATAATTGCTTCGAATGAATAGAAGTTCCTCTCAGTGCAGATATTTCAGGATAGAGATATCAAAAAATATAGTCCCTCGAGAGGACAGTGTTTTATGGATACGGGTACACTATGAAAAAGTTCTATGGGAAACTTCACACAAATGTTCAAAACTAATTAACACATACATGCGTGAGGAATTTTTCACATTTTACCGGAAAATCACTGGAGAATGATGGTAAAAATCATATAAAGTTCAGAATTTTCAGTTGAATTTATAGAAAATTTCATACATATGTACCGGAAATTGATTTCCTATCCCATGATCGGAATTTTCCAGTTGCAGCCCACAGGAAAATTACGATTATTTTATACAGTGTATTCGAGAAAATAATCTTCAAGAGTACAGTTCTTTGAGAATACACATATTCAAAGGAATACAAAAATAAATAATACAGTTTTTGTTCTGCCGAAAATATGTTCTTGTACTGAAGAGATGTGGAATTAAACTATTATTTCCACAATGAAAACATGTTGAAGACTATTGAACTTAGAAAACATGTCCATTGAATTTGGCTAAATTTCTCACTTTCCAAAATTTCAAGCTGAAATATGTTTTTGTACTTGATGAGTTCTCAAGCACTGAAGAATTCGAATGTAATCCTGCGTGTGGAGTTAATCAATTACTTTATAAACAAAACTTCTATAATTGTACCGTTGAATAATTGAAGTGTATGAAACAATATCAGAGAATTGAAATCCCTACTTATTCAAAAAATCCGAATTCCTCCCCAGGGGTTATTTTGACGTGCAATATAGCAAATTCACAACAGTATTGCTGATTTCTGGAATGACACAAATAACTGCGATCGTGGTTTAACTATCTCTCCTCATTAATTCGAATTTCATGAACATGAATCTGCATGTCTGACTATATTGACGTCATTCTACTGATTTTCCAATGAATTTGTGTTCACTTTGCTGGTATTACACGTTACAATTAAAAGTTTACATTGAATATTCTTTGGGATGTTTCCATTGTACGTTACAGTACATAAAATTTGAATTTCTCTTCGTTAATGCCGTAAATTAGAATAGTCTGTTTATTTATTTGTATCTTTTAGCGTCTGCTCTTTGGAAGAGTACAACTCCTTCCTTCATATTCTTTCCTCATTCCTCAACAGCGTTACCAGCCTACGAATTTCTCGGTTTCCCTCATCGGCAGTTCCTGAAGGCTATTCCGGAAACCGACCTTAACAACTGTTTTTGGACACAGTAGTATCGTTGTAGGACGGATACCAGATCGTTCTAACAATTATGTTACCGCAATGGGCGCTACCGTCCATTGTTTCTTTCGGATACTTGTTTCAACCAAGTCGATAAATTAAAGCGCTGTAAAATTCTGACCGAAAATTGAATAAACATCAAAAATATCATATTTCACATACCTTTTTCACTTTTTCGAACATGAACATGTTGACTGGTTCTTTTACAACAGGGGCGACAGTATCTTCAGGAAGGAAGTAACAAGGATGTTCCGATAATCGAATCTCGTGGCACCCCTCTTGTCACTTGCTATTTGCCAGATAGTACACAACCCTGGCATATAAAAATCTTCTATCCGTCTCTTTTTCTTGGATATGCAGTGTTAATGACGTGATAAAGTTGACGAGTGCCTGATGTGAGTGTTCTTCTTCTGTTTCATTCACGTTTCCAGTAGATCGTTGCTAAAGCAATGAGCTTTTGTTGGAAAGAAAAAGTGAGAGCTTCGGAGCTTACTTTTTTGCCACGAAAACATTCCTTCCATCGAGTGGCTATCAGCCACTCTTAATCCGATATTCCGAGAGCTTTTCGTCCCTCAGTCTCGCCGCAAATCGTCCTTTCGATCAAACGGTGATACTCCAATCCGATAATCGGATGTACTCAGTCCAGAACGACAAGCTTCCTGTAAAAGAATTACGGATGTATGAATCACGTGTGCAAATAAATTATGTCACATACAAATAGGATTTATCGATAAGCGATCGTTGTACAAATTGAATATTAAGATCGATTTGTTCGGTGAGTTATGAAAGAATTAGAACCGTAAACCCATACCAAACGTATTGAATGTGAATTGATATACGACAATAAGGCGGAATCTGTGCCTCAACGTTAATGGAACATTGTAGGTGGAAGGTGTATATTCGGCAACTATTTCTCTCTCGACTAGTTGAATCATTACATATATCGTGTGGCAAGCTGGCTTCATAAGCGTTAATTGGTTCTCCCCTCAAACGCTGCCTGTTACTACTAAACTCCGAATAGAATCCATTCCAGTCGCTCATTCCATTTTGCATTTACGTATATTATTTTAGCATTTGAGACTTGAATACGGGTTAAGATGTAATGAATATATAATCAATGGATAATTCCCGTACTGGAATTTGAATTACAATAATAAGTCAAATGTAAAAGTCCCATGTAGTTTATTGTGCATAATTATTATCGTTGGGACTGATTTCTACGAAAATTTCATCCTTGGGATTAGATTTGAATTATCAGTAATAGTTCAATTGGTGGAATCAAATTACGTGGATATACTTATGATTTTCTTTGCCGATAGAAATCGATGACCTAGGGAGATTGCACTGCAGGTGATCGAATCATCATGCCCCGATATCACAAGTTCTTTCTACGAACTGTTGAGCAATTATTTTATTCAATTTTGCGTTGCTACACTGTAAAAAATTCCGCAGTTTTATACACAAACATTTCCTTCAGTGGATTTCAAACAAAATTTGTTTTGTCAACTAACAAACATGTTTGATTTTTCTCAAATTTTCTTTAAAAACTCCACTGGAGGAAATTTTTGTGTAAGAAACGGCGAAATTTTTTGTGGATTCACAGAAACATTTTTCACACACAGAGAGGAATGTATAATAAAAATAGGGACAGCAACAATTGTTGATTCGAATCCATGAGATATATTTAATAAAGATTTTTATTATACAGGTTGTACCCTTACTATATAATATGATGGATTTTATTTTACTCATAATAACTTCAGTTAGATATATAATATCTTTCATTATATATTATGACTATCCTTATTTGTATTATAAATTCCCCAGCATGTATGTATCATGGGGCCCACCCGAGCCCAGCATGGACCTCATCCTGCCAATATGGGCCCAAGACTGGGCCAGATTTAGAAATTAGATTAATGTCTGGGATGATAACAATGTTCAACGCTTGGCATCCAAGCTTGGTTCTATGTTTTGAATCGATATTGGCGCCATGATTGATATACAATCAACCTCAACGAATAGGATAGTTTTCTTATTGGCATCCAAGCTTGATTGAATATAATATATTCCGATACATGAAATTTCGTCACTTTAGTCTAGATAGTACAAGAGTTCTAAAAGAGTTCAGAATCAATGGAATGAATTCATGAAGAACTCTTTCAAGACTCTTGTGCTATCTAGGAAGACGTTGAGAGGATACCCGTATTTGGGCTGACGTATATTCAGGCGTATAATCTTTTAAGTTTCTAAAATGCGAATAAATTCCAAGTCCACGTCATGTGGCTATATCTAAGCTTACGGCGAGCCAAGTGTCGATTCAAGCTTGGTTGACGAAAAATAAATCAAACGCAGCGAAATATACTTAATCCTAGCATTGATGTTTGAGGTGCTATTAAGGGTTGGCGAGCTGTGACGAGCCAAGCATCAGTCGAGACTTGGTTAATGAAAATTGAATCAAACACGGCAAAATATGCTAGGTGCTATCATTGGTATCTGAAGCTCTATCAACGCTTAGTCAGCTACGGTGGGCCAAGCATTGGCCAAGGCTAGGCTAACGAGACTTGGCATACCAAGCTTGACGCCGGTTATGGTCCAATTGTCAGTCTGGGTATGAGTATGAACAATTTTCGTGATTTTCCAAAGAATTCGTCTCAAGTGACAGAAGATGTTTGAAAACTCACCAAAAAATATATAATCGGCCCAAATATGATGCAACCTCGGCCCGATAGTTGCACACTCTAGAGATGTTATGAAATGAGTATTGACGGAGAAGAGTTGAAGAGATTGCTAACGATATATGAAAACCATAGTCCAGTTCCTGATTGGTGGTATCACGTTTTCCGTTAATTCTTCGATGCTGATTGACTCAGAAGAAGAATTCAACCAATCACGTAAAAAAACGTGATACGGACCATGAGTTTGACATTGCGTTAGCAATCCCTCCAATTCATCCCTGGCATTGAAAATCATTTTTCCATTCCAACAAATTCCAAGGAATATACACCTGAAATTTTCAACTATACCGTGGATACAAACATGGTACAACACCGCTGAAGCTTCAGTGGTGTTTCAAGTTTATCAATATTGAATGAACATTTGGTTCCACTGGATTGTACTCGTACATGTAGGTTACACTCTTCATAATTCTCAAAGGCACCTTTTAGCGTCCCAAAGATATTCGCTTTATTCTGTTTTGTCTGTACGTTACAGTTTCCATCTGTATATCCTGTTTTCTTCACCAAAAATATTGTATTCCTCGATATGAAATATTTGTCACATTTTTATTGAAAATCTATGGTCACGGAAGACAGGAAGAGAATTCTGAGGAAAATCGATACGAAAGAGAGGGGGAGAATAAATAGATACAATCAAAAAATGATTTATGGAGTTGAAATAAGATCGAGGGTTGGGAAAATTGTTCCAGTCATTACGAAGTAGAGGTATGTATATCATCGCAGACGATAAACTAAATATTTGAATATTATTCCGACAATTGAAACTTCATTTGTCTTTGATGTCCCTGAAATATGGAAAAAAAAACAAGATAATCAGAGTGTATGAGAGATAATGCGCTTTTTATGAGATGTCAATCATGAAAAAAGCCACAATAAGAAGTTAAACACTTTGGAATCGTATTTACTTTTTCTAACACGCATCTTCGCTTGTATATCATTGTGTTTACTCTAGAACATAATTATGGAATTTTCTCCCGAAAAACGGTGGTAGCAAAATTCCTACATCGATGGAAAGCTTTTTACCATGATTTTAGGGAACTATTCCCTCACCATTCGAAAGATTCAATAGTTCCGCGTTGAAAACAAAGTGGACATTTCTAAGTCACCTCACCGTTGTTTCTGGATCTCCTCTACGTTCACTGATTTTCGTCAGTTGAAAAGGGTGATCTGGAAGAAATCTTACATAGATTTGACATGAAAGCTTTTTAGAATAAGTTTTCTGTTGGATCTCTTTCAGAGGACATCACAACAATTCTGATGGAGCTCTGAAATCAATGCATTGGAATTCTTTTATGAGTCTTTATCTCATATTCCGGAACCTCTTTTAGGACATCCAACCCACACCTGGTCACCCTACAAGTGTTCTTTTAGATCTCAGATGGGTATCTGGGATGAAACGTAGACCTCAGAGATTTTGAAGAATAGTGAATACCGTCAATGCAATGTAAGTGAAACACTCGACTATCCGAGGACTAATTGGAGACTGTCAAACTGTCATCATTTTCATCAATTCTGAAGTTCTGTGTGTAAAACAACATGATCTGTATGATTCAAAACATCAAGTTTCAATTTTCAATCTCAATGACTATTTTTATTGAATTCTCTGGCATGAGTATTTTTGCTCACCTAAATCAAGAATGAAAATCTCTTAGTGTCGAAAACAAATTTAAAGATTTCCAAAACAAAACTAAAAGGAAAAATATTTCAATACGCTATGCTCGTTGATTCCAAATTCTTTGTTGAAATTCCAGTTCTCAAAACGTGTTCCAAATCCCTCCTGAACTTCTTCGGAAGTTTTTTTTTTACAATATACTCGAAGATTATTCGATAAAATTACGATTATTTGGGAATCTTTTGAGGGTTGTTTGAAAAGTGGACCATCGCATTTCAAATATCGTCTGAGAACTTTTTCAATTATGTGAAGCGATGAGAGTCTTTTTACATATCCCTGGATATCTAAAATGTATCATAGTTCTACAGAACGATTAATACTTCATTTTTGAATGCGAGCGGAGTGAACGTATGACATGTAAGATTTGTTCAAAATGAGCTTTACTCTATACTATTCACGAGCTTCTCTATAGCATGTGCGATTGCTTAGTTAAAGAAATTTAAAGGCGAAAGATTCTGATTTGCGGAAACCACGAAAATTTCAAATTGCTACCACTCGGAGGGTGAACACAATAAACAAGCTCATGAGTAGCAAAATCGATGTTCTATCCCTTTTATTCAATGACCAAGTGTTCCAGTTTATACAATCGAGCGTTCTCAAAGGACTTTAATTCCAAAGAAAGTCTCATAATGCGATATCCGAAGAATTAAGCCTGAAGCAAAATTTTGTCAAAAGAAAACCTTGTTGAATTTTGACTGCTATATATGCTCTTGAAATATAACATATCCCACTCTAGTTACCATACATTAGTGCTAATTACTTTAATCCATCCAGATTTCATCGAAATAAATAAATTTAAATACCAGAAAATCTGCTCTTGGACATTTATGTCGCAATAAACGCTAAACGATTCATGAGGGATCTGTCTTTTAATATCACCCTTTGTTTTACAACCACAATTATAGATCAATAAAATTCTAGAATCCTGCAGTTCGAGAATAAGGTCAGAAGATCAAAAAGCCGATGTTACTTTGCATGAAATACGTCACAGCTGCAATTGCAGTTTACCGGTAGTATTTGCTCTCTTTTCGTGTTTTTTACTGTGACATGTATTTTCCTTTCCAATCTAATTCAGCCGTACAGAGAGATGTGAGCGAAGAAAGAAATACGAAGAGAAAATATAAACGGAAAGTAACATAAACAAGTATAAACTCAATAAAATATACACCGAAAGAAATGAAAACCTTCAAGATGTTTTATCGACAAAAATATTAGCATTTGTGGATGAAACGTTTCGAACATTTTCGTTTTGTACGCTGAACGTATTACATGACTGTTTATTGACGCGCAAAACATCTGTTACGCAAATTATCCACCATTTATCAAAATTTCCAAGTGGATATATTTATTTCATACGTCAACTGTGGTACTGTGACATTTTATACAAAAATTATATAAATCCATCCTTTGATGCAGAATTGATTGAAATTTTCATTTCATTGGCCGAGGACGTACAGTGATGTACAGTAATTAGCTTCAGAAATTTCACTCATTCAAAATCTCCTCAGAAACTATGAACAAATCAGTAACGATAGAATGAAAAAAAAATGTATCCACGACACTTTTATTCGTTATTCAAAAAGGAATTTCGCGGTTAGAAACTTAGCATTCAATTGAACATTTTACTTTGATCTTCAGGGCGAATAAAATGTTGAATTCAACGAGGTTCTTTCGTATATGTACGTGTGTGTTGTGCATAATAGGATCTTTCTTTCATTCTCACAAACCTCACGTTGAAAGCTCTTGTAGCACATGGTATAGTAACACTCCCTCGTGTCGTACAAGAGCTTTCAGGCACGACTGCTGACGTAGCATATCCCTCGCCATATCTGTCCATTGTCCACTCCTCCCTACAATTTTATACGGAAGAGTTCTTTCGCAAGATAATACCAGAATTTAATTCTCCCTTGAGTCAAGAATCAAACGCTCGAGCTTGTTATGGATTGAGATATATAATTGGATAAAAGTATAACGCTTCGGATTGGTTGGATTGATTGTTACAAAACAATTGATCTTCAGTACTGTGCATTAACATTTCCAAACAACCCTTGATAAAAACATTTGATTTTTCATTCGTTATTGAGGATCTTATTTGGGTCAGGTTATATAGCTTTGAACCTTCATGAAGGGATGATTTGATCGAACCCGTTAATCGAAGCAAATGGGGGAGATCAATTGAATTGAAATACTAACTATCGATAGTGGAGGAGGATTAAAGTTATTTGTTTTCATTCTCATTCGTTTCGTTCGAAAGCTCGTTGTACAATTAACCTCATGAGAACTACTTTTTTCCCCCGTTTGAATCCTTCGGTGTTGTTCAAATCGCTGAATTATCGAGAAAAAAAACCAAAAACTGCATCGGTAAATCGATAGAGCCCAATCTCGACGCGCAGTCTCGCACTTTACTATAGTCTAAAATCGGTTTTCATGCTTCTTCATTCGATACGTTCATCTAGCCATTCATCCTCCTCGAATTCCTCGCTAACTATAAAATACTTTGGATCACGGTACGTTTGATTCGAGGAAACTAATTTCATAGAAAATCCAAAGAAGTATTGTTGTAAGTTGTTCAATCGAGTACCGGATTTCTTTTGATAATGCAAATGTTTAATACCAAGGATTTCGGCTACTACTTCTCTAAGGAGACCTTAAGAGATCTCAAAGAAGGTGTTAAAAGGGAGACTAACGGCTCGAGGGTTTCTACGAGGTGAGCCGACAACGACCCACAAGGGGAACGAGAAATCTACCGAATATCTTCCAACGAGGAAGATCTTTTTCTTTTTTCTCATCCCGTCTTTTTGTTTTCCGGATAGACGATGGTATGAGAATGAGAATTCTTCTCACTTTGTTTTAGAACCAAAATTATTATTTATTGGGAAAAAGGGGAAAATTCGTATGAAATAAATACATAATTCAAATATGTAAATGGGTAAATTGACTCGAATACGTGAAATGAGCTTCGAGTATTCATAAGTGCAAATGAATTTAAAACATCATGAATTGTATATGCAAACAAATTTTCGAGTTTGTATTCGAAATACGTGCGTGGAAGAGTTAAATACAGTTCAAGATAATGATATGCTTTCCTCCCTGAATTGTAGATTGAATATAAAATATGAATTGTATAGAAATTATGTATAGAATGTATCAAATCTGGGTCAGTTTATTTTCATGCGTAAATTGCATTATCGAACAATGTAAAATTTTTACACGTCCGTCAAATTAGAATATCAAAACAATTATTACTGAGATGAATTTACGTGTAAAGGCAACGAGAGTCGTTTTTACGTCTGGTGAGGTGGATGTTTCCATTGATAAAAGATCCTAATTATAACAATAACACCTTTCAATGGAAATTAATCCAACTGATTTTTCACTCCAAACCGTGGCATATTATTGAAAAAGTAGGCCTATGTCTATAGAATGATTACAAAATGTGGTCATTCGGATTATGATTAAACTGTTTTTCATCAATTTGAAGTATGTGAGTTGGAATTAAAATGTTTGTTCTGATAGAAAATTACTGTAATTTTATTGCCATGATTGGAAGAATTTTCAAATTGTTTAGAAACTGTTGATACTGTTTTAGAGAAGAATTTGAGATTAAGGCAATGTTATTTCATTTCAAAACCGATTTTATCCCACGTTTTTCCGTTCGAGCAGTATTACAAGTTTTGTTAATGAATCCTAACAGGGAAAATACTAGAACTAGTAAAGTTTCGCTGATTTTATTTCATTCTACTGATATCTCCCAAGTATATTTCACCATTGAAAAAGCAACTATTCTGTTACCTTTGATTAGAGATGGATGAACCTGATTCGATCTGTGTATTATACAAGACGGACCAATGAGAAGTTTTCGGCACATTAAGCATTCGATATATTAAACTTCCGGACAATTGGGGGGGGGGGGGGGGGGGTTTGAATTTTTAATTCGAATCATAAGCCAGGAGTTTTGTCATTTGTCAGGGAAACAGTGAAGAAAAAAATAGAAGATTTTGATTCTTATGAGGAACATTTTTCTGCAATCATGGGAAATGAAATTACATAATTGAGATACGGAATGGGAACAAGGTAAAGAAATCAAAATATAACATAGTAAAACCAATAAAATGAAAGTGAAATAATGTGAAATGATAGTAAAGGAAAGAAGTTGATATAAAAGAATTAAAACAGGAATGAAAGGAAGATGAAACAAAAAATTTAATTTAATAATTGAATTATCACTGATGAGGAATAGGTGTTATGAAGAGTTTCAATTTCATTTCTATTGCATTCAATTATTGTGTACTTATTTGGTTATTTTATTTCTTTCATTCCCATTTTCTCTCATTTCTGACATTCACACAGCACCTGATATTTGCATAAATATTCACGTAATATCACAAATTCTAAACGTAATATTGCTGGAATATTTCAATGTCCGCGCTCTTTGATCCCAGTAATATTTTTGCAATATTTCTGACATACTATAATATTATTATAATATTGCAGCGATATTGCATGAGTATACTGCTGTGATACTGTAGTAATATTACAGTATGTTAGGAATATTGCAGCAATATTTACTGTGATCAATCAGCGTGGATATTGAAATATGACTGTGACACTATATAGTATATTACAAATACTATATATTACAATGGAATATTTTGAATGATTATGAAATATACATATTATTGCAACCCTGGCAAAAAAAATCTCTCTGAATCTCTCTGAAATCTCTCTGAATTCCTCTGAATCATTCTATATTTTGGGACAAATTTCAGAGAGATTCAGAGTAATTCCAGAGTAATTCAGTGGAAGTTAGAGACTTTTCCGATAGTGATACGTTCTGAATTCTTCAACTTTCTCTGAATCTCTCCGCATATCACTGAATCCCTCAGAATTTTAAACATTTCAATTTCAAAGCTCCCTCTGAATTCACCTGAATATCTCTAAATTTCTCTAACTCTCCCGGAAGCTAATGTATTCAGATTTCAAAGCTTCCTCTAAATTCCTCTGAATATTTCTAAAAAATTCCACGCAAAATTTTTCTTAATTTATCTTCCTCTGGAAGTCTCTGAAACTTCCAGAAAGTCTCTGAAATGTAGGACCAAGAATAGCACAGAATTCATTCCTCTCTGAGTTTCCCAGACCCCCCGGATCTCTCTAAATTCCTCTGAATCTCTCTGAATTTTTCTGAAAAATCCCACGCACAATTTTTCCTAATTCCCCTGTCTCTGTGAGTCTCTGAAATTCCCTGAATACTTCTGAAATCCTGAACCAAAAACTTTACTGAAATGATTCCTCTCTGAATTTCTCTGAATTCCTGTGAATCTCTCTGAATTACTCTGAATCTTTCTAAATTCCTCTGAATATTTATGAAGAATTCTACGCACAATCTTTCTGAATTCATCTATCTCTGAAAGCGTCTGACACTCCTTGAACGCCTCTGGAATGCAAGACCAAGAATTTCACTGAATTTGTTCCTCTCTGAATTTCCCAGAATTTCCCTGCATCTCTCTGAGTTCCTCAGAATTTTTCTGAATCCTTCTGAAAAATTCAAAGCACAAGTTCTCTCAATCCACTAGTCTCTGAAATCCTCTGAACCACGCTGAATTGCTCTGAATTGCTCTGATTCTTTCTGAATCTCTCTGAAACGTGAAATTTTCAGAGAGATTCAGAGAGATTTTTTTACCAGGGAATGAAAAACTTTCACGGTATTTCAATTGAATAGAAGAATTTGATGAATGACTGACAGTGCACGATAGGCTGAACTGATTTGATGATTATAAATATTGTCGTTTATCTAATGTATTTTGAGAAACAATTGAAAAATTCTCAAGAACATTGAATTCAGACGAGGATATAAATCATGAATGAATTTGATTCGATTATATAAAATTTAAGTTGTGACTCCAGACTACTTTGGAGGCGATGAACTTGATTTGGGGGAATAAATAAAGATTTTTGAGAATGAATGCTATGTGACCTTACTTTTTGGACACAGTAGTACAATGAATTCTAATCAGAATTTTTTTCATATTCAGTTTGTTTGTTGAAGGGAAATTGAGAGTTTGAAATTTGAATTTGAATATCAATTTTACATATTTCAAGGGATAATCTTGGAAATGAATGAAATATTTAATTTATTAGTATGAATTTGAATAGAATTAAAATCGATTTTTTTTCTCAAGAATTCAACACTTTTCCATGAAAATATTGATATCAATAAAAATTGATGATGAACAATGATAATGTGAGTAAAAAATTTTAATATAATTCAATTTTTCATTCTTCTTTTATTTATCAGTTTATCAAAAAGATGTCTCTTCGTATGAATGAAAAATCGTCAATGTTCCATGAATTCAAATTTGAATAACTGCAGGCAATTGGCTGTACGAAGATAGCATAATAATTTGTTTCCCAACTGCAGAATAGTATGAATAAAAAACGGAAAAAATCCCATGTCAATTCTGCAATGGTTATTGTTAATTCGACTAATCGCCCACTCAATTCACATTTGCATCAATGTCATCTTTACATTTTTTCTGGAGTAAATGAAATCAGTGTTACTATGGTAACCATGACGTTTTATTTCATTCATTCGAAAGAAAAATTCAATTGATCTGAATGAAAAATGGAACATGCTAGACGTTTAATTTTCTGAATTGCTGGAGTTTGAATTGTTTATTGAAACGAATTCGTAATTGAATACCGGAACACTCCCTTGTTGGAGAACTAAAATCTTGCAATAGATTTTTTAAACGATTTTTCAGTTCCAAGGAGTTAATTCGAGAAGATAAAGAATGAACGATTCAAACTTCAGGAGTATTGATTTTCTTCATTTCAAATGCAAGTCGACTCATGAAAACTGATTTTTTTTGCCACGATTTATCGATACTTCCCTCCAGATCATTCATCTCTACCTTTGTTACAACACGTGAGGTTGCAAATATATATCAAACGCATATCAACAACGTACTTGGATTATACCACATTTGCTTACAAATATAATACCCTGATAGCGTGACTTACCAAATAATTCGGAAATGCATAATTTATGACATCCATATATTACACATAACTGGAATGTGATATCGTTGATATGAAGTTATTCAGCCAGTAACATACAAGTATCGGTCACAATACCGCAACTACTATGCATTTACGTTAGCAAACTTTCAGAGAAAATTATATTATCAGACTTTATATTTCAGGACAAAATCTCTCGACCTCATAATTATTTGAATCCATGTCTCACTAAAACATTGTGATTACGGAGGTTAAAAATAATGTAATTATATTTGAACTTAAGAATACTCGTTGTGTCGCTAAATTCATGGATGTAGTACGAATCCCTTCTTTCCAACTAGAGAGGATTCACTTCCCACTGGGATAAGAATGAAGATACAGCTTTTTTATTTCAGACGAGTTCGTGCTTGCAACGGCAGAGCGATAAAATTATATTAAACTCTCGGTACAGGAAACTGAAATGATATCGAAAGTTGTTTTTAAGAGTATGATTTATGTATGGAATGTTGTCTCATTAATTTCCGTAACTTTTTCTAGAACTTGGTACGTTAATTTCTTTTTGTAATAAATATTGTGAGAAGTTGAAGAATTCTCATTTTAGTAATCCTTAATGGAAAAAAGAAAGTAAGGTAGATACGTAGGAAGGATCTTCTCACGTATAATTCAGTTGTATGATGAATTATATGAAGTGTAATCACAAACATGTACTTCTACATTTTCTTGATGCAGATTTAAATTGAATTCTTTCATAAAAGATAGTGTGGAAATATTTTACGCTGAGTTTGAAATCATAGAGTGGATCGTACGATATAGCCACGATATTTGATAGAAGGATATTCGGATGAACAAAAGATTTGTATGGATCGATGAAATGGACCCCGATTTCGATTTTGAATCTGAACACTTTGATTAAGTTTCCAAAGACAAGCAAACTGATCATAAAGCCGATGAAATTTCATTATTGTACTAGAAATTAGGGGTGTTTATGAAATGAATTTGTTTCAATTGATAACACCCATATTGTATCTCGATAAAACAAGTTTTCAACAAAATAACGAGATCAAAGTGGATTAACGAAAAGTATCAAAGAAAAGCAAATCATGAGAAGATATAATGTAAAATATTCAAATATTTAAAAAAAAAATTATAAATTATCCTATAGATTGCTTTGGTTACTGGATGATTTGTGAAACCATGTTCAAGTATTGATCGAAGATGAAGTTAATGAATACACAGTAAAGTACACCAATAATGCGAAGAATTCATGTTGATAATGTTTGAATGATCGTTTGTTGAAATAAATTAATTATCGAATAATGAAGTACTTAGATGTTAAAGATCCAAAATCGTACAGTACGCTCTTTGAACGTTGTTTACAGTTCCATCCTAGTTAAAAAAAAAACCATAGAATCTGATAAAATGAAATTTAATGGGATTTGGTTAGAACATTGTACAAGATTCAACGAGATTTGGCGAGAATCAATGGTTTCATGATTTATTAGATTTTGTGAGTGTGGATTTTCGTTTTATTTTTATGAACGATTAAAAATTTCAGCAATATGCACTGTGAAACAAAACTGGAATCTCCCGGTATCCAGGACCTGGAAAATTCCTGTTTTACCGGAATTTTTCCGTATTTTACATGAAAATTCATGGTTCGACTTCAATTTTCCAGTATAAACACAAGGATTTTCTGATACGTGTACTGGAATTTTCATGATTTAAATGGAATTTTTCAGCACAAATGTACAGGTTAATTGCTTCCAGTACGGTACCTGAATTTGGCCGAAGTTTTGTTTACAGCGTGAGAAATTCCAACCTACTAATTTTGATTTTGAAAATCAGTCTAATAATTGAATCTAGATCAAAAGTGATAATGATGAGTTGAAACCGTTATAATGGAAGCAGATACGCAATCCTTCTATTCACGTATATATAACCGTTATGTAACAGTTTGTTATTTCTGTATTACATGCCAAGGAGCACAAGAACTTTTCAAAAATTCTGCGCTCGTTCTGTGATGATACATACAATGCGCGAGTGAAACTGTTTTGGATGAATCCGAAAAAAGACATTCTAAGAATGTGCATAGAACATACTTATCCGAAACAGTCTCATTCGATGATTCTCAGAATGATCATAGAACATGCTTAGAACTTCGAAAAACCTTCTTAGCATTTCTAACGGAAAAAAGAAGATGGAGAAATTTACCGTATAGAATGACAACGCGTCGCTTCGAGTCTTTGAATGAAAATTTTTACAAAATATATTGTCACATAATTTACATCATAAGAGAAAAATCTTATTTTTATGTGACAATGTGAATGATTTGACAATATATTTTGTAAAAATTTCCATTCAAAGGCTCGAAGCGACGCGTTGTCATTCTATACAGTAAATTTCTCCATTTTCTTGTTTTCATGTATATGAAAAATTAATCCAGTGAATTAGATTACAATTACAATCGTTCCTCGCATTGCTACGTGAATAATTATAAAATCGTAACTAAAAAGTAATTTCCGTGTTACATAATTCATTCTTTGACGTAATATTTAAGCAACCTATTCATTGGATACATTTCAAATTATGTATACATCGGCAGCGAAGTTTGGCGTCATTATCTCAACAGTATCAAATTGTGTGACACATGTTAACGAGGTGAAGGAGCTGTACAAACAGGTTTTGTTGGAATTAGATCACCATTAGAGGAGAAAGAGCATTCTGAAGAGCATTCAATGAACGCAGACTAAGAAGTGTGAAAATTTAAACGTTTTACGAACCTTCATTGAATATATATTACCCTAACATCAATCTAAAATCAATCCACGGAGCTTTCTCTTATGTTCTTTGAGGGAAACGAACCATTTCTCCATCGTATTGTTCCGTGTAATGGAGAATGAATGCTTTTCGACGATGGCAAGAATTGGGTACAATGATTGAATGAAGAGATGAAGTCTTAAACTGAACATGCACCAAGAGAAGCTAATGGTTTCCGTTTTGTGGATCAGTACTAATATCATTCACTACAACTTCATGAAAACTGCGATCAGTCGGACGCAATAATGAGAAAGCTTGCCTGTGAATGAACTTATGATAGAAATTAATAGATGTGATATGGTAGCAATATTCTGAGACGTTTAGTGTTGTATGGGGATAACTTGTTTTTTAGATATCCCACTAATCGGGGGAGACCTTTTGACGGTAATTGGTCCACAGAATCTACTTTTTCGAAGCAATTAATTAATTTCAATCTTCGCAGTCGACCAAGTGTAAAATAGAGATCATCTTTAGTTTTTTCATGAAACGCTTTTCTTGTCGCATAAAGAATTGATTTTCGATAATGTAGAAAACAATGCAGAAAATATTATATCTACCCAGCAAAAAAAAATTCCATGAATGGACCTATATGTGCTCTTACATGGTCATATATGAAAGTGGAGAATCTATCAGCATTGATCCATCTTCTCTCTCCTTTGGTTTTTCATAATCCTTCACAAAACATTGCGAAATATTTCTGTTCATATATCGATATATATAATAATGTATGCTTGAATATGATCGCATATGACCATGTATAGTCTCATTCATATATGATCATATATGGCCAAAATCAATATATGCTCATACATGATCCCATATATGTTCATGTAACAAATGTCTATAATCTGGCATAACTCATCCCACTGAACATTTCCAGCCATAAATCTACTCAGGAGACTTATATTTCCAAGAATAATCTGCCAACTTTTGCCAATTTTACAAATAACCCACTGTATTTGAGAAAATCACGTTGGACCCTTTTATACGATATTTCAGCTGTCTGTTTTGAGAGGCAGATTTTTCTTCACGTGGAACATGAATGTACAGTTTCAATTATATCATGCACGTTATATGAGAAGTTAAATATTGATCTTCGTAGGTTGTATTATATCTATAAATTATATATCATAGGTCTCAAAAAGTTTCTTGTTTAGAATTGAGGGCTGGACAGAAAAGTGACGTTTCCATGAGCCAAAAAAAACGCAACACGAAAACTTCTTTGTCTAGGCCTTTGGATTCAATGAATAAACTGTCAATTTCACGTATTGCATTAGTTGGAAAATATAGGGTGTCTCAGAATTCATCATTTGCATTTTTGAGGCATATTCTGGACAGTGGCTGAGTTAGAAAACGGCAGATCCCTGCCCTGGTTAAACGAAACCATTGATTCTTGCCAAATCTCATTGAATCTTGTACAATGTTTTGATCAAATCCCATTAATTTTCATTTCATCAGATTCATTGGATTCTTTTGATAGGATAGTTCAATTCCTTCCCAGGGATCCACTCTGAAAGAAAGACATCTGGTTGCGGCCAGATTTAAAATTTAGTCATCCCAGCTGAATTCTAGCTGACATATCTGAAGCGACATAGTATGTGACTGTTTGATTGCTAATAAACAAATATGAATTAAACGTAACAAGTTCCCTATTTCAAGTGACTCAAAAACATCGATATATCGAACAACAGTAATTTCATCCCTGACATCCTGTCACAGCCTGTTACATCTATCCCTTATAAATATTTCAAGAATATGGGAGTAATTTATGGTTCTCCATACCGATTCTGTTGGGTGTTTGTCCCGCTGTAGACTGTACAGAGCCTGAATGTTTTGCCTCCAAATAATAATATTTGATTTCAATTCAAAATTACGATTCTGTACATAGCTTGAATAACGTGTAATAAGCAGCAAAGGTTAATATGAAAACAATGTTATCAAATATCATGCACAAAGTGGGCCGGACTTCTTTTTGTACCAATTTCCACTATTGCAATTTATATTTTAATCAACAAATAAACATTATTTCACAATCACAAATTGGCAATTGACAATTGGCTTCAATTTTCAATTGGGGAATATCTCAATTCAGAATTGAATTTGATTGGTAATTGAAAAACATCTTAATTGATGATTAAATTAATTCATTAATTGAAAAACATTTTGATTAGCAATTATTTTATATAATTAATTGAAATTTGATTGTTGATTGGAAGAAATTCCAATTAAGAATCACATTGAACTGTCAATCAAAGACATTTTCAACTAAGAAATACATTTGATTGTTAATTGAAAAACTATTTTGAACGAAACTCAAATGTTCATTGATGATTATGTTTGTTTTCAATTAGGTAGTCACTTTTCAAACGCTTGGAAGCGTGTAAATATATCCATGAAATGGATGAAATGTTTTATTATAAAACACACGATTTGAGTTATTGAAGTATTTACACAGTTTTAAGTACCTCAAAAGTGACTGGAGGATTGAAACACTCTAAGTGTATTGAAATAAAACACTTGAATTTGCAGTGTGAACGTTAGCTGGGAACCTTCTTCAAATTATATTACAACAAAGGATATTACAACACAGTCCTACAAAATCTCGTAATATAGTCATGTTACGCAATGCAGAACAGTTAACCGTATTGATTATATCATCTGTAAGTGATCACTTCACCTCACAATACCATATCCTTCGACACAATAACATTCTTCAAAACAATCATGCATGAACTTCTCAGAATCCCAACAAATGCAACATCTGAAACTTGTCGGAGAATGATGTATAAGACACGTTCTAGAAATCGTTTTAAAACGTTTCTGTTGAAATATTATCATCTTTAATTCATCTTCAAATACAATCCTCCACAAAGTTCATTTTGTAACGTTTACATTCATAATCCACGATTCTCAATAGATAATTCTTCCTCAAACAATCTCTCCAATTACTGACAGTATTGAGGTACTACGACTGAATTGATGGCGTTCTCTTTCATATTCGAGTTTTTCATCATTTTCTCTTTGCAAAGGTAGAATGAGCATATTCATTCATTATTTTATCTTGTCAAAATAGAGATATCTACAACAAACTAGCCGAAAACTAGAAAGGAATAGCTTGTAACGTGAAGAATTTTTCATCCAACTGGTTTCTCACTCGCATAAAATACACGAGGAACGAAATTATGTTTGAAGTACAACCTTTGCCCTTGCTTTTGTCCTCTTCAGTTATGTTTTAGGGGGAAATTTCACGAATCTGAATTGAAGCAATTACGTTTCGAAGGGGATTCCTCACATTTCACGGCAAACAGTAATTAAATGGGTACCTTGAAAGACTTCTTGAAGAAATTTATGAACTTCAACATCATTCAGAAGCTTTTTTACAGTTCATTCTCCAAAAGTGGGCTCTTATCTTGAGAGTGAGAGAACTTGCATGTAATTTAACAAGAAGCATTCCTCAAAGTAACTTACTTGGCGAAATTCGCGAAATGCGAATACGTTGTGTAACGAAGAAATTAGAGCAACGCTCGACAAATTGAGAGGGTTTCATTGATACTCTCTTGATACATATTCAAATTAGAATCATGACTTCCATGTGAAGGCACAGAATCCATTCTTCGTTATGTATTCTATACATTTTTATATTCATCGTTTTCTTCTTCCATTCCAAAAAAAACCCGAAAATTTACATTATTTTTTCGCTGAAAATCATTTATTGCCAATCAATAAAATTTCAGTGTATAAAGATCCAATAATTTGATATGTAACCCCTTGGTCTCAATATCAAAGTCGATCCGCGGTCTACGGAAAAATCAGGCGTGAATCAAGGGAGGTTGGGGAGAGGGTCTCATTTGAAGAAGTTGCATTAACGCAAACAGCTCTGAAGGACATTCCTTTCCTCGTTTTTTATCTCGAAGGGGCTTCGAATTGTGTCACAGCCCAGGCCTCAACATTCCTTAATCCGGCCATTCATTAAATGGTTAGTGACATTCCTGGTGTGTTATTAGAACCAGGTGAGAGCCCGATGGAACCTCTCCGGGAAAAAATCATCAAATCTGACCAGATGTCATTTTTGACCAGATTTGAACAGATTTATTGAAATCTGTGAAACTGCCATTTTAGCTTGTATTTGCTAACACACGTGTTCACATTTCAATTCAAACATGGAAAAAAATGACTAAATTTTTAGTAATTGAACATTCAATTGCTCATCAACAAGATCTAACGAGATCTACACATATTGAAATCTGAATAAATCTCAATCTGATGTTGTAAGCCAAAATTCGGATCTATTCAGAGCTGATGAGATCTAAATAGATTCAATTTCTCCCCCGGCTCGTCAGACCTTGGTCGGACTGTGAAAACAGCTAGTGAACTCCATGAATCATTCCTAGCCAGGTACATATCTTTCACATCTTCGTATGAAATTCGCACGAGGAATCCCAGACAACATCAGTGAAAAATAATATCAGAGTAGCTGTCCAACCTTGTTAATTTGCTCCAATTGATCTTTCTTATTTTGAAATACACTTAATTAATGAATTCCGTTAGATCTAGCTCTTCAATGACGACACTGATACGAATACCGTCAGGTTTTCATACCGTTGAAAAGACCAGGAGGATCTAATTTGACACCCTCCATGTCTCTTGAATGTCTCAAAATGTTGCATGCAACATCTTTCAGAGTCGAATATAATTTGAATTCAATGCACACTTCAAGACAGTTTCTCTGGTCCTTTTTTCCTGAAATATCGAAAGGTGGAAAAGATAATTAAAAGGTTCCTAAGGTCGAGGGAAAATAATATAATAGAACAACGTTTGCACGGATAAACACGGTGTTATTACTTCTGCGACTATAATCAATACATCAAAAACGACAAATCCAGGAAAATAGGGCATGTAAGACAGCGATACATAATACAACGCTTGGCTCTTCATTACAAAACCATTGTTCGTATTGCTTGCAACTGAATTTGACAGCAGAGTTTCTCTTCCTTCATGATTTTACAAACTCATTCCAAACGTTCACTTTCAAGCAGTCTTTTATAAATGAGAATATGATCCAATCATCATACAACGCATTTCAGATGTTTCAATATAATATCATGAAATCTCGAAGTGACAAAAATATGTATCCGTTTTTGATTATGTAAGAAGAATTCTTCTAATATTTATCATACATGGATCTATTCTGCGTCAATCCCGTTTCACATTTGTTTTGAAGCTTCAATAAATATCACAAAATCCTCTTTATGTACACTGAGAGAAGAGCGATTTGGAAGTTCGGTAAATAGTAATAAACTTGTTCAGTAATATTGAGATTTATCGAACAAGTTTATTACTATTCACCGAACTTCCAAATCGCTCTTTTCTCAGTGTACTATAGTATAACTGGACTCTTCAACTGATGTAATGCGTTAGAAAACTTCACTTCATACAGTTGGGGAAGCAAAGTTTTTTGTATACAATTTTATTACGTGAGAATTACATTTGTTCAAATCTTTACAAGAAGTGTTTTCTTCAAAACTCAAGCCACTCATTCAATGAACCTCTGTTTATTGAAGGATAAAAGTTCTGTATAAGAAAACATCTCGACCCCTCAATTCCGTCCTTGAAATATGGATCTCGGATCAATGAATGAATAGTTGGAAGTAAATGATGAGAATTATCATCACAGGATTCTGACCTTGTACACGTTGACGTTGATTCTTGAGATGTTTCATTAGGAATAAATGGTTTGCATAGCTCTGCGTTCTCTCTTTCTAGAAAGTGGATATCATAGAAACAGGGAAGCAGAAGAGAGACATCGCTCGAGGGTGTATTGAAGTAGCTATCTATCTACTCAGATATTACGTTGGTACATAGGGCATATATGTACATTACGTACATAAGACACTTACGTCGTCCTTCCTATGGTTCACGCAGGGGCTCGGGCAACTATATATATTTTGTGTACATCATATACACGCGTGTTATATAAATGATACCGTATGGTGGCTGTGGCATAGCGATGGTATTAGTGAGCAGTGGGAAACCACGGTTTGCCTGGGGTTAATTCAATTTCGTTCAGCCACACCCGACATCCTTGGATGCGCGCATGGGCACGGCATGTAGATCTTCCAAAAACAAGAAATTCTTATTCCATTTTAACGGTTTTTCAAATGACCGGCTTATTCATTAATCTACCTATCGACAAATTTCTAGAAATCGGATTCCAAAGGGAACAACGGGTGTTTGTAATATGATGGACACTCTAATGAGAACCTAACCTATGGTTGTTGAATCCATTTCCCCGTCACTTTTTTCCTGAATTATACGGGATGTTTTTCCACTGAAGAACTAACTCCGATGTCGCTGTATCGAGATAATTATTGAGAGTAATCTTAATTTACGAATCTCTGCAATGAATACGACATCCACAAAGTTCGGAAAACCAATCAAAAGTTTCGAGTTCAACGATTTGTTGTTCACGTACATGTTGTACAACTCGGTTTTAAATAAATTCAGTTCTCAACTTGAATTCGAATTGGATTCACGTGGTAACGCAAAGTTCGATTATGATGTTTGATTTCATTTGGTATACGAGATACTGCTTTGTGTTATAAGATCAAACGAACTGTGTAATTAGAATCCAAGATTGACGAGCTTTTCCATACATTTTATTCCAAAGTACAATAGAAAGATGACAATATTTTGAAAATGTATTCATACACATAGACAAGAGCAGTGTTGAACACGTGGATCTCGTATCTCATTGCAAAAACCAATCCAAATAGCGAAGAGGTTCTCTTCTATAAAATTTTATCGCATAGATGAAGGTTGTTTTCATGGTCTGCGACTTCTCTGATGCATTGAGGACTACAAAACACAATCCCTATAGTAGCATCGAAACATTGTAAACACATACTATGCATGTTCACAGGGAATTGAACACGGAAAAAATAATTTAGCTGCAACAGCTAAATAGCTAGCACGGACATGGACAGACATTGAATTAGCTCCTGCAGCTAAATTTTAGCTACCACCGCATATAAATTAGCTACAAATGTAAATTTTTTTGCTATAACAGCTAAAATTTAGCTGCAGGAGCTAATTTAATGGCTGTCCAAGTCCGTGCTAGCCATTTAGCTGCTGCAGCTGAATTAGGTTTTCCGTGAAATATACTACGAATGTCCATAGTACATACACAACGATCGGATAGTCATTCGAGATGAAGCTGATCATCATTTTCATAAAGATTTATTGAGTAAACAATAATCTCTCAAAGCTTTGCGTATTTCTCAAACCGTAACATTGTTCATCTGATACCTTCCAAACACGATGATACGTTGAGATACGAATCTTCAATAATTTCTCATTCAAATTCTTATTTGGAGAGTAAGAGAAAGGGAGAGAGAGAGAGAGAGACATACATAAAGAGAGAAGAAAAAGATTAATTACAACGGATGAGTGAGAGGTGATAATTAGATCACGTTCAAAGAACAATGGAAGTTCAAGAATACGATGTCACACAATTCTTTTCAATAAAGAATAGAAGTCAGAGTATCATAATTGAATCTTTGTTCACTGATACAATAGAAACGACGTGATCGATGAATTTTCAAAACTTATCACTGTAAACCAAAAAAACAACAAACTGAGAAAAAATTGCAGAATTTATGTACCGTGAATTCATTATTCCTCCAAATGACTTGAATGAGTATTACCGAGAAATTAATCTGACGTTTGTAATGATCACAACGACCTTGGAGTTTGCAGAAGAAATTACAAAAGTTTCTCATTGGAACGTAGAAAATTCTACTTGAATGAAATCTATATACACTCTTGTCTTTCACTCCGAAAATATCTTCCCTCATTAAAAACCACTCGATGGAACGCTCAACAGCTATCTCCTTAATCCAAATTATTCCCTTAATATCGCACTCGTTACCACTAGTACTATTATCATTATCATTCCTGAACATCGTTTGCCCTCGATCATTGTAATTACCACAATTTCCATTATTATTATTATTATTATTAAAACTACTACTTCAACAGCATCTAGTGCAAGAGAAGAGCTATATCAAATCAAATTTCATGGGAATTCACTCCTCTGAAAATAATTTCCTTTCGCGCAAACGTTTTTGGATTCTCGTTTAAGACTATATGCGAAGAAAATTGTGGAAGATCATATGACAAGTGATTGATCTAGACTGGGAATCCTGTTCTCAAAAATATTAGAAGTCTTAAAAAATGTATCCATCGCTGCTGAAGAGCCAGTCGAAATCGAGCAGGGATTTTTATCAGGCTTTGAATGATTTTTGTTCTGGGAAATTCAATCAGAAATTAACAACCTTCCCACCCGGTTCTGTCCAGTACTACCAAATTGGGACTCTTCGTCAATCTGGCAGATTTGGTCATCCGGATAAAATTAGGTAGAAAGCTTGTCGCGTTTTGACCGAATTTCATAGAGCAGGAACTGTTCAAAGCCTGACCATCAACCAGAGATTTACAAATGACGCAGTACTGCACCAGTACTTTCCAAGACTGGCAAGGTACTGACATTTGTCTGGGAAGATAACGCCCCACATAGAAATTCCGGTATTGAGCCGATGGTGACGAACGGATCGGTACTGAAAAGGTATGGACCACCAACGGTTGTCTGCCAATTTCGGATCGATACTTAACCGACTTCATTTGAAGTTCGTGTCGGTACTAGTTCGATATTCGAACCAACCGTTATTGACCACTTTTCCACCAATGTTGGATTAACAACGGCAGAATTTTAGTACTCAAGCGTTGGCCTCCAACGTTGATTCGGTACCGAACCAATGTGAATGAATATCTCGTGTACTTTGAGAGAAGACTCGATTGGCCACGTAGAAATTGACGAATGGTCCAGTACCGTCTTGATAAAGGCTACCAGTTTGCAACCGTTGGCGATCATCCTATGATCCCATAGTAAATTTCACTTTAAATTCCCCCTAGCGCAGAAATTTTGATAATGCATTCAAAACCTTCCAAAGTTACAACAGCGCAAATAACGGTTGAGTAACAGTCGTCGGTACTCGAACAGCGATCAATACTAGTAGTAATAGTTCTCAATATCGGAACCACACTGATTTCCAGTACTGAATTGATGTTGGTAACCGGTACCGGATCAGAGTTATTCGGTGTTATCATTCCGTAGTCCGACCGACACCGGCCACCAACGGTTGCACCCTGGCAGCCTGTATCGAGCCGGTACTGGACCATCCGTTAATTTCTACGCGGGGCTTTTCTGTACTGCCCAATCAGAAAAAACCGAAGTATGCCAATGTTGACAACAGGCGGAGTACAGTGCCAGTATTGGGCCCCCAAGAGTCGGCTAGCACGTACCCAGTATGGGAAAGCGTTATCATTTCGGACAAATGCCAGTACTGCTGCAGTGCAGACCGCCAGTACCCTGCCAGTGTTAGCCGGTACTGGCGCAGTACTGCGCCAGTTGTTCAATTCTGATTGGGTGGGAATTGAATACCAATACTATTATTCGCAATCAGTGCAGTGTCTACACTGAATTAGTACCTGGCCAGCATTAAGCTCTCAGTACTGGTCTATCAGTACAGGCATAGTAGTGTATTTGTATGTATCCAGTACTGATCCGGTACGTGTTGGCCAAGTGTCGAAGACCCAATACTGGCGCTGTACTGCACCTGTTGTCAACATTGGCATTGTTGGAATTTTTCTGATTGGGAAAGTGCTGGATTGGCAGCAAAATTTTGGAATGAAAAACATCCCAACCGGCTCTGGAGAAGTAGGGACAAAAACATAACGACCCATGCGGAATTTTCCTACATTTTCCATATAGCCAAACCCGCCCCTGGAGTCTGATAACAATTGTTGGACCGATTCTGCTCAACATTTTCAGGAAAGATATCTCTGGTCTAAATGATAAATTGTTCTCATAAAATTATATGTCACGTTAAGAAAGAGATACTTGAGGATGAACCGAACTTGAATATCCGTTGTGTTGCGTGATTCAGCTCCTCGTATGCATTCATGACCACACTCACGGATATTTGAAAATGACGTCAAAAAATGTTCATTGCTATACTGCAAAGTTTTTTAATTTCAAACTCGTGGGCAACGAATCCTTATGAGAAAGTTCTCCGCGCTGAAATCAAAGCTGCACGATGTATTAAGCATTCATTGAAAGGCCCTTTTGAAAACTGAGAAGTTTCAATAATCCTTGATGAATATTTAATTTTTTTTCCATCAGAGAATTAGGGAAATAATATTAAATGACAAGTTTTTGTGCTCTTATCCTTCTGATGGATGAGAAAGGATACGAACACTTCTTTCTTATCAAGAGATACAAATGGATTGAAAATTTCGATAGGTAAGAGTGCAGGACGCAGAGGAGTATTCCTCGAATACAACATTTATCCTTCACATATATTCAAACGTAAGATGTACGGGAAAAAGGAAACAGCACTGGTTCCTGTGAATGACAGCAATCGATTGAAAAACAAATGAAAACACGCTTGGATAATGAAGGTTAGCGCGATCACAGTGATGAGTACTGTGATGAAATTTGTCAACGCTGGCTGGGCAGTAATGAGGACTGGGGAACGCAGTACTGCCTGGAATGAATTCGAGTTTCAAAGTATTTTTGTGATTCACAGTAACCATTGCCCAATCAGAAAAATCCGTAATATGCCAATGTTGGCAATGTTGGCAGTACAGTGCCAGTATTGGGTCTCCAACACTTGGTCAACACGTACGAGATCAGTACTGGATACATAAAAATACAGTAATATACCTGTACTGATAAACCAGTACTGAGAACTCAATACCGGCCAGGTACTGACCCAGTACTGGCCCTGCACTGATTGCGAATAATGGCATGAGTACTCAATCCACAGTACTGAAAAGCGTTATCATTCCAGACAAATGCCAGTACCCTGCCAGTCTTGGCTAGTACTGGTGCAGTACTGCGCCTGTTGTAAATTTCTGGTTGGGTGCTGTTTTCTTTTTTCCGTGTGCTACAAGAGTTTTGCAATCATCGATTCCCATTTATTTACAAATTTATATCCTAGATATAAGACACGAAAGCCTTGTTCTATGCTCGAGTCATGAATATCTTCCCTCAAAAATCTCATGGATTTTGTGAAGACGGTAACATCTTTCCACAAGTATAACACGGATGACCTGTAAAATCCTCGCACCATATCTCATCTCTGAAACAAAACATCACTCTTATCTTGATCTGCATCCCACATAAACGTTTGTAGTATTTTGTGAATAATACATCACATATATGAAGTCTCTTCCTGAAAAATTTTCAAATGTATATTTAGACCATATAAATATACGTAGCATTCATATTGCAATGAAAATGATTTGTCGGGAAGGGAATTCTATGCACGAATGTATCGCGAGATGAAATCTTTTATATGAAATTCGACACAAATCTCCACGTCGAGGTATTACGTGTTTCTTATATTTTCTTCAACGTAGTATATGAATTCCCTAAAGATTCAAATTCTGAGATTTTGAGACTCCATTGAGATCGTAATCGATTTTGCGTGGCAAGAACCGTATTTCTTGATTCTTCCGGGTCATTCGTACACCAACAAAACATTATGATGTACTTTTCTGTTAGAACTTCCAAAGAAAAACTATGTCAGGAAATTGATTCGTATGGAATGATGTTCAACGGTTGTTAAGAACTTTGTCAACGTTAAGGGCCAATTTTGACGCTTTTATGAGTTCACAATTGAAGATAACAATCCTACCGTATTAGAGAACATATATACCATGCGATATTTCGAAATGTGAATTAAATTTAATGAACTTCGTTCTATCCGAATTATTGTGTATGGAATTTCTGTGAAATGTTATGCGATAGTTGTGGTTACAGTTTCGATGTATGATTCAAATTTGTCTTGTGTTACCGTAATAACCAGGGAATTTGCATACAATAACAATGCATTTAGTCTTCATGACCTCCCTTGTAAGTCCATCTTGTTCAAAGGGGACAAGTTCTGAGAAACCCAGAACAATACCTGCGCTAATAAATACTCCAACTCTTGTCAATCGTTATTCTGGAGAACGGTTTGTCAATTTTCATAGCATTATTTCATTGATTGTCGATTGGGAAACTTTGGGTAGAATGGTAGATAAAAACTGACTATCAAAAATTAGGATTTTTGAGAACAATTGAGGAAGTTTACATTCCGTGCAATAAATGAGCTGCGCTACGATTGATGATTTGTTTTTATGATGAATTGACGAATGGTCTCGATTCACTAAGATAAATGATTGAGAAGTAATATCAACAAAGATTAATCTTGTTCAATATTGTGTAGAAAATTTATTAAATTTCTATCGATATTTTATGAAAATCTATATAGAGACTCGATATTTTTTCCTCGAAGTTATTTATTCCAACGACGATGTGGGTTCGAATCTTCCAATGAAGGCTAAGAGATTTTCAATCTTCATCAACTACGATCGCGATACAATTGAACAGTCAAACAGCGGAGTGAATGAATTCACGAAGCAGGAAACTTTTTTTTGTATCCTCCGAATAAACATAAAAATATTTCTCATAGTCGATAGGTAACGCCATGTTGAGTAGAACAAAACAAAAAACAATAGACGAACCCATTTATCAGGAACAATTCGCTTTGAATCTCAGTTCAATAGAGATCAATGTAAATTGTACAAGGTTGCCAGCGATTCATAGGGTTCACAAAAGGGAAAAAAGTGATTTCACAGATATGAATAGTGACAAAAAAGTGCCTTTCATCCAAAATAGTGACAAAAAATGTCACTTGAAAACATCGTATTTCCCAAGATCTTGGTTTAAGTTGTCTTCTGGCTGAATTCTAGCTTGGCTCATTAGCTTGGTAATATCTTTGGCCATCAAGCTACACCCGGTGATGACTAGTATTGACTCGAACCTGTCACCAAGTTTGGTCAATTACTCAAATGTGAATGTTCAATCAAACTTGGACGCCAATGAAAAATCTATCCTAGTATTGTATATCAATAACGGCAACAATATCGATTGCAAGCATAGAACCAATATTGAATTTTAATATTGAACCAAGCTCGGATGCCAAGCATTGAACATTGTTATCATCCCAGACATGAATCTAGTTTGGGGCCAATGTTAGCAACCAAGCTAGGCCCGATGTTGACTAGCATTGATTCAAGCTTGGCACCAAGCATGGTACATTTGTCAAAGCATACCTGGGATGCACAGTGGGCCAGATGACTGGAAAAACTGGCCAAAAGTCGAGTCCAGATTTTTTTAAAACAAGTTTATGGGAATGAAGTATATAAGTTCAAGTGCACTTGGTGAATATATTAAGGGGATCCAAACATTAGTGTTCAATTGGTGGTAATTTGAAAATGAATAATTGCATATCAAAAGTGGATGAAGCTATGTTGAAAATTTCTAAGTATTTTAATCCAGCTGAGAAAATTTATCACAATATGCATGGTTTCTTCATTTGATAACTTCACTACAATCAGAAAAGGAACAGAACAAGGAGAACGATCTGTTACAAGGCATGGGTGCATGATTTTATGAATATTTTCTATGTAATTTTCATTTTGTCCACGCCATCAAGAGGTCGTTCCGCGACGTTCCGCGTTCAGTTCACACCAGACTAGGATTAATGTGTTACTATTGTTGAGTACTAGAAGTTCAATCGGCGCTTTTTTTGCGCTTCTTGCAGAAAACGTCCGATAAAGTATAATTGTGTTGTGTAAACCCCATTCACTGTGGAGTAGATGACAAGAAAAAATCACAAAAATCAAAAATTGCACCAGAACATTCTGCAACTTGTTACTCGAGGGCTTTCCGAAGTGACTCATTACGGATTTGGTAATTGAAATATAAAATTTAGAATGGCGGGTCTAATATGCTGGACGGACATTTTTGAGTCCATAGAATTCGCTCAACATTTTCGTCATTCAGAGATTTTGGAGGGTCCTGATTGCACACTTGGGATTAAGAAAACCAAATTTGGATTTGTAGATTCAATATGGCGTACAGTGAGTTATATCACTTTCGAAGCTGGCTAAAAGTTGATTTCGGAATTCCGTGAAAATAAGTATAGGGATAAGGTATATGAGTCCAATAATTACGTTCAATAGATATATTGAGTTAATTCAATAGTTATTATTCCATTGGTAGTGATCAGTGCCGGATTAATGGTTATCGAAGCCCCTGAGCGCTTGAGCGTATGAGGCCCCTTGTAAGGAAATTTTTTTAGGGTAACTTTCTTTTTAACTTTGAAAAATTTGAGGCCCCCCCAAGAGCTCGAGGCCCCTGGCCCAGGCCCATCTAGGCCCATACATCAATCCGGCACTTGAAAGTACTTTTAGCCGCTTTAGGGCACCGGTATCGCTTTAGGGGCACAGGTACCCCTAAAAGTAAAGGATATGCATCTGAATTTTGAAATCCGGAAATCAATCACTCTAAGAACCTTCAAGTGGTGAATTTCAAGGGATTCTGATAGATGTTTGTTGACTTATAATTATATGTGTAAATTTTCGACCACCATCCTTGATTCGAAATTTTTTTACTTCCAATTGGTAATCAGCCATCCTGAAAATCCCTGATTGGGGAGTTTCAAGGGAATTCGATCAATTTTGAATTTGATATCCGCCATATCGCATACGCCATCTTGAATTTCCACAATTTGATTCCGGATTCGTAATCAGCGACCCCAAAAACCCCTGTACACTGAGTTTCAAACGATTCTGCCGAAAATTTGGATTTTGGCCAGTTTTTAGTGTGATCTGGCCCACTGTGGGATGTAATGAAAAATTGATTTTACTATACTTGAGCTCTGAAATAGTGACAATAGTGCCATTTTTTTTTCAAATAGTGACAAAAGTGGGGTATTTCTAAAAAAGTGATGAAAAGTGACAAAAGTGACTCACTGGCAATCCTGAAGCTGCACTGAGAGAAAATTTTGGTTCCCATAACCATGTTTTTGAGTTTGGCCATTTCATGTAGTTGTCACAACCAGATTGATGTGATTTTGTTTTGTTTTTTTGATTATTATAACCAAATTTCCAGTCACCTTGACCGTAAATCCTTCACTATGCGAGCATTGTTTCTGTGACCATGTTGCTTTTTCCTCAGTGTGTATTCTTGTTTGAGTTTAAGAAGGTTTTCCAGTGGCTGACTTCAAGTCTAGTGAGTCTTCTTCCGGCTGCATCTTAAATTCAGCTCATATTCTAACTGAAATTAAGTTTTTCTTTTTACCGTCTTTCGTCGTGTAGAATAAAACAGAAAAAATTGCGACATTTAATTCATTACGTTTCTTTCCGAAATTTGCAACAGGGATCCAAGCACCATTTTTAGACCATAAACGTGCGAATGTAATAAGCGCTACTAGCTTAATGTATCAGTTTGAGCTTTTTTACTATTTAAACATTTCTCCTAAATTGATCCGAGGTATCGAAAGATACGTGGATTTTGTATTCCACGAACGTTACAAAACATATAATAATGATCGATATCTCAACATCATTTAATGGTATCCGTAACCGTACGAGATTTCGACTTTGATCTCATTTTTTTTCGGTAGTGACAATTGCTTTCCCAAAGACCGTGTCAATATGTCAAAGTTGTATCAGTAGCCACTACCGGTGTATGCTATCGCACAGTTTCCTGTCACGTGATGATAAACGTAGATACATAATGGCCACGTCGACACGTTATATCGACCTCTTTGATAAATTGAATACAACATGAACACTGTGGTTTGACGTCTATCCATGTTTCTTCTCTACATTCCACCTCTTAGCGGTGGATAAATGTGCAAATGATGAGATCAGATTGTTCCATTAAGTTATTACAAAGAATTGTCGTGATAACTGAATTAAACGTTCCTCAAGTTTATCATTATTTTATTTCTACATTCACCTTTACTCTATACTCAAGAATTGGATTCGAATTCAGGTCTACGTAGATCTGATTGAAAAAGAAAATGGGGAACGCGAATCCACTTACATCTGGGTACACTGTAAAAAATTTGGCGGTGTTAGAAAAATTCTACCCCGAATGGTGTTGTTTCAACGCTATACGGTGTTATTTTGACCCCGCACTGAAAGAAAAGTCCACTGTGAATTGTACTATTTTGGTCAGTAGAAAGGATATTAGGTACGATTTCTGATGCATTAGTATATTTGCATGATCATAAAGTGAAAGTAATTAATTCAAAATCGTTTGAGATACTACAAAAATTGATGAAGAAAATAAAGGTAGTTGGAACTTATTTCTCAGTAAAACTTCCTACTATTCTTAAATAGTAAAATCAACTCCAAGAACCTATTCCTATTTACAGATCAAATTACTTATTTTTGATTAGCACACAAAAATTTGCTTAGTCAACATGACTGCTTTCCAAAGTATAAGATTTGGCATGATATCCACCATCTATTTATAGGTTAATTTACGAATGCTTATAGTAAGCTTTACAATTTCGATTAGTAAGAAATATATAGAACAGAACAACCAACTTTATATTAGTAAACTTGAGTAAGTTGATACAGAAAGCTCAATTACGTACGAAAAATCCGAGACTATTGAAATTATTGATGGAATCAAGCTATACGTGTATCTTAGGCAGTTGTGCTTTGACTTTTATCCCAGTGTGGCTCAGTTTTCGAGATATTCAAGTTTGAAGAATGAACGCGAGTTGATATACCCAAAGAAGATCCATCTGCTCAAGCGACTGACGGTGGCTTGAGTGGTAGAGTCTCGGGATTCAGCCTCAACGTCCTGTGTTCAATTCTCGTGGAAGCGATTCTTTTTTCCCATTTATCCTGACATTTTTTTCAACTACGCTGGATAGTAAAATAGCAAGGATCTTTTGTGCTCTTACTATTCGTAGTATGGAAGCAGTAGTTCATTTTACAACCAAAAAATAGTACAAAAATTCTCCCTTCTCGATGGGTAAAATTAAATAGTCCATTTTACAATCAATACTTGGTGGAAAAATATGGTATTTTTCACGAACATTCATGATCTATTGAACTAACAACTTCTACTATTTTTCATAGTTGAGTCCTTTCACAACTCGGAAAAATAGTAAAAAAAATAGTCAATTCCACTATTTTTTTCTCTCAGTGCGTATGGTTTCATTCTAACATCATTTGGAGTTATTCTAACACCGAATTCCGGGGTGGAGTTTGATAGAATTCGCGCGGTGTTTAACTCTGACTAAATTTACACGCACAGCTTGCTATGATCTTTATTCTCAGATTGTTTTGTAATATGGAATATTCTTCGGGAAAATTGATCAGATCTACGTAGATCTGAATAGATTCAAATTAATTTGGAAAGCATCAATTAAGCATAATATTGCATGTTTCGATTAGATTTTTGGATGAATATTCAAAGAAACAAGCTTACCAGAATGTATGCAAATGTGAGAGATGCTCGAGAATTTGAACCGTCACAGATGATACGATTATAGCCATTTTAATTAAATAATGATGTTGAGAGGCATAGATGCAATTCGAGTACGCTTTATGAATGATTCGATCGATGCGAGTTCTACATGTGCCAAGCGGAACGATGGAATTTTCTCCATTTATCTTTTTCAAAGGAAAGACGTCGGAATTTCACTTGTGAAATTAATTTACGCCTCCTTGATGCCATTGCGTTTATTCTTTCCTCAATACTCCTTCCATTTTGGTACTCTCGTCTCTTCCTTTTCCTCACCCGTAAAATAATGTCCACTACTCGCGACAGGAATTTAGAAAAGAGATACATAAAATGATTATAATCTTTGATTAAAATATAAATATGTTGATTCGAGAACATTACCAATGTTCCATTGATCTCATATTTTCAGTGAATATTAAAATGTTGAGTAATGTAAAGAATTCTTATATCAAACAAAAACAATGGTCGTAAATTTTGAGATAAAATTGATTGAGAATTTTCATTGAATTTGATCAAATTCATTCAATGTTTTTTTCAATGAGTTTTCCTAAATTCAATGACATTGTTCTGCAGGGACAAAATTTTCAACTGTATCAGCTACATATATTTTTAGCTATAATAGCTGAAATTTAGCTGATACAGGTCAACACTTTCTTCCATGTTAAGAGAAGAACAGAACTCTCACACAGAGCAATTATGGCAGCGTTGGATGATTGGTGGCCATGATAACCTTCACAGTGAGAAGTAAAACTGACTTTCCACCTGAATATCAGCTTATCTTAAGATGCAGCCAAAACTAGCCCTGTTTCAGCTGAAAGTAAGCACCGAAAACAAATGCCGATACAATGCAAACGACTGAATTTCAGTTAAGATTTCGAGTAAGATGCAGCTACTTTCAGTCGGACTTTTCACAGTGTTGTAACGAATCAATGTTGTTATGACTGTTATCATCCGGAATGAAGGCAGGCTATCATTTTCCTGGATTATCCCTGCTTAAAGAATCTCATTGAACCGATTGATTCTCATTGATTCCGATGCAGAGAGCATCAATTCAAACCCATTGAGAATCAATTTTTAATGGGGTTGAATTGGTTTTCTACATTGAAATCAATGAGAATCAATCGGTTCAATGAGATTCTTTAAGCAGGGATGTTTGGGAATATAAAACCGCAAAATAAGTGAATAGTTCAATGTGTCTGCGGACGTGGACGCTTCTCTTGAAGACAGTGTTTTTAATGACTGGGAGGAAATCAGTGGTAGATATGTCACACTGTAAACAAATGAACTTATTATCGTACTAGGAGTTGTAAATCCCTTGCAATCGCACGTGGTTCTTGCACTGAGAGGAAGTACCCAACAAACAAAAAGATATCGATTAGTATTTTGAAGATGTCTTGAAATCATGGAAGATGTCTTGGAAGACTTTCGTGAAGATATCTCTTCGATATCTACCAGATGTCTTATGCAACAAATTTCAACAAGTTTTAGATATCTCAAAAAGCTCTTACAAGATGTTTGTATTACGAAGCGGCATATCCCCGATCCAGTGTACAGGAGAGATCAATGGCTCAGACCCAAAGACACAGTTTCCATGTATATTACCGATCAATTTTTGCACGAATGTACTTCGGCGTAGTTAAATTTACTGACCGCGTATATGACTTCCAATTACTTAGGTACATCTCAAGTTCAAATCTATGGAGGTTTACTTTCAAAGAATCCGTGTGACCTGATCAGCCCTATCCGACTCCCCCACTTCTGAGGTTCCTTAATGTCGCCATTTGAACTAATCCGCAGCGCAGCGCTAAGTGTTCTGGTGGGCTGCATAAATCAAATTAGGAGGAACAGCTCACCAGTACAGTCAGTGCTATCTACTGGTTAAATGTTTTTGGCGACAGTAAAAATACCTCATTCACTATAGTTTAGTTAGAGAGTCGGATAGAGCTGGGACCTGATCGACTTCTGCGGACTTCTGTTTAGGCCTAAAAACACAGTTTCCGTGTATGTCCGATCTATTTCCGAATAAATATACTTAGGGGTAGTTATACGTTCACTGACCGCATAGGTGACTTCCAGGCAATCAGTTACATCTTAGGTTCCAATCTGTTGAGGTTTACTTGTGAAAAGTCGGAAATGAAATCTTGACAAATGTTTCCAGAGTCATGTGACTCGATCAGTCTTGCCGATTGGGGAAATCCCTGGTCCCCTCATTGATCATCCTGATTAACGCAAGAGCGTGATTGGCTGATTCTGAAGAATTATGAATATGACTAAATATTCATCTGCAGGTTTCAACAAATTTGTTTTGCTGTATTCGACCATGAAATTTAGTAACCAGTAAGCACAACCACAGGCGTTTCGAAGGAGCAATAATGGCTTATCCCTGGCATCGCAGAGCCATCTGTGGCACCATTGAAACGTCAATAATACTCAGTTACAGGGACACGTATTCATAAACCATTCATCATCATTTGCCGCCAACTGACCCTCGCCGGACCACCATTCAATAAGAGACATGCCGCGACGGATATTAAGTCGGTCGCAGTTTTCTATAGGAGCTGACCCGATTAGTTGACAAAAAAAACAGCTGATGTTGTTGTGTTTGCAGAGATGATAATTTGTCCATTTCGGGAACCGAACGTTAGAACATATGAACTAGACAAAGCTCTGAATTTACTCTGTTCTTAGAGGATCTCGCTGATCTTAAAGTTACTAAATCTCTCTAGGAAGGTTTGGTGGGTTGATTGTTCACATATTATCGAGTTATCTCCAAATCTTTTAGGTAGAGAGATTCAAAAACTCTAGAATTCACGAGATCCTCTCAAATTTGAATCAAGAATACAAAAAAGAAAGCACGCACCTTTTCGAGGTAGAAGATTCAATCGCTTCCTTTATCCAAAGAATCACTGAGAGAGCTCTCTCTGCAACATCAAAACAAAGCATATTGTTTGTGTACTTATTGCAAGACGTAAAACATTCTAATAACACAAAACAAAAAATAATTGAAACGATTTGGAGAATGGGCTGTAAGGTCAAAATTACCTCCAGATTAATCTCGGATTATCCAAGACTTTTGTCTAGAATATTTTGTTTTATTGAAAAAATATTCCAATAGATCTTTAGTATCAAATAGGTAGTTTGATACATTGAATGTATAAAACATTTCATCAACTTCCTTACATTTTGTATATAAAATGAAATGTAAAAAATCCAAACTAAAATAACCCCTTCTGATCCGTTATACGAATGATATTCGTATCACTTCACAATTATCAGCATCTCATTTTGCGTGAATCAATTGTCCGTGTGTATAGATTTCACTACTGCCATATTTTGCATTCGTTACAACTTCGTTTCAACTCGAATTTTTTCTGTATCATCATAATTCTTCAACCATTCTTCCTTCTTTTACGTGTATGGGAATTTTTTGTTTGAACCGTGTGATCAATCGATTCCATTCGATGAAGAACCACCTGAATGCCCTGCTCATCCGCTCGATAAAAACTCGTTCCACGTCGCTGTGAAGACCGGCAGAGATCAACTTGAACTGTGCCCGTATGGAATGAGTTGGAGAGATTTTCATCGACAGAAGAGATCGAGAAAAAAGAAAGGGACAGATGAAATAGATAGTGAAAAGGTACATGAAGTTTGAATCAGGAAGATAAACGAATAAGTTAGCAGGCAAGGGGGAAATCGCGGTTACGAGTCTTGCAAAATTAACGAGGACTTCCCAGAAAAAGGTCTTGAATTTCGATCGTTTATGTAAACAAGGATTTCCACGTCCAACGTGAACTCAATTATTAATAATTGACGAGGAAGCAAGTAGTTTCAGCAAGAACAAATTTAAACGTGTGGAAAAATCGTACATGATTAAATTCCTTGCTACTTCTATTATCTATTGAAAATCATTGAACGCGGTGAGGAAATTTTGGATTGAGTTTGCTGTTAGCTTTGAAGTATCAGTTTCTGTGCTGGGTAGAGCTGTGCGATTAATCGATTATTCGAATAAAACAAATAATCGTTCCCGATTATTCGACGATTCGTTTGATTCCGATTAATCATTATTTGATTGAAGGATAAATCATGAATAGAATATTTCATCGGAAACAACTGATCAGTCGTTGAATCGATTAATCGGGACAGCGATTAATTGGAAATAAATAATTAATCGATTAATCGATTCGTTTTATTCGTTTTATTCGAATAATCGATTAAGCGCGCAGCTCTAGTGCTGGGAAACCTCAGAAATGGGAGATTGTCCTCACTTCTCTGTTGAATGCAGCCAACGAAATTCGCGTATTAATATTGATCTTTTCAGTTTGTCATCACGCGAGACAACAACTGCATTCGAGATATATATGCAGAAGGGAATCAGATTTGGATAATTGATCAACGGTCCAAAAAAACTTCTTCAAATTTTCAGACTACTGTTGGTACGGTTTTTTGCACGCTCAGAGCGATCAGAACACTTTATAGCACGAATATAGATGTTCCCCGTATCTCTTCGGTTATGATTTCCTAAGATATCTTCGTAAGATATATTCATCACCCGGGAAAAAATAATTCATATATAGTTGTATATGAGCGTATATGAATCATATGTAGCTCATATATGAACCCTGGTGAAAATTTCCGCTCGCCGGAAGCGAACTTTGAAACAAATGAAGCGTAAAATGTTTCAACTTCCGCTTCTTTCGCGCTTAGATACTGTTTTATTTACTCTCCCAGGTCGCTTCATACCCTTTTTACACTCCCATTTTCGCTAGAAAACGTATATGAAATACATATGGACATATATAAACATATATGTGCATATATGTACGAATGAGACTATGAATGACCATATTCATATGTGATCATATTCAGTCCCGGATTAATGGTTATCGAGGCCCCCCTTGTGAAAATGAATCATATATGCGGCATATATGACCACACATGGTACATATATGATTTCACAGATTCATATATGACCCCTTTATAATTCATATATGGGCCATATATGATTTCAGATATTCATATATGGGCCATATACATTTCATATATGGCGTTGTGTTCCCTATATATGGGTCATGTTTGGTCCTTATATGGGTTGAACAATCGTATATGAATTTTATATGGTCATATATGCCACATATATGAATTACATATGATTTATATATGACCATATATGATTCGTACCAAGTCCATATATGAATCAAATACAGTTTATATATGGACCATATATGAATCATTTTTACAAGGGCCCTGAGCGCTTGAGCATATGAGGCCCCTTGTAAGGAAATTTTTTGAGGATATTTGGGTTTTTTTTTCAACTTTGAAAAATTTGAGGCCCCCCCAGGAGCTCGAGGCCCCTGGCCCAGGCCCATCTAGGCTCATACATCAATCCGGCACTGATCATATTCAATTATACATTATAATATATATCCAAATATGCAAAAAACTATTTCACAATGTTTCATGGAATGCTATGGAAAACCAGAAGAGAGAGAATTTGAATGAATACTGACAGATTCCCCACTTTCATATATGGGTCTATATATGGAATTTTTTATGCCTCAGTCACTTGAGCTATACGTACAATATACACTGTAAAAAATGTTGGTGGTAATATTACCAAATGTCAATGGCAACAGGATTCAACTATACAGTATTGGTAAAATTACATGATATATGTTAATGTAAAAATTACCAACTACACACACCAGTAAATTGACACATCCACCCAAGGTAAATTTACACATACATGTTAACTGTAATTTTACCAGAATGCAAGTAATTTTACATTAACATGTACATGTAATTCGATTTTACCAGTCCCGAGTATTTGTAAAATTACCAATGCAGTAGGTAATTTTACATTGACATGTGGATATAATTTCATTTTACCGGTACTCAGTACTTGTAAAATTACCATCATAGTGTTCATGGGTGTAGCCGGGGGGGGGGGGCAAGGGAGGGCAGCTGCCCCCCCTTGTGGAATAGGAAAAAAATTTTTTTTAATTGAATATACAAAAATTATATATAAAAAAGTTGTGGAAAATTTGAATTGAACATTTTTCCCTCCCTTAAGTTTTGAGCTGGCTACGTCCATGATAGTGTTAATGTCAATTTACAGGTGACATGCTGAGTAAAAAGACTGCCAAATGTTTATGGAGAATGCATTTTACAGGAACAGTCTTGGTAAACTTGTTGCATGTAATTTTACATCTATTTCTCACAGTGTACGTTTTATGTGCTCATATAACCTCAAATTCGCTGGAAAATTTATCTTCTCAAACGTATCCTAATCAACCATATCTTTCAGAAACCTTTCCAACACTTCTGGAAGAAGAACTCTTCAATAACGTTCTTGAAAATCTCTAAATTAAGTATTCTGTTACAAATTTTTCACAAGATGTCTTTCCAATACTTCTGAAAGATATCTTTGAGAACTCTTCAAGAACGTTCTCAAAGATCTCCCAATTGAGTATTCTTTTAGATATTATCAAGAACTGAAATGTCAGTTGGGTCGATAATTGATAAATGAATAGTGACCAGCGTTGTATTTACATTCATTCACATTGCCCGAAGAGAACATGAAGCTTCAGCGAACGTTCAGATCAGATATGTATAGATCGGGCTGAAGGTTCATTAGAGCTAACTTTTAGATTCACAAACGTTCGACAAAGGTTCTATGGACGTTGAAATGTTCGCCTCGAAATATGTTCAGGAAACATAGATGGAACGTTTGTTGAAGGTTCATCGAAGATTTGAAGGAGCTTCACAAAAATATCTATACTTCTTATATTAATTTGAATCAATTCATATGAAAAATAAATTAATTAATAAACATACATTATTATAAATTAATCTAAGTATGGTTATTTTTGTGAAGCTTCCTCAAACCTTCGATGAACCTTCAATGAACGTTTCATCTATGTTTCCTGAAAGTATTTTGGGGGGGACGTTTCAACGTTCGTAGTACCTTTGACAAACGTTTGTGAATCCAGAAGTTTGCTTTCATGAACCTTCAGTCCGATCTATACAGATCTAATCTGAACGTTCCCTGGAGCTTCATGTTCTTTTCGGGTGGTGATCTACACTGTAGATGCACCTACACTAAAAGTCAAAGTCAGAAATATATTTTTTCCTTGAACATTGATGTTCAATATATGAACATCCACAACCTGTTTCAGAATTTCTCGGTGTAAACATTACTTGATTTCGAGGTAGTCAGCACTACGAAAAATCGTCATCGTTACGATGTATTCTCCTCTGAAAATTTCACATCGGAATCATTCCTACATAGAAAAGAAGTTGTTTTGATTTCACACCCTTTGTCTCATATATAGAAGAAACTATATTTATTTCGTCTCAAGTACATTTGCTTCAAATCAAGAGAATACTGTTTCAGTTCAAGAAAAATTTAAAACCTAAATTTGAACCGAAATAATATTTTCTTGATTCAATGCATATGTACTTGGGACAAGACAAATATTGTTTTTGTTATATATGAGACAATGGATGTAGAATCAAGACAACTTTTTTTTCTGTATATCTCATTTTTTCCGAATAAGTTGAGCAGTACAAAATTGCTCTATAAAAAGTGCAAGGCAGTGAGAATGGGAAGAAAATTCATTTCCAAGTTTAGAGTGATATATATGACTTCTACGGGTTAAAATGGGATTTCGCTCCAAATTATGAGTCGAAATTTCACTCCGATGAATTTAGAGGGCAGTAATGCCATGTATGCAGTGAACCTACTCTATAATGCCGCAAGACTTCTCTCTCGCTCAAATGTCTTTATTTGATAGAGCAAGGAAGACATCATTCGGCACTATTGAGAGAATTTATTGCACAAAGTCAAAAAGCAACAAGAAATCGGAAAAAAAACACTCTCGAAGCATCCAATTCAATCCAGAATTGAAATAGATTTAATTGAAACTACTTATCAAAATCCTTCAATCAACTCAGATCCGTTTAGTTCACAATTGTAACTGCACTATATCGAACCCAAATTAATCCAAATTGCATCTCATCGTTTTTCATCCAAAAGGATTTTGTTGCTCAATAACAACCAATTGAAGCAGCAGTCAGAATTCGTTCAGGTACCGCACAATGCTTTCACAATCAAATATTGTAATGGATTTACATTGTGAGAAATTTCACTATTACGAACATTTGATCAAATCAATTATCATATAATTGCAGAATTCATTTGATTCCAATCGTACATGCTCATAAGAATAAACTGATGATTGATTCTCATGATAAACGATTAGAAGCGAGGATCAATAATGTAATAACGTCGATAATATGAGATTGAGGAAAAACGAAGGGACGAATGGAAGAAAAAGAAGGAAAGAAGAAAAAGGAGCAGGGAACAGAATGAAAGCAGGACACAACGTCAGTCGGCTAGGAAATGGCTACCACCTGTAGCTATTGATCGGGAGGGCAAAAACGAGTGTACATTTTTTTTCTCTTCGTTTATCTCAATTCTGATCTTTGACGCTTTGAGAGATTTGTAATGTGAAATGAGTCTACGCCTACGTATTTTTTCACGAGCTTTTACCCGAGAAGTCTTTAATTTCCACTCCAGCGTTGATTGAATCGCGAACAAAATAAAACTCTGCATTCATAAGGGAAATTTCTACTGGATTTCGCAAAATTCTCCAAGCTATTTCATTGGAAGTCCCATAAAATTTTCTCTGGAATTTCCCTTCATCCAGGGGCATTTTGTCGGGAGGGAAAACCAAAATTCTTCTCATGAGTTCTCATGAAATCTTAAACTGTTAGAAATTTCAGCACGAAGCTTCAATGACATGTAATGGAAGCAATATCCACTCACATCATTGAAAAAGTTATTGGAATTTCAATTACACTTAAATGAAAATTCAGCTGATAAATTGGACTATTATGGGTAACATAATGAAGCAAAAATTGAAAATTCCATTTACAAGTGTACTTGGAAAATGAATGAAATCTCAAGAAATTTTTAACAGTGTGTACATCAGAAATGTCGAAAGGTATCGTGATGGATTTTGCAACATCCTGTAAGGTTTGCCAGTACTTCCATTTAAAGGACCCCTTTCTGTAAGGAAATTTCAATTACAACGCAACCAGGTTACAAGATTTCCGTAATGTAAGGAAATTTCTCCTCTCGCTCAGTTTAATTGCATATACCAATGCTGTGCTGAATTCGCGTACAATTGCGGAAATAACGTTACTACATCTACATTAAATTGCACGATGAATGTAGATGTGGAAAAATAGTTGATTCGTTGCAAAAAATTTTGAATAAAGAAATTCTCTCAAGAGGTAGAAAACATTAACGGTATATCGACGTCTCCTTGAAACTCTCCTACGAAAAATAGCACAACTCTTAAAATTCTCACGAAGACTAGTACACGGAAAAAAGAAAACAGCAATGGTTACTGTGATTCGCAGTAATTCATTGAAAAATAATGAAAAATCAAATTCACGCCGCTCATTACTGCGTCTCCCAGTAACCATTAATGTCCAAGCAGCATTGACGAATTTAACTGCAGTGCATATCACTGTGATCGCGCTAACCTGTATCATCCAAGCGTGTTTTCATTTGTTTTTCAACTGATTGCTGTTATGGACAGTAACCAGTGCTGTTTTCTTCTTTCCGTGTACAGTTCGCAGTTAAATTTCAAAGTCCGAGCAGAGCTAGCGTTCGTAAAAACCTTACGATCTGTGTTGCTTTCCGTAGAAGAAGTTGATATTTACCTTCTATTGAAAATCATTTTATTCATTCTCCAGGCTATGATGCAAATGCTTCGCTAGGACCTTGCGAGACATTCGTAAGGTCTGTCAAGTTCTCGTCCCTAGCATAAATCACTCTAGTCATTGGACTAATCATTTTCTGGGTCTCCTAAAGCCTCACCAGATCCTTGTAAGGAACTCGCAAGTCTTATGGCTGGTTTGATGAAATCTCCCAATTCTGTCTATTATCCGCCAAATGCTTAATTTCTACTATTTCTACCTATTGAAAACTCTCTTGGGTTCAATAACCACTTATGAAATTTCATATGAGATTTTCTATTACATTTTAGAATTTTTCAAACAGTATAGAAACATTTTCCTAACAGGATAGAACGCTGATGGTTGTTACTGGAACACAAGCCTGCCAAGAACCTGCCGCGTGATGAAAAGTTAAAGTGAAGTTAGTCCTGACATATCTAGAGTTTTGCTACCCCCTTATGTTGTATGAAAATAAAATTTCCCTACTGAAAAATATGCTCCGCTTCCTAAGTCTTATTAAACCAATGAAGATATGATAGGAATGAGAACGAAAGTAGAATTTTTCTATTCAAAAAATACGTTTTTTTTTAATCTGAAATGATCAACGTTTATCAAGAAGAACTACGTGCAGTTCATTCTCACTGGCACACAAGATTCCTCGTCAATAAATCTCAAGTTCGATCTTTTCAGAACAAATTTCTTCCCTCCTCTCCGATCTCCTCCCTATAATTTTCTCCTTGATCTTCCTTCGATAAAACCACCTAAATGTTCTCCGAGTCAATCTTCGAGATCTGTTTAGGATTGTTGTCCCATAATATATGTAAAGTCGTCCCACTTCTGTTTTAAAGTCATTCCATCTTCACTTTAAACGTATACAGCATTAACTTTATCACAATATCGTAAGTTAGCATAGTATGATGAACACCGTATCACGAGATCAAATGTCACAGTCAAACAAAATTCCTTTTCAATTGAAACACAGTATTCGGATGAGAGGAACAAACAGAATAAAATATTGATTCTATCTCAAAATACGAAACATCGTTATTCATTGTATTCAGGATATATCCGATAGGATATCTGTATAGAATAACAGTAGAATCGAGTTTTGAAATTTAGTTCGTGACTTTTGCGGAGCTCGATCGGATTTACACGATAGCGTACTCTATAAAAATTGAATGCAGGATATATATTTTCAACCAAATAGTATCCTAGTATCGATCATATATGCTTTCTGATATCGTTATCCCGACAGTCTGTCGGTAAATACACTCGCGAACCATAAGATAAACCATACTGAGATTATTTTTAGATTTAATTGTGCTAGCCTGAATATAGAATTCACGATAAAATATGAAATATGATTGAATGATACTGATATTACATATGAGAGAAAATTGACGGAATGTAGTATCCGTTCCAAAACACATTGTTTGAAGAACAAATAGGTTATGAAATATTTACCAAAGACAAACAAATTTTCCTTTCCAACGTGCATGGAGTAAAAGTGCTTTTACCTTTATATGGATCACTAAGAAATTTATTGGCACGGTAAACATTACGCTGTGCCACTTTCTCTATACTTGCGACATAATTTGAACCCGATTAACATTGTACTTCAAGAAGTTTTCCTTATGAATACGTACAGTGTCGTAATAGAATCGTAAAACTGAATTATCGACTATATAGCGTATGTTGTGAAATGATGTTTCTCTTCATACTTCAGTATGTACCGAGAAACTTCATCGCGACTTATAACATAGCGAGAAGACTTTTTGATTAGATTAAACAAAAGCAAGGATATCCATTCTGCAGGAGCATCTCTTCCGATTATCCAAGAATATTTTTCCTGCTTGAAAGTTCCTTTGAAAATATTGATTTCCCAAATGAATAATCAAGCCTGAGTACCAGAATTACTAATTGGAAATTAGATTTCTCCTTGTATTGCAATAAATCTTGGGGAAAAAACCTATAGAATCTGATTAAATCGAATCCCGTAGGATTTGACTAGATCCGATATGCCCCGAAGAAACACAAAGCTCTGAAGAACGTTCAGTGAACAGAAATTAAGAACGCGGACATTCAAACATTTGATGAACTTCCATTGAACACTTATCGACTCAAAATCAATCTCAATTTGACCTACGGAGCTTTTCTACTGAAGAAATTCATCTATTTCGCCAAGTCTCATTGAGAAATGATTAAAGCTCGAGTGCCCTTAAACCTGACCAGGTTAACTCTTTTGAATGGTATCGCGTTGCTGAATTACCGCTAAAAAAACAATTTCTATACTTCAAATCTTCCATTCAATTAGATTGAGAGAACATTTTGAACTCATAAATCTCTGCATTCAGTACCCCTCTGTCCCTCTGAGGTGGCGAGAGTAGTATCAAATGAACAATAATTGAAGTATTCAAATTTGAAAAATGTCCACAAAAAAAAACGATATCAATCAGAGGTTGAAGATAAAAATATTTAGCTACCGTTAAAATAATTCCGAGTAGAACTCAGGTATATCAGAACTCAATGAAAAACTACAAATCAAGCTCATAAAAAATTTAATTAAATCCATGAGATGACGGGAAACGGATATCGAATATCGGATAAACCTGATTTCAATTTCTAATTTATACAATCCAAGGAAAATTGATTAAAAACACAATTCAATTGAACTTAATTCCTCCCATCCCTTTAATTTGTTTCGAGAATTGTTTGTTAATCCAAATGATTTCCCTCCCAAACAGAATTTCAGAAATCATAATTTCCCATGAATCATCCTATTCAACAACGATTTTTCGGATTATTACCTCAACAATTTCCGTCATTCACTGTTCTCGTGTATTACTTTACCGATTTACCGCAAGAGAGTTGACCCAATTTTGGGGATTTGTGCATACGATACATGTTTCAATGCGTTCACTCTCTTTTCGCATTTATCTCTTACATCAACGATAGTAGACAGGTTTGGAACTCTGTATTATCCAAATTAAACACCTAGTCTGAAATTGAGTGAAAATAAATAGATCTAAAAATATTCCACAACAATCACAAGGTAGAGTTTTCCTCTCGAAATCCTACCAATTTATTTTCCAGAAAAAAAGAAAAAATCATTTAATTCAACAGGTCTCTCCAATGCAAATTAGAGAGAAAATACCACTTTCATAATTCTACGTTCAACTAAGTTTAGAGCTAAATCGAACGATTACCTCCTCAAACCCATTCAAAGTTTGAAATACCGTAATTACGAGCAGTCATAAGTGCAAATGGATCTCTTACTATAATGAACTAATCTCACAATCTATATTCGAGTTCATCGATCGACCGATGATGGATTTTTTCAGGATTATTACATCATTCGATGATAAATGCTCCGTATTGCTGAATTGTGCAACATTTTCAGATTCTCCTAGACCCAGAAAATCGATTGAAAAAAAATATTGAGTATAGTAGGGGCATTGTTCCTCTACACAGAGCATTTAGCGTATTTATTTTCAATGATCAAACAGATTTACTCCTTCAAAAAAGAAAAGCGGCGCTAAGGAGACTCAGTTATGAATTGAAAATTCCTGTAATACAAATCTCACCTGGAGATATATTTTATTCAACTAGGATTCATCATCATACGGTAGGAGATTGCTATTGGAGAGAACACGAGATACATTGTGTTCTATTCATTCAAAAAAATGATCTAACGTTAGACCCCTATCCCCACGAGGCATTGGATTTTTCTACATTAATCTGTGCTTAATTTGTTTATCCAAAATGAGTTCTGGTGAAGAGGAGCAAAGATGTTTTTCCTGTAAGAAAGAAGGTCCTATCAACATGATAAATGATGCTGTTCAATGCTCTCCCGAGTTGAAATATTGCCTCTACTCTGCTACTAATAATCCTCTTTTCAGTAGGAGCTGTTTCAATGAGATATCATCTCCTACTTTGCCCCTAAAAGTAATAGAAATTTTCTATTTCGCCACTGATAGGAGCAAAGCAGGTGCAAGGTTTATCTCCTACTTTGACCCTACCGCCTCTACACGAAGAATAATGCAGCCTGAAAATATGACTTTCTTTCATCCTTTCAGTAAACTAGGAATAGAAAGATTCATAAAATGAATTTTTACATGAGAATACGAAAGATTACGAGTGCTGTAAAAAATATGATGGGTAGGAATGAAATTTCATACTCACAGTTTGTTTAAAGTAATCGTAAGCTTCTGTATTTTCATGTACAAATTCATTTGACAAATCATCCTATTCCTGGTTTACAAAAAGATGTTTTAAAAGTCATATTTTGATAATCAAGCCCATGTGCCAATGCCCGCCAATGAAAAAGAACTTGAGTAATTTGATAATTTTGTTGTGAATTTCTTCTTATAATCTTAGTTGGGTATCCTATTTTTTACACACTCAAATAAATCATTCACTCAAAAAAGAAACCTCTTAGATATTCGTTTCTGTAAATCTGAATGAAATGCATATTTCATTTCAATCAAGTAAAATTATTAGATTTGTATTCGAATGGAAAATTTATTGGTTTGACTGACATAATTTGAATTTAATTGGAATTGTTTTCTCTTCAATTACATTTTCGAATTGACAGAAAATTCGTTTTATGTAATATTATTATTTAAAAAATCCGACACATGCGCTGAGAGACAAAATTTTCGGGAACAATCGAATATTTCATTGAATAGTCGCAACAAAATATTAATTTGAATGAAGTGTTATTGAATCAACAGAATATTCAGTCGATCAAACAAATATTTAATATTGTACAAAATATTTTATCAATGAAAATGGATACTTGATCGATTCAACGGAATTCCATTCAAATTAACTAATCATTTAATCACGAGTATTCAAGTAAAGATTTTAATGTTTCCAAAAATTTTTTCTCCCAGTGTAAAAGAATCAGGTTCTATGCAGGAGCAGTAGATTGTGGAGTAGGGAAATAGAATCAAAAAATATTCGGAGCGGGAAAGTAGGACCAAGTAGTTTCTATAGTGTGGGAGAAGGAGCAATTTCAGTGACTGGATCGACAAAGCAGGCGCAAAATTTCGACTGGGGTTACGTCTCTGCTGTGGTGCGAAAAAACTAGGAATCCACCATTCCAAGCTGTGCTTGGATTAGTATTACCAAAATATCAGGAGTTTTCGGGGAAGAGTAATGGACCTCAGAAAACAGGTGCGCTTTTTTGACGAGTTTAATATTATTGCTGTAACTATGACCTGCAAAAATGTCAGCGCACATGTACAGCATGGGTCGAATCCTGCATATTTTCGACCAAAAAATGGCCGAAATCAGCCTACTGCTAAGACACGCTGAGGATCTAATACAAGAATAAACCCCCGAATTTTCTGTTGTTGCCGTCATGATGAGAACAACATTCAGGAGAAATTGAAGTCGAACACAAATCTCATGATATACCCAAAAGCTCGTGACATCTGCTTTCCATTCTCGACTAAAAATTTATCTGTTAAATCTAATTAGATTCACCTCGATCCTCCTCAAGAATTGACAAGGATTCTCACGCTGGTATATCATTATCAAAACCCTTTGAAAACATTTCGCCTGAATTAAGAATCGATAAAAGATCCCAGATCAGAGAAACGAGATCTTGAGAAATAAAATTAGATCCATTACGTTATGAGAAAGGCACGTAAATTTATTAGTCAGGGTACAAGAGAACTGATCGGATTTGCATCGTGCACTCTGGATTGCACTTTGCTACAATATTTAACACGTAGAATGACAAGACCTTCTTGAAAATGTAAAACTAATAAATTACTATTAACGGTATTTTCGAAAAGAAGAAAGATATCCATACAAATCCAACAGTTTTTTGGAGAATAAGACTCATTTTGTCAACTCCTGTGAACACAATCTTGTTTTCTTTTCTACTTGTCTTACATTAGGCTCTCAAAAATAACAAGAAACTATACCAAAATAAAAAAAACATTTGTTGATGCTTTTACATCAAAATATCCCGCAACCCTAGGATGATTGAGTAATCCTGAGCTCGGATTCGTTTAAAAGATAAAACCCCAATGCAAATATTTGACAGTCATTCAAATTACTTCTTATTTTATAACATCCCAATTTCTACATAATCATATACCTTCCACCCTACTTCCAGTACATCTCCAACACAAAAAAAAAGCATAAGAAATTCGTCAATTAACGGTAGCTCGGTACGAAAGTCTGGTTAGCCGTTGGCTCAGTTCCAAACCCCGCACACGACCGATATGCTACTTAGGGTAGAAAGTTGCGGACGTAAACGAAACCACTGCTGGATGAGCGTTCACCATTCCTGAATTGATGTAAAGAAAATGAGGTCTGCATGTATACATGACTGCTTCATTTAGTTTGATCCAGTTGAATATATGTACTCGATTTTTATACCAAGACATTTATAAATTCAATATGAAATATAAATTCCATCTTGTTTTGCCATAAAATTTTTCACGAGCAACTGTATAAAAACTGCGGGATAGAATGAATACAATCAGACACGTAGAGAATACATAGAATCAGTAGTATAGGATTCTTATTTCAGTTCAGCATGTAACTATTCGATGAATCATTTCATATCTCATGATCATCTTTTTTTTCAAATGCACTTTTGTCCTCTTCTTCCACGAAGAATAGCAAAGTGATCAAAATCCCTGAAAAGAATCCAACCAGTGCATGGTAATCAACCCTAATCGTTATCAAGTGGCCTACTTCCATAACAAATATCCAAAGAAGTGAACCTGACTGAATCGATAGATTCTCATTGTCACAGTATCACATAAAACACTTGTTAATACCTGAAAATAAATTAACGTGCTCGAATGAACAGGAATTTTGATGAATCTGGTTTATCCGATTTTCACGACTGTATTCATTCAGGCGTTACTGCCTTTTTCCTGTTATTATTACAAATTGCATATAAATGATACACCAAACGGTTAGTACATATCCATTGTACTGGAAAAAAAGTGTGATTTGTTCTTTTGTTCATAGTTTAAATTTATTCTTCGTTGTTGTTGTGTTTTACTTTCTTTCATTTCAACGGTAGCTAATAACAGTGAAGGTTGGAGAATAAAACCGCGGTGTTACTTTCAAAGTTCTCTCGTTATCGATTTCCATTGGCTTTTCAAATCTTTCTTCGACTCTCTCGAAATTCTTCTCCGACTTATGAAAACCCGTATATCACGTCAAATATTCCTAAACAATTTACGAGGATATTCATTGTTCTTTTTTTTTATTTTATTATAGCGAAACTCCGCGAGGAAAGAGGCAAAAAAATCGTGACTTGCTGAAAGTATGTTTTTTGAAATCAAGTTTCACGCTTCCTCGAGTATGAAAGGATATAAAAAAGCAGAGCGGGAGAACGGAAGGAAGGATGTTCATACTTTATATCTTTCAATGTATTTTGTACACACGAGGGGAGAATTGAAACGTAACTGTAGTATCCCAATTCTGGTTGCAGTCATCTTTGATGATATTCAAGAATATAGGAAAATGAAAATATATTGTGTTCGATGAACATCAGAATTATTCAGACCTTTGTACCGTTCAATGGAATAAACGCGAGTTTGCGCATCGAGTTCTCAAAAAAACATTTAGAGCAATCTTTGTAACTTTTTAAATGTCTGTAATTTAATTTCTGGATTGATATTATAATTTAATTTGATTATTATACGTACAACAATTAAAAGTGTCATCTTCGCGTCCTGTTTTCAATCAACTTTTCTTTCTCATGTACGTGCAGGAAAATGGAAAAGTTGTTAGTTCCTATTGATGTTATTTCAATTAAACAGTTAAATCAATCAGTTGTTTTGAACGTAAATCACATTTTGTACACAGTATGTTTGGAAAGGTTTCCTTTAACATGATTCACTGAATTCAATAAAAGTACTTTATACCGAATTTCGGTTGGTGTTGCGCAATAACTCTGGGATTGCTATCGATAACTGAATTACTGGTGAAATTTGCGTTGATTGATACCAACGCTTGCACACGACAATTCGAGATCGCCAAGTACAACACTTTTGTTCCATTGATCGCCTTTTCAGCTATGTTGCAAATCAATTGGAGGAAAAAATGTTATATATGCGAATGCGTTTTATACCTCAAGGTAACTTCATTTTGATTGATCCATAATCGCTCATCATGAATCAGATATGTTTAATTCACAGTACCCCAGTAAAAATGAATCATATATGAACCTATATAAATCATATATAGTTCATATAAGAAATGGTTTTGATACAGGCTCATATATGGATTACATAGAAGCCATATATGATTACATTGGACTCATATATGAGTCACCTCTGGTTTATATAGGATTCATTTTCACTAGGGAATTATATCTTAGAGAATAATTGTACACAATTTCTACATAAAATTTAAAAAAAATGTATAAAGAGAGACCCTTTTTTTTCATTGCATTATCTCAAGAATTCCTCTTCACTCCGTCTCTACAGTTTACCCCTAATTCATATGAGTCGGTTTTTCAACATAGATTTTCCACGTGAATACGCATAGCAGTTAAACAAAATCCCGCCCCATGGGAGCTTTTTGTTTCAGACTCGAAAATATGCCTGTGAAATCGCATATTCGAATACTGGGGTACAAAATCTATAGATATAAGAAAACACACGTAGACATTTTACATTTACGAAGTATTACGCTGAGAGTATGGAAATATTCTCTGAGGGATTCAAGCGACATACAATTAATCTGCTTCTAACCACCTTGGTATAAGTGTACTTGGATGCTCATACATGTACGTTGACCTACTACAATCCGCTTTGATGAATACATGCCAACAGAAATTTATGCGTGAAAAACGAGGTCTCTCGATTACCGAATAAAATATTCGAAAAAAACAATATCTTCGCAATTTAATACAATTTGTCGGAAATTTTTCCGTTCAAAACTTTTGTTCGTCCATTCGTCTGACTGAGGAATGACCGTGCAAAAAAACCTGTTATCAAAGAATTATTTTATGTATGAGAATTATACAAAATTCACTTACAGGTGGAATATTTTCCTCTGTGCAATTTTCATTCAATCCTCATTCTATTCTGATGAATTGAAAATTTTTGTGAATATAATAACTGCGTGATTCAATTACCAAAAAACAAATGAGATAATGAGATATCTCTGGAGATTCCAGGATGATGGTTTTTACCATACAATGATCGATTTGCGATGGGAAAAAAATGTATGTAAAGTTATTGCGAAATAACTCTAAAAAATCACCAACCCGACTAGATATCTAATCGGGTCAACCCGGCGTTTGATTAGGACCCGACCAAGTCCCGATCAAATGACTGAATTTCCGGTCGAAAAATTGAGGTCGGTTTGATGGTTCAAAATAACTAAAAAGTTATTGAAAACAGCATTCTTTTCTACCAAAATGTAACCAAAGGGGGATTATATTAGGCGTATAACTTAATTTTTGATTTTTTCCTACAAAAAATATTTTATATTGTAAAATACATAAACACCAGATTAATCCTCGGAATATTATTCATTGTTTTCGATGATCTTGCACCATCGCTGGAGCAACATACAAATACCATCGCGAAAAAAACTTGCAGGCTTTGAAGTGATAAAGTCATTGATGAATTTTCGCAAGTCGCACAGTGGGAAATTTTGGTGTATTTATTGACAAAAATCAACCTACAACCCAATTTTCATCCGATGCTGATGAATTTCCTTTTAAAAAACTCAGAAAGAGTTCCACTTCAGCGTATCACTGCGGCATTTTTGTTTGGAGCAATTCGATATTTATACAATTTAACAAAAACTCGATAAATTTTCAATAAAAAAAACATCGATACTGCAAAATATCGCTCTTTAGTAATGAAAATTCTCGAATTTTCAATAGTTTGGAGCTATGATAAAGTTGTCCCGATTTTCTTGAGCCTTTCCTGCTATCCAACAACCAATTTTGATTTTGAGAAAGTTATTTCTATTCACAAAAATTCTTGATCTTTGGATGGATTATGTAATTTCCATCAGATTTCTATAGCATTTTTGTGCTTCTCCGTCACAAGTATCAGTACATGTGAAGAAATATGTTTCGTCACGTAAAACAGGAAACACGTTTCTTTTTAGACAAATAATGATTCACTCGTTTACCAAACCTTCTTTTTCAATTTTGATTCGAATTCTCCTCTAATTCAATTCAATATTACGGAAATGCCGCAGTGATACGTTCAAGGGGAACCCTTTCTGAGTATCCTGAAATGAAATTCATCAGCATCGGATGAAAATTGAGTTGTAGGTTGATTTTTGTCCATGAATCCACCAAAATTTCCCACTGTGCGTCGTCCAGAGCTTGGAAGCGGCTATCCTTCAAGGCATCCTGCATAGACCGGAATAGGTGACAATCAGATTGAGCTGAGTCCGGTGAATATGCCGCGTAGGGCAGAACTTCCTAGCCCAAGTTTAAAATGGTTTGCTGAGTCACGCGAGCAACATGAGGTCAAGCATTATCATGGAGCGACATAACCTTTCGGCCTCCTTGTCCAGTAAATGGCCTCTTCTCCTCAAGAATGTCGTGCAATTTGTTTAATTGTCAGCTGTAGCGTTCTGCAGTAACGGTTTGACCTGTTTCCAACAGTTCGTAATACAGTAGTACACCCTTCATATCCCACTAGATGCAGAGGAGAACCTTCGTCAAGTGGATACTTTGTTGGGGAGTGGATGTCGACGGTTGTCTAGGATCCACCCATGACTTTTTCCGTCTGGGATTAGCAAAAAGAATATATTTTTCATCCCCCGTCACAATTTTCCAGAAAAAATTCTTCTTTTGGTACTTGGTGAGCAGCGAACGGCACGTGTTCATTCGTTGACTAAGGTTCTATTCGCTCAATTTCATGTGACACCCATCTTCCTAGCTTTTATATTTCCCCCATTGCGTGTAATCGTTTGGAGATGGCTGCTTGAGTAACTTCTAGCTAAGCTGCAAGCTGTTTTTGGGTTTGCGTTGAGTCTTCGTCGAGTAATGTTTGCAATTCGGCATGTTCAAATTTCGGAAGCTGTCCACACGGAAAAAATAATTTAGCTGCAGCAGCTGAGTCGCTAGCACGGACACGGACAGCCATTTAATTGGCTCCTGCAGCAAAATTCAATCTGTTACAGCAAAAAAATTTGCATTTATAGTTAATTTACTTGCGATAAGAGCTAAAATTTAGCTGCAGGAGCTAATTTTTTGGCCGTCCGTGTCCGTGCTAGCTACTTAGCTGCTGCAGCGAAATTATTTTTGAATTTTGGATAGGGGAAGATTGGGAAGATTTAAATTTTGAATAGGAATTCCTGCTTGATGGAAAAAGTCCAAAATTAAGTTATAGACTTAATAATTTTCGGGCACTTTTGGTCTCATCAATATTCACTAGGGGTGGATAACCGATATCCAGATAGAAAAATGTCTCCATAATGCTAAGCGGAGTTCATGATAGTATGTTTACGGCACGTTATGTTACAAAACATTCAGAGCATGCTTTTCTATCTGGAGATAACTCCTAACTGAAAAACTGAAAACGCCAGTATGGTTCCTGTACGTATTTTATCTAAACGTATTTTAATTACAGCTAACCTCACAGATGGTCAGAGTGACGATCCGTATAGTTTCATAACCCAAATATAAGCTTATGACAACGATCCGTATAGCTGTAACAGTCGTACGGGTGATCACTTCGACTATTTGTGAGGTTAGCTGTAATGAAAATACGTTTAGATGGTTACAGGAACCATACTTTTTTTCAGTGGACATGAGTTCAATGAAGTTAGTACTAGAATAAATCCAAGGAATACATAATAGAAGTTGGTTTACTTATCGTGGTGAGAGAGCTCATTATTTCAATTCGGATTAGAGACTTCTATGAGGAAACAAAATTGAATTATCGACTTGGTATTTTCGTTGCGTCTTTCATTGAGAAAAGAAAACAATGGTTGTTCGTGGATTAAAAACCTCAACAGGACAAGGTGGCCGCCAAACGTTCAATAAACATTCAATAAACGTTCGATAAACGTACGGACATCTTCACGTTCAAGGAACATTCAAAGACTGTACGTGAACGTTGCACGAGATGTTCGGTGATGTTGCAGGTTCTCTTGCACGGAAAGACCGCAAGTTTATCAATAAGAAACAGTTGATCTTCAATATTTAGAAAAATGACTGTCAAAAGAGGATCGCTGAAAAATATTCGTAGTTGGTTTTTGCTGGAAATTCATAGTAAAAATATCAAAGGTTGATCGTCTTATTATTATTTCTCACTGTGAAACTATCAACTTACGGTAAATTCACTACGAATATTCTTCGATGTTTCTCTTTTTTCCTAAATTTACAGTCATCCCTAACAACACATCCAACGATTCCTACGTCGCATCTCCGTGGACTCTACGTGGATAAATGGTGGACGTGAATATAAAGTGGATGAACGAAGATTCCTAGTGGGGGGCAACGTAGAGGCAACGTAGAAATGTCCAGTTCCTGGTGAAAATTTCCGCTCGCCGGAAGCAAACTTTGAAACAAATGGAGCGTAAAATGTTTCAATTTCTGCTTCTTTCGTGCTTAATCACTGTTTCATTTACTCTCTAAAATTTTTAGAGTGAGATTTCACTCTTCAGGCAGCCAAAAGTGAGCTTGTCGAAATTTCGAGTGAAATTCCCACCCTTCCAGAGTGAAAGTCTAAGATTTGAGGTTAGAAACTCACAGTCACTTCGATTTGAGATTGAATTTTCCACTCTGAAAGAGTGCGGGTTCACTCGAAACGAGTGAGAATCCCACTCGAAGCAGACTGGCTCACCTCTGAGACTTAGTGAAGTGAAACGCGTGATTTTTCACTCTTCCAGATTTAGAGAGTACTCTTCCGCGTCGCTTCATACCCTTCTCACGCTCCCATTTTCACCGGGGGTGCTGTAAGGGATTTTTCTGAATATTAATGAACTCGGTCTTTCCGTGTGGAGAACCTGCATTCCATCGATTTGGAATTTTGCGTTGTAATTAATGAACTGTGGACAATTTTTGAAAACCTATCAAGTATTTTATCCACGGAGAAGAATGCAGACTGGAAATATAGTGATCTTTGATAAAAATTGCAGATTATTTCTGAAATTTGTGATAAAGATGAATCGGTTCACATTTTTGTTGAATTTTACTCGAAAGAGAATGAAAAATCCTCTCCAATACTTAACGAACAATAGAAAATAATATTGAATTCCATGCGCGACTTTCGGAAAGTTCATATTTTTTTCTATTATTTTTCAAGTATTGATAATTTAAGAAAAAAATATTTCCATTATTTCATTCATTAAATCTTATAACACGATGAATGACATTTTTCATTATTTTTCATATAAATTCCACAAAAATGTGAACCTTCTTATCTTTATTATAAGTTCAAGGAATATTCTCAAATTCATAGTAAAAATTACTATATTTTTTACTTGAATTTTTGCAATTGATATGTGATCGGTGCTCATGCGCTAATTTCTAGATTTTTTCTCCGTGTAGATTGTTAGTGTAGAAAACTCCATAACTTTTCTAACAATGATGTCTTACATCTAAAAAAATGTCTTCAAAACCATCTGAAAAAGACCCTAAAGCAATTTTCCAGTATCTTCTACAAAAATATTCACAGTAAAAACTTTTGCGAAATACAAACTTAAACTTCGTTCTGTCTTAACGGTTAGTGAAAATTATTACAATTCATCCTCTCCGTGTTAATTCAATCGAAACAAACAACGAGCGTAAGTTTCCACCCTAGAGGCTTCAATTACTTGAAATTGATAAAAGAAAAATAACAACAACCACTTGAACAAACTTGAGAATAAACTATCATATCAATCTATAATCCAATTATCTCATACATTCCGATACTTGCATGGTGCATGTGAAAAAGATAATACGTTGCAAAATATTTTCACATTCAATACGATTGGGAAAAAGTACATCTCGCGACAATGCTTCTCCATTCGAATTGGAATACGAATTACCTTTCGATCCTCCAGAGGAATTCCTAATACAATTTCGAATTCGTGGAAGAATAACGACCACTCTTTGTATAAAACTAGATTATTTTCGAGATAACACACATCATTTCCAACCCTGCTACGAACAGAAAACGTCATATTCAAAACTTTGCTGATGGAATCGCGAAATTTGCATTTAAATTGCATAAATATTTCTAATTCCATGAAATTACAAACTGCCTGTAACAGATGTTTGCTTTTTTTCATTTACTGGGAAGCATTGAATAATAATCTTGAGAATGAAGATCCAATGGTCTGAACAACTATCGATAAACGTGATAAATCTAAATATTAAATCCCATACAACAAGCTGGTTAAAGAAGAATTCATGCAGAGTCCCACTGAGATTCGAAGAATTCATTACAAATTTTTCAAAGTTCGTTTTGAACTTCTGTACTGTGCGGGAGAAGATTTAGGACAGATTTTGAAATACTCCTATTGAAATTTAAATGAAAACCATTAATACAATTTAATTAAGAATATATTCATCAAGTTTTCAAACACGGAGAGAAAAAATTTGCTGACGCAGCAAATCGAGGTATTATATATAGAATAGCAAAATTTTTTGCTGACCTAGCTAAAAATTTGCTATAACAGCAATCGTGTTAGCTACGACAGCAATTTTTTAGCTGTGGCAGCAAAAACTGTTTGCTCCGCCAGCAAATGTTCAGTATTATATACAGAATAGCAAACAAATTTTGCTGAGATAGCAAACATTTTCTGCTGCCACAGCTATAAATTCGCTGTCGCAGCTAACGAGATTGCTGGAACAGCAAATAGTTTGCTGTCACAGCAAAAAATTTGCTGCTCTGGCAAAAGGAACCCAGCAAAAGTAGATTTCGCTGCCACAGCGAATTCCTTTTTCTCCGTGAAGAATTTTTCCTTGTCCTTCTATTACTGGAATTTCACAGTAATTTTTACAACAAAATTCTCTCAGTGTGAAAATGCAACCAGACCTATTGGTTGAAAAAGGACACGGCCAAAATTATTCTGACAAATCATACGAGAATAAAGCGATAAAAGGAAAATATCGCTCTGCACAGACCTTTTTCAATTAATAAAGATGGTCTGTACACAGCGATATTTTGCTTTTATTGCTTTATTTTCGTATAATTTGTCAGAAAATATATATGGCTCAAGTTGCATCATCAGCGGCCGCTGGTATCCCCTTGAGGTTACTGGATTTTGTCAATAAACATGAAACAATCAATAAATGCTCTGAGAAAAAAATGACGTAGTCACAGCAACCATCCTCGCATAGTTAAGGACTTATGGTTGCAGTGAAGTGAAATCTGGTTACGATGGACCGGAAAACAAGACAAAATCACGCGAATCAGATTGTGGCAACTAGATGAAATGGTTAAAACCAAAATTCACTATACGTGACCTGGTTATGCGAACCAGACTTTTCTCTGAATGTAACTTCTATTCAATATTTGTTCGTTTCAAAGGCACCTCTTTCGAAGTTTCATGCCTCCTTCTTAGACCCAGAGTCATAGTATATATAAAACATTCTGATGCTACTAGGGAAGTATTCCAACGAACTAATCGAATTTGCATGTCTTTCAACCACTATGTAGGAGATTTTTCAATCAAGAGGAATAAACATGTAGCTGATACGAATGAAGCTTCAGCTGAAGTTAACTGTCACATTCAATAAGAGAACGTAAACCGACATGTTTATATGATATTGATTATAAATACATATTAGTAAGATTTAAGTACACCATACGTATAACTAATGGTCATAAATAATACTACACACGACATGCTCGTTATACGTTGATATTTGTTTCCACCCTTTTTCCTCACAAATGACAGTCGACAGTTGCTTCTACTTTCGGACACCTGTAGCTATATTGATCGGTTGAGGTCGATCGACAGCTCTCGACCTCGAAACCACCCCATCTACGAGAGACGAAATTCAATCCTCTAGTTTCCCCGCGTCCCTTTTCTCTTCTTCCTTGAACTATCAGTATCGCTGGTATGAGCCGCAATTCTAAATTGGACTTAATGTTCCGTGCACTTATACAGGATAGAAATATTTCTCCAATCTATACCTTCTCTCTGGCAAGTGGAGGGATCAAATGGAAGGAAATTGTAATATTATATATAAATATATATATATTGTGGAAAGCAATTTGGATTTTTTCTATTCGCACTTGGAACATCATCATAACTCCGTCTCTCAACACTCATGTGATTATGAATTCTGGTTTCAGTATAATTAGAGAATAAAGAATAGTTCATGAATCGACGAGTCGAACTCGGTGCTCATTGATTTAAATCTTCGTGCCGTAATCACGCCCTGGTGAAAATGGAAGCGAGAAGGGAGAGTTTTCAACGTATGTTGAAGGGTAACCGAAACGTGGATGAAAGGTCTACGAAGCTTGAATGGGAGGGATACAAAGAGGATGTGAAGCGGCAATTGAAGCAGAGAAAGCGTATAAAATTCGTGAGACCTGAATTAAAAAATTGCAACCCATAGGGAGGATCGAACCGATGACTTTCGCCATGGCAGACGAGGGTTTTATCCACTGAGTCATAAATCATCGTTGCGATCAACCGCTTAAGGGGAGGTTCTCATTAAGCGGATTCCGAAATAAGGTGATTTCTTGAATTTTTTTTCTCAAGAAGGAAGTAAATTAAGAACTCGAGTTATTTGAAACCCATTAAATGGATCTTAAAGTATATGAAAGAAATTCCCGGAACTTTCCAGGCGTTTTTCAAGTTTGGTTCCACGATATCTAAAAAACTACTAAACGGATCGCTCTTTTTTTTTATTTCGAAGCTGATTGAATTTATTGGAGAATGAACCTACATGGAGATGACGTTTGCCTTTTTTTTCTTTTTACAGCACCTAAAAGAGCCAAAAAAAGGTGAACAAACGCTACCAAAAGTTTGCATGTCGGTCATTTTTTTAATTTTAGACTTTACATTGGTTTTATTGGTACAACCTCCAACAAATATAATATATTTCATAGAAATTTTGGGATTTTTGATTTCTGATAATTTTTGTAAGTGCTATAGTGGCACCCGATTGATCGTATCAACAATTCCTATGGCATTACTTTACTGAAAAAAATTTTTTTATGTACTCGAAGACTCAATTAACAAGTGTGAAAAACCCCGAGTTCTTTATTTACTTCCTTCCATGAAAAAAAAGTTCGAGAAAATCACCTTATTTTGGGGTCGTTAGATGAGACCCTCCCCTTGAACACTGAGAAAAGTGTATGGGATTGATTATTACCATTTGCTCTAGTTTTCATCGAGACTTTTGGAATGGGAATTCAGTACTCGCGATTTGGTGATCGTTCCTATGTTAACCTATCGTTCCCATGGTAACGTAAACAATTTATCGCACTCACTTCGATTTTGAATGGTACTTACTACAATTTTGGAATATCCGTCATCAAATTCCTATTCTTCCTAGTGATGGTTACCGTATACTTTTCTCCGTGAAGATACTAGTATCATTTGAAGTCAGAATAGATATGATTCGCACACGCTTGATGTAACTTACTGTTACCTCACATGAATAAGCGTGTGTGAAACGCGATCCAGAATTTATGGAGCATGTAATTTCTTTGCTTTACAGCAAGCAGACATCACACGCTTCAGAAAGGAAGAGGGAATTGAAACATTTTCCGCTTCGTATGCGCTCCCTCCGCGCTTCGTGTATACGCTTCATTTTCACCAGAGCGGAGATACAGACAATCGAACAAATAAACGACAAATTGTCTTAAGAAGGATCAATTGGTTCGTCTTGTTATCTAGGATTTTCATCATGGATATGTAAATCACATATAAATGATAAATTTTGCAAAAAAAGTTCTCTCATTCCTCCGGAAAAATTCTTTTTTTTTCTCAATAATTTTCCTTCATTTAATGGGACTTTTTGATTACTTTTCAAAGAATCACACGAAAAAATCTATAATTTTCGTACATTCTCACACAAACAGACTTAATTGACATTTCCTTGAATAGAATCTCATTTCGAATAATTACACAACGAAAAAAGATGAAATTTCCTTCTCGGAATTGAAATTCCGTGTATTCAAATGCGTATGAGTTGACTTCTTCTATCGCGTGAGTTTCGCATGCGTCAGTTTCTCCTTACAAATTTGGAATCGCTGTTAAACGATATTGAAAACTTCCCCTTGAAACGAATGATAATTTGATAAATTTCACGGTATAAGCGGGATTATAAGATGTGGAATTCAACTGTTGAATACAAATCAAAATTATTTCGTACACCATCAATAAGAGATATTATTGAAAGTTCCACAACAATTCCAAAAAAAGAAGAAGTCTGCGAAGTTTGATATACAAGCACAAACTTATTGTAGGGCAAGGGTGGAGAAAAAAGTAATCTGAAGGGTAACCTTCCAAATTATTTTTGATTCAAAAGTTTATCACGATTTCCAAGTAAATCATGCCGAGTTGAATACAAACGTCGCAATCTGAACAACGAATAAATATTGCATGAAGATAAAGCAAATGAAATGAAACCATTCCATTTATGAATGAAAAATGTATCGATTTCCTCCGTTAGATGTTATTCTATCGCCTTTAATTTTCATGTTATAGTTATAACGACTCGGAAGTAGACCCCGGTCGAGTTCACAAAACTCAATTTTCGTAAGCTATGACGAAAGGAGAAGGATGTTGTTTTCAATCGAATATTGAAAAGCACACTACATGTATATTTTAAATACGTAGAATTGATGATAATAAACCTTCGACTACAATGTTTTTGTGTTTATGATACTCATAATTATTGCACACACGATGTATATGATGTGGGATAAATGTTTATAACATTAAAGCGTCTTTCCAGGAGACAATACGCGTTGTCCATGACATTTCTCTTGATTAAAATTGAATTTTGTTCCTCTTGTTGTGCTCGTATTGTGATTTTTCTGCAAAAGAGAGAAAGAAAAACGTGTCTTTGATTCACGTTGTTTTTTTTATTTTTATTTTTATTGAAGTTCAAGTTGAAATTAGGTCAGGGAAAGATGGCGCACAAAGAGAACGAACAGGATATCATGGAGTCCTTTTTTCCTTAGTTTTCTTGGTATCATCGAAGTTTGGAACAGTGAAAAAGCGTAGTGGAAGAATGAACTGCTCTAGAACCATATTCATCGAACGAAATCTCCAAAAGTCCGACCTGCTCATCTTGCGGAAAACCAATACTCCTCATCGCAAGGAACATGCACGAATTTTTCCATTGTGTCGTGTCATCGATGGAAATATTATGACCTCCTCAAGTGGGATTCTAAGACACATATGAATGTTGTTCAGAACTTTCCGAGAAAAATATTCATACCCCGTGAAAATTATTTTTTTTTTATCGAAGCATCCAAATTGACAGAACATATTGAAAAATGTCAGCAAGGAAGACGATAAAATAAAATTTATCACAACAAATATTGCATGCATTCGATAAAATTTATGAAATACCTCATAAACTTCACCGCACGTTTATTACAATTCTTATTCGAATCATATATTTCTCTGAATATGTAGAAAAGCATTAGCATGAATATATACATGAAAGTTCGAATTCCTTCGATCCTTTCATTTCTCTGACGATTCAGAAAGGAAAAAAAGAAAACATAAACCATTATTCTTGGTATAATTGGATAAAATTCGATGAAACGTGTTGGAGAACGAATAAACGGTCGTTGAATTCTTTCATCCAGGTAAAAAGAATTTTTCAGAATATTTAATGATGTGTTTCTTTGCGCATTTACATATTCATTACGAACAAATCGATACTAGATGAACATTGTTTTCAACCCAGACAAAGATACGATTATTTTTTTTTTATTTTGACGAGAAAAAGAGAACTTGCTCGTCTTTTTCTCTCTCGAATCGTGAGAATCTTTTTTTAATTTCAATCATATTCATGAAGATATGGATAAATGAAAAATGACTCTCTAATCCACTTTTTCTCCTCTAGTTCTTCTTTGGAGGGAAAAATATTATCATTCGTCATATTATATCTGATGAATTATCAGAATTGAAATTATTCAGCCATGTCGGTATATAAACCATGATTCGAAATGATCGTTCAAAATGATAGGTAGACCCTTTTGTTCCAATATCTACCCAATATCCACATTCCTCTCCTCTTAACTGATCGTCAATTTTTCTTTGAAAATCCCAAGCATTATTCCTCAGTTGACACTATTGAATATCGGTTTTTTTTGTACCTAAGAATCCAATTTATCCGTAATTTTTTTTCTGTCTACTGAGTTGAAAAACGGGACACGCGTATCGTCAGGTGTTCCCTTATGTTTTCTTGAATTCAAAATAATCTCTTGTCAGAATCTGCACTATTTTTCACTCCATCCCCTCTTATCTCATGAGTTTTCATTAGGTCTTCGATCGACTTGGAATTTGATTTAACGCAGAAATACAATAGGGTTCGGGTGAGATTTCCATAAAATCGGGCGAAATAGGGAAAACCGTAACGAAACCTGATGAGGAACTGATAAGAATTCAGGCATGCCTCGTCAGGCCCTGGTATTTTTTCATCCAAAATTTCTACCAGGGTACTGATATAAAAGATGTATTCTCCAGCAAGAAAATGTATTGAGAATATAATGGGATTATCATTTTCTAGTCAATTAAGAGTTATGTAATGAAAAATTAATTTTACTATACTTGAGCTCTGAAATAGTGACAATAGTGCCATTTTTTTTCACAAACAGTGACAAAAGTGGGCTGTTTCTAAAAAAGTGATAGAAATTGACTCACTGGCAACCCTGCGCGTTGATCTTTCCAGAAGGATTCAGAGGAATTCAGGAAAATTCAGATTACAGTAAGTTGAGTAAAATTTGTATAAAAAAATTCCCCAACAACTTCAGGAGTTTCAGTGAGATTCAAAAACAGATTCAAAAAAAAATTGTGCATTGAACTTTCCAAAGGGATTCAGAGAAATTCAGGAACATTCAGGCAGCAGTATATTCAGTAGAATTTCTGATTCAACATTTCAGAGGTATTTCGGGAATTTCAGAAAAATCTAGACACAGTTAAATTGAGAGAAAGTGTATGTTAAATTTTTCAGAAGGATTCACTAAAATTCAGGATAGTTCAAAGAGAAGTAAGTTGAATAAAATTTTTGGTCCACGATTTCAGAGGCATTCGAAACAGGTGAATTAGAAGAAAAAACATGCGTTGAAATTTCCAGAAGCATTCAGAACAATTCAAAGAAAATCAGGGAAATCAAGAAATAAATGAATTAATTCATCAAAATTTTTGGTCCAAGCTCTCAGAGGTATTCCGGAAAAGTACCAACAAGATTCAGAGACAGGGAAAGTAGGAAAAATTGTGCGTTGAAATTTTCAAAAGGATTTACAATAATCCAGGTAGATTCATCGAAATTAAGAGGGATCCAGAGAGAGTTAGACAAATTCAGAAAAATTGAGAAAGATTTGAACAAACTCAGAGGCAGCTTTGAAATCTAGATAAATAAAATCCTGAATGATTCGAAGAGATTCAGAAAGATTCTGAAAAATTTTTAATTCTAAATTACAGAAGTTCAGTGGCCCTAAGCAATAATATCGGCCAAAATAATGCTCGCGGAAATGGTATTAAAAAGTATTGGATCTCAATACTTATCAGTATTGAAAACGTATTGAAATGCCAATACTTCTCAATAGTATTTTTGCGACAATTATTTAGGCCAATACTTTTTTTGATTAAGAAGGGTTTCAAACAAAGTTGAAAAGATTCAGAATGCGTCACTACCTGATGGGCCTCTAACTTGCTCTGAATTACTCTGAATTTCTCAGTAAAATGCCCTAAAACATGAAGTGATTCAGAGAGATTTCAGAGCGATTCAGATAGATTTTTTTCACCAGAGTTTGAATTTTGACAGACGAAGAACAAAGAAGATTCCTTCCACGGGTTTTCTTAGCACTACATTAGTCGCGCAAAAAAAACACCTTTACCTGCGCCGTATCTATGATATACACGATCAACTTTTCACAGTCAACTGTAATACATTTTCAGATTTTATGGTGAATGAGTATACACTATTCGAAAAAGAGCATTACTGATTGAAATCATTTATTTATAAAAATAGTTATTTAATGTGACGTGTGTAAAATTTTTGGATGACTAAAAATTAACTTTATAACTAGCGCAAAAAAATATGAGCGAGGGTTATGGGTGATAGGATTATAACCAGAACGGACTGTACTTTCAATCTCCCTTCACGGTGACAGGTATATTTTAGTCGTTAGACCAGTTTCTCAGAATTCGTTCTAGTGCCATGAGAATCAACCAATCGCATGCAATATTTCTCTTGAAAGGAGCTCTATATATAGTCAAGATTTGTGAAACGGATCATTCAGAATCGCTTAATTTTTTTGTCCATGTCAAGATGGGGAATCAGCCCAAGATAGCCCAATTGCCTATCAGTCGCCATGACAATAGCCCAACTTGACCACACTGGTATAGTAGACAACTGGAAGCTGGGATCAAGTCGTATTTCCATAATTGGCAGTCTACAGCAAAGAAATAATTCACTATAGCCGCTAAGAATTGGCTACGGTAGCTACTTTGTGTGTTTGAGATGTATTTGAATAGCCAAAAATATTGCTGCAACAACTAAATTTCAGAAACTATAGCAATAACTTTTATTGCCACAGCTAAAAAATAGCTAGCATAGCTAATTTTTGGCTATCCAAATATCAGCAACATAATTTTTCCTCACGTAGGTTATTGTATAAAAGTGTATAAAAGTAGAAACTCCTTGTTGACATTCAAGGTCGTTTAAAAAGTTGTTCGTCTCCTGATCCTTAAGGGGACCCCAGCGTACCCTCTAAGTGAACATTTCCTCAGTCTATACGCTGGTATTTTCTTGGAAGTCTTATGCTATCGGAAAAAACTGGACAGAAGACCTGAACAGAGCCTTAACTAATTAACGATCTACACTCTGTGGAAACTCAGAGGCTTTGCCTGGGTTCTCAGTGTATCTCTCTGACATCTCTCATCACCCGTCCAAGTCGAAACATTTGTCCTCCCACACTCCTGGCAGCAGGAAAAAAATTATTCTCATTACTTTTGGGACAGAGCCTCCATTCACTCAGTATTATTCTCTCTCTCAAAATTTCACCCTTGAAATACAGCTGATTAAATACGAATAATCAACTGCTCATAACCGTGGGATCGTTCATCTTATCGCTAAACGAAATTATTCCAATATTCAATAACATACGTATCTGAAAATTGCAACAAAAAATAAAAAGAAAAAATATCATTCACTGATACCATCGCTCAATATGGAAAGGAAGAAACTCACCAAATTTGAACGTACGTCATAAACCCATTATTTACTTTACTCAGTTGAGAGCCTTATCAATATTGTTTCAAAATTGTTTCCAACAAATCCCACACAACTAACCAATAAAAGTACCATATAAAACCCGATGCGGATGAAATGAAAATAATATCGTGGTGCAAGTAGATTATTAATTCAACATTTTCACTCGAAAACTTCAAAAATATCACTCATCGAAAATTATATTGTATCGAAAGACAACACTGCTAGATAGAACATGCCTGATTTAGAAGGAATATTTATCAGAAGTGTATTTCATATTATGTATGCGCTAGATGAAACTATTTTTCATCCCCAGTAAATTTTCATAACAACATTGACATTCAAATAACTTCTTTCAACACAACGATTTATCGTTTGTCGATCATATCAAACATTCGCAGACTTCCTGTAATTTTGAGAGTTAGATCTAGAGGAGGCTATAATTATTCTCTCTATGAGCGTTGATCTTATATAGTCGCTGTACGTTTTTTACTCCACTTGTAAGGATTTAGTATCTGAATAGCATATCGTAAGTATGCCATCTAACTCGTGACCGAACTGAACGTATACGTGATTATATCGGAACATTATGTTTTTGTATACTTTTGTTCACGCGAATGTGAATGGAATTTGTTTTGAAAATCAAACAGGAAAACATGATGTTGTTGAATGAAAGATCGACTTTCGAATTGGGAATCTTCGTGTTCTGACAACAGGTGTACGAAGCATCAATGAAGTAGTTCAATGGTTCGAAACGTTGTTTTGGCATTGATTCAATTATAAAATCGACAACGTTTCCCTGCACTGAGAGAAAAGGGAATAAAAACGAAGTATTTGGCGAACAAATGGACCTCCGGGATGTACAAAATCCATGATTGCCCACAGAAAACTATACAGTCAAAATACGTTTTATAATTTTCAACTCCTGTGTATTGTATATTTATTAAGAATTACGTGAATCATAATCAGTAAATGAGTTCCATAAATTAATTTCGAACTTCTCTTAAAGGGTAACATCACCTTGTGCTCAAAAAATTTACCTTCATTTTCTAAAACCTACCACAGACAATAGAACAGTTTTCAATATATGAGATTTTTTGCACACCCAAAAGAACTCAAAAGTTTCATGAAATATAATCCAGATCCCCATCGAAACCGAATCGAAGAGAGAGCTAAAGGCCATCCCGGAAACCTCCTTTAACGACTGTTTTGAAGATTGGAAAATGCGTTGGCATAAGTGCATGGTATCCGGGAGAGATTACTTCGGAGGCGATGAACTTGATTTGAGAGAATAAATCAAATACTAGTACTTTCATGGACACAAAATCCCATATTTTGAAAATGTTTCTATCGTCAGTGATAGGTCTTGGAAAATAACAACAGAAGTAATATTACTCTTCAAATCATTTTATACGCATTTTCTCTCAAAAAATTAAAACATGAGTGAAAATGTAGAGATGTGGTTTTTTCAAACATTTAAAATCTGAAACGATTTTTGAAGACAACAAACAGTAGACTGGACTTCAAATACTGAGAATCAAGATTCTTCTTTGCCTACAAGTATAAAACAACGCTCTGCGGTTAGAAACTGTTGGTTTTATGCGATCGTGACTAAGTGTAACTACTGAAAGTTCTCTGGCTTCTCCACTCAACTGTGTTGAAATATAGTACCCAGACATTTTTATTTGCATTTAGAAAAATAGTCCATGTAAGCGTTGAACGCTTTATGGTTCAATCATTTTTTTTTACGGAAATACTCTCGTATGAACTGTTTTTACTCTCCTACATTAACGTTCAGGCATGAAATTTTCATACGCGTATCAAAGCAATACAAATAATTCATTCATTTATCGCTCGTGTCCTGTTTCCTCATATTTCCCTAACACCAAAATAATGACTTGTTCAATTTAGAGCAAGAACATTGGGTATTATCAAAGGTTTTTATAGAGAATTGTATTACGAATGAGAGTGGTATAATCAAGCTTTCATTCGACCTGTCTCATCCCTTTAAGTTCATTTCCGATATTGATAGCCTACATTGCTCACGTTATGATATCTATACACTTCGAGCACTAAATACTGTGCACGTATGTATAGATGTATCCGTACATCGCTTATCCACTATCATTTCTTCATCCATGCCTCGGTTTACACACGAATAAAATACCTGCGCGGAATGGGATCGTAATGTAATGTAATCGTATCCAATGACAAGTGACTTCATTGAAAACAGTTTGTGGAAAACATTCAACAAAATGAAGAAAAACTTGAGAGGGCCTGGAAAAAATTCGAAGGACGTGCATGAATACTTTGTAGCAGAACTAGACATGTCGCCCACTGTTTGGAATATGATTTGTTTTCTGAAACACGATGATAGAATGAAACTTATATCATTCATCCATCAAATTTCTATCACTCAGGGCCGATATTTGAAGGATATTACCGCAAGAAGACTAGTCTTTTCGTGGTAGCTATAAACCGCATTTTATTTCAAGAGTCTCTATAATTTACAGATTTTCTAGAAAGTCAATTCTAATAATAATAATAATAATAATAACGCTATTCCCTGGAGCCTCCCAATAAACACACACACGTTATTTCAACGTTGAAAGAACGTTAGACTGTCAAACGGACGTTAGTCGTTGATTTCATAACGTTGATTTTTAGTTGAAATTTGATAGGGAAATAGACGACCAGGAATTACGTTTCGATGACGTGTAATTTAAACTAATATTCAAAAGTAACCATCAAACGACGTCCTCAAAACACGTGTTTTGAACGGGTTTGAATGTGTTTAAAACGTGTTTATAACAGCTTGTGTTTGAACTTCAATTGAAGATATGATCTGTTAAAAATATCGAACGAAACCAAACGATGGTTAAAATTTCAATAAAGAGCAAGGTAGATATTGAATGAAAAGTTTTCAAAATAATTTGTTGGATTCAATTCACGTTTTAGAACCATCATTAGGACACGTCAATACTTGACGTCTTTTAAACGATGTTCAAACCGTTGATATGACGTTATTTCATGGTTGAAAAACACGTGATCTGCCGCGACATTTTTACGTTGAATCAACGCAAGAATATTACTAATTCACAACGTGTGGTTATTGACTGTTTTTGACGTTTTTAAAACGTGCGTATGTTTATTGGGCTTAAACCAAACTTAAATAGAATTCTTCAAGTATGGCTCTGAATTGTCAATCCAACCTGAATGCTGTTGCACTGGGAATAAATCCGAACCGAATGTGAGCCCAGTTTCATATTTTTAGTCACTGTCCCCAAGAGAACACGAACCTTCTTTGGATTTACGTCCATTGTACGTAAATTCACGTTCATGAAATGTTCACTGGACCTTCAAATTTCCGGACGTAGAATGGACCTTTATTGAACGTTCCTTGAGCCTTTACGTTCTCTTGAGGGATCGATTTGACTCTTAATTCAGCTATGAGAAGCAGCTATAGCAACCCTGGTGAAACGAAGTCTATTAAAACGCATTGCTAAATGAGATTCAATACAAATTTTGCATTGGTGAATAAGCATTCAGACCTATCACGTAGGGTGTCCCAGAATTTTTGTCGTACGACTTTTCCAAAGGAACACAAGGAATTTCTACTACGTCATTGAATGGTCTGGCCCTGTCGGAGTATATATGCTTTAAATCCTGTTACTAAAATTCGATTATTTAGTACAACTTCACGCGTTGTTTAGACAAGAAAATGTCTTTCGAAGAAATAACTAAAGGATTCCACGAGGAGGGTAACCAGGGATTAGTCCAACTAGGCCGGAATTCTAACGGAATGGACCCCCTGGTGAAAATGAAGCGTATACAGAAAACGCGACGGAAGCGCATACGAAGCGAAAAATGTTTCAATTCCCTCTTCCTGGAGCGTGTGATGCTCGTTTGCTGTAAAGTGATGGAATCATACGTTCCATAAGCTTTTGATCCCGTTTTAAACACGCTTCATGTGACGTAACTGTAGGTTACATCAAACGTGTGCGAATTATATCTATTCTAAGTTCAAATAATGTTTTTAAGCAGGCAATGCCGAAGGCGGTCTTTAGCTTGGTTGATAAGACCCTCTTACACTATGGTGGAAGTCCCTGGTTCGATTCCCGCAAAGAAGTTTAATTTTCTTTCATTCGATTGTATACGCTTTGTTTGTTTCAATTCCCGCTTCACATACTCTTCTTACACCTTTCGTTGAGGCTCCGTATACTTTTCATTAACTTCTCTGTTACTTTCCAGCATACGCTTTATTTACTTTTCCCTTCTGCTTCCATTTTCACCAGGGCCAATTGCGTATTTGGTTTGAAAAGAATAACCAATGAGGAGATGACGAAACTCCAGGTCTGAACACGCTGCGCGAAAACTATCGAGTGTTGGTATGTACAGTTTCGCCGCGGCGTTTTCAATTCAGATGACAATACTCAGACGAGCCACCCTGCGGATGTTGTTACTCCGGAAAATGGCGATGCCATTGAAGAATCAATCAGAATGAATAGAAGAATTACATACAAACAATTGAAAGAGACTCTCCATATTCCAAAAATAACAATACATCGAAAATTGAAATATTTTATTGGGACCCGAAACTCTCTGTGATTTCGCACAGTATAAACGTGTTACGTGGTAGAAAAAAATACTAAAAATGTTCAAGTATTACACTGTTGACAAATATTCATTTTACTGTAAGAAATTTGTTTTTCAATGTAACACACTGAAAGAAATTTAAATAGTTACATCAACTCTTTGGGGACAAATGTTCAAATTCAGTATTCACAAATATATAAACAGTTAGGGCAACTTGTTTATAGTAATGCCAAATATTCATGTACTTGCATGAAGTATACACAGAGTTCGTTTTGAGGACAACTATTCATTATAGTTGCTATGGCTATAAATTTTTCTGAGTGCACTATGGTGTATCTTCGAAGTATCAGAGCAATTTTTAAGTCTTCGAAGACGAAGATCAGCCATTGCAAGTTAAGCAATCAAGCTCTGTTGGCAAGCACATAGAATCATTACAACAGTGTTATTAGAAAAATCGAAAACAGCTGGTATGTTTGCCGCAACTATTCAAAAATTTGATTTGTCACAGACCCTAATCCTCCTGGTTTCCACACCACCACAACGCACCTACATATTGTGCTGCTGCTACTCAGAATTTTTCAGAGAATTCAAACATAAAGTTATTGAATCACCCTCCTCATAGTCTGGACTTAGCACCCTGTAATCTCGCTCTCTTCTCCTTCGTAAAATTCCGCATGAAAAGTCAAAGGTCTTCATTAGGAGACTGCGGAAGTTTATGCAAATATAGATTTTCCATGTTACATATCTCTTGCATATTTGACATTAATGAAACAAGATATTACGTTACATGCTTGTTTCTCAAATGAAAACGCACTGAATATTGTTTCCATTTCTTTTACGCAGGATTTGCAGGAAATATGAAAAATCTGTATTTGCATAAACTTCCGCAGTCTATTCGGTAAATGAGGAGCTGGTCGATGCTTTTGGAGAACAGTGTAATTCAGGGCTAAAAGAAATGTGGGAAAAGTTATTTGACAAGTGGTTTCACCGTTTTAATAAGTGTGCTAATTGTGCGGAAATTATTTCAAAAAACTGTGGAAAATAACCTAGTTCACCAAAAATTTTAGGACAACCTATGTATTTTGTAAGAACTAAATTATTCTGATATCATATTGATATACTGGAACATTGTTATATGCCTGTATGAAAATAACACATCTGCATTATATAATTGATGTATTATTATTATTGATTATACAATGAATTACGTATGTTTGAAACTCTACCATAAATTTACGGATACTACAACGTTCCGTAAACATATTAATTGCGTTGTTGTGTTGTATGAATTCAACAAGCGATCAAATGCTTGGAATTGTTTATACCACATACAATTCAACTCTCCAGTATATCCTAACGTAAGCTCTAAACAATATAAACGTTGGAAAAAAACATGAAGTATTTACATCCATTGTTCTATTGCGCAGATGTAAGGGCAGGAATAGGTAGGTGTGTGCTGCGTATGGGTTTATCATGCATCTCGAGTATGAAATATCAAGTACACCACATTCTGAATACTTTATGAAGTTCCTTACTTCTCAGTAGCGTCTAAGAAGAAAATGTTGTTTATCACTTCATTGAACTGGATAATAGCTGAAAGTTAAGAATGTACGAACATGCTGAACGTTTCCTACTACCTAAAAATTCGACAAGCTCTACAAATACTTGTAAATATATGAATATACTTGGGGATGTTTCAAAATGCTTCGACTGTAGTGCTATTATGAAATCACTTTTCCCAGTCTTTTCAAGAATCAGTGGAGAATGTTGATGAAACATGTATAGGGAATCTAAATTATCGCCATTTATCATCATGATTAAAAATCTATCACTTAGACTTGGTCAGGTTAACCTAGGATCCGGCTCGAGTTGTAACAAAAAGAGGAAATCATAAAACCAGGTACACTGAAAAAAAAATTTATTCCAGTCAAATAAATGTTTATTTATTAGAGTTAACAAAACATTCTTTGGAACCAGACTAATTTATTGGAATCAAATAAACGATTAAAACCATCTATTTAATTCAAATGAATTATTTTGGTTCCAAAGAATATTTTGTTAATTCTAATAAATATTTCTTTGGTACAGGACAAATGAATATTTATTTGACTGGAATAAATTTTTTTTTCAGTGTATTGCATACATGAAAAAAAACGTTTTTAATTATACACACGAGACAATTCTTGGTTTCTACACCACGACGATGCACCGCCTCACACTGCATTGATTCTTCGTGAGTATTTCGCAAAAAAACTCGACCCATATCGTTCCACAGCCACCGTATTCACTTGATTTGGCACCGTGCGACTTTTGGCTATTCAACAAACTCAAGAGACCGCACTGTAGATACCAAAAAATTCCAAATTCTACAGAAAGTATGATTTTGTAATTTTATGTCAGCACTAAAATTAACGAATCCCCGAATCACGATATTTTTTGAATCACTGAACTTCATACGCTGAATTTTATGTATGGCTTCTAAGTGAATTTATAAAATTTCCATTCGCACTTAATGATAAATAATTTCCCAATAACGATTGAGATAGGAATAACGTGAAAAGAATCACCAGCTATTCACTGGACCATCAAACCACTCACACTATATTTTACTTTCTATTCCCTAGTGAAAAAAGTTTCCCTGACAATTTCTGGAAATTTTTCTGAATTTCACTGCAAAACTCTGAAAAATACAGAAAAAACGTAAGAAAATCTGAAAAACTTTTGAAACATATATCAAAATTTTTTCAAACTCTGAAAAATCTTGAAAAATTTTTGAAAATCTCTGAAAAATTCTGAAAAACTCCAACTCATCGGGCACATTTTTCCACTGCAAATTTTTCTGAACATTTATGAATATCTCTGAAAAACTCTGGATTTTTATGAAAATCACTGAAACTTTCTGAGAAACTATAAACACTTCTGAAATCCTCTGAAAAACTCTTCACTGAAAATCTCTGGAGATTTCAGTGATTTTCAGCGAAATTTTCCCACCAGGTTTCATATTGACAATTATAAGCATCACCATCGAACTGTCCGTATATCGTCTTATTTTCAAATATAATTCCAAATACTTTTGAAAATCGATTTTCCTCCCATTTCGAGCAAATCTTGATGATTTTATATTCTGATGCTGAATTAAAACTCTTTCACGCGCGGAAAGCCGTAGAATTCCGGAAAATGATTCTTCGCGAATAGCGCATACTCGGAAGTATGCAATTCTAAATATTCAATATTGAAAATCCTCTCCTTTGAATTTTCAATAACATATAAAATGGTACTCTCACACAATGATAAAGCTCATCATTTGTGAATCTGAACGGAACGTACTCCTCGCATCACTTATTCCATCCTCGCATCAGCTCTGAACTCCCGAGGCATGTGAAATTGTGTTTAAAATGGATTCGATTAGAAATATTAGATAATCAATTCTCTTCCCTTATCAACTACAAATTAAAAATGCCAATCTTAATGTCGGGTATTCGATAAGTCGTTCGATATTGGATATTGGACTAACATACTGTACGCTTATTTCTGGGTAATTTTCGATATCCTTCGAAAAAAAAAGTCAATTTCAACTCCATCCTAGAACTCCCTGTTCAATCAATTCCCAAACATGCGCTATAGTGAATTCTCCTCATCTTCTCTGTTCGAATATTTTAAATGTATTAGAAGAAAGAATTCCCGATAATCCATTTACTTCCATCACCTACGATACAATGAATATTTACAATATCTTGAGTAAGAAATATTCGATATTTAGTTCTGTTTTCTCGAACAATAAAAAATGTCGCGCCACATTGAAGAATGTGGGAGATGAAACAGAAATTGTTGAAAGATAGGCACGCGATAAAACAATGAATCGTTTTGATGAATAAAGATAAAAAAAAGTCTAAGCGTGAAAACAAGTACAAGGTATTTAAAACATTTCAAATCCGAATGTTATCGTTTCCTGACCTTCAAAAGATCCATTTGCCGGCAAGTTCTCGTACCTACTATGACCTATTTTCATTTATACAAACGTTTCTGGTATTACTATTATTATCATCCCCATCGTAGTCTCGGCACTATCATCTTTGAATAACAGTTTTCTCACGACAAAAGCTAGAAACAACAACGAGAAGCGTTTCTACATCGCACAAACGAACGACACACATACACACTTACGTGAAAAGAGGAAAAGAGGAAGAAAGTAATGAACTAACCAGCTTTTTCGGAAGACTTGTGCGAAAGAATCGATTACAAGAGATGAGTCTGTAGATTTTCAATCACCAGAAAAAAACACACATTCCGTTCAAAACATATAATGATGAATTTTTCATTAATAAAACCCAGAAGATTGTATCGATGATTATAGTTTCTATAATTTGAATCCCGATGAAAATATTCCAACAAGAATTTTCATTTCATCTCTCTCGGGTTATGAACTTTGATATTTAATATTAATTTCTTATAATTAAATATACGGTATTCCAACTATCTCGAATACTTTTTAATTAAATCGATCGTACGATCGATGTTTTATTCCGAACAAAGGAATTCTTGATTCAAAATGATTTCACTATTTTCTTTCCTTTTCGCTCGAATACTAACATCGAGGAGAAATTTATCGTACTCAAGAGTTCGAGAAATGTTCTCAATTTCGAACATCAAGTACTCTTACTCTTCAATCGAAGTATGTTTTTTGTTTATTGATTTCTATTTATAAAAGAACGTTTCGAGCTGTAAAACCCGTTGTGTTTCAAAAACAAAGAATTTCAGAGAATATATCGTAAAACACAAGAGCGAAACTTCGATTGTACAAATAATATCCAAAATGAATACTCGAATACAGAAGGTTGAATATTTATCAAATATATTATTGAATTTCATCATCCACGATGGCTGAAACGTATGAACATTTCAAGGAATTCCTTGCATATGAGTTCTATAACTGAACAGGAAACCTATTCAAAGACAAATATCTACAGCTTCCAACGATACGATGCACCTTTTGTAAAAAACGTTGTGCTGTTATGTTAGGATACTGATCATTGTATTTCATGCACGTGCCTGAAATAATGAACACGTGCATTGGCTTTATAATGATGATTTATATAATCTTCTAATCTTCCTCCTCACTCAGAGTTACATAAGATTTGAACCCTTTGTCTGACTATTTTCGCTATCTTCTACTGAAATTATTTTATAAGCCTCACACACAATTTTCAATCAACTACAAAATTGATCAAGTCAGAAAATACATTACATAGAAGAGAATGAGTTGTTACGATATAATTTATTGTATTTATTCATCGGATAGAAAGGAACTCCGACAAAATTTGTTAATTTATTACTTTGAATCGGAGCGGCGGTATTGTTGATGATTCAATCATTCATACCGTTTCATTCAACAATTTAAAAGTGAAACTCAAATGACGCACAATAAACAACATTGTAATCAGTGTGGAACATGAATATTAAATTTCTTGAATGAATTGTCACAGATTTCCAGGAATATTATTGAATAATTGAAGCTTTGTTTTCCGTACAATGCATTATATATAATTCTGAAAATTTCCCCATTCGAGCATCACAATCGAGTGGGTGCCCTCAGGGGCGGATTCATGTTTCTGCCACTCCCACGCAATCTGTAGCTTGCGGCCCCTTATGAGACAGCAAACATCAATTTTCCAAGAAATCAAAAAATGTTATTTCATTGCTTAGAATTTATTATTCTTCTGAAGATTTACTTTTCATTTATTAAAATTGAAAAAAAAATTTTGTCCGATACGAATGCCACCCTTTTACGGCCTGCCGCCCCTACGCCATGGCGTTGGTGGCGTAGGACATAGTCCGCTACTGCAATGGGTGCCCTGACAGTCTCGAACCTCCAGTTGTTGTGCCTCTGATTTAGACTTGTGTAACTCATGAACGAGCCGTTCAAAAGAGCAGCTCACTCGACCGAGCCAAATGAAGTAGTTCAGAGATTCATAAAGATATACTTCAGTAATTCACACTAGATATTTTCATGTTTGTACCACTGATTCTTACTAAACAGAAGTTCCTACAATTTATTCAGACTTATCAACCTTCGGGATAATGGAGGAGTCATGTTACTAGAAATCGCGTGATCGCCATAAAGAGAGGCGCGCAGAATATATTATCATAGTAAAAGAATTTTTGGCCAATCCAATATGTTGTACTATTGTTTTCCAGTAATTTGTTAACTTACTGTATTTATAATTTGTAATTTGTTTTCCAGTCAAGGCATGTTCGAGGCACTTTCGGATTGTTTGTGGGGTCAGTTTTTGAAAGTTAGTTCTGGGCGTGGACAGGCATGTTTTTCTGTGAAGGTCGGTGAATGTTCACTGATCCATGGCGAGTGTGCGCTGGTTCGTGGCGGGATGCTTTTCCCTGCAATCCGGCGGAGTCCCACTGATTTGGATTTGGAGGGCGGATGGTTTCATTCAGGCAAGCTGTTCCCAATCAAAGTTTGTTCCAAGTATTAAGGGGTGATTGTTCTAGCAATGAATCATCGTGCGATACATTTGAATGGTGATGATATGAAAATCAGATAGTCTGTGAACGAAATGGAAAAATGAGCGAAAAATAATTTTCACTAGTTACAATTACCACTACAATGTTATAATGAAAATGTTTGACTTGAGATTTGTTATGAATAAATGGTATATTAAAGAAATTGATAAATCAGTTTTTACGAAGAGCGAAAAAATAATGGCACATTAATTCAGTGGGGAATCGAACCCCGATATACTGCTCCACAGCAGTTGTTCTAACTCGTTAAGCTACTGAAATAATGCATGACAGAGGAACATAAATATTAGTATATCAAGGCTGAATTTTGTTAATTGTGAAGTTGGTTGTTTTTACTCTGAAATCAATTTCTTCCAGTCTCCTCTCGTACTCTTGTTCATTCTTTTAAACTTATACACGAGAAAAATATTATTTTACGAATTGAGATGTGAGAATTGTAGCGGAGGACTGCACGGAGAGAAATGTGTATTGGAAGGATTGCCATTTTATTCGTGAACTGGAGTTGTTCGGAGGAATCAGACAATAACTTGTGGTATGGCTCCTAATCATTGCCAATGGTGATGGTAAAAATCCAAATCAATCTCAATTTTTACCATCACAGCTGGCAATGATTACGAGTTGTGTCATGGGTTATTGTCTGATCTTTCCGAGTAGTTCTGGTTCACGAGTGGAATTGTAACCTTTTCAAATAATTTTCTCCCCGTGTATATCTGTGAAATTAGTCTATTCAAAATGTAACATCGTGAATGGTGCGATTTTTTGGTTAAATCGCATCGAATATTACGCCGTTAACTCCTACAAAGGAAGATTATAGCAGCAATATCTGCCTCTAACATGTGACAATAATGACTGCTTTCTCAAGTGTGGTCCAGTGCTACGATTTTACAATCATGATTTCAAAGATAATATTTTGTCACCAATTTAACTACTACTTTAATAATTCAACGTTGTCTCTCAATATCGGGTGCACTTTTTATTTTCTCCCGATCTTCTCATGGAGATGAGATTGTATAAGTCAAGAGGAATTTTTTTTGCATGCGATTTTTATTTCATCAATCTTCTATACCAAGAAATGAAGGAAAGTTCTTGAGTGGTGCAGTATTGGGACCTTTACCCTAATTCGACAAGTTTGTAGAAATGGAGAGGGTGAACTTCTTTACGGATACCGACTCCCTTTCTTCCTGAATTTTCAAAAATGTTCATGACATGTTTGAAAAATAAGAATTTCGATCATTGCGTGTGAGTATTCTTGCATCTGAAAATTCTTAAAAGACTATATTCGACATTACAACAACTGCAGTTGCTTGAATTCTACAGTTTTTCAAAAACCTGTTTCCATATCATTTCAAGAAATTATGAAGACTACTGTGCAACCAGTTTTAGGTACTCTGAATATTATATATGAAATTTCTGTGATTCGAGTGGAAAACTGATGACTAGATAGTCTGCTTTGAGATGTGAGCGAAGGGAACATATGTGGGCTACGATATGTTAAAAATGAGCGAAGCAGTCAGGGGGCGGAGCACTCTGGTTTTTTCTCCATTCCCCCCCCCCCCCCAACAAATGAAGAAATTTCTATATCTTATGAATCGAATAAAAAATCGAAACTAAAAGATCAATTTCCGAAAAATCGATCTTACGCAGATCGAATCAGGATCTCCAGTCTCCAGCTTGGTGCTGCCACTCCTGGAATCCAATTGGATTTTCAACCACATTCGCAAATTGAATCGCTCCCAATCTCATTGACCTTCTTTGAATGTCTATGGAATTTTCCATTTTAATTTTTAATTCCAATTTTCATGATCCTTTGTGAATTTTTTTCAATTCTTCCAGACAAAAGTTTAAATTCCACACGTTTTGATATCCCTCTTTTTAATGCACATGAAATAATTTGCCCGCATTTGTTCCAACGAATGTAACAAATGCACATAATTACTTCGCGTGGATTGAAAACAGGGACATCAAAATGTGTGAAATTCAAACTCTTGTTTTTACAGTGTATACTTCAATTAAAATTCCCCAAGAATATTGTTGAATGATTGAATTCCGCGTTTACATCTGTTGTATGTCACAAAATGGGATGAATACGGGTTCATTGTTATTACTACCGCAGTGCCAATTTAAATGTTAAACGATCTTTTATTTCATATTATGCTCGTCGAATGTATGATTTTCATATGAATGGACAGGGAGAGGAGAACCCGCTATTAATTACGACGGTTCCAAAGCGAGGATCAAATCACAATATATGCGTTCCGTAAACTAGATATATAATTCCAGGAAATTTCCTAAGAACTAAGACAGTATATAGATGAGTATAATCCATCCATTCAATGTCTTAACGAAGGTTTAATTCATCATATATTTGTGGATATGTTCTATAAGGATCCCGGTTCTTCCACGTAACGCGAATGAATGAGATAGATGATGTTTTATACGTACATTCCCCAAGGATTACCGTGAACCAAAATTTTCCGAAATTCACGAATTTGAACAAAATAATCCATGTATAAATCAATTTAACATGAACAAAGTGTATATAAATTTTCCGCACCCTTCACTTTATATGACGATAAATTTATCAATAGCTACATTCGCGGCTTTCCAGTCTCGTTTGGACGCCAAGTACATATGCTAGATTATATGCGCTTATTACTCTATTTGTGACTCTTTCGCTCCAAGTGTCTGGATTTAGTGTCTCTAACGCACTCAACTATTCCCTATTTGAATTTTGAATGATTGATTGTATGTTTCATTAATTCACCTTTGAATTAAGCAATAAAACAATTGATGTGAAATATAATGCTGGTTGAACAATTTTTTGATACGATAATAAACAAGATTGTATTTCCTTGTCCATGAAGTTGTATCTGTTGTATAATCAACACAAGGCATTTGTGATCAATTCTTCTTTCAACCTCAAAGCGACTGTTTGAATTTTGTTGATTGCGATAACGATAAAAATATTCTTCACGCCAAACACTTGCGCTGAACATTGGCACCTCAAATGTGTAGATGAAAAGTCCACGCTACACTTCTATGTACAAGTTGCAAGAAAGAGAAGAAGGTCTCGTTGAAGGACGAATGCATTTACAAGAGAATTCGAATCCGAGAGAGACGCAATCTTACTCCGTGACAATTTAGAACATGACCCTGACCTCGTTCATCATTCTCGTGCAATTTAGGCAGTTGGAATTTTCAAAGGTCCTCGATTGATTCATCATCATTAAAATTTAATTATCATTCGCGAATTTCACATATCTCGCATACAAGATAATTTTCATAAATATTTCAACATTGGAAAAGACAAGAGAAGGAACGCCTCTCCTATATACGATGAAATATACGAATATCGAGAGAAAATCCAATGATGCATAAGGAACAAACGTGATAGAAAATTACTATATCTCATCCGTACTCATCGATGTACAAAATATTTCATCTCATCGCGCTATTTTACGCGTGCGCGTATGTTTTATGTATACATACACCATGCACACGCATCAGGTCAAGGAAAGGAAAACGGAAATCAGTCGATTAAAATCGTATGGTCGATCGACATTATTGCTTTCATAATGAACGCGGAGAATCAAGGCATTTGTGTTTGAAAAGGAAAAAAAACAATTCTCATTTCACATGAACAATACATTAAACTCTCAGAAAAGATATCTCTTTGGAAGTGACAAAAGTTACTTTGATTCCATATATACCTAGGTATACGCTCTAGGAAATAAGTCGTTATCGTCGTTATCGAATAATCGAATTTACAGTGCAGTCGGGGCAAAGATTTATGCTCAAATATAATCAATCCAACACGTGCAGGGAATTTGTTAGGTTCCATTGCGTGTGCAAATACCGCCGACATCTGAAAGCCAAGATTTTATCACCCCCGATAAATCGTCATTACATTACTTTACATGAAGGATATCGTTTTCACTGTTCTCCTTGACACGGAGAAAAATGTGAAAAGAGGAATTCACTAATACAAATTGATTTGAAGCGCGCAAATTTTTGTGACACACTAAAGAATTCGTATTTCCGAAGGTATACAAGACAAACTCTCAGAATTATGAATTATTTTCATCATCTCGTATTGATTTTCAACTCGCATCATCATCATCATCTCGATGGTGATTAAAATTGTTTTCATTTCAAGAATTATTTTCGTATTTCCATGAAATACCTGAAAATATCCTCTTGGATTCCACGTTTCAAGTGCGCCCGACTTTCAACTTATTCAAACTTGGAATAACTTTGACCCGGGATTCCTACAGTTCGACTACAGTTGAACAAGAACATTTCAACGAGAAAATCAATGGAAAAGAAAGTAAATTCAACCGAAACGGAAATAGAAGATAAAAGTAGGAACTTTATTTGCAGTTGGCCAGGATTTCTGACAAAAGATTATCTTCAGATTCATTCAAGAAGACATTTATCGAGTTTACTTGGATGTTTGAAAATAATCCCGAATAGAATAACCGATGATTATATTTGCAATTTTGATATAAAAATCTGATGTGTCGTCATTTAATGCAACGTAGCTTGCAACTTCTTGAAGTTTGATGATAACAAAGTGTGAATTTCATACTTATACTTGTATTTCAATTATGAAATGGTACATATTTTACCAGTGGATTCCATACTCGTTTTATCGAGTTCACTACACGCTTGCTTTAATCAAGTATAAGCTGAAGTGTTGATCAATTAGGTTCGTTATTGAATAAAGAAAGAGGTGCTTTGATTAACCAGAAAGGTACTCCACTGACTGAACTGTAAAGGCTCTAGATGGATTAGTACAACACATTTATGAAATAACCTTCCCATTTATTGTACACTCACTACTCACGTTATTTCTACAGAATTCCTTTGAGTTTCCTTTGAATTTCCCTTCACAGGATTTTGACGAAAGAGAACCAGAAAGGTTTTTCCCTCCACCATCATTTGAATACCCACTTAGAGTTTTCAAACCGTTAAATTCATCTCCCATGAGTTGATGAAACTAAAAAAAACAAATATTTAATACAACTTTTAGAATCATTCAAATGTCATTCTATGTATCCCATAACTGGTATAATCTTTGCCATCTTTGAGAAAATTAATATACCGAAGAAACATTTATTATCGTGAAGAGTAATTAGTCTAGAGGTTGGTTTGACGACTCCTTTCATGCCCCTTCATCCATTCTCCATCAACTTTTATATGCTTGCATATCCAGCATTCCTTATTCCTTGCACCCCGCTCACTGTATGACAATCATGATCTTCTTTCTTCCATTCTTCCTTCCATTCTACTCTATATTATTGTTTTCAGTACGCCATCATATATCACTACATACATAACGTTAGTTCATTTCTACTCTGAATTTATGTGAGAGACATTGACATCATTTTTAACTGCATAACAGCGTTTGCTCCAAAATTAAAAACAATCTCGTTGAAAGTATGAACAGATTCTCAAACGCATTTAAATAGCTCTGCGGATACACCAGTATTATTACTGTTATAAAAGCAATATTCTCCAAGGGAATGTAGATTCTCAATCAGAATCATGTTCAATTTATTGGACCCAGCAAACAAAAACTGCAGATATTGCAGAGGGCCGTTTAAGGATCTTTATCGAAATTAGTGGACCATTAGCAATCTATTCTGATTGAATCACTCTGGTCTTACTCTGGCCTCACTCCATGCTGGGCCAGGCTAGGCCCCTTGGTGCATACATGCTAGGGTGAAGTAATCAGTAATCAGTAATCAGTGTTTGTAGAATGTACACATGAATTCAATCAACACCAATGATTATTTTTGAAAAATTCCATATTATTCGTTCAGTACATGAGGTTTGAAAGGAGAATTGAATGAAGAAAAAAGGAGAAGAACACCTAGCTATCTCAATTTCCCAAGAAAATAGATCATTACAATGACCAAGGTTTTTTTCTTCTTCTCTCGCATCCAAGAGACATTAATTTTTCATCGCTCACACCGAGGACTACTTAAGAACACCCTCCACATTGCACGTGAGTTCATCAAGTATACTCAACAATCTTTCGGAAGTTGCTATAACCTGCGGAGAATTTTTCTCTACTGCATATGAAATGACATGAACACATTGGAATTTTTCAAGTAGATTCATCATTTCGTAAACTTCAAAGCAGAAAACATAATTTACTTGCATCACTGACTGAAATTCCACACAAAATTTCAGCAAATTTTTTGTAAGAGAAAGAGAGAAAGAGAGACAGAGAAAAAAACACTAGCAAGAAAATTCAAAGAAAATTCGTCTTCATTTTTATCCTCTTAATTAATTTTTCATCTCTCATAAATTTTTAAACGATCCCTTTATTTATCTGGTACTTTATACCTCGAATCATTTTCATGTGCCTTGCGATCTTTTTATTTTCACTTTGAAGTTTTCGTTCTCATTTTGTTTTTTTGATTCGATATAATAAAGAGATTCGCGATAAATTCGTACTGAATCGAGTTCAACTCTGATTTAATTTTATAATCTTTTCTCTCCTTCACAGTTGGCATGACGCGCTGTTGATATTGTGTCAGAAGTGAGAATTTAAATGACACTTCTTTTTCCTAGCCCTAGTACGGTTTTTTCCTCCAGAACAAAAGTGAAGAAGCGTGGGTGGTTGAAGGGAAAAAAAGTCTTCAATAGTGCGTGATATAAATGTAAGAATCAAGTCTCCCTCTCGAATACTCCCTGATGTATTGCGTCTTGAGTGATTGCACTGTTCACACACTCTTAGATTCACTCCAGTCTCTTTCGAATGAGAGAATTTAATTACCACTCGATATTCAATTTCTTTTACCAGGACAAAAAAACTAACAGCTTTTCATCTTAAGAGTGAATTCTTCCTCGGCGGAACGACTTTGGATAAAGAATAAAAACTCAAAGGGATCTCGACAGAAATTTCAGACTCGAAACGTTAGGGATCGTGTTGGACGTCTCAGTATTTCATTCATATACGTTGGATGGGAAAAGCTGTGATTCGGTGCATTTCTTTTTTTTACTTAGATCATGATCGAATCGAGGCTTCTGTCGCTGAATAAGCGAATGAATGGATGAGATCGAAAGAGTCTGGGAATTTCTGCTAAATCCAATAGAATCCTTAATCGAAAAGTTTATTCGACAATCTTCCCAACAAACATAACTGTAGACGTTTCAAAGGCCAGTAATGGCTCTTTATTGGCACGACAGGGTCATCAACAGCCCATTGAAATGTCAGCGATCATTCTTTTTAGGGTTCCGAATTTCACGGAAAAACTCTGGGAAAAATTTTTGAATGCTCCATATAAGAACCATGTGTGATTTGTAAACAATTGATATAAGAATCATATATGAGTCATATACATATACACTGTGAAAAATAATAGGAATTTTCCTATACGCAGCAACCTAAGAATTTCGATCATGGGATAGGAAATCGATTTCCAACACGTGTATACGAAACTTCCTATAAATTGAATTGAAAATTTCAAACTTTATGAGATTTTTACTATCATCTTCCCAGTAAATTTCCAGTGGAATACGAGAAATTTTTAACGCATTTGTGTGGTAATTATTTCCGAACACTTACATGGAGAAAAAATTATTTGACAGTTATTTTGATATTTGATATTTCGCTATGACAGCAGATCTAATTTTCCTTAGTCCCTCTTGCAAGAGCAGCAAATTTTTCACTATGACAGCAAACGATTTGTTATCACGATAATCTAGTCAGCTACGATAGCAATTTTTTAGCTATGGCAGTAAAGAATGTTTGCTCTTCCAGCAAATTTTGGTACACGTAGAGAAATATGGTTTCAAATATTACTACATTTTGTAGTCAATTAAGACGATTTTGACAACACAGTACAGTGAAAATTAATGCTCAATAATTTGAAAAATCATTCAATTTGGCGCAACTTCCCATCACGAAGCATGAATTTTCACAACACTGTGTTGTAAAAATTATACTATGTCGCTTATGTTGCTAGTTTAGTACAAAATGTAGTAATATTTAGAACGTCTTTTTTCTCCGTGTATTATTTATAGAATAGCAAACAAATTTTGCTGAAGAAGTCAACATTTTTTTCCTACCACTGGTAAAAATTTGCTTCCACAATGGACAAGATAGCTGTAACAGCAAATAATAGATTGCTGTCACAGCAGAGAAATTGCGACTGCGGCAAAAGGTGCCCAGCAAAATCGGATGTCGCTGTCACGGCGAATTGCTTCTCTCCATGTATGTGAAGTTTTACATCAGAATTTTGTCCAAGGTATGCCCCATATCCTAGCAGAAATATCACAAGTTTTCCCCTCAATCAATGAGGCACTGTACAGGAAAAACTAGGGGAGAAAGCTTAATGAGCGCCGATTAGCCATCTCAACTAGCACTTACGTTGAGTTCAATTAATCAGTGAGACTACAGAAAAAAGGGAAAAAATATTCTTTACGGAAAAGAGGGAAATTTACAATATATTGTGAAATTATAATTTCAGAACAAGGGAGTGTGGTATATTTTCAGTAGTTCCCGCACTGAGAAAAATGTGCTCCGTTGAACTAGCAACAAGAGAATGCTGGTCGTTTTATTGTTCAATATACAATATTTTTTGTTTTTATAACACATACTTGTCTTATGGGTAACAATAAAATTGTCAATTGAGCAATGTTGACGGTTATATTTTTGAGATGATTATTGTGGCTTGATATACAAAAATTCAAATTATCATATTCTACGAACTCACAATAAAATCGTAGAAATGTCGGTTATCTAGCACTCCCTAGATTATTGCGGTTAGAGAGAGAGAGAAGTTGGAGAAGAGCCTCACATGCGAGACAAATATAAGGATACCCTCTCGGTGGAGGAAGCAATAACTTTTGATCTGTATTCAAGAGAGGAAAAATCTTTTCAAAATAGTATGTGGTTGACCGGCCTAAACTATAAAATATGTGGGGAGTGCTCATTGCAGTAGGTAGTTGAGTTCAATGCAAGACAACTATGTGTCTCCATAAGGACAACAATTATTCCCCAACATGTATGTAGTATGGGGCCCACCCCAGCATGCGCCCAATCTTACCAATATGTGCCTAAGAGTGGGCCAGAGTGAGGCCAGAGTCGGCCAGAGTTCATAGACGTTAGGGTTGTACATCCAACAATAAAATGTCAACAGTTCTCTTATTGCTAGTTCTACGAAACACATTTTGTTCAATGTGATAATGAATTTTTGACACTACTGGAACCCCAAGAGAACAAGATGGTCCAACGTTCAAAGAATATTTAATAAACGTTTGATAAGTGTAAGGGCATTTTAACGTTCAAGAAACATTCAACGAATGTACGTGAACATTCCACGAACATTCGGAGATCTTGATTCTCTTGAGGAAAGTAATATTGAAAACTATATACAATGTTGAATTTACAATCCAAAATGCTCATTGGCAATCACATGATTTTGTAATAGTTGACTACAAAAAATTTTAAACAAGAAAGGCTCAAATCGAGGAATAACAAACAGAAAAAATTCTCACTCAACAGTGCCTCAACAATATCTCTCTAGTGCTTTCTTGCTTTTTCCGATCAATCCCTCGTCAGTGGACGTATTACATCCCACGTTAATTACTTGTGAATTTTCCTCATGAGTACCCCACTAGTAGGAAGGGTAAACTGATTAGTACCTAATGCTTTACCAGCGAAGATTTTTACTCAGGATAGAAACTACCCAACAAACGCAACGTCTAAAATTTCGCGAAAAATGTTGCATGAGACTTCTTTTAGATGTCTAATAGATATCTTTTAGACAATGCTCTAAGATGCAACATTTTCCGCGAAGTTTTAAACGTTGTGTTTGTTGGGTAGATAGAAAAGAGCTTCGTTTTTGGAATGGAATTCCAATATTTTCCCATTTTCAGTGATTCTATTCTTTATAATAGGTTGTAACAAGTTCCAGAAGCAGAATCCTATATGATCACAAGGACTAGAACAATTTTCACCAATCGAAGAGTGGAATATTCAAGATCCATCCAAGATATTGATATTCATAGAAACAAACAATAATTTGAATCCTGCAATTGTCAAATAAAATTCCCGTATATAGAAACTTGGATTCTTCCATTTTTATAACAAATGTTGAGGTACAACATGCACGATTGATAAATAAACTTCGGGAATTTTTTTCAAAATAACTAAACAACATATCGAAATTTGGTGGAAAGTTCTTTATCACATAACTATTGAAGTTTGTCTTTAATTTTTTTTCAAAGCTATCAACACCAGAATAGCAGCGTTCCAGTTTCTTCTTTCTGCTCATCTTCTGTCTCGTGGCTGGACCAAGAACTTCTGCGAATTTGAGGGGAGTGTCTCATCTAGCGACCCCAAAATAAGGTGATTTTCTCGAATTTTTTTTTCATGAAAGGAAGTAGATAAAGAACTCGGAGGTTTTCACACTTATTAATTGAGTCTTTAAGTACATAAAAAAATTTTTCTCAATGAAAAATAATGCCATGGGAATTGTTGATACGTGTTGAAATATGACCATCTAAAAAAACAGTGATCAATCGGGCGCCACTATAGCATTCACAAAAATTATCAGAAATCAAAAATCCACAAAGTTTTATGACATATATTATATTTGTTGGAGGTTGTGCCAATAAAACCAATGAAAAGTCCAAAATTGAAAAAATGACAGACATGCAAACTTTTGGTAGCGTTTTTTCGATTTTTTCTCGCTCCATTAAGATTCATCCTCCAATAAATTTAATCAGCTTCAAAATAAAAGGAAAAAGAGCGATCCGTTCAGTAGTTTCTAAGATATCCTGGAGCCAAACTTGAAAGACACGGTTTCGAGAAAAACGCCTTTAAATTTTCTGGATACGAACCCTTTGACTTGAAGACATTTTTTTTCATGTACTTTAAGACTCATTCAATGAGTGTCAAATAACTCGAGTTCTCAAATCACATCCTTCTTAAGAAGAAAAATTCGAGAAAATCACCTCATTTCGGAATTCGGTTGATAAGAACCTCCCCTCAAATATACAATCATGAGCAAAGGAAATTTCGATTCAGTATGTTATATACTGCCACAATATGTAGGATGTTTTGAATAGATTTTTGCAGAAGCAACGTGTTTTCTGAGCTCTAAAATAGCTCATAAAAATTGCACTATGCATTATAAAAAAAATTCCGGGTACTATTGTAGCTAGGTATTCTGTCATATTGAATGAAAAATTTCTCGACTCATGATTGTACCTTTAAATTTTCAAGAGTTGCTGGTTCGGCCACGAAACAGAAGATGCCCAGAGAGAAATACTGAGGAACCGCCATTTAATTGTTTATAGCTTCGAAAAAAATTTAAAAACACACTTCAATAGTTATATAATAATGAACTTCCTACCAAATTGGGATATATTGTTTAAGTTTTTTGAAAAAAATTCTGGAAGTTTTCTTTCTCCTTTCGACCTCTACACGGAGAAAAATAAAGTTTAGAAGATTACTACATTTTCTACTAATTTGGCAAGATACGAGAAAAAACTACTTTTATTGATAGACAATGTAGTAAAAATGAATGGTTTGCCTGACACTCTTTAGCATGAGCACGCAACGTTACAAATGATCAAGTACAGATTTTTACTACACTGTGTAACAATTACAGTCATGTTTTCTCGTATCTTGCCAATGTAGTGGGAACGTAGTAATTTTCTAAACTTTATTCTTCTCCGTGTAGAGTGGTTTACCCCCTCAGAGTAATTACGATTGTCGATAGCAACTTTTCTCTCAGGTTCCAAATAATTTCTACTGAATTCTGAAAAACTTTATCTGAATTCGCAAGAAGATTCTGTTAAGTGCACATGAAATATCCAAGATTTATTCGGTTTATATTGGTAGCATTTCTCACCGAATGATTACACTTGATTTATGTTCGATTGTTTGACATAAAACATCAGACGAAACTTTTTCTCCGCTATACACACTTTGTATCCAACTGTGTCTCAGAATCAGCTTTGTTTCAAAGTTCCTCGTAAGAATTAATCACTGTCAAATCCTTTGAAATCTCTCGAGAATTGAAGGAACTTCAAGTATTACGGGGAAAAAATTCGTTCATCACTGGTGTCAACCGAGATCACACAATTAAGCCAAGAGAAAACACACCAGGCACAAGTAATTATCTCGAGAAGATTACGAGGAATTAAATGTATAATTAAAAAGAGATATAATTCTATCTATGAAAAACAGTTGATCACAGGATTGAAAATTTGTAATAAAGTGAATACATAATATGATGTCGAAAAATGTTTCCTTTCACTTTTACGCCCTATCGATTTGTTTTTATTGTCTATTCTCTCTACTCTCCACATTCTGGACAGTGAAATTTTGCAATGCGCAATCAGTGAATATTAACTGATCTTTGCCGTGGAATTTCACTGATTCAATTAGTCAAAAACCCTCACAGCTGCATATCAGTTCACTGACTCTTTACTTGGAGAGTAATTTTATATCGCTTTTTGAACAATGACATACAGAACTTTTTGGAAAATGTATATTTATTTTCATATATTTCCCGCCAAAGGTTAGAGAAAATTGTGTTTTTTGAATCCACATTTCATGGAGGCACTCATTTTCCATACAACTCCCCAAAGTTGAATCAGTAAAATCTCACTGTTTTGATGTCAGTTGATAACTGACCACCGAATGTAATCAGTGAAATTCCACCACATAACCAGGGGATAGTCACTGATTGTTCACACGGGAAAAAGTGAAAGGTCAAAAATTACTGAATTTCTACTGAATTGACAGGATAAGAGAAAATACCACTGTTATTGTTACACGGAGGAAATAGTGTAGGAAAGATTTCTAGTATTTCTATGGATTTTTATCATAATTTATGGATCATCGGCGCTGGTATTGAACCAATAAGATTATATACAATCATGATTCGGAAATTTATCATTGCTAACCTGAATTTCAGACGATCAATTTCCAGAAAATTGCCATACCAATGAGAAAAATAATCACTGTATGTCACATACTCGACCTTTTAAATGAAACCTCGATTCACATACTCGTGTAAACAAAAATTAGAATTAATAAAACTATTTGCGTATGGCAATTTCTTTGATGTTTTTGAAGTACCAGGCGATATGGGAGAAATAATGCAACCGTGTTCGAAAATAATAATAATAATAATAATATATCTATACGGTCAACGATGCGATATGGTAGAAGATGCCCGACCAAACGTGTCGTCTCTCTCATGGAATTAAGCTAGAGACCGAAGACTTTCAAAGCGTTTGATGTATTTTGGAATGGATTGTTGAATATGCTGTTATCAAAGTTTTCATTTCAAAGAGATTCATGTTGAACGCCACAATGCGGCGCAATCAACGCTACATTATTCTTCTCACGAGTGATGTTAGAAAACTTTCTTTCTATATAAGGCTCCCACGCGTGGGTATATGAAAACATAAGCTGTAAGCTCATATCGTGGTATAATGAATGTATGTATGTGTTGAATTAGGAATTTTCAGCAGCAGCCCAGGATCAACCAAAAAGGAGTAGGGATCTGATTGTTGACATCAATTAATTTAGGCTTCACCAGATGAAACTATTTATCTGATTCGCCACTCCTCCGAGAATAGAAAGCAGTCCGAAATATGGGAAAAAGAGAGAGGGATGGATGGATGAGTTGAGGGTAGATGAAAGTAGGTGTGAAAAAGCTGAGGCAAGGTACATTGAGAAAACATCAGATTTGGCTCAAGTCCATAAGGGTTTGGATACGGCGAATTTTGCCGCGCGCTTGAGTCAACTGAATGTTGATTGAAATAATTGACCGGGGACTTACTTCAATCGAAGTTCGCTGTATCCAAACCCTTACGGACTTGGCTCCAGTATTTTTTTTCTGAGCGCAGTAAAAGGAAAGAAACAGTTAGATTTTTATCTTGTTGAATTTAAACAACTTCAGGTTAAGAAAAGTCCCATATTCACTAGCATCATTCCAACAGTGATCATTCGAAAACTTCGTATATCAATTAATGCACAACTTGTTGTATTACCTCGTTAAAATTTTTCCTATAATGTTGGGTATTCTTCTAAAGACATAAGGACAAGCGATACACTGAGAAAAGTGAACTGTAAACATTACCATACAAAAATGTTAGTTGAATGACAGAATCTCTAAGTTGATGATGGCGACTACGTTATTTGGTATCCATCTTCATGTGAATGGTAACCATTCCCTCGTACATGAACATTGCTACGATTCTTCATAGTATCCGAAACCAAAATCGCGAAGCTGTCCTCTAATTCCTATTTGTACATGGTAATCATCGCATTCCACTTCTCTCAGTGTAGTTCTCCAGGAATAATGGAAAAATTGTACATTAATTCTTCTATATTTTGCTGTCCTGTTTTCTTCGTGTTTGGCGAACCCGGAATAAAAATTTTCACTCGAGGTGAGCACTATGAATCATTTTAAATTATATAAAATTTATCTATAATCCAATATAGTTTATATATAATTCTAAGTATAATTTTAAACATATTTTCACTTGAGTAGAATTATACGAAAAAGGAGCGCCAATATTCAAATTGTTACAACCGATGAATCTCGCTGATCTTTGATGAGAAACAAATGGATGGAAAGTAAATGAACTTTGTCTATCAGGATCTGCTGGAATCGCGGGGCGATTCTAAATCTCCGAATTCATATACGAATTTCTGATACTCGATAATAAATCGAATCAAATCTATCTCATGAATTTATCTGTAGCAGATGATACATGTTCCTGAACAGTCCCCGTTATGACCGCAAAATTCCCAAACCCCCAAATGAGCACAAAATAAATTTATTCAATGCGACTACGAGGGAAGTTCATTTAGGGCTGCATTGTTGGATTAAAAATCTAAGATGGATGCAATTCATTTCTCGTAGGAAACGACCCATTCAGTTTTTACTACGTGCAAACCTTCCGAATGAAGAAATAAAAAATGTGTAAAATCTGCACCTCAAAGTAATCCCGAAGTATCAAGAAAGTTGAATAAGGATTAAAACTTTGTTGTCAAGTAATTTAATGCGTTGGAGCCTGAATGTCGCTCTAATCCAACCTGCGATGAACACCGCTATTCTCATTGAGAGACGATAAATATAAATTTTCTCGAATCTACGTAAGTAAATAAAATGTGCTACCAAATCACGCTCCGGTGACCGAAGTTAACTCACAAAATCAAAGTATACAGAAACTTTTACGTTCATAAATTATCGCTGCAAGAAAATTGAATTCGAATAAAGTTTGAAGACAAAAATATTCAAGATTTTAAGCATATTCTCCGCCCCACTGTTAGAAAGATCGAAATGAAATATAAATAGGTTATACTTAAAAGAGAAGTATGTTGTAAAAAAATAACACCTGAATAATAGAAACTACGTGATCCACAGCTGCGAAAATGATTGACAGGAAGGGATCTAAGAGATAAAGTTGCCCACCTAGATCAGAAGGGTGATCATCATCGTGAGGGACTTTTTAGAGACTCGCTGGTTCACAAATCACCTTCCCGTACGTCACGAAATAAATGGCCCACATACATCTGTTCATATTTCTTCTTCCTCGTACACACCCCACCTCGGACTTTTTTCCACCACTTTTACGACTCTATTATACAGTCTCATTTTTTCGGAACGCAATTTTCGAACTTCAAATTAGACCTCTAATTTCATTCACAGAAACCTCCACCTCAATGATATGAAAATAAATTTCAACATTACCATCTCAACGTTACGAGAGTGTTCAAATTAATGGTGTGCAAATCACGTTTGCGTATATTATACCTTCATTTTCTCAAACAACCAAGTACTTTTCATACATAAAAGTATGAAAATAAAACGCCACTTCAATTGCTTTGATTTTGTTCTACACTCCCAGGGAGGGAAGTTCAAAAAATTATAATTAAAAAGTTAACAGCAAAAACAAAATACGTGACAAAAACTGCTGTTTGAAAATTAAATGACCTGAATGTCGTGAACTCCTGACGTTTTCTACTTTGAACAACTTGATGACAACGTGTTTTGTTTTTCCTGTTTTTCTCTTGAATAACGCAAGTGTGCAAAAGCCCTTACGGTAAAAAGATTCGACTCGAGGGGAAAGACGAAATGTTGTTCTCTTCAAAAATGAAACCGGAATCTCATTATGTCGGAATATTCGTTTGAAGTTCTTTGGTAAGCGTTTTGTAACGTAACGAGTCATAGACTCGAGTTGTATACAAAGACTTCGGTTGGATTTCAATTCTCTACCTATTGCGAGAATGATGGGATCGAGAATTGTCATGTAAAAATGTTTCTCGGTGTTCTTCTCATCGAGATTTTTGATTCAAAACCCTAGGAAAATGAAGTGAGAATTCGAAAAAAATGCTATATCGAAAGGAGAAAAATTCAAATTCAATCTCAGAAAAATTGGAATCAATTCATGGACAGGATCATTAAATTCCGAGCTCTTTTGTTTCTACAGAAAAACAGAAAAAACACAATCACTCGTAATTTGACGGAAAGATTTTGAGATTCATTAGAACATCAAAATGAAAATGTGCACAGCATCACGGTGCTGCAAGACGTCACCAAATGTAATTAGTTGCGCAAGCTGCTCTCCAAGGATTATAGAGTTATCCATCAAAATTATAGAGTTCCTATTTCGATATTCAAAGTAATCTGATCGTGAATTTTATTAGTAGAAAATATAAAAGCATAATGAAATACATAATGCAACAAAACTGGCATGATATATTGATAGCAGCAACAAAAAAGTTTGTTTTACTTGCGACAAACTTTTTCACATTAGCGAGAAAATTTAATTGTATCAATAATTTTTCTCGCTCTTTTGGCAATTTTTTTTTGTTCATAGGCGCAACGATGAAATAATCCCAGTTTTAAAAAAAATTTACTAAAGCAAGAAATTGAGGTATTATACAGAGAATAGCAAATCTTTTTACTAACCCAGCTAAAAATCCACTGCCACGGCTAACCGGGTTGTTGAGAGAGCAACATTTCTAGTATTGTATACAGAATGGCAAACAAATTTTGCTGAAGGAGTCGAAATTTTTTACTGCCACGGCTAAAAAATCGCTGTCGTGGCTCACAAGATTGCTGTGATAGCAAATAATTTACTGTCACAGTCAATTTCTTTCTTCTCCGGGTATGCCAACAGTGTAAGTAGTTTGTTCTCTTTGTATATTCCTCCCTGTGTGCTGAGAATGGGAGTAACTATTTGCAGGGTTCCAAAAGTCCAGAGTTTTTTTACGAATAACCAAAAAACCAGGTTGTTTTTTGGTTTTTTGATCACTTTTGGTATCCTGGAAAAATTCTTTTCGAGGATCTGGAATTCTTTTCGAATTTTTTGGCACTATCTGGGTACATAACTCTCAGTTACTTCACGTATTTTTGCATGTTTTTGTTGATCTCTCGTTGTGCGTTGCAATCAACTAAATGGAGCTTTTTCCATTATCAAAAATATACTATATGGTTCTTGAACTTCATCCCTGTTTTGGTTTCAAATCGTCCCTCTTCATCCCTATAAACAGAACATCAGATTTCCTAAAACCTCTTGTTCCCTTTAGACCCACGTGGGGTAACTGAGGGATAATTGTATTTCTTGAGCGAAGCTGGCAATATTCAATCGTCGTTGTGAAGGAAAAGATCGTTATAATCTGACTATCTGTTTCGCTATCACAAATATCCGTTTAGTTTTCACGATACATGTACTTCCATATTTTAGATTGTTGCAAAAACTCGACAGTATAATTATGAGAATAATGATTTTTCCCCGTGCATTTCCATTCTCCATTGTGCAAAGTGATCCTAAAAATAACCAAAACCACTTGGTTTAAACCAAACAAACCTAACTATTTGTGCAACATTCATTGAAATCAAGTCTCATAAATTCGAATGACAAATACTTGAATTGCAATAAAAATAAATTTCGCTATTAAATATCCCTCTCTACGGAGGATAAAGTACTCCTGACATAGCAAACGGATTTCACTATAGCACCTACGAGGAAAAAAATTGCTAAAGAAGCAAGACACAATATTGATACAACTACATTTTTCTGTTAACATGAAAAATTTTGATAATAAAAGTAACGTCCTAGCTCTATAATAATAAACTACGTATTTTTCACCGTGTATATGACTGAATTACATTAATAAGAGATCCTTGGATCACATGTTAAATTTACATAATATATATGTGATCCCATTTCTCGAGGTAGCTTCTTCACGTGGGAAATTATTCAACTTGGAACATCACATTATTTTTCATATTCATATACCATGTGACATCAATGAAAAAAACAGAGTAGTAAAAATTATAACTCATCTATAATGATTATCTTCTGAATGAAACTGGAGAAAAAGGAAAGAATTTGAATGATCGAATGATATAAATGTCCTTAGAATCGTATTAAGAGGATTTGGACAGTCTGGAAGTGAAGAGAACCAGTTTATTATGCATCTCATTAATTTTTCAAATTCTTCCAAGATGATATCTAATCACACTATATATGTGATATATACTGAAAAAGTATTCCGAGTTCATTTGAATCAAATAAGGTTTGTTAACTATTAACAAATCTTATTTGACCCAAATGATGGTTTTTTGTTTATAATTGATTAACCTTCTTTGTCACAAACCAACTCTTCTCTCGGTGTGTATAAATTTCAATACTAATGCTATTACTATCTGTTTTTTCTCCCTAAGCTTTGTGAAAGAATAAAAGTCAACGTAATCAAAAAGTATATCCAAGTCGAATACGAAACAGAATTGATGTAATTAAACGTTTGGCGCAATCACATTTCTTCAATAGATTCGTATTTGATTAAACTAGTTCGTTCGGTTTATCTCCTGTGTCTATGTATCCTTTGTTCGGCGTAACTCAAACGCCATTTCCAAACGTTTTTGTTTCAACAATTTAATTCCACTAAAACATTGCTCAATGATTGAAAGTATGTTCAAAAATCATAATATTTTGTCCCCTATGGAAGAAATACCTCCATCCTAGAATATTCAGTTGAAAACCCTAAAATACAACATCAAACTCTACATGGATTCTCATTATTCAAATTATCTTGAACTCGAATGATGAGTTTAAAAATTCTAAGCTTCATTTCAATTAGATATAATGTCTCTTCGCACGCGTGAAAATAAAACGCAGTGAACTTACATCACTGAAATGTGTTTGTTAAATGACTGTGTAAATGACTTGAGTAAGTGATACGAGTCAACGGTAAAACCGACCCTATTACCATTATCTCTGATACGAGATTCCGATATCGCAATTCCAATCCGTGTGGTAAAAGTAATACACCGGGAATTATTCATGGTTCCATCAGGAATGATTGAGCATGGAAAATGTTGCTGAAGTTTGAATCGTTTATTGGAACGAATTAGTGCTCGAACTACACAATAGTCAGCTGTTAGAGACCAAAAATCTTGCAGTACATCCATTAAACGATGTTTTCAATTCCAACCCTGGTGGAAATCCGAAATTTGAGAGTTTTTCAGAGATTCTCAACAATTCTCAAAGAAATATTTCCACCAAGTTAATTCAAAGTGAAAAATAACGATCGCTCGTCAAATTTTGTGAGTTTGAAATTTCTATTCGTTTCTATGAATGACTCAAACTTCAAGGACATCATCGCATTCACACATTTCCTGTTATATACCTTCATTACCTTCCCATCCTTCATTGACATGACGATAAAATTCAATGGATTGATCCATTGCGATTTAAATACACATGGAAGATTTTTAATTCAAAAACCTCTATTCGAATGATTAAGCTAATGAAAAGTGTCGTTCACATACAATGGTTTGTCGATTAAGGTGATAATAATTATGTCGTTACAAATGTAAATATAAACAATGATTAGGTGAGAATATGATAATGAAAAGAATAATCAAAAAAACATATTTGCGTGTTTGACGTGACGTGTGATGAAAAAGATGAAATCAGAAACGCAACGGTTGAATCCAAATCACCAACCTGTTACTTGATGTGAGAACTGCGAAGCCAGAATAGAATATCTTGATGAGTAATAAGTAGCGAGTGCTCGGAACTGAATAAAGGGAACCGAAGAATTAAGGGAAGAAGAAGAAGAAGAAGAAGAAGCTTATAAAACAATAGGGGGAAAGGGATGCGTCTGTATCAAACGCTATAAAGCGCTTTTTACAGTCTTCTTCACTCACGTTCTTCTGTTTTTACGAATGTATACACAGAATTTTAGACTTTTTTCGCACACTCTACAAGATGTTTACAAAAATTGTAGATTCTTTATCATTAATTCTTCTATTTTCTTTTAGCGTAGCAAAGCACGAATTGTAATTGCGTTATTAATTATGTATGGAATTGAATGTCACTCGATTGAAAGTATAGGGTAGACTATGGTATATGATACATATATATATATGTATATATATATACATATACATTCATATGTTTTGAACAGAAAAATAAGAGGTAAGTAGTAAGGCGCGTTAAGGTACGTAAGGAGCACGAGCGCGACCGTGTGTGGTCGGGCAGGCTGCCCGGCTTGCACTGCCCGGGTCTCCTGTTTCTCCCACCATCCTATCCACCTGCCATCTTCATTCTGCTTCGCCCCCTTTGCCACCCTATTTCCCCATTCGACCTTCTCTTTTTCTCTTTCCCTTATCAGAATCACACCAACCTCTTCGTACTACCTACACCTGATTCCATGTATTCCGAAAAACCTCGCATCCATCTACCCTTCTTCCCTTCATCCCATTTCATCGGTACTTCATTCCTGTTCCCCATCTCCTTTCCTATCTTCGATACGAGCCTGCTTGCCTGCCTACCTGCCTTCAGGCACTATTCAGGGCGCAAGCTCTCTTTGTGACTGAAATGATGAGAAAACAAAGAAGGAGAAAGCTCTGCCAGCTGCTGGCTACAAGTGACGTAAAGAGACGAAAAAGGATCAAAAGGAGGAGAGATCCTCGATGTTCCTATGAGTATATATAATACGCGTAAGCATCAACAGGCTGTTCTATATACAAATCGGACGTGTTTCGAGTCATAGCCAAAACATATACTATACAAATTATTACATAATTTACTTTGATTCTTTTCAATGTGACAGATGATGAATTTCAATGCACTGAGATGACTTTTTATCAAAGATGCCAATTAATATCGTTTGAGAATTCGCTACCGTCAACCATTAATTATCCATCGAATCCTTCTAATAAATTAAAATACAGCAAAAATTTTTCTTCGCAATAATAGTCATGTTCAATAATCATTCAAAATAATCCTACAAAAATACGTCCAAAAATTGGATGAACAAGAATGAAAATACAATGGAAGCAAAAGAAATGAAATATCAAAACAAATCAAAATAAATTTAATGCAATAGAAATAAAAGTCAAACTCTTCATAATACCAATTGCTCATCAATAATAATCTAATTATCAAATCAAAATCATTGTTGTTTTTTTTTCAATTTTTATTTCATTTCTTTGTTTACTTTTTACTTTAACTTTATTCGTTTCACTGTGTTATGTTCTTATTTCATTTTTGTATTCTTATTAGATTTTCAATTCTTTTAATTTGATCCTTCGTAATTGCAGGAAAATGTTTCTCATAAGAATCAGAATTTTTCATCCCTGACAAATGAAGGAATTCCTGATTCGTAAATCGAATAAAAAATCGAAACAAAAAGATCGATTTCCGTGAAAATCGGGTGTACATAAATCGAGGTGGAAAAAATCGATCTTGTGCAGATCGAATGGGATTCGCTTAGCTCTAGTTCTAGTCATGGAGTAGCATCAAGAGAAAATTATATGTATTTTTTCGTTTGCTGTTCACAGGGAGAGCAAACAAATCATCGGATCTTATTTGGAGATTGATGGAACAACTGTGGAAGATTATGGAGAGTACAGATGTGTCATCAGCGGTGGCGTTGACGAAGAAATCACGATCCCCGCTCATGTTGCCATTGTCATCATAGGTAATACACACTTGGGTTGCCATAAGGTGTTGGACTTTTTTAATTCAATTGAAAACATCAGAACAAATTGATTATAAAAGATTGACTGTCTTGGAATGAAAACACTCTCTCGTATGTTTATTCGAAGACAGCATCATCTAAATTTCTCGCGTTTCTTTGAAATTTTCGCGAATATCAATACAACTCTCCATCAAACTTCCCACCCTTCCCGTACGGACATGAATATTATTAACGAAATAATGACGATTTTCATAATAATTCAAACTCGTAATAATTTGGATAATTTCGAATAAAACAGCACGAATACGTACCTCGTTACGAAAACTATTGCAAATTGGAATTTCACTCGAGTACCAGGGAAATTCCTGGAATGAAGAGAAAAGAATATGCATTCAATTACAACACAACGCTGTAAGTGAAGATTCCCTACCATCGGGAAGATATTGATCACAGCATAATAATTTTGCGTAATTTTTTTATTTGGTTCGTTATAACGCTCATTTTCCCGTGACCTCAGAATTAATCGAATTGCTACTCTTTGATAGTTCAACCCCGCGAAAAAAAAATCCGCCGCTTCAATCTAGTTTCTTGCAAAATGAAATTTTACGTAATATCATTCGAATTAAGCAAAACTTTCATATTTACAGACTATTTCGTTGAATTGATCAGTTCAAAGGGATTACTTATACAGTCAACAACGTTATGAAAAGTTTATAAAAATCAGATTTCATTTTTACAACTCTTCAACTCTTATTTCAAATCGAGAAATAACCTGTTCAGCTTCGGCAACCGATAAAATACGTTGCCTTTATGTATTGGGTTGGCAACTAAGTAATTGCGGATTTTTGTTAGAAAATCAAAGACACTTTTTTCATGGAACTAAATAACTTTATTCTGTAATGTATTGCCCATTTTGATCAATGACCTTTTGCCATCTTTCAGGCAGCGTCATAATCCCACGTTCATAAAACTTCTGGTTTTTATTAGCAAAAAACTGAATCAGGTACGATTTGACATCATCATCATTACTGAAATTTTTACCATTCGAGGAGTTTTGGAAAGATCGAAACAAAAAGTAATCAGATGGTGCAAGGTCAGGACTATATGGTGGATGTGGTAAAACATCCCAACCAAGCTCCAATAATTTTTGCCGAGGGACCAAAGATGTGTGTGGCCTTGCATCGTCATGATGGAATACAACACCTTTTCGATTTGTCAATTCGGGCCGCTTTTCTTCAACTGCATTGTTTAATTTCGTTAGTTGTTCAATGTAGACATCAGAATTGATCGTTCGGTTGGGTGGTAAGAGTTCAAAGTAGACAATTCCTTTGTAATCCCACCAAACTGATAACAAAACCTTCTTTCGATGAATATCAGCTTTTGCTGTTGTTCGAGTTAGTTCACCTAGCCTGCTCCACGATCTTTTCCGCTTGATATTGTTGTACACAACCCATTTTTCATCGCCAGTTATCAGTCGTTTTAAAAATGGATCATTTTCATTACGTTCTTTTAGCAAATCGCAGATGTTAATGCGTTGCGTTAAATGCGTTTCCTTCAGTTCGTGAGGAACCCATGTATTGAGTTTTTGAACATAGCCAAGTTGCTTTAAGTGATTTTCAATGCATGTATGTGATACATGAAGTTTCTCTGCAATCTCACGTGTTGTACTGTGACGATCCGAATCGATTATTGCTTTGATTAAGGCGTCATCAACGTCAACTGGACGACCAGAGCGTTTTTCATCTTTGAGTAAAAAATCACCAGAACGAAATTTGGCAAACCAATTTTGACACTGCCGTTCTTTTAAGGCTTCGTCACCATAAACAGCACATAACTTTTTATGAGCTTGGGATGCGTTTTTCCCTCTGCGGAAATAAAAAAAAGCAAAATATGACGAAAATGTTCCTTTGGATTTTCCATTTTTCAACGAACGCCAAACGAAAACTACGCAAACGATCAACAAACTTTTGTTACTGATTGACAGCTGAATTGCCAACTATCAAATAACAAGATGTGTTTTACATTTGTACTACGTCTGCAAACCTAAAAATTCAACTAACACCATCTATGAGTGAAATCCGCAGTTACTTAGTTGCCAACCTGATAGAATTTATGTGGGAAATCGGTAGAGGAACAGGAATGCTAATGCAAATTTTTTCCAGCTCTATAAAATAGTTGAAAGTATGTTCCCTGCAACAAAAACTGTTGTAAGTAGGGCTGAGGTTATAATGTGACTCAATGTAATTTTATATAAAATTTGTATCAAGCTTCCATGAATTTGTATAAAATTTCGATCTAAACTTGACATCAATTTCATATAAAATCACATCGAGGCACATGATAGCCCCAGGCCTAGTTCAAAATCACACAAAAATTTCCCAGCCGATCCTAACAGCCAATTCAAGCGAGTCTGGGAAGAGTTAGCAATCGATTTATGCCCCTTGTATTTTTTTTTGAAAGCATAAATGGAAAAATGGAAAAGAAGTGATTTTAATGATATACATCCAAATTTGATCCAAGAAGTTAGATCCCGTACAGCACAACCACCGATTCTCCACCCAGGACTTCGGTGGACTGGAGGTGAAGAATCGGTGGAGAAATGAGAGCCGTGGAAATAAGGGAGAAATAAGGAAGAGTCTTCGTTGAGGCAATGGAGAGGCGACGTGGATTTGTCCGCCCCCTTTATTTTCAATAAAGTTTATGTTAGTGGATTCACTCATTGAAATTTGGTTGTGTAATCGACAAATATGAATTTTATTGAAAATAAAGGGGGCGGACAAATCCACGTCACCTCTCCGTTGCCTCAACGGAGACTCTCCCTTATTTCCACGGCTCTCATTTCTCCACTGATTCTCCACCTCCAGTCCACCGAAGTCCTGGGTGGAGAATCGGTGGTTGTGCTGTACGGGATGTTCCTTCTTCCAAAAAAATATATCTCATATCCGGAAGATGAAAGTTAGTTTTTTTGCCCAAATTTTTCCGTTTAAAAGCAGTGAAGCTGGATTTTTATTTCTAAAAAATTTTAAGAGGATTTTATTTGATTGCTTCTGCCGCGAATGCTACCATCCACTTGTGCATTCAAAAGTTCTTTCCCAGATAACATGTAAGTTTTTCATAAGCTTGTCGGACTTGTTTTTCGATTGATTTTGGCTTGTTATTGAGAATCTTGCCAAAGTAAGGTGGCTACAACTCTACTGCAAGGGTTTTGTAAGCTTGTACCCTTGTCGTATGTCAACTAGTAACCCTCCGTGAACCTTATTACAAGCTAACCTGAAAACATTGCAGCAAGGTTAAATCACTAACTGGATGGTATACCAGGGGCTTCATAATTCACTGGGGGAACTTCACACGCATTATTCTGCGATCAAAATCCAATAATTTCCCGTGTTGAAAAATTTTTGAGATAGAGGCATTTTTAGACTTTTTTTAAATCCAACTTGAGATATCCTATCATTTTTCAATTCGAAGTTATTGCGATTTGGAATTTTTGGCTTCCAGCCAATCAGAATCCAGTAACTTTGAATGATTCTAGCTCCTAAACACAGAATACCAGGATAGTTTAATTGTTTTTCCACAGATCCACCGCTTTCTGACTTAACAAATGGCGTTAGGCTGAAGCATGTACTACACAATCCCTAACAGCACATCCAACGACTTCCACGTCGCATCCCCGTGGATTCCACGTGGATAAATGGTGGACGTGGATAGAACGTGGATGAACGGAGATTCCACGCGGAGGCAACGTAGAAATGTCCAGTGCTGTACGGGATGCTTTTGAGTGATTTGGATTTGAAAGAAAAATTAAAAAATGCTCATATCTCAAAAACTAAGCCTCAAAAAAAATCCTTCAATACGGGAAATTATTGCATTTTGACTGCAGAATGACGGATGTGAAGTTTTTTCAGCGAATTTTGAAACACCCGGTACACATATATATATATATAGTTTAATTTAATGGGAGTGACTTGCTAGTATTTTTTTAAGAACACTACTCGGTACTATGGACCTATACTGTTTGATGTATGAACAGGTTGAAAATTCAAATCCACGGAACTGTGCATTATTATGAACTTCCAAACCAAAGTATAGGACAATTCAACAAAGTATTGAGACAATTTTACTTCTCATAGTCCTAACTAAATCCAGTGAAAGTCTGAAGCTCGTTACAGCTCGTTTTACGGCTCGCGGCAACACTAGGGAAAGTTGTTTCTCGCGTTTCAGAATCACTTTCAGCCGTTTTATCTTCCTCAGAAGGCTCCAACATTTCTTCAATTTCTTCGATCGACAATCCTTGGCTATCTTGATAAACAAGCTCTGAAATTTCTTCATTGTTGATATCTTCAAAACCGACAACTCCAATATCTCTTGCTATTTGAACCACATTCTCGACGATTTCCGAAAGAGTTTGATCCGGAACATCGTCAGTCACTACAACCTCTGGTAACAATTTTCTTCAACTTTTATTCATTGTAGATTGTAAATTTTTATTTCTTGAGATAAATCCAGAACACTCTTGTTGCGTTTTTTGATCGGAGCTTTTGTAGTTGGAGCCACAATTTAGTTAAATTATTTTTCAATTTCACAACTTTTAAATTAGCGAAAAAAAAACTTTCGAAATGTCAATAACGTGAATGTGGGTAAGGTAGATGACCCCATTTATGAACGCGACCCCTTGAATGAACGTTTTGGTTTTTGATTCATAGTACTCTTCATTTAGTGCTTTAATTTCATCCAAGCATGACTGACTGGATACTGAATCAACCACTGTTATGTAAATAAATTCAGAATAATATGCCATAGGAAAGATATAATAGATAAACGATTGTTCGCTAATGGGGGTTAAGGTGTTCATCAATGGGGCCGGTCACCTTATAAACAAAATCGCGAATACGTGAAGCAAACATCCACGAATATCGAAACAGGGTGTCGATTCCCTAACCGCGAATAAGTGAATCCGCGAATACGGGGGTTCTCCTGTATATTTTTGGGAATCGCATTTTTTCGACGTTTTAATGCGTTTGGCAAAAGCGAAATACTACCACAATACTTCCCTTCCCTTATATATAAGAAACACGGAAGTGAAAATAAAATGATTCATCATTTTCCTACTCATTAGATACGCGTGTTGACGAGTAATTCAATTCACAGTATTTACAGTGGAATGAAATCACAAAAAAACACGATGCTGGTATACCCCAGACAAGTATATATATATATATATATATATATATATATATACTATATACCTATATATAAATGAGAAATTAACACTGAGAGGTATATAGCAAGCGTAAATTTTCGCGATCATAAAGCGTGCAACCTGCATACGGATATACGTATACATATACAAGTTCTACAGTAGTCAGCATCTATAACGCTACAGAATTATTTAGGAAATTGAAGTAACTACGTGATTACGTGTAACAGTATATACATATATGAATATGTGTATGAATATGCAAGCTCTTGTTTTAAATTGTCACAACGTCAAGTGATATTAATGTAGAGCAACATCAGACTCTAATTACTTTTAAGGATAATAGATTTACAGGAGATGAAAAGGTAATTGTTTTCGAAGGAATCTCGGGAAGTTGAATATACGTATGTAAATTTGTTACTGTTTCTCTCGATTCGAAAGCTCACAATGCTATGTCAATTCGATATGTAATCCGTACATTGAAATATGAAAAGATCAAACCAGGAGAATGGAAGAAAATCGATACAAGCCAAAGGATTTTATGTTTGTTTGTTCGTCGGTCAAACAAGGTTACGGAATTGTTTATACAGATTTTCACACGAAAAATATGCAAACAAGCAGAACAAATATAGTTTCAAAGACAACGCTCTGCAGTGGTTTGTTTTGAAGTCATGATGAAGGGATGTAGTTGAAATTCTTAATAGAGATGAGTCTTCAAGGACTGTCCTAACCCACATAACAATTCATGTCTTACGATGTCTTCTAGATAAGTTCAAGATGTCTTGCGCAACACATTTAGATGTCTTTTAGATGTCTAAAACTCTTCTTTGGTCTAAAAGTTATCTACAAGACCTCTAAAAGCGGTCTCCGAAGACATCTTCGAAGATATCTTTGAAGACATCTTTTAGACCAAAGAAGAGCTTTAGACATCTAAAAGACACCTGAATGTGTTGCACAAGACATCTTAAACTTATCGAAAAGACATCGCAAGACATGAATTGTTATGTGGGAAGTAACACAAGAGGTTGGAAATGCTAACGTGTTTGGAAAATCCTACGAACATGCTTAGAACCTACAAATTAGATTGTTTCGAATAATTATGTGCTATCCACCTTCATAGAATGTCTTCACGGATTTATCCAAAATAGTCTTATTTGCACATTTTCTTCATATCCACAGAATCATCATAGTACATTTGAGGAGGGAATCCACCAATTAATTGGCTCCATTGAATGGATTGACCTATGAAGAGACCCTAACCTGGCAACAGTGGGTGAGTGTGATTTTTTATAAAAAATACATCGAACTATATTGATAAATTATAAAAATCGATATACACTGGTAAAAATAATCTGAAATTCTCAGTATCAGTTGGATATGTCAGACAGAATATATACAATTAATTGTATATATATACTATTTTTCAAGGGCCATCCCTAGTGTTTGATTTGAAGGCTCTGCTCAAAAGCAAACGATTTTGATTGTGAATTTTATTACGTGGGATACAAAGTAATTTTACAATGTACACAGCGAAAAATTTTGCGTCATTTTTACGCAGTGCACATGATTGTGTGAAATATTCAACAGTTTTGCGTGTTAATTCAACGCAATCGTGGCTAAAACTTGTTAAAATTTGTTGCATAAGACATCTTTTAGATGTCGAACAGATATCTTCACGAAAGTCTTCCAAGACATCTCCCATGATTTTAAGACATCTTTTAGATACTATAATAGATGTTTCTTTGCTGGATAGCTGCTGCAAGTATTTTTTTTCCGTAAAACAGTGTTGAAATGATATCATCCGGTATTGCAATAACACTATTTGATGTAGAATTTTTCGCACTTTGCCAACTGATCCCCCCCTGATATCTCACTTATTCTATTCAGTGGTAGACTTTTAACAGCAGAAATAGTGAGATTTCATTCATTTGAATTTAGAGACCGGGGAAAATATTTTTTCATGTTCATTGAAAATTATTATTTTTGCATTGTCATTATTCGGAATATCTTGAATATATCGTAAATGGATCTCCAATGTATCTTTGAGATATTTCAAAGATGTCTCAAGTGATCCTGTATGATGATCTCAATTTCATTTCGCAAAAGATTCTTGAAAGATACCTCAAAAGGCATCTTGAAGTGATCCGATTATGTTGCAAAGTACATCTTTCATGTATATTTGAGATAACTTGACGAGCAAATCTGAGAATATCTCGAAGATATTGTACAGATATCTTTTTGTTCATTGGGTAATAACTCTAAACGGTTCTTGGATGACACCATGAGGTGTCTGAACACCACAGAAAATTGGGAAATGCAAAATTCTGAACTGCGCCCTTTATGCTCACATTTGGATTTGAAGTTGAATCAGACTTGGGATGAGATTGAAGTTGCGGTTGGGATAATTCAATTTTAGTTAGCAGTTGAAAGAGAATTATTGTCAACCTGAAAAGCTTACCTTGTAATAAAATCAACAGGACTCGGTTCTCTCGCATTTATGTGGCATACTAAACCCTCGAAACGCTCGTACCTCTGTAATTTCAATGCAGCTGATCCCGCTCGCATCTATGTGATCTAAATGGTGCGCTTGAATTTGAATAACGTTCGCTTCACCTAAAACTTCGGTAGAATGAAGCTGGAACATTGCTGAGCCCTAGTTGAAGAAATCCATTAAATCCGACAGAATGAAATTTCATAATGGGATTCGGGCTGAGTATATTGTTCGAGATTCGTTGAGATTCGGCAAGTTTCAATGAGATTATAATGGAAGAAATTTATAAAACTCATCAGATCTCATTGAAACATCATCAAATGAGATTGACCCAGACCTTCGTTCAATTTCAATTACATATGGTGAGATTGAATGGATTTTTTCAATTGGGAAAAATGGGAACCATAAAGAAATGAGAGGGAGTCTTCGTCAACGCAACCGAGTGGCGATGGAGATATGTTCCCAAACAGCAACAGAATTTCAAGGTATATACGAAATGATGAACGTTCATAGAATATTCAAATGAGACTGTTTCAAATATATATTCAAATATACAAAGAACATTCATAGTTTATTTTAGTGCTGCTTGGGTTCAGGTCCCTTGAAAACCATACCCAAGCAGCAACAAAAGTTCAACGTATATACAAAATAGAAACCTTCGTAGAATGTACGAATAAGATACGAAGAACATATAATGAACGTTAATAAAATATTTGAATGAGACAGTTTTAGGTGTACTTAGAAGGTATGTAGTACATTCGGAATGTACGGTATTCATTCGACCGACGTTCGATTGACGTACCGTTCGAAGAATATGCATAGCACCTATAAAACGGTCTCATTCGAATGTGCATAGAACATATTTTGAATATATTTAATTTTGAATAATTGAATATGTTTATGGGATGTTTAAAAAATGTATAGGAGTTTTCTACGTTCTTATAACTCTTCACTGTTAGAAATTTCTGCAATAATTTTAAACCGTTCGCTTAGAATGATACTGTACAAAGCCGAAAACGAGATTTTTCGTAATAACTGTAAAACTAGCATTTGCAATCTCATTATACCTACATAATTAACAGCACCCAATGAGCATTTTCCCCCTCAACATTTCAAATATTCATAATGTTCTCTAAATGATATCAGAAAGTTCTCTAATGCGTCGATTTCTGAAATCTTTTTAATGATTTTCCAATGAGGTCTGGAAGTTATTAAAAAGTGATCTGAGTTAACTTTCTGATAACTTTCAGACTTCATAAGAGAAGCTTCAGAACATAATAAATGTTTGAAATGTTGAGTGGGAAAATGTTCACTGGACAGGATGAATCTAACGATACTTCGGTTCATCTGCACATCAGCATGAGTAGTAATACAGGATTTCGATGAGAGAAGACTACCTTGAATTGGATTCCGCGCATGTACGTCACTATTGAGGCAAGTCTACTAGATATATACCAGAGGAAATGATATACACAGGTAAATTTTCGAATGTTTACTTCAATTCGTAAGATAAGTGTAGAGTTTAATACAGTGCACATTATGGGAGTGAAAAAACACATTTTTGTTTGAATTTAGTATGACGATCGTATATTCATTACCTATCTTCAAACGTTCTGCACTATAAAATATTGGAATCCATACGATACAGTAGTGGAAAAAGATAAATACAATCCACTCTTCGCATGGTGTTTTCCTCGCTGTATCAAGGGTAGGCATTTGAGAGAGACTCACCCACCCAGAAATTGAAATCTGTGGACATCGATTTGACGTCGAACTGATATCTAGTGCATCGGAATCACATCAAAATTCAACAAAAATCGATTAGATGGATATCAATTTAATATCATTTTGACATTCGCCTTCTCGCAGAGAGCATACACGGAAAAAAATAATTCGCTATGGTAGCTATTTCGTGTATTTGATATTTGAATAGCGAAAAAAGTGCTGCAAAAGTTAGAGTTTAGATCTTGTAGCGATAAATTTCATTGGCACAGCTGAAAACTAGCTACCACAGCTAATTTTTAGCTATCCAAATATCAACCATATCATTTTTTCCCGTGTACTGTATTACATTTGGTAGTTTACATACCAAATTAGGAAATCAGGAAACTAGAGAAGATTGAACAGTGAATTACATCCCTCTCGAGGCGATTCCTGAGGAAAAATCAGGTAGAGTATCATAAAACCGAAAATTCATAGTCGTGACGGTCAGTGATGCCAGAATGGAGAGAGGGTCCTCGGAGGGGACGATCCTCGCCCTCCGTTCTGGCATCACTGGTGACAGTGGCATAGCCCCGAAGTGTCATAATCCCGAATTGGCATAGTGGACCATGGGTTACATCAGCACACGTGGGTCAGGATTTCTGAAATCAGCAAGAATTAAATTTTGATTCTTAAAATTCAATGAAATCTAGCAAAAATAACAGCTCTTCATGTTATAAATAAATCTGTCAAATTCTAATTCATGGTCAAGATAATTACTATGGTGGTTGAATGGACAGATTAATTTCTTCCGCGTTTGGTGGAACAAAGGCGGAAGATTGGTGGAGAAATGGAAGCCGTGGAAATGAAGGAGAAATAAGGGAGAGTCTCCGTTGATTCAACGAAGAGACGACGCAGACAGACCGTCTACTGTACTTTCATTTGAATTCATATGAATGGATTCATAACCAAATGTGAATATTCGTTTATTCTCATGGCTCCCATGAGCCTACTCATGAGTGAAATACCAATAATATGCCTCACATTAAAAGGAAAAAAAACGTTATAATTATAACAAAATGTTCTATTTAACCCGACCTTCTTGATTACGTAATTTGAAATTCTCATCTTTGAATGGAAATCAGAAAATTGAATTGAAAATCACGAGAACTAAAAAGTTTATATGAAATTGTCTTCATTTAGCTGGTAGAAATTTCACAATATTGATCATGAATTCGATTTCATTACCGCCCAGTGGTTAGCCGCATCATTTGTACTGTGGGAAGCATACACTGATCTGTACGCAACCTGTTGGTGCATTTATTTTCAAGGAAAGTATTCGATGTGGGAGGATACCAATCAAATTAGACAATATGATACGATTTTCACGTATTATATTATTGATTACTTTAGCATATTAGCTCATATATTATCTGCGGATTTCGGATTGATTTCAATCATAGTGAACATATTTGGAATTTACAAATAACGCACAAGAAAAACTCTGTATATGTGTGTACATAGAATTCAAACATTGATTAATAAAATCATTGCATTGAGGTTTTCTTTGTGATTTGATTCCTTACACTGAGGAAAAGTATTAATTGCCGTTATTTTAAAGCCTTAGTAGAATAAAGTTTCAACTGTCTTTTTCAGTTATTACTTATTAATTTTTATTCTACGATGTAACCAAAGGTTAGGATCAAAATTACTTGACTTTTAGTGAACACAACTATTTTTCACAACTACTTTTTAACAGTAAGCTACACTATAATAGGATAATCTATAAACCTTGATTAAAATTACTTAGTGAATATTTACTCTTCAAAGAGTCAAAATACTGCAACTCTAGAACGGAGTGGGAGCTCAGCTCTTGAAGAGTGAAATTTCACTCTCTAAGAGTCAATATTCACTCTTTTTCCTAAGAGTGAGTTTTTCACTCCAAACACCAGAGTTGATTTCCACTCTTATAGAGTGAAAATTCACTCTTTAAGAGTGAAATTTTTCACTCTTTCGGAGTTGCAGTATTTTCACTGGGCAAGAGTGAATTTTCACTCCAAGGAATTTAGAGAGATCACAATAATTTACAGAAATTGTATGAGAAAGGTTAGAAAATTAACACTGGTTTTGATTTTTCTCTCATTTTTGAACATTTTATATCCACTTCGTCGCAATGTCAAACAGGGAAACGATGTCCCCACATAAAAATTTGTAGGTTCCGCGAATGCTTACAATATAATATAGCTTGGCGCAATGTTGACAGGCAAGGCTTGGCAATCTATGAATATTCAATGTTGATTAACAACAAATATGATGTTGCACCGGTATCGGTGTTCAACGAATTTCGGTTATTAGCCTACCATTGATTCACAATTCCGCCAGGCTTGGCGCTCGCTAGGCTCATCCTTGGTCAGACATTGACCGAACGATAGATTCTATCAAAAGTGAGGATCATTTGAAACGAGTTTGAATATTGCCATAAACTTTGGTCTAGTGTGGATAAAAATTAGTTCTCAATGTAGCACCGATCATTGGTAATAGTCCACATAGCACACAATGTCTCAGTAATATTCTCAAGATATCACAAATATCTCACTCGAAACATTCTATGTTAATTATTTCAACGAGATTCCGTAGATATTGCGGATAGAATATGTCATTACAAATATTCTGAGAATCTTGCAGTTGAAATATTGCACATATGATATTCTGCAATGTTCAATGAAACGAATTTATCAGAAACACATGAATATGATGACAGAGAGTCGCACTTTGGGGGCATTGAAGTCATCTTAGTGGTTAGCTGAGGTGATAAAGGCTTTGTCTATGACTCTGAGAACTGGGGTTCGGTCCTCACTGAGGGAACTTTCCTAATAATCGACTTTCAATGTGTATTTCTCTCACAAAGCCATTCAACTCATATTCTATGCAACATTTGTAGAGAAATTCACCCTGAGGAAAATTTTTTTTCACCAAAAGCAGTATTGTGTACCATTGTTAATACACGTAATTATGAGATGTTTTCCTGTGAAAAATATCCTCAACATGATCTCAGCAAAAGTTCAGAATGTCTCCAGAATATGACGACAATCATCCCAGTGATGTTGCAGAATGTCTCCAGAACGTCGCAACGATGATGACATAACACATTCTGTAGGCATTCTGACATTATTCTTGAGATGTTTGTCAGAATATTGCATACTTCAAATATATTATTCTGGCAATGTCATTGAGACGTTCTGTGCTATGTGGGAGCATGGCTCAATATTGGCATGCTCCTTAATTTTAACTTTTGATGGCTGAATTGCCAGCTGAGTTACCGAGCGAGTGTTTCTCGCGAGTAGTGAGAGACGTATACAAGGAATATATAAGACTCAAATAATTTTCTGGAAGAACAGTCAATCGTTCCCACATAACACAAAATGTCTCAATGACATTGCCAGAATATTATATTTGAAATATGCAATATTCCGACAAACATCTAAAGAATATTGTCAGAATGTCTCCAGAATGTCTTATGTCACCATCTTTGTGACGTCCTGGAGACATTCTGCAATATTACTGGGATGATTGTCGTAATATTCTGGAGACATTCTGAAATTTTGCTGAGATCATGTTAGGGATATTTTTTACAGGAAAACATCTCATAATTACTTGTACATAATGTACTTTTGGGAGAGATTTTTCAGAATTCTAAAAGATATCTTTGTGCCTATTTGTGTTCACGTTAATTTGTGAAATTCTCATCCACCCCGAGTACAAATTTGACAGGGAATTCCCTATTAAAAGCATGGCCCTCGTAAGGCTGCAATAGGGAACTATTAATCAAGGAAAACTTTTAGTTACCTTATCAGGTCCTAACATGGCATCCTGTTTAGGACCTTACAACAATGTAACGCAAGGTTGTTGACAGGTCCCAGTCGGATTTTCCCTTTCAGTCACTCAGACATGGTATTCCTATCAGAACCTGATCAGGATTGCCTTGACTCATCCGTATTTGAATTGTGAGGCAACTGTCAAGATATCTTGATCAGGACCTGATCAGGATTGCCTTTACTCATCCGTATTTCAATCATGTGATAATCGACAAGACAGCCGAATCAGGAACTGATCAATTCGAAACGATGAATGTATCAAACTATTCAGAATTTTCACAGGACTCATTAGAAATTTACCTGTCTTTTTTAAATGTTCAGCTGAGGTCTATTTGAATCATCAGTAGAATTTCTTCTGTTGGGGGAGTTTCAAAAAATTTGATGAATAGTGAATTCCATGAAAATTAAATTGAATGTTAGAATACAGCTTAGATGAGGTCGTGATTGGGAATTCCGCTGCCACCCGGATCAGGTCCTGATTGGAAAACGTTTGGTCTTCCTGATCAGGACCTTGTCTTTTCCCTGCGTTACATTTTTGTCAGGACCTTATCAGATATCCAAGTCAAGCCCTGAACGGTAATCAGGCATGCCTGATCTGGACCTGATGTTTTCCATATCAAAATTTCTACTAGGGACACTTAAGGTAAAACTAGCGGCATAGTAGCAGCCAAATCATTTGTGACGAACTACGGGCGAACGCTCCAATTAAATAAAAATATCGCTCTGTACAGCAATTCTTTGACTCCAGTAGCAGTACTGTACAGAGCAATATTTTGATTTGATTGAGACGTTTGTCGCGGAGCTTGAAGATTCTTATATGGATAAGTATCAAATGGAAAAACACTAAAGAAAAGAGTGATATGTTTCGAATGTGTGTTCCAAAGACTCGGACCATCTGATCGAATCACTTGAGAAAATTCCTTCAAAAACAAATAAATTAATGAAAAAGATGATCTTGCCAGGTGAACAGTTAGAATCCACTCTAAGTGTTTGGTGAATAAAAAAAATTGTATACAATAAGAAGACTCAAGAAGTTTTAGTCTGCAATGCACATTTGGGAGTTCAACCAAATACAATTCGGTATTTGTTTGGTTGACGCTACTGAAGTTTTTGTTCAACATGATATACACATCAAATGTTCTTATCAATATAAAATTGAAAACCAATTCTCTATTCCGGTATGGCTCTTTCCTTCAGTTTTGATGAGAAAATAAAAAACAAATCTTTGAATGTACGTACGGAGATTGTGAGGCCCTTGAGGAACAATGAGTGAAAAAGAGAAAAAGTAATGGAAAAGCAAAAGGTTGCCTAAGCGCATTTTATACCGAGGACCACACCACTTTTTTTTTTATTTATGAGATCCCTTGACACACGAAGCTCGCTAAAGCTACGACCAATATCTATGATAATACGCCATCGTGTGACACGCATTTCAACGGTGAAACGTGCACGAGGCACGAAATATCTATATACGTTTTCACCCACCCAATCTGAAGGTAAAGATAAAGAGATCTCATAAGGAACGTACAAGATGAAAGGAAAAGAAAATAGTGAAAGAATTAACATGAAAATTCACACTCCAAAATTTCCAGGTGCAAAGAGAAGATCACATGTTTGAATGATTTTATATAATTATATGGAAATTTAATTATTGTAGCGACAATTATCAAATATATCACTCATATCTGAAGCCTTGGAGTGATTTGAGAATAGTATTAGGAATTCTTGAAAGAATCGTTCTTTTTTATAGAAATTATATCGAATTTTCATTGATCTTTATTTTCAAACCTATGAGAACTATTAACTTTTCTATCAAAAAAAAAACCAGGTCTGTTTAAGAATTCTCATCATTATTCAGGAGATACAAGATTGCTAGATCCGTATTTCTAAATTCTGTAAAAACGGTAAATAGAATCAACTTTGGAAATTTATAAAAAAAAGTCGTGTGAAAAACTTTCAAATAATTTTCGAATGAATTTTCAGATCCGGCGTTTCCCAACTGAGGAAATGATGCTAGGGTCAAGAATGTAGAATTTTGAAACACCCAGTATGTCAAGATATTTTTCATTGTAATGAATGTATTTATGCGAGAAATATTAACCGGGTGGAGCCTAGAAGCAGGGCCGGATTTAGGCCAGGTGCCGCCCAAGGCTGGAATACAATGCGCCGCTCCTAACGCTTCAAACGGATATTAAAAAGAAAGTCATCAAATTGGGTGAGTGACATCCCGAGTAGAAAAATTTGTTAAATTACATATGATTTATATATAATTCAATATGGGCTATACATAAATTGAATATAATTGTGTATAAATGATATATAATTTGAAAATTGCATGACACCTGTGTGCCGCCCTCTCAAAACGTGCTGCCCCAGACTCCCACCTCGACAGCTTAGGCGTAAATATGGCCCTGCCTAAGGGATTAGGTTAAACGATTTGGAAGTAAATGGTCATGAAGGAACAAATAAGCACCATAACCTGTTCAATAACAAAGATGAAAAAAGGTTTTAATGTCGTCAATATTTATAATTAAATTCGCATGTGTGTGGTGCCTAGCAACTGCTTAATAGAATTATCAAGTACCATCTATCAGATTTGCCAAGCAAATTTTGCTTGACACTCACTACTGGACTCCGTCAAGCGATGATAACCAGACAATCCGACAAATGCAGCCGTACACGGAAAAAATAATTTAGTTGCAGCAGCTAAGTAGCTAGCATGGACACGGACTGCCATTAAATTAGCTCCTGCAGCTAAATTTTAGCTGCTACCGCAAATAAATTGACTACAAATACAAATTTTCTAGCTGTAACAGCTACAATTTAGCTGCAGGAGCTAATTTAATGGCTGTCCGTGTCCATGCTAGCTACTTAGCTGCTGCAGCTAAATTATTTATCCCGTGTATTCTTGTTTCAGGGTAGGATTCTTCTTTCGCGCTCATCATTCGCGATTTCATCCTTACGTCCACTAACAGCTGAGACCACCCTTCAAGTTGGTATAATACTAGAGATGACGATCTAAAAAGAATCGATTCCTTTTTCTACAATTCTTATCGAATTTCAATCGGCATATTTTGAAACGTTGAATAATTTTTATATCATCTCGATTGAAATTCGATATAAATTGTATGAAAAAGAATCAGTTCTTTTCAGATCGCCCATCTCCAGTCAGTATTACGAACAAGCACCGGAGAGAACGCAATGTACCAGTCACTCGATTTAGTCACATGAATCAAGCAGATTCAGGATTTTTAATTAATGCTCCAAGTTACGAGATTACAACGTTGTAATATTACTTTGCAGTAGAAGTGAATATAATTTCACTTGTCACAAGTAAGGATATATTGCGGTAAAATAATTTCTGTTCCATCTCAGCTAGGGTTATTTGTCAGTGTGAAATGAAAGAACAATGAAAGGGTGATGTCTTGTGAGGAGTAAAATGAAAAGAAAGAGCTGTAAGATGAAAATAAGAAAACAGCAGTCTCCGTCTCAGAGGGACGAGCGAAAGAAAAATATAGCTTATACACAGGAGTTAACTGGCTCCTCAATTTTGGTGTTAAATACATGCTAACCCTGGTTAAAAAAATCTATAGAATCTGATGACATGAAATTTAATGGGATTTGGTCAGATCATTGTACAAGATTCAATCAGAATCATATTGAAAAAATACATTCATCTCATTTAATCTCATTGGCAAATACTTGAATAGGATTTGGTCAGAACTTTGTACAGGATTCAATGGTTTTTTTTTTAATCAGGGAACCGGCCTTTGATGATAACAAACCACACGACCCACGACATAATAGCCCAGCGGCCCAAAATCTGAAAATACAACAGATCTGTCTAAAATTATCCACGTTCTTCATGTGGTCCCTGTGCCCTTGCTTACGTGGTGTACAGGATGAGTGATTTCATGTTCGGATGATAATATTATTGATTAATAGAGGTGTGCGAATAGTTCGAATCTGGAAAGATTCGATTCGATTCATTACTGAACATCAAAATAATCATTTGATTTCGGATTGGCAAAGCCAGTAAGCTTGGGTAGGAAATTTTATTGAATTCTGTTCAACTTCTTTCAATTTTCACCCATTTGTTTTTCATCAGAAATCAGCAAAATTTATCTGATTGCCACAGGATTTCGCTGAAACCCTGGTGGAACGTTAAGTAGTTTCGATTGTGGAAAAAGAGTAGTGGATAATGAGTAGTAAAAAAGTAGTGAAGAAAAATGCGATTTTCTTGGACAAAAAAGTACGTAGGAAGTAAAATAAAAAACGATACGGAAACTGAATACTCTGATCTATTCACTGAGGACGAAATCAGGATGATATTCGTTGATTTAGATGTGAAATGAGCGATTTTAAAATCAGATGATTTTCGACGAAAATCAATGCCACACGCGTGCGGTGTCTAGCGAGGAGGCGTGGTCGGAGCGACAAAACAACGGAGGAAAAAGAACGGAGAACAGGGATACTAGCTCCTGCTTTTTTCTACTTCCGTCATTGGCCGTTCCATTCAACAGCTGTACGTGATACGCTGATCCATCGGAAAAAAGCAGGAGACTGGCAACGCTGACGGCGAAGAACGTTGACCACGCCTCCAATGTCTGGACACAGAGAAGGGATATAAGTAGTGGAAAAGCCGTAGGAAAGTAGTAAGTGAGTCGTTGGTGGGATTCTCACTGTTCTTATCAATCTACCGGATCTGTGGGTGTTCCATGAGGTATATCTATGATGTGGAAGTATATGGGACATGTTGGATCATGTGCCGAGATTGATCCGAGAATTCCAAATCAATCAGAACGACATAACTCGAAAAAGTAATGCTCAAGTCATGGAAAAGTACCCAATAAACATTTGATTTCTCAAGATATGTTTTAGATATGTTTAAGATGTCTTATGCGACACTTTTAGATATCTAAAAGATAACTTTTCGTATCTTGAGATATCTTAAACATATCTTACGTCTCTTAAAACGTCCAAGACATGTTTAAGATATCTCAAGATACGAAAAGTTATCTTTTAGATAACTCAAAGTGTCGCATCCCGAAGAGAACATGAAGCTTCGGCGAACGTTCAGATCAGATGCGTATAGATCGGGCCGAAGGTTCATTAGAGCTAACTTTTAGATTCACGAACGTTTGACAAAGGTTCTACGGACGTTGAAATGTCCGCTTCGAAATACGTTCAGGAAACATAGATGGAACGTTCGCTGAAGGTTCATCGAAGGTTTGACGAAGCTTCACAAAAATATCTATACTTATATCAATTTTGATCAATTTATATGAAAAATAAATGAATTAATAAACATAAATTATTATAAATTAATTTAAGTATAGATATTTTTGTGAAGCTTCGTCAGACCTTCGATGAACCTTCAGCGAACGTTCCATCTATGTTTCCTGAACGTATTTCGAGGCGGACATTTCAACGTCCGTAGAACCTTTGCCAAACGTTTGTGAATCTAAAAGTTAGCTCTAATGAACCTTCGGCCCGATCTATACACATCTGATCTGAACGTTCGCTGAAGCTTCATGTTCTCTTCGGGATAAGACATCTTAAACATATCTAAAACATATCTTGAGAAATCAAATGTTTATTGGGTAGTAGATAAATTGTTGGTGACATTCTCACATTTTTCCCTCAATCTGACGGTCCTGTGGGGTATACCTATGCTGTAGAATTATCCCAAGTAACACCAATGTGCGTAAAATATTCTCCGAACGTTCCTAGAATATTTAAACGTCCTGCAAACATTCTCAGAACGTTTGATGAAGATTGTGTGGTACTAGGGATGTGGGTACATGTATGATGTAGGAGTGAACATTTTCTCGGCAAGAATACTCTGAACTGAATTCGTGGAGAAGTATGAAATTTTCCGGAACCAATCTTCAATCCTTCATCTACTGCTGTACATCGCCCAAAATTTGAATTTCGGAAAAATAGTTTTTGTTACTGACTGAGGAGAAAGAGTTGATTGACATTCAAAATTTGGGCGATATACAGCAGTAGATAAAGGATTGAAGATTAATTCCTCAAAATTGATATAGTTCAGAGTATTCTTGCCGAGAAAATTTGTACTCAGTCGATACGCTTGTATAGCGGGTTGCGTCAGCGGGGATCGCTGGTATCCCCTTGAGGGTTCACTAGCGCTGGTATCGAATCTCTATTTCTATCGTATAAGCGTGTCTTTCCTAACCAACGTGCTCGGATGGTAACCGCCCATGCACAGGGTCATTCTATGGATATTCTATGAATATTCTGTCAACATGCACATAATATTACGATGAGACTGTTTCAAACATCCTATAAACCTTTATAGAATATACTAGAGGAGGATATTGTAAAGGCTTTCGATGAATGCTCTGTAAGATGTTGTAGACGTTGTGAGAACGTTCTATGGATATTTTATGGATATATGAAACAATATGACTCGAACATTCTACGGACATTTTTTACATATACTTAATATCTTATGAGAGTATTCTGAGGGAGTTTGTTTTTCGCATGTTATCAGAATATTCTGAGAATATTCTGTGCCACGTGGGCGCTAGTAACCCTTTAAGGGGATACGAGTGGCTGGGCTTTTTCTGATTTCTCCCGGACAGTATGCGTCAAAATACGTATATTGCTATTATCACTTTGAGGGGATACTCGCGGCGTGGCAGCAGCCAGTATGTTTCTTTCAAATTATTTGGAAGGAGTGTAATGAAACTAACTAATTTTCATTTACCCACCTGGTATATGTGTCAATATAGGTCTCTAAATGAAAATTATTGAATTATATGGTGAAACTTTCGAATAATTTCAAAGAAACATTTTGGCTGCTGCCACGCCGCTGGCATCCTCTTAACAAACCCAAATGTTGTATATAAAAAGTGGCACACAAAAGAAACGTTTAAATGCGCATGCGTTCAATAAGGTCTTGAACGATTGAAGTCGATTAGTTCTGGTCGGTTCAGGCCATGGAGAATAGAGAAAAGGAGTACGATCGGGGTTGATTTTCTCCAACGGAAAGTGGCCGAAAATTGGGCTCTAGGTAGTTTCAATTTTTTCACATTTGATGGCACTCGCCACAGTAAGAACCGGAGACTAATTGGTTAAACACTTCGTTTCCATGGTTCCTCAGCAGTACATACTGGTAAACACGTACGACAGCGCCAATTGCGAGGCCTATCTAGGCTACGTTTTCGAGGGCACTTCAAAAGTACTGCGATCGTACTCCTTTCCTCTATTCTTTATGGTTCAGGCAGAGAGAAGATGAGAGTGCGCATGGACGCGTTTGATGAGCATCTTTGCGCTGCGCCATCGAGTGGTCAATCGTCGAAACGTATAGACAAAGATGAGTTGAAGAGATTGCTAACGAGATATGAAAACCATAGTCCAGTTTCTGATTGGCAGTATCACCTTTTCCGTTTATCTCTTCATGCTGGTTGGCTTAGAAGAAAAATCCAACCAATCATATATTTTTCTTCAAAAGAAAAAAACGTGATGCGGACCATGATTTTAACATTGCGTTAGCAATCTCTGCTATTCATCTCTGGTATAGATAACATGGATGAACCAATGAATGTAAAAACGTTCTTTTCGATTTGACTTTATGATTTTGGAAGACAACAGGGAAATGAAACGGTAGGACAGTCTATCCTTTTCTACAATCTCTGATTGGTTGAAATCGACCTATCATCGAATTTCAGGCTATTGGACTTTCGGCATATGTTATTTCAGGATATTGAACTCTCAGGATATTGTCATGTCGGGACATTGAGCCTTCGGGATATTGCGGCTCTACCGCAGCAAGTGCTCGACATACCATTTACCCAAAAGCAGTAAAGTCTGCGGCTATCTGAGGAAGGCTAAGAACTGCTAGTGATTATTCTCGGATTTACAAATCATTACCTGCACCATTGTACCCAAATAGCAAATGTTCCAAAAACTAGATCTCATTGAATCTTTTCGGAATTACAAAATGAACTACTCAAATGTCAGCAAAATAGAGTCCTTGGAGAATTCAATTTGCCTGTTATCATACTACATATATCGTACTGTATATAGTATGACAAAAGGCAAATTGGATTCTCCAAGGACTCTATTCTGCTGACATTTCAGTAGTTCATTTTGTAATTCCGAAAGGATTCAATGAGATTTAGTTTTTGGAACTATTGCTATTATGACCTTGTGAGTACTAGAGAAATACGTCGCTTTACATGAGGTATCCGAAGTAGCTGACCATTGAACTCTATACATACTGGAATGAGCACTCCCTAGATTAACGCCGTCAGAGAGAGAAGTCATATACGCAGTGAATGTACAACAGTCATCGCCGTACCCTGCCACTTACTACCTTCGCTAAAAACATGGATGATTTCCACAATTTTTGTAGCAAAGGTAGTAAGTGGCACGGTCAGGCGATGTCTCTTGTACATTCACTGCTTTTTCTCTCTCTGATGAAGAATTTCTATTGAATATCTGGGGAGTGCTCATTCCAGTATGTATACAGTTCACTGTAGCTGACCAAGTGACCATGTTCACTTTCCAACTGTTTTGATTGGTTGAAAAGTGGATAGTATGCGAGAAGCCCGACTGGTAATAAGCCCTAATGGCGCTTAAGCCCGACTGCATTTAACCCGAATGACAGTTGACCCGACTAATTATAAAAATATAATCAAATAAAATGGAAAATTAATCGAAATCCAAGCGTAATTAACCTTTAATCTATAAATCTTCACAGTAAAAGGTTGAATAAGCTTCGATTTCGATTAATTTTCCATTTTATTTGATTATATTTTCATAACTAGTCAGGTCAACTGTCATCAGGGGGCATAATCTCGAATAGAAAATTTCCAAACGGATTTCAGCGCCGCCATACGGTAGTACAGTGGACTATTTTACGTGTATACACTAACACTGATTCGAAAATCGGTGTGATTTGTCCATTGTTTGTGTTAGTTGTATCTATGGCGAATAATTCACTGTACTACCGTACGGCAGCGCTGAAATCCGTTTGAGAATGTTGCATTTGAGATTATGCCCCCTGACTGTCATTCGGGTTTAAAGTTGTTCGGGTTATAATCCGGTCGGGCTCAAGTGCCATTCGGGCTTATTACCAGTCGGGCTTCTCGCATACTACCGTTCTTGGTTTGATGAAATGCGGAAAGATTGGATCAAATCGGTAAGGGTACAATGTCCCGAAATTGCGACCTCCTGAAAGCGTAGTGTCCCGAAGTTCGATGTCCCGAAATGAAAATGTCCTGAGAGGCTAATAGCCCGAAATGCACTGATTGGTCAGTTTCCAGGAAGTTTCTAGTAGGTTACCAGAAAACGACCAATCAGCGAATTTCGGGCCTCATTCATAACTTCCAGCCAATCGCAGAAAGGATCCAAAAGGATCAACATATTGAATCGCGAATTCTTCTGGGAATGGACTTATCAATCTCGGATTTAGCACAGGTGGAAATGTAGAATTGCTCATTCTAGTACGTAGTATGTATAAAGTTCAATGATCAGCGCTCAAGGATTTAAGATGTACCCACATTCAAATTTGTCACTTGTAACTTGTAACGTGCACTCATTTACTTCCTCTGAATCTCAAGCACATACATTATCATAATCAGTGAAGTAATGAAATCATTGAAACTTTGCTTCTTATTGTAATGAATTGTTCCTTAAAAAAAAGACGACAATTGATTCTTCCGAATAATTTCGTATCGTCTTCAATCAATATATCGGAGTTGTTTCTCGTATAGCGTATAATATCAATTGCCGAATGTCATTTAAAGAACTATGATCGTATATCAATTGCAACGAACAGTGGAAATCAACTTCTGACACCTGCGACGTCCCTTAGGTTGTGGTAAAAAATACTAGAAAGAAATAACGTGGAAGGGAGAACATGGCTACTGCTTGGTGACGTTCGTTCGTCGTCACGATAAAGTGTAAATGCTCCGAAAACATCTGGCAACTGTTTCTCCCTTGTGCTTGTGATAATCGTTTCAAGTTGATTGTTTTTCCAAACTGGTGGTGTACTTTTAAATGCAATGATGAATATGTGGAAAGTAAGAGAACTGATGGACAAAGCGTAAGTATCCAAGTCCCCATCACACGCTTCATAACCTTGCTTTTGCTTTTTTTCCATTCTATCATTGACATAACTTCCACTCCTTTCAATATTGCTGTATTATTCGGGGATAGTCGAATAATCTCCTCTAAGTTTCGAGTAAAGATTACTCTTCGATAGCATTGAACAAAAATTCAACATACTAAACGACTGTCAAGTTTTTAACGCGCCAAATTGAATTCACTTTGGTTTGATTATTGATACTCAAATATATACTTTGATAACGAAACATGGCAGAATCCATCCGGTGTTTTATATTATTTATTTTTCCCTTGCTTCTTATTTCGAAACGAACCTTGCGTTCACCTTGCGTGAATTTGACTATCTTTGAACGTTGATTAGTAATTTTTATCAATCTTATCATCCGTATCATTGAATCGCCGAACATGGTATTTCATTTCTTTCTTATTCTTAATTATATGCGCAATATAATTCTGAAAAGCTAGATTTACCTACTTTCGACACCCTCAACGTTTCATTTTCAATTTTCGTGAAGTTCAAAAAATATATAATATGTATATATTACGAGTTGAGAATCGCTGGAATGAATATCTCGACTCAAAAAAAAATGTAAAAAAAAAGAATATCAGTCGACTCATTATGAAATTATCAATTGTATTTCATCAATATACATATGTGTACATTTAGAACCATTTGAACAAATATATATGAGCTATTCACGACACTTTTCCATGAATTGTCTATACATTTTTTATCGAAAAATTCTTCTTTTGCCTTCATACTTTGTTTGGGAATATTCTATTGCACCTTCATTGAGTAATTTTTCCATTCACTTTCATCCCCTCTTCATGTTACCGAACCTGTCCACGTTTTCACATTGACATTTCTTACATGCATTTCAAATGTACGGAAGAAATTAATTGAACGATCTATCCGTGGATGAAGTCGTATGACGATTATGAATAAAATATGAGTCCCGGTAATTGAGTTTTCGATAACATTCATGAGAATTACAAACGGTTACCAATGTGCACGTTAATATAAAGGAAAAATAATTCGTCAAGATTTCAATTTTCTTTCGTTCAATTTGTCATGACATATGGTAGTTGTGTAATTTATATAATACTGTCAAATCAGGTGATTCGAGACATAACTTTTCTCCCACTCTGGAATAAGATTGGTCCTCAAGAATAAATATTTATATATATAGTTTATATATAAATATAAATTATATATAATTTGAAATGTTCCATTTGGGGTGTTGAAACATTTTATATAAGTTTTGTACAGTTTGAAAATTGTATAAAATCATATTTCACTACAGGATTCTATACAGTTTTCCGAAGTTATGTTTCAACACGTGACACGTGACAACAACTAAGGAATGCCAATAAACTTCTTGGAAGGTTTTGGTAATCCAGGGATAATTCCACAATAACCATTTTCTATTTATTATACTATATATTTATTCTCTCTCTTTCGTATTTCACGGTATGCCATAATACGAAACATCGAAACATCCAAATTTCTTAACACGAGATTTTACGTTATTCAAAAATCTTTTTATCAATGTTCTAGCATCTACAAGTGTCCATAATACATTCGTATCACGTTCGTAACGGACAGGTCTTGACCGTTCCGAGTATCTTCTTCAAATCTGTTCATCAGCGATCAGTCATGTGATCACTGGCATTTTCACAATATTCTTTTCATTCCATAGTCGAACAAAATAACACAGAATATTCATAAATAAATCAACCGTACCAATTTCTTAAATATTATATACAATTTATATACAATTTTTATATAAAAATTTCATCAAAACTGAACTCAATTGTATAGGAATGATACATAATTTAGGAAAATTTCTCACATGATAATCTGCAAAATATTTATTTAATTTAATAAATATTAATGCAAAGCAGTTACTATGAAGAAAAAATTCATTGTGAAAATGTCATCAATAGAGGGATGAAACCTGCACAATTGAAATTTGTAGAACATAATATCTGCGAATAGGTATTCAAAAAAAATTCAAGTGCACATTAGCTTAATTTAATGTACGCTGTTTTTTAGTTTACGATCGTAAGGGCAATACAAAAGAACGTATGAAATTATTTCATTTCTTATAAATAGATAACAGAGACAGCGATACAGAACAGAAAGATATTTTTAACACACCTTAAATGAGCTGATTAGATGAGCCTTAAAATGATTGGAAAAAAATTAATCACACATACAATTGAACACATACTTGCAGTATCAGTTTTCAGCATAACACATTGGAAACAGTTATAAATCGATACCCTTGAAAGGAAAATATATCGCGAATTGTATTATGAATACAATATAAAATAATAAAATCTGTTTTATTCTCATTCTTGCATTCTTAAAATTTATACTCACCATCGTTATTTTTAAATGAAATTTCAGGACCAACGTCGTTATGAACTATACAGATACAGAAGCCAAAGTTCGAGAAGCCACAAACGACGATGCATGGGGTCCTACAGGTATATTCAAACCCTCCTGCATTTAAAATGATTTCTTTTCATTAAATTCTTACAAACCCTCACAACCGTAAATCGAGTCAAATTAATTTCACTGAGTCAATTACTTCAGGTGCAATGATGCAAGAACTCGCTCAGGCTACATTCACATACGAACAATTTCCCGAGGTAATGTCCATGTTATGGAAGAGGATGTTGCAAGAGAATAAAAGGAATTGGCGTCGTACATACAAGGTAGATATATATATATATATATATATTGATTTGTTTATCTCAGAATCAATTCTTTTCAAAATTCAAATAGAAATGACAAGAATTTTTTTACAATCATAAACATAATGAATATATTAAAGAGATTTGAAATAGTGTGATAGGAAGGAAGTAATTATTTGAATATATGCGTCACGCTTTCCGGTTAATTCATCAAATTTCCATGATCATTGTATCCAAAGCGTTCTTATGTACTGACACGTTACGGACATGATATTAAAGCTGTACGAACTTATTATACGAACTGATTTGATCAATTAGCGATTGTCTGATTAAGAATGTTGTGCTGGATTTAAGGAGACATCAGCGTACCGATTGAGTAAAGAATTTTTTTGGTAAGAATCCTCCGAATTTAATTCATGAAAAGGTCGGAAATGTTCAGGAAATAATCTTCAGTACTTTATCTGTTGTGAAACTGAGCCTAAATTTTGAATAATATTTTCTCGAAACAAAGTATCAACTCTTAGCCTACAAAAAGGATTAGCGTAACTCAGTGAGTATTTGGAACATGCGGAATTTAAAAAAAAGTATGAGTTTCAACATCGCTTTTTCTGAATATAGCAACTTGAGTACGAATTGATGGATTAGTATCACTTTATTGTGATAAGAAAAAACGCAAGTTCGTGTAAAATTCTGTGTGCAGAAGATAGGTCAATTTGAAGTTTGTAGGCTGAGGGTTACAGATTATTCCTTGAAAATTGCAAACCTCTGCATAAATTCAATTCGGAGAATTCTTACTAGTGTTGCCGCGATCTTCGATCCGGATCGGCTTGAAATTTCGAGCCGATCTTAATAATTTCAAACGATCCGATCTTCGAGCAGAGCCAGAACTATGAGATCGACGAGCTAGATCGTTACTGAGAAAATTTCCTATCAGACGAAGGACCATGGTTAAGAAAAACCATTGATTCTCGCAAAATCTCATTGAATCTTGGACAATGTTCTGATCAAATCTCATGAAATTTCATTTGTCAGAATCGGTTTATGAAACCATATCGTGTCAGGGCATAATGTAAGGAAATTTAAGAACTAACCGAAACGGTGGACACTCAAAAAGGTACTGTATCGTCTTTATGAATGAATACAACGGTATATGATAATTAATAAACTTAATATCTATTTATGCATTCAATAAGTGATATATCTATCTCATTACGTTTTATTTAATCAAGATTCCTTTTTTATGAACTATTCTGTGAGAACATTAGCTGAGAAAAAAAAGGAATAGTCTTTCTATTTCGAGAGAAAACCCTTCCAATATGAAGTGAGAAATTTGTGTGACAAGTATTTCTTAAATTATTAGATGCTTCGTTGATTTTATTTTTGGCATCAAGATTTATTTTTTCAGAATGAATATCACTACTGAATTAATGATACCCCTCGATATGAGGTGAAAGGCTTATTTTGTAACAGGGCAGTATTGGATACTCGATTTGAAAAAATAAAAATAAAAAGGAAAACATTTAACTGAAAATTGGGTAATTTTTTAAGAACTAACCGTTTGTACGTTTTAGAACTGATCATTCTCTTTTAGAACTAATTTTTTGGTAAGAACTGACCCTTATATTATGCCCTGTATCGTGTTAAATGTTTAATTAGTAGCAAAGTCGATATTAAGAAAATATATTGATACAGTGGATTTTTCTTCATCGCCAATCCTCTGAAGATGGATTTAATGATATACTTATGTATTTATTCATTGGAAGATGCATTTATGAAGTTTTTATAACTAACATTTATGGAATTTGATTTGCCGAGTCATAAAAATGTTGAGAAAACGTTGTTCTATACTTCAGAAATACAGTACAGGCCAAAAGTTTGAATACACCCAAAGGAAAAACAATTTTTTCAGTTGATGTGTTTGTTTCAGGAAATCAACTTACTCTATTCACATAAGTTTATTATGTTTTATATTGTTTAGACATTTTTTGATTATTATTTATGTAGTTGATGTGAAAATGTTGAATGTCTTTAGGTTAATTCAAATTTATGGTCTGTACTGTATGTTCTATTCCAAGGAGCCCCTGTATGCAAGAACTTTTTATTCGCGTTTGTTTTGAACGAAGTAGGATCGTGAGATCTTAGATCTAGCTCGACGATCTTCGAGCCATTCCGAGCTTCGATCCGAGCAGTGGATCTATTTGTCCAAAACAAGAGCCAAGCCGAGCTCATGCTCAAAACTCGAATTAGCTCGGATCGCGACAACACTAATTCTTACCGAGAAAAAGTTTACTCAGATGTTACGCTGGTGTATTCTCTTGAAAAAGTAATTTTCTCTTTTCAGAAGTTTCTATAATTTTATTTTATAATCTATCAGGCTATTCCTCTGATTTGAAATGGATACCCAGTAAACACAGAAGAGTATTTGTGGCATGCATATCGTATATTACTCACGTACAATAAGTAATTTTCTATTCAAGGATGTGGCTGGTTATATGTCGAAAATTTTTAATCCACCGTTGAAGACTAGCTCATGTAACCTCGTCACTCATTCCCAGGGTTGGCGCGATAAAACCCAACCTGGTTTTACCCACTGAAAAGAATTATGGATGGATAGGTTGGAGAACAATAAAATTGAATTTCATGAATACAATTGAAATTTTTCATCCGAAGCCTAATATAATAAGTGTTCTTACATAATTAATATTTTCTTTCACCATTCATTTTGATCAATAGGAGTATTATGATGTTTGTATAATTGAACCAATTTGATAGGTTTTTCCACGCATAATCTGTTCCTTACAGTGTCCAAATGTTGAGAAAACTCGTTCTAATCCTGCTGAACTAGGTGGAATCCTTGATAATTGGTGACAAAGTTCAAAAAATCCGCTTGGGGGTTCATCTAAAATTCGTCCTCGCTTCCATCCATTTCCACCATTTATTAAGAGTATTTTCATATAACTCTTTAACTTCTGCACGGAACATTGTAGCAAGATATAAATTTTGAATCGTGGATTTTGAATGCTATCATTGCCCCCAAAAATTTCTCTTCATGTTCCATCATCCAATCTTCAGCCATTTTTTCTTGTTCCTGATTAAGTTGTACGTTCTTTACAGAGGGATTCATCGAATATGCAATGTAAAACGGTTCTAAGGCTTCATCTCTTCGTTTTCGTAAAACTGTTGTATATTCTACTAAATTCTCACTAGACAGCAATTCAGACCATACTTTAACAGTTGTCGATAGATTAGCTGATTCAGATTGCAATTTATCTAAAGCTTTAGCAACTATTTTCAATTGTTTGAGGTGATTTATAGCTTCTGTATATATGCCAACGTTGTTCAATATTCGAGTCATTTTAGGATCTGCATTTTTATATTCTATTTGAATTTCAGAGTATTTATAGGTGAACATTTTTAATGAACGTTTCGAAAAAATCATTTTGAGAGTTCCATCTTGTGTCATTTGGCAACTGCGACAACAAATTAATAAATTTTTTATTCGAAGTGAATATAATAATAAAAAGTGGTAGAGGAAGTATATGAGCTACAGCAAACTTCCAGTGACAAAGTTGTTCGCTAGGGTGTGGACAAACTCTTAGGGAAGTTTCGGATCAATTGGATAATTAGTTCGTAAACTACAGCGATTTGTTTATCCGCGCGCTATAGACATTCCTCACGATTTTGCATCGTTTAGCGGCTTAACATCAGGGGCCGTAAGAAAAATTGTATCCACTCGATATTTCGAACAGGGTTTCTGTTTTTTAGGTTGAAGAATTCGAATATCGAACTATTTTTGCAAAATTCATTAGTAATTTCTTTTGAATAAGCAATTCTCCACAAGAATTGTTTATTTCAAAGAAACTACTAAGTGGTTATTGCATGGGGACCCTCAATTGAACCAAGTGAGATTTCCACTCGACCGCAAAGGTACACCGAGAGAAAAAGCATGCTTTAAAGAAAAGGGGCTCTTCACGCCTCTAACGCTGTTATAGCGTGCCTTTAACGCATGGCGAATGACGACATGCTTAGAAGGCATGGGACTCATACTCAAAAAGCATGGGCTCGTTTGCGTCTTGTGTTTAACGCACTTTATAAGAAATGCTTTAGAAGCGTGAAGTGCTTCCTTGCGTTTAGAGGATGCTTTTTCTCTCGGTGTAGTTTCCCTTCCTGCTGCCTAAGAAGTGAATTCTCAGTCCAACCGGTGCTCTCAGATTGGAGTGAGAATTGACTTTTAGGCAGCCAGAAGGGAAACTATCTTTTCGGTCGAATGGACTTCCCATTCTTTCATATTTAGAGAGACTATCAACCTTGCATACTACACCGAGAGAAAAAGCATAAAAGTACGTTGTAACAAATGCGTTAGAAGCATTAAAGTGTGTCATGCTTCTAAAGCATGCTTCTTCTTTCGGTGTACCAGTCCAAAAACTAAAGTGACTTAGCATGTATTATGAAAATTTTTTACTCATTTTCCCAAATCAAGTCCATCGCCTCCAAAGTAATTCCTCCGGGATACAATGCACTTATGCCAACGGCTTTTCCAATTTTCGGAACAGTTGTTAAATTCGATTTCCGGGATGGCCTCCAACTCTCTCTTGAATCCGGTTTGCACTCTTCTATCGATTCAAAACGGTCGAGTTTTTCAAGTGCTTGTGGAACGATATAAGTCGAGTTTTTTTGCGAATTAGTCACGAAGAATTAATGCAGTGTGAGGCGGTGCATTGTCGTAGTGCAAAACCAAGAGTTCAAAGTGATATTGACTGATCCTTTTGAAATGCCAACATCATCAGCAAGATCTCTAATTATCAATCAACGATTTACAAACACTAAATCTTTGATTTTTTGGACATGAGCCTCGTCAGTTGAAGACGGGGGAGTCGACTTCCTGTTCTTGACCTTCTTGAAACTCTTTATACCACTCGTAAACATTTTTCATCAACATAGCCTCTTCAATTGATGCAAATTCTTTGCTCAACAAATACAGAAATTACAAAAATCGGAAAATTCAAGTTTAGCAGCTTACGGAACGAAGCGTCTCTCAAATACATTAATGAATATCCAGATGTGACCATTGGCATGGATATCAAAGACAGTCCTGTCAACCTAAAATTGAGAGCACTTCCCAAAATACATTTGCGCGCGGAGTTTGAATTAAAATATTACCTTACTTTTTGGACACAGTAGTATAACTGGTGAAAATTTCATGATGATCGTGTGATAAAAACAGAAGGTGTTCATGTCCACAAATCCTTCCCAGAACTACGCACATGTTCACCCAAACAAACAAACACGGGACCAAAATTTTCATTTCGAAGACGGAAAATTCTCTCTCTCCGGCAATAATCACCAAGTTCCTTTCTAACGGGGAAGCAAAATTATGATATATCATTTTTAAACATGAGAATTGTTTTATGTTATCTGATTGGGGCTGCTAGTGATGGGTGATATGTGAAAATATATATATTTCTTATGAAAATTTTGTTGAGTTTATATTGATTTTTATAAAACTTGATGCAAATTTTATAGAAAAAAATATCGATACCGTGAAATATCGCCCATCACTAATTGGGGCAGAATCAAATTGAAGTATTGATCATTTTGATTCGGTGAATTATATAGGTTTTATGAACCTTCCATCTTTCAAATAGATTCACACGACTAGGACAAAGAAATTTGTGTTGGAAAATTCATTGGAAACCCGAGTTGACAAATTTGAACAGTTTTTGTCCTCACATTTCATTCTCAGATTGATTATGTCCTAAATATTCACAACCCGGAACAAAATCAGCCTATGAATGAAATATGAGGACAAAAACCTCGAAAATTTTCCGCCCCGAAAACTAGAGATGATTATAAAAGACACAAACTTCCGAGGAGCGTAAAGAAGAGAGAAAGAACGTATGTAACAAGATGATTCCTTATCACCTTTGACTTTCAATCCATTTATAGAAGAATCAATGGATTAAATTGAAGAAGAAAATAGAGTAGTTATAACATGTCATCTATAACACGAAAATGCTAGAATTCATCCAATCAAATAATATTCAATCACAAAACACGAAGGATCTGGAAAGAAACTGCAAGAGAAAGTTATATATTGGAAAGAATGATTGAGAATTAATGATCATGTCTGTTTAAAGAATCTTTTCAAATGCTACTAAATCGAGCTCTCATGAGTTTTTATAAAAACCTGTATACAATATCTTAATCATATTCATCAAAAGTCACCAACCAAATTTTTGATTCTATTTTAAAATCAGAGATTTATTCTCGCTGAATATTTTTGATACAAAATTAAATCTCAGTCGTGATTTTTATCGATTCCTGTGGTTCTGTGTCGCGCGTATCGTAACCTTGAATTGATTCGATAGAGAAAGGAACAGCGTTTAAAAGATCGTTTTGGTGCTCCTGGCAAAATAAAAATAACATCAACTTGAAATGCATGTATCAACTCCATTCGAATATCTAAAGAACGAAAATGTTTATCGTCTACAAAAAATAAAGAAATAAAGTATTTTCGATGTTAATACTAGTAGATCTTCTACAAATCCCATCGACATATTTCAACCATGCTTTTTTTGCGTGGATTCAAATAATATGTCACCAAGATTTATGTTTATCATAGATAATTAATCAAGTTCATTCGACCCCTCTATAATTTTGGTCCATTTTTAATTGGATGTAATACTATCGAACACAGGTGAGATATTTGGAAACTCAATCGCTGAAGAGAAACCTGCATAACGTAAAACGACTTCTCATCGTTACGTTGAACTTATATTGAACATGAAAAACATCAAGTTTTAGTTTCGATGAAAAAATGTATAGTCGAAGAACAGAATTCTTCTCATCATTTATATTTCATTAGTATTCCGAGGTAGTGATTCTCAATTGATTCTCCAACCTTATATGCTCGATTTCGTTTTAAAATGCGAAGATGTAGGTCAAGGGCAAACGCGTGAAGAGCATTATTTTCAATCCCAATTTACCAATCGAATTAACCTCTTTATGCGATCGACTTTTTATATGGAACAAATCAACTCCTTCAATTGGAACATGTACAATGAATTTATGTATAAATTTTGACAATATTGAAGTTTTAAAATTCCATAATTGGAACTTACTAACAATGATTCTTCTTCTTCTTCTCTTCGTTACAGTCGCTCCTTCTGTTAAATTATTTGGTTCGCAATGGATCCGAAAGGGTGGTTACATCCTCCAGAGAGCACATTTATGATCTAAGATCTTTAGAAAATTATTCTTATATCGATGAATTTGGTAAAGACCAAGGAATAAATATCAGGCATAAAGTCAGGGAGTTGATCGACTTCATTCAAGACGATGAAAAACTTCGAGACGAGAGGAAAAAAGCCAAAAAGAATAAAGATAAATACGTTGGGTTATCGAGCGAAGCTATGAGCACGAGATTTGGCGGTGGCGGCGACAGGTGGGCGGACAATCCTAAATGGAGTAAACCCACTGCGGATTCGTACAACGACTGGGATCGAGACAATCGAGATAATCGAAGGGGTTTCGAAGATGCTAATAATAGGTAAATATATGAAAATAATCCCTATTATACTATTTTGAATAAAAAAACCACATAAGGTGAATTTTTATCAACATCATCGTTGTTATTCGCTTGTTATTCTTTATAGAGATATTTGTGGTGTTTCATATGATTCAATGATCATATTATTCGATCAAAAAAATGTCCTCTTTGATTATGTGACCAGGGTTTTTTTCTCTTCCACGCATCCGGTCTTGTGTTCTTCTCCCTCATTTATTATTTTTCTCACATTCTTTTCCAGTTTTTTCTTCTCCACATAATTTTCCGTAGATTCCTAATCAAACCCTCGCATCTCTCATGCTTGTTCTGTGGCGACTCTTGTATAAATCTTTGAAATGATTCATTTCTCTTCTAAAATAAATTTGTATTCATGTTTCGAATTAAGTTACTTGAACATCAAAGCATACTGATTATTTTCGGCAATTTCGATGCAACATTTTTGGAAAAAACACATATTCAATTCACAAATCGGTGTCTTTCAAACAACCTGTCTATCCGTCGAAAACAAATGTCGGTCAAAGGAAATAATAAAATTGACAACTTTATGCCCTAATAAATCTCTTTTCGAGATGATGAATTTCATATCGGACGCGGTGGATGCAGTCTTCAAACTTACACAAAATCAATTAGATAGTAACGTCCAAAATTATACAAAGTTTTAATTCGTTGTAGATAGAATTTTTATCTCTTTGATTACGTTCACCGATGATATTTCATTTCCTGTATTTACGTATTGTATGAACAATGTTTGTTATACACCAATCATTTAAATTGAATTTTTTTATTTCATAATAGCGACGATGGAGAACGAGAAGATTCGGACAACGATACAAATACTAGTCCCAAAAGAGGAGGAAGGGAGTACAGGGATACCATGGAAAACATAGATAGACTTGGGAAATTATCACACGTTTCCGCTCCTCCTACGAACGTTTCACCCGCGAGAGTAACGCGAACCATTAAAAAAGTTGACCTCGGAGCCGCAGCGTATTATGGAAAAGAACAAAGCGCTGTTTCGTCTCAAAACAAAAATATCACGTCACCCACGGATCAGAAGAAAAATCAGAATGACATTCTGAATGACATATTCGATACGCAAAATGAAAATAACGTTAAACCGGTAGTAGATAACGAAGATGACTTCGATCCAAGAGCTAACGATTCATCGCAAAACGCGAATGTAGAATTTGGTGATTTCGCTAGTGCTTTTGGAAACCCTGCAACCAAAAAGAAAGATAATTCCGACGAATTTGCTGATTTCACCTCCGCATTCAATTCTAATCCTTCGGTAGGGGATACGCTACAACCTAAAGCACAAATATCTTTGATGGGAGGTTCATTGTCGAATCTCACCAGCCCGATCAAAGATAGTTTTGATGTACCATCGGCTACGTCCTTAACAACCGACAATATCCTCGCACACAACTCCAAATTAGGCAATAACACTTTCGATTCGTTGCAGTCTCAAACATTGAACAACAATACAGGTAAAGTAAATTGATACTCGAATACAACCGTTGTGGTTTGTCTTTATTTTCAAAATACAAACATTCGATTTATAATTTCAGTACCTTCCAACACAGACCTTCTTTCCGATTTAGGAGATTTCGGTTCACTCTCCGTGGGATCCACAGATAAACAAACGAATAATACCAGTAATTCCAACTTGTTCGGTGTTAATACCGCAGTCAATAAACCTAGTGATTCCAGTAACTTTAATTTAGGTAAGCAAAAAAATAATATTCCATTGGTAATTTCTTGTTTGAATAAATATTGAAGTACGCATGCAAATGTTGAACGTAATATCGCGTTTGGAGATAATGTAATGCCCCCAAGATAGACTTTCCTTACAGTTTTAAATCCTGAAAACGATGACAAGGAAGAAAGCCTAGCGGAAAATGCTGCCAAACGACTTTTGGATCATTTGTGCTCTATGGGGAACATTGAAAGTCAAAATGATTTAGAAAAACTAAAATCGTACATCTCTGACTACGTAAAGTTTTTACCAGGTCCCATGACGCCGCAAAAATATATTGATCTCGATATGGATCCTAAGATCGATTTTACGATACATGGATCGATACTAGAAAGAATTATTCATAAGTTTGATCATAACTGGCCTCATTCGAATGATACTTTAGATCCCCTCGTTGAAAATTTATTCGTCGTTAATGGTATGTCGGTAAGATTATTCGATGAAACTCTAACCGCTTTGGCAAACGCATTGAAACGTGAAACGAATGAAAAAACTTTATTCACGATATCTAAATTGTTGGAAAAATTCATCAAAAGCGACGCTCCATTCTCTGCGATAGTTGTCGCGTGCAAAGACAAAGGGGAATCCGTTATAGAAGAAAACGATTTGGAACAAATTTGGCAGAATGCGATACAGATTTTAATATCTCTCCCAAATCGAGTTGCAAACAAATTGAGGAGTAAAATTTTTGATACTTTTTTACCTAAATTCTATTTTCGAATCATCAATTTTCATTTGGCACGTGCAATTCATTTTGTTAGCGCTGGATGTTTCTTTAAATATAACACCAATCCAAAGACTCAATCATTATCGATATTGATGAATAAAATAGTTATTGTCATGGATGAGAATACTTTATCACGTTTAATCGATATATTAATTCAATGGTGTTTGGAAAATAAATGTGGAGAACGTGAGTTGATACATTCTATTTTGAGAGGAATGAACTCTACCAGTATAGAATCTATCGCTAGATTGATTCTGCGAAATTGCACTTCCGACATTCATTATGTTTTTGGAGACATTATAAATAACGAAAACTGGAAATACGTATTGATGACTAAAATTCCTTTCATGTTATATTACAACGATGACGATAACTTGATTATTCAATTAACTACATATTTGTCTCGTGAATTGAATAAAAATCGATATTTGATTGAATTGTTGGTGAAATTATTAGACTTATGGGGTGACAAAAGTGCTTTAAATCACACTCCGATCGAGCAACAAAAATACATATCGAAATTAATTATCCAATGCGCGATGAAATCAAGAAATTCATTGAGATACCATGAAAAAGATAGATGTCGGCAGTTATTATTTTCTGGAGTATTCGTTCATCTTGAGAATACAAATATCCTGATCAGAGGAACAGGTATGATTTTGGGAGAATTATTGATCGAAGTTTTTAATACCTCGGATGATGCTCCGAAATTGAAATTCGAATACGATGGGATGCCGAAAGAAGTTATCGAATTGATAGAAGAGATGAAAAGATTTACAAAAGTTGTTGATACATCATCGAAAGAAGTGCAGAATTTGACTTTCGGTGATTTAATATTCAATTCTTTAGGAGATAAAAAACTGTATGATTTAGGTATAGAATGTGGAATTATATCTCACGATAGAACGATGGAGCTTGAAGTTGGAAATGAAAGTCATCCGAACAGCGAAAACAAAGTTAATCCAAATCACATTAAAGATAATAGAGGGAAAGAGACACTGGAGGAAAATTCGGAATCAGAATTGGATAGCGATGACGAGTTTGTTCCTTACGATATGTCTAACGATACTAAACTATCACAAAAACTCAGACCAGCTTATTTACGAGATTTACGAGATAATTTGACGAATACCCAATCTAATGAGAATCCAGAAATATTTTCAGAATCTTTACTGGCAGCTGAAGATTTGATATTATCGCAATTACCTCACGATGATGCTACAGTTGGTTTAGAATTATTACAGTTATTCCTGAATCTCACAGAAACGTGTTATGTGGAGAATTTTGAATTATTTGTATTCAAATCTTGCGTAGCTATCGTCACTGTATGTCCCAAAGAATGTGCTGAATATTTATGTAGAGAGTTTCATGCGGAAGTTAATAAACACTCCACAAACGAACGTTTACTAATTTTAGATATTTTAGCGGAATCCGCCAGACGATTATCAGAAATTCCTCTCGATGACAAGGATCATGAGAATAAGAAAAATGTAGAAAACATTCCTATCAAGCGAATCGTTCCCAAAAGAGTATCGCTGTTCATTGACACTAAGAAACATAAAAGACATGAAATCTTGTACAGCGATGATTTCAATGAGGAATTCGAAGTAGATAACTGTGATAACGAATTCACGAATGAAGTTACGAATTGGAGAGACGTTGTCGCGAAAAGAATTGAATCTAATACCACAAGATTCGCTCACGGTACCAGCTCTCCCAAAGTTTTTATTAATAAATTCGGCAATGTCGCGACATCTTTCTTCTATCCGCTTTTATACGGCTTTGGTCGTCGAGGTACTTGTTTTTATAGTGAAATACAAATATACAAAGATCAAGAAAATGTACTGTTAATCAAATTTCTTAAGACTCTATCCACCATTATGTTAGCTGCGCAGAATTGTTTGTCTGCGTCAAAAATGAGTAAAGAAGTATTCGAATTGTCATGGACTTTGAGATATCATGAAGAGGCAAAAGTGAGATTAGCGGTTATGGAAACTGTTGCGTCAGCTATCCTAGCGGTACCAAAGAACACATTGATGATCGAACTATTCGAACCTCTCATGGAGATTAGAATGTGGCTATCCGATGTTTCGCATAATGTCATAAGCGGTGATCATGATGTTAATTGTAGAGAATTAGGCAGTCGAATTGTATCTTTGATCGATTCTGTTATCAATTCAGATTTAAATACTTAATTACTCGAAGAAATTTTCATTTTTGTACACATAATGTAATTGAATAAAATTGTATAGAATTTATGCAATTTTTCATTACTGGAACTTTCCAAAAGATGTTTGTCGTTTCATAGAATAATTGATTTGATTCTACTAATCGAAGGGAATATGTCCTGTTTAGGAACAGGGCCCATTTCCAATCTTCTAACTCCCGCATCGATGAACATGAAATCACAAACGTGTGACAATACATCGACACAAGTCGGTTCTACTTGGGCTGGTTCAGGATTAAAAATAGATCTTGACAACATCATGGGTGGTGCAGCTAAACAATCAGGCCCTGCCCCAACTATGAATCAATTGGCTAGTAACAGTCCTCAGCATCAGTCCAAACCCATGGGTATGTAATGACACTTGCAATGCCGAAGAGCGGCATTTTTTTGAATATTTCAAGTCTAATTCCATTGAATTCATATGTTCTGATAGTGCCAACAATTGGATACACATCACCCATAATTCAACCTCAACAACAACAAGCAATGAATCCAGCATTTTTTCCAGCATTTCAATGAGATGCATGCCATCGTAAGATAATAGCCAAAAATTAAAGACGTGCGTCGAAAAGGTTTGTGAAATATCTCATTCTTATTGCATAGCCTGGGAAAAGGTCTTTCCTTTCCTGATTCTTGTATAACACCGCCACTCGTAGGTTACGTCGCCTCCACGTAGAATTCAGGAGGAAAATTTGCGGAAAAACGATGGCTTGATGCAGAAGCATCGTAAAGGCGACGTAAAAAAGAACCAGGTCTCCCCTCGTTGAAGCAATTCATTCAATCTTGCCGAATCCTATTCAATTTGACTTGAGTAAATTGTTTTAGTTCTTCTAATTAGGGTCGATTGACACTTTTGCGTTGCCTTTACGTTGCTTCCGCATCAAACCACCGTTTCTATGAAGATCCACGTCATCTACTACGGGGTTACCTCCTAAATTCTACGTAGAATCGCCGTACTCCATTAGCATCGCTACCCCAAGAGAACAAAAACCTTCTAGGTTGAATTTACGTCAATTGTACGTAAATTCACGTTCATGGAATGTCCAATGAACCTTCAAATATATGGATGTTGAATAGACCTCCATTAAACGTTCCTTGAACCTTCATGTTCTCTTGGGGTCTACTGTACGAGTGTCTTTTACACTGAGAAAGGACCCTGGTTAAACAAACCAATTGATTCCCGCCGAATCTCATTGAATCTTGCACAATCTTCTGACCAAATCCCATTAAATTTCATTTTGTCAGATTCTATGGATTTTTCTAACCAGGGAAGCGATATGGTTACAGGAAACCTTATGACATGGTTAGGGATTTACGGTTGCAATAACCTAAAATCTGTTCATCATAACCAGGAAAACAAAACGAAATCATGTAAATCTGGTTGTGGCAACTATATGAAATAGTCGGAGCCAAAATTAACTATGTCGCTGGATTATGAGAACCAGATTTTTCTCTGAGTTTATCTTCCGATTCCGCAAATCAAATCAGATCTGGACCCCCAAGAGAACATGAAGGTTCAAGGAACTCTATTCAATGTCCGGACATTTGAGGATCCGTCGAACATTCAACTTACAATGGACGTAAATTTAACCAAGGTTTGTGTTCTCTTGAGGGATATTGAATTAGGCCATTCTACTGAAATTTGTCATTGTTTGAGAACCATCATTATTTTTCTAAACAAATATCTTATTTTTGATGTAATAGTACTGTGATTTTCTTCAATTGTAGATTGAATTTATTGGATTTTTGAGAGAGCCAAACAATTTCCGCATTTTCCGAGGGATCGGGAAAAAGCTCGAAATTCCAATGAAAACGATTTCTGGCAGATATAAAACCGTTCGTCTCTCATTCTAGAGGGTTCAAAGGATTTTTGAAGCCAATAAAAGAAATCGATTTTTCTAAATTTCTACTGTAGTGTCACTAAAATTCACTTTTGTTCAAAGGTTTCTGTGCTGAATCAGTAGAATGGCCCAATTCCAAATTTCGATCAAAGGGTAACACCACTCTAGAGGCCGAAGGAAAGGCCTAATTTTGACAATTTATTCTGGGATTATGGGAAAAGGAATAGTATTCGTATTTAGATGGTTCATTTAACACATATGGATGTATGAAAAACAATTTTTTTATTATGATTTTTGTACAAAATGGCAATTCCACAGCAGATCTGCGGAAAAAGATTTTTTTGAAGGTGCTCCTTGGGCGCATCAATTCCTCGAAAACCGTGAGAGCTGGAACAGAAAACCAAAAATTTTCTGGAACTACATAATAATAGCCACCAGAGTACGTAGGATTTTTTTTTTTATTCCAATTTTTGTATGAACTGTGCATTCCTGAACAAAACGTATGAATTTTCGACAAAAAAAAAGAGTTAATGAAACAAGTCATTTTTAAAATATCAAAAAACGGCTACGTACTTCGATGGAGAATATATTTATGTAAAGCTGTCAAAATTGCAAGTCGATCCATGCAATGGTGTTGAAGCTATGAATGCGTCCAGTTTGAAAAAACGCGTTTAAAGTTTTCGAAGCATTTAAATTGTATACCTCTGATCTGCACCATACATTTGGCCATCTCTAATAACGTCCTGCTCCTCCTCTTCCTTCCTGGCTGATTTGAGGGACATTCGGGCTTCTTTGGCATTGTCCGTTAGAGATCTCTCGGAAACTTTGATGCGGCGCGCGTCCGCCTTCACGCAGAAATTATAGCAGTTCGATCCGATTGTCAAGCCCAAGTGTTGCATCAGCTTCATGACACTTGAAAAACCATCATTGTAGATACCTGCAGCAATATATACTGAGGTATCGAGCAGGTGTTTGCCACTGGAGAAAGATTTAGGAACCATACACTAAACAGTCGCATTGAAATTTTCGTTGCTATTTTGTGTTAAGCCGCCTAAACAACGCGTGAGTAGATCTTCTCTGCTTAACTCTTTATAAATTGGCGAAATCGTTTCATAAACTTCTTCAGAGAAAGGTGGTTTATGTACAAAATCTTCTCCAGTGGCCAGTATGAAGTTTCTCCGCGCGGGCATCTTTCGTGTCTCGGTTGATCGTCAGTAGACAATTTGTGGTCCAGCGTTGCGTAGATTTCATTGTGCATTTTTTCTACAGAATCATGATTTCTACGAATCGCTAAACCATAATAAATTGCCAACTCGCCTATGAGCTTTCCAGTAAGCTTGCTTTTTCCTCCAAGTCCTTTTGTTTGTTTCTTCAAATTGCGGAGACGAGAACCCACCTGCTTCTGCACATGATCGATATTTTCTTTCTTTTTTTACGATGAAGTTTTCGTAAGGCTCAGAATCTATGATTCCTTTCAAGGTTTTTGAATCTCCGTCGCCCACGTGATCAACGTATTTCAAATTGTGCAAGGATTCTGAGCCGACGTGGTTCGCTTGGCATTGATCTTTGTGAGTTTGGCTTCATTCCTCGAACTCGATGGTATCAGTTTTGGTTTTCAAAAATTCGCAAGCTTTGCAATAATTAGATTTCACCAAAACATCGACTATTTTGCCAGTATACCAGCCGATGAATGAAACAAACCTGTAAAGAGATGAAAAACCACACTTCCTCCACGAACCATCACCAGATACAGTAATGCCATCATGCTTCTTTAGCTGCAGTTTTCGTACTAAGCTTACAAACAGCTTCTGTTTCAATGACAATTTTCTTAACAACTGTATCTTAAAGCGATTGGAAAATTGGATGCGGGAGATTCCTATTCCTATAATAATCGCATAATGGCAAGAACAATTCTGCGGTTAATATCATATCCTTTATCAATGTATGGACAACTAGGAATAGTAATCTGATCACAGTTTTTACAGGAAATCACAATTTTAAAACCCAAGCCTCGCTTTCCAGTTTCGATGAACGTTACATCGGATTTGCATTTTTTACATACAAGAGCTTGCGATATCGCGAAGAACCCTGCTAAAAAATTCAGAATTAGGTAACTGAAACCTTTATTTACTTCAAAATCATCGAAGTTTACATCGGATAATTTTTTAGCCGATGTACTAACGTTCTCCAGACTTGGCTTTTCCAGCTCGTAACGATTTTGCGGCCGTTGGTTTGATATTCTCGGTCTTTTTGCACTACTCACACGACTTTTCTCGAACTCATATTGTTTATTCGGAAACTTTCACAATAACAAAACACGTTATTAATATTTGAACGAAAATGTACGGAAAGAAAATAAAGCGTCTGCATGGCGTTGCTTGGCAGCTGTACTAGCTCACACACACACTTCTATTCAGTTTTAGTACGCTTTGATGGACGTCTGAGGAACAACAATGACCTTTTGCTCCATAAGCAATAGAATTTGGACAGGTAGGAGCACTACAAAGTCGATAAATCAGAGCAAACCGTGGTGGCTGATTCAGCCATCACGGCGCGCTCCGAGGCGCTGCGGCAAAATCGAGAATTGGACCTCTTCCAAATTTTATTTCTGCATGAAACTAATTGAATATGATTTTGAAGGGTCTAAAGTATAGTCTAAGCCAAAAAAACAGATCGATTTTTTGAAAATCCTAGAGTGGTGTAACCCCTTAATCGAATTGTGATTGAAATCTCGTTTGGCATTTATTACGAGTTTTTAAGAGATCAGATGTAAGAGCTGGAAATGGTTATTGAATTTGAATTAAAACAAATAAGATGGCAAATTATTAAGAATTTAAACGATTCTCCTGTTTTTCTTTTCTGTTTCTTTCCAACTAACAGAACATCACCTCACCTTTGATACAGGGTTCATCCATAACACTACCTACTATGTCAAGTGGATATTATTAATATTTTTCAAAAAAGACCTATCAAATTACCATTCATTTTGAAGCGACGATACGAAATATTACAAGAATATGTATTTTCATTAACACTTGAATTTTCAACGTAGCGTTTAGTATGTATGTATGTAAGTGCACTGTACAAATATGCATTAAAATCACCTCCATTTATACCGAATTCCAATACTAGAGTTTGACGGTAACTTTTAGCACATGTAGAAATTAATGAATTTTTATGTAAATACCCTGAGGCAGCTTGATAATTTATACATTGTAATAATACATGTGCCTCCTTGATAATATGTACAAAAATGATTTAAAAATGTTTTGAAATGTGTCCCCTTGAGATGAGAATCAGATTAGAGTTTGCATCAAACTACTGATATATACATATGCATATAAATATTAGTAATGTAAATGATAAATAAGGTCCTGGATAAATCAATTCAATATGCCTTAAATGTACAATGTATCATAAAAAAAACTGTACACAAAAACGAATATTATATTACATACGAATCTTTGTAATAGAAAAAAACATCATTCTGTTCAAAGCGATTAACAAAAATTTGAACTCGTAAGGCTTCAGAGTCTTTCAATTTAATTGAAGAATAAGATTTATATCATACATTTTTATTACTGTTACTAATGATACCTGTTTATAAAATAAAAACAGAGAAATGTATTTTAAACTCATCAATAAGCATGGATAATATGTGCTTCCTTAAATCTATAATTTATAGAATTAGATGGAAGGATATGTAAATTGTAAATCCAAAGGGAAGAAAAGTAGAGTTAATGTTGAAAACCCTTTAGCGCTTCGAAGCAGAGATATTTACATGAAATTGTGTTTTTACTTTTCGAATATGTTCACTCTCTAGGAGTGTAAATGAGTTGTAAACGATAATATCTTACATTTAAAAATGGTTGAAAAAAAAACGATAAATTTTGTGTTATTAGTAATAAGAAGATGCATATCTTACCAATTATTTGTTTATGCAGTTTTGAAATATTTATTAATTGTTGAATGCAAATTGAAAAATCGAGTGATAATTTTAAAACAATCATTGAATGATTTTTAAGTGATTCGAGAGTGATGCATTTAAATACTTTTTAACTATATTTCAAATTCAAAATATAAGAACCAACAATGATGCTTAATTTTGAATACAACTTTTATTAGTTGAAAAACAAATATGTACATAAAAAATTAGATTTCTCTATTCTTTTCCATTTATGAAATAATATGTCGAATGAAACATTTGGTATTTTTTGTTGAAAATGCGAGGCAGAACATGACAAAATCTCACTTTTGCCACAAGATTCGTAAGTTTTTGTTACGTTCTTTCTAACATTTTTGTCAACGATAAAATAAAAAATAATTTAACGAATTTGATTCTTATCTTACGTTTTTTTTTTATATAAAACGGAAATATATTATTCGATGAAGCATTCCAGATATGAAGAATACAAACTTTCATTGCATTTTGCTCGCAAATGTAAAAAACATCACCCTCATATGCGAAGATTATAACTATTTGCGTGTATTTTACAATGTGGAACTATGACGTCGTACACAAAGTGTATGTACAAAATGTTAACATAAAAGGTATTAAAAAAAAATCAATTCTCTTTTCTTGTATTTTTTCGATTATTGTATATCTAAAGATATTTTACATTGAGATATTTTTAAATGCTAGAACAAATATTGTACAAAATGAATGGAATATTCAATCCCTGTGACCGGACAATTATTGTTCTTATCAATAGCATATCCAATCAAATGTATCTAAATAGAGTATTGTATTTGCAAAAAAAAATAAGAATCTTGGAAACGAATTTGACTAAAGTTTTTTTTTACAGTGATTTTATATCATATACAAGAAACAAATTTTATTCATTAGACTTTGATGAAATCAACAGGAACATTAGTAAGACATGCAATAATAAAATAAAATTCAATGTTTGACGTTTATGTAATAATATAACAAAACTTTCCAAAACAACATTATACAAATAAATGATTCTCGATAAACGGCATGTGGAAAATCGATTGATTTTGAGTAAAGTACACATCACATATCATTGCAAGAATGTTTTATTCTTTCAAAGAAAAGTATTAAAAATTTGAATTATATAATGTTTTGAATGGTAAGCAACATACCCAGCAAACACATATGATTGATGTGATATAACACAATGTAGATAAACAAAATATCCTTATCAAGTACACAAATTTGTCTTTTTTTGGTATGTTATGTGCAATCTTTTCTATATATATATTTAAAATACTATAAATATAATATAAGGACAACAAATACAGCCGCCAGCGAAATATCTATAACTTCTTCCAAGCAAAGCAATTTTATAAAGTGTTATTGTGATTATATTAATGTTGTAAAACAGCATTTGCTGGGTATATATACTTATTTTCGACTGAATATTATTTATACAAAACTCAATAATTATCATCATTGTATCGAAGTATTTATATTTACTTTACTTATTGTTATCAAACACTCATTGGTGCTGGTGTTAACAGTGGATTATTAAATATTTTATTTCCAATGTAAAACTTCAATTTTTTTTTCTCATTTGGAGAAGGGAAGTAAATTAAGAGATCCTTGAATTATTTGAAATAATTATATTTCATTTTTTGTTATCTTAAATCTAAATTAAAAGTCCTGAGAATTAAAAATAAAGAAATGTGTTTTGTTTCTTATTTTGAAAGAAAAAAATCTTGTCAGAGTCTCTTGTAGAAAATAAAGTATGTTATGGTACATGTACATGTATATACATATACAGGGTTGCATCTTTCAAGCTGTAAATTTACGCACGATTGTAGCATACGAGATTTAAATGATCATTTCGTCTATTTTGAAACCAGTCATCCAATACTATACGCAAGTCTTCGAATGTAATTATACAAAATTGAAAAAAAAATAGAAAAAAGATTAATAAAATGTGGAAAGGAGGTTTTATTCATCTTCTTGAGGATTGTGAGACTTTTTCTTCTTCTTTTTCTTCTTTTTTATAGGTTCATCCTCTTGCATTTGTTCTCCATTATTTTCATGAGCAAATCCATTTGTTTCTCCATTTTCATGAACTTCGCTCTTCCTCTTTTTATCCTTTTTCTTCTTTTTAGGAGTCTCCTCGACGTTGTTTACTTCCGCAACGTTAGCTGCTTCTTGCATCGCCTCTTTCATGACCTCAATATTCTTTTTCGGAATGTCTCCAGTTTCATAAAATTTCAATCGATCTTCCACTTGTTGACGTAACTTTTCTCCAAAAATATGTGTCGGGATATCCGTGAAACAATCTATTCTAGAAGCGATGGAACATTTGTTCGCGAGATACCTCGAAATTCTTCCTTTGTTTTTCGCCCCAGCTCGACCGATGAACGTCGAATGAAATAGTAATCCATATTTTGGTGTGTTACCTTTGGTCTTCAACGCTCGGAACAACGCTTTCTCCGCTCCTAGAATTTGAACAGTCGAGGCAGGATACTTTGCTAAATTCGTAAGCGAACCAGCGTGAGCTATCAATCTAGCTCCTACTTGATCCCCAATCAATGTCGCTAGATTCGGCGCAACACCAGACATCTTTGATCTCAAGTAACTTGACAATTGTTTTCTATAATCCGCCAGCGCTATCACTCTTTTAGCAAACATTTCTATATTGAGAAGATCTACAGGACTGATATCCATTCCCATTGAAGACTTGGAAGCATCTATGATCGCCTGAGCTTTAGATTCGTCCATCACAATTTCTTCCAACATTGATAATTTTTCTTGAGTCAATTCTTTTCTATTTTTTATAACTTGAGTCACTTTTGCATACATATAATTTTCAGGTACTATTTTAACTAATTCTGGGAAATGGTAACTATACCATTCTCTGTAATATAAAAAAATATTCATAAGTTAAAAAAGAAATATATCAATTATTATAAGAATGATATTGTGTTGGATCTTTACCTTATTCTCATGCTGAATGTGTTTATGTCTTTATCCAGTTGATCCAACAGTGCTATACTTTGAATAATCATATTGTCCACTCGATTGACATTGAACTTCACTTTTGCCCTCGAGTAGCTGTGTCCAAGACCTAATTGAGCGATTCCAGAACTTTTAGCGGTAAACCCTTTAACTAATTTATGAAAATGAAATCTTATTCCTCTTATAATCTCCGGAACTGCTCCAGTATGATCGCATTTGATATCTAATGCTTCTGTTATACTGGCGCCAAGTTTAGGATCCGAAACACCCAAAACTACTTTCAATTTATTGTCAGATTTTGGGATGCATGTGTCTAGGAATAATTGAAGATCCTCAGGAACGATTCCCTCTGATATATTATTGATGCTTTCTAATGCAGACAATGCTGTTTTGAAGGGTGAAAATCCAATCAGCTTGATAATGCTGTGAAAACGTGACAAATCGGTGACGGATGCCTCTACCTGAGGTAATAGCATTCCCACCTCTTCAAATTCTTTGACAACGAACAGAGCATAGCCAGCCGCATGTTCGAATAGAATGTAGAGTTTAGACTGCAATACAATAAATCAACATATATATGATTATGATGATATCAATTTTCAAAGGTAAGAGGTTATATTTGTATCACGAAATTGAAAATACACAAATTTTTGCATGTTCTTCTTTTGACTAAGTTTTATAATTGTAATCAAATAAAGAAATTTCATAGTACATACCATAATTGAAGAAGTTTATTACTTTTTCAACTTTCTTTTGTATCATAAATACTCAAATTCACTGAACCGACATGGTTAAGAAACGACCATGTGTACCGGAAAATGTGGATTGAAAATGGTGAAGTGTATACTTCCTATACGCAATTCGTATACGCAACTCAAATAAACATCTTATTCTGTGATGATACTATTTAGATCCCCATTAAATGGGTCTTGGAAATTCAAAACAACAGCTGAGATTAGAATTAAAATTTATATTTCAGATATATATAGCGGTTCTCATTCATCAAATTGATTTTTATACGTTTTGAATGAAGAGCAGAAACAACGTGACTGTAGCACACTTTTTCATTATTGCATTGAATATATATTAGGTACTCGAGTAAATACTGTAGTAAATGGTAAATGGTAACAAATAGTTGGATTATGCTCTATGTGTTACCAAAACAGGAATTTTTCTCTCTGTCTGATTCGTCGTTCTATTCAATGAGAATGCGCAATTGGTCAATTCTCTGAGCGAATGGAATTCCGGCAACTTGGCAACAACAGAGGTTATGTTATTGATGCGGTGTCAATAGTGTTTCATTCAGTCGTCTCCAAGCGATGTGTTTAAATTGTATTATATTCCTATAAAATTGTGATTTAGAACGTAACTTCATGTTCACATATTTATAGTGTAAAACACAATTTGTAATTTTCGAATAATTGTACGTATGTTATTCGTAATTCAATTCAAGTTATAACTTTTGCCTATTCAAATGAATTCACATTTACTTCTGTATTTTAAAAATATTCCTGAAGTTTGGATCGTTTATCAGGACGAATTGAAAGTTACATAGGGAAAAATCCAGTTCAAAATTAATAACGAAGACTTTCCAATTACTGCAAAAAATGAAACGAACTTTCCAAATTCTGATTGTATTATTACAGAGGAAATTTTTGTAATATTACTATGTTGGTGAAACTTGGACAAAATTTGTACATATTTCCAAATTATATTTATTCTATGCTCAGCGTAGAAATTTTACGTGGAGCTGTAAAAATGTCACACTCGGCGTAGGTAATAAAGTTGATGAAATCACAGAAAGTGGTAAAATCACAATTTTGCTGTAAAATTACCACGCCGAGCATAGGTAATTTTCGTTCCTGTGCTCAGCATGGTAATATTCCAAAACATTTTCCACAGTGTAACAAATGTAATGTAAAAATTCAATATGGTCTTCAAGAAATCAAAGATGTACATAGTTCGGTGCTATTGCGTTAGACTACAAATTCGTTTCGTTAAATGATTCGAACTTCAATGTCATGCTTTTTGAATTATCAATCTTGCTTTTCTGTACAATTATTGCTAATTCAGATAATTAATTTTCTTTTATTTTCATAGAGCAATGGAATCTAGAACAGAATTCAAAATAAAGACTCCTCCGACGGATGCAATTTCTGCGGTAGAGTTTGGACCAAATTCAACTCAATTTCTTCTTGTTTCATCATGGGATAGCACAGTACGATTGTATGATATCCATGCAAATACAATGAGACTTAAATACAGCCATGAAATGCCAGTATTGGATGTCGCATTTCAAGTAATCATCATTTTAAAGATGTCGTAATTCATGAGAAAGATCAGTTTATTCAATAATTATGTATGTTTTTATTTAGGATGCTGTACATGCGTATAGCGGAGGACTTGAAAATACTTTAAAGATGTACGACATCAATACCAATACAGGTAATTTGTTGCAACTTGATAAAATTCGATTCCTTTCCTTAGTTTTTTTCTCGCAAATCGATACGTAAGGAGAGATCTAACAATTGCATTAGAAATTGCTGAGGCTTTGCTTAAGAATACATTGTCGATGTAAATTTACTATATTTTTAGTCAAAACCAGTTGTAAAATCTCGATGAAACTATTTGTACTCGAGTTAGAATGCATTCAACACACTCGAGCCTCCCAATTCAAACAAATCTTTGTTGAATGAAATGAAAGAGCAGGATGAGAGGTTTTTATTGTATACTTTTTATAGAATCCGTTATGGGTGCACATGATAAACCAATTAGAAAAATTGAATACTGTGGTGCGGTGAATGCTATATTGACTGGTGGATGGGATGCGGCGGTTAAGCTGTGGGATCCACGGACTCCCACTTGCGTGGGCAGTTATCTACAACCAGATGTTGTTTTAGCACTATCCGTTTGTGGAGACAAGTTTGTAGTGGGCACAGCCAAACGTAAAGTTTGTATTTGGGATTTAAGGAACATGTCTGGAATGTTTCAAAGACGAGAAAGTAGTTTGAAATACCAAACTCGATGCATCAAAGGTTTCCCTAACGAACAGGTAATATTTCAGTTTCTTATTGTTGTACTTACGAAATACTTTGGTAGTTACAAACGGAGATGGGATTTTTAAAGACATTCAATTGATGAAAATTTATTAATCTCAATCCAAGGGTTTTAGTGCTCATGTTCTCTTGAATGTATGGCTACATTTCGATACTTTTTACTTAATTTGCAGAATATCAATATTCTCTGTCTCTTTTATTAACTGAAAATAAGTGTTTTGATATTCCAGAATTGTGAAATCAGGACGGATTAAATTTTGATTCTCATAATTCAATGAAATGTAGACAAAATGATAGCTCTTAATGCTAGAAATGAATCTACCAAATGATTTTGTGAACATTTTTTTTTAATAAAGTTTTAAGGGACGTTTTTTTGAAAATTTATAAATTTTACAAACGCTCAAATTCAAGATGATTGATTGAAATCGTTGAACTATTTCATAAAACGCGAAGAAAATGCGTGTTTTTTAATGAATATACTTTTTGTTCGGCTATGATTATGATAATGCAGTCGCGTGGAGCTATATTTTTCGACCCGTAGTACGTGCTTCCCTTAAACTCACTTTCAAATAGCAATGAAGTGATATTCTATGATCATCAAGGCTTTATATTTCCTACCGATTAAATTTTAATTGATCCAAAGTCAAATGAACAATCTTTTTGTTTTGTTTCAATAAATAATAAGATTATTTATATAATGTCCATTTTTTCTTACAGGGATACGTTCTTAGCAGCATAGAAGGTCGAGTAGCCGTTGAATATCTTGACACAACTCCAGAAGCTCAGAAAAAGAAATATGCTTTCAAATGTCATAGAATTAAGGAAAATAACGTTGAAAATATTTATCCAGTGAACGCTATTAGCTTCCATTCCACGTACAACACGTTCGCAACTGGTGGTTCCGATGGTTACGTTAATATTTGGGATGGTTTTAATAAAAAGCGTTTATGTCAATTTCATAGATACAATGCTGGGGTGGCTGCTCTTAGTTTTAGTCATGATGGATCGGTACTCGCTATAGGGGTATCTTATCTTAATGAAGCTGAAATTCCCCCAGGTGGAAATGACGAAAGAGAAATTTACATTAGATACGTTAACGATCAAGAAACTAAACCAAAGTAGTTTTATCTTATCTAAACATAATTTTCTAAACACACAAATGACATGAATGCACAAAAATCACAACATTCGAAATCAATTATTGTAAATAACAGAGATCGTTTTTTTTCCATTTTTATACAATAGTTATTGCGGTGATCATGTTCAATTTTAATGACATTAATTAGAGTGGACGTTTGAAATAAATTTTTTTATCATTATTGTGTATCTTTTTCTCAAATTTTTCAGAAACTTCAAGTCCTCGTTGGTGAGTTTCTCTAGAATTTCTTCCTTACTTCTAAGCTAATATTCTTTGAGCATAATAACTGTTTCTTCTGGTAAAAAGCCCGTAATTTTATACTTCCTAGATATTGAAATTCTTTCACTCGTTCAATTATCTAGGCATGTATTTTGATTTTCGCTGTTGTACAAACAGTTTTCATAGCGTTAAAAATATTTTCTAACCCACTACTACTCGTAGCTGATGTAAGTAATATTTATGATATAAAAACCAAATATTCTCACAAAAATATAATTTATTTTGTACAAAAGCAAACGTAATCATTTCAATTTTATAATAACAGTCAACAGAATCACTTCTTTGTTTCTTGAGATTTCAAGAAAGGTTCGTGTAATACTTTGTGCAGTCGTTGAGCTTTAGAAAGTCCAAATCCAGGACAAAGAGAAAGAGTATTTGGGGACGCGTCAACTATACCCTCTATCGTTCCAAAGGTTGATAGAAGAGTCGTGGCGTCTGTTTTATTCACCGATCTTACCGATGTTAAAGCATGAACCAACTGAAAGGAAATCAGTAAAATAACTAATCGATTCCTATCATTCTATTGTGACAAATTACCTTCTGATAAGGAGCTGTATCGCTACGATCCATAATTGCGTCAGGGGGTTTGTTTTCAAAAGATTTGTAAGTTTCAATGATCTTTCCTGCTTCTTCCGCATTCCAAGCCAACATTAATGTCAAATCGGCAAGAATGCACATTCTCGTTAGATGTTTTAAAGCATGGAGAGGATCTGGAATATCTACCTGAATAAATAAATATATACGCACATTGAACATTAATGTTTCCTCATAAATCTATAAATACAAATCTTCGATTGTATACAAATTGAGTACCTGAACCAACAGAACTCTGAGATTAAATGCATTTCCAAGACGTTTTAATCGCTCGTGAATGTAATCTGGATTCAACTGATGGTATCGTATCGATAGAAAAAGAGCACATGTTTTTTGTCCCATTATATAATCAGGGACAATATCAGAATATTCCCATGCTACGTTCGTGATGGATTTTAATAATGGGTTTCCTTTCTGTAAAGCATGTAGAATTGGAGTTTATACTTTTTCTTTGACGATTGGTAGAGCTAAGGGATGTTATTTCACCTGTTTTGGACTGACTAGAAGCGTAGACGAACTTTTAGATGTAGACTGACCACTTTGAGAAGTAGTTGGTAATTCTTTGAAAAATTCAGAATTCTTCAAGTTTTGAAAAGCAGCTTGATATAAAAGATGAAAAATAGTAACACGAATTAATGCAAAATTTCGTACTTTTGTTAGACTTTATTAGAACTCAAGAAGCTACCAATATTGTTCACGTTTGAATCATGTATCGAAACAAATTAGTAATCAAAGAATGAAATGCTCAGCTATCACGAATCCAAAGTCTTGCATTACATTCTTTAAATGATGTTTCTAGTTCACAACAATTCATTTGAAAAAATTTATCAGATTTTTTGAGTTTGAATTTTCGTTTTATTTCTATAAACGATTCAAACTTGAAGAACATAAGCTACCAGCCAAAAGTTTTTGCATCATACGAACATGACTATTGCTATTTATGTTCATTCAAACCATTATGGATTTTTATATTGATCGAATAAGTGAAATTAAAGTAATCCATGATGATATATTAGAATGAATTTTCCTAAATAGACTGTACCGATTAGACACATTTTTTTTCAAAGTAGTTAGTTAAACTCATGGTACAAGAAAATTAAAGCTCTGTATGTTTCAACATTCTTGCATTATATTATAAATTCAATTCAAACTTCAATAAGTCAGATTAAATATATGAATAAATATACTCGAAAATTTAGGAAGCTGAAACTGGCAACCAGAAAGCTAGCAGCTGATTGTCATAACTCTTTACACACATTTTTCATTGAGGATTTAAACATCTGAAAAGTTAGGTAGGCTGCTACTCAATCGATTTCTGATATGAATAAAGCTCCCACGATCTTAAATTAAAAATGAAAACAATCGGTTGCTAACTTTACAGCTGCTATACTGTAAAAATCCGAAAAACGAGATTTCCTGTTCCCAATTGTAAATCTAATTAGAAAAAATTTGTAATATCATCGTTCTGAATGTAGACAAAATACAAAGACCAAGTTGGATTTTTACTAAAATTTTGTAGATACGATGAATAAGTGTCAACTTCTCATGAAATCGGTAAAAACTTCACTTTTAAAGTAGGTAATAAAGTTACCCACATTGAAAGTGATCTATTTGCAGATGGTTGTAAAATTACAGATTTTCGAGCAAATTGCCACACCGAATGAAGGGAATTCCCATTTGTTTCGGTATGAATTTTACACTCGTAGTAGTGAATTCACATTGATATTAATGGAAAAACGTCACTTTGAAAGTAGGTAATATTCGTTACCACTTTGAAAGTGGTAAATTTCAAAAAAATTGTTTACAGTGTAGTTTCAGCTGCATTGAAAATTTGAAGGTTATCATATTGATAATTCATATTACAAGAAATTATGAGATAAAAAAATAAAAGTTAATATTTGAATATGAATTTTTGAGTATATTTTTTTGTTGTCATGTATTGCAAATCTGTGCTCAGATATTATTTGATGACAAAAACTCTAAAATTTTCGCGCTTTTTCTAACCTTTGAAATTGCTCAAAAATGATCAATCTTTTACACATTATATTTTCCTGCAAAAAATTCTTGAAACTAATATATTACATGATTGTTTGATAAATACGTAGGTAATTACATTGAAAAGAGTTGGATTTTGTTTGTTTTGGTGGAGACACATCTGTTGACTCTTCAGGATCCATTTTTACAATTTTTGTTGCACAGTTTGAATTCAAACTTACTAAAGCCCGTACATGCACCAGAGATGTTCTTTTCAGTACAATTTCCGTTAGATCAACCTACGATAATCGTGAATTAAAGGAAAATACCAATAAGAAATTCCGAAATTGTAGGGAAGAACAACATCCCTGGGACGCACGTGTAATATCGAGGATGCATGTCATGTTTAAGAGGATGCGAACGTTACCATCGAAGCACGGGGGCTAGAAAAAGACAGCCCTTTGCAACAGAAAGAGAGATCCGGATAAAAAAAAAACACTTAAACTCGAGCGATCGAAAACAATCGAACCATGGCAAGATTGTTGAATATTCAGTTTTATACATATGAGTTTACGATTTTTCTCTTCATAATTCCTCATCGCAAAACTCACAGGTTAACCTAAATGTCAAAGAGCCTCTTTTCCCTGTTGCCAACTCGTCCGAACGGGGCTGAAAACAGAGGAAGCATGAAATCATTGGAAGTTTTATTTGATTCTCGAACTGTCTCGTACGAGTGCTGTAAATAAAATTTGCGAACATAGCCTAGCATTTAATACGTATACACGGAGTGATACAGAGCTTTCCGAGGAAATAATCAAAGCAATGTTTTTATAGCAGTTTGCAACTTTCGTACATGGTAGTAGTGGTGTTACTTTCACCGATGGAAGCAGGATTTAATACTCATATGTATAAAGAGTTATACAATCGTGATGTAGTGGCAGTTCAGTGGATAACCGCGACAGCTCAACATCGTGTGATGTAAATTTGTATTTTTGTTTATCATTGATATCATTCATACATTTTCATCCTCATCTTTATGACTGTTTTACGATTCAGAATATCGATGCGAAGCGCCCTAACAGCACATCTAACGATGTCCACGTCAAATGTTCGTTGACTCAACGTTTCTCCTGTTGATATACGTACAGTCAACGGACATGCAACGTAGAACTCGATGGACGTGCTGTTATAGTCTGGAGGTGAGTGAATATTTATTTACTGTCATCATGTTTTATTACGTGTCAATTTTTTAATGTTCTTCATTGGGAGCAGCCAATGAGAATTGCACGTTATTTATGTTTTGTTGTCCCCCTACGCCCTGCAAACTTCTACTATATCGATTAATGTGATCTTCCTCAATTATATCGACGGATGTGAAATCATTGATAAATATGCACATGAATAATTTCTTTTCATTGTTACGTTACAGTTTTTCCATTTTATAAGGTTTTACTTTTGTGCAATTTTCACGTACACGATTCAGAAACTTGAATTCTTTGTAAGTTTTTTTGTTTTTTCAATAAAAATGTGCATGCACGCTAACGAAATAGATTTTCCATCAAAACATTTTATATAAGACGACGAATTACGATACAGATCAAAACTTGATTTGCAGGGTTGTGCGATCGTAACATTAGTTTATTTTTAACACTAATTTCTCACATACGTACTACAAATGTCAATATTATGGTTCAAGGCTTTTGTAAGTTACTAGATTTTCAAGGATTTTCTGTATTCGTTCAAGTAACATGATTTCAATTCGCCAAACTGAATAATATTATAAATGGATTTTTTGTGCAACAGTGTTAATTCGATCTCGAATATTTTGGAAATATTATACAAAAAATGCATGGGAAATTGACAAAAACTGTTGCATAATGAGTTTTTCAACAAATTTCTAATGCAATGTTTTTTACATTTATACCTAAAAATTGTACTATCTTTTTGAAATGTCATGCTCAGAGCATGCATTATGACTTTCAGTATTGAGAAGTATCTTTAGTTCTACTTACTACTCCAGTGACATTTGTTACTTGTGTTTAATTTTCAATTGACCATGTATAGTTGATCTTTTGTTCAATTTTATACTGTCGCAACACAAAGAAACATTCTCGCATGAAATACGCGAATGCTTTCAAAATCAACAAAGAGTACAAAGGAACCCTCAGAAAAATGTGATCCTGAAGACATAAACCGAAATCTATCGGCCAACTACCAGCCAAGTTTGTGTAAAGAGCGTTTATAGGAGATTTGAGTAGGTTAAATGAACGGTTGAAAGCCATTTAATTGGGACCATTGATAAAATTTATTCCATTTTAGCGAAAAATTGGAAAAAGAGTTGAGAGTTTTTTTTAGTGAAAGAAAAAAAATGAGGTAGATTCTTCTGAAGGAATAATTTTCATAATCATTTCATGAATCTTTCTTTATTCACGCTACATGAATTTTTCAAATAAAGACTTCAGTTGATGAAAAGATACGAAATCAATAAAATTTCAGCCAAAATTGATTAAAATACATTACATTTGAATCAAAGTTTTGGACGTTGGAATGAGAATAAACATACAATCTTTTAACCATCCATGTTTTGGTAATCATTTATCTACCATAGAACCTGTTGATTCCGATATATCCGATTAAAACTATCAAATCCATAATGAAACAATAGTGATGACTTGGCTGTAAATATTTTTTCTTTTTTTTTTCGATAAAAAAAATTACAATCTATGCACTTCTTGGAATAATTATAAAACGCTGTCGTAACAGAAAAACATGATATATTTTAACTCTCAATGGAAACAATTTTATTCTTCTTTTTGCACACTTGAAGAATTTCATTTGGAAAATTACAGTGTAATGTTAGTGATCAAGGAACAAGTAGAAATTTTTTTTCAAATATCACTGTGCATTCCGGGGTTGGCCCGTGAAAACCCGACCCGGTTTTTTCAGATAAAACCCACTTGGTAAAAGCTTGAATCAAACACTCACTGAAAAGAATTATGGATGGATGGGTTGGAGAACAGTAGAATTAAATTTCATGAATACAATTGAAATTTTTTATTCGATGTATAATATAATAAGTGTTCCTACATAATTAATATTTTCATTTCACCGTTCATTTTGATGAATAGGAGTATTATGATGTTTGTATAATTAAACAAATTTGGTAGCTTTTTACACGCCTAATCTGTCCAAATGTTGAGAAAACTCGTTCTAATCCTACTGAACTAGGTGGAATACTTGATAATTGGTGACAAAATTCACAAAATCCGATTGGGAGTTCAACTAGAATTCGTCCTCGCTTCCATCAATTTCCACCATTTATTAAGAGTATTTTCATACAACTCTTTAACTTCTGCACGGAACATTGAAGCAGGATATAAATTTTCATCGTGGATTTTGAATGCTATCATTGCCCCCAAAAATTCCTGTTTATTAAAATTGGTAACTATAACACATGGTATTTTTTCGGGCATAATTTCATTTGAGTTAGTTGCACTTCGGGCTGATTTACATTCGAATCTATTGACCCCAACCAAGAATTTTTTTCCATGGCATCTGAAAGAGCGTTGTCAATACTCGATTGTACTGGGAAACATTTTGTTTGTACCTGAAAAATGGAAAAGTGACAGGGATTCGAAAAAGTAGTGTCTCCGATTTTAATGACTCACGATTCATTTGAGAGGTATCTTGCTTCAAAAAACCGCATAGGACCCGGATAAGATTCGTATACACGGCGACTAATCCGGTTTTTGTGTCCAGGTTCTACCAGGTCATTCAATATATCCGTAGGATAAGTAAGAAAAAAACAAAAGTTTGACAAAACTCGATTTTATGCAACATAGTTGCCTTCGGGGGCGACACAGTTATAGGGATTTTCCAACTTTTCGATATCACTTTTATAGTACGATTTCTCTTTCTCTCCAAAATTGGTTTCAGTTTCAGCGATTACTTCATTAGTGGACTTTAATTTCTTTCCAGCAAGCATTCTCTTGAGATCTGAAAACAAGAAAAAGTCGCTGGGGGCTAAATCTGGAGAATACGGTTGTATTTCGGCATCGTTTTAATCGATTTGTGACACGGTGCATTGTCTTGGTGAAACAACACTCTTTTCTTCGCAAATGTGGCCGTTACATTGCGATTTCAGCCTCAATCGATCCAAAAGTGCATAGTAATAGTCGCTGTTGATGGTGGTTCCTTTTTGGAGATAGTCGATGAATGTTATTCCCTTCGCATCCCAAAATACAGACACTATCACCTTACCGACCGACTGTTGCTTCTTTGCTCGCTTTGGATTGGATTCGTCGACTGCTGTCCACTCAGCTGACTGTTTTTTGGATTCTGGTGTGTGATGGTGAAGCCACGTTTCATCCATTGTCACATATCAACGATAGAATTCGATTTTATTGCGGTTTAACAGCGCCAAACACTCCTCCGAAGCATCAATTCGTTGTTGTTTTTGGTAGACTGTGAGCTCACGCGGCAACCACTTTGCACAGAGCTTTTGCATACTCAAATGTTCGTGTAAAATGGTGAAGACACTACCATCTGATATCTTTACAATGTTAGCTAGCATTTGGGCGTACACTGCGCTCTGCATCATTTGTGCTGGTACGCACGGAGAAAAATGAATTCGCAGTGACAGAAAAACTTGTGTGCTGAGTGCATTGCGCTGCTGCGGCTATCATTGTAGCTATAGTACTAACATAGCTTTTCTGCACCGACAAAAAATGATCGCAGAAGAAATTTTGCTTGTGGAGCGATTTTTGTAGCTGTAGTACATATCCAAAGAGAATAAGATGGCCACTAAACATTCAATGTGAATTCAATGAACATTTGACAAATGCATAGACATTTTGAGGTTCAAAAAATGTTCAACAACCCTAATAACGAAATATTTAACCTCTTGAATAATTATTTGTTTACATGCAGTTTTGCAAAATTGAATTTGAAACATTCCGCTGAAGCTATATGTATTATTAGAGCAAGAAAATTTCAATCGGTAGGTTGGCTCGAGCGGTAGCAGCTTGAGTTAGTAACCGGAAGATTGCGGAATCGACCCTCCCCTATCCAATGAATTTTTTTTTCCCTCGGTTGGTTGTTCTTTTAGCGATTCTTTCAAGCTAGTACAGCGAAACACTGATTGCAAAGAAAAATCGCTATCCAAATATCAACCACGAAAATTAGCTATGGCAGCTAATTTTTAGCTGCCACAGCGAATTATTTTTTTGCATGCGCGCACGTTGAAATACAGCAATCCACTTTTCTACCATTTGTCTCGATGGAGCAGAGTCCGGATAATGTTTATCTAGCCATTGTTTGGTTTCGACTGTATTATTTTCCATCAAAAAACAATGCTTTATGAAAACTCAAAATTCATTTTTTTTTTTTCATTTTTTCTTTCAATAACAAAATTTGCTTCACACGAAATGCTATAACTCACGAACCAATAGTCAGATTGCTATCAAAATCACACGCGTAGCGTTTGAAGGTTAGTACTAAATAAAAATCATATGGAAAAAATTCTAGTCAAGCCATCTATGTGTCATCCTACGGACTTTTTGAATCGACTGTTATAGAGAGGAAAGAGGAGGTTGTGGACCGCAAATTCGGTTTCAGCGACCTTGACAAACCCTCGGCCACTAATTTACAAGCAAATTAAGTCAGTTTTAATTTTTCCGTCGCCATATTGGATCCGCCATTTTGAATTTTTCAAATCTGGCTCCAAATTCTTAAGGGAGTGCTTTGGTCGATTTTTCCACCAGAAAACCACTACATCGTTTCAACTATTTTAGTCAAAAATATTCAATCAATCGTATTAAACTTTGGATCAAAAGATTCAGAATCAATCAAACAATCCGGGTCTGGGCTGTTTGTCGTTGAACTAACTCACCATAAATAATTCGAACGAAATTTCGTTATCAGGCAATAAGAAACCTCTATTCAGGTTTTTTGATATTATAACAAATATAATCCATGTACAATTATTTTGAGACCAGAGCCGGCATCTCTGATTCATTCTGGATTTTTTGATCTCAAGGTCGATGTAATTAATTGAATATTAATGACGTGAAATGGTTGAAACGATCTAGTAGTTTTCTAGTGAAAAAATCGACCAGGGGACACCCTGAATTAAGGAAACCCTCAATCAGCGACTAGAAAAACCCCTCAATACCGACCCACTATAAAATCATGAGGCTCTTTGGTCGAATAATCCACTGATTGATTTTTCCATAACCGTTCTCCGATGACGTTTAACCAGGGTTCAGACAGAGCTGGAATGCCGGGAAATTCGGGAAAACTCAGGGAAATGAAAATTGGACTCAAAACACCGGGAATTCTCAGGGAAATTATCAAAAATTCCCAAAAACCTGGAAATCTCAGGGAAATCACCAGAATTTTTTCAAAATAAAAATTTGTTCATTTATTCTATCTTTTCATTCTCTACAACATATTTTCTTAATTTTCAATCGTGGAATCTTAGAAATTATACACTGAGGAAAAAATGTTCAAGGACACATTCATGATCCGACGACTTCTGGAAATTAGAATTTTACTCAGGAAAATCACAGGGAAAACTCAGGGAAATTGATTGAACAAAACTTGTCTGAACCCTGTTTAACGTCATACTAGCTCCACCTTATTGGATTTTCAAAAAGGCCACCATTTAATGGAAAATAGACACTCTAAGCTTTTATTTGAGACCTCCGAATTTGACCCCCCCTCTGTCCAGAATTGTAGTGAACCTAAAAATACGGTGTATATATATATATAGTGGAGAAAATTTTCTCCGAAATAACCAATTTTTTGAGAAAAAAATAAAAGAAAAATACAAGGACTCGTCCGATTTCAATAGAAATTAAATGGTCCTTGGGAATGAGTTTGAAAATGGCCTCCTATAAATTTCGATCCATTTGGTCCACTCGGTCCAGAGATATCACGAACACAAACAGATAGAGCGACATACAACCCCACGGATTATCAATGAGTATTGCATGAAATGAAAAACTATCCAACTCCCAATTGGATTACTCAAATATTTCAGAAGATACGGTCAGAGGGTACGATAGCGGGTGCAATAGGCACTCCGTGCTTGGTATACTACGTATACCAATGAGAGGGCCTAATTAAATGTTATCGTCTCGGTATCGTCTTGTCTCGATATCGTCTCGTTGTTGGCCACGGAAAGACCGAGTTTATTGATAATAAACAAATAGTTGACTTTTAATACGTAGAAAAATGACTGTCAATTTAGGGACAAGGGGTCATCCATAAACTACGTGGCCAATATAGGGTGAGGGAGGGGTAAGATAAAATGCTACGTCAGGCTACATGGGGGGTGGCGGGGGGGGGGGGTCGGTTCCAAGCTACGTGTTTTTTTATTTATGTTGTACTTGGAAGAAAATTCTATATAAATATCCAGAAAAATGATCCATTTGAATATAACCCAAATATATATTTGATTGGATCAAATAAGATTCTTCTTCATTCAAGTAAATCTCATTTGAAATGAGAGAAATTTTATTTTCAATAAAATAAATCTTTCATTTCCGTTAATTTCAATTTTATTAAGGTCATATTTGAATGAAAATTCATTTCATTGAAACACGGAGAAAATTTTGTAGCAGAGATCCCCATAATAATAGAAGTTTCGGGACACATGAGCGTTTATGAACATTTCTCCTTCAATTTGTGGTGATTTTTCCAACTATGTGTCAAATGCAAAGTTATCTTCACCAAAATAAGGTATAGATTGCCATAATTGAAGGAAAAGTGCTCATGTATCCCAAAACTACCATTATTATGGGAAACCGTGCTACACATTTCCCATACGTTTTTCTCAGTGAATTAATTTGGTTGAACGTGAAAAACTACGTTCCCACGTGGGGCGGGGAGGGGGGGGGGGTCAAAAAGTTGCAAAAACAGGGCCACGTAGTTTATGGACGGCCCCCAAAGAGGGTCGCTGAAAAATATTCGTAGTGGGTTTACCGAAAGTTCGTAGTGAAAATATCAAAGGTTAATCGTCTTATTGTTATTTTTGACAGTAAAACTATCAACTTATAATAAATTCACTACGAATATTCTTCAATGATCCTCTTTTTCCGTGGAGTGACCGTCATTTTTCTAAATATTATGTACACGGAGAAAAAAATATGATAACCATCTTCATACAAATATAGTAATCGGGGGATATGATCCATTATGACGATAAATGACAGTCGGTATATGACAATTCATCATAACTCTCGTAACAGTTACTATATTTCTGCTAAACACTGATAGATTTATAGTATTTGACGTCATAATGAATTATGTCCTTCGATTACTATACTTTGTCTGATAACCATTATTATATTCTTTTCTCCGTGTAGATATACAGAATGTTAACAGTTTGTCGGATAAGCAAATATTTTGCTAAAACAGCAAGATTTTTGCTGCAACAGCAAACGTGTGCTAATTCAACAACGCTGATGTTTTTTGAATCGGTATTTCAGAAAGAATTTTTCTCTGCGTGCAATTAAGAAAGAGAACATATAAATGTTTGCAAATTCGGATTTTCGATTAATGTTTTGATGCTGCTTTTTATTCTTTCTGAATGTTTACCTCCTTTCATTATTTCTGATGCAAGCCATTCAGGTTTCAGCCTAGATAGTCTATCCTTAAATTCTGCTAATAGAGTGCACGAAAATTCACTCGTATACGTTGTGGAATTCTCACTCTTATCGGAATTGCGATGTTTTCACTTTTCAAAAGCAGATTTTCATTCCAAGGGAATTTAGAATCGGTTTGAAATATGATTCATCTTTTTGAAATTTCTCAAAGTTTGCGGAAGTTCGTGGAATATTTTAGAATGCGATGAACGAATTTTCACAAATGAGATAAGTGATAAAAAATCATGAAATTTGTTGAAATTTTTCACTGCACCGTTATTTTCATCAACCTTCATTTTTCACCCTGTTTCAAAAATATTCAACGAGTTGTTGTATCGAAATTTAAGAAGTTTTACTTCACTTTTCAACGCTATTTATCTAAAACTTTCTATTTATCAAAAATTTATTTAAGATTTAGTTTGACCGCTGCTCGATAAGACTCGAACTTACATGTATCATTCATCCGTGTTCGTCGTATTTCAAGAACCAGAAAACTACTCTTCCTACTATTTTGATTGCAAACTTTGTTCTCTCGCGTGTAGTAAATATTGTTAATTTTTCAAATTCCTTTTTTCTTCAGACGAACCCAGCGTATCGCAAATTCTCCTTCCTCGTTTAATTTCATCAGAACTCTATAAGCATAATTTCGAACTATGATCAGTTTATTGTATGTAATATGCCATGTGTCTTCTTTTATCCCACGGATAAAAATAGAAATTTTAGTATTCTTTTTCTCCGCAGTCGTTTGATTCATAAAAATTCTACTTTAGCCATTTCATAAGGGATCAGAGATGAGCCTCGTTATCAGCGCGTGAAACGTGATTAAAGAATTTGTTTTCATATGTCATAACACTCGTATGCGCGCACAGCATCATCCTTATCGTTCACATTGATCAAGGCTCTTTTGTAATCGGATAATGATTATCTAATTGCAGAAAACTATAAAACAAGTTGCTTGATCGACCCGGAGGAGTCGCCGAAGAACCTCCGAGGTCAGAGCTGAGGAAGCGATTTGATAAAAAGTAAGATGAGCGGACACGCCGCGAGTGATTCTATCGAAGGTAAACACGTGGTTCTTGAGAGAATTCAATCATCCGTTCATCTTCAAAGCTCTACGAAATCTCAATTTCCGACTGGTGGCAATACTTCCCTGAGTAACGAAAATGCGGATAACAAAGTGAGTTCGTTTATACGCTCAAAATATTTATGCTGCCATATGAATCTGAACATTTTTATCTTAGACTTTGCAGAATAAAGATGGGATATCTAATGCACAAAGAATTAGTACAAGTTTACTGGCCGGCGCGGCCGCCGGAGGATTGGCTAAAACGACCATCGCTCCCTTGGATCGTACAAAAATCAATTTTCAAATCTCCCAAAAACCTTACTCGACGAAAGCGGCCTTTAGATTCTTGATAAACTCTTACCAAACGGAAGGTTTATTGAGTCTTTGGCGTGGAAACAGCGCTACGATGGTTCGAATTATACCATATTCGGCTATCCAATTCACCGCTCACGAGCAGTGGAAGAGACTTTTGCACATCAGCAGTGCAGAGAGGTGAGTTTCAAATATTTTGTTACAAGAAATCAATCGTGGATTTATTGTTGAGTACATCATTCGAGTTGTGTCATTTATCTACATCGTCATGAAAGAAAGGTGCAGTGATAATATTTTGATTAATTAGTTTTTTTTTCTAGAGCGATCGTTATCCGATTGCTATAGCAATATCCCAATGAATATGTCATGCCTTGCGATATCTTTTAGATAAGTTTAAGATGTCTTACGCAACGCTTTTAGATATCTTTTAGATGTCTAAAACTCTTCTTTGGTCTAAAAGATATCTAAAAGATGTTTCGAAAGATATCTTCGAACATGTTTTGAAATACCTCTTTCAGATATCATTTACCCTGAAGAGGAGTTTTAGACATCTAAAAAATATCTAAAAGTGTTGCGTAAGACATGTCAAACTCATTGAAAATATATCGCAAGATTCAAATTCATCTCGACTATTTTTTTGTAGTATCACTTACTAATTTTCATTGTACGATGTAACCAAAGGTTAGGATCGAAATTACTTGATTTCTAATAAACATAACTACCTTTCAATAGTGAGCTACAATATAATACCGGTCAACAAGCATTTTTGTCCCTGAAGTTTGAGAACTGATTCGGGGTAGTTTCAGGGCATTGAATACGAAAACAACATCAGATTTGTTGGATCAGCTCATTTTTCATAATCTTTTATACACAAAATTCATCAATTATATAGATTATATATGAAAAATTATGTATAAAAGATAATAGAAAATAAGTTGATCCAAGAAATGTGACATTCGTTTCGCATTCAACGCACCAAAAGCACTCCAAATCAGTTACCCAACCTCGGGCACCAAAGAAACAATTTTTGTTTTGTTAACCTGTGTTATAGGATAACTTATAAATCCTGGTTAAAGTGTCTTGTGGATTCGTATAAAATAATAACCTAGATAATAATATACAAACATCATATGAAAAAGGTTGAGAAAATGGCACTGGTACCCATTTTGTCTTATTTTCCAACATTTCATCCACTTTTATCGCAATGTCGACCACAGAAACTATATCGTTTGATTCTAATTTATAACCTATATCAATACTTGTTATTACGTTACTGCGCATAAAAGTTAATGTCTTTTGAACATAGCACTGCGCCATTGTAGAGAAAAATACGCATTCAAAATCAATTTGACCTTTAAGGGGAGGTTCTCATCTAGCGACCCCAAAATAAGGTGATTTTCTCGAATTTTTTCTTCATGGAAGGAAGCGAATAAAGAACTCGGGGGTTTTCACACTTCTTAATTGAGTCTTTGAGTACATAAAAAAATTGTTTTCAGTGAAAAATAATGCCATGGGAATTGTTAATACGTGTTGAAACATAACGACCTAAAGAAACAAACATGCAAACTTTCGGTAGCGTTTTTTCACTTTTTTTCGCTCTTTAAAGTGCTGTAAAAAATGGCAAATATCACCTCTATTTAGGTTCAGCCTCCAATGAATTCAATCACCTTCGGAATAAAGAAAAAAAAAAAAGAGCGATCCGTTCAGTAGTTTTTGAAATATCGTGGAGCCAAACTTGAAAAACATGGTTTCGAGGAAAATGCCTTTAAAGTTTCGGGATACGAATCTTTTAACTTCAGAAAATTTTGTTCATGTACTTTAAGACCCATATTTGATGAGTTTCAAATAACTCGAGTTCTTAATTTACTTCCTTCTTGAGAAAAAAAATTCGAGAAATCACCTTATTTCGGAATTCGCTTGATGAGAACCTCCCCTTAAACCCCCGGCAATCTAAATTGCACAATTTCAAGCGGCAAACTCTTGACAACTCTTTGACTCACGCGTCCTGTACGTGTTAAAGAAAGGAAAGTGTCCAAAAACAATCGAATACGATGACAAGCTTGATTATATTAAGTATAATTTCTTGGTTGAATCAATCAAATTTTTAGTAGCCCTCATTAAGAACATTTAGTTGAGACGTTTTAGTTACAGTCACTATGAGAATTCCTCCGAGTGTATACAATAACCAAAGAAACTAAAAACATCATTCCGTTCAATGGTCTCTGAACAAATCAAGTGTGATTGATTTGAAATCCTAGATACATCTCACTTTATCACATTCCCTGCTCAAAATTTCTAATACAAACGATTAAACACGTCAAATTTTTCCTATTGTTCTCCATGAATTGTTTCTGCGTACGAAATGTAAAACGATTTTTATTGTATTCTAAAAGTTTTAACAGAATGTACGTGGGTTTTATCGTGAAATTCCTATAGAAAAAGTACCAATTATTTGGAGAAAAATTCCAGAATAACTGGTAGTTTTCCTATAATCCATGGAATACAATAAGGAACAATTGAAATTTTAACATCATGAATTCTGTAATCAGAAACTTCATTAAAAACGATAGAGAAACATATTTCTTGGGAATTTTTACTAGGTTTATGTTCTATTTATCAAAATAATCAAAATCCATCCTATATACGAGATAGAAGGCGTATGTTAATGAGTTCAACTTTTTATGTAAATTTTATACTCCAAGTTATCATCCTTGAGAAAAAGACGATGTGCAATACAATGTTATATAACTTCATATTGTTTTAAAAACTTTTTTTTTTTTAAGAAACATATGACGTCAACGACATTTCAGTCTATAATTAATCATTTATTTCTGCGTATATTAACATCTCATTGTGTTATCGAATAGATATTTGTACTTGAAATTGTAAAAATTGGCTCAAAGTTTTGAAATAAGATTTGATGTATCTTGACCCACAAAAAATCATATAAAGTGCCTCATTCTTGATGCTTTCAAATCAATTCCTGAAATCATATCATTTTCGCCTCTAACAGCTGTTTTGGAACTTATCTATGACAGAAGGATTTGTCGTAGAGCATTTAAACGTCAAGCAAATAAGAAAATGACGAATCTCGTGTGACGTACGTCACGTTTTTGTTTTTTCGATACAATGATGATTTGAAACGTCACTTCTACGAAAATTCTTGACATTTCGTTTCGTGGATCATAGAAATTGGCATCGAACCATGGAAAAGCAAAAATAACAATCGTGATTGAATTTGTGATTTTTTTTTTCCAAATCTATAGATCTGATCCAAGGACTGCTTTTCTGGCCGGTGCTTTAGCTGGTGTAACATCCCAAGGTCTGACATATCCATTGGATTTGGTGAGAGCTAGAATGGCTGTGACCCAAAAAGCAGAATATAGAACTTTAAGACACGTATTCGTAACAATCTACAAACAGGAGGGTTTTTTGGCATTCTATCGTGGTTTTACTCCGACCATACTGGGTGTCGCACCCTACGCGGGCTTCAGCTTTTTCACCTACGACGCTCTAAAGAGATTCTTAAATGGTGAGTCAAAAATTCATTTAAAAATCTTGATTCCGTTGACAAAACGGCGAAAGGCGCTTACTAGAGCTACCCTCTTTGTTTTTCACCTTAAAAATACAATGAAATTTCGAAAACGAGCCGTGAGAAGCAATAGAATTGAAAAAAAAAAATGGAACAGAGTAAAAATTATTCGGTAAATTCGTTTATGAGAAGGGTTGGGAAAGAAAGAACGTTAGTTCGTGTCAAGGGTTGTCTTTTCCCATTACCTTGGGATGGTATACTTGCTTTGATATAGTGATGACACTCTCGTCGAAGCGAATCCGATGCTCAGCGGCGCTTTTTTCTTCGTGTGTCCTCTTCATATTCGATGACGGCCACGTGTATAATCGGTAAACAGTGTACACGATGAATAGTCCTGGACTTTCGACAATGGCATCGCTGTGCTGTGGTGCTATAGCCGGTATGGTTGGCCAGACGAGCAGTTACCCTCTGGATATCGTGAGGAGGAGAATGCAGACCTCGGCCATCAAAGGGCAACACTATCACACCATACGCTCAACTACTGTTAAAATTTACCGGTGAGTCGTCTTTTACTTATCATCCATTTTTTCTTTGACAAGAACTCAATATTATTTATTGTCAATTATCAGGCAGGAGGGAGCGAAGGCCTTTTTCAAAGGTTTGAGCATGAACTGGATCAAAGGCCCCGTGGCTGCGGGAATAAGTTTCGCTACGTATGACACGATACGCGATACACTGAGAAAAGTAATTTCTTAAAAATCATGTGAATTCCTTGAGAAGTGCCCATACAACAAAGTGAATAATGATGTTATTGTTGTATAAATAGTGCTAAGTAAATCTCATTGATTGTACATAATTGAATGCATCATTTAAGAATGTTGATCTATCGACAATTATTCGAGTATAAAATTTACTCCGAAAATTGCCTCTTGTTTCACATTTTCTATTGAAACTGAAATGATTATTAGTGAATATTATTGTATAAAAAGTTTAATGAATTGTCATAGAACTGAATTCTCATTCAGTTTTTTTTTTTATATTCCCATGTATTTTCTAACGATTTTATTCGATTTGAAAGTTTATTGGGAAAATATTTTACTTGAAATATAATTGTACAATTTTAGTTTGTTATTATGTATTATGTGCATATACTTCTAGATTGCTTTTTTTTAATAATATAGTCATTAATTTTACCGATGATAAACCCGAATGATTCTGACAATATAAGATTCATTGAAGAATTAGCACAAATTTATGTAAATTCTATTTTTACTTTTTACTCATAATTCGAGTGAGCTTGCGTGAATTGTTACAACACCGAAATCACATTTCATGTCCAACTCAACAAAATATGTTCTCAATGTAATCTACTTATGTACATTTACACGATGAACGCAAACGATACACATTGTACAAGTCAATTTCAATGGAAATAAAAAGTGCTCTTAATTGAATTTTCAACAAAATTTGATATTTCTTGTTTTTTCTTATAGATATTGCTGACAAATTGTTTTCTCGTCTAAGTTTCGTTATATCGAGTAAAGAATAATTATTGTGAATCAATTAATGAATTCAATCTCATAAATTTTCAGTCTCATGTGTACAAATTTTTTATTTCAATTAGATAGAAATATGTGTACTAGTACTAAATTATGGTAATTCATTCATCTACAAGTGCATGTTAATTAATTACAAGTTTTTAATTTCATATATTTAATTTATGTTATCAGTTTGAAGACTAGATTTCTGAATTATATATTTGAGAAGGTTCAAGCATCGGAATAAAGGTGACAATATTTGACCCCAACTTTTTTCGTGAATTTTCAATGCATAATCATAAAATTCACAACCAATATTGGACTTGGAATATCAATTTCAGTATTTTACTGATGCTCAATGCTTATAAAAAAAAATTTTTAAAGCAATATCCTTTAACTGTCAACCACTTTCTCATGATTCTGTTTCCCAATATCTGCACATCATTCATCATAAAAATTAAGACAAAATTCTATATATTCCTGTGATGCTTGAGTGCGATTGATCGTTCCGTTATTCTTTGAAGTCTTTAAAGTACAACACCAAACCATTTACAATTGAATAATAAAATTTATCTACCATAATATGAATGTTCAGAAATAATTTGAAATATCTTTTTTTCAATTTTTAAGCCATGAAAAAAATCAATGACGTGATGAATTTATAATAAATATCATTCAAAACCTCTCTCAGATGAATGTTGAAAAACACGTCGTACCACAGTGAAAATTTTGTGTCTAAGGGGAGGTTCTCATCAAACAAATTCCAAAATAAGGTGATTTCTCGAATTTTTTTTTTCAAGAAGGAAGTAAATTGAGAACTCGAGTGATTTGAAACTCATTGAATGGGTCTTCAAGTACATGGAAAAAATTTTCTCAAGTTGAAGGATTCGTATCCTGAAACTTTTGCTCGGAACCATGTTTTTCAAGTTTGGCTTCACTGAAAAAAATTTCTTCGTGTACTCAAAGACTCAATTAACAAGTGCGAAAATCCCCGAGTTCCTCATTCACTTCCTTCCATGAAAAAAAAAAAAATTCGAGAAAATCACCTTATTTTGGAGTCGCTAGATGAGAACCTCCTCTTAAATGAAGACAAAATAATAATAAAAAAATGAAAAAGTCCATGTTTTCGTGGTAATACTTTCATAAGCATTGTTTTTTTTCTAATGAAAACTATACATTTATTTTCGTGCCATATAGATGAAAAAAAATATACATTATGATCACAAATTTTTTAAATATTCTTCAATAAATAATAACATCAAATACAAATAATGCAGCACAATTAAATATAAATAAATTGATATAAAATTCTATATCCACTTGATATTTGTTTATGTTTACAAAGAACATCGTTTTGTCGATTAGAAACATAAATGTGTGATACTTTTTTTTTTATCATTAGTATGGAATGCTTCATTGTTCGGAAGTTTTCGTTCACAAATTCAGTTTTTCGATTCAATGTTTGAAAACAATTTTCGAAGGGATGTTTCTGATGAGATTAAATCAAAATGTTTGAATTCGTAAATTTCATACGAATTTATACGAAAAATTCTCGATCCAGAATATGTGTGAAAATTAATATTACTACTGCTGGTAATGTTTTATTGTTTTCGTTAGAATTATTAAATATGTATTTATAATATTTTCATCTATGACTCCCCAATGCCAATTTTAGTTCTGGCAAGGAACTTACAATTTCACTCATTAATTTCTTCAAAGTTATATCAGTTTTGTTTAAATTCTTTCTTTTCTCTTTCCCTACTTCACACGTGCGTATCATTTAGTTTTCAAATTTCCTTATATATTTAGATTCCTCTTCTTGTATTCGGCGATAACACATATTTAAAATATTGCTATTACATCTTGAAACATTGATTAAAACATTTATTTTATTGATAAATTGTCGATATCGACTGATTGGATAGATTAAGCGTCTATGTATGACATATCGTGTCTTGATTCGAAAGTTAACTGTTGCGTGTACAGTGAAGAACATGAATCCTCAATCTAAAAATGAATTTATTCAAAGTCTTTCAAAATTCTCCGATAATTTCATATGTTTATATCTGAAATTCAATTTTGATTAGTAATTCGAGTATAGAAGCGTAATTTTCCACAGTTATGGATTCGTTTTACTCACTGTACATTTTTCAATTTTAAACAAATGTAGAGGCGTTTCCCTAGATGTAGGTTTTTGAGAGTGAAATCACTCAAGTATGTGCGGTTACTTTTATTTGGAATAAAGAAGTTTTGTATATACGTGTCATAAACTTTCAACAAACCTTGCGCTAATAACTTGAGCAGATATTCGCACAAATATTCATTATTTGCTCAATACATTGAACAATTTTTTCATTTTCCTATACATAATAATTGTAAGGACACTAATTTTAGCTTGAACCAATGATCGCTTTTTCTTTCTAAGGCAGAAGGAGTGTAAAAATTTATAGCAAAAGCAATTTCGTAATGAGAGTTAGTTGGAAAGTCAGCAATCATGATTTCGTAATAAAATTGTAGAACAATCAACAACGGATAGTGGTTTAATTAGGGGAGACCGGGGTTATCTATCTACGATTCAGGCTTCTTTCAAATTTGTTCAAAGACTAATGAGAATATTCATCAAGATTTTCAATCTCTCAATGTTTAGAAGATTTGAATTTTTGAAGTAGAAAAGTCAAGTGCAGACAAATGACTTCGTACGTGGGATCATGTGTTCGCATAATGAAAAACACATTGTTTTTATGAATTCTCATATTTTTTGACTACTTCATCCATTGCTGTTATGAAATATTGATGTAAATATTTATTCATCAGATTCGTAATAACGGTAAAAGTTTTCTTTTGATTTTCTGGCAAGATTCCTGCGTTGAGTTGAGTTCTACGTTTTTCTCAGCTTATGATCGTACCAAATTGATTGTGAAACTCTGGTACCATCAGTTCCCTCAGTCTCATAGTTTCTTTCAGTTCTTGCATTCTTTTTTTTCACCTCAGAAGCTTTTTCTTTCTTATTTTTTTCAAAAGTGAGACAGATAATCCCGATCATATTTTTAAAAACTTGACATGTTGCAAATTACAGGTCGAGCGGAATTAGATTTCATAATTTACACATCTGATAAGTTCATATTAATGAAAAAAATTGTGGATTATTCACTTTGATTGCAATCAAAATATCGTTGTGAAAGTACTTTTTCAGACGCTGGAATAGTTCAATAAAATCTTCACGCGTTCAATCGTGTTTATTTATGATCAGAGCATCGCAGAACAACGCAAGATAGTGAATGTGTAATTTATAGGTATCCAAATATCTTCTTATAACTGTGACACATAGCCTCGGTCTCTCCTAATTATAATTTTTGATTTTCTTCTTTTCCAAAAATTAGATTAGAACTTTACACAAGTTCTGTACATGGCATATTTTAGTGTGCAGCGTGTCAATCAAAGTGGATTTATTAAACCAACAAAAAGAAAAGAAGTTTTCATCAAAAGAATATAATTTATACAAGAAGAGGTTGAATTTGTTTCCTTCAGACTTTCCAATTATGAGAAATTGATAAAATGTTCAACCCTCAGCTTACAAACAGGGTTAGCGTAACCCAGTAAGTATTTAGACCTTGAGGAATTTCATCATCATCATCATCATCACGAAGTACTACAATATTACTAGAAAACTATTGTATGAATATAAATGAGGACAAAACAAAATTCATGATTTGTACAACAGCGAAAACATCAAGAAGAACGAAAATCAAAGTAAATGCAGAGACAATTCAGCAAGTGAAAGAATTTAAATATCTAGGAAGCATAATTATAGAAAATGGTAAAAGTGAAAGAGATATAAGAGCAAGAATAGCACAAGGAAAACAGGCTTTCCACCAAAAGAAACAGTTACTATGTTCGAAGAATATTAGCTTAGCAGTAAGGAAGAAATTCTTGGAGAGTTACGTTTGGAGCACAGCATTATATGGTTGCGAAACTTGGACAATTGAAAAAACGGATCCACGAAGACTTGAAGCTTTTGAATAGTGGTGTTATAGAAGGATGCTTAGAGTAAAGTGGATAGAGAGAGTGAAAAATGAAGAAGTACTTGAGAAGGTTAATGAAACAAGAAGTCTTTTGAGACAGGTCGTGAAAAGAAGAAGTAATCTGATAGTACACACATTAAGGCATGATAGCTTATTGAAAACAATATTGGAAGGAAAAATGAATGGTAAAACTCGAAAAAATAGACCTAGATTAAGTTATATGAAGCAAATCATACAAGATAAGGGTTGTCGTAGATATGCAGAAATCAAACGGTTAGCGGATAATAGGCAGGGTCTAACCCCGTCTATTATTCGCTTAAACCTCAATTTCTACATATCTATGACAGCCTATTTCTACACGTCTTAATGTGTGTCCTATCAGATTACTTTTTTCTCAACGACATATTTCAAAAGATTTCTTTTTTTCATTTTCTTCTTCATTTTTTACTTTCTCTATCCATTTTATTCCGAGCATCCTTCTATAACACCACATTTCAAAAGCTTCAAGTCTTCGCTGCTCAGTTTTTCTGACGCGGAATTTAAAATAAAAAAAATATGAGTTTCAACGTCGCCACAGAACTGATAGATGAATAACATTTTATTAATAAGTGAAAAAATGCAAGTTCATGTTAAATTTTGTTTGCGAAAAAATAGCTCAATTTGAAGTTTGTGGGCTGAGGGTTAATACCTTAAATTTTCATTTTCTTTTCTTTTCTTTTGCAGAGAACTCTGAAATGTTCTCAACATATTTATATCGTGAAGAATAATTGATTTAGAATTAAATGGAGAAAATTCCAATTATTTTACACTGTTTAAAGTTCCATCTTTAGGTACAAATCCTGCAACCGAGTGTAATTTTGGAATACTCTTACTCGAACGAATTGGTGATTGCAATTTTATTACAATCCAAGGATTGAAATATCATAACTTCTCACTCAGAATTAAAAAAAATTGGAAAGTCACGTAACGACAATTTTTCCCATATTTTATAATTCTCTTTTCTTTTTTTGTTTCTTTTTATAGAATCATTTTTTGTAACACTCTATTTTCCCGATTTATATCTTCTAATTACTCTCTTTTCTCCACCACTTCAAAGTTATTCATCACCTGAAATAAACAGTACGAATTTATTTTGATTTCTCACAAAATCACAATTCAAACAGAATTAAAATCATACTATTTTTCACATATTACCTTCTGTACGTTCTTTTCTTTATAACTTGAGGCGTTGATTCTGTTTATATTAAAAATTTAATATTATGTGAAAACTCAAAGTTTCCTTTTGGTGCATCTAATGGATAAAAATAAATATCTAAAAGCATCCAAAGATGTCATTTTCTTCTCAAATCAACAACTTCAATAAACGTTGTTGAATCTAATTTACAATGTTTAGCTTGCTGAAAGATAATATATTATTATAAAATAAAATATATGAATCTTATCAAGTATTTGAATTATTAATTAATTGAAATACTGACTGTGTAAAGAGATGGTTCTGTTGGGTGTGGATGAAATCCTGACGCCTTGCAATTAGCGATAAACTCTAAACCATATTCCGTTAAAGTGAAAAATCCTGTTCTGGAACATGAAATTGTAACGATATATAGTCGAATAGTCTTGAGCCAAAGAAATATAAATAATAAAAATAATGAATATTAACTCATGGTATTTGGGTGCACAAACAATGGCTATTGCTTCCGCCATCATCAACTGATAAGCACAGTGAGTATGAAGATCGACACTCGATAAAAAAGCTGTTTGTGTCGGATGAGTCTATGTAAATAAAACACAAAAATATTATATTACACAGAATACAAAATAACAGTGTTCTATGATGAGGTAAGATTAACATACATGTATCCAACCCAAAGTTATTAGATTGTGTTGATCTTGATAATCAAAAATATCTTCTTCATTGTGAGTCAAACAAGAATCAGGGGATCCAGTTTGTTTGGGTATCAATAAATGAGTTACTAACAATTTATTCCTTTGGAATTTCCCTGCCAATATTCCACAAGTTTCTTTGTTGTTTACAGTATTGCTGAACGCCAATTCAAGAAAACTGTCCATCAGTGTTTCAGAAATTACTATATCTCGTAAGCCGAAAAAAGTATCGCTTAACGAAAGGGTTGGTTTTGTGGATCGATCTATTATAGGTGTAATCCTAAACAAAAGACCAAGTTTATTCAATAAAAGTACACTGATTAAATTCATTGCTGAAACAAACCTGTCTTTTGATGTTTGAGCAGGGTTGTCTATTAACAAAGTAGGGAATGGTTTTGGCGTAACAGGGACAAGAGTTTTAGATTTTGCATTATTTGGAAATGAAACTGTGTCACCCCCGCTCACTCCAGCTTTGGGCTCCAATATGGAAACTAGATTTGTCATTTTATTTGTTCTTTCTTCTCCTTCTCTTCTGTATGAAAAAAAAAACATCCATCAAAGTTGTTAATGCAACAAAATTCAATTTTTAATTTTATGTAAATAGCGTAGAATATCAACCTCAACTGTTCCTCTCTTTCCGCTCTTTCCTTTTCCAACTGTTCTCTTTCTTTGCAATCTAATAAATATTTATCATATTCCGCTTGATACTTTTTTCTTAATTGATCCTTCAATTTCTCCGCTTGAGGAATTATTTCACGTAATTTGTTTTTAAATTCTGTTTTATCTTTTGACGATATATTACAATACTGAGGATGTTTCACAATTTTTTCCAGAAAGAGCCTAAAAAAATATTGAAGTACATTTGATGATTGTTCAAAAAATTTCTTTCTTTGGAATTGAATATTGAATTATATTTACATGATATATCTTAGATATAAAACATATGCATAATCAAGTTTATTCTCTTCTCTATACATATCTGCTAATCTGATGAATTCTGCTCCAGAGCGGCAATACCTTGAAAATGAGAAAATTCAAATCAAGTGTAAAATCAGGTAATAAATGTGAAATACTTATTTCATAGTTGAATAATATATGAATCATTTGTAATTTCTTGGTACATGGGAAGTACTGCTGGGTATAACTGTTTAAAATGACAGTGAAAATTGTATTTTGAGTTGAATTGAATCATATCTTCAAGCAGATTATAAAAATGACAAACATTTCTTACGTCTGAGTATCGAGGAGCATTTGACAAGGTGACATACCTATGAACAGGATTCTTGAAATCAATTTGGATTTCTGCCTGTTTCGAAAGTATTTCTAAACGTTTTTTTGGATCCATATCCTTATGACAATAGTCTTTCTTTTTTGTATCAAACTTGTCTTTATTCATGATTATATTTTAGGTTATACGAATGTAAACGATTGATTTTCTAAAATATACGTTGCACATATTTCAATTTCATCTATAACGTGAACGAAGGATTTTTAAATTTTATTTATCAGAATAAAAAAATAATTTTACCGATACTGACATTGTAAAAAAAAAATGATGTAAAAATGTTACGCCCGTTTCATCTTTTTACTACGTGCGTAACTCTAATCAGCTGGTTATGGCTAATCTTCATAGACTTGCTATGGGTGCTTCCGATTGCAGAAGCCTCTAGCTCAAGGTTACAAAGTAGCCATGAACTAGTAAAAGTTACTGGACGACTAGTAATTTCTAGAAAATTTAATCAACGAACCAATGACGAATCATTTCTTCGAATAATTTTTCCTGCAGCGGAACTCCCATCCAATTATTGTTGAGCACTATAGGCATTCTTAATTCGCTATTGGTAAAATTTTATGGCACACGATGCGTCTTATATATCACACTTTGAGAATCGAATTCCAGCACTCTTAACCTATATTCATCAAAACGGCAAAAAAAAAGACAAATGAAGCGAATCCTCAAGTAAAGTTCACTTACATTTTAGATATAGTTTGTGATTAAAATCATATGAGAAACGAGTATGGATACGAAACCATTAAATCGTGTGCACCGTAATCGAGTGTGTTAGAACTTATGAATCATAAAACATTGGAGAAATAGAATGTCTTTACTTTGATGTTTGTCATTATGCGTGCTTTTTTTTCAACGACGAAGATGAACCATGTGTAAGATGTTGAATGTCAGATGATGGGAAAATGGTGAACGGGTATTTTGTTGTCAACTGTTATGGGTTCGCAAACGTGGGAAATCTTGAGACAAGGTATCTGGGCGAGCCTGACAGGAGGCTGGTTCTACGATCCTCATCTCGACGTTTTTTCCAACACCTTTCATTTATACGTGTGGCTTTTCCTCCTGTGTCTGCCATTTACAATATATCTTGTAAGTCATTGTTTTTTTTATTCTATAGTCACTATAGTTATTGTATAAGATACAACAATCATTCAGTTATCCTACTACCATCATTTGTTTATACAGTTAATCAGTCTATATCAAATTTTGCAATGTAATCATCATTCTTTAGGTTTTTCATAAATTCTCAGTATTCTCTTATTTTTATGTTTTAGTATTTTCCCCTGACAGGATATATTTGGTTGGCATATTGTTCGTCAATATTGGCACTCTTTGGTACCATAAAATGTATAAATCATGCCTTACATTGCGTGTATGATACAACAGAATGTTTAGAAGAGCCAGGTCAAAGTATTAGCCAACAAAAATCTGAAAGTGAGAAAAGACGTGCGGTATATAGTAAACGTAGGGAACAATCTCATGATCAAATTGATCATGGTATTGAACTACAAGTCTTGAGTGGTACGTCGCAATATTATATTCTTCGATGAATTCTACATATCAATGACATACTTTTTCTATTTTTCCAGCAAAACCTGATACACCACCCGTAGAATGTTCATCTCGTAACTCTTACGTAGAACCCAACATTATATTATCTGCAGATGCGGATAGTATAACATCGGAATATAATCGAGATAAGCCTAATTCAACTATAGATTTGAAAGTAGAAATTCATAGAAAAAATAGTTCAGAAAGTTCAGAAGAAGCCCAACAATCTAATAAACCAATGGTAACTAGCATAAATGTACACGAAGCAGAGTTAGTTTCAGCTCAGTACCATGAGCCACGTTTCAAAAACATAATCAATGGTAATAGATATTTATATTTTTGTTCAACACACGAATAATTCAAGACTTTCATCCAATTGTTGAAAATATTTTCAGAATGGCGTTCAAAACGGCAAAAGTGTGTAGTGATAGCGGAAGAGGATAGACCAGGTCCTCGCAAATTGTGTAGACACGCATCTGAAGATTCTAGAAATCGAAGTTCGAAGGCGATAAGTCTTGGAAAGACTGGGTCTGAAAGTCAAATCAAGCAAACAAGTTCGTTGGAATTAGAAAGTCATGGAGATGATTATCCTTATTGGAAGTCGAATCAAAGCGTCCGTCGTCACAACTCAAATTCCATTCCTATGGAAACACATTTGACAAACGATCATCCGCATAGTCTCGAAATCATATCAAAAAAAGAAGACACAAATAAGAATAAAATTTCATCCCATCCACAGTCCCTCGAGGTTTGTTTCTTTTGATAAAGTTATTGCTCATCAATTATAAAATGTTCAAAATGTTTTGCAGGTTATTAACAAAAAACCACATCAACAACTGATACATCCTCAAAGTCTTGAAACTATTGGTGCAACTAGTAAAAATATAAACACAACGGATGATAACAATTTACCTCTCCATCCGCAAAGTCTTGAAACTATTAATTCAAAGAAGGTACGTTCCTTTATTTACTAACATTTTGATATTCTTTGTCGTAACAATATTAATTCATTAGTTTATCAATTTTAATTTAAAGACTTTACCGCAAAATACTTTGAAGAGAAATCAGTTGCCGTTATTACCGTACCTTAGTTATGGATCTGAAATAGTACATCCCATAGCTGAACAAAGTGACGAACAGTTTGCCAACGAAAGTTCTGGTGGATTTAGTCTTCGAGATTCTTATAGTCCGTTGTTGACACGCAAGATAACGAACGAGACAAATGTTGCTACCTCAAGTCGAGATCGAAGCCACAGTGCCGGAAAGTTTGATGATAGATTTTCCAGGTAGGTCGATTTTTTTTGCCCTTGAGATTCGATTGATCATGGGGAAACAAGGTTTCATATTGGAATTTGAATCTTTATAGATTTAATGGAGATATTGGGATAGACAATGACTCTGCCAATTCTCGAGATGCGTTGCTCGAAGAGCCAAAGCCTGGCATGGAAAGAAGATACAGTAATGCTAGTCAAAGTAGTCACGAATTCTCGGATGGAGAAAGATACAAAGAGAAACGATGGGACAAGTCTAAAACTATGGAAGATCCGTTGAATACCGGAAGCATCGTTGGGATAGATTGGTTATTCGAAAATAACGATTGCGCGATTGAACCATGGACAAGTAAAAGTGAGTTCATTTTTTAAAAGCGTAGTAAACGTTTTATACGTTCTAAAGAAAGAAAGAAAAAAAATAGGTCATTTCTAAGTTTTTTTATTTTCCAAGTACATGTTATTGCATTTGCATCCTTTTAATTTATGCTGCCAGTATTTTGGACATTTATTCGATCCGATGATACAGATACATCAGAAAGCCTACAGACGGCTAGTACGGATTGTAAGTTACTAATATCATAAATGTTTGTACACAGAACAGGAATGCCTATCTTAGCGTTGGAATTTCAACCTTTGTTATATTATTAGCTGAATTTGATATTAGTTCAATAGCTTTGAATTTATCACGATCAATATTATATGATTTTCCTCGATCTTGCTTGCAGATCTTCCTAGTAAAGAACCAGATTCAGGTTCTTCAAGCACAACGACTTTGAGTACAGAAAATGAAGTTAAAAGAAAGCTACTTCCACAAGTGGAAGTAGAATCTAAACGTCATCAAGGTGCAATTCCTAAACAAAGCCGTCCAAAAAATACAGTGGAAGCATTAGATGCGTTAAACGTCACAATCACGTCGATGAAGAAAAAAAAATTTGAAAGGCCGATAGAGAGGTTCAAAGAAAGAGAAAGGGAGAGGGAAAAAGGTAGAGAAAAAGAAAGACAAAGGGAACGAAAATTGGAGAGAGAAAGGGAAAGAGAATTGAAAAGAATGGCTGTGGAAAGCGAAGAACGAGAAAATCGAGAAGGGAAATTGGAGCAAACTAACGATTCGAATAACGAGTTGAACAATTTATTATCGAATTCTACTCCTCCTTTGTTAGCAGCTTTATTGAATACAGGTCGAGAATCATCGAATCAATCAAATACATCGATATCCGATCACCAAGTTAAACCGCCGAGTCGTCATTCGGATATGAGAAATCCGCGAGCCAAACATCGAGCTGTAAAACGATCGAGCAGAACAAGAACGCATCGAATGCCACGAAACACTAATCGAGATGATACTTTAGTGCCGCTGACAGCTTTGTTTGGATTAATATCTAACAGCGAGTGTCATTTTGCCACTCATCATAACGACACGTCGGAAGGAGCTGTACATTATTTCCGCGATGACAATGGTCGTTGGTTAGCTTACGCGTTCGACGAGAAGGGTTCTGGGACCGCCTCAGCGGCGCCGATGCCACCCAACATCAATAATGAAAAATTATTGAATACTTTACAACAACTCAATCAGAATATGCATGGCGAAGGAAATTGGGATCTCCCGGAGTCTTTGAGCAACAGTTACAGCAGTTTGTCGTTAAACTCTGCTGGTTTGACAGTCATAATCGACACTCCTCCTGTCTTATCCAGTCCTGCTAACAATCAAACAAAAACACAAAACTCACTGCCTTTGAATCTGGTATGCACAAACACTGGAACTTTGAGAAATCAATGTGTTTTAGAAACTTCCGAACGTGATTTTCATCACAACTTAATTTCACGTTCAGATTATATGGCCAATAGAAATCCTAGACTACAAAGTTTACTGGAAATTTTGAGTTTCAATCCATATCAGAGTACAGAATCTGGTAATAGAATACCTGTTTTATCATTGCCAACGCATCAAGAAAGCGATATGAACGCAAGTCTTTCGTGGAATCGATTTATGGACGGTTTAGATAGTTCTGATTCTAAATCAAAACAAACGAGATATTATTATAAATGGAAAATCGGCAAATTGCCGGACGTGAAAATACGATTCGATCGTTTATCTCTTCTGGCTTTGCTCGATCGAAATCTCACGATAATGGAGACCATATTGACTATTCTACTAGCCGTAATTGTTGCAGGTTTGGGCCTGTTGTTACTCCAACAAGGATTTTATCGTGATATATTTGCTTTTATATTCTGTTTCGTCACCGCTGGTTGTCAATATTCATTGCTAAAATCTGTGCAACCTGACGCCGCTTCTCCGACTCACGGTTTCAATCGTATCATAGTATTTTCAAGGCCAGTTTATTACATCATATGTTCAGGTTTCATATTAATATTTAACGAATCATTAAAAAGTTGTAAGAATTCCGAGTTTCGCGTGTACGGCTTGCGCGTGGCGGATTGTAACGTTTTGTTGCAAATCCGCAATATTTTACTTATATTTCTGTTATCATTTCCAATCTTATTCTCGTTGGGATTGTTTCCGCAAATCAATACATTTTTAATGTACCTTTGCGAACATCTTGATATTCATTTATTCGGCGGCAACGCCACTACAAGCCTCGTTTCTTCTATCTACTGTTTGGGACGGAGCCTGATTACCGTTCTCGTGCTTTACGGATTCGCTTACGGAGCCTTGACGGAGCCAAAATCTTCCCAACACATATTGTTTTCCATATTTGCTGGATTACTCGTAGCAGTATCTTATCACTTAAGCAGATCATCTTCCGATCCTAGCGTTATATGGGATATCGTTAAATCCAATCTCTGGCCGCCTGATATATACGAAGAAGAAGAAAAAGAAGCGAAGATCATTGAAAATACCAATAAGAAGGAGAATCAGCCTCAGAAGACCATCCACAGGGAAAGTAAAATCAAAACCATCGGGGAAAATAAGAAGAAGGAAACTGTGAAAGTGAAAGTCGAGGAACAGATGTCGGATTCGGAATTGGTGGATCCCCTTCCAGAAAAATTAAAAGCGACTGTAAATGCGAGGTTGAAAAATGATTTAATAGTGTGCACAGTTATAGGAACATTGTCTTTTGGACTTCACTGCTCAACTGTATTCTCAGCATTGCAACCAGAATTGAATCCAATTTTATGGGGTATTGCAAGCTGTTTGGGATTTCTTTTACATTACATCGTTCCACAGCTGAGAAAACAATTACCCTGGTTGTGCTTGTCAAGACCCGTACTGAGAAGTCATGAATATCCCTTGTTCGAAGTACGTGAACCCGTGAAGATAATGTGGTTCGAAAAAGCTTACGTCTGTCTGTGCTTCCTCGAAAGAAATATTCTTTATCCTCTTGTCTTCTTAGGAGCATTAACGGAGTGTTCTTCGAAAATAATACTTAAATTTGGAGCAAGCGTTGGTGCATTAATCATCGTTGTGTGCGGTTTAAAGTCTTTGAGATCCGCATATTCCGATCCATCGTCTCGCTATCTTGTTATTGTGTTCTCCGTATTATTTTTTAAATTGGATTTTCGGGACCTCAGTGAAACCTTTTTGGTGGATTATTTTATAACGAGTATAGCATTTGCCAAGGTCTACGAACTGTTGCTGAAAATTCGATTTGTAGTTACATACATCGCCCCGTGGCAAATCACATGGGGAAGCGCATTTCATGCATTTGCCCAACCGTTTTCGGTTCCCCATTCGGCAATGCTTTTCCTACAAGCTGGTATATCAGCGATATTAAGTACACCTTTGAATCCCTTATTGGGAAGTGCCATTTTTATATCCTCGTACGTCAGACCGGTCAAATTTTGGGAACGAGATTACAAAACGAGAAGAGTCGATCATTCGAATACTCGAATGTCGTCGCATTTAGATCGCAATTTGGGAGCCGATGATAATAATCTGAATTCAATATTCTACGAACAGTTGACTCGTTCTCTCCAACATAGCCTTTACGGTGATCTCGCCCTTGGACGTTGGGGAAGTGTGGAACAAGGAGATTGCTTTCTACTTGCCTCTGATTATCTCAACTGTCTCGTACATGTTATTCAATTGGGGAATGGTTTAGTTACCTTTCAACTTAGAGGACTCGAGTTCAAAGGAACGTATTGTCAGCAAAGAGAAGTGAGTTGAAATTCAATCATCTATATTCAATCCTTGATCTTCAATTAATTTTTTCAATATCGTTTCAATTCATTTCAGGTTGAAGCAATATCGGAAAGCATCGAAGATAACGATAATTGTTGTTGCTGCGAAATGGGTCATTTTTCAAATATGCTTAGCGTAAATGCTGCTTTTAGTCAACGTTGGCTGGCTTGGGAGGTTGCCAGTGCAAAGTATGTACTCGAGGGATACTCGATTTCAGACAATCCTGCTGGATCGATGCTACAAGTTTTCGAGTTTCGGAAAGTATTGGTTACTTATTACGTGAAAAGTATTGTTTTTTACGCTTTAAAATCACCGAAATTGAAAAATTGGTTAGAAAATTCCGATATCAGTGAAGCTCTTAGATTAACTCTCGAACAAAATTTTGTTGATCTCGATCCCGTTTTTAACATGAATATCGATGAAGATTTTGATTTTCGAGCAAGCGGTATCACTAGGAACAGTTTTTGCAACGTGTATCTCGATTGGATACAATATTGCGCTGTGAAATATGATAAGGTGAATGAATTAAAAAAATATCTTGTACGTAATGTTGCACATTTTTCAATTCTAGATATTAATATACCATATTTGTATTTTAGTCATTAGATAGAACACGCGATTCGTGTCTCGTGTCCCTTTGCTTGGCACTTAGTCTGTTAGGGAGGCGTGTCTTGGGAGCTGCATCCCACAACACTGTGTCGAGTGTGGAATTCTTTTTGTACGGCCTACATGCACTCTTCAAAGGTACGTTAATTAATCTATTCATTTCATAAGAATTCACTTTCATCAAAATAATACCTGTTTAGGTGATTTTCGTATAACATCGGTTCGGGATGAATGGGTGCTCCACGACGTGGATTTATTGCGAAGCGTTGTGGCCAAAGGAGTACGAATGGCGTTAAAACTACATCAAGATCATTTTATGAGTCCCGAACAATATATCGAACCATCTGCTTTATACGAAGCCATTGATAGTTACGATAAAAATTTAGTCATCAGTCACGAAGCTGATCCTCTTTGGAGAAATGCTGTTCTAAGTGGAGCGTCGAGTCTTTTAGCACTGAGGTAACGCATAACTTATTTTAATGATTCAATTTACATTCAGAAATGAATGTTTTCAAATTTAACTGTCGTTTCAGACATGTTCTCGATGACGGCATCGACGAATACAAAGTAATCATGCTGAATAAACGTTACTTGAGTTTTCGAGTTATAAAAATGAATCGTGAATGCGTCCGCGGTCTTTGGGCAGGCCAACAGCAAGAACTAGTATATTTAAGAAACAGAAATCCAGAACGTGGCTCGATACAAAACGCTAAACAAGCATTACGTAATATTATAAATAGTTCGTGCGATCAACCAATTGGATATCCAATTTACGTATCTCCTTTAACAACTAGTTACGCAGAAACTAATGAACAATTATGTTCGATAGTAGGAGGACCATTGAGCTTAGGTGTCATTAAAAATACTATATTAACATTATGGAGAAGGTATGAATTGGAAAATTTTTTATTTAATAGCACGAATATTTTCTTGTTAATTTTATATTTGTCGTGTTTTTTAGAATAAGAAGAAGATGTGGGCAAGGTTGTTCATCGGGTGGGACAGGATCTCAAGACGATGGAGGATTTGGGAATGATGGAGTATATGCAATGACTACATACAATATTCATACTGGTCATTATAATAATATATGAATTTCAGTATTCATGTACAGTGGATTGCCAAATTGTTAGGGACATTCACATTTTTTTTAATTTTCTCACCTCAGGCGCACTTGACTGCTATTTCAAAAGGTATAGCTCTATTGAAACCATGGACAAAAACCATATTAAAACGGATAGAAACAGATCATAATCGAATCTGTTTTTAACTGGCAGTTTAAATAATGAGTGTTGCTGTTGAAGGTTATATTTGTGTTTTGCAATTTTTTAAATAATGCGAGAGCCGCAGAGTCCTAAGGATGTGAAAAAGTGAAAGACGTATTCAAATATTTGGAATTGAGATATTTTATAAATGAATAAATGTTTGGAATCACAAATGAAAGAAAGTGCCAAACGGTGCATAGAAAGCATGCTCAGGCATATAAAAATCCTTATTGAGGCAAAAGGACGTGTCACTAAGTACTGATCAGTAAATTCTTTACACTTATTGATTTGAATTTTAATTGTATACTTATTATACATTTTTGTCTTATATTGCTTCCGGAACAGCGATAGTATATTACTATAGTATTATTTTCCAAAAACAGTCCTATTTTTCTTATTAATTCAAGACTTCAATAATTCACGAAAATATTATTGTAATATCGTAACACACGTAACTGTCCCTAATAATTTTGCAACCCACTTTATTTCCATATATTATTATTTACTTCATTCGTTAATTTTTTAAATTAGGATACGGAGGTCACAATACATCTGGTTCGCAATCAATGGATTCTGGTTGCCAGATTGGTAGTTCGGCTGGCCGGGGTTCACTTGGACGAGTGAATACAGGTTCTCTTGGTGGCAATCGAGGTTCTTTGGCTTCGGTTGGCAAACCTACTAGTTCAACTTTAGCCAGTTTAGCTGGACTTCTTAGTAATACTGATATTAAAAACGAATCCAAGAGTGAAACTAGTTTTTCCAATAAGTTTGAAAAAGAAGAAGTCTTTCAGAGAGTACGTGTAAGTATGTCTTTTGAATTTGATATTGAATGGAAATACACAATTCTATCATTGTTAATGTTTCTTTTTTACGTTTAAATTAGATTATGGATCCTAATCAAGTGTACGACGCGATCAATTTGGGTCGTCGAATAGATGTGATATGGCCTGACGAGAAGATGAGACAACAGGGTGGACGATCCGGTTGGCAACATTGGGTACCGGAAAGAGGTATGGAAGGTTCTGTTGTTCATCGTTGGTCCCCTAATCATCGTGATCCAAATCGTCGATCGCATGTTGATAAAGTCATTTTGCTTGTTAAAATTGATGATAAATACGTTCCAATAGCAGAGCAAGGTATTAGAGATTTAGGGGCAGAGGTTTAGTCGCATATTTTTCTAATCCTTACAACTTAGTATCAGTGGTGGATTTAATGAGCATCAAATCTATTATCTAAGTACGTTAATGAATTGTCATACTTTTGAAAATTTTATTCGTGATATACAATTCTACGCATAGTAGTCGATTATTGTCTCATTATGAAACCTGATATCCAAATTTATTTTGAAAATAGCGTTTTCAGTGATCGTCAGATAAAAAGACTGAGGAAGACTTAAGTCTAATTGTTATATTTTTTAAAGGAAACTCGTGTTGTTTCTTTAGCGTCATATATTTTTTCAAAATCCTTCGACTTGGTGAGAATATTTTCTCTCTTTAGGATTAGGTGATCTGATTTTTGGTTTACATTATATTGTAAAGATTTCAACCGTTGCAGATCCTCATGGTAACTATAATTTTCAATAGAATTTTACGCTAAACAAAACAATCCCATAAATGAAAATAAACCTTGCTTTGAATCTGCTAATGGATCGACATTGCATAACGTATACTTGATAAGATGTTATATTATGGCAAAATTTTACTTCACACGTAAAATGATCTATAACCTAATCAAAGTTACTCAATGCAAGTGAATTGTATCATGTTGTACCATATTGTATATGATACTATTTTTAATTAATTTAACAGAAATAATGTAAATAAGATGTTACTTGTCATCAAATAATTGATTTATATTTATTAAGTAAATAAGTGTGGTATGTACGGTTTTCTAAGAGGAATGCTGAAGCATTATTAGCTTGTGTTTTATCATTGAATTTAATTCAAGACACAAGCTGTATAACGTTTTTGTTTAAAAAAAATGAATTATCTCTACAAGATCAATTTGAAAATCCAGTACCCTAATTACAACTTGTACCAAATTTTTATATTGTTTTTGTTTGTTCTCATATTGAATCTATAAATTATTTTTGTTAACAAACTTACTTTACTCGAGAAAATTACTTGAGATTTATGAAATGATCTTTTCAATTCTAAGAATTGAATTTTTAACGGATTGCTCTTTCTCCCTAGAACACTTATCCATTTGATTATATTATATAAAAATATTGAATACTTACTTAATATAAGCGAAAGACCTAAGAACAAAGCGATTCATAAAAATAGAATGATAACAAGTAGCATCCTTTGAAAATGTAAATAATATTATATCTGTTTTTCTACATTTTGTTACATTTTTTTAAAGTACTTGATAAGCTGTAAATAATATAATTATCCGAGATTGAAGCATCTGTATGTATTTACTGAATGTGTCCAGATGAAAAACAGGTTTCGTAGGATGTACCCGATGCACTTTTAATTACATTCTTCCATAGGTTTTATCTCTACGCTCACATTCGCATCGTATGTGGAGAACAAAGCTGAGTTGTGGTATGCTCTCTTTGCGCATGTAAAATCCTACTCTAATTTTGATATTAAAATCATGATTTCAACGATTCTCATTCGATTCGGTTATTCCAGGTAAAATATGACCATTGTCATTTTTTCTTACTTACAAAGCCACACGAAAGTAGTTTATTTTAATATTTTCGCTTGAAAAATCCGGCTGAAGTTTCATTATAATTCATCCATCAAACATAGATGGCTATAAGCTAGTAGATTTCACATTCGATTTTGAAGCAAAAACACATCTGAATCTGAAAAAAGATGAAACGTCGTTAGATGATTTATTCTGTTTATGTGGTATTTTAAAAGTGCATCGTTTGAATTATGCAAAGTTTCCATGTATTTATTAATATACGAGCTTGTCAAATACGGAAAGATTATGAGTTAATTGTAGTTGGCAAGTATGCAAACAAAAAAAAGTAAGCTTTTAGAAAATTATTAATGCATCAAGAAAAATAAATTAACAGTATTCTTCTTTTTAAATTCCATTGCAAAGTTCTTGACTCACTCGTATATATATATATATATCTAAAAAAACAGGACCACGAGCTGTATCACTGTTTCCATTCACTAATCATGCGAATAAAAAGTACGGCATTATTGCCAAAAATCTTGTTTAAAGTCACAATGCATATGTTTATGTATTTGTACATACGTGTATATTATAAAAAAAATATTCATCTTTATATTTTCATATGAGAAATGTACAATTTTTTATGAAGTAGTGACGGATTTTATGAAAAATGCCATCCTTTTTCCAAATTTTGTTGAAATTATATAAATTCACAAATCTATTACTTCATTATCATTACAGTCAGAGTATAGAATTTCGTTTGTTGAAAATAAACAAAAACGATTATGAAAGGTTGTACATTTCACATCTCAAACTTTAAAGAATGATTGATTTTTTTAAAAGATGCCGAGTAGATTGAAGAGTCCTGAAGCAAAATGAAATTTTTCGTCAACTTCTCTCATAAATCTTGTAATAAATAGGAAATTTTGAATAAACAATAACAAAGTGCGTACTTGAAATTGAATTCTAAATATATATTCTTTGTGAATTTTCAAAATTTGGAAAATGCTTGGAATTTCTTTACATAAATTTTTCTTGTAAATTCGCCAAGAAATTCTGTACAGTGCAGAAATTTAGTGACGAAATCACAAAATTATTTCTTTTCCAAATTGTTTTGCAATCGACAGATTATCATTGAAAGAACCGAATTCGTATTCAGATCTCACTTTTAATTCCGTACTTTGTTATTACAAACTTCAAATTGGTAGTTGTCGCATCATTTTTGAATAGAATCTTCGTAAGATATTATACGCTTGTTCCAATGCTTTGAGGCCCTTGAAATCTAAATGTTGAAACAAATAAAACAGTAATCTGTAAAACAAATTGACAAAATCCATAACACGATGAAATAGTGTGATCATTTTTACATGTATACTTATTGATCAATTTATTCAACTATTGTTTTATTCATAAACCTGAATAGTTAGCTAAGATGAACTCGGCAACTCATTACTTTACGTTTTGTCATAGAACATCAAGAAAAGACAAATTTAAGGATTATGGTTGAATTTATTATTTGTTTTTCCGTATTTACTATACAAATTAAACGGTTAAAATAATTCAAATTGTATACTTGTTACGAGTAATATAGTAAACATTGCAGGGTCGCTTGCAAAAAATGAAATTGATGGAGAAAAAAAATAAAATAAAAAAGTCAAAGTTGTAAAAATAGGGTGTAATTATCAGTTGTTGTGGAACAATATATATATCTCTAGCACACCTAAATAGCTAATATTTTAATTATTTGATGATACGAAGATGAATCAACTGATTTTTTTTGCAAGTGACCAGCAACTCACAACATTGCCTTATATAATGGTGACAAAAAGAATTGCACCTGACTGATGAAGAAAATTTTAGCTAGTCTTTTAATTGTTGGTATACATTTATGTATTGCTTGCTGCCAAAAGAGAGAAATCAGCTTTTCCAATGGAAAAACACTGTGCAGTAATATTTTTTAATATAACAGCTGGTATATTTTCGTTATTACATAGTACTTTCTTACATTTATCATAGATTTTGGAAGAAAAATAAGAAAAACAAAAACAAAAGTACCGTAAAATGCATTAAATTGAACGGTGATCAAATTGTACAGTAACGACTCAATGAGGAAAAAAATGTATATTCATAAATTAAATAACTTTGGAAAAAAAAATGTGAACAAATGATCCGAATATGAATTGAATTGGAATTATATTGCGAGCTGTATTCTATAGATACACTTATATACTATAAAATTCAGATCATATTCAGTTCCTCGAATTATGCACAGAATTATGTATGTAAAATCGCATTTATATGCAGTCCAAGCTCTCAATATAATTTTACTTTAATCGTCGTTTGGATGAAACGAAAGGTAGACAATGAGCAATATGCTTCCATTTTCAATACAATGGATTAAATTTGATAATAGTTGAATACAGGTTCTATTTTGAATAGGTGAATAACAGGAAAGGGAATCCTATTAGATGTGAAGTGAAAATCAAATAGGCCAAAAAGTTTAGTTGATTCTCATCATAATAGTTTGTAAGCATAATTTTTAATACTGTAAAGACTTGTTAGATTTTAAAGAGGCCGTTAATATCAATTATCATAAATGTAATGTATTATGTGACATAAAATTAACTGGAATCATTTTGTAATTATGTTAATATTGTCGCAATCATATATGGTACATTATAAAGGAAGTTTATAAAAAAAGGTTTAATATAAGAGTTTTTATTGTAAAGATTATTATTCATAATAAATGAAGACAAATGTTACCTTTTTAAATAGATTTATATTTCGTCTTGGTTGTCTTTACAATAAACATCAAATCTTCGTGAGTACCCGAGAAATGGTTGTTTATATTCGTAAGGCTGAGAAAGGTATCTAGTATACATACATATCTATCTATATGTGTAAAATTCACAACAGTACGTGGTATTGCACGCAAAAAAATAATCACATAGCTTCCCAATAGAAAGATAAAGATATATGTAGTTTTGGTTTTACAAATATAAGTCTATCGATGAATTACTCGTTACACGCATACACACATATACAAAATATGACTGACTTTTATCATAAAAATAAAAAATATGAGTTATAATTAAAATACATAAAGTCGATAACAAATTTTCCAAGTGTTTGTTCCCAGAGGTACGTGAGAGAGAGAGATATAAGATTGAAAATCCTATAGACTAACATGGTCTAGCGACACAGGGAGGAGTAGAAAAATCAATTCAAGTTCACAAGCATTGAATCTATTCAACTATTTGGAGTCTCTGTATTGGAGGGATCGACGGTAAGCTTTTGAATTAAATTTTCTATCATATCCGAATCTACCAAACCAATAAATTTATCCACCACTAAGCCATTGGAAATTGCTATTACAGCTGGCACAGCTTTGACTTCGAAAATGTGTACCAATTCTGGATTTAATTCGACGTTAACTATGGCAAGATTCAGTTCATCCATAGGTTCTATCAATTCTATGAGTTTAGGCGTCAATATTTTACAAGGATCACACCATTCGGCGTGGAAGTTGACTATGACAGGTACTTTGCCATTCATTACTTTAGTTACAAACTCACTATTATTATTTATATCGAATCGCTTATTATTTTTGTGACATAAAGAAAAGCGTCGTGCCATCAAAGGCATGTATTTACTGAAATTACGGAACATATTGCAGGTTTTGAATTCAAGTACGAAGCAAGCGTATTTGTACTATCATAACATCAAAGTTTGATGGTCCATTCAGTCTTACTATGATCTAAACAGCTGATAAGATTATTCGTTTGTGATAATATCCTTGTTTTTGATTCTGAAAATAATATTTCAAATGTGAGATATATTTTTTATAAATATAAGGACTAAAATTGTTGGAAATTATGAATCGTACCCAGTTGTTTAGAAAGTCCAGGTCGTTATACGTATTGGCCTATTGGATTCCAATAATCCAAATTTCAGGTACCCTAAGAAGCCAATGAGAGATGAAATAGCCAATAGTATGAGAAGTAATAATCTCCAGATAAACAAATGGTCATAAAGCTGGAAAAAAAAAGAATATTTTATTGGAATAATCATGAGATTTAAATTGATAAATGGAATTCAATGATGAATGGAAAGGTGATACAAAGCGAGAGCTGGGAGATAGCTGAAACTTTTATATGTGTTAATTATTGGAAACATATCTTGAAGAGATCAAACATTTCATCCTTTGAGTATACACAAGTGCGAATTCGCACCAACCATTTTAATAATTTTCATTTTTCGTCAAAAATGAATTTTATTCTTGCATTTTTTTCACTAATCAAATGGAATATTTGTGGACATTCTTCCATACCACGTTAATCTGCACAGTTTTTCCTTCAAATTAGAAGAAAAAAAAAATCAAATTGGGCGAACAGGAGCAGAGTTATTAATCAATAAAGTTGCGTGGTGCGAATTTGCACCTGTGTGTACTCTAAAGGTGTGAAAGGATGTGGGTACTTGAAGGGTTAAAGAAAAATTATGCTATGTCATGTTAATGTTATAACATTGTTATATAATTACAAATGTTTATATCGAAATGGAAGGTGACTAATGTGGGTATATTGTATGTAAGATTCGATATGACATCATTGAAATGACAACTGTATAGAAAAATTCATGATTCATAGATTCTATATAAAAATTATGTCTCCTAGTTTTAGCTCGATGAAAAGTGATTGACATGTGAAGGGAAAATTAATTGTGGTACAGTTAAGGCATATAGAAGTGCATTTCACTCTAATTGAAATTGTGCATATAGTTTAGCAATGAAAAGTATTTGCACTTGTTGATATATACCTTATTTCCACGGATGTGAGATTTTTCTGAACCTCTCGGAATGCTAATAAGAATCATTGTCAATATTCCTACGATAATAATTATGAGAAAACCGAATTTCTTTTCAACTCTCAACGATATCAAGAATATTACTCCAGCTAAAAGCCATAGGCTCAAAATAAGGAATAATCCTATACCAACTCCTAATACTAAAGTAGTCATTCTTCTGTGGGACAAACAATTTCACAGAGAAAATTGAATTATTTGAAATATTGAAGAATCCAAGTACCAAAGAAAGTTACGCTAAATTGATGAGCAACAATGTACAAAATTGTTATGGAAAAATTATGATGATAGGACGAGAGTATCCTGTGAAAAAAAATAAAATTGTTTCAAGGCAATGAATCGAGGAATGAAGACTGAAGATTTACTTGCAGATTAATTTATGAAAAATAGATGATAAAATATAATGATATACATGAAAAGTTGATAAAACATGCAAAGTTATGGGAATTTTTGAAGATTGCATGAAATTTGCAATTACAATTCAGTCGAGATTACGAGGAAGTGTAATTATTATAATTTTTGCTTACTATCGATTATTAATGTCCTCATTTTCGCAGTCTAAAAATAAATGTTGCTATTCTATGATTATATGATTGAAAATTAACGACAAAAATGATGTTTAGTTGTCTATGGCACAACGGCACAGCCATTGGCCTTCACTTCAAGGAAACACGACTTTTATAGCAAAAATTGTAATTCTATAAGTGCAGTTCAGAAACTTCATGTATGATGCCGTGACCGTCGTCTTTAAAGGTCTAGCTACACAAGCACGGAAACGTGAACGTAAGAAACGGAAGGCTGTGCAGAAACCGTAAACGAGATCTGCACTTTACTATACGAGCTAGACCTTAAGAGGATACCAGAGTTACCATCGGAGCACGTTTTCGAAATTCAAAATTCGGGCTCTGTACAGACCTAGATGAAGTCTCAAAGAATCATCCCTGAAAATTGCAGATTATTCATGATTCAGTTTTGAGTAATTTGGCAAAAACAGACCGTGCTCTGATAGTAAGCTCATATTCACTTAAGAGGATACCAGCGATCCCCGTTGATGCAACCCGCCATACAAGCGTAGCGACTGAGTAAACATTTTCTCGGCGAAAAAACTCTGAATTGAATTCATGAAGAAGTATGAAATTTTCAGAATCAATCTTCAATCCTTTATCTACTGCTGCACATCGCCCGAATTTTGAATTTCGAAAACAAAATTTGTGTTATCGACTGAGAAAAAAATATTTTTTCGAAATTCAAAATTCGGGCAATGTACAGCAGCAGATGAAGGATTGAAGATTGATTCCTGGAAATTTCATACTTCTTCATGAATTCAGTTCAGAGTTTTCTTGCCGAGAAAATGTTTACTTACTCGGTAAGCTTGTATGGCGGGTTGCATCAGCGGGGATCGCTAGTTAACCCTTAAGAGGATACCAAAGTTATCATCGGAGCACGTTTTCTTGCACTAAGATACTCGAAACTGAATTCATAAAAAAATCTGAGATTTTCAGGGATGATCTTTGAGACTTCCAAATTTGGAAAAAAAATGTTTTTTCGAAATTCAAAATTCGGGTTCAGTACAGACCTAGATGAAGTCTCAAAGAATCATGCCCTGAAAATTTCAGATTTTTTTATGAATTCAGTTTCGAGTATTTTAGTGCGAGAAAACGTGCTCCGATGGTAACTTTGGTATCTTCTTAAGACTGGAAGGCTCCATGGTAGCGACACCATTAGAAGAAAGGAGAAAGGGGATGTTTTCACAACTCGGACCTCTTTTTTTTCTGATGGTGTCGATACCATGAATTTCCAGCCTCAAATGATACCAACGTTTTCTCCGGACCTCTCTTTTTATCGTATTGGTTTGTCTTTTTCTAATCAACGTGCTCGGATTGGCAGTATCACGTTTTCCGTTTACATCTTCATGCTGGTTGGCTTAGAAGAAAAATTCAACCAATCATATATTTTTCTTAAAAAAAAAACAACGTGATACGGACCATGATTTTAACATTGTGTTAGCAGTCTCTGCTATTCATCTCTAATGCTGGTATCATCTCAAGGCCTAAACCAGCCTAGACCTTAGAGCACATATTACTGGAGCGAGCACACTGATCTCTAATTACACTGGGTGAGGTATACAGGCCCCCCAGTATATAATTCTTGTGGCGAATTAAACGTGATACAGCCATTTGTATTCCGGGCTAAATGTTCTGTTTGTGCAGCAAATTCGAATATTATTAATATGTTCTGTCAAATATACTAATATTAATCCAATATTAATCGTTATTATCGTTCGATATGATGAAAAACTCTGTGGAAGAACAGTGCATCACAGTTTGAATGATTTAAAACTTTATAATGATTTGAAATATTTTTCCTTCTTTCAAACTAGAACAACTCAATAATCAATAACAGTAGATCATTATGTGAAGTTGAAAAGATATCGGGAACAATTGGGAGGATAAATCAATAATTTGATGACTGTATGAATATACAAAATATATTTCCCTGTAAACATATTCATGAAGTTTAAATTTGCCGCTAAAAATTGAGCATTCAGCCTGGAATGCAAATAGCGCTCACCTCTTCAATTCGTCACAACGATTTTTACGTATACCCCATTCATTGAGCTCTATATACATACTGGAGTGAGCGGGTGTGAATGTGTCCTTGTCTATTCGATCATAATGACGAGAGAGAAACTCGAACGGGTGTGAATCTCTGTTTGTTCAATAGATGGCGTTTTCTTCGTCTAATACCCTCTCTCTCTCTCTCTCTCTCTCTGCACACGCGGTTCACGCGGTTGTATTGCTGCGCTCACTGAGCAGTGATCCCAGAATGCGGGAGCTGGTGGCCCCCACCAGCGGTCGGTGGTACACTAATACTGTTTCATCGCGTGTCCGTGTGAACAGAGAAGGTCTATATTCTAGACTTTCTTTCTTTCTCATACGAACGCGCGGTGAGACAGTGTTAGTGTCCTGCCCACCGCGTGGTGGGGGCCGCCAGCTCCCGCATTCTGGGATCACTGGCGCTCACTCCAGTATGGTAGTACGCAAGAAGCCCGACCGTTAATGAGCCCGACTGTTTGTCATTGGCTAAAAACTGGTGATTTTTAATGAATTCACCAACCATTCCTAGCGACCAACCAATAGTAGTGGAGTCGGATACAACTTTTGGAGGACAACAGAGAAACGAAACGGTAGGGCCTTAAAGCATATACTACTGGAGCGAGCAAAGGCTACGGAGAAGTGTGGGTAGTTTGTATTAAAGACAGAATGAGTGTTCCGACTTTTAGACAGTGCTATCGTTGTTTGAATCCCATTGGATCAAAAGAGAGACAACTGCCTATAAGTCGGATCTCTCTCTCTCTCTCTCTCTCTCTCTCTATCAATTCAACCACACTTATTTCTATTGAAATCATAGGCAATGCTCGCTCTAATAGTATATGCTCTAAGGGTAGGGCAGGTTGCAGACCTGCCGAGACTTGTCTTGAACAATTTACCAAACTGGGCCCAGACTTGGGAATGATAAGATCAGGACAAGCTTGGGCCAGTGGTTTCGCCAAGCCCGGTCCAATTCATTTACCAAGCATCAACCAATGCTTTTTTGATCGCAGATATGGATGAAAAAAGTAATTGATTCATATTTCAGTTCATGACTTTCTCCCTCAGAATACCGTACATGAATTATCTTAAAACGATGGAAAAAATGTGACAAGATTGGGACAAGCTTGTATGATCATTGGAAAATTTGCGTTCTTTGATATTTCAATCAATTTTGATTCTATTGTTGAATTATAATTTTGATCGAAATTCAGTCAATATTTATAAACATTGTGCCACTTATGTAGGCAACATTGGCACGATTGTTCTCAACGAATGTTCGATTTTTACACTTGTGCCAAGCTTGTAACAAATGTAGTGACCATTTCAAAATACTTAACAAATGTACCATGACTGACTATCCATTGGGAACAACGGGATAATCATGGAACAATATTGGACCGATTGTTTCTCACGAAGATTTGTTTCTGACACATGTGCCAACCTTGGGACAAGTTTGGGTTTTTTTCAGTCTTGGCAATACTTGAAACATAAAATATTATAAAAAAAACAAACCGATTCAAAAAATCTGACTTCATTTTTGTATTCAGCACATCATACTCGCTTTGAATCAGTGTCCAAACCTCAAGATATCAAATAGCTGTTGTCCAGTGTAATGATTAATAATCAATGATTAGTACTTGAAAATAATAATTCAATTTTTATATTTTATCAATCCTGTGTACAAAATTTGCTGACACAATTCTTCAATATAAATTTCAGAGTAGAAAAACATTCCTAAGGTATATAATTTTCATATAATTATATATTAATTTTATATATAATTCTGAGAATTTTTTCGCTCAGGTTTTGATGCAATTCATAAACAAACTAGGTAAGGATCTTTCGATACAATTTTCTTGTAATCATGTGACAGGTTATTCCAGAGGATATTTTTTTTACTCACTTTCCTCGTGAACGATCATTCAAGGAAAATTACATCATCAAGCTTTGAATCGTTCATGAAATAAATTTGTAATCAAATACAAAATTGCTAGAGTGTACATTTGTATCCATCTCGCCCAATGACATACTTATTCGCTATATTTCATTGAGAAAAATAGATCATGGAATCCTCTCAATCATTTTTAATTAGATTACACTGCCGTCCTAAGCCGAAAGACTGTATGTCAACAAAGTTCATCTCCATTTTTCATATGTGCATATTCGAATGGATTTTTGATTTGTGTTTCAATTCAAAAAATGTTTATTCCATTGAAAACTATTTGAAAAACTGATTTAGAAATCACGGAGTGGGTATCATTCAACATGTATAAGTTCAGATAAAATGCTTAGGGTGGCAGTATAGAATGTTAGACTCTAGATTTTTCATTTTTTTGCTGTCATAATGACATTTTTTCAATTTTTAAAATGTAATTTTAATTAAAAGGTATCGAATTTTCTTCGAAATTTTCAGAAATTATATATATCTTTTATATCGGAAAGAATCGATCCTTTTCAAAGACTCCATCACTAATGGCAAGATCAAAGCAATTTTAAATGAGGTTTCTTTGAGAGGTGCTGAAGAATTTTGAAAGATTTCGCAAATGTGTGATGAATTCAAATTCTTTTAGAAGCTCTTCAAGAATGATTTTGATTTTAAAAGAGTTCTTTTTTTCAGAATTCATTAATGCTTCTCGTGTGTTATTCGCACAGCGAATTCTCCGATCCAAAATTCATTTCGAAAAGTTTTCATTGAAAGCATGTTCCCAAAACGACACTAGAATTATATAGAATCCTGTATCTTTCAATAATAATCTCTTCAGGAATCTCATTCTTGAAATTCCAAGCAAGAAAAACAAGAACACATCATTCAATAGGGAGTATTTAAAATTGAGATTCAAACGCAGTTTTGGAAATACATTTTGCGTTGCAGGTGACATTTTTCATCCAAATTTGGATTAATAAAAGATGTTGAAGAATGTGTATGAAGTACAGATGCCCAATTTTTGCAGTATCGATACTTTTTAATAAAATATATTTATCAAGTTTCAATAGAAGTTTTATAAAAATTTGATACATATTTTATAAAAAAGTCCATAGGATGACACATAGATGGCGTTACTAGAATTTTTTCCATATGATTTTCATTTAGTACTAACCTTCAAACGATACATGTGTAATTTTGATAACAATCTGACTATTGATTCGTGAGTTATAGCATTTTGTGTATAGCAACTTTTGTTATTGGAAAAGAACAGAAAAAAATGAATTCCGAGTTTTGATAAAGCATTGCTTTTTGATGAAAAAAAGCCAGTGGAAGCCGACCAATGGCTTGTTAAACATTATCCGGATTCTGCTCCATCGAGACAAATGGTAGAGAAGTGGATTGATGAATTTAAACGTGGTTGTACCAGCACAAATGATGCAGAGCGCAGTGGACGCCCAAATGAGGCTGTTATTCCAGGAAACATGAGAAAAACCCACAAATTCGTTACGAACGATCGCACACTCACAGAAAGGGTTTCTTGAAATGAGAAAAAAATGAGTTTTGTCCCAGCGACAAGAAAAATTTTCTCATTTCAAGAAATCCTTTCTGTAAGTGCAAATTGAAGGTGCACGACTTAGCTAACATTGTCAAGATATCAGATGGTAGTGTTTTTACTATTTTACACGAACATTTGGTTATGCGAAAGCTCTGGGCAAAGTGGGTGCAGCGTGAGCTCACACTGAGAAAAGAGCGATTTAGAAGTTCGGCAAATAGTGATATACTTGTTCGATAAATCTAAATACTGCTGAACATTCAGCAATGTTTCATGAAGTTCCAAGAAGGATTACTGAATTCTACAATCGTTGTTATATAATACAATATTCATGATCAAATTCGCTGTGTATCACTCAATTGCTAAACGCTTAGGAATTGAGTGACATACAGCAAATTTGGTCGTGAATATTGTATTATATAATAACGATTGTACAACACTGAGTAACGTGAAGCAAAATTCCAGCAACGTTTCCTGAAATTTCACAAAACATCGTTGGAAGTTCAGTAATATTCAGATTTATCGATCAAATATAATACTATTTACTGAACCTCCAAATTGCTCTTTTCTCAATGCACAGTCGACCAAAAACAACAACGAATTGATGCTTCAGAGGAGTGTTTGGCGCTGTTAAACCGCAATAAAATCGAATTCCATCGTCGATATGTGACAATGGATGAAACATGGCTTCACCATTACACACCAGAATCCAAAAGACAGTCAGCTGAGTGGACAGCAGTCGACGAATCGAATCCAAAGTGAGCAAAGACACAACAGTCGGCCGGTAAGATGATGGCGTCTGTATTTTGGGATGCGAAGGGAATAATATTCATCGACTATCTCCAAAAAGGAACCACCATCAACAGCGACTATTACTGTGCACTTTTGGATCGATTGAAGGCTGAAATCGCAAAGAAACGGCCACATTTGCCATCTTTTTCATCACATCGATGAAAAAGATGGCAAAATTAAATGAATTGTGCTCCGAATTGCTTACCCGCCCACCGTTTTCTCTAGATTTAGCCCCCAGCGATTCTTTTCTGTTTTCAGATCTCAAGAGAATGCTCGCTGGCAAGAAATTTAAGTCCAATGATGAAGTAATCGCTGAAACGGAGGTCTATTTTGAAGAGAAATCGTGGTATAAAAGGGGTATTGAAAAGTTAGAAAATCGCTATACTCGTTGTATGGAACAATAAAATCGAGGTTTGTCAAACTTTTGTATTTTTCTTACTTATCCTACGCACATAATGAATGACTTGGTACTACGGTTTAGTTATGGTCCCATACCGGTCCTATACAAGTTTCATCCTCATCGGTTGAAAAATGTGGGAAAAAATCTGTAGCGATTTGCATTGTTTAAAAATTTTTTTCATTCAATAATTATATCGTAGATGCTGTACAGAGAGGTCGTTGATTGATTTTTCAATGCTTTATTCCAACACAAACGAGGAAGCCGGGTGCCAATTGGCAGAGTTTTTTTTATAGAATTTTTGTCGAGTTTATATTGAATTATATAAAATATCGACAAAAATTTTATACAAAATTGATTTCTTTTTTCATTCAAGAACGTAATTCTTCTGATCCAGTGGTCAAAGTATCGCCAAAATTACGTCTTTTTGGGGTCCCCAGTTTTGTTAACATCACGTCCTAATCAAATTTGGAAACAACCTGGTGTTTTCCTCTCCCTGTTGAAAAGATCTCATAAATTCTAATGAATCCTGGTTATTCCTAGGACAGAAACCGCATGAAATCTAGTACACACACTTGATTTTATACGGTTTTATGAGATTTTGCAAATGGTTCTAATTGAATCTCATAAAGTTCTCATATAATTTTTGCATTCTTATATGAAATCATATAAAACTCATAAGTTCTAGGACAGAAACCGCATATAGACTGATAAGATTTATATATGAGAATGTATGGGACTTTCTCAACAGGGCTGGGTTGTTGAAAATCTGATTTTTTTAAATGTAAGTATATATAACAAAATTAACACCATCGATGTCTAAGATTTTGAAAAAATGTCCAAAGAAAACATGTTTTGGCACTCACGAGTAGTTGTTTCGCCTGGAGAAAATCATTGGAAACAATGTGTTCACAACGTGCTTACTCCAAACACAAATAATTACATTTTCCTTTCTCACGCAATACTGGAAGTATTACGTTCATTCCGTAACACGCTTCGTATGACGATTATATTATCACCCACGAGCAACACAAGAAAAAAAAATTGCTCAATCGGAATCCGTACGTCACCTGTACGGAGAATTCATAAGACACAGATATCTAATCGTGCCAGGGAATTCCGAGAAAAGTATATACTCTAGTTTGAAGGGCATTGACGAGAAGTGACAAAAGAGAGAGAGACAAAAGAAATCAACACGTCTCAACGTGTTATAATATGTATATACACGTCCTCCAATTGGCAAACATGGAGTCGACGGCGGTCGAAGACGTTCGAAGAGTACCGAAAGGATACTCTAGGCAACAGGCGGCTCATTTCAAACCATTTCGACTATGAGCTTCAGTAAGCCGCCGGCATTGAACGTGCGAGGGTCGTTCGACGTGATACAGTGCTTTCGAACAGTGATATCAATTCCCATGTTTTCGATTTTGCGTATCAAAAATCAATAACGTCAACGAATTCTAAACGTGATATTCCAAAATTACGACTTCCAATCAACCGTCGACGAGTTTGTGTTTTGAATCTTCAGTTTGTAAACAATTGAACGCGAACCACCACGCGCGGGATTGATGAACTTGCTTTATTCCGCACACGTTGCCATGTATTTTCAAACATTCGAAACGGACAGAAATCATCGTTTGAGTGAAAATTATTTTTTCCAATGTTACTCTCCCTCGCAAGAGAAAATACACAAATTTGCGCGGGAATGAATGTTGTCGACGACAGTCGTTCGTTATTTATGAAAATATCTCGACAGAGTTGAAACAAGTTTTCGTGTTGGATTTATTTACAAGTCCCGCTGCTGTCTTCAACGTTTTTTTTTCCTTGTATCGTGGGAAGATTGTGACGAGAAGTGAGATTAGTATCATTTTCACTGTACTTGCTTTTACCTGTATAATATAATATAATATCACTCGGACCTCGAGGAAGAAAGATTTCAGAGAAAGATGTGAAATAAATTGTGCGGTTTTCTCTCGTACGTATATGTAGTGCGTTGTAAATGAAAAATTTGTGGGTGCATTTTTCAAGTGTGTTGTTTATTATATTGTAAAAGAAAATGGTTATGAAGAGGGAAAAAATGACCGGGTCGTTGAATATCGTCTCGGTCGTGTTGTTATTTACTGTTTGTCGTGGTTATGAACTTGAAGATTACTGTTCTATGCACAAATTTGATAATCTACCTGGTGGTTTGAGATTTACCAAAGAAGTTGTCACCATGGAATATGCCATTGTTGGATCCTTCAAAGCGCTTCATTGCTGTTTACGTGGATATCGCAGCATCGAATGGTGAGTATCTTCACTTTAAATCTGTCATGACATTCACTGTCGTGAAACGTGAGTCTCATATTCAACAATTTCTCTTTGAAAATTCGAACAATTGGAGCATTTTATTGATTTTTAGTTCATTACTTATCGGTGTGTCTATTTGCACTATTTCGTGGATTTTATACAGTCACGAAAATCCACGAAAAGAGGGGAAATTTGAGAGAGATTTCGTGGATGTAAGATTCGGCAACGCAGCGGTTTTTCGCGTCCGTAAGAACTTTAATCGTTATTTTCGTGCTTATAAGGAGTTATTTTCGTTGATGTACGAGTATCTTACGGAAATGAGAACATTCGTTTTCGTGGTTATAAAAGTGAAGTGCATGGAAGAACTTACGACGTGGATGCAATATGCCCAACCACGCATTGATGTGAACAGTGTTTGAAGGAAAAGAATTATATCCGCGCAGGAGGCTTTACGCGGGAAATTCGAGACGATTCGAACATCATAAGCATAATGTGTAAGTACAGAAACATGAAGAAAGAATAAAATCAATCAGGTAAGTTTATGTACTTCAGGTACAAAGTACCATTGAGGAGGAAGAGGAGGAGGAACGTTTTTAATGTATACGAGGTTTCGGGGTTATAAAACAATTTACCGTGAATTATATCACACATGCAGAATCGAATGTCATATACTTTTCCGCGAATATTCAAATTAAATGAGATGTTTACCAAGGATTCAGGAGACCACGAAGAGATATTCAGAGGAAATTCAAGCTTCGATAATGAAATGACTTATCCTCAATGAATTGCTACTGAAAAATTTTCGTGAGTTTAGACAATTTTTCGTGAATTGAGCGTAGACTGAACGAAGACGAGTTCGTCGTCGTTACTCATCGAATGAGATACCCATCCGGGCGTCAGTGTTGAGTACGGAAACCACTTGTCCGTGAAGGTATGATTTGGAGGATATTTGAATCATAATACAGCTAACGTTCCTAATGAATTTCTAGCACAAACTTGTCGTGAATTCATTGAACTTTTCGTGGATTTATCAAACTTTCGTGGATTTATCATACTTATAGGATTGGATAGAGTTCCCCGTGAGTATTCTGAGCTGATTAAATATCCGTCGAAGGTTCAGAATTAACTGCGAGAAGGACTCGCCGGTCCAGATATACTCACAGAATATTCCGGTTGTTATACAGCCAACTATTCTCAATTGATTCCCTAACGCAAACTTTTCGTGGATTTATCAAACTTCTCGTGGACTTATCAAACTTTTCGTGGATTTATCAAACTTTTCGTGGACTTATCAAACTTTCGTGGATTTATCATACTTATAGGATTGGATAGAGTTCCCCGTGAGTATTCTGAGCTGATTAAATATCCGTCGAAGGTTCAGAATTAACTGCGAGAAGGACTCGCCGGTCCAGATATACTCACAGAATATTCCGGTTGTTATACAGCCAACTATTCTCAATTGATTCCCTAACGCAAACTTTTCGTGGATTTATCAAACTTTTCGTGGATTTATCAAACTTTTCGTGGATTTATCAAACTTTTCGTGGATTTATCAAACTTTTCGTGGATTTATCAAACTTTTCGTGGATTCATCAAACTTTCGTGGATTTATCATACTTATAGGATTGGACAGAGTGCCCCGTGAGTATTCTGAGCTGATTAAATATTCGTCGAAGGTCCAGAATGAACTGCGAGAAGGACTCGCCGGTCCAGATATACTCACAGAATATTCCGGTTGTTATACAGCCAACTATTCTCAATTGATTCCCTAACGCGAACTTTTCGTGGATTTATCAAACTTTTCGTGGATTTATCAAACTTTCGTGGATTTATCATACTTTCGTGGATTTATCATACTTATAGGATTGGATAGAGTTCCCCGTGAGTATTCTGAGCTGATTAAATATCCGTCGAAGGTTCAGAATTAACTGCGAGAAGGACTCGCCGGTCCAGATATACTCACAGAATATTCAGGTTGTTATACAGCCAACTATTCTCAATTGATTCCCTAACGCAAACTTTTCGTGGATTTATCAAACTTTTCGTGGATTTATCAAACTTTTCGTGGATTTATCAAACTTTCGTGGATTTATCATACTTATAGGATTGGATAGAGTTCCCCGTGAGTATTCTGAGCTGATTAAATATCCGTCGAAGGTTCAGAATTAACTGCGAGAAGGACTCGCCGGTCCAGATATACTCACAGAATATTCCGGTTGTTATACAGCCAACTATTCTCAATTGATTCCCTAACGCGAACTTTTCGTGGATTTATCAAACTTTTCGTGGATTTATAACACTTGTAGGATTGGACAGAGTGCCCCGTGAGTATTCTGAGCTGATTAAATATCCGTCGAAGGTTCAGAATTAACTGCGAGAAGGACTCGCCGGTCCAGATATACTCACAGAATATTCCGGTTGTTATACAGCCAACTATTCTCAATTGATTCCCTAACGCGAACTTTTCGTGGATTTATCAAACTTTTCGTGGATTTATCAAACTTTTCGTGGACTTATCAAACTTTCGTGGATTTATCATACTTATAGGATTGGATAGAGTTCCCCGTGAGTATTCTGAGCTGATTAAATATCCGTCGAAGGTTCAGAATTAACTGCGAGAAGGACTCGCCGGTCCAGATATACTCACAGAATATTCCGGTTGTTATACAGCCAACTATTCTCAATTGATTCCCTAACGCAAACTTTTCGTGGATTTATCAAACTTTTCGTGGATTTATCAAACTTTCGTGGATTTATCATACTTATAGGATTGGATAGAGTTCCCCGTGAGTATTCTGAGCTGATTAAATATCCGTCGAAGGTTCAGAATTAACTGCGAGAAGGACTCGCCGGTCCAGATATACTCACAGAATATTCAGGTTGTTATACAGCCAACTATTCTCAATTGATTCCCTAACGCAAACTTTTCGTGGATTTATCAAACTTTTCGTGGATTTATCAAACTTTTCGTGGATTTATCAAACTTTCGTGGATTTATCATACTTATAGGATTGGATAGAGTTCCCCGTGAGTATTCTGAGCTGATTAAATATCCGTCGAAGGTTCAGAATTAACTGCGAGAAGGACTCGCCGGTCCAGATATACTCACAGAATATTCCGGTTGTTATACAGCCAACTATTCTCAATTGATTCCCTAACGCAAACTTTTCGTGGATTTATCAAACTTTTCGTGGATTTATCAAACTTTTCGTGGATTTATCAAACTTTTCGTGGATTCATCAAACTTTCGTGGATTTATCATACTTATAGGATTGGATAGTTCCCCGTGAGTATTCTGAGCTGATTAAATATCCGTCGAAGGTTCAGAATTAACTGCGAGAAGGACTCGCCGGTCCAGATATACTCACAGAATATTCAGGTTGTTATACAGCCAACTATTCTCAATTGATTCCCTAACGCGAACTTTTCGTGGATTTATCAAAGTTTTCGTGGATTTATCAAACTTTTCGTGGATTTATCATACTTATAGGATTGGATAGAGTTCCCCGTGAGTATTCTGAGCTGATTAAATATCCGTCGAAGGTTCAGAATTAACTGCGAGAAGGACTCGCCGGTCCAGATATACTCACAGAATATTCAGGTTGTTATACAGCCAACTATTCTCAATTGATTCCCTAACGCAAACTTTTCGTGGATTTATCAAACTTTTCGTGGATTTATCAAACTTTTCGTGGATTTATCAAACTTTCGTGGATTTATCATACTTATAGGATTGGATAGAGTTCCCCGTGAGTATTCTGAGCTGATTAAATATCCGTCGAAGGTTCAGAATTAACTGCGAGAAGGACTCGCCGGTCCAGATATACTCACAGAATATTCAGGTTGTTATACAGCCAACTATTCTCAATTGATTCCCTAACGCAAACTTTTCGTGGATTTATCAAACTTTTCGTGGATTTATCAAACTTTTCGTGGATTCATCAAACTTTCGTGGATTTATCATACTTATAGGATTGGATAGAGTGCCCCGTGAGTATTCTGAGCTGATTAAATATCCGTCGAAGGTTCAGAATTAACTGCGAGAAGGACTCGCCGGTCCAGATATACTCACAGAATATTCCGGTTGTTATACAGCCAACTATTCTCAATTGATTCCCTAACGCAAACTTTTCGTGGATTTATCAAACTTTTCGTGGATTTATCAAACTTTTCGTGGATTTATCAAACTTTTCGTGGATTCATCAAACTTTCGTGGATTTATCATACTTATAGGATTGGATAGTTCCCCGTGAGTATTCTGAGCTGATTAAATATCCGTCGAAGGTTCAGAATTAACTGCGAGAAGGACTCGCCGGTCCAGATATACTCACAGAATATTCAGGTTGTTATACAGCCAACTATTCTCAATTGATTCCCTAACGCGAACTTTTCGTGGATTTATCAAAGTTTTCGTGGATTTATCAAACTTTTCGTGGATTTATCATACTTATAGGATTGGATAGAGTTCCCCGTGAGTATTCTGAGCTGATTAAATATCCGTCGAAGGTTCAGAATTAACTGCGAGAAGGACTCGCCGGTCCAGATATACTCACAGAATATTAAGGTTGTTATACAGCCAACTATTCTCAATTGATTCCCTAACGCAAACTTTTCGTGGATTTATCAAACTTTTCGTGGATTTATCAAACTTTTCGTGGATTCATCAAACTTTCGTGGATTTATCATACTTATAGGGTTGGATAGAGTGCCCCGTGAGTATTCTGAGCTGATTAAATATCCGTCGAAGGTTCAGAATTAACTGCGAGGAGGATTCACCGTTCCAGGTGTACGCACAGAATATTCAGGTTGTTATACAGTTGCGTTGCAGGAATTTTTATATTTGGTCACGCAAAAAATTCAAAGGTAGACTCTGTATCAAACTCCAGAACTAGAAACTATGTAATAAAAAAAAATTTGACTTGAATCAGTCAGTAATCTTTTTGTATCTCCATGATCTTTGGCAGCAACTTTCGACCTCTCTCAAACAGCTGTATGGATTTCTGAATAAAAATTTTTCAGGATTATTCAAGTTTGGAAAAATAAAAATTTCAATCTCATTACTTGGCTGAATAAAATTCTTTTTTTTTCTTCATATGAATGTAATTTCGCGTCGGTTTATAAGTTAACAACAATGAATCCAGCAATCTATAAAAATGTCTATAATAATAAAAATGGAAATAAATACAAATGTATGTATAAATCTGTCTTTAAATTTGTCTATAAAAATAAAAGGCTCATCATTTTACATCTTCACAAACGAAAAGGGAGTGGTTGACTCTAAAGATATTTTAAAATTTGAAATATTTTCATCAGGTTTCTTATAACGCTTCTCATAACTCGAGACTCGAAAATATATCAAAAGTTCGGCCTATCACTTATTCGTTCGTTTCCGTGTTCCCGTTTTGCGTTTGGACGTATTCAGGGTTGTCGCAAAGACTCCCGCAGGACGGCCTTTCAATTTGTCTCTCTTCACCATTCCCAAGTCACGAATTTGCGTTTCAGCATCTACGATCAACTCGTGTTCCCTCTTATCATCGTGTGTTGCTGCATTTGTGAATGATAATTCTTGTACCAGCTGTCCAATAGCGCTGAGATTTCCAGCTGTTGCCATGTTTTGCTGTTCATTTGTGGAAATAGCGTCATCAACCCCTACGGCATTGGTTGACCCATTTGAGATCTCAACGTCTCTAATTTCAAGATTCATCCTACCGTTCCGCCAAAACGTTTGAATATCTTCTAACGCCTTTACGCAGTTAGCGAAATCAGTTCCAGTTGACATGCTACCAGTATGTATCAAATTTTGAGTTAGGCCGTTTAATACCGCTCTTCTTTGATTGTAATTGAGACGTTTTGGCGGTTGTATCTTAGTAATGACGGTGGACGGTATGCACGTTGAGTTAAATAAATGTTCTGATTGGGATCGTACATTATGTTCCTTCACATCATCTCTAAACCATCTTGCGTTACATAAATTTTTTTCATAGAGAGGTAATCGGAAATAATTTCTTATTGCGAAAATATGACTACATGGGATTAGTAGTGACGTCTTCGTAAAACATGTGCAATCTGTGCAGGTCGTATTAACGGTCTCTCTCTTGTATTCAATTACACATGTTTTATTTTCTTCATCTACCTCTCTAAATTGAATAAGATGATACCGTGCTAATTCTCTGGAAATTTGTTCATAAGCGTACTGTGTGACCAACTCCTTGTATCTTCGTTCCTCATGCGCAATTGGTCTGACACTCCTCTTCAGAATATTTTGAACCCTTTTGTGAGTATACTCTCGGTTTCGATACTCATCAAATTTAAATATTCCTTTAACTACATCACACAAACTACTATTTTTTTTTATCACTTGTTTGAGTTTGGCGTTGAGGGATTCTAACCGGTTATTGGTCGTATTTCCTAAATTCCCATGTCTCATATTAAATAACGCCCATTCCCAACGAATGGGATGCCAGTTTTTCTTGAAATAATTGATTACTGATGAAGGCGCGCGTTCACAAAGTTGTTCATAATGTTTATCATATTCTTCTTCAGAACTGCTTTTGACTATGCGGTCTATTAATTCCAAAGATTCGTCCTTTTCCGTTTCGTTTATACGCATTTTCTTCGTCGTGATTTCGCGACTGAAGATTTTAAGGGTATGAAATATACATATAAAAGTCTGAACGTCGGGAAATAGTTCCTTAATAACTGACCTTTCTGTCAAATCTTTATCGGTCATGAAGCAGTTTATCCGGGTACAAGCTTCTACGTTGGTTTCTTTAAAACAATGAAGCATCCATTTCACTACGGATCTTTCTTCGTTGGCGAGAATTCCTATTCCAACGAAACGAGATCGGCCTTCAGAATTTTCTATTATCAACAGCATTAACGTGAAATTCCTTTTAAAAAGTTTGTAAGTACCGTCCATCAACACAATTTCAGGGTATTTGGCCATATCTTCACTCATTGTTTTTGTATAAAAATATAAACCCTTAAATTCTTTATTTTGATGCAGAAGATGTACGGTCGCACCTAATTTTTAAAGCAGACAAAACGTTATATTCACAAATTTATAAATTCATGAATCATGTTATGCAGGATTTGATAGTTCATTGTTTAAAAGAAACCTGATGAATATTATACATCAGTTTCATGAGTCTTAAGCAATTGTAAAAGATATTTATTGTCTAAAACGGGTTTTTTGATTCCAAAATATGTTTCTTAGACAATGTTTACCGTATTTGTCGTGTTACTTCAAAGGTATATGAAATGCTGAAAACTGTCCAAAATATATCTTTACAAATGAGGTTGAATTTAGATATCCCGAAACCCTTGTACAGAACTGTCAAAGATTTTTCCAATATGTTCCAAAAACTAATCAGATTTCTTTTAAGAATGGTATTATATGAAATTATGTGACTATGAACTTACCGTAAGTCTTTTCCAATAAGTCCACTACTACATCTAAATTGTCATCAGTTGGGTTTTTTAATGAACTTTCCAAGTTCCACAGATCTTTTCTACTAACTTGTTTTCCATGTTCCAGAGCTAATTTCTCTTGGATTATTTTCTTGTCACATTTCATTTCTAATAGTTTCAACACCGCTTCTTTTTCATCTGTCAATCTTCTATTTTTAGGTAAGTATCGGAAAAATTCCTGTTGGTGGAAAATAATCTTATTTACGACTTGAAATACAGTGAATGAACACGAGAAAATTGGAGACTATCAAAAATTTGAATACGTATATTCAGCAAGGTTTTATTGTATAGGGACATGGTTTACTATTATGGGTTTTGGAACATCCCTGGTGGAAGTGGATATCTGATTCTGACATATTTTTCCAAAAACCGGTCAGATTATGACATATGGCATATTATTGTTAGAATATGTCAAAATCTGACATCCACTTCCACCAAGGACACAACAACGTAATGATTGATTGTAAACACATTAAGCTAAGTGTGAAACAAGGGACCTTCAAAATGTTATCTGGATATATACCTCTGTTCCTTCATGATATTGATGAATTTCGTTGAGGTGCTTTATTTCCAGCTGCTTTTTATCCTTAGTTAATGCTATTCGAATCATAGCAGGACAATTACATGTGTAAGTTCTGAACAGAAAAGTTTATAATATGACTCAAAGTTTGCCAGTAGATAATTATATGTAATTTTTCATTCTCTAATTATTGGAAATTGAATAAAAAAATACTTGAGGCATAAGTTTTATAAATCGCGTTCATTTCCATTTTACAAGCAAAGAACACCATTAAAACATAAAGATCAATAAAAGTAGGTGTTTGAGAAATTTCTTGGGAATCAAGTGTTTTCATGATTTCTGAGAGTACTGAAGAAGTTGTATTTTAGAAATTAGGGGTATCTCAAAATATGTTCCAGTGAACAAAACATCTAAAACTTGTCTAAAACTCGCGTAAAATATTTTTTAGATATTTGAATAAAAAAATAAGTGCATGAATGCATAGTTTGCTCTCAAACTGAATAATAATTCGGTCTAACTTCTCAAAATTTCTACTTGTTATCTGTTTATTTGATAAAAAAATTGATAACTCAGAACAGGTTTGCAATAATTCGATAAACCAAATTGTTAAATGATATTACAAAAAATAACCCATTTTTGATAACAATTTTATGAGGAATTTGAATTTTCACTGCTTTCTACATTCGCGAATTATGCTGTTTGAGCAAGATGCTTGCTAATTTAGCAAATTTTCTAGCAGTCTGTATATTTCAATGTCGCATTGCTGGGTCAGCAAGTGCTTGTTAAGGGAGTGCTCTGGTCGAGTTGTCACTAAAAAAACTACTCGGTCGTTTCAACCATTTTACGTCAGAAATATCCAATCAATTGCATCAAACTTTGGATCAAAAGATTCAGAATTAATCTAACAATCCGGGTCTGGTCCGTTTGTTGTTCAACTAACTCGTCATAAATAATTCAAATAAAATGCCGTTATTAGCCAATGAGAAGTCCATTCAATTTTTTTATATCATAACAAATATAACCCAGTACAATTATTTTGAGACCAGAGCCGACATCTCTGATCTATTCTGAATTTTTTGATCTAAAGATCGATGTAATTAATTGAATATTAATGACGTAAAATGGTTGAAACGATCTAGTAGTTTTCTGGGGGAAAAATTGCCAGGGGACACCTTTAAAAGCGCAAAATTTTCATTGTAATAGATTTTTACTAATTCAGCGAAAAGATTTGTTATATCAGGAAAAGAAATTTTTTAGATTTGCTGTTTCAACAAATCGTTTTCTCTACACGGAGAGAATAACCCATTAGTTTTCCATGTAAAATACAACATTTTTTACTGTGCTTTATATCAACAGCAGACTGAACTTTGATTTTTATGAAGATTCATATTTCCACACAGTAAAATAGTTTCTCATAAGGATTATATATACGTTTTTCAATTCACACAGTAATGAAATGCAGAAGTTGATGGATTTTCAGGAAAATTTCTTATTCAGTAAATATTGTACTGCGGACATCATCATGAGTTACTGTGGAGTTTTCTATAATTAGATGAAAATACACGGAGAGAATTTTGTAGTATAGATTACTACAATTATTTTGTAACGCTGGACTATACTGACACTCTGACTAAAATCACTGAACGTTTATTCAGAAATGCTTTGCATGCGTCCCTTTTTACGATTGAGACATTGTAACCTTTCTTTGTTTTGTTTCCAATTTTACTATAATCTATCGTAATTTAAATCATTATCATCGCAATATTCTTCGTAATGTCAGTATGGTCTAACTTTACAAAAACATAGTAATATTGAACACATTTTTTATGCAATGTATACTACAAAATTTTCTCCATGTATCATAATTCTTCTTGTAGATTCCAATCTGGTCCGTGGATAGTGATCTACCATAGCAATTTCAACTGTATTTTTCTCTCCGTGTAAGTGTGATGCAGTAAATAGGAGTATTATATATAAACTCTGGTGAAAATCCAAAAGTGAAGGAAGCGGGTATTGAAACAAATGAAGCGTGGAAATGTTCCAATTCCCTCCTAAATCGCCTAAATGACTCTTTGTTAGGCTTAGATGACTTAGCTAACGCTTTCGTCCCGTTTGTATCGCGCTTTGACACTTCATTTTCACCAGAAGGACAACAACAAATTTGTTCGCTGAACTGACGAAAAATTGGTTTTTTCAAGACTTGAGCATCAAGAGATAGGAAAGGGGAGGAAGTAAAATTTTGTATGAACTTGTTTCCGAAGGAAAGTAATTGATACAAATTCAAAGTGAATAATAATCAATTACATACCGGAGATTGCGCACTGCCGCAAACTTTGAATTTCCCAATTATTTCTGAAGGCTGAAAATGGAATTGTAAAATCTGTTAACGTTTCAATGAGAAAACTGGTATAGTCAAATATGCACGGACCACACATTTGGTCGCTATAATCAATCGCATCGTTATTCTAATCAAACGTGTTGTTAGTTCAACTGAGCACATCGTAATTCCGATCGATTCGTTTAGTTCTTGTGATTATTGCACAATTTGGTCTGTTCATATTATACTATTTGCCTACACGGAGAAAATCCTACACTGCTGATTACTTTTTCATACACGACTCAGTAGTATTATTCTTGTGTGCCAAAAAGTAATCAGTAGTGTAGGATTCTCTCCATGTAGGGATTATCACTACTTTTTTTCCTCCGTGTTAGGCTGGGCTACCATGCAACCGGATTGTCCGGAAGGGAACGGTCCTAATTGGTAGAATGCTATTCTTATTGGAATATAAAAATACCAGGGCTTCACCAATTGTGAGCGTTCCGTTCCGGACAATCCGATTGTATGAGAGCCCAGCCTCAGAGAATGGAATAATACAATTACCCTTCATTTTTTACCCTTCAGGAATGATGAGATTCAAAGTTTGCGGCAGTGCACAATCTCAGATATGTAATTGATTATCATTCACTTTAAATCTGCATTGATTACGTACCTTCAGAATAAAGTTCACACACTATTTTACTCCCTCCCCTCCAACAACTGTTCATGCTAGAATCCTCTTAATTCATCTCTTTGCTGTTCCAACAGCCCAGTTAGCTGCGAAAGCGAATTTTTGGCTAGACTAGTGGAAAAATTTGTACATAACATATAAATTCACTGAAACAGTGAATTTCTTATTTCCCTGTGCGTTGCATGAAGCTTTTCCTCATATACAATATTTCAGTAATAAAATATGAAATAGTATGAGTTTAAAAGAAAAAAAAATAGCAATATGTTTCATTATTACTCACTTGGTTTCCCTTTGACCATGAGATTGACTTGCGTATGTTCCTCCGTATTTACATTTTAATGTAATTTGAGAATATTTTAAATTCTCAATTCCGTTGGTATTTTGATTTTGAGAATCTGTAGAAAACTTCAATTTTAAACTATGTCTTATGACGAACTGTTGTTTGACTTCATTTTGATATTTCTGTAGACATTCATGAAGTTCTTCATAACTATCGAATTTTTTTCCCTGGAAAATTTGCTGATTTCCTTCCATACCTCAGTATTTCTGTTATTGTTTCTGTTTTCAACGAAATTTGAGTCCTGCAAGCGAGAATCACTCACAAAAAAATAAGAAAAATCAATCATAAATGTCAAAAGAAACTTACAATGGCTCTCGAAAAACAATAAGATTGAATTTCTCTCGAAAAATTCTATTATTTTCGCGATGAGTTCTTACAACACACAGATGCACAAAGAATGATGGAATACGTTTAGAATGTTTCCCAAAAACTATGTGTTTGATTTGCGTTCGTCCTGAAAAAATACTGAAACATGAGAAATTATGTGGAAGTTTTTCGCCAGGGTATTCTTAAATACGTTTTTGTCACCCAGTCTAACAACTTTCCATATTTCACTTTAAAAAGTAACAATGAAACGATAAATACTTACTTCGAATTGTCGTGATATGATAACGGGAAAAATAAATTTCGCTTTTAACGATGTAAAAAATCTCCTCAACAAAATGGTTTCGCCTGTTTGAAGATAAATCGAGTGTTAGCCTTCGCAACAAACCCACTGAAACAGATGAAAAGGATGCAGGCCACCGCGATTGGTTGGGTACGATTTGAATATCTGACCGTTTAATATGACAATCTTAATTTTCGTGAGCCAATGAACGTTTTGCGTGACTTTATTATTGCTGATTGTGTCGTTCCTTTACGGCTTATAGCTCTCCCCTCATACGGCCATACTTGAAATATTATAAACAATACAATTGCTCATCTGGTTATGATATCCAATAAACTCTTTTGAAATGGGAAATCATAAATAACTTATCGATTCATCGAGAGATCGACACTCCTAATGTGCAACGTGTGAAAGAAAATTCCCCAAAAGGTCTATATTAAGTGAATTCATTACTCCCTGCAAAAGTTACTAGATTCCAAATCCCCCCCCCCCCCAGTTCTCTCAGAAACGAACACATAAAATGAAAAATAATGAGTAGTTGCATTTTTTTCAATAGCCTAAGAAGATGCACCTGCTCATTAAAATTGATTCTATTCATTGATTACTGAGAAAACTGGGGGGGAGAGATCTAGTAACTTGGCTTGTGGTGCATCGCCTTATGGGGATGAGAGCGGCTGGGCTTTTCTGAATTTTCACGTACTTTGTCTCGAAAGAATTAGACCGCTCGTATCCCCTTAGGGCAGGGTTGGTCCGAAAAAACCCGACCCGGTTTTACCCACCGGGTTTTTTCAAGTAAAACCCACTCGAAAAAACCCACTGAAAATAATTATTGATTGATGGCTTAAAGAACAATAAAATGAAATTCCCTGAACAGCATTAAATTTTTTTATTGAATATATAATCTAAAAAGTGTGCTTATATACTTGATATGTCTATCTCACCATTCATTCTGACCAGTAGGAGTATTATGATACCTATACAATTGGACTAATTTGGTAGCTTTTTCTACACCTAATCTATTCCGTACATTGGACCATACGTGTCCGAAAGTTGAAAAAACTCTTTCTAGTCCCGCTGAACTCGGTGGAATACTCAACAGTTGGTAGCTAAATTCACAGAATCCGTTCGGGAGTTTATGTGTAGTACTAGTTCTGACTCCCATCAGTTTCCACCATTTATTGGGAGTGTTTTAATATAATTTTTTAACTTCTTCTCGAAACATTGAAGTAGGATATAAATTATCATCTTCGATCTTGAACGCGATCATTGCTCCTAAAAATTACTGGTTTTTTTCATTAGATGAGGGATATACTTGACATGAAAACACAAATTGTTGCAAAAAAGCAGTACTTTCCCATACTTAGAAGTTTGAAAATCGAAACTAGTGCGAATTCATCCAAAACAACGCAGCTAACACAAATTATCAATTTGAAATCATGAAAACTTCTCAAATACCTTTTGAATAGTCTCCTTTATGCGACTAACAATGAGTTCAGTATAAATTCAATGAATTCAAAATGACCACTCACTGAATGCCCGAAGAATTTATTATGGAGTCTCAATATGAGTTCTTTCTGAATATTATCTTGCTCATGAAAAGTTCAGTTTGAATTCATATTAAACTCATTGTAAGCCGCATAATTGGAGCTGTAAACGGAAAATCTGGTGCTGTCTGGAATAGATTGCTTATGATGCAAATTTGGGAGAGAACCTTTCAATTGATAAAGTTGATATATCAACTCAATACTTTGTATACAAAGTGAAAACCTTAATATTGTCAAGAATGATCTTTGGCTTCAGGGAAAGAAGTAAGATTCTCGATCACAAAAAATCATGTGCGACGCTGGTGATGGGAACATTTTTTGCAGTTGAAATAACATTATGAAAGATCAATGATCTTTCTCAACAATTTTTCATCTGTTGTCAAGTATATTATTTCCTATTTGAGAATAAGAACCAGTAATTTTTATTCCCGAATTTCTTCCAACGTAATGACTGGTTTGAACATACTGATCCTATACTTTTTCCATGATGTTTCAACTCATGAAACAGATATAATGCTCAAAAGACTGTAAACATCTTGAAAATATAAGAGATAATTAGGAAAAAGACGAAGATGTTCGAAAACTATGAATAACCCGAAAAAACCCGAAAAACCCCACAAAATTCCGAAAAAAACCCGAGTGGGTCGGGCGTTTTAAGAAAAAAACCCGGGTTTTTTCCAACCCTGCCTTAAGGGGGTTTCGCAATGATTCTCCTCTCTGCTCAACAGTGAACTCTATAATATACTAGAATGTGCCCTTTCTCAATTTTCTAGAGTATGGTTCGGTCAGAAAAAAATCTGAAAGGAAGTGAGAGAGAGATCCGAAAAATTGGGACAGGATATCCCTCTCTAATACATCTTGTTTAGAGAGACAAAGGAGAAAACATTGGACGAATCTCACTTTGTCTTGTTTATGCAATCAACTAGACTGCTCTGATCGCGCAGATCTGGGGAGAACTCATTCCACCATGTTATAAGGTTCGTACGTTCTACGTGCTCCGAACCGCTCCAAGCAACACTAGAGTGATATGATTCGCAATTTCCGATATACTCTCTGAAGTCGACAAATTAAATGACTATGGAGCAACTTGGAACACGCTCCAACTGTGTAGAACGAAAAGGCCTATAGAGTTCACTGTTGAGCAGAGAGGAGAATCATTGCGAAATCCCCTTAATATAGACCTTTTGGGGAATTTTCTTTCACACGTTGCACATTAGGAGTGTCGATCTCTCGATGAATCGATAAGTTCTTTATGATTTCCCATTTCAAAAGAGTTTATTGGATATCATAACCAGATGAGCAATTGTATTGTTTATAATATTTCAAGTATGGCCGTATGAGGGGAGAGCTATAAGCCGTAAAGGAACGACACAATCAGCAATAATAAAGTCACGCAAAACGTTCATTGGCTCACGAAAATTAAGATTGTCATATTAAACGGTCAGATATTCAAATCGTACCCAACCAATCGCGGTGGCCTGCATCCTTTTCATCTGTTTCAGTGGGTTTGTTGCTGCGAAGGCTAACACTCGATTTATCTTCAAACAGGCGGAACGTTTTTGTTGAGGAGATTTTTTACATCGTTAAAAGCGAAATTTATTTTTCCCGTGATCATGTCACGACAATTCGAAGTAAGTATTTATCGTTTCATTGTTACTTTTTAAAGTGAAATATGGAAAGTTGTTGAACTGGGTGACAAAAACCTTCTTTAAGAATACCCTGGCGAAAAACTTCCACATAATTTCTCATGTTTCAGTATTTTTTCATATTTCTTATAATTTCTCATATATTTCCATAAATGTCATAAATTCTCATAATTCATGAGAACATTGTCAAAAATTCAATTGTTCATTAAATTGTTATGAATAAATAGGTAATTGAATGAATTCACCAATATTGTTTATTTCATTTGAAAGTATGAACTTTTACGGATCTTGCATAAAATTTCCATCACATTCCGTTAAAAAGTCCCCAAGTGATTAATTTTTCAATTAAAAGTGATTTAAATATTTAAACATCCGTATGAACAATAAAAACTGAAATTTTGCAAAATGACATATGTTTAAGATTGGTATAATCATTCATTTGATCTATGTTTCATGAAAATATCTGAAATGTTCATCAGATGTGTTGAATGATGATGAGGTTTATGGGATAATGTTGAGGAGCATTGATAAATGTTAGTAGAAATAGTTGACAGATGCAAATAACAGAATGTTCAACTCATTGAAACGCATGCATGTTTTATTCGAAATAGGTGAAATTCGTTGAAGTTCATGGAATCGACACGATCAAAGATTATGAGAAAATAAGTTTCGAGGTTTCTAACAACAATAAAAATCCATAACAAAAATTCCAATATTCAATGCATTTCAAAAACTTTTCCCACTAGGGCCTCAATTTCATCCGGAGCGGGAATCAAAGAATTCATGTGTACTAGATTTTCGTAACCTTACTCGGAAAAAACGATATAATACACACGAAACAGTATATTGCTGTATATGACAGTATATGAAAACGCAAATGATACTCCTGTTTATAATCCTCAATACGTACGTCCAACTGTACAAATGGATGGTAAACAGTTGAATTTATACTTGTTTTCATCATAATGGGACTTACGAATACTATATTGTCCAATGATGTTTATTACCTCTTTTCTACATATAGAAAAATGAAAAGAGAAAAGAAAACCTTGAATTCACACTGTCAGAAATAACTCGAAGTTTTTTTCAATTACGTACATTGAATCAGATTCATACACATCCTACATTAAATTTAATGTACAAAAACATGAAAACACTAGATTATGCTACAGTTTACATTGAATTTACTGTAAAATGTGTATGAAACTGAATTCATGTATACTGAGAGAAATAATGATTAATATCAAGAATTTAAATTCATGAATACTGCCAAGAATACAAATTTCTGATTATAGCTAATATGTTATTGGCCCAAAAGAAATTTCCTGGAATCGAGAAATATTTCCTTGATTTAAGAAAATTTTTTTTGGGCCGTCCGTATGGAAATATTTCGCTGAAAAATGTCTGTAAAACTATGAAAAATCTCTGAAAAAAAATGAAAAAATTCTGAGAAACTCTGACAAACTCTGAGAATCTCTGGAATTTTGATGAGAAATATAATATTTTTGGGACATTCTTTACAGACTTTTTTCAGACTTTTTTCAGAGTTTCTCAGAGTTTTTTCATACTTTTTCAGAGAAATAGTAACGAAACTGCACTCTGAAAAAAACTCTGACAAAACTCTAATAAATTGTTGACATTTTTCTGATTATTGAAAAATCCTGAAATTCAATAAATACATTCATATGCCGTATTCAAATATCATGTGTGAAAAAGTGTTTGAAAATTTTTTAATTTTTTTCTAAAAGTCAGAAAAATGTTAGCAATCCATCAGAGTTTTGTCAGAGTTTTTTCAGAGTGCAATTTCGTTACTATTTCTCTGAAAAAGAATGAAAAAACTCTGAGAAACTCTGAAAAAAGTCTGAAAAAAGTCTGTAAAGAATGTCCCAAAAATATTAGATTTCTCATCAAAATTTCAGAGTTTCTCAGAATTTTTTCATTTTTCTTCAGAGATCTTTCATAGTTTTACAGACATTTTTCAACGAAATATTTCCATACGGGAAGCTGTGCGAGTCATATAATAATAGGAGTCACTCAGAACTATGATGTATGTTCGTGATTAATAAACTGCATTACAAACAGTGATAAATACGTTTTTTTAATTTGTCGTGAATGACAGCTAAACGGTCAATGCATTATGATTATTCCTTCTTGCAGTTGTAAATGAATTTACTGCGAATCTGGCTATATTCCATCAGCCATATATTTCTTTCTATTACAGTGAAGTCATTTTTTTCCGTGTGACCAGATTATCATGTCAGCTACTTCGGAAGGCTCCACTGGCAGCAGATTCTTGTAACTCTTGATTAAACCTTGCTGAAGCTTTATTTTAACATCAGAAATCGATTAAGTAGCATTTGAGTGAACGGTTCAGATGCTTAAATTCCTAATGAACGTTTTGTATGAGAAGTTATGACAATCGGCTACTATTCTCCAAATTCAAATCAGTTAAATCTCACTATTTCTGCAGTTACAAATCCACCACTGAATTGAATCTATGAAATATCAGTGGACAGTCACTGGGTATGCAGTTGGAAGTATTTCTGACTAATTGAATCAGTGAGATTTCACTGCAAAGATCAGTTAATATTATATATTCATCGATTCTGCATTGTACATGCACTGATTCGCAGTGGTCGACTTTTCACAGCAATCAGTGAGATTACACTGTTTCAAATTTAGAGAGTAGCTCTACGACTAGCTGCCATTAGAAGTTTCAGCTTCATTTCAGGATTAGGGATCGTCCATACACCACGTGGCCCTTTTATTTGTTGCATTCCTTGTTGCATCAACTTCAGACATAAAGAGTGCGATAGAGAAGGAAGTGAAAAAAAGACCACGTGGTTTATGGACAATCCCTTATGAGCTTTCGGAATCCTCAATTTTGAAATTATGAGTCTCTTGAACTATGAAGAACTACTGTTTACAATTTTTGACCCACGCTTGTACACACTCTTAATTTCAGAGGGTCGAAGCTTTGGACTCTCAAGCCTATCTGTAGATACATGTTTTTAAGGGCATACGAGCGTATAAGTGACTACCTGGTAGATTTTTTTCCACTTAATTACTCAGACTTGAATTCGTATGAAGATCTGAAATTTCCAGGCTTTGATGCCGCAATACCTTATCTATTTCTATAATAAATCCAAATTTTTCATCCCAAAGGAGTGAATTCGTTAAAAGAATTGTTGTTCTTGCAATTATATCGCATCAAATTCACAACTGCATTATATCCAATTCAATTTCCAGAATATAAAATTTTCCACGTATCAGGAGGTCGTAGATTGGGTGAAGGAATTCGAAGAATCAGAATTGCAACGATTTTCGAAAGGGAGATCCAAAACGTTGGACAAAACGCCTTCGAAAATGGTAGCGAAAGCGAGCCTGTTTTATTATTCAATAGATTTTGAGTGCGTTAGAGGTGGAACATTTGTTTCCAAAGGAAAGGGTCAGAGGAAGAGAAGGTATTATTTTATACACACAGTACCTAAGTAAACTTGACAGAACATTACTTATCATCTATTCTTCGTAGGTCTGCAAAAACAGGGTGTCCGGCTAAAATTAAAATCCGACTGAGTGGATGTAAACAGTTCCTTATAATAAAAGAGATCAACAGAGCGCACAATCATGCTGCGGAGCGAAATATAGAGGTTTGCGCATTATGTATTCTTCATATTATGTATAATGTTATCATACATCGTTGAAGGCTGAATCGTTTGTTGGAATAAAATCTGAACAACAAATGAGAAAAATGTTGTCAAATGAATTGTTGGAGGATGAATGTTACCCCAAGCAACAAACTTAGTCGGAGAAACGTCGTAGTGACATGACAGTGACTCAGTACATCACTGTTATGTCGCTGCAACGCTGCTGCGATAAACTTGTTGCTCGAGATCAAATAAAACATGTTATTCAGAAGCAGTATGAAAAAATCAAAATTATTTATATTCTGAAGTTTTTTCATATTTGATTATCAACTCCTTCCAATACATGATTCAAACTTCACTAATATGATTATTATTATTGATCCTCCATATGATTTTTACAGGCAGACATTGAAGACGAAAATAACCAGAAGGAGTTGCATAAGGAAAGGTTGGATATTAACAATATGTCGATTGTATTCGAAGGGGATTTGAGAGTTATAGATGGAAATGTAGGGGGAACAGAAGAGGAAGGAAAAGAACAGGGCGAAGTCAGGAAAAAATCCGAAGAAGAGGAAGAAACGGTAGAGGAGGAAAAAGAAGGTGGAATGAAGGAGAAGGACAAAGAAAAGAGAGAGACGAAAGAGAAGGAAGAAGAGGGTGGAGTCAAGGAAATGGATGAGGAAGAGAGAGAGACGGTAGAGGAGGAAGAAAAGGATGAATTCAAAGAAAAGGACGAAGAACAGAAAGAGACGGGAGAGAAGAAAGAAGAGGGTGGAAACAAGGAAATGGATGAGGAAAACAGAGAGACGGTAGAGGAGGAAGAAAAGGATGAATTCAAGGAAAAGGACGAAGAACAGGAAGAGACGGCAGAGGAGAGAGAAGAGGGTGGAAACGAGGAAATGGATGAGGAAAACAGAGAGACGGTAGAGGAGGAAGAAAAGGATGAATTCAAGGAAAAGGAAGAAGAACAGGAAGAGACGGGAGAGGAGAGAGAAGAGGGTGAGATGCAAGTGGGAAAAAAAATACCTTTCACAAAGACGAAAGAAGCTTGCGAAGGACCACAGGACGAAATAGAAGAAAAAGAGCAACCATCTTGTCATGTGTGGCAATTGAATTCCTCAGGGAGCTTCGTTCACAAGAACGAGGGGCACAATGAAGGAGTCCGAATTCAAATGCCCGAGGAAAGGCCCAAAAGAGGACGTCCAAGAGGGGCAGAATTGACGGCGATTGGGCTTAAGAAAATAAAAAGGACGGTGAGGCCTTTCGTTGAAAGATCAACTGAAGAGCAAGCGAATTCCATACTAGAATGGCTGATGCCCAACGAGTATTTGGATATCGTGGAGAAAAGAAAAGTAATAGGTACAGATGATATTCAGAAATTGGGCATCGGTGACTGGGTTTTGGATACCACAGTGAACTTGAAACTTATTCGCAATTACTGCACCGACGAGGTGTTTGCTTTTCTGACAGCGAAGAGAGAAGAAATGGTGGGGAATGACAAGTACACCTGTAAGATTTGCAAAGAAGTGGTCTCAAATAAGTGCATATTATGTGACGGATGTTTAATCTGGGTGCATTATCAATGTGCCGGGATTATGAGGAAACCCCGAGCAACCCATTGGTTCTGTAAAATATGTGAAGAGGATAGTAGGAAATATTAGAAGAGACATTCAGTTATCCAGAGATTTTTTTTTATATCTTTGTTGGAAAAAAAATTATTACATAGTTAAGAATATTTATATTTTATTTTTATAACACTGTGTACTTACGATATCTGTGAAAATTAAAATACTTTTAGGATGACTTTTGAAACATAAGGAAGCTTTTTTATTATGAGTTTGTTATTTATGAAAGGGGATCAATAAGATTTCTTATGTTTTAGTTTTTTATATTTATGTTTAATATATATATATATATATATATATATTCCCCAACAGCGTTATGCATCCACAAAGATTCATTACATCCACGAAGAGTTTCTGCTGGAGATGGATCAAGGATGAGTAGCTGTATCAAAACCCGAATATTCTGTAAATGTACCTGGAGAGGCGAGTTCTCTCCGCAGTTAATTCTGAGACTTTGACGGATATCTATGTAGCTCAGAATACTCACGGGCAACTATGTTCAATCCTGTAAGTGTTAGACATCCACAAAGAATTCTTTATCTCCACGAAACAGGTTGCGCTAGGAAATCAATCGCGAATAGTTGGCTGTATATAAACCTGAATATTCTGTAAGTATACCTGGGACGGTGAGTTCTCCTTACAGTTAATTCTGAGCCTTTCAAGGATATTTAATCAGCTCAGAATACTCACGGGGAACTCTATCCAATCCTATAAGAATGATAAATCCACGAAAAGTTTGATAAATCCACGAAAGTTTGATAAATCCACGAAAAGTTTGCGTTAGGGAATCAATTGAGAATAGTTGGCTGTATAACAACCGGAATATTCTGTGAGTATATCTGGACCGGCGAGTCCTTCTCGCAGTTAATTCTGAACCTTCGACGGATATTTAATCAGCTCAGAATACTCACGGGGCACTCTGTCCAATCCTATAAGTATGATAAATCCATGAAAAGTTTGATAAGTCCATGAAAAGTTTGCGTTAGGGAATCAATTGAGAATAGTTGGCTGTATAACAACCGGAATATTCTGTGAGTATATCTGGACCGGCGAGTCCTTCTCGCAGTTAATTCTGAACCTTCGACGGATATTTAATCAGCTCAGAATACTCACGGGGAACTCTATCCAATCCTATAAGTATGATAAATCCACGAAAGTTTGATAAATCCACGAAAAGTTTGATAAATCCACGAAAAGTTTGCGTTAGGGAATCAATTGAGAATAGTTGGCTGTATAACAACCGGAATATTCTGTGAGTATATCTGGACCGGCGAGTCCTTCTCGCAGTTAATTCTGAACCTTCGACGGATATTTAATCAGCTCAGAATACTCACGGGGAACTCTATCCAATCCTATAAGTATGATAAATCCACGAAAGTTTGATAAATCCACGAAAGTTTGATAAATCCACGAAAAGTTTGATAAATCCACGAAAAGTTTGCGTTAGGGAATCAATTGAGAATAGTTGGCTGTATAACAACCTGAATATTCTGTGAGTATATCTGGACCGGCGAGTCCTTCTCGCAGTTAATTCTGAACCTTCGACGGATATTTAATCAGCTCAGAATACTCACGGGGAACTCTATCCAATCCTATAAGTATGATAAATCCACGAAAGTATGATAAATCCACGAAAGTTTGATAAATCCACGAAAAGTTTGATAAATCCACGAAAAGTTCGCGTTAGGGAATCAATTGAGAATAGTTGGCTGTATAACAACCGGAATATTCTGTGAGTATATCTGGACCGGCGAGTCCTTCTCGCAGTTCATTCTGGACCTTCGACGAATATTTAATCAGCTCAGAATACTCACGGGGCACTCTGTCCAATCCTATAAGTATGATAAATCCACGAAAGTTTGATGAATCCACGAAAAGTTTGATAAATCCACGAAAAGTTTGATAAATCCACGAAAAGTTTGCGTTAGGGAATCAATTGAGAATAGTTGGCTGTATAACAACCGGAATATTCTGTGAGTATATCTGGACCGGCGAGTCCTTCTCGCAGTTAATTCTGAACCTTCGACGGATATTTAATCAGCTCAGAATACTCACGGGGAACTCTATCCAATCCTATAAGTATGATAAATCCACGAAAGTTTGATAAGTCCACGAAAAGTTTGATAAATCCACGAAAAGTTTGATAAGTCCACGAGAAGTTTGATAAATCCACGAAAAGTTTGCGTTAGGGAATCAATTGAGAATAGTTGGCTGTATAACAACCGGAATATTCTGTGAGTATATCTGGACCGGCGAGTCCTTCTCGCAGTTAATTCTGAACCTTCGACGGATATTTAATCAGCTCAGAATACTCACGGGGAACTCTATCCAATCCTATAAGTATGATAAATCCATGAAAAGTTTGATAAGTCCACGAAAAGTTTGATGAATCCACGAAAAGTTTGATAAGTCCACGAGAAGTTTGATAAATCCACGAAAAGTTTGCGTTAGGGAATCAATTGAGAATAGTTGGCTGTATAACAACCGGAATATTCTGTGAGTATATCTGGACCGGCGAGTCCTTCTCGCAGTTAATTCTGAACCTTCGACGGATATTTAATCAGCTCAGAATACTCACGGGGAACTCTATCCAATCCTATAAGTATGATAAATCCACGAAAGTTTGATAAATCCACGAAAGTTTGATAAATCCACGAAAAGTTTGATAAATCCACGAAAAGTTTGCGTTAGGGAATCAATTGAGAATAGTTGGCTGTATAACAACCTGAATATTCTGTGAGTATATCTGGACCGGCGAGTCCTTCTCGCAGTTAATTCTGAACCTTCGACGGATATTTAATCAGCTCAGAATACTCACGGGGCACTCTGTCCAATCCTACAAGTGTTATAAATCCACGAAAAGTTTGATAAATCCACGAAAAGTTCGCGTTAGGGAATCAATTGAGAATAGTTGGCTGTATAACAACCGGAATATTCTGTGAGTATATCTGGACCGGCGAGTCCTTCTCGCAGTTAATTCTGAACCTTCGACGGATATTTAATCAGCTCAGAATACTCACGGGGAACTCTATCCAATCCTATAAGTATGATAAATCCACGAAAGTTTGATAAATCCACGAAAAGTTTGATAAATCCACGAAAAGTTTGATAAATCCACGAAAAGTTTGCGTTAGGGAATCAATTGAGAATAGTTGGCTGTATAACAACCTGAATATTCTGTGAGTATATCTGGACCGGCGAGTCCTTCTCGCAGTTAATTCTGAACCTTCGACGGATATTTAATCAGCTCAGAATACTCACGGGAACTCTATCCAATCCTATAAGTATGATAAATCCACGAAAGTATGATAAATCCACGAAAGTTTGATAAATCCACGAAAAGTTTGATAAATCCACGAAAAGTTCGCGTTAGGGAATCAATTGAGAATAGTTGGCTGTATAACAACCGGAATATTCTGTGAGTATATCTGGACCGGCGAGTCCTTCTCGCAGTTCATTCTGGACCTTCGACGAATATTTAATCAGCTCAGAATACTCACGGGGCACTCTGTCCAATCCTATAAGTATGATAAATCCACGAAAGTTTGATGAATCCACGAAAAGTTTGATAAATCCACGAAAAGTTTGATAAATCCACGAAAAGTTTGATAAATCCACGAAAAGTTTGCGTTAGGGAATCAATTGAGAATAGTTGGCTGTATAACAACCGGAATATTCTGTGAGTATATCTGGACCGGCGAGTCCTTCTCGCAGTTAATTCTGAACCTTCGACGGATATTTAATCAGCTCAGAATACTCACGGGGCACTCTGTCCAATCCTACAAGTGTTATAAATCCACGAAAAGTTTGATAAATCCACGAAAAGTTCGCGTTAGGGAATCAATTGAGAATAGTTGGCTGTATAACAACCGGAATATTCTGTGAGTATATCTGGACCGGCGAGTCCTTCTCGCAGTTAATTCTGAACCTTCGACGGATATTTAATCAGCTCAGAATACTCACGGGGAACTCTATCCAATCCTATAAGTATGATAAATCCACGAAAGTTTGATAAATCCACGAAAAGTTTGATAAATCCACGAAAAGTTTGATAAATCCACGAAAAGTTTGCGTTAGGGAATCAATTGAGAATAGTTGGCTGTATAACAACCTGAATATTCTGTGAGTATATCTGGACCGGCGAGTCCTTCTCGCAGTTAATTCTGAACCTTCGACGGATATTTAATCAGCTCAGAATACTCACGGGGAACTCTATCCAATCCTATAAGTATGATAAATCCACGAAAGTATGATAAATCCACGAAAGTTTGATAAATCCACGAAAAGTTTGATAAATCCACGAAAAGTTCGCGTTAGGGAATCAATTGAGAATAGTTGGCTGTATAACAACCGGAATATTCTGTGAGTATATCTGGACCGGCGAGTCCTTCTCGCAGTTCATTCTGGACCTTCGACGAATATTTAATCAGCTCAGAATACTCACGGGGCACTCTGTCCAATCCTATAAGTATGATAAATCCACGAAAGTTTGATGAATCCACGAAAAGTTTGATAAATCCACGAAAAGTTTGATAAATCCACGAAAAGTTTGATAAATCCACGAAAAGTTTGCGTTAGGGAATCAATTGAGAATAGTTGGCTGTATAACAACCGGAATATTCTGTGAGTATATCTGGACCGGCGAGTCCTTCTCGCAGTTAATTCTGAACCTTCGACGGATATTTAATCAGCTCAGAATACTCACGGGGAACTCTATCCAATCCTATAAGTATGATAAATCCACGAAAGTTTGATAAGTCCACGAAAAGTTTGATAAATCCACGAAAAGTTTGATAAGTCCACGAGAAGTTTGATAAATCCACGAAAAGTTTGCGTTAGGGAATCAATTGAGAATAGTTGGCTGTATAACAACCGGAATATTCTGTGAGTATATCTGGACCGGCGAGTCCTTCTCGCAGTTAATTCTGAACCTTCGACGGATATTTAATCAGCTCAGAATACTCACGGGGAACTCTATCCAATCCTATAAGTATGATAAATCCATGAAAAGTTTGATAAGTCCACGAAAAGTTTGATGAATCCACGAAAAGTTTGATAAGTCCACGAGAAGTTTGATAAATCCACGAAAAGTTTGCGTTAGGGAATCAATTGAGAATAGTTGGCTGTATAACAACCGGAATATTCTGTGAGTATATCTGGACCGGCGAGTCCTTCTCGCAGTTAATTCTGAACCTTCGACGGATATTTAATCAGCTCAGAATACTCACGGGGAACTCTATCCAATCCTATAAGTATGATAAATCCATGAAAAGTTTGATAAGTCCACGAAAAGTTTGATGAATCCACGAAAAGTTTGATAAGTCCACGAGAAGTTTGATAAATCCACGAAAAGTTTGCGTTAGGGAATCAATTGAGAATAGTTGGCTGTATAACAACCGGAATATTCTGTGAGTATATCTGGACCGGCGAGTCCTTCTCGCAGTTAATTCTGAACCTTCGACGGATATTTAATCAGCTCAGAATACTCACGGGGAACTCTATCCAATCCTATAAGTATGATAAATCCACGAAAGTTTGATAAATCCACGAAAGTTTGATAAATCCACGAAAAGTTTGATAAATCCACGAAAAGTTTGCGTTAGGGAATCAATTGAGAATAGTTGGCTGTATAACAACCTGAATATTCTGTGAGTATATCTGGACCGGCGAGTCCTTCTCGCAGTTAATTCTGAACCTTCGACGGATATTTAATCAGCTCAGAATACTCACGGGGAACTCTATCCAATCCTATAAGTATGATAAATCCACGAAAGTTTGATAAATCCACGAAAAGTTCAATGAATTCACGACAAGTTTGTGCTAGAAATTCATTAGGAACGTTAGCTGTATTATGATTCAAATATCCTCCAAATCATACCTTCACGGACAAGTGGTTTCCGTACTCAACACTGACGCCCGGATGGGTATCTCATTCGATGAGTAACGACGACGAACTCGTCTTCGTTCAGTCTACGCTCAATTCACGAAAAATTGTCTAAACTCACGAAAATTTTTTCAGTAGCAATTCATTGAGGATAAGTCATTTCATTATCGAAGCTTGAATTTCCTCTGAATATCTCTTCGTGGTCTCCCCGAATCCTTGGTAAACATCTCATTTAATTTGAATATTCGCGGAAAAGTATATGACATTCGATTCTGCATGTGTGATATAATTCACGGTAAATTGTTTTATAACCCCGAAACCTCGTATACATTAAAAACGTTCCTCCTCCTCTTCCTCCTCAATGGTACTTTGTACCTGAAGTACATAAACTTACCTGATTGATTTTATTCTTTCTTCATGTTTCTGTACTTACACATTATGCTTATGATGTTCGAATCGTCTCGAATTTCCCGCGTAAAGCCTCCTGCGCGGATATAATTCTTTTCCTTCAAACACTGTTCACATCAATGCGTGGTTGGGCATATTGCATCCACGTCGTAAGTTCTTCCATGCACTTCACTTTTATAACCACGAAAACGAATGTTCTCATTTCCGTAAGATACTCGTACATCAACGAAAATAACTCCTTATAAGCACGAAAATAACGATTAAAGTTCTTACGGACGCGAAAAACCGCTGCGTTGCCGAATCTTACATCCACGAAATCTCTCTCAAATTTCCCCTCTTTTCGTGGATTTTCGTGACTGTATAAAATCCACGAAATAGTGCAAATAGACACACCGATTACTTATACAAGTTTTTGTCGGTCAAGTTCAGCACGGTCAAAATATCCCTATTCCAAATGTCCGACAGATAATTTTCTGTCAGGATTTGGTCGGTTTTTGTCCCAGGCATGATGATTTCCGACAGAACCAGACAGAATTTTGACCGGAATTCGTCAGGTTTTGTTTGGCTTTGTCTGGCGTTCCAGCCTGTGCAGGATTTGGTCGGTTTTTGTCCCAGGCATGATGATTTTCGACGGAACCAGACAGAATTTTTACCGGAATCTGTCAGGATCTGTCGGACATTTTTAATACGGATGCTTATACTTGACCATTGAAATCACCCAATGTGAATATTTTTCAATTCTTTCTCGAAGATCAAGCTGAACCTAGGAAATTTGAGTCAGCAGGCTTGGACTGTATAATTATCATAGAACGATGAAATATGTACCGCTGAAATTTGTGAATTCAGTGTAATATACGCTGTCTGCTGCTAGTTTCAGTTTCATTTTTCGGGGATTCAAATTATGGATTGTGAATTTTCTCAATGATCAATTCCTTCGAAACTCTAAATCATTAAGATTTGTGTATTTCTAATCTCTTTTACCCTGCAATTGAGATTTTCTTCCGTATTATTTAATTCTTATGCGGTTGCTGGGGAAAGATTGAAATTTGCGATTTCCTTGAATTGCTTCGAATAAATAATTTTTACAGGGCTGATGACATTTCTTTGTACAATTGTGTTTTTTTTTTTAAGCTGCTCGCTGCTCTGGTGAACGCGCGTTGAGATTTATATTATTGCATGTAATGGCGAAAGAATGTTTTGCGAGTTGGAATGTTTAGTAATGTAAAAAAAATATCAAACTTCAAAGTGAGATTTCATTTCTCAGCCAGCCAGAAGTGAGCTTGTCAAATTTTCGAGTAAAATTTCCACTCTTTTGGAATGAAAATCTAACGATTTGAAATTAGAAACTCACAACCACTTCAATTCCAAAGTGAATTTTGTCATTTTAAAAAAGAGAGAGGGTTCACGAGATATTTTTTCACTCTCTCAGAGAGTTCGTATGAGTAAAATTGAACCTATTGGCACAAAATTGATGTAACTTTTGATAGAATCAGTTTATCAAGTATTGAAGTGGTGCCATTCAGTTAAAAAACCACTCAAATTTCTGATATGAAAAATATTCATATTGAGTTCAATTTGAAGTTGTAATAATTGGCCTTAGTTTCAGCTCCATTATCGAATTTCAACTTTGCCTCATCATAAAGATGAACAACCCATCTTTTTTCATTGATATTTCTTCTTGTTCATATAAAAGATTAGATGAATACATGATGAGTAGTACAATGAAGTTGAAACTAGCGGCCAATTTCTATAACTTTTTACCAGGGTTGTTTGGTTTAAACCAAGTGGTTTTTTGCTTGAAAAACCAATAGTAATTTTTTCCACAATTCAATGCTTTCATATTATTTTTCTCATTTTTTGTGTATGTGCTCTTTTTTTCACAAATAAACTTTCATTATCAATATTGGTGATAATTTTAAGATCACTTTGCACTGTGGAAAATGGAAATGCACGGGGAAAAATCATTATTCTCATAATTATACTGTTGAGTTCTTGTAACAATCTAAAATATGGGAGTACATCCATCGTTGTGAAAACTAAACGGATATTTGTGATAACGAAATAACGATTTTTTCCTCCACAACAACGATTTAATATTGACAGCTCAGCTCAAGAAATACAATTATATACCCACACAGTTGGAAATTTTGTGTCAAAATCAACACATTTCACATGTCCCAAACGGTCCACACATATTTTTGTGTCGATATCACATAATGCGTTTGTGTCAACTAGTCACTCAAGCTTGCTGTAAATAATATAACACAAAAGGATGTTGATAAAATTTTGATTGGAATTTCCAATCGTGTAAATTCAACACATAAAGGCTGTCAAATGAAATCCAAAATAAGTAATGAAACCAACAGTTCACAAGTGTAATTTATGCATTTTTTTTACACCAATCGAAAGTGAAAATCACACTTTTTTCGTGTTGAAACAATGCATAAGAATAAATTGAAAAAAACAGTACTTCAATGAGCATTGAACTTGGATCGTCGGGACCGAATGTCGAAGCTGTATCACTCAAGCCACTGCCGGTCCTTTAGTTAAGTGTACTTTCTTTGCGTATATCAACTCGCACTCTATCTTCAAATTTACATATTCAGAAAACGAATTCCCATTAGAATGAAAGCTAAAATCAAAATGAATAAATAGTTCTTCCGATAACTACTAAAGTTACACGTACATAGAAGTTTCATTAACAAATAGCTCTCACCACTGGCGATCTCCCCTTGGTAGTTGAGAATAACACAATTTTTATGTTCAATCTTGAGTTGAATAAAATTTGTGTCATTTTGACACTTTTTTTCACTTGTTTGAATGATTTCACATTATAAATCAGTTGAGACCTGATTACACAAGGACTGTCTGTAGAAGTTACACGTGTGTGTGTTGAATATTTAACAGAAAATTCATGACACACGGATTTTTTAACACATTTACACAAAATTTTCAACTGTGCAGATAGCGCTAAGGGTTCTGAAAAATTTGAAAAAAATTTTCCCAGAATACCAAAAGTGATCAAAAGAACACTTATGGAGATTGTATACAGCTCGCAGATGTCCGAAGAATCTAACTCTTTCCGGAATCCGTTTTCGACCGCATGTGATGCTTTTTGAAGTCATTGTAGAATTCTGCAACAATGTTCTAAGATGACCAAAAGAACTTCAAAAATATGATATGGGATTGTATTTTATGCAGCAGAACAGTTTGAAAAGAGTTCGGAATCATTCGTTATGAATTCTGAAAAATTGATGATCGTTCCTACCCACAGAACATAAAATGTTCCTTCACTGACTTTTGAATATTTAATACTACATTAATTTATCATTGTTTCACATATGCATTTTAGTTCTTCATGCTCAATTTTAAATATATTATGATCGTCAATGATCTTGGTAAATTGAATATTCTAAATATTGAGTCTAATTAAATGAAGTATCAATGTAATTAAATGAAGTTAGAGGTTACTGTTATTCTTACTGCTCCTTTGCAAGGAATTTGAAGTATTGTGATACCGATGTTTATAATTTCTGTCTCTCAAAGTAATATATAACTAATTTATACCACATAAATTGTTTAAAATACATATCCAAATACTTTTAGATTTTCAGCTTTAGATCAGAAGTGAGATTTTTCACTTCAATAAGGCACTGTCTGTTTTATATGAGAATGGTCTCATTTGTTCATTAGTGAGAATTGAAACTCATAGTTATAAAAAATTCCCTACAACTTTGAAAATGAAAAATTTCTTGTTCAGATTGGAAAAACTAAATTGAATATCAAGAAACCAGGTTGAAACCAAAAAAACCTGGCTTTTTGGAAAGAATTCTAGTTTTTTGCAACTCTGCTCTTTACAGGCAGAGAACAGTTACCTAAAAAATTACTATACTTTACAGTAAAGTAGAGACAAAATCACATTTTGGGGTTATGTATGATATTGTGTCATTAAAATTACTATACTTTCTATCAATAAATAACAGAATTCTGTCACTCTTTACTAGAAAGTATATTAATTTTGATGACAAAATATAATACATAACCCCAAAATGTGATTTTGTCCCTACTTCTCTGGTTGAAAGAATCAATTGAATCTGACAAATGAAATTCAATGAGATTATTTGGTCAGAACATTGTCCACGTTTAATTGTAATTTAATGAGAATTGGTCAGAATCAATGGGTTCTTTTGACCAGGGTTTACTGTAAAGTGTAGTAATTTTTTAGGTAATTTTTCTCTGCGTGTACACAAAATTTTGATCAAGGATTTCAGCATCTGAAACGTTCAGTGAAACACTGCTTAATCGATTTCTGAGTATAAAAAAAGGCTTCAATGATGTTTGATCAAAAGTTACAACAATCGGCTGCTAGTTTCAGCTTCATAGTAGTGCAACCGAGAATATGCTCCCTTCATTGGTTTTATTAAATCAACCAATAATGTCAACTTCATAAAGAAAATTCATTCACCAACATTTTACTTCTCTGCCGACTCAGCTGAAACTTATACACGGAGAAAAGAATATACAATACACGTTATCAGGCTTCGTGGTACTTGTGAGATATGTATACTTTCCGCTACGAAGGTACGAACGATACTTCTGTTAGTAATTCTCAACCCAATGAAAACAAAATAATTCAAATCATGAATCTGTTCATCATCATGAATCATTCTTGATTTCATTTGGATAATCGAAACATTATCGACATGACGAGCAAAAAGACATAATTTTGTCTAAAATTGTGATCGTCGCAATAAAAAGATTAATCTTCAAACTGGAAGCGAACTTGGAACTTTTGGATCCAAGAATAAATTTCATCGATACTCAGTTATATAATGAGAAGCTAGAACTAGCAGCCGATTGTTGTAACCTCTGATTAAACGTTGTTAAAGCTTTGTTTTTATACCTGAAATCGATTGAGCAAGTTTTACCGAACGTTTCAGATGTTTAAATAAAGACTTATAACATTCGGCTGCTAGCTTTACGGCTGTCAGTTTCAACTTCATTTATATAATTCGACTGCGCATCTGAATTGGTATCAATTTCATAAAGATACAAATAATATACGCATGGAATTATTGATTTGGAATGGATACATTCTATTAATTATGCGTTTAATGTGGGCATCCATATATTAGGTCATGTCCAAGCTCTAAAATAAAAATTTCATTTATGCCAAAGTGTAATATTCATGTTGAAGTTGTATTATATGATTTGCAGTCATTCAGTTATTGCGTCACGCTATTAGAAGTCTGTCTGTTTCTGGCTAACTTCAGAATGTGTTCGTGGAAAAGGGATAGATACTTCAAATAGCGTGACGTAATACTTGAATGATTTCTCTCTATGTTACAGAATTGTTACGATAGTACTCCATAATAGTCATTTACATTCATATTATGAATTATAAAGAATTATTCAGGAAAATATAATTTTTCAATAATTTTGAACTCCCTTTTTTCCAAATGATCAACAAGAAAAATAATAATTTCAAATATCTTTTATAAATGTTACGATCATGTGAAGTGGACTTTATTTATTTCATAGTGAATTAGTGAGAGAAGATGAGCCGATATTTCTTTCATATACGATTGTATATCATTCGTATTTTGTTATATTTCAATTTTCTCTTATTTAACAGAGCATGAATACAAAGAATGGAATACGTACTTCTAACATAACTCCAGTATCAACATTTTCTGCGTCGTATATGAAGTATTTTTATTGGTATGAAGTTATTATTTTGGATTAATTATTTTATCTAGAGTAAGTATCTCAATATTGCACCGTTCAAGGGCATCCCGTAAACCCTAGAGTTTTACTAGATCTCTCTACCCAAAATACTTGAATAGGACTCAATAAAATGGGATAAAACAACCAGGCAGACCTTCTATTTGTATGAAACAAGGTCTGGCTGGTTGTTTTATTCCATTTTATTTAGTCCTCTTCAAGTATTTTTAGTAGAGAGATCTAGTAACTCTAAGGTCTACGGGATGCTCTTAAGAACTTGCCTCCATTCCATGGTATAGAAAATTGATGGGATTAAAAGCTCATGCACATAAAATTCCCCTTGACTTATAGAACGATAATATCTCCATGATGAAATTGAGAGAAAATAAAAAGCGCGCTTGATATTAAATGAATAAATAATAAAGAATGTTTCCCTAAATTGCATTTCGTGTCGGTGGAATTGCATCATGTACACGGAAAAAAATACTCCGGTTAATATATGGACAGCAAGAATTACTGTTATTTTAACCGGAATTCTAGTTAAATGAATCAAGTCTCCGGCAAATTTAACAAGGGCTCCGGTAAATTTAACAAGAATTCCAGTAAAAGTCACAGATATTCCTTGCTGTCTATATAGTAACCGGAATTCTGGTAAAATTAACAGTTCATTTTTTTCCGTGTACACTCACGACAACTGTGTATGCCTTTAGATGATTTTGAATCAAGGGTTCGAAAAAATGCTTGGATTTAACCAAAATATCGCTCTGTATAGCGCTTGCCAGTAGTTTTTCAAAAACGATTTGGTTGAGTGGAGTACGAATACGAAATAGAGAATATTCGCGATAATCAAAAGTTTTGAAAATGAATGGACAAACTCAGAGGTTCCAGTCAAAGCGAAGTACCTAATAGAAATATATTTCTTTGGTTGAATTCGCTGAATGCGTTATGTCAGGGAACATGAACTTGCTTTTTTTTGGAGCAGTGCCAAAATGTTGATATTTCACAAAAACGGTGACCCAAAGAAATTATATAAGTACAGTTCTGATTAAAAGAATCGGTAAAATATTTACTTCAATGAAGTGAGGGTAATTTATTCATTATCCTTATCTTAAGATGAAGCTGAAACACAAGCTGAAACTAGTGGCCAAAAGTTAGCAACCGATCGTTGTAATTTTTGACTGAATTTGACATTCACTATTCAGCTATTTAAATATTTGATGAAAAAAAATCCTATCAAAAGTTATATCAATCCGCCGCTAGCTCGAGACCGCTAGATTCAGCTTCATCCTTTTCCAATAAAGTATTCTCTCTGATGTGTATTTTTCAAAGTTCCCAATGATGCATGAAAATTGAATGAAAAATTTTCGCAAATCCAATCTAGTCGTAAATGGTGCGAAGCAGCTTTATTTGAATTTAAATCATTTTAGATGATTTCAAATACTCGAATGAAGCACGAAGGCGTCTCCACATCCATTTTTGTAATTGAAGAGGTTGTAATGGACTGCTTTTGTACAAGTCAAAAGCGTGCTGGTTTTTTCTCCTTGGTGTTCATTTCATAAGAATGACGAAGTGACGAGACACGTACATCTATAATATATATGTTGCTTAGAAATACGGGGAACGAAGATGTGAGTATTCCATTTATATTCTTTTGTACGGTGATGTAACGTGTTCGTCTTATTTGAACAAAGCGAGAAAGAGAGATGAAATTCGTTACTCCTAAAGACAATTTTAGGTAGACCAAAGTTGTGTTTTGTATACCTGATCTTTTGCTAGTTTGACACCTGGAAAATTCTAACAACAACACGCAAGGACTTGTAAAGTCTCTTTCACTTTGTTCCCTTGTGTAGGATAATATAGTACTGCTCTATCGCCTCCTTTTGTGCGAGTAAGAAGTAAAGGAATCCAGTACATTGACAACAGACTCTCGGGCGAGTTTCGGCACTTCTTAAAGGTCCTCAGAAATACCTGTTATATCTATTGTTAGGCATATGGGCTTTCAGAGAAAGAACCGTCGGAGAGATGAGGAGGGAAGGAAGAAAGTCGAACTTTTTTTTTCTCTTCAAAGAAGTATCAACTCGTGGACCTAAGATCATTGATAACAGAATGATAATCAACGAAGTGTATTATATGTTAGGAAAAGAATTTTCGTAATTACAATTTGAGTATAGTTTTTACATTTTTTTCCAATAACCTGAGACCATTGTTGCCACCCCGAGTTGAAAAGTTTGGACTGTTTTATCCTTTGAGAAAAATTCTCAATTTATTTTCTTGGGGGAGAGAAGGAGGAGTGAGGTATGAATTAACTCCTTTAGAAAATGCATTACAATACAAGACAATACAAAATTTTGCGCCAACTTTTTTCATAAATTATGCGTTCAACGGAAATTTCCAATGGATAATTTTATTAAATAAAATCCACGACCAGGATTAGACTCTAAAGTTAAGTTTCAGTCTTTTTATGATTTTCTGGCGTGTATAAAAGGATTTCAAAAGTAATAACCTCTAACTGTCAAAAATTGTTTGTAATTTTGGTTTCCAATACTTGCAAACTACGAAGAAACCTAAATTGATATTCAGAGTCAAATTTTAGGCATGTATTAATGATTATCGATTTTAAATTCAATTTTATCAAGTAATTTATGAAAAGAGTTGGCGCAAAATTTCACCCCTTGTCTCCTCCTGATGTCCTTATGCTTGAGTGTGCTTCAAGGTTTAACTTGAAAATATTTTTTTGCGGTTCAGTGTAAGTGTGAAAAAAAGTTTTTGTTCTTCCAAATTTTCATAGTTTAAATCTTTAAACAGGTTTCTTTTGAAACGACTTTTTGAAAGTCAATGGCCACGATATCTCTAAAACTTCTACACCGATTCGATTAATGTTGAACCAGGGTTTGAAAAAACCCAGGGTTTCTTTTTCGCAAAAACTCGACCCAGGCCGGTTTTTCTGGCTTTTTGACAATTAAGTGGATTTTTGGGGTTTTTCTGGGTTTTTTTTGGGTTTTATGTCTTTTTTGTCATTTTATATTTTGGTTATTATTATTAGATTTATGTCCTCCATAGTTTTGATTAATTTCATAGCTCTGTTGATTTGAAATTGATTGTTCATTCATATCACGGTCTCATATCCCATATTAACACACCAAGAATTCTTTCTCAAGAATATGAATAGAATTCTTGTGGAAGTATTCTCGAAGATATGAATTCATGAAGAATTCTGAAAATGTTCTATCCCACTAACATCAACGAGTTCTTCTTACATGCTTTTTAGATAGTTTCATTGCTCTCAAAGAACTCGTTAATGTCAGTAAAATACAATTCAGCCTTTCAGAGTTCTTGATGGATTCATCAGTTTAAAAAGAGGTCAACAAAAATTCTATTCACATTCTTGAAAAATAATTTTCTTGTGTGTCATATGGGATATATTGTGGTTTATCACGTTAATCACGTACATTGGATATGACATTCCAATTCAATATTGTTCTCCAAATGATCTCAAAATATCTTGATACTAAACATTAATTAAATTCTATTGATGAACTATAAAATGGATTGCGAATGCGTTTTATTCCATTATGATTCAGTACTTATAGTTATCCTTTGGATTTCACTTCACCCGCATGTGCTTCTTTCAGAAGTAATTTCTTATGTTCATAATTATAGAGGTAAATTTTGAATAATTCATTGTAATTGGAAATAAAAGCTTCTTCGATACCCTTTTCACTTTTTTTCAGGGCTTTTTCCAAGAAAAAAACCCAGTAGGGAAAACTGGGCTGGGTTATTTTGTTCAAACCCTGTGTTGAACACAGCTTTACAATACATGTTTCACAAGGTCAGGGTGTCTACTGCCTGGGGATTATCATGGAATCAACCAACCACAAACTCACGTTGAATAGAATGACCAATGAGACGCGTAGAATTCCCAGGCCATAGACATCTCTTAGGTCGTAACGTGTTTTTTTCTTGCTTAAGGCGATTCACCACAAGCCAAGTTACTAGATCTCTCCCCCCAGTTTTCTCAGTAATCAATGAATAGAATCAATTTTAATGAGAAGGTGATTTTTTTACTTCAACCAACCGCCAAAAATTGAGAAAAATAGTTTTAACACTAAATTAATCATTTTTTCCAACCATTCGTGTTTCAGATTTTGTAACGAGTTATCGGGGATGACGCAAAGCTAGCTTATTATTTTTTCTGAAATGTGTTCCATCAATTTGGTTTCACTGGCTTGTTTATGAATATCGTTTGACGAAAAAATTACTGAATGTTCTTCAAATTTCATATAAATTATGTGCAAGAAACTTGATCAAAGTAACTTTGATAATCTCATAGAAGAAAATCTCAAAAATGTGCTTTTTTTAGACCCATTGTCTCATACCTGCCCTTCCTCCTCTTAATTATACCGTTTTTATTATATTTCGTGTAAACTTTCAAATCTACTTTCGTCTCGATTTTCAACAGATGAGACAAAAACAGTCTATTTTTTTCAGCTCGAAACGTTGTATTTGCAATCCTTACTGCTCGAATCGAAGGACTTCATTAATGAATGCATCATAGTCTTCATTTCTGTTTGATTCGACTGTAAAATCTGGATAAAAATGAACTAAAATGGAATCTGTTAAAAATATACTCAGGTCATGACACTACCCAAATCTTTTTTCATAGATTATTACTCGACGACGAAGCAATGTAATCAAAATATCTTTATTGATTGAAGAAGTTCTGTACAGAGGGATATTCTTATTATATCTCCCTTTGAATTAAGAGAAAAATCGTATTCGGTTCAAATTAATCTAATCATTCAATCATATTTATAAAAATAACTGATCAATTAAGAATAGACTCAATTTGAATTGAATTTCAGTTTTGTTGAAGATTTCAATAGATGTGATTTCGATCTGTTTTCCTTCCGTCGGATGATGAAAAATCAGACCATTTTTGTCTCATTTTTCGAGAATTGCCGACAAAAACAGATTAAAATTTTAATACGAAGCAGGATAAAAACAATCAACATTTTTCGATTTTGGGATAAAAAATAAATATCATCGATGATATTTTTCTCTACAGTACCCAAACATGCATCGTCAACAAGACTTTATCAGGCTTGTCCATCTTGTTTCGAAAACCTTCTTCTTCAGCTCGGGGAACCAGCATAATGTGTGGTACGCACGGAAATTCGTGTTTACACGTGTTTTGTGGATTCTTGCGTAGTTGTCAATTCTTTCTTCCCTTCTCCTTTTTCAAGAATCTCTCGAAACTGTGAGCTCTCTAGCTGTTTGTAATGTATTCCGTACTTCAAGTTGGTTGGAGCCTGAAATTTTCTGACCGCACACACCGTTCACATCGTATTGCTACCTCGTTCAGTGGTATACGATGAAGATCTCTAATGATTATCCAAAGACTACCTTGCGCTGTCTCAATTATTCTCATACCCCGGCTACATGAGTACGAGTGAGCAAGAGGGAAGGGGGAAGAGAAAGAGAAAGGCAAACTGTATGTGTCTCCTTGAAAATTGTTGATCTCAGTACAGTGCATTGCGTGAGTGAATGAAGCAGTTCTGTATTGTCCTTTATTGTCTCTATGGTCTCCCGGGTAGGAAATACATGATAAACAATTGTATTCTCAGAACGATTTCAAAAGCAATTTCTCGCTATTATAGTTATTATATGATTTTTTATTTTTATCGTAATTTTATTGCAGGAAGTAGAAAGTTGAATTGCAGAAGAAATTGTTGGGTCAGCGGGATTTTCATTATTAATTAGGGAACTGTTTGATTGTGTTTTTATTTTGTAATGGGGATTATTCCATGGGATTCCTTAAATGGGTTTTAAAGGGAAGAGTATACAGTATGAAGTATGCATTGTTTCACTCAAATGTCGGTTTAATATCTGATGGTAATAATTGTAAGGTGGTTTTTAATTACCGCAGCATGTGTGCGATATTGAGGTAACGAGGGTGTGCATGAATTTTCATAATGAAGGCAGGGATGGTTTATAAATCACGTTCTAACATCTTTCAGGAATTCATTATTGAATTCCTGAACTTGATTCGTAATTTAGTTCTCTCAATTTAATATTCACACAGGGTTCACAAAATTCATATCTGATTGACTACATTCAAAACTTAGTTTAATATTACTTATAAACATGATTTATTTATATATTTTCGAAGTTTAAATCGTTTATAGGAACAAACCGTAAATGCAAACTCACAACATCTGATGAATTATCGGTATTTATCACCTGCAATTAACTCCTTGGAACTGGAAACATTTTTCGAACAATGTACCGTAAGATTTTGGGTCCTTAACAACTAAGTATTCTATTATTTGATTACCAATTCGATTCAATCTTTAGCAACCTTTATTTATTTCGAACTAATCGAGAACTTCCCGAGAAGGGAATGAAATGCGTACAAAAAATTGTTAATCTCATCACAATTCGTTGGTCCCGGTAGCATTGTACAGGAAGTTACAAAAAACAAAGCAATTCGAAATGAATAATCTCCGGCTTCGATTCTACGTGCGTGAAAAAAAGTATTATTTTAAACGAGATGAAACAATGTACCAGTTGTTGCCTGCAAAATTTTTGTTCTCGTATGGGAAATTAATCCATGTTCGTAGGAATATCGTACATGCGATTCTGTCTGCGCTGGTTGAGCTTTTCCAGGAAGATATGCAATCGTTAAACACGATGGATGGACTTATCGCACTTGCGCGTTGAATCATTGATATATTTTACCCTTTGTTCTCCCGCTTGTTGGCCCTTTTGTATTTTTCTATTTCTCAGAATCATCATCGCGCCGTTGCACTCAGTTTACGGTGGAAGCGGAAAAAATCGTCCTCTCATAGGAGGGAACGAGAAGAAAGGAAACGGTGATAGAAATTTTTGTACTATTTAAGAAGAACAGGAGAGAAGAACTAAGAGTTATTATTCCTATAATTTTACGGGTAATAGAAACAACGATGAATTGACCTTATTAAGAATGCATTATATTGAAAGGATTCTATGAAAATTGTATACAATTTTCATACATTATATCATAATTATATGTATAATAAGCTGTTGGTTGATACAATTCGGTGAAACAAAACTAACCGAGAAGATTTTTCCAACTTTTTCTTAGAGGTTCCATTTGAAGGGGAACGTTCACACGATTACACGATAAGTGCAAATTTTCTTTTTGAAGAATCGAGAGCACGGTTCGCGGTGATAAACGAGAATCTGTATTATTCCATTGATCCTAACGATACGTGGTTTTATAAAAAATCTTATGCAATAAATATTACGTAAAGCTCGTAATTACATTTTCTCCGTATTAAACAATGAGGAATGAAGTATATTTGCAGAGAGAAGGAAAACATGTTGAATTGAATAAAATACTTACATTCATGTACGTACGTTTCGTGTTGTAGGATAAATCAACGTACGTGTCAAACGAGGACAGATAATTTCAGAATAACGGAAGTTGTTAATTGTTTCGTGGAAAGTCATTTTCCCATTTTTTTTTATCATTGAGATACGACCTCTTCTTAACGTGCAATATAATGCGTAGGTAGATGATGTGTACAACATATAGTTATGAATTATTTGTGACACGCATGTGTACTTTTTTATGTATTGTTTTTTCTCTTTAAAAAATTATTGTATAATAAACGTATTAGATTGTATACCCGCAGAGCGAGGAAGACCAAAGATAATGACAAACACTTTCAAGGCACAGCCCTTGCAATTTCATGTATATACGTAGGCAAAAGAAACGGAAAGTGCCACTTTGAGTCAAGTTTTGCTCTTTTTCCGTTTTCTTTTTTTTCCCCCTTTTTCTCTCTCTCCATGTTCTTCCTCCAGCGTGAGATATACTTCAGGTTTGACGAGGAAGGAAAAAAAAACATCTTCGGTTCTTATTTTCGCAGACTGTCTTGATTGGCTAAATTGATGGTTGGGTCCTCTTTGGTCTGGCATAAAATCTTGCCAATCAAGAAACAAAATCATTCGAATATTTTTTGTTTGCTCGTACAAAATTATATTTTTGATCAATGTTTCTCTCCTTTTTGATTCTTTCTTCCTGCTTTTTCGCATGATTCATAAACGCATGTGTTTCTTCAACATTATTTTAGCATCTCTTCATGCTTCATTACATTTCAATTGTTTTATAAACAAACCTATTCGTATTTGAAATATACAAGTACGGAAGACTCTTCAACAACCACGGTATAGTTATTCTTCCTTGGAATAAATGAATCTCATTTAGTATGATCGTTACCTAATAATAAGAGACAAATTTTTATTCGATTCTCATTCGGTATCTATAAAATTCAATTTATCGAACGCCTTCATTAAATTCAATATTTTTCCTTCAACGTGTACCTATTCTTTCCCTCTTCTCTCCATAACGAATTTCGCTTTGTTTTATTTCTTTCTTCGAGTTTTTGCTTCCTCTTGCATAGTTGACAAAGTTTCGATTTCCTCAACTTGTGTCTCTCTGGCACTGCTTCCTTCCTTGTTTCCGTTTCGATTTGCTATCGCTCCACACCCTGTCGTGACTTAAATTCTACGTGTTTGCAACGATACAACGAAAAAGAAAATGGATTGTAAAAAACTATACCTGTCTGAAGTTGGAGAAAACTCAAAGAATCCTGTGGTATGTTGTATATGTGGAATACTCGCGTGCATTCAAAGACGGGGTGAATGTCTTGGAAATGTGATTGAATTTGAAAGTAGCAACTTTTCTATGGATATACATATATACACTTAAATCTACCCTGTCGCGCGTTGGAATTCATAAATTCAATTGAAAAGGTTGAATTTCAAATAGAAGATTGAAGTTTTAATTATTTGTTTCGTGATTCTCAAACTCGGGAGAATAATTGTTATTCAGATTTAAACCCCCATTCGTTTCTCGTACTTCAGGGTATGAAATTTCATTCGATGAAATTGACATGCTATTTTACTAGTGTGTCCAAAAAGTAAGGTTAGTAAGACTGTTTTTGATATCCGTGCCAAGGCTCACATCAAGTGGATTTTTGAAAGAATGTTTACAAGTGATATAAAGAGTTCCAAAAAGGCCAAGAACGTATCGGAGACGAAAAGCGTCCCGATCGACCATCAACTTCAACTGACGAAGTTCACGTCCAAAAAATCAAAGATTACGTGCTCGTAAATCATCGATTAACAATTAGAAATCTTGCTGATGATGTTGGCATTTCAACAGGATCAGTCAATACCATTTTGGAGGATGTTTTGAGCCTCAGACGCGTCAAATCTCGATTGGTACCGAAAACACTGAATTTCCTGGAAAAACATCGTCGCGTTGAAGTGTGTAAAACAATGCTTTCTGACTAATCAGGACAAGATGAAACGCATTATTACGGGAGATGAGACGTGGATTTATGCTTACGACCCGGAAACAACCGATCAACCAAGTGAATGTCGCGCTAAAGGTGAAGCAAAACGAAAAAAACCGCACCAAAGTTGCTCAAAAATCAAGGTTATGTTAACTATTTTCTTCGATCATCGTGGTGTTTCAACGAATGAAGATTTTTGAAAATGAATTTGGACACAGTAGTATATAATTATCCAAGAAAAATGTAAAGATTCAAACAATGGATTCCAAGAACATGATTACAGTGATGAAACTGCGTTGAAGTGGGCTCTCGCAGAGTATCAAATTTCATTCTTGGGTGAGTCTTATTGAATTGGTCACTCGGTTAAACTCGGTTACCCGATACCAAAGCCAAAGTTGCGTTTCTCTCAGATTGTAGATATATATTGATAAATTCTCAATGATTTCGATTATGAAGTCTCGTTTGCTCAATCATTCGATCACAAATAATTTGAATAGGTTTGCCAAAAAAAAAAAATTGTAATAATTTTCCAATTACATAAAATGTTGTTGCTCTGAATTATTTTGTGGTTACAACAAATTTACGCTATGAATATCATATTTTCGCACTTTGCATTCTGAATATTTTTCCGATAATACCGCAGAAAAGTGTATCCTCTGCGCAATGGAAAATCAAAACCTAGGAAGAACGAAATTGAGAACTGACACGTAAGAAGTGAACCGTATTATTTGTTATAGAATTTGAATCAATTTCTTCAGAGCTGGATCTTTTCTCTTTCCCTTTTTAAAATTAGATTGCTTTCTTGCGATTTTTGATTTTCCTCCTTTCTCGAGGGAAACAACTTGAGAATAGCTACGAGGTTGACAAGCCTCGAGGAGAATAGAAGGGAGACGACGACGACGACGACTACGATTTTATCCTGATGGCGTTGACGCGACGTCCGCATATGAACGATGCCGTACCACAAGGAATCGTTGACGTCGTCGACGCGTCTGTCTCAGAAATTCTCCTGCAGGCTTTCACCTCCCTTCCCCTTCAATTCTCCTCTCATCTTTTCTATCTCTCTTCCATTCTGCAAGTTCTAACATAACCATGGTATCTCTTTTGCATGCATGTGCATATAACTACAGCATATTATAAAGAGAAGGCGCAGAAGAGAGTATATTATTATACGTCATCGTCAAGCTTCTTACTGAATACTTCTCACGGTTTCTCTACCACATTTACCGTGAAAGAAGGGAACATTATTCTTGATATGATTCCATCAATTTTTATACGCCTGTTATTTTTTAGTGATTCTCATTTTGTTTTTTCGGTTGAATAACCTCATTTATTTTCGTATATTTATCGGGTAACGTACAGTAAAAATCCTTCTCCGTTGAATCATATTAAAAACAGATAAATTTCAATGAGGTTGAAGCATTTGACCAAAAATGGTTTGTTCACATGATCACGGGCCCTGTATTTCATTGCATTTTACTTTGTACCACGATATACCTTGTGCATGCGATGTTTCAACTTCGGCTCAAAGTAATTTGTCCAGCTTGCGACATCGTGCGATCCCATCCGTTTCGTTCCATCCCGTTCCTTCGCAGTATTCCATTCTGCGAACGTTGCCATTTACACGGGAATACATATGTATGTGGAAACGCAGGTGCAACGAGAGGCGGGACAACTCCCTGTCGTACTCTGCGACTATTATCTTATACATATACGCAATAAATTTCCATCTCGGTCGTCGGCATGATACTACAAGAAGACGAGAGACAGAGGATGAGCAAAGAGTACAAAAAGTGTTTTTTTTTTATCTTCTGTTTGTTTTTTCGTATTAATATATCAAACATAGGTGTACACAAAGCATGAAATCATTTCTGTTTCATATTTCTTCTGTATTCATCGGTTCTATTGATTGTGTATACCTTATGAATTCGAAGGAAGGCTAACAGAGCTCAAACTCCAGAGAGAACATTCATACAACGTCAAACAATATAAATTTCCACAACGATATTTCAAAGGTATTATTGATTTCGCCTAATTACAGGCGTGTTTTCAACAACCCAATGTAGATTATTAAATCTCATGCACATAATCACTTAATTACTCCGAACGTGTTGTATTTTGTGATCTAAATCAAACAATTTATATCGCGTTCACGAGTGCCGCGCGTTTTAATCGCAAATTAAAAACAGAGTCTCTATTGTGATTATCATTTACATCTAAAGTGTGTCAAGTTCCGAAAGAGTTATGTTTCCTTCACGTTACGGCTCTGTACATTCGAGGAAGTACGCATTCACTTTTAGTACTTTAATTAAACTTTTATTACACACGCGCGTTCGCTCTTGAAATACAAAATGAAGTAGAGTATTTTCTTAATTATAAAGATGATATGAAAGCATTTGCATTCATCTTCACCTTCGAGGATTCATAACGTGAAATTTGCATGAAGTCAATTTGGGACTTCGTTGGAGAATTCAATTCTCTTAAGGATTTCAGATCAAATTTATTATTCTAAAAGAACTTTCAACACATTCTTCGGGTGTTTAGTTTATATATTTTTTCCAGTTTAGAAAAAAAGAAGCGAAGTGTTTGTGAGGAGTAGCTATAAATTCTTGTGAAGCCTTTTAAATTGTTACCCATCGCTTATACAACACCACCTAAATCTTTGAAACGACACGACCCCCTTTTCTTTCGGTTCAGCTTTCGATTTCCGTGATTTCTCTCTCGAGAAAATTCGTTGGGAGGAATCAAAGATATACGTTGACAAGTCTCGGTTGTGGGGGGAAGAAATGTTTCCAGGGGAGACTTTTGTCAGTCCATTGATGAATATTATTTGATTTTCCATTTACCAACAATCAAACGTGATGAATTGAGCAAAAATTATTCTGTTATGAATACAAACTTTACTCCTTTCTCGCAATCCTACACTGTTAGAAAAATCTGTCTTAAACTTAACAATAATATTATGAAGTTTTTTACATAATATTATTGTTAAGTTTAAGACAGATGTTTCTAACAGTGTAGACGATGAAGAATTTATGAATTTATGTGTCGTAAATATCAAATACGATTCATAACAATCAATTTTCCTGATTTAAAATGTCCCCACTTGCTGATTTGTTGTCAGCTGGTGGACCCTCGTCGTGGGCTATCAAAAGGCTATTAGAAATTCTAGTTAGTCACTCAATATTTTATTAAGTGGTTAGCCTGCCGAATGTTTCTAAAAACTCACATGGAAGGTAATTCCGGACAATATAATAAAACTTTTGTTGAAGAGCGATTTCATTGTTCGAGGCACCCTTTTATCGTTATGACGTGTTCTATATTTTTCAATGGGTCTTGGTATTTTGATAATTCCTGTGAATGGGAATATTTATCAGTTTATAAAATCTTTTACGAATAACATCCTATATCATCAGTTCCATATTTCCATACAGTTTTCTCAGTTTAAAATACTGAAGGGATTGGTGTAGCTTTTATTCTCATATTATAAACAACAAGTACTGCGCTTTTTTATTGACCGTTGTTTCGCATTTGTCAGAAATATCTCCTATGTGATTCAAGCAGGTAATATTCTGTCAAACAAGACTCGAACTTATTCTGAAGTTTCGTCAGTTGAAGTGTTTATGTCAGAATGATGGACGAGAATATGTAGATAGGAAGGGAAGAGAAATAGAGACAGGCACGAGAATGAGAAAAGTAAAGTTCGCTGTTTACATAACCGCGTATTTTCATAACAGTATATCAGAGTTAAAGGAGAAATTTATCACGCGAATGATAAAAAGTATCGATTTTGCATATATTCTTAATTAATATTCGTGTGAAAATATTCACGTACGTAGGTATCGTTTCGACCTTTTTCCCTTGAAAATTACATCTGTTGACTTTTTCATAATTATTCACGTATAATTGTATACGATACAAAATGGATGTTCTATTCGAGTTTATCGCTCTCACAAGAATAATCGTAAAATATTTTCATCCGCGGTAAAACAGTTTATGTCGAGATATAATATTTTCACCTACTCTTTTTTCGCTTATCAATTTTCGTTCTTTTTATTTTCCATGGTTTGTATATCGGTTAGGAACGTGAATACGTAAAGATTAATGAACCCCGCTAAACAGGAACGGAAAGTCATAATTTTTTTTAATTAGCAAAGACCTTTATAAATCGTAGTCTTATTGAATTTTATTCCGCGGTGGTTTTTATTCGTAAATCCAGTCCTTTGTACCCTTCGTTGTGTGTATCATTACAATCAAGTGTTACGAGTTGCATTTAATTCCTCTTCAATGAAATTTATCTCTCTGTGTTTCCGTATCACTGTGAATCGCATATGATAGTAATGATATGCGGTAACTTAATGGGATCAAATATTATTTTTATTTCGCTCGTATAGGAGAATCGAAATTCACTGTGTCAGGGTGATGGATAAACGAGACAAGTTGGAGGAAATAGATACGGGTGTCGTTATTTTTGGAAAAATTTCAGTGCAGGATCAGGGGGTATGGGAATTCAAACGTTCAGCGAATTTTTATTAAACGTATATCAACGTGGAATGAATTTAAAATCAGTTGTTATGGTGCTTGCGTTCTTTCAGGGTTCATTGAAAATATGTTTACCTTGCGAAAAAATTGGAGAAATTCCTTCGTATTCAGAGAATTGTCTGATACATATGATTTTTGTTCGATCTAGACGAATTTTATAATGAATATTGATTTTTTTATGTTTCAGGTATGTATCTCAACATGATTTATTTACTTCGGAGGGAATGTAAGTACAAGAAAGGCGTTGAATACATCATGAAATTCTAAAATCACTGTTCGCTCTCGAATTACAGACACTATGAGTTGATAGTTGCATTTGGTATTAAGGAAGGGTTGTAATTATCGAATAATAGTCAGTGTAACTGCAATCCAGAAGCTTATGAGAACATATTTTACATAGTTAAGGCGATTATAAACAAATACACGGAGAAAAATGCAGATCGAAAACATTGTAATCTTTAATAAAAATTTGAAAATATTTCTTGAAATCTGAGAGCATTTCTTACATTTGTAATAAAGATAAAACGGTCCACATTTTTGTGGAATTGTATTCGAAAAACAATGAAAAATTATCAATAGTTGATAAAAAATAGAGAAACTTTCTAAAAGTCGCGTATGAAATTTAACGAAATGAATAGTAAGATGTTGAAATTTTGTTATGAAATTTGTAAAATTTATACAACTATATTCATACAACTATTTTTCAATACGTACGGTGACTATCTGGTCATAGTTGTGGTAACTATTTTATAGTTGTAATGACTAATAGCTACATTATTGTACATGCATTTATTTTTAATTCATTCAATTCGCATTGGATTCATTTTTACTGTCATAACGGAAACTGTTGAAGAGTTCTTTGAGAAGTCTTCAAGAATTCAAATGGATCATTTTTGCTGTCCGGGACATTACATTTAATGCACAAAAACATGAAACAGCTATAGATTAATGTAAAAATTTCTAAAAGTGTAACTTAACTTCATCGTGTAAATAAAATTAATACACGTACTTGCATCAGAATTGATATACATGCATATTTCTTATGTGTAGTAAAATCATTCGAAAGGCAGGGTAGGGGAAAGCAGTTGATCTCGAATTTTATATGGAATGTACTACAAAATGTGCTTTGGGTATGCGTCGAAGTTTGTACGCCAACATTGAATTCTCACTCTTTTATTCGAATAGCAATGGCAAGTTTTCAAGTTATCGCGAGTATATATATATATATATACATAAATTTTTCTCCTAGAAATCTAAACGGAGACGTTACCCTTCCTCTTTTTCATTCTAGTTTGAAATTGAGATTCACAAAGGTGCACAACTTATATATTCGATATGTTGTCAGTAAAATTCGACATGAATCTTTTCTCTTGCTCTCGCGTAATGCTCGGAAAACGTATTTCAACTTGAAGAATTCGCATTTTATAAAATTTTTGTAATTTGCAAGAGGGGTGCTTTCACGTGATGAATAATAAATGGATAATAAGAAATGGTTTGTATCCGAGAGAAAAAGACGAAATATCGATTTAGGCTGTAAAAAAGTGTTTTTTTAGGTAGCAGTATACACGGATAAAGATATGTAAGTAAACGATTTTCCGGTATATATACCGAGAAAAGATTTTATCTGATACAAAGAAGGCTTGTTAATTGTAAACAACCCATCATTTGGGTCAACTAAAATTTGTTAATAGTTCACAAACCTTGTTCGGTTAAAATGAATTCGGAATACTTCTTTCTCAGCGTAATCAGAGTTTACATCCCATTGTGGTAAAAGAATATAAACGGTTCACGTGTATATTGAAAGAATAGATCGAAAGTGCTGAGAAGAGCGAAAAAGGGCAAAGGGCTGAGATGAAAGGAGGGGAAGAATGCAGAATTGAAAGAAAAAAACCGCAACGACTTGTACCTCCACAACCTTACCTTCAGGTAGTCAAGATTTATTTCGAAATCTACTCTCGTTCAGGGTTACACATGAGCTTGAGATCTAATCAGGAGATTAGAGGGATCCATGAAATATCGTTGTTGGCATGAGTTCTTACTTACTTCATTCTCAAGATGTTTAGAATTAACCGAGAAACAACTGGGTGTAAATATTTCAACAATAATTCGAGTTTTGGTATTTTTTTTTCTTGCATTAACCTTCTTGAAAGCGTTATGAATAATAAAGTATACCCTGTTAAAAATTTCTGATTGAACTTCCAATTACATGTAATGAAAGCAAAAGTTATTCACGTAAGTGAAAAATTTATTGAAATTCCAATTACATTTGAATGAAATTTCAGTTATGAAAATATATATCAATTGTATGATATAATATAGCAGAAATTAAAAATTCAGTTGCGTGAGGATGAATTTTCATTTCAATCAATAAGAATTGTATAAAAGTAATAGTATAAAAAAAATGATTGGGGAAAGATTGCTAACATTGTACTAAAAATGTGGTCTGAATTCTAATTGGCGAGTCCGACGTTTTTTTTTCAACTACTGGCTCTGATTACCCTGCTCAAATTGAACTTGATAATTCATTCGATTACACGGAAAGACCGAGGTGATTAATATTCACCCTTCGGTAAATATATATCGGACAAGTCCGATAATGAAACAACACGATAGATTTTGGATAGTAATGATACAACTGATGATTTAAAGATGAAATTCCGATATCGGGTTGTTTCATAAGGGTGGAAAAATGACTGTGAATTCAGGAAAAAAAGAGGATTATTGAAGAATATACGTAGTGGATTTAATTTACCATAAATTGATAGTTTCACTGTGAGAAATAACAATAAGACAATAATGAACCTTTGATATTCCGACACCGAATCGTCGGTGAACTCACTACGAATATTTTACAGCGATCCTCTTCTTCCCTAAATTTACAGTCATTTTTTTAAATATAATCAAAATGAACTGTTTATTATCAATAAACTTGGTCTTTTCGTGTAGAATACACTTCCGAAAGTAAACAAAAGTTGAACTTTCTATTATTCTACACTGAAAAGAAAATTTCTTTCAACCAAATAAATAGTTTGTTTGCCCTCTCTCCATAAAATATTTCTTAGGATTAATGGAATATTTAATCGAATCAAACAATGGAATGCTTGCCTCAAATCAATTTGCCTTCTAAATAAACAATCAATTCGCCACAAGTAATCAGTTTTTGCATCTAATTGAATATTTAATTTCTACAAATAAATATTTTTCCCAGTGTACAATGGCGTTAGCAATCTCTTACGGCTCATGTCTGATGTAAATCATCTGTGAGATATTTTATACGGCTTAAAAGCGTTGATAAAGCAGTCTTTCACTTTCGAATCGTATAAAATATCCCACATTTGATTTATACTTCAATTTATATAATCCATAACTCGCAGAGTTAGCGAAACCTCGGTTTTTTTCTTTAGAAAATTCCCGACCTTTTTGGATCTTTTCAAGTTTTTGCAGGTGTCTTGAGGTTCCTCCAGTTTTTCAAATAGTTTTAAAATTTCACCTGGAACACCTTATTATTCGAATTCTGTTCAAATTATACGGTTTACTGAATATTTTGGAAATTGTTTTCCCCCATGACCAGTGTTTTTTCCTATTCTTTGTTGCCAAGAACAGCTGGGGAATGAATTTTAAGAAAAAATAAAACCTTTGAATTTCCGCGGTTCATTGAAAACAGTCTATAAGTTAATTCTTCATCATTTTTTTCTCTGCAACCAAAATTTTAGAACTTTTCATGCCATAAGGTTTCCCGAGTGGAAAAATTTCCAAAATTATGTATAATTCTACATACATTATATAAAATTTCGAAAAATAATTAGCTATTATTTGGATAGCTGAAAATTGGCTACAGGAGCTATTTTTAGCTGTCACAGCTACTCACTCAGCGCTAGCAGCCGGAAATGTGGCAGCCACAGTGAAAATTCAACAGCTCAATTATTTGGCTATCCCAACATCAATCACTAATCGAATTCCTACTGTGGTAGCTAAAAAATTGCTACAGCTGCAATTATTTTGGCTACGGCAATGAAAAGAGGTTGCTAAAAAAGTGAGTAGCTGCCACATCTATTCCATTTTTTTGCGTGTGCTTAGTCGTATCTAAGCTTTCGTCACTATTTAAACAGTGAGCAGTCTTTTTCCCGTCGGCCGCTTAATGCAACGCCCTTAATCTTGCTTTGACAGAAAACACGCAAATTCTCCGGTAACGATATGAGTGTCTCACATAGTTTTCCATGGCATTGATACGACGTTGATTTGAATTTGAACTGGAAATTCATATATTATAACAGTGCATTACGGTTGGGGGTGGATCCGTCGAATGAACTCTTCGCCGGACAAATATAATTCTCATAATCGCCATTGACTTTTCAGTAATCACTAGAAATGACTAGGGTTCGTCAAATCACGTCTTTTTGGTGAAAAGTTCGTTCAGCGAATTCACCCCCTACCGTCATCAGTTTAACTGTATATAAATTTATATAACTTGGAAGTTTCATACATTAGGAAAAACATTTGTCTACACTTTTCAAACACAACACGAGTCTATTGCTGTATGAATTTTTTATTCACTGTTTTTCCAAACTAAAGTATCGAAAAGTGGTGATATGTATTTTGTTTGTCAGATTGGTATGGTTTCGATCAATGGAAAGTCTTGCTGACCAAAGTATTGAGCTTTCATTGCTTTCCCCGGTTTCTTAGTGGTATTGCGTTCACTGTTTGGAACAGTAAATTTTCACTGTGAAACAGTAGATTGGTCCTGTTGAACAGTGATTGTTTACTGTTTTTATTTCAAAGAGCATCACTTTCTCAGGCACTTTGTATATTTAATTGAAAAATGAAGAGTATTAGAAATAAGTGTATATTATATTTTAAAGAAAGAATTCTCATGAAGATGATGATCCGCAAATGTAATTACAAGAAGTATAATGGTACAAGATAAAGACCAACGACCTATTCTTCAAGCTCTTTTACATGCACTTAGTTTTTCTCTCAATTGCCATCTCCCCACTCGAGTAGCAGAAAGTAATTGCGCTCCTTAACATAGTACTTTCTTTCCTCGTACAATTGAGCATTACATATAGTCGATTTACTTACCCGATCTTAAGAAGAAGAAGAAATTATATTCGTATTTTATATTTCATAAAATTCAAATGAGAAAGAAGAAAGAAAGTATAAAGAGCATATTCATTATAAAAAAAAGATCAGTAATATTGAATTTTTACATGTAAATGTATCTGTTATAATTTTCATTGGAGGTAAATTAGCATTCCAACAAACGCAATTGAGTAACGTGAGTATAAAAACTTGGAATGTACTGTGCAGTAATGAAATTATATCTGAGTGTGTAAACGTTTCAACTACGTACTGCATACCTCTTATAAAATCTGTTACAACTCTGTGATATAATGAGCTGTTACGTGACTTTCATCGAGTAAGTTTGCTGATTAATTTCATAGGTGGAAGAAAGTTGAATCTCAAGTTTGGATGAAATATATCGTTATTACTGTTTATTATGAAAGTACTTTTTCTCTTCTATTGGAAATTATTCAAGAGGCATGTTGATTTTCCAATAGTGAAAATATTAAAACTGATTTGAGAATTAGTTCGTTATTACGGACGATACTTATCAATTGTTGCCGCTGGAGTAATGATTTCTTCCCATAATTATGCAGTTCGGAATAATATAGTAGTAGGAGAGGATAATATAGAATTCTAAGAAGCTTCTAGAGAACTTTGAATTGCATTTCAAAAGTTTGAAAATTGTCAAGAGTTCCGAAGAAGCGGTTACATGTCTCAGAGCTCCATCCTCTCTTTCAAACTTTTCCAATTGTTCTGACATTCGTTATAGAATCTAATGAGACAAGGAACGAAGCGTTCCCCTATGAGCGTTGGAAATATTGAACGCATTACTGTAATATTGAATCACGCTTTGGTTCACGCATTCGTCCCTCTTCCAGTCATTCAAGTGAAAAATTCCAACTTGTATTTATTATATAATCGTCGCTTCTTTCGTTAAAGGAATTTCAACTTCTCAACTTTCAGATAACGTATTTATTATTTGAATCTTATGATGTGCATTTGATGTATAATAAGGTGTTTTATAATTCTTTATAGATGATGTATTTAAAAGTACACTATCAAAAACAATTGTACAGTATTCCACCATGAATAGGTGGAAACTTTTCTTCCTTATTTGGTGAACTTTTCCCTTACTGTTTCGAAAATTTAACAAAGGCAGAATAATTTTTCAAAGGAGGAAAAACTTCGCATAATTTTGCAAGTGTATGAATCCTTTTAAACTCGATGGTTTGCAGAGTATTTTTCTTATCTACTTCAATTGTATATTCCTGTTCTAATCTTTAATTATGTGGAGCTTTGCGAATGTCACCTGCACAATCGTTTGACTGCAATCAACATTGAGCAAGACCGAACGTATCTACAATCCTCTTGTACTCGCAATACATAACACGTAACTTTGTAAAATGCAACATGCATTTTGAGACACATAAACCGTATATCGAAGTGGCGCACCTCTCGGTATTGGGTTCTCTCTGCATTTATATATGTATATTTGAAGTGCTATAGAGATACTCGCTATGATTTCTCGGAAGAAAAGGCAATTATTAATAATGTTGTTCATATTTGCAGAGTATTTTCGATGAACGTACAACAGCAAGAGAAATTACTTCATACTCGTTTACAATTCCATGAAATATATGCTTCTTCCGTGAGATTCGAGTGTTGTAAAAAATGTATATTATTGAAGAAATATAAAATATATTCATCATATCTCTATAAATTATGTCAAAGGATCAAAAAGAGATCCATTCTAAGCTAAGAAACTCGTTCAAATTCAGGATCGAGAATTCAAAGTTTATGGAAAATTCTGTGCTTTTATGTTCATATGTATTAAGATTCTATTAGAAAAGTCCCTTGATACTTTAATCTCGCGTGACACGATGCCATGACGTTGAATGTATCGAAAGAGAAGGTAAATGGCCTTTAAGGTACTCTCACTATGGCGCAGACATACGACACAAGCGGCCCTATCATTTATCTACAGGTAAAATCACAGGAAGGAACAGAAAAAGCTGTACGTCTATATAAGTGGAGCTAAGTGGAAGTGAAAAACATGTGATTAATTGAACATCTATCTCTCATTAAAGTTTTTTAACATTGTACGAAGGACAAATACATTTCAACGCAATTGATGAAAGAAACTGGTAAACATTGTGGAAAAATTATAAACGATTTGGAATTTTTGTTGTTTAGTGAAATGTTGAATATGTTACCAATTGAAATGCAAGGCAAATATTAATATCTCAGTTATAAGGTAGTTGATTGAGAATACGTAAAAATAATGAGACGTTTAAAAGCATATAAAAGATACTGAAAGCTAAAGTAACGATCACACCCGGCGAAATTTATTCCATTACTAGCTGGTTGGGTTCACTTTATTCGCCCTCCTGTCTCGCCAAAAGGCTTCGTTCTTTAGACCCCCGCTGTGTCAATCATTCTTACGCCTTTTGATGACGTTTGTCTTCATTACGATAACTTTTTATTATTTTCATTTTCGGTAGCGCTTATAAGTTATGAAAATATATCCGAAGAAATGTCTACACAAAGAGAATTTGATTTGAAAAATTACCGTGAAATTTCAGTGATTCAGGAACACGTAGGAATTCTTTGAAAATATTACTGTTCATTTTGTAAAACTTATAGAAAATATCACTTTCAACTGTTCAAAAACTCGCTGATTTTGACAAGTTGCACAGTAATTTTTTGAGAAGTTTTTACTTGTCCTTCGATTACTCTTCTTATATAAATTTTGAATACACGTGACGAGATTATACTCCCTAGCGCATTACAATCGTGTAAATCTATAAAATTCGATGTTCTAGGTTTTACTCAATTTTAACCATATTATGAATATTCTCACATAGCATGTCAATCCCGATCTACGCGTGAAGAATTCTTCAGGAATTCCAGTTATAAACTGTCCTGACATTGAACAAGAATTTCCTAAGACTGCTGGGAAATTCATAATGATCTTTTCTCGAAATGGACATTGAAAGGAAGTTCATTTGGGACATACCTTTGGGAGAGCTGTTTTTGTTTTTGCACAAGTTTCTTTCTTCCATACATCTTCTCCATTTTCTCCGTATTTTTTCCCTCAAAACATGGAAAATGTATGTTAAATATGAAAAGTCTGTATCAGAAGAGGAGGTGGCTATGGAGGACATTGGTTGTAACAAGTTTATGAACTCCATTTCTACCCCTTTCATTCGGTTCTGAACTCTTTTGGAATCCCCTTCGAACTGAGAACCTTGAGCCACAGCAAAGAAAAGTTTTATTACTTCAATACTCGTTTTGCAATGTGTAATCGACTATTAATAATCACCTATTTCCAATAACACATCGTCAAAGTGGTATTTCTCAACAACAATCACGCATTCACGGAACATCATCGATCATATATGTTCGCGTAAAAACAAATCGCGAATCAATCGGTGCAAGAATGAAATACTGCACCAATAAAATCGTGAATAAAATCCGACTCTCAAACGAGTTCTGGAAACGCGATATTTCGATTTCCGATGCTTACAATCGTCTTTTTATCGAAGGAATCGAATTGTTAAAGGATTTTCATGAATAAATTTCTTGTTTTCTTGAATTATTATTATTCAAATGAACCCATGTGTAGCTGTATTTATTTTCAATAATCTTCCTTTTCGGAATTTCTAACTTGAACTTAACAAGCTTGCTGAAATTTTTAGACAAATAATCCGAAGCATAGTCCACCCAAAGTCGAACGTAGCGAATGGTATTTAACCGAATATCAATATTGTCAGCTATGACAGCGATTTTTCATCTATTACAGCAAAAAATTCCAAGTCCTTCGACAAATTCGTTTGTTATTCTACATATAGCGCTGAATATTTAGCTGCCTCAGTAGCAAATCATTTGCTACGTTAGCAGAAAAATTCGCTGTCCCAATGAATTTTGTTTTCTCCGAGTTACATCCCAATGGAAACAATTGGCCAAACTCGTGTCAGAATTTGTACAAAAATGATATTTTTTCTGCAAAAATGTTCAGAAACTTTGGAAATAAATAATGGGCTAGGGGAGGGCTTATTTCTCATGATGCTCGGAAATATGGGGTGGCAAGCAGCCGCCACTTTTGATCATTTTGAATCAAGCTGTACCCTGTTAGAATTTGGGGGAAAAAACGGAAAAACTCAACGAAATGAATAGATTCGCGTTGTTGAACTCTACCAGGGTACAGTGGCGGCTGCTTGTCGCCCCATCTCGGAAATCAAGCCTCATCTGTGCTATTTTCTATTTCAAGAGTTTCTGCGCATTTTTGCAGAAGAAAGAGATTCATTTGGGACGTAGGAATTCCATAAGAGACTATCGCTGAAAAACATAATCACGGAATGACGATTAGAAATGATAGTAAATTGATGACAACTACGGATGTCTGTATGCAATCGTTACAGAGATAGAGGTGGACTCGAGACTCTCGAGTAAAACCAACAAAACCTAATTTCGCTAGTTTCGATGCAAGATTTGTTGCGTCAATGTACAACTATTCGAACAATGAGATGGAAGAAAATTAAAAAAGAATTTCTTCTGATTTTGAACTCTAATGTTTATTTAAAACTGTTTCAGTCTCGAAAAAGGTCTCGTCTTGTTTTAGTCTTGAGCAGAGAAAAATTGTTTTATGTTGTGGATGCAATCAATTTCACCCTCTCAGACGTGTTATTTCCACCTATTCCATGCCCACATTTGACTTGATATGCAGGTTTGTCTTGGAAGATCGTAAAACTGAATGATATTTACTATTTTGCTCAAGAATCTCGAGGCCACCTTTAAACAGAGATGAGTTCCTATTTTGGTATATTCAAATACAATTTAGCATATCAAAATGAGAACTATTCCTTGTCTCGGTCATCATCGGTCTATCATTTCTAGGAATGAATGCTATCTTTTCACAAATGTTTTCATTGATTGTGTTAAGAATTTAATGGAAATTGAGTACTCATTGTGGCAGTGTTTTCGAAAACCCCAAAATTTTCACGAAATTACACTGTCAAAAATAATCGGAATCTTCCTATACGCAGCAACCGGAAAAATGTATATGAAATTTCCCATAAATTTAATCAAAAATTCTGAACTTTATGGGATTTTTATCATCATTTTCTACTAAATTTCCGGCAAAATATGGGAAATTCCTAACGCATGTGTGTATTAATTACTTCCGAACATTTATGTGAAGTTTCCCATAGAAATTGTTCACAGTATGCATGATCATGTCGAGAATTGGTTCAGGTAGGAAATGTCATATTGCATTGAGCATACGAATCACGATAACCAAAATATTAGGATTTTCCATTCATCGCATTCAGATCTTCAACACAACCATTTAAAATTGAAATGGCGCATGTCTAAACGATCAGCATGCCAAGTTTCAAAAATGGCAACGCTGAAAGTTGAAATCCTTGTATTACCGTTCGATTACATTTCTCCGATGTCAGTATAATTACAGAGAGAGAAAGAGAGAGGTGATTTGGTATGCCGACCAAAGTTCCTACAGGGCTGTCATCCTGCCGTTGAAGAGAACGACAGTCGATAAACCAAGCAATCCTATTCCCACTGTCTAAGTTGAATCTAAGTCAGTGGAAAGGAACCTTCCAGTTGATATCAATTCAGTGAGTGGGTTTGTTCAAATGATATTATTTACCAAACAGCAATAAGCTGACTATTGAATATTCGATGAAATATATTGAAACTTTCTGCGATAAATACAGGTGCAAACGACGGAGCCCTCTCGATTAAGATATATATTAGAAATCATCGCATTCCATGTCCAGACTGAGTTCACACAAATGTTCCACACGTCGACTATCAAAGATTTTCGATTCAGGATATCCTCTAGTGAAGAACCATTATATATAAGTATTGTTTAATTTCATATGTGAACATCTACATTTGTTTATGGTGTTATGTTTAGAATTTTCAGGTTATTATGTATAATATAAATTATGCATGTGTTTCATTATAAATAATGATGTAAAGTGTTCATGTATAGTTCAATACATTACTATTTATTTTCTTATGCACGGAAAAAAAGAAATAGTTGCAGCAACTACTTAAATAGTCGATTTTCGACCATCTACTTGAGTAGTTGCTGCAGCTACTTAGTAGTCAGGACAAGTAACTCGATAGTTGCACTAACTAACGTAAATATCTGAGGTATTTTGAATTAGTCTTGTCCTGATTACTAAGTAGCTGCAGCAACTACTTGAGTAGATGGTCGAAAATCGACTATTTAAGTAGTTGCTGCAACTATTCTTTTTTTTTCCGTGTACAAAATTCAAAAATACTTATATAAACTTCAATAGTTATTTATAGCAAATAAGTAAAGTTTTTGAACTTGGGTCATCCTGAAAAAACTGTTTAGTTGTAGTCACTGAAAATTTGGCAGTTTTGAGGCTCATGAGCATTTTTTCTTATGGCAATCCATACCTTTTTTTGGTGAAAATAACTTTGCGTCTAATACATATTACTATAAATTTTCAAAAAATTACCAACAAATTAAAAAAGGAATTTGCATAAATGCTCATGTGTCCCAAAACTGTCATTATTATGGGGAGATCTCTGCTACGAATTTTTTTCAGTGTAGTTACTACAACTAAAGAGTTTTCTGAGTTCAATGGGGGATAGAAGAAAGAAGGTTCAAAATGAGGAATGTATAACCATGTCATTTGAACTTCTACACTCAGAGAAAAAAAGTTGCTGAAACAGCAAACCTCGAAGATTTGCTTTGCTGATATGGCAAAACTTGTTGCTGAATTAGCAAATAATTTGCTGTCACGGCAAAAATCTTGCTCTTCACGGAGAAAAAGGTATCTTAAAAAGTACCATAATTTATGGATTTTTACACGGTAAAAAGTAAAACTTACTTCCAATCTGAATATCAGCTTACTTTAAGATGCAGCCAAAAAACCTATTTTTTTGACTGAGTAAGTAAGTAAAAAACAAATGCCGACACAATGGAAAAAGACTGAATTTCAGTCAAATTCAAAAGAGAGCCCACTTTTTTTTTTCTTTTTACAGTGTAGCGCTGGTCTGACCCGAGTCTCAATATTTACCTGAACAAATCTCTAAAAGTACCATAATCTGGTAATTTTCAGGATATCTGTTTCCTCGGTGTTTGAACAAGCGCTTGCCATTCAGCAATCCGAGATTGTAGATATACAGACAACTAGGAAATTTCGCTGAATTAGTAAATATCTTGCTAAAATAGCAGAATTTTTGCTGTAACAGCAACCGTTTTGCTGATTTAGAAAAGCAGATTTTTCGGAATCGCTTTTTCAGCAAGAATTTTTCTCTGCGTGTACCGTGTTTCGAACGGATTTAAGCTTTGGAATAAATACTAAAGATTTTATATGCTTCGCTGGAAATATTCAAGGGAATTGAAATTTATCCCACACTGAGAAAAAGGGTTTAGTTAAATATTAGACAATTTCTTATTTACATTGAATGAACTGTTTTTTTTATTCATATTTCAGACAACTAGACTTTTATTCACGCCAACTAAATTTTCGTTGCCGCAGCTGGGGGCTTTTCTCTCAGTGCAGTGAAATTCTGAACAAATATCATACATTAGATACCAACCTCATTATTCATAAAAATTTTATACTCTATTGAAAATGTTGATATTCTTTCGAATTTTTGAGATTAAAGTTACAAATCTTGAAAAATGGTGAGTGCGACGGGAAAATCGAGATCAAGAAAAATATTGATAGTCCGTGCAAAATATTCACATGAAAATTCAGATACTACCGATATAAAATATTTGCCAAAATTCGCTGCACCTCGCACTTTTAGTTCTTTTTTTTCCCCTCTGTTTCTGAATGAATCATGAAGACGGGGTTAAATCGTTAAATCCCTCGTCGTATTTCGTTAGAAAGTAAAAGCCTTTTTAGTGATACATAGTCTAGTAGTAGTCGTCACGGAAGAGCTTTTCATTCGTTCCGCTTCGCTTGTGTACACTTTTTAACTATCTTCTGTATTCACTTTTACGTGGAGCACGATTTTCCATCCAGCCGTTTAGTTTACTTTAGCGCTTCCAACAGTTTACCGAGTTGAACGAAGTTTCTAATACATAAATCTGGACTTCATTTGTCCTCTTCCCCTACTATTTCTCTCTTACGTTTTGTATTTTACCGTATCGCGCCCTGAACCTGTGTTTACTTATTTTGTCTCGTGCATCCTGTTATGTATCAAGTAACGTCGAGTAAATCTATTATCATTGTTATCTTCCTACGGTATTATTCATTGATATGGGAGGCACAATTTATACCGCGTTATTAACGGAAATTAATTTATACGATTCTCTCGGTACACAGAATTAATCGAACTAATGTGTGATCGTTGGATGAAAAAAATATTATATAGTACACATATTCCCTAAACGAGATCGGGAAAAGAAATCTGGGGTCATAAAACTTGGCAATTTTTCTCGCATTCAAGTACTTTATGGAAAAAGTATTCATTACGATAATGAATATCCTCCTGAATAAGTATTTTATCTATCAATAATTCATGGCGTAGATTATGTTTCATTATTCATTTTGAACAACGACCTAATTTAGTCAAATCGTGGTTATTAAGGGAATCGGCAGTGGCACTTCGTTCACTTCACATAAGTGATATACCTATTTGAAATTTCAATATGGGAATTTGGTTAGGATTAAACTGGAGAGAATGTGTAAAAGCTTTGCATTTGGTATAACTTTCATTTCATTCCACCTATGTATGTAAATCTCCAACGCACGAGGTGCATTAACGTTTCACCTTGTACTTACGAATTTGAACAAGAATAGCCGTGGATGAATAATGAAACTGCGTTGATTCTTTTTCGAGAGATTATTTTATGCAAATTCAAGTAGTTTTGTTAATAGTGTTGATTCAACGTCTGTTCTTTATGCATTATTTCATTGATAATAATAATATCATTACCGGACTGACGTTGTCCCAACGTCGGCTCAGAGTTGGAATGATAACACCAATCGACTCTCGTCCGATACTGATAATCTCGTTGTCAACTCGATTATCAGCGTTGTCCGGACATTGGTAACCCTCTCGGTGTCGGTTAACGCCATTATTTTGATACTAGTGATTGGCCTATATTATATGGATGAAATTTTCAACGAATGCATATTCATTCATGAAAGAAAAAAGTGGAAAATAAAAAGTCGAAAAATTAGTCAATTAGATTTTTCGAGTTCGATTTATCAATCGACATTCAAAATCTGTATATTCATTCATGTTTTGAACAATTCATAGAAGGATATGAAATAAATTGACAAATATATCAAATTTATAAATATACACGACCGGTCCAATGTTGATCCTGTCGAATCACCGCCCTTTGGTGTTCGCGGACATCAGGTTTCGGACCAGTACTGGCTCGATTGTTTCACCGACTCATGTGCCGGCATTTGACAGGAATTTCTACATGGGGTGTGGAAAATGTATTTTATCGGATCGAATAACTCGAGTCAAGGAGAATTTAGAGAGAGCGGTAAAGTGTTATATTTACATCAAATATTTGGAATAAATGCAACTCGAGAATTGAGCGCAGATGTTGAAGTTAAGGGTAAAATCAGAGAGCAATAATGAAACTAGGTCGAAACAAGAAGAGTGATAATTAGTTTAATTTTCATTCGTATAACGAGGAAAGGTTACAATTGAGCTTCACCTGATTAAAGATCCTGTATAAACTTTAATAATCTCTATACTGGAATAAGCTGTTGGTTATACCAAGTTTGCGATAAGATCACTCCCACGAATTCGTTGGAAATTCAACGCGAAACAATGGTGTTATCCTCAATACTGAATAGAAATGAATCCAGACCCAATAATTTTACATATTCATTTAATAAACGTTCTTCATGTTCATAAGCTGAATTTTAGCTCAATTCAACACAAAATTATTTGAACGAAAATATGAGAAAAGACGGATGAAATTGTTTGGTATCGTAACTCGTGTGTAAATTACTTTATGAAACTTTGAAACTGTCGATATCCATGTATAGTAGTAAAAGCTTCGAATTACCAGACATTTGTGCAGGAGGGTGTAATACACGAATCAGCAGAGTATACGAATTGTTTCTAAATCAGTACACTATTCGTTGTGGTGTCGAAAATTTAGGAGTAAAGTTTAATTGGAAATGATCCGAGTCTAAACTCCCAGCAGGGAGGAATGGTCATTTATATCGAATCAAATGTCACGTCTATTCGAAGTCCTCTGTTCGAGTCTTAAACAGATATATCCGTTCCATTTTATTTATTTTTTTTTCTTTCATATCTTTCACAATGTGATAGTTGGAATATTATGAAATAATAAACCTTCATGAAGGCTTCGCACATTTTTTAACGTAATTTGAATAAATCGTATTAAAATATGTGAAATTGAGTTTTTTTTCTGAGCGTGTACATGAATTCCAGGTACAAGTATTTAATGTGATGAACAACATATTTGTCTTGTCTGTTTTTGTAAGAAGACTGGTGGTGTTATCATTGTAAATACAACACAGAAGTTAAACATCAACTTGTATTGCTGTAGAATTAAATTCCAGGGAATCCACATTGTTTACTAAAATCGTGAACATTGAGAAAAAAGAATATGAAATATGTATTACAATTCCATTTTACTCATCCTCGGGCTCTACATCACCGATGTACATGACCTGAATAATGGGTTAGTTGTGTTATCTCCCGTATGAAATTTATCCACCATGTAATCGTGAAGTTGTTGAAGGGAAATATGGGAAATGAATGTTCAATTTCAAGTTATGTGGAAAATAAACTTCTCACCAAAGATGTAGCGATCACGATGAGGAAGAAAGAGAGGGAGAGAGATTCTGGAAGAATGTGTAAGAAATTTTGTTTATAGAAAACTGTTCATTCAATGTAATTAATTTTGTCATGTTGGTTTTTGTTCTTACTCTTCAAATCTGAGGGAGTGAAGAACTTTACGTTTCACTTCATTGAGTCCCAGAAGTGTACTTGTTCGCTTCGAGTGAATTCTCACTACTAGGATAAGAATTTTTATTATACAAATATGTTTGCGCACAGAGTTGAAATTCAAATGTCACTTCACGTTTTGGACACGCTAATACATATGAGACTGTATATATTGATATTCAACGTTTTTTTCTTGGAGGGGAGAGAGTTTCGTAGCGATTTCAGCCCGTCGAGAATCTCGTAGTGACTCCTTTGAAGTTTTGGCATACGAGAGGGATTCTGCACCCACAATTTAAAGTTGAAGCAAACTGGAAGAACATGTGTGTCTTCATTTCGTGAGCTTTACACCATCCCGTAATGTCAATGGATTTTGCTCAAAATCCATCCGTGGTAATTGAAAATATTACACCCTCAAAGAAATATTATCCTTCGCCCTTGGGGGGGAAGCCTTTTCCCACACGGAAATTACTCAGTATATTTTCTCCCTGCGAATGCTCCATACATGCACAACCCTAAGTGGCTCGAATAAAATTATTCGTGTAAAATTCTGAATTTTCCATTTTTTTCATGATTTATTTTTTGAAGGGTTGTTTTGATCCTTCAAAGCTCGACTAAAAGCTTCTAACATCATGATACGATTAATTATTTGTTCCTTATCGAATAATACTTTTTAATTTTCAAACTTGTTCCGTTCATGTCTCCAATCTGTATTCATTTTGTATAGATATAATAGAGGAAAAGATGTATTCGTGGTATTGGAACAATGGTTTGCCTGATTTATAATGCAACGAGTGACGGTGTGAGTTGACTGACCGTACGTGATGGTTGCATAATCTCGATCCTCTCTTGTTTGGAATGCAAAAGCGACGTTCGATGATCCTCTATCAATGCATATAAATGAAGTATGAGTCTTCTTTGACATGTTGTCTCTCCATGATTATCAATTTTTTTGTCTTTTCATCGAAGAGACGAAAGTTCAAGAACAGTAGTGACAATATTTTAGGATATTTTTCATTAGCGAACGCCTGACGATTTGAATTAATTTTTGAATACGAGACAGAAGAGAATTGCCAAATTTCTAGTTGTATCATAACCTTTTCTAACCTAATGTCCATTACAATAGACATTTCTATAAAACTTCCAGACGCCCTTTATTCTCAAAAATATTGCATTTAACGAATGTGCAAAACGTTGAATGAATTTTTTATCAATTGCCAAACATTGTTCATATATTATTAACGCAGATCTATGACGGGAAAAATGTTTTTCTATAGAATAATTATGTAGTTCATATCTATTTCTATACAATTCCGATATACTTTTTATAAAATCAATCGATTTTCTCTAGACTTTTAATATTCCTTTTAAATGTTTGTGCGTTATTTGAACAATTGAGGAATCAATCGAGCCCTTTTATTATTTTCAATCGTCAGGTCAATGGAATTTGAACCTAGACCCTTGATGCATCCTAATTTTCAATCTCAAGTATGAACATAATCCAATCGAATTTCATTATAATTTTTAGGTTTCAACAAATCATTCACATCGAACGATATTTCCAAATGTATGATCTTTCATCAGTCGTAATACTCTCATCACAAATTGAGACTAATTATTGATCGCTTTTAATGGTGTTTACTTATCGACGTACATGTCAATTTGTTGAACAAATTTTGTTCAAACTAGAGCAATGTGTGATACATCGAACAAGAGTACGAGAAAAACAAGTTTTAATTGAATGTAAATGCGGTAATAGGGATTCAGATTGTATCCATTTATTCATGGAAATGATTTTTACACTGAAAATTTTTCATAAGAATGAATTTATTTGCTGATTTCAAATTTTGAACTTGAAGATCTTTGAAATTCACAACATAATCATCAGGATGTCGATAAAGTTGAACCAACCCTTGATTTTACTGATCTACAAACTCTGTTATAATACTTCTCCGATGTTACTTGTTCCATAAGTGTTCTATGAGCGCGGTAAAGGTAAATCTTAGATTGGCTCAAATTCTTGTATACTTCAACCTCTCAACCTGAAGTTTTAAAACTTTTCAACGCTTTTCGATTTCAAGTGAAGTCGTTCAAACATTCTTGATACGTGAAATATTGAAGCTGCATATTTTTTTCCATATATTTAAAACAAACTGGGTCTTAAATCATCATCGGAATATCGGAATTAATTCGGTTGATTGATTCAAATGACATAATGTATTGGATACAATTTTTTATAATAAACGATGACGAAGTTTCAAATACATTCATTTAAATAATGAAATATTGTTCACAGTCACTCACCATTTCCTTCTCATACATAAATTTGCATCATCCCATTGTCTTGATTGTATGTTATCCCGTAGATTGCGTCTCGGTTGTATAATAACATCAATATTTTTCATTATTATTAAATTCACGGTGTCACCCGGCGTACGCATATTGTGTTTATAAAACTTGAGATGAGATAGAAGGTAGAACGTACAATACTCCAAACAGAGTTCAAACACGTTGAAGGATCGGGTGTAATAAGAAGGAAGAAGATAAACACAAGAGGGAAGAAGCAAAGGTAGGAGGATGAAATGAGTACCTACACCGTTTGGGCCCGAATTATCCTTTGGGATTTCCTGAGGGGCGAACATACGAACCAACTAACCGAGAATCGAGACACAAAACGACGAACAAAGAGAAATCATCGCGGCAGACTCGCTCTTTTTCTTATTTCCAACCAATTTGGTTCCGGGCTCTTTTCGGGAGTCAATTGAGAAAGTTCACGTTGTTTTCATAACGACTTATTGAAGTACAAAGTGTACGTGCTTATATTACTTTTTAGAATGTTAGTTAACGATGGAACAACGAATATTGCTTTTCGCAAGATTTCTTTCGCTGTGCTGGTTATTATCACGCCATACATATCTATGAAAAATTTTTATTACAGAGTGTCTATTGTCTGCACAAAACCTGAAATTTTTGAGAAATTTTATTTGCACCTAGAAAATTATGGAACTTTGAGTAGGTTCTCAATTCCTTCGGAAAATTTCCTCATTTTTTTCAGTTTGTCACAGTAATTCCATATCCACTCATTGAGATTGAATTTTTATTAAAAGAATGTAGATGAATTGTATTCCTCATACTTTTACATAAATTATTCTGAACATGTAGACATTCTTGACTTAGCTCTCCGATTGTTTGCTGAATTGTCTCTCAGTTCATGAAAATAGTCATGAGCACCTGTCAGAAGTCTTTCAAAGGTTTCAAAAAACTTCAAGATGTTTGAGAAACATCTCTGTGCTATCTGGGTAGTGAAAAATTGTTTGAATTAATCAACTGTTGGTCAACAAATTCAGGAATTCGGCAAGACCAATTTTTTATTAACATTCTATTTAAGGGTAATAATGTTTTATTATTCACAAAATTACAACACACAGTAGGAACGTCTTTGGAATAAGGGGTTTTGTGCACATGGGAATGTTGTTAAATCGTTCATGGAAACGAAACGAAAATTCAAACTTACAAAATCTGATAAATCATTATTATTTACCTTCTCGAATGAATTCTTTGTGATTTTTTTCCCAGCTGAAAACCTCGATCATAGAATTTACTGCAAGGTTTTGGATCTTTAGGAGGGGAGGGGGGCACCGTTAATTCAGGGAAAGAAGGCACATTGTTGTGAATTTTTTGTGACGCGACAGTTGAAGTGTATTCTCATTAAAACTAATTGTACATTAAAGTATAACATTTGAAAAAGATTGTGTAAGATTTTCACGAAGAAATATTAACAAATACAGCAATCATTCGGAGATCTCTCGAAAAAAAAGTTAAATTACGGTGCCCCTCATAACTCGATGCTGGATCATCTGAAATCAAAAAATTAAAGTGCTTTCGTTAGATAATCCCTTTCCCCAAGTAAAGCTGGCAGGGTTTTCTAAAATTTCAATTATTCAGTTTTTAGTGACACTTTGAAGCCAAAAACGCGATTTTTGCGATAAGAATCGGCGAATTTGACATTGGAAAATAAATAATAACAAGAAAAGTGAAAAAAACTCTCCAGCGTTACCTCGTGAATTATGTACAAAAATAGTCTTCAAAATTTTGAAAAGATCAGCGCAATACTTTCGGAGTTATGAGGGGCAACACAATTTAACTTTTATTAGAGAGGTCTCCGAATGATTGCTGCCATTGCTGTATTTTTTAATATTTCTTCGTGAAAATTTCACACAATCCCTTTCAAATGTTATACTCTAATGTACAATTAGTTTTACCGCGGAATTAATATACTGCCAGAAAGATGGGAGAAAGTGGTCTCTAGTGATAAGCAATGCTTTGAATAAAACGTTTGAAACTTATTCCAGGTCCTAATATTAGTTATTAGTTTCTTCAACTATAAATTTTTCTTGAAACAAACAATATTCCAGTTCAGGCAACTTGAATTTTTTATTCTATGTCGTTTTTGGTTGCTGCAATTCAACAGTTTTCCCAGTGCTGTAACGTGAAATCATGTATTTCCCACCATTTCGTATTTTCAGAAAAAATGATCGCACCCATCCGTATTTGATGAAATAGGGTAAGTAGGAAAACATGTAGTCCACACGTTACGACGAGCATGCCAATAATTTATTCGGAAAATTATGAGGTGGTTGAAAATAGGATACTTCACGTTAGCCGTATAAAAACTATATTCCAACGCACAAATTGGAATAATTGAGGGACTTGAGTTAATTCTTCAATTCGGATACAATCCGTTCCAAAAATCATAAGAATCACCGGCAGCGAACGCGGCGTTGAATACGATTGCATAGCAAGAGTTCAATTTCACGTAGAGTATAATTTACTGACAGACACATAAAAATTGAAAATAATTTCCTGAAAGTTCAATCTCTCTTCACCTTTGAAATATATTTCAACTTAAGTGTTTTCGATATATATCTATATTAGGTACTTTCGTTTCTCCCTCATATATTCCAATACGCACGTATGAACCGACGATGGTGGCCAGAGTCCAGTCAAGGTTCGATAACGAGTGTCCATTAAAACCTTCTTGTTCCTTCTTAAACCTTTATTTCACCACCACGCGATAGAGCCTTTATATACTCTTTTGTTCCTTGTTCGTTCTCAACGAACAATAGAAATGAAACGAACAAAAAAAGACACGTAAGGCATAAAAACAAAATGAAAAAAGAAAGGAAGAGAGCGAAAGGAATAAGCGGAAACCCCTTATACCTCGCCGACTGGATTCGACTCGAAACGAAATGGCACAAAACGGGACGTGAGTCGCAATATTTCTCCTGCGAGCCCCCACATTTCACCTTTTCCGCTTCTATTCCGATAAAGATGTTTTCGAACTGGGTTATAGGGTGTCCCATGGGATAAGTAAACCACCATTGCGATCGATGTAAACGACTTGCAAGATACCGCTTTCTTTCCGCACTACATTTGTATACAGAGGATTTTTTTCCGCCCATTCGCATTTACTACACGTAAAAAATTGGGCAAACGCTATTATGTCGGTGATACATATGTTTCTTTTATCGATCCCAAACGCCATCGAAGGATTTAAAAGCCAACTGAAAGTTATTTTCGACTAATTCAAAGTTTTTTCTCCATCTCGATAATTACGATGATTCGCGGATCGATCGGATTACGACTTCATTCGATAAATCGAGAAAGTTTAAAACGAAAAAGATCCATCTTGTAAGGAACGAAGGTAAGTAAAAAGAGTTAAGAGATCAGTGACACGTTTCAACCTCCTACGGGAAGCAAAAAAGAGAAGCTAATCCTTTGGATTGATGGCGAGTTTTGTGTCTACTGTACAAATGATCTTTTTAGACCCTTTTCAGTGTTCAGAGGAGAAAATCGAATTTCACGTCTACCGATCGTCAGTGCGAGACTACACACACACACACACACACATACACACATTCCCTCGCGCACACAAGTACATATTATGATTATTGTTACTATTATTACTATTATTATCATTATTATCATTATTATTCTTTGAAGATCTTGGAGACAGGAGAGCAGGGGAAAGGGTAAATCCTGGGGGAATATTCGCCGAAACTTTACGACGAAGCGTTTCTCACGATCGACGATGACGATGTCGACGACGAGCAAGACGAAGGAGGAGAAGAAGCGCAAAAGAAGAAGGATCATCAGTGGAGTTGCCTTCTTCGTCTTTCTGTGGTCGGTCAAGAGATGCTGCGCTGCAGCAAAAGAAATCGAAATGGAATGGAAGCCATCGGAGAGAGCGAGCGGGCCCTTTGGGCTGCCCCTTCCCCTCATCTCTTCAACGTAACTTCTTTTTTCTTCCCTCTCTTTTCCCCTTTCCGTGCGAGATAGAAAACGGAGCACCGAGAAGAGCATCCCAAGGAAAGAAGAGGAGGCACGAGTTGCATTTTACCTGCCTCTTGAAAGATGCTCATGGCATCTTAGTGGAGTGGAAGGCTATGTGGCACGGCAGCAGGCCACGTTTCAGAGAATGAGGCAAAAAGACAAATGAAATACGATGCTGAAGAGAGAGAGAGAGAGAAAGAGATGTGAAGATGAGAAAGGGAACTGTACTGGTGGCAGGATAATGGACCCTCGACCTGCCCTTCTCTTCTTCACCCTACTCCTCGCCATATACTTCTTCCGAACTAAAAATGAGTGGGATAGACAAAGAGGAGAAACGTGAAGCTCGCTTGTATTCCCTGCGCTTAAGAATTATTTTCGTGCATTTATCGTATCTCGGTGAGGTATATCTACATACCCCTTACACTTTATATATCACCGTATGGGCTTGGAAAAGGTACGCCATAGCAGTGTGCAAGTCGACGACATAGTGTGTTCATACGACAATAGATTTTCTCAGAGTGGAGAACAGAATAACATGGCGATGGATACGTTTGAGATCATAATATGAACACTCCAAGTGTTTCATTGCGTCAATTCTTCTTATATTCGAGGAACATGAAATCTTTGAGGTGATAAATACCATTTACGGATTTATAGAATCTTTAGTAACTTTTGTATGTTTTATCGCCATACGTATTGATTATATTCTTTAAGTAACGAATATATATATATATATATATATATCTTATGATCGAACTCAATATCCTGGAATAATTTTAGAAATTGTTTTTTCATTATACGTTCGTCTCTGATCTTGACGTCCATAACAAAAGAGATCTTTGTAATTTTTCCAAAGAATGATACGAATAACTGAAACAGCGAGCGAAATGATTTGTAGCAAGTTCATAAAGAATGCTATGTAAATGCACATTCGTACAACACGTATGACTACATTATTCGCATTCATTGCGAGATTAAAATTCATTTTGTTTCATACGTAACAAGTTTTGTTAACTGCCATGCTGGTAACAACGAGTCTTGGATTTTGCACAATCAGCGACGTGATGCTTTTCGCTGATCGTTTAAAAGAACGATAGTCTATGTCGACCAATGCATAACAAACATTTCTATGACTCTTTGATGAAGTTTTGAATTCTGGTTGGTTTGGAAGATCAATTATCCTATTGATCCATTAACACGAGATAAGTATTTTCACCCTCAGGTCGTTGAATTATTTCCATCTATTCCGGTATAAAATGCTACCACAAATAATTTGTCTTCTAAAAATTATTTTTGCAATTAAGTTGAATTTTTTTTTTTTATATATAAAACAGTATGGAGTTTAATGTATATCGGTTTAGGCTGAAATGAAACTCCCAAAGCATCTTCTTGCATTGTCTGGGAAAAAACAACCAACCAACTTGAAACGACGGAAATGAAGCAGGAGAAAATAGAGCATTGAATAAAAAGAGGGAAGAACAAGAAAAGACGAAATAAAATTAAGACCATAGTAGAGATCCAGTAATCCTTTCTTGAGTTCTTACTGTCGCTAATGCGATTTCGATAGCCGTATCGAGGTACAATGTATTTATTAAGGTACAGAATGATCAAAAAAGAAAAAAGGTACAGCAAGAGCAAACAAATAAATAGAAGTAAAAGAGAAGGAATGAAATAAGTTTATATCCTGAGGAAACAGTAGCGTATGTGTGTAACTTGTCTTTTATTTTTTTTGGATAGTCTCTTGTACGAGTTCGCAGATTTGCACTGAGAGGAGAGTTTATTTTTGATGAATCCTTATTTGAATATGATTAAAATATGTAGTATCTATTCCAAAGCAATACAGTTTATTCCTTTTGAATAACGATCTGAAATTTTTTAATGATTGATGAACCGTTTTACTGGGTTAAGTACGATTCATTAAATACATATTCGTTGTAGATTGAACGTAAATGGAAGATGATAATTAAATGAAAAAATATTATCAAACCACATTGATTTGAAAATCTGTGGTTCATGATGCTGGAATCGCCAGAATACTGCATTGGAAGGGATACCGATGGAAGAATTGGCTTTTGTTCAACTGATAATTTTTTACTACATTCAGAATTTTTCCGCTCGACAAATTTCGAGAAGAATTGTGGCGGTTTCAAGTTTTCCGGTTTTTGGGTAAGAAGCGGATATTTCGTGTGAATATTTTAAAGCGTATTTCCAGGAAACTATTTACGCAGCTATTCAACTGTTAATTGTCTACACTGTAAAAAGCAAGTATTAAATTCAGATCCTTTCATGATTGAATCTATAATACAAACAAATTAAGCCAAAAAACAATCGCCGACACAATGGGGAAAGCATTGTGTGAAAAGCTGCAAAGAGATTGAGACTTTTTTCTTACAATCTATCACATTGCCGATTTTTCCACTGTAAAAATTGCTAGGACAACTGCCCAGCGATTCCAATTTCAAGAAAACCTGAAATTGCCTTCAAAATCTATCAAAATCAACTGCTGTTGTTAACTGCTTGCGATGTGAGATCTGCTAGACTTCTTTGCTAGACGGGTTCCCGAAATGAAGCTGAACCTAGCAGCCGTAGAGTTAGCAGCCAGGTACTGAAACTTTTGATTAAACGTCGTTCAAGCTTTGTTGATACTCAAACTCAATCAGGTAGCATCCCATTGAATGTTTCAGATCCTCAACCCTTTCCGACATTTGGTCCATGTATGGGACGATGTTTTTTGATGCGTTTGTAACTGTAGAATATGAATTAATCATTTACAGTAGCTTCACTCCTGATAAGGTTCTAGTGAATACATTGGCAAATGGGAAAAAATGGTGCCAATTGAGTTGATTCGCCTCCGAAGTACCGTAAAAGATCTAAGAATACATCACCACAAATATAGGTTGGTGTCTCTTTCTAGTGACTAGCTTCACTGCGAACGGCTTGAAAGGTACCTTATTTCTGTGTTTGATGGAAGAGAGAGAGCGAGGTTGATTTCAAGATTTGTCAAATTTAGAGGCTCAACAACATCTTGATCGTACGATCCTCAAAATCCTTGTATTCTCATGATTTCAAATCTTTCATTCACTGTAATATAGTTGATCCTCTTGTATTTTATATGCCTGGGGCAGTTGTTTTGCCGAAGTCTGGCAAATACAACCTTGCCAGTACCGTATCATTTGTCAATGGGGCGGTTTCAGTTTACCTTAGAGTGGAACCACCGCAATGTTTTTGGGGGATTTGAAGAGCAGAAAAACTCGAAATATGGTCGAAAATTCGCAGTGAAATAGCAACTAATTTTCCTATAGTTCCTCTCCTGAATCGATGCTGTAGCGGTTCTACTTTCATGGACCTAAAACTCTTGTTTCATGTTATTACACGGAGAAAAAGGTATCTTAAAAAGTACCATAATTTATGGATTTTCTGCGCTGGTCTGACCGAGTCTAAATATTTACCTGAAAAAACCTCTAAAAGTACCATAATGTCTTGGACTTTTATACGGAAGGTACCATACTTATTTCAAAAAGTCCAAGAAATTATGGTACTTTTAGAGATTCATGCAAGTGAATATTCCGACTCGGGTCAGACCAGCGCTGAAAATTCATAAATTATGGTATTTTTCAAGATATCTGTTTTCTCAGTGTAGGGAGAAACTTTCAGAGGGTTCTTTGTGTTTAAAATTTTTCTTAAATCCCCCCTGCTAGAAATGTGATTCTTTGGCATCTCAAGCCGCACATTAGGCCAAATTAGGGTCTTTGATGATCAAATTTGGAGAAATCGCAATTTGTAGCTGGGTCATTATTGGCTTGTAATGTAGATGTTTCACATTCCACATATGTAACGATTTTTGTTTTATTAACAGATTACCGTTTTTGTGTTTCAGGTATGTATGCATGTTTTGTAAAGCAGATCAGAATATATTAATGTTTCAAAAAAAGCGTGAGTACACATTCATTTTATAAAGTACGTTACGAAAAAATAAAATACTTCCAGCAACTATACGGAGGAAAATAGATGCTAATGAGTATAATAAATCTAATACTGCGTATTATTTTTCATTCTTTATTAAATACGATGACGAACGTGTAGATTTGTACCTTCTAATACTAAGATAATAAGAGAATTAAGAGAAATTTGAATAGTCACATCAACTATTTGAAGACAACCATTCACATTCAGTATTCGCAACTACATAAATAGTTATGGTAACTTGTTTATAGTAGTGAAAAGTATTTATATAGTTGCATTAACTGTAAAAAGAGTTGAAAAAATCATAACTGAATAGTTATCCTCTCTCACATAATTGCCATGACTGTAGATTTCTCTGAGTTTAGTGTTCAACGACTATAAACATGTTTTTGGTCGTTTTTTGACCATCTGTGAAAAATAGTTACAGCAGTTACTCAGAATTTGGGACAAATATCACGTTTATTGAGGTAACTAACATGACATTCGCTCTATAATAGATGTGATATTTATTTGAAAATACAAAGTATATATTTGCTGATTTTTCGCATTCAGATAAATACTTTTTCCCGGTATCTTGTACGGATTGATTGACATCGATCATCAGAATAAAATCAAAACGACGTGGGACTGAAGTCAATTTGATATAATTTTAATTGAAATGATTTTAACGACATAATGTTTTTGCAAACCGTACTTGACGAATCGACACGTTCGTTTTAATGAATATACCATCGATGTAGTGCTCTTCTTTGTAAATTTGAGACCGATTTGTATTTAATCAGAATTTTTTGTCAAATTAACCTTTATTATTCGGTCCACGTACTACACATATGAAACGCCACAGTCCTTATGGTCTTATAAAACACATTATAGGGGAACACGAAGTGGTAGGGTGGCAACACTAGACGGTGAACCGGTCTCTGAGAGTGAGTGAGTTTTTGCCAAGTAAATCCCAGGTAACAAGTTCAGTTCGGGCAATGCCGCGCCATCAAGTCTCATGGTGGTATCCTGTGCTACCACAAGGATATCATCCATTCCATTCCGGCATAAGAGCTTCTTCCGATCCTCGAAAGCGTTCCTCTCTCAGCTTCAAATACGTACCCAAGCATACATATACGTTGACGGGTATATGTACATGAACTGGTTCGAAATCGAGTTCCGATACACAACCTCCATGTATTTACAAATTGAACTCAACGACTGTACCAAAGGTAATTTCGAAGACTCTTGCTCAAATCATCCTCTTCTCATTGTGATAAGATTTTCCACCAAGTCCCCTGTTTTATTCAAACTATTGATACTGTCGGAAGAAAATATTGTTCAGAGTCCGGAACTTATGAAGTGATTATTTCAAACGAGGATTTTTCATTCCATCATGACTACTACTTGCTTGTAATACGCTCGCTCGTTGTTACACGAAGCGTTAATCCTTTCTTATTCCCTCTATTTCGAGGGATTGGATATCCTACAGAAATTATCCCGTTTTTCTTTTCTTTTTCTCTCATAGTAACCATTAGCTAAAAGCAAGCTGTTGCATCTTGTAAATGGGAATGCAACATTTGTGAAAGGTAAAACCTGCGTATATGGAGGAGAAAAAGGAGGAACAAAAAATGTCCAACTGAAGGGAAAAAGGTGTACACCACGTAGATGGGTGTAAGGGAAAGATGTGGATACATACATGCACATTATATACATGTATCTGCAATATTTGCACGTGCGAACACGTACGTGGATCTGTAAATTTGTACACGCTGCTCTCTGTAGGCGGCTTTCACTGAAAGCAAAGAGATGTATTTGTACTCGAAAGAATTTTTCCTACATATTAGTACCAAGAAAAGAAGAAACAAAGGAAAAAAGAAAGGGTAGAAAGATGAAAAAACAACATCGTTTACTTTTCAACTCGGGGACAAGATTACCAAGTTTATTTTTAAATGAAGAAAAGTTGTTCGAAAAACAACAGATCGTATGACATTCTTTTCCTTTCTCAATGACGAAATTCAGTTGAACGGCATAAAAATAATTTTTAAATTAAATAAAGCTTTCTAATAGATTTTTATTCAAGTAAATCAATTCTCCGAGTGTTCGACCTTCCACATTTATCTCACAGGAAATAGCGGTATATTTCGTATTTCCTCACCATATCCGGTCACACTTTTTATAGACAGGTAACTACCTCGATCTCTCCCTCTTTCTCTCTTTCAATTTATTTACCGCTGTTATGTATTTCGTACATGGTTAGTACGGTGTATAGGCAGATATTCGAGTTTCACGATTTAATGCTCTGCTCACGATTCCCATCGTATCAGAATTCTTATCGCGCGTCGAAATATTGCAAGCGCATTAGAGGTGATTCTTTTTCCCAAACTTGACCTCACATTTATTACAAGTGAGAAAGATCGCTTTCTCGTGTAACATATACCCTTTAAAAATGCCCCTCAAAATCTCATGAATCGTGATTAATGATTATTGTCCGACAAACGATCAACGTTGCGAAATGTTTTATTGATCCGAGATGAGAAATAAACGTAGAAAGGGAAAAGGCGAGAGATTTATCAACCTTTTTTGACTCGAATTTGATAACGTGGAATCGCCATTCGTTTGGGATTGAATCAAATTGGATTCTCGTTATTACACACCCACTCTATTTCTCTTTCTCTCTGTTTTGCTTGTTGATAAATCTTTTTAGAATCAATCATTTCTAATGTCATTAAAAAATTGTCAAATATTTGATCCCTCCCGCAAAGTTTCTTACATTTATTTCCTCATTGAATCACAACATTATTGTGTCACGTCTAGAGATATTCAAAGAATATTTCCTTCGGTAACAATGAGATAGGAGGGTCGAATCAAAGCATTAAATTTATTATGAAAATATCATATTCATTATACTGAAAATTTGATCAAAATGGTATGAGACAATTTATTTTCAGACAGCTTTAACAATTTCAAATCGCAATCAGAATATCTACTCTTTCCAAACGTTATATTGTATTTTGGGATCTCATTTATTCTGAATTAGAAGTGTTTCTTTTGATTCAACAATGACTTTCTAACATTCAGTTTCTTCTCTAATATCAGTCATATTTTACACAAATGGATGTTGTTTTTGATTTATATGATTCAGGTGTTTTATTTCCAATCAAACATCTGTGAAATTCTTGGAAATCAACGTTTTGCACAGACAGTCAATTTTCACCTACTTCAATTAGAATCTCTACACTAAGAGAAAGGGTCTATTCAAATATTCGACAGCTGGAACATTTAGTCACTGTAAATAAAAATTCAGGTCCGCGGGCTAAATTTTATTTGTCACAACTAAATTTTTTATTCCAATTAAATAAATCGTTCTATTCATATTTCAGACTGCTAGACTTTTATTTACCCCAACTAGAGTTTAGCTAGCGTAAATAAAAATCTAGCTGCGGTAACTAACATTTAGTTGTCCCAACTAGACACCTTTCTCTCAGTGTATTGAATTGAGATTTACAAGATTCTTGGAGATCAATTTTTCTCGTAAATGTTCAATTGGATTGATTCTAGTTACCTCTTATGAGGTGCTTGGGAATCAATTTTTCCTATAAGCAGTTGAATATTGACAACTCAAATTTGTGAACAACATTAATACTAATTAATACTTTGTGTCCAAAAAGTAAGGTGACATTTGAATTTAAACTCTGTGCGCAAATGTATTTGGTCAAGTGTTCTTATTTTTATAGATTAGTAAGACTGTCTTTGATATTCGTGACAAGGGGCACATCAAAATATTCATCAGTGTTTGAGATACGCTTTCGTTTTGTAAGCTGCAGAAAGTAAATTTTTCGATTTTTATAATGTCTGCATTGGTTAAGCAAACAATTTGTATTAAATTTTGTTTACGGAATGAATTTTCTGCTGCTGATCCGTTAAGGATGGTGCAGAAAGCTTTTGGCGATGAGGCCATGTCGAAAAAAAATGTTTACAAGTGGTATAAAAAGTTCCAAGGAAGTCGAGAACGTGTCGAAGACGAAAAGCGTCCCGGTCGACCATCAACTTTAACTGACGAAGTTCCCGTCCAGAAAAATCCAAGATTTAGTGCTCGTAAATCGTCAATTAACAATTAGAGATCTTGCTGATGATGTTGCGATTTCAAAAGAATCAGTCAATACCATTTTGAGGCATGTTTTGAGTCTCAGACGCATCAAATTTCGATTGGTACCGAAAACACTGAATATCTTGGAAAAATATCGTCGCGTTGAAGTGTGTAAAACAATGCTTTCCGACTATCAGAACAAAATGAAACGCATTATTACGGGAGACGAGACGTGGATTTATGCTTACGACCTGGAAACAACCGATCAATCAAGTGAATATAGAAGAATTGAGTTGAAGAACTGCCTAAAAGGCCCAGTTCAACAGCTTTGATGCTAACGATCCCCACTAATTTTTAATATGTCAGACTTGTTTTGGTAAAAATAAAAAATTCACTTTGACTGTATAGTTCATGTACCCTCCTTACACCGCATCATAATTCTATGGTGGTTACGCTTCAACATTTTATCTGTCACGTGAAACAGATATCCACCGTGTGAGTTCACGGTGCAGTTATTTTATCTAGACTAAAGTTTGAACTATGATTCAGAATTGCCGAAATAACAATATCTATAAATGAAGTATTGATTGAACATTTTTTAATTTAAATGAATATTTATATCGCTTCATTCATTACATTTATAAAGAATAATGGAAATATTTTATTTAGATTAATTTCTTAATTTATTCATTTAGCGAGTATATTGAATCAGTTGTTTATTAGATTGATATAAAAATTGAAATATACATATACACAGAAAAACGCGATTCCATCACAATTGAGAGAAAAAAAGGAGTTTAACTTGGCGCACGAAAGATCTCTTTAAATGACAAATTTTCCTAATTTGTCGTAGTACGTTGAAATTAAGAGTTCTCTCTGCAGACTCGTTGCTATGCAGCCGACACGTTTTCTTTTTCTTTGTACTTTAATGTATTCTTTTAGCTTTTCGTGCTTCAGCGAGCTTGAAACGAACGAACGTTATGAATATCCGATTTTCAAATGGACGTTTAATTTAGTTAATGAAATCACGAGAATAAAAGGGTCTTTGCCTCTGTTCCATACGTTTGGATCACACACGAATTTTACCATCGATTTTAAAACTATATATCATTTCAATTAGCGCTCGATTCATTTTCCAAATTCCTGAACATCTTTTCAATTTCCTAATTACGTGCAACTAAATGAATACGAAAGGTTTGACGGGGTAATCTAACATGAAAAATCGATATTGCTGAAGTTTGAATCGTTTCACGAGGAGAAATTTAGAGTTTTACTGTGGTACTTTGTAATCGAGGAACATACGACTGAACTTACAATGAAATTTACTATGACGAGACTATAGAAACCTGATCAAATTTACAATGTTTTATAGGAAATTTCATTAGAAATTCAGTCTGTTCCTCGGCCGCAATAATCTCATCGTAAATTCAACTATAAATTTCTCTCCGTGTTTATTGGAACGAATTGATAATCGAATAACGGAATACTCAACCATGCTGAAGACCCAACATTTTGCAGTATTTTTTGTAATTATGTTTTTAATGCCAAAGGATTAATTTGGAAGGTTCAATAAGCATCATTCATTATCAGGTTTCGTTTCTATGAATGATTCAAATTACAGCAACATGAAATTGGAATTTTCTTGAATCTACACTTGGAAACAGAAAAATGTACTCCATGTATCCAAACTCTATACGTAACTGAATCAATTTGAATACGTAGTTGGAACAAATATCCACCCGTCTCGTGTAGTTGAGTTTTGTTTCAGCATAGACGACAATTGTCGTATCATCGATGCCCTAAACAAAATTGAAATTTAAAATTCTCCCAAATACATTTTTCTCATCATCGTTATCGAAGAAAGGCATTTGGAAAGTGATTTCTTGAAAGTTCACCTAATAAAGATTGAACCCGGGTCCTGCGAGTGAGAAACCGAGTTTCTATGACATCACATGGATCATTCAAATTACGATTTATTGTAATAATTCCGTTGAAGTCCGACGATTCATTATAGATGCCGTAGTGAAACGAAATTCTATATCAATACTGGCACTGTGTCAGTTTTCCACGGTATTCTACGTTGTTATGAAGTTTGGCTTGGTACTGACGCATCTTTGTCTTATTAAAACAGCCGTATTCCTCCACTGTGAAAAATAATCGAAATTTTCCTCTACGCAGCAATCGAAAAACTTCAATTATGCGTTAGGAAATCAATTTTTGATAAATGTATATGAAACTTCCCATAAATTCAACTAAAAATTCCAAACTTTATGGAATTTTCACTATCATCTTCCAGTAAATTTCCAGTGAAATACGGAAAATTCCTAACACATGTATGTGTTAATTATTTCTGAATATTTATGCGAAGTTTCTCATATACATTTTTTTTGCAGTGTACTGGCATCGATTCCGTAGTGAGACAAAATTGTATCAATACTGGCATTGCGTAGTTTCTGTACGATATTCTATGTCATTATGGAGTCTGGTTTAGTGCTGGCGCATCTCAATCTCATTGAAACAGCCTCATTCCTAGACCGTTGGTTGGAACTGTGTTCCTCTATCGATTTCGTAGTAAGACAGAGTTGTATCAATACTAGTACAGTCTCATATCTTCTCAGTAGTGTACACTGTCATTTTTGGTTTGGTATTGGCACTGTGTTGTTTCAGAAAAAGAAATGTGTCGTTAGGAACTTAATTTCAATTCAAATTCACCACTGATTCCGTGGTAAGACAACGTTGCGCCGATACTGGTAGTATGTTGTCTTTTCGTGTATTCCGCAGCGTTATCAGTTCTGGTTCACTACTGGTCCAGTCTCGTCTTACGAAAGCAGCTGTACTACTACAGAATGAATTTGGTTTCTCATTCCCTACCAACTCAGTATTAGGACGACGTTACAGCAATACTGTTAGAGTATCGTTTTCTCATGGCAGTTTACAATGCAATTAGCGCTGGCTCAGTACTGGCATAGTCTGGGTTCATTGAAACAAAGTTGATTTGGATTCTGAACCACGACCGAATTTGTAGTGAGACAATGTTGTATGGATACTAGCACGTACAATGTTGTCAACTCTGGTTTGATACTGGGACAGTTCCGTTTCCCTAAAACTTTGGTCTTTGCTCAGCGGTGAAGATTGAGTACTGGCGCAGAACTGTTTGTCTACGCGACCCAATACTTTTTGAAATCCGTCCAACGATTGGTACCAGTTGAACAACAGTAATGACCCTGAATAGAAATCGTTGTTTCTGCCGGACTCCGGCAAATACAACCTTGCCAGTACTGCATCTCTTGACAACTCTGGCAATTTCCACACAGGTATCGAAACTATCTAATATTTCCTTAAGAACTCACAAATATGTATTAATATAACTTCTACGTGAGCAAACTTTAACCGAAATAATGGTACTTTTTCTTAATTTTGTCGTCGAATGAACCGGAAAATCATAAAATAAACCCTGGACCCAAAAAAATGATCAGTGACAGCCAAACAAAAAACCCGACACTCAATTGATTCTGTAATATGTGAAATATCATTACTCATTACCAGAAATCTATCGTTTTTACGGATGTCTAATGAACGTAAATGAATTCAGGTTCATTCACATTCTACATTACATTTAATGTACAATAACATGAAAAAAAACAACAGATAATGCTATAGTTCACGTTGAATTGAATGTAAAATGTATATGTAAAAACATTCAAATTAATGCAGAAATGTCTAACAGTGTAGGGTCTATTTATTTCAGGATGAAAATAAGTTTGACTTTTTATTGTCTCAGGTTCTTGAACATGGTTTCTGAATCATACATTGAATTACCGATTTTATATCTCTCTTACCAATTAACTCAATTATATCATGAAACGAATAATCGAGTCAATTCACTAAAACATATTATATCATTAAAGGTGAAAAATATGTTCGTATTCTTCATATCGCATTATCCTTTCATCATCGTCAAACATGGTAAAATTCTCTCACGATTCAGTTCTGTTAGTTCTTCGCTAATCATCTGTTTCCAAAGAAATAACGTTCGGAGTCCAAACTTCAACCGAAAACTTTAGTTGTCTCTAGCTCTTGCGAAGTAACTCCATCGATTCTCCGTTAATTGAATATTGTACTCTTGCGGTACAATGAACTTATTGTACATAACAAGTCACGTTGAAATTAGTGACCACATCATCCATTCGAATACTCATATAAAGTTTGGCTTGTCGCAAATTCCGTACTTGGCAGAAACTAAGGATTCGCATAATACAGTATCGTGTACCAAATCTATATCATACCGCAAATGTGTGTACATCATACTCGTTGTTACGCAAGGTATTTCAAATTAACCTGTTCGTATTCGAAGTAGCAGATTCCCTGGAGACAACTAAATGCATTTTTCATTTTCCATTTTGTTGGGAAGCGTGAGTATACACGGAGAAAAATAAAGTTTAGAAAATTACTACGTTCCTACTGAATTGGCAAGATACGAGAAAACATGACTGTAATTGTTACACAGTGTACTCTCTAAAATCTTTGGAGTGAGATTTCACTCTTTGGCCAGCCAGAAGTGAGCCAGTTGAATTTTCGAGTGAAATTTCCACTCTTTTAGAGTGATATTCTGAGGTTTGAGGTTAGAAACTCACAGCCATTCAAATTTTAGAGTGAATTTTCCACTCTAAAATAGTGAGGGTTCACTCGAAACGAGTGAGAATCCCACTCGAAGCGGACTGGCTCACTTCTGAGACTTAGTGGAGTGAAACACGTGATTTTTCACTCTTTCAGATTTAGAGAGTGGGATACTAATGATTTTCTTACGAGTCTCATCAAATATAGACACTTCTTCTGTCGGTGAAATAATAACGAGGGAAGAAGGGTGTTTTTTGTGTAATGGAAAATTCGAATTTTGAATGTATATAATTATCATAAAAAGGAGTGTCCTTTTTTTTTTATCTCGTCGGTATGTTTCTCTAATTTCTTCCACTCGATTCTCGTTTTCATTTTGAAAAAATCAAAAGAAACAAATTTCTGTTAAAAAGGAGAAATATTTTGCTGATTCTAATATATCTGGTTCAAGTTGTGCGGTCATTCAGAGTTTACGTAGACAAACTTTCTTGAAACTACTACGATTCTTGAAAAGAGAAACCCCCGGTTGTCGTAACATTCTTCTTTCACGAGCCATAAGCTTTTGGTGCTTACCTTATTTGTAATTTAGCTTCCTTCTTATCAGACGGAAATTCGATTACTTTCTTCCGAACGCCATTTGGTGGCATTGATTCAATGAATGAGCACAAATTGGAGCAAGTAATAAAGAACACAGATGCTTGGTGCACATTTCTTATAAATCGTATAAAGTGGAATTTGAATAAAAAAAAGAGGAGATATAGAATTTCAACATATGAATTTTTATGATTAAAAAATTGGTATCAGAGTGATCAAAGTAATATTATTATTGAGAGTTTCAATTGATCTTTGTACAAGTTTATCTCAAGTTCAAAACCAAACTTCTCCTCTCAGGATGTTCTTTCTCTTTTTCTCTGTCTCAAGGTGATGGTGAACAAAGCGGTTATGGAACTCCCTTTGTTCTATCTTGCCGACTTCTCTCTTTCTCTTGCTCTCTTCGTCTCTGTACCACCTTTCGAACTTTGCTTTTTCTCTTTTTTTTTTTTGCAAATACACCACCTTTCTTCTTATCGTTTTCCATCCTCCTTTTCTTTTTCATTTCACGTTTATGGAAGAATAAGATTTTTAGTCGTTCCCTAATGGTATATTGCCAGAATCGTTTCACAAAAGGAATCTCTTTATAAAATAAGTTTACAAAAGACGTAATGACGAAAGGAGGAATATATTCATCTGAAATGAAAAGAATTAATACTCCTTGTGCATACAAAAATACATGATGGTTTGTTTTTCTGCATGAATTAAGAATATCGTTGCTTTGTTCAAGTCCTTTTGAAATATATTGGCATTTCGACCTTATAATAATTTATACGTTTTATCGTTGGATCAAGAAAGAGCCTGTGCGATACAACTATATAATTTATTGCCTGATCTAGCTAGCTGAAGGAGAAAACCAACCTACCCACGCCTTCCATACAAACAGACACGATTCATCTATCGAGTTTTAGATCTTCCGAAGTAACCACGTCTTGAATTCACCTCAAGCCATCGAGATATAAGATGATTATTTACAAAACGGGGACCGGGTCCGGAGACCGGATATGTGTTCATTATCCTGATTGAAATCTTTTCTTTTTTCTCTTATCAAGAATAAACGACGAGTGATTTTCGTGAAGTTATATACATGCGATGGAATTTGTTCTATGTTATTATTGTTGTCGAAATTGATTAGGATATTTGTACGAATTGAATCACTTTCAAATTGTCATCGCAATATTCGCAATGACTTTTTCCTCTCTTAGAGAAATCGTCATAATGCGAAGCTAGAATTCATTTTAGCAATTTGAATTCCCGCAACTGTGGAAGTTAATAACAATGGCATGACTTGCCTTTGGTATATGGAAATATTCAACGTGAAATCCATGCATATGTACCCATGGGAAAATTAATTGAGAAGCATGTATTTCTAGATAGTAATAAATGACTATCCACATAGTACTTTGAAGTTGTGAGGTAGAATGTCAAGAGAATACACAGAGAGAGAAACGTGGATGATAAGATTGAAATATTCAATAATTATCATCTTTGTATGGTATAGTTTGTACATATATTTTCTTATGATTCATTTGAATCGTTAATCATTTATAGCGTAATGTATATATAGTTTATAACTGTCCATCGTGCGTATATCGTATGTATGAAAGCTAAGGAGAATGGTAAAATATTGATTGAAAGAAAATTATAAGAAATTATCTGGTTATTATAAGTAATAAGTATGTCCGATGTAACTGATGTACCATGGCATGAAAGTTATTCTTATATACTGATTAGTATTATTATTATCACATACTTACTCATAGTTTCATGTTATATTGTGTGTAAAATCGGTACGCAACCAACGTAGTCGGCAAAGTATAAACGGGAACTGACGTAACCTGAGTTCGAGCCATCCCAGCCGTGTTACCGTTAAATTACACCTCTGTAAGCTTTCCTCCCATCTCTTGTTATCGTTTTTGTCGTGGTTGTCGTTGGTTTTTTTTATTCATTGAGTACCTACATAGGTATTACATACGTATCTACAAGAATTAAAGTACCGATACCTTGAATCCACGTGGACCTGGAATTGCCCTATAAGTAATCTTGTCTTTCTCATCTTTAGAAACCGATACTCGTCGTCGAACGGTCAAGAAGTGTGTATTAGGCATTATCTAACGAAGACCAGCATTACTTTGCTTGTTGTTGTCATTTTATTTCTATGCTCTTCTTGTTTCTATTATTTTTGAACAAAGGTAGAAATATCTCATATAACGGGTCATCGAGGAAACAGAACTACAAACAAACCAATTATATTTTTATTTCCTCAAAATGAATTGAAATCTATTAGGCGTAATCATTGGAATCAAATCGTATTTCATCACATTGCGATACTTGATGTAAGTTGAATCAGTTTTGACGCTTTGAACTTGTGATCGCACATCAGAAATCTTAGGTCTTAGGTATCAGGTAACCAGAGATATTATGTTGCAGGAGCTCGGTTTAAATATAGATGTAGAGATATATATGCAAACGTATATAGGATTCAACTTAAGATCATGACCGTGACTCATTACATTTGTATGCGTCATGCGCATCCTGTTGGCAAATATTGAATCTTCCCGAGAAAGGAACAAAACCAATTTTCTCCTCTCCTTATTCTCACTCTTTTCTGCATACAATAGGGTTTCCTTATTTGTAAGAATGATATTCCTACAAAAAAAGTGCACGCGGCATAAACGGAAGGGAGAAAAAGCTCACTCATTGTTGTTGGAAATAGGATCGTAATTGAATTCTAACGCAATAATCTTTGAAATTATTTGAAAAGTGCAGATTTCAGAATCAAGTGTTTTGAACTGTTTGAAGTTTTCTGGAATTAAATTCATGGGAATTCATGGGATATTGTAGTCTCGTATACGTTGCTATTTTTTAAAACTTTATTCAAATGAATCATAATTAGGGATTGTTACCTCATATTTTTGGTGTATCATTATCGATATCCTGTACAATTTCTTGTTTGCTACTCTTTAATTACTTGCAGACATGTATTCATCACACCATAATAAATATCCATAGCGTGTATTAATTATCTCAGAAACTGCAGCATAGATAATAGCCTTGACTCGTTCGCTTCGAGAGTGCAACATTGTACGGAGTCGGGCAGGGTGGTATTTCAATTTATATTTTAATTTTAGAGATCATTATAACATGATAACGTGTAAAAAATGGAACATCTCTGGAAACTGGAATTTGATCCCCCCTTTTTTTTCAACAAATAGATTTTAGTATATTTCATTAAAAAGCAGTCTTTCATGGTGATTTGTTATACTTTACGTCGAAATGAAGATCGACCCGTGCCTGCGTGTTATTAATTTGGGATTTGCTTTTGTTAAAACTCATCAACCATCTTTTTTTCCTTCTAGATAATTTTTCCATAAAATAAGTGTTCTTTTTGTACGCATCCGCAACTTCTGAAGAAACATTCTTCAGTTTTGAATAAAAAACATTTTCAACAGATTTTTCCAGTGATTCCACTTGGAAATGACGATATATAAATTGAAATATCTTTCCGTTAAACGTTACTTTGTCGGGGGTTTTACGGAAGAATATTCTAATTGTATCCTGTCATTTTCAAGTTGAATCACAGAAGGTATTGGATTAAAGCCCCGGTGCGCTGGTATTCCTTTGAGGAACTGACAATTTTCTACTTCCTCAGATATTATGACCCTTCACAGTTTCTGTATCCAGATGAATGGTGTATACGCTTTCGAATATAATTGAACTTTTGATTGAATTTTAATCGAACGGAACATGAAAACGATTTAGGACAGGTTTGGTTAAAGAAGATAACTAAGAATATCCGTTTTCTTCTTCCATACGGTTTGAAATCAGCCAGGCAATAAGATTTGATGTGTTTCTAATATCTACACTCGAAAATTTGAGAAGTTTTTCTCGATCTTTGTGGTGAATTTCGTCCTCTGATCATGGAGGAAGTATTTTTTCATCAAAAATAAGGGGTCTTTCTTCTACTATGAGGAATTATTTTGCCTTTCGAGTTTTGAATCCTCTACCAACGAAGAGAAAATCCACCAAATTATAAGGAAGAATTTTACATCCATAGAGGGAATTTGCTGCAATCAATCCTACAATTATTTTTGAATCTGCTTACACATTGTTGATTCAATTGATTCATTCATTCAAAATGTATTGTATGTACACTTTCATTTGTGAAAATAAACTTTAATTCATGTCTTTTCTTGTATTGTGATTACATATTTCACATTTTTCAGAAAACAAGTGACAAAAGTTTTTGAATTTCCTCTATGTCATATTTTTGTTATATATTCCATACGTATTATACACGGTGTAATGTAATTACCAATAATACTCGACTTTTCATTAATGAAAAGGAAGAAAAAATTAGATTACAGCGAAAGTAATGTGGCAAAGGATAGAACAAGAATGATTCTACAAGAGAGATTTGTGTGTTTTTTGAAAAATATACCCATTCCTTTTCTAAAATATTTTTCAACTATTATAAATAGTTTAATACAATAACTTAATCAATCCTGGGTGTGTACACCTTTATTTTTGAGACACGCAGGGTTAAGATTGTAATTTTCCAAATTCTATTTCACTTTCCACTGTATTATTAGAAAAAACGTATTGTTCACAATGAAAATTCGGTTTGGTACAAATAAGTTGTTCTCAAATCTTACGATAGAATTTTTGAAATACAGAAGAAAATATTCAACGATCGGTGGTTACAGGAGACGGAACAATGTGGAATTCATTCAACCTCGAGGCAGCGATGTGTTAAACTCAATGACAAATCGAATTAATCTCAACAGCGATATCGATATACCAATAAAAATGCATCGAATGTAGATTTTCCTTCGTTTGCTTTCGTTTAATTTTCAGTCGAGTTGTGCTCATTCTTCTGGAATCCTGGTAAAGATTGATCGTTCATGTTTCAGATCACTGAATATGTAACTGATGTTGAAATTCACTTAGACCTACGTATTAGAGATGAGCGATCCTGAATCGATCTGCACAAGATCGATTTTTTTCGATTTTTCGTGTCGGTTTTTGTATAATCAGTTTATGATTTCCACGGAAAATCAATCTTTTTGTTTCGATTCATAAGTCAGGAATTTGTTTGTTTATTAGGAAAACAATGGGGAGAAAAATGGAAGATGTTGATTCTTATGATAGACATTCTTCTGCATAATTACGAAAAATTCAATTTGAAAAATTAAATATGAAGTATGAATGAGAGAATGAAATTGAAATACAATACAGTGAAACAAATAGAATGGAAGTGGGATAAAGTGAAATAAGAGTAGAAAACATAGGGTCAAAGTGAAAAAATGAAATGGAATGCAAATGAAACAAATAATTTGACTTGATAATTGAATCATTAGTGACGAGCGTTTGATATTATGAAGAATTTTAATTTCATTTTAAAAACAATTGCATAATTTCTAGTAGAATTGAATTTGAATCTTTATATAGATTATAAATGAGATTTGATTAAATTATCTGAAATTTGAATTGTGGATAAGAATTAAGAATAATTTCTTTGGAAGCAGATTTCAACGTGTGAATCGGTATGGAGAACTATACATTACTTCCATGTTCAAAATATTGATTTCATATGATCATTTTTTATATTTTGAAGGATGGTCTCGGGCATAAATTGAGCATTCAATTTATTGGTATAAATTGAAATAGAATTGAAATGATTTTTTTTTCCAAAAGGAAGTAATAATTAAATTAAGTTTAATGAAAATTCTTTGATAATTGCACTTTTCCATAAAAATATTGATACGTGGAGAAAAAAGACATTCTAAATATTCCTACATTTTGTACTAAAATAACAGGATAAGTGGTGGAATAGTATAATCTTCACAACACAGTGTAGTAAAAATTCATGCTTTATGATGTGAGGTTGCGCCAAATTAAACGATTCATCAAATCATTGAGCATTAACTTTTACTACACTGTGTTGTAAAAATTATACTGTGCCACTCATGCTGTTACTTTAGTACAAAATGTAGTAATATTTGAAACCACATTTCTCTCCGTGCATAAATGAAAATTATTAATGAATAATGATGATATGCCATGATTTTTTTATAGAAAATAAAATTCATGAATCGGACAAACGGTTATTATCCACTTGTTTATCGAGAAAATGTCTCTTTGTGAGAATACCAAATTTTTGTTTTGTGATGAATTCAAATTTAAATGACTGCAGTGAAGTGACAATGCAAAAGTGGCGCGTAATCATTTGTTTTTGAATTGAAAAATAGTATGAATGAAATACGGGACAGAATCCCATGCAAATTCTGCATTGGGTGTTGTTAATTTGACTAACTCTTCACATAAATGCAATTGGGATTCAATTCACGTTGGTACCAATCCCTAGCATTTATGTACCAGGTCATTCAATATGTCCGTATGATAAGTAAGAATAAAACAAAAGTTTGACAAAACTTGAATTTATAATTCAACAGAGTTGCCTTCGAGAGCGATACAACGAGTATAGCGATTTTCCAACTTTTCGATACCACTTTTATCGTACGATTTCTCTTTTTCATCCAAATAGGCCTCAGTTTCAGCGGTTACTTCGTTATTGGACTTGAATTTCTTTCCAACAAGCATTCTCTTGAGATGTGAAAACAAAAAAAAGTCGCTGGGGGCTAAATCTGGAGAATACAATTGTATTTTGGCATCGTTTTCATCGATTTGTGACACGGTGCATTGTCTTGGTGAAACAACACTCTTTTCTTCGCAAATGTGGCCGTTTCTTTGCGACTTCAGCCTTTAATCGATCCAAAAGTGCACAGTAATAGTCGCTGTTGATAGTGGTTCCTTTTTGGAGATAGTCGATGAATATTATTCCCTTCGCATCCCAAAATACTGACGCCAACACCTTACCGGCTAAGTGTTGCGTCTTTGCTCGCTTTGGATTCGATTCGTCGACTGTTGTCCACTCAGCTGACTGTTTTTTGGATTCTGTGTGATGGTGAAGCCACGTTTCATTCATTGTCACATATCGACGATAGAATTCGATTTTATTGCGGTTTAACAGCGCCAAACACACTCCTCTGAAGCTCAATTCGTTGTTGTTTTTGGTCGACTGTGAGCTCACGCGGCATCCACTTTGCACAGAGCTTTCGCATACCCATATATTCGTGTAAAATGATAAAAGAACTACCATCTGATATCTTGACAATGTTAGCTAGCTCGTGCGCCTTCAATTTGCGATCGTTCATAACCAATTTGTGGTTTTCTGTTTATTTTCTGGAATAACAGCCTCATTTGGGCGTCCACTGCGCTCTGCATCATTTGTGCTGGTACGACCACGTTTCAATTCAGCAATCCACTGCTCTACCATTTTTCTCGATGACCCAAGTAGTCCGTAATTGTTTATCAGCCATTTTTTTGGTTTCACTTTTTTTTTTTTCAAAAAAAAGCAAAAATGCATCAAAAATCAATCACACACAACACAATTTTTTTTTTTTTTCTAAGAAAAAATGAATATTTTGTTCATTCAATGATAAAAAATTTGTATCAAAAAAACATTCATCTCCTTGAAAGAAATATCAAAATTGTTTTATATTTTTTAAAAAAAAAAAAAAAAAATTTTTTTTTTTAATTTTTTTTTTTTTTTTTTTATTTTTTTTTTATTAAAAAATTGTTCGTTTGTTCAAATTGTCGTTTCAATCAGTTCGTTGATTTCATTTGATTGATGATTTCTGTACGAAGTTGTGTGCGTTTGCTCGAGAGTCACTCGAGGAGTCGAGTTTCGATATTGGTTTTTACAAAAACAAAATTTTGTTTTACATTTTCTCATATATTTGCAATTCACTCAATCCTCCTACTTTTTTTGTAATAAAATCTTGAAAACAGTGTTATTTATAAGAGGTTCCCTCCTTAACGATCGAATGAAGAATTCAAGATTCTTAACATGATTTTATAATTGTATTGGAAGAAATGATAGAATCGGAACTTGAACTCAATAAAGGAGAGAGAAAGAAAGAGAGAGAGAGGGAGATTATATTCGAAACAAGAACTCTCACTCAAACATAGCCACACAATATACATTTGTAAAACTCCTCTGTCTTGAAGCTTTCGAATGTTTTATTTGAACAAAGTTTGATTCTCCTGGCTCCGTATTCGAGAACCAAATCCCGCTTTTCTAGATGTTGTTTAGTTTGAAACTCAAAATCCTACCGTCTTGTTGTGGTACCGAACGCTCCATGACTTACCCAAGTTTGGTGTTCAAATTGAAATATCTCGCCGTACAACAACTCACTTTCTCACCATGTAAGATTACTATTTATGTATACATGTATATATTCGTATGTTCGTAATCGACAAATATTTTAAAAATATTCTAAAGGAAATTTGCTGCATCGAGGAAAATAACGACCCCTCTGTCATCACTACAACTCATTAAGTTCTTTCTTGATAATTTCGTAGAGTCTTGAATTGTAAAAAAATCAACTGCTTTTATTGTACTTTCAATCTTTTTCGCAGAATAAATTTCTTCCTGGATTATGATTCGATCAAAGATTTCATTTTGCCATTTCACGTATCAAAGAAAAAGTGTAAAACTCCAAGATGATCGAAAAATGGAGGGAAAATCGAGAATCATGCTTGAAAGAGACGAAATCTGTGTGAGAATTTTTGCAACGTTTGAGATTTCCTTTGATGTGGAAGCAACGAGGAGCAAATTATATATATCCGTGATTTTTTTTTTTTTGTGAAATAGCGATTATATTTCCAAATTGTGGAATATGAATTATGAATGAATCCGATTCCAAATATGAAATAAACGAATCTCTGGATTTGATTCATCAAAAAGTTCTTGAAATTTCATGCCAAGTAGGAATTCGTATGAAGGAGAGGAAAAAAATTGTAATTTCTGATGTATTTAATTTAAAAAGAATTCTTTTGAAAAGTGTATGCAAGATAGAGTTCGGATGCTATGAGATATTTTTGTATAAATTTCAGTTGGAAGTACTCAAAGTTTTTTCAAAGATATGCGTGGAAATAATTCCATGTAAATGTAAGTTAAATTCAGATGCAGATGCAATGTATATTGATTTTGATACGTGTATAGATGAAATCATTCCCATGCACGTCGTGAAAAAATACTTCTTTTGTGATGTAATCAAATTTTTACTTTAGAGATTGAACAATCTTCGCATGATATTCATTTCTAATTTCATCATTTTCTCCTGTTGTATTTGTTAGTTTGAATATTATATAGCGTAGTAGCAGCTTCATTAGTATGTTTGTTTTTTTTTTTCATTTATGTGAACTGTTCTTGAAATTGAGTCAGAAAATAAGAATAAAATATGAGATGCTTGGTTTTCCAATACAACCATATTTGAATGAAATTCGTCCTCTTTAGCATTCAAATGATGTGAAAACAAATTCTTATTCAATCGATACTCCCTGAAATTCTGAACGAACTTCAGAATTCAGTATCAAGAAAAGCAGTTCTCATCATTTCATCATTTCATCGAATCCTTATCGTGTTTATTTTGTGATGATAAAAACCAATTGAAATGATGAAGCTGAAATTTAGTAGTCGTAGAACTAGCAGGCAATTCTTATAACTTTTGATTAAAAGTTGTTGAAGCTTTGTTCATACCAAAAATCTATCAAGTAGCAACTATCCTAACGTTTCAGATTCTTAAATCTTCAATAAACGTTTAATGTAAAAAATTATGACAATCGGCTGCTAGCTTTACGGCTGCCAGTTTCAGCTTCATTTGAAATTTGTTTCCAAGAAATTCCTTTTTTTTCTGGCCAAAATATAATACACGTTATCCATTAAATTCCAGAAAAATTATCCTTCGTTTCGTGTGTTGAAATTCGAAAAAAAGAACAAACCTAGTAGAATTCCAACAGTAGATCGAGATATGACAAACCAAGAAGGATGCGATCCGCCTACTCGTATTCTTCTAAATGTCCTTTGTTTCTTTCATTGTTACTAGTCAGACTCTCTTTCTATTCTCCCAACCTTAATCTTACTAGAAAGATTCTACTTGACTCGCGTGGAGGACTTTTTCAGGTAGCAAATGTTCCGACGGATCTTCCTTTGATTCCCCCCTTTCCTGCATCTCTTCGACCATCCTCCGTCCCTTAATACACTTTTATTCCTCAGACTTGTGTTTTTTCCCCGTATAACCTATTTTATCTTTCCTCTTTAACTCTATTCGATCGAGTGCTTGTCGCTACAAGTTGTCGGTTTTCTGTCGGATGAAGTCATTCCAAGTCGTTTTGCGGTATAATCAATTCTGTCTTCTCCTCTTCCACTTCACCTTTGTTCCTCTTATAAATTGAATGGTTCTGACAACGTCAACTTCTATAATAAACTAATAATGCTCGATAAAGAATTTCATTACCTCGACTATTATCTTCTTCGCTCATTGAATCGAACGAAACGTTCTCTCGGTTCTACATACCTCAGTTGAACGTGAACGCATTTTCCACGCAAATGAGGTTTTCTTTTCTGTTGAAATATCCTAGTCTCCTGGAATAACTGTACAACTGTTTTCGATCAATTTACATATTTTTGGACATTTACTCTTTTCTTCTTAGTATATTGACTCGCTCTTGACAGCAGCCAAGATATTCGATGTCACATCGAGCAAAGAAGTTGTAAAATTCACATCTTATGAAGTTATTATTTGGACGATTTCAACAATAATTCGAGCCACTACAATCTTAGTTGATTTCACAGCGAGGAATGTAAAACTTACATCAGCTGTAGCATATTTTACATTCGCTGTTGTAAAATCAACTCGAATTGAGGTAGCGCGAACTATTCTCTCTAAATACTAACTTCGTAAGATGTAAATTTTACAACTTCTTTTTTCTCAGTGCAGCGAAAAAATTCAGTTGTATCAGTAATTTTTTGATCCCTTCACTCGCGTGTTATCGCAGCACCTCTAAGGAAATAAACTGCTAAAGGAGCACGGGAAATTATTGATGCAACTAGGTTTTTAGCTAACATAAAATAACTAAAATAGACTGTACATCTCAGCTGCTGGCGTGAACACTTTTGCGAATCTAACAAACTTTTGTAGATGCCATAGAAAGAAATCATTTTTCTGTGCGTAATATTGGCATTTGTATGATTTTCGAAGTAAAATACATGTATTTACTACAGGAAATGAAAAGCTATACTTATTGAATGCACAAGAGAAATTTCATGTAAAATGCTTTTGTTCATGTACTTGGCGTCATGACGCTACGACATTTCTTGATACAGATTTGATTTTATAATATATTTACACGAAGTATAATATTTGAGTCACATGTATAAACATATCTGTTCATCGCAATTTTTATTCGGGTTGTGAGTATTTGAATAAAAATACTGAGTGCTCTGTAAAATATATAAAGAAGGAGATATTTCACTATAATTGAATGTTAATTACCACCCTTTCATGAACCTGGCAAAACATTGAGTGGTGAATTCGAACAATGAATAACGCGTAATACGTTTTAATTACAAATACCTCATATTTGTGTTTTTAATGAGACGACTTTCTTGTTTTAAGAGTTCTTTCCTTTATCATTCTATAAACTTCGAATCTTTGTTCAGGAATTTAATTGCATTGCATTATTGTACATACTGACTACGTTGAATTATTGTTGAAGTAGAATACGTTTTGTGTGGGTGGAATTTCAAATTAAACTGAAAATAATAAAGAATAAGAAGAAACGTTGGCTGCAGTTTGAATAATTGCATACGATAATAGCGGGTGATCAGTAATTTCATCCATGTGAGAATTTATTTGTGGCGTAAGGTTGATCACGGTCTTAACGTATATTGGCAAAGGATTGGGGGGAAGTGTGACGAAGAAATGGAATGATAACATCAGTCCAGGAAACAACGAGCCTCAATTTTGATCCCCCACTATGGTGAAAAATTCCCTGTAAAAACCAAATCCACGCTGACACAAACTCGCATCAATGTTATTCTCATAACACAATATATATTTGTATTGTTATTGATCAACGTTGGCTAAATATAAATTCCCTATCTTACCTTCCGTAAGTGGTTAAATCATTGCTAAACTTTTATACGGGTTATTTTATAATTTATAAATGAGAATATTATGAGATAGAGTTTGTTCATTTTCTTGGATTAAAACTAAACCAAGCAACTGATACGAATAGAAACATTTCTGTACAGATTCCCACCTTTTTTTTTTGTTTTTGTTAAGAAATTGAGCGCAGTGAATATGAAATATTTTCCATCGCCCTGACATGAGTGTAGCTTTATGAAGCACGAAAATTTCATTAATTGCGATTGCGGGCAATTTATATGAAATTTATTCATTCGACAGAAATTATGAAATTGGAAAAAAAAGAGGAGGAAAATCGATGGATCAACACACGATACCTCATTTTGATTGCCACAACGACACTCACCGACGTATAGATAACCTGTCAACTCGAATATGAATTATTTCAATGCGTTGTATGACCGCATGAGATTGTGGTGAAATTGGAAATGCGGTAGATATAATATCGTACATTTTAACAAAATTCCATCTATATCAATGGCTTGAAAATAGTCGATGAAATGCATAAAATGATGTGGTACTGCGTTAGATGATATCGACCTTGAGGATTCTGTTATATTGAGTCTGGAACAAATAACAATCTTTTCGTTTTTGTACGAGTGGTATCAACAGTTCATGTCGATTTATTCATAAATTTGAATGGAATTCTATAAAAAGTTCTTCTTTTAACATTGTAAAAGTTCAAATCCGATTTTAAATTTCGGATTCTACTGCAAAAGTTTGATCAACAGTTTATTAGTGAATTTCTCATTTGTTTTTTTATTTTTTGCACAGTCAAATTGATCCATTATTAAAATCTATTTGGTATTTTTTGTTTTCATCCAATTCTAGCTTGTATCGTTAAAATTTTGTATGTAACAAATTGCCTTAACGATAAAACACAATTTTCATTAAGAATTTGAGATGGATTATCGAAATAACTTAAAATATATGCTTCTAAGTACAAATTTATCATTGGTCCTAGCATGGCGCAACGTACACGGAGAGAAAAGTTACATTACAAATTACTATTTTGCAAGCACGTGCAGGACAGACTTGCCTACCAGCTTGCTAGAATGAAAGAATTCTTAGAAACTCTGTAACAGTCTGGAAAATCCTTCCAATTGATTTTATAATCACATTTATCCTCAAAATAGCGCAATATTATGCTCTTATTTCACATCTTTTCCGTTCAAGTAAATAGTAAATTTAGTAGTAAAAATGGGATATTGCAATGGCATTCGAGGAAGAATGGATCAAATTTAGTTGCTTATGAAATTGAAGTTGAATGAGGTACTTGGCGAGAGAGGATAAGTATCACTCAAGTCGTTATACACGCTTTATAAATTTCTTCCTTATATTTTCATGTTTCATGGAAAAATCATTACATAAAAGACATCATCTCTTAAACGTGATTGAATAGAAAAAAAAAAAAAATAATATCATCGAGTCCTTACTGAATTCTTGGAAACTTTGTCTTCTTATCGATACTTCATAATTCTATAATTCAAAAAGTTTTATCAAGTTCCTCGAAAAAATTTCTCTTCACGATGAAGTATATATCAATTCATTCAACGAGATCCATTCTCAGAATTGCTAATTTTTTCATTTCGTTATGTATCCTTATCACAAGCCATCCTCTCAATAATATACATTCTTCTCTTCTGAGAAAAAACGAAAATTTGGTCATAATTTATCAATCCGTACACGGAAAGACCGGGTCTATCAATATTTAGAAAAATGACTGTCAATTTAGGGAAAACGAGGATCGCTGAAAAATATTCTTAGTGAGTCTACTAAAAATTCGTAGTCAATGTATTAACAATTGATATAGTTTCACTGTGAAAAATATCAATCAAACTATCAACTGTTAATATTTTGACTACGAATTTTTGGTAGACTCACTACGAATATTTTTCAGCGATCCTCTTTTTTCCCTAAATTGATAGTCATTTCTTCGAACGTTGATAAATTCTTTATGAATATTACTAGACTCGGCCTTTCCGTGTACACGATGAAATGAATAGTCAGAGTTGAAAAAAAACTTCGACTGTCGTTATATGTATGAGTAATTTTGAACTCAGCTCCTTCATAGCTTTCATTTCTTCCCCTATCGGTTATTCTGATACTTCATTCTCATAATCTTTCTATCGGACCCTGTCTATACATAACAAAGCGTATCCAGCAAAACAAAAGCTCATCGACCTCGTTACCAAGGTGAATTGAAATGGAAGTTGAGTAGCTAACAGGAATGAACCTGGTGGAGAAACGGAGAGAGAAGGTAAGGAACAAAAAAATGGAAAATAAAAGTTAAAGCTCGTATTAAACCATGGTCATCGGTCCACATACCTACAAACATTCACACGGACGCGCACACTCTCGATCCAGGCTTTTTACTTTTTCACTCACACATTCGAGACTGTTCACTGGCGTGTTTCGAATAAATGCGATCAGGAATTTGCATTTGCAGGTCACGTTGGTTGGTGAAAGTAAAAAACAAAAAAAAAGGCAAACAAAAAAGAGAAAAGGGGCTGAAGGGAGGAAGTGAAAAGGAACAAGTGGATTCGCAGCATCCTTCTTGCCTCTCTTGGATAAGCTCTTGATAAAACCACCGTCCTGGGATTTGCATAGCATTTTCCTCCTGCACGTGGTTTCTCATTTACTCACGCGAGGAAACACCGGAGAAAGACACCAATTCGCTATTCCGCTATCATTCCTCGGTACATATTTTTTTCGTTGGTCTAAAATGCTTTCCAATCGAACAGAGGAATGAGAAAAGTATTAAAAAAGGATTTTATTCCGATAGACGAGTGACTACAAGAGAGTTTTGCGAGTTGTACTCGCAACATTGTTCACTCCAATTGCTAAAACCTTATTTCTACAGCAAATTTGTTCATTTGACAATTTTTTCTGTAGACGCTATAGTATGTAACTTTCTCCCAAGAATTTCAAAATTAGCTCGTTGAATAATTTCTATTTATGTTGTCTCATCGGTTTTCTTGTATTTGGAACTTTGAACATCAATGTTCCCACCTAACACTCCTACTGAATAATACAAATATATCCTTTCATGCGTCCTTTAACTAAAGTTTTTCACCATGCGTCCCCAAACACAATTTCCCTATATTTTCTTGCAACTTCTCTCATTGTGAGCTTTGAATACGAACACATGCATACGTACATAGATACACAAATATTCGGTCATACGTGCGAGTGTATGTGTTGTGTTGAGGTTTATGCTTCCTGGTAGACCAATTAATAGTGATTACATACATATGAAAACAAGTGGCTCCCTAAGAAGGATACGTCTACGAACCAAACACGGAGAGATTTCACAATAATTCTTGCATGAATATTCGGATGAAAAATAGACCAAAAGCAATCCAATTAAAATTTATATCACAATGGTAAATTTGTTTATTTGAAGAACAAGATTAGAACGCAAAATGTGAAAATCAAATTCCGACCAGAGATATTTTGTTCTCTCTGACAAAATTAAAACTGATATTTTCTTTCTTCTTCGTGTGAATATGGATTTCTGTCACGGATAGTTACATTCCAGTCATTTCGCCTTCAAACGAATTTTTTTGTGGAAAAAGGAGAACGAGACCAAGGGTTATGCAAAAACCCAAAAAGGAACAAATCACTGAACAGCTACAAGCAAAAAAAGACGCACGTTTTATGGCTGCCAAGTGATTGGCTAGAGACCGCCAAAACTATGATGTTCGTGCATCGAGTAACAGCTCTTTTGCTTGTAATCTTTATGGTCTTTTGTTCCGAACTTGTCAGCGTTGTACCTTTGTGCGATAATCAAACGAAATAAATGTGTACGGAATGTGTATATTGAGGTGCGTGTTAAGAAGGACAAATACTCTGCCACAAAAATCGCTGGTTTAATCATCCTTGACTCAACTAAAACTTCAGTAAGTCTTACTAAAATATACTTGAACTATCGAAATCGTGAATCGCTCAGGGCGAGATATTTTATATGAACACAAGGAAAAACCACTCTTACGTCTCGGTTAGATTTCTTGTTGCACATTCAAGAGAGGGTTAATGGTTAATACTAGAATTTTCCCTCTCGGGCTGAATGAGCTCCCTATTATCATTTCATTTTGTAATTCATCACATTGTAGAAAACTGTTTCCAGAATTTCATATAAATTCATATGGAGCAACTAATTAACACATGAATTGTGTATTAATTTTCTAAATGTTCTCTGATTTTTCCATATCATATTTTATCAAATTTCATATAAAATTATGATTTTCCATACGTGGGCATCACTGATGCATCAGAGCACTCTCTTTGATATCTTTTGGAGAGCATAATTGATGTTTGAAATGTTGAAGAAGAAAATATTCACTGGGTAGCTCCTCAGTGGATTAATTATTCCATCTTTCTCCTTGTGATTCGAATTTGTGATGAAAAACTGTTCAAAAGAAAGAACATCAGATATTAATAAATTTATTGGGGAGATTATTTATATTTTCATTACACGATGATCGTAATATATAATAAAAATTGCTCGTCTTAAGGAGATTGTACAAAGTTATTTCATCAAACTAAAATAAAAATAATAGTGTTTATATGGGGTTTTATTCGTTATTTACACTGAGAAAAATTATCTATTATAAATTACTAGACTCGCTAGTATATTGAGGATATACTTGCATTTTGAGGTTATATACCAAACGTTCTCTTGAAAAGTATCAGACTTTGTATTATAAAATGTTATTATTCTACCAATCATTCACAGAAAGCCTGGTACTTTTGAAGAGAATATTTGGTATATAACTCCAAAATGCAAGTATATCCTCAATATACTAGCGAGTCTAGTGATTTATAATAGACAATTTTTCTCCGTGTATAAGTCCTTACGCGGTAAAACAGGGGTTATTAATATTTAGAAAAATGACTGACTTAGGGAAAAAGAGTGAAGCTAAAGAATATTCATTGTGAATTCAACAAAAGTTGATAGTTTCACAGTGAAAAATGACAATGAGACGATCAACATTTTGGGAAATTCATTACCAACATTCCTCAGCGATCTTCTTTTTCACTGAATTGACAGTCCTTTCTTTAAATGTTAATAAGTGTTTTCCAAGTATTGATCAGTTCTTTCTTTCCGTCCCTAGTACAAGTATAATCAGTTTTTCCCATTACTGAAGAGGCACTGATGAGGAAAAACTGATCACTAACTTATTGGGAACTGATTTAACAAATATGATTATTCAAATTCATATAAAACTAATCAAATTTTGAGAAGTTATTGCCTTCAAAAGTGTGCCATTCATAGCCAATGTGCGACAAAAAACATTTTTTTCGCATTAACCCTCAGACTGCATACTTAAAATTGAACTATATTTTTACACACAAAATTGAAATTTTGATTTGTATTTTTCCACTTGTCAATGAAGTGTTATTAATTCAAAAACTCACATTCAAATTACCCTTCACAAATATGTCGAGGATGAAACTCACACTTTTTTTAACCTCCGCGTGTTTCAAATATTCAATAAGTTACGCTAACCCAGTGTGCAGTTTGAGGGTTAGTTTTCAATGTTCATACACAGCTATTGGCGTATTTCACTCTGAGAATCAATGCACAAAAGATGCTGTTTTGTTTCACGTTGACCATCAATGTGCCGCTTTTGGTTATCTTTGTGACAATTTCTTCATGTACACAGGGAAAAAATTTCTGTAATTATATACCGAAATACTTGTTCAATCAACCAAAGTCTCCGATAAAAATGACATGCTTTTTGAGTACGAGTCCCATGGCTTCTAAGCATGTTGCCATGCGTTTAGAGCATGTTATAACAACAGCGTTAGAAGCGTGAAAGGCTCCCTTGCGTTTAGAGCGCGCTTTTTCTCTCGGTGTAGTTTTCAAAGCAAATTTTTCTCCATCTACGATCTCAAACAGGATATCCGATGGTCATCCCGGCTTAGACTTTGGACTTGACCTAAAAGGTCATTCGGAGGTTAATTTTTTTTTTCAATAAAAACCCCTGTTCGAACTACATATTTTGACAAAACACGAAATTTTAGACTGGTAACGTCCCCGAGAAAAAGCATGTTTTGGAATGACTCCTGCGAGTTATTCAGCGTATCCATTTGTAGGAAATGGTATAAAATAACGCTATGACGAAGCATTTTAGTGGGAATTTTTGAGACTGAGAAAAAGGTTTATTTGTAGTCAACGAACGTATATTTGTTTATGGGGAAATAAATATTCATTTCACGCAAATTCATCATGATTCTGTGAAATATGTTCCATTAACCTAATAGTTAATACAAACCTTTATTTCTACTAAATATCACTTGTTCATTATTACCAGAATATATTTCATTCAAACGAATATCCTCATAAGTAAATATACGTTTGTTAACTACCAGGTGTACCGGTATGAAATGAGCGTTTTTTTATGTTGGAATGAAACATTAATTGCGAATGGGAAAGTAAAAAAAATTTATTCAAAGTATTGACCATTGCTTTATACACATTTTGACCACCTTTCTGGAAATTTGTGGATACCACGCCAATAGAAATGTTCGTCTTTTGAAGCAAACCAATCAGACACCCAATTTTCGACTTCTTCGTAGGAATCGAGGTGCTGCTCAGCCAATGCGTGTCCCACCGATGAAAACAAATGGTAGTCGGAAGGGGCCAAGTCTGGTGAATACGGCGAGTAGGGTAGCAGCTCTCAGCCAAGTGCTTTGATTGTATCCTGAACCGGTTTCGCTTTGTGTGCAGATGCATTGTCGTCTAATAAAATTACTTTGCCGTGTCTTCTGGTCCATTCTGGTCGTTTTTCGATCAATGAATGGTTCAAATTGATCATTTGTTGTCTGTAGCGGTTAGTATTAACAGTTTCACCAGGTTTTAGGAACGCATGATACACCACACTTTTTTGGTCCCACCAAACATCTGGTTTTGCAGTCGATGTTGATGGTTGTCCCGGATTAACCCATGATTTTCTCTGTTTAGGATTCTCAAAATAAATCCATTTTCCATCGCCAGTAACAATTTGATGCAGAACTGATTTTCTTTCGTGTCTTTGAAGCAAAATGCCACAATCATTCAATTCATGTGGCATCCATTTTCCACACTTTTGGATCTTTCCCATAGCTTTCGAACGGTCAGAAATTGTTTGTCGTGCAACATTCAACATTGCTGCCATTTACTTTTAACTCAAAGTATCATCTTCATCCAATATTGCTTGCAGTTCGGAGTCTTCAAACTTTTTTGGTGGTCTTCCACGTTCTTCATTTCTCACATCAAAATCATTACCTCTGAACCGTTGAAACCATCTTTTGCATGTTACTTTTGATAGAGCATGATCGGTGCGCATGCGCTAGTTCCTAGATTTCTTTCAGAACCAAAATTAAAGCTCGTTCACAATAAATGTTCCCTATCGATACATTTGTATCTTAACGCTCACTTCATACCGGTACACCTGGTATAAATAAACCTTTTCCTCAGCGTGGACAAAAGTGTTGGAAGTGTTGGGATGGTAACCCAGACTCGGAAAAAACGTCATGTTTATTACAGCCTGATTTATTTGGTAATACGTAACGAATCAGGGTCGAATCATATCGAAAAGAGGTTAACATCCCTAGTTGAAATGGTGTAGGCATTGACTTGAAGTTCGTAATGCTGAACTAGAGCATTTCTACTAGGAATCAGGTTGAATGAGAATTTTAAAAACACGAATGAGGTGAGATCAGGGTACAAAATCGAATCAAAGTTGATTGAACTCTAGGACACGCACAGAGGTCTATCATACTTCAAGACGTTTCTCTTTCTCTCAGTATCTTGTTGGAACCATGTTTTCAATATCTTTTTTGGCATGTTTTGATTTATTGTAGATAGTTTTCAACCAAAATATTTCCGAACTACACTGAGGGAACAGTTTGTTTGTGACAAAGCAAGCTTATCAAATGTAAATAAACCATCATTTGGGTGATGGTCTCATCAATCTTCTTAATTAGGGTCAAATAAGATTTGTTAATAGTTAACAAACTTTGTTTAATTGGAATAAATTTGGAATACTCTTTTCTCAGTGGATACACCTCAACGAACAAAAACCACCCATAGTGAGTGCGAATCCATTTAGTTTCAAACCAGTCACACCCATTTGAAATTTTCTGGGGTCTCAAATATCCTTGTGTGTGTTTACTGGAGATTTTTCGCGTGGCTATTCCAGGGTTAATCGGTATAACACAAGAATTGAGAGTCAAATGAGTTTCATTTGTTGATTGTGGACTTCGGCTTCGACCTTGGACTTCACCTCTGAGATCATTTCGAGGTCAATGTTCCTTTCAAAAGTGCACAACTTCTTTGCTGAAAAGTTTTTCGAGGAACATATACCAGGTCAAAAATTACGCGCTCTTTCAGGATTTGCAGTCAAAAACGAGAATTTTTACTCGAAAAGCCACAAGTTAACCTCCAAAGGATCTTGCAGTTCAAAGTCGAAGCCGATATAACCATCAAATATCCTTCTTATACTGTGAAAAGTTTGACTTGAACTGTTTCCATTTCAATTCAGAATGAAGCTTTTTCCATTGTGTCGGCGATTTTTCCTTCTAATTTTGTTTGCGTTCTAAATTCAGTCATGAAATGATCTGAATTCAAGACTTTTGCCGTGTACAATCCTCAAACATTTTCCTCTGAAACGGTTTGGTTTCAAGAAATCCAACCATACAGATCACTTCAATTAATGTATGTAAATTTTCGTCTGAACCCTGATGCTTTGAGAAAAGATCAAATATTTTCAATGGCATTCGCAATTTCTCGTTACAGAATTTCACGACTCAAAGTAGAAAAAATACTAAATTTCATCCATAGATCCCTGACGTTATGCTCCGTTTAAGAGACGTAACATTCTTATCATGTCATCGATATCGTCTCACTCGAGATCGCAAAGAACCCATACTTCTGATTAACGATAGAATTTCTTGGTTTCGAAATTGTACATGATTTCCTTCCGCCTGCAACGAGAGGTGAATCAGCGGTTATAGATTGTCTCTCATCCACCAGAATCGATTCGAATCTAAACTCAATTGACGAACTCGTGTATCTTGTTCGCTGTATATATATATATATATACACCGAACCGGATAGCTGGTCGTATCCGAATAAAAATCTCGATTTCAACTATGATTGCGTGTTACACGGGACACAAAAGATATTCCACGAATAACGAGGGAATGCATATTATGCGCGAAAGAATGCGAGGACGTGAGTTCATGCGGGGTGTGGATTATTATCGGCAAGTGACAAAAGACAAAGAGAAATTGTCAGGAAGATGAGGAAGGAGTTGGAAATGGAGGTCGAGCAGTTTGTTTTCAAAGGACAGGTAATAATGGCTCTTAGGTTGCCGCTATCGGTATACCTTATATCGTATGGAGAGTAGCGCAAAGATGGTTTGTATGCAGACAGCACCGAGCGTTCCAACACCCTCGACACGCGTGATCAAATTTCCTGAACCGAAGACACGACCCCAGACAGGTATCAACTGAACCACAAGAGAACCAGAGATGCTTCGTGCCGATATGAAAAACTAGCAAATTATTTTTGCTCAAATAATTAAGTACGTAACGGATGAAGACGGAAAATTAATTTAAAAATAGAAGGGTAGGCAAATGTATTTTATTGTTTTGGTGTTCATAGTTTAGTATTGCGAGGGATGAAGAGTATTTGGAAGCAAATTTGTACTTGAGGGAAGTGTGATGAGGTTTAAGGTCAATGTTAGTACACCAGAGAAAAATGGTGAGTTGATGTGAGAAATACTAATGCACAGTCAACATTGTAGCTCGGACAGGTGGGTGAAATTATGAATAGGAACTGTGTTAGACACATGACCAGAAAATCGACGAAATAGTGCAAGATGATAAGAGAAGGAGGGGGAATTTCGTGACAAGCGATAGGAAGTTTGGTTTTATTCCTCCTGACGTTTTATTGAATAATCGTGTTAACATGTTTGACTGTTACTCAAAGTTTTGTTATTTCCAAAGCAGAGTATCTCAGTAATTTTAGAATACGAACTTCATTATCACAAAAAATGTTCAAGTGGTGAAAATCCCATTTCCTTATACACGAGAGAAATTTTGCAAAAGAATCCTTATACTCCTCGTCAGGAATGTACCAGAGATTCTTGAAGTTTTCATTACATTATAAGGTTCTTACGAATCAAGTTAAGACTCTCTTCAAGTGAAAAATATTCATCTAATTCAGTAGAAGAAAATTCATTTGGATCTCTGAATATAGGAATTTTTACTGTGCTCTTACCTTTTCTTTTTTTTTTCTTTCTTTATCGTTCACTGGATAATGAGAAAACTTTTTCTTCGTTTTAATTTTTTTCCCCCGAATGATTCGTCATAAAATAAAATAACATAAAATTGATGAAAATCCTGTTAATTTTTAAACGAATACTCTAACCGGGATCTACAGTTTATAAAAATATTCATGACAATATTGACGAAATATCTCTCCTTTTCCCCTGTTCTTCAGTCTAATCAATGTATGAAAGATTTATTTCCGTAAGGTGCTTATCTTTTTTTTTTTTCACCTCGTTGAACATTTTTTCCAGTCGAAGGTGGGATCTCGGGAACAGAGAGGAAGAGGGAAGATGAAAAAGAAGGACGTTTTTATAGCGAATTTTACGAGAAAGCTCAACGAAAAGGAGAACGTAAAAGATTGTATTCTATGTGAGAATGCGTCGAAAGCACACATAGTAAAGAGTACCAGCAGTGCACTGTCGGTTCTTTTAGGACCTGCCAAGGGATGGTTCAAGTATATACTGGAAAAAGCATCGTTCCCTTCTCTGTCCTTGGTGTGCAAAAGACTTGGATAAGAGATACGCAAGACAGTTCTGAAAGAGATTATTTGTTTCTCCTGACTTTTCTTTGTATTCAACCACGGTTGGAAGATATTTGAAAAATTTCGTATCGTAGTCCGAACTTATTAATCGCTCCAAAGTTATAAATAAAAAAAACGAGGCAATCGAGATGACGAAAGATTAATGATTTTCTTGTTTTACAGGAAATAAGAAGAGAGGAAGAAAACTTTTGATTATATGAAATTTTTTATTGAGGATGATGGTGTGATGCGAATCGAATTTTCACTTCGGTAAATAAAAAAAAAGTAAATCCAATAAAAAACAAAGCAACCGACTTCGCTCCGTTAACTTTTGATTTTACGAGGGTTATAAAGTTAATGTATTTTTTATTGAACATAAAAATAAGTGGGACGTAATAAGTATATGTGAAAACAGTTACTTTAGAAACATGAGAAAATGAACTAAAACACTTGGGTGCAGTGTGAAATTCACAATATTCAAAAAAATATCTTAACAAATACTGAGAAGTTATAATGGATATTATATTATCGAACGAAGAAAAAAGATGGACGGCGCAAAAATCAAAATGTATCTTGAAAAATCGATTTTCACATATAAAATTATTATTCTCTGGGAAATTCTTTATTCTAAAAAGAAAAAAATTATCCAATCCCAGAGTGATATACAAGTGTTTTTTATATGGATCATAAAGTTTCTGAATCGTACCATTCTCTCGTTTGGAATTAATTTCAGAATTATACGCCCCAATTAGTGCTCTCATACGATTCCAATTTCAATGAGATCATTTCGGTAAATTACATGGTTAAAATCTCACAATTATGGCGAATTTAACTGAGTTGGAAATACATGTCGATTTTAATCGAAAGGTATTGTTGAATTTGGTTTATTTGAATTGTCGATTTTTTAATTTTAATTTTATCTTGATGGAATTTGGTTTTTTCATTCATTGAAGCTCATGAATATTATAGAATAATTTAAATATTCTGCATTACATTTCGATATTCCTCTTTGGTTGCGCGAAGAGTGAAATTTTCCCCCAGGAGAGAATAAGAAGGGGAAAAAAAAAGAAAATTCAATACGAAATTGAAGGATTAGAGTTTAATTCCCGGTATTGTATGTTACAACATGTATGGAATTTTCATAAATCCATAAAAAGGAGTCTATTCAGTCCAAATAAATAAAGCGAGCTTTATTTGGATTAAACATTCAGCGTGCTTTGAACTTCAGATATTGATGTATGTTCGACGTTGAAGTTGTACCCTTACGATCAATGTGGCTCCCTGAATAATGATAGCTCACAGTTTGCACGTAAGCTAAAGTCTCTTCTGCACGGTCTTCAACTTGCTGTTGAGAAGCACAAGGGTTAATGAGGAAGATCACGAGATCTTCATTATCCCACGTAAGCTAAGTGCATTGAACGAGCTTGAAGTTACTCAATTCTATTTTCTTAGTACCATCAAAGATGAATGGACCGAATCACTCGATAAACTTCGATCCCACGTTTGCTTTATCCATCATAAAAAGTGCGAAGCATTATCGACTCCTTTAATTCGTAGTGTAATGGATTTGAACTTCGTTTCCTCGTTTCGCGTGGATTTCAGTTATTCCCTCGTAACTTTCTTCAGCGATCTAAACTAATTGAGAATAAATCCAAGAACAAATCTTCATGAAGTCGTGCTTTGTTCGTACACTCCAAAAAGGTAATTGAAAAGTCTTCTCTGAAAATGCCTAAAGGTGATGGAAAAATTCCTTCGTAAACCAGGCATTGTTCATTAAAAGTTAGTTTTTAATATCTTTCTTGATATCTTTTTCATTGTTTCCAAATAAAAGTGAGATTAAAATGATCTATTTTCGTATATGATTACCAAGTACGATAGTTTGGATGAAGTGTCGTATTACATGAGCCGATAATTGCAATGTATCCCAATAACATTGCCAGCGGATAAATTATTTTGTAATATCGAAACGTAATTCACGTGAATTTTGTAAATGAAAAGAGGATGTTTATTCATTCATTACAGACTGTAAATACAAAATGACAAATATTTTTCATCTCCGAGTTTCGTGCATTATCATTAGAGGTTTGAGAAGTTTAAAACCCTGCAGTGAAAACTTTGGTCGCCATTTTGAACGTACACATTCTGTATTTATTATTACAATTCCCATATATATATATGTATGTATATGTATTTGACGTAGCAAAGAATTCGCGACAGCAAACATCCGACACTTTCTGTGAAGATAGATATATGTTGGAGCATGTACATAGTCAGTCGACAACGGAGCTAGCAAGGGAAGACTGAAATGTGGTATTGAATTGAGAACAGAACGAGACGGATTTTGAGATGGGTTAAAGTTGAATAAATCAGTTCGTCGGAGCTTTTCTCTTCGCATTTCTCTCTCTTCCTCTCTCCCTCTGTCTCTCCACGTATCAAAAGATTGTCATCGTTCATTCGTCTCGTAGAAAGCAGTATGGGTAGAAAAAATATCGAATCAATTATCAAGATTGTGAATACATATTTTCGTGTCATTTTAAAATCTTTTTTGTATAAAGATTTCTCATCTCTCGCAATGTTCACTCGGTCTTCAAATTCTCATTCTAAACGAAAATTCAAGCAAATCGCATGAATTGTTCCTAAAAGTCCTGAGTGCAACTTTGTTTTTAAGCTCCTTACTATTTCCACGGACTTTAATCGATTTTCCAAACCTAAATCCGAATTCGAATGTATTCAATGCGAATGAAAATTGATTTCAACTCATTCGATAATCAATTTGGAGAACTTGTTTATGAAGTGATTATTATTTTTCTTTTCCTCTGGTGTTTCAAACACTAACGAAACCACACAATAATCTCTGCTACATGAAGCTCTCAACCGAACCGAGGTTACCCGTATTCAAAAGAGCAAGCTCGCACTAGCAAATGACTTTAGTCCTAAATCATGGTCTTGTAGTTAAATGTACCTAAACCCATCGGTGTATCCCTTTCCTTGTACCTCGAACAAATAAGTTTGTGTCTACCCGACGATATAACATTCTCTTATGTTATCACGTTTGCATAAAAAAAAACTTTGCTTGGCAACGAATTAGCGCAATGTTATTGAGCATCATCGCCGTTGAAAGTTTTCAATATCTGATGAATTTGCATGGAATTATTCGAAAAAAAATCTTCTAATAATATATATTCTTCGGATGAATCAGGCAGAGATATTTGAATCATCGTGTGTGATTTTTTTCTTCTTTTAAACTCGAAAAAAGCAATGAGTTGGTGAAATTCGCAGCTGTTCTGTTGGTTTTGCTTTGTATTTTGTTTTTTTCTATACTTCGAGGAATATAAAAGCACGCGTTGTGGTAGTTAGGATAACGAAACAGCCGGTGCCTACAGAAACAAAGATTTATAAAAGGCTTCAACACCATATTGTCTGCCCCTGCTCTACGTTCTTTCAAGCACGTATTCATATATTGAAATTTCTATTCGCTTATGATTTATAAAATTCGAGGATAGAATTTTTGTTCTTTGTTTTATAAAATTTCACTGCATAATATATTGTGTGCATATATATTTTAGTCGCTTTATGGAAAAAATAATATTTGTTGATGTGCGCGTGATGAGGATCGATATAAATGGGTCAATACAAGATTCAATGGGAGTAAACAACATTAGATAACGTAATAAATCATATTGAATCTCATTGATCAAGCTGATACTCGAAGCATGAGGAATTTGCTCACGAATATTTTTTTGTTTTAATAAATAGTCTCCGTGCCAAAGAATTATGTAAAAAATTGGTATTTCAACATCCATTGATGTAATTTAAATTTGGATAATCCATGTGCCGTATACGGGAGTTCTGGAACACTGTTCGATTTTGAAAGTAAAAAGATGAGCAAGGAATGTAACTCAACTCACGAGAAACTTTGAGTTGTCTCTACTTTTTTGACTCATGAGAAATCGATTGTTCATTTCGGTCTATTCATTCTGATGTAAAATTGTATTGAAATTGTATATTGAACGTGAAAATTAACTCGTTGAAAACAATCAAACGGTTCTAAAAAATGTTGAGAGCATCATAAAACCGACTGGTATAGTGCTTCTACGGATGTTGCCATAAACTTTTGTATGGTTATGACTGGTAACAACAGACATCCATGTACCGATTTCCACCAATATCATGAAATTACCGACAATCACTCTTGAATGCAGACCTTCTACAATCGCAGAGATTTAGTTAACCGGGAGGATGGAATGATCAGTTTTCAAGCTATTGTTATGAAGGCGATTATTGATTTCGAATGAATTCAGACAATACGTTAAAAATAGACAAGAAAGCAAATATCGGAAATTTATACGATTCCCAGAGTCATCCTTATTAGAGCAAACAAACAAAATAAAGTGATCTCAAGACGTTTGAGAGCTTTCAGATATCGATAATATTTTCATATCTTGATAGTTTTTATCGAAACAACTGTCGCATCATAACATTATGCGATTTTGCTGACTAGATTGATACTAGAAGAGCGAAGGGGATGACAGAATTTCACCGAGTATCCTTATTCTGCTATTTTTGGTTGATATCTATCTATTCAAAATACTTTATTTTATTTCTGAGAAAATGTTCTATCCAGAATAAAGGAGAGGTTGTGAAATCTGATGGAGGAATTGAAGAGGAAGAAAAAGGATGGAAACGTGGGGATACGTCTGAAATAACGTAAATTCAGCCATCTGATTCCAAGAAAAAGTCCTTGTGTCGTTTTTCCACCTAACGGACAGATTCGTGATCGGTTGAGAGAGAACAGAAATTCTGCTGATATCTCTGCCGATTTACGATGTGAGTATTGCACATTCGCAAACAATTCATTTTTATAAAATGAAGTTTGGAAAGAGAGAAGAATGATGTAGGTTGTAAATCAATATAAGCCGAATTAGTTTTGATTCAATTGCAGTATATCGAATCAAGTTTGTGTGTTTGAGAAGTGATGGTTATTTTGATGATTTATCAGATGAATATGAAAATTCTGAAACTTCTAATTGAGATCAAGTTCAATCATGAATTAATGAAATTTACTGCAGAATGTATTGAAATTCATGTATGAAAATGCATGAAAAATCATAATTCTGTATGAGATGTCATGAAATTTCATATGAAAAATTAGAAAATTTTTGAAAATTAATACAACATTTATATGTCAATTACTTCACATAAATTTATATGAAATTTAGGAAGCAACTTTTCAGTGCTTCGATGAAATCAATGTTGAAGCGTCTTGGAACTGCCATTCAATTGTTCAATTGCACAACAAGAAATTTCCGAAACTTGTTGAGCTTGATATCCAAAGTATTTAGGTGCACTATTTTCACGAACGTACATGGAAATCAATATACAGGTATTTTGGGAATAATTTCACGTGAATATTCAATCAATTTTATGCACCCGTGTATGAAATCATACCTACAAGGTTTTGGTGTGTGCCTTGAATTTAATATGAATGTACATGAAATTCTGCTGAGAAACCAATTTATGGATCTTCACCTACGTATTTGAAGCTGCGATTTTCAATACCGTACATGAAAACTACATGGAAATTTGAGAAATTTTCCACAGTGTATAGCAAAGTATTCTATAATATTTCTTAGTTTCATTATGCTGATCAATTGAAATCTGTACAACACGTATTTAATTTTGTACCAATACGGAAACAGTGAGTAGTTCAAATTTTCGTTGACCAGTATGTCACTTTTGGATGGAGCACAAATTCGAGAAGAATTCGTCAACTGTATTTCAATAATTCGTTGACTCTTTATGTTATTCCAACGATCGAAATAAGAAGTGAATTCCATTGTTGAAACAATGGACAAAGTCAACCATGGTAGAAATCAGATTAGGCAGTTCACTGGCCCATACACTGTAAAAAATTTGGTGGTGTTAGAAAAAATCCAACCTGAGTGGTGTTGTTTCAACACTCAACGGTGTTATTCTAACATCATTTGGACTCATTGTAACACCGAATTCCAAAGTGGACTTTTATAGAATCCGCGCGGTGTTCCTTCTGACACCGCTTCTCTTACAGTCTGCCTCGATAGCGCCAAGTAAGGGGCAAAGGAGGATAGAATGATTTCTACTAGGGAATGGAGTATTAAAATCCAGTGTAAGAATTCTTGTCGAAGTTATGCTCCATCCAAAAGTAACATACTATGTAGTCAATGAAAATTTGGATCACTAATTTTGTCCTCAAATCTTTATTAACAGTAGTACTTTGTGAACCTCAATTCAGTTTATTTACAGACACGAAGAGAATTTTGTAGTATAGGTTACTACAATTATTTTGTAATGCTGGATTATACTGCACTGTAAAAAATTCCTACAAATTTATGTGAAGTAATTAACATACACATGCGTTAGGAATTTTCCGCACTTGTTCGGAAAGTTCCTGTGAAATGATAGTAAAAATCCCATAAAATTTGGAATTTTCAGTCAAATTTATGGGAAATTTCATACTTATTATCGGAAATTGATTTCCCATCTGATGATTGGAATTTTCCGATGGACTTATACAGGAAAATCTCGATTATTTTTTACAGTGTGACACTGTGACTAAAATCACCCAATATTTATTCACAAATACTCGGCATGCATCTCTTTCTACGATTGAGAAATTGTAATTCTTTCTCGTTTTGTTTTCAATTTCACTATATTTCACCATAATTTCACTCATAATCACAATAATATTTCTCGTAATGTCAAAAAATGTCGTATACTACGAAATTTTCTCCGTGTACGTAAAACAGAATAATAGTATTATTTTCTTGTTTTGATTTTGCATAAAAATGCACGTATCATCCATTATTCATGTTTTATCCATTCCAATTCTTCTTTCATTTTGTTTTGTTTTTTTTCATCCATACGTAATATATCAATAAGTAGAGGAAAATGAATCTTGCAGTGAAATAAACTGCCGGATCGTTCACACGGAGAGAAACTATATGATATATTCAAGGAAGAAAACATCAAACACCACGAGAAAAGTATAGTGCATTGAGGATAGACTTCCTCTATATTATTGAATACTATACTGGAAGGCCCAGTGGAAAAAATATGATACAACTTAAGAAACTGCGCACTTATCATTACAAAAATAACAGTGAAATTATCAAGACAGCCTTGTAATTCGTGGGTCCCCAGATTTGGTTCGTATTTACTCGATTTCTAGACAGTATAATATATAAATGTCTCCGTCTATTTTATTTTCAATGAAGTTACACGGGGAGAAAAAATCTTCGACTAATTTCTCGTGATACTCCGTCGAAAAATATTCTCCCAATTTGATGTAATCTCCCCCGTATTCCTCCACCCGCTCCGATAGGTGGCGGTAATGTGTTTCGTCAGCAGTCATCAGCAGTTGAATTAGTTGACCCAAAACATCGATTCAGTTGTGAGATTTTTAATTATTACATGCTCGCAAATATGTAAAGATATATAAATTGATAAAATAATCTACAAATCTTAGACCATAACCACCATTTCTTGATCAAATGTTGACAACAAACTTTGCTGCTGACGAAGTTTAGTGGCGCCACTTTGCCGTGCGGGTACAAATTGTGAACCGTATTTATCTGTAGTAAGCATAGGAAGGGTCATAACCCTGATCGAGTTCCATCTATATAGAAATTTCACACACACAATGAAACCGCCGACAAAAGAAATTTGATTGTGGACCAAAGTTGGAATTTCTGGCTAACCACAATAATCTTGAAGGGTATTTTCCAATGCAGCAATGGCTGACAACGCTACTTCCGCGCAATTATTCTAACCAACGCATGGATGAATCCCATGCGTTCCTTGCAATTGCTCCTTGTTTACATTAGTTACAGGCAGCTGCAACTCCAATGAATACAATGAAACCTTATTTGCGCGCCATCTTCTGAAGGAATATTCATGCGAACTAAAACTCGATATTGCGGTCTGGTATTCTAGCCAGTTTGAATTTTGAAATATCAACCATATTTCAACAATAGAGCATTGAACAATTCTGAAACCGAATAATTCAGATGGTCTAATTCAGTTTTAAAGTTGTTTCTGACGCGTCATTGTTGAAATACTGTTGATTTTCCGAAATCTAAACTGATTAAACCAATACTGAGGTTATATCGCTATACCAGACCGCAGGACTGGGCAAAAAATTGTTTTCAGGCTTTGAACTGTTTCTTTCCCAGGCAATCCAGGCAAAAATTGACAAACTTTCAACCAGATTTTGTCCGGAATCACTAAAGTGTAACGTCTTGTTAAAACCTTGCGGGAAAATTATCATTAGTTTCCGACTGGATATCACAGTCTGTGAATTCCAAACAGAACCGTCCGGAAAAATTTGTGACAGGGTAGGAACTTTGTCAATTTTTGCCTGGTTTACCTGGAAAAGAAACGGTTCAAAACCTGACAACAATTTTCTGTTCGGTTCTGCCTCGGATTTTTAGCAGGGCACCTCCTGATCTACACGCTACCATATGAATAAATATGACCGTAATCCAAATACAGTTTGAAGTCATCCTATGAAGTTGAATCCCCCTGATTACCTAAACAGCACAGAAAGTTCTCGAAACGTTTCAAAAACGTGTCAATAGTCCCATAAATTTTGATTTTCAGAAGCAGGTTTCCCAAACGTCTTGAGAAAGTTCATTCAATGTACTAAGAAACACGTTTTGGGGACATTGCTTACACATGTCATGGACAAAAGTATCAAACAATTATAAAAATTCTTTTTGTATTGAATATTTCAGAAGATTTCATTTCAGGAATTATCAAGAATTAAGTCAATAAATTTAGATTCACATAACCTCAAAATTGACATAAAACCAAATTTCACCACATGCAATGTATTAAAAAATTTGCAAATATAATCCATCAAATCTACGGTGTTAGAAATGTTATAAAATTGAATATATTTTTCATGTAAATTTGTAAATGAAATTCCCAATCCTTGATGATTGAAATGAGAATTCATTTACACGCAACTGAATTTTAAACTTCCGCTATATTGTATCATACATTAATATATATTTCATTTAAATGTAATTGAAATTTCAATAAATTTTCAGTTACGTGAATAACTTTTGCTTCCATTACATGTAACTGGAAGTTCAATCAGAAATTTCTAACAGTGTATCGATACAGGCTCCACCGCAGTTCATTTACATCTTTTCCAAATAAAGGATATTAAAAGATTTGGCACAAGTTTGATCATTAACAAATTGTCATCTCAAATGTCTCATAAACATTCCATGAAACAGACCTGAATAAGACCACCCGAACATTCGCACACCCCTGGTAAATCCATGCGATGTTTTCTGAACATCCTGAAGCTTTTTCAGAGCATTCTAATGTCCCAGAATACGTTCCAAGTATGTCGATAGTAACTTCCAGTGCTGTATGGGTGCCCGTTGAATGAATAAATAAATAAATAAATGTATGCTTCATACAATCGAGGAATAAGAGATGTGAGACGTTCCATGGGAATATTTGAAAAATTAATTTTTTTGTTTGTTTCAGGTAAGCATTACTGTCATGTCAACTGGAATTACACCTCTCGAATCTCATTGTTTGCGTCGTAAGTACATCCGCAGACAGCAACCAAAGTCTTCTGGACGTTTCAGAAATAATAATCTTACACTGTAAAAGAAGAAGTTTTTTTACCAAACAATTTTAGTAAAATCTCGGAAAAAATGTTGTCAGTCGACCAATATTTCCCAGAAAGTCACGAAAATTGTTTGGAGATAAAAATTGACCAAATAGGAATCATTTCAATCGATATTCAGTAGACTTTATTTCGCGTGGAAGCAGTAATGCCAGAATGGAGGGGAAGGATCCTCTCTCCGTTACATTTCCCTTGCGGTCCTTTGGTAAGCGGTCTGGTAAGCACACAATCAAATTGCGTGTACGTTTGTGTAACGGAGAGAGGGTAGTTTCGACGGTCCTCGCCCTCCATTCTGGCATCACTGCTTCGCGGCAGGATTCCCCGTATCCAAACTCGCCGCGAAGTTGCCCCCACTATGTTTTTTTTTCAATATATGACTCTTTTGTAACTCATGTGTCAAGCTAGGCTGAAATATCATTCGATCTTTATATATCAATAATCCGCAGAAAAAAGGAGACAAAAGTGTTTCATTATTTTGCAGTCCACATTAAAAAATTTCGTGTAAAATTTCCCCACTATACTTGCAAATCTTCAAAATATGAAAGTATTTTGGAGAAATCTTACACGAAAAATTTGGCTCATGTCCCGGCGCTAGTGTCGCCTTAATTGTAAAGTACAATTTCCGTTCTCACATTTCACTCGTATTGATAATTCCAATTTTGATTTTGAATAAATTAGAATCTCGTTAAAATTCTCTGACATGGGATGGATCATGCACATAAGAATTGTGCACTTATTTATTATGCACATGAAAAAATTGAATTAAATTTGTTCACATATTAATTTTAGTTGTTCCTCATACGTTTGATAAATGTGCACTGATAGTCGTGCACAGTGAATTGTACACATGAAAAAAAATGAGAAATATAAAATGTAAGATTGTGCACCTTACATTTTGCACCTTTGGGAATATTCAATATTGTTTTTTATGCGCAAGTAATCATGCACAAAATTTTTATTCACAAAAACTTGCGCATAAAAAACAATATTGAATATTCCCAAAGGTGCAAAATGTAAGGTGCACAATTTTACATTTTATATTTCTCATTTTTTTTCATGTGTACAATTCACTGTGCACGACTATCAGTGCACATTTATCAAACGTATGAGGAACAACTAAAATTAATATGTGAACAAATTTAATTCAATTTTTTCATGTGCATAATAAATAAGTGCACAATTCTTATGTGCATGATCCATCCCATGTCAATTCTCTGAAGTAATCCAACATAGACTTTGGTTTCCAATGTTTGTATTCAATTGATATTCATAAGTCTCCTTCGGAAACATAGAACTGTGCAAGATGCTATCAAAAGTCGAAGCGAAAAATGTATTGACAACGAAGGGAGATCTTTTTCTATAAGCAAACAAAGTATCACTCTGTCGACAACATTCTCTTCAACACAATAAGGTAGGAATTACATTTACAACTCAAGTCCGTTTATCAAATATGTATTCGTCAAGGTGTACAATTTGAAATTAATCGATATTGAGTCATGAAAAAGAGCGAAATAATAGATATGGAACAAGATTGATTCGTCTAATGTCGTGAGAAAAATGTAACTGTGTCTCCGTACTATAGGCAACAATAGACACGGAGTGACGTGAAGCGAAAACACGTCTACTTTCAAGAGTTTGCGTTAAAGGAGATATAAACTTTTTTCCCCTCTTTTCAATGGAAATGTGCTGAAGTTTCGATTGAAGAATTCTGTTTTGATGATGTGTCGACTCTTCATTACTCTTCATATCACAATTTGAATAATATGGCGGAAATTTTGAAATATTCACGTGGTATCATACACTTGAGATAATTAATGGTGGAGTTCACACGAAAGGTGTCAATTGATTCCCATCACCAATTTGACGTCTTTTGCAGTTGAATTAATATTTATTTATCACACTGAAAAAAAAATTTGTTCCAATCAAATAAATATTTATTTGTCCTGTACCAAAGAAATATTTATTAGAATTAACAAAATATTCTTTGGAACCAAAATCATTTATTGGAATCAAATAAACGATTAAAACCATCAATTTAATTCAAATAAATTATTTTGGTTCCAAAGAATATTTTGTTAATCCTAATGAATATTTCTTTGGTACAGGACAAATAAATATTTATTTGACTGGAATAAATTTTTTTTTCAGTGCACAGATCTGTGAATTCTAGTAAAATAGCGAAATTTTGATTAATTAAAATATTCTATTATCTTTCTTTAGGTAGAAAGTAGATTTAAAAATCACTCGTTTCTCTCCTTATGTGGCGCTTTAACGAAATCAAGATATCATCAAATAAGGAAAATTTATCCAGTCGGATGAAAACGAATGCGGTAATTTTGCAGCGAAATTAAGGCGCAGGAAGGTACAAAGACTAACCCATACCGCCGCCACCCATTCATTCACCAACCAACCGTAGTAATTTATTCTGTTTAGTTGAAGTTTTGTTTAAATGCCAAAACAAATTAACCCTCTGGTAAACCAGTCTTAATGTACCCAAGGAGTTCCACCGGGGTATGGACAAATCTAGCAAAACGAAAAAGATGAATGCAAGAAAACCGAGCAGAGAGAAATTTTTACCCTCTACAAATGTAAAACCCATATAACACGAGCATAGTCTTTCGCCGTTCCCGTTGCTTCGAATAAAGTGCTTAATTCAAATGCAAAACTCGTCCTCTGTTTTGTACTTTATATATGTATATACGTATATACATAATACCTTTTCTACAGGGGAGTGATTTAACGAGCCTTCCTTAACGATAAATCAACGAGAGATCAGAGTGAGAGGTAGTAGAGTTTTTGTGAAACAAGACACCACTTGCTGGACTTTTTTTTTTGTTTCTCTATTACACTTCCAAAGCTGTTTCTACTGTAACTACGAAAACGAGATACATCCGATGTTTTTATTTCTTCATTATTGAGAAATCAAATCCGGTCTCAAAATGAAATCTGTGTAATTTCAATTTATGTCTCATACATCCTTACATTACGATTCTCCACATTTTGTTGATTGTATATGAAATGAAGTTAACAATGTATCTGTGTGTTTTCATTTTTTTTTACTAACTGTGTCCAAAAAGTGAGGTGACATTTGATTTTAAATTCTGTGCGCAAATGTAGTTGGGGAAGTGCTCTCATTTTCAGGTGAGCAAGACTGTCTTTGATATCCGTGCCAAGGGTCACATCAAAATATTGAATAGTGTTTGAGATATGCTTCGTTTTTTAAGTTGCTGAAAGTGAATTTTTCGATTTTTATAACGTCTGCATTTGTTGAGCAAAGAATTTGTATTGAATTTTGTTTGCGGAATGAATTTTCTGCTGCTGATTCTTTGAGTATGGTATAGAAAGCCTTTGGTGATAAGGCTATATCGAAAAACAATGTTGACAAGTGTCATAAAGAGTTCCAAGAATGTCAAGAACGTGTCGAAGACGAAAAGCATCCCGGTCGACCATCCACTTCAATTGACGAAGTTCCCGTCCAGAAAAATCCAAGATTTGGTGCTCGTAAATCGTCGATTAACAATTAGAGATCTGGCTGATGATGTTGGCATTTCAAAAGGATCAGTCAATACCATTTTGAAGGATGTTTTGGGCCTCAGACGCGTCAAATCCCGACCGAAAACAATGAATTTCCTGGAAAAACATCGTCGCGTTGAAGTGTGTAAAACAATGCTTCCTGACTAATCAGGACAAGATGAAACGCATTATTACGGGAGATGAGACGTGCATTCATGCTTACGATCTGAAAACAACCGATCAATCAAGTGAATATCGCGCTAAAGGTGAGGCAAAACCAAAAAACCCGCGTTGTTTTCTTCGATTATCGTGATGTTGTGCATTTTGAGTTTCTTCCGCCGGGTCAAACTGTCAAGAAAGAATATTATTTGAGCGTTATGCGTCGTTTACGTGAAGCTATTCGCCTAAAGAGAACGGAATTGTGGCGAGACAACTCTTGGTTTATGCAACACGACAATGCACTGGCTCACACTGCATTGATCCTTCGTAATTTTTTCGCAAAAAAACTCGACCCATATTGTTCCACAACCACCGTATTCACCTGATTCGGCACCGTGCGACTCCTGGCTATTTAACAAACTCAAAAAACCGTTCCGGGGAGACCGTTTTCAGTCGATAGAGGAGATCCAAGCCTAACAGAAGAGAGAGCTGAAGACCATCCCGGAAACCGACTTTAACAACTGTTTCGAAGATTGGACAATGCGTTGGCATAAGTGCATTTTATCCGGGTTGGATTATTTTGAAAGCAATGACCCTGATTTGGGAAAATAAATGCTATGTCAGCTTATGTTTTGGATACAGTAGGATACTCATTATTGAGAATATTCAGTCGATTGTATTATGAAACGATATTACATTATTCAGTGTTGTCATTAATTGTACTAAAACCATAAAGGAGAACATAATTCAGCTACATCGATTGTATGATCAGGTGTGCGATACTAATAGTTACAGATTCAGTTTCAGCTCGAAAGATCCACTGAAGGATATTTGCATTTGATTTCATTCAGGTTCAGTAATATTCACCAAGTTTCGATGAATGATAATCCTTGTTGACAAAGTCAAGAAAACAAGCATTGAATAAGATCAAAGTCAATTCATGTACTTAGATTCATTCGCATGGAGAATAATTGAGAAGAAATTACGTTGAAACATGACTCATATTTATTTGCATTATTACTCCGAGCTTAAACCATCACGAAAAATAAGAAAATGAGTGAAAGGAAAAGATGAAATAAAAAATGATCCCTTTGAAATTTCTACCAACGACGACTTCTTTTCGATGAAAAAAGAGGAGAAAAGCGGAGACGAATTCCGGATAAGTTTAAGTGTCTTGAGACTTTGAGATGGTGTTTTTTTCCTCCTTTCTCTTCTCTTCCAACGTAATCACGAGAGTACTTAAACTATTTTTCTTTTTATTCTCTCCTTTCTACTCTTTCTCATCTACGAAAGAGTCTGACGAATTTGTATTACTTCATCTCACGGGACTTGTTAAACAAACTTGAGTTTCTCGTTCAGTTGGAATCAACATTTGGTATTGCATTATTATTTGTTGATTATATGGATTCCAGGAGATGTAATGTACCGTACTGGTTTGAACCGACATGTCATATTTCCAAGTCAAGCCTCGAACTTTTATTTTATTTTTTATGGAGTAAGAGTAATCGTCGAATGTTCCCACGCGTGACTGTGTAAAGAATGAAAGAAATAAGAAAGTGAAAAAAAAGAGTATGAAGAACAAAAGAGAGCATTAACACGAGATTCTTTTCAAAAACAGCTCTTGCCGTACGCATTAGAGTGCCTTTTCGAGACAACTAAACCGGATGCCTTATCGAGTGAACATTGCTGGTACATCTGGCCGTTTCTCCACCTCCAAGTCTTCTTGTTCTTGTTCTTCTTCTTCTTCTTCTTCTTCTTTTTCTTTATTCACTCCTTTTTTTCTCTTCAATGTTTCGCTTCTTGTTTCACGAGGATGCAATTAGTAAAACTTAACTGATAGGATCGGAGAAAGGATAGGACCACGAATGGATTGAACAGCCATTATGCCGTTCTCTTTATTTTAATCTAGAAGACACGAGATACGCGTGTCATCGATAGATCAGGCCTCAATGCTTATCTTGTTTCGTCCTTCTACACATGCTCGATATATGATTCTATTCCGTTCGCGGGTTTTTGTTTTCAACGGTGCACAATCGAGGGTTTATTCATTTGTTTAATTTCAAACAGACGGAAAAGATAGAGAAAGTTTCATGCGGAGAAAAGGTGAGATTTCAAAGGAGATAATGATTAATTTAGAGAAAATGAGGGAAGGTATGTTTGTGAAAATGTAGAGAAGAGTTTGAACGAGCAGACAGGAGAGTGCAAAGCATGAAACGAGGATTATATTGGAGACAAAGAAGTGGATAAGAAATGTTGAGGAAAAGTTGAAATATCGGAGAGGAAAGAATAGCATAGAGCATTCTCTAAATTTCTTGGAGTGAAAACCCACCTCTAAAAAGTGAAAATCCTCCAATTCCGATAAGAGTTAGGTTTTCACTCGATAAGAGGAAAGGCTTCGTTCTATTAGAGTGCAATTTTGAAGAATTAAATTCCAATCTTCTATGAGAATAGAAGTGTCACTCCCGTAGAATGGAAAATTCATTCTTATTGAGTGGGATTTTCACTATATTAAATTAAGAGATCATTGCCTATGCAGAAATGGAGATAAAATCCCAAGTGTGTATTAACGACGGGCCCAATCTAAGCCTAGGATGGGTGACCATGCTGCCCAACGTGGGGCGAGGCTGGGCAGACAAATGGGGCCAACCCTGAGATGATAACATCGTTCCCAGCTTGGCTGTATTGCTTTGTCCGAGGATTGATAACACCATGGGCCCAGCATGAACCCAGACTAGGCAATCAATACTACCCCTCCATTTTTTTTGTAATTGGAAAATTGCTTTGAATTCTACCCCAGCGGGCATGATTTTTAGCCCCACTTTGGCCCAGTCTTGGGCTTAGTGTTGAACCCCATCGCATGATGCCTACATGGGCCGAAGACTGGACCAAAATTCATACACGCTGAGGATTCTTCACCCCAATCTTGGCCTGACGCTGGTCCATATTGGGACCAAGTTGAAATGTGCCCGCACTAAGATTCACTATTTGCATTTTCTACCAACCACAAGTGTATGGGAAAGCACAACAGGGTCAAGATTAAGCCAACATGGGCCCCATCGTCATTCCCCAATACTGGGTTAAAGATGATGGACCCAGGCTGGGGCCCATTGTCATTATAGGCAATACACACTTGGGATATATCAAAACTTCCATTTCTTTCGGTTTTTTTATAATGAATTTATAGGATCTCCCAAATGTTTGTGAGGAATTTGTCCTACAGTGGTTTTGATCATCATTGGACAGGCATGTGTGGGAAATTCTCTAACAAAACAACTTGATACAGTGTAGAATATCATCACTGAAGAAACTATTTTATTGTGCCCAGGCTGGGCAAGTATTTGAAATACAATTGTGCGAAAAGGGTATTGGAAATAAAATCGGTACTTCGTATTTTGAATTTACAATACATTTTCTTTAGTATTTTGTGTATCAAGTGTATTCTTCGAAGAATTTAATATTTTACAATCGAAAAATGTAGTTTCAAAGTAGATTCCGCGAAGTATTTTGTATTTCAAATACATTTTTCCAAGTATTTCAAGTAATTCTCATATATTTGAAGGATTCAATACCGTAGATTTTGAGGGCAGCACTTCAAATATAAAATGCTAAAGGACATATATTTTAAATGTGGGACATACAACATTGGTTTTTATCCCAGTACGTATTTAGAATGATTGTATTTCAAATACTTGCCCACCCCTAATTGTACCTACCAAAAGACTTCCTGATATTCCAAATGTTAAACTAAATATTCGTGTTCGCATTAACCATCTTTACCATCTTTTCAATTTAACATCTGAGTAAATTTTAGAGAAAGACATATTTCCTATACTATAGAAAGGAAGATCCGAAACAAACGCTGGTATCCTCTCAATGAAAGTTTGGTAGCCCAGTTTGGTTGGAAAAAAATCACTTTCTTGATAAGGATAAATTAATTCAAATTGATTGAATCGGGAAATCTCTAACCTCAAACCTTGAACTGACTGTGTAACAGAGTGAAAATTCCACTTGGGACTTTCTAGCTGGCTGTAGAGCTGCATTTGGCTTTAAAAATTTGAGAGATTATAATTAAGCAAGTTGATGTAAATTTTATTCCCTGGTGAAAACTTTCGCTCGCCGGAAGCGAACTTTGAAACAAATGAAGCGTAAAATTTTTCAATTTCCGCTTCTTCCGCGCTTAGACACTGTTTCATTTACTCTCTCGCGTTGCTTCATATCCTTCCTACGCTCTCATTTTCACTAGGGTTAGATTTCATATAGGAGCTGTAAAGCGACGATTTCAGAATACAAAAGTAGGAATCGACTCTCGCTCAATCCAAATAATTAGGAGTAGAATCTTGAAATTCAAAAGATAAACCAAGGAGTCCCGGGGAGTATTCAACTGTATTCAGCAAATAACTTATGAAATCAAATGAGTTGAACTTCGGTATTGATGTAAAGGTATGTACCAACCAATTAAAGATTATATCTTGTTATTTCAAACTCTTTTGATTCCATACAAATATGTTTAACGCTGTTTCCAAACAAAAAAAGGATCAATGAAATCCAGCCCATAAGAATCACAATCAATTCCTCAAAGTATGAAGTGTGAAATAGTAAATTATATCAGGTCGCATTTTGATTTGTAGGTACCTACATAAAATTCAAATTCAGTGATAGAAATTACAGAAATTGCTAATCCTCATAGTGATTCACAAAGATACTACGTGGCATTACACTTTGTAATACTTCTCACATGACATAATCAGTAAATTACGTAGCTCATTCTACTGAGAACATATTAAAAACATTTATTGCTATATTGAATAGTGAACTCCGCTATTTCCCAAAGAGGCACTTTTCTGCGTCTGCATTTATCATTTTCACCTTTGTGGATTATCCTCGTTTCCACAAATTCAACTCTTCATATACCTTTTTTGTTTTTGTAATTTGATTTGTATTCAAATATCTGCATGTTGATATTCCCTCAGGTTACAAACGACCGATCGTATGTATGAATCAATTCCAAGAAAATCACAACGAATTCAATATCTCTCATCCTCGTTAGTTTCATCATCTCACAAGTTTTTCTCTCTCGCGATTCATTTTTATAAGCACCTTCGCAGTGGATGTACAGCTGGGAGTGTTTTTCAAATTCATTGGAATCCTTTGAATTTATCAACAATTCAATTAATTGAAAATTCATGGTAATATTTCTGGAAAAGAACCCCACTGTAACATGCATTTTGTTTTCAGTCAGATTCAGAAAATGACAAAAACTCAACCTGGCTATAGGGTCAAGCGGAACAGACAATCGACTTTATTGATTTTCTTTTTTGCTGTCATTTTCCTTCCATTTATTTTTCCGATTCGAATGAATATTCTCCATCCGTGGTACCGTATAAAATATTCATTTGAAGAACGAAATTAACATTCATGTCCGATAGAATATTTGTGTGCTCTTTTCTTTCCAGATGCTTAGAAAATAAAAAGAATAAAACTAATTGACCATTAATTCGCGCGGAAAAAATGTGATTGGGAAATATAATAATTTTCAAGGGATTCTAAGAATATTTTTTAGTTGTCTCGATGAAGATAAAACGATTCAGATTCTCCTTGAATTTGAACCAATGAAAAATAAAAAGTCTTCGATGCATAACGAAAGTTTAATAACAATTGAGCATGGAATTTCATTATTTACTTTTTGAAATTCGTCAGTTTCTTCCTATACACTGAGGTAAAAAAAATAAAAAATTCATAATAATAGTTGGGAAAGGACTCGATTATGAATAGTTATAGCTGATTAATGCTTACAGTAACTATTTCAAATAGTAATTCCCACAATCAATATTGTTATTTAGATTACGAACTTAGTAGAACTTATCATCAGTCGCAGTTGGGTCCTTTCCCAACGATTCCAATGGTAATTCCAACTATTCTTCTCTCCGAGTGTATTTCAGTTTGATTGAGAAACCGTTTTATCATTTTTTGAAGAACTAAGAAATATTCTTAGATTTTTCTAAAAATCACTTTATTCTCGATTCGTGTTTTTTCCCGTGTAAGTCCGAATCAAAAGTATTCGATGAAACACTTATCGTGAAAATATTTGTTCAAACTTTTGAACATAATCCCTTGAAACTTTCTTTTGTAGCTTCTATGATAGTGCTTCACGCTTACGCTTCTCTCCGTGACAAGATATCTATTTCTCTCCTCTCTCTTTCTTCTGTGTTTTTTATCGTCGCAGGTGTAACAAGTTGCTCTTTCATTTAGTCGATGAGAAGAATGTACTCGAACTTCGGAATTCAGTGTTGAACATCAAAACTCGTTGGTATATCGAAGCTTTTAGTTTCACTACTTTCGAAGACGATGCTCCTACGGATTTGTCGTTTTTATTATTATTATTATTGTATTTTTGATTTCTGATCAACTCTACGCGAACGGATTTATGGAAAGAATGGAGATATGGGGGTTGAAATCGTGGGGATTATTGAAAATATTGAAACATAGTTTAAGAAGTTCGTGAGCAAATATATAAAAAAGTGAAAATTTGAATTCATAGAAAGATACACCAATTTATAACAGAGAATTTTCTATATTCAAAACTGCAAAAATCATAGTATCTTTTGTCTGGATTTTCAGTGCAATATTCCTGCAATCTCTGCTCAATATCTCATCCTTGTTAACGCCAAAATTATATGTGAACCTGTTCAGGTCTTTCTTTGCTTTTCCTGCGGCTATGTATGGCGTGTATAAAAGCGTGTGTGCGCACAGTCGGCATCACTTGGTTCGTCACGGCGACACTTGGAAACGCAAAAGTGTGATTGTCTTCTGGAAAAGGAGTAGTAATTGGCTTGCGTGCATTCATGTGTATTTCTTGTACAAGAAAGAGAAAAATATTGGTACATGGATGGGCAGATAGGTAGATAAATAGATAGGGTAGATGGATCGATGGATAAAAGAGGTCGATTGAACTTGCGTATAATTCTACAAAGCATACTGACCTTACAAAGGGTTGTAATACTTGGAAACTGTGATTGAACCAGTTACTCGATTACGAGCACCAATATAATCGTTGTTCCCACTTTCACGGAGGAAAACGAAATTCGTTGTAACAGCGAAATCTAATTTTACTCGGTCCTTTTTGCTGTGACAGCATTTCTTTTAAGGGTATATCGTAGTTCCTAGAGTTACTACACGGAAAAAAATAGATACTAATGGGTATATGAAATATTATACGGGTTAGTATATGGAGACAAGCATCTAGATTATACCATTGGGATGTTAGTCTTTAATAACTTTTTATTACTTTTTATAATCTGCATTATCCTCCTTATAATCTAGACTATACTCCTTAACATATGGATATTAGGGACTAGGAAAAATTGGTATAATCCAGATGCTTGTCATTACTTGTATCTATTTTTCTACGTGTAGATCTCTTCACCCATTTTACTCGAAGATAATGTAATAAAATAGAAGAAACTATATCTAAAAATTGCAGTTCAAAACCTGTATAATTAGATTGCATAGCAACTGGAAAATTCCATCACACAAACTGAAAATTGCAGTTCAAAATCTGTTTACTCAATTGCATATCAACTGGAAAATTCCATCACACAATCTGGGAATTGCAGTTCAAAACCTGTATAATTCTAGTATACCAACGATTAGGTTTTTTTTTTCTTCTAAATTCGAAATTTTTTCCAAGTCCTTATTGAGGGGATACTTTTTTCTGGTGCACAAGAATTGTAAAATTGTAGTACGAGCCAGTAAAATTTTCGCTAAACCATGGCAAGATTCAAGTACACAATCCCAACCTCGAAAATTCCAGTATAGGGACTGAATTTTCAGTTATGCTTGGTAAATTTTTAGTACCGTACCAAGAAAATCTCTGTATATGTACTGGAGTATCCATATTCCAGTACTAGCACTGGCAATTTCCAGTGTTTTTTGAGTGTCGGAACTCCAGAGACTACGGGTTACCCTTAATTGTGGTAGCAAAAATGTCAGCTTTCCCAGCAAAATTTTTTTGCCATTCTATATTTAATAATTGAAATTTTGCTAGTCCAGCGGAAAATTTGCTCCTTCAGTTCATCATGTTGCTCTCTCAGCAACCCAGTGGACTGTGGTAGCGGATTTTTAGCTAGGTCAGCAGAAATATTTGCTATTCTGTATATAATACCTCCATTTGCTGTGTCAACAAATTTTGTTTCTCTCTGTGTTCCATCAGCTGTGTGTAACTCATTGAATTAACTGGTACCGTTAGAATTGTAAATGCTATAAGGATTGAGGATTTCGAAAATCTGTCTCACTAGTGTCAGTATGAATCGTTGAGAATTACTTTTTCATTAATCTACAATTTGAAGAATTATTCTGCTGTTTGGGTGCTGAATTTTCGAAAAACTGAGCGAAGACTCCATCAGATTATGTTGAAAACTTTTCCATTCACGGGGAGAGTTTGACAATTGATTCTTAGAATGTAATATGTATAAACTATGATATAAATTTCGCATCTTCTCACAACTCTCACTGTACAAACCTAATCGAGTCTGATCCTCCAATCACAATTCTTTGTAGAATCATCTCTATTCACAAGTCATCACCGTTCGTATCGATTGTTTTTTTTTTCCTTTTCGAGATTCGGTATCCCTTCAGAGGATTCGAGGGAGATTCTTGTCATTCCACGGAGAAATTTCACGTTTTTTTAAAATTGATTTACACCAATCGACAAAGTTGTATAATTGGGAAACTTGAAAAAAGCGAGTTTCATCTGACAGCTGTGAGCCTTCGCTATTTTCAACTTTGATCTCCTTGAAGGCAAAAAACTATGGGGTTTCCTCAACAGACGGGTCGGTTGATGCTGTATCAAATGATATTTGTTCTGTAAAACGTTTTTTTTTATTGAATTCCCTACTTTGCACGCATAAAAATACTCATAAGAATTGTGAATAATTGTGTTGAATTCACGTTGAATCCTTGGTATTGTTTGTGAGACGGCAAAGAAATTAAAGAACATTATGTGTTTCTGAGCGAATGCATGAATTCGCTTTCAAAACGGGATCAAAAAATAGATATGGGTCATTCTCAGGAAATAAACATCGATATCTGGAAACCTTAGAATCTTGAATGTCTGATCCGATTTTTCCAATCTATTGTAACAGAAAAATCGATTTACTTGAACTTAAAATTCGCAAGCATGATAAAGCATCAGTTCTCACTGGGAGCAGCATACAAGAATTTCAGCATATTTGTTGCATAATCATTTGAAAAATCGTGAATTTCAAATTCCCACAACTTTATTGAGAGAATTTTTCTCCCTGAAATTTTGTTGAGAAAATTTTGTTTCTACTATTGGAAATAAATCTTCCTTGAAATTTGGACCCTGTACCGTGATAGATAGATTAATCAAAATTCATTAATTCAATTCAATAGCAAGACCTTTATTTTAACTTTGATTCAAATTTTTCTCAGGATGAGTGGAGTATTACAAAAATAGTACAGTAATACATTAAACTGGAACTCTCTCTGAGCACTCAAAATCAAAATTAATTAACGTCAGATTAGAACTAAGTCGGAGGTGGATTTTGTCTATAGATTCACCAAAATGTCCCACTCTAAAGCAATCGTTTCGTTTTTATCACTGAAAACAGCAAATCCGAAATACTTGGAGCGATTTGGGGGACCTTTGGGTGCACCCAATGAACTCAACTATTGAATATTTTATATGATTATGACTGTATGGGATTATATAATGTATATCCAATAAAAAATGAATTATCAAGTATTGAATGAGAATAAAAAGAAATAAAAATAAAAATTCGCATACAATGATGTCTAATTATCAGTGATGAATATAGCGGTGGAGATGAGTGATAATTTATGTTTGAGTTCTCTCTTTTAGTTCCCTTGAAATTGTAGAAGAGTGTAACTAGCGCAAATAGAGGTCATGATTCATTCGTGTGAATTTTAGTTCCAGAATATCAGCTTCCAAATTTACTAAAATGATGAAACTTCACATTTCAGTTATTAAACTCTGAATTATGTATGTTCAAAGACTGAAAATTCATTATTTATGCGTATTTTGCGTCACATTGACTCACATGTGCTATTCAAAATTAACAGGAGAAGCATGATGATAATCAATAAGGAAATATAAATAAATAATTTTAGCAGCAAATATGAGCAGAATTTTGAAAAAGAAAGAGCATAACTGAAGCATAAATTACTGATTTCTGCAATCATAAATCGCTCTTCGAAAAAGCAGAAAGTTCTTATCTCTCTATTAATGAATTAAAAAGTTATATATTTAAAGAATAAACTTTGAAATAAATGAGACTCTTCTTTTTTCTTCCTTAAGAGTTGAGTGGAATATATATATTCCAATGAGAATAAGCACATAGATTCGATAAAAGTTATAATCAAAGGAAACAATATTCTTCGTGCGTTTTTTTGATACCTTTCTGAGAGAGAGAGAGAGAGATTAAGGGATGTCGTGATGTATAAAAGAACCCAGAGCTTCCTTGTAGATTCAGGATGTAACTTCCAAATGATCCATCATATTTCCAGGAATCTTCCAAGTAAAAGGGATGATGGTTGGTTTTAAGTTTTACTTATTTCGTTATAACTTTCTGATCCAATCAATTCAGGTTTATAGCAGGATATCTAATTTTCTCTTTGAAAGTGTTCTATTTTATATATTATAAGTTTCATTTGGTCACGTGGTCTTATTTGAATATGTTCCTGAATCTTGATCAATCGTGTTCTAGTAGTCAACTAGCTGCTCTTCCGTTCCTAAATTCGTCTGGTTCCTCATCGATCCCCACCTCTCAATATTTCCCTCTTCTCTCATTACAATTCTATATAATATATATATATATCTTGTCATCTTGATTCCTTACACATGGCAACACTATTCTCATTCGTTCTAGAAACAATGTACATATGACAATTTCTGATAAAAAAAAACAAATGATTATACTACCTTTGTACTTTCAATTCACTGCAGTTAGAGGAGAGTGGCCTGAGTCGGACCCCTTTTTCTTTTCATTGCATTAAACTCTGCAATGTTGACCGATCTTCATGTATTATATGTCATTGGAAAGACTCTTCAATTCCCCAAAGTTCCTCTAATAAACTTTTGGTATATTCCCAATCAGTTCTGAGTTATGGCTGAGAATAGAAAATGGTGATAAACAGCCTGAATGAAAATACTGGTTCCAACTCGGACTGCCCATTTTTTTAGCTTCGCATTGTGAAATTCGAACTTTCGAGAGTATGTGGGTGTGTTTTGTTTCCAATAATTCTTGAAATAAGCGATTTATGATGAAGAAAATCAGATTTTTTTTTGCCCAATTTGGTTACATTTCTTAGTACGACAAATAGTATAAGTTATCTTTGAAATAGTGAGGAAACTGACATTCAAAAGGAAAGGAATGGTGAGGAAAATGATTATGACTCATGATATAAAACAGAGACACTGATACGAGCCGATCGTGTGCTTGTGCTTGTACACAGTCGATTTCCAGTAGCTGTCCAGTCTTTGTCTTCCCGTTGCTTGCCTCTTTTTCCATTTTTCGGAGGTTTTGCATGCTGCTTTTTCTGGATTCCATTGTTATCTCACAGAATCGTAACATCATTAGTTTTAGTGGAGTTTCGGTCTGGTCAAGTGTTGGTTTTAGTACATGGGGGACTTTGAGAGAATGCCTCAACCGACAAATCGATCGTTGAATGGATGAAAACGTTACCCTAGTCGAAAAATTTGGACGGTTTTTGTCCTCATATTTCATTTTTGGACTGATTTTGTTCTGATTGTTGAATAATTGTCTGAATTTCTCCTCCAACGAATGAAAGTGATTGAGGAGAAATTCAAATTGAAATCATGAAAAAGTACTGTTTTCATCCGCATTATTCAACAATCGGGACAAAATCAGCCTAAAAATAGAATAAGAGGACGAAAACCGTTCAAATTTTCGGTCCCGGGTAAATCGATTGAAGTATTTGTTTGGAAGAAATTTTTTGATGTTCCTAAATTGATAGTATCAATGGCTGAAACATTGTCAACTACTGTGCCTTTACATTAACACATTTGCGTTTTGAAATTATGATGAATGTGAAAACTGGAGCTCTGAGTTGAAAAGCATTTTTATGAAGATACTACAGTAGAGAGTTTATAGATGAGAAAACGGTTGTATCTTGAATTTGGAATGGTTTTTCATCAATTGAGTTCTAGGTTTTGTTCAGTCGAATTCATCCGACAAAAATAATTCATCAATGTGAATTTCAGTTACAAAATCACTGAACGAAGAGATCCTCAGGCATCATTCTCTGCATCTCATATTTATGCGATGATAAACTTCCTTTTTCAACTCAATTTTTAATTCCCAGAGTGTAATTACTACAAGATCACGACATAATCCGTTCACGAAGGCGTCTTAATTGTTGGATGAACCTTCTAATCACCTATGTGATTACTCGCTTCGTCCGGAGCTTAAGATGTCTCTGCGATGTGTAAATGCATTCACGTAGTTCACACGACGACGAATTTCTATAGCAGTATTTTAAAACTGTACGTGGTTTATACATTCAACGCTTAATCTTGGCGAGCTCAATTTTGATCATTATAGTTCAACTACATTCCTCAGATTAGACGAACTCATAAACCCGCTTCAATTAATTCGGATGGGAAATGGAATTTGACAAGATCGGTCTCAAAATTCTGGGATACAAAAACATCAGTTGAAAGAGTTTCAAAGTGAAATACGGAATCAGTAGAAATACTTGCCAAGAATCGATAAGTTTCTAGGGAAATTTCATATTTGAACTAAAGTAAAGTGTATTTTATGAACATAACGTCGGAAAAAAGGGGTTTAGTTGAATATTAGACAGTCAAGGAATTTAATTATCCTGAATAAACATTCCCTTGAATTATATAAATTTTCAATTGCACGGAGAGAAATGCAGTGCGGGAATATAGTAATCTTTAATAGAAAATTATAGAATATTTATTAAAATCTGAGAATATTTCTCAAGTTTGTAATGGAGATGGAACGGTTCACATTTTTGTTGAATTTTATTAGGAAGAATGGAAATTTATCAATATTATACAAAATGACGATTGAAAGTTCGAAATTTTGTCATTCACTTTGTAAAATCTTTATGCGCAAATTCTGGAAAGTTAATATTTTTTTCTATTTTTTGTAAGATATTGATAAATTTTTATTCTTTGTCAAATAAAATTCAACAAAAATGTGGACCGTTTTATGTTTATTACGAACTTGAGAAATACTCTCAGATTTTAAGAAATATTCTCTAATTCCCTATTGAAGATTACTATATTTCCGAACTGCATTTTTCTCCGTGTGTCACAGCTCAAGTCTTTTAAGGTTGAAAAATGGGCCAACTGAACGTCATTGCATTTCTCTCTGGGTTCCTATTAATTATTCGATAACACATTGTAATGAATTCACAAATGTTTCCGACTGTATAAATGGGAAGGGAGAAATGATTGTGTCAATCATGAAAGAACGAATATGAATAGAGAGGGAAAGATGTGTAGGTATTGCCGCTACCGTCTTATATGTTTTATGTGTGGGAAGAAGGAAACTTCGGAGAATCAACGAGGTTCAGAGAAGAGATATCCGAAGAAAAGATTATACGCCTGGGTTTCTTTATGAAAGATTTTCATCACTTTACGTAACGGTGGGCGGGAGATAGAATATATGTTATTAAAAGGTTCTATTTTAATTAATATTACTGAATAAAGCGTGTGCAGTAATTGATGGTAGTTCATAACAGTTCAGCGTCCGTTGGTATTATATATCTCCAGTTTGAACAAACTTGTCATGGAATATCGCCCACGCGTCTAGTTTTGTGAATGAGAAATATATATTGTGAATATACGACACCGGCTTTGGAGGTTTACAATTTTCAACCCATAACTGTAATTTCAAATATGGGAACAACCTTTCTTTCTCGAATTCTTTCAAATTTCAATATAGATACCGAGAAGACAACGTTATCGAATTTGATACCGGGGCACCCTATTTTCAGTGAAAGTTTATATAATAGAATCAGTAACTTTTCTCAACCGATCTTCCTCGATTTTCCCTTGGGAATAAAACATAAGAAAAGAAGTCTTGCAAGTGAAAGATTTTGCGGTATATTCGAAGAGTGGATGAGAAGTGACCAACGAATACCGGAAACAACCTCCCAAAAGAGTCACGGAACTCTCATAAATCATCGTTGAGTAGAACCGCTTCCCGGCTTGGTCACTTTTTCACTCATCGCGGTGTGGGTGAGTGAAAACACTCACCTATCCTCCTTCACACACACACGTGCGCATTTGTTTGTCCGTAATATATCTAAAAGAGACAACAGGCGATGACAAGAATTTCCCAAAATTTTTCACCTGTGTCCCAGAGAGAGGTTATTACTTTTTCCGTTGGTCGGACGTTCAGACTGGTTTTTGAAATATCGAATTAAAACTGTATGAGATATAAAAAGAAGAATAATGAGAAATGTGCCATGAAAGGGAAGATTATTATTGAATCAGGGAGACGTTCTTTCGTTCTTAATTACACGTAGAACTGAACGTGGTCGTTGTCGCGCAACATTGAAATATGATATCGAAAAGTTCATTGCGAAGAAAAATGGAATTAGGTGCTTACGATGACATAATTTCATGCTTATTATCGCATCGGTTACAATAACAAACGAAATGCTTGTAAAATGTGCCGTATAGTTCAGCTGAATAAACTGGTTCGTATACAGTTGGTGGAATCACGAGAAGAGCAATTATTCGCATTTGAAAAATGTATACGTAGATTCCCATTCATATAAAAAGCCCCGTAATAAAGAGCTTCGTAATAACAGTTCGCAAGTAATTTGTCGTGACGTAACTGTACATGGAACCTAAACTATCATTTTCATGAATATCGTTATAAGATAAATCATGAAAAACTTTGTCAAACACGTGATAAGGAAGGCTATTGTTTCGTGTTCCAAATTAATCACTTCCAGGTGTAATTATTCCAGTTTATTCCTCAAGGAGTGAGACACGCGATCATAGAACCGACGTAATATATTTTTCTCCTGTCCGGGGCACCGAATTCTATACAGTATATCGTTTATAACACGAAATTTCAAATCATCTTTCCGATTTAGTATTCATCATTTTATCTCGACTATCAAGGGTTATCAAATCCTGACCATCGGAAGAGATGGTAATTGCCCCGAATCGATAAATATCTTCACGTGATACCTTTTTGCGGAGATCCAATATCTTGACCTTCCACCTAACCAATTTTCGTTCCTCTTCTTTTTTTTCATCTTGAAAATATATGCACATCGATCAGGGTATAATAATTCACCCTGTATAAGGATATCGTTTTGTACGTGGTAGCTTTTGCACATTGAGGAGCAATTATTTTCTCCCTCTTTCTATCTCTTCCATCTTTTCCTTAATCTAGATACAAGATCGTGTCTGATCGGTATCCTTCGTCTCATTTAATTTTATGGAATAAAAAAGAGAAGAGAAAATGTACATCCTCGAATGAATTTTATTCTGTTGATTCAGTTGTGGGTCTTTTGAATCATCGTGCATAAATTTTTGCTATAAATTAGAAATTAGTTTTAATTTAGAAAACTTGTTTTTGCACTCTGTACTGTGTATGTAAAAAGTGTTGCACCCACGTGATGAAATTAATATTCTCCATTTTCTGTATCTCAGGTTAAAAACCAGGAGCATGGTTTTACATTTTCGAGTTCAAGGATATTCCTTGGGGGCATACATCGTTATTCCGGTAGAATCAATTCATTTCACTTCATCACACATCAATTATATTATCAGTTTCATCCTTCCTACTCGTGTTGTTTTATTCTCATATATATATATATATATATGTGAGAATCAACATAAAAGAAAAAGATGAAAGGGAATAACGGTTGGTATCACCTCGTGTACGAGATCGATCGATATTCGTTATTTTAAGATATGTTGGTACGATGAATTTTTCCCAGAACCCTGTTGTCTATATACATACATTTTATTTATATGTGTGCTTTATTCCTAATACATCCACATTTCTTCCTGTACATATCGTGTATCTATGTGCGTATACGGGTATAAGTTCCCCACTCTCCGCTCTCTTTTTTCCTCTTCTTTCTAATCGATTCCTCGAAGAGCAAAGTGGAAGATTGCCTTCAAATGAACGGCCTAAACCTACGCCCTGACAACGATTCTTTGGAAATTTATACAGAAACGATAACTTCGTTCTCCCGATTTTTATATGCATTAAATCAATAACGTTGTTTGGAAATGAATGAAAAAAAAAGAAAAGAGAGAGAGAGAGATGAGAAGAAGAAAATGAAAAAAAGAATGAGATCTCTTCATTCCGAGTGGATTGAGAGGAAGAGCAAGATGATACGATCTAACGAGTTTTCGATAACATTGCTTCCCCTGGATTAACGAACTTCCTCGTCAAATTTCTAGTCACGTATTTAGTACCTGTGACTGGTTGTGGACTTGTAAGTAATATGTACACGTATACCTACAAGTCGCATTCAGATGGTCCATTAAGCTAATGGCGTCGGTACGCGGCCAAGAACGAAATATATTTTCGTCCGCCAGCAACGTAATAATTTCAACTTAATGTCCGTTGGTGCAGGGTGAGAGGGAGAAAAAAATAGAACATAGCGTGGACATATTATAATAGTAACATGGATAAGAGCTTCCGTAATACTGGCTAACGCATGACTTATCATTTCTGTGCTATTAACACGTGCCTGTGAAAATATTATAGAAAGTATTTTCATGTATTTCCAAGGGGATGTGGGCCGAAAGTGGTTTTGGGAGTTCATTTCTGGAGGTTCTATGAAATATCATGGTAGGTTTGTATCGTATTTCATTCAATAGCGTACGAAGGATAGGATTTAAAACTATAATATATAAAAACTAGATACACCGAAAAAAAAAGAAATAATGGCGACAGTTACTTGAATACTCCTCAGGTAGGAAAGGCCAATACTGACAATTGGCCCAAGCTTGGCAAAATATTGGTTCAATATTCAACCGTGAGTTATTTCTGTGAGGTGCGATCTTGGCAAAATGTGGGACTGCCAAGTATGGCGAACCATCATGCACCCAATATAAAAACATTCGTTCTTTGATAACCATACCATGTTTTATAAGGAATGCAAATACAACCAGTGCTTAAAGTTTGGTGAAACATTAAGCAAATCAACATCAGCTCAATATAAAACCATTTGTTATTTGAGAATCTATACCAGGTTTCATAGGAAATGCCTGACAAGAAGTGATTAAAGCTTGGCAAAACATTAAACTGTCAAGCGTGATGAATTGGGCTAATGTAAACCTATGGGTTATATTTGAGAACCTATACCTTCAGTATTAGGTATTGAGTTTATAGGACCTGGAATAACGGTTCAGGAGCCCAAAAGTCTGATGTTAGCCCTTGATCAAGGGGGATGGGGCTAGGGGGCGCTATAGTCCCGGGTCTCATTTGAGAAAGTTGGATTGATACCAAAAGTTTTCAAGGACATTCCCCCTCCTCCCACGTTTATCAACTTTTTTTTCACAAGGTACGTAATTAATACAAATTTAAAGTAAATAATAATGAATCACATACTTGGGATTGCGCATTGCCGCGCACTTTGAATTTTCCAATGTTATTTGCAGGCCGAAAAATAAAATGTAAAGTTTGTTGAAGTTACGAGGTTGAAAGAAGAAGGAGAATTCTCCCAGAGTTCATTGTATTTTCGAAGAATTCTCCATGCCTTTTGTGCTATTTGGGTATCGATATCTTCATCGCTCGATTACATTATATTTTATTGATTCTTCTCCATCATATTTGCATCGAAAGAGCTTGTTCAGCTAAGGGCGCAAGATTGAAAATCTCTGTGAAACGTGATTACGAATTCATTGATTCCTGAAAAAACTTGTACACTTGAACTCATGATCCAGTCTTTTTGATGCATGTTATTTAAATAATTTTATCTTCATGTTTATGACGCGATTCGTGAAACTTTATCTCAGTTTTATTCTCCGAGAGTTCCTCGAACTCTGAAATTGAAAAACTTTATTCAACGAAAAGTTGAAAAAAGACGATATTCGTAAGACAAACTCCTTATCCATTACTGTATATATTTTTTCCTCTCTGTAATTCTGAGCTCTTTTTCTCTTGCTATTTTTTTTTTTTTTTTTCTAATTATATCTGTGTTGTATTCCAAAAGTTTGTATTCTCGATGTCGCGCGAATTCGAGTGGGCTGTAACGTAATCACATTACTGCCATCGTTCCTGCTGTGTTCCTGCAATAGAGTCTTCATTAGTAAACTCTATCACTTCATGATTGGAGCGTGAGAAACCTGATGAAAAATCACTGTTTATCGATGAAAATGAGATTTCTCGCTAGGAGAATGAGGTAACAAGAATTTCAAGAAACGACGATCAGTTGATTCATTGAAAATAGTAGAAACATATTATCCATGATTTCTCCCAATTCGGTTTGGTCGATTATACACGGAGAAAAATAAAGAAGTGTATTTTACTCCATAAAATTGGTCAACATTCGTTGGTAGCATCTACAGTATTTTCAGTGTGGTTTACTTTATTGAAAATTGGTAAAAAGTGGTCAAATGGAGTAACTTTTACTCCAGAAATAGTAATCAGTTTCATACGGCGATCAGAATAGCAGTTACTCTTCATTCTTCTCCGTGTAATCATGAAACTTGTATTACGATGTACCTTACGTGATAACACAGAATCGATCCTGAATTCAACGAAGAACGGATAAAACTATTTGTATCGAAAAAATAAAAGGATGAATGAATGGATGGATACATTGTTTGTGTTGGAGAATTTTCCAGAAACTGATGAAGGATTAAAACGGATCTAGCAGTAGAGACGAGAGGAATCGCTGACACCAGTGTTCAACGGAGTTGTTCTGCCCTTTGCCATTCGTCATTCCTGCTCACCGTGTTACCTCCAACCTTTTTCGAAAATTTGTCATGACCTCATTCCCCATTTCCTCTCATTCAGATTCTTTTCATATTTATCATCTTTCGATTCGCATCGAATGGTGCAGACTGAAATTGCCCATGAAATATCTGTATGCGGGTGACGTATTTTCGATCGGCATTAAAATCCTCCCATCGTCCCATGATCAGTCTTCATTAATACCTGAATCGATTAGATCCGTTATGGATGATTAACTGAAAGGGGAAAGACGGAACACGATGTGAAACAAAGTCTCAGCTATGACAAACGATTGGCTCCGAGCGGTGAGGTAAAGAACGGAAGCCAACGACTAGGAGAACGAAGTAGTAATTAATTTGCAGGAGAATGGATTACCTTGACTCAACCTCCGCTTTGGATTCAAAACAGTTTGAATTAATTGTATCTAGCGATGAAAATGACAATCGGAATACTTGATATCTGATTAAATCTAGGTGCAAAGGGAGAAAACATGAAATGGAACGCGTTGTTTCTATTTTTTGGAAATCTTATAATCATTTGAAATGGAATTGGAAGAACGTTCTTCATTTGCAAGTAATAAACGTATAATTTAATAATCATCGTGTATACGGGTGGGGGAGGGGGGGGCGAAAAACCGGATTTTTGTTAGAATGAATTCATTCCTTCAGTAACCTTCACAGTACTCTCCATTAGATTCAATTCACTTGTCAGGTCTTTTGTCCCACTGTTTGAAGCTTGTCCGGGCTCTTCAAATTTGATACGTTGGACACGCAAAAACATAATTCGCTGTGGCAACTGAAAATTAGCTGTCATAGATAATTTTCGTGGTTGATATTTGGATAGCGAAAAGAATAGCTATGATATAAATTTTTCTTCGCAATCAGTGTTTCGATGTACTAGCTTGGGAGAATCGCTAAAAGAAACAACCAACCGAGAAGAAAAAAAATTCATTGGATAGGGAAGGGTCGATTCCGCAATCTTTCGGTTACTAACTCAAGCTGCTGGCGCTTGAGCTACCCTACCGATTGAATTTATCTTGTTCTAATGATACATATAGCTCCAGCAGAATGTTTCGAATTTAATTTTGCAAAACTGTATGCGAACAAATAATTATTCTAGAGCTCAAATATTTCGTTATTAGGGTCGTTGAAGATTTTTTGAATCTCAAACTGTTTATTTGTCAAATGTTCATTGAATTCACATTGAATGTTTAGCGGCCATCTTGTTCTCTTCAGGTATTTATACTACAGCTACAAAAATTGCTACACTAGCAAAATTTTGTCGACGCATAAGAATTATGTTAGCACCTATGGCTAGAATGATAGCTGCAGTAGCGCAATGCACTCAGCACACAAGTATTTGCTGTTACTGCGAATTCATTTTTTTCCGTGCAGTGTCTTTTGCGAAACTGTCTTTACCGACTGCACATCGTCATAATGCTTCCCTTTCGGCGTTTTCCTCATTCGCAGGAATGGGAAAAAGTTACTTGAGGCTAGGTCTGACCAATACACAGGGTGAGGGACAACAGGCTATCCCTGAGATGCCAAAAAATGGGTCACTCGTGAGGCCGCGTGTGCCGGGACATTTTTGTGATAAATGAACCAGGCACCTGATCGCCAGAGGTCCAGGCGTTTCCTTCGCATATCCTGTCACAAACGTCTTAAAACTTCCAAATGAAACTGCTGGTTAAAAGTGTGGCCAGAAGGTGTAAATTCTCGATGCACAATTCCACAAACAAGAACAAAAACTCAATGATCATCGTCTTCATATTCCACCTCAATTGCTTTTTTTTCACAACTATGGCTCGGGAACCAAGCAAGTGTCATGTCAGTAGAGGACTCCCAACTCTCCCAGACCAGAAAACGCGAAGGGATTGAGATGGAATGTGAAAACGATGATCATTGTTGTTTTTTCATGTTTGTGGAATTTTGCATCGAGAATTTGTACTCCCTGGCGATATTTTCGACCAACAGTTTCATTTGGAAGTTTCAAGACGTTTGTGACAGGATGTGCGGAAGAAACGCCTGGACATTTGGTGATCAGGTAACTGGTTCATTTATCACAACAACGTCCCCGCACACGCGGCCTCACGAGTGACCAATTTTTTGGCATCTCAGGGATAGCTTGTCGTCCCTCAACCTAGCCTCGAGTAAATTTTTCCCATTTCCGCGAATGAGAAGAACGCTGAAAGGAAAGCACTGAACCATATTAAATTCGAAGAGTTCCAGACAAGCTGCAAACATAACTCTTTTATAACAAAAATCTGGTTTTTGGGTCCCCTCTCGTACAGTGGGAAGTGAAATTTACTTCTATTACAAATACCAGCTCATTTAAATATATCACCAAAACTAGCCCTGTTCCATCCTGATTTTGAAGTAAGCCCCAGCAAAAAATGCCGGTACAACTTTGGAAAATTGAATGTCAGTAATAATCTCATGAAATCAAGCCTCCTCATTGATGTTTTGAATTCTCTCGAGTTCCCGTCGCTTCATCACCTGTATATGATAATTGATCACTGACTTTAATTAATGCAAAGACAAGGAGAGCATTTGCAACGAGACAAGTAAATAAACAGTGTGTGAAAGGGATGAACGGAATCCAGAGAGGCAAGTACACATGTTACATGTCAGCACCTGCATAGCATTCAATTACAACCCTGTCCCCTACCTCTACTCACCCCTTTCATTTCCATCACTTCCCCTACCATTTTCCTTGACAGAATTACACGCGTAATATACAACAGTGCGTCGTGTCTGCCACCGAGCTTGCGGGTAATTTACTTTATTCTTGTATGCACGTAATTGCAGGCACATGCTCCCCAAATGATGAGGTGCATGTTATTATTGTCGAATACATTTTCGGTTATGTTGTGTGTATATGATGGGAATGTATTACAAGTGGGAATTCAAGTATCCAACGTGGAACTGGATTACTGAAGAACAAAACAAACATCGCATCGAGTACGGTGGAGTTCGCTGGAATTCGCCAAATTCCATTCGGTTGATTTAATGGAATATTTTATGACGTTCCCTAAATTTTAAAATGATATATGTTCCAGAGTACGGTATCGTAGAACGATAGACTCAACGAGTCTACGTGCGGTTAGTGTGTGGGGAAGAATGTAATATTATAAAATACTGTAAAAGTTGCTAGAGAATGCAATATACGTGTTGCAATGTCGAGGAATTATTTATTATATTATATTTGTTACCGATTATGATGATGGGGTATTGAATTTCATTTTGGATAAGTTCCTTTACAAATTTCTGGATTGGAGTTGGAATTTTAAATCAATTAGATCAAAGGAATAGTTGAATGTATTTTAAGTGTTCAATTATGTGCATATTTCAACTGAATGAACTCCATATTTGTGATCATTTTATCGAAGGAGCTTATTTATAGAACTATTCACACTGCAAAAATTGCCGTCGAAGATATGTCTCAAAATGAGATATGATATGTTTGATATTTCAAATGAAACACTTGACTGTTTTAACTGGAAACATCAGTAACTTATGTTTGTTTTCAAAGCAGATCATAGAAGTGTGATTTATGACATTCAACTTGAAAAAGTGGATTAAATTGATGATTCTTCATCATACAGTTGATTAGAATCTCGTTTAGTTTTGTTTCAAAATGGCACAATATTCATTTTGTATACATTGTTGCTGTTTTTCACTTTGACGTTGACGTAATAGTAATTCGAGGGTATGTTCCTACATACAGCTTTCAAACATTCTTGTTTGCCAATCAAACACGTCATGTTTTGAATGAAAATGTAGTTTTGTGTTTTGAATATGATTACAGTAACATTTTGAAATGTTTGAAAAGTCACTACAAAACCCAGATAACAATGTTGAGGAATTCTTCCGGAACATTCTAAAAGATATCTTTAAGAATTCTGAAAGATGCCTTCAGAAAACTTCAAGAAATCTCACATGAATACTTTCAAAAGATATCTTTTGGTGTTTCATAAGACATCTTTTAGAATGATCCAAAAGAGTGATCCAAAATTGTCATGTGGGAAGTATGTTAGAATAAGATATCAGTTTTTGCAGTGCAGTTCTATGAATAGATCGTGCAGTTCTTGCTCCATGAAATATGCAAGGAAGATTTGTGAGAGCGATTGAGAAATTTTGAATCATTTAGAAAACCCTCTATGTATTTAGATTTCAGATGAGAAGATTTTTGTGAATATACTTGGCGAATAATTTGAAATTGATCATACCCTTGATATACCAGTCAATCATGATCATACCATAATTGATGATCCCCTTTCATCGTCTATTAAAAATGTGCCTTCTCTCAATATATTCAAAATTTATTGTTAGTTTTTTCCTCCATGCAGATTCAGAGGAACAACTAGCGCTATCTAATAATTTCTTTTTTCTTTTTCAATGACAATAAAAGCCTATCCTCTCCTCTACAGTTTAGTCAAAAAGTCGGATAGGGCTGTTCGACTAGACATCCAATCGGGTGAACCCGATCAAATGTGATTGAATTTCCGGTTGGGTGAATACAAGTTATATTAATTGAATTTTCCCAGGAAGGAATCATCTATCTCCATGATCTTTGAAACCCAGTAAATAGATCGCCAAGATAATAATTTTTCTTCGTAAAAGTGAGAAGAAGTTCGTTTCGAAATTCATATTTCAGATATGTTTCTCAAGTACCGTGGTACTTAGCCTTGCTACATTTCACCGCGTATGCGAATCATACCAGTCGCTCTAAACATGAATTAAACATGAACATTTGTATACTTATATAATCTTTTAATTCTTGAAAAATACTCTCAAGTTCTCACCTGCAGTGTACGATCGTGTTTTAATGGAGTCAATATTTCATAATAAAAGATCTTCATGTTATGATAAAGTACCTATGGTAATGAAACGTATGATAAAAATGTATTAACAATGAACATTATATCTTTTTGCATATTATACCTCTTGTGCTGTGCTTAAGAAGTGTATTTACATGGTTAGAGGATATTCGCTCACTTCCACCCGGGAATATTTTATACATAATCCATATTCTTTTGAAAGTTCTCTTGAACTTTACATTCACTTTGAAAAGTGGTTACAGTCGCAAATGTGGAATATTATTCGCTAGAGGTTATTGAGAATAAATACTCGGATTAAATCTAAAAACAAAAATCATGAAGAGTTTTTTTATCTGACAATTCAGAAACAATTTTTGTATTCTGAAATGTCGCTGAAGTTTGAATCGTTTATTATTGAAACGAATTGATAATTGAATAACGAAATACTCGGCTGGGAAAGATCTAAAATCATTTGAAGTACATTCTCTTAATCATGTTTCCAATTCCAAGGACTTAATTTTAGAAAATATTCTGAATTTCTGAATTTCAAACTCAAATAATAGTTCTCACGTGAATAAAAGAATTTAATGGAGCGATTCCCTGAACCACTATAATCTTTTGGTACAAATTCTGTGGTATTGAGGATTTTAGTTCTCACTTAGAATTGGGTTTATTATGTTTTTTTCTTTAGATTTAGTTTTACGATTTTAGAAATTTGTGTACAAGCATACTTTTGAAATTTGACTGAATAAATTTGAATTATTCTGTGCATCTGAGAAGTGTTGAAATAAGTAGTAATGGCAGTCATGCTCAGACCACACCGAAACCCATTTCAACTCTCGACTAGGCAAGATTATTGTTGAGATTATTTTGTTTTGTTTCTCAGTTTCTCTGGACTTTTCAAAATATCATTCTGCACGTTCAGCGATAATTCTCCAATGAATATGATGTCAGTTTGAGAATTGCCTATACGTGTCACATTTGAAATCCATGTAGGATTTTATCATGAATCTGAAACTAGCAGCCGATTGTTATGACTTTTAATTAAATATTCTTGCAGCTTTGTTCACTTCAGAAATCGATTGAGTAACATCCCACCAAACGTTTCAGATGTGCAAATTCTCGATAACGGTTTTGAGTGAAAAGTTAGAACATTCGGCTGCTAACTTTATGTCTGCCAGTTTCAGCTTCATGATTTTATCTCGTCTCTCCCTGAGTGTTCATTCGATAAATATAAATTCACATAATACCGAACATTTTTCCTAAATTAAATATCAAAAAGAATCATTCGACGCGATTCAAGCGCGCGTTCGCGATAACGAATTTTCGCAATAAAATTTTGATGGATTCCCAACAAAAATATTCTACATCGATCTTGTATTCGAATTATAACGTATTCCGCGTAGCGCTTCGCACGATCGAAAGAGAATTTTGATATTATGTGAATATTGAGAATCGATACCAATTATAACGCGAATTGGTTAATATTTCCATATATTCCCAGAAGATCGGAAATTTGAAAGGAGAGAAAAATTCAAATGTCGATTAAAGAATATGGATGAGAAAAAGGAAAATCGTGCATGTAGTCTTCGATTACCGAAATCCAATATGTTGCAACGAAGCGTGAAGTACGCTCTCGGGAAAAATCTGACTTTTGATACGATAAGAGGAAATTTTTTTCCCGTTTTTTGCACCTCATTTCTCGTTATTAAACTCGTCGGTGAGGTTGGTGGTGTCGCTTGGGCTGTAAAATCGAGCGATTCATGAATCGCCGTTATGATAATAATAATAACCAATTAACCTATATACACGTATCTGTCGCGGTTTGATGGAACACGACGGAAGTAATTTCACTAAATTCTTCCCAATCAACGCGAAAAATATATAATGTGATTTATTTATTTATATCTTGGAAATCAATCTTGAGGTTCAGAAAAATCCTCTTCGCTCCGATTTTGTACGGTTAGATGAATGTTTATAGAGTTGTTTGTTTCTTTGACAAAAGAGAGTGAAATCCTTTGATCTGTACCGATTTGTACTGAAGAAGTGTGAGGGGTAAGTGAAGAACTAAATTTACATGTCACAAGCAGAAAAATCAAGTAATGTGAAAAGCTTCTTTTGTTCTTGTCCTTCCATCTTTCTTTCTCACAAGGAATAGCACTCGTGAATTCTTTGAAGGGATGAATAGAAAGAAGAACGTACAAGGGATATTGTGAAGTGGATTTTTCTAAAGAACGATCAGACGCGGATGTTTCTTCTGTATAATAATGATAATAATAATAATAATAAGTACATTCGCTGTACACGTTCATACAATTATTTAGAAAGCCTACGTGCTCTTTGCACGAAATTATCAAATCTCATTAATTTGTTTTCTTTTTCTGAACCGGAATGATCGAATATTTCACGGAGAGACAAACTTTTCTATTCAACATTCTCTGCGTTAGCGAATGTTTTTTTCAATTTCATTTTCAATATAAAGTAAGAAGGAATTGGATAATGCTGTTTGCCTGTTATATTTAATTTTTCCATTATTTTTCTTTTCAGGTACAAAGATAACAGAGCTTATCCTTGGCCAGGTGGAGAAAGTCATTTCATTATTTATCCTGATAGTGCCAATCAAACGATTTACACGCAAGAAGTTAGAGCATCGGATGGAGGACGATATTCTTGTCAAGCGAGGAATGATACTTCCACGGTCGAAGGCGATATCACTCTTGCCGTTCTCGGTAAGTCGGTTTTTCTTTCATCTTCTATATAATCTAACTCATTCAACGGTAATAAGAGAAATGAAAAATATCGATCGACAAAATGAGAAAGCAGGAATCATAAGATTGGACATAAATTCAGAAAATTTTGCATCATATTGAACGTAGCCGTTCAATAACTTATACAGGTGAACAATATTATCTTATAAGCTATGATGTCAAAATCGTAGCACAGGCCGTACTTGCACTGTTAGAAAAATCTGTCTTAAACTTAACAATACTATTATGAAGTTTAAGACAGATTTTTCTAACAGTGCGGAAGAGCAGAATGAGCATTTATAGAATTTTTCTTTCATAGGAATTATCATTGGTTTGAGAACAACATAATTCACAATGTTACATTGTAAAATGTCTGGGAGTTTGAATCGTTTTTGAGAAATCAACCGAAATTTTGAACTCACAAAGTCTGATGAATCATCGTTATTTTCCACTTCGAATGACCTTCTTGGGAGTAAAAACATCGTCTAAAAAATGTACAGCGAGCTCTTTGGTCTGTAACAACTGAATATTGTGTCGTTCGTTCCAATAATCGATTCAAACTTCATGAACATATTTTGAATAGATTAATCTTGCAGATATAATTCTCCGCTACGACTTTCGCATTGTAATTCGTGAAACAATATTTCTTCCGTGTATGAAATTAAAAGGATAAACGGATTTTCATTAGGTAGAACAAATCGGTGGTAGAAATTCGAGACGCGAGAGAGTCGAAACTCTGATCGCAGTATTCAACACGTTCATCCGTGCGAGTGCGAATTTCCCTATTTTATCCGACCTCAGATTTTTCATGGATGATCGTATATGGTTTTAAACGGATAAAATGAACTATAAATCCAAAATCATCACATCACGATTCCACGTGAAAAGAAATTACATAAAATGAACTTTACTCATCGATTTCAATACTCACTCCTTATAACTTATCATACCCTCGTGTTTTCCCGTGCATCCTGTCGATAAACCGCCATGGCACCTCGTTTAGCCCGTAGTATATTGCCATTTACACGTTCATACAATCCCGAACGAAAGATAATCCTTCGTTTTCTACCTCCTCCTCGCATACCAGCTGTTCCTTTCTTCATCCCTGATCTTGGATAAGCGTAACCATATTTTACTGTAATGATAAAACAAGTTTCACCTCTATTTTCTGAATTTTGATCCAAAGATTCTCATAACGTATGGATAAGTTCATCTTTTTCTCAACATGAATCGGGTTTATTGAAATTCCAAGTAAATTGAAAACTGTATCACATTTTTGTGACCAAGATTTTGCATCAATCCCAGCTTCGAGGGTTTGCATTTTCAAATTATTGATCAATTGGTGAATCTCATCATTTAATTTATCAAAAAAAAATAAAGAGAAGGATCTCGGTAGGTTGGAGAATACATTAATGAAGATTTTAAAGAGTCAAAGAATTCTTCGCAAACATCGGTTTTAGTGTATCTAAATCAATCATAGATTGCTCACGTATCGTGGATCATTAAACTTGTGATAATATATTAAAGAATCACAAAGTTTGTTATTCACAGACGCGTATCAAGACTTATTTCATTTGAAATTCATAGTACGTCCCATAATTTCCATACTCGTATCAAAATTCTATATCTACAAAATTCGAGTGAGGTTTTTTTGAACAATAAATATGGATGACACCTCCACCGTAGTGAAAAAAAATCCATACCACCCAGTAGTCTCGTAATATCCATAAAGCCAGGATCGATCGATAACAGTGACGGTGCATCCGTTCGTTGGGAAATCGAAGACCTAAATTTTGATTTTTATCAAAGAATCTTCCCATTTGTATTATCAATTTATATCATAGTATGTGGAACTAACACATTTCCAATGATACACGAGATCTACTTTTTCTGTGAATGATGTATACGCTTTCATATAAAAACCGTTTCATATTCTAGCAATAAATTTGCTACGGAATCTTTTTTGAATGAGTAGGTATGTTTTTCAGTATTGAGGAAAAAAGTGACACGAGTGTCACTTCGAGTAACGATGAATAATCGAAGAGGAAGGAAATTTCGCTCTGCACGCGAATCCCTGGTATAATAAAATTATAAAACCGAATTCTTAGAAAGTTGCGATATTTATGTGTGTTTCTATGATCGGACGTATTCGTTGGAGGGGGAATCCATATAATATTTGGAATTTCTTCAATATGGGAAGTTGAAGACAACGCATGGCATTATATTCTGTTGTGACGAAGTCACTAATGCCACTTATGTGACGAGATGAGCAAACTCAACGACGAGGCGTAAAATTCGTCAGCCAAAGAGTAGCGAGCATCGTAAGACAACGCGCCTTACGTGGCGCGTGCTGCTGAACCCGCCCGAATTCCGAGCTTCGCGGCGTTAAATCGAGAGCGCGCACGCCGCGACCCTCATGTCCGCGGCAAAGAGAAAGTTCAGCAAGGTATAAGATGGGATGCCGCGACGTACCGGAGCCCGGAGCACAGTCTTCCGCGGCAATATCCCGGGCAAATGAGGAATGTCTTCCACTTGTATAAGGCAGTCAGTCGCAGGGGGCTTCAACTTTATAGAATGACCCTAAATTATATATTGATTGAGGAGTAGTTTTCTAGTATCCTCGAATGTCCTCTTTTTTGTATACTTTTGAACTTAGGTATCCTACTTATGTCCAACTTTACCACTGTCGATATACACTTTTAACTGGGTGAGATCGGGTAACCCTACTCTCAATACAAATAATTGGATGTTGTACAGAGTTTCGGATTAGGTACAATTTTCCGATGTATCAACCTATGGCAAACGATATTCAATCGAATTTGCCAATGGCAATTTTGGAGATTGTACTAGAAAAAGAAACCCTGATGCTGTGAAGTTCTGCATTCCCCATCCCGTGTGTAATAGATATCAGAGCTGGATACTAATCACTGATATGTTGAAAACAATATAGATTTTGGCAATCCACAAACAAATTACGGCAGAGAATAAGTTAACGTATCGTATGAGGATTTCAAATATTTCATACATTCTGTATACGTGCAATAGGAATGCGTGAATGAGACAGTTTCATCCATGTTGATTCGTATACTCGTGCATATTTACACATTATAACATAAGAGATGGTTGCTCTAATACTCATTTACCCAACTATGATCTACGATAAACCGTAATAATATTCTCGTGGTGAAACGAGTGGTGCTTTGCGATTCAGCAATTCGAACGAGGCTTTTGAACCGAACGAATCACGAGTTTGCGTAATCGACCATGATACGTTATAGATATATCGATGTTCAAACAGAAGAGGGACTTGGCGTCACTTGTCAAACGTATCACAATTCAAAATAAAATTACTCTCTGGTTTTCTGGAATTCTTAATGACATAACATCCTCTTATCCCCAAATCTGCGTACTGTAATTATCAACTTGAATTCAACAAATTCATTTGGATGATAAACGTATAATGTAATAATTGGAAGTAATAAATCAAATTATAACATTGTGTATCAATTCAAGCTTTTTGTGAACAAAAAATGTTCCTTTCGGTGGTTACAACAATCAGAATAAATGAAATTTGTGTATGCAATTTCGTATCGTTATTCCTCCTCTTCTTCTTATTATGAAGTCGATTCGCGTGATTATATTCGCGTTTGATGTTTCCAAATACGGGCCCGAATGATCTGTGTTATTAAACTCCCTATAGAATTTCATTTGAGAACAAAATAGAATTCGAAATGTAACAACGAGAACGTTGATATCGGGTCAACGCCACATCGACTCGATAACTTCCACTAAAAGGGGTTGTCGAACGTATCAAGAGTGTCGGAATTCCAATTAAATGTTCTCCGCACTTCCTCATCATGCATTTTCACAATTCTCACTGTAACGCTTCATCTCGTTCTCCGTCAAATGGTAACAGATGTAACAAATGGAACGTACTTTCTTTTGGTAACACGAAAAAAGAATATCGCAAGAACATGTATGTATGTATGTTTTTGATGAAAACTGTAGTATTGAATATTTGCCATTTCTTTCAATATCGTTTCCAACACGTCGAATCGCAATCCAACAGAATAGTCAATTATGAACAATAAAATGCACATCCAAGCAGCATCCGACCGTTGTAATATATTATACTATGCACCCTTATAGGACGTTTGAATCATTCATACAATCAATGTACATAGGGGGGTATATGAACAACGTTTGGCTGCTTCTAGGGAAATATATTTGTGAGTAAACTGTATCTCATCGCACATCCCTCATCTTCGTTCCTCATTGTATTTCCAAAGTTTCATTAGCTCCGTCCATGAGATAAAATCATAAACTTTCTGTTAACTCATTGCCGAAGATCCTCGCAAGATATTCTCAGCAAATTTATACATAAATTTCCGTCCAACAAAAATAACCCTGCGTTTTTCTTCTCTCGTAAACTCGTTCCTCAACAATACACACAGGCGTTGCCAAGACGTGTCTCCAGAGTCTACATTTATCACTCACAACAAGACAGTTGTGAAAATTGAGACTTTTACCAGAGAAAAAGAAAAACCCTACAACAATTGATCAAAATCATCTTTCATAATAATCAGACTTTCCAAGTAAAACTTCGAAGGGTTGATCGTTGAATTATGATATATGAGGGACATCAAGGATGATTTTCTGAAAGAAAATTGTCGTTGGTTGAAACACAAATAGAATTTTCTGGAACTTATTCGCAGTATTATTTAGATTCACGGCTGGGTCAGCGAGAAGATATTTTGACTGACGCAAAGGGATTTTGGACGTTAATGGTTTTTCGGTACGTGTAGGAGACTTGGGAGAAGTGGAGAGAGGAAAGTTATTTCCTTTGTAAGATGAGAATGCACAATGTACATATTGAACTATCAGAATATGGCGAGTACGAAGCGGTTGTGAGTGCGGTTGTGTATGTGAGTACGAGGGAATACGATGGCAGCGTTCTCATCACGAATCCACTGTCGCAACAAGAGGTTTCCAGTTCGAATCGTGTAAAATTCACATTTAAAGCGCTTTGCGCGTTACACGTCATGACCTGTGACCGTTGAATCCTAAATCCAGAGATACCCTCACGTTCGCTCAAATGAATATTCGAATGTTTGCAAAATTTCCGATTGATACTATGCCTTTTCAAATGTTTGTGTTTCCAAGTTGAGAAAAAATGAACTTTCAGTTGAATTTTGAGTTAATTTTTAGTAGTCTCAGTTAGAATCCTTATAAGTACTTCAACAATGAGGAATTCGGTTGAAATCGAGTTAAAAGAGGAATGATCATCGAATTACATCTTCGTTGAATTTTGAATCTTAACTTTCGTAATTGTAAGCGATAGGGATTGATATGATTACAACGCACGTACGTTATTTCTCTACCATCTTATTCGCCAGCCGGAAGATCAATGACCCCAAGAACAAAAACCCTGGTTTCGAATTTCTTTCCCATCAGCTATTCATACAATCTCGATGATACATAAATTATAAAATTGATCTCTGTTATTATTGGAGATAAATTAGATTAGCTTCGGTTCTTGAGATTCATCAACACATCTGAAACAAAGAAACTTTATTCGACTTGCATCGTTGGCTCTCTAGCGTACTATCGTGTTTATAGAATACACTTTCAAGCATGCACGGATCAATGTCAAGCGTATAAGAGGTTATTGACTGAAATCGTTCCCATTCTTGGAACGTTTGCGAGACGATGATAGGAGCGAAGAATATATTATAGAAAACAATTGACGTGATATTAAATTATAGACAACTTATATACGTTTTAAAGATTCAAAGGATATCGAGTGTAAGTTTATCAGGTTTTATCATATAATGTATTGGTGTTTTTTGTCGTGCCGAGGTTTGTGCTGAACATTGGTATCCATATGTATATATGTAATGTATAATATGAGTTCTACCTCGACGACTTGGTATCTTGGTTTATTCTAAGTACTGAATCTTCTCCGATGCCCAAGTGGAAACCACAGCAGGAACAGCAACGCAGTAACAGCAACGGCAGCCGTTACATATAGCGTGCATGCAAATGCTTGTGTATATTCTGCGGTGGTATCGAGAGATAAGAGGACACTGGAGAATCACCTACCAGCCACGAGCGCCACATCCTCCAGAGACTGAAGAGACAAGAGGGGGTCTTCTTCCTGGTAAAAGATTAACTCGACCTCGAGACAGGAGTTTACGCTTACGCCGACACCATTACCTTTGCACTGGGTATACCATGTTCCTCGTTCTCCTTCCGTAATTCAGAATATGTGGAAAACGAGACGCGGAGACGTACACAGCAGGTGTAGGTTTGAAATGAAACCGATCGCGATACGCGATACATTGTTCAAACGGAACAAAAATGAATTACTTGGGAAAGAAATCGCCATTTTTCAGCTGCTACGATTATATATTTGCGGCTACAGCAGGATTTTTTGGCAAATCCATCCGCGAAACATGTGTCCTTTTCCAATGAAACAGTTCAGAGAAAATCAAGGTATAACTACACATACTACTGTGTCCAAAAAGTAAGGTGACATTCGAATCTAAACTCTGTACGCAGATGTATTTGGGGAAATGCTTTTATTTTTAGGTTAATGAGACTATCTTTGATATTCGTGCCGAAGGTCACATCAAAATATTCATTAGTGTTTGAGATACGCTTCGTTTTGTAAGCTGTTGGAGGTGAATTTCTCCATTTTTATAATGTCTGCATCTGTTGAGCAAGGAATTTGTATTGAATTTTGTTTGCGGAATGAATTTTCAGCTGCTGATTCGTTGAGGATGGTGCAGAAAGCCTTTGATGATGAGGCTATGTCGAAAAAAAATGTTTACAAGTTGTATAAAGAGAGAGAGAAAAGCGTCCCGGTCGACCATCAACTTCAACTGACATTCTTTGAGGGATGTTTTGGGCCTCAGACGTGTCAGATCTCGATTGGTACCGAAAACACTAAATTTCCTGGAAAAACATCGTCGCGTTGGAGTGTATAAAATAATTCTTTCTGAATATCAGGACTGCAAGATGAAACGCATTATTACGGGAGATGAGACGTGGATTTATGCTTACGACACGGAAACAATTGATCAATCAAATTAATATCGCGCTAGAGGTGAGGCAAAACCAAAAAAAACCGCGGGTCAAACTGTCAACGAAGAATATTATTTGAGCGTTATGCGTCGTTTACGTGAAGCTATTCGCCTAAAAAGAACGGAATTGTGGCGAGATGACTCTTGGTTTTTACACTACGACAATGCACCGGCTCACCCTGCATTGATTCTTCGTGACTATTTCGCAAAATCTCGACCCGTATCGTTCCACAACTACCGTATTCACCTGATTTGGCACCGTGCGACTTCTGGCTATTCAACAAACTCAAAAAACCGTTCCGGGGAAACCGTTTTGAGTCGATAGAGGAGATCCAAGCCAAATCGAAGAGAAAGCTCTGAAAGCCATCCTAGAAACCGCCTTTAACAACTGTTTCGAAGATTGGAAAATGCGTTGGCACACACTGTAAAAAGTCTGACTGAAAGTAGCTGCATCTTGAAAACTTGACTGAAATTCAGTCTTTTCCATTGTGCCGGCATTCGTTTTGGATGCTTACTTTCAGTTGAAATAGGGCTAGTTTTGGCTGCATCTTAAAGTAAGCCGATACTGTGTAAGTGCATTGTATACGGGAGGGGGGGGGGGGTTACTTTGAAGGCGATGAACTTGATTTGGGAGACTAAATGAAGATTTTTGAAAATAAATGCTATGTTACCTTATTTTTTGGACACTGTAGAATATTCAAAATTTGTCAACTGTCTCATGTATTCTTTGTGAATATTTATTCGTTAAATTGTTTATGAGATCTTTTGCTTTTTGTATTCAAGTAGAAGAACAGTGGTCTATTTGTCTCAATATTAGGGTTCCAGCATTTATTTACGTTAGAAGCTTTTTCAGAGCAATTAGCAAACAAGCCACTGTTGTTAATTGAGAGGATGAAGGGAAACGTGGCTAGGAAAGCCGTTCAAGTCAACTTGCTGACGCCTCGCAACCACCTTTTCGTGCTTCGGAATTGAGAGAGAAACGTTTAATGAAATGCAGGCTTGCACAAGACAATTCCATCCGTCTTTTTCTTCGATAAAATCGTTGATAGCTTCAACGAATGATTCATCGATTGCGTCGTATCATAGATAAGGTTTCTTCCCCGTATAAGTGGATAAATTCCAATTCGAGTGATCGTCATTGTGAACATGTTCACGTAAAATGATAGAGATAAAACGAATTTATGAAAAATGTCAATATAAATTCTCACATTTGACTTTCGATAGAACCGCGTTCGATGTCATTCCGCTGCCGATGTTTCGCAAACATAGGGAGTTGGTTCATCAGAGCGGAATCACTAACGTGAGAGCAGTCCAAACTTTGAAGCGTGGTTCTACCTTCGGAGAAAGGGAAAAGAGGAGAAAGGGGGGTCATACACAGACCTATGTTAGAGGAGCAGGTGGTTTTATATGATCGATTCGGTGTGTGTGTGTGTGTGTGTGTGTTTCAACGATCGATCACCAATGACCACAGATCACAATACCGTGGAAAAGTAAATTAAAAAGTATAATGAGAGTTGAAATATCTACAGTGCTCCTTTTAACACGGACAATCAATGTCTCGAAGGAGGAAATTTTTTCAATATCAACATTGCATCGAGAGAAGATTTCATACAGTTTATATATTATGTGAAGATTTTATTTGACTTCATGTCAAACTCAATTTAAACGCCATCATATTGAATCTGGAAGAGCGAACTGGAACAAAACACGAAAGTCAAGACATATTTCATGATACTTTAAAAGTATCGGTAACATTCCGACGTAACATATAGCCTTCCCCCTGCTATTTTTCGATGGAATGGAGGCAAAGCTCGATAAATGCTATGTCTGGACGTCAAAGACCCGTTCAGCATAATGATACAGACAATATGAGGATTCGAATTTCATAAATCCAATGAGGAAAAAAAGGAATCAAGGACAAATCTTTGAAGGATTTGAAATTGTTACAGAGTTCCGAGAAGAAAGGATAATTGTATGAACTGACGATTATATAGATTTATCAAGGAAGAACGTAATTGGTCCTAGACTGAGAAAAATATATCTTTTACTTTAACCGATTTGACTGCAAATATCAGGCGTATGAAATTCTGTTGGGAGCATCATGACGTGAAAAGAAACAAAAATTGATTTCATTGAATCAGCAAGAGAACTCGAACTACATAGATCGATTTGTGATGAAACTTAGTTGGAGGTTGGAATGTTCGTACATTTGATCCAAGTTCAATGAACGTCCTTCAGACTTTTGTAATTTCTCGAAGATATATTGAATTAGAATAATTCTGAGCATACTCAAACGCTGAACGTCCATTCCGCTGGTAAAACCAAATAAGCCCAATCAAAAATGAACTATATGGGAATTTTGCGCTTTTTCCTATATACTAAAGGAACTTGCGATAAAGTATCGCGGTTCGGGTTGATATAACTCTCATTTCAAGATGAGAATATCAATTCGAGTGATATCGATTGATGAGATGTGATCGTTGAAAGAAACGTAATACGCCCGCGTGTTGTGAATAAATCATTTCAATTTTATCAATGAGAAATAATATTTCATTTCAGATTTTTACTATAAAATTGCGAATTGTCATGTCACATGTGTACTTATTCGAGTCTTGAATTTAGATTTTGAGATATTAGTACTGAAACGGTTGAGAATGTGTGATGCATATCAATCCCGCACGGCACCCTAAATTCCAAGTACTCCTGTGTTCAAAAAATAACGTGACATAGCATTCATTTTCAAATATCTTTATTTATTCTGCGAAATCAAGTTCATCGCCTCCAAAGTCATCTCGAATCGAATTAGCATGATTTTCAACGTATCTTGTCAATGAAAATTTCAAGAATCGCGATAGCGTTTTTACATCAGCGATAAAATTCTTCTCTATGCACTCTCTAAAATTGTTAGAGTGGTATTTTATTCTTCAGCCAGCCAAAAGTGAGCTTGTCGAAAATTCGAATCAAATTTCCACTCGTTTAAAGTGATAATCTAAGGTTTGAGATTATAAACTCTCAGTCTAAAATAGTGGGAGTCTACTCGAAACGAGTGAAAATCCCACTCGAAGCGGACTGACTCACTTCTGAGACTTAGTGGAGTGAAATCAGTGATTTTTCACCCTTCCGAATTTAGAGAGCATACGATGCTACAAGTTGTGTCATTGCCCAGAACTAAATGATGTGCGTTATGGTCGTGTTATCCTTTTTTTCCAGTAGTTGGTGAGATTATTTGAGCATTCACACGTTGAAAGAGTCCAATTAACAATAAAAATGATCTACTCTCTCAATCTGAAAGAGTGAAAAATCATGTGTTTCACTCCACTAAGTCTCAGAAGTGAGCCAGTCCGCTTCGAGTGGGATTTACACTCGTTTCGAGTGAACCCTCACTCTTTTAGAGTGAAAAATTGACTCTAGAATTTGAGTGGCTGGGATTTTCTAACCTCAAACCTTAGAATATCACTCTTAAAGAATGGAAATTTCACTCAAAATTTCGACATGCTCACTTTTGGCTGGCTGAAGAGTGAAATCTCACTCCAAAAATTTTAGAGAGTATAACGTGTCTGTGAAGTTGGCATATCAAATGTCAGCATCGCACAAAAAAGCACCAGTTCTAGTCGCATCCACTATAGTTCTACAGTTCTTGATAAGTTACAACAATAGTTCCGGGTAAATTTGTGAAAAAAATCGATTTTGAAAAAATGATATGCTAAGTTCTTCTACAATATGACAGCATCGCAGGGAAAATGGATGGAAATGGACTGTATCTCGGAGTTCTAGGGATGATTGGGATGCGAGGATGTCAAAACAAGGGAGTTCTAATGCTAGAAGTGCTTGGGAAATTTTTTTCAGGAATTAAATGGAATGATATGCTGAGTTCTTCTACAATATGACAGCATCGCAGGGGTAATGGAAGGAAATTGACTATATCTAGGAGTTCTAGGGATGATTGGGATGCGAGGATGTCGAAACAAGGGAGTTCTGATGCTAGGAGTGCTTAAGAAATTTTTTTCGGGAATTAAATGAAGAGACATGAGGAGTTTTTCTACGATGTAGTAGCAGCGCAGGTGGAACCGCTGGAAGTGGACTATATCTCGGAGTTCTACGGCTGATTGGCATGTGAGGATGTCACGGAACGAGAGTTCTGATGTTGGGAGTAATCAGGGAGTCAATTGGGAGTCCCAGAGGATCGGGAGTTCCGACCAGCATATCATTGAGAATCGAGAGTTCTGATCAGCATATCCTAGAGAATCGATAGTACTGACCAGCATATCATGCAAAATCGATAGTTCTGACCAGCATATCGTTGAATATCAACAGTTCTGAGCAGCAAATCATTGGGAATCAATTGTTCTGACCAGCATATCATGGAAAATCGATAGTTCTGACCAGCATATCATGGAAAATGGGGAGTTCTGATGAGCATATCAAAGAAAATCGATAGTTCTGAACAGCATCTCATGGAAAATCGATAGTTCTGACCAGCATATCATGGAGAATGGAGAGTTCTGAAGAGCATATCATAGAAAATCGATAGTTCTGACCAGCATATCATGGGAAATCAATAGTTCTGACCAGCATATCATAGAAAATCGATAGTTCTGACCAGCATATCATAGAGAATCGATAGTTCTGATCGGCATATCATAGAAAATCGATAGTTCTGACCAGCATATCATAGAAAATCGACAGTTCTGACCAGCATATCAATGAAAATCGATAGTTCTGACCAGCATATCATGGAAAATGGAGAGTTCTGACCAGCATATCACGTAGAATGGTGAGTTCTGATGAGCATATCATAGAAAATCGATAGTTCTGACCAGCATATCATGGAGAATCGATAGTTCTGACCAGCATATCATAGAAAATCGATAGTTCTGACCAGCATATCATAGAAAATCGATAGTTCTGACCAGCATATCATAGAAAATCGACAGTTCTGACCAGCATCTCATGGAAAATCGATAATTCTGACCAGCATATCATAGGAAATCGATAGTTCTGACCAGCATATCATAGAAAATCGATAGTTCTGACCAGCATATCATGGAAAATGGAGAGTTCTGACCAGCATATCATGGAAAATCGATAGTTCTGACCAGCATATCATGGAAAATGGATAGTTCTGATCGGCATATCATAGAAAATCGATAGTTCTGACCAGCATATCATAGAAAATCGACAGTTCTGACCAGCATATCATAGAAAATCGATGGTTCTGACCAGCATATCATGGAAAATGGGAGTTCTGATGAGCATATCATAGAAATCGATAGTTCTGACCAGCATATCATGGAAAATGGAGAGTTCTGACCAGCATATCATGGAAAATGGGGAGTTCTGATGAGCATATCATAGAAAATCGATAGTTCTGAGCAGCATATCATAGAAAATCGATAGTTCTGACCAGCATATCATAGGGAATCGATAGTTCTGACCAGCATATAATGGAAAATGGAGAGTTCTGACCAGCATATCATAGAAAATCGACAGTTCTGACCAGCATATCATAGAAAACCGATAGTTCTGACCGGCATATCATGGAAAATGGAGAGTTCTGACCAGCATATCATGGAAAATGGGAGTTCTGATGAGCATATCAAAGAAAATCGATAGTTCTGAACAGCATCTCATGGAAAATCGATAGTTCTGACCAGCATATCATGGAGAATGGAGAGTTCTGAAGAGCATATCATAGAAAATCGATAGTTCTGACCAGCATATCATGGGAAATCAATAGTTCTGACCAGCATATCATAGAAAATCGATAGTTCTGACCAGCATATCATAGAGAATCGATAGTTCTGATCGGCATATCATAGAAAATCGATAGTTCTGACCAGCATATCATAGAAAATCGACAGTTCTGACCAGCATATCAATGAAAATCGATAGTTCTGACCAGCATATCATGGAAAATGGAGAGTTCTGACCAGCATATCACGTAGAATGGGAGTTCTGATGAGCATATCATAGAAAATCGATAGTTCTGACCAGCATATCATGGAGAATCGATAGTTCTGACCAGCATATCATAGAAAATCGATAGTTCTGACCAGCATATCATAGCAAATCGATAGTTCTGACCAGCATATCATAGAAAATCGACAGTTCTGACCAGCATCTCATGGAAAATCGATAATTCTGACCAGCATATCATAGGAAATCGATAGTTCTGACCAGCATATCATAGAAAATCGATAGTTCTGACCAGCATATCATGGAAAATGGAGAGTTCTGACCAGCATATCATGGAGAATCGGAAGTTCTGACCAGCATATCATGGAAAATGGAGGGTTCTGACCAGCATATCATGGAAAATCGATAGTTCTGACCAGCATATCATGGAAAATGGAGAGTTCTGACCAGCATATCATGTAGAATAGGAGTTCTGACGAGCATATCATAGAAAATCGATAGTTCTGACCAGCATATCATAGAAAATCGAAAGTTCTGACCAGCATATCATAGAAAATCGACAGTTCTGACCAGCGTATCATAGAAAATCGATAGTTCTGACCAGCATATCATAGAAAATCGATAGTTCTGACCAGCATATCATGGAAAATGGAGAGTTCTGACCAGCATATCATGGAAAATGGGGAGTTCTGATGAGCATATTCAAGAAAATCGATAGTTCTGACCAGCATATCATAGAAAATCGATAGTTCTGACCAGCATATCATGGAAAATGGAGAGTTCTGACCAGCATATCATGGAAAATCGGAAGTTCTGACCAGCATATCATGGAAAATGGAGACTTCTGACCAGCATATCATGGAAAATCAATAGTTCTGACCAGCATATCATAGAAAATCGATAGTTCTTACCAGCATATCATGGAAAATGGAGAGTTCTGACCAGCATATCATGGAAAATCGAGGGTTCTGACCAGCATATCATGGAAAATCAATAGTTCTGACCAGCATATCATAGAGAATCGATAGTTCTGATCGGCATATCATAGAAAATCGACAGTTCTGACCAGCATATCATAGAAAATCGATAGTTCTGACCAGCATATCATGGAAAATGGAGAGTTCTGACCAGCATATCATGGAAAATCGGAAGTTCTGACCAGCATATCATGGAAAATGGAGACTTCTGACCAGCATATCATGGAAAATCAATAGTTCTGACCAGCATATCATAGAAAATCGATAGTTCTTACCAGCATATCATGGAAAATGGAGAGTTCTGACCAGCATATCATGGAAAATCGATAGTTCTGACCAGCATATCATGGAAAATCAATAGTTCAGACCAGCATATCATAGAAAATCGATAGTTCTGATCGGCATATCATAGAAAATCGATAGTTCTGACCGGCATATCATAGAAAATCGACAGTTCTGACCAGCATATCATAGAAAATCGATAGTTCTGACCAGCATATCATAGAAAATCGATAGTTCTGACCAGCATATCATAGAAAATCGACATGTCTGACCAGCATATCATAGAAAATCGATAGTTCTGACCAGCATATCATGGAAAATGGAGAGTTCTGACCAGCATATCATGGGAAATCGATAGTTCTGATCGGCATATCATAGAAAATCGATAGTTCCGACCAGCATATCATAGAAAATCGATAGTTCTGACCAGCAGATCATGGAAAATCGATAGTTCTGACCAGCATATCATAGAAAATCGATAGTTCTTACCAGCATATCATGGAAAATGGAGAGTTCTGACCAGCATATCATGGAAAATCGATAGTTCTGACCAGCATATCATAGAAAATCGATAGTTCTGACCAGCATATCATGGAGAATGGAGAGTTCTGAAGAGCATATCATAGAAAATCGATAGTTCTGACCAGCATATCATGGGAAATCAATAGTTCTGACCAGCATATCATAGAAAATCGATAGTTCTGACCAGCATATCATAGAGAATCGATAGTTCTGATCGGCATATCATAGAAAATCGATAGTTCTGACCAGCATATCATAGAAAATCGATGGTTCTGACCAGCATATCATAGAAAATCGATAGTTCTGACCAGCAGATCATGGAAAATCGATAGTTCTGACCAGCATATCATAGAAAATCGATAGTTCTGACGAGCATATCATAGAAAATCGATAGTTCAGAGCAGCATATCATGGAAAATGGAGAGTTCTGATGAGCATATCATATAAAATCGATAGTTCTGATCGGCATACCATAGAAAATCGATAGTTCTGACCAGCATATCATAGAAAATCGATAGTCCTGACCAGCATATCATAGAAAATCGATAGTTCTGACCAGCATATCATAGGAAATCGACATTTCTGACCAGCATATCCTAGGAAATCGATAGTTCTGACCAGCATATCATGGAAAATGGAGAGTTCTGACCAGCATATCATGGAAAATCGATAGTTCTGATCGGCATATCATAGAAAATCGATAGTTCCGACCAGCATATCATAGAAAATCGATAGTTCTGACCAGCATATCATAGACAATGAATAGTTCTGACCAGCATATCATAGAACTGTCGATTTTCAAGGATATGCTGATCAGAACTCTTCATTTCTGATGATTTGCTGGTCAGAACCATCGATTCTCTATGATATGCTGGTCAGAACTATTGATTTCCTATGTTATGCTAGTGAGAATTATCGATTTTATTTGATATGCAGGTCAGAACTATCGATTTTCTATGATATGCCGATCAGAACTATCGATTTTTTATGATATGCTGGTCTGAACTATTGATTTTCCATGATATGCTGGTCAGAACTATCGATTTTCCATGATATGCTGGTCAGAACTCTCCATTTTCCATGATATGCTGGTCAGTACTATCGATGTTCTATGATATGCTGGTCAGAACTCTCCATTTTCTATGATATGCTGGTCAGAACTATTCATTGTGTATGATATGCTGGTCAGAACTATCGATTTTCTATGATATGCTGGTCAGAACTATCGATTTTCTATGATATTCTGGTCAGAACTATCGATTTTCTATGATATGCTCATCAGAACTCCCCATTTTCCATGATATGCTGGTCAGAACCCTCGATTTTCCATGATATGCTGGTCAGAACTCTCCATTTTCTATGATATGCTGGTCAGAACTGTTGATTTTCTATGATATGCCGATCAGAACTATCGATTTTCTATGATATGCTGGTCAGAACTATTGATTTTCCATGATATGCTGGTCAGAACCCTCGATTTTTCATGATATGCTGGTCAGAACTCTCCATTTTCTATGATATGCTGGTCAGAACTATCGATTTTCTATGATATGCTGGTCAGAACTATCGATTTTCTATGATATGCTGGTCAGAACTATCGATTTTCTATGATATGCTGGTCAGAACTGTCGATTTTCTATGATATGCTGGTCAGAACTATCGATTTTCTATGATATGCTGGTCAGTACTATCGATTTTCTATGATATGCTGGTCAGAACTGTCGATTTTCTATGATATGCCGATCAGAACTATCGATTTTCTATGATATGCTGGTCAGAACTCTCCATTTTCCATGATATGCTGGCCAGAACTATCGATTTTCTATGATATGCTGGTCAGAACTGTCGATTTTCTATGATATGCTGGTAGAACTATCGATTTTCTATGATATGCTGGTCAGAACTATCGATTTTCCATGATCTGCTGGTCAGAACTATCGATTTTCTATGATATGCTGGTCAGAACTATCGATTTTCTATGATATGCTGGTCAGAACTGTCGATTTTCTATGATATGCTGGTCAGAACTATCGATTTTCTATGATATGCCGATCAGAACTATCGATTTTATATGATATGCTCATCAGAACTCTCCATTTTCCATGATATGCTGGTCAGAACTATCGATTTTCCATGATCTGCTGGTCAGAACTATCGATTTTCTATGATATGCTGGTCAGAACTATTGATTTTCCATGATATGCTGGTCAGAACCCTCGATTTTTCATGATATGCTGGTCAGAACTCTCCATTTTCTATGATATGCTGGTCAGAACTATCGATTTTCTATGATATGCTGGTCAGAACTATCGATTTTCTATGATATGCTGGTCAGAACTATCGATTTTCTATGATATGCTGGTCAGAACTGTCGATTTTCTATGATATGCTGGTCAGAACTATCGATTTTCTATGATATGCTGGTCAGGACTATCGATTTTCTATGATATGCTGGTCAGAACTGTCGATTTTCTATGATATGCCGATCAGAACTATCGATTTTCTATGATATGCTGGTCAGAACTCTCCATTTTCCATGATATGCTGGCCAGAACTATCGATTTTCTATGATATGCTGGTCAGAACTGTCGATTTTCTATGATATGCTGGTAGAACTATCGATTTTCTATGATATGCTGGTCAGAACTATCGATTTTCCATGATCTGCTGGTCAGAACTATCGATTTTCTATGATATGCTGGTCAGAACTATCGATTTTCTATGATATGCTGGTCAGAACTGTCGATTTTCTATGATATGCTGGTCAGAACTATCGATTTTCTATGATATGCCGATCAGAACTATCGATTTTATATGATATGCTCATCAGAACTCTCCATTTTCCATGATATGCTGGTCAGAACTATCGATTTTCCATGATCTGCTGGTCAGAACTATCGATTTTCTATGATATGCTGGTCAGAACTATCGATTTTCTATGGTATGCCGATCAGGACTATCGATTTTCTATGATATGCTGGTCAGAACTATCGATTTTCTATGGTATGCCGATCAGAACTATCGATTTTATATGATATGCTGGTCAGAACTATCGATTTTCTATGATATGCTGGTCAGAACTATCGATTTTCCATGATTTGCTGTCCAGAACTATCGATTTTCTATGATACGCTGGTCAGAACTGTCGATTTTCTATGATATGCCGATCAGAACTATCGATTTTCTATGATATGCTGGTCAGAACTATTGATTTTCCATGATATGCTGGTCAGAACCCTCGATTTTCCATGATATGCTGGTCAGAACTCTCCATTTTCTATGATATGCTGGTCAGAACTATCGATTTTCTATGATATGCTGGTCAGAACTGTCGATTTTCTATGATATGCTGGTCAGAACTATCGATTTTCTATGATATGCCGATCAGAACTATCGATTTTCTATGATATGCTGGTCAGAACTATTGATTTTCCATGATATGCTGGTCAGAACCCTCGATTTTTCATGATATGCTGGTCAGAACTCTCCATTTTCTATGATATGCTGGTCAGAACTATCGATTTTCTATGATATGCTGGTCAGAACTATCGATTTTCTATGATATGCTGGTCAGAACTATCGATTTTCTATGATATGCTGGTCAGAACTGTCGATTTTCTATGATATGCTGGTCAGAACTGTCGATTTTCTATGATATGCTGGTAGAACTATCGATTTTCTATGATATGCTGGTCAGAACTATCGATTTTCCATGATCTGCTGGTCAGAACTATCGATTTTCTATGATATGCTGGTCAGAACTATCGATTTTCTATGATATGCTGGTCAGAACTGTCGATTTTCTATGATATGCTGGTCAGAACTATCGATTTTCTATGATATGCCGATCAGAACTATCGATTTTCCATGATCTGCTGGCCAGAACTATCGATTTTCTATGATATGCTGGTCAGAACTGTCGATTTTCTATGATATGCTGGTAGAACTATCGATTTTCTATGATATGCTGGTCAGAACTATCGATTTTCCATGATATGCTGGTCAGAACCCTCGATTTTCCATGATATGCTGGTCAGAACTCTCCATTTTCTATGATATGCTGGTCAGAACTATCGATTTTCTATGATATGCTGGTAGAACTATCGATTTTCTATGATATGCTGGTCAGAACTATCGATTTTCCATGATCTGCTGGTCAGAACTATCGATTTTCTATGATATGCTGGTCAGAACTATCGATTTTCTATGATATGCTGGTCAGAACTGTCGATTTTCTATGATATGCTGGTCAGAACTATCGATTTTCTATGATATGCCGATCAGAACTATCGATTTTCTATGATATGCTGGTCTGAACTATTGATTTTCCATGATATGCTGGTCAGAACTCTCCATTTTCTATGATATGCTGGTCAGAACTGTCGATTTTCTATGATATGCCGAACAGAACTATCGATTTTCTATGATATGCTGGTCAGAACTATTGATTTTCCATGATATGCTGGTCAGAACCCTCGATTTTCCATGATATGCTGGTCAGAACTCTCCATTTTCTATGATATGCTGGTCAGAACTATCGATTTTCTATGATATGCTGGTCAGAACTATCGATTTCCTATGATATGCTGGTCAGAACTGTCGATTTTCTATGATATGCTGGTCAGAACTATCGATTTTCTATGATATGCCGATCAGAACTATCGATTTTCTATGATATGCTGGTCAGAACTATTGATTTTCCATGATATGCTGGTCAGAACTATCGATTTTCTAGGATATGCTGGTCAGAAATGTCGATTTCCTATGATATGCTGGTCAGAACTATCGATTTTCCATGATCTGCTGGTCAGAACTATCGATTTTCTATGATATGCTGGTCAGAACTATCGATTTTCTATGATATGCTGGTCAGGACTATCGATTTTCTATGATATGCTGGTCAGAACTATCGATTTTCTATGGTATGCCGATCAGAACTATCGATTTTATATGATATGCTCATCAGAACTCTCCATTTTCCATGATATGCTGCTCTGAACTATCGATTTTCTATGATATGCTCGTCAGAACTATCGATTTTCTATGATATGCTGGTCAGAACTATCGATTTTCCATGATCTGCTGGTCAGAACTATCGATTTTCTATGATATGCTGGTCAGAACTATCGATTTTCTATGATATGCTGGTCAGAACTATCGATTTTCTATGATATGCTGGTCAGAACTGTCGATTTTCTATGATATGCTGGTCAGAACTATCGATTTTCTATGATATGCCGATCAGAACTATCGATTTTCTATGATATGCTGGTCTGAACTATTGATTTTCCATGATATGCTGGTCAGAACTCTCCATTTTCTATGATATGCTGGTCAGAACTGTCGATTTTCTATGATATGCCGATCAGAACTATCGATTTTCTATGATATGCTGGTCAGAACTATTGATTTTCCATGATATGCTGGTCAGAACCCTCGATTTTCCATGATATGCTGGTCAGAACTCTCCATTTTCTATGATATGCTGGTCAGAACTGTTGATTTTCTATGATATGCCGATCAGAACTATCGATTTTCTATGATATGCTGGTCAGAACTATTGATTTTCCATGATATGCTGGTCAGAACCCTCGATTTTTCATGATATGCTGGTCAGAACTCTCCATTTTCTATGATATGCTGGTCAGAACTGTCGATTTTCTATGATATGCTGGTAGAACTATCGATTTTCTATGATATGCTTGTCAGAACTATCGATTTTCCATGATCTGCTGGTCAGAACTATCGATTTTCTATGATTTGCTGGTCAGAACTATCGATTTTCTATGATATGCTGGTCAGAACTGTCGATTTTCTATGATATGCTGGTCAGAACTATCGATTTTCTATGATATGCCGATCAGAACTATCGATTTTATATGATATGCTCATCAGAACTCTCCATTTTCCATGATATGCTGGTCAGAACTATCGATTTTCCATGATCTGCTGGTCAGAACTATCGATTTTTTATGATATGCTGGTCAGAACTATCGATTTTCTATGGTATGCCGATCAGAACTATCGATTTTATATGATATGCTCATCAGAACTCTCCATTTTCCATGATATGCTGCTATGAACTATCGATTTTCTATGATATGCTGGTCAGAACTATCGATTTTCTATGATATGCTGGTCAGAACTATCGATTTTCCATGATTTGCTGTCCAGAACTATCGATTTTCTATGATACGCTGGTCAGAACTGTCGATTTTCTATGATATGCCGATCAGAACTATCGATTTTCTATGATATGCTGGTCAGAACTATTGATTTTCCATGATATGCTGGTCAGAACCCTCGATTTTCCATGATATGCTGGTCAGAACTCTCCATTTTCTATGATATGCTGGTCAGAACTATCGATTTTCTATGATATGCTGGTAGAACTATCGATTTTCTATGATATGCTGGTCAGAACTATCGATTTTCCATGATCTGCTGGTCAGAACTATCGATTTTCTATGATATGCTGGTCAGAACTATCGATTTTCTATGATATGCTGGTCAGAACTGTCGATTTTCTATGATATGCTGGTCAGAACTATCGATTTTCTATGATATGCCGATCAGAACTATCGATTTTCTATGATATGCTGGTCTGAACTATTGATTTTCCATGATATGCTGGTCAGAACTCTCCATTTTCTATGGTATGCTGGTCAGAACTGTCGATTTTCTATGATATGCCGATCAGAACTATCGATTTTCTATGATATGCTGGTCAGAACTATTGATTTTCCATGATATGCTGGTCAGAACCCTCGATTTTCCATGATATGCTGGTCAGAACTCTCCATTTTCTATGATATGCTGGTCAGAACTATCGATTTTCTATGATATGCTGGTCAGAACTATCGATTTCCTATGATATGCTGGTCAGAACTGTCGATTTTCTATGATATGCTGGTCAGAACTATCGATTTTCTATGATATGCCGATCAGAACTATCGATTTTCTATGATATGCTGGTCAGAACTATTGATTTTCCATGATATGCTGGTCAGAACTATCGATTTTCCATGATATGCTGGTCGGAACTCCTGATTCTCTGAGACTCCCAATTGACTCTGATTACTCCCAACATCAGAACTCTCGTTCCTTGACATCCTCACATGCCAATCAGCCGTAGAACTCCGGGATATAGTCCACTTCCAGCGGTTTCCTGCGCTGCTACTACATCGTAGAAGAACTCCTCATGTCTCTTCATTTAATTCCCGAGAAAAATTTCTTAAGCACTCCTAGCATCAGAACTCCCTTGTTTTGACATCCTCGCATCCCAATCATCCCTAGAACTCCTAGATATAGTCAATTTCCTTCCGTTACCCCTGCGATGCTGTCATATTGTAGAAGAACTCAGCATATCATTCCATTTAATTCCTGAAAAAAATTTCCTAAGCACTTCTAGCATTAGAACTCCCTTGTTTTGACATCCTCGCATCCCAATCATCCCTAGAACTCCGAGATACAGTTCATTTCCATCCATTTTCCCTGCGATGCTGTCATATTGTAGAAGAACTTAGCATATCATTTTTTCAAAATCGATTTTTTTCACAAATTTACCCGGAACTATTGTTGTAACTTATCAAGAACTGTAGAACTATAGTGGATGCGACTAGAACTGGTGCTTTTTTGTGCGATGCTGACATTTGATATGCCAACTTCACAGACACGAGTATAACAGCAAATGTGCTTTTCTTCATCTGATTCGCCTCGGTCTACCCTAACATGTTTATGAAACTTGAGGCAGATTTTTTCTTACAGTGCATGATTCTAAAAAACTGTTCCATAGGTTTTGAAGGAACAATAAACAGTATGTTTTTTTTTTAAAAAATTGATTAAACAATTCAACGTTTCCTTTTTACGCGCTTGGGGAGAGTAAAAGAGCCTCCGGGGTAAAGCAGGTGAGAGAAAAAAATAAATAATACCGACGAGGGTGAGGTGTAAGAACGAGAGTAAGAGAAAGGGATGATCAAGAGGGAAGAGAGACAAGACGCAGATTATGCGGAAGGGAGAAAGCGCTTTTGAACATCTCGTGGAACACTTTTCAACGTTAAGAAGAGATCAGAAACCATCGGTACGGAGAGGGAGAGAGAAGAAAAGAACGATAGAAATGATGAGGAGGATTAAAGAAATGAAAAAAGAAAAAAATAGAGTGTAAGTGAAAAACGCGAGGAAATGAATGTTTAAGAACAGGATAATGCGAAGCAGTCCATTTTCTAGACCATTGGTTAAAGTTAACGAAGCATACGTTTATATATCTCGGATCGATAGTTATTAAGCGGACTATTTTCTTTTATACAAACGTGAAACATATTTGCAACCCTCCAGACAAATAATCCCCCGTTAACGTACAATTTCAGTTTATTGTTGATTTTATGGATCTTCATAGTTTGCAATTACAATTTTCCATTGTGGTTTTCAGTGAAATTCAACCACCCTCACTCACGCGTACTTTTTATTTCCAGGGGCCGCAGCAGCGGTCGACAGTTTTATTCTTCCAAACTTTGCTTATCCATTCGTTTGTTATTTCTTTCGTATATAGTATTTTTGCTCAAAGCTCGTTCATTTTCCTCTCCCTGATTCATTCAACGACATCGCGTTTCATTTCTCGTGAAGTTAAAATTGTAACGGTGAAAGCGTGAACGTATTTAACCGCTGAATGGCTCGAAACTTTCCGATTGTGAGGCAAAAGACTTGTTTTTTAGTTTTGTGCGTGACCCTCGATCACGGGAATATAACCATTAAAAATGCCGTGTTATCCCTAGTAGAATATCTTCATTTCAGTGATTTTGTTTCAGAAATGTCGCTCGTGTCTTTCAATTAGTTTTGTTTTTCTCGTTCTTAAAGTTGACGCGGTAAGCTCAAGTAGCCAGGTTTCGTTCGTTTCATTCGGTCGCAAGAGTATTTGGAGGCATGATTTACTCGCGATAACAAGGAGCTTTTCTGAGAATACGTTAATCAAAGAAAAACGCTAAAGGTTCGTAAGAATGAGTATTCCAACAAATTCATTGTCTTATGTATTTCTGTAGGTTTTATGCAATGTCTTAACGTTGCTGGAATATGTACGTGGAACCTAATGTATTGGCAAACAGAAAGCGAGAGAGAAAGGGACAAGTTTGATTTCGTTACGATGTTTGTCTGAGTAAAAGGAAACAAACAAGTTACCTACTAACTACTCTTGAATTTCGAACAGGTATAGGACTCGAGTTTCCGTTTAAGTAAATCAACACTCGAAGATAACAATTTTCACAATGCCAAAGGAATGAATGAATCGCGAGTGGGTGGGTGACGAAAATTTACCTATCGAATATTATTATCATCAGTACGGAAGAAGGAAGAGTTGAATTGAATGTTATGATTATGTGGAAAACATCTATCAGAAACTTCCAGTACAGAAAAACTACGTTGAATCATGAAAATTATAGTACCTGTAACATGAATATAATAATAATGGTTATCAGACAAAGTTAGGGCTTCGCACGAGACTCTCGTCTTGAATTGAAAAATGATCTATGTTTATTGTTCTAAAAATTTAAGACATAAAAATTTTGAACCGAATCAAGCTTCTACCTAAGGTTTAACAAAATCACATGGAATTCCGATTTCGTCGCAGAGGATAACTAAGATATTCTCTCAATCTCGGAACTAGTCTCGGTATCGGTCTCGGTGCAGCTCTCGTTGCATATTTTGACATATATCTCTGCTAATTTGGTTCGAATGATCAAGATTCCACCCGATTCCGTTGATTCCATTGATACTCTCAAATTATCTTGATCATCTTGATATTACAAGAGATTGGAATAATTATTCGTAACTATTTAATCTTAAGTATAGCAATCGACGGACATAATTCATTATGACGTCAAGTACTATATACATCTATTAGTGTTTAGCAGAAATATAGGAAATGTTGCGAGAGTTATGATGAATTGTCATATACCGACTGTCATTTATCGTCATAATCAATCATATCCTCCGATTACTATATTTGTATGAAAATGGTTATCATATTTTTTTCTCAATGTATATGCGGACAATAAAAATTCATTATGAATAGGAATTCTTCAGTCTTGCGGTACCAAGATGATTGTTGTTTTGATTCTTCAACAGTGCAATCTGTCTAAGTGAACGATTAACAACGTTGATCACTCCTCTCATGCACACAATTATGAAAGATTCGAGTTTGAATTTCAACGGGAACATGAGCGTATTTTGTGATATATTGGATGATTAAATACGGTACAGCTGACGGAAAGGGTAATCCTTAAAGACGTTGCGGGAAAGAAGTGATTATAAAGTGAGGTTTGAATTTGATCTCAGTCTACGCTTTTCATCCTGGAAATGTGAATTAATGTATCAAATGGTGTAATAACAAACAGAAATTTATTTCTTGTCATGGACGTGCACGTTCAAGTGTAAAAGAGTAAAATAAGACAAAGAATAGTTCATTAAAATATCTTCCAACTCTTCACGTACTTATAACGTTGCCTTATCAGGGTATCTGAAACCACCTCATACATGCACTATCGTAGTTCGGTTATGCCATATACCGTGCTTCTTCTTCTTCTTTTTCTTTCCCTTTTTATCGTGACAATGATTTCAAACGTACGTGTATCCTGCTTCGTGCTTGCAATGTATATAGAAACTTCACAATAATTGTTATGAAAGTACCTGGAATCATATTCATCAAGTGGTTGTACCAGGCACAAAATTAGTGAATTACGTGCTGTTTTACGTTTAAGTGAACCAATGTGAGATTCCAATTTTAACTGAAAATGGTGAATCCATTCTAATACAAACTTTATCAATCGGTCAATCGTCTGAGCAATTACTTAACATTGAATGAGTACTAGGTTTGCCGCTCGTATCAAGTGGCACCACACGTCGGATGGAAAGAACAACTTCTTTGACTTTCAGTTATTAAGTAAATTAAAGTATAAATAGCGAGCCGTTCTCAAGGATGAATCTCCTCAACTCAATATTAGTATAGTTATAGTCCCTTAAATTGAGAATTTTGGTTGCAACAAACAATACTTTACACTGTTGAAAATGTCTTTAAATTTAATGTACTTTTCATGTACATTTGTAAATGAAATCTCCAATTCTTGTTGATTGAAATGAGAATTCATTTACAAGTACCTGAATCTTACATTTTTGCTATATTATATCATACATTAATATATATTTTTGTAACTGAAATTTCATCCAAATGTAATTGAAATTTCAATGAATTTTTCAGTTACGTGAATAACTTTTGCTTCCATTACATGTAATTGGAAGTTTAATCAGAAATTTCTAACAGTGTAGGTCAGGCAACTTGAGTTTTCTACTCGATGTCGTTTTTACACTGTAAAAAAAACTGGAAATTTACTGTACAAATGGACTGGGAATTTCCAGTGCTAGTACTGGAATATGGATATTTCAGTACATGTACAGAGATTTTGTTGATACGGTACTGAAAATTCAGTCCTTTTACTGGAATTTTTAAGTTTGGGATTGTATACTTAAATTTTGCCATGGTTTCGCGAACATTTCACTGGCTCGTACTACAATTTTACAGTTCTTGTGCGCCAGAAAAAAGTATCCCCTCAATAAGGACTTGGAAAAAATTTCGAATCCAGAAAAAAAACTTAATCGTTAGTATACTGGAATTATACAGGTTTTGAACTGCAATTGTCAGGTCGTGTGATGGAATTTTCCAGTTATGCTGGAATTTAATCACTGTTGCGCTGAAATTTTCCACTTCTATTGGACTTCGTCATTTCTAGCAGGAAAAATTTCAAGTCTTCATGTTAAAAATTTCCTGATTGAGATTTTGAATAACAATTGTAATTATAGCAAATAAAATTGATATATAAGGTTTTTCGAAGACTTGTTCCTTTGTGTATTCTAGATATGAAGCATATGTAGTAACTCAAGCTGGCCTTCCAACATTTCGCGCTATAACTCATCGGTTAGGTTTTAGGCTTCAGTTGGTAGGCAGGTAGAAAGTGTAGGTTCAAATCCCGTTAGGTAGACATGACTTTCTATCCATCCACATGAACGATCAAGTTTCTCAATCATCTTGAAGCACAAGAATCGTGCAAAATCACTTTGTGTGAGCAATTATTTTTTATAATTTTCATCAATATTTTCAGCATCAATTTTCCAGTACATCTCCTGACAAAGTCCAGTTCGTGTACTGAAAAATTCCAGTTTTACTGCTGAAATTCCATCACATTTTTACTGAATTTTTCTAGTACAAATGTGCTCAATTTTTTCGGTACATGCCCAGGTTAATAACTTCCAGTACATTTACTGGAATTTCCCGGTGAACCTTTTTTACAGTGTAGTTACTACAACTGAAGAGTTCTTTCAGTGCACTGTACCCAACCTACTGTTTCAAACCACCCAAACATGATTTCTTTTTTTTTTTATTTTTGACACGTTTTCAGCATTCCATTCCACTGTGAGTTGGGAGTCCTAACCTCAAATATTGAACCATTACTCTAAAAGAGTGGAAATTCCTCATAAAAAGTTGGCAAGCTCCTTTCTGGCTGACTAAAAAGTGAAATTTCACTTCAACAATTTTAGGAGGTAGCCAAAAGTTCAAAACCACCAACAATTATAGCCTCCAAGAACCTCTGCAATTTTTATCAAGGTTATTTTTTATGATAATCGATTTTTTCTAACTGTTCAGTGTGATATGTTCTTTGAGATTTTCAAATAAATCTTGGAGGATGAGTAGAGATTCCCATTCAAAGAATCAAAAGACAACGCGAGACTCTGAATTTCCGCGCATGTTACCATCCATTAATCCTCTACAAACCCCATTATATACTTTCCCTACCCGGATCGCAAAGTTTGAATCATTTTTGACCTCATATTCGATTTTCAGACTAAATTTATCCGTATTATTAAAAAATCAGAAACATTCTACCACCATATTTCGATTTCCCACAATGTTATCAGCGTGGTAATATTGAAATGGCCTACCCTGGATATCGTAATTCTGATTGCTCGGGTTGCCCCTCCATTTCACTGCAGTGAACTAAGAACCAATCGTCATTCATTTTTTCATGACCTCGTAAAAAGTGTTAGTTCCCTCTGAACTATCTGTTTTAATCGCTATGAAGCATCATCGATTTCCGCCAAAGATTATGTTTCGCTGTTGAGTGAAAAAGTCTAAACGAACTCCCTTTCACTCGCTTCACGTCTTGAGAGAAACGATTTGATGTCAGAAACATACTGTCGAGATCTCGAATGTGAGATAGCGCGGCTATAAAAGAAAATGCAAAGAATGTAATCGCGAGTCACTGTATACGCGAACTTGACGCTATTCGTTTCTTGGAACTTGAAAACACCTAATTCTTGTCATGTTATTCATTTTTCACTACAGATGCTAATCACAATCTCTTATGAAATATTATTTTGATGAAGAATTGTTTTTTTTTCATGTTCGAATTGTATAGGATATAGGTAGGGTGAGGGTGCCAATATCGCACCACTTAAGAACTTGCCTCCATTTCTTGGTATAGAAAATTGATCAAATAAAAATCGCATCCCCACAAAATTTCTCTTGACTTGGGGGAATGAAAAGTGTACTTGATATTAAATAAACGAATAATGGACAACGTTTTCTTAAATTGCACTTTGTGTACTTGAATTGCACCATGTATACACTTAACACGCCTATTTACGCCTTCAGATTATTTTGACTGCAGGGAAATGTATCCAATCAAACAATAGGTCATTTTATCACTCAGATTTACCACTTCGAGACTTTATACTGACTATTTTACTTGTAGTTTAAAGGAATATCAAGTCCACGTTTTATCAACACAGGATATCGACCAAAAATCAGACGACTCCACAGAATTTGCTGTAACTAATGTAAGACACCCGGTACCAGCAAATCAAAACTCGATGACGTGATTGGATTGGAGTTCAAGTTCATGTTTCACTTGCGTGAAGGATTTTGCGGGTTTTCGTTTTACCGATACGCTAGTGGTGCAATTTAAGCAAAGGTGCAAATTGGGCGCACTTCTCCTACCTCGTTCCGCGATGAAAATTCTTTGCAAAAAAAGGAAGAAAGTCACATGCCTCTCTTAAGATACTCTTTAAATTTTTCTACAACATAAATACCGTATCGATTCTGCGAATAGGAAGGAAATATCGAAGTGAAAACAATTACTGTTCATGACGTAAGCGGAAGACCAGATAAAACACATAAGCTGCTTTCGATAAAATATACAAATCTATCCTATACGTTTGAACTCGGATTTGATTTTTCCAAGAAGAAACAATCCGATGGGGATGATAAAATGTATTTATTCTCCTTTTTCGTATTTTCATATGAAACAAAAAATTTCCAGAATATAGAGTATTGATGATCGATTTTATTTTTGATAACATTTGAATGTAAAGATAATAATTGTGAAACAATATTGGATACTTTTTCAGGTTTTTTTCCTACGAATTTCTATTTCATCGTGAATCAAATATTTTTTTTTTTTTCCAATAAATTCAAGTTTGATTTCCTGATTGTAATATCCGTTTGATAATATCATAACTATGAATTAATTGACGCAAAGAAATATTAATCACAGATTAGAACGAAAAATCCCAGAATAATCTTTCGAAACGGATAACGTGAGTTCTTAAGAATTTTACTCTGCTCCGTCATATGATCATTATTATATTTTGTGGAAGCTTCTTGAAAGACTTTAATTAAACTCCGGAGAAGGTAATTTTGTTGAAAATAAAGAAAAGAAAAAGGCAGAAAAGGAACGCAAAGCTGATATGACAAAAGACAGTCTTAGTTTCAAGGAATAATTGAGAAAGGTGGTTGCGGTGGCTTTTTTCGTTTCTGCTTTGTTACTTTTATTTTTCTCTCGTGTGGTAACAGAAAATTTGTTTCTTTAATGACTTTTGATAATTAAGTCTTGAAAGTTGATTTCTCAAGAACTTTCAGAAGCTGAAACTAAAAAACTTCAAGGTAGCAGAGAGCGTATAATCAACGGAACTGATATGCGTTTGAATTTTTCTAAAATACATAACATTCTCGGTGATTATGATTGACAAATTTCATCGATGCAGGTTTCAGTATTCTCCGGAAATTATACAACCCAACGAATGAGAATATATATCTATTGGTATTTAAAAGATGTCTTAAAATCATGGAAATGTCTTGGAAGACTTTCGTGAAGATATCTTTTCGACGTTCAAAAGATCCCCTAGTAGAAATTTAATCAGTTTTCCCTATTACCGATTAGGCACTGATAAGGAAAAACTGATCATTAACTTATTGGGAATTGATTTGACAAATATAACTATTCAAATTCATATAAAACTGATCAAATTCTGACAATTCATTGCCTTTATTCACAAGAAACATCAATAGCATAAAGGTTGATAACAAATCTTCGGTTTCAAAAACATAAACTTTTGCAGGGAGTAGTAATGAATCCCCTTGAGGGTTAACTGATGCGAGTTTTTCTCCGTGCAGGAAAAGTGAAATGGTATCATTTTCACAACGCAGTGTAGTAAAAATTCATGCTCAATAATTTGAATAATCGTTCAATATAGCGCAACATCACATTATGAACCATGAATTTTTACCGCACTGTGTTGTGAAAATTATACTATTTTACTTATCCTGCTACTTTAGAACAAAATGTAGTACACGGAGAGAAATGGATTCTAGGTTGTATAAAAAATATTATAAAGACTAGAATATTTTATACTAAGTATGAAGACAACCCATGCACAAAATGCCGACTTCCAACCAACCATAACAATCGAAACAGTACTGGTATAACACTGATTACCAGGGTTGGTTGCCAACGTTGTAACGTGGTTGAGGTAACAACCAGTACAATGTTGTTGTAACGCCGATAGTCAATGCTGATTTGCCAACGTTCATTTAAAACTCGTTCAACGTTGTCCATTATGTGTGGTTTAATACGGCAAAATTTTGAAGAAATTATTATTCATGTTCTCGAATTGACTTCTTCACATGTTTTCGGATTATTCATTCGTTTCAAGAAACGATTCAAACTTCAGCAACATACGAACAGATGTGTTATATTTTTTACTTTCGATATAACCATGGACATTAGCTGAAAATATATAATTATTTTCATTAGCTACGTACAAAGGCTTAAATGGATTACCATCACCGGTTGAAAATCAATTGTCAATGTTGGTATACAATGAAAAACCAGTATTGATTAAGGGTTAATGTTAACGTTGACCCAGTATTGGTGAACAACGCCGTACCAGTGTTGATCAGCGTTATCATTCCGGGTTTATTCCAACGTTGTTTGCCAACAGTTGGCAGTTGGCAAATAACGTTATTCCAGTACTGGGTCGTTCGTCAATTTCTGCATGGGAAGTATACATTTATTATCAAGGTGTTTGTTTTGAGATAGTAAATTTATCTGTTAACTAGTAATATATTATTTTATTAGAAGCAAGGAGAAAAGTTAGTTCCTATTGCAATATAGGATTTTTACAATTACTATCTTCAGATGCTTACAGTTAGAAAACAATATTATGAAAACAAATAAAAATCATATCTCGGAACGTCAACCCAGGCTCGTAGCACATAGTTGGGGTCATCTTAACTGCTCAGCGATCGACGCTTACTTGCGTATGACACATGGGCTGAAAAGTCCCGGGCCTAACAAAGGAAACACGGTTTTTTGTGTTAAAAGTTAGCTTCACACATCAACGCAATCATTCCAGCGCCGCTTGAACATTTCAATACCACTTTTGTAGAACAATTTATCTTTTGCCTCAAAATAGGCCTAAGTTTCAGCGATAACCTCTTCGTTCGAGCGAAATTTCTTACCGGCGCGCATTTTCTTTAGGTCTGCGAACAGCCAGTAGTCGCTGGGAGCCAAATCTGGCGAATACGGCGGATGTGGAAGCGATTCGAAGTTCAATTAATGTAGTTTTGACATTGTTTTGATTGACTTGTGACATGTTGCGTTTTCTTGATGGAAACAATTTTTTTTTTCGCAATTTCAACCTTCAAACGCTTTAATAATGCGATATAACATTCACTGTTGATGGTATTTCCCTTCTCAAGAAAGTCCATGAATGTTACACAACGCATATCCCAAAATACCGAGGCCGTAACCTTTCCAGCCGATTGTTGTGTTTTCGAGCGCTTTGGACGAGGTTCACCAGTGACTATCCACAAAGATGACGATCGTTCTGATTCCAGAGTGAAGTGATGGATCCATGTTTCATCCATTGTAACATATCAACGCAAAAATTCCAGCTTGTTACGTTTAAACATGGCCAAACACTGCTCAGAAGCATCAACGCGTTGTTGTTTTTGGTCAACAGGGGGCAAACGCGGCACCCACTTTGAACAGAGCTTTCTCATAGTTGAATGCTCATGCAATATAAAACCAACACGTTCTTTTGATATTTTCACGATGTCAGCTAACCCACGCAACTTCACTTTTCGATCATTCAAAACGATTTTGTGGATTTTTTCAATGTTTTCTGGTGTTACCGCCTCATTTGGACGTTCACTGCGTTCTGCATCATCGGTGTCTCTACGACCACGTTTGAAGTCAGCAAACCAACGTTTTATTGTGGTTTCTGATGGAGTGGAGTCCCCATAACACTTTTCGAGCCATTGCTTCGCTTGAACGGTATTTCTTCCGATGAAGAAGCAGGGTAAAATTAAAACACGAAATTGTTTTTGATCCATTGTTTGAAAAATAACAAAAGTAGAGTCACTCTTGGTACAATAACTCACAAAATGATGAATAGAATATCATGAAATTTGGTCAGGCGTCTTTCGAAGGTTAGTACTAACTGAAAAACAGGTAAATGCAGTAAACTTCGCGCCATCTATGTGTTATGCCCGGGACTTTTCAACCCATGTGTTAGATGAACTATAGTCGTACTTAAAGCACGTCAGACCTTTATAATGGTTATATCGCAAGAACGTTATGGTTCGTATTCGATTTTCATTGAAAGGGGAGACGGAACATCATTTTGATGAATATCGGTATCGTGTCGCCGAGACCTATCGAGACCAAACGAGGTCGAGAAAGAGAATTATCAGCAGTATTTTATGTATTGTTCTTTCATTACAGGAGAAGAATCGGGTGGTTTGAAAGGGTACACGGGGAAACCTTTGCCAACTTATCGTCCATCGTCTCAATTGGTACCACTTGGAGGTGCAGCAAGATTGTTTTGCGAGGCTTACCTTGGCAAGGTCAATCTACCGGACGCGAAAAATTCTGTAACGTGGTCGAAAAGCGACAGCAACAACACCTTACCGAATCATGGAAGAATCTCTCAGCACAGAGTATCCAGGTGAGTTGAATTTACAATGCTCGATAAAATATCACTTTTCTTCGCAAATCCGAATTTTAATTGTATATTATAATAACACCTCTCGACTTGGCACAGTTTTTCACATCTCCCATGATATTTAAATGAAAAAATAACAGAGCCACAAATGAATCGAGCATGAATTTGACGAATATAAAAATTCAAATGATATTTAAAATAATGGGAAAAAAGTACGAACGCAACTCGTTTTGCTAACCAGTTGAATGTCATTCACATAAAAGCGTAACATATTATTTTCTTCTTGTTCGTGAATGATAGTTAACAACCATTCGAAGCTACTTGCACGCTTGTACATACATGTACCTACCGTACAAATATACGCATCATTCCATCTCACTGACTTTGCAACTGAATTTTCCTGGAAGAGAGAACGTCCGTGGCATCATGGAGCATCACTGTCGTGAATACGAGAAGCAAACGGTGATGCAACCAGCGGTTCACCGCTGATGTAAAGTCGTCTAGTTTAGTTGGGCGTAAAACGTATTTGGTCAGTCAAATACGGTCGCGCATTCGCGTGGACTTGTACACTCACACGGACACTGATATATCGTATACGGTTCAACGTTCCCTTTAATCCAAGAACCCCTACGGCACGCGTGTGTGAACAAGTTTTTACAGTAATGATATAAACACGCACCCCTAATCCTAAGTTTCGTTTTTTCTAAATCAGTGTATTTCGAATTTTGAAGTTGCATGCTCAAATAAGTTCGGAATTTTGATAAATAAAAAGAATTCGAGGAAGATTCAATAAATAGTGTACAAACGTAATGAAGAATTATATTGAGCTTCATTACCTATGCGGTCGGTGTTTGTTCTCTATTACGCTTGGTATGCTTCTATAGATGCGTATGTCAATAATTGGAATACCCAATATGAATGGACGAAATAATTGCTAAATTCCGATATATGTCGTATAGCTAAACCGATCGATTATGAAATGCGAGCAGGAAATGATGATACATGATGGACAAGTATTCGACACTTTCAAGAAGAGAGCATTGGTTGTCCCTTAACAGTTACAACTTTATGATATTTTATACATTCTTCAAATATTCTCTCTTGAAAAATTAATACGTTCGTTCATTCCTTCGCATAAATCATTTATTCATTCCGACGAATATTTGTTCCGTTCTTTCCGTTTATTTGATTCGCAGAAATTCTTTCTGTATGCGAAGCAGACCTATATAAATCCAGTAGGGTTTTGTTCGTATGTCTAATATTTCATGGCCCTTTCAACGAAATAGGAAATCAATCAGCATTTCCATCTTTCTGTCAAATAAATGTACGGGAAGGAAAAAAAACGTGTAACGTTACTACAGCAACAGGAATTCGCTGTAAATTCAACAACAAGAGTAGTTTAAGTAAGTTGAACAGTAGCGTATTTTATCGCAGTTTTTTTTTCTTGCATTGAATCAAATCCAACTGACGTTCAGAAATTTTATTTAATTTTTTTGTTGTTGTATATATCGTGAATGGAATGGGATGCTGGTTAAACATTTTTCATAAATTTATTTGAAAGCATTTCAATCCGCTTGAATTTGGTATAGGTATATTCATTCCATATTTGGAAAACAATAACCGCATAGAAATGATTCAATTACTGTTTTGTCGTTGAATAAATTCTTGATGCATTGTTAACATTGTTATTCAAGCCAGAAGTGAAGCACGATTGAATGTGTGTTCATTTAAAAAATAGAAATCCATGGAATTCGAATGATTCGAATTCTCAACTGTCGTTTAATAAAGAAATATTTTCATGCTTCGGGTTAAAAGAGAGTGAGAGAGAGGAGGGTGGAGGGGGAAGGGAGTAGAAAAAAATTCCAATAATATTAAGAGCAATAAGGATTATTTGTGAGTGATTAACCGTTGTTCAAGCTGAAGTATTTCTCACTCTCCGTTATCTAATAATATTTCCCGTTGATGTCTCTCTCTCCTTTACCTTCACATTCCACGTTACTGGAATGATCGTTTCGAAATTGTATTTTCTGCTGTCTTCCTGTCATTTTTCTTACATTTTTCCAATTTTCTCCTCAAACATTTAAAACATTCGACCTTGAAAGTGAATCATGTTCCAAGAATGTAGGCATTTTTTTCAAGATTCCCGTATTCGGTTTTTATTCTTTCATCCCACGTACACAGTAAAAATTTCATATTACATATTACCATATTTATATTGTACTTTTGGGATATACTTGATTATGTCGTTAGGAACCACAAGTATACGAGCATTCACCATACTCTCTCGTGAGGATGAAGATAAATGTGTTATAACTTGAAATAAATATAGTTCTGAGCCTCATAATGAAATATATCCCACGAGTACCATAAAAATATAGTAATCTTTAATATAAACTTTTCTCTGTGTATTTACAGTTTTCTCGATTTTATAAACGATAGAGAAGAATTCTTAGAAATACGGGAGAATACACGGAAATGGACTCTAAGAGTTACTTGAAATTCCTATTGCGGGATGATGTTGATTTTATTTTGAAAAATTGAGTTGGCGGAACAAATTCATGTTACGTGAAAAGTTTGCAGACGATAGCTCGGTATCTTTTTTTTTTTTTATCATCGTGGACAATAGAATGGTTGATGTAACGTTGTGATAAGGGATTCCGTCTTGACTTTGTTACAGTATCACATTGGTTTGAATTGGTGTTATAACTGGGCTGATCGCCGAAAAACTAAGGGAAAAAAGGCGCAAGTAGTAACTTCGTGTTCATGCTCAGACCGTATCGAGACTTCGTACACGGAGAAAAATGCAGGCTGAAAATATAATAATCCCCAACAAAAATTTGAGGATATCTCTCAAAATCTGAGAATATTTCTTAAAGAGAGGTTCTCATCGAGCGAATTCTGAAATAAGGTGATTTTTGCGATTTTTTTTTCCTAAGAAGGAAGTGAATTAGGAACTCAAGTTGTTTGAAACTGATGAAATGGGTCTTAATTGACGGATTCGTATCCCGAAACTTTAAAGGTGTTTGTCTGGGAACAATGTTTTTCAAGTTTGGTTCCACGATATCCCAAAAACTACTGAAGGGATCGCTCTCCTTTTTTTATTTTGAAGCTGATTTAATTTATTAGAGGATGAACCTAAATGGAGATGACATTTGCCTTTTTTTCTTTTTATAGCAGTTTAAAGAGCGAAAAAAAGGTGAAAAAACGCTACCAAAAGTTTGCATGTCCGTCAGTTTTTTAATTTTAGACTTTTCATTGGTTTTATGTGTACAACCTCCAACAAATATAATATATTTCATAAAAATTGTTGGATTTTTGATTACTGATCATTTTTGTAAGTACTATAGTCAGTGGTCCCAGATAAAATGCGGAGTACGCCGTTAATTGGCTTATTCTTTTGAAGACTGCGATATGAATGGTTGGCTCTAGATGAATTACCCAATCAGCGACGATAATACCGCATTTTTTCTGGCAACAGTGGCTATAGTGACGCCCGATGGATCACTGTTTTTTAAGATGGTTATGTTTCAACACGTATCAACATTTTCCATGGCATTATTTTTTACTGAAAACATTCTTTTATGTACTTGAAGAGTCAATTAACAAGCATGAAAAACCTCGAGTTCTTCATTTACTTTCTCCCATAAAGAAAAAAATTCGAGAAAATCACCTCATTTTGGGGTTGCTAGATGAGAACCTCCCCTTGAATGTATAATGAAGATAAAACGGTTCACATTTATGTTGAATTTTATTTGGAAAACAATGAAAAATTATCAATACTTAACAAACAATAGAAAATAATAAAAATTTCCCAAAAGTTGCGCATGAAATTTTACAAAATGAACGAATAGAATTTCGAAATTTTGTTATCCACTTTATAAAATTTAATGCACGACGTTCGAGAAATTCATATTATTTTGTATTATTTGTTGAATATTGATAATTTTTCATTGTTCTTCAAACAAAATTCAACAGAAATGTGAACCGTTGTATCTTGATAATACATTTAAGAAATATTCTCAAATTTTTATCAAAAATTACTGCATTTTTCTCCGTGTACACTCAGGAAACAAAATACCTAACTGCGGTACCTGAAATTCAATCAATCCAGCGAGCATGTTTTGAATTCTCTCGTGCATATCGGAATTTTCCGACGAACAATTTTTCTTCCATAGATATTTGATTTTTCAAATTTTACGCTCACAGTGCAGATTAGATAGAACGAAGGGAGTAAATGATAAATTAAATCTCAAACCGGAGGATCGATGAAGCAAAACGTTATCGTATTGAACGAAGTGCGAATATTGAAGTATCACGAGAGACAAAATTGAATTCCAGAATTTCTACGAGTATGCACCGCGTGCATCGGATGAACCAAATGAGAGCGTATGGAACATTTTGGAATATGACAAACATCAAGTTTGGACAAAGGAAATCACGTTGATGTCGCGTAGAAGGAATTATATAAATGAAGGTCAGATGATTTCCATAAACATTTAATAAATGTGTGTGTGGTAGGGAATTTTAGTATCGATTTTCAAGAAAAACAGCATCTGTCGACGAAAGGTGTGACAATCATGTTTCTTGACCTGCGAATTGAATTGAATCAAACTCAAGCGATAAAACAGTGAAAGATACAAGTAACTCATAAATATAGGCGAGAGTCGGGTATAGTGGGAATAAGTTTGCATTTGATTTCATAAAAGGTATGAAAGTTGGAATCTGTGGGAACTCGATTTAATTTTGAAACACGTGAACGCACACGAATCTCAAGCTGATGCGCTAGTTCATCAAATTTTCGGAAATTAAAAAGCTCAGGTAAAATAGGAATTGCGCAAAACTTGTTGAAGAACAATATAGAGATTGGAATTCAAATAACAATATTCATTGATTTGGAGTTTATATACTGTGGAAAATAGTCTGAAATTTTCTAAATCAGATGAATATGAAAATTTAAAGCGGCAATTTTGAAAACTTTGACTCATGCGTCTTATGAGAAAGGGAAGTCTCCAAAAACAATGGAATATGAAAACAAGCTTGAGTACATTAACTATAATTTCTTGGTTGAATCAATCAAATTTTTAGTAGCTGTCATTAAGAATATCCAGTCGAGACGTTTTATTTCCAGTCACTTTAAGATTTTCTCTGAGTGCTCTCTAAAATCTTTGGAGTGAGATTTCACTCTTTAGCCAGCCAGAAGTGAGCCTGTCGAATTTTCGAGTGAAATTTCCACTCTTTTAGAGTGATATTCTAAGGTTTGAGGTTAGAAATTCACAATCACTTCGACGCTAGAGTGAATTTTTCACTCTAAAAGGGTGAGAGGTCACTCGAAACGAGTGAAAATTCCACTCGAAGCGGACAGGTTCACTTCTGACACTTGGTGGAGTGAAACGTGCGATTTTTTACTCTTTCAGATTTAGAGAGTGCGGTTGATGCTTGATAAATCTATTGGACCCAGTCTGGCATAACTATCGACCCAAGCCTGGCTTGATCTTATCATTCCCAAACCTGAGTCAAACTTGGTAAAAATGTTCATGACGAGTCTTGGCAGGTGTGGTGCCAGATTTGGTCCACGATTAGACGATTGGTGAGGTCATAAGCAAAAAACTTTTTAGAGTTCCAATAAAATAATAAGGAAAATTCTTGTTGGGTGTTTATACTTCGTAAATCCGTAACGTTCCCCGTTGATGAAATGATTTTTCAAGCGGAATAAACTCATTCGTGAACCAATAAAAAGAATTTAACTCTGTAGGGAGAGTGATAAGTACGATATAGTACAATATTTGAAGAAAATTCAGAATCGATTTTTCATAACGATACTCCTCGGTAACGGTTATACAGTCATTGTTCGAATCAGTATATATCCTCCGGAGAGTGGCAAGAACTGGATGGTTCACCTTAACTACCGGTTATATGAACTCTCCATCTTCAGGTCATGCATCATCAAGTTTTGATCGGCTTTCTCCCTGTTTTTTTTTTCTCCTTCTTGCAGTTTGATTACTTTCGAGGGGAAAAAAAGAACTCTACAAAGTAGATTCGATATCATTCATTCACGATGAATTTGTTCACACGTCATTACTAAATTGCGATTGTATTATTTTTTCGAAAGCGATAAATCCACTGAAAATTTACTGGCACGGCAATCGTATTCATAAGAGATATTTGAGTACATTGACAGTAATATCTGAAAATGAATAGAATTCTTGTGAAACGTCTGATCCACGTTTCTCGCTTTCAACTCTATCGAACATGAAAATTCGATGGCAATGAATGGGACGGGGGGAATGCTTTTCTTCACTTCGTAAATCGAAAGGATCGGTGATCTCGTTTTATATATTCGTTTGATTCAAGAATGGGTCGGGGTCACATTTAAAATATGAGATGCAGTATGGACCACCCATGGCTATCTCTCGCAATGCTCTTCCCTCCGGTCATTTTCTCTTTGTTTCAACCTCTCGGTCAATTCTCCGCGCCAGCAGTTTATAGCGGCTATCTCGGTACAGAGACTCGCGATCTTTCACGTCGAGACGAACCAAGAGAAAAGATCCTTTTACAAGTACCATGCGACGCCCTCTGGCGACCTTGGTATCATGATCCGCTTCATACCAATTTTCTTTGACCCAACCTCCACCTTAACCGACCTTGAGGGTTCCATGGTTTTTAACTCGAGTAACGTATTTAATCTTCGTGAGCTTCATTCAATTGTTTCTGAAAACGTTTGGATACCGTGTATTCACTTTTTTTTTCTTTTTTCAGCCGAGGAACTTTATTTGCTCATTTTTTTTCCACGTTTCTTGATAATATCGTCTAACGTACAGGCTCGTAAATTTGATAGAGAATATAAAATCTTGTTATGTAAAGCGATGTAAGCTAGTTTCCAAGTTCTTTTTTCACGAAACTGTTGTACAAATCCTATCGGATAAGTTCTCTAACGAGTTGAGAATAAAATAACTAGCTCAAGAATGCTTGCGTAAAAGTTGTATTTATGCAGAACAGAGATTATGAGGGAGATATTGAAAAATATAAATCCACGCTTCGTATGTGGTTTTTCCCCATGAATGCTGTTTTATTTTTTGGGTTTCAATATGTTTGTCGTGTCACATACTTCGCAATGAATCAAATGACATGTATATAATTGTTCGGAATGAACTACTTTACGGAGGTACACTTCAAAGGTATATAACTGAATGACATGAAGTAACGCAATTGCTGTACAACGTGAGAGCTCATACGTAATTCCAAATGTAATAACGTAAAAGGAATATCTAGATCCTTTGTTTCGTGTTCGATACGTTTTTCAAAATCATCGATTTCTCCCGTCGACGTGATCTCGGTCACGAGGAGATAACATTGTATTTTACGACTATACTTTCCACCAATTCACCCTACTTCCTAGTTCAAAAACTAGAAATTTCGCTCACGTTGCACATCTCTGACATAAATTGACCAATCATCACCCTTTCAAATCTATTTCATCCGAAATCGTATTTTTTGCGTGTAGCAAGCTTCAAATTGGGGAATGAAATTGCATCGCGAAGGAGAGACAATTAAAACTAAGAATTCAATTAACTCTTCTACACATGATGAATATATGAAAACAGAGTTCCATAAGATTGAATCAACAAATAAACAAACGATACGTAAACGGATGAAAATTCCACCTTATAAAAATAAATTTCATGTTTTATACGATAACCACAAAGCGTAGGATCACAAAAATGAAATTCCTCTTGTGTTCTCTTTGATATTAACTTTTTCTCCTCTTACCGTTCTTCTTCTGTTTCTTCTTCTTCTTCCTCCCCCACTCCTTCCCCTTTCTCATTTTTCATTTCTACCGGCAAAGGGTGCGTGACTCTTTGTCCTTCATTCAGCACAAAAGAAAGGAAAACCCAAAAAGAAGACCAAGAGTTGGACTCCCCAGAGACGTTCTACTTTGTATTTTTCAGATAGAGTGAGGGAGAAAAAGAGGATAGAAAGAGAAGGGAGTCATTTTATTGAGAGGAGAATGAAATATCTTTTGAGAAAAGAAAAGAAGTGCACAATTGCAATTGGGTGAGAGAAAGAATTTGTTTTTCAAAGCAAAAATTCTCCATAATCGACCTGGGCCTCCACCATGCGGCAACAACAGCTCTTACTCGAATATTAATTCACCATGAAGTGAAGTTTCGTCTAGCGAGTTTTGTACATTTTAACTACGCGTTAGACGTTTCGAACCTGTTTTCTATAATTCATAGATTTTCTAAAATTTAATAAGAAGCGTTCGGATAACGTTTCCACAGAAAAGGAGATTGTTGAATGCTGATTTAACTCGGACTTTTGTAAGAAAAGTAATCAGTAATTCTTTTACAGCCTACTTTTGGTAGAGCTATTTTTTCCCATTGGTCTATACATGGAAGTAAATAGTAAGACCACAAAAACATCTTCATTACGATACATTCATTTGGAACTGTTATTTACCATTGAAGAAGAATTTGTAGAATCAGAACAGATAGGTCGAGGATTTTGTTTTACTCAGTGTTATATTTAATCCTCTCGCTCATCCGGATTTCCATTGATTCGGGTGACTTCCTGTTCCATAAACACAATTCTCTGCCTGGTAACAAAGAATTTTCCATGCAAAAGCAATCAAATTCCATTTTTAGCGTATATACCGTTATATATGTATAATTTAATTTTTATCGAATAAAATGTTCAAATAATAGGTCATTAATTTATGTATATGTATATACTCAAAGGAGAAGTTTTATTCTCACAGCTAATGCATTTGATATCTATTGTCGATCTGCCGTGTATTGCATTCGAGGACCGAAAGAAAAATGAGATGACGGGGGGTTCCTTTTTCACGAAAAAGAAGCGAAAACGGGAGATTCGCTGACGCAGGTTTTTGCGGGTGATCTCGAATCGCTTTCGTATACCCTGCCTGCCCTTTTTCCCTGATCCGGGCACATTGCACTCGTGAAGCGAAACGAGAAAACCTGACTTGGTCGACTGACTGGTCTGAGGAGGGAAGTGATTCATCTATCTTTAAAGAGAGGAAATTGGGAGCCAACGTGAAAGCCTGGACAATTCGGATTATATATATATATATACTATCTTTCATTGTTCAGTGAACAAAAATATTGTCTCAATCGAAAATTGAATATTATCCATTACGTTACTGCTATGAACGAATCAAAATAATATTTATCGAACAGAAAGAAGGCGAATGAAAACAACAAATGATGATATTCAAGTTTCATGCACAAACTTTGCTCAATTCATTTGATATTAAATTGAACTTTGTTTAAGAAGTTTCTTGAATATAAATTCATCTCGCACATCGAACTTCTTCAGCATTTCCTCTTTCTTTCGTACCCTTATTTCATTTCCTTCTCGGCATAAAGAACAATGCGCAATTTCTTTTCATTTTTCCCTCCTTTTCGGCGAGCGGTACCTCACTATTAATGCACGGTGTGAAACTGGGTCGACTTCTATTAATTGCTTCGCGTTCATCTGTCTGCTCCTGTGCTCAGCCACCCTTCTTTTCCTATCCCTCATTTTCGTAATATCCATAGTCATCTTTATCCGAGTGGGAAAACGCTTTAATCGGATATTGTGCTTTTTGAATATCGCTCCTTCAACAGTGTAATCTGAACTGTCTCATCATTTCTTATTACTCACTTTCTTTTCTAAAATTATAAAAAAATACGCGTGTTTCCAAGAGAAGCTAGGGATCGAAGAGTAACAATAAATATATATACTTATAGATGAACTTTGATTGTTTTCATTTGTCGTTTTGTATACTACGAACAAAAGATATGAAAAATGCTTGATTGAGGAAATCCCAGTTTTCCCTTTACGTTGTTCCTCGTCAGAGACATTCAGGCACAAATTATAAAATTTCTGATGAAAATAAAATATAATAATAGTGAAACTCGATGATTCGATGACAAGCGAGACGAAGGGGCTAGCGTTGAATAAACAAATTATCTGATGTTCTTCGAAAAAAGTGCGTCCCTATTCAATCACGATAATTATCATGAAAAAGAGAAAATTTACGAGAAATTTAAAAAAATGAGGAAATATTTCACTTCGCGCTTGGTAAGACGCTCATATAATTCGTGCACATGCCTCAAGAGAAAATGAGGTAAGTGGAGGAAGATGAGCGGAATAGGTGTGGATGCTAGATAGAAGGTTGAGTAACGGAATGGAGAAGAGAGATTTTAAGGGATGAGAAGAATAAGCAGGTTTATATGTTGGGATTGCAGTAAAGCAGGGAAACGAGATTTCAGAAATATAGGTAAATTTAGAGTTGCCAACTTTGAGAGTGCATTTTTCTGGGATTCTGTCCAAGAAAAATCAGGATTATTTTATTGAGAAAAAAAGTTGTCAATCATGTTTGATTTAAAATGATATAATGTCAGCCCATCAGGCAGTACATATCACTCCCACAATCCGAGAAAACATTACAATCATTTAAAGCTTATCCTAATGAATTAACGTTGAAAGCAAATCTTACGATTTTATATCATTTATATTCTATGTAACACATAATTATTTTTATGAATGTTTGAATTCTTGAATGAATTAGGTTCAACATATTGCAACATATTAAATATAAAATTACAGATAAGAGCCAATTTCACCAAGATAGATGCTATGAACTAAAATATTTTATGATTTGTCAAAAGTTCAGTGTGGAAAAAATTGGCAAATTCACCTAGAAATTCTTCGGTAATTCAGGCAGCAATTTACCCGGGGAAGAAGAACTCGGAAAAATAACCAAGATCTTTTGATAATGATAGCAAAAGATGTGGTAAACATACTAATTCTCCGAGAATTCTACCGAAGAAATATGTTGAATCGTTCATTGAAACGAATTAGTAGTCGAATAACAAAATACTCAGAATCTTGCAGTATTTCTTTAAGCGATGTTTTCAGTTTGAAAATTTAAAAAGTTGAATAAAATTTTGTGGGTGTGAATTTTCGTTTCGTTTTGTTTCTATAAACCATTCAAACTTCAGCAATATGAAAAAATTCGATAAGTTTATCAAAAATGATGGGGGAATTTTTTTTCTACTGTTTTGTATAGTGTTTGCGCCATTGTAGATGATGAGGAATGTTTTATTGAAACGAATTAGTACTCGAACAATACAATATTCAACTGTTACAGGGAGAAAAATGCAGATCGAAAATATAGTAATCTTTGATAAAAATTGGAGAATATTTCTGAAAATCTCAGAGTACTTCTTAAATGTATATGTTGGATCGATTCTGTCATGGATTTTTGAGTTTTGTACGCTTGATTGCGTGAAATACTAGATTCGCTGGTATATCGAGAATATACCTGCATTCTGAGGTTATACCTATATCAAACTGCATTCTTCTCAAGAATACCAGACTTTCTATGTACTTTTGAAGAGAACGTTTGATATATAACATCAAACTGCAAGTATATCATCAATATACTACCGAGTCTAGAGTAATTGGTAATAAGAAATGTTTCTCCGTGTAGTTCCTGAAAGATTTGGCGACATGAAGGATGAGGATAAATATGTTGAAGATTGAACGATGTCTAAACGATAAGAAAAAGGGTCTAGTTGAATATTCAGCAGCAAGGAAATTTAGACATTCTAAATAAAAATTTAGTTGCGTGGAATAAATTTTATTCACCACAACTAAATGTTTCACTTCCATCGAATAAACCGTCTGATTAATATTTCAAACTCCTAGACTTTTATTTACCCCAGCTAGAATCTAGCTAGATACCTTTCTCTCAATGCCAAATCGGGGAAGTCGGCAATCCTAATCGAATCTATCGTTCAAATCTAGAGGTATTCTTTTGTAATGCACTGCCGATGAAAATAAAACATAAAGAAACATCACCTTTCTTTCACGAACACGTATCGATGAAGAAGCGCATGCAGGATGAATGTCATCTTCTCTTTCGAAGTTGCTTGAGATGAAGAAAGAAAGGAGATGAGATTTTGTAGGAAAAGTGGTTGAAGAGGTCGTCGAATCGTCGAAATCGAATTTCATGGTTGGCCGAGTCCCCTTTTCGCGGCTCGGCAAGCAACACCTGTGACAACGACAACGGTAACGTTTCTCCCTCTAAAACCAGAGCCAACCAAACCAATTTATCGTCGATAACGATCAAGCCTCTGAAAGAATAAGGGAAGAGAACGCGCATCAACGAGAAGTAAAGTATGTTACATGATAATGACGATATTACACATAATTCAGATCTAGAAGAATCCACCATTCACACTTTAAAAAAGCATTAAATTGCATACACAGCGGACCCATGCAAAAATTGAAACTGGATCCAGTACTGTTGCGGGAATTACAAGTCACACTGAGAAAAAAAGCAACATGGTCACAGAAACAATACACGCATGGTGAAGGGTTTGTGGTTCCTAAGCGTGTGTTTATAATGACAATGGGTGCCAGGCTGGGTTCATCCCCTTTAACCCAGTATTGGGGAATGAAGATGGGGCCCATGTTGACTCAATCTCCACCCTGTTGTGCTTTCCCATACAATTATGGTTGGTAGAAAATGGAAATAATGAATTTTAGTGCGGGCACATTTGAACCTGGCCCCAATTTAGACCAAGATTGGGGTGAATTTATATCCCGAGCATGTGTATACAACCCTCAGCGTGTATGAATGAAGCTGGGAACGATGTTATCATCTCAGGATTGGCCCCACCCTGGGCTTAGATTGGGCCCGCCGTTGATACACACTTGAGTTACAGTAACTTGAAATTCAATTATGATAACCATAAAAACAAAACAAAATCACATAAATCTAGTTGTGACAACTATATGACATACACTGTAAAAAATTTTTATGGGAAATTTCACATACATGTATGTGCAGTGATGCACAGCCATGGAAATTTCCCAAATGCCTGGGAAAATCACTGTAAATTTACAGTAAAAATTCAAACAAGCAATTTTAATATAGCTAATCAATTTGACAGTACTGATCCGAAACACGATTATGATAACAAGATTCTCTTAGTGCAGTGATGCCAGCCGACCTGGCATCACTGTTACCAGTGCTGGCGAATTCAAACAAGCATAATAGAGCTAATCAATTTGACAGTACTGATCCGAAGTTGGTATGAAATACGACTGCGATGTTCATGGAATGTGTAAAAACCATGTAGAGGAGCTTTTTTGCTGTTGTGTCGCGACTCTGGCGATTGGTAAGACCCGATGAAGATTGATATCTACCAGCCAAATAACATAATAGAAAAACGATAATCATGCAATAATGTTCAAATTGTTTTCGATAGAATCTGGTAAATAAATTCCCTCCCTCCCCAGCACTGAACTGTTTCTTCATTTTTGTCAATTTTCACCTAGAAATCTTTCTGTTTGTACGAAAATTATTCCTCATTCGAATCATCACCTTTGGAAAACCGATTATCTATTTCATACAATTACGTTGTTCCAACCTGGATAGAGGATAATAACACGAGCTGTTGCGGTCGAGAATATTGATATTACAATGTAATTCATAGGTTAATGGATACGATAATATCTGTTACACGAATTCGATTATCATCGTACAGCGAGAGAACTGAAAGAAAATATTATTAATATCCTGAATGTGCAAGCAAATGCACTTGAAATGCGTCCGGGTGATATGATAATCGTGATTCGTCTATATTTACATCAATTGGTTGTTGCTATTGGTTTACGACCGTAACTGAGATACGGCAAAATTTACGAGGACCGAATCGTTGTCAATATTATACATCGGTAAAACGGCCATACCACACTACACGGTAATTCGCTTCATCCTCCATCGATCACCTCCAAGAGTGTATATTATGGGTTCTGAGAGGGTGGGGGAGGTGGGTTCTTAACCAGAATGGCGATCGTAACTGAACGAGATATGAGTTATTGGCCCTACGTGCAAACCATCCTGAGAAAGGGAGAGAAATAGAGAGTGAGAGTTGGTATGGCTCTCGTCATCACGATAAATATATATATATAGAATCATCCTTTACATGACATAAATCTAAATTCACTCTATACCCATAACGCATGAAGATAAGAAAAAAAAATAATATCGAGTGTTTCATCGTATCAAGGGAGAAAGTAAAGTTATATTGCTCGAATCGTGTATCGAGAAATTGGATTGTTTTTAATAGCTCTCTGTTACGTTGAAAAATACATACGATATTCGACTCTCCATAAATTTAGCAAATTCCTGCTATCTACCGCTCATTAATTTAGGAAGAGGAGCTCAAAAACTTCGGATTTTCGGCTTCAAATCTTGACTTACACGAAGAAAAAAGATTTCGCTATTCTAACGAATCCGTCTTTGCTATAAGTCAATATATAATCACGAAAAATGGAAATTTAGGTTCTCAGAAATTTTTGTCCATCATGTACACGGAAAAAAATACTCCGGTTAATATATGGACAGCAAGAATTACTGCTATTTTAACCGGAATTCTAGTTAAATGAATCAAGTCTCCGGCAAATTTAACAAGAATTCCAGTAAAAGTCACAGATATTCCTTGCTGTCCATATAGTAACCGGAATTCTGGTAAAATTAACAATTCATTTTTTTCCGTGTAAAGTTAATATTTGGACGATTTGAAAGAATAATTCGAGCTATTACAATCTTAGTTGAATTTTACAGCTGACAATGATGTAAGATTTACATCAGTTATGGTATATCTCACATTCGCTGTTGTAAAATCAATTTGAATTGTAGTAGCTCGAACTATTTTTGAAATCGTCCAAATATTGGCTTCGCAAGATGTAAACTTTACATCTTTTTTCTCAGGGTGGCTTTAAAATCACAAAAAAAAAGTTGTTTTGGATAACCATTCTTCCGCAATTTAAAGAATTTTCCTACACTAAAGAAAAAATGTCGTTGAGACTACAATATATTTCTTTGAACCAATTAAATATTTTATAGCAGGGTTGGAAAAAGAACATGTTCTTTTGTTTAAAACTATTATTTCTCTTTGAAACATGTTCAAAACACTTCGTTTCAAACAGGGTGTTTTAACCCTGCGTATGTACACTGGATCTTTTAAGGAACGTGACTTAGTTTACAACACACTGAGAAAACGTTTGTTTCGGCGAAACAAAATTTTGGTTGAAATGAACGCAAAGAAACTTTTTGGTGGGCTGAAATAAAATGTATTCGTCTGTATGAAAGCCTTAATTATTGTGAACCAAATTTTGTTCACCCCAAATAAATTTTATTCCAGCCAACCAAAAAGTTTCTTCGCGTTCATTTCAACCAAAATTTTGTTTGGCTGGAACAAACTGTGTTTTCAGTGCACCGTGTCTCGAAAAACAAGTGTACCCACGCAAGGTTAAATATACCAAGCGTGTTTTATAGGTACCATTGGATGAAATACTTTCTTGCCTCTGAAAGAAAAAATGATTTAATATATTTATATCTTCATGGTTATGTAAACATACACGGAGAAAAAGTATAAAACTCCTCGAGCAGAAAAATTGTATGGACGGCCTCATCTTCGATATGGGCCCAATCAGGTAGTAATAGGGCACACCTTATTTTGACACCCCAGATCTGACCTCAGTGAGGCCCTCATTTGGCACGCCTGAATAGAATTGGCCAGATCTGGTCCTGATGGGTTTGTAATTTGGCATGCCCTGCCATGTCGTATAAGGCTGATCAGATCGGGGCCTGATGGGTTTGTAATTTGGCACGCCCTATCATCCGTTCCTGATGAAAATCACTCTGATGCAGTGTTCGATTATTCGATGAGCTGGGAAATCACAATTTAGTCACGTGACTGATTCTTCGTCAAGTAGTGCTATTTGTCAAGAGTGGGTTGGTTGGCGGAGTTTTGGTCAATTTGCAATTGAATTTTGATCCTTTTTGTCGATAGCTATGTGCACATTTATCATAGACTATGCAGATATTTGTATTGAGCATTCAATTGAGATTAGATCTGGAAAACCTTAGAGTCTTCAAGGATACTAGTGTACCGGTGGAGTAAATATTCTCTCGCTCAGATTACTCCGAACTGAATTCATGAAAATATAATTCTTCAGTGCTTCATCTATTGCGGTACGAGGTCCAAATTTCAAATCCCAAAAAATATTGTTTTTCAACATTTTGAAATTACAACACTTGGCACTCTTATGGCATGCCATGTGTGGTCCACATCCGGTAAGCCATGTATGGGCCAGATGTGGTTTGCCACATCGGGCCCTGATGCAACGGTGCGTTACATTCAGCCTCTGATCCCTTAGTACTTTCCATATCAGGACCCGATTTGAAATGAGGCTTCCCAGATCTGGTCCTGATCGAACACCCAATATCAATTTCTACTCGGGTCTTTCTTATTTTGCTTGCTATACTTCAGAAACAGGATTACAAATGAACAACTAAATTTTTTTTTTCAAATTACGCTTTATAAAATTCAACGTTCAGCGTTAAAAATTTCAATTCTACCTATTGCCTTGTAATTTACCATATTTTCATGGGGATATTCATTTTACAAACCTTCCTGTTTCTCCGTGTATGATGAACTTTGTTTTATCGGTAACAGATTTCTTCCTATCCAACACAGTAAAAAGTAAAACTTACTTCCAACCTTAATATCGGCTTATTTCAAGATGCAGCCAAAACTAGCCCTATTTCAGCTGAAAGTAAGCATCGAAAACAAATGCCGACACAATGGAAAAGACTGAATTTCAGTCAAGTTTCCAAGTAAGATGCAGCCACTTTCAGTCGGACTTTTTACAGTGAAGAAGAATACAAAAATAGCCCTTTTCGAGATTCGTACACTAACATAAAACCTTAAAATTGAAATTGATGTCAAAATTTCGCGCCAAAATACTTGAAAAATTACCGTTTGTGCCCATCTGAAGAAGCTTTCGATTGCTCCAAAGTAATGGTCCCTCCAAAGTAACCCTTTGTTCATCCCAGCAGCTGATAGCAATAGCCCGACTGGAAATTCAGTCACATCTGATCGGGTTAACCCGGCCAGGTCCTGATCAGTTCTTAATCAAACATCGGGTTAACCCGATTGAATTTCTAGTCGGGAGAATTGAGGCAAATCACTCTTGTGTTTCTGTCACAATTCAAATGAGCTGCATTGTGAAAAATTTTTACTGGAAGTCATCAACCAGTACATTGTATTGGGAATTCTAGTACATTTACGGAAACATTTCAGCACATTCAGTAAAATCTCGTTAAAATTCCAGTAAATGTACTGGAAAATGATATTCCCTCCTCGTTATAATCGCAGTGGCAGATTTATAAATGCTCTATTCCTTTTTATTCGATGTATAAAAAAGTAAGTAGAAATTTACTGCACCTTGGTACTGGAAAATTTCAGTGAATTCTTTTTCCAGTAGATTTACTGAAATTGTACAGATCTTGTACTGTGAAATTCGAATTTCTGTAATGAAATTCTACTGGAATTTTCAGTTTGATGTACTGGTTAAGGACTTCCATCGAAATCCTGGAATTTTCCAATAAAATTTTTTGATATTGTTCTTTGTTATAAGTCGATTGAAGAGCACGGAGAAAAAGTTGCTGTAAAATCTATCGTACCTCCGATAAATATAGGGATAAAATTGAATTGCTGTAATTTATGCTAACATATCCATTAGATTTATCGTATTTTTTCTCACCATTGCCGCAAATTTTCATTTTTATCGAAGACTACGATTGATTGAACATGAATTTCAGTATAAATTACAACAATTCAAAGCTATCCCTATAATTACAGCAATGTTTCTCTGTGAGGGATAACAAATTTCTAAATCCGTCACTGTATACTTGACCACAAATACATCTGGAGCATTGTATACAATTTGTGAGTATCAAATTGCGTAATGTTTCCATCAAATCATTTTTACACAGTTTGAATGAATTTAGTTGAAATTTGTTGTTTGAGCAAAAATCCATTCTATCGATTGTTTGTTTTCACGTGAAAAAAAGGAAGCTTCGATGAGAGAAGAGGCTTCGATGAATCTCGTGGAAATTGGAATAGCTCGGTCCTTTTGTTTCTTCAATCAATACGCTGGGAAGAAAAAGAACAGAGAATCTCCTCCTTGTTCTTTTGGAATCTATTAAAAATAAATGGTAATTGTATTCTATGGAATAATCTTTCTTTTTGATTCGATTGACAGGATTCATTTCGTGGTTGGTTGTCTCGATACCCATCTTTCTCAAAACCCTCTTTAAATCCAAATCAATCAAAAGTACAGAAAGTCAGTGAAATTTCACTGCCAATCGGTGTTAAGTCTTCCCCTGGTTGAATCGATGAAGACTCAACCCTGTTTCTCAATAGAATTTTACCGATTCGTGTTTAAAAAACGAAAAAGAGAGTGAATTCTTATTTTCTTCTATTCCCCCACTTTATTTAGAAACATCACGATTTACTGAAAAACAAAATAGATTTGTGTATTCTTCAAAGAAGCAATTGATATCACGCAAATACGTTATGAGAGAATCATTCCGATTATGGTCGACCCACTTTCATTGTGACGAAGCTTCGAAGCTCTCAAACGTACCTGATTCACAATCTCCAGAGAATTCCTTGTATATCTCACATGAAATGACCTATCCCACTTCAACGGAAATTTTCCACTATTTCAATGTACGTAGAAATGTTGGTATAAAAATGATATTGCTGTGAGAGTATTGAATTTGGAAGATCACCTTTGATTCCCATTAAAATATTGCACAGTTGAAGAACACGAAAGAATCTCTGCTGACATGTGAACTATCATCACATATCCGCTCTGCATCGATTTCTCTTCGCCATACAAAATCTTTGTACAGTGCGGAAAATCATAGTGCTCGAGATACTTTGTAATTTTCGCATACATTATGCTACAGACATAAATATATAGAGCTAGAGAAGGGAAGGAATATTGATGAAGATAGTGGAGCAACAATGCCCACGGTAAACTAATTTTCACTGGCGACTATAGAATAATTACAAAGCGCATTGTGATCCGTTGAAGTGAACACATTGCTATTCTCTTCCAAGCTGTCAGCTATACATCTGTTATGTAAAGTATACTAATCGTTATTCGAATCGCAGTAGATTACACTTAATTATCCTTTCATGTAACAAAACCATGCATCGGGCAGTCAAATGAAATCAAATATATTTATTAATATCTGTTCCTACGTAAGAAGATTCGTAGGATGCATGGAGGTATCAAATTATAGCACCCCTTCCAAAGGGTTGTCCTGTATTCGTATACGTGACACGTTCCATGAAACTCGAGATGAACGTAATTCTAAATGGGATGTATACAATTCACGTGCGTATAACGTGTGTATATGATATACATGGGGAAGATTATGTACTAAGAATTAATACATTTATATCACAACCGTGGGATATTTACTTCATCGTGGCAAGAAAAATCATCGGTATATAATATAGTTGAATCTAATTGTTCTTGAGTTGAGAGGAAACGAACTTTACCATTTGAGGACTATTTTTTTTTATATCATTAAATTTGAATGGGAATGTTTCTTTTCATAGCCCGAGTGGGGAAATTTGGACGGTTTTTGTTTTCATGTTTGATTTTCAAACTGATTCTGTCCTGATGGTTGAATAATGCGAACAAAAACCGAACTTTCTCAAAATTTTAGTTTGAATTTCTCTTCCAACGAATTAAAGTGATTGAGGAAATTGACTCCGTTTTCAAACAGTCATGTAACGCTCAATTAGTCATTTTCTGATCAGTTTTGATCTGCAAAAAGTAGACCATATTTCGGTGGGTAATTGACCAGTTTACGAGATTTCAAGGGGATTATCACTTTGTGAGAGGAAAAATTGACGTTGTTTTCAAAGTGTTGCCATGGAGTCAAAAAATATTATAAATTTATGAGGTTTTTTGCATGTGAAAGTACTAGTTTTTGGGTACAAAAATAACACTTTTTATTCAATTTTTTTAATCCAACATGGCGACATGGTAGTACGGTCAAAAAAACATTCTTTTTTCTTATGGTTGCAACGGGCTTATCGCTACAGGTCACAATTTTCAACCTACAACAGAAAATAAAAAAGTTCCTTAAAATATAGCTCGAAATCCAGCTATCTACGTAGGATTTTTTCGATAACAGCTTTTTTACCGATTTTATAGTCGATTTTTTCGAAAAAATCGAGAACAAATTTCAAAACGACGCCATTTTCTTCAAAATTTGTTTTTCAAAAAAATCCTACGTAGATAGCTAAATTTTGAGGAACTTTTTTATTGTTTGTTCTAAATTGAAAATTGTGACCCATAGCGGTACGCCCGTTTGAACCATGAGAAAAAAAAATGTTTTTTTTGGCCGTACTACCATGCTGCCATTCTGGATTTAAAAAATTGAATAAAAAGTGTGTTTTATACCCAAAGGTTAGTACTTCCATATGCAAAAGATCCCATACATTTATAATTTTTTTTGACTTTATTACCCCTTCAATAGGTCAATAATTATGACTGGTAATTGTTCAATTCCAACCAGTAACGAACCAGTTTTCGATTTCTTATAATGGCTGATTTTAGTCCAATTTTCATGACCAATATTCAGTTGGTTTGAAGTAAGCATAGGGAAGTTTTTCTCCTCCTTGTAGAATTTTGAGCACTAGCATGGCGTAACGTAGGTAAAATGTAGCCGAGGTTTGACAGCTAAGCATGGCGTAAACCTGAAATGATAACATCATTTTATGATTTATCAATGTATTTTCCCAATGGAGTCCCATCGTTGATAAAAAGGAATGGCAATTGAATAAACCATCAGTGGCAAACAATTGAAAAATTTGTCTGTCAATGTTGCGCCAATAATAAAACTATAAAAAATAATTAACCTAAAGATATATACAAAGTATCCGCATTTGGGTGAGCCAAAAAAACTAACCTCCCCAATTTATGTGTTAAAATGGATCCATATAACGAGAAACAAATTCCCCCGTTTGGCAAAATTTTCAGCTCAATTTTAAAAGGTATCGATGGGTATTCAAAATTTCCCATTTGAATAGGACGTAGAAATATTTTTTGCATTCCAAATGCTATAATTTTTGAACCGGTTGAGATGAAAATTTTTCCTTGGCAGATTCGCTTAGGGAATTAAAGTCTCTGAAAAATGATCCCAGAATCCATTCTTTTGAATAAAAAATTCGTATATTTACGGGCCATGGAAGTGAAACAAAAACACGGACTTTTTGGCCCGTGCACGGAGAGAAATTTATTTGGAAAGATTACCATTTGATTCGTGAACTAGAACTATTCGGAAAAATCAGACAATAATTTTTAGCATAACTCCTAATCATTGCCAGCTGTGATGGTAAAAATCCAAATTAATCTCGATTTTTACCATCACAACGGGCAATGATTAGAAGTTAAATTATGAATTATTGTCTGGTTTTGCCGAATAGTTCTAGTTTACGAATAAAATGGTAATTTTTCCAAATACATTTCTCTCCGTGTGAATACACATATTTTTGATTTTAAAAAATCAACTTAGAAATGATTTTTTAGAGAATTCAATGCTCTACAAGAATCTGCCTGGGAAAAATGTTCATCTCAAATGATTCAAATTTATAGCATTTTCAATGAAAAACAATTGTTACACGTGTTATATTTAAATAGGAAATTTCAAATGCCTACCGACATCTTTTAAAATTGAGCTAAAAATTCTGCCCAACGGGGGAATTTTTTTCTCGGTATATAGATCCATTTCAACCCATAAATTCAATAGGTTAGTTTTTTTGGCCCACCCCAATGCACATTTCACAATTTCCGATACATATTATTTGGGATCTTATTGTTTTTCCTTCATTTATCTATAAACAACTCGGTGTCTTTTGTCGCTAAATTTTGCCATGAGAAGTATAAACAGTGTGAATCAGCAGAACAAACAAGAAACTATTGACTGTTCTTTCAGAGAATTGTTTGAGCCTCAGATATTCTTTCTACACTAAGCAAACTGTTTTGTTGTGCCTACTAAAGCATTTTATCATTATATGCATAACTAGATCCCTGAATTAAAAGTGATTTGGTCAAATCTTTTTGGTTAGCATAACCAAATTTTGGTTGGGCATATATCAACCAAATCTGGTTTCTGAGTGTATACGTCCACTGTAAAAAATATACTTCCTAAACTGCCAAAGAAGTTTGGCAGTTTTTTACACAAACTTTTTTTGTAAATTATCAAACAAAAGTTTGTAAACATTCAAAAAATTTTGTGATTTTACGAAGATTTTTGAGAATTCACAAACTTTTGTTCGGCAATTTACAAAAAAGGTTCGGAAATTATTTTTCCAAACCAAGTTTGTAAATTTCCAAGCATTTTTGTTTGGAATTCAACAAATTTTTTTTACAGTGTCTTTCATTAGACTGTAAAGAATATGGGGAGTTTTTCTCCACACTGTTAGTGGATTTCGTCCCCTAATCACGAGGGAATTGTTTTTTCATTAAAAATGAAGGATTTTTTCACCATTTTGAGGAATTATTTCGTTCTGTGAGGATTGAATTCTTTACAAATGAAGGAAAAGTTCACCAAATTATGGTGAAAAATTTTGCTGTCACCATGTTTTTGTGGGGAAAATTCCACAATTATTTTTTCCAGTGTACTCGCGAGAAACACCTGATCAGTAATGTAGCAAAAATATTATATACGGCGGTTCAGAAATTTATATTCTTCACAATCAACAATTCGCGTCATGGTTAGACAAATTATGAATGTGACGTTGATTTAACTGCACATAAAAGTGTAAATCAACTGATATCACATTGATGACTTGGGAAAACCCACTATTCAATTCAACTATCGAACGTTAGAATTAAGGAGCATGCCAATATTGACCATGCTATTACCAATAATCGGCGCTATATTGAAAACTAATTTCTATCGAAACTGGACCAAAGTTTGTGGCAATATTCACCCACATTACAAATGATGCTCACTCTGAACAGAATTCTATCATTCGGTTAATGTTGGATCAAGGATGAGCCAAGCCTGGCGGAATTGTGAATCAATGGTATAAGGAAAAAAGGGAACAGCAATGGTTATTGTGAACCACAGAAGTATATTGAAACTTAAATCCATTCCGTGCAGTACTGCATTTCCCAGTACTCGTTACTATCCAGTCAGCGTTGACAAATTCCATTGTAGTACTGTGTTTTAATTTGTTTTTCAATCGATCGCTGTCATTCACAGTAATCAGTACTGTTTTCTTATTTTCGTGTAGGCTGAAAACCGAAATTGGTTAAACATTGACATTGGTATAACTGGAGATCGACCGAAATTCGATTTCGGTTTTCGGCCATTTTCGGCCGAAACCGGAAAATAAACAATTTATTTGTCCTCTCTTCATAAAATATATCTTGGGATCAATGGAATATTCAATCAAATCAAACCCCTAGTAGAAATTTGTCTGGGCGTCCCATTTACCATCCCTGTACTAGATAGGACCCACGTGGGGGCAACTGGATAACACATTTCAGCCAATTACACTTGAGTGACCAAACATTTAGTTGGTTTATGTAGATTTTTCATGCGTCAACTAGAGATACAGTAACATTGATAGTCCATCAACACGGTCAAAGGAATAAAAGGAGGCCCCAATTGTTCCAATTTGTCACTCAGGATGATTTTATGGAAATAAATTTAAAAGCAACGTTCTTGACTGGAGATTACATGACAAAATACATTATTACCTTATTCATAGGTGTAATTTTACAGAAAACACATGATTTCACATTTCTAATTACCAATTCGAACAACATTCTAGCAATCCCCTGGGACATCTGAATGGGCAAAGGCTAGAAAGTGTGTTGCAAAACTAGCTAAAAACCAACCTCACATCTGGGAACACTAGCTGGGGCCCATCCAATCATAATTCTTACTAGGGATAATGGAATGCTTGTTCCAAAGACATTGGTGGTCCAGCGTTACCAGCTTAAGGATTTTTCGGTTTTTCTCTTTTGATGCGTGAATCTATAGGAAAACCCCATAGATCTGGCACCTCTGTCTTTGGTATTTTAAGTAAATTATTGATTCCTCACAAGTAATAAGTTTTTGCATCAACTCAAATGAATATTTTATGGAGAGAGGACAAATACATATTTTTTCCAGTGTACAGAGAGTGATGTTTTGAGATTATTGAAAGATGGCAACAAATTTTAGAAGCAAGATTTGGTTGGGCGCTTACAACCGTTAGTTCCCTATATAAAGTAATAAAAAGAAAAACAAACAAAATTATAGTTTCTGTTGTCATAGTTAGATATATTCCAGAAGTAATATACTGTGTTTTAAATTATCTTCTCTCACTTCATTTTAATGCATGGTACGTCTCAAGAATAATAGCAAGGTGCAATTTTTGCTCCCTTCTGAGAGAATTCAACTTGTCAGAAGGGAAAGAATTCCTGAAAGTGGAGAAAGATTTACAGCCTGAACAGGACTTCTATCTCAACGGTTCTGGATTCTCATTTTGAGCGAGTCAAATCTTTTTTTCACAATATGCACTCAAAATATTGTTGAAAAAATTCACCCTGTGTCAGCGTAAATCGATGAAACAATAATTTTTATAAATTCAAGTATTCCAAAAAAAAGCCCTGTTCAAAACTCTTCCAATACAAAAATCGCAAACAAATGTTGATCACATCAACAGTCTAGGAGGAAACAAAAGGGGCTCCACAAATAAAATGTCACGGCAAAAAAAATATTGCTCTAACGACATTCCACCGGGAATATCGTTATTGTTATTATTACGCGGTTCTCGTTTTTTTTATTGTTCGTCTCTATCCCTTCCAACGGCGGGAAACGAATTGTCGAAAAATCGTAGCTCTTTGTTTCGCATTTTCAATGTTTCACGCGTTGGAAAAAAAAATGCTCCTCTTGGAAAAAGAAGAGAGGGAACAAAAAAGAGGGAAAGAAAAACAGACAAATAGCATCGTGCAACTTTTTCACGTCGCGGTATACAAACTAAACACATACATATGAAACGGTTCAGTGTGACTACTGGATATTCCGGTGACTGGAATCGTTGGAAACGTTCCAAGAGGTACTAAAACCTTTAACAACTCCGTCGTCAGTACACATTGTGTCAGTTTTACTTATCGACGAATAGTATAATCAATGCGATTGTTCGACGGTGTTCGTATAGTACATCTACAAACACGTATACGTACGTGTATGTATTTATTTCATATACGTGATACGTGTATGCATGTGAAGTGCATCGCTGTATTTTCGATCGTAGTTCGGCGCATTGCTATGCATACCACTCGTATTTAACAACAACGAGAACTCCGTGATATTCAGTGAATCTAGGTATATTCAAATGGGAAATGTTTATACTCTCTGATAACATTTGTTTACTGTATTCGTTGTTGAATATCATTGTGGTTTCAAATCAATTTCCAGCGAATACATTATCAATATTAAAACAGAGAGATGGAAAATTATGTGTTTGCCCTCTTTGTTTCTCCGGTCTCAATGTGACAGACGGTTTTTCGCCTCATTCTCATCAAGGGAAGACGAATCCTGTAGTCTTGCGAGAAGGAATTCCCATGAAATTCATGTAAAATTGAAGAAGTATATTCAAATGAAACTTCTGAAGGAAATAAATCCACAGAATACATCAATGCTTTGAGGAGAAAACTGAATACGCTCGAGGGGAAATTCATCGGAAATTTTATAGAAATTCAATTTTGTAAGGAAGAGTGTGATGAGGATTTGAATGACAAAGAATGGAAGTACATCTAGTTTTTTTTCTACTTTGTGCACTGAGAATCCAATTTCTTGGACTCGAAGAAAATTTCTTTGCCCTCATTCTGAAGGATCTTGTTTCCAATAGAAAAAATAATTCATTCCAATGGAAAAATTTGTCATTGAATTGAGATCACATTCTTCGAATTCGAGAAGGAATATATTCCTGCTTCAATTTGAGCATTTTCCGTTTCAATCTGATAAAAGATTTTTTCTTTCAATTGGAGAAAAGATTTATTAGAACGAGGGCAATGAAAATTGTCTTTCAGTTTGAGAAATTGAATTCTCAGTGTGTCCGATAATTCCTATTGTTTCAGATGAAACATGGGAAGAAGAAGATGGTGAAAATTTCTCGTGTTGAATGATAACAGGAATAACCTCAAGGCTCGAAGGCTCGAATTTCATGTTTTTCGTGAAGATCAAATTAGCCTACTCAAGTGACTCTGTTTTGAAAATTTCCACGAAAAAATTCATTCTTCTGAAAACATACTAAAAAATTACACTGTTAGAAAAATTCTCAAATTTAATACAAAATTCTTTATGAAATACCATTTTTTCATATTGAATTCAATAATAGTTCTTAAATTTAATATTGATGATGAAATTTCAAAATTTCTTTCTGAAATGTAACAATTGTTTATTAAATCTCACAAATATATTATTACAATTAAGAACAAAATTATCAACATCAAGAAAAAAATTCTAAACATTAAGAATTATATTATTGAATTCAATATTTTATTATGAAATTTAATAAAATGATTATGTAAAAAACTTCATAATATTCTTATGAAGTTTCAGGCAGATTTTTCTAACAGTGTATTTCGCGTTGAGATGATATGTTTATAATCCTTCCCTATCATCCCTCCTGATTCTTTTGAATAAATTCAAATGAACGGTGAATAGAATATGTATTTTCTATTATAAATTTTCATTCACCTGTGGATTCTCATCTAATAAATCCGCGAGACTTATGAAGAGATTTGATCCCAACGGAATACGAAGGTCCAAAGAACGTTCAATAGAGGTGCATTAAGGTGTCAATTAGGCGATTATTGTCCAAGTTACGCACATATTTAAAAAAATTTTTCACTCTATCCTCAACAGAACAACATGGCTGCCAAACGTTCAATACACATTCAACAAACGTTCCATAGACTCAGGGACATTTCTACGTTCAAGGAAGCTTCAGCAAACGTACGTGAACGTCTGAAGAACGTTGGGAGATCTTGGTTCTGTAGGGGATGTCAAGTGCTTTTGAAACTTCGAATGCGTTTTTCTCCAAACTGTGTTTTTGAAGTCGGTGACCAAAATTTCTCGAAAACGGCTGAACCGACCAGTCTCAGATTTTAACACAAGCTTGTTGACTATATTTTTTAGTAATTAATCGAAGGTTTTTTCTCACCGATTGGTATTTTTTTTTTTTTGAACAATTCAAGACCAAAATTTTGGTGAAGAATCGATGTTTTTTTCTCAGAAGTCGCCATTTCGTCAAAAAATTTTATTTTTCTGATTCCTTCGATCAATCACTAGATTATACATTACTTCAACGAAAGCCGTTTAGTTTTTTCATTTCAAAAAATTCAATCCCGAGATATCGTGGTCACCGCAAAGCACTTTTTTTAGAGGAGCTCGTGGAGATCAGCTATAACAGCTCTCAAAATTATTATTTCCACAAATGAAAAATGCCAAAATACAGTTGAAAGTTATCTCAATATGTGTACAAATTTTTACAATAATCAATTCAACTGTCTTTTCAGGAAAAATTCTTGAAAAATCGCTTTTTTTACGCCTCTTAACTGTATATGACCCCTTAAACGTCCGGGCATTTGATGGTCCACTGGACGTTCCATGGACGTGAATGTTGTACGTACAACGGACCTAAATTTCACTTAAAAGGTTTGTGTTCTCTTGGGGGAATGAGAGTGTGAGAATGTTACTGAAGTTTGAATCGTTTATTAAAAATTTCATACAATTAGAGGAAAGTGGTCTAACTCGGACCCCCTTATGTTTTTTGAAGACTTCCGACACAATCAGCATCCCCGATGTATTCATAGATAAATCATTTGGTACTGATCATTTGTCATTAAGTTGACGAATATCAATCTGTTTTACGCTCTTTTATAGACAACAATTTGTTTTCAGCATCGTTGCGAAAAATTTCGTATCTTCAAAGAACCCGTTAAAACTGTGTTCTTTATTATCCATTTGGATAAAGTGGCGAATATTTTTAGATCAGCATTCACCACTCTTCCTGAGGATATATCCATTTTAGTGATTGAATTTTGTAACTTTTGAGATGTTCGGTTCAGAACTAAAATAGATGCTATGTTCCAACTCGGACCACCAACACACAGAGAGGCCGGGTCTATTAATATTTAGAAAGAATTTATCAACGTTTAGAAAAATGACTGTCAATTTAGGGAAAAAGAGGATCGTTGAAAAATATTCGTAGTGAGTCTATCAAAAATTCGTAGTCAAACTATCAATTGTTAATGCATCGACTACGAATTTTTAGTAGACTCACTACGAATATTTTCCAGTGATCCTCGTTTCTCCTAAATTCACAGTCATTTTTCTGAATATTAATAGACCCGGTCTTTCCGTGCAGTGGTTTCAACTTGGATCCCAACAAAATTTGGTTGGGATAACAAGATTCTTTTGTCGATCAAATTTCAGCAAAATAATTTTCTTCGGTATAAGTTATATATAATAATTATATATAAATTGTACATAATTTTGGAAAAAAATCTGGATAATCTACAGAATCTTTATAAATCAAGTTTAAATGATCTTATGCTATTATTTTGAAATCAAGTAAGTCATCTTATCCGGTGAGCTTGTTCTTCCTGAGTGCAAAATGACGCGTATCATAATTACAAATCCAACTACGGACACGTGTGTTTTCACCCGAATGCAATTTGTGCGTCGTTAGAGGGAAATCTTGTTTTTATGTTGAAATATTAATGGTCGTTGGAATGGTCTTCCATCGTCGCGGATAATATTATACAATGTTCTCCTCTCTGGCTCCTAATGAATATAGAATCGCAAGAGCTGTCTTATTTTCTTCCTCTCTCTCTTCTTCTCTCTTTCTCTCTTTCTCGCGTATGGAGAAGACGGAACGAAAGGAAAAGATAAACAGGAACGAAATCATAGAATGACCAACCTCCCGACCGTGGGGGATTCACGCTCATCCATCTTCCGTCTCGACTTGACAATCGGCACGTGTATTCTTCGATCTCGCGTCATCATTATGTGACGTCACTTTCAAATGTCTTCTTTCAGTGGTCATTCAGTCTACTGAAATCCATCGTTTGTTTATCTTCACTCTTGCCTCTTGTTTCGTCATTCGAATACCAAACGAGAAAAATCCAAATGATTCATCATCTATCGTTTTTTATAGTTGTAAATTTTATACTATTCAAACAGAAATTGAGTTAAATCATCCTTCCAACTCAACTGAGCCACTTTCAAAATATTTATCTATAACATTTTTATTTTAATTCTAACACGGGGAAAACAGAATTCACTGTAACTATCAAACACTGTGATAAAAAGTCCACTCTTTCAACAACATTTATGTGCTATTCTATGTAAAATACTGAAGAATTTGTTGTTTTAGTTAATTATGTTGGCCTCTCAGAGACAAAATTTGATATTCCACATATCATATCTCAATTTGCTGCGTAAGCAGATTTTTTTTCTCCTCGCCGTTCTACACGGAGAAAACGTATTGACGAAATATTACGCAAAGTTGAGTAAAACGGGGACATAGTGGCACACGGGAAAAAATGATGTGTTTGATATTCGGATAGCTAAAAACTAGCTGTGGTAACAAAATTTATTACTACAGGAACTGAAATCTAGCTCTTGCAGCCATTTTTTTCGCTATCCAAATATCAAATACACGAAATAGCTACCACAGCGAATTATTTTTTTTCGTGCATCTCGGCGAGGTTTGAAATTCAGTTACCCTCGTTTTACTCAACTACAGAGGAATGTTTCTTTAGAATACTCGACTTATGAAGATAATGAGAACATTTGAATGAATTTTCATGTGTACACTGAGAAGAAAATCGGAGCTAAAATCGGGCCCAGCTCCAGTTTGTCATTACAATGGCTATATTATTACCATCACAGCGATTCTACATAGCTACTTCAATAATAATATAGCTACTGTAACTAAAAACTAGAGCTGAGATCGATTTTAGCTCCGATTTTTTCCTCAGTGTAGTTGAATAAAACGAAGTCAATCGGATTTCAAACCTCGCCGAAATGCGGCTATGTGCCTGTTTCACTCAACTTTGATTGATCTTTCGTCATTGAATTTCCTCTGTGTACATAAACATGGGCAATCTTGAGGAAAACTTCGATTTTTCCAATACAGTAACAAATAAAATCGATTTGCAATAAAAATAACCCATTGCGTTGAGAGACATTTTTGAGGTTACTGTAACTAAACGCTTCAACCAAATTCTATTCTAAGTTAAAGCTACTGGAAACTTGATTGATTCAACTGAGAAACTACAGTTGATACAATCAAGTGATGGATCAACTATACTTTCTTCATTGACTCAACCAAATTTTCAGTAGCTCTCATGAGGAATGTTTAGTTGAGATGTTTTCATTACAGTGACTATAGAAGTTTCTCTCAGAGTGAACAAAGTCAGAGTTTAAGTCCTACATTGCAATGGTATCCCTTGTGGAAATAATCCTCTGAAAAACTCTTTCAAAGTCTTCAGAACTCTGAATAAGACTTTCTGGAAGTCTTAATATCCCTAACAATGTCAAGAAAAGCATTAATAATTGCGTATTGGCGATTCTGTACAACTCTTGAAAAGTCTTGTTTTCCCTGAAATTTCGGATTTTCCGCAAGAGTTATTAAAATTAAAAAACACTTATTCAGAGTTTTACAGAAAAAAATATAAGCAAGAAAGATGACTTTATAAGAGTTTTGAAGGTTTAAAAAGACTCATAATCGCATTTGTTATTCACGCATTCCTTACAAATTCAACTGTTATTACTTTATGAGTCTTACTTAACCTTCGGAACTCTTATAAAGTCATCTTTCTTGCTTATATTTTTTTCTGTAAAATTCTGAATAAGTTTTATTAACTCTTAATAACTCTTGCGGAAAATTCGAAATTTCAGGGAAAATAAGGCTTTTCAAGAGTTGCACAGAATTACCAAGACGCAATTATTAACGCTTTTCTTGACATAGCTAGGGATATTAAGACTTTCAGAAGGTCTTATTCAGAGTTCTGAAGACTTTGAAGGAGTTTTTCTAAGAATTACTTCCACAAGGGTTGACATTAACAGTATCTGGGATGTTCCAGAACCATTCCGCTATATTTTGTTTAGCAGGAAGAAACATCAAACTTGTAGTATGATCATTTTTTATTCAGATCGACTGAATTTTCTTTTAGAATGAATGAAATAAAACATCATGGTGACCGTGGTAACAATACTCTCATTTACTCCAGAAACAATTTACTACATGTAGTACATATAAGATTGATACAAATTTATGTGAGCGGTTAATCAAATTAACAATAACAATAATTTTTTCCATGTTTCATTCACGCCATTTTTCCCAATTGAAAAATAAATGATTATGCTACTTTTATGCTGTCAATTCCCTGCAGTTATTTAGATTGAAATTGATGGAACAAGAAAGATTTTTTATTCAAACATAGAGACAGGTTTGTGATGAGGGGACGATTTATATCATTTAGAGTTTGTCCAACTCTTGAATTGTATTATCTATGAAAAATTTATTATCATGAAACATTTTTACTCATATTACAATCATTTATTAATCATTTTCAATTGAGTTCATATTTGTATGGAGAAGCGCAATTGTTGAAAAACTTTTGATAAACTTAATTGAATTATTAAATTCAGTTCAAAAGATATCAGTTTTAATTCTATTTTAATTCATACCGATAAATCGTATATTGAATTGATTTCCAAAATTATCAAACAAACTAGATATCAAAAAATTTTAATCATATTTTATCATATCAATTATAAGTTTTTAATGATCTTTCAATATTAATGAAGATTTCTAATCAAATGATTTTGTTTCAGGGAATTGAATCTAATAAGTTAATCCTTGATACAAGAGGAAATCAAAATCTCTGTTGAAAGTTTTATTACTTCTCAAATACGATACGATTTTCAACTGTTTCCTACTTTTAACTCGTTTTGCTGCTATTGCACCTCAAAAATTGGAAATATCATTATTTTGATGATGTAAATCTGATTGAAACAAATTATTCGTTGAATTTTGAATACAATTCTAAAAACAGTTTTCAGTATTTTTACTTCATTATGTCTTAATCTATTAATTTTTATCAAATCAACGACCAATTGGTACATATTTATTTCAAATTAAATATTCAATTTGAATAATTAGATATTTTTGATTTTAAATTCGCTTCCAAAAAATTGTTTTCAATTCTTATCCACAACTCAAATTTTATATAATTCAATCAAAATTTATTTATAATCTATATTTTGATCTGAATCTAATTCTACTAAACGTTTTGCAATTCTTTTCAAAACTTCTCTAAATAAACGACCATACTTTATATATAATCGTGAAATAAGATCAGCCTACTCTCTAAATCTGAAAGAGTGAAAAATCACGTGTTTGACTCCACTAGATCTCAGAACTGAGCCAGTCCGTTTCGAGTGGAATTTTCACTATTTTAGAGTGAAAAATTGACTCTAGAATTTGATTGGCTGTGAGTTTCTAACCTCAAACCTTAGAATATTACTCTAAAAGAGTGGAAATTTCACTCGAAAGTTCGATAGGCTCACTTTTGGCTGGCTGAGGAGTGAAATCTCACTCTAGGAAATTTCAAAGAGTACCGTAAATCATTATTTATTCATCGAATCCTTCTAATAATTTAAAATACCGCAAAAATTTTTCTTTGCAATAATAGTCATGTTCGATAATCATTCAAAATAATCGTACAAAAATATAATTTCAAAAAATACAATGAAAGCAAAAGAAATAAAATATCAAAACAACTGAAAATAAATTAAATGTAATAGAAAGAAAACTCAAATCCTTCATAACACCAATTGCTCATCAATGATAATTTAATTATCAAATCAAAATAATTTTTTTCAAATTTTCATTTCATTGCTCAGTTTACTTTTTTATTTTTACTCTATTTTTTACTTTATTTCACTCTGATTTTATTCGTTTCACTGTGTTATGTTTTTATTTTATTTCTCTATTCTTATTAGATTTTTAATTCTTTTAATTCAATCCTTCGTAATTACAGAAAAATGTTTCTCATAAGGATCAGAATCTTTCATCCTCTCTTCATTGTTCCTCTGACAAATGAAGAAATTCCTAACTCGGGGATCGAATAAAAAATCGAAACAACAAGATCGATTTCCGTGAACATCGGTTGTACAAAAATCGAACTTGTGCAAATCGAATGGGATTCGCTTGTCTCTAGTTCTAGTTCATGGATTCGCATCATCAAGAGAAAATTACATGTATTTTTTGTCTTTGCTGTTCACAGGGAGAGCGAACAAATCATCGGATCTTATTTGGAGATTGATGGAATAACTTTGGAAGATTATGGAGAGTACAGATGTGTCATCAGCAACGGCGTTGACGAAGAAATCACGCTCCCCGCTCATGTTTACAGACAAGGTATTATTATCAACAATTATATTTCTCTAAAAAAAAAGTAGGTACTAGAAATTTCAGTACGTCCACAAACTATTAATTTTTGCTGCAAAATTTTCAGTCCATTTTGTAAAAAAAATGCCAATGATCAATTTCTTTTCGTAAAAATTCTTAAATTCCATGCATCGATGAATGGGATCGACGATACCATCCTACAAAACTCTGTTTATTGTCAATCTTACACGGAGAGAAAAAATTTGCTGACGCAGCAAATCGAGGTATTATATATAGAATAGCAAAATTTGTTGCTGACCTAGCTAAAAATTTGCTATAACAGCAATCGTGTTAGCTACGACAGCAATTTTTTAGCTGTGGCAGCAAAAAATGTTTGCTCCGCCAGCAAATTTTCAGTATTATATACAGAATAGCAAACAAGTTTTGCTGGGATAGCAAACATTTTTTACTGCCACAGCTAAAAATTCGCTGTCGCAGCTAACAAGATTACTGGAACAGCAAATAGTTTGCTGTCACAGCAAAAAATTTGCTGCTCTGGCAAAAGGAACCCAGCAAAAGTAGATTTCGCTGCCACAGCGAATTCTTTTTTCTCCGTGTATACATCTTCCGAGTAATTGCAAAACTCCTTAGGAATTTTACACTTCTTTGATTTTTTTTCTCAATTTAATTACCACATCTCACAAATCGAACTCACAAATGAAATAAATCACCACACGGTTGTAACGTGCAATAGATCTTTTGCGAAGTTCATTTATTTATCGAATTATCATATTTCCAGAATCTCATTTCATACGATTAATGATTCATTCTGTTACAACATGACCACATATATTACGTATTCATTCGTGATTATTCATTTGTAAATCACATTGTAATAAACTGAGTAATTCTCATTGTTCGCGTTACCTGTATAAATACACACGTAAAATAAAAATTTGTCTCTTTGTTTCATGGTATCCAAATAACAGAACCACAATTTGTGTTGGAACTACAAAACGGTTCATGGAGGAAGTCTTTCATCTTCGCCATCCTCGGTTTGGTCCTTCTCATGTCCGCCGGGGCATTCTACGCTCGATGTTGGCTACCATCGGCTCTCTTTTGTCGCAACAAATTCGCAACTCTTGAGGAAAATGGTAACAGAATTATTGTAAAAATATCGAATGCTCGTTCTATTGTTGTTTTTATTTGGTATAAAGTAGTAGAGTACTCACACCGCCCACCGGTTATTTGCCGTTCTGTAACCACGACCACCCCTCACTTTCCATTCGTCCGGCCGGGAGGTAGAAAATTACCTCCTGGCATTTCATTGATTCTTGGAACGCCACCGACGAGAGTCATTATGAAGTTTCAAAGAATTCGTTTTCTCCTTTGCCATACGACTGCATTCGACCAAACGACGTCCGTCCACTATGGACGAACACTGCTGCTGCTGTATCATTCTACAGTCACAACATACAAGAGTAGACGGACTTTAATGATAGAGCTGTGTGTTACGGATCTCTGTATTCGTAGTTCTGTCCCCTGAATAATATATCTCTCTTTCTCTTTCTCTGCTTGGATGTTTAACGTCTCGTATATACAAATTATATACCGCGACAATTCTCGCACGCACTTACGCGCTGCTTTTAACCCGTACAATTGTTGAATAACAAACTGATAATTACGGTTGTACAAATCGACAGCACTTATTTCTTCATTGTAGAAACCAAGATTTTCAATTTATCGTTGGGATTTGGCAATTGATTTTAGAACTTTTTTTCTATTGCTACTCACAAAATAAGTGTTTGATGTCATATCGGATAATTTATTGTTATTAAACGATTAACACAAGTATCACAAATTTTCAAACAGATTCTCCTCCCAACGTTTGAAAATATCGAAATCGGACGTATCGAATGAGAAAACAAAAACACAAAAGAAACGTAGGAAAACTCGTAAATTTTTATCGACCGTAGACGGTACACGTTGGTAAGCGTTGTGATAGGAAATTATGATGATGATAATGATGATTATATGGTGCATTGATGTGAAAGGCGTGGTACAATTCATGGATACGAATGGGAGAAAAAATTGAAATATGATAAAGCAGCGAAAGAGGGTCTTGATGGAGAATCATCGGTTCCTTTGTTTAACCACGGCTGTTACATGCTTTCTCATTTTGTATGTAAATCATTTGATTTATATATGATTTTCATATAGAAAAGAGATATCAAAGAATCTTTTGCACAGCATTCGATACAAGATGTAGAAATATAATCTTTCCATCTCGTCACCGTAGATCTCGTGAAATGAGGGAAGAAGGAGAATATATTTCCAACGGCATATTCAAGGAAGTGATATGCATATTTAATGTAAAAGCAACATTATTAGCATTCAGTTCTGCAGTGTGAGCGTCGGGCAACCCCGATAAGATATAATTTGTGAACTCTTCGCCCAGATTTCACACTTAGAAGAAATTATAATTCTGCAAGCATCGGGTAGCGTGTGGCGTCATTAATCGGCTTATTTGTCTTCACCTTGTTTCCATGTGAAATCAGGATATTGTGTTATCAAACAAGAGACAAGCGAAGAATTTGATACATTCAGAGAAAAGTAAGTTGCTGAATTAAGAAAAAATCTGCTATGACAGCAAAAATCTTGCTCTTTTAACCAGCCCTTGCCATTCATTAATCCGGAATTGTAGACATACAGACGGCTAGAAAATTCTGCTGAATAAGCAAATATTTTGGCTGTAACGGCAACCGTTTTGCTAATTTAGCAAAGCAGATTTTTTGGAATCGCTTTTTCAGCAAGAATTTTTCTCTGCGTATAAACCTGAACAAGAAAAATTTCGATCTTTAAAGATTTACATGAGATTCGAGTTATAATCCCTGTAAAAAATTCCTTGTTTAAAAACATTCAAGCAATAAATCGCAAATTTTGAAACAAAAGTACCTAAAAGGATACAAATATTCCAATAGAGAGGAGCTCGAATAAAAGAATCATGAATATAAAGTATTCTGCATTGGATTACACGGTGCATTACCGGAGATTGATGTTCCAAAGTGAATTAAATTTTTTCCCCTTTCACACTCGAATCAACAATGAATGGAATGCCTTCCAAAACAATATTCATTCCTTTTCTTTTTTCTCTTCTCCTCTTTTTCTGCCACGTAACTGTGTAGTCATTTTTTCCCTACCCGTACAAACTAATTTTAATACACCGTCTCACCCCGGGCGGAGGATTTTTATACGTGATTTACATTCCATCAAGTTCGCATTGAAATCGCATAAAATGATTTTTACGTACCGCGGAAAGTATCTTTGGAAATATTCCAAGATCTCGGATTTTATTAAAGGGGAAATGTGTACACATATAAGGGTTCATTGGAATTTGTTTCCCGTCCTCGAGAGAAAGAATTTATATGCGAAAACACGTAACTTAATACGCGTGCGTATGCAGTTCTTTCTGCCTGCATGCAGGCGTCATTCGGCATTTTTTACATTCGTTTATTCACTCGTTAACTGCTACCGAGAATGTTATTTTCATTCACCGACACTCATTGTTCCTACCGACATCCTGAGAAACAAGAGATCTACGTTGATGTACTTTTCAACTTTGCTCTTCAATTCCCCTTGAATTATGGAAAAATCGTATATATGTGGGGATGGGATTGTACTTGGAATATTTTTATTATTCAGTACTTTTCTCCCATGACAATGAAAATGTGTTTGATAAAAATGTGAAAATAGAGAATGATAAAACCCTTGTCAACTTACATCGTATTTTTAAAATAATTTTATTAACGATATTGTATTGTATTCCAGATGGCAAAGAATTCGATGCTCTGGTTTGTTATCATGAAAAGGATTCGAGTCTCGTGATCGGTATATTGGTCCCAACATTGGAAACTAGGTATCGGTACAAGTGTTCAACGCTGGAACTGTCGAATCAGACCAAAAATTGTAAGTAATTGATAATTTGTATGTTTCTGAATACCGAAATTAGAGTTTAAAAAATTAATCTTCGTATTCAGGGTGTCTACTAGTCCTTGAATATCCTTAAATCCTGAAAATATCCTGGGAAACCAGAATCGTCCCTTGAATCCTGGAAAAGACCTGGAATCATTTTGTTTTATCCTGGAGAAGTTGAAATTGCATTTTTGATTGAAAACTGCGATATTCATATTTTACTTGAATACCTGGAGCTTAAAACTCCATCGAATATGTTGTTCAAATGCAAAATGAAACATACCTGTTACCGATATTCGTCAAAAGAAGCATTTCAATTTTATTCCACGACCATTACTCGATGAAATGAAAATTAACAAGTGTGAAATTTTGTCCCTTTTGAAATAGATTTCTTACAAAACGTATATGACGATTATTTGGCGAAATCTGATCGAAATATTCTAAAACTTTGGATCTAGTTTCGTTGGACATTGCAGAAGCCCAAAATATGATTTGAACGATCGAGAAATTCCATTGATAGATAATATTTAATCACAAGTTGATATCGAAATCTGAGCTGGTCGAACTCTCTGAAGAGAAAAAGTATCGAAGAAGGTTGAAAGTTGAAAATTTAGCCCCCTGTGTCGGAGAAAAACATGATAAAATTGTGTAAATACGCGAAATCAATGAAAAATCGGGAATACTTTTCATATTATTAGATTTAGAGAATGAAAGGTCATATGGAATAATATTCAAACAACCTGCGAAGAGTGAAAAATAAGACAGATATTGTCTTTGTACGTTGTTCACACGAGAGTAAGGATTTTTACATCCTTCACTTGCAAATTTTACCAAGCGCTGGAGCAAATTGATGAAAAACTCGCAAAAATTCGTCTCCGTGAGATATATACCAATCGATTAGGGATTTTCTAAAATGAAAAATAAAATAGGACTTGAGAAGAACCTTGCTCAAAAAGTGCACTTGCAAATTTGCAACCCTGTATACACGTTGATGTGTCTCTATCTCTTTATTCGACGTCTCACGAGTTCATCTCATCCCTGAAGATGCATAATTAAACGAAATTATCACAGTCCTAGAACTTTTCAACCGATTGTCCTCCTGGAAACTGCTGGAAAAGTCCTGGAATCGAATTTTTCGATAACAGTAGACACCCTGCATATTTTCATACTGATCTTTTGATTGTTGAACATGTGATGATAATTAGACATGCACGTAATGGGAACCCGGGTTGAAAAATTACATTGAATCTCACAAATGAAATTTCATGGGATTTGTGGTCAGAACATTGTACAGGATTCAATAAGAATCACATTGAGAAAAATGCATTCATCTGATTAAATCTCATTGAGAAAGGTTGAATAGGATTCGGTCAGAACATTGTACAAGATTCAATGGGATTTGGCGAGAATAAATGGATCTTTTGATCAGGGAACATGGGGCACCATCAGCTTTCCAGGCGATTTCTTAGACGAGAAGTCTATTGTTAGTGGAGTGAAACGCATGATTTTTCACTCTTCCAAATTAAGAGAGCAGATCATTATGAGATCAAATTATGATCCTTCGGTAGAATCTCATTAGTGTCCGCATAATTCAGCGTTAAAAGCGAATCGGTTGAAATATCCAAGAACGTGAATTTGTCGTCCCAAGCCTGAGCCAAACTTGGTGAAAATATTCGTGAAGAATCTCGGCAAGCATAATCCCAAGCTGGGTACACGATGGAGCCATTGGTTCGTGCACGCGTGGGTTTTGAAGAATGCACTCATTCGATAATCCGTTGATTTCGAAACCATCATCAAACCTTTTGTTTGCTCTTTATCTTATTCTGAAAAAAAAAATAGAAACTCCTTCAAGAAAACATTCATCCCCATCCAAGTGAGATATGCAGAGGTCAAACAGAAGAGAGAAGAGGAGAGTAATAGAGCGAAGAGCCCATTTTTCAAATGAATTAGTCGTCTTAAAGAGAAACTATTATCGCGTTGAATCATCTTTGGAACGGATATGGGAGACTGAAAGACCCTGCCTTTTCGTAAGATGTATTCATGAGATGCAAGAACCAACTCGTTTGTAACTAAATCGCGTTATACAATGCAAAGTTTAACGTTCAACATCTTATTCAAGGTAATCGACTCTCAACTCACTTAACTCAACGTTTTATCAACTTAGTTATCTGATTCATAAATACTTGACTTTGGTGGTATCATTCCTTTCACGTACATGCAAAAGAAATTAAACATATAAATATTTTGATTTCAGATAAGACATTGTGTTTTCGTGATAAGATAATGGTATGATACTTTGTTGGCAAATTGGATTAGATACAGTTTGATTGGATTTGAAAAGAGTTTTGAAAGATGTCTTTTGTGGCACTGTGTGTTCATTGAATTTCAAATGCGTTGGAACTGTTTTGATGAGACTTTTTGATATCAGGATCAAATCAGTGTGTTACCTTTATGAGATCTCGAGGAGCGTACGTGTCGCGTATATGTCGAAGATCTAATCGGTATTTTGAAGAATATTATTTTCATCAAAATGAACAATTTGAAAGGGTTTGAGTTCAGTCGAAAGCACCAACTACGAAATGATATGAATAATTATAACAATCGCGGATACATGAAATCGTTGTAATATCGAATAATTCTGAGAATGGAAATGGGAATAATTTCTCCATATCTCTCGCTAGTTTGTTTCCTGTATTGAAGTTCTTTGATCCCCGTTTGTACTCTCTCGCGGATACTCTTGCTTGTTTGATATTACAACAGCAACTGTCAACATGGATACATCGCCCTTTGAAGATTTCGACTTTTCGTCCATTGTTTGGAAAATTGAACCGATAGTGCATGATTAATAATATGATATTATTAAATATGAGCATCCAAAAGTTGTACCGATGCTGCACGAGCTCATTGATTGTTAATAGAGATTTATTGGAATGATTCAAAATATTAATTTTATGAAATCGTGACTTCCCACAGCTAAGTCGATTAGAGCTTCACTTTAGATATATTCACGTCCAACGAACATTTAATGAAATTTCAACTGTCTGAAAGTTTGTTTCGAGTTGAATGGATGTTGGTGAATGGTAGTCAATCAGTGTCAATATGAATAGAAATTTCCTTATGATAAATATAGAATGCGGTTATTGATAACTCAGTTTAAAAATAATCGCTTCTATCGGTAACTGTTACTGATCTATATCACTTTGATATGGATTAAACGTGCATGTTTGCGTTGGAAAATTGACGAAGAAGGTATATTTTTCCCGATAATTACTCACACAATTGGCCCATATTCGTTCAAACTGCTCATCGAAAGGAGTTGAAGCGAACATTAATATATATCGACGGACGAATCTATTGATATTTCTTGCACAAAATCAAGGTGTTTACTTTTACGTTATTACGATAAAGAACAAAAACGCATTCTTACTGAATTTTGGGATTTCGTTCATGTTTTGAAAAGTGAAAAAGCAACAATAGCGGATGCCGATCATCTCTACATAAATAACTAGTCAATAATTTTCAAGAGCGTCCTTCATCAAGATGGTGAAAATGGACCCGAGTAAAAATTCATATTGGGTTTTCGATCAGGACCAGATCTGGAAAGCCTTATTTCAAATCAGGCCCTGATATGGAATGTAACCTATCAGGATCAGGTCTGGTTAATCCTAATTAGGCGTGCCAAAAGTATGGAACTGTATAAAACTGTAATATAACATTCAGAAATATCATTATAGATTCAAGCGATACTCCTTTTGTACGATTTTTGTATTAAAAATCAGGCAAATAAATTAATTACTATTTTGCGTCCTTGGCAAAAACTCCTACATTTTATCTAAGGAAAAGTCTAGGAAAATTTTTCCCACGGATTTTGCTGAACATTTACTTTTTAATCCTTAGAAACATCTCGAATAAAAAGATAAATTATTATTTGAGTGAAGAATCATCAATTTATTGTTATAATTTCACATCTTCATCGACATAACCTGAATTTTTGTGAGTGATAAATGCTTCGTTATATAGTGACTCATAAATAACTCATCAACTACTGATCAGTCCCTCATCAGTTACTCGCTCATATCTGCTCAGTTTCTCATTAGTCAAAGCGTTACACCCCTCGTCGGAAACTTGTGAGTTTCCTGATCAGTCCCTGATCAGTAGAATGGAAAACTGATCAGTGCCTCATTATTTGCTAGAGAAAATTTCTACTGGGGTCTAAGCAAGCTACACTCACCCTAGTAGAAATTTTCTCTAGCAAATAATGAGGCACTGATCAGTTTTCCATTCTATTGATCAGGGACTGATTAGGAAACTCACAAGTTTCCGACGAGGGGTGTAACGCTCTGACTAATGAGAAACTGGTTGAAGAAACTGAGCAGATATGAGCGAGTAACTGGTAAGAGACTGATCAATAGTTGAATTAACGAGTTCTTTGATAATATTGAAAGTATTGTTTTAGTACCCTCAAAGAACTTGTTAATGTCCCAAACATTGAACTCCTTCAGAGCTCTTTACGGATTCATTAGTTCGAAAAGAGTTCTTGAAGAATACTATTCTTAGTTTTGAAAAAGAATTCTTCGTGTGTTATCAGGGGTTTTTTTTTCCTTCAGTCCGATAGATCCTTAATGCCAATTCATTGTTAATTGATTAGGAACATTTTCAAGTGGATAAATATGTGAGAAATATTCTTCTGAACATATTCATGTACTTGAAAATGTTTCTAATCAGTTAAGAATGAAATGAGAACAAGGATCTATCGGAAGGAAAAAAGGATCAATTGAACCAGTGGGTTCACTGTTCATACGTTATGGATTGAAACAGGGCCGAATTTACCATAGAGGCGGACTAGGCGCCGCCTAGGGGCCCCCACTCATCGATCAGGTTTTGCAGAAATCGGAATTTTAATTTCTTAACCCTCATGAAAAAAATAATCTTACTCACATACTTACTGCGGAAACAGTTTTGAAAATCAAAGGAATCCAACACTTTCCAGTGAACAAAATGTATTTAAAAGTATTGGAATATAATACTTCTGAATACACTCAGACAATGCTATGTTTGACATGAAGTCAGTGATTCTTTCTGTAGCTACCAACAACCCAAACCTGGCGTTCTCTCAATGTGAAGAACTCTAGATTTGTTTGAAAAACTATGAATATTCTCTGAAATCCTCTTAAAAACTCTTCTGTGAAAAATCCGTGAAATGTTCAGAGATTTTCAGTGAAATTTTCTCATCAGGGTAACGTTCCCCGGGCGTGTTACTTTTGCAATGAGTATTTGAATTGGCTTGATCAATATTATTTCTTTCATAAAGAAAAATAACACTTCTGATGAAAAAATAGTATCAGCTCTAGTACTTATAGTGAAAATAATATTGAGAAGACTTGAATTTCAATACTTTTTTAATATCAGTACGTTTTTTTATTTTTCGGAATTTCATTCCATATCACTTAGTTTCTATGGAATTGATTGAGAAAGTTACACTGTTCTTATTTCAAAGAACCTCAATGTTTGGAAATCGGTCGTCTTACATGGGCCCGCCACGAAATTCCGCCTAGGGGCCCCACCATGGGTAAATCCGGCATTGGATTGAAAACTCAATTTTCTCATTCAGATTTGAATTTAAAATAATGATTATTATTCTTTCTCCTGACAATTAACTGAGAACTTATGAATTATTGATTCAACTTTATAAAATATATAGAAATGCAATTTTTTGAATTTTTAATTTCGCGGGTGTAAAATATGTATGTAAATTACTCTCGATTTTTTAACGTAAAATACATAGTTTTTTACGTGTCAAAAACTGTGCATAATACATTATGTATTTTACTTTAACAACCCTGTTTGCTCCGCATCGGGACTTTGATTATTTCCATTGGGAGATGAATAATTTGAGAATGCGCCACGACGAAACCGTGTCTGGGTATTCAGCTCGAGCCAATAATTTGGCGCGCGGAGCATTGAATGCGTTGTACCGGTAAAGAACTGGTAAAATACCAAAACATAGTTAACGACAGGTCATTTGGCATCACTGGCCTTTGTCATTCTTCAAACTTATGTGCGAATCACAGTTGAGGATTCGGTTAGGAATATTTTCAATTCTTTCAAATTGAGTAGCAAAAGACAAAATTGGATATATCCAGAGTTTTAATATTTTGCAAATACAGATCCATTAAAATTGCTTCATCCTTTTCAAATGCGTTGACTTTCCCTAATCGCTATTATAGATAGAATCAATCGTTCATGAATATCATTGCCATGTTCAAATGTACAGCGTGAACGAGTGTTTTCGAAACTGAATTTTGCTTCAAAACAGATACTAGGAATCAATTCAAAGTATCCACAATATGTGAGATTCTTTTGGCCAGTCGGAGCATGAAAAATTCGAGCGAATTCCTAATTGAAAAAATCCATAGAATTTGACGAAATTAAATTTCATGGGATTACATTGGGGGGAGGGGTCAGAACATTATGCAAGATTCATTGCGATTTGGCGAAAATCAATGGGTGAATGGGAGAGTGATGAAAGTTTCTTTATATTTTCGAAAAACAGGGAACAGTAGTTCTCAAGAAGACAAAGGGTGTGAGGGTCTTCAACTCCTCCGATAAGCCTTTTTCAATATTCCTCCAACTACGAAAGAAGATTCTCACAACGTGGCAGGTATACAATTCTGTCTTTAACACAACCCGAGTATAAAAATTGTGAAGTTTAATGGAAAGAAGTCATAAAAAAACATGCGTAATATAAAAATCTTAAAGGAAGTATGAATAAGATAATAAAAGTAGAAGACGCCTTTATTTATGCAAACTTCTTCTCAAACTTGGATATTCGCTCCCTACGTTTTGACAGCATAATAATAATAATAATAATAATAATAATAATAATAATAATATAAGTTTCACTTCAGAATTTGCCGCATGACCCGTGGGTAAACTTCCTTGGTGGGAAAGTTTGTTGTCGTAGTATATAAGCATATCTATCAGTAAAATCGCCCGAGTCCATCCACCGATGTTTGACCACGATAATAACGGAATGAATGTAAGTGTAACAATAGACAGATACATGAAAATGATGCACAGTATTTGCGGGATCGGGAACACGATGTACACGGAACGTTCAATTCGTGTGGCAATGTCTCGGACGCAAACGGCAAGAGAAACATACAATCTCGACGTTGTGCAACTGGAGTTCGTGGAAAGCAAGAAACTTTCTAAACTAATTCACAAACTTTTGACTTGTAATTTTCCAGACTATAAAAGAGGTTCTCCATTTTACTTGGGATTATATTTGAAAATTCTTCTTTTGTTTTTCTTTTTTGAAAAAAATATATTTTGTATAATCATCGCGTTTAATTCAACGATCGATTGATACATCACAATTCATATTTTCTCGTCGAATAATCGCCATAGGAAAAATGATTCTCCGATAATTCACAGTCATACGTTTGAACGCCGTTGAATAATTGAAATGAATAAAAGAACAAATTTCATCGGAATTCCTCGTTTATTGCCATATCAATGGAATTTCATTATCAATAATAAATAATGTGATTTCGAAGCACATCATTCGTCATTCACAATCCCGTTTCCCGAATGAAATAATGTTGTTAGTTAATTTGACAAATATCCGTTGAGTTAATTATTAATTATCAATTCGTTTTAACGGAAAGAGGTATTCTATTGTGAATTTATCCTTTCAATTAATGTATCTCGCAAAGTGACATTCTCATTCATTGATTTCCTCAAATTGAAATCCGGTAATTGTCATTGAAGAATCGTGAACCTTCGGGTGAAAGAATAGTTATAAATCTTTTGGAATATATATATACATATATAAGATGATTAAATGGCAACGCAAGATAGGTTTAGTTACTCTATAAATTACAATGTATACACTTAATCTGATATCAGTATATCGCAGGCGCAGCAAGAACTTATCTCATCAGTATACAGCTGCTACTCGTATTACATGCGCGAGAAAGGGATGAAAAGAGAAACTGAGAGAAAACGGATGGCGTGCATGAGCTCTAAGAGAATTACCGTGATCCCTAGAATGTTTGTTAATAAGTAATTATCGTGGGTTGTAATTACAAAATGAACATCAGAAATTTTAGCGTATGATCTCTTGTATTTCCTTCAACCTGGAATGTTGTATGCTTGTATATATATATACTAAATTCTGATGTTTCTATCGCGAAGCTCTAAACATGCCATATCTTGTTCTTTTTCTTCTTAGAATTGAAATTGTTGACCAAATTCATTGTTTTGATACTTGAAAAAAGATTTGGAAATGATATTTATTTGAAACTTTCGATGGAACGGGGAACAAGTAGAATCTCATCGCAATGGAATGAAAAGTCGTGTGGAATTTACTGTTCGTATCCGCAATGCCAATGCGTCACAATGACATCGCTTTATACGCAGCCTCTTTTGTATCAACAAATAATTGTATAATAATGCGTGTTATTTTGTTTCAGGGGGTTTGGAAATTGGACCCCAATCAGCCGCGGCTCGTAGAATCATCGTAGTTCTCAGTCCAGCATCCTTGGACAACGTGTGGACCGAATCGAGCGTGAGTGGGACGCTGAAACAACTCACGTCTCAAACAATGTCGCGGGTGAGAACGATTATCGTGACATTGAAAAAGATGCCAACTTCAACGACAATGGTCGTGAAATCAGCATCGCCAACGAGACACGATACTCGCCGGCAAGAGGCCGGGGTCGTCATCATCGATCATACCCCCTTGAAAATTCTACGTTGGGACGATGGAGGTAGCAATAACAATTCCGCTTCCGGGGGACGCAATTTCTGGTACAAATTACGACTCGCTCTGCCCCCCATACGCCCCGTTGTGTCGGATACCGGCTGTCAATCCGTCGCCATGATCGTACAAGCTAATGGGAAATGCGGTCAACAAAAAATCCGATCACACGAGAGCCTCGAAGTCTTAGTTTAAGAAATATTGAAAATTCTATTCGCTATCTCTCAGAGATCTTCTATTTCTATGATCAAATCAAGTCGCTCGACTCAACGAATGAAATAGATTATTATTCTGTTGAGAATCAGATGATTGCCAATTTGGCATAGTTTGGTACTGTACGCGTTCGCGAACAATATTTTCCCAAAATCCAGCAAATTTATGTGAAAATTCTATAGCGATATGTCGGTACCATTGTTAGCTTTGAGATAGAAGGATGAACACCTCTCGGGACTATGCTGTTAATCGATTAATTGATAAAATTGATTAATCGGTTGATCGATCAAACGCACAGCCTTAGAAACTCTTCTATTCACGACTCGAATGAAATTTCAATAATAAATGAAACTAGATGAGAAGAATAAATTATTTTTCATTGAAAATCTTTGACACGTAATCGTTAGAAAATTATTTAAATTATAGAAATCACTCGGCAATTCATTTTTCTGTAATTATTTGAGAATTCGTTAGAATTTTCTCAATAATAATCATCTAAAATATGAACTACCGTACGAATCAGTTTGTATTCTCGAGTTATCATCAATATTTACTCACCCTGAATGGATTTTAATTGACAACTTTTGAGAATGTGTTTTGTTTATCATCTCGTCTCGTGGGAAATTGAAAAACTATTCGGCAAAGAAAAATATCGTACCTCGGAAATGAAAAAGAACAAACAAACAAACAAAAAGAAATAACACAGAAAATGATATATAGTTAATGGATCTTGTTGAGGTAGAATATTTCAATTAATTGGGAATGAATGAATTCATTGGGAATGTATAAATTGAACAACTGTGTGTTTTAATAATATAAGCATGATTGTATATTGTATATTGTGTTGTCCTGACATTTTTTACATTATCTTGAAAATCAAATGAACTTGTAGATTGTTGAAAATGTGAGATATATGTGTTTGTATTTTGAAACCTATAAGGCGAAGTATTTTGTATAGTTTTAATGGAAAAATTGCTTTATAGAGAATGAAAATATCTATTCGTACAGCATTACTGGAGATATCGTAGGTAATTTTTTAATCGAGAATATCAGCGTATTGATATTTGAAAGAAAAAAAGAAATGAGAATAATTGAAGTATATAAAATTAAAATATCGCTGTGATAAAGAAGAAAAATGTCTGATATTTCCTCGAATGCTGTATAAAAACAATGTGTTTTAACAATCGTGACGGCACAAGAAAAAAATGCTTGAGATTTCAAATCCAGCGATATTCCTTTGACAAACATGACTTCGAAGCATCGTTGTATATTCCTAACGAATTTTTCCTTGGGAGACATATCTGTTAACTTATCATATCGAATATTATAGTAAGCGATTGCTACCAAACGATATATAATTGTGTATATAGTGATAAAATAGATGATGATGAGCAAAGGTATGTAAAGATGAAGAAAGAAAGATACACCGAACTGCCCGTCTTTATAGATCATAATTGTAATTTTTACATGCTGCCAAGACAGATGTTTAGATATTTTTATTATTTCTTCAAGATTGCACCCGCATTTTTTCTACTCTGTTTTTTCACGTTTATTACGTTAACTGATTATTTTTATAGAAAATTCTATATTCTCTTTGTCGAGAAAACAGTTTGGAAGAATCGTCTGATATAATTTGTAATTGAAATCCCAATCAGAATGATTGATTTGGAGATAATTAGAAATTTTGATTCGAATACTCAAAAAAAAATTTCACAAATTCTGTTTTGAAAAACCTTTGGATGAACCGTTACAATTGGGAACGAGCTTTATTGAAAATTTCATTTCCATGTGTATAAAAAAAATATATGCATAAATAAGTCTTCCTTCTCGCTGCCTTTCGAGAATTGTGCATTATTTGTTTATTCGACCCTTTATATGTGTATATATTCGCTCTACGATATATTCGGTGTTGTAAAATTCATATCGTATTCGAAAATGACATATAACTGAAAGAAGAAGATACCAAGTTCGTTTTATATGATTTTTCATTTTATTTAATCTGAGAAAAATTCCTCTTTGAATCGTCAAAAGTAATTGAAAATGTTGGAACAACTTTAACCAGCAGTAAAATTGTACATGGATTAATAATTATTTCAGTTGTATGTTATTTTCAATGCCATTAAGAATTTTAAATCACTATTTTATGTTTATACGCATCGTTGAACATATTATTTATTCCATTAGTTGTATTATTTATGTGACACGTTTCTTTTTATAATATTTTGTTTATCGAAGTAAGTTCTAGCAAAATCAGCGAAAACAATTAGAATTCATTTTTATCATTCCTCAATCGTCACGATAAGATTAAGAAAAGGTTTGAACTCAAACCCTGATTCAAGATAATTGAAATTGTGATTTTATGAAAACAAATTGAATATTATAAACTACAACCCACGCTTCATCGAAGATATAAATGTTTAGTAACAAATAATTATTTCTCTTTTCCATTAATTATTCCATTGTTTCTTTGTGAAGTGAATGATACTTCGTGTAGATAAAAATTTCATGTATACTGGGCCACTCCGGCGGAATAGATAACGAATCCGTAACTTTTCGAGTTCCACGGGGACCTTGAATGTACCGTACCGAATAGTGCTTACTCTTCTGTGGAACGTTGGATGACTCATTGAAGTTACTTCTGCCTGAAAAATTGCTCTGGGATTTCGAATTTTTATGGGCAGTTCTGTATATGTATATAAAATTACTTGATTTTGCGTCTAGATCCTGAAGTGGATGAAAGATTTTACAACGCAACTTATGAAAATACGTTAAATTTTATTCAGTGAACAAAAAAGATGTATCCTTTCGAATATTTAATTGAATACTTGACAGATTGCGAGAATCGATGATGTATTCTTAAGCTAAGAACACGTTCTAAGGGCTGAAAGGGAATGAGATCCACGCGCAGAATGAGTTTAATTTTACTTGTTATAACGGTAATCTCTTTACTGTCAGTATTACGATACACTAGTGTACCCGTCACGCGAGAACAATTCCAAGTTTTTTGCGGGACGAGTAAGCAGAGTATATTAGAAGTAGAATTATATTATATTTGTTCCATTATATCGAATGATATTATTGCTACTGTATGGAAATAATAGAAAAAGTTGTTAGATCAACAGGGAATCAGGATTAATAGGATGGACATTCCTAAGAAAGAATATACGAGAGCAAGACGATTTGCAAATATCGATAGTAACAATAATGGTAATAATAATGACATTAATATCGATGATAATTCATTTGTGACTTACTTTTTTATATTGATAATAAACAATTATGACAGTAATTTCACGGGACGGGGCGTGGAATGAGCCCAGTAATGAGTCGTTATCAAATTATTAATTAAATGGTTACTGGACTTGTTGTGCGCCCTGTACATCGTATCATTTATATAAATTACTCAACCCCGATGCATGGATTAGAACTATTGTTCATTTTTAATAAACAAGTTTCTTATGAATGGACAATGTCTAAAGGATTTCTAGAAAATGTGGAGATTCTTCTCTGTTCTCCCTGAATAATATTTTGAAACTTTGAGATGAAAATGCTGAGAAGGGAAAAGTGGAGTTTTTTCCGAAATTCAAAATTCGGGCTGTTCAGCGACGTACATTAGGTCTCAAAGAATCATCCCTGAAAATTTGAGATTTTTTCATGGATTCAGTTCCGAGTAATTTGGAAGAGAAAAACTTGCTCACATGGTAATTATAGTATCCTCTTAAGAGGATCCCAGCGTTACCATCAGAGCACATTGGTTAGAAGAGGACTAACCTATACGATAGAAAGAAAGGTCCGAGACAAACGCTGGTATCCACTTAAGACAGAATAAAAATGATGGTTATTTCGGTAACGTTTATTGAGGGCATTCCGTAGACCCTGGGAGCACTAGATTTCCCTTCCCAAAATACTCAAAGATGATTCAGGAAAATGAGGTCAGTGAAATGGGTCCTTCTTGTCGTATAGAACAAGGTCTGGATGGTTGATTTTTTCCATTCTTATTAGCGGCTAATGCGGAAAGCCAGAATAGTGACGGTTGTAAGGGCATTAACCCACTTTTGTTTGGTATCGAGAGGACACTTGTCCAAAGCACCTATCCTGGCCAGATTGGTCGACTTATCAGTTCGACCCTTCGTAAGTGCCCTTAGTCCGGGTCCCTACTGGTGGAGGGAGGTCCTTTCTACTAAACCCCTACCTCGCTAAGCAGGCGAGACTCCCGAACTGTACGACGCGCAGTTCAACCACTGGGGACCGGTGACACTGAAATCCCCTCGTTCAGCACGCGAACTGTTGAACCACGCTGCCAAGGTACCTACCCAGGTCTCACGTTCGATGACAGACTTGGAAAACCCCCATTCACAGCTCTTGATTCAATTAAATCAGTCGCATCATCGAATGAAGAAGGCCTCCCCAAAAAGGATGCCAGCAAAGCTCGACCTCTTACAGGGGGAAAGGGCTAATCCCTTAACTCCCAATTAGGCCCTTGAGATACACACTGCCGAGGCAGCGCCCGCGCGGTATTTCGAGGGTAGCTCACAGCCTTCTCCGGTAGCCACTTCGCACTCCCAGACAAAAGTCTGGTTGCAAAAGCTCTGCTCGGGTTCCCACCGCCATGGAAGTGGAGATAGACGCATGATGCAGGATCCCATTACCCTGTACTTATTCGTGAGAAGAACACTTGACGACGCTGAAGTCCATCAGCGCAAGGGGCTCCTTTTGGAACCCTCTGAGCGTCAGGGCAACAGTGTCCGAGCTCACTCCCATTTTCCGTGATATGAGGCGGCCCTCAGGTCCGGGCCTCACGAAAATCAAAATTATTACATTAATATGTGATCATCAGGATGATGATTGCTTCATTAGGGAGCTTGTCTACACTGCCAACCGCCAATTCCAAGTTTTGTTCGAAACCAAACCATAGTCACCATTTCAATTTTAGTCATTCTCGACCAAAATTTGTGGTCGATCTCTACATTTAATTTCGAAAATTCGGTGCAATACTTATTCGGTTTATCGATGTTCGATCAAAAAATTTTCAGCCTATTAAGGGGATACCAGCGATCCCCGTTGATGCAACCCGTCATACAAGATTACCGACTGAGTGAACATTTTTTTCGGCAAGAATACTCTGAACTAAATTCGTGAAGAAGGATGAAATTTTCAGGAATCAATCTTCAATTCCTTATCTACTGCTGTACATCGCCCGAATTTTGGATTTCGAGAAAAAAAGGTTGTGTTACCGACTACGAAAAAATTGTTTCTTCGAAATCCAAAATTTGCGCGATGTACAGCAGTAGATAAGGAATTGAAGATTGATTCCTGAAAATTTCATACTCTTTCATAAATTCAGTTCAGAGTATTCTAGCCAAGAAAATGTTCACTCAGTCGGTACGCTTGTATAGAGGGTTGCATCAGCTAGGGTCACTGGGAGCTCCTTTTAAGGGTTACTGGCGCTTACCAACAGAGCACGTTGGATAAGAAAGGACACGCTTATACGATAGAGAGAGAGAGGTTTGGCACCATCGCTAGTATCCCGTTAAGAAGATACGAGCGCATAGGTGGTGGCATTTCTTTCCGACCAAAATACTCGAATGTGAACGCATAAGCCCAAATAGCAAAAATTCCAAAAACTAGATCCCAGATAACACACGAAGAATTCTTTTTCAAGAGCAAGAATAGAACTCTTCAAGGATTCTTTTCGAACTAATGAATTCATATTCAATCTGTCGGACATTAACAAGTTCTTTGAGAGTGCTCAAACAATACTTCTGATATTCTCAAAGAGCTTGTTAATGTCCGACAGATTGAACTCCTCCAGAGCTCTATATGAATTCATTAGTTCGAAAAGAATTCTTGAAGAGTTCTATTCTTGCTCTTGAAATAGAAATTTCCGTGTGTTATCTGGGATCTCATTGAATCCTTTGGGAATTACAAAATAAACTACTGAAATGTCAGCAGAAAAGAGTTCTTGGAGAATTCAATTTTCCTTTTGTTATACTATATACAGTACAATATATAGTATGACAAAAGGCACATTGAATTCTCCAAGGACTCTATTCTGCTGACATTTCAGTAGTTTATTTTGTAATTCCGAAAAGATTCAATGAGATCTAGTTTTTGAAACTATTGCTATCTGGGAAACAGTCTGAAATTTTCAAGAATGAATCTTTGAAGGTTTTCAAGGGAGCCTTCCGAAGTAGCTAATTCAAATGATCCGGATCACTTTCCAACCAATCAAAATGCTTGTAAAGTGATCCGGATCAGGCTGCTCTCCCATGGACCAGAATTTCTAGGGAACGGAATGAAATCCGAAGACCCAATTGGTTCGTGGATAGTAACTTACTAGAATTCCCTGAAAATCCCACAAAAATTCCGATCCATAGGAGAGAAGCCTCAGGCTGGCCTTCCATGGACCGGAATTCATTCCGGCGGAATGAAAATTGAACCAATGCACAATTTTTTATAGATTTCTGATAGAACGCTCTAAAAGAAATTGTGAAAGCGATTGGTTTAAAGTCATTCCGCCGGAACGAATTCCGGTCCATGGGAGAGTAGCCTCACTTGGATCAGCTACTTCGGAAAACTCCTAGGTTTGTGCACAGCCGAAATGTTGGATTTCGGGAAAAAAAGCAAAGAAAAATTCTTTTCTCTTCATGCGATGTTCCGAAGTTCGATGGCCCAAAAGGCCAACAGCCCGAAATTCGTTGATTGCTCCATTTTTGGTAACCTACTGAGAGCTCTTTAGAAATTGACCAATCAGCGAATTTCGGGCTTTTGGTCTTTCGGAACATTATCATTCCTGCATATTGCACCGTTACCCATTGAACTATATAACATACTGGAAAGAGCACTGGCGAAATTTCCTATAGGATGGAAGAAGAGATCTTTCGTCAGTGTGAAATGCAGAATGAAATAGCGTTGTTTCTTTTCAATACATGCATCTTAAAAAGGGACGATGAGTGTAAAGGGTATCTGCTTCTTTTTCTCGCACAGTGTACTCGACTGTCTCTCTTTGACGAAAAATTTTTGAATGGTGCTCATTCCAGTATATTATACAGTTCAATGCCGTTACCAGGGGCGGGGTTCGGTTTATTACGTGATTTTTCAATTTCTTACGTATCATACTTGGTTTCTGACACGCAATATATGTAAGATACTTGAACCCTCCTGTCCCCCCAAAGGCAAGGGGTTGGTTTTATGCGTAAGATACTCGGTTTCTTACGTGTCGTAAACTATGTAAAATACTTAGAAGTATATTACGTGCCAACCCTGATTGAAAGAATAACAGAAAAACTCACATTGAGGGTGTCGCCTGGTCGATTTTTTTCACTAGAAAACTACTAGAGAGTTTCAATCATTTCACGTCTTTAATATTCAATTAATTACATCGACCTTGAGATCAGAAAATCCAGAATAAATCAGAGATGCCGGCTCTGGTCTCAAAATAATTGAACATGGATTATATTTGTTGTAATATCAAAAAAACTGAATAGAGGTTTCTTATTGGCTGATAACGAAATTTCGTTCTAATTATTTATGACGAGTTAGTTGAACAACAAACAGACCGGACCCGGATTGTTTGATTGATTCCGAATCATTTGATCCAAAGTTTGATTCAATTGATTGAATATTTTTGACGTAAAATGGTTGAAACGATCTAGTAGTTTTTTGGTGAAAAAATCGACCAGAGCACTCCCAGATAGCACAAGAGTTCTCAAAGAATTATATACGAATATATTGTATTCGTTATGAACTCTTCTGGAACTCTTGTGTTATCTGGGCTCCCTTTCGCACACATCACATATACATGTATTTTCATTTACGAATGTGTGTGTATAAATAATTCAATGTGTTATATACATGAAAGGGTATTCCCATTCAATTCCTGCGCTCAACTCAGGTGGCGCTGAATATCGTTCTCAAGATTATTCATTCGAGTTTATGCCCCCTGATGGAGCCCTACCTCGATTGTAGGGGTTGTGGGATTATTTGCATTCACGCACATTCGAATTCTTGTACAGGGATTCAAAGGAATCGATTGTCATTGAACATTCGTTGTTTCAATAAATATAATTGAATATGAATTTTTAGAATAGTTGACGATGTTAAAAATATATTAAATATTTGCTCATCAATCTTGTCATGACCTCGCAAACAAGACTGCAGATGTTTCAAAGGGCCAATAATGGCCCTTCGCTAACATTCCAGGATCATCAGTGGCCCATTGAGACGCCAACAATCATTGTTTGTAGGGTACTATACATAATTGATTCGAATTCTAAAACAACTCGACAACAGTCAAATCTAATATCCATTCTAGCAGATATAAATTTTTAGATTCATCGATGATCTCAAATACATGTGTGTGGTGGAATATTTGCTTATCCAAACTATACGAGAAATTAAGAAATTCAAAGAAATTCATTTTCAATCTCTCTGTACATTCATGAGAACGCACAGAGTAGATTGTTTTAAAGGTATTCAAACGTCCCAATTCTTATAGGTATGTATGACAACTATGACACTTGTTTAATGTAATTGGAAGAAAATATTCATCAATTATTCCAAGTAGAATTGAATTTTGTTCTTTATTTTCATATGTTCAGAGAATAGCAGTACTAGTGAAAAAATTCAATTACTCATTACAAGTAGCATATGTATAACTAATTAAAATTATATGAAAGTCAGATTCAAACGATTTTAGATTGTTGAAGTACAGTTGAACAATAATTACAAAGCACTAGATTAATAATGTGATTTTCAATACAAATTTAGGTTTTCTCTGTGTTCATTTTATAATTAAGACTTCAACAATGACAGGATATCACCAGTGATATATAACATAGGTTGAATTAGTTTTTACAATACGAATTATCAAAAGATGATATGATCAAAATACTTCCCGATATCCCAATTTTTCAATAAGAGGAAAATGTTCGTGCACAATACTCTCTTGTTATTGAACAGATCGTATTGATGTCACAGAGAATGTAGTGCACGTTTGTGACTGTGTATTGAATTCTAAATAGAAAACTTGATTCATTTCATCAGTTCGAACCAAATTGAAAAAGATTTGAGCAATATCATGCATCACTGGTATATCCGTATTCAGGCTTTCCAAAAGAAACTATCTGCTCTCCGTCACAAATTATCAATTCACTTATATATTACACTTGTCATATTTTGCATATACATAAAAACAAAAAAGTATTCTACTATAATTTCTGCATTCTCAGTAAAATATCAATTGCTTGGATAAAGTCACACAATGAATTATATTGTTGAAGTTTCAATCGTTCAACGAAATGAGAATTGAGAATGAGGAAATATGTGGTTGCGAGAATATAACTGTCACGACATTTAGATTCCCAAATGAAACTTGTTGTTTGTAAACAATATTGAGAAATCCTAAACATTTAGATCTTTAGAAATGCTAATATTGGATCATCGATTCATTCCACGACTCAAAACTTCAACAATATGCGCTACAAATTCAATTGGATGTTGATGAAATATTACAAACATTGAAGTTCTATGAAAGGCAAAGCACAGGATTTTGATTTTTACATTATGAGGTATTGTTCTTATATCTTATATAAATAATTGAAAATATGTTTCTATAGAAAATTCAAATGTCATGTGTTTCCTGCGTCAATCAACAATCACGGAATATTGAAATAATATAGAACACTTTTATATATCGACGAACAAATTTGTAAAATATTCTACAGAATTCATCAACTTGTTGCCTTAAAAACAAAAAACATCAAATTAGAAATCTTGTTCTTAGAAATCAGATACTGGATTTTATTCGATAAATGGAAGTTGAAAATTCATCGAATTCCGAAAATCATCGTACTTTTGAATCGAATGTAAAATTAATAAACGAAAATGTGACCATTTAAAAAATTAAAAGGAATGGCAACAAGAAGATTTTTAATGCTAAATAATTAATAATGTTGTTTTAGTATTCTTGAGATAACTTGTCGCTCTTGCCAGAGCTTCCAGTTCCAGTCTTTTTAGGAAGAAGAACAGCCTGTATGTTGGGCAATACGCCACCTTGAGCAATGGTGACCCCAGATAAAAGTTTGTTAAGTTCCTCGTCATTGCGAATAGCCAATTGTAAATGACGTGGAATAATTCTGCAAGATAAATCGAATTTTATCAATCAATAACTTATTACTGAGATAAATTATTGATCATAAATTTGGGAAATTAATTGCTAAAACTGATAGGTACTTTTAAATGGCATCATTTTTATATGCGACGCTCAAATTATAAAGATAGAGAAGACAAACAACGAGGTAATAATATTTGTCTTTGTATATGATAACGTGCAATTTTGAATGTCAAAGTCAAACAGTTATTGACATCTATAACATAGAAATCTGTTTGGAGATGGTATCAATTTCAATAATATTAGACATTGGAAACGAAATTAGTTTGTACATACATACTGAGATACTTTTGATTCTTGTACACTATAAAATATATATATCAATTCAATATCTGACCTAATACAAAATAACTTCTCTTCAATAACTTATTATCTTTGTACATAATCTGATGTATTATGTATATACACAATGAATGATTCTTTGAATTTCAAACTGGTATATATCAAGTATCAAAATGATCCCTGACGAAACAACTTGAGTCAAATCTTTTACAACAAACTATCCAAAAATAAAGCGATAGGATGAAAATATTGCTCTGTAAAGACCATCCGTATCGATCGAGAAAGGTCTGTACAGAGCCATATTTTGATTTCATTACTTTACATTCAAATAATTTTGTAGAAGTTTTGGATGATATTGCGACATTGGTATCCTCTTCATGTAATGGTTGTGCAACATAGCACACTGTTAGATTTAACAAACAAATTCAATTGCGTTCAAATTTCCCAACAAAAAAACATAATCTTTTCATTTATACAGAAAATATTTGAATAATAATCAATAATAATGAGAACAGTGGAATGAAAATGAGATCTGTGGCATGAATCAATTCAGTGGTTGAAATGTTGACAACATATGTTTCTATACATCAAATTTGATCTTCACTTTGAAAAATTTTTTCATCTACACATTTCAATATCAAATAATAATAACTTAAAGCAATATAATACCTGATGAAAAATTCTGAAAATCAAATCCGAAGTATTCATAGTTGTGATTGCAATAACGAGATATCCATGACTTGCAAAAACATAAAAATAATCGAAACAAGCGCAAGTCAAAAATTGTACAAAGCTTAAGATCGAAAAGAAAACTGATCTTCGAAATTCAAACTTTTGAATAATAAAAAGATTAACATTTTTTGAATAAATCATAAAAAAGAATAAGAAAATTGTTCGAGAGCATGAAAATAGAAAGGAAGCATAGTTACGATCGAGGAAAGAATGGAGGATTTTGTACGAACCTGGTTTTTTTGTTATCTCTTGCAGCGTTTCCTGCCAATTCCAAAACTTCGGCAGCTAAATATTCCATTACCGCAGCAAGATAAACGGGAGCACCAGCTCCGACACGTTCGGCATAATTGCCTTTCCTCAACAAACGGTGAATTCTTCCTACAGGGAATTGAAGCCCTGCCCTGCTGCTACGGGTCTTCGCCTTACCCTTTGTTTTTCCTGCAATTAAATAAAACGGAAAAAGATACTTTTTGTTAATGATATCTAATTAGATTTTACATTGAATTGGGATTACTGAAGGATACTCACCACCTTTGCCACGTCCAGACATTGTTTCAAGAATTTATAAGGAACTGATCACTAAGAACACTGAACGCCGAATGAGATGAAGCGATGTATTGTTCTGCAGTGCTGCTGAAATATACGATGTCGATTCCGCGCGTATGTCAGATATTTTTGGCGGCGGTGATTTTCGTTTACGCGGGAAAACAGTAGACTGTGAAGAAGACTATGGAAGGGGCGCTACTGGTATTTTCTTTGAGGTGGGGTACAGTCGGTGTAACAAGTCCGTTTACAGTTCTAACGGAAATATCTTTGAATACGTTGTTGTTAATGAATTTTGAATATTTTTCTTCGATTGTATACCTTCATATATGTTCCTTTTATCATTCAGATGGATTAGAAATTCTCAGATAACAGCAATAACGCATATTATATAAAGATATTTCCGTTAGAATTCAACGGACTTGTTACACCGACTGTACAGTCGATGGATTTAATCTGTTCCTTTCCTATTTCATCAATTTGAGAACACCTATAAATAAATTTCGATTGTAATAATAATATTCGATTCAAAAACTTTTGACCTATATCATGCATCAATGTGGATCGTTCCTCAAATGTTTAGGTGGTTTAATTTCAACTTTTATCAAGAATTTGTGAATTATGACCAAGTAGCAGACAAAGGTCCTCCAAATGTTAATGAAATAGGACTCTTGGAGAATTCATTCCACGCGTATAATCGCACCTAGGTGAAATTACATGCGTGCGTCGATGCCAGTATTCCCTAGAAAAATCTTCAGATTTTCTGGCATTGGTCATTTCTTTCCAAATTGTAAATATGATTGGCCGGTTGTACAATTTGGAAAGAAATGACCAATGCCAAAATTCTGACGATTTTTCTAGGGAATACTGGCAACGCTGACCGTCTGTCGCATGCGATATCATTAGATGAAAAGAGAAGTCCTAGGGAAAAACAGTTTGCCTCTTCTTTCATCTAATGATGTCGCATGCGACCAACGCACGCATGTAATAGGCCCTTTATTCGTTCTCATTTCTATTCGGGATTCAGAGTGTTCGGTATTGTTGAACCCTACCCATATATCGACACTTTTTACAGTGTAGACAGACCTTAACAGGGGTCTACATTGTGAATCTAGCCATTGATTCCCCCTCTTGCGCCCTGCGTCATATTTACGGCGGCTAGATTGTAATTTTTGGCGCCAATAAAATTATTGGCGTGTTGTTTTTTTTCTGCAGTATTTGCTACCGAAAAAATTGTAATAAAAAGTACGTACAAGTTGAAAAATTCAATTGGGTTTTTTTTATGATTCAATTATATCGGTTCCTTGATTAAATAATATTCTCATGTGGATTATAACCTTCAAATGTTACAGTGCCTCCAAGAAAAGCGACGAAACGAGTGATTTCAGAATCTACAAAAAACCTAGGATCCACCAAAAAAATTAAAAAAACAAATGGTGAGAGATCAAACAAATATAATTTCATCAATTCCCAATCGTAGATGAGTTTCTCAGGTCATATTCTTATCGTACAAATTTTATTTTCACGTGTCTTGAATATCTTTTCACTTTCCTCAACAACTTTTATAACGATCACACGTGCATGTATAATCGATAAGTCCAAATATTGTATGATTACAAAAGTTATCTCAGCATATCAAGAAAAATTGACATTTTTCAATATTTTCAAGTGAACATAGTAAATGAATCAGCAATTTTTTACATTAATCTTGATTGAATAAAGTTGGTCGTTAAATAATAATATCATTTTTTTCATAATTCAGCTAACAGCTCGATTTTAATCAATCGAAAATATGTCACTTGACTCATATATTGTAAATTCGTCGTCTCAGTTGTGAGTAACAGAACTGACATACAAAATCTGTTATACGAACCTACAGTATAATGTTATGTAATACTATATCATTGGCAAAACATTTTGTAGAAAAGACTTCCTTGCCGTTTTGTGTTACTTAGGATTTCTACCATATATCAAGACCAAAGTATTGTGTGATGTAAATTGTTACACTTCTTTGTATATGTTTTTTTTTTAGACATCATTATTAAACCCGATTTGGGGCAAGTTCGTCAAGGATGTACCATTCTTGCTTTCGGACAAGGTGATGTGGGACAACTGGGTTTGGGGGAGGATATTATGGAAAAAATTTATCCTTCAGCCATCTCAGGTTGCAATGATATTATATCTATAGCAGCTGGAGGAATGCACAATATATGTCTGAGACAGACTGGGGAAGTTATAACTTTTGGATGTAACGATGAGGGAGCATTAGGTAGAGATACATCCAAAGAAGGTTCTGAGACTCATCCAGGACCCGTTAAATTACCTGGTAAAGCAATTCAAGTTACCGCAGGAGATTCTCATAGTGCTGCTTTATTGGAAGACGGTAGAGTCTTCGTTTGGGGTTCATTTAGGGTGAGACATTGATTTTTTAATGATTTTATCTTTTCAATGGCATATCTTGGATATTGGACTCGATTTAAGATTCAAATTTACGAATAAAACTTGTTCATATGGCTCAAGGGCCACCAGCAGTGTGATTCTAATCAAATTACATTACGCAATATCGATTGATCATCGATTTGTCATCTGGAATTATACAGTTATTGGAATTTCTGTAATCAATTTTTAATCCATATATAGTACATTAGAATTATTCTAATTTTTAATTAAATGAATATAAAAATTGATTTAAGGCTAGATAATTATTTTCAACCCTTATGTCGTTTAGGATTCTCATGGTGCCATGGGATTGACGTTAAATGGGAATGAACGTGTTCCGATAGAAATGATGCCTTCTGTAAAAATATTAAAAATAGCGTCAGGAGCTGACCATTTGGTATTACTTAGTGAAAAGGGATTTGTTTATACATGTGGTTGTGGAGAACAAGGTCAGCTGGGAAGGTTATCTTCAAGAGCTGCGAATAGACATGCTCGTCATGGTTTGAAAGGTCTATTGATTCCAAGTCTAGTTGAATTTAAAGTGACACGGAAAACAAAATTCGATAACATATGGGCTGGCACATACTGTACATTCGTAAAGGAATACGGAACTGGACATATTTATGTATTTGGACTGAATAATTATTATCAAATTGGTACGTATAATATTATCAGATTTTCATTGTAAGTAAAAAATACCTATTCGCGAAGATGCTTGAACGCTTCATTGTTCAATTCCTCCTGATTCAACTATTTGCCACCCCCCTATATCTTTTTTATATAAGAGAAAGTGCTGTTTCGTACTGGTGCAGGAACAAAGAGTTAATTCACAGTAAACTGTTGAAATCCTTTATCGTGTATATGTGTAGAAAAGTACACAGTGCTTGATTACCCTCTCTGAATATTAATACTCACTTTTTCTGTTATTATTTATTAGTTTATTATAATCAATGTTTGTTTACCGAGATTGATTTCTGTTAGGACTTAGTTCACCTACAACTCATTTCCATCCACAATTGTCAAAAACATTCGATGGAAAAGTGTGGACCAACATTAGCTCGGGGCAACATCATACTGTGGCTTTGGATAGTAGTGGAAAAGTTTATGTTATAGGACGTAAAGAATATGGTCGATTAGGACTTGGACCTAATTGTTCAGATGCCAAAGAACTTACTGTTGTTCCTGCTTTAAGTTCTAAGAAATGTATTGACATTGCTACCGGAAGTGCTCAATCTTTTGCTGTGGCAGAATCAGGTACAAAGACACACAAATACTATTTATCTATAACAATGTTTACATAAGACTTCATAAAAAATATACTAGACTTTGAACTAAGTCGAATTCATCTTTAACAATTAAAATTTTTGCGATGTTTTTCAAATTTCTAATCTATACAGAGATCGGGCGATCTCAAAACAGTTATTTTTGAGTGAAATCCATGAGTTTAAGAGGATACCAGTGTTTGCTTCGGACCCCTTTTTCTAACCAATATGGTCAGATGGTAACTCTGGTATCTTCTCAAGAGCATTTCGAAGTCCCAAAAAATCTCAAATCTCTCCCCCACTTTCCTCGGAAATGACTGAATAAATCGAAAAATGATTAGTCGATGCATGTTCTCTATAATTCATAGAAGATCCATCAACTAATTATTTTTTGTTTTATTTAGTCATTTTCGAGAAGGGTAGGGAGAGAGATGTGGTATTCCTTGAGACTTTGGAATGCCTTTTATATTAATATTCGTTTGAAATTTGATTTTAAGCAATAAGCATTGATATAACGTATATTTTCCTTTTCTTTTCACCAGGTGAACTTTATGCTTGGGGTATGGGAACTAGTGGTCAATTAGGTACAGGGGGAGAAAATGATGTGGAAGTCCCTACTTTAGTAAAAGGCAAACAGTTGGAGGGCAAAAAGATTTTAAGAGTAAGCGGTGGCGGACAACATACCATAATTTTGGCTCTTTGATTTCATGGAAATGAAATTATCAGTTAATTATTTCATTTTTCCAATCTTCAAAGCAATGTGATGATACTCGGACTGCACAGTGGAATTTGTCATTTACCCTTTAATAACCATCTTATTTGAAAATGAAAATTAGATTTTTGATTTGATGTGAACAGCATTTATTGTTCCTTCAAACATTTTTTTCTACTTGTGTATTAGTTGAATAAACAGTTATCGATTGATTTACAAAACTGATTGAACACATATACTTAATAAAATGCATGTAAATTATTTTTATAATTATGTAATGATAACATATCAAACTATGTGACAAAATTTTCCAATGTTGAAGCGTTGAACAAGAAAAATTGAACATTCATTTTCTAATTCGGAGTAGCCTTTCTAAGAAGATATGCAACAGAAAGTATAAAATTATCTTATTGCTGTACAGAATTAATTTTTTGGATGGCAAAAACACATTTACTGTTTATTTTTTTTTATAAAGGTTAATTGAATTTTAATTTATAATTATGTGAATTGTAATACGTTTCTTTTTGTGAAATCATAATTGTCGATGAATATCCTTTTTTTGAGATACTGTTATGAGTTTTGCGATATTTCAATAAAATGGATTATCCTAATGATTGAATTCAATTATATTTTCACGTGTTATTCAAATTGAATTAGGTTTTGGATGATTGAAAGGATCATAATAAATCATCAACAGTCTAAAATAATAACAATTTATTTATATCAACTGTAGACTGAAATACCATATCCTAGGATCATGCTGCTTCCCTAGTCGAAACAACCCTTAGATTAAGATCGAATCCAATTGAATAACATTCTCAAGGTTTCAACGATTTAATGATATTTGAGGGGTTTGTTTAACTAGGATTATAAACGATTATCCTATAAAAAATACAATTCCTACAATTTCAGCTATCAGACATTGAAAAAAAAAAACAAAATATAGTTATTAAAAAGACATAGTTTTCCCTATGGCTGGTCCATTTCAACTTTTTGGTTGTTCCGGCGCTTTGGCTTTCATAAGACTTTCCTCTTGCATGGATATTTGTGTAAGCTTTTTACCAATTCGTTCATGAACATCCAAATATTTTGCGATGCAACGATCCAGGCATATCGATTCTCCTTTACCCAACTCTGGTTCAGTATATTTTGGAGGAATACACTTTTTGTGACAAGCAGAGGTCATTCGATTATACATATCTGACATCATTTCTATCTCCAAATCTTGCATTAATTTGAGTTTTTCCTCATCTAATTGAGGTAAACCAGCCATTTTTGATGACTCAAAATGAAATTTTTTACTTGTATATCAATATATGAATATTAGTATTATTCCTCTATTCCAGCTTTTTGCATACGTTCCCTTGATTTCATAGCTCGATATCTATTCTGAATCACAGAATCTCTGGATAACTTGAAAGCATATAGACCAGCAGCAACTACGATAGTCCTATAAATATTCAATCAGATGATAAAGAAGTATAAGTATACACAGAAAATATTCATCGAGCATCATAGAAATTGTTGAAATGAATCGATTAAAAAATCTAGAACAGCAATATTATATAATCTTGAAAATGCTCAGGTAAAAAAAGAAAAATTTTCGGAAGTATTACTCAAGGGAATTACCTCCTTCATTTCTCATTTCTTGATACAAAACAATTTGCAATTAACATAAAAACTAATTTGTAAGATCATCTATAATAAAATTTCACTTTTTTATTGTCCAATGAGAAATCAGAAATGAAGAAGAAATTTGAATAAATGGAATTACTTTGCGTTAAATAGATTATTCGAACCTGAATTCAAATGAGGATCTTCTCCAATGGAAAAAGGTTAAAAATCAATGATTTCATTTATCACACATACCTACCATCCAATCCATATTTTTGAAGTCTGTGACAATTTATAACCCATTTCCAATTTAAAAAATAATTTACTCGTTGTATAGATAAAGTATTTCACATATCTATGAAATTAAAGTATTATACTACACCATGCGTGAACGATAGACCGGTTCAGGGTACGCCAATGAACTCCAAATATATACTGGAATGAGTCCAGCCATATACATTTTGGAAGACAACAGAGAAACGATATAGTAGGGCAGTGTATCCTTGTCTACAACCTCTGATTGGTTGAAATCAACAAGACGGCGGCACTGAGCGACGCCGTCTTGTCGATTTCAACCAATCAGAGGTCGTAGACAAGGATACACTGCCCTACCGTTTCGTTTCTCTTTTGTCTTTCGGTAGGGTCCAGCAATACCGAGTACTTTTAATCCCGAAGATCAGCAATCCCGAATATCAGGGTTGCCACGTAATATACTTCTAAGTATTTTTATATAGTTTACGACATGTAAGAAACCGAGTATTGTACGCATAAAATCAACCCCTTGCCTTTGGGGAGATAGGAGGGTCCAAGTATCTCCCGTACAGCACCGGGCATTTCTACGTTGCCTTCGCGTGGAATCTCCATTCATCCACGTTCTATCCACGTGGAGTCCACGGGGATGCGACGTGGAAGTCGGTGGATGTGCTGTTAGGGCTTACATATATTACGTGTCAGAAACCAACCCACACAGCACATCCACCGATGTCCACGTCGCATCTCCGTGGAGGCGAGGTGGAATAAAGGGAGACGTGGATACAAGGTGGAAAGAACGGAGAGGCGACGTTGAGGCGACGGAGAAATGTCCGCGTGCTGTACGGGAAGTGTAATACGTAAGAAATTGCAAAATCACCTAATAAACCCAACCCTGCCGAATCTCCACTTTTGGTTACTAGTTACTTATCAGCGTTTGCAACATGAATTTTCGGCATAATGACCATTCCCAGATAACATTCAGTGCGCGCAAAGTTTGAGCCTCGAGAGCCACGTCCATATGCGCGCAGTTCGCCAGTGTTTTGCTAGGTAATAATACTAACACTCGCCATATGCACGCAAATAGCAATCACGCTCACGTATGAGCGTTTCAATTTCCGCTTCTTTCGCGCTCAGATACAATTTCATTTACTCTCCCGCGTCGCATCATACCCCTGGTGAAAATCCAAAAGTGGAAGAAGCGGATATTGAAACAAATGGAACGTGAGAATGTTCCAATTTCCTTCTAAATTACGCTTACGTGACTCTTTGTTACGCTTAGATGACTCTTCGCTTGTGTTTCCGTTACGTTTTCGTTGCGCTTCAACGCTTCATTTTCACCAGGGACCCTTTTGACGCTCCCATTTATCACTAGGGTGACTGTTCACAAAATTCAATGACTTTTAGTGAAATTTATGGATCTCCATCAAAGTTCGTTGAAGTTTGAAGATTTTTATTGAATTTTATTGAAATACTGCTGTGCCAAAAGTGAAAAAAACTTCAACAAAATTTTCCCGTCAGGGTAGTACCCTCACCATCGTTCATATAAAAACTCTCACCTCTACATGAAACCTGTGCACACATGTTACTTATATACATGAGACAATAGGGGGAGGGGGGGGGGCTTCCCTTCAACGGCAATGCCCATTTTCTGTCTGGATCTGCCTGCTCTTTTCAGCAGGATGATCAACTCGTGTAGTACATTTCCTAGCATGTATGTAACATGGAGCCTACCCCGGGCCAGCATGGGCCCCATCCTGCCAATATGGGTCCAAGGCTGGGCCAGAGTTGGCCGGAATTCATACACGCCGGCGTTCCCAAAACTAAAAATCTTGACCGCATAAGAACCGGTTGGTTCTAGATATCATTCCTTTCGGGTTCCAATCTGGATTCCATTCGGTTCTCATACGGTCCCCCAGATAGAAAAGCATGCCCTGAATATTTTATAACATAACGTGCCGTAAACATACCATCATGAACTCCGCTCGGCTTGCAATGATGCATGGAATGTAAACATTATGTTTCAATTATGGTGCCATCACTTCGTTTTGCTACTAATAACAATGCTTTATGCGGAAACACCTTGGCGCCATTATGCGAACATTTTTTGGCGTGCATGTTACCATTATGGCATTATGGAGACATTTTTCTATCTGGATCCCGTACGGGAATATTTCTCTGGAATAACCATCCCTGGTGGAAGGGAAGCGTGTCATGGAGAGTAACGGAAGCGTGATGATGTTTCAGATTACTTTTCTAATACTTTTTACATACTTCCTATCCACTCTCCAATTACGTTTCCGTGTGTAAATCCCGATTTCTATGAAATTGGTGTTTCTTCCTATACGCTTCGCACACTTCAAATATACGTACGAACTACTCTTAATGTCCCACTTGACGCTCGATATACGCTTAAATCCACGTTTCAAATACTTTCCAACTACGTTTCTGACACTTCCTAATACACGTTTCCTTTTCACCAGGGATGAATATCCTGGTGAAAATGAAGCGTTGAAGCGCAACGAAAACGCAAGTAAAGACCCACCCTGTCTGAAAAGTCCAATAGATTCCCATAAATTCCCATAGATGCTGTCACACTAGCCACTATTGAAACTGATAGGATGTTTTATTCCTATCAGTATTCATCAGGTTTTGCTCATCATACCGATAGAAACCCATAGAACATCGGATTCCCCATAGAATCTGATAGAAACCCTCAAGTCCTGTGACACTAGCCACTACCCGAAGGGAACATGAAGCTCCGACAAATGTTCAGAATAGATCATGATAGATCAGACTGAAGCTCTGTTGGAGCTCAAGTTTAGATTCGTAAACGTTCAACGAAGGTCCGATGAACGTTGAAATGTCCACTTGAAAATAGTTTGAATGAACGTTTATAAAACGTTCATCGAACGTTTGCTAAAGGTTCGTTCGAGTTGCAATTTTTCGATCAAAGTTTTTTTCAAAGTATATTTTTCCACGAGAAAATGAAAGATTGGGGCATTTCTAACTATAATTGTAATTCCGTCTGAAACATAAAAAACTGAAGGTTGAATGAATCTTCGTAGAATCTTTAATAAACGTTCTATGAACCTTCATTCAAGCTATTTTCAAGCGGACATTTCAACGTTCATCGGACCTTCGTCGAACGTTTCCGAATCTAAACTTGAGCTCCAACGGAGCTTCAGTCTGATCTATCATGATCCTATTGACACTGATAGGAAATCATGGATTCCAATAGGATTTGGCCTATATCGGTTTCTATTGGTCTTTTCGCACAGGGCATACAAAAAAAGTTGCTGTGCAATCGTTGCTCTTACGTTGTTCATCAAGTTTTCGTAAAGTTGCTGGGAATTTGCTACCCAGATAGAAAAGCATGCTCTGAATGTTTTGTAACATAACGTGCCGTAAACATACTATCATGAACTCCGCTCAGCTTGCAATGATGCATAGAATGTGAACATTATGTTTCAATTATGGTGCCATCACCTCGTTTTGCTACCAATAACAATGCTTTATACGGAAACACCTTGGCGCCATTATGCGAACATTTCTTGGCGTGCATGTCACCATTATGATGGCATTATGGAGATTTCTATCTGGGTCAATAATGCCATCATAATGGTGACATGCACGCCAAGAAATGTTTGCATCATGGTACCAAGGTGTTTCCGCATAAAGCATTGTTATTGGTAGCAAAACGAGGTGATGGTACCATAATGAAGACATAATGTTTACATTTTATACATCATCGCAATCTGAGCGAAGTTTATGATAGTATGTTTACGGCACATTATGTTACAAAATATTTAGGGCATGGTTTTCTATCTGGGTACGCATGTGATTGAGAGTTTCATGAAACCAAGCAACTCCCCAGCAATACGATAACAACTCAAGTTAAAATCCTAGATTTACAGCATATTGTTGCGCATTTGGCGACGCAACGTCCCTGCAAATTGCTTCAAACCGTTGTTGTGCATTTTCAACAATTTGCTGCCTATTTGCTCAGCATTTTGCTGTTAGGGGAGTCACCTAAGCGTAATTTAGGAGGGAATTAGAACATTTTCACGTTTCATTTGTTTCAATATCCGCTTCCTCCACTTTTGGATTTTCATCAGGGTAATCTCTGAAACTTTGATGAAAAATCTAATATTTTTGGAACATTCTGGAACCTTCCGAAGTAGCTGACCTGATCATCTGGTCAGTTACTTCGGAAGACTCCTCTGTAAGGACTTCCAGAGCTTTTCAGAATTTTTCAGTTTTTTTTCAGACAAATGGGAACACAATTACACTCTGAAAAAATTCAGACAAAACTCTGAGAAAGTGTTGACTCCCGTACAAGACAACCACCGATGGTATCTGTCGCCTTCGCGTAGAAGTTAGGTGGAGGAACGGTTGCTCAAGGGAAACGCGACGTGGTGGCAACGGAGGAATGTCTGGCGTCGATTTTCATGCAGGCATTTCTCCCTTGCCACCACATCGCATTTCCCTTGAGCAACCGTTCCTCCACCGAATCTACCTCAACCACCAATTTTTCACCTAAATTCTACGTGGAGGCGACGAATCCCATCAGTGGTTGTCTGATACGGGCTGTCAAAGATTTTCAAAATTATAAAAATACATTCATATTCTATTCGAATATCATATGTGGAAAAGTGTTTGAAAATAAAAAAAACTTTTTTCAATAATCAGAAAATTTCTCAGAGTTGTGTCAGAATTTTTGCGAAGTGCAATTTCCTTCCTATTTGTCTGAGAAATGTCCGTACATAATGTTCCAAAAATATTAGATTTTCTATCCAAATGTGAGAAATTCTCAAAGTTTTTCATAGTTTTTCAGATTTTTTCATAAATTATTTATGGTAATTTCAGCGAAATATTTTCGTACAGGGTTGCTACATTGTAAAAAATGAAAAAGACCATCCTCAGTTTGCTAAATTACATTGAACGATCTGATACTTCTGACAGGATGATCGAGGAAACTTTACGCGTTTTGATTGGGAAATTTCAATTCATGTGTTAAATATATCCCTTTCAGCATCGGTATATCGCCGTAAGTAATCCGAGAACATTACGTGTTAATAGTATGAAAATTGCAAGTATACCACATTCAGAAAAGGTAAGAGTTCCCTACTCTGTGAAGGTTAAAATTACTTTCACTTGTAAAATAACCCAGGCTCGTAAAAGTGTCACGTTCAGAAACATTTATCAGCCATTGCTTTTTGTGCAACCCCTATGCTGAACGTCCGCAAATGACATTGTTTCGAAATTTTTTTAAAGCGTATCCAGTTTCTCAAGCAGGGGCTCATTTTCTCTGTCAAAGCCCAGGAGAAAAATTCTCGTCACTTTTTGATTGTATATCGCAACAGTCTGTGAATTCCAAACCCAAACCGTTCCAAAAAATTGTCGTCAGTTTTTCACAGAAAGAATATTCCAATTTGATAATTCCGGGCCGAATTGGGTAGAAAGTTTGTCAGTTCCTGCCTGGGAAAAAACCTTCCAAAGCCAACAATGTTTTGTCCGCGTTTTTCTGTACACAATTTAAAGTACATATTTGTATTCTCACACCAGAACTTCTGAAAAAAATATCGCGTGTGAGCTGAACAATTTTCTTCCCATAACTCAAGTTGCAGTAATGAGCATGTTATTTGTAGAGATCGAGCGAAATTTTTTGCCGAAACTGACTAAAATTGAAGCTCTGATTATTGGTTTCGAAAAAAACTTGGTATTGGACGTTGGAAGTGTAGATAAGCTCCTTAATAATGCAATTATCATACTTAAGATCACATATCAATGTGATTAATGAAATAATTTCGATTTTCGGTTTAAATTTTCGGCTAATGCTTGTCGGCCGAAATTGTAAACCGAAAATCGCAAGTATTTTGTTAATTACAATGGAATGTGATCGTAAGTATGATAATTGGATTATTAAGGAGCTCGTCTACACTTCAAACGTCCAGTCCTAAGTTTTTTTCGAAACCAATAATCACAACTTCAATTTTAATCATTTTCGGCAAAAATTTTCGGTCGATCTCTAGTTATTTGTGACATCAACGGTTCACCAATCTTCGAAAGGGAAGGGATAATAAATAAAATAAACATAGGATTTTATGTTTTAAACAATTTACTCTTGGACTCTTCTTCTGGCCAGATCGAGACTATTAGAGGTATATAGTCTCTTAGTTACATGATACATAAAAATAATGATATTTACAAATGCAGGATAATGTTAGGCACTCAATGAATAAAACAATGAAATCATAAATTGCCGCCTTACTACAAAAAAAATTCAGGGAAAATGTTGAGCCGGGGCGAGGGTAGGGGAGGGTGGGGCATATACGATTAATGTTAACATTCGAAGAGCAAAAAATAAGTTAATTAAAAAGAGATAACAATTGATTCGATCATTGTGACAATGAAATATTTTGAAAATGTTTCTGTTTTTGTATAATTCCAACTTGTTTAAATCAATGTGAATGTGGAATGTTGGATATTGGGTAGTAAGCCTTGTTTTTTTTTTCTCTCTTAATTGGGTGGAATGTGTTCCCGCAGTCTCCTGTTCATAATTAAGTCACTTTACGTAAGTACCTTTCTTTTCATAAACTTTATTGCATTCACTGGCCTTTTAAATAATTACTTCATGTGAATAAAATTTCTCATTACTCTGACTTGTTTTAGAATCACGAGCGATGATTTCTTGTATTCTTGTGCATGCCCTCAGACTAGAATTATTATCTCGAGATGAGGTTTACATTAAAACCGACTGGATTATTTATACTATTTGACTTTTGTTACAGACTGATTTTTCCCGATGTCGTTTCTTCGTGTACGATTTCCTTGTAATCGAGACCAATAGCAGAATATACAAACTCTCACAAAGTTTTTATTTATTTCAATGAAAACGTATGATCGAAACAATTCGAAGCATTCGATCATTCTTTCGAAAATGCATATCCTTGGCGTCCACTCCTTATTTTTTCCGATTGATCAACTACGAATCGTATTTTCGAATAATTTCAATTTTTGATTATTCATCTCCTTTTCTGTATTCTTTATACCGACATACGTCTTCACTTTTTTCTTTTCCAATTTTCGATAGAATACAAATTACGTTACATCCAAAATAACTCGATATTAAAGTCCACATTACGCAAAATAAAATAAGTTACATGATTTATCTATTTCTCATTAAAATATTATGGTACAAATTACAATTATTTTATACTTAAGGTATAAGAGCCGTCGGTCAAGACTATAAGATACTAAATATTTCAATTTGCATTCATCATCGTTATCATTATCGATAATTCAAAAGTAGTAGAAATTTGTATTTCCTAGGAGATTATTTTGTTTTATACATGTGTTCTGTATATACCATTGATATGATCTTTATTATAAATAAATAAAATAAGAGTGCCTTGCGAGATATTCTTGTAAAATACGTAAAATAGTTTCATTTCATACATTTTATGTATTCATAATGCCAAATATAATATGTCCCTGATAAAGCAAAAAAAATATTGAAAATCGATATTCAAAGAACTGCTGTACATTTGGTCAATATGACTTTGTTTCGTTTCAATATTTACTTATCTAAGCACTTTACTTTGCAGCAGACAATATAGCGTTGTACCAACGGCCCTTAACCCGCTGATAATATCACAGATGAATGAGTTTCCGTGTTGTGCGTTGCGCATCGCTACCTAAGTTTCCTAATTATCTCTTGAATTTTTTCAATTTTCTCGGTGAGCTCCTGTCTTTCGACATCGAGAGTCGACCTGGTAGACAACAGTTCGGATAACCTATGTTCCAGCTGCATGGCTTGGGATCGCAAGTTATGATTTTGTATCACCGATTTTAATGTTTCGTTCATCAAATGCTGTCTTTCTCGCTCTCTTTCTGCAAGAAGAATAAAAACTTTCGTTACTTCTCGTACTTCGTAATATTTGAATGGACTATATCGCAGAATCGAATACATACCTTCCGCAAACTCGTGATAACTGTGCAATAAATCCTCAATTCTAGTCCACCTTGGTTCTTCCCTTTTTTCATTCACATTGTTTTGAGTTTCGCTCATATCTATAACTTTACAATGCTGTTTCACCCCATTTTCGCCAGGAACAGGTAGAACTGGATAATATATAGGAACCATGGTTGGTACTAGCGGGGGAAGCGGTGGTGGACGTTCTGGAAGATGCTTCACTTTAGTTCTATCGAGGAGCCTCATCTTCTGCGGTGGTTTCGGTAACGTTGGAGGATCTTTCGAATATATCCTGGCTCTTCTCTCGCAGTAAGCCGTTACAGAGTTTGTACTTTTTCGTTTCTTCCTGTCACGTAATACATATTGCCACGTTTCTTCGGCCTCTGCAAAAATTGATATAACATATGCATGAAAACAAGACCCCGGAATTGACGCGAAAGAAACTTACCATCCCGTTTATGCGGAGGCATTATTTCCAGCCCGATAGTTCTGAGGAAGCCAGCCTTAGGTTCAAAATCTGGCGTATTTAGCAGTACGTCTGGATGTTCACGTGGGATTGGCAATACAGATTCGATGAAGGAATCATTGTCCAAAGGCAGGTCCGGTGGATCCGGGTTTATTCGGTATCTTTTCTCAACTTTGCATAATTCGATTTCTGTTGGGATAAACAAATATTTCTTAAACTCTTCGATTTCATTGAAAGTTGATGAAATATAATCTGATGAAATCTGTTAAAATAGCTGCTAATCTCATGAGGAAAATTATGAAATTCTTGCGTGACAAAAACTTACCATTCTTAGTTTGGAGCGTAGTCAAGCCAAACATAGCGAGAAACGATAATTTCTGTTCCGTGTACTCAGGTTTGTCCGGGGGACCCTTGGTGATCCAAAGATCTACATCTTTGATTTCTTCTTCGGTCTCCGAATCGGAACTACACACACCGGTATTACCGGGATTCTTTTCTCTCTTCTTCTTGCGCCTTTTCTCTGCCAGATCCAGCATGGACGTTAATTCTTTAGGACTTTCAGGTACCAAGAAAGATTTATCGGGTTCAACTTCCAGTTCGGTTGATTTGCTCGAACTCGTCGTTGTGGTGGTGGTGGTGGTGGTGGTTGTCGTTACCGCAGTTGTTGTTAGAGGTTTGCTCAAATCAGGCACATTTAAAACCGCCGGTGCTGATTCACACTTCACGGAAATCTCAGTCAAATTATTGCACTTATCGGTAAAATACGCCGCCGTTTTAAGTTCGTTACTAGAAACGTTCAATAATTTCTCTTGATACTTAGGTATTTGCAGAAGTACATTCGATACGTTTTGACAAGTGCGCAATACTTCCTCGGACTTGATGCTCTGCATCAGTTGGGTTGTCGTTGGGATAGATTTCTGCGTAACGTCGTTAATGCTAAACTTAAAACTTGGTTTAAAGGGTAATGTGGACGATATACTATTCTGATCCAAAAATGGTTCGGGTTTGCATTCCTTCTCATTGATTTGAACCGATGGGAAGGGTGCAGCGATCAACGGTGCTTTTCCTTGATCTTGGATCGCCATTGCCTTTTCTTGATTAGAATTTACCACTAGTACCTGTTGATGATGATTCATAGGCACTTGATTATTTTGTGCGAGTATTGTCTGTTTCGATTCAGAAGTGACCTTCTCATTGCTGCACGGGTTCGCTTTGCTCTCTTTATTACCAACGTTAAAGTTATTTTTGTTCACGTGATTGATGATTTTGGTTCCACCTATATGATTATTGCTACCATAATTGCTGTTTATAATTTTTTCATTGGTTATGCAATTGGTATCGTTCCTCGACGATGGTACTGGCGCGTCATTGGATTGACTCTTCGCATCGTTCAAATGATTCACCATGCTGTCGCTACTGTTGCAACTGCCATTCGTCGTTAAAGCGGTAACGCTTAATTTATTTTGCGAAGGATGCGTTGGTTGGGAATTCGAAGAAGAAAAATACGGCGGCTTGTAAAGATTCGGTACGTGAGAAACCGGTATGTGCGGTGAATGATGGTGATGAAATTGTTGCGGATAAGATAAGCTTGATTGTGCATTTTTCAAATGTTTCATTTCCATGTTTTCCGCTACCGTAGTCATCGTCGTCGTCGGTGTGGTTGTTGTTGCGATAATCGTTGGTGAATTCTCACGGGCGATCGATAAAGATGTATTGGTAGACGGCGATTTGATTCGAGGCTCTTGGTGATTTATTTGATTCGCTATACTGTGATTATTTACCGTTGATCGTTTACTCGAACGGAAGGAATCTTCGAAAGGTCGAACAAATGCAGGTTGTTGCGTGGTCATTGTAGTAGTTGTTGTAGCGATAGATATTGTTGTTGTTGCTGTTGTTGTTGTAATTGCTGTTGTTGTTTTCGTTGTGATTGATGAATTCGTTGTCACCGGTGTCTCTTTATTTCTACCGATATGAGAGAGTGGAGGAGACTTGTGTAAATGATTCATCGGTTGCTGTTGAACGTTTTGATTCATTGAAACATTGTTTGAACTTGTACAGCTCAAACGCTGCTGTTGTTGTTGTTGTTGATGCTGATTTTGGGGTGATGGAAGTGATAATTGTTGCTGTTGTTGTGGTGTTGGTTGTTGGTGGTATATGGATGTCGTAACAGTGTTCGTGGCGCTACTCATTATCGTAGCTGTGTGCTGACTAGAATGAATAGTACTTGACGGCACTGGAGGTAAATGAAGTGAAGGTATAGAAATTATAGGAGCTAAGGGTGCCATATTTAAAGGAGGAGGTGGCACCGAAGGTTGAGGAGGTCCACCTATTACTCCTGAAGTTAACGGGGTTATGGAAGCTATCGAAGGAATAGGAGGAGGACCGATAGGTGAGGAACTTATAGTTGGAGGTGGAGGTCCAAGATTCAAAGAGGGCATGGAGGATCCTAAAGATGGTGGAATAGCGGAGGAGCTGACTGTTGATAAGGGTCCTGTTGGACCCAATGGGGGTGCTCCGATAGGTGGGACCGAACTTGAATAGGGTGAAACTCTGGAATGGTAGATGTTCCCTGCGGCTGATTGATCCGATGATGGCGGAGGTGGGGGTGGTGGTTGTTGTTGCTGTGGTGGTGGTGGTGGTTGTTGCTGTTGCTGCTGTTGCGTTTGAGAGACGGATTTTTCTTCTTTTCTAGAGGAGTGATGAGTGCTGTTGTTAACAACGTTGTTGCCGGTATTATTGTGGATGTTGGTACTATTGTTGTTGGGATTGTTGTTATTGTTACTGGGGGTGTTGATGCTGTTACCGTGGCCACTCTGTTGTCTTTCTCTGCCATCTCGGTCTCGCTCCCAATCGCTATGCATCTGAGCCGCTATGGTCGGCTTCCTAGCTGAAACAAATCCCGAACACAGTGCTTGGTAACTCTCTACTGATCTAACAAACTATGAAATATTCAATTTGTTGTTCACAAGAATCTTGAATGGTGTTATAAGCGTCAAGGATTTATCATTTTTCAAGAAAACGTGATTTAAAATTGCACTGAAAAACCAAAATGTTATCGACGAATCCTACTGTGTTACTTGCTGTCATTATCTTTACTATACATGTCTAAACGTATCATATAGTATAACCAATTGGGTATTTTCTCTAGAAGTATTTTATATTCGATAATCGAAACGCGTTGAACAAAACCTCACGTTAAACGTCACTTGAATTCCTGTTCTGGTACTTATTCAATACTCTTTTCGCTCTTCTTCCACCAACAAATTAAGAATGATGATATCAGATAAACGGAAATGAAGATGATACGTTGACCGTATTTCTTTTTATGATGTATCAAAACTATGTTTAATCTCAAAGCTTTCTGGTGAAAGATCCTGATCAAAAGTTTGCACTTCTAATAAAATAACTTTCTTCAGGTATAAAAGTATCGATAAGATAAATCACTTTAATTTAAAAATGAGACTAATATATTCACGAATTGAATGCATTTATTTCAGAACTTTCTTCAGATATTCAATAAATTTCAAATCTTGAATTATAGATTTTCAATACCAGGGTTTGAATTTGAAATAAAATTCTGAGCTCAAATCTCCCGAGTTAGAAGAAAAAGAACTAATTAAATTCAAGATCGATATACTTTCGAGAGACGTTGATACAGGATGTTGAGAGTGTCATCACTTTTTGCATATTTCATATAACACCATTCATATTCTTTCTAATCAGAATCAATCCTTTTTATAACGAATATAATACATGCTGTTATGTTATTAATATCTTAAGCATAACATTTTCAACATAATTTCATCAACGGTGTTGAAAATTATATGAAAGCAACTATTATATCCACCCTTAACTTGCCAATTTTTCTTTACGATATTAATTCAAATTTGCTGTGGCTGTGAAGAAGCTTAATCTTATTTATCAAATCTTTCCCTACAACGATAACACTGATTTGAATTACAAATAAGAGTTCTCGAGGATGTGACATCAAAATTTGGATCATTTCAATCATCTAATTCCTGTTAATTTGAGGTCCGAGGAGAAGCGTTAAATAGATTAGGTAGTGTGTATTAAATATATGATCATACTCTGAAGTAATTAATGTTAATCAATTAGAATTGGATTGATTTTGGAAAGATAGATTGGATTTCATAATATTCTAATTATTATACTCCATCAGATTTTTCTAAACAATTAGAAATTATCCGTCTCTGTTTTCATTTTTTTGATTTTCTTCTCTTTTCAACAATCATCTACGTGGACTTACCTTAATGAATCCTCACTTATATTTTGTGTCCCTACGAAAAAGGAGTTCAATAATCAATGTATAAAACAAACGCTTCCAAGTATTGGGGATGATTTCTGTTATTATTGAAAGCTACTACTCTGTTACATATACAACATGTCTCAGAAAATTCTTAGATAGTAAATATAGAATATAATTCCTTATGATGAATGATCGTTACGTCTTTTTTTCCTTTGATCCTGCTGTTGCAAGAAAAATATCATCTGCCATTGAAATCACCTCTATAAATAGATGATTTCAAAGTCCATTGACGCGTCCGATGATGATTCCGTGGAGGAATTTGGAAAACAACAAAATCATCGTGAAGGAAATGTTTTCTTTACTACCATGAATTCTGAAAAATCCTGTACATATATGTATATGGAATAATGAAATTAATACTTTCTTATCTCAGGGACAATTATAGAAATTAAATTAACTGAGCTACAACCGATGTTCAAATGAGAATAATAATAATAATGATAAGAATGTCAACAAATCAGCGAATCTTCCCCAAAACTGTTTCAGAAAATGATTAACGAAGGGTCAAGAATTCCAAGTCAATTAAAATTTTGATTATGTTTTTTTTTTGCAATGTTTATTTTCAATTATAGTCCAAATATACATGTTTACATAGTAAATTATATAAAAATGGTATAATTTTGACAAATGAAAACAAAACATATGTCGCAAAAATGTTTTTTCTTTTATGTACATCGGTGGATTCAGTCATTATCCAGCAGTATAACAGGTATTTTCCACTACGATTAAAAGAAGAGAAACTGATTGGACATGGAGTATTTGCAGAATTTCTAAAACAGTTGCGGGAACTAACGCAAGAGTGCATTGCGCCCAATGTACCTGGGTTTTAAACATTTCTTGATTAAAAAAACTAATCAACCTGTAACTGGTTTTCATTAGTTTCTTGTTCTTTCTTCATTTATTACTCGTGTTTTTTCCTATTTTTCTCATACCAATTTGTTCTGCGATGAACTGTTATCGGAATGATTCTTCGAATATTACAAATATCAAACATATTCTCAAAGATTCTAATAACAAATGATGCGTAAACATACTGGACAAGAGTAACGTATATGTTCATTCACACAATCTAAATAACAATTTTGAAAAATATATGTATATGTTTGTGGATATATAGATCGAAGGGTTAAAAAGAAAAAAAAAAGAAGAAAAAAAAAACACTGGCCATAAAAAGGTGGAAATGAATAATTTGTTGGGAGACGTGCACTCTTTCAATGTTGAAATTGCGCCATTGAAGACATTTATAGACTATAAAGCGACACAAATTGTATGATGAATGCATAATCATACATACCCAAGTAACGCAAGATAGTTAGAATACGTTCTGTGAATGTACTCGGCGCATTCAAACGACGCTATTTTGGAAAGAGAAGAAAATTGAATTCAATGCACCTTCATAGAGCGTTTTCGCAATTCTTGTGGTACTTGGGATACAAAACTTTATTCGGTAACATGTATATATCCCAAGATATTACATGAACATCTAATTATTTTCGAAGATTGACTCATTGTTTTCTGTTTATCCATTAAAGTATAAACCTGACTTAGATCTGTAACGAAAAATCGGATGGGGTAAAATTCATTTCAAATATGAAATATTATGTATTATGATTAGCATTAAACGAAAACAGAATATATCTCTCTGGTAATCTAATAGAATGACACATTTGTTCGAATAATTCCAGGTCGCTAACAGTACGTAAAACATTATAAAATGAGTACAAATACGAAAGAGAGGAATATAACAAATATCAAATAACATTCGAAAATCTACGAATTTCAACATTCTCTTGTTATATTTTCTTTTAAACGATTAAAAAATATGACATTGTCGAACAGATGTATGAAGAACAATATCGTAATTTTATCGAATGATTTACCATTGCATTTGTACAATTTTAATATACTTTAATTTCGAAAAATCAAACGATGAAAGGTACGTACTTCAATATTTTCAATTTCTCAAAAAGCTGTTCTGCAAAATTTGGATATTTGTCAAGAGATAAAGTGAGTGAAAGGTTGAATAATGATTTAAAACTTATTATTCGGAAAGATACAGGAAAAAAAAACAAAATTCTAAAACGATACCCGCGTACAAAGATTCCACAATGAATATTCGATAACGAACAAAAGATTCATACACACAAGATTGTTACGGAAAATCATATAAACGTTCGAATGCAATCTACCCAATGTTAGCGATCCAGAATTAAAATTAAAATACATTACGGAAGTACATTTACAAGCGTGTGGACATTATAAGACTACTATTAAAATAACACTATTATTCTGAATTGTTCTTTTATGAAATCCAAACAACATTTCACGGGACATTCCGAGGGATGTGATAACCACTTCATCTGATCCGATTCTCAATTTCTGTTTTACATAAAATATCAATCCTAAATCTTTATCATGAAAAACGATGAGGCATGACTATGATTTATGCATACATATGAACATCTGTATGTGTACGTATACATAAATCGTTTTAAATATATTTTAAACTATAAAATTAAAATTAGAAGCGTAGTGAGTTTTTTGTTTTGTTTTTCATTTTTCTTTTTCCTTTTCATGTGTTTGTTTTTTTTTTTTCACAGTCAGTTATTATATATTTCTACAACGACTTCTCCTCGTTCCTTTTCTCGTCTGGATATTATTCTATATAAACCTAGGAAAATTTTGGTCAAGGTGAAATATGACGATTCAACTCAATTTTGTCACATTATTTTCTTCTATTCTGTGATTATTCTGTTTGAATTCATTGTATTCTCACTATGGGGTGGCCTGAAAAATAATATAAGTTATTAGATTATATATTTCAATCATCTGTAAATAGGAGATTGTGTATTTGTATGGGAGGGAACAAAATATGAGTGGGGAAAATGTTTGAATGAAATTTCCATCCTGATAATGGAGAATAGTTGGATGCAGCGAGAAGTGTGTGTTTTATTATCACTCTGAGAACAAAAACAAGACAAGAGTGTAGATACATTACACGCTGTGTCCATAAAAGCAGTCGAGTGGCTGTTATTCATATCGCTTGTATTCAAATGAATGAAAAATTATCAATTTCAGTGGTATTATTCATGAATAAGTGATTAAAAAATGTCTTGATATTGATGCTGGAGCCAAGAGCCACTGTTTGAATTATAAATAAAGGAGTAATAGAGTTTATTCTTGGACGATGACAAGGGAAATTTCGTAAGATATTGAATCATTCGAAAGGAAGAGAGAAACTCTACACTGCTCGTATGTTGATCACCAAATTCAATTTCTACATAAAACCGTGGCACGCTCTTGTACTAATTAGATTTCCCAATAGGCGAATAATAATCACAATACTGATTCTTGATCAAGGATCAAAGTAATTGTCTTGATTTCGAAATGTCTGAATAGTCGTGAAATTTTTCTTCTACGTGGACAAACGTGAATAGTAAATCGTAAACTAAGGTTGATTTTTCGTTTTTCAGAGTTATATGACTGAATGCTTATCTTGTTCAAAGGGAACATTGGAAATAATCAATTAGTTGTGTAATATAAAATTTAAAATGCTGCAAACCTTCATTGAAGGAGTGATTTTCTACCGTGTTTTCTGTTGGCTGAATGTGCCTCGCACAATTCTTAAATGAATGTCAGACTCGCCATTTGAAGTTATTCCTGCTACTATTAAATTACTGAGTCCTCAACTATATTCAAAGATTTTTGCAAAGTATATAAATTATTTGATTCTTCTTCATTGAGGACCTTCTGAGCCAATATTTCCAACAAATCTTAGATTGCGTAAAAGAATAATCACATAAAATGAGCAATGAATCACTGTAGGACGCGTCTAGCTTAGGATGTGCATTTTTGAAAATATAAGTTCCAGAAACAATCATCACAGACTGATAAAACTTTACAGTATTAAGGGAAGGTTCTCATCTAGCGACTACAAAATAAGGTGATTTACTCGAATTTTGTTTTCATGGAAGGAAGCAAATAAAGTACTCAAGGGTTTTCACACTTGTTAATTGAATCTTTAAGTACATAAATAATTTTTTTCAGTAAAAAATAATGCCATGGGAATTGTTGATACGTGTTGAAACATAACCACCTGAAAAAACAGTGATCAATTGGGTGCCACTATAGCTCTTACAAAAATCATCACAAATCAAAGATCCAAAAATTTTCATAAAATATATTATATTTGTTGGAGGTTGTACCAATAAAACCAATGAACAGTCCAAAATTAAAAAAATGACAGACATGCAAACTTTTGGTAGCGCTTTTTCACTTTTTTTCGCTCTTTCGGGTGCTATGAAAGGAAAAAAAAAACGCAAATGTCATCTCCATTTAGGCTCATCCTCCAATAAATCCAAATAGCTTCAAAATAAAAAAATAAAGAGCGATCCGTTCAGCAGTTTTTGAGATATCGTGGAGCCAAACTTGAAAAACATGGTTTCGAGAAAAACGCTTTTGAAGTTTCGGGATACGAATCCTTCAACTTGAGAGCATTTATTCTCATTTACTTTAAAGCCCATTCAATGAGTGTCAAATAACTCGAGCTCTTAATTTACTTCCTTCTTAAGAAAAAAAATTTGAGAAAATCACCTTATTTCGGAATTCGCTTGATGAGAACCTCCCCTTAATAATATCAATTCAAACCCGTGGCACACATTGTCCCAACTAATGGGGAAATTATGATTCTTATCGAATTCTTGAGTCACAGAATATAAATGACGAATTCAAATTTGTAGACACCAGAGTTTGGTCAGAGGAAGAAGCGCTAAGCAATTTTTGTATCCTTTACCAAAGAGATTCCCACGTTTTCACTCATCATATTCCTGATAAAAATGTCCTTATCATACTTTTCAAATCTCCAAAAACACGTCTCAAGGAAAATTTCAGAATTCTTTAACAAAAAGATCTTAGAACATCTTTTAGAACTGTCCGGAAGAATTCCTTGACAATGTTTATTGATCTGAATCCCTCATCTGATATTCGCCGATTTTAATATCTGTTTCCTCCCGGTTAATATAAAATTGTATTATACAAAATGTAATTACATTTTTCTCTTCCTTATTTTTCATTAACCCTCAACCTACAATCGAGGTTACGGCAACCCTGTCAAATTTTCAAATACTCGCAACCTTAGAAAGAAAAAATGTGAGAGATCAAGGTATTCTTAGAAACCAAAGTGCGAGGACGGTACAAAGGTGTGAAAATTATTAGAATGATTGTGATTTCCAAAACTGTTCCAACTTTCCTCTAAGGAAATGCAATCTCTTATGGAGTACTGGTTGTATTTCTTGACATAAATAGTTCTTAAGCCATCCATTTTTTAACGAAAGAATATTCTATGATTACTATATAATAACAATCTCATTTGTACAAAGTTCTGTTTCATTATGAGCATCTTCATATGTCTTTAAATAACTAACAATGTGCAATATTTTGATCTTAAGAACTGGTGTTTCATTGTATAAAATTTATATACACGACAAGAAATGATAGTTGAGTTACGATGAAACCAATGAAAAATCTATTCTAAATTTCCAGCGGGTATCTATCGTCACATACTGTTTAGTTTGAGATCGAGGTGTTGAGACCATTGGAGTGAAAAAAAGATTGGAAAGAACAATTTTTATAGTAATTAACTCAGAAATGGAAGGATGAAAAACTATTATATCAACAAGACAAAATAGTACTCCACAGATAAATGCATAATCTGAGGCAAAAGTTGGAGTTATTTTGAAAATAACAATTATTCTAATAATTTTCACACCTCTGTAAGTTGAGAACAGGCTGTAGCTCAAGTTACAATATCCTATCTCTGATACAAATCAAATTCGAATAAGAGTCATTCTAAGAAGTGTATTATTATAATTTTATGCGGCATATCACCTTTGAGAGTTAACTTATATAATCGGAGATGGTAATAATACACACTTTATTGAATTGCCAATGAAAAAATACAGAAATTACAATCCGAAAGCCAGTTGGCTATCTGACGTTCCAGGCGATCGACATACAAATCGAAAACGGTTTTTTTTCAGTAATTTATTAGTTACTTGCACGTCGACAACGTTTTGACAAAAGGGTGTAAGCGTAAAAAATGCTTTTGAAAAAGTTTTTTGAATGATTAAAAAACATGAGAGATATTGGGATATTCTTACACTAAATATTGAATGATGCTATTATTTATATTACTGACACTGATACCATTTGCATTCAACGATACAATAATTGAAAGAAAAACATTTCTTAATTTATTTCCTTTTCCATCTCCTCTATTTCTATTACCTGCAGAACAATTTTTCATTTCCTAAGAAACATCTATGCGCTATTTTAATTCAAAATCGCAGCACATAACAGATGATAAGAATACTCATTACGAATGATTTTTATGGAATCGATTAATAAATTTGTTACTGTGCTTGAAGTCCGCTCAACTATACAAATGATCGTTTTTGATTCATTAAGAAAAAAATATACTTTTCAGAGTGGATTAGAAAACCGTTTCAGCACTCTGAAGGACAACATTTTGCCTCTGAGGAACCCGCTACTAGATAAACCCTGAAATCCTCTTTCTTCAATAAGAAATCAAGTTTTGAAGGAAATGAGGTTTTTTCTCAAGTACTTGAACCATTTGTTTCATATATTCGTTTATATTTCGTTTTCACGCATAACATATTTTCCAGGGAATTCCCAAATATTTCAAAAAACAGCAATCAATTTCAGGTCCATCCCAGCTACTCTCTAAATTCTTTGGAGTGAAAATATTGCCAGTCAAACAGGGGTGAGATTACACTTCTAAAGAGTGAGGATTTCTCTCTTATTGGAAGGTAAAATTTCACTCTGCAAACCGAGTTGAAACTCCACTCTTCGAGGGTGAATTTTTCACTCCAAGGGATTTAGAGAGTAGAGATATGAGCGATCAAAGTAGTTGAAGGGTTACGTTAACCCATATCTATAGACTATGTCACTTTTCGATAGTCCGTAGGCTGAGGGTTAAAATTTTCTCAAGGGGTTCTCAAATTTTCATCTGAAATAATGTTTCGTTATGAAACTAATCGAAGTCAATAAAACTAAAAATATTCAAATACTCTGAGTTATTATCACAAAGATCCCTGTAATCAAATCCTCTTGGATTCCTCATTCTTCTTCTCCTTCCTATCTCCTCCCTTGTTACTCTATTTTTAAACATTATTGAGATTACATTACGATGAAGCATGATAATGCAAATTCAAAGACGCCTAATTAGCGTCATAACAAATAACAAACTTGTGAAGTATAAATAATTTTTTTTTTATAATGAAAATGATTATGGTATTTAAAACGAACGACCATGTAAGTGTATATGCTTTTGTGTTCGGGGGGGTAAAAGACTTTGCATTTTATGAAATAATTGTTTTTAATGAAAGTCAGTGAAAGGTGGAGCGACTCGCTCACCTGCTGTGTCACCGGATGTAGGTGCAGGTGCGGCTACTGCAGCTCCAGGACCAGAGTTTCTTGCTGCTCTTCTCCTCTCCTCCTCCTCGCGTAACGCTGCTTGTTCCCGAGCCTGTCTCAGTCTGTGCTCTTCTTCTAGTTTCAATCTGGGTGGAAGGTGAATGTTTTAGTACGTGAATTTGGCAGAAAAAATAAAACAATTTTCTGTTTTGAAAAAACTAAGGAATACTTCAATTATATATGAGTGTTTTCGCGACATGGAATTTTCAATTGCAAGAAAAAGTATGTAATGTTATTACTGAGTGGGCAAATTACTCATTCTCGGTGTGGCTATTGCATACATCGAAGGGGATCCCGCGGACCCTAGAGTTACTAGATTTCTCTATCTACGATACTCAAAATGTGACTCAATAAAGTGGTTGGTTGGTTGGTTGGTTGGTTTCTTTTCTATTCTGTTCTGTCATCTCTGAGTATTTTGGGTGAAGATATTGGCCAACTTGTCAAAATATATTTGAATACTGTTTAGGAATTTCTCATATTTAAATGCAAAAAGAAAAGATTTAGAAACATACTCTGCTATAAAATAGATAAATTTCAAGTAGAATTCAATATTCCGCGGTTTACTGTAAGAATCTCATTCAAAGGCTGTATAACGCTTACTTTACCGGGAAGGTTTCCATTAAATTAAAAAATTTATGCTCTCAAGGTGATTTTAGTAGCGTGGTAGCAGCCAAATCGTTTATGACAAACTACGGGCAAACGCCTCAATTAAATCAAAATATCGCTCTGCACAGCATTCCTACTGGAGTCAGCGATATTTTGATTCAATTCAGGCGTTTGCCCTTAGTTTGTTATAAACGATTTGGCTGCTGCCATGCTGCTATTATCCCCTTAACTTAAGAGGATACGAGCGCATAGGTGGCATTTTTTTCCGATCAAAATACTGAAAACTGAACGCATAAAAAAGTATGCTCTTCAAGTTTGAATCGTTTACAGAAACGAAACGAAAATTCATATTCACAAAATCTGACAAACCATTGTTATTTACCTTCTCAAATTAAGTTTTCAAAATTGGAGAAAGCATTTAAAAAATGTTCTGCATGATTTCAAGTCTTTAACAGCTTGGTATTTTGCTTTTCAATTACTAATTCGTTTCAATAAACAATTCAAACTTCAACAACATTGAGAATTTAAGACTTTCTTATGCGTTCAGTTTCGAGTATTTTGGTCGGGGAAAAAGTGCCACCAGATGGAGCCATCTGTGCGCTCGTATCCACTTAATAAGATCTTCTTTGATATATTTCAGTCTCGTTAATTTGTCGATATTCAGAAAAAACTGAAAAGACAAATTCTATGTCCACTGCTAATCCAAAGATTGTATTTCAAAATATTCCAAATCCTTGAATCTTGTTGTCACTTTCTCATCAACGCTCAAAAGTAACTTGAGATGTTGATGAAGAGGATCTGAGCCTTCATAATAAATTTTCTTTCTTTCAGTGGTATAATTACATACCTTTTAAAAGTTTCAGAGGTGACTAGAAAGCTTACCTACTGAAATATTTCTAAAATGAAACATTTGGTGAGCACAGTCCCTCAGAATGCGCGAGAACACGTAATTTATTGTTGTCAAGAAAACGATTATGAAGAAAATAAAAAGAGAAGTAAATATTTCTTCTGGTTAATGCAGTAATTTTACTTCTAATGGAAGTTTTTATTCATTCTTAATTAATATACTTGTTTTCTCTTATATCAAAAATTATACACCATCATCAAACGTACTTTATTGCAAGAATATTTGTGGATATCCAATTCATATTCTTATCTCTTTCTACGCAAAAAATGTAACCAAAATATTTATCGTTCGAACGAAAGTGATAGCCGAGAATGGCATTTAAACTAATTAATATCTGAGCACGAACACCCTGTATATGACGAATTCTCAAACACCTTAGCACTGCTTGAATCTTATAAATGGAAAACTTCTGTGAGAGTGTAGTAAGAAAATTGAATGATGTATCAACTAAACTGACTACCGTAAATTATTCATCTCAATACGTGAAGATTTTTTAATTTTGTACATCAAAAATGGATGCTGTAAAAACTGAATTCGAGTTTTCCATAAGTGAGAGAACTGAGATCGGAGGTATAAAATGTTAAGTATATCTCATTATGTATTATCTTAGCTTGAACACAGGTATCTACGCGTCGTTGGTTGCTACAGTCGTTCGACGTACACCTTTCATTCTCCTCAGTTTTGTTCTTCATTTTATCAAACAACAACAACAACACATGGTATTATGGTTGAAAGGTTAAATCGTGAGGATTGATCTTTAATTCAGATAAACCCGAATATATTATTATTGGTCATCCACCGTGGTTACTGGAATATATTAATGAAATTTATTGTTTCATCTTTGTAACATTATTCTTATCTTCATCTCAACGACCCCTGTTCTAAGTCGGGATTTTCAAAATCAAATTGAATTAGTCTATTGTAATTTAAACGAGTAACTATTATGTTAGTTATGGGATATTTTTCCATCAGTATTCAAGTCTTGACGCACAGAATAGCGTTGATAGTATGAGGTTGCAACTGAAATTTACTCAAACAGTTGTTCTAATGATGAATGAAAATTAAAGTCATTGACAGGACAGAAGTGACAGGGGTAGAAAAAACAAATGTAAATTTCATACTTTTTGCAATTCACTCAATAATTATTTTACATACTTTCTCATTTTTTGATATATTTAAAACATGATCTAACATAGAATATTCATCAAAGTTCTTCGAGTTTTACATATTTACGTTAAACACGCAAAGGAGGTATTAATTTGGAACTCACCGTTCGTGCATCGCAGGTGACATGAGCCCAAGAGACGCAGGTGGTAGCATATCCGAACTGTACCTCAATCCGTAAAGAGGGTACGAGGGTAAGCCGGGAAATAACTGCGGTCTCAACATTCCACATCTTTCCAAATACAATTGTTCTTCTAACCTATGAAAAAAAGAAAAAAAAAAATCGAGTTGAAAAAATCAATTAAAATACAGTAGCGCTATGATTGTTTCGTCACCTTCTATATTTAATCAAGTTTTCTCACACTTATTGAACAGATTAATTATTCAGATCCGAATGGATATACAATAATAATCACGTGCTTTTATATAATTTTTCAATTCCACTTTGTTTCAATTATCAGAGTATAATTCCAATCCACATCGACTCGGATAAACTGAGTTCTGCTGCAGTAGAAAATAAAATTTTTCATACGGCACATAAAATCACGATACCAATTGAATTAATTATTATATTTCATGTTTCGATAAATGACAAACATTCTTTATTCTTCGTTTAGGACGTGTAATCGCGATAAATTTTTTCCTATAATAGCAAACAATGTAACTTACATGTATTTACTGAGTTTGTAATAGGTTCAAAGTATTCTTATAGGATTGGAATATCTCTGATATCACTATCTTTCTCTGATCAAAGGTGATAACAAAAGGCAGAGATATCTCATTTATAGTAGAATTGAGTTTCATATACTAAGTTCACTATTCAAAGGATTTGAAATCATAAACAAGAAGATGAACATTTCGGATAAATTGATCATTACAATAATAAATACTGGTTGATATGTGCTTAAGAAGTTACCTATAAGCGTGCTGTAAGTGCGAAGGTGGATAGAGACCGTGGTGGTAAGGACTGTAGGCCGCAGGATCCAGAGCAAAAGCTGGTGGCGGAGCGTGGGCCGCTTGGGGATGATGTTCAGGCCGATATGGTTGAAAACCAGAACGAGCCAATAATTCCGAGGCTGCGGCAGTTACGTTATGTTTGTTGGTTTCAGCGGGTCTAGGAGTTGTATACAAAGAGGAGATTTCTTCGGGTCTTCGTTCATGCATAGACCGTTCCTGAAACAATAGGAAATTCATTTCATTACATACATCCGGAATAAAATCGTCGAGTTTTGGAAAAATCACAATTTCGTTGACATTTGAATCTTTTATAGAAACGAAACTTCAAACTCACAAAATCTGACGAATCATTGTTATTTTTTTTTATCGAATTGACTCTTTGGGAAGCTGATTATTTCGTTGCTCGATTACTGATTCGTTTCAATAAACGATTCAAACTTCAGCAACATGTTCAATTAATTCTTTTTCTCCTTTCCGATAGATCCTTGTTGTCAATTCATTGTGAATCAAGTTTTTCTTTTCCCAGCTTGATACCAAATCACGCGATATTACATCAAAGATACTACTATCCGACCGAAAGAAAGAGAATTTGGAGTAAGAATTACCTTGGCAGGTGAAGGGCCTCTGACTAAAGGTGGTGGCGCCCGGTTTTTTGGACTGGCACGGGGTTCCTCTTCTTGAGGAGCCGGGCCCGCTTGTTTTGCCAAATTCCTTAGAGCGGCTGCAAAACTTCTACTATTCTGCTGACCACCCGGTCCGGGACCCGGAGTATGTCCCTGAGGTAGAACACCGGAATTAGGTCTGTGAGACTTTCCGATTGAGGTTGGTTGCGCTTTGGTACTTGCAGGCTGTAAACCTGTGAACATTAAAAACCACACCAAATAATTCAAACACAATCCCATACGAATTACAGAAACTTAATTGAATGAATATTTATAACGTTCGAAATTTTCTCAAACATTCAAATTCACGTATCTCTCACTATCTATTGAAAGTACTTCGAATCTTTAGATGGATTCTCAACTTAACCTGTATTAATATGTGAACTTATACGGAAAACGGACATTAAATTTATCTCGAAGTTCCGATAATGGGTAATCAAAGTTTAATGCATTTGAACTCCACAGCTAAACTTTACCGACTTTCTTCGGCCGTATCTATGTTTTATGTCTATCCATAAAATAAGTACGATCACATAAAAAAGAGGGATCAACGTGAACATAATTTCACACATTAGTTGGTTAAAGGTGAAATAAAACATCGATTTTTATTATTAGTATTTTAATTTATCAAGAATTAATGAATTTCATTTCATTACATTGACTGACTTTATGCAGTTTCTTGTGTGAAACGTTGGCAGGTTCTCTTTTTATTAAATTCGACTAATTAAAAAATATTACAAATAAAAGTCCTTCGAAGATATAATAAACGCAAGAAGCGTTTACCAAATCATAATGACAAATAAATTTATTTTAAAGAATATCATATTAAATCTCTATATTTATTCTTCACACTTTTCCCTATGTACGTATTTTTTTCCCAGTGATGGGGATCTTTGAAAAGGATCGATCCTTTATATATATAATTTCTATAGATTTCAATAAAAGTTCGATACTTTTGATATAAACAAGGATCGATCGTTTTCAAGGATGCCCATCACTATTGTTCGCCAAGTTTATCCAAGGCTTGGGAATGATAAGATTAGGTCAGGCTTGGAACGATGGTTATACCAGATTTTGTTCAATTGATTTACCCAAGCATTAACCAATTAAAAACCTTCCATCCCAGATGCCATTCCGAGAAACGCAATGTTGAATTTTCTATTCCGCACCCTACATACCTTGACATTTAAAACTCGAAAACACTTTTCTACCTGGAAAACGATGTGTATCCTGACCTCGTTCATATCAAAATTTTAGATCTCAAATTCTTTGCAATCGAAAGAATCGCATTTTATTTCGCGAAAAATTGTTCATAACTACTTCCCCGGGTCGGAAAATTTGAACGGTTTTTGTCCTCATATTTCATTTTTAGACTGATTTTGTTCTGATTGTTGAATAATGCGGATAAAAACCGTACTTTTTCATGATTTTTATCCGCATTATTCAACAATCAGGACAAAATCAATCTAAAAATGAAATATGAGGACAATATCTTCCAAATTCTTCGACTCGGGTCAGCAATCATTTTGTGGATAAAAATTTATTGAAAACTAACGACATTTGGGAGTTAATAGGTTCAATCTAGGCGATTCGATTCGATTCGATTCGTAGTTCAAAAAACACGATTTGTATTTATCTTTATAAACCTGTGAGGGATATTCCAAGAGAATGAACGTCAGAGCCGGATCTAAGAGGAGAGGGCAAAAGGGGTTACGTGTCCCGGGCGCCGAGGAAAAGGGAGCGCTCTCGCTAAAGTTTGCAAACTCATACGTTCACATTCTGATAAACTAAAAACCTTATTTATTGCACACAAGATATAATTGCATTTAAAGATGAACTCGGAACTCTCGATCGAATATCGAAAATCAGGAATCCTATTTATGCTCACGAACTTTGCTGAAAAATCTTTACATTAAGTCGAAGTTGAACTTAGAATAAGGTGAAATGACGGGGTTGAAAGTATGAAATTGTTTCCATTGTGAAGATGGAACAAATTGTTTCATTCGAGACGAGATGAGACTTATTTCGAGACTGCGTCAGTTTAGAATGAACCTCATCGTGTAAAATTAGGAGAATATTTTTCTCAATTCTCTTCCATTGGATCCTTGAAGTAGTTATTCACCAATTCAATCAATTTGTTATTGTAAACGGGAAAAATAATTTTCGAATGATTTCGGAAGTCATTTTAAGAATTGATCAGTGAAACCCAAGTGGGAAAGTTCTTAGGATTATATATAATTAGTATATAATTGATTATATTTCATGTATAACTTATATAGCATTTTATACAAATTATACATACTTTTGTAAATTTTCTCACTCTAAGGGAGTGTCGTAATCGAGTTGTGCTTCTGTTATCAAATTTCTTAGATCCGACTCTGATGAATGCATCACTCGAAACATTGGCAAATTCACTATCGCTTTTGTGAAAAATGAAATCTCACTCTCAACATTTTTTCAATGAATTCCAGAATGCAACGCACACACCCCATTTAATGCAAAACCTAGTATTCAATCTTTTCTTCCTACTCCCTTTACTATGTTTTCCGACTCTTATCTTTGAGAATCAAATCATCACATAATAGGAAATTAAACAACAGTATGTTGACAACAAATTTCTTTTGTTCTTATAATCAACGAAATATTACCGATCATCCTTCGAACAAAATGGATGAATGGGAAGACAAAAGATTCAGGAAATCTTCTTTCCATGACTGACGAGATATCTTTCTTTCATACTTCATATGTTAACTCGTTATCACATTTGCACGAAAATGTGGAGTCGAGTGATCACGTCATTATCATTGTTAAAGGGATGTGGAAAAAAGGTGAAGGTTGAAAAAGAATGGCGGAGAGAAAGAACGATTTGTCGACTTTAGCATTGATCAACGATAAAACACACTAGTAACGTTTTGATTTCAACCTCGATGATTTGCACGGAAAAAACAAGTAATTCAAATTTTCGTTGACTAATATGTCACTTCTACTTCATTTGTACACTGGATTTTGATAATTCGTTTACTCTTTTCATTATTTCGACGATGACAATGAATTGTGGAAGTATTTCATTGTTGAAGTCAATGAATTATAAAAATCTAGTGTACGAATTTTCCTTGAATTTATGCTCCGTTCAAAACTGGCATACCAGTCAACGAAAATTTGGATTACTAATTTTTTCCGTGCGGAATTGTTTAGTTATGCTGCGCACTTATCGACTGTCAAGTCAATGAAATTCTTGTTGAGGGAATAATCGTTTACGAACATTTTCTACCAACTGTTCTATGTATAACGTGATCTATGACCATATAATTACATGTTCTATATATTCATGTGTTATAATAATAATAATAATAGTCACTAAAAGGACTGCTAGTTGTAGTTTTAGCAGTGATAATATCGGTAGAGTTAGGAGTCCGTAAGGTGACTCTACATGTTGTTGGTGAAGAAAAGGAGGGTAGGGAAAGAGAGGATTCCAAAGGGTGCAGTAGAGTGGCGTTAAGCGGCTTACAGTCTGTTACCATGGTAACACCAAACCACTCCAAAGACAGGAAGAGAACCTGAATCAAGCCCGTTACAGTCCTTTCCTTTCTGATATGTATATTTATACACGTATATCCCTCGTTCGTATGCTCGGAGGGTTGCCAATTCATATATACACATACATCTATGTTGTTTTTTCAGCATTTATATTTTTTTTCCTATATATATATCTCACTCTGTGCGAAGATTTTACATTTATGAATATTAATACACTTTATATTGTTTTTCATATCGATGTGCTGTACACTTTTCCTTATCACAATTTACGCGTTGAATCGATCGCGACCATAATCAATTCTGTCGTTCGATGTTCAAAAAATACAAGATTTTGTATCAAAGATACACAATTGTGATGGAAAGACAGTTGAGTCATTTCCACAATACAAAATATGTTATGTACAGATAACTCAGTTTTGTATTTATTCAGATAGATTGCACAGCAGTATCAACATCAATGCCACCATTAGAATCCACATTCCAATGAATCAATGAATCATGAATATATTCATATTCGAATCGAACCTTTTTCTTGAGAATTCACTGGAGTTTGTGTATGAAACAGTCCAACCAAATGAAACTTCATTCACCGGGCATGCAATTTACTTCCTCAACCGCACAACTGGCATATTCATGAAACAATTGAACCTTGAACAACACATGGTATACAAAATCAGTTTTAGCAATACTCAGTTTGAATTTGAATGGAAAAGAAAGATATTTTCTTCAACCACCCAGCTCTCAGATTTCCCTCTCTGATTTCTCGGAAAAGAATTGGTATGAACCTTTATAATATTGAAAGCGTTCTGATAACAGCTCGAAAGTCCAGTTTGAATTGTCAATGAAATGTAAATAGATGGAGAGAGATGATGAAGAAGTGTTTGCCAAACTTCTTAAGCGTGCAAGAGAGAAAGTTTTACTGAAGCGTAGAAGAGATACTGTAGAAGGGGGAGAAAAAACGAATAAAGAATTATTCAATATGCAAACTTTGTTGGTTCCCTTTCAATTGAAAGTGAGAGAAAATTTATGGCATTATCTATGATTATCTATGATCTATCTTTTGCAATTGTTTTCATGATTGAAACAGAAAGATTCAAATTTGATTGATATTGTCTTCAAGATTTCACAAGATTGAGCATAAAGTTTTTATACTAAAATGAAGGGGGAAGGAAAACAAAGAGAGGATACAATTGAAATACTAAACATATGATTCTACGGGTTATAAATCTATGTTGAAATCCATAGATTTTCCGGATTCCGTAGATTCGTGGGCAATATGTATGCATTACGAGGATCATGAGAACGACGACGATGACGCAACAACTTTGAGATCTTTGTGATATGAGATGAGGAGAATATTGAATACAAGTACTCGTATCGTGAATGTCGAAGGAATATACAAGAGGTGAAAAGAGAGGTTAGTATCACATGAAAAAGGGATGGTTAAACTCAGTAGGATGTAGACAACCCAACTCTCTTCTCTCGATATTAAAAAGATGTGAAGGACAGTGAAGAAAGAAAAGCGAAGAGAGGAAACACGAGCGGTTTCTTGGGACAAAGTTTTTCCTTTCAACATCCCCTTCTTTTATAACGTGACATTCCAACGGTTATCGACGTCTTCGGTGATATTAAATTTCCGGCATCGGTGTTTGCTACCCTCTGGCCAAGCTTTCATCGTTCAAATCAGTGTAACACTTGTGTGGAGAAAGTGAAGAACGAACTACACGAGGTAAAAAAAAAATGATACACAAAGACGCAAATTTCTTTATCGCGTAAACAAGAATAAGAGAGATTTTTTCTACTCGAATTGCTTGGAATTCTATCACTCGAGATGGATTACAATGTGTAAAAATTTATAATCATACGCCTAAAGTTTACAAAGTATTTATTTTGTTTATAATTCATCTCATAAATAGGAGAAAGTGACATTCCTCGAGGAAAAATATCGTTTGACAGGTATCATTTAACTGACAAGAACGTTTATGGAATAATTTTCGCTTTGGCGTTATTACAGAAATGTATCTGGAAACCAATTCGATTAACCAATAATTTTTCACCAACCAATCAATATTTTCAACTTTTTCGCTTCCATTCAACTACATCTAAGAGTCATTGGAAATATAAAGGGGATGTAACAAACGAAGGACAATGGAAGAAAGTCAGAGATCCAAAACTCGAAGCCAGATCCACCCTTCCGAATCCCTTGACATTTTGCCAAGCACACCCCCATTGAATCACCATATAAACGACGTAGAGTTAGCCCGGGGTTGCGTCAACCCCTGATCCACCTTAACCTCAAATATACATTTAATCTAAGTCGAAGGTTGTGTGTTTCCACTCATACAATCAACTGACTTGATGATCATTGGCGTCGAGAAATGATCTTCATCAAACTTTAACGTTAGATGATCCGAGAATGCAATCACATTTCAATCAATTTCAATTTGAAAAAAATTGAAAACCAAAAGTCTAATCGTTGTATATCACCTGACAACATACAGATATCCGCATAAACCACTTCAACTGGAGTTGTGGACGGTTGATTAATCGATATACAAATAACAAAATTGTAATTCGAATAAAATATATCTGTGGCTGGTGGTGATTGATTCATACGGTTTCACAACAGCACCGTCAACCATTCGGTTAATGTTTGTAAATACGTACGAATCGGAGCACTGACAAATGAGGAGGAAAAGGGTGATGAGGGTGATGAGAGGGTGAGGGCGAGGGAGAGAAAGGGGAAAAGAGAAACGTAGATCGAGATTCAACGAATCATAAAATCATAAAATATGTGTGAAAGTAAAATATACATGGATACTTCAAACCATACGTTTTTTTCCTTTAAATCTCAATTTTTCTGCAAAATTTCATTGCATGTTCGGAAATTGCTTTGTCCTCAGAGTGGAAGCAATCTGAATTTCTATGTACACGTGGGGAGAATATTGAATCAAAAATTTATATGAAAGTGTATTAAAGAATGGGTGATACTGCATGAAATTGAAAAATCAACACACAGATCGCTGAAGAATAGCATCAGCATATTTATCAATGTTAAAAGTGAAATAAATAGTGATCATACGATTTCATCACATGTGGTAGAATGTTCCGGCAATAAGATTTTTCCGCAGTTACTTAGAATATATTATTTTCTCTGTACAAATGAGAGAATGAAATGAAACATAAAATAGTAAAATAGTGATCAGAATATTATTCCGAATTGGTAGTCGATGATATTTTTGTAACAAGATGAATCACGGAGAAAAAGGAATTCGCTGTGGCAGCGAAGTCTACTTTTGCTGGGTTCCTTTTGCCAGAGCAGCAATTTTTTTGCTGTTCCAGCAATCTTGTTAGCTGCGACAGCGAATTTTTAGCTGTGGCAGCAAAAAATGTTTGCTATCCCAGCAAAGTTTGTTCGCTATTCTGTATATAATACTGAAAATTTGCTGGTGGAGCAAACATTTTTTGCTGCCACAGCTAAAAAATTGCTGTCGTAGCTAACACGATTGCTGTTATAGCAAATTTTGAGCTAGGTCAGCAAAAAATTTTGCTATTCTGTATATAATACCTCGATTTGCTGCGTCAGCAAATTTTTTCTCTTCGTGTAATTAAGTTGTAAGGCTATAATCTGATGAATTATGAGCAATTATTCAGAGAAACCTCATTCTCCAATCATTCTCCAAGTTTTTATGAAAATAATCATCTCAGATATGTTTTAGAAATGTTGGAGTTGACTCGACTTATTCCGTGATCAATTAATGAGAAGAGATCAAATGATACTGTTCTATCGACGATCATAGCCCGTTCGTATTTCATTGTATTCTAGTTAATTCATGAAATGACTTTTTTTTTATTAATCTGTTGTCTCATTTGATAGAGCATGAACCTAAATTATTCAGAGATATATGAAAATTTCTATGGTTGAATTCATCAGATGTATAATAAAGATTTAATGTGTACTGTCAACACAATTCCAGTAACAACATGTTTTTCATCGTGTAGGAGATTTATCGGTTGGTGAAAAGTCATCATTTTAGGATAATCATTTCATCTATGAATCATTTTTAATCAAGTCAGGTTCATATAAATTTCAAAGGTTTGCTATATTCATACAGTATCATAGGTGAGCGACAAAAGAGTCGGATCTTGGATCACGAAGATCTAAGTTTGATTCCGAATGGGATATATATATTTGTCTTCCATTCAGGAATGTAATTTCCTGATTTTGGGTGAGAATCTCAAAATTTTTCGATAATTTCGCGAGATGATTAGCGAGACTATTGGCGAGATCATTCCCAAGACTATCCAAGATTCTTTGCGAGACTATTCACAAGCCTGTTTGCGGGACTATGCGAGATTCTGTACGAGATACTGAATTCCTGCGCGGGGTCGTGAAAGCCTCTTTTCAGAGCTCTCAAAGCTGATGAATGCTCAACTCAAAGAAAGAAATTTAAGCTTGCTCTCGTCTTAAAGATCGCCTCAAGACAGGAGCGAGCTTGAAAATATACCTTCTGATTGAACATTGGTTCGTTTCGAGAGATATAAAACGAGGTTTTTCCCATTTGTGTTGACTATAATTCGTTTCAGATCTCTCTCGGCGGCTGAGTGGATTGAAAATTCCCGACATATCTTCTAGACATTATGAAGATATCCAACCCAAGTGTGTATTGACGGCGGGCCCCATCTACGCCCAGGGTGGGTGCCCATGCTACCCAACGTGGGACCAACCCTGGGATGATAACATCGTTCCCAGCTTGGCCGTATTGCTTTGCCCGAGAATTGGTAACACCACGGGCCCAGCATGAACCCAGACTAGGCAATCAATACTGCCCCTTCCTTTTTGTTTTGAAATTGTAAAATCCCTAGCATGTATATACCATGGGGCCCACCCCGGGCCAGCATGGGCCCCATCCTGCCAATATGGGCCCAAGACTGGGCCAGAGTGGGACCAAAATTCTTACACGCTGAGGATTGTACACACATGCTCGGGATATAAATTCACCCCAATCTTGGCCTGACGCTGGTCCAAATTGGAGCCAATTTCAAATGTGCCCTCACTACGATTCATTATCTGCATGTTTTTTCAACTATAATTGTATGGAGAAGCACAACAGGGCCAAGATTGAGCCAACATGGGCCCCATCGTCATTCCCCAATACTGGGTTAAAGAGGATGGACCCAGCCTGGGGCACATTGTCATTATAGGCAATACACACTTGGGAAGAAATATCTTGAATATGTCCAAAAGATATCTTCCACAAGATTTTTTGGGGACATCTTAAACCTGTGGGAACTTTGTCACGTAAGACATCTTTTAGACTTTGAAAAGAAAATTTCTTATACCTTTTCGCGAGACATTTTCCGAAATTTCATGATTGTGATTATATTCAAATAATATAACATGTAGATTCACCAGATACAACATCATTAATATCCCTTCGAGAGGAAAGAAAAAACAAGAAAATTGGATAAAAAATTCGAACGCCGACGCCACTGAGTTCCGATTTTCGGTTAATTCGACTCCCTGTCCTTTTCCTTCCTCTTTTCTCGTATACTTCGAAATTTCGTTTCTCTTCCCTTAACACAGCACTAACCCCTTCTAATCATACGCGCGCGCACGTACACACGAGCGCACGTACGCACTATACTATGGTTGTCATTTGTTCGGAGGTGAGGTTCGGGATCTGGCGTCGACGACACCCGTTGTTCGTAAGGTGCTTGGAATTTCCATATTAATTCGTTAGATGCTAAAACGTGATAAGAATTCATGATTTTATACTGTTTTGTCCGAGGTCAGCTTGTGCATTATTTTTCTTCTATTACGAGAGCGTTAGAATCGATATATTCATAGTATTCGAATTATATTTTTCGCGATTCGATAATACTTTTCAATGAAATAAAAGATATTATTTGAGTAAAATTTCCGATGACTCTAAAAATTGAATAATAGAACTTGATCGTGGTGAAGAACACAGAGGAGCTGTTGATTTTCACAACTGATTTGATCAACAATTCATTACAAGCTTTATGAAACCTTGTTGTGCACTCTAACATCTTTAAAGCGGGATTTTACACAGTCAACATTTCAAAAGATGGATTTACTAAAGTTGAGCTCGAAATTCTCCAGCAGAAACAACAAAAATTATTTCCATCTTTTATCTAAAACGTGAGAAAAAACTCCACCAAATCTCGAAGGAAAATTCCCCCAAATGGAAAATTGTTGCTACCACCTATGTTGAGAGAAAATCGCGGCAGCGTTTTTACAGCGTAAAATAATCGTTTTTCTATTCTCTCGGATACACTGTTAGAAAAATCTGCCTAAAACTTTATAAGAATATTATGAAATTTTTTTAACATAAAAGGTCTATTAAAATTCATAATAAAATATTGAATTCAATAATATGATTCTGAATGTTGGGAATTTTCTTTCTAATTTTAATAACTTATTTGTGGAATTTATTAAACAATTCTTACATTCCAGAAAGAAATTTTGAGATTTCATCATCAATATTGAATTTAAAAACTATTAATCAATTCATTATGGAAATATGATATTTCATGAAGAATTTCGTATTGATTTCAAGAATTTGTCTAACAGTGTAGAATTTCACTTTCAAAACTGAATATCATTCATTCTATCGTTTACTCTTTAAAACTCACAGATTCCCGACAAGTTTCGACGAGGATGAAATCACCATTACGAAGGGGAGGTAACATTAAATAAAATCATTTTTATGATCGATCCCAATCAAATGTTGAATTTTTCAATAGAAATAACCCTGATACAAAGAGAAGGATTTTTATCACGATTATTCATCTTTGATACGAAATTTATACGAAAACATCAGACGGTTGATATCGTCGATATCCTATCGGCACCCTCTAGTACCTGTAATACAACAGTCGTCAGCTTGCGGCATTTTCAAATAAATTCCCGATACATATAGACGGGTAAATAGTAAAATGAAATCTGCACGAGCATTCGCGGCCGCTTCGAAAACATGGTCCCTCATTAATTTCAACCACCGCTATAAAATCCGGAACATAGCGAAATATACCATCGTCACATCCCCTTTTCATTTCGCTCTCTTCTTCCATCTTTCTGTTGCCATTGGAGCTGGTCGGTAGAATCAACACCACCTCTGCCGCAACCATTCCCTACTACTACCATCGCCACTCCGCAGCGGGACTGGCGTATAAAAGCTTCGCGGAGCGTATTCAATTACCCCAGGCATCAAATACCCAGATCGAATAACGAATTTACACACGCCATGGAAAAAATATATTCGCGTCTGGTTGTTTTACGCGTGTGTGAATAAAGTAATTCTGTAAATCTGATCAATGTTACGTTATTTTTGTTTATCCTACTTGAATATAATGGATGTGAGATCGCTAATTCATGTAGACAAAATATGAAGCTGGCAGCCAATTTATGTAACTTTGCATTCACATTAACTTTAATGCCTTTGATACCAAAAATTGATTCAGTTGCTTTCAACCATACAGATTGGCTACTTGGACATTGAATAAAACAATTTTATCAAAAGTTACATCAATCGGCTGCCAGCTTCAATATCATAAACAAAATTTTTAGTTACGAAAAATGAGATTGATTTGATGGGGCAAAAGTTCCTCCTTACTCTGAAAGATTGTTCATAGAGTAGGGAGTTTTAGTTTCGACGAACGTTCTCTGAACAAGTAAAACTACTTTCAAATATAATGGTTTCATTTGAAGTTTGTAATTTGCTGTTTTGGATCCATTGCTCTTCATTTTCGACCCTCAAATCCGCATTCGGTAACCACAACTTGTATCTCGCTGATGCATTATAATACATCACAGTTGAACTTTCTTCTTCGTCATTTGGTGAACGATCGATAAAATTTTAACGACAGTCAGGAAGGGTCGATTGACATCTGGTGATTCATAAAAAGCGAAAATCATTTATATAATTCAATCTCTTCGAGAGAAGTCACTCCAGCCCGTCTACAGGCTCTTGTGAGATACTCAAAAGGTCTCGTTAGGCCTTTTTCAAAGTCTGAAGAATCCTTATGATATTGTTCGTAGGTATAATTTTCAGCTTGTTTGTAACAACCCACATAAAAATTTTTAGGTTCCACCAATGCTGACAATAGAATATAGCTTGGCGCAATGTTGACAGCCAAGGCTTGGCAATCTATGAATATTCAATGTTAATAACCAACAAATATAATGTTGCACCGATATCGGTGTTCAATGAATTTCGGTTGTCCGCCTACCAGTGACTCACAATTCCGCCAGTCTTGACACTTGCTAGGCTCATCCTTGGTCCAACATTGACCGAACGATAGATTCTATTGAAAGTGAGAATCATTTGAAACATGGTTGAATATTGCCATAAACTGTGGTCTAGTCTGGATAAAAATTAGTTTCCAATGTAGCGCCGATCGTTGGTAATAGCCCATGCTACGGCTCCTTATTGGCATGCTCCTTAATTTTAACTTTTGATGGCTGAATTGCTAGCTAAGTTACCGATGGAGTGTTTCTCGCGAGTAGTGAGAGATGTATACAAGGAATAAATAAGGCTCAAATAATTTTCTGGAAGAAAATTTAGAGAGAAACCTATGCTTGGTAAAAACCTATAGAACTGACAAAATTTTTAATATATTTGTTTTTTACAGAATCATCCCACTAGGGGATAGCTAAATCTATTCGCTAGCCAGAAGTTTCAGAAGATCTGAAGATCGAATACCGATGCAGTAACGAATGATTGTGGTATATACTTCGAGGAATGAAAAAAGTGTTTTCTTTCTAGATCCTCTCATCGGTACAGAATAGGACGATAAGCAATTTCGACTCATCGATAATATGTCGAGATCCAGATACAAGACCTCGTATTCAGGAGCGGGGTATTGTAAAAATCTCTCGAACCGTCATCTTTCATCCCTGCTTCTTTTCTATTTCACCCTTTCAGGGGGATTTGGGACGAACGAACGTCAGGGGTGTGTGTGCATTGATCGAAAAGGGCTGAGGTACAGTGTGCACGAACGAGTTGATTGTGTCATATATCGAGTACACCGCTATCATCCTATAGTTTCCTGCCCCATTTCGTGGGTTTGTGTGCGCGGGCGATAGGCATGCAAGCATAGACGACCGAACATTACAGCTTGTGTCCACGAACTGGTGGTATAATACGTATAACGGAAACCAATATACGCATCAGCTCAACCGCACATGGGTATATACGTATCGCTTATATTCAACGATGAATACACGTGTATGTTGGCTCAAACACACACACACACACGCCAATGTACATTGCAAATACAGCAGAGAGGGCAAACCGATCGACATACTGTGTGTTCCGCTAATTGCAAAGCATGTTGGATATGATATTGTCCTGTTCTTTGTTCATTTGTGACCCATACACCGATTGAATTTGGAAAAGCTATGCTTGAGTTTCGATTACAATACCGAAGATTAGATGATATACGGGATCTCTTATGAAACTCAATAACCCATATAAAAATTTTTAGGTTCCGCCAATGCGGACAATAGAATATAGGTGGTGCAGTGTTGACAGCCAAGGCTTGGGAATCTATGAATATTGAATGTTGATTGACAACGGATATAACGGTGCACCGATATCGGTGTTCAACGAATTTCGGTTGTCAGCCTACCATTGATTCACAATTCCGCCAGGCTTGGCGCTTGCTAAGCTCATCCTCCTTGGTCCAACATTGATCGAACGATAGATTCTATTGGAAGTGAGAATCATTTGAAACGTGATTGAATAGTGCCATAAACTTTGGTCTAATCTGGATAAAAATCAGTTTTGAATGTATTGAAGAATATTGGCATGTTCTTCAATTTTAACTTCTGATAGGTGAACTGCTAGCTAAGTTACTAATCGAGTATTTCTCGCGAGTAGTGAGAGATGTATACAAGGAATAAATAAGGCTCAAATAATTTTCTGGAAGAAGAGTCAATCGTCCTTTGTTACAGGTTACACTAGAGGGCTCCTACCGTTGATCCATATTGCGTATACTTCTCATGGGAAACTTTAGCTACAAAAAACACCGAGTTGTTGACAGATGAATCAGGAAAACACAATAAAATCCCAAATACCATATATTGAAAATTGTGAAATGCGCATACTTTTTATATATTTTTAGGTTAATTATTTTTCACATGTTTATCATTGGCGCAACATTGATAAACAATTTTTTCCATGGTTTGCCAATGATGGTCTATTTCATTGCCATTTCTGCATCAATGATGATGCTCCATTGGAAAAAAAACATTGATAAATTATAAAATGATGTTATCATTTCAGTGTTGCGCCAAGCTTAGTTTGCCAAGCCTCGGCCATACTGTATATTCCTGTACGGGAATAATGATGCAAGATTCATTTCAAACGATCATATATCGAAGTTATTCCATATATTGTTGAGTAAAATAATTTAAAAAACCAAAGCTCCCTACTATGATAAATTCATCGATTCTTAGATGATCACCTTCTAGTTTCATTTTTCAAACTTCCAATATCATAAGAGAAATATATTCGATTTACCAATAGTTTCATTCTCAACAATGTTCTGTTTTTGTTTCAAATTGAAATCTGTAAATGCCTGTATTGAATACAATGTGCTTCCGGAATCATTTTCAAACTTCGTCTGCACGAGACTGCAAATATTTGTAGAGTTATACCTTGACGTTTCAAGAATCACAATCCAATCTTCTGTGAAAAAAGCATTTTGTTGAGTATTTGACTACGAGAAAACCTCATTTTTCTCTTCATTGTGCTGTATGGATCTTCAGGGAAATGTGGCTCATGTGTTTCATATACGTGCAAATCGAACGTGACCCGGGCACCTATGTTTTCAACCAAACCTTCCTTCCGCCACTGTGTTTTTCTTTCTTATTATTAGAAATGGTTGTTGTAGCCCGAGGTCGTTGAGGAGAGATACAGGAAACGCGGAAAGCAGAGAGGAGGAAAAATAAAAGGAAAAAGGTGGATTATGGTTATGGTTTGAGCTTCGTTTTTCTTCCTACTGCACGGCAAGTCAGTTTGCAAAGAGGTAAAACTGCAAAGTTACGCTATATACTTTTGACCGTACCATATAGTTCCTCAAGTAATTGTTGTTTGGCGATCTCACGTTTACAAAGCACGTGCACCAATTTCCGGGAAAGCTATGCTCGAGTAACTTTCATCGATACTTATCGAATGCTGACTTTTTCAACTTTTCAAAATGAATTAACAGCGTGGAAAATATTTTCAATTTAATGATATTTTTTTTATTCTCTTCTGCTTTGGAGATTGTATTTCATCGATATTATTGTCGAGTATTGATTTTATTATGCGATACACTGTCTACGTTTGGAGAGGTACAAATTGATGATAGTTCAAATTCCAGAAGTGAGTGGTACTACCTTTCGCACAATCAAAAGACGCAGAAAAAAAAAGTCGAGACGAGAGGTAGTATATTTCCGATAGGGAAAGATGAAAAAGAACCCAACTCCGAGTTGCATGGAGATGGAAATTTGCAATACAAAGTCAGATCAAAACAAAGATAAAAGGAGTTAATAATACTGTTCCCTTTTACAGTAGCCATTGGTTGACTGCACGCTCAACTTCCGGCAAATGCATCGAGTAAACACACTAGCGGTGACGCTTTCATTATACGAAAGTTCGACTTCAAAAGCCGTTCCCTAAACAAGGATGAAAAACTAAAGGGATTGGTCTCTTTCATTTCCGTCAGCGAACGCAAGCTGTAACTGACTTGACCCATTCCTCTTCCGGTGAAACCATCTTTTGATACTCTAACGTGTGTTATGACAACCACTGCGAGCCACACGTTAGTGTCTCATACTTTTTCAATCTCTTTATTTGACATGTATATGGTGTCCAAGTGTCATTACTGATTTCAAAAGGAAAACAATAAAAATGAAAGAAATATTTAGTTCGTATCATGACAATTTGTCAATTTCAGAATTAAAATCTCATGTTTCATGTTTAAAATGATGGTTGATGTATCTTTTCTTATTTAAGGGCATACTAACAACATGGCAAGCAGCCAAATCGTTTATGGCAAACTACGGGCGAATGCTTCAATTTAATCAAAATATCGCTCTGTATGGTACTCCCCTGATTCAAATAGTAAATGATTTAGCTGTTGCCACGTCGTTAGATATCATCTTGATCATGCTATGAGAATGCAATTGGATTCATATCTTAACAACCGATCAATGGAGTTAATGCACTTTTATATCAAAAGATATGACAAATTTAGTTGCAATTTATATGATTTCCCATCATGCAAATAAAAACCACAAAGCTGGAACCCATAAGATTTGAGATAACATATTATATTCTCAATCAGCTGGCTAGTATTTTTCGATCCTCAATTTGGATGCTATGAAAATATTATGTGCTGTAGTATTCAGTGATATCCACGATGAAATCACTGTTGAAGATTTAGAGGATGAACTGTTCAAAATAATTGTATTCGCGACAGAAGAAGATTCAAGATGAAGTAAAGAAAGAGCCGAGAAAATCCGAGAGAAAAGCTCCGCCTCCTGGCTGCTTCGCTCGATAGCGTCAATCTCCTTTCAAGTTCGCTTCACTCACTGTTATTAATTTGTGCTTCCTTTGGTCGCATTTAGACGAACTGAATGATTCTCGCTTTACGCTTTCAAGCGCAACATGTATGTCTATCTATAACCAGTTCAGTCTTCTTCTACTTGTAAACTCTTTTCTGATCAAAGTGTACTTTCTTTGAACTAAAATTCAAACTATACCCAATTATTATAAAATTCATATAAAGTTCTTGTTGATTTTTTGTTTGTTCAAACATCAATTTAGCTTGGGGAAACTAATGTTACGAATAATCAGGGATATTCAACAGCACGGAAAAACAAGGCTTGAGTCATATCCTTCCATTTTCCCAAGCGTCTGCCTCGCTGCGTAGAGAGTAATGAAGTATTTAGAAGTATCCGATGTCCCTGCCGCATTAATTAATATTAATGAAGTAGAAAAGCTGAGCTGAGTTACGCGAGCAAAGGTCGAAATTAAATGAAGTGTTTGCTCTCTTCGAAGAAATGCTAGCAGAGATCCTCTTGGCATTCACGATTTTTGTCACACTGCAACTAGACAAAAACTAGACGCTCGCAAGTGCTTCGTGAGGACCTAGTAAGACATTTGTTAGTTTTTCAAAAAACTCACGAATATCTAGAGTAATTTTTATCCACGAAACAAATTCAATTCAAAACAATTCCGCACAAACGTTAAATGTTCACCCCTGAATTATGAAACACAAATTATCAACTGAATATTACTTTGAATTAAATATTTCGTACTTCATCTCCGAAAGTGTCATCCTCACAGTTCTTCAATAACACTATATATCTAAAAAAAAGAACACACATATTTGAAAGAAATACACAAAAATCTGTTACCACTGTAATTTTTGTATTATAACAATAATAATCAAATTCCAGATCAATTCATTCACGTGAAATTGTTCTGAAAGGATATGCCATCGTTAACTTATCGTAGGGATTCATAAATCCACTCGTATCTATGGCTCGATGTTTTTCAACCTTTAATAACGAGGGGTCGAGATCGATTTACTTCGCTCCCAGCAAACTTTTTTCACGCACGATAGACTAAGGTCGTCCTGTGTCAGCACTTCTGCTTATCGGGGCCAAGAATGCTCATATATGAAGGCAAAGAAAAAGTGTGAATCTACGACCAAGAACATCAACGTGGAGTGATAATTTTTTCCATATGTGGCCATAAAGAAGAAAAAAAAAACTTCTCGATAGGAAGAAAGGAACCAGATGAATATTCAATATTACCTTGTGGGAAAGGAAGCATGCAACGTTTCAAGAATCGTGTAGGAGGATGTATATCTGCCGATTCTATCATCAGATTTGAATTATTCTTCGAGCGTGTGGAATACGAATCATATGTAAATCTTCAATGCGATTCAGAGATGGATGGCATTATTTTATATTGATTTGTTCCTTTTCTTGTTATAATTGTGACACGAAAGCATCGAATTTGTGAAAGATTGTAAATCATACAAATAAAAACAGAGACGTATCGACATTTCAGTACCCATGTGCAAATAATGTCCAAAAATGTATACAATTATACACAAATTTTATACAAATCGTATACAATTTTGGACATTTTTTCTACATGGGTAATGCAGTTTATATACGTTATTCCACATTTATTTTCTCTTACATTGAATTTTTTTGGAAAAAGTTGATGATGGTAAATTTGTTTCAAAAGTACCTCAAGAAAATTGTGAAATTCTTAAAATATCACTCCTACAACGTGGTTTTCTCCATGTCGTGGCGCACACATAGTGTTACAATTGATTACCTACTTCTAAAAATAGATCAACATCTTGAGCTTGATACAAGGAAGCAATATTCGAAACACGTTCTAACCATCTGCCATCATTCTATCTCTCTCAATCATTCGAAGGAGATAACAACCCAACACCAAAGATCATATACCTACTTCTCAATCAATTATCAACACATTTCGGATTTTGTGAACTCCAAATTTATTTGAAGCGGCACTTCATTACGAATGTTCATGAAAATCCATGTTGAATTTTTCATTTCGGTGAAGAATAAAATCGATATTTTTCATCTTCCTGTTGCAATAATTTCAGTCCTTTCATAGAATATTTGTTCTTTTTGGCGCATACTGCTAGTTACAAAAAGCCTGCGGTCATTCCATATTCTTGGAGAGAGGGAAGTTTTCTTAGCACAGTCGAAGGAAACCAAGAAGAAAAGACCGCTGCCGTTCCAGAACAGAAACTTTTGTATTCTAATCATCACTAGCAGACTACCTTCTCTTTTATGTGAAGCAAGAAGGAAAACGTAACGCAAAAGCCACGTAACGCACGATAAATTCCAACAGGGTGAAGATTAACGGGTTCTGAGAGCTTTTCACGTCAAGTACACGTTATACAAGACGTTTTCGTTCACTGCTATTACCAATAATACACCCTCGTTAGTGAACAAAAATAAACTACACAGTGGAAGGAAGAAGACTTCGCATTTTTTAAATTGTTCATAAAATCTTATGTTGTTACTGCTAATACATGAGAGTATGATATTTAGGATTCGACAATCGAGCCGGGACAAGTGTTGGCTCGAAGGAAAGTGACAAAGACCATTCTATATGAAGTGTCTCAGAATGAAGATTGATATCAAAGAAATAAGACTTTTCCGACAGAAAGTACCGCGTATTATCGTCTTGAAAACCTTTAAGATTTTAATACACTCTAATAACGTCTGATTCCCCTCAAGAAGGAGAAGAAGAAGAAGAAGCACAAGAACAAGAACAAGAGAAATGAATAGAGTGGAGGAAAGGGTGAAAGATAGCACGGAGACAGGAATAAGCAGAGAAGATTTGGAAACCGCCATTTTGTCAGATTAATTCTCTTTCCATCCTTCTTGATTTTCTCTTTTTCCCCGGTAGACACAGATCGAGAAGTATTTCATGTTCTTTTTGCCCTTATTCTCTACTTCCCCCCATCGTTCGAGCAAAAATCCTACGTATTATCCTTCCCCAGGATGGCGTGTCTACTTCACTACTAAAAGACATTTTTAATAAAGGATTCCGCTCTTCTTTCTCCCTACACCTCCTTCTATCCTTTATTCTCTTTTATTCACAAATTTTCCGACTTTATCCCTAGCTGGCGGCTCGACTTGGGAGTTGATATCTGTGTTACACCGACTGTCTCAACACAGTTCAGCCACCCCTTTTGCTTTTTCCTTCTTTTCCTTTCTTCCCTCCTCCTCTTCCCACTCGCTCAACCTTATCTCGCTCTTTCTTTGCTCCGTTTGTGAACGAAGATATAACGAGAAAGAAGAAAAGATCAGCTAGCCCGTCTTCCAACAGGGAAACGATGTGAATCGAGATTTAAAAGCTGCTTTCTATCCGTAAAAGAAAATGACACCCCCCCTCCTTCCCTGTTCAAGGTGAGAGTGGAAAAGGGATCAATTCTCTTCGTACGAGTTTTTGCCTCTGAAAGATTCTCAATCATTTGTTGCTGGAAAACTCATTTATACGGAAATACCTTGAAGTCACAGAAAGAAAAACGAATTGCCTAATTCTTCAACGAGCATGAAGAATGTTTTTATATACTACGTTCATTTTTCTTCCAATTTAAATCTATTCCACACCTTTATTCAATTTTATATCAATAAAACTGCATTCAATCAACTCGAAGTTAATGATAAAGGTGAAAGATGAAAGGTCACGGAAATTCAAGTTTGCAAATGTTTTTAACAATATGAATGTGCCTTGAATGATAATTTCAAATCATTAATCCAATCAAGCAGAGATGAATCCTCAATTTGTCTATCCAAACCTCATCTTCCATTTAATCGCAAGCGTTAAGAGGGGCAAGCTTTTACTTCGTAAACATAAAAAATATTGCGTAGAGAATTTGCTGTTTCACGCAACCATCCATCTCGTAATTTACCGTTAACAGAGTGTTTGCATTTGAACTATAGTCTAATTAAAACATGGGTACTTCTCTCTAGTAGAAATCACTCTGATCAGTCACCAAGTTATTGCAAAGCCTCACCAGGCATTTGTGAGGGACTTACAAGGCCTAGTAATAGCATGGAAAACAACTAGAGTGAGTCAATCAATGAATTGTAACTTTTGGGAAAACATTCAAAGTTGACATCTTGAACCTTTTTGTAAATGAATGTCGATCCTTGAACAGAATAAATCCTTCCTAATCAGAAAAAAAATCCTCTAATTTGTATTTTCAATGGGATCAACGTCTGTATTTTGTATACAAATGTTTGATAAAGATGAAGACAGAAGTCGAAGACTAATTACGATAAATCATACAAACAGCACAGTTGATTCACTTCATAAAATGAGATAAAAAAAAACAATCCCATGATTTTCAATGGATTTTTAAATACGCAAACAAATTGAACCAAACGGTCGACAATAAAATTCAATCTACTAAATTCTTGTGCGATTAATTACAATTGAAAGATTTCTCAAATTCAGTCTCAATACACTGACAAAAATATCTCCAAGGCTATGTTCCTAAAATTAAATTTTAGAATGAGGACACCATTGAATACCACCTTGAGATTTTTACGCACTATAAAAAATTTCTATGGGAAATTCATTTCCTATCCTATTGGTAAAAATTCCGATTATTTCAGAATAATATAAGTTACACACAAGATACTTGAATATTTTGAAAATCTAATAATTCGGATGATGGTTAGATCGGAAAGCATCGTTTGGAATTCCAAATCCTTGCACGCGTTGCTTCTCTTGATGATGTTTCAAAGAAATTAAAAAAAAAAAAATGCGAGCGAATGAATGGGGAGGAAAATCATGGATAATGAGTTTGAAAGTTCACCAGAGAACCGAAAATACGGAATGAAGCTTAAATAATCAACGATGTTGAATTGTTGGTTGTCGATAGCGGTGCCGTTTGGGCACAGGTGGGCGGGTAATGACGTTACCAGTGGTAGCAGCCCCACACAGTCGTTAATTAACCACGATTGCGAAAGCAACGGTGCATACCATATATCACTTTTTCCTGTTTTTTCTTTTCTTCTCATATCACAGTCAAGAATAATCAACGTTCAAGTAATTACCAAGTTACAAAATTATTATATTACATCGTTAATAGAATTTTTAGAATTAGAACTCGAATAACATTTTGTTTACAATGAATGACGATGATATGTAGTGACATTAACCCTTTACTACTGATTACAGGCCAACATCAAATCCAAAGGGTGTATATTTTCCTTTGTTCTCAATTAAAATGATATTAATAAAACTCGATAAATACTCAATGACTGTATTGTCATTACTTTTGTACTTTTGTAGAACGTTTGTATTGGGATGAAGACTTTACGCCAATGGTGTTGTTCAATGTGATACTTCTTAACGATTCATGGCAGAGGGGTTAGATTATACACGTCGTCAAGACGACAGCTAATAGCGCGAACAAAGAGTAGTTTGTATGCAAGAAGGTGTGTAAAACCGCAACAGCGACAAGACTCGAATAAAACGAAGACTATATTGGTACATCACCTGTGTTTTTGCTCGGTAAACAATTTTACTGTTTTCAAGATCCTTGACATTATTAGGAAAATTCAAATGAAGCCTAGAAACACGATGATCGAATGTTTTAAATTCACAGTGGCTTGTCAAATGTGATTGAAAACTATTCAAGTACAACGTTAGTATATGTTTCGTAAGATACTGTGTTAAATATACATTTCAACGCTAGTACTCGCATAAAGATTCTTTCTTTTACGTGATGCAAGAGCAATGAATTTCATTGTTTATTGAACAGAAACTGACCAATGTTTTTGTTTGTTTACAGTATCATCAAGCTTTGATACTATAAATCGACTGTGATTTGAACTGGTTCACTTGAAAATTATATTGAACTATTCATTGAGGTAGATTAATTGAATTGGACACCCAACTTTTGTTGAAATTGACTTAATTTTTCAAGAAATATTATCAATTGGACTAGCAGCTGATTGTTGTAACTGTTGGTTAAATGTGGTTGACGCTTTGTCCACTCCAGAAATCAATCAAGCAGCATTCCAATAAACGTTTCAAATGCTTCAGTCCTTTATAACAGTTTGTGTGTAAAGAGTTACGACAATCGGCTGCCAGTTTCAGTTTCATCGAATCAACATAGCTACATGCTGTGGTTTTGCACGCTGTTGCGCAAAGGTTGAATTATGATGAATAAATCTTACAGAATTATGTGAATCTCTAAACAAAGGATTTATGTATGAAAGTGATGGACAAATTAACTTTTTTTTCCAGGCAACTGAAAGTAATTATTTCAAGTGATATTTTGAGAAATGAGAACTACAAATTGAGGTGACTACACTAAGAAAAATGTTTAGTTGCTGTGAGTAGAAATTTGATAAAATAAAATAAAAAATGTACTAGTTTTTTCAGCTGAAAATTTTTGTTGTAACCACCAATATTTTACTTCAGGCAACTTAAATTTTTTATTCCATGTCGTATTCGATTAGTGCAAGTAAACAGTTTCTCAGTGTATCATATGATTATATTATTGTTACGGTTGTGGATAGATTGTTCATATAACTTACATTGATAAACGTACATTATTGAAAGAATTAACATATGTTACATAAAATACTTAGTTAAGAAGATTGAAACTTCAATTTTGTTGTAGTAACCAAAAACAACATCTAATAAAAAATTTACGTTACCTAAACTGTAATATCGTTTGTTCCAACAAAGATTGGAACTTTTTTATTTGATGTTTGTTGCATTTCACTAAATTTTTAGTCACGACAACTGAAAAGTTTTCTTTCAAATTTCTAATAAATTTGTGAATAGATGCAGTAAAGGACTTACACTCACGTTCTCTGAATTTAGTCATTGATGAATCATGAAAGAATGTGACTCACCTAGAACACAAACAATAAAAACAACATCATTAGAATAAATTTCATAACATCAACTTCATAAATATCAGTATAAATTAATGACAGAATATTATATTTGTAAACGAATATTATAGATGTAAACTAGTAGGGTGTGTACTTACAAGGTAAGGCCAACGGGGTCTACGCCGACCCAAGTAGAAATGCTTTAGTTATTGACGAGTTTAGTAACACTTACCTAGTCAGATACTAGACACTTGCAAGTACCTCGCCAGAACCCTACGAGGCACTTGCAAGCGTCTAGTTTCTGGCTAATTAAGCGTCACAAAACTCGTCAATTACTAGAGCATTTCTACTTATCCAAATTCTTTGTTTTTGGTGAATTCTTTGACGAATCCATTGTTGTCTGGGTACTATGATATATATATATAAGCGCAAAATTTCCAAGCTACGGCTCTGAGAGCTATAAATAAGGAGAGTTTGTATTCTGCGTCAGCAAATTTTTTTTTCCGTTTATACACTTGGATTTTTGAAAAAGAACATTGCAATTGCACTCTCATTTCTTATCCATAACTCTACCTGCACGGAGAAAAAAGATCGTGGAATGATCGCTAGAAACGATAGTAAACTGGTGACAACTACGAATTTTTTGTGCACAGTCGCTAACAGGGACGAGTAATGTCCTGTCCTATTTTGGTATATAGAAGAATTGATAAATCCTTCATCAGTTCTTGATAGTCCTACAAACGAGAAAATTTATAATGAAGTTCAAATGTTTCATTCAACATCCTTGGATATTCGAGATTGTTGATTACTTCTTGACTGTTTAGAAATTCATAGTAATAAACTTGTTCGAGTGATGTCTCTACTGTTAATTCATTTCTTTCAATGCATTGAAATGTGTTTATCGAATCTATTCTTGGCAACATCTACGAGGAAAACAAAATTTACATTTCTCTACCTGATTGTAATACGGTGCGACTTCTCAATAAACACATCATTCTCTTTCTTTAACCCAAGGGAAAAACCCGTTCGGATGAAAAAGAAAGCAAGAAGCGTTCTTATCGAGAGGTCGCACTGTGATACTTCTTATTCTGATCTCAGAACAAAACAGGAATAAGAATTATTGGAAATTATTTATAATTATCATTAATATACTTCACACAGAAACAAAATAATAATTCACTCTTGCTCTGAATTGATTCCGACAATTTTTTTTGATAATTCGAGACTAACTTCAGTTTATTAATCTGAATAGATGATTTTTTCGGTGCCGGTTTGTACGATTATTGATAATGACAAACATCGATATCAATTGTATCGTTCAATCGGTGGCTCACGATCACGTAAAATAAGAGATTAATCTGTACGGGAAATTGAACAATCTTCACCGGTAATGCGCAAGATTGACTGACCGGAAACAGTAGTTTAATACGACATGAGCAAACCTACACGTACGGGAACGTGCCGCGTTCTTTCCATCGAAATTTTACTGTGTTGAATTCTCAACACCATCGGACGTGTAATGTTCTTCTAATAAATTTTTATAGTCAAAAATGGATATTTAATAAGAATTCATTACTACGTGAAAATAAAATACCAATGACTAATTGAAGAAGAGAGAAGTTCTATTTTCAAAATCTAGTATTCCTTTATAGTTGCAATATACAAGCCTTATTGGTACATAAATAAATGATATTTATAGACACTGAAAAGAAGGTACCTAGTTGCGGCAACTAGAAGTCTAGTTGTCTGAAATATGAATGAAACCGTTCATTCAATGTGAATAAAATATTTATTCGGTTCAACTGAATTTTTTATTTAGAGTGACTATATTTCCTAGCTGTGTACTATTCAACTGAACCCATCTTCTCAGCGGAGGAAACAAAAACAAAAGAAAATATAAAAAAAACAAACTCAAACAGCAAAAGAAAAAGAATAGTGAATAATAAACTAAGTAGGCAATGATATTCCTACGTCAATTATCATCAATGACAAATCCAAACTGACATTCATTTCAAAATTCTCCACGTTGGATCAAAGGAATGAATTTTATTGGCAATCCAACGCGACCCTTCATTCAATCGAATATATATATATTTTACGATCGGAACTCTTATGCGTCGAAAAGACCATAAAATCATTCTTTAAAGAACCATCAGGAATCTAGTATAAAATACAACGCGTATGTGGGGATATATCACGTGTAACGCTGATGATTCTACGTAGGTTATAATGCGAAGGGTTAACTGATGTCGCGGAGCCACTTAACCCTTTGACGATCGATGAAACCTCGCCGTAATTCTTGGATGAAAAAAAATTCTGCGTAGGTGACGAGATCGTAGACGCGCAAAATCTCTATGCGTGTAACACGCTTATGAACGCTTGGATTATTTATTTCACAAAGTCACGGATCGCAGACGCGCGGCTATGAAAATATGGTGTTTTCAAAAGAATTTCCAAGACTTATTGCTTTTGTTTTTCTCCAAACGGAAAATATGAAGCTTAATTCAACGCGATAACGGATTCTCGCATTTCATGTTCCGATAATTTGAAAGAACGATAAAATTATCCATAATTGCAACAATGCATTTGAATTAATTGCCCTGTTGTGTACGTGTACCTACTTACTGCTTAATATAACGGCAATTCATTACGACGTATTTAAAATAAATTTTCTATACGAATGAAAAATCCTGTAATTCAAGTTTCATACTTGTCATGGAACTTCTTCTATATATATAATAGAGGATTGTGCCGACCCCTAAAGCATGAATTCATCGTTAAGAAATAATGGAAATATTTTCTTTTATACTCCCTTACATTACATACATTACGTGACATGAATTAGAATCGAGGGATGGAATCGATAATTCGTTCAGTTGAAAAACTTTGTACATACGCCAAATCCATATATATATACAGAAAGCTCAATTTGATATCAAATTTGAATAATTCATGGTGAATATTCTTAGGACAGATTCCGCCCGTTGGAATCTACAACACTTTTGTTTGAAACCAGATCTTTGTTTAGAAAATAAATCAAATGCAATTTCTCCACGCGTTTTGGTAGAATTTTTCCTTTTGTTGAATGCCGTGGGAGTTTCGTTTCCCAGAAATATCAAAAATTTATTCTACAAATAACTAATAAGTCTGAGAAAAAGTCTTGTGGAAACGCAAACAATCTTGTGAATAGTCTTGTGAATTATTGGAGAATGAGATTTTTCTGAATAATCGCTCCTAATTTATCAGTTTATAACTTCACTATAGCTTTCGTTAACAACGTTGTCGCTAAGAACAATCTCGTCTCTTCCTAACCAATGATACGAATCACCGATGTTAGGTAATGGTTGTAATTCCAAATTCTCAATAAATTATTGAATTACCGATCCTGTTACCTGCTCAAGAAAGTATCGTAATATTTGAAAATGAAAACTCCTCTTGAAGGAAATGTCTTTTGTATAGCGGAAAACTGCAAAGATGACAAATCAGTGCATGCATCAATAAAAATTCAATGAGGAAATAAAATATTTCATACGTTTAGAACAAAGGGTTGAAATTTGCAGTAATGTAACTACGTTCATACTATTTTTTTCTAAGAATTGAAGCATTACCATGCGAGAGTTTAAGCGAGATTATCAGCGAGATCTCGCTAAGAGATATTGGATCGTTTCCTAAGCGAGACACTTAAAAGAACAACGCGAGATTCTGAATTCCCGCGTGGGACATGCTATGCGGACTGATATTTTGAAAAAAATTCAAAATTAATTCACATCAGAAGAGAATAATTTGTATATTTTTGTATGTAAATACAAAATTTTCTTCAAATAAATTGTGATTACGCTTCATCATTTCAACTTCTTCATATATTTTTGTTCAAAGTATGATAATCAGATTTGATATAATTATCCATAAGGGCACTTGGGATATAAGTTGGCTTCTCTCTTACCACTAGAGATTTCACACGGTCCTTAATTGGATTAACGTGTTGATCATTTCCTTCTCCTCATCTATCTCTCTCCCTCTTGATCCGTCCTGATGACCGACGATGAGAAATCGACATTCGAGGTTTGGATAATCGAGTTTGCGCACAACGTTGACAACGTCGTAGTCTACTGTACATAGTTGTCGACGCTCTGTGTAGTCGGTAATTGATTTACATAGCCCGTCTTTGATGTCCGCTTTCACCTCCCTTTTGTCTCCGCCCCTATCACTCTGTACTAACCCCCTATTACACTCCAATGTTTCGACCTCGACATCGAGAATACAGAACGTTACAAGTGAGAATTACACGTGTAGTGGAATCGGATAAACCGATAAATAAAGGAGCAGAAATTAAAAAGAAGCCATATGTATATATCGCGATTTATACGTTGATCGCACGCAATGATTAATTAAAACACGATCGTTGTACGGGAACTATGTGATTACGTTTTCAACTCGATAACATACACGAACCGAAAAGAAAAAAACTTCATAACACTGGAATTTTTCTCTTCTTTTCTTTCGTATAGGTTTTTGTACAATTGAAATTTTTTTACCGAGCATGGAAAGCATGGAGCAGGAATTCATTTGCAACAAATCAATTAACGAATCGCGTATAACTAGAAAATAATTCTCATTCGTGACAGAAGTTTGTACATCCTGGAAAAAACTCTGAAACCTGTCATTGAAATCTAATGCAATCGAGAGCAGGGATGGGCATTTTTGTACTCCGGGGGAGTATATTTAAGGAAGGATACTGTCTTTTGACCTCATAGTTTACACACACAAAAAATACCCTCTATGAAATGTACTACATAATGTAATAAAATTCATTCATTGATGTACGGAAATTTATATGATACTATTCAACTTTAATTTATATATCCATGTAAAAATTCTATGCTTACTTGATATAATCCCAAAATATAATAATTCTTCTCACGAAAGAATTGAAGATTGGATATGTTTATGAGAAATTATTACGTTTACTTCCCTTCATCACGTTACCATAGAATTCTTTCACAGATTTTCCTCTGTTTAATAATTCATGATATAAAATTCTTCAGCGTACATCTCTCGAGCCACGTTATAGGGAATCTACTCGACGAAGTATAAAGCAAAGAATACAATTGTATTTCCCCCCACACACACATTTCGCTGATGAATGAAAAAGTACATAAATGCAGTCTGCACTTTTCCTCTCATGAAACATAGAATATAATTACACTTTGTACTTCTACAAAGTACACAGTACAAAATGGGAATATATTCCGGGATTTTTTGTTCTCAGATAAGACGAGGGAAAAAAAATTCAACAAAAAGCGCAGATGATGGCACCAAGTTGAACTGTCCCCAGCACTTTTTTATTTAATTCCAAATAACGTGATGAACATTCCCTGAAACAACAAATCTTTAAGCGAACACTTTTGTGCTCCAATCGATTTCATGATTATACATCCTCAATTCATCATCGACTCTTCAAAAACCATAAGAGCGCGTTCTTGGATGCATGCAATATCAAGTGAAACTATAAAATAAAAAGAAGAAGCAAAAGAAGTGAAGAGAAAGAAGCAGTAGTAGTAGTAGTAGTAGTAGCTTGAGGTCATAACGTCGCCTTTAGCTTCGTGCTCCGAATCAATTTAACAGATCCCTCTTTTCTTCTGCACTCCCCATCATCTCATCAAATTCTCCACTCTTTTGGTATGAGGGTCGCATTGGGGAAGCTTCATCCAACATCGGGCCGCCAAGCACATGCCAAGGAACTCTTCTCTTCCATGTAGAAAGAGGCATTTGCTTGCTCGCGTGTACACGAGCGGCGAATACTGCACCCACATATACCAATACACGTATGAAGGAAAGGAAAAAAAGTAGGAATACATTCATGCATGCATGCATGCACGCACGCGTAGTGAGGAATGAAACGAACCAACGCACGGGCAAGATGATTACCGAGGGCGACGAGGGCAGGGAGCAAAAGTTTAACAGGCTGGCAAGCCGATGACTTGGAGTCATGACAACGCGTACAGCGAGGGGCAACGAGTGCCAATTGGGGCCAACCGTGTCAAACGACGGCAATTGGCTGTTGGGAAACAAACGTGGCAGCAGCGCGCTACGCGACTGACGATTCGTTACGTATTGTATGCTATATACGATCATCAAGAATTATATCCAACATTTCTTTCTTTTCATCTGACAAACTTTCGACCCTATCCCAGTATTGCGATTCGCGTCGTTTAGGATGAGAATGATAGGAGATGGATAGACGCAACAATCTCAAGATGAGACGTGTGCTTTCAATGCAATCGCTCCGCGGGGGCGGGGGTATTCGATGTGACTCATCGAATATATATTGAAAAATATATGTTTTGCATAAGGAAAAAAAACAAACCGAATGTATTCAGCATGAGAATAATCGAATCTATCTACAAGCAGCCTACTGTGCACAGAACAATCCATACACTGAGAAAAAGGTTCATTTATAGTTGACAAACGTATATTTGCTTATGTACCTAAAATAATAATTTATTTGACCCCATGGACTGAAGTTAGTTGCGAAAATTAGTTCCGAGTAATAAAAGAATAGAAGCCGGTAATGAAAGCTGTAGTAAAGGGAACTCCAAATTAACAACAGCAACTAAAGTCAGAGAAATTAAATTTGAATTTAGTTGAACCAACGCCCGTTTTAGTTATCCAAATATCAACAATTGTATCTAGTTGCTGGAACTAATTTACAGTAAGGGTAACTAATTATTTTTTTCGGTGTGGGGAAATAAATATTCGTTTGAATCAAATATATATTCTGTTGATAATAAACAAGTGATATTTAGTAGAAATAAACGTTTATTAATAGTTAATAAAACATATTTGACAGAATCATGATAGATTTGCGTGGAATAAAAATTATTTCCCCATAAGCAAATATACGTTTGTTAACTATAAATAAACCTCTTTCTCAGTGTACTTTGGAATTATTATTTGGTCAAGTTGAATCCAACTACAAGTTCGCTATGATAGCCAAAAGTGTGATGAGATAATAATGATGCTAAGCTAAAAAATAACCTCGATATTTTCAATAATAATCTCTCAAGATGATACTAGGCGGCGGAACTCTAGCGATCATAATCTACCAATTGTCAGGACGATCGAGGCCCCAGTAAACGACTGAAATTTCAATTAAAGTAAAAACCAATTAGTTACTGATTAACAAGGAATTAGTTTGTCTTAATTACTGTGCAGTGAAAGGTGAAACTTGTAAAAAAACACGACCAAGTCTAATAAATTTTCATTGGTCCAGGTTAAACTGACCAATCGCTGATATTAATTGGAAATTCCATTCAAATTACGAAGCATTACTTTGTTTAAATCCATATACAGTGGGAAAAAACCAAATAATTTATATGAACTTATGAAATTTTCATGGAGGAACAACTCCTTTGACGACCCCGGGTCGAAAAATTTGAACGGTTTTTGTCCTCATATTTCATTTTTAGACTGCTTTTGTCCTGATTGTTGTATAATATGGACAAAAACAGTAGGTACTTTTTCATGATTTTACTCTGAATTTCTCCTTGATCACTTTCATTCGTTGGAGGAGAAATTGGTGTAAACACGGAATATGAAGCCAAAAACCTTCCAAATTTTTCGACTCGGGATGTTTCCACAGTACTGCTACCGTAAATCCACGGAAAATATGTTATCTTCTCTGAATCCTTCTAAAATTCCTAAACGCTTAGATTGTAACGCAACTATACAATACTATGCAATTTTTACAACTTTCAATCTGAAGCAAAATTTCTGTTTTTTGTTGAATTGTTCACTTAATACAGAAATAATTGAAAAAAAAGAGACCATGAATTCAATAGTATCAAAGTGAAAATGTGAAAAATTATTCGTGTTGTATATTGATTTTATGGACATTAAATCACTTTTTTTGCAACTTCAGATTCCCCTGATGATAACCTATACACGTTTCTTTGAATTCGATATTTATAACCTAATTAGTTATTCACGCAATTCCAGAATATTTTAAATATGTCTCTTGTTGAATATCTGAAACCGGATTCATCGACGTGGTTGGGAGGGATGAGATAAAATACGATCTCTCAATTGATGATTTTGAACCTACTGTGGTTCAGAGAAAATATCGACGATGTCGATGATCTTATCACTTTGAAGATGGATTGAAATAAAAAACGGAAAGCAGATACACAATAATCAACGCGAAACGCGACAAAGATTTTTTTTCTTTTTCGAAGCTTTTTACGTCAGGATTTCAAAAAACTCATGTTAAATCAAACGTGGAACGTGTCATTTTGAATATGCATAAACAAAGAAAGGGAATCACTTTATTTTGAGGAGAAACTGTTCACAAGTGAGATGTTTCTATTTTTCTGTATCCCTCACCCAATCGTGAGATACAGCCAATAAACGGCGCATACCATTGCTGGTCTAAATATGGCCCATCACTGGGCCAATCATCAATTCTGTCATTGGCCGTTTATTTTTCGCCACTGCTGGGCTTTAGTTATCATCCAGCTGTAAACCATTGTTGTCTGCCATTGCCTTACGATTATCATCCCTTCTGCGTCACGAACAGTGAGTCAACGCATAACATGATTCGTGAAAGGTCTTTTGGATACTCCACTGAAAGATATTAACCCATCAATTTTCGAATCTTGTCCAATGAATTTTCTCATTCAGTTTTTTTGTTCACGTTGTCTATACCCAAACAAATTTCCGACACATGATATTCGATGTGAAATTTCATGCTATTTTAGAACATGAGTTCAGAATTTATCTAAAGTCATTGCTTGAATAGTCATCAACAACCTCCTACAAAAAAAAATGCGAATTTCTTAATTGAAAAAAAATTTTAATCTAAAACCAGTAATAATATCGTAACGTATCTTTGTTCAGATAGATAAATTTTCTGAATTTCAAGGTATGTAGAGTCCGAAATGAAGAATTCAACATGACTTGTCCAAAACTGGCGTCCAAAATAAAGATTCATTTGAGTTTCTGTGTTCGAGAACCATCAACTCTTCTGAAAATTTGCAAAAAATAACAAATGCTTAGAAATCATCAAAGAAAATACTCCAATTTCTCGAATTTCGAATTGCTTCCACGCGTGGAAAATAACATCTAAATAGCTAGCGTAACATTTGAATGGTCTTAAGGAGAGGTTCTCTCATCTACACGGAGAAAAAGGTATCTTAAAAAATACCATAATTTATGGATTTTTAGCGCTGGTCTGACCCGAGTCTCAATATTTACCTGAACAAACCTCTAAAAGTACCATAATGGCTGGGACTTTTATAAGGAAGGTACCATACTTATTCTGAAAAGTCCAAGAAATTATGGTACTTTTAGATATTCGTGCAAGTAAATATTCCGACTCGGGTCAGACCAGCGCTGAAAATCCATAAATTATGGTAATTTTCAGGATATCTGTTTTCTCAGTGTAGCGATCCCGAAATAACGTGATTTTCTTGAATTTTTTTTCCATGGAAGGGAGTAAATGAAGAACTCGGGGGTTTTCACGCTTGTTAATTGAGTCTTTAAGTACATAAACAAATTTTTTTCAGTAAAAAAATGCCATGGGAATTGTTAATACGTGTTGAAACTTAACCACCTAAAAAAGCAGTGATCAATCGGGCACCGCTATAGCACTTATAAGAATTGTCAGAAATCAAATTATATTTGTTGGAGGTTGTGCTAATGAAACCAATGAAAAGTCCAAAATGAAAAAAAATGATGGACGTGCAAACTTTCGGTAGCGTTTTTTCACCTATTTTCGCTCTTTAAAGTGCTATAAAAAGAAAAAGTAAAGGTCAATGTCATCTCCATTTCGGTTCATCCTCCGATGAATTCAATCAGCTTCTAAATGAAAAAAAAAAGAACGATCCGTTCAGTAGTTTTTGAGATATCGTGGAGCTAAATTTGAAAAACATGGTTTCGAGAAAAAAGCCTTCAAACTTTCGGGATACGAATCTTTTAACTTGAGAAAATTGTTTTCATGTACTTTAAGATCCATTAAATAAGTTTCAAATCACTCGAGTTCTCAATTTACTTCCTTTTCAAGAAAAAAAATTCGAGAAAATTACCTTATTTCGGCATTTGCTTGATGAGAACCTCTCCTTAATACTGTTCCATGATAGTGTCAATAGTGACATTTTTCAAACGTATTAAAAGAATATCGCATTGTGATATCTTTCTAAATTCATTCCGAAGAAAAGAAGGATCATAAGAATTCAAAAAGCAGCTGTAAGCAGAAGCGTGAACTTGAAATTATAACTTCAAAATACAGGTCGGTGAGTGACAGGAAACGAGAAACTTCACAAGAGGTTACGGAGTTCACGTATCACGTAGCTGCTTTCAAACATCTTTCAGGTCGGAAGGTCATCGAAGGATTCAAAAGATTCGCAGGTTTCCGATAGTTGAGTCGTATACAGGGTATAAAATGAAAACTGGATGGTCACGATAAGTCAACGATTAATGTTAGACTTGACCCTGTACTAGCCGCCAGTAGAAAAGGCTACCTCCATATACGATGAGAATCTTGCAGGTTTTCAATAATAAACGTCGGTTGGTAACCAGGTGTTGTCCCAGCTAAATATTCAATTGCCCTCACCCGAGTTTCCTGGGAAAATGATTTTTAGGGGTCTCGAGCAGCACATTGTTTATCTTTTTCTCATTATATCATTTCATCTCTCTCCAACGCATACGTTGAACGAGAACGGAGAATCGTGGTTCACTCGAGTAACCTTAAAGGCCAACACAAGTAAATAACGCGTCCTACAAAAATCATTCGCGTTGTCTTTTATCAACTTTCGAAACTACGCAACAAATCTCACTTCATATCCATTATCATAAAAATTACATACACTGAGAAAAAAATTTCTTCCAACCAAATAAATAGTTTATTTGCCCTCTCTCCATAAAATATTCCTTAGAATTAATGAAATATTTAATCGAATCAAATAATGGAATGCTTGTCCCAAATGAATTGGTCTTCTAAATAAATAATTTATCATTAGTAAATTTTCAATTTTTGCATCTAATTGAAATTTTAATTTTAAATAATAATATATTAGAGGAGAAATAAATAATAAATTTTTGTATGAACTTGTACATGAAAAGATTTCAAAAACCTCGTATTAAAGGATGTGATCTTATTTTTTATCATTAAAATCCATCGTATAGAGTGGTAAAATTCGTCACATCATTTTTCATAATACAAAAAAAAAAAAAAACAGAAGGAAAACAGTTGAATTCATGAATGAGATGAGAAATTGGTTTATTAAACACGGATTTACCAACGAAATGAGAACACGCTTCAAATCTATCGAGAACATCGTCGATTCCATTGATACGGAATATATAAGTGAGTTTCTGAATCCTATCCGTTCCAAGATATTGATACGATCGATGGTGGAAATAAATCGTTGGATAATTGAAAGATCTTCGCAAAGGATAAAATGAAGAAGAGAGTAAAAGATAGGATTACTTTGTGCGAATTGAACGATTAGTATTGAAAAAGGATGGGAATTCAGTTGTGAAGAAAAAGAGAAGAGATGACTGAAGAAGAGATGAAAAGATTTGATAGAAATACAAAAATGAGAAGGAAACGAAAGGAGAAAATCGTTAGTTGGCTAGTTCATTATCTTTTTCTTTACCATCGGAGAGCAGATCCTAATATCAGTGGAACAACGCGTAAAAGTAATTATCTCTTGATTATCCGACAACGACAAAACTTCTCTCGATTCCATCTTTTGCATTTTGCAATATTTTATTTTAAGCGTTCATTCGAATAGACACGAGTGATGGCAATAAAATATTACACACGAAATTATCAACATTCTTCTTTCATTTCAATCCTCCAATTCGAAGAAAGACCTGTGTGTATATCAAATCAATCTAGAATCATGAGGGATTAATACAGGCACAAGGATGATCACGGATAATCAAGATTGAGCATGGAATTCATACGTTTCGACAATTAATTTTCAAACGATCGCATCGATACAGGGTCTTGCTTCATAATCGAGAAATCAAGAACCATTCCTCGTTAACCAAACGTGATAGGTGTCGCGTTATGGCGTTGAACCGTTTACACAGTGAACGAACGGGTACAGACAGAGGGAAGATTAATTCTGATGGTGGAGCTGGGTAATCGATCGAAGTTGTCGACGTAGAGCCGAAGTCGCTCATTAAAATAATCGCGAACATGCGCGTATTCCATTCAAGAGGGAAAGGGAAATACAAAACGTTGTGAGATGAAAGAGGAAAGAACAAGTGTTCAAGGTAGAAAGGTGGGGTAACATGCGCAAAACCACACACTATTATTAATTAATCCGCTTTAGAATTTATACGATGAATTTATCGTTGATACATCAGCTACTCGTACGTAAATCTTTGTTCAATTATATTGCGTGTTGGCGAAGTTCACGTGAAACGCAAGTTGTCAAGTGTGGCAAAAACAACGTGAATAAAATTGATTATCTCGTATAATCACAATTATAATGTTTAATTATCGATTTGATATGGATCAATATTCATTTTTATTATAACAAGTATTTCCAAAAATAACCACGAAATTCATGTACTGGAATCAATGGAGTAATGCAACAAATATTTTTTCGAATAAAAGTCAAACCAATGTAAGCCTCGGTAAACTATATTCGATCGAGAATCCCCTGTAAGAAGAGAAAAGATATCTTCACCTGAGCACACACGCGTTTTTGAACGAGGTCAATCCAATACCTTCTTGATTCAAAACAATCACGTTTCCACTGCATACACACTTTTTTTCAAGCTCAGCACTTTACTCTTTTGTACAAATAAAATTTTCTCACACAAAGCACGTGTTACTTTCAAATAAGAATCGAAAAATATATATCCAAGAAACGAGTAACGATAAAAACAAGTGATAACGCTTGTAAAACAATTCAAAATCATTTTCGTTCAACAAGGAGAATATAAATTAACTATCTTAGGAAGGAAAATATCAAATATTGTGATATAAAATTAACAGTTAATGTGAAAGACGCATCATATGTAATACACCAAGACACAAAAGGTTAATCGCGAATTCGCAATACAAAACGCATTAAACTTTTCATACGATACTTTACACGCCAAACTTATCTGAAGTTGTTTGACAAGTTAAATTCTTCACGAAGGAATTTTTATTCCTCCTATGTACAGCAATTAAAAACATCATTGTCAACTGTTATTATAATCATACGACGCGTCGGTTGAAAGTTGGCGAGGAGGATTTGATTAATCTGATCATTCGAGGAAAAATCATTAGAGAATAAATCTTCAAATAATATGTAATCCAGCGAAATTATATATTTTTGTGAAAAAATCGAAGGAAGACTAGTACACGAGAGATGAAACGCTCTCAACTTTTGGATTAAAATGAAAACAAAGAATGGAGAGGTTGTAATATTTCCCATCAATTGAATAATTTTACTTGGTTAAGTGAAGTAATCGCTGAATACGTATACGTTATAATGAGAATACAAAATGCTGGCTTTGCAGGATTGGAGGGAGAAACGACGTTACAGCATCTTATACCAGATCGAGGTAAGAACGGAGAAGGAGATGTGGTCTCGAATATCGTAATACCATATCCCTTTCAAAGAAGCAGAGTGGGATTACAGAGTTTACTTGTATATATCCTTGCAGGAAGAGAGAAAATATCAAATAATTTCTTTCTCTTTTTGTGTTGCTCGACCTAGCTCTTTATCTCTTACTCTCTTTCGTGAACGGGGATAGGGCACAAACCCTCTGGATAACTTCCAACGGCATCTCTCTTCTCTTTCTTATTCATAGGAAAATTTATGCATCCATATATATCCTCTCGTACGCTCAACGATTCTTCAAAAGTTTTTGTGAACCAATCCCTCACACTTCCACGCATACATGTTGTACATTTTATCCGATTCAACTTTAGCATTAACTCGGAAGTTACATCTCATCCATTTTATCTTTTCGTTTTTCAAATCTGCATCTTTGAAGTTTTAAAATACATTTTACAAACGAACAATTCAAACGAATTCACATATTTTTCCATGCGCACAACGTGAATACTATACACGTTTGAACTGTATATGAGAGCAAGAACTACAAATAAAATGATGTTATGACAAATAGTATGACACAGTTGGATAAATGTATTTACATTGAGAGACATATATGAAATCCCATCATTTTTTTTACAAAAATTCAATCACCGTAAATCGACGGGAAGCGGATCGTTTGGATACAGGATTTTTCTAGTATATAAATATCGATTGGGGCATTGAAAATAAATGAACCATTTCATCCCAGTTTACGGTGCATACATTATGCGCCATTGTTTACAGAAAAAATTGTTGTATCAAAAAGAAGTTTTGCTCAAACAAAACACACAGAAAACAATCTCGCTGGAATAACAAATTCAAATTTTTCTCTGCGTTAAGGTTAACTCGATAGAAATAATTATACAAAATTCAGTTAATTTATTCGCACTATACTGCGAAGTTATTAAACACAATTCGATGAGAAATGATCAAATTGATACCAGTGAGTGTGAGAAGGGTATCCATGTGCGAATTCCTGTCGCTTGGAAATCGAAAACGAGTCCCTGTCGGGATATATCGATCACCCCGCTACAAAGGAGAAGGAGTGTACGTGAAGGTAGGGATAGATCACGACTGCGGTCGACAGGATCAAGAACTACCGGAATCAGGGGATCAGACGTAACGGACGTCGGTAGAAACACAGGATTGTGAGAAAGCGAGGGACAGAGAAGGAGATAAAAAAAAAAGGAGGGACAGCAGCACCTGACCTCTACTGAATTACGTGCTTGGATACCACACTACCTCCGGAAGATCCCTCATTCCTCACTTTGAAACGGATAACCGCGTCTTTTATACGGGCCAATAAAGCGAAAAGCTTCCTCGGAATAAATATGAAGGTTTACGTATTTATCTGAGCGATTGTCGATTTTTGCTTCGCACGAGAGAGACAGAGAGAGAGAGAGAGAGAGAGCAAAGGGAAACAACCCAAATTTCATAAGAATTCATCACTGCAAAATGAATAAACATAAAATCTATAAAACTACTTCTCATTTTTATTATTTTTAAGGAATTGTAATATATAGTACTGCTTCATTCTTTGATTTTTTCCTATGAAGCTGAAGCTGGCAGCCGTAAAGTTAGCAGCCGATGTTATAACTTTTTAGACAAAATTTTGATCAAGGATTTAAGCATCTTTAAGCAGAAGTGACAACAGTCGGCCGCTAGTTTTAGCTTCATTTCTTTCCTCCAAACTGAATAACGCTTAGAAATATTTCAACTACCGACAGTCTTCAAAAAGTTACACTACTAAAAACATCACTGTACTATACAATCCCCAATTATTTTTACAGTCCCATCCAATCCCCCTTTTTTCATTTTTCTTCGTGTCTTTCTCCAAAATTTCAGAGAGCTGTCTACATCCCATGAATATTTCAGGAACGATCGTAGAGTGAGGAGTGAGAGGATCAGAATGGCGTGCCTGCGCCCGCGGGAGCAAGACCAGAGCCCATTCTAATGCCGGCCATACTTCATCCTGGAAACACCCACGGGACTTCTCCAACCCACACGTACAAACACATATACGTATATGTATACCTAATCTCCAACCACTAACAAACTCTTTTCTTTACCTACACGTTCTCTTGGTTCTCTGCAATTCGTGAAATGTCTTCGACATTATACCAACCCCCCGTGTGTAACCTCTTCTTTCTTTTCTCTCCCTTTCGCCAGTTCGTATCTCATTTTCAAACCTCTTTCCTCTTCTTCCCCGGCCGACGTTTTTCGGGGCAAGTTTAGCGCCGTGACGACATAAGGGGTGAAAATACATTTCTCTCTTTTTCCGGGCATCCAAGGATTTCGCAGGGAATCCGATGATATCTTTTACTTCTCGGAATTCTAAAAAAAAAATTCTTATTCCGTACGTGTGGGGAAAATACAAATGAAGGCTTGAATAAGATGAAAGATGGAAAGGATGTACAGATACTTCGAAAAAGTTTGTTTCATTAAATTCTATTTTACCTGAGAGATGAATAAATGGATTCATTGTTACTAATATCCCACGGTCACAGTTACGATAATAACTATAAGAGAAAAAAAAATGTTATGCTGATTGGAAAAATTGAATTCAGATTTTATATTTCAAACGATTAATTCAATAAAAACTTCTGTCTTCGATCATTTGCTGGCATGTAGTGAACTGATGCACGGAAAAAAATAATTGGCTATCACTTGGATAGCTAAAAATTAGCTACAGCAGCTATTTTTTAGCTCCTACAGCTACTCATTTAGCGGTAGCAGCAAGAAATGTAGCTGTCGCAGCGAAAATTCAACAGCTAAATTATTTGGCCATCCAAATAACAACCACGAAACCTGCGCAGTTCCAGCTACGATTTCATACTGCGGCAGCTAAAGAATAGCTACAGCGGTTGAAAAAGGGTGCTAAAAAAGTGAGTAGCTGTCACAGCTATTTCCTTTCTTTCCGTGGGGGGAAATCTGAGTTTTCTCAATTCAATTAGTTTTGAGAACGCGAAAGAAAAGTTGATTCACTCTTTTCGTTGCTATAGCTATTCATTAGCTGTGACAGCACGATTTTGGTAAATGATATGCCGATAGAGAAACAATTGCGGAACTCTCTGTTACGGCTGAGTATATGAATATCAAGAAATTATCGGTTTTTTCGGAGGAATGAAATAGAAAATTCCTTTTCAGAAATTCCTAATCTTACACGAAGAAAAAAAAACTCGCTGAAATAGAGAAATGTGATTTGAACATCTCACTTGATTTGCTACCTCAGCCAATTATTTAGCCGTAGCGGCGAATCTTTTGCCAAAGCAGCAGAATTTGCTACATTATACGTAGAAGATGAAACAGATTTAGTTGTGAAAGTCGACATTTTTTGCTGCACAGCTAAAAAATCGCAGATACAGCCAACGAGATTGTTGCCACAGCAACAAATTTTTCATGCCTGCAAAAGGAAATAGTGATGGAAATCCTTGTTAAAGACGAGCCTTTTTTACATAAAAAGTATCGAACTTTTATTGAAATCTATAAAAATTTAATTTATTTTGTATAAAAAAGGGTCGATCCCTTTTCAAAGATCCCCATCGCTAAAAGCGAATAAGTGGAATCAGATTTCGCTGTAACAGTGGATTCTTTTTATCTTCGTGTATTGTGGCATAAATTCGATCGAGTTTATTTCATAATTCATTGCCAACCATATTGAAAGAGATACAATGGAATCCGATGAAATTGAAATTCAACATAAGAATCTGAATTCAAAATAAGTGCATAAGAATGTATATCAAATCAAAATAAATAGTCCCCGTTTTGTTGAAAAGACGTGTAAACCGCTCTACGCTTGCTAAAAAGGTAAACACTTTTACCAAATTTCAATTCATGTTACTTTCATCATCGTTCTCTTTATTTCTCTCTTGAAAACAGAATTACAAATTCCCTGAACATTTACAACATCCACACTTTTCCTTTTCTTTCCGTAAAACACGTGCACAAAGAACAGTTTGATAAATGTGGGGGCAAGTTTCCAGGGGCGTAGATCGTGTCAAATGTCACGACAGACGTCTTGAGTTGGGTTTCATGTGAGTGGTAGTCGACGAGATGTCTTACCCAAGAAAATATTTGCTCGAGGAGTACGTAGTCGGCAAAGAAAAGAAGAGATTTGGAAATTGAACAAAGGGTATGTTATCCTTTCTATTCACCTATGTTTTCATACTACATAATCGAAACATGCGGTAATTCGTATTTTCCGATTGAATGCACCGTTTTTTTCTCTTTTTTCAGCGAAACATCAGATATTGTAATTTTTTTCCTATAATCCATAAAGGTAACAATGAATAATAACATAATAATTTGTAAGCGACTTTTTAGGAGTAAAATTGATGGATCGTTGTCACTAAATTTTTGAATCAAGGCTATACCACTTGGAGCGATATTCACAGTTAAGTCCAAGACCGGACTCCCATCCCTGGTCTCAGTTCATGAGCTTGTACGTGGCCTAGGAACCAGGGTTGATACCAAAAAAAAATGAGCGAAATCGAAGAGGGTTGGTATTTACATGGAATAACAAATTTCTCTGCTAACTTAGCTGAAAATTCGCTAACACAGCGACCTGGACTTTACTGAGAGTGCAACATGATTAACTAGAACACTAAATTTTTAACTGTGCGGACAAAAAAATACTCAAAATTGCTAACGCCAGCAAATTTCTCTTTCCCCGTGAACTAAATATTCAAGCTTCCACTAAGGTAGTATTATTCAGCGCAATAAAAATAATTCGAATCTTGAATTGATCTAATTATGTTGGATGAGATATTTTTTAAAAACTTATTAGATAATATCTAAAAGATATCTGTCGCAACTTTTTTTTCTAGGGGAAATTTTTTTTTTTTTCATAGCCATTGTGCTACGTTCGGATAGGTTAATTAGAAAAACCTATCGCAGTAATCGCGATACAGGAACTGAATCGCGAATATAACCCCAAAGAATTCGTTTCCGATATTTCAAACTGTCAAATGAGATGCAAAAAAAAATTCGGAATTGACAGAAACTTCGAACGTAGAGGAAAAAAATTTGCTGACGTGCTAAATTGAAATATTAAATACACATCTTTTTGCTCATTTAGCTAAAAATTTGCTGCCATTGTTAATTCTGTTTCATGTAATTCCATGCTGAAAGGATTTGTTGAACATTCGGCCCATATCCAGTACGATCCAATGAATTTTTGTCTCCGTATACATGTTCCAAACAAAATACACACCCACGTATTGCACCTACACGCACCCTAACTTCGCCTCCACTCCGTATACCTTGAGCCAACGAGTGGGTGTGACAGTGTCAGTTCGTGACAATGATCCGAACACACACGAGATTCCCATTCTCAGAACACGTGAAAAAACGAAATGAACGAAATCAGTACATTGAGAAAGTACATATCCCCTTTCAGTTTACTTCATATATTCTTTGAGGTAAAATTTCACTTTTTATGGGGTTGTATGCCTTTGAGTGGTCTCGCAAAACGAAACTTTTTTTTTTAGAATCTTTTGCAAAAATACTTATAACGCGAGGCACCGGTTTCTGACCACTCTCCTCGATTCGACCATTTTGTATTTGAAGAAAAATTGATTCCACGCATTCATATTTAATGAATAAATGTAAGTAGATGAACATCTAGTGTGCATATTGCAAGTGAATTTGATTTATTTGAATGATTATTCAAATAATTATTTGAAAAAGTATCAGGCGGGCGGATAGTGAGAATGGTGGTTGGAAATCGGGGCCTTTGCGTTAAAAAAACAACGCTGAGAATAAGGTTCGATGGGTTGATTGAGCGGGTTTGTAGATTGTCAAATCAATTTCCTCAACCTCCTAAGAACAAATACAAAATGGCAACCCAAAAAATTTTTTTTTCTTTTCGACAAACATACGAAATATAAAATTTTTAAAACTTACAAAGAATAACTATTCCATTTGTAAGAGCACGTGGACCCATTTTTCTCGTTAGAATAATTTCTTTCATCAATTGGTTGCATCAATGTGAAAAGCTTTTCATTTCAAGTAATTTTTTTCCGTCTACAACAGCTAAATTTCCACTACTATAGAGTCATAACTCTCATTACTACAACTAAAAAATAGTTAACACAGCTACTATTCAGCTATCCGAATTTAAAAATCATTCTTTCCATGCATGTATAATCAACCTTGCACACTGAAAAATATCTTTTATTGCAGCAACAAAACTTTTGTGATTTCAATAAAGAGTTCCTTTTCTCAGTTTACTGAAGTTTGATTATTATAACAAAATATCTTCATGATAGTAATAAAACTGTATGATTTGATAACATTTTTTGAGAATTTTTTTTCAGTGCAAACACCTTACACGAACAAAAGAGTGGATTCGCTCTAATAAAAATGAGTATATTTATCATCCAGCACCTTGTCAAACACTTGGAACTTGAGCTAGTCACTTAAAAGAGCCTTGACATGAACTGAAGGGTACTTATAATTATTTCTCATGAAGCTGAAACTCGCAGCCATAAAGTTAGCAGCCGATCGTTATAATTTTCTTACATTACACGTTTATTGAAAATTCAAGGATTCGAAACGTTCAATGGAATGATACTGCTTTATCGATTTCTGGTTTGAACAAATCTTAAACAACGTTCAATCAAAAGTTACAAAACCTGGCTGCTAGTTTTAGCTTCATTCATCTCTCCTGAAGGTGTCTATTTTCCAAGTGGATTTTAGAATTGTTTAGAAACACACAATTCTCGAGACGTTGGGAATATTGGAATACAAATTTGATCTCAACATGCGACTGAGCTTTTCGTTTCACGATAATATTCTCATTACCATATAAATGAGAAACGTGAAAGCGAAAATTTGTAATAGAGAATGAAGCAGGCTTTCCAAGCTTGATTATAGATGCAGTTTATTGTCTTATTCAATCAAGAGAATTGTTTTGTTGGGGTGATCACATTTTTTGGTTATCATTACAAGGAAAGGATTTTGTTGGGATACTAAAATACTTCTGTTGATTACAGTTCAAAAGAAATGATTTTTTCCAGTGTTCCTTTCCTGTCAACTCACCTGTGACTGAATTACCACGCAAGATTGATACAGCTGTGCTTAACTTGTAGTAGTGCAAAAAGTAATTCTTCGAAAACAACACATGAGCAATTAAATCAACAACACTCGAATTTCTAATAATCTTTTGGAGACAAGCAAACCCTCTCAATCGATTGAATCCGATAAAACCAAAAAAAAGTCTTCTGGTTTTTTTTGTCAAATTCTCGTTATCATGGAGTGGAGAAAAATTCTTCACGAATGCAGTGAGAATGCATAGATATATATATATATATATGCGAATAATTTCAAAGCATATACCGGGAGTACTTCCAGAGTATGAAGTGTGATGGCTGCTTGCCAGTACTTGTATCAACGTGACCCGAAAAATTTCTTTGCGGAATGAAGGGGGTTGAAGGAATATAGAAACATGAAAGAAGGCAGAAGACGTTGTCGTCGTAGCTGCTCGTGTCTGGAATATCAAGAGGAACGATGTTTTACACTCTTCAACGTTGTTACCATATTTCTTTGCTCTTAGCAGCATAGACGGGAAAAAGTTTCTGAGAATACATTACAAAAATGTATCATGCATCTCTTAGTTCAAGATTTCATTCGCAAGATATCTTTGAATATGTAAAAGTAAACATACACGTATGTAATTTGAATGAGGAATTTTATTTTTATCGATCATGAACTAAGATAACTCTTGACGACCTTACATCAATATTTTGAAATTCAATTCATTTGAATCAAACACACCAAAATATTCTTTGATTGATTGCTTTAATTTTGGTATAATACTTTCGCATTCAATAAAATTTTGTACTCTCCTTTTGTTAGACATAACACATGAATGCCTGGAGCATTTCTGCTATAAGGCACACGAGAATTTTTATCGTATGTCATTATATTATTATTATCTACAACCAATTATAAAGAAAAAATCGAATTTTCCTATTTGATCTCACGTCATGTGAAACAAGTTCATGAATTTTGAAAACCCTCCCAACCTGAAGCTGAATAGAAATGACTCGGGAAACTATAAAAAGTCGAACAACTTGCGTCTTTTTTTCTCTGAAGCAGCGTGTTTTTTTTTCAATCCCTATCTCTTATCTACCTTCTTCGTACGAAAGTAGTACCTTGAAGCACTCTAAAGTTACCCTCGACTTTTTTTCTCCCTCACAACACCTAGATCAATTTTTTCCCTTCGCACCTTGACACGCTATCTTTATCTTACTTTACAGTTAACAACTTTGACAGTGATACCGTTCCTCTTCTAGATACTTCCTTCTCAAAGACGGAATATTTTTTTTATACCGGAAAATAATGGAACAAAAATAACCTGAGCTGTGATTTTGATTAGCACTACTAAAAGATAGAGATTCAATTTTAGCAGATCATGTAAGATGGATAAATAATGCTCATGCTTGTCAGTGAGTAATTGGAAGTTATCCTCCGAATAAATAAACAGATCCCATAACACGACGTACATGCATAAAACTATCAATTGTAATCGATAACGTAACAAAATACAATCAGGAACTCGAACATTGTAAGGAGATAAGGTATAAAATGATACACCATCAAAAGTTAATCATACTTTGACAAACATTGGTCAGACACACGATCCGCTTATCGGTGATTAGATTTCATCCACTTTCATTCCTCGCTCATTCAAGTAAAGGAATGCAATATATATCTTAATAGTGTCAATTTACTCTCTACCACAATGTTTCATTATTTCACATACAGAATAATCAAATGATGAGCTACAAAAGCTACGAATGTGCCGTATTCAATTATAATAATATATCAATTTTAAAAAAAAGCACATGAACAAGAAAATGAAGAGACGAATTCTAGATTTTCCCTTGGAACGTATTGTTTCATCTAAGAATTCCTGCATCATTGATCAGTTGTTATCGAGAATCGTTCTAGCCCGGTGGCCTTACAATTTTGTGAGAGAACACGTTCTTTTTCACTGCCGACCTTTTGTCTCCTTCTCATGCCTCTTTGGGTTTCTTCTCCTATCCACGGTTCTATCGATAAAAAAAAAAGAAAAGGGTTTTGCGTTTTGTGCTTCAGCATTGGACGCGCACACGACGTTGGTTGCCGTTATAAATTACGACCGCTTTACATGATCGCACAATTTATGGCTAATTCGTAATCATTAGAGTCACGCGAGCCGTTATAGGGCAGCAGCCAACGGCAGTAGGTTCGCATGTTGACTTCTCGCTGCCGGTTGATAACCGCCAACGTGTTGTACATGGAGAAACAGATAAAGAGGGAGGCGAGGAGGGAAAAAGAAAGAAATATGATTGACATGATATAGTATGCTAATGATGATGACGACGATGTTGTCGCTGGTACCTCGGCATTTGGTAGCATGTGATAATAGTTAATGTGATCTTCAACCCTGAGCACATACCGCTACCACGTATGCTTCCTGGAATTATCGTAACGGACTAACGACTTGCAGTTTGCATTTCAATTAATTGATGACTTCGACAGCAGGGCGTGCTTGTGTAACTAATTCTCGATGGAACAAGTATAGGAAACTTTGTTACCACGCCGATTCATGAGAACTATCGATCGAAACAAGCTGACCAACGACGCGTCGGTGGAACTTTCATTATAAATACTTTATATTTATACCGTTTCGTATGAAATATAAATCGATTATTCCTCAGAATTACAAGTCTCGAAAATTCTACTTCATTGAAATGACACAAATTCGAATTGATTAAACCAAAATTCAATGGGAAGAAAAAATATTTGAATTCATTGATACGAAATTTCCACCTTTTTGATTAAAGGGAAGGAAAAGTTATACCGATGCCGTCCTGTTTATATGCCTTCACATGTACGTGGAAAACTTTATGAAAAGGGGTGATTTTTTTTTTTCCAATGCGTGTGTCAGCACTCTTCAAAAGAGCGCCACAGCAACAGCGCGTTTGACTGTGCGAGCGAATCAAGTTAACCCCCTTCAATAAAGTTAATGCACATCGTCGGGAGTGTTTGAAGGCTCGTCGCTCGTGTTCGAGAAAAAACGCTAGTGCGGAAAATGAAGGAGAAATGACTGAATAAAAACGTATCGTAGAATATCGGAGGATAAGAGTCGATTAATTTTGTATTGCAAGATCACTGGGGAGAAATACAACCTTTAGAATATTTCTCTTGAAAATACAGATATTAGGGATTCAATCGATAAACCTCCGAACCGGTGGAATTTCTCAGCTCAACAACATTCTAATTTATTCATCCATTTCGTGAATGCACATACATGAATTTTCCTCTTTATTTGAGAAAAAAAACTTCTCATTCGAGTGTACTTAGATAATAACATTCTCCCATGACAGGGAATCATTGTTGAGATATGAAATTTTCAGCTATTCCAGCAAAAAATAAACTGCCTTCATAAATAATTTGCGAGTGATAGCTAAAACGACTGAATAAATTGTTAAGGTAACGAGTGACGTGCTGAACTAGCAAAAAATTTAGCCTGTCGTATATGTCGCCCATTTCTTTTTCTTTCTCATCAGTTGAAGTTTTCCACAAAAGGAACACGAATAATTGAGTGAAAATGGAGAAATATAAAAGGGAAAGGACGGAAAGATTGATAAATTAATTGCAAAAAGCTTTCTCTTCTTTCGTTTAGACAACCATCCGTTTGTTTTCGGAAGACCTGCTGATTTATACTCCCAATGGCATATCCTTTGACCTTCCCAACAGTGGCATTCCCTTTTTTTTTTATTAAAGGGGAAAAAGGACAACGGGCCTGGTGGAGCAAAAAGCAAGAGAAAGGGAAGATGGAAGGGAAGCACCCCAACGACCAACAAAGCGTCATGTATTGATCGAAATCGAAGTACGGAGGAGAGTTTGCGACGTTGGTTTGGTTCGGTCATACCTAATTCATAGACCCACAACTTCCATCCAACTCCCACAGCGATTATTTCACAGAGCCGCAGTAAACCGACGACGATCGTACATTAAAAAACAAAACAACTCAGTTGTTTTATTCAAGGAATACACATGTATTGAGTGTCAACCGTAAATGTATAAATGTTGGGAAACCATGCTTAATGTCTCATGTTTAGTCTCCTCTTCATTGAATTTAATAACAACTTTGTAGTAAAATTTGAAACAAGAACAATTCATTCCAATGAAACGATAAATCCTTATACCACTATGATGGGCTGAAGTTGTATTTTATAGAAAACTTCAGAGGAAAAAGAGAAGATGATGTATATAAAAAAGGAGGGGATACAAAGCTCTTATCGTGAATAGGAAAAGTATATGAACAAAGAATGAACGAAAGAATCCTTCCAACAATTTTCTACACAACAGACTATTTTTTATCCATCTCTTATGGATATGTTTACATAACAAAAACACAGTTATGCTATATTCTTGCAAATTTCATGAAAATACTCAAGTTTTGTTATATCCTATTACGTTTGAAATTGAGGATGAAAATTCAAAAATCCTATATACGTACACAAATAAATACTGAAAAAAAATAAAACGAAACGAGAGAGGGAATAAGTATTTTTGTTCTTCATCCCACGTACATATATATATATATATATATATATAAATATATACATATACACACACACACCAAGTATTTCTGTACATGTATAAAGAGGGATAACTAATGATATGTTTTTCTGTACCTATCAAACTTCTCTCCGCAGTGGAGTGGATCCTCGGTATTCGCTTAGCAGATATAAAAACCGGAAAACAAGCACTGTTGGTGGAGCAGAAAATAGAACTCAAAGAGAGAATGTATTCGTTTTTCAACGGAAATGAGGGAGGAATGGAATTACAATTCGGTGCGTGAATATCTTCGCTATTTTTGTTAATGTACCAATCAGGTGATCATGAACCGCCCTTTTTTTTCAAATAAACCCCAAAAAATGCTTCTGGTAGAACATTGAGAAATTCAATGAATCAATTTCGCCATTTTCTAACGTGAAAAAAGTATTTTTCTGCAAATTATTTTCGGAGAAAAATCTGGTTCGCATAACCAGGCAACGTAGTTATTTTTGGCTTTAACCATTTCATCTAATTGCCACAGCCAGATTCACGTGAATTTGTCTTGTGTTTCTGGCTATCATAACCAAATTTCAGGTCACTGCAACCACACTGACCGAAAAATGACCTGGTTGGAACATTTTTGGTCGCAATAACTTGAAATCTGGTTCGATTCACGAGGAAATGTGATTGTGGTTTCCAGAAAAAGTGGTTGAAGTGAAAATTAACTACATTTTCCAAGTTAGAAAAATCAAATGTTTTTCTTCGTACGACAACCAGAATATGTAGTTAATTTTGGCTTCAACCACTTTCCTCACATTTCCTGGTGAATCGGACCAGACTTGAAGTTATTGCGACTACGGATGTTCCAACCAGGTCGTGTTTTCTGCCAGTGCATAAGTCTCAACCATGCAAGGATGGTTTTTGTGACCACGTTGATTTTTTCTCAGTGTATGAAACTTTATTGTATTTGTACAGGTTATTGAACAGTCTCCCCGCTTCTTCAGTGATTGCAGAGCCCATTCTGCTGGAATTCATGAACAAAATATTTATTCTAAGCAAATAAAAATAAAGACTGGAGAAAAAAGATTGTCCTAGGTAATTGTCGAAAACTTCATACGTCGATAGACTGAATTTATTATAATTCAGGAAGGATTCCATCAATTTTGGAAAAAATTACCATAGGAAATGTATATTACGATTGTAAATAATGAAACGTCTCATCATTATTTTTCATAGTGATACTAATAACTTGTAAGATTTGGTTGTCACAAGCACAATGAAAGTAACAATGCTTAGAAAATTCACTCTAAATATACATTACTGATACTCCATTTCACTTCAATTGATCATCGTTTGATAAACATATGGATAAACCTGTTTTTTTTGCTCAATTGTGAAAGGATGACTATCACTCAGGTCTGATAATCGAAAAGCCTCAACAAACGAGGGACTTTTTCAGAAAGAGATTACATACAGCAAGGTGTATCAAACAAGTTTCTATACCTCTTGAATCCTATTCGCAATACCATGATATTAAATATGAATAACTAACTCGATCAGTACCATTATAGTTTTGAGAGAAACCAACGTACTGAAACTCAATGTACTGAAATACAAAGTCAATCATCACCCCAATCGATAACTATTTCACAAAGTAAACAACAGCAGCTATTCCCAATCAATACAGTAAACCCTCTCAATAATGCCGAATGGTGTCTTCCTCACTCTATCAAAGCAAGATTCATAGTTGAATTAGTATTTTCATCACAAGTCGACTTGTAACTAACTGAATGAATTTTCCCTATATGAACAAGTAAACTGCCGTGAGTCCCCTTCAACCCCTGCACAAGTTTCACGAACCTACAACGAACAGGTTTTATATGCTACCAACTTCTCTGCAGCAATCCTCAGGGAACTGTTCCTCGTCCTTGCAATATTTTCTGATTTTTTCCCTGTTATAAAAAGAAGAAAAGCGAAAAGAAATTCTAAAAGTTTGTGAACACGAGGGGAAAAATACGGAAAGCTTTTTTTCACGAGAGATCCTACCTTTCACACACAGTGCAAAACTATTCTTCAGATTGAACTTCAATTGCCATGATGGATTGAACTGAAGTAAATGGTTGATTCAAGTTGATCTGGAGATTTCCCAATAAAACTATAGAAATTTTTCTTCATAATTTCGATTTGGTATTTTTCGGTATTGGATTCGATTCAGCAATTAATTATGTTGAAATATACCCATCTGACTGTCTCATGACCATCTGTTGAATGAACTTTCCTTTTTCTCAGGGTGTAGAAATGAGAATTCATCAATAATTTAGTAAATTTTATGCTGATATAAAGTGAAACCTCATTTTGCTGAGGCAAAAGTTTGTATTAGTTATCCGTAAATTACTGTCTAAGTCTGAAAGAGTCAAAAAATCACACGTTTCACTTCACCAAGTCTCAGAATTGAGCTTGTTTGCTTCGGGCAGGATTTCCACTCGCTTCGAGTGAACTCTCAGTCTTTTATAGTGAAAAATTCACTCTAGAATTAGAGTGCTTGGGTGTTTCTAATCTCAAACATCAGATTATTACTTTAAAAGAGTGGAAATTTCATTGGAAAATTTGACAGGCTCGTTTCGGGCTCGCTAAAGAATGAAAAAATTCTCAACTCAGACATATTCAAAAAAATTATCTGTAAGCCACTCCTCCAATCGTTCCAATTCTAGAAAAAATGCATTTGAATTAACAACATATCCGATCGGATCAAAAGATAACCTGCTGCCTATTTTAATTGAAATAAATTATTCAGTGAGAGACCAAAGTAAGCTTGACACAGGTAACTCGTTATGAGAATTCATTCCATACATTATACGTATTATTATCAGGAAAAAATATCTCCTTCGCATCTCGGTTAATTATGATTAGAAGAAACAATGTTACATAAATCATAAATATTAATCAGATTCTAATAGGTCTGAGTAAATGAACAGATACAATCTTTACATGTTACGCGTCAAGAGGGGAAAAAAATCAATTTGACACTTCAGTAACGTATTAATTTCGTGCTGCAAGTAGAAGTTCAGAAACCCTACTATTATAAAACAACATCGTATATCGCGTACTTCGAAGGGAAGCCTATTTCCGGTTGGAACATGTGGTGTGGTTACAGGAAACTTCCAGATCAATGTATACACATGTATATAAAATACACGTTACTGAAAATGTTTATTAGTTTGTCTACAAAATCATTTTTTTCTAGGTACTTATGATATGTTTCAACTCTATTTGGAAAATATCTCAAGAAACTAACACACAGTATTGATTATTTAAAATAAATAAATCAAAACCAATTGGATATTGATTTGAATGATTTCAATGAATGGCTTATTGAAATTACTGCGCTATAAAAATACTGAATAACGATAACGGTTGTTGAAATTACGTCAAATGATTTGTCAGCAAAAAACGAGAAATTTATTATTGAATATTCGTTTGTGCTGGTAGCATAGCCGCATGCGGGAGGGTATCGGGCTTCAACTATATTTCATCGGCCATGTGCTAGAAACTGGTAGTAAATTTGCATCTATTTTTGCATTGGAAAAATATAAATTATGTTTAGCTATGGTTTGAATTTGTGTTATGCATGGGAAAAATATTATCTGAACTGAACTATCTATGAAAACTATTCCAAATTTACCAGAGAAAAGAATAACTCAAACGAAATAATGTTTTGTGAAATACAGTTTTGAAGCTGACATTTTATCCTAATAAAAATCATTCTAAGCGTTCTCTTGAAGCAAAAGAGAGGCTAGCGGGGCAACATACCAAACATTCCCTAAATTAATCTTTTCACCCAGGAATCACCTAGTATGATTTTCATCAGAGTTATTAACAGAACCTACAAACGGATCAAACTTAAACGTATACACTGGAAGGAATATTCATCTGTCCTTTCTCCATCAAATGTTTATTTGTAGAAATCAAGTATTCAATTGAATGCAAAAATTGATGATTTGTGACAAATGAATTATTTATTTCGAAGATAAATTTATTTTTCAGTGCATCGAATCAAATAAAATACTATTTGACTAAAATGATATCGAAAGATGAAGTTCTAAGTCTAATAAATTGAAAATATTCTATCTTCTCAAAATTTGAACAGCGGAAACAATTTAGACAGCAGCTACATTTTTGCTACACTAGGTAAACAAAGTCGTTGCAAACTTCACGACTGTTCCCACTCACTAATCCAACTGGTTACTGTATCTAAAAAAAGAATAGTCGAGGCAACTCCTTGAATGGACTTAATAATGCATGAACATAAATAGTCAACGATCAGACCCCTCGTTACTTATAATTGAAACAATAATTTTGTTACAAAATACTTAATCAGGTCTCATTGAAATTCTTAGTTATTCACATAATCATACTACTCACATGAATATTCAGTGGACTGATTATCATGCATCTATTATTAACTCGTAACGCTTACCTGCAACAGAAGAAAAAAAACAAGAACATTAATAGGATGTTTCTTTTTTTTATTAAAAACGATAAATCGACATTTTAATTGAGAGTCATTACTATAACAACAAACGATTCATATCGAATTCAAATACATCGTATTTACTAACTTTTTACTGTGCTCCATATCAACGCCAGACCGAGTTTTGATTTTGATAAAAATTTATATTTCCACACAGTAAAATAGTTCCCCTTAAGGATTATATGTATATACGTTTTCCAATTCACACAGGAAAAATTCCTGTGATGAAATTCATAAATTCATGGATTTTCAAGACAATTTCTTATTCGTTAGATATTGCACTGGACATCATTATCAATTACTGTGGAGTTTTCTAGAATTAGATGAAAAAACCATAATTTTTCTTGTCTATTCCAATCAGGTCCGTGGATACACGGAAAAAATTTTAGGACCGAATCAATACAACTGTTTGTACTGAAAGAGTTCAAATGTAATTTGAACAGTAACAGTGCAACTTTTTGACTTGACTCGGTTAAAAAATTGAATTGTAAAAGTTCAAAACAACATCGAACTCTTTTAGTCACACGATCCACGCCATTGAATTCAATAGTTTGGCGTGAGAGAGTGCGGCGCTGTGTCGAACAGCGAGAGCTCAAGCGATCGGACTCTCAGAGTACGAAATCTCGGATTTCCGAGAAATTCGCAGTTCGACACAGCGCCGCACTCTCTCATGCCAAACTATTGGATTCAATGGCGTGGATCGTGTGACTATACGAGTTCAATGTTGTTTTGAACTCTGAAGATTCGAATTTTGAACTTGCATAACCAAAAATAATTGAACTGTTAGAGTTATATAAATTTCGAACTCTCACAGTCCTAAAATTTTTTCCGTGTAGTGAGCTACCACAGTAATTTCAACTGTATTTCTCTCTCCGTGTATCTTAAACCAACAATTTTGATCATTAATCCATTTTATGGAAAACCTGTATAAAACTACTCAGCATCAATAATATGTTTGGAATTTATTTCCAAAATGTCAATTCAACAACACAAGAATGCAGTTGTCACTGCATTGTTACGATAAATGAAACAGAAGCGCAGCCGTAAGCGAATTGCTGTTATAAGTACGTATACATCATACCGCGTAGATACAACATCAAAAGTTGCTCTAACCGCACCACCGTTCCCGTGTCAAGTATTTTATTCCATCCCATAAACATAAATAAAATACATGCGAACTTTTGCATATTGAATAAAATTTTCCCGAGTACAAAACAATGAAAATTCATCCCTATCTTCGGTTAAAAAATACACTCTCCCTTCAGCGTAGATAGATGAAATACAAATTCATCGTGATGCGTTATTCATTAGAGACCATCGACCGTAAATATATTTTATAATTCGACGCAGAGTTAAAGGAAGAAATTTCAATTAAGGACCTCAATTATCCACCACACAGCAAGGGAGTAAGAAGTTCTCTTCAACATTTTTTTGTCCAACATAGCCAGCGCATGGGGACGAGGACAGGTTTTTGGGGCGTCATAAAGCGTGTAACGATGATAAAATGTAATCCTTTCTTTTACATTCTATATCAGAGGGAAGGAGGGGCGAAAGATGACACAGCGTCTCCAAGTTATATAACAGAGAGAAGACTCTAGATTGCATGCATATTACATGCACGTGGTTGCACACGTATATACGTGCAAAGACAGTTACACTAGAAGGGTATATGAGAGAGAAGCGAAAAAGAAAGAGAAATACAACAGAGAGAAAAGGCAGGAAAAGTGGAAGAGGCTTTGAAAAAGACCGCGTGCATAAGGAAACAAAGGAAAAAGAGGTTGGCTCTTTTGAAGCATACTCAGGTTTTCATACATAAGAGGGAAGAAAAAATGATATTCAAAGGCGTCTATATAGGCGTCTGATGATACACCTTAACACCCGACTCACGACAGTCGTATATGTAGCATTTTTGCGGCCACGCGTCATGGGCTACGAGAGCCATTATTTCTCCCCATCTTGTATTTTATATGAGAAAAAAATAAGCAAAGAGAAAATTAACGAACGCGTATGTTCCTTCTATCAAGGAAAATTATTTTTCTCCACAGATTCTATATTTAAGTCTGGGTTGAATCAAAAAACCTAAGATCTTCTTTGAATTTTAGTAGGGAAAAGAATGATTATAACTCCAGTACTGATGTATCAATTCGTTCAATCTTGTATCGTTTCTCACATTCATACAGGATCATTCCTTCCGTTCTCGACAATCTAAAAACAGTTAAAAATTAACCGCTTCCTGATGTAACTTTAACGTGAGTGTTTTATAGAGCAATCCACTGAGCGATTACATATTTTAGAGAGAACCATTCAAATTCAGTTTAACAAAATGTAAAAAAAATCACACCATTCACTTTTTACAATCCGACTATGAATTTTCGAAAATTATTTGGGACATGGTTTATGCGTTGCAAATACTGTGCTGTAAAGATCATACTACTATGTCTAAAAAATAAGGTGACATAGTATTTATTTTCAAAAATATGAACCCCCCCCCCTCCCTCCCCGATTACAATGCACTTATGCCAACACATTTTCCAATCTTCGGAACAGTCGTTGAAGTCGGTTTCCGGGATGGCCTTCAGCTCTCTCTTCGATTCGGCTTGGATCTCCTCTATCGACTCAAAACAGTATCCCCGGAGTGGTCTTTTGAGTTTGGTGAATAGCCAGAAGTCGCACGACGGTGACAAATCAGGGGAATACGGTGGTTGTGGAACGATATGGGTCGAGTTTTCTGCGAAATAGTCACGAAGAATCAATGCAGGGTGAGCCGGTGCATTATCGTAGTGCAAAAACCAAGAGTTGTCTCGCCACAATTCCGTTCTGTTCAGGCGAATAGCTTCACGTAAACGACGCATAACGCTCGAATAATATTCTTTGTCTGAAAAAATCTTGATTTTTGAGCGACTTTGGCGCGATTTTTTTTGGTCTTCACCCATGAAGAAACTTTGCTCCAATCTCCACTGTTGGAGAAAAATTTCACAAACATTTTTCAGAGTGTGAACTTCTCCGATACCCGAGCACCTTTAATTTCCAAGTGTGTGTTTGCACAATGCACGGAAGAAATTTTCATTCTCTCATTCCTGGAGTTGAAATATAATAGTAGTTTCATATATAAAATCCTTGTTGCGTTAGATGATTCCAATGAACTCAATTAAAACTACTTTATTCGTTAATTATTCAAACGCTGCGCGAGAAGATGAGAGAAAAACGAAACCATACGAGTTGGAAGCATTTGAAAAGTACAACAATAATAAATCGATAATTGAAACTTCATTGATGTTGGAATCCAAAAATATGAAGGTTACGCGAAGAGGGTTTTCAATTTGTTGATTTCATGTGTAGATGTGTACGTGTATATCACCGAACGACAAAATCCGCAGAGCGTAAAAGCACTCTAACGTTTCTCTGTCACTATATGCGATTATGTGGTCGCGGTTGCCGTATCGTGAATTCTCGCATTATTCAGTTTAATCGTATCAACACACAGTCAGCAAATGGATACGTGTACATGTGAACAGGAAGGAAGAAGGATAGAGGAAGAGGGACAAAGAAAAACCAGAGACGGAGAGAGAAGGAGAAAGGGAGAACATGACACAAGGATAGAAAGGGAGAGAGGAGTTATTGGAATTAGCAAAGTTAGAGCTGGTAGGCGACCACCCGGATCGGAGATCTCGTAATGGAACTGGATTTAACCTCGAGCCTTGTCAGTAGGGCTTCTCTATGTAACCCAGGACTCCCAGTGAGTCTAGGGTCGTGCGCCACAATAAATAGAAGTCGACCACAGAACATCCCAGCAAACATCCGTTTGGTGATACAAAACAATGTATAAAATGTGACTCTTAAGATGAAAAAAAAAATCTGCTGAGATTCATACCATGGAGCATCTAAAAATGTTCCAAGTGCTAATTATTTTATATCGTGCAACAAATAAATGCCGCATACGTGGTTTAATAACGTTCTTACTTGAAATTTTTTCATGTACATATATTCATAAATATTGATTAAAATAGTTTGAAAACGAAGCAACATCCATTCATAAATCCATGCTCTGAACTGAGTCAGGGTAATCTCAATCCTGCTCGAGTCCTGATAAGAATTGTCATAGTTAGCTATTAAATTGTTTGATCATGTAAACGGTGCTCAGTATGCTTGCATTTTTATAATCGAAACAGCACTCGCTACTCTCGCACCTTGATCATCTCAAAGAACCTCACCACTTTGCTCGCATATGATATCTGATTTGATAATTTTATAGAATTGATGAAATAAAAAAATACATTTTGTCGTTTATAAAAAAATTCTAAAGTTGAGACTTATTGATCTTAATAAACGCTGTTTACTCTGAACAAGTAGACGATTCGAAATGACTTCTTATTCATGTGAATTTTGAAGGATATGCCTTACATGAGAGTGGAGAATTTTACATTTCATTTACATTTCTGTATCACGAATTTCATATATCCAACGATTACCAAGTACAGTACAGATGCAAAGCGAAACAATTATGAACACGCCCCAACATTTGGGTTTTCATAAAAACCTGCACTGAGAGAAAAAAAGCGTGAAAATTACAATCTTTATTAACAAATTGAAGACACCGCGGATAATAGAAGATAATCGCTCTTCATTAGTACAATAAATTACTATTCAAATAGTAATTGCGTTTCTGTAAATCGTGATTTATTGAACCAATGTTGAGCGATTATCTTCTATGATCCGCGATGTCTTCAATCTGTTAATAAATATTGTAATTTTCACGCCTTCTTTTCTCTCAGTGTGGAACCGATATAAGTTGAGTAAGAACTGGGTTTAGAGATATTTCTGGGGGATTTGATGGAAGTTTCTAGTCTCTGGGACACATTGTTTCCCGAATCACAGAACTTGTATAACCGAGCACAGAAGTCGCTAGAGCTTAGTATTTGAACAAGAACTGCGATCAAAGTAGACTCTCACGAGATCAAGTCTTTCCCTCAGTAAAAACAGAAATGTATTGAAGCGATCTGCAAGTAATCGTTTAGAAAGTGTGGTTGAAGGCTAAATCCTACATCAAGACTTATATTGCATATCTACTTTTTGGAAGTCAAACTTGAAGTAAATCGGAACTGTGAGAGTTCTGTTGCACTGTGGGAGAACTTTTCAGAAACTGTCGAGAGCCTCCCGACGAATTTTTTAATGGATTTTCAAACAATTTTTGATGAACTTCCGACAGATTTTCGATGGGCTCCTGACGGACTTTTAACAGGCTTGTCAACTCTTCATCGATTCTCCATGCACTTGAGGATTACATAATATTTGAAAAAGTTCTAGGAATTTGTGGAACTATCAAACATCTACCAAATATTTACACCATATCCTCCCAGGTTACGTGGTATTTATAGAAGGGTCCATCCAAAGTCTATCAAAAGTCCACCGAGATTTCCTAATCTGAAACTTCCCACGACCTTTTCATGTACTTCCGAATCACATAAATGTTTGGAAAATTCCATCAAATTTCTTCCAACATATTTTCTCTTCCTAGACTTTCCACAGGCTTTCCATGCACTTCTGGAAAGTTTATCCAAAGTTTTGCGAAAGTCCACCAAATAAACATCGTTCAATACCAAGTTTGATTATTGAAATTCCAAATGAAATGCAAACAGAAATCAAATTACACATGTAATATGAATCATTATATGGAACTTGGTCTGAAACCATATTTGTGAAACAACGAAATTCGTACTCCAATTGGATGAAACTCATTTCATTGAATTGATGATTTTTCCAGTACTGTTGGATGACGCATTTCTTTGCTTCGAAGAAACTTGTCTCTCAATTTAATATTCCACATTACATAATTCAACGGGCACCATCAAGCGATTATATTACATCAAGCAATTCCACTGAGCAACATAAGTTGTCTTCATCACCATCGATGATGGTATTAACTGTTTGAGATTTCATCATTATAAAAGGCTTAACAGCCCGCATAAACGACCCTTTGAATGTCACATGCACAACGTCCCTAATGACCATGGTCTTTATGCTTCATCGATAGGAACAATAACGAACCGTTTAACACGTGTTACGATTAACATCAAAGTTAGCCGCATTTTTATGTCATCAAGAATTCAAAGCTATGAATCACGTAGAAATAAAATGTATGATACTTCGAAAGACAGTATGAAACAATTTTTGGAATTCATTACTTGCCGATAACACCTACTACTTCATTCGATGATTCAGTCGTTTCCAAAAGGAGAGAAGAATCAATACATTATTCATTGAATTGAATGAACAGTTGTGGCCTTGATATTATGATATGAAATGGACATCTACCAAGTTGGTATTTCAATAGTTTATCGAGTTGAGTCCATTGATGAATGAACTTCTATCAATTATTCAACAAATTTCTACAGAATTTTATAACCAACGTTTCATCATTTCATCTTGTTTCATTCACCCGATACTACACGCACTTTCAACAAAAATAACCCCACATGCAATTGGTACTGCAAAAGTACGTTACGTGACTGTTTTCCGTTATAATAATTATATTACATTGAAAGAATCGTCATGAAAAAGTCTGGAACGGTAAAACATACGTGTAAATTATATAAAAAAGAAAACGAGAACTCGGTTGTTCATGAAACATGACGTTGAATCAACAACATCATTAATCACAGTTACAAATCATAGTACCCACAAAGTAGATAAGATTTTCTACGTACAGAAAATAACCCTATTCAACTGCAATATCATCATCGTTATCATTTTTCAGTGTTATTGAATAACGAATATCGCGGAGTTGTACTGTAGTAATTTCCTTTACGATTTTCAATATATTACTGAAACAAAATAATTGTTATAAACGCGGATGTATATATTTGATGAATTGTCGCACACGATAAGTTTTCTGAAAATTCCTCATCATTCATGGATAATTATTTTCCTCCCTTCACAATGAGAGAAGATATGAATGCACTCTCTGAATTTCTGGGAATGAAAATCCATTCCTAAAGAGTAAAAATACTGCAAGTCCAACAAGAGTGAGATTCCACTCCTATAGAGTGAATGTACACTCCATAAGGGTACATTTTCACGCTCTGGGAGTGGGGATTTCACTTCTACAAAAAACAAATGAAATTTCACTGTGTTTAAACCGAGTTGAAACTCCACTCTGTTGGAGTGAAGAGTCACTCTTTAAGAGTGGAATCGAATCTCACTCTTCCTGAACTTGCAGTATTCTCACTCTTCGAGAGTGAATTTTTCACTCCAAGGAATTTGGAGAGAATGAAGTTATCAATTTCATGCACTTTCCCCTCGGTTCCATATTGAAGATACTTAGATCAATTCAATATTGCTGCAATTACAGCGTTCATCTACTACCTACGTAAGTACGAACCTAGAACCGGTTTTCACCCGATTCTCCTGGACCCTAGTGAAAATATAGAATGGGTACATGCGAAAAAGTGTCATTTTCACACTCGAAAAGCGGAAAATAATTCACAATCGCTACAACACACTGTGGCGTTGTAGAGATACACGCTAGATGTTCAAATACCAGAGATAAGTAATCATTCGTATTCATCTCTACAGGGAAAAAGGAACTTTCTGAATTTCTCGGAGTTGAAATACTGTAACTCTGATGAGGAGGAGTGAGATTTTGGAAAGAGCACTGGGATAGCAAAAATATTCGAACTACAAAACGTAATTGAGACTGTTCATCCCTCCAAGCATTTTACACTATTCGTGAATTTGCAGACACAATTTCTTACAAGACAAAAGATGTTCTCAATACGGTGACTCAATGACAATCACTTGAACCGCTCAAGATTTGGATAACATGGCAACTTTGATCAAAGCGTTGAGAATTCTGTGGGATCAAATTTTATATCAAAAGAGATATTGAATTCGATATTAGAAAATATCACTATAAACATGAGTATACAAATAACGAAGAAAATTTACATTTCCACGTTATTCCTGACACGCATAACTTTTTTTTTCTTCCCTTATTTTTCGAACAGCGTGTATACATTGCATCATTTGAATAAGTTGAACTGCAAAAAGTCCGACTAACAAAAAGCACGTAACGTTTGATAAAATATAACATTTCCTGAGATCGCTTGTTTTGTCGTTCAGTTAAATCCTTGTATTCTTATACGAATAAATATAAATATATTCTGAGACAGGTAAACGTACGTGTGACACTTCGCAAAATTCATTCATGATATATTGCATAATATTGCTGTATTCTATCACCGGTGGGGAGTCATTTCAATAAATTCTGTTTGATACTTTGATATCCATTCAACCACGTTACGTTACACGTTACACGTTACGTATTAATCTCAACATGAATATGTTGATGAACCTGGTTGAATTTAATATACCTACAATAATTGAATTTTCAATGAAAAGAATAATTCAACGTATCATTAATCCCTCGATTATTGAATTTCTACTTTTTCTATTTAAACCCCGATTGTTACGATATTGAATACAGAGATTATCGTTTAAAAAAGCATCATCAGTTTCATGAAATGAAATTCGGAAAAACATACATACATACATACATACAAATGAAACTTCAATGAATATTTATAAAACCGTTCTCTCAATATACACGACGGAAATAAGTTTCCCGACAATTACCCGCGTTTTTTTTGTGTTTGATATTTTTGTTCATTTTATCTTTGCTACCGCAGAGCTTGCGTGAATCGGCCAATCAATGAATGCAAAATTCGTTTGGATAATGTGTAGAGAATTAATTGTTTGAAAACCTGCACATAGTCCAAGCAGTTAAATTGAAATCGACGACAAGAGAGATGTAAAAGCTGCAAGCTTTGTTCTCTCTTCCCTTTCTTTTTTTTTCCCCAAGGGAACGAGTTTTCCAGATCCGCGAGCCAGTTATTAACCGAACATAACATCATTAATTAAACGAAATGCTGTTTTTTCTTTTCCTGTAATCGGGGGGATAGTATTGGGAATATAATCGATATTGAAATTGCGATGCCTCTTTGGCCAGTTCTTCAATTTCAACCGCAAATCATCATTCTCGTCGCACTTTTATTTTCCCCGACTGATCTCTTTTTCGTATGTATTTTTTCCCATATTATTGAAACTTTATTCCTCTTACAATTGTCCAATTTTGCCGAAAAAATTCAAACTAAATAATCATCGAATATCGAGCAGTGTGCGAGTAGATGTTTCATCATCATCATCATCAACGTGGATGGCAAACATAGCTGGTACAATGTTTCGCCGTGAAACAAGTATTCCTCGAAATATTTTTCTACGGTATATAATTTAATTTGACACCAAGCCTGCGGGGCATATTCCTTGTAGTTTGTTCATATAATTTTAACAAATCTCACTTCTCCGGCGCGAGAAGAAAATAGAAAAAAATGCTAAAGATGCTCTCGCTACCGAGCGGTAAACAACTGCCCTGACTCTTTTTCGTTCTTCCTTCTCCCCTTTTTTGCTTTTTCTCTCTCTCTCTCTCTCTCTCTCTGCATTCGCGTACCTCAACTCGCTTATATACTGCAGAGAATCGTACACGCTCGAGCGAGTGCAGGGCAATTTTCTTAACTACCTCTCTTCTCTTCGTTCGTGTAATTTAAGTTATCGTCACCGCGAAGAAGTCGCTCGAGGGTTACTACTACTACCGCTGAAATGAGACGTCGGCTATGTGATTCATTCGCCTTACCTTCGTATTTTCTTCTTACATTAAACCTCCTTTCCTCCTCTCTGTTTTCTTGGTTCCAATTTAAAATCCCTCTTTTGTATGTAGGGCGGATAAAGGTAAATATTCCTCTTTACTAGCGCTCCTACTAGCTGCAAAATTATTCATCCACCTGGTTATCTATCTTCACACGGTCACAATTTTTCCAATGCACGGGAAAACAAGAGTCTGCGATAATGGTAGACGATGTGAAGTGATTTTTGCGTTTTTTTCCTTGTTGAAATTCATTTAAAAAAAAAAAAAAAAAAACCAATGGCGAAAATGTTCTCTACTCAACGACATTGTTAACCTCATTCTTTCACTCGATGTGAACACCCGAATAATAAACCATTTGTCAATTCTTATAGGGCAAAAATGGAGCCACCATGATACGAAAGAACACGGGCAAATTTGAAGTTCAAATACAGTCTCCAGCTCAAAAGAAAAACGTTGTTCCATTGTTACATACACCCAATAACAAGTTCCGAGAAGATTCACGAATATTTCGAAATTCGTTGATTAAATTTTTGGATTTTTGATTTCTGATCATTTTTGGAAGTGCTATAGTTTTGTAAGCGCCTGATTGATCATTGTTTTTTTAGGTGGTTATGTTCCAACACGTATCAACAATCCCCATGGCATTATTTTTTACTAAAACAATTTCTTCGAGTACTTAAAGACTCAACTAACAAGCGTGAAAACCTCCGAGTTCTTCATTTACTTCCTTCCGTGAAAAAAAAATCGAAAAAATCACTTCACTCTGGGGTTGCTAGATGAGAACCTCGCCTTGAATCCAAAATATGATGAAAATTTCTCGAAGCAATGCAGAAATAAGCTTGTGATTGGAAATCGAAGTTACTCCAAACATCTGACAATTGGAGTTTATTTCGAATTTATTCACGATTGTGTTAACTTTTCAGTTATGATATAACAATGACATTCTAATATTGAAGAATATTCAGAGCCAGGGCAAGAACTTTCCGCAAACCAATAGCGATTTAGGCAGGGTGGGAAAAAATCCAGGTTTTTTCTTTAAACCCCAGCTCACTGGGTCCAATCGGGTTTTATCGGGGTTAATCAAATAGGACCAAGTTTTCAGTAATAATTTTTCACTATGATCTACTAATTCTGAATTTTTATCGTATGGTTTCATCATTTCCCATGTATGGTCTTATAAAATAATATATAATGATGACATAAGATGATATATTGTTTCATATCACCATAAAAAAATACTAAACAAATTAAAAAGTAATTGATTTTGGGATTAGTAAAATTTGCAAGTGCAATTTACTCTAGCTGTAACGAATCTCACTGCAGTTAGATCCATTTCTTGTGTTTATCCCAAAATTTAGCAAGAAGTCTGTTTAACCAATTGAAAATTCCCAATACCAAACCATTCATGAAAAGAACTGATTGAATATTGTAATTAATTGACCGCAATCATACTATTCTGTTCTAATCATTTGCTGAATGTGTTCAAAGAAATGAATTCGTAATATTATACAGGAGCTAATTTAATGGCTGTCCGTGTCCGTGCTAGCTACTTAGCTGCTGCAGCTAAATTATTTTTTCCGTGTGAGTCGAATTAAAGATAAAAGTACATCACTTTGGCTCATAATATCCCTGATAGGACATGATATTTATATAATATTATCAGATTATTATACTGGAATATTCCCTTGTGAAAATCAAGAATAGAAATAGATTGAAATTCTATGCAACTGAATCCATTTGAATTAGGGCTGGGGCTGGTGACTCAATGTAATTTTATATAAAAATTGTATCAAGTTTCGATAAATTTGTACAAAAAATATATCGATTGAAATTTCATTCCTAATGCATTCGAATACATTTTCATGACGTATATATCGGGACGAATAAAATATATTTTGAACCGTTTGAATCTTTGGTCATTCGAAAGAATCGATTCTTTTTTTATAGAAAAAATATTGAGTTCTTATAGATTTGTGTAAAACATCAGTAAAAATTCGATATATTCTGTATAAAAGAGAACTGATTCTTTCAAGGATCGGCATCACTAGATTACGTACTGAGATTCAACTAATTTCACCCAGTAAGATATTTATAACGGTCGGATGAGTGAAACTCCATTGATACAAATTCAAAACCAGAGTGGAAAAATTGTCAAAATTATATATAATTTATATCGAATTTTATCCGAAGTATATATAGTTTTGACAATTTTTCCACTCGGGAAAGGAGAATAACATAGGAAAATGTACTAAATAAAATGATCATCCAATCTAACGCATCAGATGGAAAAATTCTCCAACTTATATTCAATGTATGTAGAATTATATATAAATTATATAAGCTATATTGAATTTCATATGAAGTGTACATAATTTTGAGAATATTTCCTCTCCTGGATTTTGAGAGTTTTTAATGGGCTTTTGAGGGTTTTTTCAACCTGTACCCATCCGAAAAAACCCACTGGGTACAATTGGGTTGAACCCACAGGTGCCATCCCTGGATTTGGGGCAATGGAAGGATACCGCACGGGAAAAATAATTTAGCTGCGGCAGCTGAATGGCTAGTACGGACATGGACAGCCATTAAATTAGCTCCTGCAGCTAAATTTTAGCTACCACCGCAAATAAATTAGCTACAAATGCAAATTTTTTTGCTATAACAGCTAAAATTTAGCTGCAGGAGCTAATTTAATGGCTGTCCATGTCCGTGCTAGCCATTTAGCTGCTGCAGCTAAATTCTTCTACTTCAACTGAATTTCCTTTTTTATTGAAATCCAGCGATACCATTTAGCAGGAACAGTAAAAAAATCTTTGCAATGGATCTAAATATTTTTTCGGGATAGAAAATGTGTTGTATTAGCCAAAGGAAAGTCATTTTTGTGGGGAAATATGAACGGACAGAATCAGCAATGCAAAGGTTTTAGAAGAAAATTATGATAGATTCCTGTTAATATAACTTTTTACAATGTCCAACATAAATCAATTCTCGTATCAAAACATTATGGCCGAAAAATCAAGGCATTTACTAATCCTTGATATTCAATGGAATCAGCCCATCGCGGATTACCATTCAATAGGCTAGCCAAAGGAAGAAAAAGAGATTTCCAGGAGCAAACACCTTGAAAATGATTTTATTCAATTCATACAATGTTTATATAGAATTCTACAGAATTTTTGTCCTTCGCTTAAGTGAGGAGGGATGTTATGAAAATTCACGAACAATCCATAACAGAGATGATGTTCAATTATCCCTTAAAAGTGCTCTTGATTTACTACGATTTCGGAAATCAGATTGGAAAAAATGTGGAGTTATTACACTTCTTGGACTATAGAATTCCAAACCTCAACGCGTTTGTGTTATCATCAACACCATCTCCTTGTGTGTGTATAAGGTAACAATTTGTACCGTCGACCACACGCATGACTGGATAATTAGTACCACTTATCTCTCAATCAAAATATCAATATTAATCCTGCCAAGTATGTCACGTACACATCAATGTACCAAATAAATATCATATTCAACTACACAGTTAGAGTTATCAAAATTTCCACGCAATATACAATGTGTGCATTGTAAATGAAATGATTGATTTGAAACTGGTAAAACAAGTACCTGGATAGTAATAAGGGTGCCCCGCGTGTGAAGGATGAACAAGCGGATGTGGCGCTCGGAAGTCCATTCTGGTCGAATATTCTTGTTTTTCCCCTCGGCTCGTACGTACGTGCACACGTAGCTGTGAGCCAACTTATCAATTCAGAGAAGAAAAGAAAAGAAAGGAATAACTATGTATAAGTTTTGGCACGAGGTTTTTTATCCTTGATGACCTCAGGTCGCGCACTATTCCCGAACATTGTTTAGTTCACCCGTTGATAGATTCACATTTGAATCACTAGTCATGAATTTGTTGCGTATATACAATAAATATTACACTTCAACAAAAATAAATACATTCAATCATACACATACATTATACACACATACACAGCCACATAAATATACATCCAAACACTATCGTATTCTTTGGCACAGAAGTACTCTTATGAAGTTCAGTTCACGTTGTTCACTTGAATTTCACTTTAAACTAAAACAAAAAAATCAAACACACTGTCAGTACTCGACCATCACACGCGCTAACTATAAATGATTCCATAAGAGCATATAATCTCTCATTGACTGCGGGTAACAGCTGCGGATATTTGCAACTCGCCACCGGATAGACAAAAAAAAAGGTAGGTAGGAAAGAAGGAACGGAAGCAGAAAGAGAATACTCTTCTTTTTTTTTTTCTCAAGCGCAACGACACTCGACGACAGGGATCATCATTTACCACCGTCTCCCTCTCTTTGGTAACGCATTACGCTCCCGAAAGAACGGTGACTTACGACGGTGAGGTCTCCCTACCAACGATACGCACACACCACAGCGCACACTCTTCTGTTCCTATCCCCTCTACTTTCTTCTCAATCTTTCGGTTTACTACGAGGATCCATAAAGCTGCACTATCAAGTTATATATCCTCGACTCATTCACGCTCATGTACTAATTTACGGAAAAGAGCGAGAAGAATGCCGTGGAAAATCCAAGATCAAGTGCTAGATTAGGGAGTTTTCTCGTATATTTATCACAGACGAAAGAAAATTTCTGATCCAACAACCGCGCTATGGGGAAATTCTATGCTATATAATGAGCTATGAGGAACATATGCTCATGTAATAAACTTATATAATCAACTTCAATCGATAACCAGGTATTTCTATCTTCTTCCCCTCTCCCCGCCCATGAATGATCTGTCAACTGTTTGGGATATTCAGAGTACTCTCAGTCACCCTACGAGGATCAAAACATTCCTACATTTTCAATCATTGGCCAGCGTCTGTATGCAGCTAACCGTGACGCAGAGGAGAAGAACAAAAAAACTCATTTAACCGAAGGTTGAGTAAAATAACACTCGGGGGTCAAAATGATAAGTCGTGTCTGCTTTCTGACTGGACTTGTTCAAAAAATACTTCAGTCATTCCTTACTAGAAAATATTATCAAATTTCTCTAATTCCTGAACAGATTAAAGTTGTTTCGCGGAAACTAGCGGTCAAAAGCTAGCTAACTTTTGATTGAACTTGATTCGAATGTTTTTCATATCAAGAATTGATCGAGTGGCTTTCAACTTGGCGGTTTTGCAACGGGAATGCTTGATAAGATGATTCTCTCACAAATTATATTTATTGGCTACCAGCTCTTGGCCGCTAGTTTCAGCTTCATTTCGCTGAACCGAATGATCATGTCATCGCTTCATTTTCGAACAAGGAGAACAAATTCACCTGAATTTGAATGCAATTTTTCAAAGAAATGTAAATGTCTCGACGAGTGTTATAAAAAATGCCTTTCAATTCTTCTTGATTCAATTGAAATAAAAAGTGAAAGGTTTTGAATATACCATTATATCGGCACGTGAATTTTCTACTCCAGCCTCTTACATTCTTTGTTTCATTTTCTGCAGTTTCTATCCTTAGTAGTCTTAAAAAAGTAATAAACACTTGCAGCATACTATCTTTCCTACCAACGTGAAATGAGGTGAAAGAGAAAGCGTTATTTCGCAATAGATAGTAGTAGTTCCTTTCTTACATGGAAAATCAAATTCTGTTGAAACCTGTTACAAATTTAAAATTGAAAACGACGAATACTTCAATTTACGTGTGAACGATTGAAAAAATTAATTCAGTAAATGATTATATTCTTGCTTCATCTATCTTATAATTTCCTCTCTCCCACGGTATTGTAATTGAAGTGAAGGAAATTTGATTAATCCTCCATCCCATGTCGTGATAACGTTCTAAGGCATTTATATTCATCACGCGCATAAATAATCAGAAACTGAAACCTCAGCAATTTTTCCTCCATACATGGTGTTGAAAAGAACGATTTCTCTTAAGATTGAATAGAATTATTATTGAAACAAAAACCTGTATCGAATTGTCTTAGGATTAGCGTTTTCAAAACCCAAATCGATAAAAGGATCCTCAGAAACCCTGCGTTTGGAAGGGAACAGGTTTTCCCTCTACTCGGAGATGTCACGACAAGATGTGATTTCCCAGAGATACTTCTCGTGGTTTGTTGGAATATCGAAAGAAAAAGCACATCCGCTCAGTGGACGGAAGAGGAACACCAATAGGAATTAACGTGAGTATAACAAAATCATTCATTCTTTGTGCTTTTGGTTAACGAATGGAAATTACGTTGAGTATGTACGATGTAATTTATATATTCGTTGGAGAGTAAATACGATGAATAAATATTAAATGTGGAGGGAGACAGATAAATACACATACAAGCACACATGTACATAAACACGTATGTGTGGATGTGCGGAGTATAGTCGCGCGCACTAATCACCACTTAATTGGCCGGGACCGACGCGGTGGCAAGTCGTGCCATTATGGCTAATTGACTGAATGCTTCGGTACTGCCGCCAGACGACGAGATTCTATATATACATGTGTGTATAGGATATACGCAAACTCACACAGAACCCGACTACTCTTCGCGAGTTTGCTGTATTTTGCGCTCCCATGTCTCTGTGTGTGTGTGTGTGTGTGTGTGTATCGACCTTTGGCGCATGCGTCTTTTATCAAAAAGTCCACAATACAAATCTATCGTTCACCTCATATATATATATATATATGTAACATGAACACATCCTCCTCGTATACATATATACAATCATCACCTACGTTACCAGAGAGGGAGACAGACGCTTACAATCTATATTACATAATCGTACTATTTCACGTGCGGTTTGCGCGATCGATTTAAAATACACGAGACACAACACTGACAGTAGCTGATACTCAACTGAGGATTGGGGAGTCCCACCAGTCGCACACAATCGACTCACTTCGGACACCTTCGACTCATTCCTCCCTACTCCCTTATTCCTCCCCACTGCTTTTACTAAATGTCGAGTACTGACAAGGACCGAATAAGCACGAGTATCATGGGGTGGAAAAAGAACAGATGGAACAGGAGAGAACCCGTCACACGTTTATTACTCTGCATCTTTGCGATTCACTTCGCAGAAAGTGAAATATCCGAAACTTTTACGCAAATTTGATATAAAAATGTGGACAAGTTCCGTGCATTTGCATGATGGCTCGAGAATAGTTCGCTCGTTCAAACCAGCTTGGTTCGAACCAAGTGGTTTGCTCAAAAAACCAATAGTGATTTTTTTGCCAACAAAATACAATTATCCAATACATATCCAAATACCTTCAGATTTTCAGCTTTAGATTAGAAGTGAGATTTTTCACCCCAATAAGGCACTGTCTGTTTTTTATATTGATAGTCTAATTTGTTTATTAGTGCGAATTTAAATTTATAGTTATAAAAAAATTCCTGCAACTATGGAAATGAAAAATTTCTTGTTCAAATTGGAAAAACTAAATTAAATACCAAAGGACCAGGTGTAAACCAAAAAAACTGTTTTTTTTTTGTAAAAAAAATTCTGGGTTTTGCAACCCTGCCAAAGAATATATTCCCATGTAAAAAATCTATCATATTTGGAGAATTCGTAGATGAATTATATGAAATTGTATGTAATTTTTATAGCTTTTGTATATATTCTGTACTAAAATTATTTCCCATACCAGGATTCAGGATAATTCATTCAGTAAAAACAATTGGATAACGCCTCATGAGAGTAAGAGTAAGGATTTGTCAATCCCAAAACAAAAAAAAACCATTTGGATCCCAGACAACACAAGCCTCTCAAAGATAACATATATCATTTCGTAGTAGTAATAGGAATCCTCGAGCAAGATCGATCTTTTTTTATATAAGAAGTATCAAATTTCTATTGAAGTCTATAAAAATGATATATTCTCTATATAAAAAAGGATCGATCTTTTCCAAAGATCCTCATCACTATTTTTTAGAGCAAGTAGCTTTGAAAGATAACATATATGTTATCTTTGAATGCTTTGTGCGGTCTGGGATAACGAAAAACAAAGCAGTAAATTATTCATTTCCAATTAGTCCTCCACAGACTACCCTGAATGCCACTGATTAGTCAGACTACCTATTGAATTTTTAAAAGACACAATCAAGTTTTCAAACATTCAAAAAACTTCCAACACATTCTCCGAATCTTCAGAAACAAGTTTTTAAGGTAATAACATATCGGAAGAGTTCATTATCTTTATTCTTGTCATACTTGCATTAGAAATCATATCAACTGGTAATATTTCACGTCAAGACCTAAGGTTGGACTCTAAATATGGAGTTTGGTTTCTTTGTGATTTGTAGATACCCGAGTGGAAAAATTTTCAAAATTGTATAAAATTTGTATCGAATTATATCTGAATTATATATAAATTATATTGAATTATATAAAAATTATATATAATTTTGAAAATTTTTCCACTCGGGTACTTGAATACAAAAAATTCAACAAATTGTATAATTTGTATATATAATGCATGCATAATTTTAAAAAATTCCACACGGACACTAAGAAATGGAATTGTGAAAAACTTCTGGACATGTGGAGGTTATTACTTCGAAAAATTTTTTATAAGCACTAGGCATCAGTTGAATAGACACTCATATTTACACAGAGAAAAATTTGTAGTTGAATTCACTATGGGATTATTCTGACCGAAGAACAGATTGACTTCTGATGGGATTCCCTATAAAACATTGTAAATATGATCGACATTCTTTTGTTGTTCCATACTCGTACAGTACCAGACATTTCTCCGTTGCTTGTACGTGGAATTTCCGTTTATCCACCATTTATCCACGTAGAGTCCACGGAGATGCGACGTGGAAATTGGAGGGTGCGCTTTTAGGGTAGTCAAGTTATATCCTTCTCAGTAAAATTTGACAGATGTTAGCCTGTTTCTCAGGCGCAATAATCCCATAGTAAATTCAACTAAAAATTTCTCTCTGCGTAGAGTGAAACCCTGTTTATGGATTTCATCCTTATGCATCAAAAATTGTTGGTTAACGCGTGATTTACAGAAAAAGTGGACGCAAAATATCTTACATTTATTTTAATGTATGAGGCTCCTCAAATTGAGATCCCACAATTGCAGTCAAGAGTATACAAACTCCACACGGAGAAGAATGCAGATCGACAATATAGTAATCTTCAGCAGAAAATTTGAGAATATTTCTTAAATTCGTAATAAAGATAAAATGGTTCACATTTCTTTTGAATATTATTTGAAAAAGAATGAAAAATTATCAATACTCAACAAACATTAGGAAGAAGTATGAATTTTCCAAAAGTCGCGCATGAAATTTTACGAAGTCAGTAAGAAAATTTCCAAATTTTATTGTTCATTTTGTGAAATTGTATGCGCGACTTTTGAAAAATTGATGTTTTCTTCTATTGTTTGTTAAGTATTGATAATTTCCCATTCTTTTTCAAGTAAAATTCAACAGAAATGCGAACCGTTTCATCTTCATCACAATTCAAGAAATATTCTCCATTTTTTTTTATTAAATATCACTATATTGTCGATCTACATTTTTCTCGGTGCACAGGATGACATCAAACCGCCTTTCAATTACGGTCATATTTATCCACATGGTGGCGTGTCGATCAAGGGCTAAAACAGCAATGGCGTTCTGGTATACCGAGATAACCTCAGTATTATTCTGATTAATTTGAATTTTGAAACATCAATAGTATTTTAACAATAAAGCACCAATAATAACCCTGAAACCAAATCCGATCATTCGATAACTCGGTTTTAGAATTGTTCAATACTCTATTCTTAAAATATTGTTGATATTTTGAAAATTTAAATCGAAAATGAAAACAATTTCGAGTTGATCCCGGTGTACCAGACCGCCATATTAATTTTGAGTTCGCATGAATATTTATTTAGAAGATGGCAGGCGAATGAGGTTTGATTGTACTTATTGGAGTTGCAGCCCCTTGTGTTACATCAACCCATATTTGTAAACTGTGTCACTTTTTGCTAGTTCACACACGGAAAAACAATCATAAGACTTTTTCTTATTCTTCTTACTAAACCAGAAACAAGAAGGAAAATGAATGAAAAAAATGAGTAATATGAGTTTTCACATGAAAATACGGGAGATTGCGATTGAATAGCCAAATTTTACTACACGCTTCATGAAATTCAAAGTTCAGCGTTTAAAATTTCAATTCTACCACCTATTACTTTTCCTACAGTATTTGCAATCTCCTCTATTTCAATGTTAAAATTCACTTGACAAACCTTCCTGTTTCTGATGCAGTCAGAAAAGTATAAAAAAAAGTTTGATACTTTCGAGCGGCATTTTCCTCAGTACAGGCTGATGATTAAACTTTGCAATGTATCCTTTGGAGGCAACAGAAATAGCATTTATTAAAACTAGCTAGCGTTTTAGGCCTGTACCGATCTCGTCTTCACAAGCAAGAATATATAAATCTCCCACAAAATAGCATATGAATCTTACAATAAATCCACAACATTGCCAATGAACAAAAAATAGTACGAAAAGGTATCATGAAAGCATAGATGAGTTAAAAATAACAATTATGTTCGACCCTTCTAAAGTGTATAAAAATACATAAAAGGACCATACACGCTCGCAAAAACAGTCGAAAAAGCTATTGTTGCGAAATAAACAAAAGAGCAATCCGAAGAACTGCACGCGAAAAAAAGAATAATGTTTATAACGAGAAAGTATTGTGAAAGAAAACAAAGAGTCACAAGAGAACACAATATTGTCAGCTGGTGAGAACACAAAAAAACAAATTATCCTCACCTGATTGAATACAGTGGGAAACCACAAAATCCGATCACATTAGAATTCTTTGAAAACTCTAGAGAATGGAAGTTCCATTCAAGTCAACGGCATCTGTTTGTTGAAAGGATTAGAAGAAGTTTTTATGTCCTGAATACTAACGATTCCTATCAGTTTTCTCACCATTATCCAGAAAAGATACATTATTAAAATATCAAATGCCTGTTAAAGGTCGAGGACAAATCCAGATGAGTAAGTACTTAGTGATATTAGTGTAAGTACGGAACCTGGTATGGTGTGAGTGGTGTACTTCCCACCTAGTTTTACAGCACTCAACAACGTGTTAGGTCACTTAGTTGGCTCTTTATGTTCTTTTATTTGAATTCTATGCCCGGTCCGATGCGTAACATGATTGTACGTTTAACCTTTTCGATAGATAAGAGGCTTTGCTCCAGGTAAAATCTCTTTGACTCTCTTTAATTACGTAGTTATGCTTCACTTTCTTTAACGTTGTAGTTTTGAAAATGAGCTGCATTACGAAGCTTGAGACGTCAACAGCAGTTGTGTTGCAATGAATTGAGATCCCGCTCTCGCCGAACTCACTGTACTGTAAAAAATAATCGGAATTTTCCTGTATACATTGATCGGAAAATTCCAATCCCTGATTGGGAAATCAATTTCCGGTATATTTGTATAGAATTTCCCATGAATTTATCTGAAAATTCCAAACTTTATGGGATTTTTTCACCATTTCACAGTAAATTCTCGAATTTTCCCATAGTAATTTTCTACAGTGTGTTCATTTTCCATCTAGTGATTCCAGTGAATATTGGGAGTGGGTGGTCTGCAAGACATTGTTAATCATCTCTTTGCCAAGAAGTTCAGAAATGTTTATGTTAATAATGATTCAAGTTCACCGAATTTTGATTCTGTTAATGATTCGATTAGTGGATTGTAATTTCGAAGTTTAATGCGGAGGAGAAATTCAGACTGAAATAATGAAAAAGTACTGTTTTCGTTCGCATTATTCAACAATCAGGACAAAATCAGTCCAAAAACGAAATATGAGGATAAAACCCGTCCAAATTTTTCGACTCGGGACTCTCAGGCCAACAGAATGTGGATAATGTAGTGGAATGAGTACACTGTAACAAATTTTTATGGGAAATTTCACATACTTGTATGTGAAGTAATTAACATATACATGAATAGGAAATTTCTCGTCAATTTTGGGAAAAATCCTATAAATTTACAGTAAAAATCCCATAAAAACAGCATCTTTTATATATTTTCATGTGAAAATTCTTGTACGTGTACGGGAAGTCGCTCTTTCCGTAAAAGTATAGGAAATTTCCTTTACACAGGTATTGGAAAATCCCGAATATTTTTTACAGTGTAGATTTGAATGAATTGGTATCCAATATTGCTAAGTGTTGCAAGATTTTGTTTGGCTCTGGTGCTTTTGCAACTACCTACAAAATTTGATTCAGATATTAAAAATGTTACTGTTACAGATTCTGGAATTTACTTTGACTGCAAGTTTATAATAAGCACCTTGATTACGTCTTTGTTGTTGCTAGTAGGAAGACTGATTACATTAAAAAATATGCTAAAGGTTTCAAGGATACTCAATCTTTCAAAGTGCTTTACTATTCCTTTGTATATCTTATATTCACGGAAAAAAAGGAAATAGCTGTGGCAGCTACTCACTTTTTTAGCACCTTTTTTTCACTGCTGTAGCTTAAATAATTGCAGTCATAACTATGTTTTAGCTACCGCAGTACACGGAAAGACCGGATCTATTAATATTTAGAAGGAATCTATCAACGTTTAGAAAAATGACTGTCAATTTAGGGAAAAAGAGGATCGCTGAAAACATTCGTAGTGAGTCTACCGAAAATTCGCAGTCAAAATATCAACAGTTGATAGTGAAACTATCATTGAATATGAATTTTTAGTAGGCTCACTACGAATATTTTTCAGCGATACTCGTTTTCACAGGACAGTCAATTTCTTAACAGCATCAGCCAACATTTAGCCGAAGGAGCTGAAAAAATGGCTGTCCATCTCACAGCTAATTACTTTTTTCCGTGTGAAATTTATATTTTTCCCTGCCAAAGGGATTTTTGCGTTGCAATAAATGACCGAATGAATAAATAAGTGAGTATGTACTGATGATTTCTTGTAGATTGTTTCAACTCTTGAAAATGGAGCTAGGTAAGTTCTCAACCATTACGTCAACTCTCATATTAGAATTTCTGATCTCAACATGTGACTTTTTACTTCAAGATTCCTCTATATTCTTAGCGCTCCCCAGAAGCGACGACGAGAACTTAGTAATTCTCGGTTCTCTTCAGGGTGCTTAACTGATGTGAATTCCCTTGCCTCTCACATTTTGGAGTACTTAATGCTCCCCCAACAGCCGTTGGAAGTTATTCCCTCGGGCTTGGATGCACAGTTTCATTATTCAACGAAAATGTGCAATGGTTTTCATCAGAACCACCCGCGATATATTCCCGCAAGCAGTTTTGATCCGATCAATCATACATTTTTTCCGCTATTGGTTGCATTTTTGGAACACCGTCTTCCAAATATATCCCCTCAGAAACAAATCAAGACGCGTCAAATCGGATAATCACGAAAAATACGTTGCTAGCCCATCCTGAACGATATGATTAAATTGAATTGCCAATTAAGGTGATACCAGCGCCGAAACATTAGCCAAATTTATTCTGACATTTTATTCGAAAATGGAGCAATAAAATCAAAATATCGCTCTATACAGACCTTCTTGAATTGATAAAGTTGGTCTGTATAGAGCGATATTTTGATATTTTTGCTTAATTTTTGAATAAATTCGGCTAATGTCCCGGCGCTGGTATCCACTTGAGGTGTCTCTTAACTATTCAAATGTACATCGAGAAAAAAAGTTGTAAAATTGACATCTTGTAAAATCAATACTTGGGCGATTTAGAACACTAGTTTTAACTACCACAATTCAAATTGACTCTACAACAACTTCATTTTTTGGTCAATTCTACCTCTTCTTTTTTCTGAGTGTGTGAGGAAGGCAAAGAGATACACATTGATCAAGAACAAGGACTCCAAAGAGAATCTGGAATTATCACGTCCCCATTGTTGTTCCTAAGAAACGTTGAAAATAGTTCAGGATTCATTTTTTTCAATTCACTGTCTAATTGAATGGTCAACAAATTTTTCCAGAACAATGAGATATATGAAGTTACATAACAACGATTCATCTCGGGCGAAAAAATGTTTCTTATAAGCGATTCACAGATTCAAGCGAATACTTGTAGATAGTTTTTAATGCAATTTTCCGTGCAAGAGAAAAATATCTCCGGTTAAAGACATGTTCTTATTAATTGAACCAAGTACATAAAACGTGATTCTAATGTGTGAAACTAAATTTTGGATGTCTAATTCGGGTTTCAAATATTACAAAATGTATTTTGCTTTGGAAGGAAAAGCTATCTGTCAAAATTTATACGAACGCGCGATGTTCCGTTTGAATTATTCGATCGTTATAAAATTTTCTCCATCGTTGTAGCGTTAGTTGACGACAGTTTTATATCAAATTCAGGAATGATATAAGGAAAGAAAAATGTGGCGAAAATCTGCAAATTCCCATATCTCATCTTCTGATGATCATACTGTAATGGAACTTATATCATACCTCCCTCATGGTCTCATATGAGTTTCACTTGAATCAGTTGAAATATTAAGCACGAGTGTAAACAAAGTTTTGCAGCATCGGCATTATTCAACAATATTTTGGAAGCATAGTTTCCTTGTGTTTGAATCGTATGAATTTTATATAAATAGAAGTAAAGTGTACTTCACTATAGAGAAAAGGAAGCATTTTTTCAATTGGTCCTATAATGTTCTCCTATGAATTTCAACTGAATTAACAAACAAATAAAATGTTGAATCAAAATTTCATCCCAAAATTGGCACTATTTTTTAATGTAATCAAACCAATCGAGAAAACCACGCACCTATCTATTGGGAGAATTATTTTTTAAACGCTAAACAATTTCATACATTTAAAATCCGCTGAAATATTATTCAATTATTACGAAAAAATACTTGAAGCATTTTCTTCTTTATCCTCTAACTTTTGAATGATGTGATGTAGCAAAGAGACGAGTAATAAATTTATTTGCATAATACTTCAACGATGTTAAAGAAGAAAAGAGTATAATCCTTTATACAGTAAATGAATGAATGAAGCGAGAGGTGAAGGAATCGTCATTTAGATTCGAATGATTCATGATTCCTGTCAATTCTAGGCACCAACAACATGCATGAGATATACCCCTCATGGAATGACTATTCCACCGCAATCTTGCATATTTCTCATATCATTCGGTTTTCATTTCAAAAATCTTAGAAATTTTTATCTGAAAGTAGCGGTAGTAGATTCCTCCTCCTGATAATTTCACTCCTCTACCTATGCAGAGCGAAAGTTTCCTTATAGAAACCAGAGATGTAAACTATGAGAGAGGAAAAAATATCCGCATAAATGTTCCAAACATAAACACATTCAATAAATTTTCTCCTCCTAGTTTTTACGAATCCACGAAATGGGATCAGTTCTTGCATATGCAACCTATTTTCCTCGCAGTACAATATATCAACTTCGAGAAATAATTCAGATCTGATATCTAACTTTTTTAAAAGCTGTACGGGATTTCTTCAATCGATATCACAAAGATCCCGCAAAAAGTTTATTGCCTCTCTTATCCCTCCACTTTAGAAAAGTACAAATGTCACGATAAGAGAGATCATCGACGCTTTATATAATGGAATTTCAACGCCAAATGAATGACGTCTTCTGCCATTAAATTTTTATCTTTCCTCTGATGGATATGCTCATTGAGAATCAAATTAAAACAAATTAGTTACCGTTTATTTCATACCGAGGTTATAGCAACAATGATAAACGTGCTATCTCTATATAATTATTGGTTATGAAACGCTGAGAGAAATCCTGTATCAGAATCAGCACCTTATCGATTGAATTGTCAACTTAGCAGCAGATTTCATTCTATGTTCTTGCGCATTGCGTTGATAATATAAATAACTTCCAATCATTCTTAGAGTTAGGAAAGTAACACAGTCTGGATGCAGATTCACACTTTGAACATGAAATTTGAATATTTCAATTCAATGATGAAGAAAATTGAAAATTGATGACGTTTTTTAAAAAAACGAAATGAAAAAATCTAACATCTGATCGAGGAGGAAAATTTTAGAAGGTTTTAAAATTGTTTGATTCTAAGATTACTTACAGTTTTCATTCAATCAGGATATATTCGTCACAGGAATAATGTCCAATACATACCTGAAATCAAAAGATTAAATATTTTGATCAGGGAATATGCATAAAGAAATGAAAAGCCTTATAAAACAGGGTCCCCCCAAAATACGAAGAGTGATTTTCCCTGACTTTCACTGACCATGTTCAAAATTTTCCCTGACTCTCGAATAAGTATACCCAGATAGCACACGCAGAACCCTAGTGACAAAATTTTATAGAATCTCATGTCAAGATTTTGCTCTATGCAAACTTTATGGAATTTCTATAGAGAAATCCATAAAGTCATGGAGAAAAAAATTATTCGTCGAAGTTCTATAGAAATTTTGTATAATTTGCATGAAGTTCTATGGAATTTCTTCACTAGGAAATCCTTTTTCAAGAACAGGCACAGAATTCCTCAAGAACTCTTTTCGAACTGATGGATTCATGAACAACTCTGGAAGAGTTCAATGTTTCCAGACGTTCAAGAATACAAAATGCTATCTTAGAATATTAAAACTTTTTTACAGTTCGGTATTACTGAAGTTTATTGAATCTTTTATCGTCAAATCCAACCCGAGGTTTTGTATGTGGATATTAATATTGACATACAAAATATACATGAAAAATAATATATATCAACTCCAATTTTTTTTAATGATAAATTCTCTTGAACTTTTATCAACATTTGAATGAAATAAACCGTTTTATAAATTATACCAAATCTAATTATCCACTTACGATTATCTACATTCATTTAGACGATTATTCAAATAGTTTCAGTCAAAAAATAAATCAATCAATATTTCATTATTCATATTTTTGAATCACATCTCTGAGATTTATAAATGAAGTGAAAAGCTGTAAAACTTCTCCAGGTGCAGATGAAAAAATTTTGTTATTCCGAAATTCAAAAATCCGGATAAACCTTCAAAGATTCATCCCTGAAAATTTCAGACTTTTTTATGCGTTCAGTTTCGAATATTTTGTGCGAAAAAAATGCCACCAGTTGCAGCCACCTATGCGCTAGTATCCACTCACGGTTTGCGGCAATGCGCAATCCTAGGCATGTCATTTATTATTAATCAAGTTAGTGAATTTTCGGATACACCCTTGAATGGTATCGCACTTTTGAAGCGTCTGAAGGTGATCTACGAATTGAAATAAAATAAGCGCAGTTGATAGATCAATTGTGAATACTTATTCTTCTGACATAACGTTTTGAACCAAACCAAAGGAATGGTATTCGCAAACAAGGCAAACAAATCGCAAGGCGATTCGATGAAATTTACTTCCTTCTCAAGAAAAAGAATTAGAGAAAATCACCTCATTTCGGAATTCGCTTGATGAGAACCTCCCCTTAACAGAAATCAATGTGTCATTTATTCCAAAAATTATTATTTATCATCTCCTCCTCTTTTCAGAGAACAAATTTATATCCAAAATATATTCATTCTCATGAAACAAATATGTGTTTGTACCTATTCAAATTTGATAATTGCTTAGTTTCAAAGAAATCCTTTTGAAATTACCTTACAGTACTTTGAATGGAAAAATCTAGGAAGACTAGGGCTTTTTCAACAATTTTGTTAGATTCCAAATCCTGTGGGCAATAATTATATTGAAGGAATGCTTTCAAATACTAAATAGTAATCCCATAACATCGATTGGATTAAATTTCCGCTAATAATATCCAACAACAACAACAACAACAACAACAACGACAATTTTGCATGAATTTCAATTTCATTAACCCAAACAGAATCAAAAGATCACTTCATTCTATTGGGTAAACATTTTTACCTGTAACTAAGTTTCGTAACGTAGTATAGACGGATGCTTCAATTAGTTTAAATAGGTTAAGTATGTTAAGTAAATAGGATTTCAATCTTCGTAAGGGTGAAAAAATGTTCGGCTTAAATTACGAAGAATATAATACTTCGTCGAAGCACGAACGTAATTCAAACGAAGAAAAAGATGCATCAAATTTTCTTCAGAACGGATACAGAACCATCACTTAATATCATTAAAATAAGATATCAAATGACATAAATCAACCTCTACCCATTATCTTCTATAAATTTCAACCTATGAAAACTTTTCATCCCATCGATCTCAAATAATCTTTTCCTTCCCCTATGCAGAAACTTTGTTAAGACCGGGCGGTTCGTTAAACCTTGAAATATACCACCTCATACTCTATGACTGTGATATCCGTGTACATATACAATACAAATCGTGTGTAGAGGACCAACGAAGCCCCCAAGGTTGAAAGGGAACTTGGAGAAGGTAGACTGTGCACAAATTATTTAGGTAGCTGTAGACTTCGTAATCGTTCCTTCCACCTAAACCCTTCGGAAACCCAACCCTCTCCACACCTACTCTCTACTCGTTGCTTCCGTTATGAGCTGCCCTCCCAACTCGTAGGTTTCACGTTTACACCGTTTTGTTCCACTCCCATCACTGGATTTCACTGCATAAAGGAAGGTAGAGCATAACAGTGTTCGTGTGTTCTATGTAAAGAGAGAAGGGAGAAACGGCGGCTGTGGCACGACCAGAGATTTGAAGGCGTAGGTGGATTCCAACATGAGGTAAAGAGAAAAAGAGAGAGAAATGAAGATCGAGGGAGAAGGAAAAAAAGAGTTTCAGGAGAGTCTGCAGGAACAAACTCGAGTGAGGGTGAAAGGTTGAGGGTATACCGGTTGCATTGCTCTTGTCGTTTCAACGGCAGATGGCTTCAAAAATATGTGTTCTTCTAAGTTTACGCGGATCATTGTATTTTTATCCCAAATAGTTCGTGTATTATATGAACTTTTCCCGAAATAAATTATGACTGATTTTGGATATTTAAACAAACTTTCGTATCACAATGCAGTTTCTTTAGAGTATTTCAAAAAAATATCAACGAATCAATTGTTATAACGCTTTTGAATATTATACAGATTGAAAATCAAAGAATACTTTTGAATGTTTTAAACTCTAAATGTGTGATGATTTCTTTATATCATTTTAGACGATATGTGAATAACAATGGATAACATTGTTGAAATCAATAATAAAATTCATAAAATCTCATGAATTTCATCTAAAAAGAATTTTTCTCAATTTTTTTATGCTCCTTAAAATGTATTTTTCTGTCTGTGTTATCATTATATTCTTTAAGTGTTGTTTTGTTCAAGGAATGTGGTTTCGTGCTACGTTAAATTGAATAAATTGCACTATTATATTGGTTCGACGTTCAACCGCATTGCAGAGTGCAATGGTCGTATAACGGCCACAAGAATAAATCGTAAAATGGTTATAATTTATTCATAACCAAGTAGTATTGTATATGAATCATAGTCTTATACTCTCATACCAAACAAGTTGAATATTTCATTACCGAATAGGTCAATTGTGTTATTAATTGAATGTTTTCAATCATATATGTAGATAAAAGTTTCACTCTAGAAGCGAAGAGAAATCGAATGAGAACGTAAATGACCCGTGTGTTCAAGAAAGATTTTCATTTCTGATTGATCACTAATTAAAAATTTATTGTTCGTTATGAACTAGGTATAGACATAAGAAAGTTTTGGTGATAATAATCGCTAATTCAAAGTCCAAAATGGCCATCGAACATTTTGTTATAATCTGGTCTGCAGCAATTTTCGTGAACTCGGAGGTTGCCTTGAGCAGTAACGCAATCGCATCAAAGAGATTCGACCGCTATTACCGCCCGTAATTGGCTACAGAGTCAAAAGCTGAGCCTTCGATACGAGTAAAGGTCGAACTTTCGATTAAGCTGAGCTCCTGATACGAAAAGGGATTGAATCTTCGATCGGATGCACGGAAAAACCACGCTTATTAATATTTAAGAAACGATTATCAATTTACTGGAAAAAGTCAATGTAGCGTTAGTAATCTGTTTTTGAAATTACGTTACATCAAGGGCCAGTCTTAAATTTTATTGAAAAATCAACCGAAAAGAATCTCAATTATTCTTATCCCGAAAACTAGTTACAGTTGTTGATTAACTATAATAACTAACTTATACTTGAATTAACTTTCGTATCAGTAACTAAATTAAAATTGCTTCAATTAAACCATGTTTCTGTGACATAAATATTACAATGAAAATTCGATCAATAATTAGAACAGAAAATATTTATTTCTTTTTTCGAAAATCCAGCTTTGTTGGATCATTCGATTAACAGAGAAAGACCGTTTTGAAATTTTAATTACAAAAAATTCCTTTCATTATGAATTTTATACAGTGTTTTCGACGCCATTGGTGTAAGAACTATAGGGGAAACACTCGGTAAAGGAGGGTGAGAGAACACGACGAGAGGAGCCAGAAAAAGACAAAATGAGTAGACGGAGAGAGATGAGACGAGTAAAAACAGTGAACAGTTAGGTTCATGGGGCGAGCGCCCAACAGGCGGCTGTCTGTCGGGGCAAAATCAATGCGTGCCGGCGACAGGGAACTTTCCCCTCCGCTCGCTCCTGCCCCTTTTTTCTCCTTTTACCCCCTCATACTTGATCGTATATATCACGAGCCAACCAACCAACCCTTCTCCATCTTTCTTCTTCTTTCGGTCTGTGCGAAGGGGAAGACACAAACCTGCACGTCCACGTTTAGTTCATCCCTTTCACCCTCTACTTCCATTCTTTTCTCTATCCTTTGAAATTCTCCGTCTTCGTCCTCCAAGAGCTTAATAAGCTGTATTATTTTTCATCACAAGCGGACAGTGACTTCACGCATGAGATGTTAAGAAGAATCGGTATTAAGTGATGCGCATTCTCAACGATTCATTCTTTACGAAGATTAAGATTTGACCGAATATGAGGTTTTACTTTGAATCCCTTGTCTTCTCTTCTCCTCGTTCTTTACATTAGAGATTTCAAAAGAATATTGCGAAGAGAAACGGCGTACCACGAATGAATTCTCACATTCATATCGAAGCTTAACACCTCGGTGAAATGTGAATTTTTCTCCAAATTCAAATTCCACAAAATTCAATGGATATCTTCGTATAATGAGAATTAAAATCTCAACTCAGCGGATGACGGTTGAATTGCATTCTTTTTTCTCGGGACGAGATCTTTATTCAATCTTGAATAATCTTACAAAAGAAATTTTTCTATATAACGGTGCTTGAGATTCTTTTATGAATACAAATAAAGAGGAAGTCCGGTAGAGCCTTGTGAAACTCCTCGTTGAGACGAATATCGACACTCTATTCAACTATTTCAAGTGACACGTCAAAACAATATTAACTATACACATGATGAGAAAACAAACGTGGTTTTCATTCGATATCAAGATTGAAGAGAACAGTTGAGCACAATCGATTTATAATTCAATTTCTAATAAAATAATCAAATCGAATACCTATTCGATGAATTGATCGTATTAAGATCGAACTGAGGAACTGAGATAATAGAGCAATTCATTTTAAAAGAGAATGACGGATCGAGTTCATTCGGTTAGCCTTAAAGAAACAAGCTGCAATGGTGGTAAAGTGACAAAGACCGCGTGTTTCACCCGGAAGTTTAAACCTCTAGTTTAGATCAAAGTTACGGAAGCGACGAATCGTTCAAAAATCTTCAATGAACTTGTTTACAATTTAGGTGATGGCACCTCTTATTTAACTATTATTTGACTCGTATCGAGTCATTGTCAAAAATCTTTATGAAATATATATTGGAAAATGTTAACAAAGTACACTTCACTACAGTGGCAAACATTCGTTTGCGTCGCGTCGAATAAATATTCATTCGAATGGAGAGAATATATGATTGATTCATTTGAAACAACTAAATATTTATGGAATAGCGGACAAATAAATTGTTTTTTTTTTCTTCTTTCAATGTAACGTTTTGAGAACTCGTCGTCCAACGTGTTGAATTGAAATCGGTATAATGAGACAAATAGTTGAGAGAGTAAATAGCGAGGTTTGGTATTCAAAGTTGTTTAATTTGTCCTGTCACGTCGAGTGATATATATTTGAAGGAGCCGTGTCCTCTCTATGTATTAAGACCATAGTAGTATGCCGCACGATAGCAAGACGGAGATGATGTTAGCACGTACAAGTGTGTATGTGCGTAAACACTTACACAAGAGGAAGACCAAACGCCCGCAGCGTGACACCGCATTGCGCCCACTTGCCAACCCACCCGACACCTAAATTCGAATTAGGAAGCCGACTCCAACATTTCTCGTCAACCCTGCACCCCCTTGCGGTGAACATTCAACCTCTCCAATCTTCTATCTACCTTCTCTTTTGCTTTGTCTTCCTCTCTTGCTCGGCACTAACTATCCTTTTCGCTGACAACCCTCTTTGCCCTCTTAACAGCAAGAGCAATCAGAAGAAGAGCAAAGGGGAAAACCAAGAGAGGAAGAGGATAGTGAAGCTCCTTGATCTCGTTTTCACCCCCTCCCTCACCGTCTTTTCGATGCCTCATTCTCTCTCCCTTCCTCCCTCCCTCTCTCTCGCTCTCTTTCTCTCTTGAATCGATATCAACGTCATTGACTGTGTCTCCTCCCTTGTTTTTTTTCCTTGTAAAAAGACTGTACCATGTGCAAGCGTGTGTTATTCCCTTTTTCCCTCTTTTTTTTCTCTTCTTTAGGCACCATGCCAAAAGACTCGATTCCAGTCTTATATTTCAGGCTAGGAAATCTGTGCCAAAAACAACGTCTAACGTATATCCTTCAATTGTACATTGCTTAAATACACGCAATATCTCAATATTATCAACTTTCTATAACATAATACATGTTACATCGAATTACTCTGATCTGAAGTCAGAGGGAGGGAGTAAAGTTAGTTTCAATGTACATATAGACTGTTCGGATTGATAGAAAATCATCAATTTGACAAATTCAGTGCTAATAAGATTTTAAATAGCGATTAAATGTATCATCTTGGTGATACTTTCTATTCATAGAACGGCGTCAAGTTTGGGGTCGTCCATAAACCACGTGGCCGATAAAGAGGAAGGGAGGGGTAAGATGAAATGCTACGCTGGGCTAGGAGGGGGAAGGGGGGTTTGGTCCCAAAAAAATGATTCATTTCAATATAAACCGAATAGATATTTGATTGAATCACTCTCTAAAATCTTTGGAGTGGAATTTCACTCTTTAGTCAGCCAGAAGTGAGCCAGTCGAATTTTCGAGTGGAATTTCCACTCTTTTAGAGTGATATTCTAAGGTTTGAGGTTAGAAACTCACAACCACTCCGATGTTAGAGTGAATTTTTCACTCTAGAAGAGTGAGAGGTCACTCGAAACGAGTGGAAATTCCACTCGAAGCGGACAGGCTCACTTCTAACACTTAGTGGAGTGAAACGTGCGATTTTTCACTCTTCCAGATTTAGAGAGCAAATAAGACTCCACTTGATTCAAGTAAATTCCATTCGAAATGCGAAAATTTTATTTCAGTACAATAAATTTTCCATTTCAGTGAATTAAAATTTTATTATTATCATATTTAGAGATAGGAACTTTCTGCTTTTTTGTCAGTAATTAATTTATGCTTCAGTTATGCTTTTTGTTTTTCAAAATTCTGCTCATATTTGCTGCCAACATTATTCATTTATATTTCCTCATTGATTATCAAAATGCTTTTCCTGTTAAGTTTGAATAACACATGTGAGTCAATGTAACGCAAAATCAGGGTTGGAGCAAAATAACCCAGCCCAATTTTACCCACTGGATTTTTTTTTAGAAAAAGCCCTCTTGAAATAACCCAAAAAAACCTGGAAAAAAAGTGAAAAAGGTATCGAAGAACCTGCTATTTGCAATTAAAATGTATTCAAAATTTATCTCTATAATTATGCACATAAGAAATTACTTCTGAACGAAGGAAATGCGGGTGAAGTGGAATTCAAAGGATAACTAAAAATACTGAATTATAATGGTATAAAACGCATTTCCAATCAATCTTATAGTTCATAAATAGAATATAATTAATGTTTGGTATCAGGATATTTTGAGATCATTCAAAGAACAATATTTAATTGAAATAGAAAATATAATTGTAGAATTTCAATTACATATTTCACTGCTCATATCAAATGTACGTGATAAACCGCGAAAAGTCGCAAAAACAGAGCTACGTAGTTTATGGACAGCCCCTTTGACAAACAGGATAGTGATGAGACTTTTGAAAAGAATCGATTGAAAAAATCAAATCGATTTTTTTTCCAATTTTTCAGTCGCTTCCCAGTAATCAATATAAATCACTAGTGGTTGTCAAATTCAGTCTATTTTAGGGCAATTTAGGTTCCTCACGGACCAAGTTCACCGAATCACCATGGAAGAATCGATTCTGAAACTAACAAGTGATAAAAGGTTTCTCTTCTATTGAAAAAAATCGATTCTAAAAGAACCGAATCAGAATCGCGCATCACTAAAACAGGATCAATGGGACGCATTGTGAGAGTTTTTGTGAGAGTTTTTGTGAGTTCCCGTGAACAATGAGATCTTCATATTCTCTTAAAAATATAGAAACTAGAGTAAGTTTATATTCGTACGTATGGACTCTAATGATACACAACAGATAATCGTATTACTATCGTGAATTACTGAGTTCTTATTCTTCTCCTTCTTCATGGAAGAAGAGAACAACAAAATTATCCTAATTACGAGTAGTTATGCTAAAGTGGTTGAAAACATCCATCCTCGGAATTTAATAAGATCCCCGACATTTTTCCTCTTTTCTCGAGTCTACTCTCTCGAGTTTCTCAGTATTTCTCTGTTATGATAAAAAAAATAAATTGCACCTTTGTTTTATATAAATTCCATTGACCTTCACAATTATGAAAGTTTGTGCAGTTTGCGGAGGAAAAAACGACCGGCTTGGCCTCCTTGATCGTTTGAAAAACAAAGGAATTTTCTTCAACCTCTTGATTAACTTGATCAAATTCCAAATATCATTTTACGATTTTCTAACTAGAAAATGGAATTTTAAGAAACTCGATAAAAATATTCCAAAAATCATAGTGACTGGAGAAATAAATTTCCGAATTTTGAGTTTTCTTTTTTTAATTAATTGGAATATCATTAATTTTTTGAAAATATATCAAACGTATTAATATACGTTATGTGAAGGTTACTCGATGAATATCAAGAATCGCCATGTATAAGTACTTATCGCCAATGTTGATAATTATTAGCATAATTTATCATATAATTGTTCCCTAAGGTGAATTTTGTTTCATCAAGATGATTAAAAACGACATTGTATACGACCTCTATTCATTTAAAATTCAAATGCGTATATTCCTTATCAGACAATCATGCAACAAATATAACTAAAATACTGTTTGTTACCTGGAATTTCTAATGTTAGAATATAACACACTCTTTATGCAAAATCGAACATTTTTTAAACTATTGAAACAATTGTATGTTTCTCACCAAGTACTGAAGAAGCGGGTACAAGCAGAACAATTGAAAACAATTATATGAACTTGCGTAATAGGATAGACAAATGTAGAAGAAATTTGATTTAAAAAGAATTTTTCCAACTGAAAAAGTTGAGAGGTTTATGGAGCTTCCATATACTTTATAAATATCTGTATATGTGAAGGTTTGTTCATCTTTTCATAGCTATAAAAATCACTGGTCGGAGGGCTCCTCCAGCGGTATTAACGAAAATTTCCCGGGATTTAATTCATCATTTGGATAGTTTTTTCCGTTTCTTTTAACACATCATTGCAACTTTTCCACTGATGGATTATAAACTTTTTCAAAAAGTCAATAAAATTAGTTTGGTCTTAATCACATACTATGCGATATTCAACAAAATGCATTGTTAAGAATTGTGTACACTAATAAACAATTATACAATGTACCATTTTCAGATTTACAATGTATGATTCCTAAACTTTAGACATATCAAAGTGGAATAATAAGACTTTTTTATACTGAAAGTTATTATACTACAAATAATTTTTATGCGTTCAAACAATAAAGAAAAAACCCCATATTCAAAATATTTTATATATTTTTTTATCCCAAGGACCTCCAGACTCACTTACGTCACTGAATATAACTCTATTGTGTTCCTCCTAAACTTCTGTAACAATGTTTGTTTCCCCTCATTGACTTTAAAAAAATGCTTCCCTATAACATCACAATTTATCCTGTGACTATGAAGGAATCTATAACTTTAAATACAACTACCGCACCATCACTTGTTGAGCAACATTTGGAAAATATTTATATCTAAAGGAAGTAGGTCTGTTCTCGCATTGTTCAACAACCCAGTACTTCCAGTATCATACTTTTCGGCAGAGTACGATGGGAGACAGGGTTAAGAGGTTTTTTCTAAACGGTTTTTCGCCGTTATTCGTCTCACGCGACTTCACGGTTGGAACGTTTTAATTTAAAAAGTATGCGCTAGGTATAACTTGGCAAGTTAATTCCAGCAGGGTAATGGAAACAGCGTCGACCACCCGCGCTTTCAAATGAGTATATTCTCAAGAGGTTGGTTGAATCATTTAATTAAAAAACTACTGAGTATGAGGGGTGATAGCCTATATAGTTGAAGAAGGAAACTCAGATTTTCATCTTCGTGACTTTGACTGGCGAACACTTTTCTTACAATATGCTGTAACATTCTCATCATAAAACATACTAGAACTCAAAATTCTCAAGAGATTTGAAAGTTTCCTTTCTAGAAAATTTCGTATGAAAGAAAAGAAGCAGAGTATAAGAAATTCACACAAGAAAAGCTTTATTTATACTACATTATTAATTCGGAATTCTAATTTGATTGTCAGCATGAATGAAAGTGGATTGAGTTGAGAATAGTGCTTCAATCACATACGTTTTTTACAGATATAATATATATGCTGAATGTTTTTGCTGCAAAATGAATAATTCGGGGAAAAATTGTACATCATTCAAATCTATTACTATCAATTGTTTACCAAGTGAATTCGAGAATTTTGAATTCAGCATATGTTACCACCGTTAACTGTCTATGTATTTATCCTAAAAGAACCGGATATACCACGCAGTTGAATTTCATAAAGTTTTTCCTATAAATTGAAGTTTCTTTAAAATCCTTTTACATTACAATGTCCGCGATAGGGAATTTACATAGACAACATTATTTGATGTAAAAATTATGTCTCCAACACATGATTCCAGTATATCGAGATTATGGTTACATGCGATCACCATGCTGACTGTGAAAGGCTTTGATTAAAAAATCTAATTCCCAAGTAACACAAGAGGTTTAAAATGCTAAAAATGTATTTGGAAAATTCTACAAACATGCTCAGACTGTTCCGAATAATTGTGTGATATGCTCCTCCATAGAATATCTTTACTGATTTGTCCAGAACAGTCTCATTCACACATTTTCTTCACATTCACGGAATAATCATAGCATATTTAAGGAGTTGTTGTGCTACTTGGGTTCAGTCCCATCAAAAAAGCAAAAATCCAGTAGCAACCGATTGATACCCATCACATTTGAATCTAATGTCTACACGTTTTGATGAGAGTGAATATGAAGAATTTCAAGCAGGGTTCCCTGTTGCGAACATTTGAATGTAAAACGACTTTGAAGGTACCTTCAAATGTTCTGGTAATCAACACTATTCATTCCTGTGGAATTATCAATATTCTATAAGTGGGCACTCATCCTTATAAACGTTGGCGTATCCAACACTGATGAATTTATAACTGCTCTCTCCGCAGTGTATCACTTAAATTTATATTATCAATATTCATCCATTTCCAATTCAAACGAAAAGAAAATGCCATCAAATAGAATTAATGGATTCCAAAACATCGAATGTATCCAATTCGAATTATTCACTTCACGTATGTCGATGTAACATTATAGAATTTTTATGTGAAGTTATATAAAATTCCGTTTTTGTATCAAAAGAAAATATTGAATGTATACAAGAATAATGCGACCTTTTTTTCTTTGAGCTTGAAGACTGTACTTGAACTATAAATTTTCTCGCGTCCACTTGTACTGTGGTGACTCCGTCTTTGCGCTATAAGAATTGACAAATGATTCATTATTCAATTGTTTACATCATGTAAAGGAATAAGGTTAACAATGTCGTTAGGTAAAGAGCATTCTCGCTTTTGTCTTTTTTATGGATTTCAACACGGAAAAAAGGCAAAACATGCCTTCAAACTGTTAACTCAAGTCTTTGGTGATGACACAAGGAGTTATTCGACAATTAACAGATGGTACAAACGTTTCAAAGAACACAATTACAGTTCGGGTGACCAGAAACGCGAAGGTTTAGGTTAGGAAAAGTGTTTAAACGATGATTTGCGAGGGTTACTTGACAAAAATCCACGCCGAACTCAAGAAAAATTGGTAAAAGTGCTCGAAGTTGATCACGCAATGATTTTCAAACATTTTAAAAGCGATGGAAAAAATTACGAAGGACTAAGTGAAGCAAACAAAAACGAGCGAATGGATACTTGTCATTCTCTCTTCGACATAACAGAAAATCATTTACATGGAAAATTCTAACGGGACATGAAAAATGGATTCATTTTGATAATCCAAAGCGTAAAAAACCTTATCGACGCGCGTTACGAAATGTAGCTTGTTTCAACTGTCTTACGAAAACTAGCACTTTGAGTTATTCGTCATGAAAAAAAGCACGTTGCAATTTTGGTAGCGAAAAGTAGCATGATTGCATTTATAACAACATTTTTGCCACAAAAAATCATACGTTTTGGTACATTGCCACGACAAGTAGCACAATTCATTTCTAGCTACGAAAAGTAATACATTTTGCTTTTTATTTAAAAAAAAACCACATTTGAAAGACAATACAGTCTTTTGCTAAAATGATAAAGAGATGTACAATTTTATTCGATTGAAACGATTTGAATATCGTCTACAGTTATTCTTGATCTGTTGTAAAACTGATTGAAATAACACATTTTTCTCATCACTTTCTAACAGACCAAAATCCACGAATTATCCCACAGTTTTTATGGTTTTAATTTTTTCAGTGCTTATATGAACATGGATTTCAATCATACACTATTTTGAAGCTAATAAACAATTTTCAAAAGCTGGAACATGCTACCTGCCACCGTAAAGTTCGAGATGTGCTACTGTTCGTGGTGAAATATAAGACGAGCTCGTCTTCAATTTGAATATAGAACATGCTATTTTTCGTATCGCACGTAGTTATGTTGATCCCAGGCAACTTTCCAAGCCGACCCCTAAGCAAAAAATTCATGTGGATAAAGTACTGCTGTACATGTAGTGGAATTGGAAAGAAATCTTGTATTATGAGCTATTGCAACCGAAGTAAATAGTCACGGCGGAACTATATTCTCAGTGAGATTGTTACACGATAATGCCAGGCCAAGCATAGCAAAATCTATCCACGAAACTTTGATGACTCTCGGTTAGGAAGTTCTGAGGCACCGGACGTACTCTCCAGACGCTGCGTTTTCTGATTAGCGTATGTTTAGATCGGCGTATAACGAAGGTGTACGCTTTAGATCATTTGAAGGAGTGCAAAAATGGGTTGACGGTTTCTTTATATCTAAAAGCCGATAATTTTTGCAGAGGAATCCATGAATTACTAAGTCGACGGCAAGAGGTATTGGACAATAACAGAGAACATATTGATGAATAAGTGTAGCTTTTTCTTTGTTGAATGAAATTCGAGAAATCAGAGAAAAATTGCATTATTTTTGCATACACCCAATACAAAATAGGTCTGAGATTGTCAGGAAAAGTTGCAAAGTTAGTAGTTATTGATCATTGCTTTCAGAATCAAAAGCCAATCAATCAACAAAGTTTTGTGATTTATCTGGCAACCCTCATTAAAGGTTTCTTTTTTCTAAATTCGCAACCGAATTTAGTGTCAAGAAGTCTCATTAATACGCGTTTATTTTCCTCAAGTGAAAATTGATATCAAACTAACTAATCGTTTTCCTTACCTTGTTCTTTCTCTGGAAGCTTTGTAGGACCCTTCTTGTCTGGTGCCTTAGGAGAACAATTTTTTCGTGCTGGTCTAACGGTCAAGCTGGGTCGAACCTGGAACAACAAAAATTTATATGGATCAATCAAACATTCTTATATAACTCAAATGAGATCATAGTTTTATTCATGTATGAATTGAAGTCACTTTGATTATAATTATAATAATTAGGTTGGTTTTTTTCTTCTAATACTTTATAGCGATATGATATTAGATATCAATGAGCTATATAATACCTAATATTTGTGAAAGAAAGAGGATGATATGTTCAACTTGATTCACATTTTTGATGTAAGGAGAAAAAGAAAAACATTCTCCCTCATCTGCTTCATGGTTCGGTATTTACAGGGTTAATGAATAATCCAAAGAATTAGAACGATATATAATATTTCCAATTAGTCTGATCTGAAGAACAATGATGATGCATGTTCATGGAACTTGATTTTCAAAATATAAAAATTTTTCCTCAATCTACTTTTACTGGAACATTCTAAGCGTATAAATTTTGAATGAATAAAGAAAAAATAAAACAGACAACTGAAAATTTACATCGAATATGAATACCGGTTGATGAACATTCAAAGTAAATAATATAAATTTTGAAATTTTATGATAAACAAGTACATTCTTCTCACACGAATCAACTGAAGAGAAAATGAATCATATGAAACAACATCTCAATGTTTATAAATTAAATCTCGACAAAACAATATAAAATATCAATTCTACATTTTTCTTTCTCCTTTACTGTTACGATATATACAGTATCAATTATTTTCTGTTCCTTAATTCATGAAATTGATTCTTCTATCGAATCAAAAATCGAAACAAAGAAATCCATCAAATTTCAGACGTCATGTTTGTAGGGAATTTTTGATAAATGAAGTCCGGAAAATTCATAACATGAAGTGAAAGAAGTATTCGATGGACTTGAGAAAACATTTCAGGTATACAAGTACACACGGCAAAGGACGAGAAGGCCAGTTGTGCATTCTTATGAAGTGTTTAACCTGTAGAAAAACTTGTCCAGTGACTTATTGAATTTTCACAGGGAGATGGAGAAAGACAATCTGGTAATCGTTATTCATAGCACACAACTTGGTATTTTATGAACATCTATCAATACATTCAAACGATTCAGAATGAAATTACCGAATCAGAAAGACGCGAGAGAATAGATTTAGTATTCTGGATAGTGAAAAAAGAAACTTTCCAGAGATTGACAATTGTATTCCGATACAAAAAACAAGGATAAATTCAAAGGATTATAAGAGAGTATTTGATTATTTTCAACTCTTCGTCTGCAAACCATTTTAGAAGGTTCGTTTACAAATTTTGCTCGATTTTTTGTTGTTGAACAAGAACATATGAAAATATCCAATTTTCAACAATAATGTAATTGATACGTTAATTCGAAGGTTGTCAAATACAATGAGATAGAAGAAACGTTTTTTTTTCTTCTTTTTTGTATGTGTTGTTATTGCTGTATTACGACCTGAGATTCAATAAAAATAATAACAATGTTATCAATCATAGTCTAATTTGTTCAAAAGTGATATTGAATAGCGAGGGTAATTATTTCGTGAGAAGTAAATACAGTATATTTTTTCATCATCCAATAACACTTTGGATTGTATTCGAAGAACTTGCCTTGATAATTTTACTCAAGTTGATGAAATTTTACAATATTCAAAGACATTACATCGCTTTCACATGACTAAACTCTCACTTTGCTTTAATGAAATCTAATCAAATGTGAACCTTCAACCAACAAACGAAGAAAATATTGTTACAAAAATAAATCTCTATGCCGGATTTGTTACATATTTTATATCGCAAAAATGTATACACAGTCGATGCTCGTTACGTGTCTACTCTTGGGAGGATAGGGGAATATGATTCCAAGAATCTTCATACTTCCACTAAAATGCAGAGATATGAGATATGTACTACGGTACTTTTGGTGTAGAAAGACTCTTTAATTGTCCAACAGTAGAAAGTGCATAGAATAGACACAAAACGTTGATTGCTAACGTGAAAACGTATGTTATTTAGGCTTATGAATTCATTAAAAATCATTATTCTTTTCTCTAACAACTCAGTACATTTTTAAATTATTGAAAGTATATCCATTTCTATTGTAGACAATTAAAGAGTTCGAGAAGAAAAATCTTTTTTATATTTTGGTGGGGGCGATGTTCGACACTCGATTGAGGGGAAGGGATAATTAAAGAATGTACACACAACGAACGTCGACTGTAAAAATAAAAATAGAAGACAAATTTTGAAAAACAAAACCAACTCACCACTTTTTCGGATCGTTCACCCGAAGGTAATCTGGCTATGGCAGCATCAGGACTGTCTTCCGGAGGAGGAGGTTGCACAATCCAATTATACTCTCTTTTCTCAACAGGTAACCCCCATCTTTCGTATTCAAGACTTTGCGTCCTCAAAGTTTCGTAACAATCTAAACAAACAACTGCGAAATCTCCATTTTCCAATAAAAGGCTTTTCTCCGCTTGTTTATGATACCTCAAAAAAGGAAAATCTTTAACAGGCAAGGCTCTGACTCGTTTTCTATACGTTGTGATGCCACAAACATAACAGCAATAATCATGGGTATTATATTGTCTTTCCGCTGCGTTTACTTGTTGGCTACTAGGTAATTCGTCGTAACGTCGCCATTGCGCCAACAAAGAATGATAACAAAATGTGCAAACTAAGGCAGAACCATCTTCTCTAAGTTGTTCGGCATTTGGATGTGCTTGATGGCGTAGAAGTTCCGGAAAAAATGGAGCATTACGACCTTGTGGATAACCATATAAAACTCTAGCGAGGGTTAAATCGCTATGTAAACCACATAGGAAACAATATATAGAACTACTTGATGTGCCTGGATTACTACCAAATGTTCGATCGGAACTAGAACTCGGAGGAGTAGCGATTGATCGATTTATATCGCCATTGGGGTGTGATGTAGGTATATCATACCTGAAATAAAAAATACTCAAATCAATATGTATCTATGAATTAAATTGAACAAATATGAAGAGCTGATATCACGTTTGCGCAACATTGTGGATGAAAATACATTGACACTTTCGTCATTTTGTCGTTAACTTACCTACGACGTTCTAAAGGAATTCTTTCAGCGTCCATACTCTCCCACTGTTGTGCGAGATGATTAACGCAATGACTACACGCTAATACTCTGCCATGACTATCCATACATGCATTTTCCGAAGTTCGTGCCATTCCTCTCAAACAAGGAAAATGCATGGCGTGTGAATTCATGCCTTCCGGACTTGTCGATAACCTAATAAAAATCATCGATATTTGAAACATTTAAGTGATTTTAAAAAATAGTATCAAAGTTCAATTGAAAAATATCTAACCATTCCATATGATTTCGAGGATATAATCTTTCACAAATGTAGCACCTGTAGCTTTGACCAACAGCAACAGTACCGTTCTCAGCAGGACCATTGTTGGGAGAATTTCGAGGCCCTGAAGTCGGAGCTTTGACAATAGAAGTACGCTGTTTACTTACAGACACACTCGACTTATTCAATTCATACGGCTTGAAACGAATATCACTGCCAGCGGAATTAGCTGGAGATTTGACTACCACAGGTCGTGGCGATGGACCTGACAAAGATCATTTCATTTCTATTTATTTATTCAAAGAATAAATACATTCTGCGCATTCTAATCCTTTTCGACAGTAACTTCAATACGTTCTTAAATTAATCAAATATATTTCTTATCAAATTGATTAATTAAATAAAACATGTTGAAAAGGATCAAGATCGCGATATCATTAGGTATCATTTGATTTGAAATCACAATTTCATACCTTGCTGACGAAAATCCATGCTCTGACTAACAGGTTGAGCTTCATGATTCTCCCCACCAAATACTTGTTGTTTTTGAGGAATAGCTTTATAACAAATGGAACAGACTTGCACCATACCCTGAGGACTAATAGGACTAGCTCCTGGCGGTGGTCGTAGAGAATAAATAAATGGAAAATATGCCTCTTTTTCAGGATTAGGACAGCAGTATAACAGTCTTATACTTGATGAAGGGTACTCTAGGGCACAAGTGTAGCATATGAACGTTGTTGTATCTATCGCAGGCGCTTGTCTCTTTCGTAGAGTGTAATTCCGATCGCCATGAGGTACACCTTGTCTCGAATATGCTTTCCACTGTTGTATAAGATGATTCTGACACGCCGAACAAGCCTATAAACAAAGAAAAATTGAAATAGTAAATTCAAATTTTCTCATATTTCGTTCAATATTTTATGTAATTATTTTATTCCATAAAATAGTCATGTAGCATATATTATACCTGTACTCGACCAGCGCTATCCATGGGACGACATCTACTAGGTCTAGGGTGAAGCATCAACGATGGAAAAAATGGTGGAGGACTGGAAGAGGGATGCGGTGGATTTGGCAGTGGTTTTGCTGCGATATGACTAAGTGATCCTCTTTTGAATTCATCGCCACAGACGTAGCAGACTTCAGTCATCGAATTTTTGTCTGGCATTGAAAGATCGAGGATATCCGTGCCGATACTGGACGAAGATCCACCACTATAGATAGCTAAAACACCAAAAAAAGAAACACTCAATCAAAATTATGTTATTTAGAAAATATGAAAGTTTCAGAAGTAATTGTGAGATAACTGCGAACATAGTTTAGATTCTTTGCGTATTATTCCATCATAGCGACTACGAACATTACTCCAAGTGTAAAATAATCTTTTTTATGGGAGTAGTTACGTGCAGTCGCCTACGATATTAAATAGTAACGTATTCTATACGTTGATCCTGCTTCAAGTAAACCTTTGCGTTGACATTTTTTCTAAGCATCAAAGTAGTAGAGAAATGAATTCACGTATCAAGTGAATTGCGCCGCAGTACTAACCATCTCTGCAGTACAACACCGCTTATCTGAACTTCAATACATAACACGTGGATTCAGAATTAGATACTTCTTACTCACTATTTTAGTTCCAAACATCAACATGAATCATGAATATGGAAAAAACATTTTTTCCTGTATCAGAATCACTTCTATTATCGCGAAGGAATCGAAGTATGAAACTAGGCACCAAGATCTGCACGAATGTTTTCATTCACAATACATAATTTGATTTTGAGAATATTATTTTCATTACATCAATTACTGCCAAAATTTGCAAAGACAAGATTAAAAAAAAATAAATGAAACAAAATCGCCTCGTGCAGTCATGAACCATAAAAACATGTTTTATGAACATAAAAGTCGGTTGCATTGATGCTGTTTTAATGAGCTAAGGTTACAGTACAACACTTATTTTTCAATTCATGGGATTATTCATTGATTCCGTACATAAGCGGATTATAAAAACAGTCCCGATTTCTTCTACATTACCAGGATTGCGGTTGGAATACGAATTTAGGTGTTTAATGAATACAAAAAAATGTTAAAAGCGGTAGCTTCCAAATGTAAATTTTTATTAACTTGTTTTCTCTTGTTTAGAGATCGCGAGGAAACCCACATCTATACTCAGGGCATGTACTCATTACATAATGTATGAAAAAACTCGGCGGAAAATTCCTTCTCAAATCTTCTTAATCAAAAAACTGTTTCGTCACAACAGAATTCGATAATGCATACATAATTGATGCATAATTGCCAATTTAACATTATTTTTTTGTTTGTTCGTATACCGATAAAAAAAACATTTTTTTCGATGTCGATACATTACAAATTTACATAACGTAAAAGACAATTATTAAGAATGTATTATACATTCTACATTCATTATCTACTTTCTGAAAAACTCGTTGGTAACTTTGTTTTTTATTGTCAATTTGCGTCTTTCTTTGTTACACTTAAATGTGAATCGAAGTATAAAAGATTCTCAAATATCAGGATAAAAGACGGAACCTGTAGACTGAAATTTTTTTAATTCATAATGAAACGTAAAAAATGTCTTTATAAACTTCAAGTATGTAAATTGTAAGTAAAGTAGGATGAACTCATTGAAATAATCGGTTGCGCTGAACGATGATTTTCACTGTTATCTGCGAAACTGTTAACCTTTACTTATAACCACGTACACTTGATAGAATGAAGGACCTAAGGCCAATGTAAATAACGCGAATAGATTCGTTTGTTTACTGTGAACACACTTTGAATCCATCAGATAACTGGTTAAAATTGAGAAGGAAAGTAACTTTCACTAGTATCAGATATGAAATACGTATACGTAAACCCCAAAGTTATTCAACATCCCTCATCTGCAATGATCGATTTTTATTTATAGCGAGATGAAATTAATTATTAATTTATGGCTACAATTTTTCAATAGAAAATGTATTCCCGGATAGCTTCGTGCGGTGTCCACAGATCGATTTCAAACGTAATACATTCAATCTAATTTAGATTTTCTCAATTATTGCCCAACTGACCGAAAATAAATTGATCATACAATGTTTTAATTCGAATAATTCATGGTTTTTTCATGGAAAGTATTACATTGAATTTCCAGTATTCAAATCATATCAGGAAGGAAAAAGGATATTGGCAAAACAAAAATGTTGGATCAGTGTAGATTCATTCTATCGAAATCTGTTATTATTTTTCTCAATTTATTTCATTTGGAATATCATAGGATTTGTTTTCTCTTCTCCACGCAGAAAAATTCTTCTCATATTTCCCACGATTTGAAATGAAATTTGAGACAGAATATTTTGAAGTATAACTTACTGCAATTGTCTTCAAAGCCCACGGAGAATTAGAAAACGAACAAAATTTTGCTACGTAGTTTTCAAATAACTAAGCAATGAATCCAAATTTTAAATATATTGCAATAAAGTGCACTACTAGGATGATTTGGTTCTAAATATGAATCCGAAGCCCAAAACATATTCCTAAACATGAGAAAACAAGTTATGAAAATTATTGACATCTGTACTTTAATATGTTTACAATCGTTTGCATGATTCTTAGGAATCATTTGCAGTTCTACTAATATCATATTGAGAGCTCAATTTTAGCAACATACTTCATCACTGCGGATTTGTATTTATTGCTTGGTTGATCAGAAAGTAGGTAGCAAATTTTTGCCCATTCCTTGAATGAGTCCATGATCCTTAAATCTGCTGCAATTTATGATAGAAATAATTGTTCCTGCCCCAGAATTTAACGTAAATAAGATTACAATCATATTCAAATTAACGGAACCGATCGGAATTCATATGGATAAATTGAATTGTTATTCAAACATTGATCAAATTATACGAATGTAGAATTTTCCCCAAGTTTTATTCTCACTTACTCTGGTTGCAATTACCGATCGGGAGTTTAGAAACCTTGTTATGGCTTTGAAGAAATATTATTATGAACGTTTAGAAACTATACATGGACATTTAATTGAGTTGCAGAAATTTTCTGGTTAGGATCAATTCAATTTTTATCAGAGAATTCTATGTTCAATGATATCGACGACGTTTTGACAAAAGAGCGTATAAGTATGTTCTTGAAGTTTGAATCGTTAATAGAAACGAAACGAAAATTCAAACTAGCAAAATTTGATAAATCATCGCCGTTCATGTTTCTAAATTAACTGTTTGGAACTGGAAGCATCGTTTTAAGAATGTACTGCAAGATTTTGGGTTTTGAACAACTGAGTATTTCACTATCCAATTACCAATTCGTTTCAATAAACGATTCGAACTTCAGGAACATAGCGTAAGTGGCAAAAAATGCGAAATTGAGTTCTATATATCAATCGAAAGCCCTTGAAATGAGCTTTTGAATGATATATACCACTCAATTTCCTCGTTTTTTACACTTAAATCTTTTTGTCAAAACGCCGTCGATATCTAATATAGGTATATACGAGTAGTAAGTTTAATAAAAAGCATCACTTTTTCTCGTAATTCGATAAAATTGTATTCTTTGTTTGATTAAATATCACAATTTGAGTCAATGTTCAACTGTGAAAAAATATGTTTATGCACGGTTTTTCTCATTAGAAGATAAATTTAAATGTATTATGGCAATGCAACTAAACAAAAATATCTGTCAATTTCATCCTCGTCATCATAAAATAAAAGGAGAAAAATAAAAACGTATAAATAACAATTGATAAACATTTTCTCTGACGATAACATTCCAAATTCATCATCTTCAACATATTGTCATAATAATAAAATCAAAATAAAATATGTTTTCGGAATAATAAAAATACTATATTAAGAAAAAGAATTCTTTGACTCAAAGAGATATATTTCTTTCGCGGTTTGAATTTTTCGTATTAAATGGGTGGTGTTTATATAGCAATGATTGAGGGAAAACCAGCGTACCATTCGAGTAAACATTTTGTCTGCAAGATTTCTCCGAACTGAATGTATGAAACAGTTTGAAATTTTCAGAGAATAATCTTTCATACTTTACAAATTGCGGTACATATGCAATATTTAAAGTATCGCAAATTATTCCTTGAAAATTTCAGAATGTTCTGTACATTTAGCCGGAGAAATTTTGCGGACAAAATCTTTACTCGGATGGTACGCTGATTTCCCTTTGAGGGGTTATACTCAATTAGGATTTAAAAAAAAACCGATTCTTTTTTCATACTACATTTTCTTAATGTACACATATTCAAGTATACACACAGAAAATTTCAAAGCAATCCGACAATTATTTTGGAAGTCACACGGACATTTGTAAAAAAATTTCTACTATGCGTAATGGGCTTTTGAAACTTTGAACGCGTTTTTCTCAAAACAAATCGGTGAGCACAATTCCTCCAAAACGGTTCAACCGATCGGTCTGAAATTATAACACAAGATTCCCGATAATTAGTTATATTTTTTTCAAACAATTTTACGAAAGAATTTGGACCGAGAATCGGGAATCTTCTTTTTGGAGTCGCAATTTTGTCACAAAGCCAATTTTCGACTTATCCTTTCGAATCAATCCCTAGATTCATCAATCCACTAACAGAATCCCTTTGATTTAAACAATTTTGAATAATCCAAACCGGAAATATCGTGCTCACCTCCGACACCTTTTTTTGGAGGACTTTCAGGAGATCGTTTACAGGAACAGTGTAACTCAATATTTAAAAAAATGACAAGTGCCAATATGAAATTAAAAATGACCGCCACATGTATCAATACTTTTTGTAGAGGAGCGTGGGGACACTTGCACCGCAGCAGATATCTCTTGATCTTACAGAGATTTCCAAATCGTTTTGCAATGTGTCGTTAGCTGTATGGATGCTCTAACTCCCAGGCTAGTAATGCCAAGACTGACAATTGCACCATGATCCGCGTCAAGCTTGGTATGCCAAGCCTGGTTAGCCTAGCCTTGGCCGATGCATGGCCCGCCATAGCTGACTAAGCGTTGATAGAGTCTTGGACATCAATCATATTTTGTCATGTTTGATTTAATTTTCGTCAACCAAGCCTTGACCAATGCTTGACCCGTCATAGCTAACCAAACCTTGATAGCGTCTTGAACATCAATGCTAGGATCAAGCATATTTTGCCGTGTTGGATTTCCGATATATATGAAAGCTGACTGCTGAGCAGAGAACGTTCTTATCATCCTAAACATTGACCTAGCTTGATAACATTGTTGGTAATTATGCTACACCTGGTGATGACTAGCATTGACTCTACTCTATCACCAAGTTTGATTAATCTCTCAAATGTGAATGTTCGATCAAACTTGGACGCCAATGAAAAATCTATCCTACTCATTCGGCTCAAATTAGTATTGTATATCAATAATGGCGACAATATCGATTGTAAGCATGGAACCAATATTGAATTTCAATATTGAACAAAGCTCGAATGCCAAGCATTGGACATTGTTATCATTCCAGACATTAATCTAGTTTGGTGCCAATGTTAGCAACCAAGCTAGGTCCGGTGTTGATTAGCATCGACTCAAAGCATACCTGGGCTACACACGAGTCCACAGAAACGTGAAATGATTCTCTTTTCTTTTTATTTGTAGCAAAAGCTTTCGCACTCTCAAAATCGCTTCATTTTTGTATCATCTGTGTCCAATTATTCATTTCAAATAAATATTCATGAATTGATTCAAAAATAGTGGTTATTATTCAAATTAAGGGATCGGTTACTCACAGAGAGAGTTAAAGAACTAATTCGAAGGGTGGTGCAAGTCTCTCGACATGTGGGGAGAATTTCACCAATCGCAATGTTTTTGGAGAACACTCGTATCATTGATAGGATGTTGGATTTGACCTTGCAATCATTCGTAACTAAAAGAGGAATGTTTGCTCTGTAAAAATCCTGTAAATAATGTATCGAATGAACTTAATCATGAAAGTTTCGACAATGTGAAAAAAAAGTGGTGTAAGTGTCTCCACTCTCTCCTATTTTTCAAATGAAATTTCTTTTCAAAAAAATTCGTAAAAATACGCCTTTTTTCGCCCTTGCAATTGAGTATAACCCCTTAATTCATCTTTTCTATGAGTCATATCATAGAATTCAATAAACGATTTCATTGGAGTCTTTTTCTTTAGTTCAAAAGAATATTTCTTTGAGGAGATGTCTAAGTTCTTGTTTCAACGATTCCATTCATTGAGAGTGGAACTTCTAGTTTCTTTGAAACTTCAATTGGGGATTGATGAATGATTCTTTTGTTCCTATTATTTGGCTTTTCAGATGTAAGTATAAGATTATCATATTGAATATGCATCATCGTATCTTTGCTATGATACTGTACGTATTAAAACGAGATAAGCGTTTCTTCTTTAGTGATAACTAAGAATTCCTTTGGATGGAACAAAATGTTGTGTGTATCCAAAGAATTTCAATCATTTACAGAAAGATATTGGAACCAATGTACTGAGGAAAATAGTCATTACATCAAGGAAATACATATTTCTTAGGTTCAACTTTCAATGAACGAACATATGTGGATTAAAACATGATTATTCAATAAAAATAATGAATTATGTCCTCGAATGAGGAATATCATGTCATTGAATCGAAGGAATATTTTCTCAACACAATGCCTTTGTCTGATTGACTGAACTCAAGAATTCATTGAGATGAAGAAATCGATTTTTGAAACCATTTGAAATTTCATTCACTCTCACGAATTGGAATTAGTTCTCGCAAGTTCTTCTCTTATTGTATGGTTTTTATACTAAAAAATAATGACGCTATCCTCCCAGTAAATAATATTTTATCCAAATAAACAGTTCTTTCGGATTATGGCGTTAAATTACTGATCCTACCCGAAGTGATAGCATTATTTACCCGACAGATGGCATGACTTCTCAACGATCCATAAAAGTCTAAGATGGCCCAGAGTGGTCAGAATTGCCGTTGGTCAAAAACTTTCAAAAGCACTAAAATGAACTATGAAATATTCACAAATAATATAATTTTTTTCATTGAAACAAAATACAGTTCATCCGTTCAGAAAAAAGTATCTTGATGTCAATAATTTACTTGATTGGTTTGAAGATTTATCGAATTGATTCAAGCGTATGAATGGCTTTTTGTCTTGAAGAAGTGATAAATACATGGTATCGAATTCAAAACCATCTCTCATTCATCTCAGGAATTTTTGATTTGAATACACTACTTAATTGTCACTGTTGGATGAATCCATTTCTCTGGACAGAAAAAATATTCATTGCGTCAAGTTAGAAAAAAACTAGACTTGAAACTCAATACATAGATATTGCATTATAAAGTGCATTTTTTTGGGTATAATAAATATTCATCCGTTCGATAAAATAATACATCATAGTGATAATCTGTTCAATTTCTTGCGATAAATCTTTTTGGAAAGGAAATAATATTATTCATATGACTCAATGTAATCTTTCATTGTTTTCAATGGATGTTCATTCCGTGAATGAAATATTTTTTAAATCTAAAATACAATAATTCCCGTATCAATGCCCGTGATATTATCATTATGCATAGCTGTTTTCTCTTTGAAAAATAATTCATTCAAACCAAGCGATTTTTATTGCTTAGTACTAAAATATATTTCATTCAGAGAAATCTATTATGAACCTAAAGAATTCTGAATATTTTTGACCCAAGTTTCATGAAGTGCTTGTAAATCGTATATTTCAATGATTTAATGAAATAATTTTATAGATACCATTGGATGAAAATATATATTTCTTAGGATCAAAGAAATATTTGTTGTTTCAATGAATGTTTCTCTCTGTGTATAATACGAACGGAAATTGATAAAAACTTTTGAATATGAACCAATGTGGAAATTAAAACCGGGCCAGCACTGGCCCTGACTTGAAGAATCTGGACCAGTACTGGCTCGGTTTAAATTTCCACATGGGAATATATGTTGACAATTATAAATAGACATAATTTCATATAATCAACTAACAATTCTTTGTATATTGTCTAATAACGAATGAAAGTTGTTTTCAAGATAAAGAAGAATTAACTGAACGCAAATTCGACTGTAAACACAGAAAATACACATATTTTGTAATCAACTACTTCATTGTACGTGAAAATTACTCATTTTTTCCTACGAATGTCAAAGTTTTAAATACAATTTGAAATGAACACACTACGAATAAACGAGAATATTTCATCAACGCGCGGAACAAATAATACTCCGATAAGAAGAAATACTCCAGATACAATGTGGCGAATTGCGTATGCAATTTTGTGGTTCTGAATTTTAGGTAACAACACGTATAACGAATAAATTTCAATATTTCAATAAATTTCTAAGAACAAATTATATGCAAGGATTACCAATCATTTCACATGCATGGTTACAAAGGAATATAGTACAGTACGTCAGTTGTCATTTTTATCGAAGTTAGGAATTTTCGTATACCATTTTAATGTTAAAACCACATAAATTGAATTTCTCCTCAGAGAGAAAGATCAACAACTTTGTACATTCATTCTAGTATCAAAAATTTTGATCCTATTTCTCAATTGATTAACGATGTTCAAACTATGTTTGTTATATCACGATTTCAAATAACAAAATGTTTTCAACGGTTTTCAAGGAAAATAAGAATTAATTCCCCAGTCGTATAGACCTAGAGATTGAAACTTAGTACAATAAAAGTGGAATATTTCATAGAATTATCAACACTCTAAGGGATAGAGAAATTTATATGTATACATAAAAAAAAATCTACCTTGAGGTTGCGGTGGCAATACAGGAGGCGGCGGTGCAGGCGAGTTTCGAGGTGCGTGTCTCAGATCCAGAGCAGCCTCATTCGATATCCTACAATCTTCGACGGGGAGTTGTTGCGGACTTTGAAGCCTTTGATGCGGAGATTGTAATCTCTGATGCGGAGATTCTAAAGTGACTCTTGCTTGATCCAAATGTCTAGATGTTTCTGCGTTATTAGAATGCGGTCTTGGCAAATCGATTGAATTCGACGGTGGTCTAGTTTGTTCGACTCTAGGCAAGGGTGAGTTTGATGCAAATCGCGTAGAAATACCGATAGGTCTGTTTTCTTGTCTAAGTTGTGGCGATTGATCGTTCGTTAGACCTAAAACCTGAGCGGCGTACTCACCCTGAAGAGCCATTTCGGCTCCAGTAAAAGGCCCCCCGTCGCATCTTTTCAACCAATAAATCCGTTGACTATGAGGTTTAGCATCTTGTTCGTAACTTTCCCATTGTTGTAAAAGTAGGGTATAGCACAGACTGCACGCTTTAACCGCTCCACTTCGAGCTCCTTCGCCTCTATATCCAGAAGGTGGTTCATGGGATTCGAGAAATGGAAAATAAGGTTCATTCGGTGGACTATTCGGGCTTGGCTTGACGCGTAACCAATATTGCTCGTTATGTCCCATAATTCCACATACGAAGCATATTCGAGCTCCCTCGCTATCCTCGTTGTTCGGATTCGGATTTGAAAGCGAGTGCTCCTCAACTCCAGGCTCATTTTTCACGTAAACTTTATTTTCCATTGTGTCAGGAAATCATTGGATTTCTTTTGACGCGTTCTCGTATATATCTTTTTATTTGGCACGTGCGTATTATTAGAATTTGTGATACGATGCAAGAGTTTTCATTCTTGCGTACATCTGAAAAAGATATTTTTCAATATGAATTTGCTGTAAGATGTGTAAACATTGTACATGATATTTTATGATTTAAAAGTCAGTTAATAATGAAAAGACAAATGAATGAGAAATTATTTACTTATGTACGAATTATTGTTGATTGATATCAATGAATAAAAATTAAGTAAGCTTGAGGGGAATTAAAGGACAGGTGGAATACTTTTTATATCATTTGCCCAATGAAGGTTTACAAAATTCTATTTTCGAGTATTCAATGAGTCTTCCTTATTGTATGCAAATGACTTTACTTGGGCGCAGCTGTGACCTCATTTTATGTTGGGTGGACAAAAGATTGTATGATGCGGGAATATATGAAAACAAATAGTACCTTCGAAAATTAAACAAATTTTATCTATTAAAGATTAATTTAATACATGCGTAATATCTGTGAAAAATTTAGCAAAATTCGATTTTTTAAATAAAATGTCAAGTGAATCGTATTTATACGAGTAGCTAATATCTGAATAAAGAAATTACCTAACGTTGAATACTATTCAACTAAATTGAGAAAGAAAAGGTTTAATTTAATTTGAGATTATTAATACATGTCGTTCTAGGGTATTTCAAAAGAACAATATTTTTATAAATATTCTTTGACTATGCAACCAACGTTTACGCGTTTGATGAACGTTCTTGAACATTTTTATTTCCAGTAATATCCTCTCTTATGAATAGAAGATTTTCGCTTCAATGAATCATGTACAAAAACAAATGCATACATACGTGAATGAGAATGCACAAATTCTATTCTACAGAGTACTCCAACTAAGATGCAATATTTAAAAACAAGTTTTCTAATAATCCAAATGTTGAACCGGTTTCATCTCAAACAATTCATGTTGTTCCGCTAATTTTATTCTTGATTGTAGAATATAATTACTATTTACGAAATTCTTAGAAAAATTGCATTTCTTTGTGCAACAATCGTGTTTAGGAGCTTCAGCTAGATTATTCTTCAATATTGTGAGAAAGTATTGAAATTATTTCAATTAACACCACTGACTATGCATTCCTGTATTTTTATAATGCAAACAATTGTTTACTATCAATGAAACTTATAGTCAAAATATTGGATATTGTTGCATTTGATATTTAAACAACAAAACAATAATAATAATGATAATAATAATAAGGGAAGTAAATAACTCAACAACTAGTATACAAAACGACAATACTTTATTGTCTTCTTATATTATTTGAATCAATACTCTTCCTACTTTATCTTGTAATTTACTTTAAAGAAAATATCAAATCAAATAATATTTATATTCGAAAAAAAATGCAAGGATTGACTGACGCTGACCACAAAAACTTTTTCAGGCATCAGGAATCCATATTTTGTTTAATTTTGATTACTGCAGTCATTTACATTAAATTGGTGATATCGTTGAAAGTTAAAATCGTTTATTGAATCGAAATCTGAACTGAGGATGGGAGAATATGGTGTGTCATGAACACTACTGTTGCAGAGTTCATGTTTCAAGATGAAACGTATATATTTAGAAACGGTATTGAGAAATTATAAACCATTATATCCTTAGATATGCTAACTTTTGATTACTAGTTCGTTCTAATGAATGATTTAAAGTTCAGTATGAATTACTAAAAGTTTATTTAGTTTGTTTCGAAAAAATCGAGCATTATTATTTTCATCTAAAGAACGTGCCACCACACAGTTTAAAAATTATATAATTGAACCTTGAAATTACCAATTAAAAGTTCAAAATTATGTGTCATCAGTATATTCAATCACGACATCAAATAACTGCAATACTGAAAGACACGTCAACTTTTTCCATAGAACCATGTAACAAATATAAATAATTAATCACCCTGTTTGAAATTTCGGTTCAGATGTTTAACATTTACATAACTCGATTTAATACCGCTGAGAAATAACCGAGTAACCCAAATTTATAATCAAATTATATGATCCTAAGGATCATATACTTCATTATTATTCATTTTACATTTTTGATTGCTGTATTTTATAATGGTCCATTATTCAACTTTTCAAAGAAAATAAACGAAAATTCATATTTTGAAATATTCCCACATAATGTATTTTATGTAAAAAGAATAACCCTGTGTCAAGAGCATTCAAAAAATCAAACCTCTTTCGATGTTTGGATTCTAGTAAACAATTGAAACTTGAACAATGTATGATCTGACATAACGGTTGAAAATTTTCCATATGATAAATTTCAACGTTGACAATGGACTACGAAGAAATTCTTTTTATAGATACAAATTTTTGAAACTCAATACAACGTACATTTAAAAATGAATCTTTTTAGACATTTTTAAATCATTATCAAAATGTAATTGACGTGATAAGAGAAAGTCATAAAGCTAAAGGTAATGAACGATAATTGGAACATACATGACCAGAATATGTACCTTCAAGTTGAGGTAAATAAATATTAGTTTGATGCAAAATCCATGAGAAAACTTTGCAAGAAATACTAAATCAATCAGATGTCAATAACAATTTCATTCATAAGATAAATCTTTGTAATTGTTTTGATTTTATATTCAGTTGACAGATCATTCGCATGCCAATGGCATGTCATTATTGAAATGAATGCAAACAAAATCAATTTACAAAATATCTACCTACTATTATAGATCACTCACGTGGAATGATAATAGCATTTTGCGCATAAATTTTATGAATGGATATAATAAATTATCAAATTGAGAAAATACATTGTGAAAAGAAAAACTTTTCATAAATATTCCAAACAAATGCCTACAATTTTCATACTTCTAAAGCAAATGTTGAACACATAATTTGTAAAAGAAAGATCGATCGTTCGATGGGTTATGAGATTATTGTTAGTAGACCATTAATCATTAAAACATATTTCCTTCCCTGTTAAGCGTGAGGCTTTCAATTATAATATGTTTCTTGCGATAAAAATGATGACTCGACTGTGAACAATTAAATTTTACAATTATATAGTTTTTAAAAGAAATATTTCTGTACACAACACAATTCAAATTCCTCATCCTAGGTGATATTCGGAACTGGCTCTTGAATTTTATAAATTTACCGTCAAAAGTATATCAGAATTTGTGATGAAAAACTACACGGTTGAGGTTTGAATCCAAACGATACGAGGAACTCATTATTATTTTCATTATTACATAATCCGGATTGATTATAATAATTAATGGGAAAACGAATGAAACGATAAAATTTGTATAAAGATTGTACGTATATAACGATGCTGATAAAAAGAAACAAAAAATATGCATGCAAAGTGAATTAATTTTTTTTTTCTTCATATCATTTTAAATTCTTATATCAAAATTTTCATCAGAGTTGAATTTCATTCTCTTTCAATGTTCATACTTGAACTTGAAAATAATTTGAACAAATTGATTAGATTTCTTTTGAAAATCATCGTATATATGTCGATCAATTAATACTACTCTACAATATAAATTTAACCACAAAATTACAGCAAGCAACTCAATATATTTTCATTGCACAATCTCCGACAATGTTTCTGATAAGATTAGATGATAAAATACATCAATTCTGAAAAATCTCAGTTGAAACTTGACAAAAAAATGCCTAATTGAGGCATGATTTTGTTTGATGAAAAAGAAAAATTTGAAATCACGAAAACTCTTTCCATGCAACCGAGTTACGCGTATCGAAATAAATAGTTGAGTTATACGCGAAATCTCGTTGAATCTTCAAAAATTAAGGAAGACTATTCTTGATTCTTTTCCGGACGGAATCAACAAAAATTTGGTCACTCAAGTACAATGGTGGGTGAAAGCTCAAACGAACCATTAGTCAATTGTACTCTTTTGGACAATTCGAAGTGCAGACCTTACAGAGACATAAGATCGGATGTCCAATAAGAGCCCTTCTTTGCGTTACAAAGCACTAAATAAATTCAGAAATAATACGAAGTAAAAGAATAAATTAGACTCAGTGAATCTGTAACACCATAGACAAAATTCTTGCATACTTTGCCCTTTTGGCTACCGAGATACGCAATCACATAACACAGATCACAAATATTTAAACCACTCACGTTTTCACAAATCAAAAATCTGATTGAATCATAGCTATTTCCTTCTGGAACAATTCGAATTCGCTCGTATTAGATCCGTTTTGACATGCAGAACTTTCCTTATCTTTGATTCTAGTCTTTGCCATACGTGCTCAAACACCATACCGTGTTGCGGGGTGTTACCTTCGAAACGACCTTTCGCGTCGTTGAAATCATATTTACAAACAATAAATCGAGGTAAGTTCTGATCCAAACACTTATTACACTGTCCCGTACTTGTAAGCGATAATAAAAAAATCACATAAGATTAAGGAAAATACATTTCTTATAGTACCAGCACCCGTAACTTTGGCTCACTTCACCGCCATGTTGCAAAAATTGCAATTCGTTTCCCATAATGCCACGCAGTTTCGTCATATGACAGTGCCGCTGCTTCGACCAATCGGATTCCTTTGCGCACGTTGGGTACTATATCGACGAGTAACGTATTCCCTTAAAAATTCAATAAGCGCGAAAATTTAAACGGAGAAGCCAATACAGGCCTCCAGAGAGTTCATAAAGAAGTCGATTAGAGCTTGAAGAATTCAATATGGAATTTCAAAGAATTATTTTTGAACTCCCGTACTGTGAGGAAGGGTAGGGATTAGTGGGCCCAAAATGAAAGGTAGGGTCCCAATGTCCCGAACGCTCACCCACCCAGATGACACACGGAGAATTCTTTTTCAAAAACAAGAATAGAATTCTTCAAGAACTCTTTTCGAAGTGATGAATTCGTAAAGAAGTCTGGAAGAGTTCAATGTTTGGGACATTAACGAGTTCTTTGAGAGTACTCAAACAATACTTTCAACATTCTCAAAGAACTCGTTAATGTCCCAAACATTGAACCCCTCCAGAGCTCTTGACGAATTCATTATTTCGAAAAGAGGTCTTCAAGAATTCCATTCTTGTTTTTGGAAAAGAATTCTTCGTGTGTTATCAGGGCAGAAAACATCATGTTTCCTGGACGTTTTGACAACGTTCTGAGATCGTCTTCAACACATTCGGACGTTCTCAAAAGGTTTTAAAAACCTCCAAGTGTTGTTGAGGCAATGTCCCGAATGTTCGGTATCCCGAAATTCGGAACCATTGAGCTCAATACATACCTTCGGAAGGCTCCTATAAGGTTCGTTCGTTCTACATGCTCTGAGTTGCTCCAACTCTGTTCACGTCCCAGACGGCCCGAATCAAACACTTCGGAAAGCTCCTGTAAGTATATGAAGTGTGGTAGTATGCAAAAAGCCCGACTGGTAATAAGCTCGACTGCTTGTCATTGGCTGAAAACTGGTGATTTCTAGTCAAACCACTAAATATCCCTAGTGATCAACCAATAATAGTGGACATTGATTGGATATGAATCTAGTGAAAAATCATTGAAGTGTCAAGGGCCTGGTCTGTATAAGTTCCATTACTGTATGGAGATGGAAAAAGGCGGAAAGCGGATCGCGGAACCCTTGGTTGAAGAAAAATGGAAATATTCTTCGCCTTGAGCCCGTATCACTTGAAGCTGAAAGAGGACAGCAAGCGGATCGCAAAACCCTTGGTTCAAAAGAGAGAAAAATAGTCACCTTTATATGCTAAGAAATCACACGACATCGGTCACGGTGTCAAAGAAAAGTATTGCAACACAGTCGTCTGTCATTCGATGTCTTGAAGCCATTCCTGTCTTATGTTTCATTCCAGCCGTCAGAGGTCTCACAATCATGAAGTGAAAATCACACGATCAAATAGGTGAGGGTGCTCTCCCATGGCATTCAAAATTAAATCGGAACGGAACTGGGTTTGTCAGTAGTCATTTCGTTCCGTTCGACCCAAATAGCGCTGCTCTCCCATGGATCGGAACCATTCCGGCTGTAACAACTTTGAATGGAATGTATTAGCTATTTCTCATAGAGAGTTCCAATTTAATCCCGAAGGTCAGCAATCCCGAATAGAATTGGACCCGAATGAATTTTAAGAACTTCTGACGTGCTTGTTATTTGACTAGTAACTCATGGTGATAATCAGGCATTATTGCTATTCAGGATTGCTGCCCTTCGGGATCAAGAGAGTTCGATATTGCTGGAACCTATCAAAAGAATGTGTTGAAAACGTATTCAGGGGCATCTAGAATGCAGGTACTCGAAACACGCGAAACCAAGTGCATGTTTTTAAAACGTTCAGCGAACGTTCTGTGCTGTCTCGGTAGCCACTAACACATAACCCTTTTTGTGTGCACATGAATTCGAAAAGGGGCATGTGTTAGTGGCCTTAGTATCACCCCTTACAATTTCGACTGGCGAACATGGAACTTTTTTGTCCATTACAGCTGGGTAGCAGAGTCCGCGTACCCTGACTCGGATTTCTACGCGAAACTTTGTGCACATATGTAACTTTTATACAAGGAACGGAAGTGAGTTACACTTCCCTTCGATGGCAATGCCCATCTGACAAAATAGTCTGCAGGGGGCATGAACTCAAATGAATAATCTTGAGAACGATATTCAGCGCCACCTGAGTTAAGCGCAGGAACTAAATGGGAATCCCATTGATGTATATAACACATTGAATTGTTTATACTCATACATTCGTGAATCAGCATATATGTATGTGATGTGTGTGAAGTTGCTGACATAACCTATATTGATGTGAGTTTTTCTGCTATTCTTTCAATTATTATTCATTTAGTTCATATCCAGCTTTCATGTATTGATTGATTGTATTTTTCAATCGTATTTATAGGTGACTTATGGAATATAGACGTCTCTGAAGTAAGTAGTACCATATTCAATCAACAATAATGAATATTATATCAATAATAATTCAGCAATCATAACATAGCGGTCAATGGGGTGAGTAAAAACGGTCTCGGTCTCGAATTTGGCATCACTGGACTCTGATGGTGTTAGTGTGGAACTTTCTCCCCCTCCCTAGTCCCAATCCCCACCTTTCGCTTTTGCGGAGGCGCGAGTATTTGGAAGTCTTACAGAGTTACCGTAATCCTGATTGTAGGCTGAGGGTTAACTACGTCACGGAACGTGCGGAATGAGCGGCACCAATCGAAGTCATTCCGCTGTTTTCTCTTCCCTCCTGTCCCATGAACGGAAAGAGTAGCGGATCACGGTACCAATTCTTCCCAAGTATGCCCAGTTTTATCTGATTTCATACAACAGTCACTAAAAATTCTGAAAATCTATTGGTACTGCGATTCACTTTCCGCTACTTCTTCCGTTTGTGGGACAGTAGGGAAGAGCAATCAGCGGAATGACATTGAGTGATGCCACTCACTCCACACGTTCCGTTCCGTTGTTGATTTTCATTGCATGGGACGGCAGCCTTACTACTCTCGTTGAGAGCATTTTGTGGAGTCTGGAGTAACTAAGATTTCTTCATCCAAAATACTTGAAGGGGACTCAATTAAATGGAATCAAGGGCCTATCACATGCGTGGGTTTGATCTTCCAAAGTTGCACCTCCAAATCAAGAAGAAGGGAGATTTTTGAATGGTATTGAGAGATCACGATCATGTCGGATGGATGAAATCCATCCTAAAATTTTTCTCCGTCTTGAATCGGAATTGCAAATTTGGAATATCATACTGAGAATGTTCGAAAATCTGCCAGTTCCGAGTCGTATTTTACACGGAAGAAACCGCATAGACTCCAGCAAAACTCTCTTGAATAGAATCCAATTGACATTCTGAACGAGGATTCCTACCAGATAACACACGGAGAATTCATTCTCAAAAACAAGAATAGAATTCTTCAAGAACTCTCCTCGAACTAAGGAATTCATAAAGAGCTGTGGAGGAATTCAATGTTTGGGACATCGAACAGTTCATTGAGAATGCTGAAAGTACTGTTTCGGTGCTCTCAAACAACTCGTTGATGTCCCCAACATTGAACTCTTCCAGAGCTCTTTATGAATTAATTAGTGCGAAGAGAGTTCTTGAGGGATTCTATTCTTGTTTTTGGAGAAGAATTCTTCGTGTGTTACCTGGACTTACTTTGTAGCAGCCATTAGCCCTCCAGAATTTCAATGAAGCGAGAAAAGAATTGGTCGAACCGATACGGAATTCGTATTTGGTCAACTTCAGCGTCATTGAAACAATGTAGGTTTCCCAGGTCTCACCGCGTGGAGGTTGCTGCTGATGGAGACCCACCCCCCTCCTCTGTCTTCACATTATTCTTTTTTCCGAAAAATTTCATCCCGATAACTCATCGGTTGTACGACACTTTGAGATATCGAACGATGAAATTCGGAAAACAGAAGCGAATACAGAGATCTTTCGCTACGACTGAGATGAGAATTTATTATTAGCGGTCTAAGTAGAATTAAAGGAATCCTCTGCGGATTCGTTTATGTCTACTTGGAGATAATTGCGTTGCCGATAAATACCCGAGATTTCGTTTGGAAGTATCTTACCCGAAAACCGGCATGAAACTGAATTACAATTACGTTAGAATATTAGCGTTCCGGCTTGAATTTTTCCTTTCGATCGCGATGTTGGACCGTATCGCGCCAAACGTGAAGTTGCGATCTGTTTGGAAATTACGTTTCAATTGATCCGATATAAAGCGGGTAACCGGAATTTTTACCGAACGACCGACGAATGTTCGCTATTAGTTCGTACCGTTCATGACCTTGGGGCAGAGAATATTATGTAATTAATATCGGATGAACAATGATTCGCGAAGAATATCGAGCTACCGCGTTTAGTGATGCCACAAGAAACGAGAGAATCGAGACAACGGAAGGAATACACGAAACGAGAAAAATGATGCGATGGAAAACGAGGAACGATGTTGTGCAAAAAATATAATCAAATCAAATCAAATCAAATATGTTGAAATGACGAGACTAGGTGAGACGAAACTAAACGAAACAACGCACCAAAAAATTAAGACGACACAAGAATTCCATGGCGAACAACAAATCGATACCAGAGTGATTTGATGAGGAACGAAAATTCAGTGTGCAACAGTGAAGAATGATGGAGTATCGAGATGAGAAAAAACGAGGAAGACTCTATCCAAGAAATTCACGAAATGAGACGAAGATGATTTGATGACAAACGAAAATTCGATGTGAAACGGTGAAAAGTGAGACTGCTTGGAAAAATGTTGAAATGTCGAAAGGAGACAAGAGCCCATTCTCGTCTCGTGGCATCACTAACCGCGTTCAAGCCACCTGCGTCCCGCGACTATTAATATAATTAACGGATTTACATAATTTACCGCGCTTTTCAAGATAAAAGATGGAACTAGGTAATCTTTGCCCCAAAGTATATTGAAAACCCCGGAAATATTGCAATTAAGTTACGATTCAAACCGAGATAAAACGGAAAACGCGCCGTTTCACCGATCAACCGATTTTTCGCCGACACGTCGAATATAGTTTTGAATGAGTCCCGAATTTCGAAATTTTTAACCCGAGTTCCGGTCCGAATTTTTCCTCTAAATTTCCAGTTTTATTCGTTTTATCGAACGCGGCGACCGACCGAGATGTCCTTCCTACTGATTCGTGTCGTTTATGACCTTGGTGCAAAGAAAATCATCTGATTAGTGTAATATGTATATCATGTGGTAAAAAGTTTCAAGGGGACTCTGAAGCTACCGCGATGAATCTACCCGCGCGCCGCCTTGAAACTTTTTCCATGATCCCCTCGGCTAGACCCGACTGACCGAGACCGCAACAAGTTGCGAATCACTGCGTGTTGCACGTGAGGTAGGATGAAGCCTCAAGGAGGCTCTTTCGAGACGAAAATCATTATAACGAACGAATAGCGTACCGCGCGGATCGAATTGAAAAAGGGGAACAAATTCTCTTTCCACCAAGGTACAATGGAAAACGCGGGAATTTTTCAATTACGTTATGATCGACCCGATATGAAGTGCAGGAACGAATGGTTTTGCTGAACGACCGAGGCACTTATCTTTTTAATCCTGCAGTACCGCGAATGATTCACGAATAACGTTCCTAATAGATATCACGCGAGAAAAAAGTGAAATCGAATCTCATCCATATAACCGATTTTTCGGTTACGGGCCTGAAGTTTTTTCTGACGTTACATTCTTCTCACTAAACGCAAAATCACGATTACCGCGCGTCTATTGGGGAAATTCACGAATATAGGTTCGCAATGAGTGGGATGTGAAAAGTAATTAATTTTAAAAACGGATGTGAGATGGAGTCCTAGCTACGTAGTATTATTTGAGTCCCGTCGTCAAATTTTCCCTCTGATCTTATCATCCGACGCGTTATACCTGAACCGATGTCACGATTACCGCGATGTATTTACGCGAATAAATTCTCATCGAGTTATTTGCAAAAAATAAACATACTAATAAGTTTAGAGACAATTTAGCATCAATGAAACCCCAAAAAGTATGTCACATAAAAAACGAATCGTACACTTCGTTGTTTATGCGTGCTGAAAGAAAAAACATGATTGTTCCATGCATTGTATTCAATGACCAAGCCTAGAGGCAATGTAAGGTAAATCGAGAAGAATTTGAATACAGCACGGAATTAAAATCGACTTCTGATTCTGTTCCCTCATATTTCGCACAAGTTTCCCTACCCACATGATACCTATGTCCTTCAAATTTTCATCAATTAAATATTTCCTATGAAAAAACCTCTGACGCACTTGTATAATATTTATGTTCAATTTCAAAAACGTTCCCACATACCATTTGGATTCGGAAGAGGAGAGCAAATGGGGTCTCCTCTACCGTATCGTGTATGATCCGCTCTGTTCCGTTCATTCCTGGATGTTTTGCTTCCTCGTTAGAGGGCAGCTTTGTAATAGTTTCCGAAGACCAAAAATCTCTTCATCTCCGAAATCAGAATTCCTTGGACCCAAATGTCCCTCTGGACTCTAGGAAGAATATTGGTTCCGCGTCTGTCCCTTTGTCCATCTATCTGGCAACGGACTGCGGACGCGCATATCTTCCGTTCTACTATCCGGTCCAGATTAAATTATTACCGAAGTCGTAAATTGGAAGGATGACGGTCCCATATGAGTTCCAGCCCAATCCATCCAGAGCAATTGGATGAAGAAGGATGAATATGGGGAAAAATTATGATTTTCGCGGACGTGCGTATCTAACTTTTGAATTATCCGATTCCCACGGTGGTCCCATATGAATTTCAGTTGAATCAATTGACTGGTGAGAATTTGTCCCTTCGAAGTGAATATATTTGGGGATTTTTTCATAGCACGTGTTTTTTATAATCCAATGATCCGAATATCATGTGATCGGTCGATTCAACGAAATTGATTCATACCGTTGTATGGAGAAATAATTGCAGATATTTTCTATCTCAACCTCGTTTCATTCATCTTGATTGGAAGTTAGATTTCATATCACACTTTATCATGAATTCAAAAACACAAGGCAATTTCTCATAGAAAGAACTCTATGAGCTCTGGGAGGAGTCTGATAAATGGAACGAAGTTGAGAAGATGATGGAGGTGATGATTATATCGAATCGGAAAAAACAACAGGGGCCACTGCTATTTCTCCCGATTGTGTTCCACGTTATAACGACTCTGTCGACATTTGAATACATATTGATAATGATACAAACAAAAAAAGATACCGCGAATTCATCTGGATTTCAGAATAGTTATGACGTGGAATAAAATAGTTATGTTAGTAGAAAACACACATACCCATGCACATGCACTCACATCCATTCCATCACAAATTCCTGGTCCTTAAAGTACATGGGGGTGATAATATATTTGAGAAAATGTCTGCAAATATTTTTCCAATATACGGAATATCCTTGAATCTGGATGATATAGATAACATTTGAAAATCAAATCATCAAGCTACCTTATATCAAAATTGTTTGGTATTTCTAAATGCGCTCTTCCAAATAAATAGAATATACTATTCGATATAAACTAATAGTTTTTATCAAATCTTATATTCACTTTAAGCGTCACATTATCACATCTCTTTTCCAACGCGATTCAAAGTGCCGTTTCCTTCGCGAATAGAATACATTATTCGATACGAATTTCAATCCTTCGTAACAAGTATTATATCCTTTCTAGGCATCGCGGAACGAATTTCTCTCCGACCAGATATTAGTAACATCAGGTATGCGCGATTCTCCTTCCGTTGATATCCAGACAGGCGGACAGAGAGACAGAGAGTGAGGGGGAAGGGAGGGTAACACAGAAGGAAAGAAAAAAAAGGAAAAACAAGACGGCCACATAGAAACGGGGCCGCCATAAACTGAAAAGGACGATGACACAAGAAAGAAACAGATACACAGCCACATAAATTAAAAGAGGGAGGAGAACATAGAAACCAAGTTTTTCCTCGACTTCGGAGAGAAATTTTGGTATCGGAGATTTTCATTCTAGAAAGAAATGGATTTTCGGTCTCTCGAAACTGTCACAAAGCTTCCCTTTAACGAGAGAACATTACCCTGGATAATTTATTCAACCGAATGCCCTCTCCCACATGAATTGAATATACTATTCGATATAAACTAATGGTTCGTATCAAATTTTACATTCATTCTGAGCACCGCATTATCGAATTCATTCCTACCGCGAGATGACATGCCTTTTCTCCTGACGGATGGAATACATTATTCGATACGAGCTATAATTTTTCGTATCAAATATTATATCCCTCCCAGGCATTGTGAAATGATTATCTGTTTATAACCTTGATCTATCCCTGCACGCGCGTACTTGCGCTGAATTGTTGCTTTTATAAATGTTTTTCCAAACAATTCAGGCAGATTTATGTCAGAAAAAATTCCGTGACGCATGAAAACCGAGACGCGAATGTGATTTGGAAATTACGCGGAAAATAAAAACATCAGACTCTAAATTAATGAAATATATGAGAAAAGAACAAGTCGATGAGGAAGGTTTGATTCACCATCTTTTGCCTCTAGACTTGTCATTTTCGAGTGAAAAATATATCCATGCAGTTCGTCTGCTTCAGAAGTTGTGTGATTGATTCATTAATCATGAATGCAGTTTCTGATCAAAGCCTATACATTTTAATTTGTCGAATTGAATCAAATAATGTCAAACCACACGACTTCATCCACAGGATTGATAATAAAAAGAAAAATGGAATCAAATATCTACCACCCGTCGCCGAACAGCAAAGACGCGAGTATCCTCCGAGTTGCTAAACAAACAATACAAATATTGAATTGAAACTCGTGAACTCATGAATAAACATTTAAAATACAATTATCTTTCGTTGTTCACTAGCATTACATAATATCTGAAGGGAATGTACTTCGTTATCGAATTCGCAAACCAATTCCCTTCCTCAACATTATGCAGCGTTGAAACATCGGATTATTATATTTAAACTATCTCCAATGAGATCTGAACGAATCAAACGGATGAACTCACCTGTTTGGCGACGACTGCTCGCTGCGAATGGTCCTCAACTCCCAACTGCACCACACGAACCCTCAAGCGCGTCTGAATTGGATAGTTGAGCAAACTGGACTGATGGCTCGCTGCTTTTGATCCCACCACTGCCCTCGCTGGGTGCTTCCGTTACCGAAGAAATAATGGGGAGCGGGTTATCTTTTGACCAATCGAAAATTAGGGATTTTTCCTTTTCAATTTTTCAATCCGTCGAAAGATACCTCCTCACTACTCTCCACTCCCCCGAGGTGTCGAGAGCACCCACTACTTGTGTACGGTTAGAGAGTTCACGATCAAATGCCGGTCTCCCTCAGGGGTCTCTATTTATAGAGTTCTCCGATATGGGACTCAACCAATCAGGCGCTGTCTTACTTGACGTTGTTCATTGGTCATTTGAACTCGAGTGGGGATGGCGAGAAGAAGAGTCCTCACAATGAGACCAACGGAAGGAGAAAAATGTTGGAAATCTGAATCATATTGATTTTGGGTTGAGGAAATTGAAATTCCCACTTTTGAATTCTCATTTCATGAACCATTGATGATCGACAAGAAATTTTTCACGAGGAAAATGTTTATTCCGAAGACTTCCAATGGGCTATATTCTTTATTCTCCATTTTGACGAACATTGTTTTTCTTCTCGTTCTACTGATCTCCCGAATCACATTCGAAATGTGTTCGAGTGCTCGACGAGTTATCAAATCCAGACCTTCAATTCTATAATCCGGGAAGAGGAACAGTCCTTTCTATTTTCAAATTCATCGGTAATTTTTCCGCTTTATAGGGGAAGCTTTGTTCTCGAGAAATAATGATCGTTATATTTTCAGAATATGTATTTACAAATGGTCAACATCGCTCATATAATAATGTGAAAATGTATTCCAATTTGTTTCATATTCATTCAAGGTCCGTTCAACAAGAGGTTTTGTTTGGGATCATTGTGTACCGCTCAGGTATATCGGAGAGGTATATAGAGCGGATTGTCTTTGTTCTTATTCATTACCGTGTGACTTCGAAGTTTTCCAATGTTAGCTTTATGGTGTGATCAAATGAAACTTGACATCTCCAATTTACATTTCACACGGATGTATTTTGAGAGTTTGTACAACTGACAAAAAAAAATGGTTCCCCGTTGTGGGAAAATTCAATGCAATAATTTTGGTGAGGATTTGTTCCCAATTTTACCGCGAATAATGTTCTCAATAATACTCGATGGAAATTATGGAACTGAAATAATCGAGATTGGAAAAACACTACACATATGTATGGCCACGCTTTGAAAAATTTCTTCTATAACGAAGCACCATGATGTCTAGTATAATATCTCGATTATCAAGAAGCTTTCCGGAGCTCCGAAAACACCACTTTCTATGAATTCATCGTTGAGAATATCAATTTTTGTGGAAGACATTTTTTCTGCGTGTTCGGATACAACTTTCTGCACTGTCCAACTTCATATTACACTTGAATGTATTCTAGGAGATTTGATAATCAGAATAATATACTCGATATCATCATGCGTCGTTTTAGAAAAGATTCCTCAAAGCATGGGCAAAGATATGTGAAGTCCTTCTTCAATCTTGATTATTTCAGTTTCATAACTTTCATTAAGTATTATTGGGAATATCATTCGCCTCTACATTGGAAACATATTCTCACAAGAATTGTTGCATTGAATTTTCCCACAACGGAGCACCATTGCTTTTTGTCAATTATACAGAGTCTTAAAATACGTCCGTCTGAAATGTAGAATGGAGATGTTAGGAGTTTCATTCAAACACGCGGGGAATGTCACATTCACAGCATTTTTCTTCTGATATTCTCACAATATTCGTGGCATCATATCCTGAGAATATTTCAACAGTCTCACTCAAACATTCTGAGAATGTCCGTTGAATATTCGAATATACTCAACGTATATTCTGAGAAGATTCTAAGATTGTTCAAGATCAACATATTTAAAATCACCAACATTCTTCACTTGGATGTATTTTAGAAGGTTTGATGATCGAGATATTATACTAGATATCATGGTGCTTCGTTATAGAAGAAATTTTTCAAAGCGTGGCCATACATATGTGTAGTGTTTTTCCAATCTCGATTATTTCAGTTCCATAATTTCCATCGAGTATTATTGAGAACATTATTCGCGGTAAAATTGGGAACAAATCCTCACCAAAATTATTGCATTGAATTTTCCCACAACGGGGAACCATTTTTTTTTGTCAGTTGTACAAACTCTCAAAATACATCCGTGTGAAATGTAAATTGGAGATGTCAAGTTTCATTTGATCACACCATAAAGCTAACATTGGAAAACTTCGAAGTCACACGGTAATGAATAAGAACAAAGACAATCCGCTCTATATACCTCTCCGATATACCTGAGCGGTACACAATGATCCCAAACAAAACCTCTTGTTGAACGGACCTTGAATGAATATGAAACAAATTGGAATACATTTTCACATTATTATATGAGCGATGTTGACCATTTGTAAATACATATTCTGAAAATATAACGATCATTATTTCTCGAGAACAAAGCTTCCCCTATAAAGCGGAAAAATTACCGATGAATTTGAAAATAGAAAGGACTGTTCCTCTTCCCGGATTATAGAATTGAAGGTCTGGATTTGATAACTCGTCGAGCACTCGAACACATTTCGAATGTGATTCGGGAGATCAGTAGAACGAGAAGAAAAACAATGTTCGTCAAAATGGAGAATAAAGAATATAGCCCATTGGAAGTCTTCGGAATAAACATTTTCCTCGTGAAAAATTTCTTGTCGATCATCAATGGTTCATGAAATGAGAATTCAAAAGTGGGAATTTCAATTTCCTCAACCCAAAATCAATATGATTCAGATTTCCAACATTTTTCTCCTTCCGTTGGTCTCATTGTGAGGACTCTTCTTCTCGCCATCCCCACTCGAGTTCAAATGACCAATGAACAACGTCAAGTAAGACAGCGCCTGATTGGTTGAGTCCCATATCGGAGAACTCTATAAATAGAGACCCCTGAGGGAGACCGGCATTTGATCGTGAACTCTCTAACCGTACACAAGTAGTGGGTGCTCTCGACACCTCGGGGGAGTGGAGAGTAGTGAGGAGGTATCTTTCGACGGATTGAAAAATTGAAAAGGAAAAATCCCTAATTTTCGATTGGTCAAAAGATAACCCGCTCCCCATTATTTCTTCGGTAACGGAAGCACCCAGCGAGGGCAGTGGTGGGATCAAAAGCAGCGAGCCATCAGTCCAGTTTGCTCAACTATCCAATTCAGACGCGCTTGAGGGTTCGTGTGGTGCAGTTGGGAGTTGAGGACCATTCGCAGCGAGCAGTCGTCGCCAAACAGGTGAGTTCATCCGTTTGATTCGTTCAGATCTCATTGGAGATAGTTTAAATATAATAATCCGATGTTTCAACGCTGCATAATGTTGAGGAAGGGAATTGGTTTGCGAATTCGATAACGAAGTACATTCCCTTCAGATATTATGTAATGCTAGTGAACAACGAAAGATAATTGTATTTTAAATGTTTATTCATGAGTTCACGAGTTTCAATTCAATATTTGTATTGTTTGTTTAGCAACTCGGAGGATACTCGCGTCTTTGCTGTTCGGCGACGGGTGGTAGATATTTGATTCCATTTTTCTTTTTATTATCAATCCTGTGGATGAAGTCGTGTGGTTTGACATTATTTGATTCAATTCGACAAATTAAAATGTATAGGCTTTGATCAGAAACTGCATTCATGATTAATGAATCAATCACACAACTTCTGAAGCAGACGAACTGCATGGATATATTTTTCACTCGAAAATGACAAGTCTAGAGGCAAAAGATGGTGAATCAAACCTTCCTCATCGACTTGTTCTTTTCTCATATATTTCATTAATTTAGAGTCTGATGTTTTTATTTTCCGCGTAATTTCCAAATCACATTCGCGTCTCGGTTTTCATGCGTCACGGAATTTTTTCTGACATAAATCTGCCTGAATTGTTTGGAAAAACATTTATAAAAGCAACAATTCAGCGCAAGTACGCGCGTGCAGGGATAGATCAAGGTTATAAACAGATAATCATTTCACAATGCCTGGGAGGGATATAATATTTGATACGAAAAATTATAGCTCGTATCGAATAATGTATTCCATCCGTCAGGAGAAAAGGCATGTCATCTCGCGGTAGGAATGAATTCGATAATGCGGTGCTCAGAATGAATGTAAAATTTGATACGAACCATTAGTTTATATCGAATAGTATATTCAATTCATGTGGGAGAGGGCATTCGGTTGAATAAATTATCCAGGGTAATGTTCTCTCGTTAAAGGGAAGCTTTGTGACAGTTTCGAGAGACCGAAAATCCATTTCTTTCTAGAATGAAAATCTCCGATACCAAAATTTCTCTCCGAAGTCGAGGAAAAACTTGGTTTCTATGTTCTCCTCCCTCTTTTAATTTATGTGGCTGTGTATCTGTTTCTTTCTTGTGTCATCGTCCTTTTCAGTTTATGGCGGCCCCGTTTCTATGTGGCCGTCTTGTTTTTCCTTTTTCTTTCCTTCTGTGTTACCCTCCCTTCCCCCTCACTCTCTGTCTCTCTGTCCGCCTGTCTGGATATCAACGGAAGGAGAATCGCGCATACCTGATGTTACTAATATCTGGTCGGAGAGAAATTCGTTCCGCGATGCCTAGAAAGGATATAATACTTGTTACGAAGGATTGAAATTCGTATCGAATAATGTATTCTATTCGCGAAGGAAACGGCACTTTGAATCGCGTTGGAAAAGAGATGTGATAATGTGACGCTTAAAGTGAATATAAGATTTGATAAAACTATTAGTTTATATCGAATAGTATATTCTATTTATTTGGAAGAGCGCATTTAGAAATACCAAACAATTTTGATATAAGGTAGCTTGATGATTTGATTTTCAAATGTTATCTATATCATCCAGATTCAAGGATATTCCGTATATTGGAAAAATATTTGCAGACATTTTCTCAAATATATTATCACCCCCATGTACTTTAAGGACCAGGAATTTGTGATGGAATGGATGTGAGTGCATGTGCATGGGTATGTGTGTTTTCTACTAACATAACTATTTTATTCCACGTCATAACTATTCTGAAATCCAGATGAATTCGCGGTATCTTTTTGTTTGTATCATTATCAATATGTATTCAAATGTCGACAGAGTCGTTATAACGTGGAACACAATCGGGAGAAATAGCAGTGGCCCCTGTTGTTTTTTCCGATTCGATATAATCATCACCTCCATCATCTTCTCAACTTCGTTCCATTTATCAGACTCCTCCCAGAGCTCATAGAGTTCTTTCTATGAGAAATTGCCTTGTGTTTTTGAATTCATGATAAAGTGTGATATGAAATCTAACTTCCAATCAAGATGAATGAAACGAGGTTGAGATAGAAAATATCTGCAATTATTTCTCCATACAACGGTATGAATCAATTTCGTTGAATCGACCGATCACATGATATTCGGATCATTGGATTATAAAAACACGTGCTATGAAAAATCCCCAAATATATTCACTTCGAAGGGACAAATTCTCACCAGTCAATTGATTCAACTGAAATTCATATGGGACCACCGTGGGAATCGGATAATTCAAAGTTAGATACGCACGTCCGCGAAAATCATAATTTTTCCCCATATTCATCCTTCTTCATCCAATTGCTCTGGATGGATTGGGCTGGAACTCATATGGGACCGTCATCCTTCCAATTTACGACTTCGGTAATAATTTAATCTGGACTGATAGTAGAACGGAAGATATGCGCGTCCGCAGTCCGTTGCCAGATAGATGGACAAAGGGACAGACGCGGAACCAATATTCTTCCTAGAGTCCAGAGGGACATTTGGGTCCAAGGAATTCTGATTTCGGAGATGAAGAGATTTTTGGTCTTCGGAAACTATTACAAAGCTGCCCTCTAACGAGGAAGCAAAACATCCAGGAATGAACGGAACAGAGCGGATCATACACGATACGGTAGAGGAGACCCCATTTGCTCTCCTCTTCCGAATCCAAATGGTATGTGGGAACGTTTTTGAAATTGAACATAAATATTATACAAGTGCGTCAGAGGTTTTTTCATAGGAAATATTTAATTGATGAAAATTTGAAGGACATAGGTATCATGTGGGTAGGGAAACTTGTGCGAAATATGAGGGAACAGAATCAGAAGTCGATTTTAATTCCGTGCTGTATTCAAATTCTTCTCGATTTACCTTACATTGCCTCTAGGCTTGGTCATTGAATACAATGCATGGAACAATCATGTTTTTTCTTTCAGCACGCATAAACAACGAAGTGTACGATTCGTTTTTTATGTGACATACTTTTTGGGGTTTCATTGATGCTAAATTGTCTCTAAACTTATTAGTATGTTTATTTTTTGCAAATAACTCGATGAGAATTTATTCGCGTAAATACATCGCGGTAATCGTGACATCGGTTCAGGTATAACGCGTCGGATGATAAGATCAGAGGGAAAATTTGACGACGGGACTCAAATAATACTACGTAGCTAGGACTCCATCTCACATCCGTTTTTAAAATTAATTACTTTTCACATCCCACTCATTGCGAACCTATATTCGTGAATTTCCCCAATAGACGCGCGGTAATCGTGATTTTGCGTTTAGTGAGAAGAATGTAACGTCAGAAAAAACTTCAGGCCCGTAACCGAAAAATCGGTTATATGGATGAGATTCGATTTCACTTTTTTCTCGCGTGATATCTATTAGGAACGTTATTCGTGAATCATTCGCGGTACTGCAGGATTAAAAAGATAAGTGCCTCGGTCGTTCAGCAAAACCATTCGTTCCTGCACTTCATATCGGGTCGATCATAACGTAATTGAAAAATTCCCGCGTTTTCCATTGTACCTTGGTGGAAAGAGAATTTGTTCCCCTTTTTCAATTCGATCCGCGCGGTACGCTATTCGTTCGTTATAATGATTTTCGTCTCGAAAGAGCCTCCTTGAGGCTTCATCCTACCTCACGTGCAACACGCAGTGATTCGCAACTTGTTGCGGTCTCGGTCAGTCGGGTCTAGCCGAGGGGATCATGGAAAAAGTTTCAAGGCGGCGCGCGGGTAGATTCATCGCGGTAGCTTCAGAGTCCCCTTGAAACTTTTTACCACATGATATACATATTACACTAATCAGATGATTTTCTTTGCACCAAGGTCATAAACGACACGAATCAGTAGGAAGGACATCTCGGTCGGTCGCCGCGTTCGATAAAACGAATAAAACTGGAAATTTAGAGGAAAAATTCGGACCGGAACTCGGGTTAAAAATTTCGAAATTCGGGACTCATTCAAAACTATATTCGACGTGTCGGCGAAAAATCGGTTGATCGGTGAAACGGCGCGTTTTCCGTTTTATCTCGGTTTGAATCGTAACTTAATTGCAATATTTCCGGGGTTTTCAATATACTTTGGGGCAAAGATTACCTAGTTCCATCTTTTATCTTGAAAAGCGCGGTAAATTATGTAAATCCGTTAATTATATTAATAGTCGCGGGACGCAGGTGGCTTGAACGCGGTTAGTGATGCCACGAGACGAGAATGGGCTCTTGTCTCCTTTCGACATTTCAACATTTTTCCAAGCAGTCTCACTTTTCACCGTTTCACATCGAATTTTCGTTTGTCATCAAATCATCTTCGTCTCATTTCGTGAATTTCTTGGATAGAGTCTTCCTCGTTTTTTCTCATCTCGATACTCCATCATTCTTCACTGTTGCACACTGAATTTTCGTTCCTCATCAAATCACTCTGGTATCGATTTGTTGTTCGCCATGGAATTCTTGTGTCGTCTTAATTTTTTGGTGCGTTGTTTCGTTTAGTTTCGTCTCACCTAGTCTCGTCATTTCAACATATTTGATTTGATTTGATTTGATTATATTTTTTGCACAACATCGTTCCTCGTTTTCCATCGCATCATTTTTCTCGTTTCGTGTATTCCTTCCGTTGTCTCGATTCTCTCGTTTCTTGTGGCATCACTAAACGCGGTAGCTCGATATTCTTCGCGAATCATTGTTCATCCGATATTAATTACATAATATTCTCTGCCCCAAGGTCATGAACGGTACGAACTAATAGCGAACATTCGTCGGTCGTTCGGTAAAAATTCCGGTTACCCGCTTTATATCGGATCAATTGAAACGTAATTTCCAAACAGATCGCAACTTCACGTTTGGCGCGATACGGTCCAACATCGCGATCGAAAGGAAAAATTCAAGCCGGAACGCTAATATTCTAACGTAATTGTAATTCAGTTTCATGCCGGTTTTCGCAAGATACTTCCAAACGAAATCTCGGGTATTTATCGGCAACGCAATTATCTCCAAGTAGACATAAACGAATCCGCAGAGGATTCCTTTAATTCTACTTAGACCGCTAATAATAAATTCTCATCTCAGTCGTAGCGAAAGATCTCTGTATTCGCTTCTGTTTTCCGAATTTCATCGTTCGATATCTCAAAGTGTCGTACAACCGATGAGTTATCGGGATGAAATTTTTCGGAAAAAAGAATAATGTGAAGACAGAGGAGGGGGGTGGGTCTCCATCAGCAGCAACCTCCACGCGGTGAGACCTGGGAAACCTACATTGTTTCAATGACGCTGAAGTTGACCAAATACGAATTCCGTATCGGTTCGACCAATTCTTTTCTCGCTTCATTGAAATTCTGGAGGGCTAATGGCTGCTACAAAGTAAGTCCAGGTAACACACGAAGAATTCTTCTCCAAAAACAAGAATAGAATCCCTCAAGAACTCTCTTCGCACTAATTAATTCATAAAGAGCTCTGGAAGAGTTCAATGTTGGGGACATCAACGAGTTGTTTGAGAGCACCGAAACAGTACTTTCAGCATTCTCAATGAACTGTTCGATGTCCCAAACATTGAATTCCTCCACAGCTCTTTATGAATTCCTTAGTTCGAGGAGAGTTCTTGAAGAATTCTATTCTTGTTTTTGAGAATGAATTCTCCGTGTGTTATCTGGTAGGAATCCTCGTTCAGAATGTCAATTGGATTCTATTCAAGAGAGTTTTGCTGGAGTCTATGCGGTTTCTTCCGTGTAAAATACGACTCGGAACCAGCGATGCCATTATTCCCTAGAAAAATCCGTAGCATCTAATGATTGGTCATTTCTTGTACAACCAGCCAATTATGTTTTCAGTTTGGAAAGGAATGACCAATCACGAAAAATCTACGGATTTTTCTAGGGAATAATGGCATCACTGCTTCGGAAGCCTTCAATAGGTTCGTTCGTTCTACGTATTCTGGGTTGTTTCAACTTGTAACAAACCAATTATTTCGTTCCTATAATGGGAAATAACGAATCCAAAATACTTGGAGCAAATTGGGGTAACTTGGGACACCACTAAACGAACTTAGCTTATATATCTTTTGCAGCAATATCCCTGGCTTCAGGTTCATATTAGTTACATTTTTTCGTACAATATTTATACAGTCAAACGAACTTACCTGAAGTGAAGTTCGACTGGGATTATACAAAAGTCCCGTTCGAGATGATTACATGGTAGTAGGACCTCGTTCCGCTAGATGTCACAACGTTCAGAGTTTTAAAAAAACCTCTTGTCAACCCCTATTCCCGGTTCTCTTCCATCTTCATTATTTTAGAGCGAATACAAAAAATTGCGCGGGAAAAAATTTCGGGTCGGGATGAAATTAACAATCTTTATTTGGGTTCGGGAGTAATCATCTCGAACGGGACTTTTGTATAATCCCAGTCGAACTTCACTTTTTTTTCCATAATTTCTTTTTGACATTTTTTTTTTCCCGGAATTTAAACCAATTGCTCTCGGGTTTTTAGGCCCCGGAATTTTCTCCCAAAACGTGAATTTTAAAAACTTTTAAAAATTCAAAAGAGCCTGCAGGAAGTTTAAGGGTTAAAAAATAACATTTTTGGAGGGAAAATATTTGATTCCAAAAAATAGCTCGTTCCCAAAATGATTCCTCCGTCAGAAAACCTTATTCGGGTTGAAGAATTCATTGGTTAGAATGAATTTTTTTATTGGAAATTTTATCGAATGTAATTATTCATTAAAAGGGTTTTTTTGGGGTTTATCGGGTTCTCTCGTTAAAAACGGGCATTTTGAAACCGAAATCCATTTTTTCCCAAAAAAAATCTGATCCAAAATTTCTTTCCGAAACCAGGAAAAATTGGGTTTAGGTCCTTTAATTATGGGTTTTTCTGGTTTTTCTTGCTTTGGTTCAATTTTTGGCGTTTCTTTCCGTTTGTTTTTCCTTTCCCTTTTTGTTCCCCCCTTTTCAATCCTTTTTTGGGCCCTGTTGGTTAACGGGGGAAAACCCTAAACCTTTTTATAATATCTTTTGGGAAAAAATTGGGTTTGGTTCCTAAAAGTTTTAAAATTTTTTACAAATTTAAATTTTAAAAGAATTAATTTTAAATTTGCGGGGGGCCCCAAAAACCCGTTGGAAAAAATGTGAAATGTTCCCCTTAAAGTAATTAAAATTTATAAAACTTTGTTTTTTTCCCTATTTTCTTTTATTTAATTTAGAAATACCCAAAAAAATTTTTTTTAAAATAGTTTGGGTAAAAACAAAATCTTTATTTGGGGTTTAAAGGGTAATTCCATTTGAAAAATTTGAACATTTCTCAAATTTTTTCAATGTACTTTAAACCCGGTTTTGAGGGTTAAAGTAGTTATTTAGGGTAGGGTTTTTTTCTAACTCTATTTTAATTTCCCCGTCTTAAAACGAAACAATAACCTTTTCTTTTTTTAAAAATTTTCAAAATTTTTAAAAGCACAATCCTTTTAATAAAAAATTTTAAAATACTCCCTTTTTTTTTTTCCATTCGATATAATTCCCCTCCAAAATTTCTAATTCTTTCCTTTTTCGATTCCCCCAATTTATAAAATTTTTTTATAAAATTCCCGGTTTTTTAAAAAATTTATAAATTTTTATTCTTAAATCCAAACAAAATGAATAACGGTTGGTGAAATTTGAAATTTCCCCAAAACTAGAACCTTTCTTGATCCACCGATCCTTATATTCATCATTATTATAAAAAAAGTGCTTGAAAATCCCCAAAAATTTTACTTAAAAAAAAATTTTACCACTTTTCAACAAATTTTATGGGCCACCCTGGGAACGGAAATTCAAAAGTTTGAAAGAAATGGGAAAAATAATTTTTCCCCATATTTCCTTTTCTTTTAATTTTAGGGTTGGGTAACTAAGGGGCCGGATTTTCCCAAAAACCGGGAAAATTAATTGACGGTTGAACCCGGGTTTCCTTTTGTTTTTTAGAAAATTTAAAAGGGCCCCCGCAATAATTTTCCCAGTAAGGGACTTTGGCCCCTTTTTGTTTCCAAAGAAAATTTTGGTCCTTTAAACAAACAAAAATTTTCCAACGGGGAAAAAAAACTTTTTTAAAAAACCAAGACCCAAGTATCCATACGGTTTGGGGCCCCCTTTGCCCCCTTTAAAAAATTTTTAAAAATTTTTAAATTAACCTTTTTAAAAGGCGCAAGTTTTTTGGGAAAATTTTTTTTGAAAAAGAAGGCGGTTTAAATTTTTAGGGAAATTTCCAAATTGGGAACCGTCAAATCATTTTAAACCGTGCAAAATTTAAAACTTCTGATTTCCCTTTCATTGCCTTAGTGGATTAACAAGCAAGGAACAAACATTTTTCTTTCGCACGCTAAAAAGGTGTAATTCTTTTTAGGGGAATTTTTGGGTTTCTTGGGTGTTTGGTTTTAAAAAAAGTAATAAATTTTTTTTTCTGATGAAATTTTTCCTAAAAAACCAAAAAGGAAAACGGTTGGTTTCCGGGGGAAAAAAATCCCGGGTTTCCCGGGCTCTAATATTTTACTAATCATAACCCCTTTTTTAAAAAAAATTTTTTCAATTTATAAGGGGAACCCTTTTGTTTTTCCCAAAGAACCGGGAACGGATTTTCTTTATAATTTCTTAGAAAAATTCAACCCGTTCCAAAAATGGTTAATGGATGAATTCCTTTACTTTTTTTTGTATCTATTTGGAAATTATTCTGAATCCTTCCGGTAATGGGTTAAAAAAAATTGGCCTTCACAAAACCCTTCTTCCCGCCCTTCAAATCCGGGGATCATTAAAATTAAAAATTCCCCCTTTTTTGTACCTTGGTGGGAAAAAATTTTTCCCTTTTTAAAAGACCGCCTTTTGCTTTTCCTTTATAAATTTCAAAAACCCCTTTCTTAAATTTTTTAGTGCAACACCGTTTTTCCCAAATTTGGGGTCGGTTTTCCGGGGGAATGCCCCAAAATTTGGCGGCCGGGGGGAAAAACCTATTTTAATTTTCCCTTAAATTTTAACCCCAAAAATTTATTACCCAATCAAAATTTTCTTTAAACCTTTTTACCCCAAACAGAAAAACATCTTTTGTGCCTCATTTAAAAAATCTAAATTTGGGAAAACAGAACCGGGAAAATTTAAAAACCCATTATTCAAAAATATATTTAAATTTGGGGAAAATCTTGAGGTGAAAAGGCCGGGTTTTGTTTTTCTGGTTTGTTAATTAAATTTAAAATTTGGGTTTTAATTAATTGGGAAAATTTTATTCCCCCTTTTATTTGAAAAGCCCTAAATTATTTAAAACCCAATTTAAAATTTCCCGGCCATTTTCTTGAAAACCTTAAAATGGCCCCAACAAAGGGTTTTCTCCTTTTACAATTTAAAAATTTTTAACATCTCATTTTTCCGTTTTAAAGAATTTTGTTTAAAAAAATCACTTCGTCCCAAAGTGAATTTTGGGTAACCTGTTTATTGAAACTCCAAAATTCCTTACTTTAAAGGAAATTTTTTCCTCTTTAAATCATTTGGTATAAAATTTTGGGTTCCCCCAAAAACTTTGGGCCTTAATTTTTGGGTTTTTCTTTAATTTTTCCCGTTGATTTAAATTTTAAATTTTTTTGATTTGAATTTAAAAATTTGCCAAAAATCTTCCTTTTTTTCCATGGTATTTTTCCTTTGTTATTTCCCTTTTGCCTTCTTCCTTTCTTTGGCATTCCAAACCTTCCAAAATTTTTCCCAATCATTTTCAAAAATTTTCTAATTTTTCTCTCAATATAACGGGAAACAATTTGGGAAAAACCGGTCTTTGGGAAAATTTTTTTCCCCTTTATAAAATTAATTGCCCCAATTTCCAAAAAATCCAATTTTTTTTTGGGCCTCCCTCCAAATTTTTGATGGGGGTTTTTTTCCGGGCGAAATTCTCGAATTTTTAATCGTTTTTCCCCCTTTCCGGGGAAAATCTTCCAAAGAACCGGGTTTCCGGAAAGGAAATTTTTGTAGACATAAAGAATCCGCGAGGGTTTTTAATTTATTTTGCAAAATTTTTTCTTTTATCCTGCGATCCAAACCTTTTTGCCCAATTTTATCGTTTGTATTCAAAAATTCCTTAACCATTTAAACGGGATGAAATTTTTTGGAAAAAGTTTTAAAAAAAAGGCCCAGGATTTCCCCCCATCGCAGAACCTCCCGCAACCAAACCAATTTTTTTCTCCCTAATTTCCCCAAAACGAATTCCGACCAACCCAATTCTTTTCTCGCTTCATTGAAATTCTGGAGGGCTAATGGCTGCTACAAAGTAAGTCCAGGTAACACACGAAGAATTCTTCTCCAAAAACAAGAATAGAATCCCTCAAGAACTCTCTTCGCACTAATTAATTCATAAAGAGCTCTGGAAGAGTTCAATGTTGGGGACATCAACGAGTTGTTTGAGAGCACCGAAACAGTACTTTCAGCATTCTCAATGAACTGTTCGATGTCCCAAACATTGAATTCCTCCACAGCTCTTTATGAATTCCTTAGTTCGAGGAGAGTTCTTGAAGAATTCTATTCTTGTTTTTGAGAATGAATTCTCCGTGTGTTATCTGGTAGGAATCCTCGTTCAGAATGTCAATTGGATTCTATTCAAGAGAGTTTTGCTGGAGTCTATGCGGTTTCTTCCGTGTAAAATACGACTCGGAACCAGCGATGCCATTATTCCCTAGAAAAATCCGTAGCATCTAATGATTGGTCATTTCTTGTACAACCAGCCAATTATGTTTTCAGTTTGGAAAGGAATGACCAATCACGAAAAATCTACGGATTTTTCTAGGGAATAATGGCATCACTGCTTCGGAAGCCTTCAATAGGTTCGTTCGTTCTACGTATTCTGGGTTGTTTCAACTTGTAACAAACCAATTATTTCGTTCCTATAATGGGAAATAACGAATCCAAAATACTTGGAGCAAATTGGGGTAACTTGGGACACCACTAAACGAACTTAGCTTATATATCTTTTGCAGCAATATCCCTGGCTTCAGGTTCATATTAGTTACATTTTTTCGTACAATATTGGCAATCAAACGAAGTCATACTAATGATCTAATGAAATTCAGTCAGGAAAATTTACTGATTTATATTATTATTAAACCATCAAACAAATATGAGAATTTGAAATTAAAAATCTTTCTTCAAAATTTCCGTTGATAAATTAATATTTAAATATATCATTGATCTACCTTTCAAGTACTGTACGTCTGACCAACATGGCGGCTACGTTAGGAAGAATTTGTAAATCAGGTCTTTTAAAACCTAATTATGGAACATTGTTTAATCAGGTACGTGTATTATAGACGATCTCTCATTCTAACACAGTTTTCCAAATGTTTATAAAAAATCATTCCCTTCATAATGTGATAGGTTACACATAGTATTATCATCTTTATTAGACTTTTGTATTCAATAGCACTCCTTAGCTTGTCGGCTGCTATGACATGTTTTTTTTTAAAATATCCTGAATCAATTAGCGCTATGACCTTTTACGATATCATTTCGTTACATGGTGTAATAAAATTTGTCTTTTCAATACAATCGGGGACTGTTTTAACACATGTTATGTAATACTGATTGGTACCAAGAAAATCGTGATGCTGCCATCATACACGCGTGAAATGAACATATTACAGATTTTTTCTTCCTTTTTCCACTGCAGGATTCATGAATTATGTGATACCATAACAATATTCCACATTAACAGAATTTTTTCTGTAGCAGCTGTAAATGAAACAAGTATACCAATTCCATCAATTTTCACATACAGATTTATGTTATAAATAAAATTAATGTCAGTCATAAAAAACTGAATTTCTTAAAAATACTCTTGAATATATATTCTTTGGTTAAACAAATCTGCAAAACTTGATCAAATTGAATCACACCAAATTTCGACAAACATCACCCAGTTAATTATGGAATTTGACCAAGTCTCGTGAGATTTCCATTGAAAAAGTATATTGAATTTCATCAAATCTCCCTGACAAATCATTAAACAACCTTTGTTCAATTTCAATGGAATTCACAAGAGTCATCATCACAGTGAGCTTGTTTAAGGAGGTTGTTTATAATTATGGATCATAATTTTCATGATATATTTGAAAAAATAGGTCAAATCTTTGAGAGCAATCTATCAGTTATCAACACACGTTCCAATATTTTTGTTGACTCTAATTCAAATCTATATTATATTTTACAGGCTAATAATTTCTCAAATGTGAGAGAATGGCCCAGGGGTAGAAGAATGGTAGGTCTTCTCTTCAATTATATATTCAAAGATCCTATCGTCTTATCTCCCTTTCTCGACCCAATTCCTTTGATCCACCCAGTATTCAGTGTCATAAGTAGTAAGTTAAATAAATGGATATCCAAATTAAACTTGATCATGAAACTTCATTTTCATTTCTTTGTTCTCAATTTTCATAAATTCTTTTGTTACAGTTCTTGAAATGTCTTGGAGTAACAGCGGGAGGTATTGGTGCATTATTATACGCTTTGGATAGTTCAGTCAAAGCAACTGATTTAATAGCCCATCCACCTAATTATGGATGGACCTTTTATGGTTTATTCAACACCTTGGATCATGCCAGGTAATTTTTGATAGTTTCATGAAAAATAAATAAACATCAAACGAATTTCTGCATCTGAAATGCAATTTCATTGAACATTTCCAAATAGTATATTTCAAGGGAATACAAGTGTTTTTTCGGACCTCCATTTCGTGTCCCTTTCTAACCATTGTGCTCAAGTCAGTTATCCTATAGAATACACCATGTCCAGACGCTTCGGTCGATAATTCAACTAAGAACGATACGTACGAAGGCTCCTGGCCATGGCGATTTCTTCGTCAAGATTCAATTCATTTTCAGTTCTCGTGAAACTGTAAGGTTTGAATCTTGAAATGAGTCCGTATTCTCTCTTTAACGATGAGTTTGTCTTGTACGTATCGTACCGCTTACTCGTCATGAGAGAGAATAATTATTTGACACGTTTCGAGATATTTGGAAAAAGTTCATCTCTTTCCATCTAACCACATACTCTGAGTAAGGAGTTGTGGTTGTTAGAGACATGGATCTGCTCGTGTGTTTAAATTTGTTGTATCAGCAACACACGCATCGATTATTTCATTGATCGATGTAAATATGTTTCTTCGGTTCTAAGGCATTGTCACTCTTCTTATCGTATTGAGTTTTGACTTTGCACGTAACTTATGATTTATTGAGGTTCAAGGGGATACTAGCCATTTATTATCCAGTTTATTTAAAGATCATTGTATAAATTGGTACAAACAAAGTTCCTAAAGATTCTGTATGGCTTACAGAATTTCTAGACTCAATTCACACCAATTTATACAGCATTTTTCAAATAAACTGGCCAACATGAAATTGCTAGCATCCTGGCGCTAGTATCCCCTTCAATTGAAATAGGAAGAGACATTTTTACATGGTTTCAAGAGAAAATTGAAACTTTCTTAGCCCATTTTTATAATTTATGTTTATTTGATTAACGATAAATTGATCATTTTTAAATTAATTTCAATAACTTGACAGTCACTAAGGAGTATTAATCGATTTCAACCTTTAGAACTCTCCAAGATACTTTATATGATTTGCATATTTTTGTTTCATAAAAATATCCACAGAACAATCAGTGTCTCCTACATCACAATGAAGCAGTACTATCAGAGGTTGAAAGTGGAAAAATATTACTCAAGAGTGATGGACTCGAGTACTTCAAATCATTGAACTCGAATAGTATTTTCCCAACCCTAATATTATCCAACAATATTCCCCCATTTGGGCAACTTTCTTACATTGTAAATGATTACTGGATTGCATCACTTCACAAAGCAAATATTACGAAAACCTAATGGAATTCTTTTGTAACTTTTGTGTTCATCAAACTCTTTCGTCCCCCGTTTCGAGGCAATTTCAAACCGCTAAACTGGATATAGAAACGTTTATACTTGAAAATATTCTATTTATTTGCACTATTTTTCGCTTTTGAAATCAAATTATTCAAAAATTAACTTGCATAAAAAAAATGTATGCCCATGGCAATTTTAAAATGCTTTGCAACGAATTATCCCGATGATTTTTAGAATATTGCCACTGTTTGCATAAACGAAAGAATGGTGATTAGTTCAAATCATCTTGATCATAAACATAATCAATATACGTTAAGCAGTGGGATCAAAGACCAATGTAAAAGAAAATGAACATTGAGCCATTTACTTGAATACGCATGCACGCATGACAAGCGATGAAACAACAATTATTGAAATGTATTATTCTGATTTTAAATCAAATTCAATTGAAACTTGATATTTGATATTATTTATTTAAAATTTAATTGTACTATTGATGAAATTTTGAAAATAATGTTTCTAAAGAACATGAGTGAACTATGGAATGTATGGTCTACTCTAAATAATATTTATATTTATATGACAGTATGCGAAGAGGATGGGAAGTTTATAAAAATGTATGCTCAGCGTGTCACAGTTTACAATATGTAGCTTATCGGCATTTGGTCGGCGTCACGCACACAGAAGCTGAAGCTAAAGCTTTAGCAGAAGATGTTCAGGTAAATCCCATTTTGAGAATATTAAAATTAAAAACTCTTAGTTAAATAGACTTAGTATGAAGAAAAATGAACAGTGAAAAAATTTGCATAGATACAAGATGGTCCTGATGAAACTGGAGCGTACTTCATGCGGCCAGGCAAACTTTCAGATTTTGTACCATCTCCGTATCCTAATGAAGAAGCTGCAAGAGCGGCAAACAACGGTGCTTATCCTCCAGACCTTTCTCTTATAGTCAATGCCAGGCACAATGGAGAAGTGAGTTGAACAACGTTCTAGATTCATTTCAATTGTCAAGTTTTTTTTTTCTAAAATCTTATGGTTTTCAATTTCAGAATTATGTCTTCTCTTTATTGACTGGTTATTGTGATCCACCAGCTGGATTAAGTCTTAGAGACGGTCAATATTTCAATCCTTATTTCCCTGGTGGAGCAATTGGTATGGCACAGGTAAGGTATTCAAACGATTTTGATAATGATATAGTTTTACAACTGTAACACTTCATTTGTATTTTAGGTTATTTACGATGAAGTAGTAGATTACGAGGATGGAACTCCGGCAACTGCCTCACAAATTGCCAAAGATGTTGTTGAATTTCTTACATGGACGGCAAATCGTGAGCATGATATCAGAAAAGAAATGGGGCTCAAGGTAATATTACATATAATATAAATGATTTATAAAATCAATCATCCTTTTATTAAAGGATGAATAAGGATATTGTGACGTCTTTGAAAAGTGTTCAGTTCTTCCAGTTTCATACAAATACTCCACTTTCGACATCTCATTTAGTTTCCAAGTAATTCAGAAACTTTGTATTCTTTTTAATTATTAAGGGCATCTTCCGTAACCCTAGAATGACTACATCTCTTTGCCCAAAATACTCAGAGATAACTTGATGGAATGGAATGAAACAACCAGCCAGACCTTCTATTCGTATGGAACAAGTTCTGACTGGTTCATTGTTTCCATTTTATTCAATTATCTTTGAACGTTTTGAGTAGGGAGATCTAGTAACTCTCGCTTCTACGGGATGCTATTAATATTAGAATTCCCGAGAGGGTCGATTCGACTACTTCGCATTTGTTTTGTATTGTGTTACCCTTAAGGTGACCGGTTAGTATATCTAATGACAACAACATCCATTAACTTGGGAAAATAACATATATAATTTTTTTTTTTTAAACAACATATCTATAGAGAAACAGGATTAGTGAATTAAGGAGATGGTGTAAGTTTCATAACCTATATAATTAGCGTTCATTAAGTATTTTTCAATTGACAACTAAGAAGTGCAATTTTTTAACAATAGGTAGTTTTGATTTTATTTATTTTCCCACAAAATGGTCTATGAACCATAACGAAAATTTAACAATTTTTTCTATAATGGCAAATATAGTTTTTGAGATATGAATTTGTTTTTGTGATTACCTTCGAGTCATATGTCACGCGCGCGGTAAAATGCGGTGCTTTAAGTGTTGCCTTATGAAATATTTGTCTTCCAAAATACGCTGCGCGATGCGACGTAACGCTTGGAGAACGGTATCGCCTGGCACGCGTGAAGTACAACTCGAATGTGGCCACAAAAAATATTCACATCCCGGAAACTGATATTTACCATCATAAACAAAACTGCTAAATTCTTGTCATGATTTATAAATCGTTCTGTGAAAAAAACAAAAAAACATCAAAACTACCTATTATTAAAGAATTTCACTTAGATTGCTTTAGATAGATTACGAAACTTACGGAATTGAAAACTAGAGAAAAAATACTAACTTTGATGTATTTGAAAGTTCCCGATACGTTTCAAAGATTTCAAGCAACAAGCGCTCAAAAATTAGATTTCAGAAATGTCAGATTCTCGAAAAAATGCTTTAAAAACCAAAATCCAGAAACCCGTATCGAATATTTTTCGACCAAGAATCGAAAAAAATTACTTCATTGAATTCTAAAATTTGGGTGTAAAAACTAAGTCGAATGACCCATATGATTAATTAAAATACAAGGAACTGAATTGATTATTACTTGGCGCTCGATATGTAATAATTGTTAATGGCTGCATGATTTTTCATTACTTTTAGTATTCACCTTAAGCATATTATATCTTGATATTGCTTTTTAACTTCGAATTTTTCCTTGCAGATGATGATAGTAGGATCCGTTCTCATAATGATTTTATTCTACATGAAGAAACATAAGTGGACAACCATTAAGAACACCAAGTTGGCTTTTATTCCTAAAAAGTAGTAAAAATACGTCAAAATAAATCTAATTCAAGGCATAGCCCATGAAAATTTTTTGACGATGTTAGCATATTGACATTGACACGTAGTTTTATAATTTAAGTAATTTAAAGGAAAATTGTTAGCCATGCGGAAGGTTGAAATTTATCTATGTACTAACTGCGTAAATTGATCAATTTCTTGTTAACATCGCATCAATCAACTTGTACATTGTACATAAATAAATCGAATTATACCATCGTCACACGTTAATTAGTTGAATTTGGTGACAAAAATACTCTTTACCTTCATGTGATAATGTTCTTATTATTACGTTATGCTGCGGAGAGAATACTGTTACCACGAATTCCGTCGATTTATCGTACGAGTGATATAATGAAAAAAAATGAATAAATAAATTGCATTCGGAGAATTTTTTAGACATTTTTCTTCACAATGATATTTCCAAATTGTGTATTTTTTATTTGATAAAAAAGGCTGATCTAGAACGTTCTGACTTTCATTGATGATTTTTGATTAATTCATAAAACATGTATGATGAAATGTCATTTGTATTATTTGAAAAATTATTAAAGGGAGAATTTTCCAAATTTGCATGTTTCAGTTTTATATCCCTATTACACTTTTATATTGAAATAAAAGTTTTTATTCTGAAGGGGTTTCGAGTATCAGAAGAAGCCTGGAAAATATTGCATTGAATATACTCGAGGCCCCTTGTTGAAATTAATTGAATTATTTATTGCATAAACTTTAGTTTCCCATTTGAAACTTCGGTTAATTATTAGTCATAGGAAGTCAGTTCAAGGTTAGAGATTACTTGTTGAATCGTGAGGACGATGGCACGTCAGTGGCTCTATCCGGCGGAGCTTTTCGGGTACAAATGATTCGACATTGAATTGGTGAAAAAACAAATCATTCTCTTCGATTCTGTAAAGACGTTTGTAACAGTTCGTAGGATCCTGGAAATTTTAATTTTCTATCAAATCAATTCTGATTCATTTTGTCTTGAAGAAAACTTCACCAATAAACGAAGATACTATTACATCAAAAATTATTGTGGTAGTTCACCAACAATCGAGTATATAGGGAAACAATGAAAAACTTCAGGGTCTACAACTTCTGTTTTTTCCAAAGAATTATGTTTAATCTCATTTGAGTACTCTTAAGAATTAGCTGATAGCTGTTACAACCAACCCTGACCTCTCCTACTACAATTTTTACTGTAATTTTCAATATTTGCCATGAATAATGAACTACCACAATAATTTTAAATATGATATTTTCTTTGTGGAGTTGAATGTTCACTCATATCAAGCACTGTGCTCTAATCATTTTGAAGGAAAGCAAGATTTTACACCTAAACATAATAATAATAAAAAAAATGTGTCAATTCAGTCATTCAATTGGGGTAGAATTCTTCGAATTCCATTGAATTTCGTATTTAAGGGGTTGCGCAGTATTTTTCAAACTACAAAGAATTTGTTTTAGTAATATATGATGATAAAGACACAACGATACTCAAATGTATTTTTATTAACAACTCATTTGCTTCGATCATTTAAGCAAATTCGGATTAGAGTGATGCAGAAAATTTATTTGCCAAAATGTTCATCACACCTTTAAAATGACAATCATTGAGTTTCATTATAAAACTTGAACAAAAAACTCGTGAATTACAAAATTTTTGTAATGCAACAAAGAAAAACTTGATTCATACAGAAACAAAGTTTTGGCAAAAGATTTTTATTTCTTAATATTTTGAACGTTATTCTTCCAATAATTTGTAAATTTTGAACAAAAAGTTTTTGAATAAAGCATGCAAAGAATAAGACAGTATTATAATAATTCAAATTATTTCTAAAGAAACCACTTTATTCCTCTTAAGCTATATTTCATCGACATAAAGTTATAAATATTTAATAGCTTTTGTTTAGCAGTATGGATTAAATCACATCATCACATCTCGGATAATGTAATATTAAAATGCAAAGCTGATCGATATTTATGTACTTCTATAGTTATCTGTCTGTGTAATCAAGGATTTCATTATTTTAGAGAATAAATGTTTAAATATACCTGTGAGAAATGGTTGCTTTGGTCTAACTGAATTGAACCTATGGTTTGGAATTGTTTTTTTTCTTTTCTTTAATGCAACGTAATTAGAAATCTTTATCTTGTATACAATTTTTTTCATAACAAAAGTGTACTCTTTTTCCTATCTATTGGTTAGAATACGATGTTCTTTTTTTGCAGTTCACTCTGAATTACATGTTTAGAACAAATAGAAGAAACCATAGGTAATGCACTTGATTTCAGTTTTGAAATTATTAGTATTTTTGCGGCCTATTCCGTCATGAATTAAGTATGTTTTCAAAAATTCATCAATTATCAAGTCAGGGTTGAACAATGAATAATGTATTCCAGACATGCGATCATATATATTCACTTATATGACTTCAAATCTTTGACAAAAAAAAAAAACTACAAAATATGATCAACAAATATTCATACCACTGTACTTTATATATTGATGTATTTCCGAGAGTGGCGTTATAATTTTGCTATAAACGCTACTGTCGATTAAATTATCATTTGTTAGATTTATTATATTCAAGCTTTCCTCATGAATCGATTCTACACCAAGAATCATGAAATGAGTTGTTATTTTACTTTTGTTGTTGTATAAGATAAGAGGCCCTTCTTGGATAATGTCTCAACTTAAACTATTCAATATATCTTCAATTTATGTAAAACATTTGACATATCTAAGCACAAAGGAATTTACTAGAATTATATTTAAGAATAGAAAACCAAGAAAAAATACGAGTATCTCATAAAGCATAAAATTTCAAACGATTTACAACGGGGAATGTTGAGACATCTCCAGGAGTATTTAAATGGCACCTATGCACAAATGGAAATAATTGTTGGTACACATTACAAGCATTTCTTCCTTTCATTAAAAAAATGTTGAAGGCATAAATTGTCTTTACTTGATCATTTCACTTGTTATAGTCTGTTTTCAGTTTTAGCTTCGATACACGACTTTTTGTTTCTGTAAATCGTTTTGACTTGAAAAGTTGGAACAATATTTTTAAAAATATTCAAGAATAAATAAGCTACCAATACTATATTATGTAAATAGTACCATATATTTGAAACATTTTACAGAGATTATGGTATGATATTTATACCGACAGTGGTTACATATATTACCCTATGTTTAAAATTCTGCATACTGACGTAGGGGAGTTTATTTTGGCATTCAGAATGTTATACGTAGTCATTGTCGATATAAGACCAAATATTTTTTATATGTTTATTTGTGAATTAGAAATAAAATTGTTGAGTTGGGTTTTTTTGAGGGAACACACTTTAATGGCTCTTATCCACATTGAAAATACGGATTCAACTTTTCAAGTTACCACCACCTTCCGTCGTTTTTCTTCCATAAAAGTGTTTGTATTTCAATTTATGTTTCTCATTCGATACCACTGTAATTTGGGTACCTCGATATCCTCTCGTTCTACCGCAAGATGATGTTACGTGAGTTGGTAAATCGTTCATGAGGCTAGAACGTACTACCTTCCGGAGGCTGGGATAGTTTCATATTTTCTTTGAGAGTCATCAAACGACGAAGCTCTTGAAGAACTGTTTTAATCGTATATTCTCGCTGCCACTTGGCAAGAACTGGTACGCTGCGATTGTCCACCTTTCACAAAAAGGAAAAATTTATTTATTTCATGAACTACCTTGTACAACGTGTCATATGAATCAACAAATATTGTATTCTCGAAACTTCTCCGTTTCAATCAGTCGTTGAAAAGTTCGTGTGCGAACTTTGAAATAATCAATAAATGTAAGCTAAGCAGATAAGATCTACCAACTCAGTTTCGTCAAATTACATGAACTAAAACATAAGATTTAATGGAAAAATATATTTGGTAATTTCAAGTTGAATTTTTACAAATTTTATTCAAAAATTTATAATACGGAAATTTTTTTCCATTGAATTTAATACGGACTGGGAAATCAAATACACTATATATTTTTGTTCCTGTAATGTATTACTTCAAACTTGACACTCTATTTGCGGCTCTGAATTCAATTTTTGGCGCTAAAAGTGGTCAGAGATTGAATCTACATTGATTTATTTTTGGTATTTGATTTGGATAAGATATTCCTGTACAATTCCCAGTGAATTTGTCAGAATTGTATGATGCTACTGATTTTTTGTTGTACAGGGTTGATTCATGCTCTGAGCAACATTTACACCATGTGGTGTATATTTTTTTTGTATTATTTATTATTTTTGAGGGTCGATCTTTCAAGTGCACTTTTTTCACAAAATATTTTGTAGCCTCCAAAGGTACTAAATTCTTCTACCCACTTGAATTTCATAAATAATTTCCCTGAGAGTTGCATGTGATGCACATGGAGTCAGAATAACAACAAGACATATGAAGTATGTCATGTATTCTCTTCTTAATCTCAAAGTTTTTACTATTCAAAGCAGTAAATGTAGTTGAAGTTTGAATCATTTATTGAAACGGGATTCCAGTTGAATATCTAGCCAATTCTATAGTCTTGACCTTTTTCCGGACTATTATGATTTGCGAGCAGCAGATTTTGTTTGAAAAATTATAATATTGAAATGTTATTATGTACGCTGAAGAATTTTATACATCTCACTTCCGTTTTGTTTGCAAAAATAATCCAAACTTCAGTTACACAGCACCAAAGAGGGTTTGTGAAAATGAAATTCATAAATATCAAAATGTTTGGTAGAAAAAACAAATGAATGAATGATTGAGATAATTCAAGTTGAAGTGAAATCTACAGAAATGTTAATATTATAGGGACTGTAATTCATGAATTTCTCTCCTGTACATTGAACCAATTCAATCAATTTGTTTCCCTTCTATGTTTTGACTTGGTTGAATATTTTCTATTTCACTCTATCGAATTATTTTCATTTGCCATAAATGAGGGAGTAAGAAAAAAAAATTATTCAATAATAATAAAAAATTGATTCTATGATATGTATACGATTGTAAATTAAATGTTCCAAAGGTTAATTTTTAAGTCCGTTCATGCCAATATTCTTGGTGTATGATGAAATTATTCAATAACAAATCAAAATACTTGTAGTTTATCACCTATTCAATATTTTGCTTTGAACATCCAATTGAGAAAATTCAATCAAATGAATGAATGAATACTATATGATTTTTATGATCTACATGCATTGCGATTGAATAGAATATTATATTCAAGTACTTACTGCTCCAGTTGTACTATTGATGCAATTAATGTTAATTCTGCTTAGAAACCTGACGCTTGGCGCATCATCTGGATATCTTTGTCCACAGTCAATTTTCAAACTGTACATCCTATTTTCATACGGTGTCTAGCAAAGTAAAATTCGGAATAAAATTCATAATCCATGAGTGGATTAGAATGAAAAAAAAGGATTCACTTACTCTAGGTGGTCCGATTATCATACCGGTCCAATGCGTTAGGGTCATGTCATCATCATTTTCCAGGCCCCAGCTAATCGTGCCATCTCCTACTCCTTTCTGTCCCTGTTCTAATTCCTCCAGTAAACGGAAATTTCGAGGCACAACTGAAATAAGAAACAAGAATTGGGTATAAAAGAACTTGAGAGTACAGAGAATTTTTGTAATTTTGAGCAGGAAATTGATGTAACAGTCCAAAAAAGAGACTTATAACAAAACACTAATCATCACGGATGCTTTCAAGAATACAGAATTCAAAAGAATATAGGTTATGGTGAAAAGAAATAAAGGAAAATCAATTTCATGTGACACAATGTGTTCTCGCATCATTGTAAAAACTTAGAACAATGATGGATAAAACAAGATATCGAGATCTTGGTACATCAACTGATTATCAATTATTATCGAAGTTCATCTTTTTACGATTTCTGACATCAACTATTGCGGAGATGACGAGTTTGAAATATTACGGCAAATCTGTTACATTATTATTGCAATGGGAACAATTCTGAGATATATTTGAAGGAACAAAAATTTGATTAGCGAGAATAATTGAGTAGGAAAATAATTAAATCGATCCGCGATGTGTATTATTTTTACATGAATGCTAGATGAAATACTCACCTACACCGGTAGTGGGTACCGCCATATTTACTTATTAAAATGGACTGTTATTTTTTCCTAGCAAGTTGCAAGTATTAGGGCTGGATAATATTTTAATCGTTTATGCGTGAAATATTCAAATCCAGAGGCCACGCGGATTTTTTAATAATCCGAACTTTGACAAATAAAATCTAGTTTTCACGTGAAAGTCTGTTCTTTCAATTTTTCAGCCAACCTCCGTGAGGTTGCTGCTCCACGGACTATTCAGTTTCTGGAGATTCGAGTGATGTTATAATATTTCAATCGTTTGCAAGAGACATCTATTCTAATTTAATCGCACCTTACTCCAGGTACTCATGCCAGCGACTGTCGCGCGCGACATCATTAGAAGGAAAAAGAGATCCGAGTTAAAACATCTTTCCTCTTTTTTCATCTAATGATGTCGCGCGCGCGATAGTCGCTAGCGGGAGTTTCCGGCCTTAAAATGGTAAACACTCGTTGGACCGAAAGCCCGTTAGGCCGAAAGACCGTTGGATTGAAATTTATTTTACCGAATGACAATAATCCGAAATCTCACTATATGTTACTAGTCATGTGCGAATAAGAAAAAATGTCACCAAGACTTTTTCGGATTATTGTCATTCGGTAAAATAAATGTCGGTCCAATGGTCTTTCGGCCTAACGGGCTTTCGGTCCAACGGGTGTTTACCCTTGAAATCATATGTCCAAATTTCAGAAGTCCGAAGTTGCATAATCCCGAATAAAGAATTATGAATTCTAGTATAAATCAATTATCAGATACTTTTATATGATTTCAAGTATCGATCAACCGTCAACAGGAGCATATTTCCCTTTTAAATTGTATAAAAGTATCTAATAATTGATTTATACTAAAATTCATAATTTTTCATTCGGGATTATGCAACTTCGGGCTTCCGGACATTCGGGTATATAGTCTTCCGAGCTTCTGAAATTTGGGCGTATGATTTTAGGGCTTACGATACTCCACCCGTTAACGTGACTTATGTACTTAGGCCTTTACTAGGAGCATAGAGATATATAAGAATCAGGCTGGTCTCCCATGCAACTTCGTAATGTTGATATTTTGAGGTTATGATTCAGCCAACTAGATGAAATCGCCATCTGGATTTCTTGGCCAATACGTGAACCGGATTTCTAGGGGAAAATGCATGAGTCGGAGGGGCCTCATAAGAATAGAGGAGGGAAGTCAGGCGAAGTGAGTGGAGAAGTAACATCGGATAAAAGAGAGAGCAATACAGGAGTTCTTTGGCTAGCCAATCAACGATGTTGTTACAGAATTCCTCTATTCTCCTCTCTTTTTACACAGTGGTACACGTTCACCTCCTCTATTCTTATATCTCTATGACTACGACACTATGTATACATAACCGTATGTATACAATAAACAAATCAATGTCAACAAAGTTTGGCTACTTTGTACATTTTACATTACTGTTCATTATTTCATCAATAGGTGTATAATTTCCAATTGCAATTACGGTAGTATTCGTTATGGCAACACTTTCCAAACAGCGTGTAATAAACGACGATGATATTTACACCGGCTATGACGATTATCCATCATTGTATAGTATTCACGATTTTGATCAAGATGAAATATTTCCAGATGGTAATAAAACCAGTTATGCAAAGCGAGGGATTGTAAGTATTCAATTGAGTTATTGTATATAATTGACAATTGTAGAGACATTCAAGTCAGTATAGAAACCTTTTGTATCTCAGAATATTGTCTGTAGCTGATACAAATTTTGAATGTATTTTCTCAACTGAAGGCTCACGTTCCGAAATTTCACTATGATACTCTGGAGTATGAGTGCAGTTTTTTTCAGTTCATCAGGTCCATGTTCCACAATCTTGCCTTCGTACTCTAGAGTGGATGGGGGCCAAATCAACAAAATCATCCTTTAGAGATGTTGCTGAAGTTTGAATCATTTATTGAAATGAATTAGTAATCAAATAACGGAATCCTCAGCTGTTAAAGTTCCAAAAACTTGCAATATATTCTTTGAGCTATGCTTTCAGTTACGAAAAATGACAAAGAATTCATTTCAAAAAATATATAACAATGATTCATCACATCTTGTGAGTTTCAATTTTCCTTTCATTTCTATAAACGATTCAAACTTGAAGAACATCCTTTAGAGTATCGATGCAACTCTTTTCAATCGATCAGGAAAACAGAGAAAACCGATACTTTAGATTACAAGGGCAAGGTTTTGAACGTGAGCAATGTACTTCAGAATTGTTGTGTCTTTGAGCCCAAATTTCAAACTTGAATTCAAACCTATTCTACACTGTAACAATTTTTTTTAAATTCATCACTTTCAAAGTGGTAATGAATATTACCTATTTTCAAATGACGTTATTGCCATTTAATATAATGTGAAGCCACTACTATGTATATAAAATTTATACCAAAACAAATATGAATTCCTTTCATACAGTGTAGCAATTTCATAAAGAATCTATGATTTTACAACCATTTGTAAATATGAAGCTGAAACTGGCAGCTGTAAAACTAGCAGCCGATTGTAAACTTTTGATACAAAACTTTTATTGAGGATTTAAGCATGTGAAATGTTTTGTGGGATGCTTCCTAATCGATTTCTGATATTAACAAAGCTTTAATAGTGTTTGATCAAGAGTTACAACAATCAGCTGCTAATTTCAGTTTCATTCTATAAATATGTCACTTCCAATGTAGGGGAACTTTTTACCAATTTCATGACAAGTTTACAAATTTACTGTAATATGCTAATATTCCAAGTAGTGCATTTACAAAATTTTTGTAAATACCCGACTTTTGACTTTGTATTTCGCCTAAATTCAGAACAGTGACATTACAAAATTCTTCAAATTAGATTTACAATCAGGACCGGGGAATCTCGTTCTGGATTTTTTACAGTGTAGCAATGTTTGTTTCATTTAACAGTGAGGATAATTAAAAATTTGAAACCTTCAGTTGAAAAAAGAAATTAGATACTGCTTGTCTCGACTGAGGTTTTGAATTTTCCACACTTATCTGTACATAACATGATGTCTCTGGAGTCATGCAAAATTTGTCTCCAACATTTTTTTCTAAATGTAATATACAAGTTTATCTAGTCTGGCACAGAATCTCTCCACGTTTTCATGTATCTCTCTGTAATCACATAAGATTTTGTGTAAATTTGAACAATTCTCTATAGTTTAATGCCACAAGGTATGAGTTCTGCATTAGGAGGTCTTAAAAAAATATATCGAAGACACAGTTTGTATGTTTTTGGAGGCTACCTATTTTGATATTGATATAGTTGTATATACAGAATGGGCAAATCTAGGAATTTGACATCAAAAAGTACAAAACATCTAAAAGACTTTTCAATACATATATTATTGATTACCTTATAAATGATTATTTTACTTATTTGTTTTACAACATCAGATTCCCAAAACACCAGGTACTGCGATGCGATTTGGCACATCAAGTGGGGTAAAGATCAATATATTCGTAATACATTGGATTTTGTTGTTTAGCTCAATACTTTTTTTTAATAAGTATTCAATTTCTAGACACAGTAGTTTTATTCAAAACTTAGCATACACATTAACTGAGAATATTTTCTCTGAGGAGATTTTCTCCTACCAATTATCGTTCAAGAAGGAATGAATACAATATTTATTTTAGTTCTATAGGGGCAATACTGCATTGTCCATGACAACAAATCCTGATAATCACAGACCAATGACTGCTGTGAGAGGAGCTGGTTACACTAGCAATCGGCAAACTTTTGATCCCTTAAACATGAGTAGTAATGTTAAACCTCCTGCTCCATCTTTGGAAACAGGGAAAGAAGATACGTAAGTCCATTTTACCCTGTAATTATTCATAATTACTATTTCTCAGAATTCAAATAGAATATTTTTAAACAGAGATTGAATTTTCAAAACTTATCTGAACCCTGTTTTCGAAGAGAAATTAATAATTCTTAATTAATGTATTCAAACACAGTCCGCAGGAAAAAATTAAAGTGGCAGAAAGGAAGATCATGGAATTGATAGAAAGTTCGGCGGAATTAGCTTGTAAAAATGATATAAAAGTTGCTTTGGAGCGTGCAAGAGAAGCTTCTTCGAGAGAAAGAGCTTTAATAAGATTGCAGGAGCAGTCTGGTCTCAGTCAAAGTCATAATGTGGATTTAACATTTTCTGTAAGTTCTTTTTATTTGATCAGAGTAAATACATATGTTGTAGAGTTTTTTTAATGTCAAAATCAACATGAAATATGAAGCGATATATTGATTTATTTAGAAAACGCCCCTATAAAGTTTAGTTCACTCATTTCTATAAAAAAGTTTTATTCGGATTGATTCTATATTTAACAAAAGATATGGATACAATGTTGATTAAATCTATGTTTTTATTCTTCAAGGTATTATTTAATTTGGCTACTCAGTATACAAATAATAACATGTACACCGAAGCCATAGCCACATATCAAGCCATAACAAGGAATAAAATGTTCACCAATACTGCTAAACTCAAAGTCAATATTGGCAATATTTATGTAAAAATGGGACAATTATCTCAAGCAATCAAAATGTATCGAATGGCATTTGATCAAGCACATACTACTCATAAAGATTTGAGGTAAAGTGAATTATACTGTAATAAAATTTAATGATAACTGAAATATATCAGTATAAATCTGTACAAAAAGATATTTCAAATTGACGTCGATTAGATGAGAAGATGTTTATCATTGGTATCCTCTGCAATATTTATAATCAGGGATAGAAAATTTTGATAAATGTATATTTGTACATAGCTTTCCTTTTAAAGACGATGTTGAATATAAGCAGTAAATAGCATATGTGGCAAAACGTTTTCTCCATCTTTCTCTTCGTGCATCCATATATGCGGGTTAATAAAGTACAAAGAGAAAGACAGAGAAAAACCTTTCGCCGCCCGTGTTATATGGTTTTGAGCCTTTTAAAATTATAATATACATGAAACTTTTTTACATGCACAAATAGATGAATTTTCAAATTCACATGATTTTTAGTATCTTTTCCACGCCATTATTGTGTATAAAAGCAAGAGAAACAAAATTAAATATATATTCGAGAGTTCACATCTCTGATTATAATCCTCTTGTGCCTAACATGACATACACTTTTACTTATTTACAATGTATTTTTGCTTATAAATTCAATCCAATTTGATTTGATCAATTCCATAGAATAAAAATAATGCATAACATTGGAATGTTATTTGTACAAATGGGTCGTTTGGAAGAAGCGGCTAATAGTTTCGAATGGGTCATGAGGGAAAAACCTGAATTCAGAGCCGGTTTGCATGCCATTTTGTGTCATTTTGCATTATCTCATAGAGATAAAATGAAAAGAGCGTTTTTAGAATTATTGGAAGTACAACTTAACATTGATCAAGAGGACAAATATAATATTAATACTGTGAGTTAGGCATAATTATTTGCTCTTACGATCATTGTACTGTATACGCACATGTTAATTATTTGCAATTGATGTTTTTACATCGAAAAAATGCATTGTTTGAATTCCAGGGTGGTTACTTTTTAAAAATTCTCGAATGTCTATCATTCAATGAAAAGATGATTCCAAATTTCATTCACTCTCAACTTACAGATATTCGAGGATTAAATGTCTGTCAGTTATACATCATTAAATCATTCATTCTTAATGTAATGATAGACGTCACACTGAAAAATCCAGGAAAAAATCAAAATTCCACTTCAAATCTGTAAAAAGTTGAGAAAATTTTTTCCACAGACCAAGTCGCCATCCTGAACAGATACTGTTGTATAAAAACAAACACTCTTATATGCACTTTCTGCTGCTGAAACATTCACATTATTATTTGCACTTTCAATCTCTTATCGAATTGTCATTGAATTGAATTTTCTGGAATTTTTTTTATTCACCACCTACAAATATTTATATAACATAAACTCGACATACATAACATAAATTCACTAATGTAAATATACATTGTATATTTTGCACAGGATGATATCAATGTTAATGTATTGAACGAAATCATTAAAAACGACGATCTTTCCAAATTGGAAAAAGAATTGCAACAAGAAGCTGAGAAAACGATTCTTTGTGCAGCTAAACTTATCGCTCCAGTTATCGAGGATACGCTTTCAGCTGGCTTTGCTTGGTAAATATTCAAACTTCCAGAACATTTAAATTAAATCAAATTAAAATGGATAAATTTACAGGTGCGTGGATGCAATAAAGTCTTCAGCGCATAGTTCTCTTGCTGCTGATTTAGAAATAAACAAAGCTATGGTGTTTTTGCATAACAAAGAAATCCAGTTGGCCATTGATACTCTGAAACTTTTTGAAAATCGGGAAACCAAAGCGAATAGCGCCGCATTGACTATGCTTTCGTTCATATATTATCTTGTAAGCATATATATATATATATATATAGCATGAGAGTGGGGGAAAAATTGTTTTTAAGAATACATTTTTTTTCAGCAAGGAAATTACGAACAAGCTGAAAGATACGCGGAAATTGCCAAAAGTACGGACAGTTATAACGCAGCTGCTTATGTAAATCTAGCAGCATGTGCGATTAAAAGGGGTGAGAGTGAAATAGCTAGAGAATTTTTGCTGTGCGCTTTGGACGCTGATGCTAGTCACGTTCAAGCGCTTTATAATCTAGGTAAAGATTTTTAGATACAATTCTGCATAAACGAAGTATCTCAATGGTTAATATGCTTTTGTTATAACAGGTTTAGTTTATAAGAAACAAAGCATGTATGAAGAGGCATTAGAATGTTTTTGGAAGTTACATAATATCGTTAGATATGATCCTCAAACGTTGTATCAGATTGGTCATTTGTATAAGCTATTGAATGACGTTGATCAAGCAGCAGAGTGGTAAGATTAATTGTTTTTACTATCATCAAAATTATTACTATATGATTCGAACATGCTTCATTTGCTCTTCAAGAATAAGCTGTAATGTTCTTCGAGGTCGTTTTTGATATTTATGGCATTTGAAAATGAACAAAAAAATTCTTGAATAACATTTTCTTGTAATATTTTATAATTTTACTCGCTTCGTATGTTTTCTGTTCCATTAAAGATTCATAGATTTTTGGCATCATTCGTATGTTATGATTTTATGTTGTTTGTTTAGGTATAATCAATTATTGAGCATAACACCATCGGATCCTGGAGTTTTGCAGAAATTGGGAGAACTTTATGATAATAGTGGTGATAAACAGCAGGCTTATCATTACTACAGTGAGGTACATTCCATATTCAATGTGATTGATGTCCAAGTTACTTATACGAGTAGAAATTCTCTTAATTTATTTAAATGGAAATAATGTGATAGCATGCGATATTATGAATATCGAAGTTTTTGACATTTGGATTCAAATTTCGATTATGATCTGAATATACGGAGGTGTGCAAATTCTCACTCATGAAAAGGATTGAAAGCCCCTTCACGTATTTTGTATTCAACTCTTTTATTTAAATTTACATACTTATTTCATTACAATTATTAAATGCGCAATTAAGCTCTCGTTGTTTTTTTGTGTGAAAATGCAACTTTATTGTGAAAAAATGGTAAAGAATGAATCATTCAAAGTATTGCCTATCGCTAGCTACAACTTTTGCCTATCTTTCTGGCAGAGCTCGAATACCTTTACGATAAAAGTGTTCGTCTTTTAAGGCTATCCACGAATGAAGCCATTTTTGATGTCTTCATATGAGCGGAGCTGCTGATCGCCCGGACCATGTGCCATCGAACGGAACAAGTAATAATCGGACGACGCAATATCTGGGGAATATGGCGGGTGGGGTAGAACTTCCCATTTGAGCGTTTCTACGCAGGTAACATGAGGCCAAGCTTTGTCATGCAATAAAATCACTTTGTCGTGCCTCTGCTCGTACTGTGGCCGTTTTTTGCGCAGTGCTCGGCTCAGTCGCATCAATTCAGTTCGATAGTGATGGTTTCGTTCGGTTTCAACAACCCGTAATAAATAACACCGACTGGGTCCCACCAAATACTCAACATAACCTTCGCAGCGTGAATATTCGGTCGAGCTGATGACGTAGAAGCATGACCGGGGAGTCCCCGTGACTTGCTTTTCTTTGGGTTGCTGTGATTAATCCATTTTTCATCACCCGTCACGATGCGATGAAGAAAAATCTTCCTTTTTTGCCGCTGGAGCAGTTGTCAACAGGTGAAAAAACGACGCTCCACGTCCCTTGGCTTCAACTTATAAGGAACCCAAGTTTCTTGCTTTCTAATCATTCCCAACGCATGCAATCGCTTGGAAACCGCTTGACGGGTGACTCCTAATGCTGAAGCAAGCTATTTTCGCGTTTGGCATGGATCCTCATTGAGCAATGCCTCCAATTCAGCATCTTCGAATGTTTTTGGCTTTCCTCCACGCGAACGGTTCTTCAACATCGAAACCACCGTCTTTGAAGCGACGAAACCAATTTCGGCATATTGTTTCACTTAGCGCAGTATCTCCGTAAATTTTTTGCAGCTCTCGATGCGCTTCAGCTGCCGTTTTCTTCGAATGAAATAAGAAAATTAACACTTCCCGCAAATGACGATTATTTGACACAAAATCAGACATTTTCACACAATCAAAAGTATATGACGCCAAAACAAAACCACTAACGTGTCAAAGTGGTTGTTTACCATATGTCTAAGCTTGGTTCATGACGTTTTGGATATGTCCAAATTTCCCAGCACTTACTACTGGAGCCATCTATTGACAAACAGCGAGAACTTAGTTGCGCATAGATAATTTACACATCTCTGTATGTAGTTCTTGTTTTACTTAACAAAATATGCCTTTTTCTATTCTCCAACATTCTACGTTTATTCACAGTCTTACAGGTTTTTTCCTGCTAATTTCGAAGTGATCGATTGGCTGGGATCGTACTTCATATCGATGCAGGTATACATTTTGGTTTTTGTTTTCTCAAGTTTATCGTATGAATGAAAAAGTGATACAAGATTGTATTTTGAAATTCTCAAGGTTGCTGAAAAGGCGTTAACGTATTTTCAAAGAGCCGTGGAGTTAGCTCCTGATGAACCTAGATGGAGATTACTTGTCGCTGCTTGTTTGAGAAGAACCGGTCAATTCCACAAAGCCCTCGCTGAATATCAGGATATTCACAACAGATTCCCAGATAATATAGAATGTTTGAAGTTCTTGATTCGATTATGCAGTGATCTTGGGCTCAAGGAAACTCAAATGTATGCTGCGGAGTTGAAAAAAGCGGAAAAGGCAAGAGAATTGAGAGAACGCCAAGGTTCTGGAAGACCAGGTACAACAGGTAATGTGGTCACTTTCATCATAAGAACATTAATCTTTTAGAATAAAAATCTGAGTAATATCTTGATGCTGAAGCGAGATACCCACGAAGATGATCCCCAAAAATTTGATCCGGATGAATTTTATCAAAAAAATTCGTCCGTCACGATCCTAAAAATTGTTCCTTCATAATTTAATTCTTGTGCAATTTGTTCCATGATATTTTCATCGCATAAGAATTGTATTGTTGTATCCACGTTACCTCCACGCAGATGTGACGTGGAAGCGGTGGGTCTACTGTTGGGGTAGGATCGCTGTCAGACCCAATTTGAGGCTATAATATGGGAATAATAGTAATTTCTGGTTGTAATCCATATAATCACATATATCATACATTTTTTCAATGAATGGGATGGGATCAAATAAAAGTCAATATACTCTATCATTGTTTGGTTATTATTTTCCAAATTGGGGAGAGAATAGAATGGAACAAACAAATAGGCTTGAAGATATCATAAAATATAAATATTGGAAGCTAAAAATTTTGGTCAGGGAATTTCCTTTTTCCAAGTCTGTGGACACCCTGTTTATCATCATATTCATCCCTTTCGTCAATTTGATTCAGCTGTAGAATTGGATGAAAACAGACTTTTCTTTGAATTTTTCTCTATCATTGTTGTTTTTTTAATTCAATCTTCACAGTCATCTGAATAATTTGAATTTAATTTTCTTGAAAACACAGGTTCCAGAAGGAGCAACAGTGGTACGTCCTCTCGGGGTGGATCTGGAATGAGCGTGATGTCAGATCATCAAGCAAGTCCCATTTCGGGTCGCGCAGATTATCGGACATCGCATAGTGGAGGCACCGTTAGACCGAATCAGTTTTCAGCAACAGAATCCTCGTTTCAATCGTCACGAGATTCTAATCAAATCAGTAAGTGAATCAAAAGCTTTATGTCGCATATGTTTACTTTTTTATAAAAAATTATTATGGAAAAATCTATTGTCGACAAGAATATTCAGTCATCGTGAATAGAGAATTCGTATTTCAATTCCACTTGATCAGAGTCAATGTTTCTTGAAAATTTTGCATTATTCATGATATTTGTGTGGATTAGAATTTCATATCAAATATTTTGTTTGAATCGTCGCAATGATCTGTATTCATCTACATTATACTCCGGAATACAATTTAAATGGAAAGCGGTTTGTCGGAACGAAATGTGGCCTTTGCAGAAAATTCCATCAGTCAAGTTTTCACGTTGTGCGTTATTTAGGAGTGATCTATACGCGTGCTTTAATGGATTGAATAGATGATAGATGGATTTTACAAGTTAACACATTCTATTCTTGTCTTCCGTGCATCGTAAGACTTGATAGACTGTCGACGTTACATAATAAAACTGTTCGAGTAGATGGGATTGACGCTATAATAGATGGCCCAATTCTCGATTCTTAGATATGATGAGAATGATTGTGATTTGTAGATGGTAAAAATAATAGAAATTGAAATGATAATTAAATTTCTATGGAACGTATAACGTATTCAAATACATAGTCTTAATTCTATGAATAGATACGAGTTACGTGAATTATCCTGATATGCTTGGTCCACCACCTGTACGTCCTATGACAGCTGCTGGTAAAAAAGACGATGATTTTGGAGATGAAGAACTAGGAGATGATCTGTTACCTGAATAGATTATAAGGATACAACACTCTTCATACTCGTCAACCTTCATGTTTATTTTAAAGAAAACCCTCTTTGTCGGTGAGTCATTATAAACCATGTTACTTCTTAATTATATGTTCAAATAATTATCTTCAATTCAATTCAGTCCTCATCGATTCATGGTGTTATACAGAAATTGAAATATCACAACGTTTATTTGCTACATCTTTGAAACATTTGAAACTATGAGGCGTGATGAATCCTTGATATATAATGATACAAAATTCAACGGACATGCGTTACAATATCCAAGATGGTCTCAACAACTGTAACAATCTACATTCAAACACATAGACATTTTTAATTGAACTCCATTCAGAATTTTGATTATATAAGTATGGACTGCAAGTTGCTAACTTCAGACGTGTAATCAACTTTACTTGGCTAACAGCGCATTCAGTAACCAAAAGATGCTTGAGAACTAAAATTGACTATTGCGTAATCTCATTGTTGTATCTTGTTTTTTTTCTTTATAACAATTTCAGGATTGTGTTTGTTATTTTCAACAATTATGCGGATATTTAGTATGTAATATATCAGACCTTGGTGAGTTTGAAACCTCCAGTTCTCAAAATATTGAATTTTATGTCATTATTTAATCCGCATCTTGAATTGCCAAGTGTTTAGACGCAGTGTTTAGATGGGAAAAGTAGGTGATCTGGCAGTCCATACTTATATAGTCAAAGATTCAGGAGATGTAGGCTTGAAATACAAACATTGCAGGATAGGTACAATATTGTGTCTCTACTTACATTTGGTACTTATGTCAACGTAAATGTGCATGTTCATATAAGTTTTTTATCAAATTGAAATTTATCATTGAGGTTTCAATAGAATTTGAAGCATCAAACATCATTCATTAGTGTCACTGGAGTTTTATTGCATTTTGTATGAAATTTTCATTCACTATTTCATAAAATTAATAAACTTTTCCAGTCAAGTTTTTACAATCAAACATTTTTTTCAATAAATTTGACAAAAATCACATAACAATTCGCATTTCTGAGAAATGAAAGATGAACGAAAATTCGAATTTCCTTTCGTCAGCAGTCAATTCGAAAATGTATATACATGAAACACAGACGATGTGTTTTTTTTTTTTTAATTTACTAATGTTTGAAAATATCATCTAGTATTTAATCTCTCGTTGCTGACGCGAGTGCACACGCGCATTTGCAACTATAGCCAAATTGCTGTCATAGCACCGAGCGGACCCACACTGTGCGTCCTGTAGCGGTATCTGAGGCTATATGAAATCACATACAGCATCAATTGCGTTCAACCTTATGAGAGACAGTATTTTATCCATGCACTCGACCATGACCTCGCAACTGACTTGTGTATTACATTGTGTATTACGTGTGTGCAGATATTTGTATTACGTATAAATTATCACACAAAAGTATCTTTTTATACATCATAGATATCATGTCAATTAAAAATCTTATCATGATGCGTAAGAACTTGTTTTACACTCGAACACACGACACAATAAATTGCTTCTTTGTACCTGATGTTATATTACGATAAAATGTTATAATAGTGTAAATTTTTCAAAGATTCTTTGAAAATCTGTGCAATAAGAATGTAGATTCTCCACGCATGAATAAGCATAAATGTAACTGTTGAGAATTTGATTGTTCACTTCAAATGAACTTGACTTTGCTTCAAAATATGTCTATCTTGGAGCTTTGTCGAACGATTCATAATGTAATGAAGTCGAATGAAATATTCATATTCCAAAGATTCAGCAGATAATTTGTTTTCTAACTTTTCCATGCAATCAAAGTATGAAGAAAAAATTAGAAGACGATACATATTGAATTGTGTGTTTGTTTTTTTTTTGTTTCATTATCTGAAATAATTCAATTCAATTCAATTTGATCACAACTCACCCTTAATGAGGTTCAATGAATAACATTATTTTAATTTTCTAGTCAATAATTGTATTGCTTAATAGATAAAATTCATCATGTTCAATTCTCGTCGCATTTAGTTGATCAATCAAGTGATATTATCTTATATGTTTTATGTGAGATCGGAGGACAAAAATTGTTTCTTTCTTGTGATTAGAAATGAACCATATTTCGCTGGTTTTTTATTCCTTCGTGTGATACTTTTTACGTATATCTTTTCAAGTTTGGGAATAAAAATTCGTTTTTGCACATTGAAAACCGTGAAATTAATAGCCTTTTAATCGATAAAGTACATCAAGGTGAAATTGAAGTAAAATCAGTTTTAGTCCTTAGTACACGCAATGGTACAATCAATGTCTATTTATACGCACAGGAATTAGCGCGATTCCTAATTGCTGTTTCATTATATCGATGAATAATCGATATTTTAAAAATCTAAAAATCAAGATAAGTTATGAATCATGCATAAATTAAAAGTATAATTTATAAGTATTATCTCTATCTGGGCTATTCTACCGAAATCTGTGATTATTAGACAACTATTATCCTTTTCCTGAATGTCTAGTACTGAAGAACTAGTACTTTGATGCGCACAAAAACCCCATATTCTAAAAATATTTCTATCGTATGTGGTAGGTCTTATAGAAAATTGCAAAAAATTTGTTTGCTACAAGTGATTTTACCCCTTAGGGAGGACAAATTATTTTTCCGTTTTATCGAAATCTCAATCATTCACTTAGTTTCAACATAAAAAAATCTCATGATCGTCAATTTTTCAAATATTAATTTCTACTATATCAAAGAATTTTAATTCTGTCCAAATCAACGAAACTTGGCGAAATTCGTATGAGTGTTTCGATTTATTATTTAAACACCCATAAAATTGTGCGGAAGTCAAATTTGTCTGAAGTCTTGTTTTTACTTATTCTAGTTACGAGTGACGGCCCTGAGTTGACAAACCTTGTTATGGTTCTGAATAAATAATATTTATTATATATATATATTTATAAAATACATTTCATTGATTATGTTAAGATTGAATTTAATTGAAATTTTCTAAATGGGATCAGTTCAATTTTTGATCCAAGGGTTTCGTGAGAAATTACTGTCGTGGAATGGTCCATTTATCTCATCCCTATCTTTCTTCTTTATGAGAATTTGAATAAAATAAGATTCTCCAAGCGCTAAATATCTTCTAAGGGCGTTCTATATGGGTATAAAAATATGAAAACTCATGTACATATTTTGTATTTCATTTTAATAAACATGGTTTCAAATGAATTATAAAAGTTCATTGTGAAATGAAAAAATGTATGCTTCTGCGTCACAGTATAATATGACAGCTCATTTTTTCCCTCCACAAAAAATTAGCTCTCATTGAAAATGTACTGTTTGTTTCTAAAAATTTTTTAATCTTCAGATCTTTTCCTGCACACATTTCTGATTAATAATTCGTGAATTGAATATGCTCAAAATTCCATGCTATTCGGATGATATGAAGGACACAGGGAAGGTATGCTTTCAAAATGTTCACAGTTTCCAACCGATCGGGAACTACAATGCTGTACAAGTTTCATTGCAGTCGAATAATAGGAAGCGGAGATATGTGTAGTCGTAAAATCACAATTTTTATAATATTTTTTAGTAAGAATCAGGTTCAAACTAATGGAATTACGATCAGATCCGCGCATAATTCATGGTGATCGAATAATAGAAATGGGAGTTATGGAGGCCGTAAAGTACGTACGTATCCACCAGGCTTCGCCCGAAAAAACTTGCTTCTATGTTGGAAATTGTTATTTGAGTAGGTCCAAATTAATATTCAATAAATATTTGGTTCATCACAAATTGTTTTTTCGGTTGTATTGACCAGGGAGAACGAGACAAAAATATAAATGGTACGGCTAAAAATCAGTTTCTGAAATAGGCTATTCTAGTTTCCAGTTTTCATGTTTGCAAGAAGTCACACAAACAAAAAGGAATATTTGTGGATTGTTCATACATTGATACCTTGCATTGATCTGCATACACGGAGAAAAATAATGTTTCAAATATTACTACATTTTGTACTAAAGTAGCAGGATAAGTGAAATAGTATAATTTTTTACAACACAGTGTAGTACAAATTCATGCGTAATGATTTGAAGAATCTTTTAATTCGGAGCCACTCCACATTATTGAGCATGAATTTTTACTACACTGTGTTTTGAAAAATTATACTATTTCACTTATGCTGCTACTTTAGTACAAAATGTAGTAATATTTGAAACATTATTTTTCTCCGTGTCCATTTTGTGAGCAGAAGAATTGTACGGGGTATATTTTTTGTGTCAGAAAATGATCAGGGATTTAGGAATATCTCAATACAGTCCAATAAAATTCGGTACAACCCAATAAAACCCGATAAAACCCTAGTGGGTCGGGTTTTTCCAACCCTGGTATCTACAGACAGACAGCATACAGTCGGACACGGAACAAAAATTGTTCCCCGAGTTCTGAGTCACTACACTGGTCAACAGCTATTTTGGTGCCTGAGTTTTGAAAACTGATTCGGAGTAGTTTTAAGGTACTGAATACGAAAGCAACATCAGCTCATTTTTCATACTTTTTTATATATAAAATTCATCAATTGTATAGATTATATATGAAAATTATGTATAAAAGATAATAGAAACTGAGCTGATCCAAGAAATCTGATATTCGTTTCACATTCAACGTATCAAAAGTACTCCGAATCAGTTACCAAACCTCGGGCACCAGAGACAAATTTTTGTTGTTGACCTGTGCTATAGTTACTTTCCAGTAATCACGAGCAATTGTCAAACTATTTTTCTTCAGCGAAATGTTTGTTCGGCAAATTTACCGTCTATCCATTTTGGTCTAAAAAATTTCCATTTTGGGGACGAAAAGTTTTTCAGTCTTCAGAAACGATCTGCAAGCTTTCTTTGAAAAGGGGGGTGATACATGTAAAATTTTGTGAAACTCGGTATGGAAAATCATACATTACTTCCATGTTTTTGATATGATAAGGGAAAGATGTAACAGGGTTTGACAGCATGTCAGGGATGAAATTACTGCTGTTCTATATATCGATGCCCAAGCGTGTATTGCCTATAATGACAATGGGTCTCAGGCTGGGTCGATCCTCTTTAACCCAGTATTAGAAAATGACGATGGGGCCCATGTTGGCTCCAATCTTGGCCCTGTTGTGCTTTCCCATACAATTATGTTTGGTAGAGAATGAAAATAATGAATCTTAGTGCGGGCACATTTGAACTTGGCCCCAATTTGGATCAGCGTTAGGCCAAGATTGGGGTGAATTTATATCCCCAGCATGTGTGTACAATCCTCAGCGTGTATGAATTTTGATCCCACTTTGGTCCAGTCTTGGGCCCATATAAGCGCGATGGGGCTCAACACTAGGCCAAAGTGGGGCTGAAATTCATGCCCGCTGGGGTAGAATTCAAAGCAATATTCCAGTTTGAAAAAAAAAGGAAGAGGCAGCATTGATGGCCTAGTCTGGGTTCATGCTGGGCCCATGGTGTTAACAATCCTCGGACAAAGCAATACAGCCAAGCTGGGAACGATATTATCATCTCAGGGTTGGCCCCATTTGTCTGCCCAGCTTGACCCCACGTTAGGCTCGCCGTTGATACACACTTGGGATTGGTGAACGATTAGAGGTCTTGTTGAAAATGTTGGCATTTCAAAGGGATCCGTCAATACAATTTTGAAGAATGTTTTGGGCCGCAGACGTGTCAAATATCAATCGGTACCAAAAACACTGAATTTCCTGGAAAAACATTGTCGCGTTGAAGTGTATAAAACAATGGTTTCTGGCTATCAGGACGAGATGAAACGCATTATTACATGAGATGAGACGTGGATTTATGCTTACAACCCGGAAACAACCGATCAATCAAGTGAATCAAAATCAAGGGTATGTTGACTGTCTTCTTCGATTATCGTGGTGTTGTGCATTTGGAGTTCCTTCCGCCGGTTCAAACTGTCAACAAAGAATATTATTTGAGCGCTATGCGTCGTTTACTGGCTCAAACTGCATTGATTCTTCGTGACTATTTCGCAAAAAACTCGACCCATATCGTTCCACAACCACCGTATTCACCTAATTTGGCACTGTGCGACTTCTAGCTATTCAACAAACTCAAAAAATCGCTCCGGGAACGCCGTTTTGAGTCGATAAAGGAAATCCAATCCGAATTGAAGACAGAGCTGAAGGCCATCCCGGAAACCGACTTTAACAACTGTCTCGAAGGTTGGCATAAGTGCATTGTATCCGGGGGAGATTACTTTGAAGGTGATGAACTTGATTTGGGAGGATAAATAAAAATTCTTGAAAATAAATGCTATGTCACCTTATCTTCTGGATACAGTAAAATTGATAAACTATAAAAATTATACATTCTTTATATAAAAAAAGGATCTATCCCTTTAAAAAATCCGTATCACTGTTATCCGGCTCTTCAATTTTTCTCATCCACTTTCACTGGTACAACAAGCAATTTCTCCATCTCTCCCTTTCCGTCAATTCAGACGTGCAAGTTAGTAAAGGATAGAAAGCTAGGTTGTTGCGCCAGTGCTCACTTTGCTTTCAGTATAATAATATGTGCTATAAGAAACACAATACACTTGTGAAATTCACAATTCAATTTCGCAGTTTCTCCTTTCCCGTATAGCGAAGTCATTCATGTACGTGGCTTTCCATTGACAGAACTGCAAGTTATTACATTCATACGTAAGTGTGATTGCTAATCGCATGCAAATGGCGAGTAATGGTATTATTCGTAGCAAAGCTTTGGCAAACTGAGCGCATAGAATGTTATCTGGGTATCAATTCATAGTGCTCATTGGCTTGCATATAAATTTTTGTTTAGTTTGAATTTCCAGCAGGGTAGAGTAGGGATGATGATTCGATGAATTGATTTTTGAAGAACCGATTCTTTTTTATAGGACTCATATCGAATTTTCATCTACGTTTTCTACCAATCTATAAAAACTAAATATTTTTCCTATAAAAGAAAGAATCGATTCCGAATCACCATCCGTAGGGTAAATGTGCACGATATTCCACGATATCGATATTTTATATACAATTTGTATAAATTTTTTTATCGATATTTTATAAAATTCAATGTAAACTCGACAAAGTTTCTATTGAAAAACATCGATATCGTGAAATATCGTGAACCTATGAAGTAGAGGCTGCTTTTGATTGCATCTTTTTTGTTTCATTTAGTGTATGCGAATCTCATGATATCTAAAAGGCCAAAAGCATGTGCGACAAAAATTCGGAATGAGTTTGAAAATTCTCAGTTCATTTCTCGTTTAATTCCAAAAATCAAATGTTGGATTGTAATTCCGGAAGTGCCAATTTGAATTTTATTTCAACGACTCCGCAAAACTTTCACACTTCATTGAGGTAAAAGCCATTTTTGGTTGGGTCGATCCATGGGGTTTGTGTTGATAAATCGGAAAATCTTAATGAACCATATTTCTGGCGATGCTTCGTTCTACCCGATAACGATTTTTCAAACCGAAATACTTGAAAACCACACTGGAAAAAATATTTATTTATCCTCTCTCCATAAATTATTTATTTGTAGAAATTCAATATTCAATTAGACGCAAAAATTGATTACTTGTGGCGAACTAATTATTTAGTTAGAAGACCAATTTATTTGGGACAAGCATTCCATTATTTGATTCGATGGAATATTTCATTAATCCTAAAAAATGTTTTATGGAGAGAGGACATATTGGCGCTTTTTCAATGAAAAAATGTAAAATTTTGGGATCCAAATAGTCTAACTTTTTATCGTGAAAAGAATTTTCGATCTCGCGTCGTTTCGAAGTTATCAGCCAAAACACAAAAATTGTCAATTTTCGAGGAGGTTTCGCCAAGTTTCATCAAAATCGGAGACGGACAGTTGGGAATGTTTCTTGTTTAGTCAAGCAGTGATAGCCAGATAATCCGGGAAATGCTGCTGTACTTTTTTTCCAGTGTATATTACCAATGCTCTCTTTCTCTTAAGCGATTGTCAATTTTCTGAAATATTGATGCAATTCTTCACCGAGTAATAATTTCCGCGATAACCGTATTACCGTGCAACAAATAATCATCGAACATGTTATTGCGTTTGATATGACACGATGAATGCTCTGATTATGATTTTTAAATGATACAAAGAATTTATGACCCTTACGGTACCGAAAAGATAATACTTATTATTTCGTATCTCGGTGTTTTTTTCTCGTTTGAAATGTAGATTCGCGGACAGAAAATGTGTATATGGAATTCAGTGTGTTTTTTATGTACTTTCGCGCATGCGTCGACTTTGACGTGTGTGTTATCATGTGCGAACAAGTGTATGTTTGAAAATGTGCAAGAGCCGGTTCAATGCTGTGGCAGTGGGGAAATATACAAGAGTTGGAAGAACGACTGAACAAATCAGTTGCTCGGGCGTTACCGGCAGTATATTCATAATTTTCCTGTGTACGTGAATGTTCGAACCAATCGAGGATTTCAATCGCAAGAAGTAAATAATACCACGTTGTATTTGCATACATAATCATTTCCTATATGCATATACACAGAGGTACAAGTGGTTCTGTTCAATGAAATACCTTTGACAGATTCAACGAAGCTCTCTAAGAATTTAGTGAAAAATTGTATTACTGCTTAGTGTACTGTGTAGTGACGAAACTTTGAAATCTGAGGGTGAGTTTGATTAATCAACTTTGTATTTATTCATTAGCACATGCATATTCATCATTTAATCGAATCGTGAAATATTCCTGTACTTATCATTCTGGATTTCAAATCGATAATAAATTTCATCATTAAAAATGTGGTGAATTATTTTCCACACGTGTAACTCGGGTAACATCAAATATAAATATATCATACAACATTGAATTGATTCAGCGTTCATTTGCATCTTGAAGGGGTAAATCAGGGTACCGAAGCTACAATGGACAAGAAAGGTTTCATGTTCGCCATCTGAGATTGTACGGAGCAATACTATGGCCACTAAAAAATAACCCTTTGGTGTGCACTTGAATGTTAAAAGGGCTATAGTATTGCCCCTTACAATCTCAGTTGGCGAACATGAAATTTGTGTTCTCCATTGTGGTTTTGGTACCCTGGGGTAAATCACTCTAGCGGCCGAAGAAAAGAGAAAATTTCGCGACTTTTTCGGGATCGAAATTTGGTCAAATTGCATTTTTTCGAGGCCATCAACAACAAAATAGTAGCTTTCCAGTATTTTTCCCAGGGCATCCTTGTTTTGGCGGGCAGACCAATGAATCTTGCAAATCAAAAGATACAATCATGAGTCAAGGGAATCTTCATTCAACAGCTACAACGGTACGTAGGATTTTTTCTTTATAATCCATAGTTCAATTTTGATTAACGATTTTTAAGTAATTTTTTCCGTTTGTTCGAATTCAATTAAAAAACATGCCATTTTTGCAAAAATCAATTCAAAAGATCCTACGCTCTGTTATAGCTAATATTATATTCAATCAAAGATTTTCATGATTGTACCTTTGAATTTGCAGAAGTTCAGGCACGAAATGGAAGATGCCCACATGGAAAAATACTGAGATGGGCACATTTTGTTTTTGACAGTTCCGAAAAAGTTTGAAAACACACTTCAATAATTATATAATAAAGAACTGTATATCAAATTTCGTTACATTGTTTGGTTTTTCTGGAAAAAATTTCCGTAATTTTTTGGCATCCAGAGTGGTCTTCCCTTCAATATTTCCGTGTAGCCCGCGTGGAAGTTGTTTGAAGCTGGAGATATTCGATTGTAGACTTCTTGCGGGAGAAAATGTATGCTATTCAATTCTTTCTTCATTCGTTTTGGAAAAAATCATCATTCGAGAGAATTGTTTATTGGAACGCACGTTGTTTATCGCACACGTGTATTATAACCATGTATGTAGGTCCATATATATCTCGTTCTAGCATTTTTTTGCAAGTTCGAGTTTCTTTCGATTTTACAGACTATATTGGATCAGTGCGTTCACGATATACAAGTGAATTGACACCTGAAACCGAGAAAAAGGATGTTGTTGAAGTTTGAATCGTTTATTCAAGCGAAACAAAAATTCAAACTCAAAAAATTTGATGAATCATCGTTGTTTTTCTTTTTGAATTAACTCCTTGGAACTGGAAACATCATTTGAAGAATGCACAGCAAAAGCTCAGGTTCTGAACAGCTGAATATTCTGTTATTTGGTTACTAATCCGTTTCGATAAACGATTTAAACTTCAGCAACATAAAAAAGGCTGGTTACAGTTATGACATATATTCTTCAACACGACCAATTAAATATTCGACAATATTCATAAAATAGTGGATGGCAATTATTAAATATTTTATTAATATTATTGATAGTTGACCAATGTGATCGAATATTTGATTGCTCATATTTGGAAATATATTCGGTAACTGTCACCAATCCTTTCTTTCGGTGTAGGCAGTATGGCTGACACATGACATTTTGGTTGTTAATATATGAGTCAGAACTTATTTAAAATAATGTGAATGGGTCGTGAATATTCAGACAATACTAGTAGAACAACCTTTCAAACATTCTACGCTTCTTGATATAGATAGAATTGTTTTAAATAAACTATGAACAGAAAAATTAAGAACCCCGGTAGTAACGCAGCGCTTCAATCGCGCGTAAATGCGTTTGTATTTATTGTATATTGCAACAAGCGCCTTGAGAATGGGCTGATGTAGTGCCGTTTCATGCACTTTCACTCAAAACTCAAACTCCATAAAACTACATTGCTTCAGCGCATTTGATACGCTAAGAGCAAGAGTGGCGCCCAAATTGTTGTCAAGCAAAAACAGGACAGGAGTTTTTGGGAGCAAGAATGGAACGTCAAAAGTTCCGAGCAAAAGCGATACACCTATACTGCCGTCCTAAGTCAAAAGACCGTATGTCAAAATTTTGATGTTTCGGAATATCAAGCATTTTATTTAAACTTGTACATGTTAAATGATACAAATGCCATGATGCCCAAATCAGTTTTCCACGTACTTTTCAATGGAGTAATGATTTTTTCAATTGAAACGCACGTAAAAAAGCTATTCGAATATGAATATGTAAAAACTGGAGAAAAATTTTGTTGCCATACGGCTTTTTGGCTTAGGACGGCAGTATAATTCGGAACAAAAGAGCAACCACAGAAATCTCCGGGCAAAAATGAAACACTGAAGAGCTCGAGCAAAAACGAACCAGCGCATAAATATAAAATTAGGTTGTGCGTTGGTTCGTTTTTGCTCGAGCTCTTCAGTGTTTCATTTTTGCTCGGAGATTTCTGTGGTTGCTCTTTTGTTCCGAATTTCCATTTTTGCTTTCAAAAGTTCCTGTCCTGTTTTTCCTTGACAACAATTCGGGTGCCACTTTTGCTCTTAGCGTATATCATTTCTCAGGTGCTTATGGTAACCCGCGCGGAAATTCTTACAGACAAATCATACCAATAATAAAGTGGCAATGATGCAGTAACGGCGTAATCTCCATCAGTGCTGGACCATTTATTCATACCCAGCAATTTTGCACATGGGTGTATTCATTACTAGCAGTCATGACGCTTATTGGACACACTTGTACTATCTTTGTATCATTTCGAGTGACCACAATTGAAGAGCGGATTGAGAGGGTATCCTCCTTTGAGAGGCCTAAAAAGAGTGTTTTTTTTTTTCGGAAACTTTTTTACGTAAGAAAAAAATAATTCAATAAAACAGATTCTTTGGGCTGTTTTCGTGTGAGTCTTCTATCGGTGGGCAAGATATAGGTCGTATTTCTTACCTCAAAACAGAAATATTGAAACAAATTTTAATTTGTTCTGTGATGTCCGAGGTTTGGTAACTGATTTTGAGTGCTTTTGATGCGTTGAATGCGAAACGAATATCAGATTTCTTGGATCTGCTCACTTTCTATTACCTTTTATACATACTTGTCATATAAAGTCTATATAATTGATGGATTTTATATATAAATAATTATAAAAACCGAGCTGATCTAACAAATCTGATGTTGTTTTCGTATTCAGTTCCCTGAGCGAATGCAAATACTTCAGAAGTGCAAGGAGATTTGTGTGTTCTCAGGATTGTTTTGTTCTCCTGTAAAAAAAATCTGCCAACTTATAGGATTTCGAATTTTATTAAAATGATTGAATTATGTGACTTCAATATGTAACTTTACACTGTGAAAAAATAGTATTGGAATTAACACCGTGCGGATTCTATAGGTGTTTAAGATGAAATTGGGTGTTATAATTAACACAGAATATTCTGAGAATATTCTCACAACATCCCCAGAATGTACTTGATCGAATATCAATAAGAATCTCCATAGAATATTCGAATATGCTCAACGTATATTCTCAAAACATTCTCAGAACGTGCGTGTGCTACCTTGGTAACTCTAAATGGTGTTGAAATGGCACCATGCGGTGTCCAAATAACACCGTGAGGTGTTGAAACATCATTCAAGGTAGACTTTTTCCAACTCCGTACGATTTTTTTATAGTGTACATCAGGTGTCTATCAATGCGTATGTTTTGATTCGTATTTACTCACTTTGAACTTGCAATTTCATCATAAGTGATCAGATAATACGTATAGCGGAGGGAAGAAGTAACTCGAGGGATATGACGGACCGGAAAGAGTTCAACAGAGGCGGTTGCATAGGCAACTGCCTAATTGCTCATTCTTTACTTACGCGTATCTCAAATGAACACCGAGAGAGAAGGATGATTTCCTCGAGTCACTAGTGGTATTCAATAGCGTTAGCATGATGAATGATGAATTTATGTGAATAAAATTTCGTGAATAGAATATTTTAAACCATTAATTATTGTCAACCAGAAAAAAAAGTTCTTAATCCAACACAAATGTTCTTTTCTTCACTGAAAAAAGGATGATTCCTGTAACCATCTGAACATATTTTTATTACAGCTAACCTCACAGATAGTTAGAATGAACACCCGTATCGTTGTCATAACTATAAAGATTGTTCTCATAAACCTATATTCAGGGGACGAAATTATACTGTGAGGTCAGCTGTCATTGAAATACGTTTAGATGGTTACAGGAACCGCATACTTTTTTTCGGTGTTGTAAAATACGCACGAAAGAAAGGATAAATTGAATCAAGTGAATTCATGTTGATTAAACGTTACGCAGAAGTTTGATGTGTGTAAAAATATTCGGCAATTGACTGAATTACTAACGACAGTTCCAATGAACGGTTTTCTGAACTGAGTAACATCAGATATCAATATATCGCGCGGTATTGAATTAATTCAGCTTTTGGTATTTGCATTTCAACGTCGCTGTTTAGCTCGTGTGAAAGTTAGTCGATGCTACAAATATTTGATTGCGGATTGGAAATTATTCGCTGGGGTAGCGAACGTTTCTAGATGCTATATAGAATATCAAAAAAATTCGGCTGGAAAAGTCGACATTTATTGTTGTAATAGTTAAAAAATTGCTGTCACAGCAAAAAGTATCCCACTAAATCAAATTTCACTGTCACAACAAAGTTTATCTTTGTGTTTTTTCAATTGTGTTTTGGATGCTTACTTCCAGCTGAAATAGGGCTTTGTTTAGGCTGCATCTTAAAATAAGCCGGTATTGAGGTTGGAAGTAAGTTTCACTTCTAACTGTGTTCGACAGGTTTTCGACCTTCTTGGAACACTTTATACCACTTGTAAACATTTTTTTCCGCCATTGCCTCATCACCAAAGGCTTTCTGTATCATCCTCAACGAATCAGCAGCAGAAAATCCATTCCGCAAACAAAATTTAATACAAATTCTTTGCTCAGCAAATGCAGACATTATGAAAATCGAAAAATTCACTTTCAGCAGCTTACAAAACGAAGCGTATCTCGCAGACACTAATGAATATTTTGACCTGACCCCTGGCACGGATATTAAAGACAGTCTTACTAACCTAAAAATAAGACCACTTCCCCAAATACATTTGCGTACAGAGTTTGAATTCAAATGTCACCTTACTTTTTGGACACACTGGTACATCGGTGTGTTATCAGCTGTTCTCGTCGCTGGCGTATTTTGTTAGGGAATCTGTAGTTGTCCATTCAACAGGAGAGATACATTGACCGATTGTCGCTGCGTTTACACTACTGAGTTTTTTTTGCATGAGTGAATACGTCTCAGATCGTAAAAATATTCGGAACGGGAAAGTAGGACCAATTAGTTTCTGTAGCGTGGAAGGAGGAGCAATTTCAGTGACTGGATCGACAAAGCAGGGGCGAAATTTCGACTCGGGTTGTCAGGGCCGTTCAATATATCACTGTAAAAAATAATCAGAATTTTCGTGTATACACATGGTGAAAATATTGTGTTACAAATTACTATGGAAAAAATTGTAACAAAGGACCATACGAAGGGTCAAAAGTGAAAAGAAATGTGAAATCACCTATGAAATATCGTTATCATGTTCGTTAATGCTAACATTGATGCTTGTTTCGGCAATTTTTCATAGTAAATTAAACTAAGATCGTACGATTTCGTCTCATGTGGCTAGTCTGGTCCCTCGTTGGTATGTTTTTATAGTAATTTTAAATATAATATTCTCTCCGTGCATAAACCAGAAAATTCCAAACGCTGATTGGGAAATCAATCTCCGTTACATTTGTATGAGATTTCCCATTAATCTATCCGAAAATTCAAAACTTTATGGAATTTTTTCCAACATTTCACCGTATACATACCGTATACATTTCAATACACACGAATTTGCCCATCGAAATTTTTTACAGTGTATTATACACGTTGAAAGTCAATACAAGTTCTCCAAATGATTTATGTAAATACGATACTGATATAATCGGAAAATACATTTGGGGACACGTTTTTTAATCTACTCAATTAGATTTCAAGCGACCTTAATGCGCGAAGATAATTTTGACAGTGTGAGTCTTTCTGATTTTATCAGATTAGTCCTTCACATCTATTATCTATACATATGTACATACGTAACAAAATTCTTTTAGTTACGTCATTTTAATGTTATTGCCGTTCAAGGAAGTAATTTTTTAATTCTCAAGTGGAGTGTTTGCAATAATATTTGTCCTTTCTTGGAGGTTTGATATTTTGCGTTTCGATCAATGAAATGATCTTTCGTTCGAGAGTCAAGTCAATGATCTGCCGTTGCCAAATATGATATTGAAATTATTCTGACTGTGGATGTAAAATAAATTTATCTCTGCATGTAAATTTTCAATGTCTCGTGAAATTTCATTCCCGATTGGAGGAAATCATCTTGGCAAATTTTTATTGTAGAACAAAAACCGAAACGTTTCTGAAAATATAGTTCAAAATGAAGTGAACGTCGTAGGATTTTTGCAAAAAATGGATTAGAACAAAAATGGCGTCCATTTGAATTTTTGTTTTCGATTTTTTTTTCTTATATCGATCGAAAATCGCTCTTAAGATCTGTGAAATTCAGTTTATCAGGAAGATCCCACATCGTTCACTTCATTTTGAACTATATTTTGAGAAAACTTCTGGTTTTTTGTTCTATAATCCAAATTGTGACCTGTTCTACAATCAAAATTGTGATACGCCGCCATTTTGTATTGTAAAAATATAAGAGTATGGGGGTCTGATACTCGAAGACTAGTACTTTCATGTGCTCAAAACCCCATATTTCAAAAATGTTTCTATCGTTCGTGGTAGGTCTTGGAAAATTAAAAAAAAATTTTTTACCACATATGATATTAACCCTTGACTCCAGTTTGATATCTGCACAGTTCCGCTCTGCTCACAACTGAATTTATGCTAAACAGTAACAATTCGGTATCACCCTAAAGACCGTTTGTCTACGTGATTCAAATTTGGTACGACAAACCCTGGGTGTCAAATAGCCAAAGAAATCCAAAGGAATTACAAATTTTTTCTGAGCAGAATAACCGATCAGATGAAAGGAAACTTTATTAACTGATACTCTGTGCGAAAACCTCTTCGAGTTGAAGATTAGAGAAATTCTGTTCAAGATACCTAAAATATTAGTAACCCAGATTACATGTTAACTTGTCATTCGATTGCTGTTGGCTTTTTATTGACAACCTTGTGATGGTAAGGTTGCTATGACTTTACTGTGAGAGTTTCGCACCAGGTCATTCAATACCTCCGTAGGATAAGTAAGAAAAAAACAAAAGTTTGACAAAACTCGATTGTATTATTCCACATAGTTGCCTTCGAGGGCGATACAACGAGTATAGCGAGATTTTCCAACTTCTCGATACCACTTTTATAGTACGGTTTCTCTTTCTCTTCAAAATAGGCCTCAGTTTCAGCGGTCACTTCATCATTGGACTTGAATTTCTTTCCAGCGAGAATTCTCTTGAGATTTGAAAACAGGAAAAAGTCGCTGGGGGCTGAATCTGGAGAATACGGTGGGTGGGTAAGCCATTCGAAGCCCAATTCATTCAGTTTTGCCATCGTTTTCATCGATTTGTGACACGGTGCATTGTCTTGGTGGAACAACACTTTTTTTTTCGCAGATTTCAGCCTTCGATCGATCCAAAAGTGCACAGTAATAGGCGCTGTTGATGGTGGTTCCTTTTTGGAGATAGTCGATGAATATTATTCTCTTCGCATCCCAAAATACAGACGCCATCACCTTACCGGCCGACTGTTGCATCTTTGCTCGCTTTGGATTCGATTCGTCGACTACTGTCCACTCAGCTGACTGTCTTTTGAATTCTGGTGTGTAATTGTGAAGCCATGTTTCATCCATTGTCATATATCGACGATAGAATTCGATTTTATTGCGGTTCAACAGCGCCAAACACTCCTCTGAAGCATCAATTCGTTGTCCAACCTTCCGTCAATCTTGTCACAAGCTTGCATGAAAACATTGCAGCAGAGTTGAATTGCTTTGCGACAAGTGAATCGATTATAACTCTCAAATGCACATTGGATGAACTCTGCAGAGCTCAGACGTCTAAGGCTAAAATTTCTTCAAAAAGTATAATTTACCCTTCATAATGGGTGTTCAGCTTTATTCCTCCGGCAATTTACGACCGAGAGATGAAACTTCAAAGATTTCACGTTTCCTCAACAGGTGCACAGTGGGTCAAATCACCGAAAAAGTGGACAAAAGCCCAAAATTCAAAGTTCGCGCATAAAGTTGATTTTTGGATATGTCCGAGAGAAGGTGTTACTGTGTATGAATGCAGAATTACAGGATACAGCTTCAATTGTTTCGACTCTAAACAGCTATTCAAAGCACTACATCTTCTCGAGAGTTGTGAAATTCTTTAATGAACTCCGAATGAACCCTGAACTGCGGAATTTGAAGATGCAACTTCACAGATGTATATCAATCCGTAAGTTTTGATTTGCATTCATTCACCTTGAACTTGGAATGCCATCATGAATATAATGAGATAAAACGTATACTTGAGAGGAGAAGTAGCTACAGGAATATTATGCACCGGAAGAAGTTGAATAGCATCAGCATCGTGAATAATGAATCTATCTTTTATCTGCATGGTTGAAATTTCATATATAATAATATTTTTTCATTAATTGTCAACAATGGAGAAGTTCTCAATTTGACACAAATGTTCTTTTCTTGTATAATACGCACCGAAAACAAGGGAAGATTAAATCAGGTGAATTCATGTTGATTAAACGTTACGAAGAAGTTCGATATGTCTAAAAATATTCGGTAGTCGATTGAATTATTCACGATAGTTCCAATGAACGGTTTCCTTGTATGCATTCATCACGGCCTAGTTATGTAATTGAGATAATCGATTATTAAAATTTATTCTTTCGTGTGCGTTGATGATATTCTTACATTCTTGTCATGAATCGAGTAGGGGAGAGTCGGGTAAAGTGGGAATAAGTTTGCATTTGATTCCAGACAAGGTACATTGAGAAAAATATTTATTTATCATCTCTCCATAAAATATTTATTTGTAGAAGTTAAATATTCAATTAGATACAAAAATTGATTACTTGTGGCGAATATATTATTCATTTAGAAGACCAATCTATTTTGGACAAGTATTCCATTATTTGATTCGATTAAATATCTCATTAATCCTAAGAAATATTTTATGGAGAGAGAACAAATGAACTATTTATTTGGTTGGAAGAAATTCTTTTTTCAGTGTATAAAAGTTGAAATTTGTACATGAATCTCAAGCTGATGCGCTAGTTTATCAATTCTTTGGAAACCGAAAAGTTCGGGTGAAGTGGGAAATGTACTAAATTTCTTTTGGGCTCATGACTGACAAATATATTATTTCAAGCATTTCAAACTTGGCCTGTTCGAAACTGAAAAAATGGTTCATCTCCCAATCGGTTTATAAGTGTCACATAAGCTTACAATTAAATTTTTAGTAAAGCGCATATTTTATCCCTGCATTTATGATGAACATTTTGGTCCAAGAGATCTTGACTTTGAGGACAGAAAAATTTTCGGTCCTTCGAAACGATCCCAAAGCTTCCAGCCAACGAGTAATCAATATGGGGCGATTTTTCTCATTTCATTGGTAGATTTGATTTCATCACCATGTTGCGGGGAAATTGTTTTTGCATCAAAAATAGGGGATTTTTCCTTCATTTTGAGGAATTCTTCTGTCTATTGAGTGTCAAATCTTTCCAAAAGTAAGAGAAAACTCTACCAAATTATGGGAAAAAGTCTCCTAACATGGAGGAATTGGAGGATTTCAAAATTAGTTCTTAGAGTGTAGAATATTCTGAAGAATCTTTTGCTACATAGGTCCATTCTCACATCCGATCCAGCTCTTTCCAAAAATTCTTCATTTAGTAAATAAAATTGTTGAGAATTTCAAATCATTTTACAATAGTTCAATTTCAAAATATTTTACATGAAAGTGAATGATTTGTTGAAGCATTAATTAAATACTATCAGATGAAATCTATCAGATGTTTCTCAATTTTTATAATTTATGAGAAAAAAGATTGCTCAATTGTTTTATATAATCTTTGTAGTATTTCCTAGAAATGTTAGGAGTCTATGCAATTAATGAATTTTCAAATGACTGAGAATTTGATCATATTCAATTCTAAATTCTTCAAACATGAATTGGATTCTACTTGGATTTACATGGTAAATACTTTCGTTTATCTATCACCATGGTCTTTATATGATATTTACTTATCAAGTATGTAGATCACATGTAAAGAATATCACGATAAGCGCTGTTCAATTCAAGCGAAGACTTGAGGTAATGGATGAATGATATGAACGAACTATCATAAAATCCAATATTTAACTCTTCCAAGACCACACTCATAGGGATATCGAATGCTGAAGTTATGTAAAACACTATTTTCATAACATTCATATTGATGTGACATAACGCTGGGAATATCACAAAGTATATCACACTTGGTGCACGGTTATATCAGAATGATTTCGATCGCGATACTATATTAGACTGGATTCAATATTCCCTCCTCTCCAAAACAGCACGAGCATGCGAATTGCTTCACTTTTACACCAATTTCACGTTTTCGTACAGTAATGAGATCCCTCGCATTGAATTTACGCATACGACGAGACAAACCCAACTCTCATTCCATGTGATTGTTTCAAATCATGCAAAATCGTTACGGAGACTCATCAAACAGCACAATTAGAAGGAAATCTCGTCGATTAAAATCGGATGCACAAGCGTTGAATACATATTTCAGCTGAGTCAATATTTTTTGAATATTATCGTCAAGGAAATACTAAAGGTGATTAACATTTTTCAGATAATGAATTCGTTAGAATCGGAATACTTTCAAAGACATTCTGTGATAATACTGTTCTTTTCTTATTCTCTTGAGAATATTCAAGGTTTTTCATTTTTGATTTCAACACAATTCAAATGAGAAGATTTCTATGGAGAACTTGACATCCATGCGTGCGATGAAAACTTTTCATGCGTGTATAATTAAACTTCTCTAGATCAATAAATTTTTCACGTTTATAGAAAAATCTTACGCATATTGGGATTATATATATTCAATTCTCAATTTTGAGATTTGCTTTGACATCTTTGTTTCATGAGAAGTGATTTTGATGTTTGAAAAGATGGTAATTTGTTGAAAAGTTTTGTAACTCAATTTATTCAATTGAGCCGTTATATGTTTTGACGTCTGCAGTTGAGAATTATCATAGAGAACGAATATTGTTGAAGTTTGAATCGTTTATTGGAATAGATTTGTAGTCCGATCTAAAAATACTGAAAAGTGTATACTTTTGATTCCTTTTATAACATGTTTAATCATTGTATCCCATTCCAGATGATTTATTTTGGAATACCCTCATTCATTCCGAACTAGATTTTTCCGTATTCAACTTGAAATTCGTCTCGATAAGCGATTCAAACTTCAGCGATACAGAGGAGACCCGGTTCACATCGATCCCACTGCTCATGCAGAAATTCGTCATTCGCGCTAGCATGGAACAACGTAGATCAAGTATCACCGACGCTTGGCAACCAAGCATGCCACAAATCTGAAATGATAGTAATCATCAGTTTATGATTTTTGTAGATGTTTTTTGGTTTTCATTCATGAAGAACTGGCAATGAGATAGACTATGATGGGCAAACAATTGGAGGATTTGTTTGTCGATGTTGCGTCAATGATAGAACTGTAAAAAAGAATTAACTCAAAAAATATACGAACCCATACAACAAAAGTTACTGTGCAATCGTTGCTCTTACGTTGTTCATCAAGTTTACGGAAAATTGCTGGGAATTAGCTACGCATGTGATTGAGAGTTTCATGAAACCGAGCAACTTCCTAGCAACACGATAACAACTCAAGCTAAGATCCTAGATTTACAGCATATTGTTGCGCATTTGGCGACGCAACGTCCCTGCAAATTGCTTCAAACTGTTGTTGTACGTTTTCAACAATTTGCTGCATATTTGCTCAGTATTTTGATGTTAGGGAAAAGTGTGCGCATTTCACAATTTCTGATATATTTTTTAGAGTTTTATTGTTTTCCTCTCATATCCCGTACAGCACAACCACCGATTCTCCACCCAGGACTTCGGTGGACTGGAGGTGGAGAATCAGTGGAGAAATGAGAGCCGTGGAAATAAGGGAGAGTCTCCGTTGAGGCAACGGAGAGGCGACGTGGATTTGTCCGCCCCCTTAATTTTCAATAAAATTCATATCTGTCGATTTACACAACCAAATTTCAATGAGTGAATCCACTAACATAAATTTCATTGAAAATAAAGGGGGTGGACAAATCCACGTCGCCTCTCCGTTTCCTCAACGGAGACTCTCCCTTATTTCCACGGCTCTCATTTCTCCACTGATTCTGAACCTCCAGTCCACCGAAGAAGTCTTCTTTGAAGAATTGCTTCTTTTATGAGTCGTTCATCTACTGGGTAGTTGACCCCACTGAGATTGTAATTGAAATTCATGAATCAAGATATACAATGTATATTTTTACCTACAGACTGTCAGAGATTTCAGTTGTAATTAACTTTAGGGAAACTGAATATTCTGAAGAGTTCAAAAGATACATTTAAGTGAAATATTGAAATTCTTGTGTTGCATTCAAGAAGTTTCAAATGGCCGAAATCATAAGAATGAATGTTGAATTACATAAGATTTATATGGCAACGTTGATAATGTAGCAAACGTATAGACATTATTTCGAGTCTGATAGACTTTAAAGTGGTGTCATAAGTGACAAGTGTGATGCGTATTGCACTACCGTATTAGAATTGTTATAGCGGGTCAAATGGCTAAATTATCTCAGTTGACGTTTTGCACCTTCCAATTGATATTAATGAACGCCTCTGTCATTCACTTCATATCAGTTAGGAGGAATGTTCTAGTAATTTTTGCAGCTACTCTTCGTGAAGAAGAATCGACCGTGAAATTTGTGGACTTCTTGAATTGATGAGCTTCGTTAGCAACCCTGTGGGAGGTCAGTACGATTTATTCGTGAGTTGGTCATTGCATTACTGCTTCCTTTCGTATAATTTTTTTCATTACGTGGAGTACTTTTTTTTCATTTGAAAAATTATTGAGTATCCTTTCAGAGAGGATTGAATATTTTTTTTCGGGACACAGAATTGTTCGCGTATGAAATCAATATGAATCCTGATATCATTCCGTACGGGTTCCAGTCTGGTGACGATCCGGTTTCTTTACCAAGATGGTTCACCTTGAGCCGACTTCGATTCATAGATAGCCTGCGTTTCAATCCTCCGGAATCCGCGCTGGTGTGAAGTCTCTGTCAGAACCAATTAACAAAGAATTAGGTCATGCAGTCACAGTAAACAATGATTGAAGAGCAAATTCGAAATAAACTACTCGGATAGAAACGATTTGTGGTATTCCTCAGTTCTTTTCAGGGCCTGGGGAATGTCACGAATCATTTCTACCCGGCTGGGTAGTTAGCGTATTCCTCATCTTCAAAGCTTCATATTTCTCATCAGTACAAGACTTGAAGAAAGTCCTAAAAAAATGACGCGTTTCCAATCTTTGATTTTCTTTCAGCGAAATCCACTGTTATAGAGTGATGATACTACAACTCTGATAAGTTTGAGAATTCTACTCTCTATAATTCGTGTTGAAAATCAACACAAATGAGTATCAAATTGACAGATTTTTAATGTAAACTCAACACTTTTATGTTAATTTCTCACATTCTTTGTGTCAATATTTAACACAAATTCTGAGTGGCCCGTTTGGGACATGCACGTATGTGTCCCCTTAGACTGCACACATGGCTTAGCGTAACCCGGTAAGTATTTGAAAAATGTGGAATTTGATAATAATGTGAGCCTGAACTTCGACACTTTTGAAGGGGGAACCTCGAGTACGAATTGATGTATCAGTGCCACTTTATTGACAAGTGAACAAATGCAAGTGTATGTTAAATTTTGTGTGCTAAAAAATAGGTCAATTTGATATGTGCAGTCTGAGGGTTAAAAATACATCAAATTTTTCACTGTGCAAAATGTTCAGCCTATGCACTGATAATAAGGATTGCTTATGTCAGACGAATATTTTATTGGTTTTATTTCCAATAAACATCAGTTGATTATTATGAAATATCGATTTAAGTGGAATATATTATACTCAATTAGAAGAAATATTTATGTCATACAAATAGATTGAAACATCAAGAAGAACGAAAATCAAAATAGATGCAGAGACAATTCAGCAAGTGAAAGAATTCAAATATCTACACGGAGAAAAAATGGTTTGCTACTATAGCGCCTACAAAGAGATTTGTTGTCCTTGCAAAAATATTCACTCCAGCAGCTAAGACGTTAGTTCTTTCAACAACTTTGTTTATGTCAGCACAAAAATGTAGTTGCGTCAATCGTTTTCCTTGCTCTTTCAACTAGTTTTATTTTGTAAGCGCTATAGTCACAGACCTGCTTGTTATGCCAGTAATACTTTTTTCTCCGTGTAGGAAGCATAATTACAGAAAACGGTAAAAGTGAGTGAGAGATATAAAAGCAAGAATTGTAAACCTTCATCTTCATTTTATGATGCACAAAGTTTTGTTTCGGAGTCGCAGGTTGATCTTCTCTCAGAGTGAAATCTGTGTTAGAGCTCCCAGTTCAGACCTTGAACTTTTACTGCATCGATCTGACAGGGCTCAGTTCGAAGCTTCGTACCAGGAATCTTATAGCTAGGATGCTGTACTCTGACGAATGAAAATTATTGGTTACTTCCGAGTGTGAATTGAATTTGAAATAAGGATGGATGAAGAGGTGCAATGTTCAGTATAAGAGTAGTGCTATGAGGAGATGAATGCATTGGGAATGAATTTTCCATATGAATGATAGAAAATGTCTGGCTGCTAAACAAACACGGAAAAAAAAGATTAGTTGAAATAACTATTTAACTTGTAAGCGCATATGGGCCTACTTTTTTTCGTTAGAATAACAATGTTTTTCGTTAATTTAACTAATTTCGTTAGTAAATCATTTTAAATTGGTTAAATTGATTGATTAATTTGTTATTCTAACGAAGAAAAGTGGGGCCATATGCGCTTACAAGTTAAATAGTTATTTCAACTAATCTTTTTTTTCCGTGCAGAAAAATGGGATGATCATGGGAAATTTGAGATTTACATTGTAACTTCTTTTTCCGTTGAATATTAAATGATGATGATAATGTATCCATGTGATACTTGATATATTGATTCAATCCACGCCATTTATGGAGATATCAAAAGAAAACGTAATTCTTTTATTTAATACGTGAAATATGATTGAATGGTAAGTGTAACGAGGAACACTGTTAGAAAAATCAATACAAATGTTCATAACACGAATACGAAGTTTTTCACGTATCAGTGTTACAGAATTTTATATCATTTCAACACACGTGGCCCCTAGTAGAAATCCGTCTATGTAGGCCCTTCTTCGCCCCTCACCTGGCGCTGATATGGGCCAGTGAACTACCTCATATGATTTCTACCAGGAACCATGTCTGTTGATATTATGATTGTTATAAAATTGAATATCATTTTTGATACAAGATTTCGTATTATTTTTAACAGTGAAATATTTGTAACCTTCATGAAAAAGTTCTGTAAAATTCCATTGATTTCAAGTGCAATTTGTGATTCCGATTTCAATCTTGATAGGGTAATAAGTCTGAATGTCGATTGATCGAACATAATTTTGATCAACCTTGAATACATTGATTATGTGAAAACAATTGTTCATTTCATTAGCATTTATCACAATGATGTATTCTAAGAAAAATTTTGTTCGAGATTGAATCTTTTATCGAAACGAAAGTTTGATAGAGTGTAAAAATCCTGAAGCGTATGTGTTTTGAATCTTTATCACCTCGTTCTAATCTCAATATTCTTTAAAAAAAAACAAAGAAAAGAGAAAAAAAGAAGAAGAACATGTTCAGAAAGAATTTCTTTACAAATGTAGTCTTTGTTGATCTTTGACAACGGGTTGATGCACGGATTTATATTCAAGCAACCTTGAAAAAGGACAAGATTTAATCGATCCTCGAAAATTTACATCCCGAGCTTGGCGCGTGCGCGAATATTTGATGGTAATAACAGTAAAGCTATGTACATATATCTTCTATTTATTCTATACGTCCGTGGCTCAGGCACAACTCGAGGTTCCGATTAATTTTTCCTAATGAATCAGTAATAATTAGATCAGTTACGAATGATCATCAAAAATTACAATTGGAATTCCTTTGACTGGTTCCACACAAGGTGTGAAATATCAGGAATTGTAATTTGAGAATTAAACGAATTTCCATTCATTCAGCACAAATCAATGATATCGAAATGGATCGAATTAGGTTTGATACATACACGGAGAAAAATGCGGTTCGAAAATATAGTATATTTTAATAGAAAATCTAAGAATATTCTTAAGTTAGGATTTAAAAAAAAAGAAGTTGAACAAAAATATCAACTTTCCAAAAGTCGCACATGAAAATTTACAAAGTAAATAATAAAGTTTAGATAGTTTGTTATTCACTTCGTAAAATTTCATCAGTGACTTCCGGAAAATTCATACTTCTTTCTATTGTTTGTTGAGTATTGATGATTTTTCATTCTCTTTCAACTAAAATTCAACAGGAATGCGAACCGTTCCGTCTTCATTACGATTTTAAGAAATATCCTCTGATTTTCTATTAATGATTACTATATATTTTTTTTCTGCATTTCTCTCCTTCAAAGGAAAAACGAATTGATTGAAAAATCCTTCGATGATACTATTTGTCATTTGTAAGAACTCTAATTCTTTTAATAATCGTGATTCACAATAGGTGGAATCAACTCTTTGTATGCACAAATTTTTTTCTCCCGTGGGATGAATTATAATAAATCAGCAAGTATAAAATCAGATTGCATATTTTGTGTATAATTCATGCACAGTGTTTGTGTAGAAGGTTTATAAAATTATGAAACATAAATATAAATGTCACAAAAATCTTTTTTGAATATTTTATATAATAAGGATATTATTGAATATGTTGATCATAAATATATACACAGAAAAAAGTATTTCTTTGAATCTAAGAAATTGTTATTTGAATAGGTCCAAATGAATATTTCTTTGAAAAAAATTAACATTCTTTGAATCCAACCAAATTTGTTATCTGAATGATGGATCAAATAATAAATTCTTTTACGTGAACAAAATATTTATTTCTGTCAAAGAAATATCCCTCACAGCATCACAGTCCCAGAAGAATTCTTATAGAATTCATAAAGAACACGATCAGTTCAATGAGAATTCTTTATGAATTCTTCTGGGACTGTGGTGCTGTTTGGAATCTACCATATTTGATCTTATTCAATGAATAATTTTTTAGATTCAAAGGAACACTTGTTTCTGTCTATTATACACAATTTTTATAAAACTTCATGTGAGAAGACACGTTTTTGATTTACCGCGTCTGATGAAAACTTTGTACATCGATCGTGAGGATTTTTTCTAGGGGAAGATGATGTTGAAACAGAAAGATATTTGATTGAAAAATGATCATGAATCTTATCAACGATGATATAGTTTCAACAAGTGACTGGCGATTTTCGATACACGAAGGAAAATGATGTTTCAAATATTTACAACTGAATGCAGTAATGATTCGAAAAATCTTTCGATTTGACGCAACTTCGCGTCATAAAGCATGAATTTTTACTACATTCAGTTGTAAAACCTACACTATTTCACTTACAGCACTACTTTAGTACAAAATGTAGTAATATTTAAAACATAATTTTCTCCGTGTAGAATCTTCCATTCTTCTTCATGCGTTTCTTTTAATAAGTTGACTTTCTATTCATTTGTATAAAATATCGATCAAAAATGTCAATATAAGATTATCCATCACTGGTATGGACCCTAAATAAATAACAGGAGATTTCATCCACTGATATCTAAAGGCAAATGTGAATGACATTGTTGAACACTTAAAAATGATCGATCGTCATTGATTTATTATCAACCAGGAATGACAGAAAGAAATTGATAAATTGCATCACAAACGCTGATTGCATAACCAAATGATGCGATTTAATTTCATATAAACTTCCGATGAATGTTCTTACGTCTATGAGTCACATGACCGCAACCGCGATTCTTTATACCAATACATCTGAGTTACTTCAGTCAATATATCTTCATATAACGTTCACGCGGATTGGAATTGAAGTGACAGCTTCACGTGCACACTGTAAGAAATATATGTTAAATTACATGCAACAAGTTCACCTAGCCTGTTTATGTGAGATGCATTAAAATTCCATTAAAATTTTGGCAGTATTTTCACCCTGTATGTCACCTGTAATTTCACATGAACGCTATGATGGTAATTTTAAAAGTACTAAATACTGGTAAAGTAAATTTATATCCACATGTAAATTTAAAATTACCGACTTCAATGATAATTTTACAAACACTTAGAACTGGTAAAATCGAATTACATGTACATTTCAATGTAAAATTACAGTTAACATGTATTTGTAAATTCACTGATGTGTGTAGTTATTTACATTATTATTTATCATGTAATTCCACTGATGATGTATAGATAAATCCTGTTGCTATTGACATTTGGTAAAATGACTAAGAACATTTTTTACAGTGTGCGACATTGAATCATCACATCTCGTGCACGAAATGATCAAGCACGTGGGTTTAATTCATTGTATCTGCTGTGGATACTTTCCTGGCGTAGCGGATTCAGTTTTTCCTCTTGCATGCTCGTTCTTGAGTAATACTTATCATCGTGAAGATATCATTATCAAAAGTGATCTTTTTATTTTCAATTGAAATAACGAAGGCTCTATTATTTTTCATGTTCAAATCGATGTTCAGAAAAAATGAAAAATGAAACATAGCTTTTATGTATTGTAGTGTTGTGGATTTTTATTTTTTAGATACTTCTTTATTGAAACATTCTTTGTGGCGTGAGAAGCTATATAAACACAGGAAAATATTTGAATAAATTAGTATTACAGAATCTTGAGTATATTCAGATGTCTCGTACTTCATTCAATTGAATGATAATAGAATTCTTTCCTTTGATGACGGACGATTCCTGGTTCCCATTTGGAGATTTAGGAACTTGATGATTTCATAATTGGCCAGTTCCGTTAGAAATGAATGTTTTTCTGGAATTCCCTGGATTCATTGGAAATTCAAATTAATATTGTACTCATTCATCATCTATTTATGTTTTTACATTTGAGTTACACTTTACACTGAAAAAATCATATTCTAAAAATGAGAAACTTCTCTATCATAGACGCCAAAAAGAACTTCCTTTCAACCTAAGTAGAAATTTTACTAATATTCAAATAAAAATCTGAATATTAGAGTATTTTACACTTTTGTTAAGAGAAAGACATTTTCGGCGCCTATTATATGTTAGAAGAGTTTCTCATTTTCAGAATATGATTTTTCCGGTGTACTGTGAATCCTGACTATTCGAATCTTGCTTGAATAGAAATTCGAAAGAATTTTTTTCTCCTAATCTCTTGGTATTCTGGAACCCTGGAATTCGTTTACCAAGATTGAATATTTCCAAAATCTATGCAGCACATGGCAAAGTAAGTGTCGCGGGAATTACATTCCAAGTTCCCATGTGGAAATGGAAACCTGGGCCGCTACTGGCTCACTACTGTAGCCGGAGGTGCCAGTATTGGCAAATCTAGAGCGACCATTGTGGGGCTAGTTGGATTGCCGGTACTGGCAAAGGAGTTGAAATGATAACACCATTTCACATAAGGGCCAGTATAACATTTACCACCACGGCGGTGGCGATATTTGATGTGAGCCTGCTATGGTGAAACTCTGGCATTGCAACAGTATCAGTTGTTTTTTTTCAAACCCCGAGTAACTTTTGAATTCCACGATTTCTTCCGGCTTTTCTTGGTTCACGTAGAAGAATGAGGTATGAAAATTGAAATGCCGTTTGGTTTTTCCGTTTTGGATAAGAAATACGACCTGTATCTTTCCCACCGATAGAAGACTTGAATTGCGAGGCGCTCTACCAATGTGGACATCAATCTATATATGGAAATACCCTGAAAAGTTCATTGGATAAAATTACTTTTTTGATACCTAAAAAAATTCTCAGAAAAACACTATTTTGAGGCTTCCTGAAGCAGAATTCCCCCTTAAGGAAAACTGAACCAACATTGGAGGAAATATACACTGAGGAAAAAAATTTGTGAGCTCAACGAAAATGTAGTTGACTCAACTACGCCAGGAGGTTAGATACGTTCAACTAACTCTGGAAGTTGAATTAAATCATTCACCAAGTTGGCCGACTCCGTTGAGTCAACTACGTTAATGGTTGGAACAATAAAAAATTGGCTCCGTCAAGTATCTTAATACATTTGACATAAAACGATACAGAATCGTTTAGACTCATTATGTGCTTGACATACTATCTTACCTTTTATGTGTCAAATGCACGTAACAATTGATCCCAAGTTTTTAAATTTCTGAATCAACTCAGATTTTCTTTTCAATCGTTTTTCAAGAGTCGTTGAATCAATTCTACACTCGGTTGCAATAAATTTCCAAAAAATTTCATTGAATCCAATAGTATTTGATGTCCAATGTACAAATAACGAGAAAAAACAAATAAAAAATTTCGATTACACAAACCATTCAATGGAAGGGGAGTTCTTTTACCGATGATGAAGACTCTCTCTCCTCCACCAACGGCGGATAAAGAAGTACAGCGAGGTGTCAGTCAGAACAGAGAGTTTGAAGCCCTAATCGAGAATCGAACCTACCTACCTACGTGCCTACCTAACCTCATCAAATTCACGCTTTAACTGATGTAGCTATGCGACGATATACGATTCTCGTGACACAGAATGCAAGTCATTCCCAAACCCTGTTAGTATCTTGTACCTCGTCATTAGAAATAAAAACCAATTTCAAAGACATTGTTATAAAAAACTTCAGTGTGTCTTCTGAAATTTATTTCTATTGAATATCTCCTGAGATTGAAAAATATGTAGAATGAATACGGATGTGAAATTCTTTTCAAGCAAATCCTGTGGTCATGTTTTGTGGATATATTGAAAAAAAAAACAATCAACTGGACATCTGAATACCCTGAACTCGAGAATAATGTTGATTAGTTCCTGGTGTATCATTAAATCAAACAATTGAATCAATTGGAATAATCAATTATTTTCATTCAATTAGTGATCTGAAGTTTGTAAACGGAAACATTTTTTGTTCATGCAACTGTTCACGTGAGTTGATTCACTTCTTGCTTGGGAGGTTGACTCAACTACTTGCGATTTTGAATAGAATTTTTTCTGATTCCTTGAATTTCATTCGCGTTGGTTCATACAATCAAGTGATAGGTTTGAAACAAGAAAACGCGTTGTAGTTGATTCTACAAATTCCAAGTCGTTTCAACAAAAAATTCATTGATTCACTTAAAAATTTTTCAACTACACTAGGTGGTTGATGGCACTTTTATTTTTTTCTCAGTGTATGTTTACTGCTGAATGTTTGACTATATTCACGTCAAGTAAAGTTTGGCCTTCGTCAACAATAATTAAGTTGGTTTAATGAAGTATTGATATTATTCCATCCAGCACTAATAACCTCCATAATACCTCACATCATCATACTATAATAGATAACAGAATACTACAGCATTATAATATTGCAATGACATTCTGAAACATGATTAAAACTTTTTGTACCACGCGGGAAAAAAGACCTTGTTGGATTTACAATGTTTTGTTCGGTTACCATGGAAACATTAGGGAATTCTATAGTAATCAAACCAAACATTGTGAATCTAACAAGATAGTTTTTTTCGTATATGTGAGATTTTATCATTAAAACTGACAGGTGATGAATATCATTTTGAGGTTAGGAGTTTGTTATGTTATATATATATGATTTTTTGATTTATCCAAGAATATTTTATTATGTTAAAAAAAGGTTCAAATGTTTCCTCAGCTAGTGTTTTGGACGAGACCGAGCTGGTCTCGGTATCGACCGCAAGATCGAGACGATACCGAAACGTATAAAATGCATTGTCGAAATCGAAAATGGCGAGCATCTCGACTCGAGACCGAGACGAGATTATAGATTCCGAGACCAAATCGAGACCCGGGCAGTCTCACCGAGACGAGACCAGAACGAAACACTATTCTCAGCATTGGCAAAAATGTATTTGACAATTATCCTAGATAGCACACAAAGAATTATTTTTTTAGAACGGGACTAAAAATTTTGTAGAATTCTGTTCGATCTGATGAGTTCATGATGAATTTAAAAAATGTTCTATTTTCAGTGACATTTCCAATAAATTTTACTGGCAATGATTCCGAAGGAATTCGTTGTTTAATATTTCCGAAGTATAATGTTTTCCATCAACAAATTTATTTGTTACGCTGACTTGATTGAAAATATTTTTAAAAATATGGTCTGAAACCTGATGAACAATGTAGAGTGTTTTCTAACTTATTAAAAGTTATCAATTTTCAATTTAATTATTTTTTTTTTAATCAACTACTGCTCCAAATCGATACAATCCTCCTTTTATAATAAGAAAATCCGAGGTCGTGAGTTAGATTTCGCATTATGTTTTCAGAAAAACTTTGGATTTTTGTTCCAAATGCATAATTATGATATGTAAAGGTACGGCTAGCATAAAGAAATTATTTTTTGTCAATATATAATATAATTTTTTTCATGCATCAAAACCTATACCCCAATGTAGAGAAAATCAGAAAACAATAAATCTTTTCATTTATCTCAATTTGTTTCGAGAAAATGACCGTTTATTTAATAGCACCCCCTTTGAAAAAATTCCTTCTCAAATCAACCACCAATAATTGCAAATTGTATTCAGAAATGTGCTAGAAAAATTATTGAAATTATCAAAAATTCCCAAAAGTGCAGTGAGAAAGTCTATTTAGATTGAACAACAAACTTCATTCTCAAATAATTAATCGATAACATTCAATGAAAGTCATTTTAATATAATAAACAAAATGCGTATCGAATTTGAAAATCTCGTATCCGATTCTATCTGGGTCTCAAAAAAAAGAGACTGGAATGAATATGAAAAAGAGTGCTGACACGTTTAGGGAAGTTTTTTTCTGTTAGAAATTATCAAATTGTAATGGGTTTTATATAATTGATTGTGGTATATCTTTATCTCAGTACTCTCTTTCGTAATAATCATTATTGCTTTCTTTTCTTCCATTTACTTGCCACCCTTGACTTGCAAAAATGTTATTTTGAAGATCGTTATCGTGGGGTTCAAGAGTTTATCGTAGCAAAAAATGACTGATTTGAGTCCCAGTGTGATGGCACATTTGATTGCGAATCGTTTTAAAAATAGGAGCTTGAAGAGGAATTTCTCCATGGTTACAATTATCGAGTTATGATTATTATTATTGCATCAATTATTTTTCCGTATAGATTCAATATATATATTACATCTCATTATGAATTGAAACACACAATGTTCTCATATTTTACAAAAATTGTGATTATAATCATCCAATCATAATTATAGCATCAGCACATGATTCTGCATGTTTCGTTTCTACATGTATGGGATTCAATTGATACATTAATACCCACACTTTTAAGAATGATTGTGGAATTTTCCTTCAAAAAATGGTGGTAGCAAAGTACCTCCATGGATGGGGAATTTTTCACCATAATTTGGCGAACTCTTCTTTTATTTGTAACACCTAAGAAACGAAATAATCCTTCACAGTGGTGGAAGAATCCCTCATTTTTTGATGGAAAAACAATTCCCCTGCGATGAGGGGACAAAATCCACCAACAGAGTGAAGGAAATCTCCCCACATTTTTTACAGTACACGTTTTAAGACGTCGTATCCCACTTTTAGACAATTTTTCAGAAAACAGAGCCAACAGGTGCATAGGATGGCTATGATATCATTTATGAAAAAAAAATGAATCTCTCAAATTTGGTGCGATACAATGTATTAGAACGTGGGTATCGACATAATCAGGTAAAGAACTTTCTATACTTACTTTTCTAGAAATTTACTGCTAAATTGTTGTACAAATTGTATAAAATCAGAAATTTTCACATAAATCCAAGATCAATTTCTTTCTACATGTATGGAGAATTGATTTTCGATTTTTCATTGAAAACTTCCGATTGCTGGGTACAGGAAAGATCCGATTACTTGTCAGAGTGCAGTAATGACTTGTCTGATCAGTCGAGTACTTCTGTGTCTTATAAAAGTAATTCGTGATTAAATGAAACTTTGCAGGTGGATTTTTTGCTGCAGCAATAAATTCAAGCTCGCCCAACAAATGATTTTTTGTTCAAATTCAGAACGCATAAGATCGAGCAATACTTTCTAGAAATTCAGTATACTTGTGAACATTAATTATCATCAGTTTACGTTCTCGTTACGTTTCATTGGTTTTGTTTCTCCATCATTTACTCTGTTTATCAATAACAGTTCAACTTTCCTGTTGATAGGACTTGCTCTTGGTAACCCCGCAGTCGTGGTATTTATTTGAAGAAATGTATTTCTTTGTGAAATTCTTGTTAAGTTTGATAGATATGCAATGATGAATTTGTACCATTGGAATTCAAGTCACTAAATGCAACGTCATTTCGTTCAGAGTCAGGCGTTTCTAGAAGCCCTTATATGCATATAACTTTTCGCAACTGTGGGAATATCATTCCTAAATTTTGTATATTTTTCTGAAATGTAAGAAAGAAATGTTGAAAAATTTGCATAGATTTGAAATATTTTGAAAAATAATTATGCGGAGGATTTTTACAATGTTTCATCAATACACACAAGATATGCAAGTTTTGTTAAACACTTGAGACAACTTGTATGTAGAATACATTTATTTCTTTGATTCACATATTATCTATCGTTTTGATATTATTTTTCAACTGAGTCATTTCAACTTTTTCTCTATAAAAGCATTGAATTATTGGAGCACTTATTGACTAGGAGAAATGCTATCCCTAGGGTGTATAAACTCCGGCCCACTCTGGCCCAGTCTTGGGCCCATATTGGCAGAATGAGGCTATGGGGGTACATACACGCTACGGATTTGTTCATTCGTTATTTTATGTTGGGCCAATTTTGGACAAATCATAGGCAATTAAGCTCTGTTGTCGCTTCCAGACTATTGCTGGCCCACTTCTTCGTCGGAGGTCGATTGCAGTTTCTACATGAGTATATTTACAAATAAATGTAGTTCGTGCACTCATTATTCATGAATTTATATTCATTCGTTTCCTGTTATTATATACTGTAAAAACATTTACCGAAAACTCCCAACACTGAACAGGGAGTAATTAACGTGTACATTTGTGCAAAAAAATAACTTCAGAATTCATCCTAGAAAATTGAAATAAAAAACATGATATTTCATGTATTATACAATACGGGGAATGATTTCAGGACATACAACAGAAATTCATCTGTACCTGCGTGGTAAAAATTGATTATGAAAAGAAGTTTTCAAGTTTCAAGGCACTGAAGAATTATTCTTGTTTTTTTCTTCAATAATCCAGAATCTTCTGCTTCAATTTGTACCATATTATCTTGAAACATACAACGGAGAGTTGAATTGTAATTGATTTTTTGGACACTATAAAAATGTTCCGGGTATTATGATTGACTCACATCACTTCAAACATACCAAGTTGTCGTACACTGTGGAAAACATCTATCAAAAACTTTCAATATCAATCTAGGGACAAGTACATAAATATATAATACATGGAGAAAGTCTCCGAAAATTTTGATGATCACGGAAAAACAAATCTCTCGAATTGGAATTTGAATCTCAACAGTATTGAAATGGAACGCATAAAGGGGTGGATTTCCATTAATGGACGAAGTCGTTCAATGATAGTTGTCATTTATTCATCATTTATTGTTATTGCTATTCGACAAATGAGGACTGACGTTTGTCTTATCCGTATTCAAATGAATATTCTGTACGATGGAGAAAAAAATCATTCACATGAAACCCATTCGTTATGCAGATAACCATATCATCAGAATGATTGGAAGGAAAGCGGATATTCCATACAAACAGAAGGAAAAACATAATATTCGCAATCAAGAGGGTCAAACGCTTCAAAAGTATCGAACAGTACCGAAGAGTATTATCAGACATCAAAGATACTTTGAACTTTCGTCTTCTAATATATTTTTTTTCTACTATTTGTGTTGTTGGAAATTCGTTAAGGTAAAATGGTACTGAGAATGAGAGATCCCATGTGGGAAAAATGTCCAACATCGTATACATTTTTGGACATTTTTTCCACATGGGATCAGAGAATCAATTGTGATTTTTGACGTTCCGATGATTTAGTTTCTACACGGGAAGAAAAAAGTTATAAATATTTGAAAAACATTTATTAACATTCAGAAAAATGACTGTGAATTCAGGGAAAAAGAATGTTTGTAGTGAGCTTGCCAAAAATTTATAGTGAAAATACTAAATGTTGTTACCCAAGCAACACGAATTGTCAGGCGAGAGTAGGTCATTTTTACATCAAACAATACCTTCGTGTTGGCTGTTTTTGAAGTCATTTCAATATCAAAATGACGGCATTTGGACTCTTCCCCAAAAGTGTAGGGTATCCCCGTACAGCACAACCACCCATCCTCTACATGAGACTTCGGTGGACCCAGTGATGCCAGAAATTCCAGCTTTCGCCAACTTTTTCCCCCTCCATCAAAACATTTTGCCTCTACATAATCAAATTTTTTTTGTCGGCGGCCTCATTGTGTGTGTGGAGTTTGTATAGAGATGGGGCCAATGGAGAGGGCAAAACTTGGTTTCTGGCATCACTGCGGTGGACTGAGGGTGGAGAATCGGTGGCGAAATGGGAGCCGTGGAAATAAGAGAGAAATAAGGGAACATTTTGAATCATATTGAATATTATAGTCTTTTAACTTCAATTTTATTGAATATTATTTTGATATTCGATAAAGTCCGTTATATTTTAGCACAACCATTCATGAATGATCAATAAAATTCAATACCAACGTATTTCATTTGAAGATGATGATGAATTATGTTGAATTGTATCGATTTTCAATGATAATTCCAAAGGGTCAATGCAAATTTTGTTGAAATTGGTTAGATGTTATATTATCTTATCGACAATACTAGTGTTTTTTGCTACATTTTGGTCAGTTTCATGAAATACCAACTTATTTAATTGAAAATTACAATAAATTGTATTGAATTTTCTTGAAAACCTTTGTTACGCTATTCGTTGAACTTGATTGAGCTTTTTCAAGAAGTTATGCCACAACTGAACGCTGATAGCAGAGTTTAATTTTATTCAATAAAGCTTGTTTTGGATACGGCGAAATAAATATTTTTTCCATATAAACTTGGCTCATTATCTATAAATAAAGTTTATGAACTGTTTAAAAACCTCATCTGTAGGTCATGGGCCATGTTTGTGTTGAATAAATATTCATTCCGCCGTATCCAAAGCAAGATTCATCAAGTATAAATAAACTCTTCTCTCAGTGAGCGAAATTCAATAGAAAAATTTCAACAAAATTCCTCTTTTGAAGTTATTGAGGTGGAATTGTTTCAAACATCGTGAGAATGTTCATGGATGTATTCAGTGAAAGCATTGCAGAGTTATTCGTTAAATACTTTATGGAACATTCGGGGTATTGTGAGAAAATTTGAAACAGTCTAAATCGAATGTAATCAGATCATTTTGGAGACGTTTCTTGTTCGCATGTTCCCGGAATATTCTATGTTATATGAATTCAAACGAAGTTCTATACTGAGATAATTCATTCATCTGATCCGATGAATTGCTAATTGTGATCTGTGGAAAGTGAAGGGACAACATTAACCTGAATTCAATTTTTTGCTTTCAGAGAAATCAAATTATTCCGTAATGCTTGTTCCTGCGGATCACGCACTTGATCAAGCCATCCAGGTTGCACCGCTCGTGCTTTCAGATGACGCGAGGAGACAAAAAGTGAGTATAAATTTCCGCATGAATATGATTTTTTTCCTATCTAAACTTTCTCGAAAAATTTCTAAGATATCTTCCAAGATGCTGGTTTTTTCGTTTGCGCGAGGAATTCTTTGAATGCTGTTCTGTTGATAAATAATATCCCTAGCATGTATGTACCATCAGACCCACCCCGGCCCAGCACAGGCCCCATCCTGCCAATATGGGCCCAAGACTGGGCCAGGGTGGGACCAGAGTGGGCCAGAGTTCATACACGCTAGGGATTATTTGAATAATCCGCCAAGACTAGAGGCACTGAACGTGAAATATCCCATTCTTGCCCATTTTCAACGTTCATTCTCAATTCACATCAGCAATAATTTTTTCTTCAAGTCGATCGAGTCATTGCCATTTCGTTTGCTGACGTTTTTATTCCCATCTATCATCTCTTCCAATTCGTTAACAGCAGCCCTCAGAGGTTTTTATCTCATTTGAAACTCAATTGATCTTCTACCGATCTTCTTCTCTCGTCTTGTTCATCACTTTTATACACATTTTATTGTATTAAATAGTTTGCAGTGCGAGAGTTGTTAGCTTTATCGTGCAGTGAACTTCATATTAATTAGTCTCGGCTTCACGTGAAACGATTAACCACATAAATGGAAGACATACGGAAGAATTGTGGAATGAGCTATTACTGTCTCGCACCTGAATCATTCATGTGTAAATGAGATTTTCTTATTTCTCACAGGAATGAATGTTCCCTAACATGTATGTACTATGGGGCCTACGTTAGACCAGCTTGGGCCCTGTCACCCTAGTAGAAATTGTGCTTGGCAATTAAATGGGCTCCAGCCAGTTCTCCCGAACGTTGAGTGGGTTTTTAGCTACTTTTGTAACGCACTCTCTAGCGTGTGCCCATCCAGATGTTCCAGGAGATTACTAGAATGTAAGTCCCTAGAAATGGTATTTGCCATTGAAGTCCATATAGACCATTGAAGTATTATAGACTTCCCATTTTTGTGTTGGTTACGGTTCCTTTTCTATAAACGTTTCAAATTTAATTAATTTCTTCGTACTCCGAACCGCTGTTATTGTCAAAATGAAAAACACAGTAGAATGTAGAATTTTTTTCACGATTAAAATGATATGAAAAACTTATTTTCGTCAAAAATGTGAATTACGGTTTTCTTGCTTCGGACGGCAGATATGTTGTCCCTCAATAGCTGAGTCTCTTCTCGTTATAAGATCACCAATTCGCTCCAATAAACAAGTCAAACTTTAGTAACACAATAAGTCCAGAAAGCATACAATAGACTTTTCTTGATTTTCAAGACCGATGAGTATTTTTGATGTTTCTTCCTGTCAACGTTTCCTTACTGAAAATGCCAAGCAGGTCCAGACAAACAATAGTTATCAGGCATATTGAACAGTTTTTTTCCCAGGAAATTTGGTCTACAACTGACAAAATTCCTACCTGATTACGTCTGGAACCACTGAACATGGAATATTCTGTCAAAAACTGACAAATTTTTTCTGTTAGTTTTTGACAGGGTATTCCATGTTGAGTAACTCCAGATGAAACCAGGGAGGAATTTTGTCAGTTTTTGACCGGACTTTTTGAGACCAAAACCGTTCAAAGCGTGAAAACTGACGTGACGTTGACAGGATACTAACTCCAGGAAGCGAGCCAAATCTCTCGTGTAAGATCTTACACGAAAAACTTGGTTACTTTCTTGACACTAGAATCTTTTTAAGTTCCAAACGGAGAGAAAAGAATGGTAATACTTACCATGCTAGCATAGTATTCGATCCTATTTATATAAAATCGTGATTGGTACTATGTAAGAATAGAATTCTTTACTATTTTTCTGGTAATAATTACTATGCTACATATATATTATTACCAGAAAAATGGTAAAGAATTCTATTCTCACATAGTAACAATGCCGATTTTATATAAAATAAGACCGAATGTTAGCATGGTAAATATTACCACTCCCTTTTCTCCGTGCAGTCACTAGGAGTGGAGTCTTTCTCATTTCAATATCATTCATATTCTTTAATTGGAGGCTATATTTAAGTTCCTTCAGACCTGATGTCTCAATGATGGCCCAAGTTTTGAGAGATTCATCAAGACTACAGTTGTTTAAATATTGAATCGATCACCAGACCTTTTGCAAGTTATTGAATGTTCTTTGTATATAAAATTGAAGATTTATCACTAACCCCGAGGAGGGGATAACCTCGTGTAAACATCATTTTTCAAGATCTGCTTTGAAGATTTAATTACAATAACTCGGGAGTATTTATTGAATTCAAATATGACCCACACAGCACCACAGTCCCAGAAGAATTCATAAGGAATTCCTATTGAGCTGATTGTGTTCTTTATAAATTCTTTAAAAATTTTTCTGCGGGACTGTGGTGGTGTGTGGGAGAAAACAACACAATTGTTGTAGGAAAAACAAAATGGCGACCCTACGGCTGCCTGAACTGGTCTCCTCGATTTTTCGCGCCGAACAATATAACTCAAAAAGTTGATCGCTGATTCACTTGAAATTTTGAATAGATATTTGCATATGTATCTCATACTACATGAACTCAAAAATATATTTGAATTGTGATAATATTGTTTTTAATGATTTATGTGAAAAGAAAAATTGTGTTTTCTTCGAAAATGCCCTCAGTTTTTCATTTCCTTGTTTGTTTTGCTCAGTTTAGGTTCATGCAGGATGAAATTGTTTGTTGTAATGGAGAAACTGTGGTTCATTCATCTCAAATCGTTTCATGGACATGTGCGTAGTCCAGTGTAAACTCGAGGAGCCAAGTTCAAGCAGCTTTAACGTCATCATTTTGTTGTGTTTTTGCGACAAAAAATTTTTCTCTCATAGATTTGACCTTGAATATGATGATGTATTTCACTCCAATCCGCTAAATACTCCCGCTTTTTTTGAAATAAAAGAATCTTGATGAATCGCGGTTCACATACGGAGGAAACAGAACAGTAACAGTCCATTCAAAAAGTCCGTAGGATGACACATAGATGGAATTACTAGAATTTGTTCCATATGATTTTTACTTAGTACTAACCTTCAAATGATACGTGTGTAATTTTGATAGCAATCTGACTATTGATTCGTGAGTTATAGCATTTTGTGTAAAGCAACTTTTGTCATTGAAAAAAAGATGGAAAAAAATGAATTTCAAGTTTTGATAAAGCATTGCTTTTTGATGAACAAGAATACAGTGGAAACTAAAAAATGGCTTGATAAACATTATCCGGACGCTGCTCCATCGAGACAAATGATAGAGAAGTGGATTGCTGAATTTAAACGTGATCGTACCGGCACAAATGACGCAGAGCGCCGTGGACGCCCAAATGAGGCTGTTATTCCAGCGAACATGAAAAAAATCCACAAATTGGTTATGAACGATCGTAAATTGAAGGTGCATAAGCTAGCTAACATTGTGAAGATATCAGATGGTAGTGTTGTTACCATTTTACACGAACATTTGGGTATGCGAAAGCTCTGGGCAAAGTGGGTGCCGCGTGAGCTCACAGTCGACCAAACACAACAACGAATTGATGCTTCAGAGAAGTGTTTGGCGCTGTGAAACCGCAATAAAATCGAATTCTATCGTCGATATGTGACAATGGATGAAACATGGCTTCAACATTACCCACAGAATCCAAAAGACAGTCAGCTGAGTGAACAGCAGTCGACGAATCGAATCCAAAGTGAGCAAAGACGCAACAGTCAACCGGTAAGGTGATGGCGTCTGTATTTTGGGATGCAGAAGGAATAATATTCATCGACTATCTCCAAAAAGGAACCACCATCAACAGCGACCATTACTGTGCACTTTTGGATTGATTGAAGGCTGGGATCGCAAAGAAACGGCCACATTTGTGACAGAAAAAAATGTTGTTTCACCAAGATAATGCACCGTGTCACAAATCGATGAAAACGATGGCCAAATTGAATGAATTGGGCTTCGAATTGCTCACCCACCCACCGTATTCTCCAGATCTCAAGAGAATTCTCGCTGGAAAGAAATTCAAGTCCAATGATAAAGTGACCGTTAAAACTGAGGCCTATCTTGAAGAGAAACAGAAATCGTACTATAAAAGTGGTATCGAAAAGTTGGAAAATCGCTATATTCGTTGTATCACCCACGAAGACAACTATGTTTAATAATAGGATTGAGTTTTGTCAAACTTTTGTTTTTTTCTTACTTATTCTACGGACAAATGGAATGACCTGGTAATGGTTCCTTTGCTTCAGCACTCGTTGCTCTCCGCACAGTGCAGATTCTTGTCGGCACAGTAATCTGTACCTTGCCAAAACGAACAAATGCTGTAGCAGAGTAGCCATTACTGCACTGTTTGGAACATTTGAATATGGATAGATTTCTGATGTGCCACAACTATCGAAAATTCAACGAAATTAATACAAAATGTGTATGAAAGCTTCCGAACAGCTTTTAACGATTCCCCAAGAGAACACAAACCTTCAGAAACGTTCGAGGAAAGTTCGCAAACGTCCAGGAACATTCATTGAACGTTCCTGAAGGTTTGTGTTCCCTTGGGGTTCGAAATGATGTTGATTGATTTCTATGTATTGAATCTCAAGTCTTAGAATGACTGATTGCGCCTTGTATTCTCACTTTCCTTCAATATTGTTACATAATTGGGCCGATACGTAGCTGTGGCCAATGTTGAATTATACTCAAGATATGATAAAATGAATGAAGTTTTTAATCTTGTGACCCTCTAGTTAAGAGTTTGTCGATTCGCATTCATCGACGCCTCTCGATACATTTATCACATTGGTGAAAATAATGGTCATTTTAATTGGCAACAGTAATAAGATTTATTCTGTTCTATTCTGAAGTTTCTCGTCTCTTTTCCAAACAAGCCTGATGTTTCGTGTTCACATTTTGTGTAAGACATCGAACAAGTATCAATTTTTATAAGATTCATATTGAAGAAATTAATGATGTATGAAGAATGACTCGAAATGTAATAAACTTTCTTTTCACATATCTACTATCAATGAATTTGGTAAAAACAGTTGGCTACTGTGGCATAGTTTTGATCAATTACGGAAAATTGTGAATACAACCAGGCACAGGCCATACGCAACCATGAACATGAGTCGATACATTCAAATAAAATTTTTGCAATATTGCTGTGTATTAACCACTTGACTACTATCCAAATTCAAATCATTTGCGGTTGAAAGGGTTCCTGACTGATTGCGTGAGTGAGATTTCATTGCGAAGATCAGTTCACTGATAAAGGTGTTCAAATACCACTATTGAACCTGATGAAATCTTATGAGGATATATGGGATTCCACAGCGGTATTTGAACATCTATGAGATTCTTTCAACGGGGTTTTTAACGTAGGTTTATATTAAAAAAAAAATCAATACAAGAGCAAGGCCCTATGCGTGCTGTGGTTGGGTGCATTCAGAGTTTCCAAACAGGGGGAAACGTTGGAAATGCAGCTTGGCCCTACGTGGGTTGTCTACAGGTGTGCTTGGATTAGGATCTTCGGGAGTATACGGTGCACCTGGCAAGGCCCTATACAGGCTGTCGTTGATGTGCCTAGATTTTCAAAACAGGGGAAAACATTGATAATGTAGCTGGGCCCCATATGGGCCTTATATAGGTGTCCCCTGAGTTAGAGGAAGCAGGCTGAATATCAGCAACTGCCTAGGCCCCTTAGTGGCTGAGGCTAGGATATCCTAATCTTGGACACCCAATATAAACCCATACGGGGCCTACATTCAATACAGGACGTCCCGAAAAATCTCCACACGGGGAATGATGACTTATACTTATGTGATCAAATCCTCATTGCTATGAACTCAATATTTCTGACGTTCGGGAGTAGTATTTAGTACTTTTCTAGATGAAAGTCGGATGATAATTCAGCATAAATTATCAAAGTGACATGAACTCGCATTTTATTTCGCAACATGAAAATGGTGTCACCGATTTCTGAATTATCATAATATTGTTATTACGAAATCAAATTCATTTTATCTTAGCTTCTACGTCACAGGTTATCGGAGAATGATCTTTTCATAAGTTCAAGATCTTTCAGAATTTTTGTATTCACATAGATAAAATTGATTGCGGGATCATTCGATTAACTTCAAAAAACGGTTTAGAAAAACGGAGAGAAAGATATTGTTAAGCTCCTAATTGTTATATTGTATCTTTTATTGCTGAATGCATGAGTCACTATTAAACAAGCAACGTTTCACCGGTGTAAGATTTTCTTCGATGAAATGATAATGTTTTGATTAGATAGTTATTCGGCGAGAGTTATATGTATAAATCGACTGAATTATCACACAAGAAAGAATTCGGAACGGCAGTTTTACCGCGCAGGTGACTTGTTAAAGATGCGGATAAAAATGAAGTATAAACCACAACAGAACGAATGGAAACGGATCTTGCGTGCTCATGTCCGATATTTTCAGTAGCCCTTGTATTCAACTTCTTAATGTTTTGTTTTTGTTGGTATTTCATTAATACCAACAGTATTCTGACATGTAATGCATATAGATTTGATACAGGATGTCAGCACATTTCTTATGTGAAGGACAATTAAAATCTGTACAATATTATAGGTCGCGGTGTGTGATGAGGAAATTAATAATAGATCTCTGAAAACTAACCTGGATATTTGAGAGATTGTGGAAGAACAATGTATTACAGATGAATGATTGGATGCATAGCCTGGCTGCAGTGATCCTGTCGAAAAAGTACTGGGTATTTGCTTATAATAGGAGCGCAGTCTGGGAGATTGACAGGAAGAAGATTTAACATAGTTGGAAAGAAAGATATTGACTGATAAATTTTGACGTTTCGTCATCGTTGCAGCTGGCTTCTTCAGGGCGGTAGGGTGGAGAGGTCAGCTGCAATGATGGCGAAACGTCGGCAACCAACCGATACAGGACGCGGCTCCACTCCGGAAGCTCAAAATTTATTCAATTTTGCAAGCCGTGAAAGACCGCATACAGCGAATCTTCGCTGAAACAACTGATATTAAGTGATGTTCACAAATGAAAATTCCCCAGAAATTAACTCAATCGGAAGGATGTGTTGTGGGTCTCGAGATGGAAGTCTGGAAAGATGTTGTGGGAATCAGAAATTTATACTTAACAAACTTTGGAAAACACGAGATGGGTTGAGGCAGAGAAATGATTGTTGGAGAATATTGTAATCTTCGTGCTCCAAAGATTGATTATTTTTAATCCGTCCAAGTAATTGTTCTCAGTACATCGCCTGAAAATAAACTAACTGTTGTCTAGCGCCAATCTGATACGGAGAAATTTCACATACGTTCAAAACATTTTCCTGCAGATAATACACTGTAAAAAATTATTTCAGAATTTTCCTCCAAAAAATGGTGGCAGCAAAGTTCCTCCATATATGGGAAATTTTCTACCATAATTTGGCGAACTGCCTCACTGGGGCCAACCCTGAGATGATAACATCGTTCCCAGCTTGGCTGTATTGCTTTGCTCGAGGATTAGTAACACCATGGGCCCAGCATGAACCCAGACTAGGCAATCAATACTGCCCCTCCTTTTTTTTTGAAATTGGAAAATTGCTGTGAATTCTATCCCAGCGAGCATGAATTTCAGTCCCACTTTGGCCCAGTCTTGGGCCTAGTGTTGAGCCCCATCTTGCCTATATGGGCCCAAGACTGAATCAAAGTGGGATCAAAATTCATACACGCTGAGGATTTCACACACATGCTCGGGATATAAATTCACCCCAATCTTGGCCTAACGCTGGTCCAAATTGGGGCCAAGTTCAAATGTACTCGCACTAAGATTCATTATTTCCATTCTTTACCAACCATAATTGTATGGGAAAGCACAACAGGGCCAAGATTGAGCCAATATGGGCTCCATCGTCATTCCCCAATACTGGGTTGGAGAGGATGAACCCAGCCTGGGGCTCATTGACATTATAGGCAATACACGTGTGGGATTCATCTTACGTATGAAATTTATCTTCGTGTCTGTAATGATCGTGGATGCAACCTGCTCATATAATTCGTTAGAGCTCACGTAAATAACAATATTTCCTTTGAAGTGTGATGATTATTTTTTTTCATAAACATTTTATCTTGACTACACTATGCATTTATTCACCTTCTCTAAAAATCTTGAAATTCAAATCAATTGTCGGCGACACATAAATGTAGTATTTGTTAATTATCTGAAAACTATAAACATATAATTAAAACCTGACAGAAAATTGGTGAAGTCACGCGAGTGATGGCAAAACACGTTTTTGTGCCTACGTAATATCGTTATCCTTTGAAATTATACCAGAGATAGATCGCAGATTGATCAGATGATAACTGTTGAGGTATAAATTGGTATCATCTCATTCGTAACGTTCAAAAGATAATTTCTTACGGAAGTGTTTTTTTTTGCATAATTAATTAATATTTTTCCACAAAAATGTACATCAAAGTTGAGTTGACTGATACGTAATTGTTCTTTTTTCATTGATTCACAGATTGAAAATAAGTTGGTGGGTATGAAATTGAGCGCGGCAACAGCTAGAAGAATCCAAGATGTCTTCATATCCGAAATGAACAAAGGAATCCATCAACAGCCCTCATCTTTACAAATGGAAAACACGTACATTCCAGAGCTTCCCAATGGCACAGGTCATGATTTTTTCTTGTCAATGTTACGATATTCAATGTCATCTAAAAATTTTTGTATTGGCGTTACCGTAACATGGGGTGAATAGGATTTTCTGAGTGTGTTTTCATTCACCCCATATATTTTATAGAATTTAATTTTACATTCCATCGTTGGAAACTTAAGAGCATTCCAAAGTCTCAAAATTGCTAAATTTTTATCTTCACTTTTCTTGAAAATGATGAGTACATGTATCTTCTTTGTTATGAAAAAAAAAAGTGCGCATGTACTGAGCTTTTGCGATTTTATCCATCTATTTTCATGGAAACTATGGTAAGATATTTAATCATTTTAGGATTCCGGAATGCCATTAAAAGTTCAGGACAAAATCCTATCTATTCTCTGCAAGATACATTTTATGTATTGATCTTTGTGACGCTTAAGAGTCCCTCAGACTATTGAGAATAATTGAACTCTATTCAGCCAATAAATACTCAATTGTAGTCTTCGACTGTATTTCTAAGGTCAATACGGGAGTTGAACAAATCATTCAAATTTAGGATCGAAGCAATTATGGAGCGATATTAATAATTCCATCTTCTATACAGCATTCATGAGTACGAAAAGAAAGCTTACGACAACTTCAATTGGAATTAAGAATGATGTTCAACAAATTCAAATAAATTTCACGAACATCATTTTTGCGGAATTGTAACTATCACCGTTTATTAACTATATTGAATTCGATGATATGAAATATTTCCTTTAATTTCACACAAAAGATGTGCAGAATGAAGACGTTGCTTCTTTCTCAATGAAAATACGTACAGTAAATCCAAATGTTTTATTTTAATACGCTCAGATTGTTTAAATCGTGTAGTCACTTCTTAAACGTTTGAAAGCGTGTAAATATACTTATAAAATGCACGAAATGTTTTATTATAGAACACTGAATGGAAGTTATTCACAAATTCACATACTTTTGAGCGTTTAAAAAGTGACTACACGATTTACACACTCTGGGTCCATTAAAATAAAACACTTGAATTTGCAGTGTACACATTTTGAAAAATAATTATGGAGTTTTCTCCCAAAAAAATAGTACCTAATTGGGAAGTACTTCCATGAATGGAGGACTTTCCCTCGCTTTTAGGAAAATTCAATAACCGGAGGGTTACTCTTTCCTGGTAAGAATTAGATCTACGTTCGCGTAAGGGAGTGTAATTTTATATTCGCTGTTAGAAAAATCTGTCTGCAACTTCATAAGAACATTATGAAGTTTTTTACATAGACAGTTTATTAAATTTCATAATAAAATATTGAATTCAATAATATAATTCCTCACGTTGAGAATTTTTGTCTTCATGTTCAGAGTTTTCTTCTTAATTTTAATAACACATTTGTGAAATCTCATAAACAATCGTTACATTTCGAAATTTCATCGTCAATGTTAAATTTGAGAACTGTTATTGAATTCAATATGGAAATATGATATTTCATAAAGAATTTCGCATTAATTTTAAGAATATTTTTAACGTTGTTCCGAAACGCGCGAAATTGCTATCGGTGTACACTTGCATTCAATTTGCGTAACACTTCATTGGATCGTTCATACTTTATTTTCACCAGGGCTGAACAAACGAAAAATAAAATACATATAAACAAAATTTTTTTCTATAAAAAAGAGTCAATTCTGTTCAAAAACCAGTTCCACTCTACATAACACATGGGCTGCAAAACCCCGGGCCTAACACATACATGGCGCGAATTTTACTGGATTCACCTGTTTTTCAGTTAGTACTAACCTTCAAAAGACAGCTGTCAAAATTTCATGATATTCTATTCATTAGTTTCTGAGTTATTGTACTAAGAGTGACGCTACTTTGGTTATTTTTAAAACAATGGATCAAAAACAATTTCATGTTTTAATTTTACACTGCTTCTTGATGGGGAAAAATACCGTTCAAGCGGAGCAATGGCTTGAAAAGTGTTATGGGGACTCCGCTCCATCAGAAACCACAATAAAACGTTGGTTTGCTGACTTCAAACGTGGTCGTAGAGACACCGATGATGCAGAATGCAGTGGACGTCCAAATGAGGCGGTAACACCAGAAAACATTAAAAAAATCCACAGAATCGTTTTGAATGATCGGAAAGTGAAGTTGCGTGAGTTAGCTGACATCGTAAAAATATCAAAAGAACGTGTTGGCTTTATATTGCATGAGCATTCAACTATGAGAAGTGATGTTTAAAGTGCACGGAGAAAAAAATCTAGGAACTAGCGCATGAACACCGATGACATATCAATCGCATAAAGTTTCACCGGTTTATTCCGTGGAACGCCTTGGAATAAGAATATGAACACATGCACTTATCGCATTGCTGCATAGAATGAGCGGATAGTTTCATCCTTTTATTTCAAGAATGTCTTCTTGCGATTGATATGTGATCGGTGCTCATGCGCTAGTTCCTAGATTTTTTCTCCGTGTGGGTGCCGCGTTTGCTCAAAGTTGACCAAAAACAGGAACGCGGCGATGCTTCTGAGCAGTGTTTGGCCATGATTAAACGTGACAAACCGGAATTTATTGGAGTGTTTGAAGGCCGAAATTTCAAAGAAACGACCGCATATGGCAAAGGAAAAAACTTTATTTCATCAAGACAACGCACCATGTCACAAGTCAATCAAAACAATGGCAAAACTACATGAATTGAACTTCGAATTGCTTTCACATCCACCGTATTCGCCAGATTTGGCTCCCAGCGGCTACAGGCTGTTCGCAAACCTAAAAAAAATGCTTGCTGGTAAGAAATTTCGTTCGAATGAAGAGGTTATCACTGAAATTGAGGCCTATATTTTGAGGCAAGAGATAAATCGTTCTACAAAAGTGTTATTGAAATGTCGGAGCGACGCTGGAATGATTGCGTTGTTCTTGATGGAGATTACGTTGATGAATAAAGCTCATTTTGAAGAAGAAAAAACCGTGTTTCCTTTGTTAGGCCTGGGACTTTCCAGCCCATGTGTTATATGAGCATTATATCATACTCTCCAAATTCAAATCAGTGAAATCTCACTATTTCTACAGTTAAAAGTCGAATGGAATAAGTGAAATTTTTCCAATTTTCCCTAGTCCCTAATATCCATATTCTAAGGAGTATGATTCAGATTATGAGGAGTATAATGCAGATTATGAGGAGTAATAAAAAGTTATTAAGGACTAGTATCCCAGGGGCATAATTCAGATGCTTGTCCTCATATACTAACCCGTATAATATTTCTTATACCCATTACTATTTATTTTTCTGCGTGCAGCCACTGTTCGTTGGCATTCCTCAGACAGCACAACAGATCAAGATAAGTTCATAATGAATACCTTGAGAACTATGAAAATTGATTGAGAATTTCTTATGATTACATTAGGAACTAATGTGCTGTCTGGGGACATTGTAACACCAATGTCCTTCTGGCAATGCCAATCAGATTTTGCTATCATAGTGAATTTTTGCATTTCAGAGGAGGGTATGTTTCTGGCAGTGGATCTCGGCGGTACACAGTTCCGAGTTCTACTAATAGAATTGAGGAATAATCTAGTGGTGCGTCAAGAAGTGAACAAATACCTCATCAGTTCAGATTTGAGGATTGGCTCAGGCATCCGGCTATTCGATTATTTAGCTAAATGTGTCAGTGATTTCGTCATCAAACAGGGTCTACAGGACGTAGAACTTCCTTTAGGTAAATTTCAATCATCAAATGATCTAAGAGAGGAAAATCAGATTGCTATGAAACATCCTCCAAATCAAAAACAGATACCAAAAGTGTAGTAGGTGTAACCAATTATATTGCTTACTCTGAATAACGCAGCTGAAAATTCTCATTTATACAGAATGATTAGAACATCAAGTTTTACTTACGTTGGAATGAGATTCCACAAGTGTATTAGATCGACTTCAAAGTCTTTGTTGTAAAATAATTTGTATACTCGATGATACGTTTATCATTCATTTTTATCAGTAGAGGCTTGACAAAACGCACAGTTTCTCGATATGGCGTAAATGTACAAGTATCGATCTCAAAACCGCAAGCTTCATATTTCATGTTGATTGTGTATACTTGGACACTCAACGTTCGAGATTACGTAGAAACCGCACGTAGTAAGATTTTAATTCTCAATATTGTAGATTATTTGGACTACTACGCTTTGAAAAACACGTAGGACAAATCCCTCCTATGACCATCTGTCCTTCAATTTATTACCGTGCTCAAAAAATAAGGTGACATAGCATTTATTTTCAAAAATCTTTATTTATTCTCCCAAATCAAGTTCAAAGCCTTCAAAGTAACCACCCTGGATACAATGCACTTGTGCCAATTCATTTTCCAATCTTCGAAACAGTTGTTGATGTTGGTTTCCGGGATGGCTTGGATCTCCTCTATCGACTCAGAACGGTGTCCCCGGGGGGGTCTTTTGAGTTTGTTGAATGACCAGAAGTCGCACGGTTTCAAATCAAGAGGATACGGTGGTTGTGGAACGATATGGGTCGAGTTTTTTGCGAAATAGTAGTCACGAAGAATCAATGCAGGGTGAGCCGATGCATTGTCGTAGTGCAAGAAACCAAGAGTTGTCTCGCCACAATTCCGTTCTGTTTAGGCGAATAGCTTCACGTAAACGACGCATAACGCTCAAATAATATTCTTTGTTGACGGTTTGACCCGCGGAAGGAACTCAAAATGCACAACACCATGATAATCGAAGAAAACAGTCAACATACCCTTAATTTTCGAGCTACTTTGGCGCGGTGTTTTTGGTTTTGCTCCACCTTTAGCGCGAGATTCACTTGTTTGATCGGTTGTTTCTGGGTTGTAAGCATAAATTCACGTCTCATCTCCCGTAGTAATGCATTCCAGTTTGTCCTGATAGTCAGAAAGCATTGTTTTCACCCACTTCAACGTGACGATGTTTTTCCAGGAAATTCAGTGTTTTCGATACCAATCGGGATTTGACGTGTCTGAGGCCCAAAACATCCTTCAAAATGGTATTGACTGATCCTTGTGAAATGCCAACATCATCAACAAGATCTCTAGTTGTTAATCGACGATTTACAAGCACCAAATCTTTGACTTTTCGGATTTGAACCTCGTCAGTTGAACTTGATAGTCGACCGAGACGCTTTTCGTCTTCGAAACGTTCTCGACCTTCTTGGAACTCTTTATACCCCTAGTAAACATTTTGTTTCGCCATGGCCTTATCACCAAAGGCTTTCCGCATCATCCTCAACGAATCAGTAGCAGAAAATTAATTCCGTCAACAAAATTTAATACAAATTCTTTGCTCAACAAATGCAGACATTATAAAAATCGAAAAATTCACTTTCAGCAGCTTACAAAACGAAGCGTATCTCAAACATTAATGCACATTTTGATGCGACCTTTCGCAAGGATATCAAAGACAGTCTTACTAACCTGAGAACAAAAGCACCTCTCCAAATACATTTGCGCACAAAGTTTAAATCCAAATGTCACCTTACTTTTTGGACACAGTAGTATGGTAATTTTCTGAAAACTTATGGTCCGAACAAGTCCGAACAAGATGCAAGGTTATTTTTGGCAAGAGGAGGTATGGATCATCACTATAAGTACATTTGACCCAAGACTGTGTGTTTCCCAAGCGTTTTTCTCAGTTTGAAAAATTGAAAAACAATTCGTAATCATTCGTATGATGATGTTTCAGGATTTACTTTTTCGTTTCCAATGATTCAACACTCATTAGATGTTGGTATACTGGTTACATGGACAAAATCATTCAATTGTCCGGATGTTGTAAATAACGATGCTGTGAAATTACTTCGAGAAGCTTTGGCACGACGAGGTGATACTCGGGTGAACGTTGTCGCTGTGTTAAATGATACCACAGGAACATTAGTACAGGGTGCTGTATTGGATCCTAATACAGCCATAGGACTTATCCTCGGTACTGGCAGTAACGCTTGTTACATGGAACGTGCTGATAGAGTGGATCATTGGGAAACCGAAAGACATGGAGAAAAAGAGGTATTCAAATCATTTTTAATGTTTTTTTAAACTCATTGAGGTCTATAAAATCCCAGGTAGTACATAATTTGTCAAAGAATTGTTCCGAAACTTTTTGGGGATTCAAAAGTATCGAGAGAGTTCTTTGAAGCATTTTTTGCTGTCTGAGATTGGTATTGTAGTCCGGACAGCCTTGGTTGAACAAATCGATTGATTCTCGCCAAATCTCATTGAACTTTGCATAATGTTCTGACCAAATCCCATTAAATTTCATTTCGTTAGATTCTAAGGATTTTTTTAATCAGGGAGGGGACATAAACTTGATTGAAAATTTTTTAGATTGGTTTCAGTGCCGCCGTACGGAAGAACACTGGGAGTAATTTTACATGTATACACTGACACAAATGATGAACAGTATATCATAAACTTTTTTGAAGTAGTATTAGTATGTCCATGTAAAATTAGTTCAAGTGTTCCTCAGGGCGGCGGCGCTGGAATGAGTCTACAAATTTTCCAATTCAGTTCATGCCTTCTTAATTCAAACACCAAACACCGGCGAATCCAGGGGGGTGGGGGGGTGGGGTCGTGACCCCTCCAAACACTCGAGAAAAATTCCATTGTTACAATTGAATTTTTGGATAATTCAAGTTCGACTTGAAAAAAGGTCATCAGATCGCAAAAATATGCTCATGACCCCCTCTCCCCGAATTCATTCCTGGATCCGCCCTTTGACACGAAGGAAAAAGATCTCCTTTTGTTGCTCATCGCGTGATAATTTTCAAGGTCATCATTGACATTGAATGGGGTGCCTTTGGCGACAATGGAGTTCTGGATTTCATTAAGACAGATTTCGATCGTGAGAATGATGCAAACTCGCTGCTTGTAAATTCTTTTACGTAAGTATTCAAAAATTGCTTGTAGATTCAGATAATATGAATTCTTTTGATGATTATTCTTAAACACGTATACGTGAGTACTCGATAAACATTTCGTGTCTCGCAATATCTTTTGAGAAAATTAAAAATTCGTTACCCAACGCTTTTAGATATTTATCCAACGTCTGAACTCTCCATATCTCTGCAAAATGTCTAAAAGATCTATAAAATATTTCTTCAGAGGTGTCTTGAGAAATATCTTTCAGAGTTTATAATATAAAGAAAATATCACAAAACACGAAATGCTTATTGTGTGGCGAATTTATTTATTTTGAGAAGACCAGGCGAGAGTTGCGAATTTGAATTGTAATGTGGTAATCAGAGAAGATGAGAACATGTTAGCTAGTACAGAAGTTACTCAGCAAAATTGGGATATTTGAATGTTTGTGTGACAAAAGATCTATACAATCATTGTGAGTGAATGAATAATTATACGTATAATGAACGCGATTTTAAATTACAGTTTTATTTGTTTGGAACCACTTGAGAACGATTCAATCAAAATGCCGTTGAAATGATGTGGAATTGACCAATTTCTAGTTAGAATAACATCATTTCGATGACATTTTTTGTGTCGTGAGTAATTAGGAATGAATATATTTATGATGACATATCGATTCGACATACCACTGTGTCCAAAAAGTAAGGTGACATTTGAATTGAAACTCTGTGCGCAAATGTATTTGGGGAAGTGCTTTTGTTTTTAGGTTAGTAAGACGGTTTTTGATATCCTTGTCAAGGGTCACATCAAAATTTGCATTAGTGTTTGAGATATAAGCTTCGTTTTGTAAGCTGCTGAAAGTGAAAAGTTGCGCTAAAGTAGCGCAAAGATTAAGGGCATGTTGACTGTTTTCTTCGATTTTTATGGTGTTGTGCATTTTGAGTTCCTTTCGCGGGTCAAACTGTCAACAAAGAATATTATTTGAGCGTTATGCGTCGTTTACGTGAAGCTATTCGCCTAAACAGAACGGAATTGTGGCGAGACAACTCTTGGTTTTTTGCACCACGACAATGCATTGGCTCACCCTGCATTGATTCTTCGTGACCATTTCGCAAAAAACCCGACCCATATCGTTTCACAACCACTTGATTTGGCACCAGGCGACCTGTGGCTATTCAACAAACTCAAAAGACCGCTCTGGGGACACCGTTCTGAGTCGATAAAGAAAATCCAAGCCGAATCGAAGAGAGAAAGCTGAAGGGCATCCCAGAAACCAACATTAACAACTGTTTCACAACTGTGGCACAAGTGCATTGTATCCAGGGTGGTTACTTTGAAGGCGTTGAACTTGATTTGGGAGAATAAATAAAGATTTTTGAAAATCAATGCTATGTCACACCTTATTTTTTGGAACAGTAGTACTTTTTTCACATGAATGATTAAAATTATGGTTACCGTTGAGTCTCCCTCTATAAGATTAGTGACTAAATTTGAGATTTTTCGCAGGTTTGAAAAATATATCAGCGGTAAATATCTTGGGGAGATAGTACGTATCGTACTGGCAAAATTGATCAACGATGGACTGTTATTCATCGGCGAACATGTTCCCGATGAATTTTTCTCTCCTACAAAGTTTCCGACAAATCTGGTGTCACAAATCGAACAGTGAGTTTCAATTCACAAAAATTTATACACATCATCATGTGAATGTATATGTATAAGGTATTGAGCGCTCCCAAATCATTCCAGCATGATGGATTTTTACGGTGATCATCCACCGAGAGATAAAGTTTTGAACTTCACATCTTGTGAAGTCAGTAAGTGGACGATTTCAAGAAATAGTTCGAGCACACACAGTCAGCTGTAATAAAATCAACCTCACTGGTGGTGGTTCGAACTATTTTTAAAATCGTCCAAATATTGATTTCACAGGATGTAAATTTTACAACTTTTTCTCTGGGTGTTCTCCGTTCCTTCACCTAGTATCAACATCTCCCTTTTATCCACCTCGCTTCCACGGAGATACGACGTGAACATCGGTGGGTGTGCTGCTAGAGGTCATTGTGTTTCCATTGGTTAATTTGTGATAGGAAACCGATTGTTATTCAAGCATTGATTGGAACAGAGTTTTCATATATGTCAAAAGAAAAATTCAATGTTAGTTGTTCTCTGGTCGAAACATGTCCGAAATCGACCATAAACTCACAAAAATCAAGAACTTATCAGAATATACCCATAATTGACGTTTACTTGTGGTTGAGTTTTGGTTACGGGGAGGTTCTCATCAAGCAAATTCCGAAATACAGTGATTTTCTCGAATTTTTTCTCTTAAGAAGGCAGTAAATTAGGAACTCGAGTTATTTGAAACTCATTAAATGGGTCTTAAAGTACATGAAAAAAACTTTCTCAAGTCAAAGGAAGTTTTCGTATCCCGGAATTTAAAAGGCGTTTTTCTCGAAACCATGTTCTTCATTTGGCTCCACGATATCTCAAAAACTACTGAACGGATCGCTCTTTTTTTTCATTTTAAAGCTGATTGAATTTATTGGAGGATGAACCTGAATGGACATGACATTTGTCTTTTCTTCTCTTTTTAAAGCACTTTAAAGAGCGAAAAAAGGTGAAAAAACGCTACCAAAAGTTTGGTAGTTTTATTGGTACAAAATATAATATATTTCATAAAAATTTGTGGATTTTTGATTTCTGATAATTTTTGTAGTGGCGCCCGATTGATCACTGTTTTTTTATGTGGTTATCTTCCAACACGTATCAATAATTCCCATAGCATTATTTGTGACTGAAAAAATTTTTTTTATGTACTTCTAAGACTCAATTAACAAGTGTGAAAACCCCCGAGTTCTTTATTTACTTCCTTCCATGGAAACAAAATTCGAGAAAGTCACCTTATTTTGGGATCGCTACACGGAGAAAAAGGTTTTAAAAAGTACCATAATTTATGGATTTTCTGCGCTGGTCTGACCGAGTCTAAATATTTACCTGAAAAAACCTCTAAAAGTACCATAATGTCTTGGACTTTTATACGGAAGGTACCATACTTATTTCAAAAAGTCCAAGAAATTATGGTACTTTTAGAGATTCCTGCAAGTGAATATTCCGACTCGGGTCAGACCAGCGCTGAAAATCCATAAATTATGGTATTTTTCAAGATATCTGTTTTCTCAGTGTAGATGAGATCCTTCCCTTAAACCGCCCTAGTGAGCATGATCATTGCTCCATTGTCGCCTAATGCAGTGCCAAACTTGCCCAGAGTTGGCAAAAGTAGCCCCAGCTTGTCTCGATGGTTTTTTTCACCGTACTTCTATTAAAACCGATAAAACCCCTCATATTTCCAATGGGCTAACCAATTGAACTCTATTATTCCAATATTTCCCAATCAGTCTTATTCATTTTGAATGGGCACCGGAGTAGTTCTTATTGGTCTTATTCAAACTCATTCATTTGAATCGGTTTCTATGGGGATCTTTTGAGCAGGGCCGACAAATAGTAAGGTTTTGCAACAGTGCATTGTAGTAATGATATCTTGCATTGTCATATAATAATGTCACGTTTATATATAAAATATTTGATCTTCCAGAGATGCTACGAATGGTGGAACTGTCAATACAGAGAAAGTTCTTGCTGAATTGGGCATTACACATGATGAAGACGATGTAAAAATTGTTCAATATGTTTGTGAAGTTTGTTCCAATCGTGCAGCTCTCCTTGTATCTATTTGTAAGTTGGAATTGTATTCATTTCATGGCGTGTAGTATTAGCTGTTTCAGCGAAGATTCGCTGTGCGGTCTTTCGCGGCTTACAAAATTAAATGGATTCTGAGCTTCCGGAGTGGAACCACGTTTTGTATCGGCTGGTTGTCGACGTTCCGCCATCATTGCAGCTGGCTTCTTCAGGGCGGTATCCACTCCGGAAGCCCAAAAATGTATTTCATGGCTTGCAGTACTATGTGACTAATACATAATCATGTTCAGTTATGATTTTTTATTTTTTAAGGTTTGGCTGCGTTACTGGATCGCATCGATAGAAAGGAAACAACAATCGCAGTTGACGGTTCTTTATTCAAACATCATCCTCGGCTAGAAAGTTGGATGACGCAATATATCAGCTTGTTATCTCCCAAGCACAAGGTATTTTAACTCATCATTTTTGAATGCAAAACTTTTATTTACAAATAAAATAATGATATTAATGATAATTTTGATATTTTCATATGAACAGTTTAAATTGATTCACGCGGAAGATGGGAGTGGCACAGGTGCTGCATATGTGGCTGCTATTGCGTTGAGGCTCCAACAAAGATTATAATGAAAGATGATGAGATGAAGTTAAATACGAATATCATGGCCATAGATCGTCATAAGATATTCATGTTGAGATTTTAAACTTCAAGTCTAGAATGTGATGTTAGATTTTTGGAATATTTTCGAAAATTCTACAGTGATTCCAGGAATATGCTGGTGTTATATTAGTATGTAAGGAAAAATCAATTTGTTCTATGAGGAAGTATAATTGTTTTATACTTATTTTGAATAATCCCTTCCCAATGGGATTTTGGAAGAAGTCTATTGTAAATCAATCGAAATTTTTGAAAAAAAAATAAGATATTGAAAATAATTTATCCAAGTTGAAACCTTATATCATCTCTCAAACAAGAGAATATAAGAAATCTCATGTCATGTAGAAAGTTTTTCTTTTCGGAAACATAATACTGAATAATCAAAACTAAGAATAAGATATGGTCTAGGTCTATATGGGATTTCTTCAACTCAAAGTTTTCTCTTGTGCTTACAAATTATTTTTCTTCCAAGTCTCCGGTTGAAATACAGTCTTCTCAATTGATTCTTATTTTATAGAATCGTTAGTTTTAGTCGCGGATGTTCAGAAATTGCACTCAGCTTATGTAATTATGACTCCAGCTGGGGAAAAATAATGAGGTTCAACGAAATGTGAATTGAATTTGAGTAGATCTGGTCAAGGTTATTTACAGCCAATTAGATGTGGTAGAGTCGAATGAATGCGATCAAGTCTGATTCGGTTTACTTTTTGCCTAACATCTTGTGAGAAATAATTATATTATTGTTTGAGACAATATGCGAGTGATTTGTCTTTACTGACAATTTTAAGCGAGGAGGACCAGAAAATTTGGTTTCATGTTTGGTTTCACCGTCAAATCAACTTAGCCTAGTTGGAGCCCACTTAGTCTGACATAGAATAAGATGATCCTATTTTATACTGCATGGCTCCAGCAGGATAAAGTTAGTTTGACCTCTAACCGCACACAGAATCAATATGGAACTATGAATTGTTGTTTTTATCAGCAGGGTTGCGGATGTTATTCAATCTGCTAGAAATTAATAACAGATGACAGGAAGCATACTTCTTCGATCGTTAATTCGAATTAAATTTTGATAAACAACTCGATGTTCAAACCAAATGTATGTCGTTACTTTATGCCGTCTGCTTCAAAATTTTTTGAAAAGTGCTTGGGAAAAAACTAATCATTCGTCCTATCTGGGGATGAACTTTTATGGAATTCAGCGATTGTCATCGCAGGTTTATAAAATCTCATAGGTTTTCAAATGAAAACTCGTACTGGCTAGGTAGATTTAAGAGATAGAATGTCTGATTTCATCTTTATGATTTCCTTAATTTTATATTTGAGATTGTGGAATATACGTGATTGGTTACATTGTTATGAATGAATTATATTCATTGTTAATTTTTATTGAAAAAGAAAAAACTAAAAAATTATTTTGTTATTGTACATAAGATATTGTTGGTCCTCAAGAGTATCCTCTAGAACCAAAAGTTACTAGATCACTTTACCCAAAATCCTCGAAGATAGTTCAATGTGTAACATCCGCGTTACATCCTCAATTTTTTTTATATATTTATATATATATATTCTTTCCATTCTGCATGTACATATATACAACACATTTACGAATTAGATTATTTCTATCATATTCAAAATATTCATATTCTCATAAGTATATATGTACATACATCCAAACAACTTCGAATATTCAACGTTATATATGCAGATTTTCATATGTATCGAATACTGGAATCGAAAATTCTTATATTTCAGATGAAATGTACAACACCTTTTTACAATTTTTCTATATTGTCGATAACAATTATCTTGATCATATGAGATTCTACCTTCGAATATATGCTGATTTTTATATGAGAGAATATAATATAGGCTAATTGTTACGCCAATGAAGCTGGCGCGAAGCATTAATATAAACAAAACACGCGAGGAGAAATGACTGATTAAAGTCTCTCTGTTATAGTCCGTGTACCCATGAGAAGTACCCCCCAACGTCTGATGTAATCAAGAGGGATACAAATTCTTTTTTTTTCTTTCCTCTCTCTTCTTTTACCTCGTGCAGAATCATTATTGGAAAAAGGTTCCATCTTCTTGTAGTTATTACCCGTACAGCACAACCATCGATTCTCCCCCAGGACTTCGGTGGACTGGAGGTGGAGAATCAGTGGAGAAATGAGAGCCATGGAAATAAGGGAGAAATAAGGGAGAGTCCCCGTTGAGGCAACGAAGAGGCCACGTGGATTTGTCCACCCCCTTTATTTTCAATAAAATTCATATCTGTCGATTTACACAACCAAATTTCAATGAGTGAATCCACTAACATAAATTTTATTGAAAATAAAGGGGGCGGACAAATCCACGTCGCCTCTCCGTTGCCTCAACGGAGACTCTCCCTTATTTTCACGGCTCTCATTTCTCCACTGATTCTCCACCTCCAGTCCACCGAAGTCCTGGGTGGAGAATCGGTGAGTGTGCTGTACGGGATAGTAATGCAACAGGGAAGAACTCGCATCAAAGTTTATATTGCACAATATTCGTTCACCTGAGTTCATCCCAGCTGAAGACACTCTTATCAATTCATGATAATAATATGAAGATGTGAATTCTTTCTTTTGCGTACAAATTTCAATGGTTAAACATAGTTGAGAGCTTTTAGGGGAGAATCGTGACAACTTATGAGAATAAGCCATGATTATGCCTTTGGGAGTTCTCGACTAATCAAACTGTAGTTGAGATTATATAGGTTTCATATGACACCTGACTTGAGAGTAACATCTCATGGTATTGTGTGTGCAATATGGGGGATAGTGGGAGATAATCAAGACAAAGAAATATGTTCTATATATTGAGAATGAGCACCCACTAATTAAAAATTCCTTCCCTGTGCCGAGCATATACAAGACGGGTCGTGCCCTGTGGTCATTCATTCATTAATCAACATCCGACTCACTCATTACTCAACATTCGACGCTCACTCAATTATTTTTACATCATTCTCACTTCACTCTTGCTCAGTATTCAATAGTCCAGATTTTTTTTTCAACTCACTCTTGTAAAGTTCAACTTGCAAATTTCACCTAAGTAAGTTCATCCTTCAAATTGATCAAAGCCGAATCTAACAAAAACAGTGAGTATTCAACCCCGAATTAAAAGGGGCCCATACTCATGATATCGAGAAAACAACTTGAATGAAAGAAACGACGTACTAGATACCACATTTCTTGCCTTCCTTTCCTTCGAGATGCGGTACCAGCTACTACATCTCAATCATTTTTCCTTCACACATTTTTGGAACGACGTACTACGTTTAGCTACTACGTTTCCAATAAACTCACTGACATTCTTAATTCTTTCTTTTTTTTTCCTTTTGAGATGAGGTACTAGTTACTACATCTCAACCACTTTTGCTAACACATTTATTTTCAATATTGGAATAAGGTACTAGTTATACTACTTTCCAATACTCTCACCAATCCTTTCTTTCTCTTTCGTCTTTGAGATGAGGTACTAGTTACTATATCTCAATCACTTTTCTAAAGATGTACTAGATACAACGTTTTAATACCTAACTTGATATCTTTTGAATTGATGTACTTGATACACTACATTTCGATTGCCTTTACCCTTCTCCAAATTCGAAATAAAGTACTAGATATTATATTTCGAATTTCATTCCGTACTTCCCAACACGTGGGATATTCGTTTTCTCGATTAATGAATAACAACATTCCCAAATTATATTTGATCATCCCAGCCCCTTTAGACTGAATTCAATTGATTTTCTTCGCTCCCGAATTCCAGCGACGCGAACAATTAATGAAATTTTGAAGGATCTGTCGATAGTACGAGCTCGCATCACCAAAAAACAAAAATCAATAAATACCTTCGGGAATACCCTAGGAAGGGAGGTTTTATACATGACGAAAAAGAACATCAACAAACAAAATAAACTATATCGGGAATTATTGATTCAACACCAACAGGCCCTAAAAGAACTACAAAACTAAAACAACATATTACTGTCCGTCGCAACTTACAAAATTCCGCACCACGCCGACCGGTCTTATGGAAAAGGTGCACTGAATGTATAGAACTTAAACATGAATATTTAGATTGCCCTAAATTGTAAAAATTTAGGAAAGGTTTATGCTAAATTGAGTATTAAAGAAATAGACACTGTCAAATTTCCCACTAAGGGAAAAAGAGATGTCTTATCGTGGAAATGTTTTGGAGAATCATACAAAAATCAGTGAAAAAATTCTTTATGAATTTCAATTCTGGTCAAGTGACAAATGATATGGACAAATCAACTAGCTAGATCTTGCTCTATAGGATAGTTGATTTTTCTTTCATCTCATCAATTCATCTTCGAGTGTTTTGGGTGGAAAGATATAATAACTTCAAGTTTCATGGGATACCTTCAAGGGGATACTAGCGCCGGAACTTGAGCCAAATTTTTCGTCTGAGATTTCTCCTCAATACTTGAATATTTTCAAAATATCGCTCCATACAGCATTTTTTGAATGTCTATAGAAGTGCTGTATAGAGTGATATTTTGGAAATATGAAAGTATTATGGATCAATCGTATACGAAAAATTTGGCTAATGTCCCACCGCTAGTATCTCCTTGAGGGCATTCGCTATGAATGAAGTTACTAGATTTCTGCTCCCAGTTTTTTCAACACTTCTATGACATATTATAGGAAATTTGGCTACTCATTCTTTTGATTCAATTCATTCCTCTTCCAGACAGTACCTCATAATCTAAATAAACACCTTATGAATTCTTTATATTAAAAAACATTCATGGTTTTTTTTTCATTATGGATACCATGAACGAATTCATGAAATGTTCGTTGAATGTGGCTACAGCGGAGACTTTCCAATGACACCAAATGAATTTTCATGGATTCATGAAGTATACTTGTACTTTCTGGGTTTCACAGAATTTGAAGGGAGAATAATGTTGAATCTAGTAACTTTGTTGAAGAGGTAGTGAATGTCCTTGAGTATTTTTCTTTCCTTGAGCGTTGTGTATTGCAGATGGAATATCGAATGGACCATGAATAATAGTTCCATATCGAAAGAGATATTTGTATACTAAAGATACATTTATATATAGTTGTTCTCTGTAAGAAATTATTTTATATATGATGTGAAAGCGAAGTTGTTGTTGAAATAAAAATAGTTGATAGCAAATCAGTTCCGACGTTTGATTTGTTCCCTTGTCAAATTAGTGGATTGTTTCACAGGAAGAAACGCGAGACTGGATAATTTCAGAATATTTTTGACGTTGATAGCGTTTGAAATGAAATGAAGAAAAGTCGACACCTTCATACTGGATATTTTATAAAATATCGATCGAAACTTTACAAACATTTTATAAGGAATATCGATACTGTCAAGTATCGCTCAACGAGTAGACATTCAATTATATATCATTCATTCTTCAACGAAAAGTAGGTTGAAATTTGAGACATTTTCTCTTAATCGAATCAGTCGATAAGTAAGAATCTACGCGTTTTTCGAGACTATAAATTAAATGCACCTTGATGGTACAGAGTGCGTGGAGAATTCTTCAAAAACTTCATTGGAACTCTGCACAATCAGAAAAATCTGAATTATGCCAATGTTGACAACAGGTGCAGTACAATGCCAGTATTGGGTCTTCAACACTTGGCCAACACGTAAGGGATCAGTACTGGATACATGGAAATACAGTACTATGCCTGTACTGATAAACCAGTACTGAGAGTTTAATGTCGGCCAGGTACTGATCCAGTATAGGCACTGCACTGATTGCGAATGATAGTATTAGTATTCCATCCCCAATACAGGAAAGCGTTATCATGCTAGTCTTGGCCGGTACTGGTGCAGTACTGCTCCTGTTGTAAATTTCTGGACAAATTTCTGGGTTTTGCAACTGGAACTCAATCATGTTTTCAAAGTATAGGAATAGAGCGTGAATGGCTTGATTCGAATAGCATAAATCATAATTTGTGAATCGATATTATTCGTAAATTCGGATGTCCAGCTCATGCTTTGAGGACCTAGAACACAAGCCCGAATCATCAATGAATTCTGAAGAAATTACATCCCTTTTGAAGAAGATTCAAAGAGTTTCAAAAAAAGAAAAGACTTCTCGAAAATGCGCGATTTCCCTTCAAATGTCTGAGGAGTTCAAAAGAATTTTACAATCTCTTGTAGATGTCTGACGAACCTAATTTTCTTCGTTAATTTATCGTTCTTACACTGATCGATTTTCATAACGCGGCAATTGTGCACCCCTCAATATCGCGAATGATTTCTTTTCTATACAGAATATATCAAATTTATATTGATATTTTATACAGATCTATAAAAACTGAATATTTTCTGTATAAAGAAGAATAGATTCTGTTCAAAGTTTCAAATCCTGACTTGAATGGACTAATTCTCATCAAATCTTATCGCCCATATGAATCATTCGGCAAAATGCTGGAAAATCCTTGGATCCCAATTCCTCTTACCATACTACCCACGTAGGAATTGGCGAATGGCTCAGTATCGGTTCGATACAGGCTGCCAGTGTACAGCCAACGTTGGTCGAACTGCGGAATGATAACGCAAAATAACTCCGATCTGGTACCGACCACCAACCGTCGCTAACCACCGATTGCCGACATCAATTCAATATTTGCAGCCGATGCTTTTTCAAAATTTAGAACCTTCTTGTGTACATTCGTATATAGATCCTGACGCGAGAACTATTATATCGAGTTATATAGAATACGTTTCTCCATTAAAGAAGAATTCTTTTAAACTTTAATGCGTTTGTGAGTCCTTAGTGCGTCGGGGATCCATCGATGCTCATGAACTCATAGTGATATCTAACGAAAAACATACTGAAGATTGTCAGCTACTCACGTAGTTCATAATTCCGTCATTAATAATGCTATTTTCTACGAAATTATTTCATTTCATAACATTTTTCGGAGTTCAACCGTGCATTGAACAATATAGGATTATCATATTGTGCAAATCAACAGGGGTATATGATAACATTTTTAAAAATCATCAAATCTTTCGTCTAAGTGCACTACATATTTATTCACCTTGGTTTGGGATCCATTCAGGGTTGGAGACCAACGGTTGTTCATTAAAATTGTGCCGTCGTTGATTCAACATTGGTGGGAAATTGGTCAACAACGGTCAGTTTAATCATCAAACCAGTACCGATTAGAACATGAAATTACGTCGTTCCAGTACCGAGTCGGAATCGGCAGACAACCGTTGTTAGTCGAAACCATCTCAATATTGATGCTCTCGTCACCGTCGCCTTAAAACTGGCATTTCTACGGGAGTAGTGATGTTGATTCTCAAAAAAATCGATCCTTTTTTATACAGAACTTAAGTGTTGCCGCGATCCGAGCTAATTCGAGTTTTGAGCATGAGCTCGGCTTGGCTCTTGTTTTTGACAAACAGGCTCGGCTCGCAAATCGGATCGATAGATCCACTGCTCGGATCGGAGCTCGGATTGGCTCGAAGATCTCACGATTCTACTTCGTTCAAAACAAACGCAAATAAAAAATTCTTGCATCCAGGGTCTCCTTGGAATAGAGCATACATTACAGGCCATAAGTTTGAATTAACCTAAAGACATTTCACATTTTTACATCTTCGCTGTTCGGAATTGATTCAATTCATATAAACTACATAAATAATAATCAAAAAATATCTAAACAATATAAAACACAATAAACTTCCCACACAGCATTTTAGTTCTACAAGATATCTCAAGCCAAATTTACGAAGTCTTATGCATTATGAAAAGATGTCTTAAAGAGATCTAAAACAGTTCGTACTTTTAAAAGATTTCTATAAGATGTCTAAAAGATATAATCTCGGAAGAAAAGTTTTGGATCTTCTAAAAGATATCTTTTAGATGTCTTTTACACGGAGAAAAAAGTATTGCTGGCATAACAAGCAGGTTTGTCACTATAGCGCCTACAAAAAATATTGGCTGTAAGAGCAAGAAAAATGATTGACACAACTTTTTTTTTTTTTTGACATAACACATTTAATAGAACTAACTACTTAGCTGCTGCTGCTTTTGATTTTTTTACAAATTTCAAAATTTTTCTGTAGGCGCTATAGTAGCAAACCATTTTTTCTCCGTGTAGAAGTAAGAACTGTTTTAGACAACTCAACGATATCTTTTCATGTTCCATAATCCTTCTTAAACTTTCCTGAACAGTTCCTCAAGATATCTTGAAGACCAAAAGTGATGTGTGGCTTATATGTTATCTTTCAGAGCTTTGTGTTGTCTGGGTGTCTATCTCCTTCCGCACGACATATTCGAAAAGAGATAGATAACCTCTGACGAGTAATTCGGCGGATATCGACGCTTAGAGCACGCTTCATTTTCGCCAGGGCATATATTGCGCGTCATTTTGAGACAAGTTTTAGATGTTACGTCTATTGGATTTCTCGTCTGTTCAAGCATATTTGCAGCCGTTATATTTTTGGGATATCCAAGTATATAATATTATCAGATGGAATTCACATTTTACCTCCATGTTCCTCATATATGAGGAAACGGAAGTATTGTAATATGGTCGAACATTGATGTTGCAGAAGGGGGTATTCCACCCTTGCAAAACGCTTCAGAACATCGAAAAAACCCGATCCCCAGAAATGTCTGTGACTCTCACTCTTTGACGTACGATAACTTTCCTCATAACCCTGGTGAAAATGAAGCGTATACGAAGCGAAAAACGTATCGATTCCCTTTTCCTCAAACGTGCGATGCCTGCCTGTTGTGGAGTGATGATATCACACGTTCCGTATACGCTTCATAAGCTCTCGATCCCGTTTTACACACGGTCCATGTAACGTAATAGCGAGTTACATCAAGCGTATGCGAAACCTACCTATTCTGACTTCAAATAATATTTTTAAGCGTTAGATACCAACGAGGATTCTATAGCTCAATGGATAAGCCTCTCGTGTTCCGCAGTGAAGATCACTGGTTCAATTCTCACAATGGGATTCAATTTTTGAATTTTATTTTCTTGAATTTTATACGCTTGCTTTGTTTCAATTCCCGTTCCACATACTCTTTGTATCATTTCCATTCAAGCTTCGTATACTTTGCATCAACGCCTCTGTTACCCTCCAGTATACGCTTCGTTTACTCTTCCTCACCGCTTCCATTTTCACCAGGGAATGCACCGATCAGGATGATTCTTCTTTCAATATATTTGTCTCAAAGGCGCATTGAGGCCTATTGATTCTGATTCCGATTCGATAACACGTTTTGAAAATATTACGGAATACTTTTTTGAAAATCGTGGTTCTGTGACCGCTCATATCTCCGCTTCCTACCCACCAAACACAGTTTGTCACCGTATCATCGGTGTAATGTAATTTCCAAATCACATGTAATGTAACGGGCTCGTTGCATGCAATGCAACTTAGGTAACTTGTAATTTCACACTCAAGAAAACTAGCTGCTACGTCACTATAACAAAACATTTTTTGTGTTGGTTTCCATGGAGGTTACATGCAATTGTGGTGACCTTTCTATTTTGGAAAATATGCATCGTAGACACTTTTTGACCTTATATTCGAGGTCATCCGCATATATATACACCCTAGCGTGTATGAACTTTGGCCCACTTTGGCCCCACCCTGGTCCAGTCTTGGACCCATATTGGCGGCATGGGGCCCATGCTGGGCTGAGGTGGGCCCCATGGTACATACATGCTAGGGCATATATATATATATGTGTGTGTTCAACCTCAAAACTGGCGTTAAAAAAATTTATCCGCGAAATCCTAATGGAATCAATGATATCCTATCGGTTCTGTGCGGTTATTGTCACAGGACCCAAGGGTTTCCATGAGATTCTAAGTGGGATCTGATGTTCCATGGGTTTCTATCAGCATGATCGGCAAAACCTGATTAATTCTGATAGGAATAAAATGGCTTATCGGTTTCTATGCGGTTATTGTCACAGTACCTATGGGAATCCATGGGAATCTATGGGACTTTTCGGACAGGGATAACTTATGACAGATCGATGAAACCACGATGTTGCTAAGATGAAACATGTCATATTGTGGTTACATTGCAGCAACTTTTGATGAGTGTGAAATTACAAGTTACCAGCCCATTGCATGTAACGAACAGGTGATATTGCGTGTGATGTTAAGTTACATTGTAGTTATAATACGGTGACAAATTGTGTTTGGTGGGATATTATCCGATTGCCATGGAATTCGAACCACGTTTTAGTTATGATCCGACAGTGCTTTCATACGAGTTTCATCCCAATTGGGTAAAAACTGTGGAAAGATTTTTTTGGAGATCTGCACCCAGTAAACATTTTTCCCCTGAACATTCCCAACATTCATTATGTTCTCTAAATTCTAACAGAAAGTTCTCTAATGCGTTGATTTCGGAAATCTCTTTGATGCCTTTTTCATGAGGTCTGGAAGTTATCAGAAAGTCGACTTGCATCACATTCTGATAACTTCCAGACCTCATGAAAAAGGCATCAAAAAAATTTCCGAAATTGACGCATTAGAGAATTTTCTGTTAGTATTTAGAGCACATAATGAATGTTTGAAATGTTCAGGGGAAAAATGTTTACTGGGCATTATTGGATGATGTTCTGAAAGCGTGCCTTTTTTGTGTTCGTCCCATCCAAATTTCGTGGAATTTTGCGCATACTCAATTCGCGGGGTGATGATTTGGTGATATAAATTTCGAACAAATCGGAACGGAGGGAATAAAAAGATGAGCACTAAGGTTTGGAACAATTTTTGAAATTTTCGTGAATAGCGTTCTCATGCAGATATCTTCCCACTGAGCATTTCCGTTAGAACCTTGCATTAACATTGCAGCGATATTGATGCGATCTTGAAAGTACTTGTTTTTCAATTTACAAATGCAATATTACAAAAATAACTTGCAAAAATATCGTTGAAATATCACCTGACAACGTAACATTGCTGCAATTTACTTGTAATTGGATGTTGTAGTATTACTGTGGTAATTCTCATAACAGGTACTTTCAAGATCGCATCAACATCGATGCAATGTTAATGCAAGTTTCTAACGGAAATGCTCAGTGGGTTCTGTTCATACTCTCCGATTTTTATACAATTTTTACCTCAGTTTCATGCGGTGCCAATTGCGGTTTCTCATAAGTTCCAACCTGATCCTTACAGAAGAACGGGAGGAGGAGGGGAAAGATTTTATCGAAAATTGGAATTTCGCAACCACGCGTATTTTCGTTTCTGGTTATTCGATTGTAATGAGATTTATACCACGTTTCAGTGACGAATACATAGTACTTTCATACGAGTTTGAATTGCTTATTAAAAATTATTTAAGGCTTAGTTTTCGAGATATGAGGATTCTGAAATTTTTGTCAAGTTCAAATGATTTAAAACCATTGTATGCTACATACTTGAGCTTGACACTATTCGATATGTTGCAAAGCGGTGAATCTATGGGAAAGAGATTTGACAAACTTTGATATTGAAAAAAGGAATTGCGAACCTTGTAAAAATCAGGATGCAAATTCAAATTCAACAACCGCCCTTGTGAAAATATTTCTACGCCAAATTACGCCAAAAACTACGCCTAAATACTGCATTTCGGACACTTCCGTAAAAAAACGTAGAAAATTCTATGCACTTCCTACGCCAAAGTACGCCAATCTATGACCAAGAGTTTTACCTATATACTGTGGCGTAAACAGGTGTAGGAATACGTACCCTGTGCGAAAAAACCAATAGAAACCGATAGGCCAAATCCTATCGGAATCAATCATATTCTGTCGGCTTCTATGCAGTTATTGTCACAGGACTTGAGGGTTTCCATAAGATTCTATGAAGAATCCGATGTTCTATGGGTTTCTATCGGTAGGATTAGCAAAACCTGATAAATACTGATAGGAATAAAATATCTTATCGGTTTCTATGCGGTTATTGTCACAACACTTAAGAGAATCCATGGGAATCTATCGGACTTTTCAGACAGGGTAGAATGGCATGAACTCTCGGACATTGTACGCCAAATTTACATATTTCTACTCCCCTGCTTCAATTTCGCCTATTTTCAGCACAAATATTCATATTTTTGTCTATGCCTGATTACGTGAAACTATGCCAAGCTGTGAGACGGAGATTGACGTAATATTTCGTAGTTTTTGGCGTAATTTGGCGTAGAAATATTTTCACAATGGCGAAAAGATACGATAAACATATATTTTCATCCTCATTGAGAACATGGAAGTATTGTATGGTTCTCCATACCGATTCTTTACTGTTCAATTAAACCTACCGCAATAATACAACATCCATCAAAATAATCGTCCTATCGTGATTATACTTACGTGTAAGCTCCTACAGTGATCCTGCAGCGATTATCGTTTGAAATCTGATTGATTTTCCCGCTTCGTACGCAAGATGGCACGGATGGAGTTGGTGGAAAAGTGACAGCTCGTGAACTGTCAGCGGTAAACATTTTTTCTCATTTCTACTGAGAATAAGATTTAAAAACTATCAAAGTATTGGAATATTCATGAATCCCAATATTATGAAGTGTTCTCGTCGAGCCATGATGTCGTTAATTAAGAAAATAATAGGGAAAAGAGTGAATTAATATGTGAGACGGTGGTGTGTACGCTGAAGGGAATAGCTTGCCGGCTCGGGCAGTCTACTGGAAGATTCCATTGTGAATGGATTTGCAAAAAGTTCGACCTCCGGGAAAACAGTGTTTTCGTGTGTTACATCGTTTCCTCTTCACACATCATCAAGTCACAAGGTAAGAAAATCATTTATCTATCGATAGGTCATGAATTTATGGTGTATTAATCCTTACGAGTCGAAAGAACGCTTTTGAAAAGTATGAGGTTACCGTATTCATTGGGTTCAGCTGGGCTCTCAGCTGATGAGCGAACTCACCGACCGGTTTGATTCTTTTTATTAAAGTCCTCATATCCCTTCGCTCTTCTTTCCCTCGCTCTACCTATTACTTTCTACCTCTTTCTCTCTTCCACTCATTTCCCTCTCGTTGTTTTTAAATTATTTATACCATATAAAATCGTTTGGTGGTTTTACTGATTTCGTGTTGCAATTCATTGTTCCGTAAAATTGTAAAATAACGATAAATTATACTCCGTTGAACTCATTTCGAAGCAATTCTTTTGAATAATACTCTACATGAGGAATAGTCATGACCTCTGAAAGCCTGTTGATCGATCATTGCATATCCAACACACGCTTTCTATTTTATACAATTCCCACAAAATTCGTCCATAAATTTTCCTAAATCGGTGCGAATATATAGCACTTCTGATGCTTTCAGCTGAGCTCTCAGCTGACGAGCAACTGGTTCGTCAAGGTAAAGAAAAACCTCGTATCGATGATCAAGAAATTTCGCGATGTTACGTTTTCACTGCAATTCTATTGTTTTAATACCAACAAATGATTTGTCATGTGCATTTTCAATCTTTCTGCTCAACAATGGGTGTCCGTTTGTCAAAGTGATCAAATTTTCTACATCTAAAATTATGTTTTATAAATTGAAAGTTCGTTGAACGCGATACAAAATCATATGTCAGGGATTAGTGTATTTCATTGCTTCAGCTGAGTTTTTGGTTGGCAAACAAATTGTTCCTTCACTTATCAGTGAATATTGCATTTTGAAGGTTAACTAGATTATTTTCTTCCATCCGTCGAAATCGCTTTACTGTCTCACGATTTATCATTCGTAGTTTTTATTATTATCTCAAATATTTTTCAATGTACTTTTTATTACGTATCCGATAAAATGTAGGTTAATAATTCGCAGGAAAGTTATATTGCATCGAATATGAATAAAATGATGATGATGATGATTGGTGTGAAAAGTAATAGCCCGAATAGTATGAAAGTGAATTTGAATTCAGTTCTATACATTTATATTTTACGATAGATATAAATGTTGAATGATTTTCTAAAAGTGTAACACGGCATATAAAAATAATCATATTCATTTAAATCTTTGTCTTTACGTGATGATTTCTGTTGAATGGAAGTTGAAATAAAATCTCTATGCTCTTATGCAGAGTGTTTAGAATTGTACAAATAGATTGAATCTGATGTGATAAAACATACTAATATCAAATCTAATATCAAATTCCCCATGTGTGCACAAATTTTGAGCCAACTTCAGTCCTTCCATGGCGGGAAATTGGCCAGCATTGCCAAAAATGAGCTGAAATTGACTTATTATCGATGCACACAAGGGTCTTGAATTATTTAGTATGTTTTTGGATCACTTGCCCTTGGCCGAAACGCCAGCCATTTCATATTGGTGAGTTGATTCAAAGAATACTGTATAAATTCGTGTAAATAAAGTTTTTAAAGATTCTTGGTCACTAACTTAATTTTCAGGAGTTCAGTTTGAATGAATTGATTCAATCATTGCAAAATGAAATGACTACCCAGGCAACTAATATTCTATTGAATCCTATTACGAGTGGTGAAATTTCTGATTAAATATCATTGAAACCTATTAATTTTCCCATCCGTCAATGAGATTTTATAGATTATTTGTAACAGGGTAGCATTTCGGCGCTAGTTAAATCGTTCATTCCAAACTATGCAAAAATGCTCCGATAAAACCAAAATATCGCTCTGTACAGCCATCCTTTAGTGCAAAAACAAAATAGAATTGCTTTGCAGAGCGATATTTGGATTTTATCAAAGCACTTTCGAACGAGCTGGCTCGTTCCACGGCACGCTAGCGTCTCTTTACAGTGCATATAACTCAAAATACTTGAATTTGCAAATACATTCCCAATCGCGTGATTGCAAACATATCTTCATTTTCACAATTATGTTATTATTGGTATAAAATGATTTCATAGGAAGGTATAAATGTATATGTACAATACTTTGGGAAATAATAAGATCATTAAAATTGCACAATGTATCATTGAATGACTAATCATGACCGACAATGCATTGCGTAATCTTTCAAAATCGTTCGTAATGTAAACATCGAATTATCGTGTCAGGTAAATATTCTTTAGATTCTGTTTTTAATGCCTCAGTGTGCTTACATGCAGTGTCAAATTTCACACACAACATATTGGATTGACTCCGTTCTATTTGATTGCACAATGTTCAATGACATTGTATATTGAAATATGAACAATGTACAATAGGGATCTCTTGTCTTCCCTTTGGGGGACTATTATGCCTTTTTGGTATTAAATCCTTCAAAATGTGAATGAAGAGTGCGTAGAAACATGGCCAAAAATGTCCCATCCATCAAGAAAGTTCGTTGAAAATTTTACAATTATTTTGTAAAGAGTAGTGAAATTCTCATACAGCATTGATACAATCTATGAAGATTGTATCAAAAATACATCATGCGATCACTTTTAACTGAATTCGATGCGAATAAATCACGTAATCAGTGTTTTTATTTGATTCTTAGCAGGATTGTTTGGTTTAAACCAATTGGTTTTTTGCTCAAAAGTTTTGCTTATCTGAATAATTGATATATTCACGCGTTTTGAAGTATTCAAAAAAGGCTTCCGTGAATATTGTTGAGGTTTGAATTGTTCATTGGAAGAAATTCGCAATGACACATGGAGGAATTTGATTTTGAATTGATGAAAGTATTCAGAAACCAATTCTTTCTTACAGGAAATATAACGATTGAACGCGTTGATTAAAAAATCCAAGGTATGCACGGTTCAGTGTTTTCGAATTTGATCGAATACTCTTTTCAATGGAAGATTCAAACTTCAATGATATGACACATGATTTCAACATTATGAGTGTATCAAAATAAAACACTTGAATTTGCAATATACACCAAAATAAAAATGCATATCAAAATAAGAGTATTTCTCTCATTTTGATGCAACTTCTACTCTAATATATGGTATCAAAAGTATTCCTCTCCATTTTAGAGGATTGGTCTTTATGGTGAAAGAATTTTCGTTTGTTCGATATTCATTTGTTCAAAATCATAGAGGGATATTCTCAATTGAAGAAGAAAACAGGAGTGGAATATGTTTTCCGATTGAGAGGGATTTTTCCTCTCATTTACAGATCACTTTTTTTTGGGTTTGATTATAACGCATTTATCAATTCAGTGTACTTCAGAGGTTTAATTTTAATGCACCTGAAATGTTGTGATTTAATGTTTTTCCTTCCACAAACGTGATAAATGACAACACTCCAGGTATATCAAATTTAAATATTTCAGGCGCATCGAATTAATACGCTTATAGTATTATAATCAAACACTTCAAATGCATTGAAAAAAGAAAGATCAAGTACGTGACATTCGGACATTCATGTTTTTTACCGTGCACGGATCTGGCTTTGTTTCTGGCCATTCAAATTCAAACATTTGATTAAAATAGTATGCTTAAAATATCTCTAACAAAGGTATTCCCGTACGATTTTATCCCGATTCACAAATAGAGTGCCCAGAATAACCCCAATAAAAATACTACTCTACTATTTTATTTCGGAATAAAAACATTCTAGACTTTTGAATCACACGAAATATACTCTCTGAATTTGAAATAGTAAATCTCATTGATTGCGGTGAAAAGTTGATCACTGCGAGCAATGCACGATCAGTGAATATTAACTGATCTTCGCAGTGAAATTTCACTGATTCAATGAGGGGAGGAGGACTTCCAACTGCATACCCAGTGAATATTCACTGATTATGCAATAAAATTGCACTTATTTTATTCAGTGGTCAATTATCAACTGCAGAAATAGTGAAATCTCACTGATTCAAATTGGAGTTTTGAAAAATATCCTCGAAATCATTTGATGAATGTATACTGAAAGAATTTTGTTGTAAAAATTACCGTGAAATCCCAGTAATCGAAGGACAAGTAGAAATTTTTCAAAAAATTACTGTGCAGCCTGTAAAAATGAATGAGTTTCTAAACAGTTGATAGTGATATTTTCTATAAGTTTGACAAAATGCACAGTAATATTTTTAAAAATTCCTACTTGTCCCTCGATCACTGAAATTTCATGGTAATTTTTCAAATACAATTCTGTACCAGTGAAGAAGATGACCGAAAGTTCATTTACCACATCTTTTTGAGTTTCTCAATTTACGCGATGAAAAACAAACAAAAAATGAGGAACATAATTTCCGTTAGCAGTTTGACGATACAGAAAAAAGAAAAAATAGCAATCACTCGATGTTATTCGAAGAAATGAGTGTTTATGATTCTAACACAATACACCGAATTTCCCACACATATATCAATTACAGTGTCATAAACCAATGTATATGCACACACAAAAAAACAACGTATTCTCATTTTATGAAAATCTTCTCCGAATGTGCCTTTGCCAGAGGGTCTATTCATTTGCTACTAAATAATCCTCAGTTGGAGACACAATTGCAGATAATCCACAAACCGGTCAAGTGTATACTTAACGAGAGCAATTCAAGACGAGGGCGATGCGCTTAAAGGTTTATTAGAATTACAGACAGAATACAGAATCATTATCATGTGGTTAATTGAGATTATTCAACAGCAAGAAGACTATTGAGATTCGGTTTGATATTGATTACAATACAAAATGTTATTTCTGTAATCTAACAATGTTTTGAAATTGATTTTACCATCATGTTTTGCTAGTTATGATTTATAATTAAGACTCTCCATACATTTCTTGAAATAAGATTCATTCTCAATGATGCAACTTCAATACGAGTGAGAATTTCACTCTGTGAGAGTGAATTTTCATTCTTTTGTAGTGAAATTTCAACTCGTTTAAGAGAGTCAACTTTTCTTTCTTTCGTAAAAGTGAAATTCTAACTTCAAGAAATTTACACAGGTGTTTAATCGATCAAGTACCAGCTTTCTTCTGCTATCTGCAGTATCATTTCGATGAAGCATGAAGATTTTCATTTTGTGAGTTGATTCAGGGTATTAAACACATTGCATTCACGGAAAAAAGTGTTTTGTTCTTACTGTATTCCGAACAAAAGAGTTTGCTGTATTTGCAAAGAAGTTCACTCTCACACCTAAGAAGGTCAATACAATCAGACAAGTCAAAAGGGCGCATTTGAAAAATCTTTCTCTTCATTAGGAAATTTTATTTAATGGAAATCAAACTTTGTACATTTGTTAACATGATATTCAAGTATGTAAATACATTTTTTTGTAATTTTTCATCGCACAAAGGCGGCTGTACATTGAAAATGAAATTCTGGGAGAGCTAACGTTTGGACAATGGATAGCTGATGCCTTTGGAAAATAAAATTCCAAGATCTGCCATTAATCACCGGTAGATTGCTGGTTGATGAGTCGTACATTAACAGTTGTTGCGAATGAAGTGAGTCAGTACTCTAGTAGAAATCACAAGTTATTTTCCAGGCCATTAGTAGGCCTTGCGAGTCCCTAACCAGTGTCTGGTGAGACCTTGTAATGGCCTGGACACCGGCTAGAATGATTTTTACTAGGGTAATGTTTCCATGGTTACCGATTTCATGTTTTCACGGACATAAACTTTTGGTGTCCAAACATTAGCTACTTTGGGGGTCGATGGTTTTTATCTCAAACCTTTGACCAAGAAAAATTTTGTGCAAAATAGTTACAATTTGTCGATAAACCTAAAGGGAATGAAAAATACAAGGAATTGCCTTTATCTTCAAGTCATTTAAAAACAATGTATTTATATACTTCAATATTATATCAAATCTATAAAATTTCATTTTGATTGAATAAAAATTTCATAATAAAGGAATATTTCTACTTGTGAACTGTTTCATGACAATGAAACAATTTACATTGAAAGAATTTTCTTGTAAAAATTACCGTAGAATTCCAGTGATCAAACACCGTTGAAAATGCTTGTGAATTTTATAACCATCCTCAAATATTTGTACATTGAATGTAATAGCTGTATATGAATCCAACTTCACTGTACATTTGTACATTGAACGACAATGCAATAGATATAATAGACATTCAGATGTTCAAAATTCAATGTACAAATGTATATGAAAAAAAAAAAACTTTGAAATCTGGTACATGAAATTCAACACAGATAATTTGAACAGTGAAGGACAAGTAGGATTTCTTCAACAACTTAAATTGTAATTACTGAATTTTCAAACCGCTCAGAGAGATATTTTCTGCAAATTTCACAGAATGTACAGTAATTTTTTGCAGACACTTTTGGATAAATTTTTTTTTATTCCCATCAACATTGCCACCAATTCATTCATATGAGTAGTGTATCAGATTTTGTAACGCGATTGACTTATAATAATGTAACTTGTCCTTCCCATAACATATAATGATCGATTCCAACAATAGATCAGTAAAAAAGTACTGATTCGACAGTGCTCAATCTTCCATCGGTGCAAGTCACTGGTACGATCAATGCATATACACTGAGGAAATAAGTGAGATTTCACTGATAGAGTTCTGATGAATCAGTACTGTTAAAAAATTCAGATTCATAGAGTGGAATTCACATCCTTCAATTTTTTAACTGTTTCCTCTATATATTATTTGTATCTTACATACTGTATGTATTATTATGTTATAATTTTATGTTTTTAAATCTACAAATTTCATTAGATTTTATTCTATATGTGTTCATGAAATGTTATCATAAATTTCTTTTTTGGACTTCACAAGAAGAGTTTCAACAATCTACGTGAACGAATGTTTTGGAACATGTACGTCCTAATATTTAATGTTGCTGAAATTTGAATCGTTCATTGAAACGAATTGATAATCGAACAACGAAATATTCAGATCCAACCTTAGTCCAAGACCCAAAATCTCGCAGCACGTTCTTTAAACAAGGTTGTCACGTCCAATAAGTCAATTCGAGGTGATAAATAATAATAATTTATCATATTGAGTTGAAAACAACAATAAGAAATTGAAAAAATCTAAAAAAACCCCAGTGGGTCGGATTTATTCCAACCCTGGCTACTTCACAGCAACACTACTCTAATGCGCTTCAGTAACAATGTACATGTAACATTGGTTCTAATGTAAATTTTCCGCCAATTGCACTCACGTGAGCAGTTATGTTGAATTAATAACAACCAATGCAAAATCTACGTAAGGCTTTTTTCCAAATTCATTCGATTTGCATCGTTAAGTAAATCGATGAATCAAGTCAGTTGATTTGCATTATGCCAATGGTACATTTCAACAGTGATCAAACGCAGAGAGCAGATCGTAATGAAGATTACCAGATGAAATATAGTATTCGATTGCAATCATATGAACGATTAACTAGTACATATTCAACTTCGAGGAGAGGTATACCGAATAATTGCATCTTTATCGTTATTTTCATCATGATTGAAGTGAATTCACGATCACAATATGAATTGAAATTTATCCATTGGATTCCTCCGTAGAGAATTGTTCTGTTTTCAAATAAACAGAGAACCAATTGAGAACGAAGGTAAGAATTCATTAGTTTTACAGTATGTTATGAACGAATGAGTCCTTTCTGTATTATTCAACGTTTCTTTTTATGATTTTATGAGAAATCTTTACGTCCACAGTGGACAGTTTTGTGTACTTCTATCAAAAATTTGTGTTCCAAGAGATACTCGAACCCATGTAGAAATTTCTATGTTCATGTTCCGCCGATTTTGACGATAAAATTTACACTGAGAGAAAAAAAATCTTAAACCAAGATTTTAACCAATCTTAATCTTGAATCAAGAAAACTTCCTCCAAACGAAGAAAATATTACTCAGTTTGAAGCTACACGGAGAGAAGAGAATGGTAATATTGACCATGCTAACATAGTATTCGGTCTTATTTTGTATGAAATCGTGATTCTTACTATGTAAGAATAGAATTCTTCACCATTTCCCTGGTAATAATATATATGTGGCATAGTCATTGTTACCAAAAAAAAGATAAAGAATTCTATTCTCACATAGTAACAATCACGATTTTACATAAAATAAGACCGAATTCTATGTTAGCATGGTAGTTATTACCATTCTTTCTTCTCTGTGTATACAATGTGATATGGAAAAAATTTTCCTACTTGAAGTACGTATCTTCTTCACATGAGAAAAAAATGTATATTCTCAGACCAAGAAAGTATGTTCTCACGAATGAGCTAATTTTTCTCTCAGTGTAGTTTGAGGTAAAGCTCGCAGTCAAGAGTCGATAAGTGATACTCAACCAATATTGGTTAACAATTGAAAACAAGTTGTACCATTACTGCGATTTGATGAAACACTTTTTTGAAATATCAAAGTATCGAAAATGGCGCTGCATCGATTCATTCTAGTTCCAAAATCGCATCAAGTCAAAACCATGCTCAATTTGAAGTTGTAAAAACTCTCAGTTGATCTTGGGTGGAGTTTGTACCAAGTGTAGACTCTTTTTATATTAGATTTTAGTTATTTTCTTGTTATTCTAATCGAAGAAGCATATATATTCTATTGAATTGTGGTTCATGAGTAAAAAAATATATACATAAAAATCAATAATCTGGTACTTGTCAATTGAGTATTTGATACTCAGATGATATTGATTTTCAATACTATTGTGCTAATCAGTCACACCAAGGTGGTTGTTAATCAATAGTGAGTTTGCGGTCATTCACCGGGATTATTGCTTGTCATTGAAGGACAGTGTTATTACAATCGTTCGAGTGATTTACATTTACGGTTGGCAAATTCAAGTCATGTACATGCACACTGTAACAGGAAATTATTGATGGGGACAAAATGAAACAATGATCCCGTTTCATAAATTGGAATATTTCCTTGTGTTTTTTTTTTGTTAAAAACCCGTGGGTATGAATTTCAAACTTGATATTCTACGACATAGACTAATTTCAAGTTTCGTGAAAACTAATTGAAATTTATATGCGTCATTCCTCGTGGTTTTTACATCCAAATTCTAGAATTCAATGGAGTCATTTTTTTTTTATTCTTGGTCGAAAAAATATTCGATACGATATTCGATTTTTAGATTTTGCTTGTGGAGGCTTTCTTCGAAAATGTGATTTTTTTTGAAAATCTGACGTTTTTGAAATCTTCTAATTTTCAAACGCTTGTGATTCGGAATGTTTCAAACGTATCAGGAACTTTCACAGACATAAAAGTTAGCATTTTTTCTCTAGTTTTCAACTCTGTAAGTTTCATAATCAATATAATGAGCATTCATCAAGAAGTTTCCAAATAACCCCTAAAAATTGGAATTTTTTAGTGATAGGTAGTTTTGATTTTCTTTGTTTTTTCACTCAATGATCTGTGAATCATAACGAAAATTTAGCAATTCTTTCTGTAATGGTAAATATCATAGTTTTTGAAATATTCGTGTTTTTGTGACCACGTTCGAGCCGTACGTCACCCACGCGGCGTGTTGCGTTTTGAAATATTGTCTTCCCAAATACGCTACATAACACGATGTAATGCTTGGAGCATAGTATTGCATCGCACGCGTGAAGTAAAACTCGAATGTTGCAACGAGAAAATTCATATCTCGGAAACCATAATATTTGCCATCATAGAAAAAATTGGTGAAACCCCGTCAGATCATTCTGTGAAAAAACAAAGAAAATCAATACTACCTATTATTGAAAAATTCTTGGACGACTCTTGATGAATGCTAATTACATTGATGATTCAACTTATAGAATTGAGAACTAGAGAAAAAATGCTCACTTTCATGTCTCTGAGAGTTCCCGATACGTTTGAAAGATCCCAAGTGACAGGCGTTTGAGAATTGGAAGCAGTGTGGTCAGAAGGTTGTAGACTTGCCGAGCTACACTAAGAGAAAGGTACCTAGTTGGAACAACTAAATGTTAGTTGCTGCAGCTAGATTTTTATCTACGCCAGCTAGACTGTAGTTGGGGTAAATAAAAAGCTAGTTGTCTGAAATATGAATAAAATGATTTATCCAACGGGAATAAAAAATATAGTTGTGACAAATAAAATTCAGCTAGCACAACTGAATTTTTATGTACAGTTACTAAATTTCCTAGCTATCGAATATTTGAATAGACCCTTTCTCTCAGTGTAGGTGGCGTGGTATTCGGTGATATTTGGAGCTAGATTTGAATTCGCAGTATAGTGCTAGATCGTTGCCAGATTCTTTGAAATATTGCCAAATTCAAATGCTCAAAAAGAAGCGAAAAATAAAAAATAATTGCTAATTCATGAATGTGACGCGCTTCTCCATTTTTATTCGCATTTCCGGCAAATTATCACTCCTATGTAGTATTAACCATATTACCAAATCCTGATCAATCCAGATAGAACCACATCAATCCCGTTTTTTACAAAATACATATTTTTGAAGATTACGATTCAAAAATCTCATTAGTGTCGGTTTCATCATTCTACGACAATTCTACGATGAGCCAGAGTTCAAGTCTGTTAGCTCAAATCTGCTAGTTTCAGCTTCGTATTGCTTAGTTGACCAGAAAGTAGCAAAATTTTGCCCATTTCTTGAAGGACTCCATGGTCATTAAAGTGCTTTTCGTCAAAGAAAAACGTTTTCTCCACGGTCAAATGAAAATATAAATGATAATTATAAATTCCAACGATTAGCATCCCCTATTGAACGCATATTTATTATTCCTTGGGATAATATTCATTCCCCCACACCCAATTCTGAACTATTCAAAACTTCATATGAAGTTTAACAATCCTGTACAGACCTACACTGAGAAAAATGAAAAGTGAAAATAACCTTTATTTCGTATATTTTTCACCCGTCAAATAATGAAAACTGAAGCCAGCTTTTCAAAAGTGAAAAGTACCTTTTCAGTGTTGAATTTCACCGTAAATTCAGTTTAATTCACCAAAAAGATGGTATTTATCACCTAAAAAGATAGTAGTCAACCTAATTCATGGTAATAATAACCAAAATAATGTATTTTTCACCGTCAAATACATTGATATATTGGAACATGATTTCTACAATGCAGATTTTTCTCAGTGTACCATTCACGGAGAAAAAAATATCGCTGTTATAACGATACTGGATAGTTGTGATGACTATCCAAAGTTTAGTGGTATCAGTATCGTTGCTATGATCATACAAATCATCCGAGGAACGATATAGATCGCCAGCATAGCCATCTGTATCGTCACCATAGCGATACAGTATTGTCACTACAGTTATCTCTTCTTAACCATACTTCAGATCGTTATAATAGCCATACTTTTTGTTCCGTGTTCCTCGCGATTCGACGAATGAATTGAAAATTGTGGAATCTTATCAGAGGAATCTGCAAAGCTTATACTGGAAATTTTTCGAGGAAATGATATTAATTTGTTTCGATACTCACAAGGAAGTGAAGGAAGAAAAAAGTCAGGACAATAAATTCAGTGAACTACACGTTGCTCACTTTCTAATATGAAAGTTCTACCCTAATACAATGCGCCATGTAATTGGTGGTTTGTCTATGTATTAAAAGTGCATTATGATCACTTCACTAATCTAGTTCGTATCATTGTTTTTCACGGTAACAGTAAAATTGATTCTAAGATATTTACTTCGTTTCGCTTGCACAACTCTGATTTCATTCTACTTGGGTGTAGAAGGATATGACATTCACACGAACAATCGCTTATGGACAAAAAAACTTCAATGTCCCTGCTCGGGTAGGGCAATGATACAGTAAAAAATACAAGTAATTTTAAGCATATCAATGAACAAAATAATTCTTGATTGAACTTGTTAAAACGTCCTTAAACACGCAACATTGAACGAATTGTTCCTAACCAAAAGTTTGAGTGATTACGGTTGCAGAATCATAACTATGCCAAGATTCGTGTTAATGATCTCACGATACGCTCTTCCAAATAGATTTTGAAAATGATTGAACGCTTTCAATCCAATTCTTGCAACTTATTGAAAATATTCGTACATTAATTGAAGCCAGAAGTGAAGAAAAAATTGTTGAAATTTCACTTTGAAAATCGTTCAGCAAAACTTTCTCAAGATAATTACATTGAGAGAAAGGTACATGGATATGGTAGTAAAAAGTTTACCGAGACAATTGATTTGAATAAAGCAAAAAAGGCATTTAGAGTAAATAAAACGTATCTGATTACAGTAAGTTTTTATTTTAAATTATTATATTTTTTAGTTGATGCTTATAACCATTTCTCTTTCCCGTTTTTTAATCAATATATGATTACTTTCTAGGGTGTTCAAACTTGATGATGTATGATCTAAACTTATGAATTTTCATTGCGTACTTGACCTATATTTTAATGTAACAAATTTGAAAAATTATATTGAATAGAGAATAAATCCTCTCATGCAGGGTGCACGCGAAAGAATAAAAATTCGCCGAGTACCATCTGCTGGAGCAGCAAATTTTTTACCGTAATAGCAATCTATCTGCTATCACAGGAGTTTTTTTTTGGCTGCGACAGTGATTTTTTCAGCCATGGCATCAAGAAATATTGACTCATCCAGCAAAATTTGTTTGCTATTCTATATATATTACTGAAAATTTGTTCAATGAATTATCTTGCTTTCTCAGCAATTTGCTTAGGTGTGACAGCGCAGTTTAAACTAGGTTAGCAAAAAGATTCGCTATTCTAATTATGATACCTCCATTTGTTATTTTAGCAAATTTTTCGTTTTCTGTGTTGAGATCATCAGAAATCATGAAATCTGATGGGTCTTTTCAAGTTGGCAAATCAGCTTTTAGGTTTAATTCGAATATTTTTCGTATCAAAAATTGATTGGGTGGCTTTCAAATATGCGATTCAGCTACTAGAATATTTCAAAAAATAAGTCTATATCAGAAGTTCCATCAACCCGCCACTTGCCCGCCGCTGCTAATTTCAGCTTCATAACATTGAGGCGCTACCAAGTAAGATGAAATTCAACCGCTTCCACTGTTCTATCTCTATTTTGCTTCAACCCTAAACTGCTCTCTACACTGAGAGAAAGAAAGAACAAAAATTACAATCTTCATTCACATAACGAGGATATCGCTGTAAAAAGTACTCTCTAAATCTGGAAGAGTGAAAAATCAAGCGTTTCACTCCGCTAAGTCTCAGAAGTGAGCCAGTCCGCTTCGAGTGGGATTCTCAATCGTTTCGAGTGAACTCTCACTCTTTTAGAGTGGAAAACTCACTCTAAAATTGGAGGAGCTGAGAATTTCTGACCTCAAACCTTAGACTTCCACTCTAAAAGAGTGGGAATTTCACTCGAAATTTCGACAAGCTCACTTCTGGTTGCCTAAAAAGTGAAATCTCACTCTAAAAATTTTAGAGAATAGACAATCACCAACAAAAGTCTACGAAATTAAAATAAGATGTTTGAAGATAGTAAACATCGTTTATATATAAATTACAATCTATGATTAGAATATTCATATTTATTGAAAAATATATAAATGAATCCGAAATAAAGAATATTTGAAATGTGAACTTCTAAATCGTAATTTTTTATCAAATTTCTGATGTTCCATCATTAACAGTATTTCCAACACAATTCATTATCATAGATTGTGATTTTCAGTAACTCGCGTGTGATTGGTCGAATCACAGATTCTATTAAAAATGAGCGCAACAAAATGTTTAATGCGTCACGTGGTGCTCGGTCGTAGTTTATTGTTTTCATGCGAGAACATGCGGGTTGTAACAAACATTATGTCAGATTTACTTAGAAAGTTTAACTACTATTGTTGAGTTAATATTACAAATAAATTTTTCTCCGTGCAGTTTTGCGCATTGTATTTACGCATTTTATGCCTCTTGACAATCTGTTGTGCTCACTGTTTCAAGGAGATACAAGCATGCGTAGCACCAGCCAAATCTTGATTTCTAACTATTTAGAAGTGCTTAAATAAAATCAAAATATCGCTGTATACAGTAATCGTTTATTGCATGTAAAAGTGAAGATAGCGACATTTCACTTGTATTGTAGCATTTTTCAATAGTTTGGAATAAATGATTTGACTGTTATCACAACACTAGTAGCTCCTCAAACAGCGGTGGCTCCATCCGGTGGTATTCTTTCAAGACAAAAATATTCAAAACTGCACTCATAAAAACGTCTGTGAAAGTATTGACGAATCCAATATTTCCATCAACTTCCTGCAATTTTAAATCTCAACATAATCGGCGTATAATTCAAAAAGTCTTTCAAATTACCTTTGAAATCTCATATTTTTACGAGAAAAAACGAGTAATTTGTGAATGAGCCGAAAAAAAAAACGGTAGATTTCATCGAACTACTTGAAAAATCATTGAAATTCAGTTTAGTATCGGTGTTTCAGGAAACAGGTACAGGTTTCGGAAATAGAAAGATCTACCGATAAATCGAAAGATTTTTGAACATTTTGAATACTGTCTAGATAGAACTTCTCCTTCTCGAAAAGAGATGAGCAATGCAATGTGTGTAAATCAATTTATTCATGGACTGTTGTTTTTCAGAAAAAGTGGACTGTTGAACTGTAGAAAACTGGCCAGAAGTTGAAGTTGACGCTCCTCGGTTATTTTACTAGATTTTTCTATTCCACATGGTTTCATTTATATTTTCTCGTTTATTATATCATCAGACTGGTCGATTGTAATATATTCCGTTTGTTCAGTAATCGAAACAAAAAAATTGTAAAAAAATTCATCGTCTGATACTACAATAGAATTTTTGGAACGATTCGATTGCAACTTTTACAAACGTGATATCTTTATCGTAATACGTATTGTCCATTCTGAAAGAATAATGAATAACGGGAATTGCAATTTCACAATGGCAACCAAGTGATTTTATTATCATATGAACACTATCTCATGATATATGGTGACATTTTCAATTCAAAAGATCGAAACGCTCTGATAAACTCTGGTCCAATACCAACCGTTTCCATTTGCACTGCAAACCGAAGTGTGTTAAAATTGACTACAAGGACACGGATAAACAGTGGTATTATACACGGTTTATCCGTGTTAAACACACATCATCCGTGTTCTTGTAGTCAATTTTAACACACTTCAGTTTGCAGTGTGGACGTTGTCAATTTTCACATTTTGTTTTGCCTGCATGGAAAATTTAGTGATTTCTCCAAATTTTTTTCCCCTCTCTGAGTTTTTCAAACAATATTATTTTATGCGATCCAAAAAATTCCAGGTATAAAATAGACGAATAGTCTTTTTCATGCTACCTTCTGGCTATTTCCGTTATCACTTTTTGAATTAACACTGTAATTCTGCGAAATTGCCCTTGTTCAAAAATTGTTTTACCGCATATCAAGAATAAATCAACGAATAACAAGGTCTTTGGGTATGAGAATATTTTGGAAATGAATAACCGAATTCAATTGAGTGGAATGAATTATGGCAGCTATTAAACTTGAATCGATTGTGTTGAATGTGAAACCGAAGTATAATTCAAGATAAGCCATTTTCTCCATCATATGTATATGATGTGTTATTGATAATAAATTCCTTTTTGATAAAATTTTCAATCTCCGAATAGTTTTCAGTTGTACGAATGTACAAATTATGATGATTTATGTACGAAGAAGATACAGATCTCATACCTAGTGGACAGGATCGATAGAGTTCGTTCCGGCTTGGTCCGATAAATTCGAGAATGTCTACCAAACAGGACTACGAAATTTGAATGATTATCTCATGAAAGAATTGCTTAATTCTAACCATTATCCACACTGATTTATACGATTGCTAAGATTCAATTAAAGTTGATATTTATCATGAGTTTTGAATTTTTATCAATAAATTTCCTTCTGTGAAGAATTTTTAGTTCCAGACGTATTGATAACATACTTAATTCAATAACAAAAGACCATCGATAAGAATTTCATGCCCTTCATCTTCGTTCCAAATATGAAAGTTGGAAACACACTTTCGATAAAAGAGAGAATTATCGGAAAATATTCTCAGTGCGATATCGTGAATTCACATTGAGCGCAAAGTTTATAAAAAATACTGTTGTGAAATTTGTAAAATTACGATAAGAACAAATTATGTTATTCAATCATATACGTTTGGATACTAAAAAGACTCGAGCTGGTGAACGGGCGAGGTTGGACAAATTTCTACTAGAGTCAGAAATAGAAATTATGTCAGTTTCGGCGCCCTGACATTAGATATCACAGAGGAGGATGGTGAAGGCGCGTACCGTTTCACCGTTATTGCTTGTAAATCAACTCGTTTTTCCGTGAAGCACCGTCTAGGTCACCGCGTCCGGCCACAGCTGAGTTACCAGCTGACGATCAGAGGCTGCGACCAGTTTACCGTGTCTTTTCTTCCACACTCTTTATTTCTTTGAACCGATGTTTTGTTTGTGCAATCGATTTTATGCAACCTCTTCTTCCAATTTCTTGCGGTGGAACGAATTGATTATATCAAACATTTCTATTAGAAATACATTCTGTACTTGAATATCCAATCTTTCACGTGCCATGAAGTTTCGGTATTTGAATTTTCACTGCAAGTGATCACACCCCCAAGAGACCGCGAAACTCCAGAAATATTCAACGAACGTAGTTGAATGTTGAAATACGTCCAATGAACGTCCATGGGTTTGTGTTCTCTCGGGAATGTAATTTAATAACATAGAAAAAGGCTTAATACACTTCCTTAAGAAGTTTTGTCCCTAGCATACTATACGTCCTATTGTAATACATTGTTATACTATACTTATACTTTATTGCATGCGATGAATCATTAAATGCATATTCATAGTCGCATCTTTATTCATTGTTGCAATGAGTGTATGTATCTTGACCGTTCCTCTGTTTTCTCATTACAGTAATCAGCCTCGTCATTTTATTTCTTTAATTTATGAGTTTTGTTCGTGGGGATAATTGCTATGTCGTCATTAATTGATCTTGGAGATATATACTTATGTTGGAACTTGATTGATGTACATGAAATTTTGAAGCAGACGTCTTAGATTTGGTTTTGTGAAATGTTTGAATTGAATACACCAAATACACAGGACGTAGAGGGAATTCAATTTCAATTTGAAAGGATGTGTATTGTACATGCAGAGCACAAATGTTGCTATAAACTCATGAAAACGAACTACACACGACAGGAAAAATAAGTCGCTGGAATGCATCTGTCACAGAAAAATTGTTTTGTTATCCAAACAGTGATTTTTGCTAAAAAAAACAAACAAACAAACTTGGTCTTTGCCACAACTCAATGTTTTCATATTATATTTCTCATTTTTTGTGTATGTGCTCTTTTTTTCACAAATCAATTTTCATGATCTATATTAGTGATAGTTTTAGGATCACTTTCCACTGTGGGAAATGGAAATGCACGGGAAAAAATCGTTATTCTAATAATTATACTGTCGAGTTTTTGTAACAATCTGAAATATGGAAATACATGTATCGTTGTGAAAACTGAACGAATATTTGTGATAACGAAACAGATAGTCATTATAACGATCTTTTCCTTCACAAAAACGATTAAATATTGCCAGCCCAGCTCAAGAAATACAATTATATATCCAAATAGCGCCAAAGGTCCTAAAAGAATTCGAATAAAATTGCAGACCCTCGAAAAGAATTTTGGCAGAATACCAAAAGTGATCAAAAGAACAATTTATGGAGATTGTATACAGCTCGCAGATGTCCGAAGAATCTAACTCTTTCCGGATTTCTTTTTATGATCGAATGTAATGCTTTTTCAAGTCATTGTAGAATTCTGCAACAATGTTTGAGGATCACCAAAAGAACTTTAAAAAATCTGATATGGGATTGTATTTTATGCAGCAGAACAGTTTGAAAAGAGTTCGAAATGATCCATAATAAATTCTGAAGAATTGATGATCGTTCCTGCCCACAGAGCATAAAAGAAATTGGTTTTCCTTTACAAAATTTTCAATAAAAATGTTCATTACTGACTTTTGAATACTTCATCAATTAATTTATTATTGTGTCACAGATGCGTTCTAGTTGATCGTGCTCGATTTTAAATATATTCTAAATATTGAATCTACCCAACCAGAAATTTACAACAGGCACAGTACTGCACCAGTACTCGCCAAGACTGGCAGGGTACTGGCATTTGTCTGGAATGATAACGCTTTTCAGTACTGGGGATTGAGTACTGATGCCATTATTCGCCATCAGTGCAGGGCCAGTACTGGGTTAGTACCTGGCCGGTATTAGGTTCTCAGTACTGGTTTATCAGTACAGGCATATTACTGTATTTTTATGTATCCAGTAGGTACTGATCCCGTACGTGTTGACCAAGTGTTGGAGACCCAATACTGGCACTGTACTGCACCTGTTGTCAACATTGGCATATTACGGATTTTTCTGATTGGGTAATTGAATGGAGTATTAATGTGATGAAATAAAGTTGAAGGTTACTGTTTTTTTCATTGTCCCTTTTCGAGCAATTTGAAGTATCGTGATACCGATGTTTATAATTTCTGTCTCTCAAAGTAATATAAAACTAATTTATACCACATAAATTGTTCAAAATACATATCCAAATACTTTTAGATTTTCAGCTTTAGATCAGAAGTGAGATTTTTCACTCCAATAAGGCACTGTCTGCTTTGCATCTGATTTGTTCATTAGTGAGAATTGAAAATAGTTATAAAAAAATCCCTACAGCTTTGAAAATCAAAAATTTCTTGTCCAGAGTGGGAAAACTGAATTTCATATAAAAAAACCGGGTTTGAACTAAAAAAAAAAAAATAGGTTTTTTTGCAACCCTCATCCAAATATCAGCTGATAAATAGTTACAGTCAAATACACAATGTTAAAATTTTGTAACACCTAATTGAATTTTCAATTTTTGTTATATTATATTACCGATAACAGAATTCAGTTTATTAAGTGCATTTCCATTCGAATGTAATTGAAATTTCAAGAACTTTTTCAATCACATGAGTTGAAATTGCTTCTATCACATGTGACTGAAGCTTCATGCAGAATTTTCTAATAGTGTTTCTTGGCTGTAACAGTAAAAAATTGAGCGTACAGAGATACAGCTCAATTTGTAAAACTTATACTGTGGGGCAATATAAGAAGTTTTCGAACGCTTTATTATTGATTAAATGACAGTTAGCTCGTTAGTAATTGATGGAAGTCAGTTTCTAATGAGTCGATAACTTCTCAATTATTAATTAGTTTCTCATCAATTCTCATATCTAAATTGTTTCTAATCAATCAAAGAGTTACGTTCTCGACAGCTACTGATAAATTCTCTGTATCAGTTCCCTTCATCAGCTTGTCGCTCAAAGAGCAGTTCGATTTTCATTAATGTGTTTTGAAGTTTTCGTTTTTCACTTCACTGATTTCTTCTAAAGTCAATCAAGTTCCACTATTCAGCATTGAACATTGAACATTCTAGGTTTCAAACAAAAACTATGGCATGTTATTGAATACATTTGAAAACTGTTTCATGTCAAAAATTTTTGGACAAAAATTCAATTACACGTAACGGAAAGAATTTCCAATCAAGTAACTGAAAAATTAAGTCATATGTGTATGGAATTTCAGCTACGAAAATATACATACAGCTGTAATACAATGAAGTGGAAATTTAGAAATTCAATTACGTGTGAATGGAATTTCAGTTACAAATGTGATTGAAAAAGTTATGAAATTCTAAACAATTTTGAACAGTTTAATTGTTTTTCTGGTAGTTGCAGTTTTTCAATTGGGAAAACGAAAAAACATCATATACTTCATTGACATGGTATTTCGAAACATAATGAGGAATACAAAAATGAGAAATCTTGTAACGTACGTGGGATTATTCAATGCTATTTCCAGAACGAAGTCGCTAATGCAATAACAGCTTTCAGGGGATTCTCGTTACATAAACAATAGTTCGTTATGAAAATATCAATCATCGGTGATTAAAAGATGGATATTTCAATGCACGTGAAGCATATTCATGAAGAAAGGTGCGCATGGGATTGATTACCATTCGTTTTGGCTCTTATTACAGTTCTCGAATAGGGGTTGAGTGATGATTACTTATTGTTTACATGGCAACGTAAACAGTTTGTCGTCCTCTCTCCAATATTGAATGGTATCAATTGCAATGTTGAGATATCTGTCACCAAGTTACTACACGGAAAGAAAAGAATGGTGATATTTACCATACTAACATAGTATTCGGTCATATTTAATATAAATCGCGATTGTTACTATATGAGAATAGAATTCTTTACCATTTTTCTGGTAATGATTACTATGTTACATATACATTATTACCAGAGAAATGGTGAAGAATTCTCTTCTTACAGAGTAACAATCACGATTTTATATAAAATAAGATCGAATACTATGTCAACATGGTGAATATTATCATTCTCTTCTCTCCGTGTATTCTCCCTGGTAATCGTTACCACATGTCATTCGTTACCGAAAAAGAATAACTACTGTGCAAAACTCTTTCAAACTGACTTTATAATCCTAATAAATTGTTTTTTGTAGAATATTGAATATTCTTTCAACAAATGAATCCTCAGTAGAATTTCAGTGTTGAAAACTATTGGTTGAGAATTATTCACCTTCGAGTAAATGTCGATCATTGGACGAAGATTTCCTCTATACATAGTGTGATCGCAAACGTGGATATTTATTATTGTTAACTGAGAATATTAATCGATCGAGTATTGAGAACCACTGAGAGTGTAATATTACCTTGGTCATTCGCAGACTGCGAGGCGCACAACGGGTATTCTCGCAATATAGTGTCATTCAAGATTAAATAATCGTATTTAACGTTTACAAAAGCACAACTGATATCATAGTTTATACAAGATAATATGAAAGGCGTGGATTCAATGACCCAATAGGAATTCAGTCTATAAGGAAATTTTGCCATGAGATAAATAACCTGTGGATCAAGTTTTTGATGAATTATATTTTTTAAATGTTATTATTTTAGTTGATTGTCGATTTGTTGGAAATGAAAAATTCTATTCGAGCAATTATTACGGTATATGTGGCAAAAGTGTATCCAGTTCAAGAATTGTTGATCATCTTATGAGAAATGATGAATTGTACAGATTAAATAATCCTGAATATCGTTTGTAAGTCAAATTTTTCCGCTCGTGTTCTAAACCGAATTGAAAAGGAATAAAAATGTGCTCGATGGATGTTATTTCTCATGCTTCTACGAATTCGATCAGAATAATATCAATTATTTGTGGTATACATTTCCTGTTTTGCATCTTGACGTTTGTATAAATTATACCTCTTCTGGTAACAATTATTTAATATTCAAGTTGAGCATGAATCATATGTTTTTATGAAAATATATGCATGTATAAGCTTTAATTGAAGGTTCATTTGTAAAATATTGATTTTTATACCGGGAATGACTGCATGAGAATATTTTTCTAAATTGGTTCAACAGGAAAAATTCATTGTATGATTAATTTTGTTACGATAGACTGAAATTACTGCATTCCATTCAGCACTTTTCATGAAAAATATTGGAATCCAAAGAACTTTCCGCGGAAAATGTCAAACAAATCTGGATGAAAACAATCAGATCTTGTGGCAAAAACCGAAGAGAGGTTCTGCGAAATTCTTCAATATTCTAGATTGTGATAGGAGAATTCATTCAAACCAAATGAAATTTATCAACAGGTAATAAACGCGAATTAAATATTATCAAATGAAATGAATGTTGCTTTCCACGAACTCCACGTTTGTTATTAGTTCATATGAATTTCCTATTTCCTGTGAATGAATTTTATTGATGGATCTACGAAATTGTTAATAAAAATCCTTTAGAATGAGAACCAATAAAAATCAAGCAGGAATGTTTCAACCATTGTGATGAATATTTCAAACACAGAATTCTTGAATCTCATCATTCATTTAGTACATTTTTTTTCTTACAGTTTGAATTACCAAGTGAAATCATACCGAGGTACGAACCACGTTTGCACAGTCATTGCTATGTATATTCGCTTTCGATACAAACATATTTCCCTCCTTGTTTCACCCAAAGTATGCAATATACTTAGCACTGTCTTTTGTGAGAGCAGTGTTCTCATTTATTCCATCCAACGTGAAGAAGGAAGTTTTATGGACTTGGGGAAGTACCATTTCTCGTTACCAATGATAGTATTATTCGATCAGAATTTTTATTCTTGATGAAAAGAGTATAATACGAACCAGAAGTAATTATGATTACATTCGATCCCAAAGATAGAATTTATTCCCTGGAATGATATTTATCGTTATCCGAATTATACTTTGAGTATTTTACTTTCTTTTCTTGAAGATTTCTATGGAAAAAATCATAAAATATTATTCGTCCATTACTTTTCTCATAAATCTCATGATTTCCTTTCTATCCTCTTCTTCTTCTTCATTCTCTTTGATCGCCTCTTCTTCTAGGTTAGATAAAAACATTCAACTTGTGAAGAAAGGTCAGGTACGTTCTCCGACAACGACGTTGGTAAACGAAACAAGCGGTGGGCGTTCTCCACCTCCTCTCATCTCTTGTAATCTTTGCTTCTTTTTATTCTTCATGCAGTTCTTAGAAACATTTTATTTCCTTTTCATAGGAAAAATGATCAACTCCACAAACGTGAGTTTGAGCCGAGGCAACGAAAATATAAATACATAATTTGGCTTTTTTGAGAAGTAAAAAGGACGTATTTTTTCTTTTTTGTTATTGATTTTTTCGGTTGGTCCAATGAAGAAAATCGTGGTTGATATCAAAAATCCCACATCGATATTTTGTTCTGAGAGTTGCCATAGGAATCGTTTGTAATGAGATATATAAACCTTGATTGGTATTTGATTTAGGATATTCTCGGCTCTTATATGTAGGATTTACAGATCAAAAGCTTCATTCCTCCATGTACATTCACAGAGATTATTCTTGTTGTACAGCATCATTATGTCTCCATGTATCAACCAGGGAAATAAGGACATTGAATTCAAATCCTTTCCAGGTCAGCGAGGTATAGCTCAGAGCAAAGAATGAGTTTTTTTTCTCTATTCATCTGGAACAGTGGTTAACATTGGGCATGGTGACATGGATTCACAATTTTTCAATGAAATAATTATTTTGAACAGTAGCTTATGCTAGATAAATATTTTCGACATATCGTTTTGAAATATTATCGAATATTTTATTGATGAGTGAAAGTATCGTCTCTTCGATGAATCGAACTGGTGAATTTGTACTCCGATTCTTCAACACGAAGAAAAATAGTACAATAAAAATTACAACATTTTCTAGTGAATTAGTAATGAAGCTAAAACTAACAGCTGTAAAGGTAACAACAAAAAATCGTAACTCTGGATTAAACGAAGCTTTTTTTATATCAGAAATCGATTGAGCGGCTCCCCACTACAATTTTCAGATGCTTAAATCCTTGATAAAAAGTTTGTGTAAACAGTTATAACAATCGACTGCTAGCTCTACAGCTACAAGTTTCAGCTTCATGAATTAGTACTACATGTCTCATATCTTGAGAAGTACTCCTCAAATGTGGAATAGAATACTACAACTGCAATAATTTTTACTACATTCTGTAAGAAAGCCTCTCAGACCGTTAGGCAATCCATGTCTCCATTGAATTGTCTCCATGAACCAATTCAATTCGCAGTGATAACTGATTCTGACTTCCATGTCTCTTATTCATAAAGGATGGAAATATGGTGACAGGGTCAAAAGTTATATGCACGGAAACAATAATTTGGCTGCAGCAGCTAAGTAGCTAGCACGGATACGGCCAGCCATTAAATTGGCTCCTGCAGCTAAATTTTAACTGTTAGAGCAAAAAAATTTGCATTTGTAGTCAATTTATTTGCGGTGACAGTTAAAATTTAGCTGCAGGAGCTAATTTAATGGCTGTCCGTGTCCGTGCTAGCTACTTAGCTGCTGCAGCTAAATTATTTTTTCCGTGCGGAAGCATTCTGGAAAAGATATCTCCTTCAGGGAATACGAGTGACTGGGCTTTCACCAATTCTTTCGGGACAAACTACGTAAAAATACGTACATTGATTCAAAATATCTCTCTGTACAGTATTTCTTCAGATGCTAAAGACCTGCTGTACAGAGAAATATCTTGAACTGATGCATGGAGTTTTATGTAATTTGTCTCGGAAAACTTGTACCGCTCGTATCACGTTGAATACGGTTTGGACATTTGAAAGAGTTTATTTTTGTTGGAAGCACAATTTTCAGACATTGTTACTTCATTATGCCCATGAAATGATAAAATGAAATTAAATTGCATAGGCGGGACTGAGGATATGAACGGCCTTGCATGGAGCATCAAGAGAAATGGATGAAACTTTGCTACGTACTTTTTGAACAATTGTGAGTAATAAATGAGAATTTTGAATATGCAGCGGTCAAGTATACTACTAGGACTCCTCTCCAAATATAAATTGACAATCTCAAGTATAATGTTTGAATAGGACAAAACAAGTTATGGAAACTATGGATATTTGTTGTTCGGAAAGTATACGTAGTAAAGTTTTGCAGGTTCCGTTGGAGCTCCATGGACCTTAATATTCAGAAAAATATTTGTCAATTCAAGGAGGAAGAGTGTTGTTAGAGATTAATCATAGTGAGTTTACCAAAAATTTGTAGTAGTGAATTTGCCATCATTTGTCACACTGGAAAAAAAGTATTCTTCATCTAACCTGGAAATGATGTTGATTTGGTTTTAATCCCCAAGAGAACACAAACCTCCTAGGTTGAATTTACGTCCATTGTACATGAATTCACGTCCATGAAAGGTTCAATCGACCTTTGCATGTCCGGACGTTGAAAAGATCTCTATTGAACTTCACTTGAACCTTCATGTTCTCTTCGGGATGTTGACTAAAAGTTGGCACTTGTGATCAATGTATTCAACTTCATGTTGGGTTAGTGTTATATCAGTGTTGATTCAGGATTAAGGGATAATATTACTTTGTGGCAAAACAATTCTCCTGTTTCTAAGACCTACCACAGAAGATGGAAACATTTTCAAAATATAGGGTTTTACTATTTTTTATTTGCTATATGGATTTTTTGCACTTGCTGGAAATTTATTGCACATGCGAATAAAATACGATGTAACAATAACAATTTCTCAGATTCAAAGGAATACTTTTTTCTACGTACATATATTTCCTGATTGAAATTTTCATGGTTTGGCATCGCTACGAAGGACCATATTGCGCAAAGGTGAAAATAAACGCGAAGTTGCTTTTTTTCGCATCATTTTGACTTTGATTGGTCCATCAAAAATGACTTCTGTTTGAAATTGTCTCATTTTGGTTAACAGCTTGATAGCAAAACCGAACATCTGACTGCAAAAAGCGAAAAGGATTCTCAAAATATATGTGAATGGCTATGGTTTGACGGAAGGAATTTTGAAAATATCTATTTGAAATACAATAGCAACCATTTCAAGTAAAAAAAGGCAGTTTGCTTGGATTAAAATGATTCCTTCTAGAAAATGTTCATCTTGGCGAGGAGATATAATGGAATTGAATGAGAAATCGTTTATTTTTCCAGAGAAAAATTGTTATTAATATGTCGAGAACATGGAGGTAATGTACGGCTCTCCACATCGATTTGTTTTTATTCCGGTTACTTAGAACAGTAGTTCTTATTGGTAACCAGTATGTTAGGAAAGCATTTGTTATTTCCACGTTTTCTCTCTTCGCGTATATTTTGTTTTATCAAGTGAATAATACTTCAATCTACATACTTTATATTAGATTTATAATCTAACCAAATGAAATACATTGAAATTAGTATATCGATTATTATCTACAGAATTGAATAGCAGTCAAGGAGATTGTGCACGTTGTGGGAAGAATAAGTGGAAAACAACATGTGTCAACAGGAAATATATGATATCAAGAAATGATCTAATAAGCTCTGTGCTTATACGTCAACTAAATCAAGGATGCAACGTGATTCTATTACCAGACGAACGCTCATTGGTATAGAAAATGAATAAATGAATACACCTATCGTATGTAATACGATTCGTTCGTAATGACAAACTCATTTACTGATCATGATTCATCTCGATTCGATACATGAACATTCATTCTTTTTCTGTTAAATTCGATTTTAATCCTATGTGATTACGCGAGGAATGTGTATGCTATACTAGTAGATTTATCGAACTTCATTTATTCTCATAAGACACTGCAGAAGTGTACACACTGCAACGTGGAAGAAGAGGGTATTCCTGAAAATTTATGGGATAGAAAGTACAGCTACAATTCCTCGCATGGATGTGTTTGGGTCAGAAATAACTTTCAATTTTCATATTTGAGTGAATTCGTGAATATGACATTTCTGAACGATTGTAAAATTTTCCTCTAGAAAATTATGAGAGCATAGTTCTTCCATGAATGGAGATCTTTCCTTCACTCTTTCTAGAATTCAACACCCAAAAAGTAAGAAAATTCTCCGAAATAGGAGGGCGGGGAATCCCCTATGTTGTGCTGTTGTGAAAACACAATTTTCTTACGATTAGGGAACAGAATCCACTATTGAAGTGAGAAAAAAATCCCTTTACCTTATTTCCTGATGTTGCGGAAGTTCGAATCGTTTATCGACACTCATTGGTAATCGAATAACGAAATACTTGGCTGTTGAAACCCAAATTCTTGCAGTAAACGTTGTTTCCAATTCCAAGGAGTTAATTCAAAAGGATAAATCCTGACGATTCATCAGATTTTGTGGGTTTACGTTTTCGTTTTGTTTCTATAAACGGATGAAAACTCAGGAATATATTTCTCCAGTGGTGTAGAAAAATCACTCAATAATGGGAACTGCTTTCATTCTACGATTAATATGCTTTTGAAAATTCGTAGAGTGAACTTTCCACAGCTCTTAGAATGAGAACTTGAAGATCACGTTTGAAGTCCTACAACTATTTGAAGTTAAGAGTGAATTCTTCAACTACCCGTGGGGAAATTCCTTCTGGGCTCAGACCTGGGTCAGGTTCTTGATCCCTACTTGAGAAGTGGTCCCAACTTGGAATGTTACGCTCTTCAATGTAGGCCCTGTAATGGTATCAAATATCCAGGCAAAATAATGGTAGCCAACTCGGGGGCTATATGGGCATACCTGGATTGGAATATTCCAGGAAAATACTGGAAACCCCAACTGGGACTTACATGGACCGTGGGTAGGCCAGGGCCTGCCTTAGGATTCCCAGGATTGATTTCCACACGGGTAAATCCAACAACTGCAGTGCATGCATTTCTAAAAAAATCTGATAGAGTAAATCTATTGATTTTTCACTTCTTCGAATTTGAAGAGGGAAAGTATAATTTTCGTTTTTATGAATTTGACAGATTGCTTCTACTGATTAGTCGAAGAAATCTTATACGATTAAATTTAAAGCAGTACACTTTGAAAAATGATCGGAGTTTTCCTATTCATAACAATCGGAAAATTCCGATTCATGAGATGGATCAATTGTCGGTAAATGTTTATCAAATTTTCCATAAATTCAACTGGAAATTCCAAACTTTATGGGATTTTTACTATCATTGTCCGGTGAATTTCCGATGGAATACGGAAGATTCCTAACGCATGTATGTGGTCATCACTTTCAAACATTCATATGAAGTTTCCCATATAAATTTTTTACAGTGTGCATTGGTGACACTAGAAACAGTCCGACTGAATGTGGCCTCCCAGAGAACAACATACTGAGTTCAAAATGCTATCAGTGCTGAACGTTATTTGAACACTTGACGGAAATTCAGTATTTTCCATTGTCGAGGTTCACAGCGGTCAGGGAAGTCTAACAGAATTGACGAATCACGTGTTCCCTTTTGCATAGTATGATCAATGAGAACAAAAAAGAAATTCCAGAACTGTGAACCCTGATTGTGTCGACATTTGTTGACGGTGTTAACTTTCAACAAAACCAAGGCTAGTTTCGGCTGCATCCTAAAATAAGTTGATATTCAAGTTGAAAGTAAGTTTTACTTTTTACTGTTTAATCGGTATACCAATTATTTTCTCTAATCAATTCTTTGGCATTATATCAAATCATTTATCTTTCTATATGTATGGATGATGATTTATCCTGCATACGTAACAAATACATCATGTTAAGAGAAAAACACGAGACTTGTTGTTTAGTCCAACTTTCTGAAAATTGTATTAACCTCTCTCGCGTTTTAAAAAACTTTGACGTTAGTTTTTGTTGGTTATTTTACATATAATTTATAACAAGGTTTGTATCAAAACTTATATTATCGCGTGTAGGCTTAATGGTAGCATGTACTTTATATCGTACATGAAGAATATTGAGCAACGTGCCATCATTGCGGACGATCAGCCGGAACGTGATGTTCCGCTCAAGTATCTGTATACATATTTGCACATCACTATGTATTTATAACGTACTGTTTCATGCAGATCAACCTTCACGCCATTCGCTGAATCCGGTGACGAATCTTGAAAGTCTCAATATATTCGTTGCAAAAATATTAGATATTCATTGATAATAAAAGTTCATTTCCCGTTTGATTTGGGATTATCTCCTATCTCTATTCCTATCTTATGCACGTAGAGAAAAATTCTTGCTGAAAAAGCGATTCCGAAAATTCTGCTTTGCTAAATTAGCAAAAAGGTTGCTGTTACAGCAAAAATATTGCTATTTTAGCAAGATATTTGCTAATTCAGCAGAATTTTCTAGCCGTCTGTATATCTACAATTCCGGATTGCTGAATGGCAAGCGCTTGTTAAAAGAGCAAGATATTCACTGTAATAGCAAATTTTTTGCTAATTCAGCAACAAGCTTTGCCATATCAGCAAAGCGAATTTTCGAAGTTTGCTGTTTCAGCAACTTTTTTCTCTGAGTGTGGGCGATTTCACTATATTGTGCACGCAAAAAAATGAATCAGCAGCTGTGGCAGCTATTCGCTTTTTTATCTAACTTTCTTTGTTGATGTCGCTGAAATAATTGCAGCTATAGTTACTCGTACAGAAATTCACCGTTGGCGCTAGCATGGCGCAATGTAGATGAAGTATGGCCAAGGCTTGGCAACCAAGCATGGCGCAACACTGAAATGATAACATTATTTTATGATTTATCAATGTGTTTTTCCAATTGAGCCCCATCATTAGTGTAGAAATGGCAATGAAATAGACCATCATTGGCAAACAATAGAAAAATTTGTTCATCAATGTTGTGACAATGATAAAACTGTAAGAAATAATTAATCCAAAAATATATAAAAAGTATGCGCATTTCACAATTTCCGATATACGTTATTTGGGATCTTATTTGGTTTTGCTCATTTATCTTTAAACAACTCGGTGTTTTTTGTCGCTAAAGTTTGCCACGAGAAGTATACATAATATGGATCAGCGACAGGAGCCCTCTGGTGTAACCTGTAACACAGAACGATTGACTGTTCTTCCGGAGAATTATTTGAGTCTTATATATTCCTTGTACACATCTCTCACTACTCGCGAAAGACACTCGATCGTTAGCTCAGCTAGCAATTCAGCCATCAAGAGTTAAAATTGAGGGACATGCCAATATTGAGCCATGCTATTAGCATTGATCGGCGCTACATTGAGAACTAATTTTTATTTAGACTAGACCAAAGTTTGTGGCGATATTCGACCACGTTGCAAATGATTCTCACTTCCAATTGAATCTATCGTTCGTCAATGTTGGACCAAGGATGAGCCTAGTAAGCGCCAAAGCTGGCGGAATTGTGACTCAATGGTAGGCTGACAACTGAAATTCGTTGAACACCGATGTCGGTGCAACATTATATTCGTTGTTGATCAATATTGAATATTTATAGATTGTCAAGCCTTGCCTGTCAACATTGCGTCAAGCTGAATTCATTTATTCAATGTGCACAATTTTATGCATGTCTTGAATACATTTTCCTCGTTAACTTTGAACAAAGTCGAGGATTACCATAAATGGCAATTCAAGTACTCAGTTGTCACCTTGGAGATCTGCTGATGTGATAAAGGCTTTGTTTCCCACTCGGAGGACTTGGGTTCGAATCTCGCTAAGTCAACTCTCCAACATTGGAACTTACAATCGCCTTTTCTTCACATATGAATCAAACCACATCGTAATAGAATGTTTGTAGAGATAAATTCGGATGAGAAATTCTTTTTCTCAGTCAAAAGTAATATTTTTTACATAGTTCAATATAAATTGTTGATATAACCACATGATATTGCAAAATTGAATATTTGAATTGTTAATACTGTCGACAATATAATATTGTTGCCAGTTTAGCAATAGTGGCGGTCATATTTTTACGATATTTATTGTGGGTTGATATGTAACAATATTTTATCGTCAATTCAGCAATATTATTGTTAGTTTTTTTCCCTGTGCATTGGTGGAACCTAAACATTTTTGTATGGGTATATATTAGCTACCACATTCAGGAAATAATTTAGCTGTGAAATTTCAGATGTGGCGAATATATTTCTTGCTGTTAACGTCGAAGAAGTAGCGACGACAATTGAGAAATAGATGTCATAGCTAATTTTTAGCTATCCAAATAATAGCGAATTACGTATCCCTGTGTGTTTTGCTTCTTGCTCAAGTGTCCACAGATATCTGTTCCATATCGAGCGGACATTTCGATCAATGTCGAATATTAGACAGATATCGGATCATTGGTTTTTCCAGCGGTGGTTCGCTGAGTGTTCTTTGACAACTTTCCAAAAGATACAAATTTTGAGCCCCCGAAATGGAGCCGTGTCTTGTATCGATTGTTTGCCGATGTTTCGTTATCATTACAGCTGGCTTCTCCCGGGTGGTATGGGCCTACATCCTATTCCGGAGACTCTTATAGTCGAGATGTAATTGTTTTTGCATTGTTTGTTATATTTGCATTGAATCTTGCACACTTTTATTGAAATTCAAACACAATATTATCTTGAAATGGTTTTCAATATCACAAAATCTATCGCGAGTTTAGTACACTGTAAAAAATGTGAGGATTTCTTCTTTACACCGTTGGTGGATTCGGTCTCCACATCGTGGAGGAATTGTTTGTTCATTAAAAATGAGGGATTTTCTCACCACTCTGAGGAATTATTTTGTTTTTTGGCTGTTGAATCCTCCACAAATGAAACAAAAGTCCGCCAAATTATGGTGAAGAATTCCCCATCTGTGTAGGAACTTTGCTGAACTTTGAAAATTCCACAATCATTTTTCACAGTGCACACAAAAGTATGTGTAAAAAGAATACCAGAGTACCGATTGGGTAAACATTTTCCCTGTGAGAATTCTCCGAACTGTATTCATGAAAAGGTCCTCAGTTTTCAAAAAATAATCTTTAGTACTTTATCTATGGAGGTAAAGAGCCAGAATTTCGGATTTCGAAAAAGAAAACACTCATTCTCAGTCGGTAAAACGAAATTGTTTCCGAAATCCGGAATTTGGGTCCTGTACTTCCATAAATAAGGTACTAAAGATTATTTTCTGAAAATTTCAGACCTTTTCATGAATTCAGTTTTGGGGATTCTTACGGAGGAAATTGGTTTCAGTTGGTATGCTGGTATCTCCTCAATTCCAAATTTTGTATCTGAAATTCACAAATTTTTTTCAACGGTGCAGTTGAAGTCGTTTAGAATTTTAGTAAAAGTTCAGCATTCTTGACTTTTCATGCAACAAATTTTAACAAATCCGTCTTCGTTGAGTGGGTTAAATGATTTAACAATGATAATTCACTGTGTTAACGAACTAATTCGTTATAATCGTCAGTCCTTCGCTAGTATTGTAAAGCTTGATTCGTTAAAACAATCAATTGTCGCTCATTTTAGCAAAATTGCTCGCTGTTCATGTAATGACAAACGAATTTCGTTAAAACAGCGACTTTCTTTTCTTTGTGTGAACTTGAGTTCACGAGTTCATTAAAACCTCTTCCTTACGTTTCTGCATGAATGAAGTCCCGCGAATTCTCCTGTGATGAAGAAAGGATATGTCAATAATTGACCTCAGATAAATTATGCATCGTTTACGCATGAAGAGTTTTCGGTTTAAACCCATTTGTTAACCATGCTCATGTCATCATGTATTCATATCCACGGTTTCATTCGCACTGAAATGGAATATTTCTTCATTCCCATTACAAGTATGAAACCAAGTATTCATTTTCCTTCAACATTAGTGCAAATCTTATACCATAATAACTTCAAAGAAGTTTCTCCAATAAATCCACACGGAAAAAATAAGTGGTCCAAATTTTCGTTGACTAGTATGCCAATTTTGGACGGAGCACAAGTTTGAAAAAAATTCGTATACTGGATTTTAATAATTCGTTAACTGTGTTCACTATTCGAACAATGGAATCCACTTTTCATTTTCATCATCGAAATAATGGGAAGAGTCGACGAATTATTAAGATCCAGTGTACGAATTCTTCTCCAAATTGTGCTCTGTCCAAAAGTGACATACTAGTCAACGAAAATTTGGATCACTGAGTTTTTCCGTGCATACTCCGCGCATTTCCTTCATGATATCAGGAATACTTATCTAGTTTTAGTTCAAAAGGTATACATGAATGAACAGCAACATAATTCAAAAAATACCAAACATTATACACGCGATAGTTATGCTATACAACGTAAATAATTTATGACGAGCCAAATCGAAACGTTAGACTTTGGGAGATTATGAATATTTAGTTCTTTCCGTGAATGAAACCAAAGTACAACACAAAAATAGATTCACTTACGTATAGGAGTGACTAATTTTAATCTCTCAACACTTAAAGAAATTCGAACCGTTGAAGTAACTAAAAATTCCAACTTCATTTTTATGATAAGTTTTTGGTTGAACAAATAATTGTGGTTATAAAAAAGCAATGATTGTATAATGACTTAAATCAGTGGAAACTTTTCATTCAAATCACAGTAAATCTAAGTAAAGTACATTTCAAAAGGCATGTTGTACAATACTATAATAAATTTCATTTATCGCATATAAAAGTGTTGCTGGATTTTCGAACTGACCTTAATCATTCACTTTAGTTTTTTTTAATAAATTCGAGTACAAACTTGTTTGATGTGAACACAGTGAGCGGTGGAGCGTACAGTGAAGAAAAAGGTAAAGAGGCAAAAGCGCTCAAGTAGAAATTGATTATTACATAAGTACTTTGTGGTTGAACGTTCTGAGAATTATTATGATAGGTAAAACTTAATAGAACTTAATTAACCGATTATTATCTCCCAGTATCTTTATGTACGTACATTTCCATGCACGTATGTTTCGAATCTGTAATCATTGGCACTCAACAAATACAGAAATGTTGATCGAATGCCGGTAGAATGCCGGTATCATCGGATAACCGTTGGCACTAAGAACTGTATGACTAAGATGAGTCGTTATTTTATAGGTAAAGAAGAACACAACATAATATGTCGGCAATCGGATGAATCGATTATATTTTTCAAATATTTTTTTAGTCCATTCAAAAATATGAAGCAGTTATCGTAACACGTTTCAATCAGCCTTTTTTCCAATTTCTTCTATTATACTTTATTCAATTTCTAACAGGATAATAAAAACTACGTTGTTATTATGAGTGTCATAATGTTTAAATTGACGACTGCATTCAATGGGAAACAACTACGTTCGTGATAATAATCCAAATTATTTTATGCTATCATTATGAATTTTTTGAGTTGTCACATCCTCGTAGGAATGCTTTGATCGACAACGAATTAACAAATGAGTTTATTCATTGAGAAATTCTTCCTCTTCCTTAGGCCCTTGCGAGAAAAACCTTTACGGACCATATTAATTTGTGGACACAGCTATTACAGCTATTCACTTAGCTGTAACAATGAATATTGTGGCGCAGTTAGGAATTTTCGTTACAGTTATTTTACCCATGTATTTCCGGACCAATGAGCCAATCGAGGACCAAGCCTGGCACAAGACCTGCCGAGATTCGTCATGAACATTCTCCATAAGGTTTAGCCCAGGCTCGGAAATGATGAGACCAGGCTAGGCTTGGGCCGATGGTGATGCCAGACTTGATCCAAATGAGTTACCAAGCATCAACCAATGTGTTTTTGGTCAGAGGGATTGTGTTAACAAAAAGTAATTGATCCATGTTTCAATTTATAAATTTTTTCCTCAGATTATCATGCAGGAATCAAGTTGAAATTACACTGATAAAAGCGATGTCGAAACGGTGTTAGAACGACACCATGTGGTATTGAAAAAAACACTATTTGGTGTGAATTTTTTACAGTGTATGGGACAAATTTGCCAAGCATGGGACAGGCTGTTATTATCACTGGTGAATTCGCGTTCTTAAATATTTCAATGAATTCGTTTTCAACGTTGAACCAGCCAGAGTTTGTTGCTGGCACATGTGCCAACCTTGGGGCAAGTTTGGGTTTTTTTCAGCCTGATCAATACTTGCATGGAACGTTTGCTCTATGTGTGTGTGTATACTTATTTAGAAAGTCGTTCAAACATTCTTGTGATACCTCAAGTATACTTCAAATCGTTACAATAATTACACATTCCTTCCAGTGCACCAATGCAGGGAAAAAAGTGTGTTGTTAATATTTTATGTCATGTGAAAAATGTGGGATATCATGTAAAATTTCAAAATATACGTCCTAGAGATTGATTTTGAGCATTAAGCATTTGTGTTGTGGAAATTATCGTGAATTCGACGGGGCATCGTAGATGTCAGTATATTCATGTATATTTTGGAAGCAAACTCATTTGTACGAATTTGTTCTCGATGTATCATGTAGTTAGTCGAGTGAGATTCGAGTAAGAGGGAAAATCTAAATTGAGCTCTATCACATGACACTCCGTTGAAATTGTAACATGTTGTTCGAAAATCAGATTTTCACTTCGTATTTCTCTTGAGGAACGACTGAATGTATCCCCACTCACAACTGGTTGATGCACGGACAAATGAAGTTGATGAAATTCTTCGTATCGAACGACAACGAAGTGCTTTGATATTTCGAATTGTAGATTTCACGCTATGGATGCAGAAAAATTACAATTTCCCAGAGAAGAGCAATTAATTTCGATTTTTCTGTAAACAATATCACAACATATTCTTGTAAAAATATCAATTCAAAGGCTTCAAGCGAGACGCTTCTGAGTTATGCTATGAACGTTCGTAAGTTTGTTTTTTTCTTTTAATATTCTATAAAGGAAAAATCTCATTTGAAATTCTTTAGCCCTGATCCGAGCTTGAAGAACATTTGGAATACTCCAGTCAGATTCTTCGACGCATTAATCCAGACAGCACACAAGTCCCTTTTGAGTTCGCAGAGAATTCAGAGTAAAGAATAATTCATTTCTATGAATTCATGGAGTATTCTAAATAAACACATAGAGTATCAAAAGAATTCTTGAAGAGTTCTCGAAATACACATAGAAAATGTATTAATTGAGTGAATATTGACTGTAAAAATGCATTCATACAAACGATCTTTCATTGATGGGAGAACTAATCGATTGTGTCGAGTATGGAAAATCCCTTATAGAAAACGATGAACGAAACTCTGTGATCTCTATCTTTTTCGTTAGGAAAATCTGTAAAAGACTTTACATTTAATTACAAAGGTTTATTGAATTATGAGAAAGTTCAGAATAACTGTTTTGTGGTGTGATTGATTTTTACTTAATAAATTCAGATGTCAACACATTATGAATTCTTTAGGGCAGATCACGTGTTCTTTTTGAACCTCTATGTGTTTTAATTTCTACTAACATAACGGGCATACTTTTGGAATTATTTTTGAATTCAAAAGAATGATTGTGCGTATTCTTGAAGGATTCTTTCAGAGAGCGTGACATTCAAATGGTATTCTCTAAGAACTGTTTGAGAATTAGTTGTGTTGTCTGGGAAAGAACTATCTAAAATGATTCAATCTTCGATTATTCGTGTATCTTTTACAATATGCAGTTGAACTTCACTTGAATTTGATATTGTATTGAGAATCCTCGTAGATAGCGTAGATTAGATGGAATTCCCACTCAATTACCGACAATTACTTCTATTCAGGAGTAGCAGCAAGCAAATAATATTCATCGCAACAGCGAAAAGTTATGTGTATTTTGTATTGTTTTCTCTTCCACGCTCTTATTCGGTCACCTGAAAAATTAAAAAAGAACTGAATTTAATCAGTTACATCACTTTATTGTTGCAGAGATCGTCAACAGTGGACTGACAGAAAAAGAGAATACACTCTTGGTTCTACAATCACTGATTTTCTGAAATCCATTGAGTGTAAACGAATCGTCGACCATCGGGAGTGTGCAACTACTACAGCGTAACCATGTAACTAAAAATGTAACATTGTGCGGTTGAAAGGACACAATAAGAGAAGGGAAAACGAAGAAAAAAGGGATTGAGAGAGGAACGAACTTTCGAATTTGAAAAGAGAAGAGACAAAATCAATATTACGACCGGTCGGATTTTCTGTGGTTTGCTTTTCGATCGGTCGTTTCTCTGCGACAAAAGGTTTGTATTTTCTTTCCTGTGTGCCAATATGTAGGGTATATTTTTTCAAAACAAGATTCTCCCATTGATAATTGAATCAATCATGGAAAGTATTTGAATGAAATACTGTTTCTTTGATCGCTGAAAATCGAAGCAAAACAAAGCAAAATAAAAAAGTTGAATCAATGAAATTTTGTGATTGTTTTTAAACATTCTGATCCCGTCGGAACGAGATACGAATATCACGTTGAGAAGGGGAAAATACCGTGTTCTTGTGAGTGTCCCTTCAAGGACAGACGTAGCTGTTCCAGACCAGATAAAATCTGATTTTCCTATCGATTTTGTCGAATAGAAGCATCCTTGTTCTTTAAAAAATCATTAATCATTATTATTGTCATTTTATCAAATCATTACTCACTTCAATTTAGTCGTTTCTATTGTTTGCGAAATCTACTCCTGTTTCAATATAATTCATCCATCTATGCACATTTTCTCGACGTTACAATATCTTCGTGTTACTTTCTGCAAGCTCAGGGTTGCTATCGAGATGATATTCGCTCTTCTCCATCACTCCCTCGATCAAAGTCAACAATATGTAGATCCACTTTCTCCACACGTTCGAATTTTTACAATCAACTTTATGTCTCATTCTGAATTTATTTGAGATCGTTTAACGAACTCGCATTGGCAGTTTTTCTTACGTAGCTTCCAACTCCCATATAATCCGCAAGCAGTGTCCAGGGCATTGACCGAATTACAATCAAGTTCTTCCCATCTGAGTAATAAAACTGGAGAAGAAGTTTTACAACTGATTCTCCGGACGAAATGTGACGAAACAAGAGTAATCACTTGAGAATAGTATCCAGGGTTCCTTTTCTATATTTTTCTTATTGTTCTTTCTCAATGCTTCGTTTTCCCATTGTATTCTCTCTGCAGTATCAGAAGTAGTAGTAGTAGTAGTAGTAGTAGTAGTAGTAGTAGTAGTAGTAATACGTGAACTTTGAAAACCGGAAAGTGATTATTATTTCGTAGTAGCCATGAATGGACGTTACGCCAACCAGGACTATCAAGTGAAATTTTGAGAAAGAATAATTATGTGGCGAAGGAAAAATTTTTATGAATATGTAAATATACTTTCAAACTTCGTAATCGTAATATTTGATTGGGTATAATTATTTGTTTTCAGATCGAACGGGAGGTGAACGGAGTGTTGAAAGATAAGAGGAGAATTATATCCCAAGTTACCAAAAAGAACGAGAGTAGAGAGAATCAGGAGGAATTATCAATCAACATGTATAAAGATCCGAATAGTTCGTCACAGAGTAGCAATGCTTCAACGAAAGGAGACGAAGTGGAACTTGTCAGTAGATTTTTAGCCCCGTTATGTGCCAGGGATGAGGCTGCTAGGAATATCGCTTTGGCGGCCGCCAGAACCACTGTTGAAGGATGGCTTGGTGGTGTCAGTAGTCCAAACAATTGGGAGGATAGTGATATGGAAGAGAGTGAAAACTCATTGGGACAGTCGAAGAGTCAAGATGGAAGGTGAGTTCAATGTAGGAGCACGGAGAGAACACTTCACGGAGAGAAATCATTTGTTGCTATAGCGCCTACAAAACCTACTAAGATGTTGGTTCGGTTAACAAATTTGTTCATGTCAGTAAAAAACTTGAGTTGTTTCAATCGGTTTTTTTGCTCCTTTAGCAATTTTTTATGTAGGTGCTATAGCAACAGACCAGTTTGTTATGCGAGCAATTTTTTCTGCTCTGTTATTTTCATCAATGGTGTGAGAGAAAAATTTGATCAATTTTATGCTGCGATCCTCGGTTGAAGATAAGAATAGAAATTAGAATCGCTTATAGAAACGAAACGAAAATTCGAACTCACAAAATCTGATAAATCATCGTTATTTATTTTTTTCCAATTGACTCCTTGGAACTGGAAACATTGTTTGAAGAATGGACTGCATAATTTCGGGTCTCCGCACGAAGAGAAAAAATTTGCTGACGCAGCAAATCGAGGTATTATATATAGAATAGCAAAAATTTTTGCTGACCTAGCTAAAAATTTGCTATAACAGCAATCGTGTTAGCTACGACAGCAATTTTTTAGCTGTGGCAGCAAAAATGTTTGCTCCGCCAGCAAATTTTCCGTATTATATACAGAATAGCAAACAAATTTTGCTGGCATAGCGAACATTTTTTGCTGCAACAGCTAAAAATTCGCTGTCGCAGCTAACAAGATTGCTGGAACAGCAAATAGTTTGTTGTCACAGCAGAAAATTTGCTGCTCTGGCAAAAGGAACCCAGCAAAAGTAGATTTCGCTGCCACAGCGAATTCCTTTTTCTCCGTGCGACACCCAAGTATCCTGTTATTCGGTTACTAATTCGTTTCAATAAAAGATTCAAATCCGCAACGTTAGAAATACAAGAATTTTCTTACGGAATATTTTTGTTCGTGTTTAAATTGAACGAACTGTTGGGTTTTTAAAAATATTTGGAGAGAAAAATTAAGATGATGTATGCATTGATCATCTGAAAGAAAAGATTTTTAACAATTATTGAATCGTTTCGTTTTTGAAATTACCATAGATCTGATCATGTCAATGATCATTTTGACCATCGTTTCGCGAAGTTGTTTCCTTGAAAGCACATTTTTCCACTATCTATGAAAAACGCTACGTTCGGGATTGTAAAAGAATGTTTTTATTCGGAAAAATCATATCATGCCTGGGCTTTTATCTACCGCCTACGCTTTGATCAGAAGAAATCAGTTTGCTGCCGACAAATACGGTAATTTTTCACTTTTTGTGGTTATAAAAATATTTCTTGCAGAACAGTAGCATCAATAAAATGTTTACAATATTGAAATATCATATGGAGAAGCTTCTGGTAAAAATTCCTCTAATAATTCGCTAGTTGCGACACTTGCCCTCACGAAAAACTAGAGTTCCTTTAAAAACTTTTCAGTTTAATAGTTCTAATAAGATTACTTGTCCAGGCATCATTCCTTTTAAATTGGTAACTCAAGTTCAGAGAACTTTCGATACATGCTTTGTAAACCGATATACTTGAATGCAAACATGCGGAAATATGTAGGTCATTGGAATGAGTGTATCACGTACATATCACTCTTGGGAAGCGAATGCCTGCGTATAGGCAATCTGTACAATGTTATGTATATTAGGTCATCTTATCCGTGGCGTGCCCACTGTGTCAAGAAAAACGTGTAGATTAATTTCAGTGTAGTTAACATCACGTAACTACCTTAGTTACATTCATTCCGAACGAATGCCATTTAAAAAGTATCCGTTTGTCACATTCCCGGCTGAAATCAATCCATTTCCATTACGCGGTTGATGAATTCTCAAGTAATTACACATATAACGATGATTGACGATGAACTTTATTTTTTCATTCTTCCCAGTACTGTGAACAATAAGATTTTCATAAAAACTTGTATCGCTGTTGACAGGTATGACATGAATATCGAACGTTCACCCACGAAATCCATTCCAAGGAGGGTAAATCAGGATCTTCAACATCGCGCGGGGGAAGATTTATTCCGAACGGATGGATTTTTCCCACAAAGCGTTACCGAGAACCCTGTTTTCCCAGAGGATGGTAATTTGGTAGACACTTCGGAACGTTATCTATCGGGTTCGTATGACTGTGTTGACGGACGCCTCGGTAATGAATGCAATTACGGGACATCCAACGAAAAGTTGAGGCACGGCAATATCGATGCAATCGATAGCGGGAGATCCGGCCATTCAACTTCTTCGGATGAAGGAAAAAAACAAAATGTCGAGTCTGGCAAGTGTCGAAAATACAGAGAGATCTCGGATTTGCGTTTCGATCACGATAAAATATTCTCAGGATCTTCGTCGAACGAAAGATTGAACGACATCAGCCATGGCATAGACGACAGGGTGTCCCGTTCAAAGAATTATATAAAAATCAAAGGAGCGAAGCAAAAACAACCGGAAGACGATGACTTGGATTCCGATACTAGAATATATGGTAAAAGTCCCAAGTTCGATGATAATTTCGAAAGCCATATCACTTCGGGTAATATTGCAGACCGAAGAAATTTCCCTTTTCATTCTGTGAATGACTCTTCGTCTCAAAATACAACCTTCTACCACAAAAGTGATGAGGGATCGATCGATGAGAACATCAAGAGCCGCGAAGGGGTCGTGTTTAATACGCTGGATGGCTTCGATAATGATAACGCTAATGATTTCAGTCACGTAGTTTTTAATCGTTCTGAAAATATGAACCTTGAAAATACTGAGATAATAAACGATTACATGAAAAATGTTGAAAATATCGATGATTATCGGTTACGTTATCATCATCTGGAACACACGAAAGACGAGAGAAAATTCAGCGCGGGGCAGATAAAAAGACCTCTGTCGCAGGATGAAGATGTTTCCACAAAGAACGGCAGAGTTTTGGAAAGTCCTGAAGTTAGTCCGGGTGATGTTGGGAGAATGCTGAATCTTGGAAATGCTCTTGATGGACCGCGACAGACACAGGCGAATAAATACCTTAGTTTGGTCACTCTACATCTTCCAGTCATACTCAGGCTCAGTGTGAACTGTCCTTTTCAAAACGTTAGAATCAAGTGCGCTGAAATTCTGGAAATGGTGAAAGTAAGTAATTATTTCTCATTAAAATACTCAACTGAATTCATATATATGAAATTTCATCGATTCAATTGTTTGTGAGTTATTTAGCTATTTCATCCTCTGACATGTGAAATGATTTGTTGATTTGCTAAATATAATGCAAGATGAGTTCGATTTTTACATCAATAATATCATTAGTGTTATTGTATGAAATAGTATGTTCCATTAAAGCAAAACAAATCATGTGATTGTTTTATTCAGACAATGTTATATCGATTATATGTTCTTTACCCTGAAATGATCGCGTGAGTGATGTGTATGATCTAACGAATCATATTATGACTGTTCATATTTGATAACTTTCATAGTTTATGAGATCAATGAAGAGAAAAAAAAAGAAAATTTCTGAAGTTGAAGATATAGTGATGTATTGTGTTAGTGCAATATTGTGTAAATTTGTAGACAAACTGGAGGAATTAAAAAAATATAAATTCGCCCGACGTGGGGCTCGAACCCACGACCCTGAGATTAAGAGTCTCATGCTCTACCGACTGAGCTAGCCAGGCGGTTGGAACTACCTCTCGTAAAACACTATTTCCGTGGTTTAAAATTAGAACCGAACATCTTTTACAGGAAAGAGGACTTGCCGTACCGGTGCCAGCTTTCGACGGTCCTAGCGCATTCGTCCCTAAGGCAGAGGTGAGTAATTTTTGAACTTTTTTCCATAAGCTAGGATTAATTATTTAATGATTCTTCACACATCCAGTTATTCTTATTTTCATATAGAAAAATAAGATCCACGTGAGAGTTCAAATCTAGAGCAGGGGATGATAATCCTTAATTATCGGTGAAATAAAATTTCGATTCGTTGACGCACGAATGATCGCAAGAAAATAGATCAGTTCATATTTATTTATGTCCTGGTAACCTTCAATCCACTTTCATCAAAAGCAATTGAATATAGTGTTGTTATTTGAGAACGAGAAACTTTATTCACAATCGAAGTACAGTTTTGTTCATTACGATTGTAATCTCTGTTGATAGAATGAGTTCAATATTTGGAAGATAAGGGAGCTCAATTTTAACTCAATGTTATTGATTGAGAATGACAAGAGGAATTTTAATCGGTTCACAAGGTTTCAATAGAAGCTCGTCATAACTCTGGATTATGTATAGCATTTTCCTCTTTCACATTGTGTACAAGATCTAAAAAATTCATTCGTAAATATACTGAGCAATAAAGTGCTGCTTGTATTTTCACTCTTGAATATTTAAAGCAGCAAACCAGAATTGCTATCAAAGTTACAATTTTTCTAATGCTTGTTTTTTCATTCAAAAAAAGTAAAATTAAATGATCCAGCTACTTGATAATTGAAATCTGAAGGAAAATTACTATAATTTTCACGTAACGAATAATTGATTGAGACAGTAATTATGAATTCACGTGATAGTTATGTAATTATCATGATGATATTATCCTATCATTTTCGTTTGAATAAATTCCACCTTGTTTACTACACACCCTTCAATTTCTTCGTTCTCCAGGGGTTGTACTTGTGTGACAATTCTGAAGAGTAACAGGGATGTAAAAATAAAAAAAAGAGGAAAGAATAAAAGATGCAATCTCATTCTCAACCCTGTAGCAGATACAAGGAAGTGAACTGTGAGTCCTGAAGAATGATCCACAATGAAATTTCATGCACAATTGTGAACAAAATTTTATGCTCGGTAGAAGAGCGAAGTATAAATACTAAAATATATTGAATCATTGATCGAAGTACTTTCAAATAACTTCGAGTGATGCAGCGTCATTATGATCAAGAAATAAATTCAATTCATTCAATTCGTAATGATTCAGAGACTCATTGTATATTGCAATCAATTACATAATAAATAAATTTAGTTTTTATAAATTTCAATCTATAATACAATGCATTCGAACGGTAGCGCTGTGCTGTGAATCACGAAATGGTAACTATCATCGAAAAGATACATCAATCTTCAAATTTTTCACAATGTATTATATCCTTCAGAACAAAATCACCACGATTAAAACTGTGAACATGTGAACTTTGAACTGTGATAAAAAAGTACGAAAAATTTAGAGGTTTCTGTCATTCACATGATTTTATAACAAATTTTTACATTTTTATTGATGAAAGTACAACGATTCATTCCAAATTGTGTGATTTTGTAGCAGAAAACGATCAAAGGTTTGTCAGTCATGTAAGTGTCGATGTGTCATTCTTTTTATTTTTTCATTTCAGTAGCACAACTCGCATCTCTTTTGGGAAGACTAGCATGGTTCGTGGAACCATACGAATTGTGCTCTTCTTTGTGGGAAGATTGTGAGTTCGTGAAGCATGAGATGAACCGAACCCTCATGTACATCTGGGGTTTTTTCAGAGATTGGCAGTAATAATCTTTTCAATAATGAGTTTCGAGATCTATTGCGCATTATCTAGGGGTGCACGAGACGAGATTCTCGACGATACTTTGAAAGTCTCGTCTCGGTATAGAGAAATACTACCAGATGCAAGTATCGTCTCGGTATCGTTGGACACGGTATCGGTATCGCCTAACATTTCTGATGAAAGTAACAATACTCCACCATTATACTCTGGATATCAGTGTAGCAGTATCAGCTGGTGAAATGAACAGCACAGCTTTGTTCAGTTGATCAGAAAGACATAGAAGACCGATATTTCAGAGTGAGGTGAGGGAGCAAAGTTTTGGGACAAAAGCCTAGTTGTATATAATTATTTCATTCAACAGTAGGGTCTATGTTGAATTTGTCCTAACAACTGATGATATTCATATGATATTACTGGAATATTATCCACGATATTCTCGAGTATCGGATATCTGGTTTCGGTATCGTCTCGACTCCAAACACAACAGTATCGTCTCGGTATCGTCTCATGATGTCAAAACGGTACCGAGCCGATACCGATACTGGCCTCGAGTCTCGTACACCCCTAGCATTATCTCTAAGATTAGAATTTTCATTCTCCGTAGTTTCCATCGTAAGTTACGGAAATTGAGAAACAATAATCTTAATTAAAACTGTGGAAGAAGGAAATCCTGATTCCAGAGATAAGGATAGTAAAGTCCGAAATCATTATTGAACAGAATCATTATTGTCGATCTCTGGGTTTTTGACTTGAGATTTTCAATTATTTTACAGAGATAATAACAAATCATTGAGCCGAAGAGAAGATCCTTGCTTTGCCAATGGATATTTTGTTTTTTTTATGGATAACAACAAAAATATCGAACGATTATTAGTCCAATGAGCACATCTCAAAATTCTTGTTTGCAATAACAATTAGGGGAGAGTGAGGACACTAGCACCACGGGGTGACATGCACCACAGCAGATATCTCTTGATCTTACAAAGATTTCCAAGTCGTTGTTGCACATGTCGCTAGCTGTATGAATGTCCTAACTCGACACACTGTAAAAAATTGTTTCCTAAATTTCATACAAATTTATGTGGAGCAATTAATATATAAATTCTGTATTAATTCTCAAAATTTTCCTGACTTTTCATATGAAATTTCATGATAATAAATGTTTTGGTTAATAATGTCGATTTTTTTCATAGAATCCGGGTGGTTATTTACATAATAAGATGAATTATCTTAATAATCAAAGTTTGCTATGACCCTCTCCTACACGGTAAAAAGAGAAAACTCAATTTCAGTTAGAATATGAGCTGAATTCAAGATGCAACCAAAAGAAGACTCGGTTGACTTAGAGTCAGCCACTGGAAAACCTTCTCAAACTCAAACAAGAATACAGCTTACATTAATCTCTATTAAACTGAAATTAAAACTGATTTTTAACTGAAACTCAAAGCGAATTGTTCCTGATAAATGGGTTCGTCCATTGTTTTTGGTTTTGTTCTACTCAACATAGCGTTACCTATCGACGATGAGAAATATGGTTGTGTTTATGCGGAGGATACAAGAAAACAAATTTCTATGGTGTTTGAATTTATTCACTTCACTTGTTGACTGTTCAATTATCGTGATCGTAGTTTTTGGAGATTGAACATCTCCAACTTTCATCGGGAGATTCGAACCCACGTTGTTGCTGTAACGACCTGTCCTAGTCCTTTGCGTTTAACCACTTCGCCATGGTACCGTTTCGATCGACAGATGTGATAAATCATTTCATAATAATATAATTTGATAGCATGTGTAGTGTGAAGTCAAAGATAAATTTGGAAAACATTTTACGGGAACTGAGAGTTAGTGCAAATGTGAATACCCCTGAAAGTTCGAATTAATTCCAATTTCCCTACCTTCTGGGCCTTTCCCAATGCGTGTGGACGTTCAGAAACGGTGAATTGGGCAACATTCAATGCATTTGCCAATTGCTTCAACGTTTGACTTGAGTGTTCATCCAATAAAGCTGGCAAATCTGTATGTTCAAACTTTTTTTGCTGATCTGGACGCTCCTTGTCTTTTACATTGGAGTCACCAGATTCAAACCGTTGAATCCATCGTTCACAACTTGCTTGTGTTATAACATGTTCACCACACTACTGTGTCCGAAAAATAAGGTGACATAGTATTTATTTTCAAAAATCTTCGTTTCTTCTCCCAATTCAAGTTCATCGCCTTCAAAGTAATCCCTCCTGGATACAATGCTTGTCTCTCTTCAGTTCGGCTTGAATATTCTCTATCGTGCCAGAAGTCGCACGGTGCCAAATCAGGTGGATTCAGTGGTTGTGGAACGATATGGGTCGAGTTTTTTGCGAAATAGTCACGAAGAATCAATGCAGGGTGAGCCGATGCATTGTCGTGGTGTGAAAACCAAGAGTTGTCTCGCCACAATTCCGTTCTCTTCAGCCGAATAGCTTCACGTAGACGACGCATAACGCTGAAGTAATCTTCCCCGTTGACAGTTTGACCCTGTGGAAGGAACTCGAAATGCTCAACACCACGACAATCGAAGAAAACAGTCAACATGACGGTTTTTTTGGTTTTACCTCACCTTCAGCGCGATATTCACTTGATACCAATGCATTCCATCTTGTCCCAATAATCAGAAAGCATTATTTTACACACTCCAACGCCACGATGTTTTTCCAGGAAATTCAGCGTTACCAATCGATATTTGACGCGTCTGAGGCCCAAAACATCCTCCAAAATGGTATTGACTGATCCTTTTGAAATGCCAACATCATCAGCAAGACCTCTAATTGTTAATCGACGATTTACAAGCACCAAATCTTTGATTTTTTGGGCGTGAACTTCGTCAGTTGAAGTTGATGGTCGACCGGGACGCTTTTCGTCTTCGACACGTTCTCGACCTTCTTGGAACTGTTTATACCACTGGTTTATCGCCAAATGCTCTCTGCGCGATCCTCAACGAATCAGCAGTAGAAAATTCAATCCGCAAACAAAATTTAATACAAATTCTTTGCTCAACAAATGCAGACATTATAAAAATCAAAGGATTCCCTCTGAGGAGCTCACAAAACGAAGCGTATCTCAAACACTGATGAAGATTTTGATGTGAACCTTGGCACGGATATCAAAGACAGTCTTGCTAACCTAAGAATAAGAGCACTCTCCCGAATACATTTGGGCATAGAACAGAAATTCAAATATCACCTTACTTTTTGGACACAGTAGTAAGCTTCGATCAACAATCGATAACTTTTAGCAGCCGTTTTCTTCAAATGAAAGAAGATTATTAAACTTCCCTGCAAACCAGCTTCTCCTGGTACGTAATTCGACATTTTCAAAGCTATAAAAACTATGTTTTTTGCACATTGACAGTTCAGAACAAACAAGCTTTTCATGACGTATTTCCAACCTTCAAAACCGCATGGACGTCATTTGTTTGTACCAAAAAAAGTATTAGTAATACCATCTCTTAGTGAAATCGACAGTATTAACCGAAACACCTGTTATATCATACAGAATTATGATTTTTCATGAATTTTTATATGAATTTTCATACATTTTGCAGTAAATTTAATAAATTCGTCATTGAACTTGATTTCAATTACGAGGTTAAAAATTTTTATACTCATCTGATGTAGGAAATTTCAGACTATTTTTCACTGTGCAAGAGTCCACAGGAGTGTGAAATGATTCTCTTTTTCTTTCACTTATAGCAAAAACTTTGGCACTTTCAAAATCGCTGCATTTCTGTATCATTTGTGTCTAATTATTAATTTCAAATAATTATTCAGGAATTGATTTGAGAATAGTTAATAGACAGTAGTGGTTATTATTTAAGAGATAAAGCGCTCACTCGCAGGGTGGTGCAAGTCTCCCGTCATGTGGGGAGAATTGCATTAATCGCGATGCTTTTGGAGAACACTCGTATCATCCAATAGGACGACGAATTTGACCTTGCAATCATTTGCAACTTAGCAAGGTATATTTGCCCTGTAAAAATCCTCCCAATAATGTGTCGAATGAATTTAACCATAAAAGTTGTAACAATGTGAAAAAAAAGTGATGGAAGTGTCTTCCCTCTCCCCTGACTAACAGTCTCCACGATAGCGAGGAAGCAAAGTTCATCAAACAAACAAGATTGAAATTTTTAAGAAAGAAAATACAATCAAATCTGGTTCACAACTCTACAGAGTTGTATTATTCTATTCTGAGAACAATTCTCCCGTCAATATGAATTCATTCGATTGAATTTGATATACTGAATAATTCTGATATTTTTTCACTTCAGGGGATACTAGCGATGACATCGAACTTCTTTTTCTATCGTATATGCGTGTCTTTTTCTAACCAATGCGCTCGGATGGTAGCGCTAGTATCACCTTAACTATGTTTATTAGAAATTAAAGAACATGGTGAGATATTTTTACTGTGTTAGTAGCATATCATGTGATTACGGAGAATACGTGATGAAATTTTGATCCTTCAGACAAAGGGTAAGTACTTAAAACACATATATTTATATACGTATATATGTAAATCAACGATATACACTTGTACACACTGACGTAGATGTACTCATAATATCTCAAGTTTTTCATTCGACCTCTACTATAAAATTCCTCTTGACCTAATAAATTTGAAGCCTTAATAAATTGTATTCACATGTGGCAAGATTACAGATAAAAGCATCTGTCACTTGACAATTGGATCTATCTATAGTACTTGAGTATTTTATATACTGTATGCGGCTTCATCGATTCACAAGTGATCGTATTATACGTACTGCTTTCATTCATGAAAGAAAAATTGAAAAGAAAATTAGATACCCTGAGGTAATCCAAAGTTCTTAATCTAAATAGCTTTTTATCTTCTACGAATTAAGAATGGATTATTTTTCTTTTTATATCTTCAATGACGTTATCAGGCATAAGAAAATTGAAATGCAGCAACACTCATGTGTAGGTATATTCCACTACAATCAAAGGAAAATTGTGGATATAGTTTCAATTTTAATGATATTTGTATAATATCAATGACAATTGCGTTACAAAAGAGTAGAAATTCAATGATTTCCGTTGGTGTGAAATACTGAAATTCGAATGTACCGGGTAATTACGAGTCGCGAAAGTAATAATGTAGCGAATCCAATTCAATGGTTATATTTGACCACATTATAGGCGACATAAGTTCATTCAATTAACTTCACGTATAGTTACTTTTCTCGTTTCGGATCTATTTCACGTTTGCGTTTGCATTTCGTTATCTGCTTTTGGACATTCATTCGTTTCATTCGCAGGGCAAAGAAAAAGTTAATCCAAAAACAATCGCCGACAATGGGAAAAACTGAATTTGTGAAAAAATGGTTACAAATGAATCATTCAAAGTATTGCCCATCGCTGGCTACAACTTTTACCCATCTTTCTGACAGAGCCCGAATACGCTTACGATAAAAATGTTCGTCTTTTGAGGCTATCTATGAATCAAACCATTTTTTGATGTCTCCATATGAGCGTGGACCTGCTCATCGGCCAGAACATGTGCCATCGAATAGAACAAGTAATCATTCGACGGCAAAATATCAGGGGAATATAGTGGGTGGGGTAGGACTTCCCATTTGAGCATTTCCACGTAGGTTTTAACGGGTTTGGCAACATGAGGCCGAGCGTTGTCATGCAGTAGAATCACTTTGTCGTGCCTCTGTTCGCATTGTGGCCGTTGTTCGCGCAGTGCTCGGCTCAGTCGCATCAATTGAGTTCGATATCGTTTCCCAGTGATGGTTCCATTCAGTTTCAACAATTCATAATAAATAAGACCGACTTGGTCACACCAAATACACAGCATAACCTTCGCATCGTGAATATTCGGCCGAGCTGATGACGTAGAAGTATGACCGGGCAGTCCCCATGACTTTTTTTTCTTGGGGTTGCTGTAATGAATTCATTCTTCATCACCCGTCACGATGCGATGAAGAAAACCTTCCCTTTCCGAAGCATGCAATCGCTTGGAAATGGCATGGCAGGTAACTCTTAATGCTGAAGCAAGCTGTTTTTGCGTTTGGTACGAATCCTCATCGAGCAATGCCTCCAATTCAGCGTCTCCGAATGTTGTTGGCTTTCCTTCACGCGTTCCACTTAGAGCAGTATTTTTCTAAACTTTTCGGAGCTCTCGATGCGCTTCAGCCGCCGTTTTCTTCGAATGAGATAAGAAAATCAACACTTCCCGCAAATGACGATTATTTAGCACAAAATCAGACATTTTCCCACCATCAAAAGTATATGACGCCAAAATTCAATTCAAATAGTAGAAAGAAATTTTTATAGCAAAAATGTGCCATCTTTGAGATCTTCAAGAATGGATAAAACTTTAGATATTTTTGTAAAGAATAATTGGATCTCTGGCTCTCAAGCCGATAAAATTGAGAGGTCTTTCACAAATATTTATCTTGTAACTTGTCTTAAATTGGTTGTGCAAAGTACTTGAAACTTGTCTAAACGATATCGCAAAATACAAAAAATTTACTGAGTTTTTGTGCATACACCGTAAGAAATTATTGTGGAATTTTCCATCAAAAAATAGTAGCAGCAAAGTTTCTCCATAGATGGGGATTTTTTAACCATAATTTGGTGGACTTTTCCTTCAATTGCAGAGGATTCAACACCCAAAACAGAAGATAGTTCCTCAAAGTGGGGAAAAATCCCTCATTTTTTATTGAAAAACAATTGTCCCACGATGTGGGGACGAGATTCACCAACAATTTGAAGAAAAACTCCCCGTATTTCTCACAGTGCATGTACATCACACTTTCACAGCAGAAAATTAATTAGAATTGTTTTTATGAGCTAATTAGAAACACGCTGAATTTTGTTTCCGTGGAAATCCTCCTGGATTCAGGTTCAATTGTGTCATTTCATTGAAATTCCTTCACTTGGTTCTTCATTTTAGCAAGGAAACGGAATCAATCGCACGAATAACATGTTCCCTCAATTCATAAGGTTAATCGAGTTCGTATTTTTTAATGTACATGATTCGTATCGCTGCTATGTATTTTTTTCTTCCAAGTGCTATAATGATGGTATCATTCTATTCTCGTATCTCGGTTACTGGTATACATTCATTGTTTGATGCGAAATGAAGATATATCGATACGTTGTTTTGTGTTCTTCAAATGACATTCTTGAACTAAACGTTTCCAGTGCGTGTGAAAATTTGTCTCTAATGAAATGTCAATCACTGTGTTGCTCTTGTGGTAATTTAGAGTAAATATATTCAGGAATATACTGAAATATAAAACGAATTGTGAGATATATATTCTGAATTTATATTGGAGAATGTTTATAAAAATTCATTTCGAACTGATATCTGCTTATAGCTCATCAACTGTTTCTATAATACTTTTCAAAAGTTTCTCCTATGGGAAGAACAAAGGCCTGGTTATTGTGAAAGAAAAACCAGGTTTATGGTGTATGGCATTTAAATGCTCTCTTCAGAAAAAGATTTAGAGAAAGAATGTTTTAGTTGTGAGACTCTAAAGTCAACATTGTCAATATCCGGAATTTTCTTACATACAGCAATCGGGAAATTCGAATTATAGAATACAAAATTAATTTCCGAGGCATACGTATAAAATTTGCCCTGGACTTGATTGAAAATTCCAAACTTTATGGGATTTTTGCCATCATTTTACAATGAATTTCCGGTAAAGTACGGGAAATCCCTAATGCTTATGTTAATTACTTCACAGTATACATATAAGCACATGAATTATATACTATATATTATATCATTTCGTTGATTCCTTCTTCGATTTGCGGTTACTGTTCTATTGTTCGAGAATAAGTTGTTGCATCTGAAATCTCAATTCAATATTTTATTCAGTACATTTTTTATCATCTTCGCATCACTTATATCATTTATTTAGAGTTGATTCCTTTCTTTATTTTATTTTCTCGAATCTTCTACATACCGTATGGAGTGGAATCCCATGTGTCTATGGACCAATGGCCCAATGATGGACCAAGCCTGGCACATGACCTGCCGAGACTTGTCTTGAACAAGTTACCAAACTTGGCTCAGGCTTGGGAATGATGAGATCAGAACAAGCTTGGGCTAGCGGTTTTGCCAGGCCCGGTCCAATTCATTTACCAAGCATCAAACAATGCTTCTTTGATCGCAGATATGGATGAAAAAAGTGATTGATTCATATTCCAGTTCATGACTTTCTCCCTCAGAATACCGTACATGGATCATTTTTAAACGATAGAAAAAATGTGACAAGACTGGGACAAGCTTGTATGATCATTGGAAAATTTGCGTACGGAATCCAACATTGGAATCCCCCGAGTCACCCGAAAAAGTGATGGTTTATCTTCACATGTATATCATCCCTATTGAGCATAACTATCGGCCCTATACAATTGTTCTCAACGAATGCTCGATTTTTACACTTTCGCCAAGCTTGTACCGAATCTAGTGACCATTTCAAAAATATTAACAAATGTACCATAACTGACTATCCATTGGGAACAACGGGACAATCATGGAACAATATTGGGCCAATTGTTCTTCCGACAAGACAATTGGGACAAGCTTGGGTTTTTTTCAGTCTTGGCAATACCTTTATGGGATTATTCATGATGATTCCTGAACTTTCAATGGGAAAGGAGAATAATTGTTAATCAAATATCTTGAAATTAGGAAGATTATAAATTATTGCATGTAAAAATAGATTACTATCATTAGTGAGATGTGAATTGTTATTTCAGGAGTCATTACTATTGATCTTTGCTCTGGAGTGATTGATAAGGAGACAACATTGCATTACGGAGATAAGACGCATAATTGTGATCGGAATAACAATTTACAATGATTTTGATGATAAAGATGACACATTTGAAGATAATTCTCTCACGATTTCATTTTATTGATCAGAGATTCTGATTTGTTGATAAATCAAAGTTCCATAACACTTCGGATTTCTTGAGATAATATAAATTTCAACTTTATATTGAAATTGTCAGAAAACTCCAATTCTGACGGAACATCGATTAGATCGAACAGGAAATTCCAATCATAACAGCAAGTGAACAAGATGGTAAACAAGTTATCATCTTCTTTGAATGAATCAAATGTAATGGAAATCAGTGCCTCCTTTTCTGAAACATACACCGGGAAAAAATAATCTACCCATCTAACCACAATAGTAATTATTTTGACTACGAATCGGAATAAAATTCGGGATAGGATACAAAGCTTAGTAACGTATAACACAAACTTCACATACAATGTCAAGCAAAAAGATATATTCGTACACGGAGAGAAAAATGGCGGACTGATCCCTGTCGCCATCTTCACGGAATCACTCGAACCAGTAACCAAGGAGCGATCGCAAGCAACGCATAGGATTTTTCTATGCGTTGGTGAGAATGATCGCGTAAAGGTGGCGTTCTCACGCATATCGGCGTTAGAGAATAACCTTCAACATCGCATGCTTTCATTTCATCGAAACCTCGCAAAGGATCAGTCCGTCATTTTTCTCTCCGTGTATATTGTTGGAATTTAAATCGTTTATCAAAACGAATTCAGAACTGAATATAAAAAGATTGAACACGGAATTGATGATAATGTTTCCAAATCAATCGAATGAGATGAAATGATTTTTTTTTTTGTAGAAGAAGTAGCGTTGTTGAAAAACGTATGTTAAGATTTCTGTATTTGATTATCAACCCGTTTCAGTGGATGATTCAAACTTCAGCGACATATATTCTTGATTAGATCATCAGTACACTGTAAAAAATTATCAGAATTTTCCTATACGCGGGAACCGAAACGTTGGCTCTTTCAATGAAAAAAGCACTGCTCGGCGAACTGGGTGGTTTTTCTATTATTTGTACTATATGTTAATTGCTGAATAATTCCTTGCATCATCACCCAAGACTTGAGTTAATGATTTGAAGGGATGTGTTGCTTTTTTTCCTTTTTTTTCGTCGAAATTCATGAAGAAGACGATGGCGAAAATGTTTGTTACTTGGCGATATTTTTAACCTTATTCTTTTACACGATATAAACAACTGAATCATAAATCATCTTTACATTTTCATAGTGCAAAGATGGAACCACTACAGCACAAAAGAACGCGGGAAAATTCAAAGTTTCAATACTGTCTTCAGGTCGAAGAAAACAAAGTTGCATTATTCTTGCATACACCCAATATTCGCAAAAATGGTACTGATCGTTTTTACTGATTCAACGATTTTCTGTATTCAGTTTTTCAACAGCACACAAAATGTGATTCACTCAAAATGAAAAATGAAGATTCACTTGAAATCTGCATGAAATTCAATTTCATGCTGTAGCAAAGCGGGAAAGTGCGTCATCTTCCCCTGATTTTTTATTATTTGCGATAAACATTGAGTTTTTCATTCGATGAAACGTTTTGATTATTATATACATGAATGATTCCTAATAATTTGCTGTCGGTCAAATTTTGTAACCATCAATAATTAACGGGTTTTATCAGTTTATACATTTCATTTATAATGAATATGTCAATTTTTGTATGAACTTTACGATATATGCAAAACATAAAATATCAATGTTCCCCAGTTCAATAATCAAAAATTCATTATTCGTATTCAGATGGGAAATGTCTATCGTGCAATTACGAATACAAAAACACAAGGAAGATTGTTCGAGGTGATCTTTGAATGACCATTGAATAGATCGAACGTATAAAAAAGACGTTGACTCTGTTCAAGGTACAAAACACATCGTTAAATTCTTACGGCTGCGTGATAAGTCTTGAACCTGGATTATTTTCAATGGGATGGGATGTGACATTGAAATCCGTTCGATCGTACTTTATGTGAAAGAGACAATCACCTTTTCATGTCGGTATCACTCATCCATAATGATCGATACCATGATGGGGAAATACATCTTTAAATTCCGGTGTTTTTGAAGCCCGATGATGGAATTTTATAATAAGCATTATCAGAAAAGAAAATAGCATTTTCGAGTATTCTCGAGTCGAGTCAATCATTTTGTACTACTTGAGATTCTCGAGTTACTCGATAATCTTCGAGTAATTTGTCGATTTTCTTAGAATTATCATGAATCATCATTCGCAAAGGGTAGAATATTCTTAGAGAACATAAGGGATCGTTATCCACTATCACATACAGATTATATTCATATATATTATATACTTTTTGAGTACTCGAAAATCTACCAGATACTCGAAAAATTTTCGAGTACTCGGCTTTTTTCGACTCTAGTCGAGTCGAGTGCCTCAACTAAATATGAGTATAGTTATAGTCCCTTCAACTGAAAATTTCTGTTGCAACAAACAAGATTTTAGTTCAGGCAACTTAAATTTCCTACTTGATGTCATTTTTAGTTGATACAACTGAAGAATTCTCTCTGTGTATAAATGAATTTTCAATTCAAATACCAAGAATCTGAAATTTCAGTTACAAATGTGATTGAAAGATTCATGAAATTTCAAACAATTTTCCACAGTGTTACCACACTGTTAGAAATTTCTGCATTAATTTTAATGTTTTTGCTGGGATTTGTTTTCGAGTACGTGCAATTCACTTGATTACACATTTTGCATTAAATTTAATGCAAACTGTTCTAATAATAGTTGATTCATGTTTTTATACATTAAATGTAATGTAGAATGTGTATGAACCTCATTCCATGTACGTAATTGAAAAGAACTCCCAGATATTTCTGACAGTGCATATTAGCCAATTTAAATTTTCATGGTTTCGCATCACCGGTTTCACCAAATTTATTCATCCCATCAGTAAATCGAAGAGTTCGCCAAATTGGTTTTGTCGGTATAATTAGAGGATGCGTTATGTAATTTTCTTCATAACTGTATAACACTCATCTATTGTTGTCCATTGTTGAACGAATAGAAATAACATATCAATGGAAATTGAGATAGTCACGAATGCATGAAGATTTTATAGTATATTTGAATGAGGAATGGTCCATTGCATTGAGTGTTCAAAAAATCACTTGAAGTGATATATTGATTGAAACTCCTCAACTAGAATACAGGGTATTAATAATCCATTGTGTGATAATGATGGTATATCCGAACTGTTCGTTTACCATTCATGTCATAACTCATTGCCCTGAGGGATCAAGGCTCGCCCGCTTGTCTATTCTATGGTTCTGTGATATCATATTCCACAACTACTTGAAGTCGTATTTAAATGGGCATTTCTCATTGATGCAACATAATACTTGATATTGATTTATCTGAATTTAATGAATTCAGCTTGGTTTATTGCAATTTTTCCTTCGTAGAAGCATTTCATTTACTATTCTCTATGTGAATCCAACATGAAAGATCACTATGCCATTATAGGGAGTTATATTCTCTTTTTTATATTGATTCAAACAACTTGGAGTAGGAGTTTATGAAAAATATAAAGTAAGAGATATTATATATTCAATACGAATTACATATATTTTCGGATCCATTAACCAAATAAGTCTGTTGAAACAAAAAAAAATTAACGTAGTGTTGATGGAATTTTTTGTTTATAATACTTTATTAAGAAAAAATACTGAGAGCCTATTTTTTTCTTTTAATAAAGTTTTTCACGATTTTGTGACCTCTTACCTCACTTTTTTGGATGATTTAATCTGTAGAAAAAGGCATAGTTTGTAGAAGGGGGGAAGAAATCTTGTATTTTTGGTTACAGAAAAATTCCCTCGTGATCAGCAGACGAAATTTACGTTCAAAGTAAAAATATAGTCATGAGATTGATTTATGTTGAAGAAATTGAATACATTTCATTTCTGTTCGAATAAAGTCTACAAATTTGATGAGTCACTTCTTTTTTACAGCAGCTATTCATGCAGCTTACCTGCAATAGTTGAATCTTTTTTCTGTGCATACTAAAAGGAATTTTCAAAATTTCTTGTAGTTATGCACAACTTGAAAAAAGCCCTGGAGTTCTTGAACTCAATTGCAAACTGTATAACCATTCCCCTCATTCAGTTGGACAGAAACGAGAGTCGATAGAAAAGAGAAGAACCGAAGATCTTGAAATGGTGTCACATGTTTGGATAAGAAAATATCTCGCTTATTGCATGTGAGATTTCAAGTTATCCCCAACTTGATTCATAATTCAAGGTTCACCATTCTGTGTGAGATAGAATGATTCGACGTTAAAAGAATTTCTCTATCTCCATTATCAACAGAATTTGTCATCGCATGATTGAGATTATATGTTGTCGAGAATTGAGCAAAAATAGGACTGTGATTATGTATTGACCATATTTTATATCGATCATTATATATTTTTTATGTAACACGCATTTTCCTCGTAATTCATCCCTCTACTCCCAAACGTTGTGTAACTTTCAACTGGGTTAGGAGCTTCTTAAAGAAATGTACGACACTTTAATGGATCATAATTTGTGGGAGACTTTCTTAATTGTGTTCTCTGTTGAACGATACGATAAGAAGTTATGTCAGACGATAAATTTTAAGAGTTTTGCGTGATATTTTCTTGCATTCTTACTCGTGAATATGGGCGATATTTTGTGGGCTTGTCGAATACACACATCGAGGATGACAAGTAAGAAATACGTAGCAGAGCGTGCGATAAAATTCGATGCTTAAGCTCATTAAAATTCATTTTCGTGTTATTCTCTTCCGTTTTTACTAATTGAAAGGAAGAAAAAATAAGCGATATCGATCTGTATAGTGATATATTTATCGAAATATGTTGAATTGATATACGGAGGCGGGGTAAATGCACACGGAGAGAAAAATTAACAATAATAAAATATTGTTGTATATAAACCTACAATAAATATCGTAAAAATATGACCGTCACTATAGCTCAACTGACAACAATATTATAAATGTCCAAATTATTAACAATTCAAATGATCAATTATGCAATATGATATAGTTATGTGAATCATTCATACACGGAAAAAAGAAAATGGAGAAATTTACCGTATAGGATGACAATACGTCGCTTCGAGTCTTTAAATGAGAATTTTCACAAAATACATTGTCGAATAATTTACATTATGAGATAAAAATAGATTTTTCTCTCATGATGTGAATCATTTGAAAATACATTCTGTAAAAATTTCCATTTGAAGGCTTGAAGCGACGCGTTGTCACCCTATACGGTAAATTTTTCCATTTTCTTATTTCCGTGTATTTGAATATTGAAAAAGTATTATTTTTGACTGAGGGAGAAAAATTTTCGTTCGAATTCATCTCGACAAACATTCTACTATGATTTGTTTTGATTCATTCGTGAAGAAAATACGATTTCGAGATCCAATGTTGGACAGTTGCCTTAGCGAGATTCGAACTCGGGTCCTCCGAATGGGAAACAAAGCCTTTGTCACATCAGCAAATCTCCAAAATGACAACTAAGTACGTGAATTGCCATTTATTATAATTCTCGACTGGGTTTAGAGTTGATGATAAAAATATATTCAAGACAAACATAAAACTGTGCACATTGAATGAATGAATGAATGAATTAGGATTTGAATCGCAAGAATTCTTTCAGAAATGAATAAAACTTATTAAATTCGTTTATTGGATTCATGTCAAGTTTGTTGATAGATCATAAATTGCAATTGATTTTTGTGTTTGTGAATTCAAGAAAAACTTCATCAAAAAAGGCTCGATAGAAAAACTACCACTTCACTTACTCGCTTCTTACGGGAATAATAAACCAAATATCTGTTTGAGATATTTCGTGAGTGATCACAACTATTTTCAATATTTGCTGCAAGTAAATTATATCTTCGTGAATCAGTACCTGATCGGAGTAAAACAATAGCTACCTGTTCTACTTTCTTCTGAGACAGTTCGTGGCGCTACCTTTTATTGCTCCTATTGTCATTTACGTAGTCCCTGCAGCAATGCAAGTTTGGTTGGAAGCAATTGGAGCGTAGTGAATTCTCGCGTCGAGGGTTCTAAGCCCATTGGATTGATGTACGCTAACTTTGAAACAATATTTTTAACTGGCACTTTCAGAACCTAAATGCAAATGTTGTGTGTTGAATAAAAATATCATTACGATCAGAAGTCAATTTTTTTTCGGGATTTCACAAAGAAAGATTTTTGGTTTTTCGAAATCGAATATTAAACACAGTCATCGAGCGCGTGTGGATGCCGTAGGAGTCCCAAACTTATATATTGGAAGCGAGTATTCAAAAGTAGTGGGAACAACTACTCTGAGTTCCCAATCAGAAAAATCGGAATACTGCCAATGTTGACAACAGGTGCAGTACAGTGCCAGTATTGGATCTCCAACACTTGGCCAGCACGTACGAGATCAGTACTGGATACATAGAAGTACAGTACTATGCCTGTACTGATGAACCAGTACTGAGAGCTTAATGCCGGCCATGCTGGCCAGGTACCGATCCAGTACAGGCACTGCATTGATTGCGAATAATAGTGTTAGTACTCAATCCTCAGTACAGAGAAGCGTTATCATCCCAGACAAATACAAGTACCCTGCCAGTCTTGGAAAGTACTGGTGCAGTACTGCGCCTGTTGTAAATTTCTGGTTGGGTTGATGTCCCCACTATCGAACGTATACCTATCAAAATTAACTGTCGCAACTAATTTTGTAGCTGGTCGAAAATTGTGTACGTAAAGTAGTTGGAGCAGCTACTTATTAGTTGGAAGGGCTACTTTTTTCCGTGTAAGATTATCGGAAATATCATTTGGATTCATCCTGTTAACCTGATGTGCCATGCAATTATTCAGAATATCTGGAATGAATTGCCTCCAACAATGTTTAAAAAGCTATTTCCTAAATAATTACTCTATATAGGTGCTGAGAATATATAAAGTTTGGACCAAAATATTTGAAACAATGCATTGCAACCATGGTTCTAAAATTGAGTCTAGACATCTTGAAATCCTGTGCAATGTTCTTGAAAATCAGTTGATGGTTGTGTATCATCACATTCAACGGTACAATAATAGAATTGCGCCAAGGTCTTTTCCTATTCGGATCACCCATGATATCTGTCGCAATGTGCACAATTATCGAACCAAGCTTCGGCCAGACTGTGACAAACTGTCATGCACAAGCCTTCAGTCGTCACAAATTCGAAATTCAGTCACTACTGATCAGCATCACTTGCGTGCTTGAGCATGGATGCTTGTGCACAATTTTGGCACAATTGTTCATAAGCAACGCTCATTTTCACGCTTGTGCCAAGCTTGCGCCAATGCTTCATTCAGAACAAACGGCATAGGACTATATTGGGTCCATTGTTTTTAGCCAAAGTTTATTTCTGTTAAATACCCAACCCTGGGACGAGCTTAGATTTTTTCAGCCTTATTAAGACCTGCATGGGTTCATATTATCCTTCTGTGATGGCTCACAGGACTTTGCTCTTCAGCCTCACAAGTATTAATCAAACAATCGATCGATCAATACTCTTGGAAGACTATCAAAAACTCTGACAACTGTCCCGAAACCTAAACTTCACAAAATACTTTTGCCAGTATCTTCTTCAAATTACTTCAATATTTTCGCTAGCTTCCTGCCAGATTTCTTCACTGTTCTCATGACAGTACTGTCCAGCTTCTATAGCTGTCTGAAGATATGAATATAGATTGTTACCACAGCAATTCGTATATCGTTACTAGAACGATAAAAATATTTCCACTGCAGCTATCTGGTGTAACCATACTTTCAGACCGTTACAATGACCACACATTTTTTCCAGTGTCGAAACCTTTGTCATAGCAATTTTCCTACGCGGGAGGATACTCAGTTTTTGTTCGAAGATTTGATGAACAAAAAAAATTCTGGCGTCTATTCGTTTTATACAAACCCGATATTATAATTTTTGTTAATGCTCAAACTTCTTGGTGCTTTAACACACATTTCTAAATTCGAACATAATTTTGTGTGGCAATCTCTACGAACGTGACGGGTAATTCCCAAACTTCTGTAAATTCACAGAAATGATTCGAACGTCAAGTTTTTATGCATATAAATTTCTATGCTTCTCAAGATATATTTCAAAATTCAGTTCTCGTTGAAGAATCAATGATTATTCCCATACAGAACGAGGAAACAAGTTTTTCAAGTATACGAAATCAATACTTTATTATTATGCGTACAGTTGGATTCGATAAATCATGTTAAAAAGTGAATTATTTAGAGGTGAAAGAAGTAGACAGTATGCATCAAGTCGCAGTATCTTCTGCATGTTCTGGATCTAAAAATATCTTCTAAAACCGGTCTTAATTCTCCATTGTTCCGAAGATCATCATGCTATTAGCTCAATAACGATTTGGAATTTTCATAGCTGATTTTTTATTCAAGTTCTTTGCAGTTGGATCGAGTTTGGAGTTACACAGTACAGATCGCATTCAAACAAGTTTCAACACTGAGAAAAACGTATGGGAAGCGCGTAGCACGGGTTATCATACTGACGGCAGGTTTGAGACACATGAACATTTATGTGCACTTTTCCTTTAAATATGGCGATCCTTATTATACCTTATTTTGTTGAAAATAACTTTGCATTTGACACACGTAACTACAAGTTTTCAAAACATTACCACAAATTAAAGGAGAAATGTTCATAAATGTGTCTCATGTATCCCAAAACTGCTATTATTATGGGGATTCCTGCTAAAAATTCTTCTCAGTAAATAGCAAGTTTCTATTCATACATGTAGAAAAAGAAATAGTTGTAGTAACTATTTGAATAGTCGATTTTCGACCATCTACTTGAGTAGTTGCTGCAGCTACTTAGTAGTCAGGACAAGTGACTCAATAGTTACACTAACTAACGTAAGTACTTGAGGTATTTTGAATTACTTGAGACAGCTCACATGTTACTTGTCCTGACTACCAAGTAGCTGCAGCAACTACTTGAGTAGATGGTCGAAAATCGACTATTTAAGTAGTTGCTGCAACTATTCTTTTTCTTCCGTGTGAATTCATGAATTGAATTCTGTAAACGTGGATATGTTGTATGTTTTTATGGTTAGAATTAAAAGAAATCGGCTCAATGTATTGATGTGAAACTTTGTACACATCTTCAATGAACTTGATGTCAGATGAAAAAATTGTTTTTGAATTTTTTTTCATCATCTTGAGGCACATTTATTCGTCAAAAATTGCGTTTGTTTGGAATTGTCTCATTCTGGTTGACACACGGAGAAAAATCAAACTCGAAAATGTAATAATTTTCATAAAAATCTGAGACTTTTTCTTAAATCTTAATAGACTAGAAAAGGTAAGGTTTGGAAAACAGATTTTCATTCCAAAATATGGAAGATTATGAATATGAAGTGAAAAGTAACAAACACGATTGAAATTCAACATGCTGAACAGCTAAATTACACTCTGCCCTGGTTAAACAAAGACATTGATTCTCGCCAAATCTTGTTGAATCTTGTGCAATGTTCTGACCAAATCCTATTGAAGCATTTGTCAATGAGATTTAATCAGACGAATGTGTTTTTGGATATGATTCTGATTGAATCTTGCCAAACTTGATTGAATCTTGTACAATGTTCTGACCAAAACCTATTAAATTTCATTTCATCAGATTCTATGAATTTTTTAACCAGAGTGCGCTTTATAAAATTCAACGTTCAACTTTTTGAATTCCAATGGTACCTATTACTTTTTGTACAGTATTCGTAATCTTACGTATTTATATGCAGAAATTCATTTCCTGAACCTGATCGTTTCTAGTCTATTAAAAAGCTAAGAAAAAGTCCTAGATTTTTATGAAAATTGTTATATTTTAGAGTTCCATTTTCCTCCGTGCAGTTTTGCAGCCAAACGGAACGTCTGAGAGCAAAAAACGAACAAATTTCTTGAGATATATTTGAATGACTACTCCCTACAGTGAATATTGACCGATTTTTGCAGTGAAATCTCACTGATTCAATTAGTCAGAAACACTTCCAAATACGTAACCAGTGACTATTCACTGATATTTCAATGATTCCATTCAGTGCTCGACTTTTAACTACAGAAATAGTGGGATTTCATTGATTCGAAATTGGAGAGTATGGTTCGACGTAGGGGATTTCGGAAATACTAATTTGAGAAAAAAATGGTGACCGTTTCAATTACAAAATCGGAATTTCCACGAAATTTTTAACCCTCAAACGGTAACGTTGTTTTTAGCTTCCGTTTATGGTAACCATGGGTTATTCATGTCCTGCATATTTTAAGCTGTTTTAATATATGTAAAAAAATCTGCGAAAATTCATGAACGTAGTTTAAGCAATCTATTTTGAGAGTGTAAAATTTGAATTGTGATAGATATTATTTGAACATGTATTTTCCAACATTCATACAACAAAACGAAGAAGAAAGTGTTATGTCTGTGGGTTTTCAAGCAACTGAAGATTTTCGAAAAAATTAAAAGAAGCATGGTTTTCAGAACAAAAAGATCGTGTTTTTCGGGAAAAATACCACATTACTGTTAGATGGAGAAAAAGCATCGAATTCTAACGGGGGAGGGGGGGGGCAGATAGGGTATTTTCCCAACTTGATTCCGGAAACTTTAACCTCCATACGTTAATTCCGTTTGAGGGCAGAAAACACAATAAAATGATACGATAAACGCTTCTACATAATTATTCCATTAGAATGTAAAATTATGAACTTTGAAATTCGAAATCAACCAATCCATTTGAGCCAACCTTTGATTTTGGTTTGGATACAAATAACCCGTGGTTACCGTTTGAGGGTAAATAGAAAATTGCTTATAAAAAAAAAAGTAAGAGATGGAAGAAAAAACGGTTACGTCAAATCATACACGGAAGAAACGATTTACTAAAAAGTACCATACTTTATAGAGGTGGGCGAATCTTTACGAAGCGAATCTTTTGTATTAAAAAAAAAATGTTTAATTTGTATCGAATTCTATAAAATTTTTATCAAAACTCGATAAGTATTTTATACAAAAGATTCGCTTCGTCAAGATTTGCCCACCTCTCATACTTTATACCATACTTTACTCTTCACTGTTGCCCCAATCAAAATAATCACATGAAAATACTTCTAAAAGTACTAGACTTGCTTGGACGTTCCCGAAAAAGTATAGTAATTTCGTAGATATTTTCACGTTAATAATTGAATGTGGACAAGAATAACGCTCGAACACTATAAAGTATGGTACTTTTTAGTAGGTATTTTTCCTCAGCGCATTGAGAGAAGAAATTTCCGGGAACAATAAAATATTTGGTTGAATAGTCGCCATAAAGTACTTAATTGATTTGAGTAAACTGTGATTGACTCGATGAAATATTTATTCCATCAAACAAATATTTAATATGCTATGAAATATTTCATCAATGGAAACACTCAATGAAAGTTGATTCAAATCAATTGAGTATCTTATGACGACTATTCAACTAAATATTTTATTGTTCCCGAAAATTTTTTCTTTCAGTGTGTATAAACACGTTTCTTCTACGAAATTCAGTTTGGATCAAGTTGATCGGACGAAAACTGTCTGAGTTGTGCTGTCAATCAGGTAAAAAAAGTGTCCCGAGTGAATGACGTTGAAACCCCAAGAGAACACAAATCAAAGAAATCAATTTCAGATTGATCTTGAATAAATTTACATCCAACGAACGTTCAGTAAACCTTAAAATGTCCATAGCTTCCTTTTAACTGTAATCAACATTCGTTGAACGTTTCTGTTCTCTTGCACGGAAAAAAGTCCCACGTACATTCTGCATTAGTTGTGGTTAATTTGACATAATTGCTCACGTAAATGCAATTGGATTAAAATTTACATTGGAACCAATGTTACATGTACATTGTTACTAAAGTAAATGCACGAAATAGATTAAATATCAATGATTCCGATGTGAAATTTTCAAAGGAGAATATATCGTAACGATTGCGATGTTTCGTAGTGCTGATTACCTCGAAAACAAATGATATCTACTTATAATACGAATTTTTGTGATAGCAACCCAATCAGCGGCATGTCCACATCGCAATGTTTATTATTGAATTATCCCTGTGCGGGAGTAGTGTTGCTGTGAAGTAACTATGATCACAATGTAAATCCAAACGGACTGTATAGTAAACATTTCACATGAGATCCACACTACTGTGATCGTGACCTCACTTTTTATGTCATTTTTACATGAGCATTTTTTTCCGTGTGAGACAGTTTTATAAGAGGTTATTTGAATGTATGCCATCGCGTGAATTAGGCTAGAAAAAAAAAATACTAGAAGTTCGAATTTTGATTTGTAATTCAAGATACGTGTTCTTTGGGGTATGAATTGATTGATTTTTGGAAAATTTTACAGTGTTCATACTCTTTGAGGGGGTATAAAGTTGGTAATTATTGCGTAAAATATATCTATCGTGTTTAATAATTCTGTTTGAGAACAAAACTATGTTTTTCGTAAGGTGATTCATTGAATTCATTTATGTTGCATCAGTTACGTTTAAAACAGAGCATTCATTCCTGAAGATAACTGAAAAGTCGTGTATGTTTTAATATAAGGGGAGGTTCTCATCAAGCGAACTCCGAAATAAGGTGATTTTCTCGAATTTTTTCTCTCAAGAAGGAAGTCAATTAAGAACTCGAGTTATGTGAAACTCATTAAATCGGTTCTAAAGTACATGAAAAAAATTTCTTCAAGTTAAAAGATTCGTATCTCGAAACTTTAAAGGCGTTGTTCTCGAAACCATGGTTTTCAAGTTTGGCTCCACGATATCTCAAAAACTACTGAACGGATCGCTCGTTTGTTTTTATTTTAAAGCTGATTCCTTGGTGGAAAGCGTTACATGGTTTCTGGTCAGTTTCTGGCTAGTAGCCAGAAACTGGGTGTTTCTGGTCGGTTACTGGCTAGTTACCGACTAGTAGCTGGCCAGTGGCCAGCTAAACTGGACAAATTTGTACCAGGGTTGAATTTATCGGAAGATGAACCTAAATGGAGATGACATTGACCTTTTCTTTTTCTTTGTATAGCACTTTAAAGAGCGGAAAAAGGTGGAAAAACGCTACCGAAAGTTTGTATGTCCATCATTTTTTTCATTTTGGACTTTTCATTGGTTTTATTGATACAACCTCCAACAAATATTTCATACACATTTTTGGATTTTTGATTTCTGATAATTTCTGTAAGTGCTAGTGGGGCCCAATTGATCACTGTTTTTTTAGGTGGTTATGTTTCAACACGTATCAACAATTCTTATGGCATTATTTTCTACTGAGAAGGATTTTTTTATGTACTCGAATACTCAATTAATAATTGTGAAAAACCCCGTATTCTTGATTTACTTCCTTCCATGAGAAAAAACTTCGAGAAAATCACCGTATTTTGGGGTCACCAGATGAGAACCTCCCTTTAATACGTAAAAAATTGGATCTACGTTAGATCGGGCATGTTAGTAACTTTCACGTGTAAAAACGATGTTAAGAGTGTAAAATTTCCATCGAGGAGTTTGAATCCGATTGATACATGAAGGCGATCCACGATTGATCATGGGATTCATGATGTACATTCGAATTCACAATTAAGTCCTATTTAACCTATTCTCAACCAATTCCATCCAATCAGTACTCATAAATCTTACTTCTGTCTCTCGATCAAATGTAACATGATTCCAACGTCATCTAGTTGTATTTAAAGATTTCAATTCGTCAGACTGAATGTTGAGTAATTCGCCCATGAGAAGTCTATCACCTGATTTTTCAAGGAAGGGTCATTTTATTTAAAATTATCCAACGAAATTTCAAAATGAAACCCATTATCGCAGATTTCAGGAAAATTTTGTTTTGTTTTTGTTTGTTGCTTCCATCATCATCATTGATCATGTGAAATTTGATTCGAATATTTATTGAAAATTAACGTTAGTGAAGTCTTTTATAATTTTGATAAAAAATGTATTTAAAGTCTATAGAATTATATACAAATTCTATAAAATTATTTTTCGAAACAATCGCACGTTGATTCTATATAAACTTTTGCATTTTATATAACTTCCATGCAGTTATATTGAAATTGGTTTTTGAACCACCTCAGAGCCTTTTTACTTCGGTAAACATATCGGCTTTTTTTTACACGGTTTCACCTCCCTCCGACGTGGTGTTGGTATATTGTCTGGGAAAACTCGGGAAAAATAATGGGATTCTATAATAAATTTTCACCCGAGATAGATTGAGTACCTGAAAATAAATTCATCTATTCGAAGATTGCGAATAATGAAAAACAAGCTCTTTATAGACTGCAGCAAGCTCGATTCATACTTCATCTTGTAACAAAATTCCATTGGAAGCTTGTTTTTCTGGGTTTCAGTTACTTCATTTTCAGAATTAAATCATTTATTGCGTATCTTCGATTACTTCACGTGGTTCAAATCAAATAGTAAACATCAAGATATATACAGAATGGTGATTGAGTTGGCGTCATATCGTATTGAGATACAAACGTCACTTGTTTTCAAAGTAGCGCTACAAAATAAGATATATACTACTGTGTGTGTGTGTGTGTGTGTGTTTGGCATCGGAATCATTAATATTCAATTTTCGCTGTTTATTATTCGATTAGTTCAGTGAGGGAAAGCATGTCAATTGCTTGTACATTCAACACTGATTTTATTTTTGATAATTTTCCCTACACAATCCGTAAGGATACAAAATTCCGATCAGTTCTCTGGATTCAGCTCTTGATTAGAAAGAAGAGGTAATTGAAATTTGAACTTTGAAGAGAAGATCCGAAGGGTGAGAGGGTCAACGTTAGTTACGTTCCTTAGTTGCGTTAAATGAGAAATTCATTTCGTAGTTAATCAGTGTGGAGAAGAATGTGTGAATCTGGAATGTTATAATCTTCATTTCAAAACAGGTTTTATCTTTTCTTGATGAATTAAACGCTTCAGTTATTCTATCTGAAGTGAACAAGGTTTGATAAGTTTGATTAATCGTATCTTGTGTACGTATCAGTCGAAGTATATATGAATTTCGTCTTGATGTCTCTAACGGAAAGTTTTGGAGGCACGGCAAAATCATCGAATCCAGTGGAGATTCGAGTTCTGAAAGAATCGATCAATCAGTCCTTTATCATTGTATTATTCTTCCACCGTTCTCTCCTTCTCTTTCCTTTCAGAGAACTCCCTCCTTCCTATTCACTGTATACACATTGACTGTTGGGGCTTTTCATCCGCGTGCATTCGCGTGTCGAACATAGTTGAGGTAGGACGTCGGTGCGCTTTTGCTGTTCGCGCTACCCTACACACAGGCATGCATGATAGTAATATTCAATTAATTTCATATCACGAGGAAACGAATTCTCTTATCGCACGTGTATCGTATTATTATATACATATTCAAGGACTGTCATCGTCAAGACTTTCCTCTGCTCTTACGATCGCTCAGTTTTCTCGCGCAAGTGACAAGTAATCCACGTGTTGAATTAGTACACGAGTGATCTTCCTAGTTTGTTCGGAATAAAGTAAGTAATCACAATGGACATTCCATTCACGTTATGTTTTGTCATTGACGCATCATCAATTTTAAATTAATCATCGAAATCAATTGCCCTGTTGTTGTGTGTTTCATCTTTGAAAATATCAGATGTCCTTGTTGGTCTTTGAACGCTTGAGAATTCCTTTGACATCATCGTCCACGCATACGTTAACGCTCAGTTCATTCACTCACAATGGAATGTTTGAAGAAAGAAAATGATTTCAACTGCGCACTACTTCAATCGATAAAATACCTACTTGAACTTTTATCATCGGTTCAATATACTTATGTATTTCTTCGTATGAGGAAGTGATTGATAAATTGGTTCGATATCGGTATTCGAAAAATACATTCTGTTGAATCTTCGCGTGGAAGCGTATGGAAGGATTGCCAGAAATGAACGCATTTGGATACAGAATTCTGAGAACGTATGTCTGTGAATTAGTTTCATAACTTAACCCTAGAACGGGCATGTGGGGTCGTTTAGGACCCCAGGACATTCTTTTCTACCCCAGCATCTGAGCCTCTTTTCATCTCTGTAGTTTGTCACCCAAATATTTTCAAAGTATACATCCTGACGAACAAAAACCGCCCATAGTGAGTTGAAATCCGTTTAGTTTCAAATGAGTTACAGCCATTTGAAATTTCCTGTGTTTTTCACGTGCCCGTTCTAGGGTTAATAAAAGATTTCAAGAACGAGTGACGGAAGTACACATTTCCCAATTCCATTACTCGTGTGATCCACTGAGAGCACTCTTTCTTGTGTCTATTGAAAAATTTTGTTATTATATGCCTTTCAAAAATTTAGTAGGTCCCACCAAAATTTGGCTGCGCTCGGCAAATGATCTTACCGGATTACATTTGATTCCCTGAACTAAGAGTGATTTGGTAGGGTCTTTTTGGTTGGGCATATGGCAAGCGAATATTTTTTCTCAGTGTCCTATCATTTTGTTCAGGATAAGCACGTGTGGGATTTGTTGTAGAATACTCTTTTCTCACACAATACTTTAGGACACATTGTAATGCAGTCCCGCGTAGGAAGAATTGGTATGACAATGATCTTGAAGAAATCTGACTAGAAGTTTAGCGTCAAACTTGCGAAAATGTTGGATTCAAGTGAAAGAAATATCTGGCAAAATTCTTTGAACAAATTGTGGAGTTTGGTATCGTACGAAGAAAAAAGCAACATGGTTACGGAAACTAAGCTCGCATGGTTGCAGTGACTTAAAATTTTGTTATGATGACTAAAAAACAAGACAAAATTTCATGAATGTATTTACGGTGACTACATACACGGAGGAAAAGATCATGGAATGATCATTAGAAAAGATAGTAAACTGGTGACAACTACGAATTCCTGTGCACAGTCGCTACACTGAGAAAAAAAGCAACATGGTCACAGAAACAATGCTCGCATGGTAAAGGATTTATGGTTACAGTGACTTGAAATTTGATCATGATAACCAGGAAAACAAAACACAATCACTTAAATCTGGTTGTGACAACTATATGACATGGTCAAAGTCAAAAACATGGTTATGGGAACCAAATTTTTCTCAGTGTAACAGAAATTCGTAGTTGTCACCAGTTTATTATCATTGATCTTTTTTCTCCGTATAAGAGTTATTTGAAGAGAGGACCAATAGATAAGTCATCCGAGTATGTATAGTTTCCTGTGCCCATTTCCATATACAATGTATGTCTAGTTTTGACCAAGCTAGGGTGAACTACTCATTAGATGAACGATGGACGAGTAGATGAACAACTCATAAAAGAAGAAGTTATTAAAAATTCCTGCTACCTTGAAATAATTCGTTTGTTTTCGCAACAAGAGTAACTTCTTTTGCAAACAATCGAATTATTCAAATGTAGCAGAAATTTATAATAATTATTCCTTTTATGAATCGTTCATCGACTGGATATTTCACCCTACGTCTAATTTTTTACATGTGGGAAAACCTTGTCTTAGAAAAACGATGTTCTTGATATTTCGATAGTCGAAAATGAGCCATGGTAGCTACTTTTCAGCTGGAGCAACATCATTTATTCCTAAACTCACTAAAATTTCAGTGTTGTAGCAATATTTTTCCAAATATTGAATTCTCAAAGTAGCTACCACAACAAATTATTCTTTTTCCGTGTGTCCACATTTAAAAGGATTTTCTCTAATATGCTTGGGGATGTAGGATTCAGACTTGTAGATTCATTATTTGAACACATACATGGAGAAGAAGAAATTTACTGACGCAGCAAATTGAGATATTTTATGCAGAATGGAAAAATTTGTTTGCTGGCCCGGTCAAAAATTCACTGCCGCACTACGTTACTTTGGCGAGAAAAAAGGCCTGATTTAAAACATTTTCTTAAACGCTACAGGTGATACAAATTTATTTAATTAATAGTGACATCATAATACAATACATGAAAAATATTTCCTGAATTTTTCAAACAAAAATATTGATAATTGACTCGATGGTAGCGAATCTTCAGAGGCGCCTCGGTGTAAAGCCGGTGGACAGTTTAAATCAAACTCTACACAACTGGTTCTCTCGAAATTTAGTATACTCCTTTCTTACATAAATCACTAGGCAACCATGGGAGCTTCTTTTGATAATTATTAATTTGACAATAACAAATAAGCTGATTTTTTGACGCGAAAATCGGTGTTTTCACTTGTAAGTGTCACAAAAAATAAAAAAATAAAAAAAGCTCTCAGGGTTACCTGGTCATTTATATGACCAGTTATGAAAGGCACCGGCCTTTCACCGAGGTGCCTCCGAAGATTTGCTACCATCGAGTTGAATTCAATATTTTTTTTTGAAAAATTCAGGAAATATTCTTCATATATTGTATCATGGTTTCACTATTTCTTAAATAAATTTGTATTACCTGTACCGTTTCAAAAAATTCTCAAAATTGGGCCTTTTTTTCTCGCCGAATTAACGTTACCCCCGCTCCTCTCCGTCTTAAATCAAATAGCGAATTTTTCGCTGCACTAAAAAAAAACTGCTATTTTGTATATAATACCTGTACCTGAGTAAAAATGTTTATTCTGGGTTCGCATGCGGTACGTTGCATGCGTAGTGCGTGCGTATCACGTCCGTAATAGTACCGCGCAAAAACACACCTGTACCAGTTCCGTTTGGCGAACCCCGAATGAAAATTGTCGCTCGGGTATTTGTTGCATCGCCGAATTTTTTTTCTTTGTGTGAGAAACACGAAAATGCATAGAATATTAAATCGATATTCTGTCCATTTTTATACATTGTATAGTTATGTTCTTGTTTTGATGTAGTTGGTCCCTAATAGATGCAACAGGACTGCATGGGAAAAGAAGATACTCACAACTCGAGCATATTCGTTCCATCAGTCAATAAAAGATTAAGAAACGCGAATGAACGAATCAAAATGAATGTCTTAGCTAAGCACACGTAATTCTAACATGACAATTCATCATTCACTGTTTGGGATTGTTCAGGGAAATGCATTTTAATCGAGCGCTAAATCTATTCCGGAGCAGTGACACCAGGTTCGAGACCAAGACCGTTTTAAACCTCTCTGTCGAGGCACTCTCCTTTCTCCTACTATGCGGATTCAGTTGGGCGAGCTATTATCCTCTCTCTCTCTCTTTAGACTTACTTAGAGAGACTTACTTAGAAGGAAGGAGAGCGGCTCGATGGGGGGTAAAAACGATCTCGAATCTAACGTCACTGATTACTGCACCGGAAAAACTATTTCCGAGGTGTCTAGTCCGGGAATTTCTCGTTTTCTTGATTGTTTATTCCGTTGGACTTCAATGTGTCTCTGACCGATTCCATTGGAATTCCCAATTGTTGACACTGAAAAAAATTTACAGTTCAATTTACTATGGAATCATAGGAATGAAGGAACATATTGACTTTCCAATAAAATTGACTATAATATAATGAAATTTACTATGGCATAACAATAGAAAACCTGATCAAATTTACAATGTTTTACAGATTACATTCTTACAATTCTATAGTGAATTCAACTCTAAATTTCTCTCAGTGTATTTATATTGTTTTTTAAGTGAATATCCTATTCATCAGCTCATAATTAGCTTCTATCATTCATCAAAACCGTGGGGAACGTACAAACAGAGTGACTGCATTTGAGGAAAAAAATGCGATGATGGGGATGAAACATGGAAAGGAATAACATTCATTGTGACAGCGAAACATTCATTGTCATAGCAGTATATTCGCTGTCACAGCAATTTCGTCAGCCATGACTGCGATTTTTTACACGGAGAGAAATTTGTAGCTGAATTTACTATGGGATTATTGTGACCGAGGAACAGACTGAATTTCTAATAGAATTTACTGTAAAACATTGTATGTTTGATGAAGCTTCTATTGTATTATCATAGTGAATTTCATTTTAAGTGCCATAAGTACCATAGTGAATTTAAGTCTAAATTTCTATCCTTGTAGTTGTTACAAAAAATGTCCTCTCCTCCAACTAAACTCGTTCGCTGTTCTGTATATAATACTGAAACTTTGGCTGCCTCAGAAGATAATTCGTAGTTACAGCTGAGAAATTAGTCGATATAACAAAATAATTCGCTATGTTAGCAAAAAATTGACTGTTTCAGCAAAAAGTGAGGCAGCTAAATCACATTTTGTTGTTCCAGTGAAATTTTTTTTCTTCGTGTATGATCACCCAGTTCATATTTTTGTGTGCGATTATTGATATAGATCACTCAATGAGGAGAATTTAGTTCGCCTGATCTGCATGGAGAAAGATTATTTTTGGCATAGTCAACTGATGTGTTACAATTAAAATTTTCCTTTGCGAACAGAAGTAACGTCTCAGTTGTTTGAGTGGTCTATTTTGCAAGTGGAAGAAACCGTTTTTTAGGTTCTATAGTAACAAACTATTTCTCCCTGTGCGAGTCATCCCTTTCAATTGTTCAAAAGTCATTAATAATTATCGCATAGGTTCTAATCGACAATTAGGTACATCCTATCCAGATTTGAATTCTTGCCATCGTAATTTCTCTCGCTATGTTCGATTATATTCGAAGATTCCCATCTTAGGTATGATCTATTGAAAGATAACTGTGACATATCTCGTTGAATTTATTCGCAAAATATCTGTGTGATGAACGATCTTTTGATGATGTGTTTTTTCTATGAGTTCCAGACAATAATTGATCTGAAACTGAACTATAGGTGTCCCGCCAGTCACCTAGATCGAATAAGTGAAGAATGTATCTACCCAACTTGATACATCTACTTAGTAGTCAGGACAAGTAACACGTTAGCTGTCTCAACTAATTCAAAATACCTCAGGTATTTACGTTAGTTAGTGCAACTATCGAATTACTTGTCCTGACTACTAAGTAGCTGCAGCAACCACTCAAGTAGATGGTCGAAAATCGACTATTTAAGTAGTTGCTGCAACTATTTCTTCTTTTCCGTGTAGTGAAATATTATCTTACAATTTACATTTCATGAAACAGTTTATTACATTCTAAAAATCGAGTTTTGAGAATCATATAAAGAGTATTTTACACTTTTCTATCTACTGTATTGGATTAGTTATTTTGATTCGGATATAACAAATAGTAATTCAATAGTTCAGTGAGAAAAACAAATTTATGCTTCACGTTATACGGCTTCAGCATTCAAATTAACACAGTAAAAATGCGTTTACTATGGTTGCTCACTTCAGAATAGTATTTGGGTGGATTATTTCTACCAATTGTTTCCTTGTCATTCATTAGAAATGTATTGAACATGTTTAACTGGTGGTATATTTTGATTCCGAATCAATTCATTGTAGTGAATTTTCGTTTCAAGTATGATTGATTATTTTAATCAATCAAGATCTGCTCAATCATTGATAGAGAATTTTGTTTTTCACCCGATGCAGGATGTACGAGCTTTAGCATTTGTTAATTTATTCAAAGGCATGAAAACAATCTTTCTCAAACATATCATGTCCTCATGGCTAGTTCTCTAATTACTTGAAATATCAGTTCTGAACATGTGAAAGTGACTGTTATGTTTTTTGTTGTTTTTTCTCTAATCCAAATGAACTTCAATTCAACTTGAATTGCACATTTTCATTTACATTCAAACTTCGTGATTGAGTCCTTGAAACGTGACGAATGCAATTTTCAGGATATTTGATATTGTTTCACATTGTATCAATTTTCATGTACAATTAAAATAATTATTTTACAAACGACTATTCACTTTCATTACGTACTTGCACGTGAGATTTTTTTTCGCACATGTTAACTCTCCATGGTACTCATCCTTGTAATTTAATCTCATTTCAATACTTCAGGATTCCACTCATCGTTTTCATTACATATTTTACTTCATGCTTGTACTCTTCATTTAAACGTTCTTCTCTGCATTTTTTCCCCTACTTTTAAATCCCTTAGAAAGGAAAGGAGAATTTCAAAAATTCGTTGACCTTATTTTCAAAACATTTAATACCCTTCTTGAATTAGCGTTGGTTTTTGTATGAAAATATTGAGTAATGAGTTTCAATAGATTTCTCTTCGAATACCTATTCTTTTCAGAACTTAGAATTCTTACAAAGTAAATCAACATATATATATATATATATATATAAATTCTTTTAGGGGAATGTTGTTAAAGAGGAAGTATTGAATCATCTTTTAGTAATCTTGCTGAGATATATTGAAAAACATCAACCACGAATTGACCGCATTAGAAACCACAGGAAGAAAGTTGATTTGTGAGAGGTAACTCACAGTTGAGTGAAATGCATCTGTGAATAGGTGTAAAGCATTAATTGAACTAAAACTGTATCAGTTTGCTGAATCCCGACATTAATGATTATGACATGAAGGTATGAATATTAGAAGAGAGCATTGAAGGGAGGGCATAATCTAAGTAAAATCTAGAACCAACGAAAACATTCAATACTCAATTTTTGAAAACAAAGAAAAAAACCCAAGTGGACAAATTTTCAGAATTATATATAATTTATACATAATTTGATATAATTCGTTTGCAAGTTATATTGGGAATGTGCTATTATATTAACCGTATAAACGTTCTAGAACTAACCGCTTCCTCGTAGAACTGACCCTTACATTGTTCCTTGAAGCATTAGAAGGCGCTACACGGAAAAAAGTACTTGGTCGTGAAATGGACAGCCATTATTTTAGCTACTGTAGCTAAATTTTAGCTGCTGCAGCAAAATTTTTAGCTAATGGTGCTAGAAACTTAGCTGTCATGTGGGTGCTAAAACATTTTTTTCTGTAGTTATTGATTTTTTTATGTTTGCAATCGTTCTTTACAACAAGTCCTACAATTTTGAAACTATGGAGTAAATCAAGAAGTTTTTTCAAAGTGTTCTGTCCGTAAAATTTTGCCTGAAATTTTCTAAATCAGTTGATGTTTCAAAAAACGACGTTGAATACAAAAAATTCAATATATTTGGAAAAACAACTCGTAGAGCAATAAACGAAACATGATTTTAAAAGGAGGGGACCCAAAGTAGCATAACAGGTTAGGAATGCTAAGAAGGTTCTTGAAAGTTTTGAGCATTTTCTATGATCATTCTTAGAACCTTCGAATGAGGCTGTTTTAGATAAGTGTGTTCTATGCACATTCTTAGAATGTCTTTTTCGAATTCATCCAAAACATTCTCATCTGCACATTCTATGCATGATCATAGAACAAACACAGAATGTTTTTGGAAAGTTCTTGTGCTACTTGGGGGAATGCTGTATTGAATTTAAATTCACGTCATTCGATGATAAAACTTCCCACTAAAATGCAGCAGTTTATATTACCAGAAAAAAAGTGTGGAAAAACGTCATATTGAGATCGATGTTGCATTTCAAGGAATCAGGACAGAGTAACAAAGTTAAATTCATTTCAAAGGTCATACTTTGCCCCTACCAATGGTTCTCATTATTCTTTTTCTACGATCATTTTTCATTGAGATATGATATTTCAAACTTTTGTCTTTTTTTCTAAAAGTGTACCGAAACTTGTGAACGGTACTGTATTTTAGTTGAATTTTCTTCTGCGTGTGTACAATTTGAAGAATTAAGTGGAAAGGGACTCTTATTTCGTTCTAAAATTGTCACTCCACATTTGTGCTTGATTTTTCATATCCATATGATATATTATTCAGTACTGTCATCTTGTGTTATTCTGGTACGCTTTTCTATCTTATGACGTTATTGTGCACTTTACCGAATTCTCTTAGCCCGTTTTCCATTATCTTTGGCATTCAGAAGCGAGATTCACATTATTTATTATTCCTGCTTTCTGACTGCATCTACGTTTCACGCTTCATCTGCTTAATTTTTCACGTTTATATTCATTTACTCGCGTCACATTTCAATTCCAACCCTATAATTTCACGTTACACGTTCCCATCTCGATTTTTTAAACATCTGTTCTGTTTTTTCATACAAATTCGCTCAATCAATGAGAAAAACCATTATTGACACCATGCATGGGAAGATTATCTGGATTAAGGATTGCTCATTCCATGTACGGTTCATATAATTTTTCCATAGAAATATCATGAGATTATTATTTACGTGAAACATGAATTACAAATAATATAAATTTATTAATCTATGCTTTAGATAAAAGGTATTTTATTATCACAGCGTGAAGAATCGTGAAATCGGTCAAGTGTCTTTTCTCTCATGATTTCTTTTTTATTCCCGGCAATAATTCAATTGACAATCGGTCGTTGTCAAAGTTCAAAATCGAGTGAATACGTAGGTAATGTTTGTGATTGCTTTTCATACTTTGTATTGTGAATCAGCGAATATATCACACATCGTAGTGAATTCAAGCGCATACACGTATTACTTCGTTATTACGTGAATCAATGAATAGAGGTAAAAAATCATGTTATACGCTGATCATAATATATCTTCAAACGTTGACGCATTAATCTTTGCACTTTGAAAAATATCCCTGGAACTTGATAGAGAAGATAATGATGATAAAAACGCCAGGCAGATATATATTTCGGGGATCAATCAATCTTTTAATCAATTCTGTTTCTCCGATACAATTATGCCAAATATGATTGATTTGAATTCGTTTTCGATTCTATATTCATTTATTATAAATAGCAGAAAATGGTAATGACGGTGAATATTTCTGATTTACTTCAACTGAAACAATTAAGCTTCTCGATTCTATTGTTCTTTCTATTTGAGACGTGAGAATATAACAACTGAACTTCATTTGCATTGAAAAGCAACCTATTTGATTCGAGTGAAGATTTTGTTATCTTTAAATGATGTTGCAATATTCTAGATTGAGAAATTTATTTGGAAAATCGATTATTCATTGAAATTGTGAGTATCGCATCTGATTTTAATGATATCTTACACAATAAAACCTTATCATCGTGTTCAAAGAGGCTCGCCCCTCGCGATGCATTATACACGTAACAAGAGCCATTTTAAAATTCGATCATATTCGAAAATGTTCTTCATAGAATTAATGTGAATTTTTTAACGTGTTTGAACACTCAATTTGCCAATAATTCAACTGAAAACATTGTTGTTACACAGCAAAATATTTCGTCAGGTCGTATCTCTGAATTTCATAAGTAATATTGTTAGTTTTCTACTTGGAATTTACATTTTCTTCAGTCCAATACGTATCTTCAGTACTTCCGACAAGATCTTATTTGAGAAAATAATATCGCAGAAATGAAACAAAGTGCTTTGACCTAGAATTTTTGTTATTTTTTAATAAAGTTCATTATTATTATTATTGCACGTGTGAGTATGAGAATTAATTTTTGAAATCGCTTGAAGTCTTTGATCTTTTCCATGGAATAGACACTAATCATTTCATTCTTCCATGGAATTCAATTCCCACTATTTGCTTCAATTCATATACCTATATAGCAATTATAAGGAAAGGATTTATATTGTGTACCGTATTTTATAACCTTGTATTGTCCCTTTTTTCATCAGAGCTCACATTGTGCGTAAGGTAATTGAGTTTTGAACGAACTTGTGAACCGAACGCTTTGAAGGTAAAGCGATTTTGTGTATCGTGAATATGATCTACGTTCGCAATTCACTGAGATATTCATAATTTTACTCTCATATAAAGTAAATTAAATTCCACGCGAGATTCTTTTCATTTTCATTTGTATGCTCTGGGTTTGGGCTGAAAGAAGAAAGTTTAGACGCTTGAAAATATACTTCACAGAGCAGAGTTTTTTATGTGAGGAATTCAAACATGTTCTATTGTGAAAGTAAAATAATAATGATGAAATGTTTTTCTTATCATTACTGTAAATCATGAGAAGCTTATTCATCAACTATCTTCTTATCTCGGAGATGATTAACATTCCTTGGCACTTGAACTTTCATACCTATTAATTACTTTGAGCTCAAAGATCTGGTAACCATTGAAAAGTACTCATCATTCCACGTACGAAGGATGCACTTTGAGCAATTTATATCAACAAATTTCCATACATATTGTGAAGAAATTAACACATACACACGTTAAGCATTTATCGTACTTGTTCAGAAATTTACTGCAAAATAGGGGTAAAAATCTTATAAAGTTTGCAATTTTCAGTTGAATTTATGGTCAATTTTATTCACACTATAAGAAAATTACAATAATTTTTTAGAGTGTACAGATAAATCAGAACGATCAAGAAGAGGATATAAAAATGTCCTTGACTAGTTCAGCAACTTTTAACCGTATTATTTTCTTACACACATATAGTATTCGATCTTCTGTCCGACTTTCAAATCCTTTCAACATCCTGTGGAAAAAAGTCTTGCGATTATAAGTTGAAGCAAACGATAAGTGGAGGAAAGATGTATCTTAGAAAATTGAGGAACGAAAATTAGGAAAAAACACAAAATAAGTGAATCACAAATATTTCATACTGATAATCAAATTTTAACCTATCGATGGAGGATTACGGAAGGAGATTTTGAATTTGATATTAGTTTCTTCGAAGTTACGAAGATAAGATAAAGTTTGAAGTCCTCACGAACTTCGACATCTTCGTCGTCCAGAACCCCACAGGCATTTAGCGAACATTGTTCCTTTGACTCGTTCCATAATTGAATAAGATCACTTCTTTCGTTTGTGACTTGGAAGACTATGAAAGCATCGTCTACGATAGAATAACTCACAAATAACCTTTCTTCTTTGGTGTACAATATTAAAGTTAACAAACTAGTTGTGTCTTCGATTCAAGTCGAACAAGAAAGGATAAAGAGTTCACGCGAGGAGAATATTAAATTTGAAATTATACTATTGGAAAATAGCAGTGAGAAAATAGCGTGGTTATATGAAATGAAACCGTATGATCAGGGTTTATTTTATTATGCAGAATCTATTATTGTGAAAATTTTGACTCCAATTCTTAATAAGATAGATGTTTCTCCGTGTATGATTTTACAGAAAACACATGATTTCACATTTCTAATTACCAATTTGAACAACATTCTAGCAATTCCCTGGGACATCTGGATGGGCACAAGCGAGAAAGTGCGTTACAAATCTAGCTAGAAACCGACCCAGCATCTGGGAAAACTAGCTGGGGCCCATCTAATTCCCAATCATAATTTCTACCAGGGTTGTTTGTCTCTTTTATCAGTCAAGGTTCTCGCGATCTGCTTCCTGTCTTCGAGTTCCATCTGACGCGGATCGGACGTCATCGCCCATGATAAACCTACAAGTATAATTTTGCCTTAAATATCAAAATCGAAACCATTTCACAGATCGTACGAAAATACGATTTCATTAGGATATCAAGATTATCGTGTTTCTTAAAGAGAGGTTTGAAAAAACGTTGGAATCCTCCTGAAGCGGCATAGCGTCTTGTTGAACGTGTTGGTCATGAGTGGATGGTTCTACTAGTAAACGCTAGACTTTGTGGGTCGTTGCCTTGTGCCCAGCAGCTAGAAATAAGTGTTTATAGGTATAAAAGCAGGTACGAGCACATAGTTTGGCGCTCTGTCATCTCGTAACTTTTTGGTACGATACTACCTGCCAGTTAGCCAAAAAATTGTGAGTTTTTTCATAGCGTCATTCAGGAATCAGTCTGTTCCCAATGAACGTTTTATTGCTTGAAATAAGTTGTGAGTTTGTTTATTGGACTGCCATGGACGTACGGAAGACCTGAGGTTTCACCACGGTCCTAATTTAAGGTGCTATCTCAAGGTGTACCTACTACCCTTCTCGGGGAATCGAGCTGGCGAGGGAAGAGGGTAGACGAGAATGAATCTATCTCCTTAGTCCTATTAGTGGTAATCTGACAGGTAGTGTGAGGGAGGAAGAACATTCGACACACATCTTATAAACCCGCTAAAATCAGTTCCTCAAGGCTAATCACTCGAATTACGTGAAAGCCACTATTTTATGGGTTTTCTACTAGATGATACTGTGAGAGATATCCCGATTACATCTAGTTGAGATTAAATTATAATCGAATCACCCCGATTTATTGAACTTTAGAAGTTATACGTATGCCTACGCGTTTATTTGATTAAATGCCATAATCATTGAATCCTCTGATACTAATCCATTTATTACGTAAAGTCATTGTCTTTGTAATGAAAATTCCTTCAATTTAATCCGTCTTACATGTTTCAATGATCTGTGATTCGCGTTCTCTCACTTCCAAACGAACTTTGGAATCTGATCAAGCCAGATGCATTATTGGGGGCAAATTAATTAATTAAAGCTAATTAATATCATCAACGCGCTGGTCACCACAGAGGTCTCTTCAAAATGGAACGATTGACAAAAACCGCAATTTACGTTCGATGGATATGTTCAAATTCAACGATACACGTGTTAAAATATATCTGATAAATTTGTATTCCTTGAATAAATCAGATGATTCATACGTTTGTGATATATTGCACATACAATTATATCATCATCACCAGCGTAGAGATAATAACATTAAAATACGAGAAATATGATACACTTTCCATCAACTATCGTTCATTGTTCTTCATGTGTGCGTTTTCGATCACAGTACAGTCTTTTGTTCGAATAAAGATAGAAATAATGGAATAATGATACTTCAAGTAAACAAAAATTATAGTAATAAACCGGTTATTATATAAATCATTATAATTTATCGCTTTCAAAATATCAAGTGGTGGGGAATAATAACCATAATTGATGGTGAATATAGTATCTAAACAATTTCACTTCCATCCGGTTTACTGTAAATTTTTCCCGTACGTGGGTTGATGAGCATATGTTGACAGTACCTATATACGAAAACATTCAATCGTAATTGTGTTGCATAGAATCTTCAACTTGATGAAACTAGCACAAAACTCTAAGTAGAACGGTACTGCAATTGAAGATCGTCACGAATGAAAGAGTCTCTTCATGTTTCCTCTTCAAGACTAGTTGAGATGACCTGATATTCATTTATTATGAAATACTTGTCATTGATTTCTGTATGCATATGTGCCGAATCCCCTGTTTTGTATTATTATATTCATATAAAATTATCTAGATCGTATAATTTATATTCTATTTCATTGAAATTATACGATCTAGATAATTTTAGATGAATATAATAATTAAAACTGCTTGGCATGAAAAACACAGTAAATTATATTAATCAGAAAAAATAGTGATTCATTTATTCCATTTAATGGAAAAATGGTTATTAAGGGTGTTTTGAAAGTTGAATAATCCAGATATCGAATAGGATTTCTCTTTTTAGGAACTTGAATATCGTATGGTTTTAGTTTGCTGAGAGAAAAAAAAAGAAGTAGCTTAATTCAAACAAAGTTAATCACTACCGTCATGAGGAATAATTTCACGTGATCACGTATTAAATTTTCTAGTATATACACTAAGCTGTGCTAATGTATACATATCACGATGTTTTCTAATCCCCAGCGTTACGGGAATAATGTTTGTTGTCTGTTATAAAGACTGAAAAACTAATGAAGGTATCAGTGAAACTCATTGAACCAACACTTTGTGTTATTCCTACTAAGTTATGTTAATTTCAACGAATTGAGATGAATATTTATATTTCAAAATTGGCGATTTTTTTTGGTAATTCTGATAATTCTTGGAATTTCCTGTAGGTGATCGAGTAATTTTAACCTTAACAAGTTCCACTTTATACAATCGAATTTCGGTCGATCGGGCTTTCATGTTTAAATATTCCTTAATTTCGAACTTTTAATTTTATTCGAACATGAATCTCACGGAGTGAGACTCGATGTATCTGTTCATATGTGTATTCATATTCTCATTTTCTCTATATGTTCGTGTTCAAGTGCTTGGAAATGATAAGAATGTAAATTCAATTATGTCAAGGAACCAAGTATAGTGCTATGCAGATAGTATACAAATCTACTTACTAGAGGGAAGATTGAAGTATGAAGTGTCGTCAAGATATACTATAGAAAAGATAGGGAGAATATTTTTAATTTCATGACTTGAATTATTTTTCTTGAGTTATTTATAATTTGCTCAATATAAAGATGATATACGTGAGCATGCAATTGAAGAATAAATTATAAGTGGTACTGGAATTATATTCGTTTTCTTTTTCATTGCTCATTTATTGATTTATATTATCTCATGAACAGATAATTGAATCATCTTCTGCGTCAATCTCACAATTTATTGATTGTAATTCTTACCGCAACTGTGTAGCGTAATTCAATATTGTTGATGATATTTTTATTCCCTAGCAGAAATACGAACCGCTTGAGATAAAATTAGTCGATGAGAATCATATTTCATAAATATTAAAATCATTGAATGATTTAAAGTGAAATTATTATAAAATTTTGCCCCTGTATACAAAAAGTAATATTATGAAATTATGATTCTAGAAAACTCAATGTTTCAGAAAAAATTGTCACCCTTTCAGTTGAAAGAAAAATGTTAATGAGAGGCTTTAAAATTTTCATTTCTTTCTACATTTCCTTGCATCTTCATTAGAAATTCCTTTTAAACTCCAAGTTTTTTCATTATAATGAAGGACTCATTATCTATCCAAAGTCAGTAGTATCACCTTCGTTATATGCCTCGTTCCCTGGATATCATGAAAGGGTGATGAGTTAACTTTCATCATAACCAAAGGGGATAATTGTATTCATACCGAGCTGGGAAATAATATTGTTTCTGATCTGTGTAGGATTTTTATTTCTCAAACTTCTCGATTGATTTTCTAGGAAAATTGAGTATTTTTGCTTTAGATTGTTCAACGAATATCTGCGTTTATCCTTGTATTTTAATTATGAAATAGGATCGATTAATTTTAGAATTCTAATTTTCAATCCATATTTGCAATAGTCTGAATCATCATTTACGTTTCACATAATCATTGAAATATCTATGCATCATTCACTAGAAGGTTATCTTAGAGAACACTTTATTTTAGTCCACACATTAGCGCTGATTAACATCACTTTTCCATCATGATCTACAACGCGTATATACTCACATTAACATATTGTCAGTTCTAAACGGGATGCGAAGGTTTGAAGTGCAGAAAGTATTACTTGAAATAATCTTTCAAGCGCGAAGTGTTGTTGACGATGTCAAAATTTTCCCATTTGATTTAATCAGATTCTGATTTCAGAAAAGAAATTTGTAGGAATATCTATTATTTTACAATAATTAGATTTTGAAGAATGTTTTATAGAAACACTTTACTTTATCATAACCTCTTTGAATAGATGAATTCCCACATAAAACTTACAGCTAATTCTTTCTTGAGAGCACACCATGGTATGAAAGATATATATCGCATAAATTTAGACATTTCACAAGATTTTCGATTAGTTCTAATTTGAAGTACTTCTCTCCAATTGTTGGCTTCCACTCTAGTAATATTTTCTATCCACCTGAGATGTTTCGAGATTTCGCCCTGGACGCCAGTTGGCATTTTTGGATCACCACACAATGTTGGTCTTCTAGGATTTACACCGATTAGTTCATGATTAATAATTCACCTGAATCTCCCTTCGAAAGTAAATAACCATACGTAGAGACTGAATGTAGGATTTTTGAGTTCGTTTGTAATAAGCTTGTGAATGATTTTAAAACTTACCATACAAATACCTTGAGGATGTCGTGATGGTGAACTACATAACATACCATGTCCTAGGTATGGTTTGTCTCCAGATTGTAAACATCTCTTCGTACATTCATGATGATCAATTAATGATGCTTCAATATAACGCAATTCACGTTTAACAATTAATTGTTCAAAGGAATCCAAGTTATTCGGGTCTTTGATTCATCCTGAAACAATTGCTATACCTTTCTCAGTCCAACCACTGTCTGATTTTGAGAGCGCAATAGGTAATACGTTAAGATTAAATTTCAAAGATATTTCTAATTCCAATAGCGCGATATCAATGTTCTCAATTATGTCAAAGGATCTGTGAATTCTGAAGCAATTATGGTAGTTCATTTTTATTATACGTATCGACATTGTGGGGCATGCATACATATCCCAATTCAGTAAATGTAGTTTACTTGTTGAAGTTTCCATGAACTATGATATTTCTCACTTCAATTTGTTGAGCACAGCAAGGCGGATTATTCGACGCCGTCATACCAGCAATAAGCCATGTGCTCCACGTTTTATGGATAAAACAATGCGCTGCGGTTAATATCCATTTCTTACATAATAATTGTCCCAGTCATATTCTTCGATGAGTTTCCACTTTGACAACGTATGGTAATTCCATTGTTCATCCGTTTTGAGCGATGTATACTAATCCTGTTTCATGTCTTGTACCTGGAATGTGATGAACTTCATTCCTTATCGTTACAAGGGGTTGAGAGGAATGTAATATTCTGCAATATATATATGATGAAACTCTAATTGATCCACTTCATTGAGTGAAAAACTTTCCTCATAAGGGTATTTCTATTGATCACATTTGACGGCATTTGGGACATAGAAATTAATTTCATATTTGACGATCATTAGAATTGTTACATCCACTTGGAATTCAAATCTTATGAGCTGTATAGTTAAATTCGTTTGTACAAACGAAATTCACCCGGATTGGAAAAATTTCCTGTTTAGAATATAATTTTGAGAAAGGCTAGACTGTGGAAGAACTGAGAAAATATGTTCGCTGTTTCGAGGAAATCTTTTCTTGATTGAAATACTTACCAGCCATTACATTCGGGAATAGCAAAAGAATGAAAATTGTGAAAGTCTGGGCTTTTTTTATCATGAAAATCCTCCCATTTTGAATCCGTCCCATGATGAAAGTTTGACCCGTATGAGAGGAAAAATCTGCCAACAATGCAAATTCAAATTAATTGTTTGGTCTTAACTAATGGAACCCCAACAGAAATCACTTTAGTGATTCTCTAGGCCTTGCGAGGCCTCGCCAGGCCCTTGTGAGGGACTTGCAAGGGTTCGTAAGGCATTGTAATCGCCTACAGAATGATTAGAGTGATTTCTACTAAGGAAGGTGAACAAAAATTTTTTTGTTATAGAAAATGATAATCTTCATTGGAAAATATTATTCCCGAGGGTGATAATTTTGTAATTTGGGATGTTTTGTTGCTGGTAGCATAAAAAAACAATATCAGGGTTTGAATACATGGGAGGAAAAATTTGGAGAACAATGTCAGGTTTTAATAAACATTACACAAATTGTAGTCTTAGTAGGAATGTTTTAGTTATTCACGAGTTTTGTAATGCTTGACCAGCCAAAGATTAGACGTTTGCAAATCTTCAGTGAGTTTTTGGTGAGGGATTTGCAAGTGTCAAGTTTTTGGCTTGTCAAGCGTTACAAATCTGGTGGATGACTAGACCAAATTTTCACTAATTTTCCAACGTCGTCCGAATACTTATTCGATTAACTCTTGTAGTTTCAAATCATAGGTCTCGTGAACGCAATTTTATCAAAGTAACTTCTAGCGCATTGAATACTCATTCCAAATTCACACATAAAAAATAATAAATTCAATTGCCATCAGGCAGAATGAGATTTTTTCATGCTGTTATCGACTCCATTCCGTGTAACTCAATATCAATTTAAATGATCATAAATAGATAGTTCTTTCATGCCTGAAGTGTCGTATGAAATCACGAAATGTCTCCAGTTGAACGATAAATTGAACATATGGAAAATTTCGGATGAATAAGAGAACTGTATACATCATTTATTTGTTGTTTGGAGTTAAGATTCACCGAAAAAATAGTATATTGTAACTCAAGGATGGAAAGTACTGCTGTGTCCAAAGAATAAGGTGACATAGCATTCGTCTTCAAAAATCTTCAGTTATTCTCCCAAATCAAGTTCATCACCTTCAAAGTAATCCCCCCCCCGGATACAATGCACTTATGCCAACGGCTTTTCCAATCTTCGAAACAGTTGTTAAAGTCGGTTTCCGGGATGGCCTTCCGCTTTCTCTTCGATTCGGCGATAGAGTCATTTTTCTACACTATTCTCTACTGCGGGGACACGACTGATTCGTGTTACCACAGTAACCAGCAGTGTTGAAATGACTTTTTTCCATAACACGAGCCAGTCGTGTCGGCTACAGTACTCAGTATTGTAGGATTTTCTCCGTGTATCGACTCAAAACGGTGTCCCCGGAGCAGTCTTTTGAGTTTGTTGATATAGCCAGAAGTCGCACGATGCCAAATCATGTGAATACGGCGGTTGTGGAACGATATGGGTCGAGTTTTTTGTGAAATAGTCACGAAGAATCAATGCAGGGTGAGCCGGTGCATTGTCGTGGTGCAAAAACCAAGAGTTGTCTCGCCACAATTCTGGTCTCTTTAGGCGAATAGCTTCACGTAAACGACGCACAACGCTCGAATAATATTCTTCCTTGAAAGTGGGGAACGCACAACACCACGATAATCGAAGAAAATAGTCAACATAACCTTGATTTTTGAACGACTTTGGCGCGATTTTTTTGGTTTGCGTTACCTTCAGTGCCATATTCACTCGATTGATCGGTTGTTTCCGGGTCGTAAACATAAATCCATATCTCATTTCCCTGAATAATGCGTCTCATCTTGTCCGGATAGTCAGAGAGTATTGTTTTCCATACTCCAACGCGACGATGTTCTTCCAGGAAATCTAGTGTATTCGGTACCAATCGAGATTTGACGCGCCTGAGGCCCAAAACATCCTTCAAATGGTATTGACTGATCCTCTTGAAATGCCAACATCATCAGCAAGATCTCTAAATGTTAATCGACGATTTACAAGCACCAAATCTTCTATTTTTTGGATTTGAACTTTGTCAGTTGAAGTTGATGGTCGATCGGGACGCTTTTCGTCTTCGACACGTTCTCGGGCTTCTTGGAACTCTTTATACCACTTGTAATCATTTTTACTCGATATAGCCTCATCGCGAAGGCTTTCTGTACCATCCCGAACCAATCAGCAGCAGAAAATTCATTCCGCAAACAAAATTTAATACAAATTCTTCGCTCAATAAATGCAGACATTATCAAAATCGAAAAATTCACTTTCAGTAGTTTACAAATTGAAGCATATCTCAAACACTGATGAATATTTTGGTGTCACCCTTGGCACGGATATCAAAGACAGTCTTAACAACCTAAAAATCAGAGCACTTCCCCAAGTGAATTCGCGCACAAAGTTTAAATTCAGAGGTCACCTCAATTTTTGGACACACTCCCGAGCAAGCGTTATATCAGCACTCGCTAGGCCCTTACAAGTTCCCCGCTAGCCACTAGACTCTTTCTAGCCCTTGGCTAGATTCTCGCGAGACCCTAGACAGTTCCATGGATGACGTTGCTGGGGCTAGTATGTAATTTCAGACGAGTGCGATTTTGGCTTTGCCCGAACCTTCTTTTCTCGTGGAAATAATCACACGAGTCGAAATCTCGTACTTCGGGGTTTTTGGGGTGTGGATTTCAACAAATACTTTGTTATTTAGAAGTACAGGAGTGTTATTCAAAAATCAGAACAAATATTCAAACTAAGTACTGGTTTCTGATATACAGAAGTTTTCTACATGATCACTCATGTTCGTTATATTCGATCTTGGCAATTCTCGACGTTTATCTAATTCGGAATTCATATATTTCTCTTTTCGATTTTTCTAATTCTTCTCTTTCGCCTTATACATTTCTTGTAACTTCGTTTGATTTCCAACTTTTCCACCTCATTTAATCTCAACTTCGATAACATTTATTCCATAAAGTTTTGTCTTCCGTATACATCGTGATCCATTATTTATTCATACGTTATTACAGAAATCGTGGAATTCCATTTCATTTTATTATCGTCTTCGGTGTTTTTGTTTTTTCATTCATTTTTATTATGTTCCAATATCATTTTCCTCTGACATCTCATTGATCTTCTTCTCTATTTTTCTTAGTTCATCCTTCCTGAAACAGATCTCTTTCATCCTCTTTTATTATTTTTCATGTATGTAGTTGTATCTCATCCCATATCTTCTTCCTTCTCTTCTTCCCTTATCTTTATTTTCTCACAAAGTTCTTATATTTTCTTTCTAAAATACATTTATTCATCATTTTTCTCCATTCTTGTGTGATCTATATTGATTCATCTGAAAAAACATCCAAAGAAGATGATGAATAATAAGGAAAAAGACTTGCAAAGATATTTCATGTAATAAATTTCTTGTTTTAACATGATTTAAAAAAAAATCTGTGTACGGATTGTATCTCGATCAAAAGAATTCATCAATTCAATCATGTTTTCTTGCCTCGCATGTTTTTTGAGTTCTGTGGAATGTAAATTCAGGCATATGCATTTTGTTTATTATGAATAATCATGAAAAAATATGTAAATTTTTCCCACAAAAACTGAAACGCTTGATCGATTCTGAATACGTTGTTTCATTAAATCGTCAACAATATTCCATACTTTGTATTTTAATTATGAATTGATGAATGATTTTTTTCCTGGGAATTGTGATTACGGTAGAAATGAAATGAAATCTATTCTTTTGTAGTAAAACGTTGCAGATTTTCTGTCCAACTCAACCGACATCATTCTTGTGGAATGAAATTTCATTTTATAGGGCTTGTTTTATTGTTTTTTGTTGATGCTTTTTTTCACTACAAATGGAAAAAGATCTCTCATGAACCAAATTGGTTCAATTTTGCGATTTAGTTTATAAAGATGGTTAACTCCTACCTTTTTCTGATTAAAATAGGAGTTGAAAGGACAACAAATGATTTTGTTGAGAATTTGATAATTCTCAGGTAGGGGTTGTAAAATTTTAAGTAATATTAAATTATCGGGATTATATACCACTGTCATTGGGCCAGTTACAATTTCATCCGTTTTTGATGCAGTGGTTGAAAAAAAATACTCAACAGAAGTAAAATTTCATGTATGCATTATGTCTTTACGTTAAATCCAAAAAATCATACATCCTGATTCATTCATTCGTTCACCACACAATACACATGGACCTCATCATTCAACAAGTGACTTTTTATTCTTTCTTATTATAAAATTCAACTTCTACATCAAAGGAAGTAACAAGGGTAACGAGTGACCAATTGAACATGAAATCACGAAAATATCAAAGCACAATTCACATCACCAAGAATCGTGAATCAATTTGTGACGAATGTCTGAAATTCGACTTCCCATTAGACATACAAAACCTACATAAAAGTACAACGATCGTTACTCTTGTTATTTCATCGATCATCGAAAATACTATAGAAATTTACTCTTCCTTTTTTTTATTTTAGATCAAGCTGTATTCTCGAGAGTGCGAGTTTTGAAGGAAAAGATAATATTCAAGCTCAAAATCGCAAGGAACGCAGGAGATTTGAAGAGAAATATCAAAAGGATCGAAATCTTCATCATGACACGAATGATCCTTCAAGAACCCGGTTGGAAACTCGAACGTAAAGGTTCTGCTCTTCTGTTGAGAAGAGATAGTTCTCATCATTTGAAGACATCTCGTGTATGCTTCCGATGCGACGTCGAAGTTCACGAATTTGAAAGAGATGAGGAATGGACGATGGAAACGGAATCGGAAACCGCAGCCAGTCCATTGGCGATGTGCGCCAGTTGCTTGGCAGCTTTATGCGTAACCGTCATACTTCCATGGCTATTGATCGGTGGTTAAAAATCACGAGGAATTACATTTCATCATAAGAATTTTGTTATGAGAGAAAGATATTACGAAAAGAAGAACAACCGTTATCGATCCATTCGATATTGGGAGAAAAAAGCGAGGAGAATAAAAAGCATCCTTTCGTGATATGAAAAATCATGAAAAAAGGAATTTCAAATCTTCCAAGAATCAATCGGCACGTCGAACGAGCAAATATTAGAGTTCCGTTTCACGTTTGCTTTGGAGATTTTTCAATAGAAATTGAAGTGGAAACTTTGATCTGTCATTTTTTTTTATCTCCGTATTGTTACGTGAACACATTGTTAAAAATCTTCATGTTAGACGGATTGAATTCAATCCATATTTTGTAATCCAAAGGAATTGATTTATGAAATTTATGTATATAACTCTCTACGTATATCATTGAAGATTGCTCTATAACGTTTCTTTTGTCCAAAGAGAAGTCATATTTTTCTCAATTTTACATACAAGAATGATTAATTGCGAGTGAGAATGACAATATTTTTCAGTAACTATTAGAACAAAGTCTTCAATTCTGATTGAAGAAATGTTACAAAATATTCACATTGGAAATTTGTAAGTAACGAACATTGGAATGACGTGGATGCAAAACTAACTACCTTCATTTGACTTACCCTTTGCAGAGATGAATTTCGAGAAACTTTCAAGATAAATGTAATTTCCTTCCAAGAATACCCTCTTTGCGCGTCCAGAGATTAATATTCGCAATGAAATTCCAGCACTCGATTCAGAATTTAGATATAAAAGAAATTAGAAATGTTGCAAATTGAAAATCATTTTCATTCTTGTTACAGAAGTATAGATATGATTGTAATTTGAGAGTATTGTTTTGTAATCATATTTCGAGAAAAACGAGGGTATGCGCATCTTCAAATTGTATATTACGAGATTTGTTGAACTTCGTGTATCTGATATCACAGAGAAGTGATAATCAATAAAACTGTTGTAGAGTGAATCATCCCATGTGATGAGAAAAAAATGATGTGACAATTCATTCAACGGTGCCTAGGATTTGATTCCTTTAGACGCTCAACACAAGTATCTACATTTAAGCACTTACTATACTTATGTGGATGAAATCCAGTTTTAATCAACCATCTTGATCAATTTTTCAGAATTCAAATTGAAATGGAATGGAATTGATTCACCCTGTTCGATATATTTCAAAAGTAATCATTTGCACGAGATAAATATTTGATCCATTCCATTCGAAAAATTGGCCACAATTGAAACTGAATACACCCAGAAAAATGATTCACGTGAGTATAAACTCGATCGATATTTCATCGAATTCAACAAAATTTGTTTTGAAATGAAAGTGAAAGTTTGAATGAATAATGTAAAATAGAAATGTAGTGAATCGAAGTGTGCAATTTTCCTTAGTGTGAATGTCATTTCGATATGAAGTGCGAGTAGATGAATTTCCGTATATACGAAGAAAAATAATATAGTGGAGTGGTATTATTTTGTCAAAAGTCATTGCGCGTATGTAACAGTCTCAGAAGTTTTCTCACAGAGTGTGGTTGAGATTATTGGTCTGGAAACATTCCATTCTATGTCTGAGATGAGATGTAACAGTAATGTAGTGAAGAATGTTAATTGTAAATTTTATTGTTTTATTTTTCTTCGCGTACACAGTAAGGTTTGTACAATACCAGCTTATTTTATTTATTCTAAATAAAAGTTTCAAAACCTAATCCAAACGCCAACATTTCTTTTCCACCTTCTCTCATCGACCGTGTTGAAAATCGTATGGGGGATTAAGGGGAGGTTCTCATCTAGCGACCCCAAAATAAGGTGATTTTCTCGAATCTTTTTTTCATGGAAGGAAGTAAATAAAGAACTTGGGGGTTTTCACACTTGTTAATTGAGTCTTTAAGTATATAGAAACATTTTTTTCAGTAAAAAATAATGCCATGGGAATTGTTGATAGGCGTTGAAACATAACCACCTACAAAAAACAGTGATCAATCAGGCACCACTATAGCAATTACCAAAATTATCAGAAATCAAGAATTCAAAAATTTTTATGAAACATATTGTATTTGTTGGAGGTTGCACCAATAAAACCAATGAAAAGTCCAAAATGAAAAAAAAATGATGAGCATGCAAACTTTTGATAGCGTTTTTACACCTTTTTCTCGCTCTTTAAATTCAAATGACCGCGTATTACAGAGTCCTGTTGGATTCACAAGTCCAACTTATACGGTGTCGTTGTCGTTACCATAGCAACACTGCTATACTTTATTTCAATAGTGATGTACTTATAGACTGTTGACAATTTTCGGATAAATCGTATGCAATTTCTGAATCACATGTGGTTGAAGCAATTTTCATCCACGTAATTAAAAATGTGTTGCAAAATTTATTGCAAAATGAATGGAAGTTCAATCACTGTTATGTACTATTATGATTCATGTAATATGGCCGAAGTTACAGCGATTTGAAATTGTTGAGCTCCCAGCTAATCAGACTTTGAATTATCATAGCTCCAAAACTAACAATGATACAATAGTTCAATTTTTTCCAGAGATTCGCCCTTCTCTAACTTGGTGAATGGGGTCAAACTCAAGTATGTAGAATATAGTGCTTGTGAATGACTTGGATTTGGAAAAAAATCTAAAAATGTTTACATCTCAAAAATGCAGCTTCCAAAATATGCTCCCATAAGTAAATTATTGCATTTTGGTTGCAGAATACATCTATGAAATCATTTCTGCGAATTATTTTACACCCTCTATACGGGTTATGTTTGATCCCAATGAGAATTGAATGATCGTATATCCATTTTATATGGTCATATGTGTTTTATATAAGATTTTTACAAATTTCATATATATATATATATATGAATCATTTTCACTAGGGAACTGAGATTCTAGTAACAGCTTGAAACTATACTCTAATGTAATTTTGGTGAAAACTGAATGTTTATTAGGCGTATAACTTGATTTTTCACTTTTTTCTTTCATTGAGTATGAAGTCTTTATTTGAAATTTGAATATCCATGCCCCTATTTGCAGTTTTAAAGAGTTACAAAACTTTTACAATTTTTTTTCCATGTGATAACTTTGACAACAGGACTACGGCAGTATTGGCTCGTGTTTCCATTTGCACATGAGATATTCATTGGTTGTTACAGTAAGTGTTCTTGGCTATCACATCACAATTCGAATGGTTCATATTTGATTGATAGCTAAACATTTTTGCTGTGGAAACTACATTACAAATATTATACAGTGGAACCTCCGAATGAGACCGCTCACTCACTTTCCCATTCGAACGGTTTTTGTCTTGCGTTAAGGGGATACTAGCCCTCTGGGGATACACTTATAGTTTCCTCACACATGGAATACACTGGGTCAGTTTGACCCAAGTGTTTTTTGATCGCTCATATCTCGGCTTTGAAACAACGTAGAGCAATATTTTTTTCAAATTCATCTCTGAAGTCTACAGAATACGAATCCGAGACCCGCTTTGCTCTACAGTTGATAGTTTTTTCAATATTCGAAGAAATGTAAAGGTACTTTTTCAGAGATATACAACTTTTCGATATGAAGGATGGGTCATTTTGACCCAGTGTATCCCCAGAGGGCTAGCGTCGGTATTTCGCATCATTGGTTAATAAGAGACAAAATCATTAGATTGAAACAGAGGTTCGATATCGGCGCTAGTTTCCCCTTAAGGGGTTACCAGCACTTACCATCCGAGCACTTTGATTAGAAAAAGGCACCCCTATACCATAGGAAGAGAGGTTGAATACCGTCGCTAATATCCCGTTAAAATGAGAATCAGCGGCCTTATTGAGAGGTTGTTGCACTGGGTATGGGTGAATTTAAAATCAAGTGCAGATAAATTTGTCCCTGTGCTCAAATATACGTCTGACATATTCTATTCTAGCGACTAGTATTCCAATATTGATAATAAAGTGGTAAGATTGAGGCAAGGGCTGAGGAATATAATCAATTCTACAACAAACCTCGAAATAGTGTCAACCCTTCAAGTATATTCCATTTTTCGTCAAAAATTGATTTTATTCTTGCATTTTTTTCACTACTGAAATGAGATATTTGTGAACTTTCTGTCATTCCACGTTAATCTGCGCAGTTTTCCCTCCAAATTAAGAACAAAGGAAGGTGAAATTGGTCGAATAAGAACCGAGTTCTCAATTGGTAAAGTTGCGTGGTGCAAATTTGCACCTGTGTATACTCCGAAAGTGTGAAAGGATGTGTGTACTTCAAGGGTTAATTCATCACTCATTTTTTTGAATAACAGTCATCATTCTTGTTCACGGAGTGATTTTCCATGTAAGCTAATCATGTCCTACTACATATCAAATAAGTGTATAAATAATTATATTAGAATGAAATTTTATTTTGTGATTATTGAAATTTGTAATGTTGGTTTTTTAGACTTGATTTTGAATTGATGCAGATATATGGGACATGATTAACTTACATGAAAAGCTACTCTTTTACCAAGCGGAACTACCCTGTTACTTCAAAAATATTGTGGTAATAAATTAACACCAGCTCACACTATTGACGCTATTTTGAGTTTTGTTGTAGAATTAATTAGTCCCTCGGTACTTGTTTCCAACTTGCCACCATATTATCAATATTTAAATCCTAGTCGCTGCAAAAGAATCTTTGACAAGGGAGAAGAGTTTATCTGCACCCAATTTTAAATTGATTCATATAGTTCCATAGTTTATTCTCAGGTATCCAAATATTAGCAAATTATTTTTTCAGTGTAGACATTCTCCAGTTTGTGTGAAAAATCTAATCATCGCGTGAATTAAATCAATTGTTCTGAGATGAATCGAATAACTACTGTTATATATTTGTATACAGTAAAAAGATTATTATTTAATTATATGAATTTTGCAGAATTCTACCTAGAGTTTTTATGACTTTGATACATGTTTTGTATAATAATTGTGAATAAATTCTAGAAAATCATTTCTCATCATCAATTTCCATGCGTAGTCCGTGTGAATTGTGTAAGATTTCAAATGAACAGATACTTCCAAATATATTTTCGATATAAATATGCATTAAATTTTGAGATAATTTCTCAATCAATGTCCCCTTATCCTTCCATTTCAGATATATTATAAATTTCCATGGAACGTTCAAATATAAATTATAAGACGGTGGTATTCAATAGAATAAGAAGAATCGCTATAACGAAGGTTAATCAAACGCTCCGGGTACAGCGTGTTGATCGGGTGTTGAACGGTGGTTTTTATGCGGTTTGTATAGACTATGTATGCATGTATGATTATGATGACTGATTGGTACAAATTGGCTCCAATTGTCCTCAATTTAATATCGAGACTTTAATAATCAACTGATCGTAGGCGGCATCTGTCAACGATACATTCAATAAACAGCTTTTGCAGTAAAAATAGATTCCTGCCGTAACAACACTCAGTATCAACGAACATTTAAATGTGTAATTCATATATGATATCGGTAGTTGGCGCTTATCGGCAAAGTAGGCATTATTCGAACAGTATAATACAATTTAACATATTGAGCAAAAATAATTCAATGAATATTTTTTTCTTCCGGAGATTTCATTCGATTGATCGTTCTCCATAGAGTTCCATCGAAGTTTATCTCTGCTTTTCTTTTTTGAATTTTATTCTCATGCGTACAGTGGAGAACCGTCATTGAAAACTCTCAAGCATCGCACTGAAAGCAATTAACGAATTCATTGTACCGGAAAATTCCTGTTAAAAAGAATCTGGGAACATGAAACAAGGGCAACATTGATGGCATTTTATCACATATTCTATGAATTTCATCTCAACTCCAGAAACGGACATTTTTCATTATGAGGTTTATTGTACGAAATTGTTGTAGAGCGTTTTGATAAAAATGAAAAACTAAATAAAATAAAAACATGCGTATTGATACGTTATTGTTTTTTTTTTTGAGTCGTATCGTTTCATGAATATCCGGCTTATGTGACTCTTGGGATAATATGCAAAAACGATAACATCCATGACATTCCTTTTTAGGAATAAAATGAAATAATTTATGAGACTCAAGATAATTCTTCATATCCATGCTCCAAAATTAGCTGATTCCAAAGCATCCCATGTGAAAAAATGATATATAGATTATATATAGAAATATATATCAGTTCTCGACATGGGATGGAACTGGAGAAGTGATGCAAAATTTCATGATTTATTGAATTTATTTCTGGAAAGCTATGTCATAGGTGTTACATTTTTCCTGAATCAACTCTTTTCCTTCTGCTCATATGTATAATCTTTCGAGTGAAACGGTGCAGATGGAGTAAATAATCAATGAATTTCAATGAATATGTGATCCCTGGGTGAGTGTAGCTGAAGAATTGATGATCAAATATCAAGATTCCAAGTGAAGCTGAAGCTAGTAGTAGACCGCGTTTATAAACTGAGGTAATGTGAATTTGAATTTTTTCAAAATGCATATTTTCAAAGACTACGATTCAAAAATCTGATTGGTGTTGGTTTCATCATTCTACGACAATTCTTTGATGAGCTAGAGAGCGAGTCTACTAGCTCAAATCAGCTAGTTTCAGCTTCACAGATTTCAAAGTTTCCTTCGTATTTACTGTATCTTTCTATCGAAGTTATTAGAACCCGAGTCTCTCCTTCAAGATTCATGAATTGAATAGAGAAAATTAGTAGTTGCGTCGATTCTCTTCACCAACTGTTAAAAAAACTGCAAACAGAGATCTAGTAACTTTGCACGTTGGGAATATCTTTAACGACTATCCCTTACGAGCGATTCTTCCATTCTTTCAATATATATTCTCATTTTGTCCTCGAAACACAGGGAAAATGAAAGAAAAACATGGACGTCTTGTAAGCATCAGGGAAAATTTACATTTTAAAAAATATCTTTCAACGGGATGCGAATATTGCATTGCATCCTAGAATTCTACATAAATAATACTGAAATAGTGAGATTTTTTCACTCGTAAACCGACAATAACCGCTGCTCAACGTGCAACGCCTGATAGTATGCAATTTTAATTCTGGCATTCGCCTACACTGTTAGAAAAATCTGTTTTAAACTTGACAATAAAATGTTTATGTAAAAAACTTCATCATGTTATGATATTGATAATATTAGAAATATTCATATGAAAAATTATTATTAGCGTATATGATCGATATAGATGGTTTTAACATAGGGAATTCAAATCGGTATTATCCTCAAGTTTTTCTTCAAAATATTCATACAAGGAAATCGTAATGAATATCAACGAGTTACACTGTAAAAAGTAGGGAGTGAAAACGACACCGAGAAGGCTACCCTCGTGTGTATGAATCCACTGATCACTGTAAAAAGATTCCATCTCAAAATTCAGAAAATGTGACCGTAATTTCGTTTAGTCTCTTTTTTCTGAATTTGCTGATAAATTTTATTGAATTTTGAGAAACTTTAACTGAATTCCTGAGCTGATTCTGAAAATTCAGTCATGTTTCTTAAAATTCCGTAAAATTTGTCTGAATATTCAGACACAAGGGGCTGCAAAAAATTACAGTCACATTTCCTGAATTTACAGAAGGAACTTTTTCATAGTGATATCCATTCAGCGGCTTTTTCTTAGAGGTGGGCGAATCTTGACGAAGCGAATCTTTTGTATAAAGTACTTATCGAGTTTTGATAAAAAATTTATAGAATTCGATACAAATCCAACATTTTTTTTATACAAAAGATTCGCTTCGTAAAGATTCGCCCACTTCTACTTTTTTTCATTGAATCATTCTTATCAACGAGGATGCGTAATTAGAAAATTCCGTTGGATCTAGCGACTTGTCGGCAACAGTGCACTGTCAGAAATATCTGGAAGTTTTCCTCAATCTACATATTCTACATGAGATTACTGTAAAATAACGTGAAACAACTATAGATTATGTTATAGAGTTTACATCAACCCTCCGTCTGTGAACGGTTTTTTGGTACCCTCCATCTGTAAACCAGGGCCATCTGTTTCCAGCCGTTGTTCAACTAATTTAAAATGATAAAACAAAATCGGAAAAATTCATAATGCTCTTTATAAACCTTCAATTCAACATATCAATTATATTATTGTTTAAAATTGAATATTTGCTCATATTTTTGTTTAAAAGAAATCAAGCAAGGAAAGGAAGCAAGGAAGACGAAGGGTTAAATTCATGTAAAATGCGTATTCAACTGAATTCATGCACATATTTGAAAACAACTTCCAGCAAAAGTATTCAAATTGATGCAGGAATTTTTAACAGTGTGGTACGACCCGCTGAGACTGGTCATGAACATTTTCACCAAGAAATAACTCCGTTTGGAGCCAAATAGACACGATTTGGTGTTGAATGCCATTTCCCACCGTTTATTTTCTTCAGTATATGATGCGGAAGGGAAAATTTTGTATTATATCGTGAACTGATGTAATAGTATAACAGTAATCAGATTCGTCATTGGGAAAATTATACTCGAGAAATAGTATTAAGGGAGGGTATTGGGAGCGTACTTACAATGTAGAAAATAATGTTGAATTTTTCCCATGATTTGATAAAGTCCTTCCTCGCTTCTCTGAGGATTCGACACTCAAAAATCGGAATAGTTCCCTCAAAATGGGAGAATCATCCTGCATGTTTTTATGTGAAAGCAAATCCCTTGCGATCAGAGGATGTAATTCACCATTGGAGTGAGGAAAAAACTCTCCATGATTTTTACAGGGTAAATAAAAGTCAAGAATACGTATTCCAATTGGGAATCGTTGTAGCTGTTCTTTCAAAAGGAATATTCTTTGCGATTTATCTCAACGTCGAAATGCTTAGAAAAGTGTCGAATAACGTTCGTTTTGTTTTTTTTTGTTTCAGCTGCCAGACTTGGACAATCTCGATGAAAAGGTGAGTTTCAAACTTACAGTTCATTGATCTCTCTTGGTGCCTGGTCAGTTCATGCGGAGTTGAATGATCCCAATCGAAAAGATCCTGAAAAATAATCCCAGTGGATTCTTTTTTGTCTCACCGATAATAAAACTTTCTTATATGCAAGCACTGAGGTTTTAAAATGATAAAATTATAAGATAAGGAATTGAATGATACGAGCATGTGATTTTTTATCTTTGTTTGACAAGTATGTCTTTATTTTCTAATTCATCGCATATAAAAGGTGAAATTGGAAATTCAATATATTATGTCAGTTGATCAAATCACTTTGAACAATTGAACAAATTATTTCTTAGAAATATAAAGAAATGCACACGTTGTCGGCTTTATGAATCATCGCCCGTTAAAATGGATATTTACTAATTATTCAATAGCTTGTCCATAATCAGTCGTTGAGTGACTCAAGCATTTGTTTTTTGTTTCACTGTATGAGTACGAGGAAGTCTGTCTGTTACTTCAGAAAAGGCTGCTTTGGATTAACATCCAACGACGTGTGAATTGGCACGTAATGCACGACTCTAGTCTGTGAATAATTGCTCGCACTTTGTTCCTTTTCTTCTTAAATGTAATGCTCTCTTCTTTCCCTTCTCGCAACTTCAATAAATATATACGTATATATATATAACATTCGAGTACGGTTCTTGCAAATTTCTAGCTTATGGTGTATTTTATCATGAAGAAAAACAAATTCATGATTTTCAAAATTGTTTCTTTGATGTTGTTCAATTGGAAATTGGCAGACGAGGTTGCCCTTATTATACCCCCCCGAATGGATCCCATTGGAATGAATTGAGGATTTGTTTTCTAATTCTTCATATTTCATGAAGTATCAATATCTTAATTTAATCTCATTTGTTTTGAAGTTCATGGTAGTGCTTCGAAAATCGAAGAACCACGCGCGGACATTCAAAGTCTCGCAACAGTCTCGCAAATAGTCTCGCGTTGTCTTTTAAGTGTCTGTACCTTACCAGTACCTTAGCGAGATCTCGCTATTAATCTCGCTTAAAGTCTCGCATAGTATTGCTTTAATTCTTAGAAAAGAATAGTACAAACCTAGTTGCATCATTTCAAATTCTAAACCTTGTTTCCAAACGTATGGAGAATTTTATTTTCTCATTGAATTTTTATTGATGCATGCATTGATTTTCCATCTCTCACTGATCGATGGTGGAATTTTTCGCTATAGAAAAGACATTTCCTTCAAAATGCATTTCTGTTTTAAAGTATTACGATAATTCCTTGAGAAGGTAATAGGATCGGCAACTCAATCATTTATGATTTGTATCATTGGTGAGGAAGAGATAGTTATTCCATCTATAAATCATTTCCAATCAAATCAAGTTCATATGAATTTTAAAGGTCTGCTATATTCATACAGTATCATAGGTGATCGACAAGAGAGTCGGATCTTCGATCACGAAGATCTAAGTTCGATTCCGAATGAAATATACATATTTTTCATCGATTTTGGGTCAAAATCTAAAATTTCTTCAATAATTTCGCGAGATGATCAGCGAGACTGTCAGCGAGACTATTGGCGAGATCTGATTCATATTTCAGATTGTTTTATAACCGAAACTATTTGCAAGATCATTTCCAAGACTATCCGAGATTCTTTGCGAGACTATTCACAAGACTGTTTGCGGGACTATGCGAGATCGTGTGCGAGATACTGAATTTCCACGTGGGAACTTTTTCGAGGTTCGTAATCTTTCTATATTTAATCATTCCAGTTATGAAGAAATGTAAGTTTGGCTAATGATTTGTCAAAATCATTCTAATTCCATTTCAATATATCCACTTTATCTTTCGGTTTACAACTTTCCTTACGCAAGTTAGATGATGGTTAATGATTGGATAATGATCTTGGTACAAAATTAGGTGAATTTCAAATAAAATTTGAGTAAATTTAAGCAACTTTCATTTTGTTTCACTGAAATTTTCGAAGTTTCTGATTTTTGTGGAGAAAATAAAAAGAAGTTCATCTCATAAACATACGTGTTTTCCATGAATTGATCTCTTTGTTCTGATCTTGTCAAACTTTTCAAACTTCGCTTTGTTGCATTGTCATGATTTTTTATTTAGAGCCTTATTTTTTGTCCACATCAGAGTTGTCAAATTTAGGGGTCAGGGGCCGTTGGTGTCCCCTCAATAAAGCTGTCGTCCAAAAATTTTAACATGTCGAATGGATTAGAGCATAAATAAATATATAAATTTATCTACGGATTTGAAGCCTTCAATAAAAGAACAAAAAATTCAATGATTAGAATAAATGGACGGAACATCTAATGTGTACATCAGATGTAATATTCTTTTTTGTTTGCATGACAGGTCCTTTTTTTGTTGAACCATATGTGCAGCAATTTACGCATTCTCTATCTCTCTTCTGTGCATCCCGCTTCAGCAACTAACAGAAATCTCCCATCATGCGTTCATCCCACATGCCATTTCTCTGATCACGAGTTTCCATTACTCCCATGTCTTAAAAGAAACGTTTTGTTCGCCGTATTCTCCGCTAAAATTCGCAAGATTTTTGAGAAATTTCTGAAAATGCGAGTGCAAAAAATGTATCCAACAACTTGGTTTCGAAACATTTAAAACTCAACAAAGCTACTTTTTCAAGTGGATTTATTGCATTATAAAAATTAGTGTCTCTAAACATAGCGCGAATCTGTGGTGCATCAAATACTCCTTCTTTCAATTTTGTTTCATCAAATGATTGATCAAAAATCGTTAAAACAATGGTCACCCTGTCGGTAATTTGTATACATCGTTCATATTTGATATATTTTTCGATCACATCGAATGTATGCAAGGTTTTCCCTCTATCAATGCGTCGAAACGAATAATTAATTGCTCTTTCTCCAAATTGATTCCAGCAACTAAATCGGCCTTGAGCCAACTACATTCAAATGCACTCTCGTTGACTTCCGCTGCTGTTACTAATTTGAAGTTGTCCTTACAATTCTTATTACCAACTTCTATTTTTTCATCACTCGGAACTAAATTCTGCGACCCACTTCAGTTCATTAGCTTAAATAAATTATTTTCCTAGTGTGCAATCTCGTAACGGAAAAAAATTGTATGCTTCTTTCCTCATATTATTCTCACAAGAACACGAGAAAAATATCTCATTGCGAATCGAGAATTGAAATTGCGAATTTGTTTTTCTCTTATATTTATTCTTCGTGATCAATAACTGAAAATATTTGAACATGACCCGATGAACGATTCGTAAACATTGATGTTTTGATGTGCCTGAGAAACTACTCCCATCGATTATCCTTGCTCCTCATACTTTTTTCTCCCAATTTCGATTCATTTTTACGTCATCGATGATCGACGCCAAAAATATCAAGGTGTCTTATTATTAAACACGCTAGTGAAACGTATATATGACACGTACGTAGGCGCCATCGAGAAGTCATTAACCCAATTGATTCCATTCCCTTGATGTTGTTGTTCGGACGACTTTCACCAAAAAGTACGAGGGTGCTCTTTGTGTTTGTAAAAACATAAATATGCTTATAAAAAGAAGAAAAAATTTCCTCCGCTTTCTTTTGCGCGTACAACCAACAAAATAGTGCCTGAAATAATCGGCCGAATAAAGTCGACCTCGATGCTTTTGTACAGACTCCACTTTGAATATGCATGCAAATTCCATCCTGTTTACAATGAATGTATCTGGCAGGCGAGCAAAAGCTGTTTGCTTGATCATCACCAGTGACACGGATATTTTCTTAACCTTTGCATCAAAATCGTTTATTCAATTCAAAATATATTTTATTGAGAAATCTCTCCCGTCTGTGATTTCACAGATTTGGTTCGTTATAGAAATTACGAGGGACGATTTTCGCCTATCATTGAGATAGGTATTATACCTTGAGTGTGAGCGTTAGAAGTACTTTTTGAAATTCGGTGCTCTTACTCACATTATTGGCAAGATGTCCAACCAGAAACTTATTATTCAATACGTTTCTCTTGGCATGTTAGTAGGTGAAAAATGATTTAAACCCTCTGAATATATTTTCTGTACCTTTTATTATTTGGGATAAAAAATTTCATAAGAATCAGTGGAGAGATAGGTTCATGATATTTTCCCTTGGCGGATAAGTTTATTCTATCTGTTATCTCGTTCATACAAAGAAAGTGATCGTTTAAATCACGAATGGTTCGAATTTAGGAACTGCTTTTGATTATCAGTGGTTTGAGTGTAATAGCAAACGACATAATAACATTTAATGCGAAAAGAGTCAAAATCTTCCTCATAAATGAAAAGACAAATTATTCATCGGGTAAACTACCCAGTATATTAACGACTCATAAAAGAAGTACCTGTTGCAAATAATCCCTGATATTTCTTTGCAAGATAGGTCTTCAAACGTCTGAAAATTAAAAGAAAATAATTTTCCCATTACACTTTCCGATTTGAAGAACTCTTAAATACTTTCACGAATTTCGAACGAACCTTTGTTCAATTTGATTCTTGTATTTGATTCATTCGAAATCATACGTGAGATTAAAGTGCAGAGAGAAACAGAACCAACTTCCAAACCTGCAGCACGATATTGTATATTTCAAACTAATCGAATGGAACATTCATGAGTTAGAATCGAACTGAATTTGTGTATTCGGAAGACCGATAACCAACGGATTTCAAACCGTGAAAGTAATCCTTCATGAAAAGTTTGATCAAATGTTCAATAAAATTGATGTGATCTCGAGGTTTACGTGGATGTATTACGATATTCGACACCTGAACACAACGAAGAAGAGCAAACACGAGTACGATATTGACAACACCGTCGAATCTATTGACTCGTCAGCAAGGAGGCGTGATTGTGATTTTAACAAAAGGAAAAAGAAATAATATCGATTCCGCCTGCTCTCCCTGCTATCATCGATGACGCTCCATCAAACATATTTTCATTACGTAAATGATGTACCATTTATTAATAGTAACTACGATTTGGCAACCACTGCTGTTTACTAAGATTACTTATCCATATACGGATAGGTTACGTGTATAGTATATGTACGTATTACCAATAAACAAATACACATCCGTACACGAATCAAAGTTTTTCTCCGCCTATTTTCGAATGAAAATACATACGAGCATGCGCATATATAGCGAATTCGACCATATACATGGATGTACATCGCGGATATCTCTGTCTTTTGTCAACCAATTCTGATAATGAAGAATGCAGATATCCTCGGTGCACATCGGTGCGTCTATAGTCGAATTCGCTAGTAGATACGTTACGTATTCTACAAGTGATCTATTATTCGAATTTATGAGCGAGTCCTAATTTGCACATAATGTGCTAAAGCGAGCTTGAGAATTTCAAAGCAGACATTATACCATGTGGGTAAGCAAAGCGAGTCTCCATTACGAGGTAGCAATTTCTGATCAGGTATAAAAATCTTCGTTCGCTGCGATGTACATGTGAAAATGTGATATAAACACCTGCAGTCTTGCAAAGAAGGAGTAAAGATCGTGTAATATCGAGGAATATATGTAATGAAATTGAAACGTGGTAATGTTTTATATATGAAAACACGTTATCAAATTTAATTGATTCTAATTAAACCCTTGATTAGCTATCAGAGAAGAGAAACGTGGGTTACAGATTATCAATGATTGCGTTTCAATATTGAATGACTTTTTTATCCAATAAACAATAATGAATTTCAAACAAAATAAACATGAATTGATCAGAAAAGTGTGTTATTGACAAAGCTTCATAAATCCTCAAAACTACGCGCGTGAGTTGAAACGATCTGTTTTTACAAAACCCTATGGGGGCTATGACCCGTTACAGGCAACGGTATTGTGTCAGTAAGGAACAATAATTCCCGTCGAGTTACAAATTAGGTTCTAAAAGAAATGTTCCCTTCCTAGAAGGGAGGCGAGGCCGCTCATTGTTTTTTATATAAGGATAATGATAGATTGTATTCATTAGATAAAGAAAGCGACGATTCACAACGCTCTAAACAAGGATAGAGATTAATCTACAATTTTCTTCAAGGGAAAAGCGTCGGATCTAAAGAAATGCCGTATTCGTAACTTGTAGCTCATGTGGAAATTCCCAGGAATGAATAAACGGTCTAATACTAGCGAGGATTTATTTCCCAGTTTCTGACAAAAAAAATTGAGCCGTTACTGTACCATCACTGTTTTTCAATTGGTCCCATTTATCTGATGGACATCACACAACACTGAGCCTTGAAATCAACTCTGGCAAACCCGTACCGCTGATCTGATGAGCTTAAAGTCATACCGGTGTTCAACCGACGATTGATGTACATTTCGAACAACAAATCTCTCGAATGGTCTTTGGTTCGAAGTAATTCAATTTATCCAAATTTCCTTCTTGCAATGAGATTTTTAACCTTTGGATGCCGCATAGAAACAAATAGAAACAGTTAGATTTTGAATCCGCATAAACATGGACGAGAAAACTACTTTTAATATATTCTCGGCCATATTTATCTCACATTCAATTTCAAATACTAATATCTAAGCTCTCTTTCGAACTATTAAAACACTCAAGTGTGTATCAACGGCGGGCCCAATATAAGTCCAGGGTGGGTGCCCATGCTGCCCAACGTGGGGCCAAGCTGGGGGCTAGCCTTGAGATGATAACATCGTTCCCAGCTTGGCTGTATTGCTTTGCCCGAAAATTGGTAACACCATAGGCCCAGCATGAACCCAGACTAGGCAATCAATACTGCCCCTCCTTTTTTTTTTTGAAATTGGAGAATTGCTTTGGATTCTACCTCAGCGGGCATGAATTTCAGCCCCACTTTGGTCCAATCTTGGGCCTAGTGTTGAGCCACATCATGCATATATGGGCTCAAGACTGGACCAAAGTGGGACCAAAATTCATACACGCTGAGGATTGTACACACATGCTCGGGATATATATTCACCCCAATCTTGGCCTAACGCTGGTCCAAATTGGGGCCAAGTTCAAATGTGTCCGCGCCAAGATCCATTATTTTCATTTGCTACCAACCATAATTGTATGGGAAAGCACAACAGGGCCAAGATTGAGCCAACATGGGCCCCATCGTCATTTCTCAATACTGGGTTAAAGAGGATGAACTCAGTCTGGGGCCCATTGTCATTATAGGCAATGCACGCTTGGGCAGCTATTTGATTTATTCTCTTATGCCATTCGTGTCTTTAATTGAACCGCTCCATATTCAGTGTAACATCGGTTTTAGGTAAAATAGGGGAACGCGAGAAGCAATTTCAGCATTTAGAACAGTAGTAGAGAAAAAGACTCAAGTTAAAAAAGTCTGTGTATATAGGTTTTGTAGATATACAAAAAACATACGATAATGTTGATTGGGAGAAAATGTTCGCGATTTTGAAAAAGGTAGGCATTAATTTCAAGGATAGGAGAATAATATATGAATTATATGAAAATCAAACCGTGATAATAGAAATAGAGGGTCAAGAAGGGGATGCACAAAGACTTCTCACCAAAAGAAACAGTTGATAGCTCGAAGAATATTAGCTTAGCAGTAAGGAAGGAATTCTTGAAGAGTTACGTTTGGTGCACAGCATTATATGGTTGCGAAACTTGAACGAAGACTTGAAGCTTTTGAAATGTACTCTCTAAATCTGGAAGAGTGAAAAATCGCACGTTTCACTCCACTAAGTGTCAGAAGTGAGCCTGTCCGCTTCGAGTGGAATTTTTACTTGTTTCGAGTGACCTTTCACTCTTTTAGAGTGAAAAATTCACTCTAGCATCGGAGTGGTTTTGAGTTTCTAACCTCAAACCTTAGAATATCACTCTAAAAGAGTGGGAATTTCACTCGAAAATTCGACTGGCTCACTTCTGGCTGGCTAAAGAGTGAAATGTCACTCCAAAGATTTTGGAGAGTAGAGGGTTTCATCAGACTGGTCATAAGACTGATTATTTCATGATAATGACATATACAGTAATGAAATCATTCCTGGGCCGGATGTATCAGAAAAACTGAGCCATAAAATGCCTCAATTGTGCCAATACAGGTTCATACATATTCCTAGTACCGGCAGTATCGTATCCCCAGTACTGGGCTTTATGTAAAACGTTGTTATCATTTCAACTCCAGGTCAGTACTATACATATTTGCCAGCACTGGTAACTCCGGCAATGGCACTGCGCCAGTATAGGGTTGGATTTCGATTTCCACATGAGAGGGTATTCAGGGTGAGAACAGATCCCTGACGATAACCCGTTCCATTGTAAAAAAAACTGTCTGGGATAATACTTGGTTGATTGTGGAGTAATTGTAAATTTGATCAGGTTTCTACCTTTTAAGTTTTCTGAATAACCCTTGATTCATTTTGAAAATTTTGAAGACTTGGTTAGAAAACTGCAGACATTCCCTACTCGGGTTGTCCAATCTCATTTCTATACTGAGAAAAAAAGCAACGTGGTCACAGAAACGATGCTCGCATGGTGAAGGATTGATGGTTACAGTGACTTGGAATTTGATTATGATAATCAGGAAAACAAAACAAAATCATATAAATCTGGTTGTGACAACCACATGACATGGTCAAATTCAAAAACATGGTTATGGGAAACAAGTCAATTGTCAGGTCAATGAAGAACAGAAAAGGAAATCGAATCATCCGATTGATTATCATTTAATTTGATTGGAGGCCACATTGAGTGAATTGAATACAGTAAGAACATAGTAAACGGAGTTGAAATAAAATTTTCTGTGATAGTATACATCAATACGGTTTTCCAAAGGTATCAAAAGATCCTCGCCATCGTAACATTGAGATAACAATAAAAAAATAAAAACATCACAATCTTTTTTAAATTTTCTGAACAAACTTTCCGGAATCCTCCCTATAATTCCACAGTTAATATTTTGCTGTACACGAACTATCCAATATACCTATACATAAAAAAGAATGAATACGAAATTGATCACTGGGTGCTTCGATTATGGCTCACAGCCAATTCCCATACTTTTTGAATATAGGGAAAGTACAACTTGAACATCAAAGAAGTATCTAAAGTGTGGGAATTGGCTATGAGCCATATCATGACGACGAAACGAACAGTACCATATTCATGTTTTCTACAAAAAAGAGGAATGTAAATTGACAATATTCTTCATTTGAATTATTATTCTTCGAGTTTGTAGTCAACTATGTTTGAAGTTCCACAATGTCTGAAAAAATAATACAACTGAGTAAATTGAATTGAAAATTAATATTATATCAACTTCAATTTCAGATCCACTGTTTTAAAGTGTATTTCATGTTATCGGAACATGAGATTTTTATCATCGATGATAGAAAAATACATTATCTGTATGTAATTCGTGTCGACGAACAGAGCAATTGTCAATATTTTTAATAGATCCTTGTATCGATAAAGCTTCAATCGTCAAATGATAATTAATTTGATTGAACGGAGTATCATCAAGCCTTTGAATCATCTAAATGTTTGATGATTATATTATATTACAACCGTTTGTTTTTTTTTGTTTTATTTTCACTTTATTCATGCTCAACTATTCATTTCTGCGAATAGAGTTCGTGGAGTGGCGAACGGAGATCATCATGTCATCGAAGTATGATTCACTTTTGTTTTGTTTCTCTTATTTTTGCACAAGCAAATACGTGACAAGAAGTTTTTAATCAGAGAATCTGATTAAAATTCAAATGTCATGTCTACGTGAAAATTTGATTCTTGTCGGTATGAAGAATACAAAAGTTTACACCGTCAAGAAGAGAAAATGATTATCATCTCGCAAAGGGGTATATTGAAATGTGCTTACTAGGCATATAGAGCGCTTTTTAGATATGGTCACAAACCAAAATGGAAAATGGAAGGGCGTTAAGTAGGAATGATGGATGACTTCCTCATGAGTGAATTATGGTAGTATAATCAATCAATTGTCATTCAATCTGAGGAGTCGAATCATTGATTGAGAATCTATTGAATCATTGGAAATTCACCCATTAGCGGATTTTATGGAGTTATCAAGATGATTCGTTGGAATGCACAAGGCATCGAATATCAACCCATACTAGCATGGCGCAACGTAGATAAAGTATGGCCAAGGCTTGGCAACCAACTGAAATGATTACATCATTTTATGATTTATCAATGTGTCCTTCCAATGAAGCCCCTCCATTGGTGCAGGAATGGCAATGAAATAGACCATCATTGGCAAGCAATAGAAACAGTTGTTTATCGATGTTGCGCCAATAATAAAACTGTAAAGAATAATTGACCCAAAAATATATAAAAAGTATACAATACGCATTTGACAATCTCCAATATATTTTATTTGGGATCTCGTTGTGTTCTCCTCATTTATCTATAAACAAATCGGTGTTTTGTGTCGCTAAAGTTTCCCATAAGAAGTATACACAAGATGGATCAGCGGGAGGAGCCCTCTGGTGTAACCTGTAACAAAGGACGATGGACTGCTCTTCCAAAGAATTATTTGGGTTTTATATATTCCTTGTATACATCTCTCACTACTCGCGAGAAACACTCGATCGGTAACTTAGCTAGCAATTTAGTCATCAAAAGTTCAAATTAAGGAGCATGTCAATATTGAGCCATGCCATTACCAATGATCGACGCTACATTGAAAACTTATTTTTATCCAGATTAGACCAAAGTTTGTGGCAATATTCAACCACCTTTCAAATGATCCTCACTCTCAATAGAATCTATCGTTTGGTCAATGTTGGACCAAGGATGAGCCTAGCAAGCGCCAAGCCTGGTGGAATTGGGAATCAATGGTAGGCTCACAACCGAAATTCGTTGGACACCAATATCGGTGCAACATTACATTTGTTGTTCATCAACATTGAATATTCATAGATTGCCAAGCCTTGGCTGTCAACATCGTGCCAAGCAATATTCTATCGTCAGTATTGGCGGAACCTAAAAATGTTTATATGGGAAGTTGCGAAGGCTATCGAAAAATTTGTGGTGAATTTTTGAAGAACCCTGAAATTCTTGATAAAAAATTGAGGATAAGGAATTCTTCATAAACGTTTAAAGGAATTTTGGCGGACTTTTTGTTACATATATGACCCGATGATACATGAAAAATCAAGGACAAGTCGAGAATGACAGATAAGTGATGGATCTGTGCGGAATTTTCGGAAATTCCTGCTAGGTCTCTGATGATCCAAAAGAAAATAGAAAGTCCATGGAAGATTGCAGAATTTTTAACGATTTTTCCAAGGTTACAGGGAGTTCTTCTCACATTTTTTACAGTGCAGCAGACGTAAACCAGCAGATCGTGTTTATGAACTGAGCTTATTTTTTTAAAATGCATATTTTCAGAGATTATGATTCAAAAGTCTTATTGATGTCGGTTTCATCATTTTACGACAATTCTACGATGAGCTAGAGTCCAAGTTTGCAAGCTCAAATCTGCTAGCTTCAGCTTCATCAAAAATGCATGGAAATCCGCGCATTATGGGGATCCCACACGGAGAAAAATTTGTAGCAGAAATCCCTATAGCAGTTTTGCGACACATGGGCGTTTATGAACATTTCTCCTTTAATTCGTAGTTATTTTTTTTTAAACTTATAGTAATATGTGTCAGATGCAAAGTTATTTTCACCAAAATGAGGTATGGATTACCATAATTGAAGGAGGAGTGCACATAAATGCTCATGGGTTCCAAAACTGCCATTATTATGGTAAACCCTGCTACACATTTCTCATACGTTATTCTTCGTGCACGGACCCTGTTCTCTTGTAAATTTCTTGGAGTGAAAAATCGCCTTTTGAGGAGTGAAAATACTGCAAGTCGAACAAGAGTAAAATTTCACTCTAAAGGAGTGAGTTTTCATTCCATAAGAGTGAAATTTCAACTCGCTTCGAAGCGTGAAATTCTATCCTTTCATTAGAGTGAAGTCCTGACTTCAGTCTTCATTTTTATGGAGTGGAATTCGCACTCTTATTGGAATTGCAGTATTTTTATTGAGTCAAATTTTCTAAAGTGAGCGACTGCAAATTCAATTTTCAAATTTCATATTATTTATTGCAGATCATTGAAAATTGAAGGTTTGTACGTCAGAATTGAGCGCTCGAACAACGTCTCAGAACCTGATCCAGTCAACCACTAGAACGAGAAAAAAAATCTTCAAAATGGAAAATAAAAAATATAGCCTGTTAGAACTCATCCAAACATACATTTTTCATACAAAAAATTATCTTCTACCATCAATAGTTTATAAGATAAAAATTAAAAAGTGAAAATTTTTTTCCCCTCAAAATCAATTTCAGTTCAAAGTATATTTTACGATTACTCAGCGAGAAGTCATCGGAATGACTTGAAATTTGGTATACGATTTCATGATTGATCCCCGAAGACAACTAGTGAATTCAATTTGTTGAAATATTTCATTATCCAATGAATATTTCAATAATGAACAAATGCTGTTGAAAATGCGCGCTTGCGAGTTTCCATGGGAGAAAGTATCGAAGGAATTTTCGATTTGGATAAACTCAAAGCGACAAAGTTCGTCGTCAATGTTCGAAGAAGTTTCCTGAAATTTTCAGATCAATCGAGTAAAAAGTGTGGGAGATATTGAACAATGCCGTGACGGTAAGCCAGACGGTCATTGTAAACATTGTTCAATATCTCCCACATTTTTTACTCGATTCATCTGAAAATTACAGGAAAACTCCTTCGAACATTGACGACGAACTTTGTCGCTTTGAGTTTATCCAAACCGAAAATTGCTTCGATACCTTTTCCCATGGAAACTCGCAAGCGCGCATTTTCAACAGCATTTGTTTATTATTAAAATATTCATTGGATAATGAAATATTTTAACAAATTGAATTCACTAGTTGTCTTCGGGGGTTGATCATGAAGCCGTACACCAAATTTCAAATCATTCCGATGACTTCTCGCTAAGTAATCGTGAAATATACTTTAAATTAAAACTGGTTTTGAGGAAAAAAAAATTTTATTTTTTAATTTTTATCTTACAAACTATTGATGGTAGAAGAAAATTTTTTGTATGAAAAATATGTATTTGAATAAGTTCTAACAGGGTATATTTTTTATTTTTCATTTTGATGAGTTTTTTTTCGTTCTGGTGATCGACTGGATCAGGTTCCGAGACGTTGTTCGAGCGCTCAGCTGGTTGTTAGATTCGGGCGCTCAATTGATATCTCGAAATATTTTTGAGAAATTTTGATTTTTGTTGAAGTTATAAACAAATTAGTTCCTTGTTAACACAGCGTTTTCTCAGGAACCCGTTGATGAAAATTGATGAAATTTAAAAGACAATGCTCGCATGGTAAAGGATTTGTGGTTACGGTGATTTTGAATTTGATTATGATAACCAGGAAAACAAAACAAAATCACATAAATCTGGTTTTGACAACTACATGATATGGTCAAAGTCAGAAACCAAACTTTTCTCAATTGTATGAATTCCCTTATTGTAAATATCAGAATTAGTTCTATAAGCTTTCTTTCATGCATTTATTATCTATACGATGCACATTTACATTCTATGCTTTTTTTCATTTTCTCACGATATTCTCGAATCTCTTCGAAACATATATTTTCTACTGTGTTCAATATAAGAATGATCATATTTGTCTGTCAACACATGAATCGTATAAAATTATGGGATCTGTTTCTAACAATATTCGATGATTTTATTTGATATAAATACGTGTTTCTCAATTCTCTTGGATTTGTTCAGATCAATAACATCGTGAAAAAAATAAAATATTCTGAAACTTAGGATGATAAAGAAGAGATAAATTTCTCTATGTTGCGATGGAAATTTAACTAGGGTAATTAGTATACATAACATTTCATACATATAGAGAAGTTGATGGTTCCTTATTGATTTTCGTTTAACTTCAATATATTGGTGAGAATGAAGGAACTCCAATCATTTTTACACTTGTTTCTCAAAATAAAATGAAAGGAGGTTAAGAACACGTGAATAGATGTGAGTCATTGTTCTTTAAATTGATGACACTGTAACCCTGTACAGCTCTGTCACATTCTTTAAAAATAAAATTGTATATCATCCCTTCTTTCCAATTGATGTGATCATTGGAGATTGATTTTCATTCTGTCAATGGCATCAGAGACCTCGTCATGTAATGTGTTAATTTTCTCACTATTGGTACGAGGCGCTCGTGCAACGCATAGATTGAAATATAGGAAAGAAACCCACTGATAAATTCGATTTACACTTTTTTCGGAGTTCCTTTTTTTCTTGAATGAATCTCCTATTACGTTACTATTGGTTGCTTCAAAGTACCAGCAACGCCACGTGTCTCTTTTCTTGTCTTATATCGGTCCAAGGGTTTGAACATTTAATATGCATATTTGTAAACTACACGTGCTTCCACAAAAGAAAGAATCAACCAATTTATAGCTGGTGTTTCGAACAGAAAACAGACGCGGAACTTTTAATAGATAGCACCCCCTCGGTTCAGTGGAACAAGTCAAGGACGAGTCTTATACGAAAATTCCATGTCGCGAAGTCAATATATATGTAAGGATTTACTGAGATGATGACACGAAGAATGCAAAAATTATGAGGTTCCGAATGGCATCAGCAGCTTCAAACTTTTTCTCTTTTTTTTCAATTCTCTTTTGAACTTGCACAAAGATCACATCAATTCATTACGTTTCACGTGACATAAATGTCAAGTAAAATGGATTTACAAGAATAATTGGATATGCGTTGTGAGGAAACTACAGAAAGAGAACTTGAATTTTATATCCACTGATTTTAAAGAGGAGATCTAACGAGGTCGATTTTTGTTTCTTATTCTTGTTATTTGTCTTTCCATCTTCATTTCGGTGTTCTTTATCTTACTTCTTCACTATCGTTTCCATTGAGAAGCAATCGAGAGTTTCAGAAGGATACAAATTTCACTCGATCAGAAACTTGATGGAGCGGATCCTAGTCCTTATCAGATTTCCTCGAAGTGGATATAAAGGATGTGAAAGTGGAGTAAAAGTGAACCAGCCTAGTGTATAAATATTCGAAATAGTATAAACAATTAGTTATAACATAATTGCCGATTTGAATAAATTTTGATCAAGTGTGGAGAAAATTTAGGAATTTCCAAAACAAAGAAGAAAAATAATATACGTACTATCGTCATTGGGTTTGATTTTTCATTGATGACCGCGGTCAAGATATTTGTCATGATCTATGAAATATTGATGTTTTTTTATAATAAATGATTCATATGATAATGTATTGAAAGAATCGAAAATAAACCCGAACGATGAATACTCAGCGAATATGTTTACATTGAGACGACAAACTTTGATGTTAAATTGGATTATTAGTAAATATGTTGAATTGATCATGATAATATTCTCCTACAATGTTACATAATAGAATTTATCGTTTCATTGGACTTCTTTATTTGCGTAAGTTTCAGTAAAATATTTGATAAACAGTGGCGTAAAATGAAAAATTATAGAGTACTATTAGATGGAATAATTATAATTAAGAGTGATAATGTTCAATTTGTTGCGTTGTTTGCTGAATATGCATCTATTGAAATTATCATTGCAGTGCACGCCAGAATTTGTAATTATGTAAAAGGTCGCGCGTGGAGCGTACAAGAAGACGCACGATGTACAATATAAATGCATTATATTGCATATTGATGCATATATATGCATATTTATAGAAAAAAAAGAACGTGGAAATGATTTTTAATATGAAATTTTATTGGGTTTCACTGACAATTAGAAATGCCTGATCTTACAAGAGAATAAAAACCTGAGGATCAAATGTTTTAACGAACTTGGTTCGATTCAAAAACAGTAATGTAACTGAAAGAAGAATTTTAATAATTTCAACTGGGGTGGGTATTAAATTTTGAAAAGTTAATTGCAAAAGTTAATGCAATTGATTTTAATAAATGAATTGTAAAAACAGTACAGCAATTTTTGAGATAATTCATTTATTCTCTCGTTACTGAAATTGGAGAATAAAAATTGAGTGTAATTAACAAATGAACTCGTAGACCAGGGTCTGTTCATTTTTCAAAAACAAGTTATTAAATTTTATGATACCTTTGCTAACAATATCAGATGAAATTTTTTCACTAGGGTACTGCGTGTGTTATCTGGGTATACTTATTCGAGAGCCAGGGAAAATTTTGAACACGGTCAGGGAAAGTCAGGAAAAGCTAAGGAAAATGATTTCAAATTTTGGGGAGACCCTGTTGAAAATAACACGCTTCGATGAGTCAGTAGAAGACAGATTTTTCAAAGAACAATTGAAACATTCTGATGCTTTTCTTTGTGCAGTTTATACCATTAAAATTCTTATGACAAAGTCATTAAAATAATTCCTGAAACGTTATAAATAGCGATATGCTTGTGTCAAAAGTAGCACAGCAAAACAAGTGACGAGTATGATTGGTCTACAACTATTATAGAAGACAGCGTCAAGGCGTATTCAGAAATTCACTATCTTTCTTCAATTGACGTGTAACAAAGAACAACAGAGGTCCCGGGGCGGGTTTGTTTTTCTAGCACAATTTTACTTTATAGTACAATCTCCAAAATTGTCATTGGCAATTCCGATGAAATATCGTTTGCCATAGGTTGATAACTTCTTGGGTTTCGCTTCCAAAAATTTGTTGCATACAATTCCGTATGAGCATGGTGGTTGCAAATACAATTCATGGTCAAATAAAATTTGGTCAATAAACTTTGAAATGGAAAAAGAATCGATGTATTCGATGCAGGGAAATTTTGGATCGATCCATGATGGATTAGACATTTCAAGGATCGGCAAAAGATCGATCTTTTCCTCTTCAGGATGATCGATCTTGGATGAATTGATCAAAAGATCGACATCACTACTTGCTGCTAGGCCTTGAAAATCTCTGACAAGGGCATCGTAAGGTCTTGCAAGGCCTAGAGAGTAATTAGAATGATTCTTCCTGAGCATATTTCAGTCAGGGGAGATTCTGACGAATTTTTTGCACTTCCATTTGCTCCATTTTTCAGCACAATTTAACTGTATGAAAAAAGATTTTGTGCGAATATTCTTCAGACAGAACGATCACAAAACCATTTTGACAGCGAACGCTAGAACTAGTAGCAATAGACATTTTGAGCAGAATAACAGGATCGGTGCAACGTAGTTTTCCACTCAGAACGTCCATAGCATGTATGTACCATGGGGCCCACCCGGCCCAACATGGACCCGAGTGGGTCAGACTGGGCCAGAGTGGGGCCAGAGTGGGCCGGAATTCATACACGCTGGGGGTTGTTTAAAGTTTTCTGCGAAAAAATGGTTGAAGTTGTTTCATTTGTGTAGTAAGTTTCAAGTGATGTAGCACTCTCTAAAGAAAGAGGCATACTTCGATTCAGCATGTTTTCTTGCGTACTTTCATTATTCATTCATTCCCCTACAGCAACTGATGACCTATCTAAGCCGTATTGTACTCAATAACTTACTGTCGGGTGAAACCGGGTAGCGGGTACGATCTCGATCAAACAAAAAATGGATCCAATGTATTTCCTGTTGCGATTGAGCATTAAATATTAAAAATAGTGCTCTCATCTAGAAGCCATTAACCAGAATAAAAAATTCCATGTTCGAGCAACAGAGAGTTAATTTTACCTCCGACGTTTCGCCCAGATTTGAGGCATTTTTAAGCCCAGAAACTCCTCGCCTTTACGACGTATTGTTTCTGTTTCTTTGAAAATGCCCAGAATCTGGGCGAAACGTCGAAGGTAAAATAAACTCTCTGTTTCTCAAACATGGAATTTTCTCAATTGAGTTGGCCTGGAAAAAATTTTTTGGTGCAAATTATCAATTTTCAGACATGTTTTGAACTCATGCCTGGTTTTGAAATTTGTATAGAATTTAACAGTTTGTGATGAAAATTTTACGATTCAGAAGTGTTTTGCATTGATTGAAATGAGAATCTGGTTTCACCTCACCCTTGGGGTAAAACTAGGTTTCTATAGCTTTTGACTAAAACGAATATGAAAAGGAATTGTGTTGATCTCAAAGCAAGATGCATGTACCATGGGGCCCACCCCGGCTCAGCATGAATCCCATCCTACCAATATGGGCCAGAGTGGGCCCAAGTTTATACACGCTGGGATTTTTGTTAATGGATGAATGAGGAAACTGAAAAGCTTCGGTTTGTTGATTTTTCGCTCATAGAAAGGTTACTGTCGCTGATTGAAGTTACGGTGCCCGGTTTTATCCGACTTTCACCTAAACCTGAGAAGATGGAAGAATCTATCTCGATTTTATTCACCAGTAAAACGTTATTTTCCACGCTAGGAAGTCGGGGTGCGGTGGGGTAGAGAGGGTATTAAGAATAATCTTAATCTCTAATATCCACCCCAACCCTCTGAATGTTGAAATAATAATGGATAAAATCGGTTGAGATCACATACCACACGAAGATCTCACATTCTTGTACGGTTATACCTAATCATAACATGAATCTGACGTTCTATGCAATTATGGAGGTCAAATTGTGGTTCCACTGATTGAAATACATGAGAAAACATGTGTAAAACTTTTTTAGAAAATAAACATACTCGTTATGATAATCCTGTCGTATCCCAGTTCTCCCATTCCAATTTTCGATACTTTTCCAAACTCCATCTCCCTGGCTTCTTTTTTATTGAGACAAAGGTAGGGCCTATAATTTTTGAAGTGTACTTTTGGCATGATTTTCTACACATCTGTCTCCCTTTCAAACCAAAATCGATCAAACACCCCGTGTGGAAATCAATCCTGGGCATCCTAAGGTAGGTCCTGGCCTCGTAGAGGTATATCTTGGGCATCCAATATAAGGTTGCCTATCCACGACCCATGAGGGCCCCAGTTGGGGTTGCCAGTATATTCTTGGAATATTTAAACCCAGGTATGCCCACCTGAGGGAAATTTCCACACGAGATCTGCTAAGGACCTTTTCTCTTTAGTGTAGTTGAAATCATTCTTTTGTCTTTGTCCAAACTTTCCATACACTGTCAGAAATATCTGGAAGTTTTTTTCAATTACGTACATGAAATCAGGTTCATATACATTCTGCAATAAATTTAATGTACAAAAACATGAAAAGACTATAGATTATGCTATAGTTTACATTAAATTTCATATAAAATGTGCATGAAACTGAATTCATGTACGTACTTGAAAACAACTTCCAGTAAAAACATTAAAATTAATGCAGAAATTTTTAACAGTGTACACTTCCGGATTCCGTTATGTCAAGAGAAGGTCTTCGGAAATCCTTCAAAAGTCCACTGCAGTTTCTTCATTGATTTTCTCCAAAAAGGCAATGTACCTTCGAGTCAATATTTTGAGAAGTTCGTCGCAAGTCTCTGAAAATTCTTTCAATACCATAACATCGAACGTACGTTCCAGAATTCTTTATAAAACAATTCCTTCAACCTGTCATCGTTTACACAATAACACAAAGCTTCTCAAAACATTTCATTTGCACGTGAGATTTCAGATTTCTTGTAACTGAAAATGGAACACTATCAAAGCAAACATCAAGCTGTAACTTCCAAATGAAAAGTAATTACAACCTCTCGCCTTTTCAATAATAAGTTCCCTGCAGAACTCTGCAGCAATGTAGAACATGTATTTGTTTTGCAAAAATTTATGTAGGAAATATTAGAGATACAAAGAGCGCTGAATCAATAATTTGACCCCACACGGAAAAACCGAGTTCATTAATATTTAGAAAAATGATTGTCAATTGAGGGAAAAAGAGGATAATTGAAGAATATTCGTGGTGAATTTATACCATAAGTTGATAGTTTCACTGTGAAAAATAACAATAGGACGATCAACCTTTGATATCTTCACTAAGAATTCTCAGCGACCTTCTTCCCGAAATTAACATTCATTTTTCTAAATATTAATAAACTCGGTCTTTCCGTGCACAAATTATGTTAATCAGTAACAAAAATTTCGATTAAAACAAATGCAATCATGCGTAAGATGCAAATTTCCAGTACATGTTTTGGATCTGTACGTCAGTTCGATGTGAACTTGAGGATATCATGTAAATGATTTTATCATGCACAACACCATCGTCAAATATTCAGATCTTAAACTGGTTTGATATTCTTGCGCTTCTTTAGGTGTTTGTTTTGCTCATAAATTTCATATTCGACATCTTTCACAATGTGTTTACCACGCCATGACCTTAAAACAGTTCCACATAATTTTTATTCCTCGATTCAACGTTATACCATTGCCATCGGGATTTAGCATTTTCATAAATCTGTCTTGGAGAGGTGGAATCATTTCATGTAGAGTCCTTGTTTACATGTTTTGTATTATCCGACACGTATTGCACCATCGGTTGACTCGAATATGAATTCTTTAATATCTTCATCTTATTTGAAATGAAAATACTTCAAAAATATGACTTATAAAAATTATTTTGTATCCTCGCGAATGTGGAAAATGGAATGAAGTTTGGTGTGGAACTCAACGAAAATTTTTGGTCAATAAAGTATATAACGCTGTCTCAATATAAAGAATCGAATATAGTTACTAATAAATGATTATGTTCGTCATGAAATACGAAAAATTAGTGGCTTGGTTCTTGAGCTTTGAGAAATTTTTTCGAAATTCAAATAGTTGCAAATAATACATAGGTTCGCCGATTCTCGGCCCTTTTTCCCGAAACAATACTGTTTTCAGACTGAATTTCAACGATTTCCTCAACTCAATTAAGGAAATTTACCTCCTCTTTGGTTCATTCACAAATTACATCCCGCAGAAATATCAAATCTTGAAGGTCATTTCACAGGCTATTTCCGTCATAGATCGATTATGTCAGAATTAAAAATTGCAGTAATTACGTAGAAATATGGGATTCATCAATACTGCTGTGTGGATCAATGCACAAAACTTACCTTGTTATCTCTCTGAACGTACTCCTTAATCAATTCCTCTGCGTTTTCCTCCCTTCCAGACAGTTCCCGTTTGGCGCATCAAATGGCGAGCGAAGCAAGCGCCATTTGAAATATCAAATAGTGGGCGAAGCGAGCGCTATTTGGGGTCCCGGGTCAAAAAGTGAAACCTGATTTAGCTCTGATTCGTTGCGTATTACGGACTGAATCAGGTTTGATTTCATTTTTCGCCCTGTTCTCAACCTAATCTTGCTTTTGACATTCTCATTTAACCTGATGGTAACTTTTCTTCGACCCGATTAGACTCTGGATCGTTGCGTATTACGGAGTTGATCAGGCTTTACAAAGTATCACAATATTTTGACTAGCGGTGTTGAAGGGCGAGTGGAGGGAGCGTTCTCAAATTTGAAAAGCGCGAGTGCCATTCGAAGCATCGAATGAAGCCAGTGAAGTGGGAAGAATTGTAATTGCACACGGAAAGACCGGGTCTATTATTATTTAGAAAAATGACTGTCAATTTAGGGAAAACGAGGATTGCTGAAAAATATTCGTATTGAGTCTACTAAGAATTCGTAGTCGATGTATTAACAATTGATAGTTTCACTGTGAAAAATACCAATGAAACTATCAACTGTTAATATTTTGACTACGAATTTTTTATAGACTCACTACAAATATTTTTCAGCGATCCTCTTTTTCCCTGGATTGACAGTCATTTTTCCAAACGTTGATAAATTCTTTCTAAATATTAATAGACCCGGTCTTTCCGTGCAGAGTCGCTAGCGCAGCAAGCGTCAATCTCTAAATCAGTTCTATGAAAGCCAACCTTTACAACCAAATGAGTTTGCATATTGCATTCAAAAAAGCATGAATCCATTATTGAGATGATAATATCTGAATACTCAATATCGTACAGCCATTAAATTGTAATGAATTCTTTATCACACAAAAAACATGTTGAAAAAAATAATAAAGATCGTCAGAAGAGGAGGAAATGATGTTTCGAATCCGAATGAATGTTGACATTAATTTTACATTAGTGAGATTTCATCAGCATCATCTTAATGCCATTTGTTCCCAGTTACCAGAACGGACCTCCCCTTTTCGACTCCTCTCGATAACATTCCAAAGTTTCTAATAATAGAAGGTAATCAGTTTTATCAGTGTTGAATTTTCAAACGTTGGAAAATCGTTCAGACACGTTGGTTCTCGAAGCTATCAAATGTTTATGAACATAGGAAGATTTGTTAAAGAACGAATTTTTCCAAGTACGGTGATAATAAAATTTCATGATAATGTTGATTCATTCTCAATGTTATCCTCGACATTTCCCAATTCAATCACATTTCATGCGAGCGTTCAAATATAACTTTGAAGGTGTATACGTGACTGTACGAGAGTTAGGATTTTCTGTATGTCGTTCGTATAATATAATATGAGATAATAGGGCGGTTGACCCCGCAGTGTATCACGACTGGACTATAATCCGTGCGATGACGTTGCTTCTGTGGATTTTTGCGTTCGTTATTCAACTGAAAGTGTACGTGTGTAAATGAACAGCACCGCGACGGTGTGTACGTGCATTCGTACGTACGAACACATACCAGAATGCAACGGGAGAGGAGGATTATAAAAAAGAAAAAAAGATGACTGATAGCAGATATTGAGGATGCACAGTCGGCGAGCATGTGACGCTGACTCTGTGTCATTGTAATAAAAACAATTTAAAAAAAGTAGGCTCGACCGAGTGTATATCAAATAATCGCACACTTACGTACAGGGTTGAATAATATGATCGATGAAAATAGAATTCAACATTGTACTGTTTTCATATTTCTCAATGACATGTAATTAATATCAACTTCTTTATTATTTTGTTGAGAGAATCGAAGATGTTTCGCTTCGATAAGAATCAACGATTGATGTACAGATTTGATTTTATACGAACTATATAACGTGTTATATTTGATTAAATTCTCGTCGTCATCTTCAGCTCTTTGAAGTTCAGCTTTCAAATGAATAGGGGGTTCAGAGAATGTCCAGATTGCAGAGGCGCAACGGGACTTTCGATTTATGGGATTTGTGGAAAGTGCAGCAGCTGCACTTCAACTCCACTCGGCCGACTCGAGGATTATTTCCAAAAATACTGCAAGAGTTTCACAAAACTTCGCCAGAAGGTTGAAAATGCGAGTCAAAGTTTAGCTTGTTGATTTGTTCAAATCTTCACAGACTCCGACCAAAATAATAGAACCTAAAATAGTCATGCGATTGATTTCATTGGTATCACTTATAATTTCTGACTCGAAGATCCTTAGATGCACTTGTCACAAATTTGTTATTGGGAATGAAAAATTTAGGACGTAATCAAACGAGATTTCCGAAATGTCCGAGGATCAGAATGATGGACATAGGAACATTTCAAAGACCATTCAAGTCTTATTTTTATTCGTATAGTATAAGCCAGGTACATTGGAAGACATTTTGACTATAACTCTTTCGATTCCTGATGATTTTTATCATCAGCTATGATCAAAGTTGTTAGCAAAAATGGTAAAGAGTGAAGAGCACCTACACTCAATAGTTTCCAATATCCCTGGCATACGCAGACAAATGGGACTTTTCACGCGATGAAATTTTTCTTAATCTACAGACTGACCAACGAATTGTTTTAATAGTCAATGAAATATGATTTCATACATATAACAGACTTGGATGACCATAAGTCTTAAGAACTCAAGGGAGAGTCGGTAGATTTGCATTTGGCGATACGCCCAATACCATAAAGTATTTTATTTTGAATACCAAATACTCTCAATTTATTTCTTCAATTTTCCTCGTCACTCTTATTGAGATCCAAAAGAGGATAAACAGAAGCATTCCCGGTTACATGAATTCCAATTTTTGTACCTCGATAGATTATTTTAATGGAGAAAGACAACACGAAATTCTTCGTGATATCGAATCGTAGCATAGTTCAGTGCATTTAAGAATGACGCAATGTACTTATGGATTTCATCAGCTCGAATATTGTGTTTGTTTTGGTATAAGTAGACGATATACAAGTATATCCACGTGCGATTGACTGCTCAACGTGGTAGTTGGCATACTATATAACGACAACTAACGTATAGTTAGACCTTGGTAAATGACACATTGATTTGAAGAATTTCAACGTCTCTGTTTTCATCCTTAGAATAAAATGCTTTTGCCAATGGATGGCGCCTGTCTGTACATATCTCACAATTTTGTCGCTCACTGAGAGATATGACGCTATGGTCATTTGAATCGCCAAACGACGTAATAAGTGCACACGTGCTTTGTTGTTGTTCCATTTTCGAGGCGAACAATAGATGATCTGTAGATGAATCAAAGGTTTATGAATGTATGAGTACTAATTATTATATTAGGGCTGCAGTTATAATCTGATTCAATAGTGAATTTAATATTCATTTCAGTACTCATTTGCTGGCTATAATTTCTGAAGAAATGACAATGGAATTAGCTGCTAAAAAGTGGTAGGGGGGTGTTGTAATTTTTGATTTTATGTCGAATTTTTATATTTTTCGTGCTGGAAATTGATTGAGCAACCCTTAATTCCGTCCGAATCATTTCGAGTTCCAAGTTCAGTTATGGAAGTTCCTTTTTTCCAGGAACTCATAGTTTTGAGAATTCCGAACAATGTCTCTCAATTTATCACGGTGAATCCAAGACCAAAACGAAGGGAAGTTATCTGAGTTCAGAGTTCTGACTCAATGTGAGTCCCGGTTTGAGTAACACGAATATCTTCCAGAATTCCATCATAGAACTCGTGAATGTTAATGAAACTTCTCGAAACTGTCATAAAGAGTCAAATAACTTGCTCTCATAGGGGTTAGGTTCGACTGTAGTTCTGGTAAATCCATTTGGGGTCAATCTGAAGAGTTTCATGTTCCCGAAAACGTACATCCCTTGAAACTCTTTTGTGGAAGTCAAGAACTCTTCAAATGCCCAAAACAGCAATCAAAGGACACCTTTGACTGCAACCTCGGCAGTTTAAAAAATGTCCGTAAGAATTCTCGAGGTCCAGGATGATTTCGAGAGAGTTCTTGAAGATGTTCCTGTCATAGATCTTGGAACTGCTATCACTCAACGGAGAACTCGCACCATTTTAGTGAGAATTGTAGACGGAGATAAATTCCTCACGCTCTAGTTAATGATTTGTTATCGTATTCCTTGAGTGTTCGTGGAGAGTTCTTGGCTGTTGAAGGGAACAAGGCACTCTCATGATTGAATCTAGAACTCAAAATCATTCGACTAAAACTACAGTCGAAATGCTGCAACGAAACCTGTCGAAAACTGACAATTTAAATACCAGGTTATTCAATATGTCTTACAGACTTGTCAGACATATTGAACGTGGTCTGTACGACCATGTTTCAATTCAGCAATCCACTTCTCTACCATTTGTCTCGATGGAGCAGAGTCCGGGTAATGTTTATCAAGCCATTGTTTGGTTTCCACTGTATTTTTTTCATCAAAAAGCAATGCTTTATCAAAACTTGAAATTAATTTTTTCCCATTTTTTTTTTCAATAACACAAATTGCTCCACATAAAATGCTATAACTCACGAATCAATAGTCAGATTGCTATCAAAATTACACACGTATCGTTTGAAGGTTAGTACTAAATAAAAATCATACGGAAAAAATTCTAGTAACGCGATCTATGTGTCATCCTACGGAGTTTTTGAATGGACTGTTGAAGATTCTGCGACGCGAACTCGGTAAGCGAGCGGAATATACGAATTCCTACTCATAGTACGCGCATGTTTAGAGAAGGCTGAAGCATGATAGAAGGCGGTATACACTTGGAATCTGATCTAATTTCTGAGTATCGATCGTAGCCGCTAGGCATCGTGGGTCGTTGCCTCGAGCACAGCAAGTAGAAATATTCCTTTTAGGATATATGAGGCGGTGCTGCCGCAAGGTTTAGCATTGAATCCTTGGCAGCAGAGTCATCCTGAAACATCCGCTTTGCAAAGTTACAAAGGTAAGAGAGTCCCGCTATAAAAAGATCGAGCCCGGCTATTGTCACTGCTATTTTTGCACAGACCAGGATCTTCGTAGTAGAAGGTGGTTAGGGGAGTGAGTGACGTATATAAACCACGATTCTTCTGGAGGCAATATCCAGTCTGAATAGGGTCCGGGTGCATTTCTCCATTTGCTGCTTCTATACAAATTCCTGGGGACCGGTTTTATATCCACCGTTTCCACATGAAAGAATTTTCTAAAAATTTCCAACTGCCTGTTTCTACATCTGTTTTTCCTACATCTTGCGTTCACATATTTTTCCGTTCCTATATAACGTCATTTTTCGAGGACGTTTCTACATCTGCTCGTTTTCACATCTGTTCGTTTTTACATGAAGTAATACTCTATGTAGGAATTCAATATTCCTAATAATGTTTCGCATTCTAATAGAATTTCCCTCGACAAAACTGAAATACCAGAAAAGATTGAGAAATTTGAAAGAGGAAATTAGTAAAATTTGGAGTCTCATTTTTCTTTTAAATTCTGTTATGTATCAATAATTTTTCATTTTTTACAAATGAACAACTACAACCGAAATCTGAATCATTTTATTTTTCCTGAAAGAATTACTGAAGATTCTTAGATTCTCTTCAAAGTTATTACGTTTTCCAGATACATTTTTCTTCGTGAAATTTTCCAATACATGTGGGCCTATTCGGGTATGTTCGAGCATAAATTGTTTATGAAGAACGATATAAATGTATTTCGTCTCATCAATGAAAGATCCATCATCAGTCAGTACAAGAAGGAATGCAGAGAACTGGATATTAAAGTTTGGGAATGAAGAAATAACTTTTTCTATCGTTTTCTTTTACGTGAGGATGTGAGCAATAAACCAGAGTAATGCTATGCACGATGATACAGGAACGTGCGTCGCATTATACACCACGAACACTCCAACATCTCTGCTCAGCAAATATATAAGATATTTTTGTTACATAAATATTGAATATGATTTTCAAGTAACTTGAGAGTATCTCTTACGACAAATTCTATTTTTATATCCACTCCACCCTGAAAAAGGTACTGCAGAATCATGAATAAACACAATTCTTCACGTTCTTCAGCGCACATTCTGATGATCTTTTATTACTTGCATGGTTTACTTCTTGTCATCACGATAAGTTAATATTTCAAATAATTTCTGTCTATTAGCAAATCTGATTTTTCAAAACTCAGTGAATCTACTTACTGTAACTTCTCAGAAAAATTCCTATCCGTTTACCGTATGTTTTGTTTTTTCATCATAATATCATGCACAATTCGAAATTATTCCAACAAATTGCGATATGATACTGATTTCATCTTCTTGAAAGTTTGATCTAATCAGTAATATGTTGCAGATCCAAGTTGAATCAGGTCGAAGCAAAGTGTTACCAAGATGAGATCCGGACGAAAAATCCAATAAAAATTGATTTCCTTGATAGCACGCTACAGATTGAAGTTAAATCAGGTTTTACGTCTTGGACTAAGTTTAACCTGAGTCTCATGAGTCTCGAAGATTTCATCTTAACGATGATGAACATTTTTTGGTAATGGAAAGGACGTATCGAGTTATTAAATCCACTCAGCTACAAAAATATTATAACCAACACTGTTGGAGAAGTTTTCGAATTTAAGGGGAGGTTTTCATCGAGCAAATTCCGGAATAAGGTGGTTTTTTCGATTTTTCTTTTCTTTTCTCAAGAAGGAAGTAGATTAAGAACTCGAGTTATTTGAAACTCATTAAATGGGTCTTAAAGTACATGAGAATAATTTTCTCAAGTTAAAGGATCCGTATCTCGAAACTTTGGAGGCGTTTTCCTCGAAACCATGTTCTTTAAGTTTGGCTCCACGATATTTCAAAAACTACGGATTGCTCTTTTTTTTCATTTATTGTGAAGCTGGTTGGATTTATTGCAGGATGAACCTAAATGGAGATGACATTTGCTTTTCATTTTTTATTTGACAGCATTTTAAAGAGCGAAAAAAAGGTGAAAAAACTCTACCAAAAGTCTGTCATTTTTCTAATTTTGAACTTTTCATTGGTTTTATTGGTACAACCTCCAACAAATATAATATATTTCATAAAAATTTTGGGATTTTTTATTCCTGATAATTTTTGTAAGTGCCGGATCGATCACTGTCTTTTTAGGTGGTTATGTTTCAACACGTATCAACAATTTTTTTCATGTACTCAATTGACAAGTGTGATAACTCCCGAGTGTTTCATTTACTTCCTCCCATGAAAATAAAATTCGAGAAAATCATCGTATTTTAGGGTCGCCAAATGAGAACCTCCCCTCAATCGCATGAACGAATAAATTCAAGAACGTGTTTGTACTGAATCGCTTTGTTTCAAGTCCACAAATTTATCATTAAAAATATCAATCTGTAAAATTAAATGTTTGGTTTGTGCCACCTAGTTTCACAATCTTGCAAAATCCAGATGGAAATTTCTCACACAATGCAGCATGAAAAGAGTTGCATGCGAGATAACAAAAGTTTGTCAAGGTTTGCAAGTATGACAAATTCAAACGGTATTCAACTTAGCAGCGCGACGAGTGTCATCAGTTATCTCATTCGTGGAGCTTATGTTCGAAGGATCTGGGGCCATGTGAATGATCAAGTTGTTGGAATAGATCAGTTTACGTTGTAAGAGCACGCTGAATTTGCAGTTTTGCTAAAGTGCAATTAGAGCACTCAAGTGTTTTCATAAACTACATTATTAATTCAAATTTTGAATCACACTGTCTCATTGAAACCAACGATTCGACTGTTCCTAGATTCAATGTTAATCTTTTCGATTATAAACAACATTACGTTGAGATATAAAACTTGAATTGATTATCTAATATCATTGGTGATGACTTCAATCGAATGCTTCGTGTAAATGACAACAAATTTAATGATGTGATTAATTTTTGTTTGTTTCAGGTATGTACATGTTCGAGAGTTCAAATTCAAGAAAGACTGTAAGTTTAACCATTTTATCTTCAACTTTTCCACGATACATGAAGATTAAATTATTTTTCCTAATTAATCATCCAAATATCATGTAACTTCGCTCGAATGTTACTACAAAAGAGATGTTCCATGTACCCTAGGAAAAAGATTAGATCTACTGAGATCTGGGTAGATCTTTTGAGATATATGGAGATCTCTTGAGATCTGAATTTTAGCGAAAAGAGATCTACGGAAATCTTTCTGAATTTTCCTATATTCTTTTGGAATCCTTGCAATATTGAAATATTTGGGAGCGAGTGGATATCAGAAAACTCGAAAGACCGTTGCCCAAGGTGAGATTTTCAGATGTAAGTAGATATGAACAGATTTGTAGAGATTTTCGCCAAAATTTAGACCTGATGAGATCTACTTAGATCCCATTAGATCTAACCTTGTTTTCTCGGGTGAATTTCAGTTGAATCGGTTCTTTATAGGACCAGAGATAGACTGAATCGATGTGGTGATATTCTTTTTTATAGCTTCACTTTGTGATCGCGCATGTCTTATTCTCTATTCATTCGATCCTCATGAACTTCAAATCAGATTTCAGTGGTGGTCCTATACACGGAGAGAAAAGTTACATTATAAATTACTATTTTGCCAGCACTTAGGGGACATACTTACCTATATGACATCATTTAGTCAGACACTTCCCGAGTAGAAATCGAACTAGCCTATCTAGCTAGCTCAATTATTCTCCATAATCGTTGATTCATTACTAGTCAGTATTTCTGTACAGTCTTTGTTATGCAGCCACTCTTCAACCACTGGAATGCACATTAGGGTTATCCCTAGCGAATCTGATCATACCAAAATGTTCAGTATCCTGTGAGTATCATTTTCGTACGTCGTATAATCAGTATGAATCTAGTAGTAATTCACTAAAATACCAAATCCTGATGAAAAGTGAATTGAAAACATACCGTGTAAATTTGTATACTTGAAGTATCCCGCAATATTTTCAATCATTCGGTATTTATTCAGTACAAATTCGGTATACATTCAGTATGAATCTTCCTTACCCAGTCATTACCGAAAACGTATCAAATTTCGGTATACTTTTGGTATAAATCAAGTTTGGTATCGGTAACAGTGTAATTTGAGTATAATTGAGGGTAAGAAAAATTCACAAACATACCGGATAATTTCAATATGATAAAAGTATGATCGCATTTCCTAGGGATAGATGTCACTGTATCACGGAAAAAACATTGCCTAGTAATCATCTCGTCATGGGCTAGTTGATATTAGACGTCTTCATCCCTAACAGCAAAATGCTGAACAAATATGCAGCAAATTGTTGAAAACAGTTTGAAGCAATTTGCAGGGACGTTGCGTCGCCAAATGCGTAACAATATGCTGTAAGTCTAGGATTTTAGCTTGAGTTGTTATCGTGTTGCTGGGAAGTTGCTTGGTTTCATGAAACTGTCAATCACATGCGTAGCAAATTCCCAGTAACTTCACAGAAACTTGATAAACAACTTAAGAGCAACGATTGCACAGCAACTTTTGTTGTATGGGATGGTATGTCATCTAACAATTGGCTCATAGCTGTCCGCTCTAACAGCACATCGACCGATTCCTACGTCGCATCCCCGTGGATAAATGGTGGACGTGGATAAAACGTGGATGAACGAAGATTCCACGTGGAGGCAACGTAGAAATGTCCGGGGCTGTACGGGCGTATTATTCTAGTTACAAATGGCGTTGTCAAATGATGGAAATGTATCGAATTACTCCATCATCACCAGCCAGTCGATTACGATTAGAAATTTGAGGTTATGCCAAATCGTATCGGAATTAATGATCTCTTATCAGTTTCTATGCATTTTTTGTCACAGTACCTGTTGGAATTTATTGGACTTTTTAGAGAGGGTTCAGTTCTGGTGATAGGTAACATCGTGTTGCATCGAAAGTATCATCTAGTGAACGACTAGTTACTTGAGAGTTTGATTTTATCCACAAAGAAAGTGAAGTTAGGTTATTCAAGTAATTTTTCTTCAATAACTACATGTTGACTAGGCAGTAAAAATTATAGAAGTTACTCTGTTGCCACGAATATACCATCTAGTCAGCACAAAGAGGCTACACGGAGAAAATTAATATGATAAAGAATCACATACAGTATTGTAACTGGAGGATATATGTTTCATAATGTCAACAGATACTATTCTCATGTCATTCTCCATCAGTGTGTATCGTGATCTCTGTGAGAGGTATGGTAAACGGCTCCATACTGATCGCCGCTTTTCGTCATACTAAAACATATATCCTCAAACTACTATACTGTCTAATGTTTTCTGAAATATATTATTTCTCCGCGTATCCAGTGAATATTAATAACTGATGAAACGTGGAATCATGTTATATCTTTGAATAAAAATGTTCAAATTAAGCAAACCAGGTGGTTCTTTTGTGCTCACGCCGTTTACACTTGATTTTAATTTGTATGAATAGCGGAAATGTGATTTCATCCTTACAATGTACGTATAAAATAGGAAATTATGCTCCAATGTATGCCAACGTGGATTTAACTCAGGGGACAGCATATCTGGCTCATCATCCGAGAGACCCGGGCTCGAAACCCATCATCGAGTAAGCGTTTTTCCAGAGATACTTGAAATATCTCAATCCACCTGAGACTATCAAATTTCGAAAGGGAGTCAGGTTCTTTGAGGCATCTGTCAGTGCAAATGGGTGGAAATGAAATTTCGATTTTTTTAATTTTAATATCATTACAACTGCTCCACCGCTGTACATATTTTCCCATCTAGCTACATTGATAGTTGATCTGTGTCAGTCACTGGAAGATGTAAGCCTTACATTACTACCTCTCCACTATCTAAGATTACTAATCAGTGATGAGATAGTACCAAAATTGACTAGCCCATATAGCTAGACAATGATGGGTTTCAATTTTCACTTGGGTATAGGCAAGTCTGTTCTGCAAGCAAAATAGTAATTTATAAAATAACTTTTCTCTCCGTGCAGTAATTCTAGATGAAGTTCGGTCAAATCGAGATGAGTCGAAGATGAGAAATAATTCTTGAGTTTTTTCCAACTTTTTCATGATTTGTTGAAGCGGTGTTTCATCCCCTCAAAATCACGGTCTACTGCAACATATTTCGATCTAAACAAAACCATCAATGGACACTTCTTTACCTTTCCTTTTTAGATTCCCCCAAGGGAAGAGAAAGTAACAAAGGACAGCCAAAACGAGAAAAAAAACACGTAATAATATAAAAGCGAGAGAAAAAAAATTTGCAAAATTTTATAGAATTATGAATCCATTCTTCACTCAGAATTTCATTTTGACGCAAAAAAATCACTTCAGTATTTATGGATATGATGTTAAGGAAGTAATTTCAATGCGTGTAAATGAATTCTCAGCATCATTTCGTTAATAGTCACATCGTCATAGTCGGAATTATTGCTCATTCCATCCGATGACAAGACTATGCACAATCTTTACATTAAAAATAAGCACTTTTCTAATCTTTGTTGATTGAAAATGATGAGTGGGTTATAAACGACGGTACCAACTTTTGATATAAAATGAAAATTACATCATTTTGCGATGATTACTTCACGTACGTACGTAATTTCATATACCCAAACTATAATTATCGATACACACGCAATACCGTAATTGGTAGAATAGATGTGTATCAGGGTTTCATAGTTAACTGCACTCTCCGCTGTAGATTATTGTGTGACGTCAAGGACTGGAACCAACAAGAACGTTTGAATCCACATGAGAGAAATCTAAAAACATATGAGGCACCCTTGGATTCATTTAACTTCATTGGAGCATAAAATAAATACCATTTGATGCGTGATGGTACAAATGCCTTTAAAATGGAAAACAAGACGATAATTACCATGCAAATGATTATTCATATCTTCGTCCATGAATACCGAATAAATTTAGACGTGAAACGGAAGAGGGAGCAACGGTGCAATCTGATTGGATTCAAAGAGATAAAATCAATGTATGTCATTACGTTCAATCGAAATTGCAGCTTCTGAATGTTGTTGTTGTTTTTTTTTATTTTCTTCGCTTTTTACGTGAGTGAAAGAAAATAAAATTCTAAAAGAAGATATTTTCTTTTCTTTTCGTTTTTCCCTACAAAAATACATTTTTTCATATCTCTTCAGCCGATTTTCGTTCATTTAATGATTATCTCATTTCACGAGCGAAATATTAAAATATAAAAATCTAATGCATCATACACACTTCATTTATATTATATTATCTGTCCCGGTTATCGGTAGGCTCATAAGTATTATATTATTTATCATTAGCTTTGCAAGTCTTGAGTTATCTCCACCCGGTTAACGAGTTATCACCGTCATTTTACTTCCCCCGATGATTACATTATAATAACTGCGTATCTCAATTTTCTTTCTCGATAACTCAAAGGTCTTCCAGACACAATGAAAGACAGATTGATCGATCATTCGGTATGCCAGTCAATCGATCGACCGGAAAATGTATTCAAAATCATTTGAATATTTTTGATCAGGGTATAAGATAATTGGATTTACGTCGGTCAAACTAAGTCGATTAAGAGGATTTGCGAGGGAGAATGTTTCAATAGTTTGAATATTCACGTCGTTTTGTTATTAGATTGTGGAAACATCTTCTTTTGGGGTTTATTGACCACTTCAGTCTATGCAGATCTCTCACCCCCATAATCTCCTCATTGATCAGTTTTTACATATTTCCATTTCAATAAATCATGGATGGATGGTTTTGTGGATATATTGGCTGAGGAATTGTTCGTCAATGCTCACTCGTGTTAACAATTCATTTTCACGATTTGAACATTGAAACAATCAACAGTTTTTGTTTATCAAGTGGTTTTACGGAGTGGAGTGAAGGCGTGAAAATTTTATTGTCTCAACTTTGGGTTGTTCATTCTTATTCATGACATGACAAAACAACAATAGAGATAAGAATGACTATTCGAAATGAGGATGAACTGTAGGTATTTTTGAATCTATGGTCACGTTTACGGACTTCTGATTTCAAAATGTTTCATAAACGTTGTATTCATAAAAATAAAAATGACGATGATGCCGAAGACATATTGGAGGTAACATTTGAACTACACAAGAAGCTTATTTACAATTCTTGGTAAATTGATAGATTAGATATTCTTCTCGGTACCACACAATAACAATTACCATTGTAACCTCCGATTCTAATATCTTAATTTGAATCTTTCATGCAAGTGATGAGCATCATTACTTCCCACTCTCATTTCTGTACAGTACGTTAGACCTTAATTTACGCACATTTACACAATATGATATAGAGTTGACTGAATACAACAACCGAAGACTTCGAGTTACATCAAACCATTACTCATGTTTGTTGTTATATTCGTTGTTTCATTTTTGTCGCTTTCCCATTTTAACTATCCGTCGTAATTTCCCATCGTAACGAAAGAACAACAGAAGTTTACGAGTTGGATGGTGTTTTTATTGCACTTGTGCATACTTGTGTGACGATTCGTTTCTGTAATGGACCTTGAAACGTTGTTGTCGTTATAAATGTGCGGTTACCAACGCCCGCAAAGAATTGTGTACCATACCATGAACGCATACTTCGAACATGTACATGTCTATCAATATTCGTATAACTTTATATATTTCTGAGTATGATGTCATGCATCAGAAGAAATGCTTGAAAACGTTGTATGTGTGTGTTTATTAGGTACATACGTATTACGTTAAACCAAAACCACACATCAACTGATAATGGGTCTATTGTTCAAATGGTTAACGTACGTGAATTGATCTTGATCATGATCATGAGATATTATACGCTCGGTGTTTAATTATATTAATAACGGATTATGACAATAATTCTCATTACGTGCGGATTGATGTATACGATAAGAATATCGACAATAATAAATGTGGATTTATTTGATAGGTTATGATTTTGATTACAGGCTGTTCACGTTATTACATGATATGTTGATTCTCATTCAAGATTTCATAAGTTTTACTTGTTGTATAAGCATTTTTACTATTATTCACGTACGGGGAGTGATGAATGAAATTCTCATTTTCCATTTGTCATATTATATCCTCGCGGAAAAAATAGCCATCACAGCTTAAGAAACTCTTTTTGTTGGATTTTTCACCAATTTTCAAAGTGTACATGTGAATACAGAAAATGTTTGATTGAACAAAATGGGGTTTCAGCTGTAAGAAAAAAATCTAATAAATGTATACTTATCAGAGTCAATGGCATAACAAGAGTTGGAACGATTGCAAATGGAAGCTGGAATTTCCACAACTGAGAATCGTTTCTTTGAGGCAACCCAAGCGTGTATTGCCTATAATGACAATGGGCCCCAGGCTGGGTTCATCCTCTTTAACCCAGTATTGGGGAATGACGATGGGGCCCTGTTGTGCTGTCCCATACAATTATAGTTGGTAGAAAATGGAAATGATGAATCTTAGTGCGAGCACATTTGAACTTGGCTCCAATTTGGACCAGCGTTAGGCCAAGATTGGGATGAATTTATATCCCGAGCATGTGTGTACAATCCTCAGCGTATATGAATTTTGGTCCCACTTTGGTCCAGTCTTGGGCCCATATATGCGTGATGTGGCTCAACACTAGGCCCAAGACTGGGCCAAAGTGGGGCTGAAATCCATGCCCGCTGAGGTAGAATCCAAAGAAATTTTCCAATTCCAAAAAAAAGGAAGGGGCAGTATTGACTGCCTAGTCTGGGTTCATGCTGGGCCCATGGTGTGACCAATCTTCGGGCAAAGCAATACAGCCAAGCTGGGTACGATGTGATCATCTCAGAGCTTGCCTCATTTGTCTGCCCAGTTTGGCCCCACGTTGGGCAGCATGGGCACCCACCCTAGACTTATATGGGGCCCGCCGTTGATGCACACTTGGGAATAAATATTGGATATTAAGATTTGAAGTACAATTAGACATTAATGAAGCGTTGTATTTCTTAATCGGTTATTTCAGTCGGAATCGGGATATGTGTGGCAATTCTGCACAAAAGAAAGAGTGAAGTTTGTTTACTTACGTAGCAGGAGTGTTGCAGATATGTGACATAAGAAATGATATCTCGTCGTATCCTTATTTATGATGGATGGAATTCCAAATGGATGGATGGAAAGAACGGCTGTGGCAGCTATCCACTTTTTTAGCACCCTTTTTTCACTGCCATAGCTACAATAATCGCAGTTGTAGCTATTTTTTAGCTACTGCAGTAGGAAATCGTAGCTGCAACTGCACAGGTTTTATATTTGATATTAGGATAGTCAGATAATTCAGCTGTTGAATTTTCGCTGCGGCAGCTAAATTTTTTGCTGCCACCGCTAAGTGAGTAGCCGTGACAGCTAAAAAATAACTTCCGTAGCTAATTTTCAGCTATCCAAATAATGGCTAATTATTTTTTTTTTGAGTGCTCGGTCAGGACTAGATTTGGAAAGATTTATCTTAAATCAGGCTCTAATATGGAATGTGACACACCATTGTATTAGAGCTCGACATAACGAACCGTGATTGATCAGTGTGTTCGACCTAACAGAAGTGATTGAGATCAATATTCAGTTCATGCGAATACTATAGTATCATCGAAAAAGCTTTAGGAGGTGCTGGATCTGAACAGTCCCAATCAGAACATTTGATGACATTAGCGAACACGAAAGTTTTCATATAGATAAAAAACATTATGCGATAATTCTTGATATAGAATTTTGATCACTTCGATGTGCACCACTTATCAAGTTGAATGAGAAGACAATAGTGTCCAGTAATGCGCAACGATAAGATAACGTTTCTGATGCGCAAGTACGTAACCAGCTCAGAATCAGCTCAGTTCTTACTTCGTGGAGAGAAAGCTCTCTCTATAACTACGCGTGATCATATAATAGTAGATATAGGAGGAATGAAAATGTTGACATAAAAAAACAACATCCACTGCGTCTCCTAGATAGCGATGAGCAGTGACATTCGTAAAATGATACGCATGTCTAGATTATTTTCATCTTCCCCTCTTTCTTTTCCTCTTCGATTGAATGTTCCTCGAGTCGACGAGTTCAAGTTTCAAAAACACAAAGGAATTATCATTCTACTTTTATTTTGGAATCTCAAGCTTCGAACTAAGTTTGTCTGAAAATTTCATGTTTTGATCCATTCTTCTCCGCTGGATGTTGTCGCTGGATGACGTCGCTGGTACAAAAATTGATTATCCGACTTCGAAAAACATTTTTATTGACGGGCTACTCGACCGTTTCTTTCCCGATGCTTCTCGCGAGTTCATTTGATCTTTTAAAACGTAAGGGTATATACATATGGATAATATTATACAATATTTCGAAGAAAAACTGAAGTATATTGAATTTTATTTTATTTTCACAAAGCCCCTGGTGAAAATATTTTACGCTCTCACAAATTTGTAACGCCTGTGCTAGCGCAAAACCAGAGACTCATCAGTACGTCGCAAGTATTTGATGGATTGGTTTGTTTTCCACTAATGTAAGCGCTTCAAACTCGCCAAGCGGGTATTGACAAGACTGAGAAAAACCAAGCTCGTCCTGAGTTGGCACATGTACCAGGAACATACCTTGGTTAAAAACAATTGGGCCAATATTGTTCTATAATTGTCCCGTTGTTTCCGAATAATCAGTCGGTCATGGTGCATTCATAATATCTCAAAAACGGCCACCGCGGCGCAAGCTTGGCATAAGCGTAGAAACAAGCGTTGGTTATGAACAATTGTGCCAAAATTGTACACACGAGTGCACAAGCATCCAGGCTCAAGCACACAAGTGATACTGATGTACCGGGATTGAATTTCGAATTCGACACCTTGCCCCAGTCTGGCTCAATCTCATGGAAAAAAATAATGTGGTTGATATTTGGATAGCTACACCGAGAAAAATGTGAGTCGAGAACATAGTAATCTTCGATATAGAATTCCAGCACATTTCTTAAAATCTGGGGCAAGTTTGGGAACTATTATGGGGCTTCTAACCAGGGCCGCATATTGAATAGGGATTATAAACCTGGCCCAGGTCTCAGCCCGGAAAAATTTCCACACGGGTTTAGGCCATCATCATTCAGATATTGTTTATTAAATGAATTTTAATCAATCAATTGAATCAAATCGGGCATAAACATCGGCTCAAGCCAGGCCTCATCTTCGTCATTCCCAAACTTGATGAAAATTTTCATGACAAGTGTTGGGCAGGTCTTGTGCCAGGCTTAGTTCGCGATTGGGCTATTGATTCAGACACACATGGGGCAGTGCACAAATTTGTAACATAGGTATATTTTGGTATTGAATTCAAATCACATTTGTTATGCAAACCATTTCAAGATGATGTTATATTTGAATTTCAATAAAAGCGTGGAAAATCTGATTCAAAAATTTCTGGGTTAATTGCTTTCAAATTTTCGGGTTGAAATCAGTATTAATATTTTAGAATTTGCTGTAGAAATTTCTAATAGCGTGGAGTATCTTCACCAGGCTTTTTTTGTATCGAAGTACTCTGCTAATAAGTATACATCTTCCCGTCGTGTTATATAGTTCAGAAGAATAATCTATTCCTTGATAACTCCTTCCTTGATCTATTCCTTGAAAACTTCACTAACGATTTCTACCTAATCCGCAACAGCAACGAGGGTTTGGGATATGGAGACTGATTCTCCGTCCCTCGTACGATCGTTGTAACCTCGTAACTGTTTAGAATCTAGGCGAAACGTCGATTAGCTTCGAATAAATGCTACTACTGCCCGTAAACAAGAGTATTTTTTGGTGAATGAAGGAACCTTCATTTGGGCATTAACAACTCTACAAACGATTCCTTGATGATCCCAAACGACTAAATTGATTCCTGTATTTAGGTGTTTTTTTTTCATCTTTTTTGACTCCTTGATTTCTTGTCTTGATGATAACTCTCCTTTTTACTCTTCTCACCCTTTATCTCGTGCTCATGAAGCTGAAACCATCGGCCAATTGTCGTAACTCTTGACTGAGCTTTATTTGAATGTTTTTTATTATCACAGTGAGTCACTTGGAATTACGTATTTTGGTTCTTCAAATACTTGATAAAATAAACTTATCAAAAGTTTCACCCCTCATCCGGGTGGGATACATTCTTTTCTAAAACCATCGAGTCTTGATTTGTGATTAATGATCCTAATTTCAGCATGTGATTTATTTTGCTCTCAACACCCTAGGACATAATCAAAATTTCATAACTCGTTACTCCTTCAACACAAATCAAGCCAAACGTCAGAGATTCGAATTTTATGAATACAAGAGTTATTTTTCAATTCCCCATTTCATTTCATGCCCAAGTGTGTATTAACGGCGGGCCCCATCTACGCACAGGGTGGGTGCCCATGCTACCCAACGTGGGGCCAACCCTGGGATGATAACATCGTTCCCAGCTTGGCCGTATTGTTTTGCCCGAGAATTGGTAACACCACGGGCCCAGCATGAACCCAGACTAGGAAATCAATACTGCCCCTTCCTTTTTGTTTTGAAATTGGAAAATTGCCTTGAATTCTACCCCGGCGGGCATGAATTTCAGCCCCACTTTGGCCCAGTCTTGGGCCCAGTGTTCAGCTCCATCCTGTCCATATGGGCCCAAGACTGGACCGAAGTGGTGCCAAAATTCATACACGCTGAGGATTGTCCACACATGCTCGGGATATAAATTCACCCCAACTTTGGCCGAACGCTGGGCCAAATTGGGGCTCAGTTCAAATGTGCCCGCACTAAGATTCATTATTTCCATTTTCTACCAACCATAATTGTATGGGAAAACACAACAGGGCCAAGATTGAGCCAAAATGGGCCCCATCGTCATTCCCCAAGACTGGGTTGAAGAGAATGGACCCAGCCTGGGGCCCATTGTCATTAAAGGCAATACACGCTTGGGTGGAGGTAAAAATGATTAAGTTCATCATAAAATGTATAAATCAAATTTATACAATTTTTCATTAAAAGTGATGCGGTCGTTGTGTATTGAAAATGTATAATAAAATGAGTTTCCTTCGATAAGTTCATCTAATTTGTTTTTAGAACGTGAAGAAAGTGTGCTCCGTTCAACGGTCGATTGTAACAACCTGTTGCGTTTTCAAAAGAGAAAAAATGATCTTCTTTTCTGTTGAATAACATACTCTGTTTTTTCCCACTTCATTCAATTTTTTTAAACTGCATGTAATACAATAATAGACTACTTGAAGGTTTAAATGACAGATATTACCAACTAGATATTTCGATAAAAACATCATTTATATTTTGCTGATACCATCTGAATTGTGTAAACTTCTCAGTTCGAAACATTGTGCGACTTTCTTACATTCCCAGTTTCTCATGTTCTCTTTTTCACATCAATACAAAAAGAATCGAGTGACTTTAACGTAAAAGAATCAAAAAAGGATTGCGTGGGGTTCAAATTTCAGCATCCTGAATTTACAAGCGGTGGAACGATTCTCACCAACAATGGCGTAAAAATTCGATTTGTGTCGATGGATAGATAGTTGAATAATTATAAGTGATTTGTGTGTTAATTAAGTCGCTTTCACGCCCGTTAATTTCGAGAAGAGAGCGTTCAAGTTCGAAGAACTCGTTCTCCCATCCATTCTTCGACCGAATAAGAGTTAGATTGACGTTAATCGTTCAACCATAGATCGAGTATCGTTAATCACTTGTTTGTTTTCTCATGTGCAACAGCAAAATGGCATCCTCATATAATATCGAATAATTTTCAGAATATTATGATATACGTATTTCATTCTGATTATGACAACCAGACTCAATAAGTCGTTTGTGATGAATGTAAAATTCATGAAAGTAATAATAAATTTGATTGGGTGATAGGAATTTCTTATCATTCTCAATAATTTCCCTTATTGAAAAGGATATAATCTGATAGAAAAAAAAACACAGTCTCATTTCTCCAGACCATAACCTCTTACACCGAGAGGAATAATTACTAGAATCAACAACATATTTTCTTATCCCGAGAAATCCATGTCTCCAAGAATGTGTATTCTGAATGCAAGAAAATTTTCCTGACAACAAGAGAGCATTCCTTGAATCAAAAGAATATTTTCTTGATTCAAGACAATTTCGCTTGGGCTTGAAGTATATCAGCTGTAAACCAAAATATTTATACTTAAAAATATTCAATTTCTTAATTATACAATGAGAAAAAGGTTTTCTTCTGACAAATCAACGCATTTGGTTGTACATTTTCAAGAGGGTATTGTTTCATACAAATGAGACTCATTCATTATGACAGAACATTGCGTTGAATCAAGAAATTCATATTTATTAACTATAACCAAATCATTCATTCGATCCAAGCTGATCGAGATTGATTTAAATGAATATGACTTGCTATCAAATTTAGATTTTTTATATCATAATCAGTATGAAGTTGACACAAAGAAATATGTGCTGTGTTTATCATCTTTGTGATGAAATAAATACCAATGAATATTTCTTTGGGCGTATCCAACTATACGATTGATTCACTATAAACAAATCTTGTTTGATTCAACGAATCCTTTTTCTCAGTGTAGTAATTATTTCTCTTAGTGTAGTTCAATAGCAAATATTGTGACTTGGAGATAAAATTTGTCTCCGTGTATTGCCAGTGTTTGCAAGGTCGCTAATATCTTGTCGTCACACATTGAGTTTCACGGTTTTCTTTTTTCCGGTCAAACATGTCTGTCGAGGTAAATAGATCAAGAGGCGACAGCAAAGAATCATGTGATTTTTCGTTAATGGCGTATTTTCAAGAATCCACTATCCATTACGAGCTCGAGAACAGAATCTTTCACTACAAGAGAATACATCACGAGCTTCAGAGAAGTTTTCTAGCAAATTAACATCTGATCCCAATTTATGCTCACGTACATACGTACATCGATATTCGAAATAAGATTTTAGTACGTTTCTGCACCTGACGCATGTTAAACTCGTGTTTCGTAAACTTTATCCCGTCTGTCCACGAACAATGACAGACGAACACCTACTGTGATCATACATATAGAGGAAGTTATACAGCGCATTTAGAACTCCACATTTTTTCAATACCTCTATTTGTCATGTTGCTGAAGTTTGAATCGTTTATTGAAACGACTTGATAATGTAATACTCATTTGGTGAAGACCTAAATTCTTGCGGTACATTCTTTAACCCTTTCCGACACCAGTCTTCATTTGAGGTGCTGTGTTCTAAGACCTTTTACAGTACTTTACAGGCGAATTGACACAATCGGCGACATTTTTCCTATTTGCCTAATGTATTTACTAGAATTTCATCAGGGGTGAAGCTACTGTAAATGATTAATTCATATTCCACAGTTACAAACACATCAAAAAACATCGTCCGATATATGAACTAAAAGAAGTTTGTTGTTGCAAAAAGTGAATTCGAGAGGTTAAACACCGATGATTTATCAAATTTTGTGAGTTTGAACTTTTGGTTCGTTCCTATAGACGATCCAAACTTCAGGATTTCATCACTTCATTATTTATCGTCATCGCGCAAAGACTAGCGCTGTTTATCAAACATAGAACATAGAATTCTGTTCCCCAATTCATTCTTTCAATTTTCACACGTGTATATAATCAATATTCTCAACATTACAGAGTTCAGTGTCTTTGAAGACTCCCAAACAGATGTTTACGTCGTTGACGATACTATCCTCGAAACATATCATCCGCGTTCTGGAACCATGACTTTTCTCTTACCTTCTTACAGAAGAGATTGAAATTATGTTCTTTAACCGATATATCTTTAATGACATAGATTTTCGGGTATCAAGTGCTTGGTTCTCAGTCGAATACATACGATAATCCTAAAATAAAATACGAGCTCTCATTATATTCAGCTCTTGTTTCTGTCTTCCTTTCTTCTTTCTCTCCCTCCCCCTCCCCCTCCCTCTCTACCTCTCTCTTTTCCCCGCAGACTCGTACGAGGATCTAAATTTACATTTGCTTATGAGCTAATGCCACAACGATATCTTTGGCTTGTTTACACATCGAGTTGCGAAACGTTTCTCTAGAGGATCGTTAGATTAGTTGGTGCACTGGTGCTTGTAATTATTGTTCGTTGTATTTGAAATTTCAAATCCGTGTGCCATTCCGAATTTAACAATTAGCGACAGAGAGACGGGGAAATACGAGGGAATCATATTCCTTCTTCCTCAAATCCACAACACTTTGAAAACAAGACCTCATTGAATTTTATGTACAAAACAAGTTCATCGACACCGACGATTGGTATGAGGTATCAATATTTCTTGATATTCTTCTCACAGGAAGAAGAAGGAGAATCGTAGAGGAAGAACATTCAACTACACATTCATAAAAATCTGAGAATTAGGAGATAATAATTCAAGAGAATTAAGAATTCAAATGTCTTATAAATCATGAAGAATTACATAACAGAGTTGAATAGTTTTTGAACATTGACTCTATTGATGGTGGAATAAATTGGTTGGAACAGTTGATGATCAATCATATCGTAAGAAATTTACATTAATTCACGCAGAGCTGTCTTCTCTACATTCTCAGGAGAAGTCGAAGCAGCTTTCCAACACACTGTCTTACGATACAAAGGGACGTTGATGCGTCTATAAGAGCACGCATTTATGTAAGAGAACACGTGCAGATGCTGCAAATCAGGATGCACGGATATTCTGATGTATGAGACCAAAAACTTTTCGGTGATTAACCCAGAAAACCCAGTGATCGTGCGTACATCGACCTATAACGTGGACTCGCGCGTAAAAGAGAAGAAAACATGATCAACAAGTAAGATCCTAAGAATTTCACCGAGCTGCTAGCAAACGTACCTTGGAAAAATGCCAAAATTGTAGATCTCGAATACACTTTGTGCTACGTTCAAAACTAACTTTTGAATGATAATGATTTCCATGTTGTATGCGTGAAATTTCAAACTTGCGAAACTCACGTCGATGAATTTTTGATGAATTTGTTTTGCGTTCTTGAGGATTTTTCTAGAAAATTTGATTTCACGTGTTGTAATTCGATTTGAGTACTTGAATTATGTCTTTTTCTTTCATTCGGTAGAAACTCACTCTTGAATGTATTTAGCAATCGATCTGTGCAATTTATGAGAAGTTTTCTCAATTCTGCAGAATTATTTGCTGGATTTGAATTGTTTGCTTATTGAGTCACATTAAGAGGGAAAATATCTTATTGATTAATAAAATTATTTGCAGGGCGAAACTTTTTGGATTTGATTGATTATTGAAGAAACATGATTCAGAATAGAGAATCTTACTTTCTAATGGATTTGTGGAGCGACTCTTCAAAAATTAGATTTTACTTTACATTGTTAAAAATTTGTCCTCCTGTGAACACTTTTTGATGTGTTTACAGGGTGTCCCAGAAGTCATCATTCGCTTTTATGTGGCATATTCTGCAGCCAAATTGCAATAATTTCTCGTTGGAGAACAATTTTTTTGAGATATGAACATTTTTATATTTTTCTGAAAATCCAAATAACTCAAGAGCATTGTGTTCTCCATACTTGAATCTCACACTATTGGCTCAGTTGGAAAACGGTGGATCTCTGGAAAAAAAATTGAACTATTCTATCATTGCACGGAGAGAAAAAATTTGCTGACGCAGCAAATCGAGGTATTATATATAGAATAGCTATAACAGCAATCGTGTTAGCTACGACAGCAATTTTTTAGCTGTGGCAGCAAAAAATGTTTGCTCCGCCCGCAAATTTTCAGTATTATATATAGAAAAGCAAACAAATTTCGCTGGGATAGCAAACATTTTTCGCTGTCACAGCTAAAAATTCGCTGCTCTGGCAAAAGGAACCCAGCAAAAGTAGATTTCGCTGCCACAGCGAATTCCTTTTTCTCCGTGTGTTCGTTTTGGAGCTATAATGATTCGAAGTTGCTGAACTCTGATTGGCTGGAGGTCCAAAAATTTCAAATCGCTATAGCTCTGGAACAAACAATGATAGAATAGTTCAATTTCATTTCCAGGGATCTGCCGTTTTCCAACTTAGCCAATAGTGTCAGGTTCAAGTATGGAGAACACAATGCTCTTGAGTTATTTAGATTTTCAGAAGAATATAAAAATGTTGATATCTCAAAAACTAAGCCTCAACAAAATTTTTTCAAACAGAAAATTATTGCATTTCGGCTGCAGAATATGCCACATAAAAGCGAATGATGAATTCTGGGATACTGTCTTGAAATTTTATTTCCGATTTGTGTTGACTTCACTCAGATTTCTGTTCTATTTTGGAAATTAACACCGATTGGGGTATAATTTCTGCACAGTTCGGGTGTGTATATAAGTTCATCAATTAGGTGTTAAGTTTTTTCAACAGTATACAGGGGAAAAAAAAAGACTCAGTCATACCAGCTATTTTTAGGTAGTCGTATTGAAGACAATTGGGATGATGAACGAAAAATCTGTCGGAAATAGTTCGTTAATGGTCAAAACTGTTTCGAGTATTTGCTAAAAATTCTTTTACATGAACAAAATATTTGTTCCTGCCAAAGAAATATCTAATTGGACCTATGCAAATAACAATTTCTTAGATCCAAAGAAATACTTTTGTGTGTTTAGGTGGATGAGAAGGGTTCGAAACTCGTTGGAATATCATCAAAATGAAAAATCAATTTTTTCTTCAAAATTTCAAAAATAAAGATGTTTTTTCAAAATCAAATATTAAATATCCGAAAACAACATGAAGCCTTAGCGAACGTTCAGATTAGATCTTTCTAGATCGGCCCAAGGTTCATGAAAGGTAACTTCTAGAGTCACAAACGTTTGACAAAGGTTCTACGAACTTTGAAATGTCCACCTTGAAATACTTTCAGAAAAGATAGATGGAACGTTCGTTGGAGATTCGTCGAAGGTTTGATGAAGCCTCACAAAACCATCTATACTTATATTAAATTTTATCAATTTACATGAATAATCAATCAATTAATAAACATAAATTAATGTATGTATAAATATTTTTCTGAAGTTTCATCAAACGTTCGATGAACCTTCAATGAACGTTCCAGCTATGTTTCTTGAAAGTATTTCGAGGCGGACCTTTCAACATTCGTAGAACCTTTGTCGAACGTTTGTGAGTCTAAAAGTTAGCTTTCATGAACCTTTGACCCGATCTATACAGATCTAATGTGAACGTTAGCTGAAGCTTCATATTTTCTTCGGGTAGATTCAACGAGCACGTGTGGATGACGTAGGAGATCCTACCCTTATATGTTGAGAGCAGATATTTAAAAGTAGTTGAAACAACTACTTGAGTTGATATCCCTGCCATCCAACGTACACCTACGAAAATCAACTGTCACAGCTACTTTTGTAGCTGGTCGAAAATTGTGTACGTAAAATAGTTGGAGCAGCTACTTATCAAGTTGGGAGAGCTATTTTTGTTCCCCACTTACTCTTATTTTTGCGAGACCAAGTTTTTCGATCCAGAATTTCTTAAAGAGCAACGGTTTCCACTCTTTCGGAGGCGCAGTATTTTCACTGTGAATTTTTAATCGAAGAGATTGAGAAAGTGCTAAGTGGTTTTGAACATTGAATAAGTGAATTTGTTATCTCCAGCAAGTTGAGAAAACTTTCTTCTAATCCTCCCTCATGGGGATACCAGCGGTCCCTGACGATGCAGCCCAAGCCAAATCTTTTCTGATAAATTATTTGGAAATAAATCAATAGAAGGAAAATATCGCTCTGTACAGACCATCTTTATTGATTGAAGAAGGTCTCTACAGAGTAATATTTTGATTTGATTCTTTCTTCTTTGAGAAAATTTGTCAGAATAGTTTTGGTTGTGTCCTTCTTTCACCAATGGGTCTGTTGGCATCGTTAGGAGTCGCTCGTATCACCTTATGAATGAAAAAAAGAATAATCAGGTACTGCAAATAGACCATTCATGAATGATAATTAATTATGATTATTCTTCTAATCGTAATCAATAATCCCCCTCATATGTACATGAACATACTTCATGTTCATATGAACCATTGATGATCATACACGACAATGATGAGAACTACTAGGATCACGAGAAGTTAATTTTAGCTTCCACGTTTATATTCAACGATATCTATCATTCCAAATTCATAATCCGTTTAATAAAAGAAACTATAAATCCATTGTTAATGTTTACTATTCTGTGAATTTACGATTTGGCAACAGCGTGGAATTTAATTCAAATAGAATTAAAATAGAATACTTGTTATTCAGATCAATACCTATAATCTTGCTATCACGTTCACATGTGTTGAAATTAAACATTTGATCTTGAAACAAACGTTTGCGTCCAAAAGGATATGATTGTTCAGACCAATAATGAGCAGTTCTGATAAGAAATTTGGAGCAAATTAGAGAGACACAAATGAATTTTAATAATGTAAAATATTTCTATGGAAAACTTAATTCAACGATTCAATGATTCAATGTTCGGAAGTAATTAACACGCGATTATTTTAACTCCACATGCCTTGAAAATACTGACAAAAATTATATATAGGAGGATAGAAAATAAAATAGAGAGTATATGCAGAGATTCACTGGAAAATGGTAGTAAAATTCCTATAAAGTTTGGAATTCTCAACTGAGTGTATGCTGAATTTCATATGCGTGTAGCGGAAATTGATTTCCTATCACTGAGAAAAACGTATGGCAAACATGTAGCACGGTTAATAATAATAATGGTGGGTTTGGGATACACGAACATCTATGTGCGCTTTCCCTTCAATTGTAGCAATCCATACCTGTTTTTGGTGAAAATAACTTTGCATCTGACACATATCACCATAAGTTCTCAAAGAATTACCACAAATTAGAGGAGAAATCTCCATAAACGTTCATGTGTGCCAAAACTGCTATTATTGTGGAGATCTCTGTGACAAATTTTTATCAGTGAACCCATGATCAGAATTTCCCGGTTGCTGCGTATATGAAAATTTCAATCTTTTTTTACAGTGTGAATCTTTGAAATTTTGCAATTTTAGATTTCGAAATAATCGGCCTTTCATAGAAATGACCTTTAAAATTCGATATTTCTCCAGGGAAGAACGAGTAATTTGCGTATAGGCAAAAAACGGGAGATTTCGTTGAATTAATTAGAAAACTGTTGAAATTCACCCTAAAATCGGTATTTCGGAAGAAAAGGATGGACATCGAAAGATCTGCGGATAAATTGGAAGGTTTTACAACACTGTGGAAAAAAAATCCACTTGGGACCAAATGTTAGGTCCTCAGATCAATAACCGTAACTGTGTGGAAAATGCTGATGAATTTTTACGGAATAATTGTGTTATCGATCATCCTATGCAGGAGATCTGCAGCCACTGAGGAGACAACGAACGAGAAAGCATTAGATCAAACTATCAGATTCAAAAATCGTTCTGCAAATCATGAATTTCTCTGTTTTAAGATGACAGCGAATGCAAACCATGTCAAAACTATTCCAATAATCTCTATCTTCGAACATTCAAGAAAACAGCGATCCAGAAACATATTTATATTCGTAAGAATCTTCAAGTACGATTCACAGGTAAGAAAATTGATCCTAATTACCTTGGACGCTGCAAGGCAATTTTACATTCATGAAACATATTAATGAATCTCTTCCTGAAGAAGAACACAAAGAAGAAGAAGAAGAAGAAGAAGAAGAAGAAGAAAAGAAGAAAAATCAGATGAGGGTATCCAACGACTAAAGAACAGAATAGCCGCATATACCGGGGCACCAGGTGTTTCGAGAGGTTATTTTGGATTGTAGTTTCATTCTTTGGCAAAATCAAGCGAGTAAGTATGAGAGAGATGAGAAGAGAGGGGGAGGGGAGGTCTTGTTGCAGAGTAGCGTATTTTTAGTGATGCACGGCATGTGGTATACACCATCGCGAAGTTTCGACATGAACCGGAATAAAGTTTTGTTTATCGAACGATCATGCAAAGAAAATGTCTATTTGCATCAGAAACTTGGATCGTTCACACTGAAAAGTAAATCTTAATTCCATGATCGACTGATTCTCAGATGAGGCTTAAAATCAGCAATGTTACGATTTCAACCGTAATATGGGATGAAAAAGAGTTATGGCCGTATTAAATTGAATTAAATCGGGCAATGTGCTGATTATCAGCAATGCATATCTTATAGTCAGTCAGGTAGATAATTCAGTAAAAATATCTGAAAATAGGATTAGAATTCTTTCATTTTCAGTACTACAATTCTTTATATGTGCATATGATTAATTACAGTTTCAATTCAATCAAATGATTTCAGGTTTCTTATTTATTATTCAAGGTGCCTAACAAATTCAGTAACAATTTTGTAATACCAACTCCGTAAAAGCTTGTTATTGGATTTTCCTTACTGTTAATCGATTCTTCATTTCGACACATTCACTTTAACATTACAACACAAATTGGAATTAATTCAAACTTTCAGGGGTATTCACATTTGCACTAATTCTCAGTTCCCGTAAAATGTTCTCCAAATTTATCTTTGACTTCACACTACACATGCTATCAAATTATATTGTGAATAAATTCACACACCATAGAAATTTTTTTTCTTATATCCTCCGCATAAACACAAACATATTTCTCATCGTCGATAGGTAACGCTATGTTGAGTAGGACAAAACCGAAAACAATGAACAAACCCATTCATCAGGAACAATTCGCTTTGAGTTTCAGTTGAAAATCAGTTTTAATTTCAGTTGAATAGAGATTAATGCAAGCTGTATTGTTGTTTGAGTTTGAGAAGGTTTTCCAGTGGCTGCCTTTAACTCAACCGAGTCTTCTTTTCAGCTCATATTCTAACTGAGATTAAGTTTTTCTTTTCACCGTGTTGATTGGAATGTGAGTTTTGTTTGAAGTTCCATTAAAAAGGGGAAGTGAGAATAAGATGTATCTTTGACGATCCTTCATCCTTGCTCCTAATGGTTGCAGTTTATTATCAGGTTTGCTGCGAAATTTACGATCATCGACTTCATTTGTTTGCGCGAAAAAGCTTGGAATATGATTTTCAGACTATTTCAACACAGCAAAAAGTAAAACTTGAAGTGATCCCGAATATCAGCTTAAAAATGCAGCCAAAAGTAGCGCCTATTCCAACTGAAAGTTAGCAATGAAATTCAGTCTTTTTCATTGCTTACTTTCAGTTGGAATAGGTGCTACTTTTGGCTGCATTTTTGAGCTGATATTCGGGATCACTTTGAGTTTTGCTTTTTACTGTGAAGATGCAATCAACGGCACACCTTTTATAAATTGAAGGAGAGCACTGAGAAACAAACGCGAAAAAAGTAGAAAAAAAAACTGAACTCTCCTCAAGCTACAAATCAGAATGTATCTAATTTAAGCTTTACTTTTCATCGTGTGTTTGCGAATATCATGTAAAATGAATTCGAGTGGTACAAGTGGTAAGTCTTGTTAAGTCCAATGATTATATAAATACTCGTTAATGATAATCCTTCGGATCGGTACTAAATTGTCGCTATTATTATAGTTGAAGCAGTAAGTTGTTATACTTCTTAATCAAGGATATCGTTCACACCAACATCTTACATTTGGCAGAATTGAAGTTTACCTTGAACTAAAAATAAATAGATAATGAATTTCTACTTTGGTGGATGGTTTTGAGGAATGAAACATATGAGAATAATAAAGTGAATTGAGGCAAGGGCATGAATGATGTCTCTCCATTCTAGTAGAATGTATATAAAATATGAAATATGTGGGCTACACGGATGTATGAAGTTTTGCGAAGGTGTTTTTTTGAAGTATATCATAGATATCCTCATAATATATTATCACTGTGCTCCTCGAGTACTAGACATTGAGCAGTGGAGTTTATTCCTTGGATACAGAATTAAATTATGATGAAATTTCTGTGTCGCTATAAAAACGAAGAATTATTGTACCAGAAATTCAGGATTCATACATAACTTCGTGACAAGTATTTATGAATGTACCACATGTTGGAAAATATTCGAGTTCTTCCTGCCGTTTCTTTCTTATTAGCCCAGACAGCACAACTAGTTCTCAAACAGTTCTTGGAGAATACCATTTGAATGCCACGCTTCTTGAAAGAATTCTTGAGAAACACGCACAATCATTCATTTAAATCAAAAATTAATATCAAAAGTATGATAGAAGTTCAGAAAGGACACGTAATCTGCCCAAAAGAATGCATAATGCATTTACAATTGAATTCATTGAGTATAAATAAATCACACCACAAAACAGGCATTCTGAACTTTCTCATAATTCAATAAAACTTTGTAATTGAATATCAAGTCTTTTACAAATTTCCTATCAAAAAAGATAGAGATCACAGAGTTTTTTCCATCGTTTTCTATGAGGGATTTTCCACACTCGATACAATCGATTAGTTCCTCCATGCATGAAAGATCGTTTGTATGAATGCATTTTTACAGTCAATATTCACATATTTTGAGTTGATGAATAATTTACTTCATTATCCACGAAAAATTCATGAATTTTCACACACTTCTTTGCTTTAGAGTTATATCACTTTGTTGTATACTTCACTTTATTAAGCACTCTCAAAATCTCGTACACGCACCTATTCAATCGATTTATAAGAGAAAATATACTACTAATTGTATCTTGGATATTACTTTTATTCAAAGACGTTTACAAATTCAGTAAGACTGTGATTAAATTCTTGTTGGTCGAAAGCGGAACAGGACTACATCTTGAACTTCCATAAAGATTCATATTCACTGTCATAACGGGTAGTCTTTGCGAATACTTCATGCATTTTCTATGTGCATTTTAAGAACTCCCAGATGTATTCATCAAGAACTCTTCAAGAATTCTTCTGATACTCTATGCGTTCATTTGAATTCCATAGATATTCTTTACTCTGAATTCTCTGCGAATTCAAAAGGGACTTGGGTGCTGTCAGGGAGGGGGAAAGTTGCCTTGATTGAACCAGCCCCCCCTTTTATTGCAAGAGGAAGAAATCTAAATTTCTTCCTCTTGTAATATAAGGTGATGTTCCATCCGAAGCGATGGTCCAATTAAGACAACTCTCCCCTATTGTGACGTTGATAAACATAATTATCCCTAATTATCGCAATAACTAGCTCCCTCGATTCTTCTCGCTCGTCGGTGCCGAGAGTCAGGAGTAGAGAACGCGGGCCACCCCATGTGGAAAAATTTCCAAATTTATGTATAATGATATATATAAATGATGTATAATTATTTATCAATTATATATAAATTTGAAAATTTGTTCACATAGGACATTGAATTGGTCACTCTATTCAAACCAACTGTCAGATTTGTTTATTTCCTTAGAACGTCCCCCTAACTTGGCAATAACAAAGGTGTTGATCGAAGGAATCGAAGAATGAATTATTCACAGAAGTTTCCTCAAATCTCAAATCCTTATGCACGTTTTTCACAACGGAAACGTTGAAATGACAGGATAGAAGTAAATTAATCAAGAATTTTGGTGAAAAAAAACGGGAATGAAGTCGGGAATCAGGGCTAATGTAACAGTTTCAACGGAATTATGCGAACCCGAAAGTTTTGTAACACTGATGAAAAGCGGTAACGATATCCACCCATAAATCTTTCTGTATACTAGGTGAGACTTATTATCACTCCATTGCAAGTTGGCTGCCAAGCGGAGTGCAGTGGTAACTACCATTGTAGGGCAGACCTACACGTAAGATCGCCTTGACTCAATGTTCAATGTTTATGCGCATACTCCATATCCGCCTGTCCTTTTTTATTCCGCTTGACCAACAGTCGAGACTTAATGTCCTGTTACTGCGTTCAAACGCACGGATAGAGGTGTCGGTTTGTTCACGCACCTGGGATATTGTTCACCTCAACCTGTGTGACCTGTCATATTATCTGCACTTGAGTTTCCTCGTGAAAAGTACCTAATGATTTTGATTTTCATAATTAGGTCTTGGACAATGCTTTTTAGATTCCTAAACTTCAAACATTTATCTCAAGTTGAACGATAAAAGATTCCCGCTTGTTGAAAACGTCCTAGAAAAAAGAAACTTCTTTTTAGTGAAAATTTCTTAGCCAGATTTTGGGGGGTACCATTTAACCGTCACTTCGAAATTACTGTCTTTCAATTAGTGCTGTCAACTCGTGGTGATTCGTGACACAAGGGTAAAAATTGTGTTCAGAAAATCTCCTTACTGTTTGAGCACAAACCTGATAAATCTACCCTTTGGACACTTTTGTTGCAAACATATGTCAGATACATTTTAGTATTGTAATTCCAGTATTGGACCTTGTATCAAATGTTGTTATGATTCCAACTCGCGATCAGTTTTGTCGACTTGACTGAGCCTGTGATAGTTGTTTCAGTTTCCTAGCTTTGGTAACTCCGACAACGATACTGCGTCAGTGTGGAGTCGAGTTTCAATTTCTCCCCGAGATATCTCAACATTCGATATGACTTGTAATCACTGACAAATCGCATTAGGCGAAAAATGAAGAAGCTATATCGAATTCGCATTCCCTACACAGAGAAAAATGAGGAGTAATTGCTATTTCAATCTCGGCAACTCTTACTCCAGCGCACATTAAATATATGGATAACTATTTTCGGAGTAAAAGTTACTACATTGGACTACTTTTTACCGATGTTCAAGAAAAATTTACTTCGTAAGGAGTAAGCCATATTAGAAATATCGTAGGATAGCTACCAAAAAATGTTGACTAATGTTGTTGTATGGGGTCAAATATACTCGTTCATTCTTCTTCGTGTAGCACTTTGTGATCAATGTTTCTATAAAGTAGTCATACAAGTCTTTTATTCCCACATCTTTTAGTTAGTTTTTTACATACCTATTCATTATTTTTTATTTCGCAAACTCAATTGGAAAGTTCACATCGTTTCTCGTTTTAGGGAATATGAAGCTCAATCCAATTCCATTTTACATTACGTTGGATTCTATTACCATTTGCTCAACTTTATTACACTACATCACAATCCATTGTCTTTTATTACACGTCGTAAAAGCTGTATTATGGTCCATTAGACATCATTTCACGTTATGCTGAGTCCTCGTGTTTTATCATTCAACCTTTATATTCCATTACAAAATTTGTCATCTCATTATCCCGCGTTGATGTTTGAATCAATTTCTAGTGATATTTCAATAGATGTTCCACCTACGTTCTTAAAATGATAAAAACATAGATTACAAGTTATTGCTAATGTATCGGACAATGTACTAAATAACCTACTGGACTAGTATTATTATAGTACTATAATAAAATTAGTACTTTTAGAAGAATTTCAGTGACTTCAACAGGTTCTGCATTGCTTTTCATGAGTGAATCACGAATTTCCAGCATTTACATTTGTAATATTCATCACTGGAGTGTTTTTTCTCCAAATGGACAAAATATTGATTCATGTATTAATATAGCTGATGATATAAACTCAATATTGGTTGTATACCGATTCCAAAATGAATAAGTACTGGCCAAGTAAAATTAATAAGAGTATTACGAAGGTTGGCTCAATACTGACGCGACCAGGGCTGTGGAGTCGGATCTTTCATGTAATCAACTCCAACTCCAGACTTCTTTGAATTTACGACTCCGACTCCTAGCATTTAATTTCATGAACAAATATTCTAAAGAAACCAAACTTGGATAATGATTCTTAAGCGTGGAGTTGTGTAAATCCAATATAGCCAAATAGTGATGTCGAGATCGTTTATTAAATTTTGCTTCCCGACGTTTCGAACTGATACAGTTCTTCATCAAGATTAACGGAGGGGTGATTGAGTAAATGTAGATCCATCCGGACCCATTTTCCATTGGAGTGGGTAAAAAGTCAAAAGATGAAAATGATGTTATTGGTTGAATTTTTCTTCTAAGCCAATCAGTATAAAAGAATAGACGGAAAAAGTGATGCCACCAATCAGAAACTGGATCATGAGTTCTCTGAACCATTATTCAAATCGGTATAAGTTTTATTACAATCGGATGATTAGAAGATGAAATATGTGGATTCGAGGAAATGAATGAATATTTTCTTTGAGATTGGTTATTTTTGACGGAGTCGAAAGAGGAGTCGGAGTCGGTAGAATAATGATGCGACCTTGATTAATTAAACCGACAGTAGTTCAAGTAATCAATCAAGGAACTTTGATGCGGCACTGGCGCATAATCATTCCTTATCATGGACCAAGATTAGTTATTATCCACACGAAAAAAAAAGTACTCCAAATTTATTTCAATCAAATAAGGTGTGTTAACTATTAGCAAATCTTATTTGACCTTGAATCAATAAGCCTTCTTCATCACAAACAAACTCTTCTCTCAGTGCATTGAACAAATGATAATGACTGCAAAATAATTCTGCACTCACAATGACTGAGTCATTTTTGCCTGCATGTGTAAAATTCCGGCAATTTCCACATGAGTAGTAAATAAAAAATTGTGAAGTGGTATTCCAAATCATTTACTTCCATAAAATATCTACGAGTATTTATTATGAAGTTCATAAAACAATCTTCCCTCGGCAGTAATTAAAGCCATTATCACCTTTCCAGTTTCGTGTATAGTAAAAAACCCTTAACGTAATGGTTTATAATATAGTTGAGATGATGATGTTTTACTACATCCACACAATAATTTCAAACACTGTCTTTCATACGATCTAATAAATTCTAGTATTTTCTATCAAAACCTTTTATCAGTTCTTTTTATTTCTACTTTAATTTTTCTCCAAGTGTTTTCTCATTGTGTATTTTCTGTTGGTTGTTCTGAATAGATAACATTACTTTGGTACTATAAGCATTTCTTTATCGACTACTCAGTTTGTTGAGCTAAACTTGCTCTCCGATTACAGGAATGATAACCGTTGAGGTTACATTAAACTGCGTTGAATTATTCTCTTGCAAATAGGATGGATTTTCATTCGTTATGATTATTACAATGATATTTTAATTTAGGTTTCAAAATGGAAATTTCGTATCGATTCTTAGGTTCACAACTCTTCCTTTTACCGTTTCAATTAAACTTATTGTACGTGGTTTGGAGAGTTCTTGGATTCAATTTCAAAATGGAAATTGAATTCCATGAACGGATATTCGTATATTCGATATCTCGCAGTTTATAACATAGTCATAGAAATGTAAGAATTTGGTATGGGTTTTAATAAAATTAAATTGAAATTTGAACAGCTATTCTTATACATAATTTCATTCGAGGTGATAAGAAAGAGAAAATGATTCGTTAGTATTATAGTAGCTGAAAATCATCTAGAATAGTTGCTTTTCAGCTTACAGCAAAAATGTAATCACAAAATCTCCCCTGTTTTAGCTACGAATTCTCGCTGTGGCATCTAATAAATGACTTTCATTTGCAATTATCTTAGCCGTAATAACGGAAGTGAGGTAAACGAGTGACCTCAACGAATTCAAAAAAGAAATCGAGTATTTCAAAATGAAAAATCTCGTCCAATTTGTTGGGACGAGTGGAAACTTCTCTGCGATGTACACGGAAAACAATGGAGTGGTTGATATTTGGATAGCTAAAAATTAGCTGTGGGAGTTATTTTTTAGCTGTGGCAACCAAAGTTATAGGAGCTAAAATCTAGGTTTTGTTTCGCTGTCCAAATATCAAATACACGAAATAGCTACCACAGTTGATTCATAGCTACAGTAGTGAATTATTTTTTTCCGTATATCGTGCACCATCGCGATGGTTGGAATACAAAATTTAATAATAAAAAAAGTATCGAATAAAAATATGACAGAATATGATGAACACGATTTACAAATTTTGAAATTAAGAATATTTAAGTAGGTAAATGTACATTGAAAAAATTCTGTTGTAAAAATCACCGTGAAATTTCAGTGATTGGAGACCAAGTGAATATTCTTCAAAAAATTCCTGTGCAGCTTGTGAGAATGAGTGAATTTCTAAATAGTTGAGAGTGATATTTTCTACAAGTTTTACAGAAGGCACAGTAATATTTCCCAAAATTTGTACTTGTCCTTCGATCACTGGAATTTCACGCTAATCTTTCAAATAAAATTCTTTCCGTGTAGAATTTACCGTCTATGTTTTCTAAGGAAAATCTCTAGATGCTTGAATTTGTTCATTAGAATTCAATGATTACTTCTAACTATAATCTATTTCTTCAAAGACCCAGATGGAATAAGCAAAGGGTCAAAACAAATTCAAACAGAAAGAAATATATACATATATATATATATATATATATATATATATATATAGAAGGAAATCTGAATAAAGGAGTTCAACTCGGTGTGAGGAAAGGTAATGCGAGGTAATGTGAGGTAATGAAGCTCAACGTAATACTTTCAGATATGCAGGGGTGAAAGAAGATACTAAAAGGGTCATAAATTTCACTAGCTTCCAATGAAGTGTAACAAGACGGTGAGATATATAGACTTACGGAAAATTGAGAATCACGTGTCTTCGGTTCAAATGAGAATAGAATTTTGTTTCACACGTAGCAGAGATGTTATGTCACGATGAGATCTTAATTTAAATTTCGATGCAAAAATATTGATGACGCAATGAAATTTTTGTCAGTTCTCAAAATTGACGAGGAATCGAAAATATTTTCTCGGTTCAAGGTGAATTTTCATGGAATTTGAAAACAATTTCACAGTTCTGGGTCGGTATTCGAATTTCTTCCGAACATCGCGCGGGTCGATTGTTATGCACACTGAGGTATATGAAGGAGAATGATTGATGTCATATTTAGAAGGTCATTCAAATTTGATGTTTTGAAAATGGGAGGGGGTCTAAATTAAGAAGATCATTGAAAACGTTTCGATGAGATTTTTTTAGATACGAAAAAAATAATTGAATACACCGAATAGACCAGAGCTGGAGCCTTTGGAAATGGTAAAAAGTGAACAAGAATGATAGTGAGATGGAACCCATTGGAAGAGGAAGAGATTATAACAAAAATGAAAGCAAAAATGGTTTACGGGTGATCTGTGGTCGAGAAGTGGGAGGGGGAGGGAGGGGGGTTTTGAGGGTAAAAAACGGTTTATCTCGATTCCCGGCAAAACTACAAGTCCTAAAGAAAAAAGTTGAACGGCAAAGGTGTAGGTAATAAAAAGATCTACAACTTTTGTATGTACATTTTTTTTACATAACCTCAAAATTTATGTGACAAATTCAAATAACCAAGTTTTTGGTTTTTTATTTTTATCTGTTACAAACAAATTTTTTTTTCCCACGAAATTCGGTGAGAACTTACCTTTTTATGTCTCAAATATACTTTAATTTTTTTGATGGAAAATACTAATTTTTTCACCTTCTTTTGATTTAATATCGAAAAAGTTCCCTAATTTTCAATCGAAAATTCTCCCGTTGAGATATCTCCTTTTTTGAAAGAGTCGGTGAGCTTTTTGTTCGTTGAAACCTCTACTTTCCGATGGCGTAAGAAAAATATACATTACTGTTGTAAATTTTCTCAGAAAATGCAAAAAACGAAAAAAAAAGTCGAATCTGAAAATTTTTTTTCAATCATTGTGTACAATTCTGAGCTAGTTCATCAAATTTACACTTGAATTACTCAAAAAACATAAGATTCCATGTTACATTTATGAACAAAAAAATCGCAAATCCATGAAACATAAAGATTGCAAAAAACATCCCAAAATACTTGTTCTAAATACTGAAGATGGGGTGTAAAGGGGATTTCATCCAAAAAATGTAACTACTGCAATTTTTCTTGGAAAAAAAGTTAATATACCAAATTCTAATTACATTCATGTCATAGAAAATCTCATGATATATAAATATACATGTAAATCGTACTATTGAATTATATCCCAATAAAAACACTCTAAAAAAGTAAAAAAAAATAACGTCAAGCACATGAAAATGCGATCAATATTTACAAAAACATGAATCTATAAACCTATTCTCAACAGAAATTTTCTGACATTTAAAATTTCGATGCGATACAACAGGATATGCTCGATCTGAAAAAAATGTGAAATCAATATGAGCTGCCAAGTACATTTGGTTATCCAAATGGTATGTAAACGATTTTTTGTACATTGTAACTTCAATTTTTTTCAATTCTACTCAAAGTATAATATTTTCGGATGTTTTTTACAATCTTTATGTTTTATGGATTTGCAATTTTTTTGTTTATTAATGTAACATGGAATTTCACATTTTTTGAGTGATTGAAGTGTAAGTTTTAATAAATAGCTCAAAATTGTACATAATGATTGAAAACCAAATTTTCGGATTCGAGTTCTCAGAAAGTAGAGATTTCAACGAACAAAAAGCCCATCGACTTTTTCAAAAAAGCAGATATCTTAATGGGAGAATTTTCGATTGGAAATTAGGGTGCTTTTTCGATATTAAATCAAAAAGGTGAAAAAATTAGTATTTTCAATGCAAAAAATTACAGTGTGTTTGAGACATAAAGAGGTAAGTTTCCACCGAATTTCGCGTGGAAAAGAATTTGTTTGTAAAAGATAAAAATAAAAAACCAAAAACTTGGTTATTTGAATACACACCTAAATTATGGGGTTATGTAAAAGAAATGTACAAACAAAAGTTGTATATATTTTTATTACCTACACCTGTGCCGTTCAACTTTTTTCTTTAGGACTTGTAGTTTTGCCGGGAATCGAGATAAACCGTTTGTTACCCTTGAAAACTCACCCTTCCACTTCCACTTCCTGACCTCAGATCACCCGTAAATTATTTTTACTTTCATTTTTGTTCTATTTTCTTCCTTTTCCAATGGGTTTTATCCTACTATAGTTTTTTTTTCAGTTTCAAAAGTTATCGACCCTCGTCTGGAACTTCTGTGAATATTTTCATGTCATCTTTCAGATTGATGAGAAAATCTTTTCAACGTGAAATAATGATCATATATTAGATTTATGTCCATATTTATAGAGCACCTAGCAAATAAAGTCCCCCATCGATGTGCGAGATAGAGAAAATTTCAATTTCCATACATTATTCTTCCATGTAAAGTAGCAAAAACGTGCTCTTTGGAGAAAAACATTGCTCATTTCTATTCCTGAGATTTTTTATCTCTATCGTAGTTCGCACGCGTATGCATGGATTTAATTCTCCTTTCGTCTATTCCTCGAGCTAGTTACGAAGGTAATTTTTAGTCGTTGAAAAATTCTGTACCACTCCATGTTCAGTACCTATTTTTATAAATAAATAAATTCAATTAATAATGTTCGAACAAATAAATATTCTTTTCCGAATTGTGTGTATTCATCTACCACAAAATCTGAACGTAAGATACGGCACGAGCAAAAATGTAATTTTTTTCGTTTCGATTGGACGGTTAGTTTTTTTTTGCAACCTTGTACATCAGTTTGTAATTATTTGACGGTGGACAGATTTCTTTCTAAACTTTGAATCCGCATGAAAGATCCCAAAAAGCTCAGTGGTTTAATTATTTGTTTCGTATCTCAAAAAATTCTCAAAGAAAAAACACAGTTTTTTCTAGGCCTCCTAATTCAGACTCCTCCCATTAATTGAATTATTATTATTAATTTTCTGACCCACTGATCAAAATGTTGCGAAACATTTTTGGCACGTCCCAAAGGTTGTTATAGTCCCACCATTCTAAGGTTTCGAATGAAACCTTTCAAAATGACGTCTCTGAAACGTCGCAACAATATTTCATATTTCAGAAAAGTTTCAGAGATGTTGTTTTGAAACATTTCATTCGTAACATTGAAATGGTATGACATTAGTAGTATCTGGGACGTTTCAGAAACATTCCGCTACAGTTTTGTTCAGTGGGCATTGAGGTTTGAGAATGAATTTTCAGATTCTTCAGGAAATTTTATTCAGTTTTATGTACATTTGTAGGCCATCAATGATTATTATAGACCAGAGAGATCAATATTTGCTCAGGTGTTTAATATATTCTCAATAATAGGAGGGAATATTTGAAATCGAAGTGCCCCCTATACGTAGATTCATAAATTCGATATAACGTTTTCGAGTGGATTTTGCCATCGTGAAATGAAGTTTGAAAAAAATATCATTTATGTGAACGGCGATTAGATACATTGATAAAACAAATATTCCATTCAATTACGTAATGAAGTTGTAAACGTTCGAACAAATCTTCAGATCAACTCAATTAAAAAATACGTGGTTTATTCGATCGCATATCGCAGAAAAAATTTCCAATACAAATTTTTGTACAAAAATTGTAAATTGTAAACTGAGAGGAATGATTACTCATATCAAGGGAATATATTTTTGAATATTTTTAAGAATACATATATTTGATGAGACCTAATATGTTGTAGGTTGAAGAGAAATTTTCTTGAATCATAAAAATATTTTTTTAATTCAAGGTATCTATAAACATTCTAGGAGAAATGGATTCCTATGAACAAGAAAATATCTTTTTGATGAAAGTAATTATTTTTCTCGGTGCATAAGTTGTTGAGCGAATTGTGAACGAGAAATATTTCCTGTGCATAAAATTTTATGGAAAACGTGAAATACTTTTCGAATAAGAAAGATTCCAGGGAAATGATACTTGAGTAAAATATTCTGAGCATGCAAGAAGAGCTTTTATGAGAGAAGAAACATTCTCAACTTATTCCAAATCTAGCAGGAAAGTATGGACACTTTTGTGTTTGTATGGCTATTCCGAAGATTCTTCGGTACCAACTTCAAAGTGGTAGGAAATAGACGATTTTTCCACTCAACATGAAGAGAACTCTGGAATGACAAAAAGCGTTGAAGATCAGGGTATTATGATAGAGTACTGACCTGTTTCTTCGATATATCGATTCTCGATTATGGGTTCATGAATCTTCCGAGGAGTTTTGTTGAGAATCACTTTGGAATGAAGTATGAAGACAGTTTTTTTTGGGACTGAGTAAAATTGAGTAACATGATTTGGGTATCGAGATGAGAGGATACACGTGACACATTTGATTTTTGATCCAACAGCACCTTGAACCATGATAATTATCCAATAATATATTCTTCCTGAAGTACACTGTAAAAATATTTGTAGAGATCCAAGAAAAGAACATATGAATGCGTACATTCCCAGATTATTTGGGAATTCAGAAATTTTCTGACAAATTTTTAACTTCAAAATTTCCATTGTTCATCAATCGATGAAAATTGTTTGGGAATCCAACAGAAAGTATTCGGTGAAACCTTAAAACTTTCTTTGGAAGCTTTGTTTTCGCAGTATATATTCTTAATGCCTTGATTCTTTTGTATGGGATCGCAGTTGTTGATGTACAGAATACTTAAGAAGTTGTAATTTGATTCTTCAGCACAGTACATAAGAAAAAGAAATCTATTCTAAGGTGCGGCACTGGGAAAAAAGAAGTAGTAAAATTTACATCTTGCGGAGTCAATATTTGGACGATAAGATAGTTGAAAAATCGTTCGAACACAATTTAAGTTGATTCTACAACAACGAATATGAAATAAACCACAGCTGATGTAAATCTCACATGCCTAGTTATAAAATCGACTCAAATTGTGGGAGCTCGAACTATTCTTTGAAATCGTCCAAATATTGACTTCACAAGATGTGTAGACTCGATGACAGTTCGAGGTACACTTTCATTATAAGTTTATTCACCTAGAATTATGTGAGATTTTTCCAATTTGTTAATATGTCTAGTGATTTATAATACAAAATATCTTGTGGTTGTGAATTTTTTGATGCATTTAATTGTACTTCATTTCCTTGAAAAATCCATTCAAGATTGTTTTTACTGCGGTTTCCATTGGTTATTCAATTCAAATGAGCTCCAAAGATGGGCACATTCAGATGAATTTCATGCCAATATGCTTGATATAAATGTTACAAGGTTAACAAAATGACATTACATGAACACGTTATCTTCTGTACCTTACATTGTCGTGTTAATGAGACTACAGTCGATACGAACTTTATGCGAGGAAATATCTTTGACACTTTCTTTAATTTGTGCTATCTCTCCCGTGACGATTAGAGAATATAAATGAGTTTCACGTTAACCACACCTTTTCCTGTGTCAACTGACATATGGATGAACCAAATCCCACTTTAAAAGATTTTGGTGACAAACTCCATATGCTTGTATGTGAAGTAATTGATACGTAAAGAAATGAGAAATTTTATGCAGTTTTCTATGAATTTACTATCGAATTGTCGTAAAAACTTCATTACATTAGGAATTTTCATATCAAATTTCAAGTAAATTTCTTATACAAACACCCAGAATTTTGTTTTTCCATATGACTGATATGAAACTTCCGATTCTGGATACAGGGAAATTTGGATTAAAGTCGACTCGCGTTAATCCGACATTTGACAGTCCGACACCACACACGACAGTTTAATTCGTGCGCTTTTCTTGTTATTCAGTTGTGTTTACTGACCGCCACTCGTGAAATTCATCTCTGATGGAAGAATTTCATTGAAAATCTCTGAAAATTCAAGTGGAAAGTTTTTCAAAGAATTTTAGAAGTATTCATAATTTTTCCCAGATTTTCATGGGAAATTTTTTCCACTAGTCACACTTACCCATGTGTGTATAGACCAATTGCCCAATCATGTACCGAACCTGGAACACACGGAGAAAAAATTATGGTGAAATGTACTTGAAATGAAGAAATTTGTACCGAAGTCGCGAGCTAATATATGAACAATATCCGTACGAGGTAAAAAGCATTCAAGTTTTGTAGTGAATTCCATAGGCAATACTATAAAGATTTCGAATAGAATTTGAATTAAAAACAAGAACAGTTCTCACTACTGTTATGAAGTAAATTTTGCGATTATAACATGTATGATTTGCATATGACTCTCTACATCATGCGTCAGAGGAACTCCAAATATGTAATAAATTTTACTTGGTGCGAAGTCAATTGAATACTTCCCGCATGTACAAGTAATATTTGAGTAGAATACATTTATCATATGCAATATATAAAAGAAACCTTAAACAGCAAATGAATTCTACCGAAAACGTGTATGATTTTACATAAGCCAGGAGTAAAATTGGAACATTTGATCGGTGCAACCTATTTTGAAAATGAGTGTGAAATCACACGCTATGCAAATATGGAAACATGACTTTCAATTGAATACTTTGGTGAAATGTTACCAATAATTATGGGAAAGTGATAGACAATACCCAGAAAGAAAAGTTATCAATACTTGAATAACATTTATTAACATTTAGAAAAATGACTGTCAGTTTAGGGAAAAAGAGCACCGCTGAAAATTCTTTGCAGTAAGGTTATCAAAAATTCGTAGTGAAAATACTGAACATTGATGGTTTTATTGTTATTGCCCGAGTAAAAATGTTGATTTCCTGTTCGCCAAACAGGACTGCTGCAGATTTGTTGCATTTTCGTGCGGTTCTGTTGCAGATGTAGTGCAGGTGCATGATGTCCGCAACAGTACCGCAAAAAAACGCAACACTCCTGCACCAGTCCCGTTTGGCGAACCCGAAATAAAAATTTTCACTCGGGTGTTTACAGTGGAGTTATCAACTTTTGATGAATTGACTACAAAAATTCTTCAGCGATACTCTTTTTCCCTAAATTGTTAGTCATTTTTCTAAATGTAAATGATTTTAGTAAACTTCTTTCCTTGTTGTTTATCCACTAGAAACCTCTTGGCTAATTTTCTGGTAAAATAGCTTGAAACTTTCCAGCAAACTTAAATTGCTATGTTAGAGTCTAGTATTATTTTCAATGAGGAAGCTTGAGTGGTTAAAAGGATGTATTTTGTGTTGTTCAAGTTAATGACTTCTCAGAAAGAAGAAAGCGGAAAAAGATTTGCCCAGGATGAAATGTCGTACAATGAAGATGAAAATATGAATATCTAAAAATGTTTCAGACTTGTTTCTATAGATTCCCTGCATATTACAACGTTTATGAGTATATTCTCAACTCTTATTGTATACTTTTGCAATATATTCAGGAAGGATAGTTTGATAACATATTATGAGTACTTTTATATGCTCATTCCAAGGCAGAATAGTGGTTAATTTGTGTTCTGTACGATGAAAATACACAGGAACAAGGAAATACTCGGACTCACTTTAGATAGAGTAAGTTCATCTTCGTACATAATGCGCGGAGTAGAATATTTCAAGAATGTTTTTCAATAATTTATGAGAATTAGAACAGAGTTGTGTAAATGAGTGACAAAGACCAGCCGCCACGCAGTCGGCACGTGACATAACTAGACTATCGTGCATCATCGACTCACGTGTGTGCACGAAAAGCGTCGTTCAAACGACGATACACTACACAATCAAGGATTTTGTAGTCCACAGTCTTTCTTTGTAGACAAACGCAGACAGTCTGTTGAATGATCAAACATCCTACATTCATACTAGATATTAATTATTATTATAAGATAAAGGCCATATGAATTCACATTTTATGCAAATTATTCATTGATCCTCGGGGTGAAATTGATTATTGTAATTATGACAAAGTGTGTTGTTTTCTAACTTTCCGTAATTGATACGACAATGATATAACATTTATACTCCTGTTAGATAACATATGCACTGTTACGTACCATCCGACCTATTACTCTCATCATTTTCTCTGAGATTCTATGATTGTGTAATTTTATCATCACATCTTATAAGAATATTGTACAATAATGTGAACATTTCTATTCTTAATGTGTGATTTCAAGAGCAAGCTGCAATAGTTTCATGACCTATATTACAATGAAGATAAAATCATTGTTCACTGTATTCAAAAGCATATAATTATCTTTTATACAAGATGTTGGGCATTTCAATCAAGATTACACAAAACTTTCCACCTTCTTCTACTTCCTTCTCTCGAGCAGAAACCGCATAAAGAAACCAGATTGGTCAACGAATAGACCTTGATAAGCGTCCCATACCTGTGTGGGTTTTATTCGGGTTTCAACTGAATCAGGAAGAAGACTTAAATGAGACCAGAGTAAAAAGAATTAGTCATTGGGCAGACTTAGATAAATTTTCGTTATCCGAATCTTCTCTTTCAAAAGAGAAACTGATTCTCATAAACTAAATTATGCTCTACCAAGAAAAGTATACGGGATTAAGTATCATTATTTCTGGATCGCATAGCAGTTCGAGAATATGAGTTGAGTGGTAGCATTTTTCTAGACAGTTTCCAAATCCACCGGAAAATTTGACTTTTCTCACATTTTCCAAGATGATTTAGTGAAATTTTAGTATACCATATTCGATACTTATTGTAGAATACATGAAACATATCCGATAATCCGCATTTGAAATATCTAACTGATAATTCCAGTTATTTCTCTGAAACCATTGTTTGTGCACGAATCTCGTTTTTTTTTCTCGTTTGACGTTATATATTTTGTCGCATACCGAAGAGTTTCCCTTGCGTCTTTGAATCTTGTGCCGTTATTATCAATCCAAATGTCTCGTCTCTCTTGACATGAAAAGAAACAAAATGTCAAAGAAGATTATGTTATATTACTGTCACGAGAAAAGTGATATACACCGCAACTAAAAATAATCTACATACTCTATTCGTCGGATAAAAAATTCGCGTGATTCAACGTACTTGGGACATGTAATCGGAGAACAGTTATATTAAACAAATTATTCATTGTGGGAATAACAGACGAACCTTGAGGAAAATTACCATTCCCATCTTCCTGCGATTCGTTTAATTGCTGATACCATTTTTTATGGTCAATGATGAAATAATTAACCGACATGAGATGTTTTTGGCGTTCGAATGATATTACACAATTTCACGAATAACGATTAAACAAAATTTTATTAGAATTTAATATAAACATTAAAACTTTGACGATACTATTTATAAATGATAGCTCTTGGCAGGAGAAGTGCGTTGGTAAACACATAACTATGTTTAGACTTACTTTGTTGCATATCTTGTGCGGTTAAAGGATTTCAAGCACATGAGTGACAATTGACTCATTCCATACCTTGTTTATTTTTATCGATACCCACGGTGATACGGGATGAGTAATCGATCGTGTCAGGGAATAAAGTTTTCATCAGATTTCTTTTGAATCATCGATATTCTGACAATGAATTTCTTTCAGAATGTATGAAATTATGTATTTGAAATTAATAACGTAAAATGACATCATAATAATTCTAGAGTGCATGCATATTGTTCTAAAATGAGGATTTCTGCTGCGGTAGTTGCATTTACTTTTTCATGTAACAGCTGGAACATCGCTGTCACAGCTAATAAAAATATTGTGGAAGCAGTAAAATCACCGTGATCTCTCAAGTGAATGGCAACTTTAAATATATAATTCTGCCTCGAAGAATCAGGTTATAGAATTTATGTAAAATTTTCTGCACTCCGTGTATGTTTCGTGTATTTTTTCAAGACTTCATTTTCATATAACTTACACGTGAATTCTCTAAATCAAATTCCGCGAGAGAACGTACTTTTTGTAATCCACTGTACTATTTCGCGTGGTTTTTAAAATTAGACGTAATGTAAAGAATTTCCCCCTAGAGATCACATTTGTTGGTTGTTGTATTAGAATTTTGATAGTGTATTTTATACTTTGAGAGAACTGTCACAGTGAAATATTGACGGACCAAACATTTGTTCATTGCAATCAATCGGATCGTTATTATAACTGCACGTTCCGTTAGTTGAATTGAGCGTAATGTAATTTACATTGTTTGGTTTTTATGATTGTGCGGTTTGGTCTGTGCACATCTTACTATTCGCTCAGTGATTATCACTACTACTTTTTCTCCGTGTAATAATCGGTCTTAGATAGCAAAAGAAGTATCCTTTAAATTTAAATGAAATAGGACTCTTGGTGAATTTATGTCGAGCTTCGAGGCTTCCGGTAGCTCTTATTAGATTCTCCTAGAAGTCTATTTCATTAGAAATTCCAGGATTGTTTTACTCTCATGTTATGTATATGAGGAAAGGGAAGTATACCAAAGTTACGCGTATATGAGACTTTCATCAAAAACCCGACTATAAATTTACCCCATGGACCAGATCAGGTCAACTTTGGTCTAGTCCAGGTCCTGGTAAGGCAACCTCGTCTGGACCTAACAAGTCATGTGACGCTTTACTAATATAAGGACCTTATGAGGCAAGACTAATAAGGATTGGATAAGGAATCCCATACCAAAACCTCCAGAATAAATTTAAATTGGGATATGAACAGGAAATTCACAGATATGCACAGTTGACAATTGTTCAGAAATATTGTCCTAATTTAGAGGAAATTCATTTCACCAAGGAGTATACAATCTAGAATTAAGACATTTTTGCATTCACTTTATTAAACTATACTTTATAAACATATATGTTCATAATCTCAGGATAACCTAACAAGCTCTTGATGCGATTACAGCGAGGAAAACCTTTCTCAACCTTCTAGGATAATTTAAGGGAAACCTAATTACGATCAAATGGACTTATCTCTACGTGGGGCATCCACATCCAATCCTGATTAGGATTTCAGTAGGTATACCGTATTTCGGATGACCTTGTTAGGCTATCACCATATGTCAGGTTGACCTTATGATAATTCCCAGTCGAGAAGTAGCTCCCACCACTGGCGATCTCCCCTTGGTAGTTGAGAATAACACAATTTTTATGTTAAATCTCGAGTTAAATAAAATTTGTGTCATTTTAACACTTCTCTCCACTTGTTTGAATGATTTCACATTATAAATCAGTTGAGACCTGATTACACAAGGAGCGTCTGTAGGAGTTACACATCTTTGTGTTGAATATTTGACAGAAAATTCATGACATACGGATTCTCTAACAGATTTACACATAATTTTCAACTGTCTGAGGACAAAAATAGTCTAAATTTTTCGGGAACGTATTTCGATACTTCAAAAAGAATTCTCCTTTCGACGTGAACATTCTATGCATTCCAAAGAATACATAGTGAATTTCTCAATTATATGTTGCACAAGTACATAGTGTCAGTCGTTGACTGGATTTTCCCGACAATTTTTTCTATGCAAAATCGTTTTTTGTAAATCTCAGAATTGATCGTGTATAATGTGAATAAGGAACAAACACCTCATTTCAACAATCATTTATTCAATCTATGAATGGATTGTCGTAAAGAATGATTTGAATATCAGCCTTCATGCCAGGTCATCAATGATTGAATCAAGTTAATTATGACAACCTCTCGAATGTGGTATGTCATGTATTTTCAAGTGAACTTTGTGACTGTTTCTCAAATGTTGTTCAATGTGTAGTTTATCATTTTACGTTGAAAATGAGATTCAATTCAAGTCCTGGTGAAAAGGTTTCTCTGAAAATCTGTGAAAATTTCTCTGAATTTCACTGAAAAATTCTGAAAAACACTGAAAATGCTAATGTTTATGAACATCTCTGAAAACCTCTGAATTATTCTAAAAATCACTGAGACTCCTCTGGAAATTTCAGTGATTTTCAGCGAAATTTTTCCACCAGGGAGATCTTTGAAAAATTTTTCAGAATTTTTGTCTTTACAAAATACACACGGAATAATAATTGTATACTTTATCGAAATACGCTTATTTCTTCCGTGTCGTAATTTTTTGTTGTGAATTTCAAGAGAAATTTTTGATAAATGCTTACATACCAAGACGTAAACCACTGACATATACATCTTGCAATTGGGCATGAATATACGTAGAACTTCATTATCAGAAATTGTGAAGAATGCATTTTCATGTAGTATCTCAAGTTCGTGCGTGATTCAGGTAATCTATTCGATAACCTCTGCTTCTCTGAAAGAAAATCGTGTTTCCCAGTAATACGATTTCTTATCCTTCCAATGGTATGTCTAAATACTTGAAAAATGATTCAAATTACTCAACATGTTTGGAATCATCAATAAGAATGATAATTCAACCTATTATAATTCTTCCAACATTTCGAAAATCAACTGATTTTAATTTTTATATTAATCCATAAAATTTATCAATTCGTACAATTAAAAAGATGAGAGGCCATGTAGGCCTGAGAAAAAAATGCAGTGATCTCAACGTAATCGTGTAGTTGCACAGTATAAAGTTACCACGAAGGAATTATATTCGAGCGAAATATAATTTCGTTGAGGCAATCGCATAAAATTGAATTGATGTCGTTCAGTCAACTACATCACACTGTTATATTACCATCAACTTTCATTTTTGTTTTTCAACATGAAGGTAATTCACTGTACTTATGGCTGTAGTTGAATCAATTCATTTCGTAGAGTAGAAACAATTGGGGGAGAAAATTAATTGAACGTATCCTCAGTTATGATAAAGAGATGATTATTTGGAAGTCACCTGATCAGTGATGGTAGAATATAGGTTATGTAGTGCAATCACAACTTCTAGAGTTGTGGAGAAACGGTTAGGTCGTTAGCGTTTCAGATAGGTAAAGAGAATTCAAGATAGGTAGGTTCGATTTCCCTCAAATACACGGAGAGAAATTTGATGGTTGGGAGTGGTAAAATACGTAGGTAATATCATCATAGAAATTGGTAAACTGAAACTATTGGGAATAGCTTGGAAGTAAAATTATCACGATAGTAGACTTCACTTTGTCAAAAATTTCAAAATTTCTTCAGGAAAACTAACAAAGGTGATATTGATCATTCCAGGCAGTGTTAATACTTTTTACCACCAGCGATCGTGATGTTTCCTACACTTTATTTCAAGATTCGCCATATTTAAGGAGAGGTCCTCATCTAGTGACCCCAAAATAAGGTGATTCTCTCGAATTTTTTTTTCATGAAAGGAAGTAAATAAAGAACTTTGGGGTTTTCACACTTGTTAATTTGAGTCTTTAAGTACATGAAAAAATTTTCTCCCGTAAAAAATAATGCCATGGGAATTGTTGATACGTGTTGAAACATAACCACTTAAAAAACAGTGATCAATCGGGCGCCACTAAAGCACTTACAAAGATGATCAGAAATAAAAAATCCAAAAAGTTTAATGAAATATATTGCATTTATTGGAGGTTGTATCAATAAACACAATGAGAAGTCCAAAATTTTATAAATAACAGATATGCAAACTCTTAGTAGCGTTTTTTCACCTTTTTTTCGCTCTTCAAAGTGCTATAAAAAGGGAGAAAAGGCAAATGTCATTTCCATTTAGGTTCATTCTCCAATAAATTAAATCAGCTTCAAAATAACAAAAAAGAGCGATCCGTTCAGTAGTTTTTGAAATATCGTGGAGCCAAACTTGAAAAACATCGTTTAATTCGAGAAAAACGCCTTTAAATTCGTTTTCGAAGTTTCGGGCTACGGATCCTTTGACTTGAGAAGATTTTTTTCATGTATTTTAAGACTCATTTAATGAGTTTCAAATAACTCAAGTTCTTAATTTATTTCCTTCTTAAGAGAGGAAACTCGAGAAAACCACCTTGTTTCGGAATTCGCTTGATGAGACCCTCCTCTTTCAAGCCCACAATGTAGTTGAAAGAAATGAAGCTTCTTCGAGTTCACAATTTTCTTCTCAGTGGACTACACAATGACAAATTTTGTGTATTTTGACCACACGTGTATGTCCCAGGAGGTCCACTCGCAATTTATGTTGAATATTAACACAAAAAATGTATCAAATCAACACAAAAATGTTGAATTTACACTAAAAATCCGTGAATTTGAGAATTTGATATGTTGTGTTCAACACAAATTCTGAGTGGACTTCCTGTGACACAAAATTTTTCGCATTGTGCATTCAGTTAGATTTGGAGAGTATCCTGAACTTGCTCACAATTATAGGACTTTTCACAGTACAACTTTTCTTAGTGCGGGAGAAAACCTTTTTCTCAGTGTAGTATTATTATTTTCTCCTACATTGTAGTGCATCACAATACTGAATAAAATATAGGAATTCAACAGGAATTATTCTTAATCAATTAGTTGCTGAAATTAGTCGACCACTGCTAACTGCCTTTGAGAAGATAGCAGGGACTCGTCAGTAGTCATGGTTTACGTACCATTGTTTTGACACAATCGACTATAATGGAAAAAACTTGCCGTACAGACCTTCTCTTTCCATCTAAGGAAGTCTGTACAAAGACATTTTTCCGTTGAATTGAACTGTGTTGATGTAAAATGGTACGTGCACAATGACTGATGCCACCTGCTAGTATTGGCTTAAAGGACGGTCACCAGTATCATACCAATGTCGCAACCGGCACTGAAAGTTGGTTACTAGTGACGAGACAACCTCGATAACCGACTTGACCACGCGGTTATGAGTGTCAAGCAAGATTAAATTGACGTTATCATTTCGATTCTAAACCAATAGTTGTCTATCGATGGTCGGAGAACGACATCCGGCATCGGGCCAACGCCTGAATGATCGTCAATTCCTTCTTTGGAAACTGTATGATATATGAATATTCACAGTTATTCCATTTCAAGATTTTTTGAGTCCACTGTTTAAAAGAGTTATATTATTAATATTATTAAAGTTTGAATCGTTGTTCAAACGAAATCTTGACTGAAGATGGGGAAATATATTATTTTATGAACAATTTCATGTGGAAAAAATGTCCAAAAATGTATACAATTGTACACAAATTGTACAGTGTCGTCTAGGTCTCGAGTAAAGGTTCCAGTCGAGATTCTCGGTCTCGAAAAAGGATTGTTCGTCTCGTCTTGTATCGGTCTCGATCTGGGGTCGATACCGAGACCAGTCTTGGTATCGACCGAAACACTAAGTGTGAGGGATCAGGAACGTTTATATTCCTCAATTAACCAGCATTTGATCACCAACCAATTTATTTCTGAAAATGATTCAAACTTCCATAATATATATAATGTTCAAATATCAATACCCTGTGAAAACTAGAGTTTGAATTTCACATATTTCGATGTCCCTGTTTTCAATGCACGGGAAATGATTTATTTGGATTTGTTCCAGTGCATGTTTTCAATGCACTTCAAGTAATTTTGCATTTATTACATGCGTTAGAACAAATGAAAACCAATGACTTCACGCAGCGAAAAATTTGGTGTCACAGAAAGGCCACTCAGAGTTTGTGTTGGGAACAACATATCAAATTCTGAAATTTACAGATTTTTAGTGTAAATTCAACATTTTGTGTTAATATTTAACATAAATTGCGAGTGGACCTCCTGGAACATACGTGTGTGTTAAAAATACACAAAACTTTTCACTGTGCATGTGCATTGAAAAGAGGGACATCAAAACGTGTGAAATTCAAAATCTTGTTTTTACAGTGTATTTTCCTGATATCCATTGTACAGTGAAAACCTAATGCATTTTATTTTTCGACTTCATCAAAGTGGTTATGAAATTTAAACTTCAAACCCAAGATTTCCGTTTCAAAAGAGCGGATATTTCACTTGAAGAATGCATGGTCCCAGTTCTGGCTGCTCAAAGACTGAATAAATATCACTTTGATTGTATGCAGACTGTAGATACTAAAAAGTTAATGCAAGTTGCCGTGTGAAACTTATATACATTGTTAGCATTGGTGTATCCGAAAAATCTTCATATGGGATTGAATGAATCAATAAAACTTTCCATTCTTCACAAATATCAAACAGATATGAATTTTGTTCAGATGCCTCTTCAATGCTTTTTTGTTTATTGAGGTTCAATCAATAAAATTTCAATAAACTGAATGTCGAAACGCACGTGACAGTTCACGGTACCACTCGTCATTCAAACTATTTTTAATTTCCCTTTGATTATAGATATCATTCATTAAAACATAAATGTCGGCATTCGCGTCATGATTTGTCATAACTTGGAAATCCACGTTCTGTGTGTTTACACGAATTGCCTTGTTGTTTATATTGTTTTATATCTAACGTTGTTAATCCATTGATGACCCCCGGCAAATTGCCGCCATTTGATGCATCAAACATCGGACACGTTTTCTTCGATAATTCGAAATATTATTCAACGTGGAAGTTTTTACTTACAATTATCTTTTATCCGACCGTCGTAATCAGGGTGTATATTCAACTGTGAATTACTTGAAAAACAATAATTTGAGTTACACTTAATGATGTAATTCTCTCCAAGATTGGGAGAGAAAAGTCGAAGTGCACTTCCATATATTACGAAAAATGTTGTTCCTTTTGAACAAATTGAATTATCAATTTAAACAGGTCGTATGAGTGTGCACGGTGAAAAATTTTGTGTATTTTTAACTATTTGCCGTTGCAGCAGCACGGAACAGCACGTCCCTAGTTTCCCCTAGTTCAAAAAAACCATTGATTCTCGCTAAATTCCATTTAAATCGAGCAAAGATGTGATTGATCAATCAGACATTTGTGCAACTTCAATAAGATTTAGCGAGAATCAGTAGAGTTATTCAACCATGGGGTTTCCCATATGAAGAGTAAATGGCGGGGAAGATTTGCAGCGTCAAAGGGTTAACACACGTGTACCAGGTGTAGAAGTATGAGACCGGAATTTCCTTATAAATGGCACTAGCCATCAGTTTAGGGAACCTCAAACCACTTCTTCAGCACCATCATCTCCCCCTAACAGCTGATGAAGATTTTCAACACAAAACAATAGAAGTTCTGTACATCCGTAATTGTTTTATAACCTTAAACGAGTCGAATTTTGTACCTGCAAACTATAATACGATCTGCGAAGAGCATTGGTTTTTTGTTATCATTTGAAGAAAAATTGCTTTCTTTTCTTTCGCGTAAATTGAATTTTTCCACTCCACAGAGTATATTTGCTTGCAAAAAGAAGACATTTTATCGATGAGAATAATGTGTTTTCTCCTTATTTTCAATACTCAGTACAGTCATATAATCTTTAATTGAAAGTGATTAATCTTCAGAAATTCCCGTCAACATCATTTAGAAGGTTTTCCATCTCAAGACCAGGGTACATCGAACAAACTTTATTCGATTCCCGGCTTGAGATCGACAAGCTCGGGGGAATAATGCATTGAAGCGGATCTAATGTTCACGCACATAATGATCATGTGAAGCCACTCGGCTTCTGAAGATTGAAGACCTCGTAATTAGATTCTTCTACCCATTACATGGAAGAATAATTCAACGAAATGCAGAAAATCAATCAGAAGAACCTACCTAATGAAATTTTTTTGTAGAAAATCATAAGATAATATTTTAATCATCATATCGAAGAATTTTCTTTTTGTCTTGCTCGAGATATGGCAACTGATTTGGAGTAGTTTGGGTACGTTGAATGCGAAATGATTATCAGATACCCTGCAGATACATAAAAAATTATAGAAATTGAGCTGGTCCGACAAATTTTATACTCCAAAATTACTCCGGATCAGCTTCTAAACCTTAGACAACAGAATGACTATTGTGATCAGCGGAATACTTTTATATACTTCCACTGAATCTTCGCATTGTATGCATAAATTTAATTTAATTTGATCAGAAAATGAGGGACTTATTTGATTTCTCAAATGATCTTCATTCCAATCGTATATACCTTATTCATGAAATTCTGCTGTCGAGATGAAAAGTCGATTATCGATATTATATTACAATCCATCAGTATCTTGTTCTTATTCTTTTGAATTTTATTCGATTTTACTTCGAGACATTGCGGGTGAATTATCTTCGCGTACGTTCGTAGACGGTCGTGAATCCGATACAAGATAAATGCAAAAAGCAGGCGGAGGTACCTTACCTAACAACACGATTACTTTTCTACTGCCAGTACTGGTAGCTTTTACTACTACTAATACTATCACTATGACCGCCCAGTGATGCCACCACTCTTGCTCTAAGAGGTTTCGCCTTGATGCCTCGACTCAACACATGTCAGAGTCTCATTCTAACCTGATAATCCAACTGAGATGACTCAAGAGTGAATACCGACCGAGGCGAGCAGAGTAGAACACAGTAGACTGCTTGGTGCCAGTAGAAACCCTCCATCTTTCTTTCCTTCTTCGCTTCTCGTTTCTCTTTTTTCCTAAGAGTGACCTCTTTTTCTACTACCTTTTCTTTCCTTTTTTTTTGCTCATACTCGTCCTCTCTTCCAGCTACTCCCTCCCTCTTTTTCTCTCTGTCTCTCTTCATACGTAAAGGTCATAACGAGGGGAACTAAACTCCTCATTGTACATACTCTTACATAACCAACCATACTTCCATCCGATATACGATTACAACAATTATATTGCATCATGTTTACTCATATGTACAAAGCATTTATGCGTGTGGGCAGAAGAGGCGAGGCACTCATTTGCATGAAAACAGTATAATATATCCATGGATTTGATACGCCTATGATGGATTGATTGTGAAAATAAAATCTTAAAACGTGTTGTCCCGAAAATGATGAATTGTAATTTATGAATTTCGTTGTGTGTTCAGATTTCTTTTGTATGAAAATCAATTTTTCGGATTTAATTTTTAATTTTAATACAACTTGGTCAGCACCTTTTGCTAGCTTTGAGGGTTTTCATAATATGTGTTCTTTTATTTCATCAAATTAATCACGTTCAACGTATATTTTCAACTTCGAAACAATTGTAAAGACTTGATTGAATAGAATCCGTACGCAACCACTCGCCACATTCATTCTTACATATGTTCCTGAATTGACAAAGTGTCGTATCGAAGACGATCCAATTATAAGCTTCTTAGTCGAACAGTCGTAACGTGCTTGAGGTCAATAAGACGTGGATGATATTCAAAGACACAAACATGAATAGGCAGACAGTTTTGATTACCTTTTGAATTCTACGAATTCAAAGGTATAAGAAGCTGTTTTATCATTGATCCCTAGCGGAGGATCTTGGTCTTGAGATATTTTTACGACTGTTCATATCTTTGATTCGATCTTTCGATTGCCATAAAACTTTCATGATTGATATATGGTGCGCTTGAATTATTTCCCGTAGACTCCAGAAACATTCGAATGCAGTGATGCAAAAGGGAGAATATGGGATCGAAAAGTCGGCAGATGGGATGAAAAATCAGTAGCACGATTTCTGAAAGAAAAAAAGAAATCGCAGTATTCTGAAGTTTTATAATAAGTTTGGTACAGTTCGAATGTACTGATTTCTCAATATTCCAAAGAAGTTTGATTGGGCTATTTCAATAATGTCTTACAGATTCTTGAAGACGGGCTTATGAGAAATTTTCTTGGAATTGCACTTTCAGGATGTTGTTTTCCTAGTCCCTAATATCCATATTTTAAGGAGTATAATCCAGATTATCAGGAGTATAATGCAGATCCTGAGGAGTAATATGAAGTTACTAAAGACCAGTATCTCAGGGATATAATCTAGATGCTTGTTCTCATATATTAACCCGTATAATGATTGTTATACCCATTAACCTTCCGGCGAGCGCGCGATTTTTTTTTCACACGAGCGGGCGCGTTGGTCCTTGTGTTATCACAAACCTTGCATCTGCCGTGCTTTCGATTCTCTTGTGATGCTTTTCCAGTTTTGACAGGCACATACTTTTTAAGGAAAATTCGAATGTCTTTGGGCAAAGAAACCCAAGTGTGTATTAACAGTGGGCCCCATCTACGCCCAGGGTGGGTGCCCATGCCACCCAACGTGGGGCCAAGCTGGGCAGACAAATGGGGCCAATCTTGGGATGATAACATCGTTCCCAGCTTGGCCGTATTGCTTTGCCCGAGAATTGCCCTAGTAGAAATGCTCTAGTAATTGACGAGTTTTGTAACGCTTAACTAGCCAGAAACTAGACACTTGCAAGTGCCTCGTAGGGTTCTGGTGAGGTACTTGCGAGTGTCTAGTATTTGGCTAGTTGAGCGTTACAAAACTCGTCAATAACTAGAGTATTTCTACTTGGGTGGTAACACCACGGGCCCAGCATAAGCCCAGACTGGGCAATCAATACTGTTTGCCTTCCTTTTTGTTTTGAAATTGGAGAATTGCTTTGAATTCTATCCCAGCGAGCATGAATTTCAGCCCCACTTTGGCCCAGTGTTGAGCTCCATCCTGCCCATACAGGCCCAAGACTGGACCAAAGTGGGGCAAAAATTTATACACGCTGAGGATTGTACACACATGCTCGGGATATAAATTCACCCCAATCTTGGCCGAACGCTGGGCCAAATTGGGGCCCAGTTCAAATGTGCCCGCACTAAGATTCATTATTTCCATTTTCTAACAACCATAAGTGTATGGGAAAACACAACAGGGCCAAGATTGAGCCAACATGGGCCCCATCGTCATTCCCCAAGACTGGGTTGAAGAGGATGGACCCAGCCTGCGGCCCATTGTCATTAAAGGAAATCCACGCTTGGGAATGATCAACAACGGAGGAATACATCTGACTTTCAGGCCGATTGTATTTCGTTTCAGATGAATTTTCAGGGAGAAAGTGATTTCTGTGTACTTTGTACACCAGCGCGCCTGCTGGAAAGTTAATATCTATTTTTTTCCGTGCAAGTGAAATCAAATTCAACCGTTTTCACAGGTGTATTTTTATTTCGTTCCCCTGTTTTCTCAGTACATTGATATATTCCGTCTTTCCATGTAATTGCTGCAATTTTCCTCCGATAAATCAAGGGATTTTGCGATCCTGGTCTGAAGACTGATACTTGCTGCGCTAGCATCTTTGCAATTAGAATACTTCTCGTAACACTCGTTATTCAATGTTCCAAATGATGTTTGCTTCGTTGGCACTTTGCACGGAGAAAAAGGAATTCGCTGTGGCAGTGAAATCTACTTTTGCTGGGTTCCTTTTGCCAGGGCAGCAAATTTTGCTGTTCCAGCAATCTTGTTAGCTGCGACAGCGAATTTTTAGCTGTGGCAGCAAAAAATGTTTGCTATCCCAGCAAAATTTGTTTGCTATTCTGTATATAATACTGAAAATTTGCTGGCGGAGCAAACATGTTTTGCTGCCACAGCTAAAAAATTGCTGTCGTAGCTAACACGATTGCTGTTATAGCAAATTTTTAGCTAGGTCAGCAAAAAATTTTGCTATTCTGTATATAATACCTCGATTTGCTGCGTCAGCAAACGTTTTCTCTCTCCGTGTGTGCATTTGAAGAACCTCGCTCCGCTCGACAATTGCCCATGTGTGCTCAAACATTGAGCCAACTCCAGCCCTCTCCTGGGGCGAAATTGGCCAGTATTTGCTGAGAATGGGCTGAAATAGGCTCTATTCCGTGTGGAAATCAATCCTGGGCATCCTAAGGTAGGCTCTGGCCCAGTAGGGGTTTATCTTAGGCATCTAATACAAGGTTGCCTACCCACATAGCACCGGATAGCCCAGCAATATTGTCAGACTATTACATTTGGAATGTGTAATGTTCTGGAAAATGTCTCAAGAAGATTGTCAGAATGTCTGCAGGATGTCTTATGTCACCATCTTTGTAACATTTTGGAGATATTCTGAAACATTGCTGGGATCATTGAGGCAACATTCTGGACACATTCTGAAATATTACTGTGATCATTTCAGCAATATCCTGTACTGAAAGAATTGTAACAATTACATATATTGAAAAACTTAAAAAATATTACTTTGGATTGAAAAAAAATTTCTTCAGAGTTTACTTCTACAAATGTTGAACGAGCTTGGCCAGAATGACTTTGAGTCGAGGGAAATCTGCTTCGAAGTCAATTATTAGGAAGTTCCTCCAGTGGGGATTGAACCCGGGTTCTGTGAGTGAGAGTCGAGGCTTCTATCACATCAGCGAATCTCCGAGATGACGACACCACTCTCAAAGTGTATTTATTGTAATCATCGTGATGGGAGTTTTAAGAATTCGTTTCCGTGAAATATCGATCAATCGATTCAGAATCTTCTGACGTAAAAAATTAATAGATCGTGGGAGGGAGGTTTTTTTACCTCGACTTTGAAATTTTACAAAGTGCTGAGTAAGATCGATGGAAAAATTTCAAGAATTTGTTGCCGTGGGATGAAGACTAATCGATTTAGAATCTTCTGAAATGAAAAATGAATGGCACTTGAGAGGAACATTTTTCTATAAGTGCACTTCCAAAATTTATCAAGTGCTGGAGCAAATTGATGAAAAACTTTCAAAAATTGTTTTCCACGGGATATAGACCAATCGATTCAGAATCTTCGGAATTGTTAAATGAATACCACTTGAGAGATAATTTTCTTGAAAAGCCCACTTGCAAATTTTCCCAAGTGTTAGAATGAACTGATATAAGAATTTCAAAAATTTGTTTCCATGGGATGAACGATTCTAAGAATTCATCAAGAAGGCCTTTTTTAATAGTTGGACTGCGAAGGTATTTTCTTCATCAATCATTCGTTTTTCAGCGTAATAAATCGAATTTTTTAGTGAAATAAAATAATTTGATTACCGGTAAAAGATGGGATTTGTTTCCAAGCAAACAATTTTCATTCACAATAACAAATGTTTTTTCTCAGTGAGCGTTTGAAATCGAAAAAATCCTCTCTCACAAACCCTGTCCGATTGTTTCAATTTGGATTTATTAGAATGAAGGCAAAGAAAATTTTTTTCCAATCTCAGCAATTGGGTTCTCAGGGTGCATTTCCATTATCATCATTGAAGTCAACCCTGTAACAAATAATCCATGAAATCTCATTGACGAATGGAAAACTGAATAGATTTCAATGAAATTCAATGATATTCGATCAGAAATGTCACCATTCGTAATAGGGTTCAATATAATATTTTCACCTGGAAAGTGACAACTACCAAGTAACTAACCGTGGTCAAAGGAATCAGCCGAATTTTGCAAAGCCGTTGAAATTTCCACAGATTTGCGGGATCCGGAGGTGCCGGTCTGTGGTATTACAATCCCTAGACCCTAACGACATTCACAAAGAGTTGACTCCCATTTACCTAAAATTAATTTCTGCATTTGTTCAGCAATGAGAGAAAAATTCCAAAAATAATCAAATATTCATTCAATATTCTACTGAATATTTCATCAATGACCATAGGTATTCAATTCAATCAATGAACCTTCATTTGAAACGGTGAAGTATTTTTTTTTACTACTATCTCTTTTGTAGAGAAATCAAGGTACTTGAGGAAGCTGTGTGATTTTAAGGCCAACAATGTCATCCACGTAACTCTACCGTTTTAGATCGCCTTAGTTTTAAAATGTTCCCTGCAGATGTTGTCTACCACAAATGGAACAGCTCTAGAAGTTTGTTCGTGAAACTTGTAAGCAGGGTGTTGGAAGTGGAATATTGTCTAGCGGGATGCTATTGTCGGATAATTTCAATGAATTTGTTCATGAGCAGGGGGATGTCGGGTAGTATTAGATACTTAAGCTTCTTTACAATTATTGGATGTACTTATGAATACATTTGCACAAAGTGTACTCTACATTGAAGTTCAATGTATCAACCAAACACCCCTTAAGCCTCATTGTTCTGAATAGAGAGTTATTATCGAATTTTCATACTCTTCGTTAACATTGATATTTGACATTTTTTACTCCTGGAGAGTTGTACATATGATTCATGAAAAAACATCTCCTCCACAAAACCAAAAATGCGAAAAATGTCAAATTTCAACTTCTTTTAGTGTTATTTCTTAACCCTTGTTTACCACACTGGAGTGAAATTCACTCCAGATCTATTCCATCTCAATTTGGAGTGTCTTTATCTGAGTTAATGGGAATTGTGAATTGAAAATTTTTCATGAAAACACATAGTTGAGTTTCTTATAAATTTCCTCCCTTCATTCCTTAGGATGCAACCACCAGAGAACGTATTTCTTTCTCGAAGAGTGATGTTCCAAAAGTATGATGTCCAATTTTTAGCTTATAATGTTAAAAAATAATAAAGTTTTTCTCGTTCCAAGAAATCCTTTCTGTGAGATTTAGCCATCGTTTTCATCGATTCCTGACACGGTGCATTGTCTTGGTGAAACAACACTTTTTTCTTTGGCAAATGCGGTCGTTTCTTAGCGATTTCGGCCTTCAATCGATTCAAAAGTACACAGTAATAGTCCCTGTTGATGGTGGTTCCTTTTTGGAGATAGTCGATGAATATTATTTCCTTCGCATCCTAAAATACAGACCCCATCACCTTACCGGTCGACTGTTGCGTCTTTGCTCGCTTTGGATTCGATTCGTCGACTGCTGTCCACTCAGCTGACTGTCTTTTGGATTCTGGCGTGTAATGGTGAAGCCATGTTTTCATCCATTGTCACATATCGACGATAGAATTCGATTTTATTGCGGTTTAACAGCGCCGAACACTCCTCTAAAGCATCAATTCGTTGTTGTTTTTGGTCGACTGAGAGCTCACGCAGCATCCACTTTGCCTAGAGCTTTGGACTAACAGCCTCATTCGGGCGTCCACTGCGCTCTGCATCATTTGTGCTGGTACGGCCACGTTTAAATTCAGCAATCCACTTCTCTACCTTTTGTCTCGATGGAGCAGAGTCCGGATAATGTTCATCAAGCCATTGTTTGGTTTCCACTATATTTTAAGACCATTGAAGATAGAGTGCTCGAAAAGATGGGCTAAATTTTGATACATATTTTATAAACAACTAAGCAATGAATACAAATTTTGAATCGACAATGATAAAGTACATTGCTAAAATTGAGCTTTGAATATGAAATTGAAACTGGAAATGATTCCTCAAAATCATGCCAACCATTATAAACATATTAATTTACAGATGTCAATAATTTTTATAACTTGTTTTTCCATGTTTGGGAATATGCTTTGGGCTTTGAATTTCTATATAGAGCGTAATCCTAACAGTGCACTTCATTGCTGCATATTTAAAATTTGTGATCAATCCTTGGTTGTTTGAAAAGTACGTAGCAAAATTTCATCCATTTTCTGATGCTCCAAGGCCCTTAAGCAGACATTTTTTTTATGTGTATTGCAAATTGCAGTCTATAACGAGGGTAAATCGACCTGGAATTTTGTCATCTCCTCATTGGTTATTCTTTCCAAACCAAATAGGCAATTGGCTCATTCCATCAGACTTCCTTGCCCGCTGTTCACCCTGCTCTAACAAGCTAGATTGCACGGCAACTTTTGAGCGCCTTCCGGTACACTGGACCGTAGCTCCGTGATTTTGAAGTGAAATATTTGACAATTATTTTCTCTTTGTACAGTCCAATATGTCACAACAGTTGACCCGAAGTTTTTTAATCGTAGATTCAATACATTCTTGTAATAAACTTCATGAAAATTGTGTTTTTTTTGCACTCCTACTCTTCAGATTCCTTGGAGTGAAAAATTCACTCTTGAAGAGTGGAAATACTACAAGCCCAGGAAGAGTGAGACTCTATTCCTAAAGAGTGAATTCCAACTCCAACAGAGTGAAATTTCTCTCTTACAGCGTGAGAACTCACTCTTTAGGAGTGGAATCTCACTCTTGGTGGACTTGCAGTATCATCCCTCTTTAGGAGTAGATTTTCATTTCAACAAAATTTAGAGAGTAAATATCCCCTTGACCATTGAATCATATCACTATCAATCATCAAAATTCACAAAACGAACATGCCATTTTCCCCCAAATGCAAAAACAACCCAGAATTTGATTAGAATTAAAAACATCTCGCAATACTAAGACGCAAAAGATACATGCCTAGAGTAAATGATCATCATGAGACATAATAATTTATTTCATTGTTTTTCATTCTTCCCTTGTTTGTTCAGACATACAGTTTTTATTCCCCAGATAGAATTCTTTTATCTATAGAAGCACTCAGCCATGACTACAGAATTATCGCACAAACATTATTTACCATCTCAAGTTATATTGATGTAACAGATCTCTGGCAACCAACTTTCGTGTATGTATCAATTGAATTGACGTAATTGGGGAATTGTCAACAAGTAACGTTGTACGTCATTCCTAACTTCACATTATCTATGCGTATCAAATTATATATTGACTCTTCGGATGAAATACTCTAATCATAATGGGACATCATTTAATGTAACTAAACAAAAATGTTAATTCTGATTTGCGGATTGTGATCAATCAGATAAACCATCGCTATTCAATTCTATGTAGTTCATAGTATTGATATGTCATTCGCTGGTAAAAACAATTGTCATACCTATTGAGACCGGTAAACAAAAACAAATTATTAGATTGAATCTTATCTTCTTTCCATTTCAAAACAAATGTGATTGATTGGAAATGTTTTATATAAGCACTCTTCATTCATCTTGGGACAAAACAAATGAACATGCCAATAATTTCAGGAATACACTGTGAAAAATTTCATACACACGTGAAGAATTTTTTATACTTTTATGAAAATTTATGCAATGAAAAATTTAACACTCGAGTAATAACCTTGTAAGTAGTACATACAGGTTCACACGCGGGAGTGCTTTTTCTCTACCAATAAACAGAAAAAAAGTTGTCTCGATTCCACACCCATTGTCTCACATATGGGCGTTTCCACGGAAAGTGTCATTTTTGTGTCCATGTCCATTCATAATTAATCCCATGCATGAACTCTGATTTGAAGTGCGTGAAAATATCGATTGAGACTCCCCAATGTAGGGAACAATAACTTAAAATGATCTCGGAAGTCCTTGAGAACGGATATAACTTACAGTGATTGAACAAAATATGAAAAACATGGGTTTTGATTTGTCCCTGAGTACAAATTGACTACTTTGCTTCCACATAACATTTCCCGAGTTGAAAAAGTGTGATACTTTTGAAAGCCTGATCAACTCCGTAATACGCAACGATCCAGAGTTTAATTGGGTCGAAAAAAGGTTAACATCAGGTTGAATGAGAATATTAAAAGCAAGATCAGGTTGAAAACAGGACGAGATTAGGGCGAAAAATGCAATCAAACCTGATTCACTCCGTAATACGTAACGAATCAGAGCTGAATCAGTCTCCACTTTTGAACTGGGGTTCTTTCCGAGACGAGACCGAGCACGGTTTTCGTCGATCAAATTACTCAAAAATAAATTCATGAAATAGTCTGAAATTTTTAGAAATGATTCTTTGAGACTTTATCTACGTTACTGAAGAGCCCGAATTTTGAATTTGAAAAACATGTGTTTGTGATTCCTACTGCACTACTTTATGGTAAGAATCAATAATATTTAATCTCGAGTGATATATATTTTATAAAATAAAATTTTGGTTTCAAAATCTCATATTTCAATATCTTTGTTTTTTTCAATTTCACAACTAAAATTTTACTCACCCAGTTTTACATAAAAAGAAAAAAATCCAGAATGATGTCGGCTACTTGAGAAATATATTACATTACGCCAGATATATCAAAAACAAGTTTGTCGCATACGCGGTACGAATTTGTCATTTCATTGATACATTCTGTTGATAGCGAATTTGATTTTTATCAGTCTCATGTCAGTTTATGTAAATAGTGTTACGATTCCCAACGGTTGTTTTCGTGATTTCTTAGTAATATGATGATACCGAAACATATATAATGTTAATGCTTTCCCTGGTGAAAATTTCCGCTTGCCGGAAACGAACTTTGAAACAAATAAAGCGTAAAATGTTTTAATTTCCGCTTCTTTCGCGCTTAGATACTGTTTCATTTACTCTCCCGCGTCGCTTCATACCCTTCTTACGCTCCCATTTTCACTAGGGTTCAACTGAATTTTTCGTTAACCTTGGATAATAGATGATAGATTTCTGTTGTTTGACATTTGTATGCGAAGTTAAACCAACAGTTATTTGAGAGAAAACGATCGCATAATTCAAAATTCCGGCTCTGTACAGAGCTAGATAAACCTTCAAAGATTCATCCCTGAAAATGTCAGACTTTTTTATGCGTTTAGTTTCGAGTACTTTGGTCGGAAAAAAATGTATTCTCTTAAGGGGTGTTTCTGGTTAAGATTTTCAAGAAAAATTTTTTTTTCTCACAGAAAAAATTGAGATATCGTTTTGAAAATTTGTAGGTATGTTTACTAAACATTAAATATTACTAAAATTGCTTCATGGAATGTTTATATTTATTTTTTAATTCAATTAAAAAATATAATCACATTTATATCTCATAAATAATATATTATCTATTTTCTTATTTAGTAACCACAATATAGAATTTCGAATATCAATGAAAATAAATATTCTTCTTATAAATATCATTCTTTTTTCATATAAATATTACAAAAGAATTTTTTTCCAGATTTTAACAACCTTTTCTTCTTCCGTTATACTGATTCAAATAAAAAACCACCAAAAAATTTTGTCAGTTTTTGACCGGATTTCCCGGGACAAAGACCGTTAAAAGCCTGACAACTATTTTTCGTCCGAATCTGCCGGGCATTTTCAGCAGGGCATCAATACGGCGTTAGTTTTTCTTAACATTGTAATAACACGTCAAAATTTTTGCATAGTGATTACAAATATATCTTAGAATAAGATATCAGTTTTTGCACTGTAAAAGAAATTGATTAATTTTGAAATGTAAATAGTAAAATTCCACACTCTACTTCCGGAAAGTTCATACTCTTTTTCAACTTTTGTTATGTATCATTGATTCTCATTTATTTCTCATTATTAAAACCGAACAAACATCTGAACCGTTTCATATTCCCTAAAAACCTACGAAATATTCTTAGATATATTTAAAAATCACTGTATGTTCCAGCCACACTTTTCTCTGTGGGCTATAAAGTTCTGATGGATTTCAAATGCGGTTGCGATTGTTACACTGAGAACGCAATTTCTTCGAATGGAAAAAAATCTCTTCCTCCTTATTCTAAGGAATCTTGTTTTTAATGAAAAAAATAATTAAGTTCAATGCAAGAATTTTTCATCAAATTTGAAAAAAAGATTTCGTAAAACATATTTCTTTTCAGATCCCAAGAATATAGTTTCAATCCAATCAAAAATATGTCGATTGTACTGTATATATACGACCGTGTTTATGTGAAATCCACTATAGCGTCTAGTAGGATTTACATTGGTATCACAGTTACCGTGGCAACGCTATTCTCATTTGCTTCAGCTTACGGATGTACGGAGAAAAATGCGGCTGAACAATATCGTAATTTTCAAGAAAACCTAAGAATATTCTGTAGTTTTCTAGTACACATCAAACGGTTCAGATTTTTGTTCAATTTGACAGATAACAAATGAAAAATCAATTACACATAATAAGAGTTGGAAAAAAATACAAACTTTTTGAAAGTTGAGTACGGCATTTTATTACTTCCGCTGTGTACATCAACATAGCGATTGCTGGCCAATTCCGCGCCAAGAGAGGGCTGAAGTTGGCTGAATTGGTTTGTACACACATGGGTTACTTTCTAAAAATCATCAATTCCTCCTCATATTTCAGTTTCGTTGAGGAAATTTCCACAAAAATACGAATCGCTTTAACATTACTAAAAAGCTAAAACATATTCACAGATTCTTATAAAAATTATTTCACATTCGAATTACATTTTTCTTTGTGCATCAATGAGAGACCGACCGAGAGGTTTGGCCAAGAATGACTAAAATTGAATTTTAAACTATCGGTTTCGATTAATAATATAATTTTGATAATTCGCAATATAATTTAAAATTCCGGTTCACAATTTCAGCTGACAATAACGGGCCAGAACGTTATCAACACACGAAATTCAGATTTTTACATTGTTTTTGAAATTGCAAGAGTCGCTCCACTGAAACCATTGTAACTTGTAAACCAATAGTCCGATTGAGTTCAAATTTTGACAAATGATAATGAAAGGTTGATACTTTATAAATATATGGATTTGTTATTAGTAACGTTTTAATTCTATAGGGTGAAAATCAGGGACTGGAACGTTATTCACTCACGTTACTCATTATATACAAAATGTATATAATATATATATATATATATATATTGTACACAAATTATATATTTATTATATAGATTTTATATATAATGAGTAAAGTAAGTGAATAACGTTCCAGTCCCTGGTTAAAATACACTAGCGAGATTGAACATTTCATTCAAAGTGCATTGAACTATCATTCAACTAACATTCAATCGTAATTATTTTTCTTGTTTCAGGTGAGCATAATTGGAATGTGATTATCACTGATTGTGGATGACATAAATATATGTAAGTGATAAACAATGAATTTTTTAAACCAAATTTGCTGTGTTGCAAATCTCAGGATGAGATATTATACACTGAGAGAAATTTTTATTATGTATATAAGGCAAATAGGGATAGCTATAATATATAATAAAGGATATTATACATCTAATTGAAGTTATTATGCGTACAATGAAATTCATTATATTATATAGTGAGTGTACAATCTGTATAATAATCTTTATTTCATATCTTATAGATTTTATTAAATAATTATTGCTGTCCCTATTTTTATCATACATTTCTCTCTATGCACACAGAGAAAAATTTGCTGTAAAATTTACCTTATGTCCGATAAATATAGGGATAACATTAAATTGCTGTGATTTATACCGCAATATTTATTAGATTTATCGCAATTTATGTGCCCATTGCAGCAAATTTTCATTGTTATCGGATACTTTGGTTGATTGAACAGGAATTTCGGTATATTTTACAGCCATTTGATGCTGTCCCTATAATTACAGCAATTTCCTATCTGTGCATCCACACACACACTCATTCAACGAATGAAAGTGATTGAAGAGAAATTCAGACTCAAATCATGAAGAGTACTGTTTTTGTCCGCATTCTTCAACAATCAGGACAAAATCAATCTAAAAACGAAATATGAGGACAAAAGTCGTTCAAATTTTTTGACTCCGGACATTCATCGCATTCACATTCATCTTTTCCCTACTGATTATATCCGCAGCTTTTTCTCAATTGCTCATCCTTGTTCATGTAACTTATAACTTTGCATGCATTGCACTTCCTCAAGCAGGAAGAGACGAATGGTCCGATGCCGGCCCTACAACGCGTTATCACCAACGCGGTATCCGCAATGAACCACTACGGGCCGATATACAACCGATGTTCATGCCAATATTTGATAATTCTTCTTGACCGACAGTTCCAAATATCACCTTTAACTTGGAAATTTGTAAATAAATGAATTGTAGGCGTTATACAACTTCATCACATGTTTTTTTCTCAAGTAAAGAATAAAGAAGGAGAAGATTAATGAAGAATTTAATATGAAACGGATGAACCACTTAATTCATCGGGAAATTGTGTCTATCCGTAAATTCTTATACTACAACTTATATTGCCGTATGTTTTTTCTATAGTATTTTGAGTTGATTTCATTTACCGTTTTGAAATTTTTTAGTGTTCATTCGCTGGATTGTACTTTGTACTGACATTATTCTAATTCTAGCGCGTTAATCTGTTTTGATCTCTCTCTTCGAGCATGATTATGATGTGGCAGGAAACGTGGAACGAATGTCAATGTTTCTTTTAGAAATTTGGTTCGAAACTTAATCAAATAATTCATTACAGGTTCAATCAATAATATAATTCATTCAAGCAGACAGCTTCTTATAAAAAACACTTATGTCCAAAACTTAGTTACTATTTTTAAAAGTTCGATTATACGCGTGCGATTGTCCCATGCGACGAAATATTTCACATGAGTGACCGTCTATATATTACGTAACGCATTTTTCTCACATTTTTTTCACTACCCCCCCGCCACTGCCGTTACCCCAGCAAACACTACTGCTGGTGTTTCAAAGGACCAATGACGGCTCTTTATTGGCATTGCAGGGCCATCAGCGGCCCATTGAAACACCGTTGATCATTGTTTGTAGGGACGTAACAATTGAATTTCCTAATAGTCTTGAATATCCTATGAATGAGGAATAAAACTGATCAATTGAATCAATTATTCCAACAATGTATTCTATTTTGCATTCAATTATTTACTTAGTCTTGAATCATTTATATAATTCATTGAGAGCAACGGATTTGTTATATTTCGAGAACTCCATGAATTTCTACTAGTGACAAAATATGTTTCAATGAATGTTTAGAAATCGCTTGAAAATATATGAATTTTTCAAATTCTTTTTAGTAAATTAAAAATAATAAGGTTTGTAAAGTGAATTTTTATATGAAAATACGGAAGATTACGAATACTGTACACTCACAAAAAATTGATATCGAAATAAGAGTATCCCTCTTATTTCGATGCAACTTCTCCTCTAATATATGGTATCAAAAGTATTCCTCTCCATTTTAGAGGATTAGCCTTTGTGTTGGAAGAATTTTCATTTGTTCAAAATCGTAGAGGGATATTCTCGATTGAAGAAGAAAACAAAAGTGAGATATCTTCTCTGATTGAGAGGGATTTTTCCTCTAATTTCCAGATTACTTTTTTTTTGGTGTAGAAAAAGTACTCACACAGCACCACAGTTCAGAAAGAATTCTTAATGCATTCATGTTGAATTCCTATGGTTTGGAATGAATTTAAAATGGACTCTTTCTGAACTGTGATGCTGTGTGGGTAATGAGTGGGATTCGAATTTTAAACGCTGAGTATCCAACTTTTATTATACGCTTTATGGAATTTTGCGCATTGTGTTGAAAAAAAAACATATTTTTGGCTGTTACGTACCGTTGCTCTAGAACCCCCCTCCCCGCCCCTCATGAAACAACATGATAACACTAAGTCCTAACCCCCTCCCCCCTCCCCCAAATAGCGTCACGTAATATATGGATGTTCCCTGAGAGGGAAAAAGGAGTCCAAGGTACCTGCATTTTTTTCTTATAGTTGAAAAAGAAACTTTTTATTCATGCATGCATAAATCACTTCTTGAGAGTGATGATAACGCGCGTTTCCACTATCTTGGAGATTGGACTACAAAACTATTACATGAGGCATCTTTTAGACATCCAACAAAAGTATCTCAAAAGAAGTACAACTGTCGTTGTATAAAGTTAATCATCAAGAGTTTGATGCTCTACGAATGAACGTGAAATCAAACAAACCAATCAATGGGAATGAATAACTCTGCAAATTCAAGTGTTTCATTTTAATACATTTAGAGTGTTTAAATCGTATAGTTACTCTTCAAACCCTTGGAAATGTGTAAATATGTCGATAATTCAGATTAAATGTTTGAAAATAAAACATTTTATCGATTTCCTGGGTATATTTACATACTTCTAAGAATTTGAAAAGTGGCAACACGATTTCAACACTCTGAGTGTATTAAAATGACACTTGAATTTACAGTGAGTTTGAAACAAATTGCGACAATTAAAAATTATTTTTCTCCTTGGTGCATGGTGAGAGTTAGTACGAACGGTAACGAATGGTATTTCTGTTTAGGAAAATATTAGCACTGGGATTATTTTGTATCCGCTAGTTTATTCGAAAACTATTAGATAAGTTTTTTATGATTCACAGAATTTTCATAAACTCCATTTGTACGAATTCATTCAATGATCTTCAAATGAACTGGCCAATACGAAGTGGTTAGTGTTTCATCACTAGTATATCCCCTTGAAGGGCTACATAGTATTAACAGAGGGCCTCTTCTGCTATTTTATACAGTAAGACCCTGCAATAAGAACACGCACTCCCTTCTTCATTTCCAACGGTTGTTGTTTTGCGTTGAATAACGGAGGTGGGTGTGCTTATTGCGGGGTTTTACTGCATATCCTTCTAGAATGAGTACCAAGGATGTCGACTCAAAAATGAGTCAAACTGCAGAATTATTTGAGATTCTGTTTAATTACAATTAATTCGATGAATATTCTTCAATCAATGTTTCACTACCGACCATAAAAAGCTAATCTTAATTTATGTTTTTTTTAGATAGAACCTTGAGAATGATAGTACGATAAAATTCGAAACATCAATTTGAAATTGAATTATTGTAACTCATATTCTTCGGTTCCATTCATTCATCTACTCTTGTATCGATTCGCTCGATCGGAACGTATCGTCACATTCCTTCATGAATAAATCAAGCTGCCATCACAGGGTAGTCAATTCGCGTCTACACGTTTCAAGTTTTGGCAACCAACGTTATAAACATCCTGTGATGGTTTAAATATAAAATAAATGGCTCTCATGATCACAACGATGTCGGAGCCATTTTTGAAGGTATATCCATCCAAGCAGATTCCATAGAACATAATTTTCTAATAATATTTTCCATCGTCACGAAGAAATCTTATCTCTTATCTATTTCTTCATAAATATTAACATCAAGGCTTCTCACTTTGAACAGATGGATTTCGAAAATAACGCATCCACAATTCTGGGAATAAGAATCATTTCGATCTTTTTTCTCATTCAATTTCAGAGTTTGATGATTTCTTTGAATGAGAATACGTGAAATACAAAGAAGGATTGATATCACCCTTACGTATGTAATTTTGGATAAGTTTCTTTTAACCAAAATATTTTAATCAAATCTCTCTTGACATTTATTATTCATATATTTCGAATGAACTTGTCTATTCTAAAAGCATGTTACAAGAAAACTATCAAAAATGCTTTTCTCTAACTTTGGAATTTCAATAAAATATTAAATTATTGAAGCACTTTTGATTTTTCATCTTTGACTAATCGATCGTGCAGTTTTCTCCTATAAAAAAGACATTTCCATTTTGAAATATTACGATAATTTCTTGAGAGGATAATAGGACCGGTAATTCAATAATTTATTGAGGATTTGGAATTACAACCATTACCTAACATCGATGATTCGTATTATTGGTTAGGAAGAGACTGGATTGTTTTTGACGACAACGTTGGCAACGAAAGCTATAGTAAAGTTGTCAGGCTATAATCTGATAAATTATGAGCAATTATTCAGGAACATCTCATTCTTCAATAATTGCTCGAGTTTTTCTGAAAATAATCATCTCAGATGTTTTAAAAATGTTGGAGTTTTCACTTGAAGTTGACTCGACTTATTCCGTGATAAATTAATGGAAAGAAATCAAATGATATTGTTTTACCAACGATCACAGCCTATTCGTATTTCATTGGATTCTAGTTAATTCATGAAATGATTTTTTTTATTATTCTGTTCTCTCATTTGATAGAACATGAACCTAAATCATCCAGAGATATATGAAAATTTCTATGGTTGAATTCATCAGATGAACATGTCACATTCCAGATGTATAATAAAGATTTAATATTTACTGTCAACATAATTCCAGTAACAACATTTTTCTTTGTCTTCGTATAGAAGATTTATCGGTTGGTGAAAAAGTAATCATTTTAGGATAATTATTGCCCATCACTAGAGACCACTTTCTCCCATCTTTCTGGCAGTATATGAATTTTGCGGTGGAAAAACGACACGTCTTTAGAGGCTATCCAAGGATCGACCCATTTTTTAGCTTCTTTGTAAGAATGAAAACGCTGGTCAGCTAAACCATGTGCCATAAAACGGAATAAGTAAAAATCGGAAGGGGCTATGTCAGGTGAATACGGCGGGTGGGGTAAAACTTCCTATCGAGGCGTTTCCAGGTAGGTTTTCACTGGTTTGGCAAGATGAGGCCGGGCGTTGTCATGTAACAAAATCACTTTGGCGTGTCTCCTCTCGTATAGCAGCCGTTTTTCTTTTAGGGCTCGACTCATACGCATCAATTGAAGTCGATAGCGATCCTCCGTAAGAGTCTCATTCGGTTTGAGCAGCTCATAATAAATTACACCTTGCTGATCCCACCAAATACACACGGAAAGACAGAGGTTATGATTATTTAGAAAAATGACTGACAATTTGGAGAAAAAAAGTATCGCTGAAGAATTTTCGTAGTAAATTCATCAAAAGTTGATAACTTCACTATGAAAAATAACAATAAAACCATCAACGTTCAGTATTTTCACTACGAATTTTTGATAACCTTACTGCAAAGGTCTTTCAGCGATGCTGTTTTTCCTTAAACTGACAGTCATTTTTCTAGATGTTAATAAATGTTATTCAAGTATTGATAACTCTTTCCTTTCCGTGCAGAGAAGAAGCTTCGAACCATTGATATTTGATTGTGCGGACGATGTTGATGCATGGCCAGGTTTACCCCATGATTTTCTACGCTTTGGATTATCATAGTGTATCCATTTTGCATCGCCAGTCACGATACGGTGCAAAAAACCTTTCCTCTTATGTCATTGAAGCAGTAGTTCACACGTGATAAAACGCCGTTCGATGTCTCTTGACTTCAATTCATACGGCACCCAATGTCCTTGCTGCTCCTGGATCATTCCTAACATTTTTAAACGTTTTGAAACAGTTGACTCATCAAGTTGTAATTGTTTTCAAAGTTCTGCTAGCGTCTGAGATCGATCTTCATCGAGTAATTCCTCCGATTCTCTGTCTTTAAATTTTTTTGGTGCGCCAGAACAGTCTTTATCCTCAAGTTCAAAATCATTATTTTTGGAGCGTCGAAACCAGTCTCTGCATGTCGTATCCGACAGAGCATTGTCACCATAGGTCTCAACAAGAATTCTATGCGCTCCAGCTGCAGATTTCTTTTGAATGAAGTAGGACAATAAAATTCTCCGCAAATACACTTTAGTTGGTACAAATTAGACATTTTCAAAACTAAGTTCGTTACCATTCGAAATTTTAAACATGGAGTACTGTTAGTGCAATCTGTGATGAAAGAGCGAGTCTTATTCAAGGTCCTAATATTTTATCTGTGAATCATTTTTAATCAAGTCAAGTTCATATAAAATTTGAAGGTCTGCTATATTCATTCAGTATCATAGGTGAGCGACAAGAAAGTCGGATCATGGATCACAAAGATCTAAGTTCGAGTCCAAATGAAATATATATATGTATATATATCTTATTTTCATTCAGGAATTGCTTGATTTCGGGTCAAAATCTCAAAATTTTTCGAGATGATCAGCGAGACTATTGGCAAGATCTCATTCATATCTCGGATTGTTTTACAATCGAGGCTACACTCGACTCTCGATCCTTTTACAACTTTTGAACCAGAGTCACTCGAGTCTTTTGCTGAAAAAGACTACGCCCACAACGCGTTATGATTGGCTTTCATTTCCAACCCTTCCCATGAGATGTTTTTTGAACAAATGAATTCAAAATTTTTTTTGGATTACATGCGATAGATTCAATTTAGAGAATGTCATTGAATAAGGTTATTTAATACGTGTGAGATATTATAATGCAAACAATGAGTGTTCCCGAAATTAGGAATTATGTAGGAAATTATTTACCTGGCTTTCAGGTCAAGAAAATTCCCCAAAAGAAATCTTTAATTCCCTAACTGCGATAGACAATTTTGTAGAAAGCGTCCCTGTAAGTTAACCAGTTTCGACTATGATTCGAATTCAATTTGTTTCGTGTTTTGTTTAAACATTTATCCAAAAGAGGTGGGGTTATGTTTGAAATAATTAGTCGAGCGAACGGCAAGGTGAGGGTTGAAAGGGCTGTACCTGAAGTAAAAGGTTCGAGAGAATTGCAGTAAAAGGTCCGATTGAGTAAAAGATTCGGGTGTGAAAGATCCGAGAATCGAGTGTATTTGCAAGATCATTTCAAAGACTATCCGAGATTCTTTGCGAGATTATTCACAAGATTGTTTAGGGGACTATGCGAGATACTGAACTTTCGCGCGGGTTGCTTTTCAGTTGGTAGCGCCTGAACGTTTCGACTAAATGATATTCTCAAAGTGCAGTATCACGAAAACTTTTCGTAGGCTCGTCTTCAAGAATCTGCGAGACTTTATTGAAATAGCTCAGTCAAAATTATCATGAAAATTCCCAACACTGTGATTTCTACTCTTTTTGGTTTTAGAAATCTCGCTACCGATTCAATCCATCTCCCGAATTCTCGATGTCATATTTCCCGATTGAAATTCCTATTGGGAAAAAGGATAATTCTTTAAATCCAGCAATGAATTTGAAAATTCAGGGAGAAAAACAGTTCAATTGAACCGAGGGGATTTGAAAAATTGACTTTATATTATTGTCAACATTCAGCACAGATTGAATCTCGTTAGTTCTGTTGAGATATAATCGAATCTAAGGAGATTCCATCACAATTAAGATCCAGCTAGATTTGAGCGGTTGAATCTGGTTACACCCAATGATCTTCTCTCTTCTTGAAAAGATGGAGAATATTATTCTGTATAGAAATTATTCTGAGATGAGTGCATATATGTTTTGTACATGCATTTTGTACTTGAAATCGTGCCACTAAAATATCTGTAATATTGAATTTCTCAACCTCTTGTTTTTCATCGCGGATTATATATCAATTTGATCGGATAAGATTTTACAAAAGATTTTCCTTATTGTCTATTTTTCTATTATCAAATAATAAAATATGACAACGATTAGAATTGAAAAAAGTCAAAGCAGATATATCGTTATCGGAAAAACATAACTATTCCTGTCTTGTTTCTTCCCCTCTTCTTTTCACAGGTACAATAACCTGATTGTGGTCGGGTGAGGTATAACAAACAGAAGTTCGATATTCTGTTTATACGAGCGATACTTTCTCATATGCATGAATCGCATACAAAAGAAGCACTGGCTGAGTTATGATACCGAAGTTGGAATGAATTGTGAATAGAAGGTATTGTGCAAGATGAATGTGAATAAAGGGAAATTATACACAATAAACAATATATAATGTTATTCATCAATAGAAAATCACCTACATAATTAGTATTTTATTCATTTTCTTCTTTGTTTCATAACCCACATCATATTCTAACTTCATATTTCCCTTTGAAGTGCGTACCAACAGATTTTTATGGCCATAATTACTGAAGAAATACATGCGTAAACAATATTTAATTACATTCTTTGAGGTCGAATTTCTTGTTTCCTTTTATCTCTCAATTATATACACAGAAAGAATGCATGTACATTTTCCTCTTCCATCATTAACTCACTTGTCTTCACAATCTGAAAGGATTCAAATGCATTGTATGATAATTAGAAAATAAAAATCAATCGACAAAGAAAAATGAAAGCAAAGCTTGATCTTACTTGGCATACACTATACAACAATTGTAGTGTCTTAACTTTAATACGAGTATTATATAACTATGTGACAAGGTTGTTATAATTATTTTGTTGCTTTTTTCTCAATATTTTAAATTCATCACTTGAATAATTAATTGGTTGACCACAAAATGAATTCTTGTTTATTGATTTAATAAGTTATAAAAAAACATGCATCATTGATGTACTTGGGAGAAAAGTGAAGAAGATGTTATGGAACAGTGTATTTCGAATGAGCACAATGTTTGATGGTCTGTACACTTCAGATGATAGCTCAATCAGACAGATATTGATATGACCCGAGACTGTCCTCCGATATAGATCTTTTATTCTATTATCTTGTTTGGTTTTCTTTTCTCACATCATCCGATCTCAAGATAAAGTATTCTCAACTATAATTTTCAATTCATTCGAGATTTCTTTGTTTTTTATTGTTTGTTGTTGATTTCTCTTTTCTTGTATTTTTCGAAATTGTCACTGGTTACTATCGCAGCCATACGTCATCCTTAAATTTTCAATGTTACACTGGAAAATGCAATTAATTTATTCTAATGAATTTGGTCATCAGTTCATACTTCTGGAAGTAGGTGCTTCAAGAGCAGTTAATCCATCTCTTCTTGCATTCAGTGCAGTCGTTGTCGAATGCACAATAAAGGGTTCTTTTATGACCCTTGATCTATCTTCAACCTCACATAATATTCATTTTCAAAAATATTGTTTGAAACAAAGGACGCAGTGTTATTGTAAATCAGTGACCGCGATTTGTTTATTGATATCCCAACGACAATATGTGCCAAAGCTGTACGCTAAAACGAAAACAAGACACAAGACAATGATACAGTACAGGCGTGTGTTTTATCATTGTATATGGATACAATAAACTAATACGTATAGTCTTATCGAATAGAGTATTATTTTTTTTGGATTGTACAATATGGTCGGTAGAATCTGCACTCAGATACAAATTTATTTGAATGGATGATCCATAAAAATACTTATGGTCCTCGCTGGTGCCTACAAATTTTTATAACTGAATATCAATCCATCAATTCCATCTTGTAAAATAATACAACGATACCTTTAGAGTCTTTCGAACAGAAGAAAAGCGTCATTTCAAAGCGAACTTGAAATAATACGGTTGTATCTATCCATTGCTGTTTGTATGGATCGTTGAATTGAATCCCCTGTTGAACCGATCCATCCAGGTGTAATTTACACTTCAACTATCTTCGAGAATTCAGAATTTGATTTTCCTCACAAAGAGGTTGAGGGGATGAAAAAGATTACCCAAGCTCAGCTGTGTTTTTTTATTATATTATTTAATAACAGCGATATGATGTATCTTACACAAAAACAATACGTATTGTTTGAGCATTATGATATACAACAAACTTTTCTACATAGTTTCATTATCCATCATCGTACTCGATATCAATCAAAATATAAGATTCACGTTGACAACTCAATCATCAATTCAAATCGTTCAAACTGAATGCAGCACGTTATGGACAAGAATTTTTCTTACACGATTCACTGGATTTCAATGAAATTTTCTTTTCACCAATGAAGTGTTGAAACTACCACAATATTTTTCTATTGAAATATCGAAAAAGGTGACATCGACATCATTAGGTACAAACGACTAGAATTCAATGTTATGTAACGAATGTCTCCTCTATGTGAATCGTTTCCTCACACGTTTGGACATTTCGTTTGAACTCTGATTAATAACATAGCACATCCCAAGCGATCCTCCAACGGTGGTGATCCACAGTCTTCAATTTTGCTCTCTTGATTCATTCTTAATATCATTATCACGGATTATTTGATGTAAGAAACCAAACACATCTTTCTTTTTATAAACTTCCAAGAGACTCGTATCTATTGCTTCATACAATAAAAACATCTTTTTGTATTTACAAGAACGGCCTGTTGAAATAATTATATTACTCTGATTTTTCTGTGCTAGATTAACATTTGAACTTCTCAAATGAACCTTCTTTCGTTATTTTTAGACCATAATGCCCAGGATACTTTCCCTTTTTTCTTGAAATTACGAACCTTAACCGGAAGTCTTCTAGTCTTCAACGGATCGTGTCTCAGGAGGTATCTCAGATACATCACTCAACCCTGAAAATGCAATTAGTGCAACGGAGGGACGATACACAGGCACTATTGCGGGGTTTCACAAATTTAGCATACCGAGAAATCCTTCCAACGATAAGATAATACAAAGACCTAGTCGAAAATGTAGACCATTCTTCATGTTATTTTTGTTACAGCGGAAGAATGGAGACAATTAATTATTCTCACTGGAACCTTGAAGATGAAAAGGATAATATAGAATATTCTTTGTTTAGAGATGAATTGATTGCTCCGTGCGGGCTGTATCTGACTGAGAATTTGAAGAAAAAATATTTTTGGTGAGAAAGTAAAACGATGTTTTTATTTCGAAACATTTCCGAAAAAGCCAAGGGATACGATGCGATACGATGCGCTTTTTTCTTGATTTATCGAATAACATGCACGTCGAGCCGTACAACGACGAAAAGATTCGGAAGAATTCGGAGTGGAAGAAAAAAATAAAAGTTACTCATATCTTTAAAATCCGATTTTAAATAAAATTACTTCACGTGAAAAGTGATGTCCCAAAATAATTCAATTCAATGTCGATTTCGTTTACTTTCTTTTCGATTTCTATGGATTTTTATCCGAGAGATATGGTTTACACGAAGAGAAATGCAGCTGGAAAATATACTAATTTTTATGAAAATCTGAGATTTCTTTCTTAGTTGTTTAGTTAATAAAAAACGGTGAAGTTTGGACAATGCATCTTTACAGCCAAATTTCGCTACATGGAGAAAAGAATATAATAATGGTTATCAGACAGGGTATAGTAATCGAAGGACATAATTCATTATGACGTCAAATACTATACATCTATCAGTGTTTAGTAGAAATATAGTAAATGTTACGAGAGTTATGATGAATTCTCATATATCGACTGTCATTTATCGTCATAATGAATCATATCCTCCGATTACTGTATTTGTATGAGAATGGTTATCATATTGTACTCTCCGTGATGTGGCTTTGTCAAATTTGCGTTCCAAATTTTGATCGCATCCATAATTTTTCATATTTTCATACAAAAAGCTGTTTTGTAAAACCAAGCAAAAGTTTTGAATTTTTTTCGGTATTCGAAATACAAATTTACTACAGCCAAATTTCTTATCCTCGTCAAGTAAACCGTTTTATTCATATTTCAGACAACTGAATTTTAGCTTCCGCGCCTTAATAATTCGTTTTCAGTAAAAGTAAAATAACTGTATAAAATAATTGTATGAACATTATTTACAATTTCTACACTCTTTATACTTAGACATAATTGGTATGAATGGTTCAAAAGGTTGCAGCCCTGCTGCTTCACTTTTGTGTCATAAAAGAATAACAGGAAAAGTTTGAATGTTTTTCCGTTAGGAACTTCCTCCATTTTCAATACCACAATTCGATCTGAATTTCACATCGTCGGCAGCTCTTTGACTCGGCAGATGGATGAATTCGGCAGTAAAATTTCCCCTCGTTCTAAGAACTATTCAAAATTCAACAACAAACAAATTATAAAATCATGGGACACGATGAATCGATAATTTTTGCCCATCGTTGACTCCAGTTAATCAGAAATAATAATTTATCTTCCAATCGAACGTTCATCTATCAAGAATAGAATTTCCATTGTATAGTTTTTCAGAACGAAAATGACACATTGTAACATTTCCCAAGACAGATGTTTCTCTTCATTGCCAATAAAATTTTCAACCTTTCCTTTCGTTACTCCGTAACATCTGTTGGGTTTAGTATCGTCTAAAATCGTTAGAACCGCATAGCAACAACAACCGCTGCGCGTAGCTAGCTAACTAGCCGCCAGCAAACTCGAGATTTCAGGTGTAAGTTCTCGAAAAAGTATTTTCTTATCTTCTTAGTTCTCAACGATCCAATATCTCATGTAAATAATTTTTCAGGAGAGGGGAATAATAAATTTTTAATGTAGACAGATGTTTTTTTCCTGTCGACTATGAGATTTACAATTTTTCCTCTTTCCTCGAAACATCTGTTCGATTTGAAATTCTTTTGGAATAGTTTCTATGACATGACACGAAGTGTATTAGATACGTAGATGAATCGGAATTTTGATATTATTGCCTTGAACGCGGAAATAAGAATCGAAAAACAATTGTGTTCGTGTGATTCGTTGGAAACATCCGTTTCGTTTAAATACTTATTTTCAAAGCCGACGAGTGCTTCGTAGGTAACAATATAACGATCCGAGCACGTTTCTATACGCTTGGTTCCATGTTACGTCGTGGAACGAGTGTCACGACTTTGTGGACATTTTTACCTATTTTACGAGCCATAAAGAATCAGTAGGGCCGACTAAACTACTTTTCACAGACCCCGCTTCCTTTCTCCGTTACGATGTTATTACTTGCAACGTGCGCAATTTCAGATGCGCTACCACGTCCCTTAGACGATCTTGTGGGACCCTTTATTACCACGTTGACAATATGAATGCCTAGGTGTCCATCATTTTTCGCACCCTCTTCTCTTCCCGTCCCATGGCGACTAGTGTCAATGGTCGCTTTTTTTCCTCTAACACATCATGAGACAAACGGAAATGGAGTCCTACACCCTTTATATGATGTTCCATTCTCACGTATTAGTTTCAGTTTGTTTTCTCATCTTTGTGTACATTGTATATTCTTGAGGGCATAAATTTGTGAACTCTTCAGTAATAATTTAGGCTTGCACGAGTTTGGTTTCGATATCTTACCCTCCCTTACTGCAGAGTTGTTTATTTGATACACGAGGGAAGGAATGATTTTTCCCGAATTCTTTTCTCATCGTTATAATCATTTATCAAGCATTAATTTGAATATACAGTTTTATTCTAAATTGTATAAAATACATACATATGCATATGTCTTTCATAAATAATGGGAATCAATATTAAGAGATAATAAGGGAATGCTGGAATGTGAGATTATTGTGAAGATAAAAATATGATTCATAGGTTATTTTCATAAATTTACAAAATGATTCATAATATTCTTGAAATAGTTTACATGATTCGTAACGCGTACCAGTGTTCTATGTACCTTTTAGGATGTGTATTCTAATAAAATGCTTCCATATTCATTAAGATAAGACATTAAGAACTCTATGTGTAATGCCTCACGCTGTTATTCCGTTACACGAGACCAATTCTACAATTTTGTCTAACAATGGAAAGTGAAAAAGTGAAGAAATGACGACATTTGTAATTATTTGCCACAAAAGGGAAGGGAGAAAGTTCTTCATTTTGGAACGTGCTGTGCGCTATGTTGTTGCGTGAAAGTCCAAACCCAGATAGCACAAGAGTTTCAAAAGAATTCTTCATTATCTGGGAAGGGAGTTCGTTTATCATGATTTACTTATTTTTGGATTACTTTAACGTATTTCATCTGCAATTTTGATTAGAAAATTTTCTACCGATACTCATGTGACATACAATATTTCTTGCATACGTAATGAATATTTTGACTTCCATTAACGCATTTTTTCCAAATACTTGTTGCAGAAGAAAGTCTTTGAAACAGAAATTATGGGGGAAATAGGTGAAAATTTGAAATTTTTTAAGAAAGATCTCCATAAATTGTTGTTTCATACATAAAACCTTACACATGTCTCACCAATGCCAACATTATTTACACGGAAAAAATCAGTGATCCAAATTTTCGTTGACTAGTATGTCACTTTTGGACAGAGCACAATTTGGAGAAGAATTCGTACACTGGATCTTAATAATTCGTCAACTCTCCCCATTATTTCGATGATGAAAATGAAAAGTGGATTCCATTGTTCGAATAGTGAACACAGTTAACGAATTATTAAAATCCAGTATACGAATTTTTTTCAAACTTGTACTCCGTCCAAAATTGGCATACTAGTCAACGAAAATTTGGACCACTTATTTTTTCCGTGTAGAAACGGTTTGAAATTTTGAAATCAGTTGAAAAATGGCAGAGTTAGAAATTTTCACATATGCGTAGAAGCAATCGAAATTGGAAAATAAACGAACGCCAGAAGCCGCATGAAATCCAATTACATAAATTCTAGTATCACTGATTCCTGGTCGAGCGATTACACTGGATGAAATTTAATGTGAAATCAACTGTAAAAATATTAAGTACTGAGAATTATAAATTCGTCCTGTCGTGATTATTAGGAATGCACCGGATATGCGGCCGATCCGTTATCCGGCAACTCAGCTGAATCAAAGCAAACCATTTCGGGTAGGCCAATTCGGTCGGATCACCGGTTACTGAATTGGACGGATATCCGGTTGAGTCGAGAGCGAATATCCAGTGTATCCTTAGTGATTATAGAAGATACAACGAATTAAACGTAAACCATATACATAAAGTTATAGTTGAACTCAATGTATGACCACATGTGGATAATTGGATAATATACTCAAAATATATGTACATTTATGTGTTTACATTAAATGCATTGTACAGTCGTTTTACGTTTGAAACGTCCCAACCAGAAATTTACAACAGGCGCAGTACTGCATCAGTACTAGCCAAGACTGGCAGGGTACTGGCATTTGTCTGGAATGATAACGCTTTTCAGTACTGGGGATTGAGTACTGATGCCATTATTCGCAATCAGTGCAGGGCCAGTTCTGGGTTAGTGTTGGCCAAGTGTTGGAGACCCAATACTGGCACTGTACTGCACCTGTTGTCAACATTGGCATATTACGGATTTTTCTGATTGGGGCTTAGTCACAGCACTGAAATAATGAACAATGTCCAGAGATGCCCACGGTGCTGATTTTTGTGTACCAATCACGTCCATTCGAGTACAAATTCCAAAACGTGAGTATGGACCAATTTGGACAAGCCGCGCCGATTGCGGGCGAGAAAAGATGAAGTGGAAGTTGCCGGTAGTTACTATAGCAACCGATTGTTCTAACCTCCGATTAAACGTTCTTCAAGCTTGGTTGACACCAGGAATCGATTAAGCAGCGTTGCTTTAAACGTTTCAGATGCTCAAATCCGTGATAAAAGTTTTCTGTAAGAAGTTATGACCATTGGCCAATAGTTCTATGGCCTACAGTTCCCACTTCTTCGGGAAAAAGATCATTCCTGTCAAGAATAAATGTAGAAAAAACTCTGGGACACATTTGTAAACCCCGTAATGTTACCACGGACAAATTTGGACAGCTTTGGACACGCCTCTTGGAAATCTGTGGACACCTATTGGACAAGTGATGAACGGATTGACTTCCATCGATCCGAAATTTGAAACAAATGGACATTTCGGACCGATTTTGGACAAAGCGCGGACCGTTTTGAACCGAGAATGGACAGTTTTGGACACATTTGGCACAAAATTTGGATCTCCAAAATTGACCCGACAACCCATTAGGGGAGTCAACACCCTAATCGTTGGAAGAGTCATTTATCAAATTCTATGAAACGATTTCATACTTTCACATACTTTTCCTGCATTGATATTCTGAGGGAATGTAATATTCATAATGCCTATGAGCTTTCATAATCTTTTGATGGAGTCTCATTGTTCTCAATCTCGTATGGACATTCCAAACCTTGTTTTTCGATCACTCTTATGATAACTAATTCTGCATTGATTGAAATATTCGTTGTAACTAAAAAACGAAAGGAAATACCACAATTCTAGTTTGAACTGATATGGCGAGAAGTGAAATTGATATTTCTAATGACGAATTTGGCTAATTGCACTGGGGTGGACTCGGGATATCTCTGTCCTTTGTTATGATCGTTGATCAGAAAAAGATAGAGGTATTCCGAGTTCGCGCCAGTGAAATCAATTTTCCTAACCTAACCAATTCACCGATTCAGTCACAAGCCCACTCACACGTCATTCTCTTTTAGAAGCTATTCCCCTGAAGGTCATGACAATTCTTGAAAAATAACACGAATTATTTCAAACTAACCTATATTCGGTGTTACAAAACTATGAAAATTGAAATTGGGAGATATGGTATCTAAGAGTCGGAAGATGGACTGAAAAATTGGTAACACGATTTCTGGAGGAAGAAAATCACCATGTTCTAAATTCTCATAATAAGTTTAGTACAGTCTCAACGTATCGACTGCTCAATATTCCGGAACAATTTGATTTTGCTATTTCAATCATGTCTTGAAGATTCTTGAAGATCAGCTACTGAAAATTTTTCGTGAAATTACACTTAGAACATTATTGAGGCAAAACATTGAGGCACTATCGAGTGGAATGAAATTCAACCGTTTCCACCGTTCTATTCCTATTTTGTTCCACAATTCCACCTCTAAACTGACAACTGCTTCCCTAGTATTGATAAATCTGATCTTTCCACGTATTTTTCACAATTTTCTCCCGATGGATCGGGAGGTTTTGCAACACTAGTGTGAAGATTGACGATTGCTGCGCTAGCCCCTCTGCAATTCTTCTTACTCTCCTCGCTATTCAATGCTCCAAATGGCGCTAGCTTCGCTCGCACTGTTTAAATTCGGAGACACTTGCTCCACTTATTGTCATTCAATATTTTAAATAGCGCTCGCCTCGGTCGCGCTTCAAGTTTGAACACGCTCGCCATTCAAGAGGATACCAAAGTTACCATCGGAACATGTTTTCTTGCACTAAAATACTTGAAACTGGATCCATAGAAAAATTTGAAATTTTCAGTGATGATTCTCTGAGACTTAATATCTAAGTCTGTACAGAGCCCAAATTTTGAATTTCGGAAAAAACAATTCGCACTCATTATATTTGAGGACGCCCCCTATACTCGTTATCTAATGCACCGAATGGCGATTGTCCGTAAGGGAGGAGAACTCAGAAGAATCTATCAAGAAGCGAGTACAAATTTGACGTGAATATGAAGATATGCATAACTAGAATACACAAATAACATGGTGAGTTTCGCGCATTGCGCTTATGCGTCTCAATACTTTTTTGTCCTCACTATTTTAAGGAGATACCAGCACACGTCTCGCTACCCAAGTCGGTTATATTGAATTATTCAAATAAAAATCATAAACCCATTAGCAACGTTATCAACCCGTTCAAGTTGGTGCTTCATACGAAAAACAATTCACTTTCCAAGGTTAAAGTAATAAGTAAAGAAATTTTTTTCGGGAACTCAAAACGTAGAGGATGTTGTTCATTTGATATAAATTTCATTGTCATCATCTATGTAGAAAGCAGCAAAAATTTGAATTGTTTATAAAATTCTTATTGAAAATGGATTCTCTTTAAAATATCATCTCGCGATTTATGTTATCGAGTCCATATACAAGTCCCTTTTGAGTTCGTAAAGAATTCATTTCTATGAATTCATGGAGTATTCTAAATGAAAGCATACAGTATCAAAAGGATTCTTGAAGAGTTTTTGAAATACACATAGAAAATGCATGAAGTATTCGTAAAGACTATCCGTTATGACAGTGAATATGAATCTTTATGGAAGTTCAAAATGTAGTCCTGTTCTGCCCAAAAGAATTTATAACGAATACCATGAACTTCGATCAATAAGAATTCAATCAAAGTCTCCCTGAATTTGTAAACGTCTTTGAATAAAAGTAATGTCCAAGATACAATTAGTAGTATATTTTCTCTTATGAATTGATTGAATAGGGGCGTGTACGAGATTTTGAGAGTGCTTAATAAAGTGAAGTGAATTATCATGCAATGTAATAATCAATTAGTAATTCATTTCGGTGCAAGAAACATATAATATATGAGAATAAATGACATATCATATGATTTTAAGGTTGAAGTTTTGTATACAACAAAGTGATGTAACTCTGAAGAAGTGAATTATTTATCAACTCAAAATATGTGAATATTGACTGTAAAAATGCATTCATACAAACGATCTTTCATGCATGGAGGAACTAATCGATTGTATCGAGTGTGGAAAATCCCTCATAGAAAACGATGGAAAAAACTCTGTGATCTCTCTCTTTTTCGATAGGAAATTTGTAAAAGACTTGATATTCAATTACGAAGGTTTATTGAATTATGAGGAAGTTCAGAATGCCTGTTTTGTGGTGTGATTTTAGTATTTATACTTAATGATTTCAAATGTAAATGCATTATGAATTCTCACGGGCAGATTACGTGTTCTTTTTGAACTTCTATCATACTTTTGGAATTATTTTTGGACTCAAATGAATGATTGTGTGTTTTCCTAAAGAACTCTCTCAAAAAGCGTGGCATTCAAATGATATTCTCTAATAACTGTTTGAGAACTAGTTTCGCTGTCTGGTTATACTTTTCATGAAAATTTTATCAAAGTATTGCAAACCTGTCTAAAATTATCAGTTCTTTCATTTCAAGTATGTACGAAAATTAAGTATCACAGTGACCGCTAATTTTCTCCAAAGAACTGCAGACTTCAGACCCGCTAATCCACTCTCATGACTGTACATCAATAAGAAAACAATTTTTGCATCATATTTTCGCAGCATAGACGAACAAACTTATCATTTCTAAACATTTCCAAGAGTTTCTAGAACTTTCAGGCGGAAGTGGATTACTCCGAGTCCATCGTTATTAAAAGTTTATTATCTTTCTGCGCCTACAAGCATAAACTGTGCAAATATAATTTTATTTTTATTTTATTTGAAACTTATGGAATTGAATCTTTTTGAAATATATCTTTCAAAAATAGAAAAAATTGCAAGAACATGAGAAGAGAATAAGCTCCAATTACATTTATGGTAATCGATCGAATTTATGGAATATTTTGAATATGAATAATATCCAAAGATTTTTCCTGTATTTTCTCTAATGAGAATAATAAAACAGTTTATTGGTTGTTAAAAGTAAAGAGTCTTTTGAAATTTCTGACATGTGGTCTTATGTACTGATACGAGTCTCATATTATCAGTTGTTAAAACAATACAGTCATACAATATCTCTCGTCGAATATTAAAGATTCAAAATAGCTCTCAACGAACTCCGTAAACAGATTATATAGATCGCATGTGATATAAGGCTGTATGTTTTTCACTTGAAGAAGAATTATACAAACACTTGTTTGATACTATATTTTTACATTTATAAATACATTCACACCGAGATAACAATGCATTTGAAAAATAAGAAAATGAGCATCAAGATCTTGCGTCAGGATTCAAGTTTCACGTATCAGATATAATTGTATAGTGTTGTTATTCGCTTCAATATTCATGAGACGATAACGCGTGGTAGTAGATTTGGTGCTCGTATGAATGTTCACTACGTTAACATCTTCTCGAGATTTTCTTCAGAGGATCATATTTATTTCAACGTTTAATAATAAATCAACGAATCCCTATTTCTTTTTCTCTTTGATACACATATAAACGCGAGAATACAACATGTTTGCATCGCTGAAACTTCGAATTAATTACAGAAATATATTTTTATATATTCATGCGTGCATGTATGTGTGTGTTCATCTTATTTACAATTCAAATGCTCTCTCTTTCTCTCTCTCTCTTATGATTGTTATAGAATCTTGTATGAGTTTGTTTATAGCTTCGAGTATATAACATACGTATTAAATTGGTGTCAAGGTATTTTTTTTAAAGAATCTTAAGCCGAACACAATGTTTATAACACATACATACACCTCTCATAAAAATATAATGAGTTGCATCAAATATACACGATTATAATTACTCCATAATCGTGCAAATGTCATTTGCACTTATGTACACGAAGAAAAATGCAGATCGAGAATATAGCAATCTTTAATAGCAAATTGAAGAATATTTCTTAAATTTGTAATGAAGATAAAACGGTTCAAATTTCTGTTGAATTTTACCTGAAAAAGAATGGGAAATTATCAGTACTCAAGAAACAATAGAAAAAAATATCAACTTTTCAAAAACTCGCGCATGCAATTTTACAAAGTGAATAATCAAATTTAGAAATTTTTTGACTCACTTTGTGAAATTTCATGCGCGACTTTTGGAAAATTCATACTTCTTCTTATTGTTTGTTGAGTATTGATTATTTCATCACTCTTTTTCAAGTAATATTCAACAGAAATGTGACCCTTTATTACGAATTTCAGAAATATTCTGAGATTTTTAAAAATATTCTCCAATTTTCTATTAAAGATTGTTATATTCTCGATCTGCATTTTGTTCTTTGTATAAATGCGTTTTACTGTCAATATCAAATTTTTCGATAAGATTAAAAATACATGTTAAATCTAGCAAATGTTACATTGTATCGGATAGTGACGGAAAGACAAATTCTGTTCGATGTTTGGGATAAGTGGGTTTATATTTTTATGATTTATCTTGAATGATTGCATCAGAAAAGTTAGCCGGTTGGTTGGTTAATGAAATGGACCGTTTATTTCAGCTTCATAAATTTCTAACGCGATTAGTGTTTTCTGTCTGAGTTGTTTTTCAAGTTTCTAATTTTATCTTCGAATCAATGTTTTCCTTGCCTATTCATGAGATGTAAACATTATTTTGACGAATGTTCATTGTAATTATGTTCTGAGAATTAATCCTTCAGTATTAAACTGAATCGAAGTTCTACATAGAATAATTAATGCAAGAAGAACAAATTTCAAATTAAATGAAACTTCACTGTTCGGATAGACGCGTTACTATTATGTATGGTGCATATGTTTTTTCAATTTTCTTCTTTGCTTGGAGGAAAAAACTAAAACCTTCCCGGGCGACGTAAGGATATGGCAGGTAAAAGATTTGGACCACACAACTCGCTCAAAAGAGGATGAATTCTTCATAGCGCTTTGCTAGCCTGCCTTTGAACAGTTTCTTTTGCGGTGGTTCGGGCAATGGTTAAAAGTGTGAAACTCGACGAAATCTTGAAGTTATGCTTCGTTAAGAATATAGAGAGCAAAAATGAAGATAGCGTAGAATTTTCCATCAAGAATTACCTTCAAAGTTTGATAACTGGAGTGTAAGGGTTCATCCATAAATCACGTAAGGCGTTTTTAGCCTCTTTTCAACTCCCACTTTTTTCCCTTTTGTGAGAGATGGCAAGATTTTATCGGATTTCTCCTTCCCCTGGTAATACTGTAATATAGGATTTATCTTTTCAAGATTTCACGTATTATCATAAAATGATATCCGCTACCAAGATATTCTTCCAATATCTCAGAACAATCAGAACACAGAATATGAGTGGAGGAAAAAAAACAGATAACAAAAACAAAACGGAAATAGCACTCGTTCGAATAAATCAAGTTCTTTTTGGAAGAATGATGATTGATTTTTTTTTAAGCGTAAGCGGATATTTGAAAACGGGAAGAACTGTGAAATTGATTATATTTTAACTTTCTCATGATAGTCCATGAATGAATCAATTATTTATATTCTACTTTCTCAATCCGAATTGGTAAAAGGTGCTGAGAATCAATGAAATATTCCAAATTAATTTTGACAACTAAGTATATTCGTGAATATATGAATATAATTAAGGTATGGTTGTTGCGCTAATTCATTCAGATAAGCTCTTGCTGAATTTTGTCGCTGTTACCAATTTAAATTTGCCCTGACTACAGTTTTTATTACCGACTTCTATTGTTTTATTGGACCAGGGTTGGGGTCTGTGCGCGAGCAATGAGTAATATGTATTAACTCTGCGCAGATTATGCATAGAACATGTGAAACAAATGTATTCAATATATGCATATAAAATGCAGAGAATGCATAAAACATTGTAAAATTAATTCTGACTTGAAATTCGAAATTCAGAACGCTTGAAATATATGCTTATGTTGAGAAGCTGATCCAATCACCCAGATCAGCTACTTCGAAAGGCTTCTATAAGTTCTATGATGGAAACAAATTCACAGTTTTGAAATTATAATCAGGGAAATTACTGAAAAGCACTAGTTTTCAACAAATCAGGAAAATCAAGGCTAACTAGTGTTTACCTCATGCGTACATTATTCCATGCACAACACCTAAAAGTCTGCCTACGCAGTTTAGGCAAATGCAAGAACGCAATGCGCAGGTCTCGCGTTTCTGCGCATTCCCACACAACACCCAATGTCTCAGTAATATTTCTAGAATATCACAGTGTCTCGCCCAGAACATTCTGCGTGAAATACTTATACAAGATCCTATAGATATTGCAGATACAATATTTCGTTGAAAATGTTTTGAGAATCTTCCAATTGGGACATTGCACATATGATGATCTGTGATGTTCTGGACGTCTACGATGAGGAATATGCTACACGCAGAGAAAAACAGTTGCTGAAACAGCAAACCTCGAAAATTTGCGTTGCTAATATGGTAAAACTTGTTGCTGAATTAGCAAAGAATTTGCTATTACAGCAAAAATTTTGCTCTTTCGACAAGCGCTTGCCATTCAGCAATCCGGAATTGTAGATATACAGACGACTAGAAAATTTTGCTGAATTAGCAAATATCTTGCTAAAATAGCAGAATTTTTGCTGTAACAGCAACCGTTTCGCTAATTTAACAAAGCAGATTTTTCGAAATCGCTTTTTCAGCCAGAATTTTTCCCTGCGTGTAAATTTGTCGCAAATGAAATATTCTGAGAAAATGACAGTAGCAATATTTTCTGAAGCAAAATGAATGTTCCTACACCTGACCCAGGACTTAGTAAACGTTACAATTCAAAATCGAAAAAAACGCCTCTCCTACGACCTATTCGCTTTTCGTTTCAGAAGATTCTGAACTGATTGGTTTATGTCCCACGGCAACAAATTTTCGAAGTTTTTCCATCGATCGTACTCAGCACTTTGTAAAATTTCAAATTCGAGGTCGGAAAAAACCTCTCTCCCACGACCCACTAGTACTAAATTTTGCTTTGAGCATGAGTTCTTTTTGGCTTGGCTCTTATTTCTCATAGGGAGGATCGGCTTGAAGATCGTCGAGCTAGATCGAAGATCCTTCGATCTTCGTTCAAAATAAAAGCGAGTCAAAAATGTTTGCCTTCAAAAGCTCCTTCGAATCGGGCATATTTCTGAAACCCTTGAAGCTTGAGTATAAATGACTGCTCTTTTAAAATTTGTAAGACTCAGCCAATCGAATTTTACGAATATGTTAATTATAAATATATCATTAAATGTATCTTAAGAGGGATGGGTGATGAAGAAGAATGAACTTTGTAATAGAAGAATATTTTTATGAATATATTTCTATAAAATTCTCGACTCTGCTAATAACTGAACACAATATTGTTTCATAAATCGTGATGGATATGAAAAAAAACAAGCACACTTTGACTCATATGGTGATAACTTCGACAATGTTTTAAATTATAAAAATCAATACTGTCAAAATTGGAACATTTTTTGTGAACTTTGAATTAATGAAATAGGCCATATCATGTATTGTTTTTCTTTTTTATGAAAAAAAAATTCATCGAAAAGATTTTTGTTAATATTGCACCAAACCTAAAATCAAGTATTCAAAATTCCAGTTGCAATCCAGGAATTCAAGCAGAGCAGTTGTTGAATGGAGTCATTGCCGACACAATTTCTATGTTCCCAAATTATTAGATCTTCTTCCGTAAATTCGGGATTCTGCAATTGATGGGGTACGTCAAACTCTCGGGAAAATGGACCTTCGGACTGCGCCACTGCACCGTTTCCTTTGTTTCCTCGGTGTAATATGTTGACTTGTGCAGTAGTTATGTATGCTATACTGACCGTGAAGCCAATTGGCTCTATTGACTCTGTGTTTGTTTGAGGGTAACAGAAACGAGCAAAAACAATTTCCCCAGTGACAACCTAGCTCATCAATCTCATAGTCAATCTGGCTCAGCTCGAAACTCCGATCGAATGCAATTTTTTTCAACCCTGCTCGAAGATGGGATCGTACAAAATTATTGAGCTCGGGTCGAAGATTGACTCAAAATTTCGCGCTCATCCGAAACAATTTTCGATCCAGATCGAAGATCGCGACAACACCAAGTGTACGACTCGACCTTGATACCTATGAAGAAGGAAACAAGAGTTCGAATTAATATATCAGTATCACTCTACTGACAAGCGAAAAAAAGGAAGTTTATGTTCAATTTCGCGTGCGGAAGAATACAGGTTAATTTCGAGTTTGTACATTGAGAGTTGAGTACACGATGTAGTAAAAGTTTGACGTCGAAAATTAAAAAATGTAATCAAAATCAATTACATTGTATCCATCCTTTGAATTTTTTATCTGAATCCCCATGATGATTCTCTAGACTCCCTCGATTCGATATGATTATCTAATACTCCACCTTATCAAATATTTACCATTCACTCGTGATATCTCGAATCAACATACGAAAAACCAAATTCAATTCTTCGACTGGAGGTGAACGAATCTGAAATACAAATGAACGAGATAATAATCATGTTAAATTGAGATTAGTATGATACATTGCTGGAAATAAAATTTTTCACCATTGGTTTTATTTTATCACCATATACTGGACTGTATTTTATTTCTCTATTCTCAAAGAAGTGTATACCTAAATATGACTAATTTTGAATATCTCTATTTTCACAGATTTCTATTTTTAATATATATGTGTCCAAAACAAGAGTGTCAAACATACGCTAATCGACATAGATTTTTTTTTGTTTTCGACGTATATTAAAAACAGAGATATTTAAGAATAGAGAAATAAAGAATAGACTTCTTGTTCAGGCGTCAAATTTATGTCCCCAATTGAGAATTCTTGTCATTCTTACGTGCCCGTGGGATGTTTAGTTGACAAAAAAACGTCTTGCAACTTGAGTGTATCTGCCCGATTATCTTTTCATGAATAAAACAATCGAATCTGATCATTTTTTCTCGAGAACTTCTAAGAATAGAAATCGAATGATTCAATCAATGCGATTCATTCATTTCAACACGAGAATAACACATATTGCTGGAATAGTTTCTGAATATATATATGACCCATCGCTCGTCGCTCTAGATTTAAAATTGCACAAACAGAAAGTTAGAACGTTGAACTGAAAAATACTGTGTAAGTAAAGTTAAGTCAACTGCTTAGAGCAATTAAAACAGCTACAGCAGAGTAGTTGGTATTATTAATTCAGCTGCTGCTGTTGAATCAACCATGCACCATCACTGGACATATCCAACGTTATTTTACTGTTGAACCGTTGTAAACATCGTTCTTTACACTGACCTTCTTCTAGAGCATATACAATGGAAGCGTCTTTTGGAAACGTAAGTTGGTTTGAGACAATGTTGAAGCATGGAGAAAAGGTCAAGTGGAATAGCCTCGGATCATTAGTCAGTCACGGAACTCATGCAATGTCGGTAAACTAAATACTTACATAACCCTTTTAGAACTATTATTTATCATCATTGATTACTTTTCAGACTGAATTTATTATAAAATTGTATCATAACACTCATTTAACCGTGTAAATAGTCATTGAGGAGCTCTAAAGCCAATTCTACAAACCGCCTTACGAAGATCTACACGTTCAGTGTAATTCGGTTATAAATTGTGACGATATTTTGACTTTTCCTTCAAGTTATAGCGAGACATGAATCCTCGTTCCGCTTGGCAGCTATTCTAATAAGAAATAAATCTAATTGCCCGAGTGGTTTTAGTCTCAGGTCGGTCTGGATACACCAACAAAATATTTCTTCTTAACTCGCTGCTTGAATACCTCTTCGTTTTTATATAAATTTCATTCCCCGGATCAATTACGTGTATAAAATCTAATCAACTGTTATTTATGGATGAAAACGTTCCAAAGAAATCTCCGTTGCAAATTGCCGTAAAATAAAAAAACCATCTTACTTGAGAATAAATTTCCGTAGACCCACTTCAAGTTAATTTAGAACAGTTGAAGAGACTCACGCGGAAATTCGGAATCTCGCAACAGTCTTGCAAATAGTCTCGCGTGGTCTTTCAAATGTCTCGCTTATGAAAAAATCCAATACCTTAGCGAGATCTCACTAATGATCTCGCTCAAAGTCTCGCATAGTATTGCTTTAATTCTTAGAAAAAAATAGTACAAATGTGGTTACATCACAAATTTTGACCCTTCTCCCTAAACGTATGAAATATTTCATTTATTTTTATAGCTTATTCGTAGAATAAAAATATAATCAGGCATTTGTGTTATATTATAAACATCGTTCCAAATTATTCTATAGTTGAACTATAAAATTTCAATCATTACATCTTGTGACAACAGAATTTAAAAAAAATTACTACGGAAAGACAGAGAAAAACAAAAAATAAGTAACAAAGAATAATCCCAAAGAACTTGAGAACACAAATTTAAAAGAACAGAGAGAAAAGTTGAGGTTATAAAGGATAAATAGAAGGCTCATTTCATGGAGTTGCTAGAGAAAACAAGGGGGAAAGCCAGAAATGAGAAGGGGAATCGACTGATGAAGAGATAAAGAAGAAAATAATGTATTTAAAAATGAAGAAACCACGTGGCAAGATACGATACAAAAAGAAAATTTACGGGGCACGAGAATGGAATTGAGAATATTAAATATTCATTGAGCACTCAATCGATTAATAATTGTTTCAAATTGTTTTTTCGCTTAAGATATTAACAACTGAATGATGATTTTGTATGGTTTGATTCAGAAATGGGTAAACATTTCAGGGATATCTTTCACTTGTAATAACTGATGATTGAAGAGGGTTGAGTGATGGAGAAAAGGCGGAAATGAAGACAATGATGTGATTCACGTTGATTTACATGGAAAAGATTGTAACCGGATACTTTATCATTGGAGTAGTTCTCAACTGAAGATGTATCCGTAGTACATGGTTTTTCTTCAAAGATGTGAAAAGAGAAAACGCACTACTTGAAATGCAGGTGAAGAAAAGAAAGAAGAAATGTGTTTCGTTGCTTAAAACAAAGGCACATCGGAACACCTGCGATAGAAATACTGTAGATTGGAAAACGGAAAGTTGGTGAAGGGATCCTTGGTCGAAGAGTAAAAATCTGTGGAAATTTATGGATAAGAAGGAAACACAAGAAAAAAACTCAAATGCAATAATGAAAATTGAAGATGGAATTATGTACATTGTTAGAAAAAGTTTTCAAATTCAAGAGGATATCATACGGAGGAGAATGATGGATAAAATGAAATGGTATAATATTTATAACTGAATGTAGTAAAAGTTAATGCATAATTATTTGAAAAATCTTTCAATTTGACGCAACTTCACATCATGAAGCATGAATTTTCACTACATTCAGTTGGAAACATTACACTATTTCATTTATAGCACTACTTTATTAGAAAATGTAGTAATATTCGAAACATCATTTTTCTCCATGCAGCGTTTGTTTCGGACCTCTCTTTTATCGTATAGGTTTGTCTTTTTCTAACCAACCCGCACGGATGGTAAACACTGGTATTTTTTTGACTACGAAATTCTTTATGAAATATCATAGTTCCATATGGAATTTTATAATAATAATTTTTTAAATTAATATGAGTGATGAAATTTCACAATTTCTCACTAAAATATAACAATTATTTATCAAAATTCACAAATACTATGTTGTTAAAATTAACAAGGAAACTCTTAACATTTAGAATTATATTATTGCATTCAATATTTCATTCTGCGTTCTGTTTAATAAATTATTTATGTAACAAATGTAATAGTTTTTTCACAGTCATATACAGCATAAACCTTCTGAAACATTGAATCAATCATAAATCATTGGATAAATTGTTTAAACAAGGGGAGAATGGAGGTTTCATCATTTTTAGAGCGATTTCTGAAATTTATTCAATTCTTTACACATTTCCTGAGTTGAGGCGATGAAAATTTCCACGTATAGGAAGTTTGGATTCTCAAATAATATACATTTTAATTCGTTTAAACTCAAAATTTGATAGTAAAATTCTTATTATGCTCAGTGATGCCAGAAACCAAGTTTTGCCCCCTCCATCAAACCCCATCTGTATACAAATTCCACGCACACAATGAAGCTGCCGAGAAAAGAATTTTGATTGTGTAGAGGCAAAATGTCTTGATGGAGGGGGCCAAAGTTAGCATTTCTGGCATCACTGATTATGCTGTACGTTCCAAATGTACATTCACTTATGCTAACGTACTCAGTCCTCAAATAAATATAAACTAATTCATCATGTTGCAGATTTTTTGTACATTCATTTATGTTTTTTCCAATCCATTTAGTTTGTTCTTCTATGTGTGTATGTTTTATTATTATTATTTCAATGCCTCATATCAATTTTCTAAATGGAAACACCATTCATGATGATAATTGTCGAATAAAATCCATCCATCATATTTATACAATTGAGATATAACCTCTTTTTTTCTAATACTGTCTTGATATTTTTGTCAGTAATTGTGTGTATCCCGTGTAGGTGTCACTCCTTAACTGATGCTACAAAGCAAGCTACCTGGCAACCTTGACAGTGCAGGTTTCCGATCGGATGATAGTGCGAGAGCAAAACAGCTACCACATTGCGTAATTATCACGAGTATATATGATACCTGACTCTGTCGTACCACTTTGCCAACATAGGTTTTTCAATATATATATATACAAAGACGTGTACGTGTACGCATGCATTTAATGAGAGTGTTTATAAGTGCTTAAGTAGCGCAACCGAATAAGACCAAGAAATTGAAGGAGGAGACGCTACAGATCAATCTTCCTTGAAAACGTCATTTCATGGTTGAGAAGGAATCGAGCAATGGTATCTTGTACTAAAGAACAAAAAACACGTTTATGCACTCACACCATCAACTTAAAACAACTATTCTGTACAATAGGCGCCCTTGAAATGCAATTAAAGAATTCTATACATTTTACATTGACAACAGTGTTTTTGTAATATTAGGCATCAAGAGAAATAGGAATCACGTTCCATTATGTTTCAATCAAAAGTGAATTCACGCGATGGAATTTTTTAATTCTTTTTTTTCGAAGTACTTGGAACTAAATTCACGAATAGCATGAACATTCTACGGCCGTTTGTAAAACGTACGAAAATTTCAGGGAGCTGTTTGGCTACTCATTTGTGATACAGCATATATGTATTTCATCGTATGTTTGAAGGATATTCAATTTTGTTCAGATGTGAAAGAAAGCTTCACACGAAGGAATGTATTCAATTGTATCAAATTCATCTTAACTGATTCCTCAACTATGATCATAGTTAGACAACTTTTTTGAGAATTCAAGGAACTACCTGGAAAGTCCACACTAAGAGAACTAAATATTCGCTATGAATAGAAAGTTTTCAGTTCCACAGTATTTGGCGCAACAACTTGTTTTTATTCGAGGAACTATAAATAAAGTCACATTCTCATAAAATAATTAGTTATGACAAAAATATAATATGCAGTTGAATCTTAATTCATGATATTATAAACATACAACTATCAATCGTTAGTTGTATTTACTATTGCAATAATGAAAATTACAGCAATGGAAAATAGGAATTTTAGTTGATGGAGTTGTTTGGTTTTTATGACCAAAATTCACCCAGAGAGTAATTCAACCTTGCTGCAATGTTGTTAAATGTTGTTAGGCAAGCTTGTAACCAGGTTGACAGAAGGTTACTAGTTGGAACACGACAAGGGTATAAGCTTGCAAAACCCTTGCAGTAGAGTTTTAGTAATCGTAACTTGACAAGGTTGTTAATAATAAGCCAAAAGCAATCGAATGACAACGGCGCCATGGTGCAGAGGCGGCAGGCAGTAAAAGGGCAGCAATAATTTAAAATTAATTTGTAGGAGAATAATAAATTCTAAGCAATAAAACAAAATTTTTTGGTAATGAATATTTTCGTGAAAAATTAATTTTTGCTGCCATATAAGGGGCGGCAAGCTAGATGACGCAGGGGCAGCAAAAACCGAAGTCCACCTCTGATGACAAATCTAACAAGCTTATGACAAGCTTACATGTTGTCTGGGTTGCAAGTCCCATCAACTGATTTTAATTACCATAATTTATGTTTCTAAATACCTTGAATTATACTGAAAGAATTGTTCAATTATCATGGTGGAAGACTCAATAAAATACGACATCGAATAAAAACAGTATTGGTCTGAAAAAAGTATTAGTTATTCTAATTAAAAATTTTTGTCGCAACAGCCATTATTTCACTTGTGACAACTCAATTTTACCATTCAATGTTGTTTTTGGTCAGGTATTGCGACACTTCCTTTAGTGTATACGTATTTTACGAGGAAAATGGAAGCAGAATATCATAAATTCCAACTGACGCTGGAGGCGTCATAAACAAAGAAAAGCAACGAATAGCTATTCGGGAATAGCGTCGCTTGATTCACTTTTTTGAGCGTACCAAATATGAAGAATAATTCCTACAGGCCTATGTCATATGTCATCATGGCTTAACGGTTAACGCACAAACTGCTAATCACGATGGTTCGTCATGCACGGAAAATAATGCCCATGTAAAAATTATATGAAAAGTGAGGTGACGATGACAATGTGCATCTCATGTAAAATACATAATACACAGTCCTGTTGGATTTACATTGTTATCATACTTCACAGCAACACTACGCCCATTTACTTCGGTAACAATGTAAATATAGCATAGATTACAATGTAAATTTCACTTTAATTGTATTTATGTGAGTAGTTATGTTGAATTAACAAAAATGAATGTAGAATTTACATGGGGCTATTTTCCGTGTGCATGATGGATATAAGAGCAAAAATAGCACACAGAAAACAAGCTTCTCACCAAACGAAATAGTTACTATGCTCAAAGAATATTAGCTTAGCAGTAAGGAAGATATTCTTCAAGAGTTACGTTTGGAGCACAGCATTATATGGTTGCGAAACTTGGACAATTGGAAAAATGGACCAACGGAGACTTGAAGCTTTTGAAATGTGGGGTTATAGAAGGATGCTCAGATTGAAGTGGATAGAGAAAGTAAAGAATAAAGAAGTACTTGAGAAGGTAAATGAAAGAAGAAGTCTTTTGAAACATGTCGTGAAAAGAAGAAGTCATCTGGTAGGATACACATTAAGGTATGACAGTTTATTGAAAACAATATTGGGAGGAAAAATGAATGGTAAAACTCGCAAACGTAGACCTAGATTAACCCTTAATTGGTATCGCGGTCTGTGATACCGCTAAGAAAAGAAATTTGATGCCTCAAATTTCCAATTCAACTAGATTTAAGGGCAACATTGTGTGCCCATACATCTCTGCATTTAGTATGTCTCCGTCCCTCTGAGGTAGCAATAGTACAAGAGAATGAACAATAACCGAAGAATCTGAATTTTACAAATTTTCACGAAAATAACGATACCAATTAAAGGTTAAATTATATGAAGTAAATCATACAAGATGAGAATTGTCGTAGATATGTAGAAATCAAGCGTTTAGCGGATGATAGACAGGGTTGGAGGATTTCATCAAACCAGTCATACGACTGATTACTTCATGAGGATGATGATGATGATGATGCATGATGGTTCGATTCCCTGATACCTCAGTTGCCTTTTCCCACAGCGGCAACGCCGTTCACGGGAAAATGGCGGTTGATGAGTCAACCAAAGTCATTTTGGGAACAACTTCCACAACGTATAGAAAGACACAATAATTTTTTTTGCCACCACAAACGCGAAAATATAGTATGGAAAACTATTTTTCTTTAATTGAACCAAAAATAAAACATTATGAATACGAACAGTCAAATGTGCCTACAAATTCAAAGAGAGTATCAAATTTATACAATTAGTCAACATTTTTTGGTAGGGTTTACTCCTTACGAAGTGAATCTTTCTTGAACATTGGTAAACAGTACTGGAGTAACTTTTACTCCAAAAATCGTCATGTATATACTAGCTGACTGAGCGCTGGAGTAAGAGCTACCGCGATTGGAATAGCAGTTACTCCTCATTCTTCTCCGTGTATAGTTGCAGCGATGATACGAATATACGAGCAGAAAATTCATCCTGCTCCATTAATTTTCAAAGTCTGAATGAACATGTATTTTTGGTCACCACAATTAAAACAATATATTTGATGTCGCATTTAACTAAGAATTTGGGGCAACTGAAAAGTTTTCCCAGTGACATCAGAAATCTTTCAACCAAATCCCTGGTACCAATCGAGACAGTGGTACAGTGGAATCAAAAAACATTGTCCTTCATCATTGAATTCATTCGAGACTCATCAGCTTTTCTATAATTAACCATTTCCTATAATTATCTCCTTTTCCCTTGAAATGTGAAACATTAGATTCTCACACCGTGAAAAATAGTTTGAAGTTCGGTGAATCAAATGAGTAATCCAGTCAACGCGTTTATGAAATGAGGGGTCACATGCAATAAATCGACAAGCGCTCGAACGCGTTTCAAATCTGATCCGGGAAACCAGCAAAACAAGGGAAAAAAATTCGTCCAAATGAAAAATAACAAATATAGCCTGTTGGAACACTTACAAAAAATCCTTCTACACTATCAATAGTTTGTGAGAGAAAAATTAAAAAGTGAACATTTTAATTGGCTCAAAATCAATACAATTAAAGTTATATTTTGCAATTACTCAACGAGAAGTTATTGGAATGACCTGAAATGTGATATACAACTCCAGTACTGATCCCCGAAGACAACTAGTGAGTTGAACTTCACTGTTAAAAATTTCTTGAAATTTCATCTACTTTTCATGTACATATGTGAATGAAAATTCAATTTTTGTGAACTGAAATAGGAATCCAAATACAGGTTATTGAATTTTCAAGTTATTGTGCATGAAAATTGAAATTAATGTACAGGTGATTGGAAAAACTTAGAAAAATTTAATCCAGTATAATAACATAATAATATCATTATAATTGTAATCAAATCATGACTCTAATGGCGACCAACTGAAAACAACAAAAATGATTCAAGTTGGTTTGGATTAGAAAAAAAATCTAAAAATGCTCATATCTCAAAAACTAACCTTCACAAAACGGGAAATTCTTGCATTATGGCTGCAGGATACGCTCTTGAAATACAATTTTTCTCACTTGGGCCACCCTGTATATTAACGCTTTGACGAAGTCATCCACGTATCCACTTCAACTATGTACTAGTTAGATCACACGGTTTGTTCAGTGTTTCTACATCACAAGTACATCTTGATTCACAAGTTTGAAGAATGAATGCAAGGTCATATAAGCAGAAGAATGCTGCGTTCCACATAAGTGGCAGTGGCTTGAGTGATAGAGCTTTGGCGTCCGGTTTCGACGTCCCGCGTTCACATCTTGTGAAGGTGATTTTTTTTTCAACAATCATGAACATGTGCATGAAATTTAAAGAACTTGTTATTGAATTTTCAATCATGATTCCTCTCAACAATCAAGAACATGTGCATGAAATTTGAAGAACTGGTTCTTGAATTTTCAATACTACTGTACATTACTTTTCATTCACGTGAGTGGAAATTGCTTCCATTACATGTGATTGAAAATTCAATCAGAAATTTCTAACAGTGTTGTCAAAAGATCTCATCATCCAATAGATATTTAATAATAAACAAATGCTGTTCAAAACACGCGTTCGCGAGTTTCTACGGAAAAGAAATGTCGAGGAAATTTCCGACTTGTTTGTCAATGTTCGAAGAAGTTATCCTCAAATTTTCAGATCAATCGAGTGAAAAATAAGGGAGATATCGAACATTGTCTAAAATGGTGCGTCTCGCTTATCGTCACGGCAATGCTACTGAACTAAGATACACGACGCTATATGCTTGACGGTTCATAAGCGAGGCGCACCATTGTAAACAATGTTCAATATCACCCTTATTTTTCACTCGATTGATCTTGGGTTGACTTAATTCACTGATAAAATAAGATGAAATGAATAACAATCAATGGGATTTCATAACAAATTTCTCCACAGTAATAGGATTTATATGAATTCAAATCCGAAAAGAACGGTCTCCGATGGGTGTCACGATTAAAGGTTCCTTTGTCAGAACTGGTGATTGTTCAGAATTTCTATGCACGTTTGAGATTCGTTTGTATAAGATTGATAAAACCTGTCCAAAAGTGAAAGTGAAATAAGAAAATAGTAGAACCTTTGCAATGAGTTGAATGGAACCTCAACACCGTTAAGGCTTGATGAACTGGGCTATATTCCGTGACATCTTTTCTCAGATTACTCTTCACAACTATCGGATATCAGAAAAATTAGAATTCGTGTGAACATCGATGACAGGAGTACAGTAATTTTCAAAAAATTGGGACACTTGTGGATATTGACAAGACTGAAAGAACATCCAGCTTGTTCCAGGGTTACACACACAGTTGGAAATTTTGTGTAAATCTGTTAGAAAATCCACGTGTCATGAATTTTCTGATAAAAATATTCAACTCAAACATGTGTAACTCCTACAGACGCTCCTTGTGTAATCAGGTCTCAACTAATTTATGATGTAAAATCATTCAAAGAAGTAGAAAGAGGTGTCAAAATGGCACAAACTTCATTCCACTCAAGATTTAACATGAAAATTGTGTTATTTTCAACTACCGAGGAAAGAGCGCCAGTGATGGGAGCTACTTTTTGATGGAAGTTCCATGTACATGTAACTCTGAGACTCTTCAGAAAAATTATTAATTCATTACTTTCATTTTGGTTTCGACTTTCATTCTAATGGGGCTTAGTTTTCTAGATATGCAAATCTGGAGATCGAGTGCAAGTTGATATACGCCAAGAAAGTATCCAATCCAAGTAATCAGCGGTGGCTTGAGTGATAGAGCTTCACCATCTCGTTCCGACGATCCGTGTTCAATTCTCATTGAAGACTATTTTTTTCCAATTTATTCTTATGCATTGTTTTAACATAAAAAAAAGTGCGATTTTCACATTCAATTTACGTGAAAAAATCCATAAATTACACTTTTCAACTGTCAATTCAGTACTTATTTTGAATTTCATTTGAGAGTACTTATGTGTTGAATTTAAAAGATCAGAGATCTCTATCAAAACCTAATCAGTATCCTTTGGTATCATATTATTCGCATACAGCTTGATTTAATAGCTAACACAAACACATTATGTTGAATCGACACAAAAGTCGAATGTGTGGAATGTATTGAATTTAACACAAAATTTCAAACGGTGCATACACCAGAAACAAATTTTGACCGGAAACCACGACACCATTATTGTCCTACATCTTATCAAAGCTTGGCATGATAGTTGTACATAATGAAATAGATATCGTAATTGGTCCGAATAGAAATCGAGCTTGGCTCAGTAGTAATATTGTGCTGTTGAATGTGATGATGCACAGAGATTAACTGTTTTCATCAACGTTTCACAGGATTTTGTATACACAAAGTACAGTCGTTATTTTCGGGGTCGTCGTCAAATGACGAATAACTGTAGTTCAAAAACGAATCCCCACCAATTTCAGCTTAGCGAGATTGATCGACAACAGTTCCAAAAGGTCCAATAGTCAAACTATATTACAACATCATTAATAAGTTCAATTCTCTTTTTAGTGATCCATGATCTTTCAAAGTATTCCATATTTCCATCAACAGATAAAAATACAAAATCGTTGAAAACTTATTTGTACATGTATGAACAAAAAGGAAATATATATAAAATCACAATTGCGAATCAATGTGTATTGTCGTCCTTTCCTTTCTTCTTATCGTTCGGTCAGGAATGAGACTTAAACAATTTGTCTACAATCAATTTTTTGTCCACATTCATCTGAGATAAGATTGCCGATGATAATCGTGCGAAGATGAGAAGAATCATGGAGAACAATCCGTTAGAGTTTGAACGGCATTGAAAAGATCTTACAAAGTCTGTTTTTCTAGAGTTTGTCAGAATACCAAAAGGACGAGAAAGGTGTGCCTGTCCGGGGCTAAACATCATTCATTCTACCAAGAACATAAAATCACAGCTTCCCTTCAGCCATGATCTTAGGTATCTGGGTCTGATCTGGGCTGTATTTCTAAGGTTTTATTCTATTTTCCCATAAAACTACATGCTTTTGAAACTTGGGTTTTTTTTATGAATGTCAGTGTTGAATCAACACAAATATATCTTTGTTAACTCGGTTTCATAAACGGGGATGAGAGATTGCGGAACAAAGTACCGATTGATAAGCAAAGAAGTCATGTCTTTTACTTATTTTTGCACTTGGAAGAAAAATTTTTATGATGAAGGCAAGTGATGAGGAATTTGACACTTTTCATTGAATAATTATTAAAAATTGCCCACATTTCATTTGCGGAATGTTGTTGAACTTTGAATCGTTTATTGAAAATAATTAGTAAATGTATGACAAAATACTCATCTGGTACGGACATCAAATCTTGCAGTACATTCTTCAAACGATGTTCTCAGTTCCAAGGAGTCGATTTGAGAAGATATAACGATCACCCATCAGATTTTGAGGGTTTGAATTTTCGTTTTGTTTCTATCAACACGGAGAAAAACGCCGCTCGAAAATATGAGAATTCTTGTGATTCTTTTTAGTAAACTAGAAACAGGAAGGTTTGTAACATAAATTTTAACATAAAAATACGGAAGATTACGAATATTGTAGAGAAAGTGATAGGTAGGATTGAAATTTTAAACGCTGAACGTTAAATTTCAAAAAGCGTATAGTCAAATTCGGTTATTCATCCGTAATTTCCCGTATTTTTGTATGAGAATCCATTTGACAAACCTTCCTGGTTTCTGGTTTAGCAAGCAAAATAAGAAAAAGTAGTATATTTTTCTCTCCATGAACGATTCAAACTTCAAGAACATTTCGCGGATTCGCAGTTACTACAGAAAGTATTCATTATTATTTCATGATATTTAATACCCTTTTGTGCAAACTTCTTTCTCTGTGTTTAGTTATGATGCAACAAAACAAAAAATTAGTACGGAATCAATTTTGAATTCTGTCGTCAAAATAATTAACTTGTTAATTACGAATCGGAAAGTGAAAATTTTAAACTCTTCTTCAAATTTATTGCATGTGAAGTTCCCGTAACATAATCAATCACACGGAGAAGAAAGATTAGTTGAATAGTTATTTCAACAAATCTTTTTTTCCGTGCATCAATTGAAAAATAACAATAGTATCAAAATTTATTGAAATTTAGAATTTTTGTAAATGAGCAATTCATGAATCTGCATCATATTATAATCCCATTCTCACACAATATAATTCTATCGCTGATGTGACTGAATAAAGAGATGTTCTTGTATACTTTTATCTACGCCTGCTGCTTACGATTGTTTAGTTTGACTAACTGACCGAGTGACTGACTGACTAACTGATAATGACTAACGATCGGTGCTCTCACGTCAAATCTCTACAATGGTTACCAGGAAGACAGTACAAAAGAACTCATTCGACCTCGGTCATCGGTGAGTACATTGATACTACATACACATACACGCAAACATATATACTTACTTGCAATTATATTGATTATATCTCTCTCTTCCTCGACTTTACTTAATACAAAATGTATTTAACGTTCCTATTTGAAAATTATTCTTCGTCTCAAATTTTGTCTCTTTGTATCATTAATCGAATTTAAAAACAATGAATTCGTAGTATTTTATGCTAGTAGCCTTTCCACGAACACACTAAAAAGAAACAGATTCCCAAGATTCAACGTAGATTGATAGGAATCCCAACAAAGTACTGATACATAGACATTTGTGAGCTTCAATACCAGATCAACTTGCGATACAAATGATTTTCCTAATGCCAGCTGCTGCACGAAGGAAAACGTGTATAGAGAACAAATATAGGATAGATTCTTGAGAACAAACATAGGATAGATTCTTGAGAACAAACTAATTTTCCGAACGTCCACAAAAACTTCGTCTTTCAACTCTTAATGAAGTCAAGTACCCTCCGTTGAGGGTTACAAGCTAATCGTTGCACGGGTACGACGTTCTGTGTAATGAATGTTCGCCTGTGGTTCGAAACCACTCAATCATATCTATCTTTATATTTTGTTTTCTTTTTTCTTGTGCACAGCAGGAGCACAGAATAATATTTATATTACTTTGTTGTACAGTATATCTGAAAACAACGAATATTTTTATTCTTTTTGAAGGATTACTTTCACTATGGATGACTTCAACACCTGCTGATTGTTCTGTTATTTCATATTATTCGTTCAGAGAAAAAACATACATGCTATGGAGTTTTGTAATTTTTTATACAATGCATTCGCTTTTGTTTTGATTGAGAAAATATATATTTTTTTTTGTATTCAATCATCCCTGCTGATACCAGCTGATACAAAATGATAAATTTCATCCGTAATTTCAGAGGGTGTTTTTTCAATTTGTCTACATATTTTGTCGATTTTCATCATTAACTCTCAAGAGGTGAGATTCGAATAATGTCGTTTACAACTGAAACTTGTGAACTTGCTTTTCATTCAAAACCATAAATCAATTCGTACTTGTGCTATATTGTATCAGATTCCTATGATGTAGATATTATACAAACTAAAATGTTGATTTTATAATCCGCTGGTGTACTGAAATCTTATCAGTCTTTGCAATCCTTGAAAGTATATATATATATATATATATATATACGAAGTTGAAAGAATAAGATACGAGAAGAATTCATGTTCATAATAAATAACCGGCTATAGATAAAATTGCAATTGTTGAACTGCTGTTCCATTTATATTCATCGTTTGTTCTCAGATTTCCTCTTCGTGCAGATTTCCTTTTCGATCACTCGTAATACGCCTGACTTATAACAAATAGCAAAGGTTGTATTTCAATGATTGACTCAATATACAAAGATAAATGAAAAATATCAATAATTTTTCAAGTATTCATGATTCGTGCTGCTTTTAATTTACTCTTGGTTTATCAATAATTCACTTCATGTGTGTCGTTTAATTTTCTGATGAGTGAGTTGACATTGATGGCAAACGATCGATTTTATGTAAATTAGTGGATAATGGATGTATCTATCGATTAAGAATTGTTTCTCTTCAATAACATTCATTCATTTCATTTCCCTGTGAATAATTTTTGTACATTCAGAAAAGGAGAGGAAAATAAATGATCCTCTTCAATATGGATTTTTATTAGAAATTTATTTACCTCTTCTTCGATTAATGGACTGAAAATTCAACTCATGTATCTGGGTAACCTCGATTCTACTCGGATCTCGAAAAAAATGTTTGACTGTACCAGCTAAATTTTAGCTGCTGCAGCAAAATATCTAGCTATGACAGCTATAATTTAGCTGATACAGCTAAACATGTTTTTCCGTGTGATGAAAAAATTTATTTGAAAATGTATACAAGTTTTTAGATATTTTTGGACATTCGCAGACAGAGTCAGGGAAATTTGGAGTGAAAGAAATGTGCCGGATGAGCAAAAGTTTCCCAGGATATTGCGAAGATTTTCAGGGGATTTCCAAATTTTTCAGAGGTTGGAAACATCCTCACAGTTTTCTAGAATATTTCAGATGCTTCTAGATTTTGCTTTAGAGTTTGTCGGAGTGTTATTAATTGGATTTGGAGATTTGCACTGGGATTCACAGAAACTTTCAGAGATTTTTAGAGGGATTTTGTTCAACAAGTTCACTATGGTAGCTGGGAATCAGCTGTGGTAGCTACTTCGTGTATTTGATATTTGAATAGCGAAAAAAATTGCTACAAAAGCTAGATTTTAGCTCTTATGGCAACAACTTTTGTTGTTAAAGCTAGAAAATAGCTACCATAGATAATTTGTAGCTATCCAAATATCAACTACATCATTTTTTCCGTGCTTAATTGACATCAAAACTTTGTTATGAACACTCTGTCCGAATCAAAAATCAATGGAAGATGTTGAATCTACCTCTAGAGAAATAAACTTGGATTCATTAGATGATGGGAAGGGTGCGTTAATTTATCAGTTAGAGTATAGGAAACTGATAGGATTTCAATCGTGTGCTCTGAATTCATGTTCAATAATACTGAAGAACACCATGAGCGGCTCATACTATGGGATTTTGAAAATATGACACAGAAAAGAATCGATCCAATACTGACGATTTGCGGCTTGATTCGTCATAATTCTTGTGCCAGGCCACTAATCCAAATGATTTCTTATTGAGAAATCTTCATCTGAATGAGAATTCGAGACATAAAAGTTTTGGTATTGACATGCAGAGCGTTTTCAGCAATATTGAAAAGAAGATCCTTTGAAGGTGGATTCTTCACGAATTTTTGACATTTTCGAATAATTCACGATCACCCTCTTAGAATTACACTGATCTACGTGATTTTTTCTGCAGATGATCGTGTTGATGAGGATTCCGAGCTCAATGTTCATAAGATCAATGAAATAATGTTTTTATTTTGTAAAAATTGAAGTTTTTACATTTGTGAAGATGGACAAAATAATTCAATTCCTCCAACATCCGAGAAATGCATCATTTCCTGTGCTTTTGTATTCATTGCACACAAATTTCTCTTTAAAAAAATAGTCTAGTGTTTCACAATTAGGAGGAAGTTTGAGTTAATAAACACGCTGAAATGGCTGATGTCGTACACTTTTGAATCATCAAAGAAACCGATAAGAATGACGTATCCAACACTTTATCTCCACAACATTTTAAGCATTTTCAAATATTTTACTAAAGGAAAAAGTGATTTTTTCTCGCATCAGTTAAATTCACAAAATCAAGGAAACTGCATCATTCTAGTTGGAATGACCGGAAAATTAATTATTACCATTGAAAAAAATGCTTGATTTAACTATAAAAAATCAGTTGAAATGACTGAAAATTTTTTTGAGTGCAGGAATTACTGATTGGAAAGGGTCGATTGTTTTCTGGGACACCCTGTATACTTGTGTAATGAATTTAAAAACGTCTGATATGGTTCTCCCTACACTTTCCTAGTATAATGCCTCTAATACCTGATGTAAAAACAGGCTTCCAGAGAAGTTGAAATCTGAAACGTTTGAAAAACGCATTTGTGAGGTTTCTTACGAAATTATCGACTGATTAGAAGTTATCAATAGAACGACACGTGTGGAGAAAGCTTACGTGGTTCACGCTTTTGCAACCTTCGCTCACTCTTCATAATATTAATGGTGTTCATTTTGTTTGCATTCAGTAGTAAAATATTACTTGCGATAGTAACTATAGTGTCCTTGACAGTTAAGAAAAGCTTGGACCAATCATGCCAACTCTGATGTAGGTCCGGGCCAGTGCTGGGCCAATAATTAAACATACTAGGAAAGTTATTATTGAGATCGTGCTTGCAGTGAATGTGATTGATTTTTAAGTGACAATTGAACAACGTTTCTCCTTTCTTTGTTTTATTCTTATTTTGAATCTTTCCCCAATAAACAAAAAGATATCTTGAAAATATTTTCGAGATATTTGGATGGATCATGTGATATCTTAAGATTTTTTCATGCATGAAAGATATCTTATGCAACATAATCGGATAACTTAAAGATGTCTTTTGAGATATTTTTTATGGATCTTTTGGATTCTCATTTTAGGCATCTTTGAGATATCTTTGAGATACCATAGTAGAAACTTTTTACAGGAAAATACGAGGGCCTGATGAGGCATGTGTGATTTCCTATCAGGTCCTCATTAGGTTTCGTTACGGTTTTGCCTTTTTCACTCGATTTTATAGAAATCTTATCCGAACCCCATTGTACCCTCGCGTTACAACCCTGTTCGAATCCTATTAGGGGAATCAGGTAAGGCCCTTGCAAGGGCCTCATAAGATGTTTTTCATTTACGGTTTTCAGATTTCAACCTGACCAGGGTCTCATTGAAAATAGGGAATACTTGATCAAATTCCTACTAGGGTAGTCCGTACGATGTATATCTTCAAGACATCTCAAAGTTATCTCCAAGATATCTTCAAGATATTTCGAAGTTGTCTCTGAGATATCTCAAATGTAAATAATAACAATGCAAACATTTTTAATCAACGTAAAAAAAATATTCTTACCAGAATTTTATCATATCCTTCTGTAGTTTCACTGTTTACTCCCTGTCGGTCAGTATTCGAGGTCTGCTTTTTCTGTTTGAGAAATTTTTATTCCTTGGAAGGGATTCGAACGTACCTACTTAACCTATCACTTACCTAAAAGACCGGTCTTAACAGCTTGAGCTAATACGTGGTTTTTTTTTTATAAAATATTTATTTCCCGAGCTAGATACATTGTAATATATAAACATCATTTGGATATGAATATAATAAAACCATAATTGTTTAAAAAAGTTTCTTAAGACTAAAGGCTGGTTGTACAGCATCGCATAATCATATCATAATTCGTTCATCTTTGGTCTTGCATATTTATTTGCATAGTTTCATTTTTATATCCCGTAAGTTGGATTTGAAATATCATGTATCAGTCTTAGACCAGGAAAAAGTGCTCAAGTAAAAATTGGTCCGTCATTGAAGAATTGGGTATAAATCAATATAGATTAATAACCCTGGGTCATTCTAGTACTTATAATAGTAAGTACATGTCCTCAATTGCTAGTAACGTGATAAATCGTTATGTGAACATTTGTGTTCATCGTAACGATCGTTGATGATGAAGTACTGTTTAAAAAATATTTTTTGTCTCAGTATTTATGGATCATTCGCATTCTCTTATTCAACGTTATATCAATTATTTTGATAAGAGTTAGTTTCTCTTTTCTTTTTTTTTTGGCATCGTTACATTGCGTTGCTTATATTATCGGATAGCCACCAGAATTTGTTGGTCCTAATCCTATGGCGTGGTTAACATTTTTTTCATCCAAATTTGGTTCGCATTCCTCGGCACGTCATTATAATTTTGTATAAGTCCTTCTTGGTCTGAATATATAAACGCCTCGGTAGGGATAAAATTCCTTTGGCGAACGCTTTCATAGTATTGAGGGTTTGGGTATGTTACACCAAATATGAGACTGTTATCTCCGTTGAGCTAACACGTTATATGGTTGGGTAATGGCTTATTATCGAGTTTCGTCAAAACGTTATACAACTGGTAAAATTTTCATTTGTGTAAAACTCTTCAAAATGTATTTCATGGAGAGATCTGAAATCTTCGGGGATGAATTCAATATTTTATCTAAAAGAGATCTTCGAGATTTATCGCAAAGGTATGTAGATTAAGATTTGCCAAGACATCTTGTATCTATCTCAAAACTGGCATTCCAATTCCAATTGCAAATTTATATTTGAGGGGATACTGGCGATGGTATCGAATCTCTCTTTCTATCTTATAGGCGTGTCCTTTTCTAACCAACGTATTCTGATGGTAACCACTAGTAACCCCTCAAGATATCTTCACGATACATCTTGAAGATATCTTTGTGAAGATCCAGAACGGTTACATCTTTCCGGTGTCTTGCGGAAGATATCTCAATTTCATGATTTCAAGATATTTGAAAGACATCGTTTAGATTTATCCTGAAGATATCTCACTTGGTATGCTATCAAGACATCTTGTATTTATCTCAAATTTGTCATTCTCATTTCATTTCTCAGATTCATCTTAAAGATATCTTCACGATGCATCTTGAATATTTCTCTGTAGAGATATGAAACTGTTACAGCTCTGAGGTATCTTGCAGAAGATATCTTCATTTGATAACTTCAAGATTTCTAAAACAGATCTTTCAGATGTATCCCGAAGATATCCCAATCAAGATGTTTTCAAAACATCTTGTATCCATCTCAAATTCGACATCTTAATCTCATTTCTTGGAGACATCTTCAAGATATCTTCAGTGTTTCTTCAAGACATTCATGTTTATTCAGTCCTCTCATGTAAACGTAAAATGTTTTCTCCCTTAATTTCGCTGCTCTACATATTGTACCCATTCAAAAATACACATGAACATTGGTTGAAGGGGTCATCCATAAACTACATGGCCAATAGAGGGGGAGGGGGGATCGGTTCCGAACTACATGTTTTTTTATTTATGTTGTACTTGGAAGAAAATTCTATATAAATATCCAGAAAAATGATCCATTTGAATACAACCCAAATATATATTTGATTGGATCAAATAAGATTCTTCTTGTTCAAGTAAATCCCATTGGAAATGAGAGAAATTTTATTTCAACAAAATAAATCTTTTATTCCAGTTAATTTCAATTTTATTAAGGTCATATTTGAATAAAAATTCATTTGATTGAAATTAATTTAGCTGAATGTGAAAAACTACGTTCCCACGTGTGTGTGTGTGTGTGTGGGGGGGGGGGCGGTTGAAGGAAAAGCCACGGCAGAGCTATATTGGGGGGGGGGGGGGGTCAAAAAGTTGCAAAAACATGGCCACGTAGTTTATGGACGGCTCCAAAACAATGGTTGAGGTGGCATGGGGAAATAATTATATGAGAAGTGTAGTTCGTCCAAACAATCACACTGTACACAACACTATATATTTGTGAATGTTTCTCCCAAAGAATTATAGCAGGAAAGTTTTTTAATGGAAAAAAAATTTTCCACTATGATTTGGTGGATTTTTTTTCCACTTCTGGAGGCTTCCATACTCAAAAGACAAAAGAGTTCTTCAAGGTGAGGAAAAATTGTCTATTTCTGATGGAAAAACAATTCCCCACGCTGAAGAGGTAGAATCCAACAGTCTAGTGAGAAAAAATTCCCCATAGGATTTAAAATATAGCTCAAAGACAAATATTAGCCTTGGGGTCTCGAGAATAGTTTCTGAAGTTAGTTAAACTATTTATCATGGAGTCTTCGGTTCCTTTTTTTACAACCAAAAGAAGTAAATACAGCTCCAAAAAAACATGAGTCGAATGGATCAATTTTACGTTGATTTTATAGATAAATTCACATTCAACAAACGTTCTATGAACCTTCAAATGGTCATCGTTTTTTTTTAGGTTCAATAAATGTGCCTTAAACGTTCCTGCTCTCTCGGGGAGTGACGGAATTGATGTAACATAATATATTGAATCACTGAAACTATTTTATCTGTTAATTTCGCATAGCAACAAGTTTTACCACATGAAATTACAGTTTTAAGTGACATCATGACAGGATTTCATTGAAAAAAAACATTGAAAAATCTAATGACAATTAATTGATAGTAAATTGAATGTACAGGGAAAATCTTGGCTACTCCAACCATTGAGTGCTATCGACACCGAGGGAGTAGAGTGGAGTGGGTTATCTTTGAACCAATCGAAAACTTGAAAGAAAATTTTCGAATTTTGGATTGCTTGAAAGATAACCCACTTCATTCTACTCCATCGGTGTCGGAAGCGCCCATTAGCTCCTAATCGTACAGCCATTAAATTAACTACTACAACTAAACTAGTTTTCACATTGAACACATTCTTCTTTCCCAACTAAATTACCTTAGTTGGATTTATCGAACGAAAAGTTGATTGAGCTCAAACTCTCAAACTTTTTACTGTAAAAATGCAAGTTTAGCTGCATTATGTTCAGCTTGCATCGATCGAATCAAATTGACTGGACCTTTTGAGTTTTGTATTGAACTTATTATCGCAGGGAGAGAATTCAAATTCAACATTTAATCGCACATTCGATCAAAGATATACGTTCATAAACCCGATAGAAATGACGTGTAGATTTTATATAAACTGTATATAAATTAGATTCAGATTATTCTTCCATGTATGTTACTTTTTAAAAGTCTTTCAGAAATTGAAATTTGTCATAATTGGAACTAAACTGTCGTTGGAATATTGAAATGTGTAACGATGCATCCCCCATTTTAAACGATCAATTCGAGTTAAGTGAACACCGTTCCCCCAGTGTATTTTTTCACCAAAGTGCTCTGATTACATAACCCTTGATTCATCGCAGAATAAAATATAATCAAGTACCGCAAACAAGTTGGAAATTTTTCCAAAACATTTGATGCATTATTCTGCATGAAAGTAAATAAATTTGAATGAAATTTGCAATGTAATTTATCCCGTTTCTTTCATGCTATCATCCTCTCGAAATTTCTTTGTGGATGCACAAAACGGGAGGTGGAGGAGAGAGAAAGAGATTTTCATATTTGATCCGAAATGTACTATAATAATGTGAAGTTGATACGCTTCATTTCATAATCTGTTCTATGTATAGGGAGGGATATCATAAATGAAATTGTGACATCTGCAGTTGCAAGGCATCATTGTTCTAATACCATGTTACATGCTCGTGAACGTATACGTGCGCGCGTATTTGTATACTTTCCGTCCATGCTCCGCTCATATTTTTAGACTGGTTAATACTTTTGTTGCTAAGGCATCAGCTGATCAAAAAACCGGCTGCCTGTTGGCTGACAGTACTGTGTACCTCTCTCGTTTCCCCGGCACGATCGTTCGCTATCGTGTATCAAATTGTTTGCGCATATAAAATACAAGACACGAGAATCTTGTTGTTCATTGAAACCAACACCTTTCTTGCCTTCTGATTTCCAATGTGAATCGGAAGAATTCATTTCCAGCCCTCATATAGGTTTTTCAAAAAATAATGTTTGTTGGTCGAGAGTAACCCTCTTGGATAATAAGTACGGCCCTATTGACCAATGACAGAAACGTGGAGCCGGTAAACTCTCCCACCCACTGATTCCCCAGTTTCTCCCCACCTTAGGGAACCCAGCCAGATGATCGTAGTCGGCTCTGTAAAGACTCGACTCTCGTCAGTTGGCAACCGGCTCTCTTTCGGCATAGAATGTTCTGTTTTTAATCAAATGTAACAAAAAAAGCAGTTTGTTGTTTTTTCTGTTCTATCGTAATAATATGTTCAGTGTGACCTGAAATTTGATTTATTCATTATCTTCGGTCTATTCCACCCCACCTTCTTCTCTTACGTACGCATATCTAAAATGTATGTGCTTCCGGTGCTTTGGTGAAAATAAATCAAAAATCTTTCATTTATTTCTCTTTAAAAAGTTTTACGACTGAGCCGGACTAGACCGGGAAAACCGACTGTGATACTATTATGACTGGTAACTTTCTGTCGATACTTTTTAATAATAGTAATAGTAATAATAGTAACGATCGTAATAGTAATAATAATAATAATAATAGTAAAAGTGACTATTATCGGACGTCTTGTTCCAAAGACAACCGACCAACCGTCAAAGCGTACCGGTGATTCTTCATTCAACCAAGTACCATTTTATCGTCGTATTTAATCCATCTACGGATATATCTTCTTGGATCTTATCGGATCCGTATTATTTTTCACCCAGTGTATTTGATTTGACGACAGTCAAAATTCCTGTGGCTAACGAAACTGAGTCAAACCCGGAGGCGGATACAATCGCTAATTGTGGTGGTGCCGCCAGCATGGGTCAAATCGGGAATGATGTGAGTTGATAATGAGAATTTCTTTTTTATTGGATTTATATCATCATCATTGAACATTATCATCGTGATCAACATGTTTTTCATATACATTTGAATACTTCAGCGGGTAATGCCGTTGTTTCCCATTCTCTACGCGATCCAATTCGACGTACTACTGATGAACACCTCAAATTCGCTAACTCTTTTTCTAATCCAAACAGCTTAATCTTGTGTTCCAAAGCAATGGAATTTGGGTTGATGACGTCAATCCTTGACACGATCGATCCCTTTTGATGGGAAATTCTTTTCTACGAACGAAAAAGTCAACCCTATTTCCACGGGAATGAATTTCCAGAGTTATATATAATTTATATACAAATTGTATATAAATTATATATAAATTGTATATAATATATACACAATTTTGAAAATCTTCTCCCACGGCTTCATAGACTTTTGCTATTGGTTTGAGCAGTAGAATTCTAATAAATTTTGATTCATTATTCAACAACCTTTTGTCGCGTCGCTATCCGGACAGCGCGAGGACGTTTTTGAAACGTTTCTCCACTCGTTTCGAAATGTTTCACTTCACGGTGTAAATATACGTTCAATAACACACGTTTGATGCATTATAAACAATACAATTTTTACAATATTAAATTTAACATTGTTTCAAATTTGAATAATTCAAAGAATTATGAATTGAAAATATTTGCATACACAAATTTTTTTGTTTTCACCGCTGAAATATAAATTCATGAACGAAAAGATTGAATCATTTTCAAATCTCTTTATCTCGCATCAGAATTGTTTGATGAGGAAAAATCAGATTTGAATATACGTAAAAGCATTAGCTCCGAACCACACCGCGTACCAGTTTTGTTACACGTGTGTACAAAATGTTAACCGAGTTGGAAGAAATGAATAACATAGGTCTAGTTCTACATGTATATACACACACCTATGAGATGAAAAAGAAACGGGACTAGAAATCGTGCGATCGCATAAACGCTCGTAGTTAAAGAAATATCTATACTTGGATTAAAGAGGCATTCAGTGTGTCAAATGTACATTTTTTTCTTCTCATACGAAAATAAGAACTAAGAGATCTTTATTTCAGTAATTATTAATCATCGCTTATATACGGTAATCACTTTTAGAACAGAGAATCCATTGTTGTGGAAATAAAGATCTCCTTTTTATGATATTTTTTTTCCTCTTGAATAACATGTACTTCAATTTTTTTTGTTTTTTTCATCAATTCATATCAATTTATGTATCGATGTGGAATTTTTATTATTTCAATAAAGCGTGGATTATTTGGGTATATGATTTGCAAAAATGAGTAGTCGAAATGATCACGTTTTACAATAAAAACTGAAAATCTTCGCCAAATAAAGGATCTCACATGGCTCATCGGTCATCGCGATGTTCAACATTCATTTATTCACTTCGTCAAATATTTCATGGAGTATTGTGTTTATGACGATTCATTATTTACCGTTGAAGATGTTGAAAATATTGGTCAAAAACGTGTCATTCGACTTGTAGCGCATGACCCTTTTGGAATCCTCGCCTTCTTTGCTTCGGATAATCTTTTAATCATAAGTTCCAATCGTCACAGGGAACGTTTTGTAGAATAGTCCAGTCCAAAGTTACATCGTTCGACTGATAAGTTTCAACCAACGACTCCAACATCATCCCTCAATGTGTAATTCTCGATTATTCGATTTCTAGAAATAAAATGGCTTGTGAAATGTTGATTTTATCAGGCACGGTGTACATCACAGATTTCGTGCATTGCAGAGTTATTTACTCAATATTAGAGTTAGATTAGATTAGTTTGGCTCCAATATCATTATGTAGCACAAATGTAAGGAATTCCTATTCATTTTGTTGTTGTTGTTTTGCTACTTTTCTTGAGTTCGACGACATGAATTGAGAAAAATGTGTCGGGGCGATATGAATTCGAAAAAAAGAGTATTTAGCAACAATGTTTATGTATTCACATTTTTGCCTCAAAATGTGGAGTTGTTTTTCATTTCGAAAATGTAAAACCCAAGTCTCGAGAAGCTTTTTTTCTGATGGAATTCTTAGTATGCTTCTTGTGAAAAGTGCAGGTGAAATATTTATTTGGATGTTGCAATTTTATGCGGAGGAAAGAAAGCTTTGAATTAAACTTCAGAATGTTGCTGAAGTTTGAATCGTTTATTGAAACGAATTAGTAATGGAATGACGAAATACTCAACCGTTGAAGACCCAAAATTCTACATTACTTTTTTGTAGCCATGTTTTCAGTTCCAAAGAATCAGATTTTATGGGTTCAAAATTTTCGTTTTGTTTCTGTAGACGATTCAAACTTCCACCACATGGTTTGTGCGGTTTAATGAGTTAATGCACACTGTAAATGTGGACATTTTAAATGTTCTCTTTGTTATGGAACTTCAGTGAAAATTGTTAATTTTTTGAATATCCTGTTGGTGCACTTTGGTTCGTCAAAAATGGCGCCCCTTTGAAAGATTGTCTCATTTTGGTTACAGCTTTGCCGCAAAACAGAATATCTGGGCGCAAGGACCGAGAAAGATTCTCAAAATATATGTGAATGCTTGTAGTTTGATCTAGGGGATGTTGGAAATATTGATTTGAAGACAAAATAGCAACCAATTTAAGTAAAAAGTTGCAATCTCCACGAAATTTTCAGTAGAACATTGATTACAAAACAAAGTAAGGGATGAAACAAAAAGCGGCTATGTCAGACCATGAAGACACGTTTTCTGTACGAATTTCATTTTGGATCAAGTCCATTCGACCAAATTTGTCCGAGTTATGCTTTCAACCAGGTCAAACAAAGCGATTTTGAGTAAATGCTGTTTAAATCCCAAAAGAACATGAGTTGAATGAATCAATTTCAAGTTGATTTTAGTTGAATTTATATACAAAGAGCTTTGGTAGTCTTTTGAATATCTATAGCTTCATTTCAGATGTGACGAACGTTTGTTGGACATTTCTGTTCTCTTGGGAGAGCTTTAAAAAGGGTAATCGAATGCATATAATCGCGTGAAGTAGGCTAGAAAAAATACTGAGAGTTCGAATTTTCATTGACAATTTGGGACACAAGGTATTGATTCACGAGAGAACAAATTTTTTTGATTTTTCTGAAAATGAAATTCATATAAATCCCATCAAGTTATTTTCCAATACACCTCTTCCTATTTCATATCAATTCTTATAATAAAAAATCTTCAAAGACCTTCTCTAGCAACGTTTCCAGAATGAACTTTCGATACACGATCAAGGAACTATTTTCTCAATAAAAAGCATGAAATGATATTTCTCTGCTTTTCCTCAAATCGAGATATCTCGAGAATATTTCATTACACAATTTCACAACTACCATTCGATGGAATAATGGAAAAGAAAGGTATGTGAATCGAAAAAATATGAAATTTCTTTTTGTAGTATTTTTCGTTTCTCAACCACGAACGATGTGAAATTTCCGCAATTCCATCTAACCAGAGTTCTTTTTCGCCATCAATTCCCTTGGAGTTTGAAAAGAAATACGATAAGAAGAGTTGATATGCTTCCAATGCACTTTTTCCGATTTAATCGAACGGTTGAGCTCACCAAGGTGTACGGTGAATCAATTTTGAGATAGTTTCAATTCGGAAATTACACTGAAGGAAAATCCTGGAACAGGTAACGTTTGGACATCAACGATTGAAGTTTATGGAAACATGGAATTGGTAACCATAGAAACGTTATTAGCTTACTTCATTCACATGAACTGTTAATATCCAATTTATTGACGAGCGATGTACTGGCGAGTAATAGCAGATTTTCAAATTTTTGGTGTCTCTATAGATATTAGTTATCGATGTCTAAACGTTAGCTTTGCCACAATTTTATTCCAGTTGATTTGAAAAGATATTCGTATGGGTTTTTGCAGCAATAATCTTATTTTATATAACACTATAAAATCCACTGTGAAAAATAATCTGAATTTTCCTATACGCAGCAACTGGAAAATTCCGGATTTCATCATGGGAGTTTTACCATCATTTTACAGTTAATACGGAAAATTCGCTAATGCATGATGTATGCGTCAATCACTTCATCATATTTATATGAAGTTTTCTATAGAAATTTTTCACAGTGTGGCGTAAGCACTATTCTGATGCACACTGATAAAAAATGGCAAAATTTACATGCTGTTGGGTAAATATATGGATGATTCAAAATATAATTCGAATTAGTACAATTTTAGTTGATTCTATAGCGCACTGTAAAAAATTTCTATGGAAACGTTTGGGAGTAATTAACCCGAGTCGAAAAGTGAGTCCTCCTTTCCCTCTACATATGCCAGAAATTTCCTGATCTCCCATTTGTAGGGGGAAAGAGGAATCATTTCTCTACTCGGGAACACATACATTAAGAATCTTCCATATTTTACCGAATATTGATTAGAGAATGAGAATAAAAATCCCATAAAGTTTGGAATTTTTAGTTGAAATCTAATCCATGATCGGAATTTTCCGGTTGCTGCGTATAGGAAAATTTCAATTTTTCTTTACAGTGCGGAGAATCTAGGATGTACATCATACATCAGCTATGGTATATCTCATATTCTCTGTTGTTGAATAAACTAAAATTGTGGTAGCTCAAACTATATTTTGCTAACTGCACGGTGAAAAAATTTCAGAAAATGCAAATGTAATTTTTTACAGCGACCTTCTTCTGAATCTTTGGAAAAATTTTACCGAATTCGAAGAAAATTCACTGACATTGTGAATACTTTTCGAAATAGAGTTGAAGTTTCTTCTCGGGTTGAGAACTTTGGACGATTTTTGTCTTCTCGCTCATTTTGAAGACTGATTTTGTTCTGATTTGTGAACACTGCGGATAGAAATAGAACTTTCCCAAGATTTTAGTCCGAATTTCTCCTCCAACAGACGAAATTGAAAATAATTGAGGAGAAATTCAGACTAAAATCTCGAAAGAGTCCTGTTTTTGCCCGCAATATTCACAAATCAGTCCTAAAATCAAATAGAACAAAAAACGTTCAAATTTTTGATTTGGTTTGAATTTTCTTACTGTGTATATTGTAATATAACTGAAATTTACATTCCTGAGAGTTCGCAAATCCTCAACTTTTCTGAGTCGAAAAATTTGGACGGTTTTTGTCCTCATATCTCATTTTTAGACTAATTTTGTTCTGATTGTTGAATAGTGCGGATAAAAACCATACTTTTTCATTTCATTCATACGGTATACCAGCTGAAATCCTAATCAGGGTTGGATGTGGATGCCCCATGTAGGGATAAGTCCATTCGATCATCCTAATTAGGTTTCCCTTAAATTATCCTAGGAGGTTGAAAAAGGTTTTCCTCGCTGTAATCTCATCAAGAGCTTGTTAGGTCATCCTCAGATTATGAACATATATGTTTATAAAATATAGTTTGATAAAGTGAATGCAAACATGTTTTAATTTTAGATTGTATACTTCTTGATGAAATAAATTTTCTCCAAATTAGGAAAATATTTCTGAACAAATGTCAACTGTGCATATCTTTCAAGTTAGATCTCTCCATGCCGAATACAACATTTTTGGGTTGTGAATTTCCTGTTCATATCCTAATTTAAATTCATTCTGGAGGTTTTGGTATGGACAAAAACCGTTCGAATTTTTCGACCCGGGTCATTTTGATGCCTCTTACGAAGAGTCACGCGGTTCGGAAGGCGAATGACCCGCGCGATACGTCAATTCCTTATAAATACTAGTACAGCTCATATTTTTGAATGTATATCCGTGCCACGAGCCGTGAACCGAGTTATCAAGAGCTTCTGATTCAAATCTGACTCATTTGGGAGTGACTGATTCTTTAGAAATGGGAATTGGTGAGAAATTCAGCTTAATGAATGCACTAATCGGTCTGAAAATTTGAATTGAGTTCTCGATTTTTTGGGAAAAATTCCAAATCGATGGATATCCAAAGCCTTCTGAAATGTGAGTGGCCCATGTTTGCACACACGTTGAGCCAACTTCAGCCCTCTCATGGAGCGAAATCGGCTCAATGTTGAGGCACACAGGGGTAATTGAGAAGTCGGACTATCGGAACTACCACTAGATGCAAAATTCCAAGCTGAATGACAGTTCTTTTGACTCAGAATCTTAGTGCCTTCTCATTTCTTGAGGTCTTAGCTCGATTGAATTGAAACCTAAAACTCGTTATGGCTGGAGTTCGTAAAAGACCTACAACGATGCTAATTTTTATAAAAACCTGTGTTTTACAGCTCTGCGAAAGCCGGGGGGTCAATTTAATCGTGTATCCAAGCAGAAATCTAATCGGACCAACCTTGATATCTTATCGGTCCTTTATAAAGTAGATGGGAAGCATACAGAAATATAGTGCGCTTTATGATACGCCACCAACGTGGTCCTCACAAGGACCAAATCTAGCTAGCTTGATGTCGACCATCAGTTCTATCAAATCTATTGATCAACTGCACGGAGAAAAATAGAAATTATTAATTCTACTAAACGGACTCAACCACATTTTCATAATTGTGGTCACTCAATTCTGCTTCCAAAATATTAATTTTCCTTTTTTTTCCACAAAAAAATATTTCTTCATATTATAAAAAAACATAAACATCAGATTATGTCCCTCCGGGTTCTTCAATGATAATCCGAATACGTGTCAAAAATTGAGACATATTGTCTTGATAAATTCACTCCTACATAACTATTTCATATGACAGTGAATAAAATACAGTATGTTTATCGGAACAAAAGGATAATCTTTGTTAATGAGGCATTTCAACATCAGAGAAAATATATGCAAGCTCGTAAATCGATTAGCATGAAGAATTTTAATTTATAATAACAAAGTATTAAAGTGAATATTAATACACTAGTTAACCTTTATTTTTTTCCCTTATAAAATACATAAAAGGAACCACGAACTCGAACAATAATAAAACATTTTAATGCTATTAATCAGAGAATTCGGTAATAAAATAGTTATGGCAGCCTCACTCATTTCAAGTGTAGCAGCTGTTACCACAGTGTCTATTTTTATCTCACACATAACTTTATATTAAAGCATATGTAATACACATGTTTCGTATGGAACCGTGGACATCGCGCCGAAACAAAGCATGAAAATTTCATGAAAAGTGAACACCAATTAATTTATTCTACATTGTTTTTCTAATCACAACAGTATAAAAGAACTCCAATATTTGTCCATCAAATAATTTTTTCGAAATTTGAATTGATGAATGAATAAAAAACAATGTATAAAAAATGTATGAAATTCGATTTCCCACTATTCGCAAGAATAGAAGATATTTTGCGCACGTGTGCGTTTCATTGATGCTAAAAACTATGATTGAAAGTGAGGATCTAATATCTCTCGAGACCTGCAGACGTCCTCGAAGTCTCTTATTCCTATTTAAAGATGTGTTATCAATTTTTATTCGGATTGTGTACGGTAATCTGTTGATAAGATTTATGCAGTAGACTTCGAAGAAATAAAGTGATATAAAATCGTATATCAAAGCAGCACTCACTGTGCAAATATTTATCACACCTTTTGTGTGTTCTTTACATTTTTCAAACCCTTTCTCTCTATTTTTCTCTCCCCCAACACGAGGAAAAGCAGAAGAAATGAGACTACCTCGGTTCGTCGATTAGCCTGTCTCATCAAATTATGGAAATTATCGTGATAATAAAAATTGAATGTTAATGGAGTATTTCATCTATTGTTAATCAAAGTTCGCTGGTATAACTGTGGAATCCTTTCCCACAACAACGATTTATTAACTGCTAAGGGATCATTTTCCGCGGTAAGTGGAAGAAAACAACATTTCTGAATAATTAATAATTCTTTGTTGCGGGAAGGAAATCATTACTTCATGTAAGTCCTATTCACTCTGTTTCTGTACTAGGGGGAATGTTTATTAAAAATTCAATGAATTCTACTCGTCAATCGTGACGTGAAATATATTCTCTTCAGAATTCTTTGTTCTTGATATCTCTCCAGCAACAAATTTGTGTAATATAACAAAATATATATTCTTTGGAATTTTCCTGCATTCTGCATTCATAGATCGTGCTATATAATTTAAGGAATTATTACATCATCGAATGAAATGTGTTTTATGCATATACTTATGAAAACCTGAAGGAAAACAATGGAGGTTTAATTTTATTTTAAAAACAGATTCATCAAGATTCAATTGAATTTTACACAATACACAGTGGTGTGTAAATTAATTCTTTCGATGATAATTTATGATGTGATTATATTTTCAACAGAAGGCAATTGAGAAACAAAAATTCATTCACATTCGATGAAATGTTCAATGACAATGATTTTCAGTGTGAATTTATTGGTACAAAGTTAAGGATTATCTTCAAAGAAATTCATTAGAAAAATACGATACCTTCTCGTAGTTTTTATCAGAGATTCAATGTTGCATCACATCCATTACGAAAATAGTAATATATAAAGTAAGATGAAGGAAATAATGACTGACACGAAATATTATCAAAGGTTCTTCGTACCTGAAATTATTCCATCGACCTTGCACCGAACACCATTCTAATTCAAACCGAAAATTGGGGTTCCTTTCAGAGTGTAGAGCTCTGAATTGTATGGCCCGTTCACCTCCTGCGCTATGTAGGCCATGAATATGTATAGTCCAGTAGCATAGTAAAGTATAGTGAAGCAATTCTAAGATAGGTCAGTTACCACCCTTGACAGATGCTTATACATCTCAACATTTGGCTCTCACAAAATTTGTTTACGCAACAGAAACTTTGATCATTCAAACCCAGTATTCACTTCGATCGTTGTTTCATTTGAAAATATAAAAACTGTACAAAAATGATCGAAAGTTTTGAATAATTCTATTCGATATCATTCACAATTACTCGTTTTTATTGTATTTAAATTGATAAAGAACGTACGATGAATCATGTGTCGTCCTTGTGATTCTCGATGGTGTCTAACGAACGAAACGATTGTAGCTTTTAACATTGATTTACTATCACGTTAGTCGTTGACAGTTTCGATCTCTTCAAAACATGACATTGGATTTGAAATTCTAATACCAAAAGCAGACAAAGGCAACAGTCATGAATAAAAATGAATACAATGATGAAATGTGGTTTTCTTCTATTTCGAATATTAGATGATGTGGAAAGATAAGTAGCAATTCTTCGTCAAAGACTCCACGAGAATCGATTCTCCCGATTGGAAAATAACCAATACAGATATATAATTATTCAAATTAATATTTCAAGGTTAATTGGAACGTAGCAGCAGACTTCAGATTAGAGGATTAGCCATTGTCATCGAAACTCGCGTATTCACATTCTAAAAGTATTATGTTGTATCGAACTTGGAATAATTTGAATTTCCCCTTCGAAAGAGGGGAATTTTCAACCACAGAGCAGGTTGAATTTTCATATTCTTGAAATATGAAATTTGAATATTGAGAAATATTCAATTATGCGCTATTTCTCTCGTCTTTTGTACATAAAACGTTTGAATTTTCATATTGTGGCTAGATCTCACGATGACACTTTTATTTAACACCTCAAGATCATTCTTAATTATATGACTTGACAATACTGTTACAAAGATTTTATATTCCAATTGATTCTGTCAGCACCTCTGTCTTCACAGTCTTATATAACAGTTTTCACAAATCTGTTTAATATTCCTACATATTTATTTTATTCTTTTATAACTTGAGGCACAACTTCAATCACTCAACCACCTCGTGCTACAACTGTTAGCTAGCTACTGTTTGATTTTTAGTTTACACGTATACTCGATCTTTTTTCTTGTATTAATTGCTCTTCGAAATGACTAGCTTGATCGAGAGTCTGTCTCCGTTATTGCCATGAAATTTTGTTCGAAAATTTTATAAACATTACAAAATTGATAAACTCTCTTTCAGCGAAGTCTTGAAATTTTGTATTGAATTAATAGTTTATGTGGAATGATAATGAGATTAACATTTCCTCCTTTCACAATATAATCACTATTGTATTCGATATGTTGCTACAACTTCGGAACAATGGTTCTTTTACCGTTAAATTGCACATCTCATATTCGAGTTCAGTTCTTGATTGTATTCTCTAATTCAAACTCGGAGAGAGAGAGAGAGAGAGAGTAATATTGACATCATCTTCATCACCATTCATATCCTCATTAGTCAAATTTGTGAAATATGTGATCCGAATGAACTCTCGAAATACAAAAATACTTCCACATACTTCTTGTTTTTTTATGAGAGATTTCTTTCACGAAAAAAAAGAACATCTAACGCGTGCTTACTTAAAATTCAAGAAGAAATTCCTCGAGTGTGAAAGATTCGCTCTCTTTCATCAGAAATAAACACATTTTTGTCAATTCCATTGGTAAATTTCGTCATCCTGTTTTTCTCCTTCGCGTATCTTTCTCTCTTCTCTTTCTTATTTACAAAACTTGCGAGTGAATAAATTCCTCATATCGATTACGTTCGTGTGATGTACATAAAAGATTCAATAATACATTCAAACACGTTTCTTTACTTAAAAAAAAAAAAAGAATCATACACGTATGTGAACGTACACGCATACTACGACGTTCACGTATGAGATATGAATAATCGAAAATATTTGATTCGATGATCAAATTGATCTGTTCTTCATATTTTTGAATTTAGAAAAATGAATCAAAAATGATATTAGTGTATTTGATAGATATATATTCATGATTCAAAATGTTGCATATGAAGAGGAACAAGAATCCGATAATAATGAACTTACGAAGAACTGAATTTTATTTTCTTGAGGAAAAATCTGTGCTCCATGTGCCGTTTATGAATAGAACTCAACGCCCAAATCAAGGCGATAAGATCATTAACATAGATAAAAAAAGAATATATTCTTCAGACAAAAAACAATTTATTTTTGGGACACATATTCATGATGAAACATCAAATAAAAATATTTGAATCCTGTTTTGTACCATCAGATTTCATTATTAGAACTCATCAATCTCGTACTTCTTTCCAGTTCTCTTTCAAGGTCTCGTATTTATGTTCACGAAACGAAATTCTGAACGTACGTGATAAATTTATCGATGAAGCTCTAGGTACCGAGGGAAAAGTATGCTTTTATTAACGGGTTTTTTTTTCAAACATACACGATATATCAATCATCTCGACAACATATATTTTTTATGATTATTTTATTTGAATATGATAGAACGAATTCATTTCATACTCTTTATATTCTGCTTCGTATATCTGATCTATAGTTTGAATTCATCGACTACAATGTGACAAAATTTCAGCTGTATTTGGTCGAAAATAATTGTATAATAAATATTGAAATATTTTTTCACTCTATCGCAAAGTACAGGGCGTTATCTGGTTTGACAGCACTGCGGAAACAATATATTCAACTACGTGGCAAAGTGGGATTCGTTCAAACAAATCATTCTATCGAGTCAATTTAAATATGTGACTGATTTCATTACGTATAGTTGAATTAATTACATATTGAACTGGTGTCAACGGGATGATTTGTTTGACATATCCAACATCGTCGTGTAGTTGAGTGAACTATTTGTTTTGTAAGCTCGATTGTCGAATATTCGTCACGCTGTAAAAATTAATATTGAATTGAAAATAAGAATTCTGAAACTCCTTCCCCAGTGGGAGAGTTTTTGGGATTATATATAATCTCATTCATAATTCTATACAAATAATATATAATTTTGGGGTTCCATATACATTGACATGAAATTTTCAGAGCAATTTTCCAGAGTACAAAAAAATATAGTTCGTTTGACTATTCAATAAACAGAAGTTTGGAGTTGAAACCATTCATTCGATATAAACTAAACAAAAATCCCTAAGCGTTGGTATTACCTTCTCAATAATCAATTGAATCAAAATCAGTGTTGTCGAAGTTCAATTCATTCATCGCCTTGAAATTTGAATTTTATTTATCCGTAATGAATCTTTTACAACGAGATATACCGTTTGGACACGGTATACGAGTGGAACGTTTCCATAACCTAATTTCAAGACAATGATTAGATCAAATATCGTATACTCTCGATACCTATGCTAATACTGTTAAACTTGGTAACGTACCTCCGTATGAGCGAATAAGTGCATATCCCACAAATTGGAAATACAACAATGTTGAATCAATCAACATAATTTATTCCTAATAAATCTTGTTGTTTTTTTCACAATCTGCGATTAAAGTGGAATGACATTTCGAACAAGGCCAAATTATATTCTCGAGAAAAAAACAACCAAGTTGGGTCTCTCGCTTCCTGTATTACACATGCACACGTTTCTCCAAAAAGGAAAAAAAATGAGGTGAAGAACAAACAAATCATACGAAAGATAAAAGATGAACTTATATTTTCACAGAAAACATTTTTCACGATAACTAACATGAGAACAATAATACATCTATACGCTTAGAAGTTATTTCATATTATTTATATAGCTGTTCTGGCTATAAAAACCATAGTTATCACTCTTAATCGTCGTGACTATGTTCATTTCTCTCTGGGCATACATATGTAATATTCTTCTGTTCATGAATATTCAATGGAGATAAACGAAAAAAAATGGTGTCCATTAAAAAATCGGTAGATCAACTCGTGGTAAACAAAATAATCTTCTTGTAATATGAGCAGAAGGAAAAATGCTTATGCTATACGTATAGATATTTCAAGTCGCAGAAATAATAATCATAAAAGTCAATGGACTGATTTGATTTGAACCGTTCGAGAAATCAAGCAACAAACTCCGTAACACTTTAAATATTTCACGATTCGAAAAACCGGTATTTCTATTTATATATATATGTTTTCAAAATCCTTCGCCATGATATTTGTGAAATTTTTCAGTCCCAAGTGTGTGTCCTCTTTGGAGTATAGTGGATTATCGAATCTCTTTTCTAATCTTCCTCACCTCTCCCCATCTTTTCTATCGTACTCCGCCTTCGGTACTCACCGAGATCGTAAAATTGTTTTTCAAGCGCAAAACCGGTTCTTCGGATCTGGGTTCTGGTTTCTGATGTTGTTTACGTACGGTCATAGGCCGCCTTCGCTTCTCTCCAAGACACCACCAAGAGTTTGTGTTTATTTTTGGAAAGAAACAGATTATTTACCGCTGGATCTTCTGAGTTTCTTTTTTGACACTTCCGATGGACGTGTGTGTTCGTTCGTGATCCAGATTTCAAGCACGAATCAATTTCGAGTCATAGTTTTCGGTATTATTCTTTCCTCATATTTTATAGGAATTTACTATTGTGGAGTTGTTTCCTGAGTTGGAGCCGTATGATCGGTATGAAGGAGTATTGAGGAGGCAGAGACAATCGAAATTCAATCTGCTGCAACATTTTGAGTGTTGTATGTTGTTTTTAAGAGCAGTACCAAAACCCGCATCAACGATAGGCACTATCAACATCTTTATAAAATCTTCTGCAACATTGGAAAGTCCTAAACATGTTTCAGGATGTTCAGAAAATGTATATAAGACATTTGAAATGAAAATTTAAGAATACACAAACTTGTGCTGAATCCTTTAATAGTTGAGTTTATATCGATAGATCTCATGAACAACATATTTTATTTTACCTCAGTTTGAAGGTTATGTGCGTTTTGATATATTTACTTACTCCTTAATATTTTATATTTTTGTAGAACAAAATATATTCTCATAGTGATTCATTGTTTTCCCCGTCGCTTGTAAAATTATTGAATATGCGCACGGAAAAAAAGAAGACAGCAATGGTTACTGTGAATCACAAAAATATATTGAAACTCAAATACATTCCATGCAGTACTCCACTGAGAAAAAGATTTATTTATAGTTAAAAAGATTAGTTTATAATAAACGAACCCTATATTTGCTTGTGGCGAAATAAATATGAAATTCATATCACCAATCCGCATATTTGTGCGATGCCCTCTCAGATAAGTTTAACATTCGTTAACTATTAACAAATCATGTTTTCGTATGAAATTGATTTTCAGTTGATTGGAGAATTGAACAATTTAATTCAAAACTACTATGAATTTCTCTGAGTACAATATAAATTGTAGAATATTTTCACATTATTTAGGCCAATATTGGAGCATCAATCAAAGTTGAACTAACACCACTATTCATTGATATAACCATTTCACTCAGTTGATACACATCACTGCTTGCTTAAAATTCTCTGTGAAAAACCATTGTGAATGGGAATAGTTTCTACCGTTTTTAATATTATTAGTTTATGTAGTTTTGAATGAGGAACTGTATCAAAATGATAGTTTATAATAGCTTTGATTAAAAATACATACAAGAAAAAATAAAAATAATAGCTCCTAATAGTTTCATATGGTGGATTTTAATCTACGTTATTACAAGCCGTTATCCCAACACAGTCCTTTTCTCATTCAAAACTATATAAATGATTAAAAATCCTAGATTCAAAGGTAGTCCCTGGTAAAACAAATCCATTGATTCTCGCCAAATCTCATTGAATCTTACACAATGTTCAACCATTTTCAATGAGATTTAATTAGATGAATATGTTTTCTCAGTGTAATTCTGATTGAGCCCCGCGATGAGATTCTATGGATTTTTTTTAACCAGCGGAATTATGAGTGTTATAAGTGTTATCGTGTTGTGGTGACCAACATAACGGTTATCGCGCATGCGCAAACACTCAGACCGCCACATCCAAATATGTGAAGAGTCACGCCAAACTTGTAATGTTTGTCACAAATCTGCATTCCAGCAAAATAAATCTCGTATTGATCGGAAACTAGTTATTTACATCCAACTAGTTCTCAAATTCGATTTGAATGATTTGTATTTTGTGTGGACTCATACTTAACTGTGATTTATCATGTGAAAAAGTTAGTATGGAATTGTTAATATGAAATAAACGTACCAAATGAATGGTTTTTTCATTTTAAATGCTGCATAAAATAGATTCTACGTGTCCCAACTGTGATATTTTTCAATAGTTACTATATTTGTTGACAGTGAATGAATATTTCTCACTAAGTGACAAATACACGTATTTATTTCATGTAACCAAATTCTTTTCTCAGTGTGCGTTTCCCAGTCCTCATTACTGTCCAGTCAGCATTGATGAATTTCATTACAATACCTATTACTGTGATCGCGCTAATCCTCACTATCCAAGCGTGTTTTCATTTGTTTCCCAACCGATCGTTGTCATTCACAATAACCAGTAGTGTTTTCTTGTTTTCGTGAACTAGAATAATGTAACGTTTTTCTTTGAGCTGAAAACTGTATTTAAACTGGAATTTTTGCGTTATAAGAATTCACAAAGTAAAATATAGAAGAACCCGACTGGAAATTTGGTCGGGCAAACCTCAGGGTCTTATGTTACCTTATAAGGCCCCTACTTTTATCTCACTAAATTTATAGTCGGGAATAAGGTTAATAATGTCCTTGAACACTTCCTTGTTATCTTCTTGATGAATTTCAACAAGGAAAAATGACGAAACATGCCGTCGAATGGTTAACTAAAATCTTTGGTGGTGATACAGTGAGTTATTCAACAATTACTAAATGCTGCAAATATTTCAAGATGGCAATTACAGTTTGGATGATCAGGAACACGAAGGTCGCCCAGAAAAATGTCCAAGCGACGATTTGCAAGAGTTGCTCGACGATAACCCATGCCGAACTCAAGAAGAAATGGCAGAAGTCCTCGAAGTTGTTTAAAATCGAATTTTTAATTTCAGAAAATATGAACCGGTGTTCAACCGCATGTGTAGGCTTTTGATTTATATATTCAGACTGGTGATTTGAGGGATGAACCATAATTAACCCGAAGTGCAGTAAATCCGAAATCAGTCATCTCGAACGGGCTTCATCCCGAAGAGAGTCTAGTCATATTTTATTTCATTCGCATGTGGCTAGAAACAAACTATCATATTAAGTCCTATTATTTTTTGGTGTTACTCCCATTCGGGATTACTCGTTTGGGGTCTACTGCACTTCGTGTTAATTATGGTTTACCATTTAAGGATACACCTATCCTTTTAAATAAATTTTGTTTGATAATAGAATATTCGACATTCCAGAAGAGAGTATTCTGGTGTTTTTGTGAATCCGGAGAAAAGAGTTTAGATTTGAAAAACTGCAATTTTAGCTTGTATTAGTCAGCACACAGTTTGAAAATATTAGAAAATTTTTTAGTAATTGAACAATCAATTGTCCATCAAGATTGAATGTGATTTTCAATTCAGATCTAACTAGATCTGTGAAGATCTAGTCAGATCTATTGATATCTGAATAGATCTGAATCTGATCTTGTGAGCCGAAATTCGGATCTGATGAGATCTAAACTTTTTTCCCCAGAAAGTTACTTGAGCACAGAACTTCCAAATATATGCATCTTTGGTAGAAAAAAACGCATAGAAAACTATTGGCTGAGTCGAAAATCGTATAGAAATGAATAGAAAATAGATGAACTCTGAATTATTATTTTCTATCGGTTTTTTCTATCAGGGAGAACTATAATTCTCCATATTCTCCTTAGAGTCAACTATGGATAGCCACTTCAGACCCACATCAAACATCGCGTTAAATTCCTCATCGAGACCATATGTGGATGCCATATCGGGGCCTGATAGGGAGTGGGGCGTTCCAGATCAGGTCCTAGTATGGACCCAATATTAATTCCTGCTCGGAGCTATTCTGACAAAATATATATTGGAGCAAACCTGGCAGCAAGGTTGACCGTATCCGGTCTCACTCAAATTTTTCCTACACTGTAAAAAAATAGAATTATAAATCTACTACATTCAGCGTAGGATATTAATTGGTGATTTTACCACTGCTTGTGATTTGTTCATGTTCAGCGTAGGTAACTTTATTACCTCCGTTGCACGTGACAGTTTTACAACTGCCATGTAAAATTTCTATGCTAAGCGTGGGGTAAATACAATTTTTAAAAGCTTATGTACAAATGTTGTACAAGTTTTCACCACAAAACACAATTTTACTGTTTTGAAAATGTAATTCTGCTACGCCTAGCGTAGGAATATTACAAAAATTTACCTCTGTAATAATACAATCAGAGTTCATAAAGTTCATTTCATTTTTTACAGTGTAGGTATTTTCTTAAACCACTCCTGTAAACATTTTCCTCGACTTTTTCTTATCATACAATATTTTTTGTGCTTGGCAATAAAAATCCTAGATTTTATCCAAGAAAAAGTCTAGGGAATTTTCCACATGTTGTTCAATTTCTTTGCGTTTTCCAAATCTATTTCCCTTATTCGAGGTTTTCTTTATGCACATCATTATCGTCATCATGAAGTAATCAGTTTTATTAAGACTGGTTTGATGAAATCCTCCAACCCTGTCTATTATTCGCTAAACGTTTAATTTCTACATATCTACGACAACCCTTATCTTGTATAATTTGCTTCACATAACTTGCTATAATCTAGGTCTACTTTTACGAGTTTTACCATTCGTTTTTTCTCCCGAAATTGTTTTCAATAAACTATCGTGCCTCAATGTGTGTCCGATGAGATTTCTTCTTCTTTTTACGATATGTTTCAAAAGACTTCTTTTTTCATTTACCCTCTCAAGTACTTCTTCATTTTTCACTTCCTTTATCCATTTTATTCCGAGCATCCTTCTATAACACCATATTTCAAAAGCTTCAAGTCTTCGTTGGTCCGTTTTTCCAATTGTCCAAGTTTCGCTACCATATAATGTTGTGCTCCAAACGTAAATCTTCAAGAATTTCTTCCTTCCTGCTAAGCTAATATTCTTTGAGCATAGTAACGGTTTCTTTATGCACATTGGATACTAAATCATTACGAATTCCCTTGTATTTATAATATTTTTGAATAATTAAACTTAGTTCATGTCTTGTACTTGGAGAGGATTTTCCTTCCACATCATAAATTAATGATTCATTGGGTTATAGGTGCGTTTGAATGTAAGAAGACACGTGCACTTATCTTACATCATGTATTGCATAAAATCAATTTTGTAATTGACTGCGTTTAATTGCCCATCAGGGTACTACAGTTCACAATAAGAAATTGTATGTATAATATACACAATGAAGTTATAACTTGCATTTCTCAAAAAAATGCTTATCATCACTTGTCGTGGAATATAAAGGAATCTGAGTACTCATTGTTTTAATGGCACATCAATATAACACCATCTTCCAATCTTCCCGCTCTTGAACAATCGTGAATTACAACGTATGGTTTTTTATGTTTCGATGATTCTTCTTGCCCTCGCTCTTTCTTCCTTATAATACGAAGTTAGATATAAGATTTACATTAACCCGGGATTTACACTAACCTGTGTGATGCCAATTGATTTGAAACACATTTCTATTTCCGAATTGGTGAACCTCAGACCAACCCCTGTCGATTATCCGATATTAAATTCAAATCGTACCTAAAATTTTGCCATAGTTCTCTGGAATATCTTCTGAGCGTGTATTATCATTATAATATGATATCATTCGACAGTAATGAAATCACTGAATGAATCAGTCCTCTGTATTACCAACAGATTTTTATATGCTTTATATTCCCCCTGAAACATTCATCATTCTTTTGTCAAAATTTCAAATAGATCTTTGTTACATGATTCCACCACTTACAGCATCGAACGAAATTATTGAGTATTTTTTGAATTCGGTATTCCGAGGGTAAATCCATACAACACAATAGAATACATATTCCAGCAGAATTCTTACCTGAGTTTAGAAACTTCGGTAATATACGGTTGAAAAGAAGAGAAAATAACCTCGTTGAGGATGACAAAAAACTTGTCTTTGTATGACAAAATCAAATACACAAAATGTAAATCATTGTATATACAAAAACGTGTCATAGAAGAAGAAAAAGGACATTTCATTTGAATTTTATATTTCTGAACATCGTTAAAGCTATATATATTAGAATTTTCATCTGAATACAACGTGAATAGCGAATAATATTAATTTTGACACAAATTTGCTTGTCTTCCGGGTTCAAGACGACGGGCCTTTGTCCTCGTGGTTGTTTAAAATGTCCTCGAATCGACTGGTAGGACGCGGACCAGCGAGATAGGGAAAAAAAGAGAGGTAACGAGTGTGGGGTGCTCTTACATTGGAGAAAAAGGAGAGGGATAACGAATGGAGGAGGGGAGGTAGAAAAAAAAGATTACGAGGGAAAGAGGAGAAGAAACGGAGAACCGTTCCACAATCACGTGGCACACTAACAATCGATATGACTACGTCATCATTGGTAGGACCAATAAAAAATGAGCTCACGCTATGCCTCGACTATAACAGTATCGTCCACTGATAACGCAGAGCATCGAACTTACATATTCCTTTGTTCTTACGACCTTACTACTCTCTTCTCTTCTCTTCTTCCTTTTTTATTTTTTGAATATGTCTTCACGATAGTTATTGCATTCATCCGCGTTTCTCGTTATATCCTCTTTCGTACATTCATTATGTATTTATTTTATTACCCCGTCACATGCGATTTTTGCAACAAAAAACTCGATGTCGTAAAATTCTCGATATGATACTTTCATTCTTTTTTCATAACATTTATTTATTTTTTGATCGCAAGCGAGACATTGGAAATATTATACTCAAAGGGAACTGTAAAAAATAACGTTTTTCATGATATAAGCAACGATAATTGAATATTGATTTTTGATGAGTACTCTTGTTATTCCCTGGTGAATTGAGGATGCGAGTGAATAGATGCAGATCATTTATCAAAGTATGCCTTGAAATTAGGTTTTGTCTGAAACATTTTCTATCGAATTCTAGTAATCGGGTAATAACGTATTTCAACGGTGTAGTTCAGGGTCGGACTGGATCCTCTAGAGAGAGAGAGAGAGAGAGATGCAGGACTTGAACTTGAACTTGTGAAGGACGTCATACTTCGGCAGAGGGTGGGAGGGTTGAAAAGTATCCTTGAGGACGTATATGTCCTGAGGCAAGCGTGGGTTACTTGATTCATCAAATTTTCATTACAGTAATTCAGTTAGAATTAATAGAGCTGTAAGAAAATTCTTTATTAATAAGGTTAGGTGATAAGGTCGAGTTTATCGTCTTTTCCATTAGTTGATTGAAGTTTCAGTAAGAAGTATCAGATTTGATGGAGATTTTTTTCTATTCCATTTTTCACTGTCAAAAGAATGTAGTAATTTTCTTTACGAGCCTGAGGGTTGGAAAACCATATTTAACACCAACTTTGAATGTTAGAAAGTAAATATCCATTTCATGTCCATCTGGAAAGTGGAACATGGGACCATACTGGCAAATCCAAACAATCATCACAGCTCCAGTTGATTCAATAATATTGACCCAGGGTTAAAATGATAACAAAGTTCTAACTAAATCCCAGTAGTGGGATTATAATGGCAAGTAATGTGGACTTCCATTGATACAACTGCGGCATTTTTCACGTCACGGCAAGTGACGGTGGTCGGAGAAAAAGTTTTGATCTTGTACAGGATAAGTTTGGAAACCTAGCTCGGGCAATTATTTACCATTTGGTAGTTGGATCCACTTCGGCTGAATATTTGTGGGGACACAACGTGAGACTCAATGTTCATAGAATGTTAGAAAATGACAATTTTGGATTCGTTAGATTAGTTCGATATCGTCAAGGCTCTGGCAATTTTCAAGACTCAGCCATATTTTGACATTTGAACGATGATGGTGATGGTAAATAGGCGAATTTTTTTCGCCAGAATTTCTACATGAGCCTAATCGAATGTTCTCGAGATATGCACGGAAGAAATAATTCAGCTGCAGCAGCTAAGTAGCCAGCACGGACACGGACAGCCATTAAATTAGCTCCTGCAGCTAAATTTTAGCTGTTACAGCAAAAAAATTTGCATTTGTAGCTAATTTATTTGCGGTAACAGCTAAAATTTAGCTGCAGGAGCTAATTTAATGGCTGTCCGTGTCCGTGCTAGCTACTTAGCTGCTGCAGCTAAATTATTTTTTCCGTGTGGAGCAGTCGATACATTTGAGGTGATACCAGCGATCCCTGAAGATGCAAACAAACCCATTGGTGAGGAAAAAACTTAACCAAAACTGTTTTGCCAAATTACTCGAAAACCAAAGAATGAAATCAACATATCGTTCTGCACAGACCTCCTTCGATCAATGAAGATAGTTTGTACAGAGCGATATTTTCCTTCTATCGCTTTATTTTCGAATAATTTGTCAAAAAAGATTTGGCCCGGGTTGCATCATCAGGGGCCGCTTTTATCCCCTCAAAGCTCCCAGGTGAAAAAATTCTGTAGAATTTCATGTCAAGATTTGGCTCTATTCAAAATTCATGGATTTTTATAGAAATTCCATAGAATTTTCAATGTAGAAACACATGGTTTGGTGGAAATTCTTTAAAAATTTCCATACATTTTGCGTAGAGTCAAATCTTGACATGAAATTCTACAGAATTTTTTCACCTGGGAGATTTTATTTTCTTTTTCAAAAATCGTACAACCCATTTTCCAGTTTATTTCCCAACTTTTTGATACCACATTTCCCGATTAAAATTTTTGTGGTTTTGCATCGCTGCGCTGTGTCAATCAACATCCAAAAGTAGTGTGTACATAATTTATTACAAATAGAAAAAAAACCATTTAAATAAATTGTATAACAATTTTATATGGATGTGTGGAATTTTTTGTACATGGCGTTTGATCTTGGTGTTTATTTTCAAATCAAAGAGAATTTCCTGAGTAAAACTTTTGATCCCGGGTTCGCCAAATGGAATTGGTGCAAATGTGTTGCGTTTCTATGCGGTACTGTTGCGGACGTGATGCGCCCGCACTATGTCTGCACCAAAGCGATTTGACGAACTGGAATTGACATTTTCACTACACTGTAAAAAAAATTTGTTGAATTCCAAACAAAAATGCTTGGAAATTTACAAACTTGGTTTGGAAAAATAATTTCCGAACCTTTTTTGTAAATTGCCGAACAAAAGTTCGCGAATTTTCAAAAATCTTCGTGAAATCACAAAATTTTTTGAATGTTTACAAACTTTTATTTGGTAATTTACAAAAAAAGTTTGTGTAAAAAACTGCCAAACTTCTTTGGCAGTTTAGGAAGTATATTTTTTACAGTGTAGGATTGGATCATTTTTATTCAAAGATTTCATTCCTAAGCGCTCACCGTTTTTAAATCTTGTAGTTCCTTTTCGAAAATTCAACCATGTGTGAATATACTGTCATCGAAACAGATAAAAAGTTTGGTATGAAGTGTTGGATTAGTTCTATTGACATATCAATACACCTTGAAGCTTTTAAAAAATCTACAAAATTTATAACGAGTTAAAACTGTGAATGGCAGTGCAGAGTGGAAAGAACTGTGTCACATGTAGAGAACGCAGGTGATATTTAGTATTGTAAACGATTGAATGTCAATTCGTAATCGATTATTTTTTATAGAAGTTATATAGAATTTTGATCTAAATTTTGTACAAAACTATAAAAACTCAATACCTTTTCTATACAAAAAGAATCTACTTCCCTCATGCATCTGATCTCTTAATGGGATCAAGTGTGATGTTCATACGTAACGGTTATCACAATTTTTTACCTAGAACTTTAAAGAAATCGCGATTCACGTGGATCTTTCTTCATTGTACAATGATGACTTTATTTCAGTTTTTTCTCAGGTATAATTCTTGAGATCTCAGTGTACTGAATCGAGTGCTAGAATTATAAATTTGAAATCACTCTTTGTTAATCTGTTTTCGATGATAAATCTCTTTTATTCATTTGTATTCCCTTTTGTTAATTCATCATCGCATACATATTCTGAAATAAAATCTTAGAATTCACGGTACAATCATGTTTGGAAAACACGTATGAAAACCATCGTTTCGATTTCTTCAAGTAATTCAAATTTATTCGTTCAAAGCTACAAGAGGATCTAAGAAATCCTATTTCCAAGTTTCAGTAACTTCTACATCTTTACAATTATCTGTTCTGAGATCATCATACATACTTGCCTCTTAATTACTGATAAATGGAGAATTACCGTTCATCATTATGACTCGAACGTTGAGCACGCGTAAACGTAAAGATATCTTTATGTATTGTTTTGGTTCAATCTTTTGTACAGAAGACGTTGATGAAAAATTAAAACATGAGTTTGTAGCGGACCTTGATTCTTTTCATTGGAATAAAAATGAGAGATTTCTAACGTTATCTCGAAATTTCTCGTTAGATATTTCGATATACAAACTTCTTCAACATCATTTATACTCTCCCCGATCTAATGTGATTTTTTTGTTCTCCATCCAAGTGTCCGTTGCGATAAAGAAGAAACAACACTATGTGTACTAGATTACTCATCGCTGTTAAAAGTGAATTATTTTCGAGCAGGCAAGGAAGCATTAAGTAAATTTCCATGTTTACGCGTTAAGAACGTGTTTTGATCTGGTATTGCAACACAGGTAGTCAAGTTTCACACTAAACTCCACTTGGAACGTGTTGTAAGTAGGCTTAAAGTGCGATGCACGTATATTATTGATACATGGACAAAGGTTCATCCTAGATTACCACGCTGTTTTGTTAAATACAAAATTCATCCGATTTACGCAAGAATTGTACACTCGATTGTTGAATTTTTATACAGTGTACTTGGATAATTCATCAATTAATTGTGTCAAACAGTTGTATGAAACAATATAAAATTAAACAAGTAGATACAAAAAATCATTGTAACGTAGAATATTTTCAGATATACTGACATTTATATGTAGTTATTGCCTGCGTCTCGACAATAATGATGTCTTGAGCCATAGACCGATACAAGGCCAGCGACAATTCACACTCACGGAGTTGGGGGGCTCTTGAGTTGTTTTGAATCAAGTAAACATGTGTGTCATAGCTTGAATCGAGCAGAGAGCTTATTGAAATCTGTCATAAATATCTCTTTGAAAGCTCACTTTTGGTTGAAGAGTGGACGATCTGGTGATGCATCTAAGAAAAATAGGATTTCATTAAAAAAAAAATGTTAATACGAATTGTGCAGCTGTGACTTAATGTTCGTTAGTTTATGTTTTAAATGTGAATAATCCATGTTTGAGTGGTATCGAGATATCGAACTATCAACTCACGTGTAAAATTAAGCCGACCAAATCCATACACACTCGATCCACATAGATTAAAGTATAGAATAGAGGTGGATTCGATTGGATAATGAAACAGAAGTCTACATTCCAATTGCCATCAACAATCTTATCACAGTAGTAATAAATGTGATAAATATGATGAGATCCCTCAACTGAGATATCACAATAGTTTTTTCTATTAAATTCCAAGTGTTGAACTCTGCACTATGTGTAATTAGATCTCCATCCTTTCGATTTTCACATTTCAAATATCAGTTTACAATCTCACTAATTTTAATTGAATAAAAATGATGATAAACCTGTCTTGTGAAATCACCGAACATTCATTCACACAGATCTTCGCGAAAACAGATAGATATTATACGTACGCACATAATATTTCAATTGCACATGTTCATTTCAAGTGAGGATGAATTGTAATGTGAAAAGTGCAACAACAACAACTGTACCTTTCTTCCAATAAAGTTTCTGAAGATATGTCTAGATACAATCTTCGAATCCTCGCACATTATTACAAACTTTCTTTATATATCAACATCGAGCAATCGACTGCGATCAACAGACTCAAGTTTAGAAAGTTTCTGGAAAGTTTCTTGAAAATTCAAACTTCGACCTATCAACATCTCTAATTTTCTCTGCGCCTGGCCTGCCTTATATTATATATTTGTTTGTACGAGAATTTATGCGAGGATGATTAAGTTTCTCACGAGGTCATGTTTTTTCCATGGTGGAATGTAGTAATAATATCACGTATGTTACGTGGCGCGTCGTAAACTGTATAATCACTTGTTTGTGAGAGATGATAATAGAAAAAGATGGTGGTGATACAAGTGGAGGAAGGAAAAAAATACAGTTGAAACTATGTTGAATTGGATAATTGAACGAGTTGTCCGAGTGGTAACACAATAAACAGCTCTTTAATTGTTGATCTTAATTGAGCGGTATCACTGTATAAATGATATATTTACGTGGGTTGATGATGTAGCACTTCGTATTCATTCATTGTAGGTGTTTTTTCCAGTATCTCTCATATAAATTATGGAATTTCAATCCCATTCCATACTCTTTTAGCTCCATCGTGTGTCATCTCGTACGATTTTCTCCCCTCCCAGAATGACTTCCCCATTTAATATCACAAGAATGTTTGAGGTATCCTGTGAACGTGCTTTGCGTATTCGCATTGTACACTACTAGCATCGTGCATTCTTAAAAATTTAAATGCATGAAATATTCATCGTACGTATAACAAGTGCATTGAAAAACAGATAAAAAGCTCACTTGAAAGAATCATTCTGAACTTTGAAAAAATTCATCATTATCTTGTTATTCTATCTCACGTGTTCTTCTCGGCTCTCGTTTTGCTTCGAAACCGTCAATGACGAGGTTCTCGATGAAGAACTATTTCAATAGAGTAAAATATCCATCGTGTTGAATAAACATTTGCATGTGTTTGGATCACTGTCGAACGAAATTCAACTGGATACGGTATTGAATAAAGAATGATTGTTGAATTATATAAAATTGAATATCCGCTGTGATAAATTTTTTAAATCACTCCAGCTTAGATAATTGAGATAAGATATTATCGTTGAGTTGATATCGAATCAGCTCTTTGAACTTTAAAATCACTCACTTGAAATTGCTCAATCCTCGACTAGACGCGTTTGATCGGAATATTTGAATAATCAAACGATGGGGAAAAATGTTTATACGAGAACCCAAAAGTTGATAAGAGAAATATAATAACTCGATGGAACGCGACCTCGATGAATATCGTGCGCGGAGTATACAACGAGGAGAAAGTTGAAGATTGAGGGTGTCCCTTCGTATGTTCGTTCGTTACCGATTTACAAATCAGCAATCGCATTGACGTTTCAACAGGTCTGATTTCTACACGCACACGTTCATCGTATTCCAACGATACTTAATCACATCTGGTTCAAATTTTCATGAGGTTTTTTTTTCTCTGAGGCTGAAGAATTAATCTACTTTGACATCTGGATGTTTTTTTCCTCGGTAAGGTTCTTCCTTTCGGTGTCGTGTTCGATTCTTCTGGAATCTCTCACTGTCGAATACTCACAATAGCCGCAGTGTATTTTATGTTTCCTCCCTCTCTCTTGTGTTAAAATAATGAAAGTATCTCAACCGACAATCGAATCTAATTTCCTGTTGATTGTGCCATGTTTTTTTAATATATATTCGTTCCATTTTTCATTAATATTCATGATACGCGATCACAAAAATTCGATAAAATCACTGTATTGTTCGAAACCGTTTTCCATGGGACATAATCGTTTTCCGGACACCTCGAGTAATGAGATAATTAAATATTCATGAAAGCTTGTATTGTTACTCGTTGTACTTTTTGATATCTCTTGTACGTAGCCTCGTCTCCGCTAACACACATTTTATTCTAATTTGAATGAAAATGTAATTTTCCCTTGTTTCATTTATTCTCGGGTCCTTGGTTGGGATATTCGATCGATCAAAACAAAATAATGAGCATGGTATGATTTGAAATTATCATGCGAATGTAATCTTAGGACTGGAAAGTGTTTGCTTATTGCGAAATCGAGTTCATTTAGCCATCTGTGCAGCGTCAGGAAGCTTATAAATGACTCACAGCCGCATTACCGATGGTGTAGTAGATGGTCCGTACTTTTGTAGATACATATGGGCCATTCCACGTGGTTTTTTCACTCAAATTTTAGAATTCAATGGAGTGACATTTTTTTATTCTTGATTGAGCAATATTAAATACGTGTTTTTGAGTTTCGTTTTTTTATGGCGTTTTCTCGAAAATCAGACGTTTTTGTTGAAATCTTTGAAACTTACCCGAAACTGTTTTTCTCTAGTTTCTGATTTTGTAAGTTTGGTAATCAATGTAATTAGCGTCCATCAGGAATTTTTCAATTTAAATCTAACAAGTGACACATTTTTTGATAATAGATAGTTTTGATTTTCTTTGTGTTTTCACAGAATAATCTGTAAACCATAACGAAAATTTAGCAATTTTTTGTATCAAAGTTTTCGAGATACGATGTTTTTTTGTGGCCACATTTGAGTTGAACTCCTAGCGTTACGTAACGTCGCAAAGCGTGTTTTGGAAGACAAATATTTTACAACATAACACTTTGAGCGACGTATCATTTCTGGAAACCTATGATATTTACCAGGTGTAGAAGTATAAAACCATAATTTTTTGGTAAAAATCACACGCTTCTTGTTTGAAAATGATAAAAAATATTTTATTCGAAATAATCTCCATTGCTGTTGATACATTGTTTCCCACCTTTCCGGCAGTTTATGAATGCCACGCCAAAAAAACAGTTTCTCTTTTGAAGCGAACCAGTTATCGAGCCATTCTCCTACATTTTCATAGGAATTGAAGCGTTGTTCAGCGAGAGCGTGTCCCATTGACGCGAATAGATGATAATCGGACGGAGCCAAGTTTGGAGATCAAGCCGCATGCAGTAGCATCTCCAACTGAAAGCCTCGATCGTTTCCCTGACCCGTTTTGCTGTGTGTGATAGGGCCTTATCGCGGAGCAAAGTGACTTTGTGTTGCCTTTTTCCATATTCCGGTCGTTTTTCACGCAATGCGCGATTCGAGTCCATCATTTGCTGTTGCTAGCGATAGTCGATTACACCCTTCTGATCCTTCCCATCAAACACAGAGCATTGTCTTCTGTCCAAAACGATTCGGTCTTCCAGTGGATGTCGAAGATTCGCCTGGATCCATCCATGATTCCCGACGCTTAGGATTCTCAAAATATATCAATTTTTCATCACCTGTCACAATTCGATGGAGAAATGATTTTCTTTTGTATCTGTCGAATAGCATTTCACAAGTGGTTTTTCGATTTTCTTGCTGTCTTTCATTCAGTTCATGCGGAACCTATTTTCCCACTTTCCGAATCTTTCCCATGGCTTTCAAACGAATGGAGACGGCTTCTTACGTCACGTTCAGTTGATCCGCGGGTTCTTCTCAAGTTTGAGTATCATCTTGATCCAATAAGGCTTGGTAATTCGTCGTCTGCGAACTTTTTCGGTGGTTTCCCACGCTCTTCTTTTCTCACGTCAAAATCACCACTTTAAAATTTCTTTGAATCACTCGCAACACTGTGTTTTACCAAGGGCATGTTCACCGTAAGCTTCGACAAGCATTCGATGTGATTCTGCAGCAGTTTTCTTCAAATTATAACAAAAAAACAATGCTGTCCACAGATCGTAGTTCGTAGGTACAAAACTTGACATTGTTTTGTGTTGAAAATCTTTATCAGCTGTTAGGGTGGATCTCAGGGTTTCTCAGAAGAAGTGGTCTCAGGGTCCAACTAATGGCTAGTGCCATTTATAGGGAAATTCCAGTTTCATACTTCTACATCTGGTACCATTATAAAAAAAATAGCTATTGCTATTGCGCTCGAAAATTGAAAGTTTTCAAGAACGTCGGATTTTCAAAAAATCATATTTTCGAGAAAAAGCCATAAAAAACAAAACCCAAAGACACGTTTCCAAAAGAATCGAAGAAAAATTACTTCATTGAATTCTAAAATTTGGGTGTAAAAACCACATAGAATGACCTATATTTCATATATCATAGGCTTTTTGTTCTTTTTTCCGTAGTCGTTAAGGCGGTACATATTTTTCATTCATGTAACACGTGTTTTGTGATCACAGTTCTCGTTCCGTCCTCACCCTGGTCTGAATTTTCCTCGGTTATTCGATCCTGGAAGGCGACACCACGGAACAAAAAGATTTTCCAATAACTCATCAGGATTTTTGAAAGAATGATGTCAAGCCTCGATAGTAAATATATATACAAATAGATGCACTCGTTAAATTAGGGGGGGGGGGGGGGAGTTCATCCGAACTTACTCGAGGAAAGAAAACACGAAATAGAATGTGAAATCTGATATGAAATTCTGGCGCCATCGATCGCCCGAGGTGTTTTAAATGATTTATTAGAGTTTTAGAAAGTCACCATCTTCTCTGTGCATCTTATTATCATTATCATCGCACATAAAATTAGGGACAAGTTTTGACTAATGATTGCACTCTCTCGGTATTCTCTACTGAAACATGGTGCTGTTCATTTATTTAAAATGTGATATTATAAAAGGAAAATCCTGGCTTTTCGAATGGGCAGAGAAAGAGAACAAAAATGGTATGTATGACTCTGGTTTCTCACACGTGACTTTTTTTGTATCAACTGGATAAGGTGGAAAGATTAAAGACCAAGATTTATGCTTCCCCTTCGGATTCACTCTCTCTTTTTTTTTTTCTAACAAGGAAATGGAAAAATCTGTCAGCGTGGAAGACATTTAATTGCGTTTTAACAAAACTCGCGTGGTTTTTTCTTTCTGGAAGACCCGGTGTGGATGGTCCCACACGTGTTTTAGAGTCCTATTCACAGGGAGAAAGAGGATGAGATTGGAGGTGATGTTTTTGAGTGCGAAGAGGAAGGGTGAGCCTCGCCATCGTGTCTCGGAAGGTGCGCGTAAAGAAAGAGGAAGGCTCAATGCCAAGAGATTTTGCCAAGTGTAAAAGAATTCTCGGAAGACTAAGAGGAAGAAGAAGAAAAAGAAGATCTCTCAGATCTTTCGAATGATACTACTGTTCCTATTGCTGATACTACTACTGCTATTACTATCCCTACTATTTCTATCACCATTATTGCTGTTGGCTGCAGTTTTTAAGTGGAGCTTTCATTATTGCACTCCACTGTAGGATGTTTTTCTTGCCAATTCGTGCGTAGGTACACGCGTGTGTGGTTTAAATGGGTAATATCACCGATGACGCGTTTGGCTATTTTTAAAACCGCACCAGCTGAGTATTCCTGATGCGCGTTCTATTCCCCACTTTGCTTAGATCTGCACAGGCAGGTTACCAGTTAGATCTGATTGTAATTAATCTTCTTCGCCTCTCTCGCTCTCTTTGCCTTCGCGTGTAAATTCATCTGCTCTTTGATTACTTCAATCTTTCCAACGATTTGTTTTGTCCTTCGCTCTCTCGCGTTCAGCAGAATTACTCGGGGATATTAATCTTTTCATTTGGTATAACAGTTGATGTTTGGACTGGCCGTATGAAATGAAGGAGATTTAATTTATTACGGTTGCAAGAAATATTGTGGATTTTGGATCCAACTCGGCCTCGTTTAATGATTGAAAAGGTTGATAATTCAATCTTATTATTTGGTACTCAAATTTAGAGTATAGCTTCTGACACCGGCTCTGTAAACGTTCTGGGATGATGATTTTTCTTTCCATCTGCCGTGTTCTGATAAATTTGAATAATTTACTTAGAAATAATGTTTTTGAAGTTCGAATCGTTTGAAGAAACAAAATCATCGGTGTTTATCTTCGATGCAGAATATATCGCAAGATTTAGATTTCGTTAGTCGATGAACGATTAAAACTTCAGCAACATGAGACATAATACATTTCTAATAAGAGAATTAGTATTTCAATCATGTGATTCAGTATTTATTGATATTCCGATAATGTAAGTACTTGAAAGAAGATATAAGTCTTGCTTCGATACGATGTAACCGTGAAGTACAGTTGGTATAGGCTTAGTTAGCGATTTCATCGATTTACAAATCAAAAACATTTCAGTTCTCGAAATTTACGTTCTAATGAAGGATATATGTATAAACTATTGTGTAGCTGATATAGTCAATGACGATAATTGAGTATTGAATCGTCTCTGTCGAAGTTCATGTAACACATATTATTTATTTTGCTTCAACAATGTTTCTTCTGTTATATATAAACTCTTATCTCTGTATTGGGCTGGATTCCAATGAATTGATGTGATGGAAGAAGAGATGTATCAATCGCAGCATTGACGTTTAGATTGTGTACGTCAGTTCTCTTGGCTATGATATACGAATAACAAAAATAATAATGACGACGGTTATAAGAATGATAACAAAACTGAATCTAGGAGTAGTTTGGTTTAACGTTACAGAAGAAATTTCTTCTCAATAGTGTCTTGCATGATGCAATATAAACAATTGATTGCGAGGATATAATTCAATTTTTAGCATCAATTTTCACTTGTATTGACAAGAATTTGAGTACATCATCATTTATTCCCGTGATACATTTTCACCCTTTTAATTCTATAAATTTGATGATCAGTTATTTCATGTTATTTCGTAAAGTAAAATAATCATACATTCAAATTATGTGGTTTAAACCTCGATTTCGTAAAAGTAATCTTCATTTTTTTTTATTGTTACAGACGCATATTCTATTGATGGATGCCTTCCTACAAAATAACAGGTTGGATCATGTCTCCAGCGTGATGTCTTCACACCCTTCGTACTTAGAACATTTTTTACGTACGCAACATTTTATCCTGCGGGGTGATGGGCCATTACCTTACGATTATAGGCATCTAATTGCCATTATGGTAAGTTCTTGGATTTTTTATAATATACATTAAGAGTGGAATATAATAGCCATTCTAAAATATTGTGAAAATATTTCGAATCATTATATGATTTACGTTGGCAAACCATCTCTCAATAGAAATAAGGTTAAGATCGGAGGTTATCGGGGAACCGACAGTTCAGTGCAGTTTAAATCCATTGCTGCGGATTTATAGGAGCATTAGATTGAATAAAATTGAATACAAATGATATACGAGGTGTTTCATAGAAAAAAATGAACCAGAGTTATTCAACATCTTTATATTCATTATTATTATTTCAAGAACGAAAGAACTGATAAGTATTCGATGTAAAATATGATGGAAAATAACTTTATCTAACGTGTTGTTACCATGTTAATTCGTATAATATTTGTGATACGCTCAAAGAAAAAGAAAAACAACCTCATCCACTAATCATGTTTGCTCAGAATTCGACGATACTGATCATTTGAATTAATTGTCTGATGTTTTGTCTCCCCTACAGAAATTTCCACAGTTTTCATCGTTTTTAATCGAAAATATTTGTTCTAGTAATTTCGAGATAAATAAAACTAATAAACTTCTTTTTTTGTAAATTTTTCTTGTAATTCTACAATTCTTATCCAACTTAGGATGCTACATTTAGAAATATTCATCTCCGAATGAATTATCCCTCAAGATATTTGCATTCCTTGATCGATTAATAGAAATCAAACAGCCATCACGATGATATTTTTCTGCATGTGACAAATTGGCAATCACAATGCAGTTTACAACAAAACGTTTCGAGTCCAAAATCCTCCCAACAACGACTTATCACGATTACGTGGTTAATCGGCCTTGAACGTTGGAGGAATGACATATAATTAATGTATTTACCGTTACGAGCATCTAGATAGCAATGAATTTGGCTTTGCCTCAAAAAATTCATCCTACTTCTTCTATTCGATTTTGTTGAAATATACTTAGAAACATATTCGGGTGAGTCATAAATCGATAATTACTTTATTTCTGCCGATGACGAGTGAGATAATAACATTCATTTCATTTAGAATCAACTATTCTGTTTTTTTTATCGACGTACATCAATTGTACACGCTCTGTTCATACGATTCCGTTCATTGTGTCGATTTAGAGGGATATGATTGTTAGAACTGCCGCCAATTTTCATTGAAAATATTCGCGGTGGGTATCTGTTGTAATGCTTTTCTTTTTTAGACAAATTGAATTTGTACCGCAGTAACTACTCTTTATAATATTCATATTGGAATTATAATCAGATGTCTGGTTTGAATGAATCCCTTACGACCAGAAATTTCTGTATACAAATGCATGAAAATTTCACTGGTTCGGTTATATCAGTTTTGCAAATTAACGCGTGTTAACATCCGCTATATTGAATCAACGAAATTTAATACCAAATATTAAAGTAACGGGATTTAAAAAATTATAGATTCTTTGATTTTTCTGCATAAAAATTGTCAAAATATTCTGGTAAGGTGTGAGAGGTTGTTTTAGTGTTCTCGGTTACGCCTTAGGCTTACTTAGCCTTGGGTACGACGAACCTAATGCTATAATTGGGTTAACTAAGGTCACTGGCATCAAGAAAGGTGCAGTTATAGCTGAACGAAAGTAACTAAATTGCATCAACGGATAATATTTATTTCAAATAAACCTTTTTCTTCGACCCAATAGGCAAATGCAATTCGAGTCAATATAATCGACCCAATTTAATGCGAATGTTTTGTATTATACACCCATGTGTTTTGTATTTCACGTCTAGGGGGTCAAAAAATCTATTCATTTCATGTTTTATTCGTTCGCTATCCCATTTGATCTAACTGGAAAAAAAAGTTCAATAAAATATCGTTTCTTTCGTTTGAAATTTTTTCAATATAATTTTTATAACACGGATGATCGTGTGGTACAAATTTATTTTTAATAGATTTATTGAAAATGTATGTAAATGTATATATTAAAGATTCTATCCAACGCACCTTGTGGGACGTGAAAGAATACAGGATAATATATTATTCATGATTCCACTCAACAAAGCAAACATGTGATAGAATGAGCGATGCCTGATAAGAAGTATAAAGGTCGATGGAACAAGGAACGTTTGAAGATCAAGTGACTTCATGCATCATCTAATGTATTGTAAAAACTTCATAAATGGTTCATACAACCATTGTTGAAATATCAATATTTTTTTCATTTCTTTGATGAAAAGGTGTTGCAATTCTGAGAACATGTTCACCAGATAAATTTTATTCTAAGATAGTTCTTGACGAAGTTCGTTCGTCTTCGAGAGACACACCTATTATATCATCATTTTAAAGCTACTCGAGATGAAAAATCTAAATGTAAATTCAAAGATAAAATATGAATGTAACGATTATTGAAACATCGTTCAATTGTATCATATGCCAGCGTTGGTATTCATATAATGATGTAATAAATACGTTTCAAATTGCAACAGAAAAAATACCGATATCGTCTGATTCACATGGCACAGCGTGTGAGGGAACGGTAGATTTACTTAATTTGAATAAATCTTACTTCGTATACATAGTTACATAAATTGTTTAGTTGGAATATCTTTTGAAATAATTTACAAGTCCAGGACATCTAAATGAACTCCCAATTTTTGGAACTCCAAATTCTAAAAAGGAGAAGGGAATGTCTCGGTTCGATAAAAACAAAATCGTCGAGTGAAGATTATTCAAAGAATATATATCGCATTTGATATCTCGTTCTCTTGACATACTTTTTGGAACAAATACGTGAAGAAAAGAACGAATGCTCGAAACGATTTATAAAAAAAAAAGGAACGAAAAGTAGTCGCGATGTTTCATTGACCTTTTGAAACGAATCAAAATTAATCAGTGTCTACATGAATTCACTCAAAATGAATGGTTTGTTTGGTGAATAAACGAACAACATGTTTTCATTTTCTTTGAATTCATCAATGAGATAATTGTGCAGAGCATTTTGAAAGGTGCCTCGAGGTGCCTTTATGCCACATGTTGGAAAGTTGCAACAATATTCACAAATGGGATAATTTTTCGATTTTCGTTCCGTTTTAACTTTCAATTGAGTTATTTCGAGAGTCACTGACGTTCAATTCTTTTGTAAAATCTAATTATTAACGTCATTGATATTGTTCGATATTGTGTTGTAACTTTAACTTGAAAGAAAAAATCATGTTAATCAAAGAAGTATATGGATTTTCGCAAAAAAGTTGAAAATAATCGGAATATTCAAAGAGTATTTTCTTCATTTTGTTCTTCTATTATACGATGAAATCGAAATTATAAAATTACATGTATTTTATCAATTCTTATCCATTCATTATCTTATCGATCAAACGTATGATGTTTTTTAGAAAAGTTCATATGCAATTTTATTCCAAGCAGTTATATTATTCAGTGAAGATTCAAATAATTTCATAGTTCGAATATGCTAATAAAGTATGAAATTGAAGCTTCTTATCATGTTCACAATTTTATTACAAGAAAGTTGATTATTTCATGAAAAATGTTGCATTTTTGAGAAAATTGGTCACCATTGAACTAGTTATTTTCCTGAAAGATCATCTGAAACGAGTAGAGGAATGAAAAAAATATGACAAAGCTAGCTTATTACCAAAACGAACGTGGAGCGATAAAACAAAGATAAATGTTCTAAAATTGATGGTTTTTGTTGTTTGGAGATTGTTTTCCGTTTTATTAGAATTAATGTGACATTCTTAGTTAATGGATACTATAATTTTCCTTCTATTTTGTCTCTCGATGCAGGTAATGAAATTTCCATTACCTAATAACATGAAATAGCATGTTTTTGAGCGGTAATCGTAAAACGATTCAACGAAACGAGATTTTTCAAGACTATATTTTTCTTTGTAATATTATTTTGCTCTCCATTGAATTCCTTATTATATCATTAAGTCGTTATTCGATGTTAGAAGTAATTAGTTCACACATAAATTCGTTTCTTTCTGGAAAGAAATTTGCGATAATATTTGCTTTATTATGAAAGTAACTATGCCGACAACGCGTCTGATTAACCGACAAATAAGTTTATCTCTGTTGTAAAGGAGGCGAAAAACTTTTTGACTGAGCACGGGAGCATTTAAGATAAAATACGATAAGATATCTGAGGAACACCTTTTTTTCTCACTCAAAAACATGATTATGATTTGCAGGATACACAAGCTTGCACAATTTTTTCTTCCAGATATTTTTACAAGTTTATTGCAAGATTCATTGTATTTTTCTCAAGTTTTATATAAGAATTGTAAAATAATTGTGGATTATTTGTGTTCTATTGTTTTGCATAATTGATCCAAGAAAATCTGTTGAATTCATTTGTAGTTCATAAATGTATATTTGTTTGGATCAACAAATGATATTGATTTTTCTTCAAACATTCGAACAATCCGCTCATTCTACGTTTTTCAAAATTATAAATTCACTATTCAAAATGTAATATTCGTTTGAAAATGATAGATGATTCAATCTGTTGTATCACATAAATTATAAATTCTTATAATTCAGGGTTTCACCGTAAAAACAATCCTTTTGAAAATTCAAAAACTGTGAATGTAATTTTTTATAGCTATTTTGTTCTGAATTTTAATAAACTTTAACTGAATTTCGTAACTTACTCAGAAGATTCAGGCAAGTTCCTTAAAATTCGTCAAAATGTCTTCTGAAAATTCAGAAAAATCACTGTGAACAATGAGAGTCACATTTTCTGAATTTTCAGAAGACATTTTTTTACATCTTTCAGCTGTTTCGAGCAAATTTGTAAAGCACAAACAAAATTCAAGTATAAAGAAACTTGCATCAATGGGAATGAAAGTTCAAATAAACAATCTAGCTCCAGCATCTGGGATTGCAATAATAAACCCAACTATCCATCATTAGAAAATTCTGTGTCTCGTTTTCATCAAAGTAAGCAACTTTTGCGAATGTATTTTTTTCACTTCACCTACCGCACACTCTTCGATGTGCAAATACATTCTTCTCGTGACACGATTGATAAATAGTCATTACTTCTTGTTTCGTAATATCTTATTCACATTATTAATAAACAATTATCAAACGTACGGAAAATATCAATTGTTGCATAATTCGTTTTAAATGAGTCAAGAAATGTTATCCAAATTATATCGAGTCTTTCAATTCTTCAAAAATCATTCTCCTTTACGATTGTTGAGAAAAATAAGTTACAGGGGTCAATAATAATTAAGAATTTTATCATTATCGAATATTCGAAATGATTTGAGGGAAACTGTTTTCATTGAAGAATTTCATAAGAACTTGGAATTCCAAATTTTTTATTTGTTTGCTGGCAGTTCAAATTCGAGCATGACTCATATGATTTCGTGATATCTTTTCCTGTTCGGTAACTAATTCAAATATTTACGCGATCATCGTTGTTTCCTTTTTTGTCCGTTTCATTCTTATCATTACATTTAATTATGAAAATAAAATCGGGTCCCGCATCTTTCAAACCCGCATACGGCATTAGCCAGACACGTGTGCGTTTTCTCGTTTGAGTTGTGATAACTCTTAGAAACCATTGAGGATCATTGGAATTAGAAAACTATTTTATGCTGTTTCATGGAAGATCATCATCATCATCGTGACCATTAATGGATATTTCTTGTGAATTTTATTATCAAGTTCAATAAGGTCGACTAAAGTGTGGTTAAGAATGAATTTTCAAAATTCAGTTCCTAGATGAACTCAAATTTTGAATGAGTGATATGAAGTGATGATGATATCAATAGATGATGAACATTGGTTTTGTTTCAGGCTGCTGGAAGACATCAATGCAGTTACCTTATCAACTTGCAGAAAGGCGAGTTCCTTTTGCAAGGTGGTGACCCTTCGTGGCTGCAAGGTTTAAGGTCAATACCTGGAAAACTTCAAGATCTCTATGAGATCAATAAAATCTTAGCTCACAGGCCATGGCTTCTGAACAAGACGCATATTGAAGTAAGTGATGAAATTTCGATTCGTCAATGTTTCAATGTTTCAATGTTTTGTCATTTTCAATTGAAGAAAATCAAACCACCAATTTTTATTGCTTTCGATTTTCAGAAATTGACCAAGGGCGCGGATAATTGGTCTTTGGCCGAGGTCGTGCACGCCATCGTTTTGTTGGCCCATTTTCATTCACTTTCGTCGTTCGTCTTTTCTTGCGGTATCAATGAAGAACTCGATAATCCCGCTGGACATCATTATAAAGAGAATGTCCAAGACAATAGTAATAAGGTATTACCTGTCAAAGAAAAACACGCTGCTAGTAGTCCCAAGAAGATTCCTAATGGTGACGGAAAGACTGGTTAGTATACTTTACGCAACTAATTGTTTTCTATAGTCAAGTCCGATGTGTCTAATTATATACGGTTAATCCTTTGGAACATGTTTCTACATTCCATTGTTGATAAATTCTCATCATTGAAAAATAAGTTGAAACTAGCGGTTGACCGTGGTAACTTGTGATTCAATTTTATTCGAGTATTTTTCACTTTAGAAATTGACTAAGTGGTTTTCAACTATCGCTTGGCAACTAGTTTCAATTTGTATGTATAGTCGCATTCTTGGTAAATCGTGCGTGTAACTTGTGGAAACATTTCGTAAACATAGTAGTGTAGGGTGAATTTTTAGTTTTTTTTTAATGAAGAAGTAATGGTTCAGATTTTCGTCGAATCCCACTCATAAGAAACGGGAAATTAATCATAAATAATGAAATAAATTGAAAACAAACGAATATGAGTGTTCGAAAACATCTAAAACTTACTTTATCTCATTTTTATTGTACAATTCTCAGAGATTCTGAATTCGTATGAAAACTTCAACATGGTTGATAGCTTGTCAATTAAATTCTGCATACCAATGATTTTTCATGTAGAAGATATTCGTCGGTCTTTATTCTTATACTTTGTTTCAAATATTTACACAGTACGTTATTTGAAAATAATAATTGATCTTGATTATCTCGTATAACACACAAGAATCATCACTAAAAAATTCTTTCTTCAGAATCTATCATTCTTACTTGTGTTTTATCTGGGAAGGACACTAAATTCGAATATTTTGTTGTGATAGAAAAACAATGACATGTTTTAAATTGATTTTTGTCTCTTGTTATTTCAATAGATAATGCACCTTCACCTCCTCCATCACCGAGTATAGTCGGGGAACAAGAGGTTGGCGTAGAAACACTCATGGAACGTATGAAGCGGCTATCCGAGAAGTCAGAATCTTATCAGATTACGCAAGAGGAATTGTCAAAGAGGTTTGAAACCGTCGAGACGCAATCCGCGGAATTGGCTGCTGCACCGCAAAGGAATAGTACCGTTCTTGATTCGGATATCGGTCTCTTCATTGAAGATCCCACCTTCATTTATCAAGATTTCGCTAAGGTAAATGTCTCACATTGTTTTATCGGCTGAGACTTGAATTGCCAATTTTTCGGTATCGTATCCTCAGTACGGAAAAAATATATGGTGTCAAAAGCAATAAGATTGCTGTCCGACTCACTCTCTAAATCTGGAAGAGTTAGCGCGTTTCACTGCGCTAAGTCTCAGAAGTGAGCCAGTCCGCTTCGAGTGGGATTCTCACTCGTTTTGAGTGAACTCTCACTCTTTTAGAGTGGAAACTTCACTCTAAAATTGGAGTGCTTGTGAGTTTATAACTTCAAACCTTGGACTTTCACTCTAAAAGAGTGAGAATCTCACTCGGAATTTCGACAAGCTCCACTTCCGGCTGCCTGAAGAGTGAAACCTCTCTCTAAAAATTTTACAGAGCGAATTGATGAGGTTATAATAGAGGTATCACACATACAACGAAAGTTGCAGTGCAAACATTGCTCTTATGTTGTTTGTTAAATTTACGCACAGTTGCTGGGAATTTGCTATCGGTGTTGGAAAGCCAACCAATTCATCGGGAACACGGTTCGGCACTCCTAAGATCGTACTTTCTAAATTTCTTGGAGTGAAAATCCACTTCCAAAAAGTGGAAATACTGCAAGTCCAACATGAGTGAGATTCCAATTCTATAGAGTGAGTTTTTCACTCTTCAAACCGAGTTCAACCTCCACTCTATTGGAGTGAAAAGTCACTTTTTAGGAGTGGAATCTCACTCTTTCTGGACTTGCAGTATTTTCACTACAAGGAATTTAGAGAGTACACGTTTTTGATTGATTACTTCTCGTAGAATGTTGGATGCCGTTGATCACTCTACACTGAGAAAATTGAACTGTAACCATTACCATGCGGAAATGGTAGTTGAATGACAGAATCTCTCAGTTGATGATGGCGACTACGTTATTTGGTATCCATCTTCATGTAAATGGTAACCATTCCCATATGCATGAACATTGCTACGATGATTCTCCATAGTATCCGAAACCAACATCGCGAAGCTGTCTTCCAATTACTATTTGCACATGGTAATCATTGCATTTCACTTCTCTTAGGGTATGAGCATTCACCAATTAACATCGTGTACGATCCTAGGAGTTTTGGACCTTGATCTGGTAATCTTTCGATTTTTGAAGCGAACGTCATTTGGGACATCGAATGGCGAGCCGAGCCAGCGTCTTCAGATTCAAAAGTGCTAGTGAAGCAAGCACCATTTGGAAGAAGCATCATTTGGGCCATTACATGGTGAGCGTCATTCCCATTAAGGGTGTCCCCTGGTCGATTTTTCCTCCAGAAAACTATTAGATCGTTTCAACCATTTTGAATCATCAATATTCAATTGATCGTAATGATCTTTAGATCAAAAAATTCAGAATAAATCAGAGAAGCCGGCTCTGGTCTCAAAATAATTTTACACGGGTTATATTTGTTATAATATAAAAAAAAATTGAATGGAGGTTTTCAATTGGCTAATAACGAAATTTCATTCTAAATTATTATCACGATTCAATTAAAAAACAAACAGCCCAGACCAGGATTGTTTGATTAATTCTGAACCTTCTGATCCAAAGTTTGGTGTAATTAATGTAATATTATTGACGAAAAACGGTTGAAACGATCTAGTAGTTTTCTAGTGAAAAAATTGACCAGAGCATTTCCCTGAATGGCGCTCGTTTTGCTCGCACTCTTCAAATTCAGAGACACTGCTCCGCTCGCTATTCAACGCCCCAAATGGTTGTTCCGTTCGCCATTCGATGTACAAAATACCGCTTTTCGATACCGCTCGCTTTGGTCATCATTTAATGCACCAAAATGGCAATTGTCTGGAAAGAAGGAGAACTCATAAAAATCCATTAAAGAGTAAGCATAGGCTTGACATGAATACCAGCATAAGCATAAGCAGCAAGCGCATCGAATATTTGTAACTATTCAAAAGTGCTTCAATAAAATCAGAATATCACTGCGTACAGCAATTGTTTACTGCATGTTTACTGCACCATTTTTGAATAGTTTTATCTGCTGAAGAGGATACGAGCGCAGAGGTGGTTTTATCTTAGTCCTAATCTGTTTGCATCTTAATTTCAGACAATGCTTTTTCCATTGTGTGGGCGATTGTTTTTTCGGCTCAATTTGTTTGCTGAATTTAAGACTTTCTTTCTACAGCGAAGCTTTGGTTCATTTCAATTGGACGTCTAGTTTTTTTGTAATCCCTGCCACCAGTTTATAATGATTGTAAAAATGAAAACTGGAGAAAACACACTCCTTCCCTCATTATTTCTCATTGGAAAACAATTTTTTCATCAACCCAAAACGTACACGAGTGTACTCCAGAAAATTCGCTTCATTCAAATATTTTTTTCGTATCTAAAAAAATTCTCCAAAAAAAAAACGCTTCTTTGAGGTCTCTTATAGCACTACCTTTGTACAAAATGTAGCATATTGTTGGGTATTTGACGACGCAACGATCCTGCTCCAAACTGTTGGTAACTGATTTCAACAATTTGCCGCAAATTTTCTGAATATTTTGCTGTTAAGGCATAGCCTAACTTCTGGTTGTAATCTCTATACTATTGTTATCAGCACCACACATTTTTTCACTGAGGATTATATTCATAAGTGAATTCATGAATGTTATTATTACTCTATAATTTATAATACGATGACTTATGAGATGTAATGAAAGCATCTAAAAAATTTAACAATACAAAATTACATGTACCATTCAAGAATTCTATAGCCTATCAAATATCCATTATACTTTTCCATCGATGTAATCCAAATATTGATACATGCAACAATATTTGCATCTTAACTTTGCGTTATGCCCAACGATTTCAGAAGATAAGATAAAGCGTGAATCAGCAAATTTTTATTTACCGTACGAACAAGAAACAGAAAACTTCATAATATTTTCTAATATCGAAGGAATTGACATATTTACATCCAGTAATCTCAATTTTTTGTAAGTTTATTCATTATCGATATCTATTATACGTTTTGTGTATACAAAATCTTCTTGCGTTTTTGAATGTTAGAAAAGAACGATAGGATAGAAATATGTTTCGTACGCATGATATTTTGTTGGTCTAATATTAGTATGTGTATTATGATGGTTTCGATTTTGATGTATAACTTTTGTTGATCGGTAACGATCGAGTGAATCGATTGAACCAAGGTTACGTATTTTCATCGAGAAAACTAATGAATATTCAACATTGTCGTAACCATTTTGGGCCCGTTGTGGCACTTCGATGAATATTTAAGGACGCTAGAATAAGAACATAGTCCGTTCGAGGTCATTGTGCCCGATTCGCGTGTGGACTGATCGATGAGTATTTTCTTTTTTTTTTTTCTATTCCAGTCCAACGATGGTGCTCTGGGATTATAAAACAGTTAATTTAACGTTACATATTCTTGTCAAAACATTTTTAGATTGTTTTGTATATCTACAACATTATTCGAAAAAATATGCGCAGCTCGATGAATGTTATTCAGTATTTATTTTATTTTTCCAAGTTGCGCACTTTGTACTGGAATATAAAAGTTTGTTAGTGAGAGCTAATTCAATCACTGTTGTAATTAGATGATTTTTTGCAGTATTGTTACATCAAAATCATATTTTTTGTGTTTATACAGAGAGGTCAGTTAAACGACATACCAACTTTTCGTGTGCAAGATTACTCCTGGGATGATCATGGTTATTCTTTAGTCAACCGATTGTATAATGATGTTGGTAATTTGCTGGATGATAAGTTCAAGACGGCCTATAATTTGACGTATTACACTATGGGAACTCATAACAAAGTTGATACGTCACGCTTCAGACGAGCCATATGGAACTACATTCAATGCATGTTTGGTATCAGGCACGACGATTATGACTACAACGAGGTTAATCAACTTCTTGAACGGAGTCTCAAAACCTTTATCAAAAGTGCCGTCTGTTATCCCGAACGTGTTACAAAGAGGGATTACGATCGTGTCATGAAAGAATTCATGCATAGCGAGAAGGTAATATATAATTCATTTTATACCAAGTGTTTGTAATCAATTTGATACCCCTCCAGTAGCTCTGAATTTCAATGAACGTCGTTTGTGCTCAACTCATGCTCAATTTCGAGATTAAAACAATTGATATTTTATTTGCAGGTTCACGTGAATCTAATGATTTTGGAAGCACGTATGCAAGCGGAATTACTATACGCTCTCCGTGCCGTGATGCGGTATATGACTTAAGCTCAACATCAGTACGCGGCTCCTGCCTTTTCGTCAATCAATCAGTCGAATTTGAATGATGGCCGATTACATTTACTTGCGATAACATACAATCGTCAAGTATAAGTTTGCGAAATACCTTTCCAGAAGACTGGGACAACGATTAAGCAAATTACATAAATCAATGAAAAAGAAAAGAAAAACATAGGTGAAAACAAAAATTCTATCGGATTGCTCTTCCTTTGAGATATCATCTATCAAGATTTATCAATTCGGTGATCGAAGAGTTTAATCGGAAACAAAAGAGAATAACACAACGTGTTTTTTAATAATTGATGATTCAAGATATCTCTTGTTTCTTGTGATTTCCTCGACCTCTTGTATCGAATTCAAGTTGGAAATCTGATTAACCGAGTACTGGTTTATTGGGAGAATCGAAGAGAATGAGAGGGAGGAAGGAAGGTTGGGGGAGCAAGCAATTATTGAGATAAAGAAAAGAAAATATTGAAAAAAAGAAGAAAAATGATTTTATTGTTTGTTTTGTAAATATAGACACTTATTGTATTTTTCTACGTTTGACAGATGTAGCAGGCCGTTGTCTACATGCGCGTTTCGTGACATGATTTCAGATCTGATAAGGAACAAAACGAGAAAAAAAAAAGGAAAGAAGAAGGAAAGAATGTTGCAATAGTCTGCTGTAGTTCTTTTTATATTATTCCGAAACAAAAGTATCGATTATGATTCGTTTCATTCACTTGTTGCGTATTTCTACCAACGAACGTCAATGTTTTGTGGAGGGATCAAACGATTATTTGATGAAATTTTACCAAGTTCAAGATTATTTAAACGACGTCGATCCCTGATCATTGCTCTCACGAGAAGAAAACAAATATCCATTTGTTCTTAAAAGCTTCCGATTGAAATTCTTAAACGACGATGAAAGTAAAAGAGAAATTTTGAAGTCTCGGGAATTTGAGAGAGAGTTGGGGAAACTTTTTGTACAAGTTGTAATTGAAATCAACAAACCCTTCGCGTCACGACTGTTCAGTGACGAATGAACAAAAGGTGTGAAAATGACAGATTTTGTTTAAATATTATATTAGCATCTCAATTTCATTTCATTTCATTTCATTTCATTTTGTTCACATTAATATTAATGAGAAATTGAATGATTCAAAAGAAAATGTGAGAAGTACCGTAAGAATTTTGAACGAACTGAATTTCGTATGCATATTTCAGAGATTGAGATGATTTATGTATAAAAAATGAGTGGGTGAAGAAGAAGGAATCAACGTCCGCTTTGGCTGTGTTTTAAAACGATGAGAGGAAAGATTGCATCGCTGTTGTCAATCGAATTCAAAAACAGGATACAAATTCCTTTTCGGATCTTGCAGCTTGTTAATTGTTTATAAAGAATCTATTCAGTCCAATAAATGAAATAATAGAATATATCAAAATCTCCATGTCACTCATGAATTATGTTGAGAAAAAAGTCAAAAACAACAAGATGATAATGATAGTTTTTAAGAATCACGGAGAACCGATTGACAACAGTACCGATGCATTACATAAAATTTGAACTGGATGAAGAGGCTGTTTTAATAAATCGAATTCATATAAGTCGTAAGATACATGAATACTTGGCACAAATAATCTCAAGTAACATTTCGAAGTACCTTCGTGTTGAATTGTATCATCATACTTTTCCGGAAATAGTGTTGTGAATTTACACAGAAAGCATCGGGTGTTGAGAATCACACAATAATTTGTTTGATTTTGAATTGTTCGCATCAACTTACATACCTAGAAATGTTGTTTGAGATAAATGTGAGATAAATGTGTCCTGTGATCACATATTTATATATATTATATATACATATAAAAGTAAAAAATCTTTCTTTTTTATCAGAAAGAAAAAGGAATGAGGGAGGAAATGGGCGACCACGTGAAACCTCTTTCGATTTTCAAAACCACCTTACGTGCAAATGATGTATAAGAATATCAAATAATACAGCAAAAATTTATTGAATATCGCGGATTATTAATATTCCAAAAGATTTTTATATAGGAAAAGAGAAACAAAAAATGTCGCGGCTCTTCCTCCGTCCTCTTATCAACTCCCACGTTACATAGAATAGCTGAAAACAAGAAAAAAATAAAAATCTCGGTCTCCTGTATAACGCCCCGCCCATTCATCTTATTTTTATCAACTGCGTTTAATACGTGAATGTATATGTATATAAGAGAGCGTGTATGATAAGTATATGTATGTATGTGTGTGTGTGTATTTGTATAATAGAAATATATTTACGTTATTGTAAACAGAGAGTAGCGATCTAAATGTGAGAAAAAAAACACAAACAACATGACACGATCATGTGACGTTTGTTGAGATTGAATTCTATAAATACGATGCTAAGAGAATAATATTGAAGAAAACAAAGTAAAACTTTAATAAAGATATATTTTTTTGACATTAATTTCTTAGTCTCGTAATCATGAATTCAATGCGATTGTCAATCCATCTATTTGCGTATGTGCATAGGTTTTTTTTTTTTTTATTCGCATATACATAATGTGTAAAATAATTTAACACCCTTATTTTCCAAAATAGATAAGTTGACGGAAGAAGTGCAACTAAGAATATATCATCTCTATCATCTAAGAATTTCATAAGATACATATTACAAATATTTTGAGACAGTAAAGATAAATATTAATTTCCGAAGCTATATATATCTTGAAAAACAAAAGAACATTGGATATATTATTTATTAAAACGTAATGTTTTCATTCAATGATGAAAATTACACATTTTTACGTGATTACTATATATATACATGTTGTATACATATGTATGTATGACACGAAGCTCTCGTTGTATGTGAAAGAAAAATGTCAGTATATAAAGTTATGCGAAACAAATCATAAATGTAAAAGCGAATGTATTCTCACATCGAACAGGTAATACACTCGAGCCCGTCCCTAAGTGTTGAGCAAGTAGGTAACGTGGTGAAAGGCGGGGTAAACGATTTTCTCTTCTCTTCACCTAGGAGCGGTGCTAAAAGCATCTTATATTTCTCTTCGACGATCCAACCTAGTAGCACAATATATTTGTTGAAATTTCTCAAATTATCGACTGTTAGATATCTCTTCGTTAGTTGAATGTCAAAAAACCTTGTTTGCACTTTAACTTTTGCTCATAAAATACGTATTCTTTTTTGTTTTTAATGAATTTCATAATAATTATATCCTTTCATGCACATTTATACAATATTTTGAACGTACTTTTTGCGAGGAATCTATTAAAAGTCTTCAAAGTATTGAGATTTAAATATGCATGAAACGTACCGTCACTTCCAAATACTTGTAAAATTTCGGAGATATGTGATAATATTCTATCAGCGTTCATGGAATATTCATCATTAGAATATTTTTCTATTTTCGTAAAATAATGAAAAGTATAATTTCTGGGATGCGTCAAACGGACTGTATGCACTTTTGAAACAACTGTACACACTAAACTTGACAGAAATATGTATTTTCCAATCATTAATTCTTCATTAGGTTTTTTATCAACATTCAACTAATGTTTTTATAGGAAAAAAACGAGTATATAGAAGTGTAAGGTATGATGAATTTAATAATAGCTGAAATTTCAATTTAAATACGTGTGTAGAGAAATAGATGATTTTGATCCTTACTTTGAAACAATTGACGTTCGCTATGCGAGTTGAAAATGTTCTAAAAACACTGCTTTTCATCGGAGCTTTTAGTATTCTGTTTTTTTCTTTTTATTAATCACAGTTTTAAATATGTGATGACAGCAATTCAGTTCTCACAATTGCACTGTTATCTTTTCTTTCCTTTGACCATTTGTTTTTTGTTATTTTCCATAGCGTGCTCCACACGATGTGTAATAACTTTTATCAATTTTAAGCGATTGTTGATCAAAAGTTTGTTCTCTCTTCGTGATCGAGATTTTTAGTTACGATATCGCGAAAATGAATTATATATAAATTGAAAAAAGACTATGAAGAAAAAAAAAGAAATTGTAATTGATATGATTATTGCAAAAGCTTGTGTTTTTTTTTCAAACTGATCTCATTTAAAAAGCAACAAGAAATCCAGAAAAATTTCTGTGTCGAAACTGTGTTTTGTCTTGGCTTTGATTTAGTATTACGAATTTTTGAAATGAATGATCACATAGATATTTGTAAATCGTCGTATTTATCCGTTGGAAGTTTTTGTATTATTTTGATATTGTATTACTATGTAATAGAATACAGTAATTTCCAATGGAATCCGAAGAATGCTTGTAATATTGGAGGACAATGATAGTAATGAATTACAGTCAACTTATACATATTTTACTATGTTTTTATAGAAAGCAAATCCAGTTATTATTGTTTTATATCTCAATCAAAACACTCCTGATATGTACATTTATATGGAAACATTGGAAACTTGAAATTGTTGTGACATCCGTTTCATTTTGTTGACAATTTTTAAATTCAGACATAAGTTGTGCGGTACAGAGATATTTAGTAACATTAAGATCTTGAACAAATATTTGGGAACATACGATGCACACTCACAAATGGGATTTTGAAAAATTTTCGATTTTATGGTAAACAACTTGAACAAACAAAATATATATGTATATATATCTCAATACTGCATTGGCACGACAAGTACATTTGTTTCTTTCAAATATGTCTGTGTATGCATACATGTATATCAATAACCTGCTGAGACACATCGAAGACAATGTGATTTCAGTTGTTGTTTCAACAAATCAATATACTATAGTGAAAAAAAAATTCGAAGGTTGGATCGATATATGTCTAGGAATCGTTTAAATATTCCATGGAGGAATCAGAAAGGACTAGATCCTCTTGAAATATTATATATATATATATGAGTCACGTTTAATTAAGGTTCATGCTTCAAGTATCCACCTTCTGAATCTTGAAGACATCAATATACATGTTACTAATTGAATCGTACATGGCCACAGTATATCAAAAACAAAAAAAATACAAAACGACAAAAATATGAAAGTGTGATAATACAAGTGATTTGACTTGGCCCTTCGGAAAATATAATATAACGCATATATATGTGTATAAATATACATATATAAGTGAAATACAATTCAGAATGATTTGGTTGATTTGGCTTGAATCGTCGCGAATTCAAAGTGTAATCATCCGATATATCATTCGATCAAATGTATGAATTTTTATTTATTTTTTTTATGTTTTTGCAAGAGCGTAAGAGGAGAAGAAAACACGTACAAAATTTCTGAGTGAAGAAAAACTAACGAGAGGCTCGTATATGTCATCTCATGGCTTTTTGATTCGCTTAAGCTTAGCGGTTAAAGCTTAATCTTATCATAAGTCATTTGCGAGTATTCTATAGTTTTTATCGATGTTTCATTTCAAAGGTGATTCATCGTTCACTCAACGGAGTTTTATTATTATTTTTTTTTAATATTGTTTTTCATAATTTATCTATTTGCCTTCATTAATCCTTGGTTCTTGGCTCGAATGTATTTTCTTTTTCACTCAAGTGAGTATACGCGATGATTTGAGTTCCAATGACTGCCAATGTAAATGAAGGGTCGAATGTGATGTGATTTCTTTTATATCAATAACGAATAATGAACACTTCAAAGAAATGTTATAGTTTCATATAAGTGATATGTTATTTGTCATTTATTTTATCTCTTAATAAATGATGTTATATAAAAAATATTCCAGCATTTTTTATGTTTCTTGAAACAATATAAACCTTTTGTTTTGTCGCTCTTGGGTTTTTGTCCATTCGATTCCTGAAGTTCGAATCGGAAAGTTGATTTACGATTTTTAAGATAAAGTAATCATTTATATGGATTTTTCTTGATTTAAAGCAATTTGGGAGATTTTTATCCATTTCGTATGAGAATTCAACTTTTGGAAGTGACTTGCGTTTTTCGTTCACAGTGATCCTTTTGTTTTTGATGAGACTTTTATGAATTGAAGTCTTGATTCTTCAGTTTCAAAATAGTATAAAATATTCTCCGAATGTTCCTAGAATATATCATGGTTCTGCAAACATTTTGAGAATGTTTGACGAATGCGGGGTGGTTGAGCGTTTTACGGAGACTGGACTCCGAACAGGAAGAAACTATAGAAGAAATTGATCGTTTTGTATCGTTCTTTATGGGGACAATTTAGCAGGGTTTGAGAATTATAACAAAAATTTCCAAGGAATTCTTACAAACTTCCATAAGGGTTCGTGAGGAGTTCTCACAGAACTTTTAGAATATTTTCCGATTCAACAATCTAATCCAGCTACGACCCACATGGCACAAATGTCTCAGTAATATTTTCAGAATATTCTGCAACATTCTGGAGACATTGTAATATTGTCAGAGTATCCTGGAGATATTAACGAGATATTTGTGCTATGTGGGGAGTTTCCCTACAAACCTTGACGCATGGATAATTGCTATCAAAATTAAAATCGTTTCAAAAATTTTTTGGAATAAGTTCAAACAGATCATGAGAAATTTCGAAAACATTGTTGGAGAAGTATTTCGAAACCCTTTGATTCAAAATGTACATACAAAAGTGTCCGAATGTCTGTTTCATAATATCTTCCAATATTTTATGGATTTATAATCAGCTTTTTCAGTTCGATTCGAGTTATATACTTACTTTGAATTCTCCAATGAATTCTTGGCAAATTTTTTCATCTCTTCTAGAATATTTTTAGAATGCTTCACGGAAAAAATTTGCGATGAGTACAATTATTGCGGGACAAGTACAATTCTGTTATCATTTAAAATGAATTGTGATTATTCTAACTAAATTGGAGTAGATTCAATGACAGTTGCAGGAAATTGTACTCCAAAATTGTTCATGTCCCAAATTTTATCCCAAATTGTAGTAAATATGATCCCTATGGAAAAGATCTCATAGAAACTGATACGTGGAATCTATGAGACTTTATGAGATTTTATATGAGCATTTGTCCAGGGGTTTATGAGATTTTATAATGCCATTATGCGAATTAATAAGCACAAAATTGAATTTTATCAGGTTTTATAAGCAATCGTGGAAAATCTCATAAAGACGTTTAAAATGAAAATTCGCTATGAGATTTTGGTGTGCTTTTGTCCAGGAGTTTATCAGAATGTATCAGCATTTATAAGACCTTTTCAACAGGGACAAGCAATTTTTTTGCGGGTTGGATAAACTGAGGAGTTTTTAAGGAATGTCTCAATGAATTTTTAGAAAATTCTCTATGATTATCTACGACCTCTTATAGAATTCTTTAAGACATCTTTTAGCTTCCTTCTGAGCTCTTTCAGGATTCTTTATGAACTCTCTAAGGATTTTGGATGAATTTTCTTGAATTTCTTTGCACACTGTTTTGGAGATCCAAGAGCTCTTTTGGACGAAAAACAATTCCATTTGGAATTCATTCTTAACTGACATATCAGGGATTCTTTAAGAATTCTTCTGTATGACTTATAGTGTTCTCTAAGAATTCTTCTGGGAGCCTTCAAGAATTCTTCCTGAAATCTTTTTCAGTCAGATCAAGGCGTATCTCCGGGAAAAAATCAAACCAATCTAGCGTTTTGCATTGTGGAGTTATAGCCATTCAAAGTTGTTGAATTCTGATTGCTTAGAATGCCATAAATTTCAAAGGGCTTCAACAAGAGACCGAGTGATATTGAACTAGTTTGATGTTTTCTCAGATATAAACTAGGATAAATTTTCCCACGGGCAGGGATGTTTATATATTTTTGTCGTCCAGGGGCTAACAATATTTTGCCACTCCCAAAGTGAGCTAGATCAATATTTTTAATAATTTCATCAAGTCCCCGACAGCACAAATGATCATTTTTAATTTACAGAAACTTCTCAAAGAATTCCTCAACAGTTCCCGTTACGCCAGTAAACATGAATTCAAAATGAATCTGTTGGATGTCTGAATTGTTCTTGATGAATTCACGATGTGAATGTTTTCTGAACAACCGAGTTGTTCGTCAAGAATTCAGATTGAATTCATGTTTACTGTCATCACTCTCTTTGGAGTTCTTTGGAGGGACTCTTGTGCTGAATGGGGTATGTTCATATAATTTCGGAACAATGTAAAAAAAAAACTCCTATAATTTTGCCGCCCCTCCAAAGTGCACCGCCCTGGGCTATAGATTCTTAAGCCCCCTCCCCCTAAAGACGTTCCTGCTCACGAGCGAAGTTCACAGGAAAAATAAAATATTTATGGTCAATTAGGAATAAGAATGCACATCAAGTTGCAGTATTTGGATAAATAACTTATATTTATTTCCATTTATACATTAAGAGGAATGTCCAAAATTATATAGTTTTGATTTTTATGATTCTAATTTTTAGAGATGGACGAATAAAAAACTGTCGAATCTGATAAATATCGACAATTTCCGATGAATTTCAATTTCTTAGATCAGCAGTTTTTCATTCATTTATTAAATTCTCCTTGTAATTTCCATCGCATTTACAACAAATTTTCATATCTTATTATTCGATGAAAAAGTAGTTATACATGGATTCACAGAGAGAAATATATAATTAGAACAGTGAAACATATAATTTAACTTGTGAGAGCTTTTATACACTTGATTACACACTTTTGAATGTTATCATATGTATGATCAATTTTATCACATATAACAACGACGTTTTTGTTGAAATAATATGAATGAATCTTCCTATACATTTCTCTCTGTTATATGAGATTGATGTTGTAGAAAAACCGAGATGATTGAACATTTAAAATATCTTTTGTAATATCAAGATAAGTTTCAAACTTAAAAAATGTACTCATATATCTTCAATCATCCTTCTTCTTCCCTTAAATTCAATATAATGTATTCTTTTGTACACAGCAAAAAAAAATAATAATACTTTCAATCTCACTTCGTCAGGATAATTATTCCAATCCCTCGATAAATCAGAGAATTTACAATTTTTCACGTAAAAACAAAATACAAAACTCCTTATAATCTTTTATTCTGAACTCAATATCGTTCGTTCGAAGTTTTTTCTATTACTCTTATGATTAGGAATATAAATTTTCGTATTTGAAAAATATATACGCATTTATTTATATCTACATATATATATATATTATATGTATAATATCATAGAACTGAAAATTTCAATTCAATTTTGTATGAAAATCTAATGATCAATTCAAATTTTTTTATAGATCGGTGGAACACTCAATCATATCTTTTTTCACATGGACCAAAGAAAAAGCCAAGAATTCGCAATACTTTCGAATTTACTTCTACGCACGCTAAGCCCAAATTTGGGGAGAATTTGAAAATCTCATTCGTTCTAATTCTCATACAGGATTTTACTTTTCAAAAAAAACTTAACAATTTTATACGAAAAAGACTAGACATACATTGAAAATTAAAATCCTTCGTAGAGTGTTCTTCGAAAATCCATACACCGTGAAATTCCCGAATTTCTCTCATAGATCCTAAGTATAAAATAAAACATTTTCCATTTTTTGTACTCTTGCGTTCGAGAATTTGAAACATGATAAGCGCATGGATCTATATTTTGCTTGAGAAACATGGAATTACTGAAGAATTCACCTTACTCAAACTTCATGTTGTTTTGATGACCTCATCGTTCATCGATGATTTCGAATCAATTTTCGTTCATTCGAAATCGTTTGAGACAAAGGAGATTCAAGAACCAATATAAAGGGTATGTTTTGCAATGATTGGTTATTGAAGTAATGAAAATAAACGAGTTTTGGAATCATAGGAAAAAAAAAGTACTGAACTTGCCAACGGTGAATATTCGTTATCTCATCTAATATACAAAGTTACAATTTCAAATCTCAAATAAAAGTAAGTATTTAATTTCTAATGAAAAAATATTGCTTCTTTTTATAAAATCAAATATCACAAACAAGATAGCGAATATTCGTAATTTAATATTAAATTCAAATGAAATTCAAATTAGTTCTCAGAATGAAGATTCGAATTTTGAATAATATGCCTCGATAAATGTCAGTGAAAATAATAACAACCAAAATTGAATTTGACTCCACCATAGATGACAATTTTTAAATCATATTAACCGAAAAAATTCAAATGCGTGATAAAAAAATCAAATTATAATAAGAAGAAATGAATTTCTTATTTTATGTCGATCATGTTTCAAACTCTTTGACATATAATTATTATTGATTCTTATGAGGCACAGTTTATTATAAATTCAATTGAGTATTAATAGGTGAAACTCCTATTGCGTTTTGTATATCATTATTATTGTTAATGTTGAGCCCTCGCGATATGCAGGAAGAAAGACATTTTATCATTCGCCGGGTAACCGCACATATTACACGTGTAAGGATCTTTATATCCATGATAACCCATGTGCACGGTGTACATGATATCATTACCAAACGCGATATCGCAATATTGGCAATTGAATTCGTTCTTTGGTTTATCTTTAGCAATATTCTTGAACTCTTTATCGGAAACATTGGTTTTTGGTCGAGCGTCATACGAATCGGCGCACAATTGAGATTCGTATCGACGTGGAGACGAATCTTGTTCCTCGTCGGTATCGGCATCCAAAACACGACGATCTAGTTTGACGGCTTTACCCTTACGTCTACTGGTGCCTGTTGTTTTTGGTAAATCTGTGATATCGCTGGACTGTCTTTTACTGGCAACTTTATGATCGGATTTACTTAGATCCAAAACTTCGTCTTTCGCATTGGTTTCCGCTTGAGAACTCCAATTCGAAGAAATAGAATCCGATAAGGGCATCGGAGATACAGAGGAGTGGAATTCTTTATTCATTCTATTATTCAGAGCCATTGCGTATTCCATCAACAAATTTGGTTTAAATTTATCCAATTGTTGTTCTTCTCTAAAAGGACTCGTCACTAAAGGAATATTCGAGATGAGTTGATTGTAGGGGAAAGGCATTTTAGTTGAAGGACTCGAAACGTTGACGGTTAAATCATCGACATGATTTTGATTTGTACCATTGATGTTCGTCATACCAGGAATACCGGTGATAGGGAAACCAGTATTCATCGAATCCATCGGAATTACTCCGGTGTTGATCGGTGATTTTATACCCATACGATTATCCATCGAATGATTGAGCGGAGATAATTGGGATGGTGCCAGAGCTAATTGAATAGCATTGTTGCTATGATGATTATGATTAATATTATTAGTATTGTTATTGTTATTGCTATGAGTGGCACTGGTGGAAATTGCAGTACAATTGGGTAGTAGAGTACTCAAAGATCCATCCAGAGATTTACCATTGCTATCTACTAATTTAGGTTTCTGTTTTGGTCCGCGTCTCGTTCCATACACATCGATTATGGGCAATGGATTGGGAGAACCATCCGGATTCAGTACCATTGCGGGTTCGTGACCCATTTTCCTCAAATGTAATTTCAAAGAATGACAATACTTGGTAGCGTAAGAACAATTAGCACACCTGTACTGATATATATTGGAATGAGATTTCAGATGGCTATTCAACATGGATTTGTTCACGCACGTGTATGGACATTTCTCGCATTTGAATGGTTTTGAACCAAAATGATTTCTCAAATGATATTCAAGATGATGTTTATATTCCGTAACGAAAGGACATTTCGGGCACGTCAAAAGTTTTTCAGCTTTGATGTGTACACGATTGTGCGTCCAAAAACCAAGTTTCGTGATCGATACGAACGTGCATTGTTTGCAACGATATTTTTTAACTTTGCCTTGTGAATTCACACGTGGAATGCCGAGGCCTAATTCATCAGGATCTTCGGTTTCGTGTTCCGAGTTGCGTTCGCTTTGAGTTGACGATACCATGTTGTTGTCTTCCTGAGACGAACTCGACGAACCTTCTCCCGATAATTGACTCATTACAGCTTTGATGAATTCTTCGGACTCGCACTGTTCGGGACAGTGACTAGCCAAGTGCTCGCTGAATGCTAACCTGTGAACAGAATATCAATGATAGAGATATATATCTTGACGAAAAGATATTCAGGTATTTCATTGCTATTACTTATCCGATAGGATACCCACCTATTGTACGTGGCAAACGCGCAAAGCGGGCACTGTAGATTATCCGGTCCCATATTCGAGTCCTCGTTCGATCGTTTCATAGTATTTGAAACTGCATCCACGGTATCTTCATTCGACGTTGAGGGTCGATGATCGTTGATAGGATCATGAATGTTCATCGTATGTCCAGCGATTGTACTTTGATGATCCATGCTCATTGTGCTAAGATGATCCATCGGATGATGATCGTTGATCGCATCGATACCGTTTATCGCCTGATGGCGTACTTGTTGGTAATCGAGAAGCGCATTATTATTCTCCTTGTACATCCTTTGAGGACTACAATCAAAATTCATGCAAGCGATATTATTGAAATCCTGTGACGTTGAACTTCCTGGTGATAAACTGCAATTTGCGGTTAAGGACGATCTTCTGCTCGTCGGGGATGCCGAATTGCTCGTGTAATGACCAGGCGATACTCCAGAATCATCAGTTTTGTCTTCGGTTTCTTCCTTCTGTTCAACAAAAATGTAACATTTTCAATTTAATTTTCATTCGTCATGAGATGACCCATCGTGAAAAGAAGAACCGACATTTTGTCTGTCGCAAAATAAAGGGGGAGAGAACGTGAACGTATACAAGAGTACTACCGCACATTGGAAATGAATGCGACGGAAATATAAATAGATGGCAAGAGAAAGTGAAAAGGAAAGATGGATGATCGAAAAGAGGGGTCTAGTGATTACTCACCACGATTCTATCGGCAATACCCCAAGCGGGCGTGGTTGGTGAATGAAGGGGATGTCGTTGCTCCTCAACAATGGTTTGTTGCTGTTGCTGGAGTTGCTGGTTCGACGAAAGAGCGTCCCAATTTCCTCTCATTATGAACCCCTGGAATATGGCGAATAGAAATTCTATCAAAAAATGTTTCATCAAAGATAGTATATATTGTGAAAAATGCAGTAAAAATAAGGTACATTTTTTTCATAAGATACAGTGAATCTTCGAAATTAATACTCTTCTTTTTGTATATGTTTCGAATTAAACTTTGATTTTGTTGGATTTCGTTAGCTCCCGATCTTCATAGCCAGAACACGTGATTGATTTTTGTTTCAATCATTTCAAACTAGATTCATGTGATTTTATCTAGGTTTTTTTTCACCATACGGGTGTGCATAATTTTGCTTTCTCTCAGCTTTGCGTCAAAATCAGTAAAAACATTGATATTATTTTTATCATTTCCTACCAGCACCTTGAAAAGAAAATTATATATTTTATGCATGCACAAAAACTCTCGTTCCTCATTTTTCAATTTGTCATTTCTCGCATTATTCTTTTTTTACGCTCGCCGTCTCACGATCTTTTCCCTCGATGTGCAACAACACAAATCCCTGTCCTTCCAAATTCGTGAATTCCGAATGAATTTGAGAAGAATGAAAGGGTTCGAAAGTACATGAATTTCCGGGAAAAACCGAGTAGGTATATGGCGACGAATGCAAAGCACCCGTGTCTTCAATGAAACACGGTTTCCCAAGGGACAGTTTTAAAAGCGAATACATTCTTATGTTTTTATGCAATATTTGAAATTTGTTTTAGTTATTCTGTTTTTTGTATTGTTATTGAGTTACGATAATAAAATGTTTGTTGGATTTTCATTGATTTTAGGACAATGAAATTAAATGTTTTTTAATTGTAAATAAAATGAATGTTATTCTAAAGGAATAACTTGGTAGGTTGAAAATTCGTTAGAAAATAATAGAGGGAAAGGCATGTATAAATAAATATATTTGCCTGGATTTCCAGGTTAGATTCAAAGAAAAGAGAGTGACGAAAGGAGAAAGAGTAAAAGAGGTCTTTGAATTACCGTTGGTTCGGTAAATGTATTTGTTATCCCGATTCTTTCGTTCGACCCCGGCTCGGGTTGATTTATTCAAGTGGAGCACAGCAATATGAAGAAGATTTTTCTGCCGTGTCTTCTCCGTCGTTTGTGTTTTGCATGGCAATTTGCCCTTGTAAGGGAAGAAGAGGTTTTTGACTTTTGGTAAGCTCCCATTGTTCGAACTTTTACTGCTGGCAGTACTTTTACCGGAGCTCGAATATTAAGAAGCGGTTGGTCATAAATAAACCTTAAATCATCAAGAAGATGAAAGACATGCTTGATTATCTTGTACTTTTCCTCAAATTGGAACACGCGAGATTCTACGTTCTGTTATTTACAAATTTTCAAATCGATATTCGATCTTCATTAATAAACTGCTGGAAGTATCGGGAAAAATGTTTGGTTATCGAATTTTTCTTTTCTTCCATGTTATTTGAACGTAGATGTTAGTTTTCTAAAATTATCACAAATCACATAACATAACATTGATACAGAAGAATGTTTTGTTGATTCAGGTATAGAGATTTTAGAAATTCAAAGGAATGTTGAGAACTACGCATAATTCAAATTCTATTGAAATTGATGAATAATCATCATAATACTCTTCATATTTAGAGAAAAAAATATATAATTTTACATTTGAATGTGAGAAAGTCTACTGATAACTACTATGTTTTCGATAGCAATGTGTTTCTCAAATTGATATCCAAATTTTATGGAATGCGGCAATTTTGCGTTGCTATAATTCAAACTGTCATAATAATCTCAAAAGAATAAAAAAGGAAATGATAAAGAACTTAAAGGTGACATCTGCCAGTGGTGACCTGAGAAAATATTTCACAGAAGAACAAGCTTCTTTGAGAAAATGTACTTTCCTCCTTCGCATCTGGCCAGTAAATTTATATAAGAACACGCTTTTGGAGAAAATTCGAGTCAAATTTTCTTTTGACTTCAAAATTATTCCATCAAACACATGTACAAATGAATATTACTGTTGAAAAAAATGTATACATCAGAATATTTCCTTTGGTAAGGAATGTACTTTCTGGTGGATTATACAAATATTTGTGGAAGGAATTCTGTGTGTAAACGAAGAAACAAATAGTTTGTATGAATTTTGAAGGGAGAGAAAGACAAAACGAGATTGATTTTGAACTTGAGAATTTGCTGTAAAACGTTTCCAGTGAACACTCAGATATCTCAAAGTTGTCTTGCTAACAAGAAATCTTGTTGGCTGTCGGGATTTGGATCGTTTAGAAAATTCTAACCCATAAAATCTGATGAATGATCCTTATTATGTTGCTGAAGAGTTCGAATCTTTTATTGAAACGAAGTACTCAGCTTTCAAAGACTCCCGATTTTGTGAAACTTTCTTTGAACGTATTTTCCAGTTGCAAGGAGTTGATTCAAGAAGATAACTAACAATGATTCATTAGATTTTGTGAGTTCAACTTTTCGTTCTGTTACGATTCAAGCTTCAGAAATATTCGTTATATTTAACTTTTCAAATCACCAATTTGGAATTGAAAATATGACTGAAAAAAAGGATCGCAAAATTTTTGGTCTTCAACAGTCGAGAATTTTGTTATTTCATTACTAATTTGATATAAAAATTGCAAAATTATGTATTCTTTTCTCTAAAACGAATTCGACTTGCAACATGAATATTTCGTCTCAAATTAAAAAATATCTATTTTTCATGTTTTTCAGTAGTTAATGAATGAAAAATGTTGAACATTTCATTATCCTGTGCAAATATTTATAGAATGTAATTGTAAACCATTCAATACATTCGATGAATAATGGAAAATTATCAACTCGCCATGAACATTTCTCAAACATTTGAAGTATCTTTGATGTATTTTTTAATTCATGTAACGAAAAGCAAAAAATCTGATGGCGAATGAATGGAATAATATTGTGATAAAAGAATAAAAGACAATTATTACGCACTTTGAAAAAATTGTCGATGATAGAAAATTGATTTTCGGCTAATGATGAATGCTCCACTCCATTCGTTAACACGATCAACACTGTACGAATGTTAAAACCGAGACGACAATTTTCGATATGATTAGACACTGACTTTGAAAGAAACTAAACAATTTGATAACAAGAGGTACATATAAATACATGAATATAACATACACATATACAAACTCAAGCCCTTTGAAAGCTCTCTGTGCTTCTACGCGGACAAAGGTGGGGAAAAGATTGAGGGGCAAAAGGTGAACGCGAGGTTCAAAATTCATATCGTCCAAACAGTGCGAGAAATACCTAAACAATAACATAAAACGGAGGGAAAAAACAAGATAATCTTCTTTCTCGTTCTTTTGTGTTCCGCACATGCACGTGTTTAACGTGATAATGGAAAATACATCATCCACATGTATATTCAAACTTCCTATGTATCATGGTTATAAAAAGAATTTTCTACGGTCAATGTTCTAACATCACAGTATGGCTATATAGTTTGATTTTATATTGTTATATTATATATATAATGTATATATAATTTGCGCATAATTTTTATTTATTTCAAGTATACTTTTATAAACTCATTGAATAAAATTTCACGTGGAATAGATGCTTTTACGATCACTCCATCCTTTTGGGAATATATCTATTTCAAATCATAGAAGTAGGAATACGTATTTTCGCGGTCGTTTGAAGGAAAATATCAAAAGCAGTACCATGGTTCTGGACCAATTTATAGGGGACAAATTTTTTGTTAGTTAACTCATTTATTCCTACATCCCGACGTACTGATATGTGAATTACAATAGAAATTCGTAATTTCTCGCTTGAAAATTTACAAGTATTTCTGTTTAACTTGTGAGGGACTCGAGAAGAAAACTCACAAAAGTCTGATGGAGAAAGTGATGTTCCGATTGTTTAGATACTAGTTGGGAAACTGACCAAAAAGGCACTTGTCAGCGCATAACTGTTGATAAAACTCCTTTGAATCCATTAAAAAATTTAAAAGATTCAATTCCCAAAGAGAACCTTTTGAATGCATGAATAATTGGATATCCTTAAGGAAAAGGGGTTTAGCAAAGATGTTGTTGAAGTTTGAATCGTTTATACAAACGGATTTATCGTCGAATACAAAAACAGTATACGGACTCAGCGTTCACATCTCTGATTTTTCCAAAACTGTGTCTAATCTGAATACACAGGTCAACAACCATTTTTATCTGAAGGTTTGAATTAGTTTTTTCTTTTCTTTATAATGTGTTGTATATAAAATTCATCATTTTTATAACGAATCATGTGAAAATTATATGGACAAAATGATTAAAATTCAACTACACTGAAAAAAAAATTTATTCCAGCCAAATAAATATTTATTTGTCCTGTACCAAAGAAATATTTATTAGAATTAACAAAATAATTTATTCGAATCAAATAAACGATTAAAACCATCTATTTAATTCAAATAAATTATTTTGGTTCCAAAGGATATTTTGTTAATTCTAATAAATATTTCTTTGGTACAGGACAAATAAATATTTATTTGACTGGAATAAATTTTTTTTCAGTGTAATTCAAGAATCTGGCATGGTTTTCGTATTTAGCAAATGGAAACCACTTCGAATCACTCCCCAAACCTCAAGACACAGAAGAAAAAATGGTTTTTGCTGTCGTGTGATATTTGATTCAAACCCGTAAGCACAACCACCGATCCCCCACCTAGGACTTTGGCGGAAAACTGAAAAGGAAGAAATAAGGGAGAGTCTTCGTTGAGGCGACGGAGAAATGTCCACCCCCTGTATTTTCGATATAATTCATATTGGTGCATTTACATAACCAAACCTGAATGTATGCATCCACGAATTTGAGTTTTATTGAAAATACAGGGGGCGAATATTTCCCCGTCGCATCTCTGTTGCCTCAACGGAGACTCTTCCTTATTTCTCCCTTATTTCCACGGCTCCCATTTCTCCACCAATTCTCCACCGAAGTCCTAGGTGGAGGATCGGTAGTTGTGGTGTACGGGAAAGAAATTTATTATTTAGTTTATTCATTTTTTTTTTCATCAGTTTTGAACACGTTTTTTCGTATCTAATTTCGAATTCGTTTCGATGAACCATTCAAACTTTAACGATATTTGGTGAAACACCTTTTCAATTTTGTTCTCCAATTCTAAAAAACCTGTGGTATTGTGCAGTTCGAGTAGCACATTGACAAATCGACTAAGAATATTTATTTTTGCCACAGATGCTCTCTAAATCTGGAAGAGTGAAAAACTCTAAAAATTTTAGAGTGTATATGAATGAATTCGTTTCACAAAACCAATTTAGCGACATATATCAACAACTATAATTATAATATAATTGCATCATCATGTACCAAAAATATTGTTTCATAATACATTTAAAACAAGACGAACGTACTGGAAAAAATTATCCTATTCGGTGCATTCTGAGGAGAGTGATCGTGGGCTTTAGCCCAAGAAACCCAAGAAGCACAAGAACATTTCAAACACTCTGCTTTTATTCCGTGATCATGCATAGAAAGTGCAGATGAGACTGTTTTGGATAAATTCGAAGAATACATTCTAAGAATGTGCATAGAATGTACTTATCCAAAAAAGTCTCATTCGAAGATTTTAAGAATGTTTATAAAACATGCTCAGAACTTCTAAGAACCTTCTTAGCATTTCTAACCTGTTGTGCTACTTGGAAACGTTGCTGAGGTTTGAATCGTCTATTGAAACGAATTGGTGATCAAATAACGAAATCCTTGACTGTTGAAGATCCCAATTCTTGCAGTACACCGCATATTATCTTTCAAATTATATCTTCAGTTGGAAGGAGTTAACTCGAAGAGATTTATGATTGATCAAATTTTGTGAGTTTGAATTTTCGTTTCGTTTCTATAAACGATTCAAACTTCAGGAATATAAAGACAAAATATTCCCCTCTGTATATTGGATTTTTTAACCTATCACAATACTTCCGGTTCTTGTAAGAAACACGGAAGTAAAAAAACACGCGATTAAAGAAAAACAATGAAAAGTGAGGTTACATTATGAAGAATTCAATGTTACAAGAAGAGAAAAGAATATCACCAATAGGTTTTATCGTGAATATCACATACCCAAATGAGTCGTCTTGTGAACTTCTGAAGTTGTAATCAGATCAATCCTCAGATACTGAGAATTTTTTCGGAATGGTTCGGGCCTGATCTAAAGACACCGGTGACAGAGTGTTTATCACGTGTGAATGATGGGCACATGTTTATGGTATCCTCAGGGGGCATAAGCTCAAATGAAAAGTTTTCAGACGGATTTCAGCGCCGCGGCACGGTACCTTCATTGAAGTAAATTTACATGAGCAGGCCAACACAAATGATTGACAAATCATAAAGATTGTTGAAGTAGTTTTAGCAGGCCTCTCCAACTGACACATTTTTCAATACTCTTTGTTTTCACATAATGTCCATCAAAATCTGGGTGGCGAACGATCTAGTGGTCCGAAACAATTGATAAACATAACCAAAAAGTTTAATTTTGCACATTTTCAAGACGAACTGGTGTTGTGATTTTTGTAAATTTGTGTATTTATGAGCCAATAAACTTATTTTCTTTCATTCCACGAATTATTTGATTACGGTAACTTAAATTGAATCGATGTGTCGGCCAACAGTCGGTTGGAGCCATTTACAATTTTTTGGACATTATGTGAACGCGTAGAAGCTCGAGTCAGAGGGGCCTGAGTTTTAGTGTATTTATGCAAATTACTTCAACGGAGGTACCGTACGGTGGCGCTGAAATCCATCTGAAAATTGCTTCCTCGTGAGAGGGAAGCTTTGTGATCGTTTCGAGGAATCGACAATTTTTTTGTCCCCAAACTCAAAATCTCTCAGGCCGAAATGTTCCTCCCAACTCGGGGCAAATTCTTGGTTCCTTGTCTATCTGTGTGTGCGTGGATGAATTTGCGAATGCGCATACTTTCCGTTCCACTCATCCGATTCCGATAAAATCTATATCACAATCGTGGAGTGAGGCGATAGTGGTTCCATAAAAGTTTCAGCCCGATTGACTCAGACCATTCGGGTGGAGAAGGACAAATGTGTTGAAAAATTGCGATTTTCGCGAACGCGCATATCTCCGCTTTCTATTATCCGATTGTAATGAAACTTATACCACGTTCTGGCTATGATCCGATAGTGATCTCACATCAGTTACGCCCGAATCGTTTTGAAAATTGTGGGAATTTTTGTTTTTGTGAGGCGCATCGTTTCTCAATATTTTGAAAGCATGCCTTCCCTGTGTTCGCCTCATCGTAATGCCAAAAAGAATAAGATGAGAAAAAAAAAAAAAAAATTTTTTGGATCTAATTAGATCTATCTCGTTAGAAAAAAAAAAAAAAAAATGTATTAGATAGATCTAGAGAGATCTATAGATTATCTACATAGATCTAAATCACAAAAAAATTTCATATTAATTAATCAAAATTTGCGCATGCATCTTTTTCATTTTTTTCATTTTTTTAGAGAACTACATATTTTCTTTCGAAAAAAATTAAAAAATCGTAGATCTAAAATAGATCTGAATCATCCCACAGAGCATGAATTTTTTTTTTTTTTTTTTTTTTTAGATCTCCTCCATTATTAGATCTATCTAAATCTATCTTTTTCATTTTTATCCTCGGGTATTCAGTTCACCAGGTGTTAGTTGATATGAATTTCAGGCATTGAATGAAGGAAGGAAAAATCGTAATAAGCATTGAGCTCTGCAACAAAATTTGAACATTTCTTTCATCATTCATCATGTTATGTCCTATGTTCTTCCAATTTCTTATGAAGTTTTGAGCATAATTTCGTTTCAGCATAATGTCGATAAGTAAAGATATAAGATTTTTGAAAGGAGTTTGCGGGGAGATCGGGGACAATTTTTTTTTTTTTTTTTTTTTGAACAGCCAGCCAGCAAAGTGCTTCAAAATTCTTCTTTCCTGCTAGCGCAGTGTAGCAGTGTAGTAGCTTTTCCTTTACCCATTACCGTGACTGCATATAACATATAACATATATAATATATAATTTATAATTTATACTACCACAGCCTTACCAGTATTATCAGGAAGCGTTACCAGTAAAAAAAGTAGTAAAAAAGGTAAACCAAGTCGCTCCTATTTCTATATTAGATATTTTTTTAAAAGATTTTTAGATTTTTAACTGTATAAGTAGCACCACTGCAGAAGCAGAAGCTTGGCTGGTTTGGCTTGGGGCATATCTTCTCTATCTTCTTCAGTTGGGCCCCCATTAGTGTCCCGTCCCAATTCTGTTGAAATTTTTTTGAGTTTTTTCTTTTTTTTTTTTTTATATAGATGTATCAAAAAAACTTTAATTTTGGGACAAGGGCATGTGCTCGCTTCCTGTTCCTGTTATCAATGAAATTTACACCACCCATAGTAGTTCATCATAGTTTTCATCCCATATAGTTAATCATCCATCATTGATTAGGAACAAAAGAACACTGTAAAAAATAAAAATCCTAAACTGCCAAGAAGTTTGGTTTTTTTTTTTTAAACTTTTTTTTTTTTGTAAAAAAAAAAAAAAAATTGTCAAAAAATTAAAATTTTTGGAAAGATTTTGAGATTTTTGAATTTTTTAACTTTTGTTCGGCAATTTACAAAAAAAATTTTTTTTTTTTTTAAGTTTGTAAATTTCCCAATTTTTGTTTTTGAATTCAACAAATTTTTTTTTTGAACGTTTTGCCTGTTGGCAGTTTTTTTTTTTTTTTTTATTGCTCTTTTAGTATCCAAGTATTCCAAAAAAAAGTAAAAGAAAAAAAATCAAAAGATCTCTATGATATTAGAGATGTGTCTTAATTAAATATTAATCTAGGACCTAAAAATATGTTTCTAAAACCTTTTCATAAAATAAACCTTTTTTTTTTTACCTTCCTAACCCTCCATTTCTCCAGTCAGTTATTACAAAAAAGGTGATTAGAATCCCTTGTAAAAAAGAATTAAATTAATTAATATATGTAAAATTTATAGTTTTTGTAAAAAAAAAAATTTTTATTATATTTTTGAAAATAATATTAAATTATTTATTTTATATTTTATTTTAATAAATATTTCAAAAAAAAATATAATTTTCAATATATTCTATACAATTAAATCAAGAATGTAAAAATTTTCAGTTTGTCGTCAAGAAAAATAATTTTTTTTTTAATTTGAAAAATTTGAATAAATCATGGAATGTTTAATCCATAATATGTACCTTCACAGCACAACAGTCTTCTGTGAGAAGAGAATATATTTAATAATCGATATGTCTTATATATGAATTTTTTGAAATAAGATAACATAATCGATATTTCATAATGGATTCTGCATTCTCATTTATACGTTTTTTTTTGAATTTTGAAGATCCTTATTCATTAATTTGGACTGAAAAAGAAAGATTGGTTTTTCTTTTGAAATTTCAATTGATTTTTTGTTTTGGTTAATAAATCAATAATTTGATTTAAGATTTAAGTAAATTAAATGAAATTAATTTTAATGGAAAATTTTAGACGTGTTTCTTTTCTAATTGGAAAGAGTTAATTGTTTCTTTGTTTTTGGAAAGATATTTGAGTTTGACAGTTTTTTAGAAAAAAAGTTTATTTTTTGGATTATGAAGGAAAAGTAGAAAATTGTTTCATTTAAAAACATCCATTCCTTCATTTTTCAAATTTCATGCAAACAAGATTGCTTCCATTCCTTTTCTTCATTCTTTATTGAATTCGAAATGAACATATTTATTGTCGCTAAATTGAACTTCATTCTTGAACTTCAAGAAAATCTCTCTTGAAAAAAAGTCTTCAAAAAATTTCTTTTTCTTTCTAAAAATTCTTCTCTTCTTTTTCTTCTATCATTTCAGATCTTTTTCTTTCTGCAGTTTTCATTCTTTTCAAATTTCTTTCGAAAAATTTCAAATTATTTCGCGATTAGGACATCACGAAAATTTGGATCACCCTAGTAGTTATGTGTAGTCAAACTTGGGGATACTTGGTTGAAAGTTGTTCAAAAAAACAGCGCTGATTCTCACTTGAAAACATGAAAGAACGTTGTTGTATGCAGAAATGTGTGAAAATTAACAATATCTACGTTCAAAATATATCCTTCTCTAGAACTCTTTCTATTCTCCCTAAATTGCCTGTCGATTTGTAGAATTTTGAAACATTCATCTCTTCTGTTCATTCCGAGATTATTTTGTATTGCGTATGAAGTTGCAAAATAAGAATACACTGTATAAACAACACGGTTTCGGAATAATTTCAGACGGGATCAGAATTACATGCGGTGGCGGATTACATTGTTAGAAGAAGTCTTGATTTGAATGCAAGAATTGATATGAAATTCAGGAACATTTTTGGATTCAAGAAATGATTATCAAGTTTAAGAATATGTTGATTTATAGTTTGAAACAATTTTTTATGAGAAATAAGAAATTTATTATTGAAATTGGAAAATTCTGTATTAAAAATAATATTGAGAACATAATCCAGTATGCATAAAATGGGGAGAAAAATGAGGTATTGCCTGGTATACTGCGATATTGAATGAACCTTCAAAATTGATCAGAAGTTCTCGTATATATTATATACATATATTATATCAATTCCTTCAAAGACAAACGAAACAGCGAGTGTAAAATTACAATCAGCGTATTGCGTGCAACATTGGGTACACCCATTTAACAATTACACTATCCAAAGGTGTTGGGATGGGCAATATACAAACTTTACTTCGGTACTTCAATATTAGGTGAGTAGAAGAAGAAAAGTAGCCTGGCTACCAACACCGTAATTCTAGTACTTCTCTGCTACCTGTCAATCTCTTTGTCTCCTTCGCACTCCTTCTCATCTTTTTGTATTTTAGGTTACACTCCCTTATGTCTCATTTTCTCTTTTCTTCCTCCATTCTCCCTCACAGATATTGAAATGATGTACCTTGAGTGCATCATAAAAAAATCCTCTGGTCAAAAAGCGTTTAAAACCGCAACAATACCTAGATTAGTTCTAAAAAGTGGTCTGTATTGTTCTATTGAATGTTTTATGTTGGATTTAAGGGTGATAATGCTTGGAAATGAACATTCAACGTCGAATATAAAGGAAATATATATTCTCAAATATATCGTGGCGGGATTTGGAGGATATCCTAGGGTGCTCCTTCAAATTTCCCACGATATCTCCAGGATAGGGTGAATGAACGTTCGGTCTTGCAGATATTCCAAGAATTTGCCTGCAGGAAATTCACAGGATATTCTACAGGACATCACTAGGATCTGAAATTTCGTCACCGGAGCACTCTCTAAATTCTTTGGAGTGAATATTCACTCTTCAAAGAGTCAAAATACTGCAACTCTAGGACGGAGTGGGAGTTCAACTCTTGAAGAGTGAAATTTCACTCTTTAAGAGTCAATATTCACTCTTTTTCCTAAGAGTGAGTTTTTCACTCCAAACACCAGAGTTGATTTCCACTGTGATAGAGTGAAAATTCACTCTTTAAGAGTGAAATTTTTCACTCTTTCGGAGTTGCAGTATTTTCACTCGGCAAGAGTGAATTTTCACTCCAAGGAATTTAGAGAGCAGATTCACTCATTTTCATTTGATCATGAAACTACAAAGAGTCCTACTCAAATTCAATCAGACGTGGTTCTTTTAGTTGAACGAAAAATGCTTGATTTTGGTTGATTAAAAAATTCTTCTCATCTTATAATCAACAGGGAGTTCTATGAATCTTATCCTGATGAGAATTTTTCCTCGCGGAAATGAATGTTGAAACAAATGAAGCGTAAGAGTGTGTCAATTTTCTCTCCTTTTGCCTTTGAACACTGTTTCATTTACTCTTCCACGTTTCTCTAAGAGCTTCATTTATACCAGGGTAATGATATCCCGCATATTCCACGATATCGTATATCGTATATGGAAGTTCTGGGATCTGTGTGGGACTTCCTGGGAATATCTTATGCTGCGTGGATCTATGCTGGGATACAATTTTTGATCATCAACTTACCACAACTCATCCACGTTGAAAGTTTCAGTTCCGAAGAATGTCTGCAGCGGACACACTTTAGAAATTCATATGAATGGTCCCTTTGGTTTGAGATATTATGAATTCGGTACTGAAACAGAAATAAGTTCATGCTGTTTAATACTGTTGGGAAGGAAGATTGAATGTGTATTTTTTAACCTACAGCAACAAATTTTTATTCCTATTCCAAATCATGTCTTCGATGTACAATATACAATGTGCGATATAGGTTCAATATTATATGCCTCATTTTGATTTTTGTAGATTTTGAAACATTGCATGAAGAAGAATAAAGGATTTTTACTCCATACAATTAGTCAAGATTTTTTGGTAGCTCCTGCAGTATTTCGAGTATGGTTTATTTACTCTTTACAAAGTAAATCTTTCTTGAACAATGGTAAACAGTACTCCAATGGAGTCACTTCTCCGAAAATAGCAGTTACTCCAAATTTTTCTCCGTATATATAAATGCATGATATAATTTTTCAGAACAAATATATTTACACATTACATTTTATTGTCGTCCAAATCAAAAAAATTTGTTTGAATTCCAATGATAGTCGATTACATTCACTGTTTTTCTCCACTTTCTCTAGTGCTGAGATTCAATGAAGGATTCTTCTGTAGTAGCATCCCGTTATGAATTCATTTTCCATGACGATGATTCAATTATGAATTCAAGGAACTTTGAAAACATATACTACAATAATTTTTGATAATCATGTAAAATATTTCCTTCCTATAAAATATATTCTTATCGTTGAAAATATTTCTATTCCCATGAGGAATATGTATAAATTCGCTGATATCTACGTCCTGGTTTTTTATTTCTTCAATAGTCTTCCGAGCGTAAAATTTACAACAGGTGTATACAAATTCTATATAATTTCCAAGAAAATCCTTTTTTGGAACAGAATCGCATGAAAATTATGTGTAAGCTCTTCTATTATATCCAGTTTTCATACAATCATATGCACTGCAACCTAGTACAGCCTGCGATACTTACAACATACTTTTGGTCTACAGACGAAGCTACTTGTTAAGAACCCCTGGTGAAAATAAAGCGTGCATTTGGAGCGTCGCATAGGAGTGTTATTACCGTCACATGAGAGTGTATTAAGAGTCAATTGGCGCACTTGAGCGTGGATCGAGCGTGAAGAAAAGCGTTCATGCACGCTGTACTCACGCTTATATTGAAGTAAGCGTGCATTGAACGTATATTGGCCAGAATCACGTTATTGGTACGCTGTTTGAACTTTATGTGCACGCCGTTTTTTCGCCAGGGACATTATCAACAAACAAACTTTTATATTGCATTGAGAATGGGGCTAGGTTGAGCCCGGAAACGTTGTTTGACTGTTATTAAACAAAAGTTTTACTCCAAATTCACTTTACTATGAAATTTATTAGAACATGGCGATTCTAAGTTTTGATACGATTTACAATGTTTTATAATTGTTGTTCTTTGAGAAGTCGATATGTTCTTCCATTGCTATGATCTATGGTGAATTTTTTCTGTATAAAATATTTTCCTCTTTTTGAGTTCCAATACTCTCATCACATAAATTAGTTATGTCGGATCTTGGCGGTATCTATGCTTTTTTTCTTCATTGAAAATATGCTGAATTGCTATCGAAATTCCATCAGATTTTATGGAAATTTAATACTTTTCCAGTAGAGAATGATCGATTTTGCGAAGCAATATTCAGTTGGTTCCATGAAATAACTGCAGAAACAATCGAATAGTTATGCAATCAACCCAATATTTTATACATTGTATAAAATATTTTATCAATAAGAGAGGTTATATTTGATTGATTCATTGCAACTATATTTCTCACGGTGTGTGTACGAAATGATATCACTAATATGAGCTTAACTTTGAAAATTCAGTAGAGCATTGTGAAAAGAAGTACTCAATACTGATTTCACGTGAGTTTTTAAAAGTGAAATTCTTTCAATCTTACGATGAAGAATCCAACATTGTTCGACTCATCATTCTCTTCGTGCGGCGATATGAACAGATTTGTCAACTAACCGTGTACCGAAGTAGACATTTTTTCCCCTCATTTGTACACAGTAATTACGGTAGAACGTAAAACACAAATGATTCAATGTTCCATTATCATACTTTGCTATTATTGTCGTTGTGATTCATCGAACAATTTTTATGTTTTCCTTCGTTTATCTCGTGTGCCAAAGGTCATTTTTTGATATACTAATACCCAAAGTAATTTCAAGTGAAAAAACTATGACGCTCATAATATACAAGAAAAGTAGCATCGTGTTTGCCTATGAAAAACTCAAAGGAGATGTTGTTAAAATGAAGATAAACTGTTGCGTTGTTGAACGTGGGAACGATTGATTTTTGATGAATGACCTTCAAAATTGTCTACTTTCCAAACCTCGAGTTTCAAACTGTATTGTTCACCAAATGATATTCTCTGATAACAAACGAAAATTGGATACTATTCCATGTTGACTATAAGATTGGTTTTGGAGATATAGAAGATTGAAGTGGAATGAAAGGACATATTTTATATATCAAAAAATACATATCATACATAGGATGAAGGATTTATATGTAGCAATATGAAAACGAGCGAGAAAAATACTGATTTCAGGGTAATTCTTCAAATTTAAGGGCAGAATTGAGGGCTTATCGAGCAAACCGCAAAATAAGGTGGTGTTTTTTTTTGACATGGAAAGGAGTGGACAAAGAATTTGAGTTTTTCCACACTCATTTCATTCAAAGAAAATTTGTATATCGGAACTTGAAAGGTGTTGTTCTTTAGAACCATGCTTTTTGAATTGGTTTACATGATAACTCAAAAACTACTCGAGGAACTTTTGTGATTGAAAGATTAGTTATGTTGTGGGCATTTGAATCGAAATGCTGGAAGATTGCCAAGTGGTTTTGGTTTTTTTTTTGGCTCAAGTGCCGATAATATTCATACATTCTACAAAACTTCTTCATTTTCCGAATTCGGACGATTTTCAAAAGCGTTATAATGCGAAGAAATTAGGACCGTTACGTTGCCATGTATATATTATTTCATTATACAATTATGTTTTTACTAAAAACAATTTATCGTATACCCAAATACTGAACAAATATGTTTTAAGAATTTCGTATTGCGTATTTACTGCTTCTAAAAAAAAAAAAAAAAGAGTACAAAAATTCACAAAAACGCGCCATTTTTGAGTCATTTGAAGAGACCCTGCTGAAATGCCAAGTCGATCCTAGCAATTTCTAGGACAAAAACCGACAGAACTACGCAGATCCACGCAGGAACCTGTCTGGGACTCTTCTGGATTTGCCTGGCATTTCCAGCAGGGGGGCCTTTCCTTAACGTAAAATAGTCGGATCTTCATGAGGTTATGGAAAAGTGTGTGCGCACAGGGCATAATTATGTAAATTCAGGAGAAAAAGCTATTGAATTTCATTCAGTCATTCAGTCATAATAAAAAATAAAAGATAAGGGTATTTCAAACAACTTCTGGTTCCAGCATATAAAATATGAATCTTGAATCATCGTTATAATGAGTTTAATATGGAATAAAAATTATTAAATAAATTCTTATGAAATATACTTATATCTCTTTTACTTGAAGGAAAATTCGTTATCCGAGCTGTTCGCTCAACAAATCTGCATTGTCTGTTCACACTTTTGGGGTCCAAATTACTTTCACAACAATGCTGTACAGACCCGTATTACATCTGTACAAAAATTCATATCTCAGCTAAGATAATTGAAGATTCAATTTTATAAGCATTTGCAAGTTTTAGAAACTCTAGGCGCCAACGGAAATCAAGTAGGGGATTGATCTGTGGCTGAAAGTCCCTCACGCACGAGTTCCCCCCTCTGAGTTCGACCAAGCTGATGGTTGAAAAGAAATTTCCTTAACAAGGTCTTCTCGTGACAGGGAGTCTCATACTCCTACTTGCCCTGTCGGGTTTTGCATAGGAACTATACGAGTATCGATACAGTTTGTATGTACTTTTCTGTTTAATGTCTTACGAATAAAATGTTTTCACATTAATCATTATGAATTCAAGAATCTGATTTGATTCAACATAATTTATCCCTATTGCTTCATCATTTTCGTACTCAATATGTCCATCCAAAATATCGTCCAAAGTGTATCATTGATACCTTGAATCAGATCAACATGGAAACGATATGTTGCTTTGTTTTGACCTGGAGATATCGTTTCGTTGAACAACGTGTAGTATGTTTATAACCTTTCTTCGTTGAGCATATTGTATACGGCTATGGTAACGAGACTGGAAAGTCATTATAACAATACCCGGAGGAAAAAAAACCACGTTAAAAACAACATGAGAAACTACGTTGAAAACAACGTTGTTTACCATGGTAAAATGGTTTTTCTTCGGAAGAGAAAAGAACAACGTTGAAAACAACGTTGAAAACAACGTAGTTTTTTTCTTTTTCGAAGAGAAATCATTTTACCACGGTGAACCACGTTATTTTCAAAGCAGTTTCCCATGTTGTTTTTAACGCTGTTTTCAACGTGGTTTTTTTCCCCCGGGTATGTTTTGTCCCCGTGTAGTGATATATCGATAGTTTATTGGTGATCTATTGTACATTAATGTAATAAATGAATAATAGACATCACAACAATATCCATCAACTAATATGATGTTTGCTCCTACTTTGTACTATTTATAATTAAAACAATGAGGTTTATTAGAATAGGAAGATCTAATTCAATTGTAATGGAATCTTTGAAATGCGTCAAATGAAATTCATTCGTAATATTCGGATTCATTCTAGGACTGCAAAAGATTCATCTTCCTCATTGTATAGTCGAGTGAAAATCATTCTAAACGCTGCCTGGGTATTCAAAAGAAGCTGGTAAGATATTCTAGTTGGACTATCCCAAGGTCTAGAAAATACCTGAAATGATGTTTGTTAAGCAAGTCCCCATTTTTTGTAGCGTCTGTTTCTTCCATCTGGCTCCGCAGAATGCAAAAATTGCTCCTATTTTAGCTATCACATTTTCAATTTGAATTTGTGATGTATTTCTAAAATATTGAAAAATGACTGTCAGAATCCTCATGATTCTGATTCATTACCTTCATTGATTATTAGATTTTCATGAAAATGCACGGAAAAAAGTTCCATGTAAATTTTACATTGGCTGCTGTGAATTTAACATAACTGCTCACATGAATGCGATTGGAGTAAAATTTACTTTGGAACCAATGGTATATTTACATTGTTACCAAAGCGAATTAGATGAAACTGAAACTAGTAGCCGTAAAGCTAGCAGCCGCTTTTCATAACTCTTTATACACAATTTTTATTAAGGATTTGAGGATCTGAAACGTTTGGTAGGATGCTACTCAATCGATTTCTGGTACAAACAAAGCTCCAATAACCTTGATTCCAAAGTTACAACAATCGGCTGCTAACTTTACGCCTGCTAGTTTCAGCTTTATGTAAATGAGAGGAGCGTTGCTGTGAATGACCTTTAATAACAATGTAAATCTAACAAGATTGTGTAGTCAATTTTACATGAAATCCACACTGTAATCGTTACCTGACTTTTCATGTAATTTTCAAATGGGGATTTTTTCCGTGTGGAAATACAACAGTATTCTGATCTATAGAATCAGTTAGAACGAACGAATCTGATTAAATTTTCATTCGAAGTTAAATGAAATTGAAGTTCTCTCATATGAAGTTTCATACGTTCTTGAATGATAATTCTATATTTTTCAACTTCGCTAAAAGCCCCTGTACTTGAGTTCCTAGAATTTTTCGAGCACATATTCTTCTATAAACCCCGAAGGCCACTTATAATGGAATTTCATGAAAATTGTTTCCTTTGAAGGATAGAAGAAGTACTTTGTGAAACAACATATGCTACTGATACATTTGACACGCATTTGAAAGACAGGGTGTGTACCATGAATAATGAATGAGATTCAAGGACTCTCCTAGAGCTTCCAAGACCTTGCAAGTTTTCGAAAAATTCATTTGGAACAATAAGAACGAAATTCTCATTTCTTTTTTGTCAATAAAATGTTCCTTTGGACCAGAAAACATAATCAACTACAACTCCATGTTGATCCATGAAAATAGAATTTTTTCGCAACATTTTTGCGACGAGTTCTGGATTTCAGTATTGAATTCGTCATTGTTCCGAGCATATGAATCTTTTTTCGAGGTATTTAATTGGAAAGACAAGTTAGCGATACGCATGAAAAATTTGTATTCTGAAACATGGATTTTTGTGAAAATGAAGGGAACAACAAGTGAAGAGTATATCGCCAAGCACGAACTTTTATTGCAAGTATTTCGAAGAAAATTTTTCAAACCTTCAAGGGAATTTAAAAACAATCCGAAGATTTCAAGGACTGTTCTACGATTCTAAGATATTTCACGACAACTTCAAGGATTCCAAAGACTTGGAATTACTCTAGAAAAGAATTATTGAATGGGACAAGTTGTTATGGGCTCCAAAAAAATGGAGAAAAGGAACATTTTTTCCTCTTTGAAATTTCATGCGTTATACACGTCCGGATTGTCTACGTTATAAACTCTTTCCAGAGATGGTGATTTGACAAAGCAAATCGTATGAAATTCTATAGAAATCTTGATGGAACTTGAACTAGCGGCTAATTCTTGTAGCTTCTGATGGAATTCTTCCATCAAACATTCGAACAGTTCGAACCGTATAGTTGTACGATTCAACTCCATCAATTTCTGATATGAAAAATATTGGAATCAATTTACTCTGGAGTTATAACAATTCGCCACTACTCGAAGAAACCGAGATTTTTAATATTCAAGAAAATGACTGTCAATCCAGGGAAGCAGAGCATCGCTGAAGAATTTTCTTTGTGAATTTATCAATAAGTTCGGAGTCAAAATATTGAAAGTTGATAGTTTTGTTGTGATTTCTTACAGTGGAACTATCAATTTATGGTAAATTTACGACAAAATTCCTCAGTGATGCTGTTATTTCCTGAATGGACATTCACTTTAGCTGAATATTAATCATTTCGGTCTCTCTGTGTAATCTGTATTTCTTGTCACAAGAACATCATTTATTGAAATATTCCTGAAATTGTATAAAAATGCTCAGAAATAATTGAGGAAATTTCACTTGGAATGAAACAAAGGGCGTATTCCATCAAGTGTTGTTCCTGCTCAAAAGAATCTAATTAAAACCGATATAAAATGGTTCTATTGCACTGTGGATTCTAGATCTAAAAATCAGAGGTATCAAAAAACGCTTGGAAGTTTTGGACGTTCTTATTTTGAATCAGCAGGAGTGAATGAGGGTGATAAATTAAATAATAGTAATTCAGTGATGCCCGAATGAAATAGATTATTGAAACATCAAAAGAGTTCACATGGTGTGGAGAAAGAGATTTAAAAACATCTTTCAACGCAGATTCAGGAATTTAGGAAGATTTTTAGAACCAAGGTAAAATATTCAGGCAACTGAAATTTGATCAAACATTCAATGATAGTTGAGAGCTAGTTAACCAGATTTTTCAGTACCGTCTTCCATGGTCAAGGGGCCCTATCTTCTTTGGAATTTTGATGAATTATGAATACATCAATATGTTTGTTTGGTGATGCAATTTGGATATCCGTATCTCATGTTTTACCTTGAAAGAAATTCTTTTCTTGTCAAATTAAAAAAATTGTGGTTTGAACACACGAAACCTATGCGAAAGGCGAAGAGGAATATAACAAGCTCTTATACGTTCCGAATAATGCGGAGATAATATTCCACAAAGAGTTATAGCGATTGACGGGCCATAAAGCAGATAATGTTTCAATAATGCTCTTGGAGAATTGGTGCAATGTTATAATATTATTTCAGTGACATTTTGGTAATATTTTCAAACATGACTGAGGCCTTCTATGTCGTACGAGTAGCAATTTTTCTCTATTGAGTTCACTTTCATCAGATATTTTGAACATATTGAAATACGCTCCACTTTCGTGCCAAAATGTATGACATTTTAATAATCAACAATTAACAAGAGTGAAAAAAATCCACTAACAGAGACGGATGCTAGTAATTTCAATCCATGAACAGGATCGATTCTTTTTCATAAGAAATTTTTCGATAGAAATTCATTTACCAGGATTTTGAATTGCTTTCTAGATAGCATAAAATGTCCACGCTCCGGAAGCGAATATGGGAACAAATGAAGCGTGAAATGTTTCAATTTTTGCTCCTTACGCGCTTACATACTGTTTCGTGTACTCTTCCGCGTCGCTTCGTACACTTCTTACCCTCCCATTTTCACTAGGGATGCATTCAAGGAGAACTGAATGCTCTTGGTATTCAGTTCTTCTTGGATAAAATAATGCAAATCTTTCCATAATTGGTTTCAAATTCGATTCAATAAACGATCCAAACTTCTGCAAAAATGAGAATGCAACCTATCCCCTGCAGAAGGGGATCGATACTGTCAAGTTTGACATAATTAGTGGATACCCGATATCATAATACAACGATAAACAACCCCTTCTCTCTTTCTCAAGGTTCAAAGAATTAATACGAGGAAGATATTGGACTATCTGCACGTGCTTAATTTTTTATCATATTTCAGATATCATTTTTATACATAATCTATGAATTTGATTAATTTTGATACTTGAAAAAGTTCTGGAAATATTGTGAATCCAACAAATCTGATATTGTACTCGGATTCATTAACCCAAGATTACTTCGGATTAATTCTTAAACCTTATGAACCAGCTTGGCTGTTGATATTTATTATATTCAACCATGAATGTATTACATTGCTGGAGTATGAATCATTCATCGAAACGAATTTGCAATCAACTAGCGAAATATTTGGCTGTGAAAACCCCAAAATCTTGTAGTCTATTCTGTAAACAATGTTCCCAATTCCGAGGAATGGATTTGAGAAGATAAATAATGATGAATCATCAGATTCTGTGAATTCGAATTTCCGTTTTGTTTCTAAAAACAATTCAAACTTCAGCAACATAATCAGTGTTGATACTGTCAAATATAGTTCATCTCTATTAACAGATCCAACAGCAAAAACTCAAATCAAATCATGAAGAAAAAAATATATAAAAAATCAATATAAACCTTGGCGAAATATCACATCGTCGATCCGTTTAACAATGAGTAATAGATCAGTCCAGTACAAAGATGAATTCACTGTACAGTTTAAAAATTTGGCGCGAGACTCCGTTGAATCTCTCGAGAGCAAAAGTACGCGTGCACATGTGTTGTGTTATTTGTTTTTGGATCACATCAAGTACACATTTATACACTGAATAATCACCCACTGACACTATACAGTCACATAAAAATAAGTTTCTAGAATTGAAAATACGAGCGATACCTTACGGATAAATATAAATAAATAAATAAATCATAGACGGAAAATAATAAGAATAAATATACAAGAAACTCAACACGGAACTACCATCAGATCATTGTGCACGCACGAGGTCGACTGACAATCAAAAGTGACGTACAACTATGACCAAGTTGCATTCGGCCTAGACCTAGGTCCCATCACATCCATCGTGGGATATTTCAAAGGGGCAGTTACCCTTCCGAATCCCCACTCTTCCTCCTTCCTTCGATCCCCTTCCTGCCGTCTCGTCCAATGAGATTAACTACTGGAACTCGATGGTCTTCCCGGTACACATCCAAAGTGCATCCCCCAATAGAGAAATACACAAACTTTATGAGAATAGGGTGTATCTTTCTTTCTCTTTGTCGAATAAAAAAGGAAGAATGCTACACGACGTCACCCTTTCGATTATTCTTGGAATGAAGAGGAGGTTGACCGATACTAGTTTTTATTTTAATTCAATTAAATTTGTATGTTTACTCATGAAATTTGAGATTGTCGTGTATGTGAATTCTTTATTTGGCGAGAAATCCATTGAGATCCATTGGATTTATCTTGAGTCGGAGACATCAAATCTTCCGTGAAGAGGCAGTAGTGCGTTGAAGATGTAGAGATGAAATACGGAATATTTGTTAATAAAATTGATGATCTATGTGAGTTGTATGAAAATTATATAAGCGAATCAATCAGGGCATATTATAAGGGTCAGTTCTCACCAGAAAGTCAATTCTAAAGGAAAACGATCAGTTCAAAAACGTAAAAACGGTTAGTTCTTAGAAAATTATCCAATTTTCAGTGAAATATCTCCTCTTGTTTTCTTTTTTCTTTTTTCAAATCGAGTGTCTAATATTGCTCTGTTACAGAACGAGCCTTTCGTCTCATATCAAGGGGTGAGTTCAGGAGTGATATGGATTCTGAAAAAGATAAGACTCTATGTCAGAAGTGAAATTAAGAAAGTACCAAATAATTCAAGAAGTACTTGTCATACAAATGTTCTCCTTTTTTTTCTAGAAATCGAGTGTCCAATCGTTTAACCGTTCGGTGTCTAACTGTTTCGGTTAGTTCTTGAATTTCCTTAGAATATGCCCTGGAATCAATACGAACCCTAGTGGACAAATTTTCAAAATTATACATAACTTTTATAGAATTGTATACGAATTATACAAATTTTTTGTAAACTATATTGAATTCTATACACTGTGAAAAATTCTGTGTAAAGTTGTTGGTTTCAAGAGTGATAATAATGAGACCCAGTTTTGGAACATCAATTTTACGTTCTGGAACGTAAAAATGCTATTCGGAATGATGATCATCATACGAAAATTGTCATCCTTTTCATCACTCTTTACATTCGCAGCACTGCAATTTCACGCATCGAATCATAAATTTGTTCTCAGAAACGCAATTTGATGGATATTATTGATTTTAACAGTGCTGGTAAATTTGCTGTTCTCAGAATGGGTCTGATAATATCAATATTACAAACTGATGACACATTTTGAGAAAGATTACAAAATCGCTAAATAGAGAATGACAAATTTATGATAAGATTGCAAAATTACTGCAATAAATACAGTAAAATAGAGGATTTTCTACACTGCACGCAGAGAAAAATTCTTGCTGAAAAAGCGATTCCGAAAAATCTGCTTTGCTAAATCAGCAAAACGGTTGCTGTTAAAGCAAAAATTCTGCTATTTTAGCAAGATATTTGCTAATTCAGCGAAATTTCCTAGCTGTCTGTATATCTACAATTCTGGATTGCTGAATGGCAAGCGCTTGTTAAAAGAGCAAGATTTTTGCTGTGATAACATATTATTCGCTAATTCAGCAACAAGTTTTGCCATATCAGCAAAGTAAATTTTCGAGGTTTGCTGTTTCAGCAACTTTTTTCTCTGAGTGTGTATAATTCGAGGCGTTGAACGACGAACGGAGCGAGAGTCTTGTGACTGGAAAACTGCGAGTGAAAATTGGAACAGTGAATAGCGCGTGGAGCGGAACAATTCTAATTGTAGACGTGCTACACTGAGAGAAAGGTACCTAGTTGCGACAACTAAATGTTAGTTGCCGCAGCTAGATTTTTATTTACGCTAGCTAGGCTCTAGTTGAGGTAAATAAAAGTCTAGCTGTCTGAAATATGAATAAAATGGTTTATTCAATAGGAATAATAGATTCAGTTATGACAAATAAAATTTAGCTGCCGCAACTAAATTTTTATTTACAGTGACTAAATTCCCTAGCTGTCGAATATTTGAATAGACCCTTTCTCTCAGTGTAGCGCAGCAAGTGTTCATCTTCAGATCAGTGTTGCAAAAGCTTTCGATTTTCTAGAGGAACATTGTAGAAATTACACGAAGAGATTCCTTCTTTAATGAAGATCGATTGATTCCATGAAATCGTCGTTATAAGGAGCTATCAAGTAGTCGACAAATCCATTACCACACGGAGAAAAATGCAGGTCGAAAATATAGTAATCTTTAATAAAAATTCGAGGATATTTCTTGAATTGGTAACAGAGATGAAAAGGTTTACAGTTTTGTTGAATTTCACTCGAAAAAAAATACAAAATCATCGATACTCAACGAACAGTAAGAAAAATATGAACTTCCCACAAGTCGCGCATGAAATTTTACAAATAGAATATTTACTTTGTAAAAGTCCATATTTTTTTCCAAGTTCTATTAAGTATTGATAATTTTTTCATTCTTCTTCGAGTAAGATTCTGAAAAAATGTGAACTGTTTTATCTTTTATTACAAATCTCAAAAAAATATATCCTCAAATTTCAAGAAATATTCTCAAGTTTTTATTGAAGATTACCATATCTTCGACCTACATTCTTTCTCTGTGTAGTCAAAATTTCGTGTCTTGCAATACCTTTCAAACAAATTTCAAATATTGTGAGACGTAAACTGTTTATGGGCTTGTCAAATCATTTGAAGGAACAAAATTTCAGAATTAGATTCTAGTTTTTTTGATTCAAACATTATTCTTCGCATTGGAACTCTTTTTGTTGTTATCCTAAAATTGTGGAATATTTTTCAATAATTGTGTATAGTTTTTTTGCTGTGAAAAATTTTCAAAATCACATATAATTATCTATCAACAGTTAGCGGTAAGCGATATTTTTTATACAAAATTGGTCGAGTTTATATCGAATGTTTCAAAATATCTCCACAATTTCATAGAAATCTTATGTTGTATACAACTATAGAAGTTTGAATCGATTATCAAAACTTGGGAGTGAAAACATCGTTTAAAGGATGTATTCCAAGATTTTGGGGCTTCAACTGAGGTTGGATCTGAGTATTTCGTTATTCGATTATTAAATCGTTTCAATAAATGATTCAAACTTCAGCAACATGAAATTTTATATAAATTATCGATATGCTGTATATGACAATTACAAAATCTTGTAGTTTTACGGTGGCATTTTGCATAAAGTTTATAAAAGTGCTGGAATGCAATTAGAATATCTGTTCGTAAAAATAAATTTGGTGAATATTTGTTTTTCAAACATCACATTAATTCGTATGAGTATGAAATCGTTGGGAATTGAAATACTCTTTAATTATTTTTCCTATACCTTTCGTAGTACTATATTTGTAGTGTTGTTTTCCATCCTACTAGCGTGAACAGTGAATAGGAAAAACAGAGAGAAAGAGAGAGAGAGGGAGGGGGAGAGAGAGATGCGAAGAAATGTATCAGGTAGATCATCCGAAGGTTATTCAAGAGTTCCATACACCTCACATTGTCAACAGAATTCATAACACGATCTTTATTGTACCGTAAAAAATTTTAAATCGCATGATTCGCTTCTTTTCCTTTCATATTATTATATACCAATCCCATATACAAATCGGTACATATCTCGATTATATACATTTGAGTTGAATAAAATTCAATTAAAAGGAGGAAACTGAAGACACGATCCGTGAGTTTAAATCGTTCTTTTCGGAAAAAAATGTACTACCGGTTGTTAAGGAAAGGATTAAAATTCTTTTCAGGCAACGGTCGACACAGTTTCTTTCTCGAACTAATGGGTCCTCGAGGGACACTATAAATGGTCCTTTAACCCTTTCTTGCAAGGTGAAACGCGGAGGGAAAAAAGTTGCCACGGAAATGAAGTATCGGGAAAAAATCGATCAAAAAATTCTTCTTTTAAGCCTTTCTCTCCGTAATCTCCTTTTCTCCTCATAATAAAACGACATTTTCTTTTACACAAACATCCGAGAAAGCATTTTACAGTTGCCGAAGAACTGACAATGTAAAAAACTTACGAGCGATGGCGACAGGGTGGGTCACTGAACAAATGTTTTTTCTTTTGTTTTTATGCGTCATTTCCTTCACAGAGTTTGGCGACGCTTTCTCGCTTCGCAACTAGGTAATCATTTTTTCTAACCCAACCCTTTCGGATTTATCTTTATACCGTTGTGCTTATTCGGTATTCTTTGATAGTATACCGTTCTAACTTAATTTCTATCCAACCGTCGGTTCGATATTTTACGGTGTGGAGGTAATCGGAATTTTAAAAAACCATCATACGAGCCTGTGAGATTCTCTGTGTTCATCTAAATTACTGTTATGTGGCATTTGGAGGGATTTTGTTTTAGGGATGGGATTTCTTTTTATTTGGATTTTTAATCGCCTTGGATGATTTTATGCGTCATGGTTTTCCGAGAAGAGGATTATCGAATAAATTTGGAGTGTATTGATTGAAGGTATGAGTACGAATTTATTGAATAGCTGAACAAATTTTGTTTTGGGTTGATGATGTGTTTTGTGGTATTTCATGGTTTGGTTTATGTACAGCGACTTTCAGGATTCACGGTGAGGCGAAAGGATAAGTTTCCACGTGGATCTTCATATAATTGAATCAGAATCGTATATAATAAGAATTCTTGGAGAAATCGATATCATTCTGAGCAAAATGCTTTATTCTTTCGCCGTTTGTTTGTGGAAAAAATGGAGTGTTCCGATCGACTGCATGGAAAAAATTGAAGGTCAGGAATCTAGTAATCTTTAATAAAAATTTGAGAATAATTCTTAAAATCTGAAAGTTTTTCTTGAATGCATCATAAAGACACAACGGTCCACTTTTTGTGGAATTTTATTCGAAAAACAATGCAAAATTATCGATACTCAATAAAGAATAGAGAAACATATGACCTTTCCAAAAGTCGCGCGTGGAATTTTACCGAAGTAGTAGCAAAATTTCAATATCCTACTACAATTCACTTTGTGGAATTTCGTATGCGACTTTTGGAAAGTTCATATGTTTCTCTATTCTTTATTGAGTATTGATAATTTTTCATTGTTTTTCGAATACTATTCCACAAAAAAGTGGACCGTTTTGTCTTTGTTATGCATTTGAGAAAAATTGTCAGGGAATATTATCAAATTTTTATTAAAGATTACTATATTTTCGACCTGCATTCTTCTCCGTGTGATGTAAACTTGCTCAAGAGCCACTATCAGGCAAGCTCAAGCTACACAGTAAAAAATTCTGTGTATTTCCAACACACGTGTATGACCCAGGAGGTCCTCTCGCAATCTATGTTGAACATTAACACAAGAATGTTTAATTCATACTGAAAATCTGTGAATTTCAGAATTTGATATGTAGTTTTCAACAAAAACTCTGAGTGAACCTCCTGTGATACAAAATTTTTGATATAGTTGAGATAAATACAAATAAATGTATCAACTATCAAAACTGTTATTAGTCTCAGTTCCTGAAATAAGATGATTCAAGAATGTTCAAAATCCATCCTTATCGTATTCGATGTCTCGAACAGGAGGTCGCATGATTCCTTTTTCAATGAACGGTCTTGATCTTCTCAGCTTTCAACAATTCCCATTTGTTATTACTTATTATCGTACAGTGTTTATATGAAACATATGTTTGATCTATTAAAATTCCTCATGTGGGAATGGAAACACGCGCCGCTACTGGCTGAATCCTGTTGCCGGAGTTGCCAGTACCGGCAAATCCAAAACTGCCATTATGGAGCCAGTTGAATTGACGGTACTGGCAAGGAGTCAAAATGATAACATCATTTTACATAAGGGCCAGTAGAACATTTACAACAGCGTCGGTACCGATTTTTAATGTGAGCCAATTATGGCGGAACTCTGACATGACAACAGAACCAATTGTTCTGCCATACCTGGATGAGAAGTGGTAGAGAGTCAAAATAATACATCCTATGTAGGAATTCAGACTCGACCCAGTACTGGCACAGTGCTGGTAATTGGAGATTCCCGGAGTTATATTTCAAGTGAGAAATAAAAATACATTAAATTTGAACTTCAAAACTTTGTGAATCTATTTTTCTCTCCACCGTTATCTGAAAAAGACGCTTTGGAAGTGTTTTCATGAGAGTTCACTGGGCAGGGATTGAACCCGGGACCTGCGAGTGAGAAACAGAGTCTCTATCACATCAGCTCATCTCCGAGTTGACAACGGACCACTTAAATTCCCATTTATTGTACTAATTCCCTTGAAGTCACGCAATTTACCATAGACTCCGTAGTGAAACAAGATTCTACCAATACTGGCTGATTGTTCCTTATCGAACGTATTGAATGATCATACCAACTTTGTCTTGATACTGGCGCGACTCCGGCTCACTACAACAATCAAATTGCCAAGATCGTGATTTTAATGTCAATCGACTACTGATTCCGTAGTCAACCAGAGTCACACCAATACTGGTACCATGTCGTCTATCGAACATTTCGAATCATAATACCAACTCTGGCTCAATGCTGGCGCGACTCCAGCTGACTACAACAGCCAGCTTGCCAGGATCCTCATTTAAACATCAATCGACTATCGATTTTGTAGTCAACCAGAGTCATATCATTACTGGCACATTGCTGTCTAACACACATATAGTATGATAATACCAACTCTGGCTCAGTACCGGCGTGACTCCGGCTTATTACTACAATAGCCAAGTTGCCAGAATGGTGATTTTAACGTCAGTTAACTGCCGATTTTGTAATCAGCTAGAGTCATATCATTACTGGCACATTGCTGTCTGTTGTGCATATGGAATGATAATACTGACTCTGGCTGAATACTGGCGCGGTACCATTTCTCTACATCCCGGGTATTGTCCAGACAGTATTCATTCGATACTGACCCTATACCGTGTGAAAACTGGCGAATGTTCGGCGACAGTTGAAAAACGGTAATGATTCTGAACAGGCACAGTTGTTTTTGCCGAGCTTTGGGAAATACAACCTCGTCAGTACCGCGCCATTTGTCAACTCTGGCTATTTCCACATGAGTCTATACAAGTTTTATTCAAATTCAATACAACTGAAAGGTACTTGTTGATCCCGTTTACTACTCGAGCTCTCACATCAACAATTTTCCAAGAAATCTGGAAATCGTGAACAGGAATTGAGGATATTTTATGAGAGCATGGAAATATTGATACTGTTGTTTTCTAGTGGTCTCTGAATTCCATCAGAATCGACCAATCACCCTGTTCCGTTAGGTAGTATGACTAATGGAAACAAAGATCAATTCAAGGACTAAGAGTCCTCTCGTTAGGGTAGACAAATTCGCTGTTGTCGATCATTTTTATTATCAATTATTACACTCTTTTAACGTGTGAGTGCTCACATAATCTCACCACCTACTGAAAAAAACAGAATAATATGACTATAACGCACATCATTCAGTTCCGGGCAATGATGTGAGTTGTAGCATCGTGTGCATAGAGGAGAATTTTATCGCTGATATAAAAACGCTATCGCGATTCTTGAAATTCTCATTGAGAAGATACGTTGAAAATCATGTGAATCTGATTCATAGGTATAGTTCGTAATGAACTGAATTAGATGAATACATTATTCAGACAATATTATCACATCCTTCATCGGCAGATGAATGTTGTCTCCCAAATAGTATATGGGATGATTCGGATCACGATTTGGATCATAAGTTTTTTTTTAGTCATATGAAACTCAGAGGCAACAATTGTGCAACAGCAGACTGGTACTGGTATATTTTGCTCTGAAGACTTTGTATATCCACCCAACGAAGACTGGATTCAGGGAGGTGGATGTAAAGAATGGTCTTGTGAAAAATGTGTCGGCAAGAAAAGTCACACAGAACCGTTAATTTGCCGCAAGCGTATGGAATACAATTCTTTCATTTATTTAATGTATTTAGGGTTCAAAAAAGAGTTCCAAACTGTGAATTCGTTTTGCATCAATATACGTTTCATTACGAATCGGATATCTGCCATTTCATGTTTATTTTGTTGTAAAATGAAGAACTGTGTATTCGAATATTCTCTAAAAAGTGATCCGATTCGCCTCGATCTACCCTACTCTACTAACAAAGAATAAGTTGAGTTTCTTTTCATGAGATTTCGTCCAAGATTTCTATAACAATCCGATAATTTTCTGATGGAAAAGGATCAATTTTTCCCAAGTTAAGCACTTTTATCAGAATATCAAAGCAATGGCAGAGCGATATCAAGGCAGACCAGATAGTCATGCAAAGGCTAATCACTATTGGGCAACGAATATGTAGATCATCCTTGGAGAAAAGATGTGTTTGAGAGATGCAAAGAACTCTTTATTCGTTATATATCTCTTTTTTCCATCACAATCGGTTGAACGATCGATATTTCCACTATTCTTTTGCAACATGATTCATACCGTTAAATAAATTGATGGAGTTACTCAAGAGTAGGGTGAGTGTTAGGTGAGGGTGAACAAAGTGATTGTCCCGATACAATTATCACGCTAGAGAAGAGGAAGATGAAAACAAATGCACGTGCTGTTCAAAGGATTTGCGTAGAGTCCGGTATTCACCCGAACCAACTCTAAGCGTGAGATCTTTACGACAAGTATCTTGGTGAATATTTTTCCTTAGAAAAATTTCTCTTTTGAAGTCTTCGAGTTGCAAGATTTCTCCAATTTTTTTCATCTCAAATGGGATTGGGTTTATTTTCGAAAAATTTTTTTTCGAACGACCTTGGAGGTTTTTCCCCTCTCGAAACATTATAAGAATTTGACAAAAACTTTAGATGATATCTTTGAAAAAATCTCGAGGACAATATAGAGATGACGAATGACACTATTTGTCATTGAAAGAGAGATTTATTTTGAGGAAAAATTTATAACTGAAATGAGTAATTTTCACTGTTTAGACTTCTGGGGAAAAACAAATCTCCTTCCAAAAGAAGAATTGTGATTGAGGTATTCTGCAGATCGGGAAAATATTTCTTTATACCAGTTTTCATACATGTGTACGCTACAAGTTGCCCTTCGAATGGACACATCACATACTCTCAGTACAAAGACAGAGTAATTATTACAGAGGTTTCGATCGATTTCCCGTTTCATTGACGAGGTTTCCAATTAGCGGTCGTCCGCTTATTGTTCGGAACCTTTTCAACCCTTCCAATATATACATTTTATTGATGGTCTTTTACAACCACTTGGAGTATATTATTTTAAATTAGAATAATCAACATTCTCGTGGTCTAATATTCCAAGAATCGATACCATGTTTCCAAGTAGATATGGCCAACCGCAAAGTGCATCACGTACATATATTTTAATCGACATTTTCAATTATGATTCACCTACTGACTCGAAATACCATAATTTGACATCAACGAAGCACCGATTCTTCGCTCATTGTTCTGAAAACCCCGTTGCTTGTTATTACAATGTAGTCCTTTTCCACGAGTTTTGAGGTATAGTATACGTTACTTGGCCTCGGTTCATAAGATTACGGGATACTATTTTAGATGATTTACGAGGTTACAGTTTTTATGGTCGCTCCATTGACTCGAGTGCCGTTAACCATTGATGACAACAGGGTTAAGGGAAAGTGGCTTCTGTATTCGTCTTGCTTCCACGTTTTACGCCCATTTTCCCGCTTTATTTCCCTTCTAACTCGTCTTGCACGTTCCAAATAATCCGTGCTCTGCGTGCATATTATTATCCCGAATATCCTTTGCACCTTTGTGACGAGAAAACAGTATATCCTCTGTTAGGGATGAAAACGTATTCGAAATGGGTAAAACAAAGCATCACCTCAAAGGTTTACAGTTCCAACATATTTTCAAACGATGACATTTATTTATTAAATTCTCTTTTATTTAATGTGATTTGATTGATTTTGTAGTTTAGCCTGAATTTTTCCCCATGCTTCTGTGGAACTGTCATAAACTTTTATAATCATCGTGAATTTCATGGTTTTTACATTATAATGATGATAATATATTGTACTTGATTGTGTGGTCTACTTCGATTATATATATATATATATACGAGGAATGATGATCTATCGATTAATACATCAGATATCGTGGATATTTCTACCATATTCAATAGACTCAGGTAATAAGTATATGGTATTAAGGGCTACATGTACCAGCCTTGGAATACCTTCAGATTTGAATTGAAGAATCATTCCCTTGTACCATCAAAACAACTTCAATTATTCTTTGAAAAGATTTTAAAACAAACTATCAATTGATAGACAAAGTTTTGAAAATTTAGTATCTATACTGAACTGTAACTAAATCCATTATCCAAGTTATTCACCACAGAAGCAGTAAGGTGAATTGTTCAGGATACAAAGTTCAGGTGAAAAACTCTTTCTCTTGAAACTTCGTAATGTCCAGTGCGATCTCTCGATAAGAACGTTTATTATTTTCTCTAAACGCGAGGGAAGAACCGTTCGAATGAGACAGAGAACCAGCGTTATTATTGAGAGGTCGCACTGTAAAAGGAAACAAACAAAATTGTCTCAACGTAGTTTATTCTCCCCTACAAAATTACACAAAAAATTGTAGCAGCAATGTTCCAGCATAAATAGGAATAAATAAAAATCTGAAAGACAGAATAATTTTTCAAAGTGACGATTGCAAAACAAAATTAACCATCCGAGTTGAAAAATTTGAACGATGTTTGTCCTCTCATTCTATTTTCAGGCTTTTGTCCTGATTTTTGAATGAGGCAGATAAGAGCGAATGGGAGTGATTGGGGAGAAATTCAGACTAAAATCATGCAAAAGCGCTGTTTTTGTCCGCATTATTCAACAATTAGAAAAAAATCAGTCCAAAAACGAAATATGAAGAAGAAAAAAATCGTCCCAATTTTTCGACTCTGGCACTGAAGTGATGAAGAACCCTCCCGTAATTTTTATATCGCAGGATACTCCATGATTGTGTTGTCAATATGAACTATGGACGGAAGATCAGTGATCGGATCATTTTTGCAGATCAGTGAAAACTCAATCTACACGGAGAGAAAAATTACATTATAAATTACTATTTAGCTAGCACGTACGGGACAGACTTGCGTACATGATGTCATTTAGTCAGACACTTTTTAGAAATCACTATATTTGAGAAGACCTAATGGGAGAACTCTTCCATATTGTACAGATTTTGAGCTTCCGGAGTGGAGCCGCGTCTGGAATCGGTTTGTTGCCGACGTTTCGCCATCATTGCAGCTGGCTTCTTCACGTCGGCGAAACGTCGGCAACAAACCGATTCCAGACGCGGCTCCACTCCGGAAGCTAAAAATCTGTATCTTCTTAAAAGTCGCGAAAAAACATCCAGCCAACCATCGCTGAAACAATTGATCATCTTCCATATTGTACTATCAAATATAGTAATTTTCAGAAAGGGTTTGAGTAAATGATATGTAGGTAAGTCTGCGCCCGTGCGTGATAGCAAAATAGTAATTTATGATAATACTTTCTCTCCACATACTGAGTAATTCGGAATCCCCGTACCCTTTTCTGAGAGCAGATTCTTGGTAAAATTCCGAAACGATTTTGATCTGGACTATTCTGAGCTGATCCTTAAGATCCGGAGATATGAGCATTTTTTGAGTTTTTGAAAAATCCAAATATTCCGGAAGAATTATATCTTTGACATTTGAATCCAATATCAGTTCCTAAGGCAGATCACGGGGTATTCCTGGAAAACAAATACAACTCATTTGGCTTCCTTCATTGTGGAGTTATAGCGATTGAAAGTTGTGGAATTCTGATTAGCTGGAATGCAAAAAATTCACAACCGCTATAACTCTACAACGGAACACGCTGAATTGGTTTTATTTTCTTCCACGCATACCCCGTGATCTTCCTCAGAGAATGATATTGGATTCAAATGTCAAAGATATGGTCCTTCCAAGATATTTGGTTTTTTGCAAATAATCCAAAAATGCTCATATCCCCCAATCTAAGGGTCAGATCAAAATATTCCATACCAAAATCATTCCAGAAATTCATCGAGAATCTGCTCTCAAAAAAGTGTACGGCAAATAGTCATTTCTTTAATCGAATTTAGATTGGAAGATATCAAAGCAATCCATTGAATGTAAACCTTCCCAGGTGTGTATTAACGGCGGGCCCAATCTGAGCCCAGGGTGGGTGCCCATGCTGCCCAACGTGATAACATCGTTCCCAGCTTGGCTGTATTGTTTTGCCCGAGGATTGGTAACACCATGGGACCAGCATGAACCCAGACTAGGCAATCAATACTGCCCCTTCCTTTTGTTTTGAAATTGGAAAATTGCCTTGAATTCTACCCCAGCGGGTATCTTTCAATAGACATAAGGAACATTACACCAGAGATCAGTTAAAGAGATTACTAACGATACATGAAAATTGAGGTCCAGTTTCTATTTGGTGGTATCGCGCAGTGATACCAGATTCAACGAAATTGACCCCTCCAACACCCTCCACACAATCAAATTTCTTTTGCAACACAGCACTGAATTTCTCAGTAATATTTCTAGAATATCACAATGTCTCGCTTAGAACCTTCTATGTGAGATATTTATACAAGATCCTATAGATATTGCACTCAGTAAACACACGCACGTTTTGAAAACGTCAAAAACAGTCACTAACCACACGTTGTGAATTAGTGATATTCTTGCGTTGATTCAACGTAAAAATGTCGCGGCAGATCACGTGTTTTTCAACCATAAAATAACGTCATATCAACGGTTTGAACATCGTTTAAAAGACGTCAAATATTGACGTGTCCTAATGATGGTTCTAAAACGTGAATTAAATCCAACTAATTATTTTGAAAACTTTTCATTCAATATCGAGAACAATAGTATTTCTAAGTATGCCACACTATTAACTATCGTGCTCTTTGTTGAAATTGTAACCATTGTTCGGTTTCGTTCGACATTTTTAGCAGAATATTTTCAATTGAAGTTTAAACACAAGGTGTTATAAACACATTTCAAACGCGTGATTCAAACCCGTTCGAAGCACGTTTTTGGAGGACGTCGTTTGATGGTTATTTTTGAATATTAGTTTAAATTACACGTCATCGAAATGTAATTTCTGGTCGTCTATGTCCTTATCAAATTTGAACTAAAAATCAACGTTATGAAATCAACGACTGACGTCCGTTTGACAGTCTAACGTTCTTTCAACGTTGAAATAACGCGTGTGTGTTTATTGGGCAGATACAATATCATATCAAAAATGTTCTGAGAATCTTCAAATTAGGACTTTGCACGTATACTGATTTGTAATGTTCTGGAAATCTACGATGGGGAATATGCTAAATTTGTCGCAAATGAAATATTCTGAGAATATTACAGTAGCAATATTTTATGAAGCAGAATGGATTTGCGTACATCTGACCCAGGACTTAGTAAAATTTACAATTCGAGATCGGAAAAAACGCCTCTCCTCCCGCTGTGCAAGGTATTATCGCAGTCACATTGTGACAATATGGCCAACAGCTTAAATCTACTTGATATGCAATATACATTTGCAACGTCCCATGCGGCACATCCAAGTCACCTTGTTGCGATGATCTTCAATCCACATATCATCGCACCGAAATTATTTTTGCAAACATCTCTTCTGTAAAGTACATGAATGATGTTGGAACATCACTTGGTAATGTTCCAAATGCAGATGAAAAACCACATTGTTGCCATGTGCTGTAATATTACATGCTCAGTGGGCTGCGACCTATGCACTCTTCGTTTCAGAAAATTCTGAATCGATTGGTCTATTAGGACCTTGAATAAGTTCTCGCTGTTTCATCACAGTTGCACTGATAGTACTCCGTGCTTCCCAGACAAAAATTCCCGGTTGGTTGGGATTCCCGGGACCCGCCAGGTTCTGGCCAGGTCCTGCCCGAGATCAGCCAGGTCCTGCCTGGAACCCCTCTGGTTCCCGCCCGGGACCAGCCAAGTGGTGACTCGAGCGGGAATCTGACAGGTCCCGAGCAGGAACCAGAGGGTTTCCAGGCAGGATCTGGCTGATCTTGGGCAGGACCTTGCGGGTCCCGGCCAGGAGCCTAAGTCCACATGCGAATTTAGGAATTCCGCCCACCCGGGAATTTTTGTCTGGGTTGAAATTTCAAATGGTGACGCACTTGCAAGGAAGTACTGTATCTAACCTGAAATTTCAGTGTATGATAGTTCAATTTAGTGTAAGCAAAATGATTGTCTATTAGTTTTGAAAATGTCTACTTTTGTGCCAACTGAAGTGTATTTGCGGGGAATTTTATTGCACTACTTTATTGAAAAAAATCTGCAGCACAGTAATGAAGCACCTCGGATTCTTGTTGAGACTTATGGGACAACCCAGTGAACAATATGTTATCATCAAGAGGTCTTGAAGATTTACCAAATATGTGTGGGAGGTGAGATAGACCTTTCAGGAGGTTAACATGAGGTTATCAGAATGTTATCACCTGCGTCGATTTCTGAGGAGAATAAGAGATTGTCAGAATGTTATCCAAACGAACTCTTTAAGAGGATCTTTCTCTGAGATCTCAGAGGAAAGATACTATTTGGATATCAGTACGATAACATCACTAGAACTCTTGTAAAAGAACTCGTCCTCTCATAACTGTTCACTGGGAATGCTCTGTCGGATAGGTTTCGCTTCGATGAGAAGTTCTACCTCACCCGCCGGATTCACCTGAAATAGCCCTTTCGAATTTTCACCTATTCCGTTCGATGGCACATGGCTTAGCTGACCAGCGTTTTCATTCTTACGAAGAAGCTAAAAAATGGGTCGATTCTTGGATAGCCTCAAGAGACACGTCTTTTCTCTACCGCAGAATTCATATACCGCCAGAAAGATGGGAGAAAGCTGTCTCTAGTGATGGGCAATACTTTGAATGAAACGTTTTTGTTCCTTATATTTTAAATGAAGTTTTTATTTTGTAAAAAACAGTGAGAACTTATCCAATGTCTCAATATATCCCCCAGAGACAAATTCTTGATATTTTTCCATCATTTTGCTCCAGCACTTGGTGAACTTTAAAGGTGCAGTTTTCAAAAAAACGTTCCTCTCAAGTGCTTTTCATTTTTCATTTCGAAGGACCTTGAATCGATTACACAGGCCTACAAAATTGAACTTTTTGTTTGGTGCAACAACTGTATCATACTTTTCCGAAGTATTTTGGCGCGCTGAATCCGAATCTGGCTTCAAAATTGCATTATTACGTGTGGTTTTTGAGATATTTTAACGTCAAAGTGTGAAAAACACCGTTTTTCGACATATTTGAGATTACGTGACGTCAGAATGTAATTTTTTCTCATGAAACTAGTAGATGCACCTCAAAATATAATCCATCCCCTTCCGAATGCCGTTGAGTTTGCTCGAATATCTTTTTTTTTACTGTGACACGACAATTTGAAATTTGTGTGTTCATGGATTTAGTGAATAGGTGAAATAACACAATTTTCAAACTGTCGTATCTCAGAGAAAAAAAAAGATATTTGAACAAACCTAATCGCATTTGGAAGAGAATGACTCATATTTTGAGATAATTTGAAGAATGATTTGATAAAATGTTGTTAACGTGTGGAATAATTGAATAAAACGTTTCAAAATCGTGCATTTTCATTTTATTTTACACCTGCGATTTCTTGAAAACTATACGTAGCATTAAAAAAATGAGTATATTTCCAGAGTCAGGGTATCGAATATACTCACAATCTGCTTTAGTTTTAGCGGCACCAAAATCATTGTAGACCTGTGTTAGTCTATATCCCATGGCAACAAATTTTGGATGTTTTGCCATCGATCTTATTCAGCACTGATCTTATTCAGATTCTGAACCGATCGGTCTATATTTCACGGAAACGAATCCTTCAAACTCTCATTACGATGATTACGACGAATGGTACTTTGAGAGTGGTGTCGTCATCTCGGAGATTCGCTGATGTGATAGAAGTCTTGACCCTCACTCGCTGGACCCAGGTTCAATCCCCACTGGGGGAAACCTCTAATAATCGACTTTCAATGCAGGTTTTCTTCCACTCAAAGTGATTTTGGCCGAGCTCATTCAACTTTCGAGAAGTGAACTTGGCAGAAATTTGTTTCCAACCCAAAGTAATATTTTGTAAGCTTTTTAACGTACGTGATTGTTACATCTTTTCGCGCACAGAATATCGCTGAAATGATCAAAACAATATTTCATAATGTCTCCAGAATGTTACCTCAATGATTTCAGCAATGTTTCAGAATATCTCCAGAATATTACAAAGATGGTGACATGAGACATCCTGCGGACATTCTGATAATCTTCTTAAGATGTTCTTCAGAATACCACACATTCCAAATGTAATATTTTGACAATATTGCTGGGGCATCCGGTGCTGTATGGGTTGTCGGCGGTTTCATCGTGCGTGTGAAATTTCTGTATAGATGGGTGTGATGGAAAGGATAATCTCGTTGTATCTGGCATAAGAGGTATCACGTTTTCCGTTTATCCTCTTATGCTTATTGGCCCAGAAGAAAGATTCAACTCATCACACAATTTTCTTCAAAAAAAAAAAAAAACAAAACGTGATACGGACCATGATTTTAACATTGAGTTAGCAATTTTTCTAATTCATCTCTAAGTACACTTAAAAAAAGTGATGAAATATTTGATTCTTGTTCTGATAACTTGAGTCTGCGTATCAAACGTTCCCCTAATAGAAACATTGATAAAAAATGTTGGACAGAAGGTTCCTGATCCCTTCAAAAGTGTTTTTCGATATATGTAGAGTAAATCAGAGGATGAGAACGCACTTTCCCGCTCCACTACAGCACGAAATAATACATCAAACCTCATTTAGTCAAAGAAGATTTAAAGATTGTAATTGGATCTTCATATTCCTTTCGCGTGAACGAGATTTGATGTATTACTCTATGCTGTAGAAGAGCGAGAAAATGCGTGATCTCACCTTTATTTACCCTACATCTCATATTATACTCAAAATCAATTTTAATCAGATCCAACGAGAAATTTATGTCTCGTAGATGTAGGCCTGCCGATAAAATCTTAGCCAGTTCACCGAAAGCAGAGGATTCAAAAGTTATAAATCTAGAGACAACGATCCACGAACAAGAAGATTTTGTTATTGGAGCGTTATAACGTTGTTCCAATGAAAGAATTGTAAAATAAAAACTGTTTCAAGGAAGAGTAACTTACAATTTTGAAAAATCCATCATAAAGATGATTTGTGATTATACAACGGTAAGTTACGATATAATCCGTTTAGTATCATCCTCAAGTCAGTCTTGAGAACATTTGTATTTATTATTAAACATAAATTTAAATTCTATCCGTCACAAGGAGGATGATACAACGTACGCGAAATATATAAGAGACTCATTGAACGACCAAAAGTCCGTCGTAAAATCGTTCAAAAGCCAGCTGGCACGTTATGTCAACTCACGCTGTGAGGGATTAAACAATCTGCTTTAATGCCGATGCTATAAGTTAATTTTTTTTTCCTAGGAAAAACCTCTTGCCGTTTGAGGGCGGCGGTGGTCAACGATGTCAAGGGGTAGAGAAGGTAAAGATGAGGTCATAAATCTAATTTGTAATTATAAAACAAACGCGACGTGGCGTACAATGATCTCTTAGAATCCCTGGCGATTCTATTTTGCTTGAGGAGAAGGATTATGAGAACCTTTGAGGAAATGCCAACGCTTGGGCGTTTATCGATAAAATAACAGGACAATTTTTCCAAGCTCTCGTGCTCTTGTTCGGTTCTTTAATCCAATGGAAACTTACTCGGCGGGAGGTCGACATAGAGAAAAAAGTACACACTTGATCCTGCGGTGAATATTTTGATTAATTCGTAGATTCAATAGAGTTCTCATCGGCTCTCAAATATTGTTGCAACAAATTATTGGGATTTACGAACTTCAAAGCTAATTATTCTGGGCTTATGCGAGAAATACTGTATAGGAATACACCTAGATAGAAAAACATTCTCTGAATATTTTGTAACATAAGGTGCCATAAACATACTATCATGACATTTACTCAGTTTGCGATAGTGCATAAAATTTAAATATTATGTGTTAAATATTAGGTGTCATCATCGCAGCTTATCACCACCACGTTTACTTTCGGTTATTTTTTGGTTCGGTAAAAATTTGGCCAGAAAATGGTTACCCAGATGGTTTTTACCATATAATGACCCATTTGTGACCGAAAACTAATTGTTGCTCAGAACAAATCTCCCATCAAAAGATAATCAAAAAATGTGGCCTGTTTTTAGAATCTTTTCGGTATTTTCGAGGTAAAAACCCAGAAAATTACCACGAAATAACCGAAAAATCATCAAAATTGAGATTGGTTGGGTTTTGGTTAATTTTTGTTGAAAAAAATGTTCCAAACGACCAACAAGTTACCAAAACCAAGATTTTTCACGAAAATGTAACCGAAATTTTCGGTCGCTTGTCGGTTCACCCAGATCCGCTGGGGCAATCACAATGCTTCAAACGGAAACACCTTGATAACATGATGCGAACATTCCTTTGCACGCGTGCCACTATTCCGAGAAATTTTTCTCCGGATAGTGACAAATTTCTTGAATTGTTGTATTCTTTTGAAATATCATGAACAGTTTCCTTCACATTTTCCTATGTAATGAAATCATAAGAAATAATTTTCCAATTCTTAGAGGGAATATTCCATAGTAGAATATTGGTCTGGAGATAATCAGAGGGTTGGAGGTTAAACATCGTTTTCTAATGAGAAGATTCCGCAACTCTTCCTTGAATTACTTTGAATGATTCCTTACGCAACAAATTCAGACTTCTTCAAGATACATTCGAAGATATGGTGGAAGAAAAGTCCCATGCAGGTATTGACAAGGCTGAAAAAGACTTAAGCTCGTCCTAGAGTTGGCACATGTGCCTAGAACAAGCCTTGGCTAAGAACCAATGGCCTCATATCATCCCATGATTGTCCCATTGATCCAAATAATCAGCGGTCATAATGCATTTGTGATATTCCGAGAACGGCGATTTGTGCGAAAAATGTACACATGAGTGCATAAACCATCCATGCTCACCACACAAGTGATGCTGATGAGCAGTGATTTTATAATAGCTGAAGGCTTGTGCGTGATAGTTTGCCCCAGTCTGATCCAAGCTTAGCTTGATAGTTGTGTACATTACACTGAGAGAATTCTCTGATGTTACTTTTACTTAGTACAAGCTACTGGAAATTTGATTAATTCAGCCCAGAAAGTATAGTTCATACAATTAAGTGATGAATCAACTATAATTTCTTGGTTGAATCAACTAAATTTTTAGTAGCTGTCACTAGGAATGTTTAGTTGAGATGTTTTAGTCACAATAACTATAGAAATTCGTCACAGGGTAAGATATATATCATAGCCCACATAGCACCACAGTCCCAGTAGAATTCATGAAGAATTCTTATTGAACTAATTGTGTTCTTTATGAATTCTTCAATAATTCTTCTGGAACTGTGGTGCTGTGTGGTAGTTGATTCAAACAGGGGAGAAGCTTCCGCGATTCTAACATGCTACCATTCAATGTGATCACCATAAGTGATTAACTGATTTTCAAAAACACTGATCAAGATTTCAAAATGTCTCAATTCATTTTCAAAACTATTGATTCAAATACTTTGAATCAAACATATATTTTCAACAGCTACTCACTATTTATGAAATAGCCTTACAAACATTGTCGGGGAAAATTCATTCCAGATATGTGAATTAATTTCTTTGCACATCAGGTGAACAGAATGGATACAAATAATATTTCTGATGATCTTATGAATCTTACGATTTTATATTGACATTCAAATTGTTGAGTATGTGATAATCAAACACCACATAATGAGACCACCCCTGTGTCACCATTAGTTGTCCAGGCAACTTCTTAGAGTAAAATCAGATCATTATAAGAATAAATGTATCATGATCCTTAAGTAGAAACTCGTTAGTTCGGGCATAATAATTCAACGTTGGACGGAAATCGATTGAAACAACCTGTTTAAAAGAGTCCATTGATTCTCGCGAAATGTGATTGGATCTTAGACAATGTTCTGATCGAATTTCAATTACCGGTGATTTGTCAATGAGATTTGGTAAGACGAATGAATTCCTTCAGTGTGATTCCGATTGAATCTTGAATCAAATTTCATTGAATTTCGAACAATGTTCTGATTAAATCTCATGTAATTTCATTGTCAGATTTGATGGATTCTTTCAACCAGAGCACCTAAGAACCCGAGGTCTTCAGTGATAGTACAAGCTTGTTTCAAGCTTGGCACATTCGTTGTACAGTTTCAACTTGATTCTCGTACGTTAAACTGAGGAAAAAATTCATCAACTGAAATATAGATCAATCACTTCTCTCATCAAAATCCTTAAGATCAAAAATGCATTGTTTGATGCTCGGTGAATCAACTGAAACAAGTCTGGGCCGATCTCGTCATTCCCCAAAGAATACGCGTGGTCACGATAACATTTAAATGACATCATTGTGATTCCCGGTGGTTGTAAGTTGTGTTCCATGGGTTCTCAATCGTGGGTCGACCTCGGTGAGAATGGTCAAGACGAGTCTCGACAGGTCTTGTGCCAGCCTCGGTCCACGATCCGTTCCAATAAACGATTCAAATCTGAACGGCTCCGTACTGGAGAAAAAACCTAATAAAATGTAGCAATTTGTATGAGGGGAAATATGAAAACTTTTGAATTACTTAAACTCTCATTTTGTGCGTCACGTGTCATTGGTGTGTCCCATCGGAAAAAAAAGAAAAAACAGAAACACACAGTCAGAATGATGATTCAGAATAGGCGCCACAATGCTTGCACTCTCACTCTCACATTTTTTGTCCGTTCAACACTAGCAGGAAGTATTGAGAACATTAAGATAATCTTGGATACAAGATTACATTATTTATTGGATGTTCGAAATGACTTATGTACTGTATGTCACTAGGTTATGCACAGTTCAAAGAACTTTTAATCGCATAGATTATCGATATAGATTTTTGAACAATAAAAATACTTTAAGGATTATCAACAGAAAAGCGTATTAATTTGAATTGAAAAGGGGAAAGAATGATTAGTATGTTTGGATTTTGCAAACAACATTGAGTGATATGTACCCATACAGAAATTTACCATTGGCGTTCGTATGGCGCAATGCAGATAAAGTATGGGCGAGACTCGGCAACCAAGCATGGCGCAACACTGGAATGATAACATCATTTTATAATTTATCAATGTGTTTTTCCAATGGAGTTTCATCATTGATGCAGGAATGGCAATGGAATAGACTATCGTTGGAAAACAATGGAAGAATTTGTTTATCAATGTTGCGCCAATGATAAAATTGTAAACTATAATTAACCCAAAAATATATAAAAAGTATGCGCATTTCACAATATCAACAATATATTTTATTTGGGATCTTATTGTATTTTCTTCATTTATCTGTAATCAATTCGATGTTTTTTGTCGTTAAAGTTTGCCATGAGAAGTATACACAATATGGATCAGGAGTAGGAGGCCTCTGGTGTCACCTGTAACAAAGAACGATCAACTGTTGTTCCAGAGAATTATTTGAGTCTTGTATATTCCTTTTATACATCTCTCACTACTCGCGAGAAACGCTCGATCGGTAACTCAGCTAGCAATTCAGCCATCAAAAGTTAAAATCAAAGAACATGCCAATATTGAGCCATACTATTACCAATGATAGGCGCTACATTGGAAGATAACTTGTATTCAGACTAGACTAAAGTTTGTGGCAATATTCAACCACGTTTCAATCAAAGTGATCCTGACTTTCAATAGAATCTATCGTTAGGTCAATGTTGAACCAAGGATGAGCCTGGCAAGCGCCAAGCCTGGCAGAATTGTGAATCAATGGTGGGCTGACAACCGAAATTCGTTGAACACCGATATCGGTGCAATATTATATTCTTTGTTGATCAACATTGAATATTTATAGATTGCCAAGCCTTGCCTGTCTACATTGCGCCAAACTATATTCTATTGTCAGCATTGACGGAACCTGAAAATTTTTATATGGGCAGTGTTGTTTCTTATGGAAAAAAATCGAGAAGAAATTGAACAGTTTTCTGCGTCGTACACATCCCTGGTCTCGCATTCAGGTTGCATTTGAAAATTTGATTGATTCGTTGATAGCCACTCACTAAAATTCACTAGAAATCCTCGAGAAGCTCCGTCTCATGTGAAATAAGCCTTGGAAATATTAACAAAAATATAAGATACATCAATAAAACAGCAAAGACAAGTATGGACCAAAATTCGGATGATTTAGTTAAAATGATCAGTTATTTCACAGCCAGCAGAGATGATCAATATGAATTCATGAAGATTTCTCCAAGACCTCTTAAACAGTCTCCGTCATGCGACTAACAATAAATTCAATATGAGTGCAATGAATTCAAAATGAGAACGTATTGAATATCTGAAGAATGCATGATGGAGTCTCGATATGAGTTCTTTCTGAACCTTATGTCGTTCTTTAAGACTTCATTTTGAATGTATATCATTCATATTGAACTCCCCACACAGCACTTTTGGTCCCCAAGATATCTTGAAGGACTGTTCAGAAAAGTTTTACGGAGTCTTATGCAACATGGAAAGATATCCTTAAGATGTCTACAACAGTTCTGACTTCTAAAAGACAACTGAAAGGTATCTTTTAGAAGATCTAAAACTTTTCTTCCGAGATTATATCTTTTAGACATCTCATAGAAATCTTTTAGAAGTAAGAACTGTTTTGGATCTCTTAGAGATATCTTTTCATGTTCCATAAGATCTTTTAAATTTGGCTCAAGATATCTTTTAGGACTGAAATGCTGTGTGAGTCATTATTAGTCGCATTGGGGAGCTCTTTGCGGAGACTCTTGTGCTGTCTGGGACAGTATCCTAGAACCCCTAAATTATTTGTATCGTTTGGTTTGTCATGTTCGATCTTCATTTGGTTTCAGCACAATAAACGTCTATACATCTAATAGATTTCGGAGAAATTACATATTTTCGAAATTTCTAAAAGCCAGCTCCTAGATTTCTTTTACATACTCAAATGTAACATGAAGCTTCAACGAACGTTCAGATTAGACCTTTATCAAAGTTTCAAAGAAATTCAGAGACAGGTGTATTGAAGAGAACTGTACGTTGAACTTTTCAGAGGGATTCAGAGAGATTCAAAAGAATTCAGATCAATGCAGAGAATAAGAAATTGGGTAAACTTTTTAGTTGAAAATTTCAGGGAGTTTCAGAGAGATTCCGAAAGAATCGGCGGATGTGCTGTTAAGGTAGTTACGGGAGCCATTTTTTAGTTTTTACAGACACTCACTTATCTGTGCAGTCACCGTGACAATTTTCTCCTGTAGTAGCTGATAAATGACTATAGTTGCAATTATTTTAGCTATAGCAATGAAAAAAGGAGCTAAAAGGGTGAGTAACTGTCACAGCTATTTCATTTTTTTGCATGTGCACATCTACCGGAAATTGATTTCCTATCCCGGTATCTGCACATAAAAAGACTTCGATGATTTTTCACAGCGTGCATGAGAAATTTTTTCTCAAACAGCGCAAAATTTGTGGAGAATTTTTCGAGAACTTTATTTGAACCCTGAAGTTTTTGATAAGTCCTTCGAAAATTCACTAACGAGCTGTGCGTTATATGGGTTAAAATTGTTCAAAGAAATCTTTCAGCATGGAAAGAAAAATTCTCGCTGAAATAAAGATTTTTCAAAATCTGCTTTGGCAGGAAATACAAAACATTTGCTGTTACAGCAACATGCTGATATTCAATCCAGAGAAATTAACAATTGTTGAAAGGAAGAGCTACTGAATCTCAAAATTCTTATAACTCCACAAAAATTAATTTTTTCCAGAAGTACTTTTCTTTGTTTAGAAACTTATGAAAAAGTCAGGAAATTTCAATTCGGAGATTCCATCCTAAGTTGGTTATTTCGTAGTTATCCCAGAATAAATACGTTGTGAACTATTCGGTATCAAATGCATTCACTATGATCTTGAATTGTCTAGGGGATTACGAGCACCCAAGAAGAAGTCAAACTTTCCAGAAGTCAAACACAATTGCTAACGATGAAAGGATAGTAGACCGATATCGTACAATTACCTCGTGCCTTACCTGAACTGCTTACTTATAAAACTATATAGGACCAATATAAAAATTAAATGAGGGTTACAAAGTATGAAATGACCTACCATTAAGTTTGACTTTTAGATTAAGCCTTTATAGAAATACCTTTTGACACCTTTCATGTTCTTTATGAGTATTGAATAAAACTTTTCCATAGATTTTAATCGTTATATGGTATTATCGGACAATTCATTGAAATTTTCATGGAAGTGTCCTTGAAGAAGCAAGAAAACAAAATCTCGGACATCGAATTTTCATATTTTTCAAATGTTCAATTCGATTAGGAGGTTCGAGGAGATGATGCAGTCAGTGCGCGATGTTTCATTGTCACTCACAATGTTTTCAATTTCGGCTCGATGTCGGGCCGAGTTAAACAGCAACATCAGGTGCTCGCGAGGGCTGTAAAGCACACGTGTGTTGGTTAGGTATTGATACTCACTTGGCGAACTCATAAAGTATTGCGGTTGAGATCTTTATTAATCACGAAATAATAAAATTTTCTTGAAAGCTTCGAGCAAATGCGAAAAATAAAAGCATGTAATCAACATAATCCACATGAATCAATTAATGAATTCAGAAAAAGTAATTCCACCCGAAACCTCCTCTCAGAATTCATCAATGATATTATATGAATTCAAAATGAATCCGTGGTAAATACCTTCATGCTCAGGAAGCACTCCTATTGAGGCTCCATAATGAAATCTTCGGGTCTTCAACACGTTTTCATTTTGAAATCATAGACTTTGTATCCACCCAAAGCAAATCGATACAAAAATAAGGATATCCTCCTGATTTTAATGCAACTTCTCTGATGTATGGTATCATAAGGATTCCTCCCCATTTGAGGGGGTCCGTCTTCGTGGCGAAAGAATTTTCATTCGTTCAAAATACTCTCAATCGTAGAGACGTATTCTCAGTTGAAGAAGAAAAAAAAATAAAATATCTTCTTTGATTGAGAGGGATTTTCCTTCTCATTTTCAGCCCTGGTAAAGAGCACCTATTGAATCTAATTAGGTAATACAACCTTTGCAATGGCAAATGACCATTCAAACTCATTGAACCCATTAAAAAACCGGTTTGAATGGATTTGAATGGTGATGTGTGGTGGGTGTGTTAGTCGAATGATGAGAACTCTTCAAAAGTTCTTCGAAAAGTCTCCATGAATTCAAATTGATCACTTGTGTTGGTTAAATATGAACAATAATCAATTATATGACGTGAAATTTGTGGTTCAAAGTCCGAAAGCTCTCCGTTCCCGAGCAGAAAAATTGTATGGCCAGCCTCATGTTCATTATGGGCCCGATCGGGCAGTGATAGGGTTCATCTCACTTTGGCACACCTGATCTGGTCCTGGTGAGGCCATGATTTGGCACGCTTGATTAAGGTCAACCAGATCTGGCCCTGCTAGGTTTGTAATTTGGTATGCCCTATCATAGTTCATTACATCGGGCTCTGATACAACGGTGCGTTACATTGCATATCAGGGCCTGATTTGAGATAGGGCCTTCCAGATCTGGTCCTGATCGAACACCCAATATGAATTTCTACTCGGGTTGTTGCACTATGCAGTCAATTTGTATAGTTTTCATCTTTCTGTGAAGCTACACCAGAATCAAGCGACATATATACAGTGCGCTCTCTGAACAGTACTGTGGACCTCGTTCTCGCTCGAATGCCCATGCTTGATAGAGCGAGAAAGATACCACTCGACACTATTCGGAGAGCAGACTGTATCAAAGTTTCATCAAGATCAGAAAGGATTTTGAACGCATTGAACGAAAAATGCAACACCACTTTGAAAAGTTGAATTTCTATGTGAAATATTTTGTTTGCATGCACGGAGAAAAAAATTGGTCTGTTATTGTAGCACCTACAAAAGAAAATTGCTGGAGGAACAAGAAAAGTGATCAACACAACTAAATTTTTTCGCGGACAGGAGTACGACACCTGGAAGAAGAAGTTGTTGACAAAACTAACGTCTTAACTGCTGGAGAGAAAATTTTTGTAAGAACCACAAATTTGTGTGATACTCTCTAGATTCCTTGGATTGAAAAATACTGCGAGTCCAGGAAGAGTGACTTTTCACTCCGACAGAGTGAAATTTGAACTTGGTTTGAAGAGTGAAATTTCAACTCCTTTTGTGAGTGGAATCCTCACTCCAAAAAAGTCACAATTCACTTTTATGGAATGGAAACTCACTCTGTGGGAGCGGGTCTTCACTCCAAAAAATTTTAAAAGCAGTGACAAATCATTCTTCCCCGTAAAATTTCTTGATAAAATTCATAAAAAATGCTAATAACATTAATAATGGAAAAAAACCTGAATAAGTGAGATAGAATTTTGTGAAAAGACATCGATCTTCGGATTTTCCAATACAAAAAAACATAAACCTATGTTGAGAAATCAAGCGAATATAATAAAATTATTCCTGCGAAATTATAAAAAATGTCCATTTGTAGATTAAATCAGGAATGGGCAGATCTGAATACATTTTTCCAGTCGAACACTTTTCCTTCGGAATTAATTGGATTATAGTGATTATTAATTCACCGGATGATCTATTAAAAATTCGAACTAAAATCCACCCGCAGAATTGTTTATTTTTATTAAACAAAACAAAGACTCATTTAAAAAAGTAGTCGTGCCGGGAAAAAATGATCAGATCTCTCCAAATCTAATTTTTGGTCAGATCTGAACAGATCTATTGAGATCTCAAAAATTAGATTTTTTTCTTATATTTTTTACAATATATGTTCAAAATCAAACTATTCAATTCAGATCTAACAATATCTAGTCAGATCGGATCTGATCTTGTGACCCAAAAATCAGATCTACTCGTACACTGAGGACCCGATTTTTTGAATTGAAAGAAAATTTCTTTTCCTTCATTCTGATAAATCTTGTTTCCAATGGAAAAGATAGTTCATTCCAATAAGAGAATTTTTCATTGAATTGGAATGATATTATTCGAACTCGAAAAGGAATATATTTCTGTTTCAATTTGAAAATTTTTTGTTTCAATCTGATGAAGAATTTTTCCATTGAAAAGAATATTTATTAGAATGAGGGCAAAGAAAATTTTCTTTTAATTTGAAAAATTAGGTTCTCAGTGTATCTATTGAGATCTGAATAAATCTGATGATATTTTCCTGAAGTGAGTCCAAATGTATCATGGGTTCCCGATCTCTTAATAATGAGTGATCGATAGTACTGTCGATAGTTTTTTATAGAAAATTTGTCGAGTTTATATTGAATGTTATGAAACTTCGATCCAAACTTCATAAAGTTCAATATCAACTCGACAAATTTTTTATAAAAAACTATCGATAGTACTATCGATTATTCATCACTACCATTCCTGATTCAAACTTTCCCCACCTTTGAAGCACGTGATTCTCAGTTTGGATTAAGAACTCATTGATTTGTCGTCAATTTTAAAACATTTTCTTAACATTTTCCTCTTCAGTGAAGTTTCACAAATCAGGAACTTCGAATTTGGTTTTGATTATTTGAAAAATGAACAAGATCGAACGAGTTTGATGTTGGAAAATATCCATTTTAGTACGAAAGAATGTATAGTTTCAATCTTTTTTCTTCAAAAACTAACTAGTGATCATTGAGAAAAATTGTAATAGGACAATCGCATTGATTTTTATGGTTCTATTAGCTAGTATTTTTGAATTTTCAAAATTCCGACTCTTTTCAATCTTCGTTGTGATAGTCTGCACAAGCGAATCCCAAGATCCAGGTGCTCAATTATGCAATTCGATTTTCATGGTGAACAAAAACACTCTGTTTCGAATATTTCTTAGAAGAGTATTTCTATCGTCAGAATATAACGAACAGGAAGAAGCAACTATTTGAATTGTTTACAATGTAATAAATTACTGTATAATATTCATCATCGATTGATTCAAATATTCCAGCACGGAGTAGAATTAGTTACAATTAACATTGATGGGTAATTCAGCGCAGAGAACTTGGAAGACCGATGAGGTAATGAATTTCCAATGATATATATATACAATACAAAACAAATTTAGCTGTAGAAGTCGACAATTTTTGTTGCAACAGCTAAAACATCGTTGTCATAGCTAGCGAAATGGCTGTGATCGCAAATAATTCATAGGCTGTCGTAGGAAAAAATTTACTTTTACAGCAAAAGATACCCAAGGAAATCGGATTTCATTGTCACAGGGAATCTTCCTTTCTCTTTCCATATAGTCAACGTTATCCAAACGTTCTAAGAACATTCAAACGTGTTGAAAACATTCTTCAATCCATCTAAAAATCTCAAAGAAATTTTGTGCTGCTGGAAAATCAATTTTATCATTCATGAAATCTTATTCATCGATAAATTCCCATAAAATTCGATCAAATCCTGTTGAAATCCAAACGATTTCCCAGTTATCCAACGAGGTTGAATTAGAATGAATAATTCATTTCAATCAGAATCATCTTCTTATCATACACTTGAGGGGAGGTTTGCATTAAGCGACTTCGAAATAAAAGGATTTTCTCCAATTTTTTGGACGTTGTACAAATGAAACCAATGAAAAGTCATGGATTGGATAAAAGGCAGACATGCGAATTTTCGGTAGCACTTTTTTGCTTTTTTCCTACTTTTCGAAGTACTGTATAAGAGAAACTAATAACAAATATCATCTACTTTCAAGTTCATCTTCCAATAAATTTAATCTGTTCTTGAATAAAGAAAAAAAAAACAGGAAGCAGTTATTCAATAGTTTTTGAAATATCGTGCAGACAATGCCATTATTAGCTATTCGTATAAATTGTAATCCCACGCAATTTCAATCATAATTCATTCCTAGTTTTTAGTTAGAATGATTTCCAATGCTACAACCGATTATTGATTCGATTTTCAATTCTCATAGAAGAATGATGAATGTGATAGCTGTTATGGTATTCATCATATATGGAATCCGTAATTTCTTCGTTCTAATCCAACGCAGGTGAATTATCATCTTCTCTCTTGGAGTTTTTCTGCGTTACCAATTATACATATTTGGCATGTAATTCATCGTTTGTTGTATTATTTATAGTCGAATTTTCTCGAAAAGCTCTCTTATAAGGGACGAAATATTGGACTTATCCATTTCATCATTGAAACGACTTCCTTGATCAAGAATTAGATTTATTTCCTTGTTGTTCCTCTCGAGAATTATTCTATATCACCGTTGTAATCTGTTCAATTATCTTCCACATTGAACATTCATTGAAAAATCTCAAGTATTTATAAATTACATGCATAGCGCATTTTTCTCGTTGGAGAAAAAAGTCAGGCACATAAATACACGAGCGTGGGTGAAAGAAGGATTTTTGGAAGAAGGGAAACGTTTGAACAGCTGCTCGTAACCCCTTTCGCACCCCTGCTTGGAACCGACAAATTTTGGCAGAAAAATATTTTTCTGTTCTCTCTCCGAAGTAAGCCCTACTCCATACACGACCAGAAGTATGGTTTTTCTCGGAATAAAATGGCGTTCGAGGTGAATCTCGTTGACGCCCATTGTTCGTTTGACGATGCGTGCACGCACAAAAAAAATTACCGCGTTCACGGACTGATTTGTATTGGATGAATATTATGGGGCAATGGATATGGATAGTAACGAGAAAACCAAATATGTTGTAGATTCAATTTCTCAGACTAGTGATATTGATTCGTGATAGGATCATGTTTTTTATAGGAGTTGTGTCGAATTTTTGTTGATATTTCATCAAAATATACTGAATTTATATACCGGGTGGGTTAGAATTCATCATTTGTATTTCTGTTGCATATTCATCATCATCATGAAGTAAGCAGTCTTATGACTTGTTCGATGAAATATTCCAATCCTTGTCTATTATCCGTCAAACGCTTGTGTGTAACTTGTTTCATATAACGTGTTTTAGGTTTAAATTTACACGAAAAAAACAGTTATCTATGGTCTGGATAGTTAGAAATTAGCTGTGGGAGCTAATTTCAGCTGTCACAGTTACTCACTCAGCGATAGCAGCAAAGGCATACATTGTAGCTACCGCAGAGAAAATTCAACAGCTCATTTATTCAGCTATCCAAATATTAATCACAAAACCTATGCCGTTACAGCTACGATTTCTTACTGTGGTAGCTAAAAAATACGTACAGCCACAATTAATTCACCTATAGCACTGAAAAAAGGGTGCTAAAAAAGTAAGTAACTGTCACAGGTATTCCATTTTTTTGCGTGCACAAGTTTTATCATTCATTTCTCCTCCCAATATTGTTTGCAACAACTATCATGCCTTAAACGTGCATATCGTCCTCTCACGTATGGCATATTCTATAGTCAAAATGCGATTATTTCCCGCTTGGAATAATGTAATTTGAAGCTCAATTTTTGAAATGCGAACACTTTTAGATTTGTTTTCAAATTTAAGTCACTCAAAGGCACTGTGCTTCACATGCTTACCATGTTACATAAGAAATGTATTACAACAAATGGTTCAAGCTTGGCAAAACATCATACTGCCAAGCATGGTGAACCAATATTGAGCCAATGTACAAAAAATAGTTATTTGAGTTATAGCAATATAAACCTTACAGGTAGCATGAAAAATGACGTAATTTTTTCCTCCCAAAAATATGAATAATAAGGTTGGACTTGTTCAAAGTTGATACACCCGATTTGGGCCATGTTTAGAGCTGTATCCGTACCCAATATTAGGTACTAAGCTCGGGCCATTCCTTGTTATGGGTTCTGGCCCAATATAAATCAAAACTGGGCGAATGTCCGGTCAAGCTTGGGTTCCCGTATGGAAATATTTCGCTGAAAAATGTCTGTAAAACTATGAAAAATCTCTGAAAAGAAATGAAAAAATTCGGAGAAACTCTAACAAACTCTGAGAATCTCTGGAATTTTGATGAGAAATCTAATATTTTTGGGACATTCTTTACAGACTTTTTTCAGACTTTTTTCAGAGTTTCTCAGAGTTTTTTCATTCTTTTCCAGAGAAATAGTAACGAAATTGCACTCTGAAAAAACTCTGACAAAACTCTGATGGATTGCTAACATTTTTCTGACTTTTAGAAAAAAATTAAAAAATTTTCAAACACTTTTTCACACATGATATTTGAATACGGCATATGAATGTATTTATTGAATTTCATGATTTTTCAATAATCAGAAAAATGTCAACAATTTATTAGAGTTTTGTCAGAGTTTTTTCAGAGTGCAATTTCGTTACTATTTCTCTGAAAAAGTATGAAAAAACTCTGAGAAACTCTGAAAAAAGTCTGAAAAAAGTCTGTAAAGAATGTCCCAAAAATATTAGATTTCTCATCAAAATTTCAGAGATTCTCAGAGTTTGTCAGAGTTTCTCAGAGTTTTTTCATTTTTTTTCAGAGATTTTTCATAGTTTCGCAGACATTTTTCAGCGAAATATCTCCACACGGGTTACTTTTCAATTCCTGTTTGGGCAATTTGAAAATATTATGTTTTTCTCCCCTTGTCTAGTGACACTTTCTCTACACTCAGGGACCTCACAAAAATATGAGAAATCGGGCCTCACGCGGCCGAAGGTCAGCTCTGTGAACGAATTTGAATGTTCGAATTCAGATTACGAGTCAGTTCACGTCAAGCTGCAATCCCGTTAACATTAATTTTCAATCAATTTACAGATCATCACAAACTCACATATTTTAGAAATTTACATGATTTTCAATCTGTTTGTTTTTCACTGTCGATTATTCGATAATAGCATGGGAATATCGAAAAGCGCAGAGTGCGGTTATCAACACGAATATGCAGAGATTATTGTGAGCACCAGAGGATGATTTCAATATTTCTAATTTATTCAAATTTTACGATGTGCATGAAAATTTGATGGTTCGCAAGCACTCCATTTCTGAAAAAATTACATCGTCAGAATTCAATAATCATACAATAAACAATCAAACACACATACATACACGCACGCGCGTATAGTGAATCATGTAGGTCTACAAGCGGACAATTTCATACCGTTTTTTTTCCCTATCGCAGGTGGTACGTTGGATTGGACATCCGAGAGTTGTATTGTGTATTTCTGTTACGTGTATGGAAACGGTCAATTTGTGCTGACCAATTCCTCAATGAAAGCGAGAAAAATCTAAAGGAATGCGAAGGGAGAGAGAAGAAAACGAACAATGCATCCTTAGGGATCAAAATTTAGAAAAACGATCTTCTGGGCAGAGCATGTAAGGAAGTTCGATTAAATATTTTATGTCACGCATTGATATAATAGAATTGTTATTTTACCAATGATCCATTTTTCGTTGATGATATTATGTCGTAGAAAACGTGCTTCTTCAAAGTGTGCAAAACTTACAAACTAAAAAATTCAAGTCGTCTACTTGAGAAATGTCTAAATTCTAAATTGTAAGTACTGCAAATTGCAAATTTTTCGCTCAAAAAGCATAGAAGAGATGTTCTGTGAAAAATATTCTATATATCGGTAATAATTAGTCACTTCAAATCTTCATTTCATAATACTCGAATGTTGATTAATCTTATGGCATAACAAGTCTCCATATAATCTCTCATGAAGATGAAATTTATCAATCATTTCGAGCATTATTCATGAATTTATTAATTAACCACCGCTTCAAATGTTTACAATGTGCTGACGCAGCAGATCGAGAGAGATATTGTATTATATACAAAATAGCAAATCTTTTTGCTAACCTATCTAAAAATGCGTTGCTACAGCTAACTGGATTGTTGGGAGAGTAACATGATTAACTATGAAATATAAAATTTTCAGTATTATTTTCAGAATAGGGAACAAATTCTGCTGAAATAGCAAATATTTTTTCTCCCTGTCATAGCTGAGAAGATTGCTGTGGTAGCAAATGATTTGTTGTCACAGCAAAAAATGTGCTACTCCAGCGAAGAGGTCATTTCTTTTTTCTCCGTGCGTTGGGAAAAACTCGCATCAGTTGAATTAACAAAATCGAGTTAACTTGTATCATTTTAGTTAGAATAACCGGAGAATTAGTTATTGTAATTGAAAAAAATGGTTGAATTGTCGTGCCTTTCAATAAATCTGATCAGTTGAAATGACTGCAAATGTTTCTGAGAGTGTAATCATATTTGGGAGTGTTGATTATATCCAAAACATCAGCTAGTTGACGATGATCGTGTCTTGAGGTAGTTGAAAAAATCTCTAACTCCGATCGTGTTGATTCATTGGCTGTAACCTAACAAAAGATTATTTTTTTTATTTTTTATTTTATTTTATTTATTTTGTTTATACGGGTATAAAAGACCCTTTGGTACATAGAATATACATTATTTGAACCACATTATATATATCATGCATCAAAGCATTAAGCATCATGTTAAGCTCGACTACATGCATCTTATATTACAACAACAGTAATAATTATAGGTGAAAAGGACAATTAGATATTAAATTTGACAAATAAGAGAAAGAGAATTTCTAAGATCAGAATGAGATGAAAATAATTCAAGCACATCACTGTAAGAATTAGCTAGGATAGATATCCGATTTACCGGATCAGAATAACCGTATCTCGATTTATAAGAAATTGGATTGAACAGTTTAGGGCGTCTTAATAAACGAGAAGGGACATTAAAACGTACAAGTCCAAGCAGTTGAGGGCAGCGAATTTTTCCATTAACAATTTTATACAAAAATGAAAAATCATTGAACAAACGACGTGATTCCAAGGAAGGCAAGTTAAGTAGAGCCATAATGAATGAGTAATCATGACAAGTGACGTTCAACGGACGGCCTATCTGATAGGCAGCAAAACGCAGAAACTTATGCTGAACTCTTTCCAAGTCTGTACAATCCCGAATTAAATGAGGACTCCAAATTTGAGACGCATACTCAAGATGAGGTCTAACTAAAGTACAATACAGTGTTCGAAGTGCAACAGGATCACGAAAATCTTTACTGATTATCTCAATAATGATTCAAAAAATGACTAAAAATTGACCCACTCTTATATCATTTTGACTAATGTAATTAACCTAACATCAAGGTTGCATGAAGAAACATCGTTCAATCATTGAGGAATTGGGAGCATCATTTTTCAGTTATTATGAAGTGACTGGATTTTGACGTGATTTTGATGTCACTCTGACGAAATCTTTCATCTAATCTGACCTGTGATGATGTTTGAGGCTTTTATTCGGTGAATAGGGGATTGAAAGAAATATATTAATCGATAACAAAAAAAAAAAAATACAGCACTCACCCAAACGAGCAAAATGAACACCCGATCTTGTATCTTATTTTGCGCCGACACACGACAAAGGTATTTGCACCTGTGAAACGTTTTTTTCATCCCAACTTTGACATGCTCTCACGTGTTATAAGTACGGAGGGATAAAATAGTTTTTTCCCCAGTTTTTTATAAACCTGTTCTCCGCTCTCATAATAATCATCTGTTCATCGATGCGCCGAAACCGTTGAGAGAAGTTTCCTAAAACTTGCATTAGAGTTTTTTTCTTCCTCTTTCAAAACTATTCAGTCTTTGGACCCACAGTTGACTAACGATCCTCTGACGCGCGTGCATGCGTGCGTGCATGCATATACGTGAGTATGAGTATTTGTTACGATGCGTGTGTGTTTACGGCGCGTGAGTTGTGCCACGCGCTAGCAAAAGCGGAAAAGAGGGTTCTTCTCCCTCTCCATTGCCTATCGAGGAAAGTATAAAAAGCCAGGAGAAAAAGGAAGAAAAGTCGAGGGGCTGGGGAAGGACTGGACAGAGGAAGGAGAAAAAGAGATGGAGGTGAAAAAATACGAGGAATCGTGGATAGGGTGAGATTGACGGAGCGAGATGGCTGTCTGACCGAATGGATTCGACCACTGAATATCGAGAGCCCTTCGATCTAGTAGAGGGTCGACTATGAGGGAGAGAAAAAAATCTATTCTAAGAAACGTTGGATAGCAAAGAGAGCCGTATCGCAGAGATGTTCAGCGCCGTTACATATTGTCATTCGTGTATGAAAAACATGCACAAAACTCACTTCGTTGGTGAATTTCAATACTTCTCTTTGATTGGAAGTTCGATTTAATATGTATGATACAGCTTCGCGAGTTATTCGTATAATTATTCGATTCCGCTTGCATGGGAATAGGTGCTGCAGCAATGAATGCAGATGCAGGGAATATACAAGGGTTCAATTTCGAATGATTCGAAAATGAAATAGATGGTTGCTTATTTAGCTTATTAAGACTATCGTGGTAACGGACAGGGGTGTTAAGATAGAGGCAATTCTAGTATTGACAGCAATGGTTGCTGTGCAGCTGCATCTACTGTATAAAGTGACAGTTTGATGACTATATATCAGTGCAAGACAACCATCGCCAAGATCTGTCATTTCTACGTAGAATTTGGGTTGGAGAATTGGTTGATCTGTGAAAGAAACGGAAAAATGTTTACCTTATTTACCAATTTTTCTATCGAATTTTCACGTACGAGCAACACAGAGTATGTGTTGATGTTTAAAATCAGATGTGTTTCACTAATCGGAAAATGAAATCACAATGGGAATAAAATCCGATACGATAAAATTATGAAGATTCTCAAAATTGAAGATGCAAATATTTTGTATGTCATAAAAATTTGGTGAAAAACGGAAGCTCGTCGAAGTTCAAAGACTTTCGAACGTCGAGTTATGACAGGATTGGACAGTTGTAAAGACGATTCTTTTCATGAAACAATGACTCTGAAGATTTTCTTTTTAAAGATTCAAGTCACCTTTGCAGGTATTACTAATCCTTTAATCTGTTTCAATAATCCGGGCTCGTTCTACTTTTACAAAGTATTGCAATACTGTTTTAATCCTATTTCTTTTATTATTTTCTCTACAATTTGAACTCTTTGTGATTTCTTTGAAATTTAGTCCGTTTTAATGCCAACACAGTTGGACTGCTGATTTTTTATCGCATCGACTTAATCCAAGATTCCATCACTCTTCACATTGGGTGGGTTTCATTCGTGATCGAGATATTTCTAGCAGTTGGGTAAGGTACCGTTATTGTATTCCGGATTAAAAACATTGGTTTCTCCGTTTCGTTTCTTTCCTCGATTTATCTTAAATATTTTGGTACTAAATTTTCAACCAGTATATCTGGTTGAAGTATCAAAAAAGTTTGATATTGAATACAAAATGTTTTTGTTGAGGATTTAGTGCAAAGCTAATTTCTTTGTAACAACAAAGAGTTGGTTGAGTTATGAAGGGTTTTGATTATTCACGTTTCAACGAAATACTTTTCCCAGTATATTGAGGTCTTTGCTTTTACAATTCTTAATAGTTGATATTCAGAAAAAAGCATGAATTCGTTGTGATGAGTAATCATTTTCTTATTTCTTTTTCCAAGCTGAAATAATTTTATTTATAACTGTTCATTTGATGGAATTGTTATTTGGGTACACTGTTGAAAAAACTGGAATTTTCTGGTATCCAGGAACTGGAAAATTTCTGTTCCTAACGAATTTTTCAGCTCACGTGTAAGAAAATTTCTGTTGCATTGGAATTTTTCCGTATTTTACATGAGAATTCATGTTTTTTATTTCAATTTTCTAGTATGAATACAAGAATTTTATGACACGTGTACTGAAATTTTCATGATTTGAATGTAATTTTTCAGTACAAATGTACAGGTTAATTGCTCCTAGTACGGTACTGGAATTTTCCCGAAGTTTTTGTCTCACAGTGTAGTCAAGATTGCTCTGTTTTTTGAACAACTAAAACACAGTGTTTTGATGTCATCAACAAAATTTAGTGGTCTCAATCATTTTCCTCGCATTTTCCACAATTCTTTTTTCTCCTTGTAGCTGTGAAACTTCTACTGTGAGCATTGCATTTTTTGCTGCTACAATTAGAACAGTAGCTTAGTCCTAGGGGACAAGTTTTTCTAAGAATTTCTGAAAAATTCTCGAATTTCGAACATAAATCTCTGGAATGATTTTGAGAATCTCTGGAAATATTCTAGATATTTTTAAAAAAGGTTGACATTTCAAAAATGGCCCCTGTGGTAAGTTTTTAACTATTCAAACATTAGCGAATGTTCAACGAGTTTCATAAGAAACTTATCAAATGGATTTCCGTTTTCATTGAAGATCGAAAATTCATCCCATTGATTTGATATCTACATCAACAGTTACGCGAGATGGAGCAAAACACACTGAGAGAAAGATACCCAGTTGGGACAACTAAATGTCAGTTGCTGCAGCTAGATTCTTATTTACGCTAGTGAGACTCTAGTTGGGGTGAATAAAAGTCTAGCTGTCTGAAATATGCATAAAATGGTTCATTCAATGAGAATATGAGCTACCGCAACTAAATTTTCATTCACAGTGACTAAATTCCCTAGCTGTCAAATATTTGAATAATTCCTCATATTACCAATATCCCCGATACCATCAATAGTTTTTCCCAGTGTTATACGGGATATAAAATTGTATATAAAAATAAAGAATTTTGTGGAAATTTGATACAAAATTTACACGGGAGTGAAAATAATGTACTATCAAAAATGTGGTATTTGAATGTTTTTGCTACATTCAATCCATTATAATACCATTTCATTATAAACATTTCCCTACAATAGTGATCAACGATATTTCACGCTATCGATAATTTATATAAAATTTGTATAAAGTTTTTATCGATATTTAATCAATTTCAATATAAACTCGACAAAAATCCTATAAAAAATATCGATATTTCCAAATATCGCCGATCACTGCCCGTCAAATCAAATTGAATTGAAAATAATCATTTCGATTTGGCAAATTTTCAAAATCATATATAATTTATATATAATTATGTATAACTTATATATGAAGTATATTGAATTGTATATAATTTTGATGATCTTTCCCCATGAGATATTAATTACTAAAAAATAAATACAATGCATTTCATTTTCATATAACTTTGTCATAATTCCCTACAGCACATGGTTGGATAGATGATTAATGGATTTTGAAACTTTGAAACGATTCTCATAGATTTCGATACATTATTTTTCCACTAAATGATCTGTTAAAAAACGACATTCATAGCGGGAATGGAAAGTTGAATGATGCCAGAAGATGGAATTGTACGAGCACGGGTCAACCAGGACAGCCGGAACGAGTGCCATCAACGGTCAGCTGCCAGTTGTTTGTCCTTCTCTTGTGAAAAAGCACCATTTGTGTATATCGTCGTGGCAACGGTCCGTTGTATTCATAGATACACCCAAGATATAGAGAAAAAATACTGGTTAAAAAATCTAAACACCGTAGAAATCGAGTTAATTATAGAATTAAAGAATTTCCCATTTGTTTCATCTTGTTATCCACTTTCCGACCTTTTTCAAATGAATTTCTTAGACAAAGCGTAGAATGCTATCAAATTCTCATTTGAAAAGTTTGAATTGGATAATCGAGTCCAGTTATATTGATATTGAATCCCCTCAGTTTAAATATCACAGTAATACTGCGGCAATATTTCGAAACACATGGGGAAAATTTTGTAGTAAAGAATGATATATTCATATCGTAACCGTGGGATATACTTTATTGTGTTGGAAAGAACCATGAGTATGCGACAGATTACCACAACTCTTCTTGAAGTTAATATACGGAGAAATAAAAAAACACAAAGTTATAGTTCCTATCATCATAATCGGGTATAATTATTCACGGGCACGATACTGTGTCTAATAATCTTTATTGTGAACTTTTCTCTGTGTAGCATTATATATCTGATGGATATCTGTAGTTTGTGTTTATACTTTTCAGTACCTTCTATATGTAGGATGCATGGAGATAATGTAGTTGGATTTTGCAACGTCCCGAAGGAAACATGAAGCTTCAATAAACGTTCAGATTAAATCGGTATAGATCGGGCGGATGGTTCATGAGAACTTACTTTTAGATTCACAAACGTTTGACGAAGATTATACGAACGTTGAAATGTCTGTCTCGAAATACTTTCAGGAAACATAGATTGCAAAAGTTGTTAGGAGGCACAGTATTGGCTAAATTGCACTCACCATAGTTTGGCGAAAACAACAGTTTATATTTAGGGTCATTAATGTTTCTCAATTAGTACCAATTGTTGGATGGATTTAAAAAGACACTGGTCTAGGTAGACAAACAGTTATAAACCAGTATTGAATCGTTACTGTTTAATGAAAAATCAATTTTTATAAAAACAGAAATGTGCCAATATACAGGGTGTCCCATTTTAAATAGCCAGGGCTTATATCTCCTAAAGTAATGGGGCTGGAAGGAAAAGTCTCGGGAGGAAGTTGCAGAATTCTGAGGGGGACGTTCGATGGTAACCTTGACTTCGACCTCAGACTCCATCTTCAAGGTCACTTTGAGGCCAACTTGTGTTTTTCAAATAAGACCTCCTATTTTTGACTACATCCTTGGAATGTGCGTTGAAAACCAAGAAACTTTTGTCTGAACGAGTTTCCTGAAATTTGCGAAGGTGGCGATCTATCCGATAAAGAAAGAAAGGAGATTCAAGAAACACTCTTACCGCTTCCCGTGCGAAACGCCACTTACCTCTTCAGTTATTTCTTCCCAACAGGGCCGGATTAAGGCATGGCCCTTCTTCGGAGAACTGCCGTCGGCATTAGCGTTATCTGATGTGCACCACGAGGAGGTTGCGCCATAGGACTTTGCACATCACTGTGGCCCTGAAAAGGGCCGATTATTTCGACTAGAGAGGTATGTATCTGTGAGTTTTGGGAATAGTCGCGTTCCGTAATTGAGTGATAATCATCTCGTGAATTCACCGGACATTTCTACGTTGCCTCCATGTTACCTTCACGTGGGATCTCCGTTCATCCACGTTCTATCCACGTCCACCATTGATCGACGTGGAGTCCACAGAGATGCGGCGTAGAAATCGGTGGATGTGCTGTTAGGGACTAAATGCTCAAATACCTTACCTTCATTTGCGATGTATACACGGCCCTGTTGAGGAGAAAAAACTGAAGAGGTCAGTATTGTTCCGCACAGAAAGCAACAAGAGTGTTTCTTGAATCTCTTTTTTTTCTTTATCGATTAGAGCGCCATTTTCGCAAATTTCAGGAAACTAGTTCAGACAAAAGTTTTTTGGTTTTCAACGTACATTTCAAGGATGTAGTCAAAAATAGGGGATCCCATTCGAAAAACACAAGTTGACCTCAAAATGACCTTGGAGATGGAGTCTGAGGTCGAAATCGAGGTTATCGTCAAATGTCCCTCTCAGAACTCTGCAACTTTTTCCCGAGGATTTTTTTTCCAGGCCCATTACTTTGGGAGATATAAGCCCTGGCTATTTAAAATGGGGCACCCTGTAGAATCATAGTTAATACCATTGTAGGGCGGGACCTCAAGCACGTATCACCGTTGCTGAACATCGGCTCGAAGTTATGGTTAGGGCCATAATCTGATTTAATGTGATGTTACATATTCAAAATTTGTATCAAGTTTTTATACAAATTCATAGAAACTGGATATGAAGTTTATATGAAATCACGATGAAACAGATTGTAATCCCAGCCCTACTCCAGCTTAATTCTCCCTCTAGAAGGTGATAGAATGTGAAATAACTCTAACAACGTATATGAGATTGAAACCGCTGGTCACATGTGCATCGGGCTGCGTCAACGGACAAATGTTCGTAAATATTTGTTATTACGAGGAGACCGAGCACGGACGAAGAACAATAGAGTGGTGTTTTATATGCATTAGGACAGTAAAACGTAGATCATTGTTGTGAAAAATATTTGAACAGTTTGTGAGTATAGGGGAGAGTTGCCTTGGTTGGACCATCGCCTTGGATGGACCACCACCTTTTATTGCCAAAGGAAAAAACTTAGATTTCTTCTAATCATACAGCGATAATGTCACATTAATGAGCATTACCACTTTATGATTAGAAGAAATCTAAATTTTTTCCTTTGGCAATAAAAGGTGGTGGTCCAATCAAGGCAACTCTCCCCTATTTTCCGACGATGTCCTATGATACGTCCATCAGTGAATAGGTATAAATACCAGCGCAGTTGATTGTTCAAAGGCGTGATTCTAGTATGAAAAATGTTATCAAAACTTTGTTTCCCAATATCTATAAATCGTGCGGAATTCCAAATTTACAGTGACAGTGCAATCTCAAGTGTGTACTCGATCATTACCTCTCTATGAATACAAATGAGTTCACCGAATCATCCGCCTATTTGATACTTTCTCCCTAGCCATTGATCAATTTCCATAAAGCTTTTTACACTAGGTTTTTATTGTGTTTGATGCAGTAGGTGCTGAGAATTACATTTTGCTGTACTTTATTGTTGGTACCAGGAAAAAGAGGTGGTACATATTTTGAGACCAAGAGAAACAGTAGAAATGACATTTTTTGAATATTTGAATTTTGTGCGTGATGGCATTTTCAATCAATTAATATAAATGTATACTGGGTGATTTGGAATATTTTGATCTGACCCTGAGATTCAGAGACATGAGCATTTTTTAATTTTTTGGAAAATCCAAATATCTCAGAAGCACCGTATCTTTGTTATTTGAATCCAATACCATTCTCTTAAGTATCAGTATAGATCACGGAGTATCCCTGGAAGGAAGTAAAACCAATTTTGCGTTTTTCGTTGTGGAATTATAGCGGTTTAAAATTTTTTGCATTCTAGCCAATCAGAATTCAACAGCTTTAAATCACTGTAACTTCACAACGAAGGAAGCTCAATTAGTTTCATTTTTTCCACCAGGGATACCCCGTGATCTGACTTAGAGAATGGTGTTGGATTAAAATGTCAAAGCTAAAAAATTCACAAAATTAAAAAATGCTCATATTTCCGGATTCAAGGATCAGATCAGAATATTTCGGACCAAAATCGTGTCAGAATTTCATCAAGGATCAGCTCTCAATAAAGTGTACGGCAATTTCGAATCATTCAGTATATATTTATGTGGGAATTGCCTTTTGTGAACCTTATCGCAAATCAAAGTGGCGTCAAGAATTAGCATTTGGAAAATTTGGTTCGAACTATATCGTCATGTCGAGGGTTGGAAAAGGAGTGAAAATTTCAAAATTGAAAAAGTAACGAGTGATAGGACTGTTCAAATCAAGTAAAGTGTTCATCTACGATTTTTGACTTGATCGATAAACGACTTTGAAAAATACTCATTTCTTTCTATGGACGAATTTTCCCCTATTTCTGTATGGAAAATGAATTTTCCGTGACACGTGTAGGAATTATCATATCAAAATATATGAGAATTCATATCATTTTAGGATTTTTTCGATATATCGATGTGAATTGTCCGGTGAATTCATAGGATTTTTCCTATATGATGTATACTTAAATAAAAATCTTTCACAGTGTAGATTTGTGAGGGAAAAGAATGCAGATTTCACATTTTCTTTGTATATAGCAAGCAGGAATTGATGAAACCGGGTTTTAACCCTCTCTGATCTGAATTATCTCGAGCGATGGAATACTCACTTTGAGCTTGCATTTTGCCATATTCTGTTACGTATATGAAGTTTCATGCGTGATAACAATTCTGGAGAGAAGCAACCCAAGCGTGTATTGCGTATAATGGCAATGGGCCCCAGGCTGGGTCCATCCTCTTTAACCTAGTATTGAGGAATGACGATGGGGCCCATGTTGGCTCAATCTTGGCCCTGTTGTGCTTTCCCATACAATTATGGTTGGTAAAAAATGGAAATAATGAATCTTAATGCGGGCACATTTGAACTTGGCCCCAATTTGGACCAGCGTGGAGCCAAGATTGGGGTGAATTCATATCCCGAGGATGTGTGTACGGTATAGGTACGATGAGGCTCAACACTAGGCTAAAGTGGGGCTGAAATTCATGTCCGCTGGGGTAGAATTCAAAGGAATTTTCCAATTTCAAAAAAAAAGGAAGGGGCAGTATTGATTGCTTAGTCTGGGTTCATGCTGGGCGCATGGTGTTACCAATCCTCGGGCAAAGCAATATAGCCAAGCTGGGAACGATGGTATCATCTCAGGGTTGGCCCCACGTTGGACAACATGGGCATCCACCCTGGGCTTAGATTGGGCCCGCCGTTAATACGCACTTGGGGATTGATTTTATAAAAAGTAAGTTACGCTATAAGGTTGAAGACTGGAAGGACGCGCTTGTCAATATTAGTATTCAAACGAGTGTTAGACTGGGTAATTAAGATTTTGAAAATGCCTCAGTATCGATTCCCAAAAATGTGTCTCATGCGATTGAAAGCATTAGCGAACCTAAGCTCTGCCGATACGAAGTATAACTGGTTTTCACAAATAAAAACATTCTTCACGGCAATCGAATGCACCGAATACTGGAACTCTCTCTTGGTGAACTATCTCGAGGATAATAAAAACGAACTAATTTACAAATACGGCAACTTCTTATGCAATGAAGATGTTCGGAGTGCTTGTTCCTCAACATCCTTGCTAATATATCCTCATCTCTCTCCGTCACATATTTTACCACAGCATCTCTTTCTAAGAATTCCGATCCACTTGCGTAAATTCATAATTCAGCTTTGGCTGGTATCAAAATTTTCAAGTCGAATGATGTTAAACATAATTAAACATGAGTTACCTTATCGGAAGATAAAATATGTGATTGTTGTGTTGAACGACCAAAAGAGGATATTGTGCATCTGTTGTTCGTTTGACCAGCGTTGGAGGAAATAAGATCAGCTTTTTTACAAAAATGTGGCTACCTTAATATTGATGTAGACTCTTGGCCCCATTTGCTTAATAATCCTACTTATAAGATAATCAAATTATTCTTCCTATATTTTAAAGATATACTCTCTTCTAGGTATTCGTTCTGATACAAAATATGAAGTTATCCCACTTATCTTTCTTGTTGTTTCGTTTTGATTTATTGCTCTTAATTGCTCTTAATTAGTCAATGGAATGAATTGTATTCCAAATATTATTCAAAAAACCAAGAACATGGCCAAAATACTTATTGAAAAAAAAAAAAAAAGTTATTTATGTGAGGAAGATTTCTGTTTCAATAGTTTATTACTTACCAATGTGAAATAGCCTTTAGGTCTAGTATTAAGCCAATGATGTAGCTCCATTTTATGGACTATCATGTCCGTTAACAATAAACTATCTATCTTTATAAAAAGTATATTGGAATTATGTTGAAATAGATACAAATTAGATAAGTGTTCTATGGAAAAACATTTTTCCCATTATAGATCTGCGTCATTATTATGTGAACAACGTTCGACAACTGATAAAAAATTCATTCAACGTTTTACACACCCATTGAATCCAATATTCTTGAAACTACAGACGTCTGGAAGTTTCATAGAAAAATGTCCATGTAACGGACATTAGGTCAGAAAGGGTTAATGGCACCTTCAAATTTGTACTTATCTGAAAATTCGTGAAAAAACTTGCCGCAGAATATTGTCCTTTCCCTTTAATGCTCCGTTGCCCTCGGCCCTGGAAGAGTCATTATGCCTGCTCACGAGTGAGTATTCCCTCATTCATTTACCAAGTCACTAACCAGAACTTGCAGTCTAGGTTTTACATTGCCACAAGCAGATCAAGAATACACTGTATTTAGTGCCGTTTCATGCGCTTCTAAACTTCAGCGCATTTCTTAGACGCTCATGACAGTGTACAATAAATGCACAATCAAAGGCTCAGATAGAGGAGTGACGTGACCCTAAACCTGGACGTAAACCGCCGCGCATTGAGCATTTACGTTCATGGTAGCAGTCTGGGAGTCCTCCTTAGTAAAAGAATCCTTCCGAATCTTGAGGAGGAGAGGTAATTTTTTTGACTTGAATGTATGGTATTATTAGAATTTTCTTTTTTCTTTCAGGAAAGTAAAGAGTGCAATCGAGGGTAGGATTCCGTAGAATCTTTTGCCATCCACAACAATAAGACCGTAAGTGCATTTGACTTGAATTCGAGAAAATCAAGAAGAACTGTTTTCTTTTAAAATCGAAAGAACAAATCATTTTTTATATTATACCCTAAAAATGGTTTGCAATTGAATTTTTCCAAATTTGATCAATTTCTTCGTATTTTGAACCGCTGTTATAAAAAAAAGTCATAAGTTGTTTTCAAAATGAAAAACACAGTAGAATGCAGAACTTTTTCACAATTAAAATGAAGCGAAACACTCATTTCCGTCAAAAATGCGACTTACCGTCTTCTTGCTTTGAACAGCAGTCTTGTGGTGCACAATTATGGACTCGAGCTTGAGTGAAACTTCGGCGAATGTGGCCAACTCTAGGACAAGCTTGGGTCCGCCATAAGGCAGTCTTACTGAAGAAATTGATGAAATATTCTAATGAGTTGTGTTCAACCAATTAAACATTCATGTTCTCATCGTGGAAATGGTGCATTGATAGAGGTGAGATTTTTTGTTGTTGAAATATAAACATAATTTTTGCGCCAAAAAAAGGTTTGTGTTATGTGATTGATGAGATAACTATTTTCTGTTTACGAATATTCTGCGGCAATATTTTTTCATCAAACATCTCCAAACAAGCGTTATCTATAATAAGGCGTGTCCTTATGATTTCATTTTTCTCAATCAAAAAATCACACCTCTATTAATTGTTCTTCTTCATAATAAATGATATCATCACCCCACTATAGTTCGCATTACGTTACATTTTCATTATTCTCACCTCCCTAACAGGTGATTTCTGACAGTTTGATCGATCATTCGTCTCAGAAAGGTTTACTCCATTCGATGTAGTAATTTGGTGGACGTCTTCAAATTCGTACAAACCAGTAAACACACGCACGTTTTAAAAACGTCAAAAACAGTCAATAACCACACGTTGTGAATTAGTGATATTCTTGCGTTGATTCAACGTAAAAATGTCGCGGCAGATCACGTGTTTTTCAACCATAAAATAACGTCATATCAACGGTTTGAACATCGCTTAAAAGACGTCAAATATTGACGTGTCCTAATGATGGTTCTAAAACGTGAATTAAATCCAACTAGAGATTTTGAAACCTTTTCATTCAATATCGAGAACAATAGTATTTCTGAGCATGGCAGAATTTGGAAAGTATGCCACACTATTTACTATCTTGCTCTTTGTTGAAATTCCAACCATTGTTCGGTTTCGTTCGACATTTTTAGCAGAATATCTTCAATTGAAGTCCAAACACAAGGTGTTATAAACACATTTTAAACGCGTGATTCAAACCCGTTCAAAACACGTTTTTTGAGGACGTCGTTTGATGGTTATTTTTGAATATTAGTTCAAATTACACGTCATCAAAACGTAATTCCTGGTCGTCTATTTCCTTATCAAATTTCAATTGAAAATCAACGTTATGAAATCAACAACTGACGTCCGTTTGACAGTCTAACGTTCTTTCAACGTTGAAATAACGTGTGTGTGTTTATTGGGAAGTAGACGCAATTTACATATCAATGAAGGAATAAAAATCATCCACGCATCTTACGGTTTGATTTCTTTTTATTTATTCATCCTGTTCAACATTCACTGCAGCCTGACTACGTTATGTCAGTTTCAGTTTTGACATAACAGATCATCGCTGCTAGTTCTCAAGGAAGACCGTCTTCTTGGAACACCGTTCTTCGGAATGATTATGAAGACTACGTCGTAATTGAACTGTGAAGAAAAAATATTCTGATATTTGAAAATATCACATTTTGGGAAAGTCAGGAATCCACGCCCTTTCACTCCATTTTATCTCCTTTCTTCTTTTCCTCCTTGTCCCCCCGTTCCCATCGCTCGGACCGAATCGACGTTTGAGCCACCCATTCGATCCAATTCGAAAAATTACACCCTCGATTTTGATACAAGAGATCTTGTACGCGTAAAAGAAAAATAAAGTAACGTAGAGGGGGGTTGGGGGAGAAAGAGAAATAGCGAACGACTCTCTACTTCCATTATAGTATGATTCGCACGATGTGTCCGACCATTTTGATATTACTAGTATTAGTGATACAATGAATTCGTACTTTATGTATGGATCGGTTACGAGTATGGTGCTCCAGTTGTTCCGTAACTTGATAAATAAGAAACCTTGGGCACAGAGGACAGTAGAAAAGAGAAAAGACGGGGTCACCGTGTGTCCCAGTCATGAGAGGGGTCAGTTGGGGAACAATGCCGGGTGCGCGGCCTTTTCACCCCCAGGTTAATATGCGGCCGACTAAACATCGACACCATACAATACCAAGATTTATAGACCAAACGCGTACGTGACCATTGTCCACTCGCGCCCTAGAGACAGACGGCTGGCCTTGATGCCATTGCAGATTCGAGTAAGAGATAGGTTCGTCCATTGAAGGAAAGAGATGGAAAAGGATTTCAAAAACGGTTCAATACCAATCGCACAATGTGACAGCAGTCATTCGCTAATATAAAGACACGAATCGTTAGTCTCGTGTTTCCAGAAATAATAAATGAATGTAATAAACACAGAATCGCGAGAATTTTATTTTTAGTATTAATGCGTTCTCTGGAGGGATTTAATGAAACGTGGGGATTTAATGTGCTCGTCATCGCGATAAGCGTTCCTACAGTTTTCCCATACTTTCTGTTCCAGTTATAACTATCACTTCTTCTCCCTATGATTAACATTTTTATTACCCTGTTTTGTTGAAAAATTTCATTTATATTACAAAATTCATCATTATTCATATTCAAAATCTCAAGTATGCTTTGACAAGCGTACCATGCTTGGTGCCAAGCTTGAGTCAATGCTAGTCAACACCGGGCCTAGCTTGGTTGCTAACATTGGCACCAAACTAGATTAGTGTCTGGGATGATAACAATGTTCAATACTTGGCATCCGAGCTTGGTTCATTATCACAATTCAATATTGATTCTATGCTTGCAATCGATATTGTTGCCGTTATTGATATTCAATACTAGGATAGATTTTTCATTTGCGTCCAAGTTTGATTGAACATTCACATTTGAGTAATTGACCAAACTTGGTGACAGGTTCGAGTCACTGCTAGTCATCACTGGGTGTAGCTTGATGGCCAACAATTTTACCAAGCTAATAAGCCAAGCTGTTATCAATGCTAGTCATCAACAATGTTTTCAAGCTAGGTCGATGTTTAGGATAATAACGTTCTTTGCTGAGCATTCAGCTTTCGTATATATCGGAAGTCTAACACAGCAAAATATGCTTGGTCCTAGCATTGATGTTCGAGACGCTATCAAGGTTTGGTTAGCTATGACGGGCCAAGCATTGATCAACGCTTGGTTGCCGAAAATCAAATCAAACATGACAAAATATGCTTGGTTCTCACATTGGTGTCCAAGACTCTATCAACGCTTAGTCAGCTATGGCGGGCCACGCATCGGCCAATGCTAGGCTAACCAGACTTGGCATACCAAGCTTGACGCCAATAATGGAACAATTGTCAGTCTTGGCATTACGAACCTGGGATACTTCTGTCTGAAAATTTTCCCGCCTTTTTATTTTCAATGACAAATTAGATTGAAGAAAATACTCTGACGTACTCAAATTATACAATGAAAGTTATTAAAGCTGAGAGCAAGTCATCATGTTCGAAATATTCGAACCTTTTGAATTTTTTTTTTTTTATTAAACAATTGCCCTCTGAAACATCAAAGAGAGAAAGATATGTAATTTCGATTTTGCCGAATCCTATGGAATGAAGATTTCAAGAAGTTGTTCTTCACTAGTTTAGTAATTTACCAGGATTGGAACGCTGTTTTGAACAGAGTTCATGGTTCTGCACCAGGAGAGAAAAATCAGTAGTAACCGATGATGTTTCTATCATTCATAGGTCATATCGCAAAAATATCTTCTCAAACTTTGGAACTATTTGGACAGTGATTTGTGTTCATGAAATCTCCCATTCGTGTAAAATATCCGTAACAACATTACGTGATTTGTAACTGACATTGGACCTTGAAGGGTTAAGTGGGTATCGAGCTATAAATTCGACAAGGGACAAATATTTTCTTTTCCTTCTTTTCGTTTAGGAAGTGATTTAAGGCAGCTTAAAGGTTTTCCGATGGAAAACAAGCTTTGTTTTTAATTTCTCAACTTTTCTCCGTTCTCTGTTTCTTATAGGATTACCCGAATGGAAGAATTTTCAGAATTATATATAATCATATAAAACATAAATAGACTTGTGAATTATATACAATTTATAAACATTTTCCACGAAGGGTATTTTCATGTAGAAATCTATTGTGTTTGAACCTCACTATTTTTGATTCATCAAGAAACTAACAAAACATGATGGAGTTTTATAGAAAGTACTTGATTTTTTGACTCATTTGAGTTAGACGAAAGTATCCCAAGTGAAACAATTTTCAACATTATACATACTTCATATATAGTTTTGATATAAATTATATAAAATGAAAGAACTAATCCATGTAGAAAAATTTTCAAAATCATATAATGTATGTTTCATTATAAAGGAATTATAAACCATATTCAATTATATACAATTTTGAAAATCTTTCCATTCAAGGACTGATGAATTGCATGCACTGAAAAAAAATGTCTTCCAGTCAAATCAATAGTTATTTGTCCTGGTATCAAAGAGGTATCCATTTAAATATTCATAAATTATTATAACCGTTCATTTGATTCAAATAAATTCTTTTGGGTTCAAAGAAATTCCATATTCTATGTGTGAATCATACAAGAAGTATTTTTCAATCCTGAAAAATTAGATTTAAACAAGATGAGATTACATAAAATGTTTGTATAATTTGTACATAAGATTTTTCCCATAGAATTTTATATAGGGAGATACTTTGTTGATTTATCTTACACACGTGTGTACTAAAAAATTGTTCTATGGTTTTTATTTTCACATTCAGTATTGAATTATAAAATCAGAGGAGTTATCTACTTCGATTGAACTGAATCTCATCCATGGGTGTAAAGTCAAAACGCATTTTATTATTCACGGATATTATTCACGAGTCAACAGAGTCTGAATCGGATCATAGTTTCACGCGAATCCGGACTATTCTACCGCGCATTAACATCAAAATTCCTTCCCTGCAGGCTGTCGATAATCATTTTCATTTATGGTCCAGACTTTTTCCCTGTTCGGTTTTTTCTTGTATCTGCTCCCAAGGGGCTAAGTCGCCGTTCGGTCATAAGGCGGAGCGCCACAGGGGGAAGAGCCTCTTCTATTGCCGTTGTTGCACCCTTGTGCACTGAGCTAGTCCGCAAAAGAGGGAAAGCGCAGGGTGGCGTACAAGGCGCACGCGTTAATTCTGGCCACTTTTCAAACGTCCTGACCCTACTAGATTTTTTCTGTGCTCCCCCTTCCATCATTCCTCCGTTCCCGTCTTCGATATATATTTTTCTTCCTTTTCTTCATCTTTTTCGTTTTTTTCCCTTACTCACCGTCGTACGACACACGATACGGCGACCCTAAAGACGCGTGCGTTACCGTAATTTCCGCTTTTCCATTCTCAGCTGCGTACTCTACGTTGTTGATGTTGCTCCGCTGCCTTCTTTTACCTATTTATAGAGAATGGAACGTGGAACGCATTATGCTCATGATTTGAGGGAAAAAAAACACAACGCCAAGGTGATGTGCATAAATATCCATTCTTTACGGTTCTTGTAATAGAATTCAGATGAGCTCTCGAAATGTTTCCTAGCAATAACGTTTTTGTTTCTTTCCACAGTTGGATTTACATTTCTTTCGGTTTTCTCCCTGATCACGGTTTCGTAGGATATGCTTGTATTCACGTAGTTTATTCACAGAAGATTTGTTGGGGAAAAAAGGAGGTTTTATGCAATAACAAGTATGGTATAGGGTTAATAATTTTCAAAATATTTATCCAGCCTCACAAATTTGATTGGCAAATATATATGTATACACGTGTTCTTCATTCGAGAAGGTAAGTATTAAAGAATCAATCATTAACATTCGTTTTTATCCTCTCAGAAAAAATGTTGAGGTAGATTTTGGCGAATCATCTTTCGATGTTGAATCGAACCGGAAAGCCACATTGAGAAATGGTCTCTGAATGAGGAGCACCAACAATAGACCCGCGTTCATGCTCGTGATGAATACATTTTGATGTACTGTATCTCAATACAAAAGCATTGGAGGACGAAGGGATCTTTCAGCATGCTGGCTGAACCTTAAAAAACTTCTACTGCTTTTTAAGGAAACGTGATTAATCTGCCATCCAACTTTCACTGTATTTAATTCGTAATTAATGCCTGAATGATTGAAAAATTTAATAATGTATTCTTTTCCCCAATGAAAATGTTACACCACGTTTTTTTGGGGGGTAAATTTAATGTCAGGGCAGTTTTTCACAAACTAGCTTTAATTTGTTCATTACTCAAACTTGATTTTCACAACTGATTTTAGTTCATTAGTTTGAATGAATTGTTTGTTCCGGTGCATAGAATATTACAATCAAACTGACTGGAATTTTCATTGAATACTCTTGGAATATCCAAGACAAGAATATTGCGGAAGTTGTAAGTTGAAAATTTTGATTTTCGAGTTCATGAAATATAATTTGATTCAATGAATTACGCATTTGGAGCGTAGAAGCCATTCATAACACTGTAATAGCCAATTGTAGTGTCAAAATGATAATTTCTCCTTCCAATCAAATATTCAATTATTTAAATAAAAAAAGTTTCAGAATAGGAAAATATCAATATAAAGAATATAAATATCTCTTGCATTGAAAATAAATAATTGGAACAATGAATATTCCTTCCTATCTGAGAAATTATCTCATAGAATGTACAAAGGCATTTTCTAATCCTTCAGAGAAGAATTTCAAAGAAACTGTTTTTCTCTGCGATGAAGTCATATCCATTGATGATGCCCATTGCCGTAATCTGAAAGAAATATGTATTACTTACTATATGTTCACGGTGAATTGGTTCTTTATATACAAAATTTACTGCAGGAAGATTGCTTGTGAGAGAGTATTGCCATCTTCTGAGAAATAATCGCAATTTGTCTGAGTGAATTCAATACATTTTTATTTCAAAAGAAATATTTCTTTGTTTCAATGAATTCATAAATCCGATCGATCTATCCATTTTATGGATTCGATGAAACCTTTATTTGCAAAAAACACTGAAATTTAGCAGAATGTATCAAATTTTGATTACATCAAACGTAGTATTGATAAGAATAATCAGGTTGGCAGTTTATTGACTAAAATCCTTCTTAAATCATCAATGAGAATGTTTAATGAGGTAATTCATCAGATGTTGCTGAAGTTTGAACCGTTTATTGAAACTGATTAACAATCGAATAACATAATATTCAACTATTGAAGCCCAAAAATCTCGCAGTACATTATTTAAACGATGTTTCTAGTGGCAAAGAGTTGATTCGAGACGATAGATAAAGATGATTTATCAGACTTTATGAGTTTGAATTTTCGTTTGGGTTCTGTGAACGATTCAAACATTTGTAAATTACATCATTCAAATCATCTGTAAATTATATGACGGTCTTATTCATTTCGTTCTCCATCGTAGCAACTTCACATGTAAGGAATGAAATAAAGACGGAAATAAAGATGAGCGTAACTTAATTCGTGGACATTCTTTATAGTGTTGAAAATACATTTGTTCAACGCAATAAATTCAGGAGCAATGGTATATATCTCATTAATCCTAACAGTATTCGCTTCTTCTGTTGATTTGAATGGAACAATGTTTCAAAATGCATTAAATGATCCGTATTTCGAATGAGCTGATTCATTAATTTCACGATACTCAATGTCTCATTATGCGTAAGCAAAATGGTTATTTGATTTGAATCCCCAAATCATGGGTTATAATACTTCATTTTATGGATTCCAAAACTATCCAAACTATCATCGTTCATATGAAATCTGTTCTATAAAATTGCTTTTATTCGTAGAAATCGCTCTGAAGTTTGAACTGAAAAAGTATTTCATTGTGATCATAAACTTAGTTTTTTGTTCAAAAAATAGAACTCTCGGAATCAAAATTCACAACTATTGAGTATATGATTTGATTTTATTATCTGATAAAAACCATTTGTATTGAAATGAATGAGATTATTATACTCTAAACTGTACCGGTTTATGAATAACATTATTTTCGCTCCTATAACTCCATGTTTTTGAATATAATAATTATCTTATCAGCCTGATCTCGCGTTGTTTTGCTCATTATGGAAAGAGATCATCCTTCGTAAGCCATGTTTATTCATTTTATGAAATATATTTTCACTTGAAGTTAATAATTATTCTGGTGAAGAAAAAAATTATCATGTCAAATAATTGATTGTTAGGAATTTCAAATACTAAGTATAATCACGCTGGATTCTCATACGAAACTTCACGTTATAAAATTGAAGTTGTATTCCATTGATTTTCACTTTGGAACTCATCACATGAGAGTTGTGAATCCGATGAAAGATGATATTGACAAAAATAATTAGTTATTCAGTCAATAGAGTGCATTTTCAATTTCAGAAAATAAATTTCAATGAGCTGATTCGATAGTATGAATGAAGAAACGACTTTTTATGGTTATGAAATTATTATAGAGTCAAGAAGACACTTATTTGATGCAATGAAACGGGAATCAATCCAATCCATTCCTTCCCTCAGTGAATAAATTGGATATTATTTTCACATTCAACCCAATAACACTACTCCGACTCAGTTTCAAAAACTCAGAGAGCAGAGGAGAGAATGTTTTGTTTTTTGTTGTCTCATGTTAGGATGGACTAGGAGCCAGCCTAAGAAATACTTCTTCCTTTTTCAATCGATGTTGACAAATGTACCAAGCTTGATGCCAAGCTTGAGCCAATGCTAGTCAACATTGGGCCTAGCATGGTTACCAACATTGGTACCAAATTAGATTAATGTCTGGGATGATAACAATGTTCAACGCTTGGCATCCAAGCATGGTTCAATATCAAAATTCAATATTGGTTTTATGTTCTGAATCGATATTGATGTCATGATTGATACGCAATCAACCTCAACGAATAGGATAGTTTTCTTATTGGCATTCAAGCTTGATTGAATATAATATATTCCGACACATGAAATTTCGGAATATTGGATTTCAACACAATCACTGTAGTCTAGATAGCACCAGAATTCTAAAAGAGTTCAGAATTAATAGAATGGATTCATAAAAAACTCTTTTAGGACTCCTGCGGTATGTGGGGAGACGTGGAGAGGATACCCATATTTGGGCTGACGTACATTCAGGCGTATAATCTTTCAAGTTTCTGAAATGCGAATAAATTCCAAGTCCACGTCATGTGGCTATATCTAGGCTTACGGCGAGCCGAGTGTCGATTAAAGCTTGGTTGACGAAGAATAAATCAAACGCAGCGAAATATGCTTAATCCTAGTAAAAATGTCTGAGGTGCTATTGAGGATTGGTGAGCTGTGACGGGCTAAGCATCGGTCGAGACTTGGTTAACGAAAATTGAATCAAACACGGCAAAATATGCTAGGTCCTATCATTGGTATCTAAGGCTCTATCAACGCTTGGTCAGCTACGGTGGGCCAAAGCTAGGCTCAGGAGACTTGGCATACCAAGCTTGACGCCAGTCATGGTCCAATTGTCAGTCTTGGTATGACTTACCTGGGATGGAACAAAGGACAGCGTATAGGCAGCTGCCTAGATGAAAAAAGAATTTCTCGGGCCGGCGCTGAATATACTAAAAATATGCTGTGCTGCACGGATAGTTGCTTTCATGATCATTATTTTTGAAATAGATGAGGTTTTCTGTAATTGTGATAATCCAAATGAAAAATCATAGTACTGAAAAATATTCCACACAATCTCATTGCGAATGGTGCAGCTTTTGATGAAATTCTATTGAATCCCTTCAACATTCTTGAAATTCCTTATTTGTTAATGAGACGTGGCGATGGTTTATTGTCGATCAAATACAGGAACGTTGGTTGATTCGTAATGGAATGTTTAGGTATCTTCGAATGATTGCTAGCACCGGCAATCGTGCAATGAACCACTATTGATATGGCTATAATTTCACTAAATTGAGGCAGGCCATCATTAAAGGAACGGTTATGGAACTTATCTATTGAAAAACTTTTATCGATTCATCGACGAATTTATATTATTTTCCCTACTTTCGATTATGATCATAATTTTTTTTTGGGATCCTATCTGGATTGAAATCACTAATACCCAACTAACTCGGGCGCCGAGCTCATACGGATCCCCATTCGACGGATCGCGACCTGTCTTCCGCGTATTTTGTATGATTAATCATCACTTATCGGGAAGTAATTTGATATGGGAATAGTGAAACAGTGTCGAGAGGTATAAGGAAAAAATATTATACTATGAATTACGATTTAAGAATTAGTCTATTCACAATTTAACATCCTGAATCGTGCTGTTGTTTTTTTTATTATATCACGTCGAATATTACCCTGTTTATACTCTTACAAAAGAATTCCTGCTCTTTTGAGTACGGTTCTATGCTATAATTTCAACATCGTGATTTATAAGATCAGATTTTTTCCATGTATAAGAATAGTTATATTTAGAATGTTTCAAATTCTTTTCCCACGAACACTTCTGGTGGGAGTAAAAGTGACCAATTGTTGGGCTTGTTAATGTACACAAGGTGTCCCGATATAAATTTCGATCCTTCCCAGAGGGAAAATCAATTCCTGAGGCAAAACGAATCAATGATGGGTATGTTATTCATCATATATAATAATATTTATTTCGTATACAAATTTGTGTATTTGTATATTTTATATATAATGAGTATCCATCACTGAAACCAAAACGCTCTTTCTGTTAGCAAATAGGATGATTTCTTTCTTCATAGAAAGGCTGTAGAAATTAGTTAGCTGTTCATTTCAGAGCTGACTTCGACTATTCGAGTGGAAAAAAACACCAGGGGTGAATTGAGGAATGAAGTGGGGGGAGGGGGTTATCAGCTCTCCAATGAAAATAATAAATCAATATGATGTCAACATTGTTGCCAGAGTGATCCCTTTTTGCAAAAATTTTCAGAAACTCTTGAAATAAAACATGGGCCAGATGGGGGTCTGATTTCGGAGCGTCACGCAGAATGAGGCATCACCTGGCCCATATTTTCTCTCAGCCGTTCCGGGACATTTTCACAAAAGAATGATAATTGTGGCACGAGTTTTGACATGATTTTGACTTTTTGTCTCCATTGAGAAAATTTCTACGTTGCCTGCACGCTGTTTTTCCGTTGTACCACGCTGTATCCACCGATCCCTTTTTTCTCCCTGGAAAGGCGACGTGGTGTCCTTTATGGATGGTTACTGGAATCAACAACAGAAATAATAATCAACCACATAGAAAAAACTGCAGTTGAAATAGGACCCAAGTACATTTTTGTAATTAAAGCACCCATATTTTCCATCGAAGGAGCTATGAGAATCGTTATGATAGTGAAAATATAACTACTATGAATAACAACTGTACTTGGGCTCATTTTCAGCTTCAGCTTCTTCTCTTGGTGTAATAATAGAGACACATTCGAATAGTGAACATTAAAAAAATTTCGTTGATGAATACTGAAATAAAATTGTCTCGATAATGTATTTTCGATGTACACTGTAGAAAAAGTTTAGAAGTTATTCAAAACAATTTTGGTGAAACTTCAACAAATGTTTGTCGGTTAACAAACATCTTTTGGGAATTCATAAGAATTGGTTGGAAATTCACCAAAAATTTGTGGATTCCCAAATGATTTGGAGATTTACAAATCCGTAAAGTTTTCCCTATACTCTTCTTTTTGAAAATTCACAAATTTTTTATTAAATAACATTCCAAACGAAGTATTAATTATTATATAAAACGTTAATAGCAGTTTCTATTTCCAGAATCTGTTTAATGCTTTGCTGAATCGTGAATATTATATTTGAACGTACACATTTTTCAAGTTGAGAATTTTCCAATTCATAATTAAATTCAAAATATCCCTTCTTATCTTTATCGTTGAATGAATTTCTCTTGTAATACACAGTTATATTCAATTCAAACAAGTTGAGAATACATTACCCATCAAGATCGTCACGAGCTCGAAACAATGCCTGCCACCCGAACGAATCGACATGGATTTGGAGTCTATTATCTCGACTTTCTAATATTGATACTAAATTAACGTTATTCCACCCACTCACTTCTGCTTGGATATAGTCATAATGAATGAAGGTAAGATATCATTCTGCCGGTGGTGGAACGGTTATCGAAACCATAAATCGAAAATCATTTACTGGCGCGATGAGGAATTTACCCATAATTTCACTATTCTTGATCATCCAGACTTCGCTTTTTACGGAATATTTTTATTGTAAATGAATAATTCATCTTGCAGGAGCAATCATAAAATAATTCCTCCATAAAAGTGATTGGAATCTAATATTCATCTCTTTGAAATAACACAAAGCTTCGCTAGTCCCTCGTGGGGCTCTTGGAAGGTCTGAAAAATTTTGCTAGTTTCCCCTGAAGATTGTTATTTTCAATTATTACACTGAGAAAATTCTTTCGTTACAATCGAGATAAAAAAGAGTAGAGTTCAGAAACAATTGTCCGAAGTGAAATATCCGTTGTTTTAACAAAGAATTGTTTAAAAATTGTATGACAAATTATTTATGTATTATTCAAGATTTTATCAAATTTTTCCCCCTGGGTTTATTTATACGGGTTTTCATCATCACATTTTGAATTGTTCCGATGAGACGTCTGCGACACGAATTCTCTGTTCGATTCCAGGACGGTCTATTGCGTAAATACCCGCTTGAATGCACTGTTGTGAAAGGGTGATTTCCAGGCGCCAGCTATTATCAAGGCTCTTTTCCGCTCGTCAAGGGGGAAGACCTGTTGAATGAGGGAAGTTTTAATTTTTTTTACACGCGCTCGTGTTATATAACATACTCGCACAATGGATATATCAACCTGTTGAAAGGAAGGGGAGTTTTTTTGCCTCTTACGAATCCTATTAGATACGGGGATCCGTATGGGGTACGGGAGCGTGTGTTCCGAGTTTTTTTTCTCGTGTTTGAAGAATGGTAAAAAAAAGATGTATCCCTTGTATTTCATCATTGAGGGACAAGTGGAGTTCACCTGTTTTGATTTTCACATGTCAAATCGGTATTAGATTTGAAGTGTGATATGTCATAATCAAATATATCATTGTGTACTATTGAACAGAATTTCTATTAGCGCCAACATTATATCATATTTATATTATAAAATAATTATATATAGTATTGGTGATTTTTCACATATATTGTGAATTTCGATTTTCGTGTTTGTAAGAAGATTTTTGGAATGTTCATCCACATGAACATGTGATCAGATATTATTCATTGGAATTGTTTGCATTGAAGTTTCACTTCGTAATATTTCACGATATTTTTATACATTCACATGGACATATTTGATGTAGCAAGGTTATCATTGTAATGTTGTACAATATGAGTCTCAATGGAGATTATCCATAAAATAATAATGACATTTTGAAAAATTTTTTGGAGGAATCATTCGGCGTGAAAGCTTACATTTGGAGGAAAGTTTTTTTCTATTGTTCGTATCACTAAATGTTTCACGAAAGAGATAAGACGCCCATGCAGGTTTTGGCAAGACTGACAGAACTCAAGCTTGTTGCAGGGTTGGCACATGAACCAAGAACAAACCTTGGCTAAAAACAATTGGGCCAATATTGTATCGTCATTGTCCCACTGTTTCAAACGATTATTCGGTCATGGTGTACTTGCAATATTTCGAGAACAGCTTTTGCGTTATTGCAAGTTTGGCACAAGCCCGCCAACGCCATTGACCGCGATTTAAATTTTTTCTCTTCTTTGAGTCATAAGATTATTATCATGATCCTTCAGTAGAAACTCATTAGTTTGCGTACAATTGAACGTTGAAAGCGAATTGACTTATGACTTAGTGAATGTGAACTTATTACTTTTTCCAACACAATTCTTGTTGCCAAAAATGCATTGATGTTTGGTAGATCAATTGAATCAAGTCCAGCATAATCATCGGCCCAAGTCCCAGTCAAATTCAATAAAAATGTTCATGACGAATCTCGGCAGGTCTTGTGCCGGGCTTGGTCCACGATCGGGCCATACACACATAGGTTGAAACCCATTCAACTTTTAGATTCGTCAAAGAGATTTTATAGAGTGGTTTGATTAGTAGTACGTTACGATAGAGTAAATCTTTTTATCATCCGTCCCCGCAGAGTTTGGACTTGCCCATGTAGAAATGTACCAGTGGTGCCAGGCTGACCCAGCCCTGACGAGCATCGGCGGAGCCTTGGGAAAAAGTCTGACTGAGGACTGAAATTATATCATCGTTTTGAGCAATTAACGAGTCTCAATTTTGACGTCTGGTGCAACGGTGGTGAAAGGTCATCAATAATGGCGTAGACTTGTTTCAATGATATTGCCGTGATTGGTCGATACAAAACTTTTGCTATGAAACCAATGTTGGTTCAATCCTGAACCAATGCTGGCACAAACTTGCGCCCACACCGTTTAAACACTTTCAATGTTTGTGTTGTCGACACAGGCACGATATTACCTCTATCGCCAATCAAAGCCTGGCCCAAGCAATTGGGCCCCACAACAGAAATTCCCTCACAAAGTTCCTACACAAACTCAATGAACGTCCCAGCAAATACTTGGATGACGACCAACTGCCGCTAGAATGTTGTCATGGTCGAATGACTACTGGCACCACCAACCACCCAATTGAAAATTTTGTATACAATTTTTATTTGAAAAACATTTTTCATCATATATAATTTTCATATAATTATAAGAAATGACCTGTATCTCAATACACAACATTCAACTGAGAGGAAAATTAATTAGGTTGAATAGTTATCAATCAATACTAGTAATAATAATTATTATCATTCTTATGAGTCATTATGATTTAATTAAATGTGCCTAGCTGTGTGATATTCAAGGGATCCCGTTTTATCAATAAATTTGTATAGAGAAATTACACATATAAACGAATGATTGGTAACTGATTTGGAGTGCTTTTGATGCGTTGAATGCGAAATGAATATCAGATTTCTTGGATTTCTTTGTGACTTTCTATTACCTGTTATACATAATTTTCATATAAAATCTCTATAATTGGTGAATTTTATATATCAACAATTATGAAAAACGAGCTGATCCAACAGCGATTGAATGTTGTTTTCGTATCCAGTGCCTCAAAACTACTCCAAATCAGTTGTCTAACCTCAGGCACCAAAATGGCTGTTGACCAGTGTTATCGTCGTTTTCATTAGGGTTCACAATTAGAAAAATTCTTAAATTTAACACGAAATTCTTCATGAAATATCATTTTTTCATATTAGATTCAATAATAGTTCTCAAATTCAATATTAGTGATGAAATTTCAAAATTTCTTTCTGAAATGTAACAATCGTTTATTGAATGTCACGAATATGTTATCAAGATCAAGAGGAGATGTTAAGAAATTCTTAATATCAAGGAAAAATTTCTCAACATTTAGAATCAAATTATTGAGTTCAATATTTTATTATGAAATTTGATAACTCCTTTATGTAAAAAACTCTATTCTTATGAAGTTTTAGGTAAATTTCTCCAACAGTGTTCATTAATCTTCAAATAAAATCTTGTAATATCAGATTCTGTTTCTCTGTCAAATAGATTAATTAATCAACATTATTATTATATGTTTCCATAAACCAGTGACCATCATGTGCCGTCTACAGATCGTTGATGAACCATTGTTCGAATAAGGTTATGAAAACCAACACAGCATGTCAGCATTGGGTCACTTACTTTTGTTTCAAAAAGTATTGATGGAAAAATTTTGAATTTTTCCCAGAAAGTAAAGGGAAGTAATTTTAGTGATATATAACCAAATTTAATAGGAAATATTGGATTTCCCTTTTTACAAAAAACTATATCTCACACGTGAAAAACAAAAGTAAATTTTTTGTTACAAGTTTTTCTCGCTCAAAAGTAGTGAAATTAAATATTTATTTCTTAAGAATGAATTAGGAAATTGGAGGAATGATTTGAGAATACGTTCCAATGAATTCAAGGATGAAATAATTGTGACGAACATTTTTAGTTGGAGTTAGTAATTTGAAATCGGGTGTTTTGCGCTACAATGAAGTCGGCTGCGTTTGGACTCGATATTTTCTATTTTTTCGTAAAGTTTTTATGCACTGGAAAAAATGTGTGGTTATGGTAACAGTGTCGGACTGACTTGTGTGAAGGCCCTTGTCTGGGAATTATGTTGGGCCCCCTAGAAGGAACACAGATTTCGAAAAATCAAGATTTTATCATGATTCTTACAAAAACAAAAGAAAATTGAAAACTGAATGGGCTCCCAAATATCGATGGGCCCTCGGCGATTCCCGGGGAGCCGGGCGGGCCAGTCCGATACTGTATGGTAACGATCTAGATTGTTTCATACTAATCTTGATCGTTCTTGGAACAATCTATTCAGTTTGTGGCAGAAATACCGATATCCCTAAACTCCAGATAGTTGTAACAGCTAAATGGTATTGTTATGAAAGCAATCTTTTTTCTTCAGTGTGGGAAACAAACACTTGTATGAAGATCAATCGGAACAAGCAATAAAAGTCATGAAGAATATCAATTCCCTTAACAAATCACGTTCTTACACGGATGAAAAGGGTAGTTGGACCAACTAATTGAATGAGTGCATATGCGCTTGAGAGTTGAATAATTATTCCAACTACTCATTCCACTTGTGAAGCGCATATTCGCCCATTAAATGAGTTGTTTCAACTACTCTCTTTTCCGTGTACAACTAAAAAAATTCAGTTTCTTGCTCATTGAAATCTTTACTTATGGTGAATTAATGTCAAACTAATTTGAGGTTCATAAACAAGGATTCTGATCCTCCGTGCAGCAATCTGAACAGTATTGTGTACAATAATAGCCCATTCGTATCTATTTATGAATGAATACAGGATTCTATGATATATATATATATATATATATATTTAATTGGTTGCGATCCATTCCCATTCATTTTCAATCGGCATCTCATTGGATGCGATTGAATTTTGTAATTAGACCTCTTATCGTCTCCAACTCAATAATTAATACTTTCACGTGACATAATGTGGAAACCAGAACTAACCTTGATTTTTTGACCTTTCTTACTTTGTATGAGACGTGGATAATTTGAACTTTCATGTATGATTTGACTTTCAATGATAGCCACAAATTCACTTGTTCTTCCTCATTTTGGGAACTAGATAAAACTCACATTCCAATCAATATGTATTTCTTGTAAATATTTTGGATTCAAAATGAACTCTCCATGAACAACTCAATATTCAGAAAGAACTTATATCGAGATTTCGTAATGAACTGTCTGGGCATTTGATACGTTTGCATTCTGAATCCATTGAATTCTTGTTGAATTCATAATTGGTTGCATAACGGGAACTATTAAAGGAGTCCATGAGAAGGGTTTATAAATTCAAATTGATCTTTGGTGTTGGCTTGGTGAAGATTGAAATATAGTATAGTGATCTTGCTAGAAATTATACATCGCGTTCAAACACCTGTCATTACAGTGCTAGTTGAACATTTTTTCCCTGTATATTTCATACACTTTCTTCATAGCATTTATCTTCATAAACAGGTGAAATAGAAATCGATATTCACAAATTCACATATGTTTTTTGGAATACGTCATACAAAAGAAACAAGTGTTCTGTTTGAAATGTCCAACCCGTGTAACGAAAGAATAATTATTGCACGGTTTAATCTGAAGATTATAATGTCGATAATTAACATTTGTGGCATTTTGAATTTAAATTGATTATTTGGTCGATGATGTTCCGCTTTTTTTTGAAATGTACAGAGTCCCGGATCAAAATATTCCATTGTCAATACTGATAACTGGTCCAAGCTTGGCCAAATATCGGGCTGTCGAGCAGTGTGAACCAATATTGGTTCACTATACAACCCTTGGTAATTCCGGAGCTCATACCGATTTTCATAGGAAATGCCAATATGACAGTTTGGTGTAAGCCTGGTAAAATATGGGGCTGCCAAGCATGGCGAACCTATATCGATTCAATTTAAAACTACACTTACAGAAGGGATTTCTTGAAATGAGAAAATTTTTCTGAGAGTGCATCACACCACAGTTCTAGAAGAATTACCTCGAAACAATCATTATGAATTCTTTTATGATATTTCTCCAAGAATTTATGAAGAATACAATGAGATCATGCAGAATCCTTTATGAATTGCCAGAGAGCCCCCAAAAGGTTTCATAACATATTCCTAACGAATCCCCCGTATGTCGTTATAAGCCGTCTGCATCTTATTCTCACATAAGACTGGGTACTGAACGGAATAAGGACACAGCTTACGCTTATAACGAGAGGCTACACGGAAAAAAAGATGATGTTGGATTTACAATGTTTCGTTCGATCACCATAGAAATATTAGGGGTTTCTATGGTGATCGAACGAAATGTTGTAAATCCAACATCATCTTTTTTTCCGTGTACTGTATTCAAAAAATTTGATCTTTGTAGTGGACACAAGACAAGGCAGAACACAATATCTTGTACCTGCACAGAGTGCACAATGAATCCATTTAGAATGGCAAGAAGAACAGTAATAATTTTTTCAAAATATGATAGGGGAATGGCGGGTGGGATGGCCCTCTTAAGGGAAAACTGAGATAAAATCACTCCAGAGTAAAAGAATGTCGCTACGGTGTGGGATACAACTTTTTGGAGTATTCTTCTCACATACATCCTGGAGAAAAAATTTTCATTAGTGGAATAAAAGATCAGGAACAATTTTAGTTCAGGGATGAATTTATGAAAAATTTTTCGGCGTCGGGTGGTATGGCCTACCGTCCAAAAACCGGTAAATTAAAACGAGAACATATTTTTCAACAATGAATGATTCGTTTCTAAGATTGAATATGGTTTTTTCAACTCTTACTCAGACTGTGGACTGGATAATTCACATCGATCGCAATAATAATATAATTTGTCCGTAATATCTGTACAAAGATCATGTGTTCATCCTTTACAGGTATGGCATTGAATCCAATCTTGGTATAGCATCGAGAAACGAATTTTCATGTGAAACGTATGCATAAAAACATTGTTTATAAATGAATTGTCTGAACAATTTTTTTAGAAATAATTATTCTGTAAAACTGATCCCATCAATCGATTCTGAGAGAAAAAATACATGAAAAACGTACCCTGAATCGACATTGTGCTTGTTTGTTATGAAAAAATCAAACACGTATTGGTTTGTCATTTTTTTTTGTAACAATGAACGATCGCAATGTGGGCATCGAAAATTTTTTGACCAATTTATTTATAAGAAATTTTTTCACACCGGTTTCTCACTTCACTTGGCATGGGTTTGCCAAGATTCCATCGGCGACCGAGACCATATCCCCCGTTTTTCCAGCATGAGCTCTAATGGGTTAATGTGGGCCATACTACCCGAGTTTAATGTGGGCCATGCCACCCGATCGAGATTTTTGACGAAAAAATCAGTTCATGACAGAACTAATAGACAAAAACAATCTCTCCGTGACTGAAAGTGTGTAGTGCTGCCATCTAGCGTCAGATCCTGGAAACATGTGGTAGGCCATACCGATACCGGGCCATATCACCCCCTACTGCATCACATACATTCATTTTTTGTAATGGGTCAATATGATTCACAGTCACTATTACTCCATTCTTCTCTCCGGGTATTTTGAAAAGTGCTAGACCTAAGTTCCGAATTTAGGTTTTTGGTCCAGTCTTTCCTTATTATTTGGATTCATATTTCATTACCATTGTTTCTACCAACTATTTCTGATAATTAAACCAAGTCAATTGTTGATATTCAATGGGATGAGGCATTTCTGACTACTATCCCTTGGATTCCAACAAATATTTCAGGTTAATTAGGAATTTTATCATTGTAATTGCATGATTTAGGATGATAACATTTCCTTGATATGAAATGATATTTCAATAACGTTTTAGAATCAAGCATTTGTGAGATGCTATGAACGATGTTTTCAGGTACTCTCAGCTGAGATATTTGTCAAGAGATGGAAATGTTTCTGTACCCTGTTCAAAATATTCCATAAAATCTCATTGAGACGAATGGGAAATTGAATGGGTCTCAATGGAATTCAATGGTATTTAATTGAAACTTTGAACACTTGTAATAGGATTTTATGGAATATTTCCACCAGGGTAGGAATGTCAACATTTGACAACATCTCAAAGGACGAACATTAGCAGACTTCGAGACATTTCTGAGACGATAATGCCGTCATCTCTAGGACGTTTCATCTTTCATCAGCTAAATCTTTGAAATATTTCTGAAATGTTATTTTACTCAGTAAAATGTGTTATTTCTTGTGACGAAAATCTTACTCAACCTCGCTATAAATGCGAAAATACTACACTGTAAAAAGTGAGGCTGGAAACTCATGTGAGCGTTTCGACGGTGCGTCAACACTGGCTGAAAAAAGACAAGCTGTAAGATACCTCGCTTGAACAAATATTGACGCGGCGTTAACACGCTTGCATGAGTCCCAGCTTAAATGTGGTATTTCTCCCTAATTCGGTGGTAACGAAAATACCTCGCGCGGGACAAATTCATTTTCCCTATATTTTGGGGAATTTTTCTTCATTCTGGGAGAAAGTTTCTTCAGAGAAGAGAAATTTCCTTCCAAATGGAGAAAAATTTCTCCAAATTGTACACTGCAAACAATTCACACGAAATAGTGTTTTTTAAACACCAGACGGTGTCATTCTAACACCGTTTGGTGTTATTTTGACACCGATTTTAGGGTGGACTTCCGTAGAATCCGCGTCTTAATCATTCTGTGTTAATCTTGACATCGTTTTGACTCCGATTTTTTCAAAATGTAGGGGAGTTGAATTTCCCTCACGTGGCGGTTTTTTGCTGCCACTAAATTTGGGGCAAACTTCACTTTTACTGTTGAAAGTGTATTTCTTGTCGCCGAAATCGAAATACTCCGAAGGGATAATATTCGTGAAAAAATGGGAACGTACTACTCTTCGTAACGTTCATCAAATATGAAATCCACTCAATCGTTATATCTAAATATCACGCAGCAGGCAAATGTCTCACACGAAAAATAATCAATACCCGATATCTGCGATATAATTCCAACTTAGATTACCTTTTTCATGTAAATTATGATCTACTTGATTTAATATACGGTAAATATGAATCAACGAGACCCATCGATTGTTTTTATGACTGTAAACATTCTGAATAGGCTTTTGCTGTCTTATCACAGAATAAATAATGTCAAATTTCGTTGTACAAAAGACAAGAAAAATATGATGAAATGTATAAAAGAAGCATTTTAATTGTTGGATTCTCTTCAAACCCATCGCCACAGTAAAGAAGAAACATGTATCCGTTAAATTTTGTAACATGTATGATCTTCGTGACAGTGTCGTTTAGTGATGTAATTTTATAATTTTCCGTATCATATTCATTCGAGTATAGTTTTTTCGAACGTGTCTTAAGAACTTTTTTTCCAGGCTAATGTAAGCGAAGATGACCGGAGTATAGGATGGGAAATGTACCGGGGCTTGAAAGCACGTTACCAGTCTGTGATCGAAGAAATCGTGCAAACGACAAGTGAAGTGGACAACCAAATTGATCGAATAGCCAATTCAAGTCTCCACGGTTTAAGCAATCGTATATCTGGCAAGCTCAAAGTAATATTTATTGCTGACATTCCAATAAATGCACTGAAAGCACAGTTTTTTCCAGCGGAACAACATTTCAGTTGAAATGAATGCAAGAAAACTTTTCGATTGGCTGAAATGAAATTTGTTTCCTAAGGACAAATGAACTTTATTTACTCTTGAGAAACTTCATTTCAGCTGGCCGAAAAGTTTCTTTACGTTCATTTCAACCTGAATTTTGTTCCGCTGGAACAAACGTTTTCTCAGGGTGTAAACCAAAGTCAACCACTTGGAATCAGGGTTTTTGGTGTATCATAAGATGAGTGAATAATTTTATTTGCTGATCGAAATATGTTAATACAGTCGACGCTCGTTACATGTCCACCCTTGGGGGGATAGGGAAATATAACTTAGAAAATCCTCATATCACCACGTTCTTCAATCGTTGAAGAGTAGAAAGATAACAAAAGGGTGTTATTATACCGAGGAAAGAATTTTGTTGGCACAACAGAAAGTTTTTGAGGATATCAAAATTTGTTTGTTGATTACTCAATAAATCGGGAAAGCTGAAAAATATTGCGATCGTCGCACCATGCTAGGTGTCTAAGGATTAGATAAATTTTGTCTACATTGCACCAATCCAGTCCCAATGCATTAGGCAATATTATTTGAATTGTGTACGCTGAGAAGAAGGAATAGTGGATCCTAAAACGCAAGACAATTGAATACGTTTAACTACAATAATTACTTGATTCAGCCAGATTCGTAGTTGACTAAAGTACGCATAATTGAAAGAACCTTGTATTTAAATTGAGTTGATTAAGGATTGTGGTTGAACGCATCCAACTGTCGTGCTTAGAATACAGGCAATACAAGTTTCGACTGAGAACATGACGCCTTTTTATATTTCAGTGTCAGAAGATATGAATTTTGTTTTCAATTTACAGGAGAAATTTTCAAATTATAACCAGGATTGGATTGACGGGTTGATCAAAAATGCGAGCTCATTCTTCAGGGAGGATTATCCAACTCCTTGTTTTCGTCCAGTTGAATTGATTCTCGATGATATTTATGATGAGATCAATAAAGTACGTACGCGATGAAGCATTTGATGTGCCATGTTCTTTTTTATCAACTCATTGAGCAAGGATCATTATTTTTAGACTACCCGAGAAATCGAACCGATCTTGAAGAATATCAATAACTGTAATATAGATTCCAGTAATTGTGATTTCCATTCGAACTTTTTAACTCTTCGCCAAAAGATGAACGATATGGAAAAACGATGGTTGCTGTATAAAGATCATGATCTGCCTGCGGAGTGGAAACATGTCCAAAAATGCTATCTTGACATAGCAAGAGCAATAGAGGAGAAATTACTAGGTTCTACAATTCCCGAAACATATGGAACTATACACACTTATAAGGAATTTTTGAACGTATTATTTTTGTCACCTGTTAAATTCAGTACGTTTACTGGAAAGAAAAATCATTGGTTCAGCGTAAGTATATTATTATACATAGGTCAATGCATTTCAAGTTGAGCAACATTCGTTGCTCGATTATTATGGAATTTTTAATTTACTTATTTTTTCTTTTATAAGATTTCGGTGGAGTACACTGTAAACACATAAATACCGTAACTGTACATAAATGTTGTATTGATCTGAAAAATTTTCACTAAATTTTCGTATGCATTTGTATGGAATTTCATGCGAAATTATGATTCTCCATGCATTTTGATATGAATTTCAATGTATTTCACAATAGCTACCGTAACCTCTTGATTGAACCAGATTTCAATGAAAACTCTCAGAATTTTCATATTCATGTTTTTGAAGTTTGAATTGTTTATGGAACCGAAGTAGGACTCGAATAACACAATATTCAGCTGTTAGAGACCAAAAATTTTGCATTCTTTAAATCATGTTCCTGGTTCCAAGACGGTAATTGGGGAAAATTAAATGAAGACAATTCATCAGATTTTGTGAGCTTGAATTTCCGTTTGGTTTCTATAAACGATTCAAACTTTAAAAACATTCGTATCTATCTGATACAGCGAATTCCAAATTATTTCTCACAGTGTAGGTGTCCGAAACCATCAGGATTATTATTTTTTATTCCTCCTTTTCTCAACATGGCGAACTTTTTGAGACTTGGAAATCGGTTTTTTGGCTTCCGTCAAAATTTATAAACAATAAAATATTTCAGCTTTGAAATGTAATGGGGAATTGGGATTGAGGATTGATAGTTTTTTAAATCAGGTTTCTAGCTACATTTTCGTCGTACAATGGTTTCTTCTGGCTCCTTTCTTATGATAAGGATTCAAGATTGAGAAACAATGAAAAAATTGGAAAAATTCAACTTCTCAAGGACTTTTTCATTATTGGCGTGAACAAAATCAAAGATAAAATCTTTGAAGAGAGTTACCGTAAGGTAGTCTTCTTTATATAAAAATAATTATCCTCAAGGCTTTCTTCCATTATGCCACAGGGCCTAAGAAGAATGTTACCAGGTGTTCAAGTATGAAACCAGAATTTTTTGTGAGAATCACCCGTTTGTTGTTTACAAATGATGAAAAATATTCTATTCGAAATAATCCCTTTTGCTGTTTATACATTTTTTCCACCTTTCCAGCAGTTTATGAATGCCACGTCGAAAGAACGGTTCCTCTTTTGAAGTGAATCAGTTATCGAGCCATTCTCCTACATTTTCATACGAATTGAAGCCTTGTTCAGCGAGAGCGTGTCCCATTGACGCGAACAGATGATAATCGGACGGAGCCAAGTCTGGAGAATCAGCCGCATGCGGTAGTATCCCCCAACTGACCGGCTCGATCGTTTCCCTGACCCGTTTTGTTGTGTGTGGTGAGACCTTATCGTGAAGCAAGATGACTCAGTGTTGCCTTTTTCCGTAATCTGGTCGTTTTTCACGCAATACGCGATTCAAGTCGATCATTTGCCGTTGGGAGCGATCATTGTTCACGGTTTGCCCAGGTTTTAGCAGCTCATAATAGATTACACTCTTCTGATCCCACCAAGCACAGATCATTGTCTTCTTTCCAAAAAGAGTTGGTCTTGCAGTGGATGTCGATGATTCGCTTGGATTCACCCATGATTTTCGACGCTTGGGATCCTCAAAATATATCTGTTTTTCATCAACTGTCACAATTCGATGGGGAAATGACTTTCTTTTGTATTCGTCGAACAGCATTTCACAAGTGGTTTTTCGACTTTCTTGCTGTCTTCCATCCAGTTCATGTGGAACCCATTTTCCCACTTTCCGAATCTTTCTCATGGCTTTCAAACGAATGGAGACGGCTTTCTGCGTCACATTCAGTTGATCCGCGGGTTCTTGTTAAGTTTGAGTATCATTCTCATCCAATAAGGCTTGCAATTCGTCATCTGCAAACTTTTTCGGTGGTTTCCCACGCTTTTCGTTTCTCACGTCAAAATGTCCACTTGAACATTTGTTGAACCACTCGAAACACTGTGTTTTACCAAGGGCAAGTTCACCGTAAGCTTCGACAAGCATTCGATGTGATTCTGCAGCAGTTTTCTTCAAATGATAACAAAAAAACAATGCTGTCCGCAGATCGTAGTTTGTAGGCACAAAACTCGACATGTTTAAGGTTAAAAAACGATTGCGAGTGTACAGAACTTCTATTGTGTTGTGTTGAAAATCTTCATCAGCTGTTAGGGGGAGATGATGGTGCTGAAATAGTGGACTTAGAGTCCCTAAACTGATGGCTAGAGTGCCATTTATAGGGAAATTCCGGTTTCATACTTCTACACCTAGTAAGTTTCCGATTTTCACCTAATTCCAAGATTGAATATCTCTGATGAGACAAGTGTTGAAGATTTGAATTTTATGTGGCCCCATCTCCATAATATAGGTGGAAGATTGGAAAGAATTCAAGTCGCAGATCAAAAAGGGACCAGAGTTATGGTCTTTTTAATACATGAAAAAACATTCTTAATGGAATTGAAATAGAAAAAATCATAAAGCCGATTTTCAACGAAGTTCATTTAATGCGTCCCAATTTTGGATTTGCTGTTTCCAGTAATGAGAACAAATTCATTGGTTTGTTATAAGTTGGAACAACTTAGGGCAGGGAGAACGAATCTTTTCAAGAATCTCTGCGAGAAATAATCTTTTGCACCGGAAAAATGAGTAATCCAAATTTTCGCTCATCCATACGTCACTTTTGGACGGAGCGCCAGTTCGAGGAAAATTCGTATACTGGATTTCAATAATTCGTTGACTCTTCATCATTTCGACGATCAAAACAAAAAGCAGATTCCAATGTGAAAGCCACCGGATTATTAAAATCCAGTGTACGAATTTTTCTCAAATTTGTGCTCTGTCTAAAAGTGACATACTAATTATCGAAAATTTGGATGACTTATTTTTTCCGTGTGCGCAACACAATATTCTTTTTCATTTTTGCAGTTGGATAATAAAGAATTTCAAGGGTGGGGGAAAACAACCGATCAAGATACAGCAGGCATATCAAAGTCCTTGAGGAATCTACGAGACAGTATTTCCCTGCAGTTAATTAATTATGTGATACCTCACGTTGATCAAACTATGAACGCCTCCATTATGGAGATTCAACAAAATATCAAAGTTTTGACGAATGTAAGTATTGAAATTATACACGAACGAGAGAAAGAGTTCAATACCCTAGCAGAAATGCTTTAATCATTGACGAGTTCTTTGATGCTTAACTAACCAAAAATTGGACGCTCGCACTCGTACAGAGCCAACTGGCCCCATAATGGTCGCTCTAGATTTGCCAGTACTCACACCTCCGGCAACAGTAGTGAGCCAGTAGCGGCCCCTGTTGCCATTCCCACATGTGACCTTGCAAGGCGCTTGCAGTGAAGCTGGTCACTGGAAAGGGCCTTGACATTAACTATAAGGTGGCTAGAATCATTTCTGCTGGAGGAGGACCTCCAGGGGTTTCAAAATGGCCTTGTACAGGCAAGTTTCTGGCTAGTTGAGCGTTACCAAACTCGTTAATGACTAAAGAATTTCTACTTGGGATATATTCATGCGGCTATCATCATCCTCCCATCAATGCGCAATTGAATTTGAAGACTGGCCAGCTGAATAGTTGGACGTTTTATCGACTACGTGGACTTTTGAAATCATACGCTGGGAAAACTGTTCGGTGTCAACATTTTATGTCGCTTTTTATTATTCATGAAAAAAACAGTTCAACATCCTTTGATACTTCGAATTGTAGATTTCACGCGATGGATTGAGAAAAATTGAAATTCATCAGGGAGAAACAAGTGATTCCGATTTTATATGCACGATATCAAAAACATATATTGCAAAAATTTCAATATAAAGACTCGAAGCAGCAAGTTATCGTATTATGCTATAAACTTTTACAAGTCTTTTTTTTGTATTGCGATCACGCTGGTGTGAGTGCAACGTATCTTGCCGCCAACTCCCTCTTTCCAAATTATCTATCTTTTTCTCATGATATGATTGAAGAAAGATGCAAAACATCGATAAGACATCTAGCCTTTTTCACAGTGTGATCATAGCTACACTGATACAGGTCTTATAATTGTCAACTTCAGTACTTTCGAATATTCGATTCAAACTAAACTGAGAAAAAAGCATTAGGAATGTTTTTCAATCAAATAAAGTTTGTTAACTATTAACCAATCTTATTTGACCCAAATCATTGTTTTGTTTATGATTAATAAGTCTTATTTGTCACAAACAAACTCTTCTCTGAGTGTAAGCTCATCTTTTTTTGAAATGAACCGTTTGTAAAGACCATGTGTAACTTATTACAATATTTCATCCAGATTCAAACTGTTAAACACTCAAACTCCAGATGTTACAAGGGTGCGGTGGAGAGTTTACTCAACGAAGTGGACATTTATTATCGAACTCGTATGAAAAACATATGCTTTGCACAACTTTTGGATTCTCAAAAGAAGCTGACCAACATCTTAAAGGTGCGTAAATTATCAACAACGAAATCGTAATGACAATACCACATGTATTGTCACGTAGATTAGAATTATTCTCACCCATTTTCAAAACCGAATGTTCAGTTTCATGTTTGGGACATGGGTAAATCAAAAATTATACGGGGAGAAATGAGATTTCAAATATTCATAAATTTTGTATTGAAGTCGCAGGATAAGTGAAACAGCACATTTGTACAATACAGTGCGGTAACGACTCATGCTTTATGAGGTGAGGGTGCGCCAAATTGAACGATTTATCAAATCATTAAGCATGAGTTTTATTACACTGTGTGGTGAAAATTATACTATTTCATTTATTCTGGTACTTGAGTGAAAACTATGGTGGTATTTAGAACATCATTTTTCACCGTGTACTTTAATTTATCCGAAAGTCATTCGTTAGAGCGTCTTTTGAATCAAGTTCATTATCCCTCTGATTTGGATTCACAGAAACCCAGTCTAGTTTCTGGTTGAACTTTCTTCAAAATTTACTCTCAACCAAATGTACTATGCATTCCCATTCATTTTTCAGTGTGATTTAAAGCGTATGGAAGAGACAATGGCAGACGTAAGAGATTGTTTGGCTGATCAAGAAATATGCCAAGAAGTCATCATCAACTTCAAAAAACTTCAAATCGCATTCCATTTATGGTCATTCCACGATCTATCAACTTTATTGGGCTTCGGGAAAGAGTGTTACTCCACAGTCTCTGATGTAATATATAAAAATTTGGAAAATTCAATCGATGACCTGAGGGAGTGTCGTGGTCTCCATCTCACACAAGGACTTCTTCAACGTTTGCCTGTGAATCCGGAAACTTATGAAATACCTGTAAAATTAGAAGTATGCCGCGATCAAGCCGAACATCACCCTGACGATTCAACAGTTTATCTGTTTCTGTAGTTTCTTGTTTAATCTATCAAAGCAACTGCAATTTAGTAACAAACATCAACGCATAAATGTGGGGATGTTTTCAGGGCACATTATGATTTTAACTTGAACTTCGGTTATCACCATTTTGGATCTTATCTCTATGCAATCATCCCAGATAGCACAACAGTCCTTGATTGATTCATTAAAACCTCTTAATGAATGCTCATAGTCTCCAAGGTATACATTATGAACTTATACTCATGTATTGTGCTGCCAGGGATGACAGAATTCATAATGAACACGTGATTTGCACATTTCTTTTTTCTTTTAAAAATATCGGTGGAGTGAATGAATACATTAAGTATATGGACAGGTCAAAGTATTTGTCTTGAATTTTACAGTCTATTTACATTCAATAATATAAATACAGGAGTTATCATATCTAGGAAAGATGCAGAAAGATATAAGAAAAGTAGGAAAATTAAATACGTTATTCTTCCATCTAACGTAATTATCACTTTCTTAAGTAACAAAAATTTTCTGAAATATATCTCTGAACAGCCATTTATCGTGATTTTTCATTGTCATAGCCTTTTTGAAAACTACTTCATGAACTTTCAACTATTTTTATATTATATTTTCCTCTTCCAATATCTGTGGATGACGTTTCAAAAACGAATAATACCAATCTTTTCCAGCCATTTTTGTCTTTTCATTAAAATCGTTGGGAATATTGTTAGATTCGGCATAATTGTAAGCAAATTTCCGTAGATCTGTTGACGTTAAGGGATAAGAAAAATCCATGAGTTGCAAAATATGCTTCGCCATTTCCATCTCTTGTTCTTCCGAAAATATCGGAGACCGTCCCATAGATAATTTCACCTCTTTAGTGTTCCGTTTCATTTTTCTTCTAATGGTTCCTTCTGGAATACCATATATCGATGCACTTTTTCGAATTGAAGTGCCTTTAGAAATTTCTTGAATAGCCTTTCTCATAGCTTCCTCACTCCAGGAACCTTTGTTGGTTTTTCTTACGTAAGTCCTTGGCATCTGGAACATGGAATCACTGAATAATAATTGTGAATTGATTGACATATGCTATTGCTGAAATAATTGAGGCAAGACGAACTACTGTTGAGAAGTTCGTTATTTAAATCATGATAATTGTTCAAGTGTTATAATCCAAGTGTGTTTAGTCGCAATATCGCAACTGGTATGATATTTTAATGTCTTCAAGATGGGATTTAAAGATATTTTAAATTCATGAATTATTATGCAATTAGAAGCCTGTATTCCATAACTCGCCAAGCGTTTGTAATTGCGAAGAAGCATTGTCCAAGCTGTAATTTTCAGAATCAAAAAATGTTCTCCAAGTTTATTGGTGTTTAAACGTTCCCAAATTAACTTTTTGGAACTGGAAATATGGTTTAAAGAATGTACTACAACATTTCAAGTTTATATGGGAGTGAGAACCACTCTCGGGATTGAAAAACTTGGGGATTAATTTTCAAAACACTAAACAGAATATGGGAATTTGATAAAAAAAGTCCTTAATTATAAGTTATAAGAGTAGTTGATTGCAGTGTGTTTTTAAAGTTTCCCGGAGTTGCAAATAGCAACATGGCGAATCCTCAATGTTTTTCCTTGTGCATATGCACAACTCTTGTTTTGTGGTGGAATCAATAACTCCTGCTGATTCCTGCCGTCCAAAGCAAGGAGATCGTGAATGCATTTGACTTGAATCCGAGAAAATCAAGAAAAACTGTTTTTTTTAAAATTAAATTAATGGAACGAATCATTTTTCAATGGGTATAATATACCCTGAGAAATGGTTTGCCATTGAAGTCTATAAACTATTGAAGTATTATAGACTCCCCATTTTTGTGGTAGTTGCGGTTTTTTTCCTGTATAAACGTTTCGAATTTGATCAATTTATTCGTATTCCGAACCGCTGTCATTGAAAAAGTGATGAGTTTTTGTTTGACGAAGAATTTTGTGACGATTAAAATGATATGAAAAACTTATTATCGTCAAAAATGTGACTTATGATCTTTTTGCTTTGGACGGCAGATTTAAAGATACAAAATTTTGATTCAGTACGTAGGATTTTTTCAAATTGATCCCTGCAAAAATGACGTGTTTTTGGAGGGGAACTTCAAAAAAGAAAGACAAAAATCGCTCGAAAATCGTTAATAAAAACTGAACCACGCATTATTAAAAGATCCTATGAATTTCCTGGCGGAAAAGTTTCTCATAATTTGTCATAGTTTTTCATATTCCCTCATAAATCTCATAATTTTGCATTAAATTCCATAAAAACTCCTAAGATCATATAATTTCTCTAGGAATTGGGACTGTCATTATGAAAAATATTTCCTCATTGAAAATCATAATTTCTCATAAAATTTCCTATTTTTACACAATGCTTAAATTTTTTAAATTTTTCATGAAAACAATCTTTCCCATAAGAAGTCATAACTTCTCATAATTTTAATCATGAAATCTCATAATTTTCCATGATATTTTAGATCTGTTTGTATGAAAAATATATTTGCCCGAGAAACCAACATTTTCTATAAAATTTCATCATAAAATATTATTGTTCGAAGAATATTAGCTTAGCAGTAAGGAAGAAATTCTTGAAGAGTTACTTTTGGAGCACAGCATTATATGGTTGCAAGACTTGGACAATTGGAAAAACGGGCCCACGAAGACTTGAAGCTTTCGAGATGTGGTTTAATAGGAGGATGCTTAGAATAAAGTGAATAGAGACAGTAAACAATGAAGGAGTACTTGAGGAAGGTGAATGAGAGGAGAAGTCTTTTGAGACATGTCGGGAAAAGAAGAAGTAATCTGATGGGACACACATTAACGCATGATAGCTTATTGAAAACAATATTGGAAGGAAAAATGAATGGTAAAACTCGAAAAGGTAGGCCTAGATTAAGTTATATGGAGCAAATTATGCAAGATAAGGGTTGTTGTCGTAGATATGTAGAAATTAAGCGTCTGATAAATGATAAAATACTATATTATTCATTTTAATTTCCTCATATTGCAATCAAAGTAGTAGCTCAAGAGTGCTGATGAAGAGTTAGAAAACTTCCAACTTATATCGAGATTTCGTAATGAATTCTCTGGGCATTTAATACGTTTGCATTCTGAATCCATTGAATTCTTATTGAATTCATAATTGGGTGCATAACGGGAACTATTTGAGAAGTCCTTGAGAAGGCTTTATAAATTCGAATTGATCTTTTGTGTTGGCTTGGTGGAGATTGAAATATAGTATGGTGATCTTGTTAGAAATTATACATCGCGTTGAAACACCTGCCATTACAGTGCTAGTTGAACATTTTTTCCCTGTATATTTCATACACTTTCTTCATAGCATTTATCTTCATAAACAGGTGAAATAGAAATCGATATTCACAAATTCACATATGTTTTTTGGAATACGTAATTCGAAAGAAACAAGTGTTCTGTTTGAAAAGTCCAACCTATGTAACGAAAGAATAATTATGCTACGGTTTGATATGAAGATTATACTGTCGAAAATTAACATTTGTGGCATTTTGAATTCAAATCAGTTGAACTGATTCCTAATTGAGTCCCGGATGAAAATATTCCATTGTCAATACAGATAACTGGTCCAAGCTTGGCCAAATATCGGGCTGTCGAGCAATGTGAACCAATATTGGTTCAATATATAACCCTCGGTAATTCCAGAACTCATACCGGTTCTCATAGGAAATGCCAATATGACAGTTTGGTGTAAGCCTGGTAAAATATGGGGCTGCCAAGCATGTTGAACCTATGTCGATTCAATTTAAAACTACACTCACAGAAAGAATTTCTTGAAATGAAAAAATTTTTCTTGTCGCTAGGACAAAACTCATTTTTGTCTTGAACCTAGAAAATTTTACTTGAATCAAAAAAATTCCTTTTGAAATCAAAACAAACTTTCCTAGGCTCAAGAGAAAAATGAGTTTTGTCCCAGTGACGAGAAAAATTTCCTCATTTCAAGAAATCCTTCCTGATATTCCTCCAAAAATTCTTAAAGAATGCAATAAATTGAATTGTTTATTAATTTGCTTAGATGCATATGATCCGTACAAATGTCCCTAGTGGATGCATTCCAGGTCTACACGAGTCCCGTCAAGGGATGTTAGAGCACTAATGCCCCGAGTGCCTCCACTAGGAGAGTTTGTTTGATACATGTATTATTTTACACCAACGTTTTCATTTTCGCTTCTTACGCTTATAATCTACTTTACTCTAGCTTACTCACTATGACTTCGTGGTATCGCTGTTTTGTACAGGTACATATTCAGGGCTTTCATTTCTCTTGCATTCATAGGAGATAAAATCTTCATCCAAGAATCCAAACCAACTTCTATTTGGTTGAAAATTCCCAACTTAATGTAATCGTATGCTGGATATACTTTTCAAAATTGAATTAAATCGTCCGGTTCCTGCGCGTCACATGCTCGACGGGATCGAGATCGATCAAGAATAAATTTTGTATCAAAACAATCAATTTTATTGTTAATAGAAGCAAACAGTCTTATTTGAGCTATTGTCTTGGTAAATGTGATAGGGTATCTACAGTCGAGGTGAGGTTGTTCTTCATTCGTGATTGGCAATATCTTGTACAGTTAAAGAAATTAAGAGTCAGCGAGTCTTAGTCGGTTTCGGTCCTGTAAAAGTTTCATTCTTTCTTCTTCGGAATAATCATTTGAAATACTCAGTTCAAGCCTTTGAAAATTTCGAATTTTATTAAACATCTCGCGTTTCCATCGGTGGGACGTGAATCTTATAATCACAGGTCTATTTCCTTTCTTTTGGCCCACCCGATATATAGCATCAATACAAACATCGGGGACCTTGACTTCGGCTTTGACTAGAATGTCGACTACCGTTTGAAATCAATCTATTTCGTTCATGAAAACCACGTATTTGTTTTTTAAGATTGATGTTCTCTTGTTCCACCGACTCGAGTCTATTTTCCAATCTTACTATATTAGACTTCAGGTCCTCTATAGACTCAAAGGTCTGTCACTCCTTTTGTTGAGCTCTTGTATCTCTTTTCTCGATAATGCTACGTCTGCTTTTATCTCTTCCAACATTGCTAACATTTCGTAATTTTCCATCGTTTGAAATGAATAAGATAACAGCACGCAGTTTTGGAGGATTGTAATACTAGATTATGATCACGATACAGTTCACCTTATTATGATTCGAGAGCGCGTGGCAGGACCGGCGAAGTAGTTTTTACACGTGTGCCGAGGATAGTGTGGAGGTGGGGAGTAGGTTTGGAAAATCTAAAAAAAAACGAACCCAACCACAGAGAATCATTGCAAAGCATTGTTCGTGGTAAAATTCTGGCACATCACAAAAGTTGATGTGCCGATGATTCGACCGTAGGGTTGAGCTTTTGCTGGTCCTGACGCGTGGTAAACACGTCTGTAAACACAGAGTGCATAATGAATCCATTTAGAATGACAAGAAGAACAGTAATAATTTCTCCAAAATATGATAGGAGATCGGCGGGTGGTATGGCCTTCTTAAGGGAAAACTGAGATAAAATCACTCTAAAGTAAAAGAATGTCGATACAACTTTTTGGAGTATTTTTCTCACATACATCCCGAAGAAAAAATTTTCATTGATGAAATAAAAGATCAGGAACAATTTTAGTTCAGAGATGAATTTATGAATAATTTTTCAGTGTCGGGTGGTATGGCCTACCATCCAAAAACCGGTAAATTAAAATGAGAACATATTTTTTAACAAAAAATAATTTGTTTCCAACATTGAATATGGTTTTTTCAACTCTTACTCAGACTGTGGACTGGATAATTTACATCGATCGCAATAATAATATAATTTGTCCGTAATATCTGTACAAAGATCATGTGTTCATCCTTTACAGGTATGGCATTGAATCTAATCTTGGTATAGCATCGAGAAACGATCTTCCATGTGAAACGCATGCATAAAAACATTGTTTATAAATAAATTGTCTGAACTATTTTTTTAAAAATAAGTATTCGGTAAAACTGATCCCACAAATCGATTCTGAGAAACAAAATACATGAAAAACGTACCCTGAATCGACATTGAGATTGTTTGTCATGAAAAACTCAAACACGTATTGATTTGTTATTTTTTCTCTATAACAATGAACGATCGCAATGTGGGCATCGAAAATTTTTTGACCAATTTATTTATAAAAAATTTTTTTACACACGTTTCTCGCCTCACTTGGCCTGGGTTTGCCGAGATTCCATCGGTGACCGAGACCATATCCCCCATTATTCCAGGATGAGCTCTAATGGGTGAATGTGGGCCATACTACCCGAATTTAATGTGGGCCATGCCACCCGATCGAGATTTTTGACGAAAAAATTAGTTCATCACCAAACAAACAAACATTACCGCTTAAAACTCATGAGACCTGTTTTATATATAGGGGGAGTTGATACTAGTATGACACATTATTTTATGATCTGACCTACTTCAGTACAGAACGTCTCAAAGTTTCGCCGACACAGTGCACCAAGGACAAGTCAATAGAAAAAGTTAGATTTCTCTTAACACACAGTATTAATAACAATGAAGTTCCCGCACATGATAGACAGAAACAATCTCTCCGTGACTAAAAGTGTGTAGTGCTACCACCTAGCGTCAGAAACATGTGGTAGGCGATACCGATACCGGGCCATACCACCCCCTACTGCATCACATACATTTAGTTTTTGTAATCGATTATTATGATTCACAGTCACTATTACTACATTCTTCTCTCCGTGTATTTTGAAAAGTGCTATACGTAAATTCCAAATTAAGGTCTTTTGGTCCAGTCTTTCCTCATTATTTGGATTCATATCTCATTACCATTGTTTTTACCAACTATTTCTGATAATCAAACCAAGTCAATCGTTGATGTTCAATGGGATGGGGCGTTTCTGACAACTATCCCTTGGATTCCAACAAGTATTTTAGGTTAATTACACGGAGAGAAATTTGTAGTTAAATTTACTATGTTATTATTGTTCTCGAGGAACAGACTGAACTATGACGGGTTCCCTCATAAAACATAGTAAATATGATCAGCATTCTATTGTTGTACCATAGTAAAAATATGCCCTTCATACTAAAATCCGACACAATTCGGTCTGTTCCTCGGGAAAAATAATAACATAGTAAATTTAACTACAAATTTCTCTCCGTGTAGGTATTTTATCATTGTACTTGCATGATTCAGGAAGATAACGTTTCCTTGATATGAAATGATATTTCAATAACGTTTTAAAATCAAACATTTGTGAGATGCTATGAACGATGTTTTCAGGTGCTCTCAGCTGAGGTATTTGTCAAGGGATGGAAATGTTTCTGTACCCTATTCAAAATATTCCATAAAATCTCATTGAGACGAATGGGAAATTGAATGGGCTCAATGGAATTCCATGGTATTCAATCAGAACTTTGAACACTTGTAATGGGATTTTATAGAATATTTCCACCAGGGTAGGAATGTCAACATTTGAAAGGACGGACATTAGCAGACTTCGAGACATTTCTGAGACGATAATGCCGTCATCTCTAGGACGTTTCATATTTCATCAGCTGAATCTTTGAAATATTTCTGGGATGTTATTTCACTCAGTAAGATGTGTTATTTTTTGTGACGAAAATGTTACTCAACCTCGCTATAAATGTGAAAATACTACACTGTAAAAAGTGAGGCTGGAAACTCATGTGAGCGTTTCGACGGTGCGTCAAGACTGGCTGAAAAAAGACAAGCTGTGAGATATCTCGCTTGAACAAATATTGACGCGGCGTCAACACGCTCGCATGAGTCCCAGCTTAAATGTGGTATTTCTCCCTAATTCGGTGGTAACGAAAATACCTCGCGCGGAACAAATTCATTTACCCTATATTTTGGGGAATTTTTCTTCATTCTGGGAGAAAGTTTCTTCAGAAAAGAGAAATTTCCTTCCAAATGGAGAAGAAGTCCTCCAAAATGTACACGGCAAACAATTCACACCGAATAGTGTTTTTCAACACCAGACGGTGTCATTCTAACACCGTTTGGTGTTATTTTGACACCGATATCAGGGTGGACTTTCGTAGAATCCGCGTCTTAATCATTCTGTGTTAATCTTGACATCGTTCTGACCCCGATTTTCTTATAACATAGGGGAGATGAATTTCCCTCACGTTGGGGTTTTTTTGCTGCCACTAAATTTGGGGGAAACTTCACTTTTACTGTTGAAAGTGTATTTCTTGTCGCCGAAATCGAAATACTACGAAGGAATAATATTCGTGAAAAAATGGGAACGTGCTACTCTTCGTAACGTTCATCAAATATGAAATCCACTCAATCGTTATATCTAAATATCACGCAGCAGGCAAATGTCTCACGCGAAAAATAATCAATACCCGATATCTGCGATATAATTCCAACTTCGATTACCTTCTTTATGTAAATTATAATCTACATGATTTTATATACGGCAAACATGGATCAACGAAACCCATCGATTATTTTCATGATTGCAAACATCCTCAATAGGTCTTTGCCGTCTTATCACAGATTAAATAATGTCAAATTTCGTTGTACAAAAGACAAGAAAAATATGATGAAATGTATAAAAGAAGCATCTCACTTGCTGGATTTTCGTCAAACCCATCATCACAGTAAAGAAGAAACATGTATCCGTTAAATTTTGTAACATGGATGATCTTCGTGACAGTGTCGTTCAGTGATGTAATTTTATAATTTTCCGTATCATATTCATTCGAGTATAGTTTTTTCGAACGTGTCTTAAGAACTTTTTTTCCAGGCTAATGTGAGCGAAGATGACCAGAGTATAAGATGGGAAATGTACCGGGGCTTGAAAGCACGTTACCAGTCTGTGATCGAAGAAATCGTGCAAACGACAAGTGAAGTGGACAACCAAATTGATCGAATAGCCAATTCAAGTCTCCACGGTTTAAGCAATCGTATATCTGGCAAGCTCAAAGTAATATTTATTGCTGACATTCCAATAAATGCACTGAAAGCACAGTTTTTTCCAGCGGAACAACATTTCAGTTGAAATGAATGCAAGAAAACTTTTCGATTGGCTGAAATGAAATTGGTTTCCTAAGGACAAATGAACTTTATTTACTCTTGAGAAACTTCATTTCAGCTGGCCGAAAAGTTTCTTTACGTTCATTTCAACCTGAATTTTGAAGTCAACCACTTGGAATCAGGGTTTTTGTCGTATCATAAAATCAGTGGATGATTTTATTCGTTGATCGAAATATGATCATACAGTCGACGCTCGTTACGTGTCCGCCCTTGGGGGGATAGGGGGATATAACTCAGAAAATCCTCATATTACCACGTTCTCCAATCGTTCAAGAGTAGAAAGTGCGTAGAATAGAACCAAAAGATTGATAAAGAACGTGAGAACGTAAGTATATTGTTCTCCCACCAATGTTTTTCCTTTTTTTGTGTATTATTTAGGCTTATAAATTTAATAATAATCATCATTCTTTTCTCTGATTGCTCAGTCCATTTTTATATTATTGAAATTATATCAATTTCTATTGTGGATATCTAAAGAGAGTTTGAGGAGAAAAACTGTCTCATATTTTGGTGGGGGCGATGTTCAACGCTCGATTAAGGGCGGATGGACAATCAAAGAACGGACATCCAACGAACGTTGACTATACTTAAACATTCTGTTATTATTCGACCAAGGAAGTTTTTTGTTGACATATCTAAAAGTTCAGTAAATCTCTCAAAAATTTGGCCATGCTAAATGAGTAATAATATCGAATCCCACGTAGAAATGCCAGTTTCAAAGTGACCGTGATGAACGCATCAGTACTGAGATTGTACTGGCTACCAACGGTTGTCTGTCGATTGCGAGTCGGTACTGGACCGACGTGATTACATGTTCTAATTGGTACTGGCTCGATGATTAAACTGATCGTTGTTAATCAATTTTCCACCAATGTTGGATCGACAACGGCATAATCTCAGTAAGCAAGCGTTGGTCACCAACCCTGAATGGGTGTCAAACCAACGTGAACAAATACGTAGTGCACTTTGGCAAAAGATTTGATTATTTTCAGAACACTGTTGATTTGAACTGTTTGAAGAACCTTTATCGTTCGATGAATGGTTGAACACCGAAAAATATTATAAAACAAAATAATTTTGTAGAAAATAGCGTTATTATTGATTGAATAATGAACTACGTGAGTTGCTGACAATCTTCCGTACGTACCAGGTGTGTAAGTATGAAACCAGAATTTTCTTACAGAAAAAACACGTTTATTGTAATGATATGATACAAAATAACTTATTCAAAGTATTATCCGTCGCTATCTATACATTTTTTCCATCTCTCTGGCAATTTGTGGATTCCGTGCCAAAAGAACTGTTGCTCTTTTGAGGCAAACCAGTCATCGAACCATTTTCGTACATCTTCGTAAGAAGTAAAGCGCTGCTCGGCAAGTGCGTGTCTTATCGATGCAAACAAGTAGTAATCGGATGGGGCAAGGTCCGGTGAGTAAGGCGCGTGCTGAAGAAACTCCCAACGGAACGACTCTATCGTTTCCTGGATCTGTTTTGCTTTGTGTGCTGGTGCATTGTCATGCAGCACAATCACCTTGTGTCGTCTTTGTTGGTATTCTGGTCGTTTTTCACGCAAAACTCGATCCAAATCGGTCATTTGTTGTCGGTAGCGTTGAGTATTGACAGTTTCCCCAGATTTCAGCAGCTCGTAGTAGATTACGCCCTTCTGATCCCGCCAAACACACAGCATTGTCTTTCGTTCGTAGCGGTTTGGTCTTGCCGTCGATGTTGATGGTTGACCCGGAGTAACCCATGACTTTTTGCGCTTAGGATTCTCGAAATATATCCACTTTTCATCGCCAGTCACAATTCGATGGAGAAATGATTTTCTTTGGAACCTGGCGAGCAGCATTTCGCATGATGTTTTGCGGTTTTCCTGCTGTCTTTCGTTGAGTTCATGTGGAACCCATTTCCCCACCTTTTGTATCTTTCCCATGGCTTTCAACCGAAGGGAGATGGCTTCTCGGGTCACCTTTAACTGATCCGCCAGTTGTTGTTGTGTTTGAGCGTCGTCTTCGTCCAACAAGGCTCTCAGGTTAGCGTCTTCAAACTTTTTCGGTGGTCTTCCACATTCTTCGTTCCTGACGTCAAAATCGCCACTTTTGAACCGTTTGAACCACTCGAAACACTGTGTTTTATGGAGAGCATGCTCACCAAACGCCTCCACAAGCATTCGATGCGATTCGGCTGCGGTTTTCTTCAGATGAAAACAGAAAAGTAGTGCTGTCCGCAAATCGTAATTTGTTGGCACAAAACTCGACATGTTTATCTCTAATAAACTAATGCTACTGAATGAAACTCGTGTGATTGTGAGTTGGAAATCTTTGTCGGATATCAATACAATAACAAGACACCGCTGACGTGATGTGTCGGTAACTGCATCGACATCTAGCGCCACCTATGGGCAAATTCCGGTTTCATACTCACACACCTGATATATTCTTAGAACATTCTGAGAACGTGCTTGTGCTACCTGGGTAGCTCCAACCAAAATTGAATTATGCTAAGCAAAAATATCTCACCGAATCAGTTTCAGTTCAGAGAATTGAGAAGATCGTTTTGCTCATCGTAGTCGAATTTCGGTAAGACCCACTAAATTTTTAGTTATGCCAACAAAAGATTTTGGTTAGGCATACAATGACAAATTTTTTAGTCAGCAGAATAAACTAGTTTCTTCTTTGTAGTTACACAAGACCTATCGGTATCCAATTTCTTATTAAAGAATAAAATTGATAACCATTTACTGATTTCATAAGTGGTTGATGTTCGACTGCACCAAGCATAAAACTCATAAATTGAGAAAATATCAGCGAATCGACTCAACACACGTATTTTTCATGCTTCTGGTTGTAGACAATTCGGCGAAATTCTATCATTGATTCAACATTAACGTTGACATGGGTGCAAAGTTGGCACATTATTTGTATAAGCTTGATATCCGAGCATAGTGCAATTCCAAAGAGACAAAATCATTCCCCCGCACTGAAAGATATCCTTTGGTTGGATTCTGATTTGTTCTTGGTATAATAACAAAAGGATGTTATTATACTGAGGGAAGAATTTCGTTGACACAACAGAAAGTTTTTTAGGATATCAACATTTTTTTGTTGATTACATCTCAACGAAATAACTGTTTTCAGTGCAAAAGAATGCAAACCTTCAGGAACGTCTAATAGACGTAGCTGACGTCCAATAGACATTCAAGTACGTTCGCTAAACGTTCCTGGAAGTTTTTGTTCTCTTGGGATCAAAATTCACCAAATCGAATTTTTTTGATAAAAATCAAAGCAACAATAGGAATAAACCAGCAATGAACTGAAAATTTTTTTACCCCTTCTCAACTGAGTTGTAAACAAAGATAAGAGATGGACGATCTCCCGCTTTTTATTATTAGCTTTTGTTCCGTGTGATATGAAGATAGATACAGGAGTTCTAAGTCCGCCAATGGAAGGCACGATCATCAAAATCTGATACATCGCGAAGGAACTTTTGAGAATTGCCCTGATTAGATTGCCAGATAGGTCCCATTGAGCACATGTTGCTGGACTCATTGTCGAATTGAGAAGTGTCGAAGCATTGGTACAACGATTCATTATTCACCCAATATACGACGAAAAGTATGTCGGCCACAGTCTCCTATATATGAGCTAGCCCGATTCAGATTCCCCGTGCCGGCCCATGCTGTATTAACAATTCGTATGCTGTTATTTCATTAAGAAACGGCCGGTGTTTTTGTGTTTGCTGGGAGACGATGCCCCATATTTAAAATTTAGAATTATTATCAATTGATTGTATTGTATTGTATTGTATTGTCTGCAATACATACATTTGTGAGGAATACGAAAACTCACAGACGTATTTGACCGATATTTTGAAACCCGTGTTCTGTTCCATTGCTACTTCTTGATTTCACCAGTGGTGATTCTCGAGAGGGAGAATAAATCAAGAAAGCTGAAAAATATTGCGATCGTCGCACCATGCTAGGTGTCTAAGGATTAAATAAATTTTGTCTACATTGCACCAATCCAGTCCCAATGCATTAGGCAATATTATTTGAATAGTGTACGCTGAGAAGAAGGAATAGTGGATCCTAAAACGCAAGACAATTGAATACGTTTAACTACAATAATTACTTGATTCAGCCAGATTCGTAGTTGACTAAAGTACGCATAATTGAAAGAACCTTGTATTTAAATTGAGTTGATTAAGGATTGTGGTTGAACGCATCCAACTGTCGTGCTTAGAATACAGGCAATACAAGTTTCGACTGAGAACATGACGCCTTTTTATATTTCAGTGTCAAAAGATATGAATTTTGTTTTCAATTTACAGGAGAAATTTCCAAATTATAACCAGGAATGGATTGACCGGTTGATCAAAAATGCGAGCTCATTCTTCAGGGAGGATTATCCAACTCCTTGTTTTCGTCCAGTTGAATTGATTCTCGATGATATTTATGATGAGATCAGTAAAGTACGTACGCGATGAAGCATTTGATGTGCCATGTTCTTTTTTATCAACTCATTGAGCAAGGATCATTATTTTTAGACTACCCGAGAAATCGAACCGATCTTGGAGAATATCAATAACTGTAATATAGATTCCAGTAATTGTGATTTCCATTCGAACTTTTCAACTCTTCGCCAAAAGATGAACGATATGGAGACACGATGGTTGCTGTATAAAGATCATGATCTGCCTGCGAAGTGGAAACATGTCCGAAAATGCTATCTTGACATAGAAAAAGCAATAGAGACGAAATTACTGGGTTCTACAATTCGCAAGACATATGGAGTAATACACACTTATAAGGAATTTTTGATCGTATTATCCTTGTGGCCTGTTAAATTATCTGTGTTTACTGGAAAGAAGAATCATTGGTTTAGCGTAAGTATATTATTATACATAGGTCAATGCATTTCAAGTTGAGCAACGTTCGTTGCTCGATTATTACTAGAATGTTTTATTCACTTATTTTTTCTTTGATAAAATTTCGGTGAAGTTCCAATGAGGCTTGTAATTCGTCATCTGCGAACTTTTTCGGTTGTTTCCCACGCTTTTCGTTTCTCACGTCAAAATGTCCACTTGAACATTTGTTGAACCACTCGAAACCCTGTGTTTCACCAAGGGCATGTTCACCGTAAGCTTTGACAAGCATTCGATGGGATTTTGCAGCATTTTTCTTCAAATGATAACAAAAAACCTATGCTTTCCGCAGGTGGTATTATAGTTTGTAGGCACTAAACTCGACATGTTGAAGGTTACAAAACAATTACGTAATACTCGTAAGTGTACAGAACTTCTATTGCTCTGTGTTGAAAATCTTCATCAGCTGTTAGAGGGAGATTATGGTGCTGAAGAAGTGGTCTTAGAGTCCATAAACTGATGGCTAGAGTGCCATTTATAGGGAAATTCCGGTTTAATACTTCTACACCTAGTAACTTTCCGATTTTATCCTAATTTTAAGGTTGAATATCTCTGATGAGACAAGTGATAAAGATCTGGATTTTATGTGGCCCCATTTCCATAATATAGGTGGAAGATTTGAAAAAATTCGAGTCGCAGATCAAACAGGGACCAGAGTTATGGTCTTTTCATTACATGAAAAAACATTCCTAATGGAATTGAAATGGGAAGAATTATAAAGCCGATTTTCAACGAAGTTCATTTAATGCGTCCCAATTTTAGATTTGCTGTTCCTAGTAGAGAGAACAAATTCATTGGTTTGTTATAAGTTGGAGCAACTGAGGGCAAGAAGAACGAATCTTTTCGAGAATCTTTGCGAGAAATAATCTTTTGCACCGGAAGAATGAGTAATCCAAATTTCCGCTCACCCATACGTCACTTTTGGACGAAGCGTAAGTTCGAGAAGAATTCGTATACTGGATTTCAATAATTCGTTAACTCTTAATCATTTCGACGATCAAAACAAAAAGTAGATCCCAATGTGAAAGTCACCGGATTATTAAAATCCAGTGCACGAATTCTTCTCAAATTTGTGCTCTGTCTGAAAGTGACATACTGATTATCGAAAATTTTGATGACTTATTCTTTCCGTGTGCGCAACACAATATCATTTTTCATTTTTGCAGTTGAATAATGAAGAATTTCCAGAGTGGAATAAAAACAGCCATCAAGATAAAGCAGTCATAGTAAGTTCCTTGTGGAATCTCGGATACAATATTTCCCTGCAGTTGGATGGTGAAGTGATACCCCACGTTAATCAAACTATGAACTCCACCATTATGGAGATTCAACGAGAAATCCAAGTTTTAACGAATGTAAGTATCGAAATTATACACGAACGAGGGGAAGGGTTCAATACCCTCGTAGAAATGCCTCAGTCATTGCCGAGGTTTTTGATGCTTAACTAACCAAAAATTAGACGCTTGCACTCGTACAGAGCCGTTTTCAGATACTGGCGTACACTGTAAAAAAAAACTGGAAATTTACTGTGCAACTGGACTGGAAATTTCCAGTGCTAGTCCTGGAATATGGATATTCCAGTACATGTACAGAGATTTTGTTGTTACGTTACTGAAAATTTACCAAGCATAACTGAAAATTCAGTCATTGTACTGGAATTTTCAAGTTTGAGATGATGTACTGAAATTTTGCCATGATTTCGCGAAAATTTTACCGGCTCGTACTACAATTTTATAGTTCTTGTGCACCAAAAAAAAATATTCCCTCAAAAAGGACTTGAGAAAAAATTTGGAATTTACAAAAAAAACCTAATCGTTGGTATACTGGAATTATACAGGTTCTTAACTGCAATTCTCAGGTTTTGTGATGGAATTTTCCAGTTACTATGCAATTGAATTATACAGGTTTTGAACTGCAATTTTCAGGTCGTGTGATGGAATTTTCCAGTTGCTATGCAACGGAATTTAATCACTGTTGCACTGAAATTTTCCACTTCTATTGGACTTCGTCATTTCTGGCAGGAAAAATTTCAAGTCTTTATATTAAAAATTTCCTGATTGAGATTTTGAATAATAATTGTAATTGTAGCCAATGAAATTGATATATGAGGTTCTTCCAAGACTTATCCTCTTGTGTTCTAGATATGAAGCATATGTAGTAACCCAAGCTGGCCTTCCAACATGTCGCGCTATAGCTCATCGGTTAGGTCTTAGGTTTCAGTTGGTAGGCAGGTAGAAAAGTGTGGGTTCAAATCCTGTTAGGTAGACATGAGTTTCTGTCCATCCAAATGAACGATCAAAAGTTTCTCAATCATCTTGGAACACAAGGACCCTGCAAAATCACTTTGCGTGAGCAATTTTTTTTTAATTTTCATGGATATTTTCAGCATTAATTTTCCAGTACATGTCCTGGAAAATTCCAGTTCGTGTACTGAAAAATTCCAGTACCGAGGCTCAGAAAATTTCCAGTTTTGATGCGGGAATTCCATAACGTTTACACTGAATTTTTGCAGTACAAATGTGCTGAAATTTTCCGGTACATGTACAGGTTAATGACTTCCAGTACATGTACTGGAATTTTCCGGTGAAATTTTTTTACAGTGTAAGGCGCAGTCGCCGGGGGCCTCAGCTTTCCACATTGTAAATATATAATTTATACGTCAACGATATTGAATTGAAAACGTCAAATATGTCTCTCATTGTAGAATGGAAGCGGAGTCATTTATGTACTAATATACAAAAAGCAGCTCTCCTTCGTTCACTCCGTGTTAATGACGGGGACTCTTCAACCGGACCGATTCGGTTTTATAAGAAAAGTAACTAGTGTTTGTAGAATATTTTTTACAATAATATTGATGAAAATTCAATACGTGATACGTACTCGATGTGATTTGATATAAATTTTATATCAAGTTTGAATCGATCTTTTATACAAATTCATAGACACTTGATACAAATTTTATGAAAAGTTACATTGAGTTACAAATAAACTCCCAGGCCTTGTAACGCTCCATCACTATTTCACGTGCTGAAATCACATAGATTTTGATTCTGAAATGAGAAAGCCTTGCTTCATTATTTGGTATCATTCGTTTTGTCAATGCTAGGGATTCTCAATCTTTCTCGAAAAAAATACTGGAATATTTATGTATATTCCATCAGAATCCACAAATTCTGTTCTATAATCGACTTCATTAATTAATATCCTTGCTTAAAGAGCCTCTGATCCTGAAAATCTGGAGCCTCAGATGGCAAATATTCCGACCGTAGTGAAGATGATTATCGCGGTTGTCTAGCATCCCATGTGGAAATAGCCAGAGTTGACAAATGGCGCGGTACTGGCAAAGTTGTATTTGCCAGACTTCGGCAGAAATAACTGTGCCCATTCAGAATCAATACCGTTTTCCAATTGGCGCCAAATGTTCGCCGGATTTCAGACGGTACTGGCTTACGTAGTCAGACGGTCTAGAGTCATTCTCGAATTAATACTGTTCGGAGAATACCCAGACCGTACAGAAACGAAACCGTGTCAGTACAGAATCAGAGTTGGTTGGATGGTGAAATGCGAGAAAAAGATGATACGATACCAAAATTGATGCCAACTGATTGATTCATTCCACTGATCTTTCCAATAATACGGTTACTTTGATGAGACAATACTGTACCAGTATTGAGCCAGAGTTAGTATTAGCATTCAGTATGTGAAATAGATGACAATGTGCTATTATTGATAGGACCCTGGCTAACTATGGAATCGGTAGTCAACTGATGTTACACGGAGAAAAATGTGTATGGTAGAACCAACAATATAAGAATTGTCAACATTTTATCGCTGGTTATGCAATAATTTGTTGTTCGTACAGCAAGGCGCTTGCAGTGAAGCTGGTCACTGGAAAGGGCCTTGACATTAACTGTAAGGTGGCTAGAATCATTTCTGCTGGGGGAGGACCTCCAGGGGTTTTAAAATGGCCCTGTACTCGCAAGTTTCTGGCTAGTTAAGCGTTACCAAACTCGTTAATGACTACATACTTTATACTTGGGATATATTCATGCGGCTATCATCATCCTCCCATTACTGTGTAATTAAATTTGAAGACTGGTCAGCTGAATAGTTGGACGTTTCATCGACTACATGGACTTTTGAAATCATACGCTGGAAAAACTGTTCGATGTCAACATTTTATGTCGCTTTTTATTATTCATGAAAAAAAGAAGTTCAACATTCTCTGATACTTCGAATTGTAGATTTCACGCAATGGATTGAGAAAAATTGAAATTCATCAGGGAGAAACAAGTGATTCCGATTTTATATGCACGATATCAAAAACATATATTGCAAAAATTTCAATATAAAGACTCGAAGTAGCAAGTTATCGTATTATGCTATAAACTTTTACAAGTTTTTTTTTTGTATTGCGATCACGCTGGTGTGAGTGCAACGTATCTTGCCGCCAACTCACTCTTTCCAAATTATCTATCTTTTTCTCATGATATGATTGAAGAAAGATGCAAAACATCGATAAGACATCTAGCCTTTTTCACAGTGTGATCATAGCTACACTGATACAGGTCTTATAATTGTCAACTTCAGTACTTTCGAATATTCGATTCAAACTAAACTGAGAAAAAAGCATTACGAATGTTTTTCAATCAAATAAAGTTTGTTAACTATTAACCAATCTTATTTGACCCAAATCATTGTTTTGTTTATGATTAATAAGTCTTATTTGTCACAAACAAACTCTTCTCTGAGTGTAAGCTCATCTTTTTTTGAAATGAACCGTTTGTAAAGACCATGTGTAACTTATTACAATATTTCATCCAGATTCAAACTGTTAAACACTCAAACTCCAGATGTTACAAGGGTGCGGTGGAGAAGTTACTCAACGAAGTGGACATTTATTATCGAACTCGTATGAAAAACATATGCTTTGCACAACTTTTGGATTCTCAAAAGAAGCTCACCAACATCTTAAAGGTGCGTAAATTATCAACAACGAAATCGTAATGACAATACCACATGTATTGTCACGTAGATTAGAATTATTCTCACCCATTTTCAAAACCGAATGTTCAGTTTCATGTTTGGGACATGGGTAAATCAAAAATTATACGGGGAGAAATGAGATTTCAAATATTCATAAATTTTGTATTGAAGTCGCAGGATAAGTGAAACAGCACATTTGTACAATACAGTGCGGTAACGACTCATGCTTTATGATGTGAGGGTGCGCCAAATTGAACGATTTATCAAATCATTAAGCATGAGTTTTATTACACTGTGTGGTGAAAATTATACTATTTCATTTATTCTGGTACTTGAGTGAAAAATATGGTGGTATTTAGAACATCATTTTTCACCGTGTACTTTAATTTATCCGAAAGTCATTCGTTAGAGCGTCTTTTGAATCAAGTTCATTATCCCTCTGAATTGGATTCACAGAAACCCAGTCTAGTTTCTGGTTGAACTTTCTTCAAAATTTACTCTCAACCAAATGTACTATGCATTCTCATTCATTTTTCAGTGTGATTTAAGGCATATGAAAGAGAAAATGTACCTAAGAGATTGTTCGGCTGATCAAGAAATATGCCAAGAAGTCATTATCAAATTGAAAAAACTTCAAATCGCAATTAATTTATGGTCATCCCACGATCTATCAATTTTATCGAGCTCCGGGAAAGAATGTTACTCCAAAGCCTCTGATGTAATATATAAAAATTTGCTAAATTCAATCGGTGACCTGAGGGAGTGTCGTGGTCTTCATCTCACACAAGGACTTCTTCAACGTTTGCCTGTGAATCCGGAAACTTATGAAATACCTGTAAAATTAGAAGTATGCCACGATCAAGCCGAAGATCACCCTGACGATTCAACAGTTTATTTGTTTATGTAGTTTCTTGTTTAATCTATCAAAGCAACTGCAATTTAGTAACAAACATCAACGCATAAATGTGGGGATGTTTTCAGGGCACATTATGATTTTGACTTGAACTTCGGCTATCACCATTTTGGATCTAATCTCTATGCAATCATCCCAGATAGCACAACAGTCCTTGATTGATTCATTAAAACCTCTTAATGAATGCTCATAGTCTCCAAGGTATACATTATGAACTTATACTCATGTATTGTGCTGCCAGGGATGACAGAATTCATAATGAACACGTGATTTGCACATTTCTTTTTTCTTTTAAAAATATCGGTGGAGTGAATGAATACATTAAGTATATGGACAGGTCAAAGTATTTGTCTTGAATTTTACAGTTTATTTACATTAAATAATATAAATACAGGAGTTATTCTATCTAGGAAAGATGCAGAAAGATATAAGAAAAGTAGGAAAATTAAATACGTTATTCCTGCATCTAACGTAATTATCACTTTCTTAAGTAACAAAAATTTTCTGAAATATATCTCTGAACAGCCATTTATCGTGATTTTTCATTGTCATAGCCTTTTTGAAAACTACTTCATGAACTTTCCACTATTTTTATATTATTTATTCCTCTTCCAACACGTATCTGTGGATGACGTTTCAAAAACGAATAATACCAATCTTTTCCAGCCATTTTTGTCTTTTCATTAAAATCGTTGGGAATATTGTTAGATTCGGCATAATTATAAGCAAATTTTCGTAGATCTGTTGACGTTAAGGGATAAGATAAATCCATGAGTTGCAAAATATGCTTCGCCATTTCCATCTCTTGTTCTTCCGAAAATATCGGAGACCGTCCCATAGATAATTTCACCTCTTTACCGTTCCGTTTCATTTTTCTTCTAATGGTTCCTTCTGGAATACCATATATCGATGCACTTTTTCGAATTGAAGTGCCTTTAGAAATTTCTTGAATAGCCTTTCTCATAGCTTCCTCACTCCAGGAACCTTTGTTGGTTTTTCTTACGTAAGTCCTTGGCATCTGAAACATGAAATCACTGAATAATAATTGTGAATTGATTGACATATGCTATTGCTGAAGTAATTGAGGCAACACGAACTACTATTGAGAAGTTCGTTGTTTAAATCATGATAATTGTTCAGGTGTTATAATTCGAGAGTATTCAGTCGCAATATCGCAACTGGTAGAATATTTTAATGTCTTCAAGATGTGATTTAAAGATACTGTAAATTCATGAATTATTATGCAAGGATTGTACAAGCTGTAATTTTCAGAATCAAAAACTGTTCTCCAGGTTCCAACCGTTTATATAGCAATTCAGACTTAAATAATGAAAAAGTACTATTTTTCCTCATTGCCACTATTGAAACTGATAGGATGTTTTATTCCTATCTGTATTCATCAGGTTTTGCTGATCATACCGATAGAAACCCATAGAACATCGGATTCCCCATAGAATCTTATAGAAACCCTCAAGTCCTGTGACACTAGCCCCTATTGGCACTGATAGGAAATCACGGGTTCCAATAGGATTTGGCCTATCGGTTTCTATTGGTCTTTCCGCACAGGACAGTATTAGTGTATACGAGTGAACTAGTTCGAGTGGCGGTTCGTACAGCGGCGCTGTTGAAAGTTCTGACAATTTTAGTATGAGAGTTCATACCCCCTGCATCATAGTGACCAACTATGTTGCTGTTATGTCACTGCGACGCCACTTTGACTCGCTATGTCACTGTTGTGTAATTGCGATGTTACTGTGACGAGCGTGTTCTTTGAAATGTATATACCTGGGATAAATAAATGTGCACCAATGTTTTATTGAGGTTTTAATATCCAAATCCTTCAATATTCTTTACTTGGAAGAGATGCACATGAACCGCGGTTGAGCCTGGATCAATAAATTTTATGAATTACACTTTCATTTCTTGAATAAATTCCAATTTCTTCCTTATGTACATTTTGATATATGTGACCTAATTCTTGATATTTATACTTTTCCAATTGTTTCGAACTTTCCGAATGAAACTTTTTCTAAATATTCACGACAGAATTTTTTTTCTCCATAATTGTTTGGTAGATAGGGTTTGAGGATTTCATAAAACCAGTTATAAGGCCAATTACTTTATGATGATATCTGGTGGAAAAATTTCGTTAAAAATCACTGAAATTTACAGAGATTTTCAGTGAAGAGTTCTTCAGAGGATTTCAGAGGTGTTAATAGTTTCTTAGAGAGTCTCAGTAATTTCCAGAAAAATTCAAAGTTTTTCAGAGATATTCATAGATATTCATAAAAATTTTCAGTGGAACAACGTGTCCGGTAAGTACGAGTTTTTCAGATTTTTTTATAAATTTTTAGAGATTTTCAGAGTTTTTCAAGATTTTTCAGAGTTTCAAAGAATTTTCATCGGTTTTCAGATTTTGTTAAGTTTTTTTCAGTGTTTTTCAGAGTTTTGTGGTGAAATTCACAGAAATTTTCAGAGATTTCCAGTGAAAGGTTTTTCACCAGGAATGATAACGATGAATTGTTCGATATTTTCCTCCTTTGTAGAACTATGAACCCATATAACACCCCAGAAAGAGTTCACAATGAATTCAATATGAATTCTAAAAAATTTGTTCTCAACTTCTGTGCATTATGGGAATGTACATTTTTATAGGTTAGAAATGAAACACTTGGTTGTCATGTGATCATGTTTTGAGAACATTCTGAAAACGTACTGTAGCGTGGACTATGAACAATCCCAAGTAGCATCGGAATATACTATGAATGTTCTGTGAATATTCGAAGTATATTCTATGCACATTCCAATGAGACCGTTTTATAGATACTATGCACATTCATCGAACGTATGTAATCGAATATACGATGGTACGTCAATCGAACGTCGATTGAATGAATATCGTACATTCCGAATGTACTATGTACGTACTAAGTATATTTCAAACAGTCTCATTCGAATATTCTATGAACGTTCACTATATGTTCTTCGTATCTCATTCGTACATTCTATGAACGTTTCTATTTCGTATATACTTTGAACTTCTGTTGCTGCTTGGGATGTCCCCAAAATATTGATTAGTTATTTGATACAATAACTGAATGTTCCCAAAACGTTCGAAAAATGTGTGTTTGAAAGTTAAAATGTGCGAAATCATTGACACGTTTCCCGAACGTTTTGAGAACTTTTGGTGCTGTTTAGGATATTGAACTTTCGAAGAATATTCAAACCAGTGTCATTCTAATATTTTACAGATGTTGACAAAGCATTCACAAAATGTCATCGTGCTACATTAAGAACATCGATTCTTATTGTGCGTGCAATAACCCCATCGTGAATCCTGTCATTGAACAATATGGAATTCTCAAACAATTATGACAAGCAAATTGATTAGATTTTTCCTCCATTTACAGAAACAAAACTGCGGTTCTCATGTCATGAGATATACATTATACTTACAATTGATGATTCTTAAGGGAATGTTTGTTGTGAGAAAAAAAATCACACACTTTTATTGTATTGACCAACTATACAGTATTCCATGGCGTCTTCGACTAGATTCGTCTGCTTCAACAAGTTGTGTCACTCGCTGCTAGATGACAGCATTCTTCCGAAAATCACTGCTTTACCATGGGTAGTGAAAGAAGGAATGTAGCGTGTTTTCGCGGTATCATTTCTTAACCGGTGGATTAGACAAGTACCCAAGCAGCAACAGAAGTTCAAAGTATATACGAAACAGAAACGTTCGTGGAATGTACGAATGAGATACGAAGAATATATAATGAACGTTCATAGAATATTCGAATAAGACTGTTTTAAATATACTTGAAACGTACATAGTACATCCGAAATGCACGATATTCGTTCAATCGACGTTCGATTGACGTCCCATCGTATATTCGATAACTTACGTTCGATGAATATGCATAGCACCTATGAAACGGTCTCATTGGAATATGCATAGAACATATTTCGAATATTCGAAGAACGTTCATAGTATATTCTGGTGCTACTTGGGTATATGTCCACGTGAATTTTTATATTATCGTATGAAAATTGTATTTATTAGGAAGTTTCATGGAGGAATTCTTCTGAATTCAATTTTTAGAATATTATTTACAGAATTTATATAAAATTTTCATGTATTTTATGTATGTTTTGTATCAAATTTATGTACAACAATGTATACATTATTTTTTAACAAAACTTTGTGTAATTGTTTCATCCCAACCAACAAAAAGATATCTATTCCCAAGCAACACCAGAATATGCCATGAACGTTCTTCGAATATTCGAAATATGTTCTATGCACATTCCAATGAGACTGTTTTATAGGTGTTATGCATATATTGCATATTCATCGAACGTATGTATGTATGTAATCGAATATACGACGTTGAGTTAATCGAACGTCGATTGAATGAATATCGTATATTTCGAACGTACTATGTACGTCCTAAGTATATCTAAAACAGCCTCATTCGAACATTCTATGAACGTTCATTATATATTCTCCGCATCTCATTCGTACATTCCACGAACGTTTCTATTTCCTACATACTTTGAAATTCTGTTGCTGCTTGGGTTAATATCTAAAAGATGTCTTAAAATTATGGGAGATGTCTTGGAAGACTTCGTGAAGATATTTTTTCGACATCTAAAAGATGTCTTATGCAACATTTTACAACAAGTTTTAGATATCTCAAAAAGGTGTTGCAAAAGATATGTTTTAGATATGTGGAAGACATCTTTTATATCCCTCAAGATATGTTTTTGATTCTTTCAAGAGACATTTTAGATTTTCCCAAGATATGTTTAATACATCCCAGACAGCACAAAAGGGTCACTAATGAGTTCTGAAAAAGGAACATGGCGTGACTTTTGCCCTTCTTTACTTTGACAATGTTTAACAGATATCATTTAGAAACTCTTTCAAGATGTCTTTTGTATTATGTTGATTCGACATCTAAAAAATGTCTTTAAGAAATACCTTAAAGACATGTTTCTGACGTTTCTTGGAGATGTCTGAAAGAGGATAGAAGATTTCGATATATCTTCTGTGACGTCGTGTAGATATCTGAAAGACATCTCTCCGATGTATCTAAAAGATGTTTTCCTAAAGATATCTTGTAGATGACTTCGAGATCTCCGGTGTTGGATGGGATGTTTTATATATAAATTATCTACATTGAATCCCACATAGCAAAATGCATTTTCAATCCATTGTGCCGCATTCCGTATCGTAATGAATTGCTTTCTGCATAGAATTTGTTCTTTTGTGATCTCCCATTCTGGAATGTTGTTAGAATACGATATTCTATAAACACGATTGCAACATTTCCGTTGAAAATTCAAACGACACCATGAATGAGCTCTACATGAAGAGAAAAAAATGGTAATATTTACCATGCTGACATAGTATACGGTCTTATTTTACATCAATTCGGGAATTTACTATGTAACAATACAATTCTTTACCATTTGTTTTGGTAATAATTACTATACTACACATATGTCATATTCACGATTTTATATACAATAAGACCGAATACTATGTTAGCATGGTAAACATTACCATCCTCTTCTCTCCGTGGAAGAAACATAGCATTTTCTCTGCAAAAATCTGAAGAACTTTGACAAACTCTGAGAATCTATAAAATTTTGATGAAAAGTCTAATAAATTTCCGCCGTCCTGTACATGCATTTTTCAGAGTTTACTGAAAGAAGAATTTATTTATATTCAATAAAGCTTACTTTGGATACGGCGGAAATAATAATTGTCCCACATAAATTTGGCTTATAACCCAAAAATAAAGTTTATCAATTGTTGAAAAACCTCATATGATATCTTTTAACTGTTAATAAACCTTATCCTAAGATAATGCCTCATGTTTGTATGTAATAAATAATTATTTCGTCGTATTCAAAACAGGATTTATTAAATACAAAAAAACTCTTCTCTCAGCTCTAGCAAATGCGATCATATTTTGATCATACTGAAATTATCCGGTATGTTTGTGAATTTTCCATACCTCAATTATACTCAAAAAATACTGTTGCCGAAATCTGACTTGATTTATACCAAAAATATACCGAAATTTGAAACCTTTTCAGTAGTAATTGGGTATAGAAGATCCACACCAAATTTATACCAAATTTTTACCGAATAAATACCAAATGATTGAAAATATTGTAGTATACTTCAAGTATATGAATTTCACAAGCATACGGTATATTTTCAGTTCACTTTTCATCACAATTTGATATTTTACTGAATGACCACTAGATTCAGAATGATTATATACCATACGAAAATGATACTCACGGAATACTGAAAATTTTGGTATGATCAGATTCGCTAGGGAATGTTTATAAGAGTTTTTACACGGAGAAAAATTTACAGTTGAATTTACTATGGGACTTTGTAACCGCGGAACAGACTGAACTTACGATGAAATTTACTATGACGAGACAATAGAAACATGATGAAATTCACTATGCTTTACGTAAATGCCATTGGAAAGTAAGTCTGTTTCTCAGGTACAATAATCACATAGAAAATTCAACTACAAATTTCCCTTCGTGTTAGATATGTTGGACAAATAGGAACGGAATTGTGCTTTGACGAATTCTGACGACAATCTAATGAACTTCCAACATTTTTCTGACTGTTGAAAAAAAATTGAAGATTTGCTGAACACTTTTTCACATACAATATTCATATATAGCATGTCAATGTATTTATAGGATTTCCAAATTTGTCCGCCATCAGAAAAATGTCAAATATTCATTACAGCTTCGTTGAGGGTTTTTTCAGCGCACGATTCCATTCTCATTTGGTTAGAAAAAAGAAAAGAAAGAAGCTCTACACAATAAAAAGTAAAACTTGAAGTGATCCCGAATATCAGCTTAAAAATGCAGCCAAAAGTGGCGCCTACTCCAACTGAAATTAATCTCTCTCTTAAAATTAAAAAACTCTTTTTCATTGCTTATTTTCAGTTGGAGGAGGCGCTACTTTTAGCTGCATTTTTAAACTGATATTCGGGATCACTTCAAGTTTCACTTTTTACTGTGTAATAAGCTTCGAAAACAGTCTGCACAGAATGTTTTGCCAGGTGTTTGATCGAAATTTGATAAATTCTCAGAGCTTGTGAAGGTTTTTCGAATGTTTGCAGTAAAAATGCTATGCGTTTCAGAAATTTTTCATGGTTCTGCAGAAATTTCTCAGTGGAATATTCTTATACGGAATTGGGACGGTAGTGATCATTGTTTGTAGGGCAAATTACCAAACTTCTGTATAGAAGAGGGAATTCATGATTTTCAACAACAGTTTTTGAAATAGCAATGTTTTCATTGAAAGATTTATTCATTGAATTCATACACTGAGAGAAAGGTTTATTTATAGTTAACAAACGTATATTTGCTTATGGAGAAATAAATACTCATTTCATGCAAATCTATCATGATCCTGTCAAATATGATTCATTAACTATTAACAAACGTTTATTCCTACTAAGTATCACTTGTTTATTATCAACATAATATATTTGATTCAAACGAATATTTATTTCCCCATAAGCAAATATACGTTTGTTAACTATAAATAAACCTTTTTCTCAGTGTATTGTGGAAATAATCATGGATTCCAAGCGAAAAGTTTTCGCTATTTCTCTCATGCCAATAGGTTTCATGTTTTTAAAAGACAAGTAAGAAGGAAATGGAAAAGAGGTTCAGACAAAGGAAACAAATTTTGTACAAGTGTTGAACATTTTTCCAAGGGTTGATAATAGCCATTTTTCCCACATCTGCACGGAAAGTTGACGTTTTCTGACCTATTTTTAGGGGAGAAAGTGTTAAATTCCAAGCGAATGTGTCACAGCGGGAGGAAAATATTTTCCGCCCGCTCGCAGCGGGAGGAAAGTACTTTCTGCCCGTTTGCAACGGGAGGAAAGTACTTTCTGCCCGCTTGCAGCGAGAGGAAAATAGAAACTATCTTTTCGTTCTGAAATATGCATATGAATATTTTATATGCAATTAAACAGATGATTTTCACTTCCCTTGCAGTTCTGGGAAAAAATAGTATGTTCACCTCGGGGAGAAGTGGGAAATTTCCACTTTCCCCCCTTGATGAACAATATACTATTTTTAGGATTGAAATTTGTTCCGATCGCAATAATTCTGTTTACCGACGTCTAGTCACAACGGAAGTTCAAGTGGAAGCTTCCACATATCAGGTGTACAGTCGGTAATATAGGGAACCAAATATATATTCCTCTGGAAATAAGCAGGGTAAAAACCAAATGTAGGAGAGTTGAAAGTTACCATAAGTTCCATTGATTCAACGCTGGAGGGAATTTTGATTCAGATTATTATTCTTTTTCTAGAAAATGAAGAGAAACGAAAACAAACCGTATCGCAAGATGCAATGTTTATATGAATGTTGTATTTTAATACATCATGCTTTATATTCGTATGATGATTATTTGTACAACGTGATGAAGCATTGAGGAATGGTCCATTCCACAGTAAAATGAAATAAAAATTGCTTTGTATAAAATTCATCATGAAGTAATCAGTCTTATGACTGGTTTGATGAAATCCTCCAACCCTGTCTATTATCCGCTTAAGGGGCACACCTAGTGTGACCGTCTAGAAAAAAGGTGATTTTTGGGAATTTAAAAAAAAAAACTACTGCATGAAGTTCTTTAAAATTTGAAGGGTTTATTTATACATTAATAATGAATATTTAGTGAAATTTTTGGATCAAAATACTCAAATCGCAAGGAGTTATAAGGAATCTCCCGAATGGAAAAAAACAAAAGTTGCCCCACTGCTGGGGTGATTCCGGCCTTCCCGGTGGCTGAAATAAAAAAAAGTAAAAATATTATTAAACTAGAAGGTATTGTCCATACCATGAACCTCCACTTTGAGAAAAAATTGAAATCCAACAAAATGGCAGAGTTTTGAAAAAAAATGTCGAATTTTGCTCGAAAATTAGATGATTTTTCGCCTGCCAAAATTATATTTTTCATGCAATCGAAAAACTGGAGGTTCATGGTACGGAGAAACATATACAAAATGCGCCGAAACAAAAATTAAAGCGATCGGACGATTTGTCTTGGAGTTACAACTCCAGCAAATTTGAAAAATGTAGTTTCGAGAAAAACGCGTTTGAAGATAAAATGATTGATTTCATTGTTATAAATAGATAAAACTCATACTTACAGCTAATCTGCTATTCCGTCATGAGTACCTTTTCGGTTTGAATATACAAGTTTTTCACTGATTTTTATGAAAATAACTCATGAAGTGTTCAGTGTAACGGTCATAGTAAATAAATGTATCTAGCTTCGAAACCCGAATTTCTGACTACTGAGCAGCTACTCTTTAAAAGGCTGTAACTCGAAAACTGCTTGAGATATTCGTTTGAAATTTTAATATGTTATTCTTGAAGGTACAAACTATCGAAATATGCAAAAAAAAAAATCGATTTTTTCAAAGTGTCACACTAGGTGTGCCCCTTAACGCTTGATTTCTAAGTATACAAGTAATAAAAACTGAAAATTTGGTAGAATCCCAGCAAACACGAATGCAGGTCATTCAAAGGACCATTGACGGCCTTTCGCCGGCATCGCAGGACCATCAGCGGCCCATTGGAACGCCAGTAATCATTGTTTGTAGGGATAAACTTGACGGGAGGGAAATAAAAATACAACAATTCGAAAGTTCACGCTGGTTAAAAAACCAATTTCTGAATCTGTATTGTTATGGCTATGACCCGTACCAGAATCAATAATTGTTTTTGAAAAATAACAAAATGGCGGCGATTTTAATTGTTTTACCACTTTTTTGCACCTCAAATTGTTTATAATTCTGGTAGGGGCCATAACCATAAGAACACAGATTAAGAAATCGTTTGTTTTTTCCATTTCAGACCACCCATTCTCGAGTTATGACCCCATCCCCCATCTTGTGCATAAAACTGATTGGAAAAAAGATTGTTTTCCATAGTTAAATATCTAACTTTCCATCTGCGAAAAGCTTCTCATTGAAATATATTTCCTATTTTGAAAAAAAATCATTGAACATAAACCCCTGTTTTTTACCAGACTGCCCCTTTGATCGTTTCATTACTGCTTCCTCCACTCTATTGAATCAGATTTACATGCTATCGAATCTCTTGCATATTGCTTCATGATTTCTGATTCAATCCCATTGAGACTCAACGCCCTCGTGTATGTTTGAGCTCATTCAACGTTAGTCATACTCGTTTTATTCTTCATTCGAGAGAGAGAGAGGAAGCATATACCTGCCATCCGATTGCGTCAATTCAGCATTTTGTTTGTGCAATATTTCGAATCAATTCGAATGCTCCATTGATCAATAGGATTTGGTTAAAACCAATCGGTTCTTTTCACCAGAACACGAGACCGAAGGCAGAGGAAGGTTGACATTTTGCAGATTGAATTTGGTTTTTATCGCAATTTATTTGTAAAACGGATTTAATATTCATTGTATATCATCATGTATAAACTATCATCATCATAAAGTATCCGAAGAGAACATGAAGCTGCGACAAACGTTCAGAATGGATCAACATGAATCAGACTCGAGCTCTGTTGAAGTTCAAGTTTAGGTTCACAAACATTCGACGAAGGTCTGATGAACATCAAGAATAATTCGCTCAAGAATAATTTCAAGGAAAGTTCAGAAAAAGTTCATTGAAGACTTACCGAAGATTCACTGGAGTTTCAATTTTTCAATATAAGGTTTATTTTTTCAGGTTTGCTTTTTTCAGGAAAAAATGAAGGGTAGAGGAAATTGTGATTATAATTAAAATTCCCTCTAAAACATGCTCAATTGAAACTGGAATGAATCTCCGGAGAGCCTTTAATAAACGTTCTATGAACCTTTCTTGGAGTCATTTTCAAGTGGACATTCAAATGTTCATCTAAACTTCGTAAAACGTTAACAAACCTAAAATTTGGCTCCAACGAAGCTTCAGACTCATCTATGTTGATCTATTCTGAACGTTTTTGTGAGGGTCATGACCTCCACGATTTTTCTTTGGATTCGTCCTTGTGTGGGAGTGGGCTCATCAACTTGAGAGGTTTCGGGAAGAATCCTAAAAAGTAACATGACTCCTGGTTGGGTACTCGACTAGTTCCGGTTGTGAATTCAAGTGCATATGCAAATTTTGCTATCCTTTCCATCCAAAACTTCTATAGGAAAGTTGGAAAAACTGAAAATCACAACAAATTTTATCAAACTTCTCTTTCGCAGTTTCTCGGATTGGTCAAGACCTTTTGAAAAAAAGTAAAAGACAAAAATTTCGAATAACAGAAGAGACGTTTTTCAAAAGCAAGAATTTGACAAGAATTTTCAGATTGCAAAGATGCCAGCGGTCACTGATGATGTACCTCGAGCCAAATTTTTTCTAACAAATTATTCGAAAATAAAGCAATAAAATCAGAGTATCGCTCTACTCTGCTTAGAAGAATCTCATTTAATAGATTGATTCTCATTGATTCCGATGCAGGAAACCGATTCAAACCCATTCAAAATTGATTCTCCATGAGTTTGAATAGGTTTCCTGCTTCGGAATCGATAAGAATCAATTGATTCAGTAAGATTCTTCAAGCAGGGTATACAAATCATCTTTATTGATTGGAAAAGGTCAGTATAGAGCGATATTTTGATTTCATTGCTTTATTTTCGGATAATTTGACAGAATAATTTTGGTTATGTCCTTTTCTAAACAATCCCTAGTAGAAATTTGGATATGGAAAACATCAGTTCCAGATCAGGCATGCCTGATTTCTATTCAGGGCCTGACTTGAGTATCTGATAAGGCCCTGACAAAAATGTAAGGCAGGGAAAAGACAAGGTCCTGATCAGGAATACCAAACGTTTGGCAATTAGGGTCTGATCAGGGTAGTAATTGAATTCCCAATCAGGACCTCATCTAAGCTATATTCTAACATCCAATTCACTTTCCATAACATTTTTCGAAACTCTCCCAACAGAAGAAATTCTACTGATGATCCAAATAGACCTCAGTTGAACGTTTAAAAAAGACAGGTGAATTTCTAATGAGTCGTGTGGAAATTCTGAATAGTTTGATACATTCATCGTTCTGAATTGATCAGGTCCTGATTCGGCTGCCTTGTCGGTTACCACATGATTGAAATACGGATGAGCCAAGGGAATCCTGATCAGGTTCTGATAGGAATACCATGTCTGGGTTACTGAAAGGCAAAATCTGACTGGGACCTGTCAACAACCTTGCGTTACATTGTTGTAAGGTGCTGAACAGGATGCCATGTCAGGACCTGATAAGGTTATTAAAAGTTTTCCTTACTCAGGAGTTCCCTATTGCAGCCTTACGAGGGCCATGCTTCCAATAGGGAATTCCCTATCAAATTTCTACTAGGGATGGTTTTGGTTGCATCTTTAGGGATCGCTGGTATCTCCTTAAAGAACAGGAAATTACATAATAAAATTGTTTGTGCAATGATATTTCAGAATGCGAGAAATCTTTATACCATCTTCTGCACTCTTCTTAGAAGTTTTGCTTTAGAGTATGAAAGAGAACATTGTCTCTTCCCACGCGTTGGTATTGTTTCATACTACTTCTTTTTATCATGTTTTTATATATATCCTCTTACCCTTACACAACCCCACATTTTTTCTCTTCTCACTTTCTCTCTCACTTATTTTTTCACTTTTTGTTACTCTCATCCATTTCACGGTATATTTGTCTACATATTTCCTTCTCTTCGTACCTCTTCACATTCGTACACAACTTCTCACTTGTACATTTTTTCCTCTTATTTCTCCAGCTTTTCATTCTTCTCTCACTTTTCCTTCGACCCACATAACCTTTTAACACATTAGCAGGGAATATTTCTCTACCAATACATCTTTATTTTACAATTTACCACTGTATTTCTCTTCACATCTGAAATTGCATTTTTTAAGAATATTGTTTTCTCAAAGTGTGTTTTTTCACAAGCCAAAGAGATTTTTTCAGAGTTTCTCATTGATTGTAATGTTCAAATTTTTTGAAAATTTTGTAAGGTCTGATAGAATGTTCGATAAACGTTCTGAAATCATTTTCAGCAGATACGGCGTTTATCATCCGAGTGTTACAACATATAACGCCACATCTGTTCACTCTCGAGGCAACGTAGAACTTGCGTGGTAACTCATGCGATAAGGAAAATTCCCTATGAGTACTCAAGGGTTGTTTGCTATATGTTATTTTGCTCATAAGATTCAAACGTTTCGGGTGATCGGCTGGTAAACTACTGAATAATTCGAATTCACAGTGAGTCGAAAAATTATCTCTTTATAAAAATCTTTATGAAATTATGTAAACATTACATATACCAAGGAGGTGTATATATAAGTTACATGGAAATCCTGCTTTGCAGAATCATTTTATCAAATTTGTATATAATTGTAATAGATTTTATACATATTTTTATTATTTTATAACTAAACAAATCTCATTCTCATTTGGATTTCAAATCGTGAGTAAATTCCCAATAATTAGGGATTATGAAAATCTAGGCTTAAGGTAAACGCACCCCAATAAACATTTTTGGATCAGTCTTTTGGATCAATCTAAAAGATATCTAAAAGAGATCTAAAAGATGTCTTATGCAACAAATTTAGATATGTTTAAGACATCTTGCAGAAAGACATCTTTTAGAAATCTAAAAGACATCTTGGAGGAAGACATCTAAAACATATCTAAATTTGTTGCATAAGACATCTTTTAGATCTCTGTTAGATATCTTTTAGAGTGTTCCGGAAGACTTCCATAGAAATGTTTATTGGGACCCATTTGTGAACCCCTCAGCCATCCATTAGCGAACAATCGTTTATTTATTATATGTTCCCTATGACATATTATTCTGGTTTTATCTACATACCAGTGATTCATTTAGGGTCTAATCAGTTATGCTTGGATGAGAGTGAAGCACTAAATGAAAAGAATAATGAATCAGAAACCAAATTGTTCATTAAAGCGGTTGCGTTCATGAATGGGGTCATCTACCTTATACGAAAATACTTGCATAGTTCAAATTTGATCTAGTTGACCGTGAGTTCAATTACAAGAGATGATGATGGGTAAAAATGGAATTAGTCCTCAGTTAGAAGGTTTGGTTGTCATTCCAAGGAATAATACATTTTCATCTTCAAGCAAATTGTACTTTTCGAGAGAACGATATAAGATTTTTACAAAATTACATTACATAGACGAAAAAATATAACTACCGCTGACCCTAACCGAAACCCCTCTAGTCATTCCCTAAGCCTTCCAAGGCTTCACCAGGCCCTTGTGAGGGACTTGCCAGGATAGTCAAGAGAATTATTGGAATGATTTCTACAATGGGAAATATTTGGTAGCATCCCGCTTGGTTACAAATTTGAGATTATTACATATATATGAGGTGACAGCTATTTTCGTTAGCTGATTAGAATAGCTGTTACATGTAATTTTTTTCCGCCACACTGCAAGCTAACCACAGAACGGACGATCAGAATCAACTACAAGATAGCTGCAATGTTCAAAGTCATCAACTATCCACCGTAAAATACGGTATTTTGAAATTCTTTGCAATCGCACTTGAGCGAGGGTGGAATATTCAATTTATTTGGAATTGTTTGAAATCTCTCAAAATCCTCACGCATAGCGGAGCATGGGTCACAGTGAGTCACTTTCTTTTTATGCTCTGTAACTTTCAAAGTAGTGAATGTTTTAGCATGGAAGTTCATATATATATATACACACATACATACAATGTCCCCTCGCCTACAAAATGAATGAACAATATTTTCAATTTGCGAGAATGAAGTACTCAGTTTTTATCGTCTTATGGAATTTTATCCAGTGATCCACTGTATCCCACATCTGAGTTACACCCAGATAACATGTAAGCTTGTCATAAGCTTGTCAGACTTGTCATTCGATTGTTCTTGACTTTTTATTGACAACCTTGTCAGTGTAAGCCTTAGGAGGCATATGTCAACCTTGTCACAAGCTTGCCTGACAACATTGCAGCAAGGTTGAAATGCTATCTGGGCAGTAGATCATTCTGTGGATTAGACTCTCGGAACCTTGAGATTTCTTATAGTAACGCTGTAAGGTGATGAATGGAAGCCTTTCAATCTTGCAGGAGCTGTGATTTTCATTCCATTTTTGTTTACATAATTCACAACACTTTGCATCAATTCACGATATTGGTCTCTTGAACACGATTTTAAGACAGGTTGAACCGTAACAGAGAGGTAAAATATCATTCCGAACGGTTCAACCATTCAAAGTGTTACTGAATGTTGATGGGACAAACTAGATCACGATCTAACGTTCTCCAATAGCCACTGATACACTATACCCCACTCCTTCACTTATATATGAGAATTATTTGTAAGAATAACTTGCAAAACCTTCACTTCAGATACTCATAAACAGGTAAAAATATAGACCTGAGTCAGTTTACATCCCAGACAGTACACAAAGTTCTCTGAACGTGTTTAAAACATGCGGTTGGTTCTGCGTGTTTTGGTCTCCGTGAAGTAGGTTCTTCAAACGTTTAGAGTACCTACATTTTGGATGTCCCTGAATACGTTTTCAACACATTTTTCTCATCTACTACACGCCGTTCTCATAATGTTTCCCCAATGTAGTTTCATAAAAACTAACCTTCAAGAACATGTGTGCAGCTTGGCACAACCTTATGAAAATCTTTATTGAACACGTTCTCAGAATGTCGCACAGTGCAGATGAATAGAACTAACCGGGGCATTCGCACGTACATGGAACATACATGTAACGTTCTAAGAACATCCTGAGATGTTGGTTGCATGTTCTCTATGTAACCAAGCACGTTATGTGAACTTTCAAAAGACCTCGCCGTGCTGTATGGGATATGTTTTATGCTACGTGGTTTTTACACCAAAACTTTAGGATTCAATGAAGTGATTTTTTCTGATTCTTGGTCGAAAAATGGTTGCTACGGATTTTTGGATTTTGTTTTTCAAGGTCTTTTATCGAAAATATGATTTTTTGGAAACCTGACGTTTTTTTGAATCTTCTAATTTTGGAGCGCTTGATACTGGGAATCTTTCAAACGTATCGGGAACTTTCTTAGAAATGAAAGGTAGATTTCTTCTTTTTTTTTCTAGTTTTCGATTCTTTGATTTTCATAATCAATACAATTAACGTTCATTAGCGTTTTTCAAATCAAAACTAAAAAGCAAAATTTTCTCAATAATAGGTAGTTTTGGTTTTCTTTGTATTTTCACAGAATGATCCGTAAACCATGAGGAAAATTTAGCAATTTTTTCTATAATGTTAGTGATCATAGTCTTCGAGATATGAATTTGTTTGTGGACACGTTTGAGCCGTACGTCACGCGCGCGGTCCATACGGTTCAATTGGACTATTCTTTGGAAAAGAAGAATAGAAGTTTGGCTATAGTAAATAAATTGTCCTACATGAAGATGAACCAGATTTGACCATGCATGATCAAGAATGTTTTTGCCCTCAGTTAAACTTGAGAATTATATGTTCCACATGATCATACATGAATTACACATGCTCACATATGATCATTCACCATCATGTTAAACATAGAATTTGAATGAGAACGGGTGATCAAGGAATATGCATGATCATACATCATAGTCTTGTATGTTAATGTATGGATCATTCATGATCATATATGATCATGCATGATTTTTATTCCCGAGTAAGAATGTGAAAACGTTCAATGATACTTCATTTACGTTACAGAAACTTATTCAAGACTAGTTTTCTTGTGGATTTGAAATACAACACAATAGTATCCATCGATAGATGAAAACAACGTCCTCATAACGTATCCAGTTTTATCTAATGTCAGAGTATTCTGAACGTTTGGTGAACGTGCTCTTGAATTTCTAAGCACTTTTATTGCTGTTTAGAATGATTTATGTTTCCTGAACGAATATTTTGGAAAAAGTCCGGAAACTATTTGTATCTACAATACATATCTCAAAACAATTTCAAGGTATTTAAACCTCGCTTAAACGTTTCGAATAACGTTGATATATTCGAAATGATGGAATTCCAAACGAAAAATATTTTGAAAGAAAGAAATGATACCATCAGATTATGCCTAAAAAATCATTCATTTTCTCGAGTTGTGGGAAGACTCAAAGATTCGAATCTTCTCCACCCGATGATAGATGGGACTCTTTCTTCGAGCTTTCACGATTTGGTTATGATCACGTAACGTAATAATCAGGACACAGAAGAACGAGGAGGAGGATAAAAAGGTGAGGAAGAGCAAAAACAGATGTATACACATACATATATATATTTATATAAAGGTGATACGATAAGTGAGGTGCCAACCAACCATCAGGGGTTGGTTGGTTCACCTACCTCATGTAGTGCCATACCAAAGGGAACATAACGTATGGCTATACAGACAGTAGTAGTACATACAACTTTGCTTTTTAGGGGTAAACAGTACAACGCGCATGCCTCATATCGATCCCAGATCACTATGGTTACACCACCTTCTTCTCGTCTTTCTGCCTCTCCCTCTTCCACACATAAGAGGAAAACCATTGTAGCTATAAAGACGAAGACTAGGTATCGCACAATCGCCTACGACGATGATGAACCAACGCTGACGTCAAAAGTCAAGTAAAATTGGTCCGTTTGATTCATGATGAACTGATAAGTCCATAATAAGCTTAGATTCACTCCAAGACGATATTCCTTGCCTTTTCGTACAGTGTATTCCTCGTATCGTTTCTTAGAACGATGGTATAAATATAGCAGAAGATGAAAAACTCCACGTCCCAGTTTTATAGGTTAGAAGAAGAAAATAAGGAGCATCACTCCGACGTACCAATGGTATGGATATTAGATGGTATAAAATAAATATGATCATATGTGTTTTATGTATGTATGTATAAAAAGAAAAGAAAGGAGAAACAAAGAGAGAGAGAGAGAGAGAGAGAGAGAGAGAGAAAGAGAGAGAGTGAGTGGGCGTGTGAAATGAAGAGAGAAGGGAGAAGGGGTTATAGGCGTAACGCGGGCACAACGAGAGAGGATATTGACATTTTCGGCCGAGGGGGTGCGCATTTATGCTCTGCCAGAAGAAGAACTGAAGGAGGGAAAAGGTAGAAGAGGGATGAAGGATGAGGGAGAGGGGTCAGCGGAGGCACTCGCCTCTTTGTCCGATCCTGCAGTATCTATGGCCACGTCGTCGTCTGCTAGGATTTCGTATGACGAAACACCGGATGTTCCGCGTGTTCTTTAATCCAAATATAATTGATGGACTTGACCTGTTCTTGGCAATGTGTAGTGACCAGGTGTGGAGAGGAATATATTTCAACGAGGAACCGAGATAAATCTCGCAAAACAATATATAAAAGTATGAACGAAGATCCTTCCTAGTTCTCTTCCAACTTGAAAGAAGGGTGGATTTCGTGGTTCCTTCTCCCCTTCTTTTTCCACCCTTCTCCCAGGAAAGTGCAATCTTCCCTTCTCGCGTAAAGAAAACCCTTACATCGTAGCATCGGGTGCAACATTTTTCAAACACGGATTTTGAAATTGATCTGTGAAATGTGTGATTAATGACATCGTATTCTTTGTAATACTGATGAAGGTATGACGATAATATCGAATGTTATGTGACCTGTGGTGCTGGTGTTCTTGAATCAGGCAAAAGGTGAAAGGGTGGATAAAAGGGGCGTTGATCGTACACCGGATGCAACGGGTGATGGTGCTGATATTGTCACACAGTGTTGGTATGATGTTGCATTATAACAGTAAACCAATTAATCGTGGGGACGTTTATGGAGAAATAATGAAAAAATATCCCGTTCTAAGATGACCTGTTGTTGCACATATATTTTCCATTGCAATTTTCGTTTAAATGAATACATCCCCGTGAGAAGTAAGTTGATGTAGGGCGTATTTTTTGTTAAAGGTGAATATGACTTGGTATTTCATTCAGTTGAGTTATCTAACTTCGTTTTCTGAAGTCCACGTTCAATGTCACAGTTCAGAATGTTTGGGTAAATTGAATCACAGATCAATTAATCTTGCGAAGAAGAAAATAACAAAGGGAGATAATTTGAGAGATTCATGAATGATGTTTCAAGTGTCATACATACCATACATATGTTAAGATCTTTTCTTCGTGCAATTTCTTGTTCGCAATTAAATCGCAGAAGCAGAATGAGGCTTTTCGAACGAACAATGAGGAAGATATGTTGAGAGAAAATATGTTCACACATCTATATTGAACTTTTCAGAAGGTATGAGGAATATGAAATACATATTTCAGGTTCTTGATATCATTGTGGTATTTAAGGGATTATATCATTTTTTCAATATCTTCGGAACTTATATTATCTGCTATTATTAGAGGGTGAAAAGTAATTTCTAGAGGACACTTTATTTTAGATCCCGCGTCATTGATCACATGAGTACTTATAATTTGATGATGTAGAAGATTGAGAGGATTGTATAAGTATATACTGAAACTTTGTATCGCCATGAATGACATATGTTTACAATGAAATATTCATTCAAGAAAGAATTTTTTTATTCTAAACACAATGTAAATAATTTGCTGAACAGGTGAAGATATGCACTGAATACTGTGTGTGAATTTTGTTATTCATAACTTGAAATTACAGAAAGAATGGATGTGATAATTCAGGAATGATTTTGGATTTATTCTTATTAGATAACATGTTTGTGATCAACTTTTTCCCCTTGAAGAATGGTTCAAGTTTGAAGCTTGGAGTATAAATCCCTATAGGGTTGAGTTCAATAGTATTCCGATTAGTCCCAAAGGGGTGTACAATTCATCATCGCATCCATGTGAAGTGTTGACGAGATGATCCAATACAATCATCCTTCATATTCCATGTAAAAAAATTAGACACACCCTGGTCAAAACTAGACATATATTATGTACGCAAAATGGGCATGGAAAACTATACATATTTAAATGACTTATCCATTGGTCCTCTCTTCAAATAACATTGATAGTGTTTGCATACCCGTTTCCTAACACAATTTATGATTAACTTGGACCTATTTGGTCTAATTTTTCTACCTCGGATCAAATCATAATCATGAGATATTAAATCAAGCACAAATCAGAAACATAATCTTGAAAAGTATTATTACCCATCTGTTGTGGTGATTGACTTCACTGCTAGAAAAGTTCTCAAATTTAATACGAAATTCTTTATGAAATATTATATTTTCATATTAAATTTAATATGAGTGATGAAATTTCCCAATTTCTTCTTAAAATGTAATAATTATTCTTTGAATTCCACAAATATGTTATTAAAGTTAAAAAGAAAATTTTCAACATTGAGGATAAAATTCTTAGCATTAAGAATTATATTATTGAATTTAATATTTTATTACGAATTCTGTTCAATAAAGTGTTTCTGAAAAAAACTTCATAACTCTTCTAACAGTGTTGGGTTTCAATTAATATCATCAACAGGATTAGAATTTACATGATTTTGAGAAATTATAACTCTGATTCGCAACTTAATATTCGATGTATTGGATGAAGTAAGCAAAAAATTAGAGTTTTTGCATTTAAGAGGGTGGCGGGAGCCCTATCTGTGTTTACACAAATATTGGACTAACTTAACTGATCTTGATTCGAGATCGACAAGCTTGACTCAAGAATGGCAAGAGGTTGGCCCAACATTTATAGGTACATGGATAACGACATTCCAAAAGAATATATATTGAGTCAGAAAAAAATAGAAACTCCGTAGGATATTGATAAATATTGATTCAATTTGATACGGTGTATCTAAAATTCCAGCCCCCAATAATTGTTTCCTCTTTTGATGAAAGTACATTAGATGCGTTTAAGCTTATGACGGTAGCCATGATATTGCCGAGACAGAATAAAGCGGACTTAGTGTCGTTGTACCCTGTGAAAAAATCTATTTCCAACTTTATACGATTGTTACGAAGTTCAAACTTCCATGTAACCATAAGAACTTTCAAAATATATTTCAAAGAGAGGTTTTTATCAAGTAATCTCGAAATAAAATTGTTTTCTCGAATCTTTTTTTTGTCATAGGAGAAGGTAAATCAAAGGATTGAGGTTTTTTTACACAAATTTAATGAGTCTTGAGGTAACTGAAATTTTTTTTTTTTAATAATATGCCATGTGAATCGTTTGCGCGTGCTGAAAATGACGATCTCACAAAAAGTGAGCAATCGGTCTGCACTGTAGCACTTGTGAAAATTGTTTGAATTCAATAACCGAAATGTTTTTATGAATTATAATATATTTTTTGGAGGTTGTACCATTGAATTGAAACCAATGAAAAGTTATAAATTGAAATAATGACGGATGTGCAAATTTTTGATAGCATTTTTCTGCTTCTTTTCCGCTCTTCGAGTTGCTATGTAGGAAAAAAGAAAAGCAAACATCATTTGCTTGATATTTGCTCCTAGGTTGATTCTCTAATGAATGTGATCTACGCCAAAATAAGAAAAAAAAGAGCGGTTTCCTGGTAGAAATTTGTCTTGGAGTCCCATTTACCATCCGTGTACTAGATGAGACCCATATAGGGGCAGCTGGATAACTCATTTTAACCAATCTGACGTTAGTGTTCAAATATTCAGTTAGTATATGTCGATTTTTCTTGCTTCAACTGATCGTACTGTAACATTAATAGTTCATAAATATGGTCGGAGGAATAAAAGGAAGTCCAACTGTTCAATTCGTTACTTGGGATTATCTTATGGAAATAAATTCAAAAGCAACGTACTTGACTCAGAATGGCATTTCAAAACACATTTTTACCTTATTCAAATGCACTGTTTTGAAAAAAGTTCAGGGTTTTCTCACCCAAAAAATCGACCTCATAAAAATCTCAATTAATAATCGATCATGAAATTGTATGTACTTCACTAGATAACGTTCCTAACAAGTCACAATTGAAATTTCAAGTCAATCGGTTGAAAACTATTTGAGATCTACTACCTGCCGATTTTGAAAACATCCCAACCAGAAATTTACAACAGGCGCAGTACTGCACCATTACTAGCCAAGACTGGCAGGGTACTGGGATTTTTCTGGAATGATAACGCTTCTCAGTACTGGGGATTGAGTACTGATGCCATTATTCGCAATCAGTGCAGGGCCAGTACTGGATTAGTACCTGGCCGGTATTAAGTTCTCAGTACTGGTTTATCAGTACAGGCATATTACTGTATTTTCATGTATCCAGTACTGATCCCATACGTGTTGACCAAGTGTTGGAGACCCAATACTGACACTGTACTGCACCTGTTGTCAACATTGGCATATTACGGATTTTTCTGATTAGGATGATTTCATGAAAATCACGTTCAAAGTTTCAAAACTATCTATCATCATGAAATTTCTAAAACAATAGCCTGCTGATTTTTCCACCTTTAGTCAGCGATACCAGAACCATATACAGGCCTTTTCAAACTCGAATTGAGGCCTTCCATCTTTTTTCTTGATGATTTCAAATTGGAACGAGTGACTTTTCCAGCATTGGACATTGAGCAGTCTGCACACATGATCCGAGTAGCATCGGCTTCCAAGGCAAAAATTTCGGCCCACAACTAGTCCACGACAATCCATCACATCCATAATACTTGATAAACCATCGTTCAAAGTTATGAGAGTCATATAAGCAGCAATTTCAACCATAGATTGTACCGTGTACGAATTAATGATCACGATTGGCATCATATAAATTTTTCATGTCTACATTTCAATTGAAGACACTCATATTCTATAATCATATCAAACGCGTTGATGAGAAGAAACCACGCCTGCATGTTTTGGAATTCAAAAATAAGTTCGAGGCATTTTTCACGCCGCTGGGCGCTCAGAGGCGCTACAGAGAATGATCATAAAAAATTGTTTCAAAATTTCTACTACTGAAAAATTCTTATTGCATATACTTTTTGGGATATTTATATACCATTCAAGCTGATAAAAAAATAGTCAAAAAGCTTCTTCCAAATAGATATATAAGGAATACAAGGTATTCTTCAATGATTATTAAAAATGTATTGGAAACGTTTTTACAGCAAAATATTCTGTTGGCATTTTTGCACCACCCTGCAGAAGCAGAGCTCTTTATCTCTCTCTGTAAATAACCGATACCTTAATTTCAATGATAAATTTGGGTATTCTGATACTTCTCAGGAAAAATCCAACGCATTATGCAGTCCGTTAAACAGACCACATCATGTCCAAGTAACTCGCTGAGTTAAAACCGTCATCAGGTCAATTTGTAATGCTATAGTTTAAATAATAAATACCATTTTTCAATTAATTCATGAATATTTATTTCAAATTAATAATCAAACACAAATGATACAAAAATGGAGTGATTTTGAAAGTGTCAAAGCGTTTACTATGAACAGAAAAAAGAGAATCATTTGACATTACCGTGGACTCGCGTGGAGTTAGGGCATTCATACAGCTAGCGACACGTGCAAAAACGACTTGGGAATCTACGCAAGATGAAGAAATATCTGCTGGGATGCATGTCACCCCGTGGTTCAAGTGTCTCCACTCTCCCTCAAATCCCACACCGTCTCCAATGTCTTAGTAATATTTCTAGAATATTACAATGTTTCGTTCAGAACATTCGGTGTGAAATATTTACTCAAGATGCTATAAATATTCTCTAAAAAATGTTCTGAAAATATTCCAATTGGAACATAGCATATATAATGTTTTGCAATATTCAGGAAATCTACGATGGAAATTATGCTAAATTCATCGCAGATGAAATATCCTGAGAATATGACAGCAGCAATATTTTCTATAGCAAAATGAATTTTCATACACCTGAGCCAGAACTTGGTAAAATGTACAAGTCAAGATGGAAAAAAACTCCTCTCCCACGACCTATTCACTCTTCGTTTATATCCCACGGAAACAAATTTTTCAAGTTTTTCCATCGATCTTATTCAGCACTTTGTAAAATTTCGAACTCGAGGTCGAAGAAACCTCTCTTCCACGAATTACCCATTCTTCGTTTCAGAAGATTCTGAATGGATTGGTCTTTATTTCACTGAAACGAATCTTTCAAACTCCTATTACGATGATTACAATAGATGGCACTTTGTGAGAGGAGATTCGCTGATGTAATAGAAGCTTTGACTCCCACTCGTAGGACTCGGGTTCAATCCCCACTGGGGAAACTTTCTAATAACCGACTTTCAATGCAGGTTTTCTTCCACTCAAAGTTATCCTGGTCAAGTTCATTCAACATTTGTAGAGGTAAACTCTGGAGAAATTGTTTTCCAACCCAAAGTAATATTTTGTAAATTTTTGAATGTATGTGATTGTTACATTTTTTTCTATACAGAATATCACTAAAGCGATTCCAGCAAAACATGAAATATTCTGGAGACATTCTGACAAATTTCATGAGATCATTTCCAGAATATGACACATTTCAAATGTAATATTTTTACATCATTGCTAAAACATCAGGTGCGGCGTGGGATAGACTTAGTATTCCCCAGGATGGTTTACACAATAAATCATAATAATATCTATTATGTACATTACCAATGATTTATTATCATAAGCGTGACCGATTAGTGTGGGTGCCAATCCCGAAAATTCCACCTCTTGAACTCCTTGTATAATTTTTTTCCAATTTTCAAGCCATAAAAGTTTGATTTTTATCTCGATTTTGACGCGCCTCTAGAGCTAGCGAGGGTGCTATGGCACCCGCAGCTCCCACCGTGACCACGCCTATGCTTATCATGTAAATTCTCTGAATTTGGTAAAATTACTATGAATCCCAATGGAATTGCAAACAAAAACATTCTGATCATTTCTTACAGCGTGCTGATAATGTAACAAAAGACCTCCCATCATTGAAGTCTCAATGAAGGTGCACGGAGAAAAAGGAGTAGTGATAATCACTGAGCGAATAGTAAAATGTGGACAGGCTAAACTGCGCAATCAAAATAACTTGACGGCTCAATCGGAATTACGATACGCTTAGTTAAACCAACGATGCGTTCAGTTAGAATAACTATGTGATTGATTGTAGGGACCAAATGTTTGGTCCGTCCATATTTTACTATACCAGTTTTCTCCGTGTGATTTAAGAAGATTCTCAACGTAAGTTTGTTGACACAAATCCTAAAGAAAGTTTCAAAACAAGTTCTGAAGGGTCATCTGAAATGTGATATAAATGTATCCTTTCATAATCGTAATTGAATCAGAACTAAAAGAGAAGACGAAATGTTTTTGAAATCATAGTATGAGATGCAAGATTTTCCGGAATAAAATGCAGCACCTGAACAGGCGTCCAGTTGACTGTAATCATTGTGCATTCATTGTAATAAAATTTTCCACGTGTTTCCTTATATCCTTGTTAGAACATAGGTCAGTTACATACCAATGATATAGCGAGGACATCCAAATATCCGCTTTGAACACGTACCACTTACATCATATAGCTTTATACATAATTTCTGTATCACAGGTATATTAAAAGTCATGTGATGTAACTGCCCCCTGTTTGAAGCGGACATTTGGATGCTTTTGTTGTATCATTGGTATATGAAAGGCTGTGTTACATCATTGGTACGTTCGGTTCTAATAGAGATATATTTTTTAGTGCATACATCAACATGAATAATTTATACCACGATATCAAGTCAAACCTCATCTCCTATAAAAAGTGTTTATTTTCCAAGTTGTGAGATACGGAGTACAATAATTGTGTGGAACAGAAGTAATTTTGTTACTGAACATTTATAAATTGATTACATGCTTCATACTACACGCAGAAAACAGATGTGTTGAAAAGTCCTATAATTTATTGAGGATCAATGCCAGTCTGTGACACCTACACTGGAAAAAAATTGGGAAGACCAGCTTCCCAAAATTGCCGTGAATAGTGCTCCCAACGTATTGGTGTATCTGTTCTTCCACTTTGGGTGGTCAGATCTCCCAAGATGAGAAAATATCTCATCAGCTGAAGTTAACTGAAGTTGCTGTTCTTTCATCTTGGAGGATCTGACTACCCAAAGTGGAAGAACGGATACGCCACTATGTTGGGAGCACTATTCACGGCAATTTTGTGAAGCTGGTCTTTCCAATTTTTTCCCGGTGTAGAGTTTTGACTTGAATTCACTTTTAAAAACTCCTATAATTAGATGTATTTCTACAAGAAAATATGGTACTTTTGAAGCTATATTCAGGTGAATAATTTCATTCATCACAGACTGGCGCTGATCCTCGATAAATTATGGAACTTTCAAAAATATATTTTTCTGCGTGTACTGAGTTATTATCATACTCATATTAAAATCAATACCATCATTTCATCTACAAAATGCTGTAAGAGGAGATGAGTAGTATCTCAAATCACATAGAAACGCTTTCAGAACGTTTTAAGAACTTTACAAAGTTCTCCTTGTTGTAACAGTTGATATCATTATATCGTACGAAATACGTTTTCTACGCCAATTGACGCAAATTGATTCCTCTTTTAAGGATTCATGGGTGAATCATTCTACGATATTTAGAAAGAAGATTTATGGAAGGAAGTGTGGGAGTGATTACACAGAAAGTACAGGGAGTGATATACTATTGGAAAAACAGACATGGAAAATATGGAGAGCCAAGTGCAGAGGAATGCGCAAAATTGCCGAATAGAAAAAAAGCGAAAACAATGGCAAGGAAAATAAGTGGAGAGAACCGGGCAGGGAAAATGAATGCGTTAGGAAATGGAAAAAACTGGCGAAACCAAATGACACGGAGTAGGTATTAAACAAGCAGCAGAAAAAATAGAGGAATAAATGTATACATGCTGAAATGGACGGACAAATAAACGGCGGAGAGGGAAGTGGGAGTCAAAAGAGACGAGAGAATGAGAGATTGATTAATTTATCGCTTCATTACTGCTTCGAGGCTAACTCCTCTAAGAACAGAGGTAAATAAGTATACGTAATTACTTAATAATACATGGATAAAAATGACTCAGATCAACTAAAGCTGATGTTTTTGAATAATTTAAAAGTGCGGAATAGAATAGTATACACTGAGAGAAAAAAATTGTCGCTGAAAATGAGCTCAAGTACCGTTTTTAGTCACAGTAGCTATATTTTCACTATCACAGCGATTCTCATTTTCAAACACTAAATGTAGCCGCCCTGGTGGAAACAGTTTCTCTGAAAATTTCTTTTTTGAATTTCACTACACAACTCTGAATCTCACTGAAGAATCCTAAAAGAATCTAAAAACCTCTGAAAATTTTTTCAAACTCTAAAAAATCTTGAAAAACCCTCACTTATTGGGCAGGTTTTTCCACCGAAAATTTTTCTGAATATTTATGAACATCTCTGAGAAACTCCGAATTTTTCAGAAAACCATTGAGACTCTCTGAGAAAATCTGCACTGAAAATCTCTAAAAATTTCAATGATTTTCAGCGAAATTTTTGCACCAGGGTGCTTCCAAATGCGAAGATAGAACGGAAACTGGAAACTGTGTTTAGGCCTTCACTGAAGTTACCACTCCGAAGTATGATCGTGCGGAAATAGGTCGAAAATGCATGGAAACTAGTTTCTTGCATCTACACGGGAATAAACGGAATCATAGTGTAGTCAAGTCATACGAAAGTAAACTCAAACTCGGATCGCGGAAGTCGGCGAAATCAATTATCATCCCAGGTAGAAATATTCTATTGAATCCTATTAGGAATGGTGAAAGTTCTGATTGAATATCATTGAATTTCATTGAAACCTATTAATCTTCCCATTCGTCAATGAGATTTCATAGATTATTTGTAACGGTCCATGATTAGGCCTGCACACCTGATCAGGCATGATCAGGTTTCAATTTTGTATCCACGTGATGAGGACTAATCATGCTCAATTACGCTCAATGACGCTTGAGTACGCTCCATTGTGCATGAAAAATTCATGCAAAATCAATAAGTCTTCTGTAAGGAATGAAACTATAAAATTTTATCAAACACTAATTTATTATCAATCATTCCTACTCATCAAGCTTATGCAGTTTCCATTTTCTAGTTTCCAGTTTGCAGGCATGATCACGCGTGATCAGGCGTACCCGCATGCGGTCAGGGCAGATTCAGCATAACAAAACATTTGTATTCGTAATAAAAAATCCAACACAAAGTCATTTTATATAAATACTTCTCAGTCGGTGAGATTTTGCATGATCACGAACGAGAATGGTTTGTCTGGCATGATCAAAGGTGGTCAAGCTTTTCAGGGGGGTACAAAATTGAAGCATTTTTAGCGGAGACGAAGCTAAAAAATAAATGACTAGGCGTAGTCAGGTTCAACTACGTGCAGTTAGTATTGAACACGAATAAGTTTGCAGGAAAATGTCCATGACTAGGCCTAAACACGCTTAATCAGACCTGAACGATTTTTTCACGGGATGGGTACAGCTCTTAAATTTTCACCATCTTCATGCAACCCCAGCAACTAAACATACAGTAAATTCTGTATATCAGCACCATCTATGTCCTTGTTCTCCTCGGTATTCAATCTTATGTGTGAAAAAGATGCACAAGGTGCTGATCGCAACGGTTCGCTATAACGCAAGGTTTTTGAATCGCCCAAATCTTGAAAGTTCAGTGGGAACTTGAAAAATTCGCACTACAAATTAAATTTCATTTCTCAAGTCATTTCCCAGAGAGCCATTTTAATATATCTGTTTTGGAAGCATCTCAAAGCTATTATAACGTTTCCTTTATCTTTACCTCAAGAGCTTCTCTGAGGATCCTGCGTGAGACATTTTTATGATACCGCATGAAATGTCCAAAAGTTCTTCCAAACTGACGCATTAGATAACATTCGGATAACATTACGATATCTGCAGGAGTGCTCGAAGAGTGGTTTTAGAAATGATGTCTGGGTTTATTAATTTCAGAATCGATTCGCAGTGAGATAGTAGACATTTTACAGTAGTTCTATAAAATTCCTGTCGAAGAGAAATTTCGTTGGTTTAAGGACGATGTATGAAGCGTGGATGGAGTATTATTCATGACTTACTTATCCATGCAATATTTAGATTTCATGTGAATCCAAACAGTTTCTATGTTTTGTTTCTAGAAGACAGAAAAGCGTCAATGATAATCCATTGTGTGCAAATAGAATCGATATGATGAGTCTTCTAAACCTCACAAAATGATACGATGAATATTCTGCTGATTGTGTCTTTTTTATGATGAATTCTTGTGGACTCTTTGAAACTGTTGTTTGAATACTAGGAAGTCATAAATAACTCATTCTGAACTGTCATGCCGGGGACTCTTGAACAATTCCGCGATAAATTCATAAAGAGTTCCTTACGACCACATCGAGATCAGTGTTGGGTGTGAGATAGTTCTGGAATTTTATAACCAGCTGAAAATTCTTGGGTCAACGAGATTTCCATAACCAAATACGGATCCCGAGTGAGAATCTGAGTCTGGGAACCTATCCGGGAATTTTTATCTGAGTAATCATTTCCTTGTGAGTAATTTTATAACTCTTTGAAGGTGCAGTTTTTCTTCTGCTGCTACCCACACTGAAAAAAATACCTAGTTGTAGTTACCAAATTGATTTGGTTGCCTTGAATATGTGATTGGTTTATTATTACCAAGATTTGATAACTATTACCAGGATTTGGTAATAGTAACTGAAGTTTGGTGACTATAACCAAAGGGCTTAGTTGGGAATCTGTATGTCGGTGATTATAACTAAATATTTATTTCGCCAAATCCAATTATGAGATTTGGTAACTATTACTAAGTGCCGGTAACTATAATTAAATCCTTTTCTCATTGCATACAGCAAAAATCCTGCTTTGTTTAAAAGATTTCTTATGCAACAGTTTTCACTGTCTTCAAGATGTCTTAGTTTAAGAAATCTAAGAGACATCTAAAAGAGATCTAAAGATATCTTTTCTTAAACGAAGACGTCTTAAAGACAGTGAAAACTGTTGCATAAGAAATCTTTTAGACACAAAAAAATGTTTGCTCGTATGGGTATCTGTTTTACAGTTTCATTTAACATTATATTGAATTTATATAATTTTTAATTTTTGTTCATCATCATCATCATCTTGGGATTCAATTTTGTTCTTTTCTTCTTCACAGAATGGAATTCGAAGCATGACGAGGAACAATCATGAAGAGCAAACATCCTAATGTGAGTATTTTTATATTTTCATCAAGAAGAACTAGCATAAGAAGATGCTAAATTAGTTTCTGTAATCATGTTTGTGCCACACCAAAGCGTCCAAAATTCTAGTAGATACACAAATCAATGTATAGTTCGCAATTAGCACTTCGAAAAGAAGTGGGATTAGTTTTCTTGTTTGTGATTTTTCTCAAGGGACTGTACCAGTGTAAACGCTTGGAATTCAGGTCATTTTTTATGAGAAAAGTATTACATAAAATGTTTTGAATGTTTTCAGAAACTTCAAAGAACGTTCCTCAACTGTTGATAAAAAAAGAGCAGAAATGGCATGAGACTAGAAGGTATTCTCCGCACAATGACCTACAATTTTTGAGAGCCGACCATTTTATGAGCAAAAAACAGAGCATTCTTCAGAATCTTTAGTTCATTGTACGGAGAATACCTTCTAGTCTAATGTCATTTCTGCTTTTTTTTTTATCTTAACCACTTTAGCAACCGGAATCATGGCAGCAGTGGAGGAACTTTTTGTTATCCAATTAAAAATGTCCTGGGTCATCGTAGGATAAATATATCTGAGAATAAACAGTTGAAATTTCAAGTCGATCAGATAATTACTCTTCAAGTTAGAAAGTCAGCAAATTTGAAGAATCCCATTTCGAGAAAAATGATATCTACCATAAAAATGCTAATCTGCTATACCTGGTCTATATAATGTAGGCATCAGGGTCTCTCTTACTTGTCACATTTACCACAACTTTGAATAAAATTTGGGACAGGAACAATTTTGGAGCATAATTTACTGCAACTGCCATTAAATCTACTCCAATTTAGCTGTGACAATGTGTTTTAAGTGGTAATAAAAAAGAGTACCCGTCCGAAAGTTTACCGCAATGTTTTTCCGTGTGTACTGTTTAAGATGCCGAAAGGTTTAGGTAACAATACCGCAAACACATCAGCTCCGAGCTCAACCTCCAAGTAGATGAAGCATTTCAGATTCGTGAACGGTTGCCCTTTAGCGGGCGGGCCTTCGAATGATATTTGAGATGTGGTGTTGAAATTTCAACAAGATATTCTTGAATGTATAAACTAGTCCAGAAAAAAATCGTTCTTCCCGAAATGTCACGCTGGTATAACCCTTTAATTCGATAGTTTGAAAATTTCATTCAGTGAACACCATGTCCATAACGTTTTACAACGTATATTAATTTTTATTGCAAGACAAATGTCAATTGAACATTATCTGATACCATTCAAAGCACGTTTACAGTTTAGTTTATGTCTCTTCTCATGTTACACGATTCGAAATCCCATATAAGCTTGGTAAAAATTATATAGCGGCATTTCGTTTCAACTTTACGAGAACTCGTACGTTAATTTTTAATGAAACATTCTCCCCGTGTGCACATGGAAAGGGTTTCGAAAAAATCATTCTGTTGCGAATTCTGATGAGTTCATCATCGTAAAATTGTGAATGAAACTGTGACATGAATCCGTGAGAGTTATAACATTGTCCTGGATGATTGAGAGAGTCAATCCGAATCAATATTTCACATTCACCGTTAGAAAAGTTATGAAGTTTTTTTCATAAAGAATTTATCAAACAGAATTCATAATCAAATACTGAATTCAATAATATAATTTTTAATGCTCAGAATTTTATTCTTAATGTTCAGAACTTCTTTCTCAATTTCAATTATTACATTTCAGTAAGAAATTGTGAAATTTTGTCACGCATATTGAATTTAAGAACTTTTCGAACAGTGTTGACTTCTTACGATTAGCGATGTCAAACATTATTTCAATTACATAAATCTTTCAACTATTCACCTTCAATAAGCACCTTGGAGAACTTATTCCTCGGGAGAAGAATATCCGGATTCGTTCATTTGTTTTTATTTCGCACTTCGATATCAAATAATAATAAGTGAAATTGTCTCACGTAAAATCTCAAAGGGATTCTTTCGTCAGTAATAGGAAATCTGATTATTGGAAATAGAAATGAATCCAACCAATCAAATTTCTCTCGGAGAAAGAGGTATCCCTTTGGGACTTTACTCAAGAAGAATTCTACTTACGACAACAGAATATTTTTATGGTGTACAGTTTGTTATATGAGTTGAAGTATCATTGTGATGGAATGTAGTGTGGAGGAATTTAAATCTCTCGGTGGAAATCGTATTACATTTTGGAGCTCGTTTTATCCGGGAATATCTATTCAATTGAGATTGAAAACTCGGTAATGAGATTCGTTTGATTTGAATAATAGGATAGCGATCTGATTTATTTTGATGAAATATGTGAAAAACAGGGTGAATATATGGAGATGATGATACATTTGACATGATTGTGAAAGAATAGCTGTGAGAGAACTGTACGTTATTTATATTCGCTAGTCTGTTGTCCAGGAAAATATTCAATAAATGCGAATAAATATGAAGTGTGGTGAGTAGTTTTTACTCACTTCTCAATACATCGGCGTAGACCCGATGAAATATTCAATGAGATGTTGTGAATGTTTAAAAGCATATCTGTCACGAACATGGGCTTGTCTTCAATTAATTAGATCGCTACAGAAACATTACATATTCAAATAATATACAATTTTGTAATTGCCATGCAAGTTTCTTCGAACTGTTAATATTTGGTACCTGCATATTTTATAATAATTTTGAAGAGTATATTTCTTCTAATTATCTGATTCTGATGAAGTTCGTACCATATTTTAATTATGGTCTCATAATGGTTTCTTGCGAATTTAGAAAGAAAAAAAGTGGTTTAGTCGAATCGGCAGAGAGGTGAGATGTTGGTGAACACAATTTTCCTTCGAAATCAGCATTATTCTGTAATTGAATCAAAGCATGTGAAGGAGCTACGTATTTATCTATTGATATAATATTTCTCCAATTCGAATTTCACATAATATACCATAATATGACAGCATAAAGAAATGAGCTGATCAGAAATTCATTAAGGAAAAGTGAATGCATTGGTAAAGATTCATTCTCTGATGAATTCTGTTCTTTGCTTCCATTGAATTTTGAAAATACTGGATAAAACCTTGTCTGTAACAGTTTGTTTGGAAACTTCATGCTCATTACAAAGCTCATTTCAATGGCTTTAAATTGGATCAGAGTAGAATGAAAGCAGTGACATGACCATCAGATTTCCATTCCTCATGAAACCTTCGAGTTTTTGCTTCTATCATTCCGGGAAGAATTAATATTCAGTATGACAACATAATTAACTGGGAAATAACAGTGTCGGGAGTGAATGAAAAAGCTGATATATATAGTAAAATTGAATAGTCGTTTTTTTTTTCGTTTTTATGTCTCTTTATCCCATCGAGTTATGAGAAAGAAGTTATTCCTCCCTTCCCTTCTTCAATTTTCGATTGTCCAAACTAAGTTTTTGTCTATGATTACTTTTATCGCTTACATGTACAATTTTATGACGTTGGAATTAAATAATTCGCGGACATGAAATTAATTCTTATACAATTTTCAAGATCTTGTGAGCTTACACTGCGAGAGACATCGCTTAGTTACGTTAGCAAAAGTCCTTTAGTTGATAAGCTTTTATACTTCATATGAATAAATCTGTATTTAATAAGAATGAAAATTCATTTGCGTGAGCAAAAACAATCATTTTGCCAGTTATTCATTTCAAGTAAAAACGTTGAGCTGAAAGTAGCATAAATATATTTATATACTGATGTTGGGTAATCGATATAACGATTGACTTCTGGAGACAATTTTTCAAGTTCAACTATTTATTAAAGCCAGTACAACAAGCATGCCAGCAAGCATCTGACATAATCCAAAAATGCACAGGAAAATAATGAATTCATTCAAGTATCGATAGATCATGGCGAGTTGGGAGTTGGAAACAATAAATTAAATAAATTCAAATGAATAAATCAATATTGCTTCTTGAATTTCTCGAAGCAGGAAGACAGATTTCATAAGAAAGAATGAAAATTCTGCTCCTTCTACAACATTGTTAAAAGAAAATCTTAAATTCAGCTCATTTCATGGCTGAATCTATGATGCAAACAAATTAAGCTGAAAAAACAATCGCTGACACAATGGAAAAAGCATTGTCTGAAATTAAGATGCAAACAGATTAAGACTTTCTTTTTACAGTGAAGAGTTAAAGAGGTGTGGCTTCTAATCAGTTTTTTCTTAGAAGATCAAAGTTCATTTCCATTCTTCTTCTCACACAGAATGGAGTTTCATATCCTAGGATCTGATTGGTAGAAGGATCTACAGTAGTTAATGTCAGTGATGAATCCATAAAATGTTAAATGCACGGTCCGAAGTAGAAATGCTCTAGTTATTGACGAGTTTTGTAACGCTTAACTAGTCGGATACTAAACAGTTGCAAGTACCTCACCAGAACCCTACGAGGCACTTGCAAGCGTCTAGTTTCTGCCTAATTCAGGGTTACAAAACTCGTCAATGACTAGAACATTTTTATTAGGGGTCATGAGCTACATAAGTTTTCGAATTCTATGACCCTTCAGAATATAAATTTCCAAGTGATGTTTTCCAGAGTAATCAAATCATATGCACGGAAAAAATGATGTGGTTGATTTTTAAATAGCTGAAAATTATTAGCTGTGGCAACAAAAGTTAGTGCTATAGAAGTTAAAATCCAGCTCCTGTTGCTATTGTTTTTGCTAGTAAATACACGCAATAGCTACCACAGCGAATTATTGTTTCCCGTGTGGCTATAGTTGATCATAATTTTCTGGTCAATCGTTATCTAAGAAGCGTTGAATTTCTCATTTGAATGGGTACTCGACTAAAACTGCCAGGCAGAACAGGACAAAAAATTTTTGTCAGAACTGGAACGGTTTCTTTCTTAGGTGATCCAGGCAAAAACTGACAAACTTTCCATACCGGCTTCGTCCGGAATTATCAAATCGGAAACCTGACAGGGAAATTTCCAAATAGAACCATGCCAAAAATTTTTGGCATCAAGAATGCCAGAAATGGCCACCATTTCACCAGAAATTCTTCAGATTCCAGTAACCTCATTTATTCAAAGTTTAGACATCCAGGACCTGATCTAGATAGATTTCAGGTATATTAAAAAATATAATATGAACAAAAAATTCAATAAAAGAATTACGAATTTTTTGGGGGACCCTTCAACTATCACCATTAGACAGAGTACCCTTTTATAACCAGGGAAATTGTGATTCCTGAGTGTTTTTGTTCGAACTCGTTACATGGCGAGTATTCGAACTTAGATATCGAAATTCCCTCCAGTGAGTATTATATAGTAGATATTTTAAAAATATCGTTATACACCAATAGAATGATTGTTCAAAATGATTTTCCAATGTCTGCAATCTGATGGCACTGTTTTGTGAGAAATATTAAATTAATTGCTTATTTTTCAACTGGTGAATGCATTTTAATCGCTGTCGTTTTACCTACTACGTCGTGTTTGATGCATTCAACCGTAATTAATACAATTATCGCGTTGGTTTCGTTGTATTCACATAATATAATTGAAGTAACTGAAACTCTTCTCGTGGGAAATTCAGTTTGAGCAGGTTTTTTTGCATGTATATTTAATCGGATTCTCATCAAATTAGAATGCAATGAATGAAACATAATCATAATCATCATCATTCCAGCCTCCGTTCATAAATTACATAACGGATTAATTTTCATCATATTCATATCACAATTTATGTACTCTGTATACAATTGGAATGTGAATACACATCGTTTTATATTGTACTTTTATGAATTGATACGTGTTTGATGAATCACTGCGCGAACAACCCAGCCAACACAAAAGATCAATCTGAATTTATAAAGCCTTCACAATGATTTCTTGAATATTTCCCATTATGCGATCAATGATGAATTTAATAATAATTCAATGGATTTAAAATGGAAACTTATTGAATGCCAGGACAATTCATTATGAAATCTCATTCTGAACATTAAGTTGTTCATTTTGAATTCAAAATATTCATAATGAATACATATTGATTAGCATAACGGGCACTCTTAATGGAAACTCGTGTGCTATGACTGCTTAAAAATTCTCATTCATTCTCATTGAAAAAAATGCAATGAAAATGAACGAAGTTTCTGCATCGGAAATTTCTTATTGAGTGAGCTGATTTCTCATTGAATTTTTCTTTGAGAATCAATCGGCATTATCCTGCATACTTTGGGGAAATTAATTGAAAAATAATGTCGATTGAATCAATTGGTTTCAATCAGATTTTTCTACGTTGTAAAAATTTACCAAAAAAATCCAGCGAATTTGTTGCTAAAATTAAAAAATTATAATCATAATTTTTTTTATTTTTTGATAGAGATTTTGTAGTAGTGATTCTATACATTTTTTATCTCAGAAGGTCATCCAGGAACTTGATAACTCATGTAGGGAAAGAAGAAATTATATCCTACCTGACGGGGTTTGAACTTATATTCCTACCTTCCAGCATATATTTCTTGAATGCCTTGGAGTATCATTGTCGGAAACGAATCAAAAATATGATTATGCTCTACAAATTGATCGTGTCTCTGGAATTTGGAAATTAAAAATGTCCTAATTCGAGTAAAACGGCTTTTTTACTTTTATCAAAAAAAAAAATCACAACTTTCATGAGATGGGAATAATTTTGTATGTCGAAAGCTTTTCAAGATATGAGCATTTGAAAGAAACTGGATCTGTCAAAACCAAAAAATGTGACATCAATGTATAAATTGGAAATGACAATGAACAAAAAAAAACAAATGATACGTGTGTTTTATTTTTCAACAAGAAGTTCGAAATCAATAATTTCAAAAATATTCAGGAATTCATTGTGAATTTTACAAGGAATGGCCCATAGATATATTATTGATACTTAAACAGAACTTTCCCATACAGCAAAAGAGTCCCCACGAAGAGCTCCCGTTATGACAGTAAACATGAATTCATTATGAATACTTTGAATTCAAATTGAATTCTTGATGAACAACTTACTGTTCAGAAAGAATTCATGTTGTGAGTTCATGAAGAATTCTCCAGGCATTCAACGTGTATTCGTTTTGAATTCATTGAATTCATATTGAATTCATTTTCACTGACATAACGGGGACTGTTCCAAGAACTCATTAAGGAGTCTTATATGATTCCTCATAGGAACCCATTTGGAATCCTCCAAAGCCTTTATTGGAATTCATATGGAATCCCACAAAAATTCCTATGAGCTCCCATAAATAATCCTTTGAGGATTTTTTTGACCGGGCAGTTTATCATATTCACTCCAATTTTGAATGGGACTTTTTACAATTTTGAAATATCTGTCACCAAATGATTATTATTCTTCATAATGACCGTTACCGTATACTTTTCTCCATGTACAAATATCGAAAAAGAAGTTCCAAATCGGTTGATAAGTTTTTGAATAATCGTTATCACCAGATCGAAAAAGGCTTACAGTTGAAAATCTTCCTGTCCAAAACAGTCTGCTCAAAATTCGTGTTACAAACCAACATAGAAAACGATCAAATCGACAAATTTTCAACGTAAACTCAACATTCTTCGCGTCGATATCCAACCCCATTCCCCATGTAGTTCCAAAAAAACACGTGTTCTAAGTTTTCGTTCTGTTCTCTCATATAATAATCATATATACAATAATGCAGTCAAGATTTCAATTTATAAAAGTTTATAAATATACTATTGGATCATCCCCTATGTTGGAATCATGCCTGCATCTTACGTAAAATGAAGCGTACGTTTTTGCCCTCAAGTTCCCAAGCTGAACATGAGAACTGTAGTAAGTTTACCGATTGGAAGTTGAAAGAACGACATGCGAGCATCCAGGCGTTCACCTTCAGTTGACATGGATCAAGCGCAGATGTTAGGGAATGATGAGTTTAAAGCACGAGAATATATGGAAGATACTTTGATAGATATTAGAAGATTCGTTATTGAGGTGGGGCAAATGACGGTACGTGCAATCCATGCAACGTAGGGGAAAAGAATGAAGTGAGCGTAACGATTGATTGCTAATCACATCAACTGCATGAACAAGTGAAGCGTACAATACGTGTTCATCTACCTTTCAGCTGATAATTGATCATTTATACTCGATTTGATGTGGAAAATATTCGAAATCAAGAGTCATATGAAAGCACCACATATTCTTATGTGTAATCTCTTATGCAAATACGCTTTATTGAGGTGCGAGACAAAACTTTCACGTGTAAAACATACGACTTGGAATTCAGATGAGTTTTTTTTTCCGAATACAAGTTGTCTTGTAATCGGAAATAAGAATTTTTGCAAAATTCAGTGGTAAGAAAATGTAGGGCTTTTCAATATTTGAATATCCTTCCAAACACTTTTTCATTACTTTGCTAATTAGATTCCAACTCTTCGAGCGAGAAATTGAACTTCAGTCAATCGGACAGAGGAGGTTTAATCTTCGGTTTTCCCAGATGAATATTGAATTGTGCATAATCGATAGATTTGAATGAAAAATATTCTAATCGCGCCAATTCGTAGATCTTTTTGGATTTGAAAAGTTAATCACCGTGTCATTTAGTCATTGTTTTATCGAAAAATTAAGGGTGCTCACGAATAAAATTAATTATAGATGAAAGTATGCGTGATTTGTAGATGAAACCATTTTATTGAAAAACTTCTCCCACATCTGTGTAGGAGTGAATCAGGAATTAACCTAGAGGATCAATCAATCAAATGTCATCGCAACTGGATCGATCCTTAGACAGGAACAGGAATTTTATATAGTGTATGCAGGTTAAATTTTGATTCTCTAAAACCCAACTAAAATGCGCCCACTGTAAATTATATTTCTCTACCTGGTACATTCAAGTGAATGCAACTGAATTCGTTAAAATATAAGTAAAATGTAAAAGTGATATGCTCGATATAAATTTATTTGTACCTTGAAGGACTGAAATTATTTTCCAGCGTAACACAGCGTAAGAGGTAGAGAATTCATGAAACAATTCTCCGAAAGATGTGTGAGCATAAAAAGTGTTACCACATATAAGTTGAATATTTGTGGTATATTCTGGCACTGCACAGGCAATTGAAATTCAAATAGATCACCTTGAATCTGTTTTGCAACTTTGATTCGGATATGTCTGTCAGGTTAAATGTGTTTGGATCATATAGACTCTCATCGAGACCGAGGAATAATCCATTTTATACATTCTCACATAATTCAATGCGAATATAGAAATGAGACGAAGTAACGTGTACATGAAAATCACGTTCTGACCTTCTAAGAAGATGAGATGATGGTGATATACTCCTGACATTGATTCGATCTATACAACAAGATTTCCACCCAACATTCTCGTTTAGAACTGAATCAGTCTTGAGAAGATGTGATCGCTTTATGTTTCTGATAAAGTTATAAAGATTCTTTTCACAAATGTTATTCAGTTTTATACGTGAATCAATTGATGAGAATTCATTTCATTTGAAACATGAGAAGAATCTCAATGTACGGAGAAAAGAGATCTTCAAAAAATAGTAAAGTTCGCTCTTATACGTAGCACAGCCTCCCACGATGTGCGAAATAGTAAATTATATCCCAGGTAGCAATTTAGCCTTGCTGCAATGTTGTCAGGAAAGCCTGCGACAAGGTTGACGTAAGCCTCCTAGTTGACACACGACAAGGGTACAAGCTTACAAAACCTTTGCAGCAGAGTTGTAGCAACCTTACACTGACAAGGTTGCCAATAACAAGTCCAAAACAATCGAATGACAAGTCGGACAAGCTTATGACAAGCTTACATGCTATCTGGGATCACGTCGCATTTTGATTTGTGCACACATAAAATTCAAATTTAGTGATCGAAATTAAAGAAATTGCTAATCCTCATAGTGATTCACTAAGATACCACGTGGCATTATACTATGGAATATTTTACATCACAACATCAGTAAATTACATAGCTTATTCTGCTGAAAATATATTTAAAACATTTATTGTTATATCAAATAGAGAACTCCCCTATTTTCCAAAGGGACACTTTTCTGCGTGTAGCACTAAATATATTTATAAACTCAAGTTGATATGAATTCACCAAGAGTGCTATCATGGTACAACTTAGAAAATGATAGGCTGGACTTTGGGAACAATCATGGCACAATTTAGAGTAATCAATTGGAAACCAGCAAATCAATAAATTGCAATTAATGAATCGGTAGTTTTCAATAGTATTTCATTTTATTATTTTGGTTATATTCATAATCGAAAAAAGATTTTTTTGTTTTTCACTCAACAACATCATCCAAGGTACACGCGGTAATCACTGTGACATTCCAATCACATCATTGTGACTTCTGATGATGTCATCATGCATCACGATGGTTTCACCGTGACTGTGATGTGTTCTGTGAGGAAACACCAAAGAGTAGAGTTTGTGTTTCGATTCAAATGATGTTGAGATTATCAACACTGTAAAAAAGGTTCACCGGAAAACTCCAGTAAATGTACTGCCAAAATGCAATAATTTCCTGTTTGAAAAAAATTTTTTTGACGCTTAGTTTTGTAGATATGAGCATTTTTAGATCTAAATCATTCAAAGGTACTGTATGCTACATACTTGGGCTTAACACCATTCGCAAAGTTGGAAAACAGCGGATCTGTAGAAAAAAAATTAAACTATTTTATAATTGATAGTTCCGGAGCTATGGCGATTTGAAATTTTTTAGCTTCCAGCCACTCAGAATTCAGCAACTTCAAATCGCTATACCTCCGGAACTATCAATGATAAAATAGATCCGCCGTTTTCCAACTTTGCGAATGGTGTTAAGCTAAAGTATGTAGCACACAGTGTTTTCAAATGATTTGGATTTGAAAAAAAATCTAAAAATGCTTATATCTCCAAAACTGAGCGTCGAAAAAATTTCTTTCAAACGTGAAATTATTGAATTTTGGCTGCAGACCGCAAATTCTGGGACACCCTGTACACATTCTATGTATAACGAGTAAGAGTAACGAGTAACGTACCCATCATTGATAAAAACAGTTCAAAGCCGGACAATAATTATTTATCAGATTCTATCAGACATTTTGAATAGGGTATTGATCGACTCATCGACGCGAGATAACTAATGGGAGCTGATGGTAGGTAGTGTTATTATTTTGATAATGAGATGAATTTGAATTCATCACTCGCGCCATTTGAGAACACAATAAGTATTCCATACATTAAAAACGATATATAAAAAATATTGGATTATCAAGGTTAGGAAGAGAGAAACGACAGAGAGGAAAAGTGGGGGAGAATGTGGCGGATTTAGCTCACTTTTTTAATGCAGATAGCGGGACACGTTATAGTGAAGGGTACAACGGTAAGTTCGCGTGCGTGTCCGCCTCTAACCGAGGAGTTCTACTGCAAGGCACCAGGCGTAGCTTGTCGCTGTCTCAAGCGCGGCATTTAGAATTATTATTCTTAAGATATGATAGGGGGTGCGAATTCGTGGTTCGACATTTCCTCAGTCACGTGACAAAACGTAACAAGTGAATAATCGTTTAAAATGAGTTCAACTGGATAGCCAAGGTTCAGATCAACAATTTGATACCAGATTTGTGAGAGATTGGAATCAGAAACATTTTTTATCATAAAAATGACAATTATTGAAAAATTTACGTTTCATCATGTGACTCCATTACTCACTTATTGAGTTTGAATGTATTCAATTTGAAGGGTGATTGAAGAAGCGTTAGAATATTCTTCGTTGTTGAAAGCTTCCTCACCGTTTTTGGGCGGACACACAGATGCCTCGTTCTTGAATAATCAAATAATTGGACCTGAAATGGTGCGGTCACCGTTTATCCGATTGATTAATTTTTTTTTAACGTTGAGTATCTGCTGGAACCTTTTTGATCCATTTTTGGCGGTCTGACGCTTCTTGGAGATTTCAGCAGGGTACAGAAATTCCTCTGTACAGACTTTCAATTTCAAATAGTTCCGTGTGACTTTTTCCAAACATGTGGTTCTCAAGATATATTTGTCGGAGCATTTTTTTTCCCAACGTCCTTGGTGGTCGAGAAAAAGTCATTCTTATTACTTTCGGGATAGATTCTGATAGTCTATGTAAAGTTCAAGATGTGTGTTTTTGAGTACAGTAATCCTGAAATTTTGTTGAGCAGCACTTGAGAAGGTTTCACCAAATCTTGAAAACGGGACAAATAAAATATTTTGACAAATTTTGTTCAACTTTTTTAGCGATTTGAAAAAAATACATGCGCAAAACTAATTTTTTCACCGCTCGGGGAACGATGAAAATTGTGATATCTTGATGAACAGAAAGCATTAGAATATTCACTGTAACTCCTTTCTTCCCATGCATCTGATATAATTTTTTGGTTCAACTACACTTTCTTTCCATAATTCAAATCTCACGTAACAAAATTCGAAACATTCAGTTTTTTCGAGCGAGTTGACGATTATAAAAAAAGGGTATTTTTCTTTTCACCCACTGATTTTCGTTTATTCTTCATCCGATAGCGGATTTCCACGAAGCACTGTCACAATAACAGATGGAAGATATTCATAGACACGTGTTACACGTTTTTTCAGTTAAACTGTGAAGTTTTGTTTACATTCTGCTCTGCGTTCCCTGTTGCTGTGATATCAGCAACAGTAACGGGTAAAATAGAAACAACTTCGTATTGTCTAATAACAAACGACGTTGAGTGCCTTTATAACAATTTCCATCAGAAAAATGTTTGATTTTTCTTTCACAGTATTTTCCAAATCAAACTGGGGGAAACCATTTCTACATGATTTTTTTTTGCTTGCCGTAAGGACGGAATAAACAAAATTACATGAAGCCCTAGTAAGCTGAGATGTATTTCACATCATATCCCAGATGAAATTTCACAACAAGATTCACAAATTCAAGCAGCAATGATTCCCTGTTGGAATGTTTGTATAGAAAGGAAATCTCCACAGTCCATATTAGTACCGGAACATTGAAGTTCATGCAAATTCGAAGTAACATTTATCAAAGTGTGAAGTTAAAAATAGTGATTGTTGGATGAGAGGGAAGAAAAATTGGGGCTTCCCAGTTCTAATTTTGCGTAGGTCAAAAGGAAAAAAGAATGAAGGCTTTTATTGACACACTGTTACTAGAGCTTGGCGGTGATGATTATATTTTTTCATTCCATCCAGGTCAGTGATTATAAAAGTATGTATAATAAATCCTTTTCAATGTTTTTCTAGATCTCGTACGTATATGTACATATATATGTGCACAGTTGGTTGAGTGAAAAAGAAAATATGAATTGAAAGTGGAATTTATTTCCTGAAATTTCGACCGTATCATATCAATTGGAATCAATACTTTCACTACCCGTATTCCTTGATTGAGGCAAATAAAAAAGAGGATATGTGAAAACTCGTACATACAGATTTTGATAGATGAGCGAGAATCACGGAATAACCTTTATCGATTGATGGAAGATCTATTACTCGTGTCGAAAAATCTACTAACGACAAGTAAACGAAAAGAATTTCTCTTTGAAAATTCTCTTCAAACTCTCGTAATGAGAGCACCTGTGGACGACCTTCAAAAATTTACTGATAAAATTCATGAAGAATGTCTCTTTCAATCATTTGAAAACTCTTCGAATTTCACAGAATGTTACTCGTTAGTAGAATCACGTGGTAATTTTTCAAATAATATTCCGTTAGCGTATGCTGATGTGTCAAAATTATACTTTGTTTCCTGATTATATGTTGTAATGTAACACGTTGCTACTATGACTTCTCCATCGTGTAACTACCCTTATTCAAAATGCTGGACAAATCGGAACCCTGATGTAATGAAATCCATGAAATCCCATTAATGAACCAGAACATTCGATTCTTTGAGTTAAGTAAATTCGCAGGAGAATAAGACGTGTGTGCTCAGACTTCCTCCACCGGTTTTTTTTCTTTTTCTCTACGCACTAACTGTACAGGTATTGATTACACGTTCCAAGAATTCAAGGGTTGGTCTCAAACTAGTTCAGAGGATTCAGTGGAACTATTGATAAAATATGTCTTTTAACTGATATATCTCGTGCAGAAAATCAAGTGGGGTTTTGATTTTCATATTGACCTGACGTATTCATTTGATTTTTACTGGATATTATGAAACGAACGCTGTATCAATTGCGCGAAAATATAACATGTGCTGTTTCTTCGGGATATACCATCAACTTTCCACAGTTAGCTGTAATTTCATGTTCAGATTTTGTGGTAAATGGGTGCACACAATCGGAATAGAACATTTATTAGTTTGAACATTACGAAATGAATTCATTTATTTATGAATGTAGGTATTCAATTTGACGTGTCAGAAATTTTTTAGACAATCAAAATCAACTTCATAACTACTTTGAGGAAGAGATGGAAGGAGAATTCAATCCTTGCATACGCGTGCCAGCTATGACGAAAATAAGAAATCTTGTATCCATCAGATTGTGCGCGAACAATGTGGTGTTGAAAATGAACCATATGAACAACGATATCTTGATGTTAACTGGTTATAAGAGGATCCAGATGGGGTACGATGAAAATATATGATGAATTCAGAAGCACTGAGAAGGAACACTAGACCGCGACCTGATAAGGACCTTGCGTTGTAAGGTCCTAGGTTGTAAAGACAGGATGTTATGTCAAGAGCTGATTAAGTAATTTCCTACCTCAGTATTCCTGTAGGGGAGAGTGGGTACAATTGAGGCAGGAGGGTCAGTTGGAACATCGCGAATAACCAATGATTGGCTCGCAGTAGCTCAGATGGCTTAAAAGAAGCGGAGACACCTTCGCATGTGGAGAATTGTTTGCCAATTCTTTATGCCATATTATTATCCAATCAACAGTTATTCCCGATGTTTCAACCGACCCTTTCTGTTTCAATCGTACCCAGTCTACCCTACACTGTAAGAAATTTCTATAAGAAACTTAACATAAACGTTCGGAAGTGATTAACACATACATATTTCAAGAACTTTTCATATTATACCGAAAATTTCCTGGAAAATGATAGTAGGAATCCCATAACGTTTGAAATTTTCGGTTAAATGTATGTACCGGTAATTGGTTTCCTATCCCATACCTGTACAGAAATTTATCATTGGTACTAGCATGGCGAAATGTAGATAGAGTATGGCCGAGGCTTAGCAACCAAGCATGGCGCAACACTGAAATGATAACATCATTTTATGATTTATCAATGTGTTTTTTCAATGGAGCGGCTAGAGGTGCACTCGAGACTCTTGAGCAATATTCAAAAATAGTGAATATTACTCAATTTTACAATCTTCGAAGAAAAATTTTTACATCAAGTCAAGTGTGGGCATGTCATAGTTGGCAATAACATGTCTGAGAGGATAAAATTGAGTGTATCCAGGACAAAGAGCAATTTTTCTACACTCAAGACCAAGACAAGACAAGACAAGACCTTTTTCGAGACTGCAACAGTTTTGAATAAACCTTAGTGTTGAAAATCCAAAAAATATTTTCAAAAATTTTCTCACATTTCATTCTTCAAAGATTTGTACATCGACCCAATGGATCTTGCATCAGAACTGGTGAAATTCAGTTTTTCTTTGTTTTACTCGCGAGTCTCGAGTGCAGCCCTAAATTGGAGCCCCATCACTGGTGCAGGAATGGCAATAAAATAGACTATCATTGGCAAACACTACACTGTAAAAAAAATTTGTTGAATTCCAAACAAAAATGCTTGGAAATTTACAAACTTGATTTGGAAAAATAATTTCTGAACCTTTTTTGTAAATTGCCCAACAAAAGTTTGTGAATTCTCAAGAATCTTCGTGAAATCACAAAATTTTTTGAATGTTTACAAACTTTTGTTTGGTAATTTACAAAAAAAAGTTTGTGTAAAAAACTGCCAAACTTCTTTGGCAGTTTAGGAAGTATATTTTTTACAGTGTAGGAAAATTGTTGTTTATCAATGTTGTGCCAATGATAAAACTGCAAAGAATAATTCACCCAAAAATACATAAAAAGTATGCGCATTCCACAATTTCTAATAGGTGTTATTTGGGATCTTATTGTGTTTTCTTCATTTATCTGTGAACAACTGGGTGTTTTGTCCTTGTATACATCTCTCACTACTCGCAAGAAATACTCGATCAGTAACTTAGCGAGCAATTCAGTCATAAAAAATTCAAATTAAGGAACATGCCGATATTAAGCCATGCTATTACCAATGATCGTTGCTACATTGAAAACGAATTTCTATCCAGACTAGACCAAAGTTTGTGGCAATATTCAACCACGTTTCAAATGATCCTCACTTTCAATAGAGTATATATCGTTCACTCAAGATTGGATCAAGGCAGGGTATATTATAAGGGTCAGTTCTTACCAAAAAGTTAGTTCTAAAAGAAAACGATCAGTTCTCAAACGTAAAAACGGTTAGTTCTTAAAAAATCACCTAATTTTTAGTGAAATGTTTTCCTCCTTCGTTTTCTTTGTTTCAAATCGAGTATCCAATATTGCCCTCTCTGGTTAAACGAACCAATTGATTCTCGCCAAATCTCATTGAATCTTGCACAATGTTCTGACTAAATCCTATTCAACCATTTTCAATAAAATTCAATCAGATCAGTGTATTTTTTCAATATTATTTTGATCGAACCTTGCCAAATCTGATCGGATCTTGCACAATGTTCTGACTGAATCCCATGAAATTTGATTTCGTCAGATTCTATGGTTTTTTTTTAACCAGGGCTGTTACAGAATGAGCTTTTCGCCTCATATCAAGGGGTATGGTGAGTTCAGTAGCGATATTCATCATGAAAAAATAAGACTTCGAGCCAAAAGTAAGGAAGTATCCAAAAATTCAAGGAATACTTTTCACACGAGTGTCCACCGTTTCGGTTAGTTCTTAAATTTCCTTAGAATATGCCCTGGATCAAGGATGAACCTAGCAAGCTCCAAGTCTAGCAGAATTGTCAATCAATGGTAGGCTGACAACCGAAATCGTTGAACGCCGAGATCGGTGCAACATCATATTTGTTGTTATTCAACATTGAATATTTATAGATTGCCAAGCCTTGCCTGTCAACGTTGCGCCAAGCTATAGTCCATTGTCAGCATTGGTGGAACCTAAGAATTTTTATATGGGTGTTCGGAATTTGCCGATTGCTGCGTACAGACAAAGTATGATTATTTTTTACAGTGTATTTATGACATTCAATTAACTGGTCAAGCCTTTTTCATGCACACAGAGATGTTTCATTCAATAGTGAATGAAGCGTCCTTCTTCTCAAACAGAAGTCGAATTCATCGAATCCGATTTTTCAGCTAGTTTCTGGACCTTAACGAGGACAATGACAATCTGCAATTCCATTCGGAAGTAATCATCCAATACAAATGACATGATAAACAAATTGATCTCATCCCCATCCACTTGCTATTCATTCCATTGTTTTCGATAGTTTTTTCAACTTCCTTTGCCCGAAATTTGACTTTTCATTGCGAGATCGATTCTTTCTGTCTAAAACCAGTATTTTCACCGAAAATTAAATTTTCAAACTAAAAAATTTGTTTTGCGCTTGAAAATTTTTTGGGCAAACAAAAACTAATTTTTGAAGTGACAAATCTTTTTTTTTTCATGTTAAATTTGCTATTTTTACTCCAGGATCGACTTTTTGAGTCCAAAATCAATCCTTCCGCTCAGAAGTTCGTTCTTCTTCGGAAATTGGTTTTTGAAAACCAACGATTTTCTTGATCGAAACACATTCTTTTCTAGCAAAAAATCAACATCTCCGCTCAACATAGCGATTCTCTTCACTTCAAAATCGCTTTGCTCGTCAACAAGACTGACTTTTTCAGAGAGAAACCAATCAAATTTTTTCCACTCGACTGTTGATTTTCGTTCGAAAAGACCGATGTTCTCCTCACAAGTCCAATTTTCTCATTTGAACTTTATTTTCCTTCCTGAAAATCAGTTCCCAACAAAACATCGATTCTTCTACTTGAAGAACAACTTTCCATTCGAATACAGGTGTCTCTCCTTCGTTCGATGTAGCGATAACGATTCTTGTTTTATAGAAAAAATATTTAGTCTTTATAAATTTTTGTAAAATATCAATAATAATTTGATTTATTATATTGTGTATAAAGAAAGAATCGATTTTTCTGAGAATCGGCATCACTAGTTCAATAGTCGATCGTCCAAAGAAAGTCAAGTTCCTTGCTCAAAGATCAATCTTATTTCCTTTCTGATTGTATACACAGTAAAAAAAATTCCGTCATCGTGTAAAAAAGAAGTACGTGTAAAAATTCAAGTGTTGAATATTTAACACTTTTGTGTGTTCATTTAAGACACTGATCAAATGCTGTTCGATCGATTCATTTTCAACACATTAAAATGTTATTCGAGTTCAAATTAACACTTTATAAGTGTCACTCTGGAATCAACACACGTTGAGTGTGAAGGAAAATGGTTAACATTCGCTTGTGTGTTGAATTTGACGAAAAATTTTTTACTGTGTATATTGGTCCTCCTCATTTACAAACAGATTCCTGAATATTTTAATTATTTTAATTATTTTCGAATTCTGTGTTGAAAAACAAGAGACACGTATCATTTTTTTCTCCTTATGTTGATACGCTATTCATACATTGGGGTCAAAGTTTTCAGTTTTAAGAAATCCATTTTCTTTCAGATGACTGTATCTAGAGAAGCTTTCGACGTACAAAATTATTCCCAAGGCATAAAAATTAGGATTTTTCCTGAACTTTCAAAAAATTAGCGTCGTGTCGTAATTTAAAGATGAAAGTGAAAAACGATGAAAGGATTCGGATTTGGATATTTTTAATTTTCAAATTTCAGAAACTCGGTCAATCTGTGGAGCATAACAATATTTCTGGTTTGTTTCCGAAAATGGTATTCCACGGCATTCAAGAGATGTAAACATAACAATACCAAAATATGACTCAATGGTTTGAAGTCACATATCGATTCTTTAATGAAAAATCAAGTATCCAGCTGGCGTTACAGGTCATGAATAATCCAACACGTCAGACTTTCAGACCGCTCTTATATTGTCTATATTTCTTGAATGCCGTGGAGTATGATTTCCGGAAACGAATCAAAATAATGATTATGCTCCACAAATTGATCGTGTCTCTGAAATTTGGAAATTGAAAATGTTTAAATTCGAATAAAACGGCTCTTTTTACATTCATCGTCAAATTACGACAAATTTTTGAAGAGTTCGAAAAAAATCCTAACTTTTATGCCTTGGGACTAATTTTGTATATCAAAAGCTCTTCCAGATACAGGCTTTTGAGAGAAAACAGATTTGTTGAAACTGAATACTTTGACCCCAATGTATAAATCGAAAATCACAATGAGGAAAGAAAAATGATATATGTCTCTTATTTTTCAACCAAGAATTCGAAATCTGACATGATGCATGTGAATGATACATATATTGAAGGTATTGCGTGTAGAGAACTCACGAGATATCGTTACACTGGAGCTCATGGTTTTAGATCTTCAATTCACATGTGAAATAATGAGACAGAGTTCGAGATGCATGTTGTCAGATTTTGTGGTTTTCTTTCCATGACTGTGGCTCTGAGAAATATCCCCGCGCACATGATTCCACTTGTCGATTTCAATTACTCTTGATCACTTGACAGATAATGAAAAATCACCCGAAGTTCGTGCTTTGAAACTTGGAATCCGGTGGTTTTTGAGTATACACCTCGACACTCGAAAATTTAGAGAGCGTAGCTTCAAGATCCCGAGACTCACGCTTGGGAAGTATCGGATCTGAGACATTTGTTCACGAGCATTCCCGTGATTTAATATCACAGAATTGCGGGTACTGAAATTATCAAGTTCGAGAAATAATACCACCAAATACGAAAAGTAAAATTGCCAATCCCTTTGAAATAAAATATCCCCAATCAATGATTATGTTTCACGTTAAAAGAATCACTAGAAGGTTCAGTGTTCAGTTATGAAAATTGTGTGTTGATATCAATACCATCGAAACAGACGTGATTGAAATTCTATAAATACAAACATAGCGAGCGTCATGTGGAACTTTGTTAGGATCTGATTAGAACTTATCAGGTCTTCTCAGGTCCTGGTTAGACCTTGGAAAGGGCTAGAAAATACCACGGATCATTTTAGCTGAGAATATTACACTGCGCGCACACGGACTACAATGCAAGTTGAAAATATAGTAATTTCGGATAAAAATTTGGAGAAATTTCTTGAATTTGTATTGAAGATAAATTGATTTACATTTTATTGAATTTCACTTGCAAAAGGGAAAAGAGAAATCAACAACACCTAACGAATAATAGAAAAAAATATGAACTTTTCAAAAGTCGCGCATGAGATTTTACAAAGTGAATGACAACATTTCAAAATTTCATATTCAGTTTGTAAAATTTTCAGCGCAACTTTTGAAAAGTTCATATTTTTTTCTATGATTTGTTGAGTGTTGATACTTATTCATTCTTTTTCAAGTCAAATTCAATAAAAGTGTGAAACGTTTGATCTTCATCACAAATTAAAGGAATATTCTGAGATTTTGAGGAATATTCTCAGAATGCAAACACAACGAGTTCCATTTTTTGTCAGAGCATGCAGATCTTTTTGATAGTTGAGGACAGTACCTGGCTGAGAAGACGACAAATAGTACATTCATATAAAGCATACTTTCAAAGCATATTTCATAGATGATATACAATTTATTTTCCTAAAAAAATAAGTTCTTTGCGAATCATAAAGGAGACTTTCTCTCAATAATTTTATTTTCAATCTCTACCCGATCTTCAAATATCTTCAAAACTATGTATAATTTATATATAATTCAATACAACGTGGAATCATCGTGCTTGTTTGACATTTTTCAACCCTACGTTTCCACTCTGGGGTGTAACCCACTCCACATAATTTCGATATTTCAATTAATATGAGTACATATCAGTTTCTTGAGAAGTTTCACGTATAGTTTCAGGAAAACCTGATGTTCCAGCGATGAAAATCAAGAGAATAACGGTGGTTCCAACGATGAGGTATGTGAGACAAAGTCTCAAGTAACGTTTTTGTTTCATTTAGATAGTGTGTAGTCCTAGGGTTAAAATGAGTGAAACATCTTTTCAAGCGAGCATTCGGTTTGTAACCCAAAAAACGTCATACGAGTATGAATTATTCTATGTTGATTTGCACTTTATTCAAACAAAATACGTTCGATGGAGAAAGAATAATCTCCTTTATTCTTGTGATTTTCGACTCAATGCTCTCTCAAAAGGACGTTTTATTTATAATTCAATTCCTCTGATATGTAATTTATGTACAATTATATACAAATTATATTGAATTTTGAAAATCCCCTCGGATGATACTGAATTTTATGACAATGCCCATTCCAGCTTGCGTTATTCTCATTGTGTACTTTATTCCATCGATAGCTAAGTTCGCGCGAAATTTGGACGGCTGCTGTGCAGTAGTAATGTCAATTATTGACAGGATTTAGACAAAATTTTTCCTATACAGAAGGATCGATCTTGTTCATGAATGACTATCCTTTTGGAATATCGGGTGAACTTCTCTCTGAATCTGGAAGAGTGAAAAATCGCACGTTTCACTCCACTAAGTGTCAGAAGTGAGCCTGTCCGCTTCGAGTGGAATTTTCACTCGTTTCGAGTGACCTCTCACTCTTTTAGAGGGAAAAATTCACTCTAGCGTCGAAGTGGTTGTGAGTTTCTAACCTCAAACCTTAGAATATCACTCTAAAAGAGTGGAAATTTCACTCGAAAATTCGATTGGCTCCCTTCTGGCTGGCTAAAAAGTGGAATCTCACTCCAAAGATTTTACAGAGTTGATGATAATTTCTTGTCGGAAGATGGCCAGTAATGTACCATTGATGGGTCCAGTTCAAATGACTCTGTATTAGGACAATTATCAGTTTTATATATGACCAATTACTTCCCGTATGAGAGAACCACCGATGGAATTTGTCGCCTCCACATAGAATTCAGATGAAAAATTGGCGGTTGAGATAGATCGGTTGCTCGAGGGAAATGCGACGTGGTAGCAACGGAGAGATGTCTGACGTTGATTTTCATGCAGACATTTCTCTGTTGCCAACACGTCACATTTTCCTCGAGCAATCATTCCTCCACCGATCTACCTCATCCACCAACTCTCCACCTAAGTTCTACGTGAAGGCGATGCACAGTGGGGCCAAAACCCAAAAAGTTGGAAAAAATTATGAGGAATTTTTAGAATTGCTTGGAAATTGGTACCAGGGGGTTTCGGGGATCGCTGATTACGAATCCGTTGTCAAAATTGCGAAATTCAAAATGGCGGATCCGATATGGGGGACAAAATTTCGAAAATTCATCGGATTCCTTTGAAACTCAGTATCAAATAGTTTTTCAGGTTGCTGATTACGAATGCGTGGTCGAAATTCCGGAATTCAAATTGTTTGATCCGATATGGTGGATGAGAACGGAATGGCAAATGTATAAAATTCTACACGAAAACGCCGGATTTATAATCATCGACCCTGAAAAACCCCGAGTGCGAAGTGTAAAGGACAACCGACGAATATTAGCATCTCAGTCCACCATATTGGAATTTGAAAATTTCGTCAACCGATCCAGTGACTCCGCAAACTTCCTAGCGCGAAATTTGAAGAAAATCCGATAAATTTGAGAATTTTGGTCCGCCATAATGGATCTGCCATTTTGAATTTAGGAATTCTGACAGTCGAATTATAATTCATGACCCCGAAAACCCTTGTGATACCGATTTTCAAACGAATTTGAGAACTCTTGATAATTCCCTCAAATTTTCTGTGATTGTCATCATGCGGTCTGAGACACTTCCTTCACAAAATCATGTCGGAATCTCAAAGGGGCAAAAAGTGGCAACTTTTTCTTGTTTCATGTTGAAGGTGAGACCTTCGTCTACAATCACTAATAAGTTGAATGGCTGGGAAATTCTGGGAACACAACTTTTTCCTCAACAAACCAAACGGATTTCCAAATTCAATCATTTGCCATTCGATAAATTGATATTCCTCTGATTATTAGTATATTCTATACACTCTCAGCAGTAGATTCAATTTTTGAAAAGTTCGATCGGTTCATTTTTCGAGACACAGCGTCTCTTTGAACATGGACATCATTTTACTATTCCGTAGTCACACGAATGGTACCTCACAGGAGGGTACTTTCAAACTGGTATACAAGGGGAGGGAGAGCAGATCACATCTTCTTATATCTGAATTGTGATACTCGGGACATCACTTCACTTACCCCAACGGTCAAATATTCCAAATTACAAATTTCATTTTTTGTATTTTTTCCAACTTTTTCGCATTTGGCCCCACTGTGCGACGGATTCCATCGACGGTTGTCTTGTACGGGTCGCTATGTACCCACGTTATCATCTAGTCGTTTAACGTCAGTGGATTCATGAAGTATATGGCCTAATATTGCGCCATTATAAGATAGGTTAATAAACCCTCTACAGAGAACTGTTCCCAGATGTTTCGAAATAGTTATCCAGCAAAATCATCCACTCATAGAAATGTGTATACATACCTATCACCAGTCTACCGTCATTCTGGTAACTGAGATTTGGAAACAACTTCGGAGGTATTTTGAAGTACTGAACACGAAGAGAACGTCAAATTTGTTGGATCGACTCAATTTTTCGAATTTTTCATGTATAGAATTTATCAATCGTACAGATTCTACTTATTGATTCTACTTTTAACAAATCTAAATCAATCTGGAGAGAAAAATTGTTGTTGTTTTTTTGTTGTGTATGAATTTTATAAGTTTATTTTTCAGAACAGGATCTGGCATAGTTATTATACTGTTCATAGATGAATTCTCAAAATTACTGTATACAGTGGAGTCTCAAGAATTGTTTACATTCCCAATGATTGTTTAAATAATCTCAGCAGACTTTCACATAGTCTTTCTTTTTCAAACAGTATCCTCGCACCTCAAAATCGCATAATAATAATTGTTTACATGATTTCAAAGAAGAGTTTCATTACGTGCACAACATAGACTTAGAAATTTCTTGAATTTCCATTCATTTTTCAAGTGCACTTTTAAATTGCAATTTTCAATTCTTGCTATAATATGTGACCCATAATAGTATTGTTTATTCACTGAATTTTCAAAAACTTTTTCAATCACGCGAGTGGAAATTGCTTCCATCACATGTGATAAATATTGTAATAAAAATATACAAATATATATATATATATATATATATGAAATTGCGAAATTTATATAGTGAATTCTACTCGACTGTTCTTCCTGCTGCAAACATGCTGGTCACAGGGGTGGATTGGGGTTAGCAGTGGTGGTACTAGGGATGAAAGTGGTAGTGGTGATGGTGCTATATGTAGTAGCGATGGTGGTGGTGCATCCTGCCTGGCGCAGTGTTTACCCGAGCGCCAGGGCGAGGTGCTCGCGGCTAGGCGGTGCCGCCTAGTAGTCGATTCGTATGTTTTTCATCCACTTTTGTGGAAGATAATCACTGACGTCTTCAATAAAATAATATACACGTTCGTTGAATTGATTCAACAATAATTTCGCATGTGATGAGCTTGGTGAAAGATGTATCGACTTTAGTGAGTGTTCCGACATTTTGAAGACTACGAAGAGGGGTAAAGATAAAATCATATTCTCGATTTGAAAAAATTGTGTCGTATATTGAAAATACCTTTCGTGTACGTATGTTTATAAAAATTGTCATCGATTAGTGATGTATTCGAAAAAATAGTGATGAGTCGATAATATTTTGCGTCGCGCAACGACAGTGTCGCCATCACGCTTCTACGAAGACCACCGATAAGAAAAGATAAATGAACCAAAACTGGTAAGGGAAGTAAAATGGGATTTTGTTTAGTGGAAAAAGAGATGCTAAGAAGGTTCTCTTACCACCCCCTCCCTCTTTTCTTCTCTACCATGCTCATCTAACTCTATTTTGCTTTACTTTTATTATCACCCTGCTTTTTTTTCCTCTTTTCTTCTCTCCTTCACATATATAGCATCATCCCCATTCATATTTAGGCGTAGAGATGGGTAACCGCATCTCACATACAGCCGAAATCGATATAGTGTTTAGTGGGCTCTTTTCACCCACGCCTACGCTACCTGGGAATCTATATGGACGTGTATGTACATTCTCATGTACATATATATATACACTCGTACTTAGATACATACGTATGTACATATCTTTCTCAGTGAGGTAATCAGAAACTCCCGAGGCTGAACTGGCTGAGAGAGGCTTCCTCCATGTTTTCATTCAATACCACTCCCTCCTCTCATCTCTCTCTCTCTCTCTCTCTCTCTCTCTCTCTTCCACCCCTGAACGTCCAACAACATTCTACTTCGATTCCTTCTTCTGGTATCCCTATATCGACTATGGTCTGTGTTTTTCACCTTCATCTGTTATCTTTTCTTGAATTCTTATGTTTCATCATCGTTGAGAAACCTGAAAAATAATTCAATTTGGTTTTAGGATGTCTCGAATATCTGCGGCCAAATTGTTTTTATTTTCACTGGGAAATCTCGAAGATTATTTTCATTGTGTATTATACGAGATCATCGTTTTTTTCCCTCTTGTCTCTTTGTATGAATGATGTTTTCTGGGACAAAAAAATTAGCTCTCGACCATAGGACCCAGTTGGAAGTGCTGCCAATTGGAATCCACCCAGCTAGCCATTTCAACCAAGTTTTCAATTTCGTGTCATTCAATGTGTGCTTGAAATATTTTGATCCCAGTTTAATCCGTCCACCGTGAGAACCAATTTCAAAAATCTTCATTGAGGTTTCTATCATTTCGATGGAAATTTCTGTAAGGTCAATCGATTGGATTCTCAGATGATAGATTCCAATATATTTCTCAGCTAGTATAATTATTCTGTTGATGATGTTCAATTGAACTACTCAAACTGATTATTCGATGTTGTCGAACAGTATCTTTCTATCCTGTACATTAATCTTTTCTATATAGATTCACTAACTATTTGGTGTGATTCACTATATTTCTTTAATTGCATGCTCACGTAGTGGATTTAGAGTCTTTTTATTTATTCAGATGTTATTTTATGTGTGACAATCTCAAGTATAATATGAATTTCGGATTCTAATAACTCAGAATCAAAATTCATACGCAAATCAATCTATTCACCTTCTCCTACGTTTTTATTTGTTCCATGATCTTGTTATTGTTCGGAAAAAGCTGAATAAAGTGGGAGGTCTACATGCAGATATATAATAATCTCAGTATAGCTTGTGTTTCAACTTGAAGGAAAATAATTTCTGGATTCATTTATATTATTCTTCGAATCATTTTATTATTCGCCCAAATTTTGCATATCCTGGTGGGAGAAGTTTATGAATTTCCATAAAAGTTATAGAATTCATACAATGTTATACGTATAAATAATTGAACGTCATATAAAGATATGTGCATATTTTCCCCTCATAACCCAACGAAATTGATCTAGTTACAAGCTGAACGGAATTCAATTGAAATGAATTCGCTTGAAATCAAAACTAATATTCCTTGAGGCTATGTTCCGAAATTTAATACTTGTTCGAAACAATTCTGTTCTTGTGTACCTCAATGCAGCCAATGGAGGTTTCATTTTCTCACGATCCACTCAAAATAATTTGGTTTTGGCATGCCTAGCTTCACCTGACACACAATTCCAACCTCAAAGAACCTGCCTCGATTTTGCATCGTTAAAGGATGCAATGGTGTAAAATGCAGGCCAACGTGATGTTACGTGCTTATAACTCCTTCAATAATGGAACGACTGAAGTTGGTAACCACAGATTTTTGGAATAAAAAGTCTTGAAAATTTTTTGAAAATTCATTGAAATTGGATTCCATGTTTTTTACTTATTCAATATAGCGAGATCTGATGAGATTTGATGGGGTATTTACAGAATAACATCATATCCATATCGAATGGAATTTTTACATTCTTTTTTCTTCTTTTTCATAAAATTTGAACAATTCCATGAGAAAATAGCAGACGTTAGAAGCCAGAAGAAGTTTTTCTCAAAATTTTTATCAAAAGATTTTTGGTAAGAAGAATTTTGATTTTTCAGTCATTTTTGAGGCATCAAAGTTTCTCGTCAATCCAATCCAACTTCGATATTCCTAACTGTTCATTTACGATTTATTCTTCTTATTCTTGAATATTTGTAGAAGTGCAGCATGTGTTTTTTTTTCCTGTTCACAGAATGACTCCAAGAATTTTATGAAAAGTCAATCAAAAGTTTGCAAATGTGACTCTTTAAATTCTGCATATTAAGTAACGATATGTGGAAGTTCAACTGAAGCAGCTAATTGTATTATTTTTATTGCAGCATTATGATAATAAAAATATAGTATGAGTTCGTGCAAGGAACTGTAACTTTTACATTGAAAAAACGCTGGGTACATGACTCTCAGGGTATATTCGCTTCTAACTTCTCCTACACTCCGTTGCATCGTTGGACACTTTATTTTCGCCAGGGTACTTCTTCATATGAAGATCCAGGAGGTCAATCTATTGCTTCGAGGAATTAAAGTTGACAATCTTGTGGAATATTCAATACGATCTTCACTCAAGGATCTCACTGTTAGAACTTTGCAACTCTATTCGCGACGACCCGATCAATTATATATTTACTCAACGAGTGTTGTTCTACATCTCAATTTTCTCAGCAGTCACATTTTTTGTAAACATCCATATCTTATGGAATATTTGTAGATGTCGATACTCCCTGGAGTTCTTGTCAACATACTTTCTGAATATTTGAATTCATCGACCCTTTTAAATCACCCCCTGTTTGCATTAGGGATATCCTTTTCACCATCTGCAATCTCATTTGTCATAATGGATTTGGATTCCACTTCGTCTACTACTAAACCAATTTCCTTTCGATATGCGAGAACAATTCAACGTTTCTCTTCGGTATTTTCTTGTTGTTACTGGTTGAATTCAAATTATCGGCACAAATTTAGTAAGTTAACAATTTCTTAGTCGATTTCGTTCGTTCAATGATTTGCTTTGATTTATAGCACAACTTGAACTCAAAAATATTAAATTTTACTTCAACGCTACGAGAATTTTCATTATCATACAAAATATATGATGCTGTATGTACGTAATGTGTTTTCCCGCTGGAATAGCGAATTCATTGAGGCGACTGTTTTGCTGAAACAGTGAATTTTTTCCTGACTCAGCGGTAAAAGTCTGTTATGTATATAGAACAGTCGAAATTTTCCCTCTGTACATTATTGATTGTTCAACTTCCTTAACCCTTTGCTTGCATCGTTGTTTTTCGACGAGTTCGTCTTCGCCATGAGTCTTCTGAGAGACTTCCTATTCCCATTTCGATGACTCTTATAAAATCCAACTGACATTTTTTGCATTGTTTCGATTTTATAGACTGGAATTATCCATTTTTTTAATTCAAATTCATGTTTTTGGTTTCTAAAATAAGGTATTTCCGTTTTCATTTGTTTGCAAACGTTTTAAACGTAGAGAGCGGAGTTGAAAGTTCCACGGGGAAGTTTTGTAGATGATTCAATTTTCAGAAGTAAGAATGAATTGAGATATGTTTTGGATATGCGCTGAGGAAAAAGATTGTGGAGCCAACTGCATACGTAGATGGATATAGCGAAAGACGGTATGTAGTTGAATCAACAGAATATTCGGTAAACTCAACTACACTTCATTCATTTTAACAATATTTTATGGAGTCTACCGAATATTCTGTAGTTGAGTCAACAGAATAGCAACCGATTATGTTAACTTTTGATGAATCGATGAAGTAGCGTTGCTTTGAACGTTTCAGATGCTCAAATCCGTGATAAAAGTTTTCTGTAAGAAGTTATGACCAGTGGTCGATAGCTCTCCATCCGACAGTTTCCACTTCACGAATATTCGATAAACTCAAACTTCATTCACTTCAACTATATTTTATTGAGTCTACCGAATTTTCTAGGCTCCACGATCTTTTTTCTTGGTATGTAAATTGAAGGAGAAATATTTCTCTCGGCTTACATGTTCAAAATATACGCCTATTCATTTTTATTTTTTGAATTTGAATAATCGGAACCTCACCGTGGCACTTCAAACCCCGCTTCCCCAATAGGTTAAATTTTTTTCGTCATAAATTAGCACGGATAAATTATGATATTGGGTAAAATTGTAAACATCTTGGAATGATTTTTACCTTCAATGTATTATAAAACCGTGCAAAAATTTTTATAAAGTGGTTAAAGTATGATGTTGATGACAATGAGTGAAGAATAAATGTACAAGGAAAATCTTGAATTCGGTTGAAAAAAAAAGGCTTATGATGTTCTGATACAGTCAAGAGAACTCCCTGTTTATGACTCTCTCTTTTTTCCTGTCGCAGAGCGTTGTCTCTTATTAATCAGAGTGTGGTTGTCTATACTCAAGGGTATCGCTCGGTTTCCTCTCAATAGTCGAGGTTAACTTCTGGTTTAATACTTACGAATAAACGAAGTGATGAAACTCGTCGATATACGACACAAATTAATTATGTATTTGATGTCAACCCACTAACCTAATTGGTGCATAGTTATTTTACACACTGGATCAACTTGACTGAAGTTGCAAATTCATATGTTGCTTTGTTGAAAACAAACATAGGTTTTCATGGAACATTGTGAATTCATCAATGGGATGGAATTGAAAAACTTAGCAGAATACTTTGTTTTATTGATCTATACGCATTAGATTGCAAGTGATCATTCAAAAAGTATGGTTTCAGGCTAAATCTTATATCAAGATCTATGTTACACCTATATACTTCAATTTTTGTTCACCTTTTATCTGGAACTCCAATAGTTGGACTTGGTCTCGAACCATGTTATTTTCCATAGACAGTTGAAGAAGCAGAAGTTTCGGTGGGTGTTTGATGAACTTTTACAAGTGTTATGTCACTCAAGAGTTCATGGGAAGTCTGGGAAGGGAAAATCTTGGTAAACTTTTAATGGTGTTTTGGCAAAATTTTACAACTTTCACGTAATTCAAAAGTGGAGTGAATGAAAAGTCTATGGGGAGTTTGAGATAAGGGGACCTTGATTGACCTATTGGCGAACTCTTCCAAAGATCAACTGACTTGGAAGGATATGGGGATGTTTGGTAGATTTTTGATAAATCTTCGACAGAAATTTCAAAAACTATCACACTGATTTCCTCCGTGTACCAATGGATTTTTTCAAATGTTACGTGATTCAAAAGTACTTAGAGAGTTGATGAGAAGTGAGTGAGTAGTTGTTGAGGATGAAAATCTGTGTACAATCTCTCATGAGTCCATCAAAATTTCTTTCAAAGCTCGTCCAAATTCTGTTAGGAGTTTGACGAAAGTGTGTTAAAAGCTTATCAAAAGAGTTTATTGAAAAAGCGTTAGAGATTCGTCGAAAGTTTCCCAGAAGTTCACCAGAAATCTGTCAAAATTTCGTCGAAACGTCTTTCCAAAGTGCAACAGAATTTCCAGGTCTGCGACTTACTCCAAGTTCAACTTCTAAAATGACAAATGGAATCTACACAGGAATCGAAATCTATAACATAGATCTTGATCGTTTCAATGAGTTTCTGTTTTCATTGGCGGAAAGTCTGCAGTTATATTCATTCTATCATTATTAAGGAGTTACATACCATTTGGAGGTCAAAAAACAATTACTTTCTTGCAAATGGTTTTTGAAAGAACTTATGTAGCGATGTGGAAGCATTACGCATATATTCAGGTACTCAAAACAATTTTTCATTCTCCAAAAATTCCACAATGGTGGACCAGTGGTCGATAGAACGGAGATGGCTTTTCTCATCAGCTCAAAACAGGCGAGAAGGTTCAGGGACGGAAATCAGCACCTATAGCGAATCGAAGAATATTTTCATTACCTACCTTAGTTTCATCATAAAAGCACCTCAGATTCCTGCAAGATACTGATTTTTCGCAAAATTGCGTCAATTTGAAGAAAAATGTGTTTTTTTTTTCATTGAAAAATCGATCTTTATTTGTTTGTGAAAAACGTAATAATTGTGAACAAATCGGGAAAATTCAGAGTGTTTTCGTAGAAAATATATCAAAGAAACTATAGGTAATGTTTTGAGTCAATCAGTTGGAAAGCGGGGGAGCAACGTTTCTGTCCAATTTTATAAACACAGTTTTGAGAAAATCGCGTTTAAAGTTTCAAAGCTGTTTTTGACTTGAAATCTTGAATATAGAGGCTTGTTATCTTTATCCCTCGGATGTTTATGCATCATTTGAGCACAAGAAAAATCGACAAAAATTCGTTGTCAAAAGTATCCCACACGGCATCTCAGCCCCAGAAGAATTCATAAAGAATTCTTATTGAACTGATTGTATTCTTCATGAGTTCTTCAAGGATTCTTCTGAGACTGTAGTGCTGTGAGGGATGTAACTTCTCAATCATACTTTGGAAAATTCTGCACAGTACTGTTCGAAAATGGGAAATTTTATATTTCCGATTGAAATCTTTTTGTTCACTCCCTGATAGCACATAATATTATAAAATATCCTAAGAATATGATAGGAATATCACAATCTCCCTATCATATTTTGAGCATATTTTGCAATATTATGTGCTATTAGGGCTGCTGGTGTTTCTTTACTATCATATTTCCATACTCCGTTTCGTAGATTTATCCACTTTCACAGTCTTTTCTTTCCACAATTTCCTGATCACACCAGTTATCTCCCCTCATTCACACAGTCTTAATATCTTTTCTTGATTAACATGTACCCTTATGTGAGATACACCAGCGCCGACCTCCAGTTCCCTGGCTGACTACAAACATTAAAGATTATATACGATTACGAAAGAATATTAGAACATCCTATTTGAGGAATGTATTAGATTGAGAAACATTATTGGTAATTTCATTGAAAAATGCCAAAATATATATCAATTTACTGTCAGGTCATGTTCATATGTCATGTTCATCCGGAAATAAAAATACCAAGAAATGTTCTCATCAAGGTATTTTCGCATAAAGTATATCGCTCTTGGTGATAAGTTGAGGTGATGACGACATAGAAAAGGCATATTGGTTACATTGTATGCATCCTCGCAAGCTGAATGGAACTTATGTTTCATATGTGAATGAAGCATGTTTGATGGACGTTATGCTACAAAATATTCAAAGCATGTTTTTGTATCTAAGACAATGTTTGGATAACATATGTTGAGAAGAAACATTGTTATCTTGGTGTCCATAGGCATGGCCAGCCGTTCAGTAATGAGGGTGCTTTACATATAAACTGTACATCAACTATATATATATATACTATATATACTGGGTGTTAAATAATTCGTCGACTGGATTTCACAGGTGTATTCTACAGCCAATGCGATAATTTCCCGTATGGAAAATTTGTTTTGGAAGCTCAGTTCTTGAGATATAGGGATTTTCCCATTTTTTTCCGAATCCAAATCACTCAAAAGAACTTTGTGCTACATATTTGAGCTCTGCACTATTCGCTGAATTGAAAAACCTGCGAATTTCTAGGAAAAAAATTGAATTATTCTATGATTGTTCGTTTTGGAGCAATAGCGATTTGAAATTTTCGAGCGTCCAGCCAGTTGGAATTCAACAAGTTTTAATTATAATAGCGTTACAACGAACAATCATAGACTAGTTCAGTTTTCACACACAGATCCGCCGTTTTCCACCTTAGCGAATGGTGTCAAGCTCAAGTGTGTAGCAAATGAAATAATTAAAAAGTTGCTCATATCTCTGAAATTGAGCTCCCAAAAGGTCCGCGAATTATATCACACCCTGTGTATATGAAGTTCAGTGATGGGAGTACACGGATAATGTACTCCCAGGTACTTCCATGGCAACAGGGTTTGACCGTGCGATTTGAGAGTAATGGAGAAGAAAAGATATGCACTCCAAATAATTGGGGGTGGCACTCCAGGCACCCTCGTGGCCACGAGGATGCTGGTGCCAGGGCCGGCAAAAGGTCGACCTTACGGTCGAATACTCGGCACACCAGAATTTTATCACGAACAATGCTTTGCGATGATTCTTTGTGATTAGGTTCTTTTTTTTAGATCTTCCAAACCTACTTCCCACCTCCACACTATACTCGACACACTTGTGGAAACTGTTTCGCCGGTCCTGCTTGATGCCTGAGATTTCATAACTGTTTTTAATCTTATTCGTTGCGCTCATCGCAAATATGGAACCCGTGTCTCCGTAGCAACTATACTTCTCGAGATATAGCGTTCCTCACTAACAAGCACTGTTACTATACATACATTCTGTTGAGTTGTGGTTGAGAGGAGTGTTAGTTCATTGTTATCTCCTCTTATTATTCTTCTTCTTCTTCTTCTTCTCCTTCTTCAGTGTACAATAATCATCTGACAACAGGCTCATCTGTCTGCAGGGAGGGGATGAAATACTCATATCATGGTAGATTATTGTTAGGATTTGTGAAGAGACTGTGTAAAGGAAGTCTATTAAAAGAAGTCGCTAAGAGAAACCTTTTTTGAACGTGGACTGACTGTTCCTCCACGTCTTGTCTTATTGGTCCGAGTATTGATTGTTGTTTTCATCATCCAAAACCACACGGAAAAGGAATAATTAGTTATTATTTGTATAGCTGAAAATTAGCTACAGGAGCTATTTTTTAGCTTTTACAGCTACTCACTTAGCGGTAGCAGCCAGAAATGTGGCAAATGTGGCACCAATGATGTGCAGTTACAGCTACGAATTTCTACTGTGGTAGCTAAAAAAGTGAGTAACTGTCACAGCTATTTCATTTCTTCACGTGCAGAGCAAAACTTCCCAAGCAGGTATTGACAAGGCTGGAAGAAACCCAAGCTTGTCCAAGGATTGACATGGCATCTATCAGGCGGGAATTCCAACGGAATCGATCAATCACAAATTCAAGTTGAACGATATGACCAATTAAGCCAGAAAGAAATTCTCAGACTAGACTCCCTGGTTGAAACATGTACCAGGAACAAACCTTGGCTAAAAACAATTGGGCCAATATTGTTTCAGAAAAATATTCCATATAAATTTGAATTCCATTGATTCAGCAAAACAAAATAAGCAGAGAAAAATGTGGTCATAAATTGTTGGGAACGGAATTTCTTCCTATCTAACATCCGATTGCAATGGAACTTATGTATATCACACTTTGGGGATGGTCTCACACAGAGAAGAAAAATTTCCTGCCACAGTGAATCGAGGTATTATATATAAAATAGCAAATATTTTTACTAGCCTGGTTGAAAATTTCCTGTCCAAACTAAATGGATTGCTGACAGCGCAACATGCTTAACTAGAACAGCAAATTTTTCAGTATTATATACAGAAGAGCAAATAAATTTTGCTGGAGGAATCGACATTTTTTGTTGTTACACACGGAAAAAATAATTTAGCTGCAGCAGCTAAGTAGCTAGCACGGACACGGACAGCCATTAAATTGGCTCCTGCAGCTAAATTTTAGCTGTGACAGCTGAAACATTTGCATTTGTAGTTGATTTATTTGCGGTAACGGCTAAAATTTAGCTGCAGGAGCTAATTTGATGGCTGTCCGTGTCCGTGCTAGCCACTTAGCTGCTGCAGCTAAATTATTTTTTCCGTGCAGCTAAAAAATCGTTGTCGTACACAGAAAAAAGTTTATATATTAAAGATCATTAAACACAGTATCGTCCCCGTGGGATATACTCGATTATGACGATAGAAACTATAACTTTGTATGTTCTTATCACTTCGCATATTGAATTCAAGAAGAGTTGTGGTAATCTGTCGCATACCCATGGTTCTTCCCAAGTAAAAATGTTCACTTTGGGTTCGCCAAACAGGACTGGTGCAGGCGTGTTGCAGTTTTCTGCGGTACTGTTGCGGACGTGATGCGCCCGCACTGGATCCGCAACAGTACCGCACAAAAATGCAACTCGTCTGCACCAGTCCCGTTTGGCGAACCGAAATTAACATTTTTACTCGGGTTTCCGCCACAATAAAGTATATCCCATGACTGCGATATAAATATATTAATTTTTACTACGAAATTTTCTCCGGGTAGCTGACGAGTTCCTATAATAGCAAATAGATTGCGGTTCCAGCAAAAGGTATCCAGATGAATGAAATTTCGCTGTATGATGGTCCAATATGAACTCGATCTCAATTGATTCAGACATCAAACTTAGGTGAGAATAAAGTGTTTCGACGTCAGCAATATTTTGAAAACATGCTCCCTCGTGTTTGAATCATATAAATTCCTTAGAAATCTGACAGTAGAAGAAAGGAAAGGGTAAAGCACTGAACTTTCAAAGGATATTCCTTGAATGCTGCTATCACGCAAAATCAGTTTCCCCTTGATTCATTTACAGGAACTCTCACCGAATATTTTCATTTTTACGAATACGCGTATCTCGTCCCAATTATCCAATTACGATGAAACTCATATTGTGCTTCACTAATAGCTCTATAATGGTTTCATATGAGTTTCAGCTGCACCGGTAGGAAGGCCGGAGGTTAATAAAAAAGAATTTTCCTATGAAATTGCCGTTATTTCTCTATTTAATGAAATCACTCGAGGAAGCCACGTACCTATCTGTTGGCAAAGTATTTCCGAAACAGGTTTTTCTATGTTTTTATGCACGAGCTCAACTTTTCATCCTGTTATATAATATCGAAATATCAATAATTCAAACTCGATGCTTGAACATATTAAACTTCGAATCGGGAATGTCATGTGAGGGGAGTTAATGGTATCAAAGTGAAGTTATATTGACTGAGAAACTGAAATAAAAAGAACGTCCCTCTTTCAAAGGGGTGAATGCTGGCTCGTAATATTCAAAGCATGCCTTGTCAATAAGAGGAATGCAATAAGTCCACTACTGGTCAATTCCACCGTACTCCGTATCATCAATTCAAGCATCAGGAGGGATACACTCTATATTATACATAGATTCAGTTTACGTAACATATACATTAGGGTGTTTGATTTTGGGGGAAGATTTTTGTTTCCTCTGTCCTACTTGAGAATTTGATATTTTCGAGAGGAAAAAATATATTCCCTTTGGAAAAAAAATTCCAAGTGAATGAGAGGCTTAGCTCATCCAAAAATTCAGTTTCCCATTGAAATAACATAGGAAACTCATTTAACTTTGGTTTCAACTCAATTCAAAAAACATTTTTCTCGAGTGAGTGAATATGATGGGCTTGTAGGGCATAAAATTCCCTACAAAATAGTTTCCATGGAATAAAGCTGTATGACCAACAGTTTTGAGAGTGAATTTTAATAAGAATCAACATAAAAGTTCTTATAATTCTGTATTTATCGATCTTACATGCGGAATTAGATTATAATACACTTTATAAGCTTCTAAAGTGCATAATCCTTGGGAACTACTCATTCAATTACAGTAATTGAACGTAAATTTCAATAAATACAAGATTATAAGGGATTTCATGCCCTACAAGCCCATCATATTCATTTACTCGAAACAAATTCTTTGAACAGCGTAAAATCGAATTGAAACCAAAGTTAACCAGTTCATATATGTTCATATATGATTTATATATGATTCATATACGCTCATATACAACCATATATGAATTTTTTTGCCCCGGGAAGACGGCACTGAGGTTGACGAATATTGATGAAGCATTACCTTTGTTATGCATACCTTCGTTCCAGTTCATTAGAATATCATTTTGAGGGCATTTGGTTTTCTCAAATAAAATATTTTTCATCATTGAAAATATATTCCAAAAAAAATAAGAGATCCTTTACGTGAATGGTTAGTATTTTCACAACGTAATCTGCTGTCAAAAGCATAGCCAAATGCGGCAAGTGACTTATAATGATCTGCAGCACAGTCTGTTGGAAGATAAGTATTGAGGACAATTGTTCCAGTAGGAAAATTAAGAACAAGTAGAATCTAAACTGACGTTATCATTCAGGCATTCAGCCAATTCTCCACAAATTTTCTTTGCTCTTGGATCCATCTCATACCGGTGATAAATTCTCATTTAAAATGTAAGGCGAAGAATATAAATTATCTGTTATGTTTACTTGATTTCCTAAGATCTATTTATTATTATTCCATTAATTTTGAGCATGCATTCGAATAATTTATTCTGTGAAAAAAGTACTGAAGAGAATTTGCATTCGTGCTTTGGCTGATAATTTAGTCATTTAGAGGTTTACCGAATTGTAGAATCAAATTTTATTCCAATGAATCTGAAAGATAGGCTTTTCAACCTCTTTTCATCCTTCTTTCATCTCCACGTGGGCTCTTAGACTGTTATAAGGCATGAAATAAAATCATTATGGAATACTAGAAAACTGCTACATTAGTGGAAATTTTGAATCTTCAAACAATAATCAGAATGATTCTCGATTGTTGAGAATAAAACTATGATTGCACATCTCAATTCCCATATAAATTTTTTTCAATCATCATTCATGATCATAATATATCTCTTCTATCACAAGAATAATCTGTTCACAATTTTCGATTCATCTAAATGGAAGTTTTTCATTTTCGTTCTTTTATAACTAGACTTTCATTCCCGTCAGTCAGGATTTAGCTGCAGCGATTGGATTTTAAGTCAGGCAGGTGAATGCACGGAAGAAAAAATTTGCTGGGGTAACAAATCGAGATATTATATATAGAAATTAAGTACCGAATCTTTTTGGTCACTTAACTAAAAATTCGTTGTCAGTGCCAACTGAATTGTTAAAAGAGCGACATGATCAACTAAAGCAGCGAATTTTTCAGTATCATATAAAAGATAGGAAATAAATTTTGCTGCCACAGTAAAAAATCGTTCTCGTACACTGAGAAAAAAGTCACATAGTTGCATAAACTATCTTCCCATGGTTATGAACTTTTGGTCGCAATTACCTAAAATTTGGTTGCGAAAATCAGGAAAATAAAAGCAAATCACGTGAATCTGGTTGTGGCGACTAGATGATCGGAAAAGTTAAAGCCAAAATCAACTACGTCAACTGGTCAAGCTAACAAAATTGCTGTGATATCAAATAGTTTGCTGTCATTGCAAAAAAATTGCTGTTCTAGCAAAAGGAACACATCAAATTTGGTTTCCGCTGCCACAGCGAATATTTTCTTCTGTGCATACATTGGGAGAAAGCGAAGTCAAAGTTGATGACAGAATCAACACCGTGTAAATTCTATAGAAATCCACACAGAAATTCGGTGTCATTCCAAATCAAAACGATATTAGAACGATACCATGCTTCGTCAGATTAACATCATGAGATGTTGAAACAGGAGTCTCAGCGATCCTTGCTAAGGGATGGTAATACATGGAAGACAAAGAAATAGCTGTAGTAGCTACTCACTTTTTTAGCATCCTCTTTTCACCGCTTCACCCGAAGTAATCGCAGCTGCAGCTATTTTTTAGCCACCTCAGTGGGAAATCGTAGCTGTAACTGCACATTGAATTTTTGCTGCAGCATCTACATTCCTTATTGGTACCGTTGAGTGATAGCTAATTATTTTTTCCCGTGTAATCAATTAGGAACACCGTGGAAAATTTCTATGGGAAACTTCACATACATGTTCGGAAGTAATTAATAGATACACGCGTTCGGAATTTTACCAAAAATTTACTGGATTTATTTGAGGAGTAATTCTCAAGATATGAGACCTAATAGTATTAATTCACTAGAAAATGTTGTAATTTTTATTGTATTATTTTTCTCCGTGCAGTCAAATTTATGGGAAATTTTATGTACATGTACTGGAAATTGATCTCCTATTCCTTGATCAGAATTTCCCCGGTTGCTGCGTTTAGGAAAATTGCGATTATATTTTAAAGTGAAAATAAGAAATTTAAGGCCTGAGAACTCTGTAAAAGAACCCTGATCGGTGTGGAGCGTTTCCAACATCGCCAATGTTTCAAAGCGAAGGTGAAGTCACTATGACGTGGAAACCTTTTCACATCGAGAATGATAGCAAATAAGCGTAATCCTGAAGTAAATATAGAATGTGAAACTCAGAACCAGCCTGATGGAGAACCTTTCTTTATGCGTACAACAAAGAATAAATATAACATATTCATTCCGTATGATTCTTCATCTTCTTTACATTTTTGTATATAACACATCTTCGTAATTCTGTGAGAGAGAGAGGTGTTCCACAGTTTTATACTCTCTTTACAAACAAAGAATTCATTACAGAATTTTCCGTTATTTCTCCCTTTCATCTCTCCCACATCTCCTTTTTAAAGTAGTTGCGCTTCTGTATCATTCGTATTCATACATATTCGTTTTTTTCAGTTTTTACGTTTCGTTCATGTTGTGTTTCATTTGTGACGTTTCGCTTCACTCGACAATCCCGATTCCTTTGGGTTTTGTAGCTCTCGTCAATACGGAATCGGGCGATCTACGTTTCGATAATGACGATCCACAAATGATCACCACACGTTATCGGTTGGATTGGATGTGGATTCTATAAAGCGGGAGAAGATTTCAATGGATACGTTGTTTTTTCAACAATCATCAATTCCGCCGCTTTGTTCTACACAATTTTGAATTTTTATCACGGTTGATACAGGGGTGGAGAATTTTCCGTGCTCAATTCTTCAATTTGTACAATGGATTATCTATTTTATTTGCTGTATCCTTGTCAGTGAGGTTTCTTTATCATTCATATCCACAAATCCTTGTACTATATTTCATTCTTCTCCACTGTTACCTGTTATGGAATTCAACGATACTTAATTAAATTCAACACTTGAATAGTTTATATTCATTCTTCACAACATTCGATGCAATGGAAGAGGACTGAAGAGCTGAGAGTAGATCATCCATGGGAATTTTAAAAAAACATGAGATGATCCATGAAACCTACATTTTCCATATTTTTGAAATTCATTCAGGGGACGTTTTCAGCAACACGAAGGAGTTGTATTGAAGATTTGGATCAGTTTCATTGAAATCAAATATATTCCGTCGATCGTGGATCAGAATCTACAAACCTGAATTCCCTCCTTACTGTGAAATCTCATTGGCAAAACTTCATTGCTCCACATTTTATTCTCGCTTTGAATTGAAGATCAACGCAATAGCAAAATCGAAGAGTAATTTCAAAGATAAACCAAAGGTAGGATTTTTGAACGAGAAGACACGTATAGGTGAGAGGAGAGAAAGGATAATAACAAATTGAATCTTCATGTCCTTCAGATACGAGGAAAGAAATAGAGTAATACGATCACTCCGGTAAAAATCTCCATTAAAAACGAACAAAACTGTTATCGACATGTAGTAGTATAGCACACGTTGTTCAGATACTGTACAGATTCCCGTTAATCGCACATACGAGTTTCGTCCACTTTAATGGGATTTGGCTAGAGGAATTTGAATGTTATCCATCGCAATTGAATTGTCCTATGTACTTGACCACAAAATTATTAGGTCAACTCCGACTCCAACCTCAGGCCTTTTTCTTTTTAGGTTTATCGATCCGTCACGAGACCTTGAATTCCCTTAACCCCGGGTCTTCCTCCTTTTTGTACATTCAAATTGGTCTTATCTTACATGTACAAATCAACTTTTTAGCAACGTATCTTTTGATAAGAGATTTCATCTTCTTTTACGATTTCTTCCATGCCCTTTTCTCTCCAAATCATCCTGATATTACCAACTAATCGAAGAACGGATTTCAGGCAATGCATAACAAATTCCACAATTGTGCAGAGAGTTTAATTGATTCCCAAAGATATTCTCAGAAATTTTCTGTGAAATACGTGTCAAATAAGCCACAATTTTTCAGAGTTCTTCAAAGTTCAGAAATATTCTCAAATTTTTGCACATTCAGTGGAATTTGAAGGAATGTTTGATCATTAGGGAGCTTAAACCTCCCCCACTGTTAATGAATCGATGTGCATACTTTGAAGGCAGGAACATCACCTATAAGAAGCATCATGTTGTTCATAATTCACAAGCGAGAATCTTATGCTGTTCGTAAAGTGTGGAGATGAAATTTAGGTCATATTTATTCGCTTATCGCTGGCGTTTAAAAATGCTCAACTGCCACACCTGATCCTAACGAAGAGAGTCTATTGAATTTCATTGTTTCATAAAATTTAATACGAATTATACGACGGTAAATAATCATAAGGGCTCATTTGGATCTCTCAAGAGCCGGGTTTTGATGGTGATTTACTGTTGTAAAATTTGTAGTAAACTAGGGCAACAAACACCACGTCCTAAACTTGTTGAAAATTTTTGCATGAGACCTTTGTTATTTGAAAAGGAATATCTGGAAACCATATTGTAAAATATTTTCCACCAAATTTTAAACGTTGTGTTTGTTCAGCGAACTTCTCAAGTAGAGGTAAGGATGGATATATGGGCCCCCACTTTCTTTATTTGTAATAACTTCTTCTATTTTCAGCATAAAAATCTAAAATAAATCATAATTCTTCTATTAACTACCCAACACTGATTGCATGAAGTCCCATTTCATTCTTCGCAGCCATTAAAGGAATAAAATCGTTTTTCCAAAGTTTCCCATTTTTTCATTACCAACATTTGTGCGGGTAATATGGGCCCCAAGGTATCTTTGTCAAAGAAATGAAACAATTAAAGGAAAGTGTTCATTTACTCATAAATTCACATAGAATAGAGTTGGATCTAGATATAAATTGAAAGTCCGCTTGGATATTGCGTCAAAATAAAGAAAAGTGACTTATCATAAACCAACTGGAAGAATCATTTTCGTTTGAATTTATTTACAGAAGTCACAATTGTAAACATCTTTTTCGCAACCAGCACAATCATTGTGAGCCCACATGTCACAAACCACACACTTGACCCACAGTTCAGATTCAGAGTCGGGGGCCATAATACCCGCAGTGCAGAGAGCCCGTATATCCACCCTGACCATCTTGGAGAATAAAATTTTTCTACCCTCAACTTTGTAAATAAATTGACATTACTTGATGTGAAACGTGATCTTTAAAGCATACTAAATACATACCCAAACTTGGTTTCACCGGTTGAAATGAAAAAACTGTAGTAATATTAGGTCCAACTCTTGCCTTTCAAACTTTTGATAACGAGCACAAAATTCATCGCTTGATATATCATCAACCATAACAGCTGAGCGATCAGCGTGATCTACAGAGTCGTTTGTGAACTAGTTCCAGTAGTTTGAGTGTTCACCGCTAGAATTCGTGACTCACATAATCAGATACAGAGGGAGCCCATATTACCAGCAGGGGCCCATTATTCCACCTTTGCCTCTAGTACAACGGATTAGAAACACTGAGAAGGTTCTTGCGAATTCTGTGAATATTCTCAAAATCTGCAAATGAAACTGTTTTGGATAAATATATGCTATACACATTCTCAGATTTTTTGTCTTCAATTCATCCAAAACAGTCTCATCTGCACATTCTATGCGTGATCACAGAATAAGCGCAGACTGTTGAAGAAGTTTTTGTGCTACTTTTTGTTAATGTCCAAGCGGCAACAGAATTTCAAAGTATACACAGAATAGAAACGTTCGTAGAATGTACGGATCAGATCCGAAGAACATATAATGAATGTTCGTAGAATGTTCGAATGAGACTGTTTTAAATATACTTAGAACGTACATAGTACATTCGAAATGTACGATATACATTCAATCAACGTTCGATCAACGTATCGTCGTATGTTCGATTACATACATTCGATGAATATGCATAGCACCTATAGAACGATCTCATTCTAATGTGCATAGAACATATTTCGAATATTCGAAGAACGTTCATAGTATATTCTCTGGCTGCTTGGGTGAGTGATATCATACCTCCCAAGTAGCACCAGAATATACTATGAACGTTCTTCGAATATTCGAAGTATCTTCAATACACAAATTTCGTACTATGTTGTACCTTTATCTGAAACTAACACGTGGGTAAGTTCCAGTAACTCTAAATTAATAGCCTATAGTCGATCAATCAGAACAGGTATTTTGAACAACAATATTCATTACGAACTTTAATCAATAATAATTGAGATAGATTATTTACAACAGAGTCTTTGAATTTAGAAGCTTAATAATCACGTAATTGATGAGAGGACACATACAATACAGTGCAACTCTCAATAAGAACGCTCAGCCTCTTTTTCACTCGGACAGTGTTTGTCTTACGTTGCAAAAAGAGAATGAGCGTTCTTATTGAGAGGTCGCACTGTATCTTGCGGAGAACCAGCACTAGACCTGCCAACCGTCCGGATTTCTTCGGATTTATTCTAGTTTTCAGGGCGTTCGAGGAACGCCTGGGCGGAGTTTCAACATCGTTCTTGTTCTGGGTTGATGCGTTTGTAAACGACAGCTCTACTCAGCACCAGAGACCATTTATTCAGAGTCTAGTCAACACATACTCTGTCTGTATATCAGATTCAGAGCGTTTTTATTGGTCCGCCATGTTTCTTCTAACTTCAGGAAACTTTTCGACCATCTCACCATAAATTGATTTTCTTGTAAAAAGAGGATTGAGGCAAACGATTGAAATTTTTCAACCCCAATCAAAATAAATCTTCACATTCCTCCGCATTTTTTCATCATCCAAAATCATTCTTCAAATCCAAATGCAGAGATCATTTCTATTAGGGAAAAGTCAGGGAAATTATTTCTTTTTTAGTGCAACGTAATTCTTCTAGATATCTGACATTCTTGCATATCCTTTTGAAGTATCACTGCAAATATTGCGGCAATATTACCGTGATTGTAAACCCCTGACATAAGATATTGCAGCAAAGTCACACCAATATCACTCCGCAGTAATCACAAAATGACATTGTCTCAATATTGCTGCAATATTCATGTGCTGTATGGAATACAATGAAAATCTTTTACGCTTATTCAAAAAATATTCCAAAAGGTTGTTGTGTGAAATTGATTTCAAAGAAGTCTTGAACACAAGCTGCTGTCATGAATTATTTTAACAATTCCTGTTAGATTAGCCGTAGACGAGAATGGGTCTGAAACTCATCTACAAGCATTGCACAAGACATTCACAATATGTTCATGGTAAGAGATATGACAAGACATGAAATTTTGATCAAATGCATTCAATTTCCTTCAACTGTTCGTGATATAGCTCACTTCTTACAAGGGATATCAAATTATTCACAGCTCAGCTCTAAGCTGCAAATGACCTTAAGTTTGCCAAGTTCAATCATTAGCATATATAATTAGCTCTGAAAAGATGCACAAAACAATATTCTGTGTACCTTTCACTCAAAACCGAAACTCCGCATTTGTTCCTGGAGTTCGAGTGAGACATGTAGCTGAATATTCAGAAGGCTTCTGAAAGGTGTACTTGAACTGTCACGTTTTCGTGAACTCTTTTCTCCTCCACCCTTCTGCTCAGGTGTTTACACGATATTTCCACATGAAAATGGAATTCACAATCGAAATAAAGATCAAGGTCGACGAAATATATTTACATAAAAGATTTAATGAGGATAGAACAATCTTTTCGCTAGATTCTGAAAAAAGAATATTTATCTTCGCTTATGTAGGGGAAAGGAACGTGAAAATTTCGGAGAACATATTTTTTATGATTCTCATCTATTGAATGATCAATAAATAAATCATGAATATCGTTTGAAATTACATCAAATACAACTTTTTTATACTCATCACCATTATTTATCATTCACAAAATCCGATTTTAATCCGCTTTCTACCTTTTGAATTATTCATCCCCAACTTTGCTGATACATAAATCTTCACCCTTGAGGAAATACGAGAAGAAAGAAGAAAATTATACATGGAATCAGTCACAAGCACTTTTTATCTTGACGTTTTGAAATAAAAACGAACAGTATGATTCAAACCCAAGCAGCACGAGAATATACTATGAACGTTCTTCGAATATTCGAAATATGTTCTATGCACATTCCAATGAGACCGTTTCATAGGTGCTATGCATATTCATCGAACGTATGTAATCGAATATACGACGGTACGTCAATCGAACGTCGATTGAATGAATATCGTACATTTGGAATGTACTATGCACGTTCTAAGTATATTTAAAACAGTCTCATTCGAACATTCTATGAACGTTCATTATATGTTATTCGTATCTCATTCGTACATTCTGCGAACGTTTCTATTTCGTATATACTTTGAAATTCTGTTGCTGCTTGGGAAGTAGTTGACATTTCTGTCGTATTGCGTTGTGTTTATTGTCCCATTACAGAAGCTCTCATGATGTCCTCATCATTCATCCTCATTTAATTCATCAGAATGTACTCCAAACACCCTAATCTCCAACGAAAAATGCATGCGGTTGAGTGTCTCGTAACATTCGCCTTGTGTTTTTCCAACTAATTATAATCGTGAGAGATATATCACGGAGCTATTTGTTTTTTTTTTTAAACAACAATTTGACGTTAACCGTAATTTAGTTTTGTTTCTCATAAAATCCCTTTAAATCTGTTTATGAGCCCTGTTCATGAACTGTCAGAGTTTTAATGAATCTCTGAAGACCTACCTCGGTTTTACAGAGCTCTCCCTTTTATTTGCACGGCACGCATGGAGCGAAACAAAACTTTTGAAGATTCAACAAGTTGTATCATCCTGAGAATAAATGTATCAATTAAATACAGAATGGAATTCATTTTGGAGGAGAATACCCTTTAAGGTGAATCTACTCCGATGCAAGTTTTCAAACAAGGCGTGAAGAATTGGGATCAATTAGAATGATATATGAGAAAATATCGTAACAATCATTGTTGAAAAATAGTTCTTTGTGGAATCCATTGACGCATCATGTGGATTTTCTTTTTTCTTTTCGATTTGACATATTCTTAGGTTTTGTTTTGAGGAATGATTTGATAATCATATACCAACGCGACAGGAAACTATCATGCGATTACGCGACTTATCATCAACTGACAAGCCTATTTGAAATCGATTCTGGTTAAAAGAACTCCATTGAACCGATTGATTCCTATTGATTCCGATGTAGAGGCAGAATTTAAACCCATAAAAGATTGAAATGAATGGATTCCAATTGGATTCTTGTATTGGGTAGGAATACCTTCTCTTATTACTAGAAAACATCGAGTGTCACATCACGTGTGAGTACTTTGAGCACAGTAGTAGAGAACAAGCTCCTCAGGGCATATTAGGTCTCGCTTCTTAGCTGTTAGAGGCTCTCCAAGGTGAGAGAGTACCGTGGAATGGGGTGAATAGAAACTTGGCGAGTGAATAGAAATACCCTTAAAATGATTATTCTCCGCTAGTTTTCACTTTCTGAGAATGTTTCTATTCGCCTCATTCCACGGTACCTCCACCACGAGGCAATGAAGTCCTGGTAGTTCTGGCTGAAGAAATGGCTGTTGTCACGGCCTTTTTCGACAGGCAAATGGAAAGGAGCGGAATTCATTCCTTTTGATCAGGACGGGAAGCGGACGAGGGTAGTTTGACCTTCTCACTCTTCCTAGTGGTAAAATCTGGCCAAACTGGGGTGATTTGAGTATTTGTCCCGGATAATTGTTAGAGTCAATTGTTTATGACTATTTCTGCTAGGTTCACCCTCTTTCGGCCTAACCTGAGTATAATTCGAATTCTCGATAGAACCACCTTCTTTGCATTTATTTTATTTCTTGAGATCTCGGTTCTCTGATCTTTTATTTCTGATTCAAGCGAAATCTCCTTGACAAGGTTCTCATGATAATTGAGCGTGATAGTCCTCATCAAGACTCAATGAGAATCGAGGTTGACTTAATTTGGTCTAGGGGATGAATTTCTAATCGAGGAACTGGATTGTTGTTTGGCAGGGACTAGTAGGATTGGTTTATCATTTTTTCTTTATATAGCACACAGTTAGTAATCGTCAATTGTTTGTTCAGTGATGCTCAAGTGAAGTTCTGTTCGAATGGCTTATATTTTCTTGAACTCTTTTGCAGCTTTATTCTTCATCGAGGACTCAAAGTTTTTGAAATAATAACAACACGATTTTGGTTATATTCCAAGAGATGAATCTAATTTTAGTATTCAGTGCATTGCCGAAACGAATATAGAATTCTGAATGATTGTTCTTCACAAACCAAACAGAATTCCCAAACTTACTTTGAATAGAGAACATAATTTCAGTCCTGGTACGAGACGAAGTTCATGAAAATCAAACTTGAGGAAGCAGAGGACTTATCGCAAGCCAAGTACATCGATGATTTTTATCATGCGACCAGGCAAGCACAGTGCTCACAGTACAGACAGCATAACAATGAGTCTGAAATCGTTGGAACATATGACGTACGTATGACTCTTATTTTTCATGAATTCATGGATCTTTCAACACAGAATTGGTTCAATCATCCACAGTTTGCTGGTAACAGTTTTGTTGCCATATCTCAACATTATTGTTTGAATTTCATGATCAATTCGAGGTTTATTTGTCTGTCAAATACGATGCATCCAACTGGACAAAAGACGGATGAGCAAAAACAATCGAGACAGATATCAATAATGTTAATTTTTTAAACGTCACAAGAGTGTGTTCAAACACTTCGATGTATGGACTTATTTATTCAGAAAATTTAATTTTCCAAGCATATAAATTAAAGAGTTCATCTTCTATTCTACGATGAAGAATACTTGAAGCACTCGAGGATACTTTCATCAATTATTTACCTACCTACTCTCTTCCTCATTATTCACTGTAATCAACTCTCAAATCGGTTTGTTGAAACTCTTCGATCCTCTATCTCAACTCATATACGTTTAGTACATGCTATAATTTTCCGGATGTGTTTGCTGTATGCTAATGTAGATCTTTTCCTTTATTCATCTTGGAACTTCCTGATTTTATTGAACTCTCCACTTCATACATTCTTTCGTATATTCTGAATATTTCTTTTCTCGCACAATCGCGTATCGGAGTACGAGAATTCGTACGAATAAGAATTTCATTTCAATTTCTGGTAGAAGACATTCATATTCCGCATGCTTCTCTTTGGCTACGATTCTGGTTCAGTCGGATTATAACTGCATTTGTTTACAAATTCGATTAACGTATTTCAATTCTATTGTTTGTAATGGTACGTGACGCTGTATGCAGTCGCGTAACTGATTATTACGGTTCAGTAACCCTTGTATCGACGATATCACTCCTATTATTATTCGCGATGTATTTATAACCCTTGAGAAGGCATGATCACTGAACTCCTCATGGTTTACAAGGTGGTGAATGATGACTTTCTCCTCAGTGTTTAGAGCGCATCTTCGCTGTTATCGAATAACATTGTCGATCCTCGTAAAGAGGTCATATCAATGGCTGAATCTGTCGCTGCGTTGTTGCAGAAGTAATGTTATTCATTTCTGTTGTGAACAATTATTTAAGCATAGAATTTCTTTTGTCTCATTTTCAAATGTGTCATCAAATGTCATCAAAATTCTTGATAGGGGTCATTTAAGCTTCTGTTTTGGCATGACACAGGATAAAGCAATCTACATTCAAATCCCCGGGTTTGACTATTGATTCTTCGTTATAAACCAACGGGAAGTAGAGAAAACCTCTTTTTGAAACTCTTAGAGCTGACCAATGTCCAACTAGAAGACATTTGTAGGCTCACTTTCATTGGAAAGAGTGCTCCAAGACAAAAGTGACCTTGGAGATATCTTTGGCTGGACATTGGTCAACTCCAAGAGCTCTATATATTTGCATTCACCGGACAATTAATTTGGAACTCCTCATTAATTTTCCATGAAGCAGTATGAAACAAAAAAGCAGGGATGAAAGTAATTCAATGAAAACTCAATTGAACTGACGTTCAATTAAAAATGAAAATTTCATTATTAATTCAAATTTGTTTCAATCAGCAATCAAATTTAATTCTCAATTGAAATTCTTTGCAATTAACAAATCAATTTAATTGATCAAAGATCAAGCCATGATTCATTGATTTTTGTTATTCTTCTGTATTTTTTAAGAAAAAACAATCAAAAATAGAAAAATTGATAGATTATTGCTTGATTTTGAATCATCTGAATTGATTTTTTGATTGAAAATAATTTCAGTTGAAGAATTAAACGTGATACATGAACGTTCCACGAACGTTTGGAGATCTTGGTTGTCTTGGGAAATACGCACTGAAATACATGAGAAAATGAGTGAAATCGAAGAGTGTAGAGTCAAAAACTCGGTAATTTGGTGTGGAATGCTCCATCATATCCAATTCCAATAAACAAATCCAATCAAACTTAATCAAATATGTATCGGATAGACTGATAATTTCATAAAATTACAGGATAAATTTGTTGCGGTGACAGGTCCAAAAATATCTAAAGAATATTTCTTCCAACAAGAATGGGAATGTAACTCGTGAAGAACATTAATACCTAAAATATAAGTTCTCTTATTTTGTGTCAAGGACGAGGACGGAGAGAAACAGAACGATTGAGAAAGAGAAGTTTAATAAAAACGTCGAAGTATATTTAAAATAAAATAATCTTTATTCAACTGAAGTTTGAAACATATAAATATACATAAACTCGATTCCAGTGATTCGAAAGTTCTGAGTCATAAGCAGATTATTCAATAATAATTGTTTATTCATATAAATGTGTATTAGTTCATTATAAGTTGAATCTATTCGTTCGACTTCATCATTGTTGAATTCGTTATATTTTTCAAGGAAATTTACACAATGTTCATGATTCAAAAATTCTATTTTATTGAGGGAACTAGATCATGGGGAAGTGGAGGAAGGGAAGAGTTAAATTTTGCACGAACTTTTTCCAAAAGGTGCGTAATTGATACAAGTTGAAATTGAGTAATAATGAATTACGTACTTGAGATTGCGCATTGCCGGCCCCTTTGAATTTCCCAATGGTTTCTAAAGGCTACAAAATAAAATTGTAAAATTTGTTGATGTTTAGAGGTTATAATTATTAACAATTAATACTTGTGAAATTCTTGTCACTGGGATTTCTCACAACTGATTAGTTTTTGTCACAGCTGAATGAATTTGGAAGAACAATATATTTACAGCGGGTCCTAGGAAACACTACCCACCTTGCACCAGCGGGTTCCTGAGACAAAACTGAACCACTTTTATATTTACCATTTTTCGATCTGAGGCTTAGGTTTGGAGTTACAAGAAAAATAAGTGGATCATTAAGATGGTAAGTACATCGGCTACTTCAATGATCAAAGAGTAGACTTCTGTAGCTGCCATTTGATTGGTCACAGTCAACTCTGAAACTAAGCCTGAGATCAAAAAATGGTACAGTAAAACCCCGCAATAAGAATACTCATCTTCTTTATTCAACACAAGGCCACAACCGTTCGGATGAAGAGGGTGCGTGTTCTATTCTGGGGTTTTACTGTAAATGGAAAAGTTGTTTAATTTTCTCTCACGGATACGCTAGTGAAAGGTGGGTAGTGTTTTCTGACACACCCTGTATACATATATTCAATTTCTTCACTTTCAGACAACTTTGATTCTTTTCAACAGACGGAGAAAAAAAGATCATGGAATGATCACTAGCAAAGATAGTAAATTGGTGACACCTACGAATTTGTGTGCACAGTCCCTAACAGAGACGAGTTCCTATTTTGATATATATCGTATTTGAATATACCAAAATTAAGAACCATTACTCGTCTCTGTTAGCGACTGTGCACAGGAGTTCGCAGTTGTCACCAGTTTACTATCTTTGCTAGCAATGATTTCATGATCTTTTTTCTCCGTGCAGTTTGGATTACAACGATAGTATTTTAATTAATTACTCAAAACTCTCTACTCGCGAAGATTAGTTCCTACTAATTTTCAGTATGGTAGACTCTCGTTTTGATCAACTTAGAAAAATGCGCTTTGACTATAAATAATAGGCTCATGCACTGCCTCCACACTGCATCATCAGTCTATGGTGATCACGCATGAACATGTTATTTATCACGTGAAATAAATATGTATGGATGTATGCATGACGCAATAGTATTGTGATATTCAAACAACAATAAAAGCCACGGTTTAGAAGATCAAATAAAGTTAATCATCGGATATAAAGTTGATTGAAAATCCTTTAACTATTCCTAATAAATGGTGAGATATGAACACATCCATCATGTTCACAAAAGAATAATGAGAATTTTGAATGTAGATTCAATTTCAGAAAAAGAGCAGTGAATAATATTTATATAGCGGAAAAAATGTCATCAATCGATTATGTTATTATGCTCACTGGTGGGATTAACACTCGGTTTTGAAAGGTGATTTCAGGGATTTCTGGAATGCTGTTATTATGCGAATATCTTCTATGGTGATCATCCGATCAAGGTGGATTTTTGGCTGAAAAAAGTTGAACTGAACATCATTTCTTCACTTCAATTTATTCGGAGAGGAGGAAATATCATCGAAAATAGTTATTTCTGTGGACACATATATCTTGTCTTCTAATCGTCGTTATATCATATCGCATTATGATTTTGAAGCACATGAAATTCAAATTCAGCGATGGGAATTACAGAAATTGCTAATCCTCGCAGTGATTTACGAAGATGCTACGTGGAATTGCATTTTATGACACTTTACATCACATAATCAGTAAATTACATAGCTCATTCTACTGAAAACATATTAGAAACAAGTGTTGCTATATGAAATAGTGAACTCTGCTATTTTCTAAAAAGGCACTCCTCTGCGTGTACTGTTGAAAGAAATTTTCTGAATTTCACACACAAAATTTGAAAGCAATTACCACATACTTTTGTGTATCAAATTCACCACAGATTTCATGAGATTCAAACCAATTCTTGTATGAAAACCATTTCAAGATCATATTGTGTCTGAATTTCAATAAAAAATGTGGAAGATTCAATACAAAAATATATGTCTTTATTGCTTCCAAACTTTTTCATCAAAATTTCCTAAAAATATTCTTTACAGTGCACATTACTCGTCACATCTCAGTATGTAATTCTAAAATTAAAATAAATGTCAAATGATCAAGAACCAACTCACCCCATTTAATACAGGGACTAAATATAACACTATTCTGGAAACAATTGATGCTATTGAAAGAATCGTGCAGGAATGAGAGGTAGAAGGTAACCAATGTTCTTTGGCCTTTTTCAAGTACATTCGACTTACATCAAAGTATACGCGAAGTTCTACCAAAGAATCTCGAGTAGCTGAGGGATTTTTTAACGTATTTCAGAGTTACTTGTGAGTAATACCAGGACACTGCAAAGATGAATAATATTGCCGATACATTTTGAAGTACTACCTTATCTTTGAAAAATACAGTCGTGCTCCGGGGATGTTTTTGAATGCACCACAGTTATCTGAGTACAGATATTTATGTTCGGTTTTGATCAATAATTCATTGATTACTTGAAATGTGGGTAAAGTGTTAGCGAAGTATGGGTGAAGTACGGATGAAGTAGACAATCCCATATTTCTTGATACCTTTAAACCTCGAAAACGAACTTCCAGTACGAATGATGTATTTTAAAAGTGTACCACATGCCATTAAAAATGAATGGAATCTCGGAAGTGTGCGATTTCGATGTTTGATGTCGAAATTATAACGTGAATTGAAATTCTATGTTCGGAAATAAAATTCACTGTAGAAATATCGTTTATTCGGATTAGAAATCTGTACACGAACTCGCATTTGGCTATTATTGGGAATAATAGTTCGGATATGTTCATAATATTAGTTTCTTATAATCAATTTTGATAAAATATATCAAACTATTGATGACAGACAAAACCATTACTCCTGAAAAGAGATTTTGAAGACTTCTAAAAAAAATTCACTTTTTCATACATCCTCAAGTCATTTTCCAAGGTCCAAGGCTGACCAATCAAATATAATTCTGTTGATCGAAGTGACCAATATATTCCGGTCTCAGCATTCTTGTTTTTTCGTTCCTTGCAACACAGCTTGGAAGTGAGCTTGACTAAGGTCTGGGAGGAAAACATCGTGATCTCAATAGTGACACCCAAAGCAACACTGGCGCATGCTTGATTTAACGATTCTGCAACGTTGATCGATATAAAACTTGTGCTATGAAACGAATGTCGATTCAATTCCGATTCAATGCTAGCAAAAACTCTCGTGAATGCTGGTCTAACACGATTTATCTTTGTATTACCAACGTAGGTACAATAAGATCTTTGTTGTCGATCATCAAGAATATAAATTCTCTACATTTGGCTATGATGCTTGGCTCAAGTCTTCTTTTACCGCCAACATTGAGACTCCTCAAAGGATTCTAAGTGAACTCGCAAATGTCTGACAAATTAAAATCTTTGTGAAGCTATTCAAAAATGTTCTCAATTCATGAAGATTTTTTCATCCACCAAAAAAATCGTCCTGTTGACGAGCAGTAGTTCGGGAGAAGGTTCGTTTTTAGAGCTTATCAATGATTTTATTTGGTTTCATGGGGAAAGATTATATTTGTCAAGTATACAACGGTCTAGAAAGTTTTTCAAGCTTGAAATCATGAATAAATAATCTTTTCTATGAAATTCCTTTCCTCAGTATAGAATTATTCCACCGGAGAAACGGTGGAAGGTTCATGGAGAATCAACAACTCGGTGCAGTGAAGTATAACCAATTACTTCGACTGCGCGTAGGTGAATTCGTACAGAAAACTCATATACAGGTGTGCGTGTGTGTATGCGTGTAAATCTTGATTTCCAATAAACACAGTAGTAGTATAAATACAGTAGTTTGGTCAACAGAATTGCTAACTGATTTTCAAACAATCTGCTCCCGTGTTAAAACTGAATTATAACTTGGCTATGAACATTGAGAATGAATTTATTGATTATTATGTTTGATCAAACGATGCTATTCAAAGTTTAATCACTTCCCATGGCGTGCATTCATGGAAACACAGGACTCCGTTGAATATTTGGTCATGTTCATGAGCATCTGTGTTAATGAGACACAGTTTGCGAGTGATAGATCATGAGAGCTGAATTGCTGAATTTGATTGATATGAATATCAGAAGGAATTAACAGCATCATTGGCTAATGAGTTGTTCGATTTCACAGTTTATTGTGAGGATAGAGAAATTTGATCTTCAGCAAAACCGCTCCAGATAACATTTCCTGCGCGCAAAACTTGAGACCCTCGCTACCCATACAACAAAAGTTGCTGTGCAATCGTTGCTCTTACGTTGTTCATCAAGTTTTCGTAAAGTTACTGGAAATTTGCTACGCATGTGATTGAGAGTTTCATGAAACCAAGCAACTTCCCAGCAACACGATAACAACTAAAGCTAAAATTCTGGATTTGCGCATTTGGCGACGCAACGTCCCTACAAATTGCTTCAAACTGTTGTTGCACGTTTTCAACAATTTGCTGCATATTTGCTCAGCATTTTGCTGTGAGGGTACACAGTTGAAAATTTTGTGTAAATGTGTTAAAAAATCCGTGTCTCATGGATTTCCTGTTAAATGTTCAACACAAACACGTGTAACTTCTACAGACAGTCCTTGTGTAATCAGGTCTCAACTGATTTATAATGTGAAATCATTCAAACAAGTGAACAAAATTGTCAAAATGACACAAATCTTATTCAACTCAAGATTGAACATAAAAGTTGTGTTATTTTCAACTACCAGTGGGGGGAGCTATTTTTTTATGGAACTTCTATGTACGTGCAACTTTGGTAATCGTCGGAAGAACTATTCATTCATTTTGGTTTTAGCTTTTATTCTAATGGGAATTCGTTTTTTAGATATGTAAATTTGAACATAGTGTGCTAGTTGATATACGCAAAGAGAGTACACTCAACCAAAAGACCGGCAGTGGCTTGAGTGATACAGCTTCAACATTCGGTCCCGACGATCCATGTTCAATGCTCATTGAAGTATTGTGTTTTTTAATTTATTCTTATGCATTGTTGCAACACGGAAAGAGTGTGATTTTCACGTTTGATTGATGTGAAAAAATCCATAAATTACACTTGTGAACTGTTGATTCACTTCTTATTTTGGATTTCATTTGACAGTACTTATGTGTTGAATTTACACGATCGGAAATTCCAATCAGAATTTTATCAACATCCTTTTGTGTTACATTATTTACATCAAGCTTGAGTTACTAGCTAACGCAAACACATTATGTGATATCGACACAAAAATATGTGTGGACCGTTTGGGACATGTGAAATGTGTTGAATTGAACACAAAATTTCCAACTGTGTATGATACCATTATGATTCACTTTCCAGACAGCACAAATCTCTTAAAGGTAACATAAATGTCAGTTTGAAGAGTTTTGTATTGTCTGATTTCCTTCAGATATTTGTCTCTCCCAGACTTGGAAAATATGTTGTTTAATACGTAGTGTTTGTTAAATATCTAAACTTTCTGAAAAATCAACAATTTCCGTACCTCATCCAGAGAGCAGAGAATTAATGAAAAAATTTGTCATAACTTCATTTGAGCTCTAAAGTTTTCGAATCAAGCTTGAAATTGTGAATATATAAATTCATATTACTCATAAGGTGAAATTCCTTACACATGAAAATTCAAAATTGCATATAACATCGTATACTGAACACCTGCTATAAATGTGAACAATCGAAACGATTACAAACGTAGTAAGCCTTTTACGACCGAGCGATCAGCTTTGTCGGTTCAGCTGAGATCGTTAGGGCATAGGTTAAGTAGGTTAGGAATGTCTGCAGGTAGGTTTCAGCCAGAGGTTCGATACCCGTTGAAGGGAGGGAGACATTCAATATTTGAATCTGCGGTGAATTTGAATTCCGTCTTCCAAAATCCTTGATGTTCGAACATCAGTTCAATCTAAAAATTATTTCTTTCTCAATTTAAGACACAATGTCTTTCGAATTTTCACGGATGGATTGTTAAGAAAAATCTCATCGAATTATTCTTATCAATACAGTTATTTATCGCATTTGAATAATACGACAAAAGGTAGAGGATTCGCTCTCATACCCTTTACAACGGTCGCACGCATTTCACGCGCATAAGATGCATTCTAGTTGCGCGCAACTCCACTCGCAATTCACGCAACAAAAATCGATGCACATGAACCTGACTTTGCAAGTAAATCGGAACTCTGGAACGCACGCAATTCGCTTGGAATTTGCGAGCAAAATGTTATATGAGACGTTCGAACCCAGATAACATTCTGTGCGCGCAAAGTTTGAGCCGCGAGAGCCGCGTCTTTATTCGCGCAGTTCGCCAGTGTTTTGCTAGCTAATAATACTATCACTGGCTATATGCACGCGAATAGCAATCACGCTCACGTATGAGCGTCATGGCTTGCAGTTCTGTTAACAGAAAGCGACGCACTTGGATCCGACTTTGCTAGCGATTCAGTAATTCGATTTACACGTGAATCGCTTACATTTGTGCGCAAAATGCTATTGGGGAACTTACGGATGGCGTGAAGTGGCTTATAGTTACCAGCATTTGGTAATAGTTACCAAATCCCATAGTTGAATATGGCGAAATAAATATTTAGTTATAATTACTGACATACAGATTCACAACTAATGCCTTTGGTTATAGTTACCAAACTTTAGTTATTATTACCAAATCCTGGTAATAGCTACCAAATCTTGGTGATAATGAATCAATCACATATTTGAGGCAACCAAATCATTTTGGTAACTATAACTAGGTTCTTTTCTCAGTGTATCAAGGGGTGATTGTTCGAGACAAAAACAAAACACTTCTTTGATAGTAAAATATTTTAAAATGCTCGGTTTTTTTAGTTTGAAACAGAATGGGTGGATAATGATTCAGGTGGCAAGTACAGCGGCTATTTCAATGATCAACGAGTTTATTTATGCAGCTTCCATTTGATTAGCTGATCAACTCAGAAACTGAGCGTTTCACAGAGTTCATGTTTTCAACACCCAGAAAAATGATTTACTTGAATATGAACCTACTAGACATTTCATTGCATTCAGTAAATTCTTACTTAATTCAAGTAAATTTTATTTGAAATGAATTTGTTATTTGATCTAACTAAAGATCTAGTAGGTTCATATTTGAATAGAAATTTAGTTGATTCGAACAAAATTTAGTCAATCCAAATGAATCCAAGTATAAAATTTTCTCGGTGAAAGGAATGAGTGTCTTGTTCTCGCCTTAGGAATCATCCCTTAAATAGAATTACCTACTTATCTAGTTCACTTCAACTGACGCCTGAGCTTTGAATAAAAACTGTTATGAAAGTGTTGAATAAAACAATTTAATGTCGAATATGCACTGAGAGAAACAACATAGTTGATGTACATAACTAAATATGACCCGTAGCAGCAAAATGATTTATTCATATATCACATAGCTAGATTAAATACTATTGTTCATTATTTTGATTAAAAAAAGAAAAGCGAATCCTAAAAATTCGTCAAATTTATGTGCGCAACACCATCGAGTTTCCTTAAATAAATATTTCAAGTTGCATTGAATTTAACATACATAAATCGTGGTTTGTCACGAATAAATTATTCATGCTACCATCAACTAATCTTCTTTATTTAAAATGAATAGGCGACAAATTATTGGTCTCACTAACGCAAATAGATTTTTATTTGTATCAAATGAAGATTTGTTCACATAAACTAAGAGGTCACTAACTAAAGTATTTTGCTAAAGTAATTAAGCGATTTCTCTTAGTTAGAGTAGGTGGACGTTAGAAGTCTGTGAGATGTTGCAAGAATGTTTCGAGTGTCTTCATTCAGTGAAAGAATATATTTGTCGTAATGTGAAAACCGTGTATATGTTGTATATTTTGTGATAATAATTTCTGATAGGAAGAAATTAATATTCTTCTAGCAAATCAAAATGGATTCATGTGAGGAGGATGAATGTGGCATCTATTACGTCGTTTTCAGTATGAATCAAAATATGGCTCCAAGCCAATCGCCATACTTTAGTCGATAAAACTATTCTTTGTTTGGAATTTATAGCCCAGACAAGATAGTTCCAATAGATTCTTTGAAACAGATAGAAATTATTATGGTTTTGTCGAGAATAAGAAATACGTCTGTGTTTCTGTTCAAAATATTTATAAAGAATGAAAAAATAAGTAAACAATTGTAAATGAGTTATCCGATATTATAGGTTTTTACTGTGGTACATGATGTTTTGGTTATTTGGTCATTTTTTCGAGGATTTTATTTTCCTTTCGAAGAAAATTTCACCAAAATTTTGATTCAAGCGCAGAGGTATGTAACAAGGATGAAACAAAAGTTCAGGAGATTTGTATATCAAATTAAGAAAGAATGAATGAGAGTGTAGAGGTCAAAGTGAAGGCACATATTCTCAAATGAAGGTACAGCAACGGATACGCTCATAAACCGTCGAATTGTTCATCCTAGTTTATAATTTTGCTTTCATTCCGTTTACAACGTTTGAGAAAAGTTGTGATTGTCATGTTATTTCCCCTTTCTTCTGTGATGCTTGAGGACTCTTGCACAAGCTCAAACTTTTGGAAGAGCATAGATCTAATTCATCCACTTGTTAATTAAATTTCAAGTTTTTTATTCAATTTAAATTAATTGACTGAACTTGGAAACAACTAAATCCAATGTGGTACATTTGTGAATTGTATTTTTATTCTGAACAATAAATGAAATGATTGATCAAATTTATCCACTCAAATTGAGATCTTTCAAATCTTGATGTATTCAATCGAATCCAAAAGAAAATTAATCATTGTCAGAACAATAACTGTTTTGAACTTATGAACCAAATACGTTAAATGATGTCTGAAACTCCTTTGAATACAAAATTGTTCTGCTAGGTAAAACCCACGGCCTAAGAAGAAGGGTTGAATTGAACATCAAACAGCTAGGAAATTTATTCATTGTGAACAAAAATTCCGTTCAGCTCACTGTTAGAAAAATTCTTAAATTTAATACGAAATTCCTTATGAAATACCATATTTTCATATTGAATTCAATCATAGTTTTTGAATTCAATATTGATGATGAAATTTCAAAATTTCTTTCTGAAATGTAACAATTGTTTATTAAATTTGACAAATATATTATGATAATTAAGAACAAAATTATCAACATTGAGAAAAAAATGTTTAACATTAAGAATTATATTATTGAATTCATTATTTGATTATGAAATTTAATAAAATGATTATGTAAAAAAACTTCATAATATTCTTATGAAGTTTCAGGCAGATTTTTCTAACAGTGCTGTGTTACATCTTTTTATTCATATTTCAGACAACTATACTTTTATTTACGTTCAGTAAAATTCAGCTGAGACAACTAAAGTTTGGTTGCCGCAGCTGGGGACCTTCTTCTCAGTGCGTGGTCCGTTTCTTCATTCGAGCTTTTGATTTGAAGGACAAAACTGACGAATGAAAGCTTCCGGTATGAATCCATTGTGATTCTGTTATAAATTATCTTTCAAAAACATGTGCTACTTGGGTACATCATACATCACCCCTTAGGAAAATTTACGCCATTCTGACCGAAAGGCAAAAAATTGGCGCAAAAATGAAGTGTTTTGGTCAGAATGGAGTAAACTCTTCTAAGGAACTGCATTCTATGTATTCTATATTCTTGTATACATAACGAATATATTCGATCTTATTTCCACCTCGGCTCTTGGAAAAATATGAACTTCATGTACGTCTGAGTACGTTTACTGGATATTTTGAAGGGTTCGTGTTTTCTTGGGATAATTGAATACCAGTGGAGAGCATTTAACATAGAAATGAGATCGTTATGGCTATCAGACAAACAAACGATTCAATTATTTTCTATACAATTCTGTTCGTCGGAGTGATAACATATTGTTATGAAATTATAATTTGAGAACACAATATCCACATGTAATTGGTGAATCATATTCGTCTGTTTTTTCTTGTTCCAGTCGTCATGGCAGACAGAAGCTGATGTCCCACTATGCTCGCAATGATGTGACAATAAAGATACCTCCTACGCTTTGAAACTTGGGGGAGATTGTCCCTGGCATACAGTGCTTCCCAAACAACTTCAACCCTATAAAATAACCACATTAAGAAAGATAAATATTAAATAAAACACCGCTGGGGTCGGTGGTCAAATATATAAGAAAGAAAAATACAGAGACGAACGAATGTTGGTGCCAAAAAATTATACAAATTGTTAAATTGTGTCAAAAAACGAACGAGGCTCGAAAGGCAAGTATCGAAAGAAAGAAATCTTTTCACACCAGAGTAAAAAGTCTAAGCGTTAAAAAAGCAATCATTCGAGAAGAATTGAAAAGAAAATCTATCAAGATTGAGCGGAAAGAAATAGTTGAAGTAAAAAGTGAAAAAAGAAAGATCTGGAAGACAAGACAGATCATAGGGAGAGAATGGGAAACAAACTGTCTTGTAGCTGTGCGCCTCTTATGAGAAAGACTTATCGGTACGAAGATTCCCCATGGCAACCCGGTGGCAGAGGCGGTATGGGCGGCGGAGGAGGTCGAAGGGGTGATACTGGCCACTTGCTCAGGTGCGGAAGCTTAAGAGAGAGGAAGAGGTGCGCATACCATACCATTCGAACCATTCTCCATCCAATATCACTATACCACTATCTTCAAAGAACACACGTACTGAATGCATTTCAACACTGATTCATCTATTCATTCTCTCTCTCTCTCTCACTCTCTCTCTCTCTTTCTCTCTCTCTCCACTCTTGCTTCCCATCTTACCGATTTTCCATCAGCTTTAATTCCTCTCTTATTTTTAATTTTTTTTTCCTCTCTATGAAGAGTGTATGAAGGAAATTACTGTAGAAATCCAATTCCTGTACAGTTCAACCCTTGTACATTTATTTCTTACTTTATCTTCACTTCAGTATCTTATAAAATGAACGAAGAGACTACCAAAGAGGGAGTAGACTTGCAGTACGAGTCAAAGTAATGCTCAAAGTATCATAATGAAAACAGAACGTTACATTTCTGGGCTTTTAAAATAATCGAGCGGACAAATTTAATCTTCTTTCTGATCTTATATTCCTAGGATTCGTATTTTTATTGAGGGGACAAAAATACGGTGGAGCAAATGAAGGTTCGAAGTTGTAGTACGGTGCCTTTTCATTGTTGAAGTTGGAAATTTTTCGGTGCGTTTGGATCTTCAATTAAGATGATTATTTTGAGCGTAGTTTAAGGGAAGGTTCTCATCTAATGACCCCAAAATAAGGTGATTTCCTGGAATTTTTTTTTTCTCATGAAAAGAAGTGAATAAAGATCTCGGGGGTTTTCACACTTGTTAATTGAGTCTTTGAGGACATAAAAAAATCCTTTTTAGTGAAAAATAATGCCATGGGAATTGTTGATACGCGTTGGAACTTGACCACCTTAAAAAACAGTGATCAATCGGACGCCACTATAGCACTTACAAAAGTTATGAGAAATCAAAAACCCAAAAGTTTCTATGGGATTAATTTTTTATTATATAATATTTGTTGGGAGTTGTACCAATAGAACCAATTAACAGTCCAAAATTGAAAAAATGACAGACATGCAAACTTTTGGTAGCGTTTTTTTCACCTTTTTTTCGCTCTTCAAAATGCTATAAAAAGAAACAGAAAAGGCAAATGTTATGTGCATTAATTCGATCAGCTTCAAAATAAAAAACAAAAGAGCGATTCAGTAGTTTTTGAAATATCGTGGAGCCAAACTTGAGAAACATGGTTTCGAGAAAAACGCCTTTAAAGTTTCGGAATACGGGTCTTTTAACTTGAGAAAATTTTTTTCATGTACTTTGAGACCCATTCAATGAGTTTCAAATAACTAGAGTTCTTAACTGATCTCCTTCTTAAGAAAAAAAATTCGAGAAAATTATCTTATTTCGGAATTCGCTTGATGAGAATCTTCCCTTAAGGAATAATTGTGAAAGTCAGGTAGATCGCAATGGCTACTACTAGTTTACCAATTTTTTCTCTACACTGAGAGAAAAAATCTTCAACCAAGAAAATATTGGATTGATCGAGTCCAATCAAGGAACTTTTCTTCAAACGAATAGAATATCAACAGTTTGAAGCTATACAACGTGATATGGAGAAAATTTTCTCACCCCAAGTACGTATTTTCTTTAGATAAGAAACAAATTTATATTTTTTGACCAAGAAAACATGTTCTTAGGATTAAGCTAATTTTTCTCTCAGTGCAGAAAATGATAACAAAAACGAAGTGGTATTTCTTCATGGATAGGGAACTTTTCACTATCATTTTGTGGACTTTTCACTCACTTTTTGAATAATTCCACACCTGGAAGGCTCAATGATTCTTCGTAGTGAGGAACGGAATTCACACCATTGAAATGAGGACAAAGTTGACCATTATTTCACATATTGGACAAAGAAAATATCAAGCAGATCGAAACAGAATCATGCAGCAAGATCAGTTGTTTCATAATGACAATGTCATTCAATTTCAACAGCAGTCAATAACTGGTAGGGAGACTCAGCAGTCTCAGCATTCGTTGGGTTTTTAAAATTGTTGGATGACGTCTTTGTGGATAATATGTTAAAACATCAGACTGCTACCAAAACCCAAAGAGTTGTGAACTTGTCAAAAAGTCCTACTAAATGATATTCATCGAACTATGATATGTACCACAATTTGGTATCATACCATCCGGTTAGGTAGATACCGTGCAGTCCTCTTTTTTGGCACATCAAACTCAATACTACTTTTTTCTCACTAGAGTACTTTCATTTTTTTTTAATACATACCACTTAACCGTGTTTCTTCGATCGCACTAATTTAGAGAACATTCATTTCAACACATGTGTGAAATTCAATGACATTATCAAGTTTTTTCAAAGCTCGAAGAAAGTTACTGAATTCAGTTACGTACTAACCTGGAGTGGAGATGAAGAAACGTTCAATAGGGAAAATTCAATGTACCATAGACTTTTAATGATACTTGAAAGAGAAAATGAAATGGTCCAATACGGAAGAGGGTAAATTGGAAAGTTTTCAGGATCGTTGATGTATACGAATTTTCTGCATTCATCAAAACATGTTTGAGTGTATTCTGATTCTTTTAGAAAATACATTAGAGCAATATTCGACTGATACATAAATGAGGATTTGAATTTTATACATTCAAATTCATTCCAAATTCATTTTCTTGTGTTTTTATGAATTTATATAATTTTATGAAGTGAAAAATTTTTGTTAAATATGAGGATTGTATTTTAAAATGTTGGAATTCACAATGCACATTGAGATTTTAAAATGATTTAATTGAACTGATTTGAAAGTGGAGATGAGGATCAATACTATTAAAACTGTTCTGAGTTTGATTTGTAGATGAACGGAGTTAATATGATAATTTTCAAACGCGCGAGAAGTGTATTTTCATTATATAAATTTTCTTAAATATCTTTGATGCAAAATCCAATTATTTAAATTGAAATCTTTTTCCAGTATAAGGAAACATCAGTTCCAAATTTTGAATAACGGTGAATCTTGCTCTATTATTGGAATTAAAAAGAATAATAGTGAACGGAAAAAACAGTAGTTGCTGCAAGTACTCTCTTGCTTTCCGTGTACTTATTCGCTTTTCAATTTGTCCAATTTAGTTCATGGAATCAGGATACATTAGCGTTTTTAATACATTTGATAACGTTAAATTGTCATTTATCATTTCTCTTCATCATTCATCAACACATTGACATACATCGAAAATTTCCTGTCCTCTTCACCTTCTGCGTTCATGCTTCGCACGATAATTAGATATATTTGTCGATAGTTGCATTGATTCATTATATACACAAATTTAATCGAATAATCTTACAACTTGTATCACGGTAATATTATTTACCTCAATGTTTCATCCATTGGAAATGAATCTTTTAAAAATTCAACGATTCTTTATTCGCAAAATCATCATCATTCATTTGGATGCAATATTGATCAATTGTTCCAATATTTATTGATCAATTGATTTTATGATTATTTGATGAGATATTGAGAACAGTGTAGGCAATGCTGCATTTTTGTCCATTACGATAACGAAGCGTAATTAAAATCACCAATTCAAAGTGCATCTGGCGCGTCTTAGGATTATGAATTAACATGTTATGGTTGTGTAATTATTTCAAGGGGATACACTGATAAAATTGGACTCGAAAAATCATCATGGAATTCCAGTAACCAGGGGCAAGTGGATATTGATTTTGATCGAATAAGTTTTCATTTGAACAGGGATGTGCGAGAAACAGGTCGGGACGGATCAGTAATTTGGAAATTACGACACTTTCCGAGTTGAAATGTTCTGAGTACTTGGATCAATTATTCTTGTTCTTTTACATATTGAATATGCAGATTTTGGTGTACACGGGAAGACACAGCTCATTATTAATGAACAGTCTATTTCTGATATTTGAAAAAATGACTGTCAGTTCAGAGAAAAAGAGGATCGCTGAAAAATATTCGTAGTGAAAATATCAAAGGTTGATTGTCTTATCGTTATTTCTCGCAGTGAAACTATCAACTTATGGTAAATTCAGTACAAATATTCTTCAATTATCCTCTTTTTTCCTAAATTGACAGTCATTTTTCTAAACATCAATAAACTCGGTCTTTCCGTGTTACTTTTGATGATACACCAAGAGAAGAGACTGTTGAAAAATAACAAAGTTTATTGATTTATCAAAATGAATGCTAATGATTATTGCACTAATTTTTCTTCATGATATTTTTCCCTCCAAATATTCTGTCTTCCCCTATTTTTTCAAGTTCTTTTTCATTCGTAATTTTTTACAAGATCAACAAAATCAAAAATTTTACCTCCGGAACAGTGTTTATAACAAAAATTCGAATTAAGAATAATCAAATTGTTAAAATTTCAATACGATTTTTACAGTTTTTTCGTTTATTTCACACATTCTTAATGTCAATATTGAATGAGAAATCCGAGTAAATTTTTGGGGACACCCACGTGTGTAAAAATATACAAGACTTTCGATTTTGCATTTTATTGAGTATTTTTCAATAACAATAAATTTCAGAAACCTTGTCTCAATCCTTTGCTGTCCAGCTTTTTCCATAATCTAGTTTCCATAACTGCTCATTGCAGTATTTCAGAATTGACGGGCGCATTCCTAGCAGATCTGGGCGAACTGACAAGCGACCAAAAATTTCGGTTACTTTTTGGTGAAAAAATCTTGGTTCTGGTAACTTATTGGTCGTTTGGGACATTTCTTTCAACAAGAATTGACCAAAATTCAGCCCACCTCAATTTTGGTGATTTTCCGGTTATTTCTTGGTAGTTTCCTGGGTTTTTACCTCAAAAATGCCAAAAACGAACCACATTTTTTGGTGGCGAATTTGTTCTAAGCAATCGTTAGTTTTCGATTACAAATAGGTCATTATATGGTAAGAACCATCTGGATAACCATTTTCTGAGTAAATTTTTACCAAACCAAAAAATAACCGAAAGTAAACTATAAAAATTGGTCACTTTGGAATCGCCAGGGATGAGAAATCTCCTTTTTGCAACGCTAATGCTCTTTTCTCTTCAGATAATTCACGCCCAATATCTCTCCAACTATTTCAATTGCTTTTGATTATGTGTTTTTTTCTTAACTTTGACAGAAAGCCAGAAAAATCCCCCTCAATGTGAAATCAATCGTTTCAAAGCTCTTCTCCAAACAATACTGAGATGTTTTCTTTCTAATCAAGGAAAGAATGCCCAAAAATCACGTGAAGAGTGGAATTATAATTACAGGGTGGACCTTATGTCAAATCTACTCCATAGTCCTGTTAGATTCAGATTGTCATCATAGTTACTTCGCAGCAATACTGCTCCCGTTTACTTCAGTAACAATGTACATGTAACATTGGTCTCAATGTAAATTCTACTCCAATTGTTTTTACGTGAGCAGTTATGTCAAATTAACAACAACTAATGCGAAATATACGTGGGAACTTTTCTGTGCTTTTTCCCAAAATTGGAGCCTAAATTGTGTACGCATTCTACTCAATTAGAGACCAATTTACCTTGGTGGGCGGTAACTAGACCTAAATTTGCGGGTATTCTAAATGAATTTGAACGTTTCAAAAATTAGAGTATACGATTCTTCCCGATCCTACGAACAGTAATTCTCGCACACCTCTAATTTAAATCAAAGTGCATCTAGTTGATTCCGTAGATCTTCAGTTGAATCGAATAGCTGTTCAATTGAATCAATAAAATGTTCGTTTTGCCACACGTAATCGCAGATTCATTTCAATCAACGCAATTTTTCTCAGTGTGACAATATACTATAATTCAATCACAAAAATTTGCTTAACGCATAAAACCTGTATTTTGAATTCAGCGATCTTTAATTAATGAGTAATTATCAACGTCACAGTTCAGTCGTATCAATTAGAGCTGTGTGGTTAACCGTTCAGTCGATTGAATAGTTAAAATTGGTGGAGAGGTTAATTGGTTTACATTTGAAGTTTCCTAGTTTCATCATACACCCTCTACAATATATTCCATTTGCTATTTTAAATCACATTTTCAAAACATTCAATATATCCTAAACATTATCGTATTTGATCGGATTGTTTTTAGTATACATGAACTTATGAAATTATTTTAGTATAGAATTTTCGAATCAGATCGCGGAAGATAAATTGGACAAAGTACCTATGTTTGGTGGAACTGCCGTGGTAGTTATTGAAAACATTGTTATTTGTATACGAAAAAAACAACACTCATAGCAACTACTTACGTACCTAATACCTGTACTAATAGGTGTAGAAGTATGGAACCAGAATTTCCCTATAAATGGCACTAGCCATCAGTTTAGGGATCCCAAGACCACGCCTTCAGCACCATCATCTCTCCCTAACAGCTGATGAAGATTTCCAACACAAAACAATAGAAGTTTTGTACACCCGTAATTGTTTTATAACCTTAAACATGTCGAGTTTTGTGCCTACAAACTACGATCTGCGGGCAGCATTGTTTTTTTGTTATCATTTGAAGAAAACTGCTGCAAAATCACATCGAATGTTTCCTGAAGCTTACAATGAACATGCCCTTGGTAAAACACAGTGTTTCGAGTGATTCAAAAAATTTTAAAGTGGACATTTTGACGTGAGAAACGAAAAGCGTGGGAAATCACCGAAAAAGTTCGCAGATGATGAATTACAAGCCTTATTGGATGAAGATGATGCTCAAACTCAACAAGAACTCGCGGATCAATTAAATATGACGTAGAAAGCCGTTTCCATTGGTTTGAAAGCCATGGGAAAGATTCGGAAAGTGGGAAAATGGGTTCCGCATGAACTAAATGAAAGACAGCAAGAAAATCGAGAAACCCCTTGTGAAATGCTGTTCGACAGATGGAAAAGAAAGTCGTTTCTCCATTGAATTGTGACAGGTGATGAAAAATGGATATGTTTTGAGAATCCTAAGCGTCGGAAATCATGGATCAATCCAGGCAAATCATCGACATCCACTGCAAGATCAAATCATTTTGAAAAGAAGACAATGCTCTGTGTTTGGTAGGATCAGAAGGGTGTGATCTACTATGAGCTGCAAAACCTGGGCAAACCATCGACACTGATCGCTACCAACAGCAAATGATCGCCTCGAATCGCGCATTGCGTGAAAAACGACCGGAATATGGAAAAAGGCAACACGAAGTCATCTTACTCCACGATAATGCCCCATTACACACAGCAAAACGGGTCAGGGAAACGATCAGGGCGTTCAGTTGGGAGATGCTACCGCTTGCGGCTCATTCCCCAGACTCGGCTCCGTCCGATTATCATCTATTCGCGTCAATAGGACATGCTCTCGCTGAACAACGCTTCAATTCGTATGAAAATGTAGGAGAATGGCTCGATAACTGGTTTGCTTCAAAAGAGGAACTGTTTTCTTGGCGTGGCATTCATAGACTACCGGATAGGTGGGAAAAATGTATAAACAGCAATGGAGATTATTTCGAATACAATATTTTTCATCATTTTCAAGCAACAAACGTGTGATTTTTACAAGAAAAATCCGGTTTCATACTTCTACACCTGGTAAACATTTCGTATCTTGCAAGATCTTTTTGGCAGGTTTTATACATGTCTTGGACTACACTTTTGAATGAGCTCCCGACCAATTCTCGTTTCAAACTATTGTCCAAAAGATATTCTCAACTTGTCTCGCATTCAGAATATGTCTTGAAGACAGTTTTTAGACGCCGGGATATTACAGACTACCTTCAGAGGAGTTATGAATCAGAGTTGATCTGAAACTTATGTAAAAATGTTGTGCAACCCATACAGCATTGGGACGCTTTTTAAACATAAACAAAACATCCTTTGTCACAAACGGAATATTTGAGGAATGTTTTGCGAGGTTTTAGAATTTCCGGATTTCTTTTGTTTACAGTTGAAATAACATAGGGAAACGGTGTCTAAAATAATCCCCCAAAATGGAATCATCCCAACACCAAGCCTGGGCCTGACCAGAGCCTAACGAAATCTGAAGTGACCTTATTTGATCCTGATCAAGTCACCAGACCCAGATGAGATCAAGGGAATGCCAAAAATAATCCTCAACCGGGTTCCACTCATTTCATTATAAGGGATCATTTCAGACATTCTCCCGGTTCGCTGAACGTGTGAATATTCGGTCTTTTGATCTACGTTGATGCTTCAGAGCTTCATATTCTTCTGGGGTAGGGAATTTTAACTACCGAGCATTCTCCCATTCAATTAATTCAACCATTCATTCGAGCAAGTCAATCGACTGAACGTTTAACCGGTTAATCGGTTAACCAATCGGCACTGGTATCAATCAGAACAAGATACAAAATCCAATACGGAAACAGATAGCAACATAATCAGAAAATCAATTGCAATAAATAGTGAGATAAAAATCTTAGAAACAAACAAGAATGATTTCACTCTTTTTCTCCGTAAGATGAAAGACTTATCCCAGCAAAAAAGATTGAATCTAATGAGATCTATGTAGATCCCTTGAGATATATGTAGATCTCTTCGGATCTAAAATTTGGTGCAAATTTCTGAGATTTTCTCATGTCTACCTACATCTGAAAATTTCAATTTTGAAAGGAATCCAAAAAAGTATACGGAGATTCAAAAAGAATTCTGGAGACCTCTGGACATCTTTTTGGATCTCCGTATATTTTCTGGATCTCTTGCAAAATGGAAATCTTCAGATATATAAGTGGATATCAAGAGATTTGTAGAGATTTCTGCCAAAATTTGGATTTGAAGAGATCCACGTAAATATCTCAAGAGATCTACATAGATCTCATTAGATCTAATTTTTTTTTCTCGGGTAAACTAATTGAAAGAATGTTTTTGACAACTGAAAAAAGATTAAAATTGTTGCAAAAATGCTTTCCACTGTCCTATAGCAGGGCTATTGTTTTCCTAGCATAATCGTTGTTGATCTAGCTAACACTCTTTGCTGATTGAGCGAAACTCTTTACTACACCAAGAAGAAAGAAGTTGTAAAATTTACATCTTGTAAAATTAACACTGGGACAATTTCAGGAATAGTTCGAAGTACTTTAATGCGAGTTTATTTTAAAAGAGTGAATATGAGATATACTACAGCTGATGGAAATCTTACATTCTCCACTGCAAAATGAACTAAATTGTCGTCGCTCAAACTATTTTTTTTAAATCGTCCAAATATTGACCTCACGAGATGTCAATTTTACAATTTTTCGGTCTCGTTGTTTGCGATAACTGAACTCTCTAAAACTGAATCAATAGACAGTACTGTGAATCAGTGCTGACCCTGGTTGAAAAAATCCAAAGAATTTGACCGAATGCAATGTGATGCAATTTGGGTGCAGGATTCGATTAGATCGATGAGTTTGTTGAACCAGGGAAGTTTTCCACAGATTCAATCAGTGAACTCACTGATTCAGATTTACAGACAACATTTCGCGGGAACAGCAATTTTTATTAGTAGTCTAGATGTTAAATAAACTACTGTTATTTCAGCAGAGACATTCTCCATTCATTGTTGATCTATTGATCCGGATACATCTCCAATTTCCTAACTTATAATCTGATAAACTGAATTAATGTTAAAATTTCTAGTATTCCCACGGAATCACTGTAATACCGCACATTATTGTTTTCAATTGATTTTTGTTTTATCGAAATCTGTTGTTTGTTTGAAGCAGAAGTAAAATCGGCTCTTTTCCTTGCTATCTAAGTAGATGCTGTTTTGGATTTATTCTTTCTTAGTGCCTTCTACTCCAAACGCAATCCAAATCATTTCAATAAATTTCATACTTAGGTAGCCACCTAATGCTGATTTGCGCTTCAATTCCATTACATTTCAACCAGAAACTATACTGTGAAAAAAGTGGAGTGAGATTCTATGGCAGTCCATCCCAAAATTCGGTGTTATAATAATTCAAAATGTTGTTAGAACGACGTCATTCGCGGTGGACTTTATCCTCCATCGTTACCGCTAATTTTTTCACATTGTAGAAGATAAATAGTAATCCATGTGCAGTTGTTACGATATAATGAAATATTGCACGAACTACAAAGTTGGCTATCTATGTATTTTCTTCTCTCACTTAACTATTACAATTTCTTTTTCATATGGTTGTCAAAATATTGGTCTCTTGGTCCGATAATAAAAATGAACAAATGGAGTTGATAAAATCATCAATCTGTCGTTGGCTCTTGTATCGCTCTGTACCCAAGTGACCAATAACTTCCTTCTTTATATATATATATAATAAATGTTAGCTTCATTCGTGTGTGTTATCTTTACGCTGTAATATCGCGCGACACAATATAAAAAACTGAGTTTTTAGGCTGTGGGCCGAAGTTTTCCACGTAAGTGCTAGCGGTGCTGGAACGGTCAAATGGCAGCAAGTGTCGGAGGATCTAGTTCCAGTGAATATTACATGCGTGCAAGACTCGCCCGAGTGCATCTTCCATATCACCGCCTACAATAGCCAGGTCGACAAAATTTTAGACGTCAGATTGGTTCAGCCAGGTGAGTGATTTGCGTGTTTTATATGTTCACGTACACAAGAGAATTATGAAACCCTCTCCGTTATTCAAATGAGACTTCAATATTCTCTCTGTTTTCTTCATAAATAAATTCTTGGATATATGTCTGGTTGGATATATATAAATGGTTTGAAACTCACAAATTTCATATGTTTTGCTCATATCAGCTCACACTCCCCAATGTGTGGAGGAAAACAAAGTTCATTTCATACATTAGAAAATTGTATTTCAGTACAAGAATCGAAATCTCATCATCCCATGTGGGAATAGCCAGAGTTGACAAATGACGCGGTACTGGCCAAGTTGCATTTCAGAATACTGTGCCCATTCAGAATCATGACCGTTTTTCAACTGGCGCTAAATGTTTGCCGAATTTCAGACAGCACTGGCTTGCGCGGTCAGACGGTCTTCAGCTAGTATCGAATTAATAATGTTCGGAGAATACCCAGACCATACAGAAACGGAACCGTGTCAGTACCGAATCAGGGTTAGTTGGATGGTAATATGCGAATAAAAGACGATACTGCACTAGTATCGATGCAACGTTGTTCTAATACGGAATAGATAGTGGATAGGAATTTCACTGATCTTTCCAATAACACGGTTACTTTGACGAGACAATACTGCACCAGTACTGAATCAGAGTTAGTATTAGCATTCAATATGTAGTCAACTGGCGTTAAAATCACGATCTTAGCGACTTGGCTGTTGTAGTGAGCCGAAGTATTGCCAGCATTAGGCCAGAGTTGATATGATCATTCAATATGTTTGAAAGACAGCAATGTGCCAGTATTGATAAGACTCTGACTCTCCACAGAATTGGCGGTCGAATCACATTAAAATCAAGATCTTACACTGAAGGAAAAAACTTGTAAAATTTACATCATTGAATAAATATATGGATGATTGAGGATTTAGTGCAAGCGACCATAATTTTAGTTGATTTTACAACAACGCATGTGAAATATACTGAAGTGCATCCTACTTTCCCTGCAGTGGAATGAACTAAAATTGTAGTGGTTTGCAATATATTTTTAAATCGTCCATATATTCACTTAACGAGAGGTAGATTTGACAACTTTGTTTTCTTAGTGTAGTAACTCGGCTGTTGTAGTGAGCCGAAGTCACGCCAGCATTAGGCCAGAGTTGGTATCATCATTCAATATGTTCGAGAGACGACAATGTGCCAGTATTGGTAGGACTTTATTCCTCTACGGAATCTATGGTGAATTGTATGACTTCATCGGTCCTATTACAATAAATGGCATTTTGAGTGATTCGTCGTCAACTCGGAGATCGGATGATGTGATAGAGACTAGATTTCTCACTTCCAAATCATTTCCAAAGTGCCTTTCTCCGATGACAATAATAGGAATAATAAATTCTTCAGATTTTCAAAGTTCAACTTCAATGTTTTTGTTTTTAATTGAAATATGATCACTCCTGGTAACTTCGGGTACCGGTACTGTGCCAGTACTGGGTCGGATTTGAATTTCTACACAGGATGTCATCATTTCGACTCCTGATCGTTTTTCATCCAGCTCTGGCAAAACAACTGATCATGTTGCAAGCCAGAGTTCCGCCATAGTTTGCTCGCATTGAAAATCGATACCAATCCGGGGGTAAATGTTCCTCTGGCCCTTACGTAAAATGATGCCATTATTTCGGCTCCTTTCTAGTACTGTGAATTTAACTGGCCCAATACTGGCAGCTATGGATTCGCCAGTACCGTCAACTCTGGCAAAAGTACTCAGCCAGTAGCGGCGCGTGTTTCCATTTCCACATGGGATTCTTCAGAATCTGATAGTGTTTCGATATTCCGCTTCGCACTCGAGAAAAACTTTGCATCAAATATTATATTTCAAGAAAGTTCGATCCATAATGATAAAAGATTCACGCCTCATGAGGATGAGGATGATTCGCAACGATATTGAAACCCTGTTGTGAATTTATCTAAGGCGGATTTAACCGGTTTAAATTATTTCCAGGATCAAATTGGATTCTTTGAGAAGTTCCAAAGTAGGTTTCAAAGAATTTGCTCTTATTCTCAAAGTAGCAAGAAACTGATAATCTCTTCGGAATAGGTTGAAAGATGAATTTCAATCTTACCTGCAGGGATGAGATTGGAAACTACTTTAACCATATGTTATTTCTTTTGTAAAAAGGAAATATGACAATAAGTTTGTCAAAGTACATTTGGTGTACATCATGATTCGTTCATTTGTCTTCCGAAGTATTTGAATTCAGAAACGTAAATCATCCTAGTGTACTATGTGAATCCTGGAGAAAATGGAAAAATTATTGTTCCAGATTATATGAAAATCTTTAAGATACACTGTTGGAAATTTCTGCATTAATTTTGGTATTTTTGCTGGAAGTTGTTTTCAAGTACATGCATTAATTCGGTTTCATATACATTTGACATTAAATTTAATATAAACTAGCTCTAACATAATCTATAGTTGTTTCATGATTTTGTACATAAAATGTAATGTACTTAAATTCATGTACGTGATTGAAAAAAACTTCCAGATATTTCTGACAGTGGATCAATGGAATAGAGATATCATAATAATCTTTCAAACGGACATCAAATCCTTCAACGCTAATTATGTTCATTTTATTACAAAGTTCATATAATCATCAGCTCAACAACTTTGAACTAGTTTCACATTTCCCGGTTCGCACATATTCCTTTATTGGTCGTTCCTTCGCACATGATCATTCTGGGTCTAATCGACACTTTCAGTGTGGGAATATTGATTGTATTGCCGCCTCCGCATAAGATAGATGGTGTTGCCATTAAACGTCGACACACTTGAACAGCTAATGATCATGTTGAATTTAACGAATCGAAGTTAATCATAGAAATCCTTGATAAAATCAAACCAGTGAGAAACAGTACCATTCAATTTTGGGAATTTCTCTACGAATATTTTGATGATCAATGTTATCATTCGCAGGTACTCGAATTGGACAAGCGTCAGAATGTTTCGTTTATTGGAAAGATACAATGACCAATGATACTTGGGGATTGAATTTTACCTCTCCTATAGATGCCAAACAGTTCCGAGAATGTTGTGTGAGTATCCTATTTGTATTGCTTGAATATTGCAAATCAGATGCTGAATGCGCATTTCTTCTCAACAGTCACCGTCTTTCAAAATTTCGAGGAAAGCCTCTTCATCCTACTCATTAAAACTTGAACCACCCAACAAGCAGAAACCAAAAACACGTCGAAAACCTTTGTCAACTCCAGCTTCGCCTAATAGATCAAGGGAGCCACAATGCACCTGTATGACACCGGAACAATTCGCCAGATTACGGAATCAGGATCCAAGATATCGAACGTCTTGTGGTGAGAATATTTCTTATTTTAAATCGATTCAGGGGAAGTTCTTCAAATTTCAACTGTACATGTATTATAATTGTGTCATAAAATTCTGCAAGAATATGATTGAAAAGTATGGTGTGAGTCATTCTATGTCAAATAAGAGAGGGCATAGCACCCATCATCACTGATTTTGATGAATCTTGGTACAGTTGATTTTCCCACATGAATAACAAACCATTTCTTTGGCAGTTTTGGAAGTATGTTGTTTTACAGTGCTGGTGGAAAGAATCCATTTAATTTGACAATGAAATTCCATGAGATCTGGTTAGAACATTGTCCTAGATTCAATGAGATTTGGCGAGAATCAATGGATTCTTTTAACCAGGATGAGAACATACAATAATCAAATGATGTGAATATATTAATTTATTTAAAAAACATGAAAGAATAAAAAATACAGGAGATATCTCAAAGAGAATTGACATGGTTTGCTATCTCTATGGGAAGATCAATCGCACCAAGTTTCATAAAAATCTGTGATAATGAGTGCCAAAATCCTTATTGTCTGGTCGGCTTGATATGGAATGACCCGTGGGAAAGAATACGTAATTTTGTTAATATTGTTAAAGTTTGAATCGTTTATAGAAACGAAACGAACATTCAAACTAACAAAATCTGATGAATGATCGTTATTGATCTTCTTAAATCAACTCCTTGAGGCTGAAAAGATCACTCAAAAGATGTACTGCTAGATTTTGGGTCTTTGACAGCTTAGTATTTTGTTATTCGATTACTAATCCGTTTCAATAAACAATTCGAACTTCAGGGACATATTTTGTTATGAAAATAATTTTACACGGTCGATGTAAAATTTGTATAGAATTCCCACAACCTTTTGTATATGTTTCAAATGAAAATTAAACACACTGAGAAGAAAGGTTTAGTTGAATATCAGGCAGTTAGGGAATAGAGCTACCCTGATCAAAAATTCAGTTTAACCAAATGTATTTCATTTGCTACAGCTAAATTTTTTATTCGCATTGAATGAACTGTTTCATTCATATTTCACACAACTAGACTTTGATTCCCGCAAACTAAAATTCAGCTGAGATGACTAAATTTTAGTTGCCGCAGCTAGGTGCCTTTTCTGAGTGCATAAAATCTGTAATTTTATTCTCCAACACAGAATCTGCGTGATTTATATATATTTTTGCACATAAATTCTACAAATTAAATCTCTGGTAGACAAATTATAATTATGCGATTAACCGCTATTTCTACAAAATTTTAAAAAAACAATTCCAAATGTTCTGTAAGTGCTGATAGAGTATACCACAGAATAATGTGTCAGTTCTCATGAAAATCTCCACCAAATTCATCAGCAATAACTATGAATGAATAAAAATTTAGATCAAAATTGTTCGAGAAGAATAATGTATCAAATCCGCAAAAAATGAAATTGATTCCCTTTTTTTGTTTTTGAGCATTTAAGTGATTGAATATCACTGCAATAAATGAAGTCCATTCGATTTTAACGGTATCCGGGCGACGTTCCAAATTTTCGACCTTTGATTTTGACTTCTGAATTTATTTATGTCGATTTTATGAATCTGAGAGAGACCTATTTTTTGAAAAATTGCTGACTGAAGAAATAGAATCCGCTTCAATTGTTTTTGATTCGACCAGAAACTAAATTAGAATACTCTCACCAAATTCATGTTTGAATCCATGTCACTGACGGGAGATTAATTTTGGATGAAACCATTTACAACGTTTCAGAATGACCCATTTTCATTCTACTTACAAAGTGTGTTCCCAAACGATGATTGTTAAATTCATTGCAACATTATTGGTTGGATGGGTTTGAATGGCATTATTGTCCCTGTGAATTTGAAAATTTGGTAAATGATACTATATATATTTCAACCATCGCTGTATTGGCCAAAGTTACCCATCGTTAATTTGAAGGTAATGGAATATCGTTGATTGGACTCCGTTTGCCAACAAAGCGATTCCCGTATAGCACCATCACAGATGTGGCATGTCGCTATTACGTCGCATTGCGTGGATGCGAGACGGATAAGCGAGCTCGGTGAATAGGACTTGAAGATCAACCTCAAATACACGTAATTCCGTACAGCACAACCACCGATCCATCACCTAGGACTTCGGTGGACTGGAGATGGATAAGTGGCGGAGAAATGGGAGCCGTGGAAATAAGAGAGAAATCAGGGAGAGTCTCCGTTGAAGCGAGGGAGAAATGTCCGCCCCCTGTATGTTTAATAAAACTCAAATTCTTGAACGCATACATTCAGATTTGGTTCGGTGAATACACCAATATGAATGGGGCGGACATTTCTCCGTCGCCTCTCCTTTATTCCCACGGCTCCAATTTCTCCACCACTTCTCCACCTCCAGTCCACCGAAGTCCTAGGAGGAGGATCGGTGGTTGTGCTGTATAGGATGAGACATTTATCCTTTCAACTTTACTCCTTACAATCCGTTTTGTTCACGTCTTCCTTTCGAGGATAGGCACACGCAGAGAAAAGTTGCCTAAGAAAATTACTACACTTCACAGTCAAGTAGGAACAAAATCCCATTTTGCGGTTATGTATTATATTTTCTCATTGAAATTACTTTGATTCCTATCAATAAATGACAGAATTCTGTCACTCTTCACTAGAAAGTATAGTAATTTCAATCACAAAATATAATACATCCACCTACAATTAAGAATCACCACTTATTCAGATGGATGTTGGTTGTGCGAACCTTCAATAGATCATATGGTGATGAATAATCATTACAACTCAATTATTTTCGAAGAAGAAGTGGGAATATTCAAGTGAAAAATACTGATGAGTCAAAATGTATTCAAACCTGCCCATCCCTGTCCCTTTTATCCTCTTCGCCCCCACGAAGATAGAACATGAAAATCGGATGGTGTGCTGTGCGGAAACTTTCCATTTTGCTTCAGCACGTCTATGTACTTTGAACCTTGAAACAATATGATATTGTAACTAATTTTCATATAGGTCCATCCACACTTCCGCGAACCATGGCGCGATCAACAGATATGGAAATGACGGCAGGTCGAGAGAAGGTGACTGCAGCCACTTCCAGTGCATCTTTGTACGATAACGTAAACAACGCCAACGCAACACCAGGAAAAACACCAAAGACTGATACGAATAAGCAAAAGGACAAACAAAGCGAAACATGTCCGACGACACCGAAAACAGCAACCGTTGGAATCGGAACCACAACGGTGAGTTCTAGGATAATTTTCAAACATTGAAATCGAAGCTCAATCCTTCGCTACAATACTCTACATCCAGTACAAGAATTATTTATAACAATTCAAATATGTTTCTCAGATCGACAGTCCGGAGGAAAAGAACTCAACAATCTCACCTAAGAAACCTCAGAAACAAAATCAAGATACCTCCACGGAACAAAATGGTCCTGAAATGTTGAAATCGGAGGGGACTCAAGCTGGGGGTACTTTACAAAATAAATCTTCGCGAAAAGAACAACTTCACCACACGAAATCAGCGGATTATACAGAACTGGAGATGCAAAACGGTAACATCTTTAACATAATGAATAATAATCACAGTGCACGCAAATCGAAGAGTAAGAGTACCGATGATATGAGAATCGAGAACGCGCAAAATGGTGGAATCAGTTTGGATTCTAATACACTCAAGAGAATGTTGAAGCCGATGTCGAGCATCGACAGTCCAGTTACATCGCCAGAAATGACCGGGAAACGATACAGCCATCACAATTATCATTATCATCCAAGCAATAATAATCAGAAGTACGTTATGCAAGAAGCTGAGAATGAAAATTATGCTCATCCTTATCGTGCTCCGTACAATAACAAATTCCAAGGTTCGAGAAGTGTACACGACATGGGACGGCAATATCCTGGTATGAAAACGATACTTTATGTGTTTGCAATTCAAATGAAACGTGTTCGTCAATTTCCTTTCAGAATAATGATAAACTCCACTCGATGGTTTATTATTATTCGTCGATTTACGATTCAGAATAGTTGATTTTTCTCAACGCGATCAAGTTTTACATATTGATGGTTTTTTTTTTAAATTTAAGGAGAGGATATTAATGATCCAAATTTCAATGTTCTTGTTCCTTGATTTTCATACCTTTAGAATATGGATTAGAAATTATGATGGGACGGTTTGAGAAATCATTCCCTCCGGCAACTAATTCCCTCGTGATTCTTGTAGCGATTGATCGAAAATGTATAAACGAAGATTGATAAAATTCAGTGACATATTCTCGACGGAAGTAGGGGAGGAATCAGTTTTCAATCTTGCCACGTTTGAAATATTATGAGAGGAATGATATTTAGCTGTCGGCTTCTATCATAATGTATAAAGATTTTATTCTAGTGTACAGAGTGACCTTGAATTGCTGTATTATTATATCGATGAAAATTTATCCAAGGTGAGAGTTCATAAATCGAAATACATAAGAGTGTTCAAAAAAATTCTCATCTTTTTACTTGCAGCGTAGTTTCGAGAATTCAAGAAAATTTTCGAATTGATTCAAAATATTTTGATTATAGTTGGTTCATGGAGTTTTATAGTCCAACGAAACAACAGAAAGGAGTGATCAAGAGTATAATGAAGTACCAAGTATTATATTTTGCCTTCAAACAAAATGCAAAGTGTTTGATGTATTCAGTGTTCATTTCAATGATTCTATCATTGAGAATCCATGACTGTTGCATTCAAAATATGAGGAGTACTATCTATTGTGAATAGTTCCTGACAATCCCTGGAACATAATTTACTTAACGATTAATCGTACATTTATATACAGAGGAATAAATATTCATTCCACATGAACATGGCTCATTATCTGCGAATCAGGTGTATGAACCTTAACAGTTAATGAATTTCAGTTGAGTGTAATGGGCTATTTTTATATGAAATAAATGTTCATTCTGCCTTCTCCAAATGGAGATTCATCAAATGTAAATAAGCTCAACTCTAAGTAGAAATCATTCTAGTTATTCTTCAAGTCCTAACAAAACACTTGCAAGGTCCAATTGACCTCATAACAGTTTACAGAATCTATACAGTAATTTCTACCAGGAAAGCGGGAAATAGATCCACTATACCAACACAAGAGTTTTATATAATGAAGCATTAATCAATTTACCTTTTGTACTGATGAGGCATTGATGAGGAAAATTCCGAAGCCATCAGTAATGGATGTAACATTCTTACTAAGAGCGCATGTAGAAATCATTTTAGTGATTATTTAGATTATTACAAGGTCTAGAAAATTACTAGAGAGATACCTGCTAGGAAAGGCACTGATTAGGAAACCAAAGTAGACCCTAGCGAGTAACTGTTCATACATTTACCAGTACCTTACAAGGCATCATTAGTGATTTTCTTGTTGAGAAAATCCAGCTTGATCCAACCCAGCTGAGTAAGACCACTAAAGACTCTGAACAAGGTCAACAAATTTTCTAATTGGGAATTCTGATTTTTAATTCTCAGCACTGTATTTTTTACGTTTGGTAATAATTTATTTCATAAACCCAAATGAGCACGAGAACATTCGATGAATGTCCATGTAGGACATCTGGAACGGCCATGGGATGTTCAGTTTAAGGCCAATGAACTTCCTATGGACGTCCTTTCAGTAGTTGAATAGGAAAGAAATGGATGTCCATTAGTATTCTGGAGGACATTCCGTAATGGAATTTATGAACGTTCTATGATTCCTCTACTCTGAGGTTCTGACTATCCGTATGATTTGTACATCGATATTGAAGTGCCTTGTGATGAAAGGCCTCCATGTGAACAGAACTGGGCGTTCAGTGGATGTTGATCTCCAGCACAAAGGTTCATTGAATGTTTAACTGTTTGATTCAATTTCATACAAGATTACACGATTAATTTATTATTATATATGAGTGGTGCATAATTTACTTGAAATTATACATAAATTTGGAACTTCCCACATGGAATACATCCAATTCTGATATTAATCGACATACAAAAATAGATGAGACATGAAACAGATGTGCAATGGTCTTCAATGCTAATATTCCAATTGACGTCGATTAATGGTCATCCAATGAGTCTTCTGATAATGTTTATGGACTCTAGAAGATGGAATGCAGATTAACTGAACATTCTATACAGATGTTCGGTACTATTTGGGAACGCATGATGTCAATGATTTCTATGAGAAGAGATACGTGTATTCACCAAGATTTAAAAAGTGTCAAAAAATGAAGGTCCACTTCCGTAGTTCAATACTGCGATGAGAACTTCCCTAATAGAAACGCTGTTGGTATTCACGAGTTTCATAACTTCTCTCTGATGTAGTGTTACAGAACTCATCAATCCCCATTATAAATGTCTGACAGAACCAGACAACATTTTAAGCTGGATCTGACAGGTTCTGTCTGACATTTTTTGGTTTGTACATTAGTTAAAAGACTCATGAGACTTCTGGACATGGCTAAACAGAACCTGTCAGATCCGGATCGGAATCCTGCTAGATATTGTTGGAAATCGTTAAGCTGAGTGCAAAACCCAACTAAATCCTAACAGGAAATTATCTTTTCGGTTTGGTGAGATATTCAGAGTAGGGATATTTACAGTCATTTTTGAGTAGAGGGTATAATTTGGAATTGATGGATTTATAATCACTTAGACCTTTTATCATCATTTGAATGCATGGGTTGTTCAAAAGTGTAATCTCTGGATCTATGGAATGAGTGTTAGATTTTGTTGACCCATAATGACCCTGTTCAGCATGTTCTTATTTGTTCCTCATTCAGCTAGGACCAAGTTGGGGTTTCATTGGAAGAGCCTCTCCAGACTCTGGAAAACCTAGAGAATGATCAGAATAATTTCTGTTGGGAAAAATTCCAACTGTTGCCATATACTGAGGGAAATAAATCATTCCGCCAATAATTTCTGTCTACCCTAGTAGAAATTTTGGATGGGAAAATACCAGGGCCTAACGAAGCATGCCTGATTTCCTATCAGGTTTCATCACGGTTTTCTCTATTTCGCTCGATTTTATGGAAATCTCATCCTAACCCTATTATACCCCTGCGTTATAACCCTATTCGAATCCTATTAGGGAAATCAGATAAATCTCTTGTAAGGGCCTCATGAAATTTCCTTTATTGACGGTTTCCGGATTCTAACCTGATCAGGACTTTATTATAAATAGGGAATGTCTGATCAAGTTTCTACTAGGGTATAGTAAAATCTTTTGGATGTTACTTTCACTATATTTTGAATCCTCGCAACTATTTTATTCTCTTTCAATTCAGTTTGAGTGTTGTCATTAGAAACTGGAGTATCGTTATTATTCTACACGGAGAAAACGATTTGCTGAAAAGTACCATACTTTATAGCATTCGAGCATTACTCTCGCCTCAATTAAAATAATCACATGAAAATACTTCTAAAAGTACCATACTTCCTTGGACTTTCCTGGAGAAGTATAGTACTTTCATAGATATTTTCACGTAAATAATCCGATGTAGACAAGAATAATGCTGGGACACTATGAAGTATGGTGTTTTTTAGCAGATCTTTTGTCCCCGTGTACCGTTTTACGTGCAATCTCATAATTCTTCCGCGAGGCTATGTGAGATATCCTTCAGAAGTTTAAAACGAAAACTTTATGTTGCATGTAAAGTTGCTGCTATAAATTTTCGTGCCAGCATTGTGTTCTTATTTATTACAGTGTGTTAACGAATCATATGAAATGATTGAGCACAAGCAGCAGAAAATTTATTGTCATGATTTACCACCGTTTCGATAGAATCATGATGGATGCACAAACGTGTGTCGATCATTACTCTTGGGTCTGTACGTGTTCGCTATTTGCCTACAAGCAACAATTTCAAAACATTGTACACGCAATCCCCCAGTAAATGTTATATCCAAGTTTATGTACGTTGAATGTTATTCGAGAAACCGCTGAACAGCACTTTAAGGTACCCTTTGCGTTCTTCATGAGTTCTTCTTTGTACACAATTTGAAAATAATACAGCAATTTCGATGTCATTCCGTATATTGAATAATATTACACAAACCAGAAATGTCATTAAATCACCTCATATGAAAATTCATCTGTATTCTACGAATATCATGGAATAATCAATGAACATCTATCTATATTCATACAGTATCATCAGCCTACGTTATACATCTGTTCAATTACATATTCATACTGACTTTTGGTCTTGTATAAATTATAAATTTCGCGTTGTTTGTGAAGTTTGGATATCCAAACTGCCTTTTATATGTATGGTTTGGTTTTTTATGTATTTTTTCAAATGTTAAAATGAGTCTTGTTGTGATAAAATTAAGAATCATACGACTAGATATTACGATTTCCGTTTGAACAATTCCATTGCATGGATTTTGAAGAATGTTTAATCCAAATGAAATGTATAAACGATTCAATGGAATTTTTCAACCACGAATTCATTCATTACACTGAGAAAAATGAGTGTTGTGGAAATTAACTTTTCATATAGTAACGCACTTCACGATAGAATGTACATTATTTTCATGGTTGTCATGATAATTGAGGGAATAAATATCATTCGATTGTTCAATAAAACCAAAAGAGAGTTGAAAAATAGGTGAACCATATTTTAATAGGCTAGCCCTCACCGTATAAAAAAGTATTTCTCACCTGTGTAAAGTTGGCTTCATTTTTAATCATTTTACTGGTGAAAGATATACGAAATGACGATGATTTTTACATCTCACTTTTCTCAGTGTTCCTTAAATGTTCTGGTGGAAATAGATTCTCCATACCTTTGTACGATTTTCCATAAAATGTCTAAATTTTGAGGATAACCTTGTTACACCTTTCTGGAAAATCTATTTTCTTTGGAATATTTCAAACTTGTCATACTTGAGTGAAACATTAGTTGCAAATTTCTACATTCCCAACGCGAGCATTCGATTCGTAGTATCTCTTACGTAAAGAAAAAGTTTTCATGTTTGAGTATGAACTTGAGCGAGTAGAAATTTTCAACAAAAAATATGATCATCATTCATGTATTTGATACACATAATTGCCCATGGATAATAAGACGGTGTAATCCTCGAATTGTTTTCACATGTATTATCATTTCAGTACTGGATCCAATGAGATTCCATCATAAGAGTAATGAAAAACTATTCTTCACTCTGTTGTATCCGTACTCAAACACGGAATTCGTTTGTTGAATGCAACTTCGAAATTTCCCCGCTTAAAATATCTGTTAAAATCGGTTGGTAAATTTTTGCCTAACTTTATAAACCCAGTCGATTGAACTGTTCAAGTGAGAAATCTCAAAAAGAATCAATGAACAAATTTGTCTAAGTTTTGAGATCCCATTTCCTGGGACAAAAACTGGCAAGAATTTCCTAATCCATTCGAACAAGCATTTTGAGGAGGAATAAGGAATTAAATGTATTTTTCATTATATACCAACTTCCAATTTCTGCACGAATTCGTTAAATGTTGTAGGCGGGAGAGGAAGAACGTATTTAGATTTGGAACGTAATCGATGCACGGGTGATATGTCTCCGCCTTCCGATAATGTCATCTTTGACAATCAATGTTACGCAACAACACCAAGTTCTTCGAATGGTAATTCTGACATGGAACAATCAAATCATTGTAATTCGCGACGTTGCAATGGAGGTCAAACATATCAACAACAAAACATGCAATCTGTTTCAACGCCGGGTAGCCCTACAAGTAGGTTACTTCTCGAATACGAGATGCATTTAAGGAATACTTTGGCCAAAGGTATGGACGCTGAAAGCTATAGCCTACGCACTTTCGAAGCTCTGCTTACTCAAAGCATGGAAAATTTAGGTGAGTTTCAATAAAATCTTATCGTCACAAAATGAATTATTCGGGATCAAATTATATTCATTCCAAATTTCTAGAACATAATATCAAACTCCCCTGCTGAAAAGATCCGATTCGAATCTATTAATTGGTCAATCAGTATGAATCAGATTTTCGAAGCGGGGTTTTGACTTTCAATCGGTTATTGGATCTACTGTTATCTTCCAAAACTTGTCAAATTTTCAAATTCGTTCATTCCGCAGCGTCAAGGCGATATGGGTCAGAAACGATCCATCCGTACACATACATTCACTATGCTAAAACTTTGATAATTATTTGCTTCATCAGGCTCTAAAATGAAATTGATGATATCACATTGTCAAGTTCACAAACTATCTCTGATGCCATCGATAATTGCTAAAGTTCTTGAGCACAGAACTCACAGTGCGATGAGCGCATCTTACTCATATCGACATAACCTTGTGTACAACACTGCATCCCATTTGGAACTCTTGTATCAGTCTGCATAATCTATTTAGTTGATCGGTAGTTTGTTTGATATTCGATCCTCGCCCAATCTATTGCCAATTATTCAACCATTTGAATATGTTCTTCATTCGATGTTGTTTCAGAATTTGCCGAAAACATACCCTTAAATGTGCAACGTACACCACACGTGTCAAGGAGACGTAAGTTATATAAAACTTTGTAAACCACTCACCCTTTTGTGAATTATCATAATTATCATTGCTGATTGCAGGATCTAATTCGAATAAATCATCAACGTTACCCTTATCGTATCGTTATTGCAACGAGAGGCAAAACAGTAAAGATCGAGATGGATACTATAGCGACCGCAACGAAATTATAAGAGAAAAGAAATGGGAACGGGAGGCTGAAAGGGATCGTGGTTACCTAAGTGATTATAATTCAAGGTGAAATGTGATTTGCCAACGTATTCGCTATTTTTGTATCCGAATAGTACGACAGCTTGTCATGAACTTTTCAAGCCTATCGATTAATTGTTTTGAACTTTTTGATGACGACTTTGTCAGTCTAAGATTGCTTTATAGAAAGTTATAATGAGTTGATGTATTCTTTGCGTGCCAACTAGGAATAACCTTTTTGTTGTTTCTAAATTTGGCGAAAATTGGATTGATCGGTGCTATGAATTCTTAATATATCCCGTGTTTTATTGTTATTTTTTTCAAGATGCGCTAGTTGTATCGGCGAATCGGCACGTGCACAGTGGTTTCGACATTCCGATGGATGGCAATCTGGAAGTTCAACGCTTGGGTCGGGAGCTTCAAGTTCGATGATGCCTGGATATTCTGGACACAAAAGAGACTCTCCGTGGGATTCTCTCCCATCTCTCAGACACGAGGGTAGTTTGAACGACAGTGGGTACAAGTCCAACAGAACAGACTCCTTGGAACAAAGGTAAGATGAATTCTATCTGTTTTCAATCATCAAATTTCATACCCTGCGACCATTTGCACTTTCAGTTGACAATTCACATGAAAATCACCCTTTGAGAATCGAAGTTCTGTGTTTTCGTTGAAAATCGAGGAGATCAGTCATCCAACACTTCATCGTTGGAAAATAATGTAATCCAAACGCATCCCAGATAGCAATTTAACCTTGCTGCAATGTTGTCAGGCAAGCTTGTGACAAGGTTGATATAAGCCTCCTAGTTGACACACGACAAGGGTACAAGCTTACAAAACCCTTGCAGCAGGGCTGTAGCAACCTTACACTGACAAGGTTGACAATAACAAGCCAAAAACAATCGAATGACAAGTGTGACAGGGTTATGACAAGCCTACATGTTATCTGGGATAGTTTTTCAATTGATCGAGTTGATGCATTTTCAGTCGCAACAAGAAATTGGGATTCCAAATAGACATGAAATTGTACTCTGTTGTTGAAGGTTTAAACGATTTTTCCACATCTCATACATTCATCACGATATCTTCCTAGATCGATGAAAACCGTTTACGCTATACATTAAGAGTACAGGTGAAGAACTTTAATTTAATTGTTCTCGTACAAAGAGAAATTTCTCTACAGTTAGATTTACAATAAAGTCTCAGCTATAATTTCATGTCAAATACGATTGCGAGTAGATACTCGAAACACATTGCGAAGTTCGCTTCGACAGTAAACGTGGGACTGTGATTTACCGGCTATAGCGATATTGCGCACGGAGCTGCAATTACGATCTACTTTATCTGGAAATTTCTCTTAGTTTAATCAAATATTCATAATTCACAACTATCATAACAAATAAACTGCATTGAACTGGAAATCACTCAAACTATACTGCACAATATTATCGATAATATTGAATATCGAGGAACTTGAATAAATTTTCATTAAATTTGACCTACTTAGATCTCACTTGGCTGAATACGTGACGCCATTTGAAGTCCAAGATCGTTTGCATAGTATTATGGTGTGAGAGTTTCTGAGGAGTACCACATATCACATTATTCACTTGGAATAGTTATGTATGTATATTATACATCTATCGAATATTCATTTCTATAGGAACGCAGGTTTGGATATCGCAATGAAGTTGGCGTTTTTAAGGATTCATTTTATAAAGATTCTTCAAATGCCTCTTGAATTCCATGTGGCGTATAAAATATCTTCCAGCAATCCCTAGAAGAATCCAGAGTTTTTAGGTGATATTTGGGTTCAGGGAATGTTTGGTGGGCCATGAAAAATCCGGGCGTGTTCTCTTGGAGGTGTTCTTCATGTATTTGATTCTTGAATGCATTTTGATGTTTGGATCCCATCGAAAGAAGTTATTCGACCCTCTACAAACTATCCTCAATTTCGCTGCTTGTATAGTCTGAAAAATCATCGCATTTTCCTAACAGATGTTGAACTGGTTTTCGAATATTTAGAAAACTATTGAGACGCTTCTTCAACTTATATCAAATTCAATAAGAATTTTGAGAACAAGAATTTCTGGGAACGAAATTCTGACATTTCTTGCTGAAAGTGTTAGGCAGGAACTGATTGAAACGAATAGGAACGTTGAGCTTCTGAATCCAGTTTTTCAATCAGTTTCTGTCAAACATTTTCAGTAGGGTTCTGGAAATGTTTATCCTGAGTGTGATTATGCTTGACTAGAAATGATCATCAGGTTACCCAGTGTTCCATGAAGATCTAACGAGACTATCACGAAATCAAGCATTCTCTCAACAACCAGACGAAGATTAGATCTCAATCTTCACAGTGAGCATAAACTTATTTAATCTCAATCAATATTTCCATGCCTGATTTTATCGAGTTTAAACATTGACTTGACAAAAATTCTATAAATTTCGCGGCAGTTTCGACGCTGATGCAATGGATAGCACAATGCTTCGCTCACTTGTCTTAATACTTGGGGTTCTGCAAACCATTTTGGAAATCTGGAACCGAACCGAATGTGAATAGTTGAAAAAGTTCAATCAGAATACTTGATATGTCCCCAACTATCACTGTTAGTTTCAATTCAAATCTCGAACAGTCACACTTTGGTTCAGTTTGAATGGCCAACTTGTAACAAGTTGGAACAGGTTGTAATGTTTCGCATGCGATTTACATTGGTGATTTTGATCATCGATAACCAAACGGCTCCAATCAATGCGCGTAGCTCACCGGTTTCGAGGTTCGTTTCAAGAAGAAGGGAGCACGAGCCACGATGCAACAATTTAAGTGCAATTAGTAGATAGTTAACAAAGGGAAAGAGTTGAAGTTAGCTCAAAATACACTATAGAACAAAATAAATCTTAAGGACCATCGGAAAAGTATTAGTAAGGAATATAAACTCCGAGGAAGCCGAAATAACGGAGATACGGAAACAATATCCTCGGATTCAATTATGTTTCCTCGGGTTCTGTTGTAGGTTTGATTCTCAATTGTAGAAAGTGATCGACAAAAATATTGTTCCTTATGAAACTTTGTGTAATATACGCATAAAAATTACTTGACATATTTACCACAATTTAGAATTAAATTCAGTCTAGCACCATTTTGAAATATAATTTATTGCAATTGCCATGAAATCTACTCCAGTTTATTCGGAATCAGAGATGCACGATATTTCACGATATCGATATTTTTTATAAAATTTCTTTCGAATTTATATCGGATTTGACAAAATATTGACAACAAATTTATGTGAATTGTATATAAAATATCGATACCCTGAAATATCGTGCACCTTTAGTTAGAATTATCACGATTCGTTCCCAATGTTATTATAAATTGTACTGTAAATTTTTTTCCATTTAATGCAATCAAGCTTCGGATGTAGCGATAATTCGGTTATTTAAATGGTATTCTAGTGGTGGCTAGCGAGAATAAAGGTTTTAAGAATAATATTTCAACGGGTTTTGATGAAATCGGCTTTCAAGACATGCCATCTTATAGAAGATCTTATAGAAGTCCTCATAGAATTGTCGTCTGATAACGGAATGTAGCTAACAACTTCAATACTTGGAGATATCAGGGTAGCTCAACTTTAAGAGAATCTTGGTTCCTGATTGATGGTTTCCAAGATGAGGGAGAGTAGCAGGCTGTGACGAGTATGAGAATCCAACACAGGTACCCCAATTCGGTTTTACTAAAGTCAGTGCAAGAGACGAATTCAGTCCTTTTTTCAACCATATCCTATTCTGAGACTTCCAATGTTATCGTTCAGTCAATGTAGGAATTTGGTCTTTTCCTTGATCGACCTCCTCTTTTAACTGACTCTAGCAGCGTGAGAAGGAAAACGACCTCTTCTCACCACCTCCTCTAATCACCCCGCCAGATGCCGTGGATATGTGCAAGTTCAAAAGTTAGTGTAATCGAAGATAGAGGTGAATAATAACGTCTTAGCAGAGTGTTATCTACCTGTGTTGGACGGGTTCAGAAGACACAGGGATAAACTAGAAGAAGAAGAAGGAAGAAAGACCGGGATGTAGGGCTGCAACCATCATCCTCTCCAGTGAACCGCCCTAGTAGAAATGCTCTCCCAACCAGAAATTTACAACAGGCGCAGTACTGCACCTGATCCCGTACGTGTTGGTCAAGTGTTGGAGACCCAATACTGGCACTGTACTGCATCTGTTGTCAACATTGGCATATTACGGATTTTTCTGATCGGGCTAGTCATTGACAAGTTTTGTAACACTTGATTAGCCAAAAACTAGACGCTTGCAAGTGCCTCGTAGGGTTCTGGTGAGGTACTTGCAAGTATCTAGTATTTGGCTAGTTAAGCGTTACAAAACTTGGCAACAACTAGAGCATTTCTACTTGGGCGTTCACACTGCAAAAACTGATTTTTATTACGACCATTTCCGAATTGTGCCGAAGCCTACGACCAGACTTACGGTTTTATTCCTTGATAAATTGGCTTCTGGCTGAAGCGGTTCACAAATCAAGGAGACCTTCACTCCGAAAAGATTTTTTTCAAACAGCACGAGATATTTGCTCCTCACTGATTTTACCGAACGAAAAGATCGTAACTCAAATTACCATCTTTTCGTCTGGCAAAGTGGTGACGTGTTCGATGGTTCTTCTTATCTTGATGTAAGTTACGGCTTCCTTCTGATGATTGTCCAATTTTCAACTCGTTCTCAAAGAAGAAAAATGTTTATCACGCAAAAATTAGGAGCGATAACTAATTTCTATTGACACAGTTAAACGTGCCTTGCTGCCCTGAATCGAATGATATAATAAACTCATTTTCGAAAAAAAATTGAGTTAACAACTTTTGTGCCTGGTACGGCAGAATTGGAATATCATTGATCCATAGTGTATTGATATCACAATTCAAAAATATTCAATACAATTCCTACACTTCACCGAAAGAAAAATTTGTTCCAATCAAATAAATATTGAATCAAATCAACAGAATATTCTTTGAAACCCACAATAATTTCACCCCCATCTTATGGATATAGTTTGATTTTTCAAGATTCTGATTGGGAATCTCCTACACGGAAAAAATAATTGAGCTGCAGCAGCTAAGTAGCTAGCACGGACACGGACAGCCATTAAATTAGCTCCTGCAGCTAAATTTTAGCTGTCACCGCAAATACATTAACTACAAATGCAAATTTTTTTGCTTTAACAGCTAAAATTTATCTGCAGGAGCCAATTTAATGGCTGTCCGTGTCCGTGCTAGCTACTCAGCTGCTGCAGCTCAATTATTTTTTCTGTGTACTGAATTTGAGTTTAAAAAGAGTCTTCCCAACAAAATTTTGATAATTGCTGAGTGTTATACTCCTTCTTAGTGATCAGGTAGAATCCTGATTGACCTAACAGGGTCCAATTGATGAATTTTCAGTTTTTTGATATAATGTGTGTATCTCACAAATCATTGTGACGGCAATATCAGCTATATTCCCAATCCTTCAGCGAATACACAGATTAGAGAAAAAAAATGAAGCCAGGATTGATAATACCGTTTATAAATGTGAATACACAGCTGTGAGGATGTCGAAACAAACAAAAAACGTGAGAGAAAGAAGGAAATCCACAAGGAAATGAAAAGTGGAATGAGCATTGCAAGAAAAAGTAACGGGAGAATTCCGAAGATCGATTACGTAACTTGGCTAATGAAAAATGATTCATCACGCTTCTCGAGCTTATTATTTCCACCCCATATTTGTCATCTGTAAGCGGGATTGAAGAGCTCTTAACAGCAATGTTTCACATAAATCTGAAATCAATAATTGGCTATTTGATATTACATTGTATGAAAAGAAGATAATTGGCATGAAGCGGATGATTCATGGTTCATTTATTCAGCTGTTAGTTGAAGGATTCGAAACATTCGCATGAATAGTTACGAGATAATTTTCTAACTATCCACTGTGAAAAGCAAAACTCATCCATTGGAAATATCAGCTTAATTTGGAGTCAATCCAAAAGGAAACTTGACATTCAAGAATATACTTTGAATTGAGAGTTTTGTTCGGATTGATTGGTTTTCAATTGTTCGTTTGAACTGAATTGAAAACATTTACTGAACCATCCTCAGAGTTTTTCTTCCTTGTTTTGAAACGAATTTTACCCATGTGTGTATGAAACAATGGCTTAATCGTGGACAAAGCCAGGCACAAGACCTGCCGAGACTCGTCATGAACGTTTCCACTGAGTTTGACACAGGCTTGGAAATGATAAGATCAAGCCTAGCTCGGGCCGATGATTATGCCAGACTTGGTTCATGAACATTTTTCTCAGATCACCGTACGGGGATCAAGTTGGAACTATGGGACAAATGTGCCAAACTTGGAATAAGCTTAACTATCACTGACAAATTCGCGTTCTTGGATAATTCAGTCAATTCGCTCTCAACGTTGAATTACGCGCGAAGTAATGAGTTCCTACTCAAGGACCATACCATAATCTTATAATGACCTGATTCCCCTCTAAAAAGCCGTTCGGCAACAGGAGTGAGCCAGTAGCGGCCCGTGTTTCCATTTCCACATGGGGGTGCACTGTTCTTGAAAATCAGTTTGTTATTGTGTATCATTATATTTAACGGTACGAAATTGGAATTGTGCCAAGCTTAGGCCAATTTAGGGAAAATACTAGAGTCTCCAGCCACTACAAATTCATCATTCAATCCCCGCTTATCAGCATCACTCGTGTGCTTGAACATCCCAATCAGAAAAAACCGAAGTGTGCCAATGTTGACAACAGGCGGAGTACAGTGCCAGTATTGGGCCCCCAAGAGTCGGCTAGCACGTACCCAGTATGGAAAAGCGTTATCATTTCGGACGAATGCCAGTACTGCTGCAGTGCAGACTGCCAGTACCCCGCCAGTGTTAGCCGGTACTGGCGCAGTACTGCGCCAGTTGATAAATTCTTATTGGGATGGATTTTTATGCACTCATGTGTACAATTTTGACACAATTGTTCATAACCAACGCTTGTTTTCATACTTGCCCTAGCAGAAATCACTCTAGTATTTCTCTAGGTAATTACGAGGCCTCACAAGGCCTTGCAGGTTACTTGCAAGTGCTTGGCGAGGCCGGCGAGGCCTAGAGAACGACTAGAGTGATTTCTACTAGGGTGAGTCAAGCTTCAACCAATGCTGTAACCGTTCTCCGACTAATCATTTGAAAAAATGGGACAATTATGGGAGAATATCGGCCCAATTGTATTTAACCAAGGTTTGTTTCTGGTACATTTACCAACCCTGGGGCAAGCTTGGGTATTTTCAGTCTCACCAATACCTGCATGGGTAGTTATAATGATAGAACACCAAATCACAAAACCTGAAATTGACATGAACTATTCGAAGTTGATTCCAAACCAAGGAAAAAGCAAGAAACTTTGAAATTTCTATACACGTTTTTGACGGATGTCGTAACTTCAGTTGGAGTTCAAAAACGTCCATTGTTGTATGGTATCATTGAAAATAAAATCACAATCTGAAGCTCACAAAGCACTGTTCTCATACAAATGTGATTGTGGCTCCTCGTAATTTTGGTTCACGTCGATCGAGATCGATGTTGTATACATATATATATATATATATATATATATATATATATAGTTTGAATCGTAAACGTGGAATGGCGCACAGAATTCGTAGTTTGTTATGTGGACATAGTACGGGCGGGTACCATTAATTTTTATTCTTGGAAGCTGGAGGAATTGGGATGGAGCGAATCAAAATTGTGTGCGGGCTATTGACTTGTGAAGATTAATTGCATCACACAACATGTATAAAAACTAATCCTTTGTGTATATATTTACTCACTAGATTCGATCTCCAAATCTATATAGATTCAATTGAATTTTCTATTCTCTCTTGCGATGCGTTGCGCAGTTATTATTTGTTGGAATATTTGGATTTTTCGTTCATTTTACATTCAACTGTATTGATAATGAGAATTCAAATTTATCGTTTCTTATTGCACTTTTGTTCAAAATATCAGATTGAATTTGAGATGTCAATATTTACGCGAATGATACTTCATAGGTCGGTAATGGCGATGGCCTTTTGTGCTGTTGTCAATTTATTTTTAATGATGGTTGCAATTAAAGGCGCGCTTCCTTGTGAATGGCGAAGAAGAAAAAAATAAATCCTCCTGTGAATTCATTGTTTGGGTTCTGGTGAAGAGATTATAGTATGCTATGTTGTGATACTGCGAACAACGAGACCAGACAATAATCATTCTTTCGATCGAGGCGTTGACAAAATGAGACGGGAGAAGAAAGTTTGAATAGGAAATGAGGAATTAATGTGGGAGAAAGAATTCGATAACGAAGTAATGAGATATGATCTGTAATTTCCGGAAAGATATTCTTCGCAGATCATTGCATGTTTATAAGAAACTGACAAGGATTCTTGAAATATTCATGTTATTTCTTCAATACTAGATATGACTTTCAATTATATTCTTGCACAAATTTTTCTGTTCTTGCTTATATATTACGTGAATTTCAGAATATTTTGATGATTTGTGCAAAATAGATGAGATTTGGTTATTAAAATATTTTTAAGTTGACCAACAAAAACTCGATTGTTCTAGATACATCCTTATTTCAGCAATTCAGAATACACTCTTCTTTGTTAGAAGACTCAGTGCAAACCCTTTTAACATAGATACTAGGATGTTTCATTTTTGGATGATATTTTTTTCCTCTGTCCTATCTCAGAGTTTTTTATTTTACAGAGAATAAAAAAATGTCCCCGTTGGAAAAAAATCCAAGTGAATTAGAGGCTTAGATTATTCAAAAATTCGATTATTTATTTGAATAACACGGGCAACTGGTTAACTTTGGTTTCAACTCAGTTTTTCGGTCTTGAAAAAATTCTCAATCGATTTTCAATGTTCAAACACTCGCTTTACTCAGAATTAAACGCACTTCAATAAAATGTACGCTGGAGTAGTTCTTTTCAAATTTAGTGGCCAGAGAAATTCTTGAAATGCAAAAAACAAGAAAAACAAGTGAAAATTCCAGATTTGCTTGGAAAACTTCCTCGAATTGTAATTCAACACGCCAAACAATAATTATTTCTCAAAAGTGCCAACATTCCCCTTTCAGAAACCGTTTGGAATTTTGGAATCGGTTGAAGCATGGCCGAATTAAAAATTTTCAAGTACGCGATTTCACCAGAGACTTGTTTGTTAACGATAAATTGAAAATTCGAGGGTATAAAAAACTTTCCATTTATGATTCCGTGTTTTAATCGACTGGACCAACAACCTCAACTGGGTTATTTGGAAAGTATAAAATCACTACAGTGCTGTGTTATTAATAAATCCATGAGGAATATTTGAGTCGAAAAATGATTCATCCTTTCCTTCTGCATATGAAAAATCAGGAAATTTGCGCCACTTCGAGGAGCAAAAGAGGAGCTATATCCTCCTCCTTTGCTGCTCAACGTGGCAGAACTTTCCTGATCTTCCATACATAGGGGGAAAGGAGGAATCACTCTTCGACTCAGGTACTTATAACATCAAACGAACTGCTTACATGGAGCGGAATTTATCGTATAAAATTGGATTCTTGTTTTTCATCCAGTCGTTAAATAATGTCGATTATGTACGGGATGAAATGAATTGTCAAGATATCTAGTCCTGGCTTATATCCAGGCTAATGCGTTTAGTTTGAATCTTTTCTATGTGACTTCGATGAGCTCGTGAGCTTCCGTTATATACATCGTATCAAATAAATAATAATTTTCCATTACGAATCTTAGGTTCAGATTCCATCAACTTCTCTTTGAGTTTCTTAATATGTGATGCTTTTTTCTTATTAACCCTAATGCACATGTGTCCTGTGTCATAACGTTAACAGCGTTAACGCGTCATTTTATCTACACGAGGAAAAATTATTCAAAAATTACCTGATCGACAAGAAATCTGGTACTCGAAAGATTTTCAGGATCGCTGAATCCGAATCTGAGGTCAGAATTTCCTAATTCAAAATACCAGATTCGATATAGTAGACGTGGATTTCAACATTCTATCACAGGATGGCTGGACCTGGAATTTCGTCATCTCCTTATTGCACGGAGAAAAATGATTTTGAAATTGGTAGCGATGATCACTATCTTGCCTAGGATTGAAGCCAATTTTTGAAAAATAAGCAATGAGTGCTTGTGATGATAGGAATGAATAATAGAAAAATAGCAAAGGGTACACTCTAAAAAAAGGCTGCTTGCTGCAATCGGATTCTTCTTACCACAAGTGGGAATTCGGATTCGCCGAAGAAGAATTTGTACTTATGGCAAATCCGCTTGTGAGAAGAAGATGTTAGATGGCATGAAGAAGACATTTTGGTTCTTTGTGAGAAGAAGCTTTGTGATCGTTCTGAGGGACTCCAAAATTTTTGTATCTTCAAAATGTCTTGGATCAAAACGTTTCTGACACCTTCAAAAACAAAATGGGCCCGACCTGTGTCTGTTTGTCAACAAATAACCGAATTGGAATTCATTGTCATGATCCGATTGTTTCCATTACATTTAGGGTTGATTCCCGTGTAGGTTACAGCTCACTTGGTTGGGAGGAACTTGTGTTCAAATGAATAAACGAAAATTCATTTGACATTATCATTATTCAACATTGAAAATAATGAGTTGGGGAACATCAGATATTATTGAAAATCATCTTTTAATTCGATTTTTTAAATATTTATGAAAATTCTGAATTGAAAGAATAGCTTGTTAGAAGTTATAACTTCAATGAATATATTTATCAAATCTCCCCACATACCACAAAAGTTCAAAAAGAGTTCTTGACTTTCTCTGTGTGCTGTATGGGAATCTGCTTGATGAGTTTATGTTTTAAAATCATATATTACAATTCCAATTTTCATCAAACTCGAATAATATTATGATTGGTCAGCTTTTGAGAAATATGTGTTGCGAAAAACGTGGAAAACTGATGCATTGTTATGTTGAATGAAATTGTGTAATTTTTCAGAATAGAAATGAAGAAGTATCAACTCACCTTCTTTCGATGTATTACTGTACCGTTATCATTACATGATAATTATAATCTCACGCATTCGTTGTGGAAAGTGCGGTTAATCTTTCCTTTGCAGTGTTGACAGTGTTCACAATACTATGAAGTTGACAGAATATATAAATTACATACAATTTGAAATCCACTAAGGGAAAGAGGAGTGTGAGTTATGTCAAGTGGATAATATTCTTCAATTCAAATTGCGTATTCTTGGACTCAGTATGTGATAATTTTGTCGGAAACTGATTCTTCTTGATACAAGAAGGATAGGATTTCGCTCAAGAAGAAGCTGAACTCCTTGCAGGGAGCATATTATTTTTTAGAGTGTACTAATGTGTATAGTAATGAAGAATTGTATCAATCATGCCTATACTGTGGAGCATTCAATGACAAACGTAGTTAGCGATGGTTCCCTCAGTCATTAGAGAAACGTCATGAAATTCAATATGAAACGTTACATTGCACGGTGTGGAATCATTCATAACATTTCGAGGTAATGATTCTCAAGCATTGTGTGCCGTACATCACTAAGATTATTCATAAAGTGAGTTGCTGAGGTGTAAGCACGAATCTACGATAACGAACGATTCATAAACTTTCAGTAAGTTGAAAATCTCAATCGTAAGGTGGAGCTAAGTCGGTATAAGCGTTACTTCAGTTGAATTACATTGGTTAGGTAGGTAGGTTTGAATCCCCATTACTGAGAAAAAAATTTCTTCTATCACAGCCTTGCATCCGGATCAATTGAACGAGGAATCGTCGTGGAAGTATGCATTCTAAAAGAATTAATTTTTTTTACGTAATGTTCGAGGATAATTCACGGCATCTTTCTTTCGAATGATGGTATCGATCACTAAGTTTTGTGAGGAATAGGAAGTATGTTTGTTTAGTTCATATTGTAATAGAAACCAAATGAGTTAGCAATGATCTTCATCCGAAGATAGGAACCATTACTACTCCCCGCATAAACAACTGTTGATAGAAAAATTTAGTTGTCACCAATTTGCTCACCCTTTTTAGCAATGATCCCATTCACTGTTCTTTTTTTTCCGTGGTGTTATTTTTCTCAAACCAAATACGCAATTAGCTCATTCCATTGGACTTCTCTGACAGTTGGCCAGATATGCTATTTCTCTTTAATACGGATATAATTCTCCAACCATGTATTGATACATCATTTGTCTTTGAAGAATTATCTATTAATAATTCGTGCGTTTGTATAATAACATAATCCACTTCATCACCAATTTCAATGTCCATCGGTTCGAGTATTTCCAAGCTTTCATTCCCGTGAAAGTATTTATAATCCTCCAAAATATTTTCTCTCTTATAAAACATATTGAAATTTTACCTTTCTCTCGATTTCACTGCTGATTCTAACAATGATGTGACGTATTTATTCAAAGCGAATCTTACCTAATCTTCACATTGAGGGAAGACGTGACTCGAAACATAAATATTTTCCCTCGGGTTTATTTGGTTGAATATTTTTTCAGTTGAAGGAAATTCCTCAATGTGAAATATTAATTCAGTGCGTCACTGAAAATTCTCTCATTCACAATCTGAAAATCCACATGAGAGCATGTATAAATCAAAAGATCACTATGCAGAGCATATTGACGTCTTTCACTTCAAAGATCAACACAGCTCGAGGACTTCGAGAGAAAGTAACACAACTCACACACGGAGAGAATCAAATGATAAACGTAATGATATGAAGATGGTGTTGACAACAGGGTTGTCGGCACAAACAATCACATCCAACTTAGACATCACTTGTTTTTGACGTAGTTAACAATACGAATGTCGCCGAAGTCCGAATCTTTTTTCGAAACAAAACTTCAATTCACAATGAGTGATTGATTACATTGTTTCTGAATTCTACTGTTATAAAATTATGTTTCATACATCAAGTGTGTTTTTCAGAATCTATACGAAAGAACTGGGAAGTTTTATTTCTCAAAATTTTCTGACATTCGATTATCGATTCGTTTCAGTAAACGATTCAAACTTAAAAAAAACCACTGCGAATTATTTCATTTTCTCCGTGTAGCAATCTTAGCTCATAGTGACAAATTTTGTGTACTTCTTGTACTAAAATTGTATGTTTATGAAAGTCCACTCGAAGTTCACGTTAACATGAAATAAATTGTGACGTTTTAAATGTGCACCAGCGCGTTGATAATTTCAATTACCCATAATTAATCAATCAATTAGTCCTCAATTAATGTCTCTGGCTCATCGAATTTCAGGATTCTTTGAAAGGGTGAGGGAACGGGTATCACAGACCATTGAATCAATTAATGGAACGAGTTGAAGTTTGAATAATATCCATTACAATCGCAATTTCTGAATTGCACTGATCAAGGATTTATATTACAGAAATATCCAAAACCTCATCACAATGTAATGAAAATTGGAATGAAGTTTTTACAGAAAGTTATTTGCAAAGGAGATCGCTTAGATCCAATGGAAACTATACACTTACTCACGGAGAAAAGAAACATTAAAACTCGAATTCATTCCATGCAGTACTGCGTTTCCCAGTCCTCATTACTGTCCAGTCAGCATTGACGAATTTCATTACAATACCCATCACTGTGGTCGCGCTAATCCTCATCATACAAGCGTGCTTTCATTTTTTTTCAACCGATCGCTGTCTTTCATAGTAACCAGTAGTGTTTCCTTCTTTCCGTTTTTGTATTTTATATCAGCAGTCACGAGCACATGTGGTTTTGTTGATATTTAACGATATACAAGAATTGAGATCTAACGGAAACACGGTATTTTGACGGTCCTAACGGTAAGGAACCAATCTGCGGGTTACCATTCCCGATAAAAGGAAACCTATTGACGCGTGGATTGAAACGGTAAGAGTCGATCATGATTCTTTTGGAATTGCTCGATAATTACCCAGCAAACACGGGTTCAGGCGGTTCATGGGACCAGTAACGGTTCTTTACCGGCATTATACGGTCATCAGCGGCCCATTGAAATGCCAGTAGTAATTGTTTGTGGGGTAACTTCTGATTGGTTCGAACGGAACTCATCAATATATGGAGCTAATTTGGATTTCGCGATTACGGTTGTGGGTACTTCTGACATTGAGGAAGTAAAGTGGAGTAGATTTGATTTGTTCCCCTGTGAGTCATCAACATTCTTCTGAAATCACATTCGAAGGCAGATTTAAATTCCACTCTTCTTGAAATTATGTGAATCTCTAGTGATAATCATTGTATTTTACTCACCTCGACAAGGTTGGCAAAATTTTATAGAAATGTGGAGAGTATTGTTGAATTGTGTTGAAAAATTCTGATGTACACATTTCTGCATTCCCTATACTTGTAAAACAGTACGGTGATTCACAATTATACAGAATCCATCAATTTGCATAGTAGAGATTTATGGACACAATCCAATAATAATGTAATCATTCGTATACAATTTTGAGAAAACTCGTCAAAGTGACTGTGGAATCCATCAATTATAACCAGTAATTCACATAATGTTGTAAAGTTTTGAAGACAAATATTTTGATCAAGGACGAAGTTATGAACCAACGTTGAAATTTCAATATACCGATGAACAGAAGTTGGTACAGTGATGCAGAAATGTGTGGAGGTATTCTATACATTCCTAAAAAATTCTTCACAAAAATTTTGCAAATTTCTCAAAGAAATGTTTCTGTGTCAAAAAATCTAATACACTTTTGAGAATTATTTGAAATTCCATAACTTTTCCAATCATATTATTTGTGATTAAAATTTGTAGTTCTTGGTATTTGAATTGAGAATTCATGTACACTGAGAAAAATATTCGCATCAGTTGAATTAACAAAATCAACACAACTGTAGCATTTTAGTTGGAATGACTGCAAAATTGGTTATTGCAATTAAAGAAAATGGTTGAATTGGTTATAAAAAGTGGTTATCGTGTTTTGAAATCAACCTGAACAGTTGAAATGACTATATCAATTTTTTTGAGTGTACACGTAACTGAATTTCTGAATTTTACCTTTTTTTGTAACTAATATTTCATACACATGTCCCTTAATTCCTCAGTTACGTAATTGAAAATTGCTTCCGTTACGTGCAACTCAAGTTTTGTCCAGAAATTTTCAACAATGTAGTTGTGCGAGAACATTTGAAAATTGTTTGAATTGAATGAACCATTGATTTGAATTAAATTTGAATGGTTTCGAATTGAAACTTTTGGATACGCAATGGAGACACAGATAACGTCGTTATACACTGAGAGGAAGGGTCTATTCCAATATTCGAAAGCTAGGAAATTTAGTCACTGTAAATGAAAATTTAGTTGTGCTAGCTAAATTTTATTTGTCACAACTATATTTTTCATTCCCATTGAATGAACCATTTCATTCATATTTCAGCCAGCTAGCCTTTTATTTACCCCAACTAGAGTCCAGCTAGCGTGAATAGAAATCTACTGCAGCAACTAACATTCAGTTGTCTCAACTAGGTACCTTTCCCTCAGTGTAACTTAATTCCCATTTCACAAAATGTACCCTGATGCCAAATATGATCGACCGCACAAGAGACAAAGCCTGACGCAATGCTTTCAGATTTCACGGAAGATCTTACAAAATATATACGTAATAAATATATCATACGCTTCGAACAAACATTCGTGCGGCAAATGAATTTTTGATTCACAATAAAGACGTAATCATGTCCAGTGCTTCTATTTCTCATTGCTCATAAGATATATCAACATTTTTCTCCGACTTTTTTCAGAGGTACGTTTGACAGGCAGGATAGCGTGAGGTCTGATTACATGTCCGATCGAGACGGCAGATACGGAATCGTTCAACAAGCTTCCCTTGAGAGTACAGACTCAAGACTATGCTACTTGACATCCTCAGAGGTGAGTAATCTTAGTGGCTGTTGACCTTATCAATTCAATGTATCGAGATCCCTCTCAAGTATTCCATCAAGCGTTTGTCACCTTGAACAGGAAAAACGTGAACTCCGAAAATGAAACACAAATGATAGTACTATAAGAAATCGATACTTTCCTTTTCTTTCTTTTCTCTTTGTGCTTTCATCTCTCAATCGTTGAAATTTCAAAAGATGTCCTTTTGTCCAAGCAAAGGGAAGTGGAAGAGGATTACTTCGAGTATAGCTCGCTCTTGATAAAATCCTATACTTCACTTGACTTGACTTGATTGAAATTTGAGATAAAAGTAGTAAGATGGTTGATCTAAAAACATGAGTTTCCTTATATTTCTTTTTGTCCCGGAGAGAGTACGAATATGATGTAAAAATCAATGTTCATGAGAAATACCAAGCAAAGTAAATTGTCTACGCTGTTTAAGAAAATTATCTATAAATTTTTCACATACCCATATTCATATTCTTTATCAACACCAAATATAAATATATACACAGAAAAAAAAAACATTCTTGTATAAAGACAATATTGTTTTCAATGTTCAATGTTCAATGCAATTTGTTTTGAATCAAACACAGGAAAAAACAAAATTCTTAATACAAGAATGTTTTTTTTCTGTGTACATATAATTTCTCACACTTGAGAGAAGAGCTGGAATCAAGTTGATTGTGGGGAACTCTTTGTTCGTGTCGATAGGCCTCAGTTTCCCCAATCGTCATTAGTCTCCTCGTGTTTCCTTAGATTATTTATTTGTATTCCGAAATGGCACGTTCTTTGAACCAGTTTCTTTATTTTCTTCTTGGAGTCAACCCTTTTCTATTTCTTTTTATCTGATTTTTGTATTATGATCGATCAACATGGCAATAATTGCACTGATATATCTCAATTTAAAGTAGCTACTCAAAAAATCGTTCATCCCTACTATTTGAATATGCTTTGTTACAGCTGATGAAAATTTCATGTCGAGTATGGTGTTCACTTGAAGAAAATTGAACAAAAATTTTCAGTGTTGAATTCCCATGTGTGTATTGACCAATGACGTAATTGTGGATCTGGTGAAAAACTTATCGATACTGGTCATGGATATTTTCCACAAGTTTGACCCAGGCTTTGAAATGATAAAATCAGGCCAGGGTTGGATCGATGGTTATGCCAGTCTTAATTGTTAGTCCAATTGATTTACCAAGCATCAACCAATGCGTTTTCAGTCACAGGAATTCTTGGGAATAAGAAATCAAATTCTTCTGCAAGTTTTAAACATCGTTTTTGAATTTTTTCAATCTTTTTAGGCTGTCACTGAAAGATCTGGAGTTGAATTTCGAAAAACAAATTTTCCAAATAATTTCCCCCCTTCATCATACACATTTGTTCTCTCATGAAGAATATATGCAACAGAAGTACCAAATGACTGTTGAAGACATAAAAAATATGAACCATGAGACTGAAATTCATGAACGAGGATATACATTTCCAACATTTTTCGAGAGTTTTCGAGAGATAATCATAATTGATCTATAATCCTTTGGGAAGCCATGATATAACGTACAATCTATTCAAGTTAACAGATATAGTCTACAAACTCGAACCATATGAAATGAGTGAATATGATGTATAGTTTCCATCAATCCATGCGAATTCATTTTTTCTCTGTCGCATGACTCCTGTTGACTCGAATGAATCAGCAGCCAAGGATTCGAAGATATAGAAAAAAAATATGATTCTCACTCAAGCGTGAAATACTGAAAAAATTGTTGAGAAAATAAATAAATCCTCGTCTGCGTGTTCTCGTTCACGGATTAATCCACAATTTTTCTTCTCAATACGCGTCAAGTGTTACAACTTATTTTTTTTTCCATGCAACGATCCATCGCAAGAATGAGAGGGTACAATTATTTTGGAATGTTTTCTTCGAATCGTGAGTTTTATAAATACGATTCTGAGATTAAGTGGATTAGTTAGATGCGTTGAAGGTAAATTTTGGAGAATATTGAAATAATCAACTTTCTTAACTCATACGTTTATCAAAGAGAAGGTGTTTGCTTTGAACCGTGTATCATTTTGATGGAAATGGTAAACGTGCGGTATGAATGAATTATATTTTATATCAATACAGTTGTTGATGAACAAAGAACAAGCTCATGCAAAACGTGTGATATGAATCTTTAGAAGTAAATATCAAAATGGTGAAAACTGGGAAATCAGTAGAACAAGGTGTTTATAGCCAGACACGCAATTTCATATACACGGAGAGAATATTATATTTAAAATTACTATAAAAACATACCAACGAAGGACCAGGTTGGCCACATTTGTACGATTTTGGTTTGATTTACTATGAAAACAAATTAATAATCAAATAACGGAATACTCGCAAGGAGACTTACGGAAGTGTCACTCACCGATTCTAATGAAACTTTGCATACTTGTAAAACATCGAAAAATAATCGACACGTATTTTTTTATATCAGCAATGGTGGGGGTTTGAGGGTAGGAACCACCCTTTGAACGTCATAGTGGGACCAATCGAGAATTTTTGTGTCAAAGTTGTAGAACTCTTGATAGAAGAATGATAAGGACTTGATTTTTTTTTTAAATGAAGGGAAGACATTCCAGATTTGAGGGAAAATATCCAGAAAGTTCGATGAGCCCGTTTAGACCTTGAGGAAATTCATGTAAAATGAGATTTTCCAGCAAAAATACAAAATGTGTGTATCTCTTCAAGTTTTCCCTGGAGAACACAATTAGAGTAAGAAGATGCGGATTTCACGATTATTTACATGAATAAGAGAGGAGAAAATGATTTCATCGATGTATTATACATCATTCTCTGAGGGGTTCGGTACGCTAAATCTAAATCTGAGAACAGAATATGTTTATCTTCCCAGGTCCTTCTGGAAAATGCAACTGAAATGGAAACAATTCGAAGTCTATGAAGAATGATGTATATACATCGAGTAAAACATTGTCTCCTCTACAAATTCTATAAATAATAGTAAAATGGAGATTCCATCAGATTCCTTCACTTTAACCAATTTTTTCGGAAGAACCTGAAAAGATAGACAAATTCTGTTTCCAGCTTCGGATTCAGCGTATCAAAACCCATGTGGAATGATGTACAATCCACCGATCAAATTATTTTCTCTCCTTTGGATCATATAAATAACTGTTGAAACCGCATTTTCATACTTCAACTGCGTTTTCCGGAAAAACTTGAAGAGATAAACACATTCGTTTCCAAATTTGGATTCAGCATATCAAAATACATAAGAAATGATGCATAGTACATTGACCAATAATTGTCTCCCCTAGAGATCGTATGAATAACAGGAAAATGGATATTTCAGCATATTGTTTTTCTACTTTAATCGCGTTTTCCGGAAGCACCTGGAAATATAGACAAATTCTGTTCCCAGAATCGGATTCAGCGTATCGAAAACCATAGGGAATCATGTATAATCCATCGATCAAATCATTTTCTCTGCTTTAAATCATCGTAAATAACCGTGAAATCCGCATTTTCATACATTAATTGTGTTTCCCGGAAAAACTTGAAGAGAAACACACATTCTGTTCCCAGATTCGGATTTAGCACATCAATATACATAAGAAATGATGCATAACACATTGACTAAAAATTGTTTATCCTCTTGAATTAGGAAAAATTCGTATTTTTTTTAAAAAATCTCATTTTCCATGAATTTTTTCAAGGTCTAAACGGGCTCATCGGACTTTCTGGATATTTTTCCTCAAATCTGGAATGTCTTCCCTTCATTTAAAAAAAAAAAATCAAGTCCCTATCATTCTTCTATCAAGAGTTCTACAATTTTGACACAAAAATTGTCGATTAGTCCCACTGTGACGTTCGAAGGGTGGTTTCTACCCTTAAACCCCCACCATTGCCGATATAAAAAAATACGTGTCGATTATTTTTCGATGTTTTACAAGTATGCAACGTTTCATTAGAATCGATGAGTGACAGTTCCGTAAGTCTCGTTGTCAGCTGTTAGAGACTCAAAATCCTGCAGTACCTCGTTTTATCAATGTTTTGAGTGGCAAACACTTACAAAAAAATTAATTCAAAAAGATGCATAATGACGATTCACCAGATTTTTGGAGTTTGAATTTTCGTTTCGATCACGGTATTCTATATCTAATTTCACGTTCCACTTCATCTTCATGTGATAAAGCCCTTCGTTATCATTTTTTTATACACTCAGAGGAAAGAAGTTGCTGAAACAGCAAACCTCGAAGATATGCTTTGCTGATATGGCAAAACTTGTTGCTGAATTAGCAAATAATTTGCTGTCACAGCAAAAATCTTGCTCTTTTAACAAGCGCTTGCCATTCAGCAATCCAAGATCGTAGATATACAGACAACTAGGAAATTTCTTGCTAAAATAGCAGAATTTTTGCTGTAACAGCAACCGTTTTGCTAATTTAGCAAAGCAGATTTTACGAAATCGCTTTTTCAGCAAGAATTTTTCTCTGCGTGTAGTAATTTGTAACACAATATTTTCTCCGCGTATAGTTGAAATTGAGAGAAGGCAAAACAGTTGAACGTTGATCGTCATTCGATATACTACATTTTAATGAGAAAATCTTTGTTTTGATCATCAGGTAGTATATTTATCAAAAAATAAGTCATTTAATAACCATTTCTGATGCTCAGAATATTTCCTTCAATAATGTAATCATATCAAACATTTTATTTCATTATAAACAAAAACAATTTACTCCACGCTATTTCATTCACCAAAATATTAAATGAAATTTCTTCCACCTTTTTCATCTCAGATTGATGGCATCCATTAGAAGTCCTTCTCATGTTCTTCCATGTTTTGTAAGGTGCAAATAATTCCTAAACTTCTTATAATATCTCACCGTCCAACTATGATATTCGAGCTGACATTGATCAAGTTCCGTTGTTATGAAATGAATGACTATCATGACTCAGCTCATCAAAATGTCATGCCCTGCATACTGCGTGAAGTAATGCAGGATGTGATTACAAACGGAAGAGTATGAAATCGTATAATGTTGATAAAAGGAATATATTCGAGACCAGAGTAAGCAGCGATTCGATCACAGCGAAATGAAGTTTTCATATACGCAGGGAACCCGTGAGATATTACATCACCTGACCTTTCGTGAATTTTTATCTCGCAATTGACGTGAAACAGAATCGACCGATTCATGATGTTTCATCTCCAAACTGCTTGGTTTTTGGATCTCCAACTTCGAAGTGAAATAATATTACCGAGATTTATGTTTTCCGATGTTGTGATGTTTTTTCACACAGTCGAGATAAAAAATCATCCCAGACAGCACAACCAGTTTTCAAACAGTTCTCAGAGAATACCATTTGAATGCCACGCTGTTTGAGAGAATTCTTCAAGAATACGCACAATCATTCATTTGAATCCAAAAATAATTCCAAAATTATGCCCGTTATGTTAGTAGAAATTTTATACAATTCCAAAGAATCTTTCTACTTGGATCGATGGTTCGAGTTTTCATTCTGAAACCGTAATTAAACTACAGCTAATATTGAATTTTCACACTTGTGAAGTAGCACAGCTTTTGATTGTCGCAAGTTTCTGTCGAGTTTGATTCCCTAACATTGTAATAGAAGAGGTATTCACAGGGATGAAAGAAGAAAAATTCATACAGGAGTCTTTGATTTTGATCACATGGAAATTGGTAATAATTCATTAGTGGAGGATTTCATATGATTCATTCGGAATTAACTGCATCCCAAGTCAGAATGCTGAGATTACTGATTTCTGTTGAGCTTATTAAAAATTTGCTACCGAACAAAAATTCGCAGGTCATCGAATGCGATTCAATAAACACAAATGAACAATCAGAACTTCAACTATCCATAATAGAATCACACGAGGTATTTTGAATAGAATGATGAATCGATGCAGTTACGGAGCGTGGAGAGTCGATAGGCTCTGAGAAATTTGCGATTCTGAAATTCTATGCATACACCTCACATATAATCTAAATAAAAACTTTCCATACAGGATCATACCTTCTACGATAGCCCACAGTTCTATGGTGCATGAATTGACCTTCCAGGAGATGGAGTGTCAGAGATGATAAGAAAAATTCTACACGATGCGAGGTTATTTAGGTCGAATCCAGTATGATTGACCTTGAATTTAAGAGCTTTTTACCGAAACTCTTATACATGAAGAAAATAATGACACCCCGCGGAGCATAAATATTCATCGCAGAATAAATAAATACAAAATTTGCCTTTCATCAGATCGAATTTGTATTAATCTCATGAGTTCAGTCAAACATGGTTTTTCATTAATACATAGCGGTGAAACATTCTGGTCGAAAAATGCTTTCAAGCGAACAAGTACAAAGAACAGATCTTTACAGAATGATCCACAAAGAATGCCAGGCATTGAATATTTCAGTCATCAAAGATTTTTACTTCAAAACTCGAAAATGAGGTAGGTGCTTTTAAAAACGTTTGGGGTTGAAAGGATATGAATAACGCGATTTTACGCGATGAAGAATTTATTAAAACACCCGATTTAATTATGTATCCTGCAGAAATTCAACAGAGGCACGGAGAGGATTTTGGAAGTAGGTTTCAACGGTTCATTTCGTAATCGTTGAATATATCTGTGATATATAGTTGAATACAAAATGTTTTAGGATACCATTGGAATGGCACAAATCAATGTCTTTTCCTTGAATGCATAAGGTTGAAACGAGACATTCTGAAATAGTTCAATTTGAAAGGAAAAACGCAAACAAATGATTGCGTATTCTCATGATATTCAGACAACACACATAAGAATTTTCATATCACAATTATCAGTGATATGAATGTGATGAAGTCAATAAGCCGACATGCGATGATGATGTTTTAAGAACATAATCTCAATATATTAACGTAGCAATATTCATATCGTAGACGTTTCATACGAACTTGATATACGTACGTTACAATCTGGCTGTTTCATCGGGGTTGTGATGCTTGGATGAATACATCAAATACTCAAAATGTAAATTCACTGTAATATATGGAAATGATGCGGAAAATCAAACCTGAGGATCCTTGGAGACGAATTCTATACCAAAGAAGTGAAAGTTACCTTTTGTTTTGCATTATTCTGAAGAAATTCACCACACATCATTAGTTGAGGTAACATATCATCCAAAATTCTTGGTCCTAGCTAATAAAACAACAAATTTCAGGCAGAATTTGACGTTATGCATCAACATAGTCTTCTCCTAGGGCAATACGGCAGAAGAAGAAACTCTCTATTCTTCATTTCTCTGTTCTCAAATACTAACTTCACCGTTGAATGTGTTTATTCTTGAATCTCTCTATTCCTAATCATCTCTTTCCTCAGGAATTCGACATGTTCTTTTACCATCGTTGGGATCAGCACAATATTTTGGTGGGAGAACACTGTTTTTTGTCACCGTTTTTGGCGATGTTTTTTTTTTAAACGCAGCAATGATGCTATGTAATGTTCGCTATTGATGATTCTTCCCTTTTCAAGAGAATCGATGAACAAAATACCTTGCGTATCTCAAAATACGGAGGCCAAAACCTTGCCAGCTGATGTTTGCGTCTTTGATCGTTCTGAACGGCTTTCGCTTACTGCTGTGCACCCTGCTGGATGCCATTCATTCTCACATATCGAGGCAAGAACTTCTGTTTGCTGTGCTAAAACAATTCCAAACAATTCTCTGAATCGTCGTTTTTGATCAACCGTGAGCGAACACGTAACCCACTTTGGACATATCTTCCGCATTGACAAAATGCTTGTTCATGCAACATGGTGAATACATTGCTTCCTGATACCTTCAACTCCTCTGTTATTTCATGCAACCTCTTTTATGGGCTTTTGTAATATTTTCCGGGGCAATTGCCAAATTTAGGCAACCCATGTGGAAATGGAAACATGGACCAATACTGGCTGAGTACTGTTGCCAGAGTTGCCAGTACTGGCAAATGCATTCCCACCATTACCCAGCCAGTTGAATTGACGATACTGACCCGGAAATGGAATTATAACATTATTGAACGTGAGGGCTAGGATAACATTTACCACTGGGTCAGTACTGGTTTTTTATGAGGGCCTCCCATGCAGAAATTGACGAACGATCCAGTACTGGAATAACATTATTTGCCAACTGCCAACTATTGGCAAACAACGTTGGAATAAACCCGGAATGATAACGCTGATCAACACTGGTACGGCGTTGTTCACCAATACTGGGTCAACGTTAACATCAACCCTGAATCAGTACTGATTTTTCATTGTATACCAACATTGACAATTGATTTTCAACCGGTGATGGTAATCCATTTAAGTCTTCGTACGTAGCTAATGAAAATAATTATATATTTTCTGCTGATGTCCATGCTTATATCGAAAGTAAAAAATATAACACATCTGTTCGTATGTTGCTGAAGTTTGAATCGTTTCTTGGAACGAATGAATAATCCGAAAACATGTGAAGAAGTCAATTCGAGAACAAGAATAATCATTTCTTCAAAATTTTGCCGTATTAAACCACACATAATGGACAACGTTGAATGAGTTTTAAATCAACGTTGGCAAATCAGCATTGACTATCGGCGTTACAACAACATTGTACTGGTTGTTACTTCAACCACGTTACAACGTTGGCAACCAACCCTGGTAATCAGTGTTGTACCAGTACTGTTTCGATTGTTATGGTTGGTTGAAAGTCGGCATTTTCTGCATGGGCTGTTATGAGGGATCTCTGGCGCTTCAAAAGGACCAGTTCTTTTGCCAGAGCTAATTAAGAGATGGGAAAGAGTCGGAATGATAACATCCTATGTGCAAATGCGAACCCGACCCAATACTGGCACAGTACCGGTAACCAACGTTATCTATGTTATCATATTTCAGATAATAAAAAAATACGTCAAATTTGAAATTTAAAATACTTCCAAATACTTTTTTTCTTTCATTATCGTTATCGAAGAAAGGCATTTTGGAAGGGATTTCTTGGAATTTCACCTGATGAGGATCGAACCTGGGTCCTGCGAATGAGAAACCGAGTCTCTATCACATTAGCCAATCTCCGTGTTGACGATGGATCACTCAAATTGCCATTTATTGTAATATTTCAGTTGAAGTCCGACCATTCATCATAGATACCGTAGTCAAACAAAGTCCTATCAATACTGGCACAGTGTCGGTTCTCTACAGTATTCTACATGTTTATGGAGTCTGGTTTAGTACCAGCGCATCTCTGTCTCACTAAAACAGCCGTATTTCTACACTGTGAAAAACAATTGGGATTTTCCTATACGCGACAATCGAAAAATTCCAATCATGCCAATCCTCCTTCACTGGGACGCTGTCATCACAGCAAGATGCCGAATTTCGATGCACAGTTATTTCCCCATCCCTAGGAGAGTTCTGAATGTCTGGAATTATATAGCAAAATCTTGAATAAAAGTTATTACATAACTAGGGTCTCAATTACATATGCAGCGAGGAACGGTGTAGAACACCTCGTTAAAGTCTTTCATTGCAACATGTTTAAGGAGTTGTATTGTAAGTTCCCGTAAGGGTAATAGTTCATAGTCCAAGAGGACCTTCCTCAACTGACACTCAGTATGTAATTGGGTCTGCAAGGTTCTCGCATATTGCAAATGACTTGAGAATTCTATATCATCTTCTTAACTACTTATCCTCCTTAACTGGGACGCTGACATCACAGCAAGATGCAGAATTCTGATGTACAGCCATTTGCCCATCCCTAGGAGAGTTCTAAATGTCTGGAATTATATAGCGAAATCTCGGATAAAAGTTATGACATAACTAGGGTCTCAATTACATATGCAGCTAGAAACTGTGCACCGCACGGCGTCAACATCTCTTATTGCAACATGTTTGCGCAGTTCAATTGTAGTTTTCTGTCAGGAAAATAGTTCATAGTTCAAGAGGACCCTTCTCAAGGGATACTCAGTATGTAATTGGATCTGCAAGGTTCTCTCATATTGCAAATGACTTGAGAAGCGGGCCTTAGGCCGGCGTCACATGGAGCTGAAAAAGTGCGGAAAGCGGAACGCGGAACCATTGGTTGAAGCGAGAGGCAAATACTCACCTCTCTCTTCAACCAAAGGTTCCGCGTTGCGCTTTCCGCCATTTTTTACCTCCATGTGACGCGGGCCTTAGAAGAAAAAAGAGATCCGAATTGGAAGCATCCTCCCTCTTCTTCCTTCTAATGATGTCGCGTGCGACACCATTAGAAGAAAGGAGAGGTCCGAGTTGAAAACATCCGATAGGCCAAATCCTATTGGAATCCATGATTTCCTATCAGTTTCAATAGTGGCTAGTGTCATAGGACTTGAGGGTTTCTATAAGATTCTATGAGGAATCCGATGTTCTATGGGTTTCTATCGGTATGATCAGCAAAACCTGATAAATACTGATAGGAATAAAACATCCTATCAGTTTCAATAGTGGCTAGTGTCACAGCATCTATGGGAGTTTATGGGAATCTATGGGACTTTCCAGACAGGGGAACGTATTTTACGGATGATCCCTAAGTCAACATACCACCTCGTAAACGTGATTTCGTCGATGCAGAGTTCAAATAACACTTATCGAACCTGAACAGTATTTTTTCCCATCGAGAAGTAATGCGCCTTCGAAATGGCTTCACTCAAACCACCATAACTTGCAAATCAATGATTCGATTGAGCTTAAATTTTGACACGTGGCATCATGAAAATCATATTGATTTGTTATTTGAGACATCATCTATGTGGCAAGCTTGGAAGTTATTAAGTAATACGTTGAGTTATTTTCTTTCGACCTTGATATATTTTTCTTCAAGACAGTATTCAAAGCAGAATTTTTTTTGAAATACGTGCATTCGAATGTTCTTTCAACGCATTCACGAAACCAATCGAGCGAAGTCTACATTAAACTGGTTTAACTCCACTGCGAAAATGTATACATGACTCTTGAGACGAGTTTTGTGAATTTTGATACGTGAACGTATTGTACGTCGGAAACTTTCAACATTTGTATATTGAATTGAATATAGTTTCCTGCACAATGTACAAACAAACTTGGGAATCCAACATAACTTTAATCTTACATGAATCCCACACAATTTGCCAGAGGATGATTTTTGAGGATTCTTTTTTAGTCACTTCCTTTAGTTGTTATAGACCAAAGTACAAATTTATAGACCAAAAGTACAGCAAAACTGAAAAAACTCAACTGTGTATATGAATTAAAATACGGACAACGTGAATTGTATCACATAATGTTTTCTTTTTCTCACCCAGTGCAGGTACGAGAGATTACATTTTGAATATGAAAAGAAGGAATTCAAAAGACTCTCATCATGCTTAAAGAAAAACAACTAATCCAGTACGATCTTCCTGTAATACCCATTGTCATCTATTTTTTTCCGTTTAAGCTGCATGACCGTCATAAAGAACAATAGAGATTCAAGGCAGGTTTAAAATCTCGACTGGAAAGGTTACATACGTTCAATTAAATTGTGTAGTTGGCTTCGGTGTAGGTATTTGAGTTAACGATATGAGCCATTGTATCAACTTTTCCCTCATCGAGTGAAGAGCATTGCAGTTGGTTTAACTATTTTATATAGTAAACCCAAGGGAACGCATCGACTGCGAAGTGAGATTGATTTTCGAGATATGTTTTTCTTTTTCAACGTAGAAAATTCTCTTTGCTGGATGCGTCAAACGCGTACGTTGAACTCCATTTTTTTCCATCAAACATGAGAATTTTATGGCATGAAAATAATGTTGAAATATGCATTGTGATATACATTGCATTTATGGAAATTTTCAATTCCTTTTCAGTCTCGTTGGATTGTTAACAATTATCGATTATTATTCCTACTGCAAGAATTATAGGATATAAAATGGCAATTCGAGTAATATATTTGTTCGAATTCAAATGAATCGCGGATTCTTTGTTTATAATACAATTAATCAGCAGAAAGCATTCTTGCGTCGTTTTAAAAGTCCAGATCATGAGGTTCCTTCAAATTTTTTTTTATACAGTTACAATCACGTTCGTCAATTTATTTCCTCGGCTTTTATTTCCTATACGTGCTTGAATTGTGAGAGTATGGCTACAAGGTTTCCTGATTATATTTTCTCACTCGATCTAATTGAACGGAATACGATGTCAAGTGATGAATTGTCCCTGCATTTTTGTGAGGAAATGATATTTTCCCAAAATATTCTGCTCTCATCGTTTCCAGTTGAATGTAAATAGGATATTCCTATATAATTTGATGAACAAGTGAAAAACAAAATGAATTTAATCGATAACCAGTGTTGCTAACCAAATGAACCATGTCATCAGTGTCGGTATCGGTGTATTGATTTTTGGAGTAGATAAGCTTTTTTGCGATGTTGTTCTTTGAATACGGCACAGACAAAGAAAGAACTTACCGTAATGAGCGACAATTCATTGTCCCTTAACCGATCAATAATTGGTAATTCAGTCAAATAATCAAAAGTTCAACACATTTCAGTGAATGTTGTTGAAATATCTCTTTGATATCTTGATATTCATTGTTGAATTTTCCAAGAGGACATCATCAAATCGGTTTACGAATCTGTCGAGGTCGGAATAATTCTGAAAAAAATTGTAGTAAACCAAGTGAGACATTCCAAGCGACTCAGCAGCCCTTTCTCGTACCAAATCCGACTAGACAGAGATTGTTCTGAGAGATTGTTCTGTAGTTGACTGTATATATACGTATGATGTACCATAACACATGGTTTTAAAAGGTTTCTCCACGTTCTACATTCACATTTTCATGAGGGTACGAGGGTATAAAATAACCACAGCCTCATCTAACGATCGCAATATGTTACAATATTCAAACAATGGAACATTTCAGATCCTGTCTTCTTGGTACAGAGTAATGATAAAAATTGTTATCCTTGAATAGAAGAAACGTGTATACACATTTTGGGGAAGATGAAAAATTATCTGATGTTCAGGTAAATTTAGTTGTTTGCCCGATGAAATGATTTCTTACTTTATCGATTATTCTATGAAAAGTGAAGTCAGAGGAGAAAGAAAAAGGTTTCGAAGATGCTATTATATAAAGACACCTTTTGATGCGGATTAAACTTGGATGCTCGGAATTGAATAATACAATTATGCAGATTAAGAAGAATGTAGTATTCTCAAAACATCTTCTTTGAGGATTCGTGTCGTTTATCATCAATGAGAAACGACGAACTCTGAAACGTTCAAAGTAACAAAACGATCACCAAATTCACAATTCGCCTCCATTTAATTTGAACGCGCGTAGATAAATTTTCAATAAAAACAGTCTCGGTACAGGAATGTACAAACGTTGCACGAATAATTGAATTGAATGTTATTTCAGAACCGTATACAGTGTTGAAATCACCAACATCCATGTAGTAAGCTTTCTCACTCTTTGGAATTTTACCTCATCAATTGAGGTATATGAAATTTTGCTTTTGAAGCAATCACGCGTGGTTTATCTTCTTTTTCAATTTTCTCACTCCCGTCTAACGTTATTATAATATATATATATATATATATATATATATATTTCAATGGATCGTAATAATCATGTTGGGAAGTTGAGATATCTGAGGCGTACCACATTACATTCAAATACTTTGAAAAGATTTTCCCTTTGCTCGCTTTTAAATATCCATTTGCGAGATACGAAGCTCTGAGAAGCAGAGTAGTTGGTGTTTCACTAACGTTTCGAATCAATATACGCTCGAAACGGTAAAAGCTCGCGCGAATGTCTACTGCAACTACATGACAAAACAAAAATCATAAATGATGGTGTTTTTTCATCACGAAGGTAGGAGATGGCAGGATAGAACGTGAAGTTTCATATAATTATGTTTTGTTATTGGAATTCTCAAATGTGTTGGAGAATTTGAGATTTGGAAGAATGTTGATGTTGCTACGTTGTTGCGTTTAAAGTTACGCGATGAATGACCGATGATTAACGATATACGGTAATTATTCACGTAGATTCAATGTATTGAAATTCTTGACTGTTTCGAAATCAAAAGAGGAATTAACAGTGGTTCAACGGTGGTTTATTCAGTGCCATCCCATCGGAAGAATTCAATGAGACGCATTTTATTTCATTTGAATTTGATTGCTATTGATAGGAATAACGAGAATTTTTATATTCATCGAGTTTCTGTATAGATTTTGCTGGTTGATCAATGAATTGAAACAAAATAGTCAATTCACTGGACTCCAACGTGTGAACAATTGAAGCAACGGAACGTAGACAATTCAAATGTATTTTTCACTATACCAATCGTACTTCTGTTTCTATTATTCACAGAATACGTATGACAGAGTCACGAGAATCAATCAGTAATTGCGCTTGAAATCACACAACAAATACAACTCCTGATCATATTAATTTCCATCATTGATATTTTCCGAGCAAACAAGAGTAGTGATGCAGGAATACTGCGAAATGATGAATGGATCACGTTTGTGAATTTCAATTTTCTCTTTTGGGTGATTGAAATGATCAAATCAGTAGAATTCACGTGTTCTCACTCTCGTACCAAACTCAAAAGTTCCATCCATTACAAGCGAGAATACGTTTGTTATCAGTCCATCTGTTCTTCCTATTCAATATCAATTGAACTGAAACCTGCTGCTCAGTTTCTTCGAAGGGTAAAGTCAGTAATCAATGTCGCTCAAATAACTTTGTTGAATTCAATTGATTATGCACTTCAGCTAAACTCTTCCTTTGTCAAGAAGATTCGAAGTAGAAATTCTCATTTTCAACACGTAAAAATCTCCCGATTCGGGCATACTGGGTGTATGAAGTTTTGTGGAACAGATCTTATGGATGGATTCTTTGACCAAAAACGAATAACTTTTTTCTGTGACAAAATCATCCTTTCCCAGCATGTATTGAATTTTGGCCCCACTTTGGCTCAGTCTTGGGTTCAGAATGAAGCTCATGCTGAATCGTTGTAGCTGAGGTGGAAATTTAGTTCCTGAGATATAAATTTTGTCAGTGTTTCGAGTTCAGAGTGGCGTCCGAGACGAATCCACGACAAAAAATCCACAGCAAAATATCCGTGACTAGGACTGCTAGAAAAAAACCGGGGCAGTTTGGTCATTGGTTCCGTCTTTTGGAATCTGGAATACGAATGGTTAGATACAATCAGAACAGCGACTTCGAAATGGTAGATAAAGTATTCTTGTCATGAGTTTTCCATAATTTTGATGTCATTTGCAACGTTTAAAAACTGGTTAGAATTCCTCATAAAATTCTGTATTCTTCGGCGTTGAGGAGTTGAATTGAATCAAATGGGGGATTTGGTATATGTTGGTAGGTTTCTTTTATTGAACCAGCTTCTCTCATTACGGTGAAGAGAAAAATTATCGTCCTTACTATGAAAGTGTATGCTATTCGCAATTCATTACTATAACATAGAGAGCATGGTTAATACAACGATCAATGTAGGTCAAGAAAGAATTCATATCGTTGTCAAGCGGATGCCAGATCGTTCTACCAACTATATTACCGTTGTCAAAGCGCTATCGTCGCCTAATACTTTCGAATACTCCACGACGGGAAAAATAATTGAGCTGCAGCAGCTAAGTAGCTAGCACGGACACGGACAGCCATTAAATTATCTCCTGCAGCTAAATTTTAGCTGTTACCGCAAATAAATTAACCACAAATGCAAATTTTTTTGCTGTCACGGCTAAAATTTAGCTGCAGGAGCCAATTTAATGGCTGTCCGTGTCCGTGCTAGCCACTTAGCTGCTGCAGCTCAATTATTTTTTCCGTGCAGATAACATGGCAACTTGTTATGAGCTTGTCAGACTTGTCATTCGATTGTTTTTGCCCCGTTATTGACAGCCTCCTCCGTATAAAGTTGCTACAGCTCTGTTACAAGGGTTTTGTGAGCTTGTATCCAATCGGGGAGCTTATGTCACCCTTTCCACAAGCTTGCTTGACAACATTGCAGCAAGGCTAAATTGCTATCTGGGTTGTCTCAGCCATACCATGTCTTCGTGGACACAAGACTTTTTCTTTAGTGTATCTTCAAACAAAATATTGTATAAGATTCAAATAGATTAGGTGAAATTCCATAATTTTCTTCAAGGGAAGGAGAACTGAAGATTCCACATAAAAATAACTTTCATGAAAACCCTAGTAAAAATTTTTATATTGGTTGTTTGCTGGTACCTTTCAAGGCATTTGCAGTGAAGCTACACGGAAAGAAGAATATAATAATGCTTATCGGACAAAGTATAGTAATTGAAGGACATAATTCATTATGACGTTCAGCAGAAATATAGTAACTGTTACGAGAGTTCTGATGAATTGTCATATATCGACTGTCATTTATCATCATAATGAATCATATCCTCCGATTACTATATTTGTATGGAAATGGTTATCATATTTTTTTCTCCGTGTAGTTATCAGAAAGGGACTCAACATCAACTATGATTATTCGCATAATCCCGCTCACTTCAATAATGAATTAATCAGATTATCAATTGTGAAACGATTCAAAAACAAATTCCTTAGTTTTTTCGCATTTTCATGATACTTTTCTTGTACACTTTGCAGTTGAAATTATCTTCTACAAAACTGAATACCATGGAGAAACGTAAGGAGTAATAACCAAACTCTTGAGTTATTGGCGTATTTATTGATCGGCTCCGGCGTAATTTCTCGGCCGAGGTACTCGCGTAGGTGGTTTCCTGTTCGGCGGAATATTGATTCTCGCTAAAACGTTGTTTCTTTAGTCGCTGAAGATCGTTTCGCGATGTTCTTGAAACTGTCTTATCCATTTTATGCTGATAACTAAGTGATGACATAAACACATCCCAGCAAAACGATAAAAATTTCATGAATAAACGAAGCTTTCAACACGAAAGGTGGTTAAAACTGTAACGCATGTTGGATATTGGTAAATCTATTGTATGAACACACTGAACACGCACAAGTTGTACGCTGCATTGAGTTTCACGGGGTTTATTTTTGGGATTTTCACAATTTGGCGAAATGCGCAGAACCTTTTGACAGATAAAGGATGACCCTGGACAAACTTTCTGCCCGTCATTTTTGTCTCTACTACTTTCAGATTGAAGGCTTATGTAGTTTTCGAGTTACAAACAAAATAAGGTAACCATTCAGATGGTAAGTATACAATGATCGATGAAGGTTTTCATGTCCCTTTCATTCGCTCGGTTGAAGTCAGCTTTTTGAGCTTTGGATCGAAAAATAGTCTTAATTTTCGCAATAAGTTCTTTTGGGACACTTTTGTATGAAAAATCATTCTCTGTTAAGAATCTATAACATCCAAAGGGACAATTTTTCCATGAGGAATCATTGAATTTCGGTATTCAACAATTATAATGATAATACAAAGATGATCCCTTGTGAAAAATATTAGAAGCAAAATTCTGCATTTATTTTCACTCACAGAAATTTAAGATAAAATAATTCTCAAATTCGGAAAAAAGTATGAATACAGTTCAAACATGAAAGAGAAATGTCGGAATCATATTTGTAATCCACGTGAAAATCATGAACAAAAGAATAAATATTTCCTGTTCTCGATGGCTTTCGATTTTTAGCACGATGTCAATAATTCAAATGAATGGTTGCGTTCAAAGCAGATTTTTCAAGCATATCTTTCATCCATTTGTACCGTTCGTACTTTTCAATTTTTTCATGAATTCCCGATAATCATCCTGTTTTTCATGTAGTTTGTACTTCGTTTTTCCGTCACCAAAATGGAAACAAAATTTCATCATAAAAAGACTCCTTTTTATGAATTTCTGTATTTGTTTTTCAGTTCCTTCGTATAGCATTCCTTGTTCATCTACCATCAGAATTACTTCATTCCGTACCTCCTTTGATGGATTTCAAGCGCTTTGTGGTTCTCCTCTAAAGAGGTTTTCTCGTTCCTCTAACTTAATCCTCCTCTCTCGAATCCTCTTCACGTCATCCATTTATGCGTTCCCTGAATTTTTGTTTCTCCTTCCAATTCTAAATACTTCTGATTATCTCTGATATTTTATACTTCCCTTCATTTGCTCTTTTGAGATTGTCAAATATCTTCTATCGCATCCAACATTTTTCCTTCATTTTCAATTGATTGCTATCACAAGAATAATATCATACCTACATCAATCACATATCGCTCAACACTTATTATCATTGAAAAAGTCGAAATAAGTATTTGAAACTTCCTTTTTCCACAATACGTAGTTCGTTTTCCCTTTCAATCCATCTCATTATCCGAGTGTTCGATATGAAAACTCGTCGAACTTTTCGATACCGAAAAATCTAAATCACCAGTATGTTCGATCGATGCTGAATTGGATTACATAGATTTTCATCCTCGTCTACTGCGAGATATATACGAAAAGCTGGAGGAAGAGAAGTCAGAAAAAATGAAATACACGCCACATCAACAGAAAAGTTATTCAGTCTCGTTAAGGTTTATATGAGGGGGAAAAATGAAATTTTCAAAGATCAAATAAACATCTACACGTATAAACATGATATACGAATAACGTATTCATTTTTACACTTGAAAATACGATGAAACTTGGAGCGTCTGTGAACAAAATCCCTTCATGCTTTTTTCCTTTTCCCACTCTCAAACTTAGTTCCGCCCAGACATGAAATTTATATTCGATATTCCCATATGTTCTTCAGAACAACTAGAGAAAAAAAAGAAAATTCTCTATATCGCAAATATTCACAAAATTTAAAACGAGATTTTCAATTTTCGTGCAAACAAAATTGCGAACGAATGCTCGTTCTCCTCGAAAGTTTGTAATGATCTTGTAATTGGCTCGGGTAAAAAGTCCAAATTTTTTAATCATCCTGTTCGTAGCCACGCGATGAAAGTTTGCAATATTTTTTTTCGTATTTCCCTGATGTTTGGTATTGAAAAATCATTTCTTGTCGTCACCCACCTTCAGTTGGGATTTGTCTGTCTATCCTTTCGAATGGAGAAAAATATTTTTGGAATCTTTTATTTTTTGATACGTAGATTTATTCTTTTTATAGACGAGGATGAATAATTAGACTTTGGAATAGGAGAGATAATGAAAAATGTTACAAGATTACGTTAGCATCGTTGATTTCTTGAACCTACCTCTTGAAAATTTGCTGGATAGAAAATGAGATTAGGAAATTGATTTTTACCACGATAGTTGGAAAGGAACGAAGGAAAAGATGAGATAGAAGTAAAATGAAGGATGGAGCAGTGATATCGAGATACGAGAATGTTTTTGGAGTGGAAAAGATCGTATGGGAAATGTGGAGATATTCTTCAGACTTGATACTTTAGGTTAAAAGAAGGTTATAAATGAAAGGGATGTATAAAATGAATGAAATATAAAATTTCATCCCTAATAGAAGATATAGTGATCTGTGAAAGAATTGTGTGATGAACAATATGATGGATTAAGAATTGTATATACTTGAATGAGTGAAATTGATTGTTCATTTTTCTATCCCACGTAATACACATTGCAAATTTCCATATAGCATGTTCTGCATGCCTTCTTAGCACATCGAATGTCTCATACCTGTCCTTTGAATATCCTCAGCATTTAGTATGAATGCTGTGTTTTTTTAGAGGAGAGTGAATTCCAAATTTCAATGCAAAAAGTTTTTCCACAAATTCACATTTTTTCACCCACTACTGAAAAGTAAAAGTAAAAGTATTTATCTTCAGTTCATCCAATCTCATGACATCTGAACAAACAGTTTTTCAGCACATTTCAACCTCATACTCAAGCCTCAAGTATGAAACTTGTGTTCAATCACGGAAACGAGTTATCATTGTGAAATCAGGTCAGTTTTAGATATATAGAGACTTGGCGGAATCAGATGTAATCACATTAAGCTTAGCCCGTACCACATTTTGGCACGTGTAAGAGAAAATTTCTACATCGACTAACGGATAAAAGATTTTATTAGATTGTGCATTCATTGGAGACCCTTCCAAAGCAGTGAATCATACATCTCTTTCTTCATGAAAGGTGAATATCAAATTCTTGTGTCAGTCATATTTCCTCAGGAAAAGAGTTACCGAGGGGGAGTTAATGTACAAGATGAAGGGCGGCAGCAATCAAATTCAGACTTATGAATATCGAGCTCATGCCAAATATCTACATATTCCGCTGACTTCCAAGAAAACGAAAACCAACAGAATTTTTACGTGATCAATAATCGATGATTTTAACATCAAATTTTGACAACCAGTGACCGTTTCTTTCAAATATCTCTCTTCTTTGTTCTAATCATTCTTCTGAGTGGGAAAATTGCATGAAGAAGCCTCTGTTACATTGCGTTGAATTTAACTCGAATCTTCTGAACAATTTATTGGCCATCCCTTTTCTCGATCAGTTTCTAGCGAACTTCTCTTTCATCTTTTGAAAATCTTCTTAACTTTTCATTCATCTATATATTCTATTGCAAGTAATATTTTATAATATCATCTTTCAGTCTTCACAGCGCAGCGGTATCAATCTTCCTCTTATGAAGTTCCATTATTTCAGAAAGTAGATGGATATTTTCTTCAATAAAATTTATTCCATCTTTGTCAAATATAATGCAGCAACGCTCTATGCAGCTTTCCAAGTACATAAAAAAATTCGGATTCTTATCGAAAATATGCCTTCTCGAACCTTGTCTAAATACTTTTCTCAGGATGGTTATTTATGTTCAAGAAATGGAAAGCTGTACCGGAGAACACGATGTTTCTAGAAGACCATTTATCGAACCCGTTCATATTATTATCATGGTGCAGAGATCATAAGTTTGTTCTTTTTTGCTGAATACTATTGCCTCAAGACTTTGTTGAAGAAATTGTGATTATCCAACAATTTGTTTTGCGATATTTTGACAGCCGTTGAATCATGAATTCTGACCATTCTATAGGGTCCAAGAGAAATTTAGCTACTGTAAATAAAAAATTAAGTTGCGCCAACTCAATTTTATTTGTCACAACGAAATTTTGTATTCCCATTGAATGAATCATTGTATTCATATTTCAGACAATCAGACTTTTATTTAACTCAACTAGAGTCTAACTAGCGTAAATACAAATCCAGCTGCAGCAACTAACATTCAGTTGTCCGAACTCATTCTGTTGTTTTTCTCAGTGTAGAGACACACTGCGTACAGCGCACTGTTAGAAAAACCTGTGTGAAATTTCATAAGAATATTATGAAGTTTCTTACATAAAAAGTCTATTAAATTTTATAATAAAATATTGAATTCAATGATACACTGTAAAAAAATGATCGGAATTTTCTTATACGCAGCAGAAATTTTCCATAAATTCAACTGCACGGATGTATTAATTACTTCTGAACATTTGAGAGAAGTTTCCCATATAAATTTCTCACAGTGTATAATTCCTAATGTTGAAATTTTTTTTCCTGAATGTTGAGAATTTTCTTCTCAATTTTAATAACATATTTGAAGAATTTAATGAACAAATAGAAGCAAGAAATTTCACAACTTCTCACACTCAGAGTGTTTAAATTCTGTAGTTACTTTTTAAATACCCAAAAGTGTGTGAATATGTCAATAACACAGATTAGGTGTCTTATAATGAAACCTTTTCACCCATTTTATGGATATATTTACACACCTTGAAGCATTTATCCAAATAAAACCATAGAATTTCCAGTGTACTGTTTTAAAAAATTCATTTATTTCGAGACGAATGAACGCGATTTCTTTTGCTTCAATACATGTGCCATTATTGCACCCGATTTTTTTCCACTTTTTCAATATTTTCCTCGGCTTTGGTTGGCCATCGATGATCAACCAGAGCGAGGCAAATCAGTAACCACTTCACGACCTATTTTGAATGCAGTATACCATTCGCATGCTTGTGTTTCCGATAGGCATGATGCATCCAAAGCTCACAACCACCAAATTTGATATGAATTTTTCATTCAATAGCTTTATTCAGCGCGAAAATTCCCTAATTGTGTCTGATAAATTAAAGGAAGGTCTCGCAGAAATACATAGAAATGGAATGACTGGCTCGATGTTTTTTGCTTAAGAGAAAGAAAATGAAAATGTCAACATAGATGTGTCAAATGAATCTTAAGGTATATACGAACATGTTTCTCAATCAAAACACGCGCACTTGTAAAAATTGTCGGAAAACAAATATTTACAACTTTCTGAGAGATATACTTATAATATTTTGTTAGAGATCGTATCAACAAGGTCAATGAAAGTTCGAAAATTCGTAGAATGATGATTTTTCATTTTTTGTCGTTCTTTAAAGTGTTAAATGAATCTTTCCAAGTATTGCCGATTCCAAAATAATTTAGTCCACATCTCTGAAAGGATTCGGATGAGATTTACGTGGGACCACGTTTTATTGAAATCGAATGATGGGAAGAGAAGATGTGTGCGTTTACCAAAAATTACCATCTTTGGTCAGATTTTTCTTCCCCCGTCTAAGCCTACCCAGGTAAAAATTGACTATGGGCGTCAGACTGCCGCAAGGGTTACCAAGATGGGCTAGGCCTAGGTTAACCACCCTTAAAAATTATAAGGAAAGGTGATAAGATCCTTCAAGTCTCAGCAAAATAGTTTCTGCAATTAAGATTCAATACTAGGGATAGGGTTGTGATAGTATTTGTCATCAATGGCAAACTACAAAAAAATTTATTTGTCAGGGAAACGCCAACGCTAGACAGAAAAATCACATGGTTGCTCCAACTAAATGTTAGCCACAGCAGCAAAATAATTCATTAATATATCAGACAGCTAGACTTTTATTCAAATCAACGCATTTTGTTCAGTTAATTGAATTTAGTTGGAATGAGTGAAACTTTCACTTCTCACAAATAAATACTTTGACGTTATGACAATCAAATATTCCAATTGAATCAAAATGTTATTCCACCTGAGTTGTATAGTTAATGAAATATGATTGTACTGAAATATCGTTAGTTATTGAAAATCAAATATCTACTAGGAATTACTAAACAATCTCACTGGAAATGACTCCAGTAATTTTCTAGATTATTACAAGGCCTTGCTAGGCCTTTGAAGTCCCTCGCAAAGGCATCGTGAGGGCTTGCAAGGCCTAGAGAATAACTAGAGTGATTTCTGCTGACGATATTTCAGTCAGGAGAGATTCTGAAAATGCTTTTACATTTCCACTTGCTCCATATTTCAGCAAAATTTCACTGCATAAAAAAAGATTTTGTACCAATAGCCTTTGGACAAAACGATCACGAAACCCTTATGTGGAATCAGTTTTTTTGCTTCCCGGCAATATTGGTGGAAGGATGAGCTAATCGTGACACAGCCTATGACCATTGATACATCAACGACGGGAATTCATTAACCGCCCGAGTTGGTACAATATTTAAACCATTGTCAACTACCCAGCCTTACGCTCAGCTATACTTTATCGTCAGAATTGGAAGAGGCTGAAGATTTTTATACAGGTAGTGTGAATTTGTACAAAATCTTCTCATACGGTACATGGCCTGTCTGCTTGAGTTCCTCATTTTATCGAACGATCTTTGAATAACTTGGATCAATCGATCTAGGAACTCTGAAGTTTACGGAATGCTCTCGAATCGATCGAGTTGATTGGAAACAGAATGCAATGGATTGATTGATGGAATGAATACTTGTTTATTTTATATTCTATCATTAGGAATTGTAAAGTGCATTGCTGCAGTTACAACGGTCTATACACTTCTATACCGCCCTCCTTGGAATGATTCATGAAATCCTATTAATGAGCTGGAAAATTGGATGATAGTAAATAGAATTCAATACATACTCTGACCGTTGCCCTTATTCTCAATCTCTTCTCACTGGATTGAACAATTTATCTTCTCTCCACAAATCTCTGATATATTTCAAAGTACCCAGTGAACAATATGTTATCATCCGGAGCTCTTAAAGATCTCCTAAATATGTGTAAGAGGTCAGATAGGCCTTTCAGAAGGTGAACATGAAGATATCAAAATGTTATCAGATGCGTCGATTTCCGAGGAAAATAAGAGATTGCCAGAATGTTATCCAAACGAACTCTTTAGGAGGATTTTTTTCTGAGATCTCAGAAAAATGATACCATTCAGATATCAATATGACAACATTGACAGAGCTGTTTCAAAAGACCTCTTAAAGCGCTCTTCCTCTCATAAGTGTTCACACTGGGTATTCACATATTTCGATACTCGAGTGTCAAAAATCAGTAATTTTGTTATCACAAACTCCAAGGAATGAAATATCCCACCGAATAAAATCCCTATTACATTCATCCATTTCATTTCAACACACTTCCCAACGCTCGAGAATGTTCGGTACAATTCAACTCACAACGAAAGTTGACGATACAAATAATCGCTCGCTCGCACATATAAATAAGAATGACATCAATTATAATACATATAGCACAATCGATTATTGTATTTTACATTCATTTCTTTCTGAATTCTGTCGAATACTATTACGTTTGCGAAACAATAACCGAAGAATAAAGACAAAACAAAGGGAGGCAAAACGGAAATACAAAATTTATCATTATTCGATAATACACATTAACATTCTCTATTTATTTCTTTTTATAATTTAATTAGATACGATATATAATAAAATTGAATGAAATTTTGGTTTGTAAAAACGCAATGATTCATTTGCACGGAATGTATTTTGAGATACAAAATATTGTATAAAAACAGAGGATGGATTTATGCTTCTAAATCCAGGAACACGAAAAAACACAAGTTTTCTTTGCCAGCTCCAATCATTCGCAATTCCGATGAGGTTTTCTAATTCTATTCAAGTGGATCTCGGAATCTAATAAGTGAATTCTCTGATATGGAATAGTACATACAATCAATAGTGAAGTCGCGACCTCTGATTGGATGGAAGGAAATGAGCGCAAACCGATTGCATCGTTGGTGACAACACAATGAAGTTCAGTTTTTATTCAAACGTTTCCAAGTCCGATATTCTGTGCAATTCTTATTAAAGGCATACAATTCGTTGAAAGTTTTCCCAAGCACAATTGAAGACCTTGCCAGGGGAAAGAAGAGTCATCTACATTCATTTCACAAAACTGTGTTGAGAGTAGATTATAACTCGCGAAAATATGCCGCGTTGATTAGTGTGTTATGGAAATGAAAATACTTTTCACGCTGGGAATGAAAGATAAGGTGATCCGATCGTAGTGTGAGAAGCAAGATCGAGTGAAATGATAGAGAATATCATTCGGTTTCGTGTTTCCTTTGATTGTGCGTGAGTGTCAGGTATCGTTCCAAGTTCAAGTACATTGAATTTAGGGTGAAATGTATATGGAATTCAATCCATGCACGTATTTGGCCTCAGCTTTCTAGAGCTGTGCATTATTTGTAATAGTAATCAATCAATTTTCCAATAAACATGAACAAGATATCCTCAAGATATCTTTTGAAAGACATATCTAAAAGATATCTCGTAGACATCTCCTCGATATGTCTTGAAGATGTCTTTTAAAAGATTTCTTTCAGATGTCTTGCACAATGTTCCTTCAAGATCAGCAGTTTTGAGGTTATGAGCACATGATTATATGAATCACACTTCAAATGTCACAATCGAATATTGCAAAGGAGATGAATTCGTTTATAATTTCGAAGCTTGAATAACCCATGGATATACCAATAAATTTGAAGTTCTGCAGAAAGTACGGTTTTTCAGGGGAGACCGAGGCTAAAAGTAACAGATAAGTTGTAACACAGACTACAAGTTTCATATTTTCCAACGAATGAGGTTCACTCTTCATAAAATAATTATTTAGTCGCTGAAAAAGTACTTTATAAAGTGCACGCATAATCTGATAAGAAATACTACGGTAAAAGACCGGGTTACAAATTCGCTACTGTTACAACTAATGTACACGGGAGTGGTGGGAGAGGGATGAAAGAAAAGAGGGGAGGATGATTTTTGTACACGCATTTAAGATTCTTCTGAGATGTTTTTATGAACTCTTCAAGACATTTTTGAGACTTGATTGAATACGTCTAAAACATATCTCTGGCAAGACCTTTCTGAGGTATCTTTAACTTGTCGAAATCTGTCGCGTGAGACGTCTTTTAGATTTCTAAGTGACATTTTCGAGAATTTTGTACAAGGCATCTTCCAAAATTGCGAGATATCTTTTAGATATCTATGAGATGTCTTTTTGCTCGATTGGGTTTATTCTATTCTGAACCCACATAACAATTCATGTCTTGCAATGTCTTTTAGATAAGTTTAAGATGTCTTGCGCAACACATTTAGATGTCTTCCAGATGTCTAAAACTCTTCTTTGGTCTAAAAGATATCTAAAAGACCTCTAAAAGAGTTTTAGGCATCTAAAAGACATCTAAATCCGTTGCGTAAGACATCTTGAACTTACTCTCTAAATTCTTTGGAGTGAATATTCACTCTTCAAAGAGTCAAAATACTGCAACTCTAGAACGGAGTGGGAGCTCAACTCTTGAAGAGTGAAATTTCACTCTTTCAGAGTCAATATTCACTCTTTTTCCTAAGAGTGAGTTTCTCACTCCAAACACCAGAGTTGATTTCCACTCTCTTGGAGTGAAAATTCACTCTTTAAGAGTGAAATTTTTCACTCTTTCGGAGTTGCAGTATTTTCACTCGACAAGGTTAAATTTTCACTCCAAGGAATTTAGAGAGTATCGAAAAGATATCGCAAGACATGAATTGTTATGTGGGAATGTTTATTTTGTAATATTATTCTCAATTTGCATTCAAGTAGGTGATCCTCAGTGTTTCCTTACACGATGATAATTGTTTTGTTGTGCCTACTAAAACGTGTTGTTATTCTATGTGCGATCAAAATTTTTTGTTGGTATAATTGGAAATTGATTGGGTCTGACCAAACTTTGGCTACTCAAGCAAATTATCTTACTAAATCATTTTCAATCCTCTGACATTTTTGGCTGGCATGGACAAATTTTAGTTAAAGCCACTGAACTTTTAGTCATGCCAGCAAAAAATTTTAGTTGGGCATTAGGGTGGCGCAAGAAAGCCGAATATTTTTTGTTTTCATGTTTTGTATACAAGTATGTTAGTTCCTCGTGTTTTGAGATTCCTCTCTAAAGATTAGCTCGGGAACCAATTTTTCAGGAGTTGCTCTAGATTTTTAAAAAATACCCATAAGAGAAGGAAAATTTTTGTGATTATTCATGAAATACAGTTACGGTCATATTCACGAGGACAAAACACAACTTTTGGATCACCTCTATACAAATGAGTATTCCTGTCCATACAGCACGGAACGTCTCAGAATAATGCCTCAGAATATTGCTACAACGTCTTAATATCTCTGTAATGTCGTAGCAATATGTTGAGATATTGTGGAGACATTTGAACCGCGTGTGTGTTCTCGATTTTTCCATCCCTCACCTTTTTCTTCGGCATGCACGAAGTTTCCCCACTCCAGTAACCAGCAAACTCAAAAAAAAGTATCTAGAAGTGCTCGAGATTCAACGTGATTAACTATCAATGTGGAAATTGACGAACGGCTGATTACTGGTTCAGTACCGCTGCCATAGCTGCCAGTGCTGTCGAATTTGTAATGCCATTACTGACCCAGGTCGTTTGATAGTACTGAACCAATACTGGGATGATAACAATGTCTTACATAAGGCCCATTATTCGCGTTCAATTTTGCCCGTAGTGGCATTCAAACGTAGACAGTACTGTCATTTCACCCTAGCCAACACTGGTATCTCAATATCACCCGTATTGATATTTTAATTGTATCTGAATCGGAATTTCAATCTTGCCTGTACTGGCATTCCATCCAGCCAACATTGGGATTCCAATTTTCCCTGGACTAGTATTTCAACCGTGTCATTGTGGACAGTTCAATCTCACCAGTGCGACTATTTCAATTCTACCTTCAATGCATTCCACGAGGATTCTCCATGGCGCACTTTTGGCACTTTGAATGACAAGGTTATTGATCTCATTACGGTAATTTTTATAACATCAAACAAGCTTACCAATTCCATTTCATGCACGTCACGATTTTGTTAAAACGAAAAAATTGAATTTTTGCGCAATATATAATTTCTTACTGACAGGTCATTCTGAAATAGATCAATGCAGGGTTGATAGTGGCCTTGGGTGAAATTTTGCGCCAACTTTTCTCATAAACTACTTGATAAATGTAAATTTAAAATAGATAATAATCAAACTATTGTATATTCTCTCAGTGTAGCCATGTTGCCGCGAAGGTAAGTTGACACCCAATCCACAATCGCTTTTGGAGTGTAATACTGTTGCATCTATGCTGGCACATTATCGTCTTTCCATGAAATTTCAAAAGATTCCTCACTCTGGGTGAGTAGTGGCGCAGTATTGGCTCACCAAAGTATCCATGTTTCCGCAGAAATGGGTTCACCCCGGACCCACTACCAATTCTGTCGTGAAACAACGTGGCGTCGATGCTGGCGCAGTACCGTCTCTGCGTGACGCTTCTCAATACTACCAGCTCTGGCTTAGTACTGGCACAGTTACGTTTTTCTACAACTTAGGTGTTCTTCAATCAGTATCGATTCGGTACTGATCCAAGACTGTTTGCCCAAGCAAACCAATACCGTTTGAAAACCGTCGAACAATTGGTGCCAATTGAAAAAGAGTAATGACACTGTACGGGGGGCAGTTGTGTCGGCCAAAGTATGACAAATACAAACTTGCCAGTACTGGGCCATTCGTCAACTCGGGCAATTTCCACATGGGTAATCATGCATTTTCACTATAAACAGAGTAACTGATAAAAGAAGGAAAAAAATTCGAGGAGCAAAAACCTTGGAAATCAACGAATGGGAACCACCACATATTCAAAGATCTGGTTTGTTTTATTGTTCCAAACCCGTGAATACAATAGAGCCACGAGGAGATATATTTCATCGCTCTTTGTAATATCATAATTGAACTTGCGTCCGAAAAATTATTGCCGCTGAAACTTAACAAATGCTGATTCCAAAACGAATTAGATTTTTTCGAATTATTCATGACTTCATTTCATTCACACTGATCATTAGTATTGCTGAACGGAGAAAACCCTTCATAATAAACTGACTTTAGATCATCGACGCACGGAGAAAAATAATGTAGTTAATTAGCATTATTTTGTCAAATGTCGTCACAATTGTTTGACGGTCTTAGAGACTTTCTTACCAAATGTAGTAAAAATTATTGCAGTCGTGATATTCTATTCCACATTTGAGGAGTACTAGAAAATGTTGCGAATTTCTATTGTATTATTTTCCTCCGTGTGGAAATTTCATTTCAAATCACATCATTTTCAAAATACCCATTTTGCATTTTCGATGTGCCTTCGAAAATCGTTTTACATTTTGCATTTGGAATGAGAAATAATTGGGTATTTTGCATTTTCTACGCTAAACGCATCACAACGACCATTCCGTTCAGCTCTGCTGCTGGAATCATTTGTTTTTATACAAGCATTACATTCCTGATTTCTTTGGTTTCCATAGAACATATTTCAATTACGCTATTGCAAAAATAATTGACACCTCAGTTACATGTCAATTAAATCTCTTGTACGTTTCATTTATCAATGCCTATGAAGAAAAATGATGATTCTCATCCTATCACATTTTTCATCAATGCAACATGATGATCGGAAATAATAGAATTATCGAAGATATGATTTTTCCTCTCACATAGAGACAGAGAATATACAACCAGAACAATATTTTTCATGTAAAATCAAGAGCATTTTTTTATCCGTGCGGAGTAGATTTTCTATAAAATATTACAAAAAATTGAATTCGTCTGCTTTCCTCAATTTGAATCCAATTCAATCTCATCCGTATAATTCCGTTCGAAGAGGCAAGGGACTCTGCTTCGAAATTAAATACTCTCTGTTCTAATAATTCCGACGAATCGTTGTTTCCTCGATACGATGAAACTCTTTTCCAAAGTTTCTCATAAGAATAAGACGGTGAAGTATCCATTCATTCATTCATTCATTCTTTATCTTCATGGATCAATCGAATCCTTTGACCTTGGTACAATCTTATTATCCGACTTCAAAGTTATTGATCAATATTAAGCAATAAAGCGTTGCTGAAACTGAAGCTCTTGGATTCTAGAAGAGGGTTTCCAATGAGTTTGAGTACCTGACTACTTCAAGAATTTTATTATGTGCTCTTGAGTATTTTTTCATCGTTTATTCGCTGCCTCAGGATAGACTTGTATATAAATCCCGATATACTCTTCGAATAGTAAATTTCTTTGGGTGGAACTGATTGCAATTGTAATCAGCGAGTATTCATTTCTCGAAAAATCGTATTCCATCGAGGACGATTGAAGGTCAAATGTCAGGCTGTGTTGATGTTTATAAAACACATAATTAAACTGTTATTAGTTGCTTTATATTTCATATTTTTTCCTCCTACATGTTGAGACAAATATTTGAAATGAAAAACGAATAGGAAATTGATGACATTAGTTGTTGATTTATTATGAAACTTTGAATGAAGAATTGATTTTTTTTTTTTTCATGAAATGGTGGTTATCAAATGAATTCTTTAGAAGATATCCTAAGTTATTGATATTCAGTTAATATTATTAATATCTGCGTAAAGGATTGTATTATTTGAATATAATTTCTGGTGAATCATAGAACAACATCATTGCAGTAGATTTCCCCAAGCTCGATGACTCTAACCCCTTTGGAGACCACCGCTTCATGTAATGTTGTAGTGTATTGTTTGTTGTATGCAATTCCAACAATGGTGACCGATATCTGCTATTGTGACAATTCACATAGAATCTTGTCAGGCATTTTCAAAGCTCTAGAAGGGATGCATAATATTCTACATCATTCAACAAGATAAGTGCAAAGATTGTTCAAGGTTTCGAAGAAACTTCTATTCTATGAAATTCTTTTAGGACTTGTGAATAGTATTCACGCTTTCCAACTCACGAGAAGCTCGCAATTTATAAGTTACCATAAAAATTGATTCAGCCATCTTTTTGCTCAGTACGACAGAGCGTTCAATGCAACACTACATTCATCTGACGGGTAATGGTGATCTAGTTTACATTGAAGCAAGATCCACTACGATAAAAATCGACATGTTTGGATAGGATTTGATACTTTCGTTATCAGACAACAAGCAATAAACGAATCAATTAATGAACTTTAGTTGTAATCAATCCAATTGATTAAATTAGGCCTAATTTCTATCAGAATTCCTATCATCCTTCATGGATTTATACATATATCAGATTTGAACTGAAACTCTTTGTTTCTAAACCATTATGCTCATTAACGAATGAAATCACATGGCACCATTCGAAAAGACAGAAATTCCTCTTATTCTATCTATAAATATGTCAGAGAGATTTTGCATTCCTCAATTCCCAACTCTTTTATTTTCTTTTCTTCAAGAAATTTTTTCTTCACTTGTCAGCGAAAGAACTTGCCTCAGCGTGAAAAGAATTTTCACTCCCCTACGCTTCATCTGAATATTTACATAGATGGTTTTTTCTCGATCTCGGATCTCCATTCATGGCGTAAAATGTATTCAACGAGACCTGTGAAATTGTGTGGATGCAATTTGAAAAGGATATAACAACATGTAATTCATTCTGTACTCGGAATTATATGTGGATTCAATGAACGTTGAGGAGTTTAGTGGATATGGCATATACTTTACAGGATGATCATAATATAGATCAACTACGCAAATACGGTTTCGGATCAATCATGAGAATTATTATTATCCTTTGTTGAAATGGTGTTTGAAAATACTTCTGTCAATATAAATATACAACTGCTTTGAATTTGTCCGATTAGAATATTGACAATTCATGGGAATGAAAATATTCTGAATATTTCTGCAAAATGTTGTATTTTATGTATCGAAATGTATGCGTAGAATTTTCGCGCACTAGATTTCCGATGTCACACCTCCTTTGGGATATCTAGAATTTGTTCCAAACGTTTTGCCATCATTCTAGTTCGCTTCATTAGTTTGGCTCTACTCCAGGGCTTTATATAAGAACGAAAAGGAGAAACCATTCGCCGTGACATCTTGTACGACCAGTCATCAATGATCATTCGGGGAGAAAAGGAAAATGGGTATCCTTATTTTTTTTCAACTTGACAAGAATAAAACCAGCGGGAAGGAAGGTCAATGACTCAACGCGGAAGGTACCGAGATCAGAAACGGATACACATTCACCTCGTTTCATCGGCATTTAGAATATCTTCCTTTTCAGAGTTCTCAATATATCCCACTCCACAGTACAAATCAGATAAAATTCTGATGGTTATCGTCGAAAAGTTTCTTCTTGAAACCCCTCAATGTCGTTCTTCATTTTTCAAGAATCTTCACTTCAAGTTATCAAGTTTTGATTGGATCAGGACGGATATCATCATCCATTTGTGATGAGAATTGAATTTGTAATTGAAAACTGCCACGAGACGCTTCTCGGGATAAATTTTCCCAATAATTTATCAACTTGTTTTGAATATAGATCAAATTACTCGCTGATGGGGAAACGATTAGGTTTGTCCAACAAAACATTGCAAGATGAACAAAATATCTTTCTTCCTCGTTGATATTTTCAAAACACAGTATAGCACAGTAAATTATGAGAAGGTATGGATGTTTGACAGAATACTGCACCTATCTATGAATATTATTATGTATACGAGTACATGTATGATTACGTTAGTCAGTTTGTATCAATATGTATAAGGAGTCACGTATCCCTTGGCGTATGAAGGGGATCTGTGTAAAGAGCGTGAATTTAACTTATTTATGAAGATGTACAGCCCCACATCATTCTTTTCAGTGGAAAAACATCATAGATCAATCACACGAACTTTACTCAAAAGCGAATAAGTGACTCGTGTAGCATTTATACGCGTCACAAATGATGCAAATATCATCCATGAGTGCATTCGATACGCGTCATTGAGTCACATAAATTGGATGAAGATTTGAAAAAGCTTGAATTATTCATATCCTTCCAACGACAAAATTATAAAATCGATATTAATCATCCAAGGGAACTCACTGTTCAAAGGGACAATATTCATACTTGAATCTTGAATTGGAATTTATATTTTCATGTTGAATATTCAATTGAAATATGGTAAAAACAGTGAATACAGCATTGATTATAAGATAGTACAGGATTAGTTTCAACTACTCATTCTGATTCGTATTTCGATCAATTCTATTCTTGTTAGATTCATTGGAATCAATTCTTGTTAGACACCACCTCTTCGGGTAGCCTTCGAGTTACTGATAATATGAAATGAGGTAACGAATTTCACAATTATCTTCAAAAATCTTCAGTGAGAGAGAATCTAACTCCATGAGTCGAAGCAAATGTTCTGGAGTGAGTCTCAAGTTAAACGAATCCAAAATATCGTTCAAGCAGTCCCCAAGTGTGAAAGATTCTGTGATCATCGTCATACAACACGTATTGCATCACAGATGGACTAGGTATGTGATATATTTTTGGAATGCACTTTAGTATGGCTGCTCAAAGGGAGAAACTCGAACGTTCGGTTCATCGATTTGCTGAAACTTTGTAGGTTTGTAGGGCAACGTACATACAATCTAATCCTCACTCATTGAAGGGCAACTTCCGAATATAAGTGAAGAAAATGATGAATAAACTTGTTAGTTGCAAAGTGAAAGTGAAAAATTGCTCTTCGTAATGAATTTTCACTGCCCACATTTAGATAATTGTTTATTGTACTGGAATTCTTCGTACTTCACATGACATGTCATGTTTCAATATTAAAATGCAATAAACGTGATTCTCTAACACACATGATTTGTTAGTTGTCACTAATAAATCACTTATGCTACTATCAACTAAATTTTTGTATATAAAATTAACAGCCGATTGATTATTGTTCCTGCTAACGCAAATAAATTTTTATTTGTCTCAAATGAAGATTTATCCAGAAGAACTAAAAGCTTATCAACTAGAGTATTTTTGCTAACGTGACTAAGCGTGACTCATTTGAAAGAAATTGATAAATTTGAAATTAATAAAAATCGTTTCATACCCGAAACAAAATTATTTCAGGGCGCTTAAGAGGATACCAGCGAATAGGTGGCTCCATCTAGTGGCAGTTTTGTTTGCACAAAAATACTCGAAACTGGACTCATAAAAAGGTCTGAAATTTTCAGGGATGAATCCTTGAAGGTTAATCTAGGTCTGTACAGAGCCGGAATGTTGAATTTCGAAAGAGAGACTGGCTTGGGAAACTGAATTTTGCACACGCTGTTAGGAAAAGTAACTTTACCGCACAGTTACTACATTTTTGCTAAACATTGATAGATGTAAAGTATTTGACGTCATAATGAATTACGTCCTTCGATTACTATACTCCGTCCGATAACCATTAGTATATTCTTCTCTCCGTGTATCTGGAAGAAAATTCTGAAATTAAACATCATATACGAAGTCTTTTGGTTTTCTGTATTTTCTACGTGTACCATATATATAGTCACCCATTCTCTCAATGTAATCATATTTTGGATTGTTTGTTTCATCATAGAAAGTTTTATTGTGCCGACTATTGTCGAAGCATTTCCTCTTATATTCGGTTTAAGTTTTTTGTACAGTCGAGTAAACGGCAGCGACGTAACGCACCTAATGGTCACAAGTGGTAGCTGCCTTTGTAGGGCAGACTCACTGTCAAGTGCGGTTGACCGTGCGCTTTTACATTGAAAAACGCAGCATTCTCATGTCTCAGTCTTACGATTACGCTCCTGATCCTCACACACATTGGATGTTTCCCATATTGAAATTATTACCAGGAATCTTTCCATGACATAATGCATCCAATTTTATTCCTCAGATTCTCGATTCATGGATTTGAAATGTTTTATCGATTTCCGGTTTGCGCAGAGTTTTCGTTACGATATGCTGATCGCATTCAAGCACGTCAATCTTTGTCAGCCTCCAAAAAGGATCAAGATCAATCTAACCAGGTTCAGGAGATGAATTCCCAGCTTTCGATACATTATTTTCGAACTTTACTATTTATTTGAAAAATAATCCATTGTCCTATTATTTTTTGAAGTTATAATACCTTCACCCCAATCAAGCTGACGTACTGAATAATCAAAGATCATCATATCATATTGCAAATATATTTTCCACGCTTTTTATGGAACTCAATCGTGCAAAATTCTGGTCTAAAATTTGTTGATCACGAACTATATTTCCAACTGGTAATTCTTTCGTCGAAACCCTGATATTTTGAAGGCAGACTCTGGAAATAATGAATTTGTTATCCATCGACCATACCATTACTATTACAGCATTCAATGGAAGATGAATTTTCTCAAAATAACGAAGGAAACTTGACCTACATTTCCGCATATCTTACATACTGATATATCATATCGGCGTTGGAAAATGCGAAGAAGGACATAATTATTTCAGCGATCCTATGGAAATTCCACGATTACGCATGATTAAGGTGTCATTCCATACATGACATGACATAATTCAACAAACATCTTTGATAACATTGAATTTCAGCTCTCTGAGAAATATCTACAGTATGTACATGAGTGGTTTCATAAAGATGATGTGTTAAATAGGATATAAAAAACTTGCATCATCTTTAGAAATATTTTTCTGCACAGATTACCAAGCTCGAGGGGTTGCAAAAATGCAAATGGAAAAAAAACCAAACAATGTAGATTCCAGGCACGGAAGAGATTTTATTCCCCTTAACAAAGATTCATCGAACCGTGACAAAAAAAGTGGAATATGCAACTGATTCTTGCTGGTAATATTTTTTTTACTTCAAGAGAACATTTTTCGATGCTTCAAAGAATTCATCTTAGCAGTATTCAATGTGATCGCTAAAGATATCATCATCACTTTTATCGTACATTTCGTGCAAAGATGTTCTTAATCCTTCTCTCAGTTTCTATCCGAACGGGGAATTTGTGACACACTAATATACTATCGTAACTGTACCTCAAAGTTTGATTGACTCCCGAAATAGTAGGACCATTACCAAGTGATCAGCTTTCAAAGTCCACGTACCACTGGAATAGCAAATTCCGCTCATATTGATATTGAAAGTAGTTATAGGTTTATACTTTGAGTGCATCTTTGATAAAAGTTCTCCATTCAGTAAATTTCTCTCCGTGGATCTCTAAAAAATTGACGTGACGCTGAAAGAATACTGTATCATATTCGAGAATTAATCGAATAGCCATTGGGGGAGGTATTTATTTCAAAAACAGCATTCGTTTTTATTTAATAACTATCAACAAGGATCTGTATCTTACAATCAGTTTCAGAATATGATTTCGAAGCAATGAGCAACAAGCAACTACCACGTTATCCAACATGTTGAGATATCGAATCGTTATCGAATACATCTCGGAAATGCTTGGAATGTGTTTCAATCAAAGAAAGAGTTCTGCATCTTCAAAGGATCCATAAAAGTGTTGGTTTAGAAAACTTGAATTTGCCTGAAAAATGCGCATTATTTCGAAACAAAAAAATATTGAGAAGTGGTCACTTATGACTATCAATAGCAACAACGCTAGAAGAGACAGTGCTAGAATTTGTATTTCATGGAATTCTTTTTCAATTTTTGTGTGAGTGGAATATAAATCTTTTTCTTATTGTATACAATTTCCATGGGATGATATGAAAATTAGAAAATATTTTATGGCCTCTGTGACTGTCCAGAGGGGGGTCGACAGTATAAACACTTAAATACCATTGCATATCGTTTTTCATACGGATATCAGAGCTAATACTAGAGAACACCATTGTCGTCCATAAGATAACTCTATTCTAAAGCTTCTGTAATCCCGGGTCTACCTATTATGGTTGAATCTTCTTTCTCCGTGTCAACCTTCTAATCCATAGAAAGGGTCAAACAGGCAGAATAATATATGCATAGTATATATTACGTACATACATATTCTATCTCTTTGTAAATATAAAGCTAATTACAGAGCATATCTCGAAATAATAGAATTTATTGCGGTTTGTGAAAGACGAAAAGCGACCATTATTGAATCGGTCATCTCATTCAATAGTTCACATAATTAATGTTTCTTATTTCAAAGATGTGTGTGGCATCATGTTATCATGTCTGATCGTTATAATGACGAATGTATCTGGAAGAACATCAGCGTATTCCATCTCATTTTGAGCGAGAAATATGGTGGAAATAATATTCGATATAATTGGTGAATTTCAATTTATCTCTGATATAAAAATAAAATAAATAGTGATGTATAAAAATGCCGTATAAGGATTCTTCTAAATTCATACTAGATTCATTTCAGATATATCGTTTCAAACAATCAAGAAACGCAATGGTGGCTTGAAATTAGGAGTAGCGCAAACCACAAGTAATTTGGAGGATTTAATAATTTATTAAGCTTCCTCTTGAAGAGTCTCCTTCAAATTACTTCTGGCTTTTGCTACCCCTGATCCCATTTCGCTTCATAATTATCTTTCTCCAGAGAAAGTCACCATCTTTCTTCATATCCTATCTGAAAGATGTCTAATAGAAATGCAGACAATTTCAACTCCACCTCTCATTGCAGCAATTGTCGATTTTTTTCATCATCCCCGCGTTCAATTATTATTTTGTAGAGGTGCCCTAAAAGTACTTCTTATTGGCTTGGAATGAGTCGGGAGATCTGATTGTACTTTTGGATTTCTTCAGAGATGTTTCCAAATATTTTCGGAATATTCCCTGGTTGGGGGAACATTGTAATTCCAATTAAAGTTTCTATGTGATTGTGATGTTGAATCAGGCCCTCGCTCACCAAATCCGAATCGTATATTTTAAGAATTCCCTACTATTGCACAATCGAATCGGTTGATCACCCATTAAATATTATAGGAGCCTTTCGATCATTTTCATAATAATTCCGATTGGGAATGTAGCCATTAGTCCACAGAATCTCGGAGTTTGAACCAGCAGAACACTCATTCAGGATCAAATTGGAAAAATTATTGTCAAGCAGAGTACCAAGGTCGAAGGAATTCGATAATCCTATTCGTTGGGACTTATATTCTTATTTATGACAAAAAAAGAACCAACTCGAAGTATAAATAAACAACCTTGTAACAACAACGCGAAATTTGACATGGTTTTTTTCTTAAAAAATTGTTATTTTGGATCCGTTTATGACTTATGAGGGCTCATTTTGTTCCTTGTGGGATTTAAAAATCCTTTACCATGGGGATTTTTTTATATGAGTCATCATGACACTGTCACTCGCTTTTGTTTATTGATAGTAAAAGACATTCCCATGAACAAAAGCGTGTGACAGGGTAAAGGTTTTTTAAATCTCACAAGGAACAAAATGAGCCCTCATAAGTCATAAACGAATTAAAAATAAAAATCTTTTAAGAAAAAAGCCATGTCAAATTTCACTTCACCTTGAACAGAAAGTTAGGGAAGCATTAAACAGGAACCTCATTTACAAACATGTGTGGTAACTCTGAAACAAATGATCAACTTGGCTGAAGTGGTAAGAGTTACTATTCAGTTTGATAATCCCGTATTTTATGGATGTCTTAGGTAAAATGAACCACAGTTCTGGTAAAGTTGACTACTTTTTTTTTCCGTGTACGCTTTTATTGAAATGCAAACACAATATCAACTCCGAATGGTGTCCATATCAAATTTGATTCAAATTTATAATCAATTTACTGTGAATTAGATGCACAAATATATGTGCCAACTGGCTTCAAATATTTCTTATGGAATGGTTCAATTTGTTCAACAATATAATTGTATCCAAATAATTTCATACCAGAGATAAATCCTACAGTGTAATCTAATTTTTATGTTTCAGGTATGTATTTCAAAGCCGAAAGATTGTCCGATGCAGAGTACTGTAAGTTCAAATACCTATAATCCTCAAAGCACCTTGAAACATCCTTGAAACGATTACACATCATGTGCTCAAATCATGAATTCATTGTATTCAAAAGAGTAATAGAACTTCTCGAAAGCAATTGCTTTCTTTTTCCAAGACAACAAAAAATGCATATATTATACGCTTATATGATTCTTATCAATCAAGGTTTTCAAATACCGCAACAGAATATTCCACAATTCATTGATATCATTTTCCTCGTGTTTTCTAACCACAAGATGTCGTGAAGAGAAAAATTCAGTACAAACCCAAATACTTCTCTCGTGAAGAATTTTATGAAACGATCGTTGAAAAAGATTTTGTATGAATAACATGTAGTACAAGTTGGATAAATTAATCCGTTCGTTTTTTCGCTGAAAGAATTTACAACCTGCACTAGATACGAATCTCGCATGCATTTGTATTGTTTTATCGATTAATTGCATTTGCTGTTTTCGTTATTGCTCTCCATTCAAATGAAAAGAACCAAAAAATAATCGAATGATCATGAATTATTTATAATTCCACAATCTCATTTCCATCCATTATTCGATGAAAAAACATTCAATGTCTTTACTTGATATTTGAATTATCGGTTTATCGATTCAAATTTTCCACTGAAATTTCTTACAAGGAGAGTGTAGATTCATCATTCCGATTCAAAGGAGGGAAGGTCTCAGATTATTGATTAGTTTGACAAGTATACTGTTGAATGTACAATGTTTTCTTCACTCGAGTGATATTCGAGTGATTGTTATTACACAATTCCTCGACAATATTCGAGAAATTATTCGAATGATGCAAGTGAATATTTTCAGTAGCGTACTCAATTATTATGTTCAAAAGTGTCGTTGAATAATTCATTTCTCTTGATTGATTGCCGATAAATCGTGGGATCTTCGTATGGAGTGCGTTTTTGTTGAAATCGTCATACAAAGTTCTTGTCCACCCAAGATACTAAGTTTTTTTCCAATTTTTCTGATTTCTGTTCAATTATTTCCACTTGTATGTATATATACAATATTTTGGTGGAATATGAGAGCTGTTGGCGCTTTTCATTTCACCAGTCTAATATTTTTCTCTCCCTTGCATGGAAGTTATTTTTTTTTTCTATTCAACTATTTCTTCCTGACCGCAATCGACTAGGGAATACTTCTTCCAGCGTGAGATGGAGTTCAATGCGATTGCATTACAAAAGCTCCGGTTGGCGAACCAACAGTCGTCTCACTCGACAATCTTCTTCGTACAAAAATTGGATGCTGTTTTTTCGGATTTCTAATATACTCCTTTTATTTGAACATTCATATGTAAATGTTATGACACCATCTGTTGAATTCGGAAATCAATTTCGAATCATTATGAGATGTTGGGAAATCGATTCATGTGTATTAAGAGCTTATGTGCTCCAATTTAATATTTTCATGTAACTGAACCGAATAAATATTCTCCGAGAATGAGCTTAATTTCATTTTTCTGATCTTTCAATTTCATTTGAATTGTGAATTGGAAGAGAAAGTATAGGTGCATCTTAACAATACCGGAAGACAGGGAAAGGAAATCTAGACGGTTCCATTCATGCATGAAATATGATATGAAATTTGTATCCTCTGTGATGATTTATCAACGTTTATGTTCCTTTATAATATGCGAAGAGAAGGGGAGATTCTCATTGGAATAATGATCTGAAATTCCCCAAATCGTCTGAAATTATAGCTCACTCACTTTTTTTTCATGGTCAAATTTGAACAATATCAAAACAGTGAATACCTTCTTACACAAATTCCTCAATCCCGGGTTTTGATGATGAATTTTGAATCCAGCGAATTTCAATGCAGGTTTTTCAAATACTGAAATAATTGTTCATTGTAAAGATCACCCATAGCCCGAAGAAAACATGGAGCTTCACCCTGGTGAAAGAACAAACCCTTCAATCCTATTAGAAAAAAATTAGGTAATGGGAAATAAGGTGTGTTTTTGTCAGTCACCCCATTATACCGATTCGAAAAATGATTTCTCCTTTCCCCCTACATATGGAAGATTAAGAAATTTCTGCCACTTTGAGCAGCAAAGGAGGAGGAAGTAGCTCCTCTTTTGCCCTTCAAAGTGGCTCAAATTTTCTGATCTTCCATATAAAGGGGGAAAGGAGGAATCATTTTTCCACTCGGGATTTCCTATTGTTTGAAATTGAATAGCAAAATATATAAAAGCTCATTGAATCTCATGCCTTATTTCATCACTGAACCTCTCTCTATGGAACATAAATTTCGAGCATTTGGTAATGAATAATTTATTCCAAGAAACGCTAATATTATTGCTTAATGATTTCTATGGAAACAGAATGAGTATCCAATGATATACAATTATCAAAAAACGAAGGTCCAATTCCAAAGTTTAGAACTGTGATAAGAACCCACCATTTAAAATTGAGTAACTAATAGTCATTCGAACCCTTTTTTAATTCTTGGATTAAGTATTTTCATTCTGTTTCATGAATCGTCAAAAGTGCCATCTCGTGAACAGCAGATAAGTTTTTGTTTGTTTCCATCCGTTTCCATTGGACTAACTTCATCAAGAATATGAGCATTATGAAAGATTTTAATTATTTCAAAGAGTGACGGTATCATAAAAACGGTCACGAGATTTCACTTTTTTAAAAATGCATGCGTGAGGAAATAACTGATTTCAGGATTATAAAGGAGCCTGAGTATAGCTACTGATTCATTATTTCTGAACGATGGGTTCTTATCGCAATGTGCAAAGTACAACGCTCTGGAAAACATATTAATAACAACATTATTTGAGTTCGAAACATAATGACATTTAAGTGAATTTTCCTTTGAATCTGTTTACGATTGATTTTTATTTCAAGGATTGAATGATGAAAAACATAATAGCATTTAATGATCTCCCACATATTTTCCGATTGAATTCCAATTATTTTGAATCCCAAAAATGTTGATAGGGAATAAAATGGAACTGAAAAAAGCACACTTTATTTCCTATTATTTGTTTTTGTTCTAATAGGATGCAAGAGGTCTTTTGCACCAGGGCAGCGAACCTTCAAATTAGATCTATACAGAAGGTTCATGAAAGCTCACTTTTAACCTTCAATTGGTATCGTTGGTTCCTTCTCCACCCCAGAGAGACGGAAGGGTAATCAGTGCAGAGATGTATGAGTACAAAATGTCCTCGAATCTAATTAAATGGAAGATTCGAAGCATAAAAATCTGTTCCTTATCGTTATCACAGACCACGATACCAAATAAGGGTTGAATTCACAAACGTTCGACGAAGGTTCCACGAACGTTGAAATGTCCACCTCCAAATATTTCTAGAAAACGTAGATGGAACGTTCATTGAAGATTCATCGAAGGTTTAACAAAGTTTTACAAAAATATCTATGGTAATAACAATTTTTAGCAATTTACATGAATAATCCATCAATCAGTGAACTTGAATCAACATAAATTAATATAAGTATAGATATTTTTGTGAAGCTTCATCAAATCTTGAACCTTGAAAATATTTCAAGACAGACATTTCGATGTTTATAGAACCTTCGTCAAACGTTTGTGAAACTAAAAGTGAGCTTTCATGAACAAATTCAATCCGAACGTTCGCTGAAGCTCAATGATCTCTTCGGGGCATAGAAAATACACTCGAATCGAGTTACTCCTGTACTTCAGTGAGAAATTCAGCATACATTTTGTATGAGAATTGTTTGAACAGAAGCAGATGATTATTTGTCAACACGTTCAAGAAATTTGGATTGTCGCACCGTTGAGTTTCATGCAGCACATTTGTATGATATCACAAATTGATATATGTTTTTAATTAAAATTTCATTGGGTTGAGTCCTTGACACTCAAATAAATTTTTAAGCTACGTGAACAACTTTTCCTTCTATCAAATGTCGTAGAAAATTCAATGGACCATTCCTATGAGTGTATCACACAAAATTTTGAACCCACAATTCCATTATCATTAACTTCCCTATCATTTCCTATCTCTAAAGACCAATCACTATCTCTCTTACTTCAAATGACAACCCATCGTTTACAGTTACCTCCGATTACCAGGAATCACTCACGGTTGTCTTAAATCGTCTTCTAGTATCCTCTATCGCCCGCAATTATCTTCAATTATTCACCATTCTCGAACAATGTGTTTTACAACCCCATTTCAATTCTCATAATTGGCAATCCAATATTTTTCCTGTACACTTCGAATAAGTTTTGAACATCGTGATTACACAATTAGAAACCGTTCTGCTTGAATGATACGTTAAAAAATGCTTGATATTCAACAATAATTACTAGTAAGAATCAAAATGGAAATGCCAGAAATGCTGTAACCGAAGTCTTCAATAGTGTACGAAGAAAAAATTGCTGTGATTATAGTACAGCATTGAATTTCTGTGATATATATCAAAATCCTTGTTCAATCAACCAAGGTCTCCGACAAAAATCCAAATTTGCTGCAATGTTCACGGGAAATACCATGAATCTAATGGATATTTTAGTATAATTTAATGTTATCCCTATATTTATCAGAGGGATTGTAGATTTTACAGCAAATTCCTCTCCGTGTGGTGTAAGTAACAACCTGTATGCAGAAATATCGTTGATTCTAATAGTGATCGCGAAAATATTATTGAAAACTGTTGAAATTCAATGGTTTAAACTGTTGAATGATATTTTCGTGATCGCAATCAAGACCAACAGCATTTTTTCGTAAGAAAATGACGATTCGCGGTGAATTCTTGTTGAGAACGTTCGAAAATATTCCACTATCTGCTTCCATGTGTACTAACTTTTTTTAAGTTTGTAACATATAAGCTGGAAAAACATAGAGACCGGTGAATATTTTACAAACTCTTTAATTCCCTAAAGTATTTATACTCAGGTTTCTGACATATTATAGTGCTTCATTATGATTATCGCGTTGGTAAATTTAATTACCTTCAAATTAATAGTTTCTATTATGCCTCTTATTCGCCAGTTCTCCTTATCTCTGATCATAACTCGATGCTAATGAGGAGGGTATCCCTCTTCTCACCTCCATTAACCTCACTGGAGACCGCGAAACACTCTGCGGAGGCTGAGCGCTATCGGAAAAGTTGACCAGGGAATGCCCACCACTGTTTTCAAATAGATCCCGTGAAAACAGTGGATACTTCCTTATTCGCGGTTGAAACCCGTGAATCGAGGTGAAGTGCCAACCACTCTCGAGGTACATACCCTCTTTTATATCCGCTTGAATTTACTCTCACTTTTCGGGCGCGCAGTTGGGACGCGAAGCGCCTCGCATTCAAAAGTGGAATCACCTGTTTAAAGTGGACACGTTCGGTGAAGTATTATACCACCTTTGCTTCGTCGCCTCACGTGTTATGCGTGCTCGTGCTGTCTCTTTCTATTACGGCGACTAATCCATTCCGCCACACATAATTCGACTTCCAATATTCGTAGGTGTTGAATTTGTTTGTCACAACATTACTGAAGAATCTGGTTATGTGTGAACGGTGTTTGGAATTTAAAAATTCAGAAAGGAGCTTGTCTGCTTCTAGTGATATTTTCCCTAATTTCGAGTCAACTCCCACTCTTTTGGAGTGAAGAATTCACTATAATTGAACACGAGCATTCAGCATCGCCATAATTGAATACTGTAACTGGAGTGATTATGAATTCCTAACTTCGAACTGCAAAATATCATCCTACACTGAAAATTCCACAAACTCACTTCTGAATGACGTGAAAGGGAAATCACGGTCAGAAAATTGTAAAGCTTACAATGCTTATATGTGTGTGAGTAAAAAGTCATGAGAATGTGAGGGAATAGTGATGGATTACATGCAGCGTATAAAATTCCCAACATGTTCAGAAATTTATGGTGAAAATCTAAAACCAATGTCTGCCATATTTTACTGCAACTGTCATCTGCATTTTCAAACAAACTTTATTGAATGTTCAGGAAACGATCTTGTAACTCCAGAGAATTGTGTAAAAACTCAGTCAAATATTCCTGAGAATTCAAAAAACAGTTACTTTGAAAAAATTACCAGAACTTCTCTTAGAAAATTTTGTTGAAACTTAAGAAAATCAACCGAATTTTCAGAGCACTCTTCTAGAATTTAGTTGAAATTCCTTAAAAATCAGAAGAATTTATCTGAAAATTCAGAAAAAAGTGTTTATAAAAAATTACAGTTACATTTTCTGAATTTTCAGAAGGAATTTTTTCACAGTGTTTACAGTTGAATATCCTGATTCCATATTCAAGCATAACAAGTGCAATTTTGAATGCTGAATGACGAGTGAATGGAGCGCCATTCGCAATATCTGTTGGCGAGTGAGGCATAATTCGATCGCATGGAAAGAAATTCCTAACTGTATCATCTTTGTGAACTAGATAAACAAATGTCGGTTCAGCACAACCATTTTTTTGTGACTCATTCAGGCATTGAGTGATAATGATGATTGTTTTGTGGGCAGAAACTACACCAAATTTGGATGAGTAGCTGGCCAGTTTAAGAGAGGATTTATCTCCCAATTTCTACCGGGAACAAATTCATTAGTCTTTCCCGCTCCATCATCGCTCTCAATTGGTGCTATTTGTCTGACAGTTATCAAACATCACTGGGTCTCAAAAATCGAAGGAATCCTGAAATAACAGAGAAATATATCTTCGTAATATTTTCATCGAAACCTCCAGAAAATCAGAAATGGTTAAAAACCTTAGAGATTTTCGGGATATTCTGCTCGACAAAAAATGATGTTGATATTTTTGTTCTTGATGACCAAAAATCAGCTATGATAGCTATTCTGTGGCTGCGGCAGCAGAAGGAATTTCTATGATAGCTAAAATTTAGCTGTTACAGTAATATTTTCGACTACCCAAATATCAAACACACGAAATAGCTATCAAATTTAATTCCTAGTTACCATCCAACAGTCCAGTAAAGCGCCCCTAAATTTGCGTTCATGGTAACGTAGTAGCTTCCGCAGGATTTTTGCACTGCTGACTACCACACTGAGAGGAAGTATTAGTCACTGTTACCCAAGAAAAATAGTACAAAAGGACCCAACTATGTTTTTAGTCACCATTACCATTTTTTGATCACCACAGCTATTTTTATAGTAACCATGACTGTAAAAATGTAGTTGTGTCCCTTTGGTAGAATTAAACGATTATATGTCTCCCAGTGCATAGCATATACACGGAGAGAAATGTATTTGGAAAAATTACCATTTTGTTCGTAAACTAGAAAAACTTGTGATGGTAAAAATCTGAATTAATCTCGATTTTCACCATCACAGCTAGCAATGATTAGGAGTCATGTTATAAGTTATTGTCTGGTTTTCCGAATAGTTCTAGTTTACAAATAAAATGGTAATCTTTCCAGATAAATTTCCTAGTAAAATACTACCAAGCCACTCCCATTTCAATACACAAATCAAGCAATGTATACAAGAAGCACTGCCCTAATCTTGCTGACTGGGACCTTTCGGACAAATGGCGCTGATTGAGGTAATAAGGCAGCAAAGACTGGATTGTTCGCGCCAGAATTTGGCAAATGCATCCCGGCGATTCGTTCATCTTCGGTGATTTCCACATAGGAAATACTCCAACTCCGCTTACACAGTAAAAAGTCGGACCGAATGTGACTGCATCTTACTAAAAAACTTGACTGAAATTCAGCCTTTTCCATTGTGTCGGAATTTGTTCTTCGTGCTCATTTTCAGTTGAAACAGAGCTAGTTTTGGCTGCATCTCAAAATCAGCTTATAATCAGGATGAAAGTAAGTTTTACTTTCTATAATGTATACACCAGACAACGTGGAAATACGTGCAAACATTATCCGATTGAATACATGCCCTCTGGTTTTGATCCATCAGATTCACCTCCTATCCACTCGATTCAGAATCGAGAACCTGTTTGAGATTTCTTGAGAACACTTCGTGCATTTCGACCTGAGAAAGCACGGCAATGGAGGAAATCAAACACAAAGAAATTGCATACTCTTTAATTGGAAGAAGGTTAGAATTTCAGAGCCGAGTGACCGATTTGATTCAATTCTCTCTCATTATTCCAATTCAATCAGCTCCCATATCGGTATCTGGACTCAGAGATAAAAAAGAATCCTCCTTTCATGGTACATTCCATACCCAGCTGATCGCAATCTCTCAAAAACACGGAAACAAAGAGATCGTCCGCTCAAGACTATTAGTTTTCATCAGATCCTCTCTCTTTCACATCGACAGACTTAGAATGGAACAGCAATTCGCTTTTACGCTCAAACAAAGTGGGAGTAGGAAACGTGTAAAAAGCAGCTTCTAAAGCTTTTTTTATCCCAAAGAATATCAATAATATTACGTTTTATTACAAGTACAATACTCATTGAAAAATAAGAGCACTTTCAAAGGTATATATCAAAGAAAATGCCTGACTGTTCTTTGTATTCCTCAACTCCACATATGCCATGATTACTTTCTGTATGACATGATTCAGAATGCAAGAGAAAAACTGTTGATTTGTTGCAAGAAAAACATTCTTCCTACATATCTCTCTCTCAGAGGAATGAATATATTTTTCTATAATATGCACATATTTCATTAATAATTTATCCACGTTGGTTCGTTTCGCAATGAATTCATCAGAATTCAAAAATCACTGTATTGACTCATCCTTTGAATGTACTCCAACTGCGTATCCGACTTCATTCCACGGCAATTCAAATACTGATCAATGATAAATGTTATGTTGAATAATGAATGAAGTTCGAAATAGTGATTTCAAAGTATCCAATATGCATCGTCCGATACGAAATTTCAATTAGAATCAATAATGCTTGATCGGTATTATATCCTTTTTATTGAATTATTTTTTAATCTTTCTATTCCATGTTATCATTATACAATTATAATTTACGGTCCAGATAAAGCGTTCTTCCAGTATCGATAAAACGATTATCCAAGTGATGAATCAATGAGATTAATGATGGTTCGGGGACTGAGGAAATAACGGATTTTTGGAACTGCATTTCAATGGAACGATAAAGACAATACGTTGTAGGAACAAACTTTCTATGTTGAATAATATTTCTTGAAGCATTGTGAATATGGATACACGTGCTGCACGAAGCATCAAGTTTTTTCCAAATTTATGATACGCGGAAATCATTTTTCAGAGAAATAATACCCCCTTTGGTATCGATGAACAAAGATACACTGAACACACGTTTGGATATTGTAAAAAGAGTGATTCGAATCTTTCTGAAATGAGAAAAATGTTTGTTGCATCGTTGTTTAATATGGAACTGATGTAGGAGACCAATCGATATCTAGTTTGATTACAGACTTTTATGGCACAGTTCGTATTCGGGTTTCGCTCTTCCCAGCGAGAGCAACGAACTACACTAAGCTGACAGTTTTGTCTTTTTATTTTTTGAGAAAATTCCAGCTGTTATCGAAGTTTATCATTGATTTTTCTGTTATCCTTCGATTCAATATGAAATGGAATGGATATACCTATAGTATCGAACGAAGATTAGATGATATTCGTTCGATGCTAGGTATCTAATACTTAAGTTGGTTTACAGAGAGGTTTTTAAAGTCTTATCAACGGTGAAGGATTGAAATACCGTAAAACGTGGTTATACTTTTCTTGAAGACTTTATTCAAATCGTTTTCTCGACCCTGTTCAGAGTATCCCGTTGGTTTCTTTGTTGCTTCAAAGTGAAAATCAAAATGATTTCTTCAAATGATATCATGTTTTTTTTAATTTGTGAACCTTTGTATATACACCATTGATTTCATGTATCAAATTCTATCCCATTTGAGAGATGTTGAATCTATGTTATAAAGAATTGTTCAAGTTTTAATTCGAAAGAGATGAATTCACTATAGTAATCACAAACGAGGATATTTAGCAGCCAAGCACGTATGAATACCTTTGAAGAAGAGCAAAAAACTACGTGTTCACGTCAAGAGTTGAATACAAATTGAAGACAATCCACATTCCCAAATATCGAATGTGAAATTGAATCATACTCGTCTATCAGTTTAGTATGATTTATGTAACGATGCATGAAGTATTACGCATACATGGATATGAATTTTATGAGTAAATTTCCTTCCTTGAAACGTTTATGAGTTGCTATACCAGTTTCGAATGCAGTCATTTCAACTAGAGTAACTTAGAGAACGTTAGAGACTTCCTACAACCGTGGTAAAAGAATTGCAAACATGATTCGATAAAGATCCCAGCCAATCGACCTGTCCGCTTACGATACACCTAGGAGTCGATTATCCCACAGTGGTTTGCTGTTTGAACACAATGGAGAAGATTCAAAGGGATGCGAACTGCGTGCCTCGTCAGTCATTCGAATAGACACGAATTACCAATCGATGCAGCGGTGATCTCTCCTTGTTAACCTAGCAAAGAAAGATTCCTGCAGGCGTATTATTGATGCCTACGTGAAGCGAATGTGTTTTTGATCATTCTGAATGACAGACATCGAAATTATGTGATCGCATAAACTATTGGATGATATACTTTTCTTCGAAGACTCACGAAATGAGTAGAAGAAGTGCTCGGGAAATTATTGCAAAATTTGGATTGAAATTACAAACAAATTTCGACATTCTTTTACAAATTTTACAGGACTCGAATGAGATATTAATGAATTTATGACTGCTTTCATCAGGATTTTTATGATACTTTTAGTAGGATTGCTGTTAGGTTTAGGTTGACTGTTTTAAAAGTACGTCATCAACGAAAAATCTATTTAGTCTCTGAGAAATTCTCATTAAAAGGAGTCTATGATTAATTCAGATAACATCAAAGGTACAGGACTGATTTTCAAAAGATTTTCTTGGCTCACTTTTTCAAGGAACAGAATAATCTCAAAGACAGTTTTTCATGAATTATTCATCTCCACCAGATTTTTTGGAATGAATTTCCATCGCATCGAAGTAAATTCCCAGTTTTCAGGATTGAAATTTTTATCTCTTGAATAGTTACAATATTTTGCCATTCCGTCACCCGATAAGAAAATACGTGCTACATCGCTAATAAGGAACCTCACCTATTACAAGATATTTTTTCTTTTTTTAATCGATTCTCTCATAGCAAGGTTTTGACTAGGTAGGAAATTTTTCTCTGACACAGCGAAAATCGAGTTTCACGTACAAAATAGCTGAATTTTTTTCTCTCGGACGTGTAAGTGGTTCACGTGAGAATAGATTCTTTTTGAAAAGATGATCAACAATTTCTCGATCATTCATTGTTGCATATTTTGAATTTTCATAACAATGCTTAATAGCAGAATCGCATGGGGTTTGATCGTCAGAGTAATTCAAGTCTATCAATTTAGAGTTCACGGTATTCATCATCTTCCATTGTGAGTAACATAGAATCCATGTAGTAGAACAACATTCATCGTGGGTAAATTACGATTTGAGTGGTGCGTGATGCGTACCAGAAAAATCCATCCAAGATAATATATTGCACCACAATCGTGTTCATTAGATATAATGGAATTATTTGTATCGTAGTATATTACTGACAACTTTTCAACCCTGTGATCCGTAACTATTCATCAGTTACAATGAATAATGAGTTTTCTTAATAGGAATTGAAAAGATTTATGACAGATTTTTATATATAAATTGAGAAAAAACGAGTGAGGAATTGGTTTGTGTTAACATTCAATTAATTCCTTGTGGAATTGACACAATTTTGGTACACACGAACGACATGATGCATACAAATGAGCTTTGTGACATTACATCTATGTTTCGTCTTTCCACCCCTAAGAGAACAGCAGTCTTCGTGTCTAAATATTTTGGAAGTTTAAACAGGAGAATAGATCATGGTTTCTCTCATTTGCTCACGAATACGCTTATACGTAGCAGCTCTCTGTTTTTCTTTTCCTGGTAGATCAAATTTTCCGATGAGATTGTATTTATTCTCTCTATTAAAAATCTTTCATGGTAAATTGAAGAATTTCGTCATTCAATAGGATTTATGATATTATTTTATAGGATCCCAAAATTAAACTACTGATATCACAATAGTCATGGCTTCGAACCGATAAGAAAAATTATTGATATAAATATATTCACCTTTGATGAATGAACATGAACCCTTTTCCGATAGGATAAATAATGTTTTAGAAATCAATTATTTATCATTATTTCGAATCTACTGGTGACAAAGAGATGTCCAATATATCAGGCCATTCGATATATCCGTAGGATAAGTGAGAAAAAAACAAAAGTTTGACAAAACTCGATTTTATTATTCAACATACACTGAAAGAAAGGGTCTATTCAAATATTCGACAGCTAGGAAATTTAGTAATTGTGAATAAAAATTTAGTTGCGCTAGCTACATTTTATTTGTCATAACTATATTCTTTATTCCCATTGAATAAACCATTTCATTCATATTTCAGACAGCTAGCCTTTTATTTACCCCAACTAGAGTTTAGTTGGCGTAAATAAAAATCTAGCTGCGGCAACTAACATTTAGTTGTCCCAACTAGGTACCTTTCTCTCAGTGTAGTTGCCTTCGAGGGTGATGCAACGAGTATAGCGATTTTCTAACTTTTCGATACCACGTTTGTAGTGCGATTTCTCTTTCTCTTCAAAATAGGCCTCAGTTTCAGCGATTACTTCATCATTGGACTTGAATTTCTTTCCAGCAAGCATTCTCTTGAGATCTGAAAGCAGGAAAAAGTAGCTTTGGGGGCTAAATCTGAAGAATATGGTGGGTCGGTAAGCAATTCGAAGCCCAATCGTTCATGCGGTAAATGTTGAGTAGTAATAACACTGGAAGGATTTTTTTATAAAAATTACCGTGAAATTTCAGTAATCGAAGGACAAATAGAAATTCTTCCAAAAAGTACTGTGCAGCTTGTAAAAATGAGTGAATTTCCAAACAGTTGAGAGTTATATTTTGCACAAGTTTTATAGAATACACAGTAAGATTGTGAAAAATTTCCACTTCACTGAAATTTCGCGGTAATTTTTCAAATAAAATTCTTTCAGTGGAGGAAAATGGATCTGTACACAAAATTTAAGCAGTTCTTGGATTTCTTCAAATCTTTTAGATGACTCTGTTATTAGCTTCTCCTGAACTTACAATCATGATAAATAAGTTTATTCATGGAATATATGAACTATGTATCACAGTGAGTATTCTACGAAGGCATACGACGGAGAAGAATATTTGAAACTCGCTATCCCATAATTTATAATTACAGATACAGGGTGATTCATTGAGGTTTATTTTCTCGAAGAATGAGATCTCTCAATTGATGTATTCCTCCGAATAAATTGTCACGATAGATCGATAATATTTCGAGTTGAGAAATTCCTCTCACTCGAATTTTAAAGGAAAGAGCTTGTTACTATATCGTTTATATATACATTCAAGGCAGATGGTTGAAGGTTGACATAACTTATTTTCCCATCAACGTCCCTTAATGGTATTCAAGCGAAGAGCAAGAAAATTTTTCACACCCTGTGCTGTTTTTTTTTCCTTCTTTCTTGCTCTCATTCCTCTGGCACGAAATTTTGACGAGATATGAGATGGTGAAGAATTTCATAGCTCAAGTTGCTGTTTTAGAAGTCCTATAATCTTTTGTGGAGTAGTCTGGAAAATCGTTCAACACACTATGTGCTATGTAGGATCATGTTTCTCGATAATTCAACACTGCGTGAGTGGAATAGTATATGTTACAAGATATTCTCAAACAACTTATTAGGATCCGTTTCATCCACTTCAAGTCAACTGCATGTTTGATTCCAACTTCTGGTTGAAAGAAACGAATAATTCTGACCAAATCTCATCAGCTAATGAACTCATGAGTTGAATGAAACTATTGTGGAGACCAATTTACGATTGAATCTGATCGGGTAGTTGGAAGGTTGATTTTTATTCGTGAGTTGGGAATGGATAGCGTATGACTGACAGAAGCGAATGAGATACAATGTGCAGTATACATATTGAATGAGCAGCTTTAGTTTGCGAGGGAATGGAAAATATGGCAACGCTTTCACGATCAGGATTTACATATTCTTGACTAAATAAAATGATGCTATAGAGAGTGGGTGCAGCTGTGATCATACATTGATGTATGTGCGATCAAAGCCTCATCCTTTCTAGCAAGTGAGACAGGTAAGACTTCTTGTGGATGTCATGAACTTTTTGAGAGTTCTATAAAAAGTATTGATAAGTTGATTTGTAAATGTTCTCAAATTGAGCGTATTTTCAGTTGTATGGGAATCGAGGACTGCGTGAAACATACGATAATTCAATTTACAATTTTGCAACCTGGGGAGTCTAGGTAAAATCAGGGTTGAGAGACTTGTAGTCGATTTTCAAGGGGCTTACATTGGACTTTTGAAAGAATTACAAAACCCGAAAGAACGTGAGAAATCCATGGAAAATCAAGGAGTAGAGATGTCTAGGGCTGCACGAGAGCACGAGACCAGTATCGATATCGTCTCGGATAGTCGAGACAAATAGTCAGACTTAGAGTTGGAGACAATAGTGAAAAATGTGTATGTTCTCTGAAGTATACATAGCACCGACGTTGCCACGTTTGGATTGCGACATTCAATGTGCATCAACTCATCCCAATTGATCCCCAAATCATCCAAGAATTATAGAGAATTCTTCGGGAACGCACTAGATTATTACAGACTTCCTTTTGACTTCTTATTGTAAACGGTTTTTTTTCAGAACTATAAACCATATCAATGTCATTCTGTACATAGCACTCTTTGCCCTGTGCAAAAAAACCGATAGAAACCGACAGGCCAAATCCTATCGGAATCAATGATATACTATCGATTCCTATAGTGGTTGGCGTCACAGAATTTGATGGGTTCTATAAGATTCTATGAGGAATCCGATATTCTATGGGTTCCTATCGGTACCCTAGTCGAAAAATTTGGACGGTTTTTGTCCTCATATTTCGTTTTTGGACTGATTTCATCCTGATTGTTGAATAATGCCGACAAAAACAGTACTTTTTCATAATTTCAGTCTGAATTTCTCCTCCAACGAATGAAAGTGTTCGAGAAGAAATTCAGATTAAAATCATGAAAAAGTACTGTTTTTATCCGCATTATTCAACAATCAGGACAAAATCAGCCTAAAAATAGAATGAGAGGACAAAAACCGTTCAAATTTTTGGACCCGGGTATCATCTACAAACCCTGATGGATACTGACAGGAATAAAATATCCTATCGGTTTGTATGGTGAATGGGAATCTATCGGACCTTTCAGCCAGGGGGTCTAAAAGATATGTTCAGAAATGATTGAGAACAATGCGAGAAATTTTGTGCAACACAAGAAGATATCTTTCAGAACTCTTACAATGTTTTTACTTCTAAAAGGTATCTCCAAGAACGTTTCAAGAAATCTCTTAGAAGTTCCTAAGGCCCTGTCTGGATGCAAATATTCCAACTTGGGGTCGAACAGGGTCTTGAATAAGTCGATTTTCATTTTTTCCCGGGGATATGTATGATATAGTGTGCATATTTTATAAATATGGGAAATTTTCTGTATCATATGAAACATTTTTATATGTAAAATTCGATTGAAAACAAAATTAATACTGTAAAAAGTCAGATTGAATGTGGTTGCAACTTACTTTAAAATTTGACTAAAATTCAGTGCCTTTCATTGTGTCGACATTTGTTTTCCATGCTCAATTTTAGTGGAGACAGGGCTAGCTTTAGTTGCACCGTAAAATAAGTTGATATTCAGAAAGGAAGTGAGTTTCACTTTTTACTGTGAAATACTGGTACAAATTTTAAATCATGAATGCAGAATTTTTATATCGAGACGATATCGATACCAGTCCAACGATATTACACGATACCGAGACGATATTTTCTGAAATATCGTCTCGTCTCGTCTCGATTGCACTCCTGGAGATGTCTGGTAGACTCTTAGAGGATTTTTGTGGAAACCGAACATTAGGCATTTATAATGGACTTCTCAGGCATTCTATGGATCCAGTATGATTTGGAAATAACGTAAAGTCTTCACGATTACTTCACTTGGATGAAAAATTTTGTGAACATAGAACTTTTTCAGGGTTTTACAAGGGGTCAAAGTGGGGGAAAAATACGAAAAGCTGTTTTGCGCTAATATTTATGCTTCGTGATCCTCCAAATATTCCATCAAATTTCGAACCGATATCTCCGAGGGAACATGACGCGAGGATGGGTCAAGTACATGACCCGGAATTACATGAACTGATTCCTAAAAGGGTCAAACTTTTTTCGCTATTATGTATTTTGAGACTCCATGAAGAGTTCAAAACAACTCAATTATGGAAGATTTTTGGGGAAGCAGCGAGGAAACATTTAAGAGACTTGGAAAATTCATCAAAAACTTTTCGTGTTCTACTTTTTTGGATCTCCCATGTACTAACAGTGACTTTATGATTACAAGAGGATGTCAGAAGTGTCTCAAAAGGTCACTTGGAATCCCACAAGCTTGACTGTCTCCAAACTCTTTCTGTACTTGTGGATCACGAGATATTTTTGGGCGCTCGTCAGTAGACGTTTCCACGTCCACCAGGAATCCCTCATGCTTGAGTTCCCCCGTACTTCTTCTGTACTTGAAATTCACTTGGTATTTTCAGAAAATTCTCAGGAATTTGTTGAGAAAATATAAGCACCCAGGTAGCTTCATCTGAGAGAATTTTCTTTCGTGAAAAACGAAAATCCGAAGGGTTTATAAATGCGCGTGCAGAGTCCGAATTTTGAATTTCAAAAACAGCTATTTGAAGACACAACAATTTTCTAAAGTTCACGCACAACCTCGCTTATTTGATTCTCCCCAGATGTTCCATATACCTGAACAAAAGTACCAATCCAATACCGATCCGATTTCCCCCAAGTCGGATTCGGTACGAATATTAACAGCCCATAAAAAGTCCTTCGTATTTGATTCCGTCCAAAATTAGGTGAGTCCTGCAAAAGTGCATGGAAATCCTTCATACTAGACTCTCTTCGAACTTTGCTTATACTTGCGAATCACGTTATATGCCTTCGAGATCGTCAAAAATTGGTTGAAAGTCCGTAGTTCTTCTCATATTCGCACAGAAATCACAAATGCTGAACTTTTGCTGGACTTTCCAAGTGCTTCCAGCCTACGGAATAGTGTAAAAAATCCATCAAAACTTCCTGACAAGTATACAAAGGAATCCGATTTGTTAACCTCCTCTGCACTGCTTATGTACCTGTGAGTGACACAGCAGTTTTGTGAAATTCAACTCTATACTGAGAACAAGATTTCTTCCACACTGTAAAAAATAATCGGAATTTTCCTGTGTATATCAACCTGAAAATTTCAATGACTGATTGGGAAATCAATTTCCAGTACATTTGTATATGATGTCCTATAAATTCATTTGAAAATTCCAATCTCTATGGAATTCTTCCCAACATTTAACAGTAAATTTCCGGAGAAGTTCGGAAAATTTCTAACGCATGTATGTGTTAATTACTCTACATAGATATATAGGAATTTTCCCATAGAAATTTTTTACAGTGCAGTCCAATTAATAGTCATTTGTCCTATACCGAAGAAATATTTATTAGAATGAACAGAATATTTTTACACAAATAACCATTCATTTGACTGGGATAAATTTTTTCTCAGTGTACAGAAAAGAGTTCCCAGAAGTGACCAGTTTTGTTTGATCTCGAACCGAGTAGAATCACTGATCTTGCGTATGGCCGTTACAACAGCCTGACTTCTTTCTTTGATGGAGTGATTTTCTCACCTATGAGTTTGCAGACAAGTATTACCCTACTCTTCTTATACCCGTACGCGCTTGCTTACTCTTAACTGCTGAGCGCAAGACAGTGGCTCGCAACACTTAACGTTTACGTGAATTGTGTAGACAGACCATCAGGCCGGACACGGTCGACAAAGTACCCCACCGACTTTACACTAAAGCGTCGCTCGGCATGCGTTTTCCCGCTCTACCGGTGGGGATTCAGGAGACTTTTGATACGCTTGGTTATAATATACGTGGTATGACAATGAAATGTCGCCACGAGCATCGTTTTGTATTAATATAGTAGAAAAGTTCTGACGTATTATGGTATTATCAAGCATAGATGAAATGCCTCGAAATTTTGCCCCAACTCAATGGTATAATAACGGATCTCGTCACATTGTTGAGTAAGTTTTTAAAGATCCGGACATTCCTTTACCATATCTTTATTGCCTCAACATCAAATCTTTTTTCATCCCCTTCATTTCTTCACCTACTTTCCATCTTTCATCTACCGAAGCTCAAAGCGGAGGATTGTGTGTCTTGTGCAGGTCGTCAGAAGTTCATCAAGAACCCCAGACAGCACAAACCTTTGGAACATAACATCCTTGTCATCTTTAGAAGCAAGTACCTGTGGAAGATAACATATATGGTATCTTTGAGAGCTTCGTGCTGTCCGGGACCCGAATTTTTCATATTCTTCTAAGTTACGTGATATTTCAAAAATTCTATCAATATTGAACTAAGAATTCTTCCAGTTGACCTTCCCCGAACTCCTCATGTACTTCCCAATCACTGCGCATTGTCAAATCTTTCAACTCTGACTTCCCATGGGCTACCCATGTATACTTTCTCAAATTCCTAATGAACCAGACTGCGAATTCAGCCTGACATAAATGAAACTGCAGTCTACAACACTGAGAGAAATAATGATTAATATCAAGAATTTAAATTCATGAATACTGCCAAGAATACAAATTCTTGATTATAGCTAATATGTTATTGGCCCAAAAGAAATTTCCTTGAATCGAGAAATATTTCCTTGATTTAAGAAAATTTCTTTTGGGCCAATAACATATTAACTGTAATCAAGAATTTTTATTCTTGGCAGTATTCATGAATTAAAATTCTTGATATTAATCATCATTTCTCTCAGTGAACGAGGGAAAAATTTCCGGGAACAATAAAGTATTTAGTTAAATAGTCGCCATAAAATACTTCATTGATTCGAATAGACTTTCATTGACTCGATCAAATCTTCATTCAATCAAACAAATATTTGATATGCTATGAAATATTTCATCAATGGGAACAGTTATTTAATTGAGTCAATGGAAGTACATTCAAATCAATCAATTCAAGTATTTCATGGCGACTATTCAACTAAATATTTTATTGTTCCCAGGAATTTTTTCTCTCGATGTACTAAATGAGATTCTATTATCTAATTAATGTGCGAATTGAACATTAAAATCTAAGGTATTTACGAGGGAGAATGTGTACAATGAGGGCCTGATAGAACCACAAGAATGAATCAGCATTTCATTAACAATAATTGTTAATAATCGAACTGAGAACAATCGAGCTGATTACGCAATGAGATTCAATGAACGTTACATAAACGGAAATCTTGGTGACACTTTTACTGGTCATGATTGAATTAGATGCAATCTGAACAATTCTCTGGAACATGAAACAAATTAAGATTATATCTATTGAATCCGATTGGTCTCATCTAGTGACGTCAAAAAGGGCCGATTCGTGAACCACATTGATTATTTTTTATAAGACAAATGTTCAGTTGTTGTAGATTTTCACAAAAAATCATATGATTGAAGTTTGAGTTGATTCTAGAACCCTTTCAACCTTCACGTATATAAAATATGGATAAAGATTCGATGAATCTTCTATGAAAAAAGAATCGATCGTTTTCTGACATTCCACTTCACAAAATTCGACATCGTACTCCATACACTGTAAAAAATAATCGAAATAATTCCGATCATGCGATAGGAAATCAATTTTCGATCAATGTATATGAAATTTCCTTACAAATTTTACTAAAAATTCCAAACTACATGGGATTTTTACTATCATTTTCTAGTGAATTTCTAGATGTACGTGTTAATTACTCCCGAACATTTATGTGAAGTTTCCCATAGGAATTTTTTACAGTGTACTTTTTCATAGGTTTGATTTTTTGATTCCCAAATTATCGATTGGATTGCATTGAATCTACTATTCAATACCATAGGCAATTTTGTTGTCAGACTCTTGAACATTTTTAGAGTGAGATTACACTCTTCAACCACCCAGAAGGGAACCTGTCCATTTTTTGAGTGAAATTTTCACTGTTGAGAATACCATTGGAACTGGCCAAGTCTTATTTTTGAGACTCAATACAGTGGAACCATTGATTCATCATTTCTCCTTACAGATGGGTAATATTTATCAATATTGCTATGTTTTTATGGAACGTGTTCAAATTTCTATACATTTTTATAAAATTTTGATAGAAATTTGATATATATTTTACACAAGTATCGATAACTTCGACATCGCCCATTCCTCCTTCTTTAGATTTTTTGTGTGTGAGAGAGAGAGAGATAGAATTTTTTCATCGACATGAAAATGTTGTTGATTTTATGATGATTAATAAAATCATCACGCATTCAATCCCATGTGATGAAACTGGTTACTCTTCCAATCAATCTGATTCAAATTTAGAACCCATAGGTGATTCTTAGAGTCTTATCTACCGTATAGTACGTTGGATTGGCACGTCGGAATGAAATATTTAGTTGAATAGTCGCCATAAAATACTCAATTGATTTGAATAAACTTTCATTGACCTATTTAAATAACTGTTTCCATTGACGGAATATTTCATAGCATATTAAATATTCGTTTGATTGAATAAATATTTAATCGAGCCAATGAAAGGTTCTTCAAATCGATTGAGTATTTTATGGCGACTATTCGACTAAATATTTTATTGTTCCCGAAAATTTTTTCTCTCACTGCGAACGTTAATTTATAATAATGAGTCATTTACCGATTCGTTTCCCTCAAACGTTTTCCTGCGATTAACTTCCTCAAATAATCCTCAATCCTTAATTCGTATGCACAATGTTTTAATTGACTTTCATTAGATCGTGTGAATTCCAAGTTCCGCATGTAACATTGGTAACATTTCTAATCATTTTCGATAAGAAGCTAATTCTCTATCCTCCATCTCAGATTCGAAATTTCAGATTTTAATGTGCAATCCATAAATTCATTCTATGTGGATTTCATTTTGTAAAAAACTCATAAAATCTCAAAGAGATCCATGGTGAAATTTCAATGGTTACTTTGACTGTTGAATCCGAGCATCTATTATACGTGTCAACCCGATTGACTTCCAACGAATCCTTATCCTCATTGCAGTTCAATTATTATAGGTCATCAATGTTTTTGAGGATTTCTGATTAATCGAACGAACTTTGCTCAGAAGCATCAGTTTAATTCGTTATTGACATAAATTCGCTATATACGAACCTCGAAGAAGTATCTTATCGAGATTCAGATTCCAGACTCCATGTTCTTTTATATCCAATTCTTCGAAATTCGAAATCATGTTCTCAATAACTGGCGAAACTGAACCGTCACAAGAATCAATCCAGGAATTATCTATCGATTTTACTTACATTCCAACTCGCGTCAAGACGATTTGGATATTCCGAGTCGAAGAATTCGAGTAGAAATTCAACGAACGGAATAATTGTTCCCAAAGACAAAACTCGAGCGATGCTCAACAAAATGCGAATCTTTTGTATTGTTTGTTGGTGAAAAGAAACGTATCATCGTGTATCTTATACTCACCGTTGCGAACAAATATTTCAATATTTGAGGTAGAGCAAGAAATAATGGTCTACATAAATTACAAAAACATATTTATAACGAAGAAACGTTAAACGAAAGATACAAAAGTATCATTCCCCATTCTGAGCATTTCAAACGGCATACACGGCTGGCTCTGACAACGATCATTGTGCATTTGTCAAACTCATATAAACGGGTATACACGTATATATAGGAACATAGTCTTTGTGTTAAAAGTTTTTTGAAACACTCTTTTTTTTAAATACATGTCATAGCGATATATACATATATACGTTACAAGAAAAGGGAAAAACAAAACTCCCCCTCCGTCCTATCTTGCTCATACGCAGTTTGCATATAGGAAGAAATGGAACGAGGAAAACCAGACAACAAAATCTGTGTGATCATAATCGAGGTCAATGGAAAATAAAAATAAGGAAAAAAACACAACATTCCGCTTGGTCTCGTATGGATATCTTTTAGAATTTCATCTTCTTCTCATTCAGTCAGTTCCCTTTCCTCGCTCCTAACTTTTCAACCATTGCATCTTTATAGCAATGTATATTTTCATATATAGCAGTTAACCCCACTTTCCTATCGTGTTGCGGGGTTACCTCCTTCCATCATTTCCTCCTTCTATTTCTACCCCTTCTGGCCTTCTCCTGAAGGACTGCTGCGGTATTGATTCCCCTCGCGGCTGTAGCAAGCCGCTCGCTCTTCTCTCTTCCCTGTTCTCTAGCAGCAGCAGCAACACCACCACCATCGCTATCACTACCACCACCACCACCACCACTCTCCCTCACCCTCACCCTCGACATTACTACCACCACCGTTATCATCGCTACCAGTAATAGCACACTCTGGAGCTTCGCACGTCAGTAGTGGCCGGTGCTGCGACCGCGAAAGCAGGGACTCCAAGCTAAATTTCATTCAACACTGGTTCACTTTTCCAAAGAAAACATTTTTCAATTCAAATTATTTGGTATTGATTATTTCCGTTCGAGATGTTATCTCAATTCAAGTCGGTATTAAAATATCGCAAAATATTGGCAAATCCATCCGTTGTTGTACGATACCAAGGGTATTTCCGGTATAAAAGCGGAAGCACGTTGAAGATATAATTCCTCATTGAAGTTCCGTCAAGATCAGCTGATCGTTCGAGAGGAATATAAAACCACACCGAACAACAAAACACCAAAAACGTTTTTGTGTTGAGAAAATTGTTCCGATCAGTGAATAAATCAATCGATTAATTAACTTTCTAAGAATTGTGATTGTGTCGTCTTCGATCGAATGAGTCATTCTCCCCACCTTGACATCACATTCAAAATGATTATCAAACGCTTTCCCAGTATTCCTGATCCGTTACAAGGAACAATCGATGAATCGAAAATAGAATGGAATGTTAGTAAGGTTGCATCGAGTATCACGCAGGAATCCATGATGATCATAGAACGCTGATGATTCCCGATTATCAGTGAGTGAGTTGCACCGTTGAAACCCCTTTGTTTATGATATAGGATGATGACATAAATGATAACTCCTTCGATTACCAATAGAAAAATCTTCATCGAGAGATTCAATTGAATAAAGAACATGAAACGCAAAGAAGAAGGGAAGAGAATATTTTGAAATTCGCGCGTGAACATTGATTGGGTACCTAGATTTCCTTCTCTCTAACTTACGCATTGTTGCCTTAAGTTATAAATATATATCTACAAAGTAAATCGAGAAGAAAAAGAGCTTGTTCGATGGAACATTACGATCAATCAAATATTCGAAAGTTTTATGTGTCAGTGCTAGAGAAAGGAATGATTATTGAAAAGTAGAGAATAAGGGATACTTAAGAGTTACAAAAGATATATATATATATATATATATATAATATATGTATATACACAAAAACACACATCAAAAATCGTAAATTGAAAATAATATAAAATAGAAAGAAAAGAATGTAAAGTGATATAAATATTTTTCTACAAAAATTCTTTTCTACGTATACCTACACATATATGCATATATATATTCTATAAATTTACTCTAGAACGAAGGAATTGAGTGACGAGTATTTGGAAAGAATAAAAAAGAGAAAGGAAAAAATCAGATAATTTTCTATGTGTGTAAATTGTTAGACTTGTCGAAACGAGACATCGATGTGTTAGAATCTTCATTCTGTATCAACATTAATTGTGCAAATACCGTAGAGGTGTGGGAATCAAATAGAGAAATCTGGAGAAGAAAACATATACCACATGTGATGAACTTACGCCTTTCTTCATCGATATCTCTTGTTAATGTGATTAACATGATCGTGAGAAGCAATAGTGAATATATGTGTATGTATGTACACACATCCATATTCTTGTGAATTAAAAGGATTCTGTTTCCTTCCATTTTATTTCCATCACGATTATTGGTTTTATGCGAATAGAAACCCTCGGAATCATAATTCACGAGCACGGTGATCAGATGAATTTGCAATCGTATAACGAGACAATGTCAAATGCAAGATGTGATACACGAATTCATTAAGAATTAGTTCGAGGAAAATCGTGAGAGAAACCGAGCCAACTTAATTCCATTTACTGTCCTAAGGGACAGTATCGAGGCGCAAAGATTCAGATCGAGGAAGGAATTTATATTTGTATATAATAAAAAAGCAAGGAATCGAAAAACGGTAGATCATCTCACCGAGTGTACAAAATATAAAATATTATATCATCATCATCATTATCATCGAAGAGACGAACCGATACGAACAAGGTTTGCGTACAAAAGTCCTGAGATTTTGAACATCCGGGACATCTCTAATCATTTCCAGGATAAGAAATAACAAAGGATGGTAGATACGAGATGGTCGATGAGGTGTGCAAATAGTAGCCTCAATCTGTTGAATTTGTCAAGCAGCTATACAGATCTGGAAACTTTACATAAAAAGAAATGCAAGAAATATTTTTGTTTGTGCAGACGTCACACGATCAGTGTGATTTGTATCAATGAATCGAAGAAATTGTACTGGTTTAATTGCAAAAATGTGCAAGAAAAAGTGAATATTGGATTAGGAGAGGGATATTATTGTAAATTGTTTCGAATCATCAATGGAGCTTTGAATACTTGGGTTCAACATTACATCGAGGGCTTGAATTTGACGAAGAAAGGAATCATGTTCAAGATCAACGGAACCGCTCAGAAGAACATGAAGTTGCTGAAGGAGGGGTGCTATTGTCATTATCATCCTCACGTAACGGCGGACGCCTGTAATGCCGACTTTCTCAAAAAAGTCGTAAGTTTTTGGGCTGCAGAGGGCATCAAGGGGATTTGTGATCAACTGCGTGGTATGACGAATATTATGAATAAGGTAGAGACGTTAGTCACCAGTTTTTCTGAGTGACGATGTTCTCTGATTTACATACTTTCTTTTTATCCGTAGTTTTGCCCTTTATTGAATGTTTATATATAAATATATATAAATATGTGTTCAGAATCGAAGTATCCTAAAGTTCTACAATAGTACTAGTCACTTCAAATTAATTATTTTTTGTGGAATTCGAATGAATGCAAAGAAAATGCAACAAAAGACCTTCTTTTGAAACACTTCACTTTCCCTCTACAAGCATCAAAACCTGTACCTTCCTTAACAGACATAACTATCCGTTATTCAGGGCTATTTCGAACTTTGTCCAGGGGTAAAAGGCTTGAACAGATCCCAAGCTGGGATTAATAATTACCATTCGCATTCCAACTCTTTGAGTTTCAATGTCTTCAGATTGCATTCAGTGTCCAATCTATGAAAACATCCGTGAAGAATAGATATGAGTTTGAAAATACAAGGGGTCGACACAAGCAATTCATCTTGAGCCAATATTGGCTCAAAGTAGGGATGTCCCGTGAAAAAATCATCCACGCCTGATCAGGTCTTATTCATCAGGCGTGATCAGGCCTCAATTTTGTACCCACGTAATCAGGAATAATCACGCTCAATTACGCCTAATCATGCTTGATCATGCTCTAATATGCATGATAAATTCATACAGAATTAATAAGTTTTATAACTTGACAAAAAGAAGAGTTCCTTTCATCATCTTTTTTCTAATTTGATGAAAGACTAATGTATTGTCAATCATTTCCACTTGTTATGCTTATACAGGAGCCTTCCGAAGTAGCTGACCTGATCATCTGGTCATAGCCAGATCACCTTTGATTGGTTGAGAAGTGATCAAGTCATGACCAGATGATCAGATCAGCTACTTCGGCAGGGTCCACAGTTTCCATTTTCTAGTTTCCACTTTTCAGGCATGATCGCGCGTGCTCAGGGCTACGTGAAGGCGTTCGGGGTCGATTTGACATGATGAAGTCATTTGGTATGAATGCTTCTCATTTGATATGATTTTGCAGAATCAAGGGCGAGAATAGTTTGTCTGGCATGATCGCACGCGGTCAAGCTCGATCACGGGTTTCCACGTGGGTACAAAATTGAAGCCTTTTTGATTAAGATTGAGCTGAAAAATGATTAATCAGGCGTAGTCAGGCCTAACCACGTAAAGTCAGTGTTGAGCACGAGAAATTTTGCTAAAAAAACGTCCATGATCAGGCTTGAACACGCCTAATCAGACCTCAACGATTTTTTCACGGGGTGTTGAAACAGTATTGGTAGATTGATTCAGGTTTACATCAGCGTTGGTTATAACACAGTTCTGTAGGCCAATCTTGAGGGATCATCGAGGGTAATTGATTGAATCACTCGATAAACACAAATTTGAAACAAATGATCATCAACTTCGTATCTGAGACTGGACTATCAATATAAATTTTGGAGATTAATGCTTTTGAAATCCTCTTATAATCAGCAGGAATCAATGAAAGACTGAATAAATTATCATGCACTGGAAATTTTTGGTTGATATATAATTTTTCAAGAAAAGTTGGCACGAAATAGATTGTAACCACCTATTCTCAAACTCGAGGCTCCTCAAATGCAGCTAGCGCTCCTCGAATTCATGTTTTGGCTTGAGACCTGAAAATCAGGACTCAATGATTATTGATATGAAGCGATATTATCATTCCAGACCTTGATCAAGCTTTCTTCAAAACTTCCACCAAATGTTCGTCAGAGCTAGAACAGTACTGCGCCCGCGATAAATTTTTGTGTGAATGTCCATCTCTCAATTTTCTTTCACTCGGAAAAAGAGATTCACTGGTCATCATCGATCGCAATACTTCGAAAGAATACAACGTTTATATTCATGGAAGATCAGCTGAAGAATGAAAATAAAATCAGGGAATTCGATTGTATTTAATATTCTTTTCATTCTATTCCGATTCAATCTTTTTTTCCTTTCAATATTTGATATTCGATCCAATGTGACGCGATCCTCAATTATGGTATTCGATGTATCAATTGTTTCATTTACCCACACACTCAAGAGGAGAATCGGAACCAGTTGATTGCGGTTAAAATCAATGAACGTATTGTTGATCGCGTTTGGGTTGCGAAGGATCAGTTTCGTTGGATTTGAGGATTAATTTATCCAAAACAATTCACGCATCTGAGTGCGTATCGAATAAAACATCCCATTCAGGAATGTTTCATTTGTTATACGAACAATACAATGGAATTCATTTTTAATTGACGTCAAGATTCATTCGGTTCTTTGCTCGAAATTCCAACGATTATTTCAGTTATATCCTTTGAATATTTGAGTGCGATAATTGGTTAGAATTTTAAAATGAAGAATAAGGTTTCTCACTTTTGTGGAATCTTTGTTTTATTGAATTAGTATTGTTGAGTGAGTAAGAGTATTATACATTTATTTGAGAATTAAACCAGGATGCATGAGTTATAATAAGACCTGTACAATTGTACAGTTGTTACAAATTCTACCAACAATCTAAGAGAGATATCTCAACATTTATTCATTCATTCACAATTTCAAATTATAAGATGAATTATTATTGAATTATATTGTACTATAAAAATTCTTTATAATAGCTACTTGTGGCGAAACAATTGATTGAGGTGTTTGTTTCATTCAATCACTTGACTTGAAATTTAATCGGGTTGATCTGATTAAATGTGACAGAATTTCCATTCGAGCATGTGTGATGAAAATTCTTATCGAGAGAACACACACAGGGAAACCCGCGAGGTATCACATCACCTGAATTCTCCGTGATTAGGTGACACCCTGAAGTTGGAGATCTAAAACCAAGCAGTTTGGTGATGAAAAAAATTACCAATCGGTGGATTTTGTTTCATGTTAGTTGCGAGATAAAAAATCACGAAATATCAGGTGATGTGATATCTCACGGGTTCCCTGCGTATACTATTTGTAATTCAGTCGTTCCGCCAATAAAAAGTAGAGAAATTGAACGGAACCTTGTAAGTTGAATTCCACTTGTAGAGTTTCTTTTTCATCGTTTTGATACTTCGACGTCAGAAATCATAAGAATTCAGGATTCCCTCGGAAGAATTTATGAGAAATTAAAGAGTGGTTGTTTGGAAAACTATGTGAATTCCGTCGATGAGGATGTGGATGGTAAAGTTCAGTGCAGGTTTTTTTGGTATTACGTGAAGATGAGGGATTGTGGATTTGGATAGATAGGTCACTGCTGCGGATGAGTTGAGTAAGGTTCTCACCTAATTCACCAAAGTTGTTAGGAAAATATCGATACTTTATAGAATGTTCAACGAATAGCGATGCAGATTATACCATACGATTCCCGTGTGATCTGGAATATGATTTTCTTATGACAAATCCGAATATCCTGTGAAGCATCAATTTACTCGTACAATTTTGCATGAAAAACTGCATCAATTCCAAAATTTGATCACTAATTTGTATTATACATACTCTTCATCAGAAATGAGTGACTTCAATTCTTTTTGTACTTGAGTCTTTTCATAATCAGTTATTTATTCATTTATTAATTCATATACGGGTTGAACCCATTAGTGTACCAAGTAAAATACAAAAGAAAGCAAAAAACAAAGAATAATTAATACATACAATTAGAATAGGAAGAAAGAGGACATCCAGAAACTTCACAATAAAATAGATAAAATTAGTTATTTATAAACTGGGAGCATGCTCTCCGAAACTCATTGACGGAGTGAGCAAAGAATAATCACTTGTGTGCTTATCCGCATTTTAAATACAAAGTACAAATGTAATTTATACTCGTTCAAACTTTCAAGTACAAGATACCTTCAAAAACCATTGAAAATGATTGTGAACTCCAAAAAACAATTGTCAAGTATAAATTCAATTTGTATTTGAAGCACAAATAAGCACACAGTATACACGTATTATTATATAGTTTTGCTCACGAATGAGTACAAAATACATTTCTGCTTTGTACTTCGTACTGTGAGAAGAAATGTTCTACCTAACTCTACTTTTCATGGAATTACGTAAGAGAAATAAACCTACATTCCTTTAATTCTGAGAAAACCAACTGTGCTTGTCTGATCATGTCCGTCTTATTCCACTTATTTCATAACCACACAAGTAACACAAAAAGTTCTAAGAATGCCTTTTTTTCCATTATAATTCAAACGAATGCATAATCTAACTGTATATATCATTAAAAATGAGACAAAATAAATGGCATCAAACATTCTGTGAATAAAACAGGATTCCCAATGAATTTCATTTGGTATATTTCTCAATGTACATCAAAGAGTGAGTTTTAGAATTTACTCATGTGAGAATACGATTTTTCATTAGTTTGAAAGCAGATTTTTGTTATATTGAATCCAAACCTCATATCTGTCACTGATCGAAAAGCATTAACATTGACTTCTGTTGTTTTTTCTACGAAAATTTCACGGATTCTAACTAGGTCTTACTGAATCTAAACATTTTTCCTCATTTCTTCACTCGAATACAATTAGATATATTGAATATCACTTGGACTTTATTTTGGATGTAATTGAAAATTCCCTAGTGGCACAACAGGTTAGAAATGCTCAGAAGGTTCTTGGAAGTTCTGAGCATGTTTCATGAACGTTCTTAGAATCTTCAAATGGGACTGTTTCGGAGAAGTATTATTTTGTGCTACTTGGGATTGGATATCCCTCTCACGTTAGTATATTTTTACTCCAAAACAGGATCCAGTTAGATGTATGACGTTATTCCAAATGAACCATCTGGAGACTCCTTGTGTCGCGATGAAAATATCCAGCTGAAATGTATTTGGGACGATAATAAACATTACAGGAAAGGGGATTAGGCAGCATGCATCATGTGCTTTTATGTTTATGTCTATCGGAATGTTGGATGTTATACCAAAGATTGCGGATTTAATGAAAAGTGTCGAGTCTTTTGAAGACGGAAATCAAAGAAAACGGATGAAAAATAGTATTGAAATATTGAACTCCGTGAATAAAGAAAAGTTATATAAAAAAATGATAAAACTGGAAGAAGGAATCTATTTGCAGAGAATAATTCGCGACAGATACAAACTTCCCATTATAAATAGCAGAGATTCTGAACTGTCATGATGGGGACTCTTCACAAATTCCAAAATAAATTCACCTCGAAACCAGGGTTTTGTATGAGAAGTTACCCTAGTAGAAATTGAATCAGAGTACATTGAGATTGAGAGAAGTTACTCAGTTTTCACGATCAAGAATTTAGTCTTCTCAACAAAATATTCATTCCTCCAACTTGAAATTTGTGTTTAGGTTACTCAACGTACAGTATTGCCTGGATTCTCACGTGGAATTTACAGATCGATTCTCTTAGAAAGCAATCCATTCGCATACACTGTCCTATCGGAAAAGCTCGATATACCCAAAATACAAGATAGTTACGCACTGAGAAAATTTTTCCATTACAATAATCACAATCACATCAAAAGAAGAGAATTGAGTTGCGTGAAAAAAATTGTAGTAAAAAAAAGTAGTATTTTATACAGATTTCCAGATGTATACATGAAGAACTCCATATGAAATCTCACGGTTCTTGAAGTATTGATTATACATTTATTCTGAACTGATGTGCTGTCTGGGAAATTCCAGTTGAAATTTATGAATTTTCATTCCACTTCGATGAATTATATCTCATAGGTCTGTATCCGAAAATGACATGAAGATGCATACAATTTTCTATCGATATTTCCACTAGGCTGGGGTAGTTCGTGAAAGCAAAAGTTTAAAACAGCCACTCTCATTAGTGAACTGCTTAGATTAGTTCGCAAATAGTTTCATATTTAGTTCTTGAGTTCTTTACAGTTCTCTGCGACATACACTGTATTGAAAGGTCACCTCTGTCACTCGTTGGATCAGTTATCGTTACAATAAACCCGAAGTGGAGAAATTACAAAATTAAACATTCAATATCGATCGCACAATTATATTTCCAAAGATCACCCACTACGAAGACTTCGATAACACAAAAACAAATGTCAAAAGTAGGTTGAAAAATCTATTATTTTCAATGAAAAGTACGAAATTGTCATCAAAACCTGTTTGAAATACAAATTATAAAATAGTATTATGAACTTCATGTAAAGGAAAAATATAAAATATCTTAGCCCGCTCAATAGTTTACTGAATTTAACAAGTTTAAATTTTCACGTTTAATTCTCTCAAATTATCAAACATGACGATATTCCTCGGTTTGTTGAATCACCTTCCGAATATTGCGTGCACTCCAGCTCTCCTAATTTGTGGTCATCGTTTGTGTGTAATTCTCGTAATTGGCTCTTCGCTTCGTTCTTTTTGGTACCATCATTGAGTTTTTCAGGGTCTGTGCCACAGTCCAAACATCAAAAATGCCGGATGGATTCACAGCAAAATCCCAATAGTCTCGAGCAATCAGTTGTTGAGAATTTGCTGGGCGCTTGCATCGCAAAATGCGTAGCAACATGCTCCCCTACAACAAAAGTTGTTGTGCAACTGTTCCTCTTGAGTTGTCCTTCCAATTTACGCAAGGTTGTTGAAAATTTGCTACAAAAGTGATGGAGAATTTCACGAATTCAAGCAATTATCCAGCAACAAGACAAAAACTTAAGATAAAATTTGAAGTTCACAGTCCACTGTTGCGCACAATCAGAGAAAAAAAGTTACTGAAACAACAAACCTCGAAATTAGCAAAAAATTTGCTATTACAGCAAAAATGTTGCTCTTCAACTATCACTTGGCATTCACCAATCCGGAATAATTGTAGACATACAGACAGCTAGAAAATTTTGCTGAATTAGGAAATATCTTGTTAAGATAGCAATATTTCTGCTGTCACGGCAACAAATTTTTCTCCGTGTGCATTTAGCGGAGCAAAATCCCTGCAAATTGTTTCAAACTGTTGTCGAGTTTTTCACCGGGTATTCAGTTGACATTTTGCTGTTAGGAGTTTCACATGGTAATTGACATAATTTTGTTGGAGAGTTGCTTGGACACTTCAAAGCCTCAATCAGGTATTCACTTAATTCTCAGCCATATTATGAGAATCGGATTACAATACTCGAAGAGGAGTTGCTGAGTAACTTCTGCTCCCTAGGCATGCGATACAGGAACTAAAATGGAATCATTCTCTAATTGTGACAACAAAGCCTCATTCAAGCTGTACAATAAGTAAGAAGTCGCTCATATAATTTTTGGGAACCATTCTTGAAGAGAAACTAGCGGCGTGGCAGCAGCTAAATTGATTATGACAAACTATGGGCCGCCGCTTCAATTGAATCAAAGTATCCCTCTGTAAGCACTTCTACTTGAATTCGAGAAGTGCTGTACAGAGCAATGTTCCGGTGATATTAGAATGTTTGTCCGTAGTTTGTGATGAATAATTAAGCTACTGCCACGGCGCTGATATTCCTATAAGACGAAACAATTTCACTACTAATTTATCCTTATGACAATTGTTTGGCGCTCTAAACGATTCAACACCTACCTATGCTATACGGAGAAAATTGATTGATAAAAGATTACCCAAAGTTGAATAAAATATTTTTGGAGACATAGTGGCATCACAGCGAATTCTCAAATCCGATCGACTTCGGCTTACTCAACTATAGATGGAAATTCATTCGAGTCTTCATTTTTCACACGTAACTTGTGATCATAGTAAGAACATTTGAATGAATTCTCATCTTTTGTCGAGTAAAATAAAGTAAATTGGTTTTTAACATCAGTTTAAACGCTACTATATTCCAGTTTGACTGAAAATTGAACAAATCTTTTGTCAAACAATTTTCCCCGTGTGAAAGACCAACTGGCTGATATCATAAAGCCGCTGTTAATTATGCAGATATAATGGAATTGCGAATGATAGTTTCACAGTCATGACAAAAAATCTGGTCTTCAGCTTTGTACAGGATACTGTGCACTGCAAGTGAATGGGTTACAAATTTTCTCCTCGCGTATGCGATTTGTTAAAAAATATCAGTCTAAAAATTATTCTCTATTCCGCATTATTTTTTAGATAGGAAATGGGTTAAATTATCTATTCAAATATGAAATACCAAATAGGTTACAAGAACCTGTTTGGATGTAAAATATAAAACAAAGTATCTTCTAGCCAAATAGGGATTTTATATACACTGTCAAGGATAATTGGAATTTTCCTATACGCAGCAATTGTAAAACTCCGATCATGGAACAGAAAGTCAATTTCCGGTACATTTATATGAAATTTCCCATGAATTTAACTGAAAAGTCCGAATTTTATGGGGTTTTTACTATTATTTTCCATTGAATTTCCAGTAAAATACGGGAAATTTCTAACGCATGTATATGTTAATTACTTCCGAACATTTATGTGAAGTTTCCCATAGAAATTTTTTACAGTGTAGTTGACATCGATGGAAGCTTCCTATTTCTGTAATATGCACACAAAACGTCTCCGCGCCTAATTCTCATGAGTGATGCCTCAAATTTCAATACCATTCCCACAGGCTTAGATATTCTGTTGTCACAACATAGGAAACCAGGTCCGTTTCGATGTTTCATCTGCCCAGCTGCCATGACAGCAAATCCTCGAAAATCCATTACCCGGATGACCATTGGTGGTGACGAATACAGCATTCGATTGTCATTTTTAAAACATGACTTGCCGCATTCTATTCGCCTGTCAGTCAAGTGACCACAAGGATGTTCTTACTGATTTGAAAACATCTATTCACAAAATAGGGTGAATGAAAACGTACAACCTTCATCAATAGGCTATGATATAAACTGACTGGTATTTTCTGAGCTGATGCAAATTTTCTTTTCTCTCATGCTTTTACATACCAGGTTAGAATCATTCTGGTACACGATAAGAGACTTTGAAAACTGGCACCGCTGATAACATCGCTGTTAGAGTCAGCAGAAAGAGTAGTGGAATTGTTTAGAGCTGAAAAAGTTGAGCCATCAGCGATCCATTGAAATTTCAGTAATCTCTGTTTGTTGTTAAGGATGCTTTATTTGAAATTATTAGGTATACAAATAAGTTTTAGAACAGTTTCCAAAAAATTCAAGATTTATTAAAAGAGAAGTAAAACACAGTTATTCATCGACATAATCTTCATCGCCCTGAATGACCTTCAGCTATCTCTCAGGTAACTCGAGGATGCCTTTCGCAACTTTCGTCTTGCCAGGTGAGAAATTTAGCGACCCATTTTTCCACTTCTTCAAATGTTTTGAATCGAACGTCAAACAAATCGTTCTGCATTTTCCGAAATAAGTGATAATAGGATGGAGCTAAGTCTGGTGAATACACCGGGTGTGGTACAGTTTCCCATCCAAGCGCTAGTAACGTGTCCTTGACCGGTTTACCCACATGAGATCGCGCGTCGTCATGGAGCAGTTTTACTGGATGTTTTCCTTTGCCAGAAAATGGACGTTTCTTCTCGATTTCTTGATTCACCTGCATCAATTGATGACAATCAATCAGTCAAATGATGCACAGCATGACTTGGTTACAATGAACATTGCGCTTCGGATTATCAAAATAAATCCACTTTTCCTCGCTGGTCACAATTTTCCACAAGAAAGACTTCCTATGTTGCTTGTTGTAAAGACTCACACGAATGTTAAGACGACTGTTTTTATTTTCTTGAGTCAAAGAGTGTGGTACCCACTTTGTTCCTTTCCAAATCTTACCCATTGCTTTTAAACGATAAGAAACAGTTTGTTAAGTTACTGCAAGAGTTTTCATCCAGCAACGCTTGCAGTTCCTGATTGTCCACCTTTACAGGAGACCCGGTGCATTCACGGTCACTAACGTCGAAATCACCCTCTTTGAATCGCTTATACCAATACTCACATGTACTTTTAGATACAGTGTTGTCTCCAAGAACAGAACATATCGATTCACACGCTTTCCCAATACTTTTTCCTTGATGGAATTCATAGCGAATGCGGTGTCTAATAAATAGCTTATCGATCTGCATGTTTAATTCACAGAATTTCCAGGTTATGTTTATGACTCCTTCACGTTTCGATACTACATATCAAGTGAGCGAGACCTTTGGATTCATTCAGAATAGCTGTTATGATACAAAATCGAAGGGTCCTAAAACTTATTTGTACACCTAATATGAAATTGCATTGGTTCTTTCAGACAGGGAGCCTTTTTTTATCTACCGATTAACAAATCTATCACCAATTGCCAGAGATACTTCCTCGTTCATCGATAATTTTCCCAGGTTTCTGTTCCAAACTTGTTGCTATCTAAATTTTCACCCAAAGATTATTATATTCGAAGCACGAGAATTAATAACGTGTGTTATGTTCTTGAGATGAACTAAAGAAATAAGAATCTCATGGCACGAAAAGTCGGCAAAAGGCCAAATCGAAAACTGCAGTTATCATTTCCATCCCATATCCTTTCTCCAGCCACATCTGGGACGATTTACAGGGTCAGAGTTTTAGCTCAGAATTACATGTAATTAATCTAAATCATGTAGACTTCGCTAAGAATAAATTCCCTAAGATACTGAGAAAAAAGCACTTGGCTGAAATTTAGTTATCTCATTCGAATTTCAACTGGTGTAAATGGAAGTCAAGTTGTCTGAAATATTGATGAGACTGTTTATTCGATGAAAATAAAACATTTAGCTGTAACGAATGTAATTTATTTGATTTAACTGAATTTTTATTTGAGGGAAATAAATTTCCTACACCGAGGAAACATTTTTCCGGGAACAATAAAATATTTAAAAATGATATGAATGTAGTTCCATTGGATCAATTAAATATCCATCCTCATCTACAAAATACTCTCAAAAAGTATCAAATATTCGTTTAATTGATCAAATATTTAGTTTATTCAATAAAACTTTGTTCAAATCATCTGAGTATTTTGTTACGGGTATTTAATCCAATATTTCATTGTTTTTGTAAATTTTTCCTTCCAATGTAGCGTTTCAATATTGAACTAAACCCTCTTTCTCAATGTAGGAATGCAGATATCATTCCATCCCATTGAGAATACAAGCAAGACACATTTCTTTCCTCATTATGGAAAACCCAAACGAGTAATTCTTTGATACTCCTCGAAACGGAACATACAAATATTTGTGAACAGATGTGTTATCTGTCTTCATATTCCTATCATTGCATCGTCAATATTTCTCGTTCTCTCATACTGAGAAAATGTTTAAATTCAGAAGAGAAGTACTCGTGCATTGTTAACGAATGCATAATTGGTTGCGTACAATTCTATTTAGCCATGTTTCCTCGCATCCAAATAAAATAGAACAATGCAGTGAAACATTAAGTAGATGAAACATTGAATACCTTCCCACTGTGTACTTGCCTCGCACTGTAACTAATGACTCTAATGTTCATTCAGCATTTCGAAAAATGTAATTCTCATAAGAATAAATTTAAGTCATTCAAAACCAGTATATCTCCCGCTACTTCTGTTCGTAGAAAACAGATCATAGTAGAAAAGGAATGAGAATTTCTTCTTAAACGAGAAATTTATAGTCCTCGAAGTTACTGATCATGGACTTTGCATTTGAAGCAAATTGAGGATGGAGGATTATAATTGTTGTACCTACTTTTTAGGTCAGTAACTTCCAAGGTTCAAATAAAAAATTAATTGCCTCCGGACACACGACTTCAATAATTAAAATTTATGTAGTAATTAACACGAAATTGAAATGAAGGAACGATTAATTCGTTCACGATTAATTCTACTTTGTCGTCCTATCGCCTGTACGATAATCACAACACTATGCGTGTTTTAACGTCTAGAAGAAGAACACCTCAACACTGGTCGAATGATCATGTTTTTTAGAGCTAGATGAAGAAGCATTCAAGATCAATATTCTTTGATAACAAATCGAACCTGAAACATCGCTTTAAAGTCTCTTCAGAGTTCTGGTAGCTGTATCAATGAAATAATTCACTAGACGTTAATACAAGGAGGATCATACTCTCCTACAGATCATCCACTTTTTCTTCTTTTTCTCTTCTTTTCTAATTATTTTGATTGACTTTAAAATCGATCCACGCTGTAGGGGGAACTCCAGGTCGTGAAAGACTTTGATATTAAAGACTTGACTTATGAAACAGCTTTGGAACTATGAATGGGAATACGTACAAAAATAAATGAAGTTATATAGCTGTTCGCGTAATCTGGGGTACATAAATGGGATATACTATCATCGAAGAAAAAATTTAATTCTTTTCGTTCTTTAGAATATCAAGTATTTGAAGAGATTTGATCTTCGTCTTCGAAAATAGGCTGAAAACTAATCTAAATACATGACTGGATTGAATCTTGGGACCGAAATTTTCAATTTTAAATCTGCGAGTTGATGAAACCATTGAATGGAGTTTCTTGAATCAACACAAATTTGATCGTAAATTCAGTTTTTTAGTGATTCTTGAAGATTTCAATGAATCAGGAAAAAACCATGAAATTGACACGAGAACGCAATATCGATAAAAAAATTTCCCTTGGAATTTATATTGCAGTTCATCTAAAATGTATATTAGAAAAGCTATCGTACTATGAGTTCACGTAGAGTTCATTGAATTTTCTTCAATAATATTTCATGTTTGTGGATCTCCGTTCAAAAGTGATGTGCAGGAAAAAGCCCAGAGGAATACACAATCTACGAAGCGATCTGTGATCTTGAGATGGTCGGAAGAAAATTGGAAAATATTATTTTCAAAACATGTCTCCGTAGATATCTCTGTCCGTCATTTAGAAACTTTTCAATTTTTTCACAAAGATTTGTATAAGGTACATTCTGAAAATTAAAAGTGTTGAGAGGTATATTTTGATACCGCATATGATTTTTCAAGCATCTCTTCAAAATATCTTATATGAAGTCTTGGAAACAGAAAAAAACCCCTTACTGTGATCTCCAAACCGTATTTCTAGGAAGAATTCTTGATACATTTTAATATTCCCTCTCATTAAAGTAATGAAAAAATAAGACACAATTCGAAGAATAAAGAGAGAATACAGTTTTGAGAATCAATTTGAAATCCGGTTCGATGCGAATTATAATGTCTATTCTTTTGACGAGAGAACTTGACAAAATTTTAACAAATGAACAGTGGGTATCATATAGGATGATTATATCAATCGTTCATCAGGAACGAGTGGTAAGCTACGAGTAACGTAGCTCGTAGGAACGGTATCGTGTGGAGTCATTTCAAACACCACTGATTGTTGCATGTGCACGAATCAGTGTTATCTTGACAGTTCTTAGTCAGGTGACGGCAATAGGAATTTCAAACGTCTTGGTCATGGGTTAGTAGAAGTAGAATAACTGATCATGAGTTGATAAGAACAAACGTAACACAAGGTAAGTTCATTGACCTGTCGTTAAAAATCTACAAACGTACTTGAATTTTCCATCACAACATGACATCTTGATTAATATTGATCCAGCTTTTATGTCACTGAAAACAATTCATCATGCGAGGTAGGTGACAGGAACAACTGATTTACAAAAAAAGCATCGACGTTCAATCATGTTTGATTTTTGAACTCTGACTCATCGAAGCAGAAAACGTCCGTCCACCATGATCGATCTTCTTATAAAGTTACAGTGCTTCGATGAGATTAATATCCATAATCGTGTAAGAACAAACATCGTTTGTGATATGTTTGTAACAAAACATGTTCCAATGATTGATATGTCTGAATTATTCTCATTCTAATTCATGTTCGATAAGCTTAATTCTAGCTTCAAGAATTCTATGACAGGAATCCTTGATTCAAAAATATGATAGAATCCAATAAGGAAAATTTTATCGAAGTGATGTTTGCCGATCGGAAATTTCTTATTGATATCATAAAGCAAATTATGTAGTGAAAATTCCTGTAATTTTACGTTGAGTTTGAGTTTCAATGTATTTTCGTGATTCACAGTAACCATTGCTGTTATTTGAACGATTTGTACATCGTTTACAGTTATGAAAAATGGTATTACTATTTTTCAAAGCTTTTACATTTGTCGTGAAATGAATTCCTTATAGTGTTATTACTTTTTTGTAGGTATGATAAGTTTATTTGTCTCAATTTTTTGTGTCCAAAGCAATTCCGCTTTTCTATAAAACCATATCTTTTGTCTTCAAAATGATGGTAACAATTGTTCTCCAACTTTCCTCGACTTTTTGAATTAATCTAACGTTGATGTTCAATATATTTCATGTTGATGCTATCACACTTCTATATAATGGAATTACTTCATCACTTATCGTTTGTTCGATAACTACATCATTTTCGAAATGTTCTTCAAAAATCATTTGAAGTTTAATCTCCTATTCTTTGAATGTCTTTTGCAAGTTTTCTATCGCAAAAGATTTTTCTCATCAATAATTGAACTTTTTGGTTGCATGGATTTCTTCTTTCGAATCTTGAAAACTATTTTGTAAACATAGTTGGATCTAATGAACGATCAGTTATCTCTCATGGAATGTGTTTACGCGTCGATTCAGCAAATTCGGCGTTCGTGGATTTTTCCTCCTTTGATTGAACCTGTATAGTCATATAGTTGTGCGATGTGTGCAGGAGTGCCAATTGAAAGGAGTTCTTTGTTCTCTTTTTGTAGTTTCAATTCGGCAAAGTAAGATAAAAAGACGTTGAGATGTCAACGTTGCAGAGCCTAGTAAACGTATTGAACCAAGGACAAGGATTCTTTTACTGTTTCTGTTCTTTATACAATTGTGCAATTCTTTCTCGAATGCCAAGAATTCATTTCAAAATATAGCAACAATCTTAAAAACCTCATCACGATGGGAAAATAATTGACCAATTGTAATCGTTGGATCCTTTTTTCGTATGATTTTTAAAGGCGTTCGAAATTTTGTTCTTATATTGAATGTATTCTGATTCACAGTAAATAAAGGGGTCCTGAATACATAAAAAAAACAGCAACGTTCACAAGTAGAAATTGAAAGCATAATTGCGTTTGAATGAACACATGAAATTTGTAGCAGTATATTGGAGATAGAATGTCATGCTTCTCTTATACTGATACGCGAGAAAGATGATATTCTAACGTTCAGAGGTTCTCACAAATCAGAACGATGAAAATAATAATGGGAAACGTATAGCGTACAGGAGAATGATTGACACGATCCTGGCCCAGAAGGCAAAAATCTCGAGCGAAACGGAAGTACGAACGAAAAAAGAAAACTCAATCGAGTTTGGAAGTATAAGATTGTAGGAACGTTGTTTCTGAGAATTCTACTTCAGACATGTGAGATCCGTCAGGTACCAATCAACTTCGAGATTTGATAACCAATGTGCCTTTTTATTATATTACATATCTAGACAAGGTACTATATTTTTTAAGAACGGGTGGGTTCATTCGTGTTCCTGATTGTTTCATCACAGTACAAAGCCATTCCTGTGAAGCTATTATGAGTTCATCCATTCGTAGATCGATTCGAATATAATAATGAACTACAGTAGAATCTCGATTGAGGCAACATATTCTATTTTCATGCATTCTTCGAAGGACATAAGATGAGTGACGAAGTGCAACAAGGGTAACCTTGTTGCCTTGATCAAGGTTCTATTGTTGGAAAACATGAAGAAAGTAATCATAAAAAGCCATAGGAATTCATCGATTTTGTATAACAAATATACACTGTAGAAATTTCTGATTGAACTTCCAATTACATATAATGGAAGGAAAAATTATTTACGTAACTGAAAAATTTATTGAAATTTCAATTACATCTGAATGGAAGTTTAGTTACGAAAATAAATATTAATGCGAGATATAATATAGCAAACATTGTCAATTTAATTACGTATAAATGATTTCTCATTTCAATTACTAAGAATGAATTGGAAAGTTCATTTACAAAATTTACTTGAAAAATATATTAAATTCAAAGACATTTTTAACAGTGTAGAAATTCAGTGAATTTTTTCCTTCACTGGAATCCTCTGCACGAAATAAAGGAGAACAAAAAATTCAATTGCAATCATTCTTCGCGATCTTGAGGTGCTAGAGAACCACCATCAACTTGAGAACCATTTACAACATCTCACTAATTCCTCCATTTTTTTTTACCAGGGAATGAGTCACTGTTATGCAGTTGCCCACATGAAAATTGACTATTGATTGTAGAGTGACTCAATGTAGCACAATATAAGGTGATTTTTGATATAAAAATGGTACAATTATGAAATGATAACATCATCTTAGGTTTCGCTATTCCTTTCTTCTCATCATTGGCCAAACATTGCACTGTGAATTCAAAGTGTTTTATTTCAATACACTCGGAGTGTTTAAACCGTGTAGTCACTTTTTAAACGCTTCAAAATGTGTAAATATACCAATAGAATGGGTAAATAACCCGTTTGAATTTTTGAAGACTCCTTAATGAGTTCTTGCAACAATCCCCGTTATGTCAGTGAAATGAATTCAATATGAATTCAGTGAATTCAAAACGAATACATGTTGAATGACTGGAGAATTCTTCATGAACTCACAACATGAATTCTTTCTGAACAGTAAGTTGTTCATCAAGAATTCAATTTGAATTCAAAGTATTCATAATGAATTCATGTTTACTGGCATAACGGGAGCTCTTCGTGGGGACTCTTTTGCTGTATGGGTACGATGTTTCATTATCAAACACTTGATCTTTGTTATTAACATATTTACACACTTTCAAAGGACTAAACCACTCTAGGGACCGAAAAAAATCGAGGATTTCGGGAATTTTTTCCAAAATAACTAACCAACATATAAGAATTTGATGGAAAGTTCTTTATTATATGAATCACAAAGTGTATTTTTGAATTTTTTCGGAACTGTAAATAACACAATGGCGGCTTCTGACTATTTTTCTCTGGACATCGTTTCCCGTGTGGAAATTTTTCTGGACGTGTCCTGTATTGGATATAGGCCCCGTATGGGGTGTCCAAACTTAGGATGTCCTAGCCTTAGCCACTAAGGGGCCTAGTCGAGTTGCTGATATTCAGCCTGATTTTTCTACCTCAGGGACACCCATATAAGACCCATATGGGATCAAGCTGCATTACCAATGTTTTCCCCTGTCTTGAGAATCTACGCACACCTGCAACGACCGCCTGCATAGCGCCTTGTCAGGCGCCTCGTATTCTCTCGAAGATCCTCATTTGAGCATACCTGTACACAAACCACGTAGGACGAAGTTGCGTTTCCAACGTTTCCGTCTGTTTTGAAAATCCGAATGGAACCAACTACAGCCCGTATACGGCCTTGCCCTTGCTGTGTTATAATGCAGAGTGATCGATTTTTTGCGATATATGCAACCGTTTTAATACTATCGGTGAAGAATACAAAAAAATCGGAAAAACATTACTATGGTTAATTGCAAGACATAATGAGGCTGTTCTCCCGGGAAAAAATCATTAGATCCAATCGGATCTGATCAGATCTAATCAGATTTCATCAGATCTGAACAGATCTTTTTTTTGGGTTAATCAGATCTGATTAGATCTAACCCTATACATGACTAGATCTGACCAGATCTCTTTATTGGATCAATCATATTTGATTGGATTTTCCCTTGTATCTGACCAGATCTGCTCAGATCTGCTTGGATCTGTTCAGATCTGTTCAGATCTGCTTTTGCATAATATGAAATTCAATTCTCATCAGCATTAGACCTGGTGGATTCTCAGTAGATCTTCCCAGATCTCACTTGATCTGCTCAGATCTGATTAGATCTACCCAGATCTGATTGAATCTGCTCCTATATCTGATCAAATCCGCTCAGATCTAATGAGATCTCATTAGATCTGAGCAGATCAGATGCGATTTGGTGAGGACTCACACTAAGAAAAGTATTCAATATATTAGCGTTTGGTAACAATTATCAAATTTCATAAGTTGGATATGGCGGAATCAACATTCAGTTAGATGTAATTATCGATATACACAGATTTACAATTAAGACCTTTTGTCATACCGTTATCAGATGTCAAGATTATGAATGAATAGTCAAATTTTACTATACGCTTTGTAAAATTTGGCTATCAATTCATAATCCTCCATATTTTCATGTAAAAAATAATTTTACAAACCTTTCTGTTTCAGGTTTAGCATGAAAAATAGCAAAAATTCTTATATCTTTTTTCTCCGTGTTTATGCAGAACTGTTTAGATCTGATCGGATCTAACAATATTTACCATAAACCATCTAGATCTAGTAAGATCTGTTTAGATCTAGTTAGATCTATCCAGATCTACTTGGATCTATTCAGATCTACTCAGATCTGTTTAGATCTGACCAAAATTTAGATCTGGTCAGATCTGACGATTTACATCCGCTCAGATCTGATTAGATCTGATGATTTTTTCCCGGGCTGTTTTTGGATATAGTCTGATAATGTATGAAAAAAGTAATGTTGGATAGAATACCTACGTAGAAATTGAAATTGGTCCATGCCAGGTCTTGTTCAGGCTCAAGTTGAAGTGGTCTGGATACAGATAGGGTCTCCAGGGCCGGTGGTTCACGTGGGTAGTATAGGTAGCACTACCCACTCGGAAATATCTGAGTGGGTAAATTACCCACTCGAAATTTTCAAGCATTATTCCTTCATATAAGTACATTGTGAAAAATGATTTGGCATTAACCCCCCCCCCTTCCCCCTCCAAACTAGCTACCCACTCTGAAAAAAAGTCTGACGCCGGCCCTGAGGGTCTTGGATATCCCAATTTTCAATGAGAAAGTTTCCACCTGGGATTCTTGCAATATTTATTCAATTTGATGACATTCGCAATAATTTATCATCCCTTTAAAACTCCTAGTTTGGGGTCGTCCATGAATTACGTGGCCCATAAAGGGGGAGGGGTGGTGAAGATAGAATGCTACGCTGGGCTACATAGGGGAGAGGGGGGGTTTGGCTTCAAGCTACGTGGTTTTTTATTTATCTTGTACTTAGAAGAAAATTCTATATGAACAGGAAAATTCTATATTCTATTTCCAGGAAAATGATCCACTTGAATATAAACTGAATAGATATTTGATTGGATCAAAAAAGATGCCACTTGATTCAAGTGAATTTCATTTGGAATGAGAGAAATTTCATTTCAATGGAATGTATTTCTCATTTCAGTTAATAAAAATGTTATTAGGGTTATATTTTGAATAAAAATTCTCTTGATTGAAATTAATTTGGTTGAACGTGAGAAACTACGTTCCTGTGAGGAGGAGGAGGAGGGGGGGGGTTTCAGAGAAAAGCCACGGTAGAGCCACATGGGGGGAGGTGGGGGGGGGGGGGTCAAAAAATCGCAGAAATCGGGCTACGTAGTTTATGGACGGCCCCTTTCAGCGCCTGCATTGGCCCAAAATCCTGTCTAGGCCCCATAAGGGTAACCAAAACAGGGCCTGAAATAAAATAAGGATGCCTAGTTTAGCCCAAACTGCCCCCAAGAATTGTTCCCACACGGGTTGTTTCGTCGCCGGAACAATATCTCCTGCAAATGTAAAGAGGCAATCGCGTGCCAAGAAATTTGGACGTTTAATGATATCAGCTACATCAATCCGTAGCATTTTTTGTAATACTTAAAAAATGCATATTTCTTGCAAGAATACTATAGTTAACACACGAATGGGTGACATTTATGCTTCTTATAGCCGATTTTCAAGGAAAAGTTTGTGGGTAATTGAATTGGATAGAAACCGACTGATGACAAAAAAAACTGTTCACTTTGTCCACCAGGGGATCAGAAAGAGAAAGTAAAGTTCGGTTTCATTTGATTTCTCATCCCATACGAGTAGGTTATGGTCCGATTCTCAGGGTATCTGCGCAGGAGATTATTAGATCTTAAGATAAGTGGAAAGGTCATCGAAATACACGGGAAGAAGAGATGAGAGTGCCAGAGTGTTACTGTCTTCCATATGATGACATATTAAACGAAGGAGAGTGACACTCACTCTTGCATCCTCATCTCTTTTCTCTGTTTATTGCGATCACGTGATCAGCTCCTACATGCCCCCTCTATTCTAATATTTCTATGTTCGGTTCACCTTGTTCAAACTCCGACGTCACCCAATCGAATCCTGTCTAGATTCTCATGCCACCGAGTCAGGTTTTGTTGAGAAGTTTCAGCTGGGTTGACACGGGAATGAAGGAATCAAGAAAACAATTGTCAATATTTTATTGCTGAATATACAATAATTCTTTTTTTTATAGCAATTGAAAATTGCTTCATCAGGAATTACTGCTAAACAATCACAAATTCAAGTTTCACAGAATGAACAACATAAATGAAACACTTCTAAACTAGACACTGTAATAAATTATATTATTTATCGCCAATTCAACATGATTAATAATCTATCAATATGTCAATAATGTGTAAGAAAATGTTGGTGCAAGCGTAAGTTTTTGGAAAGTACTTATTTTTCGGATAAGCTGAGGAATTCTAATTATTCGAGGAATGCTTTCCTCACATTACCTCGGGTAACCGAAGTTCTACTATATCCTCAAAGTAACCGAATGTATTGTAGTATGTTGATAAAATCTCCCATACCGTCAACACAACAAAGCAAAGTTGAACCGACAACATATACAATCCATTTCAGCACAATCAGGACCGTGATCTTGTTACATCGAAGTTGTTTATACAAACATCGTTGTTTGAACTAATATCTTCTTCATAAATGCATGCGATAAACAATATTGAATCATTTCAAAACATCCAGATTATGGAATTCAATTGTATCCAATCGAACGGGATCAAGTTCACTTGAATTGAACAAAAAATGAGATTTGAATGTATTCATTGACGTTTAAGAGGATTTGATTGAATTTGAGTGCATCTCAGTAATTCGAGCTTAATCAGATTAAATCAAACCATATCCGAATGAATCCGCTTGAATCTCATTTTTCTATAATTAGGTATAAAAAGATCTGATCGGAATTAATGAGATCTATTACGATCAAGTTGAAAAAGATCCTCTCCTAGCCTGCTACATGGATCTAACCACCGGAAAATCATTTTCATTCCACTGAGAAAAATAGCTTTTCAAAGTCGATCAATAAATTCACAGTATGCAGCCGTGTAAATATATCCTCACAGTAGTTCACATAAAGGTTGTATATAATTCAAATTCTCCCGAAGCTGAAAAACAACCTGACGAAATCCACATCTAATTCCCTTACAAAAACAGATGAAACTATGGATGTAATGACGTCAACTAGTGAATTCAGGTCGAATCCTTTACCTTCAAGGTTAACTGTGATTTTTCAACGTACAATGGAATCAAGTACGTTCCTTCTCGTATGTACTTACCTTCTTGTATCTTGGGAATTCCTTTGTTTGCGCTCGTTCTGTGAAAGTCAAATGTTTTCTATCCCTAATCTGAACAAGATTTATAAATAACATAATCAACTCACTTGTGAACAAAGGAAGATCTTTCATCAGATATGTTCAAAATATAATTGAACTTTCATTACACTTTTTTTCGATTTCTTTTTTCAATCCTGCTAGTCCAAAAGATGAATATCTGTTCGACTTCAAGTATCGAATGTACCAGCTACACCATTGCAAACCAACTGTATCGATTTTGGCTCATCATTTGGATATCTTCATAACACAAGTCTGCAAAATTATTATCCAGATTCCAATTCTTGGAATTACACGGAAAAGAAGGAATAGTTGCAGCAACTACTTGAATAGTCGGTTTTGGACCATCTACTTGAGTAGTTGCTGCAGCTACTTAGTTGTCAGGACAATTAACACATTAGCTGCCCCACCTAACTCGAAATGTCTCAGATATTCACGTTATTCAATGCAACTATCGAGTTAGTTGAGGCAGCTAACGTGTTACTTGTCCTGACTATTAACCCAGATAGAAAAATGTCTCAATAATGCTACCATAATGGTGACATGCACGCCAAGGAATGTTTGCATAATGGTACCAAGGTGTTTCCGCATGAAGCATTGCTATTGGTAGCAAAACGAGGTGATGGTACCATAATGAAGACATAATGTTTACGTTTTATGCATCATTGCAAGCTGAGCGAAGTTCATGATAGTATGTTTACAGCACATTGTGTTACAAAATATTTGGGGCATGGTTTTCTATCTGGGTAAGTAGCCACAGCAACTTCTTGAGTAGGTGGTCGAAAATCGACTGTTTGAGTAGTTGCTGCAACTATTCCTTTTTTCCGTGGTTATGAACAAACTTGAATGTCTGTGAATGTTTTTGATCTTTTTCTTATTCATTCCAATGGCTAAATTGTTATGCAAAGTATCGAACGTCATTGAATGGAAACAAGGATGTATCCAATAATCAAATCACACTTAATCAACTGAATTTTTCAACAAACAAGAACGAGAAGTTTTTCTTGTATAATGAGAGTAGACAACGAAAGACCTGTCGGAACAGGGTTCATAGTATGGAAGTATAGCTTTAGGCAAAATCCTATACTTGTGAAGCGTTAGAAGCACTCTGAGGCATGAATTTAATCGGTATTTAGTCACGAATAATTAATGCAATTCGTTCTTAATTGCAATTGATTAAAAATCAATAATATTCATAGTTCACATACGTTTCATCTGGCTCGGAGCTATGCTTTCATGCTGTGATTATTACGCTCCATCGTTCCTTTAATTTTCTGTTTTTATTGGAGTTATCACGATGTCTTAACTGTTCACACCATTCACAACATTTCCTCCAAAACATTCGAATAACTTTTTCCAGGCTGAATGTCATGATTGCACAAAAATGTGGTTATGATTCGTCGCAATTCATTGATAAAATTAAGGGTTTGATTGAATATTTATAATATAATCTCATATATTGCTGAATCAAATCCAACAAATGTGGAAATTGATTAATTTACAGTGATTGGAGAATACCATTTATTTCCGTAAAATGGATAAAATTTTGATAGAAATTGATAGTTATACATCAAGTTGAAACCAGAATTTTGCACATCTCCGAGGAGAATGAATGAGATAAATTTTGACCGGGGTATGAAAAGGAAGGAAATGTTATATGTGAACAAAATCACACCAGCCAGATTTAAATTGGACACAAATTGCTCATGCAAAAATTATGCATAATAATCGAGAAGGGAATCAACAGATGAGTGATTTCAATACGCATAGTTCTCCATGTCCGTTCCCATACACAATCTATGTTTGATTTACATCTAATTATGCCTAAATTTTTCACACTGGGTTGCAAAGTTTCCCTAACAACGCAACTTTGGATATACCTGTATCTATTTATGACTCACCTTTTGGACAAGATCTTGGGGTACACAAATGTACTTGCGAGTTCTTAGCCGAAGGAGACCTCTCTCAGATTGTGAGATTCAACCCTTTGTCTAAGGGAGTCACTTTCCGAGCACTTGGAAGGTTTATCCCTACAAGCCAAATATATATAAGTGCTCGAGAGAAGCGTCTTCATGAATCTCATCTAAAAGCCCTCAAAGAAAGGTTTGTGTTCAATTAAAAAAGAAAAGAAACAAAGATCCTTTTGTTTTCCAAAATATTCTTCGGGTTTTCACATTATAATAAGTACATTCTCATCCTCTTGACGTCATAGTATCTCAAATTATTTCATTGTAATATTGCGAAGAGTTGAAATGAAAATCGATCATTGTAATTCAAGTCCTGACATATATAATATACAGTTTCCATGTAATGAGCACGGATTTAAGAACAATGTACTGCGATAACAATATCACTTCTGATTAGTTTCATTCATCCAAGCAATGAATATAAGAGTGATCGATGATTATTAATTTTGAATACCTGATCCATATAATTTGTATTAAACAGAAGGTAATTACAGGTTCCTTTCAAATTGTTTCGATATCAATTTTTACAATCGTCAACTCGAATTATCTCTCAAGTTTCAGTAACATTGAGTTATGGATGATAGTAGCGATTAATCATTGAAAATACGATACTTCGCGCAAGCTTAATCATATACAAAATAACTTGGTAGAATGAAGAGAGAAAATTAAAGCGGATATCGCAAGCTGAATTCAAGAACATGTAATTGAAGATAATGCACATGAGGAGTTTACTTCAGTTCTAAAGTAGTATTCGGAAGTACTCGATTAGAACTGTGAAGTACGTATATAACAGATGGAATATATAGTGTTCTTGAAACAACTACAATTATGTAACATTTGATAATACGGATTCGTCAGCAGGAATTTCATTGGTTTATGTTTAGAAATGTTTAACGTGTACACACACAAAATGATAATAATCCTATCCATCATCATTTGCTTCATTGGACTGATCAATTGGAGTCTGTTTGTTAATTCTCTTTGAACGCATGTCAACTTTTTACTTGTTCAATAACTTATAAAATATGAGGTTCTCTATTTCATGTCATGGACAAGGATGAGAAAAAAACCAAGCAATTGAGAAAAGAATGTTGAATAAGAACGTCAAATTATATTTTAAATACAATGATATTTATTAAACTAAAGATTGAAACATGTGATTATACATCACTTCGATTATAGTCAACTTTAACTCTTGATATTGAATTATTTGAAACAATTGTTTATATAATCACAAAAGGATACGTATCAATTCGTTATACGTTAAATTAATTTGTTCTAGTTCGTCACTACTGAATTGGATATATTTTTCAATTGAATTTGCACAGTGTTTGCAATCGAATGATTCTACCTAATTCATTTCACAACTTCTACATTCAAGTATTAAATTCATTTGATTGTTGAATTTTGTATTTTCACTTTCTATTTCTCTCAACGAGAATGATTTGATTTCTTTTAGGTTCTTTTTAAACTTTTTCAAACGTCACATTATTTCTTAGTATTTCACTTGTTTTGAATCATAATTCAATACATCTGTCATCTTTTGATCAAATATATACTTTGTCTTCATTTTAAAAGATTATAATTTCAATATCAGTGATATCAATAATTTCCGACTAATTCTAGTTACAACTTTTCAATTGATGCTCAAGAAATCCTTGAGACCAATTTTTCTTATGAGTATTCAATTTTGATTGTTCCCAATGAACACTTTTTAAATCCGTGAAACCCATATTTTTCACAAGTCAGTAATTTTTTACACTTCAGAATAAATTGAAGATCAATATGCAAGGGGTGTTCCACGCCAAATCGGACAGTTTCAGAGGTTTTTTTATTTTTTCAATTTTTTTCATCTATCTAATACCCACCAAAACCCCTTCCTGATGAAATTTAAAACATTCCCACGCAGCCTGCAGTTCTTGAAGATATCTAGAAGGATACGCAATTGAGAGATCTTCAAGAACGTTCTCGAAAAGTTCTCCCAGATATCTTCCGGAAGTGTTGGAAAGACATCTTGTGAAAGATTTCTAAAAGATGTCTTGATTCAAGACATCTCCAAGACGACCATGCAAGATATCTTGCACTGAAAAAAAAGTTTTGGTAATGGCAACAAAAGTGTTTTGTTGTTTGATCTCTCATGACCATACTATATAATTTGGTCAAGGGAACCAAAAGGATGAATCATTTTGTACCTCGAACTATACTGATTTCAATTGTTTGGTTAAGATGAAGTACATGTCTTGGTTACCTACATCCTTTGAAAAAAACATATTATTTGGTTGTTTTGTTCCACAAACAAAATAATTTTGTCACTTCATAATGACTTCATCTTTGTAGTGAAAATATTCTTTTGCATTTCTGAAACGTGAATTCACATGAAAAGTTTTGTGTCGTTGATAAAATAATACATTCCTGCATGGAAGAATACTTTGATTTATTACAATCATATACACTCGTGCACTGAGATGCATTGTTAATTGAATCTCACAAGGAGACATCGCAAGAGCCCGGAACTACTTTTCAATGAAAGTCATGTGTACGTGTACCATAGATATTCGTGATGGAAATCACCCTCACTTCAATCCTAACACGGCTTAGTATTTGATATTCGAGTTTGAAACATGAACACGACTTGATATATGCAAAGAAGGTCCCACTGTCCAAGCAATCGACAGTGGCTTGAGTGATAGAGCCTCCGCCTCCAGCCCCGGAGACCTGCGTTCAAGTCTGCTGGAGGTGATTTTTTTTTTCAATCTAACCCATGATTTTCTCATCAGGACAAAATATTTTCAGTCTGCAGACGATATGATTTGGTTTCCCAAGCAAAATTTATTTACCTAGAAACCAAAGGTGTGTAAAAGGAATGATATGGTTTTCAACAAAACGTTTGGTTGATCAAATTTCAACAAAATTCTTTGTTGTTTTAACAAAACATTTTTTTCGGTGTGAAGATATCTTTTAGAAGCGTTTGAAAGATATCTTTTTGGAAGACTTTAACAAGATATGTTCAAGAAGATAGATTGTCAGCAAGTTTAGGTTATGAATACCTGATCATATGAATCGACATGAATAACACTTGAAATGTGCTTTTTATTATAATCGAATCACAGATGTGATAAATGCATTTACAAATCGAAAACTTGAAAAATCTGTATACATGCCAAGAGATTTGAATTCTGCAAAAGGTACGATTTTGTAACCTTTTAATACCCGCGCTGGAAATAACGAATCTCCAAGACACAAATATTTTACAATTTACTGAACTTTTTACGCACAGATCAATTTTATGTATAGCCCTCAAGTAAATTCTAAAAAATTCTCATTCATACTTATTATTAAGTTATTCTTCAATAACGATGAGATAAAAATAATTTAAGAAGAATCTGTGGTATTCACGGCCGACTTATCTGACAAGCCTTTTCAGAATATCACTTTTACTCTGAAAATGTACACCACTGACACTATTCCACTATGTCATATTGACAATTATAAGCATCAAAATCAAACTATCTGTGTAGCTCAGATCACTGAAACGTAAGTACATCGTAAGAGACGCGGGTTCGATTCCCGTAACCTCAAGGATCGACATGAAGTAAACTTCGTAGGAGTGCGAGAGCGATAAAGAGAAAAATTAGAATTTTTTGTGAATATGGGGGCGTCCATGATTTTACGTGAGGCATTTTTGAGAATTTTTTGACCCCCCCCCCCCCCTGGTGAAATTCCGTGAGATTTTTCGCCACTCCCTCCCCCCTCCCCTAATCTCACGTGAGATTTTTCCAAATTTGTGTTTTGGGTGTAAATGCGTTGGATTATTAAACAAAAATAAAAACACAATTCGTTGTATTACTTTCATTCAAGACTAGCAAAGACTAATATTTGGGAATATTACCGTAATTTGAAATCACTGTAATGAAATGAAATTTTTCAAAAGAATTCCACGCAATTTTACACCGTTTTCTGCTAGAAAAAAATTATGTGATATTTGCTAAGACCCCTCCCCCTTCCCAAAGTGAGATTTGGTAAGATCTAGCTTGACCTCCCCCTCTTGAACACTTCACGTAATTAATGGACGCCCTTTAAATTCAAGCTTCTTCCAAGACATTTTAATGAATTTTTAAAGACATTTTTGAGGAATCCTGAAGAAGTCTTTTAGATTTCTCAATTTCTTCCTAAGGATATATTTGAGAGGTCTCCGAGAGATCTTTTAGAAATCGATTTATGTTGCATAAGACACTTTGCGAATACGAGCAGATATCTTTTAGAAAATTCTTCAAGACTCGTTGTACTTCTGGAAGATATATTTCAGAACTCTAAAAGATATCCTTGTGTCTGCTTGAGTTCTTTTTATTACCCGTTCAAAAGATATCGAATTTAAAAAAACTCGCTTTTTCGGGTTTTTGCTTCTAACTTAGCTGATAACGGTCCAAATTGAAATTCTTTCTGAAAATCTTTGTTTTTTCATGTACTTCTCCTGAAAAATTATAAGAATCATTCCAAGTCTTCTTTGGATGATTTTCAAGTTTGAAATTTTTTTTATCTTATCTTTAAAAGTGAGTACATGTTTTGATTTTTTTTTTAGAATTTCTTATTACAAATTACTCTTTTTCAACAAGTTAAAAGCCTGATTTAATCAGAAATAAACGCTTCCATTGCATAACAGAATCTATTCCACAGCATTTCCAATTATTTAATTTTTATTTATCGTCTGAAATTGATTCTTGCGTTCAAGCGGAAATTAGGGATCGAAGACTCACGTGATTTCTTCACAGTCGATCTGTATATGTCAGTACATATTCCTTCCAACGAAAATTCAACGTGAGTGTTCCTTCTGAGGAGAGGATTACCCCTCACAGCCTGTAGGTCTTAGCTGCGAATTCGTGACAAGTTTACCGGATATGCGAAGAGGAGAGAAATGATGATTGAATACTCTTTGAACGTTTTCAGTTCACTTCATATATTTTCGAATACATAACAAATAGGCAGAACAAGAACTCTATTATTGAAACAAAAACATTCATATATGACAGAATAAAGAATAGAAATATTCAGAAATAGAGTTATTTGAGAATAGAGGAATACAGAATAAAGTTCTTGTTCTGCGAACAAATGTTATAAAATATACTTCAATGTATGCAGAAAATCTAAAAGGACTCGTAAAAATTCTATCTCTTGTTTGTCATTTTCTTTCAATATTCTATTACCATGGTACGTTTTCATCGACTCGTTTTTAAAATAAAATTTGCATGTAACAGTTCAGACAGTAATTCGTGTAACATTTACGTACGTCCATAGCCCATGAATCTATAGTCCATTCCACGAAATATGATCTTTTTATCGACTTTCGCACATTTTAGTATTCTTCAAAGAACGTGGTGTATCCAAGACCATAAAAAAAGTTATAGTTTGATGAATCGAGTAAGCGGTGTTATACATATTAGATTTATTCGAAAATTCAAATGAAAACTGGAGTACCAAAATGGAAATTCAATAGGAATTCTTAGAATCTCATAAACCTCAGAACAATATACAAACCTTTTCAATTCAGTATTGCTTGCATTAGTTTGGAATAACTCAGTGAGATTATCCTATATTTCAAAGGAATTTCTCAACTACCACGTTTCCGCTAATCGTTAGAATTGTGTTCATTCAACAAATTTTCCCCACTTCCCTCTATTCATTGATAGCGCAATAATAATTTCCTGTATTGTCCAAATACGTATGCAAATAACTCAACTCTCTCTCTCTCTCTCTCTCTTACGACTCAACCATCATATAACCACAAGTTGAAGATCAAAGGTGACATTGAGTCTTCTTGTCCAACGAGATTCATCCGCATCCATCTGCACAACTGTCACCTACTTTTCGTACAATCAATACATAATCTGCTTTCCTTTATATTCTATTTGAAAAAATCATGATATTCATACCAGCATTCGAGAAACAACAAAGCAAATCATTCCTTCTATATCCTACAATCATAATTATCTCAGTAGCAAACAAACTATCTTGTGCCATCTGTTTTAGTTTGGAAATAAACCAACAAAGAGGTATAGAAAGATAGAATTGGTAAGGGATTTATCTTCCACCAGAATGATATTTTTCGAACGAGGTGGAGCTTTTATTCTCTTTTCTATTCTTGTTTTATATCGTTGGATGTAGTTTATCTTCCTTTTTTTCATCAAAGGTGAAATATACCGCAAAGCACACAAGCTACGATCTAACACGACATATTTTGGAAGAAAGCCAATTTTTGAAGTATATGAAGAGAATTCAATGTTTCTTTGTGTCAAGTAAAATTCTTATATACATTATTTGAATTTCAACACATAAATCTAGTGGTTTGTGAAGGAATCATTTCATGGGTCGCTTATCAAATCAATATTGCCGTGTGATACACAGACAAACAAGATGTAAAGTTTGCAGTTTGCTTCGACGTTACGATTCAAACGCGGATACTAAGAATTCTCCATACATTCTATTTCCCTACAGTATCACGATAATTACAAAATTGAGGATAGATATCACATCAATTATTATATGTGAATTATTATTACGGTGATATGAAGACAATATTGTGAAGGCGTCAGTGCATAGTTTATTGGTTGATAGAATGAGATTCTCAAAAGTGATGTTTCAACAAAAGGATTACACTGTTAAAAAAATTCTTCAATTAGAAAATTCCTTATTGAACAGTAAGAAATCGATTATTAAATTCACGAATATTATATTGATTCATATGAGAATAAAAAAAAAAATTATGTGATCAAAATTCATATGATATGATGAAATTTAATAAATTGTATTATGTGGAAAGTTGGATAAGATTGTTATGATATCTATGTGTACCCATAAAAGATTTTTGTGCTAGAGATTTCGTAGCAGATCAGATGAATCATGATATATTATGGGTACAAGTTAGGTTGGTGCCTTGTTAATTAGGAAGAATTGAATGACCTAGATAGTGCCGGTGCAATGGGAACAGATGATAATCCAAAGAGACCAGGTTCGATAAATGAGCACCAACTTACCAACTGGATGGATAAACGGTATCCTCTGTTCCTTTTACAACGTCCACCCAAGCGTTATTATGTTACAAGATAACTTGTTGCGTCTATGGTCGATAAACTATTTTTCTCTTACTTTGTTAATTGAATAGATCATGTATGTACGATTAATGCAACCCTGATCTGATTCGTCTTGATTCGTCTTGAACCGTTTGTTGAATTGCGAAAGCTTACATCCAATCGTGTCTTTTGTGTCTCCTCGAATCATATGATCAAACTTCTGTTAGGTAAATGTGAGCTCCCAGGTAATGAATCCGTGAATTCATAATACTAATTTGAGAAATTTTGTCAAATTTCATACAATCTTTATAGTATATCGTTTACACGGTACAAGGTATTCTTTGCGAGGAACTCATAATTTTTATACTTCTTGATATATTTTTAATCATTTTCACGAGGAACGTTTGACACGATATGAGGAAGGAATATGCCGCTACCATTGTTCCCTTTAGAAAATGTAATTATCGTAGAAGAATGCAGATATAGAATTTTGATGTCAGTAAAAATGCAAGCTTTCGTAGGAGGATTTGTAACTTTTGGAATTATGAATGGTTTCTCATTGTTTCTGTAAAACATACCATGGATAATTATGGTCTCTAAAAGCAATGTCTTTTCGAATAGTATTTCATATGACAGCATGGGAGGCAATTCGATTGTTTTCGAGGTTCCATTGTGAATTACTCGATGAATTCCTCCGGGTATTTGGATTTGTATTTTGTCCTAAAAACGGATCTAAAAAGTGCTTCATCGATTATTCACAGTTGGTTAGCCAAATTACTAGCAACAGTTACAGAATAATGTATTTGTGAGTTATTAGTCTCCAATTGAGTTAGTTCTCTAGCAATATTCAGAATCAAGTTGGAAAAATTATTGTCAAGTAGAGAACCAAGGCCGAAGGAATTCAATAATCATATTCGTATTTATGATAAAAAACAGAAGAAGCTCGAAATATGAACCACACTAATTTTTTCATCGTTTTTTTCTTTGAAAAATGTTATTTTCAATCCGTTTATGACTTATAGGGACTCATTTTATTCCTTGTGAAATTTGGAAAACCTTCACCGCGGAAATTTTTTATATATGTAATTTTCATCATGTTTACTCGCATTTGTTTATAATTAGTAAAATATATTCGCATCGACAGAAGTGTGTGATAGTGTGCTGATGATAAAATATAAAACATCTCCACGGTGAATGTTTTTCGATTTTCACAAGGAACAGAATGGGCTTTCATGAGCCATGAACGGGTTGGAAATAAAAATTTTTTGAGAAAAAAACCATGAAAAAGTTCGTGTGGTTGTTACAAAGTTGTTTGTTTATATTCCAGATTGGTTGTTGTTTCATCATAAATACGAATAGAAGCCCGAATAAATATAATTATTGAATCCCTTCGATCTTGGTCCCCTACTGAATAATAATTTTTCAAATTTGATTCTGAATATTGCTAGAGAACTACCTTAATAAACAAAAACACAGTAATTTTTTGAACATATTGCTTGAATAATATCATATTTTTATTCAGGAAGTAGTATAAGAAAAAATAATATAAAAATAAAAAGTATACAATCAACTTAAACTCAAACCAACCTTCCAATTGTAACCTCAACTAATGCTGGAAAACAAAAATATTGAAATTCAATGATTATTGTCACAGTAAATTGGTAGAAAAATATTTTCCTGGTGGAAGAAGAATAATACTTACATTCCAACTGTATTTCATGGCACAAATATGAAAACAACTTCACTGTAGATATTCGGGTACGTTTTTTACTGTTTCGCACCTGATAACCCTGTGGCTCTCACATTACTCAAAGAATTGTAGAACACAAATATACCTCCCAATTCTCAATTTCCGCTTGAAATTTGAAGATAGAATAGAGACACGGTGCATGTAAATAATGGTATTCCAGTGCGCCTGAAGTAAGAGAAAAATAAAAAATCCGACTGTTCTTAATAATTGCCAATCCACCGTATATTCTAATTCCATTATTTGTTATTCTTAATCAACAGATAGATTTCTTGATTTTCATCTAGCGATCTTTACATATGCTTACCCTGGTTTGAAGAAATCCGTAGAATCTGACGAAATGAAACTTCATGGGGTTTGATCAGAACATTGTGCAAGATTCAATGAGATTTGGCAAGATTCAATCAGAATCACATTGAAAAAATACATTTATCTAATTAAATCTAATTGAAGATGTTTAAATAGGATTTAATTAGAACATTCTGCAAGATTCAATGGGATTTGGCGACAATCGATGGGTTTGTTCAACCAGGCTAGAGCATCTCACCCTTTTCCACTACAATTTTTCTTGAACCTATATTCTCAATTCTACGTCTTAATTCTGACCAAACCTATTTTCATCCTACAACTCTAGCCTCACATTTTCTCCTTAACGTATCTTTGCTTGCAAATATTCCTCTTATCAATCAATCCTCACCCATTGATTATTTTTATTAACAATATCATCATTATCATCGTTATTCACGGAGAAAATAATTTAGCTGCAGCAGCTGAGTAGCTAGCACGGACACAGACAGCCATTAAATTAGCTCCTGCAGCTAAATTTTAGCTGTTACCGCAAATAAATTAACTACAAATGCAAATTTTTTTGCGGTAACAGCTAAAATTTAGCTGCAGGGGCTAATTCAATGGCTGCCCGTGTCCGTGCTAGCTACTTAGCTGCTGCAGCTAAATTATTTTCTCCGTGTTTATTACATTGATACTTGTACGTATTATGTTTTATAGTTTTAATATTTCATGATTATATTTCATTTTTTAATTCATACTCATGTATCATATTATTTTTGAATATATATCAATCATATTTTTATGTTTCTTGCTCAAGTACAAAATTTTACTTTTGAATGTAAGCAGAAATACTTATATAAAATTGGTAGATACTGTGAGGGATAATCTACTGTAAGTATACGGCTTGGATACTAATGGGTTCAAGATCTCAGATACCTTCCATGGGTGAGATATTTTGCTAGTTCTAAAAATCAGAAGTATACTGACATATTTTAACCAGGTCACTGATTTTGAAATTCAACCACTCTTCCTACCGATGTAGAATGAGGATGTAGAGATGTTCTCGGGAGTCTCAACATTTCTCCGACGATCAATCTTTCTTCCTCATTCCTGCTGAGGAAGAGTTCTATACTTCCCATTCTGTATAAAACATTAATTTCATAATTTCAATACACAGATCAATCGTTCGTCTAAATTTTCCGAGAATAGCAATCAATAGAACATTGATATGCCGTATTCTCACAACACTTTTGCTTCCGCACATGCATCTTCTGTGAATCATGAAGAAGATGCGTCAACTCATTGTTTTTCAATTTATTCAGTTATTTCCGAGAGAAGTGGGGGGAGAAATTTTGGATTTCTTGCGACTTCGGAATCCTCTTGAGAGGAAAGCTTTGTGATCGTGTTTGGCGACGGAAATGGTGATCGTCTCAAGAATGGGAATTCTTTAGGTCAAAATGGTCAGGGGGTGTTCTTTTCAAACAAACATTCCACCGAATAAATATAATTTGACAATTGTTAGTGATCGCTGGAGATCGTCTAGCGACTGGAAGCTCGTAAAACGGGTTTATTTCCGTGTCCATCTGCATCGTGTCTGTCTGTCTGTACATACGTACTCTGTGTCCTTCAAAACTCCGGTTCCTATTATCCGATCATCGTGAAATTTTTACCACAGTTATATGTGGGGCTGATAGTGCTCCTATATCAGTTTCAACCTGATTCTTACAGAAGAACGAGAGGAGGGAATAAGGAATAACATTATTGGAGTTTTGATTTTGCGAACGTGCATATCTCCGCTCCTTATTATCCGATCGCAATGAAACTTATACCACGTTATAGTTATGATTCGACAGTAGTCCCATACATGGGAAAAATATTATCTTATAAATTACGACGTGAGAATTTTAGTGGAGGACTATATCTGCGAAATCAGTCTATTCATCAATGTAACATTGTGGATTGTGCTATTTTTTGGTTAAATCAGGTTGAATATTACGATTTCCACTCCTACAAAAGAAGGTTATAACTGCAATATCTGTCTCTAATATCTGACAATCCCTGCTGTTTCAAGTATGGTCTTATGCTACGATTTTAACATCGTAATTTGAGAGATAATATTTTCTCCGTGTATAAGCTCCATCTCAATCGGTTGAAAACTCTGGAAAATTTTTTTTGCTATTCACATTTTCGATAATATTTTGAGAGCATGCTTTCCCTATGTTCGTATCATCTCAATGCACTGAAACTTCGATATAAATTTCCGGCAAATCGGAATGGAGAAGACAGAAGGTAAACACTGAGCTTCGAAAAAAATTTAACGATTTCGTGAATTTCCGATTTCTATGAAATTCTTACCACGATTATAAGTGGGATCAATTGAATCAGAAACAAGAAAGTTTGGTGTCTATCTATTGGCAGAGTTTTCCCCTTCAGAAAATTCCATTTATGAAAAAATTATTCAAGGGAACATTAAAAAGCGAATCAGAATTTCCAAATAATGCAAAAAAAAAGTAGTATTGTAGAGAAAATACGGATACCATACGTGTGTTATCCCCACGAAAGACCTGTATAAAAATAAAGTACATGCATTTTCAACATTTTGTTCGCTTGCATTTTCCATTCCGTTTACATTTCTAAGCTATTAAGGACAACGTATGTAATATAAAAATCTCACGTTTATTATTAAAACAACTTTTGGTTAATGTATCAAAGATTTAACGCTGCAGAAATTTTTCAGCGAATATACAACGTGATTTTTTTTTCACTGTTCACTGTTGTGGTCCGATTTATTTGTCAATCCCTACCGAACGTATAGGAACTATGTTTTTGAGAGGATTCTTTTGCATCTCTTCCGAATATATCTGATGGATTTATGTAATGCAAAATCTTAATCTACTCATTCATCGTGGTGATAACGAGTACTTATTCGAAACACATTTTAGAAGTCTGAATGTAGATGATCATTCAAAATTGTCCACTTATTCTCTGTTTAAAAGCATTTCTTTATCAGGTTTTTGATATTATGTGGAAGCAGTGTAGCGATAAAACAGGACCTCAATACACCCCGTTAAGAGAGACATAAAAATACATGCAAAGAGATTCAGACCATATAATGTAGAATTATGATCAAACGATTTCACAAATGTTTCCTTACAACATGCATTATTATGAAACTGAAAAACTGAGCAATGAAGAACCACGTTTCTTCACAGATTCAAAGACAAAGACCAGAGCTTTAAGCGAATTTCTTCACAGAAGTGAGTAAAGAATGAATCTCAGGGATGTTTTTTGATGGAACATAAATGAAGATATTGTCAACGATATTTTATAACATCTCTCATTCTTCATTTACGAATTTACATTCTCCTCTAATTTAACGTAGTTTGCACTACCTGAAAAATTGTTCATAATTCTCCAACCTCGCTTCACATCGTGAAAATGGATCGCGTTATCTCAGAGCATAATATACTAAATTCCCTAGAATCATTGTGAAGTTCGAAGTGAAGGATGAATCTGCAATTTTTCATGTTTATAATGGATGAAAATTTCATGAATATATATTGTCATCAACAAACTTGATTTTCTAAACATTGTCCTCGTAGGGATTTTTCGGAAACATCCGCAATGTTTCGCGTTCAATGGGGAGAAAAATTTCTGTAAATTTCAAAATTATTTCTGCTACTTCTTCCACTTGAAGTAATGGAAAGGATATGAATTGCACACAAATGTGCATTCGTATCGCTTCAATTTGATAACAGAAATTCGAATAGGAATAAATGTAAAATGCACATTCCCACGTGATCTTGCATCGTTATAATAATCACATGAATGTTATTTACAGAATCTGATCTTTCATATAACTTTCGATAGTCCAGCAATATCACTGGTCTACAGCCATTTTGGTGCCTGAGGTTTGAGAACTGATTCGAAGTAGTTTTGAAGCACTGAATACGAAAACAACATCCGATTTGTTACATCAGCTCGTTTTTTATGATTATTTATGTATAAAATTCATCAATCATATAGATTTTATATGAAAGTTATGTAATAGAAAGTGAGTGGATTCGAGAGATCAGATATTCGTTTCGCATTCAACATATCAAAAGCACTCCAAATTAGTTACCAAACTTCGAACACCAGAGAAAAAAATTCTTTTTGATGACCTGTATATTAGTACATATATGACAAACAAGTAAAGTACAAAAGAGTTTGTTGTATTGCAATTGTTTTTGAAACATTGTGATATATTGAGAATTTTATCTATTTCTAATTCAACTCCAAACAGCGATCAATGACAAGTCTTGCCTTCCCCATGCATTTTTAATTGATTTATGAGATGAAACCTCGTAACACAGGAAACAATATTGTATAAAAATTGTTATGAGATCAAATACAATACCCTTTATTAAAACGAATTTGTCATCGAATATGAAAGCACTGTTATACAAATGCTCTCGTCTTTCCCGGATGATTTTCAATCAGCGTTTGTTATTGGGAAAAACAGAATTTCCAGCATTGTCATCAATTAGATTTTATCATACCTGATCACAAACTCATTTTCATAGACAATTTAACTTCCGAATCATCCGATCAAAATATCCATCTCTCATGCAATGCTGTGAAAAAATTTGTATTTTCTCATGATATATCTCCCGATAAAGCCCCGTGGGAAATAAAAATTCAAACTCATTTGTAGTAGTATTGACCCTTCGATGCACAGTTTTTGCGGACAAATGAACTTTCAGAAGCCATTTCCAGTCCAATTGTGCTGAATTTCATTTTGAAATGTTCAGAAAAAAATTACCTATCGATCCCTCGAGGCTGAATTTTGATTTTTATTGATTTCGAAAGTGAGCAGCTTTCGAACGATAGTGTCTGAATGTGGAATACGAGCCTGCATTTGAGGATTCTAATCGATGCTGCAGTAGTATCAGTATTGAATACTGAAACATGTCAATCCCCAAATCTACTGACAGCTTGCTGTCGAGATCAAGATTATTATTGGTTTCGATAATTGACGAGGATTTTTCTACCAGGTTTTGACAGGATGCTCCAATTCGGTATTCACGTTAACAGCAAAAGTAGAAAACTGACGGGAGAAATTCTCGTCAGTTTTCGACTTCCACAGCCCATTTGACAGCAAGCTTGATAGCCGTTCAGTGTCAAATTTGCATGATGACATGAATTGTATTAGATTAATTTAATTTCCATAATTCGATTCTAATATCAAGTTTTTCCATAATCCACTGCTTCAAAGTTTTCAACGTTGGATTTCCTCTGACACAATCATGCTTCTGCAGTTCGAATCCATCATCTTGATCTTGACAGCAAGCTGTCAACAGATTTGACGATTGACAAATTTCAGTATTCAATACTGATACCGGATCATCGATTGGAATTCCCAAATGAAGGCTTGTATCCCAGATTCAGACACTATCGTTCGAAAAATGAATAGATTTCGAACTTTGATGAGAAGTTGACCGCTGCTCACTGCCAAAATCAATGAAAGTCAAAACCTTGCCTGAAGGGATTGGTACGGCATTCCTCTCCAAGTGTTTCCAAACCAAAAACTTCCAAGGGAAAACTTGAAGATTTTCAATCCCATAGCACACTTGACAGCTGTCAAGTGTCAAACTTGCTTGATGATATTACATCATATTCGTGATGAGCATATTGAAAAAAACTCCGAAATCACGTCACATTCTAATAAATCAGCGATTTTTTTGCCCAAACCCATTGGTTTCTCATTTCGACAGCGGATTTAATGCTATCAATTGTCACAAGTCGGTTCTCATATTGCGTCCTTCCATAATTCATAGCTCCAAAGTTTTCAACATTGGATTCCCTCGAACATCATCATACTTCTGCAGATCAAACCCATAATCTTGATCTTGACAGCAAGCAGTCAGCAGATTTGACGATTGACATGTCTCAGTATTCAATAATGATACTGCATCATCGATTAGGATCCTCAAATGGAGGCTTGCATTCCAGATTCAGACACTATCGTTTGAGAAATCAATAGACTTTAAACTTCGATGGGAAGTTGACAGCTGCTCACTTTCAAAATCAATAAAAATTAAAATTCCACTTCGAGGGATCGATAGGTAATTTCTTTGATAATTCAATCCAGTTTTAAGATATGTTATTATTCAAGAATAATATTCTGCTCCCATTTTTTTTATTCCCCTATGTATTTGCAGCATGTGGAATATGCATTTCCAGTTGAATTTGTTGATACCAGAATAAGTATCACTTGCAATAAATCTGATGTCTGATACTTTCCTGCCAAAGACCAACTCTTGTGAAATACCCTAGTAGAAATCACTCTAGTCATTCTCTAGGCGATTACAAGGCCTTACGAGGCCTTGCAAGTCCCTCACAAGGGCCTGGTGGGGCCTCGCAAGGCCTAGAGAATTACTAGAATGATTTCTGCTAGGGTAGAGTTTTGTAACCAGGAGTTTTGGATGTACAAGAATGAAATTTTTCCAAGATCATTTATTACACCAGTTTATTCCTCATTGATAGGAGTTGAAAATTTTATGAAAAATGTAGAATTCTATGGAAAATATGTATGAACATCTAAAATACTTTAGAACAGTGCGTTCCCGTCCCAGATTTTGACGCGACTGTCGAAGGCTTAATCCATTTAAAGTTGTACCATCGAACGCATAACTCGTATTTAATTCAAATCCTGCCGCAATGCGAATGTAATCAACATTTCTGCATAAATCCACATTTCTCACGACTTGATGACATATTTTGATATACATATTCATATAACGGTTTTGCGCGTACCTTGAATTGCAGTGAATCGAATATCCTGTTGCGTAATACTTAAGATACTACCAGAAATCTGTGGCCAAATTTTAAAATCCTAGATTATCAGGTTGATGAAGATTCTCTCACTGTAATAATATTGTGCAACTCTCAATTACGACTTTTAAACAACTTTGCAGAACTTAGAGAACTAATCTAAAGTTCAAAGTTATATCATCCAACTTATAAGTTTTAGCTCCTGATATCTTCAGCGTGACTTTCGATATAATTGGGATGCAATTACAGAATAGAAGATGAAATATACGTATTTAAATGGTGCAATACTGTTCAAGGGAGCATATTTATTCCACGAAAAATTGTATTCGCTAGTTTTTTTCGATAAACGTTCAACGGATTCAACATTCTTGCTCAATTATGAAACCAGAAACAAATAGTTTTGCGTGAAGGGCGAATGGAGTTCCAAGTAAGTCTCGTAACTGGAATGATTACTGCCTGATAAACTTTGATTCCTATATGGCGAACTAAACATTTATTACACAGAAATAGGGTTTCATCCTTAATCCTGTCTGTTTTTTCTTTCATACACAATTCCATAAAACACATTCTCCGTTTCCAAGAAGACCGTAATGAAGGATATAAGATACAAATATCTCCAGGCAGTAATTTCCAAACCTGAAGACTTCTGGGATGAGAAAAAAACGTGTATACAAATATGTTTGCGCATGAAATTATATCTTGTTTTCGTTTTGAATGAAATTTCCCCGTATTCTCTTTGAAGGTGAACGTTTAGCTACATATATTTCAAGAATATAAAGAAAAACACTACCTAGACAGCACAAACCTCTTCACGATAACACATTATGTTATGTTTAAGAGGTTTGTGCTGTCTGGGTGAAATTTCACGCTGAATCAGTTCATTGATCATCATTGGTATTGAAGTTTTCTATTCGAACGATTAATCTGATTCCCTATAATTGAGACAAAGAAGTATCCTTCGTCCGTTTCAATATTATGATATTTCTCTCCATGGATTTCATAAAATGTTCCGTGAAGAGGAAGTTGTACTTGCAACTCGATGTTCCACGAGCAGGATTAAAATTTTAATGACTTCAGCTTGGCCTGTGTAGAGATTATTTATCAATTAATTGTTCAGTAACCAATTATCACAACTCGAAGACTTTGCACAAAAGTTACAGAATTGTTGAATAAGGATCAAAGATGGGGAAGGGTTATAAAATAAACTTTGGAAATTTTCACATTATTTGTAGTATAATGAAGCTGTTGGAAATGTTGTCGATTGGCAACAATTTTGAAGAAGTATCTTCTCCTCAAATTTCAAAACCGAAACATTGTCTGGGTTGTTAATTTTTGTTGTTTATTGTGATATCGCGTAGTGGTGTTTTCCTACACCAAACCTGAGCGTTTAGGAATTGAATGACATCTCGCGAATTCGGACATAAGTATTGTATTATATAACAACGGTTGGAGAAAATTCAGTTTTTCGAAGTTTCATGAAAGATCGCTGAAAGTTTAGTAATATTCAGATTCATCGAACAAATATAGTACTGTTTACTAAACTTCCAAATGCCTCTTTTCTCAGTGTATAAGTTTCATCCGAATCGGTTGACAACTGTGAAAATTTTTTCTTTTTTGCGATTCGCATCATTTGGCAATATTTTCAAAACATGCCTTTTTTATGTTCGCATCATCCCGACGACATGAAACTTTGAGCATAGTCAATTCACGAGGTGTTAATTATACAATATAAGTTTCAGGCAAATTGAAATGGAGAAAAAAAAGGGTAAGCTATGAACTTCTACAGAAAATTTCAAAGTTCCATGAATGCTGCTATTTTGCGGATATCTTCCATTTTTGTTATTCGATCAATATGAATTTTCAGCCAAAGTTATGTACAGTATCTTGCATCAGTTTCAACCCCATCTCCACAGGAAAATGGAAAGGGGTCTGGTTATCCGACTGCAATCAAATTGATATGATGAATCGGATGATGCGAATGATGATGTAGATGGAAATTCTTGTAGATACACAGATGAATAAAATAAAACAAGTTTTTCCGATTAAACATATAATTTTTCTGATTTTTGATATCAACAATTTTGTTGAGCGTCCCGCATGATTACTAAGCTCTCTCTATCGAGGTCCTGTGAAAAAATCGTTCAGGTCTGATTAGGCGTGTTCAGGCCTGATCATGGACGTTTTTTAGCAAAATTTCTCGTGCTCAACACTGAATGTACGTGGTTAGGCCTGACTACGCCTGATTATTCATTTTTCAGCTCAATCGTAATTAAAAAGGCTTCAATTTTGTACCCACGTGGAAACCCGTGATCGAGCTTGATCGCGTGCGATCATGCCAGACAAACTATTCTCCCTCTTGATTGTGCAAAATCGTATCACATGAGGAGCATTCATACCAAATGACTCCGTGTTGATTTTTTTATCACGAATGCACATGCTTCATCATGTCAAATCGGCCCCAAACACATTCACGTAGGCCTGAGCACGCGCGATCATGCCTGAAAAGTGGAAACTAGAAAATGGAAACTGTGGAGCCTTCCGAAGTAGCTCATCTGATCATCTGATCATGACTTGATCACTTCTCAACCAATCAAAGGTGATCTGGCCATGACCAAATGATCAGGTCAGCTACTTCGGAAGGCTCCTGTATAAGCATAATAAGTAGAAATGATTGACAATACATTAGTCCTTCATCAAATTAGAAAAAAGATGATGAAAGGAACTCTTTTTTTTGTCAAGTTATAAAACTTATTAATTCTGTATGAATTTATCATGCATATTAGAGCATGATCAAGCATGATTAGGCGTAATTGAGCGTGATTATTCCTGATTACGTGGGTACAAAATTGAGACCTGATCGCGCCTGATGAATAAGCCCTGATCAGGCGTGGATGATTTTTTCACGGGGTAGCAAAAATACACATGGCTTCTTCGCTTACATGTATCCCTTATAAATATATCAAGAACATGAAAATAATGTATGGTTCTCCATACTGATCTTTTCTATTGTTATTATTGTTGTTATCAAGCATTGATAATTCTTCAGTCTCCTTCAAATGAAATTCAACAAAAATGTGAATCCTTTTGTCTTTCATTACAAATTCAAGGGATATTTTTTAATTTTTATTAAAAGTCATCCGATCATCCGATGATAGAAAATATTTCTCCTGCAAGAAAAATTTTTCTCTTCTAAGCTATTGAGCCTGAGTGAGCAATTCATATCTACTCGACTGTGATTGCTGTGAATATTCTCATCTTGATAGCTCTCATGATTTCTAACTTGAGTCTCAGCACTCTACTTAAACTCACATTCATTTGTAGCTTGATTTCCGTCAGCCGGTGTCTCCCTAGTGTAAATTTTCTTCCCATGATACTGGAAAAGCACATTAGCAATGACCGAGTTATATTTGTACTGCAGACTTTTATCAACCTCTTCAATCTCATGAACTCTATCCACGTTATCTTCCCTTCTTTAAATCCTTTTTTGTGAAAGTGCTTCATTTTTCCGACAACATGAAATCCAACGCTTCTTCCGTGCTTTTTCTATCTGCCCTGATGATCTAAGATAATAGGTGTGTAAACTTGAATGTACATTCCAGTGGTGGTTTTATCTAACCGTAATTGCTTGTTCGTTTAATTGAAAATGAACCTTTTATCTTCTCGTTTTGAACTCTTCAGTCATTCCAGACATCCGAACAGTTGACTGTATTCATCATGAGTAATATTAACATGTTATTGGTGACAGGGTTTTACATTCACTGAATTCTGTGCAGAAATCTCATAATATTCGTACAAGCATACAATTCAAACATTATTTTTTTTTATGTTCTGTTTCAAAATTTGAAGAATTATTTAATATTATAATTATTTCATGGGGGTCTCTACTCAGCATTTGATTTCATAAATATTTCATTTGAAGGTATTTCTATAATATATGCCCAGATGAATGTGATCGTTTGGAAACATCACCACATGTTAATTGCAAATTTGACAAGTTCAGGTGTGTATGTATAAAATATGAAGTACAAAACATATTGTGGTGAAGACAATTGGAATATATTCGAGCATTCACGGAACAATAAAGCATCAACAATACAACCCCTAGCTAGACATATTAAATTATTGTTGACAAAGTATTGTGGTTCTAATTGAAGTGTTTGGTAGTCAACTTAATCTAAAATTTGCACGTTGTTTTTTCCATTGTATTATTTGAAATTACACAGAGAAAAATTCGTTTGTTGAGATAAAGAAGATGTAGCGATCATCATCAACGAAATTGGAACATAACTCTCATTGAATTTTCCATTGTGGGTCTGATTCACGTTCAAAACTTTTTCCTTTGGAAACTAAAATTACTGTAAGATCCCAGGAAAATCATTCGTTATATTTTGAGCAATTTTATGGTTGAGGTAAAACTTTTGTGTTTCTGAAGTACCAAACTGAATCGGAAGAGAGAAGTCGTCTTCATTTGTTTGTTGGAAATTTATATGCTTCCTCATTTTTTTTCTCCGTCATCTCTTCGGTAGACTTCATTTTTTCATATTGTCAACCCCTCTGTGGTTGCAATGATCAAAGTTTTGTTTAACAACCTGAAATAATTGTGATGAAGATTTATTGGGAAAGAAATGAATGAGAATGATGGAAGTAAACAAAAAAAAACAAACGAACATCAATAATTGTGTTCATTGCAGGGATGGGGAGCCTCAGTTCTTGTTTTTCTGTCAAGTACTTTTTTATCTCCATGGAATACAGGTTTAAAACATTAAAATCGAAAGTACTTGACAAGAAAAAGTACTTTCAGTATAAAAAGTAATTGAGATTGCCCATCCCTGGTAATATAAAAATCCAAATCATTGTAAATTTACTCGATCTAGTTTGTTATTACGAGCATTGTAATTTTTATCTATAACCCTTCTGATGGATACTGATTTTTATAAGAGGGTTTGATACGTACTTATGCAATTTTTGGATAAACTTTCATATTATTCCGCACATTCAACCTCCATTTAAGAATACATAAAGTTTATGTCACTCGACGACGTTCAGTTGAATGCGTTGAATTGTGTTCGGAAAATTATGAAGCGATCAATCTATCGACCATTCAACTTACATTCATAGAAAATTATAGTATTCCTAAATACAAAAGGAATGAATGTTTTCAGTTCAATTTTGGCAGTTATGTGTTTGTAGTTGATTTGGACCAGGGCTGTGGAGTCGAATCTTTCATGTAGTCACCCCCAACTCCGACTTCAGACTCCTTTGAATTTACGACTCCGACTGCGACTCCTAGCATTTAATTTCATGAACGAAAATCCCAAAGAAACCAAACTTGGATAATAATTCTTAAGCGTGGAGTAATGTAAATCCAATAGCCAAATAGTGATGTCGAGATCGCTTATTAAATTTTGCTTCCCGACGTTTCGAATTGATATAGTTCTTTATCAGGGCTGATTGGGGTAATGTACATTCGTCCGGACGCATTTTCCATTGGAGTGGGTGAAAAATCAAAATATTCTGGGGTCGTACTTGAACTGGTGTGGATCTTAAGTGTTTTGAAGGAAATGATGTTATTGGTTGAATTTTTCTTTCAAGCGAATCAGCATGAAAGAATAGACGGAAAACGTGATACCACCAATCAGAATCTGGACCATGAGTTTTCCGAACCATTATTCGAATCGGGTATGAGTTTCATTTCAATCGAATGATTAGAAGATAAAATATATGGATTCGAAAAAATTAATTAATGTTTTCTTTCAGATTGGTTTTTTGTTGACGGAGTCGGTAGGATAATATTCGACTCCGTCCGTTTTTCACGACTCCTCAACTCCGACTCCACAGCCCTGATTTGAACTATACTATATGTTCTGGTGGTGAAGTAAAATTCCTGCGCCCTTTTGAGGCGAGAATAATGCCAGCTGGAGCACCACTCGCAGATCGAATCTAACAATTGATATAACTTCCAAGTTTTCCTCTGGAGTTTTTTCAAGGATCTTCGAATCCCAGTTGTGAAATCCTGATCAATCCAAATAAAACCTTATTGATCTTCTTTCAAATACACATATCAAACCGCATAGACTTCTGGGGTTTATCAGGAGGCTGTTATGGGACCTCAAAAAATAATCATAATGAAACCTCAGTATTAAGCCCTTGAGAAATGGAGGGAATTTCACAAGAAAGACAACTTCAGAATGCTCATACAACTCTTTCCTAAGGTGTGCATCCACCGGTTTCAAATGATTTTCCTGAAACATACGTTGATCGAAAGTTTTACTAACTGCTAGCTCATGACTTCCGCTTTGAGCTTCATCTGAATAATTGTCTTGTTATCCGATAGACCGGTAGGCGACGTGGTTGAAGATCATCGCTTTCCTCAGTTTGACTATTGTGGTGAAGGAGTTCCCGTTGATACGCTCACTTTGTGCTCAAACTTGTAGAAATGATGAATTCAATAATTGCATTTCCATTATGGTTAAAAGTAACAATACTTCTAAAATAGACACACACAAAATTTAACGTAAGGAATATATGAAAAAAGTCAAGGCAATTCAGAACGTGGATCGAAGGCTGGATCGAATAATAGAAAAAACTGTCGCTGAAAATGAGCCCGAGTACAGTTTTCAGTCACTGTAGCGGTATTTTCACTATCACAGCGATTCTCATAGCTACTTTAATGGAAAATATGGCGACTGTAACTACGAAAATGTACTCGGGCTCGTTTTTAGCTACAGTTTTTTTCTCAGTGTGCAATTCGCGGTACTGAAAGAACTCCCAACGGAAAAGTTGTTGCAAATACATTAAACAACAGTTTGACGAATTTTGAGACAATTCCGTCTTGGATGTTAAAAATTATCGCAAATTCAATGAAAAAAAGCCATATGCGTCGAAAATCCATTCATTTTCCGTTCAATCTACGACTACGATAACTCCTAACCCACAATACGGAATTGTTTCAAAATTCGTCAAACTATTGTTCAACATATTTGCAACAACTTTTTTTACTGGAGGTTTCTTTTCAGTATCGCGAATTTCTTATACTTGATTTTATTATGAAAGTTCTTCAACGGAATTGGCGGTGGTTGCCTGCTTTCAGGTGCACTGGACGAAAAGCCACGCGCATAGCCGATTATTCAATCCAGCCCTTCAAAGTCGAAATCTTTTAATGTCCTTGGCTTGCAAATGAAAATAGAACTTTCTGCGATGAAATTTTTATCAGTGTTCAAATTTCATCCTTCGTAGGACTGCTCGACGTTTAATTCTTTCATTTATCGATAAACGCGAGGATTTGTCCGAGGAGAAAAAAACAACAATGAATAGATTAGTACAACCGTTCAGTTTCTTGAGCGTAACGTTATGAAATAATTAAATTAAATGGTACCTTTTCATCAAATGTAACTGGTGCATGAGCGGGAAGATCATAGTAACATTCGTTGCACGTGCAACGATCAGCGAGGTGTTCCTAACGATCTATCTCGTCATTTTCATCTCTGCAACCTTGAGTAATTTCTTAATGCATTCATGCGGTATCACAATTGCTTCAATTTCACAATAAATTTCGAAATATGAGGAAGATGATATATCCCAAGCTAAATTTGATTTGAAAAAAAGCACAATAAGTAGTACTCACATCAGAAAACCCACCTCTACTTCATTAACAAAAGCGTTTTTCATATGGTATCCGTTTTAACGTCCATTAAACGATCAATCTTCGATGCTTTAGTGCATTTCTATTGATACTGAAGCAATAAAAGAGCTCACTTGCGATATCAATCAAATATCCAGTCCTGAAAACGCGAGTTTATACGATCCCATGCTTTTTCTATATATGATGATGCAATAAAAAAAACTCTCTTCAGATAATTTCCCATCGAATGATATTTTACTCGTTCACAAAAAATTCCAATTTTCAAATATTTCATGAGAACAACAGCAGCGGCGGAATTTTTAAAGGCTGACCTGATTTCCCGATTTGATGGGAAGTCAGCCAACCTGACGAGCTGACGAGATGAAAATTTCTATTATTCACACTAGTTGTTTTTCAAATTCGTAACTCAAGAATCTATTACATACCCGTACATATCTACTATCCATAAATATCGATTCTTTCTTTTCTTTCCTCTTTTCAATCGAGATAGAATGACTCTTCTTAATTTCTACTAAAATTCCTCTTTGCACCAATTGTTCTTTCGACTTGAGGCCCTACAATTGTTCCCTTTGAGAATAGAGTTTCTGCTCTAGAATATAATTGTCAACTACTCGTTCGTTTCTGACTATACGCATCACAGCAGAATACTTTTATGAATACTTTTATGATCAGAGAACTGCAATTTAAATGAAACTTGACACATATTCCTGTTAAGATGCGAATTAAACAATCTTGGTGTTATTCAGAAGAAAGGTTTCGAATACTCGTGTTTCTCTCCCATTCTTACTGTTAGAAGCACTTGCGAGATGAAAACAAGTTGTAACCCATATCAAGAATGGGTCGACAGGTTGACTCTTTGTTCGTTTCGTATAGAATTCTTGTTGTTACATTATATATCGATATTCCTTGAATCAAGGACCATTAAGCTCTCGAAGAAATGTGCGAAATTCTGCTACGTACTTTCCGAACTGGCTCAGATTACCAGAGTTTCGATGAAATTCGATTGAATTTATTTCCTTTGAAGTTACATATTTCAATGAAGATTCTTCTAATTGTAAATATGTAACGAGGAAGGTTATATCGGTAAGGTACTCTATATTTCGCAGGGTCAGTTTCCATGAACAGTATTTCTAGCCAGAATCCCAATTGAGAGATCAAATTCGATTATTGTAGACCAAAAATTCAAGCAATCACTGTTATTATGAAAGTTTAATAAATTTACAATCATACAAAACAATCGTTCCTAGTGATACAACATTTTTTGTTACACATATTTTGATCATTCTTAACAATTACGATCACTCCGTGTATGGAATTTAATTGGAACAGTATATACCGCACTTTATGCAATCCATGCCTTGATCGCAATCCTAGCCCTTTTTCAGAGAATGTCATACCTTAAGTAATATCGTTATACCATTCGACACGTGAATCCCCCACGAATAATGCACAAACCACTTGATTACTCTTCATCACATCCACTTTTCACGATTATCACTATTTACAAATATTACTTTCTTCACATATTTTCAACATTCTAAGTGTGTTCTGCAAATTTGTAAATATCAAACACTAATTGTGAATATAATGAAGGAAAAATCGAATGCAGTATCTTTTTCAGAATAAATGGAATGAACTGGATGATTCGATGGAATCTGTAACATCTATTCTTGTTCCTCAATTTGAATTTGAAGAAAAAAAAGAATGTTAAACGGATAACTTAACTCACTAAGAACACATGACGAAAATGTTGATGAAGGTTAAAAATTCTCTCACCCAATTATTATTGGTATGATCATTATCGTATTACTACCTGAACATTTTTTGAACCTTGTTAATTCTTTGAGAATACCGAGAAGAGAAACGATGCGCACGGAGAAAAAAGGGATTTTCATTGTACCTTACATGACGTGTGGTGGTAGTACTCGCAAAGTGTGAGTACGGTACAAAAATATAAACAAATATCAACAAATTGACGTAATACTGCTATTGGTGTGAGTTTTTTTCTCTGTGCAAATTATCGTTGAAAAATATGCTGGAGATTTGAATGATTGGCTCAAGAGGTCTCAAGGATCGAGAAGAGTATTTAAAAAATTCTTTGGGCGTCTTTTTTATGAAGTTTTCAATCCGAATTTTTGTCGAAGAATGAACACACTTGTATTATCTCAGTCTTGTGAAGTCTCTTTATTGAAATTCAAATTATCAACAAAACTAAAGTAAATGAAGAGTGAAAAGTTTGATTTAATTGCCACATCGGAATGAGGATGTATTTTTCATTCGTTCTGAATTTTTACTCACTCTTGATTGGAATAGCGATGAGGAACGTATAGAACACTTGAGGTCTCCCAAGAGCGTATTGTGTTTAAAACAATCCACTCGAAATTTCTATTGAAAATCAACACAAAAAATTATAAATGTAAATTTGTGACACTCTTGTGTTGATTTTACACAAACTTTAAGTGGATCGTTCGAAACCCGCACATGTGTGGAAAATATACAAAATTTCTTTACATGAAGTGGGTGTGAACCAATTCAAGAATATCACCAGCTATTGGAAATAGTTCTTCATGTTAGCACTTTTCATAAAAGTAGTTCAAACGTATCATTGGATCAAGAACAATCTCAAACCATCAAATACACAATCCATTATCCTAAACAATTCATCTTACAAACGAGAAATCAACCTTTCAGTATCTATATGAACCAAATGATCTTAATTGTTTCAGATGTCGGATGACGATAGGATGTCGCTCACCACTGCTGTCAGCGACGATGATGATGGTGAGAGTGTTATCAATTCACCTTATCGAGGTAAACAGACTGGCACTGCTGCAGCTTCATTCAATTGTACGGGGGCAGTTCGAAAAGCCGGGTATGTATTTTTGAGAAGATGAACAAGTCAATCACACAAAAAATTTGTAACTGTTATAAATATTTCCTTCCCTCTTTCCGCGATCATAGATTTCTTAGCGTGAAGAAATGGCTGTTGCGTAAAAAACATCAGATCGAATTGGCAAGAAAGAGGGGTTGGAAGGGTTATTGGGTTTGTTTGAAAGGGACCACGCTTCTCTTTTATCCATGTGATACTCAGGAAGGTAGGGCTGTGGAAACAGCACCAAAGCATCTCATCATCGTCGATGGTGCCATCATGCAACCGATTCCAGAACATCCGAAGAGGGATTATATTTTCTGCCTCAGTACAGCTTTTGGAGATGCCTATCTCTTCCAAGTAAGCTCATCAACTAACGATTGAAAACATTCCTCTGAAACAGAATTCTCATCATGAAAAGTATACTGTAACTTCATATGCATTTTTCACAATTTTTAACTGTTTAGAAATTCATTAAACCACACTGCTTGTTGGGAAAAGAATGAATCAAATCCAACGTAGGTTGGAGTTTAATGTAGGGCAATTAAAGATTTTTTGTAAATCTCTTTTTCACAGGCACCATGTCAAGTGGAACTCGAGAATTGGGTGAACAGTATTCACTCAGCTTGCGCTGCTGCGTTTGCTCGTCACCGTGGTAAGACTGGAACATTACACCTCCTTCAGGAAGAGATATTCCGCTTGGAAAAGGCCATAGAATCGGTACGCGTTGAATAGTAATAACGACATGTAATGCATGTGAAAAAAGCGACAGAATATGATTGATTCGCAGAAACAAAAGATGCAAGTTTAATTATCGATTGTTCTGGATAGTAAAAAATTGAATTCTTTTCTTGTTGATTCATAATTAACTCTGATTAAAGTCGATCGGAGTGGATATTCAAACTCAATTTTTTTCTATTCCGAGACGTATCCGCTCTACCGGGCGTTATGAAAAATTTGAATACATGAATGTATTCATGAACCACGTGACGCTTAAATTTGTTCAGCAAGTCCGGGATGTTTCTGATGTAATAACGCATTGTTCTTGTGAATTGAAAGTATATATTTCTTCTTTTCATGGAAAACAGTGCGCGAAGTGTGAGATGAAATTGATTGATATTCATATAATTATTGACATTGAATTTGTAATCAAAATTATTTAATACCCCGGTCAAATTCTATGTCTGCAAGGAAGTGGTCCACTAGTTCACCAAATCAATTCCCCTGCTTTTTCGATGGATGCATCGATTCATACAACGATCGACTTCTCCCGGATTCAAAGAGTGTATACATAGTACTTTTTCATCATTTCAATCAATTTTACTAGTTTTCAATTTTCTGATGGAAGACTGTTCTTCAACCGGAAGTCCGTTTTACATCTTGCAATACAACACCCATATTTGAAATGAATTTTCTTTTCAACTTGTGAAACGTATTTGAATCTCATTTGACAGGAGCGATCGAGTTTAAGAGCGTAGTAGAAACTCTTTGAGTGCAAGGACGTAGGAAAAAGTTTGGAAATATCATATGATAGTTACGACTGCTTCTTGCATCTGCAAATGAATAAGTAATTTGAACGATTCTTTTAGATTCAGTAAACGTTGTAATGAGTGAAGAAATTGATATTGTCTTATGGAAAAGGTTGAATGAGAAGTGGGTCTTTAATTTTTATGGTGTTACAGTACTGGTCTTGATGTGACAGCGCCTTTTCGTAATCACTGGAGTTTCACAATCATTTTATCTATTTTATCTAATTTTATTTTATTTTTTTAATTTCGTTTATTCCTGGTCGAAACACGATTTCCATTGTGTCTTTCCATAATCCCAACGAACAGAATTCAAATTAACACCGATTAATACTTCTTGTATTTGAATCAGAATTTTGTAAATTGAATAGGAATTCATCGGAATGAATAGGATTTTTCAACCACAGATATCTGATCGCAAGGTTTGCGGGGCTACAACTTTATTATTTTGATATAAAAGATCTTGCGATTCGAAAACTGCAAGGTATTTGTGAGTAATTTGTCAACATACATTTGACTAATCTCACCCCTCTGGTATCTCCTCAATGTGATGAGAATATCGTCAAGAATGTACTTAACTGTAGATATGTGAAGGACACACTGAGAAGGAAAATGGTTGTGAACAGGTATAGGTAACCTCAAGTATTTCTGTAATTGGAGTACATCTCAGGGTGAGGAATAGAAGAGTCTGTAAATTTGAGTACTCCTTTCAGAAGATACTTTATTTTGAAGTTTTTGGATGTATGTTTGCATCATGATCATGGTCGTGAGATACTGACTATTATCATTGAAATTCAGAACGAAGGGTCCGCTATGTCTGTTATATATCATCCCCAATGTTGCTTTAGCGTTGAGAGGAAACTACATTGTAGACATTGTGATAGGGAATTCTTTCTCCTTTTTTCCAGTAACTATTCAGCCCTCTTGGTGTTGAATTCTCCAAAATTTGACAGAAACTTTCATCAAATCATGGTATGAAGTTTCACATTCAAGGAGGAACGGAACTTCCATGCAGTCATTATTTTTTAGAGTCTATAGCAAGATCATCCCTAGCAAAAATGATTCTAGCCATCTCATAATTAATGTCAAGGCCCTTTTTAGTGACTAGCTTTACTACAAGAAGCGCCTTGAAAGGTGCAAGATAAACGCTATAATCATTTTTCCTAAGGATGTCATGCCCGAAAGCAATACACATTAAACACTCTTAGGGTTTGATTTTCTTTTGGTCAGTGAGTCTTATTTACAACGAGTAAATCTTTCTGCGAATCAATCACATGAATAGCGGAATATGATATTTTGTTTCGATAACCGACACTCATTTCAGGATCATAAATTGAAGCACATGGCGGATCTTCAACAATCCGTAGTATCCGACGTTGAAACCAAACAGCAAATTAATAATCAAATTGTTCAATGGGAAGAAAATCTCGAACGACTTCATTGCGAACAGTTCCGCTTGAGATGTTATATGGCAAGTTTACAGAGTGGAGAATTACCTAATCCAAAGGTGAATCTGCAATTTTCATATAATTACATGCTGTAATCTACTGAATGATCGAATACAACTATACAGAGAATGGTTCTGTTATGATTTCATTATCATCCGATAACGTATAAGATACAAGTTAAGTTTGAAAATTTCCTCAAATGTCCAATTTTCCAATTTTCCCCAACTGAAAGGATGATTAATCCTCATTCAACTATGATCAGAATTTTCCTGCAGTTAATTCTAGTAGAAATCCCTCTAGTCATTCTCTGGGCGATTGCAAGGCCTTACAAGGCCTTGTAAGTCCCTCACAAGGGCCTGATGAGGTCTTGCAAGGCTTAGAGAATTACTAGAGTGAATTCTGCTAGGGTAGGTAGCCTAGCTTTGAATTTTGTTAAAAGAGGAGTCTGTTTGTTCACAATTGGATTACAAACCTTACAAAACTGTTGCAAATATATGTTGGAAGATTCCATACATGGTATATAATCTGCATATGTATTATCATAATCAGTCATTCATTACATTCTATTAAAGCTCCTCAAGTATTACTGAGAATATATCGCCCACTCTGGTTCACATAATTGAAGTGTAGAACATGCACCTGGGTCAATATCTTGTCGTCCTTCTTTCTCAGCATAACCGACCTCTTCTATATTTCACTTCAAAACCACCGATCTCTAAATCAAAACCGCAACCACAGGATATTGAACTATTCGAAAACGTCTCTGTAGAGTTTATACCCCATCGATCAATAAGATCCATCGTTCCATTCTGCTGGGAACATTTCAGTCATTTTGTTGACACCTTGTTTCCAAAGGATCAGAAATTTCTGAAATTCACTTACAGCAATCCCTTCCAAGCGTAACTACACGTCAATGTTGCATCCAAAGAATTGTTTAGAAATCACAATTAGATACTAAATGCTTATGTGATATTTTCCACCTCTTGCTCTGCATTTTCATCTTGTTTTCACTTACCGATGCAGTAATTATGGAATATTCATCAACGAACGGTTTATTGATAATATGTCGCGTATATAATCAACTCAGTGAAAATTTCAATATCCTAGTGCCTTGATGAATAATCTTCCAATATGCTTTCACATTTGCAATATCTAATTTACGTTATCGAATGATACACGCGGTGCGTGTCATGTTATCGATCGAACACAAATAGAACTTAACATAGAAAGCAATTTCCAATTAATTAACGACATTGAACGCAACGATCTCAGGGAATCATTCAAGTGTAAATGTTGTATCTCGTTCTCTTATATTTCAAGAGTAAAAATCCACTCGAATTACCAATCCAACAAATGGTAATTAAATTCCTTCTCAACATTGTCAAGTCACAAAAGTCAAGAATATAACAAAAATTATATATACTTGAAAGATTTGATTAATATTGTGAATATATGTTTCATTTGTTTCATTCAACAGAGTTTATTGACACACGTGTCCCGTGCTACGAAACAAACATTGAACAAATTAGGGGTTTTCACTGTGTCATCTTTCCATGCGTTTATATGTGCTCGAAGCCCTTCACTGTTGAACAACTTATTAGCTGGACGTGGTGCAACGAAGAGAAGACCTCCCCTTTTATCGAGATCGAACAGCGGTTCGAGTCGACGATCGCTACAAATGACATCTAGAGACGAGGAAAAGACTGTTAAAGTATCGGTGCCTGAAAATCAGGTGAGAACCAACAATTTGTACAACCAAATCTCTTTGTTGCGGTAGTCGAAGGAAAAACAGAGTCGTATTCAATATATTTACGTGTATACTTTCCAAGGTTTGTCGTCGATTTTTATTTGTTTGTAAATTGGTTGGATTTACTAGAGGATTCACAAAATCAATTGTTTATAAAAACCTTGTTTCGAATTTTAGCTCGTTTCTGTATATCTTCGTGATGCCATGACGGTAGAAGAATTCTTAGCTAGCGCATGTAATAGAAAAAATCTGAATCCAATGGAGCACTTTGTACGTGTGAAGAAACGACGTGATATGGAGGATCATAATTACTTCGTACCCCATAGGACAGACTCGATAGAAACCTATGTAAGTTATGATTTGCCACGATTCAGCCCGAATTTTGATTAGACACTTGTAAAAATGTATCAATTTCATTTCATAGTTACATACACATGAAATTGTGGAAGTTTGTGCCAAGATTTTATATCAAGTTGAATTACAAAGAACGACTCTTGATCAAATGTGGGGATTCTCCGTGGAAGCGGAATTAATCGAGAATTCTGATAGACAAGACGAACTTTGTTGTTACGTGAGCAGAGTCGAAGATAAGAGTGTCGCGATGCAGAATGGTAAGTGTTATTTATGATGTACCATTTTATTATACCAGCATGGTTGATTCCTCGTTTACATTTTCATTGTTTTTTTGGATGTTTGATCTCAATATCACTGATACTTGATTGGAAAATATGAAAGTGAATTGTTGACGGGTGGAATCTTTGGATTTTGAAAGGAATACATAATAAATACAGTTGGTATCTGTTCAATACGGGTCTAAGGGAAGACATACTTTTGTCAGGTCGAGAAATTCTATCATTCTTCAAGATTTTTCCTTATTTTTCAACTCACAATCTCGGAAGCAAAGAAAAAATCAATTATTTTTAAACCGACAAAGGTATGTCCATTTTACAAATTTTGAGAATTCTTCTTCGCGTTGTACCCACATAACAATGTTTTCTTGAAGACTTTAAAGGGGTGTTCAATGAAGAAAAAAAGTTTAAGGAATGTTATGCCACGCTGTAAGATGCCCTCGAAACACCTCAAGATTTCTGATTTGAAAAACCACCGTTCTTCAAGTATATTTGAAAAATCTTGGGGAGACACACTCACGACTGAATCAGAAATCCAGACAAAAACTGACAAACTCTCTACCAAGTTTTGTCCGGAATTACGAAATTTGAACACCCTGTCGAAAATTAGCAGCAATTTTTAGGCTATGAATCAGGAATAAACATGTTTATGCATGTTTTCAAAACGTTCAGAAAATTTTCTGTGCAGTCTGAGATTCATGAAAATGCGTTTGCAAAAATTGACAATCCCATACAGGAAACCCCGATAATGTAAACACAGCCAATAATAGGCCCATGTATGGCTACCATTAAATGGCCAACAATGGATTCACATCATTGGCACAATTGTGGCCCACTACTGGCTGATAAGAAAGGCCTGCAATGAAGACAGCCGATAATCAGCCGATGTACGGCTATGGTGAACGGCCAACAATTGATTCCCCGTTACTGGCTGAAATATGGTCTATTACTAAGTGAAATGGATTTCAAAGTTGAATGTATTGTATTCGTAATCATCCGTGGAAAATGTTTGTTTTGGCCTCATTTCTATTACGCTGAATAAATAATTCACATCCATCAAATACGTTTCACATGATCCAAATGAATTCTCATTTATACAGATAATCAATTACTTCCTCATGTGAATAACAAAAAATTTGAAAGAATAAACAACTGAATTCAACTGATCTATCGAGAGTGCTTTTGACTCGTATAATTTTACATTTGAGATTGTGGAAATATCGGGTATGCAAATCTATTTAGAAAAAAAAACATCCATTCCTGATCTTGGGAAAACTGGAATAACAAATTTCTTCAAAACAAAAACAAAAAAGTGTTTTGGGTCACACTTAACCACTCATTTGAACTAATACTGAACCGATTATTCTGGAACGCAGTCATATCACCATTGGATTTCATTATTATTATGTCCCAGTAATTTGCCATTGATGGCTGACATTCGAAAATCACCCCGAAATTTCTGGCCATAAATCGGGATCATTTAGCCCCATTACTGGGCCAATCAATAATTTTATACATGGCCCATTATTTATTGCCATTACTGGACCCACGTTATCATCCAGCAATTAACCATTGATGAGCCATTAATGGGCGCCATTAACGGGCGAATAACGCCGTTTGTGGTCCAGTAACGTGCCATTATTGGGCCAATTGATGAACCCTGTATGGGATAATTCTTGTTCAGTATAGATCTCAAGTTGTCTTCATTACTTCTGTTTTTCCGTGAAATGAACAGTTGTTAATGTTGTAATTCTATCGATTAATTCATCCAACTTTGTTCTTAGTACTCAACATTGTATGTATGAAAATTCCTATGAGCTCCAGTCCCCAAATTATTCAGATTTTTTTATTAACCCTCAAACGGTAACCATGAGTCATTTGTGTCTGAACCAGAAGAAGAAGTTGGTTCAAATGGATTGGTTGATTTGAACGTTCAAAGTTCATAATTTTGCATTCTAATGCAATAATCATGTAGAGTAGAAGCGTCTATAGTGTCATTTTATTGTGTTTTCTCATCTGAAACGGAAATTGAATGGAGGTTAAAGTGTCCGAAATCAAGTTTGGAAAATACCTTATCATCCCCCGTTGGAATTCGATACTTTTTTTCATTCTAACAGACTTAATTTATATCAAAAATGTACCGAAAGTTGATACGTTTTCGGTAATAATTGGGTATGGAAGATTCATACCAAATTTATATCGAATTTGTACTGAATAAATACTGAATGTTTGAAAATATTGCGGTATATTTTGAGTATACAAATTTCACAAGCATACGTTATGTTTTCAGTTCACTTTTGATCACAATTTGGTATTTTACTGAATTACCACTAGATTCATACTGATTTTATGCCATACGAAAATGATACTCACAGAATACTGAAAACTTTGGTATGATCAGATTCGCTAGGGGCTGCGGAGATGTTTGGATACATGGAGCTATGCCACGTGAGATCAAATAATCCTCTAACGATGAAACACAAACTGGTGAAGCAACATTGGAGCAACAGTTGCACTGCAACTTTTGCTGTCCGGGTTATTTCTCACCCATACAGCACCGGGAGGTTTCTTGAAGGTTCCGAAAACGTACTTGGTTACAAAGGGAACGTGGATGTTCTAAGAATGTCACATGTATGTCCCAGGGACATGCAAATGTCCAGTTTAATTCCATTCATGTCCACCGTGTGATTTTGTGTTTTGGAAGGGTAGTTTTCATAAAAGGACGCTTGGAAGACATGGCGAGAACACCCCGTAGTAGATCAAAAGAAGTTACTTCGAACGTTTGGAAAACCTATTCCATGGAGACCAAAACACGCAGAACCAAGAGTACGTTTCCGAAACATACAGAGAACTTTCTGTGCTGTCTGGGTAGTGACCTGTCCAGCACTTCTGATAGCTGTCTCCCCACATCCTGAAGATACACGGAACTAAAAGATTAGTTGAGATAACTATTTAACTTGTAAGCGCATATGGCCCCATTTTCTATCGTTAGAACATCAATTTATTACATTTCGCTCAACTCAGTTTTCCAATAAATTATTTAAAATTGGTTGGATTAATGAATACACTTCCCGTACAGCACAACCACCGATTATCCACCCAGGACTTCGGTGGACTGGAGGGGGAGAATCAGTGGAGAAATGAGAGCCGTGGAAATAAGGGAGAAATAAGGGAGAGTCTCCGTTGAGGCAACGGAGAGGCGACGTGGATTCGTCCGCCCCCTTTATTTTTGATAAAATTTATGTTAGTGGATTCACTCATTGAAATTTGATTGTGTAAATCGACAGATATGAATTTTATTGAAAATAAAGGGGGCGGACAAATCCACGTCGCCTCTCCGTTGCCTCAACGGAGACTCTCCCTTATTTCTCCCTTATTTCCACGCTTATAGTCCACCGAAGTCCTGGGTGGAGAATCGGTGAGTGTGCTGTACGGGTTGTTATTTGGAAAAAAAAAAATGGGTCCATATACGCTTACAAGTAAAATAGTTATTTCAACTAATCTTTTCCCAACAATTTTCCCACTGTTCCGAAGAATTTTCCAACAATCTCTTAAACATTCCCATTAGTTTCAAGGAACTCTTTCATTTCCCTCATTGGACCTTGCATCTCCCAACATTGTATATATTTGGATTCCAGCATTCCCAACGTACTCCCAATTATGTCAGCCGCACACTGATATCTCTCATCAAATCCATCCATTATACCTTGGGATTTTGTTGGTACCAACATAATAAGATAAAGGACTAGAGATGAGTATGAGGATATATTTTCAATATCTCGAAGGATCTCTCACAAATATTTGAATCTTCAGAGAATATTTTCTAGAATCACATGAGATTTCTCAAACTCATTCTGAACATTCCTCAAATATCTTCACACTGAGAAGAATGTCATCGCATAACGTCGTATTTTTCTTCGTGAGCCAAGGACATTGAAAGTTGTCGACTATAAGTGCTCTCGATCCCTGATAATTATTACCATTTATGATAGTAAGAAAGCCATACTGCACCCACTTTTCCCATCGCTGCTGGTAAAAATGATCTGTAACGGAAAAGAGTAGTGAAGATAAAAGAGATAAGAGTAGGAGAAAAGAGGAAGAGGGGATGGCAAAGGCGATGAAGAGGATATGATAAGAAAAGGGTCACAAGCGATCGAGGAGAGGTCCGGAGTACATCACAGAAGTAACGTTCGTTGACTATATAATTATTATCTGAACATCAAGCAAAATATTCAAAAAACCAATTTGGAGCTCCACTACATAATTCAATAAACAATAAGTCAGCAATGGAACAGGACCAGAATCTCTCCAGAGTCAAAAGATAAAAAGGAAAAATCGATCGATCTCGAGAGAATCTATTTCGCCATCCTCTATAAACGCAGCGGCTACCTAACAGCAAGAAAATAAGTATCGTTCTCTTTTCTCTCAAATACGAATTTATTCAAAGAAGATTTCTTTCTTTTATAACGTATCAATTGTTCTAGTCGATGATAAATTACAGATTGATAGCGGGAAATATCTAAATTTTGTAAACTGTTCTGATGTCGTTTATTGAAACGCTTAAATTATAAAGAAATACTTTCATCTTTCATTATCATGAAACCCATATTATTATTCTTTTTATAAAATTTCTTTTCTAAATCAGTTTTGAATAACAGATCAGAAATCGAGAACATTCACAGTCGAAATCTTTTAATGTCCCTGGCTTACGAAAAACAAAACATACTTCATGCAATGAAAATCCATGGACTCATCCCTTATTTTATAATGCTTCCAAATTTTTTGAATTGATTCCCTGTTGATGAGTAATAAAATTTGATCAATTTTCATCTGAACTTTTCCAACATGAAACTACGTTCATTGTAACCAGGTCATTGATTACTATAGATTTTCAAAGAACCTCGTTACACACGATGCAATAAATTATGCACTGTAATATCCAGTCCGCATAGAAAATCTATCCACCATATACACGTTTCAATCAGTGATGAGTTACCTGATACATACATTTCAATCCTGGTTCTATAATGCATCTATTCATTCTTCATCGTACAATATTATGCACAAGGTTCAGATAATCTCCGTCATGAAAGGAGTTTTTATTCAGTCTTGATGAAAGGAGAAAAAAAAGTCGAAGGGCTTTATAGTTTAAAATAAATTCCTTGCTTTCCTGTCCTTTGTATGACCATCGATGTTTTCTTAAACTATCTTATGCTTTTCCCATCGATCCTCCGAGCGCGATATAACGCTTTAATGAAGCGCACATGATGTGCATAATATATCGTGATGGATTAATGCAAAGTATCGCGAGTCAAGTGGAAGTTGTAAATTTGCATGACACGTGGAAAAGTTGTTCCCAATCTCCTATGTATCTATTTTGCATAAAACATATGAAGCACTTTGAAACATCAAAGATATTCTAATGAATAATATTCTTGAATGTTGGCAAAAAATTATAATATCGATGATACGATGATGTTTCTCTTCCGTTCATTATTTGTTTCCTACTCGCTCTCATTCAGAGTTTCAATTCATCTATGATGATTTTTATAACCGCAAGGGAATAACTGAGAGATTTTCATGATCGCAAGATTTATAGATAGGAAGCTTTTTCTTAGAAGATACGGGAAAGCTTTTTCCCACTTCTTTGGAAATTTTATCATGGGAAGAAAAATAATTCTAGAAAAGTGGAATGAACGAAGGGCGGAACTTTTCATTACAGCGAAGAAGAATTCTCCGTAGTTTTCGCGTTGAATTAATCTGAAACAAAAGCGATGTGGGCGAAAGCTGCTTTTACTTCACTTTTCAACATAGCTGTTTCGAAATGTTACGTTATAAAAATCAAAAACCATATGACATACAAATATTTTGCAATACCAACTTAGAAGAAGTCAAAATAAACTGTAGAAGTTGAAGTTTGTCAAGAATCGTTAACTGATCTCAAATTGGGATACATGATGTGATTGAGGTGACCATACCCTTGTAAATTTTACGTTAAATATTTTCCATTGAAATCGAATTGTAGGTATCATCAAAGGTGACGAAATCATGGTGATTAATGGTGCCATAGTAAGCGATCTTGACATGATGTATCTCGAGAGCGTTCTTCAAGAGGAGTTGGCTCTTTGTATGATGATGAGATCATCAAGAACAGAACCACCCGACCTCACTGGCATTATGAGAGCAACAGATGATATAGACAGCCTAGTATGCCCACCTCCGCCTTCAGATCCTCCAGTCATAAGTGAAGAAATGATATCCGGTCTGATAGTTCCAGCTCCTGGATGGAGTGAGTTTCAACTCATGGATTTGTTGTTTTATTCAATGAAGCTCTCACCTGTTTCTGTATTTTTATTTAATGATGTCATTAGTGCAATGTTGATGCGCAAAGTTTTTTTCCACAACACCTTCGTATTATACCCGATGAATAGTCTTTCGAGTGTCAGAATCTCCCTTTTCATATTCCTTTCATTGTAGGCAAAGAAAGTATTGTGCAAGAATGTACTTCAGCGTCTCACATGGAAAATGGAAAACAGACTTCGCGTACGAATTCGTTTGAAATAGAAAATCTTTTGAAAACGGCAGAACAAGTTACTGGAATTTGTCGATCGCCCGGTGAAACGAGGAAGTCTAGTCCCACAGGAAGCGTTGTTAGTTCCCATTCTCAAGCCCTTACCCCAAGTCGACAATTGAGTGACGCTGAAAAGCTAAGGAAAGTGATTTTAGAGCTTATTGAGACTGAACGAACCTACGTAAAGGTAATGTATATCTTATTTGCGTATACTCAAAGTTTTCTTCATCAGAATTGTGATTCTTATGTGATTTTTATAGAATTTAAATAACTTGCTGGAAAACTATTTGGAACCCCTCAAGCGCGAGACTTTCCTCTCCAACGCCGAGATAAATGCACTGTTTGGAAACATTCAAGAAATCGTCACATTTCAACGACAGTTCCTGCAGAATCTCGACCATGCGATTGAGTTGGAAGCAGATTTTAACAGCTTTGACCATCCGAGTCAATTTAAGGTAATCTGTGAATTGAAAAATTTTCCCAACTCATTGGAAATAATATTCACTTTTGTGTATCTAGGGGGTCCTATTTTCCATCGGAAGTGCCTTTTTATATTATGTAAATCACTTCAAGCTGTACAGCTCCTTCTGCGCCAGTCACTCGAAAGCTCAAAAAGTTTTGCATCCAAGTAAGTTGACTGTCACTTACTCGATTGTTGAATCCGTTCCTCTGCGAATGTAAACGAATTGTTGTTTATGAACAGACGAAGGGAATCAAGCTTTACAAGAGTTTCTGCAAGCGAGAAATCCACGCCAACAACATTCCTCGACTCTGGAGTCTTACTTAATCAAACCTATTCAAAGAATACTCAAATATCCATTGCTTCTACAACAGTTGAGGAATTTGACGGATGAACGAAGCGAAGAACACCAACATTTGATTGGTAAAAATTCTTTCTCTGTATAATAATTCACTAATGCTTCATGCGTTGATTTCTAAACTTGCCTATGAAAATTGCAGAGGCTCTGAAGGGTATGGAAAAAGTAGCAGAACATATAAACGAAATGCAACGAATTCATGAGGAGTACGGAGCTATTTTCGATCATCTATTCAGACAACATCAAAAATCTTGTAAACAGGTAAAAAATCGATATAATCGAGGAGTGTAATTTTGGATTTCATATTCATGAAATTGATTTTCTCAATTAGCCGATCGATTTGAGTCCTGGCGAACTTCTTTATTACGGAGGAGTCGAGTGGTTGAATATTTCTGATTTCCTCGGGAAGATCAAAAAGGGTCTCGAAGTGCACGCTATGTGCTTCGTCTTTAAATCCGCAGTTGTTTTCTTATGTAAAGAGAGACTGAGACAAAAGAAAAAGCTCATGGTGAGTCATCAAAACATGCTGTATGAATAAATGTCAAGTGCGAACAAATGTATGTTTCAATTCAAATTGAAAAAATCCATACCCGATTAATCTTAACAATTCCTTTCCCAGGGTGTATCTACAAAAGCTAATTCGAATGAAGTGGAAATTATTCGTTATCAAGTATTGATTCCTGTAACTGAAGTTCAAGTCAGAGCGAGTTCAGCTAAGGACATGGAATCACATTTCTTGTGGGAATTGATCCATCTCAGGAGTCAATTGCAGAGAAGATCAGAAAAAGTATACGTGTTATCGAATAGGTAAAGTTACATTCATACCGAGCTCAGAATATTCAAATTTGAAATCAAATTTCATAATATCATGGTCTGATCTTTTGATCCTCAGTACGACGGAATTCAGAAACGCATTCCTCAAAACGATTCGACAAATCATAAGAGAATCTGTTAGAAATATGAGTATACCGTCAACGAAGCAAAATATGAGTCATCATCCAACGATGTCGATGGCGCCACGTATGTCTACAGGGCACGTAGAAAAATTTGAAAAACAATCAAGTCGGGAGGGGCAAGGTCAAAATGGGAACGGTATTCAATCGGGAACATTGTCCAAAAAGGCTGTGAAGCAACAATTGTTGGCTAATTCGCATACCACCAAACGAAAGTATAGTCACTCGAAACAAAGTGTCGAACACGAAAGCTCGGAGGACAAAGATGCGGAGGAAACACCTCAAGTCAATCAACAACAATCTACCTTTCGTTCTAGAAGTAAAACTATAAGCGATACTTCGGGTAAGTCATACTACATCCACGTATTTCTTATTTTTTTTCCTTTTTTTTTCAAATCTTGATGTGACAAATCATCTCGATCATCATCGTCATTAATCGAAATATCAACACACGGAGTATGTATATGAGGGTCCAAGAGAGAGTAGTTGTTTACTAATTTCAGCTAAAACGTCATAAATGCAAGAAGTCTGATCATAAGGCCGTATGTAAATTTTAGGCGAGGTTAAAGTTGAGATGGATTCGGGTACAAAATCGGAAGGTGAGGAAGACTCGCAGGCTTTTTTAGGTGAGAAGAAGACCAATCTGGGTAGAACCCCCAATCATTTGACTCTGAGCACCACCTCAACCATTTCAGCTGGAAGTACCGGTAGCCAGGCTAGACTTATCCAATCTTCTCAACATCCAGAAAACTATCATCCCGCTACGGTCAAGGACTTGGGTAAGAAAAATTCTATTAGTTTAAATCCTTAATTGAGGCTTCATATAAGTGAGTATACTCGTCAGTGCTGTTGCCGCGATCTACAAAACGAGCTATTACGATCTTTAGATTTCAATGTTGCTGAATTTGAACTACAATGAATGAACACTGGTTCGAATTCAGATTAGAACTAGCACTGGATGACGAGTGGGTGGTTCATATTAAGCTGGACTTCCGTCAATCTTAATTTTTAATCGATTCCAGTAGAATTTTACATCAAAATTTGATGCACATATTTGTCCTGGATATAATTGTCAGTAATGATGGAATGAGAAATGAGCAGGGTTGGAAAAAACCCGGGTTGTTTTTAAAAAGCCCGACCCACTCGGGTTTTTTCGGAATTTTTCGGGTTTTTTTCGGGTTATTCATAGTTTTTAAACATCTTCGTCTTTTTACTTATTATCTCTTATATTTTCAAGATGTTCACAGTCTTTTGAGCATCATATCTGTTTCATGAGTTGAAACATCATGAAAAAAGTATAGGATCAGTATGTTCAAACCAGTCATTACGTTGGAAGAAATTCGGGAATAAAAATTACTGGTTCTTATTCCCAAATAGGGAATAATATACTTGACAACAGATGAAAAATTGTTGAGAAAGATCATTGATCTTTCATAATGTTATTTTAACTGCAAAAAATGTTCCCATCACCAGCGTCGCACATGATTTTTTGTGATCGAGAATCTTACTTCTTTCCCTGAAGCCAAAGATCATTCTTGACAATATTAAGGTTTTCACTTTGTATCAACTTTATCAATTGAAAGGTTCTCTCCTAAATTTGCATCATAAGCAATCTATTCCAGACAGCACCAGATTTTCCGTTTACAGCTCCAATTATGCGACTTACAATGAGTTTAATATGAATTCAAACTGAACTCTTCATGAACAAGATAATATTCAGAAAGCACTCATATTGAGACTCCATAATAAATTCTTCGGGCATTCAGCGAGTGGTCATTTTGAATTCATTGAATTTATACTGAACTCATTGTTAGTCGCATAAAGGAGACTATTCAAAAGGTATTTGAGAAGTTTTCATGATTTCAAATTGATAATTTGTGTTAGCTGCGCTGTTTTGGATGAATTCGCACTAGTTTAGATTTTCAAACTTCTAAGAATGGGAAAGTACTGCTTTTTTGCAACAATTTGTGTTTTCATGTCAAGTATATCCCTCATCTAATGAAAAAAACCAGTAATTTTTAGGAGCAATGATCGCGTTCAAGATCGAAGATGATAATTTATATCCTACTTCAATGTTTCGAGCAGAAGTTAAAAAATTATATGAAAACCCTCCCAATAAATGGTGGAAACTGATGAGAGCCAGAACTAATACTACACATAAACTCCCGAACGGATTCTATGAATTTTGCTACCAACGGTTGAGTATTCCACCGAGTTCAGCGGGACTAGAAAGAGGTTTTTCCAACTCTCGGACACGTATGGTCCAATGTACGGAATAGATTAGGTGTAGAAAAAGCTACCAAATTAGTCCAATTGTATAGGTATCATAATACTCCTACTGATCAAAATGAATGGTGAGATAGACATATCAAGTATATAAGCACACTTTTTAGATTATATATTCAATAAAAAAATTCAATGCTGTTCAGGGAATTTCATTTTATTGTTCTTTAAGCCATCAATCAATAATTATTTTCAGTGGGTTTTTTCGGGTTTTTTCGAGTGGGTTTTACTTGAAAACACCCGGTGGGTAAAACTGGGTCGGGTTTTTTCGGACCAACCCTGGAAATGAGCTACCCACGCTCGTTATACCAAGATTGACAATTGCACCATGATCGGCGTCAAGCTTTGTATGCCATGCCCGATTAGCCTAGCCTTGGCCGATGAGTGGCCCGTCATAGCTGACCAAGCGTTGATAAAGTCTTGGACATCAATGTTAGGACCAAGCATATTTTGTCGTGTCGAATTTCCGATATATATAAATGCTTAGCAGAGAACGTTATTATCATCCTAAACATTGATCTAGCTTGATAACATTGTTGGTAATTAAGCTACACCCGGTGATGACTAGCATTGACTCGAACCTGTCACCAAGTTTGGTCAATTATTCAAATGTAAATGTTCAATCAAACTTGGACGCCAATGAAGAATCTATCCTACCCATTTAGCTCAAATTAGTATTGTATCAATTTTAATATTGAACCCAGCTCGCATGCCAAGCATTGAACATTGTTATCATCCCAGACATTAATCTAGTTTGGTGCCAATGTTAGCAACCAAGCTAGGCCCGGTGTTGACTAGCATTGACTCAAGCTTGGCACCAAGCATGGTACATTCGTCAAAGCATACCTGGGTATCAACTTTAACAAAATTTTGTATTCATTTGTGATTTGTATTCTCATTTATAAAATACATCTCATTTTGTCCGCAGGCTCACCGATCTGGAAACCTCGAGAACTACCTTCCCTTGGTGAAGCAACGACATTACCACGAAAGGGTAAGTCTGCGGGTGAATTTACGGACGTGAGCTCGGCCCACAGCACCTCCCGAAAGTCTCTCATAGAAATCAGTGATTGTGCTCAACAACTCAACTTTAATGATTTTAAGTGTCAAAGTAAAGGTAAATAAATTAATCAATTAAATAAATGCCAAGGCTGTTTTGCGTGAAAAAATGATCAGGAGAGTATGGTTATAAGTTTAACCGTAAGATGTGGTGTAATGCGTTATATGAACATTATAGATACTGTCATTGAAATCATCAGAATACTTCAATGACAAGAACAATTCAAATAAAGAAAGTTACATGTTGATCCTTGTTATATAAAATAAAAATAACGCAACTTTTTTGACTTGTACAATTGGGGAAACTGTGTTTTCAATGGCAATATGTATGCACATAATATACGATATATATATATATATATATAATAATAATAATATTCGATAAATTGATTACATAAGACGTTAAAAAAAGGAGGCGAATAAATGAAAAAAAAAAAACCAAAAAACAAAAAACCAGAAACGAAGTCTGAAGGGGAGAGAGCATTTTAAGATTATTTTATGAGTGAGGTAGCGTGAGTGTCCGTCGTCCACGTGGTAAATCCTAAATGTATTGTTAAAAGGAATATAAAAGAAGCATCCTCCTCTTCTACTTCCTCCCATTCCTTCTTCTCAACTCCTTCTCTTTCTTATTGTACATTCCTCGTTTTGTCTTCCATTTGACGATCAATTAAAAGCGGATAATTCAAATCATTTCAATCAAAGACAAAGTTATGGTCGACAAACGGTCTTTCCACAATACGAAGAACAAGCGAAAGAAATAAATAATCATCGATAATTATTATAATTACGAACAAGCAGACTGATATACCTTTCAATGACGAGAAGGAGTCTTTGGAACGTTTGTATATTGTGTATTGAGTAATTCAATAATAATAATCTACCGAGGGTAGAAATTTTCGTTGATACACCCGCGTAATATAGTAGTACATAAGTTATACATCTAGTCTCCTAAAGATATTTGAGAAAAAAAACAATAATAAGGAAACAAAAAATAAGTAAATAAAAATAATTCAGGGTACAGGGTTAAATAGACTTTCTTCGAGAGAGCTCATTGAGAGGAGATTTTCATAACTTTGTGTTTATTTATTTTGTTATTCTTTCAATTTGCCATTGTTTGAATGAGTCGACCATCTCATGTCGTTGTTTATTATCCGCTTGTACTTGCAAGGAGAGAAAAAGAGAGAGGAAGAAATATGTTGAAAACAGAAGCAACAAACAGTAAGTTTGATTCTTAATCGATTGTTATCGATCAATTCAATTTTCATTCGAGCGATCCGTATTCCTTTGAAACCAATTTTGATATTATGATTATCGTATGTGAACCATTTGATTTTGATAAATATTTATTCAAGAAAAGCTCTCTACGGCACATGAAAAAACATTGTACCTCGATGTTCCATATACGTGACTGTACATGATTATTATCACACGCCAACTCACACACGAACACATACATTCATCAATACATCACATGTATCACATTTATGTACACGTGCAACGACACATTCAAATGAATCCATAAGATTTTATCTCCCGAATGAGAATAATGAGAATAATGAGATGAGTTTCTCAATAATGAAGACGAATCGATTCAATGTTTCATCGGTCGGTGAAATTCATTCTCTGTTACTTCCGCGTGGACGTTGACGCATACATTGGAGAAAGAATATAAAAAACAGGATAAAATAACAGTGAAAATTCCCTGTGTACATAACATAATAACTTCATCACTACTACCTGGTTATTTTCATTCTTAATTGTTAAGATTGAAGAATCGTATGAATGAATGATACTAAAAGGAACACTTCGAATGAGCGATGAGGTGATATAAAAAAATTATTTATTATTGAAGAAAGAGAATCCAAGGGAAGGACTCGTATATACCTATATGGAGTTACATTATTATTGAACAAATTTCAGGTGGGTGGGTACATATGAATTGATAAACACACACATATTCACGTACACATACACATATATGTGTGTGTTTAAATTATTGTTCGCTGGCGAACGGTTTCCCTCCACCAGAATATAAAAGTACGCAAAAAAGGATCGTACCTCCCTCTCCTCTTTCAGCGCCAGAGGAAATGACCATTTTCGCGGTACCATTTATCGAATAATGAATGTGTATATGGAACAAAAATGTGTAAGAAGCACGCTTGGAACATTGCTTGGAAACAACAAATACCGATGTATATATATATATATATACATATGTATAAATGAACATTGAACAAAATTTATTAGGTCAATTATATACATTTCGTTATTATTCAATTTGATTTTGAAAATCACTATTCATTCTTACAAGTATTATGAGACTCTTTTCGTTCACGTGTGATCAAAAATGCTCAAAAAAATCTATTCGATGTAGATGTGAATATATTACCCTTGATACGGGTCATTATGATATTATTATATGCGTACAATGTGGGCTGTGAAGGTTTTTTCCTGATGAGAACATCTTTCAAATTTGTCCCCAACGTTGAAATCCCACCAAAAGTTTAACGATTCATTATTATCCATCTTTCATTTCATCACCGCCGGAAAGCAACAGCGACACGTTATAAACAATCACGAATTCTCACAATTATGTGAGACAATTATTATTATTATTATTATCATTGCTATTATTCTATACCATGAAAATTCATACGTGTAACAAGCAATTGAGGGACGCCGATCGCTACAGCGCCGAAATAATAATAATATTTAATATTCTATACAATGAAATATGTTGATCGTCGATGGGTATTACGGTTACTCAAATTCAAATTCAAAACATAAAAGAAACAGTAATGAAGAATTAAATTCATGTACATTAGATGACAGAAAGTATAAAAATAGACAAATAAACAAAAATATATTACATATATATGTATACATACGCTCGTATATTGTTCAGCAGTTCAAATTTGATTATATGTTTTTGGGATGAGTTTTTCATTTCGATGTATAACTTGCAGATCAGTTTGTGCATGATTTCAACGATTCATTTGGGAATTGTGCGATACGTCAGTATCGTAAAAAGGAGACTTGTATTCAGGTACATTAAAAATACGTACATGGGGGTTGATCAATTTTCTGCAGTCAGGAGAGGTAAAATTTGTATCTATCTATAGGATGAACAATTCCTTCATACATGGTATTTAAATTGAACTGGAAGATTTGTAATTATTCCCTAGCGTGTATGAACTCTGGCCCACTCTGGCCCCACTCTGGTCCAATCTTGGGCCCTATGGTACATACATGCTGGGGTTCATTTCAATGGATGGTTTACAATGAAAGTTTGAGAATAATCTGCAATATTTTTGAAACGATTTTACTTAAGCGATAGAAAATATTAAATATCGTGAAGATCTTATTGTGTTTCTCTGAATCATTTTATATGGAACCAAGTAAGAGCTGATTATTGGTGCTAAGATGGAAGATGTAGAATATTAACATCATTCAAAATTACGCCATTGACAAAAGGTTGAACCAAGTTTGGGACGAGGCTGATTGTTGACTGTAGCTGACATTAAATCAAACTTATACTTAACGCAGCATTGAAGTCTCTATCCATTCTATATTGGATACAAAATTGACGATAGCTCGCTCCAGGCTTGAACGAATATTGAGTTAATCATCGATTGAAGAAACTCGATATTTGATGAGAATCTAACTCAGGTTGCCCCAAATCTGATATGAATGGCCTTAGAATCAACTCATTCGAACTGAGCAGGATTTCCATGCATTGTTTTAGTGAGTGCCTATGTCTTCAATTTTCAGCTTCTCTTTTCAAGTAGTTGCAAAAGTTTTGTCTTATAACTTATCAATATTTCAATAGCTCTCGAATTTTCAAGTAACCACTTGAAATCTAGGTAACGCATATTTTCAATTATATGGAAGTTCTCTTTTGTGATCGAAATTATTACAATTGGATTTCACGGATATAGAAGAGAAAAAAAATCGCGTAAATCCTTCATGCATGGTTTTGGCTGTGTACATTTTTCCAATGTTCTCAATCTTATTTGAATTTCAGATCCGAATTTTATCGCTCTAAGAATAGAAAATTGATCAGCGTACAAAGTATATTAGTATTATTTTATACGTTAATGATGTACATAAACTATCAATATTTTGCATCATTTATACGTTCTTGTATATTACAACATTTCTTCCATTCATCTTCAAAATAAAGGGATTTAAACTTCTCAAAACTTCATGTTGACTTGTAATTTTATGACACTTTTATAGAAAAATGCACTCACGGAGAAGAATCGCGTTGTTAGGTTTGGTACGGTGATATTACAAACATTTCCAATAACTTTTCGCTGTAAATATGATTCCAACAATGATGTAGTTGGTCTGACAGCGCGATTATTTTCCCGTATATATATAAATATGTATGATTTATCGATAAGTTGAAAAAGGAAAAGCTATGAGAAAATATTAGAGAGATTGCAGTCAAAATATCCGTAATTCAGTGATGGATATCAAAAAAGCACAAACGTGTACGCTATATTTTAGTAACTGAATTTAATATTAAGTCATGTCATCTCATGCTTCACTCTTCGGTATACTTTGATTGTACTTGATAAAATATCATTCAAGTGAAATACCTGGTAATGGAAACCGATTGGAGAACTCAAAAACCGCATAGAAAACGATTCAAAGTTCATCTGTTCCTATCTGTCTGTATTATCTATTCCTATGCGGTGTTTGTCCCTTTCAATTAATCTCTATGGGTTTCCTTGTCCGTGGGATAGGACAGCTCATAGAAGAATCCAATCCTATGATTTTTTTTTCTTTGATTTTCAAATGAGCGATCTCATTTTCTGTGTTTACATGAACTACAGTTCCTTTTTCCGTTATCTGCTGGGAACAAATTGATGGAAACAAAAAGATAATAAGAGTGAATAATGATGAGAATGGAATGGTATGAATATATATTTTATTCCTTCAATTTTTATCGATGAATAATCACTTCAACTTTTTTTCGGCAAACACGGTTATCGATATATCGTGTTCTCATCACATAAACCTCATAGTTTGTAATCCTATTCTTCGATATTTTCAATTTGGGAAGAGAAGGAAGGAAATATGCGATCTTACGTTTCAATGTATAGCTCTAATAATCAAAGGTGTACTCAGTTAGGGATAGGGCCAAGTCAAAGTGTGACGGAAAATTTAGCTTCCAAAAGAGAACCCCACTGGATGCAGTCATGCTGATAATATTTGTTTCGTAAACCGCGCACATTCTGCACAAGGAATTACAAATTGTCTTCCGTTTTGTTTAAGAAGGGTTTTTGAATGGGGAAATAACAATTTTATTCAAGACAAAACAAATCCTAAGAAAGCTGAAGCAATTTGCAAAATAAATGATAAGGGATCTATATCGTAAAATTGATGAGGATGATTGTGGAAACAACACTGTTAACGAGAATAGGCTTGAAAACGCTTTCCCTTTATGGTATACTTATTTTAGAGTAGGTTTTTCGAGAATCTGTACGCTTTGAACTACTTCACTGCTATTGCTTTAATATATTGTAGATGATTCTTCAGTGGATACGAGCTCATAGATGGCTCCATTTGATGGCATTTTGTTTCGATCAAAAAACTTGAAACTGAACGCATAAAAAAGTCTGAAATTTTGATGTATAAATCTCTGAAGGTTTATCTAGCCGGAATTTTAAATTTCGGAAAATGTATATACCCTCAACAAATAGAAAAGTCTAGCACATCATGGTGAGGAATTCCCCATCCGTGGAGGAACTTTGTTGTCACCATTATTTGGAGGGGAATTCCACAATTATCTTTCACGGGGAATCAACCCTGTTGAAAAAACCCAGCATGGTCCAACAAGAAACCAACTTGGTACCAGCTGGTGCCAGTTACAATCCATGATGGTTGCCCCAACAACCAATATGGGACCAACTTGGTTCCAACCGATGTAAAGTTGGTTCAAGCTGGTGCCAGTTATAGCCCACGATAGTTGATCCAACAACCAACATGCGATCAACTTGGTTGCAACTGGTGCTAGTTACAGCCCATGTCGACTGACTCAACAACCAATATAGGATCAACTTAGTTCCAGCTAGATTAACCTTATTCCAATTGTATCAACTCAAACTTGACTCATTTCAAGTGCACTAATATCAGAGGGATTTTGAAAAATCAACATGATGCACGTTTTCTTAATACCAGGATTGATTGAAAAACGGTATCAAAAAAATATCAACAAATATAAGTGTATTATAAATTCAAACAGCTTCACAAACTGATGACCGAATCGTGAAATCTGCCTAATTGCGAGATTTAAAGGAACGATATCCTTCAAATCAATCATAAATTGAAAGGAAATCTCGAAATGTCAGTGAGACAAAACTGTGATGCAATTTGATAAAAATGTCAAAACTCTGGATAAATCGTACAGAAATTTTGTTCTACTGGAATTTCCAAGATTCATCCATAACTATCTGGAGCCAAACAAGCATGGTCTGTCCCAGGTTGATACTTAGACTGGGGACAACTATGCAGGGTAGTACCGACCTCTAGGTAGACTCATATAAGGTAGTACCAGCCTAGATAGGGCCAACCTGCTCCCATGTAGGTTGATCCTACGCAGCATGGTCCTACCTTACATGGTTCAAACACGTGACCAAATTCCTACTGGTCCTACCCAACATGGTCGAACCTAGCTGGAAACCAGCTGGGTTTTTTCATCAAGGAATTCATTTTTATGAAACCATGAACCTCCAGTCAATCTCCCCCCCCCCTCCCTCTTCCAAATATTCATCATTAACGCTCTGTGCTTTCAAAATTAACGTCCGTTTTCTGAGTATTGATCAACTCAATCTTACCAGGTGAAAACTTTAGACATTTCGAATTTCTAGGGGGACGATTGAAGACCTCTTTCTCGAACGATCGAATGTCTGAATGTAAAATACTGCGTTTACCGCTTGTATGGTTGGTACCCGAGTGGAAATTCTTCCCGGCCTGAGTCTGGCTCAAGCCAATTTAATAATTTTTACTTGAAAAGTCACCCCAACTTGAAATGTTACGCTTTTCAATTTAGGTCCCGGAATGGTCCCCTTCCAAATTGAAATATCCAAAGAAAATCAATTATGGCTAACTCAGGGCCTACATGGGCTATGTGTAGGCATACCTGAATCGAAATATTGGAGGATACACTGGCAACCCCAAATGGCACTCACATGGGCCGTGGGTAGATAGCTCCCCAGATAACATGTAGGCTTGTCATAACCCTGTCACACTTGTCATTCGATTGTTTTTGGCTTGTTATTGACAACCTTGTCAGTGTATGATTGCTACAGCCCTGCTGCTAGGGTTCCGTAAGCTTGGACCCTTGTCGTGTGTCAACTAGGAGGCTTATATCAACCTTGTCACAAGCTTACCTGACAACATTGCAAAAGGTTAAATTGCTATCTGGGTCTTGTATTGAATGTCAGAGTTGTACTCTTCGTTTTCTCATTTGCTAGTTTGCCTTTTACCATCGGAATACTTTAGCAAAGGACAGAATTCTTTTACGTCAATTTTCTGCAACTCGTCAAATGTTTCCATGCTTGTTCTCGTTAGTCTTGTTCGAAAATATGCAAAACATTTTTGAATTTGATGATTAAATTGAAATATAAATAAAGGCGTACCTCAATGTTCAAGCACTGTTCAGTAGACGTGTACGGAAAGGTGTTCTGTGTTCTCTTAGGATGTCTTTGAACCTCTAACAACAGCTCATGTTTCTTCCTTCATTTCTAAATTGATCTGTCGATTTATGGACTTCTGGTAAATACGGATTCAAACCAAGGGGAGAAGATGTAATTTGAGGAAAAACGTTGAATTGTAAAGTCGGAACTTTGAACGATTTAAATTTGTTTTTCCAAATCCTCCATCTTCGTGTTGTAATTTCGAAATAAATTGAAGGCAATGAGAATGAAAACCTGACGTTTTTGTTCCCAATGATGGAATTCAAGAGCATCCACTCCATCACATTGAGCGAATATTTTCAATGGCGCTAAATAATCAACGAATGAAAAAAAAAATTCCTTAGAGCAATAAGTAACAAAAAACTAAATGAAAGATCAAAATTAAGTATCGCTTGTGATCATAAATGCAGGTGCCATTGAATGAATGTTCTTGTCTACTCTCATACCTTTTGTACATTATCTTTCTCTATATTTTACAATGGAAGTTGAAATTTACGAAAATCATTTCAACTCTGTTCAAAGTCCGATTCTAAGTATATTTATGTAAAGAAAAAGGAATTATTGTGAAAATGAAAAAGAAGACTTCAACTCAGAAGAGAAGAGGAGAAAAGCGATGAAGATATTAAGTACTTACAGGTCAAAAATAAGGAAAACACAATTTCATAAAAATGTAAAAGAACTGCACTCATACGGATATGGAGGTGCACAACAGCAAAGGCTGAAAATACATGGGAGTATATCCTTAGTGTGTAATTTTAAGAGATTTAAAAATTAAGAGGCTAAGGAAATACCTTAAACACAATAGGTCATTCTGAATCCATAAGAGGGTGACAACAAATATTATACATAAAAAACACACACATACATGAATCTGAACATACACGCCCACGCGAACACGTCATAGAACAAGAAATACCACGACAGGAATATAGATATACGTGAATATTTATCAAGACATCAAACAGTTAAAGGTTAAGATCAGCCGGCGAAGAAGTAATATTAATTACCCATTAATTAACTATAGTCATACATTCACACGTGCAGATTTTAAGAATCGATGAAAGATTGTAAAACGAAGGACACCTTCTGTTGCTCGAATCATTCAAATTGTCTGAATAATACGAAAATGAATTCTATTGTATAAATTCTTTCGAGACACGTCTCCGAGCGAGACAAGCTGTTCCTCATTCCACTCGACCTCCTTTACTCATTATTCTCCTTAAGATTGTTGAATTCCTTCAAGAAGTAGTCATTTTCTTTCATGCGAGAGTTGACTGGGCAATCTATTCTCTCCATCCCCTTAATGTAAATTTGAACCAGAGCAAATGAGAACGAAAAAGATTTTTGTTTCCCTCCAACTTTGACGAATCAAAAATCGCGATATTCCTTTGAGATTGTTGTCATCTTCATGACACGTGCATATTCATGACAATCAAAGGAACATAAAATAAGTGAAAAACAATGTCAGAAATGATTTTGATATGAAATTCGAAGAATTTGAAACTGAGTCACGAAAAGAGAGAATAATTTATTGATCTAGGATATATACATAATACAATATATATATATATATATATATACACATAGATATTTATTTATTAATTTCAATTCATACATTGTTATAACTTGCTTCTAGATAATATTCACAGTGCAATCACGATTCTTTTCTACAATTTATCGAAAGATGCTGATAACACTCGGTTAATACATGTACAGATCTCAGAAAGTATCCAATCCAATTCAGTAGGAACTTGGGAAGTATCCAAGTGTCAAATAGATATGATGAAATATTGAGAGGAAAAAATACGATTTAGACATAGATTCCAATTCAACAATGATTCTCGGAATTAATAATAAATATATCAACAGAAAATAAAACGAAAATTCCAAAACAATCTAAGGAATATACGCCAGAACGAAAGTTGAGTACAATAATCTTCCGTTCATTTCGTTGGGAAAGTATATAAATCGAAAGGTCGAGGCAATTCTAGCTCGGAGACGTATCCAAAATATAGTTGGCCTAGTATCGAGTTTCATGTTTTTCGCTCCGGTAACAAGCAAACAACCAGATTGTCAAACGATATATTATCGTCTATTATATGTATATTTATAATTATTGACATTCTTCCACAAATTTTATTGATATAAAACTTTATCACTACCGTTGAACATAACACATATTTGAAGATGATGATAAAGCGATGTAAAACGCATTTTGTCGAGTAAAGAGTATTGAAAAAAAAAATATATATATATAAATATATATATTATATCGAAATATATGTTAAGAACAATTTTCGGCTTTTTCATCCAATGAATTTGGGTGAATTGGAACGAAAGAAGGAATTTGAGAATAGAAACCTCGAAAACAGGTTGAGAGGAATGATAAAGTACGATTATACTATCATGAAAGAAAATAAAGAGATTATGCGAATTATAACCATGCGACAAAGTTTTTTCAACTATCTTCTTTCGCGATTTTTATTTTTGTTCCCCAGAACTCAAATTTGTTTATAACAAAAATGAACAAGAGAGCATTATACATCTGACACATCTACATACTATACCCAACAAACATCAATACACCAATGCGAATGAAGGAATTTGTACTTGAATTCCCCTTTGTTGGGTATCGCGATATACACTCGATTGAGTATATCGAATATATATAACGAATAATAGTAATGATGCAATATTATTGAGTATGATTCTCGTCTTTGTTGTTACGATTGTTTCTTTATTTACACGCGGGGATGTTCAAGAATGATCCATTTGTACAATCATTGAGTCATTAAAATATAATTATTCATCATGAATTTCTGTGTTGATAAATTTCTTCCATGTCCTGATGTTGCAAAACCATTTCATGTGTTGTCAACAGATGAAATGAATACACGCATTAGTTGAATACTATTGAAGAATACAGGTGAGTTATAAATAAATCGCCAATTTTATTGATTAGGAATTGGAAATAGAAATGTTTGAAATTTGAAATATTCTATCCTATTCTTAGGTAATATTAGGAGTGGATTCGAGACCAAGAATTATTATCTTCGTATTGTTTTATCTTGTCTCGAACATGAAAAGAAATTTTTAGCTGTATCAGCTAAATTTTAGCGGGACATATAATTCCTTAGCAACATTAGCTAAAATTCAGCTCAAGGAGCTCACAATCTGATTGCAGCAGCTAAAATTTAGCTATTAGAGCTAAAAACATGGCTGTCCGTCTTACAGCTAATTATTTTTTTCCGTAAACATCAAAATAAGGCTATAGTGAACAAGAATCGAAACGACAAGGTCATCACTAGAACTGAGTGTGGATTAAGAGTTCTTTCAGTCCTGGAAGAAAATTTCTCTTGGAATGCTGATTCTTCATTTTATGTGATGATCATGATTTGTACGACTTTTAGAAGTTGTCGAATTTCAAACAGGTCCCCAACGGCCCCCAAAAGTCTTCAATTCCAAATAGAAGTATTTAATTTTTTTCTTTGATTCCTTCGACAAATTTGATGGATGTCATAATAAATTATTCTTCTATTGAAAAACAACTATTCTCTATGCGTAGCGATCTATATGTATATATGTAAAAGTAGATCACTTGACGGTGCATGAAATGCATATGGCAAGCGTAAATCATGTCACGAAAAGTTTCACGTACATAAAGTCCAATTTGGATATTCCTAAAAGTTTCTGTCTTGTTCCATTTGGTAAGTCAATCTCTCTATATCTTGACATATCTTCTTTTTCTCTCTCTGTTTCCTTTTCTAGTCCACCCCGTTGCATGGAATCCAATTTGAATATATTACACGATTGTTTACGATTATGATTAAATATTATATCTTCCTTTTTTCATTTGTACAAATTTTGTGAAGAAAGATTCAGATACAAGAGTAAATGTACGACAATCCCTGGATCTACATTCAATGAGTTCGACCCTATTCTCATCACCCTTATCCTAATGTTAGCAAAAGACGTCTCGATGTCTCTAAGAAAGGTAAGAACCATGAGAGGATGAGTACTGCTTGACGCTCGGCCGTATTCAGCTTCAAATCCGGTAAGTCGAAAAAATTCCAAAAATAAAAAACCCAATTACGACGGGTTCGATAACCATAAATTCTGCGTCGCACACCCGTCGTAACAAAAATTATAATCGTTCGCATAATTTTCAGAAATCATTTGCAGTTCCAATTTCATATTCAAATCTCAATTTTAGTGTACCCCTGGTGAAAATGGAGCGTATACACAATGCGAGAAGGAAACGTATACGAAGCGAAAAACGTTTCAACTTCCTCTTTCTGGAGCGTATGACACCCGCTTGCTGGAAAGTCATTAAATCATACGTTCTGTATACGTTTCATAAACTTCCGATCCCGTTTCGCATATACTTCATGTAACGTAATAGTAGGTTATATAAAGCGTATGCGAGTCATACCTATTCTGACTTCAAATAACATCGTTCAGCAGTCGATACGATGTCAACGACGATCCATGGCTCAGTGGATAAGACCCTACCATAGTGAAAGTCACCGGTTCGATTCTCACCACAGGGTTCAATTTTTTTGTCTAGATATCTTGAATTTTTCTCGCTTTCTTTGTTTCAATTCCCGTTTCATATACTCTTTGTATCCTTTCCATTCAAGCTTCGTATACTTTCCATTAACGTTTCTGTTGCCCTCCAGCATACGCTTTGTTTACTCTTTACTTTCGCTCCCATTTTCACCAGGGACTTCATCACGGTGGATTTAAAATTTGTATTTACTGCTTAATTGATCAGAAAGTACTGAAACCTGGATGAAATTTCCGAATGAAAAAAACTCAGTGATTTTTTTGTGATGAAAAGTCTAATGAGTTAATATTATGTATGTAATTTCCAAAGTCTTTTATTCAACCTATTATATATTGTGTTGTTTATTCTCAGAATAGTGAAGAACGTTGAAGAAAGACCCCTTCAAGTGATCAATTAATTTATATACTTAATTGAAAATGCCCACTTGCAACGCACCAAGATGCTCAAATACTTTGCGAAAGGGTTATTCCTTGTTCTCAGTGCCAAAAGATTCAGAAAACAGGATAAAGTGGAAAATTGTAGCTGGAGAAGAATGGCAGCCTGGGCAAAACGCTTCCCTTTGCGAGGTATGAGCAGACAATTGTACAGAATGCTTATCTTGTGAACATTTTATGTTCCATTGGACCTTCCGATGAGGTAAAACATCAATGGAACTTTTCCCAGGTAGCACACATACGTTCTGAGAATGTTCTGATGATATACGTTGAGGATATTCGAATATTCTATGAAGATTCTTATTACGTGTGGAAATATTCTACGCACATTCTCAGAATGTTCGAATGGGACTGTTTCAAATATTCTCAGAAAACATCAAGAGTTCCATTGATGTTTTACCTCATCGGAAAGTCCAATGGAACATAAAATGTTCACAAGATAGGCATTTTGTACAATTGTCTGCTCATACCTCGCAAAGGGAAGCGTTTTGCCCAGGCTGCCATTCTTCTCCAGCTACAATTTTCCACTTTATCCTGTTTTCTGAATCTTTTGGCACTGAGAACAAGGAATAACCCTTCCGCACAGTATTTGAGCATCTCGGTGCATTGCAAGTGGCATTTTCAATTAAGTATATAAATTAATTGATCACTTGAAGGGGTTCTTTCTACAACGTTCTTCACTATTCTGAAAATTAACAACCATAGAAACATCATCAATCACTACTACTTTGCTACACAATATATAATAGGTTAAATATGAGACTTTGGAAATTACTTACGTGATATTAACTCATTAAACTTTTTGTCACAAACATCACTGGGTCTTGCAATTTGTCACAATATTTGTACGTATTTTACTGAAGTTTCAATTAAATATATGAATTAATTGATCACTAGAAGGGTTCCTTCTTCAACGTTCTTCACTATTCTGAAGATAAACAATCATAGAAACATCATTATTCACTACCACTTTGCTACATAATATATAATAGGTTGAATAAGAGACTTTGGAAATGACATACATAATATTAACTCATTAGACTTTTTATCACAAAAAAATCATTGAGTTTTTTCAATTCGCCACAGTATTTTCACGTATACAATTTGGAAAGAGGTTAGGTTTGACGATGTCAACAACAACTTGTCACGTGACCCGCATGAATATTTCTTCAAGATGGCTACTTGAAGATTTGACCAATCACAGCAGACCCCTCGATGTCCACTCTCTTTCTTGAGGCTCTCTACCTTTCTCTATAGGTGGCCCAATAAGAATCAATTTCACTACGTTCACCGGGTAAAGATAAAGGAACGTACCCCTGGAAGTTGAGCACTCGGCAGAACAATTATCAAAAGCACCCACAATGTCATAATATTTTGTAATTAGAACCTATTAGATATTCAAAATTATTTGTTATTCAAAGATCACTTGATCATATTCAATTATATTGACATTCAGTTTGATTAAAAATTTCTGATTTCTCCGTTCAACACAAACATTGAATATGCATCTAGAATTATGTTGAAAATTATTCGTACGTCAAAACCTGAGTTTCGAAAATTTGTTCGTCCTTATAACAGTGGGAGGTTAGAATTTGAAAATTGTTGGACTCCAATTTGATTGGATTACTCTTTAAAAATATGTTTCTAATGTAATGAATTCTTCCCAAGAGGTCGGCGAACTCATTATCAAGTACTGGGCATACAAAAGGATGCTACTCAAAAACAGATCAAAGATGCGTTCTTCAAATTATCAAAAAAAGTGAGTGGTTGACAACAGGTATTTCAATAAACTTCAATATCTTTATTTTTTAATTGATCAACTTATTTCGATAGTGTTTGAGAGTTGATCTTCCAGAATTGACTTGTTCATATTTGGCAAAAGTAATGAACCAAAGATATATGAAAGCCATGTACACAATCGGCTCTGAGACTAAACCCGGTCCCAGCTTTGAGCTTATACGTGGTATAAGCCCAGTTCTAATCTCAGCACCGACTGTGCATATCTCAATTATTGGATCATATAACATGAACTCTAAACTTCCTACAGGATAATTTAAACGTTAATGATAGAATATGTCATTCTTCCAATTAATTTTTACCTCCTATGAATAGGTCAGACAAAAAATTCTTTTTATCATTTTATTATCATATGTATTCTTCAAATCTAATATCTTTGTATATCCAAGACTTGGAGAGATCAAACTAATTTGAAGACATCGGATAGATGATATACAAGAATCCGTACAGTCCGCAAATGACTGTACTCATCACAAAAATGTCATTTGAATATAAATGCTACCCCAAAAAATGTATTTTTCTCATACAAATTTCTGATACGATGAATGATCGCATTCTATGACTCAAATATTACAAATATTGTAACATTTTTAATTTAACTTGCACATTGAATTATTCAGATGCATCCCGATACAAGTGGTAAAGACAGTCATGCTGAATTCGTCAAGGTGAATGAAGCTTACACGGTTCTTAGCAAACAGCATACAAGGAGAGAATATGATATGTCATTGAAGTATATGTCAGGGAACCCTGGTTTTTACCAACATTATCCATACTCGGAGTGAGTTGACAAACTTGAAATATCCATATACTTGAATCAATATACATATATGAAAGCGTGTTCTATAGGCCTCATTAAAATCTACAAGATGTTTTGAATTTCCGTTTAGAAACACGTATCGACCGTTCTATAATGCCAGTTCAACATATGGACGATACCACTACCCTCCACCTTCGAGTAATTATAAAAAACCTACGCCTAAATTGGTAGCTATATATTTTTGTATAGGTGTTATAGCAGTGTTACTTCAAACATATGCTATATACCGTGCATTCACGTTTAGAAGGTCCGCGTATTTACAGAGAAATCAATTGTATGAAAGCCATTACAGAAAAGCAAGAGAACAAGCACAAAATAAAACTACACAAGAACAGTTAGATGAATTAGTACTTGGACAACAATATAATCATGAAACTGAAACTGAAAACTTAACATACTGATGTACAAAATGAATTTGCGTAGAACAAGTAAACAGAAAATCTACTTTTTGAGTAGAATTTATTATTTACGATGTAAATCTTATTATGAAATTTTAAAGATTCTAATTTATGGTGTATATAACATGAATATGAGTAATAATTTATGATATTCACATGGTAAATGATATTTCCTTCCCTACCAACTTACCATACCTCAATTGTGAACGATGTTTTTTGTTCCTGAGATTCTGACGTCCAATTTTGAGGAGAAAAAGTACTGCTGTATGATTTCTTTTACCGTGAGATATAAGCCATTGAAATCCGCTCGGGTATTTTACACCCAGTGTACCCTCAACGGCAAATAACGATAGTGTACCTTGGGAGGGTTAAATAATAGAAGTGTATTATCTTATTTCCCTTTAGAGTTTCGAAAAGAAAAGTTCGCGTTACCGACTGAAAAAGAAATGTTTCTTCAAAATTCAAAATTTGGGCGATGTACAGCAGTAGATAAAGGATCGAAGATTGATCCCTGAGAATTTCGTACCTCTCCATGAATTCATTTCAGAGTATTCTTGCAGAAAAAATGTTTACTCAGTCGGTACGCTTGTGTGGTGGGTTGCATCAGCGGGGATCGCTGGTGTCCCCTTAAGAGAATTATAATACAGAATATTATTACTGTTCCAGCAATCTGCAGCGTAGGGGCTTGATATTAGCTTGATTTATTCTACTGTAGTCTGTGAAGTGATTATTTGATGCCCTACCCATACAGGACAGTCGCATCTCCGTAGAATTCAGGGAGAAGAAAGGGAGTGGTGGATATAACGTGGTACGATGAAGAAGCAACGTTGAGACGACAGAGAAATGTCCGGGCTGTTTTTTCGGGTGGATATTTCTCCGTTGTCTCTACGCTGCTTCTCCGTCGTATCACGCTGTATCCACCGATCCCTTTTTTCTCCCTGAACTCCACGGAGAGGCGACGTAGGTGTCCTGTGTGGGTATTTGGGATTATCATGCCGTGAAATTTGTGAGAATAATTTTGCTGAAATTTCAATCTTGTTTAGAAAATAAGTGGAAATTCCAACCTATAAAATCTGATGAATCATCATTATTCACCTTCTCAAATCAACCCATTTGAACCGGAAACATCGCTCAAAGAGACTACTGAGAGATTTTGAGCCTTTAATAACTAAATATATTATATCCGTTCCAATAAATCAGCGACATGATGTTGCTGAAGTTTAGATCGTTTATTGGAACGAATTACACTGAAGATAAAATTCTGGAACAGTTAACGTTCGGACATCGATGGTTGATGTCTGTGGAAAATAAAATTTCAAGATCTTCCATTACTCTCCGGTACATCGCTGGTTGATTAGTTGCGCATCAACAGTTGATGTGAAGGAAATGAGCCAGTGATCTTTCCATGGTTACCGATTTCATTTTTTCACGGACATCAACTGTTGGTGTCCAAACATTAACCGTTCCAGAATTTTATTTTCAACGTAGTTATCAAATCACGAAATACTTGGCTATTAAGGGGATACCAGCGTACCGACTGAGGAAACATTTTCTGAGTGAGAATCCTCCGCACTGAATTTATAAAGAGGTCTGAAATTCTCAGGAAATAATCTTCAGTACTTTATCTATTGCGGTAAATTTCGAATTTCGAAAGAAAACTTCTATTCTCAGTGGGTAAAAGAAATTTGTTCTTCGAAATTCGAAATTTGGGCGATGTACCGCAGTAACACAGATAAAGGACTAAAGATTATTTCCTGAGAATTTCAGACCTTCATATGAATTCAGTGCGGAGAATTCTTACTGAGAAACTGTTACCCAGTCGGTACGCTGGTATCCCCTTAATTAGAGAAGTGATCAAGATGGTATTCAAAATTTGACCCAAAATCAAAATTGGTTCCTAGGTCTCCAACAAGATGAACCCCCGTATGGAAATATTTCGCTGAAAAATGTCTGTAAAACTATGAAAAATCTCTGAAAAAAAATGAAAAAATTCTGAGAAACTCTGACAAACTCTGAGAATCTCTGAAATTTTGATGAGAAATCTAATATTTTTGGGACATTCTTTACAGACTTTTTTCAGACTTTTTTCAGAGTTTCTCAGAGTTTTTTCGTTCTTTTTCAGAGAAATAGTAACGAAATTGCACTCTGAAAAAACTCTGACAAAGCTCTGATGGATTGCTAACATTTTTCTGACTTTTAGAAAAAAATTAAAAAATTTTCAAACACTTTTTTCACACATGATATTTGAATACGGCATATGAATGTGTTTATTGAATTTCAGGATTTTTCAATAATCAGAAAAATGTCAACAATTTATTAGAGTTTTGTCAGAGTTTTTTCAGAGTGCAATTTCGTTACTATTTCTCTGAAAAAGAATGAAAAAACTCTGAGAAACTCTGAAAAAAGTCTGAAAAAAGTCTGTAAAGAATGTCCCAAAAATATTAGATTTCTCATCAAAATTTCAGAGATTCTCAGAGTTTGTCAGAGTTTCTCAGAGTTTTTTCATTTTTTTTCAGAGATTTTTCATAGTTTTGCAGACATTTTCCAGCGAAATATTTCCATACGGGCCTCCTCGTCAATAATGCCATAAGCATGGAAATTTTTAACAAAAGAAATCATCCAATATTTCTTAATAATCAAAAGCAACCTACTCAAATTAGTCCTAACAGAAACATTTCTTATATCAGATTGATTGTGTTGGGGATCATTTTTTTTTATTATGAAATCAAATCAATAAATAAGGGAAGAATGTTCAACATCATTACATTTTTTATTTATCCATACAAAAGCAAATCTATAATTCATTAACATTTCATCAGAATTGAATAACATTGCAGAGGATTTATGAATATCCATCTAATATTTAAAACTTAAAATCTATTACATACACTGTTCAATACACTGAAAAAAGAATTTATTGCAGTCAAATAAATATTTATTTGTCCTGTACCAAAGAAATATTGAAACCCAGAACAGGATGTTTAGCAAAAGAAGTAACATGCAAGAAAAAATCACATAAGAATTTTGATTGGTTCTAAAAAAATCTTATGGAATCCTAAAAGGTTCCTTATGCGGCGCCAAAATTCCAACAGTAACTCGTGGAAGATATCTTTGGAAGTACTAAGACATCTCCGGAAAATTTTAATGAATAATAAAGACATTTAAAGGGTACCTTTTAGAGTTTGCGTAAGACATCTTTCAGAATTTTTCGGAAGGATTCCTCATAATTATTATCTGGGAATAAGGAAATGTGTGTTGATACACGGAAAAAAATACCCATGTAAAAATTACATGAAAATTGAGGTAACGATTACAGGGTGCATCTCGTGTAAAATTTACTATACATTCCTGTTGGATTTACATTGTTATCATACTTCAAAGCAACGCTTTTCCCATTTATTTCGGTAACAATGTATTATAACAATTGCATTTATGTGAGTAGTTATGTTAAATTAACAACAATCAATGTAGAATTTACATGGGACTTTTTTCCATATATGTTCACATTAACATGATTCATAAGTAAATAATTGTACACTCATTTAATCCAAGATTTTAGTACTTTATTATCTTGTTCTAGAGTTCAAATCTTGTCAAAGAATTTCAATTAATAATTTATAATTTAGGAACTCATTATATTATTTCAACAATCTCATTATTATATACATTAAATATTTCAAAACATATAGTTCTCTAGAGACGATTTAAAAAACGACCAAAGTGAATATAAAATGGAGAACATCTGCTTATCTTCGTAAGGCTTAAACCTTCTTTTTTGGCATCACAGTTGACGTACGCTTCCGTACTCTTAGATTTTTTATTTTTTTACATTATTAGCGTTGGACGGAGGATGTGAACAAAATCAAAGATATGAAAGAGAAGAAGAATAATATTGTCACATGCTCTGTTCAATGCCGCCATACTGCGTATATCATTTTGAAACATCTGTGAAACGTTTTGAAGATGTTTTACAAATGTTTTGGAATATTGCGCGCAGTTGGGTAAGATTTTCACAGTATTTCATACGGAATAAATACATTTTTGTGAGGAAATCGAAATACATTCATCCTATGATTATTATAAATTATTTCCCTCCATAAAATAGTGTAGAATAAACATGTAGAAATGGTAACATCGCTGTGAAATTGGAAGTAAATAAATAAGAAAGTAGATACACTGTAAAAAAACGGCACCGGACAACTTCAATTTCTGTCTTCTTTGCTTTAACAGTGTACTTTTGTGTAATTCATAACTTTCACTTCTCTCACATTCATCTGATACTCTAACAACAGAATTACAATTTTGTGACAACATTCATGCAGTATGAAGAATAATTACAGCATATTACATTTTTTTCCAAGAATTTCACTTGAAAAATAAATTTTTTCAAATTCATGAATCATTTTTCCTATCGTATCCTTGTAAATGTGAATTTTATGATTTCTTATAAAATCACAATGTTCATAAAATATAGAGAGCAATGTTAGGAGTTGACAAATCTCCTAATTTTCGATTCATTACTATCCAGTGCACACAAGATATAATTGTTACATACCACACGTTCTGTTACGTGATATTAATAATAAGGGGGGAGATACAATCAGGAGGCCAGAAATTAAGCAGTTTTTTCACTGACAAGTTTTGATTCAAATTCAACCAAATTTGGCATGATTTTCACGACATCTCTGAAGAATGGAGATTATTTTTTTCTGCCACAAAATGCCGCACTAATATACGTCTAAAGACATCAGATTCAAATCTGAGGCATGATCTTATGGGAATTCTGGGAGTCTGCATTCTTATCTAACACAGTCTAGCAAGAAAATTTATGTTGATTAGTGATACAACTTCTGTGTGAATTGATAATAATAATGAAGAAAAGTAACAAATCCAAGAATTGGCACAAGATAAAAAAAAACAATTCACAAAAAGTTTGCGACGTTTTTGCAATAATTTTCATATTTCACAAAGTCGAATCACACAGAAGCTCATAATATAGGAAAGACACCCTGCGAGTTTCATCCAAATCGGTTGAGTACTTTTTAAGACATTTCCCCCGTAAATGACAAAAATGCTGTTTTGAGAAAAACGCGTTCAAAGTTTTGATTGCCCTTTCTAATCGGTAATACGTGATACATGTACATACACAAACACGTATATACACGTATTCGACCCTGTTAGCTATATGCATTTTTTCCATGAATAGCCCAAAAGAAGATGAAATAGAAGAAGTTCCCTTCGTCGATCGCTCGAATATACCTGCCCGAGGAAGCGTTATATCAGCACTCGCTAGGCCCTTACAAGTTCCCCTCTAGCCACTAGACTCTTTCTAGCCCTTGGCTAGATTCTCGCGAGGCCCTAGACAGTTCCATGGATGACGTTGGCTGGAGCGCTGCGCTCTCTGAAAAGGTTTTCGAGAAATTTCGAAAAAACATAGGCCTTCGAATTCCAATTCCGGAACCTTATCATCGTATTCTACTGAACATTTTCTATCTTTTCAGGCAAAGAAAACAGCGATTTTTTTTACCTTCTAATTGTATCTCCCCCTTAATGTTGCAGATGATGTCCATTGGATAGTAAGATAATGATTTATATTCAGGATACATGAAATTGAAATATCATAGTATCTACACGGAAAAAACAGAAATTTATGTAAAATTTTCCCATAATTTCTAGAGAACTGGCGCTCGTCCTTGTGTCTTCAGAAGAATACACGGAAAAAAGTGAACTGTTAATTTTACCAGAATTCTGGTTACTATATGGACAGCAAGGAATATCTGTGACTTTTACTGGAATTCTTGTTAAATTTACTGGAGCCCTTGTTAAATTTGCCGGAGACTTGATTCATTTAACTAGAATTCCGGTTAAAATAGCAGTAATTCTTGCTGTCCATATATTAACCGGAGTATTTTTTTCCGTGTACCAAACGCTATGGGGAAAATTTTTCACAGTTTTTGAATGTACAATACTTCATAATCTATGTTCCAATGATCTATCAGTATTCCTCCAAGATGATACAAAAAAGTTTTGCATCCACTCCAAAAGAACGCAGATCTTTCAGTCCATTGTACGTACATTCACGTTCATGACATGTTCCGTTGACCATCAAATATCCAGACATCCAATGCACCCCTATTGAATATTCTTTGGACCTACGTGTTCTCTCGGGATATCGATATACAAAGTTTTCAAATGATCAGTGTTGGAATAGTGAAAATTTAAATTCAACGAAATAAAAATTTAACTTTTCTTCTCTTTTCCTGCAATCCCCCACTTCCCCAATTATCAAATTCCAACTTCATCTACCTCCACACATCCCACCCACTTCTTCCTTTTTCCCATCTTTCGGACTGTTCATTCTCGCAGGAATAGCGGATATGGGATAATTAGTTCCATCTGGTCAAGCCTAGATTAATTTTAATGTCAACATTAAAAGCCCTTTGTCCTTCTTCTCCTTGGTTGATCTGGGCTGCTGCTGAAGATTCCACCGAATCTAACACACGCACATTCATTGTACAACGATATGAGCTTACAGCTAATCATATGAATTTTACATAACGTCATAAACAAATACTTCCTTAGCTTTATCTAGAAAGAAAGTTGTCCAGCACCAATCGTGAGAAGAATACCGCATAGCGTTGATTGCGCCGCATTAAGGCATTGAACATGAATCTCTTCGAAATGAAAGACTGGAAAGCGAATTTTAGTAACAAAATATTCAACAATCCATTTGAAAATATATCAAATGCTTTGAATCTCTTCCGTCTCCAGCCTAACTTCAAGAGAAAACACGAAAAGTTCGTTCGAGAATCTTCAATAAGCATCGTTCACCGTATAAGTAGATATATTATTTTCGAACAGGGTTGCATTACTTTTCTCATATCGACTGGTACTTCAGAAAGATCAAATAAATCATCATACGCGTATAGTTTCATTGATTCTAATTGATGGGCAAGTTTTTGATTATAATGTGTATTCTACACGATTTCCTCCCGCAATATAATACAGGTCGAATATGGAACAAATAGTGATGATTATTTTTCTCATCGTATGGCAATTTCTGAAAGCTGATCGTCGGAAATTCAGGTTATCAATAATAAATTTCCGAATCATGATTGAATATAATATTATTCGTTCAATAGCAGTGCCGATTATCGATAAATTATGGTCAAAGTCCAAAGAAATAATCAAAGTCTTTCCTACACTGTTTTCTCCGTGTAATGGTACGTTTGCTAGCAAAGGCTGCCATTATTTTTGAAATAAGCTGTATCCGAATAAGGAAAATAAACTAATATTAGGATGTTCCCTAATTATTTCGATTTCTTTTCTTTCGTCAGCATTTTATCTTCAACAAATTCACCGCCACATACCATCAGATAAGATGAAGATCCTGCTTTCCATTCTTTAAGCAGTCCGCCCTTGGTGGAAGGAGTTTCTCTAAAAATCTCTGAAAATTTCTCTGAATTCCACTGAAAAATCTTGAGAAATTCTGAATTTTTCTGAAAATCACTGAAACTCTCTGGGAAACTATGAACACCCGAAATCCTCTAAAAAACACTTCACTGAAAATCTCTGAAGATTTCAATGATTTTCAGTGAAATTTTTCCACCAGGGGCGACTAAACTGAATTCGATATAAATCTATTGAAAGGTCTAGAAATAGATTTTATTGCTGGAGATCTTCGATTCATCATTACCCTGCAAAAAGCAACATGCTTTTCATAATTTTTTCACATAAATTTGTACTGCAGTGTGTGGATGAGCTGGGTTAAATATTGGTTTTCCATCTTCATTGATGTAATCCTCGTGTTTTAGCTCGTAAACTAAATCGTACGCATTCTTTATGCATAACTTGGCCGAAAACATTGAGGTGCAGTCCATCCGGGCCAGATCAAAGTTCTGTTCCTTTGCTATTTCTCTGTTAGAAATGAAATTATATACGATGAATAAAAATTATTATGTGAAATACATTTTATTTTAAAATGGCCTTTTGCGGTTGAACGATTTTGATTTCAAAATTTCAAATCATTTCTAATTCAATGGATTGGTTTTGACAAAAGTATTCTACTTTATAAAACGTTTATGATCAAATCTAATAAGTTTCAAAATAGCCATGCTATTCCGGTTAAGGAGCCTTTAATGAGGGATCAGACAATCGGTTTTTTACTTGCCGCCATCAAGGGGATACTAGCGCCGGGACTTTAGCCAAATCTTTTGTGTAAGATTTCTTCACAATACTCGAATATTTTCAAAATATCGCTGTATACGGCATTTCTTGAATGGCTATAAAAATGCTGTATAGAGCAATATTTTCAAAATATGAAAAAATATGTCTCCTGGGATAGGGGTTAGTTTGTGCGCCATTCAGTGTGTAAAACTCAATAATCTGTTGAGGATATAAGGGAAAAGTAGAATTTGTACACTCAGAGCCCGATTTCTTAGATTTAAAGAAAATTTCTTTACCCTCATTCTGATAAATCTTGTTTTCAATGGAAAAGATAGTTCATTCCAATGAGAAAGTTTTTCATTGAATTGAAATTGTATTCTTCGAATTCAAGAAGAAATATATTTCTATCTCAATTTGAAAATTTTTTATTTTAATCTGATAAAGAATTTTTCTATTGAAAAAAATATTTATTAGAATGAGGGCGAAGAAAATTTTCTTACCCACGTTTTTGACTAAGAACAAACACACTTAACAATTCAAATTTAATTCCTAATTTGAATTCTTTTCAATTGAAAAATAAATTTCATTAATTCAAAATCAATCAATAATTGATTGATATTTTTGACGTACCCATACAGCACACACATACCCATTAGATGTTCATTGGATACCTAGAATATTTGCGATATCCAATCTAATCTGATATCTAATGGACGTCAAATGGATATTAGACGGACAATTGGATATCTATTGCAATGAAGAAAAATGTCTTCCAACCAAATAAATAGTTTATTTGTCCTCTCTCCATAACATATTCTTTGGAATCAATGAAATATTTAACCGAATCAAATAATGGAGTGATTGCGCCAGATAAATTGGTCTTCTAAATAAATAATTTATTAGCCACAAGTAATCAATTTTTGCATCCAATTGAATATTTAATTTCTGCAAATAAATATTGTATGGAGAGAGGACAAATAAATATTTTTTCCAGTGTGGATATATGACGAATGCCATATCCAAGTGTGCTGTATAGGTATTCTTATTCGTTCTCAATTAACAGATACAGAAGAACAAAGACAAAATCAATCAATCAATCAATCATTACTTGATTTTGAGTCAATAAAATTGATTTGTTAATTGAAAAAAAATTTCAAAAAGAATTAAATGTAGCCTAGTAGAAATTTTGGACGGGAAAATACCAGGGCTTGATGAGGCATGCCCGATTTCCTATCAGATTCTCATCAGGTTTCGTTACGGGGTTCCCTATTTCGCTCGATGTCATGGAAATCTCATCCGAACCCTATTGTACCCTCGGGTTAAAACCGTATTTGAATCCTATGAGAGAAATCAGATAAGTCCCTTGTAAGGGCCTCATAACATTTTCCTCACTCACGGTTTCCGGATTCTAACCTGAGCAGGACCTTATTAAAAATAGGGAATGCCTGATCAAATTTCTACTAGGGTAGTTGTTGATTGAAAGAGATTTGAATTAAGAATTAGATTTCAATTGTTAATTCAACCTCAATTGAATTGAGTTTCAATTAAATCCTTCCAACCTTGGTATCTTACTCTTTGGTTATCCCATTAATAGCATCCTTTCATGAAAAAATACTGTTGCTTTTAACAGTGATCGCAAAAATACTGTTGGGAACTGCCGAAATTCAATAATTGGAACCATTTACGTTCGATAGTTTTCAATAGTATTTTCGCAATCACTGTTAGGACCAATAGTTGTTTTTCATAGAGGGTTAATCATCTCATCCCTCATTGGAGAATTCCAGTTCTTGTAATTCTAAATTGTGTGCACCTGGCAGTAAGGTAACAAGAGCCCGAAAGACCATTACCCGAAAGCGGTGAAGTCTGTAGCTATTTGAGAAGGACTAGGAACTTCTAGTAATTATTCTTGGATCCACAAATGATTGTCTTTCGGGTAAATGCCATTTCGGGCACCTGATACCTCACCGTACGTGGCATGTCAAGCTTTGAAATACAGGGAAGCTACTGAAAGAGGGCATCAATTCAACAATAAGTTCTCCAGAACTATCTCTTGCGCGGTGGGAGACCATTAAGAACGATTTCACATGTTATCTACTAACACAAATGATGGGAAAATTATAGAAATATGGAAATTTGTAGTAGTAAATATATATAAAATACTTTGATGGTTTCTTTTACGACAGTGCTAGAGATAGTTCTAAAAATCTTATTATTTGCTTGATGCTCCCTGGCTACGTACGTGTGATTTTAAAACAATAATTGATCAGTGATGCATTCGATTTTTCCGAAATCACAATTTACTTACAGTGTTTTCCTTATGAGGGCCATGCCCACTCCCTTGCCTCTCCAATTCGAATCGACAGATATGATTCTAGTTTCCAAAATTTTTTTTCCTTGAAACTTTCCATCCGCGTTCACTTCTCTATCGATGTGATTTAGCAATCGTAAGATCTTCTTGAATTTTGGATTTTTACATTCTTTTATGTATTCTGGTTCCTCCGTTTCGTTGAGATCAGGTGGAGTGCTTATGCCTGCAATATAAACATAGATTCAAATGGAATTCAAAACATACGTGTCATTGACTAACAACACACTGTTGAAAATCTCTTGAAATATCCTTGATAAGAACTTACGTATGATCCTCCATAGGATCTCCTGAAGATTTTGGACAAAAATCTTTCATTGGTTCATACTTGCGGGTTCATCAGATCTTAAAAGGGATCCTTCATACTCAGATAACACAAGAGTTCTAAAAGAGCCCACAATGAAAACAACGTATTGTTAGAGAACTCTCCTAGAAATTCTTATTCCATCTGGGTAGGACCTTAGATAAAATTCAATGTGTTCTACCATAAGACTTCAAATGATGAACACCACAAATTTTTGAAGGAAGAGATATTAAGAATAAAGGAGTGGAGTCAGGCGAAACATGTCAGTGGAAAAGCAACACCGGATAAAAGAGACAGTGATACAGGAGTTCTGTTGCTAGCCAATCAGCGAAGATTGTCACAAAACTTATTTATTCTGCTCTGTCTTTTTATCAGCGGTATACATGTTTTTGGTCCACTCACTTTCTCTATTCTTATATCTCTCTGTGGGTACAGTTTTTGGCTTAATGCCATCACGTGGAAATTGAACCCAATCATCAAATAGAAAATTGTGAATTTCTTGAAATTTGATTTGTTGTTCTTTTATTATATGAGAACATAGCTGCCGGATGGGCATTGCCGTTGAGGGAAAGTTTATCCCCACTATTGTTCCATGTGTATAAGTTAGATTTGTGTATAGATTTTATGTGAAGGTGGAAGTATGTACATGAACGATAGCGGGGGTACTATTACCCCTCAATAATTATGCCCATCTAGCAGCTCTGTATGAGAGAGATTCATTCAAAGCATTCAAATAAATATTTTCACAATTCAGGGGAATATTGTTTATATTCTTGAAGTTTGATTCGTTAATTGGAACAGAATCTAAACTAAATATGAGAAAATATGTTGTTTATAAACTCCATTGTCGCAAAATTTATGTTTCCAGATTGAACATATCATCCAAACACCACGGCAAATAATCAGATATGTTCATGTTCCCAGATTTGTCAACATCCCATTATTAGTTCGTTTCAATAAAACGTTCAAATGACCATAATATGATACTTTTCTGTGCATGTGATTATCATTTTATAAACAAATAGTGTTGAATACTTCGTTATTCTTTGTATAGTGCATTTAAAAATTCTTTTTCCACAACTGCATGCACATAATAATTCCCATCCCTTTTGGAAATGCCGATATTCTAACATGTTAATCGATGCATATGACATTTCTTTTATTCAACCTGTGATAATTTCTAACTGTTTCAAAATTTGTTGAACCATTGTTGAATACATTTGCAACAACTTTCCCATCGGAAGTTTTTTTCTAGTTTCGCAAATTTCTTACTTCTTTTTAACATGGGAGTCCTGAGCTGCGATTAGCGGCGGTTGCCTACTTTCAGGTGCACTAGACGAGAGGTCACGCACACAACCGATTATTCGATCCGGTCGTTCAATTATTCTTAATTACAGTGCTCTCACTTGGGTACTTTTTCAATCGAAGGTTACTTTTTTGAGAATATGAGAATTCTTGTCTCATAATTATCGACTTGCATCAATAAATCAATGTTTCCTCTGAGGTAAATAATACCTAGAAACAAAACAAACGAGTTCACGATCGCCCAATCTGATGGACACAATGTAATGCATGAATAATTGAGCAATGATCATCAATCATTGATACACAATAGTTGTATGGAATTCATGAATAATTATACGATAACGTGTACACTTCTGATATTATTAATTGTACAATTTCGTATCAATTCACGATTGTGCATCGATGCATACAGAAATTTACTATCGTATTTCTGTTGATAAAAAAAAACCCCCAATGGATTACAATGGATTCTGATACAACATGGTTTTTCATTGGAAAATGATGTCCTTTCGTCACAGCAATTCCACGTGGATACCAATGGAAACTGAATTTTGTACCATATGGAGAGGGTATTGAAGTTATTGGAATCTATTGGTATTTTGCCGAAGGCTATCTGATGTGGAAGTGTAAATAATTGATAGATCTAATGATCTTAATGTCATGTAATCACGTTTAAATAAATGTCTAATGTTGAAAACTATAACGGTGTCATATGAGATTTAGCTGCGTTGTCGGAGAGATGAGCTGTGAGTGAAAAATCATCCTTCTTGAGTTTTTTCCCCAACACAAACGAAGAAGCTATGTGCTAATTAGCAGAGTCTTTCTCCAACTATTCAATCAATCACACAGTCGTGCCCTGGCACATTCTCTAGGCATTCATGAGTTCTGTAACGCCTGCAATTTCATACGTGCAATTCTCAATTCCTTTCAATGGAATATTTTTCACTGGAGATCCAAATATCAGCCGATTATTTTATTTTATGTAAAACTAAAATATCTCTAAAATATATCCAAAGTGAATAAATTGTTTTCAAAGTTCAAAGGCAACCAATTCGGATCGGGTTGGATTATTGTAATGTTTATTTTGAAAAAAGGCATCTCATTGAAGAAGTTTCAAAATTATCCTCACACTTGAAATATATTTCCAAGATGTTCATGTAATGTGTTGAAGGTATCTTCGGAAAGACATCTTTGAACCATTTATTGATGTTTAATTGATAATAATCTCAAGAACAAATTCGAACATAACCAAGAAAGAATGATTTCTTTCAGTCGCTTTTCAAAACGACTTTCCTCAATGAGAAAAGAAAGTATTTGTACGATTTCAAATCAATTTTTCGATTAATTTATGATAAAAACAAAACAAGATTGTACACATTTCCTCCTTTCAATACATTCAATATCTGATAACGGAAACACACCACGAACTCGTAAGCAGATTCGAATCGAATAATTGTAAGCAAGTACAGAACAAGAGACTATAATGTTCATCTTGACATGTGCAATGATAAGTCGTATATCATTTGTAAAAGCATAGGTGAGTTTTTTTCTCTATCGCATGACAAATCAAACTTTGAGATTCTTTCAACATCATGCAGCAGTTCTACTTTGAATCTCATTAGATATACAATTGAATATACGATATTATATGAATAGATTGTTTCGATACAATGAGTGCATGATCCATTCACCATGACACGTAATGGCTAATTTAATTCATGGCTTGTAACAGTAATAATAGATACCCGCTATTATAATACGTGAGTAGGTATGTTGTGGCAAATACATGCACATACATGTACACTTCTTCGTTTCCTCGACTTGGTGAACAAGATTGTTGTAAAAATTCAAATGCATTCGAACCAACGGTGTATCTTGATTTAATGTCTTACAACGAACAGTATCTATTGAATAAGAATCGAAGGCTCCGAGACAATTGCTTTTGTCATTGGTAAGTTCGTGAGAGTACGATTCTTATGTTCATTTGCTTAATTGGAAATTAAACTCATATTCTTTTGTATCAATATTTCAGATCGTTTACAATAAAATTCACGTATATTGAAATCAATTCAAGAAATGCTCCATGCTGTTTTCTTGGAACTGGTTTGATTTGTCAAAGTCTTATTCAACTTTCTAGTAATTTTCAAAATTCATATCACATGCAATAAATTTTGAAAAATTTGAAAACGTTAACGTTCATTCATTTTCATCAGTGTTTTTTCAAACCTCACATTCACTCGTACATGTAATAATAACGATAATTTGTAATTTTTCAAGAATTCCAAGGATTTTCCACACTTTCTTATTTGCAGTTCTTTGATGTGTATAATGACTACACTGAATATGTAAACTGTATAGATATCGAGGAATCCGTTTGTAACTAAAAAATCTATAACACCCCGTGGCTCTAGATATCTTCATGACAAGTCTAGGTTGTCAGAAACAATGATTTCAGATCTTTTAGATCTTTCACACTCTTCTTATATCTAGAATATATTATTGCATCGAACATCTTAGACCCTTCGTAAAGATGTCTTAAAATACGGGATGCACAGATAACACACGAGGATCATCAATGAATTCTAAAACAAGAACTCTTCCTGGAATGAAATCGATTCACCAGACATTCGCGAATTCTTAAAAAAATTCTCCAACGCCTTTCAAAGAACTCATGGAATTTTCAAAAACTTCAAGGAGAGTTCTTTTTTTCAGAATTCTTTAATGTTTCTTGTGTTTTATTTGGGTGTTCATTGAGATTGGGAGAACAACGCTTTCTTTGGTTAGAAAAGACAAAACGTTTATTCAAGAATATACTTTCGGCTTTCGACGTTCTTACTGACAACATTTTATCTGAGGTATAATTGCCAAGACATAAATGATCCAAAAAATGTTTCAAAACTGAATTCTTCAAAATTTTAGACATATGTAAGGTGACAGGCCCCATTAATGAACACCTTAACCCCCATTAGCGAACAATCGTTTATCTATTATATCTTTCCTATGGCATATTATTCTGAATTTATTTACATAACAGCGGTTGATTTAGTATCCAGTCAGTCATGCTTGGATGAAATTAAAGCACTAAATGAAAAGTACTATGAATCAAAAACCAAAACGTTCATTAAAGGGGTCGCGTTCATAAATGGGGTCATCGACCTTATATGTACCCTGGTGAAAATTTCCGCTCACTGGAAACGGAGATTGAAACAAATGAAGCGTACAATGTTTCGATTTCCTCTTCCACGTCGTTTTATACCCTTCTTACGCTCTCATTTTCACTAGGGTACATACATACAAATAGTTAGAAAAGAGTTCATCAATTTCACCACTCATAAACTGTTCTGAAGATTTTGGTTGTCAAGTTAGAATTCAATTTTTGCAGTTTGAGTCGATTAGAAATTTTTCTTTGAAAAACTTTGTAATTTAGAAATCGAAAATCTAGAATAACTGTTGAACGGTGACGACGATATGCTTTTTCCTGGCGTGAGAAAGTACAAATGACTGACGGAAACCATAGTGTGATACACAGTGATAGATGGCTTTCGATCGAACTTATAATTGTTTGAAGTGAATAGTTGCAAAAATCATCCAAACACATATTTATTTGACTCAAGGTGAAAATATATTCATTTCTGAATCCACACAAAACATTATTTATTCAACAATAATATATTGAATTGTTAAAATCGAAATATTTTAATACAAATTTTGAAACAACTCCGATTATTTGACAAAAAAAATCAATACTCGACTGGAAGAAAGGTCATTTGAATTAAATAAATCAAAACGAAATAATTGTAAATTCTAGAATCAAAGAAATAATTTTATCTGTTTGAAAATTACAATTGTTGATAAATTTTTAAATACAGATTGAATCACCTTGCTCATAAGTATTCCCCCTTCATACAGAATATGGAAACTTGGGATTCTTCTTCGAGAAGTGGGAATTTCAATGAATATTCCGGTGAACTTACACAGTAAAAATTATATATTAGATATAACCATATTTGAATTGTACTTTTGTGACATACTCAGGGTTCAGACAGAACTGGAATTCCGGGAAATTCGGGAAAACTTAGGGAAATAAAAATTGGACTCAAAACACCGGGAATTCTCAGGGAAATTATCAAAAACTCCCAAAAACCTGGAAATCTCAGGGAAATCACTAAAATTTTATCAAAATAAGAATTTGTTCATTTATTATATTTTTCATTCTCTACGACATATTTTCTTAATTTTCAATAGTGGAATCTTAGAAATTATACACTGAGGAAAGAATGTTTAGGGACACATTCACGATCCGACGATTTCTGGAAATTAGAATTTTACTCAGGGAAATCACAGGGAAATTGATTGAACAAAACTTGTCTGAACCCTGAATACTTGAGTATGTCGTTATGAACCACCCAGACAGCACAACGCGCCACTGGAACGTTGATGGAAGGTTTATAGAACATAGCAGAGGTTTTCTAAACATTCAGGACATGTCCCAGAGACACATTTTGCTTTTGGGACACAATTATACGAGCGTTCACTACCTCTCGCGAGGACAAGAATAAATATGATTCTGAGCCTCACCATAAAAAAAATATCCCACGAGTACCATAAAAATATAGTGATCTTTAATTGAAACTTCTCTCTGTGTATATCCGAGCATTTAGATAATGATCTTATGATCCGATTCCTTCCATTCTTTCGCAATTGTAATGTAAATGTTCGAAGGGATACCACTATCCCGGATAAAAATTTTCTATACTATTACACGACTCATTTAACGTTAGATATTTTAATTTATAACTACACAATTTAACTGCGTGTGAAAAAATGATGTAATTAAGTACGTTACGTTATCCTTATGAACGAAAACGATTAATGCAATTCTTCAGGTAGGTGGATATTAACAACTATAAACAGCAATTATTGTATCGTTGTCATGCGAACGTCGATGCATACTAATTCTTTTTTTCTTCTCAGTTTTTTTTGTTAATTATTGCAATAACCTATTCTTTATTTAAGAATAAAGCACTACTGTTATGTGTATCCGTATTACTTTAACTCAACGTAAATGACAGAATTATGTTCTTAGGAAAATCATGTATAATAAAATTGGGATGAATTGACGTAGGAAGGGAGACACAATCACATTAGAAAGCAATCATTTTTATGAGAGTAAATCATGCATTTGATCAACGTTTCATATAAGAAAATGTTTATAAAAAAATTATGTACTGTACACAACATTCAAATTGACTTTCAATCAATTGCTACTGTTATGAATAACAATCCCACATTGCTTTTTGTGGTATTGATATTAAAATGGTTACTCGTTGCAGTTTAAGATCAATAAAATTAATTGACATTGTAGAGATAAATATTTTTGTACTTGGAAGAAAGCACAAAGAGAGAGTTGGATTTATTTTCAATAAAATTACTAAATATGTGAACCCACCATTAACAATTTCATTGAAAATACAGGGCGCAGGCATTTCTCCGTCGCCTTTCCGTTATTTCAACGGAGACTCCCCTTCATTTCTCTCTCATTCCTACGCCCCCCATTTCTCCATCAATTCTTCATCTCTATTCCGCCGCAGTTTCAGTTGTGCTATCCGTGCTTCAGAAATTCGATTTAACCTGATTAATTCGTCAATCAGTACGACTCAGATTGTTGTCCGGCAATTTTCCTATTTGATCCCATTCGAATATAATTGGTTTGAATAGGAAATTTCTATTCAATTGGATATAATCAGTAAATTCGAATGTACATGATTCAAATTTCCTGATTATATTTTATTGAGTGAAAATTTCCTATTCAAATCGATTAGATTTGAACAAGATCAAATAGGAAAATTCCTGAACAAAAATCTGATTCGTACTGATTGACCAGTTAATAGGTTTGAATCGGATCTTTTAAGCAGGGATACGAGCTGATCTAAATTTGAGCCAAAAAGCAATTTTTTCGTGAAAAAAGGCAAAGAACCTGAGCTAATGTTATTTGATTGAGGGGTGGTATTCTCAAATGTCGTTGGTGGAATAGCGCTTTGTAAGATTTTTTATTTTCAGGTTTTTCATCATTTTGTTGTACACAGCGTGTCACTCAATCAATTTCTCTTCTATCAACATTCATCTTGTTCATTTGTATCTAGCTTGGGCGAAATATTGAAAATAATTCTTTGAGGTGAGGTTCTCATTAAGCAAACTCTGACATAAAGTGATTCTCTTCAATATTTTTAACACTTATTAACTGAATCTCAAATGATAGAAAAATTTTTTTTTAATGAAAAAATTCTTATACTGGAACGTTGGAGATGTTTTTTCTGAAAACCATGGTTTTCAAACTTATAAAAACTTCAAAATTCGAATTCTTTCCAATCTCGAAAATTCAAATTTTTGCAAATGATGAAAAAAATTACAGATCCTCAGACACGTATCGACTTATTTTATACGTAGAACCCACAAAAAATTTCTCAAAAAAGAAAACAAAAACTGTGTGATGTTTTTTTAATTGAAATCCGTCTGGTTTATAAAAGAACGTCCCAAATGGACCCACTTTTTTCCGTTAGAATAACAATTTTCTTTGTTGATTTGACTAATTATTTTAGTGAATTATTCCAAATGGGTTGATTCAATGAATTAATTTGTTATTTGAAGAAAAAAAAATTGGCTCTATTTGCGCTTACAATTTAAATACTTATTTCAACTAATCTTTTTTTTTTCATCTATGTCTTCATATTTTGTCTCGTAACGGATATAAATTGTGCCTTATGGAATTAATTAGGATAATTCTGGAGACTTGAAATGGATTCTCTCAAAAACTACACTGTAAAAAATCATTCCGGAAGTTCCCCCCCTCCCCCAAAATGGTGGCAGCAAAACTCCTTCACAGATGGGGAATTTTTCAACATAATTTCGTGGACTTTTCCTTCATTCGTGGAGGATTCAACACCCAAGAAACAAAATAATCCCTCAAAGTGGTGAAAAAATGCCTCTCCTTGATGGAAAAACGATTCGCCCCCACGATGATGGGACGAAATCCACCAACAGTATAAAGAAAAACTCCCCACATTTTTTACAGTGTATGGTGTGTCGATTGTTTCCTTTGAGAATTCGTTGTGAATTGGTGCTGCCCTCTGAATTGCTTCTCTCTATAAATTCCAATCCAATACCCAGATAGAAATCCATGCCCTAAATATTTTGTACCATAATGTGCCGTAAACATGCTATCATAAACTTCGCTCAGATTGCAATGATGCATAAAATGTAAACATTATGTCTTCATTATGGTACCATCACCTCGTTTTGCTACCAATAACAATGCTTTATGCGGAAACACCTTGGTACCATGATGCAAACATTTCTTGGGGTTCATGTCACCATTATTATGATGACATCATTGAGACATTTCTCTATCTGGGTAAGAAATCTGAATAATTACAATCCCCGAACTATTTCACTTACAAAATAAGGAAGAAATGAACGAATGATGCCAAAATTCATACACCAATCGCGAACGAACCTACCGTTTAGTAAAACTCCTATAATAGCTCCACTCGTGGAAACAGCCATGAGACTTAAATTACTATCAACCGTCGATTGACTGCAATAATCTTCCAATTCTGCGCAAGTACTATCCTCCCCTTCTGGTATCAATCCGATGCTGTAATTGAGTGGTTCATCCCGGAAGAAGAATCTTCTCAAAAATTTCAGAACTCGCTGTTTGTCGGCACTGGTTATGATTTGTATGTGATAATCCATGCCAATATTCTCACTTTCGGCGGAATCCGCCAGCTAAAACATCACACAGAAAATACAATGATTTTAGTAGGATTGTACTTCTTTCTCAAACAGCGAATAAAATAATAACATAACCTCTTTCATAACAGTCAATATTTCTTGCATTAAAGTCACGTGGTGCTTCAGTATTACTCGTTAGAATTTATTAGCATCATTTCGATGACTCTAAGCGATCATCCATAGTCATGCAACGTGAATTGTTATATACGTCGCTTGTTTCGTGTTCAATGTTCATTATCAATCATAGAGGATATTCTTCGACTGGAGTTTATCTGTACACTGAACAATTGAAATCATCATGTTGCATTTTTCATATTCTAATTTATGCCAAAAACAAAAGACCCAAGAACTGGTGGTGGAACGATTTGATTCGAAGGTTTCAAAAAATTGTTTACAGTCGTACCAAGGAAGATGTACCAAATTTTTCAAATAGTAAGAAAAAATCGATTTTTTTTTCATAAAATGAAAGAAAAATATCTCGAAAATATCACTGTAATGTTCCAAAGCAAAATTTGAACTCGTTCCAATGCTGTACTCATTTTTGTATTGCATTGCGTGTACAGCATCAAGATCATCGTTCGCATTTCGCATCAAGAACCGAATGAGAGCCGTATAGAATATGGGTTTTGTGTCTGGGTTTCATACGGTGTTATATATGGTACGTATACGGATGTCAGTTTTCGAAATTCAAGATTCCCGAATAGCTCCCGGATGATATCCGTATAGAACCCGGATAGGTTGCGGGAACATATCCGGGTCAATCCGGGCTTTGATCAGCTTCTATCCGGGTCTTATTCGGGATCCATCTCAAGAATGTCGATCTATCTAAAAAATATTCTGTAAGAATCTGATTATGTATGATTTCTCTTGTTCTAATCAACGACGAGAACCAACTTACAATTGAATGTATGAAAGTTCGCCCAGCAAGGATTGAACCCGGATCCTGCGAGTGAGAGACAAAGCTTCTCTCACATCAATGGATCTACGAGATGACGACAAGGCGCTTACAGAGTCATTTATTATACCCATCCCGTTGAGGTCTTGACTTTCCCAGATAGCGCCCGGATAGACCCGTATACAAAACATATTTTTGAAATATTTTCCAGATAAGACCCGAATAAACTCGGATACATGTCCGTCTCTCACTTCGCAGCTCCGATATTGTATGCACCCGAATACCATTTCGTTCGGGTCCCAGTTTGGTTCCGATCCGGTCTTTATCAAGTTTTTTTTCCACACGGAGAAAAATAGATACTAATGACAAGCATCTGGATTATAGCAGTTTTCCCTAGTCCCTAACATCCATATGCCAAGGAGTATAATCCAGATTATAAGGAGTAATAAAAAGTTATTAAAGACTCGTATCCCAGGGGTATAATCTAGAGACCGAATACACCCAACTGCATTTCTGAATATCGAAAACATCCCCTGATCGACCCGAATTAATTTCTGAAATCAAACTCAGTCACCGAACGATACCTGAATGAAGCCTGATAATATTCCAAACGCCGCAATTTCGGTTCCTTTTTTTCCGAAGAAAGTTCGGAAACAGTCGGAATAGTCTTTTTTCGGTATAGCCTCCAAGGCCTCTTTTGATTCGGCTTTTATCTCCTCATTCGTGTCAAAACGGCGTCCCCGCATTGGCCTTTTGAGTTTGCTGAATAGCCAGAAGTCACACGGAGCCAAATCAGGCGAATACGGGGGTTGCGGAATGATATGAATTGAGTTTTTGGCGAAAAAGTCGCGAAGAACCAATGCAGTGTGAGCCGGTACATTATCGTGATGAAGGAACCAAGAGTTGTTCGCCCGTGATGATGGTTTGGGCTGAGCCAAATGATATTCTAACACTATCAGCGAGGTCTCTAATTGTCAATCGACGATTTTCAAGCACTAAATCTTCGATTTTTTGGACGTGGCCCTCGTCGGTAGACGTTGATGGTCGTCTTGAACGCGTTCTCGGCCCGCTTTGAACGTTTTTTTGTGCCATAGTTTGATCACTAAAAGCCTTCCGCAACATTTTCAACGTGTCCGCACAAGAATATTCGTCCCGCAAACAAAATTTGATGCAAGTTCGTTGCTCAACAAAATCACCCATTGTAAAAATCGAAAAATTCACTTTTGGTTGTTTACAAAAATACGTGTTACTCGGAGATAATTAAACCTTTCGACAGTTTTTATACGTTCCCGAAACTGAAAATTGTGCCCGTATAAGAACCAAATGGTTGCGGATATCATTGCTTTTGGGTTCCAATCTGGATTCCATCCGGTCCTCATGCGGTTTATGTCCGGTTTTTTAAGCAGGGAAGGAGCTCAACAAGTACGAAAAGAGGAAATTCTTAATTAAAACCAGCTACACGAGGAAGTTGAAGGTCTATTCTATATTCCCGGAATCGCAAACTAATTGGTAACTTGTTTAATTTAAGAAATTCTAATTACATTTTATTCGTTTTTTGTAATGCTCAGAATAAAATGGATAGACAAAGTCAAAAATGAAGAAGTACTCGAGCAGATAAATGAAGAAAGAAATCTTTTGAAACACATCGTGAAAAGGAGAAGCAATCTTATAGGACACACATTACGGCATGAGAGTTTATTGAAAACAATATTGGAAGGGAAAATGAATGGTAAAACTGGTGAAGGTAGACCTAGAGCAAGTTATATGAAGCAAATCGTACAAGACAAGGGGTGTAGTAGATATGTAGAAATTAAACGTTTGGCGGATAATAGACAGGGGTGGAGGGTTTCATCAAACCAGTCGTAAGACTGATTACTTCATGATGATGATGATGTAGTGCAAACTTGAAAGGTGTTCTCCCGCGAATTTCATTTTTTCAAATCGCGTAAAAAACTCCACGTCAACTATCAGATTGAATTTCATGTCGAGGAAAATAATGTGCATTTTAAATGATTTTTTTATCTTTTCATTTCACATGAGAATTACGACAGTTATTGTCGTATTGTGAAGAACAATCGATAACATAAATTTTTTCATAAACTTGAATGTTTTACTAATGAATTTAAAAAATGTTAAAAACGTGTTTACATTATCACTTCCTTTCTAAGTACTCTGACCCCCTTAATTAACATTATTGGACTTATTAATAATTGTAACGGAATACGGATTCATTTCAGTTTACGCACCAATAAAATTATTCAAACGGAATGACATTGAATGATGCCGTAAAACATTATTTTTCTCTTCTACGTTACAAAACAATTCCAAACCAACTATTTTGTTTTTCCCTTAAAATAAGTGTGTCATTGCAATGTGAATAGGTGATGCAAATACGCTTCAATTCGCGTAGATAGTATTCAAGGCTTTATTCTCTTTGTTGCATAAATTGAATTAACTTTTTCACACGCGAATATTTTATACGCAATGCCCTATTATGATACATTGATAACAACGATGCGTCCTCTCGACGGGATCTCGTTTATTCACAGCTTGTATATTATCTCAAGTCAATGTCCGCGAATCATCGTTGGTTACAAATACTCTTCAGCTGAACCAATTTTATGTGATTTGTATATGTGTGTGCATTACAATTGAACGCGAATGCTTCTCAAAGACAATTTTTCATAACCAGAACAAGGTTGAATTATACTCTGAAACACGTGTGTGGAGACATAACGATACAAAAACACATTGATGCGGCAATTGAAGTCTATGTTGTTGAAAGGGAATTTTTATTATTCATCGTTCCAAGTGTGAATATGAATTTAACGTGGCCAATCGTTGACCTCTGTCGTACGGTTTTAATGCCGAAGCAATTTCATTGAATTTGTTGATTCAATTTCCTCACGTACATAGAGGGAGAAAAAACGATGTAGTAGAGTGAAGTTGAGACAAACAGTTGCAGTAAGAATACAGATCTTTGAATTGATTATCGCACCAATACCTGTACTGTCAGCATAGAATTTTATATGAGGTTTCGGATCACGCGCCAAAAAAAGAATGTCAAGTACTTGAATTGGAATTATCTAATGATACATTGAGAGAATTGGAATATAACGGTTACATTGTGAAAAATAAATGCTGCTGGAGTTTGAATCATTTATTGAAACGAATTGATAATCGAATAATGAAATACTCGGCTGTTGAAGATCCAAAATCTTGCAGTACGTTCTTCAAATGATGTTTCCAGTTCCAAGGATGAGTTAATTCGAGAAGATAAACATCGATGATTTATCATATTTTTTAAGTTCAAATTTTCGTTTCGTTTCTATAAACGATTCAAATTTGAAGAATTGATCTAATCAAATTTTGAATTTGAAGAAAAATTGTCTTCCAAATCTAAAATTTGTGATCTGTACAGTAATTGATAAAGTATCAAAGATTGTTTCCTGAAAATTTCAGACAGTTTCATATGTTCAGTTCGGAGAAATCTTCTACAAGAAATCTTTACTCGGATGGTACGCTGGTATCCCCTCAAGATTCACATAACTTCAAAATTGACGCAAAACAAAATTTCACTGCATACATTGTAAAAAGTTTTTATGGGAAATTTCACATGCATGCACTGTAGAAAAAAACTGGAATTTACTGTGCACCTGAACTGGAAAATTTCCAGTGTTGGTACTGGAATATGGATACCCCCCCCCCTCCCCTTACGTTTGAACAAGAGAAAATTGATTAATTGTTTCAGCGAAGATTCGCTGTGCGGTCTTTCGCGGTTTGCAGAATTGAATGCGTTTTGAGCTTCCGGAGTGGAGCTGCGTCTTATATCGGCTAATTGCCGACGTTTCGCTATCATTGCAGTTGGCTACCGCCCTGAAGAAGCCAGCTGCAATAATGGCGAAACGTCGGCAATCAATCGACAAAGCTCAAAATTCATTCAAGAGAAAATTGGCTACGACGTTACATTTTCCACCAGAGATTTTTCGCGTTTCACTGGCATGAAATCGCAAAAGCCACAGAAACAATTGAGCACACCAGTTATCCTTGTTTAGTTGTAGTTCTTGAAAAAGGTAGCTATGCAGTCATGGATATAGGAATTGTGTGGGGTTAAGCTGTTTGATCGTGGCTAATTTATTGCATTAGAAACAGTGATAAATACGTTTCTTGTATTTGTTGTTTGCAACATTTGAATGGTTGACGTACTATAATTATATCTTCCGATAGTTCGAAATGCATGAATTCTGAGTCCAGCTATATTCCACCACTCATACACTTTTTTCTGTTACGGTGAAGTCTCCTTTTTTCCGTGTACATAGGCATTCATTAACTATAAATCAACCTGTTCTTCAGTGTGCGCAATTCTGTCACTCAATCACTATCTTTATAGGGTGATGATTGCTACATTACACTTCCCCGGTGTAATTATGTAGTTTTTTTTTCTATAATGAAAAATGTGTTAATATTTAAACGTTAATTTAGGAAATATCAATATTCAATATTAATTTATGCATAGTCAGCCGTGCGTTCAACATCTGCAAAAACAATGGATTCCTAGTAACAATGTTTGGGGTGTTCCAGAACCAACTAGCCACTAGGCAGATAACATCAAAAATCATTACTTTTACTAGCGGTGGCATAGGGTTGACATCGATGGAGTGAGATTCGTTTCTATTATACCTACCATTAAATTTTTTAAGTGAAATATATTTGTACTTGGAAAAAAAGGAGCAACATCCTAAATTATCAATCATGTAGTATTTGCATCATTGGTGTGGTTGATTGTTTAAAATTGAGTTATGCAAATAATATAACATCGCAAAATTCAAATATTAGTATTATTTGTTTCAAGGTTATGTTTTTGAATTGATATTTGATTTCCATAACTTCCAGATAGGGTGATTTAGCCAGTGAATGAACGATTCATAAAAGAAGTAGTTATTATAAATGCCTGCTACATTTAAATGATTCGATTGTTTTCAAAAGAAGCTACTTCCCAAGTAGCACCAGAATATACTATGAATGTTCTTCGAATATTCGAAATATGTTCTATGCACATTCGAATGAGACTGTTTCATAGGTTCTATGCATATTCATCGAACGTATGTAATCGAATATACGACGGCACGTTAATTGAACGTCGATTGAATGAATATCGAATGTACTATGTACGTTCTAAGTATATTTGAAACAGTCTCATTCGAACATTCCATGAACGTTCATTATATGTTCTTCGTATCTCATTCGTACATTCTACGAACGTTTCTATTTCGTATATACTTTGATATTCTGTTGCTGCTTGGGTTCTTTTGCAAAAACAAACGAATTATTTTAATCTAATAGAAATTTTTTATGAGTTGTTTATCTACTGACCCATCATGCATCTACTGGGTAGTTCACCCTACACACATTGCACCGCTGAATGTTGATTTCAGAGAAAGAATTTCATCTCAACCAGAATGATGATTCTTATCCTTATTTGTGTAAAGTATCTCACATCATTCATTAATTACTGATTGGGAATATATAACTCATCAATTTTTTGAGTTTATAAATATCATTCATCATTAATTATCATTACCAATAAATATATTCAACTTTATTAATTTCCAATAGTTCTGAAAGCTCTGTGTTAGCCAGCTTCATTGTTAAAGAGGACAAAGAAATTATAGTTATCAATTTGGTTACATATACTTATATTTTTAGTACCAATGACCATCAAATAATTGTTTGGTGCTCTTAATAAAATTGCCTATAATTTCTTTCCAATCCCATTTTCACACAATATCATTTTAAATACTTGCTCAGTCCTATAAATACTTTTTCTATTGGAGCAACTTTTGTAATTTGCATCTCAATAAACGTCAATGCAACAGTTAGCTTGTCAACGTTGACAACATACACTTAACATTGTTGCATTGGACCTTGATTCCTTGTTCTTAATTGCATTGCTTGCTTTGTTTTGCTTTTTTTGGTGCACTTTCCTCACTATCTTCTAATACGCGCATGCCGTTCGAAACATAATACAACTCTTTCACGATTTCTACAAGAACTTCCAATTACATTCACATAATTATATACAGAGCAATGAGAAAAAAATTGAGTTGAATGAACACATAAATCAAGGAAGTTTGAATAATGAATTGCTTACTTCGTACTATGAATTTTATCAATTTGATTGCACGAGTCAAAAAGTGACACCTGATTTGTCTTTGATCTGTTTTGCATGACGGAGGAAATCAGGTTTGATTCGATTTTTCGCCCAGATCTCAACCTGTTTGTACTTTCAAAACTCTGATTGAATCTGATACTGAGCCTCTTTTCGACGTAATTCAAGTTTGTTCGTTGCGTATCACTGAATAAATGAATCCCTTTGAAAAGCATGATATTTCTTTCACTCGAGTGATTTTATCAATTTTACAGAACGAGATCGAAGTGTTGTGTTGAATAATAACGCGTAGTTGCTGAATTATTAATTGAATGTTTCAACAATTCTACAAAAGACAAACATATGAGATATATAGATTCATCCAAATTGTCCAAACACAAATTTCTTATGAAATTCGAATTGGATTCTTCACCGCCAAATTTTGATTTGAGCCTCGAATCCCAAGAGAAGTGAATGTTTCGACGATACTACATGTTGAACATTTGAATATAACCCCGTTCCCTAAGTCAGATTATTGATATAATATCTTCACAACAAATATTACTGTGAAGACACGACCGATTCATGTCTATACATTAACAATAGTGTGAACATTTTTTTTTCAAAACACAGGCCAGTCGTGTCGGAAAAATACTAACTGATGTCTCGTTTCCTCGGTGTAACTTCACAACGAAAAACAAAAAATGGTTGCATTTGTTTGCAGTAATATGCCGCGATCTGATTTAACGAACGTTGATGGGTTCAAATCGGTGATGTGAAATGACCGGTCATGAAAAATTCAGACATGTCATGGTCATTATGACCGTCATGTGACCGTCATTGACGGTCAGATTTTTCACAGTTTGTAAGTGAAAATGACCGTCAAAAAATTATCTGACTGGTCATGACCAGACAATTGATAATTTGTATTAAACTTTCTTTAATAAAAATTTCGAATATGTTTTATTACAAATCATGGTTATCTGTTTACAAAATAATAATAATAAAATGAATATTCATATGTAGTTCTACACGGAAAAAAAGGAATCGTTGCAGCAGCTACTCGCGTAGACGATTTTCGACCATCTACGTAAAATAGTTTCGGCAACTGCTTATTAGTAGATGGTCGAAAATCGTCTACGTGAGTAGCTGCTACAGCTATTCCTTTTTTCGTGTAAGTATATCAACTCAAAATTAAATTGTCCATCAAGGTTCCGGAGTTCAATATATTCTTAAAACCTTACAACATTATTGAAGTATGTCCCGCTGCACTAGATCACTTTAGATGTTAGTTTGACCGTCGAAAATTTTTCTGACTGGTCAGTGTGACCTGACCGTCAAAACTGACAAAAATTGTTCTCGTCAAGTGACAGTCATGACCGTCACATGACCAGTCATTTGACCGGTCATTTGACGGGCTCACATCACTGGTTCAAATACTCAAAATACAATATTGTTGAGATATTTGCATCTCCTTGAAATATTTAAAAATATTCAAATCCCGAAATTTAAGGTTGAGATCAAAATTGGCTATAGGAAAAATCCATTCCAAATTTTATAAGGAATCCGAGTGTAGAATAATGTGTCGACGTTTTGAATTACCCTGTATATTGAAGAGTATTGTATGAAATGTAAGTGTACAATCTGTACAATGATCTCTAATAATATATATCTAATAATTTTCATTATTCAATTCATTGTTATTTCGTTTGTATTCCTCTCTGTGCATACTTCATTTGTCAGATTAGATTAGATTGTGGGAATATTTGTATTCGTCGAAGAGAGCGTTAACACAGCAGAAACCTGTTACAACCTACCATTGTACTTTTACTTCACTTTGTACGTACATAATCGACACAAGACGGACCTCATGCGATCATTTCTATCGTACATGGGGGAATTTTACACTACTGATCACTTTTTTTGTACACGACCCAGTAGTGTGGCTAAAATAAAAGGAGAATAACACTGCTAAGTCGTGTGTTGACACGAATCATTCGGTTTTTGGCAGTAACCATTCACGCCAAGACACGACTCAGTGGTGTTATTCTTCTTTTGTTTCAGCCACACGACTGAGTTATATATGAAGAAGTAATCAGTAGTGTAGGATTTTCTCCATGTAGAATATTGCTCTGTAAATTTCTTGAAGTGAAAATCACTCCCAAAGAGTGAAAATACTACTGCACGTCCAACAAGAATGAAGTTCCACTCCTACACGGAAAAAATAAGTAGCCCAAATTTTTGTTGACCAGTATGCCAATTTTGGACGGAGCACAAGTTTGAAAAGAATTCGTATACTGGATTTTAATAATTCGTTAACTGTGTTCACTATTCGAACAATGGAATCCACTTTTTGAAAGTGGAAACTTTCTTTTGGAAAGAGTCAACGAATTATTAAAATCCAGTGTACAAATTCTTCTCCAAATTGTGCTCCGTCCAAAAGTGACATACTAGTCAACGAAAATTTGGATCACTGATTTTATCCGTGTATAGAGTTAGTTTTCATTCTCTTGGAGTGAGGATTTCACTGTTATGAAATGGTGAAATTTCATTCTCCACACCGACCCAAGTAGGAATGAACAAATGGCCCAAACTTGGCCCGATCTTGGCCCAATTACGACTTATATTGAGCCAGAATCCATGATAAAAAGTGGCCCAAGCTTGGTGAAAGCTTTCAAGACGTGTTCGAGCGCTCAGCGAGTTTTTCGATCCAGCCACTCATTAGTTCAAGTGCTTTTAGTATAAAAAAATCAATTCAGCAGCATTATGTGCGTTTAATGGCGGTGTGTTTCTGCTTCCTCAATGAATAATGAAATATATTTCATCAAAGAATCAAATCTCTCGGTCACTAGCTTTGGACTGCTAGTTTCAGCTTCTTGAACTTGTATGGGGATACTAGTGTCACAACTCTAGTATCTTCAAGCACTATTCAAAGTACGGAGTGAAAGCGAAACTCAAAATTTTTCTCAGAAGCCCAACCCGGGGTGCAGTATTAAAATAACTCAATTTGGAGTTGAAAGACACAATTTGATCCCGCACAGCACTCGTAGTCTTAAACTGTTCTTACTTCCAAAAGATGTCTATTCATGTTGCATAAGACTTCTTGCATTGTTCTTAGTTATTTCTGAAGATATCTTTCATACAACGAGTGCTGTGTGGGATGTTGATTCCGAAACCGTTTGGTTTGGACACTATTTCATAACGGTGATTTCCTCCAGTGAAGGTTTTCTTCCTTGGACAATCAGTGATTTTGGGGCTCCAATCTTAAATCAATGTAGGAACCATGAATGATACGGCGCTGTTACTGTTCGTTAACAAGATTTTGCAGGGAACTCGCTCTTACGATCACTGTTAGGGTGAGTGAACTTTGGTGAAAAAGAACGTGCGCTCAGCGAATTAATGAAGTATACAAACAGTATGCAAAACAAACAAACTGAAAACAGTATGTAAATACGTGTGTTTGTGTGTCAATTAGCGTGGTCAACGCTAATTGACTTTTCCTGTTGAAAAAGTGCAATAAAAGCGTTAATAAACCATGTGCGCACGTTTAATGCTGCATGCTTCATAAATGTTGTAAGAACTTTGTCAAATGTTCCTAATGTTTGTAAAAAGTAATTTCCAAGATAGAACCAGTAGTATATTTTCCCTTTGGAATTCATTGAATTAGTGAATGTAAGGTAGATGACCCTATTTATGAACCCAACGAGAACGATGACTCAAAATCTTGTCCAAACTTTTGCGCAAGGGATAATTTTTTTGACAAAATGTTCAGAAACTCTTGAAATAGAAAATGGGCCAGGTGGGATCCCATCTTGTATGATGCCCCAAAACTTTGATTCATGATGATTACGCCCCAGAATGATGATTACGTCCCACCCTTGAGTTTATTATACCCATCGTTATAGATAAATTTGCAAAAACCGCTTTCTTAAGGTAGTTCTCTGGCAATATTCAGGATCAAATTGAACAATTATTGTCAAGTATAGGACCAAGGTCGAAGGGATACGACCATCATATTCGTTCGGGCTTGGATTCGTATTTATGCCAAAAAAATAACCAATTCGGAATATAAACAAATAACTTTTTCCTTAAGAAATTGTTAACTTCAATTCGTTCATGACTTATGAGGGCTCATTTCATTCCTTGTAAAATTTGAGAAACCTTCACCATGGAGAATTTCCATGTTTGCGATTTTCACAATGATTACTCGTATTTGTTTATAATTCGTAAAATGCATTGTCATAAACAAAAGCGTGTAACACTTTCATGATGATACAATATCGAAAATCTCCATGGTGAAAGTTTTTCAAATCTTATAAGAAATAAATTGAGTTCTCATAAGTCATAAACAGATTGAAAATGAAAATTTTTTAAGAAAAAAATCATGAAACATGACCGGTATAAGCTCCAATGAATATCATTATCGAATCTCTTCCACCTTGGTCCTCTACTCGATAGAAATTTTTCAAATTTGATCCTGAATAAGCCGGCAACTAGAGAATTTTTAGTTGAATGGAGCTCAGAACGTTGTGGCACCTCGCGAATACGAGACATGTTACAGTTTAATCATCTCGAACGGGGCTTTCGTATGAGCTCAATCGAACTTCACTTCAGGTAAGTTCGTTAGACTGTTCAATTCTGATATAATAATGAAATTACAAGAGAAGTTAAATGTATGAAAATATATGTATTATATTGAATTAGTTTGATGATCATAATTTTTGTTTCCTCAGGCATATTTAATGCACGCTTCTGGGGCTACTTAAGCGTAGACTCGCACTTTTCAATCATTTTTTTAATTACCTCCTTGGTACGCTTTTTTCACCAGGGAAGTGAAGTGAATTTTTCAATTTTTTTGAGCTGTGAATTGTTATGCAGAATAAGTGCTAAATACTACAAAAAATCCAAATCAAAATCTACCAAGAATCTGTAATGTTAGGAAAATATTTATAACATTTCAATAAATTGAATTTCTTTTGGTTCTGAATGGTCGAAAGTTATTTATGGAGTGTTCTTTCTCAATGCTTTCGATTCTTTTTCAACACTTTTGTAACCAGTATCTTGTAGGATATTAACCATTTTTTTTTTTATTCTCAAATGATCCGATCATAGACGTGGTCACGGTGAGTGCCACGGGTGCCATGGCACCCACACTAGCTCTCAAAGGGGCGTCAAAATCGGGGTGAAAGCCCAACTTTTATAGCTGGAAAATTGAAGAAAATTATATAGGGAGTTCAAGGGGCGGAATTTTTGGACGTGACTCTGGCCACGCTTATAGAGCCGATTGCCCTAATCAAAAAATTTTATTCAATGTTATTGATCAATGAGACTTATCCCTCAAACCGTAACCCTCCTCAAAATCACGCCAACCGTAACCCTGGATCTGACAGACCTATTACCTTCTTCTGGATGTTCAAAGTTGTTAAAAGTTGAGAAACCATTTTTTGGATTATTATCAATGTCAAAGCAGTCGGAACAATTCTGTGCAGAATATGAATAAAATTTCAAACAAATTAACCAAAAAAATTTGAATTATGAGTAAGTCAAGTTTCCATAGCGGTCTATGAGTTAAGGGGTTATATACAGTTAAAATTTTCATAGAATCGATTCTTTTTTTATTTCATTTTTGTAATGTACATACATTTAACTACACACACAGAAAATTTCAAGTCAATTTGGCGATTATTGTCCAAGTTACACGCATATTTGTAAAACTTTGAATTCGTTTTTCTCCAAACTATGTTTTCAAATTCGGTGACCAAGATTTCTCGAAAACAGCTGGACCGATCAGTCTCAGATTTTAACACAAGCTTGTTGGCTATATTTTTTAGTAATTAATCGAAGGATTCTTCTCACCGATGAATTTTTTTTTTATGAACAATTTAAGGCCAAAATTTTAGTGGAAAATCGATTTTTTCTTTTTAGAAGCCGCCATTTTGTCGAAAAATGTTATTTTGCTTATTCCTTCGATTAATCACTACATTATACAATACTTTAACGGGATCCGTTTGGTTTTTTCATTTTAAAAGATTCAGTCCCGAGATATCGTGGTCACTGCAAAGCGCTTTTTGTTAGAGGAGGTCCTGGAGATCAGCTATGACAGCTCTCAAAATTATTATTTTCACAAATAAAAAAATGTTGAAATACAGTTGAACGTTATCTCAATATATGTACGAATTTTTACATTAATCAATTTAACTGTGTTTTTAAAAAAATTCTTGAAAAATCGGTTTTTTTGCGCCTCTTGACTGTATATAACCCCTTAATACAAGGTTTGCAACAGTAAACAATCATTCATAGTTCTTCAAACCCGTTGAGATTCATAAGAACGGATTACATTGATGAGATTCATATGGATATCAATAGGTTTAAATCATCATTCGCTGTGGAAAATTTCATATTACATTTCATTGATCAATAGATTTCAATAGATTTTTTTATCAGGGTGCATGATTATAAATTTGTAATGTTTTTTCAATCAAAAGGTTGAAGAAGTTTTTCCAAGAACGATTGTGGACACCCTGTATCCACCGTCATATTGTGAATTCGCGTTGAAGTACGATTCTAGTGATCACATTAAATCAATGATTCCAAGGAAAGAAAGTGATCAAATAGCAAACGGAATGGCTTCGAATCATCGTTGCGTGAAGGAAACAACGGTGGATGATGAATACAATATGCATTAATGTACTGGAAATACCAGTTATTTGTCTTGGTAGCTTGAAACGCTTCAAATTCGTAACAAATGTCACTAGCACATTCTGTAATGATGGTATAATGTCGTAGTGAAATACCGAGCACGAACAAAACATAAGAAGCGTTTACCTAATATTAGACACGTGAAGACTAATGAAAAGAATTGTCTACACGAAACAAATATTTTGTTGGTCAGGAAAACGTTGATAACGTATTAGACATACATTGGAGAAAAAATTAATGCCTATTCTATCACAAAATAATCTTAAATTGACATTAGTGATCAATGTAGTGAATTTCATGTTGGTCAAGCATGATACTACCATCCCTAGTACGAATGAATCATACAAGAATCCATATTGAATCGTTGTATGGCCCATATATGACCCGTATATAATTCATATGTAATCCATATATGACCCATGAACGCAAGACTTTTTACATATGTAAAAAAATTCTGCCATATATGAAATATTCTGCATACATGGATTATATATGCATTATATATGGATCATATATGGTCGTATATGGATTGCATATGGGTTATATATGATGCCACACGTTTTTATGCATGGACTATATGAATTATGTATGGATCATATATGTTTACTTTTGACTAAGGATTCGGTATTTCCGATCTTGTCCGAAGGATTATTTAATTGTTTGTAATCTATACAATGATTGGCAAATGAATGTTTTCCATAATAGCAACAATGGTTGGAAACATCCATCGATTCAACATAATTCAGCATTGGTACCATGCTAGATTAGCAAGGAATTGATTACATTGATCATCAAATGCCCAGTCAGATACTTCCTTTTTTCTAGTTTGACCATGATATATTCTTTCAAATGTGGATTCTTCAATTATTCATTGGTTTAAGATTCACACTTGCACCAAAAAAATCAATGTAGTACCTGAAGTAATAGCATTATGTTAAATGTCATTGCAAGCACCTGACAGTCTCAAAGGCTTCCTCATAGAATGTAGTAAAAATTATTGGGGTTGTGATATTTCATTCCACATTTGAGAAACAACTTCCCAAGGGATGAAACATAATAGTTCCAATTGACTAGGAAATGTTGTCATTTCTATTATATCATTTTTCTCCGTGTGTGAGATTGAAAGAAGAGTCCTGTACCGATGCCATACACACTGAGAACAATTTAAATAGTCGCAACAAGGATTTGAGAACAACTATTCAAATTCAGTATCCACAATTATATGCACAGTCAGGGTATTCTGTTCACAGTAATGAAAACTATTCATATAGTTGCGTAAACTATGCAAAGAGTTAGAAAAATTATAATTCAATAGTTATCTTCTCACATAGTTGCCATGATTTTAGATTTTTCTGAGTGCATTGTGAAGAATTTTTATACAAAAATTACCACTTACTTTACTTACCACATATATGCATTGGGAATCTCAGCACTTTTACAGAAATTCACTATGGAATGGTGGTGAAAATCCCATAAAGCTTGGCGATTGCTGGCGCTCGAAAAGCGGTAAAAGCGGTCACGTCGAGGATAAAAAAACAAGTCGGAATTTCGAAAATCTCCAAATACTGTGTGATAGGATCTGTTCACCATTTTTCTCTGGGACCAATATTTTTCGAGAAAAAAAATGAAAACTTCTTATTTTTTCGCACCAAAAATCAATGTTTTTCAACGTTCTAGCTCGGTCATTTTTAGCTGTATCGAAATCAAACTTGCGGATTTAGATTTGTGAGACTTCCCTGGAGACAACAATGTCATGAAAGTTTCTAAAAATCAATAACAAATTGAAAACTTTTCGATCCGAAGTGAAAATTAGTTTTTTTATGATTTGCATGAAAGAAAGGGGTGAAAAAATTATGAGCTCCAGAAAACCTCCAGCGACAAAGTTGTTTGCTAGTGTGTGGACAAAGTTTTGGAAAATTCCAGATCGATTGTGGCTGAATATCAGGGGCTGTAAGAAAAATTGTATTCGCTCAATATTTCAAACAAGGTTTATCTTTTTTGGGTCAGAGAATTCAAATATCGAATTACTTTTGCGAAATTCGTTGGTGTTTTCTTTTGAATAAACAATTCGATTGTTTATAACGTTCTTATGGACAGTTGTTCATTCAAAAGGGAATACTAAAGAATTTTGCAAAAATAGTTCGATATTCGAATTCTCTGACCCAAAAAACATAAACCTTGTTCGAAATATTGAGTGAATACAATTTCTCATAGGGCCCCTGATATTCAGCCGCTGAACAACGCGAAATCATAATGAATTTCCGTTGTCGTGGATAAATCAATCGCTGTATTTTGCAAACTAATAGTCCAATCGATCTGAAATTTTCTCAGAAGTTCGTCCACACACTAGCGAACAACTTTGTCGCTGGAAGTTTTCTGTAGCCCATATTTTCTCCACCCCTTCTCCAATGCAAAGGATGAAAAAAGTGATTTTGATTTCGAATCAAAGATTCATGAATTTTTTATTGATTTTCACAAACTTCAACGACATTTATGTCATTGATTTTTGGCGCGAAAGAAAAAGGAAGGTTTTATTCTCGGAAACTATTGATCCTAGAAAAAAAAATGGTAAGCAGATACTTATATTCATTTTCAAAGGCTTATCACACAGTATTTTTGGTTTTTCTAAATTCCGACTTATTTTTCAACCCTCGCTTTTACCGCTTTTCGAGCGCCTGAACGGTTATCGTATGGGGATCCTCAATTCATAAGAAATTTCAAGAATGTGCACCACAAATTTATTTTCTATCTAATGATTGGAACTTTCCAGTTGCCCTGTACAGGAAAATTCAGATTGTTTTCTACAGTGTTGTACACTATCGAGTCCCATTCACTAGTTGGACAGGAAAGAAAAGGACGTTCATCAGTATTCCGAAGGACATCTCGCTGTAAACATTATGAATCTTCTATGAACCATTCATCACTCAAAACATGTTCAAGTTTTACAAATCGTATGTATTTGCAATATATTTCTATACATTGCGCCTACATTGAATGTGCAAAATCCAAGAATGTTTTGAAAGAAGTAACACTCCGAACAAAGGCTGCTTCCTGGAATCGGATTCTTCTTTCCGTCAGTGGAAATTTCATTCAATATTTCACCAAACGGATGTTGATTTCGCTGAAGAAGGATTCCTACTCATGATGGATCTGCTTGTGAAGAGAAGTTGTTAGACCGTATGGGACATACATTGTGGTTCCTCATGGAAGGAAGCTTTGGGATTATAAATCTCTCAAACCGAAATGCTTCTGAGAACTGAGTTCAGAAATAAAATCCGTCTGTATATCAAGAAACAACTGAAATCAATTTTGTTGTCTCCTGATTCTCACGTAATTCTTACCTCATGTATGCGGAAAAACTGTATGATTCTCACAAACAAGAATAAGAATAATGCATCCGAAATGTATCTCCCTGTTAAGTTAGCGAATGTTCATATGGGTTATTAGAATAACACTATAATATTGATAATAATATGATTGGTACTATTGGGCATATTATGTTCGAATAATGTTCGGGATGTCTAGAACATGAAATGGAGATAAACTGGATATCCTATGGATGTTCGGTGTTATTTGAGATGGTGAAGTGTCATCGAATAAATGTATGTTTGACTCAAAAAACCATTTGTTCAGTCGAAGAAAAGCACATCTTCCTCTTAATCTAAAACAACAGTTCATCAAAATATCGTATTCATTAGGACGAATGAATTGTAGAGTTTGGATATTCAAATAAATCCAAAAAAGTTATCTAATAAATATTCATTTCACCCTATCGAAATAACATATTTATTTAATCCAACAAAATCCTTGAATCTGTACAGTATTGTCATCAGACTCTCTAAGCTACACCCGGAGAAAAACAGTTGCTGAAATAGCAAACCTTGAAAATTTGCTTTACCGATATGGCAAAACTTGTTGCTGAATTAACAAAAAATTCGCTATTACAGTAAAAATCTTGCTCTTTCAATAAACGCTCCCCATTCGGCAATCCAAAATGGTAGATATAAAAACGGCTACAAAATTTTGCTGAATTAGCAAATATCTTGCTGAAACAGTTATATTTTTGCTAATTTAGCAAAGCGAATTTTTCGGAATTGCTTTTTCAGGAAGAATGTTTCTCTGCGTGTAAAGTCTCCCAAAAACACTTTAATGTCAATTTTTTCACGAAGGAAGACTACAATGACGAACCAATTGCTGTCTCCTTGTGATTAGGGGAGGAAATCCACTATTGGAGTAGAGAAAGAACCTCCTTCTGGTTTTTAGTATATTCAATAAATTTGATCAAACTAATGTTTTCGATATCACTATCTAAATTAGCGATTCTTCAACAAAAATTCATTGTTTTTGATGGCAAAAGTATTTAGTTCTTATAAATTTGTATAAACTTTGATAAAAATCCGATACAATTTATGTACAAAAGAATCGATTTGTTCAAGAATTCCAATCACGAATCTGCATCAAACTAGTTATCAATGTTGCGAGAAAAGCATTTACAAACATCTTGTGATAAGATGTTACCCCTTTGTAACCAATACTTATCTGCTCTGTTATGAAACCTAAGATTTCATTAGTTGACACATTCAAAATGCAAATCAATGTGCATACTAATTTTATATGATTTTTTTTGTCATTGATACGATGTCACGGTAGCTTTGCTTATCATTTTTATGACGTTTCGATCAAAGAATTTCAGAAACACATAATAGCAATGAATAATTGATAATTCATATCACAGAACTCGATCCATATGTGATGTATTATGAATTGTTATAATGATGTTGTATAATTGTGTTCGCTACATAATGATTCATAATGTAAGTTTTTTACCGTTCAACACAAATATCTTTTTTATATACTTTACATAACGGTATTCATCGAAGGGTAATTTCATGTACCGTAATTATGTAATTTTATCATAATAAACATGTTTTTTTTCCGTATATTTTTTTTTTATATGAAACAAAATTTGTGGTGAAATAAAATTGAATTTTTTCGAATTATAAAATTGGAGGACACATGATTCAGAAGTCATTTATAAAATCAATTCAATGGTGCTGCACCACAATTTGAAATAACATGAATAATAACTGAATATTTTCTATTCATTCGAATGAAATCGAAAGTTCCATCCGTGAAAATGAAAACCAAAGTATATCTTAGAAAATAAAATACTGTGTGATTAAGTGGGAAGTAAACTGAACTCGAGAATCAATATCGCAATGTATTGGGAAAGCGATACTCCAGTGACATTTTCTTAATTCTTCGAATTTCACAGAAAGAGAGACGAATATGAATTCAAAAATTATTCATAAGTGATTGTTTACGTAACTCGACGTTCGTACAAAAATTTGTATTACGAAAATAATTCAATTTCAATAAGAATTTTGCGAAATCACTAAAAACATTCAGCAATCCATATTGTTAATCTTGACATAAAAGGAATCTCTCATCATTCAAAACGAATGAAATTCATAATTATTTCCCAATTCGTTCCGCTCTACATTTCGAATAAACTTACCGAATATCTGGTTTGTTTTGGAGCACTTTTAACGAAACTCGTCGCATTTTTGCTGTTATCGATACGCGCTTCTTTCTCCAACTGCGCCGCTAATGAAATTTCCATGATGGATTCACTGTTTTTAAACACACGAGACAATCGAACGAAAATATTTGATCATACAATGAACGTGCGAACTCGGAGAACTTTGTTAACAACTGGAATACTCGTTGTTATTGAGGAGTAATCCAACACTGTCTTTTCACACAGGACGTCGACGGTCTTATATATGCTACGTACCGGCAAAAGCCGTTCTTTGTAGGTTCAGGGACATGGTAAGATGGTTTAGGATATTTACGAATTACAATTGATAGCCGCACATATATCGTTTGGAACAAAAAAAAGTGGATGCAACGTAACCGCTGAAGTAATTGATAAGGAATATGGGATCCGCTATTGTGCAATTTCTCAGGGTGATTTATGTAATATAAATACGCGTAAAGAATTGAAATTAATTGAGTGTAATTGAGATGCAAAAAAATTCAGACGAATTCAATGGTAGTTCGATTTCCGATTCATCATAGTACGTTTCCTTAGTGTCCTTATTGAAAAAAGTAATTGGAATACTGTGAAACAAAAAAAAACTCTGTAAAAATAAAAAATTTCAAGATCATTTCAAAATGATAAATATCACATGAAGGAGATATTAGATGGAAAATTGATAAATAAATTGTATAGTGTATGAATAATAGCGATTTAGTGATATGATTGGTTTACTAAAATTTCAAAGTACGTGAATTCTTATGAATAAGATCTCATATATATACTTCAATCTTACTGAAATTCGTAATCATCGTTACATTCCTCTCTTATGAAAACAAACTCATTCAAATTAATTCAATTTTCAGAAATCCGATTCAGCAACTCAGTGCATTCAGTTGAACATTGAAACGACCTTTAAGAATTATGAACAGACATTCTAGTATCTCATACCTTGAATGAACAATCTATAAAGGATAAGGAACATCTACACCGCTCTTCTCCGCGTATGGTTGATTTGAGGTATATATGTACGGTGTGTGCCCAGATTTTCCCCAAAATACAGCGTTCGTACACCGTGCTACTCTGTCAAAAATTTCTACTGGAAACTTCCAGTATTTCATTGGGAGTCATCAACCAGTTCATTGGACTAAGCATTCCAGTACATTTGCTGGAATATCCCAGCATATTCACTAAAATTTTACTGCAAAAATTGGAACCGTACAGTTCGAAATCCGCAAGATTTCAGTGAATGTACTGAGAAATAAATTTCAAGTTTCCTGATGCTTCCTCACTTTCCCGGACTTTTTTTTTTGGAGAATTCTCATGACTATTGACTACATGATTTGGAATGAAGAAATGATTCTTTGAGACTTCATCTACGTCGCTGAAGAGACCGAATTTTGAATTTAAAAACAAAATTCTGGAAGAAAATAGCAAAAGACACACTCATAAGTTCTAGAGAGAGGGAGATCCAAAGTAAACACTCGTATCATCTGAATGAACATTTTGTCCACAAAATTTCTCCGGACTGAATTCATGGAACAGTCTGGAATTTTCAGGGACTGATTTTTGATACTTCACCAATTGCTGGACAGACAAGGTTATCCAGACAAAATCACGCACATAAATTCAATTCCATATAAAACACCTGAATACTACATTTCATGTATAAAAAATGAAACTTCTAGGTACAGTCTCATGTTCAGTGATATTGAATTTGATATACACTGAGAGGAATCGCTTAGCAAAAATACTTAAGTTAATACCCTTTTAATTCATCTGAATAAATCTTTATTGGATACGAACAAAAATTTATTCGCGTTAGCAAACATATAAATGTTGTGTTTATAATCGAGTGTGATTATTACAAGGAAGTTCAATAAACCATGTTTTACAATACAATAATTATTTGTTATAAAATTTTCAATTCCAGTTTTAATTAAACTGTTCTTTCTCTCTGAAACACAAATATTGAATCCATTCCATCTGGTTCGGCCATGGAATATTGGCGCAATTGCTGCACCCGCGTAACCACAACTGAACTAAATGATGTTTCAAGTTTATAATTCTATAATCCAAATTTTTAGACGGCCATGAAGAAGTGGCGCAATTGCCGCATCCGCGTAACCAATCTATCAATTCTGGATTATTGATTATTTCCAATACAAGATTGGATCAGCCATGAAAGATTAGCGCAATTGCCGTACCCGCGTAACCAGGAACAGCCCAATATTAAGTTCATATGAGTTCTAAAATGAGAACAAACGGTTTTCACACGAACTAGAATGAAATTATTATTGAAAAGAGAGAGAGAAAGAATAATTGAAAACCTTTGTTACATAAATTAATTTGGTATAAATTTCGCATGAATTCAGTCTTGAGGACTTCCGACGTCAGCACCGAGCCTAAGCAGGACTTTTAGTGCTCGGTGGTCAGGAAAAGCGTCTGACTGCTGACTGAAGCGAAGCCAAGGGGTATAAATTCAGATAAAAAATTCCCAGACGGATTTCAGCGCCAACACAAATGATTGACAAATCATAAAAGTTGTTGAAATAGTGTTAGTGTATCTATGAAAATTATTTCAATGGAGGTACAGTACACGGAGAGAAATGTATTTGGAAAAATTACCATTTTATTCGTAAACTAGAACTATTCGGCAAAACCAGACAATAATTTATAATATAACTCCTAATCATTGCCAGTTGTGATGGTAAAAATCGAGATTAATTTGGATTTTTACCATCACAGCTGGCAATGATTAGGAGTTATGCTATAAATTATTGTCTGATTTTTCCGAATAGTTCTAGTTTACGAATAAAATGATAATCTTTCCAAATAAATTTCTCTTCGTGTACGGCGGCGCAGAAATTCATTTGAAAATCTTTTATTTGAGCTTATGTCCGCTGAGCAAAGCGAAGCGGTCAACTGGAAATAAAAAGAAGAAGAGAAGGGGGATGGGGGGCCTGACCAACGCCCTCCCCTCCCCCCTACCTACAATAGTGATTGCTGCACCAGTGAAGGAGCACGAGTGCCTCAACTCTGCCGTAGCCTTGACTTCGGGTCAATCCTGCTTAACAGAAGAGAGATAGCGAGTGATGAGAAACGATTGTGGAAAGAAATTACCTGTCGGCATTTCATCTTGATCTGATGAAGAATTTTAAATAAGGAAGTTACTTTTACTAAGATGAATGACTGAAGGGCGATGAAAACACCCATAGCAAGCTAGTCACTATGGTGAAAAAACCAGAAGTCAAAAAGCGGTTAACTGGGGCTCGCGCACCGCCTGAAGATCTAGACACACAAGATACGTAAACGTAAGAACGGATGCGCAAAAATCGTTTACGAGATCTACGTAGCTTTCCGTTCCCTACGTTCAAGTTTATGTGATTTGTTCGTCTAGGCCAGAGATGAATTGAAGAGATTGCTAACGAGATATGAAAACCATAGTCCAGTTTCTAATTGGCAGTATCACGTTCTCCGCTTATCTCTTCATGCTAGTTGGCTTAGTAGAAAAATTCAATCAATCATATATGTTTCTTCAAAAGAAAAAAACGTGATACGGACCATGATTTTAACATTGCGTTACACGGAGAGGAATAGATACTAATGGGTATAAGAAATTTACTAGTGGTTAGTATACGAGGACAAGTATCCAGATTGTACAAATTTATTCTCGTCCTTAGTATCCATATGCTAAGGAGTATTAAATATATTATACCCCTTAGCATATGGATACTAGGGACAAGAATAAATTTGTACAATCTGGATACTTGTCCTCGTATTCTAACCATTAGTATCTATTTCTCTCCGTGTAGCAATCCTTGCTATTCATCTCTGTCTAGGCCTTTATATACCCGCGAGTAGTTTCCCCCTCCATCGCGACTAACATCTGTTCTCTTCTCCCCGCTTAGTCTGCTCACTCGCACTCATTCTGATCAGTGCTGCCAGAATCGAGGCGTACATCAGTTCTGCCCCTTCCATCGAGCTATTCTCCTTTCCCCACACCATGTGGATAAAGTCGAGCGAGAGAGAGAGTGAGAGTGAGTTACTTCCTCTCTTGCTCATCCGACTTGATTCGCATGGTGGGGGAAAGGAGAATAGCTCGATGGAAGGAGCAGAAATGATGTACGCCTCGAATCTGGTAGCACTGATTCTGATCTTTATGAAAAAATGGCTTGCAATTAGCTTTTTTGTTCTCTTATTCGCATTGTACGTCCATATGAACTATTACTTATTGTTTATCACATATTCCACAAGTATTTTTATAATAATATTCGATAGTTTAATAATGATTGTTCGAAAAACAGTGGGAATAAGTAATTTGGCGGCATATCAATTTCTATTCTTTTTCATAAATTTTAAGTTCCTGTGAGGTCCCGTACAGCACCGGACATTTCTACGTTGCCTCCGCGTGGAATCTCCACGTGGAGTCCACGAGGATGTGACGTGGAAGTCGGTGGATGTACTGTTAGGGGTAAGAGACTCTATACCCGATCAGTCCTTATATTCTAGGTTTTTGTGGTTTAGTTGTGCAAACACTCTTCAACCGAAACATTATTTGTAATAAATGGATCGAAAATTAACTTTCTCATTTAACACTTCTAGTTCAATTACTTCGTAAATTCATCTAATGATGAAAATGATGGGATTTTAGCCCCTGATCGGGTATAGGTTCTCTTACCTTGACAGTCGTCTTCATTTTTCTATTATAAATATGTGAAATAAACGTACAATTGTTTATGTTGTCATGGTTATTGGTTATGTTGTTTGTGTTGTTGTTTTTGTAGTTGCTTCCCAATAAACACACACACGTTATTTCAACGTTGAAAGAACGTTAGACTGTCAAACGGACGTCAGTCGTTGATTTCATAACGTTGATTTTTAGTTGAAATTTGATAGGGAAATAGACGACCAGGGATTACGTTTTAATGACGTATAATTTAAACTAATATTCAAAAATAACCATCAAAAGACGTCCTCAAAACACGTGTTTTGAACGGATTTGAAACACGCGTTTAAAATGTGTTTATAACACCTTGTGTTTGAACTTCAATTGAAGATATTCTGCTAAAAATGTCGAACGAAACCGAACAATGGTTAAAATTTCAACGAAGAGCAAGATAGTAAATAGTGTGGCATACTTTCCAAATTCTGTCATACTCAGAAATACTATTGTTCTCGATATTGAATGAAAAGTTTTCAAAATAATTTGTTGGATTCAATTCACGTTTTAGAACCATCATTAGGACACGTCAATATTTGACGTCTTTCAAACGATGCTCAAACCGTTGATATGACGTTATTTTATGGTTGAAAAACACGTGATCTGCCGCGACATTTTTACGTTGAATCAACGCAAAGATATTAGTAATCCACAACGTGTGGTTATTGACTGTTTTTGACGTTTTTATAACGTGCGTGTGTCTACTGGGTTACATACCACTTTTGTTTTTACTACAAAATCTAGTTCAAATACGCGTTCGTTTAAAACAACCGATTCCGATTTGCCGTCGGATAAATCTCACATGTCTCTTCGTTCTTTAAGATGATTTATTGTGCATTGTGTTTGCTATGTTTTCACGTATTATTAATCATATTTTCCAATATTGAATCAGGATGAATAATTATCGTAATCGTGATTTAAACACCCGCTAGCAAACCTATAAAAATCATGAATTTTCTACTCCAAAGAATTGTGTTATGATTCCATTCCGGGACATCTGATGATCAAAAACGAATTCTTTCTATGAACTTGAGACTATTGAGAACTTGAATTGATATATTTAGTTCAATTATCCTCCAAATCCTGAAATTTTACAGATACGTTAAATTTGACAGGTTCACTTTGTGCGTTTATCTCAAATACAACTTTCAAAATCCTTATAAATCTTCACTGTTATGTAATATCCTATCAAATATCCTTATAAGTGTTCAAGTGATCTCATTTGTTGTTAAATTCCATGAAAAACCATTGCAATAGAGGAATATTCAAAAATTATAAAAAAATCATATACAAATTCGATATTAATTTTATATAAATTCAATCGAATGTCTCAATTCTGTCTGAATTCTATCCCTACCGATATTTTGAATGAGAATCAATCTACATATTTTCACAATATTTTACGATAAGATTATGCAAGGATTATGAAAACAACTATCAAAATTGTCAAAATGACAGGTTTTCAGTGTCAACTTAAAATTTTTGTGTTGATTCGATACGTTTTTTTTTCTAATATTCAAGATGAATTGCAAGAGGACCGTTTTGAACATACGCGTATGTTGGGAATCCACAAAATTTTTCATTGTGTAAAAAATCTCACAGCTTCATTAACTATGAATTTCAAAGAGCAACAATAAGACGAAGCAAAGAAGTAATAAGATTTATTCAATTAGTAATAAATATTATACTCACGAGAGAATTGCGTGACTTCAATACTTCCTTCGCAAAAAATGCACAATAATCAAAACAATGCTCAACCACTAACGATAATAAATCACGCATATTGATTGAATTCAGTGTATAAATTATCATGAATTTTTCATTGTGTTAATATGTGCGAAAAAAACCATCCTCGTTATCCAAGATTGATAATTATTTTATGTATTCAAACACCCTATAGAGCTTTGACATTCAAAAACTTGCCGAGTTTTCTCAATTGTAAACGTGCTTTCCCTCAACAAAATTGCAATGATTATAATTTACGACAAGAAGTTAGAAAGGCTGAAAGATGGTGAAGTTATCATTAGTACTTGATAATCAAGTACTTAATGAGACATGACGATACACGGAGAAAAATTGCAAGATTTCTCTTACAACCCAGACAGCACAACGTGCCACTGGAACGTTTATTGAAGGTTTATAGAACGTAGGGAAGGTTTCCTGAACGTTCAGAAAACGTCCCAGAAACACGTTGTGCTGTTAGGGAATAAGTTTGTAGTAAATTGATTGTGGTTGAATATATTCCCATAATCCTCCTTTCTCCATGAATTTTCAGAGTTATTTATCTGAAAGAAAGTGAATACTGTTCATACATGACACTACTACAGTATTGAAAGTGTAGTAATACACTCCCAATAAATGTTCGAGTTAAAAGTTTAAATTACTATCTTAGCATTTCATCGATACCAACTATAGACTGCTGTTTTTTTTACCACAAAATTTGAGTTGATGTCTTCCGCTAAGAATCTTGTGAGAGGTTAGGATACACATGGGTCTGTATACAACGCGACTCCTCGTATCATCGTAATTCCATTGCTTTCAATTTGATACAATTAACATCCCGAAGGGAACATGGAGTTCCCACAAACGTTCGATCAGATCAACATAGATCAGCCTGGAGCTCCGTTGGAGCCAACTTTCAGGTTCGTAAACGTTTCACGAAATTCAAATGAACATTGGAATGTCCGCTTGAAAATGGTTTCAAGAACGGTTTATAGAACGTTTATTAAAGGTTCCGCAAAGATTCATTCGAGTTTGAATTGAGCATGTTTTATAATCATAATTATAATATCCTTCATTCTTTTGTGAAAAAAACATAACTGAAAAAAACTCATATTAAAAAATTGAAACTTCAGCGGATCTTCGGTAAACCTTCAATGAACGTTTTGTGAACCTTCCTCGAAATTATTCTCAAGCGGACATTGTAACGTTCATCAGATCTTCGTCGAATGTTGATGAACCTAAGCTTGAGTTCCAACCGAGCTTTTTCTCTTCGAGATTAAAGAAAAATCATCGGAGTGAGTGAATTAAAGGGAAATGAAGCGAGTGAAGTGAATTCGTGCAGTAAAGTGAGTTCAGTAAAATGAAGTGTTGATGTGACAACAACCACATCACTATATCGCGTGTTAGTTGAAACTGTTGGGACCGGTTCTTTAGCTAGGTAGGTTCGGATCTCTCCAAAGAATAAAAATTTCTTGAACCCTAGTAGAAATTTGACAGGGAATTCCCTATTAGAAGCATGGACCTCGTAAGGCTGCAATAGGGAACTCCTAATTAAGGAAAACTTTTAATTACCTTATCAGATCCTGACATGGCATCCTGTTTAGAACCTTACAACAATGTAACGCGAGGTTATTGACAGGTCCCAGTCAGATTTTCCCTTTCAGTAACTCAGACATGGTATTCCTATCAGAACCTGATCAGGATTGCCTTGACTCATCCGTATTTGAATTGTGAGGTAACTGTCAAGATATCTTGATTGCCTTGGCTCATCCGTATTTCAATCATGTAATAACCGACAAGACAGCCGAATCAGGACCTGATCAATTCATAACGATGAATGTGTCAAACTATCCAGAATTTTCACAGGACTCATTAGAAATTTACCTGCCTTTTTTAAATGTTCAACTGAGATCTATTTGGATCATCAGTAAAATTTCTGCTGTTGGGAAAGTTTCAAAAAATTTTATGAAAAGTGAATTCCATGAAAATTAAATTGAATGTTAGAATATAGCTTAGATGAGGTCGTGATTGGGAATTCCGCTACCACCCGGATCAGGTCCTGATTGGGAATCCAATTACTACCCTGATTAGATCCTGATTGGGAAACGTTTGGTTTTCCTGATCAGGACCTTGTCTTTTCCCTGCGTTACATTTTTGTCAGGGCCTTATCAGATACTCAAGTCAGGTCCTGAACAGAAATCAGGCATGCCTGATCTGGACCTGATGTTTCCCATATCAAAATTTCTACTAGGGAATCGGGAAAGCATATCTCAAACACTTACCGACAATAAGTACACTGAGGATACGGACAAAAAATTTTTTGTATACCACACTCAGTAACAACTTTTGGATACATTCAACATGTTTTTGAAGTTTAAATTGTTTATAAAAACGAAAGGAAAATTCAAACTCACAAAATCTGATGAATCATCGTTATTCATCCTCTCGAATGAATTGCTTGTAATTTTTTGCAATTGAGAACATCGATCAAAGAATGTACTGCAAGATTTTGGGTCTTCAACAGCTGAGTATTTCGTTATTTTATTACTAATTCGTTTCAATAAACGATTCAAATTTCAGCAACATCATTCAACTTAATTCTTGTGGTATACTTTACCACAATTTGTTCCGAGTGTTACTGGTGATCTGGTTACAAATAAATCTTTTTGCGTTGTATTTTATACGAATTACTAAGCTCCGTACCTGTTCCTAATTTTATTCTGATAATTTATGGTAAAAATAATTATTATCGTGGTTGAATGGACAGATCATTTTCTTCCGTGTACCGTGTATATTATCTTTGAACTATATATAATCCGAATTGAAGAATATCCCAGCACAAGCCTAGTGACATTCAATGCCGTCGGAGAACAGTCGATTACACTAGTTTACAAAATTGAAAACATCTTCTGTCCACTACATCTACACGGAGGAAATATTGTGTAACAAATTACTATAACAAAATTATCACGAAAGACTATATCGCATGAAGATGAATGACAATATGAAATTAGCTATAAAATACCGTGATCATGTTCGATAGTGCTAAGATTGATGTTTGTTTCAAAATTTCTCTTAGTAAATCAAACCAAAATCGTACAATTTTGTCTCATGTGGCCAGTCTGGTCCATCTTTGGTATGTTTTTATAGTGATTTTTAATATAATTTTCCCTTCGTGTTCGTACATATTTTGGCCCACTGAACACGAAAATCACACTTGAAAACTTTTTTATGGAAGCGTTTTCCAGATATCAATGTTCGAAATTTTTGTTTCAATTTTCAAAGTTGTTCCGACGTTTTTGAATACATTTCGAGTTCTGATGGACTGATTCTCGTAAACGACTGCTGAAATTGCAGGCGATGGAATTCTCTATAACTTTGTACCATGAAATTTTTATATCCGTTCAGTAGTTCAGATACTAGCGATTTCAATAAGTTGAAAAAGTTGGATTTTTTAGCAAAAATCGAAGTCGAAAATTATAGAATATAAATCACAAATATCACTTCAATTTCTATTTTTTTTGTATGATGCTGACACTTTCACAAAAAAAAAACACAGCTGTAACTGATCAAAATCCATGAATAAATCACAGAGTTATGAATTTTTCCACTGGAAGGCTAGAAAATTTAGATTTTTCATGTTTTTCATTCCTTGTATCATTGAAATTCAACATGTGAAAAATTATTATTCCGTTATTAGATGAATAGATTGAGGAGAAAAACCGCTTTCGAAATTCTTGCACATTTATTTGGACCACGAATTCACGAATGAAACGATAATAAGAGACTTGTGTACAATGACTCGATACAACAATATTGTATCTCTTAATTATGTTGCTGAAGTTTGAATCGTTTATTGAAACGAATTAATAATTGAAAAACAAAATACTGAGACCAAATTCCAGTTAAGGCTCAGAATCAGATGTTTTCAATTTCAAGGAGTCAATTCGAGGAGTTAAATGACGATGATTTGATATATTTTGTGAGTTTGAATTTCCGTTTCGTTTTTATAAACGATTCAAATTGCTACAACATCTCTTAATTCATATCTTTTCCGGATGAAAAGCGCAAAAATAAGAATGGTTTAAACTCCTTCTTTACGGGAACCACATTTAGTTCGGGTAATCATATGTTTTGGAGGGCAAATCATTTCTTTTAAATACAATAAAAAAAAATTGAAAATCGTCCAACATCGTTCATGATTTCCAGTTTTCCACTCAGTGCTGTTCTCATCTGGAAAGGTTATGAATTGAGAGATATTGTTTCATTGACTTCCCACGTAACCAAAAACACTTTTAAAATGTATTTTAAATGCATCGGATGAATTTAAAATCGTTTTTGGAATAAAGGATTTTCCGTAAAAGATTTCAAATGCGTTTCAAAAGTATTGTTGAGAAAAGGTTTTTTTGAAATACTTTTTGAAATATATTTTGAAAACTTTTGTGAAAATGTATTTATCAGAATGTGAATAAAATACATTTAAAATGTTTTTTTTTAATTTGATATTATCATCATAATACTTCAAATGAATTTGGGAAGAAAATATTATTGATGTATTCAAACAAATAGAAATCCGAAATCAAGCACTTGATGGGGCTTTAATCAAGATTTGTAAGTAAAATACATCCTGGATGGTTTGAAAAATATTTCATACAAATTGCACTTCATGGCATCAAAATCATTCTTTATCTTTGAAGATTGTTCTACAGCATGTGAAATAAATGTAATTCGGTTTGCTATTATCAACCATATGTAGACAGACAAAATTTTTGAGGTATCAAAAAGATTGTATTTGAGATATCTTTTAAACTTTGAAAACTGATGCATTTGTTTTCTTTAGGAATCTGAAAATAATTTTTGCGATGTCTCAAGAACTGTGCCATTTGGAGTTTTACTTTGATGTACCCAATAATTTTGCATTCTCCTCTTAAAAATGTGGAAGTGATGAAATCGAATACATTTTCAAAGGGTTTCCAAATTTTCGTATAGAATATTCGAAAAACAAACTTAATGCTCTTCTAGATCAATTCACAAGGTATTACAAACCCAAAAAAAATGCATTCCAAGTATAAATCGAGTGGTTTTGATAAATGTAAATTTTGTTGATCTAATTGCAAAATTAATACTTTCATAGAATCAGTTTTAAGCTTCAAAAGAGTATTTCCCATGCATTCAAAGTCAATTTTCAATGCATATGGTATATGAATCCAATGTTATAATTAATAGTTTTGAAATGCATTTATAGGTGTATTCACTATGCATTTTAAGCGTCCCATAATAGTCCTATTTGACGATCTTATTAAAAGAATTTGAAATGCATTTTGACAAATGCATTTGAAATACATTACGTACATTTAAAATGTATTTGAATACATTAAATGAATGCATTGAAAATATATTTCAAATGCTTTGGTAAAATGCATTTCAAAAGCGTTTTTGGTTACGTGGGTTACCGTAACCGAATATTGTTTCATCGTTTTATTTAGTGGATGAACATTTTTTCAAATGCGTCAAAGAAGGCGAGAGTTAGAGTGCATGAATGAAACAAGTGATTGCTGCAATGTGTATGGTGGATTTATGGTCCAAAAGCATGTGCAAAAATTTTGACGGCCTTTTATTTGCAATTCGTTCCTTTAATAACGAAATACCAATGTTCTGCATGTTTAACTCTTAGCCCCACACTTTATTCACGCAACTTCAACCTCCTCACGAGTGCGAGTTTGGCTTCTCGATTTTCATTGTCTCCAATTTATTGTCAACAAGTCAAAATGAAATTGAAAAATACGTTAAGATGATACTAGCATTACTATTTCAGCACGTTGGTTGAAAAAAAACACGCTTGCACGATAGAAACACTGTTAAAGATTTCCGCATGAATTTTAATGTAAATCTACTGGAAGTTTTTTTCCAAGTACGTAACTGAAAATTCATGTACAGGTTCCACAAATTTCAAGTCTACATAAATTAAATTTGATGTACATGGATTTGAAATTTAATGTATGAATACATGGAATTTGTATATGAATTTTCATTCGCGTTCCAGAAAAAAACTTCCAGTAAATTCTCTTTGACACTCATTAAGGACCTTCAAGCGACATCTTCTATGATCATGTATGGTTAGATAGGACCAATTTTCTGGTCCAATCATACATAAAAGGATATGCATGATCATATATGATTTGGCACAATTATTTTTTCCCGGGTCGTGCAAAGCCTTAACGGTGGCCATCGGGTTTGTACATGTAAATATAGCCCTTATGCACGGAGAGAATTAAATAATGAACATTGCGATGTGAACGTGCCGCTGATTGAGTTGTTATCACGATAAATCGCACAAAACGTAGGCATCACTTGTTTTCGAGGTAGTCAGTACTACGAAACATCGTAATCGTTACGATGTATTCTCCTTTGGAAATTTTACATCGGAATCATTACTATTTAATTCTCTCCGTGTGGTCTGGTTAGACATGTAAGTACACTGCATTAGAAAATACAAGGGGGCTCGAGCATAGCTACTGATTTATCAATCCCAAACCATGGGTTCTTATCGCAGTGTTGAGTTGTACCCAACCGACAAACCTTTATTTCGTGGGGTGCCACGAGATATTTGAAAATCGATTCCAAGTGGCTATTGAATTGATTTAAAGTGCAACGCTCAAATCAGGCCTGGATCAAGGGGGGGGGGGCTGCAGCCCCGGGCCTCACTCAACAAGGAGCCTCATCTTTGAACATTCGCGAATTTCGTTTTCAAGCTTTTTTTAACATTTTTATGGTAAACAAGATTTTATCGCATCAACTAACGTTCTTGATCGTTGAATCGGAGACATTGAACGATTTTAATTCGAATCACTTTGAACTCCAAATAACTATCGTTATCAACAACAGTAAAGGTGGTTGTAGTATACAAACGATCAGAGTCCTCCAATATTTTTGCCTTGTGAACAGAAATAGGAGGTTGCGCAAATCTTGGAAAATCATCAGTCCGACTTATTCATGCTCCACTAGTGATATGAACCAATTCCAAAATCTAATTTCTGCTTTCCAACAATTTTTTGTCTCCAAAATGAAAATTGTTAACACCAAAATGTTTCTCGAAGCTTAGAGAAAAATTTTGGTTTCGTGTCTGTCTGTCGCTTAGGTGATCAACGAACTGCGAACGCGCATATCTTCCGTTCCACTTATACAATTTGCTTATACAATCAGCTTGATTCATTCAGAAGAACTGGGTGGGCTAGGAGAAATATGGCAAAAAATGAACATTTTCGCGAACGTGCATATCTCCTGTTCTGTTCATCCGATTCCAGTGAAACTTATACCAGGTTCTAGTTATGATCCAATAATGGCTCCATATGAGTTCCATTTGGATCGGTTCAAAACTGTGGAAAATTTTTCTTGCCATCCGCATTATTTGACAATATGCTGGAAGCATGCCTTCCCTATGTTCGTATCATCCGAATGCCATGAAACATTGAGCATAGTTGATTCATGAAATGCTGATTATGAGACATAAGTTTCAGGCAAATCAATATTGAGGAAAGAAAAGGGTAAGCACTAAGTTTCGAAACAAAATTTGAAAATTTCGTAAATACCGCTATCATGTGGATATCGTTCGTTCTTATCATCCGTTCATCATGAATTTTCACCACAGTTTCCTGCAGTATCGATAATAGTCCCATATAAGTTTTACCCTGACCTTTACAGAAAAACGGGAGAGGGAAAAGAAACATTTTACAAAAAATTGTGATTTTGCGACGAAAAATGTCTTCGGTTTCTGTTATCCGATTGTAATGAAATTTATACTACTGTTCAGTTATGGTCCCATAGTGGTCCCATATAAGTTTCATCCCAATCGATTGAGGAATGTGAAAAACAAGAATCTTTAGCAATCTGCATTTTCCAAACCCTTGTAATTAGTTCGAATTGAGTTTCATTTACACATTTACTTATTGCACAGAAAAATGTGCTTATCATTTCTAGAGTTTTCATGTTTTGGGAATATGTTCATGATTTTAGTATTTAAGAAAAAATAAGAACTGTTGATTTTCATAAGACAAAAGAACTATTAATTTTTCTGTTAATTTCGTTGTTTAATCGAATAAATACAATCTTTTGAACAAATGAATCCGTGTCAATTACATATTAATTCCTAGTAAAAAGAAAACCTTCAAATCCTATTATAAAACAAACGAGTGGTAGGAAATAATTGGAAATGGGTGTGCTTTTGCTCATGCCCTCATTATTTTCTATTATTTCTCATTATTCCTTGTCGCTGTTTTGTTTTGTAATAGGATTTTGAGGGTTTTTCACCAGAGATTTTGAGTATTATTTTGTGACAGCTGAAAATCCTGTACTTTGAGGGGGCCTCCAATAGTCATTCAGTCCCGGGCCTCAAAATCCTCTAATCCGGGCCTGGCTCAAATTCAAATTGATTCAAACTCAACGCTCTTGAAGAAATATTATTGAAAAAGTGATTTTAGTTTGAATGTTATGAGATCCAAGTGCATTTTCCTTTGAATATGTTTATGATTGATTTTTATTCTACAGATTGAGTGATGAAGATTGAATGATTTTCCACATACTTATTTTGGACTCCAAAAATGTTATTAGAAAATAAGGTGGAATTAACAAAAGTACACCTTATTTCCTATGTTTTGTTTTTTTTCTCTAGTAGGATTTAAGGGTTTTTTCCAACAAAGTTGTTCACATGCGTTAATGGTCATCAGGCCACTTACAATCACCCGTTGTTCCCTAGAATTACGTTCCATTACGCGTCTATGATCCGCTAAGGGCGCTGTTGTGACGTCGCGCAATTTTATCCGGGATTGATATACATAATCTTATCGTATATCGTATTCATCTCTGCTTATTTGAAATTGAAATCACCTCTCTCTCTTACAGCCCTTTTGTAAGAAATTTGAATGGAGTCATTGAAATTGAACTGCAATAATCTAAAGCAGTTTAGAAAAAAAATCGGAACAAAATTTGGAGACCTTAACCAGAAACTTTTAACAAATTTACGTGTGTAATTCCATACAATACCGAAGGTTTTACTGAGATTGTTGTAGGATATCCTGAAGTTTCAAAGTCTCTTCAGGAACATTACAATGTTCCGCTAATCTTACATTACATACAATACTCCTCAATTATTTTCTAAATATTTCAAGACCATTTATAAAATATTTCATTGTGATATATCTGAAATAGAGATGCACGATATTTCACGGTATCGAAATTTTTTATAGAAACTTTATCGAGTTTATATCGAATTAGATAAAATATCAACAAGAATTTTATGCAAATTGTATATAAAATATCGATACCGTAAAATATCGTGCATCTCTAATCTAAAACAATTCAAAGAGCCAACATTTCAATTGACAAATTTTTGACATATTCCTTTGAAAGGTGGAAGATTGAAATATAATTGAAACATCAATAAAATGTATGGTGCTGTGCTGGATGCCCATACAACACCGGGATGTCTTTTAAACGTTCAGAAGAGGTGCTTGGTTACACGGAGAACGTGTAAATAACGTCTCAGGATATTCTGAGTGTGTCACATGTATGCCCCCCCCCCCTGCTTGGGAGCAGGGCATATTTCAAGGGGCAACCAAAAAATTGTAACCAAAAAATTTGTTCTACAAGAAAACGGTTAGTTCTAAAACGTGAAGAAGATCTGTAAAATAATGATTTTACTGATCGTTTGCACCTTTTGGAACCAATCGTTTCCTTGTACAACTAAATTGTTAGTTACAACTGCCCTCTTAGACTATGCCCTGCTTGGGATTCCATACAAATCCATACAAAAATATGACATGATTCTTGTCGGTTCTGTACGGTTTTTGTCCTGAAATCTACCCGAATCGTATGAATTTGTCCGACTTTCGAAGCAAGGCAAATGTTCCGGTTAGTTATATTCATCTGCACCATGCGACGTTCTAGGAACATGTTCAATGAAGGTTTGCCTTACGTTGTGCGAAGCTGCACACATCCCACATAAGAATTCATGTCTTGGGATGTGTTTTCGATAAGTTTAAGATGTCTTGCGCGACACATTTAGATGTCTTTTAGATATCTTTCAGACCGAACTAGAGTTTTAGACATCTAAAAGACATCTAAATGTGTTGCGCAAGACATCTCAAACTTATCGAAAAGACATCGCAAGACATGAATTGTTATGTGGGATGTTTTTAAAAGTTAGTTTTCATGAAAATACGTTGGGAAAACATTACAAGAACGGCCCGTAGTAGAATGAAAAGAATGTGTTAAGAATGTATTCAGGGGCATCCAAAATGCAGGTAATCTAAACATTTGAAAAACCCTACTCCTCGGAGACCAAAACACGCAGAACCAAGTGCATATTTTCAAAACGTTCAGAGAACTTTCTGTGCTGTCTGAGTGGGATATGTACGTGATTTCATTCATGTACTTTGATAACAATTCAATCTGAATGTCGAAAGCTGAAAAGTACATTGAAAGAAAAAGATGTGCGATCTCGGAATGCAACTTACTTCCGTCTATGTGTTCTATAACTGAATTAATGATATATCTTAAAAGTTCAAATCATGTGACGGTGATATTTCAAGATTTTGAAATTTGCAGCGCTCTCGGAACAAGTCGTGGTGCTCCTTAACTACGGTGGTGTCTGGGGTCTGATGGTAATAATTATACTCTCCAGTATGCCAAGAAAAAGCATTTCGATACCACTATTTATCAGCAATTCTAGTATCTTAAATATCTTAATTACAACGTTTTTGAAGAAGAAAATTTCCTATCGACTGAAACTGCGAAAATTGAATTCTGATTTGGAAACCAAAAATTATAGATGAGTGGTGAAATAATTAAAGATATCTAAAATATCTACACTGAAAAAAATAATCGGAATTTTCCTGTGTACATCAACCGGAAAATTCCAATCACTGATTGGGAAATCAATTTCCGGTACATTTATATGAAATTTCCAATCCATTCATCTGAAAATTCCAAACTTTATGGGATTTTTCCTAACATTTTACAGTAAATTTCCGGACAAGTTGGGAAAATTCCTAACGCATGTATGTGTTAATTACTTCACATAAATATATAGGAATCTTCCGATAAAATTTTTTACAGTGTACGAAAAATCAAATTTGTTTTTGTATGCAAGTGAAATGAATTTCAGTCCATTGATATTTTCACATATGTAAACATGTTATCAAGCACAATTAACTGTGAGTCATGCTTCCATTGTTGTTATTATTCATCAGGAATGCACATTGAATGTTCAAATTAAGATACACAAATCACGTGCATACGATCAAAGAAGATTAGATAGTAATGAGAGGATGACACAGTTTGTATAACTTGTTTCGTTTCTTTCACACACTTGCCTTGTTATTACAAGGATATAAACTTGCAAAGGAGATCTACAGGATCGTTAAGTTTTATAATAAAATTTCTCGTTTATTAAACTTTGAATTTATTTTATGGAAAAGTAAATTTGGTGTTCCAAATGAAATAACTTGATCACAAAAATATCCAATCCTTCATTTAACGCACTCTCTCAAAATTCGATCATTTTGTAGTTTGAGAAAAATTGATCGCACGCATTTATATTGAATGAATGAGGGTAAATGGACAAACATAAGTATTCAAATAATTGTTCGAAAAAGTATCAGGCGGTCGGACAGGTGGAGTGCTGGTGGGAAACAAGTGCCTTTACGTTAGTCAAAATCAAATACCACGCATCTCATTTTTTTCATGACGTGAAATCAGTCTGCTAGAAAATTTTCACGTGTCATATCCTGAAAACATAATGACATAATGCTTGAACCACTTCCCATCGTATTTCATGGATTGTTCACCTTATATCATATACATTCGTTACAGATAGATTGAAAAAGCCTCGAGCATGAACCGGCGGGGGAGGAGGAAAGTCAAAGTTTGCGCGAACGTTTTTCACAAAATATATAATTAATGCAATCTTTAAGGCGCAAACTTTGAAAAAATTGGATGCAAAATTTCCCCCGCCTCTTCTGATGCTTGGATGCCCTTGATGGAGTGAAACGAATGATTTTTCACTGTTTCAAATTCAGAGAGTATAATACATGGCTAAAATACTTGATGAAAATAATCACAAACGAGATTTCATTATTTTGTTAGCTGACATTGACCTATTTTAATGATATTTCATTGAATAACAAATGATTCATCGTTCAGTTTATTTTTCATTCTGTTGAAAACACATATCCGCAAACAACTTGAAATTAATCGTAAATGAAAATATGAATGAATATATTTCAAATATGTAGCGTAAGATTCCGATGAAATAATATGCTGAATAAACTGATAGTAAATTATAGTGATTTCACTCATTTTTGTATTATGGTCCATGTTCAATCTCATTAAATAAAGAAAGAAAAGAAGAACATGTTACATTTTTCTATTGAAAATAATTTTTGAATTTTGATTATTTATGAATATTTCTTCTTTTATACTGAGATCGTTGAGCTTTATGTTGATAATGGTGAACTCTCTAAATTTCTTGGAGTGAAAATCGACTCCGGAAGAGTGGATAGCCACTCACTAGAAAAGCTTCCCAATTTATCAGAGTGAAAATGTCAATCTCATAAAAGGGTGAAATTCACTCATTTCACTCTTCAAAGTGAGTTAAAATTCCACTCCGATAGAGTGAATTTCTCATTTTCGTCAGACTCACAGTATTCTCACTGTTGAAGAGCAAATTTTTCACTCCAAGGAATTCAGTGAGCAATGTCATAAAGAATGGATTGGATGAAACAACGAAATATAGCCAATCCATTATCGCGAAGGACACAATTATAAAATGCCAATCTATCTTCGAATTTTTATCAGTAAAATTTCGTTGGTCAAATGCAGACTGCATTTCTTCTATTTTCTTTCTTATTCTCATTATTGAAATCAAAGCGCTGGTAAATCTGTTTACTCACGAAAGAGAATTGTCTCCCATTGCAATGTAGAAGTACACAATAGAAATCATCAAAGATTTTAATTCGCATTTCGCTGGCAAGTGAATTGTCTCTGAACGTAAACCTTCGATTGTGAATTGTGATACACGTGACAGCCAAGTATAGACAGATTATGTCAATGAAATTCATGGTAAAGATCCTTTACTACCTTTCCAAGCGGATACCATAGTGCAGTATTCTTTACATGATCGATAAGCTTCCGTGATTACCTGTTGTGATTAGGAGATTTATTACACAGCCTGTACAGATTCTAACTTCACCAGCGTTTGCATTCGTGTGAACTAATCGTGATCGAAGGTTCCGCACAGCCTTCAATTTATCCTGAATCAATAAATTGAATTGAAAACATTTACTTTAAATATTCATCAAGGATTACGAACATCAGTTACGAATTTGTTCGACAGGGTGGATTGTCGAAAATTTCATTGAGAGGAAATAAGTAAATTAATAGTGATAGTTGTGAAAGGATTCGACTATGAATAATCAGCCGATTGAGGGGTCTTTCTAGTTAAGATTTTCAAGAAGAAATTTTTCTTTTCATAGAAAAAGTTGAGATATCGTTTTGAAAATTTGTCAATATGTTTATTGAACATTGAATATTATAAAAAAAATTTTCAAATTGAAAGAAATTTTTTCTTCGTCATACTAATTTAAACAAAACAACGCCAAAAAATGACGGGAAGAGTGATTTGGGGCGACCGGATGATCTAAAAAAATAAAATGGCAAATCATTCCTTGTTGAAGTGCCTATCGCATGATCTAGGATATTTTTTTTCATCATAGTAACAAAATGGCGGCCATTTTTTTAAACAATCGATTTTTGAGGGTGAAAAATCAGAGAATTTTTGACCAATCAGAAAGATCCTAGTTTATACGATAACCACTTCACGGAGAAAAATGCAGCTCGAAAGGTTAGTAATCGTCAATAGAAAATTGGAGAATATATCTTAAAATCTGAGAATATTTCCTAAAATCTGAGAATTTTTCTCAAGTTCGTAATAAACATAAAACGGTTCAGATTTCTCTTGAATATTGCTCGAAAAACAATGGAAAATTATCAATACTTAACAAATCATAAAAACAAATATGCACGGAGAGAAATTTGTAGTTAAATTTACTATGTGATTATTGTATCCGAGGAACAGACTGACTTTCCAACGGCATTTACTGTAAAACATAGTGAATTTGATTATATTTCTATTGTTTCATCATAGTAAATGTCATCGTAAGTCCAGTCTGTTCCTCAGTTACAAAGTCCCATAGTGAATGGAACTATAAATTTTTCTCCGTGTGGAGTTTTCAAAAGTTGCGAATGAAATTTTACAAAGTGAATAACAAAATTCTGTAATTTGAAAATAAGATTCCAAAATTTTGTTATTTACTTTGTAAAATTTCATGCGCGAATTTTGGAAACTCCATATTTGTTTTTATGATTTGTTAAGTATTGATAATTTTTCATTGTTTTTCGAGCAATATTCAAGAGAAATCTGAACCGTTTTATGTTTATTACGAACTTGAGAAAAATTCTTTGATTTTAAGAAATATTCTCAGATTTTAAGAAATCTTCTCCAATTTTCTATTAAAGATTACTATCCTTTCGAGCTGCATTTTTCTCCGTGTTCAACAAGGGATAATTTGACATTTTTTTCGTTTTTTTTTTTCAAATCATCCTGTCGTCCCAAATCACTCCCACGTCATTTTAAGTGTTTTTTGTTGTTTAAATTAGTATAACGAAGAAAAATTCGTTTGAAATGAGAGGAATACTCACATTTTGGTATCAATTTTTTTTACGTGTATCTATATGAATGTTCGTTTAATTGGTTATTCACTTTAAAGCATTTCAAATTGCATTCTGAATTACAAAAGCTCCTACATATGCTATAACATAGTGCACATTAATAATTTTGCGGATTTAATGGGGAAAAATGATACTTCTTACTTCAGAATGGTTTTTTGTTTATCAAAATCATAAGGGATTATTATTTTGAAGTATTGTTCATCATATGGTATAAAAATAATGCCGGAAATGTAATTATTAATATATTGTGTGGAAGTGTATGTTTATAAATCTTCAAATTCCTCCCAAATAGTGTAATTTTGCCTTTCCTCATCGCAAAAATTCTATATCATAAAGCGCTCTCTAAATTCCTTGGAGTGAAAAATTCACTCTTGAAGAGTGAAAATACTGCGAGTCTAAGTAGAGTGAGATTCCACTCCTAGAGAGTGATTTTTCACTCCATAAGAGTGAATTCTCACTCTAAAAGAACGAAGGTTCAACTCGGTTTGAAGAATGAAATCTAACTTTTTTATTAGAGTGAAATCCTCACTCCAAGAGAATGAAATTTAACTCTTATGGAGTAAAAACTCACTCTTGTTGGACTTGCAGTATTTTCACTCTTTGGGAGTGAGTGGATTCGCTCCAAGAAATTTAGAGAGTGACCTGTCACCTATCTAGTGTATAGTAAAGATCAGTGGGACTCGTTCATTACAAATAAATTCTTTGGACGTTCCATGAATATTCTGTCATCATCCATAGAATATTGAAGGCGTTCAATAGATAGTTTACAGAACTTCTTAGATGTTGTAGGAACACTCTATAAATATTTCAAATAGGCTACAGAGATTGCTCATATATCTTTCACCTCTTATTAACTTATTGTTGATACGTTTCTTTTTTGCATTTTAACAGAATATTCCCAGAATATTCTAGGCTATGTGTGAAAATAGAGTCGATTATAAAGAAATTCCAAGGAAGTAAGTACTGAGATACGTCATCAATAACGCGTTGTTGCTCTTCTTTTTGAGTTGAGACCGTTTTTTATGGCAAGAGACTGAGTGCTCTCGATGTTGCATTTATTTCTTTAGAACGAATGTACAAAATTTCTCAAAGTACAGAGTACTATAACATTTCAGAAAAGCACATTCCCTGCTTGTAACTTACAAATTTCAAAACAGAATATACGTCCATTGTACTCTGATAACCGAGTATCATGTTACCTTGGACGTGTATCAATAACAGAGCAAATGACTAATGATAACCTGATTGAAGAAAAAAAATTGTTCCTTTGCCTAGATCAGGCAGTAGATGCATACACAGTTTGTTCTACATTACGGTGATTCTGCGCGCAAGATTTATTGCGAGTGATGAATAATGTGATTCTGATTTAACAATGATCACATAACACATTGCATATTGTTTTCTAAGACCGTTGTAAAAAAAATGTATAATAATGTCAAGCGCTTAATTCTTTCTCGCCTGTGTATTTACGAAATACATATTTATAAGTTATAACGTTAATCCTCGATTCTTATCTCACAAATTACTATCATGATTACATTTGCATAATTTTTCTTTCAAAAAGTCTTCAGCTGTGTGACATTTCTCTATATTACAGGTCTGACAGAGCTCGATTCCTCAACGCGTTCTATCACGTTATATTATTCCCCCTTAAAGGATGGTTTCCGTTTCAGCTGCGGTGGAAATTTGATCAACGTGAACAATGTTCAATGTCCGTGCGTAAATGGTGTACATATCACACCGGTATTGCCAATACAAATGGACGTAACATATGGCTTGGTGTTGTAATATCTTTTGCGATAAAAGAAAAAACTAAAAAACCGGTTGAGATTAATGTATCGATAGAAAATAAAAATACCGTTTTCTTCTCGTGATTAACAGCGCACGCAAGGAGCGGTACTATAGTTTTTGCATGATTTTTTTCAAACAATAATGATATCTTCCACGCGACTATCTAATTTTTATGAATAATTCGTATTATGAATTTTTCATGCATCTTAATGTTTTCATTAGATAAAATTTTTGATCACGTTCTCAGAAATTAATTTATCTCTTATACCAAGTTGTTGAGTATTTTATGATAATTTATTATATTTTTTTAACGGCACAAAGTTCTAAAGACCAAGAACGACAGCAAGAACGAGCTGTTTGAATTATTGAAGACTTCTCAAACACTGAGAAAAAAAGCAACATGGTCACAGAAACAATGCTCGCATGGTAAAGGATTTATGGTTACAGTGACTTAAAATTTGATCATGATAACCAGGAAAACAAATCAAAATCACATAAATTTGGTTGTGACAACTATATGACATGGTCAAAGTCAAAAACATGGTTATGGGGACCAAATTTTTCTCTCAGTGAAGAAGTTCTGAACAGTCTCCGTTATGACAGTGAGAATGTACTGAATTCTTCATGAATTCGGGATATGAATTCTTTCTGAACATTAAGTTGTTCATCGATAATTCAACTTGAATTTAAAATATTCATAATGAATGCATGTTTATCCTCATGACGGAAGCTCTTGGAGGGGACTCTTTTGCTATATGGGTTCCCTATTGCTGTTCTTTATTCTGGATAGTTTAAGGTAAAGAGACCGTTTCCAATGAAAAATCAAAATCATCTCAAGTGAATCCACCATTTTCCACTCGATCATAAAAATTCAAATTCATATAATTTAATGTGGAGTGTTGACTATCAGTAATCTAGAGATTTGATCCACTTCAGGAGACAATTAAAAATGATATCCAAGTGATATACATTCTTCTACAAACCCTTCTTCGGTGAAGTTTTTCTTGAATTCAAAAACATCAAAATCAATCCCAATTTCTGATTGATCAACAAAGCTTACATGAGTTTCACAAACAAATTTGACGAGTTTCATTCGTTTCTGAAAAAATTCCCATGGTTCAAATCCTAATTCATTCCCGGGTCGAAAAATTTGGACGGTTCTTGTCCTCTTGTTTTATTCTTGAACTGATTTTCTCCTGCTAGTTGATTGATGCGGACGAAAACAGTACTTCTTCAAGATTTTAGTCTGAATTTGTTCTCAATCACTTTTATTCGCTGGAGGAAAAATTCAGTCGAAAATCTTGAAGAGTACTGTTTTTTTCCGCAATAATCAACCATCTAAAAATGAAATAAGAGGACAAAAACCGTCCAAATTTTTCGACTCGGGAATTTATTCAATGTGTACAATTTTATGTTTGTCTTGAATATATTTTCATCGTCAACTCTGAACAAAGTCCCCAGATAGCAATTTGACCTTGCTGCAATGTTGTCGGGCAAGCTTGTGACAAGGTCGACATAAGCCTCCTAGTTGACACACGACAATGGTACAAGCTTACAAAACCCTTGCAGCAGAGTTGTAGCAGTCTTGTCAAACTGACAAGTTTGTTAATAACAAGTCAAAAACAATCGAATGACAAGTCTGGCAAGCTTATGACAAGATTACATGTTATCTGGGGAGGATTACCATAAATGGCAATTCGAGTACTCAGTTGTCATCTTGGAGATCTGCTGATGTGATAAATGCTTAGTTTCCCACTCGGAGGACCCGGGTTCGAATCTCGCTAAGGCAACTTTCCAACATTGGAACTTACAATCACCTTTTCTTCACATATGAATCAAACCACATCATAATAGAATGTTTGTAGGGATAAATTCGGATGAGAAATTTTTTTCCTCAGTCAAAAGTAATATTTTTTAAATAGGTGAATATAAGTTATTGATATAACCACATGATATTGCAAAACTGAATATTTGAATTGTTAATAATGTTGACAATATAAGTTTAGCAATAGTGACGGTCATATTTTTACGATATTTGTTGTGGGTTGATATTAGTACCGGGATTATTCGTATATCCGGGAATCCAGATGTGTGAATATGGTCCGGATATCCGGATACTCGGATACGTTATACGGATATTCGGGTTCAAGAATATTCGGATATCAGGATACCCGGGTATTCGTATATATTCGGATAATGAATCCGGACATAATGTATCCACTCAATAGAGAAGAGATAGCGATTTATCCATTTTTACGATCGATCATAAATCAATGAAGATGGTGCATTTAAATCGGATTATCAGTTTATCCGGATATCCATGTAATTCAGATAACCGGATCATTCATCCGATTTTTTTAATATTCGAATATTTGGATATCCGGATATTCAAGAATTGCGGATAGAAATCCCACCCCTAGTTGATATATAACAATATTTGATTGTCAATTCAGCAATATTATTGTTAGTGTTTTTTCTCCGTGTTAATGTACTCAGATAGTACAATCACTCCGCCAAATTTCATCAAAAATAGAAGGAGTGCCAATCTGAATTTTGCAGTAGAGAATTGAATCTGCATTCTGATATGAATCCTATGAAAATTCTAGGATTTTATCCATCTGATAAGAGCTTGGTGAATGTTGGAATCGCTTCTAAAGTAAATCCTGAAATAACTCCAACACTCTCGCAAGTGTGGAATGACTGGCATACGCTTCATCAAACGTAACAATGGCATGGTAAGCTCTTGAAGCGTATTGGGAACGTCTAATTTCAGGACTGTACACCAAGCGAATATCATACGCTTCAGCGGGAGAAAATTGGAGCATTTTACGTCTCTTGTCAACTGCAAATGCATTTACTACGAGTGTAAATTCGCACCAAAACAGGTATTGTCTAATTAGTCTTATTTGAAATAACATCATTTGCTCTGTTCATTCCATTCTCTCCATTCATAATGAATAAGAAGTTTTCGGTAGGCGTCCGATCACTTCATAAGAACTGGACACACAAAGTACGTGAAACCTAAACGGAAACTTTCACAACTCTGAAAGAGTGCGTAGATCTCGTAAACAGTCCGTGTGCGTTCTAATGAATACCAAGAGAATATTTTTTATTAAACATTGGTTACTTTTTTCAAAACATCTGGTTACTCTTGCAACTATTTTGAAGACTACTATTGACTTGGCACCCTGCAAAGAAAAATCGAAATTTTTTACGAGTATTTACGATAAAAAAAATCTGAAATACAACTGGAAGTCTTGGTGATTCAATCTTCAAATAAATTGTTTCTGTCGAAGCAGAAGGATAATAAAACTCGAGGAACTTATAATTTATTGGAAATAATAACATAGAATTAACATGCTGTACATGGTATTTCAAGTACATACATCATTCAGAGTGAAGAAGTACATGCATCGATGATGGAGAAAAGGAGGACGATCGGAATACTTTCAATATGACCGTGAAAATATTCCCCAGACGTGCATCGTTGATATACAATAATGACAAATAGATGCTTAGTCAGAAATTACTTTGTCAAAGAAAATACAAAATTATGTAGACCTGATTGACATAATCGTGACTTCAAATCCATAAATTGTGATAATCCGTTCAACAAGACGTTGAAATTATGAATTGTCACCTTAGGAAATCACAATAATTGTTTCAATTATCAAATGAATATGATACATGATGATTCATTTCATCAACTATCATCCTTCAGTATAAATTGTCACCTTACAATGTTTTACATGATATTGACATCCCTGGTAGAAATATCACAAGTTTTTTCCCATGACAAATGAGGCGCTAGAAAGAAAAAAAATTTCTTGGGAAAAACTAACGAAGCGCTAGTCCGTAATTTATTGATTGAGAAAAATTAATAAGGTATTCATCAGTAGGTAGAAAGTTGAACTCATACGGTCAAATGAACAAATATCTCGCGAGAAGTATTTTTCTCATCACAGTTCAATTGAGATACTATTGAAAAATGGTATAATTACAGATTAAAAGAATTTACTGTATTCTCAATAGCTCCGTCCAGTGAAGCTTGTGATCTCAAAATCTCTTAGGCTGAAATGTTGCTCCAAACTCGGAAAAAATTGTTGGTTTTGTGTCTGTCCGTCTGTGTGTGTGTGTATGTGAACAGGATTGCGACCGCCCATATCTTCGGTTACACAAATTCGTGACTTTTGCAACCACGCAGATTTCGTGTTACCCGATTGCAATGAAACTTATATTACGTTCCAGTTTTGATCCCATAGTGGTCCCATATGAGTTTCATAGCAGTCGGTCGAGGAATGTAGAAAAACCGTCTTTAGCAATTTTTGGCGATCCGCATTTTTGGGCAATGTTTTGAAAGCATGCACTGTTAGAAATTTCTGCATTAATTTTAATGTATTTGCTGGAAGTTTTTTTCAAATACGCGCATGAATTGAGTTTCATACACATTTTACATTGAATTTAATGTAAACTATAGCAAAATCTATATTTTTGCAATGTTTTGGTACATTAAATTTAATGTCAAATGTGTATTAACCTGAATTCATGTACGGTATTGAAAAAAACTTCATAATATTTCTGACAGTGTGCCTTCCCTATGTCCGTATCATCCAAATCTTATGGAATTTAGAGCACATTCAATGAACAAGGTGTTATTTGTACACTGAAAAAAAAAGTATGCCTCTCACAGCTCTACTATTCATGTGTTCTTGCTGTCAGGAGCTATACTGGCATCCTTATATCTCCTGACAGCAAGAACACATGAATAGTAGAGCTGTGAGAGCCATACTTTTTTTCAGTGTACGGTATAAATTTCAAGCGAATCGGAAGTAAGGGAAGAAGATGGTAAGCACTGAGCTTCGAAACAAAATTTGAAAATCTCATAAATGTCGCTATCATGCGGATATCTTTCGTTTCTATCATCCGAGCGTTATGGAATTTTTACCACAGTTTTATGCAGTGCCGATAGTGGTCTCATATAAGTTTCAACCTAATCTTTAAAGAGAACGGAAGACGGAAAAGAAACATGTGATCAGAAATTGTAATTTTGAGTTAAGGGCATGTTTTCGCTCCCTGTTATCCGATTGCAATTCAATTTATACCACGGTTCAGTTATGATCCCATAGTGGCCCCATATATAAGTTTCATCACAATCGGTTGCGAAAAGTGAACAAAGTCTTCAGCAATCTGCATTGTTCAACTATGTTTTCAAAAGTTCAATCATCATTGATTGATTAGGAACGAGGAAGCCGTGTGCCAATTGGCACAGTTTTCTTATTATTATATCCTTCCCAGATAACCAGAGATCAATCCTACACACTTTTTATCGTTTCTGCCATTCACACGTGGGAGCTACAAGCGACGAATCGCTATTCTTATGTTTGTTGCATGTGAGTTCTACATGAAAAAAATGAACTACATTCATGTCTGTTAATGTTACCGGAGCTCTAATGACTACATAGACAAAAAGAAATATCGGTCATCTCATTGTTGTGAAATTCTGATCAATTCAGATGAAACTTAATCGATTCTGTTTAAAATACACATATCAAAGCTGATGAAAATTGATAGAACTGAATCGAAGCCCTTAAGATCGACTTATGCAGTTTCATGAAAATTCAACAATAAAGCCATACTAGAATTATTGTTAAATTTATCGGAAACTTGTCCAATTCAACAAAAATTCAGGTGTTGGGAACAAATATTCTTCATTGTCCATATAATAACCGAAGTCCTGGTAACATTAATAGTTCCCTTTCTTCCGTGCATATCGCGAGGAAAAATGATTGGATCCGATTGGATCTGGTTGGATTCGATCAAATCCAATCATTTTCCAGTGTGTTTATTCACTTCGAACATATCATTATCGCATACACCAACGTGACTGACATTCAACGAATCAGGAGAAGTTCCACTCAAAATCGGAAGGAGTTGGGTCAACCTTCCGAACTAGGAGTTAATCAACTCACGTGAATAGTTGCATGGATGATAAATGTTGTGCGCTCACAAATTTCATATTAGCGACGGACGGATTTTAATGATGCATCAGGAATGAATCAACATTATTCTTGAATTCACGGTATTCAATTGTTTCTTCTCGATATACTTTAATCCTTATTTTGCATTTCGAAATGTATTCACCAATCGAAAGATAGAAACCCAACAATAAATTGCTTTATAACTGAGATTAATCAGAATTTTAATAATCAAATATTCGATAATGAGCATGAAATAATTGATGACAATCATTGAATGTGTTATATATATTTTTTTAATTATTAAATATTTCATGAATATTATTGATATTTGATGAATGTTATCGAATATTTGATTAATTATATTTAAGAATATATTTGATAACTGTTATCAATTCTTTCTTCCAATGGAATCATTCTGTGGAGCATAACGATATTCATAGTTCTTTTGCGAGTGCAACTTGGACGTGAAAATGTTCAAGTCTCAAGAATAAGCGCAAGTTGATATACGCAAAAAATCCACGTTCATTCAAGCGACCAGCGGTGGCCCCACTGTGAAAAGAGAATCTCAATCTGTTTGCATCTTAATTTCACACAATGTTTTTTCCACCATGTCGGTGATTGTTTTTTTGGCTCAATTTGCTTGCATTACAGATTCTGTCGTGAGATGATCTGAATTTAAGACTTTTTTTTCACAGTATTGAGTGATAAAATGACAAAGTCCGTTAATATATATCCCATATATGATTATTTTCCACTAAGGTTATTATCGTATATGACAAAATTCTTTCATAATTTCTCAAAGAATTCGGAATTCATTAGAAATTATAGGCTAATTTTTGCCAAGGTGTACTTTTGATATTGTAGGGGAGAGGCATGCAGGTTGGACCGTGTTTTGTTCTTGACTTATAAGATTAGAACAGGAAATTACTTGATCAATATCTATATACCACTGAAAAGTGACAACCTTCAGCTATATTTCGTGATAGAAAGCTTCTTGATTGCTTTGAAATACTGCGGAATACAAGGGATTTTCTGAAGTTGGATAAAATTGGTTAAAAGAAAAGTGAGCATGCAAGTTGGGCCACTTCTGAAAATTCGCTGAAAAGGTAGAGAAATGCATTCTATACCTCAGGTATGGAATTTGTAGCTGATATTTATTTATTTCAAATAGTTTTAACATTGAAATAATGAAATATCGCTAACAATGGAATCATAATCACTGATTCCATGGTCTGTCTTTCTCTCCCTTCGGCATGCCATTCTAAAATAGAAAAATCACCGAATACTTGAGATTACATCCAATGTAAACACTATTCTGATCATCAAAGATGATCGGAATGGTGTTTGAATACTTATATGACAAGAAAAACTAGTGACCCAACCAGCATGTTTTGGGTGGCTCAATCTACATATTCAATACAACTTTGCAATTGCAAGAGCATTATTCTAATTTCACAATATGATCGAAATATGTTTTGTGCGATTCGAAGAAATCAAGAAAAAAACATAATATATTGATTTACCTTCATCAATCGATGAACACTATCCTCTTTATACGAAATGAAATAAATTGGAATAAAACTTTTTTGCACGTTTTTCCACTTGCCTTCTGGAATACTCATAAGAGGTGTCTGTTTTTGCATTCTATGCACATGAAAAGTTAACGTATGATAAGACTCGACTTCAATCGTCATGAAATCAGAGTTGCCAACGGTTAAAAATACAAAAAACACCCTGGCCTAACCTGCATGCTTCTCCCCTACATTGATAATCTGTAGCCCGCGGATCTTTGCCGGACCGATTGATTCATACCTAGGACAACACGAAGTATGATTCCTTTCAATAAAAGTTCTTCAGTTTCATTTCATTTCAACTCGAAATTGGTTTTTCCGTCAAGTTTTATGAAAAGCTATGTCTACACAATTTCAATTATTTCTTGTTACGAAAATTTGAATTTTGATGAATTTTCACATGAATTTGATCTACGGATGAGCGGAGTTTTAAGCATCACAAAAGATTCATTATATGGAAAGCATTTGCCTATATTCATTCGTCCATCGTTGCAAGGTAGTTTATGCGATCGAATCAATGCAATAACGATCACCTTGAAATTAAAATACAATCACGCGTATATACAGGGTGTCTTGGAATTCCCAAGTTGAATTTGAGAATTAGTTGTCTTTACTTTACATTCGATATTTCAATTATTGAACTTGAAACAGTGAATTCGAAAGAAACGGAGATTGCGTAATGCGTATCCATACAATGGAAGGGTTTTGGGCGTGCAATAGTGGATTTTGTAAGATCTGTGTTTGGAAAGTGCGAATTTTTAAGAGTGATAATACAGGGTGGCGCAAAAGTCTGGAAACACCCCTATAACTTTTGAACGGGGCATGATAATTGGATCAAATTTTTTTAAATTAAAGGAGGGATCAAGGGCTATCTTGACGAGAGACTTTGAATTCCCCAGCCCTATAGGGGACGATGGAGGGGCCAAAATCTCAAATGAGACGGGGGGGGGGGGGCTTGTGATGCGTCATTCGATAGGGTTTTCCAACCTTAACCCAGCGGTTTTTTGTTTTTTGAAATCGACCCACAACCACCCACGCGCACACACACAAGGAATCAGATTCACGACACGTCCACGCCGGTGATTCTGGGTAATGCCAAGATTGGGATAAGAAAACCTCCGAATCAAAAAAAATTTGATCCAATTATCATGTCCCGTTCAAAAGTTATGAGGGTTTTTCCAGACTTTGCCACATCAGAGTATTAAAATTACGATAACTCAGCGAAAAATGATCCGATTCCAAAAAACAAAAAACCTCTGGATTCAGGTTGGAATACCCTATCGAATGACATACCACAAGCCCCCGTCTCATTTATGATTCTGGCCCCCTTTCCCTCCCATCGTCCCCTACAGGGCTGGGGAACTCAAAGTCCCTCTTCAAGATAGCCCTCAATCCCTCCTTTAATTCAAAAGAAATTTGATCCAATTATCATGCCCCGTTGAAAAGTTATGGGGATGTTTCCAGAATTTTTAGCCCACTTCGTTCACAAAGTTTTGCAGTGAACATTTCCGCATCCCTCTTCTGGATCACTTCAAAAGATATCTTATAGAAATCTAATGTATGCCTCATGAAAGAATGTGAGATATCTTGTGAAAACCTGAAGACATCTAGAAGGAAGTCCCCGAACTGAAATTCTACTGTTCGGTTCGGTTCAAACTTCAAACTTGATTAGCGGAAAAAGTTCGGTTCGGTTTGAACTCCGAACTTGGATAACAGAAAGGTTCGAATTCTGGATTGCATTAGTTAGAAACATTTGATTCTTAACGAATCTCAACTGTAATTGTTTGCCGATAAATTGTATTTCTCTATCGATTTTTCAATATATTTTATAAGTCTTACATGCGACCCCATTCACTGAGAAAAACAATTTGGTTGATATATGCCTAACCAAAATTTTTTTCTGGCATAAGTAAAAATTCAGTAGGTTCTACGAAAATTTGGTTATACCACACGGAGAAAAATCACGTGTGGATTCTGCATTGGTTCACTGTAAAAAGTCCAACTGGAAGTAGCTGCATCTTAATTGAAAACTTGACTGAAATTCAGTTTTTTCAATTGTGTCGGCATTTGTTTTCGATGCTCACTTTGAGCAGAAATACCCAAGTAGAAATGCTCTGGTTATTGACAAGTTTTGTAACGCGTAACTACACTGTTAAGGATGTCTTTAAATTTAATATATTTTTCATGTACATTTTTAAATGAAATTTCCAATTCTTGGTGATTGAAATGAGGATTCATTTACAAGTAACTGAATTTTACATTTCTGCTATATTATATCATACATTAATATATATTCTCGTAACTGAAATTTCATCCAAATTTAATTGAAATTTCAATGAATTTTTCAGTTACGTGAATAACTTTTGCTTCCATTACATGTGATTGGAAGTTCGATCAGAAATTTCTAACAGTGTAGCCAGATATTAAACACGTGCAAGTACCTCACCAGAACCCTACGAGGCACTTGCAAGCGTCTGATTTTTGGCTAGTCAAGCGTTACAAAACTCGTCAATTACTGGAGCATTTCTACTAAAGTAGGGCTAGTTCTGGCTGCATCTTAAAATAAGCTGATATTAAGGTTGAGAGTAAGTTTTACTCTCTACTGTGTTGTTATTTTGACATAACTGCTGATGTGAATGCGATTGGAGTGAAATTCACATTGGAACCAATGTTAATATGTTATGTGTACGTTGCTACTAAAATACATGGCAGGCGTGTTCCCATGGTAACCATGATAACAATGTGAATCCAACAGGGCTCTGGAGTGAATTCTACATGCAATCCACACCGCAATCATACCCTCACTTTTCATGTAATTCTTACGTGGTCATTTTTTTCCGTGCAACCAAAAACATCCTACCAAATTACTTTTAGTTTAGGGAAACAAACATGATTTGGTGAAATGATTCATTTAGCACAGCAAAATTTTGGTGACCCCCACCAAATTTTCAATCATGTCAACAAAAAATTTTGGTTGGGGATATGATAACAAGACTTTTTAGTTTGCACAACAAAACAATTCTCTCAGTCCCCTTTGTTACCACCGTCCTAAGGTTGTGGTTGGTTGTAACATTTAAACAGCCATCCCAGATAGAAAAATGTCTCAATAATGCCATCATAATGGTGACACACGGAGAGAAAAAATGTGCTGACGCAGCAAATCGAGGTATTATATATAGAATAGCAAAATGTTTTGCTGACCTAGCTGAAAATTTGCTATAACAGCAATCATGTTAGCTACGACAGCAATTTTTTAGCTGTGACAGCAAAAAATGTTTGCTCCGCCAGCAAATTTTCAGTATTATATACAGAATAGCAAACAAATTTTGCTGGAATAGCAAACATTTTTTGCTGCCACAGCTAAAAATTCGCTGTCGCAGCTAACAAGATTGCTGGAACAGCAAATAGTTTGCTGTCACAGCAAAAAATTTTCTGCTCTGGCAAAAGGAACCCAGCAAAAGTAGATTTCGCTGCCACAGCGAATTCTTTTTTCTCCGTGCATGCACGGCAAAAAATGTTTGCATCATGGTACCAAGGTGTTTCCGCATAAAGCATCGTTATTGGTAGCAAAACGAGGTGATGGTACCATAATGAAGACATAATGTTCACATTTTATGCATCATTGCAATCTGAGCGAAGTTTATGATAGTATGTTTACGGCACATTATGTTACAAAATATTTAGGGCATGGTTTTCTATCTGCACGGAAAAAACGGTTTAATAGAATTTACCAACGAGGGCGGTAAAATACGGCACTATTAAAATTTCTGTTAATATTTACTAGAACTGTAGTCAAATCTACTACTGCGGTAGTAATTTTGACTGCGACCATCGTAGATTTTACTCGAACTCTTATAAATATTACGAGAAATTCTAATAGTGCCGTATTTTACTGAACGCGTTAGTAAATATGAAGTCTTATGAAACATTTTTTTCCGTGTGGGATCATAATTATTCCTGTTCTGAAATCGGTAGTTGCACTAACTAACGTACATACGTTAGGTATTTTGATCTAGTTGAGACAGCTAACGTGTTATATGTCCTGACTACTAGGTAGCTGCAGCAACTACTTAAGTAGATGGTCGAAAATCGACTATTCAAGTAGTTGCTGCAACTATTCAGTTTTCAAATTTTACTTGAAGCGAGAGAATTTTTTTTTTATTAGAAGAAAAATTAGGATTGTTCCTTTTTGAAAAAAAAAAATTTCCTCATAATAATGGAATTCTCGTTAAAATAAGAAAACATTTCTGTGAGTGTGGGTATGGGTGGGTAGGCAACTCTTGAATTGGATGCTCAAGAGCATTCACTAGAGGCCAAGTTACTAGTTCTCTCCCCCCAGTTTTTTCAATAATTTATCAATAAAATCGATTTTAATGAGCAAGGTCATCTTCTCGGGATGTCAGAGAGAATGCAGCTACTCATTACTTTTCATTTTATTCGTTCGTTTTCGAGAAAACTGAGGGGAGAAATTTGGAATCTAGTAACTTTTTGGGGAAGTGGTGAATGTCCTTAAGGCGATTCACCACAAGCCAAGTTACTAGATCTCTCCCTCCAGTTTTCTCAGTAATCAATTAATAGAATCAATTTTAATGAGCAGGTGCATCTTCTTAGACTATTGAAAAAAATGCAGCCACTCATTATTTTTAATTTTATGTGTTCGTTTCTGAGAAAACTGGGGGGAGAAATTTGGAATCTAGTAACTTTTGCAGGGAGTAATGAATCCCTTCAAGTCATACCTTTGTGGGACCTGGCCGTACTTTATGATGCCAATCAATTTTCCCGCATGTAAATAAATTTCTACATCTACTACTGTCTGCAATCTGCATGCAATTTTCTAGAGTTAATGTTCAATACAAAACTGTGAAAATAGTTCTAAACATTGATGTAAAAATTGACGTAGAAATTTATGATTTATATTTAAAAAATTCATACCTCAATATCCAAATCAACTGGGAGTCAACATTCTTATTTGCAAGGGCGTACGATAAGAGCATCATAAGTCGGAAAACACAGCTTCGCGCAATTACATTGTTATTATGATTATGGTTGAACAAAAAGTATCACAGTATTTTGTTCTCCACAGAATTTGGTCTGGGAGGCTACAAGAGATTCAGTAATGATTTTGTCTGCAAGATTTCTCCAAACTGAATTTATGAAACAGTCTGAAATTCCCAGGGAATATTCTTTGATACCTTATCAATCGCGGTGAAGAGCTTGAATTTCAAATTTCGAAAAAAAATTCTTTCTCACTGACTGAGAACCAACTTTTTTTCCGAAATTCAAAATTCGGGCTCTGTATTGCGATCTATAGAGTATGAAAAAATATTCCTTGGAAATTTCAAACTGTTCCATGAATTCGGTTCGGAAAAATCTTCAAACAGATGGTACGCTGGTATATCGTTTAACAGTGCATTAGTTGCGCGGAAAAAAAATAACATTTTTGCTCGCGCCGTGTCTGTGAGACACACGATCAGCTTTTCACAGTTAACTCTAATATTATGTTCAGATTTTGTGGGAAATGAGTACACACAATTCGGAAAAGAATATTTATTAGTTCAAACACCACCATTTGACCCTATTTATTTATGAAAATAAGTATTTAACAAGAGGTGTCCCAAATTCTTGGACGACTAAAAATTAACTTCGTAACCAGCTCGAGGAATATACGAAAGGGGAACTATATCCATGCATACGCGTGCCAGCTATGACGAAGATAAGAAATCTTGTATCTGTCTGATACCGCGCGACTAACACAGTGTTGAACAAGTTACTTCAAAACAATTGATCACAATCTTTCTGCCTCTTCATGAAATCATTGAATGAGCTCAATCAATCATTTTGAATTTAAACACTTGTACGTCTGAATCATAGTCTAAAAAGTTCCCCAAAACTTTGATTACCGACAAATTTTGAGAACAAAATTCACAAAATCATTTGGTCAGCTCATTTTCTAACATAAACAGTTATCATTTTGACTACATGTCATTGGATTACGAGAACTGAAATTCAATCCGTGCCGATTTCACAAGTGCCGAATCCTGTATCAAAAAATCCCAAGGAATTATAAATGCAGCTAATCATATCTTTTTGAACATCAGACAGTTTGTGTAGAAGTTAAATCTAATCATTACCATGCGTAAATAGAAGTTAAGTGATAGAAACGTTCAACTGATCACGGCGATACGTTATTTGCTATTCATGTTTATATGAAAAGTAACTTTTTTCATGCGAATGAAAATCCATATGATTCTGCATAGTGGGGGAAGATGAGGTACTCTCGTACACTGGGGGACATTGGTACAGTCCATCATACGCCGAATAATGGCTCAAATTCCAAAAAATCTACACGTGAGCTTTTTACTGTAATATTGATTGAAAAGCTGTCGTGTAGATTTTTTGGAATTTGAGTCATTACACTGAAAAAAAATGTATTCCAGTCAAATAAATATTTATTTGTCCTGTACCAAAGAAATATTTATTAGAATTAACAAAATATTCTTTGGAACCAAAATAATTTATTTGCATTGAATAGATGGTTTTAATCGTTCATTTGATTCCAATAAATTATTTTGGTTCCAAAGAATATTCTATTAATTCTAATAAATATTTCTTTGGTACAGGACAAATGAATATTTATTTGATTGGAATAAATTTTTTTTCAGTGTATTCGGCGTATGATGGACCCCAAGTAACACAAGAAGTTCTGAGGACATTCTCAGAATGCTTGGGCACATTCTTAGAACTTCTTGTGTTACTTGGGACTGTACCAATGTCCCCCAGTGTACGCGAGTACCCCATCTTCCCCTATGTGTAACCGAAATCACGAAACTGCTCTTCAAACAATTTTTGTACATGGTAATCAGATTAGAAGGTTTTAAGATAATTAGATAAGAGTAGATTCCTCTTTTTCAGTGTGAAAGTATCAAGAGAGAAAAATCGCATTAGATCGCGAATTAAATATACGTTGATAAAGAAAGATGTCAAATTTGAATGATATCGACGTTCTTAAGATAAAGTTCTATTACTTACAATATATACTTTGATCGAAGCATTATTATTGACATATCGGTTGATACGCATACAATTGAATATAAAAATGATGATGCAGAAAAAAGAATTTCATTGAATCATAAATAATATTGTATATCAATTATATTAAATTATATATGTATTACGTATAATTAAAAGAATTTCTCCTTTCGAAACCATTTAGAGTTTTGGATGGATTTTTGAGGGATTTTTTTAAGTTGTGCTCACACGAAAACCCCCACTGCAAAGAGAGAAATGTATAATAGAAATGGGAACAGCAACAATTATATAATAAAATTCATGAGATAAGGGAAAGCGGGGTTAAAAGTGCCGCGATGAAGTTGTTCCGATAATTCAAATTTCACGAATGGAAATGAATGAGCGTATATTTGAACATGTAAATTGAGGGAAATATTTCTCCCTCGATTTATATATTCAAAACATACGCCAACTCCCCTTGTGAAAATTGCCAGATTTGTCAAAAGGTGCAGTACTGGCAAGGGTGTATTTGCAGGAATTCGGCAACAATGACGATTTGTATTCAGGATCAATACTGTTTCTCAACTAGCATCAATTGTTCGACGGATTTCAGAAGGTATTGATTAAGGGTTGGCGGTTATCACTTTTTATGGGCTCAAGCCGAGTAATTTTATTGTCCCTCGGGTCGGGTGGGGTCGGGTACCGGATGACTGCTTTCCAACTTTTAATCAGCTCTGGCAAAACAATTGGTCTTTTTAAAACGCCAGAGATCCTCCGTGACAGGACCTCATGAAACACTACACTGTAAAAAATATTATGAAATGTCCTATATCAGATGAATATGAAAATTCTGAAATTTGTGATTGAGATCAAATTCAATCATGAAGTTATGAAATTCACTGCAAAATGTATTAGAACTCATATAAAAATTCATGGAAAATCATGAAATTTCATATTACAAATTAGAAAAGTTTTGAAAATGAATACAAAATTTATACGTTGATTGCTCCACAAAAATTTATATTGAAATTCAGGAAGCAATTTTTTAAAGTGCAATACTGATGCAGTGGTAAATGTTATATTGGCCCTTAAGTTGAATGATGTTAAAATTTCGACTCCGGGTCAGTACCGTCAATTAAACTGGCTTTGTAATGGTAGGTGTCCCATACAGGACAGTCGTCAAAGAATTACGTCGCATCTCCACAGATTTAAGGGAGAAGAAAGGGAGTCCGGGTCATATCCTTGGGCGGACATTTCTCCGTTGCTTCTACGCTGCTTCTCCGTCGTATCACGCTGTATCCACCGCTCCCTTTTTTTCCCTGAATTCCACGGGTAAGCGACGTAGGTGTCCTGTGTGAGGTGGATTTTCCAGCACTGGCAACTCTGAAAACAGTACTCAGCCAGTATTGGCCCGTGTTTCCATTCCCACATGGCCCATTTCTATTCCTGGAAATCGAACCATCAGAACAACTCCCCCGCGACCCATTTTCAACAATTTCTGGGTCCGCGAGCATTTTCGGGTTCAGTTGTTGGGCAACCCGATTATATGGAGAAGAGCGGGGTTGAATGGGTCGCGGGGAAGTTGTTCTGGTGATTCAATTTTCAGAAATAGAAATGAAAACACAGGCCCATACTGGGTGAGTACTGTTGCCAGAGTTACCAGTGCTGGCAAATCCACACTTACCATTATGATTGCGTAACGGAACCCTAATCAAAAAATCGCAGACAAAAATAAACCCCGCCAAAAGATCCTTTGACGAATTCCCACATGCCAAAATATCCCCACCAAAAGAACCCAGCACAGAAGTATCCCACATACCAAACAACCAACAACACAAACACACTGAACATCAACATGATACCTGGAATACGTTGATAAGATCGGAAATGATAGAACTGTTTCTCATCATCGAATAAGAAGACTTTCTAAATGACATAAAATTTATGTACAATTAAATTATAACTATGAATCACCTCAAACAATTGAAAATAGTTGCTAAAGCTTCAGATAAATTGCAATCTGAATCAGCAAATCTATCGACGAGTGTTGAACCCATGTGTGTATGAACCAATGGCCCAATGATGGACCAAGCCTGGCACAAGACCTGCCGAGACTCGTCTTGAACAATTTACTGAACTTGGCCCAGGCTTGGGAATGATAAGACCAGGACAAGCTTGGGCCAGTGGTTTTGCCAGGCCCGGTCCAATTCATTTACCAAGCATCAACCAATGCTTCTTTGATCGCAGATATGAATGAAAGAAGTAATTGATTCATATTTCAGTCCATGACTTTCTCCCTCAGAATACCGTACATGAACTATCTTGAAACTATAGAACAAATGTGACAAGACTGGGACAAGCTTGTATGATCATTGGAAAATTTGCGTTCTTTGATATTTCAATCAATTTTGATTCTATCGTTGAATTATAATTTTGATCAAAATTCAGTCAATATTTACAAACATTGTGCCACTCATGTGGGCAATATTGGCACAATTGTCCTCAACGAATGCTCGATTTTTACACTTGTGCCCAGCTTGTACCAAATGTAGTGACCACTTCAAAAATGTAACAAATGTACCATGACTGACTATCCATTGGGAACAACGGGACAATCATGGAACAATATTGGGCCAATTGTTCTTCACGGAGGTTTGTTTCTGACACATGTGCCAACCTTGGGACAAGCTTGGGTTTTTTTTGCAGTCTTGGCAATACGTGCATGGGGAAGTACGGTCTGAATTGCTGTCTAGAAACGAAGAGATGAAGCCTTAGAACCGTTTTTTCACATTGCATATTTGATGAATCCCTTTGTAAAGAATGTACAACTTAATCAGGAACAAGAAAAAATGGCTGAAGATTGGATGATGGAACATAAACCGGAATTTTTGGGGACAATGATAGCATTCGAAATCCACGATGAGAATTTATATCCTGCTTCGATCTTCCGTGCAGAAGTTAAATACTAAAAAAATCGTATACTAAAATTAAGAATATTCCTCTACAATATAAGGCTAGTACATATTCTTCTAAGTTTCAGAGGATTGAAGATGTACTAGGCTCATATTATAGAGTAGATTCTAATTTTTAGAATATGATTTTTTGGGTGAAGAGTTATATAAAAATACTCCTAATAAATGGTAGAAATTAATGGAAGCGAGGACGAATTCTACAGATGAACTCCCAATCGGATTTTGTGAATGTTGTCACCAATTATCAAGTATTTCATCTAGTCCAGCAGGATTAGAACGAATTTTCTTAACATTTGGACACGTATGGTCCGGTGTGAGGAAAACAGATTAGGCGTGGAAAAAAGCTACAAAATTGGTCCGATTGTACAAACATCATAACACTCCTATTGATCAAAATGAATGGTGAAATGAAAATACTAATTATGTGGTAACACTTATCATATTATACACTGTTAAAAATTTCTGGACAAAACTTCAAATACACGTAACGGAAGCAATTTCCAATCACGTAACTGAAAAATTAAGTTACATGTGTATGAAATTTCAGTTACGAAAATATACATAAATCCGTAATAAAATGTAGTAAAAATTTGAAAATTCAATCACGTGTAAATGAAATCTCAATTCAAATACCAAGAATTGGAAATTTCAGTTACGGATGTAATTGGAAAAGTTATGAAATTTCAAAACATTTTTAACAGTGTACATCGAATAGAAAATTTCAATTGTGTACATGAAATTCAATTGTATTGTTCTCCACCCCATCCATTCACAATTCTTTTCAGTAGGTTTTTGATTGCGTTTTTTCAAGTGGGTTTCATCTGAAAAAAACCCAGTGGGTAAAACCGGGTCGAGTTTTTTCGGGCCAATCCTGATAAATTTATCTGAAAATTCCAAACTTTATGGAATTTTTCCCAACATTTCACAGTAAATTTCCGGACAAGTTTGGAAAATTCCTAACGCATATATGTGTTAATTACTTCGCATAAATGTATGGGAATTTTCCCATAGAAATGTTTCACGGTGTAGGATAATTCGGATATAGAATCAACCAACGCTGATATATTTTTCAGCGGGACCTTTTGTCATAAGGTCACATGACACCCATATCCCGTGAAAAAATCGTCCACGCGTGATCAGGTCTCATTCATCAGGCGTGCTCAGGCATGACCAGGCCTCAATTTTGTACCCACGTGATCAGGACTAATCACGCTCAATCACGCCCAATCGCGCTTGATTATGCTTCATTATGAATAAAGAATTCAGGATTAATTAGCTATTTGTGAGGAATAAAACTGTAACAATTTTATAAAAGACTAATTTATTGTCAATCATTTTTACTTATTGTGCTTATGTAGTTTCCAGTTCTCAGGCATGATCAGGCGTGATCAGGCGTACGCGAATGTGTTCGGGGCTGATTTGGCCTGATAAAACATGTGCATTCGTGATAAAAAAAATCAACATAGCGTCATTTTGTATGGATACTTCTCATTTGGTACAATTTTGTATGATCATGGGCGAGAATGGTTTGTCTGGCATAATCGCACGCGGTCAAGCTCAATCACGGGTTTCCACGTGAGTACAAAATTGAAGCCTTCTCAGTCATGACGAAGCTGAAAAATGAACGATGAGGCGTAGTCAGGCCCAACTGCGTGCGATCAGAGTTGAGTACGAATAATTTTGCCAAAAAATGTTCATGATCAGGCGTGAACACGCCTAATCACACCTGAACGATTTTTTCACGGGATGTCAACCGTGCTCACATGAATAGAATTGAATCTAAGACTCATGGGGGTATCAAAAACTTCTGAAAGTTTGTTAAAATTTCCCAACACAGCATTATGATGAAATCCCTACTTCTTGTTTTCAATAAGGATTCTGCTCCTGATGGGCACCCTATTGCTAAACTACTTGCTTACACGGAAAAAAAGTATCGTTCGTGTAACGATACTGGTCCGCTGTCTTGACTATCCAAAGTATAGAAATATCAGTATCGTTGTCATGAAGGAACACAGATCCTTCGAGAACTTTGCTTCAGATCGTTACAATAACCACACTTTTTCCCGTGCAGTTATCTTCTTGCACTTCTAGTGAGACGTGGAGTTATATGATGTTTCAGACTGACAGTATATTGACAGCGGATATCTTCCGTTCCTATTATCCAATCATCGTGAAATCATTACCCCAATTATATGAGAGCAATATTGTAGCAATATTTCAATAATATTTTACAAGTGTAGAAATTCAGCACCAGAAAAAATTAAAAACAGCTCAACAATATTATATCATTGTATTCTATTTTGAAACTGCAATCTCTTATATCTTTGGAAAGAATAACGCTTTCGAGCAGGTTTGTATCTAAGTAACTCAATCCGCTGTCTGTGACATTCCAAAAATTCTTAGTTCGTATTCGACTTTGTTATCGTAAATCAACGTTCTTACCTATGCTAATGTTCTATCGCCGATTAGTACTATAAAATAAATACATACACAATCACATGCTTTGTATCGAGACAAGTTTGAAAAATTAGTGATGCAATACAAAAGAAAAGAATAGAACCGGATTCATTAGAATGTGAGTAGAAAGGTATAATTACGTATGCGGGAGTAAACGAAAAGAAGAAAAAAACGAGTTAATGAATCAACAATGTCTATTGTGCGGTATTATCCAGTTCACGTTTTGTACGCGATATACTGGAATTTCATTATCTACTCGATATCGAACCAAAATATATAACCGAAATAATGTATTAGTATGCTCTCTAAATCTGAATCAGTGGAATTCCACTGGATTGTAGCGATAAGTATACCACTGCGAACCAGTGCATATACATTGTGAATCAGTGAATACTCACTGATTTTTTGTAATGGAATGTGACAAATCGTCATCAGTGAAAGAAACATTCAACTACAGAGTTAGTGACTATTCACTGACACTGCTTATAACTGCGGAATCAGTGAGATTCCACTGATTTAGAATCAGAGAGTGTACGCGGGAAACATTAGTTGTTGAACCAACTAACCAAGATGGCTAATTGACTCGCATCATATTGAGACTGATTTTATTTTCAATATTACCCGAGCCTACCGGGAAGTCCTACCCCACCCGCTGTATTCTCCAGACGTTGCTCCCTTCGATCAATGGCACACGGCCTAGCTGACCAGAACTTCCGGTCTCATGAAGAAGTAAAAAATTGGATCGATTCGTGGATCGCTTCAAAAGATGAGCAGTTTTTTCAACGTGGGATTCGTATGCTGCCCGAAAGATGGGAGGTAAAGTAGTGGCCAGCGATGGACAATACTTTGAATCATAAATGTATAACCAGTTTTTTTACAATAAAGCCTCGAATTTCGAAAAAAACGGTGGAAGCAAAGTTATACACCTAATATATATATTCAATTATGAATTTGTTTCAATAAATGACTCAAATTTCAACAACGTTGCTTCTGTCTACCCTCCCTATAGTTTCTGAAGTACTGAAGAGAACACTGGAATTTGAAATGATGAAGAAATATGTGATATCTTAGTAGGAAATTTGAATGGGAAAATACCAGGGCCTGACAAGGTATATCGTCAGTTATACGAATAAAGTACAAAGGCAAACAAATTTTTCAAACCTCAATTGTTCATTGAATATTAATGTAGTATTTATGCAAAATGTTTTTGTGACTGGGAAAAAATACAGAGACGTCGGAAGCATAAGGGAGATAATCAAGAAAAATGTTCCTCCCTTTGTCAATGCCCTAGTAGAAATTTTTTACGGGAAAATATCAAGGCCCGACGAGGCATGCCTGATTTCTTATCAGGTCCTCATCAGGTTTCGTGACAGTTTTCCCTATTTCGCTCGATTTTATGAAAATCTCATCCGAACGCTATAGCACTCCTGCGTTACAACCCTATTTGAATCCTTTTAGGGAGATCAGATAAGTCCCTTCTAAGGACCTTATGAGATTTTCCTTATTCACGGTTTCCGGATTCTAACCTGATCAGCACCTTATTAAAAATAGGGAATGCCCTATCAAATTTCTGCTAAGGAACCCTTTCATCAATATACTAGAAAATAAAATAATTCTTTCATCCGTAATATTTTTCGGTAGGGGGTTTTTGCGCCGAAAAAGCTTTTTGTCGAATAGACATAATTTGACAAAACACTTTTTCAGCCAAAAGATCCCCTACCATCGGTGTTGTGATATTCATCGAGGTGGGAAATCGCGGCTTGTCCTTGTATAAATTTTGATATGGAAAACATCAGGTCCAGGTCAGGCATGTCTGATTTCTGTTCAGGGCCTGACTTGAGTATTTGATAAGGCCCTGACAAAAATGTAACGTAGGGAAAAGACAAGCCCTGATCAGGAAAACCAAACGTTCCCCAATCAGAATCTGATCAGGGTGGTAGCGGAATTACCAATCACGACCTCATTTGAGCTATATTCTAACATTCAATTCAATTTTCATGGAATTCACTTTTAATTAAATTTTTTGAAACCCCCCCAACAGAAGAAATTCTACTGATGATCCAAATAGACCTCAGTTGAACATTTCAAAAAGACAAATACATTTCTAATGAGTCCTGTGAAAATTCTGAATAATTTGATACATTCATCGTTTTGAATTGATCAGGTCCTGATTCGGCTGTCTTGTCGGTTATCACATGATTGAAATACGGATGAGCCAAGGCAATCCTGATGAGGTCCTGATCAAGATATCGTGACAATTACCTCACAATTCAAATTCGGATGAGTCAAGGCAATCCTGATCAGGTTCTGATAGGAATACCATGTCTGAGTTACTGAGAGGAAAAATCTGACTGGGACCAGTCAACAACTTTGCGTTACATCGTTGTAAAGTCCTAAAAAGGATGCCATGTCAGGACCTGATAAGGTAATTAAAAGTTTTCCATAGTTAGGAGTTCCCTATTGCAGCCTAACGAGAGCCATGCCTCTAATAGGGAATTCCCTTTCAAATTTCTACTAGGGTGGTCACGTGACTACGTTTTGCACTGCCATATGTGAGCGCTCTTATGCGTGAACCGCTCACCAACAAGAGGACATACATGTGTTGGTGCAAAACATAGTCACGTGACCGAGCTGTAATTTTCCAGCTCGACGAATATCACCACACTGCTTACCATGTATTTCATTGGCATGTGCACAGAGAAAAAAAACCTATGTAAAAATTACATAAGAAGTGAGGTAACAATTACAGTGTGGATCTCATGTAAAATTTACTGCACAGTCCTGTTGGATTTACATTGTTATCATAGTTACTTCACAGCAACACCACTCCCATTTACTTCGGTCACAGTGGAAATATAACATTGGTTCCAATGTGAATTTCACTCCAATAGCATTCATGTGAGCCATTATGTTAAATTAACAGCATGCAACCAATGTAGAATTGACATGGGACTTTTTTCCGTGTGAGATGCACAGAACATTCTCCCCATTTAATATGCAATTCAGTTCAACAGGTTCTTTTGTCTTGTTTTTCCATCAATGCAAAAGGAAATATACATTCTCCTATTATTATTCACCCAATAAACATTAGTCTGCTACGTTTTTTATGATCGAATATGTTCCACATGATATTGGAGCATGACGATTGATTTATGGTCTAATATTAGACCATAGTTTCTACATTGAAATCATGGAAATATTAATATCATTATACAAGTTGAATTGAGAAATCATGTTCAATGATTCGAAATAATCAACAGATAAACGATGCAATCTGTGAATAATAACAGGTTATAATGATATACACTTCAAGTCAATGTAATATTATCGACTAGAATTCCAGAAATTTATCCATTTAACTATACATGATATTTTGTTCGTATGTATCGATGTCAACTCAGAATCCTGGTAACAAAGTTGCAAAACTCCACCTTTTGTTTTTTTTTTTTTTGAATCAATTGTAATGGAAAAACTCTGCCAATCGATAGGCACGAACAGACTCCTCCGACTCATGCATTTTCCCCTAGAAATCCTGTTCACGTATTGAACAAGAAATCCCCAAGAAATCCAGATGGCGATTTCATCTAGTTGGCTGAATCATAACCTCAAAATATCAACTTTGCGAAGTTTGGCTCCTTGTAGGTTAAAAATGTATAAATGCAATAGTATGATCTGTAAATATTGATCATTTTCTCACTATTCATCTTGAATTTTCGCGATAAATGATTCATTCTACAGAATCGATAGCCCCACTGACACGCGGAGCCCTCTACAACTTTCTGATCAGTATATGAACAAAAGTTCTAGACAGTCGGAGGGGTCTGGGCACGAAGCTTCCTCATTTTTATCGAAGTAGCGTCTGCCAGAAGCCATATTGTCCTCAAAATTATGAATTGCTGTGCAAAAGGTATGATTCGACCACTACGGGACTATAACTGAGACGTGGCATGAGTTTCGTTACAAACGTATAATCAGAACAGGAGATATGCGCGTTCGCAAAATCACAATTCTTATAACATTATTTCTCTCTTTCTCCCATTGTTCTGTAAGAATCAAGGTCGAACTCATATGGAACAACTATCACTTCGGTCCACAATTGTAATGCAAATTTCATGAAGATGGGATAATTAAAACGAGAGGTATGCGCGTTCGCGATTCTAGGGGGAGGGGCACACATCCACCCAGATAAACAGACAGACAGACGGACAGATAGACACGGGACCAAAAACTTTTCCCGGATTTGGACAAAGATTTTGAATTTAGAGACAAAAACATTTTGGGTCCCTCGAAACGATCACAAAGCTTCCCTCTAACGAGGAAGCAGAAACTGACTTTGAATGTTCATCGGATATCCAGGATATTTGGGATATCCAATGGACGTCAAATGGATATTCGACAGACATTTGGATATCTGATGGATGACATACCCAGATGTGCTGTTTCATGCAACACAATGGAGGCTTCCGAAGTAGTTGATCCTGATCCTTGGATCTTGATCCGATCACTTTTCAACCAATCAAAAAGCTGGGAAAGTGATCCAAGGATCAGGATCCACTACTTCGGAAGCCTCCAATATGCATGCCAACTTCGTCTTAGAAATATTCTATACAAGATAAGTAGAAAAAACTTTCAAAGTCGGACATTATAAGATAGTCGACGCACTGTCTTCGGTTGTTTTTTTTTCAACGATTTGGAGAAGAATAATTCTAGATGATTGAATTTTGATTCCTTGTAACTTGAAATCTGGAATTGCTGAATATATGCACCACTGTCCCAGAAGGATTAATGAAGAATTCTTGTTGAATTGATTGTATTCTTCATGAATTGTTCAAGAATTCTGCTGGGACTGTGTGGGATAATTCCATGAAGACTCTCGAAGTTTATAAATGTACTTGAATCAAAGTAATCTACACTGTAAAAAGTGTGGTTTAAATTGGCTGCGGCTTAATTTGAAAATAGACTGAAATTCAAGCCTTTTCCGTTGTGCCAGCGATCGTTTTTTTTTACTCACTCTACATTCGATATAGGCTTCTTTTAGCTGCCCCTCAAATTCAGTTATGATAAAATCTACATTCAAGACTTTCTTTTTACAGTGTACTGAAGTTTCAATAATGAATAACTTCGATTAAGCACCAAAGTTTGAAGAACGAGTGACTAATGATTTGTGTAATAATGTGAATTTGATCTGATGACATAGAATCAAAAAACATATGTGTTTTCATTCAATTTTACATGAAATTCAGGAAATATTCAATATAAAAAAATTATTCTTTTGCCGTATTGGTGAAGTGTAATGCCTCAAGGACAGAAGCAAATGTATGGGAAAACCCATTTCGCATATTCAAATATATTCAAATACACTGAGAAAAGGATTTGTTTGTGACAAAGAATGCTTATTAGTTACAAACAAACCATCTTCGAGTCAAATGAGATTTGTTAACACTTAACAAATCTTATTTGACTGAAATGAATTTGGAATGCTTTGTTCTCAGTGTACAATTACATAAAAATCTCTTGATTGTTATTTTCAATCTCTAAACTCGACTATGCACCTTCACAAGAGTTCTCAATCCTATATTTTGTCCCTGAAAATAAATCAATTTGAATCTATTCCTGACTCATTTTTCTCTGTATTCGTATAATAATTCTGACCGATTAATAAGTTTCGCAGACTTTGGTTCCGGCCTAGATGAGAAGATAATTTTATATTCAATTGTTCTCTTCGGAATGACATGAATTGATTGTTATCTGTAATCGAAAGCTTCGATATTGTATGTAAACAACACTTGCATACTCCCACTTATCTCTCCTGTACTATGCGTACACGCCTGTACATTGAATTTGACTCTACTCAATCACTTGCACTGAAGATCCCCACACTGAAAAACAAATTTCTTCCAACCAAATAAATACTCTATTTGTCCTCTCTCCATAAAATATTTGTTAGAATTCATGAAATATTTAATCAACTCAAATAATGGAATGCTTGCCTCAAATCAATTCGTCTTGTAAATAAATAATTTATTCACCACAAGTAATCAATTTTTGCATCAAATTGAATATTCAATCCCTGCAAATGAATATTTTTTCTGGTGCAACGGAATCATTGCACGATAAAATAATTTATCTTATCACTCTTATATCAATAATTGAGCGGCTGGATCGTGAAACTCGCCGAGCGCTCGAACACGTCTCGGCATCTGATCCAGGCGCCCAATAAAACGAGGAAAACAAAATCATTCAAAATGTAAAATAAAAAATTTAAACTCTTAGGATTCATCAAAAGGCACATTTTTCTCATTAAAAATTTTCCCACGTCATCAACAGTTTCCGGAATAAGAATTAAAAAGTGAAAATTTTCATTTCACATAAACTTCACTTAAATCAAGTAAAATTTTATTGGATGCAATGAAATGACAAGTAGGTTCATATTCAAGTGAACCTACATTTTTCTGGTTGTAACCGTGAGAGATGTTTGAAAAATGTGCATAAATCCATAGTATCCTACCAGCGGGAATAATGAAAGAGCGTTGCACTTCCATTGACAAGTACACAATTGTAAGGATATAAATAGAAGTATTATGAACCTATGATCTATTTCATGGGGAGACACCGTATGGTTTTTCAAGAGTTTACGTGATGTCGAAGGAAGGTGTGGATGAGCAGAGTTGTTCAATTCTTGTGTTCAGAATTATTGACATATGAGGAAAATTTTATTCTCCCGTTTGTAACCGGAATATTGCTTCCTCGCTACAGGGAAGCGTTGAGATCGTTTCCAGAGACCGACAATTTTTTTGTCCCCAAACTCAGAATCTCTCAGGCCAAAATGTTCCTCCAAACTCGGGGAAATTCTTGGTTTTGTGTCTGTCTGTGCGCGTGCATGCGCGTGTGTGTGTGTGAAGTGAATTGCGACCGGGGATATTTTTCGTTTTTATTATCCGATCGTCATGAAATTTTTACCACGGACTGATGTACTGTTGACAGTGGTCCCAAATAAGTTGCAACCTCATTTTTACAGAAGAACAGGAGGAGTGAAGAAAAATGTATAAAAGAATTGTTATTTTACAACCACCCATATCTCCGCTCCCTATTATCCGATTGCAATGAAACTTATACAACGTTCTAGTTGTGATCCGATAGTAGTCCCATATGAGTTTCTCTTCAATCAGTTGGAAACTGTGGAAAATTTTTCTTTCCCAAGCGTGTATTGCCTATAATGACAATGGGGCCCATGTTGGTTCAATCTTGGCCCTGTTGTGCTTTCCCATACAATTATGGTTGGTAGAAAATGGAAATAATGAACTGAGAGAACAAATTTCCGGGCACAATAAAATATTTAGTTGAATAGTCGCCATAAAATACTTAATTGATTTGAATAAACTTTCATTGACTCAATTAAATAACTGTTTCCATTGATGAAATATTTCATAGCATATTAAATATTTGTTTGATTGAATGAATATTTAATCGAGTCAATGAAAATTTGTTCAAATCAATTAAGTATTTTATGGCGACTATTCAATTAAATATTTTATTGTTCCCGGAAATCTTTTCTCTCTGTGTAGTGCGGGCACATTTGAATTTGGCCCCAATTTGGACCAGCGTTAGGCCAAGATTGGTCTCAATTTACATCCCAAGCATGTGTGTACAATCCTCAGCGTGTATGAATTTTGGTCTCACTTTTCAATTTCCCAACAATTTTCCAATTACAAAAAAAAGGAAGGGGCAGTATTGATTGCCTTGTCTGGGTCCATGCTGGGCCCATGGTGTTACCAATCCTCAGGCAAAACAATACAGCCAAGCTGGGAACGATGTTATCTCGGGATTGGCCCTAATTGTCTGTCCAGCTTGGCCCCACGTTGGGCAGTACCCGGCACCCACCCTGGGCTTAGATTGGGCCCACCGTTAATACACATTGGGTAGTACCACGTTTCAATAACCACTCCATATTCGAGTTTGATTCCAATTGGTAGACGAATGTGAGGAAAAATTTTCTTTTCAATTTCGCGAAAAGAGAGGGGTTTTCATTTGTTAAATGTGATTGTTAGCGCAAGTAACAAAGGGTTAATGGGGATTTTGAATTTACCACTCATTGCATGAATCAAATGATGCGAATGATGATGCGGAATTAAATTTCTATAGATCCACAAATGAATAAAAAAAAAAAGTTGGCCGATGAATTTTGGCTCGGTGGGAGAATATGAAGAACATGGAAGTAATGTATGGTTTTCCATACTGATTTCCACCCACTGTGTGTGCAAATTTCGATAAATCTACCGAAACTGTTTGTACCATCTTCGGATGATTTTTGAAACATGCGATTCTGATCAAATTCTTCAATGAATATTTCATATTTAGATACGTAGCATCATATTTGTCACGATCTCATTTTTTTCGCACTGGTGAGGCAATAATTTTTTCTAATAATCTTTAGTATCTTGGATGGAGTGATGAAAAAAAGAAAACGTCATTCTCAGCAACTTCATAGTTGATCACTCGGTCGTAGAGATAATGAAAGGATCTACATTCTCTAAAGTATTTTGAATATTCAATCATCTCCCACTCGGTAGCGCAAAAATATTTTATAGTTCGTGTAACAACGGTTCATATTCATGAGCCGTTATGACATTTATGTAATTAAATATCAGTATTCAAGATAATGGATAAATCATTTTCTGCATTCATTATTACCTTCAACGTATCAAGAGGATATTCAAATGTCAACTCTCATGGTCGTGTGAGATTTTTGTTCAATATCCTACGGAATCCTTGCGTTTAAAGGATAACAACACCTGGATTTCTGTTTTCAATGAATCGACGTTGTTCCATTCCTTATACGTAAAACTTGAATAATAATTTTTTCACTCGAATCATTGTGAAAAATCGATATAATTATAAGATTGTTAGAATGATGGAAAAATATTGTCAAGCAGTTAGCAGTGTTCTCATTTCCTGTTGGTTTCCGTTGATTGATTCATTCGCTCTGAGAATACTATAAAATAATTTCATAACAAATGCAAGGGAGAATATAAGGAATCGTTTATTGATTTATGTATCTCATTGTAAATTTGCAAACCTATTAGATTTTCCTGCTTCAGTTTTCCTGGAAATATTTGAACAGAGTTGAAAAGTTCAACACCTGTATTAAACACTCACTGAAAAAAAGGCAGGTCACAGTTATCAAATGATATTCTTGAATATGACCAATCAAATATTCGATAACATTAATTGAGTATCAATAATATCTATTAAACACTCGATAATTATAAACATAATTTATAAACATTATTGAATATTCGATCAATGTTATCGAATATTTGATTGGTCATATTCAAAAATATCATTTGATAACTGTTACCAGCCTTTTTTTCAGTGCTCCTTCATAATTCAAAAATGCAGTTCACGGAAGAAAAAATATGATCATCGTCACTTTCCAGTCTCGTTACCACCTTGTAGCCGCATACACAATATGCTCAACGAAGAGAGGTTACAAACATACTGCATGTTGTTCGAGACTGTTGAAGAAAACTGGGATTTTCCGGTACCCAGAAACTAGATAATTTCTGTTCATCATGATTTTTTCAGCTTATGTACAAGAAAATTCCTGTTGTACCGGAATTCTTCCGTATGTCATATAAAAATTCATGTTTCTTACTGGAATTTTCATGATTTGAATGTAATTATTCAATACAAATGTACAGGTTATTTACTTCCAGCACAGTACTGGAATTTTCCCGAAGTTGTTTTTTTACAGTGAATACAAGGATATATCTCCAGGTTGAAACAAAAGAAGATATCGTCTCTACACGGTGAAAAGAAAAACTCAATCCCAGTCAGAATATGAGCTGAATTCAAGATGCAACCGAAAGAAGACTCGGTTGACTTGAAGTCAGCCACTGGAAAACCTTCTCAGACTCGAACAAGAATACAGCTTACATTAATCTCTATTCAACTGAAATTAAAACTGATTTTTAACTGAAACTCAAAGCGAATTGTTCCTGATGAATGGGTTTGTCCATTGTTTTTGGTTTTGTTCTACTCAACATGGCGTTACCTATCGACGATGAGAAATATGTTTATTTTACGCAGAGGATACCAAAAAAATTTCTATGTTGTGTGAATTCATTCACTTCACTTGTTGACTGTTCAATTATATCGTGATCGTAGTTTTTGAAGGTTGAACATCTTCAACTCTCATCGGGAGATTCGAACCCACGTTGTTGCTGTAATGACCTGTCCTAGTCCTTTGCGTTTAACCACTTCTCCATACACAGTAAAAAGTAAAACTTAAAGTGATTCCGAATATCAGCTTAAAAATGCAGCCAAAAGTAGCGCCTATTCCAACTGAAAGTAAGCGATGAAAAAGACTGAATTTCAGTCAATTCCATCTTACTTTGGAAATCAAGATGGAATTTTATCTTAATTTCCAAAGTAAGATGGAATTGACTGAAATTCAGTCTTTTTCATTGCTTACATTCAGTTGGAATAGGCGCTACTTTTGGCTGCATTTTTAAGCGGATTTTCGGAATTACTAAATTTAAATTTGGAAAACATTTTATGAGAACTGAGAATTAGTGCAAATGTAAATACCCCCGAAAGTTTGAATTAATTCCAATTTGTGTTGTGATTTTGAAGTGAAAGTGTCGAAATAAAGAATCCAATAACAAGCTTTTACGAAGTTGGTATTACAAATTGTTACTGAATTTGTTAGGCACCTCGAATAATAAATCAAAAACTTGAAATAATTTGATTGAATTGAAACTGTAATTAATTATATGCACATATAAAGAATTGTAATACTGAAAATGAAAGAATTCTAATCTTATTTTCAGATATTTTTGACTGAATTATCCGTCAAACTCTACCAGACTGACCATAAGATATGCATTGCTGATAATCAGCACATTGCCCGATTTAATTCAATTTAATATGGCCATAACTCTTTTTCATCCCATATTACGGCTGAAATCGTGACATTGCTGATTTTAAGCCTCATCTAAAAATCAGTCGATCATGGAATGAAGATCTACTTTTTACTGTGAATGCCAATTCGATTCTTTGTTTCAACACACTTGAAATCATTACAAATCAAGTCTTTCAACTGCATGTAAATCAGAAACAAAATGCAATCCAAGTAACATTATGCATATAAACACCACGCCCCCGAAGATTACACGTTTGTCACATACAATAAGTTGAAACTCAAGTTGCTTTCGTTGTAGTATCCACAGTTGAAAGCTGTAACACCACATCTTGTTTTACTTCCCAACGTCTGTGGGTTGAGTCTTTTCTCCCTTCCCTGTACAGGCTTGTGCGATAAGAGCAACCAATCTCTTCGATTGATCGGAGTTTGCCGTCTTCTCCTCTTTTAACTGTAAAATTCCCATTTACAAAGAGCGCAGTTGCAGTATTAAATTGTTTACCATATACTCTCGCAAATAGTCTCGCGTTGTCTTTTAAGTGTCTCGCTTATGAAACAATCCAATACCTTAGCGAGATTTCTCAAATAATCTCACTTAAAGTCTCCCATAGTATTGCTTTAATTCATAGAAAAAAATAGTACAAACGTGATTACATCACTTCAAATTTGAGCCCTTTTTTCTAAACGTATATGAAATATTTTATTTTCTCATTGAATTTTTCTTGATGCATGCATCGATCGTTCATCTTTGACTAATCGTGCAGTTTTTTGCTGTAGAAAATGGAATTGCAATCATTACCTAACATCGGTGATTCGTATTATTGGTTAGGAAGAGACTAGATTGATTTTGGCGACAACGTTGTTAACGAAAGCTATGCATGCAATCGGGTGATAGATTGCACAATGTTCTGAATCAATCTCATTGAATTCTGATCATTACCATTCCACGCTTATAATTGTCTTCCCTACAAACAATGATTACTGGCGTTTCAATGGGCCGCTGATGGGCCAGCGATGCCGGTGAGGAGCCATCACTGGCCCTTTGAAACGCCAGGGGTTGTGTTCGCTGGGTTTCTTCTATTGAGTCTCATTGTCTGATCCGTTTCAACATCACAGGGCAAATGCCAGTCTATTCCTATTCGTCCGTTCTTCATCTTCCTTATTGATTTTCCGTCACGTACGAACCTTATTTTCTATACTCAATCTATCATTTGATCCTGATTGGATTACGATCGGTGTACCAAGCATTGAGTCCTATCAAATATTATATCAAAATTGGAATGTTTAAATGACCATTGAACATGAATATGTTCAAACTATATTCCATACAATTATATTCTTCTCCCTCATTCTCCTATGGAAGAGTGTCTGTTGCTTTGGCTGTACATCCTTCATTCAATACCATTCATGAAAGCCTGTCCATTGGTCCCCACTCAAGATGACCAGTTCCGATTGAAGTTCAATCGTCAAATATTAATGCTTCAAAGTACGTATACGATTTATTCAATTGGATTTGGTAAGAACCAAACGTTTCGTTTAACCAGGAGAGTTGATAACGACACAACTTTGTGGGCAGGTTCTCATCAAGCAACTATGAAATGAGGTGATTTTCTCGAATTTTTGCAATTTGTTTAGTTTTTGAGATGAAGTGCAGACAAAATTGAAAACCATAGTTTCTAGCAAAACGTCTCTACATTTTTGGTATACAGATTTTTTTGATGAAAAAAACACTTTTTTATGTAATTTTGTATCCAGTATCGGATCATTCGTCCCTTTCTGGGCGGGCTTCTATGAACCCTCCCTTCTTTAAGACCTGACTTCCCGATTTCATCACATCACTTATTTCGTTATCAGCAAGTAAAGACTCATCAGAAATAATGTACTGCATTGAAGTTGGAAGAAAACTTTGTCTCCCTGTTGGCTCGTATATTTACGGAAATTAACATCTTTCATCTCATATTTTTCTAAAATTCAGTATTCAATTGTTGCAATCAACAGCACGTCAAGGGTGGATCCAGAAATTGTTACACGTCAATTCAAGAGAAATGGGTAATTTCTGGATCTGCCGCTGCAGCGCATTTGAAATGTTCATCAACGCAATCATTTTGCCGAAAATATCATGCAGTTCAGGTTCATTTCAAGAGACTTATAATAATTCATAAGAACAACAGCATAGCTGATATAACGATTTGGTATCTGTTTTACAACGATACAAATTCTTTTCACTTTTAACTGAAATTTCGATTTTGACAAAAAGTCATGGATGACAAAAGAATACGAAATTGAGTTGCATATATTCATCAATCGTCGATATTCGTTGAATATTTATTGATTCTTGTTGAGACCGCCGTTCGAATTTGTTTTATCGAATTGGAATTCAATAAAACGTTTCGACAAATCCCAATAGAATTCAACGAAAAGTTTACCGTCAAGGAAGGATTCGTCGGTATCACGATACTTCAATTTCCTTATCAAGGGACATGGAAGGAACCATTTCCCAATAAAGGAGCATCAAAATGAAAGTGTTGAGTCATTCCGTATCAGCCTTGTGTGAAGACTTTTCATTGATTTTAAATCAACTTTGGGTTGCCATACTGACGCGTAGAATAATTATCCCACCCCAGAAGTTGTTCTACATAACAATCTCGATACACAAGATGATATAAAAATAGAAGTATCGGAAAACAGGTTTACTTTTCAATCGTTCTTATGTAGATAAGAAAAATGAAGACAACTCAAGCATGAAACGAGGCACATTATAATAATTTCATCTTGATTGAGAATTAGAAATGTTTCAATATGTACCTCATTTGTATGCTCAATCATTTTACAATGTATCGACTCATGTCCATGTTTTGTATCCCGATCGTAAGAGAGAGCTGTATCCAGGTAAACTCAACAAACCAGCCCTCAAGTAGTTTCAATTGATTTCTCTTCTAGAAACTGCTACCAATGACTGTTCAAAATTCCCTCGTTTCCAGAACTGCGGTCACCAAGAAAATTGTGAAGGAATTTTGATCGGAGACACAGAAAAAGTTTGAAATGCACTGCATGCAAAATCAATCCTACAACAAAAATTTTACAAAAATTCCACAAGTCTGTTGTATCATACAAAATATATTTTCACATGATCGATTTTAACTGAGATTACGCTAAGTGAGTAGTGGATGTAAATAATCATTGTGTTATCGATGAGATAACCTGCACGAATAATTTCTGATTTCATGAAAATTATGAAATGTAATTGTTCTCCATCTCTCAAACATCTACTGTTCTCCAATTTAGCGAATGATGGGGTCAAGTATGTAAAATATAGCGCTTCCGAGTGATTTTGATTTGAGAAAGAAATTCAAAAGTACTCAACAGAACCGCAAATATATGGTGAGGCCAACGCCGAAAAAACAATCGCCGACACAATGGAAAAAGCATTGTCTGAAATTAAGATGCAAACAGATTAAGACTTTCTTTTTACAGTGGATAAACAATTTATGATTCGATGCGTAAAATTGCAGTGCTGCAAATATGAAGAGTGATGAAAACGGTGACAATTTTCATATGATGATCACCATACAGAACACCATTTTGAACGTGTGCCCGTAATGAATCTATATAGCTTCTAGCATTTTTACGCAGGATTTTTTACAGTGCATTCACTAAAACTTCTGGGTCCATGCCCACGTGAAAATTTCTTGCTTGCGCCAATACTGACGATGGAAAATAGATAGGCGCAATGCTGACATCCAAGGCTTGGAAATCTATATCGAGCCAACGTTGACTGACAAGTGGCACAATGTTGCACCAATGTTGGGAATCATAATTTCCAATGATCAATCCATCATTGGCTCAAGATTGTGCCAATCATGGTTCATCGTTGTCCCAATATCGTTTGGATAAAAGAAATTAACTTCATACGAACAATTTCATAGCACGGCTGAATATTAATCCAAACGTTGACAACGTTCAGAAGGAATGAGTACCCAATGCAGTGCCAAGCCTGGTCAAAGCTTGGCTCGGGCTAGCCACGATCCTCAATTATACGTCTCCATACAAAAATTCCCGCGTCCAATGTCAAAGCGCCACCCTTCGGTATTGTTTCCAACGCTCGGTTCGTTTCTCGCAAGCGCTCAACGAACTGTGCGGTTGATATATAAGCATCGTATAACCTTCTGATTTGAAAATTGTTGTCTTCATCATAGGTCCTTCATCGAAGGAGAGATTTTAGCTGTGTAGACCTATGGACTCGTGGACATCAGAATTTGAATTATACTTGATGTAATTGATTTGTAAGGTAACCAGTAATCATTGAGTTATATTAAACTTATAAACACATCTTGTATTGGATTAATCAAATAAGTTTCTTCGTTTCAATGTATACAGAGATTTTCTGGCCCTGGTTGTATAAAATATTTCAGGTTCGGGCTGTACTTCTTAACATGTGTGGAGGGGAAGCAATCGATGTCGGAAATATATGACTCTGAATTTTTATTATATTTTTGCAATCCTTCAACATAGAGTTGAACATCGGCACAACATTGGCTCAACGTTGGCGCGGGATTGTCGCAACGTTGAATCAATTTTGACCGAATATTGACTCAGTACTATTATAGTACTGACTCAAATTTAGCAGTCAATATCATTTATGTGTAATAAATGATGGTACCTCCTTTAAATACATAAAACATCTGACTATTGGCAGACCATAAAAAAATTCGTTTAACAGTCTTGGTTCGTAATGAGTACAAGCATGATCCAATCTTGGATTTAGATCGAACGACAAATTTTTTCATGGGTTGCCAATGATGGCTGATTTGACTGCCATAATCGTACCAATGTTGATCCATGATTGGCAGAATACATCAATGGAGCCTGTAACGATGTTATCATTTCAAGCTCGCACCTTGCTAACCGCCAAGGCTCGGCCAATCTTTGTCAGTGTTGCGCCATCCTAGTGCCAATCGTCAATTTTCACCTGGGTGGTTTCTCCCTTAGATTCTATATGCTCGTCATCTGTAATACATCATCTGTCAACTGTAATAGTTTCTCAAAGTGAACAAATGATATTGCAAAATGTAAGACAATTTTGATAAGCTGAATTTAAATACCATATTAACATTATTCAATTTGCGATAATTATTTCCTATTAAGAAACGATTATAACTAAATGGTCGACAGTTTGAATCGTTTACGTAATTATGTATAACAATTCCGATAAGCTAAAAATAACCCCTTGCATTTTCCAATTTTCGATCCTCATTCTCAGTCATTGAACGATAACGTCGTTGCAGTTTGAATTGTTATTATTGATAAGGAATAATAATCGAACATGTAAATGGTTTGTCATTGCAGCTCATCAAAATTTTCTTCATTCTGCGAAATTATTTGTTGATTTTGATAGCGTATTATACATGATAAATGATAATCATATTTCAGACGACGAGCTATCAGGAAAATTTATCCTATTCTAATCAAGACTCCTCATTTTTTTCCGAAAACCCAGATCCAGAGGGTTTTCTATCAGATACGGGATATATAAGAATTTAATGAATGAATGTAATAAGAAATTATTTTACCATAATTTGATTTTTCAATATTTCATCATAACAAAATTCATGTTTGATGATCATTATGTATAAAAATATGTGGGAATAACAATTTAACAAAGAGATAAATACTGGATTTCAATACAGATACGCGGCATCTTTTTTGCACCATTTAAAAGCATGAGCTTGAATATATTATAAAAAAAATACCACCCCGAGATCGAGACGAGATCGAGACCGAAACACTATGCAATATATATTGATACACATATGGAAAGAGTAAACAATTCATGGTAGAATATACTGATATACAGAGAATATCTGGTACATATGAGACTTTATTAATAATATTAAATTTGCAGTAATCAGAGAAACAGAGTATAAAAACTGTAAAATGAAATATATCATGAGAAACGAAAGAATGTCAAAATGAAATATGAAAAATCAGATAACATCGGATATGTGATATCAGATATGCTTCATACATCATTATCTGATGTTTCAATCAAACATTTCTGACAAGTTACGGACGTTAAAGAATGTTTCTTACATATAAATTTATGACACTGGATACATTTTTGTGTGGTCCTTATGTTATCTCAAAGCTTGCATCTGCCGCACTTTCGATTCTCTTGTGATGCTTCTTTATTTCTGACAAGAACATACTTTGTTAGGAAAATTCGAATGTCTTCAGGCAAAGAAATGATCAACAACGGAGGAATACATCTGACTCTCAGGCCGGTTGTATTTTGCTTCAGATGAATTTTCAGTGAGAAAGTGATTTCTGTGTACTTTGTACACCAGCGCGCCCCGCGGGAGGTTGAAATTCTATGAGGCTTCTTTGAGAATTTTAACGAAACTCCCAAGTCTCTGACGAATTGATTTTTTTTTAACTCTTCAAGAACTGTTTGTGTTCTAAAAAAAGTTCTTTTTTCAGAATTCAATTGGGACTCTTGTGTGCTATCTGGGAAAAGATCACACACAGCACTCGTCCTCTAAAAGATATCTTCAGAAATAATGAGGAACAATGCAAGAAGTCTTATGCAACATGAATAGACATCTTTTAGAAGTCTTAAACTGTTCTTACTTCTAAAAGATATCTTCAAGAATGTTTTCAGAAACCTTTTAGAAATTTCTGGAAGATGTCTTTTAGAGAATTCTACAAAGGTTTCTGAAAAAGTTCTCAAAGGTATCTTTTAGAAGTAAGAACAGTTTAAGACTTCTAAAAGATGTCTATTCATGTTGTATAAGACTTCTTGCATCATTCTTAATTATTTCTGAAGATATCTTTCAGACAACGAGTGCTGTGTGGGATGTGTTTTACCTCCTTGGTACACAATATACTATTATTACTCCTCAATTCACTAATTCGTCCCTGGTGGAAATATTTCTCCGAATTTTCTCTGATTTTTTCCGAATTTTTCTTTGATTTTGTTCGGGAATTTCTCCGAATTTCATACCAAATTGAGACGTTTCTCCGAAACACTTTGCTCATAGTCACTTCTCCGATTTATCCAGATTTCCTCTAAATTTCATATTGAATTCACGAATTTCTCCGAAATACTCCGCCTCAGATGATTTTTCTGAATCAAAAGTTCAGATTTTGGGAGGGTCTTTTTCATATATCTGGAGGGGCTCTTTCGCCGGAATTTTTAATGCATTTCCAGCATTCTATTTCAACGAGATATAAAAGTAGATTCATGCTTTGCACAGTTTGTGCAGCATAACTCCGATTATCCATCGATGAAATACATTGGATGTTGAAATTCAATGCATTTTCCCAGCTCTGGAGGTATTGAATTACAACGCTTAAGGTGCATTTAATCAACGCCCTTGGATATATAGAAACGATGCATCGAGGAGGATTAAAAGCGTACGTACTTCACTCTCTATGATTTGACGATAATTGAAACGAGGCAACTAATTAAAGAAAAAGTACACATCGATATGCAACGTATCAAATTAATTAATCATTCTTCAATATCAAACCTGAGATATCCGGCTAGATGTGTATTTTACATAAAAGATTGGAATCTATTCTCTCGGCATCTAACTTTGCAAGTACATGCAGCTACCATTTAAGGAGAAGGAAAAACTTCAAGCAGGTCACGCGCGTGTCTCTCCGCATAATATAACACGTGCTTATGCATTGAGTATTGTGGATCATCACGCAACGAGCAAAATATCAATCTCGGAACTTCTTCCTTTTCTTTCATCTCCTACGTAGAAGTGTATGCATAAGCATCTACACATACGTAAACACGTATGCACATGGTTGTTGGTACATAAGACTTCCCCACATCTTTAATTTGTCCAATGCGTATTCTACAATGACTTGTTCAAAACGTGTGTACATAAGCGTAGCCTTGTTGATTCCTCTATGGAGACGATATAATATGTCATTAGAATATATTCTCTATTTCGAAATCATTAGTCGATATCGTAACTGACCTTACATCAAAGAACAACTTTTCTTGTTAGGATAGTAAGATCTCCAATTCTTACAAAACTTCCTGCTCGATCTATACCCTGAGAAGAGGAATTGTTTTTTGTCAAGCGCGCCGGGAATTTGGCAGGCATGCAGTTGAGTCAACAGAATAACGCTTGACATCAATTTTCCGTCATTTGGTACGAATATACACTTGTGGTTGAGTCAACCCTGCAGCGGTATTGTAACTAAAATGAGATGCGCGTTCCAATCAATCACTAGGTCATTGATGGAAACACAACAAATTTTGAACTTACCATTCCCAGCAGTTGTTTTAATCACATATTGAAGTGATTAAAATGCATGCAGGTGTAATTGGAAAGGATGAACATTTGGGATAACATGCTCATCCCATTGCCTCCAGTGAGTTGGTTAATCGAACTAATATTCAATAAGTTTGACTGTAAATTGGCGGACTTGAAACAACCTCATCAATGTGATCGCTGTTAATGTGTCATAAAATCCATTTCACCCAAAAAAAAATTGATACAGATACACACAAGTGTTCGTTGAATACAGAATTATTTCCTATTCATATGAAAAAAAAACACGCGAATTCATGTAGAATGATATCATATGATTGTATTTCCTGGGTCGGATAAATCATACTTAAAATGGCATTTCTGGGTGGAAGTTATTAATCAGTCTTCATAGCTCAGTAGGTAAAGCGCTTGTCTACAAGACTGGAAGTTGTGAATTCGGTTCTCGTCAACGGTGGCGCGAAATTTTTATTTCAAAATTCCTTCACAAAACATTGTCCAGCAAAAACAATTGATCAAGTAATCCATGCCTCACGGACGGAAGCGGCAAAACGACTCTCATCGACAAAACGGGTGAAGATAAAAGATGACGAGATGGTGGTAGAGGAGCCAACAACCATTCCGACAACAAGACTAAAACAAATTCCGAAAAAATTGTGTGAATTCAGTCGGAAAACCCGGCTGAGAAACCTTGTTTTTTCCTTATTTGATCATTGTATTGAATTGCTCTACTGTATTCAGCGAATAACTTATGGAATTGAATAGATTCAACTGCGATATTGTTGTAAAGGCATATCCCGGATAGCATCGGGAAGTTTTCTGAACGTTCATAAAACGTACTTGCTCTCACAGAAAACGTCCAAATAAAATCCCAGGACGTTCTAAAAACGTCGCATGTATGTCCCAAGGACATAAAAATGTTCTGTGATGTTCAATTTATGTCCACCATGCGACGTTCTGGGGACGTGTTCAATGAAGATGTCAATGACGTTCTGCGATACTACGCGTATGTTTGTATAGGTTAGTTTTCATGAAAGTACGTTTGGGAAACGTAACGAGAACGTCCCGTGGTAGATGAAAAAGACGTACTGGGAACCTATTCAGGTGCATCAAAAATGAACGTTCTCTGAACGTATTTAAACTCCACGGAGACGAAGCGCGCAAAACTAAGGTTATGTTTCTAAAACGTCCACAGGACATTCAATGCTGTCTGGGATAACATCCAATCAAATGTTAAATGTTGTTATTTAGATGTGTTTTGATTCAATACAAATATGTTTTACGTTGTTTCAAAACACAGAATGACTTGAATCAAGTTCTTAAGAATTACAATTAAATCCTTAAGGTTTGACTCAATTTTTCGCGGAATTGAGACAAGTAATTTTCTAAACCCACAAGGCAGTGCAATCAACTCCTAGATTGATTTCGCCGTATCACAGTGGGCCAGATCACACTAAAAACTGGCCAAAATCCAAATTTTCGGCAGAATCGTTTGAAACTCAGTTTACAGGGGTTTTTGGAGTCGCTGATCACGAATCTGAAATCAAATTGTGAAAATTCAAGATGGCGTATGCGATATGGCGGATAGAAAATTCAAAATTGATCGAATTCCCTTGAAACTCTCCAATCAGGGATTTTCAGGATAGCTGATTTCTAATTGGGAGTAAAAAAATTTCAAATCAAGGATGGTGGTCGAAAATTTACACACATAATTATAAGTTAACAAATATGTATCAGAATCCCCTGAAATTCACCACTTGAAGGTTCTTAGAGTGATTGATTTTCGGATTTCAAAATTCAGATGCATATCCTCTACTTTTAGGGTACCGGTGCCCCTAAAGCGGCTAAAAGTACTTTTAGCGGTACTTTTAGGTGCCGGATGGATGTATGGGCCTGGATGGGCCTGGGCCAGGGGCCTCGAGCTCCTGGGGGGGCCTCAAACTTTTCAAAGTCAAAAAGAAAGAGAATACCCTAAAAAAATTTCCTTACAAGGGGCCTCATATGCTCAAGCGCCCAGGGGCCTCGATAACCATTAATCCGGCACTGATCACTCCCAATGGAATGATAACTATTGAATTAACTCAATATATCTATTGAACGTAATTGGACTCATACCTTATCCCTATACTTATTTTCACGAAATTCCGAAATCGACTTTCAGCCAGCTTCGAAAGTGATATGACTCACTGTGCGCCATATTGAATCTACAAATCCAAATTTGGTTTTCTTAATTCCAAGTGTGCAATCAGCACCCTCCAAAATCTCCGAGCGACGAAAATGTTGAGCGAATTCTATGGATTTAAAAATGTCCGTCCAGCATATTAGACCCGCCATTTTGAATTTGATATTTCAATTACCAAAATCGTAATGAGTCACTTCGGAAAGCCCCTGGGTAACAAGTTGCAAAATGTTCTGGTGCGATTTTAAATTTTTATGATTTTTCCTTGTCATCTACTCCACAGTGAATGGGGTTTACACAACATATTTATACTTTATCGGATGTTTTCTGCAAGAATCGCAAAAAAAGCGCCGATTGAATTTCTAGTACACAACGATGGTAACACATTAATCCTAGTCTGGTGTGAATTGAACGCGGAACGTCGCGGAACGACCTCTTGATAGCGTGGACAAAATGAAAATTACATACACTGAGAAAACAGATATCTTGAAAAATACCATAATTTATGGATTTTCAGCGCTGGTCTGACCCGAGTCGGAATATTCACTTGCATGAATCTCTAAAAGTACCATAATTTCTTGGACTTTTTGGAATAAGTATGGTACCTTCCGTATAAAAGTCCGAGACATTATGGTACTTTTAGAGGTTTTTTCAGGTAAATAGTTAGACTCGGTCAGACCAGCGCGGAAAATCCATAAATTATGGTACTTTTTAAGATACCTTTTTCTCCGTGTAGAAAATATTCATAAAATCATGCACCCATGCCTTGTAACACATCGTTCTCCTCAGCTGGATTAAAATACTTAGAAATTTTCAACATAGCTTCATTCACTTTTGATATGCAATTATTCATTTCCAAATTACCACCAATGGAACACTAATGTTTGGATCCCCTTAATATATTCACCAAGTGCACTTGAACTTATATACTTCATCCCCACACGGAAAGAAAAATCTTGGGTTTTTTTACATGAAAGGCAACAATCAAGCGTTTATAGCGCCAAGTGCATGCCCCAAATGCCAAAGCTCCATGCATTTTTTCCACGGCGACTCGCGTTTGAAGCATGAACTCCGTGCAATAAACGCTCGGTCGTTGCCATGGGTTATTCGCTCAGAACCCTTCGTGTAAAAAAACCCACGATTTTGTTCTCCGTGCATAAACTTGTTTTTAAAAAATCTGGACTCGACTTTTGGCCAGTTTTTCCAGTCATCTGGCCCACTGTGCGTACCCAAATGCGCGGTGCACTTGAGACAACTGAAACTCAATTGAATCAAATCATCCTTTTTCTCAGTGTATTAACAGTTTGTACTGATTTTATATACACGGAGAGAAAGGAATAGTGATAATCACTAAGCTGATAGTAAAATATGGACAGACGAAACTGCGTAATCGAAACAACTAAACTTAAATTAACGAAATGTTCAATTATAATAACTAGGCGATTGATTGTAGTAACCTAATGTTTGGTCTGTCCATATTTACTATACCAGTTTTCTCCGTGTATGTTTTTGCAAATGACGTTTTCAAAATACGCAGTTGAACTTGTATTAGAAATGTTCACGTATGCCTTTCCTCCATCTTACACATTCTCAACTTAAAAATAGAGTTCGAAATCTGAAGCTCACGTACGTATACGTTGAACTGCTATATTTAATCTCTTTAACTCATCGAGACATATAAATGGGACTGCTTTTCACGAAAATAAACATTCCTTTTCGGAAAAACTTTTTTCATGTGAAATCATTTCATAGTTTGACTAAATGTTGTATGCATATCAAATTTTTCCAGAATTACTGCAAAGCTACTGTATTTGGACTCATCTTATATAGTTTGTATAAAACTTGAAAATCTGATGAAGTCGACATTAGTGGTAGTGAACCAACGGCGGATTGATGTAATTCTTGATTGACGTTATTTTTGATTCGAATATCTTCCATATTAAAAATTGATTGGATCGCTCCCAATTATGCGATTTATCTACTCAAATATTTGATAAAACAATTCCCTGGAAAGGTATGTCGATCCGCCGCTAGTTTCAGCTTCATTAAAATTTGTATTATCATATAAATATTATCATTTCAATTAAAATTTACTTGACGACTTATGAAATCTCATTCGACGTAATCGAATATTGAAATACCCTGTGAAAAATATGGAGAGTGTTCGCTCGCTTCAGTGGTGGATTGCATTTCTTGATCAAAGGGGCATTGATTTTTCAATAACAGGAGATTTTTCTTGAATTTTAAGGAACTGGTCTGTTTTCGGGAGGTTGAATTCTCTAGAAAGTAAAAAAAAACTCTGGCAAACCATAAGGGAAGGTCAGCTCAGATGGACCAATTTCCTGCTACCATTGGATGGGGGAGGGGGAGGGGGGGGGGGGATTTCACAATTAACTTTTTATTTGCAATTCTTATGAGCTTTGTAGCTTTGAGTCCGAGGCACCTGGGACAAACGATGTCCTTGAAGTTTGAATCGTTTACAGAAACGGAACGAAAATTCTAACTCACAAGATTTGATAAATCATCGGTGTTTATGTTGTCAAATCAACTCTTCGGAGTTGGAAACATCGTTTAAAGAATGTACTGCCAAATTTTTGAGATCCAACAACTGAATATTTCGTCATTTGATTACCAATTCGTTCCAATAAACGATTCAAACTTCAGTAACATGGACAAACGCCGGAGATGTTGAGATTCAAAGATTCATATGTATTTTTTTGTCAAAATATGTTTGTATTTGTTGAAAATGCTTTTTGTTTTCTGATAAATGACGAGTCCGAAATCAATCAACTCCTTCTAATATAAAACCGATTCTCAATGGGAAGAGTTCTTGATAAGCACCATGTGATGAATAACACTGTAGAAAATATTTACCAAAAAATCATAGTAATGAAGTGGTAACACTTGATCTGTAAATTCATAGAAGAGAATTACTGTGAAATTCTTTTGGAAAATTCATCCTAATTTGACTACAACGCAAAATAAGCCAAACGCAAAAAATTCAGTATGATTTTTCTAATCATATGCATTATTCAATATAAACGAAAATTTAGTATCGAGAATTTCAGGTCTTTGGTTTTTACGGTGTGATATTCTCATGAAAGAGTTGTATCTAAGAGGTGAATCTGAGAATTTTTCAGCCATGCTCGAAGGAAAAAATGATTAATTCAAAATGGAAACAGGCTCAAATGAGAATTTGTCTCCATTAAAAACAAAACCATTTCGATCATGTATACAGTAATACAAACAGAAGGGATCCAATAGTAGTGAGATGAGGCACATAAAACACCTCATTGTATATTCAGGTCGATGAAAGCCATCATTTAAGATCATCTTCCTGCTGATCTGCATCGCTTAATCTTCTTATCAATTCAGAATAGAGAATAGAACCATACCTGCGATCTTCATACATTTATCGCAGAAGAGCACAATAATTCTTGGCTCTCTAAAGATCGATGACACGAAAGTACGTCAAGTTTTTTCACGTTTCCTATAAAGCGCTGGAAAACAATTTGCAATAATAAAGTTCTTAGCAAACTGAAGTTTTTTTGGATCATCGTTCGCGCTTTATTTGTATTTGACTTGGATTTCTTATCAATGAATCATAAAGTACCATGATTCTAACCCTATTATCGTTACTGAATGGAATTATCACGATTTGAAGCTAGAGACAATTGAATGATTCCCAGCCAGGAGGCAGATGTCAATATGATATCAAATCGATATCGAACTGGTTGATTTTCATCGAATTTCGATCTAATTTTGATACGCTAGATACACTGAGAGAAAAGTTTGTTTGTGACAAAGAAGGCTTATTAGTTATAAACAAACCATCATTTCGGTCTAGCTAACAAATCTTATTTGGTGAAATAAATTTGGAATACTTATTTCTAAGTGTATCGATTCGATATGGAAACGATATCGACAGATTCTCATTCCTGGCTGGGTTCTTTGATCTTAGATTGAAAACATACGCTGAAAAAGACAAAAAAATTTGTGAAGAAAATCCCGACACGATTCATTCCATTAATTAATCGTTACAACCCCCATTGGCCATCCACCTCAGCCGATTTCGCTCCAGTTAAAGTCGGAGTGAATGGAGTTTGAAGCAATGATGATTTTTGTCAACATATGTGTCTATTTGTTTGTTTGTTTTTTTTTCTCATCCAATCAAATATTTTGTCAACAGATGTTTGTTCCTAGAAATTAACATACCTGCATGATCGATCAAGATTCGTGAGGTGGCGTTTCGAAGAGGAAGCACGTTAAACGGGCGTCACCTTTAGCCTCTGACGAACGATGTACTACTGTCAGCATGGGAAACAGAGGATTGAAAGAAAGAGAGAGAGAGGGAGGATCATTACCATCCGGTGTATTGTACAATGTAACCCCAATATTATACAACCGTTGATAAGGGTGTCCCCACTTCATCTGTTTGACCATTGAATTTCATTTGGATAAGAGTGATAACGTGCGAAAAAAACACAGCTCATTTCGATAACGAACAATCGAGCGATTAACCAACTGATCATACTCTTGAGTGTCAATTAGTATTCGATTTGATGCGTCGTTACGATGATTCTTCGACTATGCGTAGGAAAATTATTCGCGTTTGGATGTTACGTGAACAATTGAGACCGCGATGGAGATATTTCAGTTCCAATCTTTATGAATGTTCTATGAAGAATAATTATGTTTTTCTATAAAATTACTTGTGAATTACTGAAAAAATAATTACACTTTCCACGACGAATTTCCAATTGTTTTCAATGGATCATATAAGAATTATTTCAATCTTGGAATGATTCCATATGATGCATTGAAAACAACAGAAGGAAAACTTTGGAAAGTGTAAAATAAAAAGATGTGGTTAATATAAAATTTTTATTTTTACATAATTCTGCACGTGGTGAGTGATGATGGTGAAAGTGAGCGAACTTGAAGTGAAAGAATATTTTTTTGTTGAAGAAGGGGTAGTAATTAAACTCCAAACTCTATGTTTAGATCCATTCTGTAAGAAATATTTATAGGGAACTTCGCACCCACGTACAATGCGATTAATCGATTAATTGTTCGATTGCGATAAATTGACCGCATAATCCTAATATGAAGTCATTAACATATAAATCGTATGGAAAAAATCCTACACGGAGAAAAAAAATTCGCTTCTTGTTATACGAATTTGCTGAAATGAAAGAGAATTGATTACTTATCGGATCAAGCTCCATCAAACTAACGAAAAACAGGTCATTATAACGAATCAATTTGTGGAGATAGCGAATTGTCATCGTCGAGTTATTCAATTTACTCAGCAAAAACGGATTCGTTATATGAAACGTGAAGTTGCGAATACATTGCTGTAAATTAAATTGCCTTTTGTCAGGGTTTCACACTATATGAAATTCCTTTCTGGATTCACCAGGATGCACATGGAATATTGTTTAATGGGCTTGTTTTATTCCAGTGAAAGTTTTCTATAAACAATTTACATTGATGAACTCTACATGGGGATTTTGATCAACGAATTTTGTCATAGTTGAAGCATTGAAATTTGGTTTTAAATTACTTGCAAACAATTAATGATTGTTCGCGTTGTTAGAACAGCAATATCACAAAGTTAAGGGAGTACTAGCGCCATGATACGTGATTTTGAACATCGACTTACCCCAGTGGAAATGAAGGGTATCCACAAAGCATGAAGGAAGCACATACGAGACGGAAAAATTCTCAATTCCCTCTTCTTGAAGCATTTGCTGCCCGCTTGCTGTGGAGTTATGGAATCATACGTTTCGTATACGCTTCATGCACTTTCGATCTCATTTCGCACACGATTCATGAGACCTGATAGTAACTTATATCAAGCGTGTGTGGAACATATCTGTTCTGACTCCAAATAATATCTTTGAGCGGACGATACCAACGACGATCCGTGGCTTAGCGGATAAGACCCTTGTTTTATCAAGTTTTCATCAAGTTGAAACAGAAATATATTCTTTCTTGAATTCGAAGAATGTGATTTCAATTCGATGAATAATTTTTCCATTGAAATGAATGACTTTTTCCATTGGAAACAAGATTTATCAGAATGAGGGTAAAGAAATTTTCTTCAAGTTCAAAAAATTGGGTTCTCAGTGCAGGGAGATCAAAATGTGTGAAATTCAAATTCTTGTTTTCACAGTGGATATTCATATCAATTTGATCTCAAAAATTGTTCGAAATCTCAATTGAAACTCAAATGTTTCATCTACAATGCAGAGATTCGATCATCCCAAAAATATCAAGGATAATTTAAATGCAGTTGAAAAAATAGACATTTTTCCGTGCCTGATAAACGCTGACAACATTTTCAAGAGGGTCTTGTCATCCTACGTATTAAATATTGTAGCAAAGTGCAATCCAGAGTGCACGATGCAACTCTGATCAGTTCTTTTGTACCTTAACTAATAAATTTACGTGCCTTCCTCATAACATAATGGATCTAATTTTATTTCTCAAGATCTCGTTTCTCTGATTTGGGATCTTTTATTGATTTTTAATTTAGGCGAAATGTTTTGAAAGGGTTCTGATAATAACCCAGGTGGAAATTGACGATTGGCACTAGGATGGCGCAATACTGACAAAGATTTGCCGAGCCTTGGCGGTTAGCAAGGTGCAAGCTTGGAATGATAACATCGTTACAGGCTCCATTGATGTATTCTGCCAATCACGGACCAACATTGGTACGATTATGGCAGTCAAATCAGCCATCATTGGCAACCCATGAAAAAATTTGTCGTTCGATCTAAATCCAAGATTGGATCATGCTTGTACTCATTACGAACCAAGACTGTTAGACGAATTTTTTTATGGTCTGCCAATGGTCAGATGTTTTATGTATTTAAAGGAGGTACCATCATTTATTACACATAAATGATATTGACTGCTAAATTTGAGTCAATACTATAATAGTACTGAGTCAATATTCGGCCAAGATTGATTCAACGTTGCGACAATCCCGCGTCAACGTTGAGCCAATGTTGTGCCGATGTTCAACTCTATGTTGAACGATTGCAAAAATATAATAAAAATTCAAAGTCATATATTTCCGACATCGATTGCTTCCCCTCCACACATGTTGAGAAGTACAGCCCGCACCTGAAATATTTTATACAACCAGGGCCACAGAATAACCTGTATACATTGAAACGAAGAAACTCATTTGATTAATTCAATACAAGATGTGTTTATAAGTTTCATATAACTCCATGATTACTGGTTACCTTACAAATCAATTACATCAAGTATAATTCAAATTCTGATGTTCACGAGTCCATGGGTCTGCACAGCTAAAATCTCTCCTGCGATGAAGGACCTATGATGAAGACAACAATTTTCAAATCAAAAGGTTATATGATGCTTATATATCAACCGCATAGTTCGTTGAGCGCTTGCGGAATTTTTGTATGGAGACGTATAATTGAGGATCGTGGCTAGCCTGAGCCAAGCTTTGACCAGGCTTGGCACTGCATTGGGTACTCATTTCTTCTAAACGTTATCAACGTTTGGATTAATATTCAGCCGTGCTATGAAATTGTTCGTATGAAGTTAATTTCTTTTATCCAAACGATATTGGGACAACGATGAACCATGATTGGCACAATCTTGAGCCGATGATGGATTGATCATTGGAAATTATGATTCCCAAAATTGGTGCAACATTGTGCCACTTGTCAGTCAACGTTGGCTCGATATAGATTTCCAAGCCTTGGATGTCAGCATTGCACCTATCTATTTTCCATCGTCAGTATTGGCGCAAGCAAGAAATTTCCACGTGGGAATATACCAGTGTGAGAATCTTTGTCAATTCTTGAGAAGGATCGAGGTGAATCTCATTAGATTTAATAGATGAATTTTCAGTCGAGAATGGAAAGCAGATGTCACGAGCTTTTGTGTATATCATAAGATTTGTGTTCCATTTAAATTTCTCCTGAATGTTGTTCTCATCATTACCGCGTCAACAGAAAATTTTAGGATTTATTCTTGTGTTAGATCCTCGGCGTGTCTTAGCAGTAGGCTGATTTCGGCCATTTTTTGGTCTAAAATATGCAGGATTCATAAAAATAAGAGAACCAGCGTCAGTATTGGCTCCAAAGTTGGCATCAAATTATGCAGTGGTTCATTGTCCGCAAAAAGTCGGTCGAGCGCAGAAATATGGGCAGAGCCCAAAATTAAGTGTACTTTCGTTTTCTTAGCCATCCAGTTTGAACACGGGGCGCTTATGAAATTTTCGTACCGGCCGCTAATACCTCTCGGGCCGACGCTGATCCGCATGTCCTGTTTGTCGCGTGAAATTGATGTAAATACCTAATTTGATTTGAATTTTCATCCAAAGTGGTAAAAGGCAAGGTCCATTAGACCTGAAAGTCAGTTTAAAAGGCAATACCAGTGTGAGCGGTTGAAATTTAGGTGTTTTTTTTGGAATGTTATGAGAGTAAAGTATCCTATCAAATGTTCTGCAAGTTTCAGGATATATTAACTTACGACTAAACTATCCCCAGTAGAAATTTTGGATGGGAAAATACCAGGGCCTGACGAGGCATGCCTGATTTCCTATCAGGTCCTCATCAGTTTTCGTTACGGTTTTCCCTATTTCGCTCGATTTTGTGGGAATCTCATCCGTACCCTATTGTATCCCTGCGTTACAACCCTATTTGAATCCTATTCAGGAAATCAGATAATCCCCTTGTGAGGACCTCATAGGATTTTCCTTATTCACGGTTTCCGAATTCTAACCTGATCAGGACCTTAATGAAAATAGGGGATGCCTGATCCAATTTCTACTAGGGTTGTTATATAATTTTTTTGTATAAAAATATTAGAATACGAGCAATTTATGCGCTGCTTTCTGAGGGGTCAAACAAAAAAGTTTTCCCACTGCAGCCATGATTCCGGTCGCTTGTGTGGCTAAAATCAAAATAACCAAAAATGACGTTAAACTAGAAGCCCTAAGAGAAAAACAAACGTAACCAGAGGGTTCCGCCCCTGACTGCTGTGCTTCGCTCCGCTTATTTTGAACAGATCGTGGCGCACGTATGCTCGCTTCGCTCGCATCTCAAATTAAACTATTTATTGAGCTTCTAAACTATTACTCAATTCAGATATGTAGGGATATACAGAGAGGCACTCATCGGTTCTTCACTCAACTAAAATAAATTTTCACCTATAATATTCAGAGAGCCTAAGAGTGATTGCCTACCATGCTGTATATCATCTTCAAATAAATGAGGAACATGTTTCTACCCAAGTACAGAATTTAAACAACTGCAGTTGTCACAATGTTAACGAGCTTTTGGAAAGCGTTCGGATGCAAAATGCTGCCACGCGGAGATCAAAATCCTAATTTTTTTGGACATGTCATGAATATTGTTAAAAGTTATTCCTGTCCATTTCCACAAACCTGCCAAATTTCCATATTTTTTCTCATGTTCTGAGGAAAGGATGGGGAAAAAGTAATGAAATTTGGCAAGGATGAGAGAAACTTCCCTAATAGGAATAAAAATTCACAGGGAATTCGCCAAAAGTTAGGACCCACACAGCACCACAGTTCCAGAAGAATTCATAACGAATTCTCACTGAACTGATTTTGTCCATTATGAGGTCTCTAAGAATTCTTCTGGGACTGTGGTGCTGTGTGGAGAGTTACATCATGAAAAAATCCACTCCCTTATAAGCAACCTTATTTCAAACACATATCAGATGTATTTCAGCCTATTAACTGTTTCCAAATGGATATCAACAAATGGATATTAACTATTTCGAAGGAACTTCAAAATGTTGCGGGATCGAACCTAAAACACATCCGTGATGATATTCTTTTATAGCCGTTAGAATATTATAATATGAGTCGGATTACCTTCACACAGTTATGAAACAGCCAAGAATCAGTCTTGAAATGGTTTCCAAACAGTCAGCAGGGCAGTTTGATGGAATATCAGATATGCTGTTATCACCTTGAGAACAAATCTATGACCTGGTCAGACCAATTTCGAAAAAGTCTTCGGACAATTGTGACATAATCGTGAAACAATCATCCAATAATATCCAACTCATTCACTGGATTAATAGCAATAGAATTCTGAAAATGATTCACGACGCATCTCCCCAACAGAACCAAAATCTACGTACGTCCAGGGAACGTCCAAATACGTCTCTCAGATGTCCCGCGGAAGTTCAAATGTCCGCCGGACATTCGAAGCTCCAAAGAACGTCTGAGAGACGTATTTGGAGGTTCCCTGGACGTACACGGAGTTTAGGTTCTGTTGGGGCTGGGTCATCCAATTCTAATATGTTCCGAAGAATTTCCAATATTATCGTTAATTATTTTCAAAGCTGAATAGTTTGTTTATGGAATTCAATGGTTGTCTTACGAATAGGTATTGAAATGCTAAAAATAAAAATGTTCGTGTGAGAATTTAGTCAACTAGCCTCGATCTTCCCTGCATTAGCTGAATACTTTTTCTTACGAATGTTCACAGGAAACAAATTTACAGGAACAATGTTCTAAATTTTCCTTCCTGTATTTTTGCATAGAAACCAGTTTTAAGTGTTGGCATCGGTCTTATAGTGACATTCTATCGATAGACTTAATTGAAAATAGACTTAAATGGTTTTATTGTTATTATGTCCGTCAAAGTGATATATTTATTGTATTCATTTACCTTTTCGATATTCGATTAAGTCAGACGCAACGTTTGATGACTGTTCTAATTGGGTATCATTGATCCTTCCGTATGATGCAAAAGCATTCAAAGAATGACCTTTTACATTCACCTTGGTACAAATTACATCAGCACTTCTCTGGGCCATTGCTAGGCCTAGCAAGTCTTTCGCAAGGGCCTGGTGAGGGATTTGCTAGAAACTGCCAACGATGATTTCTACCAGGAAATTACCATGCAAAGAATGGCAAGGTTGGAATTCTTATCCATGACCATGATGTAAGAGTGATACGCATTCAATGATACATTATATACAGTGATAATGATTAGAAATTCATTGAGCACTGAAATGGTGAAGAAACAATTGTCCGAGGCAACGAATTATGATATATAATCCAAAAATTTGTATGGAAAATCATACATCACTTCCGTTTGTTCCTATTATGTTTGAGGCTTCGAAGAAATCCGAAATCGACAAAATTCTATTTCTCCCCCATATGTCCTCAAATACGTTTAACATTTGATCCGGAAGACCAGCAAAACCAGGGAAAAAAATTCGTCAAGATGAAGAATGAAGAATATAGCCCGTTAGAACTCATCAAAACACACATTTTTCCCACGAAAATATGTTCTCTGCCATCAATAGTTTGGGAGATAAAAATTAAAAAGGGAAAATTTTCATTTACTCAAAATCAATAAAATTCGAATTATATTTTGCGATTACTCGGCGAGAAGTAATTGGAATGACATGAAATTTAGTACACAGCTTCAGTACCCTGTTACAAATATTCTATAAAATCTCATTGACGAATGACAAAATGAATAGGTACCAATGGAATTTAATGATATTTAATTATGAATGTCACCATTCGTAATGGGATTTAATAGAATATTTCTACCAGGTTAATGATTCCCGGAGACAACTACACTGGGAAAAATAATATAGTTGAGTTAGCATTGACGACCAATGTAGTCAAATTAGGTCTAGTCTAGCATGAAATCAATGTTAACCGTTAGAGCGCCGGGGTTTTGAAAAAATGTGCACCTCAAAACCTACCTTTGAAACCTTTGCACATGAATTCACAAGCAATTGAAATTTTTACAAACTGAATATAAAAAAAATTTCATCTTCCTACGCCTCTAGGCGTTTTCCGGCGCTTTAAAGGTTAATTCAGCATGGTTCGATGTCATGCCAGAATAGAATTAAGTAGATTGGTTATCAATGCCAGTGCAACCTTGTTTCCAGGTTGGATCAGCATTTTTTTCCTCAGTGTAGTGAGTTAAATTTGTCACAAGATCTCATCATCCAATGGATATTTGATAATAAACAAATGCCGCTGAGAGCACGCGCTTGCGCGTTTCCACGGAAAAATGTATCGAGGGAATTTTCGATTTGTTTGTCAATGTTCGAAGAAATTTTCCTGAAATTTTCAGATCAATCGAATGAACAATGAGGGAGATATTGAACATTGTTTACAATGGTGCGACTCGCTCCCCGTCACGGCAATGCTACTGAACTACGATACACGAAGCTATATGCTGGACGCCATTGTAAACAATGTTCAATATCTCCCTCATTTTTGACCCAATGGATCTGAAGATTTCAGGGAAACTTCTTCGAACATTGACAAACAACTTAGTCATTTTGAGTTTCACCAAATCGAAATTGCCTCGACACTTTTTTCCGTAAACTCGCAAGCGCGTGTTCTCAATAGCATTTGTTCTTCATCAAATATCCATTGGATGATGAGATCTTCTGACAAATTCAGCTCACTAGTTGTCTTCGGGGGGGATCATCACTGAAGCTGTATACCAAATTTCGAGTCATTCCAATCGCTTCCTGTGATGGTCTCATGATGGTCCCATATGAGTTTCAGTTAAACTAATTGAGAGGGGGAGAAAATTCTTTTTTCGGAATCAATATTTGTAGAAATTATTTCGGAGCATGCCTTCATTATATTGTAATAGTTCCTGAAATTCCCCACACAAATAATAAAATTGCTGTCCCAGTGAAAAAGTTGCTATTTTAGCTAACTTTACACAGCGAAATCAAATGTCGTTGTCACAACCACTTCATGTGGTCCGTGTAAATTTATACTTGAATCAGAATTTCAATGTTGATCATTCAAGGAAATTTGTTTGGAAAAGAGAAGCCTTTTTTGAAATGGGAAAAGAAGGAAAAAAAAGTTTCCGAGAATTTGAATACAAGAAGGAATTGAATTTGCCTGAATTTAAGAAATCAAGAGTTCAGGATCTGAAAAATATTGTTGGAATAAATTTTCAATAATATCACTACACAATGAGTATGTTGTTTGATACCGATTTTATGTATCACGTTACTCACCGTCAAAGAAAAATGTTAAGAAGTGACCTTCCATTCAGTTCTGCGATAGCAATGATTCGATCCTTTCTATTTTTTTACCATTGTATTATTTTACCACCGTCATCTTTGCGAATGTCAAGTTGAGAAATGAGACATTTTTTTCATTCTTTTTATCAAACGAAAGTATAACGCATTATTTACCTTCCCGATAGGCGTGTATGCAGATAACAATCTTATTTCTTATGGAGTCTCGTAACTTACCGTTTTGTGCCTGTTTTTATCTGATACAACTGATTGTCATTGAAGATTTGCTATTATTATTGATTCCTATATTCTCACGCTCAAGTAATAAGAATCTTCATAAAAAAAACCATTCCACGTACTTGTAAAACATTGATGCCAAAAGAAAAGTGAGATTAGTCCTGTATCTGTAAAATGAATTTTTAATGATTGGAATAATTGGCTAAAACCATGCTTCTCCACGAATTTCCGTGTATTTCTGATCCTTCGCATTTTTTTTCAAGGAGAGAGCAATATTTAGGATCGAAATATTTGAAAATGTATTTTTATTCATAGTACAACTTTCAAAAATCAATAATTCTTAAACGTCTTATTTTAATCTGACATTGATCCTTCATTTTACAGAATTGCAGTACTGTTTTATAGAAGCTATTCTTTGCAGGAGAGGGAGAATTTAACAGCGAACCTATTCTGTTATCTCTACCGTGATTGATGTATATGACGATGGCTCAAATCCAAAAATCTTTCATATCAACAATTGGTAAGAGTATCGGGAAACTGTGGAAGAAACATAGATCTTTCACTGAACAGTTACCTACATTTTGAATGAATGATATTCAATATCGTATGTCGGTAAAATAGATAAGTTGGAGATCTTTATTTAAAAATATCTCATTGATATATTACAGTAAGACGTAGAATCATGAACTTTTTCTCTTGAACCTTCGAAGATATGTACACTGTAAATGGTGTGGAGTGGGAATGACACTGAAAATATTCCCTAGAAATTCAACTGGGATCGCAATGTTGAAAATAACTCGATTTGAAATCGAATGACCACAGTTGGGTTTGGATTCGAGACCATTTGAGATGGAATTCATTTCACACACGCGAGAAAATTAGATAGCTGTGGCAGCTACTTACTTTTTCAGCATCCTTTTTCACTGAATTCAAATAATTCATCTGTTGAATTTTTGCTGTGGCTTCTACATTTCTGGCTCCTATCGCGTGGGGGAGTAGCTGTGATAACTAAAAAATAGCCCCTGTAGCTAATTTTTTAGCTATTCAAATGATAGCTTATTATCATTTTTTTCTTCACACCGCTGATTTTTTTCATTTCATGAATCATCAATCACAATGTTGAAATGGTAAAATTCAAGATGCAAAAGTCAAAACTTTTTGTTCTTGATAGGGATATGCGAATTTTTTGGATAAAAAAAGTGTCTGATTTTTATCGATTGCCATAAAATTTTGATCGAAATTAGAAAACCCTGATAAAAATGAATCTCCGCATTTCTCCGTATTCTTCTAATTGTCCGAAATCTAACAAAAATGACAAGAAATGAAGAAATTTCTGTGAGATTTCGAACGTTTTCGAAGAACTGCAGAAAAATGCCGAGATCATTTTTATTAGGGAAGTATTTTATGAAAAAATTCCTTTTCATAAACAATTCTGATACACTTATATTTTTGGATCACTAACAAACTTGTGTAAGATCAATTTTGAGCAGTCAAAAATTTTGTGTAGGATAATACATCATGATAGGTTTCTTTTTGTGTAGGATCGCTGAAACCGATAAAAATTTGTTTATGATCATTTTTGTGTTGGAAAAGTTTTTGTAGGGAAATAATGATCGTATTATCCGTGTAGGATAATGACTGTGCGTGGAAAATTTCGTGTAAGATTGAAGACAACTTTTTTCATGGATGTAGAAAATATTGAACTATTACTATACAATTTATGAATAATCTGCATTTGAAATGCACAGAATCTGCATAAATTCCATAGCAACTGCTTTTCAAACGTGTCATCATTCATGCTTCTCCTTCTTGGTCGCATAATCATGGAGCCGTGAGAGAACAATCGTTCTTTTGGCACAAATGACGGCAAAGGCATATTATATTTTATAAGTAATTGTTCAATCACTGGAAACTTTTTCGAAGATTCCAACGAGTCACCATTATTTCCAACCATTTCAACCATTTAATAAATGATAATGCATACTTTTTTCATTTGAATATAAAATGAAAATGCTCTTTGGAAAAAGCATTTAAAATGGTAAATAGAAAATGCCATTTTCATTTTGAATGCCTATTTTAAATAGAACCATTCCAAATATTACCTAGCAGTGATTATATCTAGGGCCTGTATATTATCGAGGTATCCCTCATAGTGGATCACAGCCTAAAATACAGGCCCTACCTGGTATTACTAAGGCATAATTTTGATTTATCATCTCATTAATATCAATTTTCCAACATCCCATGATCATACAAACAAATAAATTGTCGAAAGTGAATATTCGAGTCCCATTCCTATGTTGTAATGTTTCCAATTATGTTCAATATTGACCCCAATTCGTTTGCCACAATTCGACCAAAATAATGCCTTTTGGCAGTCTTGATTTGAACACTAATTACATTTATTGTAAAAAGATAACATATTATTTTCAATATAAAAAATTCATTGAGGTCCTCAATATCTTTTCACCTCCATGAACAGATCAGATTTTCGAAAACCTCTTGTTCCCTTCAGATCCCTGTACAGTAACTAAAGATTAGAATTCAGTAAAAATCATTTGAAAATTCAAAGAGAAGTGGCAGTAAAAAATTATAGTCACATTCTCCGAATTTTTTCACAGTGTAAACCCTGAGATGATCCGGAATTTCTCAATTGAAGAGTGAGTTGATGGTGACGTAATGATCATTATGAATGTCATGGGATCAGAGAAATAATAACAATGATGGGTAATGGATTCAAAGAATGAACTCATTGCAAAACGGAAATGAAATTGAAAAGAAAACAACTTGAAACATTAATCTCACTTGTTCTAAAGTGAGGGGATATTCGGTTTCAGTCAAAGTATTCTTGAGAATTCTCAAATATTCAAAAACCCGACTAGAGATTTGCCCAAGCAATTATAAGGGCACGATCAGGTGATTCTGAGGTATGCCTTATTAAGGCATGCCTGATCATGTCCAAATCAGGACCGGATGAGGTTGACTTTCATGCTGTTCGTAGACGTGGTACCACATAAAAGTATGTGTAATCAGGTAAGAAGATCTGTGCCTCACCGAGATTTGATACATTATCCTGACATAAATTGTTGATTTTTCGAAGCATACCGTGACAAAGTTGTTGAACCGTGTCCTGATCGGGGCATGATAGGTTCGCCTCAGGTATAGACTCCTCCACATATGATACAATGATATCAGGCAATTTAATCAGGGCCACATCAGACCCTCCGATATGTCCCAGTCGTGAAGTACTCAGCCCAGTTTAGAACAGACCTATTTCCAAGTTTGACCAGTCCTCTATACGTTCACCTTATCTAAACATGATTTTTCATGAAGACAAGTGGGGCGGGTGAGGAAATCTATGCCTCACCTGGATGTAATACGTTATCCCAACATAAAATATTGATTTTCCGGCGGAGATTGCGATGAGGATCTTGGACCACGTTCTTATGGGACCCTGATAGGTTTGCCTCACTTGACTTGAACTTGTCCATATATTATAATGTAGTCATCCCAAGTATCGTAGTTACGGCCACACTTTCCATACATTCCTGTCGTGAAATATTCAGCTCACAACAGATTCATTCAACTCACTAAGTTCTATTCATTCTCACGTGATCGGTTTCTCATAAAATTGCCTCTGCATTACATGTATGATCAGGCTGCATTATCAAGACCTGATTCCAAAACCTGGCGGGCGTGATCTGAACACGATAATGGCTTTAGCATTTTTGCTAGTTTTCTGGTACCTTTTTTAAATCAGGTTAAATCACAAGGCCCTGAAATCATTTTACCTGATCAATTCCTCATCACGCCTTTACGTTACAAACATGACCGGGTTCCGATGGGATCACGCTATCAGGCCCTAACTACCACATCGGGCTGATGTGATCCGATCATGATAATGTTATGATATTTTTTCTAATCGGGAATGGGGAATAATACCTCAGAAACAATCGGAGGAAAAAATTTTGTTAGATCATGAAGATCTTTCAAACCCAGATAAACAAGTTGAAACATCACGGATCAGTTTAAAGATGGAAGTGTTAAAAGTTATTTGGAATTTTTTTCTCATGTCTCATATACACATCATGTATAGGACTAATATAATATACATAATATATACAAACGGATGAAAAACCACTGATTTTACAGTCATTCTCTGTATACCATTTATAAGCGCATACCATCCTGTTTTATACAACTATTTTGAAGGGTATGAAGGTTCACATAAGGAAGAAGTTTTTTGATTCTTCGTACCCGAGTGAATAGAGGAACGAAGAGTGGCACTTGGAATCCTATACTTTTGAAAAGTCTTCAACGCTCAAAGTATAAAATACATTCTTTCTGATGTTGAAAATACTATGTGCGGAGCAAGCGTGTATATCGTGTGCACATTGTGCAGGGGTCTAATGAAAATATTACCTCTTGTCAAATCAGTGCAAATCTGATGGGAAATCAGTGGCACTTTGGCATTTCACCATGCGCTGAGGAAAATTTATAGCAGAGATCCCCATAATAATAGGAGTTGAGACACATGAGCGTTTATGAACATTTTTCCTTTAATTTGTGGTGATTTTTTTTTAAATCATAGTAATATGTGTCAGGGGTTATTTTCACTAAAAAGAAGGTATGAATTGCCATAACCCTCACAGGACCACAGTCTCAGAAGAATTATTAAAGAATTCATGAAGAACACAATCAGTGTAACGAGAATTTTTTATGAACTCTTCTGGGACTGTGACGCTGTGTGGGAAGGGAAGAAAAAGTGCACATAAATGCTTCCCTATTGAAAACATCCAGGTGGGAATCCATACAGGAATCCAGATGGATTCCCATGTTTTCCTGTAGGAAATTCGGATGGTTTCCTATGGATTCGCTTGAATCCCATGGTTTCCTACGTGAATTCCCACCTGGTTTCTTACATGGGAAATTTCTATCATGGATTCCCAGAAGTTCCAACTGGATTTTCAAGCTTCCTATGGGGATTTCGGATGGGTACCTGGATTTTTGCCATAGGATTATGTGTTCCAAAACTACCATTATTATGGTACATCAAGCTACGCGTTTCCCATACATTTTTTTCAGCGTGAAAACACGGTGTATTTATGAATTTTCTTCACCAATATCTCTTGGTTTCTTTTCAGCAGAAAATGTATGCGGATTCAGTGAACTCGAACTGAGAATATTCAGAGTAATCGCTTGATATAGAACGGGCAAAATTGGCTTTTGGTGTAATTCTGGTGTCAATTATGGTGTGAGAAATTCAGAAATCTATCAGAAAAACACGGTGTTGACTTGATGTATTTGATTCCATCAGGGAATCAACGACAACGAGGATTTCACATGGGAATATATTCTTCCACGTGTCTTCCTCTTTCTCCCTCACGAACAGAAAAAATATTAGATACACGGGGAAAATAAAATGATGGAAATTGATTGCGTGGAGGTGAATGTGATATTGTTGATGAGACCATAAGATTACTCGATTTTTGTTTGGAAATTGTAATTTTTCTCCTTCACTTTTAGTCTGATACATGCTGCAGGAAAGACAGGAGGAAACTTGTGAAATTCACAATTTACAACCTCAAAACACACCGTTATTGCATGGAGAAAAAAATTTACTACTTTTTCTCATTTTGCTTACTAAACCAGGTGGATTTTTACACAAAAATACGGGAGATTACGAATTAATAACTGAATTTTACTATACGCTATACGAAAATTTAACGTTCAGTGTTTAAAATTTCAATCTTACCTGTTACTTTTTCTACAATATTTGTACACGGAGAAAAAGGTATCTTGAAAAATACCATAATTTATGGATTCTTGGCGCTGGTCTAACCCGAGTCAAAATATTTGCGTGAAGATACCTCTAAAAGTACCATAATGGCTGGGACTTTTATGAGCAAGGTATAACCATACTTCTTTATGAAAGACCAAGAAATTATGGAACTCTCAGAGGTTCCTTCATGTAAATATTTTGACTCAGGTTAGATCAACGCCAAAAATCCATAAATTGTGGTATTTTTCAAGATATCTGTTTTCTCAGTGTAATCTTCCGTATTTTTATGTAAAAATTTATTTGACAAACCTCCCTGTTTCTAGTTCACTAAGAAAATTAACGAAAATTCTTATAATTTCCAGCGGCATTTTCCTCCGTGTGAGCTATTTAGAGAAATTCACCATTATTCCTCGTGTACAAAGATTTCACAATTTTCCCGAAATGGTACAGGGTAACTTACGTGACTTTCAACTCCGAAGGAATGGGAATTCAACTCAAACGACAGGATGAATTCCCTTCTGTGGGCCTGGAAGAATCAAGTCTCACTTCAATTTCAACTAGAGATGCAGGATATTTTATATACAATTTGTGTAGAATTTTTGTCAATATTTTATCAAATTCGATATAAAATCGATAAAGTTTCTATAAAAAATGTCGATACCGTGAAATATCGTGCATCTCTAATCTCAACGAAGCGAATCTTTTTTACCAAAAAAAAATATGTCAAATTTTTATCGATTCCTATAAAACGTTGATCGAAATTTCATACAAGATATTGAAATTTTATGCAAAAGATTCAGTTCGTTCGGTTTCGAAAATCACTACAACAGAGTGAAATTTCACTCCTCGGGAAGCCGAAAGGAAACCTTTATTCTCCCTCAAATGGGATTTCCTTTCCTTCAGATTTGAATTTTTTCAGATATGGATTTTAAAAACTCAATTCACATCCCTGGACCATCTGTACGAAAAAGATGGTTATGAATCACACGAAAAAAGTGCGCAAAGAATTTCTACCAACCCTCCCTCACGATTCATCTCTCATCCTCTCGTAAAATACGAATCGACCTGAAGAAAAATTTATGACAGTTTGGCTCGTTAAAGTTGGGTTCGACTCCTTCAAAATACGTTACTGTCTGTAGTACGAGCTCAGCCAGCGGTTGCTATGGTAACGCACGATCATCTTCCTCCCTTCCATTGGCTTACAAACCTCCCCTCCTACTCTTCATCCCTCCGTTCACGTCAGTCGTTTGCGAAGACCCGCACGCGGAGGATCGTATCCGTTGGGTTTACTCCTTGTCCGAGTGTTTGCACGCGCGCGCGCGTGTGTGTATGTGTGTGTGTTGTGTCTGTGTGTTGTCTCTTTGATCATCTCCCACGCTCAAATCTCAAAAAGATCTTCTCGAAAGATATGAACTCATAACAACCGATCAAAAGGGTGAGGGGATTTGCCTCGGAGAGGCGGTGCTGCAGTTATTCGTGTCACGAAAATCGAATTCGAAAACTCATTCGCTCTGTGCCAAAATTCTCGGTTCGTTCGGTTCGTTCTTACTGTCCCGTACGGTCAATAATAATGAGGGACATGGCGGGTAAGATTGCCGAATTGAAGTTCGAGGCACCCCTGGCACGTTTCGAAGAGGAGGACACAGCCAGTTTGAAGAATATGAATCTATTGACAGGTGGGCCAAGTTTTCGATCTGACCGCATTTCAAAATCTCACAGAGGTTGAGGACTGAGTGTCCTGAACGGAAGTTCAACCCGTACGATAGATATAATACACTTCCCGAGTGGAAAAATTTCCAAAATTGTATAAAATTTGTATCGAATTATACCTGAATTATATATAAATTATATTGAATTATATGAAAATTATATATAATTTTGAAAATTTTTCCACTCGGGTTTCGAATTTTCTGAAAATTTCAACACTTTCCGCACTTGATAGAATTTTTATATAAACTATCAAAGATTTCTATATAACATTGATTTGATCTTCGTTCATACCCATCGAACAAACACAAACAAGTTTTTCTTTTGATTGAAATCCCGTCTGGTTCTTCCCTTTTCAGTGCAGAATGGTTTTTGTTGCAACTCACCCCGACTGGCGATCGATCAAAGTACGACTATAGCAGCAAGGGAAATCTCAATGTTCTCAATTTTTCACAACTCTACACTTGTGGCATATGAGTCTTCTCGGGAACACTGTTTCAATCGATATACAAAACTGTAGAATAGCTCGTATTCAGTGACATTGATTCGAATATGATCATTTTTCAAAGTGAATAGATGGGGTATTCTTGGAATACTGATACTGCAGTCTCTGTAATGTATCTCACCCCTCGAGGGGTTTATGGGATACCCTCGATGTAGGGTGTTAGTCACCAAGGCGTGATGAGTAAAGAACACACTTCAGCGGACACCTGATTCCTAATTTACATGCATTCGATTCTTATATTATGTTTCAAAATGTGGAAAGGGGATTCTGCGGTTGAGCTTGGTGTTTTCGAGTCATGTGAATTAAATTAAACACAAGTTGGAGTTCTTTTATGTCATGCGGGAGGCAATGTCGCAACGTGCTGAAAATAGCAGAAAGCATAAAGAAATTATGTTTCTTCCATCCCCGATTGGAATAAGATGTCTTTTCAAGATTTATCAATGTTCACGGTAGCCCTGTGATGATATTTGCAATAGATCTTTTGTACCTCCCTGGGGTTTCATTTTTCTATGCGACATTGGAATGTAGGTGCTTCGAATCAGAGGTGCACGATATTTTTTACAGAAACTTTGTCGAATTTATATTGGATTTTATGAAATATCTGTAAAAATTCTATATAAGAATATTAATATCGTAGAATATCGTGCACCTCTACTTCGAATGTGTACAAATTGTATATAATTTCGAAATGATTCACATCCTTTTAATTACAAAGAGTTGTTACTGCGCGGAAATTCAATTCGTTGAGTTATTCCAGGATAAAATCAAATTAATTAATTCCACAACAAACTCATCAAAACTCAGAGGGTTGTCCTAGTTTCGATGCGAGGGATGAACGATATTTGCAACAGCCAATGTTTCCATAACTAGTTTTTATCGAATATCATGAAAAACATCTATCAACACTAGAAATTTTTTGTATATAAACATCAGTTTTCAAACATCGCCTACTGGAGTCGAGAAATTGTATCAATTATGTACAATTTATATATAATTCACTATAGTTTATATATAATTTATACATAAATTATACACACTTTTGAAAATTTTCACATTCCAACATCTCTACTCGATGTAACGATGTTAATTGCTCGATGGAAATTTTTGGGAACCTTTGAAGCAACGAATTCTCAATGAGTCCAACCATTGAATATTCACATTCAACGTGTTTTTTTATTGATTTCCAACATACTGCTAGTACATCTCGTTTAAATCGATATGATTTGATATACAATTTTTATCAACTTTCAATCAATATTTTATACAAGTTTTATATAAAAATCACTTTGGATGCATTTTTTCCCACTCCTGTAGTTTTCAAAATCATTCTTCTGGTTCAATTCTCGTTCCAAAACCATCACCAGCGATACAGAATTCCTTGGACGTTTTGGAACGTTCTCAAGATGTTTTCTACAGGTTCGAATGTTCTTGAAACGTATCAAAAACGCCCGAGCGCTGTTAGGAATCATTGAAATACGGCATTATTCATTATGATGTTATTTTGTTGTTAAAAAGAATAGTCTGGTGGGACATTTTTACGTTCAATCAACGGAAAAATACCATTAGTTAACAACGTATAATTATTGACCACGCGGAGGAAAATGCAGTCCGGAAATATAATAGTCTTTAAGGGGAGGTTCTCATCTAGCGACCCCAAAATAAGGTGATTTTCTCGAATTCTTTTTTCATGGAGGAAAGTAAATAAAGAACTCGAGGGGTTTCATACTTGTTAATTGAGTCTTTAAGTACATAACAAAATATTTTTCAGTGAAAAATAATGCCATAGGAGTTGTTGATACGTGTTGAAACATAACCACCTAGAAAAATAGTGATCGATCTAGCTCCATTATGGCACGTACAAAAATGATCAGAAATCGAAAATCCAAGAATTTTTATGAATTATATTATATTTGTTTGAGGTTATACCAATGTGACCCATGAAAAGTTCGAAATCAAAAAAATAACAGACATGCAAACTGTTGATAGCGTTTTTTCACCTTTTTTTCGCTCTTTAAAGTAGTAGAAGAATTCAGGATCGAATTAGAAAAATTATTGTCTAGCAGAGCACCAAAGTCGAAGGAATTCGATAATCATATTCGTTGGGACTTATATTCTTATTTATGACAAAAAAAGAACCAACTGGAAGTATAAATAAACAACCTTGTAACAACAACGTGAAATTTGACATGGTTTGTTTCTTAAAAAATTGTCATTTTTGATCCGTTTATGACTTATGAGGGCTCATTTTGTTCCTTGTGAGATTTAAAAAACCTTCACCATGGGGATTTTTTTATATCATGACACTGTCACACGCTTTTGTTTATTAATAGTAAAATACATTCCCATAAATTTTTTTCTTGTACTTTGAGACCCATTTAATGAATTTCAAATAACTCGAGTTCTTAATTCACTTCCTTCTTAAAAAAAAAAAAATTCGAGGAAATCACCTTATTTCGGAATTTGTTTGATGGAAACCTCCCGTTAATAGGGAATTGAAGAATATTTGTTAAAATCTGAAAGTATTTTTTAAATTCCTAATAAAGATAAAACGGTTCATATTTTTGTTGAATTTTATTCGAAAAATGTGAACCGTTTTATCTTTATTCCGAATTCAAGAAATACTCTCGGATTTTAACAAATATTCACAGATTTCAAGAAATATTCTGGAATTTTCTATCAAATATTACTATGTTTTGAAACTGCATTTTTCTCCGTGTGTGTGTATTTATTGAGCGCTGATTAAAATTGAGCGAAGAGAAAGGGGTATGAAACGGATACAAAGAGCATTCAATACAAACAAAAAACGTGTATGAAGATGCACATTTCAAGAAGAGCATGTAGAACGCAAGAAAAACATACACAAAAACCCCCTGCAATGAAAATGTTGAATGCTTTTCAAGAATTGAATCCATGCCTCCCAATATTTTCATCCAGACTCTGCTTTATCCATATTTACTTGAAAATGAGATTCCCATGTGGGGAAATTTTCAAAATTATATATAATTTATATGAATTTGAAGATATTTTATAAATAAGTTCTATATAATTTGATGTAGATTAAATTTAATGCCAAAAATTTCACATGGGTTTGAAATCTACATGATGATCTATCGCACACGCTTCTTGAAACGTGATAGGATTTTTCCTGAACGACATTGACGTAGTTCAGAAAGTAGAAATAAGCGATCTCAACTCAATCTGCACAAGATCGATTTGCTTTTTTGTTTCAATTTTGGATTCAGTCCATAAATTATGAATTTTTCCAACTTTCAGAATGAAGATAAAGGAAAATTATGAAGCTGAAACTAAAGTCAGCAACCAATTAATATAACTTTTTTACACAAAATTTTTATCGAAGATTGAGGTATCTAAAACGTTTAGTGAAATGCCATTCAATCGATTTCTGGTGTGAAAAAGCTTCAACAACGTTTATTCAAAAGTTACAACAATCGACTGCTAGCTTTATGGCTGTTAGTTTCAGCTTCATAGGAAAATTGTGTTGCTGAAGTTTGAATCGTTTATTGAAACGATTGAATACAAAGAATCTTGCAGTCCATCATTCAAACGATGTTTTTAGTTCCAAGGAGTTAATTCCGGAAGATGAATAACGATGATTTATTAGATTTCGTGAGTGGAATTTCGTTTCACTTCTATAAACGATTCAAACTTTGAGAACATGGAAAATTCTGAATTTTGATCCTCATGGGTCAACAAAATTAACATAAAAACGAAGAATTAAGAAAATTTGAATAAAAAATAATTTGAAAAATAAAACAGAAAATATTAAATCTAATTTAATTTGATAATTGAATTATTAGTGATATGCAATCGGCATTATCAAGAATTTGAATTTTTATGGTAATTTCATTCTTATTTCTGAGGGTTGGATTTTTATTTTATTCATTCAGGAGAAACATCCAATTGATTTGAAAACAGAACATGCTAGAATCTCGTTTTTTTCTGATTTACAATACAGTTCGATTTTTTTGTGACGATATATCAGAAGAATCGAACCGAAAATTCACGATTCTACGATTCTCAAAAATTTGATCAAATCTCCAAATCGCTCATCTCCACTATGGAGCGTACTTGGAACGTATAATTTCAGGAGTTACCAAAAACTTTCGATGTGATCTTAGAGCGGATTGATTTGCCATCATAAACAACATCATTTAATGCAAATAACACTTTGTTTTTGACGCAGTTAGCACTATGAAGCCTTTTTTCTGATATAAAACATTGAAACCATTACCTTTCGACTTTCACGTATTTTATCCGCTTCCTTCAGGGAAATTGACACTATTTGAACCAAAACGCTCTATTTTCCCTCCAAAATATTAGAGGGGAAATGAAGTGTTTTGGTCGGAATGAAGTAAATTTTCTTAAGGGTTCCTGTACATTATCACCAGGCTCAATAAACTTGTACAACTACAGAAGAGTGCGCAGATTGTGCAAATGGCCCCGGCGCATTCTAATTAATAACCAGGAGATATTTTTTGTTAAGTATTGGCAGAGATGACTTGTAGAGATTGTTAACGATATATGAAACCTAGGATCCAATTTCTAGATTAGTGGTTCTGATTAGTGGAACGTTTTCCGTTCATCCTTCATGCTGATTGACTGAGAAGGAAAATTTAACCAATCACATAATTTTCTTCAAAAGAAAAAAAAACAATTCATCTCCGACATTGGTTGCTTTTTGGTTACTTTATTTGAAAAATTGAGTTACTTTTGCAAATATTTTGAAGACCGTTATTGACTTGAAGCCTCGTAATATCATGATATTTAAATTTCACAAAACTACAAACAATCAAGTTAAATATGAATCGAATCATAATTTGTACCAATTATATCGAAAACCATATGTTTCATTCGTAATGGATACATGAATGAAATGTATAAACTGCTGGACTGGAAGATTCGATGCGTTTCATTTCGACACGCTTTTCAACGTTCATAAAATGATTACCGATTTTACAAATCGAAACGGAACACTTGAGTTTTGCAGCATGTGCGTGATTCATGATATCAGAGCATTTTTTAATACACCACATTCATACGGAATAACCGTTTTATATCCTCATACTATTTGAACTCCAACGAAATCACTCACATTTAACGAATTTAATTACGAAACTGCATTTTATAGTATGTTGTACAATCAACGTGAATACTTTGTAAAAATGTTGAGAATGGGATCAATACCTGAAACAAGCAAGTACGAACCAAATAACATACTTTCATACTCAAATATAATAACCCGAAGAGAACATGAAGCTTCAGCGAACGTTCAGATTAAATCTGTATAAATCGGATCGAAGGTTTATAAAAGCTAACTTTTAGATTCACAAACGCTTGTTAAAGGTACTACGAACGTTGAAATTTCCGCCTTAAAATACTTTCAGGAAACATAGATGGAACGTTCATTGAAGGTTCATCGAAGGTTTGAGGAAGCTATACAAAAATATCTATACTTCGATTAATTGATAATCATTTATGTTTATTAATTAATTTATTTTTCATATAAATTAATCAAAATTATTATAAGTCTAGATATTTTTGTGAAACTTCGTCAAACCTTCGATGAACCTTCAGCGAACGTTCCATCTATGTATCCTGAACGTATTTCGAGGCGGACATTTCACCGTCCGTAGAACCGTTGTCGAACGTTTGTGAATCTAAATATAATATAATATTCACACACTTATGTGTGTTTTGTTTGGAGAAAATATTGTTGTAAAAACTTAATCGCGTTTTATAAAATACGAATAATTGAATATCAATGCTCAGACGCGACGTATCGCATTTAGTTCTCGTTGGTTGGAAAAATGGAATCTTCAATGGAAGAAAAAGAGGAGGTTCGAAGAAGGAGAGAGTTGTCATAGTGACGTGACCTTAAATCAGATATCACTGCTCGCACATAAACTTATGCAAATACATGAGATTGGTGTATCTGATGTCCATTTGTCTGCTGTTCTAATGCGTATCAACTTTCAATGAAATCTTAGATACGCGTTTTACCGCGAATTGAAAGAAAATATAACATTCACGGACAAATGTTTCCGATAAAATTATAAAAATTGTATAGAATTATGATTGAATCCAAATTATCGATTGATTCTAATAACTTAATGAACTCGTAATGTTGTAGTTATATAACGAGGGAGTAACACAATGTTGTATTACGAATGTGATGTAACAATAAAATTGCAAGTATGTGATATTTGAGAGACATCTTACCCCAAGCAGCACACGGAAAAGTAAGTATCACAGATATTCCATTCAGTGTACATTTACATCAAAATGTCCGCAACAGAGACCTTACACAATTAACACGACGATTTAATGTAGCAATGACGTTGCCGAGAATAATTGTTACATCAAATCGCCATTTTGACTTTGCAAGGTCCCTGTTGAGGACATTTTAATGTAAATGAAACATCTGTGATACTTACTTTTCTATGTGCTGCTTGGAACATTGCTACATTCATATAACAAAGTTATGTTACGTGTGGTCAAAGCTCCCAGTCTTCAATTTTTTCCTAGCGGAATCACCCAATCATGTGACTAATCAGAAGGAAAATAAATTCTCTAAATTACAGCCCTGGTGTGGATAACACATTTTTATGCAATATTCCCGAAAGATTGTTACACAAATCTTATATAACAACACGTGCATCACTTTGTTATATTGATGTTATGTAACAGGTATATGATTTGGTGTCGGGATTTTTGTGTTGCATGTAACTTGGATGTAACATGTAAGTTATGTGATATGTTACAAGTTGTTATGTAACCATTACATTGGCGTTATATAACTGCGTCGATTGGGCGTTATGGTGAAATTTGTCCTCATCCCCATTGTGGTCAAAGTTATCGAGAATCATTCAAAGCGTCCAATGAAGAAGGTTAAATAATGTATAATCACTGTATGTGTGGTCAATAAGTTAATTTGATTACATTCCTTATAAGCCACTATTTCAAATTGAACATCACAACGAAGTAGTCTGAAGCATAAAAATATGATTTTAATTTCAATAATACACACTCATCACATTTATCATCAACACGAGTTCACGTCACGTTTTCTTTGACGTAATTCTATTCATATATAATAGTTTGTCGAAATATTATCCATCCATCTCTGTTTTACGCACTCATCTCTTCTCACGTCCAGCCTGACACTTTCCTTTCATGATTATTTCATGTTCAAGAATTCTTGTATCTTAAGTTTAACTACCGTTATACGCATAGTATTTCCGCGTACACTTTGAATGCAAGTTTCTGATTTGTTTTCAATGAATTTCATATGTTCGCAACGTTTCGTAACATTATAATGAGTCCTTAGCAAAGATCCTCTCAAAATTTGCGAGTTCAGCGAAAAACTAGAGACTTTCAGCGCCTCGCAAGTATTTGGCGAGGCACTTGCAATTGTCCAATTTTCCATACACTAGCATACGAAGACAAAACTTCGACGAGAACCTCAGATTCTCAAATATCCTTTTTATAAAGAAATTTTTTATTATTAATAATAATCATTTGTTTTGTATCTGTTTATTACTGGCCCATTTTCCTCAGTAAATATGTTTATCATCATCCAAGGACCGTGAAATTGCATTGTACTCAACGAGAATGAGGTCTTTTTATTTAAAATTATAACCCACAGGATGTTTGAACGAAAAGGGTCAAGAAACTATTAAAAATAGCAAACTTTGAAGACTAATATCTCAGCCTATTTTGATCGTACGAATTTGTATAATCCGTATTTTGGACAGTTTTCATCCCAGCTTTCTTTGCTCTAAAGAGACTATATCTCTGCTCAGAAAAAAGATAAAGCTGAAACTAGCGGCAAAAAGTGAGCAGCCGATTGTTGTAACTTCTCACTGAACTTAATTCGAATACCTTTCGTATCAGGAATGGATTGAGTGGCTTCCAATTACGCAATTTGGCTACTCAAATATTGGATGAAAGGATTCTATCAGAAGTGACGTTCATTGGCTGCCAACTTTTGACTGCTAATTTCAGCTTTATTAGAAAAAAGTAATGAACAAAGATGTAAAAAACATTTTTTCCGTGATTTTTCACTCCTTTTGGGGTTTGTTTTTCCCTGGCTTAGAAATGAGCTATTTCAACAGCAGTAGCATGACCGAATATCACTCAGTTTTTGAGCTATATATTGAGAAAATTAAAACATGAATATTTTGGTAGAGTGTCGGAAGCCCGAAAAACCGTAGACCCGAAAGATTATACACCCGAATGTCCGTAAGCCTGAAATTGCATAACCCTGAATGGAAAAATCATAAATCTTAGTATAAATCAACTATCAGATACTTTCATACAATTCAAAATGCACGGAGAACAAAGATCATGGAATGATCACTAGAAAAGATAGTAAACTGGTGACAACTACGAATTTCTGTACACAGTCGCTATATACTATATTGTATTTTAATATACCAAAATAGGAACCATTACTCGTCTCTGTTAACGATTGTGTACAGAAATTCGTAGTTGTCACCAGTTTACTGTCTTTTCTAGCGATCATTCCATGATCTTTTTTCACCGTGTGGTTTATAAATGCCTCAAATCATATGAAAGTATCAAACAGATGATCGATATTAAAATTCATAATTCTTTATTCAAGGTTATAATACTTTACCGAGTATTTTTAACCCGTTTCCAAAAATGCAAAACTAAATTTAATAGCATTTTGTGATTTTGTCATTCTTACACGGAAAAAAATTAGTAATCCAAATTTTCGTTGACAAGTATGTCACTTTTGAACGGAGCACAAATTCGAGAAGAATTCGTACACTATATTCCAATAATTTGTTGACTTTGTCCATTGTTTCACCAATGGAATTGATTTTTCATTTTGATCGTCGAAATAATGGAAGAATTCAAGGAATTATTAACATCCAGGATACGAATTCTTCTCGAATTTGTGCTCCGTCCCAAAGTGACATACTAAACTGTAAAAAATATACTTCCTAACCTGCCAAAGAAGTTTGGCAGTTTTTTACACAAACTTTTTTTGTAAATTACCAAACAAAAGTTTGTAAACATTCAAAAAATTTTGTGATTTCACGAAGATTTTTGAGAATTCACAAACTTTTGTTCGGCAATTTACAAAATTATATTTCCAAACCAAGTTTGTGAATTTCCAAGCATTTTTGTTTGGAATTCAACAAATTTTTTTTACAGTGTAGTCAATGAAAATTTGGATCACTAATTTTTTTTGTGTAGATAAATTCTTAGATGGATGAAACAACCAAATCCTTTGAACGCAATTGTTTCTAACCAGATCGTACATAATCAATAGCCTATAATTAAGAAATCAAGACTCGAGACAGTGCAAAGAAAATGATGGGTATATTTTTTGTAACGTATCATTTCATCGTCTAGAGTGAAAATAATGTAATTATCTCTTCGGAGTAGTGATAAATACAAAAAAAGAACCGGTTAAAAATTACACCAACTCGAAAACGAGGTTAATCATACCTTGCATTCGAGAATTATAATGCGAGATGTATGTTCCAGAATTCGTTAATCCAGTCTCAAGAGCGGAGTTCTGATAAATGAAACCAAATAATCTTATGGATCACGAGATTATTGATCGTTGAAACAATTCTTTCCCCCTTTTCCGCAAATATCTTCAAAACTCACTTCCTTTTCAATCACGATATTCGGCTTTGAATATACTAATTATTTATAGCAAATATTTATCAATCACAACTCTTCTGAATCCTATAACAGTTGATGTTTGGGTTTCAGAATTTCAAGACAATTCTTCTATTCTATTCTTCAATCGTTGTAATAAATAAATGTATAGTGAAAAATGAATATTTTCCACTTATTATGATGCAGAACAACTGTTGGATGCCAACTTAGAGGCCAGTTTTGGAGAAAATTGTAACGCCAACGAACCGCCAGCAAAGACACATGAAAATGGAACTGACATTCTTCAGGAAGGTACCTTCAGTCCATTCAGCGGTAGCCTTGAGGACCTGGTCAATACCTTTGACGAGAAAATAACTTCTTGCTTTCGAGATTATGGGACTGACGTTGAATCCTTAGCACCTGTGCAGGTGCGAACACAGGAAGAAATCATGAACGAATGCCAGTAAGTTTTCAGAATATTTAGTTTTGCTGTTCCTTATATATTATTTCATCAATTAACATCAGACTTCGAGTGATTTCAAAATTTTATTGAAATTTGCTTGGATTGTACGATTATGATCATCTCCTCTCAAAGGAATTCAATTCAGAGACAACACCTTCCTAATCTTCCATCTAAAAAAAAAGTTGACTGAAAATTAAAACTGAATTCAAATTTGATTTGAATAATTTTACGCTGTTCCTTTTTTGAGTGGGCTGGTTATGGCAGTGACAAAAATCTTTGGACACCCAGTATATTTGGGACGAACCGAAAGATTTGTACCACTCACATCTTATTGATCCTTAGATACTGCAGTATTCTCCACAGTTCGCGTGAATGACTCAACATTTAATTTCAGCTCTCGTATCTCATTTGATTTCTTATTATTGCATCTCGCCGATCAAATTAGCTTTTTGCTGATTTCCTTCCGAACGAGGATAAGGACAAGATTTTATTTCGATATAAAAAAAAATAAAACACCATTCTCATGTTGTCTCTCAATGCTTTGTACAGCATGCAGTTGCATGAATTATTGTGATTTCTTGAAATTCTTAATGAGTGTTGTTTACAAACTCCCAAGTTCTTTAACTTCAAACTTGGAATGATCATCCGCAAAAGTGAAAGTAATTGAATTTATCTTGAATTGTCACTATAATTTTGAATTCTGACTAGAGAAATATTACATCTTCGTATGTTAATTATTATGATATCATCATAAAGTTGCTACATGGAAATTCATATTGAATAATTATGAATGCGAGGAAAGGATTTTATTTCATTGAAATCACGATGATACAATCAACTACCGGGTGTTTAGAAAGCTAACCAGTTTACAACTAGGAACCAGACAAGCACTTTTCCTCCTTGATATTGATATTGAAAAACCTTCACTCGATCACGTGTATAACAAATTTTTATAGAAACTCTCAAGATGTGTCTACGATGTTGTAAAAAGAAAAAAAAACACATTGAACTCGTGGTTTTTGATTCGAGTTACATATCATTTGAAAGTATGAATAATTTATTTCAGTGTTTCTCCAACTTCAGAATCACTGTACAAACCCATAAATATTCCAAAGTTTATCGTACTTTGTCTGATCTTGAGATTCAATATTTTTACAACAAATATGGTGAGAATCGAATCTCTTTGACTGGAAGAAAATTTATTTCTCCTCATTCTGATAAATCTTGTTTTGGATAGAAAAAAAATAATGAAATTCAGGGGACAAATTTTTCATTGGATTTAAATTATTTCTATCAATTCAATTATTTATTTTTGGAATTATATTATATATACATATTTTTTTTTTTAATTTAAAAAGAAATATTTTCTACGAAATTTTTTGTTGAAATTTAATGAAAAATTTTCTGTATCAACCTCATTATTTTTTTCATTGGATTGAAGGCAAGGAAATTGTGTTTTCAGTGTACTTAGCATTTATCGATATGGAATAAGTAATCTTTATTTCAAAAGAATTCCCTGAAATGTTATATCGAAGTTCAACATCTTCTTTCATCCTCATTAAAACAGCAGTACAGATGCAATATTCTGTAATATTCTTTGAAAAACTTCAAAAATAATTACAATGATTATTGTATTCTAAAGAGTTGCTCATTATAATTACGCTTAAATCTTTAGCAGGCTGCAAATTATAAGAAACGCTATTACTTTGTCCCTTTGTCGATACAAGGGACCAAAGGTTCTGACCATTTTACTGCGAGGTGAAGGTAAAACACAACTATACCGGTTTACGTAGGGAGCCTGAGGCAAAGATTAATGAAAAAAAAAGGAAAGAAAAAGCGCGAGATCAAACGTATAACGTACTCACGCGTGCGCCAACGCAGTAACCTGAATATATACCACGAGGCGAAAGGATTCACCCACCGCGCGTATGCGTGCTTACGGTACGCCGAGGACGACTCAACTCGTTTTATCACTTTGTAGTTATATAATAGTCACAAATAAAACAATATCATAATGAAAACTGTGGTTCTCATTAATTCAGTTTTGTAGAAGTGTACTTTCTCGTTCGCTTCTCGATGGGGTATCATTTGAATTTCAAAATTGAAGGTATTATGCGAAATTCAGCCTAAGGGGATGTAAATACGATTATAAATATTAATAACGTCAGATTAGAATTGTTTATATCGACTGCGTGTACCAAAACGATAAATTGTAACACATAAACTTCGTTTTTGTTGTGACAAATGACCTGAAAACTCAAGAATTTAATTACTGACTTGTTCTATCAAGCGGGCTACCCACTTTGAAATTTTCAAAAAATCAATTTTTATTTGTTTACTTTGTTTGAAAGTATACACATTCAAAAGTACTATACCGAAAGTTCATGAAAATTGGAGCAATCTAACTGTATTCTTCTGCAACCTTTACTTTATTATATGAACGCGTTCACTTAATTACCTTAAAGCGGAACAGCGGAATTTTTCCTGAATTATGTGTGGAGACGACATATCCGATAGATGAGGGTACTGTACGGAGACAGTGTAACCCTCCTACACAATAGAAAATTTTGTGTATTTTTAACACAAGTGCATGTCCACTCAAAATTCGTGTTAAATATTGACACAAAGGATGTGAGAAATTAACACAAAAGTTTTCAAGTTACATTGAAAATCTGTCAATTTGACACTCAGATGTCAACTTTATGCGATCGCATAATCGCATAATTTTTCAAAAGTGGTTAAAAGAAGATCTCGATGTTTTATTATTTTTTGAACCATTTCTACGCCATTTTGAAGCAGCATAATATCGCATAATCACAAATCAAATTATGCCGCATGAATTGTCAAAATGTTGGTAGCAAAAAATTTGTTTTCATTCTTCCTCTATCTTTCTTGACTTTTAATATCATTTCTTATTTCCAAATTGAAAATTTGAAATTTTTTCATATTCCTAAACATTGTCGAGAGAAAAGTGTTTTCAAAAATCTCATCACAACGGGTATCCGTTGAATCTTTTACATTGAAAAAAAGACTATAATAATAGTTAATAAATATTTATTTCAAATCGAATTACATATACCATATCTCAGTACTGTATTCAACAAAACTATAAATATTGAAAATAAATTCTAGTGAATTCATTAATCATGTATCAGATTCAATCGCATTGCACTTAATTTTTAATCAAATATCATATTTAAGCTATGAAGTTAGAATGCATTATGTTCGATTTTAAATAAATATCTATCAACTGTTGATATAAGCTGAAAAGGTATTTTTCCAGTGTTTTACAGTATATCCCGAGACAGCACACAAGAATCCCAAATGAATTCTGAAACAAAGAAACTCTTCAAAAGCTCTTTTAGAATACAAAGAGTTCTTGAAGAGTTTTGAAAGGAACTCAATTCGTCAGGCATTGGCGAGTTCTGTTGAAATTCTATGAGACTTCTTGGAGAATTCTGATGGAAATCGCAAATGTTTGATGAATCGAATGCTTCTCGAAACTCTTTAAAAACGAGCTCTTCAAGAGTTCTTTTCCAAAATTCATGTGGGATTCTTGTGTGCTGACGAAATCAAGAATTGTCAGTCAGTTTATCATGTACAATTTTGCATGAATTTATAATTCAAAACGCATTATGTCTGCATAATTTCGACATTTTTCCCGCATAACGATGGCATAATGAACTCAAATTTCATCGCATAATTCAGAGTTCTCAAACGCATGGAGTTGAAATCCCTATCCAAGCCAAAAAAAAAGATTTCTGCAATTTTTTGCGAATTTCAAAGTGGTTTTACCCCGTAAAACACGTTTGATGTTGACTTCAAAGATTTTGGATCATTTTTAAATACTTCCCAATGTCGCTTTTGGGACTTGAATCCATTGAGCGAAACTCTAATGAACATTTTTTCCTTTGTTTTAATGGTCTGATTTTTTCTGCAAGATTCCTTCGAACTTAATTCATGAAACAGTCCGAAATTTCAAGAGAATATTCTTTGATACTTTATCAATCGCGATACAGAGCCCGAATTTCAAATTTCGAAAAAAGTTTCTCCTTAGTTGGTGGAAGAGAATCTTTTTCCGAAATTTGAAATTCGGGCTATGCATCGCAATTGGGGTGAATCATCAAAGATTATAAACTCAGAGAAAAAAAGTTGCTGAAACAGCAAACCCTGAAAATTTGCTTTGCTGATATGGCAAAACTTGTTGCTGGATTAGCAAAACATTTGCTGTTACAGCAAAAATCTTGCTCTTTCAACAAGCGCTTACCATTCAGCAATCCGGAATTGTAGATATACAGACGGCTAGAAAATTTTACTGGATTAGCAAATATCTTGCTGTACCAGCAACCGTTTTACTAATTTAGCAAAGCGGATTTTTCGGAATCGCTTTTTCAGCAAGAATCTTTCTCTGCATGTACTCTTAAAATTTCAGACTGTTTTGCAAGTTCAGTTCGGAGAAATCTTGCAGACAAATGGTTATTTATCCTGTACCAAAGAAATATTCATCAAAATTAATAGAATATTCTTTGAAACTAGAATAATTTATTTAAATCAAATAAATGGTTTTAATTTCTTATTTGAATCGAATAAGTTATTTTAATTTCAAATAATATTCTGTTGATTTTGATCAATATTCCTGTGGTACTGGACAAAGAACCATTTATTTGACTGAAAGGAATTTTTTTTCAAGTATGAATTGGAAGCTCTCCGACACTCTCATGCTACACAAACACTTGCGATGGTCTATGAATCCTACTTTCAAGGGTTTCTCTGAAGATTCAAACTAGTTTGAAGCACCTATTTTCAAGGAGTTGTTCACTGCGAGTCATAAAACTAATGCATTGAAGTCATGAATTGAAGAGTGACTCTCAATGATTCAGCAGTTGGAATCTGCACTTGCGAGTCACTTGGGAGCTGAGTGACTTCCACTGACTCGCCAGTGATATCTATGTGACTCCCATCTTTGAACGATGACTCTCTTTGATTCAGTTCTTCATTCGAAAATGATTGCTCGTGTTGAAATTCATTGACTCACGAGTGAATAGCTCCTCACCTATTTTGAATTACATATCAGAAAACGTTTCTACATAACTCAAACGAATAATATTCTTTCCGGTATGAAAATGTTTCAATAAAAGTTGAAAACTCACATTTCATAGCAATTTTTATGGACGAATAATAAATGTTCACTAATATGCTACTTCTTTTCTCTCTAGTTATTCAATCGTTTGCTTCTTTGCCACCGTTCGACAATACCAAAAATTATATGATCTGAAAGTTAGATTGCAAGTTTACGGAGGACAAATAATTTACTTTTTCTGTTGTCACTACTATTTTTATCCGAGAAAATAATACGAGTGAATTACCGATCCTCGCACCATAAATGTAATGAAAATACTGTCCCTTTATCGACATTGTACGAGACTTTTTTTTTCATTCTATATGGCATTCTTATTTCATACAATGTGTTTTCCTCACTCGACTACAGCTGATCCAATATCTTTGCACTCGCAATGTCGGACACTGTGCGAAGTTATAAGGTTTCTTTGTTGTATTCGACGATATGTATATATCGAACACACGTGTGTAGTGCTTACTCGGAATAAATAGCGGTATGATGTAAATCATTTTCATTCAAGTTCAATTACCTTTTTTCTACGATTACATCAGTGGGACGAACAACTATGTTGAAAATAATCTACTCAATCCGAAGAATTTCATTGTCAACTCTACGAGTTCTCCAACAGAATTTGCAAGAGTGTAAAATTGGATTGGTCTTTTGAACTATACAAATAAATGTATAGCGATTATTTGACTGCACAAATCTGAACTGCGCAATACTTCAACTACAAATCCTGAACTAAATGTGTGCATTAACGTCTGTATTATTCAGCTAATCCCACAGTACGCTGAATTTTCAACATTCTTCCGTTGTAGTTCAGATTTTTGTAGTATAGACACAAGCATTGTATTTTCAATTATGTGATTGAAATCTTCTATACAATTCGAAACGGTATGGTTGAAAACTGTGTAGTTTAGAAACATATAACCCAGCAGAAATCATTCCAGTAATTCTCTAGGCCTTGCGAGGCCTCATCAGGCCCTTGTGAGGGACTTGCAAGGCCTCGTGAGGCCTTGTAATCGCCTAGAGAATGACTAGAGTGATTTCTACTAGGGTAGTTGAATTATTGTACAGTCAAATAACCGCGGTACATTTAATTGTGTACACTGAGAGAAAGGGTCTATTCAAATATTCGACAGTTAGAAAATTTAGTCACTTCAAATAAAAATTCAGGTGCGCCAGTTAAATTTTATTTGTCACAACTAAATTTTGTATTCCAATTGAATAAACCATTGTATTCATATTTCAGACAGCTAGACTTTTTTGTACCCCAACTAGAGTCTAGCTAGCGTAAATAAAAATCTAGCTGCGGCAACTAACATTTAGTTGTCCCAACTAGACACCTTTCTCTCAGTGTATTATCCAGGAACCCTGCCCTATTACAAATAATCTATAAAATCTCACTGCCGAATGGGAGAGTGAATAGGTTTCAATGAAATTCAATAATATTCGATTAGAAATTTCACCATTCGCAATAGGATTCAATAGAATATTTCTACCCGAGTCTGAAATGAAATTAAGTAAATGAAATGAATAGGTGGTTACATTAACCCACTCGTCGTATGAATGTAATTATTCGCAAATAACAATGATTCGCTGGGAATCCTGTGTTGCCAACGACTTGAGTAAAGTAATAGAAACAAAGGATAAGAATGAAAGATTTATCGCCTCCCACAGGCTTTTCTTCGCGACCCTTCATTTCAACTCGCATCAGCTCTGCTTTGATCGGTGCATACACCCTTCACTCAATGAGAGTTCTATTCATGGCTGAAGGAATGTCTCTTTTGTCCATCACCATCGCTTGAGATTTTGTCTTCAAAGATGTCGTTTGTATAGATCTCCATAAAAACAGAGTCCCCTTCCAATGCCCCGTGATACAAGAGTTCCTTTTCAGCCGAAACAAATAAAATACATTTATTACCAATCTTGCACAGTCCACAACGCGCCACGTTGTTCATCGAATGAATAAATTTGTGAAAGCTTTGATAATCTCGTATATCAATGAAAATTCCTTCTCTCATGATTTTTAATCTCAATAATAGAATATTAAATTCTCGTGACTATTACCTGGAAATCATTTATACCAATCTGAAAGATAAAAAAAAACTATGTCAGTATGAAAACACGGAGTCTTTTATAAATATATGTATATATATATGCAGGAAACACATTATAACCGCAAGTTCTGTAGGTTTCTTCTCTTGCATGCGGTACAGATTAGTCAATATACTATAGTTACCATACAGCATGATGTGCGTGAGAGTATCGATCACGTCCTTTTTACCATAATTGAGCAATCATTGTAAATGCACACGATGCGCATCGTGTGCATATTTTTTTTATATCATAACCTTAATATCAAGTAAACAGTGCAACAAATCAGTGTTATTTGCATAATTTGTAGGAAGCATGAATTTGTTGATTCCTAATGAATTTGATTATATTTATTTTTCATAATGAAATTCTTGAAATTTAATTTGTCGACAAATCGTGAGAAATTACAACTATCTGCTAGGATAGAAATTATTTTTCATTATTTTTTCGCCAGCATTTTTTTGTGTGATCGCTCGCTCGGCTTTTGCGACGAGCCACCGAAAGAATTCCCTTTCTCCAATGTATTTCAATTTCTTCTGCTTCTTTCTAAATTCCTAACTCCTTCATCTTCACCGCATTTCTCCATAAATTTCTAATTTATGTTATGGATTTTCATATTCGTATCTCAACTCTCTGTATTTTATGACTCGAATATTTCATATAAATATTGATGTTTCATGAAAAGCTTTTCACTGCAAATAAAAGAATACAAAGTTATTCATACTAATCTATCTGGAATTAAACTTTCTTAAGAGAATTTCATATTAGAAATTCACTAACTGAAAATACATTTCACTCGAATATTTCATCTATAAATTGATGAATTAGATTTTATATATCCCCTGGAGTGCTTTCGCTCTTGAGAAGTGAGTTGTAAATATGTTTCGTACTAATCATCCTCTTCCGTCATTTAAATGTGAAATGAAATTGGAGTCCAGGGTCATTTTACGACCATTGATTCTCATTAAATAGCTCCAGTATAATCGCTGATTCGTCGTTCTCTCACTGAGTTGGAATTGGATAAATTAGCTACTTGGAGATTCTTCAGTTGAATGATTTCAATTTGTTTATTCCTCGTCAACGAGGGACTCGATCGTACGATGACATTGTTTTGCTATCTTTTCCCTTTCAAAGGAAATCCTCGACGTGGAAAAATCTTATAATTTTCATACTTCGAAGATTACATGAGTTTAATTGCGAATTTTTGTCGTGTCCTGCTTTCTCTATAATCGCATTCATATCAAATTTATCATTTCAATCACGTTAAATATGCACTTACTATTCAGGAGGCTTGCGGTTATCATTTTGCCATACCAAATTAGTTGAGTCTATCAATATGAAAATTGTTATACGGAACATTCAGTCGCTTCACTGAAAATTCTAGTGTTTTATTTTTAGATATATTCAGGGTGTTTGAATTGTTGTGTAGTCAGTTTTCAAACACTTGAAAGTGTGTTATTGTGTCGATAATTTGGAAGAAATGTTTTTTGAAAAATATATTCACACTTTTAAATGTTCGAAAAATGAGTACACGATTTAAGGACTTGAATTTACACTGTTTTAGTGAACTATCGCAAGTGCGTACAAATGTACGAATTCAATTTACATTCAAACCACCTGTTTCACTTTGATCTGGTTATTTTTATATCTCAGGATGAACTCCATTTATAATTTATATTTGAATTTCGTTTATTTAATTATTTTCATTGTTTCGAGTAATCTGTTAATATCAAATTGCTGATAAATTGAGGATGATTTTCAAATTATAAATTCTTATCATCAATATCAAATTGATCAATTGACAAAATTCAAGTGATTCTACCATAAATTCTTCTGAAGTGGCCAATTTGTACGCGATTGTTCTCCTTGGCTAATCACCGAGCTCACACCTACGCAAAAATAAAAGAGAATTGAGCTATTGACGATGACATTGGCACGTCTGAAAAACATTTGTATTGTGAAATGTAGAGAAATTATTGAATATATGAAAAGAATTCACAGTTGATGAATGGTGAAACTTTTTCCTCAAATTTTGGAGAGACAAGAATCAATGAGGTCAATATTTCAGCGAGTGATCTCACATATGACATAATAAGTTGCATAGTTTGAATGATTGTAATCCAAATGGAAAAGGAATATATTGCTAGAAGAATACTTTTTTTCATGGAGTTGTGGAGGAAACATCCCAAATAATCATCCTTCTCCATCTGAATTCATGTGTGTATGGACTAACGACCGAATCGTGAACCAAGCCTGGCGCAAGACCTACCGAGAACATTTTCGCCAAATTCGGCCCAGGCTTGGGGATTGTAAAGGCTCGGGCCAATGTCAGATTTGGTTCAATTGATTTACTAAGGATCAGCCAATGCGTCTTTGGTCACAGGGATTGTAAGAAGAAAAATACTCTGTGAATTCCTTGGAGTGAAAATCCACTCTTAAAGAGTGGAAACACTGCAAGGGAGTGGGAATTACTCTTCAAATACTCTAACCCAGAAACCCATAGGGCTCAAAAATTTTCAATGGTTCAGATTTTGAGCAATTACCTTTAAGGCATAAATGTTCTGTAAAAAAAGATGTCCCGAAGATATCTTATAGTCTTCTAATTGATATCTTCAAGAACTCTGATTTGCAAGATATTCTGAGACTATTTTTACAAATCTTTATGCTTTGTGGGTGAATAACAGTTCGTTCCTTTTGAATAGCACTCTCGTAGCAGTTTCAACTTACTTCAAAAATTTGAACCGCCACAATTCTTTCAACATTTTGTGACGCAGAAAAATCCGGAATATGATAGAAAATTAGCAGTTAAATAGCAGTCAATTCCCCGATGAACTATCAAACGTTTATAAAACACCTTTGATATGTCGGAATTTCATCAAATACTTCTATCTGTTGACATAAATTTTTCCAATTAATCGAAAAAAAAGAAATCGATACTGGAGTCAACAACGAATCCAAGTTAATCTTGGATCATTGAAGATTAATAAATTTATATTCCATAATTTACACAAGCGTACCGTTACGGCCGTAAACAATTCATAACAAGTAGGTAATTATGTAACAATCGTTCCAAAGACAGATCAAATTTATTTAAGATTGCATCGCACTAATCAGTAATGTTGACATTACAGATGAATGATTATAGTTCATATCTTGATCTTCATTAAAGAAGCTATGTAAATTTAATCGTGTCAGTGTACATACTTGAATATACCTGAAATTTATTATAAAATAAATCACTCCAACATGCTCAATCATCGAAATAATGAATCAAACAGAGTTGTTAAAATGTTATGATAATTTAGAGATAAAACCTCATAGTTCATAAAGTATGTTATTCTTTGTTTCCCTGTTTTATTCCAGAACATATGTATTCAGTCACAAGATGCATATTCATTTCATCAATATCATTACCTATATTGCCGTATAAAACTTATACACCACTAAAAATAATCTCTGCACTTTTTTGCATTTTTATGTTCAGTTGAAATTCGAATATTCTCAGAGAAATGTGGAGAAATACGGGAATTATTTTCATTGAAGTAATATTTATATATTTATTCATTCTGCAAAGACTTTTACGATTAAGGTTCAGATACACCTTCCTAGTATCTCTTCAAGGGAAAGATATTCAAAAAAAAAATTGCTACGACAGGGACAGGTGCCCGATCGGAACATAGGGCTACATAATACGTTTTCTAACCAACAACGCCTTTCTACAGGTGAAATTCAACGTACCGTAAAATCGTATCTTCTTCGACGTGTGACGAGTACGATGTATTCACCATACCGATACACGATTTATAACTGCACGCGAACTTAACCTAAGTTTTAAAGCCGTATATGAACTTGCAGTACACAGTGTCTGTCCCTTATCGCTTTTGTCTACTCTTGTGAATAATATGTGACCATTCTTTGAACTTGTTCACAGTCATTGGCCCTGCTCAAATAGGCTAGGTCGAAAGCTAATCCGTCTTTGAAGTTACCCACTGAATTGTTTCCTCTGCAAGTACTTTGCCATATTTACCGCAACATGGTATTTGTGATCTAGGAAGTTGTCTTATAAATTCGGGTCTAACTGCATAAAAAGAAATTTCTTTCAAATAATAAAACAATATTCAAACTACTCTCTTCTCAAAATAAAAATTGATTCAAACAAACAATGCTTGCAAATTCAAGATCTGGTTATCAAAGAGAAGTGCTCATCGAATGTTCTTTCATCGAAAATCTAATTAATCTGAAAATCGTTATTTATGTTCTCGAATTGGGTCCTTGGAACTGAAAATATCGTTCAAACAATGCATTGAAAGATTCTCAGTATTCAACAACTAAGTATCTCGTTATTTGATTTCTAATTCGTTCCAATAAACGATTGAAACTTCGAACAGATTCCAAAATAGAGTGATTTTTTCTTGGAAGCAAGTGAATAAAGAATTTGAGATCTTTGATACTTATTGAATCGGTCTTGAAGTATATATAAAAACATTTTTTTATTAAAACATCCGTGTACCGAAATTTCAGAGGCAGGTTTCTCGAAATCATGGTTTCCAAGTTTGTCTGCACGATATCTTAAAAAAGCTACTGCATAAATCGCTTTCCTTCTTCTTCTATTTCAAAGTAGATCAAATTTATTGGAGGATGAACTTGGAAGCAAATGATATTAGCAGTTTGAAGAGCAGAAAAAAGTGAAAAAATTCTACCGAATTTTGCATATCCGTCATTTTTTCAATTTATGATTTTTTATTGGTTTCATTGGTATATATGAACTTTGTATGGCTTACGATTTTAGATGATTTTTCACAGTGCAGTACGATTGGTCACTTCTTTTTGCAACGGTCATGTTTCAGAATGTGTAAACAATTTTCATGGCATTATTTTCAATGAAAAACAATTTTTTATGGACCTATCTTCAGACTTATCAAATGATTGTCAAAAAACTCAAATTCTTCATCCACTTCTTATCCTGCTATGGAAAAAAAATAACAAAGTCGATGAGAACCTCCCCGTAACGCCCATCAAATTTGAATCAGAAGTTCGACAAATTTTATCGGAATTAATCGAAATCAATAGAATTTTTTAACCTGGGTGTCCAAAAAATTCATTTCTTGCACATATCCTGCACGATGTATCATGTTGAATAATTGTACCAGTTTTACCACATTTAAATCAACTCTCAATTCATTCTCATTGGTCGGTCCTCGACAAGCATATCATCAAATTGAATTATGCGTTTCATTGCTTTCGCAGAAACACAGTAAAATTCCCCCAACGAACGAGAATCGTTCGCTGGAAGAAGTTTTAGTTGTCTCAACAGTTCGTGGGTTTGAATAAAACAAACCTAATTCAATAATTGCTTTAATTACGCTCAGTTGCATTTAATGTGACGTAATGGAGTGGACAAAAGCCACTTGAGGCATAGAGGGAAGATTCTTGTTCAAAATATACACTGAGGAGAATATTTTTTAAATTTAAGTGGTGACTAAACTACATCTGCTACTTTAGTAAACGATGATTTATATAATCCATACAAAACATCTATATCAATATAGGGAGATAACTTGTATGAATTGTTCTTCAAAATACAAGAATGTATTAAAAAGAATGATGAGTCAACCACGCTCGCTTAACATATGGAACTTTTCATCGTAAAATTGACTATAACAGAATTGTTTTGGTGCGTTGAACCGCGATAAATCTGTACAACCAACAACGATAATACAATTCATCCGACTTTTTTGAATAACTATCGTGAACTGGGGTTACTTAATGACATGTATTCCCACGCACTAAGAACCCAAGACTTTCTCAAACTTGAAAAAAACTTATTTGTCCTTATTCTGATAAATCTTGTTACCGATGGAAAAAATAATTCATTCCAATGGCAACATTTTTCATTGAATTGAAATTACATCCTCCGAATTCAAGAAGGAATATATTTCTATTTCAATTTGAGGATTTTTTGTTTGAATCTGATAAAAACTTTTTCCATTGAAAAACAAATTGATTAAAATGAGGGTAAAGAAAATGTTCTCTCAATCTAAGAAATCGGGTTCTCAGTGCGCTCATCCATATATATTCAGTTTCATAATTGTTCAAGAATAATCTTCCCTGGGAAAAGGGAATGATGGGAAACCGATTAAAATAGTCAAAAACCGCATAGAAAACGATTCAGAGTTCATGAGGTTTGTCACAAAGTAACCCCAGTTCACGGTATTTTCCAAAAGCAGTTATCGTAAACGCTATTCCAGGACAATTTTTCCTCTTCACCAGTAATTAAATTGATAATGAATTTCATTAGTTCAAAGAAAATATCGATATATTACCGCATATGTATTTCTCATTCAGCCACAAATTTATATCATATCAAAATGAAGCTGAAACTAACAGCTAAAACCTAGCAGCCCATTGGTGTAACTTTTGATAAAATATTTCAGCCACTCAATCAAATCTTCATATGAAAAATATTCGAATGAAGTTCAATCAAAAGGCACAACAAACAAGGCAGCCGGTTGTTATAACTTTTTAGACGAAATTTTCATTAAGGGTTCAACCCATGTAACACAGAATATTCTGAGAATATTTTCACAACATCCGTAAAATCTTCTTGATTGAATATTCTCACAAAAAGCATAGAAGATTCGTAAATATTCTTAGAATATTCTTAGAACATTTGAATGAGACTGTTCCGAATATTCTAGGAACGTTCGTACAATATGCGTACAAAGTTTGTAGGGAGATATCGTGATGAATCCATTAATGGTGGATAATGTTGTTGACAGGCTACAGACCCTTGGACAATCTATCATTTTAATTTGTGTTTTGGGAATAATAAATCTATGGTGGTGTATTTTAATATCGCAAATGTTCTCTGAGTGTGAAAAATAATTCTCAAAAGTGTAATAAAATATTGAGAAACACCGTATATATTATGAATGCCTGTTGCGATCATAAATATCTCATCCATCTACATGAATTCATAATATTGTTAACCATTCATGATTACAGATGTCTAACGATAGAAAAAATTGATTGTGAAGTAGTTTTCGGTGACATGCAGAAGTTTATATTGACGGGAATTCTTATTTTAACAGCATTTTTTTCTAATATTCCCACAATATCCGTGGCATCATATTCTGAGAATATTTGAAACAGTCCCATTCAAACATTCTGAGAATGTGCGTAGAATATATTCACACGAAATAAGAATCTCCATAGAATATTCGAATATCCTCAACGTATATTCTCAGAACATTCTCAGAACGTGCGTGTGCTACCTGGGAAGCATCTGACACGTTTGGTGGGCCGCTGCTCAATCGATTTATGGTACAAAAAAAACTTCAACAACGTTTAATCAAAAGTTACAACAATCGGCCGATAGTTTCAGCTCCATATTTTAATCGCTAGTTTCAGCTTCATCATATCAAGCAATATCCACTAGGCTTTTACATAGTTTCTTTGTTGGAAGCTACGGAATTACAATGATATCCATGCATGTAACACATATACGTGTATATATTTGTTCAGGTTCACTGACAGTACATAAATATGTGTATCTCTTGGGGTCATATTATCCTCTGCCGACTGTGCGTTGCTTCAGTCTCTGACCAATGAACGTTACTGATATTTTGTGAAAAACAAAGCACACATAAACGCACCCATCCGTAAGTATCCGGTGAATGCGCGTATTGTTCTAGCATCTTATATACTATTGCGAAATGTAGGTAACCTGGTATGATTTTCCCATTTCTGAAGAGAAAAATCACAACCCCTGATGTTTGGTGACTACATTTCAATATGAATCATGATTTATAGAACGATTTTCATTTCAATTGATGTGAATGACGAGTATTTGCGATAGAAGTTCAGCTCGGAAAGTATGGAGACTTCAACGAGTTAGCCTATTTTCATGAGTGAAACTTGCCAGTGCCTCGCGAGGCATGCAATGCTCAACGTAATGAAGCCTTCGCCGGGTGAACTAGCGAATTACCAACTATAAAGTATAGTTATGAACTAGCAAAAAATTTGATACCTCAAACAAAATGTATTTTATCACAGCTTTGTGTGGGTTCGGATTTCAGAAAACAATGTTTATCCAATTTCGTTTGTATAAATGATTCATTCACATGGAATTTACATGAAATTTTTATAGAAAATATTTATAAAAATAAATTCCAACTTCACGGTGGGAAAAAATTTGTTCTGCAATATTTTACTTCCAGATTACTTTTATAAGAAAGTGGAAGTATCGTGATAGCGGGAGAAACTTTATATCTTTGATGCGCAAATATCGAGTGAAGATAAAAGTTTTGAAGTTCTGCCACGAAGTAAACCTATTCGTTTGTTCATGTAATAGAATTAACACCTTGACCAACTTAACTATGTATCACAATTTGAAACCTCAAAGTTACACGGAGAAAAATGAAACTCGAAGATATAATATAATTCTTGTACAAATTTGAAAAAATGATGAAGTTTAGAAAATTACTTTTTACATGAACAGTCGAAATATTACGAATAGTGAATACAAACTAATGAAAACAATTGAAATTTACGACACTGGACGTTGATGTTTTGAAATAAGAATCCATTTCAAATCCAAAACCAAGAAAAAGTCTCAGATTTTTATAAAAGTTATTATAGTATCGACTCCCCTTATTCTTCGTGTACAAAATGAATTTACAAATAATCTGTAACTGTGTACTCAACATAATTTTCTATGAATCCATAAAACCCTTCATTACAACGTACATTGATCCATCTAATTTAATCACTACACAATTTTCATACGATTATCTTGAATCCATAATTGTGAACCTCTTTATTATTACATTCTCACACTCGTATACCCTATAAGACCAATTTTATATGCACACTTCATTATCGTCCAGTTCAGTATCGCAACGTAGAGCCATTTCATGTCTCCATATCAGGCGAAGGAAGAGTTGATGCGAATATATCTATCCTACTTAACGCAACATGGTGTTTATGTATTGATGGTAATGACGCATCATATATATATATGAAACGTCTATCTTTCAATTACGAACCAACGAGAAGCTCTATTTCATAAATTTATTAAATAATTTATAACCGTGTGATTTTCTTTGATTCGCAGGGAATTAATAAAATATAAAAAATTATTCTTTTCTAAAATTTCTATGACATTTATTTTGTGAGATCTATTTTTTCTCTCGCAAGTTTTAAATAGCGAGTCGAATATCTGAGTTGTCCTTTGAAAATTGTGTACCAAGTGCGACTTGTGGGATTTTCATTAGAGGCTTCGTTTGAGTAAAGTCGAGAGTGTAAATGAAGAATTTTAGGTCAGCTCTTGTTTGCGGTTTTACATTAATCCCCAAAAGTGTTAGGATGTTTCTCTCTTTTCAGAGAGAATCGTGGAGATGACAAAAGAAATGAAGAGAGAGGATTATGATGTATGTATACGTGCTACCACAAAAGTTTTTTACATCATTTAGGTCGTTCGTACTACCGCGACACAAGACACTTTCTTTCTTTTACCTTGTAAAAAGCCGTTGACGACAGGGTTTTTATTTTTATCTCAAACAAGTTTCGGTTGGGCAATTGAAATTGAAAGAGTCAGAAGGTAATTCTAAGGATAATTAATCGAGAGCTTTCTTGTAGCAATTAAAAGAACAAGTGATCTCAGTGGGTATCCATTTGTTGATTTGAATGCAAACATCAAACTAAGGAGCTTCAATAATTCAATATACGGACAGCACAGAATAGGTAACAAGATTCTACTCAAAATATAAAAGAGAGTATATTGAAGTTTAATTACTGAAATATATCTTTTCTGAGTATTTAGAATCAGTCAAGATAGATATGAGATAATAAGCTCTCAATATTCCGTCGATAATTCAACCTTATATTCAAGAACTCCAAATATAGGGGTTTATTTTGTGCACAAGACGTTATCGGTGGTTAATGATCTTCTGAGCGTGATTCACAAATGTCCTTCTTTCAACTCATATTATAAAAACATTACACCCGATTGAGTAACGTGATACTAGAACTCGGCTCGTGATAATAGTTATTATGTAATTGTATTCCATTCAACATTCAGAAAAAGCAATGGTTGTTTTTTAAGGTCAGTGATTATAAATCCAGAGCGAAAGTTGTGAAGTTCTATATAATGAATATGACATGCGATCGTGGAAGTGAAGAACACAGAGAGAAATTTATATCAAAATTATTGCAAAATCAGTAAAATCTGACCTGTACTGTCCAAGTGAACGTAGAATCTAGAGAGATCTCAAGATTTTTCATTCTTGTGAAAAAGTGAGAAATTTACCCTACGTAGAAATGCCGGTATTGGCTGCCGATTGCAAATCAGTACTGAACCGTTTTGATTTCACGTTCTGATCGATACTAGCTCGATAATTAAACCGACCATCATTGATCAATTTCCTATCAATACTGGATCAACAACAGCACAATTTTAGTGAGTTAAAATTAAACCAACGTGAACAAATATCTACACTGAGAGAAATTTTTATTATATATACAATACAAATAGCTGTAATATATAATAAAGCATATTATATATTTAATTAAAGTTATTATGCGTACAATAAAATTCATTATATTATATAGTAAGTGTACAATCTGTGTAATAATCTTATGAAAATAATAATTAATAATTCTTATGAAAATGATGATTTGAAAGACAAGATACATTTATCGCTATGATAACTATAGCGTGGTTGATATAACGATCTAGTATCCATCTCACACCGATAGAAATTCTTTCTATATCCTAGCGATGTTGTGCCAGCGATGCGTTCGTTCTATTGTTTAGAAAACATACAGTATCGTTATTAGAACTATGATTTCTGTTGTTTCAATCTAACTCAGGGATAGGCAGCCTCAATTACTTTTTGTACTTTTCCATGAAATACAGATTTTGAAGGTAAAATTAGAAAGTACTTGACAAGAAAGAGTACTTTGGGTACAAAAAAGTAATTGAGGCTGCCCATCCCTGATCTAACTTTATATGACGTCAATAATTAAGGGAATACCAGCGATTCCTGACGATGCAACCCGAGCCAAATCTTTTGTGACAAATTATTCAAAATAAAGCAATAAAATCAAAATACCGCTCTGCACAAACCATCTTTATTGATTGAAAAAGGTCTGTACAGAGCGATATTTTGATTTCATTGCTTCGTTTTCGAATAATTTGTCAAAGTAGTTTTGATGACATCTGGTTGCATTTTCAGGAGTCGCTGGTGTCATATTAATGTACTGAATAAAAATGTTGGAATGAATAAAACTTCAAGAAATGATTTATTCCTACTTGAGTTGTCTCGTCATCATCTCTATTATAATCTCTACTAGTAATTAATCCGTAGACCGGTTTGATTCAACCCTCCATCTCCGATCCATCTTCTTCACACACAGTACATTCCCAACGATTTGATTAACAGATACTAATTTAGATCATCTTTTTCCTACACACCCACTTGGTTTCTCCTGTGTTATTGTTTTTAAAACACCCTCATGTTTTATAACAGGAACGATTAATCTATCTCTCTTAGAAAGCAGACAAAACTGTTATGAACAATGATTGAAGTTTTTACATGAATTTGTTATGCATTCTGAAATATCATAAATAGGTTATATTTTACAAATTATGACAAAAAATGAGACGTCCAAATCTGTTGAAATGAGAAGTTTTAAATATACTATTGTGTCCAAAAAATAAAGTGACATAGCATTTATTTTCAAAAATCTAATGATCTTCATTTATTCTCCCGAATGAATTTCATCGCCTTAAAAGTGATCCTCCCCTGGATTGTTAAAGCCGGTTTCCGGGACTCAAAACGGTGTCCCCGGAGCGGTCTTTTGAGTTTGTTGAATAGCCGGAAGTTGCACGGTGCCAAATCAGGTGAATACGGTGGTTGTGAAACAATATGGGTCGAGTTTTTTGCGAAATGGTCAGGAAGCATCAATGCAGGGTGAGCCGGTGCATTATCGTGGTGCAGAAACCAAGAGTTGTCTCGCCACAATTCCGTTCTCTTTAGGCGAATCGCTTCACGTAAACGACGCATAACGCTCAAATAATATTATTTTTTGATAGTTTGAACCGGCGGAAGGAATTCAAAATGCACAACACCACGATAGTCAAGAAAGCTTATGCTAGAGCGTAACAGGAACGTCAATGAAAAGTATATTGAGCTTAAATGAAAAGGATACAAAGAGTATATGAAGCGGGAATTGAAACGAAGCGAGCGCATAAAATTTAAAAAACCTGAATAAAAAAATTCAACCCCATAACAAGACTCGAACCCATGACTTTCACCATGGCAGTCGACGGTCTCATGCACTGAGTCGTGGATCGTATGATTTCATCACTTTACAGCGAGAGAGCATCACACGCTCCAGGAAAAGGGAATTGAAACATTTTTCGCTTCGTATGCGCTTCCTTTTCGCTTTGTGTATACGCTTCATTTTTACCAGGGCGACTTTGGCGCGGTTTTTTTTTGGTTTTGCCTCACCTTTAGCGCGATATTCACTTGATTGATCGGTTGTTTTCGGGTCATAAGCATAAATCCACGTTTCATCTTGTCCTGATAGTCAGAGAGCATTGTTTTACACACTTCAACGCGACGATGTTTTTCCAAGAAATTCAGTGTTTCCGGTACCAATCGAGATTTGACGCGTCTGAGGCCAAAAACAACCTTTAAAATGGTATTGACTGATCCTTTTGAAATGCCAACATCATCAACAAGATCTCCAATTGTTAATCGACGATTTACAAGCACCAAATCTTTGATTTTTTTGACGTGAACTTCGTTAGTTGAAGTTGATGGTCGACCGGGACGCTTTTCGTCTTCAACACGTTCTCGACGTTCTTGGAACCCTTTATACCACTCTTAAACATTTTCGACATAGCCTCAACGCCAAAGGCTTCCTGCACCATTCTCAACGAATCAGCAACAGAAAATTCATCCCGCATACGAAATTCAATACAAATTCTTTGCTCAACAAATGCAGACATTATAAAAATCGAAAAATTCACTCTCAGCCACTTACAAAACGAAGTGTATCTCAAACACTAACGAATATTTTGATGTGATCCTTGGCACGGATGTCAAAGACATTCTTACTAACCTAAAAATGAGAGCACTCCCCCAAATACATTTGCTCACAGAGTTTAAATTCCAATGTCAACTTACTCTTTGGGCACAGTAGTATATGTATATATATATTTGATTTTCGTTCGCTCATCAACTGTCATTCATATTACACTCATTGTACTGTGGTGATAATGTTGTTGAATTCTTTGTATGCATCTCATTACGCGGTTACCCTACACATGGTACAAGTCGTATAGATGTCAAGAGTACATGTTTTCTCAGTGCTCTTTCACCCTATCTTAGAACATCCACAAGAGCACTCATATCCCTCTTATTCTAGATGGTCTTGAGAACAAAGAAATCGATAGTCCATATGTCTTATGGAGTTTTATAAAACACCTGAAAATTCAGAACGCTCTTGAAAGATGATAGTAATTTCTTATACAATGAAAAATCTTTTGAATTTACAACAAGAATTTTGGAGTAAGGACAAGTATCCATGCAGGTATTGACAAGGCTGAAAAAGACCCAAGCTTGTTCCAGGGTTGGCACATGTACCAAGAACAAACCCATTGTTGCGGGCGCCTCGATGCCTGAAATAGAAGAAAAAAGTTAAAAAGTTCGTTAAACTACAACGCATTCTTTATACAATGACCCAGCATTGTGGGAAACAAATTGAAACTCAAGAACATCACAGAATTTGAAACAAAATTTCAAAATTTCGCTGCAAAATCTGATGATTTTTCTTCACATGGTCATTGTACACTGAGAAAAATTATCTACTATAAATTACTAAACTCGCTAGTATATTGAGGATATACTTGCATTTTAAGGTTATATACCAAACATTCTCATCAAAAGCATCAGACTTTCTATTATAAAATGTCATTATCTTACCATCAACGCCCAGAAAGTCTGGTACTTTTGAAGAGAATGTTTGGTATATACCTTCAGAATGAAAGTATATCCGCAATATACTATAGCGAGTCTAGTAATTTGTAATAGACAATTTTTCTCCGTGTATGGAGAGAACTAACACTTTTCACGCAACACCACAGTTCCAGGAGAATTCATAAAAGATTCTTATTGAACAGATTGTGGTCTTTATGAATTCTTTAGAAGATTTTCTAAGACTGTGGTGTTGTGAGGCTTAATATGCTAAAACAAAAGTCAAACCGATTGGATGGTTTGTTATCGAGCTAGACACTGCGGGAAAATTTTAAAAATGTAGCTCGGAGAACAACGCGTGTTTAAAGATAATAAAAGATTGATTTCATTTTGTTTTCAACCAATAAATATCATGTGTATCGCTGATCTACTATCCAGGCTCATATTGTTTCTTGTTATTTTGATATAACTGCTGACGTGAATGCAATTGAGCCTTCGGATGCAATGACGACATTTGCACTTGAAAAGGCATGGAAGAATCGTCCGAGTCAGGAGTCGAAAAAAAATTAGAATTCTTGAAACCTAAAAATACTGTGTGATAGTACTTGAAAACCCAACTGATTTCCTCGTTTACATCTGTTTTGGAGGATTGGAAGTTTTTGCAAGTGTCGTTAATGCATCCAAAAGCTCAATTGAAGTGAAATTCACACTGCAACCAATGTTATGTGTATATCACTATTGAAGTAAACGGCAACAGTGTTGCCATGGTAACCATGACAACAATGTCAATTCATCAAGACTCTAGAGTGAATTATACATGGAATCCACACTGTAATCATAACCTCACTTTTCATGTTATTTTCCCGTGTACGTACCCAAAGAGAACAGGAGGGTTCAAAGAATGTTCAATAGAGGTGCTTTGAACATCCGGACATTTGATGGTCCATTGAACGTTCCCTGAACGTGAAAGTACGTACAATGAATCAAAATTCCACCTAAGAGGTCTAAGTTGAGAGGCTATTCACTTGTGAGTCAATGAATTTCAACACGAGCAATCATTTTTGGGTAAAGAACTGAACCAAAGAGAGTCATCATTCAACGGTGGAAGTCACATACACGGAAAAAAGAAAACAGCAATGGTTACTGTGAATCATCAAAATACATTGAAACTCAAATTCATTCCATGCAGTACTGCGTTTCTCAGTTCTCATTACTGTCCACCCTAACAGCACATCCACCGATTTCCACGTCGCATCCCCGTGGACTCCTCGTGGATGAATGGTGGACGTGGATAGAACGGAGATTCCACGCGGAGGCAACGTAGGCATTCCATTACAATACCCATCACTGTGATCGCGCTAATCCTCATTATCCAAGCGTGTTTTCATTAGTTTTTCAACCGATCGCTGTCATTCACAGTAACCAGTAATGTTTTCTTTTTTCCGTGTAGGAATCAGTCAGTGGGAGTCACTTGGAAGTCACTCAACTCCCAAGTAACTCGCACTGACCCCCATTGATCGCAAGTGATTCCAACTGCTGAATCATTGAGAGTCACTCTTTTTTAATGCAGAGAATCATCGAATGAAATGACATGACTTCGATGCATTAGTTTTATGACTCGCAGTGAACATCCCCTCGGTCTAAATTCTCTTGGGGTATGTTTGTAACCGATGTGCAGTTACTGTTCAGAAGAATGTAGCTGGAAACCTATTTGAGATCCGCACTTGAAATTTTGATATGTTACTCTTTAAGATCGAGAATATCGGAAAGTGCAACGATATCAATTTTTTGAAAGTGTCACACTAGTTTTGTCAATTGAAAAATAAATCGAATCCCATTCGATTCAATCTGATTAGTTTTGATGATTTTATTGCGATATACACATATTGCGTTCGAAGAACTGGAAAAATTCATGCGTATTTTATTTGATTCAAAGTAACGTTGAATAAAATTATGTACAAGAATCCACTCATTTTCTTAGAATTTATGATAGTTTCAATGAACTAGAGTTTAAAATTCAATTTTTATTATTATTTTTATTACCGAGAACTTTATATTTCATATCATATTGATTTTGGGAAAATCTTGCAGTAATATTATTATTCTTTTCTCGATGAAAATCCTCGAGAAAAAAATATTCACCCTATTTCATGAATTATTCAGGTCCTCTTCATAATGATAATAACACCCCTTTCGAACTGAAACCCTAACACGCAGTGAAGTACGCGTAAAACCATGATAATAATATTCGAAGGAGAACATAGAAGTTTGAACGTTAAATAATTCATTAAAATCTGTTTTAAAGATATCGTGAATAAATAATCAGTATTATTCTTGACGATGCTTCATTTTCTGCATCGAACAAAATTTTCAGCTTACAATCGGTTCCTACACAGAAATCTGGGCACTTACTTATTCGATGTCCATATGGCATCTTCGGAAAGGCACGATGGATAATCGGAGAAATTGATAGAAAGTACAGAGAATGATTGAAGACAGGACGTAAAGACAACGCGAAAATTGTCTTGTGATCGGTACTTATTACATTAGAGTATATTTCATATTGAAATTAAATTCAAACTGTAAAAGTCAACTCTTATAACATTCTATAATTTGGAATCTTTGGACAATTGTTTTATTATAGATTTTGTATAATATATTACATACATTGAGTTTCAAAAATATATATAATTTATTATACCAATTGAATTATTCAAGTCATTTTATTGATTCTGTAACTTCGAATCGGTAAATGGTACACACACAAAATATTGGGGCAGTTCACTATGACATATTGTAAAGATTGTGATTTTTTCATGTAGTTGTACTGAATATCCAGTCTTTCACTGATTTAACCAGTGAAGACCTATTATTATTTCATCGATTCTGTTGCCAAGAGAACTTTTTTGAAGAAAAATAATAGACAATACACGCGGAAGTACAATGAGAACTCAAAAAATCGATTTTCATGTTTCTTTTCCACCGCGATTCTGTGGTAATGTATAATACATATATTTGTATATACAGGGTGTCCCAAAAACATAGAGAATGATTCTTGAGGCAGAAATAAACTGGAGAAAATTAACGATGTGAAATTGAAGTCCAATCCAAATATGGTCGAATTTAACATCGAATTGTGCCAGTTCGACTGTATACGGAGTTATTTCAACACCACACCCTGGATTGAACTTCTTGGAAGCATTCTCGTTGTCGTTCTCAGTGCGAACCACTTTTTATTTGGGAAAAGAACTGTAAAATGCTCAGTTCCAGAGTTGATTTCAATCAATCAAATGGAATTCTGTTGAAAATGGCTACATCTGAACTGGATAAAAATTGCTATCAGGCATTGAACAATTTTTGTGCCTTGAAATTCGATTGAAAACTGACAAAATTTCTATCTGATTTTAATCGAAATTACCAAATTGAAAGATTCTTTCAAAAACTGACAACAAATTTTGGGACGTTCTGTTTGGAACTCACAGACTATGATACCCAATTGAAAACTGACAAAAATTTTTAAGTTTTAAGAAGGGATTCAAGTTGAATTTTAATTAAGTTAAATACGCATCCTCAGCAGAGAAGCTACATGAATATACACAGCGATCATTGGAACAGCCAATGTATGTACTACTTCCCACTTGAATGTTCAATTGATTTGTTTTTGTAACTCCAATATTTCCAAATATTCAACCGAAAAACAAACTGTCTTATTTTTGCCTCAGGAATCACTCGTTGCAAGGGCGAAATGTTCTCTGAGACACCCTGTATACAAGGTACAAATGATTAAAATAGTTATCCACGTATAAAAGAGACTTTTATTGAGAATTTTTATCAATAGAATGTTGATTGAAATTATATGCATGTATATTGAATTTTATGATCCTGCATTGAGTACGATACGACATGAAAATTTGATCCCTTTGTTTTGTTCCTTCGTTCGTATCGTATCGAGCTGTGCCACCCTTAGGTCGGGAACACGTCAATACTGTTGCGCATGCTCTGTTCAATTCTGTGCACAAAGAACGTAATTATTTTTCTTTTTTTTTTTATTAAAACTCTTGAATCAACTGTTACTGAATAATTAACGTTTGTAGACTTATTTTTCATCTTCTCGTGAATTATAATTATATTTATGGAGAATTGATATAAAATTGGAATGATATGGTTTATAAAATAATCTTTCAATAATAAAATCGTGTATTCTCGAATTAGATCACACGAATATATCCATTGAACTTTTAAATCTTTAGAAGGTTCTTTGACATTACGTGGGAGGTTATTATTTTCGAAAAAGAAACTTTGTCTGTATCAGTAGATACGTTCTGAAGAGATAGGGAGGAAACCTCCCTGGTCCCTGTACCATTGTCCACGTGAGGTACACATGGACCATATAATCAATCTCCAATGTCATATAAGATCACTCAAACCTGTACGAAGGTAATAGTTCTCCTGCTCAAAATGCGAAATAGAATCCATTAGAAGAACTTTGCTCGAATCTATGCAGTTTCTTTTCTAATAAAATACAGTTTAAAACTGACAAACTTCTAACTGATGAAAAACTGATAAAAAATTGTCAATGGAACCTATCTCGAATCGCGATCATGTTGAAAAAATTGTCATGAGTCTTCAGCGCTTGCATACACAAGTTCAAAATGTCAGAAAAACAACCGGGAGAGAAAAGAATGGTAATATTCACCATGCTAACATAGTATTCGGTCTCATTTGATATAAAATCGTAAATGTTACTATGTAAGAATAGAATTCTTTACCATTTTTCTGGTAATAATTACTATGTAGCCTAGTAATTATTACCAGAAAAATGGTAAAGAATTCTATTCTTACATAGTAACATTTACGATTTTATATCAAATGAGACTGAATACCATGTTCGCATGGTAAATATTACCTTCTCTTCTCTCCGTGTGGAAAATTGATCAGTTTCAAACTGTATTTTACAGAAAATCAACTGAATAGCTATTGTAGCCTGGTAAAAAAACCAGATGGGAATCCGGCTCAAACCCGGATGGGAATCCGACTCACACCCGGATGAAATTTCCGGGATTCCATCCGGGTGTATCCAGGCGCGTATACGGTTTTTACGGTGATTCTTCATCCGGTTTCATCCGGACCCTATCCGGATTTTAATACTGAATATTTTCCGAAACTCTACACGAAATTTGGATAGAATTCATTCGTCTCCTTGTTAGGGTTTTATTTGGGATTCCAAAAAATATCTTGCCCCAAAAACCGGATAGGGTCCAAATGGAACCGGATAAAGGAAGGATACCGCAAAACCCGTATACGCGCCCGGATACACCCGAATGGAATCCCGGAAATTTCATCCGGGTTTGAGTCGGATTATCATCCGGGTTTCATCCGGTTTCCTATCCAGTTTTTTTACCAGGGAGATTCTAGCAAAATTTTGTCAATAGATTCTATCTCACATTTTGAACAGGCTGTGCTTGTGCCAATATCACAAACAGCGTAATGAAAGAGGAGACAAGTTTATCTCTTATGAATAATAAAAATGCTCCATTCATTCGAATTCTTTCACGTAGTACACAAAAATGCTTTTGTGAATCAAATTTCATTTCATTTCCGCCAGAGAATTTGAAATATTATGAAAAATAACGTTTCATGCGCAGAAACAGCTCGAGACATTATTGACCTGTTTTTTTCAAGATATATATCACTCCCTGAAAGCACAGTTTGATGGATAATGATAATTAATTCAAATAAGATGAAAGCCGTGGTAGTAGTAGATTATTAGGAAAGGAAGTTAAGCGATCTGACAACTCTGTTCATGGAAACCGATAATAAACCGGACATGAAGTAAACAGAGATGCACACGCAGATGACTCACAAGTTCATACCATTTGGGGAGTATATGCTACTCTAAATGTTACTCGACACGCATTCAAGATAATCTGGTATTTGGCGTGTTGTTGCCATGACAAATATGCCTAAAGTTCTGTATTTTTTTATTGAACAGTATTTTGAGAACATTACAGATATTTTTGCAACAACCAAATCGAAACAAACTCCTTCGAAAGTTATCAGAAATTTCACCTGGGATTGTTTAGGAACCAAACGTTGTGCAGGATCCAGAGCAACTGATTCTCGGCTGAAACATGATAGTACAAAAATATCACACTACATAGATATCCCTGGATGAAACATTTCAATACAAAAATATTCCAGGCTGAAATATTGCAGGGAAAACGCAAAATCACACAGAGGAAAAATGCGAGTCGAGAACATAGTAATCTTTAACAAAGATCTGAGAAGATTTCTAGTTGAAAATTTGGTTTGAGAATGAAAATCTATAAATCTTGGGAACTAAATATTCAAATAAAAATAAATTCATATAGCTTACGAATAGATTAGAGCTAATAAATCAGAAAATTTTTCAACTGTTGAACTATCAGTTTTAAATCATTTGATTGAAAATCCTATGAAAACAGGAAAACCTCTTGACAGGGGAAAATGAAAAAAAATATTGATGAATTTAATAAAATGAGAATACAAGCATGTTTTTGTTGTTTAGTTATAAAGATTTTTATGATTAAGATAAGAGACCCTATACCCGATCAGTCCTTATATTCTAGGTTTTTGTGGTTTAATTGTGCGAAAACTCTTTAACCAAAACATTTTTTGTAATTATTGGATCGAAAATTAACTTTTTCATTTGAAACTTCTAGCTAAATTACTTAATAAATTCATGTAATAATGAAAATGATCAGGTTCTAGTTCCTGATCGGGTATAGGGTCTCTTACCTTATAAGCATCTGATTTATGAATTTAATTTTTTCGTTTAAAATTGATGGAAAATTTAATGAAGTAATAAAATAATATTAGTTTTAAAGGTGAAAGTTGAATTTATCGATATTCAATATGAATAAATAACTGACGAAAATGTTCAAATACTTCTAAATCAGTGCAAAGAATATATTTAAAAAATGTATTTATTGTATGTACTGGTGCCGAAACTAAAACAATCAAATGAATTATTTTTATATTCATGAATTATTGATATTATATAATGAATATTGGGGATGCTATGAAATGGAAAGGGAAAAATAGCTTGATCAAAATCAATTTTTTATGATATTGATAAATAAATAAATTATAATAGAGGAAAAGCTTTATTTTTATACAGAAGGTAATTAAATTATTCTTCAAAACATCTATGTTCAGATTAATAACTTGAATGAAGAAACAGGAAATAAGAGAAACAACAGCTTGAATAATGAAATCATTTGTTCGATTCTCAGTTTTATCATAATCAGGAATTACTAAAAAAATTATTAGCTGAATAATCAACGACGTGAAAAATACGGGAGATAGAAATAAAGATATAATAGGTAAAATTGAAATATGTGAAAAAATTAATAGGGACTTTGATTAAATTGATATTTTTGGGTTTTCTATATTTTATCCATGACATTTCATGCAGAATGTATCCTTCTCTACAAATCCTACACTAGTGGTTACTGTAGCCCACACGACTGGCTCGTGTTATGCGAAAAAATTATTTCAACACTACTGGTTACTGTGGGGACACAGATCAGTCGTGTCTCCACAGTAGAAAATAGTGTAGAAAAACGACTCTCTAATGCGGAGACACGACTGATTCGTGTTACCGCAGTAATCAGTAGTGTTGAAATAATTTTTCTGTATAACACGAGCCAGTCGTGTGGGCTACAGTAATCACTAGGGTAGAATTTTGATGAAAAATCAATGATATTACATGTCTGCATCCCCATTATGCAACATTTTCCTTTTCTTTCTTATGGTTCTTTTGAGACCTACTTGGATTTTGTTTATAGAAAAAATCATAAACTCAGAACAGTGTATTGTTGAGATTTTGCATTTGTACTATTTCCAAATATGGTAATATAGCAAGTGCCCGAAATTGCATTCACCCGAAAAACAATGATTTGTGAAACCGAGGAAAATTACTAGAAGTTCCTAGCCCTCCTCAAATAGCCGCGGATTTTGCTGCTTTCGGGTAAATGGCCTTTCGGAAACTTGCTACCTTGCCCCAAATATTAATCATTGAACGTACCACTCATTAATTTAATCAATAAAATTACTCTACAAAACTTGAGAAACATTCATACTCTCTGATTTTCATCAATACAATCTCACTGTCTAAAATTTAAATAATTTTTGCCTAGTATCGTATCATCAATATTCCCTCACACTACAAGAGACCAGTGACGTGAATTCACACGGTGCAATGATAGTCCAAAGATAATAAGGTGCATTTTGTACGACAAGGAGAACGTATTCAATGCTAATATTTTCAAACGGAAACGAGATATGGGCCGATGACAGCAAACGCATGCAAATTTTTCCTTGGATTCATTAGAGATGCCATGCTTCGTGTGAATATTTATTTTTCCGTTCTTTATCCTTTCTGCAAATCTTACATAATTGACGTCCCCATATGATGATTCCTTCATCCAAATGGGACGAGGAACAATTCAATCTCAATCTCTTTGTCTGACATTGTTTGGTGAATGCACAGAGAGAAATGCAGCTTGAAAATATGGTACTTTTCATAAAAATCTGAGGCTTTTTTTCAGTTTTTTCAAAAACCAATCATGAAAAAACCAATTTGGAAAATGAAATTCTGCATGAAAATGTGGAAAATTACGAATACTGTACCAAAAGTGACAAGTGAAATAAAAATTATTTAACGGTGAACGTTGAACTTTATAAAGCACATAATGAAATTTGACGATTCAGAATTTGGAATTTCAACCGTGTTTGTGACTTTTCACTCCATATTTATGATCTTGCATATTTGATAGCAACAAACCATTGTTTGAATGAAGTTTCCAACTTTCGTAGAAATTATTATATCTTATAATAACAGCGATTCTTTCTGGATGGAATTCCCAGACAACACAACGTGTCACTGAAACATTTATAGAAGGTGTATAAAATGTAGGGGAGGGTTTCTGAATGTTCAAAAAACGTCCCAGAGATACATTTTGCTGTTAGGGTTGTTATTCATAAAAATATCATGTATGGTCAAAGTGTCCCTAGATTGTGCCCACCGTGGTGAAAAAAATATTTCTGAAAATTTTGCTGGAAGACTCTGAAATCCACAAAAATTCTGAAAACCTTTGCCCTATTGAAATTCTGATTCTTGTTTATTGGACATGTTTTACTACTGAAAATTCTTCGGGATATCTATGAATATCCTCGGAAAACTCTGCATTTGTTTGGAAATCACTGGAACTCTTTGAAAAATTAGTAGAAACATCTGTGGAATCCTTTCTTTTTTGAAATTTGTAGAGATTTCCGGTGAAATTTTTCCACCGAGGTATCCGTTTCTACGAAGACTTCTATAATCTCTGTACTTTTTGTAGAAAAAAATGATATTCATCCAAACTTGATATTACAACAAATCTCTGTTGTTACTGAATTCTCCTCCGAGCGTCATTGTGATTTGTTTTCACACTGTCTCACTTGATTCGTGAGTTCAGGTCATTGCAAAAATGATAAATTAGATATGAATTATCATTGAAAAATAAGTTCCCCCTCCCTGCTTTGTCACACGTCTAAGTATTTATATCCCTGAGAAAAGATATCGAATACGATACGTATTCATAATATGGCGAGTATAATACGTACATCACGACTAGAGTCGCTAGTTTGATGCACGTAACATTAACTAAAGGGAAGAGATTCAAGTGGATCGAATTGACCTCAATTCGTTAATCCACGACTGGATGTAAATGATCTACACTCAGTCACTACGGTATATATGAAATAAAATCTACCTTCCTGTATGACTCAATTATTGACATATATCACATTTACTCAGTTGTTCAGGATATCAAATGAACATCATTTTTTCTTAAGAAGGATCACAATATTCATCTTGCTTGACAGGATTGAATGATTCATGATCAATGAGGACACTGTTTTATTGCACTGTCTAATCAAAATTTGGCTGCGCTAAGCGAATCATCTGACCAAATCACGTTTGATTCCTTGACCTCGAAGTGATTTGGTCGAATCTTTTTGGTTGTCATCACCAAATTTTGGTTAGGCATATCTCAAACAAATCTTTTTTCTCAGTGATATTTTACGGGGGTGAGATGGCGTTTTCTGATTTACATATTCGGAAACAACATTTCATCCGTATTCAGCTGGTATGAAATGAAAACCGTTTGCGGTCATACTATCGTCATTGTTAGAAAAAAATTTGAAACAAGTCTTTCACGTCTATACGTGTACATGTCATTCATAATGTGCGTGGGAACCGCCTTGCATGATTCATAGTAGTCAGTCTACAGACAGAAGAGATTTATGATACACAATAATTATTCTAAATTTCAATCTTTACATTTTCAATAATTTATCAATAGCAACGTGGAGCGGAATACGAATTTTATCAACAATCCGAATGATAAATAATTGATTTGAATTGAAAATCTGAAATTCCATGAACCTGAAACTGGCAGCCGGTTGTTATAACTTTTTACACAAATTTTTGTCAAGGATTTAAGCATCTGAAAAGTGTAGTGGGAGGCTGCTCAATCGATTTGTGGTACAAAAAAAACTTTTAATCAAAAGTTACAACAATCCAACAATCCACTTTATAAACATATTTTCTTAATATCGACTCTGCTACTAATCAAACATGTAACACAATATTGTTTCATAATCCAAGATTCAATGACATTTTGCGAGATTCAGTGAGATTTGGCGAGATGCAATGGTTTTTCTTAACCAGGGTCCTTCGTCTGATAGGAAATTTTCTCAGTAACGATCTGGCTCGTCGATCTCATAGTTCTGGCTTAGCTCGAAACCCGGATCGACTGAAATTTTTTCAGCTCTGTTCGAAGATGGGATCGTTTGAAATCATTGAGATCGGCTCGAGATTTCCGATCCGAGACGATCTTCGATCCGGATCGAAGATCGCGGCAACACTACTTTATAGCATTGGATTCATGTTTAGTTGCATAGTACTGTCTCCAATGTAACATGGTAATCATTCCCATGCTACATTGAGAATATAACTATTCTTTTCTCTCCGTGCAGGAGCTATGTGCTCCCAGAACAGTCTAACTTGGGTCTGAACGAGGCTTGGAATGAGCCGATCTTCATTCCTTTTTGCGTTTGTTTGGAAATGTTTCTAACTAAACATGAACAATTTTCAATAACATATATTGTTCAATGAAGGAATTAGAAATCAGAAGGCAAGGCACATTTTCATCTAACGAGCTTCGAGAAAAGCGAGAAAATTCATGAAATAATATTTTTTCCCCAATTCAAAGTATTTTTCAAACATTTTTCATTCACAACAATGTCCCCCCTTATATCCTATGGAAGATGAGATAGAATGGCTCGATTTCTATAGTCTGTTATCAAATCTTTCGAATAAAAGTCAATGACACGAGTGTAGGAATCTTCCCAAGGCAATTTAATCCGTTACAGGGAACAATGCAAACAACATAGTGTTAAGGATATGAGTCAGCTCATCTCATGGTATAATCACAATTGGCGACAGTTGACGCGTGGGTAAAGTTTCGGACACTTTACAGTAAAATGAAGTTCGTAGATAGTATCACGTGAGGTTTCGCGTGTTACACGCCTTTTGTTCTCATTTCTCTTTACCGAGCTGAACGAATTCTAGAATTAATATTTGATGTTGCCTTTCTCATTGATTCTTGGAAATCTATTGATTCTTTTTTCTCCACACACACTTTTTATATTGATCGAATTACAAGGACCCCGTGAAATACTTTTAATTGAAAAAATGATATTTGATGAGCTGAAATTTCTATCGTGATATATATCACATTGTGATACATTTTATTCCAAGAATTAATATCGATTATGAATGATTTTATAATACTTTATAAGAATATGAAATCGTCATGTTGAAATTGACTGAAATATTTTTATGATGTTTTTCAGAATGTGGTGGACAATCACTGGTACATTCGGGAACATTTTACCTATAGATTGGAGTAAATCCTACGCACGAAAAATGCACATGCCTGCTTTAAATCTAAATGAAGCACCGGTACAGATGGGAAGGTATTCATTCTTTATTCAACAATAATATTCTCACACGTCATTTTTGCACCTTGGCAACATTCATTTCAATCTTTGTATTGAAATCTGTCAAGGGTTTTTGGAAAAGACATGAGAAAGAATGGAATCTTTTGATAGAGATGATAAATTTTAACACTTCACTGAACTGCAGTACATTATTTTAACATTAAAGAACAAATTGTAGAATATTCTAATTTATAAAGTTTTTTTAATACATCATTTAGTAAGTCCCGGACCTGCCTGTAGATGACACAACTAATCATACTAACTTCCAAACGCCATGTGTCAAAATGTGAGCACAATCGGATCATTCTTTTACAAGTTACAGTAGTTTGAGTGAAGCTACTTTTGCAAGTTTTCAAACAATGGAAAAATCTTAATTTCGTGTGTTATGATAAAGGATAGAGGTATGCTATGCATACTTTCTAAATTTATTAGAGTGATAAATTCAGTCTTGACGAGTGAGAATACTGCAAATACAATAAGAATGACATTCCACTCCTAAGGAGAAATTTAACTAGCTTTGAAAAGTGAAATTCAATCAGAGTGGAATTCTTACTCCAAGAGAGTGAAAATTCACCCCTGCTGGATTCGCAGTATTTTCACTCTAAGAAATTTAGAGAGTATCAGGCAGTGATACTACTTCCTTACGGGAAAAAATATTATACAAGGACCGCAATGGCTTCATGACTATTATTCGACCTCTGCTCCGGCGTCAACAAGGGATAAGAAGTAGTATGCTGACTTGAAACGCGTTTACACGAGAACAAATGATGCTCAACGCTCAGATCGCCCAAATTCAACAGTTATCCCGGAAAACATGAAAAAAAGTCCATAAAATCGTTTTGGCCGATTACAAATTGGAGTTGAATCAGATAGCAGAGGAGTTGAAGGTATCAAAAAGCAGTTGAGTGGACAGCAGCAGGTGAAAGTCATTCAAAGCGATCACAGACGCAAAAACATCAACTGGCCAGATTTGAGGCTCCGTATGTTATGATCCGCAATGAAACAAACTATTCGTTCACCAGGACAATTCACCGTTGATCACAAACGATGGCAAAATTGCATGAACTGTACTCCGAATTGCTTCCACATCTACTGGATTCTCTGGGTCTGGCCCTCAGCTACTACACAGTGAAAAATTTTGTGTATTTTAAACACGCGTGTATGTCCCAGGAGGTCCACTCACAATTTATGTTAAATATTAACACAAAAAATGTATCAAATCAACACAAAAATGTTAAATTTATACTGAAAATCTGTGAATTTCAGAATTTGATATGTTGTTTTCAACAGAAACTATGAGTGGACCTCCTGTGACACAAAATTTTTCACTGTGTACTGATTCTTTGTAGACCCCAAAAGAGTACTCCAAGGGAAGAAGATTTGGCTCCAATTAAGAAGTGATATCGGAAACTGAGACGTATTTTGAGGCTGTAGAAAAACTGTTCTACATAAAAGACATCGACTTTGTCTATATTGATGAATATTGTCGAATTTTCCCTAAAAGTTGTGTTATTAGTTCACTCCGGGACTTATCAAGTGATGTATTACTTTCTTCATGGTGACTAATGATGTTGATTCTTAGAAGAAACGATCTTTTTGAATTTTCATCAATAGTTCTTCTGGACATAGGAATTTTTCGTGGCATTCTCTAGCTCTTTTTGAATCCTGACCAGAGTCTAATACGACCTAGGGAATACCACAAATCATTTCCAACCGGGATCGACATCATGAATAGTCGCCGTCCGATGGGAATTAACATTTAAAGCAGAATTTAATATTCTTATTTCATTCAATACAGGCCCGAATTAGAGGATTTGAGTAGCGAAGATGAAGCGGTTGCGACAGATTTGGATATGCATGCTTTGATCTTGTCGAGTAGTACTGACACTCACAGTCCAGAAGAACCTCTTAAAACTGCAGAAGAAGTACTTCGTGAGATAGACGATATAATGCAGGTAATTTCCTTTTTTATTGTAATCGATAATGCAAATAGAACTCCAGCGATGAACTTGAAAATCGCTTTTCGAATTTGCTCTTAAAAAAACTAGGAATTACAATCCTTGAAATTATTTACTATGAATTCTGATTAGACAACTTGGTATAACTTTTGTGTTGTGGTTTCAGGAAAGCCCTTCAATGGAACGATCTCCCGATTCTGATGGTTCTCTACTGGATACAGACGAAGCATTGGAAAGGAGCAGAGAAGTCCTCGGTTCTCCTCTTTATGAAAAAAGTATAACCTTTTGAAATCTTACATTTGATAAATATGTAGAAAATCAATTTAATTCATTGAATTCGATGAGACTCGATGGAAATATTTCTCTAAAAATTTCTGAGAATCTCTGAAAAACTATGAAAATTCGTACCTACATTCTTTTTAAATCCCTGTGAATTCTCGAAAATCTCAGAATAATTCTGGAAACTATTATTATTCTTTGAGTTCAAAACATCAATGGTCTTCATTGTCTCAGATTAGGGACAGACGATGTTCAAAAACATATCTAGCTTTCATTATAAATTTTATAAAATATCAGTAGAAACTAAATATCCTTCGCATAAAAAATATCGCCTAATACTCAATAATCATCACATCAAAATCTAATGATAGTCAGGTAAGTGATATTTATTTGTTGATTGATTTCAGAATTGAAACAACTAACATCAAGTCAACTAACCGAACTGTTGGGAGAAATGGAATCTTTGGTAGCGGCATTGAGTGAAACTCTCATCGCTGAATTAGCACTTAGAGATGAATTGGAATACGAGAAGGAACTGAAGAATCAATTTATATCTTTGTTATTGGCAGTACAAAATCGTCGCAGACAACATCATGTAACAAAGAAGAGAACTCAGATGCAAAATGGTACTAGCCCATTGCCCCAACATAGGTCGATACAGGATTCCAAGGTAAAATATTTCAAAACATTTCAATATCTTGGAAAATCATCAAAGTCGTTCTAGTTTCCCAGATTTGTCGAAACGAATTTGTAATAGAATATGACAAAATCTAATATAAAATACGCTGGTTTCATATCATTCGGGAAAAATGAAGGCGTATAAGTTCCCATGAGGAAATTCTCAGACTTGTCAAAGGGCGCAGTACTTTAGACGCAGGCAGGTTTGTTTTTATTTAGGATTATTACTGTTTATAAACGGGGACAAATCATTGGATGGATTTCGAAAGGTGTGGTTCCCGTAGCCATCCAATTTTGCACCAGTACTCGATCAAGTTTGAAATGCCAGTGCTACCTAAATGTGGAATTCCAATATCCGCAAGTTTGAAACTTCAGTAATAGGCCTTACTTATATAATACTTTGTTATCGTTTTGTCCATTTTTCTATACTGGAAGAACAACTGGGGATTTTGAAATTAACAGTACTGGCAACTCCGACAACAGCCAGTATTGCGCCAGTAGCGGACTATTTTGTCATTTCCACATGGGTTATGTATAGTATTCTCATATTCGACTATAAATTCGTTTCGATTCAGAATTCCACAAAATGAACAAACATGTCGTTTCAGTACCTGACTACTGTCATTCCATATCATACGGATAGTGGTCCACCGGACACACAAGCTTTACAAGTTCTTATCAAAAGTGAGTATTAATTTGAGTACTTTAATATTTGATGTTTCATTGATCCATACATTTATTTTCAGTACTGAAGGCCATCAGCGAAGATAGTCCTACTGTACCCACTTTGCTTACAGATTATATATTGAAAGGTAATTTAAAAATAAGCACAATATAAGACGTTTATCAAACAACATGAATAATAATAATTTCTTGGCTTGTTTCAGTATTATGTCCCACATAGTGAGTACGTTTTGAGTTTTGCCGTCAACGTAAAGGGGAATGAACAAAAAATGTCATCATTGGAAGAATGAAAATTCGCTCTCTTTTCCTTGCCAGCCCGCTTTCGGCCACCGTTGTGCCGTAATGTTGAATGCGCTAAAGATAAATTGAAAAAACAAAAAAATAAAATCACCAACACTCGACAGATCTTGCTTCCGAGCTGTACTTTGATTACACTCGAACTATATTGGCTATAGAGTTAGATGAAATCCCCGAGTTCTCTTCTAGTCTTAATTTACATATTTTAATGTGTATATTTGTTCAAACGAGACTTCTTTATCTATATAATACTTCATACGCATCGTCACCTTACGACACCTATCTTCTCTCTAGTTATGATTCATCGAATTATCACCATCTTCATGTTTATATTATCATACAATTTATAATTCAGTTTTGTAATTTTTTGTATATATACATTTCGAAAATGCAACTCAAACAGTGTCAAGGTAATGTAATCTCAACACGTTCATTTATTCAGAGATCCGTGAATATCTCTCTTTGCAGATGAATTTCTACTCAAAATAATGCATATAATATGTATTAAGATATTGTACATTGTTGTAATGCCAATGTATTTGAAATTAATTTATTGACAAATGGAATGATACGAAAAAGAAATAAATAAATCGTGATAACGTATGATGGATTATTGATTATTCATTCTTTATGGATCTTTTGTTGTAAAAATTCAGAATGCTGATATGAACGAATTTATTTTAAATGTAATGTTGTAATTAATTTAGAGTAAATAAACTATGTATGCGACGAATAATTTAAATGGAATATTTTTTACTATCATACCTAGGGTTCGTTGATTATCACTGAATTTCGCGTATTCGCAATTGCTGCAAACACGGAACACTGAATATCATAGTACAATATTTTAGGACATTTCTGCGATGTGAAAACATTTTCTGAATTATATATAGTTATTTAGAACTCATATATAAAATATATTGAATTATACGTAATTTTGAACATTCTTTCACGAGGGGTACCTTTCTATTCCTTTGTATGAAGAGTGACCACAAAAAAGAGTATGTATCCATCTATTTTCTGGGATCGCGAGTTTCAGGTTAAAATACATTCTAAAAAATACTCTATATTGATCATTTGCGCGGGGATACCATTTCCCGGTGAGCATAACACTGATTTTGGAGGTGAAGTAGTATCAAATTTCGTTCAAGGTTTTATAGAAATCGATGAACCTCGATATGTTTTTTGTAAGAAAGAATCAGTTCTGTCAAGAATCTCTTCATCTCCGAAACCAATTTTATGCTCATCGGGTAATGGTATTCCCTCGCAAATGATTGACAAAAGGTATTTTTCAAAATGCACTTCAACTCGAAACTCACAATCCCAAAAAAACAGGCGATTTTTGCGCTCATTCTGTCAAATATACAAGAGATCGAAAATTGTGATAACTTAATAAATGTAATTGATCTTTATGAATATATTACGGTTCAAAAGCTCGAAAGGGGAATGCTATGTTCGTGTTAACTCGATTGGTACAATTTTCAAAATTGTATATAATCTATATATAATTCAGTACAGTTTATATATAAGTTGTATGTAATTATATATAAATTATATATAATTTAAAAATGAGTGATGTCAAAATGGATTTGAAAAATGTAATGGCATTGAAAGTGTTTCAAATTGAGGGGGATTAAATCATTCGCCTCTGAAAATCAAACACTATTGAAATTAGTAATGCTGTTTTACATCAAAATTCAGAATAGTAAATTTATACGGATTCAATATTATGTTCAGTTGAAATTAATTAAAGCGAATTAATGTGAATACGCATATTTCAATGTGAACTGCTGTGAGCTGAAAGAGAAGAATCACAATCCGTAGACAAATTAGAACAATTGCGATGAATTGGAATGGATGAAATTTTGGTTCCGATGATTGATCCTTTCGATTCGTTATTTTCTAGCAGGGAGACTACCGTTCCACGTTTCGGAATTTCTAAAGAAGGGAACAAAATCCGAAGATTTGATTGACTTCTTGATATTTACCCTGTTGAAAATTATAAATCTGACCCCGAAATTCTGATCAACGATCCAAAGAAACATAAAAATCATCACAGAATATACTTCGATTTTTTCAGAATTTCTCGTGAATTTTTTAACTCTTTGCATCACAGTGGTGCACATGTATACCACTTTTTCAGAAATGGTTTTCTCAATATTTAATGAAGGTTTCTACTCATTCTAGTAGCTTTTCCTGCTATTTTCAATTGCTGTAAATCCAATTTTGATATTTTTATCAATGAATTATAGATGCATTGATCATTTTCATACAGTCCACTCTACGAACAGTGCCGGATAATATCATCCTGATTCTATCAGGGGTAGACGTTCGAACGACACGAAGGTTCGCGGGATTATTCAGAGAGCGCTTGAAAAACGTTGAAATTATAGGAATACCTCATCTGTGTAAAAACGAGCACCATCAGTCCACATAATTCATAAGTAATTTTTATGTTTTTGGAGCCGATCATTACAATTCCGGGTTAAGGTTCCTGATTTTATCGAAATTCAGCCTTTTATGCACAATTTTATCGCCTTTTCAAATTCGCCATCTGGAATATTGGAAATTTTTGAAATACCACTTCAGATTTGTAAATAGCGACTCGAAAATTGGAGATTCAAATATTTTAGAAAAAATTAGTTCCGTACCATGGAATTTTCGAAAAAGTATTCATTCCGGACGCCATTTTGGATACACTGTATCTTGAAATTCAAGCACCGAGATCATTTTTTTGTTTAGAAAAGGATTTGTATATTACCACCCTAACAGCACATCCACCGACTTCCACTTCGCATCCCCGTGGACTCCACGTGGATAAATGGTGGACGTGGATAGAACGTGGATAAACGGAGATTCCAGGCGGAGACAACGTGGAAATGTCCGGGTGCTGTACGGGCAGTTTCATACAAAAATCTCAAATCTAAAATGTTTTTCAGTATATAACTATCGGGCTGCCATAAACTAAGTAGCCCTGTTTTGTGACGTTTTGCCCCCCTCCCCCCATGTACTTCTACTATGACTTTTCTATGAACACCCTCCCCCCCCCCCCCCACGTGGGAACGTAGTTTTTTTGCTGTGACAGCAATCTTGTTAGCTGCGACAGCGAATTTTTAGCTGTGGCAGCAAAAAATGTTTGCCATCCCAGCAAAATTTGTTTGCTATTCTGTATATAATACTGAAAATTTGCTGGCGGAGCAAACATTTTTTGCTGCCACAGCTAAGAAATTGCTGTTGTAGCTAACACGATTGCTGCTATAGCAAATTTTTAGCTAGGTCAGCAAAAAATTTTGCTATTCTATATATAATACCTCGATTTGCTACGTCAGCAAATTTTTTCTCTCCGTGCAAACGTTTGTGAATCTAAAAGTTAGCTCTAATAGACCGTAGAAGAGGTCTTCTGAACGTTCAAAAAACGTCGCAGAGACACATTGTGCTGTTGGGGACACATCTGATCTGAACGTTCGCTAAAGCTTCGTGTTCTCTTCGGGGGAATATCGCAACACTATTGCTATTTTACCCATACCTTCAATTCTACAGTAATTGGCCAATGAATAAGGGGTCCAATAATTTGGTTGGGATCAGAGTTCGAAACTCCTAGGATCGTACACACCCTGATGAAAATGAAGCGTTGAAGCACAGCAAAAGCGTAGCGAAAACGCAAGCGAAGAGTCATCTAAGCGTAACAAAGAGTCACTTAAGCGTGATTCAGGCGGGAATTGGAATAATGTCACGTCTCATTTGTTTCAATAACCGCTTCCTCCATTTTAGGATTTTCACCAGGGCAATCTTGATCGATCACTTCTCATAGATTGTTGAACGTGGTTGGCTGCTCTATGAGAATTGGTTAAACCATAATTAACCCGAAGTACAATATTCTCGGAGTGCAATATACCCGAAGTCAGTGAACCCAAAAAAAGTTTGGTCATATTTTATTTCATTCGCGTGCGGCTAGTAACGAACTATTATTTTTCGGGATTACTCCCGTTTTGGTTTAATGAATTCGTATCTACTGTACTTCGAGATTATTGCACTTCGGGTTAACTATAGCTTCGTTCGTTCTAAGGTGTTCTAAGTTGCCCCAACTTGCACCAAACCAATCAATTCATGTTTATAACAAGAAGAGCCAATCACCAATATCTGGAGCACGTTGGAGCAACTTAGAACACCCTTGAACGAACGAAGCTTATGGTTTACCAAAAATTAAACATCGTGTACGATCCTAGGAGTTGCGAACCCTGGTTGGCACGGGTAGGGCACTACAATCCAGAACGTTCATTATCTAGAAAGTGCAAAATCCCGAGTGCCAATATCCAGAATGGGCAAAATCCCGAATGCTCATTATACAGAATGTTCATGGGTAAACACCCGTTGGACCGAAAGCCCGTTGGACCGAAAGCCCGTTGGGCCGAAATTTATTTTACCGAATGACAATAATCCGAAATCTTACTATACGTTACTAGTCGTGTGCGAATAAGACAAAATGCCACCAAGACGTTTTCGGATTTGTGTCATTTGGTCAAATAAATTTCGGTCCAACGGTCTTTCGGCCTAACGGGCTTTCGGCCCAACGGGTGTTTACCTGTTCATGGTCCCGAATAAAAAAATATATATTTTAATATAAATCAAATAATTGACCAGTTTAATCGTAAGAAATTAATTGTCCTCACTTACTATCTGTTAACAAATAATTTTTCATTATAAAAGTGGCCAATTATTTGATTTATATTAAAATATATATTTTTTCATTCGGGACCATGAACATTCTGTATAATGAGCATTCGGGATTTTGCCCATTCTGGATATTGGCACTCGGGATTTTGCACTTTCTGGATAATGAACGTTCTGGATTGTAGTGCCCTACCGTTGGCACGGTGACCAATTCTCAAATTGCTCAACTTCTCTCATTGGTCATTCTCTTTAATAAAACACTGTGATGGGTTGATCTAACGGAAAAAGTGCATAAATTATGCATAGTTGGTCATTCTGCTGGTGCTGGTGTCTTTCGTGCCGATAAATGCAGATGGAGTAGGGGTTGATATTTAAAATTCGATGTAAATAATATAATATAATAATTCTCCTTTGACGTTCCAAATTATCAACAATTTCATCATATTTAGACGAATTAAGTTAGTGAAATGTAGGTAAAAATTTTCTTTCCATTCTCAAATTCCTCGTTTGTAATATTACAACTTCATAACTTTCATAACCTAAAAAAATAATTTCAATTTTGGTTAAAATGATGCAATTACAAAAAATACAGTAAAGTCAACTACTATTACTCCTACTGACACTTGTACTAGAGATTAAATCCATGTCGATTGATCAGAATAAGACCATTGTATACTTTTAAATCTTCTTTCTATATGTTATATATCTTGCACGATATACTTTCCAGTATATAACCAACCAATTCATTCATAATGAATCATAGCCCATATTTATACTCGATAATATTCTAAATCTTTGATCTCTTTCTTCCTTTCTATTTTCCAGATGATTAGCAATAACACATTGATTAAAATAGCTAGTATAGGAGGGCTTATGATTGGAGGTTGCGGCTATGGTTTGCGTTATCGTATAAGGTCAGATATTAGAAGAAGTGAATATTATCAAGAAGCAATAAAGAGTGTTCAAAATCATGCAGAATCACGTCGAATATTAGGAGAACCAATAGAAGAAAAATCTATCCTACTTGATGGCGATGGTTTTGGAAGTAAAGGAATTTATAGATGGTTCACAATTACTCTCAAAGGCTCAAACACCGCAGCATGGTTACGTTATTGGATCGAAGCAGAAGAAGAGGAAAAAAAATTTCATGTATGCAAAATAGAAGTCAAATTTGACAATATCCCAAGCAAAGTATTTGTGTTAAAAGATAACTGTGTTAATATCCCTTCTACGTAATGTTTATCTGAATTTTATACTTTTTTCATATTGTTCCCCATCATTTGAAATGATATGGGAGTGATGTATAGGTGGAATAATAAGAATAATCATTGTACACCCAATTGTGATTTTTTTATGGATGATGATGCATGATGTAAACTCTTGAATATAAGTGGATATCACATGTAACATCCATATTAGACCCCAATAGCTGGACGGCATCATATAATCTTCACTCGTGTTGCTAATAAATTATTTGAAAAACTTCTTTTGAAATTATTCAGTACACTATCAAAGCAATACCGAAGTCTCCTGGCCATATAATACAAGGGAAAATTTATGAAAACACTTGACTATTTGTTTCTACTGCCTCTTTAGATGAAGAAAATTTTAATTTCACAAAAATCCCAGGTTTCCCAGAAGTTCTGAATCTGGAAGACTGAATAAATCTAAATAAATTCTGAACTGTATCATACAATTGTCTATCCATTGTCACAAATTATGTTGTTGAAGTTTGAATTTAATTATTCAATAAAACCAAATCTGAACTACACTGGTAGAATATGTTTGATGCTGTTGTAGAATCGATGTTTTCATATAAAACTTTATCTGGAAACGGAACTGAGAAATCGAAAACGTTGATGGTTTTCAAATTTTCGATTTCCAATTCTTAGGAAGTTTCATTAAGTAATTCAAACTTTAATAATATCAAAAATTTTAGGGATCTTTGAGAATCTTCTAAGGATTATTGTCGACCAATATTTCAATGATCTATAAAAATTTTTTATTCCATAAATTAGATAAATTAACAAAACAAAAAGCAGTCGGAGCAAACAATTTTCAACACCAACAAAATATATTTACTCAAAATGAGATAATCGAATGATGTGAATTAAAAATCTCAAAATGTAAGAAAATATGATCTATCATTGTTCATATATTACTTTTAATATAACTTTCCAAAATCGAGCTAACATTCGGTATAAAATTCATGAATTGGAAATATAAATTTGATTTTTAGAAAACGAGTATGCATTGGCTTGAATGAATTGTTTTCAATTATTCAACATTTTTACTTGGGACCCAGCATATTTTCAGGTCTGACCCATTGATTAAATTGTTCTTCGGTTAATCCATTTTTCAGAGCAGATTCTTTCAACGTAAGTCCCTCCTTGTGTGCTTGTTTTGCAATCTTTGCCGCCTGCACAAGAATGAATTTGAATATAATGTTTAATAACAATTAATCGTATACAGATCAAATACGAATAGATGAGTAAACTTACCTTATCATAACCGATATGAGGATTCAATGCCGTGACCAACATTAAACTTTCGTTCATAATTTTCTTGATATTATCAACGTTAGCTTGAATTCCAACAACACAATTCTTTGTGAATGCTGCAGAAGCATCTCCCAAAAGTCTTGCGGATCTCAAAACGTTTGCTACTATAACGGGTTTAAAAACGTTTAGTTCGAAGTGACCGTTGCTTCCTCCGACCGTGACCGCTACGTGATTACCCATTACTTGAGCGCAAACCATAGTTAAAGCTTCGCATTGAGTAGGATTGACTTTGCCCGGCATAATAGAACTGCCGGGTTCATTTTCAGGGAGCGATAATTCTCCCAAACCACAACGTGGTCCACTGCCTAAGAATCTTATATCGTTCGCTATCTAAAATGTATTGAAATTTATATGGTGCTTTTCATGAATCACTTCTGGTTGGACGAAATTTACCTTCATTAAAGATACTGCAACGGTATTAAGCGCACCATGCACTTCTACTAACGCATCGTGAGCGGCAAGAGCTTCAAATTTGTTTGGAGCGGTAACGAATGGTAAACCAGTGAGCTCCGCTATCCTTGCGGCTGTTTTTTCCGCAAATCCTTTTCTGGTATTCAATCCAGTTCCAACTGCGGTGCCACCAAGTGCCAATTGATATAATCTTGGTAGAGTATCATTGACTCTGCAAATTCCATTTGCAACCTGGGTTGTGTAACCTATTGTTAAACGTATTATAATGATGTATACTGCTACACAGTATAAACGATTGTTCAATGTGATGTATACGTTCTATTCGCCATAAACATAAAATTACCTAATTTCAGTCATTTACAGAACACCATGAATTTTGAAGATGTCTCTCACATACATACTGTTCTGCGAATGACCAAAATCTTATTATACAGACTAATTGTGATCACAAAACATTCAGGGCTGTCAATTTTGTAATTGGATCACAAGAATATGTGCCATTTGCCAAAAATGTTTGTTACCAACCTGAAAATTCCTGTCCTAATGTTAGAGGAACTGCATCCTGTGTATGAGTTCTACCAATTTTGATTATATCTTTCCATTCCTCAGATTTTTGCTTCAAAGCTTCGTGTAATTGTTTCAAGCCAGGAAGCAATACTTGATTAATTTCGATTGCTACAGCTACATGCATGGCAGTAGGAAACGTGTCGTTGCTACTTTGAGACATATTAACATGATCGTTCGGATGAACTGGATTTTTAGACCCTAAGACTCCACCGAGCAATTCAATTGCTCTATTTGAAATAACCTAACATAAAATAATGATAGAAAATTATCGAATATAAGTTTTTAGAGAGTTTAGAATTGAAAATACTCACCTCGTTGGTATTCATATTACTCTGCGTGCCAGAACCTGTCTGCCAAATTACTAATGGGAAATGATCATGATAAAGCTTTCCTGAGATCACATCGTCCGCAGCTTTACTAATAGCATCTGCAACTTTTGCATCTAATCCAAATTCTTTATTGACTTCGGCTGCAGCTTTTTTCAATATACCCATAGCCATGATCACTCTACACTAGAAGCATAACAAAAATTTAAAGCATTTCGTTTTCGAAATAAACTTTTTGGCGTCGTCGTAGTATTTGCTTACAGGCATGCGTTCAGAGGTATCTCCAATAGGAAAATTGATCATGGAACGCATAGTTTGTGCCCCATAGTACTTGTCGCATGGTACATTCAGTTCTCCAAATGTATCTTTTTCCACACGATAATTCTCCTGGAATTGTAAATTCATATAGTTACTATGAAGTAAAAAATTCTGTAAAACTAAGAACTTGTAATCACCATTCTTGAATGTTTGAGAACAAGAATATAGAAGAAAGATCCAAAGAAACCAACAGTTTACTTGAAAGAGTGATGAAGTATTGTGATAAATCACTAGTATACCAGATAAGTTATGAATAAGCAAAGCGCCAGTATGAAAGTACAAACAACACGTTACACATGTGCGTTCACAAGATATAGATATATGTCCATTCACATCTTTGAAAGCTATCAAGGTCAATGGGAAAATCAGAATTCATTATCATAACTATTATCATTATACTCATTTGAAAGACTGGAAATCCTCATCGTGTGAATTATCATTTCAATATTGAGTTGCTTTTTTTTTCAAAAAACCCTGTGATTCAACTACTAAGGAATATTAAAAATTGAATACAAACTTACAGAAAATCTTTACATCTGTTTAAATTTTTATAGAAAAATAGATGGAAAAAATATCAAATCTTGTATGAAAATTTGGAGGTCATGTTGATTGGATTATGTAAAGGTGTAATGAAACAGTGATGAATGGATATGCACTGGAAATTTAAGAAATTATGAATGAAAAGTATAGTAGATATGAGCTTGAGGTTGAATGAATTTAAATCATGATTTAAAAATTCAATTCTCAGGGTTTATTAGGGACCCTAACCGGAATTTACCTTACAAGAAAATCGTGAAGTATGAAGAGACATTTGGAATGTTACGAATGTGGATAAATCCTTTAATTGACGGAGATGAGGTTTGACAAATTGGCATCGTAATACACTCAACGCCATGTTGTGTTTTGTTTTATTTTGGCTTTATTAAATTTAAATTAATCCAGTTAATCCTGAGGAACAGTAGCCTTCTTCGGTCTGTGATGACCGTAATGGCATGAAAATCGTGAGTATCCTGTGATTTCTATAAACAGTGGTACCATTGTCCCTAAAAATTCTTGGATCAATTTCTTACTTCAAATAGGCCAATAATAATACCCTGATTTGAAAATACTATGGCCTTATTGGTGGAAATTTAATTCGAATACGATATCACCAGACAAGAGTTTAGTTACATCCATCGGTAACCAATGCTGCTGTAATGTTGGTACTTCAGTATTTGTGTTACGTTACCATTTGCTGATAATGATTCATTCGGTAAAGAGGGAATTATGAAATTAAAAAACGGTATGGAGAACCATACATTACTTCCATGATCCTCATATTTTCTCATCTCAAAATATTCATTGAAATATTTTCTCCGTGTTTGGATCTACAAAAATCCCATACAGCACAAGAGTTCCTGCAGAGTTCCCGTTATGCTAATCAATATGAATATTTTGAATTCAAAATGAACTCTCAATGAATGACTTAACGTTCAGAAAGAATTCGTATCGAGATTTCATAATGAATTCTGCGGGCATTCAATACGTTTTCATTTTGAATTCAAAATATTCATAATGAATACATATTGATTAGCATAACGGGAACTATTCAAGAGGTCTTTAGGAAGTCTTTAAGAATTCAAATTGATCATTTGCGCTCGCTGGGATTTAATTCCGCATTGTCATTTACATCATTCTATTCATACAATGAGTAGTGAATTCAGAATCTCAATTAACCCTGGTAAAAAAAATCTCTCTGAATCTCTCTATATTTTGGGACAAATTTCAGAGAGATTCAGAGTAATTCAGAGGGAGTTAGAGACTTTTCTGATAGTGATACGTTCTGAATTCTCCAACTTCCTCTGAATTTCTCCGCATATCACTGAATCCCTCAGAATTTTATATATTTAAATTTCTAAGCTCCCTCTGAATTTCCCTGAATACCTCTGAATTTCTCTAAATCTCCCGGAATCTAATGTATTCAGATTTCAAAGCTTCCTCTGAATTCCTCGGAATTTCTCTGATTTTCTCTGAATCTCTCTGAATTCCTCTAAATATCCCGGGATTCAATGTATTCAGATTTCAAAGCTTCCTCTGAATTCCTCTGAATTTCTCTGAATTTCTCTGGATCTCTCTGGATCACTCTGAATATTTCTAAAAAAATTCCACGCACAATTTTTCTCAATTTATCTTTCTCTGGAAGTCTCTAAAACTTCCAGAAAGCCTTTGAAATGCAGGACCAAGATTTTACTGAATTTATTCCTCTCTGAATTTCCCAGACTTCCCCCGCATCTCTCTGAATTCCGCTGAATCTCTCTGAATCTTTCTGACAAATCCCACGCACAATTTCTCCTAATTCATCTGTGTCTGTGAGTCTCTGACACTCCCTGAATACCTCTGAAATCCTAAACCAAAAATTTAGCTGAATTAATTTCTCTCTGAATTTCTCTGAATTACGCTGAACCTTTCCAAATTCTTCTGAATATTCCTGAAAAGCTCTACGCACATATTTTCCCTAATTCACTTGTCTCTGTGAGTGTCTGACATTTCCTGAATACTTCTGAATTTCCTGAACCAAAAATTTTACTGAATTAATTCCTCTCTGAATCTCTCTGGATTCCTGTGAATCTCTCTGAATTACTCTGAATCTTTCTAAATTCCTCTGAATATTTCTAAAAAGTTCCACGCACAATTTTTCTTAATGCATCTGTCTCTGGAAGTCTCTCAAACCTCCAGAAAGCCTTTGAATTGCAGGACCAAGATTTTACTGAATTTATTCCTCTCTGAATTTCCCAGAATTTCCCTGCATCTCTCTGAGTTCCTCTAAATTTTTCTGAATCCTTCTGAAAAATTCAAAGCACAAGTTCTCTCAATCCACTAGTCTCTGAAACCCTCTGAACCACGCTGAATTGCTCTGAATTTCTCTGATTCTTTCTGAATCTCTCTGAAACGTCAAATTTTCAGAGAGATTCAGAGAGATTTTTTCACCAGGGAACCCTTCGTTACTTGGGCTAACAATCACATAGAACCTATAGAACAAATGAAAACCTCGCTCTTTTCGCGAAATTGGAAAACAAATTTTTCCTTACATCCTTCCTTTTGTCCTTTCTCTACCAATTGGACTCAAACTCGCATCTGACTATGGAACTACTACGGAGGATTTGAAACCTTCATATAATGTCTCGTACGGAGATATTTCGCTGAAAAATTTCTGAAAAACTCTGATTTTCCTCTGCAAGAGTCTGAGAAAGTCTGAGATTTCGATGACAAATCTTATATTTTTGGGACATCGTTCTCAAAGTTTTTTCAGAATTTGTCAGTCTATTTTCGCAGTTCATCACAGATTTTTCATTACAACTTCAGATAGATGATTATAAATTTATTCCTGATAAAACTATGGAAAAAGTATCATGAATGTCCGTGTTTTCTTCGCAAACTATAATAAAACCATGAAATATGAGTAATTGTCAGAATTTCCTCGAATCTTTTTCCGAGTTTATCAGAGACTGTTCATCGAAATTTCAGATCGATAATTATGAATTTATTCCTGATGAGACTCTGAAAAAAGTATGATAAATCCCAGATAGTACAGAGTTCGTGAAGAATTCTTTAAGAACATCATTTGAAGTCTAGAGTTCTAAAAAAGTTCTTCAAGAATTCATCGATGAACTCTGTGCTATCTGGGATGTCCGTGTTTCCCCCGAGAAGATGAAAAAAAACCATGAAACACGAGTGACATTTGACGTAATCAATATAGAGTCACAACAATCGTCTGCTAGATTTACGGCTTCTAGTTTCAACTCAGAAGTTACGAAAAAAGTTCGGAGCGTTACTTACCTATGCAGGAAAACCGGGATTTATCACATTTTTTCAGAGTTTTGTCAGGGATAAATCCATAATCATCGATCTGAATTTTCGATGAAAAAACTCTGATAGACTCGGACGGAAAAACTCTGACAATTACTCATATTTCATGATTTTTTCATAGCTCTCGAAGAAAACACGGACATTTATCATACTTCTTTCAGAGTTTTATCAGGAATAAATTCATAATCATTTATCTAAGGTTCTAATGAACAATCTCTGATAAATGACGAAAAAATTCTGACAGAATCTGAAAAAACTCTGAGAACGATGTCCCAAAAATATTAGATTTTTCATCGAAATCTCAGAATTTCTGAGAATTTCTCAGACTTTATCAGGCTTTCTCAGACTTTTGCAGAGGAAAATCGGAACTGTTCACAGATTTTCAGAAATTTTTCAGCGAAATATTCCCATACGGGATTATCTGAAAGATGTCGAAATCATCTCTAATGCGTTGATCTCTGCCACCCTTTTGATGTCTTCGCAAGAGTTCTAAATGCTATTCAAAAGATATTACGGATAACTTTCAGGTAGCAGTTAGAACTCTTGAGAAGATATCAAAAAGGTGTCAGAAATCGATGCATTAAAGATCATTTCGACATCTTTCAGATAACGTTATGACAGTTTCCAATGTTGGCCGAAAGTTGTGTATTCACTTACACATTCAAAAGCATCTCGTACATATACAGTACTTGATTTATGTGTGGAAATGAAAGTGACTTGGTAGTATTTTACCGAGATAGTGCTGCGTTATAGTTTGCATTATTCACATTGAGAAAAGTGAGAAAGGATTGCTTATTCGCTCTAGTTCTCATCGCGACTTTAGGATAGGAATTCAGTACTGACTATAGCGATTTGGTAATCGTTCCTACCTGGGTCGAAAAATTTGAACGGTTTTTGTCCTCATATTTCATTTCTAGACTGATTTTGTCCTGATGGTTGAATAATGCTGACAAAAACAGTACTTTTTGAAGATTTTAGTCTGAATTTCTCCTCCAACGAATGAAAGTGATCAAGAAGAAATTCAGACTAAAATCATGAAAAAGTACTGTCTTTGTCCGTATTATTCAACAATCAGGACAAAATCAGTGTAAAAACGGAATATGAGGCCAAAAACCGTTCAAAGTTTTTGACTCGGGTATGTTACCCAATCGTTTCCATGGTAACGTAAACTATTTATCGCACTCACTCCGCTTTTGAATGGAACTTATTATAATTTTTGAATATCTGTCATTGAATCAGGGGACTTCAACTTCATCAGAAATACTCAGTCACGATTTAGTTAATTCGAGAATGTCTTTAGTGCGAGGGTGCAATGATCGCACCGAACTCGGCAAATGAAGATTATCATCGAACAATGATGGGTTTTTCTTGAATGATCAACCACCCGATCAAACTCCATCATTGTACGATGATAATTTCAATTTGCCGAGTTTGGTGCGATCATTGCGCCCTCGCACTAAAGACATTCTCAATTCAACTAAATCGTGAATAAGTATTTCTGATGAATGTGACCCTTCGTCTGTAAACCAGGGGATTTCGTGTCCCAGCCAAAACGATTTTACCAAGGTATTCTGAATTTGAGACAGGGAGGTTCCTATCCCTGCTTGAAGAATCTCATCGAACCGATTGATTCTCATTGATTCCAATGCAGAAAACTAATTCAAACCCATTGAGAACCAATTTCTAATGGGGTTGAATCGGTTTTCTGCATCGGAATTAATGAGAATCAATGGGTTCAATGAGATTCTGTAAGCAGAGATCCCTGGTTAAAAAGTCCCATTGAACCGATTGATTTCCATTGATTCCGATGCACAAACACAATTCAAACCCATTTATTTCACTCTTTTATCGGTTTGAATTATGTTTCCCCCTCAACATTCCAAACATTCATCATGTGATCCATATCAAAATGTCATCCAAGTCAGCCTTCTGATAACTTCCAGACCTCATAAGAAAGGCATCAAAAAGATTTCCGAAATCGACGCATTAGATGACTTTTTGTTAGCATTTAGAGAACATAACGAATGTTTGAAATGTTGAGGGGAAACATATTCACTGGGAATTCTCCGAGGATTCCGATCAATAAGTTCCCTGGTACAAATAACATGTACTACAATTTGCGAAAAGAGTGCAGATCACCCAGCAAACACGAATGCAGGCCATTCAAAGGACCATTGACGGCCCTTCGCCGGCATCGCTGGACCATCAGTGGCCCATTGAAACGCCAGCAATCATTGTTTGTAGGGCATATGGGAGATGGGATAGATTTTCACACATTGTTGCATGCCTTATGTTCACCAAAGTTATTTGCAAAGTTGATTATCTCGTTAGACAAATTCAACTCACTAATGAAATTTACATTAATTTCTGTACGTTATTCATGTATGTTATGTCTTGTTAAAATCACAGGGCATTCATCTTTCGAAGAATACGTTGTTTGGAAGCATTATCAAAGTGAATAGAATTAATGATTCTTTATCACTTTTTTATTCTTCATACATTGAACATTACATTGATCGGTATTGATTCATTATATCAATACTGATTCACAAAGTACTTCTTATATAAAAACAATGCAATAAATATTAAAACCATTATATCTTTTATGATTCAAAAGTATGACTAACAACACCCGAGGCATGTACATTCATCCGATCAAAATCTTTTTTGTTCTTATAAAATTCATTTTATGTACAGTCACAACACGAAAATATCCATCATATTTTACACGTATTGGTAAAAGAATTCACCACTGAGACGATAATACACAGCCGTTCGCTTTACCATTGTTGGATAATGAAGTTTATGGTTTTGTAATTTCAATGACAAATTTCTTTGATGGGATTATTTTTAAAAAGATTTGGAATTCATGCATCCGAAAAAGCAACGATCTCTTTGTTCCTCCTTCACTTTACACGTATATATATATATATATATGTATATATATATATTTGAATATTAAGCAATTATTAGTGGTATCAGTGGTTGACTGCACAGACGTTTACACTCATTAAAATTCATGTGTAAAGTACATAACAGTTGATGAATTATTCATATACGAATCCGCTCAAAGCGTTTACTAAGGTGTCGGTTACTCAGGAACATTATTTTTATTATTAAAATTCTCAAAGCGGAGTTGCGTACCGCAACGATATTGGATTTGTTTATACACTTTAATTACACATATTTCTTCTTCATGCCACTTTTCAGTTCTTCTTACGAACAATATTTTTTGGGCAGCTTTACTCCACTAAGAACTTCCAATACAAAACTATCAGAAACGAAATATTTTTTCAACATGGAATTTACAACGTTGTATGTGGTTTTATCGTAAAATTCTCATCGAAAAAGTACCAATTATTCTGAGATATAGTACTTTTTGTATCGGAATTTTACGATAACGATACAACATTGTGAATCCTTACGTTATTGTTGATTTATCGTTCTTTTAGCACGGTGAAAAACGTTTCATTGAATTCATCTCAAATTTTCAAATACATTTTTAAATTGAGAAATGTAATTATGTGGATATGATTCATTAGTTGTTTGAGGTCAATAAATACCCAAGCAACAACAGAATTTCAACGTATATACGAAACAGGAACATTCGTAGAATGTACGAATGAGATACGAAGAACATATAATGCACGTTCATAAAATATTTGAATGAGACTATTTCAAATATACTCAGAATGTACATTCGAAATGTACGGTATCCATTAAATCGAAGTTCGATTGACGTGGAATATGCATAGAACATATTTCGAATATTCGCAGAACGTTCATCGTATATTTGGTGCTACTTCCCTAGCGTGTATGAACTCTAGCCCAGTCTTGGGCCCATATTGGTAGGATGAGCCCCATAGTACATGCATGCTAGGGTTGGGTAATGATCGAAAGTATATAAACAATCTTTTAGAGAAATTTTCCCCTTTCGGTCAAAACGTCTCATTTTTTACGATTTTTTTAGGAATAAAGTTTTTTCAACCATAACATTTGAAATCATTCAATAAATTTATGAAAACCCTAAGAAATCAACTACGGTATCTTCGATGTCAGAGATGATTTCACCAAAAGGATCCTTATTTCTCCTACCCTCTTCTTTCTTTACATTAATCCGAACAAATTCTTGAGGAACATTTTGCGTCTGTCCGTCTCTTCTTGGAAAAACATTGGCTAAAGCTACTCCTCCCGAATTAGCTCCACCTAGCGTATTCGCGTGTCCCATTCCATGGGAAATGACATGTGCTACCGAATTCTCCCCTTGGTTTTGTGAAACTGACAGACCAATCGATTCCCCATGACCCATAGAAATTCCAGAAATACTACCAGAACTGAAACTACCGTCTGTTTTTCTATGGTTCTGTCCAATGCCGATCGAAGCGGCAGCACCTTGAGCATGGCCTTGTGCATTACCCGACGTGTGCACTTTGTTGATCGTGGAAGACGTAGGTCTACGTGAATCGGAGTTACTCTGAGACGACGACTGACTGATCGATAGACCATTCAGGCCAGAAGAAGACGAACTAGCGCTAGCGGATGCTGTGTTCACTGGTAGATTTGGCGTTTGATTTTCAGGCCATTGCGTTTGCGGATACCAGTTATCGGAGGGTCTAGAGGAAGGAATTCCCGGAAATACAATCGCGTCCGTCGATTCTCGATTATCTCTACATCTTCTTCCTGGTCTGGGTTGACAATCGTCCGTGTGCCAGATTCCTCCTTGGTTTGGGTTACGGTTGTTAGGCTGCCACGGACTTATCACTAGTTCTGGTTTTCTCTCTTCTTTACCGAATTCAAATTCTATTGTTGGAACTCTATCGAATCCTCTATCCGGCCAGTTTGAATTTGGATTTTCGATTACGGTCAACGAAGGTCTTTGAGTTTTCGTTGGCCGATCTGTTGAATTATTAGAACGTTTATTGTAATTGGTTGATAAATATATGTGATTCAAAGGAATAAAAAAATACCGTAAATCTCCAAACTGGGACCAAAGTTGCTCCAACCGGGCCTCACTGGTCGGTGATTATTTCCAAAACTGGAAGACGCGGATGCTCCGGAGGCCGCAAGGGAATGCGTAGAACCAACCGAGGACTGTGCGTTAGAGTTGGCTTTATTATTTTGAACATTCGCATTTGCCGCGGAAGAAGTTTGACCAAGGCTGAAGGAATTAGAATTAGCTTGAGAATTACTTCCAAATAAGGGATGATTGAGATTGAAAGCGTTCGCATCGGATGCCGAAATCCCTGACAAACCAGCACTGAAGGATGAGGATTGACTGGCAGACAAAGATCTGAAAAGGAAAAATACCAGATACAGGTAAATTGTCAACGCTGCAAATCCAGACAAACAATCATCAGGAGAATTTTATTCTCATCCTCGTATAAATACCGTTGACATATTCTCGACGGTTTTTGTTTCATCGAGAGAATGCAAATATAAACGCGAGAAACCAGCACAATGATTATTTTTCCCTCATATTCAAGTAATATTTCACATCTTCCTCTTACCCAGCGTTTCCCGACGAGTGACTGTGGCTCGAACTCTGCGATAGACTAATACCATCTTGCCCTGCCCCAAGGCTTACAGAATGCGCATTGCTCGGAGTTCCAGCATTTAATGTAAAACTCGCTGAGAATGGAAGAAATCTCCCTTCAGCGCGTTCCTTAGTGACCGACGTTTTTTCATTCACTTGTTCCGGTGAAATGCTCCATTTCTCGTTATCTTCGGGCAAACGATAGCGATCGTCTATTAAGAATACGACGAATGAATGAATCTCAATAATAATTCATTTGAATGTATATACTCTGCATAAATGTTCTTAAAAGAGGACAAACACTACGCTGAACAAACTTTCTATTGAAATTATAATAACTGATTATATGGTACTGTGAAATCTTTCAACAAATATTTGTAATTGATAGTCGATACACAAGAGATAAATTAACACATGCATATGAAGAACTTGTCCACTTTTCTTTTTTAATCTGTGACTGTCACACTGAGTAAAAACAAGGCGTAAAAAAATTCTCCAAAAATAAGAATATTCTGAAGATGTCATAATAAAAGATCATCGATGATATGATATATATGAATAATTTTGAGTACTTTATTTACCTGCACAGACAACCGCGAACGTAATGCAAAACAACGGTATAAGAAATCTATGACCGTTCATTGTCATGTTTCAAAACTCACTGACCACTGTATGCCGGCGTTGCGCCCTTTTTTAATAAATCCACTCATGATGTGACCTTAAATTTCCTATTAAGCATTCAATCCGTGTTCAGTCTATACGTAATGGCATCTGAGATGAATCGTTGGTGTATTGTATGATCACTTTGACGTATTTTGGGAATACAAACGGATATTGAAAAGAAATCATCGTATTTTTTGTTCATAAAACTCAATTATCGGTGAATGAAGAAATTTAATTTGCAAAATTGATGAAAAATGGAAGAAATTCAACGGAGGAAAGTGGGAAGGATTCGTTACGATGGTCATCGTGACATAGCCGTGATGTGATGATGAACAATGTGATTGTGTGACGATTACGACCTTGTGAAAGCCCCAAAGCCAACGTTCGTTACTGGACTGAGGCTAGCCGTTTGAAATTGTGTAATAATGTAATGATGTATTGGATTTTGATCTACCAATTGTTATGTATTTAAACCGTTAATGTGGCATTTTTTATAGGATACACACAATCAATAAGAACAGATTTAACGTGTCTCGCTCGTCAAAATTTGGAAAAGGTACATGAAATAAATTAATTATCAGTCACCTACCTAATAGATCACAGTCTTTATAGCAGGAATCTTGCCTGCAATATGCTGGTTGCGAATAATTTCACTCTCAAGCACGTAATAGGTTACATTATATCTGTTATATTAATATAATCTCCAATAGAAAGATTCATCTTTGATATTCTTTGAATTTCTTCTAAATTGCAACCAGAAGTTCATATAATTTCACGGAGTAGTAGAAAAGTATGTCAATTACACTAAAAGAATCGAAAATTTACTGCGTCTTGTTACCGGAAAATTTCAGCAAATTCATGTTCCAGTAAATTCACTGAAATTTTACAGATTTTTTACTGCAAACTTTCAGTATGGATATGCGGGAATATTTCTACAAATGTACTGAAATGTTTAGTCTAATGAAGTGGTTAATGACCTCCAGTAGAGTACTGAAATTTTGACAGTAAAAATTTTTTTACTGTCTTTTGACGAACAGAAATTTTTGTAGATATTCGTAATGAAAATTCCAGTACACGTATCAGAAAATTCTTTTATTTATACTGGAAAATTGGAGGAAAAAATATTGAAATCTCATGTAAAATACGGAAAAATTGCGGCACAATAGAAATTTTCTTGTACGTGAACTGAAAAATTCGTCATGAACAGAAATTTTCCAGTTCCTGGGTACCGGGAAATTCCAGTTGTTTTGAAATAGTGTACAGGATAACTGACAAATTTTGCTGTAAGAGCAAACACTCTTTGCTGTCACAGCTGAAAAATCGCTGTCGTAGCTAATACCCTAGCAAATCTGGGGACCCGACAAGCGACCAAAAATTTCGGTTACATTTTGGTGAAAAATCTTGGGTTTGATAACTTGTTGGTCGTTTGAGACATTTTTTTCAACATAAATTGACCAAAATCCAACCAAAATTCAAGCAATTTCAATTTGGTGATTTTTCGCTTATTTCGTAGTAATGCCTCTTATGAAAGAACCCGATATCGGGATTTCATCGTTCAATCATCAGTTCTACTATCTGAAATCTATGGTGTTGTTTCACTATCAGACAAGTCCGATAAAAATAAGATGTCTGCGATAATTATCCGATACGAAACCGAACCAGCAACCCGATGATTTCCCGATAAATATCTATATCGGGTTTACATTGGATAATTATCGTAGATATTGTATTTTTATCGTACTTGTACGATAATGAAACAACACGTTAGATTTCGGATCGTATTAATACAACTGATGGCTTAACGATGAAATTCCGATATCGGGTTTTTTCATAAGGGTTTCTGAGTTTTGACCTCAAAAATACCAAAAAGATTCCAAAAACGGACCACATTTTTTAGTTACCTTTTGGTGGCAGATTTGTTCTATAAGCAATCATATTAGTTCACGGTCACAAATAGGTTATTATATGGTAAAAACCATCCGGGTAACCATTTTCTGACCAATTTTCACCAAACCAAAGAATAACCGAAAGTAAACCATAAAAATTGATCACTTTGGAATCGCCAGGGTCCCTAATAGCACATAATATTGTAAAATATGTTCAAAATGTGATAGGGATATTATGATATTATTGAATTAATGAAGCTATTAAAACGGAACGTAAATTTAAACTCACAAAATTTGATAAATCATTGTTGTTTATCCTCTTGAATCAATTCCGTAGTTTGTAATGTCACCGTTTAAAGAATTTTGGGTCTTAAACAGCTGAGTATTTTGTTATTCGATGGACGATTCGTTCCAATAAACGATCTAAACTCCCGCATCATGAATATATGTTCTTGAAGTTTGAATCGTTTATTGAAACGAAACGTAAATTTGAGCTCATAAAATCTTAGAAATCATTCTTGTTCATCTTCTCGAATGTATTCTTCAGAATTGGGAACATCGTTTAAAGAATTCACGACAAAATTTGAGGTTTCCAACAGTTGAGTATTTTGTTATTCGATGGACAATTGGTCCCAATAAACGATTCAAACTTCCACAACATGAATATGTCAGATTATGTTACATCTGACATAATCTTCTTGAGAATTATATGATAATTTTGTGAATAGCTTTCTTTGATTGTATTTATATTGATTTGTCATGAGTGTATGAGTTTGTCCCCTCTATATCCCCTTATATATGTATATTCGGCTGTTGCCGGTAAGACGCATGTAACGCTCTTTAGATTTGAATAGATAGTTCCCAATAAACACACACACGTTATTTCAATGTTGAAAGGACGTGAGACTGTCAAACGGACGTCAGTCGTTGATTTCATAACGTCGATTTTTAGTTGAAATTTGATAGGGAAATAGACGACCAGGAATTACGTTTTGATGACGTGTAATTTAAACTAATATTCAAAAATAACCATCAAACGACGTCCTCAAAAAACGTGTTTTGAACGGGTTTGAATCACGCGTTTAAAATGTGTTTATAACACCTTGTGTTCGAACTTCAATTGAAGATATATTCTGCTGTAAATGTCGAACGAAACCGAACAATGGTTAAAATTTCAACAAAGAGCAAGATAATAAATAGTGTGGCATACTTTCCAAATTCTGTCATACTCAGAAATACTATTGTTCTCGATATCGAATGAAAAGTTTTCAAAAAAAAAATTTGTTGGAGTCAATTCACGTTTTAGAACCATCATTAGGCCACGTCAATATTCGACGTCTTTTAAACGATGCTTAAACCGTTGATATGACGTTATTTCATGGTTGAAAAACACGTGATCTGCCGCGACATTTTTACGTTGAATCAACGCAAGAATATTACTAATTCACAACGTGTGGTTATTGACTGTTTTTGACGTTTTTAAAACGTGCGTGTGTTTACTGGGTTATGATGAGCAGATCAGTCATGTGATTTATTTAAAACCTGAGTCCTCAATAAATCTGAAATTCGATTTTTACCAGAGAGCCTAACCAGATCAATGTGCGGATTAAAGATTAAGGTTCGACCCTGCTAAAAGGATCTCGGAAAATCTGATACAACCCGATTTGAATTGAATGGAATCGAATGGAACCGATGATAAAGATGCGAGTGTTCCATTCAGACCCCAAAGAGGACCAAGATCTTCAAACTTCCCTGAAACGTTCACGAACATTCGTTGAATGTTTCTTGAACATAAAAATGTTCATATGTTCGTCGAATGTTTGTGCAATGTTCATTGAACATTCGCTGGCCACCATCTTGTTCTTTTGAGGAATTGCATAAGAATGAACCGAATGAGAACAGCTTGTCATAATGACATGAAAATGATGTTATTTTGACAAAAAATTGGTCAAAGTGACGTCAATTCAACGGCATTCTGATTGAGTTGTTCTCATAGAGAATCAGAAATCGGTAAAAACTAGGGCTTCGCACGAGACTCTCGTCCCAAATTGAAAAATGATCTACATTTATTGTTCTGAAAATTAAAGACATAAAATTTTGGAACGGAATCAAGCTTCTACCTAAGGTGTAACAAAATCACATGCAATTTCGATTTCATCGCAGTGGATAACGAAGATGTTCTCTCAGTCTCGGAACTAGGCTCGGTATCGGTCTCGGTGCAAGTCTCGTTGCATATTTCGACATATATCTCTGCTAATTTCGTTCAAATGATCAAGGTTCCACCCCATTTCGTTGATTCCATTTGTACTCCCAAATTATCTTGATGATCTTGATATTTCGAGAGATTAGAATAATTATTGGTAACTATTTTATCTTTCTTTGACGCGAGTCTCGTGCGAAGCCCTAGTAAAGACCCGATTTCAAATGTTCTTTTCGATTCGCTACACTGAGAGAAATGGTCTATTTAAATATTCGACAGCTAGGAAATTTAGTGACTGTAAATAAAAAGTTAGTTGTGCTAGCTAAATTTCATTTGTCACAAGTTTATTTTTTATTTTCATTGAATACACTATTTTATTCATATTTCAGACAGGTAGCCTTTGATTTACCCCAACTAGAGTCTAGCTAGCGTAAATAAAAATCTAGCTGCGACAACTAACATTTAGTTGTTCCAACTAGGTACCTTTCTCTCAGTGTAAACGGATTTGGCGCAGACATGTTGCGATCGTTCGGTTTGTTTGTACAGTGAGTAAAAAAAGCCCGTGTCGGTTCTAACGGAAAGATTTTTAGGATTTTCTTATACCTTTCAATATTGCCCAGTTAGCACACGCACATTCTGAGAATGTTCTGAGAATATACGTTGAGGATATTCGAATATTCTATGGAGATTCTTATTTCGTGCGAATATATTCTACGCACATTCTCAGAATGTTTGAATGGGACTGTGTCAAATATTCTCAGAATATGATGCCACGGATATTGTGGGAATATTAGAAAGAAATGTTGTTGAAATGAGAATTCCCGTCAATATAAACTCCTGCATGTCACCGAAAACTACTTCACAATCAATTTTTTTCATCATTAGACATCTGTAATCATGAATGGTTAGCAATATTATGAATTCACATACATGGATGAGATGTTTATGATCGCAACAGGCAATCATAATATATCCGGTATTTCTCAATATTTTATTACACTTTTGAGGATTATTTTTCACACATGGCACACTCAGAGAACATTTGCGATATTAAAATACACCACCATAGATTTATTATTCCATGAACACAAATTAAAATGATAGATCGTCCAAGGGTCTGTAGCCTGTCAACAACATTATCCACCATTGATGGATTCATGTCATCACGATATCTCCCTACAAACTTTGTACGCATATTGTACGAACGTTCCTAGAATATTCGGAACAGTCTCATTCAAATGTTCTAAGAATATTCTAAGAATATTTACGAATCTCCTAAGCTCTTTGTGAGAATGTTCGATCAAGTACATTTTACGGATGTTGTGAGAATATTCTCAGAATATTCTGTGTTACATGGGTGTGATCCTTTTGATGCATAACCGCAGCACAAAACTCGTTAACTACTCAACTGATGAAAGCAAGATATCAGCATTTCATAAATAATGACAGAATATCAAAATCCTTTTTGTTGGAATGGACACGCACTTTTTTTACTCACTGTACAGTACTCTTGTAGGTGTGCGCCTGCACTATGTCTGCAACAGTACCGTCCAAGAAAACCGGATGGTCTCATCAATTCAAACTCATCGATTCAATGTCATTTAATGGATTTTTATTCCTTATCTGCGTTCGACAAAAGCAATACAAACCAACAGAAAAGAAAGTAATTGTCAAGGGGCATCACTGCACTGTAGAAAAATTTCACCGGAAAATTCCAGTACATGTACTGGAAGCAATTAACCTGTACATGGACCGGAAAATTTCAGCACATTTGTACTGCAAAAATTCAGTACAAACATTATGGAATTTCAGCATCAAAACTGGAAATTTTCTGAGCCTCAATACTGGAATTTTTCAGTACAAGAACTGGACTTTTCCAGGACATGTACTGGAAAATTAATGCTGAAAATATCCATGAAAATTGAAAAAAAATTGCTCACGCGAAGTGAATTTGCAGGGTCCTTGTGTTTCAAGATGATTGGGAAACTTGATCGTTCATTTGGATGGACAGAAACTCATGTCTACCTAACGGGATTTGAACCTACACTCTTCTACCTGCCTAATAACTGAAACCTGAGACCCAACCGATGGGCTATAGCGCGACTTGTTGGAAGGCCAGCTTACTACATATGCTTCATATCTAGAATACACAAGAGAATAAGTATTTGAAGAACCTCATATATCAATTTTATTTGCTACAATCACAATTATTATTCTCAATCAGGAAATCTTCAATATAAAGACTTGAAATTTTTCCTGCCAGAAATGACGAAATCCGATAGAAGTGGAAAATTTCAGTGCAACAGTGATTAAATTCCAGCATAACTGGGAAATTCAATTGCATAGCAACTGGAAAATTCCATCACGAAACCTGAGAATCGCAGGTACAAACCTGTATAATTCCAGTATACCAACGATTAGGTTTTTTTTTCTAAATTCGAAATTTTTCCCAAGTCTTTTTTGAGGGGATACTTTTTCCTGGTGCACAAGAACTATAAAATTATAGTACAAGCCAGTGAAATTTTCGCGAAATCATGGCGAAATTTCAGTACAAAATCCCAAACTTGAAAATTCCAGTACAAGGACTGAATTTTCAGTACCGTACCAACAAAATCTCTGTACATGTACTGGAATATCCATATTTTCAGTCCAGTTGCACAACCAATTTCCAGTTTTTTTTACAGTGTGGTTTCACCGCTTGAGGGAGGTGATTTTTAGAAATTTTTTTTCAGAGAAAAGTATTACATCGAATGATTCAAAATTTCGAGGGCATACTTGTGCATAAATAATTCATATACACTGAGAGAAATGATTACTATTCACAAGAATATATTTTCATGTTCGGAGAAATCCATTCCTCAGAAATATGCATTCTTGATACAAGAAAATTCTTCTCGAACTAAAAATATAATTCTTTAATTGAAGAAATATTTTCTTGATTCAAGAACATTTCTCTTGGGCCTACAACATATTGGCTCTCGATAAAGAATATTCGAGAATACATTTTCTTGGTATTAGTCATTATTTCTCTCAGTGTATAGGAATTTTTTTTTTTTAATGAAAATATTCGATTACTAGCGAGTTATTCCACAACTTTACTCCTGAGTCTAAAAAAAAATTCCCTTACTGCTGCAGTGATTGCGGCGCTTACTGAGCCTGGCATAAGAAAACAAAAGAAATTTTTATCAACTAGAAAATTGAAATTCAACAAAACGGCGGAGTTTTAAAAAAAGCTCGAAATTTTGTTGAAAAAATCGAATTGTTTTTGGCATGACAAAATTACATTTTTCATTTAATTCGAAAAACTAGAGCTTTATGGTATGGGGGAAAAAATACTTGATATGCCAAAACAAAAATCAAAGAAATTCAACGATCTGTCATCGAGTCAAAACTGCAGTAGTGGGAGAAGTACTTTTTCTTGGAAGATGTCAAATAACTCGTTAAAAATCGAATATTTTCATTCGAAAAAATACCGTGTGGCCATCATTTCTGCACAAATGTGTGCTCTAAATGTTGAAACAATCGATGCAGTACTGCATTTCTTTTAAGTGGTCACACTAGTGGCGCCCCTCGACTAAATTAATCCTATTCATTCTTATCTTTTTATCCTTAGAAAATGTAAATTAGAACCTATTGGTCAGCCAAAATCGTTTGTCAAATTGTTTTTCGTTTTCAAAGTATACTGGATAATATCAATTGCTCCCAAGAAAAAAACATTACAATGGAGACCCAATAAACATTTTTATGGAAGTTAAGGGAACTCAAGTACCAAAAAGAGCGAGCCAAATTTTTTCATGAATTATGCGTTCAACGGGAATTTCTAGTTGGTAATAATAAAATCCACGATCAGGATTAAACTCCAAATATAAGTTTCAATCTTTTACTGATTTTCTGGCGAGTATAGAAGGATTTTGAAAGTGGTAATCTCCAACTGACAACAATTTATTGTAATTTCGTTTTTCAATACTTCCAAACTGTGAAGAAACCAAAATTCATATTTGGAGTCCAATTTCAGGTATGTACTTGATCATTATCGATTTGAAATTTAATGTTATCGAGTAATTGATGAGAAAATTTGGCGCAAAATTTTCCCCGCTTCTCCTGATGCTTGACTGCCCTTAAAAAGTGAAATATAAAAAAATCTATACTCGGCGCTCGTACAGAATAAGATATCTATCAACTGCGCTCACAAATATCAAAATTTCACAAGGGATTTATTTTAAAAAATACGATACAGTCTTGTTCACTCATTCACTTAGAAATAAAAAAATATATTCACAAGATAATAATACACTTAGTATGAAATAATATTATAAAAAATTCATTTCAAGATTTAGCGATATTATTTTCCTTAGCAGTTACGAAATGAGAATCCTCTGTTTTATTTTGTACAATCAGATGCATTTTAGGATCTGAGGTAGGCTCTGTTATCACTATTGACGACTCGTGAGGAAACATTTCGCTTGTCAAGTTCATTGACACGTTCTCTGATATCGGAATTTTATTCTTTTCACCGTCCACGGTTTTATTTAAAACTTCATTTTCGACTTTCAAATCATTATTCAACACCGTAGTGTTGTTATTTTCAGTTCTTCCCGTCTCGGTTGTGCTTTTATTCAACTTGATCTCAATTTCATTTTCATTCTTAACAAGCATCGGTTTGTTTTCTTGAAGGGGGACCGTATTTGGGTAGGTATCCTTATCACGATGATCTTCTGTTATTACTAGTACGATTTCCTGAGTTAAATTATTCTTCATTGGCGCGATATTGTCTTTTTCATCATCTGCAGCAGGGAATTCGACATCATGAGTTGGATGTTGGACAATCGAGCCTTTCTTATTTTGAGATTCTTCCATCATCAAATGATCTTGGTCTGGTACTGGGGTGGCTTGTTCGAAGTGATTCTGGTTGTTCGATGTTGTTTTGAATACTGTATCAGAATATTAATATACAATGTAAATCCTTCATAAAATTCTTTGTAATTCATAAAAAAGGAATCTAACAACAACAACAAGTCTTGCAACATCTCTTAGACAAATTTGAAATCAGAATTAGTTTAAAACTTATCTAAAAATGCCCTGCAAAACCTCTAAAGCCTGTCTAAAAGATATCGCAATACACAAAATGTTTCACTAAGAGGGAATCGATTTTTGCACAACTGTTGGAATAATTTAAAAAATGAATTGTCTTTGAATCATGAATTGAAAAACTCACCTTCAAATAATTTGTTTATCATCGTCAGGATTTCTTTTTGAGATGCTTCAATGGCGTCCATCCTTCTCTTCAAAGTGCATTTATCGTCATCATCGTCTTTGAATAAAGCTCCCATCGATGATATCGACGGGAAAGTTGGTAAAGCCCATGCATGATGAAAATGCGTCCATTCTTTAGGGACATGTCGAGAAATTCGATTACTTCTTGTAGATGGGGCTGAACTGATATGCTCTTTATGTCCTTGAACGAGGTTGCCTGAAAAAATATGTATTGTAAAATCATACATTGTGATAATTGAATAGCATGATTAAAGTGACAGAACGACACGATGAATCATCATTCGATTGAATAAACTGGATAACGTCCTCTTGATAAATTCAATAATTCACAAAGTGGTAACGCGTGATTTATCAGATATATTTCCAGGATTTATGCTTAGATGTATGAGAAGAAAAATGAATGTATTGGTTGGAATTATTTTCGATAATCCAAAATTTATAATATCATCAAATTATGTGCTGATATTTCAACAAGAAACATTGATTGATAATTAAGATTGAAAGTATATTGCAATATATAAATTACCTCTTATTCCGTCGTATTGCATGGCAATCAGAAATATGAATATTAATACACTTATTCCATACATCATGGCGTTTTTCGATGATGAGTATTTCACGATTCTTGACCTGCAACACTACTAAATAAGCGCTTCACTAAAATCTTTGGAATTGAGCGTGGTTCTTATATACCCTTCGAATACCGTACGGTCAATAACAGAAAGGGATTAACCGAACAGAACAGCTCAGCTTTATCTGCCCTGTCCCATCGATCCTATCTGAATTTAGATGATACTCGTGAGTGCATTGTTTCTCCTCAGGTCCATTCGAATATTTTACGAAACAAAAGAATGATGGACGGAGATTGTAGATTGAAACGAGAAAATTGGAGTTTTCAGTATTTCAAAGGTGCATTCTTCATAACACGTATACATTTTTTCATGGTGGAAGTAATAATGGAATTTTAAATCTTGGTAATTGACAAATTCATCTCAAATAGCACCCTCATTGAGAAAGTTTAATATATCCCAATAAATTCACATGAATTTTGTGACAAAACGAAATGGTTTTTCAAAAAAAATTTTTGTTTTTTCCATCAGAACTTATGAAGTTTTACCAATTGTACCAACAAAACCCGACAAAATATTGACTCGCACGTACAGAAAAATGTAGCTTGAAAAAATAACAATGTTTTAAAATATCTAAAACTTTCCCTTAGTTTTTCAATCAATCGGTAATGGTTTTCCGGTTTGGAAAACTGAGTCTCTACTCTGAAATGTGATCAATTATAAATAGGAAGTGAATGCTATTTGGATACCAAGGATTCACAAAGAACCCACCCTGGGCTGTCATAACGGGAACTTCTTTCAAAGAATGGGCGAAATTTTGCTACGTACTTTTTGAACAACTAAGGGATGAATGCAAGTTTCAAATCTGCAGTGGTGTAGTACGTTGTTGAAATTGGAACCGCAAATGATTCCTCTAAATCATACAAACAATTATAAACATATAATACAAATTTCAATAATTTTTATAACTTGTTTTCTCAAGTTCATATGTTCTGAGTTTTGGATTTATATTTAAAGCGTAATCCTAGCAGTGTATACTTCATTGCTGCATATTTAAAATCTGTGATCATTGCTTAGTTTTTTAAAAACTACGTAGCAAAATATTATCCATTTTCTGATCCTTATCCAAGGTTCTTAAAGAACCCAGACATACGTGTACCGAAAATATGAAAGAAAGAACCCAGATAACACGCGAAGAATTTTTTATCAAAAACAAGAATAGAATTCATAAACAGCTCTGGAGGATTTCAATGTTTGGGACATTAACGAGTTCTTTGAGAATGCTGGAAGTATTGTTTTAGTACTCTCAAAGAACTCTTAAATGTCTCGAACATCGAACTGCTCCAGAGTTCTTCATGAATTCATTAGTTCGAAAAGAGTTCTTGAAGAATTCTACCGATATCGGCAATTTTTATTTTATCTTCCTGTAACTTTCATTAAATTGCACGAATTTGAATGGTTTTTTTTCCAAAGTGTTCGTCTGAATGAAAGTTTCACTTAAATAACAACCTTTATAGCACAGCCGTTGCAAAAGAATTCCACTTAAGAGTTCTTAAGAAATCTTTTCGAATGTTTTTGGAGTTTTTGTGCTATCTGGGATGCTCTCACAAAGCATCTGGATGAGGTTTCGCATGCAACTTGCCAGCACGCTCACAAGGGGGGAAATTTGTAGTTGAATTTACTATGTGATGATTGTGCCCGAGGAACAAACTGACTGAGTGGCATTTACTGTGAAACATAGTGAATTTGATCATGTTTTCATTATTGTCTCATAGTAAATTTCATCGTTAGTTCAATCTGTTCCTCGGTTACAAAGTCCCATAGTGAATTTAATTATAAATTTCTCTCCGTGCAGAAAACGACGCAGCTGAATCAGCTTCTGCATGCAAATTGTACGCGAGCCTAGGAGGAGCTTCAAAATTCTATCTGGGTAAGGATGTAAGTTTGGTATTGATCGGAGTATAGATTATTGATTATGTGATTTAGCTAGGGACGATTCTCAATAAACATTTCGGGTCTAGAGGACAGGGGCGGACTTATGTTTTTGCCACTCCTACGCCATCTATACCTCGTCACCCTTTATGAGGGAGCAAAAATTAATATTTCAAGAAATTAAAAAATATCTGTTACCAGAAAATGTTGTTTTATTGCTTGAAATTTATTATTTTTCATTTGTGAAAATTGAAAAAAAAATTTTTTTCGCCACTTTTGCTGGACTAAAAGGTTAAGCAGGTTCATTTACAATATATGATTATATGTTTAATGAGCTGTACACTCCCAAAAAATTGGAAGGATTAGCTTTCCAAAAACGCCATTTGCACCGCTCCCACAAATTGGCCTGTCTGTTCTTCCACTTTGGGTGGATAGACTGCCCAAGATAGGAAAACAGCGGTCCCAAGCGTTCGGGTAAACAGCTGTTTTAGCTGGTGATTTTCTGTCTCAGGGGAGTTTATCCACCCACCGTGGGAGAACAGCACTTTAATTTGTGGGCGCGCTGCATTTGATATTTTTGGGAAGCTGAGCCTTCCAATTTTTGTTCCAACGTATGTCATTTTCAAGAAATGATTCGTGAGGCAAAAGTGAGATGCTTTTCCCTTCGAAGAAGAACTGTAGGTATAATCCTTAGTTTTAGAACTAATTCCAACTAATCATTTATTTAGAAATTTTTGCATTCCGCCAATGCTGACAGTAGAATATAGCTCAGCAATCTATGGATATTCAATGTTGATTAAAAACAAATAAAATTTTGCATCGATGTCGGTGTTCAAAAGCCTACCATTAATTCATAGTTTCGCCAGCCTTGGATCTCGCTTGACTCATCCTTGGTCCAACATTGACAGAACGTTGGATTTTATTGGAAATGAGGATCTTTTGAAATGTGGTTGAATATTGCCACAAACTTTGGTTTAATCTCGATGAAAATTAGTTGTCAATGCAGCGCCGATTATTGGTCATAGCATGGCTCAATATTGGTGTGCTCTCTAAATGCCTCGGAGTGAAAAATTCACTGTCGAAGAGTGAAAATACTGCAGGTCCAGGAAGAGTGAGATTCCACTGTGAAAGAGTGACTTTTCACTCCATAAGAGTGAAATCCTCACTCCAAGAGAGTGCAAATTCACTCTTATGAGGTGAAAACTCACCCTTTAGGTGTGGAATCTTACTCTTGGTGGACTTGAAGTAATTTTACTCTTTATGAGTGGATTTTCACTCCAAGGAATTTAGAGAGTGCACCTTGATTCTAAAGTTTCATAGCTGAATTGAATCGTAGATCTTTTCGAGTCGTCAACACAGTAAAAAGTGAAACTTGAAATTATCCCGAATATCATCTTAAAAATGCAGCCAAAAGTAGCGCCTATTCCAACTGAAAGTAAGCAATGAAAAAGACTGAATTTCAGTTAATTCCATCTTACTTTGGAATTAAGATAGAATCCCATCTTGATTTTCAAAGTAAGATGGGACTGACTGAAATACATTTTTCCACAAAACAGACAAAACATGCAAAAAAGCTAAACTATAGCAGCCAAATGCGTAAAACTTCTTCTTTTGTTTTTAGTCACCTTTCGTTGAATGCTCTGAGCACCTGTTCATAGCGTGAAGTTCTTGCGTTCCTGGCGATGTCGCTGGGATTGAGTGTGTCGCTTGAGATCTTTAACAATACAAGAGAGTATCTCGTTTCTGCCACAGCAATGATCCCTTGAAAGGGGTTTAGTATTTTTTGGAACGCCCTATGTGTCTTTCCGGCTGTCTATCTTTAGGCATTTTGATTTGTAACTAATAACTTTGATTAATATGTATTAAACAGATTAGAGTCATGAAACCTTCTTGTTTTGGATCTCCTGGAAAACTCACCTTTTTGTTGTGAGAGTCCTGGCCGTCGTTAAAATTTCACATAGAAAACTACAATTTACTGTAGAAAGAAAAAGATTTTACTATAAAATATGAATAATTCCCGATGAGTGTTTTGAATCACCCGGTCAAAAAAATCCTCAAGGGAATTTATAGGAATCTTCGTAGGATTCCATATGGGTTCCCATAAAGGGATCCAGATTGGTTCTCATATTAATTTGGCATAGGAACCTATGAAGGATCTTATGAGAGATTATATAAGGTATCGCATAAAAGTTCTGTTTAAATCTCGGTAATATATCTATGAGGCATTTCATGTAAAAATTACGATGAGTTCCTGAATATTTTTGGAATGATTATTCTCGAAGTCTTTGTCGAAAAATAAGAGATCTGTATCATTTGTTTGTTTCTGTTCGTTATTCTGATTTCCGATTTCTACAATGTGTGTCAAATTTTTCAATTTTGACAGATTTAGTTTCTTTCAAATGCTCGAGAAGCTTTCAACGTACAAAGTCATTCCCATAGCATACACTGAAAAAAAAATTTATTCCAGTCAAATAAATATTTATTTGTCCTGTACCAAAGATATATTCATTAGAATTAACAAAGTATTCTTTGGAACCAAAATAATTTATTGGAATCAAATAAACGATTAAAACCATCTATTTAATTCAAATAAATTATTTTGGTTCCAAAGAATATTTCGTTAATTCTAATAAATATTACTTTGGTACAGGACAAATAAATATTTACTTGACTGGAATAAATTTTTTTTTCAGTGTAGAAGATGAGATTTTTTCTGAACTTTTCAAGAATGCGAGTAAAATTTTTTTCCTCCATTCTTATCTTGTATTTCGAAGATGAAAGTATGAAATGCATTTTATTCGAATTTGGACATTTCTAATCTCCGAATCTCACAGACACGATCAATTTGTGGAGTATGATGATATTTTTGGTTCATTTCCGAAAGTGGTACTTTGCTTCACAACATTCATGAGAAATAGACGAAATACGAGTGGCCTGAGAACTTTGCATGCTTGATCATTCATGATTTGAAATCTAGGCTAGATACCTGACTTTTCATTGACGAATTAATGCGTGATTTTGAGTCATTGAGTTGTATTTCTGACTTATTTTCTTTATCTCGTGGATGCCGTGGAGTACCATCTTCGGAAACCAACCAAAAATATCGTTACGCTCCACAGATTAATCGTGTTTGTGAAATTGGAAAATTAAAAATGTCAAAATTCGAATACAATTCCTTTCTCACTCTTATCGTCGAATTACAAGACACAAATCAACAAAAATGCCCACCCAAATTGAGGCCTCGGATTCAATAATCGGTCAAGCGCTCGAACCGCGTCACGTTTGTTGGTCCAAGCGGTCATGCGGGGCGTCGAAAAAAAGACGTAATTTCGAAAAACTAAAAATACTGGGTTATAGGGCTTGAAAAATCAATCCAAGTATTCGTTTATACTTTTCTTCTATGATCGATACCTATTTTTTCATACTAACAATCAATGTTTTTCAATCTTAAACTCGTTCTAACTCGGGCAGTTTTCAACGTATCAAGATCAATTTTACAGATTCTGATTCGCAAGGCTTCCCCAAAGACGACATCATGAGAAAAGTTTGCAAAAATTTATAAAAAATTGATAAATTTTCAATTCGAAGTAAAAACCACGTTTTTAACGCTTTGTCGGAGGAAGTATGAGCAACAAAAAACTTCCAGCGACAAAGTTGTTTGCTAGTGTATGGACAAACTTTGTGGGAATTTTCAGATCGATTGGACTGTTGGTTCGGAAGATACAGCAATTCGTTTATTAGCGCGCGACGGAAATTTTTCATCATCTTAGGTCGTTTACCGGCAGAATATGAGGATTCGAATGAGAGGTTGTGTTCACCCGATTTCCCAACGTGGATTTATGTTTTTTGAATTGAAGTATCCGAATATCAAACTATTATTACAAGATTCGTCATCCGTTGTTTTTTCATAAACAATGGATTGTTTATAACGTTTTCACGGACAAACTATTGAATTCGGAGGAAAATTGCTTTAACGAAACTCTCTCTTGTGAAAACTAAATTTCATACAAATCATTTTTTCATTTTATTATATTAATATTCTATTAATCTATTTAGATGAATGAATGATAATGTTGTATATGTACTGAAAACTTCCATAGTATATCCCTGGTGAAAGGGAAACGTGTAAAGGAACGTTGGGGAAACGTAGTTTGAAGCGTATTAGAAGAGTAATCAAAATGTCATGGGAAGATGAATAAAGCGTCATCTGGAACACATAAAGCGTAATATGGAAGAGTTATTCTCAAGTATGGGAAGTAATTCATCATTGAGGATTGATGACAATTTGGAATGTAATCCAAGAGTAATCTAACCTGAAACGGATGTTGATGAAAAGTATGTTTGGCAGCATCAGAGCAGTCGAAGCATCAAAGTGGAAAATATTCCTCGTTAATTTTTTTTTATATCCTTATTAGTTTCCCATTTAATTGATTTCATGTTGAATTTTTAGGTTAATCTTCCACTTTAACAATTGTTGATTCATACAATTATTTGAATCATACTATTGGAATTGAATGATACTATCAAGCACTCGTAAAATAGTATAAAATGAAAACGAAATTCTTAAACCCTCCTAATTTTTCCCCGATAGAATTTTTCACACCATCTTGAGTAATTTCATCCATTTTTATCGCATATTTTTGAGGTTATATTGATTCTGTAAGCCATTAGGCATAGAATGTAGTGTCCAAGTAAACAAACGTGATTGTAAAGTAATCAAATGAGTCGGAACGTATACTAAGCGTATCACAATGTTGTTGAAAATCAAGAGGGTTTCAAACGTACTTCGATTTTTCGATTGAAATGCATCCCGAAAATCGAAGCGTCATCTGGAACATGAAACATTTATAATACTCCTCAGTGTACCTTCAACAACGTTTCTTTACACGCTTCCCTTTCACCAGGGATGTAGATATACTATGAACGTGCATGATATATGCACAAGATTCTAATGCTACTGCGGAAGAAGCCAGACTTGTCAAAACCGAAAAACTTGACACCAATGTACGGAAAAAAATAATTCGCTGTGGTAGCTAGGAACTAGCTGTGGTAGCTATTTCGTGTATTTGATATTCGGATTGCAAAACAAAATAGCTGTGGAAGCTAGATTTTACCAAAGGAAAAAAGATTAGATCTGATGAGATCCAAGTATAGATCTCATCAAGTCTAAATTTTGGCAAAAATCTCTACAAATCTGTTCATATCTACTCACATCTGAAGATCTCAACTTAGGCAACACTCTTTGGAGTTTTCTGATATCCACTCACTCCCAAAGATTCCAATTTTGCAAGGAATCCAACAAAATATAGAAAAATTCAAAAAGATTTCTTGAGATCTCTGGAGATCTCTGTGGATCTCCGTAAATCTTTTATTGCTGAATTTTAGATCTGAAGAGATGTACATATATCTCAAAAGATTTACATCTTATTTTTTTTTAAACCTGATGAAAACATTTCTATTCGACGAACACTTACGAATACTTTCGATTTTTCAAATCAATTCTAAAACATTCAGAGCCTGTTGTTTCAGAATCCTCTGATAAATCTCCTACACGGGGAAGATGTATTGACGAAAGATTATCCAAAATTAAATAAAACGGGGACACAGTGGCGTTTCCGCGAAGTTCAAAACCCGGTTGACTTTATTTTACTTGACTACAGATGAAAACTCATTCAGATGTTTTTTCAACAGTATTCAGCTTGTGAAGATAAGAACATTCGAATTTATTTCCATTTGAAGTCGAGTAAAATGAAGTCAAGCGGATTTTAAACTTCCCCTGGTGAAAATATTCTATAAAATCCTATTGAAATTGTCCAAAGTTCTGAGTGAATACCATTGAATTCCATTGAAACCCATTCAATTTCCCATTCATCAATGACATTTTATGGAATATTTTCAACAGGTTCGCGAGAATATCACTTTTGTCCCCGTTTTATTTAACTTTGAGTAAGTTTTTGCCCATGCATTCTCTCCGCGTACGCATTCTAAATATGTATTAATATATACTAATAATTGATTACTAATTATTACTTTCATTTGGGTATGGAAACTGTAGTTTTCCATCATTCTACCAGATTCTTAATGAATACATTTTAATTAGTTTCCGTTTGATTCTCCGTAATCATTTTATCGATGCTATCTCAGTGAATGAACTCCGATAAGAATCCAATTTGATATTGGGTGTTTTGAATTATTCAAACGACAAAGGAAATATAACTAAGTATTTGAAACTCAGCTGTGAATTATTACGTAAGAGGTAAGCAATATACAGTGATTGGGTATTTCCCAGGGACTCGCGTCATTCGAGCGTAAAAAGTAATGAATTTGCATCAAATCTTTGTTCACGACTTCAGTGATGGATTTCTGCTTTCGTTTGATCCAGATTAAGTATGATCATAATTCATACTGAGGAAATTACCCACTGGGCACAAATATCACTCTAATAATATTGTAATATTATGGAGTGGGTGGGAGAATTCATAAACAAAAAATTGAAAATTTTTTATAATCGTAATGAATTTATTGAAATATTGTAAGGGATGATCAAGTGTTCCAATATAATGAAATGCGATACGCGAATAAAATATTCAGTTGTAAAAAGTCGCTGTCAATCTCTCAAGTAATCGATATTTTATTTTAGAAACGATAAGTTTGAAATGGACCTGATAAATGCTGACATACGCTAAACATCGCTCGACTTCATAAAATATGAACTTGCAACGTTGAACGAACATGCATAAAGGAATCTATCAAAATATCTTAGTCTAAGTTATGTCTCCGATAAAAATATTCTTTCCATTAGAAATAATTATTCAAATTTGATCATTTAATTTTACCACAAGCAAATCGTTGATTGCTTCTTTACGTTAACCATCCCGCTACATCCTGAACATGGGTTATTTGTTCATCAAAGCAAACTTCTATATCCAACATATCGATTGTGTCAATCAATCTTTTCTGAATAACGAATTGACTTATGATTCATCCAATCGTGCATTGTTATAAAAATTTTTCCTCCGTTCCGTAAAGGCATTCACGGAACAATCAAACTCCCTACTCGACACAGACCCGAGATTCGAAAAAAATCATGGAAAGATCCATTGCCTTTGATATTTTTTCAAAAATCGCTTCTTTATTATTCTAACCACACACCGAGTTTATTTGGGCATATTCATGTTGAATTGTATTCGATCGAGATAACATCTGACAAAATACATAATTGTTGTTATGTATCCGCGCTTCATTCCCCGAACAATGGATTCGTTTGACTTCTGTTTCGAAGAACTCGATTTGCTGGGCGATTCATTATGAAAATAAATGACTGATAGTATGAGTAACTCATTGGTACTCATTTTCTGTGAGAGATTGCGGTACTTCCACGAAAGTATGTATCAAGGACCACGTATCGAAAACACTCATCGTGTACGCCTGTATTGTTACATGTGCGTCGACAACTGTCCAAATACGAAAGCCAAACTTGTAAAACTCCCACATATAGTACTTCTATACTGTCATACTGGGGCAATAATAATATGTTTTTCGTATCACTTCGTATTCGATGACGTCCACGCGTTTTGAATATATATTTTACAGTGTCTATTGTTACATCTTCATTTGTACTAATACGTGTATTGATATTTTTGTCGATTATGAGAAGGTAAAATAATATAATTTATGCAGTTATGAAGTTTGAGTCACGTTTAACTATGACTAATAATATATTATATGATGATTTATTGCAGGATCTTTTTAGAATACGTGTTTTTTCCATTCTTCTCATTTTTTGAGAAAGAACAAATTAATTTCGCGAGCGAATGGATTTACCATTGTATATGTCATGAGCGAAGTGTAAACGAATTACATGTTTTGATACAACAAAGATGATTCTACGAATCCTTCGAGTGCGGTAATTTTGTAATTCGTAACTGATCATTGATCGATTATTCCGATGCTTGAGTATTCAAATGAATGTCTGTTTAGTCCCAAGAAAGAGAGGAAAAATTACAAATCTCTCGGTGCAGGATCATCATTCGTTGAACGATCTTATGATATAAACTTATTATTTTGTATTACGTTTGATTGAACTCCGCATACTTTTGCGATTTCAACAAATTTTTTTTTCATTGCTAATATGTAATGGATAAGAAAATTCGAATGTTACACTGTAAAAAAAACTTGCAAAAAAAGGTTCGGGAGTTTTTTACCTAACATTTTTTGGTAAGTTCACAAACATAGTGGGGGAAATTACAAACAATTTTTGTCAATTGACAAATATTTTTTGGGAAATCACAAAAATTGTTTGAAAATTTACAAAAAATTTGTGAGTTTTCAAACAAGTTGGAAATTTACCAATCTTTAAGTTTTTCACCATACTTTTCTGTTTGGGAATTTACGAATATTTTTTACAGTGTATTCTTGAAATGAAGTGTCTTATCTCTTACAACGAAAGATTGAAAGGTTGCTTAGTAGTTGAACGAGTTGCTTAGTAGGGACGAAATTGTCATAGATATTTGATTTTCTTCTGGTTATTCAAATATTTTGTAATCTTAAAAACGCATTCATATGCTACATTCACATTCATTCTCATATGAAAAAAAGTATTTGAGAATTTTTCAATTTTTTTTCTTCAATAGTCAGAGAAGTATTGAAAATTGATTAGAATTTCGTTCAAATTTTTTCAGTGCGAAATTTTGTTCCTATTTCTCTGAGAAAAACAATTGGGAACGCCCGATGAACTCTGAAAAAAGTATTTCAAAAGTTAGTTTAAAAAAGTGCTATGTGGGGTAGATTCATTGTTACAAATTTTTGAAAATTACCCTGTCCATCCATGTCAATGAAATTGGCTGATTTTCAGTACTTTCCACTGATTCGGATTTATAGACCATAGAAAATTTGAGTGGATGTTGCATACAATCCAACAGAATTAGCCAAAGGAGTGTTGTTACAGCAAGGAATTACGTGAGAAACGAACGGGTCCACATGCTTCGAATTCTAAAAAATGCTTCTGTGTGCCCGATTTTCTTTCTATCCACAAGCAACCCGTGAGATATTACATCACTTAACCTTTCCACAATTTTTCATCTTCCGATTAGGTGATTTTTTTATCTTGACTGCGTGAAGAAACATCACAACATCGGAAAATACCAGCTCCATGGCTGAACGGTTAACGCACTAACTTTCAGACATGGATGTCCGGCAAGCTGGGGGGTTCGAATCCCTGACTAATCAATCCGCCTTTCTTCCTAACGGTAATGCTGCGAAAGGGGAAATGGCGGTTGGTGCGTCAACCAAAGTTTATCCCGAAAGCGGCTACCACCGTAATAAGGGAACGACGGTTGATAAGTCAGGGAATCTTACCCTTGTCGCGTAGGTTAGGTTGGAAGTACGCTTACCCCGGTCCAATTGGGCTTGGCAGCGTAAAAGAGACCGGGTTAACAAACACTGATTGAAAAAAAAAAAAACATCGGAAAACATAAATCTCGATTCCTGGTGATATTATTCCACCGTGAAGTTGGAGATCTCGAACCAGGCAGTTTGGTGATAAAAAAACACCAATCGGTTGATTTTGTTTCAAGTCAATTGCGAGATAAAAAATCACGAAAGGTCAAGTGATGTCATATCTCGCGGATTCCCTGCTTGATGGTGAGAAATGAAACAACTGAGAACAAATTCAAAACTTCAAGACAGTAGAAAAATGAAAAATTCAATGTATTCAAAGTATATTACATATCCTATAATGTAATTGAAGGTTAAATCGTTGAACCTTCATCTGCATGGTTTGTACCCATGGTGATGTCTCCTATCTTCCGCAGGCAATGTCCTGGTTGATAGTAATTTCTTATTCAACAAATTTAACTAAGATGTAGCCACCCCTGATGAAAATTTCCGCTCGCTGGTGGCGAACTTTGAAACAAATGAAGCGTAAAATGTTTCAATTTCCGCTTCCTCCGCGCTTAGACACTGTTTCATTCACTCTCCTGCATCGCTTCATACCCTTCTTACGCTCTCATTTTCACTAGGGACGGCATCGCACATGAATTACCTGTTCCTTCGTGTATAAGGACGTAGTATACTAAATTTGAAAGAATCGTTCGAGTAGGTTTTGATTCAAACTTTACACCGGTTTTTCACCGAGCCGCCTCTGAAGATTTGCTACCATCGAGTCAATTGACAATATTTTTGTTTGGAAAATTCAGGGAACATTCTTCATACATTGTATTATGATGTCACTATTATATCAATGAATTTGTATTACCCGTAGCGCTTGAAAAAAATTCTCAAAATTGAGCCTTTTTCTCGCCAAATTAACGTTACCACCCCTCCCCCTCACCGTAATGAAGGTTTTTTGAACGTTGGTGTTCTCTTGGGGTGATCATATTCGTTAATTTTTTTATAAAATCCCGAAGTTACTAGCTGTATTATTGGGATATTACAGCGATGACTTTCTCGGGGAAGAAAAATGTAACAGACTTCATCACTGAGATGTTGCAATGGTTTCAGAAAGTCACCTGTTACCTAACATCAACATCGCAGGAACACAAGGATGTTTCATTTGCGATGTGATGCTTACATCCTGGTTACATTCATTGGGTAGGAAATTACTACCAACCAGGACGTTGCCTGCGACAAACAGGTTGCATCACCAGTAACGAAACTATTTTCCACCGTTACGTTGCTGTGACAAACTGTGTTGGTTGGGACGCTACTTGAGAATTCTGGAAAAGTACTTGAATTGCTCCTCACTCCTCAAAAAGTCAGAAAATATTTCGAAACTCCTCATGTTTCAAAATTGTGTGCCTCCAAATATACTCCAAGACATAAATTATTCATTTTTTTTCACTTTCCGACACAGCACGTAATAAATTAGCAAATTTAATATTGCAGCAATATTATTATACAATGTTGACGGAATATTACATATTGCAATGCAATGTTACTGCAATATTGCAGAATGATATATCATGTGCAGTGCGCCCCCCCCCCCCCCCGAAGAGAACATGAAGCTTCAGCGAACGTTCAGATTAGATCTGTATAGATCGGACCGAACCCACATAGCACAAATGTCTCAGTAATATCTCCAGAATATTCTGCAATGTTCTGGAGACATTGTAATATCGCCAGAACATTCTGGAGATATTACTGGGACATTCATGCCATGTGGGAAGGTTTATGAAAGCTAACTTTTAGATTCACAAACGTTTGTTAAAGGTACTACGAACGCTGAAATGTCCGCCTTCATATACTCTCAGGAAACATAGATGGAACGTTCATTGAAGGTTCATCGAAGGTTTGAGGAAGCTTCACAAAACTATCTATACTCAGATCAATTTATAATAATTTATGTTTATGAATCAATTTATTTTTCATATGAATTGATCAAAATTAATATAAGTATAGATATTTTTGTGAAGCTCCGTCAAACCTTCGATGAACCTTCAGCGAACGTTCCGTCTATGTTTCCTGAACGTATTTCGAGGTGGACATTTCAACGTCCGTAGAACCTTTGTCAAACGTTTGTGAATCTAAAAGTTAGCTCTAATGAACCTTCGGCCCGATTTATACACATCTGATCTGAACGTTCGTTGAAGCTTCATGTTCTCTTCGGGCCAGTTCAAGGATTTTTGGACCTGTTGAGGAATTGAACAGGGATCAGTAATGCCAGATAAAACGCGGGGTGAAACGTTAATTGGTTCATTCTTTGGGAGACTGCGATATGAATGGTTGGCTCCACATGAAGTACCCAATTAGCGAAGACATCGCATTTTTTGTGGCATCACTGACATGGATTCAGGGGTCTTGTGGGATTCTTAAGCGGAAGAAATTTTTTCTATGGAGATATAAAACCCGGACTAAAATTAAATATTTAGAATGTACACTGTTAAGAATTTCTGATTGAACTCCCAATTACATGTAATGAAAGCAAAAGTTATTCACTTAACTAAAAAATTCATTGAAATTTCAATTACATTCGAATGAAATTTCAGTTACGAAAATATATAGAGTAAAACCTCGCTTATTTCAAACCGAGAGGGGCTCCCACCATCAGCATAAAGCTCAAGACGGGTTCATATAACCGTCTCTTGATTGGACGACACTGATCGTTACTGGAAGCTTGTCCATGTGCGTCGCTTCGTGAGCGTACAAGCATATTGCGCGCAAATCGTTATCCATGTGCGTCGCTCTGTGAGGGCATGTTGTCTGGGTTGGATGCTAGGACCGATTCGCTACGTTGTTCATAACATTCAGGGAATGTTTGAATAAAATTCATATAACTTCCTGTACGGTGAATGTGCCGTACATTTTTAGAATGGCTGTATAAAGTGGTATTTTGATGGTATTTAAGAATTGTCAAATGATTTGTTGTAAATATAATCCCACTCAGCACAACAGTTCAGGATGAGTTCATGATGAATATGTTTGGAACTATAAGAATTCATAAAGAAGCCTTTATGAATACGAGGGTGGAGTGAAAAGGGGGGCGGGGGGGTTCCGGTCTGACCAAGAGATGGCGCCAACAGAATTTGGCAATGTATAAGCGTAACCCAAGCGAATTCTTGCGTCGATTTGTAACTGTCGATGAAACTTGAGTCCATCACATTGAACTCTAAAATATACTGGAATGATTAATCCCCAGGTTATCGCGGTCAGAGAGAGAAGTTCGAGCCTTACATGCCAGACAAAGATAAGGAAAATAAGGGGAAGAGAATCAGGCAAAGATAAGGAGAATAAGGGGAAGAGAATCAGACAAAGATAAGGAGAATAAGGGGTAGAGGTTCGAGAGAGAAGAAATCTTTTCATAATAGTATGTGGCTGACCAGCCTAGACTATAGAATATGTGGAGAGTGCTCATTCCAGTATGTTATAGAGTTTAATGGTCCATCATTACACTCCTGAAAATAAGAAACAGTCCAAACAGTGGATTACATCGGGTGAACCAATCTTAAAAAAGGCAAACACAATTTTATCGGCAAAAAAAGTGATAGCTACCGTTTCTTGGGATGCAAGAGGGATAATCTTCATTGATTACCTTGAAAAGGGTAAGACTATCACTGGTCAATACTGCGCAGAGTTATTGCAACGTTTGAAGAAGGAGGTGCAGAATAAACGACCTCATTTGGCGAAGAAAAACATCTTTTTTATCAGGATAACGCACCCGCGCATTCATCAATCATTGCGCAGGCTGAAATTCACGAATTGAAGTTCGAATCGGTGCCGCATCCTCTCTATTCTCCAGATTTAACTCCTAGTAACTGTCATCTGTTCCCTGACCTCAAAAATGGCTCGGTGGTGAGAGATCGAGAAGCAACGAGGAAGTAATCGATGCTGTAAATCAGTACTTTGAGGAGCTAGGTGAATCCATGTATAAAGATGGTATTACTAAATTATAGCACCGTTATGAAAAGTGTATCAGTCTTGATGGAGATTATGTTGAAAAATAAAACCAACAAAAATTCAAAAAGAGTGTTTTTCTTGGTTAGGCCGGAAACTTTTGACCCCACCCACATATATTAGGGATTGTGGGATTTGCTGTCTAGGCTGGTACTAGCATCAAATATCTCAATCTCATGCAATTAGTATCCTCTTAAGATATTGCCACAATATTACTATAATGTGTTATAACGCCACTTGTAAAATATTAGTGTGATATCACTAAAATATTGATACAATATTGACAAAAGGTTGCGATATTACTGCAATCAATCTGCACGGGCATTGAATATTACAACAATATCACAGTAATATTTTCTTGTAATATGATAATGTGAAAAAATAATATTACAGCAATATTACTGCAATTTTGTGTGCTGTGTGGGTTCCCAACTAACACATCACAGTTTTTGTAACGAGAACGTTACTGCAACATAACATCTACTACATTATTATGATATTGCGTCTACATTGGTGATATAGTCACCACAGAATTTTAATATAACAGATTTAATGTCACCTGTTACATGCTTGAGTATGAAATAACCCGCAACCTGCCTGTTGCAGCAAGGTTTTTGTTACAAAGACTGTCATGTGTTAGGTGGGTTGGCATACAACTTTGATTTAGCATATTTAATCAATTGTTCATTGTTATTCATCTGCTGTTAAATATTGATTATTATATAATTCGTTTAATCATAGTATGCATGTATCTCATTGAAATACAGAGAAAATGGATACAATTGTGAATTTTTTTTCTTCCATTTTTCTTCATCCTTCCCTCAGGGAAGTCTCCCTCGTCCTTGGAAAATTTCCTTATTTTTTTCCTATTTTTCCCCTTGAAACATGGAAAAAATATGGAAATTTTGCAAGTTTATGAAAATGAACAGGGAAAACTTTTTTTTTTCTCATGCATTCAAATAGGATTATGTATAAAACAATCGAAATTTATATTCAATGCATTACAAATACATTTGAAATATACAAAATGTATCCAAAATACTGTGTATGGTGTAAAAAAATACATTTCAGAAGTTGTTTTCGCTATATGGATGCTAGTCCCTGATTAAAAGAATCCATTGAATCTGACAAATGAAATTCAATGAGATTTGGTCAGAACATTGTCCAAGTTTAATCGTAATTCAGTGAGATTTGGCCAGATCCAACGAGATTCACATGAAAGATCTGACCAAATCTCATTGGAAATCACCGGTGAGATTTGGTCAGAACATTGTCCACGTTTAATCGTGATTTAATGAGAATTAGTCAGAATTAATGGGTTCGTTCAACCAGGGGTACTACACCGCTAGTATCCCTTTGAACTGAAATATATAAAACACGATATATGCTCTCTGAATCTGAAAGAGTGAAAAATCGCAAGTTTCACTCCACTAAGTGTCAGAAGTGAGCCTGTCCGCTTCGAGTGGAATTTTCACTCGTTTCGAGTGACCTCTCACTCTTTTAGAGTGAAAAATTCACTCTAGCGTCGAAGTGGTTGTGAATTTCTAACCTCAAACCTTAAAATATCACTCTAAAAGAGTGGAAATTTCATTCGAAAATTCGACAGGCTCACTTCTGGCTGGCTAAAGAGTGAAATCTCACTCCAAAGATTTTAGAGAGTGTATTCCAAATTACATTTTTGTTCCTTTGTTTATATTCCACTTGAATATACAAGTAAATTGTACTAGGAGTTGATATACAAAATTTTATATATCTTGGAAAATGTTCAAAACTCCTTGGAAATTTTTGGAAAATGCCTTTTGATATTTTTCTCATCCATAATCGTACAAACCATGCATTTGACTGTTCTCCAGCAAAAACCGAGTGCGTATAGAGGGACTCGAAGTAGGAATTCAATAAATTAGGATGTATATGGGAGGATTCCCAGTGAACATTTTTCCCCTCAACATTTCAAACATTCCCCTAGTAGCATCAGAATGTTGTATATATACTATGCACGTTCATAGTATACCTAGATATACTATGAACGTTCATAGTACATATACAACGTTCGGTTGCTACTTGGGTTCATTACGTTCTCTAAATGCGTAACAGAAAGTTCTCTAATGCGTCGATTTCGAAAATCTTTTTGATGCCTTTTCTATGAGTTCTGGAAGTTATCAAGAAAGTGAACTAAGTTAACTTTCTGATAACTTCCAGAACTCATAAGAAAGGCATTAACAAGATTTCTGAAATCGACGCATTAGAGAACTTTCTGTTACGCATTTAGAGAACGTGATGAATGTTTGAAATGTTGAGGGAAAAAATGTTTACTGGGTTATTATTAAAATATTCCAATTACATTGTGTTGAAGGGAGAGCCTCACGTAAACGGCTTGTTTTTCAATAATTTTTTACAAAAAACTGGGAGCAATCATTGAAATGAGTCAAAGTACATAATACAATTGACGTTCGAAGGTATAACAAAAATTTTTTTATCGATGAAACAAACAAAGCCCTCTCTCCCTATCGTATAGTGTTATCATTTTCTAATCAATTTGATCTGATGGTAACGCTTGCACCTTGTCAACTGAAATCAACGGAACAATTTTTCTTCCATTTAAACAAGTTATTCGAATAATTTATCCAAATGAAAGAATAACAATAAAAAATGAGAGTTTGAGGACATTTGAGAAGAAAACTTTTTCTTTTTATAAATAAATTGTTGAGAACACTATTCATTAAAAAATGTTTGAAAAGTATAATGTAGGTTGAAAAATATCTGTACAAATTGTCAAGTCGATCGGTTCATTATTTTTTCAGTTACATTACACGGCGTGGAAAAAACGAATTTAAAGTTTCCGGTCTTGAAACCAGAGTGTAGAGTGATTCATAATTACCCAGCCTTAGTCTACGATTCTGGAGCCAGGATCCATCTGCCTTTTTCTTCCAGAAAAGCATCTCCCTGCCCTTTTCTACCCTCTTCCAGATCATTCCTAGCCTCTTTCGAAGGGCTCAAGACTTTGGGAATAGATGCTTCAGAAAATCAAGGAAAGAAAAAACCGCAGAAAAATTCAAGTAAAATATATTGAAGACAATGAAACATCCTCAAAGAAGACCAGGCCAAACTCGCTGAAATATTTGTACAACGTTCAATATGACTTCATTGTTCCTCTTGATTTAGAATGTTAATACCATTATCAAATTAACAGCACGTGGATTTACAAAACCACTTATCCAAATACGAAACCTCAATCCATTTCCAGATTATTCCGTGATTCAATTTTTGATTCAACGTACCGAAACGTACGTTTGTTGGTGCCTCGTTCATCATTCTTTTACTCAATTACACAATTGAGTAGTCAACACTCTTCTCAGTTTTATCGATTATGATCTAGAAATCGTTCTATTTGTCTCATTCTTCCCAACAGAGAAAGAAGAACATATATATTCACGAAAAGGAGAAAATTCGTGAGAATACCACGTGAATTATTACAATTTAATTATTATGATTAAATGAATTATATCGAAGACAAGATCATTGTCAAGGTCTCGTCGATTCTCTGTTTTATCTTGTTTTCTTAGTTGTGAACGAAGAAAAAGAACCGATCGAATACGAAACGAGTTCAGACTCCTGTTGCATATAATATTATTGATTGTAACTTTAACCAGAAATATGATAGTGAACGGTTAGATATTGATTATCTCAAAACGAATATCTATCTCTACCATACAAATAAGTTGCGAAATGTTGAAAAAACGATACGTATAATCATTATTGCTTTAACAACATTTCCCAACTGTTGATGCCCAAATTTTACCCAAAGACATCTTGTATGAATTTTACTGAAGAGGACAGATATAATATTGAATACAATGAGGAAAAACGTTGTTTAAATCCACAATGAACCGATTGTAAAGTTTCTCACCTTGATAGTGAAGATATCCTTGAAATTTCAATAATCATTCAATCATTACAGAAGTGTAGATGAAGAATCACCCAAGATTTAAGGTATTTTCATTCAATTCTTATGTTTTTTCTTCCATATTTACGTTCAAATTGTTCATGCAAGTGAGTGTATATAATCTGTCGATCATTCATTGTTAGTAATAATATGTCATAATGTGCATGTATCAACATGTACTCTTTTTCACTTTCATTCTCTTTTCACGCTAACGACTGAACTTTCATTCGTACAAAATTAATCCAGAAATTATTACATTTAACACACATTCAGCTTATACATCACATCAATTTGTATATCTATTTATAAACATGATTCTGGTGCTAGAAAAACTCTTATCGTTGTTTCCATCAAAAATCGTTTCATGTGAATGCAGATGTGTTTTGTAGTTTTATCTCGTTTATCTGAATAGTTTATTTTATTTGATCATATTCATGCATAAGAATGTTGGGAATAGCAAAACAAGATGCATGTTTACTTTGTTTACAATTTGAGAAGTTGAGGAAGTATGCATGAAGTGCACAGAAGAATGTAATAACCAATCTTGGACTCACTCAGTAATGCAATTTCAGTCATTAAATTAATAGTAAATTAGCGATAAAAATTCGAATAGCAGGGTGAAAACCTTTCTATCATTTGGATATACGTAAATTTCAATCTCTCATCATGAGATGTTTTTTGATCAAGGTGAATGTCTTAATTATTGCCCCTGAGTATTCTTTATGTTACTTATCCGTGTCAAAAACATTCATCTAAAATCATGAATATTCACACAGCCGGTTCGATAAATTTATACAACTCTTTGGTGAATCTCCTACATTCGAGTTGTCAGGTATTTATGATGGAATTTACTGTTATCGACTGCTACGTTGAAAATGTATCAATGTGGAGTATACATATTCCTGGAATAAAAATTACCCAGCAAACATTTTGTATCTTGTGATATCCGTTAGATAGGTTTTAGATATCTTGTCAAAAGCTTGTAAATAAGTGTCAGACAGATTCTTGTCGAAAACTCGTCTAAAAGATATCTTTAACACGTCTCGCATCTGAAATTTGGCTTCAGGGCATCTTCTATGTCTTATCTTTCATGTTGACTACTACCAGTCATAAGACTGATTACTTTATGATGATGATGATGTTGACTGTTGTAATTACAGCACAGTACTTCCATAAAATTGTAATTCAAGTAGTGATGAGCAATCGATAGTACACTATCGATCGCTCATCGCTGAGTTCAAAGTTGAATTTCGTCAAGGCCCTTGGTAAAAGAAGCGTGTCATAAAAAATAACGGAAACGTAAGACTTGGAGTGGCTCAAACAAAGTAGAAGTCGAATTTTTCTTACTCTCATCCCCTCAAATTGTTCCAATGGTTGAAAAAATGACCCTGGTAGAAATAAAGTGTCAATGATGACACGAAGTGTTATAAAAATTGACCGCAAATGTAAACCGAAAGGAGATTCGCGCATTTTCCCAATCAGAAACATCCGAATAATACCTATGTCAACAACAGGTGCAGTAAAGTGCCAGTATTGGGTCTTCAATACTTGGCCAACACGTACGGGATCAGTACTGGATACATAGAAATACAGTACTATGAGTCTGTACTGATAAACCAGTACTAAAAGCTCAATGCCGGCCAGGTACTGATCCAGTACAGGCACTGTACTGATTGCGAATAGTAGTATTAGTACTAAATCTCCAGCTCTTCAGGGTCTTATCCGATACTCTGGATAAAACCCTGGAGGGTCCCGTGCAAGACCTGGGAGGATAACACGAGTCCTGGGTGAAAACCCGATTCATCCTGGGTGAGGATCTGAGTTCGCATCCGAATTTCGTCACCCTGTCCAGCTGGAGATTTCCAATTGGAAACTTATCCCCTAATACCAGACACAAATTGTTTTTAGTTATTGTTGTTATTCATTACAAAACGGGTTTTCATTCATTGTAATGTCATATTTCATTAATCCGAAATACGAAAGAAAGAACAATAATATGCTGAGAATACAGAAATAGTGATTTAAAAAGTCTTGTCAAAATATCACAATCGTGGAGAATGGACTTATGAAGCGTGCTTGAATGAACATGAGTGCCGAGGAGTGGATTGAGAATTTCTCCACCCCTAGGCCAGGTATATGATGCAACTTTTCAAGTGGAGAGATTGTTAAAATCATATGTTATTCATGTTTAATTTAATCAGTTCATATACAGGGTGGTCCATTTGAAGTGATATAGTCAAATATCTCGGAAACTAGTGGGATGGAGAAAAATGTTCCAGATAAAAAGTTTAGGGTTCCAAGGGGGAAGTATGATGCTGACCTTGAAAAATCCCTCAGAGGTCATTTTGAAGGTCATTTAAATGGGACTCCCATTTTTGTATCTTGGCATGGGAAAGCTGGTTTCAAACCCTTTACGAAACACTGGTCATGGACCCCTTTCCGCCCATCGGGGTGCAAGGTATGGACCGTCGAAGTTATTGATGAACTACTCTTAGCGCTACCCAGGAACAACGACGTGGACGTGGTAGTTCTCTGTCCCCTTGCATCTCACATGAGGGGTGCTTGATGCTGTTACAATAATTGCTCGAAGTTACCCCCCTCTGCCTGGATACATAATCCTGGTATGTTGGCACAAACGGTGCGGATGCGATCGATCATGTCCTCCCTCATTCACAAAAAAACTTCCAAATTTTTTTGGTAAATCCACAAAGAAATTTTTTACAGTATAACTCTCTTTGGTGAATTCTCTGGAAGCTCGAAGGATTTTTGTATCCGTTCGAATGTGCATCCTAATCGACGTTATGTGGTATGGTCAATACTTCCAATGTTTCCAGCAACCTTTAAACAATTTTTGAGAGTCGATACTCATTTATAACCCTCATTGGATCAAATGGAATAATTTATTCGATTTGAAACGCAATAATCGTAATAAATCGTACACATTACTGCCAACCATAATAAGCAGAGACTCGTTTCATTTCGTTTTTTTTTTCCAATGAAATTCACTCTAATCTGCATTGAAGTCAGTCCCGATCTTCGGAGAAAAGCGATGAACAAGAATACATAAACAAACAGAAACATCGAATTTCTGTCTATTATAGTTGGTTATGTGGATGATTACGGAAATACGTGATCATTTAAACACTGGTTCTAATCGTTCTTCTCCTTTGCATATTCAATTATCTACATTTATCAATTTATTCCATTCGATGCAATCGAAGAAATGAATCACTATCCACCCTCTGAAATTATTGATATGATGCTTGTGCTTGGCTCATGTAACAATAATTACAACGAAGCCGCAAGAGTTTACCGGGATCGGTATCCCGATCGCCGCATCGCACACCCCACGACCATCCGTCGACTCGAATTGAGGGCTCGACGAGGAGTATTGCAGCGAGATCTATGACATCACAGATCGTTGGCACGAATAACTGGTATACCCCGGACTACTGTTTTGAGAATATTAAAGCATGTCAAATATCGACCATACCACATTACGTTAACTCAAGCTCTCACTCCAAACGACATGAGACTTCGAATTAGATTCTGCAACTGGGCACGAGCAAGGCTGGTTGACGATCCTCAATTCTTCGACTATGTAATGTTCTCCGACGAAGTATCTTTTCAGAGCACTGGGCATTCGAATAGACACAACTCTTATTACTGGTCGGATGTTAATTCGCATTGGTATCGAGCAATCGACAACCAACATCGTTGGAGCGTGAATGTGTGGTGCGGGATCGTCAATGGCTATTTAGTCGGTCCACATTTTTTCAACGGCACTTTGAACGGCCCCATCCTTCTGGAATTTCTGGCGGATCATTTACCAGGCTTGCTTGAGGATCTGGATTTACAAACAAGGCAGAGGATGTGGGTCCAACTAGATGGAGCGCCACCCCATTACGCATTGATCGTGAGAGAATACCTGGATCATCATTTCCCGGGAAGGTGGATTGGACGAGGTGGGCCAGTTGCGTGGCCTCCACGCTCACCCGACTTGACATCTCCCGACTTTTTCTTGTGGGGATTTCTGAAAGACGAAGTATTCAAAGCCCAACCAACAACGAGGGAGGACATGATCGATTGCATCCGCACTGTTTGTGCCGACATACCGCGATCAGTGTTTCTGAAGACGGTTACAAATTTTCGGCGGAGACTGGGATTATGTATCCAGGCAGAGGGGGGTGACTTCGAGCAATTATTTCAACAGCATCAAGCACCCCTCATGTGAGAGGCAAGAGGGGACTCACAATAATCAAGCACTCCGGAGGGAACAGAGAACTACCACGTCCACGTCGTTGTTCCTGGGTAGCGCTAAGAGTAATTCATCAATAACTTCGACGGTCCATACCTTGCATCCCGATGGGCGGAAAGGGGTCCATGACCAGTGTTTCGTAAAGGGTTTGAAACCAGCTTTCCCATGCCATGATAAAAAAATGGAGGTCTCATTTCAAAAACCATCTTGACCCCTAAATGACCTTCAAAATGACCTCTGAGGGATTTTTCAAGGTCAGCATCATACTTCCCTCTTGGAACCCTTAACTTTTTATCTGGAACATTTTTTTCCATCTCCACTAATTTCCGAGATATTTGACTATATCACTTCAAATGGACTACCCTGTATACATACAGCGACAGCACCCCCGAACGAAAATTCTGGATGCGTGCCTGCTTGAAGAATTATTGAAGATTTGTCTGGATAATTGCTCATAATTGATCAGATTATAGCCTGATATAACTTAACTACAGCTTTCGTTAACAACGTTGTTGCCAAAAACAATCCAGTCTCTTCCTAACCAATAATACGAATCACCGATGTTAGGCGATGGTTGTAATTCCAAATCCTCAATAAATTATTGAATTACCAAGCCCATCACTTTCTCAAGAAATTATCGTAATATTCAAAAATGGAAATGCATTTTGAAGAAAATGCCTTTTCTATAGCGAAAAACTGCACGATCGATTAGTCTAAGATAGAAAATCAATGCGTGCATCAATAAAAATCCAATGAAAAAATGAGATATTTCGTACGTTTAGAGAAAAGGGTTAAAATTTGAAGTGATGTAACTACGTTTGTACTATTTTTTTCCAAGGATTAAAGCAATACTATGCGAAATTTCAAGCCAGATTATTAGCGAGATGTCGTTAAGGTATCGGATTGTTTCATAAGCGAGACAATTGAAAGACTATTCGCGAGAGTGAATTTCCGCGCGGTTTGTTTACAAATAACAAGCCTTCTTTGTCACAAACAAACTCTTCTCTCAGTGAACGTGGGCAATTTTCGGTACATTTGTATGAAATTTCCCATAAATTCATTAAAAAATTTCAAACTTAATGAAATTTTTCCCATAGAAATTTTTTATAGCGATACGTTCACAACGTATGGCGTTGTACGTTATATAAAATATATGGGAAGTTTTTCTTCACTTCAGCAATGGATTCCATCCCCTGATCGGAGGGGAATTGTTCCCTTCTTACTATAAAAGTAAGGAATTTCTCCTCCATTTTGAGGAACTACAGTGGACATTCGATTCTCTTCCGCCTGAATTCCGCTCTGTTTCTAAAGGATGGGAAAGAAGAGGATTGAAAAGGGAGAGGTCAGATGAGAGAAAATCAAATGCCTACTGTATCTACTTTTGAATGTTGAATTTTCCTAAAAGGGGATGAAATTTCTACAAATCATGGAAGAATCCTTCCGCCATCATTTTTTGCGGGACAATTTAAGAATTATATTTTAGAATTCGTTCCCTGAAAAGCACAACCGATAAAAACCCGATTGAAGGGGTCAAAACCCACATAGAAAACGATTCAGAGTCTATATCTGTTCCACACTATTTGTTTCTAAACCGAGAAAAAGTGTTTACTTAAATATCAGACCCCTGGCGAAAAAACGGCGTGCACATAAAGTTCAAACAGCGTACCAATAACGCGATTCTGGCCAATATACGTTCAATGCACGCTTACTTCAATATAAGCGTGAGTACAGCGTGCATGAACGCTTTTCTTCACGCTCGATCCACGCTCAACTGCGCCAATTGACTCTTAATACACTCTCATGTGACGGTAATAACACTCCTATGCGACGCTCCAAATGCACGCTTTATTTTCACCAGGGACAGCTACTAAATTCATTCCCTCTAAATAAAAATTCACTTGGATCAAATAAATGTAATTTCCCATAGTTGAATTTCGTTATCCCCCTTGAATAAACTGTTTCACTCATATCGTAGACAACCCTACTTTTATTGGCGTCAATTGAAGTTTATCTGACAACTAAATGTCACTGTTCGCAGCTCGATACCTTTCCCTCAACGTATGCGATTTTTGACTCCATCTTTCAGTGGGGGTGAATTCATGAAAAAAGCTTGCTTATTTGCAACTTCTGCAACTGTTCGCGTATTTATTTTGATTTCGCTCTCAAGCTATGTGGCATGAAATGTATTGCATTGAAGGTGATAATTCTTTTCACATCCGACACACGAGGATCTATAATTTATTAATTTATTCCTGGAAGTTATTCGCATCATTAATTACACAGAACTCCGATTATAACCAACGAATGTAATCAAAAATTCATATTTTCCCACAAAATATTTTTCCCCATTCAGATTGCTTGTAGCAACAATGGGGAAAGATCTTGAAAGTTTCATGAATCGAATGATCTTGCGTAGAGAAAGACAGGAAGAAAAAGAAGGAGAAGGAAGAAGAGTATGCATGTGTATACACAAGGTGCACAAGACAGAAGAACAAAATCGGCGAGATCTTCAATACTATATAAGATGATCGGTAAGAGGGCTGACTCAGTCATTCTCTTGTGAACTAAGCAAACGCGAAGATCAAAAGAATAGTGAGCTTTTCCACGCTTTTACGTGTAAGAGATACGTTTTATAAATAGTGGTGTAAATAACTGTTCGATAAATTTACATTGATTTTTTTTTCTTGTTCATCAACAGACGCAGGGCATTCCGGTTGATTTTAGAACGATTTAAACTTTGGCGATGAATATCAAGATTTGCGGTTTCCTAGCTCTGGTCTGTGTCGCAGGATCGTGGGCCAGTCCAGACATCCACCGACAAAGACGAAGTGAGTGAATCAAGTTTTCCTCTTCCATTCGTAACCATGTAGTTTATCAAGTTTATCGTGAAACGGTATATTCATTAATTTGCATGGAAATTTTTCAATCACATCACATTGACGTCCTTCCTTTTCGTTTCATGTTATTTCAGTGTGACCAAAGTGTACAAGTGTTGTTTGTGACTTCAGTGTTACTTTCCAAATCGCAATGAAAATTTCATTTGAAACGAAAACTGGAAGATATCGAGTTACCAAATTTTGTAAATTCATTCACAAATATTCGTATGTTCTTTATGCCATCTTTTGAATCTGAATCAATGTGAAGTGTAATTAACAAGCATGTTTTGATGATGGGGGGGTAACATTAATCTTAATTTAATTACCGTAAACGTATAGCACGTACATTTTTTAATTCTTTTGTGAACGAATGTATATGATTTAACCAAGCATGTGAATATTCCTCGATAATAATCCAACGGTACAACAAATGCATGTAAATAACATGTAAATGATATCATGATTTATTTTCCATCTTTATGTAAAATAAGTTTTGTTCTTTTCATATATATATATATATATGATCAGACGTATCGATAAACGAGAATTTAACGAATGAAGATGATAAAATAATTCCTTATGCGAAGTATTATGCAATGTTAAATGCGAGTTCAAGTTCACCGATAGAAATTCCCGGTAGCTAGTGAGAATGTGTTGAGTTTTGATATTTTCCCCGATGTTGATTGCTCTCTGTTGCATGTTCATCAATTACGATATTTCATTCTAAGAATGAATATCTTAGTTTCACACGGATATGAAGCGGTAGATAATTTTATTGAAACCTCTGCAAATACTTTTTTTTCTTTCTTCAAAATGCGTTGTTCTGTTTGATTCTGATATTACATAGTATCGACGATATCTAGACTGCAGAGTAGCATTCCAGACAGCAAAATTGATCAATTCGAATTCCTGAAGACTTCTTAAAGAATTCTCGAACAGTCTCCGGTATGACAATGGAAATTAATTCAAAATGAGTGATCTCAGAATTTACGAATAAGTTGCGATGTAAATTCTTTCCGAACACCAAGTTGTTCATCAACAGCGTACTTTGAATTCAGAGTATTCATGATGAATTCATGTTTACTGTTACAACGAACGCTCTTTTGTTATAATACTAATTGTTGCCCTATTAGAAATTGCCCTCGCGAACAATCCTGGAGAACAGGTTTTGAATTTGATTATGTTCTTGGAATTTGAATCGTTTATGGAAACGAAACGAAAATGCTATTTCACAGAGTTCCATAAATCATCGTTGCTTGTCTCTTCCAATGAACTCCTCAGAAATGGAAACATCGTTCAAAAGATGTTCTGCAAGATTTTGATTCTCGAACAGCTGAATATTTTGTTATTCAATTATCGATCGGTTTCTATAAGCGATTTAAACTTCAACAATATAATTTGATGGTCTTCTAAGCGGTTTTTATTATTACTTCCAATCAGTTTCTTTTGTTTTTTTTATCAGCCCTAGCAAAAATCATCCATATATGACCCATGAATAATCCATACACCATAGATATATAATCCATATGACCGAATTTTTTCAAATATGTGGAAAAATCTTGCATTAATGAGATGAATTAATTGAATTAATTATATGATTCATTTTCACTAGCGAGGCAAACGTTAGAAATGTATGAGCATTTTTATTAAAGTGATAAACGATGGACAACATTACACGTGAAAGAAAATTTAGTTGAAATAAGTATTCAACTTGTAAGCGCATATGGACCCATTTTTTGGTTAGGATAACAATGTTTTTCTTTTATTCAATCAATTTGTTTCGAATAAATTATTCAAAATTGGTTGAATCGATGAATAAATTTGTTATTCTAACAAAACAATAGGTTCATATGCATTTACAAGTTGATTTAGTTATATCAACTAACCTTTTCTCTCCGTTTGGTATAAGAATTTCGAATGAATTCTCGAAAATATCTAACAGGACAATGAATCGTGTACACCATTTCCCACAGTACAAAATTGCATGGTGATATACCGAAGTGATATTACAATGGTCGCGGTTTGATATGATTTTATGGTTTGGTGATATTGCTGCAATATTGTGCCAATATAACAATATTCCAAAGATGTGACATTGATATTTCAGCAATATTACGTAGAACAACTTGTGTTGAGTGGGATATATGATGGATACTGAAAAATGTTCATACATTCGCTATTTGACTAATAATAGAGAGTAAAATTTCAACATAAGTTTAATTACTGCAAGAACAAAAATGTCGATGTGTCAGTCAAACGTTTGTTAGATCGATAACTGCTTGTCCGTCAGGTCAATAGTCAATATTTCTTGTGTATTTTCAAAGGTAAAATACTCCCCCGATTTGACCAAGAAGATTATTGCATTTCCATAAGAGTTGGTAATTGAATCCGACGAAATCTTCTCAGTTACAATTCAAAAGTTTTACCAGATTTAACTACATTTAGGAAGCCTCAATCATTTTTTTTGTCGAGACTTTTATTTATTCATTAATCAAAGTTGATTTCGTTGATCTGATTGTATTTTGAACGACCACTGTATCCATCTGCGACTTGCATTAGAGATGAAATTATAATTGACGCGATTACATTAACGAATGATAGAAACGCTGGTGGAAAAATTTCGCTGAAAATCACTGAAATTTTCCAAATTTTTCAGAGATTTTCAGAGTTTTCCAAAGGTTTTTAGAGAGATTCAGAATTTTGCAGTGAAATTCAGAGAAATTTCCCGAGATTTGAAGAAACACACTTCTTTCATCAGGGAAGACAAAGATATTTCCACTCAGGTGTATGGTGAATTCATTGACGCATAATTGAATCAACAGCAGATTTCATTGTGTTAGATTCGTTTAACCCCGTCAATGTAAGCGATGCATATTTGCGTCATAAATGGAGGATGCATAAACAGAAGATGTTTTTCACGGGCAAGAATTCGCACGTATCTAATCTTTTCATACACTTGTGTATACACTACTTCTTTTTCACTACTTGCTTACGTTAAGTGTTCGATGGAATTTTTTATCCCTCATCTGAAATTTTCACGTCATCCTCTATGTACTATGGGAGAACAATCGAAAGATTTTGTAACAGTTTGAAAAATCATTAAATAATCAATAAATGAAAAGATGATTCTCTTTGTTCTTTCCTGAAATAGAGAAATATTTTGCTTCGAATGTGTCATTGAAACTGATGTACATCCGTTCAATTGTAATAATATAAATTCCGGATGAACGGATTGTCATACAGAGAGACACTGTTGAAAAAATCTGCCTAAAATTTCGTCAGAATATTATGAAGTTTTTTACATGAACATTTTATTGAATTTTATGATGAAATATGGAATTCAATAAGGGTATTTTTGATGTTGAGAATTTTTTTCTCAATGTTGAGAATTTTGTTCTGAATTTGAATAACATTTTTGTGAAATTTAATAAATCATTCTTACATTTTGGATAAAGATGGTGAAATTTTATCATTAATGTTAAATTTGAGAACTATTATTGAATTCAATATGGAAATATGATATTTCATGAAGGATTTCGTATTAAATTTAAGAATTTTTCTAACAGTGGATATTATAGGTATTATACAAATGTACATGATAATAGTCTCAAATATCTGCATGTTCAAGTGCCACACAGCATACATGACGAAAATAATACACCCAAAACATCAAATTGTATGAATATATAATGGTGAAACGAAATCTCTCTGAATCTCTTCATGTTTTCTGGGAAATTTTTCAGAGAGATTCAGAGTGGTTCAGAGAAATTCCGAGGCTTGTTGGATAGTGATACATTCTGAATCTCTCTGATTCTTTCAGAATTCCGAATTTCATTTATTGAGATTTCGAAGCTTTCTCTGAATTCGTCTAAATTTTTCTGAACCCCCCAACGCACGATTCTTCTGCACTCACCGGTTTCTGAATTTCTCTAAATCTCTCGGAATCTCTCTGAAACTCTCTGCATGTCTTTGGAATCTTGACATAGAAATTTCCCTCAATTCACTTATCTCTGGATGTTTCTGAATTTTTCCGAATCTACCTGAATTCCTCTGAAAATTTCAACCTACCGTTTTTCCTAATTCACCTATGTCGAAACCTCTCCTTCTGAAATCTTGAACTCGAAATGTTTCTCAATTCACTTCTCTCTGGATTTTCCTGAATTTCTGTGAAAACTTGAACGGACAATTCTTGATAATTCACCAATTTTTGGATTTCTCTGAACTCTCCGAATCTCCCTGAATTTGTCTGAAATTTCGGACCAAAAATTTTATTCAACTCACTTCTCTTTGAATTTCTTTGAATCCTTCTGAATCTCTTTCTTGGATAAGTTCAACCCAGAATTTTCTACAATGCGTCTGTTTCTGAATCCCAGCAAACACGATTGCAGGCGTTTCGAAGGGCCAGTAACGAGTCTTCACCGGCATTGCAGGATCATTAACGGCCCATTGAAGCGATAGTCATCATTGTTTGCAGGGATTTCTCTCAATCTCTACGCATGTTACTGAATTTTTATAAATTTCTCTGAATTTTCCAGAATCTGTCTGAATCTGTATAAATTTCTCTGAAACATGAAATTTCCAGAAAGATCCAGAGAAATTTCTTTTACTAAGGTTGGCTTATATCTGTGATAATTTTCATCTTCCTCCCACGTTCCGGCTACGTTGAGATATTTTCAAATATCCCAGACAGGTGGAAACCATGTTCTATATCCTTTTACCATACGTACTCTACTGAGCGTACACGGAAAAAAGAAAATGGAGAAATTCACCTTGTAGGATGACAACGCGTCGCTTCGAGTCTTTGAATGGAAATTTTTACAAAATATATTCTCCATTTTCTTTTTTCCTATTCAAGGTTATATACAGCTGAAAATTCCTGGATGGACGAGAATTCCAAATCCACGATCGAATTTGAATTTCCGACCGGGACCAATCGGGTCCGTGCTCAGAATCGCTTAATTTTCTGTCCGATGGGAACTCAAGTACTGCAGGGCGGGAGTTTGAAATTACCATTGGTGCCGGGCGGGAATCTGAGTCTGCATGCAAATTTGGGAATCCCGTCTATCCGGGAATTTTCAGTTACGCGATGAGTAATCCGAACAGAACATTGGATGAATATGCAATCAATATTCAGGAAACGTACGGACATTCCAACAGTCAATGAATCTTCGAGGAACGAATTCACAAATGTTCTTCAAACGTTTCAGTTGATTCATGACCTGCTATAAAAGGGTATAAATGTTTAAGTTTGCGTTGCTATATTTTATTTAAAAAAAAATTACTTCTCTCCATGCAAAAATAAAGAATAATAAAAACAAGTTTTATCAAAATATAATTAAAATCAGTGAAAAATAATCCAAATGAGGAATTTCTGATGCGAAATCGTATTTAAATTCTCCAATTAACTCCAAAAGGACAAAAATGCCAAAACTTAGCTAAAAATTCCTATCGGGCAGAAAATTGTTGTCCAGCTTGGAACGGGTTTTCTCTCTGGAAATTTGCTCAAAAACTGACGGAAATGTCCACCTGATTTTATTCAAAGTCTCAAAATGAAATTGAAACATCCTAGCAAACACTGACAGCAAATTTTGGGACATTCTGTTTTGAATTCGCAAACTGTTGAGATTGGTCCAAAACTAACAGAAATTTATCTGTCAGGTTTTGACGGAATGTTCCAATTTCATACTTCCGAACAAAATCTGGTAGAAAATTTGTCAGTTTTTTACCGGATTTTCAGAGATGAGAACCTTCCAATGTCTGATAGTTATTTTTTTCAACTGCCCGGTTTTGACAAGTAGTATTTTTATCAGGAAACAGATTCCAGATAAAAAAATGTCTCAATAAATGCCATCACAATGGTAATATGCATGCTAAGATATGTTCGCGTCATGTTCTCAAGGTGTTCCATGCATAAAGCATTGTTAATGGTAGTAAATCGAGATGATGACGCTGTAATGGAGACGTAACATGGACATGGTTATACGGGAAGTTAATTATAAAATGTTCACAGCGCGTCATGTTACAATATATTAGAGTATGTTTATTCTTGAATATTCATGGAACGTTAAAATATCCCGCATATCATAGAAGTTTAGGAAGAATTTTTGAGTACTCATAATGAATTCTTTGAATCCCAAATAAGCTCTTTACGAACTCTTTCTGAATTATTCTGCTGTGTAGGATTCATTTTTACATTTTTGTCCTCTTGGGGAAGAAAATATGAGAAAAAAAAAGATATTCTGTGAAGCTGCAAACAATTTTCTCGAAGAACCCTTGTGAAAATGTTCAATTTTTAGAGATTCACAGTAATGTTTAGATATTTCCAGTGATTTTGAAAAAATGTTCCAATTTTGAGGAATTTTCAAAGATATTCAGAAATTTTCCAAAAAATTCTCTCATACGGGAAGATTACAATAGTGAATTTTATCAAATATTACCAAACTCTTCGGGGAGTTTGAAATCTGCTGGAAATATTTCCTGAAACTGATTTCTTCGAGGAGTATGAATGATAAGATACTTAAGTGATGTCAAATCAGATCGGTGAAGCCTAATTAACGTACCATTGCATCAACTGATTCCGTCCGGAACCGTGAACTTGCTCGAAACATGTGATTATCAGCGCATAATTTTTTCCACGTTTTTAATCCCTCGCTGATTCGAATATCTTTCACTTTGATGACATAATTCATTCCTCTTGACATGAGCAGTGTTGATCCTAAATATACACATCTGTTTGGGGATTCTTCAATCCTGCTAATAATTTCCCTCAGAAAATCATAGATGGTGTTTGTATATCGTGAATTCCTGACTTTCTATCGTAAGTTGATTTTTAAAACGTATTGTGTTGTATAGAACCCTTTGTAAATATCCTACAGAGATCATTAGAGAAATTGATAAAAATTTTCAAAATTGTATATAACTCATATATAATTCAATATAGGTTTGATATAAGTTCTACATAATTTATATATAAGTTATATGCATACTTCTCAAACTTACTCCAGAGTAAGAAAGCAACTGAGGTTTTATCGTTCAATTACGTATGAAATCACATTTGAGACATTAGAAACAATCTATCGTGTTATGTGGAAAGGTTTTAGCAGAGAATATTCATGTTCAAATTTAGTAATGTTGCTGAAATACATCAGTTTATTTTGAATAATTATTATCAATATAAACAAAAACAGCTGGACGTTGGATGTACTTTTTCATGCTCCAACGTACATATACTTGATAAATTCTTGAAACCGATTCACATTATTGTTGTGAAATGATTCTTATGATTCTTAAATACATGCAAATGAATTGCCAAAACATTTGAGGATTTATTTAATACCGAGATACCAATCAAGCTGTTGATTTCTATAACCGATAACAGTTTTCTTCACAGCAGAGTGGATGCATATTTCTGAATACAGGCTTTGGATAAAAAATCCTTTCCAATAAAGAGTAAGCGCAAAAATCGCCTGTTTTTCTAGGACCGCGAGTTCCAGGTTGAAATGCATTCTGAAAAATACCCTATGTCGATCATTTGCAAAGGAATACCATTTCCCGGTGAGCACAACAATGGCTTTAAAGAGACAGAAACCGATTCTTTTCTATGGAAAACTTACAGATTTTTATATAATCTTGATCGAAAATTGATACTAATTCACCTCCAAAACCAGTATTATACTCACCGGAAAATGGTATCCCCTCGCTAATGATCAACATAGAGGATTTGTTAGAATGCATTTGTCACTCTTTTGTCATTTCATCCCTAATGAATCAAATCTATATATTTATGCGTGAAACTCAACCAAAACAAACAAATAAATGAATAAATACGCACGCACACATACAAACAGTTTCAAAATGTGAGGCTTATGAACCATGACCTCTTTTATCCTCACCTTGACTTCTTCACAACATCACGATACTTCTCTACTTCCTCTTAGATACTTCGTTTCAATATTATTCGACGAGATTGTATTATAATATTTTCAAGCATGATAGCCTTCATGATAATTTTTTCCTCTCGATCCGAACAGACAAATATGCGCGTAGATGATGTGCACTATAAATACAGTGACATAAACACAATTGATGCGTTTCCTTTCAATTGCATCGGCGAATAGGATGGAAGAAAAATGTGATTAAAAGAGATGATATACTGCATTAATTTTTAAAGACAAATACATAATCCATACAGGCTCGTGAACCCTTTCGAGTTGTACTATTCGTTTGGATTGTACATGGTACGTGGTGGGGATCTTATGAGTAAGCGATTTGACTTTGAATTCTCTACTCATATTCTTTTTCAAGTACATCGGTAGAAGAGATTTCTAACGGTTGCGTTCGGCTTCGACCGTCTGTTGCGCTGAGAGATGAAATTAAAAAAAAAACTCTTTACAATCTTGATTGAATTAGAATTGTGAAAAAAAAAACAATCCCATTCCAACCTATTGAAAATGGGTGTTTGAATGGTCATTTATCGTTACAAAGTGTGTATTATATTAGGGAATAATTCAATTAATTTTTTTCATAAAGTATATTTATTCGCTCTTTACTTGATATAAGAGAGGTTTTAGGTCAAACGGAAGTTGTTGTTAATGATATAAATTTCCACACGGCGCGAACTTGTGCCAAATGAAGCACCGTTATGACAGTTCTTAAAAACTGTTTTTAGATGTCAGACAGAAGGAAGAATTTATAAAAACCTATTCACGAATACACCAGGATTGGTGTGCTGTTAAGAATTATAGTATACCATCACGATAAAAAAAAATTTTCAACTTTTAGAAATTATTAGATGGAGCAAAGCACTATATCCTAATTTATATTAAAGTTCTATCTTTTGAAGGCATGATGAATGTGATTCTTCAATTTCCAATCCACCCACACAGCATTCTCAAAAATATTCCAAACTATATTGAACAAATATCAGGAAACTGAATTACCGGTTCTGTCACCTGTAAAATTCCTTTAAAATTGAGACTTCCATCGGGCAAAGGTATTTATTTTGGAAACAATATCGAAATTGAGCTCTCTTCAGAATCATTTCATTATATTTTGAACATCAGTAATAAAAATTGTAGGAAGAAAAGAAAGGGGACGAAGAGCAGGAGAGGAAACGAATTGAAAAGGAAAACAATTCGTTCTCGCAAAGCCAGGAAGATTAAGATTGAGCGTGTGGCTCGAAGTGTATTCAGATTGAAAAACGAATTGCCTCGAATGAACTGGCAAACATTTCATTTTGAAATAATCTTCAATTTTACGACAGTAAACGCATGTGCGATTTGTTGACCGAGGGTTGTCAAACAATCCAACTCATGAATTCAATTTAGTTCTCAAATGTTTATGAGGTATGCAATATATATTCAATCCAATGACAAGAGAATGTTTTCAATCGATTTTGGTTTGATCATAAGTATCTCTTATAGTCAAGCAATCCAAAGTACTTTACTGAACATTCGGAATGAATGCGTGTCAGACTTGGTCATCCGATGCATGCACATCATCATCATTCATAAAATACAATTAATATCATATTGCATGTGACGTGAAACGATAATCAAAGCACGAGCTAGAAAAATCGGAAAACGCTCCCAAACCCTGCATGTTCATTCAATTTGAATTGTATAAAAATACTGTTATTAAAAAATTCTGCCTCGCGCGCGGAATCCTAACCTGCGTATGCTTTTGTGGTAACGGAGTATTTAATGTATATACAGCATGTTGAAATTAACAGCACGGCATGATGCACCCACTCTGGATCGCAGCTGGAAACACATCCACAAGACATTGGAAAAAACAACGCATGCACGATTCAATCCATACGAGGAGAATAATTACACATTGCCTTTGTTTGTATTTCTTGTGTTTATAAAGTTGATGGAACACTGACGGGGTATTTTGAACAAAGCGATGAGAGACAATGGCATTTACTGAAGAAGCGCGAAGTCTCAGAGTCCCAAAACGAAGATATCGAAGATACAAGTTCAAGTGCTACGCCTGAATCGGTGACGCCTTCGTCGATTTCGACAACTACGCCAGGATCGACGACTCGTCGTCCTAAACCAAGGTCTGCAAACACTACACCTATTCCAACAACGACGCCTCAAAACCCTCCCTCCACCGTGAAACCGACGAAGAAACGTGAGAAGAAGTCAGAATCGCAAGATAATACGTCAACAACCGCGAAACCAGACTTATCTCCTAGATCGAGTTTTGACCCAGAATCAAAATCTGCTCCACGATCATCACCTACTCCATCTCAAGCAACGAATCCAACTCACGGTCCTAATCCTGGCCCCTCCTCAAATCCGTCCTACGGTAATTACGGTCAACCTTCCTATTATCCGGGAAATTTGGCAAATCAAAATCCTGGATCCGGTCCAACATGGCAAGTACATAAATTCCCTAACGGCATTGGTTATACCAGCACGAATGTGAATAGTTCCCCCGATGGCTCTAGCGTTAGCGCAAGTGCAAGTTCGGCAGCATTTTCTGGAGTGCCAAATACACAAACCAGAGGTGGATTTGAGGACGATGCTCCCAACAATTATGCGAATCCAAATAATTTTGGAACGAATCCTTATTCCAATCCAGGATTCGGTTTTCCGAACAATGGGTTCGGTAACTATCCCAACAACGGATTTGGTGGATTTCCAAATTTCGGATTCCCAGGTAGCGTAGATCCCGGATTCGCGCCTAATTATTATCCAAATCCAGGATTTGGTAACTATGGTAACCCATTCCCACGTCCCAATATGATTCCCTTCCCACAAAATTATGATCAACCGTGGAACGTGAACCAATCGCCAACTGGAAATGGTTGGACCGCTACGCGTATAAATAGTTCCCCCGACGGATCGAGTATCAGCACCGGGGCTGCCGCAGGAGCTGTCAGCGGGAATAAACCATCAGGTTTTGGACCACCAAACTTCCCTAACAACCTCCAACCACCTTACAACTTTCCTTCCCCTTCAAACACGAACCGCAATCAACCAAATGTAAATCCTAAACCAAATGAGGAAACAGGAAGTGCATCGAATATTCCTGAAACTATGGCAAGAGGTTCATTCGATGACGACGAATCGAATAGCAACGTTAATCCGCAATCGGGGTCACCGAATGCTCCCGGTAACAATTTTCCCGTTCGAAATACTTACGGAACGAATCCACAGTTCAACGTTGTTCAGTATCCAAATGGAGTAGGTTGGACGGGTACGAGCGTTAGTAGTTCCCCCGATGGTTCAAGCGTAAGTTCAAGTGCGAGCGCAGGAGCGATATCCGGTCCTGGAGTTGGGAGTAGATTACCTACGTTCAATGCCAGAGGTGGATTTGGAGACCAAACTCCAAATAACTCTGCCGGTGGGTCGAACAATAGAAATCCCAACAACCCTCAAAATATGAGGAACGGACAGCCGATAAATTGGAACAATCCCGGCTTTGGAAGATAAAAATTTTATTGAGATTATTCTTTGCTGTGTATAAAAGTTTGTACAAATATAATATTCATCTTCAGTTCTTTGGGGATGTTTTTGCACATGGAAACATGTTTTTCCAACCGTGCGTATGCGATAAGATAAGACGGTTTGAAAATATAAAAGACCTAAAGAATATATAAAGACCCCAATTATGAATAATCGTCATTACTTGTGTATGGATGGGAGAAAGTGCGTAAAGAATTATCAATTGGATCTGTATTGTTAAAAAACATGTCGTGGCCAGAAGAAGGTATAAATTTGTATATTATTTTAATTATAAATACAAACATTTTTGAAGTGATTTTTTTGGTATTGTACTATAAGAAATATGGAACCAACCTATAGAATGTAAAAGCAGGGCCGGCCCGTCCATACAGATGAACCAGGCAGCCGCCTGAGGTGGGAAAATTTAGAGAATGGTAAAATTTAAAAGAATAACAATTCTGATTATTTGAAGCCGCCACTGAGTGGAGCAGCGGAGTGGCTGTTTGGGTTTTCGCCTAGGGTGTGGAGATAGGCAAACTAGGGCCGGTTTTGCGTAGGGTAGGTTTATCAAGTGCTCGATAAACCCTCAGAGAAAACTTCATACTATTACGGCCCAGGTCTTTTATAGATCCTTTCAAGACTTGAAAAAAAAATGAAAGAGATTTTTATTGTGCAGTCGCACAATTACGATCTACACTATCGATCTATCTGAATGAATCAATGCTTTTGTTGAATCAACTGGATATATCGGAAACAAAATTCAAGCTGCGAGATTCAGTAGATTCGAATGATTCTATCACACGTGACTTGAATTTGAGTGACTCGATGGAATAAAATTTGCTGAGAATCATGGTATCCCCTTTTTTCTCATGAATATTTCATTCTTTCATTATTTCGACTACATTCGAATATGATTTGTAAACAACGAGAAAAAAAGTCAATTTTCGTAATAAAATTTGAAACAAAAATCACCCTAACTGGTGTAGTTTCGGTAACACAACAGAAGATATGAGGGTAAAAACAAGTGAGTCATATGGAACATTCGACGTGTGTCAGGTCTGCTAACATCCATTCTTATAGTGTTTACAGACATTCGCTTTTCGACCTTCATATCGTTCGCGTACCAGCGATGGCTCATGATCATATCACACACGTGTAGAATTTTTTATTTCAATTGGGGATTTCCAACACTTTCGTCCACAGGGCGATTTGTTTTCATTATTTTTATAGAAGTGAGGGAAATCATTATACATTCAATCGCAAAGAAATAATATCTGTCAAAACTGATACTTTGAAAAGGAGGTTTAAAGGTTTACATTTTTTCAAGGTCATAATCCGAAGATTCCTCATCATGCGTCTGTGAATGCTCATTTCCTTGGGGGAAAAAAGGCATATTTGGATGTACGTTCATGAATTCTTAACATTATTTTCTCATAGGTCCGTCTTTCGCCATGGCTGGAGCGGGATCTGCGATGGCGTGTGCAGGAGGAATGCCATCCTTTACGCCACTTGCGCCACTGCCACCACTTCAACCATTGACTCCCCTGCCTCCACTTTGCGGGTGAGTAACAAAAGACACTTTGAATTTATATATGTGGCATTCGTTGTCAAAACCGAGCCCATACGAAAATATTTCGCTGAGATAACCATGAATAATCTCTGGAAAACATCACACTTTCTCTGAAAAAAATCTGAAAAGTTCTGATTCACTCTGAGAATTCCTGAAATTTTTATGAAAAATATAATATTTTTGGAATATTCCATACGAACCGTTTTCAGGCTTCTTTCAGAACTTTGCAGAGTTTTTCAGTTTTTTTTTTCGGACAAATAGGAACGAAGTTGCACTTGGAAAAAATACTGACAAAACCCTGGAAGTTTTTCTTATTTTCAAACACTTTTTTACATATGATATTTAAACGTAGAATATGAATGTATTTATATGATTTTGAAATTTTTTGACAGTCAGCACTTTCTCAGAGTTTTGTCCGAATTTTTTCGCAATTTCATTCCTATTTGTCTGAAAAAAACGGAAAAACCCTGAAAAGCTCTGGAAAAAGTCTTGAAAAGGTCGTACAGAATGTTCTAAAAATATTAAATTTCTCATAAAAATTTCAGAAATTCTCAGAGTTTGTCAGAGATTATTCGTGCTTATTTCAGCGCAATATCCCCATACGGGCGATCTCAAAGGGTGGTCAAAATTTTCATCAAAGTGTTTTCAATGCCATATAGAGTTTTTTCGAGCATGACGGCAAGTTAAATAATATGGCAGCTGTTGCGGAGAACAGATATAACGATTATTATGAAAATCAGTCACAGTACTTAAAAAATCTCATCGAACCGATTGATTCTCATTGATTCCCATGCAGATTACCGATTCAAACCCATTAAAAATTGATTATCAATGATTCTGATGCAGAAAACTGGTCCAAACCGATTGAGGATCAATTTTTAATGGGTTTGAATCGGTTTTCTGCATCGGAATCAATGAGAATCAATCGGTTTGATGAGATTCTTTAGCAGGGCTGGTACGGGATATGTGTGTTGGGTAGTTGTGATGATTGGAACATTTAATTCGATCATCGCGGATCAGATTCATATGGTTAGCTCCTTGAAATTGCAAATTGGCACCTAAAATCTTAGCATCATTCCAAATTCTTCGAACCGTGCGGAAAAAGCGTATTCTTGGGGTTGTTGATTACGAATCCGAACTCAGATTTCCAGAATTTCAAATACCGAATCCAATATGACGGTGGGAAAATTCAAAATCACTTCAATTGTGGGAACATTTTTACCCCGAGCTTTCTAGGGGCCCTACCCAAGTACTACACCAATGTCCACAATATGTTTTGCGAACCTTCTCAGCACATTGAATGTCCTATGCAAGTGCCGTGAACATTCTCAGCATGCTGTACCAATGCTGTGCTACTAGGGTACCCATACAGCACCCGGAGGTACTATCAACATCCTCGGAACATTTTCTGAAATATTGAAATGTTCTAAAAATGTTTCAAGATGTTCAGGAATATGTATACGCATGTATACTTATACCAAGGCTGTGCATATATCTTTTTTCTAATAATTGGTGAAATCAGCTGTATATGGCAAACGCGGAATCAGCAAGGTAAAATATCATTCACGTCATTTATGGAATTCGATGTTGTTACAGTTGTGGAACTAGTACAGCGATGGCTGGAGGAGGCTCATCTTCCCAGAGCAGCAGTTCATCTTCTACCACTGGCCCAGACGGCTGCACCACGACAATTATTTCTGTAAGTTATGGATATTCTGTTACACGGGAAAAGTGATGACATAGTGAAGTTTCCGGAAGTTCAATTCCCTGCAGAAAGGGCTTGGCAGAATCGGGAAAAAAATTGGTATCAGGTTTTGAACGGTTCTGGTCCCAGGAAATTCAGTTGAAAACTAACAAACTTTCTATTCACGTTTGTCTGAAACGGGAACCAAATTGGAACATTCTGTTGAAACTTGATAGGGAGGTTTTTGTCGATTTTTGATTGGATATCACACTTTACGAACCCCAAACAGAACCATTTCAAAAAATTGCCGTCAGTTACTGACAGGATGTTTCAATTTGCTCCCTAAATTTCTTGGAGTGACAGACCATTCTCATAGAATGAAGAAGGAGTGAAATTCTGAACCTTATCGGAGTTAGAGTATTTTCACTTTTCAAGATTGAATTTTCACGCCCTAAAATTGAGAGAATGTTAAATTGGTCAGTTTGTGACCTGATCTCATGAAACGAAAACTGTTCAGGGCCTGACCAGAATTCATTGTTCGGACCTGCCTGGCATTCTCAGCAGAATTCAAACACGAATGGCAAGAAATATCTGTCACTTACATCGGAATTGTTGTTAAAATGACCATGTTTTCGTTGAATTTAAAAAGAATTTCGATCTAGTTGATCGACAACCCTTTTCAACTAATTCGATGCAAACCTTTATAAGTCCCTGAATATTCTAGAATTTGTCATAAGTTTGATCCTAATTAATTTAAATTCTTGTTTCACGAGTAGAAAACGAATTTTTCAAAATTCCTTGTTGAAATTCAATTGAATTCACTCAAATCATTCGATCTTCTTTTTTTTAATCGTCGAACAGGATGGATCGGGCGTTGTTCAGTCCAGTCAATCGAGCAGCAGTAGCAGTGGTGGAATGAGCCAAGGAACTTCCACGAGTTCTCAATCATCTACCGTCATGACAGCTGATGGAAAAGTGATCAGATCAGGCAATTCTAAAACCATTGTCCAAAAAGATGGCCAAATCGTCATTCAAGAAAGTTCCTGTTGAATCCCTTCTAACTTGTCCATATATTGAATACAACTATCATCAACTCAAATGTGGATTGATTTAGATGCGAAAAATGATTCTTGTGTTTATCAAACTGTTTTATTGAAGCTAAAAAATTTCAAATTTATTCATATGTCTCATCGAATCTCATATCCTGGGAGGCGAGGGATCAAATTAATGTATACTCAATGTTACTTTTATAACGATATCGTTAGGTTAATAAGCATCTCTCTTGAGTCGATATTGAAACGACTTTTAACCTATTATCGTTATTATTAGGATTATTATTTTCGAAATACAAATTTTTGTTGAAATTGCACAAACGGAGAATAGATTACGCGCTGAAAAATCTTTGGAAAAAAGGAATTACAATTTATCGTACTCGATTCTTCTTTCCATGATGTCATAAGAGTTGACTCAGTGTTTACTTTCCGTTGCAATTTTCTGAATTGAGTATAAGTTGTTATTATTATCAGTTCCTCGTGTTATTATACTCTAAAAAATGTGTTAAATACAGTTCTGTGATCGAAAGGCTTTATGTGTTTAAAAAAAATAAGAAAAAATAAAAGGAAAATTTGAGTCAAATTAATAGGAAAATTTTATGAATTTTTCTGATTAATTTTACTTAAAATTCCGATAGCTTGGTAATTTAAATATTCTTCATCCAAACTAAGTACAGGAATTTTTATGAATTTAGTATTCTTTTTCTTTTCTATGAAACGGATTTGTGCATGAATTGTATGTGGTTTGTACATGAATTTCTAGAATCGTCTAAGTCTCTATATAATCCATTTAAAACTCATTTATGGCTTTTATATACATATCAATATACGATTCAATTTGTTTATAATAGTCATGACGGATAGTCTACTTTCAGTTTATAACAAGAGCGACGTATTTTAATAAAATTTCAGAACTATTCAGAAATTTTAATATTATATCTCGATTCCACTCCAAATGCCACGGTATATCTTGAATTTATGTTTAAGAAATTATTTAGGATTTCAGAATTTTCATGAAATTCTACGAGGGATTGACGACAAATTTTATATAACTTGATTTTATCCTACAAAATGTTCTTACAAAGGTAGAGCTGTTTCGATAACATGATCCTCCATCCCTCGTATATAAGTTTTGTGGTGATTATGCGAATATTTCATTCTTTTGCGATATATTGGCGGAATATATTTATTTTATTTGTCTTTCGAATAGTTTGTGAACGAATAATAAAGTTGATCGTATAAAAACCTTAAAATTATAGACATTTATTGATTTTTTCCTGTATGAGAATTTTAAGGGATGGGATGTTGAATTCTTGTCACAAGAAAACCGAAAGTAAAATTCATGGATACACTCTTAGGTATCTTGGGGCTTAATATCTTAATCTCGTATATCGTGTCTGCGCATACGTTTCTTACGTTTACATATTTACATAGCTTGTGTGATGACCTTTTGATCGCATGAAATTTTAAAAACGTTTATATTTCAGGATCGCGTGAACTGATCAAGTTCGGAGTGTGCTTAAACGAAAGTGTGTAGTCGAATTATATACTAAAGGTGTAATTATTTTTTCGTGACATTCAATGTGTGACGAGTTATTGTGCATTGAGAATTTTTTCAGGAGGTTAAATCTCGGTTTAGCAGTAAAGATACACGGTAGCGGGCGAACTCTGCTTTTTCACTTACATGTTCCTTTGTTGTTTTTTTTTCCATGTTCTTGGCGTCGAGACGCTACCGCGTCTCTTGATAAGGGAACGCAAATATCGTGTAAGGGTTAACAATCCATTATCGAAAAGAAAAGCTTTCACGAGTGGAAAAATTTTCAAAATTATATTTAATTTTCATATAATTCAACATAATTTATATATAATTCAGATATAATTCGATATAAATTTTATACAATTTTGGAAATTTTTCCACTCGGGTTCGTCCTGGCAAAGTATTTTGAAATGTCGAAAAAATTCGATTCCCGAAATAGTGTGTGTATGTGTGTGTGTGTTTTTTTAATCTGCCGTCAAGTTTCTTCAAATTCGTTTGCTTCAAGATAATTTTTGAGATGCATGGATTTATATAATATTTTTTTCCAAAATGTTGGGCGTAGGGAGAAGACAATAACGTCTCATTTCGGTACAAATTGCATTATTTATTTTGAAACTATGGGAACTCGGTGAATATCCAATCTTTCGTCTTGGTTGGCATTTATCAACGAAGAAGTGATCAGAAATGGAAGTCTTATATGATTCTTTATCTAGCTAGTATCGCTTCTGTTGAATTATGTGCAAATTTCTTTTCACTTTGCATGTAGAAAATATCACATTTAAAATGATTGTGGTACATCACTATCTGCGGATCATGTTGGAAGTTAGAATAAAAATTGTGGTGTTTTCTCTAAAATTTAATGGAAATACCATAATTCCTGCTATAATTTTCGATATGGTACGCAAATAGTAAACTACAACAGTTATGCAACAAATGCCATGTTCTTTCCGTTTCTACACCTTGGTATTTTCATATTTTGTATTGACAGTTTCATAATAAAATTATAATGCACTGTACAAGATAGTTCTGATACACAACAATGTACGGGTATGTACTGTGTATTACTTTGTATAATTGATTTGAATACATTTTCTAATGAAACTTACAAAAAATAAATATCGATCTCGTTCATGTGCTTATAATAATCAGTAATATATCAGATAGCTGTCCCTATTTTCACCATATTTTTGAATAAGGGTTATTAGAATTCTAATAAATTCTATTATACATTTCTTTCCGTGTATATCAACTTGAAATCAATTCAAACTTGACTTATGATGCTCCCGTTCTGTTGAGGTTCGTAAGCAAATGATATATCATGTTGCGGATGCGTTAACACTGAGCCTGCAGTAGTATCGTACCTATCTATAGTACACCACGGTCGTAACAATACCGTATTTGCTTGCACTATGTCTGACTATGGGCCATCAGCGGCCCATTGAAATGCCGTTAATCATTGTTTGTAGGGCGGTTACAACTACCACTGTAAAAGTCTGACTGAACGAGGTCCCAATCAAACAAACAAACAAAATCGCCACTTTGGAATCGTCGAAACCATTCTTTACAAGTTGTATTAGACGGCGCGTGATCACCGTAAATATTGCACAGTACACGATACGTTTCAGCGGCACTTTTCTCCGAAATAAAATAATGAAGCATAACTTCCCGTGTAGAAATTTTTCCGGGCTCAGACCTGGGCCAGGTTTTGTAATCCCTACTTAAAATGTGGCCCTGGTTAGGACCCAAACTTGGGGTGTTACGCTTTTCAATCTGGGCCCCGTAATGGTTTCCAAACTTGGCCCACATTAAGAATTCAACTTGGGCCAACTTAGGGAGTCCATTTTAGCCCATATGAATTTTCAATTTTCATCCTGTGCTGGGCCCCAGGATATTCGGTGAAAATCCTGTTGACTATTTTGAAATACTCTATAGACAATTCTACCGACGTTGATATAAGGTTCCGTTGTTGCATGTATATACGTTAATAACACCAGTCTAGACCAAATCAAAAATCATTTCCAAAGTTATATAATTCACAATATTACTTGAACGTATTCGCATATACATATGGTTTTTACGGAGAAATCATGAACGTTCCATCCAACAGAAGAAGCAAATGTCATTGCCAATCGAATTCGAAATGAAAAAATTCAAATTCATTGATGCCATTTTGTTTCCAAAAGAAGCAGTTGTAAATTTCTTAATTCACATAACAACCAAGACTCCAAATAATGTGGTTCTCCTTAGAAATCGCTATGTAATGAGATTCGAAAAGATGTATGGCACTGAAGCAATAGCATTCGCAATTTCTATTGATGGGAAAATCTGGGTGTCGACAAAGAAAATTTATTCTTTTCCTGAAGCATCAAAAGTAGTCGAAGCATGGTAAATTGATCCAGAATCAGTTAAACATGCAACTTTTCCTCTTAATTTCGTGGAAAGGAAATTAATCATGATGAAAATTGGTACATCACAAAAAACATGTAAAATATTTGTTATGTCACTTTTACATACATGACAGTTTATAGAGCACTTGGAAAAAGTTATTGATTATGATTTGTCAACAATTAATGTGCATTGGATTCATATGAGATCGAATGAACATTTCTCATAACAAGTATAAAACATATAATTTAGTTACATTATAGGGTGAATTAAACTGAATGGATAACAGGATGTCTCTATCTCTTCAAAAAGTATTTTTTGTTTATTACTTCCTCCCAATTTTCAAAGAAAACTGAACCAAGAACAATAACTTTCGATACACAAAATAATGAAATAAAATGTAAACCAGACAGGATTTTGACCCAGATCTGACAGGTTCTGTTTGGCTCTGTCTGGCAGTTCCATGAGTATTCAAACTGGTGTACAAACCAAACAATGTCAGACAAACCTGTCAGATCTGGGTCCAAATGTTGTCCGGTTCTGTCAGATATTCTTAATAGAGGAAACAATGATAGCCAACCCAGGGCCTCTGTAGGGTATGGCTGGACATCCTCAAATTACAATACTTGGGCGAGACAATAGTGGCCCGCCCACAGCCTCTACGGAGTGTGTCTAGGCATGCTCAAATTACAATACCTTGGCTAGACAATGGTGGCCCGCCCAGGGCCTATATGGGCTGTGGTCGAGCATCCATAGATTGAAATATCCATAGATGAAAAATGATTTTCACGCTTGTAACAAATATCAACTACCGCAATCGATACCTCACATATACACTTCCAAATCACAAGTATGGCACTTGAGTGAACCCAAAAATAGTATCAGCAGCAACACTTTTTCCAAGAGGGCGGAAACTTATTCCCATATCCAATGCAACAGTATCCACTTTTATTCGTTTCAATCCTATTTTTGTATCTATCGGCAAATTTTTATCCGAATCTATCCGCGTTTTTACCAGGGATGTTTCCAGAACGTCGCACGGTGCACATGAATAGAACCAACCGGGACATTTGCACATACCTAGAACATACATGTGACGTTCTTAGAACATCCTGAGACGTTATTTGCACGTTCTCTGTGAAACCAAGCACGTTGTCTGAACGTTCAAAAGACTTTACGTGCTGTATGGACGAGGGTCATCACTTGAAACGCTGTAATCCTTCTTCGGTTGTTTGTATTTCTCCTAACTACCATTCAAGAAATTCAAGTACACACCAGTGACACATACTTCAAATATCATAAGAAACTCGGCTTCTTGTGTGACACAAAGGTTCGTTGACGTGAAATGATATTGTATATATTGGAAGCTCATGATAATTATTATTTTGTAACGAAGTTATTGATGACATTTGACGGAAGTTGATGTTTATGTTCAACCATTTCATTATTCAATTTAATTAAATATTCTCAACCGTGAAACGAAATTTTTACATGATAATTTGTGACGCAATACTAAAACATCACATGTGATGTGAATGCTGTGTTCATTAGAAACCTTGGTAAAACTTGAATCAATAAACGTAGTTGTCACATACAATCGAATGGAAAATTCTCTATCATTTCCAGTAGGGTAGACCCAGGCGAATCGGATCAAAATAAGCAAATTCGCTGTTGTCGATCATTTTTATTAACACTCTTTTAAAGTGTAAGTGCTTATATAATCTCACCAACTACTGGAAAAACAGGATAACATGACCATAACGCACATCATTTAGTTCTGGGCAATGATATAAGTTGTAGCAACGTGTGCGTAGAGGAGAACTTTATCGCTGATGTAAAAACGCTATCGCGATTCTTGAAATTCTCATTGACAAGATACGTTGAAAATCATGCCAATCCGATTCATATGTATAGTTCCTGATGTACTGGATTAGAAGAGTAAATTATTCAGACAATATTATCACGTCCTTCATGAGCAGATGAATGTTTCCTCCCAAATAGTATATGAGGTGATTCGGATCACGATTTGGATCATGAGTTTTTTTTCAGTCATTTTGCTCTGGAAAATCGGTACATCCACCCAACGAGGACTGGGTTCAGGGCAGTGGATGTAAAGAATGGTCTTGTGAAAAATGTGCCAGCGAGAAAAGTCACACAGAACTGTTGATTTTCCGCAAGTGCGTGGAATGAAATTATTTCATTTATTGAACGTATTTAGGATTCAAAAAAGAGTTTCAAAGTTTCATTTTTATTAATGATCCTCTTCACCCCCGATTTTGGGGCGAATCGGGTATTTGCCATTCTATGTTTATTTTGTTGTAAACCAAAAAACTGTGTAGGTATTTGAATATTTTTTTTGCATGGATCTCAAGTCAAAGATGTTACAATTAGAATTTATCCACAGACCCACTGAAGAACCTCTCCTTCTGATCATTTTTATTCATTGAAAAAAAGGGATCCGATTCGCCTCGGTCTACCCTAGCTACTGACGGTATTATTCCGATTTCAAATAAAAACTAATTACTGTCTTGAAACTATTCGACAGCATTGTATCATACATTCGTAATTCATTCGTTCTGAATAAAAATTGAATTCCTAACGTATGTCGACTACAAAAGAATTTGTCAAAGGATTCTATTAACACGAGTCAGTCGTTTGGGCTACTACAGTAACCACTATAATGTGGGATTTTCCGTGTAGGGCCTCACTGAAAATTCTTAACATCTGAGTTTTTCGTACATAATTCTATATAATTTTACCATTCGGTATGATGAATGAAATAATAATAACTGTACATAAGTCAACATACGTACGCACATCCAGTTCTGTTTTCAAAGAAATAAATTTCATTTCACAACTTGAGTAAAAAGTCAGGAAATACAAACTCACACACTTTAAAATATTCATACATTGCAGTTCTCGCATTTGTATAACGATAATAAAATTTTCTTGAATAAATAACGGATGCGAATCCTCTACTTCGCTATAACTCTGCTCATCATTATCGCCGTTCATTGTCATCGTTGCTATTGTGTCAATTTACCATGATTTTCCTTATTACGATCACCATCGTCATCAGCATTATCATTATGATTATACTGTATATACGTTTTCCACCTCTTTTCTTTTCTTTCTTAAATGCATTCTCTCTTCCAGGCTCGACGTAGTGATACCAAGCTATAAATAAATAGTACCTTCATGTTACAATGAATGAAAAGAACGTCTGAACTTACTATAATTTGTATTCATGAAGTTTTTATTTTCATTTCCATGTATATTTACCATATTATCAATTGACGTTACATTCAATATCTAGTAATTTGTAATATCTTCTCTTGACGAATTTCGATGGAGGCTGATTCGTTGGATAAAAAAGCAAATCCGAATTAAACTAATATAAGAAATGAATCGTAAAAATTATGAAAAACTCTCGAGAATTTCAAAGCATAATATCAAAAACATTGATCCGTGTGAGATAACAGAAATCTAATCAAATAAACAATGTGATTTCCAGTTAAAATCTGCATCTTGCTTCGTACAACGATCCTGACGGAGCGGAGACGTGTTGCGATCGTCCAGTTTTTTTTTGTGCAAACGTAGGGACATGCAATATTTGCAGTATCAATACTCCTGCATAAGAAGTGTATTAAGTTTCAATCGGTATTTTATAAAAGGTCATATGAATTATATATGTTTTACTATAAATGGTATCAAAACTGCGAATATTGCACTGAGGAAAAAGATTTGGTTGATATATGCCCAATCAAAATTATTTATTGGCATAACTAAAAATTTAAAGGGTTCAGCCAAAATTTTGTTATGCCAACCAAAAAAATCCTACCAAATCATTTCTGGTTCAGGGAAGCAAACATGATTTGGTAAGATGATTTGTTTAGTACAGTCAAATTTTTGTGACACCCACCAAATTTTTAGTTATGCCATCAAACATCTCGGATGAGCATATGATAACAGAATGTTTTAGTAGGCACAACAACAAAATTCTCTCAGTATGCATGTCCCTACCCATGTGGAAATGGAAACACGGGCTGCTACTGTTACCGGAGGTTCCAGTAGGGGAGAGTCGGATAAAACCGGGTACCTCAATATCTCCCTGATTAGTGCTTCTTTCTGACAGCAAACGTTTGGAGTAGTAGCAGTAGATATTTTGAGCAGTTAGAGAGAACAACAGCATCGATGCAATAACGCTCTTTCTCACTTAGAACGTTGTTTAAAGTTTTCTGCGAAAAAATTGTCAAAGTTCTTCCATTTGCGTAGTGAGTTTCAAGTGCCTCACCACTCTGTCAAGAAAGAGGTGTCACGTACATACTTCAATTGAGCATGTTTTCCTGTGTATTTTCATTCTTTAATAATTCGCCTGGAGCAACGCATAATCTATCTAAGCCATCCCAGACAGCACCAAAGCTCCCGCAAGAGCTCCCGTTATGCGACTAACAATGAGTTCAATATGAATACAGTGCATTCAAAATGAACTCTTGATGAAGAACTTAATGTTCAGAAAGAATCCATTATGTAGTCTCGATATGAATTCTTTCTGATCATTAAGTTCTTCATCAAGAGTTCATTTGAACTCATTGTTAGTCACATAACGGGGAGTGTTTGAGAAGTCTTCATGATCTTTTATGAATTCAAATTGATCATTTGGTGCTGGCTGGGATATTGCCCTCATCAAGTTGCTCTGGGGTCAAACCGGGTACTTGAGATTGTATCTTCCAATTTATGAAATTCTACAGAATTTGTGTTTTTATTCTAAAATAGTCATCAAAAAATGTTCATTCTTGAAGATCCCTTTGCGCGTGCTTGCGACTTTTGTTCTCAACTGAATTGGCCGAAAAAAAATTCTTTCTCTGAACAATTTTTTTTAGTTGGTCAAAATATATCAATTTTCAAACATGACTCACGTCTGTTCTCGGCATTTTTATCGAATTCAACAGTTGGTGCTAAAAATTTCACAATTCAGAAGTGTTTTGCATTGATTTAATCCCAGATAACATCAGAAGTCTTCTGAACGTTTTAGCAACATAACCTAAGTTCTGCGCGGCTTGATGTCCGGGGAGTAGGTTTTGATATGTTCAGAGAACCTCCATTTTTAGTGCACCCGAATACGCTCCCGGTACGTTCTTTTCATCTCACACGGAACGTCCTTAGTATGTTTTCCAATCGTACTTTCATGGAAATTAACTTTTACAAACATATGTGTAGTATCGCAGAACGTCATTGACACCTTTATTGAACACATCCCCAAAACGTCGCTGGGTGAAGATAAATAGAACATTACGGAACATTTGTATGTCCCTGGGACGTACATGCGACGTTCTTAGAACGTCCTGGGATCTCATTTGAACGTTCTCTGTGTGAGCAAGTACGTTTTGTGAATGTTTAGAAAACCTCCCGATGATATCCGGGAGACGAGTACCCGGTTTTACCCTACCCATGGAATGGAACCGGGTTTTTGTACCTTTCGACTAGAACGAGTATAAAAAAAATTGTATCACTTTTACAGCAATATACGAATAGTATGTTGTTAATGAATGAATAAGGAAACTGAAAAGCTTTGGTTGGTTAATCTATTGCTAATAGGAATTTCCCTATGACCGATTGAAGTTATGGTACCGGCCCTGCTTAAAATGTCATATAGAATCGTATAGAATATCATAAAATATGATTCAAAAACATGATAGAAACTGTGAATCTTATCATGTTTTTGAATCATAATCTATGATATTCTATACGATTCTATATGACACTTTAAGCAGGGGGGTTTTATTTGACCTTCCCCTACTGGCAAATCTGGACCCAATAAACATTTGATTTCTCAACATATGTTTTAGATATGTTTAAGATGTCTTATGCGACACTTTTAGATATCTAAAAGATAACTTTTCGTATTCTGAGATATCTTAAACATATCTTACGTCTCTTAAAACGTCCAAGACATGTTTAAGATATCTCAAGATACGAAAAGTTATCTTTTAGATATCTAAAAGTGTCGCATAAGACATCTTAAACATATCTAAAACATATCTTGAGAAATCAAATGTTTATTGGGGAGTGACCATTAGGAGCCGATTGGATCGCCAGTACTGGCAAAGGAGTTGAAATGATAACACAATTTTACATAAGGGCGAGTATAACATTTACCACCACGGTGGTACACAGTTGAAACAAATTCGTCAAATATAACATATTTGTGATGTTCAAAACGGTCCACATTGAAAAAACATGTTAAATTGACTCATCTCATATCAATAACTTTCTCAACACACTTCAAATGTCTTCTGTAAACACAAACTAGTAACTCTTATTTTATGTCATACTACACAATTCTAGGTGTCAATTCCACATAAATTAGAAATCCACTTGACGTTGGTGAGTCGGTAAACGAATGTTGAATTGACAGATTTTTTGTGTAATTTACAAGTGACACATAAAGTGTGTTCGATATGAGAATTATTTCAAACTGACACTTTTTCTCTGAATTACATGAATTTGAGAGGTTAGACATATATTTTTTTACACTTACGCAAATTATTTCCAACTGTGTAGCGATATTTGATGTATGCCTGCTGTGGTGAAACTGTGGCATTGCAACAGGACCAGTTGTGTTACCAGAGCTGGATGAGGAATGACAAAGAGTCGAAATGATGACATCCTATGTAGGAATTCAAACTCGACCCAGTATTGGCACAGTACCGGTAACTGGAGGCACCAGGAGTGATCATATTTCGAATTAATAAAAATACATTCAATTTGAACTTTGAAAATCTAAATGATTCATTGTTCTCATTAACGTCATCGGAGAAAGGCACTTTGGAAGTGATTTCTTGAAAGTTCACTGAGTGAGGATTGAACCCGGGTCCTGCGAGTGAGAAATTCAGTCCTTATCACATCAGCCGATCTCCGATGACAAATCACTCAAATTGCCATTTATTGTAATGGGACCGATGAAGTCATACAATTCGCCATATAGATTCCGTAGTGGAATCAAGTCCTACCAATGCTGGCACATTGTTGTCTCTCGAACATTTTGAATGATGACACCAACTCTGGCCGAATGCTGGCGCGACTTCGACTCGCTAAAACAACCAAGTTGCTAACGAAATCTACGTAGAGGTTTTCGATAAAGTGAATCAGACAGATTTTGTGAAGGGTTTTCCATCGATTTGACAAAAACAAAATCGAAAAAAAAATTCAAATCGGTGCCATTTTTTTGTTTATCACTTTATCGAATAAATCCTACGTAGATTTCTAGATTTTGGACTATATTCTCAGAAAAATTTTGGTTTTTTGTTCTACATTCATAATTCCCAGACAGCACTGAGACGTTCTTCGGACGTTCAGAAAACGTACTCGGTCACAAGAAGAACGTTCAAAAAATGTTCCAGGACGTTTTAAAAATGTCGCATAGACATTTCAGGGATGTACAAATGTCCGGTATAGTCTTATTTAGGTTTCTATGGAACTTTTGTGAAACATGTTAAATGCGAATTTGTTAACCCCACAAACATGACTGCAGGTGTTTTAAAGGGCCAGTAATGGCTCTTCAAAGGCATTGGAGGACCATCAACGGGCCATTGAAACGCCATTGATCATCGTTTGTAGGGAAAGATCAAACTTGTGCCAAATCTTTTAATACTCTCCATTTCGAGGAGATGCAAATGAACTGCGGTGGAGCCTGTATCGATAGATTTGATAAATTACATTGGCATCTCTTTAATACATTGCAGATGTTAGATTAGGAAAATCAAGCACTTGTTCATACAATTGATTTTTAAGTAACCAACGGATGTTTTTCACATTTTTCATGCTTATTCAACATTAACGTATAACAAATATAAAAAATCCTCAAGGGAACAATAATTCGTAAACAGAACTAAACCGGATGATGACATATCACAAATTCTATTGGGGAAAGAAAAACAATTCTGATAAAAATGTAAATCATTGTTCCCAAAATTGATAACGGTATAGATTCAGAGGATATATAAGAGATCATCAATGCTATGTTAAGCATTGTGTCAAAGTAGTTGTAACACCACAGGTGTCTTAAGCAACATTTCCATAAACCATTAAATATTAACGTGAGTCTGAAGAATACTCTGTGCCTCAAGTAGAATTAAATCCCAACGATGGATCAAAAAATTATATTGTTGATGGCAATTGCTGTGACAGGAAGTTTGGCGTTTCCAGGAATTAAAGTGAAGAGGGGTAAGTTAATTTTGATACATTCCAATTCAATTTTCAAATTTTTAATTCAATGAAATTTTCCTCACGTAATTGAAAAAATTATTACTATTCACATTTTCTGTTGGCAGGAAATTATAGAATCACCAAGGGCGGTATGCACAATCAGGTCTGAGACTGGACCTGGTCCCAGCTCATAAGCTTATACATTGCGTAGGACCGGTCCTAATCTCAGACCTGACTCTGCATACCACCCTAATTCTTATGGTCTACTTTCAGTCATTTTTTAGTGAGCTGGAAATGTTTGTTTTGGAGTCAGAATTCGTAAAACTGATCACTGAAAATCGCTTGGTCTTGTTGTTCAATGTCAATATGGAGAATCGATAACGTTTCGGTAGCAAAATCGATTCTCAAACGCATTTCAAATACAAAAATTTTGTTGCCAACTTATTCGCATGGACAATTTTTTGTGAGTTTTTGTCAATTGTTGAATCAAATTGAAAGAAATTTACAGGGTTATTTATTCTATAGTTAGAGTTCACAATCAATTTTTCTCGACCCTGCATCCAGGGTCATTTTTGAACAATTCAAATGTTGCTGAAGTTTGAATCGTTTATAGAAACGAAACGAAAATCTGAACTCACAAAATCTGATGATTTATCATCATTTATCATCTCAAATTAATTCCTCGAAATGGAAAATATCGTTTGAAGGATTTATCACAAGATCGTGTGCCTTCAATAACTGAATATTTCTCTAGTCGTTTACGAATTCGTTTCAATAAACGACTCAAACATACAATTCGAACACAAAATTTGTGATCTGTTCGTCACACTCATAAAACAGAACTAATTTGTTCAATTATCATTGATTCCGATTTTAATAATTTATTATAAATAACAATTACTCAGCATATTATTATATCTAATATAGAACTATGAATAATAAATTGTTGAATTTGAAATTTTATTTAAATTGATTCCTTACAATTTATCACGAATGATAATTGAACACATTGGTTTTGTTTTATAAGTGCGACAAAAAGGCAGATTATAAATTCCGCGTTTAAAAACGTGAAGGGATGAATTCGAATGATCCTATCTTTCGAACAAGAAGTAACAACACTTCAGAATTTCCTGGGCTTTTTTGGTAAATTGCGAACAATTATCGAGATTTTTTCCTCAGATTTTTCCATGCTCCAGAACAATTTTTTTTAACGAATCGTTATAAACGAAGATTTATAGATAAACCAGTTATCAAGAAAAGTTACGAAAAATTGTCCATATCAATAACTTCATACACAATTTTTGTATTAAAAATGCTTTCGGGAATCGATTTTATTGCCAAAATTCTACCAATTACACATATTGACAATGAAAAACAAGATTCAAGCGGTTTTGAGTGATACGTTTGACAGATTTTGACTCTTCATGGTTTTTACCATATGTGGACCGATTTTCGACCGGAAATAATGGTTTGTTTGTAAAGCTTGTCCATCTGAAGATTACCGAAAAATTTAGTTTGTTTTTGGAATCTTTTTAATTTCCATAAGGTGACAACCGAAAAAGTTATTATGAAATAACTAAAAAATCATCAAATTGAGATTGAATTTTTGTTCGGAAAAAACTAAACCAGAAAGTTCCGCCCCCTGATTGCATCGCTCCACTCATTTTGAATAAATCGTAGCCCACATATGCTGGCTTCGCTCGCATCTTGAACGATTCAGATATCCGGGGATATATGGAAAGGCACTCATCGGTTTTTCACTCAACTGAAAAAATTTTCAAGTGTACCATTCAAAAAGCCTGAAACTAATTGGTTACAATTCTTTATACCATCTTCAAATGATTTGGAAACATATTTCTAAACAACTGCAGAATTTGAACAACTGTCCTGGTAAAACGGAGAGTCATCTGGGCGTAATTTAGGAATGAACTGGAAGATTTTCACGCTTTATTTGTTTCAATAACTACTTCCTACACTTTTGAATTCTCACTAGTGTGCAGTTGTCATAACTTCAACCAGCCGCTGAAGAGCGTATCTAATTTGTCAACCCATTGCTCCGATTCTCTGTGAGTCGGATTTCTTACTTTTATCATCCCATCGAATCATTTGATCGTTCAGTTCCATAACTAGAGCTCGATTCGGAATCTGAGGAACTCAGTGATTCCCGACTGAAAGACCTCTCGGGACCCCACCTATGTAACTGTACAACCAATTGAATTATGAAAAATCTACATATATCGACTGGATGTTTGAAGACTAAAGTCAAATTGACTGAAATGTGTTATCTAGTTGCTCCCACTTAAGCCCCATCTATCGCATGGATGGAAAGTGGGACACCGACACAAATTTCCACCAGGGAAGTAAGATTTTATTTTTCACAAATGAAATAATTTCCTATGTTGATTTTCAGAGTTGCCAACAACGAGTAGTCAACCATCAGTGGATCCCATGGTTACTCCAGAGGCGAGTACGATAACTCTGATCAATGATACGATACCCTCACTACCTGACGAATCATCATCCAGTGAACCAGCATTCCCCGACTCCTCTACATCAGAATCACCCATCTTCTTTGACGATGAAGACGAGGCAAGGAGCTTATATTTTGCGAATTGGTTGTTGAAGAATACGGAAATGGTATTAAATTTCTTGGCGACCGGAGAAAACAAGAGTTCCATAGCCGACCCAGAATTTTGGGATTGGATCTCTGAAAATAAGGAACATGTATTAGAATTCTTTGAGAACGTAAGTGACAAGGATTCCATAAGCTATGATGTGTGGAATCCTGATTACGGCAGCACAGAAGAGAACGAATCCTATAATGAGCAGACTCTTTCCGTTGCTGAGGAATAAATTCATGGGAGTGAATTTCATCGGTGGAATGTTTTATTTAAAACATGATGACAACAACAAAAATAATTATATGAAAATTGTATAGAACTGATATGTAATTTTGTGCATTCACAATCACTCTCCAATAAAGTCTTTATTCGCTTATGAAAATGAAATTAAGGAAATGCATTGAAAAAAAATATTTAAGTTCGTAAGTGAAAAAGTCTGACAATAGAACCAACAAGAATTTTATTTTATTGAGATAACAATACTGACGTCTTAAACCTCTGTATTTCCATATTTGGAAGTTTCGAGATATTGCGCATTTTGCTACTACTTTCAACTTAGGTTCACAGTGAAAAGAAACACTAGAAGTCAGAATATGAGCCGAATTTAAGATGCAGCCGAGGGAAGACTTAAGGGACTCGTTAGACTTAAGGGGATATCAGTGATCCCCGCGGATGCAACCGACCATACAAAATTACCGACCGAATAAACTTTTTCTCGGCAAGAATACTCTGAATTGAATTTATGAAGAAGGATGAAATATTCATGAATCAATCTTCAATCCTTCATCTATTGCTGTTCATCGCCCGATTTTTTAATATCGAAAAAAAAATTTGTGTTACTGACTGAGGAAAAAATGTTTTTTTGGAATTCAAAAGTCGAATGACGTACAGCAATATATAAAGGATTGAAGATTGATTTCTGAAAATTTCATACTTCTTCATGAATGCAGTTCAAAGTATGCTTGCCGAGAAAATGTTTACTCAGTCGGTACGCTTGTATGACGGGTTGCATTAGCGGGGAGTGCTGGTATCCCCTTGAGGGGACATTTCAATCTGATGGATTGAAAATTTCGAATTTCTTTTTGGAGCATTTTTCGATAGTTGTTACCCATAAAATGGATATCCTAAACTCGTTTGACGTGTTTTCTGTCTTGTAACGCTTCAAAAAAGAATCCCAAACGCCGCACGTTCGAGTTTTGGAACAGTTTTATAAATTACCTGTAGTATTGCCGCGATCCAAGCTAAATCGAGCTTTAAGCATCAGCTCGGCTTGGCTTTTGTTTCTCACAGGGAGGATCGGCTGGAAGATCGACTCGATAAATTCACTGCTCGGATCGAACCTCGGATTGGCTCGAAGATCGAAAATCCTACGATAAGCGAGTCAAAAAATTTTGCCTTCAAAAGTCCCTTCGAATGAAGCATATCTTTGAAACCCTTGAAGCTTAAGTATAAATCAACGCCTTTTCCAAATTTGTATGAATCAGCCAATCGAACTTTACTCATAAATAAGTATATGATTAAATGTATTTTAAGAGAATTGCTGATGAAGAAAAATGCACTTTGGAATAGAAGAATATCTTTATGAATATATTTCTATAAAATTCTCGACTCTGCTAATGATTAAGCACAATATTGTCTCAGACATCGTAATGGATATGGAAAAAATAAGTACACTTTGACTTACATGATGATAACTTCGACACTGCACAGTGGGCCAGATGACTGGAAAAACTGGCCAAAAGTCGAGTCCAGATTTTTCAAAAACAAGTTTATGGGGATGAAGTATATGAGTTCAAGTGCACTTGGTGAATATCTTAAGGGGATCCAAACATTAGTGTTCAATTGGTGGTAATTTGAAAATGAATAATTGCATATCAAAAGTGGATGAAGCTATGTTGAAAATTTCTGAGTATTTTAATCCAGTTGAGAAAATTCATCACAATATGCATGGTTTCTTCATCTCATAACTTCACTACAATCAGAAAAGGAACAGAACAAGGGGAACGATGTGTTACAAGGCATGGGTGCATGATTTTACGAATATTTCCTATGTAATTCTCATTTTGTCCACGCTATCAAGAGGTCGTTCCGCGACGTTCCGCGTTCAATTCACACCAGACCAGGATTAATGTGTTACTATTGCTGTGTACTAGAAGTTCAATCGGCGCTTTTTTTGCGCTTCTTGCAGAAAACGTCCGATAAAGTATAAATATGTTGTGTAAACCCCATTCACTGTGAAGTAGATGACAAGAAAAAATCACAAAAATTAAAAATTGCAGCAGAACATTTTACAACTTGTTATTCAGAGGCTTTTCGAAGTGACTCATTACGGATTTGGTAATTGAAATTTAAAATTCAAAATGGCGGGTCTAATATGCTGGACGGACATTTCCAAATCCATAGAATTCGCTCAACATTTTCGTCACTCGGAGATTTTGGAGGGTGCTGATGCACACTTGGGATTAAGAGAACCAAATTTAGATTTGTAGATTCAATATGGCGCACAGTGAGTCATATCACTTTCGAAGCGGGCTAAAAGTCGATTCCGGAATTTCGTGAAAATCAGTATAGGGATAAGGTAAATGGGTCCAATTGCGTTCAATGGATATATTGAGTTAATCCAATAGTTATTATTCCATTGGTAGTGATCAGTGCTGGATTGATGGTTATCGAGGCCCCTTGTGAGGAAATTTTTTAGGGTATTCTCTTTCTTTTGAACTTTGGGAAATTTGAGCCCCCCCCCCCCAGGAGCTTGAGGCCCATCGCTCATTACTCGTGGTACCCGATGCCTGCGACACTCCACAAAATCTTGATGCATGGTGCTGAAATTATTAAAACAAGCATACTTCCTGTGGGTGCAATGGGCAAGGAGGCATCGGAATGCAGGGATAAAGATTACAAAAGATATAGACAATGCCACAGTCGAAAAAGTAGTCGTTTAACAAATTTGGAAGATATTTTTTTCCGCATAATGGATTCTTAAGATCCAATTTTATCAAGTTTGAGTCTTGAAAAAAGGATCCAACGAGCCAAAAAACTCCCTTCCCCTCAAACTGTACTTAATTCATTAGAAATCCCTTTGAACTCCGATGCTGAAAGTGAAACTGAAATTTGCGATGAAGACATACCTGGTCTTCAAGAAACTTCCAAATCTTCAAATAACCTGGACTTGATTAACGAACAGGAAGCATATTTTCAGTATAACATTAATCATTCGTGAAAGGCAAGGGGACTCACGATAAACAAGCACCCCAATTCGTGAGAGGCAAGGGGACTCACGATGAACAAGCACCCTGATTCGTGAGAGGCAAGGGGCCTCACGATAATCAAGCACCCCGATTCGTGAGAGGTAAGGGGACTCACGTTAATCAAGCACCTCAAAGGAAGCAGAAATCTACTACGTCCACGTCGTTGCTGCTGGGTGATGCAAAAAGTAGAGGATATGCATCTGAATTTTGAATTCCGGAAATCAATCACTCTAAGAACCTTCAAGTGGTGAATTTCAGGGGATTCTGATAGATGTTTGTTAACTTAGAATTATGTGTGTGAATTTTCGACCACCATCCTTGATTTTAAATTTTTTTACTCCCAATTAGAAATCAGCCATCCTGAAAATCCCTGATTGGAGAGTTTTAAGGGAATTCGATCAATTTTGAATTTTCTATCCGCCATATCGCATACGCCATCTTGAATTTTCACAATTTGATTCCAGATTCGTGATCAGTGACCCCAAAAACCCCCGAGTGAAGAGTTTCAAGGAAATTCGGTGTATTCTGAAATTTTTATCCGCCATATTGGATACGCCATCTTGAATTTCCCAAATTTGATTCCAGATTCGTAATCAGCGACCCCAAAAACCCCTGTACACTGAGTTACAAACGATTCTACCGAAAATTTGGATTTTGGCCAGTTTTTAGTGTGATCTGGCCCACTGTGCACTATTTTGAATGATAAAAATCAATACTGTCAAAATGAGAACGCTCATTGTGAACTTTGAATTAATGAAATAGACCATATCATCCCTCTTATGAAGGAAAATTCGTAGAAGAGACTTTTTTTTAAATTGCTCCAAACCTAAAATCAATTATTCAAAATTCTTCAACTTCAGGATTCTGCAATTCGGTACATCAAGCTTCCAGCAAAATGGATCTTTGAACTGCGACACTTTACCGTTTTCTCTGTTTCCTCATGTGATCGAAAATGTTCTCAGTGTATTATGTCGACTTGTGCAGTAGGTATGTATGCTATACTGACCGTGAAGACTTTATTGACTTTGTGTTTTTTTGGGTGTATAATTTCCTCAGTGACGATCTGGCTCGTCAATTTCATCGTTCTGGTTGAGCTCGAAACTCGGATGGAGTGAAATTTTTTTTCCCTTCTACTCGAAGATCGGATCGTACAAAATTATCGAGGTTGGGTCGAAGATTGGCTCGAAATTTCAAGACAACCTTCGATCCAGATCGAAGATCGTAGCAATACTAATTACCTGGCGAAGGTAATTTCTGAACCACGACCGGGCGTATCGACTTCAAATTTCAACACCATATTCAGTACTATCATAGCTATCGTCCGTACTTCAAACTTGCTGATATTTTAGTTTTCATTTATATAATAATTCACCTGATTCTTAACACAAAAGAAGGTTTTCTCTCACACTGATGGAATGTAACATAACCATAGGAATTTCTCCCATGAGTTATATTACCATGCTGAAAATGAATATGAATAAAGATCGAAAAGAAATGAATGTGATCAGGTAACCCAATGAAAGTACACGAAGATCTAATTGATTAGTATATTCAAAATAAAATTACTTTAACGATCAGTGTGAATCATAGGTACCGATTTACAATGAAAGTTTTCGATTGAAGACAAAAGCTCACAGGCCGGACTCATTGGCCCACAAATATCGGTCCTATTCATAAAACCAATTTTGCTATTCGAAAACAGGAATATAGAGATTCTGTTACATGAATCGCAAGGTGTTTTAGATTCCTTAAGAATCGCAAGACAATTTCGAGAGATACCGAGACAAGAGAGATGAGAGAGACGAAAGTTAAGTTCCACCATGAAAGTTGCCCAACTTCAGCAAGGTATGTTATACTCATCTTATCTTGCACACTTGATGTAAAAACGGTCGTTCGGTCATCAGATTTACTCCATAGAATCCTTGTGATTTGCTTCACGTAGAGCGGTGAAGATATCAAAATTAACCCTCAGTGCACAGAATTCAAATTTGTCCTCAATTACACACACAAGGGTGAGCGTAACCCTACGTGTTCTTTTACTTGTTTCTCAGCTTTGAATTCATCGATCCGAACGTTTTTTTTTTTCAATTTGTACAAGAAGACTCAAGGAAGGAGAAAATTTGAATAAGAAAGCCTGAAATACCCCCCGACAAAAGATATTTCATAATAAGAGAATATATTGTTGAAAAATTCTTCGATAATTGTGTTTTGAAAGATGTCACGTTTGAAGAATAAGAGAAGATACAGCGATTTAAAACATGATAGATGAACAACTGAAAACTTCAAATTTGATAAAATATCACTAATATCATAATCCGTTTGAAAAAAAAATATTTGTTCGGCTAGATGAAACTGAACGATTTTTCAATTTGGTTAAAAGCGAGGTTTTGATGAGAAATGTTTTTATAATAAGAATGTACTTGAAAAATATAAACAAAGTGCTTTCATCATCGTGAATAATGAATGTAATGATGTTTATAATCAGTTTTTGCCATTTCCGGCCATCACCCACTGAGCCCTGTCCGAAAAGTCCCATAGATTCCCATAGGTACTGTGACAATAACCGCATAGAAACCGATAAGCTATTTTATTCCTATCAGAATTAATCAGGTTTTGCCGATCATGCTGATAGAAATCCATGGAACATCAAATTCCACTTAGAATCTCATAGAAACCCTTGGGTCCTGTGACAATAACCGCACAGAAACCGATAGGATATCATTGATTCCATTAGGATTTCCCCCATCGGTTTCTATTGGTTTTTTCGCACAGGGAGCATTTCCGTTAGAACCTTGCATTAACATTGCATCGATGTTGATGCGATCTTGAAAGTACCTGTTATGAGAATTACAACAGTAATATTACATCATCCAATTACAAGTAAATTGCAGCAATGTTACGTTGCCAGGTGATATTTCAACGATATTTTTGCAAGTTACTTTTGTAATATTGCATTTGTAAATTGGAAGACAAGTACTTTCACGATCGCATCAATATCGCTGCAATGTTAATGCAAAGTTCTAACGGAAATGCTCAGTGGGCAGAATCATTTTTATATCCACAAGAAATGGTGGATCTCAAAATGACCACTATCGGGATGGATATTTTTCAATGGAACATCAGATATATAAAGAGTGTTGAAATACGTAGATAAGAGAGGACAATACTTTATTCATTAAAATATTTCAGAACAATAAAATGCCAACACTCACTGTGGCAACTTTAAAGAACATTGTGAGCAAATTTTTGCGACATGCTCCCGGCACATCGCTTACTCGCATACTAAGTCTTTCTTTTTTCATTTCATAACAAAGACATGAATGAATTGACAAAATATAGCTTACAAGATATTCTTTCCACTCTCATCAATTGACTTCGAATTACTGATAAAAGCTGCCAATCAGCTCGGTACACCGAGACAACACAGCACGTGTTATAACTTTGATCTCGTTATCTGCCAAAACCAACACCATTATATCAACATACTTCACTTTTCATGGAATATATACACGTGAACAACAAATAATGATTCAATTAAACATTTCCATCCGCATTTTTAGTTTCTACAATTTAATGATTTTCTTCCTATCACACACTGGGTGAAACTAACCCTGTTACTGAAATAAGAACCTTCTAGGTCAGCTGTTTACAGGATTGTGAGGATGTCGAACGGGGAATGGGGACTTTGTAGAGGGCGTACGTAAATTTTTTCCCCCCGAGCCTCAGCTCCTCACTCCTTCACCCTTTCGAATGCGGCAGGACACGATACATCTCGAAGATATCTTTGTGAAGATATCTCAAATGTACCAGGTGATAATTACCAGAAAAATGATGAAGAATTCTATTGGCATGGTAAACATTACCATTCTTTTTTCTCCGTGTATCTTTGAGACATTTATGTTTATTGGGATCACACATTTCAAATATATACCAATAAAGCCCACACATCACCACAGTCCCAAAAGTATTCATAAAGAATCCTTATTGAACTGATTGTGTTCTTTATGAATTCTTCTGGAACTGTGATGCTGTGTGGGAGTACACTGCTAGGATCACGCTTTGAATATGAATTCAAGACCCAAAGCATATTCCTAAACATGAGAAACCGAGTGATAAAAATTATTCATATCAACCCACAATAAAATCGTACACATATTGGTGAAAATATTTTTGATGAATTAAAAATTTTATTGTCAACAAAACAACTATGTGTTGCAATAAGAACAAAAATTATTGTATATCCAATAATAAAATATGAACCCTTCCCTTATTGCTGGTGCCCACTCTGGCCCAGTCACGGGCCCATATTGGCAGTATGGGGCCCATTCTGGACAGGGGTGGGCCCCATGGTACATACATGCTAGGGATATGACATCATTGAAGTTTGAATCGTTTGTCGAAACGAATTTGTGATGAAATACAATATACTGAAACATATGATGCCTTCGCTCTCTTAAGACTGTGTGTAACCATCACCTGTTATTTGAAAGAACGTTATCATGAAATTTGCATCAGATTTGATAATATTCCATCTTAAATCCATTTGAATAAACGATTCAAACTTCAACAACGTTCACATGTCATCCCGTACAGCACAACCACCGATCCCCGGACATTTCTCCGTCGCCTCTACGTCGCTTCTCCGTCCATTCGCCTTGTATCCACGTCTCCCTTTTCTCCACCTCGCTTCCACGGAGATGCGACGTAGACATCTGTGGGTTTGCTGTTACGGATCATCTTGAAGTAATCACCCAGACAGCACTGAGACCCCGTACAGCACAACCACCGATCCTCCACCTAAGACTTCAGTGGACCAGAGGTGGAGAATTGGTGGAGAAATGGGAGCCGTGGAAATGAGGGAGAAATAAGGGAGAGTCTCCGTTGAGGCAACGGAGAGGCGACGGAGAAATGTCCATCCCCTGTATTTTCAATAAAACTTAAATTCGTGAATCCATACATTCAGATTTAGTTACGTAAATGCACCAATAAGAATTATATTGAAAATACAGGGGGTGGACATTTCTCCGTGGCCTCTCCGTTGCCTCAACGGAGATTCTCCCTTATTTCTCCCTCATTTCCACGGCTCCCATTTCTCCACCAATTCTCCACTTCCAGTCCACCGGAGTCCTAGGTGGAGGATCGGTGGTTGTGCTGTACGGGACGTTCTTCGGACGTTCAGAAAACGTACTTGGTCACAAGAAGAACGTTCAAAAAATGTTCCAGGACGTTTTAAACATGTCGCATAGACATTCCAGGGATGTAAAAATGTCCGGTATAGTCTTATTTAAGTTTCTATGGAACGTTTATGGAACATGTTAGATGAGAATTTGTTGAAGATCAAACTTGTGCCAAATCTTTTAATATTCTCCATTTCGAGGAGATGCAAATGAACTGCGGTGGAGCCTGTATCGATAGATTTGATAAATTACATTTGCATCTCTTTAATACATTGCAGATAGTGAAATTTTGTTTCACGTCAATTTTGAGGTTATGTGAATCTTAATATATTGACTTAATTCTTGATAACTTACATTCTGCCAACAGTTTTGAACTTCTGGAGAGGAATCTTTCCAAATATTCAATACAAAACATATTTCCATGGTTGTTTGGTACTCTTTTCCCTAGCAAAACTAGGTGAGAGATGAAATACTTGGGTTTCATATAACGTCTCGAAAACGTTCTGAAAACGTACCATAGCATGTGTGAACAATGTCCCCAAAACGTGCTCCCCAACACATTGAATGAATGGTCTTATAAGACTTTTGGAAACCAACATCTGTGGGACTTTGGACACATTTTTAAAACGTTTTGAGAACTTCCGGTGCTGTTTGAGTTGTGACCTCTACCCAGACAAAAATTCCCGGGTGGGTGGGATTCCCAAATTCGCATGTGGACTCAGGTTCTGCCCATGTCGAGCCAGGTCCTGCCTGGAATCCCTCTGGTTCCCGCCCGGGACCAGCCAGGTGGTGACTCGAGCGGGAACCTGACCCGGCTGCCGGGTCCCGGGCGGGAACCTGACAGGTCCCGAGCGGGAACCAGAGGGTTTCCAGGCAGGACCTGGCTGATTTCGGGCAGGACCTGGCGGGTCCCGGCCAGGAACCTGAGTCCACATGCGAATTTGGGAATCCCGCCCACCCGGGAATTTTTGTCTTGGTAGCGCCTATGTGAAAAAAGAGACTTTTTTTCAGTGCGCCGAAGTGCCGCCATTTTGTAGCGTAAAAATATAACACCATGTGTTTCTGGTACTCAACGACTAGTACTTTCATATGCAAGAAACCCCATATCCTAAAAAGGTTCCTATCGTTTGTGGCACGTCTTAGAAAATGACTAAAAATTTTTTGGACACAAAGTGAAATCACCCCTCAAGAATTATATTATTAAATTCAATATTTTATTATGAATTCAGTGATTATTGTTCGTAGGGGACGTCTGTTGATTATTTGACAAATGATTATATACTGATGTTCGATTGTCCTAATCGAATATTCATGAATGTACTACTGTGGGCAAAAAGTAAGGTGAAGTTTTAATTCAAACTTCGTGGGCTTGACATTTCAGGCTAGTTCTTTCTTTCTTAAGTTGGCAGGACTGTTAATGACATCTGTGCCAAATTTCATGTCAATGTCATTATCAGTAATACATTTACGCTTGTGCACTGTAAAAAATATACTTCCTAAACTGCCGAAGAAGTTTGGCAGTTTTTGACACAAACTTTTTTTGTAAATCACCGAACAAAAGTTTGTAAACATTCAAAAAATTTTGTGATTTCACGAAGATTTTTGGAAATTCACAAACTTTTGTTCGGCAATTTACAAAAAAGGTTCGGAAATTACTTTTCCAAACCAAGTTTGTAAATTTCCAAGCATATTTGTTTGGAATTCAACAAATTTTTTTTACAGTGTGTTTACCAAACGACCAAGAGTGCATTTTTCGATTTTTACAATGTCTGATTTAATTGAGCAGAGAAGTGCGGCCAAATTTTGTTTGCGGAATGAAATCTCGGCTGCGGAAACTTTGAGGATGTTGCGGAAGGCCTTTGGTGATTCTACCATGTCGCAGAAAAATGTTTATAAGTGGTACAAAGACTTCAAGGAGGGTCGAGAACGTGTTGATGACTTGGAGCGCTCCGGACGACCATCGACGTCAACAGATGACCAACACGTCGATGAAGTGAAGGAATTAGTGCTAAAAAATCGTCGGTTGACTGTTAGAGACCTTACTGATATGATCGGAATATCAGAAGGATATTAAGACCAGAATTATGGGCCAACAACTCTTGGTTTTTGCATCACGACAATGCACCGTCTCATACTGCACTCGTTCTCCGTGACCATTTCGCCAAAAATTCGACGCATATCGTTCCGCAACCACCGTATTCGCCTGATTTGGCTCCGTGTGACTTCTGGCTATTCCCAAAACTCAAGAGACCACTCCGGGGACAGCGTTTCGAGTCGATTGAGGAGATAAAAGCTGAATCGAAGAAGGCGCTGATGGCTATACCGGAAAGGGACTATTTAGCATGTTTCGATGATTGAAAAAAACGTTGGCATAAGTGTATTTCATCGAGAGGGGATTACTTTGAAGGGGATGGAATTGATGTAGAAGAATAAATGAAGATTTTTCATTTTACAAACAAATTCACCTTACTTTTTGCCCACAGTAGTATACATGGAATTGTGTAATGAATGTTTAATTTAGATAAAAAAGCGATCAATGTCGGGGCGTGTTCTTGGAATATTACCTTCAGTACACAGAAAAAAAACATTCTTGTATCAAGAGAACATGGTTGTCTTCGTTATATATGAAACACGGATTTTCTCAGTTCAATGCAATTTGCCTGAATCAAGAAATTTTGTTATGATTCAAGCAAATTGCATTGAACTGAGAAAATCCGTGTTTCATATATAACGAAGACAACCATGTTCTCTTGATACAAGAATTTTTTTTTTCTGTGTACTGAAGGTAATATTCCAAGAACACGCCCCGACATTGATCGCTTTTTTATCTAAATTAAACATTCATTACACAATTCCATTTATACATTCATGAATATTCGATTAGGACAATCGAACATCAGTATATAATCATTCGTCAAATAATCAACAGCCGTCCCCTACAAACAATGATTACTGGCGTTGCAATGGGCCGTTGAAGAGCCGTCATTAGCCCTTTGAAACACCAGCAGTCGTGTTTGCTGGGTCGTTCTCATTTTTCAATTCATTCAATTGTTAACGTAGAGTAAATAAAAACAATTCCCAAGGAAATCATAATCAAACCGAATAGTAAGATGTCACAAATTCTGTCGAAAGGGAATAACATTTTGATAAGAGTGAAAATCATTGTTGTGGAAGTTGATAATATTATAGACTGAGGGGATATATAAAAGATCATGAATACTCCGCTAGACATCGTGCCATAGTAGATGAAACATCACAGGTGTTTTGAATAGTACTCCGATAAAACATAACGTATCAACGTGAATCTGAAAAATACTCTGTACGTGAAAGAGAATAATTAAATCCCAGCAATGAATCAACAAGTTGTACTGTTAATGATAATTGCTGTGACAGGAAGTTTGGCTTTCCCAGAATTTAGAGCGAAGAGGCGTAAGTTGATTTTTGATATATTCACGGAGAAAAAGGAATTCGCTGTGGCAGCGAAATCTACTTTTGCTGGGTTCCTTTTGCCAGAGCAGCAAATTTTTTGCTGTGACAGCAAACTATTTGCTGTTCCAGCAATCTTGTTAGCTGCGACAGCAAATTTTCAGCTGTGGCAGCAAAAAATGTTTGCTATCCCAGCAAAATTGGTTTGCTATTCTATATATAATACCTCGATTTGCTGCGTCAGCAAATTTTTTCTCTCCGTGTTACAATTGAATTTTCTAGTCTAGAATTCGATGAAATGTTTCTTACGTAATTGAATAAATTATTACCATTCATATTCATCCATTGACGTAGAACTCGAAATTGTTTTGTGATCTACTTCTAGTTACTTTGTAGTAAGCTGAAAACTGGATCAGAGAATGTTTGCTCTATGGTTTTCACCATATATTGACTGATTATCAACTGAAAATTATGATTTTTTTTTGTAAAGCTTTTTCATTAAAAAATGACAAAGAAATGTAGATTATTTTAAGAAATTCTTTAATATCCTTGAGGTGACAACCCTACAAATTATCATGGAATAACTAAAGAAAAACACCAAATTGAAATTTCCAAAATAAAAAATAAGATTTCTACCAACATTTATACAAAGATGAGAAGGAATTTTTGCAACATTCTCGGTTCTTCGAAATTCGCTAAAGAATAACGTACATACACGGAAAAAAAAGGAATACTTGCAGCCTCTACTTACGTAGTTGATTTTTTACCATCTACGAAAACCAGTCACGGCAATTACTCAGTAGTTGAGACAAATACCACACGAGTGAGCGCAACTAGTATGTTAGTTATCTCAATTAACGTGGTATACATATGTCTATTGTCACAGATCGTCGAAAATCGACTACATGAGTAGTTGCTGCACGTAATCCTTTTTTTCCGTGCGTAATTTTAAAAAATATTAAACCATCTTTCAAGTAAAAGGCGTCGTGTTATTTTTATGTGGATTTTCAGAATTGCAGCCAACAAATAGTGGATCGCCAGTAACTTCCACGGTTGCTCCAAATGCGAGTACAACAACTCCGATCGGCACCATACCATCCATACTTGACGGATCATCAACCAGTACTACTGAATCAACACCTACCAGCACCACGGAATCAGCATCGACCAGCAGTACCGAAGAAGCGTCTACAAGCACTACCGAATCAGCGCCTACCGACTCCACTGTATCAGCATCAAGCAGCACAACTGAATCAACACCGTCTAGCACCACTGAATCAGTATCCACCACATCCGCTGAATCAACACCGTCTAGCACCACTGAATCAGTATCCACCACATCCGCTGAATCAACACCGTCTAGCACCACTGAATCAGTATCCACCACATCCGCTGAATCAACACCGTCTAGCACCACTGAATCAGTATCCACCACATCCGCTGAATCAACATCTACCACTGAATCAACTGACGATAGCAGCGAAGAAGATGAGTACTCTTCTCTTGCTTCCGGATTTTTGGATTGGTTTTTGGGATTGAGCGAAGAAGCATCAGATTACTATTCATACGATGACAATACTGTATCGAATACTGATTCCAACGATTCCGAAGAACCAAACGAATATTCTTATGAATTTTATTGATTCTTATTTTCGAAGAATAAATTGATGTGATTTGATTTTATAAATGAGCTGTTTTATTGAAAATTCATCACAAGAAAATTGTATAGAATTTATCAGCGTTGTCAATAAAATTATACCAAATGCAGCTGACTGATCAATCCCTACGAAGAAAAAATCAGATTGGGTGACTCTGTATAAACCAATCAATCATCATCATGGCAACGCTGAAATTTGTGCATAATTCTGAACATTCAATAGCGACCGCAACTTCAGACCAAAAATCCAAATCAATTCAGAAAACCTTAACCGCAACCGTGATTTTTGGAACCCTCGTCCCAATTCTAACTAGTATTGTACTCATCAGAATGATCTTGACTCTAAATTTGACCCCAACATCATCTCCCATTAATTCCAGTGTTTTTTCGATTCATTATTGTGCGTGTGTATACAAAGTGTTCCAGAACAGACTTCGCTTTCTTCATGGGGTGATTTTTAAGCAAGGCTAGGAAACTTTTGCATTTGGGTATATATATATATATATTATACATAATTTTGAAAATTTTTCTTTCCGAGCAATTAAGCGTGGGCTCGATTTGGAGGAATCAGTTTCGTCGGCTCAAAGCCAGCTCTGATCCTCGTACATTGTTTCGAATAAAATTCAATTTGAAGTAATGCATCCCAATTAACCGTAACTTCAAACTTTTAAAAACACAATAATCTCGACACAAACCGGTAAAAACATTTTCAATTAATCTCAACTGTAACGTTAATCCAAAACGCAGATTTTTGATAACTTTAATCCGACCCCCAACCTATTTTAGTGGTTTGGATTTCAATTCCTGTTCAATTACAATTACTCTTCAATGAAGTGTTCATTTCCATGTGAGAATAGAATACACTGTGAAGAATTTCTATGGAGAACTTCACATAAATTTCCGGGAGTAATTAACACATACATGCGTTAGGAATTTTCCGTATTTCACCGGAAACTTACCGGAAAATGATTTTAAAAATCCCATGAACTTTGCAATTTTTAATTAAATTTATGGGAAATTTCATACACATTTATCGGAAATTGATTTCCTATCGCATGATCGGAGTTTTCAGTTGCTGCGTACATGGAAATTCTGCTTATTTTTCACAGTGTAACGAAAAATCTCTCGTAAAAAATCAGATGAGAATTTGGATGAAATTTGGAGATATCTGGGACTGTATCTGATTTAATCCGGAACCTATTCACATTTTTGCACCAAATTTCGACCAAAATCTAGGATAAAACCCGGACGAAGAGCCGGATTAAATCCGGATACATTTGGGACTCTATCCTGGTATATCCGACCGCGTATGCGCGTTTTCTGCTATTCATCATCCAGTTGAATCCAAAATTTAATCGTTTGAAACCTGATCACACCACTCCGAAGTGACAGATTCTCCGAATCCTTCCGGCTATCTTTACATTTCTTTGAATCTCAGTGGATTCCTCAACATTTTTTTCATGTAAATGCCAGAAGTCTCAATAAATTCGTCTGAATTCCGCTGAATCTAACTTCACAATCAAAATGAGTTTCTAAAGTTCCCCTTTTTTCTAGTTTTCTAAAATTTTCTTGGAATATTTCTGAATCGTGTGAATCCCTCAGAATTTGACTTATTGAAAATTGACACTAAAATTGAAATTAAAATCATGAAACTAATTCATTAGAATATTATCATCCAAATTCAAATTGTAAATAATTTCAAACTACCTCTAATAACTCATTCAAAATTCAGGTGATATATCAGTCTTTATTTAAAATTTTGAGGGATTCAAATTAATTTACAGAAATTCCGATAATTCCAGAAGAATTTCTAGGAAATTTTTCGAACTCATTTTGAATAATTCAGAAAAAAGTCACTACAATTCAGAGAGATTCAGACAAATTCCGAGAAAGCTTCAAGGTCTGAATAAATAAAATTTTGGAGGGGTTTGGAGAAATTCATAGAGAATTTTGACATTCGTATGAACAAAATTCTGAGGAATTTAGAGAGTGTGGAAGCTTTGAAATCTATTCAAATATATAAAATCCCAAAATTCGGAATGATTCAGGAAGATTACTGAAAACGATCCGAGAGATTTAGAAAATCCAGAGAAAATTAGAGAGATTTAGCATTCATGACTATGCAATAAGTTTATAACTTCTTTTGAATTTCTCTGAATCCCTCAGAACAATGTTCCAAAATATGGAGGAATTCAGGGAGATCCAGATTCAAAAAGATTTTTTTCATTAGGGATGCTAGAGGAATTCAGGGAGCATCAGTGTGGTTCACAGTCAAATAAATTGAGAAAAATTGTGAGTTGATCTCTGGAGAGGGATTCAGGAAGATTGAGAGGAATTCCAGGGAAATTTTGGAAACTTAGTTTGAATGATTCAGAAAAACTCACAGGAATCCGGACGAATTTGGAAAAAAATTGTGGAATCTGAATAGAACAAAATTCTGAAGAATTCGAAGAGACTCAAACAAATTTGGAAAGAGCTCTAGAATCTGAATAACTGAAATTCTGAGAGATTCAGATAAATTCAAAGAAATTCAAATAAATAGAGAGAAAGCTTTGGAATCTAAACAATACAAATTCTGAGCAATTCAAAGAGATTGAGAAAGATTTCGAAAAATCCCAAGGAATTTTCAAAACTCCCGACGAAAATTCCCAGAGACTCAGTCTAACTTTTTCTTAATCACTTTGAATTACTCTGGATCTCTCAGAAAAATGTTACAAAATATGGAGAGATTCAGAGAGATTTCTTTTTCCAGGGCAAATAACAATTCCACGTCAAATTGAGTCATATCAGTCTTTCGGCTGGAAAGCTTCTTGCAAAATGAAAACGTGGATGAATGAAATAGATGACGATATCTCATGACAATTAGTATATTGGTACAATTGAAAATTACCCCATCGCCTCAATATCTAGGGCTTCGCACGGGACTCTCGTCTTCAATCGAAAAATGATCTATATTTACTGTTTTAAAAATTTAAGACACACAAATTTTGAACGGAATCAAGCTTCTACTTAACGTGTAACAAAATCACATGGAATTCCGATTCCTCCGCAGAGGATAACTAAGATATTCTCTCAGTCTCGGAACTAGTCTCGGCATCGATCTCGGTGCGGGTCTCGTTGCATATTTCGACATATATCTCTGCGAATTTTGTTTGAATGCTCAAGATTCCACCCCATTTCGTTGATTCCATTTATACTCTCAAATTATCTTGATATTACAATTAAGATATTGAATTAATTATTGGTAACAATTTTATCTTTCTTTGACGCGATCCCCGTGCGCAGCCCTATTAATATCATGGGAAGCAATGGGTATTTTATGTGAATTTCAATTTCATTTAAATACCAGAATTATTTTAATCATCCCTCAGGGGAATTTACTTCATTCTGACCAAAACACTCCATTTTTCCTTCAAAAAATTGGCGCAAAAATGAAGTGTCTTGGTCAGAATGCAGTAAATGTTCCTAAGGGATGAATGAACAAGCATGAGTACCAAAAATTCAAGAACATAATTGGAGCACAAATTATTGTATTCTGAAAACATTAATCAACATTCTCTACTCATCTACATGCCAACAAAGTTCTCTTATTCCTCTTCATCATTCTGATTTGATTGTGTTTTACTAAGTGGAGATGCAATTTTATCATCTACCGGTATTCTTCTGATCGATGACCATCCTTCTCGACTGTCCGGTAATACTCTGTCATACTGCAGATTAGTGGATTGAGGGTAAAAAGGATTGGAGTGTGATCTAAATGAAGGCCCTTTGCTACGATAACCAAATCCTACATGGTTCGAGTTGTGCGGTTGCCGAGGAGGAATCTACATTTGTAACAAATGTATCTAGTTAATGCCAAATTATTATGGAATCATATTTTTATATTCTGGCAAACTGAAGAATCTTCAAGACTTTTGTGAAACATAATATTTCAAAGATATACACGGAGAAAAAATGCATGCGTTCTGTGCGTAAAAAACATCATGCGGCTGAAGGAGGCTGACTATCGAGCATTAGATCCACGAATTCATACTTTTCGAGTATACTATCATGCATTCAAAGCATATTATCCGAATTTTCATGCACAGAATGTGTGAATTTTCTCTCTGTGTAAATTTGAAATATTCGTCAGAAATTCTTAAGATCCTAAAAAACTTTTGTAGATAATTCTTGCTTATTTGAAACAGTTTCGATTGAAGACGTATATAAAAATCAATGTCAATTACTTGGGGAATATTATGCTCGTGGTTTGTGCAGGATGACGGACTGCCTCGAGATTCCGCACCAGCATTTCCATCGATAACTGGAATATCTTCCACTCTGGTTCTTGATGTACTCAGTTTTGTAACTACGCTCAAGCGAAAATCAGTAACAATATTGCCTCCATTATCGGATCTAGCAGTAATAGATATGTTGCACACATTATTTTCACAACCATTTCCCAAATAAACTCCTTCCTCGAAGTGCTCCGGAGTAACTATTATTACATTATTGATGAACGATCCGTTCATTACTTCACCCTAAAACAATGATACATAAAACGTTTTCCAGCGCATAAATATCAAGAATAGAAACTATTCAATTTGACTATCAATTCTCACAGTGAGTATATGATCTCTTCTTCTTCTTTTCGAAACGTCTTCATCAGATTGAACGATTCCATGCCTCGAACTTTGAAAGTGATATGATCCACTTTTTGGAGATTCATCAGTTGATACCTTTTCCTGTAAAATCCAATTCACATATTCAACTTTATTATTAATTTGAAAGAATATTCACATTCTTCTCCGACAGAGGGATAAAGAAACAGTAAGGAATTTTCAATCACAAAAGCGTAAATCAAAGTTTGCAGGAATTTTATTTGGATCGCAGATTTTTCATGATTATACGAACAGTATGATTTATTAACAATTGATAAATTTTTCATCAATCATCCTCATTCAGTTCAACCGCGATAAAACCAGAGTATTTAATTCATCAATGATACCTCGTCAATTTGTACAACTGGAACAAGCACGTTATCTTTATTTGAATTATATTCTTTGAGTGATAAATTTTCATCCGAATCTAAATCTATTTTCGTTGAAATTATGGGAGTTGGTACTGAATTCACTGTTATTACGAACAAAAACGCGAACACTGCGAGTAGTAGCAAACTACATCGATCCATCTTCCGATACCTCGACTTATAACACACCAATCGTCACTGTTTAAATATTATAAAAATAATGTTTCTATCCCACAGAATAATTCAAGGGGAAGTAGGGATAAATGCAGAAACGCAATAAATCCTCGAATACTTTTGATAATAATGAATAAAAAACATAATAATAAGACAATAATAATCGTCGTTGAGAATAGATTACGTGTATACGAATCTCATGGCCGAGTTATGTGGTTAAGATTTCTTACCTTCATGTGTGTTAATTACTTCCCGAGAGATTGTTATTTTGTCTCGAGAGAATTATCAATTATCTTTGTTTAGTCGTAAGAAATGATTGTTTGGTTGCCAGCTACATTCTGAGAATAAAACTTACTTCATTTATTAATTCTCCCAGCGAAATCAAGAATATAAAAAATATTTATAAATACGAGAAATGCAATCTTCTGAGACAAAAAAGTATCTTAAATCCCATCGATAATAAAGGAGGAGAAGAAAAGAGGTAACGGTGAAAGAAGAAATTCCATCGAGGTGATAAATTTATTTTGTTCATTATTTATACAAGGATTTTCTTCTCGCATTTTCAACGCTTGGTTAAATTATTTACACAGATCAATTTCTGTTTCACACTTAAGGCTGTCGTTTACGGTACTCGTACTTAACTACAAATCATGCTAAACTCGGAGACAATGTCTCGATTATCAATATTTATCCATCGAGGTTGCGTTAAAATTGAAGCACTTCACTTTCAACACGCGGACCGTATTTATTCCGATTTTTTGAACTTTGAAAAATTCCCTCGCATAATCGAGACGCTCGTCTTCCGATAATTATATGTACAAAATTATAAAATATAAAAAACACATAACTTGGCACACACGCAGTCTCACATAATTCATGGTAATAAAAGAAAACATATCACATGGCATAGTGTAAATCTCCATTGCAAGTATTTCACCTTGGATATCATCCTTTGACTGGATTTTGAAAAGTTTGAATATTCCATTCGCTTCATACGCATACGATATAATACGACCCTATGCACGTTTATGACAATTTGTTTGTACTATTATACAGAATTTGTTCAATTCAATTCAGTTCAGTTCAATTCGGTAAGTACAGAAAACAGGTGATCAAACTCACTCAGTCCATCGTAAATATGATTTGTCTCTCACTTGATTCGTACTTGGTTTTTACATATGGTTCAGTCTTGAGGGTTTTCTTTATAAACAAAAAGTATTCGATAAATGTTAGGAAGATGAAATTTGCCCAAAATATAAAAGTAACAATACTTTAGGAGTAGAGTAACAAAACAACATTTGTTTATGTACAAGTACAAGAGATAAAGAATATGCATTTAAATCGAGTTAACAAGAAACTTCGTCAGTTTCGTATGTACAAGAAACTCTCGTTTCGGAATTAATCCTTGAGATAGGATTGATTGTCGTATTTCAAATTCACACGTATCTCGTAAGTTGTGTATGAAAGTCCTGTAAGCAAATTATTAACTGACTGAAAGTTGGTCTCTCATCCGGAGACATGGCCCAGCAGTAAGCCATGACCGCAAAAAGTTCATCAGGACAATTTATTGGCTGCGCTAATCTGTATCCATCCCTGAGATAAGATGCCATTTCGAACGGATCAACCTCCACGTATGGTTGTTGCGCTAGAGTTGTCAGTTCCCACAAAACGACTCCAAATGCCCACTGTAAATAACACATGAAAACATTTATCAGTATAATCACATAAAATCACAATTTAGATTGTTCAAATCTTTTTTATCTTACCACATCCGAAGCAGTGGTGAAGGTTTTACTGAGTAAACTTTCTATCGCCAACCACTTGATTGGTCGATTTTCGTTATCGCCTAAACAATGATAATCCTGGGGGAATAGGTCTCTAGCCAGAGCATTATCAGTGATTTGCACTCTCAGATCATCGTCCACCCTGTGGAAATAACAATAATTTCTTTATATCAAATCATCTCATCAAAAGCATTCAACGGGATAACCAGGGGATAGCCACTTCATTTAAAATCTAATAAGTTTATAAAGATTCTTCATGACTCACAAGATCTTTAAAAATTCAATCAATAGTTGAAATTAGTCAAAAGAAATGGCTATCATCGCAGTGTCTGGTATCCCTTCAATACCTCCTTCATTTGATTGCTATTCAATTTGAAGGAGTAGAAATTATTCGTTATTTACTTACACACAATTTCTAGCAGCTAAATCTCTATGTACAAGCCTCTTTCTGTGTAAATACTGAACCCCCTTGGCCGCTTGAAGTGCCATTTCAACAACTTCCTGCGTCGTGAGAGCCCTCGGTGGTCCTTCCGTGTTGCTCAACTTGCATCTAAGTAAGAACCTCTTCATGTTCTTGTAGCCTGTATGCGGATAGAGGAGAAACGGTGCGCTTCTGTCCTCGATCGAGACTCCCAAAACTGGCAATAACGCTGAATGACTTAGTCCATACAAAGCCAGGCCCTCTCGAAGCAACAGTGCAACCTGAAAACAAAATAAATCTCATGAATGATATTCTATCAACTTGCGAATATCGTTATATCTTTTCATCAAATTCACTCACTTGCGCTTGAGATGCGTGTTCAGCAGCAGTTTTAACGAGAACATCTCTCGGTGTTGTGGCACCCTCTTCATGGTAACTGCCTTTGTATACACGTCCAAATGTGCCTTCCATTTCTATGCTCAAGAGGCGTACTCTGCATCTATGATTAGAAAAAAAAAATTAGTCACGTAATAAGGATTGTAATTATTCAACCCCCTGAAACTGTGTTTTTGTCTATTTTTTCCTAATCGAGTTTATAATAATATTACAAACCTTTGAACAGTAATCTCTTGAATTCTTTCATGCAATTCTCGACTCGGTCTATCGTCCAATCTTCTATAAGTTGATACCGAAGCGGCGGATGCAGGAGGAGGTGTTTCAGGGGACAAAAACGTCTGAGCTGGCCCAACTCCCGTCCCTCTTTCCACGCTGCAAGCAGAACTCAGCCCTCTCGATTCCCTATGGAGAAGTAAAATATACATTTTACATTTGGTTTGAGAGAATTTATTGAAAAACAAATTAGGGTCAACTTACTGCAAAGGATCTCTATGTCTTCTAGCTTTTTTATCGCGAACGTAATATGCGATCACAAGAACGAAAATTGCGGCTATGAAGGCACAAGCGCATCCAATGGCAGCATAAAACACTTGACCACCCGAAGTGGATCCAGAAGCAGCCACGAAGACTTCTTCCGGTGCTGTATATCCATTATTGCTCTTATCCTTAAGACAAATCTTTTTCCTTCGAAACTCCAAACTGGTGGAATTCTTTCTGGAAATCGACACGTTTATTCGCAAAGTGAGATCGACTTCGGCATCGTAAGGACCGCAGTGTAAAGCCAAAGCCCATGTCTGAAGACCTCCCAAGGGAATTTCTCCAGCTTGCGAGATGTTTAAAGAACTGCTCAGAGCTGTTGGATTTTTTATGTCGACCGCTACTGTGTAAGGCAACTGTAAACAGAAGAAACAAGGTATACATGAGAAAAAACAAGCCAATTGAGATTTTGTTGAGAATAAACTAAATATTTTGTATGCAGAAACCATTTTCTTACAAAGTTTCACTCGTCGTATCATCGACATTCCATCAATAATGACTTAAGACAGATTCACTTAACATCACGTCAAACATCTCTCACGCGCAAACCTTATCAGATTCAAAAGACGTTAATCTTGATACGAAGACAGGTTATTATCGTTTATATATGTTAACGGAGATGAGAGTGAAGTGGGTTGTAGGGTAGGGTCCCATTAAATTGTCGCGTGCATGTAAAATCTGGCTGCCTGATTGTCACAACACGTTCAAATCATTTTGACGGTGAGTTCGTATTCACGATGCGCACGTTTCATGCGCTCAATGAAAACTTGAGGTAAAAAGAAGAGATAACTGATTATCATTGTACGAGGAACTAGTAATCACCTCTTCTTTCCATCTCTCGTTATGAATTTCACTCTTTGTGCCTTAGCTGTCTGGATGTATATACAGTCTAGCTCCTCTCGCTTCTTGTTTTCTGCTGTCTTTTCCCGTTCCCGTCTTTTACTGACAGTAAATCGTCTTCCAAGAATGGTAGACAGGTACACAGGTTTGAGATTATAGGAATAAGGTTCAACGCACCTATGATTCCCTCTTCATCTTCCGTGATGATGCATTCGCATCGTGCAATAAATGACTTCGTTCCTCTCTATTCATTCCATTTATTTATTCACTCTTCATTCTTCTCTTCACCACGCCCTACTTTCCATACTTCCGATGAAAAATAAAAAAAGATACAATGGGAATGCGGTAATTTGTATCGACCCATGTAGCACGAGTAGGTATATTCATAGGACGTTTTATAAATTTTCTGTTAATATTCATAGAATATTCGAATGAGTGTGTTTTGAGCGTGCCATCACGGAAGGGAAAATTTTGCTGACGCAGTAAATTGAGGTATTATGTGAAGAATAGAATATTTTTCTGCTAGCCCAGTTAGAAATTCTCTATCGTAGCCAACTGGGTGGTTACTGAGCTTGTAGAAAAAATTTGATTTCATGCGTTAACAAAAAATCATAAAACGCGTTAAAACATGTTTTGAAGAATATTTGTGATTCATAGTTTTATACAAATACTCTATAAATGATGATTCTAGCCGTCCAGAGCAAAAAACAAAAATGTTACTTTTCAACACCAGAATTTAAGTTTTTTCCCCTCGAACATACAACAGAGTTACACTATTCGACGAGTAATTTGTCCCGAAGAACTCAGATAATACTCTTTGTACACATCGAATTTGATCGAAAAAGTCAAAGGAGGCCCTTTAAGTCCCATTGAAGAAGACTCAGTGCTGTCACTACCAGTGACGAATGTCTTGGCATTGGTCGTCAGTCTTCTTCTCTTTACTTTCCTTCTCCCCTGTCCCTGACAACTTGCCTTCGAAAAAGTGGCTGGACCACTTTGTCTTACTCTCAAACGAATCCTTTTGCTTCCTTGTTTCTTTTCTTTTCTTTTTTTCTTTATTTCTCGCACATTGTCGACGAGTCAATCCGACACTCCTCAACATTTCATCCACCACCACTATTTTTTTTTTTTTATCAATGAAGCTTTTTATCTCAAGTCCAGGCAAATTGATGGGGAAGGATTCTTTGGAATCCAAAGATATCTCTTTTAGACTTTTTATTTGAACAAGTGTAGTACATTTCGACCCATGATTGAACATGGAAAAATTGTTCGCATACTATCGCGGGAGTTCGCGTCGTAAGGAAACACGTTTTTTTCAATTCTGTCTTTGAAACTGTTCCTTTGATGTTTATTATGTCACCGTGCGCGGTATGAATTATGCTCCTAAAGATTCATTTCAATCATTCGAGAAAAATATACCTGTAATCGATTTGTAATGCATTTCAAAACAGAAAATGTATACATACATTTAAATTCCAAGAGATGTTTTGATCAATCTTCTCAATAGAATGAAAAGAAGAAAAGAGAAAAGACCAACGTGACGAATAGAGTATTAAAATGCAAGTTTGACGGCAGGAGAAACTGGTGAGAAGTGTGGATAAATGACATGCTTCGATAATTTTGTAAGTATATAATTAACGAAAGCCCGAGAAAAAGCGAGCCAGTGTGCGGATGAGAATCGGATGGGGTAGGATTTCAAACGACTGTCTGGCACGTTACCTTTGTATGTACGTATGGATGCAATGTACGTATGTACGGTGTGTGTCAGCTCAATCCTGGAGAACGTTCATTCGTTTCCCATCTTTCTACAGAATATCTACTATATTCCCTTTTCTCTTTGATCCCTCTTCTTTTCCCTTCGTTAACGAGCAAATTCACCGTCCTCATGCCATCATTCGGGATACAGGCTTTCAAGGGTTATTCTAACGCGCGGTGTGGCACACGTCTTATTCGATGAAAATATTATCACATCGTTGTGGCGTCATACTAATTGTTCCGATATCTCACGGGTCTAAAATAATTAACAACCCTTTACATGAATTAGAATTCACTTGTCTGATCAAATTGACTTTATTCCACTAATTGATCTTTCAACACCAACTTTGTAGAAAAGTACGTGATAAATTCTTCAATTCAATAAAGTATATTGGCGATTAAAATTTCCCGAGACTGGAATCAAATTTTCATCGATCGTTGCAATTGAAGTTTCTTTATAAATAAAATATGTTCATACAAAATAGTTTCGAAAGCCCCGTTTTTCTGGGTGTGGACGTTAGAGTAACGCCCGCGGACTTTGATCTTTACGTATGAGAGAAAGGAAAGCTAGAAGGGGTGTCGTGAGAGAATATTTTCGTTTCACGCCTAAAGGTCTTGTAAGTACGCAAGTATGAACGTGAAAGGAAAAATATATGAGGTTCAATTAAAATAAAACTGAATATGAATTATGGATGCAATTATTTTATGTCAGTCATACGGAAATTCACAAACTCACATCGGCTGATATACAAAAGTGAGAAATAAGGCTCAAGCGATTCTTTACCATTACGAAGAAATAAAATTGAATTTTGAATATTACAAATGTAGCAAAATGTTCAATACATCGTTCATCAATAATTAAAATCCTGTACATTCAAAAGATTGTATCAAAATTCCATTCAGCTCACAATACGACAGAATTGATTGTTGGATTTGATTCACTTTCACAGAATACCTATTGTTATTTTTCAATCTCGAATTCCGGTACTCGATAAGAATTATGATTATTTTTTCCATCGTTAAACTCACCGGTCTACCAGCAAGATTCTCCCACGTGAAATGCAATTTATGCATTTGTGCAGGTACAGGAACGACGAATTTAATGGCGTACTCGTTGATCACACCTTCCCTCACGTAAAACAACTCCGCTTTCAAGCCTGTAACAAGAGAAAATAATCTCTGTTCAACACGGATTGTTTCATTCATTGAAAATGTATTATCTAAAGGTTTCTCTTCATGTGGTTTAGTACCTATTCGACACCTGTTATACAGTAGGATTGAAGCGTTTAATACGTTTATGCATTTTACTTTCTTTGACACGAGTTTGCGTGTTTCGGATCAGAAACACGATATTCTGTGGCCTGAGGGTTTTAGGGGCGCATCTCAGTTCCCGCTTGCTTCTGAACGTCACACACAATTGACAAAGGAAAGGGGATACGGAGAACTCTTACGTGTCGGGAGTCAAATTGCTAACATGGTCTACTTTGGATAACAAAATCTCCATGAAATTTGGTACTTAATGATTGGTGATTCATTCTCTCGGTTTCTCGTTCATTCGGAACATAATTTTAGGTATTTTTCTCGTATACACAATAAATTCGGAACACATGGATTCTTCTGATTCTTAAGTTTTCGAAACCATTTACACGACAATTGGAAATATTTTATATTTCTTCGAAGTATCGTTAGTTTGATTGAGGATGGAAATTAACATTTGTTGTAAATAATTCATCGACTGAGGGACGATACTTGATAATAAAATCGTGCCAAGTTAATAATAAATTGCCCATCGTCCCTTAGCGTCGACAATTTTGTATGAGCGTTCAAACGTAGATACAAAATCGTGCCAACTGAAGCGAGACAAGGAGCTTCCTCTTCGTAACAATTCTTCCTGTCTTTGTTCAACCGCTGTGGAAACATACAGAAGAAAAAAGAAGGTAGAGTTCCATTGTTTCTACCAAGGAAGTTTCGCTCTATTGGCTCTTGTTGGTTGGGTGCGAGAAATTCTTTTGTTGCTCTTTTGCATCCTACGCTATCCGCGATACGAATGAGAACACACACAAAAAAAGGAAAAGAAGATGTAATTGATCCAACCCTCATTGTGCAATCATTCGTGAACGATAGCTTACAGAGGATAAATTTATAAAAATTGTCTTTCATGCCTGTGATCCAATATTTATCGAGAGAATCATTAAAGAGGTACGGGTAAGAATAGCTCATGAAATCACAACGCTCTCCGATCGGTTGAACGTAGGTCTTTGGAAATTATATTTTCATGGAATGAGTATGATTCGATATTGAATTTGATATGCTCGTAAGCGTGATTAACTTATTTGCGGATATAGTCATGAAATTGCAACGTGAATTTTCAATATTTCAACTTGAAAAAATTATTGGAAAACACGAGGAAGAAAAAAATTCACTACGATAGCTATCTTGTTAGCTATGACAGCGAGTTTCATTCTTGTCGTTGTGAAGAATTTTTGATGCAGGCTTTGAGATAGTTTCAGTCTTTGCCACCAGTTAGCGGAAATATCGTTCAGGCCAATCAAATTTCCAATTTTTTCAATTCAAATCAAGGTTAAATGAAAAATAACTTCTCTTTATTCACGGAGTGAATCACAGCAATCTCGTTGGTTACGACAGCGATTTTTTGGCCGTGGTAGCAAAAAATGTTTACTCTTTCTGCCAAATTTGGTTTTATATGTAGAATAGCAAACAAATTTCGCTGGAGAAACCAACACAATTCAAAAAATTGATATCAAAATAAGAGTATCCCTCTTATTTTGATGTGACTTCTCTTCTAATATATGGTATCAAAAGTATTCCTCTCCATTTTAGAGGATTAGTCTTTGTGTTAGAAGAATTTTTGCCAAGACTGAAAAGAACCGAAGCTTGGCCCAATATTGTTCCATGATTGTCCCGTTGTTCCCAATGGATACATTTGTTAATATTTTTGAAATGGTCACTACATTTGGTACAAGCTTGGCATAAATGTAAAGATCGAGCATTCGTTGAAAGCAATTGTGCCAATATTGCCCACATGAGTAGCACAATGTCTATAAATTTATAAGGTTATAACTATTGGGCCAAGCTTGGGCGAAGGCTGCACACTCTGAGGCAGGCTCGGGTCAGGCCTGGACCGATGGTTATGCTCACTAGGGATGATATACACGTGAAGATAAACCATCAGTTTTTCGGGGGATTCCAATGCTGGATTCCGTACGGGATTAGATCATTATAAGATTTATGTTGTGGTATTTCAGTAAGATCTTATTAGTTTAATTTGGGCATAATTCAACAATAGAATCAAAATTGATTGAAATATCAAAGAGCGCAAATTTTCGAATGATCATACAAGCTTGTCCCAGTCTTGTCACATTTTTTCTATCGTTTTAAGATAATTCATGTACGGTATTCTGAGGGAGAAAGTCATGAACTGAAATATGAATCAATTACTTTTTTCATCCATATCTGCGATCAAAGAAGCATTGGTTGATGCTTGGTAAATGAATTGGATAGGGTCTGACAAAACCACTGGCTCAAGCTTGTCCTGATCTTATCATTCCCAAGCCTGGGCCAAGTTTGGTAAATTGTTCAAGACAAGTCTCGGCAAGTCTTGTGCCAGGCTTGGTCCATCATTGGGCCATTGGGCCATACACACATGGGGGGATATCTTCTCTGATTGAGATGGATTTTTCCTCTCATTTCCAGATTACTGTTTTTTTGTGCATCCTTTGCTGTGATAGCAAATAGTTTGTTTCTACAGTAAAAAATTTGCTGATTCAGCAAAAAAATACCCAGCAAAATCGGATTTCGCTGTCACAGCGGATCTTTTTTGTTCCGTGTTAATATTATGTCTTATAATAATCCTAGCAAGGCCCTTGCGAGCATCCAGTTTTTGTCAACCACGGCATTACAAAACTTCACGAAGGAAAAAGAGTTTCGCTGTGACAACGAAATTCGATTTTGCTGGAGCAGCAAATTTTTTGCTATTACAGTAATCTTTCAACTGTGGCAGCTAAAAATATTGGCTCCTCCAGGGGAATTTATTTGCCATTATGTATGTAATGCTGATAATCTTTCTCAGTCAGTAGAAAATTGGCATATTCTTGAAGTTCGAATCGTTTATAGAAACGGAGTGAAAATTCAAACTCAAAATCTGACGAATCAATGGTGTTTATGTTTCCGAATTAACTCCTTGGAACTGAAAATATCGTTTGAAGAATGTACCGCAAAGATTTGTGTCTTTAACATCTGATTATTTTGTTATTCGATTACCAATTCGTTTCAATAAACGATTCGAACTTGGGAAGGATAAAATTGGCTGGTCAAGTCCAGTTAGCTGTGGCAGTGAATTTTCAGGTGGATTAGCAAGAAGATTTGCTATTTTGTATATAATACCCCGATTTGCTGCGTCGGCAAATTTTTTTCTGCGCGTTGTGAATGCTTTGAGCATTTCTACTACACTGAGTGAAAAAAATTCGCTTCACTGATATGACAAGAACCTGTCAATAAATTAGGGAGAAGTGGACTATCACAGCAAAAAACTCGCTCTTTTAGCAAGCGCTTGCTGACTCAACAATTCAGCATTGTAGATATGCAGACTGAAACACGAAAAAAATAAGACATTCAAATTCTTGTTGCCTAATATGTCACTTTTGGACAGACCACAAATTTCAGAAATACTCATACAACGGATTTAAATACTTCGTTGACTTGTTCCATTATTTCGACAATAGAAAAGGAAAATGGGTTCTATGGATTATTCACATCCAGTTCAAAAGTGACATACTAGTCAATAAATAAGTGTTCATCAATTATCTTTCCCGGGTAGAAAATGAACTGAATTAGCAAATATTTTGCTGAAACAGGTTTGCTAATTCAGCGAAGGAGATTTTTAAAAATCATTAAAATGGAGCTTGCTTTCCTCACACTTGTCACATTTAAGGAAGCTCGATCCACTCGCCATTTAATGCCCCGAATGGCGCTCGCACTTTTGTGAATTTGGTAGGGTTTACGTATTATGCTTATGTGCCTTATACTTGATACAACTCTTGTGCTCACTCTTTTAAAAGGATATTGGGGATGATATGCAGAGTCAGGTCTGAGATTGGACTCAGTCTCAGCCCATAAGCTTATACAATTCGTAGGACCGGTCCTACAGAGTAAAAAGTCAAACTTACTTTCAACTTGAATATCAGCTTATTTTAAAATGCAGCCAAAATTAGCCCTATTTTAGCTGAAATAAAGCACCAAACACAAATCAAGACACAATAGAAAAAACTGAATTTCAGTCAAGTTTTCAAGTAAGATGCAGCCACATTTAGTCCGACTTTTTACAGTGTAGTCTCAGACCTAACTTTGCATACCACCCTAACAGACGTGACACTAGCTAAATCGTTCACTTCGAACTATTCAAAGGTACTTCAATAAAATGAAAATATCGATGTGTACAGTGATTGTTTGGTACATGTAAAAGTGCTGTACACAGCGATATTTTGATTTTATAGAAGCATTTGTAGATAATTTAGAATAAACCATTTGGCTGGTATCATGGCACTCATATCTCCTCAAAAGTATATGAGCGCAGAAGTGGCCCCATCTGATAGTATGTTTTCAAGACACAAATACTCGAAACTCCATTCATTAAGGACTTTGAAAAATTCAGAGCTGAATGAGTGATGAATGCAGAGTAATTTGTACTTAAGCACAAACAAACCGATATATTCAGTTGAAGACCAGTATTTCGGGAAACAGGGACGGAAATCGGAAGGTTTCGCAACACTGACTTGAACAGACTGTTCCCAGTATACATATAAGGAAGCCACATCTCTTTCTAAACAATCCAAGTTATAAAAAATAGTTTTGATATAAACTATCTTGAAAATCGGTATTTCTCATCCAACATAAACATAATTTATTCTCACGAAGATGAACCGTCACGCTACCGAAAGAATATTATCGTTAAAAGCGTGGCTAAGAGGCCCCAAGGTCACCGTTCGAGCACTGCTCCGCGTGGGCGAAGAGGAGAAAGAATCGAAGAAACAAAATCAAGCAAAAAAGGAAAGCATAAGAAATGGGGCTGAGGAGAAGGCTGGAAAAAAAGCACACGGACAGAAAGCAACTGTTCCCTCGTGTGCCCACCCGGAGGGTCCATCCCCATCCTCTTTCTACTCTGGGTAGTGTAATGGTATCTGATAGGACGAGTTTAACGAGGCACGAGTTGGATTTTTAAGTCATCCGAAGACAATGTGCTGGGTCGAGCAAGACCAAGACCGAGAGAGCGAGACCAAGACCAAGACCAAGCAAGGTAAGGTAAAGTCTTTCCTCCTTTGCCCGGTCCGTATCTTTGCTTTCGATTCTCTCTGCCTCATCCTTGTACCACGTTCTTTTCTTTTACCTTCGTTATTCAATACCACTTTCCCATTCCTCTTTTTCTCCCTCGTTGGCCTTTACCGGTTTTCTATATCAGATGGGTTAGGTAGGGCCCCACGATGCATGACCTTAACACCGGTGTACTTTCTTGCGGTCCCAAACGATGTCCACGTTGGGGAGAGAAAGAATAAATAAAACAAAAAACAACTAAGAATCTTCCTCGAGGAAAATAATTACTCCGAGGTGCGGTGAATCCACGACACGTTATCAAGTTTCAAAGATCGAAAACCTTCGAAACTCAAAGGTTTGTAACGAGCGCCCCATGGGGTTTATACGCCAGGGACAAAAGATAAAAAGAAAAGACAGTGTCACGATTAGTTGCTCCTCTTCAGCTTGAGGAATTAACTTTGTCGAGTGGGTTATAAATCACCGCTTATTTATTCATAATTCCCTGAGCCAAGGAATTCTATATTTTATCGCGAGCATGTATTGTAATGGTGAATTGAATATTTAATACTGAATAATTTATTCAAAGAGAAGCTTGTTTCTCTTGGGAAGAAAAAATAAGAAAAGAACATGGGTACTTGTGACGATAGAAATTCTTTTTTCCGCAAAAAAGGTACATAATCTATATGGAAAGAAATGTCACATGAATTCTTGTTGAATCCACTGAAAACTTTATGAATTCAACTAGATTTCCGATAAATTTCGCAAGAGCTTCCCTTTCGTGTATGATTTTATCGACTAAGGAAACGTATTTGAATCGTTCTTTCTTCCATCCGATCATTGTAACAGTTGTAATAAAAATGCAATACAAAAGTTCACGCCAAGACAAAAGCATTGCTAGAATAACAAACTGGTCTGTTACTATAGCGCCTACAGAAAGATTGCCAAAGAAACAAGAAAAATAATTGACACAACTGAATTTTGTTGCTGACAAAAACAAATTTATTGATAGAGCTAACGTCTTAGCTGCTAGAGTTAATTTTTTTGCGCAAGGACAACAAATTGATTTGTAGGCGCTAAAGTAACGAATCATTTTTCCCAGTGCAAAATGATTTGCTAATCAATTTTTAATAGTAGACTAAAATAAAAACCTAAAGAAAATGAATCGGTATTAAAATTGATTACATGGAAAAAAATAATTAGTTGTGAGGAGAACAGCCATGTTTTCAGCTCCTGTAGCTGAATTTCCAGCGTTATCCACAAGATTTTTGCTAATATTGCTGGAAAATCGGGTATATTTAGTTATAATAGCTTAAATTTAGCTGATACAGCTCAAAACTTCTTCCCATGATAGCGAACTTGGATGTTGAATATTTCGGCATAGAAATAAAGTTTAACAAACCGCACGGAAGTAATTTATAACAAAACGACTTATAAGTATACTAAAAATGAGCTTCAGTGAATAAAGAAAGCCAGTGATACCTGCTTCTTCTTTAATTATTGAAAAACACATGCGCACAGACGAAAGTGTATATAGTGTTTACAACCGATGAATATCGAACCATGGAAAAAAAACAAATAAAAAAAGGAAGGATGCGAAGCGGAGGACAAACAAAGAGGAAAGAAGGAAGGAACAAAAAAAATTCCAAGCAGCATAACAAGATTTCAGTGTAGGACATCGCTGCCGCCTGAATATATGTAGAGGTAGATAACAAGACAGGGTATAGGCTCATTTGTGAACACCTCCTTCGATCTTCGAGAGTTGATGAGCAAAGTAAGTGTGGAATTAGCGTTGTTAAGATGAGTATACTGATACTGGCTGATAGCTTGGATTCTATAACTATGTGCATTCGTCCCTTGAGTTTATACAACAGCGGTTGAGAAATTCTTGAACAAGATTAGAGAACAGAGAGTAATTCTTAAAATTGAGTTTTAGAAGGAGAAGACAATGATAAATTACCAAGTCGACTATATTCATTGGGTATAGTATATCAAGTCTCATTTGGATCCCTGAGTCAGGAATAAATCAGGGACTTTGGAATATTTCAATTATTCCTGATGATTTTTACCATTAAAGATAGTGAAATTTGTTGGAGTGTGATTTTTTTCTATCACTAATCCTAAACATTATCGGGGAAAAACAGATAGAACTCATTATTAATGTAGAGAAAGCGTGAATTGCAGTTTAGAGCTACTTCGAGGAAGTAATTCTCTCCAGAGAATCTTGTATGGTCCTCGAAAAGGACGAACATGATTATCCATAAAAAAATTTGATTCTTCTGGTTCAGTATTCTCGTCACATCTTTCTGTGCATCTATGTATGAATAAAATTCATCTACTGTGCAACTTTTCTACAATCCCTTGATGTTTTACATACGGTCATTGCCCGAGTTGAGAGAATTTCCTAGTGCGTCCCTCTTGAACCTATCGCCGAGTAGAGTTAATCCGACGCTGTCGTTTAACTTTGATCGTGCCGCCACCACCTTCCTTTTCTTCGAAGTTCATTCGGGTTTTTGCGAGAGAAGGAGAGAGTAAGAGAGAGGCAATGTAAGGTGAAGATAGGGGATGAAGGTGAAATAAAGTGGATGAAGAAGGTTGAAGTTCGCAAAGAGTATATACATGTATATACGCGGCAAGGTAATGCAGGTTTGTCTCTTGCCTTTGCCCTCGTGTTCCATCCCTTCATCTCGGCCTCTTCATACGCGTTTCACGAAAGAGAGATGGTAAGGTACCAAGAGCCAAAGTGCCGCGCGAGCGCGGAAACCCTCGTGACAATTGTGTCTGGGCACCGGTTGTTGAGGGTCGACGCCTCCTCTGGAAAGGCTCTTTCCTTTCCTACATCCACACTCTCTTACTCTTTCCCTCATGAATCCATGAGCCCAACCCACTACTACAATTGCTTACTGCTACCAAACTGCTGTGGGGTGGAACCCAGTGATCAAAGGATCTTCGTCGCTCACGAGTACCAACACCAACCTCCTCCGTACACAAAGAACAACGTGCAAAGTTTCTCGCATGATTGTACAATATGATAGAGGAGATTCCAAAGGCACAGCCAATGGTGAAGGACGATTATTCCTGGATATCTACGGGAGTGGAAAAATATTATGGTCAATGTATCGATAGCGGTAATCCGTGACAAAGGCTTGCGTATTGACTTTCAGAATTTATTACTATCCATGCGGGAATTATTTTCACGGGTATTTCAGTATCCTTCATTCTCTTGAAAATCTTTTTTTCGCATGTGGATCCAAGTTTGGGATTCAAAATTGTGACTATCACACGGAAATAAATACCATCATAGAATAACTTTTGTTGCCGCAGCCAAAAACTAGCTGCCACAGCTGATTTATGGCTATCTATAATATCAACATCATTTTTTTCTGCACAAAAAATACAACAATTGCCGTTGGATGAAGTTTTGATTTTGAATGAAGGAAACATTTGTTAAACCGTTCACAAGTACCTGCATCATATCAGATTTTAAACTTGTTTAACATTATTCTTTCATGTGCTGAAGCTTCGTTGTACATGATGCATACGTTTTCTTTTCTTGTATGTGATGTATGTAGGTTTTCCCCGTCAATTACTTTACAATGTGCCAAAGATTTTATCAACAAGAGGCAGGACAATGTTACCACTCGCCTTATGCGTCATGAATAACTAAACTCACTTAATAGGGCTCGATTATAATATCAGCAGCGTACCTGCGTGCTTCTCCTGATGTTTCCGTCTCTCACTTCACTTTATTCTATCATTCTTCCCTCTATCTATGCATTTATCAAATTGATACCCATTTGAGGAGTGTCACAACTTCTATTCAACATAAATAACACTGAATGTTGTTGACGACAGGGGACGATCAGAATATCACATCCCAAGATTTATTGAAAACAGAAAAACTGGTCGAGTATATTAGATTTTATCGATTTGAATGGTTCAATTTTCACGTTGAATTGTGGAAATGGAAATTTTTGAAAGTATACACTGCAAAAATCGTTCGAAAAATCATTTGAATAAGATGCGGTTGACTCAACCACTGCGAAACTTCATTAGTAAACCAAATCTACAACACCACATTTGATCCATTGAATTTCAGAAAACGTGAAAATTTTACTTTAATTTATAAAATCAAATGTGAAAAAAAGCTTGGGTTAATCTGACTGTTATCGTCGTCTAATTACCAATGGATTATACTCAATGGTATTCTTGTTAAATCCTATTCAATCCTGTTCAATATTCTTGAAATTGTCAACTTTTTACACAAAAATTCAAGCATTCGATACGCGTAGAGGAATGCTATTCAATCTGGGCTGAACAAAGGTTTAGTAACATTTAATCAAAAGTTACAACAACCGTGTGCTAGCTTTACGGGCGCTAATTTTAGCTTCATTATCAAGATCACAATGCAGTTGAATTAATTTATTTACGAGTTAGACTAAAGCGCGTTGAGTTCATTAACCTGCATAGTAGTTCACTTCAATGCAAAGTTCATCCAATTACATAACGAGTTTTTTTCCCGTACTCAACCACGCTGTGATTGAACCAACCGAATTTTTTTTCTAAGTTTAAGAATAAAAAGTCTAATATAAAAGAGTTGGTAACTAAATGGTCGTCCATATATTATTCAATGGCACATTTGAACCCGCAAGCTGGTATGACTTTTCATTTTGTCAATAAGCGCGTGGGTATCATTCATTATTTTTAATTAAGCAATTAACCCCCAGAAATGGCTTTGACTCGTCGGAGAACCAAGATCCGTTACTGGAAGTGAGGAACGCGTGTCACATATTGTCAAGTTCAAGCAAAAAACGCCAATAATTGAATTGAATAAGCTTTATTATAAATGTAACAGAGTGGCCAAAGTGGGCAAGAGTTTTATTATAATACAATCAAATACTCCAAACTAATTGTTAAATTGAAAAAATACAATAATAATGGTTGCTGGCTGGCATTTGTACAGAATAAGTGTTTGAGTCTAGAACTTTTAGTTTTTCCAAAACTATTTTTTCACGGGAATGCGTGTTTGACAAAATTGTTACAGTTTCATTCCTCACAGAAATCTCATGGATGTTGTAGGAATTGCATCATGGAGCACAATCAAGCGTGATTGGACGTAATTGAGCATGATTAGTTCTCATCACGTGGGTACAAAATTGAGACCTGATCAGGCGTGAACGATTTTTCTACAGAGATTTACGGTGTAGCACCTCTCTACTTATATATCCGGTTAGGAATATTCTTGCTTGCCGTGCACTCGGTAGCAACACAACGCCTCTAGTGGATACAGAACAAAGTGTGCCCTTGAGGTGGATAGGCGACCGTACGCTCCCGCCTTGAGCTCTCGTGCGCACTCGTCACAGGTCTCACTACCAGCTACCCGTAGCATCTCATGAACGTCGCCACGGGCACTGTTTTCATTGACTCGTCACACTGAAACCACCCAACATCGGATTGAAATAGGAACTATAAAGGAATTGAATGTTATTTAATTACTGAGTTTCTATTTCATTGCAAACTTTTGCTGTGCGGAATCCCGAAGGGATTATGGCGGTTACTACTTCACTCATAACCTGCAAACACCACAAGAGAATGAAATGTATCATTGAGAAGCTTTCTATAGAAAAATCAACTTCTCACGATTTCAAGAATATCTAAGTGTTCCGTGCGACGGGTTTCCGGGTTACACTGTAAAAAAGTGAGAGAGATTTTTCCCCGGCAGCAAATCTCCCTCACGTGGGAAAAATTCATCTCCCCTATATTTTGGAGGAATTCTCCTCCATTTGTAAGGGAATTTCTCTCCAAATGGAGAGAAAATTCTCCCACCTCATGGGTTTATATCAAACACTGATTATACGGAAAAGAATAATTCGCTGTAGCAGCTATAAATTAGTTCCCATAGCTAATTTTCGTGGTTGATATTTGGGTAGCGAGAAGAATAGCTACGATAGCGATTTTCCTTTGCAATCAGTATTTCGCTGTACCAGCTTGGAAGAATCGCTAAAAGAAATACCAACCGAGTAGAAAAAACGTTCATTGGATAGGGGAGGGTCGACCCGCAATCTTTCGGTTACTAACCTAAGCTGCCAGCGCTTGACTCGCCCTATCGAATAAATTTGTTGTGTTCTAATAATACATATAGCTTCAGCAGAATGTTTCAAATTCAATTTTACAAAACTGCATACAAACAAATAATTATTTTAGACATTAAATATTTTGTTATTGGGGTTGTTGAACATTTTTTGAACCTCAAAATGTCTATACATTTGTCAAATGTTCATTGAATTCACATTGAATGTTTAGCGGCCATCTTGTTCCAGTGGTCTCAGATTGGACTTGCAAACGTTACGCGCACAGATGCAACTGTATGTCAGTGTGAAAAAAGAGAGGGTATGGTTGCGCGCGCAACCCAGCATGCTTTCTCTTTTGCTCTCCAGACAACTATCAGATGAACAATGGAGAAAGCATGCTAGGTTGCGCGCGCAACCATACCCTTTCTTTTTATACATCGACGTAAAGTTGCATCTGAGTGCGTAACGTTTGCGAGTCCAATCTGAGACCACTGTCTTGTTCTCGTTAGGTATGTATACTACAGCTACAAAAATTGCTCCACTAGCAACATTTCTTCTGCGATCATTTTTTGTCAGCGCACAAAAGCTATATTAGCACCTATGACTACAATGATAGCTGCAGTAGCGCAATGCACTCATCACACAAGTTTTTGCTGTCATTGCGAATTCATTTTTTTCCGTGTAGAATTAGTGCGTACATGGTTTATATTAATTTTCTTTTCGCTAAATAAATATTCATTTTCTTCCTTCTCAAGGAAACGTTCATTGCATTGAATAAAATATTGATTCAAATCAATAACATTCACGTGTGTCTACTAAATTAGTATTTCAAATAATGCATTTATTTACCACAAAAGATAATTGCACTGAGCCCTCCACCAAATATTGTATTACTGCTGATGAATATTTTATACAGCAAGATCACTTCAATTTTTCTTCCAGTACATTATTCACTAATCAAGTCAACCGTAGTTTTACCATCAAACCACTTTGATATATCGAAAGAAACATTTCTTTCGAACAAAAAATTCGTTTTTCAAATATATCGAAAAAATATTCAATTTATTCAATGGGAATCAATATTCGAAGAGATTCCACGAATAAAATTGGAAGAATACAAATTCAAAGAATATGTAGCAAAAAATGAGAAATAGAACTGAACGAAGATGAAATTTTAGTGATTTCCTCGAGTTCTCCCGAATTTCCCGGAATCCCTGATTCGTCTGAACCTTGGCCTTATCTCAGAACAACAATATCTTCTTTCAGAAGAAGTTAAAATTAAATGAAACGAAATAGCATCCACATTTCCCTCCCGAAATCACTTTGATTATTTCAAAGATATGAAAAATATATAGCATCCTAGGTACCCCACACATGACTATGAGGGTTTAAAAAAAAAAACGTGTGTTGCGTGTGTCTCCGTTACTTGAAGGCGCAGAACACATTACCAGATGGCGAAATTTTTCGCAGGTCGTCGGTGCACCACGCTGTCAAAATAATAGCATTGAGACCAGGTTGACGAGTCAAGTCTCAACGTGGAAAGAGACCTCGTTGAATAAAAGAAACTGGTCAAAAAGGAAGCTCCCTTCTCTCGACCATTCTTTTTATTCTCTCCTTATTCGCCTTCCCACCTTCTTTCTTCATCCATCAAAACCCAAATACAAAGCAAATAGAAAAAAAAAACTTAGCGAGAAGGACGAAACCTATGTTGGGTCGAAGTTGAATCGTGTGCTCCCTGTGGTGACGGGTCGGCCCTTCTTTCTCTCCTTTTTGGTTTTGGGGACCCAAAGCCCTTTTGAGCCTGAAGCTTTAGGTCAGAAACTCGACACTCTCGAAAGAACCACGCAAGAAGAGGTACGTTTATAACTAGATCCTCCCACAGAGAGGGGCGAAGATTATTTCAAAGGAAGGTGAAAAAGAGGAGGAATAAAAAGAGTGATAGTATAGGATGGTCGATGCTCGTACAGGTCGATGGTGTAAGACCACAACTAGGGACAGGAAATATTAGATTTACACGTTACGACCCCTGCTTAAAATGATCTTGTGTATATATATATATATATATGTATATACACATATACAGGACATATGAAAAGCTCTGTGATCGTCCTTTGATTCTATAATGAAGTACTAAACCGTCCAAAAATATATCCCTTCACTTTTCTACCATCCATGAAATCTCTCACGAATAATATTTACCAAACGCTCGGTTTACGAAGTGGGAGGTTATTCTATTCACAGATGATTCGGCATTTTATTTTTCTATGCGGTTCGTTGGTCCATCATTCGACAACAGATTTTCTTGAAATACTCATCCGTGTGTTCTTGAGAATATAACCGTTGTGACGTGAGTTACAACATAATAAAAATTTGATTGCATTATCGAGGAATTTAGGAGATTCGTAGAATCTTTGAAATTCAATGTTTTATTTGAAAAATCGTTCCAATGGAAGGTTCGTTATTGGGTTTTTATATAGACGAACGTACGAACTGGAATTTGAATCAACACATTCCGACGTATTGTAGAAACAAGAATATCGCGAAAAAGCATTCGATTAAGCCAGGCCCCTGATCCAAAAATTGATCGGCTTCAAATAATCTCGAAGAAAGAGTTAACGACCTGTACGTAGAATCAACAATGCTTGAAAGGACGCCTCGAAGCAATGGATGCCTGGCAGCTGGTACATATGCTGATATGTTGCGTTGAATTGAGGAGGGATCTAATAACATACTCACATGTGTGTTAGGTAAATACAACGCGTCAGGGTATGTATAATACTTACATGTGTACACATCACTGTATACCGAACGAAGGTTCAAAGATGTTTCACTCTTCAATTTTTCGCACATGGGTGAATATGTATCTGCATTTACATTCTTTGTGAAACTGTAGACTTATTTGCCAGGCAATATACTGCTTTGTTATTGAAAGGAAAACACGGATAATGCAATATTCTTTTCATCGCGTCACATCGATTCAAAAAGTGCTTTCAGAATATACGGAAGTTTATTTATTGCTCTTAGGAACGAAGTCATATATTTCACAAATTTTACTATATCTTTTCAAGCTTTGTATAACGAGAACAGATTTCTTTAGCAATTTTCGATTTTCCGCAATACAGAGTTTGTAGTTGCAGCAGCCATATCATTATATCCAGGTAACTATGGAGAATAACTGTAATAGTAGTTATGAAGCTAAGCTCAAATTCAGCTGCGATTTTCTCTCAGTGTTGAGAAACGGATCGTTAGGTCTCAACCATCCGAATCGAAAGAAAAAGAAAGTCTTTGGTAGAGGAACCTTCAAAAACAATTATACTCCACACGTGAATAATCGTAAAACCAATAAACAAGGCTGCTAATGACATGGATAATGATAATTTCATCTTCTCTTAACCAAACATCAATGAACTCTGATTTCCTTCCAATAATCATGATCGTTGGTTGTAGTTTGTACTTGAAAACACCATATGTCGACTCATGTCAACCTCCTCCTCTCCCTCCATTTCGTCACCATTGGCAACAGTTCAATTTCCATCAGACCACCCATCTGCCAGACGGACCCTTCTACTTGTTAGTGATAATCGTGATCAATGCATGTTCACAATCACATATGAATTCATGAGATAGAATAGCAGATAAGGGAGACTACCGCGTTAGGAAAAAATGAGACTCCTGGTAGAGCTACAAGTATTATAAAAAAAGGAATCCACTTCAACATACAACGATAAATTTTCCAATAAAACGAAATCATTCACGACGAATAAAGGCACATTCGCTAACCTCTCTTGACAGGTGCTAACTAGCTAGCGAAATTATAGCAATTATCATGCAAACAGATGAACACCGCTTTATCGATCACCTCACACACATCCAAAATGTTATTCAAGTATTCTTCATATACACACTCTTCCACGATATTTATGTAAATTCAAATATACCCACGATAAAATATGGTTGGCACATATTTGGATCACCGAGAAAGATAATATTCAAACCTCTCTAATCTCGAAACTCATGTGTTACAATGGTATGTATAACACGGGCATACGTCATACATGAAACCAACGCTGCTGGTTTACTTCGGTGAAACAAACAAACCTCTCCTGTACACATTCACGTATATGAACGACGCTTTTGGTATCAGCACAATCCATTTGTCGTAGTAATGTTGATACTACACAAGTTACCCCAGAGTCCTTTGTCCCGACCTGACTCACCCGCTTTCTGGATACGTCGAGAAAAAGTTGAAAGGCTTTTGCATATACCTTATGTACATCCACCGTTTCACATGGAAAGAATTTTACCAGATGCACACTCTTTAGAAGTTATTCAAAAAGTTTATGCCTCTTTCCACTTTGATATCGTTCGTACAACCTGTACCACTTGAAACAGATAAAATATTTAAGGAAAAATGTTCTTTGAAAGAATTACGTCTTTGTACGGATGGTTTTTTTCAAAGGCGTGGGCATTGAAAATTCAGTTTCAATGCACCGCGCAAAGAAATCAGTGAAATTTCATATTTCTCTGTTGAAAGATCAAAAAGATATTTAAATGGAACTATCATAAATCCCTTTCTACGTAGAAAAATTCTCAAGATGTTGAAAGAAAGGAAGAGGAAAATCTCAAACGTTGCCTGCATCTTTCATGATCGAATTGACGTACGATCTCTCACACTTTTAAAATAAGGATTTACAGAGAGAAAGGATACAAAAGATTTTACGAACGGAATAAAGAATCATTATCTTCCTGTCTCCCTATTGTGACCTGTAATCTTTTTGGCATGGGTCGTCAAAATTAAACTCCTAACTGTGGCACTCTTAAAAAAGCTTCGGACAGGATTCCTTTTAATAGTTTCGTATGATAACAGAAGTGGTTGCAATAAGGCATCGCCAAACCTTGTATACACACGGAAGTAATTCTAAAACTATTAGGTGTTTGACGATTCCAGATATTCAAATGACTCATCTGGTTTAGCTGATCGGTATCTCATCGGGAAAGAAGGATTACGGTTAGAAAGGCTTTTTCCAAGAGTTTTATAAATGAGGTGCAAGTCAAAAGAGATCGAACGATAATTTAGGAAATTTAATCCATCCATTGAGAGCTGAATAATTCTTGGAAAGGAATTATTTCAATTCACAAACGGACAGTATTGAATAAGGGGGAAGATATGTATGACTTGAAATTTAAAATTTAATGAGATCATTCAATTTTTCCAGTACACGGAAAAACCGAATGCATGAATATTTAGAAGAATGACTTTGAATTTAGGAAAAAAGAGGATCATTGAGGAATATTCGTAGTAAATTTACCAGGTTCCACTTTGAAAAATGACAATGCAACGATCAAACTTTGATACACGGAGAAAATTGGTATAGTAAAATATGGACGGATCGACCATTTGGTCCCTATAATCAATCGCATCGTTATTCTAACTGAACGCATCGTTGGTTCAACTAAGCGTATCGTAATTTCGATTGAGCCGTTTAATTATTTTGATTCCGCAGTTTGGTCTGTCCGTATTTGATTATTTGCTTAGTGATGATCACTATTTCTTTTTCTCCTTGTATTAATTCTCACTACGAATTTTCGGTAAATTCCCGTCGTAAAGTCGTTTTTCTACATATTAAAAGCACTGTGAAAAAAAATACTTCCAAAACTGCCAAAAAAAATTTGGCAGTTTTTCACATAAACTTTCTTTGGAAATTATCGTAAAAAAGTTTGTAAATATTAAAATAAGTTTTATGATTTCACGGAGATTTTCGAAACTTCCCAAACTTTTGTTTGACAATTCACAAAGAAAATTTGGAAATGATTTTTCCAAAACAAGGTTGTGAATTCCCGAGCATTTTTGTTTGGAATTCAACAACTTCTTTTTACAATAAACTGTTTATCATTAATAAACTCGGATTTTTTAAAGGATCTCATCTTTACACTGAGAATCCGATTCCTTAGATTTAAAGAAAATTTCTTTGCCTTCATTCTGATAAATCTTGTTTTCAATGGAAAAGATAGTTCATTCCACCGAGAGAATTTTTCATTGAATTGAAATATATTTCTGTCTCAATTTGAAAATTTTTTGTTTCAATCCGATGAAGAATTTTTCTATTGAAAATAATATTCATCAGAATGAGGGCAAAGAAAATTTTCTTTCAATCTAAAAAATTGGGTTCTCAGTGTAGTTTATTGTCGTATTTTATTCACATGGTTTTAGAGAATTCATCCTTCTCAACAGAGAATACGGAATATTTTTAAAAATAAACTCAAAATCTGAAACATTACCTATATTTTGTTTCATCTACGATCGGAAGAATACTAATCATAACAAACTTCAAAGAAGTATTTGAAAGGTACTTCAATTGTCAATAAAGAAATTAAAAATTGGACATAGATGAATCCAAAATGAATTCATGATCAAGAATAATTTTCTCCAGCTAAATTGGTCAAATAATCCACTGTGCGTCGACACACGCAGAGAAAAGTTACCTAAAAAATGACTACACTTTACAGTAAAGTAGGGACAAAATCACATTTTGGGGTCATGTATTACATTTTGTCATTGAAATTACTGTACTTTCTATCAATAAATAACAGGATTCTGTCACTCTTTACTAGAAAGTACAGTAAAGAATATTTATCCTTGATACAAGAAAATTTTTCTGGAATTGAGAATAGATTTCTTGAAATGAGAAAATATTTTCTTGATTCAACGAAATTTCTCTAGAGCCTACAACATATCAGCTATAATCGAGAATATGTATTCTTAAAAATATTGAAGTATACATTCTCTTGATATCAGTAATTATTTCTCTCAGTGTACTGTAAAGTGTAGTCATTTTTTAGGTAACTTTTCTCTACGTGTAAGCAAGAATTCTTTCGGGAGGAAATCCATGAATTGAGACACGAAACTGGGTCAGTGGCAAAAAGTACTGGGGAATAACGAAGAATATTTTTATGATTAATAGTGCAGCGTTTTCTTTTGTAGAATGAAATTCGAGAAGTCGGAAAAATGGCATTATTTTTGCATCCACCTAATACATCGGTATGCAATATGTACCTTCAAGATAATCGATGTTTGTTTATAATTTTATGTTGGTATTAAAACTACCTTTGACGAAATACGAAAGTAATGGATGTTCATTCATAAGGGCATACATACAGCAATGCGCTGTTTTTTTCATCCAGTATAAGATCGGGTATTGATTTGAACCAAAAAAAAACATGAAAAATAAAATCTTCCCAAGTGGGATTGCGAATACTGGTTGAAGAAAAATCACAAATTAAACCCCGACGTTTGTAAGCATATTTTCAGAATCAAACAAACCTGCTTAATGAAACTGCACGAAATATTATGTGAGAAATAAAAAGACGTAGAACTTACGGAATGAATTCAATCGATAACTCGAAGGAAAATAATTCGAAAAAGAATTTAGAGTACAACCCAATCAATAATCGGAGAATATTCACACGTACACATTTTTTAACATCACATCTTCAAGTTTGACTGACGTCAGCATGATTCTAGATTGAAAACCAGATTAAAAAACTACAGACTTCCAGCAGTTTCTCAATGTTTTTCAAGCATCCGCAAGAATTCGCATAATACATCATTATTTTTCCTCGCTAATTGGGATTATCGAAATAACGAGTGGATAATACGTGAATTTTCGAAATTTATATGGATAGCATTGAGAAGAAATGAACGTTCCAAGTTGTTACACGATTAGATAATTTGTATACGTATACACATTTATACCAGCGCGAAGAGATTTTTAATTTCCAATTCTTCATGAACAGTTGGAAACCTATATGAATAAAATATGATTCCGCTCGTTGAATAATTCAAACGCATCTTTCTCAGTTGTAAGTGGAGTGTCCTAAGGATGAATCGTATGGCGTGTTGCAAGTCATTACATTATAAATGTACTTGTAACTCATGTTCCCTTAGGCAGAAGAGATCGATCCTTCAACATAAGTTAAGACTTAGAACATGTTGGTTGGTAGTAGCACCAGCAGCGAGGGATTGTCACGTACAATTTATCACTCACGTCAGGCTTGAGCTGTGAGTTAGTAGAGTAGGACATCGAAGGCTCTTCAGGTTGAGTTCTCGTGGATGTTACAATATTCTTCCAAGAGCAGAGAAGTAATGGAAAATACAAAAAAGGTAAAGCCAACTGGAAGAGAGCGATGGACGAACCAACCAACACCCCTGCTGCGACTCTGTCGAAAATGAGATACGATCGATTTTAGAAATTTTTCCCTCTCAAGGTGTTCACTCGATCTTTTATTTTCAAAACTAAATCTTTCCTGCGATGCCAACCATGAGATAAGTCTGTGGAGACAGTCCGAAGTTTCTTTCCAACGAATTTTAAAAAATAATTCCCTGATTTTTCAAATGATAAATGTGTTTCTATCGAATGATTCGATCTGATGTTCTTAGTTTAACCAAATTTCATGTCAATTCTTCCAATAAAAAAAAACCTGAAAGTATGGTTGTTTTTAAATAATTATATTATACGTTACGTGTCGATGTAATGAATGCCAACATTTTATTCTTCATACATCCAAAAGGATCAGCTAGAATCGATGTTCCTACAAGATGTTTTTTCTCACGTCAGTTTTGAAAGTAGCGAAATCTTCAAACTATCACTTCATCGGATATAAATTATTTCCAACATGAATTATTCAAAATTATACATTATCCTCTGAGTAAAAAAAAAAGCAATACAGCGAATGTTCATCGCAATTTGATTGATAATTTGTTCAGATAACATCAAAGGTATGCAAATGATTTATATGAACGAAAATTTATAGACTTGAAAACTGATACTCTCAAGAAAAAATCAAATAAGAACCAACGAATCTTCACCATTTTTTCGCCTTCTCCTTTTTCTAGGAATCATTTGCGAGTCGTATATTCGATTGCTATCTCCTTCTGAGAATAACGAATGTTCAGCTCGTGCCACGGAGGATTAATAATATCTTTTTTCTTTTTTATTCTCATCTTTTTCAACGATTTCGAACCATTCAATTTATGAAAAATCATAAAAGAAACATCATTTTCATCGTTCCAGGAGAGAAGGTATCGTATTAATTATGTGACTTATGTGGAATTATTTGCATACTTATATGGGTTTTTGAAGGATTCAAATTGAGGGCATTCGTTTCAGGATACCGTGAAGAAATCTATATATAGACAACTGTAAACCGGTTGCAATCGACTTCCTGGGGGAAGGACTCTGTCTGTTTTATAACGAGCCTCTGCCATCGGATGCACCATGGATAATGAGAAAAAAAAACAGCCGTGCAAAATTATGTGTCAAGTGTCGGGTGATTTTTGATTATTCTTATTTTTTATTTCGAAAAACGATTATGTCGATATGATACAATTCTTATATAACTGATCGAGAAGCTATTGGATTTTGTACAGAGCAGATTTTATTGGTTGCAATAATTTTTTCCTCTGTACATCTATTTTTTGTTATTATTATCATTGCGAATGAAGGGAGAATTTTTTCATTTCAAACTTCAAAGAGACTGCTATGTAACGAGGACGTGAGCTTTAAGCTTTCTATCCCCCTGGAATGGCATTTTTGTACTTTTATACTTTCGTCAAACAAAATGAGAAATATGTGTTTGAATGACCTTTTTTCACGTTTCTCACAGTTTAACCCCCTTTTTTTTGTTTTTGATGAATCATTTTAGGAACAAGTCGATCCTAAAGCAACAATCAACTCGGCACTTACCTTTTGAGTTTTGTGCATTTTTTTATATGATGAATTTCATATGACCCTAAAGAATTTTAGAGTGAAAAATTTGTATCACATAAATTTGATCGAATTTCAACTTCTGGTTGCTCATACTTATTTTTCTCTATTTGTAATTTGAAAAAAAAAAAAAAGATAATATCCATCAATTTTTTGTTTCATTCAATGGGGTACACACTTTAAACTCCAGTGATTCTATCTCCCTTTTGAAGAGAACAGCCCTTTGAATTGATACGATTGATTTTAACAAGCATCTGGCTTATGAAAGGGATGAATCGTCGAGTATTTTGAAAAATATTCAATAAAATATTCAGTGAAATAACAGAAAAAAAACTTCATTGGATAGAAGAAAAGTGCTGAATGTTTATCACGCCAACTCAAAAGATAGCACGTGTAACGTAGACACTCGACTATGGGAGAGAGAAGAGAAAAAGAGCAGCGCATTTTTCTTATCCTACAAAGGTCTTTTGGCCCCTTACATAAAATGACTTGGCAAATGTGATATTCAAGAACCTGTTTGGATAAATATTTCCTGACAAATGGGACAAACGATAACCAATCACATCCTTAAAATTTCTGTTTACTTTTCTCCTCATCACTCTACAAAGAACGTCGGGGACAACGTATTCGTCAGTTCAAAATGACAATGCATTAAATAAACCACCATTGGGGGATCAAGTGAGATTCCTACGTTGAACCTATAGTACCCACGTTGGAGTACAATGCAAATATAATACCCTGTGGAGATAAGTGTTTGAATTTCGTACACTTCTGGTGTCTGTTTTAAATTCTTTTTATACGTTTATAGTATTATACAGTCATCGTACACCGTTCAAAATGTTGTATTGAAAAATTAACATACAGAATTGCCAAACTTGTGTTGTCATATTTCAAGATGAATTGCGAATGTTTGTTGGAAATACACAAAATTTGAAGAAAAATTATCTGCCACCATCAGACACTCTATAAATAAAATCAGGGTAAAAAAAGGACCCTACAACTTATAAAATATAACACACAAAGGATGTACGATCATATTTTACGACTTTCAAGTTTTTTTTGAAAATACGTTTCGTGTCTCGAGTAAACAACGAACCAAGAGAAAAAGAGAAAGAGAACCGCGCAAAGCACACAAACTTGTTTCAAGAAGAAAATCTACGGGGGTCCTGAGTCAGCCTCGACAAGACCCCTTCATGTAAATGTCCAAGAACCAACGCAGCACGATGTCGCCTCCCGACACCAGTGAGTACTGTGTGTTTCATCAACCATCAAACATCGCGTTACCAGTTCAATCGTTCTAATTCACCACGTGGATAAAAAGAATGGACAAACATGGTTGCTTTGTTGATGGAAAAAATAGTTTTTATTTCCCTCCATTCGGAACAACCGGCCTTTATGAGTCCTAAATATTCATGTTCGAGTGAAGTTGTATCGATGGATGCCAGACAATGCTTAGTTATCCATGGAATAAAAATTGTGAAGCAATTATATCTTGTCGTGGGAGGAATTATAAAAGGGCGGGAGAGAAAGAGGAAGATACAATGACGATATCAAAGGAGGAGAAAAGACGAATACCAGAGTGTATAGGCTATAATGGAAGGTAGATTGACAAATGAGAGACAATAGAAAATGACGAAGAGGACATGGATGACAGAAAGAGTGAGGAAGTGACGAACGAAATGAGTGGGTGAGAGGAGGAGATTGAGACAAGGAAAGGAGAAACGAGTGAACGCGAGTGTTTTATAGAGGAAGTGAGAAAGGAAGAATGAGGGAAGAGTAAACTGAAATAAAACGGAATAATAAAATGAGAAGAGTATTAAGAAATGTAATGAAATGAATGAGTGAGAAGAGAATAACAGGTAAAAGAGAGATTATGCATAGCAGGAAATGAAAATGATTAAATGGAGGGATGAGTGAGTGCGAATGGAAGAATAAGAGTAGATAATTTAAAGATAGAGTGCACATAAATGATTCTATTATCATCTCATAATTGCTGAAGCAAAAAAGTGTCTCCATATTACAGTAATATTTTTGACAGCGATAAAATATTCTCTCTCGTAATTCAATGAAATAGACACCCTCTGGATTCAATAAATAATGCTTATTTTATACATTCTTTTTCACATGGAGTTATCTCGAGTTCCATTGACCTTGATGATTCTCCTCTGTCACACAAATATAGCTGAACTTTTTTCATACCATTCATCTTACGTTGGGAGGAATTCTGAGAAATGGTGTTATTAAAAGACTGAAAAACTTTTCAAGCCTTTTTTCCACGTAGTTTATATAAACCTGATCCGAAGTCATACGAAATTGCACTGATGCTAAACAATTTCTATTTCATACAACTCCAGGACTATCTTATCCTTTTTAGGTGATCTAGGTACTAGATCTGAATCTATTACGAACTTTGACGATATTGCAAATATTCGATTGTTTTGTAACAAAATAACTGAGATAACTTGATTTTTCGGAATATTTGTATACAAGGAAGGATGGAATTTCCTGTCCGAGAACTCAATCATCCGACTCACAGTCAATTGAACAATTTCTTCAAATTAAAATTAGAAAAAAAAGCAGGCATTCTAAATGTAGTAGATGTGAGTTGTGATGCTTAGTTTGAAAAACGTTCAACAGTATATATAGAGGTATCGTTGTGTGGAGGTATATGTATATAAAACATATACATATTGGAAGAAGAACTCAAGGCGCGGATCTTAACGAGGAGTCGAAGATTGATGCGGACAGAGGCGCAGCATCTACTGGTTGGGTGTTGTTGGTCCATCTAGAAATCATGTACATGTACATTTTCCTTTTCTCCCTTTATGCTCGTACTTCATCACTCTCTGCCAGTTTCTCTTATGCTTGCGTAGACTAACACCGATGTACATCAGAGTATCTATACAATATGCCTTTCCCGTTCATATCTCATTTCAAGTCGGCCGTACAAGCATTATTCTTAAATTTATGAGTGCTAGAACGAAGAACAACCAGAATTATTATAGCGAATAATATTGATCCCGATTAAAAACATTTCTAAAAGGTGAAAAACCGCTTGTAACGATTAGTTGGCTTTCTAGTAATAAAATTTATGGAAGAGGTATTGTATTCATATTTGCGTTAAAATTTTGGTTTGCGTCAATGGATTTGTTTTTTCACAAATGTTATTCGAGCGTGAAAGTAATCAATGTTCATGAACAATGAATTATAAATGATATTTCAAAAATATCATGGACGTGTTCATTTGTTTTCAACATTATTCAAGTATCCGTTAAGAGGATACCAGAGTTACCATCGGAGGAAGGGTTTTTGCAACAACATATTCGAGACTGAATTCACGAATGATTCTTTGAACCTTTACCTACGTGTGTATAGAGTCGAATTTTTCATTTCGGAAATTCATGTCGTGAGGAAACTTTGTTACCATAAAGAATATACACTGAGAGAAATTTCCATAGTCAATGTCACTAAAACATTTCAACTAAACATTCCTAATGAGAGCTACTAAAAGTTTAGTTGATTCAACCAAAAAAGTATAGTTGATTCATCACTTAGTTCTGTCGACTATATTTCTTGGTTAAATCAATCAAATTTACAGTAGCTTGTACTAGGAATATTTGGTTGAGGCGTTTTAGTTACAGTAACCTCAAAACTTTCTCTCAGTGCACCCTTCAAGTACGGAAGAGTGAAAATTCCACTCGAACGGAAAAATAGGTTTGCTAAAATTCTGCTCTTTTGGAGTGAAAATTCAATCTTGAGGTAGCTAGAAGGGAACCTATCTTTCCGTTCGAGTGAAAATCTTACTCTTCGCAATTCAGAGAGCACAGAAAAAAGGACTTGTTGGATCTAAGAAATTATTATTTGAATAGGTCCATAAACATTTTTCGGAAGATAACACAACCCTTCTAGGTTGAATTTACGTCCATTGTACGTGAATTCACGTTCAATGGATCTCCAAATGTCCGGAAGTTGAATATACACTGTAAAAAATGTGCGAAGTTTCCTTCACACTGTTGGTGGGTTTCATCCCCTCATCGTGGGGGAATAGTTTTTCCATCAAAATTGAGGGATTTTCCACTACTTTGAGAAATCACTTTGTTTTTTGGGTGTTGAATTCTCCACAAATGGATGGAAAGTCCACCAAATTATGATGTAAAATTCCCCTTCTATAGAGGAACTTCACTGTCGCCATTTTTTGAGGAAAATTTCACAATCATTCTTTACAGTGTACCTGTATTGAACGTTTTTTGAACCTTCATGTCCTGTTGGGGTGAAAATCTTTTTATCCAAGGAAAAACTTGGCAATTATTGTTAAGAATGTGTTCGAGGTTCACATATAATATATTTATTTACATTTTCGCTACACCGAAAAAACAATTTATTTGATCAAAGGAGCTGAAGTTAGTTGTGAAAATTAGTTCTGAGTAATAAAAGAATAGAAGCCGGTAATAAAAGCTGTAGTCAGCTAAAGTCAGAGAAATTGAATTTGAATTTAGTTGAACCAACCCGTTTCAGTTATCCAAATATCAACAACTGTATCTAGTTGCTGGAACTAATTTGGAATAAGGGTGACTAATTATTTTCTTCGGTCTAATGCGCCATCAACTGACTAATAATTCATTGCATTCAAATAAAATAACGCAATATTCGAGTATCAATTCTTATAAATATCACAAGTACACTGAGAGAAATTTCTCAGTGAAAAAGCTCCTAGAAATTTGATTAAATCAACCAAGAGAATATCATTGATACAATTAAACAATAAATCAAATTTTTAATAGTTCTCATTAAGGATGTTCAGTTGAGATGTTTTAGTCACAATAACCGTGGAGATTTCTCTCAGCGTAGACTGAAAATACAATTGGTTCCAGCCAAACAAAATTTCGGTTGAAATGAACGCAAAGAAACTTTTTGGTTGGCTGAAATAAAATTTGTTTGGAATGAACGAAATTCGGCTCACAATAATGAACAGTTTCTTACAGACGAATAAATTTTATTCGTCCTCAACAAATTCTATTTAAGCCAATCAAAAAAGTTTCTTTGCATTCATTTCAACCAGAATTTTGTTTGGCTGAAACACATGGAGTTTTCAGTGTGTACTTATAACAAAATATGGTGTATTTATATATAAAAAATATTTGGATTTTTCTCATAGGCGAGGGTGTAAAAACTTCTACTCTGATATACTGTTTCAAATTTAAGGGGAGGTGCTCATCTAGCAACCCCAAAATATGGCGATTTTCTCGAATTTCTTTTTTTTCATGGAAGGAAGTAAATAAAGAACTCAAGGGTTTTCGCACTTGTTAATTGAGTCTTTGAGTACATACAAAAATTTTTCTCAGTAAAAAATAATGCCATGGAAATTGTTGGTACGTATTGAAACATGACTATTAAAAAAAACAGTGATCACTCGGGCGCCACTATAGCACTCACAAAAATTATCAGGAATCAAAAATCCCCAAATTTTTATGAAATATATTATATTTGTTGGAGGTTGTACCAATAAAACCAATGAAAAATCCAAAATTCAAAAAAATGACAGACATGTAAACTTTTGGTAGCGTTTTTTCACCTCTTTTTTGCTTTTTAAAGTGCTATAAGAAGAAAAAAAAGGCAAATGCCATCTCCATCTAGGTTCATCCTCTGACAAATTCCATCAGCTTCAAAACAAAAAAAAACAAGAGCGATCCGTTCAGTAGTTTTTGAGATATCGTGGAGCCAAACTTGAAAAACATGGTTTCGAGAAAACGCCTTTAAAATTTCGGGATACGGATCCTTTAACTTGAGAAAATTTTTTTCATGTACTTTAAGACCCATTTAATGAGTTTCAAATAACTCGAGTTCTTAATTTACTTCCTCCTCGAGAAAAAACATTCGAGAAAATCACCTTATTTCGGAATTCGCTTGATGAGAACCTCCCCTTAAAATATTATGTCATACTTTGTTAAGGGAATTATGATAACTTATAATTTTCTCGACTATTGATTAAATCGTTCCGAAGTATATTTGATCCTGATTATAATTTGTTATTGGGGTTTTCGAGGCAAAACCGCATTGGGTTCAATCGTGGAATCAAAATTATTTTTTGAGTTTTGAACTGTCCCTTGATGTTAAAAATTTTGATTATGGACAGCAAAAGTTTTCTTTTACTTTTTGCATGCAGTTTGCAAACTTGAATGGAGATATTTTATCAACGAAATATTACGTAAAGGCGAGTAAAACGGAAACACAGAAGCGTTTGAACGAATTTTGAAATCCAAGTGATTTTATTTCACTCTACTCGAAGGGTAATTTATTTGGAGAGATTAGCATTTTATTCGTAAACAAGAACTATTCGGAAAAATCAGACAATAACTTATAACATACCTCCTGATCATTGCCAGCTGTGATGGTAAAAATCGAGATTGATTTGGATTTTTATCTGACAATGGTTACAAGTTATGTTATAAGTTATTGTCTGATTTTTTCGAATAGTCCTAGTTGACGAATAAAATGGTAATCTTTCCAAATAAATTTCTCTCCGTGTACTACAAAAAAAAAAGTTCATTCCAATGTTTCTATTATAATCACTACTTGGTGAAATCAAGAAACGTTTGAATGAATTGTTATCTGCAGTCGAGAAGAACAAAGTCACTCGGATTTTGAAAATACATTTAATTGACAAATTTTTTATTTGTATATGCATTACGGTTGTAGACCAGAAATATAAATATGTCTTATTTACAATTAAGTGTTTTTAAAAAGAATTAATTGCGTCTGATACGCGATATCGATGACTATCAATTTATCCCATAAAATCATTACTTTCCACATTGTCTGTTTATTTGCTAAGCACTCTTGACAATTTTCCAAGTAAACCACGAAAGAATGATAAAACCGATTAAGTAAGAACCGCATTCGCATCCTCCAAACATATTATAAAAGCGTCTCCGTGAATACACCGAGCGCACCTTCGTGAAACCTTCCGGTGTTGAATCAAGTATACGGAACGATGATAATTTATTTGATTTTACATGCCCACCAATGTCTACGACACTGGGCGTGCATAAACGTTTTCACGGGGTCTTGGCGGGACCTTTGAAGCAAGCCCCACTCCGCGGGTAACATCAAGATGGGCCTGTCAGGCCCTAACCAGCTAAGGTCGGGGTCTCGAGGAACAGCTTACACAGACGAAAACCAGTCACCACGTTCGTTCATATATTCGAGGTCGTTCCTAAAGCTACAACTACATGCACCCTGCCGTCCCGTAAACTCCGTATACACACATACTCAACAGTTTTTGTATTTTGACAACGAACATTTGATGAAAAGTCTTCGTAGAGATAATATGAATTTCAACTTATAGTTTCCTACCTGTTCGGGATGAAATTTTAATACGATCCCTAGCGGTTTTAAAAACAAATCAAATAAACAACATTTCATTTCAGTTGAATTGTTTTTAATATATTCACGGAGAAAAAGATCTACTAAAAAATACCATACTTCATAGTGTTCGAGCATCAGTCTTGTCCAGATCAAATTATTTACATGAAAATATCTACAAAAGTAGTATAGGTACTTCTTCGGAAAACTCCAAGCCAGTATGGTAAGTACTTTTAGAGGTATTTTCACGTAAATAATTTGATCTGGACAAGACTGATGCTCAAACACTATAAATTATGGTACTTCTTAGCAGACCTTTTTTCTCCGTGTTGTTTTAATGGATGAATGCGAACCAATTTCTGAAACGAATGGCGAATAAATTTCATATAATTTTGCATCTCTTTTACTGTGAATAATTTCAACCCCTCGATGTTTATTTTATTTGGCTACCGTGAAATTGAAGTTATGGATCGAATACGTGCTTTATTCGAAAGATAATGACGTTGATGACTAATGATATGTTTCGGAAATACAGAGCAGGTGTATTACGCCGGGCGCCATTATATCTAGTACTGTAATGAATCTCGTCTGCTTGGTAATTAATTGCCAGAGGTAAGGAATTGAATTTCAATGGAAAATACTTTCGAATGCTGGTAACAAAGTGAACGGTAGGTATCGAATCATATTGTTGAAGTTTCGATTGATAATTTCAATTTTGAACAAATTTACGCCGAGAAAAATATCATCGTATACAAATTCTGACTGTAATTGCCCTCGATTACTGATTTTTTTTACCATCCGCTGTGAGAAAAGATGGTTCAGTATTGGTCATTTACTATCACTGATGGTCAAAAACTGTCAATGTCCCTGTCTTACGGAGAAAAATAGGACTTTGTGAAATGAAGTTCCTTTCAGATGACACGTGTCATCTGGAAACACATATTATATGAATTTTTTTCATTCTAAGTTTAACCTTCACCTATGTAACGAATCATCCACAAAATGTATGCAATGATTATTTTAAAATGATTAGATTTCATAGCTCTACAAAACTACCTATTATAAACATATAAATTTACAAATCATCATCTGAACAAGTTCCTTGTTTTCCTTATATCATATATATTACACTAAAAGTAAAATAAGCGAGAAAAATTGCAGTTTGCGAACGTAAATGCAATAATTCCATTATCTTCTGAACAATATTACATCAAGATATTGTATATTGTACCTAAAATTGTCGATTTAAAGACCCGAGGCGATCAGTTTCCGCCCAGCACAGTCAATTTTTACAATTTTCTTTTTTCCGTAAACAAAAACAATTATTACTTTTGTAAACATTCAATAGATTTAGTTATTTTCTTTCCAATCATTTTTAAATCTCTATCCAACATCGCATATAAGAATGATATAATTGAAAGCAAATCTCTAAATGTTGTAGTTCGTCATGTAGATTGTGCACACATTTCACGTGCCACGAAGGAGGGTACATATTCCAACTGATAATGATACGCGTTAATTAAAATTAATTGATCAGTAGATGCCTGAGAAGGAAAAATGACTTCCCTCTTCATAACAAATTCACCGAAGAGCAATGAGAATAATGAATCATCTGTTATAAATCTCTTCCCTCGAGTTCTCATGAAATTGAAAATGTGTCTGTGATGAAAGTCACCCAATTAATTGTTCATATGATACTTTTCTCGTTAAACTGTTCATCAACTCAGAACTACGAGGATGAATATTCGATATCAAGTTATAACAAATTAATAAAGAAAATTCTTCCTTTCTACCAAAAGAATTAACTTTTTCAAGCATAATTCTCATTACCGCAATAAATAATCATTGTTTTTTTATTGTTTGTAATAAATAAATCCGTGTAATTCGAGTTATGCAATATTTCAATGATCAATCGTAATCGAAGAACCTGTATTTCGAAAATCATTGAAACCACAACGGAGGGACATTAAATATGAATTGAGGTGAAAAATGAGTGTTCGACCCTTCGAAAAATCCTGATCCTTGGGACACGCTCAATTTCTCAGCACGAAAGACCGTGAATGTACGAAGACTTTCGTCGTATTATTATCTCTAAAAACGAGAAGAAAATTCAATATGGTGAGAAATTCGTAATCGGAAACCATTGGGAGTTCAAGTTGTATCTACGGCCTTCCAGGAAATATCTGTGGAAATAAAATACGTTATTGAGGAGTCTCGGAAAACTCGAGGCTATCTAGAAGATCATCTTTGATCGTTTGGAAGGTTTCTGTTTCTTTTATTCTTTCACTTCACTAAAAACTTCCCATAGAACTTTTCCAATAATTTTTCATAGCGCTTGTACTATTTGAACGAGAATTTCGAAGTAAATCACTTGGAAAGTGAGTTAATGTTCAAGTGCTTGGAACTTTGATTTACATAAACTCGGTAAATGTAATCAACATTGAGATATCGTATCTTACATTTAGGATTCAAGGTACAAAAAGATGATGAAAATTATGCACGAGGTTTCGTTTTTTCGTTCTCTAGGTTATCTAAGTTATACCAGTGGGTGAAGAAGAAAAGAATGAAGAAAGGAAACGAAAGTAACAAAAAGTTATACATGGGAGAGTAAAGAAATAAGGCAACAAGAATGAAGAAGAGTGGACTGTCGATTATTCGGTGTCTAAATAAACTAGAAACGATCCTGTAGTGCCGCACCCCGCCGTTTTCAGCATTCTAACCGAGCTTTAACAAGGACCTCGTTATAATAATTTATTCCATCTTCTGTGTACCGCGTGCACTCGGTCATAAAGGATAAAAAGATTCTAAAGTAAAGGTAATATTTCATACTGATATATTCTATTTCACAAATGTTCATTTTGATATATTATTGTTATCGTTTGTAAACGCAGTTCAAACGGGAGAAATTTTTTCAAATAAACAACTCTACATAAATTTGAATAAATATTGTGATTTAAGTAATGCCAAGCACACTTCGCTAAGTTCAAAACATTGTTTTCCGACGCCTACGGTACAAGAATATCAAACAAAATAGAAAAAATCTACTAAGAGGCTTGACAAATTCATGAGGAGGAGGACAGTAGATACTGTAAATCTATGTAATCATTGGAATTCAACACCTGTATCTCGATGGAAGTTTTAGATCGATCAGATTCAAAAACGATTTAGTTATCCTACTACACAACTGCTGTTGAAACTGAAACAAACGCATGTAAATTTATACGTGTTCCAACACGATTGTGATAGGAATTTTTTTTCCAGAGTTTGAACATTTTAATTTTTCAACAGGTTACTCACTCGTTGGTTTTGGGAATTCATTCGATTCACGTTGATCAATGAACTGTTTATCGATTCTTCTTTCGTAGGAAAAGAATTCCTCTATTCGTTCTCAACCCCAACCAATAGTTGTTAATTCAAAACTATTCACATTTTAAAGTTAGACAATCCCTAAAGAAACAAGATATGTTGGGATGACAAGTAACAATTCGTTTCGACTATTATTGACTATCTTGAAACTGAATATTCGTCTGACAAATGATTTCTTCCAAAATTAAATTGGAGTTCAAAAATAACAAACCAGTATAGTTTGAAATGGTTTCACGTTTCCCCCTTTTATGTGAACAAGAGGAAGTAATTTAAGAACGCAAAGGGAATTTTCCAATCATAGACAGATCTGTGTGTGTGTTCACGGACAACGAGGTAAAATTCTAGTCTTATATTTTCTCTCTTAAGAAACTTCAGTTGGAAATCCGAGCTAAAATGTTCATTTTAGTTCGTTAAATAGACCTGGAGTAGACCTGTTGCGACTATCCTGCTTTATCGTGCGGTACTGTTGTAGTCGTAGGGCTAACACAAAGAGTTTAAACTGGACCGCACTATGACTGCAACATTACCGCATAGCCGAATTTATTATTTTAGCTCGGGAAATATTCAAGGGAATCATTTTTACGATTAATTTGAGAGCAAATTTGATCATTTGTTGTTATATACGAGTCGAATTCTGAAAATAACAAATATTACAAGTCTTCCATTCCTTTCCTCTCATGAATAATTAATGCTGAACTAAGTTGTACACCACTTAGTATTGTGCATTAGAGTGAATGTTGTGCAATTGAAGTATAAACTGCCGAGTACAAGTTCAATGCATTCATAATCATTTTCTGATAAACTGATGCAGATATTGTTCTATTTCACATATTATATTTGAAAATGTCATAATTTTTCTTCATTCGGCATGATGGAATTTTATTGAAGATAAAAAAACAAGTGGAGTAGTTCATAACGAGGTAATGTTTATAAAATACATATTAACATCATATTATTCAACTGATTCAATCATCTACCGCTCAACTACATTGTTGGGAACAAATTTGTAATGTATCTCAAGTTAAATACATACGAATAACTTTCACTTTCTCATAACGGATACAAGTTATTATATTCCCACTTGGAATTCACTTTGCACTTTGAAGGATATTATAATCCTGTGGTGGTGGATTTTTGACGAATGATTGAAAAAATCCACAAGAATTTGATAAAAGAATGCATTGTGCGAACCCTAGTTGCACTTCGAAAGTTACATTCAGCTTCTTCGCTGACCTGAAATTTCTATTCATATGCAGAAATATAATTTCCATTGTGTAGGTACGAATTTGTCTGTATGAAAACATTAAAATATTTTAAAATTTTTAAGAAATCTGTTCATCAGCTTTTCTGTAGAAATATTTTGCACCTCCTAATAGGAACTAAAATTTCTTTATTCTTCTTCTATTGATAGTTTGGTACAGCAACAAGTTGATCAAAAGCTGAAGATACTCTCCTTTGTCAGTATAATTTTGTAAATTATAATAGAGTAATAAAAAAGACACATCAACTATTCTGATATCTGAAAAAAAACTTAAGAAGAATACAAATAGAATCAAAGTTTTTTATACTCCTGAAGTTTGAATCGTTTATTGAAACGAATTAGTAATGGAATAACGAAATACTCAGCTGTTGGAGTCCCAAAATTGTACAGTCCATTCTTCAAACGATGTTTTCAGTTCCAAATAGTTAATTCGAGAAGATAAATACTTGCAATTGATCAAATTTTGGGAGTTAGAATTTGTATAAACGATTCAAACTTCGCAAGAATGGTGTTTTCAACTTGTCTTCACAATACAATGAAAACAAATGACACAAAACCACAATAAAATATGAATTATCGAATCTTCACTCACCCATTAATTTTCGTACTTCAGCTTGACTGAGGAACAAGTTAAAATAACTTGCACCTGGTTCAACGACAGAAAATAGAAACAATAATGTCAATTTTAGGACCAGCATCGTGTCCACACACCACGTGCCACAGATAAGATAACAATTGCTCACGTATATTTTGTAAACATTAGTCCTCGGTAAGTATTCTCAAAATGCGTGTTTATATAAACAAACATAAATTCATGTGCGTGTACATCAAATTTTTACAATCATCATGATCAATGAATTCAATTAAATTGAAAATCCTTCAAATCATCCACGTGACTTGACGATAAACGGAATTTCATATAGTTCGGATTCAACCGCGCAACATACACTTTGCACAGGAATAACCTCAAACTGTTATGTTGAGTTCTCTTTGACAGCTGTCGCGTGTTTTAAAATGATTTATAGAAGGCTTGTTCGAGTTTCAAACACTTTTCATTCTTCCACAAAGTTTGTTAGATTATATTCTATGTGCGATCGCACAGTCGATGGTATAAACAACAAACAGGAGACGTGAAACCGAATAAAAAACACGCGACGTAAGAATCGAGACGTTGTAGTTACCTCATGAAAGCCACGACTAGTTGTGCGTGCTTCGTGTTCGGTCGCCATCGGCCATGGGTCGTTTAGGGTCGACTCCATGTAAAGCCTGCCACTCGAAACCAGTCGAGTTTGCCCGAATTCGAACGAAGTCCACCCACGAGAGAGTGTTCACGCATAACGTACCGCCAACGCCAAGTTCCACTGTATCAACAAGAATTTACTAAAAAAAAAGGCGCGCGAGGGTAAGGATTTCTGTTTTGAGATTGCTCTAAAGTGATAAAAGGTTCGTTTGAGAGTTAAAAGATTGAAAAAGTTGCGTATATTCGAGAGATTTTACTGTTGAGATGTCAAAGCAGCATCTTCTAACAGTTTTTTTCCTCCTCAAACATGAAATTCGAATTAGTGACGCCGATCCTTTTTTACAAGAAAAGTATTGAGTTTTTATAGATTTGCATGAAATATCGATAAAAATTTGATATATTATTCTGTATCAAAAAGAATTGATCTGTTCAAGAATCGGCATCACTAATTCGAATCGAGTGTGAGGTCGATAAAGTGTTATGATATCTTCAGATTTAATTCATAAATAAATCTTTTAACTGAAACTCATGTACATTTTCTATTTACTGCAGTAAAAAGAGAGAGAGAGAGAGAGAGATGGTTTACTCAGAATAATAAGAATCGTGTTTGAATTAGCTAAACGTTTCTTCTGCAGAAAACAAAGTGGTTCAATGATTGTACAATAATTGATGGGATTCACGCATTAGCCATTCTGATAGTACAACCATTGGTCAATTGTTCATGCATCAATATGTCCATCAGATTGAGCGATCGTGGACTCGTTCGTTCTGTTTTCTGGGTCCATTGCCATGATCTGTTTTTATTCCATCATGCGTTGTAGGAATTATATTGTTTTTTGGAAATATAAGAATAACTACTTTGAATTTCTCACGATTTCTCAGCTTAAGAGAATGTTTTATAATTTGCAGAATTTTTTAGAGCAAGATATTTTTCGAATTTTGATGTGTCAAAGTTGAAAGGATCGACTAGGATATCTCATTCGAAGACATGAAGCTTTGTTTATGACAAATTATATGTCGAATGAAACCCAAAGTCTCTTCGATTGCTGAATAATAATACTTCACGATACTCTGGTTAAAGAAATATATTGAATCCGATATAGGGAGGTTTCATGAGATGTGGCTAGAACGTTATCTGAGATTCATTGAAATTCAGCAAGATGCATTGAGATTGTCATTGAAGAAATTCATAGAGCTGATCAAATTTGATTGATGAATGATTAAATGAGATTCGAGGAGATAAGAATGTCGGAACGTTAATCAAATCTTTTGCTCAAGATTTCTCAACAATACTCAGATATTCTCAAAATATCGTTCTATCCCAGAGAGCACACAAGTTCCTTTTGAGGTCGCAGAGAATTCAGAGTGAAGAATACCTACGGAATTCATTCCTAGGTATGGAGTATTCTAAATGAACACATAGATTTGGTGGGATTCGAAAGATCCTTCTAATCAAAGAATCCTATTTTTCCACATTTCAACAGTCACCCCTAAGGGCATGTGATATTTGCAGTAGAAAATCTTTTATATCAAAAATGTGTCAAGTCTTATATGTACAATATTTTACAAAGTTTCATATAAACTATATGCTTTTACTATATGAAAATATTGATACTGCGAGTATCTCATATCCCTAGTCACCCCTGGTCAAAATATAGTGTAAATTCGCGCAAGAAAATGGCATCTTTACATTCAATTAGCGCGAAATGACCCCCCAGTTAGAAATGAAAATCTGTCGATATTGTTTCCATATCGAATTGATATCCAGCGTATAAAAATTCAATGAAAATCGACCAGTTCGATATCGATTTGATATTATATTGACCTTCGCCTTCTGACTTGACTCTCAGTGTATTTTCGTCCACAATTTTTGCAACATCCCGTGATTTTTTGAACACTTCATTTTCACCAGGGATTCCCATGCAAAAAAGCAATACCAAATCATGTATGCGCATGCGTGATTCATGTACAAACACTTAAGAATTATTCATGATCATATGCGCGACATGTGTGATCTTGCATGCTTCTTCATCAACAGTTTTTATTAAAATTCTATGTTCTATAGAATCTCGAATGATCATGTATGGTTTATATGATCATGCAGCATCATATGGAGCATACACGCAAAAAAATATATATTTCAACAAGTCCCATAATTTATTGAGAATCAGTGCAGGGCTGGGCGAATATTTGAAATGCAATTATATTGAAAAAAAACAGTGTTATATATTTCAGATTTGAAATATGGTTCATTCAACATTTTGTACTTGAAGTGCTTCTTTTAAAATCTTTTGTATTTAATACCTAATATATATGAGAACTGGTCGAAATAGTTGAAAACATTTATTTGAGATCCAAAATAATAAATACTATGGGAAATATGTTTGAAATCTATATTTGTCGATTGTAAAACACAAAATACTAGAGGAAATGTGTTATGAATTCAAAATATGAAGTACTGATTCTATTCCCAATACCTTTTCCGGACAATTATATGTCAAATACTTGTCTAGCTCTTGACCTGTGCCAGTGTGGGACAGATGAAATTATTGACTTCAACATAGCGTCAAAAGTTCTTGTAGAAATACATCCAATTATGGTACTTTTAGAAGTAAATTCAAGTGAATATCTCTACACGGAAAGACCGGGTCTATTAATATTTAGAAAAATGACTGTTAATTTAGGGAAAACGAGAATCGCTGGAAAATATTCGTAGTGAGTCTATTAAAAATTCCTAATCGATGTATTAACAATTGATAGTTTCACTGTGAAAAATACCAATAACACTATCAACTGTCAATATTTTGACTACGAATTTTTGGTAGACTCACTACGAATATTTTTCAGCGATCCTGTTTTTCCCTAAATTGACAGTCATTTTTCTGAACGTTGATAAATTCTTTCTAAATATTAATAGACCCGGTCTTTCCGTGTATCTGTCATAGACTGGCGCTGATCCTCAATAAATTATGGAACTCTTTACAACATTCGTTTTCTCCGTGAAGAATATGTATCAAGTTTGTACACATTTCTATACAATTTTTATTCAAACTTGATACATATTTCATATAAAAGTATCAATACTTTAAATATCGAACATCCTACAACGGTGAACAACCATTCAAACTCATTCAAATTCTTCGAAAACTGGTTCTTCATACACGGAGAGAAATGTATTTGGACAGATTACCATTTTATTCGTGGACTGGAACTATTCGGAAAAAATCAGACAATAACTTATAACATAACTCCTAATCATTGCCAGCTGTGATGGTAAAAATCGAGATTGATTTGGATTTTTACCATAACGACTGGCAATGATGAGGAGTTATCCCATACAACACACCAGTTCAGAAAGAGTTCATAAATGGTCCAATAGGGATTCTTTTTGGACTTCTGTGCTGTACATTGAAAAAAAATATCGCCGAAAATCAATCACATTTTGTTGTTAGCAGTTTTCTTCAAAGCAAATGAATACCATAGTCAAATTAACGAATATACTGTCAAATTTCCAGGAATTGCAGTTGACTCAACTGCATGTAGTTGAGTCAACTACAACCAGATTCGGTTGGACATATCCAGCGTTATTCTACCGTTGAACCAATAATTATATTACTATTCCTTGCACAATCTTTTTTCCCAGTGTATGGGTATGTTATAAGTTATTGTCTGATTTTTCCGAATAGTTCTAGTTTACAAATAAAATGGTAATTTTTCCGGATACATTTCTCTCCGTGGAGGTTGCTTTGCTAGAATTACTTTAAATTACCATTTACCGTTGTAAAATCTGTATCAAATATCATCGATGAATGGGAGTCAATAAACTTTTTTAACCAAGGTATACGTGATGCTCACAATGTCAGATGGAAATTGATTGGAAAGAGTGAACTTGATATTCGGTATTTGTTCATTTCAATCGTTTTCTATCTGATTCTCTGAACAGGGCACTGTCACACTGTTGACACTTTCTTTGAAGTTCATTTATTTTTTATACCCAGACAGCACAACGTGCCACTGAAACGTTTATAGGAGGTTTATAGAACGTAGGAGAGGTTTTCTGAACATTCATAGAACACCCCAGAGACACATTTGCTATTAGGGTATACATTTGTAAATGAAATTTACAATTCTTGGTACTTGAATTGAGAATTCATTTGCACGTAACTGAACTTCAACTTTTTGTCATATCATACCGCACATTGACTGATGTATACTTTCGTATCTAAAATTACATTCATATGTAATTGGGATTTCAATGTATTTTTCAGTTACGTCGACAACTTTTGCTTCCATTACATGTAATTGAGAATTCCAGAGTGGAATGTTAGCAAAGTGCCGACATGACGACTTGTTTAGAATTTGATAGAGAATCAATATGAGGAGCAAAAACATTTTGATGGTCTTATACGGTTATAATTGACCCATTCTCATGTATGAGAATTTATTTCTTACAGACTATCAACCCAAGAAGGAGATTTTTCAAAATTATGTAGAAATTATACATAATTCAATATAGTTCATATACAAGTTATACATAATTTCAAATGAACCGTATATATGTTTTAGAAAATTTTTCCGCTCAGGTAACTGGGATAGCAAGAAATTCTCGTAATGGGACGAAATATTTTGATTGTCCGAAGGAAAGTCGAATCAAACTGTATGAAACCTGATAAAATTTGTCAAGTGAGTATTTTGATTCTCAGTTTCGACAGAGCGCTTCACAGTTACGACTCGTATAACATAAATTCTGTACTCGGAGTTGTGGTTCTCAAGCCAACGGCCATATCCTGTTGAACGCGCTGGTTCTCGTCTGATCACCAAAGTTAAGCAACAGTGAGCGCGGTCAGTACTTGGATGGGTGACCGCTTGGGAACACCGCGTGCTGTTGGCATCACTTTTTTTTATACACTGCGCGAAGTATGATTTTGTATATGCATAAATAATGCATATATGATCATGCGTTATTTTTTACCCGACATGTCAAAGAAGTTCTATCGAAAAATGTCGCCATACATTTGATTACTTATTTTTATATACATATTATATAGAAGATTTATCAAAATAATATCTAAATTACATATAAATTCTATCACACGTTCTTTTGGAAACCATCTTCTTTTGCTAGTAATATTTTTTATGATCATTCCTTGGTTACATGTTTTTCGAATGGTTTCAATTAGTTATGTCGAAAAGGAACGATTCTTGAGAAAGATCAATCCTGTTTTGACAGAAAAATGATTTAGTCCTTAGGAATGTAAATGAAATATCGATGAAAATTCAAAATACATTTTATATAAAATATCCATCCTTTTTGGCATCACTAGCTTCAATCTTTCATAATGCTGTCGTCCGAATATACTTCCATACATCTCCTGCTAGAGGAGAACGATTGAAAAAAATGCACTAGAATTAATATTGAATCCATTATTCTAATTCATCCCAATTCTTCCAACTGGTTCACGAATTATGGTTTGTCCTTTTCAATTCACAGCAAATGCCAATGAAAATCATATTGAGATAGTAGTTATGAAAAATACAGAGTACGTATGTACATACAGACAGACAAACAGAACACAGATGGACAAGGAACTAAAATTATTCCCTAAATTCCGAGAAGCATTTTGATCTAAAAACTTTTCATTATATGGGTTCGAAAACTTTTACTAATTGAAAACATTCGGAAAACATGTAACCAAGGAATAATCATAAAAAATGTTACTAGCAAAAGAAGATGGTTTCCAAAAGAACCCGAGTGGAAAAATTTCCAAAATTGTATAAAATTTATATCGAATTATATCTGAATTATATATAAATTATATTGAATTATATGAAAATTATATATAATTTTGAAAATTTTTCCACTCGGGAACGTGTGATAGAATTTATATGTAATTCGGATATGATTTTGATAAATATTCTATATAAAATGTATATAAAAATAAGTAATCAAATGTATGGAGACATTTTTCGATAGAACTTCTTTGGCATGTCGGGTAAAAAATAACGCATGATCATATATGCATTATTTATGCACATACAAAATCATACCTCGCGCAGTGTATAAAAAAGAGTGATGATGCCAACAGCACGCGGTGTTCCCAAGCGGTCACCCATCCAAGTACTGACCGCGCTCACTGTTGCTTAACTTTGGTGATCAGACGAGAACCAGTGCGTTCAACAGGATATGGCCGTTGGCTTGAGAACTACAACTCCGAGTACAGAATTTATGTTATACGAGTCGTAACTGTGAAGCGCTCTGTCGAAACTGAGAATCAGAATACTCACTTGACAAATTTTATCAGGTTTCATGCAGTTTGATTCGACTTTCCTTCAGACAATAAATACATAACATTCCACTCTGGAATTCTCAATTACATGTAATGGAAGCAGAAGTTGTAATTGAAGAATACATTAAAATCCCAATTACATATGAATGTAATTTTACACTCACAGAAAGGGTGTCTCGAAATAAGGAAAGTTTTCTTGTCGTTGGGGCAAACCTCATTTTTTTCTTGAGCCTAGAAAATTTTACTTGAATCAAGAAATTTTCGTTCTGATTTCAAAACGAACTTCACTTCAATTGCTGTACATCAATTGATAAAATATCAAGGATTATTCCCTGGGAATTTCAGACAATTTCATAAGTTAAATTCGAGAAACCTCGCAGGCAAAATCTGTACTCGAATGGTACACTGGAATCCTCATACAAGCGTACCGACTGGGTAAACATTTTCTAGAATACTCTGAAGTGAATTCATGAAGAAAGATGAAATTTTCAGGAATCAATCTCCAATTCTTTGTCTACTATCATTCTTCGAATGATTTTTCGATTACTCAGAAAATAACACAGGAAAAAGATTCGTTTTCCACCAATTTTATCAAATGTCACCGCATAGAGCATTGTCGAACGATTTGTGACAATTGAAATTGTTACAGTCCTAACGCTGGTATCACAGCTTTCGCTCGGTGCTATAGGAACATTTTGTTAAATTATCGAAGATTACTTCATATAAGTCAGTGGAAGAATACCGCGAGAAGAATTATAAGAATCTGTTCAACTATATCTGTTCAAATCTGCAATTCGAATAAAACGAGAGTGAAATTCTTATCGAGGAAAATTACAGATTCTGTAATTTAATTTTGCATATTGAAAATAAGAATTACAAGAATGATAATTACAAAAAATCAAAAAATTGTGACTGCTTATTTTAGAACACATGATTCCATATCATTTTGCAATAAATAAATAAGTTAATAGGTATACTCGATAGATATAAGAAGTTTTTGATCATTTTGAAATCTGTAATTCTGAGCGACAAAACCAATATTGATCTGAATCAATTAATTATTCGGTTTAATAAAGTGAATGTAATCGGTTCAATGATCATTTATTTGATTTAGATGAGCATTTAAGCATTGATTTGGTTCCACACATGGTTAGAACTGAATTAATCCTGAAATCATTTTCTCTCCCTGCGTAGCATTTGAAAATTTATACATAATCTTTCTATTTAGTTCTCATTTTTTTTCCAAGGGACAATTTAGGAGAAATGAGAATACTTTATTTGCGTAATTTTTCCGTAGATATTTTGATATGACCCTTTCAAGAAATCTCATTGGAGTACATCAAAGTTTCACGAAATCACGATTTTGTGTAAAAGTTTCTTAATACGATGAAAAAAATTGTTTTGTTGAAATGTGATGAACAAAAGAATTTTGTTATCCCAACAAAATTTCAGTTGTTTGTATCAGCAAAATTTTTTCCTTGCAATAATAACATGTTTTATTACCCCAATGGAACTTTGTTGACACAACAAAAACTTTATCAGAACAATGAAAATTGAAGAAATTCAGGATTATAATCAAATTCATTTATCGATCTCATTTCAAAAAAATAATTCTTTCAGTTTAATATTCATATCCTGGGCAATAGGTAAAATGAATCCACCGTGGTAGCTACTTTTTTTTATCCGAAGTTATCCGCTACTAAAGCTGAAAACATTGCAGCCTTTTCGGCTGAACGGATTCTGTGGTTGATATCAGGACAGCCAGATGATTTAACTGCACTGTAAAAAGTAATCGGAATTTTCCTGTGTACATCAACCGGAAAATTTCAATCATTGATTAGGAAATCAATTTCCGGTACATTTATATGAAATTTCCCATACATTTATCTGAAAATTCGAAACTTCATGGGATTTTTCCCAACATGTCACAGTAAATTTCCGGACAAGTTGGGAAAATTCCTAATGCATGTATGTGTTAATTACTTCACATAAATATATCGGAATTTTCCGATAAAATTTTTTACAGTGTATGATATTTTTGTGGTGACCACTTTTCTTGCTGTTTTAGCCAAGTGACTAGCAATGACAGTAAAATAGTTCTTGTAGATGATTCGTATCTATTCAAATAAGAGCAGCCAAATTTTATTTTTTTTTCTTTTTCTCCCTTTTTTAAAATCTTGGGAGACTAAGAAAAGGTCTTTGAGTATGTTACGGCTACGCGTATGGTATTATATTATCTTTATATTTAATTTCAATATAGTTCCATAAGTGTAATTGTTCTTTTGCGCATGTATACTTATAGTAACAAACTTCATTGTATAGACTAACAGTCTTCAGCAATTGAATAAACACAGATAGTATTCATATCAATGTTGTAAGATTGAATTTCTATGGAAATATACGCACTGAAAGAAGAGCGATTTAGATGTTCAAAAAATAGTATTATTTTTGATCAATAAATCTGAATATTCCTGAACTTTCAGCGATTTTTCAAGAAATTTCATGAAACATTACTGAAATTTTTCTTCACATTACTCAGTATTCTTCAATCGTTATCATATAATACAATATTCATGAACAAATTCGCTGAATGCCACTCAATGACTAAGAGTTTAGGAAACGTTTATTATATTATATAATAACGATTGAAGAATACTAAGTAATGCAGAGCGAAATTTCAGTAACGTTTCTTGGAATTCCATGAAACATCGTTGAAAGTTCAATAATATTTAGATTTATCGATCAAATATAATATTATTCACCGAACCTCCAAATTGCTTTTCACCCGAGTGGAAAAATTTTCAAAATTGTATAAAATTTACATCGAATTATATCTGAATTATATATAAATTATATTGAATTATATAAAAATTATATATAATTTTGAAAAATTTTCCACTCGGGCACTCAGTGTGTATATACAATGCATCTTCATGTGATGCTGTATAAAAAATATCTAAATATTCTCACCACAGGAATAAATTATCATTTGGATCATGATGATAAAATAATGCTGAAATATAAGTTCTCAACAGGAATCCAATGAATGATGATTATTCATTTTTTGGAAGCGTGAGTTTGCAGAGAATTCTTTGAAATATAATCTGAAATGAGTTATAAAATATTGAAACTGTGCTTGTAGCAAGTTGAACAGAACTCGAACTTTTTCCCGAAGTAGTCACAACATACGTGACTTTATATCACCAAGGGGCAGGGTTATTTTCGTCTCCAATAGTTTTTACAGATTCCACATACCTTAAAAATTCTTTCAAGAATTATGTACTTGCAATGCAACTGCCACAGTGATTCATTTTCCATTATGAGAGGAATAAATCAATGAAGATTACCAATAAATGCTCACCACGGAAATGGAAAAATCCTACTCATTCCTATTAAAAGTTCCAAAATTCTGATTCAAACGCAATAGGTATTGATCAGGCATATCAATCAGTTTTGATTGGATTTTTGCCCAGTGAATAGGAATGAATTGGAGTCTTCAATCAGGGTGCATAAGCAATTGTATGTTTTTAATTTCTAAACATGAAAAATTCCAAAATTATATCTACTGATTGCACCAACTCAAAAATACATCAGGAAAACGTGTGAATGACATTTAAAAACACGTTCCTCGTTATAAATGTGTGACATAAAATAAAATAAAGAAAACAAGCGTATGATATTCTTCAACCGCCCACAACTCAGAAACAAGAGCAATCTTTGTTTGAAATTTTTAATAAAAGCTTGCACATATGTACATATATGACACGTATAACGAACAACATGCGATCACAGTTAAAAGAATAAATGTCAAGTGAAATCAAGCGTAATGCTGTCCGGGTATGATTAAAATTTCTGACACACTTGAGGAAAAATGTGCCATGGAATACAAAAAATGAAATCGTGGCAATGTTTCCCGAGTAGAAGGGAAAATATTTGAGAGTGAATGAAAATGACACAACTTTGTTGATTATGAAACGACTGTCACGATAATTCAATCCTCTATCATATTGTGAAAACTTTGGCATATGTCTACTTTTGATTGATATATAATCATAAAAATATTCTGTCAATAACCGATCGCTTCCTTATTTGTTTTGAAACTCAATTATTCTAAACAAATATCCTTTGATTCGATAACGTCTGTGCTGCATGAATCCTTGAATGAACTTCAACAATTTTCAATCAATCAATCAATTAATTCGAAACAATTTCCACAAAGAACTGCATTTTGTGTGCCGAACGTATACCATTGTATTCCAAATAATTCAAGAAATCATATGAGGTGGTTGTGTAAGATGTAGCAAAGTGAATTTTATGTTAACATCTCTCTGTGCGTAAACCATAGTCTGTTGTTTCAATAATCAATGAAGGTACGTGCACATATACTGAAGGGATGAACTAATTCTTACAAAGGAGTTGAGAAATTGATGATGTTGAAACGCGGAAGAAGAGAAGAGGGAATTATTTCGAATATTTAGTCTACGTAACTGAAAGCGAGGGAAGGGGGTTGCAGAAATAAGAACAAATTCAAGATCATAGGAATAAGACGGAGAGAAGATTGGCGTGGAATGCAGATGAGGGAAGATAGAGGCATAAAATCTCATAGCGAGTAGAGATAAAACCATGAGGGAGATATTAGAGTCAACATTTTTTTTTGTAAAAAAAGAATAAAGACAATAGCAAAAAGCTAGACAAGAAAAAAGCTCAATAGGGTAAAAAGAAGGGGAAACAACAAGAGCGTAACATGAAGATGAGAACTTGATGCATTGTAAATGAGATAGACGTGAAGAGAATGGAACACTTGATTAAACCTGTAGGGAATAGGGTTTTCCCTGCGAAGATTAAATGATATCAGGAATTCTGATGTTCATATCAGAATGTTACAATTACATGAGTGTCATGAAAAAACTATGCCCTGAAGCTCAATAATTCGTTCGTTTGTAGGATAGATATTAGAACCAATTCAAAAACTGCATTATTGCATTCAACACTGTTAAAAATTTCTGAACAAAACTTCAAATACACGTGATGGAAGCAATCTTCAATCACGTAACTGAAAATTTAAAGCGCATGTGTATGAAATTCCAGTCAATTGGATTTTCAGTTACAAATGTGATTGAAAAAGTTCTGAAATTCCAATCAATTTTTAACAGTGAAGCTGAAAAAAAAGATGAAAAGAAGAGACTTCACAATTTATATTATTTCAATAATAAGTACGAGTTCAGGGTATAAATCTGATCATCAGAGCATTCTTGTATATTATCTCTTCAAATTTGTTGAATATTCCAACAAATTTTCACGATGAATTTGAATGATCAACCGATAACCACTGGCATTCTTTGGCAGCGCATTTCATATTAAAAATCTGACGTATCAATTTCATTAATCATAATGGAGGGTTATGTTTCTATCTTGTCATTTTTTCCTACCATGCATTCCATTTTTTTCTTGGAGAGAGGAGAAGAAAAAAGCGATTGGTAGGCACTACCCGTAACATAAACACCTTTGGACATCGACCAATTTGTCTTTCCAACAAGTGCAAAAGACCTGCAAATGGAGTGCCCGTGGTATGCTTCGATCAAGGAAGAAGGCTCAAGGCAAGGCAGCAAGAGAACAGACTCGCTCTGCAAATGCAAGCAAGTAAAGGTTTTGAGTGAAAAGACCTGAGAGCAGAGAGAAAAAAGCAAAAAAAAGATAGAAGAAGAAGAAGAAGAAAGAGGGGTGAGAGAGAAAGAGGAAGGGAGAAAGAGAGAGGGAAACAAGAGGAACGTAGATGAGTCGAAAGGCATTCTGGTTTGTGGGTACAGCCGCTGCCCGCAGCCCACAATTATGATAATAGCCACCGCGAGTCCTGAGTCTTGTTAGAGCAATGTGCGTTGCCGAGCTAGTCTCTTATATCAATATCGTCTTATTTTCAAACTTGTATATTCTCTTTGCTCGTTCATCTCATAACACAATTTCCATCTCTGTAGAATTCATAGCTTACATAGGTGCAATTTAGACAACATGTTTCCACTTGGCAAACGGAATTACGTATCATCAATGTTGCTGTTATATAAAAACTGATAAGGTATTTTGTAATGATAGAATTGGATGATGATGATGATGATGATGATGGAATAATACATAAAAACTCAAATCCCAGAAGGCCAAGTCTGCGCATCTATCGTATTCGTGAAATTCTGTAGATTTTGCAGGTATACACTGTGAATCCACGAATTATCCATCGACATACCGATGTTACAATAGATGAAATTTAATCTAAAACAAGAGAAAGAACAATCAGTTCTCCAAATTTTGATTCAAAGTATGGAAAAAAAATCCATCGTATGTTTTAAGATATTTTTTTTCTTGCAGTGCATTCTTCGGAAATGCAACTTTAGCTGGGATAAATTCGGATAAAAGAGAGGTTTTTGCCACAAGGATGAGATATACGACTGTTTGTCAAGATTAGAACCGACAAAGGAACATCCTCTCTCTCGTTCTACTGGAAACCGCCACTGTGATTTAAACGGACCGTCTCGTGTTTGCTCTGGATTAAACGGGACTTCCTTCATGCTTCGCGCCTCTTCTCTTGTGTGTACATCGACGATATTTATCATCACTTGGTAAGCCGTACTATACAGTTATTACACTTTTTACCAGGCGATATATTGACCAAGGATAAACAGGAACCGATACACGCAACCTTTGTGTACTTTGTAAGTATATTCAGTAACGATTGGGAAGTTTGTCGAAGGTTGACGACACACGTATACATGGATAAAGTAGCAAAATCGATTTAGGGACCATTCAAAAAGAATATTTTATATGTCCGCTCTTCAGTCAATTTAATCGACGATAAATAACAAAGTATAGCAATCGATACGACACCGGTTTTATTTTAATCCAAGGATACCTTTTATCATCAAACAAAAATAAGTTACAACGAAGCTGATGATCGAATTTGCGTCTTTCATATATTTTCACTGTTCGTCCTTTCGATTGGGGAAGAAAGGGTAGAATGGCAGTGCAAAAGAAAAAAGGAGCCAACATGAAAACGCCATGAACTCGTTATGATATGAGGCTTACTCTCTGAATATAATCTCTTGGTATAAGAGAGTAATCACTTCGTCTTACTCGCTGCGTTGTTTTCATCGTTTTTTTTTAACTGCATTTACCTACCTTTTTTCTCGACTGCACGAACTTTTCAATCAACCACGAATTTGCAGAACGAGTCCGCCGACCTTCTTTATTTTTTCTTTCTTTTATTCTCCTCTGTTCTTGTTGTTCATCCATTTCTCCTCGTTTCCCTCTTTCTCTCTCACAATAATAACGGCGCTTAGCAATCAAGCACGTCTTGATTGACAAGGAAAAGGAGAAGGAGGAAAAATTGGAAAAGGGAAGATGTTAAGGGAAGAAAGAGAAAAAGGTGGTGATGCAACGAAGGCACGTTTTTTACGTGGGCATTCTTGTTATCGTTGAATATGATCACGAATTATCTGGATACTTAATTTCCCTTTTCAGATATTTCAGATTGATGAAGAAATTTCAATAAATTATTATTATTCATACTACTTGAGTAATAACATGTTGGTGCGTTGTGATCGTTCTGAAATATTTATCTGGGCAGTCTTTTTCCCTGTTATACATTGAGAAAAAAGTATTGCAAATTTATTTCAATCAAATAAGGTTTGTTAACTATTAACAAATCTTATTAGACCCAAATATGGTTTGTTTAGGATTAATAAGTCCCCTTTGTCACGAACAAACTCTTCTCTCAGTGTATCAATGGAAGACGTTAGTTTGAGGTTTTATACCACACGCTGGTAAAAAAAAATTTCAAATTTATCAGAATATCTGTGAATATCACCCCATACAGCGCCGAATGTCTGAGTGATATTGCCAGAATATTACATTTGAAATATGCAATGTTCTGGAAAATGTCTCAAGAAGATTCCGAAGAAGATTTAGAGTGTCTCCAGGATGTCTCATATCACCATCTTCGTAACATTTTGGAGATATTCTGAAATATTGCTGGAATCATTGAGGTAACATTCTGAATACATTTTTGAATATGGCTGAGATCATTTTTGCGATATTTTGGACGGGAAAAAATTTTTTTAATTTACCAAATATTACTTCCGATTCAAAAACATTTCTTCAGAGTTCACTTGTATAAATGTTGGATGAGCTTCACCAAGATGACTTGGAATAAAAAAAAACCTGCATTGAAAATCATTTATCAGAAAGTTCCCTCAGTGGGAATTGAACCCGGGTCCTGCGAGTGCGATTCAAAGCTTCTATCACATCAGCGAATCCTTGAGATGACGACACCACTCTCAAAGTCCTATCGATAAGATGGGACGAAAGGGAGATGGAATGAGTAAGATCGATGAAAAAACTTCAAAAATTTGTCTCCGTGGGATATTAACCAATCGATCCAGAATCTTCTGAAATGAGAAATTCAGAGGGATCCATATATTATTATATGAACAAAAATATTTCACAATGTTCTATGGAATGCTATGAAAAACCAAAGGAGAGAGAAGTGGGATCAATGCTGATAAATTCCCCACTTTCGTATATGATCATATATGAGCATATATGGCCATTATCCATATACGGATGCATATATGGGTCCATATGGAATTTTGTTTCCTGGGTAGTAGAAAAACTTGGTTCGGTTCGAGTTTCGAACCATTATAGGTTGAGTTTCTTCAGTGGCGTAGGGGAAACTCCTGCACCGCGGGGGGAGCCCAGGTCACTAGGGGCATCCACCCATACATAATTATATATAGATTACATATAAATTTTCAAATTCTTCTACAAAGCAGTCTCTTCTTGAATCACAAGGGCCCAGAATCTCTGTTTAGTGTTCGTTACACATTGCTAGTTCAAAACATCGAACTTCCTCACTTGAGTATGAAACTATCGAACATTATAAACACCACTTCGGAAACACGAGACAATATGAACTGTGAACATTCTCACAACATTCAGAAAATTCGAGATATTTTTCACCTAGATGAATGAGATCAATGTTTGAGAAACACTACCCATATAAAAATCTTCAGGCTCCGCCAATGCTGACGACGGAATATAGCTAGACGCAAGGCTGCCAGCCAAAGCTGGGCAATCTATGTAGGGACAAGGATGGTTGATAATGGTCTAAACATTGTACCAATATGGGAAGTCATAAATCGACTTCGTTGATCCATCATTGATCATTGGCTGCGCCACGCTTGGCCCATCCTTCAACCGATATTGCTTGAAGGAAAACACATGCTTTCAACAGAGGCTCTCTAGGGCTTGGTGGGACACTGCTCCAAGCATTAGGCAACTCTGAATGACAATGGATTCTCATGTTGCACCAAGCATGGGTCGTAGCTTGGTCCAGCTTGGGCAATAGCTTGGCTCAGCTTGGGCGATGGCCTCGCTCAGTTTAGGCATTAGCTTGACTCGACTTGAGTAATAGCTTGGCTAAGAGTGAAACTTCCTTCTCAAACAGCAAATTACAATAACTCTCACCAGAGTGATGCTTGTTTCCTGCGAGTGGCGAACCAAGCATTCAATCAATATATAAGTTTCCTTTGAAGATTCCATGACAGAAATAATTCTTCATCTGTTTCCAGACCCGCCTACTTCTACGCCAGGATCACCGGATTTACGTCATTCATCAGTTTAAACTAATCAGAAAAATTACATGTTGAAATTCTCCGACATTCATTTCGTTCAATCAAAATGATAGAATGGATTTTTTATTTTATTTTCAATTACAATAAAGAATAAAAGTGACCATTGGCATGAGATGGGCGCAACCTTGCCGCAAGATTGCTACAGCGTTGGCTCATCCTTGGCGAACAAATTTTTGTATGGTCTGCCATTGACGGCATATGCTATCACAACACTGTTTCCAGTGTTGGGTCTTGATTGTGGAAACAAATGGGCTGAGGCTGAAATGATGTTATCATTTCAGAGTTGCGCCATGCCTGGTAGCCTAGGCTCGGCCCATCTTGGTGAGCCTTGCGGCAACCTAGCGCCCATGGTCAATTTTTACCTGGGTATACCCATACAAAAATTTTTGGGCTTCGCCAATGCTGACAATAAAATATAGCTTGGCGCAATGTTGACAGACAAGGCTTGGCAGTCTATGAATCTTCAATGTTGATTAACAATAAATACAATGTTGCACCGATGTCGGTGTTCGACGGATTTCGTTTGTCAGCCTATGATTGTGGCACGATTGCGCCACGCTTGACTTTTGCTTGGCTCATCCTTGGCCCAACATTGACCAAACGATGAATTCCATTCAACGTCAGGATCATTTCAAATGTGGTTCAATATTGCCCCAAACTTTGGCCTAGTTTCGGTAGGAATTAGCTTTCAATGTAGCGCAGATCATTGGTAATAGCATGGCTCAATATTGGCACCTATATACTGAGGCTTAAGTAAGTCTTTGAAAGAACATTCAGTCACTCTTTACTATGAGTCACACTAGAGGGCTCCTACCGATGAGCTACACTGTCAGAAATATCTGGAAGTTTTTTTCAATTACGTACATGAAATCAGGTTCATATACATTCTGCATTAAATTTAATGTACAAAAACATGAAAAGACTATAGATTATGCAATAGTTCACATTAAATTTCATGTAAAATGTGCATGAAACTGAATTCATGTACGTACTTGGAAAAAACTTCCAGTAAAAACATTAAAATTAATGCAGAAATTTTTAACGGTGTACCGATGACTTCTCATGGCAAAATTTACCGACAAAAGACGCCGAGTTGTTCACCAACAAATGAGGGGAAAACAATAAGACTTCAAATAACATATGCCAGAAATTGCGGAATGCGCATCCTTTTTATATATTTCTGGGTTAAATATTTTTTACTTTGATCATTGCGCAAACAAAATTTCCAATCGTTTGGCAATGATGGTCTATTTCATTGCCATTTCGGCACCAATCATGGGGCTCCATTGGGAAAACACGTAGGTAAATCATAAAATGATGTTATCATTCCAGGTTTGCGTCATGCTTGGTTGCCACGCCTCGGCCATACTTTATCTACGTTGCACCATGCTAGCGCCAATTGTAAATTTCTATATAGGTATCTTCGTTACGCCCCTGAGGTTAGTGTGACATTTTGAAGTGTGATTCGCGTTCAATTGGACTTGAAAAATATCTTTGGAGTTTGGTTCAAGTTCCGTTCGACTTTTCAAAGTTCGGTTCCATGTGAAAAATATATTTGAAGTTCGGTTCGACTGAAAAATTTCAAATTCGCACACTCCTAGTATGAAATACTATTGCTTCCTCAATAGAGGGAAGCTTTGTGATCGTTTTCGGGGGCCGAAAATTTTTTGTCCCAAATTCAAAATCTCTTCAACTCGAAATGTTCTTCCAAACTCGGGGAGAATTTTGAATTTCGTGTCTGTCTGTCTGTGTGTGTGTTTGAAAATCTCGTAAATGCCGCTATCATGCGGATATCTTCCGTTCCAATCATGCGATCGTAATGAAATTTTTACCACAGTTTTATGCAATGCCAATAGTGATCCCATATAAACGTCAACCTTATCCTTACAAAACAGCGGGAGACAAAAAAAATTGTGATTTTGGGACAAGGGCCTGTTTTCGCTCCCTGTTATCCGATTGCAATGAAATTTATACCATGGCTCAGTTATGATTCCATAGTGATTTAGTAATCTGCATTGTTTGACGATATTTGCAGAAGCTTCATCATAATTGGTTGATTAGGAACGAAGAAGCCGTCTGCCAGTCGGCAGAGTTTTTTTTTCGTATACCAGAAACATTAAAACATTTGAACTGTAACTGCTGTCGAGTCCTGATCATTTTTATCATCAGCGATGGGAAAAATGAGTAAAATGTGGATTTCTTACTATCGTAGGTAGTAAAAATGATCAGGAATCGAGATTGATCATAGTCGAAGATTTTCAATGTTCCTGGCTCATGAAGGAAAATAAGATTTTATGCGATACAATTTCTCTTAGAGTATGAAGACCTCCTCTAAAAAATTCTGAAATTTGCAGAGATTCCTAGCAAAATTCATCCACCAAGCTCCTTTGCGAAGTGAGGATGTTGTGAAAATCAATAAGCAGAGAATTTTAGTATTTACTTTCTAGAATTCATCAACTTCTTCTCATTTATCAGTTTTGTTAACCAAGGTTTCACAAAAATACCCACCGTTCAAGAATGATTGAAAAACCAAGAAATATTTTTAGGTTTTTGAATAAATTCTCTTCATCTTCGAGCCGCATTTTTCACCATGTAGATGTGAGAACATTAATATTTTAAAACACCGATAAGAGCACGAATTTTTGATACCAAAATATGAAACTGAATTTATGAGAAAACTCTACGTCACTAAAATCTCAAAGAATCATTCCTGAAAATTCCAGATTTTCTCACACATTCAATTCCCAATGTTTTGATAGAAAAAAACTTGCTCATCCATAACGAAGACAATACTTTCTGTTCCTCAATAAACTTGCTTTCAATTGCACAGGAAAATTGGAACCCAAATTTGAACCGAAACAGTATTTTCTCAATTGAAAGAAAGTTTATTTAAAAGAGAGAGTCTTGTTTCCATCATTCATGAAACCACGGGTGTTAAATCAAGACACGATGTTCTCTGTGTAGCAAAGTATTCGTGAGAGTAGATGTGTTCCATTCAAGCACAATAGCAAATATTTTCAGGCATTATATTGATAAAAATGTTCAGAATTATATATAATTTATATAGAATTCTATATAAATTATACATAATTTTGAAAACTTTTCCACTCTCGTCTGCCACTGATAATTTGCGATATATAATGAATTAAACAATGACTTGAAATTAATTTGAAATCGAGATTATTTTCGCTCGTGAACTCTTCACGATGCACACAACACCTGTCCATAAATTTTCTGATATCCTACTTTTTTCAATATGAAAAAGGAAAAAGAAGCATTCTCAAAATATTCCCCTTCAACTTCATCAAAACGGAAGAAACATCGAAGTACCATTCGAATATTTTAAAAACTCTCATTTGTGTGGAAACTTTACATTATTTGTGTTATATTCTCTGGTTCCTTGGTTCAAGTTGAATTTAAATATTACAAACGAACTGGCAGAAATGGATCATTCACATTGAGAACCAATCACATGGAATAATTCGAGGATCAATTATTTCGCTCTCGACTGAAACCGTCGCTACTGCAAACAATCAAATCGTGAAATGTGGAACATTCCGAGTCAATGAATTTTAAGTACAATTTATTCTGGTTCAAACTTTTCTTATTTTATCCACGTATTTTTTCAAAGGCTTATACGTCGTGTTATTTCAACCTGTTTTATAATTGCACGCGATATTTCGTATTCTTGATTTTACAAAGCTCTTGACGCAACGAATAAACTATCATTGAAGAAAATCTCATCATTTCATTGTAAATTTCAACAGTCGAGGGACTTTTTTCGTATCTTTACGTTCGTTGTAATTTACAACTTGGGCTACTGAAACATGGTTGATGAAATTACTCATAACTACTCCTTGATTTAATCTCCCATCATAATTCTATATTCGATATGCTCGTACTATACTCACAATTTCGTGTTGTAGTCCTTCAAAATACTCAAGCCCACCCACCGCGTGAAGATGCATATATCTATAGAGGGCATAGAATTATATCATCACGTGGTACTCAGTCCTAATTGACCAGCCCAGACTGGTTTGATGCATTCTCTATAAGACGATCTCCTTCCCCAACCTTTGAGAATCTTTCCATCAGATCTTGAACTTCATATCTCTACCAGTTCAATCATTATACTCTCTCTTCGATCTGATTTTCATATTTAAAAATTATTTATAGTATACCAAAGTCAATATATAAAAAAAATATTACTTTCTTTGAGGGGATACGAGCGGCTGGGCTTTTACCAACTTTTTCCGGACAAACTACGTAAAAGTATGTACATTGATTCGAAAAATGTCTCTGTACGGCATTTTTTGAAACGCTAAAGAAGAGCTATACGAAGAGATGTTTTGAATTCATGGTTTGTCCAGTAAAAATTATGTTGCTCCTTTATCAGTTGTTTAAAAATTCCAATTAACTCAGATACTATTTATAATGAAAAAACGGAGAAAGATTGAATTTTCAACTATCCCCCACATACGTCAAAAAAAATTGAAACCTTTGATGTTCTGGTTATTATTGCAGATAACAGACGAACACAAAAACTTCTGAATGAAAATGAAAAACAATTTTTGAAAAATATATTACCCCCTGGTCGATCATAAAATCTTCTATTACAGTTTTTTTTCAAGCGCATGTTATATTTTTGTTCTCATATTTGTTTTTCTTGCAATCTTTCAACAAGCGATGCCAGGGGCGTGTATGTTTGTTTAACCTCTGTGTACCCTGTTATTAGGGTATGGACCGATGTGGCCCCCTCAAAAACCGAAGGAAGAAGAGCCCTTCCTACAACGAGGTAATTCGGAGGTCCTTTCTTTTTCTTCTTCTTCTTCTTTTTCGATCTTCCTCTCTTCTTCTTATCTCGATTTTCTCTTTCCATGCTTCGCAAGTGTATCGTACGAGAATTTTTCGAATAAGAAGAACATAGGGATAAATTTCGGAAAGGAAAAAGAAAAGAAGAATATCGAACGAACGAACTATATCAGTAACTTTTTTAGTTTTCTTTGTACCTATCTAGATATATCTAGATACTGATTTAGATTCTGTTTCTTGGATATTGTAATTTATCGACAACGATGGGGAGATCTGATAATGGAATGAATGATGATTTGATAAGACTATGACTCAATGAAATTTCATACTCTGAAATATCGTGGAGTATCTACATGAAGAAACGTTATAGACTTCCAGACTTACTAATTTATGAATTTGCATGATGTTTACGAAGATTTATTTTATGATCAGATACATGCTGGCAAGAATGTGCCATGAAACAAGATGAGACTTTCATTTTTTTCAATTGGTTTCTTGAATCGTAAATTCATCATGTGATTTCGGCGTTGCACGAAGCAAACCTTATCATTTTCTAACGTGGCTATTGTATTCATTCCTCACGGAAAAAAAATGTTTCATAAGATTTACTAACGCGTTCAGTAAAATACGGCACTATTAGAATTTCTCGTAATATTTATAAGAGTTCTAGTAAAATCTACGATGGTCGCAGTTAAAATTACTACCGCAGTAGTAGATGTGACTACAGTTCTAGTAAATATTAACAGAAATTCTAATAGTGCCGTATTTTACCACCCTCGTTGGTGAATTCTATTAAACAGTTTTTTCCGTGCTGGCTCGATCAGTTTTTTTGGGTGATTCTATCTGGAAAACACACCACCCTGAGAACATATGATTTGTTTCTGATTGAAGTTTTAAAAGGTAATAATCCAATCATAAGATTTCCACAGTTTTTGTTCTTTATTTGTCTAAAGATATGTGTTGGTACTAATTGTTTGTTTCATATATGGAGATCAGGAAAGCATCATTTCTGCAAAATACAATTTTGAATGCGATAAAAAACTGATTCCCTCGTTAAGCTCGTATTTTTCTTTAGCAATATCCAGAATCAAATTAAAAAAGTAATTATCAAGTAGAGGACCAAGGCCGAAGGAATCCGATAATCATATTCGTTGGGGCTCATATTCGTATTCATGATAAACAGAAATAGCTCGAAATATAAACAAACAACTTTGCAACAAACACACGAAATTTTTCATAGCTTTTTTCTTGAAAAATTCCTCATTTCAATCCGTTTATGACTTACGGGGGCTCATTTTATTCCTTGTGAGATTGGAAAACCCTTCACCGTGGAAATTTTTCATATATGAAATTTTTACATTGGTTACCCGCATTTGTTTATCATTAGTAAAATACATTCGTATAAACAAAAGGGTGTGACAGTGTCCTGATGATGAAATGTGAAAAATCTCCACGGTACAGGTTTTTCAAATCTCACAAGAAACAAAATGGGCTCTCATGGGGTCTCGATGGGCGCTTGATGAACAAGGCCTCATCAGGCCTGAACAGGCGTGAAGGATTCTTTCACGGGGAACTGCAGCTCAATGAGTCTATGGCAACCTGAGACAGAATCGTTCATTCCAGATTTCCAATTTTCCAGCTGAAGAAAATTTATTTGCAAAACCTTTCTCTGGTGAGAATGAAGCGTGCAGCTGAGAGTGCAGGAATAGTCCTCGTGAAGTCAATTAAGAGGATACAAAAAACTAGGTAGAAGTTTAGAAAGCGAAATTTGAGAATGAATTGTTTATGAAACCCTGGTATTCAAGAAGAATTCTTAAAAAATTCTCAAGAGTTCATTATGAATTCTTTCGGAATTGACATAACGGGAGTTCATTTGGGACATGCCTGTGCTGTGTGGGATTTCATTCTACGTATTCATTTGAACTCTCTTTAAAATTCTCAGAGGTTTTTTCCGCTGGTTCTCATGCGGTAATGGATAGATATCTTTTGTGTAGGGTGCAGTATACAATTTATGGCCAACAGTTTCCTGGTGTGAATCTACATTGCATTATGTATACGAAACATTAGAGCGGAGGGTGAGAATCTATTAATGGGGTTGGTAACAGATTCTTTGCAATTGCACAATGCGTTTGAATTATGTTTATATAAATCATTGGGGATGATATGAAAGAATCATCCACCACAACGTAAAGTATTATTTCCATTTAATCAACGCGTTATCTCTTGAGAATATTGCACCCTTCAATGATATGTTTGATTCATGGCACGTTTTTATAGATAGTCAGTGCGATATCAAACCAACAAACGGTTCCATCCTCGGTGCTAATATAATTTTTTATACAATCTGACTTCATGTAATATTTACATGGTACTACATTTATAAGGGTACTACATTTATAAGGGTACTACATTTTACTAGATGTCATTTATATATGAATTATTATTCACTACCTAGTCCCCAAAAACAATAATTTCGCACATTTTCCGTTATGATAGTAAGAATGAATTCAAAAAGGATACTCTGAGAAAAATTGTACTGTGGAAACCCCCATGATTGTCAGCAAGTGTAGGATACTCTTGAAATCTAACAGAATGTAGGTTCAATTTTATGGAAGTTTACTGTCCTGATAGTACATCATCAGGCCATCATATTATTTTTGTCCGTGATTGGTTTTTTTGTTTTATAAAATTGAACCTACATTCAGTTAGATTTCAAGAGTATCCTGAACTTGCTTACAAAGATGGGACTTTTTACAGTAAATTTTTTCTCAGTATACGTAGTGAATTCCCGGAGAATTTTTTATGAAGTTATGACATAAATTTGTTCTGAACACTGAGCTGTTCATCCAAAGTTCATTTTGGGTTCAAAATATTCATAATGAATCCATGTGTCCTGTCATAACGGGAGCTTTTTCCCTGGCGGAAAAAATTTCTCTTGACTGTTTTTCATTACTTCTCATAATTTCTCATAATTTATCCTGAAATATGATAATTTCTCTAGGAATTGGGACTGTTTCATGAGAAGTATTTTATCATGAAAAGTCATAAGTTGGAATAATATTTCTCATAAATTCTTATGAGATCTCATAATTTTTCTGGAAATTTTCTCATAAAAAAGTCATAAATGTCCATACCTTCATTATGGAATATTTTCCATAATGACAGTCCCAATTCCTAGAGAAATTATACAGTTTTAAGAGTTTTCATGGAATTTAATGCAAAACTATGAGATTTATGAGGGAATACGAAAAAATGTGCGAAACTTTTTCGCCAGGATTGTACGTACAAGTGAATATAATATCACATGTAAATACATGGAACTTCAATTTAAATTAAATGTAATATCCAATTTTGAATTATGATTCCCTACCTTATCAATCCAACGAGCAGTCTGTAATTGTTGCTTGGACAGACATCTAGCGATGAGATTTGATACCTATTCACGTGTTCCTTCTGAGGATATGTCAGGTGCGAACAGGGGCGGACTGGCTCCAAAGTTTTGATGTGGAAAAGATGGAAAGCGACCCTTGATGAGTAAAACGAAACAAAAGTTTCCTCTTGCGTTATAGTTAGTAAAAAAAACAGCATAAAAAAAAATGGCCCAAAATATGAAAATGTGATCGGCCCATGTGGAATTTTCCACATTCTTCAGACGGCCAGTCCACCCCTGGGTACGGATAGAATCATAGGGAATAGAAATGGTTATTTGTAAATTAATCACATACAGTTTAATAACAAGTATAATAAATATAATAAATAATACATATTAAATATTTCCGTGAATAATAATTCAATCTTTTTTCTTCTTAATCTAATCATTCATTGTTCCTGAAAATTCAATTTTGCAATAGAAATTTTGTGGAAAATATCTCAGTTATTTGCATTTCTTGAGATATCTTTTGCACTAATTCTGGATAATTGTCAAATTGTTCATAAATGATTCTTCACAAACAAAATCATTACATGAATAATCATTTCAAAGAGCAATACCACTGTGAACATTTGAAGAATCAAATTCATTCATTTCCCATAAAGCACAAGAGTTCCCGCAAAGAGCTTCCATTATGCTAATCATTAAGCATTCATTATGGATATTTTGAATTCAAAATAAACTCTTGATGAACAACTTGATGTTCGGAGAGAACTTATATCAAGCATTCAATACGTTTTCATTTTGAATTCATTGAATTCTTATTGAATTCATTAGTGGCCGCATAACGGAGACTATTTAAAAATTCTTTGTGAAGTCTTTATAAATTCAAATCGATCATTCGTGCTGGCTGGGGTATTTCTTTGAATTGTACAAATATCTCCAAGAATATGTAGGGAAAATTTGAAATTTTGAAAATTGACTGAGTTACAGTCACGTTAGTAAGAGCGAGTAGAGCGACTGAATATGACTTTTTTAATAATAAAATTATGAAACCCGCATGCACACGGAGAAAATGTTGTGTTACAAATTACTATGAAAAAATTTTAACGAAAGACCATACCGCATAAAGATGAAAGGACTGTTAAGGAAGGAAATTAGCTATAAAATACCGCGATCATGTTCGCTAGTGCTAAAATTAACGCTTGTTTTGAAATTTTTCTTAATAAATTGAACTAAGATCGTACGATTCTGTCTCATGTGGCTAGTTTGGTCCGTCGTTAGTATGTTTTTATAGTAATTTGAAATTTAATATTCTTTCGTACATATGTTGTCCATGAAAACAAAACGCTAAAAGACAAGCACATCATTCGAAGTGCCAATAAAGAACTCTGGAGAAAAATCGGTAACTTTACCGAAAAATTCTTCAATAATTCGATTGACCCAAAGAGATTTTTTATATTATACCAATTTCTCATGAATTCTACCGGAAAATTCAATAAATTTATCAAGAATTAAGAAATTTTTAGCCACTGTAATCAAGTTAATTACTTCTCAACACCTTTCGGTAAAGTTACCGTAATTTTTTTTACAGTGCCTCATCATATAGCTTGTAGTAGACAATTTGAGTATCGATATTTTAGAAAATATATAACTATATCAAGGGAAACGCAAATAACCCTTTCAACGCGTTTCTCCTATATTTTCGATCTCGTAGTAACAATTACCCGAAAACTTATGAGCCGATTTTTAATTGCTTTTCCCTTTAAAAAACTCTGTAGTTGCAACTGTTTTTACAAACAGCTTGAAAACAAACAAAAGGCCAGAAAATAATTTGGAAGAATGTTGATCTGTCGCCATTTAGCAAAGAATAATAAATAAGAAACAAAAAATCTTTCAATTCTTGTTTCCAGATACTTTGTTATCAGGATATCGTTATTAGAATCAAAATATGAAATTTTGGTTTGGTTCTCAAGATACGGCCCATATCTCTGTTAGTTTCTAACATTTTTTGTTTTATGAAAATTTATGTCAAATGAGTTCAATATTATATATTTAATAAAATAACAATAATAATCCCATCTTTTTGATAATGATGCCAGTGGAAATAATCCCTCAAAATCGGTTATTTTATCGGCTGTTACAGTGGTCTTCTCCCTTAATAAATTGGAACATTTTCTAAGTTGGAACTATAATAAAAAGAATGAGGAGACAATAACTGGAATTCAAGGTAGCACAAAGGAATGATCTTTGAATCCAAATGAAGTCCATTTCAATTGGAAGTTATTATGAAACTCAATAAGCGCTTTCTCAGATTTCACATAAGTACAGTAGTTGGTAGTAGTTTCAAAAAGCGCTGACAGCGTTTTTATATATCTCATTGCTTCGCTTATATCTCAAGAAAGATGGTACAAAACATGTCTCATGTACCAACATCACATTCAACATTAAAGTTAAATAGCACCGTATACAACGAATCCAACAATCTTAAAATAAATTACATTGTACTGAATCCTATAAAGATAAAGCGTATAATCCATACCCACAAAACACAAGCATGTCCCAAATGAATTCCCATTATGTCAGTTCTGAAAGAATTTATAATAAATCCTTGAGAGTTCTTCAGGAATTCTTTTTGAATACCAGGTATTCACAGGCAAGTCATTTTGAACTGTCATAAGGGGACTTCATAAAAAATACCACTATTAATTTATGAAGAACTATTTATGAATACGTCAGGACCAGATTAGGAAATTTATTAGAGCATGAAAATTCAAGATCTTGAGAATTTTGAAACTTTTCTATCAATATCTATTAAACCTATCCAGATATCTGTTTGACATGAATAATGTTTCAAACTTATATAAGATATCTGAATATGGTGTATATAAGACTCGTCCTGTTATAAAATTCTGATCATTCCAAATCAAACAACCTTGGCCCTACTTCACATACACAAACCAAATCGCATGGCCTTCTGGGTTTCATTTTTTTTAATAGAACTTGAAAAGGGAAGCTGCATAGGTGCCCAGCCCAGACAGCGAACACGTGTCACTGAAACGTTTATGGAATGTTTATAAAACGTAGTCGGGGTTTCTCGAACGGTTAGAAATCGTCCCAGAGATACATTTTGCTGTTTGGGAGATAACATTTTGGAGCTCCCTCTTGCATGCAGAAGCTGATTCATGTGCATCGCTTTTTGAGAGTCCCAGTACATTGTGCGCAACATGCCTTCATAAAGCACGCAGAGAAGCAAAGGCATGTTATCTAGGTGCCAAATTGAACCTCATCGAACTCAATAGGCTTTATAGAATCTTACACGGAGAAAAAAGTTACATTATCAATTGCTATTTCGCTCGCACATAGGGGACAGACTTGCCTATATGATATCATTCAGAAACTCTCCGACTAAATGAAATCAAATAGGCAAGTTACTATTTTGTTATAACAAAATAGTAACTCATAATATAACTTTCCTCTCCTTGTACATGTGTACATACTTTCAATATTGGAAGAATTCCCTCTCAAAACTTACCGTGAAATTCCAGCAACCAAGGGACAAGTGGAAATATTTCAAAAAGTTACTGTGCGCTTTATAGAGATGAGTGAATTCTCAGTTGGAAGAGATATCCCCTAAAAATTTGACAGAGCGCACAGCAATTGTGTCCGATTACTGAAATTTCACGGTAATTTTTCAAGTAAAATTCTTGCAGTACATGATCTTAAAGATACGGTTCCAAATATATATACCAAATCTTATAAGAACTGATGGAATTGAATCAGCACTTATAAAACCGATCTATGCGGTTTCATTCCGTAGAAAAGCTTTTCCGGAAAAGGGGGAAAAGTTATCGGAAAAAAATAAGGAAATTTTGCAAGGGCGAGGAAAACTTTTTTAAGGGATGGGGATTCGACAACAGGGCGTACTCAAAATAGGGCTGACCTCAGGCCGCGCGTTGCCCGATTTTCGATATTTTTTTGGGACCCTCAAGTATAGACAAAGTGCCACCAGACAAGCAAAAAGAAACGTAATATTCCCAAATTAGATTCGGAAAAACAATGGTCACTCGAGTGGAAAAATTGTGAAAATTATATATAATATGTGTTGAATTATATATAATTTATAGTAACATTTTTTCACTAGGGCTGTTAAGCATGGGGCCCGACTTGGAGGAATCGATCTGGCGATATCTTAAGATCATCAATAGCAATTTCTGAGCGAATCTCATTATTTAATCTGGTCACGTTTTTCCCTCAAATCCATATGAAGTACATCTTTTTTCTATTTATTTGGACAATCTTGAATTAGAATCTCTCACAACCCAGCAAACACGATTGCAGGTGTTTCAAAGGGGAAGCAAAGCCTCTTCACCAGTATTGTTAGATTATCAACGGCCCATCGAAACAACAGTGATCATCGTTTGTAGGGTAAAGACGCTATCCGCAAGTTTTTCCTTCTATCTGTTTGAAAAGCGCAAAATGTCAACACATAACTCAATACCCTGTGAATGAAAATTAGTTGAAATAAATTAGAATGATGATTTGGGATTAGTTTCAATTCCATTGTGAATTCCATGCACGAATTGACTCACAATAACTTCTGTCGGATTGAATTCGTGAATCCAAATAAAAGAGCTCAAAGCGAATTCAGTACATTCTTTTTTCAATTTGTTGTTACTTACAGAGCATTGAGTTATTAATTTGGCATGGGAAAAACAAGATCATACGCAATATCTCGCTCTTGCTCATCGTCAATGTTCAGATTTATCATCGTCATGAAGTAATATATCCTCGTCTGTTGAGCGTTTGTTATTTGAATAAAATAAACCTCCCACGCAGCACATAAGTTTTGCCAAACTCTCTGTACAAATTTTCAGATATAAATATAAAAATAAAACTATCCTACAAAATATTCTATCTCACTACCGATACATATCGAATTTTCCTTCTATTCGCTTATGTGGAATGTCTGAATCGTCTCTCGAGAAGTTTTGTGCTACCTCTGATTTTGAATTTGGTTACGAGCATTCCGAATTTTTGGAATCTCCAATTTTCTCGACGATAGATTTGAAATCTAACCACTTTTGGAGACATTTTAGAATGCTCTTAAAAGTTATAGATCGATTTATTCTAATACGACTGTGGACAATTCTTTTGATCTGTTCTTATGAAGTAAGCTCTGCTGATGTTAGCTTTGTCTATCACTTGATATGCTTTTTCTAATACTGCAACCGGAGGGTTTGGTTCTTTCGTTAAAATCCAGGCATTGCGTACGCTGTAAAGATAAATCGAGATTTTATTTATAAAACATAATACATTTGCAAGGATGGTTTAGAATTCTCCGCTTACCTAATCACTCCAAACGTCGTACAACTCCAAACAACAGCGTATGATTTGTAATCGGTATCCAAAACCCAATACGGAGCATCGATTGGGAAAGGTAAAGACGGGAAAGTGACTGCTAATTTCGGTTCATCCGCTTTACCAGCTAATTTTGCGACTCCCTCGATACTGGAAGCTACTCCAGTTCTGAGAATCAAATGATCCATCAGTAAATATTATTTCATCATACTTTTTCTTGGATTTATATCAAACTCCATCCATACTCACAGAGAAGAAATTTGTTTATTCAGAATTTTTATTGAACCGTTGTCATTCAGACTGTAATTAGCGGTGACGCATTTACCTCCAAATTCGAAGAAAGCGAAGTATCTTTCAGCTTCATACCATTCTCCCACATACTGAAAAAAGCAAACAGAATGAATTTTGATTGGATTTTCATTCTTTGGTATTCAAAGAATAACACGATTTTGAACCCTCCAGAAAATGACGGTTTTTGAGATTGCTTTTGTGAAGAATTAGAGTTTTCATTCAATTTGGAGCACAGAAACGTGGTTTGCTGCTGTTAGAGTACAAAATATCTTGTTTGATTTTTTATTGTTGTGAAAATGGCAGCATGATAGGTGGATGGATCGGAGCGCTGCGAAAATTCATGGTCGTGCGGTGGGAGGAATAACTCAGTCCAGTCTTGATTTCATCCGCGCCAGATCTGCTCTCTGAAACTTTTGGAGTGAGATTTCACTCTTTAGCCAGCCAGAAGGGAGCCTGTCGAATTTTCGAGTGAAATTCCCACTCTTTTAGAGTGATATTCTAAGGTTTGAGGTTAGAAATTCACAACCACTTCGACGCTAGAGTGAATTTTTCTAAAAGAGTGAGAGGTCACTCGAAACGAATGAAAATTCCACTCGAAGCAGACAGACTCACTTTTGACACTTAGTGGAGTGAAACGTGCGATTTTTCACTCTTTCAGATTTAGAGAGTGGCAACCTGATGCCGGGCCAAATCCGGGCACTTGATCCAAGCCGAATTCGGCAACTAGATTCGAGCTTAATAAGTTTGCTTCTACGTTTTTGATAGAAGTATGATTGTCCTACCCTGAGAAGGTTACTCGATGCGGTCCTAATTGGTTGATCCATATCCCCGTGATTTAATGTTTACCATTTGCATGAAGATGGATACCAAATAACCTGATTCTGTCATTCAACTACTATTTTCGCATGGTGATGGTTACAGTTCAGTTTTCTCAGTGTACGGAAAACTTCCAGTATCGTATTGGAAGCAATCATCCTGTACATTTGTGCTAGAAAATTACACGGTGAAAAGAGAACGGTAATATCTACCATGCTAATAGTATTCTTTACCATTTTTCTGGTAATTATTACCAGAAGAATGGTGAACAATCCCATTAGCATGGTAAATATCGCCATTCCCTTCTCTCGGTGTACATTCAAATCATGAAAATTCCAGTACACGTATCGAAAAATTCTTGTATTTATACTTGAAACTTCCAGCTTCTGGATACCAGAAAACCCCAGTTTTTTTAACAATACGATTCCCTTTCATTTCTTATATCGAGCCCGTGGAGCATCTTTTCTACATTCATCTCATCGAACTTTGTTGCCTTCCGACAGATAAATCTAGGCAGATTGTGAGCCCTAAATTTGATTTTCACACATCACCGCGCTAGAACGTTAACGCATTACTACCATACTTCTACATTCATGCTTCAAACATTGTTCCTTCACTCCAGGTATTGATTTGTGAGTTCGAGCATATCATTTTCGTATCCATGAAGTGTACTCCAAAGAGTTTTTCTGATTCTTTGAAAATTCCAAAGGAAAAATAATTGAAGTTGAATGTAATGGTTTAGGGGAATGAATCTTCAATGCAGAACATCTCGGATTGAGATATATTCGCATTGTACAAATTTGGATAAGAATACAGTTAAACATTTGATACCCAACACTGTTCTCCACTTGTTTGAATTAGGAAATAATTGAAAGTTGTTTTCTGAACAAGGAACTGATTTGAACATCTATGATCGTTCATTCAATTGAGTATTTGCTTTGATATACTTTCCTCTATCATTTTCACTCAACTTTTAATCACTTGACATAGATTTCACTGATCTAGTTCCAGAGAGTTGTAATTGCAATGAACATATGATGTCAATACAAGGTGATAAGTGTGCATGTATCGGATGACACGTGAATGATATATTCACTCTCGAATAAACTACGTGATATTAAAGATATTAAGGGCGTTTAAAAACATAACACAGGACGACAAGAAACATTTTCTTCTCTGGTGCTTGAGGTTTGGAAACTAATTCGGAATGGTTGCAGTTGGCTGAATGCGAAAGCAATGTCACATTTTTTTGGATCAGCTCAATTCTCTTTATGTTTTATACATGATTTTGGTATTCACCCATTAACGTTTACAAACCTAGACTTAACTCTAACGGGGCTTCAGTCTGATCTATGTTGATCCATTCAGCACATCGATTACAGCTTAATATTCTCTTTGGATTGTTATTTCTAGAATCAGTATTTCTTTTGAGTTCTCAGTTACTTACTTGTTTCACATCAAAATTAGGCATAACTTCTAAGTCTGGACAAGCTCCAAGAAACGGAACCTGTGCCATTGCTCCTCCTCCAATGGCGAGTAAACATAACCAGTGTAATAACATTGTATCTAAAACATATAAGAACAATAATCAATACCCTGCTACAAAATTGGCTTAAAATTTGGAGAAATGTTGAAATAAGAGACCAAATCTGTTTTTTTTTACATACACACAACGATATAACTTACAATGGATAGATTAAAACAAATGATATTTGATACATGGGAAGAATATGCACACGATACCGAAAAAATTGAATTCTCCATATACCGGGTGTTTCAGAATTCACTGAAAATACTTCACCGGCGTATTCTGCAACCAAATTGCAGTAATTTCCTTGTTGAAGAACTTTTATTTGAGGTTTAATTTTCTCTGACATGGGCATTTTTAGATTTTTCTTCAAATCCAAATCATTTAAAAGCACTGTGTGCTACATACTTGAACTTGATACCACCCATGTGGAAATAGCCAGAGTTGGCAAATGGCACAGTACTGGCGAAGTTGTATTTGCCAGACTTCGGAAGAAACAACTGTGCCCATTCAGAATCATTATCTTTCTCCAACTGGCGCCAAATGTTCGCCGGATTTCAGACGGTACTGGCTTACGTGATCAGACGATCTTGAGCCAATAACGAATTAATACTGTTCGGAGAATACCCAGAACGTACAGAAACGGAACCACGTCAGTACCGAATTGGAGTTGATTGGATGGTGAAATGCGAAAAAAAGACGATACGACACCGATATCGTTGCAACGTTGTTCTAATACGGAATAGATAGTGGATAGGGATTCCACTGATCTTTCTAGTAACAGGGTTACTTTGATGAGGCAATACTGCGCCAGTATTGAGCCAGAGTTAGCATTAGCATTCAATATATTCGATGCCAATGTGCCAGTATTGATAGGACTCTGACTGATTACGAGATTGGTAGTCGACTGACGTTAAAATCACGATCTTGGCAATTCGGCTGTTGTAGTGAGCCGAAATCGTGCCGGTATTGAGCCTGATTTGTTATGATCATTCAATATGTTCGGGAGACAACAATGTGCCAGCATTGGTAGGACTTTATTCCACTATGGAATTTATGGTGAATTGTATGACTTCAACGGTCCCATTACAATAAATGGCAATTTGAGTGATTCGTCGTCAACTCGGAGATCGGCTGATGTGATGGAGAGTCAATTTCTCACTCGCAGGACTCGGGTTCAATCCTCACTCAGTGAACTTCCAAGAAATCACTCCCAAAGTTCCTTCCTCCAATGACGATAATGAGAAATTCAAATTTTCCAAGTTCCAATTTAATGTATTTTTTTTTTTTTTACTTGAAATATGATCACTCCTGGTAACTCCGGTTACCGGTACTGTGCCAGTATTAGGTCGGGTTTGAATTTCTACATAGGATGTCATCATTTCGATTCCTTGTCATTTCTCATCCAGCTCTGACAAAACAACTGATCCTGTTGCAATGCCAGAGTTTCATCATCACAGGCTCACATCAAATATCGCTACCGCCGTGGTGATAAATGATATACTGACCCTTATGTGTTATCATTTCAACTCCTCTGCCAGTACTAGCGATCCAACTGGCCCCATAATGGTCGCTCTAGATTTGCCAGTACTGACAACTTCGGCAACAGTAGTGAGCCAGTAGGGGCCCATGTTTCCATTTCCCCATGGGTAGTTGCTAAGTTGAGAAACAGCGAATATCTGGGTAAAAATCAAACTATTCTGTCATTCATCAATTCAAAGTTACAGCAATTTGAATTTTTTTTGCTTCCGGCTAATCATTATGATATTTGGCGACTTTGAATCATTACAGCTCCCAACCAAGAATGACAGGATAGTCTCTTTTTTCAGAGACCCGCCGTTTTCCACCTTAGCGAATAGTGTCAAACTCAAGTATACATCACGCGATGCTCTTGAACGGTTTGAATTTGAAAAAAACATCTAAAAATGCTCGGATCTCAAAAACTAAACATCAAATAAAATTTTCCCGAACAGGAAATCATTGCATTTTGGCCTTTTCAGTAGATTCTGAAACACCCAGTCTACCTATAGGATTTTATTAGTTCAGTTCCATATGAAATCTATACGCTTGGAATTCGAAACAATAAATAACAACAGGAGAATGAATAATGTCTTTTACTCTTCATGTATCCGGCATTCAAGTTGTGACAATAGTAAATCCTTTAAAGTAGTAACGGAAGCAGGTATCTCAAAGATCATGATTCAAGTCAGCGCGCTTATTTATTATTTCAGGCGCGTGTGATGTGTGAATGGTTAATATCATAACACCGTCATGCAATATTTGCTTTATATCAAACGCATATGCATAACTGCACGTTGGAATCAACGTCGATGAGGATTCAAACATGGGTTATCAAATCTGCCCTAGTGAAAAAATAACGTTCACCCAGCGTGAGAAAAATGTTTCTCGAAGTAAAGAAAACGCCCGAACAGCGTGATTGCATTTTTCCGGCAGAAAGTGCAATGAGCTTTCATAAAAAATCCGAGCACGCTTTAATCCCTACGCTTTGTAAACGTTCTAGAAAATCAATTCCCAGTCAGCACAAATATTTAATTTGAATTTATAAAGACTTCCTAAAGATCTCTTGAATAGTCCCCGTTATGTTAATCAATATGTATTCATTATGATTGTTTTGAATTGACGGCATAGTCCTACATTTTGACGGTTTTTTCAAGAATTTTCCCTTCTAGATGAATTTATTTCAATGTTCCAATCTTTTGATACATAATAACAGGCATGTTGAACTACTGAAAATAACTTTGTTCAATTTCCAAGAACTCCGGCGGGGAAATGACAGCATGGTAAGAGCATACTTTTGATCTGGCGACCATGATTTTGAAAAATCTACTGCACCGATTTAGCTTAAATTTTAGGAAAATGTTTCTCACATCTATAATTTTCGCGTGAACTAGGAATACATTATCATATTGGTAATATTCAATAATGTTTTTAAACAATTCAGGTTGCAAAAGAATGGTCGGAAAATTGAGAATTCCGCCATTTTTTTATATTCCACTTTTCTTTAACAGTTGTAGTTCTAACTACAGCCAGTTATGTACGTTTTAAGCATCAATTTCGATTTTTGCTTCCAAATGGTCCATAATCCGTGAATGAAGATCTTTTGATCAGTCAGATCAAAAAGACGCTCTGTCCAGGCTGTCATAACTCCGCCGAAGTTCTTCGAAATTAAAAAAAATGTTATGTAGTTTGAAACGTTTAGTATTATTTATCCAAAGATTGAAACGTTGACATGAATTCAAGTAGGAAAGAAAAATTCTTGAAAAAACAGTCAAGAATGTGAAGCTATCCCCTCAAAGCATAAAAAAATTTTTTTGGAAGTCAAATAACGCTGGTCAACAACAGCCATCCTGGTGTCCAAGATTTCAGAATTGATTCAGAGTGATTTTGGACTACTGAATACGGAGACAACATCAGATTTGTTGGATGAGCTCAATGTTTACAATTTTTTATCCATCACATAGATACACTGCCGTGCTTAGGTAAAAGGCAGTAAACTTGAGTTACTGCTTTTTATTAATTTTGATGCCGATGTATTTTTTGGCCTCAAAATTCGCTTTCCGCATAGTGCTGAATGGAGTCTTCCTCACTCTATTGAGGGTGGCCATTTGAGCAAGAAAGAGGTTCACGGTACTATTCAGAGAGCGCACTGTAATATATAAAAATTGTGTATGAGAGATAATAAAAATCGAGCTAATGCAAGGAATCTGATGTTGGTTTTGCATTCAACACACAAAAATCACTTCGAATCAATCCCCAGATCTCGGGCACTGGGGAAAAAAATTTTTCCCTCCTTCGTGTAATAAATTCCAGCAGATTTATATCTATTTCAAGAACGCAGTGTTTCAAAATTGGAGGGTCTGATAGCTAGAAAACAAAACGACCTATTGAATCGAACCAAATTGTTTTTTTTTAAGTCTTCAATTCTCTTCTATACACAGTAAAAACTTTTGCGTCATTTTTCCATAATACACATTTTTGTGCATGACATTCAACAATTTTGTGTGTTGAATAAACAACAAAAAAGTTGGTCAAGAATTCTATTTAAATAATCGTTATAGCACCTTGAAGTGTTTTTGTTTCTTGAAAAACAGATATATTTTGTTGTTCAAACTCGAAACAAGTTATAATTTAATGAGTTTTTTCTGGTGCTTTTATTCTCAAAAAAATAGATAACAATTATAAATTTTCTGGATTTTTCGTTTCTCTCAAGAATTATGAGCTGGAATTCTTCCGTCCATTGGAAACTGCAGTGGCGAGACAAATCAGCTCAATAAATCTACTGTGAATCATTTTTTCATCATAAAAAAATTTTTATATCTTCAAAATATGCACAAAAATTAACCCCACAGCTCCATGGATTCATTTCCCTGTTTCCTGGATAAAGGATTGCGAAAAACGCTGTTTTGGCACCTTCTAATTCAGGATACTCCGTTGAGGCCTTATGTACTATGGTAGATGCTAGGGTAGGTTTTGTCTATATGGCAAAAACATTCTGTTCAATTCAATTCGGGACACTCTTTGATTTTGTCCTAAATCTTTCTAGATGTGTTCGGCATTTTCTCAGGAGTTTGAAAAAATATTTGGGCGATGCTTCAAGATTCAAATTTCTACGGAAAAAAACTTAAAAAGAGGTTTGAACTAATTTTATCATTCACATGTATGAAACTACTGATGATTACTAATGATTTAATCTTCCAAATATACACGGAGAGAAAAGAATAATATCATTTACCATGCTAACATAGTATTCGGTGTTATTTTATATAAAATCGTGATCGTTACTATGTGAGAATAGAATTTTCTACCATTTTTCTGGTAATAATTACCATGCTACATATATATTATTACTAGAAAAATGGTGAAGAATTCTGTTCTTACATAGTAAGAATCACGATTTTATACAAAATCAGACCGAATACTATGTTAGCATGGTAAATATTACCATTCTCTTCTCTCCATGTATCTTTGCTACGGAAAACCGCTTTCACATTAAAATCAGCATATAAAAAAAGCTAAAATTAGCTTAGACATTATCGAAAAAAATTCTTTTGCAGACCTGCGTTATCATGTACCGAATTTGTGGTACCCGAATCGATGATCATTAACTGTAAATGAAGTTTTTCATCAATAAAACAACTTCGTCATGCGCTTATTGAACACAATTATAATTATATTTCTAGCCAACATTCCGCTACTTCGCACAACTCATCAATCATCTTCATTTCGTTTCACAGTCATTAGAAAACCATAAGATCCTTTTAATAACTGACAGTCACCTACTTATATAATTTTTTGTCACTATCAGAATTGAACATTTGTTGAAAAATTGCGGTCTATAAATTCTTTTGATTAAATAACAACGATATTTGTTGTTCACCATCGATATTTACATTTTCATTCTCATACTCCCGAGAATACAAATTCGTGATTGATTATGCTGACGTTGACCAGTGATGTCGGTTCTTACCTCAAATCGTTCTTTTTTTCCCTCATTGAAAAGGTATCTAATTTTGATAGGTTTCGATAAAACATCGATTAGAATTCGAAAGTCAATTTTTTAACAGGATCAACCTTTTGTTTATATTGAAAAATAACTAGTTTTATAAATCTTGATAAAGTCTTGACGAAATTCCGATCTATCGTGGGTAATAAAAAACGAAAAACGGTTGATGTTTACAAGATCGATATCGCTGATTATTGCTTGTATGTGAATAAAGTCAATGTGAAAAACGGTGTTGGATTTTGATAAGATTTGCATAAATCAGGAATAGGAAATGAATTAGCGGATGCATTGTCAAAGTACACGATAATGCACTCTACTCTGTTCAAAATAAAATTATCCCCACACAGAGAAAAGTTTATATTAAAGATCACTATATTTTTATAGTACTCGTGGGATATACTTTATTATGAGGCTCAGAACTATATTTATTTCAAATTATAACATATTTATCTTCATCCTCACGAGAGAGTATGGTGAATGCTCGTATACTTGTGGTTCATAACGACATAATCAAGTATATCCCAAAAGTACAATATAAATATGGTAATGTCTAGCATGAAATTTTCACTGTGCATGAAATTTAATATTCTATTAAATTCCGTAGTTCGAGAATATTTCCACCCCAATTAGTCATAACTGTTTAAAGAATTCAACTGAAATTCATCAACCTGTTACGAAACTATTCACATAGCCATGGTTCTTAAATGTTACACGGAGAGAAATGTGGTTTCAGATATTGCTACATTTTGTACTAAAGTAGCAGCATAAGTGACATAATATAATTTTTACAACACAGTGTAGTAAAAATTAATGCTCAATGATTCGAAAATTCATTTAATCTGGCGCAACTTTACATTACAAAGCATGAAATTTTACTACACTGTGTTGTGAAAATTATACTATGTCACTTATGCTGCTACTTTAATACAAAATGTAGTAATATTCAAAACGTCCTTTTTCTCCGTGTATGAATTTATATTATTTTCAACATAGGATTTCTGAACTCTAATAATACATTTATAAATGTTAATCACACATTCTCGTAAATTTTATATCAATCCTCGCATGAAAATTAAGAAATTTTGGAACAATGAATTTTTTTGCCATCACCCCATGTGAAAAACTTCTTTTTATACTTGACCCTTGATGCAATTTGACCCTGAATGTGAAAACAAAAATAGGATTCCCACTCACATGGTACTCACTGTTTCTAAACGAGGCAGAAAACTCGTTGAGAAGGATGAAAAATTCAAGGATAACCTATGTACACAAACGTGAATGTAAGACTTCACTCACCTGATCACCTTGAACTTCTTTAGGCTCGGATAATTGATGCACGGAAGGAATAACAATTGATAAGAATTTGAGAGTAGGGTCGGTAAGATTGACAAAGTATACACCTTTCACGACGAACTGCTTGTCAATGACTGAGAGTGGCTGTTTTTCCTCGTTCAATGCACACATTCTCATCGGAGCATGTGATTTAGTGTTTGTGTGTATGGGTGTAGTGTCGTCATCTTCGTTGTGTCGTTGCTGGAAAAGAGTTCTGTCAGTTAGTGGGTCAGTAACGGTACCACCTGGGTTCAAGAAACCCAAGTTTGCGACTTCAATTCATAATTTGTGTCAGAAATTTGATCCAGATGAAAACTTTTGATTTTCTTAAAGAAATGCATCATCATGTTTGCCGTCCCGTAGAATTTACCCACAATTGGAGCACTCAATTTCGTTTTTGTGGTTGTAGTTTCAGATCAGCAGTGACATAAAGTGGATGCTTTGAGGGGATACCAACGCCTCCGTGGCAATACAATTGTTTATGACGAACTATTAAAAAATAAACAAATCTAATCGAAATATCGTTCTGTATAGACTGTTTGCAATCAATAAGGCTGGTGTGACAGAGAAGTATTTTGATTATATCGCTTCATTATCGAATAATTAGTCAGGAAAGATTTAGCGAGGGTTAAGGCGCTGGTATTTTCTTAAGAAAAATTTTATACACACAATTTCGTCGTTCCAAATGCTTCATTTGAATAATCGATATGTCACAGTGACTCATAGAATGATCGATACGTGATTTGTTTGAATAATATAAATTATGTAACAATGTGAATCAAGTATGTTGGAGGAAAGAAAAAGAATAAATCGTGATCTTGGATCGCTTCGAAGGTGTATATTACGTTGATAATAACAAGAATTGTTGTAGTTGAACCCCAGTCATAGTGATATCAAAGTGAATCATTCAGAAATTACCAGTTGTTGAAGAATATTTCCATAGGACACAGTGGTTCTATAATTCAGCAGCAAATGTTCACTTATCATTCGGGTATTAATGTTTTTACCAAAATCACAAATTTTATGAATGTATTTCGTCTCTTCTTTCTGGAATATTAAGCACTGAATGCATTTCCATTGGTTTTTTTGGAATTATCATTTCCATATACTTCATTTTTGTTACAACAGAAACTCTGGGGGTTGAAAGACTAGAAAGCTTTCATGGAAAAAGAAGGAAATGGCTGTGGCAGCTCCTCACTTTTTTCACCTCTGTAGCTAAAATCATTGCAACTGTAGCTATTTTTAGCTCCCGCATTAGAAAATGTAAATTCACAGGTTTCGTGGTTGATATTTGGATAGCCAAATAATTTAACTGTTGAATTTTCTCTGTAGTGGCTACATTTTTTACTGCTTACACTAAGCGAGTGGCTGTGACAGCTAAAAAGTCGCTTCCGCAGCTAATTTTTAGCTATCCAAATAATAGCTGATTATTTTCTTTTGTGAGCATTGAGCATCATTACATAAAACATTTCGAATTCGTTCTCTTTTCTCTACTTGAATTGGAAATTTATCTTTGCTGATGAATTTTTTGTGCATCCCTATGCTTTTCCTTACTGGCATCAAAGGTGAAAATTATTCAAAGCTGATCATGAGATCTTACTCGATGAATAATAGAATATTGAAGAGAATGAAACAATGAATTATTCTGCACTAGTTTGAATTGCTCCCATTATCCACGCGTCAAAGTAATTATGACTGAAAATTAAAAATGCCGCGACAACCATGAGAAGAATAAAATGATCATAGCGTAAACTGAACTAGAAAAAGTTGATTGCAAACTCATTATAAATAATAGTTCCTGTTCGAATGGAGCGACAAACAACATTCAAACGATAAGTGTTAGTTGTCCGCTATCTCTTATTTCGAAAAAATTTAATTTTCATCAATAATTCTTCTGGTGGAAAAATTTCACTGAAAATCACTGAAATTTTCAGATATTTCCGTGAATTTCAGAGGTGTTCATAGTTTCTCAGAGAGTGTTAGTGGTTTTCATAAAAATTCAGAGATATTCATAAATATTCAGAAAAAATTTCACTGGAAAAACGTGCCCTATAAGTGGGAGTTTTTCAAAATTTTTCAGATTTTTTTAGATCTTTTCAGTGTTTTTCAGAGTTTTTCAGTGAGATTGAGCGTTTTGCAGTGAAATTCAGAGAAATTTTTTTCACCAGGATCAACAATAGTGACTTTTAAAAACAAAATAGTGTTGAAAATATCAAGTAGAGGAGAACAAAAATAAGGCTTGACCATTTTAAATGCTAGAAAAAAACTGAATGATTGTCAACCATACGTTCTGGTTGTTTCTGATAGGTTTCGAAATTCATATCCATACGAACACTTGACGTGGCCAAAAGAGGGTCCTCCAGACAATCAAAATCAGAAAAAGTCAGGGGACGTTTTCAAAATGCCCCATTAGTCAAGGAAATCCATTCAAATTCATAAAAAGTCAGGGAAAATCGAAACATTTGATTTCAGCAGAAAATTTTCAAAGAGTAATGTCCACTTGTGTATTTTTTACCCAACCAGCACAAATGATCAATTTGAATTTATAAAGACTTCCCAAAGACCTTTTGAATAGTCCCCGTTTTGCGACCAATAATGAATTCAATAAGAATTCAATGACTGCAAGATGAAAACTTATTGAATGCCCGCAGAATTCATTATGAAATCTTGATACGAATTCTTGCTGAACATCAAGTTGTTCATTAAGAGTTAGTTAAGAATTCAAAATATGTGTTCATAATGAATACATATTCAAAAGCATCACGGGAACTCTTGCGCTGTATGGGTGAAGTATAAATTTCATCGAATTGTCTTGCGATTTTGTTTGCGAACACTATTCCTTTGGTCTGGTTTAAGACGCGATGTCAGAAGAATAAGTATTCCTCTGCAGACACCTTCGATTCAATGTACATAAGTTCCCAAACATTATTTCTTAGTTACATAGATAAGTGCGAGGATTGATTAACATAATTCTGTTCAATAGAAGAGAAGAATTGGATCAAAAAGCAGGAAATTATGCAAAGTTAAAGAGAATCCTCGTTGAAAATATAATACATCTAAATTCGTATCAAATTATGATGTTGAGAACATTATTTTGTTTTTTAAATACACAGTTTTCGTTAAAAATTCTCAATTCTTGTACATGGCTATTGAAAAATGAATATATTTCGTCATATTCCTTGTGATATTGAAACTTATTTGAATGACAGATGAGGGCAGTAAGTATGAGTAAACAAATCAAACTTAATATATCGAGGGATTTTTTACAACGCGATAAAGTGACGCGTGGTTGTAAAAAAATATTATTGAACGTTGATCATGAAGATTAATCTTCATAAAGGAAGTCGATAATAAATCATCTGTCAATTCTAGTACTTATTGTTTGAAAACAATTTATTAAAAAATTCCGAAGCGATTTTTCCACTCACAATAATGAAATGTGCAAATGATAATGACTCTTCACCGCAAATTAACATGAAAATAGTTTAGGAATGAAGAATACGAGGACGGTCGTTACGATGATTAGAAAATGAAGGTCTACATAAGTTCAGTTAGAATGAATTCAGTCAGTTTGAAAACATTTGTGGTTGTACAGTGATATCATATCACTCTACGAAACCCAAAAGGCTTATGTTTAAAAAGTCGTTATCTTATGTTTTCTGTATCTATAAAATACGACGAAAACTTCTTTCCTTTTCACGAAAAGAGAAGAAGAATGGAACTTGAAAATATAATAATTTTTATAGAAGTCTGGGACTTAGTCTGGGTCTCTTAGTTTGTTAAGAAATCAGGAACGTCAAGATTTAGAAGATGAATTTTGACTCCAGTATATGGAAGATTATTAATACATACGAAGGGGAAAGTAACAAACACGATTGGAACTCAAAGTGCTGGACAGCTGTCGTACCTGTTTTATACAGTATTCCATGCGTGTACGAAGCAACGATCCAATCGGGGTTCAATTCTGGCACAAGGGCTGCTGAGACGACTCATCATGAATATTTCCACCAAGTTTTGTCCAAACTGAGGAATAATAAGATCAGACCAAGCTTGGGTCAATGGTTATGCCAGGCTTGGTTCAATAACTGGTTTATGACCGTTGTCCTGAGATTACCGAACAGGAATCAAATTGAAACTATGAGACGAATGTGCCAAGCTTGGAACAGGCTTGTACTATCACTGGCAAATTCGCGTCCTTGGATATTTCATTCAATTCGCTTTCAACGTTGAATTATGCGCAAACTAATGAGTTTCCGTTGAAGAAGCATAATATAATCACGTTGAAAACCCAAGTAGCACCAGAATATACTATGAACGTTCTTAGAATATTCGAAATATGTTCTATGTACATTCCAAAAGACCGTTTCATAGGTGTTATGCATGTTCATCGAACGTATGTAATCGAATATATGGAAACTTTTCACCCCACCCTCGTAATATTGAGGATTTCCGTTGAGAACTATTCAAAGGTAAATCAAAAGATGAATTTAAGTCGGAAACTGTCTGCTGGAGCAAGGTGGCATACAGTATGATTAGAGCAAGGAACACGGAGCCAAATAAAACAAAGTCGAGCGCGAAATAACCAACCAAAAACACGAGCATTCAGAGCACAGAAAAGGAGAAAACCATGAGGGTGTTTTAGAAAATTACGTTGAATATGTATTCTGTTTCGGTTGACATTCACGGTTTTTAGAAACTTGAATAAGGCTTGCCAAATATGCAATCTTTGGACACACAAAGCCTGTGCTGGCTCCAAAAAATCCCGCGTTTCTATATGCAAAATATGCCAGCTGAGGCAAGATGAGAAAAATTAGTACTTGCAGAAAAACTATTTTTTCTTCAAATTTAACTTATGAGATTCAATCTTTGTCACGGAAATTTGAAGATTAATGTGTATTGATTCTGATCCAATTTCAATAACAATTATTTCAATAATGTATTTACTTTTAATCACACTCATCCTTAGCGTTACCATCTTGCTCCCACTTCCTCTAATTACCGATACACAGCTAAGACATTCGGTTATAGTTACCAAATCTTGGTAATGATAAACCAATCAGAGAAATTTATATATAGTTAAATTTACTATGGATTTAAAGGAATGAGGGAACATACTGACTTCTAATGAAATTTACTATGGCATAACAATAGAAACCTGATCAAATTTACAATGTTTAATAGTAAATTTCATCAGAAGTTAGTATGTTCCTTCATTCCTATAATTCAATAGTGAATTCAATTATAAATTTCTCTTACAGTAGGTTCTTTGATCAGTGTGTGGATTCTATAAAAGGTGTACACTTGTTTTTACAAACTGTACAGTAATTTTTGTTTTCAGAATCTCCACCGGTCTCACGGTTACTGTAATTTCAGTGTAATTAAAACAAAAATCAGTGCGTTTACAGAAATATTTTCAACTCCAAAAATTGGAATATTGCAGTACAAAATTCGTAAAATTTCAGTGAATATACTGAAGTTTCCCCATACCAAGATACAGTAGCCTTTAGTTTTTTTTCAAGAGTGCATCGGATACTATACGATAAAATTTAGTTAGATAACACATCAAATCCCATTCAGAACGCTCGGTTGTTAAATCTTTAAATTTTTCTGATCATACGTCGGAACCCGCATTTTGATCTCAATAATTATTTAAGCTTGCAGATCTAGATGATTCAATAGTCCATGTGCAGATTGATTCTCACAACGCGGTATTCTTACAACACTCAATATCGGAGGGGTTAGCAATCGTCCGATCACGCATTAAATCTCATTCGGAAGAAGCCTAGTATTCAATCCATATAAACGCCTGAATACGCATTGATTTCTACCAAATTTCATCCTAGTATTGTTCTTTCAATTTCCATCAACTACTCAGCGATGTGTCGATTGATTCTGGTGAAGCGATCGTCTCCAGTGAAGGGGCACTGTGCGTTGAAATGTCGGTCAAATGGACGCATCAAATCCCATTTAGAGCGTGCGGCTATGACCGTTCAAGTATACACACATCCTTTCACACCTTTGGAGTACACACAGATGCAAATTCGTACTACGCAACTTTACCGATTAATAACTCGGTTTCTATTCGATCAATTGGACTTTCCTTTTTTCCTAATTTGAAGAGGAAACCGTGCAAATTAACGTGGTATGGAAAAAAGTTCACAAATATCTCATTTGATTAGTGAAAAAACTCGAGAATAAAATCAATCAAAATATGAAAATGATTGGTGCGAATTCCCACCTGTGTGTGCTTACAGGATTAAGGTTAATCTATTCAGATTAATTATCATATAAAATAATAATAGTCTAGATACTGAAACATGCTTTGACCCAGATAAAAATTTACCATTGGGGTTAGCATTGTGCAACCTAGACCAAGATTGGCCCAGCTTTGGCCACAACGATGGCGTAACTTTCAAATCATAACCTCATTTCAGACTAGACTGATTATTATTTTCAATAGCAAACCAATACTGGAGAAAGGGTAACAGTGAAATATGAAGTGATTGGCAAACCATAAAAAAATTTCCCAGGCAATGTAAATCAAAGATTGGATTATCATCACATTTAGATTGAATAAAACTGCCTCGAGAGGACATGAAGGTTCAGGAAACATTCAATGGAGGTTTATTCATTTCGTCCGGACATTTGAAAATCCATTGGACATTCCATTGGCATGAATTTATGTATAATGGACGTACAACTCACGTTAAAAGGTATGTGTTCTCTCTGGGGGTGGTAGACTCTCAACCCCAAGAGAACATGAACGTTCAACAACCGTTCGATAAACCTGAAATAAAGCTATGGACATTTGAGAATTCATTGAACGTTCGTGGAATATTAATTCAGCTAAAACCAACCTAAAATCAATTTATTTGACCTGTCTCTAGTAGAAATTTGATCAGGCATTCCCTATTTATAATGAGGTCCTGATCAAGTTAGAATCCGGAAACTGTAAATAAGGAAAACCTAAGAGGCTTACAAGGGACTGATCTGCTTTCCCTAATATGATTCAAATTGGGTTGGAATGCAGGGATACAATAGGGTTCGGATGAGATTTCCATAAAATCGAGCGAAATAGGGAAAACCGTGACGGAACCTGATGACGACCTGATAAGAAGGCAGGCAAATTTCTACTAGCAGCGTTCTCTTGGGAAATAGTGTTAAGAATGGAACTTGAGAATGAATCAACGTAACTGTGCCAAGAGAACAAGATGCCCGCCAAACGTTTCATCAACATTCAATAAACGTTTGATAAACCTACGGACATTTCTACGATCAAGGAACATTCGAAGAATGTGTGTGAACGTCCCACGAACGTTCGAAGATGTTAGTTCTCTTGGATGTAGCCGATATTAATTAATTTCAAAAGTACTATATACGTCCAATGTCAACCAATGATGCGCCAATATTGGTTGAATGCTGCAACAAAGAAACCGATCAAAAGCTAGTCTCTCAATATCCGTCCGAGTGCATTTAAGACTTTGTATGTGTATTTTTTCGAGGGTGCTGAATGAAGATCAGACATCAAATTTATAAAATTTCATGTGGTTTTTCGCGTAACAGATTTTACTTGAACTAAACGAAGCAACACTCTCCAATGCGTTTGAAAAGAACACTTGTTTTGGATAAACTTAATCATATATGGACATTAATATAATTCGATGATTGAAAGAGGAAAACAATTCGCATGAACAAAACTGACTGAAGTTTTTTTTCCAAATATTCTCCCAGTAAATTCTCAAACTATATTGTTCACAAAGATACCTTTGTTGGCTGACGAGCATTCTTTGGGAAATCACTGGAATTGTTTATAAATTCACAGGAGAATTTGTCAATTTCCAAATCATCTGAAAATTGAAAAATCCATAAGTTTGTCATCATACTTTTCTTCTTGGAAATTTATAAATATCTTTTGCAGTGTAAACAGATTAAAAGTCGCAAGACGAATTGAGCCTTCGGATGTACTAACTTTATAAAGTGTCGGACGACATTTACGCTCGAAAAGACGTTGAAGTATTGCCCGAGCTATAACGTGAAGGGTTAAAACAAAAAATTAGAAGTTTGAAAATCTAAAAATACTGGATGACAGGTCTTTTGATATCTATTTATATTGCAAGATTTCAAGTTAGGCAAAAATCCCTGAGATTTTCTAATGTCTACACTGTAAAAAATATACTTCCTAAATTGCCAAAGAAGTTTGGCAGTTTTTTACACAAACTTTTTTTGTAAATTACCAAACAAAAGTTTGTCAACATTCAAAAAATTTTGTGATTTCACGAAGATTTTTGAGAATTCACAAACTTTTGTTCGGCAATTTACAAAAAAGGTTCGGAAATTATTTTTCCAAACCAAGTTTGTAAATTTCCAAGCATTTCTGTTTGGAATTCAACAAATTTTTTTTGCAGTGTATCAATACATCTGGAGATTTCAATTTTTGAAGGAATTCGAAAGGGTACAGGGAGATTCAAAAATAACTCCAGAGATCACTGGATATCTTTTTGAATCTCCGTAGATGTTTTGAATCTCTTGAAAAATGTAAAACTTTAGAGATATAAGTCGACATCAAGGAATTTTTAGAGATTTTCGCCAAAATTTAGATCTCAAGAGATCTACATAAATCTCATTAGATCTAATCTTATGTTCTTCTCGAGCGTTTAGAACTTTTTTTCTAGGAATGATAGTTTTCGAGTAGAAGAATGAAAACTACAACTACAATTTTTCTTGCCCCAAAAATTGTTGTTCTTCAGAATAATCTTTTTCACTCACGTTTTTTTTTTATTTTTTGACATATCAAGATAAACCTTGGACACACGGAGAAAAAAGTATTGCTGGCATAACAAGCAGGTCTGTTACTATAGCGCCTACAAAAAAAACTAATTAAAAGAGCAAGAAAAATGATTGATACAGCTACATGTTTTTGCTGACATAAACAAATTTGTGTACATTTTTCATTCAAAGTGAAAAGCATATTTTTCGAGCTTCATACCGGAAGTCTTGAACGATGTATGAGCTACGGGCAACTTACAGCGACAACGTGGTTGACTGATGTATGAACTGACTTTTTTTCAAAATTCCAGTTCGATTGATTTGCAAAATAAATCCTCGATTGCCACATAGTTTACCGATTGTATGAAATTTGCTCGATTTGTCGATCTAAGTTTGTGTTTGTGGTTGGGTCGCATGATCCAAATATCGAACTATATTGTTGTGAAATTCTCATTTTATTCTCCATTAAAAACAATTTGATTGTTCACACCACCTGTATGAACACATTATTCCTCAATTTGTGAGGAACAAATTTTGTCAAGAATCACTTTTCTCACATAATTCTAGAAAAACATTTATTAAAAATGAATTCAAGTCGGATGAATTTTCAAACCTTATAAGCGAAGATAATTGGGTTACATGTTTTCGCGTTAGAAAAACGTACGGATCAATATCCTCATCAATCATACGTAAAAATGAATGTTATTAAAAGTTAAATAATCCATGAAACAAACTTATAGTTCAGCGTTGGGAAATTCAAACTATTTTCAAATTAATTATGTTCCCATAACACTCATTGTAATATTTGAAATTTATCATTGAAATATTTCCATCAAATATTTTTTGCAACCCGCACTGAATTCTGTAACAAAAAGGATGCATCATTTATTATTATTAATATTGTGATCCGATATTAGATTATGAATTATGAATAGCGGATGAAAATTTACTCACGTTGTCTGTTTGACTCAACGCAGCACTGATGCTCTTGGTTAATGCAATTGTCTCTCCGCTATTATTTCCAGTCGAATAATCATCTTTCAGAATTTTTACTTCTCCCAATGAAAATGAGCCTGAACTAGATATACATAATTCTCCCTCTGAACAACCGTCACACTGCAATATTTTTATTAAAATTAACATCTCTTAACTCTCCTCTTTTGATTATAAAAAATACACGTATTGAAGGGATACCTTATTCAAATCAATCTCTGAGAATTCATTATGAACTGCGATGCCTACAGCTCCCACACTTCTGTAAAATATAAATGCATGAGGATTCAAGGAAAGTGAAGAATAAATAAGATTTCTCATCTGTTATTCGACGCTGGGAACTTTTCTATTTGTTCGATAGTTTCAATCTGTTACTTTATACGATTAAAATTTGAATCTTCTGATGAAAATGGAAATTCAAATACAGCGAAAACGGAGAATACGGTGAATGAACGGTAAACAAAGAGTAAATAGAAAGTTTGAGACTAAGGAAACGTATGAAAATTAACATTCCATGGAAAGTATTAGCAATATAAGAGAAACGTGTTCCGAACAATCCAAAAATAAAAATGTTCACGATTTGGCACAATTTGAACCCATCAGTTTCACTTTACTCTCTGAATTTCTTGGATTAAAAAATTCACTCTTGAAGAGTGAAAATACTGTAAGTTCATCAAGAGTGGAACTCCACTCCAAAAGAGTGAAATTTCATACTTTTATAAGAGCGAAATGCTTACTCCCACCAAGTGAAAACCTACTCTTAGGGAATTCTCAATCTATCGGACTTGAAGTATTCTCACTCTTCAAAAGTGAATTTTGCAGTCTTTTGTTCTAGCCGAATAAAATTTTGGTTGAAATGAGCGCAAAGAAACTTTTTGGTTGGCTGAAATAAAATTCATTTGGTGTGAACAAAATTTGATTCGCAATAATTCAGGCTTTTATACAGAAGTGAATTTTGTTTATCCTAAATAAATTTTATTCCAGCCAACCAAAAAGTTTCTTTGCGTTCATTTCAACCAAAATTTTGTTTCGCCGAAACAAACGTTTTCTCAGTGTAATTTCAATACTTTACAGGAAGCGATTATCTTGCGCTTGTCCCCAGACAGCACAACGTGTCACTGGCAGGGTCGGAAAAAATCCGAGTTTTTTCGAAAACAAACGCGAACCACTTGGGTTTTTTTCGGATTTTTTCAATTTTTTATTGTTATTTTTAACTCAATATGATAAACTATCGTTATTTATCACCTCAAATTGACTTGTTGAAAGTGAAAACATTGTTTGAAGAATGTGCTGCGAGATTTTGGGTCTTGAACTGATGTTGGATCTGAGTATTTCGTTATTCGATTTTTAATTCGTTTCAATGAACGATTCAAATTTCATGTATATGCATCGATCGTACCAGGGACTTGCATTGATGGAAGACTAAGCACTGACGAACCAGTATTTTTTACTGATTCCGATTTAGAGAATAGGATCTATTGTTGGAATCAATCATTATATGTTATGGGAATGCCAAGTTACATTATTATAAGTCAATCGCGTTACAAAATCTGATGCACTACTCATATCAATGAATTGGTGGCAATTTTGATGGAAATGAAAACAAATTTATCCAAAAGTGTTGTATATGCGTTCATGGAATACGATCTATTTCTTTCAACCGGTCAAAAGTTTCAAATTAATTGCAACTAATGTTTTGTTAAGAAGATTTGGAATTACACTCCATTCTATTTTCATAGGGATTGCTCAAGCAAAAATGGGCTTATTGCGAGCGCCCATTTCCACCAGGGAGTACTCACCCACTTCTCTCTCCTGAAAGACCATCCTCGTCAACAGATGAATTATAAAGTACATTGGATTCTCCGAACACAAATTTCAAATACTGAAATTTCAAATCATCTTTTGGGTTCTCCGATTGCTTATCACGAGGTTCTTTCATCATCGCATCAAGTTTTATTTCTCCTGTAGAGATATTCGTTACTGTTTCATTTTTCCAATTATCATTAACCGAAGGAGTCGTCTTCAATGACGAGCAGTCACGTAAGGAATCAGCAGATGATGATGGATTCGCGACACCTTTTTCAAATCCTTCGCATTTATCGGTTTTTATAATTCGTGGTTTTGTGTGGGACGATGCAAGAGACGATTCCTCAATGTTCTTACTCGAGGATTGATTTTTATCTCCCATATATAAGAAGTCTTCGACTATTTGAGAACCCACAACCTCTGGAATTTGTGGATTAATCTCTAAAATTTCTTTACTCTTCTCACGCGAAAGATTTTTTCTCAACTCATTCGAATCCTCTGCATGTTTGTCTTCATTCTCTTTCAGAGTCGTGGAGGACTCGTGTAATGTGATTTTGTCACTTTTCATATAATTCTCAGTTGAATTAGAAACATTTGGCACATTCAATGGATTATTGTCGTTTAAATTCGATGTATTCAATTGTTGAGAGACCGAGGTTGAATTCCGAGGATCTTTTTGTTGTATATCTTCCAGGATCTCCTGACTAATCACGTTTTCCACCTGAGTTGATACATTTTTATATTCCTGTGCACTATTTTCAAGTTTTTGGAAATTCTCTTGTGGATCCTCTAACGGTTCATTCTGCACAATTTTCGGAATTATTCCAGAGTTTTTAAGAGCATTGATTATCGTGTTTTCGATTTCAGTATTATCTCTTTTCAACATACACGTAACTAATTGATCCAAAGTTCCCAGAGAACCTTCCAAAGTTTTCAAGACGTACTGAAAATGTGTAACATCTAAATTAGATTTATGTTCGTCATTAGTTACTTTCGATTCGCCGGGTTTAGTTAAATTCGATGCCAAGATTTCAGAAACATTCGACTTATCTGAGGATTCATTTATAATTTCCTCTTCCTCGGTTTCCATTTTTTGAGGAAGCTCATCGGCACATTCCGAATCTATTCTTTTCTTTACTGGAGAGAATTGCTTTGATTTTGATTTCGTTCTTATTTCCGAACTCTGTTTCCTCAAACAAGTGACAGAAATAGTCTTAGACCGACGAATTTTCGGTGCTGTGAGAATCACATTGTCTTTCAATTTTATCTCCGAAATGATTTTCGAAGTTTCATCTATATTTTTAACTATACGATTGATTATGTCGTTACGAACGTTATGGAGTGCATCGTAAATCTCAATTGGGGGACGATTCAAAGCAATTTCTTTAACCGATCCTTTTTCAGGTATGTTCACGTCCTTAAAATTATGACGCTTTATGTGATAATTGTCAAGAATATTCAAGAATTGTTCATTTATTATCTTATACCGTTCTTCATCGATTATTTCATCATGATGATCGCATAAATCTTCATCGAAAATGGATTGAACAAAATTTTCTTCGATGAAAGAACGTGGACACGCGTCGTACTTGACGGGAGAATTTAGTAAAGGATAATCATAAGAAGTGTCATCCAAAATTTCTTCTATTCGTTGTATTTCTTTCGTGGTAGATTTTTCATCGATAATTTTTTCGAAATATTCCTTCATCGAATCCGCATTCACTTCTGCGTCTTTCGAACCCTCAGATAAAATTTCTTTCTCTTTATGATCTGTTAAATTTTTATTACTTTCATCGATTTCTTCTTTACTCGTATTTGTGCATGATTGTCCATATTTGAAGCTGTAAGTACCGATATTGGGATTAGGTGGCGTGAAAGAAGGATCCGGTGATATATGAATGTCATCGAGGTTTTGTATCTTCAAACATTTTCCTATATTAATTGGCGGTCCTATTTGAATACTACACGTCCCCCCGGATGATTTTTGAACGTTGTCTCTTCCTGTTGTTGCTACTAAACCGTTGGACGTATTATTATCGTTTTGAACGGATTTCAAATTCTCCTTTCTAGTTTTTACGGAAGAAATTCGACTTTCAGAGTTTTTGGACAGATTTGAATGGATTCGTGCTATGGCAGGATCATTTGGATTCTCAAATTTCAAAATGACTAATTTACATATGTACTGATGTTCCGCCTGTTTGTTATTTAAAGGTAATTCGTCGGGAAGCCATCTGTAGAAGAGAAAATTGAAGCAGTGTTTGAAAATCTTCAAAACATTTCAAAATATTTGTTGAATTTTTCCATATTTTATTCTTAAACTTCGAAAATACAGAAGAAACTATTTGACAAATTTTTATGAACCCTAGGGAGCACAAATATAATCATCGGCACAGCGCTGGTACGAATCTGTCCTTTAGATTCCATCAAAAAATATTCCCTAACTGTTTTAACTCGTATATTACAGGACAAAAACCGCATAGTTTCCATATAAAAAATTTTTCAATGGGAATCTACTTGACTTTCTGAATAAGGATACCATGCGAGACTGTGAGCGAGATTATTAGCGAGATCTCGCCAAAGTATTGGATTGTTTCATAAGCGAGGCACTTGAAAGACAACGCATGACTATTTGCGAGACTATTGCGAGACTTCAAATTTCCACGCAGATATGCTTCTCTTAGCTCATTCATTCAAACAGTAATATAAAACAACACATGCTTAAACGTTCTTCAAACTTACTCGTCAAAGCCTCTATGCACCTCACGGTTGGTGGATATCTCATTAACCTCATTTAGTTGTCTCTGAGCTTCTTGAACTAATTTTTTAGCATTTACAAGAGCAACAGTTGTTTCTGGACTCAAAGTTGAACGGATAGATGATAATTTTGATTGCTTGGTATTCAACTGCTAACATACAAGATACGTTTAGTTACATGACAAATTTGTGACACTATTTACATGATACCTTTTCTCTATTTCCTGTTGGCGTTGTTGATATTCCTTGTCTCACAACAGTCGCGAGTTCAGATGAAGTAGTTCCTGTCGAAGAATATGGATTCCGTGATTCAGATGGATAACTTCGTGTCATAGAAAAAGATTCCGTAGTACATCTGGATTCTGGACAAATAGTTTTAGATGTTGCGATCGAAGGTTCCATCCCACTCCCAAAAGATTTTGTATTATCATCCTCTTTGCTGAAACAATTTTGACAAACAATTTTGATTATTATCAATTTCTTTGGATGAACTCCACATATAATTTATTAATTCATCTGATGATTCGATGATGGATTATCATCATAGAACAATATTTGACTGTTATTCAGATTGAATTCAAAATACTTTATAAAAGTCTTAAATCTTTCAGGAAAATTCGTGAATATCCAAAGAACAGATAGTTGTTGAGTCTAATGGAGCGTTTTGCTGTCAAAAGAATTTGGGAAAAGTGTTTTTCTAAAATTTCGTAAACAATCGTTCTCTGCTGCTAGAAGATTCCAAAAAGATTATGAAGATCTTCCTCGAGAGCAATTTATTATAGTTTATTGAATTGATATACGAATAGTATCCAACTCATTGTGAAGAGTCTCATATAACTTCGATAAATGGAATAAGAATAAACTTATTTTCACAGAAGTGAATTTTGTGTATATTTCCAGTGATACACGGAGAAAAATAATTTTGAAAATGGTAGCGATGATCACTATCTTGCCTAGGATTGAAGCCAATTTTTGAGAAATAGGCAATGAGTGCTTGTGATGATAGGAATGAATAATAGAAAAATAGCAAAGGGTACTAATGTGTATAGTAATAAAAAATTGTATCAATCATGCCTATGCTGTGGAGCATTCAGCGACAAACGGTGTTTTTCACAGTGAAACTATCAATTGGTAATACATCGACTACGAATTTTCAGTAGACTCACTACGAATATTTTTCAGCGATCCTCGTGTTCCCTGAATTGACAGTCATTTTTCTAAATATTAAGGGGATTCATTACTCCCTGCAAAAGTTACTAGATTCTAAATTTCTCCCCCCAGTTTTCTCAGAAACGAACAGATAAAATGAAAAATAATGAGTAGCTGCATTTTTTTCAATAGCCTAAGAAGATGCACTTGCTCATTAAAATTGATTCTATTAATTGATTACTGAGAAAGCTGGGGGGAGAGATCTAGTAACTTGGGTTGTGGTGAATCGCCTTAATAGACCCGATCTTTCCGTGTACAGTATCATCCTATGGACATGCATAGAAGCTGATTATCTAAAACAGTCTCATTTGGAGGTTCTTAGCATGTTCATATCACATCTGAAACATCAGTGTGCCGCTTGGGCATATTCTCATACGAGACACGAAGGAAAAAATAAGTACCTTCAGATCCTACCCATCGCTACCTTATCCTTTCTTCCAGCTTTGGTTCTACATTCAAATGTCTGATCATGTGAGTATTTTGAATATCCATCGATAAGTGAAGTTGAGAGATCTACTCAAGTGGATAAAGTAGAATTCCTACATGTACACATGAATACTTGAGTTCATCACAAGGTAATACAGATGTCTTCTGCATCAAACGTTGAGCAATTATTTTTTATGGCACGTCGATAAATCCACCCCCTTGTGTTCTTTCATTCTCACAACTCTAGATTCGCGAAAAAAATATCTGCGACAGAAACATTCACAATGAAATGTCCGTGGTCATTCCACTCGAAACTTGAACAATATACAATACTCTCCCAGAATAAAGAACTGTAATTGATTTCAATTAACACGTTATCAGTGATAAGCGACCAAAGAGAAAAATGGGATGATGTACCGTAATCAATATTTAAATTCATAATATTATGAAACTTTCAATCCAATTTGCATATTTGTTTAACAATCAATGAGTCGTATTCAAACTACGGGACTTGATTTAGACGGAACTGTAATCGAATTTCCATATATTTAAAAATGCCTGCATATAAGTTAGTACAATCGCAAAAAAACTCATTCAAAATCGCATTGATTGCCTACGCAGTCTATAGATGTAAAAATCGATGATTGGCTACCCCAGTTCTACTCTGGTGACAATCACAGCGTGCGTGAAGCGTGCATGGCCGCCAATTCACTCTTTCCAAGTTGTTTGTCTTTCTCTGTCGACGTACTTAGAGGAAGATGGAAAACTTGGACAGAGTTGAAAAGTGTGATTTGGCAGTCATGCACGCTTTACGCACGCTGTGTTTTTCACCCAGGTAACGAAGCTTTGTAATAGTTTACGAAGAGCGAAGAATTTTTCAGCTTCAAAATGAAAATTTAGCATATCAAACTGTTTCTCTAAACTCTTGGCACAATTTTGTATCCACACCCTGCTAAAAATGGCAAACAAAACTGACAGAAAACTTGTTGACAACCTTTGAAAGGCCCCTGTTCCATGAAATTTGCTCAAAGACAACGAAATTTAATTTTGCTGGAGCCGCAAACTATTTGCTATTGTAGTAATCTTATCAGCTACGGAAGCAATTTTTCAACTGTGGCAGCAAATAATGTTTGCTCCACCAGCAAAATTGCTTCAATATTCTGTACATAAAAATGAAAAATTTTGCTACTCCAGCGAAAAATTTGCTGCTTCAGTTAATCATGTTGCTCCCTCAGCAATCCAATTGACGTGGCAGTGAATTTTTAGCTAGATTAGCCAAAAGATGTTATTCTGTGTATAATACCTTAATTGATTATGACAGCAAATGTTTTTCCTCCGTGTTACAAACTTTCTATCCGGTTGTATACGCCATTATCATAAATATACGGTTATGATAAAAAAAACTTGCTCGATCGGTCATGAGCTAACTATGATCCTGTAAAATAAACTTGTATGAGTCTGAGTAGAATTGGCCGAAGAGTGAGATGTTGGTGAAAAAAATTGTTTCCAAATCGGCCTTATTCCATTCTTCTTTCCCGAGTCGAAAAATTCGGACGGTTTTTGGCCTCACATTCCGTTTTTAGATTGATTTTGTCCCGATTGTTGAATAATGCGGACAAAAACAGTATTTTTCATGATTTTAGTTTGAATTTCTCCTCGATCACACACATTTTATTATTTGTTGAGTATCAATAATTTTTCCATGTTTTTTAGATAAAATTCAACAGAAATGTGAACCGTTTCATTCTCATTATACATTTAAGCAATACTCTCAGATTTTAAGAAATATCAAATTTTTATCAAAGATTACTATATTTTCGACCTGCATTTTTCTCCGTGCACTTTCATTCGTTTTTAATTTGATCAATCCAATCAAGAAATGCCTGATCATGTGCCTTTCTACTGGCAGATATATTTGCATCATGAACAGAATCTGTGGCAGCAGAGCTACAGAGCTAAGAATTTTGTATAACCAACGGTCCATTCGGAGTTTGTGTTGGAACAACATATAAAATTATCAAATTAACAGATTTTCAGTATTGGCATTATATTTTTTGTGACAATATTCAACACAGTGAGAAAAATTCAATCGCATGAAGTCCTATATTTCTTCGTAAACCAGGGACATTAAAGGTTTTCTACTACAATTACTCTCGATTCCTGATTATTTTTACCATCTATGATGGTAAGAAAGCCACACTCTCCCTACTTTTCCCATCGTTGACGCTAATGATGATCAGGAATCGAGAGCAGCTGTAGTCGAAATCTTTAAATCCCTGGTTAAAAAAATCCATAGAATCTAATGACATAAAATTCAATGGGATTTGGTCAAAACGTTGTACAAGATTCAATGAGATTTGGCGAGTATCAATGGTTTTTTTTTAACTAGGGACATATGTCCCTGGATTACCAAAAAAATAGTACTTTATGCAATGGAATTCTTCTCAGCGCATAAATTGCAAGTGAACTGTTTTAAACGTAGGTACATCCTATAACAAATTTATTTGCGGATTCACAAAAAAATTTGGCAATTTTCACACAAACATTGACTCTTCTGGATTTTCAAATGAAATTTGGAGGAAATCAACCTTTTTTGTTAGTTGATCAAAACTTTTGATTAAAAATCCACTACAGCCAATGTTTGTGTAGACAAATGCCAAATATTGTTGTAAATCCACAAAAAAATACTTGCACAGTGGGACGTGTGTTACAAATATACAAAAGTTTCCACTGTGCAGACTGTGAAACAAATCTCCCAGAGAGAAAATCAAAGAAGATGTAGATTTTTTTTAGTCAACCTTTTTTCCAGTAAATTTCCGACAATTTGGAGATTTACAAATAACCTGAAAGTTTATGAGTTTGTGAGTTTGAAAAAATTCCTTCTGAAAATTCATAAAATGTGACTGTAATTTTTTACAGCCACTTTCTTCTGAATCTTCAGGAAAATTTTGCTGAATTTTCAGAACACTCTTCAGTTGAAATTTCTCAAAACTCAGTCAAATTTATCTGCAAATTCAGAAAAAAGTGACTGTAAAAAAATTCCCGTTACATTTTCTGAATTTTCAGAAGGAATTTTTTTACCGTGCTTTTCCTTGTAAAAACAAGAGTTTGAATTTCACACATCCTGATATCCCTGTTTTTAATGCACATGAAGTGATTGATTTGAATTTGTTTCAGTGCAAGTTCTCGATGCACTTTAAGTAATTATGCATTTGTTAGATGCATTAAAACAAATGTAAACCAATGAATCCATGTGCATTGAAAAGAGGAACATCAAAACTTGTGAAATTCGAACTCTTATTTTTACAGTGTTCTTCTTGGAAATCTACAAATATTTCTTGAAGTGCATGTATTGAAAAAAAAATGAATAAATTACCTTTCCGAAATAATCAAGCACTTGAAAAATATTTCAAACATAGGAGTGAATAAATGATTACTACCTTTTTATTTTAACTCTGACATTAGACCCGGTAAATACTTCAATCAACATTTTTTTTCTTTTTGGGATAAATTTTTACTAACAAGGGCTAAAGTTTGTTTGGTACAATTCTCATAAGAACCGAAAGAGGAACTGTTACGTGCTCTCAGCCATGACGACATCCTGAAACAAACGTTTTCCTCGTAGTGCACCATGGTTCCCGCCTCTACGTAGGAATATCGATCGTTAAAGGGTATATGTTATTTGACGATGGAAGAAAGAACAGTTCAGTATTTCGGCAAAAAACAATCATATTCTCAGATTTTGATACATTATTTTGTGCATCAGGAAATATTTGTAATTACTGCGACCATGTTCATCAAATTGATGTATCAACTCAAATAAAACATATGGAAGGTGTTGAAATATATTCCCGAAAGACATCAAATCATGCTTGACAAGCGTTTATATCTGATCTGTTTTTCAAAATCTCTCAATGAGAGGATCCTTCTTCCATCACGAGAAGATATATTTTGGAAAATAAAAATTTGTAGAACTTCTAGTTTTCACAGTTCATTCCAGTTTTTTATAGTAGTTTTGACATTTCATAGTTTCTCATTAATATTTTACGTCAATTCTAGTGAAAAACCTCAAATAAATTGTATCTGGGTGTATCCAGATGCGAGGGCGGGGTTTGCAGTGGTTCTTTATCAAGTTTTCTTTAACAACACGGAAAAAGATAATGGCTATGGTAGCTAGAAATTAGCTGTAGTGCCTACTTCCTGTATTTGATATTTGGATAGCCAAAAAAATTGCCGCAAAAGCTAGATTTTAGCTCCTGTAGCGATAACTTGTGTTGCCACAGCTGATTCTCAACTACCCAAATATCAACCACATCATTTTTTTCTGTGAAAGCTGGAAAAGAACCCAAGCTTGTCCCTGGGTTGGCACATTATACCAGGAAGAAACAATTGACCTGGCTAAAAACAATTGTCCCACAATTATCCCATCATTTCAAATCATCAGTCGGTCATGGTGCATTTGTAATATTTCGAAAACAGCCACTGCATTGACGTAAGCTTGGCAAGAGCGTGAAAACAAGCGGCAGTTATGAACAATTCTTCCAAAATTATACGCATGTGATGCTGATGAGCAGAGATTCGATTTCAAATTTGTAATGGCTGGAGACTTGTGCATGACAGTTTGCCCCAGTCGGGCCCAAGCTTGACTCGATAGTTGTGCATATCCAAACAGATATCATGGATGAACCGAATAAGGAAGAAGCTTGGCGCAATTCTCATATTGTTCATAAAATGCGATGACACACAATGATCAACTGATTATCAAGAACACTGCACAGGATTTCAAGATTTCTTGACTCACTTTGAAAAACCATTGTTTCAAATATTTTGGTCCGGACAGTGTATATTTTCAACACCCACTCTGTGTTTATGAAGAAGCTTTCCAAACATTAACCTGTCTTCGAAAGAACTTTTCTCTTCATCCTGTGTTTTTAAAAAATTTTCTAAGAAAGTCCTCACGGTATATCATTTATTTACGGCTGATGAGATAATGAAATTAGAAAACTTTGCAATCAAATATAAATATCGTTCTCGTGGAATTGCAGATCGAAAATATAGTAATTTTTAATAAAAATTGGAGAATATTTCTTAACATCTGAGAGTTTTTCTTAAATGCATAATAAAAATCAAACAGTCCACTTTTTGTGGAGTTGTATTCGAAAGACAATGAAAAATTATCAATACTTAATAAAAAAAATAGAGAAACATATGAACTTTCCAAAAGTTGCGTATGAAATCTCACAAAGTGAATAGTAGGATATTGAAATGTTGTTATTATTTTTGTAAAATTTCATCCACGACTTTTGGAAACTTCATGAGTTTCTCTATTTTTGAGTCAAGTATTGATAATTTTCCATTGTTTTTCGAATACAATTCCACAATAATGTCAACCGTTTTATCTTCATTATGCATTTAAGAAATATTCTCCAATTTTTATTAAAGATTACTATATTTTCGACCTGCATTTTCCGCCGTGTAGTCGTTTAGGATTTTGCTCAGTTCCAAAGTCACAATGAAAGGAAACGCCAAAATGTGTATTCCCCTTTCACGAGATCTGTCTCTTTAATGTATCTCACATTTCGTGATCAATAGCTGCAGCACAGCGTAGGTATTATACACACAACGCCCTTTAAAGGCGATGCGTTCTTGTTCGACGTTGTATGAAGAACACATTGGAGCATGAAACATAAAAAAAGCATTCCAGATATAAATTCGTTTATTCCGAATCAATATTTTTACCTGGCGCAAAACTCTTGGATATAACTCGCATGTTACAATTTCTATTATTTATTTGTTGCTTAAATAAACGATATATATTTTAACCGTTCCCCTCTTCAAATCTAGCATATTCAATTTGAACAACAACTCATGAAAGATTAATTACTCGCTTTTTTTACTCGAATAATTCCGCCAACCGTGAGTTCAATGGTTCTTAGCAATAACTCTTGTGTTTTCAAACCGAAGGGAGAAATTTTCAATGTTGAATTTTTCTCCTGTTTTTTACTCCAACTGAAAAGGCTGATAGAAAATTTGAGAATGGCCCGTGTAGCACAAAGATATTCTATGAATATTCTATCAACATCCATAGAAAATATTACGATGAGACTGTTTCAAACATCCTATGAACATTCATAGAATAAATGAAAGGAGAATATTCTCTAAGCATTCGATAGGTGCTCTATCCCCAGTGGCAACATTTTTTCAATTTTATATAATCCATGTATACTTCGATATAGTTTACTCACAAATTGTATATAATTTTGAAAATGCTTTGGGTCGGAATGAAATATTCACTGTTGAAAAAAGAAATTTGTAAATTCACAAAATAAACAAAATTTGTGTGATCAGTTCACCACAGATTTTATGAAAATTCAAATTTCAGAATTGCTATCATTGCAATCCATACAGCAGACAAATTCAGGAAAAAATTCTCAAGAACTGCTAATGATTTATTTGAATCTCAATTGAACTCTCCATGAACTCTTCTAGAATTAGAGTCCTGGGTGAAAGAAACGATCGTTCTTTAACAATATTTATAACAAGAATATGGTAACATTTTTGTATAATGTTTGTTTATGACAAAGCGAGCTACTCGATCTCGATAATACTGTTTAATAATCCATTTCATCTCTTGAAGTTTGGACACTGATTCAAAGTGATTTTATGATGTACCGAATACGAAAATAAAGTAAAATTTCTCGAATTAATGAGTTTTCCGTAACGATTTATACATAAAGTTGATTAATTATATAGATTTGATATAAACATTATGTTGAAACAAGTATAAAAATTGAACTAATTCAATAAATTCGACATTGTTCTTGTATTCAACACTTGGAATCATTTCCCAAACCTCAGGATACAGGAAAAAATAACTAAATATAAAATAAAAAAAAAACATGTCTATAACCAAAAGAATGAAATTTCAAATTTCAAATGACGTTGAATAAGTCCCTCAACCGATTCAATTAATCATTCTAATGCGAGATATCTCACTTTAAAATTGAATTCAATATAGACATTGAAGCAAGAACAAACATTGGAGTTGTCTGGAGCCGACAGATCAATATACCGTTGCTTCCTTTTTCTCGTTCAACTCGCACATGCCTCTCACCTTTGCCTCCCTTCTCTTCGTAAACCACCTACCCCCAGCTGAACATTGGCATTGATTTTCAAAGTTCCGGAAATTTTCCCAACCCTCGAGGAAATAAGGATTCAAACCCTGTTCCCGTTCCTGAATGCTTCGTACCTTCGTTTGAAAATATTTTTGCAACAAAAAGATGCATGTCGGAATACAAATTTCACTCATAATGTTCTTGAAAAATGTATTATTGACTGATTTCTGCACTGGGAGAAAAAATTCCCGGAAACCATAGAATATTTAGTCGAATAGTCGCCGTAAAATACTTCATTGATTTGAATAAACTTTCATTGACTCGATTAAATATTTAATCAATCAAACAAATATTTAATATGATATGGAATATTTCATCAATGCAACCCGGTGGTCTAGCATCCGTAAATTTGCCGAGTTTTCAGGATTTTTTTTTTAGTGGAAATAATGAACAATAGTATTTAAACTTGGCAGATATGTTGGATGACTTCAAAAGTATACAAAAATATTATTCGTTGAGAAAGAAAGATTTGTTAATTGGTTTCAAAATGGCGCCGAAGTTGCCCTCTTAAAAAAAATGAACCTGGCTGGTGTTGTAAGTTTGACCTCTTTCACTTATTTGAAAACAAAAAACCAAATAAATTCTCAATCAGTATGAGTGTGGCTATCGCAGGAACTAGAATAAAGAACAAATTCAAAAATTGACAAAATGGCGCGTCTTTGAAATTTATTTTCCGAAACAGACCATTTTTTCATCATTCTTTGTATGTAAAAAATGAAAGGTATTCCACGTAAAAACTTTATTCTAATTCCTGCGATAGCCAGTGGTCTACTGAATAACACACTAAAATTTAAGACGAATCTGTCGAGTAGTTTTGTTTTGTATCTGAGATACTTGTTTTTGTTTTGTAGTTGAGTTTAAACCAATTAAACAAATTTTTTTTCCTGAAGAATAATAATTTTTTATACTTTTGAGGTCATTTAACATATCTGCCAAGTTTGAATACTATTGTTCATTATTTTCATTTTTGAAAAATCCTGAAAACTCGGCAAATTTACAGATGTTAAACCACCGGGTCAAAAGTATTTTATGGCCACTATTTTTTCTCTCAGTGTGAGAATAAAATTGGGCTATGAATGAAGAATTATGATGGAATTTGAACATTACACTACCCTTGTGGAAATCAATCCTGGGCATCCTAAGGTAGGCCCTGGGTATATCTTAGGCACCCAATACAAGGTTGCCTACCCACGGCCCATGTGGGCCCCAGCTGGGGTTGCCAGTATATTTCCGACTGGAAATTATCATAGGGTCAACCTGACATTTGGTGAGGACCTAACAAGGTTATCCGAAATACGGTATACCTATAGGTAGTATACTGAAATCCGAATCAGGATTGGATGTGGATGACCCACGTAGGGATAAGCTCATTTGATCCTAATTAGGTTTCCCTTAAATTATCCTAGGAGGTTGAAAAAGGGTCCCTCGCTGTAATCTCATCAAGAGATTGTTAGGTTATCCTGAGATTATGAACATATATGTTTATAAAGTATAATTTGATAAAGTGAATGCAAAAATGTCTTAATTTTAGATTGTGGACTCCTTGGTGAAATAAATTTTCTCTAAATTAGGAAAATATTTCTGAACAAATGTTAACTGTGCATATCTTTCAAGTTAGTCTCTCCATGCCGAATACAACATTTTTGGGTTGTGAATTTCCTGTTCATATCCTGATTTCAATTTATTCTGGAGGTTTCGGTATGGGATTCCGCATCAAATCCTTATTAGTCTTGCCTTATAAGGTCCTTATATTAGTAAAGCGTGCCATGACTTGTTAGGTCCTGACGAGGTTGCCTTACCAGGACCTGGGCTGGATCAAAGTTGACCTGATCTGATCCAGGGGTAAATTTATAGTCGGGTTCCTGGAATATTCCAATCCAGGTATGCTCAACAACATCTCATATAGGCCCCGAGTTGGCTACCATTGTTTTGCCAGGATATTTGATACTATTACGGGGCCTGGATTGAAAAGTGTAACATTCCAAGTTGGGGCCACTTTTCAAGTAAGGATTTTGAACCTGGCCCAGGTCTGAGCCCGGGAGAAATTTCCACACGGGTGTAATATTGGATTTCTATAAAATTTCCTGGCTTACAATTTTCATAGTGAACTGTACCCGAATGGAAAATAGGGCTGGAACTATAATATGACTCAATGTGATTTGATACATACAAAATAACGACTTGCAACAAAACATGAATACTTTTTAACGAGTGTTTTGGATCGATAATTCTCTATTCAATCTGTAGTTTTAAATAATAATATAACCTTTTTCAAAGGTAATACTGCTGTCCTAAGCCCAAAGGCAGTGGATCTTCATATTTTGAAGTTTCGGGTTATTAAGCATTTCATCTAAACGGGTCTATGAACGAAGTTCAAATTGTGAATGGTTCAAAGATAGAGGTTGTTTATACTGCTATTATTCCCAACCAAGTTTTGGAACTTTTTACAATTTTTAGTTTTTGTATAAAAACTATCTAAACTTAACATGTTAAATGATACGAACACCGTTATCTTCACTCAGGTTTTTTGAAATTGTTTTCAATATTTTTGGCTTAGGACGGCAGAATAGTTCTCAACGATTTTCAATAATGTGATTTGTTTTGAATAGTTCCCCCAACTTGTGTGAATTGTTACCATACTTCGACCCATATAGACAGAATGGGGCCCATGCTGGACGGGCGTAGGCTCCATCCAATGTAGAAATTCCAGTCGAATGCCAATATATGAGTCGGTTGAACAATTGAATCAGTACTGGTTCGAAGAATGCGAGAAACCAAGATTAGACCGCCATAAAACAATGATTGTTCAAGTATCAATTTATTGTCAAACCCGAAGTACGGTAACGGTAACCCAATGCTTTTCCGACCGTATATATTTATCAATTGCACGTATTTGTCAAGGACATGAATGAATATACAGCTTTGTAATGTAGATTGGTAAATTAAACGCGAAGAAATCAATTAACTTGAATTGTTTTTGTTTCTAATGAATGAACGTTCATTCGTAAGAAATGTTATCCATGTAGTAAAAGCCAGCCACCAGTATGGAAATAATGGGCTGAGAGAAATAATTACTACGCAGGTATGAAATGCCAATACTGCCAAGTGGCCCAAGCTTGGCAAAATATTGGGCTGCCAAGCATTGCGAATATTGGTTCAATATACAACCGTTGGTTATTTCACAACGCACACCGGGTTTCATAGGGAATGCCCATATGACAACTGGGGTGAGCTTGGCAGAATATGGAGCTGCCAAGCATGGCGAACCAATATCCACCCAATTCAAAACCATTCGTTTTTGGAGAACGAATACCAGGTTTCATCAAAAATGCCAATACAACAAGTGGCTCAAACTTAAAAAAACGTTAAGCTGCCAAACATGGTGAACCAATATCAGCCCGATATAAAACCATTTGTTATTTGAGAATCCATACCACGTTTCATAGGAAATGCATCACAACAAGTAATTGAAGCTTGACAAAGCATTGAACTGGCAAGCATGGTGAACAAATATTGGGCCAATTGAGAACCATTGGTTATTTCATGGCATATTCCAAGGAAAATCCAGAATGAACCAAAACAGTGAATACCCAGGATTTAGAACAGCAAAAAAACCCCGAGTGGAAAAATTTTCAAAATTATATATAACTTATATATAATTCAATACATTTTATATATAAATTTTATTGAAAATTTGCCATTATACTAACCGTTTATAAGTTTTAGAAGCAACCGTTTTTATGTAGAACTAACTTTTTGGTTAGAACTGACCCTTAAAATATGCCCTGGGTTTTGATGGTTCACCAAAAAAAGTTCCCACAAAAATAATAAATCCGCCACCACTCAGACATGTACCGACTTCGCATTTATGGCAGCTCTCCGCTTAGGCTTCAAAGTCAAAAAACAACATTGCATTCCAGATGAAAGGATAAATAAAAACCACTTCATTGTTACACATCAACACATATATTTTGTTTGTTGCATACATGCGATAAACAGTATAATGTTACGCGCTTTGTTTCTTCTCTCTTCCTTTTTCTCTCTTTCTCTCCAAGTATGGTACACTAGAAAATTGTCATTATCCACTACTAAGATTGCTATTTGACATATTGTTTTTTTTCTCTCGCATTCGAGTGTAATCTGGATAGCTATACGAAAATTATCATTAGCAAAAAGGAAAATGAGAATACAAAATAAAAAGAATTATTCAAATTCTTTTCCATTATTCAGAATCAATTCAAACGTTCGATATCTCTGGGTGTGTGGGATTTCCACATAGAAGACAAAATATAGATTAAAAAAAAAAAACAACGCGTTGATTCATCTGATTGGGCGAATGTTTGGAGAAACAACTAAATATATTTATTAAAAAAAAAAAGACAAAAATGCAGGCAAATTAATTTTGTCCTCGTTCCTTTTCTCGTTTCAAACTTTCCTGCGTTTATTCAATATTTATGATTGTATTTATCAGTAAATAGAAAAGAAAAAACAAATCATTCGTTAACGGCGAATGAAAATCAGGGGAAAAAGGTTCATTATTTCTCTCGCTGTTCTATGTGTACAGTAGAGGGAAAAATTCGATCGAACTAAAAAATCAAGTAATCAATCTACAATATAATATCAAAACAAAAAAAAAAAACATTGAATTGGCACAAAAAAATGACTGAATCAAGAACTTTCTATTACTCGTAGTAAGTATATATTATAACGATACACGGAAATGAAGAAGAAGAGTGGAAATAACGGTACAGAATATGCTTGTTGTTTTGTTTTTGTTCATTCTCTGTATTTAAAATGATTTCCTTTCAAAATCAATCCCATAAAATTATTCATTTGTATTAATATTGCTGTTCGTACAGAGGATAGAGAGGTTTATTTATCTTTTTCTTTTAAAAAATTCGGTAGAAATCGATGAGTCTTTCAAATTTATCAACGATTTTGAATCGTTTCGATATCTTCTATCTAGCAAACTTTTCGTTACAACAATTTCCATTAGGAACACAAAAGTGATGAAAAACAGTACCACGAGTGGTACGTGTCGTTAAGATGATATTAGGAATAATAACCCGACTTTGGAATGAACAAAAATATATAAATTTATAGTCGCATCATCGTTTTCTTATTTATTTATTCACTTATTTTATTATTCATTTTCTTCAATGTATTGCTACGATTAATGGTGTGCTTTTTCATCCTTTAATAATTACGATTTTAACACGTGTGTTAATGTTGTGTTGTCGTTGTTCATTACTCTATGCAAAGTAGTCATTCGTTATCATCAAGAGCAACTTTGAAAAGAAAAAAGAAAAAAAAGGAGAAAAAAAGTCTTTTTTTTGAACTCTGTATTCAATACGAATTCAATTAAGTTCTCATCAAAAGCTTTGATTATATTTATTTTATGTTTTCTCATCAATGGACACGACTGCTGCTGCTGCTTTATTGTGCCGATCTATTTGTACAAATATATACAAAAAGAGTTGCTTGCGTTCGGAGGTTAAACCTCGAACGTATAGCTAGAACGTACGTCTGTTTACTTTTTTTTTTTTTTAACTTTTAATTTATCTTTTAGACATAGCGAGTGTGTGGTTCCTATTTGATGGGCTATACCTTTCTTTTTCATCAGCAAAAATGAAAAACCAAAAAGCCCTCACTTAAAGTCTAGCAATTAACTTAATATAAAACATTACACAATTGGAGCCTTTGGTCAGCTCGTTTTTTCGTATTTTTTCCTTTATCCGAGTGAAAATAGATCGACGCTCGCCTCTTTTTACTCTGTTTTCTTTTTCCTTTTCTACGTTCCGGGAAACTTTGATATTCCATTTTTATGAAAAAAAAAAAAGAAAAAAACATCAGAAATAAAATACATAATCACGCGCACACATCAAAGAGACGGCGACGCTATATAAGATCTTTTCCTACTCTGTTCTCTCCTCTTACTTTTTATTTTTTCATTTGTTTAGAAAAATAATTTAAAAGAACGCAAGCGAGTGATTTTACTTGTATTTTTCTTCTTGTTTGTACACTTAAAAACAATTTGAGATTATTTTAGTCGTTTGCACGTTTCTTTTATTAAACGTAGTATAGAATTATATACACATATACATAATGTACAAGAAATAATCCCCTCGAGATGAGGGTTCGGAAAGAATCCTCTCGACGTAATACATAAAATACGACGAGAAAGATACACAGTTTATCATGCAAAAAAAAAAGTAGTTTTCTTGTTCTCGTCGTCGACAGTTTGGAAAGAAAAAAAAAAAAAATAGGCAAAATATATGGAAGTAAACCGTACAAGAACAATTCACAGCGCTCGTTGCGTGTGTATATTTACATGCGGATCTCTGATAATCTGCACTTCTTAAAACACAAATAAGATACAATTCGACCGTTCACGATCGTTCACAATGAAGATCATCACATACAATGAAGAAAAAAGACGATTCAGCAGGACATCTTAAATACCGACCCAATAGAAAATTATTGGCCATTATTTTTCTCTGTTCATTTTATCACGACGTAGAGAATTTGCAATGATAATCTCTTTCTCTCCTCTTCTATTTGTTTCTTCCTTTCTCATTAAATTCGAGAGATGTCTGATCCTGCACGAATAAATCGTATGACAAAATTGTTCAATACATACAATGTATATATACATATAAACACATACATATATATATATACACATATATGCGCAACCCTAATACCAGTCGAAAAAATGCCAAAGACTCTTCTCAAAACCAATTAAACGCACGATCGATCGATGGTTTCTCGTAAAAATTCATCGTGTAAAGTGAAATATAAACCAATAACTTCCCACGATGACAAGTGTCTTCGATTTCAATACTGAAATCAAATAATCTATATTCTCTTTCAGCTTTTTTTTTCAAAGAGAACTCAATTCGCACCGACAACGTCTTTGGCTCAAGTCTCGTAATCGTTGGCGTTGCCAACATCGTATTACCATTCTACCAAATGTCATATTGGTGGTACCCTTCACGGTTTCCACCATGATTTCATTCCTTTTTTGTATCTTCCTTATTTAGTATTTTCCTCGCTTGTCCAAAAAAGGAATGTGAAAATTTGAATTCCCGATCAAACGGTTGATCAATTTGTTTAAGTTTCTCTCTCTTTCTTCACTTTGAGCCCCGTGCCTGTGGTATCTTCTCCAAGGATCGTCGCTATTTCTCCTTGCATGAAAGCCCATGGTACTTGACTATTCGCCAATGGACATTTTTCTCCACTTGGACAATAGACCTGTAAACATTCAAAGAAAATTCAATTAATAAATCAACTTCATAAATCCTTTCTTTCTTTATTCTACTCGCTATGTATAGAAACATGGATCCTAATAATCGTAGTATATCTTTTTGTTCGTTCGTATAATCTTTTCACGTATATGTTTATATCCAATGTATCAACTTACAGTTACTACCGATTCAGCAAATTCTTTATTATATTATCTAAAAGTGACAAGTAGTGTGAATTCTTCAGAATTTTGTAACCTTGAACAAACCTCAGCTGATATTTCCATCATAAACTGTAACTCTGATGAAAAAAATTCATAACATAGTCCATCTATCACATACAAGGTCTCAAAGTAATCAATTGAAATATCCAATCGGTTTCACATTTTTAAATTTGCTGAATTCGAATACCTGCTCGAATTTCTATAAAACTCACTGATATAAGCGATTCAATTGTTTGAATGGTTACTTTTTTTTTTAACGAGAAAGCATAATTATGTCACGAAATAATATTTTTCATTGGAATCGTGTATTACCTCTGAGCCAGCACCCTGTCGCTTTATGCTCTCCCGACTGCAAGGGAAACAGAATTTATGATGCGGTACACTGGGACACTGAACAAAGTGTGTGTCTTCGAGACGTTCCTGGCACAAAGTACATTTCAAAGTTGGTGCCGTGACCGGTTCGGCGCCGGCAGCTTGTGCTACCGCACCCTCAGAGGATGTTGTGACCGTTGTGGAGGATACATGCCGTGAACCGCTGGACCTTCTACTCGAGGAACCTGTAATTCAACAATACGATACCCCATTATTCCCTATCTACCCTGTGAATCCTTGAAGAAGGTGAAAACAAAAAATGATAAAAACACTCAAAAATTACCAGTGCTATTTGGGCTATGTTGCGAACCTCTAGAAGCACTTCGCTGTTGAGCATTGGCAGCTGTTGTAGGTGGGCTTCTACTGGTTGGACTCGGATTGTTTGGTGGTTGTGGAACTGATTCTGGAGATGTAAGATTATCTGCTACGGACATCAATGCGGCCATGGGTGAAGGTCCATTCGCGGTTGTCTAAACAACACACAATAAAATCAAATTAAACTTATTTGCAATACTTGAAATTTCGATAAATGAAAAACACGGTGAATAAGAAGAGAGATAGGAAGAGAGAGAAAGAAAGTTTTATTAACCTGATGATGATTTGTTTGTTGATTATCATTGCCTCCTTCTTGCGGTGGTGGAGGCGGTGGAGGTGGACTCGTCCTAGGACGAAGAGGAGAACCTCCACCATTGGCAGCCACATTTGCAGGTGCCAAGGGTATGGATGGGCCAACGTAAGCGCCTGAAATTAAAATTCGTCCTATACACCACTATTGTCATTTTCACTTCTTTGTTGGAAGGACTACGAAAGTATACTTATAATAATAATAATAATATCTTATCGAATAGCACAAGTTTCTTATGACACGGTTCCGCTGTATATCTTTTTCCCTACGTGTTATGTTCGGAGAAATATGAGTAATGTAATCATGATAGTGATTGAAATGATTCAAACCACGTAATATATATATATTCACTTTTTTCCTCTTGGAAATGTTCCTCAATGTTACTCTCATGCTTTACAAGTTGTAATTATTGCAAACATTTGTCAAGTATAATTGTATTAGAAAAATGCAAAGGAATGAGATTCAAGCGGTTGAGAAATATCGTTTTGTACGACATTTAAGATCATTCACGTTACGTAACTATGTTTATTTTCCAGTATCGTTAATCGATGTTTAAATATTTCGATGTAAAAACATTTGAGATAATTTTGACGGATTACTGCGAGTTTCTAACGCTTCCAATGAAGTCATGGTATTATATTTTAATAATCTATAAAAAGCTCTTTCAATTAAGCTTGTTGTGCTTTTCCTTGGAAAGGAAAATTTTTCATAGATAAGTCAATATTTACTGAATGCAGAAGATTTTTATTGAGCTAAATATATCGTTGTACGCTCAACAAAATATTCAATGGATATTGGTGAAAATGTATTTTTAGCTTCTAGTGGATCTTGATTTTTCAGGGTACTATAGAAATGTAATGCAAGAGATGCTGAGCAGCGATGACAAAGTGCAGAGTGACTGATGTGTATCAATCTGAAAATAATTCCTTCGGAAAATTTTAATAACAAGCAAAACAGTTTGATAATATTCTCTAAGGCACGTCATTCATTTTATTGAGAAGTTACTAACCTAGCCAAATCTTTCATGTAAGATTTCAGACATCAGGTTGAACATGATTCAATACACTCGAAAAAATATTTATTTGTAGAAATTGAATATTCAATTAGATGCAAAAACTGATTACTTGTGACGAATAAATTATTTATTCAGAAGACCAATTCATTGGGGGCAAGCATTCCATTATTTGATTCGATTAAATATTTCAGTAATCGTTAAAAGTATTTTATACAGAGAGGACAAATAAACTATTTATTTGGTTGGAAGAAATTTTTTTCTCGGTGTATAATCTTTATAAAATCTGAATCCTAGGCATTACTTTTTCTGCAGTATTTGTGATATTTTCTGGTTCACCATATGAAGGATCATTGTTTCGAAACTCTGACACATTCCAACGGCATTTTTCTCCGTGTAGTCGATTTTTGACCAACTAAGAAAGTAGTTACAACACCTACTAGTCAGTAGTCAGGACAAATACCACATTGGTTGGTTTTTATTACTATACTACTTTAGTTGCACTTACTAAGGTAAATATATCGTCAATTCCAAGCTATTGACGTCAATGCAACTACTACATCAGTTGAGGAACTTCAACTATTTCTTTTCTTCCATACCATCAGCCACTCATTTCAGCAGTATTACACGGAGGAGAAAAATGTGGCTCAGAAAAAAAAAGTATTCTGTATACAAATCTCAGAATACTTCTATCTTTGTTTTTTTAATAATGTTCAACTCAACGAAACTGCAATATTAGGAGAAATTGATGGATTTTATAAAGAGAATACACTTTGAGAAGTAAAACTTACTTTCATTCTGAATATTAGCTGATTTTAAGATGCAGTCTACAGGTTTAAGATTACAGCTAAATATTTTAGCACCCACAGGACAACTAATTTCTTAGCAACATTAGCTAAAATTCAGCTGATTACGCTAAAAAGTTTGCTACAGCAGCAGCTAAAGTTCAGCTACAGAAGCTCAAAAAATGGCTGTCCATCTTTCAGCTAATTACTTTTGTCCGTGTAAACTAGCCCCGTTCCAACTGAAAGTAAGCACACAATGGAAAAGACTAAATTTCACCCTGAGTAAGACTTTTCACCCTGTAGTAAAATTCCATGCTCGACTCTCGGAAAGTTAATTTTTTTGTTCTCAACTTTTGCTATGCAGCAATCACTATTCATTTCTTTTCAGTCAAATCTAACAAAAATCTAAACCATTTCATTCTTAATGAAACATTTTCCAGCCGCATTATTCTCCGCGCACATTCACAAAGTTTTGAAAATTTGAGAAGAAAAGTGAAATTTCATTGGATTAAATTGAAAACAGATTCAACAACATTCGATTTGTATTTTAGGATCCATAAAGACAAAAACATCACGCATCAAGCACCCCAACGGAAAATCTTCAATATGTATACGTACATACATACATATACACACATACGAATCTATATATATTATACATATAAATACTGATGAAAAATTCCACTGCTCGATCGATTCGGTGGCTTTTATTATTGTTTTTCTTCTTCTGCCCTCTCCCACTATTAAATTTTATTGTTCATAATTAATTTATCCACCAATGAATTATCGCGTATCACGATGACGATTTCTTACACGCGTGTTCCAAACGGAGAATAACCAAGAGATAAAAGCGCAAAGTGCATTCTTACGTGTATATATATATATTTATGGATGCTGTGATGCTCCGAAATGAATGAGAAAATGGAACAGAGAGAACATGAGGACGTTGTATACCAGACTGCTAATAATCTATGAAACTCGCATATTCGGGAAACGTGACTGTAATCTCGATTTCGTATAATCACACTCTCTACACATGTATGCGCAAAATGTTTATCTCATTAATCACATTCAATGATTACGTAGTAGTCAAGATATCGAGTCTCTTATTATATTCCCATTTTCTTAACCGCTTGACAGGGAAAAAGAGAGAGAGAGAGAGAGAGAGAAAAGCCTGATGCAACGTTTTTAATAAACGATAAAATAGTGTGAGGATTGAATTATCTTTGCACACTTTAACTGAATGGAAATTTTTCGAGATGTCACGAATGTTACGTTTATTGATATTATCGTGAATACATATTTTCATGTCTGATTCAGTTATAAGGTTTAAAAATAAAATATTATTGAATTTCCTTCTTGTTTTTTTTGCTCTCTCTTCTTTTCCATTTTAAGAGGAGATTTATTCAACACATGTATGAAAAGTATCGATGAACAACGGTACATAAACGCATGTAATGGAAAATATATTGGTAATGGGTTTGCGTTATCGATTGGTATGATATCATCAAGTCGTGGAATACAAAGTCGGAAAACTCGGTGTTGGAAATTTCCTTTAGTCTCTTATTAAAATCACTAAATCTTGTTCAGAAAATATCATGATCTGTCCAAAAAATAATGTCACTGAATCTGTCTCTCGTTTATAAAATTTTCTCCATGAATATTGAACTCGCTATAATTGCTATATTTTACTTCCCTCTTTACAGGAAATGATTAAAATCGCAGTAATTGAAAATTCAATATCGAAGCATTTTCATTACATTCAGGGATATCAAAACGAAATTGTGCTTTCAACTTTCATGCGCGAGAAGGATGTTGCTGAAGTTTGATTCGAATAATGAAATACTCGATTATTAAACACCCAAAACTTTGCAATCCTTCCTTTGAACGATATTTCCAGTTCTGAGGAGGTAAGTTGAATCACTATTGTTCATCTGATTTTGTGGGTTTGAATTTTAGTTCAGTTTCTATAAACGATTCAAACTTCCGCAACATCGAGAAGATACGATTTGGGATTATTTATACCAGGTGCAGAAGTATGAAACCTTAATTTCCCTATAAATGGTACTAGCCATCAGTTTAGGGACCCCAAGACCACTTCTTCAGCCCCATCATCTCCCCCTAACAGCTGATGAAGATTTTTAACACAAAACAATAGAAGTTCTGTACACCCGTAATTGTTTTATAACCTTAAACATGTCGAGTTTTGTGCCTACAAACTATAATACGATCTGCGGAAAGCATTGGTTTTTTGTTATCATTTGAAGAGAACTGCTGCAGAATCATATCGAATGCTTGTCAAAGCTTACGGTAAACATGCCCTTGGTAAAACACAAAGTTCCCAGTGGTTAAAAAAATTTAAAAGTGGTGATTTTGACGTGAGAAACGAAGAGCGTGAGTAACCACCGAAAAAGTTCGCAGACGACGAATTGCAAGCTTTATTGGATAAAAATGATACTCAAACTCAATAAGAACTCGCGGATCAACTGAATGTGACGCAGAAAGCCGTCTTCATTCGTTTTAAAGCCTTGGGAAAGATTCGGAAAGTGGGAAAATGGGCTCCGCATAAACTGAATGAAAGATAGCAATAAAATCGGAAAACCACTTCCCAGAAAGTCATTCCTCCATCGAATTGTGACAGGTGATAAGAAATGGATATATTTTGAGAATCCTAAGCGTCGGAAATCATGAGTGAATCCAGGCGAATCATCGACATCCACTGCAAGACCAAATCGTTTTAGAAAGAAGACAATGCTCTGTGTTTTATGGGATCAGAAGGGTGTAATCTACTATGAGCTGCTGAAACTTGAGCAAACCGTCAACACTGATCGCTACCAACGGCAAATGATCGACTTGAATCGCGCGTTGCGTAAAAAACGATCGGAATATGGAAAAAGATAACACAAAGTCATCTTGCTCCACGATAATACCCCGTCACACACAGCAAAACGTGTCAGGAAAACGATCGAGGCGTTCAGTTGGGAGATGCTACCGCATGCGGCTTATTCTCCAGACTTGGCTCCGTTCGATTATCATCTATTCGCGTCAACGGGACACGCTCTCGCTGAAGAACGCTTCAATTCGCTCGATAACTGGTTCACTTCAGAAGAGGAACTGTGTTTTTCAAGCAACAAACGTGTGATTTTTACAAAAAAATTCCGATTTCATACTTTTACACCTGGTATACGAAATACTATGGGAAAGTTAAATCCTGGACGCGTGATCTCTATCTATGCTCTCTCACTGGACCGTGTACATCCACAAATTTCTCATCACCTTGTGGAACTAACTCTTCCCAATTCTTACGCTTGGATTCTCTGAAAACTCGCACATTCTATACATAATAATTGATTTTCCACTGCTATCTGAACGTAGATAAAATTACATGATTTCTGGACGTTATATCACTACTTTGTCCCCCTAGTGAAGAAAAGATACCATTTCTCAACGCTACATCATCCACTAATGGATCACATATTTCGTTGAGGCGTTGGGTACAGTTATTTGAACGTGTAATCTACCATTCATCCCCCTCGTTACACAACAAATATCATGCATCAAATCCAAATCGATATGAATACTAGTTGTTTTTTAATTTCATACGATGTCACCAAAACAGAATAATTCCACGATTGAACTTCTAATACCACGTGACAAGAGTCTTTAATCGAATCTCTGCCTTTTCTGACCTGCATTTATTGATAGAAACTGGCAATCGATGGACACTTTAAATATGTACGTACGATAACTCACAAAAAAAAACAAGAGAACCAACGATATAACGTACATTGCCAATTCTTCACGTATTAGAAATGGAGTATAAATACGTGAAAATTGTGGTAATTCTATCGTTGGTCATGAAGCAAACGAGGGAAAGAGGGAAAGAGAGAAAGAGATTAAAGTTTCGTCTTATACCTCGATGGTCCGAGCCGAATACTAATTTGATAATTGATATTCCGATCAAAGAAGATCTCTTGGATCGATTGATTCAAGGTGCCACGAAACTCTTGAAGGTCTTTCATTCGAGGTTCAAGGATTTAAGTATTATAACGCCTTCTGATGTTGTGTATTAACTAGACACGTGGGCTAAGCGAGGCATGTTGCTTCACAGAGACGACGCATTCATTTCCCGCCAACGCCTACACAATTTATACACTCTGACTAATAGCCTCCTGACGTAATACTTCTTTTATCTTCCGATCTTCTGCTTTGCATAAATGATGAACGTGGAGTCGTGTAATGAAATTTCAATTCATTCGGAGTTACCTACGTTGATGCGGGACGTTGTCGTGCATGGTACTCAAAATGCATCCCAATTGACAAATTGAAGGAAAACGTGAAATGACGTGCCTTCAAATTAAATTCGATCGAAGAAGGGTTAGGAAGATCGTCATCTTACTAAAAAAAATTTGCGGAAATATCTTAATTTGAATCGAACGAGAAATCATTTGACGATGAATTTTCATAGATCTGAATATATTTTCCATGCATCGCGTTCAACATGAAACAATCTCATCCACAGTTCCGAACGCCCATGAATGTGGGCCTTGTAAACGCACTTTGCACGCCATTATAACCATCCGTCTGTTTTTCTTCGATGTGTACGCGTATGCGAAACCGGTATCCGACAAAGTCGTCACGCATCAGCATCGGTTACTTACACATAATACCATCACTGAACAGACGTGTGACCGGTACTTTTCCATGACGAACGTGTCGCCATCGTCGACGAAGACGAAGACGAAGACGAAGAAGAAGACTTGGTTATAACGATTCGTAAAAGATCCCGCGTGTCGTGTTATATCTTTTTGTCTCGTATGCGTGCGTGTATTTATTTTGTTTCTCTGTGCTCCCGAGAGACGGAAAGAGAAAGGAAAGAGACAACTTTTACATACACATTTGCGAGATAAAGAGAGAAGATTGTACATGCATGACTTTGTCTTGTCTTGTGTATGCGTATAAGTGTGTAACATCCCATCACGCACGTAGGCGTGCTTATGTTACGGCTTAGTCACACTTTTTGGATGTATTAGTCATGTACGTACTCGACTGGTTGACTCTGTAGTGGCCTTGTTTCGAAAGTACAATTCCCTTCTTCTTCGCTTCCTCACCTTGCTATCCCCACGACATCGAGACGTACACGCTTTAACGATTCAATATTATCCATATGCGTGAGACTCGCATGAATATCCTATACACGATTTCATCACCTCTTTCCCCTGGGTATTTCGGAGTTGCGGACTATCAATCTCTCAAACATTTTTTTTCCTTCGCCTTTTTTGCAAAATCAATACGTTTGAAGAAAATGAATTCTCTTATTTGTTTTGTTCTTGAAATTTCGGAATGCGTATTGTAACTTTGTAGTCAGACAACATTGTTTGACCGAACAAATGTGTTATTTTGATCATTCAGATAGATGACTCACATTTCAAACAGATCATTTGGGCTACACTCTAAAAATTAATTGTGGAATCTTCTCCTGAAACATCGTGGTCTCCATGAATAGGGACCCTGGTGGAAACATTTTCAGAAGATTTCAGAGAGGTTCAATGATTTTCGGAAAAACGTGTCCGATAAGTGAGAGTCTTTCAGAGTTTGAAAAAATTTTCATAGGTTTCCAGAGTTTTTCAGATTCTTTCAGGTCTTTCCACACCGAGAAAAAAAGCATGCTCCAAATGCAAAGGAGCCCTTCACGCTTCTAACGCTGTTCCTATACCGTGCTTCCCATACAGGAAACCCCGAGAATGTAAACACAGCCAATAATCGGCCCATGTATGGCTACCATTTAATGGCCAATAATGGATTCACATCATTGGCACAACTGTGGCCCACCACTGGCTGATAAGAAAGGCCAGCAATGAAAACAGCCGATAATCAGCCGATGTACGGCTACGGTAAACGGCCAACAATTGATTCCCCGTTACTGGCTGGAATATGGCCTATTACTGGGTGAAATGGATTCCAAAGTTGAATGTATTGTATTCGTAATCACCCCTGAAAAAAGTTTGTTTTGGCCTTATTTCTATTACGTTGAATAAATAATTCATATCCATCAAATACGTTTTACATGATTCAAATGAATTCTTATTCATATAGATAATCAATTACTTTCTCATGGGAATAACAAAAAAATTTGAAGGAATAAGCAACTGAATTCAACTGATTTATCGAGAATACTTTTGACTCGTATAATTTTACATTTGAGATTGTCGAAATATCAGGCATGCAAATCTATTTGGAAAAAACATCCATTTCTGATCTTGTGAAAACTGGAATGACAAACATCCCAAAAACAAAAAAGTGTTTTGGGTCACGCTTAACCACTCATTTGAACTAATACTGAACCGATTATTCTGGAACGCAGTCATATTACCATTGGATATCATTATTATTATGCCCTCGTAATCTGCCATTGATGGCTAACATTCGAACATTATCCCGAAATTTCTGGCCATAAATCGGGATCATTTAACCCCATTACTGGGCCAATCAATAATTTTATACATGGCCCATTATTTATTGCCATTACTGGACCCACGTTATCATCCAGCAATTAACCATTGATGAGCCATTAATGGGCGCCATTAACGGGCAAAGAACGCCGTTTGTGGTCCAGTAACGTGCCATTATTGGGCCAATTGTGCAACCCTGTATGGGTTTCAACGCATCGCAACATGCTTAGAAGACATGGAGACTCGTGCACAAAAAGCATAAGCTCGTGCATTTGGAACATGCTTTTTCTCTCGATGCAGTGTTTTTTCAGAATTTTTCATCAAGATTTAGAATTTTGCAGTGAAATTCAAAGAAATTTTCAGGAAAACTTTCTTCACCAGGGGAGCTTTTCACCAAGTTCAACGTTTTTATCACTGGCCTTCTGAATCACATAAAATTTGAACTGACAAATTAATGAATAGCAATTATTTTACTACACAAATCTGAACAACACAAAATTTCACTGCACAATAATTGAACTACAGAATTGAATAAACGATACTTGGCGTCCATACTACACCAATGTGAACTTCACAATTATAGAACTAGTTATACAGTTCTAGTTATCTAAAGTACATTACAAAACTAGTTATAACCGCAATTTAACGGAGAAAAAGTTATCTTGAAAAATACCACAATTTATGGATTTTTGGCGTTGGTCTAACCCGAGTCAAAATATTTACGTGAAGATACCTCTAACAGTACCATAATGGCTGGGACTTTTATGAGGAAGGTACCGTACTTCTTATAAAAGTTCGAGAAATTATGGAACTCTTAGAGGTATCTTCACGTAAATATTTTGACTCGGGCCAGACCAACGCCAAAAATCCACAAATTATGGTATTTTTCAAAATATCTGTTTTCGGAGTATATAAAAGCACGGAGGGTACCTGAAAAGATCCAACTACAAGAATGAATGTAAAGTCGGTCAATTTACTCCGTGAGATTGTTATTTCAATGAGTTTACACTGAGAGAAATAATTACTAATACCAAGAAAATATATTCTTGAATGCAGCTAATATGGCGTGGAGCCAAGAGAAATTTTCTTGAATTGAGAAAATATTTTTGGAGAAATGAATTTCTTGGTACAAGAAAATATATTATTAATGATGGTAATTATTTCTCCCTGTGTAGGAATTATGAAAAAAATCAGCCAATGATACAGATGATCCAACGGAATTATCCATTTGAACCCTAAACTTCCTAAACTCATCGAAATTACGACCTCACTTATTTCACTATTTCACTTCACAAATCTGCACTTTTTAACCACACGGAAGAAAATATTGTCATCATAACTGGGAACGACGAATCATCTCCCCGTAATAACCCAGCTCCATAATTTCTATAAATAATACTAATTTTTTACTGATCTCTTTCCTCTCTCGAAGAAGTTTGCGGACAATTTTGAACGACGTTGTACAGAAAGTCGCTGGAAATTTGCTACGCATGTGATTTGAGGATTTCATGAAACCGAGCAACTTCCTAGCAAAACGATAACAACTCGAGCTAAAATCCTAGATTTATAGCAGATTGTTGTGCATTTAGTAACGCAACGTCCCTGAAAATTGCTTCAAACTGTTGTTGTATGCTTTCAACAATTTGCTGCATATTTGCTCAGCGTTTTGCCATTAGGGACTGTACCTTGGTAGAATTTGACAGCGTGAATTTATTCATTTCGTTTAGTTTCTCCCTTTTTGCCCCAAATTCCAACAGGGTATAGCCTGATTGAGAAGTCTCACAAGCGGTATTTCTGCTGAACACTGATAAATGTATAGTATTTGATCTCATGATGAATTATGTCCTTCGATTACTATACTTTGTCTGATAACCATTATTATATTCTTCTCTCCGTGCATTACAACAAAAATCTTGCTCTTTTCTTTTTAGTTCGGAGCGGTGTAGTTCTGAACTGAGTAATTAAGATCAGTGTAGTTTGGGGCAATGTACTTCATAACGGTGTAGTTCAAATTTTTGTAGTGAAATAATCGCTTTACATTCATTCATATAGTTGGATTTGTTCGGATCCTCCATGTAGTTTAATAACTATGTAATCTAGATTGATGTAGTATGGACTGAAACATTTTATTCCCAATTGTGTAATTACAATTTTTGTGCAGTTCGGAATGGTGCACACTTGAGAACTGTGCAATTCAAGATGGTGTACTTGAGAAGTGTGTTGTTCGAATTTGTGCGGTGAAAGAGTCACCGCACTTTCTAATGTTTAGTCAAAATTTTTGCCCTGCGAATTCGTATAATGAAATAATCACTATACATTCATTTGTGTAGTTCGGTGTAGTGCGATAGGTGTAGTTCAGATCGATGTAGTGCCAACACAGGGGTCATGTATTCAATTGTGCAGTCTAGACTTGTGCGGTAAAATCATCGCTCTAAATTAATTTGTGTAGTTCAAAATTGTGAGGTTGGTATTACAATTCAAAATTTGGTATTTCAAAAATTGTATAACTCCGATTTGCGTAGTATTGAGACACCTTTATCCTCGCACTTTCTGATGTGTAGTTCCATCATTGTGCAGTCAAATAATCGGTTTACATTTATTTCTGTAGTTCAAAAAACCAGTCGGACTTTTTTACTTTTTGCAGGGTTCAACTTTTCCCAGATAAAACAGTTCTTCAGAACGAAGAAAAAATCCCCTAGGGTGAACTACCCAGTAGAAGAATGATTCATAAGAGAAGTGATTATTATAAATTTATGTTACATTGAAATAATTCGATTGTTTTGAAAAGAAGTTATCTCTATTATGAAAACAAACGAATTATTTTAAGGTAGCAGAAATTTTGAATAGTCACTTGTTTTATGAGTAGTTCATGTACTGGGTAGTTCACCCTACACAGTAGGAAATTTTGTGTATTCGTAACACATTTGTGGTGGAGAGGCAATTTATGTTGAATATTAATACAAAAAATTTATCAAATCAACATGAAAATGTTAAATGTACACTGAAAATCTGTTATTTTGAGAATTTTATATGTTGTTTTCAACATAAACTCTGAGCGGACACAACATTTTTTGCTGTGTATTCTTGATCAACGAATCATCTCCCCGTAATAACCCAGCTCCATAATTTCTATAAATAATACTAATTTTTTACTGATCTCTTTCCTCTCTCAAAGAAATTTGCGGACAATTTTGAACGACGCTTTGATAATTTTGTTTTCATCAATATCAAGGACCCGATTAACGAAGTCTTCGTCTAAGAGACAAACCACCTCTTCTCTTCGGATCTTTTTTTATAATAAAATATAAAATCTTCAAAAGTTCTACACTCCCATAAGTACATTCTCGGTAATAAATTTCGGGATCGTATGAGAGCGACGTACAACCATCATCAACGTCTAAACTTATTTAGTATCCTTACAAATGAGCACATCATCGAACCCACTAAATGAATAAATGAAAAAAAAAGTCAGTGCCTCGGGTACAAAGGGACTAATCCTGCATTCAGCTTCATTGACTTTAAAAATACTTTTGTACGAAAAACGTTTCGAAATCCATACAAAGGTTTATGGTAATCCCACTTCAAATATATACCGAATATAGTTTTCAAGTGTCTGTGATTAGGGTTTCAACCGTTAAGAGTTTTTATAAAGATAACTGTAGTTCTTTAGAAACCGCTTTATTTCACGCTAGAAATAATTGACTGGATGGCGAAGGAGGTACTTCCGATATTAGAAAGACTGAATTCAAATCTATTACTCATAAAACATTTTTTTCTCTTCGGATTACGAAAAAAAACGTTACCTGGGAAGTCATCATTCGAAATTCATAAATCATTTTTTATTCGCCGTAAAAATCCAATATCTCATGCACAGCGAAAAACGTGTTAATGGGTTTTTTTTATCATCCTTGACTTCAGTTATCGATACACTATTGAAAATTGTATCACCAAATGAATAAATATGAACACTTTGAAAGAAAAACCTTGATGTTACAAATTTTGTTGAATAATATACGCAGGAAAAAGAAAGAATAAAATGAACGAATATATGAGAAAAATGATCTGAAATTTGATCGGTATTATGAATTATTTGATAGCAAATCAGAGTCCTCGCGTAATCCATGAAACATGAATTTATTAAATTCATACAAACAGTTCTATTAAACTAATCGATCGTGCAGTTTTCCGCTATAGAAAAGACGTTTCCTTCAAAATGCATTTCCATTTTTAAATATTACGATAATTTGTTGAGAAGGTCATAGGATCGTTAATTCAATAATTTATTGAGAATTTGGAATTACAACCATTACCCAACATCGGTGATTCGTAGTATTGGTTAGGAACAGACTGAATTGTTTTTGGCGACAATGTTGTTAACGAAAGCTATAGTTAAGTTGTGAGGCTATAATCTGATAAATTATGAGCAATTATTCAGGAAAATCTCATTCTCCAATAATTCTTCAAGTTGTTCTGAGAATAATCATCTCAGATAAGGTTTGAAAATGTCATGATCACTTGGAGTTGACTCGACTTATTTCATGATAAATTAATGGGGAGAGATCAAATGATATTGTTTTACCGACGATCATAGCTTATTCGTATTCTGTTGTTTTCTAGTCAATTCATGAAATGACTTATTTCATTATTCTGTTCCATCATTTGATAGAGCATGAACCTAAATTATTCAGAGATATATGAGAATTTCTATGGTTGAATTCATCTGATGCACATTTAACATTTCATATATATAATAAAGATTTGATATAGCAACACTTTTTGCATCGTATAGAAGATTTATCGGTTGGTGAAACTTAATCATTTGAGGATAATTATTCTATCTATAAATCATTTTCAATCAAGTCAAATTCATATAAATTTCAAAGGTCTGCTATATTAATAAAGTATTATAGGTGAATGACAAGAGAGTCGGATCTTGGATCACAAAAATCTAAGTTCGATTCCGAATGAAATATATATATTTTTTTTCCATTCAGCATCGTAATTCCTTGATTTTGGGTCAGAATCTCAAAATTTTTCAATAATTTTGCGAGATGATCAGCGAGACTATTGGTGAGATCTCATTCATATCTTGGATTGTTTTACAACCGAGACTATTCGCAAGACCATTTCCAAGACTATCCTCCTCCTCGATTCCTCGCGAGACTATTCACAAATTTTATGTTTCAAGCACAATTCTTGATAATGCGCCCATATTGTCGCATATTTACAATTTTCAATGATCGTTCAAAAGCTGTTCAATAAGTAAGCAACAAAATTTCATTAAATTATCATAATTTGAGTTGATTGAAATCCAGGGCATATTCCAAGGAAAATCTAGAATTAACCAAAACACTGATTACCCAGGATTTAGAACAGAGAACAAACCCCGAGTGAAAAAATTTTCAAAATTATATATAATTTATATATAATTCAATACAGTTTATATATAAATTTGATTGAAATCCAGGGCATATTCCAAGGAAAATCTAGAATTAACCAAAACAATGAATACCCAGGATTTAGAACAGAGAACAAACCCCGAGTGAAGAAATTTCCAAAATTATATATAATTTATATTTAATTCAATACAGTTTATATATAAATTTGATTGAAAACTTGACATTATACTAACCGTTTATCAGTTTTAGAAGTAACCGTTTTCTTGTAGAACTAACTCTTTTGGTTAGAACTGACCCTTAAAATATGCCCTGTTGAAATCAATTGTATCGGTTATTCCAATGAGATTTTCCAATAAGACACAACAACCCTTTCTGGACATGGAAAAAATGCACCCCGTCTCAACCATCGTCACTATTTATATAACTGAACTCCTTTCCGTATTGATTAATCTATAACTAAGGAATGAATATTCTTCGTTTAAATTGAAATCGCGATTCTCTCAGGTTATTCTCTTTCATATCGGCCACTGAATCATTGAATGAAATCGCTTTCCGTAGACGGTTGAAAGTTTCGAAATCATTGAAGAACCAAGGTGGTCCTTCTGCTATTTGTGACTTAGATTTATTCATAAATTCATCGTCCATGTTGCATCACGTTGACGACGTGAATGTAGATATATAAGTATATATACATTGAAATAAAGGAAAAAAACGGCTTAATTGACGATGATACGAAGATATACATGATCTATCGTTCGATAATATAATAGTCAACACTGAGAGGAGACAGAAGAAATAAAGAGTAAAAAGGAAAAAAAAAGTGTTCCGTCTCTTCAGGTCGAATTAGAAAGTATAAAAGCCCCTACTGTGTCGAAATAACGGTCGATGACCAAGGTCATTGAGGCTTTTGTATCTATTATGTGTGTACTAAGTTAAATTGCTGTATATATTGCGGATAAAGGTGTGTGTAACGTATGGCGTGCGTTCGTGTTGATACACGAATGTGACATACAAAGAAATGTACAACGCATTACGTGTTACGAGCAGCGGCGCGACACGGACTAAATCCGCAACCATCAACTTATACATATACTGCTCTCATGTGCTGTTGCTGCTTTGCTTCGTCAATGAGCCAAGAGCATTGCATAGCTTGTGTAAGGGAAAGGAGGGCAAACTACAGTTACTTCTCGCCGATCGACATCAAAGAAAATATTAACGTAATAGTGTATATACTGTGGAGAGACCCAGACACGGAGATCTCTCGGTTGCGGCAAAAAAATTAGACCGGTTTTTTTCTTGCCTTTTTCTTTCCCCTAATTTATCTCTCGATTATGGCTCTTTTTCGAGATTTCGGGTGCCCCTTCGGGAATTTACAATCTTTATATTTCATTCTTCATTTCTATGAAATTGCAAATTTATTTTCATTGCTTCATAACGACTACTGATGATGATTTGTTATAAAAATTTTTCATTCAAATTGATCATTCTTCGAATCAAAACATATTTGAAAAAAAATCATCAATTTTTCAAGAAATTCATTCTCGAAACACGGATTTTATAGAATATGATGCTAACTCACGTCAGACGCTAGAGAATTCAATTTAAAATTGAAATTCCCAATCGATATCTCCTATACCTATTCAATGGGAATAGAAAATACAACCGTGACAACTTCGTAACGAACCTAATAAACATAACATCTTAAACGTATCTAAAAGTGTCGCGCAAGACAATTTTTAAACATCTTTGAAATGTTTGAGACGTCATGTTTACTGCGGTATACTTTGTTAATTTTTGACAGGATGTTACACTCCTAGAGAAAACTAATCTTCAAACACGTGGATTAAATGTTTCTGAACGTTCACGAACATTGCTTGAACATTTATAAAGCTTTCCAATAAACATTCTATGTCTTGCAATATCTTTTGGGCGAATTTAAGATGTCTTACACAATAATTTTACATGCCTCAAACTCTCCTTAAATCTAAAAGATGTCTAAAACATATCCCAAGACACAAAATCTTCGTTGGATTTATATCCTCTTGCAAAAAATATGGTAATTCAGAATAAAATCAGGTGGATAAATTATAGTTTCTCAATTTTTTACTGGATTTCACGTAACCAAAACCGTTCGAAGCTTGACAACGATTCTTCTGTACAGCATTTTCAGCAGGGTCGGTGTATCTTGAAAGGTTAAAGATCAGAACGTTGGAAACCTCAAACTGAAAATCAAAACCAATTTCTTTTCACTTTGATGTCAAATCCAAAGAGTATGTGAAATTCGTGCCACTACATATTCTTCTCATTATTGAGCGGTACACTTTTAAATCTACTTTGAATGTTTCATATTTTATTCGATCAAATTCAGGAAATTCAATAATAAAAATCACGTGATAACATTCTCTGAGCAGCCATTTGCACTAATTACTAAATATACACTGAGAAAAAAAATCGTGGAGCCAACTACATGATGGGGTTGAATATGGCGAACGACGGGATGTAGTTGAGTCAACAGAATATTCAGTAGACTCAACTATACTTTATTCACTTCAACAATACTTCCTTGAGTCAATCGAATATTCTGTTGACTCCAGTAGCGTGGGGGAAGCCCCCGGTCGTTAGGGGCCCCCAAGCATCATTTTTTTGGATCAGAAGGGTCCCGTCTCTAGCACTTGCGGGGGGCCCCCAAATTCTCCAGTACGCCACTGGTTGACTCAACTACATCCCGTCGTTCGCCGTATCCAACCCCGTCATGTAGTTGGCTCCACAATCTTTTCTCTCAGTGTACAATTTCTGCAGTGAATTTGAAATTGTAAATATGGTTTCCAAAATAAATATCATGATGATTGAAATATCAATCGTCATCATCATCGCTCGATACGATGAAGAAATCAGCGAAAGAATGAATGATCTCTAATTTTCGTATGATTCAAAATACCATTTTGTTTTTTCAGACTCGAAAAAATCGTTCATTCCGAACTATTCGATTAGAAGAAGAGCTGTGACAAAATCAAAATATTGCTTTGTTCAGAAATTCTGCCCAGAACGATGTGTTTTTTGAGTTCATCAAAGCATTTCCGAAAAGATTGAAATCAACGATTTGGCTAGTTTCGGGAACTGATTCTCAAATCAGCGAGACAACATTCGGCAGGCGTTATGCTCTGATTTTTTCGTTATCTGTAACGTTACAGGAACTGACATCTCTCTTACGAGCCCGTTGGAATTGCTTTTTCAACAGTTACCCTGCGTTGAGCGGAATAAAGCAGCACGTAAACACTACTTGGGGATTTTAGATTTAGAAAGATTATGATTTTAGAATGGTTTACCCCTCGAGTGTGATGTCCGCGATTGTATACGATATGAAATAAAATTCAAAACATACTGGAATGAGCAAATTAATGAATTTGATAATTGTGTACTTCGCTAAAACTCCACCATGCAGCCATCGACGCAATTGACGCCTCAGCTCTTCGATCCATCACAAAGATTTTCAAGTATCTCTAATTCAGTGGATAATAGAGATCCGAGGAACAACAATGAATCAAACAAACTTGCAATCCAAAGCGTCTGCAGAAAGGAATCGTGAAATGGGTTGACGATGTTCAACAAAGAAATATTCTACAACTCCTTACTATTCGATTCATTTATCTCCAAATTCTACATTTACATGGACTATGAAGCAAAGATGGCGATTTGTATAATCCAGCGCATCACGTCATCAGTCCTGCTATTTGCAAATTCGTGATTATCACATGGAAAAAATAATTTACCGCAAATGAATGACTTAATATGCAAGATTGTTTGCTGTCACAGCTAAAATTTAGCTGCAGGAGCCAATTTATTGGCTGTCCGTGTCCGTGCTAGCCACTTAGCTGCTGCAGCTAAATTATTTTTTCCGTGCATGTGGGATTCGATGATAATAAAATGTGTACACAACTTCGTTTATACATCGGGGAAATTTCATATTTGGATTTATTTAGATTGACTAAAATTGGTTTGAAGTAACTAAATTTTCTATTCAAATATGAACCTACTAGTTGTAGACCAAAAAAAAATTTTGTTGAAATGTGAACAACCAAAAACTTTAGTTATGCTAACCAAATTTTTGTTGTTGCAACAAAACATTTGGTATTAGACACAAAATATTTTTGTCAACACATTTAGGAACAAAAAAATTTGGTTGAAGGAACAAAAGTTGTTTGTTGTTCACATATCAACCGAAATGTTTTGTTGTTTCAACCAAACAGTTTTCTCGGTGTAGTTGGATCAAGTGCACAATTTATTCCATTCAAATGAATTTTCATCCATTTCAAATGAAATTTACTTGAAGCAAGTAAAATTTTGTTGGATTGTAATGAAATGTTTAGTAGGTTCATATTCAAGTAAACCATTTTTCTGGGTGTAAATACCCTGAATCCTTTTTCTTCACAAACAACGGACCAAATCCTCCTCTTTCTTGCTATAAACTTCAAACAACTACCGGATCCAAAACCGCTTTTTATAATTCCTCCCCGAATGGAAGGACATCTTTTCCAGCAACAGCAAATTGTTCATTGAAAGTCCCGTTGAAATACTTGTTTTCAGATGGCGAATTGTACGATGCACAGAATGCCCCCAGAGGCGTGATACTATCAGAAGAAATTCGATGATATCCTGAATTCTTTGTCTTCGCGAACAATATTCAACGTGAATACATATAGCTCAAGTTTAAATCGTTTATCGAACCGAATTGGTCATGGAAAAACGAAATACATGGCTATCAAAGGACTAAAATTTTGTAGTATATTTATTGAACGATGTGTTCAGTTCCGAAGAGTTGATTCGGAAAGTTAATCACCGCATGATGTATCATAATTCGTGAGTGTGAGTTTGAGTTTTCGTTTCGTTTCTGTAAACGATCCAAACTTCAAGAACATCGTGAATATACAGTCTTTCCTCAACGGACCAAGTTCTTCTCTCTCTCTCTCTCTCTCTTCGTCCCCCCATTGTCCATCTTGATATGTGTTTCCTCACAATTGTATTTTCTTTTAATTGAAGATAGAAATGGAAAACTATATCTCGGTTAACCATAGTTTCATCTTGTGAAGATGTTATCGCGTCACGAAGGAGATTGAAGGTTAACCAGTCTGCATCATCATGAATAATAACCGTGAAGTTCAAAGAACTACCGGGCTTGGAACCATCTGGTAATTCAATTTCAATTGGAAGATCTTTTTCAGCAACTACCAAATTTTGGGTATAAGTAATCCGCTGCATAATGTCATTAACCCTTCTGATCTAAGAATTGGATGATAATTGAATTAAATAAGTTCTCCTCTCTCCCTTCGTCTTCCCATTGTCCACCTTGACATGTGTTCCTCATAATTGTATTTTCATTCAATCGAGGATTGAAGTGGAGGGCTATGTCTCGGTTAACCATAGTTTCTTCTCGTAAAGATTCTTCCGCGTAACAAAGAAGATTGAACATTAACTTGCCGACATCGTCGTGAACGTTCACTATCAACTTTAAACAACTACTGGGTCTAAAACGGGCGGGTAATTTGGTCTCAAACGGAAAATATTTTCCAGCAGCAGCCAAATACTTAGTTTCTTTTGCTCCTCTCTCATCGTTGTCACCGTCTAAATCGAGATATGTCCAGGTTGTTTTATTGTTTATTCGACAAAAATCGTAAATCAAATGTGCATCATCAATCGGTCTTCGATTTTGGCGTGGGTTGTCCGTTCGTACCGATGTTTAGCGTTGCCAACTAACGGATTTTCCAAGGTTTCGTATTGGAGGTTCCGTTTAATGGTATCATAGGATTCGTAGATCCATGGGAAAAAATCCGTTAGTTGGCAATGCTGCCTATGTTCACCCTAGTTATCGGTGTACTCACACCAAAAGTCGAGCTTAAAAAATCAACAACTTATTTCAAAATGTCTCCGTTAAATGATTCTGTCTTTACCTAAAGAAAAGAATTTATATATTTTGGTGAATTTCAAAAAATTCATACAAAAAAATAGTATAGTAAAAATAAAAAATTTTGCATGTCTTTGTCGTGTAATGCTTTTGCTAAGATGTGATATATATTAAATATTACCATCAACGAATTATTCAAAAATTACGGTTACGCGGTGGAATGTCTTCAACGTAAACATTAATGATGATAACTTTTCGTCTTGAAGCATACAAAGACGGGATCGATCCCTCAAGAGAAATGAAGATGGACAAAGAGAAAGCGAACAGCAGAGAGCAATATGCGTATTGAGCGACAACTGGCTCATTCAATGGTCTAAATATATACCATGACGTCACACGGGTAGAACGTCACACACAATAAGCAAGCAAGCCAATGTGTGTTATACCTTTTGGTTGTCGTATCACGTGCTCATCGTACGTTTCTTTATGCGTGTACCTATGTATTTATATACGTATATAAGTGTCTAGATGATTGTCGCCTCTATCTTATCTTCCTTCCAGACGTAAAACGATATACCGGGGAAAAATATTCCTCTCTCAAAGACCGACTGTTTAATCTTGAGTCAGAGGAATGTTCATCATTTTTCTTATACGGGTACAGTTACCCTTGATCGTTTGAGTCATTTGATCATTCTAACATTCAAGAATATATCGAATCACGTTATACAGAAAACTGAATAATTTTGATACTTCGACGCAAGGCGCGGTGAATCATTGATTCTTAATTTGCTATGTTATCGATGAAAATATAATTAGTTGTCGTAAAAAGAACAGTTATTTCCTGGAATGATGTTTGAATAATTTTTTTCACATGCAATTTATAATTGAAAGCGACGGAAAAACAAATACCGTTGATTCACCATTTTCCTCTTCGAATTGAAATTGCGATATCTATACACGGAGAAAAATGCAGTTTAAAAACTCAAAATTCTCTGATTCAAGTACAAGTGCTGTACAGAGCGATATCTCGTTTAAATTGAAGCATTTGTCCGTAGTTTGTCACAAACAAGGTAGATTTGGCTACTGCCACGCCGCTGATATCCCCTCAAATATGAAAAGAAATTTCGAATAATGAACACTATTTCATGTGGAGACCGATTCTCCCTCAGAACAATTTTCTAATCCCATTTTCACCCCGCTTATTATTCCAAATGGTATATCGATGTCCCATTGGGAAAAAGAACTGGGGCACGTAAAGCCCATTAGAACTGTCGTTTCAACATAAATAACGTATACAGCGGCACATGTTTCCTAAACCATATGCACATAATGTTGTTCCTTCGCATGCCAGATGACCACGTATTGCATTATACTCGAAGCTTTTCCTCCTCTGCTTCCTATTTATAGATATCATCAACCGATAACACCGCCCAAACGTCACCACAAAAATAGTTGAGAAATATTCCAAGGTGATGTATGAACATCATGAAAGAAAACTTTGTGAAAAGGAGAAAACAGAGAATTTCCATGACTCTAATTCCCAGTCGACACAAATGATCAATTTGAATTTCTAAAGACTTCCCAAAGATCTCTTGAATAGTCCTCGTTATGCGATCAACAATGAATTTAAAATGAAAATGTATCGAATGCCCGCAGGATTCAGTATGAAATATCGATATTGATTCTTTCTGAACATTACGTTGTTCATTAAGAGTTCATTTTGAATTGGAAATATTCATACTGAATGCATATTGATTAACATAACGGCAACTCTTTGATGTAACTCTTGTGCTGTGTGGGTTACCATCCTCTCACAGAGCTCTGATTTTATAGAAACAAAAATACGTAGAGGATCAAAACTACACAAAATTTGAACTACACGTAATAACACGAGGCAATTATTTTACTATTGACTATCTCAATGATTGGGTTTTCTAGTTAATACAAGTTTGTCATTGGCCAATTCTTTTAGAAAGAGGAATCATGTGGAAACACTGCTGATTTCATGCAGTGGTCACCTATCAAACGCACTCTCTGAAACTTTTAGAGTAAGATTTCACTCTTCATCCAGCCAAAAGTGAGCCTGTCGAAATTTTGAGTGAAATTTTCACTCTTTTAGAGTGATATTCTAAGGTTTGAGGTTGAAAACTCACAGCCACTCAAATTCTAGAGTTCATTTTTCACTCTAAAAGAATGAGGGTTCGTATCCCGAAACTTCAAAGACGTTTTTCTCGAAACCATGTTTTTCAAATTTGGAACCACGATCGCTGAAGAATTACTGAACGGATCGCTCTTTTTTATTTTTTTATTTCGAAGCTGATCGAATTTATTGGAGGATGAACCTAAATGGAGAGGACGTCTGCCTTTTTTCCTTTTTATAGCACTTTAAAGAGCGAAAAAAGGTGAAAAGCGCTACCAAAAGTTTGCATGTTTGTCATTTTCTAATGTTGGTCTTTTCATTGGTGTTATTGGCACAACCTCCAACAAATATAATATATTTCATAAGAATTCTTGGAATTTTGATTTCTGATAATTTTTTTAAGTGCTATAGTGGCCCCCGATTGATCACTGTTTTTTAGGTGGTTAGGTTTCAACACGTATCAACAATTCCCATGGCATTATTTTTTTACTGAAAAAATTCTTTTCATGTACTTAAAGACTGAATTAACAAGTATAAAAACTCCCGATTTACTTCCTTCCAAGAAGAAAGAAAAATTCGAGAAAATCACCTGATTTTGGAGTTGCTAGATGAGAACCTCCCCTTCAATCAGTGCAAAAACATGGGTTTTAGAATTATGCAAAATCTATCATCCAAAATTCACTGTTCTCTCATATAAAATCTGAGAATCCTGGACTCTCCTGGTGAGAAAAAATTTATTGAAATTTACACTGTGAGGAAAATGGAAGATATTTCCTGCATTTTTAAGAACTATTCAGCTCCTTGGACGTAGAATGCTTCAAAAAGTAAGGAAAAACTCCACCAGGATTTTTGCTGTCACCATCTCATGGAAGCAAATTTCGCAAAATTTCCCATTGGATCCAACAGGTTTCAAAGCATTTAAACAAGTCAAATGATTATTAACCATTATAAGATACGAGAACTGTATACAAAATTTCACTCCACAATTGAGGAATCTTTTCTAAAACAACGTGACGTGAGTTGAATATTTTTATGCTTAAAACCTAGCGTTTAAGCTTTGTATAAAGGACTCGATTAAATTTTATCTTATTATGTTATACTCGCATTCAATAATTGTTTTGAATGTTTTGAGTGAAAACAAAACACGCATCTGTCCATATACGATATGATTTCCATGAATATTCTTCTCAAAGTAACGATACATTTCCTAAAACTGAGGAAAATTGCAGAAAGTCAATTCTCTTGGAATGTTTTTCCAACAAAGTTGTTGTACTAAAAACAAAAAGGGAATTTTTGTCAAAATGTTTACATTTTGATCCATGTCTGAAGCGTAACAAATATGTCAGTGTAGATCACAGCAGTACCATGACGTTAGTTCTCTCGCAGACAAGTGAATTTTGAAATACGTCAGATATTAATTGATCGACTTTCATCAACGATATCATGAATGGAATTTTTTCATAATATTTTTCAACTTTCAAAAGGATGATACGAATCGGATTGAGAAGAAGTTGTGCAACGCTGCTCATACTTTCCGTCAATGGGTGTCAATTACAAACGATTCTACTAAAAATAGATCATATTCGATATAAATGTTCCGAATTGAAACAATTCACTCACAAGGAGTGGAGAAAAATCAATATTCTTCACTGCTTTGGTAATTTCAAATGAATCATATTATATTAAATTCCAATACTAGATGAAAATATTTTCATGACAGATTAAATCAGAGAAAAAAGAAGAAGAAAATCTCATCGTATATACACTTTTATATTTAAAATAAGACCAAGTTCCGTTTCAAATTGAAAACTGTGTCTATCTTTGATATTCATCGGATTAACCTTCAAATGGCAATGAACTCTACACATTAAAGTTCATGTCAATGATGTAGTTGAGGTTAAGAAGAGTAAACACGATGTTGGTTCATATTAACAATGAAGCTGAATTGAACTTGAATATCGACATCAACTTTGTCATACGATACTTCAAAGATGAATCTCCAACATCGAAGTCGAGTCAAGTTCAGAGTGATTCATTGAAAAAAGAAAAAATTCCTCCCCAGTTTAAAGCAGATTCTGTAGAGGAAAATATTTGTTTCTTTATCTACGTGTACATACGTAATGTACTCGAAGGATAAAGTTTTTCCCTGTAACAATAAAATCGTAGTCATAATAAAAAGACATTTCGTGTAATCTTCTGACGCGATGTTTTGCTTCCTCGTTAGAGGGAAGCTTCGCGATCGTCTTCGGGGACCGAAAACTTCTTTGTCTCCAAACTCAAAATCCCTTAGGCCAAAATGTTCCTCCAAACTCAGGGACGATTTTTGGTTTCGTGTCTGCCTGTGCGTGTAAGGATGTAATATAAATTGCGACCTTCCGTTCCTATTATCCGATTATTATTCGTATGTGGTGTTGATAGTGGTCCCATTCGAGTTTCAACCCGATCGTCATGAAACCTATCCCACGTTTTGAGTCTGATCCACTAGTGAGTGGTTCCATATGAGTTTCATCCCAATCGGTTGGAAACTGTGGAAAATTGATACACATTTTAAGCAAATCCTAAGTGAGGAAAGAAAATGATGAGCAGTAAATTTCGAAACAAAATTTGGAAATCTCGTAAATGCCGCGATCATGCGGATATCTTCCGTTCCCATCATCCGATCCTTATGAAATTTTTATCACAGTTTTATGCAGTGCCGATAGTAGTCCCATATGAGTTTCAACTCGATCCCCACAAGAGGCAACATATTATGAGAAAATTGTAATTTTTACACATGGGCATGTTTTCGCTTCCTCTTATTCGATTGCAATGAAATTCATACCACGGTTAAGTTTCATCATAATTGGTTGATTAGGAACGAGGAAGCCGTATGCCAATTGGCAGAGGTTTTTTATCCTGTATAAAATACATTACACATATTTCTCCGACATAGTGATTTTTCTACAGATAACAAAACTGTAGAGAGCGATCTAGTTAAAATGATCATGAATATAAAAGGTAAACACTGATACTCAATTGAAAACTAATACAATGAAAGTGAAGGAATAAATTGTATTTAATATTCAATGCTATTTCAACAAAAAAAGGTATTCTGCGAATCTCGAGTTAATTCTATTTCGTCAATAAAATTCGAGCGAACGGATCTCGTGTCACGTTTATGTGCGATTTATTTTTGCTTTGGATGGATAATTTCGGTTATAATCGTAACTCGACTCTGCAGACTATGAATAAAAAACGAGTCTAAATAACACCCCGGCATTTCTCTCTTCTTCTCCCTAAAACTATCGATTGAACGTACACAGGTATATACACGATATCGCCGTGTATGTGAGGCGCACAAAGTTCCAACGGAAAAGTGTCGAATGCACAGAAGAAATCACAAACGTGTGATATCGGCAAACGTGGAACGATCCAGAACGTACTACTATCGTTCGTTGTTGTCTCGCGTGACGAAACGCAAGGGAGGTAATGGATACGTTTCCCTTGGAACCTTGAACTCTGTGATGTTCAATTAATGCGACCGGAGACACAAAGGGGATATTATAATATACATTTGATGCTTCGTATCTCCCAGACGGGTTTTAAGACCCTTCCTGCAACTTGTATTGACGCGAGGAAAGGAAGGAAAAAAGGCTCTCGCGGCAATACTACGGACTACTAGAATCTTCCTCCGTTCGTTCATTGATTCGTGACGTCATGTTGCAGGAAGTCTCTCGGCAGGGTTCCGAAAAGTCTGAGTTTGATCGTGGTTTTAGGTGGCGCCTAAGGATCGATAAGATTCATTAAATAAAGATGAAAGAAAAAAGAAAAACTCACCATTCGCTTTGAAGGTGGTGGCAGTCTCGAAACTGGGAGCTCTAACCGGATGTTTTTCCTTACTACGATCTTGCACGTAACTAACGGCGAGACTAACAGCGGGTAAAGAATCGCCTCTGGTCAATGGAGGTCTAACGGGATGTTGTTCCTCGAGGGACAACCTCTTTTCGGCGTGTTCATCGTCATCGATGGTCAATATACCTCGTTTGAGTTGTGTGATGCCTCGATTGTGACTTAGATTTACGTGATGCGCCACCGCGGCTAGGTGGGCGTTTGGAATTCTCACATTGTTACTCCTAATACCATTGGCGATTTCATGAGTCGCATCCTCGTGGGGTTGTTGTTGCTGTTGCTGCTGTTGTTGTTGTTGCTGTTGCTGCTGTTGTTGTTGCCTGGATATTTGTTGTCTCGTGGTACCGGAATTAAATTCCGTGATAGAATTTCTGTGATGCAATTGGGAGTAACTGGCGATATTGTGATGCCTCGAATGAGTCTGGCCTGTATTTTGTATTGGCAAAACATCGAGATTCGTGCCACCGTTGTGTTCCGCGTGACCCGAGGATGTTCTATACGCCTTCGAGGCGGATGGTCTGGCATCTTGAAAACCGTGTGCCTTTTTCAATTGTTTGGCAGATTCGAGTACAAGATCTATCCTATCCGCGCCCTCGTAGTTGACGCAACCGCGACACACGGGCTCGGAAAAATCCATTATCATCGCCCATGGCATTCTGGGTAAATCGCACAAATAACACTGCGTTCGCTTTCCCATCATTTTGGCAACGAGAGAAAGAGAAGGCAAATTTTTTAATCGATTGTTTTATTATATTCTTGTATTCGACTGTTTGACGAGTCTCACTTGTTTTATTATACGTATATGTGTAGGGGTATATATTTTTTTTTACAACTATCACTCACTTATATGGAGCATTCTTACACTCGAACGGTGTACAAAAAACTTTACTTCTTCCTCTCTGTATATATACACACAAATAAAAACAAAAATAAGGTTTTTAGGGTTTCACATAGAAAAAACGATCACGTTCACCATCCTTACGAGTAATAATGAACCCGCCTATACGCACTATGGGTATATATATATATATATATATATTATACAATGCACACTTTGGGAACACAAATCGAGGGTGTCATGCAAGACTGCCGTCTTAAATGCACAATAGTAATCAAATGGTAAATTATTTCTTTGATTCGCACACACGATATTATAAATATCCACCCTTTCAAACTACACTCACTGGCAAAATATCGTTTTACTCAATGGCCTTCTTATCCTCGGATGTGAAAAGCCGAGAACCCGATAAACAGGGAGAACGAAGGAACTGGAAACACAGAGACGAACGCTCGAGAATGCGGCGATACAAGCTGAGCTGAAGGAGCTACGGCGGGTGTCGTACCCCTTTCTTCCCCCCCTGCTGCTGCTGCCCCTGCCGCCACCGACCGTCGTTTCTCGCACACCACCTCTCTCTCTTCCCCTCACCACACCTTTCCACAACCACTCCTTTACCACAATATATTCTACGCTCGACAACGACGACGACACAACTACGACTACGCGTTCTCCGCCAATCACGCGCTGTGGCGTCATAACTATGCGACGTCATAATCGCAACGACGCGGCGCGCATGCGCTCTGCGTACTTGCCCTAGGGGGACACGCAGCCAGGCTGAGAGAGCAACCGGGACTCGTCGTCGTCGTTGTCGTTGTCGTAGTAGTCGTAGTAGTCGTTGTCGTGGTTTATGTGTTCGTTCAGGGACGCATTCACTGCTTTTCTCAAAACGCGAGATATATTTTCCTCTCCCACGTTTGGGAGATTCCTTTGAGTCTCTATAATAGTCCCCTGATCTCTGTTAGTTGTGGCCGATCTTTCGGGGATCGATTCTTTTTTTATAGATTTTTTATCAAATTTAGATCGAAATTATATACAATTCGATAAAAACTTGATATATCTTTTATAGAATTGCGTTGATTCTTTTAGAACTCATCATCATTGATCTCTCTCTCCCCCTGTGTACTAAATTTCGTCAAATTATTGGGAAATTTATTATGAACAGAGAAAAGAGATACCAGTCCTATGAGATCAGTTGATTTCTGAAAATGAAGTCACATCGACACTTTTCTATATAAATTTTATACAATTTGGATCGAAATTATATACAATTCTATACAAACTTGATAAATTTTTTATAGAATTGAATCGATTCTTTCAAGATCGGTAATCACTAATCTCTCTCTCTCCCCTGTGTACTAAATTTCATCAAACTATATTGAAATTCATTATGAACAGGGAGAAGAGATACCAGTTCAATGAGATTAGTTGATTTTTGAGAATGAAGTCACACGGTAGTGATGGCTGATCTTGAAAGAATCAATACTTTTATATATAATTTTTATACAATTTGGATCGAATTTATATAAAATTCAATAGAAACTCTCTTTCAAGATCGGCCATCACTAACACATGGAAATATTCCAATTATATTTCACCCTTTTCACAAAAATTAGCCAATCCCATGGCGTTATTGGCAATGTGGTAGTAAAACGGGAATAGAAATGATAGCAGGACAATCTCAGGACGGGAAATATATTTCTCGACCCGTGTATTGCACGCAAAAAGTGGACTCAGACAACGAACCTGTACCAACGGCAGCGTATAACTTGGACATCTTCGATAGAAAATATATGCAACAATTCTGAAATGTAGTTTGAGATATGAGTTTTTATCGATATTGTACTACTTTGTTCAAAAAATAAGGTGACAATGCACTTATTTTCAAAAATCTTTTTTTATTCTTTCAAATCAAGTTCATCGCCTTCAAAGTGATCCATCCGGGATACAATGCACTTATGCCAACGCAATTTCCAATCTTCGAAACAATTTTTAAAATCGGTTTCCGGGATGGCCTTCAGCTCTCTCTTTGATTCGGCTTGGAACTCCTCCATCGACTCAAAACGGTGTCCCCGGAGTGGTCTTTTGAGTTGGTTGAATAGCCAGAAGTCGCACGGTGCCAAATCAGGTGAATACGGTGGAAGGTGGATCGATATGGGTCGAGTTTTTTGCGAAATACTCAGGAAGAATCAATGCAGGGTGAGCCGGTGCATTGTCGTGGTGCAAAAACCAAGAGTTGTCTCACCACAATTCCGGTTTCTTTAGTTGGAAAGCTTCACGTAAACGACACATAGCGCTCAAATAATATTCATTGTTGACAGTTTGACCCGTGGGAAGGGACTCAAAATGCACAACACCACGATAAACGAAGAAAACAGTCAACATAATCTTGATTTTTGAGCGACTTTGACACGGTTTTTTTGATTTTGCCTCACCTTTAGCGCGATATTCACTTGATTGATCGGTTATTTCCGGGTCGTAAGCATGAATCCACGTCTCATCTCTCGTAATAATGCGTTTCATCTTGTCCTGATAGTCAGAAAGCATTGTTTTACACACTTCAACGCGACTATGTTTCTCCAGAAAAATAATGAAAATTGAAGCCAGCCTTTCAAAAGTGAAAAGTACCCTTTCAGTGTTGAATTTCACCGTACATTCGGACTGATTCACCAAAAAGATGGTATTCATCACCTAGCTCATGGTAATAAAAACCAAAATAATATATTTTTCACCGTCAAATACATTACTATATTGAAACATGATTTCTACAATGCAGATTTTTCTCAGTGCATGATCAGTGATCCCAAAAACATCCGTATACTGAATTTTATGTGAATCGCGAGTATTTTTTTTAGAAATATGGCATGGTATTGGATCCACCATTGTATTTTTTCAGATTTCACCCTCGATTCCATTCCAGCAGCCCCAAGAAACTTCAAATACTGAATTTGATAAGCGATCTCTGAAACTCGCAAATACCCAGCTTCAATCAAATTGGAGAATGATTTTAGAAATTCGGACAGTGCAAATATTTCGCAATAACTTCGGATTTTGAATAAAAAATCCGGGGTTTTTTTCGAGCTCCTCGTTCTGAGTTAATGAATTTTTAGATGGCAGTCCTACTTTTCCTAAAACAGCAAATTTTTTGCTCTGACAGCAATCGTAGTAACTACAACAGCGATTTTTTAGCTGTAACAGTAGAGGATTTCAACTCCTCCAGCTGATTTTGTCTGCTATTCTATACACGGAAAAAATAATCCCCTATGGTAGCTACACTGTTAGAAATTTCTGCATTAATTTTAATGTATTCGCTGGAAGTTTTTTCCAAATACGCGCATGAATTGAGTTCCATACACATTTTACATTAAATTTAATGCAAACTATAGCAAAATCTATATTTTTTCAATGTTTTGGTACATTTAATTTAATGTAAAATGTGTATTAACCTGAATTCATGTACGGTATTGAAAAAAACTTCATAATATTTCTGACAGTGTAGGAATCAACTGTTGTACTTATTCCGCGTATTGGGAATTTGAATAGCCAAAAATATCGCTGCAATAGCTAAAACTCAGCTGCTGTGGAAGTAACTTCTGTTGTCACAGGTAAGGAATAGTTACCATAGCTGATTTTGAGCTATCCAAATATCAACAAAATCATATTTTTCCTTGTATGTACCTATTACTGAAAATTGGTATGCCCCAAGAAAAAATTCTTGCCACCACTGAATAATTAGCTGACGTAGCAAATCATTCTCTGCGTTACCCAAAAATTCGCTGTTCCAGCGAAAAGTGAGACAGCCAAATGACATTTTGCTATCCTAACAAATTTCGTTTCTCCATGAGTCTATTGTTACAGTAACAATTTAACACACAATAGTAACAATTTAAAGATGATAATAATAATTTATCCTACAAAATTATCTCAGTGTATTTACTACGATACATAATTCACTGTTTTTCAGAACTTATAAGTAAAATTTCTCACTTTCGCTAGCGCTGACAATAGAATGCAAACTTGGCGCAAGGCTGATTGCCAAATTTTGACGATCCACGTAGAAGTAATGTTAATTGAAACATGAAAAAATGCTGCACCATTGACGGTAATTGATACAAATTGGTTTGGTCAGGGTTCAAAATTAGCTACGATTATCTTTCATAGCCCAGATTTGGTCGACTGTTTCGCCAGGGTTGCATGGAGAGAAAACTTTGCTGACGCAGCAAATCGAGGTATTATACACAGAATAGTGAATATTCTCGCTAACTTAGCTAAAAATTCGCTGCTATAGTTAACTGGATTGCTGAAGAAGCAACATGATAACCTAAAACAGCATAATTTTTCGCTGGAAGAGCAAAATGTTCAGTATTATACAATATACGGAGTGGCAAACAAATTTTGCTGAAGAAGCAAACATTTTTTAGTGTGACAGCTGAAAAATCGTTGTCTGAAAAATTTGCTGCTCCAGCAAAAGGGATCTGGCAAAATTAGATCCCGGTGACACTACGAATTTCTTTTTTCTCCGTGTGCTTCTGTGTTGAAAAAAGATTGAGCGGAGCGTGAAATTATGTTCTTATCTCATCCTCACGTCATCCTACTTTTAAAAATGGTCGAATCCGAATATTTGTATCAAAACATCTGCACATTCTTACTTTTACACGAATTTATTCCATCATATCCAACAACTAACTACAATTTAATCTTTTCTCTTGCGTACTGAAGGTCATACTAATTGTAAGAACCCTTCGGTTACGAGATCTCTCTACCCAAAATACTCTTAGATGATTTTATATAATGGAAAAAGTCAACCAGCCAGACTTTCTGATGGTGTGGAACAAGGTCTGACTAGTTGAATTTTCTCAATTTCATCAAGTTCCCTTGAAGTACTTTGGGTAAAGACATCTAGTTAAAAAAAACGTATATTTTTTAGATTCTTCCAGAAAAATTTCCAAAAAAAGACAAAAACAAAATAGGACGACCTCCAATCGGAGTCGAAAAATTTGGACGGTTTTTGTCCTCGTATTTCGTTTTTAGACTGATTATGTCCTGATTGTTGAATAATGAGGAAAAAAGCAGTCCCTCTTCATGATTTTGGTTTGAATTTCTCCTCCAAGGAATAAAAGTGATTGAGGAGAAATTCAGCCTAAAATCATGAAAAAGTACTGTTTTTGTCCGCATCATTCAACAATCAGGACATAGTCAGTCTAAAAACGAAATATGAGGACAAAAACCGTTCAAATTTTTCGACCCGGGCTGCCTTAATGACGAATACACGAGGCAACAAAATTAGCTGTGACAGTGAATAGTAAATTTTTCGCTGCGACAGCAATTTTGTTAGTTGTTACAGCAAAACTTGTGGACCACTGCATCTAAATTTGTTTGCTATTCCATACTTAACGCGAACTAGAGTTACATTGTGCCATGTATATTCACGTGTATTCACTTATATTCCGTTTCCTCATTATTCGAAAAGAAACAGTAGAAACCGATCGAAAGAGTCAAATGGGCGAATTTCAGCCCATTTTTGGTCCGTTCTCGCCAATCTTGCGCCAGAAAAGAACTGAAATTAGCTGTATATTTGTGCACACATGGGAGACAATCCAGAGTTCGTGATGTGTGTCCCCAGTTTACGGTAATATTGTAAATTTAGCTGACTCAGCAAATTATATGATAAGTCAGCGAAAAATACACTGTCCCAGCAAAAAATGAGACAGCGAAATCACATTTTGTGGTCCCAGGGAATTTTATTTTCTCTATGTGAGGTTTCCTTCACACTGTTGGTGGATTTCATCCCCTCATCGTGGGGGAATAGTTTTTCCATCCGAAATGAGGGATTTGTTCACGACTTTGAGGATCATTTTGTTTTTTTGAGTGTTAAATCCTCTACAAATGGAGGGAAAGTCCACCAAATCATGGTGAAAAATTTCCTATCTATGGAGGAACTTTGCGGCCATTATTTTTTGGAGGAAAGTTCCACAATCTTTTTTACAGTGTAATCACGTATGTCCTTCCTGGTTTGAAGAACTAACTTTCGAATCTATTAGAATTGCATTCGTATGAACGCATAAGATTATAATAGGATGAAAAACTCCACCTTGATATTCATTGATCAATTTTACGATTACTGGTAATTCGAATCCTTGATATATCGAAAATGATAATAAAAAGCCGAATATATATATACGTCCCTGTTGGTCGGTAAGATCGGAGGAGCGTGAATACACAAGGAAAAAGCGCGAACGCGAGCGCGCGTGTGCACGCTCGAGCGCTCGCTCTATTCTCAAACGAGAAATCCTCTTTACACCCACAAAAATAACGTGCTTCGTGTCGAGAATTATTGAGGTTGTTGTAAAATATATGTAAGTGAAGAATAATGATCTCACATTGGTCTCCTGTAAATGATTCAGTAGAAATTTTCGATTTCTTGTACATTCCTGTGAAATTCATACTTCAAAACATAAACAGAATAGAAGTTCGTACCATGTCATGATGTTTCTTTTTCAGCTTCATACATAGTGGATTATAGGAAGTGATACCACACCGAGTAATTCTGTAATTGCAACATAGACTTCTTCAGTGTTATCAACATTCAACACAATAATTGGATGTAATCACTAATATTATGATATAAATTGAGTAGCGAGAAAATATAACTGGGAAGGTTACTCGACTACTGTAGCTTAAGTGAATTGATTAACAAGTAGAATAAGGTAGCTGGTGAACTTTTTACTTACATACACTTGAAAACCTTTTGCTGAAGCTGTTGTGATGGAACTAAACAGCTCAGTTGAATAAATCAAAAACTACTAATTTTCTATTAGAATCATACACAGAGAAAAGTATTTCTTGATTCTGAATGAATATTCTTTCCATATGTTCTCCATTAAACAAAGAATCATTCGAGTGGAATAAATGTTCCCTTCGCCCTATCGAGATAACATATTTATTCGAACGAAAAATGATTTTTTCCGTGTAGGTAAGTATAATCATTTAACGTAATTTGCAAAGTTGTTCTAATCAAAACGATCACGATAAAACCTTGTGTATTCCTTTTTATTAGAAGTCAAACATAACCCAACGAAATTTTCTATCTTTCGATAATCTTTGTCATATACTTTTGTCCACCTACCATTGTCGGGACAAAAAAACATCATAAAAGATTGAGACGAGTGGCACTGTTGGTCTTACGGTAATACAGAGCACACCGATAAGACTCCGATAAGCTATTGATAAGTTCAATGCACACACCCGGAATCATGATATAATTATATTTTCAATTCATTACGTTTCTTCGCAAATACTTTTTTTTCCCAGTAATCAGCATCACAACTATACGTTCTTGTTCGAGAAGACCTTCAACTTAGGTATTTCGAAATCTCGAAAGAAATAATAAACCGGCAATTTATTTGTATTGACATTTTGAATTCGTATTATAGAATAAATCGAAGGAAAAAGAACGCTTCAAACGCGTGACCAATACAATTAAAGAACAATTCATGAAAATTATATGTTCTTGTTTAGCTACACAACAGGTACTACTTTTCTCGTTATATAACATGGAATTCTGTAATTACCAATCGCCTAAGTATCACTTTATCAAGTTCGACGACTAAACATAGTATTTAAATTTCTGCTCTACAGTTCAATGACCAACACAAGGTTGCAAAAGTTTCCTTGACTTATTATTGAACTGAGAAGTTTGTGAAAATGAGTTGTACGTACGTAGGATATTACAGTGAGTAATCGGTGTTATCGTCATTTGATAAGGTAATCGACAAAAAAAAATATTATTGACGACAAATCATGATTGTCGGAGTGGAATTGTGAAGCACAAAAAAAAATGTATTCGATGGGAGGCAAGCATCATCTTGATATCAATTGCAGGATAAATAAATGATTACTTTTAATAAACGAGTCATCAAATATCGTGATATGAAATATTTTTCATCTCAATTTCATGTGGAATTAGTTTACATACGTATGCGAGGAAAATAAACTCGTGCTAGCAACAAAAACTGCTGTTACAACTACAGTTAATTTTATTCAAAGCAAAACGTCTAGCTATTATATGGTGCACTGAGAAAAATAATTACTCATACCAAAGAAATTTATTCTGAAATATTTTCAAGAACACATATTTCTTATTATTATCAAGAATAGATTTCTCCAATTCACAAAATTATATCCCCAGTTCAAGAAAAAATTTCTAGTATCAAGGATATCCGCGCGGAAATTCAGAGTTTCGCGAAACTCTCGCGAATAGTCTTGCGTTGTATTTCAAGTGTCTCGCTTATGAAACAATCCAATACCTTAGCGAGATCTCGCTAATCATCTCTCTCAAAGTCTCGCATAGTATTCCTTCAACCCTTTTCGTCCTGAATAACACAAATTTTTTCTCAACTTTCGACTTTATATCTTTTAATGACGAAGTCGTATAAAAAATTTGTAAAACATCATTTCTTACAGATTTTGACTTCTTCTTTCGAATACCGTTGAGAAGATTTACCTAAATCGTAAGCCGGAAAAATTGTAGGCTGTTTTTCCAAAAAAATTCACGAATTTTTCACTTTTTTTTATTAAAGAAAAATATTTGGAGATGGAAAAAATTGGCACAGACCATTGCAATCATTATAAACGGTGTGATAGATGTCTGCTCTTTCAAATCCCGTTGAAATTTTTCCGAAATTCAAGATGGTGGACACAAAATGGCGTCCACAAGGAAAAACTGTTTGTTTCAACTTTGCGAATTTCTTACTTGAAAAATATGGACTGAATCGAAAAATTTATATGAATAAAAAAGTCTCAAAATGAGTCAAAGAATACGCTCAAATTTTTTCAAAATTTATTTCGCCATATTTTGAACATTTCCATTTTCCAATTTTCCATGAATTTGAAAATTGACTCGAAAAAATCTGACAAAATTTGAGAGTATTCTTTAGCAAATTTTAAGACCTTTTTGTTCTTATGAATTTTTCCAGAAAGTCTATAGTTTTTGAGTAAAAAATTTAATAAAAAAAAATTAGTTGAATTTATACTAAAAAAGGATATAATATCTGTCGAAAGTTAAGAAAAAATGTTTGTTATTCAGGACGAAAAGGGTTAATCCTTAGAAAAGAATAGTACAAACGTAGTTACATCATTTCCAATTTTAACCCTTTTTTCTAAACGTATGAAATATTTTATTTTCTCATTGAATTTTTATTGATGCATGCATTGTTTTTTCATCTTTGACTAATCGATCGTGCAGTTTTCCGCTATAGAAAAGACGTTTCCTTCGTAACGCATTTCCATTTTTAAATATTACGATAACTCCTTGAGAAGGTAATAGGTTAATAATAGATAGGTAATCCAATAATTTATTGAGGATTTGGAATGACAACCATTACCCAACATCGGTGATTCGTAGTATTGGTTAGGAGGAGATTGAATTGTTTCTGGCGACAATGTTGTTAACGAAAGCTATAGTTAAGTTGTAAGGCTATATAATCTGATAAATTATGAGCAATTATTCAGGAAAATCTCATTCTCCAATAATTCTTTAAGTTGTTCTGAGAATAATCATTTCAGATAAGGTTTAAAAATGTCATGATCACTTGGAATTGACTCGACTTATTCCGTGATCAATTAATGAGAAGAGATCAAATGATACTGTTCTATCGACGATCATAGCTTATTCATATTTTATTGTTTTCTAGTCAATTCATGGAATGACTTATTCCATTATTCTGTTTTATCATTTGATAGAGCATGAACCTAAATTATTCAGAGTTATATGAAAATTTCTATGGTTGAATTCATCTGATGTACATTTCCCATTTCATATGTATAATAAAGATTTGATACAACAACACTTTTTGCATCGTATAGAAGATCTATCGGTTGGTAACACTTAATCATTTTAGGATAATTATTTTATCTATAAATCATTTCGAATCCCTGGTGAAAGGGAAGCGTGTATTGAAAAGTGTCAGGAACGTAGTTGGAACTTATTTGGACCGTGAATTTAAGTGAATACCGAGCGTCAAGTGGAACATTAAGAGTAGTTCGAACGTATATTTGAAATGTGTGAAGCGTATCCGAAGGAACACCATTTTCATAGAAACCGGGTTTTACGCATGGAAGCGTAATTGAAGAGTGAATAAGAAGCATGTAAGAAGTATTAGAATACTAATATGAAACATTCCTACACTTCCGTTACTCTTCATGACACGCTTCCCTTTCACCAAGGATAGCAAACGCGCTTATGCACTCGGTTTTCAATAACAGGTTGCTGCTAGTATCAAATTGCATAAAGTCCATCTTGATCTTAAGTTCCATTTACACAGAAAAAAAACCATCTTGTATCAAGACAATATCGTTTTCGTTATATATGAAACACGGATTGTCTTGATACAAGATAGTTTTTTTTTTCTGTGTACTTGTATTTGTATGTTATCTTTTATGACTTCACACGGAAAGACCGAATCTATTAATATTTCGTAAACAAGTTATCAATTTGAGGAGAAAGAGTTTATGTAGGTAAATTTTCATACTGTCACCACTCATTTCTGTATTCATGGTATCAATGCATAGTAGTGTTGCAATGAAAAATAGTAATAGCACTATCAAACCTGACCTATATAACCTCGTTTTCATCAAGTTGATAACCTATTTACAAAATATAAATAGTCTTGGTTTTTCCGCAGACATTTGAAATATTTCCATCATTATCCGTGATCTGTTCATGATACTTGAATGACTTTCGATTTTTGTTATTTTTAAAAATCAGGCCTCAAGTATGGTTCAAATTTATCAATGGAAAACAAAAAGAGGTCAAACCATGGCCGAACCCATATGAAAATTTTTAGGTTCCGCCAATGCTCACGATAAAATATAGCTTGGCGCAATGTTGACAGGCGAAGCTTGGCAATCTATAAATATTCAATGTAGATTAACAACAAATATATTGTTGCACCGATATCGGCGTTAAACGAGTTTCGGTTGTCAGCCTACCATTAATCCACAATTCTGCCAGGCTTGGCGCTTGCTAGGCTCATCCTTGGTCCAACATTGACTGCACGATAGATTCTATTGAAAGTGAGGATCATTTGAAACGTAGTTGAATATTGCCGCAAACTTTGATCTAGGCTGGATACAAATTAATTTTCAATGTAGCGCCGATTGATGATAGCATGGCTCAATATTGGCAATTTCACCTTTTGATTGCTGAATTGGTAGCTATGAGACCCAAATAATTTTCTGGAAGAGCAGTCCTACTGCTGATTCATATTGTGTATACTCCTCATGGCAAACTGTAGTGACAAAAAACACTGAGTTTTTCACAGATAAATGAAGAAAACACAATAAGATCCCAAATAACGTATATTAAACATTGTGAAATGCACATACTTTTTATGTATCTTTGGTTTAATTATTTTTTACAGTCTTATCATTGGCGCAGCATTGATAAACAAATTTTTCTACTGTTTGCCAATGCTGGTCTATTTCATTGCTATTTCTACACCAATGATGTTCCTCCATTGGAAAAACACATTGATAAATCATAAAATGATGTTATCATTTCAGTGTTGCGCCATGCTAGCGCCAATGGTACATTTCTGTATGGGAAGACATGAAAACAGCATTGCGTTGTCATCTTGAAGAGGAATATAGTATTCGTCAAGTAGCAAAAAATCACGGCTCGTCCTATCATACTCTTCGTCGATACATCATAAAAGTAAAAAAAGGAAAGGAAACAAAGTTCACAGCAGATTTCAAACGAAGCCAAATATTTCCTGAGGAACAAAAGGCAGAATTATGTGACTACCTCTTTGTTGCTCTCAAATGGGTTTTGAATTAGGCAGCGTAGAGTGTCGAAAATTCGCTTTCGAGCTGGCTTCAAAGAAAGATTTGAGGATGCTTAACTCATGGGAAATCAATTAATCAGCAGAAAAGAACTGGTTCCTGGGATTCATGAAAATAAATCCAAATTTCAATCTCCGGAAACCAAAGAATTGCAGTTTATCTCGCGCGACTTCATTCAATCCTCACAACGTTAACATTTTTCATGACAATTCATAAAAAATGTATGAACGAGAGCCTGAATTTTCTGATCCATTGAATATCTGGAATCTAGCCGAAACCGCGACAACAACGGCTCCTACTAAAACGCCGAATAGCGTGGCTGCCAAAAACTCTCAACAAGTATCTTAAGGCACAAGTACCACAGAAAAAGGCACACTGGTTACAAATTGTTGTATTATTAATGCTGCTGGTGGATATTTATCACCTGCGATGATATTCCCTCGTGCAAATTCCGTGCCAAGAATACTGAAAAACTGCGTTCCCAATACGCTGGGCCTCGCAAATTAAACAGGGCATTTAAATGACTGCAGATCTATTCCTGGAAGTCATGAAGCATTTCGTCAAATATTCAAAGGTATCGATTAACCATCCGAGATTATCAATTCATGACAATCACGAAACTCATTTGTCGATCAGAGTTTTGGACTTTGCGAAATCAAATGGTAATACTATCTTGACTTTACCATCGCACACTTCGCATAAGCTGCAGCCTTTGGATAAAGCATGTTTCTCTCCATTCAAAATACCTTACAATCGATCTTTGAATTTCATGATTAAGTCTCCAAAACAGCCACTCACAATGTGCTAACTCGCGGAATGCGTGCATGCGGCCAATGACGTCTGGATTTTTCAAAACTGGGATTTTCTCTTTCAATCCGCATAGATTCTTTGCAACAGATTTTCATGGCTGTGAATTCACAGAAGAAGCCATGAGCGCAACTCCCAACACTGAAGAAAGTGCTGAATCAAACACAGCCTTGGAAACTAGAAATGAAAGAGGAAAAACGATCACTCCTAGTAGGGAGGATTCAAATATGGAGTTCGATGGTTTCTCCCAGGAAAGTCATTGGGAAATACAACAATCTCAAAAAGCAAGTCAAAGAAAGAATTCCACTCGAAAAAAGAAACGAGGTGGGAGCCTAGTCGCCACGGATAGTCCTGAAAGCAAATTGCCAAAAAGAAGATCGAGGAATCAAATAAAAGCAAAGAAAAGGGAATAAAATAATACTATATTAATACTGTTAATTGTAACTTTTTGTTCCTGATTCTGTATGTAATTATTCATTCCAAATGAATGAATATTCATTAATTGATTTAAAAATAGTGATTATTATTAGTTACTCAGACAGAGTGATGAAGAGCTAATTCGCGGGGCAGTGCAAGTCTTCCGTCATGTGGGGAAAATTGCACCAATCGCAATGATTTTGGAGGACACTCATATCATCGATCGAGAGTTGGATTCGACCTTGCAATCATTTGCAACTTAGAAAGGAATGTTTGCTCTGTCAAAATCTTATAAATAATATATCGAATGAAGTCAATGATGAAAGTTATAACAATGTAGAAAAAAAGTGGTGCAAGTGTCTCCACTTTCCCCTACGTGCATGGATTGAGTTTCATACACATTTTACATTCAGTTTCATGTAAACTATAGCATAATCTATATAGTTCTTTCATGTTTTTGAAAATTGGATGTAATACAAAAAAAAATCTTCAAGATATTTCTGACAGTGTACTGGACTTAGCTTAATTGATTTATCAAATACCACCAATGCATTTTTGGTCACAGAGATCATGATGAAAAGAATGATTGATCCATATTTTAGTTCGTGAATTTTTTCCCTCAGATTACCCTTCCACAATTAACCCGTGAGGAAATCAAATCTGGGCATCCTAAGGTAGGCCCTGGGCCCCGTAGGGGTATATCTCAGGCATCCAATACAAGTTTGCTTACCCACGGCCGAGTTAGCTACCATTGTTTTGCCTGGATATTTTATACCATTACAGGGCCTAGATTGGAAAGCGTAACATTCCAAGTTGGGGCCACTTCTCAAGTAGGGATTAAAATCCTGGCCCAGGAGAAATTTCCACACGGGAAGTGGAACTATGGAACAAATGTGCCAAATTCGGAACTAGCTTTTACTATCACTGGCAAATTCGCGTCCTTGGATATTCCAATTAACTCGCTTTTAACGTTGAATCAGACGCAAACTGATGAGTTTCCACTAAAGGATCATAAACTAATCTTTTAATGATTTGATTCCCCTCTAAAAAGTGGCCTGAAAAACTGATAGTGCCACATGGAGCTAAAGCTAGCAGTCATCGAGCTAGCAGCCAGGTTTTAAAACCGTTGTTTAAGCTTTGTTGATGCCAGAAATCGATCAAGTAGTCCTTAAATCTTCAATAGACGTTTAATGTCAAAAATTTACGTCTGCCATCTGCAGCTTCATTAGTGTCACGTGTGTCTCATTACGTGCATGTCTAATTATCGCATGCGCAACAATTTAAAGATCAATATAAAATATTATGATTAATAAAATTATCAGAAATATCATTTCGATCCATTCTGTTCGCTTAATGTGCAATGAAATTATTTCAAATATCCGGAATAAGTTTTCCGCACTAATGTTAGGAAAGTTGTTTCATAAACAGTGAGTAGGTACTAAAAATATAAAATGTGTCGACCAAAATATTTGGAAAAATGGTTTTGAAAGTGAGTCAAGACATTCTGAAATCCTGTGCAGTGTTCTCGAAAATCAGTTGATCATTGTGTGTCATCACATTCAACGATACAATATTAGAATTGCGCCAAATCCTTTCCTTATTGAAATCAACTGTGGTACACGGAGCAAATATTTTATTAAATATTACAGTGTATAACTATCGAGCCAAGCTTGGACCAGACGAATTCGAAATTCAATCCCCGCTCATCAGCATCACATGTGTACTTGAGCATGGATGCTGGTGCACTCATGTATACAATTCTGACACACATGTTTATAACCAACCCTGGTGTCCACGTTTGTGCCAAGCTTCATCATTTGAAACAATGGGACATTTGTTTTTAGTCAAGGTTTGGGCTCGGTACACTCGCCAATTCTGGAACAAGCTTGGAGTTTTTTCAGCCTTGTCAATCCCTGCATGGGGTTATGAATGATCGATTATCATCTCTTATTCATTCCTAGCAAAAAAATTGGTCATTTAGAATTGCCATAAGTTCGCCAAGAAAAACCAGTAAAAACATCAGTACCAACATGATTGTGAGTATTACCGTCAATTGAACTGGCGCTGTAACGGTAACTTTGAAGTAGCCATTACTGATTCATCTAATCTAGTCTATGGAATAAATTTCCAATCGCACACTTGGAGTCATCTAGTTTTGTGCCAGCGCAGACGTTGCAAAATTCTTGAATATCTTCATCAATAAGTTAATATGAAAGGACATAGAACTAGGCAGAAACACAATCCAACATCGGATTTGTATGAATTTAGTTGAAAGTTTTATATTCTAGATAAAATCGATTTCCATTGTATTTTTGTATTTTTGTAATGAAAAGAAACTTGATAGAATTTTAATTCTTGCATTTATGCAGACACAAATTCAGGAATGCAGACAGAGATATTAATCGATAGTTCATAACATTCTCCTTTACTTTGAGGACCGATCACCTCATATTTTTTCGCAAAATTCATTTAATTGTGACCAATTTTTCGTTCGATTCTAATGAAACGGTTGTCATACGTCGATTTGAAATAAATATATATATATATATATTCTTTCTTCATTTTCCAATAAGTCACAAATATCACAAGCATCTGTGTCAAGACTTTATCTCATAATAATTCATGGAGAATACTGATAAGAGTGTCGAAGGCTGAATCGACCATTATATAGAAACATGTATAGTAGTTTAACGACGTAACCGAGGCGAAGAGTGATTAAATAAACGTTCCTCGACTGATAATTTTGGGTTGACCTCTGGATAACATGTATATGTGCAAACGTCACGTATTATAGGTGAATAGATCCAAAATAACCCAATGGGTTCAATAGTTATTTTAACGACGAATTCTTTTCCTGTTTGAGAATATCCATGAATACGGTAATCACTGATGATGAGTAACCAATTCAATTTGAAGTTCAAATAACAAAAATGGATCCCTTTTCAAATGAGATAAGCGTATCAAGCGCGTACTTTTGAACAGGGCATGCATAAGATTTCCTCTGATTCGCTCATTTTTGGAAGTATTATTTCATTCTTTAGATTTCGAAAATGTCTAAAGTGATAGCATATTAGGATAATCATATACAATGGTTTGTATGTTTTGTAATCATTTCTTCAGATTTGTCCCCTCTTCAAATCAGAATAATATAAATTTTATGAAATGTCAATCACATGTTCACAGTATTCCAGCAGTATCGATTCTTTCTTATGTAAAAAAGAAATTATCTTCTCCTCGTAAATCCTAATCAAAGTATCGACAAGAATTCAATGTATTCTCTGCAAAAAAAAATCGAGGTCATAGCAGTATACAATGTATTTATTTTGATTCAACTATTGTGAATATTATCCAGAATTTAGAAAATTTTCAGATTTAATTATGACAGAGTGGATGTGGAGACCACTTTTCGCACATAACAATATGAACAGCAAAAATATCACTTCTTATAATCGCGCAGAAGATAACAAATTTATTCGCATCTTGTTCATTTTAAGTGTTATGTCATAGTCAAGAAGCGAGTGTGGAATTTCGCACTTACTACATACCAAAAGCGATTAATACTTATCTATTAAACACGTACCGTGTCTATCAAACTGTCAATTAACACATCTGAATGATGGCAAATATTTGTTTGTCTCTAAATCTGGAAGAATGGAAAATCACGCGTTCCATTCCACTAACAAGTCTCAAAAGTGAGCCCGTTCGCTTCGAGTGGGTTTTCACTCGTTTCGAGAGAACTCTCACTCTTTGAGAATGAAAAATTCACTGTGAAATTGGAGTGGCTGTGAGTTCCTAACCTCAGGCTTTATACTATCACTCTAAAAGAATCGGAATTTCACTGGGAATTTCAAGAAGTTCAGTTCTGGCTGGCGAAAAGGGACCTAAAAAACTAAAAATCTAAAACTTGTCTAAAAGTGTCACATAAGATATATCTCACTCATGAGTGAAATACCTCCAATTCCGATTAAAACTTCGAAAGCAGCACAAAAAAGTGACACAAACACCACATGATTCGACCTGAATTCTCTCAATAAAAGTGAATAAAATTACCGCTTCATAACGAACTTGGGGTTAAACAGGATCCTAAGTAGGCCTTGGAAAATAAGCGTTGGTTATGAACAATTGTACCGAAATTGTACATATGAGTGCACAAGCATCCATGCTCAAATACACAAATGATGCTGATGAACAGCGATTGAATTTCGTATTTATAATGGCTGAAGACTTGTGCGTGACTTGTGTTTGCCCCAATCTGACCCAAGTTCAGTTCTACATTAGTGCAAAGAGAAACAGACATCATAGTTGATCCAAATGGAGAAGGAGTTTCGTGCCATTCCAATATTGTATCGTCGAATGTGATGATAGAACGTAAATACCTGAGGTATTTTGAGTTAGTTGAGGCAGCTAACGTGTTACTTGTCCTGACTACTAAGTAGCTGCAGCAACTACTTAAGTAGATGGTCGAAAATCGACTATTCAAGTAATTGCTGCAACTATTCCTGTTTTTTTCTGTGAATGAGAATACGTGGCACTATCGGTTTTCCAGGCGACTTTTTGGAAAAGAATCAGATCATCATAAGATCATGTCATGAACCTCAAGTAAAAACTCATTAGTTTGCGCATCATTCAACATTAAAAACGAATCGATTGAAAGATCCAAGACCGCGAATTTGCCAGTAATAGTACCAGCCTGGTCCAAGCTTGGCACATTTGTCCCATAGTTGCAGCTTGATTCCCGTATGGTAACCTGAGGACAAAATTTATGGACTGAAATATGAATCAATTGATCATTTCATCACAATCCCTGTGTCTAAAAACAGTTTGGTTGAGCTTGGCGAGTGAAGTGGACCAAGTTTGGTCCAAGCCTGCCCTATCTTATCATTCCCAGGCCTGGGCCAAAGTTGGGAAAATATTTATGACGAGTCTCATCAGGTTTTGTGTCATTCTTGGTTTAGGTTCATTTGATACGCTAAGGGCAAAAGTGACACTCAAATTATTGTCAAGCGATCACAGGACAGGAACTTCTGTGATTAAGGATGTAACGTCAAAAGTTTCGAGCAAGAGCGATACACCTATAATTCGGAACAAAAGAGCAACCGTAGAAATCTCTGGGCGAGAATGAAACACTGAGGACCTCGAGCAAAAACGAACCAACGCACAACCACCCAATTCTGGATTTATGCCCTGGTTCCCCTAGTAGAAATTTTGATATGGGAAACATTAGGTCCAGGTCAGGCATGCCTCACTCGAGTATCTGATAAGGCCCTGACAAAAATGTAACGCAGGGAAAAGACGAGGTCCTGATCAGGAAAACCAAACGTTTCCCAATCAGAATCTGATCAGGGTGTTAGCGGAATTCTCAATCACGACTTCATCTAATCTATATTCTAACTTAATTTTCATGGAATTCACTTTTCATACAATTTTTTGAAACTCCCCCAACAAAAAGAAATTCTACTGATGATCCAAATAGACCTCAGTTGAACATTTAAAAAAGACAGGTAAATTTCTAATGAGTCCTGTGAAAATTCTGAATAATTTGATACATTTATAGTTCTGAATTGATCAGGTCCTGATTTGGCTGTCTTGTCGGTTATCACATGATTGAAATACGGATAAGTCAAGGAAATCCTGATCAGGTTCTGATAGGAATACCATGTCTGATTTACTGAAAGGGAAAATCTGACTACGACCTCTCAACAACCTTGCGTTACATCGTTGTAACGTCCTAAACAGGATGCCATGTCAGAACCTGATAAGGTAATTAAAAGTTTTCTTCAATTAGGAGTTCCCTATTGCAGCCTTACGAGGGCCATGCTTCTAATAGGAAATTCCCTGTCAAATTTCTGCTCGAGCTCTTCAGTGTTTCATTTTCGTCCAGAGATTTCTGTGGTTGCTCTTTTGTTCCGAATTATAGGTGTATCGCTTTTGACGTTCTAATCTTGATCTCAACAGTTCTTTTTCTGTTTTTGCTTGACAACCATTTGAGTGTCACTTTTGCTCTTAGCACATCATCTGTCCTGTACCAAAAAATCTTCCGTTGATTCCAATCAATATTTCTTCACTATAGGACAAATAACCGTCTATTTGAATGGAAGGCATTTTTTTCAGTGCAGCGAATTATGGAATATTTATATTCCACTCGTGAAGGAATAACACATCAAGGATTTCTAGAGGAAAATTCAGTTTTTCTCAAATGAGAATACGGAATAGCGATAAGAACTTAACAACTCCTATTGGAAGAGAATTGATCATTTCTTTTGAAAATTTTGTATGAAAAGTCATATTATAAATTTTGGAATCCAATATTCATCCAGTTGTGTGAAGTTACCACAAATATAATTCACGAACAAATTAAAAATGTTCAAACATGACGACTCAACATGGAAGAAAATCACACTAAATCACAACAGTTGGGTGTTCATCCCCTTGAATACATCAAAAATAATAATCCTTAAGAGAGGTTTGAGGAAAGGTTTACAAGACCGGTTCGGTAACAATGATCACCCCATTAAAATTAGTGATGCGAATTTTTAATATCATTCCATATCCAAGGGGAAACGGAATACGTCAGGTGGAAGTACGCTCTTGAGAGTGAAAAATGATGTTTGGAAATACGGCTTCATTTAACGAAAATACAACGAGAAGAAAAATTCACAGAATCTATTCACTCTGAAATGAAGCGCAATACGAACTGAGATTATACATCCTCTTTGTACTTGAATACGAAATGATAATAAAAATGCAAATCACTACACTGTAAAACAAAGTGGGTTGAAATAGAGATGTTCTTCTAACTTAATAACAAGGTTAAGTACATCTAATTGTATAATATGGTTAGTTAAACCTTATACGACAGTGAAAATGTTTGAAGAAAAAAATCTTCTTTCCTGAAGATCGAAGATGGAACTTCTCACAATTGAATCAACAGTTGTTCCAACAAGAGCTGCTCATTTTTTTTCATGACGCAATACTTTCTTCAAAATTCGTACAAAAATCAATGAATTTATGCAAATATTTATACGAAAATGAATTGTGTCGTTACAAACAACTTCAAAAAGATCCCAAAATTCGAATTCAAAATAAACTGATTATCAAATTTTCGAATGCCGCGTTGAATCTTGTTATCTTGGATTTTCCACAATTTTTATCCTGTACTCGAATACAGATTTAAATGTACCTGATACACGGTTTGAGGAAAATCACCTTGTATGGTGTCACAAAAACACGTTACATGACGTAGAAACCGTATTTTTTGTCTCGTCTGAGCTGAAGTTTTTTCATATTCACGTATTGGAAATGTGGAATAATGTTGAAAAGTACTTTATCAAAATCTGAAAATAATAACATTTATGTTTCAAAATTCGAAGGGAACAAATATGGATACATTAATAAAAAAGAACTGTCAATGGAAAGTGAAAGAAAATCACTCGCAACACGAGTGGTTCATAAAATTATTGAAGATGATTGCGTAATGTAAACTTGCGAAGAAAGAAAACAACGTTCATCAGACAAATTAGCGACTGTTCATCTTGAATAATAATGATTGGCCAAACGTTCCGATTATGTAACGGTAGATTAGAATAATTAAAACTCATCCTAATATACTAAAAGCAACGTGGACAACGTTCAAGTAGCAAGATAAAAGCATTTGATTCCTTTGGAATTCTTGATATTTCAGAATGACACCGTACAGTATGGAAATAGTGTTATTTATAAGCTATAAACGCGATACCTAAGTAATTGAACCCCAGATGAATATTCCATTTACTTTTGTTTTAAGTACTTTTTGATGTCAAGTTATGACTATATTCTTGTTCAAATGGTATTTCATAGCAAACAAAAATTGAAGCTTCGTTGGTCGTAAGTTCGATTTCCGGTCAACTTTCATTATATTTTGAGAATATATTCTCCAAAGTTCTTCATTTATTTCTTCCCACATTCAGGAACGAGGAACAAACATTGTGAATCGAAATAGCTTGTAAAATGATAGATCATCACGGCCCAAGTTTGAAAATTTTCAAAATTATATATAATTTATATATAGTTCGATATATTTTATATACAAGTTATATATAAAATTATATACAACTTAATGAAACCTGTAGATAATATCGGGTATACACAGAAAGAAATTTTTAGCTGTAAAATTTGAGTTAACATAGCTTAATATTTTAGCACCCACAGGACAGCCAAGTTCTCAGCAACATTAGCTAAAATTTAGCTGCTGGAGCTAAAAATTCTGCTGTAGCACCTGAAATTTAGCTATTGGAGTTGAAAAAAAAAACGATTGATGAATGACTTCACGCATATCTTCAAATCGCGAGCAAATTTTTGAATGAGAAATAAAAGTTGAAGGGAAACACATTTTTTTCCCATCGTAAATCTGGCTTCAGCGCTGCCGAGTTCTACGTGCTTGCTCCGAAATCGTATGTCTCGTGACGTCATCCAGAGCCTTGGCAACACCGAGTACAATGTGTTGCGGGGTTGCCATGTTGAAAGAATACAATACGTGCGCTTATATATGTGGGAATGACTCGTGCGCCGGAAATTCGAGGCATCTTTTTCCTGTAAATCCATGTTATTGCTTTGCCAGTGGAACAAATTCCTTCTTTACAAACAAAAAAAAAGAGAGCATATAAACAGACATGTTCCTCTATCACTCTCTTCCTCTCTCTCTCTCTCTCTCTCTCTCTCTCTCTCTCTCTCTCTCTCATTTCAGTCGAATACATACATATCTGTTGGGAGTACCAAAGCTCAACAAAAAGTCCCCAAATTCGGAAAAAAAACCCATTATAGAATTGACTGAGTTTACGTTTTAGAGATAGTCGAGTATAGTATTTGTTATTATTCTTAAAGCACGGTGTTGGAAACATGTGGGGGTATCAAAGTAGTAAGCACGCTCGGGCAATGCCATCCTGTCACGTCACAATACCGGCTCTAGCCAAAGAAAATCAATCCGGTTCGCTCTCCTACTAACATTGCGGTTGAAAAACGAGCAGGGCTGTAAGTTTCATTCTGCAAACATTGGTTTGCTTCCAAGGGTCCGTTGCGATATTGACCCGAGGTTGCATTAGGTTATTTCTGTTCAGAGTTCGTACACCTCTGTAGCAGCAGCAACAGCACCAAGCGGCGGCATAAGAGAACGTCATGTTTCCGCAAATATTTTTTTTTTCGTCGCGCTTTGTTTTTTACCACTTTTTTCCTCATCGCGACTCCTCCTCTCGCACTCGCATTCATTCCATTTTAATTATATCCACATCTAAAAATTGATAAAGTTCTCCTTCTTCTCGGTTTCATTGAATGATCATCATTCATCGTTAAAATTCGTGGATGACGAGATTACCAAAAAAAAACAAAATTCAATCTATTGTAAGAATTTAATTGCTATAGGGAAAAAATAAATTTATAGTAATTCTTTATTAATTATTCTCAGCAGAGCAAAGTGCTTCTGACAGTGGCAAAGGTCTTGAAAAGTTCATTGTAGAACGAAACGAATGAGAGTGTAAAAGCTTTGTTCTTTGCCAGTTCTTACTTGGACTCGATCGATAAGTGACGTAATCGTTTAAAGCATAACAAAAACAAAATTGTCGACAGAACTCGACGTTGAATGAATATGATACTCGAAAGAATTCATTATAAGGAAATAAGAGAGTTGAATCATGTTGGTCATCAATTTACATGAGACGTTTTAAATACGAGAGCACGGTGAGAAATCACGTTTTTTTCTTACTTTTGTCATTTTTATACATACGTAATGAACTAAAAAAGAAATATATTGAATATCGGTGAGGTCGAATGATTTATTGGAAAAGAATATGGGATTTCATTCGAGTCAAGGCCACACCCGTTCGTGAAGGGGGTTTCACGTCGAAAAGAAAACCGTGAGAGAAGAAAAAAAGTGGATGATTATGCAGGTCGAATCAATTCTCAATGATGACAAACTTGGAGGGGAATATAATTGTAATCCATACCGATATCAGAATTTTTCAGGATGATTATTTTATATAAATTGTTTATGTAAACTATACAAAAATTGTGATTTTCTATAAAAGATTTCATAAAATTTCATTGAATCCTCATTGAAACTAAAGTGTATTCGTGTACAGTGGAGCGTCGATTATTCGAACGTCAATCAATCGAAACGTCAATTAACCGAACCTGAGTGGCAAATTTTTTCCTCAAATTAGATTTATTATTCATTATTACACAGATTATTCGAGTTAAACGGTGTTTTGATTATGCATTTGCAAGCTGAGCCGGTATTTAAAAATCAAAATTAAAATGGAATATACTTGATACACATTTTTAGATACGATTTATTATCGTGCATCAATTCGATTCATAATAACATGTCAATCACAGATAAAATGGAGATGATATACATTCATAAAAATTTATAGCCATGGCAACTATGTGAAAACTATTCAATTATAATTTTGTCTATTCTATATGGTTGGTGAAAAGACAAAACGTAACAAGTTACATTTTCTGAATACACAATACGACTAATTACTTGGAATTGAACTGAGAAACTTCATCATTAGAATCCATTCTACTCCAAATACGGCCCAGAACGTTTTGTTTTCTACCCACTCCAAGAGACATGGGTCCGGACGATACTCCTACACAATCCCATCTCCGAATCAACCTTGGGAAAGAGTTGCATTAACTCGGAACGTCGGCACGAAAAATTTAATGAAAAGTTCGACCAATTACTTGGGATTGGACTACAAAATTTCATTACAAGACGATATAGTTAATGCGATAATTCACGGAGAAAAAAGTTATATTATGAATCACTATTGTGATATAACTATATCCAGTTTCACCACCCTAAATTCCTTGATTTTGACGTCGGATTTGCATGCAGGATCCTCAAAAACTTCTTGAACCCATGTTTCATGAGAATCTGTCCATGAAGGCCAAAACAACTGAATTCACGTCCGCCATGTTGGATCCGCCATCGTGAATTCGTTTTATGACTCCAAATTTGGATTTCTCACCCTCGAGAACCTCTAGGACCGATGTTTTGTAACAAAAACAGTTCATAAACATACAAATAACTATATTCACGTCCACCACATTGCATCCGCCATTGTGAATTCGTTTTTTGACTCCAGATTTGGATTGTTCACCCTCGACAACCCCTAAGACTGATGTTTCTCAAAAATCCGTTCATGCAAGCCAGAATAACAAACGTTCAAACGTCGTGGAGAAACTGAGTGACATATACCCAATCGTGTATTGCCTATAATGACAATGGGCCCCAGGCTGGGTTCATCCTCTTCAACCCAGTATTGGGGGAATGACGATGGGGCCCAAGTTGGCTCAATCTTGGCCCTTCTGTGCTTTCCCATACAATTATGGTTGGTAGAGAATGGAAATAATGAATCTTAGTGCGAGCACATTTGAACTTGGCTCCAATTTGGACCAGCGTTAAGCCAAGATTGGGGTTAATTTATATCTGGAACATGTGTGTACAATCCCCAGCGTGTATGAATTTTGGTCCCACTTTGGTTCAGTCTTGGGCCCATATAGGCACGATGGGGCTCAACACTTGGCCCAAGACTGAGCCAAAGTGGGTCTGAAATTCATGCCCGCTGGGATAGAATTCAAAGCAATTTTCCAATTTCAAAAAAAATGAAGGGGCAGTATTGATAGCCTAGTCTGGGTTCATGGTGGGTCCATGGTGTTACCAATCCTCGGGCAAAGCAATACAGCCAAGCTGGGAACGATGTTATCATCTCAGGGTTGGCTCCATTTGTCTGCCCAGCTTGGCCACACGTTGGGCAGCATGGGCACCCACCCTGGGCTTAGATTGGGCCCGCCATTAATACACACTTGGGATTGATTTTGGGGAAATGAAAATTTTCACTTTTTAATTTTTATCTCATAAACTATTCATGGGGGAGAAAAATTTGTCATGAGAAAAATGTGTGTTTTGATGAGCTCTGACATGCTATATTCTTCATTTTCCATTTTGACGAATTTTTTTCCCTTGTTCTACACGGAGAGAAAAGAATGGTAATATTTACCATGCCAACATAGTATTCGGTCTTATTTTATATAAAATCGTGATTGTTACTATGTGAGAAAAATGGTAAAGAATCCCATTCTCACATAGTAACAATCACGATTCTATATAAAATAAAACCGAGTACTATGTTAGCATAATGAATATTACCATTCTCTTCTCTTCGTGTATTGGGCTCCTGGATCAGATTCAAAGCGTGTGAGAGCGCTCAATGAATTTTAGCATCCGGGCCTTCAGTTATCCAACTGCCCATGAAATTATTCAAATATTTCAAAACATACTTACGCAGACCACGAGAGCCGGCTCAACAGTGCTTTGTATACCACGTATCAATGCCTCAAAATCGAGCTTATGAAAATCCTGACTGAGTATAACCAAAATTGTGAGTTACCAACGCTAGTATCGAGTTACATAAATCAATAAAATGTATTTACTAAATTGATAATGTAAGAAATTTAATTATTTCATCAATGAATTTACAATTCACTCCTTTCATTAGATATTACATTTTGATGGAGAAATGATTTTTTTCCCCCACACCTACACGGAAAGTTGATGTTTTCTGATCTATTATTTGGGGGGAAAGTGCTGAATTCCAAGCGAATGTGTCACAGCGGGAGGAAAATACCAACTATCCTTTCGTTCTAAAATATGCATATGAATATTTTATATGCAATTATACAGATAATTCGTACTTTCCTTGCAGTTGTGGGAAAAAATATGATATAAATATGTTCACCTTGGGGAGAAGTGGAGATTTCCCACTTCCAATAACTCAATCTAGAGAAAACAAAATTTACTGGGACAGCCAGCGGCGCAACAAAGGGAGATCCAAGGGTGCTGGGGTACTCACTCAATCATGATGGCCCAAACTGTTAAAAAATTCAGAATATGTGACAGTACTTCTTTACAGCTACTCCCTTCTGAATTCTGAAAAGTATTTTGCTGGATTTTAATCCTCCCAGAACACATAGGATGTCAAAAACCTATACATCAACCAATTTGTTAACGTTTCAAGTATCTTTGATTGTTTTTTAATGAACGATCTAGCTCGAGCAGAAATTTGACAGGGAATTCCCTATTAGAAGCATGGCCCTCGTAAGGCTGCAATAGGGATCTCCTCATTGAGGAAAACTTTTAATTGCCTTATCAGGTCCTGACCTGGCATCCTGTTTAGGATCTTACAACGATGTAACGCAAGGTTGTTGACAGGTCGTAGTCAGATTTTCCCTTTCAGTAACTCAGACATGGTATTCCTATCAGAACCTGATCAGGATTGCCTTGGTTCGTCCGTATTTGAATTGTGAGATAACTGTCAAGATATCTTGATCAGGGCCTGATCAGGATTGCCTTGGCTCATCCGTATTTCAATCATGTGATAACCGACAAGACAGCAGAATCAGGACCTGATCAATTCAGAACTATAAATGTATCAAATTATTCAGAATTTTCACAGGACTCATTAGAGATTTACCTGTCTTTTTTAAATGTTCAACTGAGGTATATTTGGATCATCAGTAGAATTTCTTCTTGTTGGAGGAGTTTCAAAAAATTGTATGAAAAGTGAATTCCATGAAAATTAAGTTAGAATATAGATTAGATGAGGTCGTGATTGAGAATTCCGCTAACACCCTGATCAGATTCTGATTGGGAAACGTTTGGTTTTCCTGATCAGGGCCTCGTCTTTTCCCTGCGTTACATTTTTGTCAGGGCCTTATCAGATACTCAAGTCAGGCCCTGAACAGAAATCAGGCATGCCTGACTTGGATCTGATGTTTTCCATATCAAAATTTCTACTAGGGAGGATTTTATTTGTTACTTGATCTAAGACAAAGAATTCGCGTTCAATTGAAGCAAAAGTTTTTTTTTCAAAAGTTTCATCAAAAATCGGCCTTAACATTGGTGATTTCCAATTGAATATAAAAATCCTACTTCGTTCATTGAGTTCTGAGCCATATTTTCAGAAAACTTCCAAATTTGCATTCCAGATGCAGATTTGTGATGTGTAAAAGTACGACCAGCATACAAAATTTCGTGCTACAGTGTCGCCATTTTCTTCTTACCTTTGTGAGGGCAAAATCAAGAGTAATTTTTGACAATTTATTCAAGAAAGATGACGTAATATTTTTAAATTCGGTTTTTCACGCCGGTTTATGTAACTCTTGAAGTACAAAAACACATTCTTAGTCAATTATTCAATAACACAATGTCGGCGCAGGGACTGGAGAAAAAGAATCGCTGCTTTTGATACGGGCGTATTCCTAGCACCTTCAGTTTTGAACCGACCAACTTGGAATTATAGTTGTAGCTTCCTGATCACATTTTCTCCAAAAGTACGTAGGATTTCCCCGTTAAGTTGAAATTGACCAATTTTATGATCGAAAAGCGACCGATTTTTTCAGTTAAAACAATACACTTTTTCTTGATATTGACGCTATTTCTTTAAAAATGGATATTTTCGAAAAATCCTACGTACTTTTCTAGAAAATGTCATGAGAAAGCTACAGCTAAAATTCCAAGTCGATCGGTTCAGAACTGAAGGTGCTAGGAATACGCTCGTGTTAAAAACAGCGATTCTTCTTCTCCAGCCCCTACGCCCAGCGATTTTGTTCTTAAATGATTGACTGAGAATGGTTGTTGTACTTCAAGAGTTACATAAACAGGCTTAAAAACCGAATTTAAAAATATCGCTTCGTCTTTGTTAAATGCATTGCCAAAAATGGCTCTCGATTTTGCCCCCGCGAAAGTATATTCCCCTTTAATATATACAAATTTGTTTTCTATGTCCTGAGATCTGTATTTCAAAGTGTACAACTATCCTTCCCATTCATTTCAAATCACTTCGAGAAAATGGCCCTTGATTGGAAGAATACAAGGTGATATGACCTCACAATCATTCGGAAAATTTTAACAATATCTAGACGAATAAAACATCCCAAATCTAATCTCTCTGATCTTTTGAAATTTTTTTGTAAACTCAATAATTTTGTCTATAATAGCATTATAGTGAAAGAGCAGTTCGTTGTATATACTTTTCCTTCGTCTAATCATGTTTTTTCCTCGAAGAAAGCAAGGAATTCAATAAGAATTTGAGCTGAGGATATTTGGTCTCCTCAGAGGGAGAATCGTGACAAAATATATTTCCAATGAATTGGTGGATTGTATTATCTACTGATAATCCATAACACGCGACATCGATCTCATAATTTGTCGGCAGAATCCTCAGACGCATAGTCAAAGATCGACCAGGCTGTATGCGTACACACAGGTCGTGTGTCACGAGAAAATGATGTCGTAACGTTTATAACGTAACGCAGCCACATTATCGTATCCACGCATCTCTCTTCCAACATGGTTCAGACATCGTGTCACGTACACACATACCGTAGCAGTTGCTGTCCGTGACTGTAGTAACGGATAGACGTTCGAGCGGGCGCCTATCGTGACGTCATTGTTATCAGTAGGGTAGTGTATCAGGATATTAGTTACCAGCTACCTACCTACCTACTTATCTATCTACCAACCTACCCCTCTACTCTTACGTTTGTTTTGTCTAGAGCAACAGAAATGTTATTTATCTCTCAAATACTATATCTATCCCGTTCAAGTTTCACATAATTCAATGAATAAACACGCATTATAGCAAGAATCTACAGAACTTCATGTCGCAAAGTATGTCAAAATCAATCTGATGGCGTCAGATAGTTGCCTTAGAACTGTTTGTCGTCGTCCTACACCGTCCTAAAAACACAACCCATTTGTAGTTCGACACATCTATGTCTTTTGTATATTTCTTGCCATCGATACAGGTGTTCGTATCCCAAAAAAGTTGAGTGAAACCTGTAGACTTTTCTTGTATCAAAGTAAATGGGATTTGAAAAGATTTAACATCTGAAAATTCTACTTTTGGTCCTAATGGAGAATAATGGCAATTGACAGATTCGGTATTGGTTTCATCTATTGTCGATGCTTCACTTAATCAATATTGAACTAAAGATCAGAGATAGTTTGAATGAATCAGGCTTGAATGAATGCAATAACAATCATAGATGAACAAAACCAATTCACTAATTGGTCCCATTGGCGAAAGCAAGAAATTTTTAAGTAAGGTGACATTTGAATTTGAACTCTGTGCGCAAATGTATTTGGGGAAGTGCCCTCGTTTTTAGGTGAGTAACACTGTCTCCGATATCTGTGCCAAGGGTCACGTCGAAATATTCATAAGTGTTTGAGATATGCTTCGTTTTGTAAGCTGCTGAAAGTGAAATCCTCGATTTTTACTATAATGTCTGCATTTGTTGAGCAAAGAATTTGTATTAAATTTTATTTGCGTAACGAATTTTCTGCTGTTGATTCGTTGAGGATAAGGCAGGAAGCCTTTGGTGATGAGGCTATGTCGGAAAAAAAGGTTTATGAGTGATGTAAAGAGTTCCAAGAAGGTCGAGAACGTGTCGAAGACGAAAAGCGTCCCGGTCGATCATCAACTTCAATTGACGAAGTTCACGACCAAAAAAATAAAGATTTGGTGCTTGTAAATCGTCGATTAACAATTAGAGATCTTGCTAATGATGTTGGCATTTCAAAAGGATCAGTCAATACCATTTTGAACTCTTAGTTTTTTGCACCACGACAATGCACCGTCTCACCCTGCATTGATTGTTCGTGACCAATTCGCAAAAAACTTGATCCATATCGTTCCACAACCACCGCATTCACCTGATTTGGCACTGTGCGACTTTTGGCCATTCAACAAACTTAAGTGACCGCTCCGGGGACACCATTTTGAGTCGATAGGGGAGATCCAATCCGAATCGAAGAAAGAGCTGAAGGCCATCCCGGAATGCGTTGACATGAATGCATTGTATCCGGGGGGTGAAGGAGGGGTGACTTTGAAGGCGATGAACTCAATTTGGGAGAATAAATAAAGATTTTTTTAAATAAATGCTATGTCACCTTATTTTTTAGGCACAATAGTGAATTTTTTTGTGAATTTCATCCTTATTTGACACTCACCTACTGAAAATTTCAAACAGCATTGAATCCGTTGCAAATCATAAACACTTACCTGGAACAAAAAATCAAATCACTTATGTGAATGTACATCATATGTATTTCTTAATGCATTTTCCGTGTACTAGAAATATGCATTTACGATCAAAATGTGTAAACATTAACAGAGTATAGAGAACAGCTCGACTTGTTTTCATTTAAGGATTTGATGTTTCAGAATAATTACGAATATTGTTAAACATACATTATTACCATGAATTTGTTAACTTATATTGAAATTCAACGCAATTCAGGGTAATAAAATGATTTAACAAAATATATGTTTTATATTTGTCATATATTTGTGTATATGTAGCGTGGATATTGCAGTTGTCATATCAGCCATTTTCAAGTAGTAATTTTCTGTGTATCAATTTAATGAGATGGATTCCGATAAGCAACATTTACGCCATTGTATTCTATTCTGTTTTCAAATGAATAAAAAGGCTGCTCAAGCTATGGAATTGATTGATACAACATTGGGTCAACATGCGGTGAGCCATTCAACAGCGAAAAAGTGGTTTACAAGATTTCGTAATGGAAATTTCAATCTTGAGGACGATCCACGCTCAAGTGCAATCAAAAAAATTGAGGATGAAGAACTTGAAGTTTTACTGAAGGAAAATCCATGTCAAACTCAAGAAGAGCTTGCAGAGCAGTTAGGAGTTACTCGTCAAGCAGTTTCACTTCGATTGCATGCATTGGGAAAAATACAGAAGGAAGGAAAATGGGTTCCTCGAAAACTGACGGAAGAAAATAAAAGACAAAGAGTTGCCATTTGCATGAATTTGCTTTCTCGGTTCAAGAAGAAGAATTTTCTGCATAAAATCATTATGAGTGATGAAAAATGGATTTTTTACGACAATCCTAAACGTAGAAAAGCATGGGTTGATCCGGGCCAGCCATCTACATCAGTTGCAAAACCGAATATTCATGCAAAGAAAGTTTTATTCTGTGTCTGGTGGAATTGGAAAGGAATCATTTACTACGAGCTTTTCAAATTTGGCCAAACTATTACAGCTGAGCGTTACCGGGCCCAGCTGATCAAAGGAAGTGATGCTCTGGAGAAAAAAAGACCATTTACGGGGCAAGGAAGGCGAAAAGTGATGCTGCTGACGTCCATATACAGCAAAACCAACCCAGGAACTCATCTTCAATTTAGGCTGGGAGGTTGTACCTCATGCGGCATATTCACCAGACTTGTCTCCTTCTGATTATCACTGATTCAGATCAATGTCGTCATATTTGAAGGGTCAGCACTTCATGAATATCGAAGATGTCCGGAAATGGCTGGATAAATGTTTTATTTCAAAACCGCCAAGTTTCTATCGTGAAGGGATTCATCTATTACCCGATAAATGGCAAAAGACTGTAAACAAAATAACGACGAATATTTCAATTGATAATTCTTGAAAGTAGTATTTTTTTGACAAAATTGAATTTGACAAAAAAAAGCCGAGTTTCAACTTGCACACCTAATAATTACACTTGCGATTAATCGATTCATTAAAATTATATCGTTCTAGAATATGAGATAAGAAAACATACAAATATGTTCCGGGTTGTTGACAAACATGAATTTGTTGACAAATACCGTACAGTTTCAGTCTCTTGCGTGGAATTTCTTGGATTTATCTGGCACATATGAACACATGTATTTGACATAGTGCTTGAGTTGCTTGCTTTCCCCCATGTTCTTGCTCGTTCACTCATATGTGACCGTGTGACGTCACCATGACCGTAAACTGGATCAAAACACAGTAATAGTAGTAGGGGTTGCAGAAATAGTCGTAATAACGACTGTAGCGGTTACAATAGTATGCAATCACAGGAATTGTTTTAGTTCACAGGAGAAGTAAGAGCAGAGGGTGGAAAAAAGAGGCTGCTAGAGAACTGCACGTGAACGACAAATTATAACCAACTGCACGTTGAACGATTGATTTATTTATCAAATTGAATGCACGCGAAGTTTCAACGAATGATGTATTTGAAGAGTCGATGCAGACCTAAATACCATCTCGAATATAAATGAAACCATTGTTTTATGAAAAATAATCTTTCTTCTATGTAAATGTACACTTCTTCCCAGGCGACATCTTTTATCGCGCTAACTTTCAAAATCTTTTTCCACAAAAGGAATTTTGAGGGAGGAGTTTGAATTATAATGCCTAAAAAAACGAGTTCTTGGAATTTTTTTAAGGCATAAAAAAAATAATTGAATAAAACAAACTTTTTGGAATATTTTTATTCCCCCAACGTGAAATTTCTATAACGCCTAGCAAATTAATTGTACCATTGGTGTGACCAATGGAGGTCATATTTGTTTCGCAAAACAAAAAGGAAAACTTGAATTTTCATAGATTATTCTTTTGGGTGAGTGAATGAACACAAACCCAAAGAAACCATGAAATTCAAAATTTACTCGAGGTTTGAATAAAACCGTACTTTTTGGGGGAAGAAAAATTACTTAGCCTCGCAATAAGAATTGTTTAGGAATCATCATCATCATCATAAAGTAATCAGTTTTATGACTGGTTTGATGAAATCCTCCAATCCTGTCTACACGCAGAAAACGAATACGTTCAAAAAGCCCATAATTTATTGAGGATCCCAATCAGAAAAATCCGTAATATGCCGATGTTGACAACAGGCGCAGTACAGTGCCAGTATTGGGTCTCCAACACTTGGTCAACACGTACGGGATCAGTACTGGATACATAAAAATACAGTAATATGCCTGTACTGATAAACCAGTACTGAGAACCTAATACCGGCCAGGTACTAACCCAGTACTGGCCCTGCAGTGATTGCGAATAATGGCATCAGTACTCAATCCCCAGTACTGAAAAGCGTTATCATTCCAGACAAATGCCAGTACCCTGCTAGTCTTGGCTAGTACTGGTGCAGTACTGCGCCTGTTGTAAATTTCTGGTTGGGATCAACGCCAGTCTGTGACAGATAAAGTTATTTACTTAAATTCACTTCTATTCAGGTCAATAATTTTTTCCATCACAGACTGGCGCTGGTTCTCCATAACTTATGGGACTTTTGAAGTCACTGGAACGCCGGCAGGCACACCGAGGACATCCCTCCCGGTCATCATCATTCCGGAATGAGTGGTGATGATCTTTTTTAGACTAAGGCTGCTCTCCCATGGACCGGAAAAGCGGAATGGTAACTATTGATGCATTTTTAGTTATTTTCAAACAAAACTAGCGATTGACCAATCGAGATCGTTCCGCTCTCCGTTCTTCCACTCCATGGGAGATAGAAAAAGACAATTTAGCGAAAGGACAACATAAAAATAAGGATATTACCTGGAACTGGTGAGAATGAGGACACGTCCTCTAAAATGAGGACGTCTGGTAATCCTAGGAACTTTGTAAATAGTGCATTATGTTACGAGGGTGAAAAATGAGTGATTTTTGTTTCCTGAGCGAAGCGAGAGCAAAAATCACACGAGATGAAAATCATTTCCCTCTCGAAGGCGTAAGATACTTTTTCTCGATTTCGTTGAGAGAGTGAACGTCCTGACATACATATAATACACCCGATGCGATTTTTTAAGCGTTCATTACTCCCTGTATTCCCTCCCAAGGGAGGAGTAAAAACGTACTGCGCAAGCGCACTCATCATTGACTAGCAACGGTTAAGGGGATACTAGCGTCGGGACTTTAGCTAAATCTTTCGTGTGAGATTTCTTCACAATGCTTGAATATTTTCAAAATATCGCTCTACAGGGTGTCCCAGAATTCGTGGACCGGATTTCACAGGTATATTCTGCAGCCAAAATGTAATAATTTCCCGTTTTAAAAAAATTTTCTCAACGCTGATTTTTAGAAATATAAGCATCTTCACATTTTTCTTCAAATCTAAATCATGCAAAAACACTGTATGCTACATATTTTAGCTTAACATCATTCGCTAAGTTGGAAAACGGTGGATTTGTGGAAAAAAAATTGAACTATTTTATCATTGATAGTTCAATTTTTTCTCCCACAGGTCCGCCGTTTTCCAACTTAGCGAATGGTACTAAGCCCAAGTATGTAGCATACAGTACCTTTGAATAATTTAGATTTGAACAGAAATCTAAAAATGCTCATATCTCCAAAACTAAGCGTCAACAAAATTTTTTTCAAACGAGAAATTATTGCATTTTGGCTGCAGAATACACCTGTAAAATCCGGTCCGTGAGTCCTGGGACAACCTGTATATAGCATTTATTGAATGTCTATGGAAACGCTCTATAGAGTGATATTTTGAAAATATGAAAGTATTTTGGAGAAATCTTACACGAAAAATTTGGCTAATGTCCCGGCGCTGATATCTCCTTAAGAATTAGCGTTCCCAGAAGACACCGCCGAAACTTTGATCATTGGTGAATTGTTTTGGAATCAAAAATTCGATTGGTTGGTTATACAAGAAGCGGCCAATTATCAGAATTGAGCGGTTTTTCCCGGCAAGCTTATTAAGAATACGTAATTTCGCTTCTGCATTACATGTATGAAATCCGACTATTTTGTACGGAGTCGGGGAAAATAGTATATTATGCTACGAGGGAGGGGAAGGAGTGGTACCCACCGAGTGACAAATCCCACAAGGTGAAAATCATTTCCCTCTCGAGGGACATACGATACTTTTGTTCCGATTTCGCTAAAATAGTGAACATCCTTATCTGTATAATGACCTCGACGCTGTTTCTCCAGCATTCATTGCTCCCTTTATTCCCTTCCGAGGGGTTTTCAAGGGTTTTTCATACAGCTTTTCAAGTGGAAAAAATTTTCAAAATTATATGTAACTTATATGTAAACTATATTGAATTATACATAAATTATATATAATTTTGAAAATTTTTCCACTCAGGTATTCAACATACTCGATCAATCAATTGATAATTCAACATACGTCGATAACATGAAATTTGTAAATGTCACTTATCAAAACATCACTTACTTACTAGGAGTAATATGAAATTTTGCATTTTGTATGTCATATTATTAGAACATAATCATTTATTACGTATTTTTTATCACAAGAAGTGTTGTGGTTTATCGATTCATCTATCTTCGTGGTATTAATAATCACAACTTATTCGAATTTCATGCGACAATCATGTGCGTATTTCGTGGTGTAGTAGGATCGTCACGTGGTGTATTCATAAACTGAATTTCAATTCGTTCAATATCTTGGAAAATCGATGTAATTCATATAATATTGTATTTTAATCAAAATTTTATCAAAAATAAACAGGTAACAAAACCCTTACATGATGAAAAGAAAAAATTGGTCATACAAAAGATAAAAAACAAATGTATTACTGGATTATTCTAAAGAAAATGGAAATTCTCGAAACTGGAACGAAATTCTTGTAAGTTCACTGGTAGAAATCAAACTATATTAGGCAGTTCACTGGCTCATATCAGAACCAGGGATAAGGGGCGAAGGAGGGCATAAAACGATTTCTACTAGGGTTATTATGATTTCAAAGTGATTAAACCTTTCACAGTATGCCAATCAATACCTAGTTATTGGCCGATCTTCGATCACTCTCAAACCAGAATAGTTCGATGATTCCCAAATTATGGGTCACTTCATTTCACAGCTCATGGCAGCACCTATGTCCACAGAAATTGATCAGTTATTGACCGCTAAGCAAGTGTTGACTAAATATTTATCAGATTTGGTTAGATGGATAAATCTGAAAGAGTGGAAAATCATTTCGCTTGGAGTGGAATTTTCATTTGTTTCGAATGAAACCTCACCCTCTCACTGCGAATTTCCAAACTTTGATTCATCACCCCGAAAGAATGAAAATTTTACTCGAAATTTTACAAGCCCATTTCCGGCTGGTTACAAATGTTTAATCAGCCAGAGTAGCATGTTTGGAATATTTTCATCGTAATATTCCGGAAACTATGACATAATATTCATAGAATATCCGTACAATCCCTAATAGAAATGTTTTAATAATTTACACGGCTTGTAACGCTGAGCGAAAGTAAAACTTAAGGTGAACCGGTTTAAACCGTCCCATTGTAAATCCCTACGCCATTTCCGCTAAGGATATTCTCGGATTACATGAGTTATAATAATAATTTATGCAATGAATTTTTTAATTTTCAAATGTAATGAAATTGACCTCATTCGATTATCATTTTGATACCAATAAACATAATCGTATTGAGACCTGGAAGAATCCTGTGTCACAGTTGGTTCCAGGATTTCTAGTTCATTATAAAAAGAATGAAAATTGTTCTTGCCTAGAATACAAGGATGAAGCAGAAAAGATAGGAGATTCGTGGATTGAAGCATTTAGCCAAAGACCGAGAGATCGCGTGTTTCGTGTACGTATACGTACAGCTCACGCACGAGGAACAACGTATGCACGCGACGACAGCACAGTAAGCAGACTTGAAAGCGTGACACGCGACATCGCGTTCAAGGCGTTTGTTTCGTTTCATTTCATTCCATTCCGTTTTTCCCCACTATAGCCCATTTTCTCTCCTCTCTCATTCTTATTCCGTTCTTTGTGCAGCGTGGACATGCAATTTATGTGCATCACGCCATTTGACCATTAAAGTTCTTGGTGCAATATAAGAAATGTATGGGTAAAACGAACACATGTACATATGATTTACTTTACTATTTTGTTAGTTCTACATCCTGATTGGTCATCCCTTTTCTATCGATAACAAACGTATAAGTTCTATATATCACACGGCATTTGCTCAATGATATCTCACCATTCGAATATGGCAACACTTCTCGCTCAAAAATGATATTTTATCCTTGTCATGTTGGAAGCAAATGTTTCCATACTACGTCCTTTTAAAAATGTTGTAAATTAGAAATGACAGGAATCGTCTCTACTCTCAATCAGTTTTCACCATACATAAATCTAGAGAATGAGGAGTATGATGGCCCAGTACGGGACACCATCCTGCCCATTTTTGTTCAAGATTGGATCAAAATGGAGCCAATATTCATGCACGCTAAGGGTATTATAAAGGTACTTGGGATGTTTTCTATGCACATTCATGAATCATCACTGCATGAGAATTTTAGTAAACAGTTGAATATCATTTTCCGTTGATACATACAAAATTTGAAGATTTAGGCTGAGTAAAATGCGGAGTTTAATTTATACCACTTTATAAATCCTGCAAAGCGTGATATATCTTGTATATCAATCAACGGACCATGCGGTACAGAAGAGCAAACCAATGGGACTGTAAATATGGATGGGAGGAAGGATAAAGAAGAAGAATGAAAGGGAGAACGGAGACTGAGGGGGAAAGAGATGTAAAGGAGGAGTTTTGCAGGCCGTGGCGCGGAACCGGTTGTGGAAGAAGGTTAGTACGTGGAAACAACAGAGCAAAAAAAAGACCACGTGAAGAAGGAAGGGAAAAAGCATAGCCAACTGAACAAACGGCCACATGAGAGAAGACGATGTCACTAAGAATGTATGATTCTGTATATGAATCAGCTATATATATATTTATATACACACAGAGCTTAGTCATGGACTGTAAGTCTAGTGTTCTATTCTTCACAAACTGTTAGCAATTCCACGCAATCCAGAATTTATTATTCAAACAATTATTAGAATGGGATATTTTTATAATCCAATTTCAAAATTTGAACTCAACATCAGAAATTTTAGGTCTTATTTTGATATTTTGTTTCACGCTAGATCGATATTCAGCGTGACTGACAACTGACTTCAAATTTTCAAATAAGTTTTCCCATCCTGCTAATGACGGAAAGGAAAAATAATACATTCAAAGCATCAATGTATGATCACCTCAAACAATAAGTACATAATATTTTCATGGAAGGAAAATTCATAAATTGACTTGAAGGCCGTTTATGTTCTCAAAGCTGGTGCGTGTACGCTAAGCGGTATCAGTCTCGCGCATAATTCACCTTGTGCAACTCCGCGTATCTCCCAAAGGGGGCTATACAAGACAAGCGTGTTGTCGGTGGAAGAGGAACTTTCCTGATAGTCCACTCCGATATTGTATATGCGTTCTTGCCATATAAGAATGTGTGGGAAAGTGGTTTACAATGACAAGAGTGGAGTTTGTTCGTTACATGCATACACCTTCGTATGTGAGGCTATAATATGCTATGTAACCAAGTTAATGTACAATGTTTGAATCATCTACAAGCATAACGTAATAACGTAACGTTTAGCAGAGAATGGGGTTTGAATATTTCCATTCATTGAACATATATCTCAGGATTGAATTCACAACGTTGATTCATGCATGTTGATCGTGAGAAAAATCAATTAAATTTTATGTATCCTACCTATGCGTCAGACATACTGTACTGTTGTGTCCAAAAAATAAGGTGACATAGCATTTATTTTCAAAAATCTTCATTTATTTTCCTAAATCAAGTTCATCGCTTTGAAAGTGATCCCTCCGGGAAACAATGCACTTATGCCAACGCAATTTCCAATCTTCGAAACAATCGTTAAAGTCGGTTTCCGGGATGGCCATCAGCTCTCTCTTCGATTCGGCTTGGAATTCCTCTATCGACTCAAAACGGTGTCCCCGGAGTGGTCTTTTGAGTTGGTTGAATAACCAGAAGTCGCACGGTGCCAAATCAGGTGAACACGGTGGAAGGTGGATCGATATGGGTCGAGTTTTTTGCAGGGTGAGCCGGTGCATTGTCGTGGTGCAAAAACCAAAAGTTGTCTCGCCACAATTCCGGTTTATTAGGTGAAAAGCTTCACGTAAACGACACATAACGCTCAAATAATATTCATTGTTGACAGTTTGACCCTTGGGAAGGAACTCAAAATGCACAACAACACGATAAACGAAGAAAACAGTCAACATAATCTTGATTTTTGAGCGATTTTGGCGCGGTTATTTTGGTTTTGCCTCGCCTTTAGCGCGATATTCACTTGATTGATCGGTTGTTTCCGGGTCGTAAGCATAAATCCACGCCTCATCTCCCGTAATAATGCATTTCATCTTACCCTGATAGTCAGTAGGCATGGTTTTACGCCCTTCAACGCGACAATGTTTTTCCAGGAAATTCAGTGTTTTCGGTACCAATCGAGATTTTACGTGTCCGAGGCCCAAAACATCCTTCAAAATGGTATTCACTGATCCTTTTGAAATGCCAACATCATCAGCGAGATCTCTAATTGTTAACCGACGATTTACAAGCACTAAATCTTTGATTTTTTGGACGTGAACTCCGTCAATTGAAGTTGATGGTCGTCCGGACGCTTTTCGTCTTCGACATGTTTTCGACCTTCTTGGAACTCTTCATACCACTTGTAGACATTTTTTTCGACATAGTCTCATCACCCAAGGCTTTCTGCGCCATCCTCAACGAATCAGTAGCAGAAAATTCATTCCACACACAAAAATTTAATACAAATTCTTTGCTCAACAAATGCAGACATTATAAAAATCGAGAAATTCACAAAACGAAGCGTATCTCAAACACTAATGAATATTTTGACGTGACCCTTGGCACGGATATCAAAGACAGTATTACTAACTTAAAAATAAGAGCACTTCCCCGAATACATTTGCGCATAGAATTTAGATTCAAATGTCACCTTACTTTTCAGGCATAGTAGCATATTTGAATATATTTCAAAAAATGGTGGCAGCAAAATTCCTCCATGATTGAGGGAGGGCCTTTTTCCCATGGTTTGTTAGAGTTTTTTCTTATCTTTTTAAGAATTCAACGACGAGAAAACAGAATAGTTTTTAAATCAGAGAACAAAACCTATATTTTTTGTATAATCCACCACCGAAGTGAGAAAAAACTCATCTCCACATATTTTTTAATGTTACTGAATTTGGAATCGTTTATTGAAACGAATGAGTAATCGAATAACACAATATTCAGCTGTCAAGGTGATACTAGCAGCGTGGTGGCAACCAAATCGTTCATGACAAACTACGGCCAAACGCTTCATTTTAATCAAAATATCGTTCTGTACAGCACTTCTCTGATTCAAGTAGCCACACTGTTATTATCCAAAAATCTTACAGTACATTCTTCAAACAATGTTTCTGGTTCCAAAGAGTTGATTCAAAGAGATAAATAACGATGATTTATCAAATTTCGTTTTGTTTCTATAAACTATTCCCTAGGCTCGTAATGCCAAGACTGACAATTGCACCATGATTGGCGTCAAGCTTGGTATGCCAAGCCTAGTTAGCCTAGCCTTGGCCGATGAGTGGCCCGTCATAGCTGACTGAGCGTTGATAGAGTCTTGAACACCAATGCTAGGACCAAGCATATTTTGCCGTGTTGGATTTCCGAAATATATGAAAGCTGAATGCCCAGTAGAGAACGTTATTATCATCCTAAACATTGATCTAGCTTGATAACATTGTTGGTAATTAGGCTACACCCGGTGATGTCTAGCATTGACTCGAACCTGTCACCAAGTTTAGTCAATTACTCATATGTGAATGTTTAATCAAACTCGGCCGCCAATGAACAATCTATCCTACTCATTTAGCTTAAATTAGTATTGTTTATCAATAATGGCAACAATATCGATTGCAAGCGTAGAACCAATATTGAATTTTAATATTGAACCAAGCTTGGATGTCAAGCATTGAACATTGTTATCATTCCGGACATTAATCTAGCTTGGTGCCAATGTTAGCAACCATGCTAGGCCCAGTGTTGACTAGCATTGACTCAAGCTTGGCACCAAGCATGGTACGTTTGTCAAAGCATACCTGGGTCAGACTTCAAGAACGTTATTTTTCACAGTATACCACTGTACCGTCCAATTGTTGTTACAATCCGTAACGGAGACATAACAAAATTCTAGGCTACATAGAAATGTGAAACGGTTCAAGTTTCGGTACTAATATTTTTTCGAACTGACACAAAATTCAATATCCTGCCGCTGGCGCAACTTCACTACGCACGCGGCGACAATATTGATAGGGAAGTTGAATTTTCCGGTACTCGTAGTTTGAGCATAATCAATACAAAAAACCACTTCGAATGCATAAATTTCGTAAAAAATTACCATAGTCGGAGATATAACAAAAAAACTGTACTATCTACAAAGACAATTTTTCCTTTCATTATTGATGATAAAATGCATGATTTCCTGTTCCAAACACGTGATCGAGCATAAGGAATATGTATACAGATGAATAATAATGGCTTTTTTGTATTCTTTACACGTTTCATATCGAATTTGAATACGTAACTTGTGTAAACATAAAAACTCTCCAGATAAAAGTATACACGAAAAGGTCGTTTGGAAAATTCATATGTAAATTTGAAATGAAATTAAATGTACCAACATACAAATCTATGGATGAACTTATCGAAGTATATGATCGCCTCTACACCCTCGGCACTCCTATTCAGATCTTTTTGTTCTTCTAAGTTGACGCAACAAAGGAAATCATTGAAACGACCGAATGTTTTGGTGATTTCTTTGTTTCGGAGGCAGCCGTTATAGAGCAGACATCGTTTGAGGAAAACACCTGACGATACCAAACGAGCATATGTCTGGTCAGACCCAAACACACTACGGGCAACCCACTTACATGCACATGCAAACCGATGCGTATATGGAGTAGGTATATATGTGCATTTGAAAGAAAGAACTGTGTGGCAGGTGAATCGACTGGGTCAGGTGCCCCTGTAAGAACAGATGGGCACATTTTACTCGAGAAAGCGTTATAAATGTGGTCTATAACAAATGTGAATTACTATATAGCGGTGACTCCAATGGCTAATATATAACATCCGGTATAGAACGTGCGTAGTATCTTAACTTTCGATTGAATCTACCCTCTTTACCAGTAAGTGTGCCAGTATTTAACAGGCCAAATATTTATCTTTTCAAAAAGTTTTTGTATCTAGATTCTAAAACAAAGGCAAGCTGTCTCATCGTTTTGAGATCGAATTTGAAAAATTGTCATTCCGATGAATATAACAAGAAAAGCAACATATTTTCTGGTGAAAATTAGTTTCACGAGCGCAACACATTTACGATCTTAAACTGAAAATAGAACGAATAAGTCAACTTTCCGTTCGGTGAAGCATCTTGTGCGGGAGATTAAAACTTCATCTGACAACACGCGAGCTTTTACGAGGTTTCCAAAGTCCTAGTATATTTCAAATTTCCAGAATTTTTTCGAAATTGATGCATCTCCACTCGCGTTCTCAAAGTCGTGTTGCATTCGAGATATTTTTTAATATGGAGAATATTTGCACGGTGAAATACTTTTATGCATTTCTGGATAGAGACCTTGTTCACGACTCAATTCTCATTCGATGTTCATGAATTTCTGCGTTTTCGAAATTTGAATCGTTTATAGGAGCGAAACGGAAATTCTAACGTCTAAAATCTGATGAATCATCGTTATTTATCTTCTCGAATCGTCTCATTGGAACTGAAAAGATCGTTTGAAGAATACACTGCAAGATTTTTGTTCTCTAACAGCTAAATATTGTGTTTCAATAAACGATTCAAACTTCAGTAAAATAAATTTCTTGATTGATTAAAAACTAGTACTTTTTAGTCATTTCCCAAAAACGTACTAGAGTTTAACGAATAGGGTCCACCTAAATTCTGACATAATCGGCCTTCAATAGAAGTAGCTTCCAAAATAACCTCTAAAATGTCATACTTCTGCGGGGAAGAACGAGTAACTTGTGAATGAGCGAAAAAACGATAGATTACGTTGAATTAATCAGGAAATCGTTGAAATTCAGCCTAAATTCGGTATCCCAGAAATAGGAACAGACAACGGAAGATCTCTTGATAGATTGGAAGGTTTTGCAACACTGCAGTAGTGTATTTGGAACACTCAGTGAGTTGAAAAAGAGCACGGAGAAAAAGGAATTCGCTGTGGCAGCGAAATCTACTTTTGCTGGGTTCCTTTTGCCAGAGCAGCAAATTTTTCGCTCTGACAGCAAACTATTTGCTGTCCCAGCAATCTCGTTAGCTGCGACAGCGAATTTTTAGCTGTGGCAGCAAAAAATTGCTGTCGTAGCTAACACGATTGCTGTTATAGCAAATTTTTAGCTAGGTCAGCAAAAAATTTTGCTATTCTATATATAATACTTCGATTTGCTGCGTCAACAAATTTTTTCTCTCCGTGAGGTCTTGGTGGATCGATGGATCACTATTTCTCCAAAAACAAGGGATTTTACTTTCTATTGCGTTCCCAAATATACACGTATTCACGTAATAATAGTCAACTTAAGCACGGAGGAAAGTAATAAAATAAACGTTGAAACGTTTTTTAGCAAACTAGTACTATTATGTCTCATCTATGAGAAGTACTCCTCAAATGTTGAATGCACCCCCGAAAGAGAAGGTTTTCAAAATTATATATAATTTATGTACAATGCTATATAAATTATACATGATTTCCAAAATCTGTCCATTTGAGATATTATAATCTCAATAAGTTTTACAAGATTCTGTGACAGAGCCTTTAAAACCGTCAGGTATCCCTGATGAATTTCGTTGCATAATGATATTGCATTATTTTCCTCCGTGTGTTAGAATAATACAAGAATACTATGAAGAATCGATTGATATCTCATAACCCATGCAAATATCAGGAATTTTTGTGTGTAAGAATAATTAATTTCTCAAAATTGGGATGACATGAACGGATTAGCGTACAACATTGATTATTCATTGGGGTTGGGGGTCGCTTACGGCGTTTTAAACAGGCGTTTCAAAACGCCGTGAGCGACCCCCGAAATCTCTTTTGAAAATTATGTAAAAAATATTGTAGCACCCCTTCATGATGTAGAATAAAATTAGAGGGTCAGCCGTACAGAAAACTTGTTTGTTGACCACAAAGAAATGAAAAAACACTTTTTATATATAAAATAAGGACCACCCTATTATTCATATCACCTAAGACATCCGCAGGGTTATTTCGCTGAAATAGCCGTGAATCATCGATGAAAATAACGCATTTTCTCTGTACAAATTCTGATACATTCTGAGAATTTCTGAATTTTTGATGACAAATCTGATATATTCGAAATATTTTGTGCAGACCTTATTGAGAGTTTATAAGAATTCTTTCATTTTCTCAGACAAAAAGAAACGAAATTGTACTCTGAAAAAATTCTCGTGAAACTCTAAGTTCCTGAAATTCACATGTTCCAATATTCAAATATTATATATGAAAAAGTGTTTGAAAATTCAGAAAATGTGTTTCAAAAATAGTAAGAAAAATGTGAGGAATCTATCGGAGTTCCAGCAGACTTTTTTCAGAACGCAATTTTGTTCTTATTTGGCTGAAAGAGATGAGAGATGTCTGTACAAAATATTCCAAATGTGGGGGAAGATGGGGCACTCTCGTACGCTGGGGCACATTCGTACAGTCCATCATATGCCAAATGATGACTCAAATTCCAAACAATCTACACAGTAAGAAGCTCACGTGTAGATTTTTTGAATTTTGAATCATTATTCGGCGTATGATGGATTGTACGAGAGTACCCCATCTTCCCCAATTAGATTCTTCATCAAGATTCCGGAAATTCTCAGAGTGCGTCAAAATTTTTGCAGATTTGCTGAGGGAGAAAAGTCATTGAGACGAAAAAATATTTCATCCAATGTAATCTATGAACTATTTCTTTGAATCAATTGAATATTATTCCAATGAATGGATGGAAACTAAAAAACAATTTCATCAATTAAAATAAAATTTCATCGATCTAAAGAAATATTTTATAAATATCAATATAATATTTCCTTGCCTAAATTACTGTTTTCCCTCAGTGTACGGGCAACAGTTGAAACCTCATACATCTCTTAAGAATATTCTAAATTTCATCAATAACAGTTTATCTTAGAGGATGTCAATGGTTTTTTGATTTTTATACAACGTCGATTACCACAGATAAAAATGGCCTGAGACTACCCGAAAATAGAACTGTTTGGAGTTTTGAGCAAAAAATTCATTGATATCGGATGAAAAATTGAGAGGAGGGAGGACTTTTGTTTATGAATGTAACCAAATTCTCCACTCTTGAACGAAGAGGATTTAAAAATATCTCTCGAATATCTTCCATGTATCACAAAAAAGGTTCCTATAATGACATAGATTTAAGATATCTTTCGAAAGGATCTGAAAATATTTTCCAGAAAACACGGAATCTACATCGGAAAAAAAACTTTGCTGACGTAGCAAATCTGTTTACTACCGTAACTAAAATTCGCTGTCACTGCTAACTGAATTGCTGAGAGAGTAACATGATTACCTGAAATAGCAAATTTCTTGCTGGACCATCAAAATTTGCTGTATTATATACAGAATAGCAAGCAAATTCTCCTGGAGGAGCAAGCTGTAATAACGAATAATTTGTTATCACAGCGGAAAATTTACTGCTACCCAATACAATCAGATTTCTTCGTTTTTTCCGTGTATGAGATGTGTTATGATATAAGTATTCAAGACGCCTTTAAAGTATCCATAAACATTTGGGCAAAAAAAGGATCGCTGAAAAATATCCGCAGGGAGTTTAACGACAATTCGGAGTGGAAATATCAAAGGTTGATTGTCTCATTGTGATTTCTCACAGTGAAATTATCAACTTATGGTAAATTCACTACGAATATTCTTCAATGATCCTCTTTCTCTCTAAATTTACAGTCATTTTTTTAAATACTAATGAGCTCGATCTTTCCGTGTAAGACAACTGACCATAGACTGAAAAAAATTTTCAGAAAATATCATCATACAGTTTTGTTATTATCATCAACTCTTTGCTGCTGCAACAACATGAAACAGCAAGTCCCTAGTTTCCCCTAGTTCAAGAAACCCATTGATTCTCCCCAAATTTCATTTGAATCACGCAAAGATCTGATTAATCAATCAGACCGTTGTCGGTTTTCAATGAGATTTGACGAAAATCGATGAGTTTCTTCGACCAAGGGTTCTCCCATATGAAAAGTAAATGGTGGGGAAAAATTGCAGCGCCAAAGGGTTGAAATATTTTGTTATTATAACTAAACTTTTATTGTTTCAACCAAAGGATTTTGTTGATCACATTTCAACGAAAACTATTTGTTGAAACAACAAAGCATTCTTTTCAATGTAAGGGAAAATTTTGAGGCATCCCAAGAGATGGTCAAATATCTTTCAGATATCTTGTTATTCATTGAGTAATGGGATGTAGAAATTTATGAAGGATTAGATACTGATTGACTCTAAATTTCTTGGAGTGAAAATCCTGCAAGTCCAACAAGAGTGAGATTCCACTCCTATAGAGTGAGTTTTCACTCCATAAGATTAAATTTTCACTCTCTTGGAGTGAGGATTTCACTCTTATGGAGTAAAAAGTCACTCTTTAGAAGTGGAATTTCACTCTTCCTGAACTTGCAGTATTTTCATTCTTCAAGCATGAATTTTTCACTCCAATGAATTCAGAGAGGAAACTTGGTAGTTTCAACGGAAGGAACAAACGTCCTTCGAGCGGTACTAAAGGAAAGTAACGAACAGGTAACATTTTTTTCATGGACGCGTGGCACATGATCTACACACTCACATTTGTTTATATACGTATAAAAGTGTATATTGATCTCTTTCTTTCTCTCTCTCTCTCTCTCTCTCTCTCTCTCTCTCTCTCTCTCTCTCTCTCTCTCTTTCCCTCGCACGCACACCCACGAAAGGAGTTGTGAGTGCGAAGAAGTATGTGCAGTCACGTGCAAGAATGGTATAGCGAAAACGTGATGTGATTATGCATTCTCCCTACGTCGACGTTTTCTCGCTTGGTACCAAGTACCTCGTAGTGTAATGGCCGAAGATACCGAACGATCTAATACTATTTATTCAACTATATTTTCCTATTCGATGTTTTCTAATTTTCAGTGGAATCATATCAATCATAAATCGATCATTTTCATCTATATCTACCCTGCGAAAAGTATGGGATGAAAACGACATTGATAATGTTGCCAAGAAATCCAATAAGAGTTGTGATGTTGAAATAACTCCATTTAGAATCGAATTGATAACATCCGGTGTTAAGTTCGAGGCCTACTGGATTAGTCTCCATTTCACACTGTAGATTTTTTACAGTGGAGATTTGGTTTGAATATATTGCTTAGTTACCGTAAATCACAATACTCCAATAAGACTCAAATTTATATAATGCAGTGATGAGTACTCATTACAACGAGGAAAAAAATTGATTTGCTGTGTCCAACTTGCAGACGTAGTGCGCTTAAAACAGTGAAGCTCAAGAAAACTAGATGGCCGCAAGTCATCAAGGCTGACTGTTCCAAAATTTCAGTCTGAATTCCTCCTCAATCACTTTTATTTGTTGGAAAAGAAATTCAGACTAAAATTTTTTGAAAGTCCTGTCTTTGTCCGCATTATTCAATAATTATGACAAAAACGGTCTAAGAATGAAATATGAGGGCAAAAACCGTTCAAATTTTCCCACACGGGTGAGTGGATCTAATCTGATCTTGTAAGCGAAAAATTAGATCTGCTCGAATCTTTTGAGATCTGAATACTTCTAATGATTTTTACCCGGGTTATCATAACCAGATTTTACACGGAAAGAAATGACCCCGTAAAAATCACATGAAAAGTGAGGTCATGATTATGGTGTTTCATGTAAAATTCACTCCAGAGTCCTGTTGGACTTACATTGTTGTCATCGTTACCATGGCAACACGCTTGCCGGTTACTTCAATATCAATGTACACATAACATTAGTTCCAATGTGAATTATACTCCAATTGCATTCACGTTAGCAGTCATGTCAAAATAACAACAACCAATGCAGAATCCACACGTGATTTTTTTTCGTGTGAGTCACTGCAACCATAAGTTCTTCACCATGCAAGGATGATTTTTGTGACCATCCTCCTTCTTTCTCATTGTATCAGTAAACTAGATTTTTGGATTCAGGACGTGAAAATTCCAATAGTGATAAGATGTTTTACAAAATTTCCAGATTTCAAACCGAAAATCCGAGGTTTTCGAGCTCCTCGTCCTAGATTAATGAGTTTGTAGATGTCAGCCCTATTCCGATCCCGCCATCATTGACGAATTTCATCTTAGTTCTCATGTGGAAATTCCCAGGAATGCACAAACGGTCCAATACTGGTGAGGATTTATTTGCTAGATTCTGGCAAAAACAATTGAGCCGTTTTGTACCATGACAGTCCTAACAGCAAAATGCTGAGAAAATATGCAGCAAAATGTTGAAAACGTACAACAACAATTTGAAGCAATCTGCAGGGACACTGCGTCGCCCAATGCGCAACAATATGCTGTGAATCTAGGATTTCAGCTTGAGTTTTTATCGTGTTGCTAGGAAGTTGCTCCTAACAACTTTACGTAAACTTGATGAACAACGTAGGAACAACGGTTGCACAGCAACTTTTGTTGTATGGGTATTTTCAAATGGATGCGGTTTACCAGTGTGATAAATTAAGTAACTCCCGTTAAATTACTTCTGCTTTGTCAAAAACCTATCATTGATGTGAAAGCAGTGATTTCTGGTGGATATTCCCCGATGTAAAACGCTGTAAGAAAGTCAACGTGTAAATTATCTAGTAATTTCTCTTATTATGTATTGAGTAAATTCCCAAGTAATTAACAACGCTATCACTACTCTCGATTACACAGGCCTGCGAGGTTTTTCCCCCTTGGAACTGGTGACCATTTTCCGAAGTAATTTGCTGCGTAGAATCCGAATCCGGAGCCAGAATTGGGCTATCACGTCAGGATTTTGAGATATCTGAGGGTAAATACGCGAAAAATGCGGTTTTTCGCTACTTTTGAGGTTATGTACAGGACGCATAAAATTTTTTTGATCTTTTCTCTCAACTTCATCAATTTGCACTACTCTTCCCGTTTAAAATGAGCTATTGAACGTTCATGTACGATTTTTTCTCGCAAAGTTACGACCATTCTAAGTTGTGTAATATGTCCCAACAACAGAATGAGTATTCACATTTATTACACTGATCGACAATGAAATTCTCCTTCAAATGAAATTCTCTTTTCTGAAGTAATTTTCTGCGTAGAATCCAAATCCGGAGTCAGGATTGGGCCATCGCGTAAGCATTTCAAGATATTTAAGATTAGGTCCACGAAAAATGGGTTTTTTGATTACTTTGGAATTCATGTACTGAGTGCACAATTTTTTTTAGTCTTTCCTTCTAATTGCATCATCCAGTACTACTCTTACTCTTCAAGATAAGCTATTAATCGGTGACCTACAATTTCTCCTTGCAGAGTTACGAGTATTCCAAGTTGTGAAATATATCCCCAAGATTATAATATTTCTAGGATCTCCTGAGGGTGCTGCCAGGATGTATGGGAATGAAAATTCTAATTTTCTAATATGATATTCTTATTCAGCGACCCAAAAACTTATATGTTCACATATTCAAGGAAAATTTCCCTTCAAAAAAATGTGTTACAGAAATGGTTGATAATTCAAAGACCTGCGGAATATACTTTTTTATTTTCCCTTCGAACAATAATTGTTCCTTTCCATGTATTCAGATTGTGGAACTAAAATATAACGCCAGTTTTTTACAGCACATCAGGATTCATTTTTATGTGAGATATGAATATTTACAGATTTTTAAACAATTTGTATGAACGAAAAATATATACGTTTTATATAAAATTCAGACATGGGGCTGCACTGGTTTCAAACAAGACCTAAGATACTAGATGAATCAAAAGGACTTATGATATCTTTTTCTAGTTTCTTCAAAACTTCTGTTTGATCTCTTTCTGTTGTACTCATGATTCGGTTCATCTCTCTTTAACATCCAGCAATAGTCAGCCATCATTCTAACGTCCCACCTTCCTTGATATCTGGTCTCCATAACCTTAAGATCTTGATGAAATCTCTCCCATGCTCTTCACTGACAGCACCAAGATTCTCGGGGAAAAAGTCAATATGGGAATGCAAATAATGGAGTTTTATACTCATATTACAACCCAGGGTTTTGAAATTGTTAAGCATGCTGTTGACTATATTTTCATAATCAGGGCTTTTTCTGTTCCCTAAAAAATGTTGTACGACTTCCTTAAATGACTTCCAAGCGAGCTTCTCGGTTTTATTCATAGTTTTTTCAAAGTCAGGATCTTGCATCAATTTCCTTATGTCTGGACCAACAAAAACACCTTCTTTTATCTTCGCATCCGATAAATGCTTGAATTGATCACATAAATATTTGAAACAAAGACCATCTTTAGGCAATGCCTTTACGAATTGCTTCATAATGCCTAATTTGATATGAAGCGGAGGTAGCAGAATTTTGGAGCGGTCAACTAGTGTTTCGTGTACAACATTTTTACTTCCAGGGTTCAATGATGCTCTCTGTGGCCAATCTTTCTGGATCCAATGTCGTGCTCTATTCCTACTATCCCATTCACATAGAAAACAGGGGTATTTTGTATACCCTCCTTGTTGACCAAGCAACATAGTTAATATTTTGAGATCACCACATATAGTCCAGTTATGATTGGAGTAATTTATTTTTTTGAGGACGAAATCCAAATTTTCATAACATTCTTTCAAATGAGTAGAATGTCCAATAGGCAAAGAAGCAAATTTATTACCATTATGTAACAATACTACTTTGAGGCTCCGTTTCGAAGAATCTATAAAAAGTCTCCAATCATTTGGATTGTATTCTACATCAAACATTTTGAGTAGGCCAGGCACATCACAACAATACACTAAATTTTTTTCTTGAGCAAAATACGGTAGAAAATCCTTCTCTCTATTTCTATACCAATAAAAGTTCGTTGTACGATCCAGCATGTTTTTTTCTTTCAATCTGGAACCGAGTAATTCCGCAGCATCTTTCGGAAGATTAAGATCTCTTGTCAAATCATTCAATTCACTTTGAGAAAACAGTGGTGGTGTTTCGTTGCACTCGTAATATTCATCGTCAGGATCTGAAGTATTCATTATAGCCTCTTGAAATAAACTAGGATCAGATGAAAATGGTTGGGCAGGATGGCATAACTCTTTGCTATCAGGATCTTTATACGTAGGTAAAATCACAGAACGAATATCAGGATAACTTATCGCTGCTTTATTTTTAGAATTAAATCCTTTTATGTTTGAACAGCAGAAGTAACAATCGTTGATATGATTTTGCGGTTCCATCCAAATCATTGGAGTCTGTAAACTAAAACAATGTTTTTCTCCTCTTGACCATTTCCGAAGTTCACGTACACATGTCGAACATACTTTATGAGGCGCCCATTGTTTGTCTTGGTTTTTTATGTTGATTTTGAAATAGCTATCGTATAGTTCTTCAATACATTTAGAAATTATTTGTTGCTGTCTCTTTATTACATAATTTCCACATATGTAGCATAAGTTATCTGGAGCATTGATACATTTTCGAGAAGCCATTTGTGAAACTTTTTTTTAAATACACGAAATTCACAACAATTACTGGACACTCGATACTTGTACACGGAGGAAAAAATTAGAACAACAATCAGTACATTCCGAGTGAATTAGTGGAATAATGTCTGAACATAGCAACAAACAATCTACGATCTCAGCAGTGCTGGCTCGAAGGATATTACCGCCCGGCGCGAGAATTTTGTAGGCGTCCGATTATAATAGTGTAGCATATTGCATAAATATATATTTATGTGATATGCTATAAGCATTTTCTACCGTATTTCGCTCAAGAAAAAAATTTAGCGTATCGTTGTGATGCGCCTGGCCTACTCAAGGTGTTTCATGTAGAATACAATCCAAAGTCAATCCCCTTCATTCATTCAACATTTTTCTGAAGCATTTTGGTGCGCTGAATCCGCATATGGCTCCAGAATTGCTATATCACGTCAGGTATTTGGGATATTCCGACCTAAAAATGTGGAAAACACTGTTTTTTGGCATATTTGAGGTTCCGTAAAGTCGAAAGGTAATTTTTTTCACAAAACCAATAGATGCACCTCAAAGTATCAGTCATCCTCTTCCAAATGCCGTTGAGTTTGCTGAAATATCTTTTTTTTTCATTGAGATACGACAATTTTAAATTTGTGCGCTCATGTACTCAATAAATAGGTGGAGACACAATTTTCAAACTGTCGTATCTCAATGAAAAAAAAAGGTATCTGAGCAAACTCAACGGCATTTGGAAGAGGAGGACTTATACTTTGAGGTGCATGTATTGGTTTTGAGAAAAAAAATTACCCTTCGACTTCACGTAACCCCAAATATGTCGAAAAACAGTGTTTTTCACATTTTTAGGTCGAAATATCTCAAAAACCTGACGTGATAGAGCAATTCTGCAGCCAGATTCGGATTCAGCGGATCAAAATGCTTCGGAAAAAGATATTATTGTTTGAGGGGGAAAAAAAAAGTCAAATTTCGCAGGCCTGTGTTAGCAAATGAAGAATAAATATACATTTTTTGAATTTTTTGATTGGAGTAAACACAAACTTTCAATAAAAATTTATCATTGGTTAAAAGAACAAAAAAGTGGATTAAACTATGCAAAACCTAATAACAATTCAAAACTACAAAACTGCTACCCACGGGAAAAAAAATTTACTCCGAAAGGAAAGATTTCCGGTGACAATTAAATATTTAGTTGAATAGTCGCCATTTAATTGATTTGAATAAACCTTCATTGACTCGATTAAATACACTGTTGGAAAAATCTGTTTTAAACTTAACAATACTATTATGAAGTTTTTTACATAAACATTTTATTAAATTTCATACGAAATTTTGTATGAAATTTCATATTTTAATATTAAATTTCATGTTTTCATATTGAATTCAATAATCGTTCTTAGATTCAATATGGAAATATGGAATTTAATAAAATGTTTATGTAAAAAACTTCATAATATTATTGTTAAGTTCAAGACAGATTTTTCTAACAGTGTATGTATTCAATCAAACCAATATTTAATATGCTATGAAATATTTCATCAATGGAAACAGTTATTAATTGAATCAATGAAAGTTTATTCAAATCAATCAAGTATTTCATGTCGACGATTAAACTGAATATTTCATTGTTTCCGGAAATTTTTTCTCTCAGTGTACCGTATAGGATGACAACGGGTCTCTTCGAGCCTTTAAATCGAAATTTTTACAAAATATATTGTCAAATAATTCACATTTTAAGGCAAAAATAAATTATTCTCTTGTAATGTGAATGATTTGACAATATATTCTGTAAAAATTTGCATTTAAAGACTTGAAACGACGCGTTGTCATCCTATCCGTTAAATTTCCCAATTTTCTTTTTTCCGTACACTCATGGGATATTTATAATATCACTGAACATTCATCATCAACTATGATCCAAACTAGGGGGATTCTAATTTTATTTGATTCATCAAAAAGAAACGTGGCGATTTCTTTGTTCAGTTGTTACTCCATCAGCTGTACATATTGGAAAATTTTGTTTATTTTAAACACACCTGCATGTCCTAAACGGTCCACGTAAAATTTCCGTTGAATATCAACACAAAAATATGTGGAATCAACCCGAGTCAAAAAGTGAAACCTGATTTAGCTCTGATTCGTTGCGTATTACGGAGTTGATCAGGCTTTAAAAAGTATTATAATTTTTCGACTCGGGAACACGGAAATATTAGGATGAAATTGAAAATCTATCAATTGGATACTTTTTGTGTCAAGATCTTCAACACAAGTTTGAATACACCATTTTGTAACATAAAAATGTTCAGCTGCCCTGCTACAAAAATCCGATTTAAACTTATCAACTCGTCAATCAGTTTGAATCGGATTATTGTCCGGGAATTTTCCTATCCGATCTCATTCAAATATAATCGTTTGGAATAGGAAATTTCTACTCAATGAGATATAATCAGTAAATTCGAATGTACATGATCCGAATTTCCTGATTATATCTCACTGAGTAAAAATTTCCTATTCAAACTGATTGGACTTGAATAAGATCAAATAGGAAAATTCCTGGTCAAAAATCTGATTCATACTGATTGAATCGGATCAACTTGAAATTTTTTCAATTCTATTTATTCGGAATTCTCTACAGTGCACTTTTTGAATAGTGCCGCGGACTTCTCCCTCGCTCAAATGTCTACCCTTAATAGAGTAAGGAAAACACCATGCGACACCTTTCGAGGCCGACTGTAAACCCAAACAACTATCATATAAAACCTTGTAAATAATATATTCAAATTTCGAAGAAAAATTGCGACTTTTTTGCCAGCTGACACCGAATGATGCTGTTACCTGAAATAGATTCCAAAATATTTGAATTTGATCCAATTAAAGCAAATTATACATGCCACGAAAAAAAACTTCATCAATCGATTCTAAACCGTTCGTTTTTTATCCAACACGTTTACATCAGTTTAAAAAATCGAGAAATTATATTCGATGCGTTGAAGATCACTTGCATGAACCTTCTCGATAAATCTTCCCATAGCTATGACGTATAACAGGGAATTCAAGGTCATCCTCTTTCTCTTCTTCTGCATCAACTTATAAGAACTACACCTCCTCTCATACAATTATCAATTTCGTTACAGTTTTATTCACACTGTGATAAAGTTCATCATATTCATCGTCTTGACCTTCGAAGTTTGTTCAGAGAAAAAGTCCCTGCAGCTTCAATTGACAAATGTGTTTTTCAGAAACAACTTTGGTGTAACAAAAATGATCGAGTTCAATATCAACCAGTTAGATAAATGATCAAGTGATGGAATCTGACAACTATTTCGGTTTTTTCGTTTCATTGTCTAATAAAAATAATACGTGTCTTATTAATTACATAGAAATTTGTAACCATCCGATATATTATGAAGCTGAGACACGAAGGTTGCAAAAACCTTGCTTACTTCCTTGAGGAGAAAAGTTACGTTTCTTTGGCGTGTCGATACCGATAAGTCCTGTCCCTTGTTGTCGCGTCATGTTGTTCCGCGCAGACGTTTTCAGATAAGACGCATATCGCTAATATATACCATGATATACAATGAAATTGAATATAAGACTTGTTGTGTGAATGAAAAAAGAGATGATCGTTTATCCACTGAACTCTTCCTTTCATCTACAATCTATAAATTCGGCGAAGTAAATTATCCTGCATTTGAAATAATGACGCGCTTAAGCCGCTCAAGGGGATATGAGTGACTGAGCTTTTATCAATTTTTCCGGAACAAACTTCAGAAAAATTTATTTTTTGAACGAAAAAAAGGACTCGCAATGTTCTGAATTTTCATAATAAGTTTGGTACAGCTCCAATATTTCGACTGCTCGATAGCCCGAAACAATTTGATTAGTCTACTCAAGTGTGTACTGCCGATATCGACGATGGGCCCAAGCAGGGTCCATTTGCTTAAATCCACTATTGGGAAACGACAATGGGACCCACCTTGGACTAATCTTGGCTCTATTGTTTGTTCCCATGCAATTATAGTTCGTAAAAAATGGAAATATCCAGCTTTGGTGCGGGCCCGGCCCTAAGTTGAGCTAAGATCGGCTTAGGTCAGGGCCCATTGTATCACCTAGTCCTCGGGCAAAGCAATACAGCCAGGCTGGAAACGATGTTATCATCCCAGAGTTGGTCCCACGTCAGGTAGCATGGGCACCCACTTTGGGCCCACATTGGACCCGTAGTAAATACACGCTTGGGTATTTTAATAATGGTTTATAGATTCTTGAAGACAAGCTTATGAAATGTTTTCGTGAAATTACATTTTTTTTCATCGGAAACCCACTTTAAAGAACTCAAAAAGAACCAATAAAAATTTCGACTCGGCAACAGGTGAATTTTCAAACGATTTATCAAATAGTTCAGAAAATGATGAATTATCATACTCCCTTTACCCAAATTCCCAGTTCGTTGAAAAGAGAGTTTATTTGTATTTAATGAAACTTGGCTCATCGCTCAACGGTGAAAAAACATCATATGACATTTCTTAATTGTTAACCAACCTTATCTGAAGGTAACGAGTCATGTTTATGCGCAATAAATATTCATTTCGCCGTATCAAAAACAATATTAAATTAATCCAAACACTATTCTATACACGAATACCTTAATAAATTTCAAATGGGTTCTTCTTTTGTCAAATTTTAATCCGAAATCAGCACCGGATTTAGAAATCGTTTTTCCCCCTTCAATCGACGTATAACAAAGGATAAGCGATACACGGAGAAAACAGTGTAGGAAAGATTTCTATTATTTCTATGGAGATTGACCGTAATTTATGGATAATCGGCGCTAGGTATTGAACGAATAGGATTACATTCCACAGGGTTGGAAAAAAAACAGAAACATGTTTTTTTTGTTTTAAACATATTTGAAACACCATGTTTGAAACAAAATGTTTTAAACAAACCAACCCTGATATTCCATCATGATTCGATAATTTATTATTGATAACCTGAATTTTAGACGATCAGCTTTCAGAAATTGCCATACCGAAGGGGAAAATAATCATCAGTGTGTGTCACATACACTGAGAACGCGATTTCTTAGATTTTAAGAAAATTTATTTGCCCTCATTCTGATAAATCTTATTTTCAATGGAAAAGATAGTTCATTCCAATGAGAGAATTTTTCATTGAATTGAAATTATATTCTTCGAATTCAAGAAGGAATATATTTCTATCTCAATTTGAAAATTTTTTGTTTCAATTTTATGAAGAATTTCTCCATTAAACAGAATATATTTATTACAATGAGGGCAAAGGAAATTTTCTTTCAATCTAAAAAATTGGTAAAAACAAAATGTATTATGGAAAACTTCCCCATCAATTAGAATCAATAAAGCTATACGCGGATGGTAATTTCATTGATCTTTCTGAAAGTTCTTTACCAGTCGACATGGGAACAATAATGCAATAGTGTTCGAAAATAATATATCTATACGGTAAACAATGCTTACCGAAGATTCCCGAACGAACGTTTTGTCTTCTCTCTTGGAATTGGGCTGGAGACGTAAGAGGTCCAAAACGTTTAATATATTTTGAAATGAATTGTTGAATATTCTCTTATTAGAGTCCGCTTTCCCACCTTGTATTCCGAAGAGATTCGTGTTTAATACAACCAGGGGCGGACTAGCTCCAAAATTTTGATGTGAAAAAGATGAAAAGCGGCCCTTGATGAGTACAAAAAAGCTTCATCTTGCGTTATAGTTGAAAAGATGACCGGCCCATGTGGAATTTTCCACATTTCCTACACAGCCAGTCCGCCCCTGAATGCCACAATGCGGCGCAATCAACGGTACGGTATTCTTCTCACGAGTGGTGTTTGAAAACCTTCTCTCTATATAAGACTATCACGCGTTAGTATAAGCGTATGAGAGAACAAACATATGCTCGTGACGTCATGGAACATCCATATGATTAGCTATACGCTCATACCGTTGTACAACGAATGTGTGTATGTTGTTAGATTTTGAATTTTCAGCAGCAGCCCAGGATCAACCAAGAAGGAATCCCGAAAATTTCCAAGTGTTATACTTTTACGATGAGAAATGGTAAATCGGTGAAATTTTTTATCAAAGATGCGCTTTTATCTGACATGGCGATGGAAAGCTATCTTTGGAAAATTTGGAAATTTTCATATTTCAGAATTTCAGGCTAAAATCTTCCCAGGGGAAAGTCCATATTGAACTTTGTAAGAAATCCGTGTGTAGAGTAGTGTTCAGACTTTGTGAATTACCCTGCATAGGAGCAAAAATTTTCCCATACTCATCTACGGAAGAAGTAGATATTTAGGATAATTGATATTCGAATATTGATTTTCAACACCTTTGAAAGATTTACGCTTAAATCATTGATGTATTATGTGGATTACTTATATATTTCGAACCAATCTATGCGTTTATTATATTTGGATGCATTAACAAATAAATTATAAACAATAATTGCGAAGTTTTTTTTGAAAATGACAATCACGTTCCTCCCCAGATTGAAAAATTTTCACCGTGATTTTGTCAAATTTTTCCTCATTTTTTTGGAGAATTTAACACCCAAAGTTCCCGATTTTTCATGAAAACTTAGTTTCCTCGCGACTCTGCCGTCAAAGTGAGGGAAAATTTCCCATACTTTTTCGCAGTGCACATGCTTTCCACACCATGATTTGATATTCAGGTGTTGGAACATATCCTGCAAAAAATGTGGGAAGTTTTTGTTCACACTGTTAGTGGATTTCGTCCCGTCATCGTGGGGAATTACTTTTTCATCAAAAATGAGGGATTTTTCCACAACTATGAAGAATTGTTCAGTTTTTTGGGTATTGAATCCTCTATAAATGAAGGAAAAGTCCGCCAAACTATGGTCAGGAATTCTCCATCTATGAAGGAACTTTGCTGCCATCATTTTTTTAGAGAAAATTCCACAATTATATTTCACAACGTACAATGGAATATTTTTATAAGATTTAAGAATGACGAGAGACCAAAATACGGACAATTTCCAATGAACTACGAAAGATCGAAGCCGCCCAATGTTTTTTTTTTTAGTTTACTCATGGACTGTTAGCAAAAACAAATAAACAACGGCGATCATAGAAGAACACGATTTCCAAAGTATTAGACACATTGTGCTGTTAAGGTGGAGAAACTGGAAGAACCATAAAAAAAACCCCTGAGAAAGTGCATAAAAGAACTCATGTGGGTCGGGATCTTTCTGAAGAAGCCGGGTTTTTGCTAATCCTGCTACTATAGTGAGCTACTATCTTGTAAAAGAAACGAAATTCAATCGCTTCTACCGTTCTATTTATATGTTGTTCCATCCCTAAACTGACAACTAGTTTCTCAGTCTTGATATGCCATGGAATTTTGGCAATTTTCTTTCGATAAATGGGAAAATTTTCAAACACTGGACTGAACATTGACATTTTTCACGCTAAGACTTAATTAGAATTGTTTTCGCACCAATTGCTATGCGATTTTCCCAATGGCCCTCACTTCGCTTGCACTTTTCAAATTTGAGGACGCTCATTCCGCTTGCCATTTAATGCCATAAATAGCGCTCGCTGCGCTCACCATTTGAAACCCAAATGACGCTCGCTTCGCTTACATTTTCTTATTTCGAAGATGCTCACTCCACCCGTCATTCAATGCCCCAAATGGCAATTGTCTAAAAGAAAAGAGAACTCATAGAGATTTATCGAGCAGTCAGCATAGACTTGACACAAATATAAAAAAAGTCATAAACGGGATGCGCAGAGACATGATAACCCTAGCATGTATGTACCATGGGGCCCACCCCTGCCCAGCATGGGCCCAAGACTGAGAAGTTTTTAGCATTGTGCTTCCACCTCTTGATACACTCTTGTGCATATACTCTTTCAATGCATGTAAAAGTGCTGTACATAGAAATATTCAAATTTTATTGGAGCATTTTGAAAGAGTTTGAAACGAACAAATTGGCTAGTACCACGGTACTCGTGTCTTCCTAAAAGGATGCAAGCGTAGAAGAGACTCCATCTAGTATCATTGTTTCCAGACAGAATACTCGGAACTCGACTTATGCACTGAAAGAAAAAATTAGCGACTACGGGCCGGCTAAATATTTGGTTGCCTGCTTTTGAAAGAATAAACAAAACAATTCTATGGATTATCAAAAATGTTATCGTTGCATAAAAACTATTTTAGTAGAGGAACTAAATTATGTGGATGAATTTTTTTTAGGTGCTGTATTCGTATTATTTTCACATGTTAACAAAATATTTAGCCGGCTCCTATTTATCAATAGAATTTGGTTGTACCATCCAAGTACTTCTCTGAGTGTGGAGAAGTCTGAAAACTTCAGAAATGATTCTTTGAAAGTCACTCAGTATCTAATGCCTGTTGACCAAAAATTTCTCGATGGGTCAAAAACTAGTACTTTCTAGTAATTTCCCTAAAGAGCACTAGTTTTTCATGCATCAGGGAATTTTAGACTAATATGCATTCGGGACGACAGGGGTCCAACTAAATTTTGTCATAATCGGCTTGTAATATAAATAATATTCAAAATGACCTTGGAAATTTGATATTTCTGTGAGGAACTCGTAGAAGAAGTCTCCCTGTCCATTTTCATAAATTTGCAAAATATCAATATTTTGTCCCATATTTCGAGGAAAAAATAGGCAGGAAAACGAGGAGATTTCACAAGGACCAGGAAAACTTTTCTAAGAGAAAAAAGAATAATTTGTAAATGGGCCAAAAAACAGTAGATTTGGTTGAATCAATCGGGAAACCGTTGAAATTCGGCGTAAAATCGGTATTCCAGAAAACAAAAACAGAAATCGGAAAACCCTCCGATATATCCAATAATTCAACAACACCGCTCTCTCCAGACCTCATTCAATTCCCCAAGACCATTTGTAACTGTATTCCTTCATATTCGAATACAGTGATATCCAAGACAGGGCTCTAGCAACACCATAATTTCGACTCAAGGAGAGAATTGCCAGTCTCCTGCTTTTTCACATAGATCAGCGTATCACGTACAGCTGTCGAATGGAACGTACAATGACAGAGGTTGAAAAAGCAGGAGGACTAGCATCCCTTGATCTTACATTCCTCTAGATTTCTCAAACTCAATATCCAACGTTTTCCGATATCCACGAAATAACACCCTAAACTCCAGCTGATGAACGGTTTTAATATCAATAAAATCAAACAGTAATGGACACGTTGCATGCCTGAATAAATTGAAAACGAATTTCTAAACAAACCATGTACAAATCAATTAGTACATCTTCCAGTTTGAGTTTATTCAACGAAAAATTGTACATTCTTCAAATATGGAAAAGGTCTATGGCGGAATATGAATTTTTATGAATATAGCAAATGACGGATTTGGATATACAGTGTACACACCGTATTTATTTGTTTTCATACACATGCTCACGTCTACGTATACGTTTGGATATATGAGTACACACGAGCGGTATGTACGAAGCGTGAGAAGCATACTATATCCTCGTGATCGTTTTAACGCAGTCGGGCGACCAACGACAACAGCGTCGACGACGTCGACGACGACGACGCCGCCGACTGTACGAATTCTGGCGGTGTTAGGGAGGCCATTTTTGTGCGCGAGCAAAGTGGCGGTGCCCTGTACCGTGCACGTATTCTCCGCACATTCTCGCTACCTAGTATATATTCTAGTATGTATTCTCTAAGGCGCGTACTTGGGAGCACCCTCGGAACTACGGGTATACGTGACCAACATTTCTATCAGACGGTCTCACGTGGCTTCAAAAGGAGTTTTCGAGAAACGTGGTACCTTCAGTCCACAAACTACGATGTATTTTGCCATTGTCCAAACTTCCTCTTCAGAATTATATTTTAAGGGCACTGTCAAAATTAGGCAGAGTTTTTCCCCGCTTCAGCGTTTGATTCCCAAATAACGCACAAAAATCACTGATCAATTCTGAAACAAGAGTTTCTGAATTGCTTTGAAATTCAAATAATTCCTAAAAAGATCCAGGAGGAATTCGATTTATCAGACATTTGCGAGCAAGAATTCCTTCTGGGTTGCGTACTCCGATTGTGACTTGTTTGCCACTTCAACAAACTGTGTTGTCTTTTGTGTGTTGAATTCTCCAAGCAGTGGGGGAAAAGTCCACCTAATCAAGGTGCTCTCTAAATTCGAAGTAATAAAATCTCACTGATTCCAATGAAAAGTCAACCACTGCGAAGCAGTGCATACCCTACATAGCACAAATGAGAATACGAAATGAAGTACGAAACTCGGCGAATATTTGTTCAAAATATCTCTCTGTATAGCATTTCTGCAACTGCTCGCGAAAGCCTGTGCAAAGAGATATTTTCAATGCATGCACTCATTTTCCCGTAGTTTCTTCCAGATTCAATTGGCTGATAGCACGCCGCTCATATCCCCTTTTCTTTTAGGAAAATACTAGTGCCGGGACTCTATCTCGTGTTGATCAGTTTATTTGAAATCTATCAAATAATTTCGTTCAAATTGAGTTTGGAAGGGAGAAGGTCTTGGAGCTAAAATTCAAATACAAGAAATCCTAGGGATTTGTTTATGGATGCACTGTTCGAAAAAACAAGAACACGAGAAGTATGTCAGCATTCAGTAAAATTCCAAGGAAAATTGATAGTTCATTAGAAGGTTTTGAAAACGCTTATATGTATTACACTGGTTGTCTGAGCTTTGGGAACTGATTCGTAGAAATTTTGGAGTACTGAATACGAAAACAAAATCAGATTTGTTGAATCAGCTGAATTTTTATAATATTTTATATATGAAATTCATCAATTATATAGATTACATATGAAAATTATGTATGAAAGATAATAAAAAATGAACCGATTCCAGATCTCTGATATTGGTTTGGCATTCAACACCTCAAAGCCACTCTAAATTAGTTCCCAGATCTCAGGTAAAAGAGCGAAGAATTTTTGTTGTTGTCCTGTGTTGTATACTGGGTGATTCAAAATTGCCGTACACTTTTCTGAGAGCAGATTATTGATGAAATTCTCAGAAGATTATGGCGCGGAATGTTCAAATCTTTGTTTATATTTTTTGAAAAATCCAAATACCTCGGAAGTCCCATATTTTTCACTTTTGAATCCAACCCCATTCACTAAGTCAGATCACGGGGTATTCCTGGGAAAAAATAAATCTAATTTCGCTTCTTTCGTTGTAGAGTTATAGCGGTTTCAAATTTTCTGCATTCCAGCCAATCAGAATTCAACAACTTTAAATCGCTATAACTCCACAATCAAGGAAGCTAAATTGGATGAATTTTTTTCCAGGGATTCCCCGTGATCTGACTTAGAGAATGGTGTTGGATTCAAAAGTCAGAAATACGGTACTCTTGAGGTATTTGGATTTTTCAAAAAATTAAAAAATGCTTATAACTCCGGATCTAAGGATCAGATCTAAACATTCCGCACCATGATCTTCTCAGAATTTCATCAAAAATCTGCTCTCAGCAGAGTGTACGGCAATTTTGAATCACCCAGTATTAGAGAACTTAAAAGCTTTACTTGGAACATGAGGTCTGATATAACGCGATGTACATTGTTAGAAATTTCTGATTGAACTTCCAATTAAATGTAATGGAAGCAAAAGTTATCCACGTAACTGAAAAATTTATTGAAATTCCAATTACATTTGGATGGAATGCCAGTTGCAAAAATATATAATAATGTATGATGTAATATAGCGAAAATTCAAAATTCAGTAGCGGATAAATGAATCCTCATTTCAACCACCAAAAAATGGAAATTTCATTCACAAATGTACATCAAAAATATATTAAATTTCAAAAAATTTAATCCTTTCGATCTATGTGGAAGTATCTCGAGTAATTTGGGCATTCCCCGCTCATTTTCAGCGCCTCAGATTGAATCAGACCCTGAACAGGCCCTGAACAGAACTGGGGAATGCCGCAAATCATTTCTACTCGGGATTATAATTCAAGAATGAGTCTATGAATTCGAGAAATTTTGATGAAATATACATGAAATCTAAACCGCGTAATACCTGGATGCATGAATGGAATAATAAATATGAAACAGAAGTCCGTAATAAGATAGAGAACGAGATACCGTACTCCAATATATACAAATCGTATGCAAATATTTTTTAGCTTCAAAACTCGAAGGGACCCATTAAAGAAAGGAACATATCCATTGACACCACGCTCATTTTAATTTCGATTTCTCTTTCATACGAAAGTCTATGACGAGGGATTATATGAGACGCAAGATGAAAGAGACTACACAGGTGGGTCAAAGTGATTTAAAAATTTCGGGACTTCTAGTAGACCATTACCTCACTCACTATGGGCTCTGAAATAATCGCTCAATGTCTCATGACTCGAACAAAAACCGGTTTGAATAGATCAGTGTGCAGAGTACATGACTACTCGATGTTGAGACAACATATATTTATATTTGGGTAATAACACGAGGGTCAACGAAATCTAAGTATTTTTTCATTCCGTTGCCTTGAACGTAACCTCGAAATTCTTGAACCAAATTTCAAATGCGATGAAACAAACATTTATAAACAGAATTTAAAAACAATCGACGAGCAACTCGTATCGTTATTATTCTCCTTTTCCTTTTTAGATTACATTTACATTATTCTCACGGTATCGCGTCTACGCACGATCACTTATGCGTTCATTACCATCGAACGACGTGATATTCCAAAAGCGTTTATCGTTCCATCTCCCGTTTCTCTAGATTAACTATTTCTTTCTATGGCACACCGATGGAATGGAAAATGGCAAAGAAAAACGATTTACAGAATTCAACCACTGTCGCGCGTCTCTCTTTGAATTACCAAAAGCAATGCTTCTATGTATGTGAGCCAACCTCCGGTTTCTCCACTTCACAGAAATTTTACGGAAACCGTGGTGTGGATTCTATGTAGGTTGGAGTTGACGTTGGATTGAGAATAACTTTTGAATATCGAGAAGGTACCACTACCACCACCACCACCACCAACATTGCTACCGCCAAGAACAACTCATGCCTACGTGGGGAGCATTCGCAGACTCTTCCACGCAAACTGAATTCCGAATTGGTACATTTTTAGAAGGAACACATATTTTTTTTTTTTACTGACGTTCTATACACGTTTCACAATCGTGAGCTCTTTTCTTCTCAATTCAAGTGATGGATCAAAAGAATAGTTCTATTTTACAATATATGTGCGATTCGAATTTTAGAGAATTTTAGTATGTGATATAAATATAATCAAAAGAAATCAAAATCTGAGCAGTTAGAACGCATTTGACAAGCACATCTTGGTTAAAAAATTCGATTGAATACGATAAAAACAATTCATCGGAATTTTATCAGAATTAATTGAATTTCTGCATTGGAAATTTCCGGTTGACACTAATAAAGGCATTTTTAGAGCGACTGAAGGGGTGTTTTTGAATATGATTGAAAATTTGGATTGAATCGATTGAAAAATATTTTCACGAAAAGGGCTAAAGGAAGGGGATTAAATTACGAAGATTCAAGGGCATTTTCAAGTCCCTAGAAGGTTCAAATCTCTCTCCTTACCTTCCTCGAAAATGATTGAATAAAACTGGGGGGAGAGATTTGAAACTTCTAAAGATTTCGGAACGTTCTCAAAGTTATTCAAAATCAAGTTTGAGAAATGAATTATTTTTTTTGTCGTTGACATTCGATTTCTTTTCCATTTGAATGGAATGTAATAATTTTTTGTCAAAAAAGAATAATCTTTCTCTCTTCAAAAAGCCATGATTCATTCCGTTTTTTTTTTTAATTCCCAAGTACCTCAAAATCCATAAAAAGAAAACTTCTTGCTTCGTTTTGTTGCATAAATGTTGAAGAATTAATAAATGATGAAAACCAGGATTTTTTACAAAAATCCAAACAACCGGTTGTTTTTGCTTTAAACCTGGTTTTTTGGTATTGAGTTTAGTTCTTCCAATCTGAAGATGAAATTTTTTTATTTTCAAAGTTGTAGGGATTTTTTTATAACCATAAGTTTCATATCGCATTAATGAACAAATTAGACCATTCACATACAAAACAGACAGTACCTTATTGGAGTGAAAAATCTCACTTCTGATCTAAAGCTGAAAATCTAAAGGTATTTGGATATGTATTTTAAACAATTTGTGTGATATAAATTAATTTTTTATTACTTTGAAAAAAAGAAATCATATACATCGGTATCATGATACTTCAAATTCCTTGAAAAGCAACAGTAAACAAAAACAGTAACATTCAACTTTATTTAATTACATTAATACTTCATTTAATTAGATTCAATATTTAGAATATTCAATTTACCAAGATCATTGACGGTCATAATATATTCCAAATTGAGCATGAAAAACTGAAACGGATATGTGGAACAATGATCAATTAATTTATTAAATATTCAAAAGTCAGCGATGAACATTTTTATTGAAACTTTTGTGAATAAAAACCAATTTCTCTTATGCTTTGTGGGCAGGGACGATCATCAATTTTTCAGTATTCATTATGATTGATTTCAAACTCTTTTCAAACTGTTCTGCTGCATAAAATACAATTCCATATCATATTTTTGAAGTTCTTTTGGTAATCTTAAAATATTGTTGCAGAATTCTAAAATGACTTGAAAAAGCATGAAATTCCATCGAAAAAGAAATCCGGAAAGAGTTAGATTCTTCGGACATCTGTGAACTGTATAAAATCTCCATAAGTGTTATTTTTATCATTTTTGGTATTTTGGGAAAATTCTTTTCGAATTTGTTCACAACCCTTGGCGCTATCTGGATATATAATTGTATTTCTTGAGCCGAGCTGGCAATATTAAATCGTTGTTGTGAAGGAATAGATCGTTACAATGACTATCCGTTGAGTTTTTACAACGATACATGTATCTGTAATGATTTTTTCCCGCGCATTTCTATTTTCCACAGTACAAAATGACCCTAGAACTATCACCAAAATAGATCATGAAAGTTTATTTATGGGGAACATATATGAATATTTCTACATTGAAATGTGAAAAAACCCACGTTAGTTTGTTTTTTTAGCAAAAACCCGCTACTGGTTTGTTGAACAAAAAACCACTTGGTTCAAACCAAACAACTCTGATTTTTGGAGATTTCTTTCAGTCTATTAAATAGTTTTAAATACGCGGGGTAAGAATAAACACTCATCAGCTACACGGAGAGAAAAACTAACAATAATCTTGCTGGATTGACAATAAAATATTGTCGTATATGAACCCACAATAAATATTGTAAAAATATAACCGTCGCTATTGCTCAATTGGCAAAAATGTTATATTTTCAAGAGTATTAACAATTCAAATATTCAATTTTGCAATATTATATAGTCTTATGAATAATTTATATTCAAATATTTGAAAAATATTTCTTTTGACTGAGGAAAAAAATTTTTCGTCCGAATTTATTACTACAAACATTCTCTATCACGATTTGTTTTGATTCGTTTGTGAAGCAAAGGCAATTTTAAGTTCCATAGTTGGAAAGTTGCCTCAGAGCGAGATTTGAACCCGGGTTCTCCGAGTGGGAAACAAAGACTTTATCATAGTAGCAGATTCCCAAGATAACAACTGAGTACTTGAATTGCCATTTATTGTAATCCTCGACTTTGTTGAGAGTTTACGATGAGAATATATTCGAGGCAAACATAAAATTGTGCACGTTACATGAATGAATTAGGATCTGAATCACAGGAATTTTTTCAGGAATGAATAAAACTCGTCAAATTTGTTTATGAAACTCATGTAAAGTTTGTTGATCAATCAGAAATTGAAATCAATTTTTGTGTTTGTGAATTCAAGAAAAATTTCATCAAAGAAAGGTTAACCGTCTCCCGTGATGGATCAAAATTATTTTTTTATGGGATTAATTATTCTGTTTTATATGTTCAAAATATATAGCCAATTTGACAATGAATGGATTTCGTTACAACAATTTATTTTGTTGATTCAATGATACTTATTGTGCTCGCTGCTTGATATTGTTTTGTCAAATCAACAATGCTTATTGTGAATTCAAACGGCAACTCATATTGTCATTTCAACCAGTGATTTTCGGCAATACAATTCTTGTTAAAACACGATGTTCTGTTGCTGTGAGAACAACAAATGATTGTATAACCAACAATGAAATGTTAAAAATTCTTATATTGCTGGTTCTACCATACACATTTTTGTCCGTGTATGCTGTGGAAAATATTCGTGAATTCCAAAGAAGAAAAGTATAGTGAAAAATTTATGGATTTGTAAATGTCGAGGTTATTTGGGAATTTGCTTCTGTGAATTCTCAAACCATTTTTGTGACTTGCCAGAGAATATTTGTCAATTAAAAAAATTTATTTGAGACTTCACGAAAATTATTTATGAATTTATTAAAAAATGTTCAGTAAAAAAGCCTCCGAACTCTTTTTCTGAAGTTTTTTCACACTGTACTTTTATAAGCCTCGCCAATCCTCTATGAAATAAGTTAACAAGCTATCAATTGATAGGGCTTGTACTTTCCATGATAAAGCGAATCAAGAAAAATCTCGAATCGAATAGAAATAGGGCACAGGATGTCATTGGTTCCTTGACACAGAAACATTTCATCTAACCCATAAATCTTAGATGGCACAAGACCAGATGTCAGTTGTCATTTCCCGTTCTTTAATCTCATTCACAATGAACCTTTTGAAAATTTTCCAGTTATACACATATGCCATGGGTGCATACTCTCGCACGTAACCAACGCATACGGAAGAGCTTTCTTCCTTTATATTTTTTCCTCCCTCCTTCTTTTTTTTTTCTAACTCGCGGTGCCCTTGCCCAGTGTGTGTGCCGAAAATAAGACAGATGTTGAGTCGTCTTAAAGACTTTGAGGGGAGATCCTCTTGGGCGGATTCTTTGAGATGCAATAATGGGCTCAACGAAACGTATCCGCGTGCTACCTTTGTGTGATTAAAGCAGATGTTGTATACAATATTGAATGCGCAATATGCGTATCTACACGTACTTGAGAACAAAAGTCTCGATTTTCTTAGTGTAGGGCGCGCAAGGAATTTTGCACTTCTGCAATTGTACGATACAAACAATAGAATCAAATACGCCTTGCTTCGCAAAAGACATAGGGTTGGATTTCGATCTTGTCCACCCGGAAACGATTAACCGAAGTGGGAAAAATCAAAGTAAAAGAATCAATTGTTCACCGTTGAAAATATCTACCATCATTCTCACAATGTCGATACGAATATCAACACACGTATCATTGTTACAAGATTTTGTATCATTTTCATCCTCTGAGAATATGGAATTGATTATCACAATTCATGCACGGAGAAGAAAGTATTGCTGGTGTCACAAACCAGTCTGTTGCTATATAGAACCAATAAAAAAAAAAGAATTGTTAAGAGAGCAAGAAAAATGATTGATGCGATTCAATTTTTTTTATCAACAGAATTAACGTCTCAACTACTGAAGTAAATATTTTTCCAGGGGACATCAATTTTTTCATGTTCTCTATTGTAATGAAACATTGCTCTCCGTATGAGGATTGAGCGTATTATACTTTTCTTTGAACATTATTCTTGAAAATTTGATACATCCTTAGACAGTAAATTTTACCCCCATAACACAACAGTTGAACAGAATTCTCAATCCTCCAAGAATTATTTTAAACTACTTTGGAGCTTGCGTATTTCATGGTTAAATGACTGACATATAATAGCAATTACTCATTTTCTTCTTTTTTCTATTTAGAAAAAAAATCTGCACAGTTTAGAGTTATTATTGTTGATGCAAAGAAAGTTAGTTCACTGTGGTAGTTACTCCTTCATTTCGCTGCGATAGCTAAAATAATCACAGTTTTAATTATTCATTAGTTGCCATGGTAAGAATTTGTAACTGTGACACCAATTAAGCATAGTCGAATTTCTTTCTTTTAGTCTCCCAAAATCCAACGTTTCGAACATTTACCAAGCATTCTCAAGCAGGTCAAGGAACGAAATTCGTAAATGCGACGAAGTCGAAGGTTGGTCCGTTGCACGATATTTACACGAAATTATACAAGTTGTATACGAAATTTATAACTAAATTTACGTACGAAATCTACGGATACAAAGTTTACATGTAAAACTTATATACTACGAGATAATGTATCTTACCGACAATGCTATAGAAACATATGATTACAGACTTTTGTTTCTTGAAAATAGCTCATCAGAACATCAGATTTTTAGAGACTTGAATAAAGAAATTCGACGTAGCTCAGTTAAGGACGTAATTTGAGAATTCTTTCGACACGTATTCAGTACTTCATCTTTTGAAAGCTCAAGAAAATTTTTGTGGAATCAACAATGCGATTCTTAAATTGAGAAATATTTTCTTGATTGAAGGAAATTTTTCTTGGATCAATGAGCTGTGATCACACGCAGAGAAAAATTCTTGCTGAAAAAGCGATTTCGAAAAATCTGCTTTGCTAAATTAGCAAAACAGCAGAAATTCTGCTATTTTAGCAAGATATTTGCTAATTCAGCAAAATTTCCTAGTTGTCTGTATATCTACAATCTCGGATTGCTGAATGACAAGCGCTTGTTAAAAGAGCAAGATTTTTGCTGTGACAGCAAATTATTTGCTAATTCAGCAACAAGTTTTGCCATATCAGCAAAGCAAATCTCCGAGGTTTGCTGTTTCAGCAACTTTTTTTCTCTGAGTGCAAGGATTTATATTATTGGCAGTAATCAAGAATGAAATTTATCGATATCAGTCAGTATTTCTCACACTCTCTAAGTCTAAAAGGGTGAGAATTCCGTTCGAACGCTCTCTAAGTCTGGAAGAGTGAGAAATCACGCGTTTCACTCCGCTAAGTCTCAGAAGTGAGCCAGTCCGCTTCGAGTGGGATTCTCACTCGTTTCGAGTGAACTCTCACTCTTTTAGAGTGGGAAATTCACTCTAAAATTAGAGTGCTTGTGACTTTCTAACCTCATATCTTAGACTTCCACTCTAAAAGAGTGGGAATTTCACTCGGGATTCTGACAAGCTCACTTCTGGCTGCCTAAAGAGTGAAATCTCACTCTAAAAATTTTAGAGAGCGGAAAAATAAGTTCCCTTTTGGCTGCCAAAAGAGTGAAATTCCACTCTGTTGGAGTGAGAATTTGAGAATCAAATTTTCACTCTTTCATATTTACACTGTAAAAAATGCGATGTCAAAACAGTGTCAGAATTAACACAGAATCAACACCACACGGTGTTAAATGTCCACCCCGAAATCGGTGTCAAAATAACACCAAACGGTGTTGGAATAACACTTTACGGTGTGAAAATGACATCATGGGGTATTAAAAGAACACTTTTTGGTGTGAAATCTTTCTAGCACCGCCAATTTTTTACAGTGTAGAGAGCAAGGCAGCTACACTTCTCGTTAATAACACTATAAATGAATCGAGTGAATGAAATCTTCAGAGCAGAGTTTTTCAGCGTCCTTCAGACGAATTTAGTTCATTCCAGAGTTATCCAAAGAAATTTATAAACATTTCCAACAAAAAAATATGTCTAATAATCAAGAGTTCGGCAAAGTTTTCCAGGATTTTTCAGCAGAACATTGAGATTGATAGCGCAAAGAAGTTCAGACTTCTTCAGAGTTTTTTCTTTTGCGAAGCAATTACTCAAATTTTTCAATAGCTTTTTAGTGTTTTTCAAGAAAATGTAAAGATTATCAGCAAAGAAAAACATACATTCCCAGAGTTTTTTAGTGATGAAAAAATCCAATTTCTCAAAGATAAATAGATTAAACAAGGCAACAAAAAACAGATTTTTCGATTTTTTGTTATTTTTTAATGGTATGGAATAATCTTTCATTCGCACTTTCAGGCATCTGAAAGTGTATCATTTGAACAATATTCTTGTAAATGTTCAAACGAAAAATTGGAAAACTTAGCCATTGGGGTTTGAACTTTGGATAGTCCTCGAAAAAAAGTGTCCTTGCGATGGAAACGATAGTTCATGACGGTTTTACCTGAATTGAAAAAAAAAACTCGCTCGTAATAGATCGAAGGGATTCAGAAAAAGGATCAAGTTTGAATTTTTGGCCAAATTTGAAGAGTCAAATTTGTGATAAATTTTCGCCACTTATCAATTGATCACTGATGAATCCTATCTAAAGGAAGAACAAAGTGTAGAGTCTTAGTGATAGCGTTACAATACTCCCTAAATTTGAATCAGGGAAATCTAACCGTTTGTGCATAATAAAAGAAGTCACTGATTATGAGTTGAAAACGCTTCTCGCAATGAGAGGAAGGATCTATTCAAATATTCTACAGCTAGGAAATTCAGTCACTGTAAATGAAAATTTAGTTATGCCAGCTAAATTTCATTCGTCACAACTAAATTTTTTATTCCCATTGAATAAACCATTTCATTCACATTTCAGACAGCTAGACTTTTGTTTATCCTAACCAGAGTCTAGGTAGCGTAATATAAAAATCTAGCTGCGGCAACTAACATTGAGTATCAAACATTATCCGCTGAAAATTTCAGGCTGTTTCATGAATTCAGTTCGGAGAAATCTTGCAGACAGAATCTTCACTTGGATGGTATGGTGGTATCCCGTTAACCCTTCCTGCGCTGACGTCCATTCCAATGGACGTAGAATTCAGAGGATTATTAAACCTGTTCCAGAAACCAGAGCAATTTGAAACCTACGATATCCTCCAGATGTAGGTGTCAATTGACAATAAAAAAATCATTCAAAATTATATTTTCAGTCTGATATGTTTTTAGACCAAACTAATGTGATGAAACGAATGAATTTCACTGATTCCACAGAATGCAGTTTGAGAATTCAAAAGAATATGTTTAACTTCGAAGAGGTTTCATGTACCAAAGAATGTTTTTCATATTTCAAAATATGTTAATTCACAGCTATATTATGCAACAACATCATGTGCCCATTACAATGGACACTGGGTGCCTGTTGGCAAAATTCATCTACAACAAAGTAACAAGTATATATTCAAAATATGATTAATCGAATATTCAATAATATTCATAAAATAGTTGATGACAATCATTACATTCTATATACGTGTTTATAATTATCAAATAATTCATGAATATCATTGATATTTGATCAATGTTATGAAATATGTGATTGTTCATATTTAAGAATATATTTAATATCTGTTACAAATCCTTTCTTTCAGAGAAAATGAACAAAAATATAACATCAACGAAATTCTTACGGTTGGCCGACCTGCAAACATCATTAGAAATTACTAATCATGTTCCAGTGGATTTTAAGATAAAAATCCGTTACAAGAGTCTTTAGTAATATCACTGAAACTACTTCGCATATGGCGCTGATATGCTGCGTAGGTTGGAGTTTAAAAAAGAACAAGAAATATAAGCTGACACTCTGTCTTGCTTCTAAATACCCTTAAACAGCCTATATTCATGATCAATAAATGTTTCTCTTGGAAAATTAACTATTTTGTTGAAATTCTTTGGAATTTTCGTTTGATTTATTGAATCATTAGAATTTAATGAAGATTCATTACTAATAGTGATATACAAATATTTTTAAGTTTTCTTCCCATATTCTATGCATTCCAATACAGTACGATGTATAGTATGACAGAAGGCAAATTGAATTCTCCAAGGACTCTATTCTGCTGACATTTCAGTAGTTCATTTTGTAATTCCGAAAGGATTCAATGAGATCTAGTTTTTGGAACTTTTGCTATTCGGGAGAGGTCTTTGAAAAATCTTTATGGATTCAAATTGATCATTCGTATTGACTGGCATGTCAAACAAACGAAGTTTTGAAGTGTTTAACGAACATTTCTTAATAAATTTACAAGAAATTTTGGTGAAATCTCAAACAATTTTTATCCATTGCCAAACAAAACATTCTTTGAGAAGTCACGAAAATTGTTTGGAAATTCATAAAAGATTTATGGATTTTCAAGTAATATGAAAATTTACAAATCCATAAGTTTTTCGCCATACTTTCTTTCTTGGGAATTCACAAATATTTTTTAAAGTGTCAAAATCGGATGTCCGAAAAATTCTTTATGGATTCACTCACATAAGTACTTTCTGAACATCAAATTTCTCAACAAGAGTTCTTTTCGAATTCAAAGTATTCATCGTGAATAATTTCTTGTTTACTGTCACAACCGGAGATCTTCATGGGCGGAGATGTGAAAGCATTTGAAATGCTTTTTTGCGAAAATTTGGCATGTCAAGAAGCTTCCCTGCATATTACCCGTTTCTGCACATTTTCTATGTGTTTTTGTGGTTTTATTCTGAAAGAACATTTCTCTGAACATGATATATTTTATATTTTGTATTCTATAATAGATTTCCGAAATCATTTTGCATTTTCCATACAAAATACAAAATATGTGATCAAATACAAAATACGAAACATGTCATCCTCGAGGCAATGTTTTTTAAAAGAAAACCACAAAAACAAACAACAAATGTGCAGAAATGGGGAATATACAGCAAAATTTGTTGGCAATACCAAATTTTCGCTAAAAAGCATTTCAAATGCTTTCACATCTTTGTTCATGGGACCGTTTCTGCTACATGGAAATTCATTTAGTTTCTATTGAGTGGAATTTTCGGGGTTTTCAGTGATTTCCAAAGATTTTCAGCAAAATTCGAGAAATTTACCGAAAAAAATAATTTATTTAACCAAATGAACTGAAGTTAGTTGTGAAAATCAGTTCCAAGTAATAAAAGAATAGAAGCGGGTAATAAAAGCTGTAGTAAAGGCAACTTCAAATTAGTAACAGCAACTAAATTCAGAGAAATTGAATTTGAATTTAGTTGAGCCAACGCCCGTTTTAGTTATCCAAATATCAAGAACTGTATCTAATTGCTGAAACCAATTTGGAGTAAGGGTGGCTAATTACTTTTTTCGGTGTTTGTCCACCAGGGTGTAACTGTAACAGCTCAAAAATAGCTCTCATAGCTAACTTATGTTTTTCCCGTGTTGACAATTTGAAAAACCTTATCATCATTTATTCATGATAACAGAAATATTGTTCAAATTCATACTTTCCAGTTTGAAGTTTTTATCTCAACATCTTCGTAACGCACTCAATTAAAACACATCTATGTGCAACAGGGAATGATATAGTTTCAATTGAAAGTAACTATATATTTTATGCACATAGGAGTGGAACGTGGTTGAAATCATGTAGTACCGTTCACTACTCCAATGACGTTGAATGTGCACCAACTACATCAGTGAATTACAGTTATCATTATGACGTATAGATGGATATGTATATCGTACAGCTTTCCGATAGAAATGTTCAAGAACAACTTAACTGTTTTCTTTAGTCTCAATATATCTGATTATCTTTAAACCAGTTAAAATTTCAAATTCATCTACAAAAAATGAGTTTTTACCATTGTTTAGAAAATTGCAGTAAAAATTGTATTATTCTTTTACGTCATATCCCAGACAGCACACTAGTTCGTGATGTGTTCATGAAGGATTCTTTATGAATTCTGAGAGCTGTAGCTTGAAATTTTTGCGCTCGGGATATATAGTATATCACAGTACACTGTAAAAAATTGCTTCCTAAATTTCATAGAAATGTATGTGAAGCAATTAACATATACATTTTGTATTGAATTTTCAAAACTTCTTTGGCTTTTCATATGAAATTTTATGATACCTCATACAGAATTATGATTTTTCATGCATTTTTATATGACTTTTCACACATTTTGCATTAAATTTCATGAATTCATGATTGAACTTGATTTCAATTACAAGTTTCAGAATTTTCATATACATCTGATATCGGAAATTTCAGAATATTTTTTACAGTGTACCCAAATAGCAATGGATTTGTCAAAGGTTCACCAAAAACTATCTGGAAAGTGGAAGTAAGAAATTGTTATCTCTGGTTTCGCACCCCCTGACTTAGGTCCCGTTAGCCCTTCCCTAATCCCTAATAGCAAAATGTGTCACTGGAACGTTTTCTGAACGTTCAAAGAACCTCCCCTACGTTCTATAAACGTCCCGGTGGCACGTTTTGCTGCCTGGGTAGTTACGACGTTGTGGATTCTTACGGCTCCGAAAGGATTCAGTAAAATTTTGTGTATTCTCGACACACGTGGATGTTCCAGGAGGTCCACTCGCAACTTATGTTAAATATTAACACAAAAATGTTGAAGTTACACTGAAAATCTGTGGATTTCAGAATTTGATATGTTATTTTCAACACAAACTATGAGTAGACCTCCTGTAACACAAAATTTTTCGCTGTGTGTGCTGTCCGGGATGGTTCACGAAAGGAATTACTCAGACAGCACAAATAATTATTTTGAATTCACCACCAGTTCTCAAAGAATTCTTGAACAGATCCCGTTATGACAGTGAAGATGAATCCAATATGAATTCAAAATGCATACATGTTGAATGCCCAAATAATTCTTTCTGATTTTGAGTTCAAAGTATTCATAATGAATTCATATTTACTGTCATCACGGGAGCTCTTCGTTGTCCCTAACAGCACCACAGTCCCAGGAGAACTCTTGAAGAACTCATAAAGAACACAATCAGTTCAATAAGAATTCTTTGATGCTGTGTGGGGTATGGAATAATTTCCCAAGCGAAAGAAACGTATTGGAAATGTTTGTTCAAAATAACCCTGGTTAAAAGAACCCATTGATTCTGACCAATTCTCATCAAATTACAATTAAACGTAGACAATGTTCTAACCAAATCTCACCGGTGATTTTTCGATGAGATTTGGTCAGAACTTTCATGCGAATCTCGTTGAATCTGGCCAATTCTCACTGAATTACGATTTAACTTGGACAATATTCTGACCAAATCTCATTGAATTTCATTTGTCAGATTCAATGGATTCTTTGAACCAGGGAAGGATCTTGTAGGTTATAAATAATTAACATAATATTATCGGCAAGTAAGCAAATGCGCATGTTAGTGTTTTAAATTTCATGCATTTTTTCAATCGCTTTTTGTTGTCTTTTATAATTTGTATTTATACAAAATACTTCTGAATTTCTCAGAGATGTTAAGAAAAAATTATCTAGCATGAATTTGAAATCATTATAATTTCCTGTTCAGTTATCGTTTTTTTTGTTACATACTTGAACCTACATATCATGGAATCATGAAAGTTTCTGAGAGTGTCGAATTAGCTATCCCTGCTAAAAATTCCCGATACGCAATGATATAAAACGATAAATTTTCTCTATCGTTTCAAATGAGGTTCTAAATACGGAATTTACAATGTTGTATCGTTATTAAACAGTGGAACTCTATCGTTCCTTGTTGTATTCTGTGAAATCTAACAGGATGTATGGGGTTTCATCGTGAAATTCCAGTTATTTGAAACAAAAAATAGTCATTTGTTCCAGCAAAAGTAGTACTTATTCTATAAGAATTTTACGACAAAATCACATACATTTTATGATGAATTTCATAGAATACGATAAGAAACAATAGAGTTCTATCGTTTAATAATGATATAATTTTTGAAATTCTGTATTTAGAGACCTCATTAAGAACGATCCGAAAATTTTACCGTTTTTGAATCGTTTTTTATTGGGAAAATTTAGCAGAGTACATGTTTTTGATACGACGCATCATATTGCATATTAATTCTGTTGGAATATACAAATGAACTCATTTCAATGTATCTAGCTGTGACAAACAAATTTTATACGAATTCTTTGTACAGAAGCAATCTACTAATTCTCTTCGATGCTTAAAAATTCAATTTTGATGAATTTTCTTCATGTAAAGTAACTAACTTGATAACAGATACTTAGATTAATTCTTGTCAAAAAGTTCATTCATCTCCCATATTTCTTCTAACCAACAATCATACGCTTTTATGCATAAAATACTGGGCATAAGTTTCATGATTCAAGAAATCCATGAGTCACGGCAGACGCATGGTTCTCACAATACATTTAATCGTTGCCGCATGTACAGCAGTGGATGAAACGAAAGACGAAACGATCGATAAAACAGACATTGCATCACGTATTTCTCCCGATATTACCAACATTTTCGTCATTCCAAGGCACTCTGATATACAATATCAACCGAAGAATATTCCAAGTTGCATAATTATTGCCTTGAATAAGTTTTTATAACAATTATCTAACACCAACAAAGCGCTAGCCTTATAATGTGATATTTGACGAGGGAGGACAACTGCGCCTCTTTAGCTCAGTGGCAGAGCACTGGTCTCGTAAACCAGGGGTCGTGAGTTCAAACCTCACAGGAGGCAACTTTTTTTGTTTTCTGACTAGTATCGAGAGATACTACTCTATGCGATTTTCACCCCCATTTTCGCTTATCGATACTGTTAATGTTCATAATATTTACTTCTCAAGGTTTATTTTTCCATACGTATTCAAATGTTTTAGAAACAAAACGAACAAAAATATTATTCACATTTTGTCCCCCGATAAGCGTATATAAATAATTATGATTTATAATCATTGTTTCGTATTTGTACAGTGAAAAAATTATTGCATACGAAAGAACATTTAATCACATTCCATTAATATTCAAGATGAATAATAATTTATTTTTCGTAATCAACGAAAACTTGACTTTGTCTGGCATCATTAATTACGCACTTCTTTCCAATCCATGAACATTTTATGTAATTGGATAACTTGAAATCTTGTGAGGTATTTCTACTATTATGTACGAAATAATGCGATTATGTAACAGAAATTCAGATTGGCGTTATCAATGAAACGGAATAATGTATCAAGAGTTCGCTTTCTCTCTCTGGGATCGTTTTTATTGTAATTTATAATATCTTCCTTCCCTGCATTCATCTCTTGTTGAGTTTATCGAAGGAAAATATTTTAAAGAACTCACGCGGAATGAGAATTCAGATCTGGTGCATTTAAATCAACACATTTATCCTGTAGCCAACGACAACTTCAACATGAATGTTACGTAACAATTTTCGTTCACTGGGATAATTATCTCGGTAATCGTGAGCAAATACCGTTTTCATTATTTTATAGATGAAAATGAGACGACCGACCTCATGTTCTCAATTGAATCTTCGACCCTCTGGGGATACACTGGGTCAAAATGACCCATCCTTCATTTCAAAAAGTGGTCTATCTCGGAAAAAGTACCTTTACATTTCTTTGAATACTGAAAACACTATCGACTATCGAGCAAAGTGGGTTTCGGATTCGTATCTCCAGACTTCGGCGATGAATGTAAAGAAAATATTGCTCTACGATGTTTTAAAGCCGGGTTATGAGCGATCAAAGAACACTTGGGTCAAACTGACCCAGTGTATCCCATGTGTGAGGAAACTATAAGTGTATACCCACAGAGGGTTAAATCTTACAAATTGACAACACCAAAGGGTAATTCAATTGCAATATGATAATAGTCTCCAACATTTTTTTAGAAAAAATTTGCATGACCTGCAATACAATTACATATATGAAAAATATTCAAAATCAAATAAGATATATCCGCGTGGAATTTCAATGTTGAATGGTATTGAGCTTCATTTTGTTTTCATCGAATCAGCAATCAAGATTATATTCTCATAGGTATGTAATATCTGGAAGTGCAGAATTGCAGCCTAACGCTCTTTGAACAGAGAATAAGGTGGAACGAACTAAGTAAGCAAGCAAGCGACCGACCGACCGACCAACCAACCAACCAACCAACCAACCAGCCAGCTAGCTAGCCCCACCAACTAAAACCAAGCAGCAGCCTCCGCCATACTCTGCGTACCCTTGAACCTAGCTAACACACGTAACACACATACACATACACATTTTAGGCTCCGCTAAGTTAAACGCAGCTAGCAGACGTTTCGGCAACGTTGCCGTAGCCTCTCGTATTGCTAATATAACACGCGAACGACTACGTCGACAACTCGTACAGTGCATTCGGTCACGATCGGCAAAACTCGGCTTTTACAACCGGGAACGGTTGCTCGTGTTTGCGTGCTTTCTTCGCAAGAATTCGATGCCCGCCATCGTTGTCGTCGTAGTCGTCGTTGGTGGTGTATTGCCATTGGCGTGGATTTCACGATTTGAATGATATGTATCCATATCCCTATCAGAAGTTGACCAAGTTATACTGGTTTGCTACTCCAACACGGGGAGCACAGCCTTGGTTCAAAAAATCCATAGAATCCAATGAAATGAGATTTAATGGAATTTGGTCAGAACATTGTACAAGATTCAATCAGATTTGACAAGATTCAATGAGAATCACATTGAAAAAATACATTGATTTGATTAAATCTCATTGACAAATGCTTGAATAGGATTTGGTTAGAACATTGTACAAGATTCAATGGTTTTGTTTAACCAGGGAGGGTTTGTTGAGAGTTCTTCAAGAGCTTCATTTGAATTCTAAAATTCTTCAAGAATTCATCGACGATACTGATCTCTCCTATGAATTAAATGGAAAATCAATATGTTTGATATACTCCCTGTCCGAAAAGTCCCATAGATTCCCATGGATTCCCATAGGTACTGTGACAATAACCGCATAGAAACCGATAAGCTATTTTATTCCTATCAGAATTAATCAGATTTTGCCGATCATGCTGATAGAAACCCATGGAACATCAGATTCCAATTAGAATCTCATAGAAACCGTTGGGTCCTGTGACAATAACCGCATAGAAACCGATAGGATATCATTGATTCCATTAGGATTTCACCTATCGGTTTCTATTGGTTTTTTCGCACAGGGCTATATTATGTACCCGTATAGCACCGGCCATTTCTACGTTGCCTCCGAGTGGAATCTCCGTTCATCCACGTTCTATCCACGTGGAGTCCACGTCGCATCTCTGTGGAAGCGACGTGGATACAAGGTGGAGGAACCGAGAAACGACGTAAAAGCGACAAAGAAATGTCCGGCGATCGGCGGTAGTGCGGAAGACAGTACATAATAAACTAAAAAATAGTACTCATTGTTCATTTTAGTTCAGGACAGCTTTTGTTCATCAAAATAGCAATTTGTTGCCATTCTGAAATATTTTTCATTACATGATGTAAAAACGTTCAAAATTCCAATTCTATTACTATTGACATGTTCTATGAAAGGAGTTTTATAATTTCTTAATTTCCCACCAAAAATGGTCAGAGCTCGGAGCTTTTTATCAGTTTCAATTCATCACAGCAAATGTTTTGCATTAGGAAGTAGCGTCCCCCCTAACCAGTGTATAGTTAGTGTATCGTTCTCGTCTCGCCGAGACTGACCAGGTCTCGATCTGGTCTCGGAATTCATAATCTTGTCTCGGCAAAAACAGTATCGTTTCGAGTCGAGATTCTCGCCATTCTCGGTTTCGACAACATTTTATACGTTTCGGTATTTATACGAAACGTACACAATGACGAAAAATTTTTTCCTGTACATCATTCTATACGCATTCTGTACGTTTCAGTATCGTTGAGATTCTCGGCTTGACAGGTATCATCTCGATCTCGAAACTAACTTGAACGTCTGGAAAACTTGAAAATTGTTAGTGAAATCACTGACTTTAAATCTGGTTCTGTTTCCCAGAAAGTATGATCGTCAGGTTCGGATAAGGTCGTTGACGCCAAAATTAACTACATTTTTCAGGGTGGAAAAACCAAATTTGTCTGCAGGTGTAATAACCAGAATATGTAAAACTTGTACTCTCTGAAATTTTTAGAGTGGGATTTCACTCTTTAGGCAGCCAGAAGTGAACTTGTCGAAATTTCGAGTGAAATTCCCACTCTTTTAGAGTGGAATTCTAAGGTTTGAGGTTAGAAATTCACAGCCACTCCAATTTTAGAGTGAATTTTCCGCTCTAAAAGAGTGGGGAACGAGTGAAAATCCCACTCGAAGCGGACTGGCTCATTTCTGAGACTGAGTGGAGTGAAACGCGTAATTTTTCAATCTCCCAGATTTAGAAAGTGGAGGTAGACTTGAATCAAGTTATATGACACAAATTATACAAGACACAAGGGCTGTCGTAGATATATAGAAATTAAACGTTTAGCGCGTAATAGACAGCCCCCACAGCACCACAGTCCCAGAAGAATTTCTGAAGAATTCTTATTGAATTGATTGTGTTCTTCATGAACTCTTTAAGAATTCTTTTGGGACTTAATTACAATAATGAAGAAAAACGGAAGAGAATGTCGCTAAAAAGAAGAGCTCGATGAAACTAAATCTGACATTGCACATGAACCACAGTTAACCCATGCGACAAAATCCCTTAGGGAAATTGACGCCATTTTGACCAAAAAGCGTTTCGGTCAAAATTAAGTAAATTTCCATAAGGGATGTTTTAAATTATATACAATTTGTATATAATTCAATATAGTTTATATATAATTATATGCAAATTTTTCCAGGTAAGAAACGTCTGCAAACTTCAATGCCTTTAGGAAAGTTTTTCTTGTCCATGCAAAATTTCCTTATTTTTCTCCCTGCTTCTTCCTCAAAACATGGAAAATAATATGGAGATTTTGCAAGTATATGTGAATGGATAGGAAAAACTTTTCTACAAGTGCACAGTGGGCCGAGGGGCATACAAAAGCGGACAAAATTCGGAATTTCATTCAATCTTGATGAAACTCGAGATCTCGAAGTTTTGAAGGTCGCTGATAACGAATCTTATGTTAAAAAATCGAAATTCAAAATGGCGGATCCAAGATGGCGGTCAGAATAATATAATTACCAGCGAATTCTGATGAAACTCGAGATCTCGAAGTTTTGAAGTTTAATTTAGAAATAAAAAGTTATTTTATTGATATTTTATTGATATACATGAACATTTATTTTCATCAATATTGAGCATATTGAGAGGTCATCAAATGAGGACCTACAGTAACCCAATGAATATCGATGTCTAGAACTGTCGCATAAGACATCGACGTTTATTGGGAAGTTTGACAGAGTTTTTCGAGTTCATAAACTTTTCAAGTTTTCTCAGAGTTTTCCAGAGAATCTGACTCCAGATTTAGATTTAGCAACCCCGAAAACTCCCGAATGACATGTTTTACACAGATTAGGATGAATTTAAGATTTTCCTCTGTCATATTCGATCCATCATTTTAAATTCTGGAAATTCAATTCTAGATTCGGATTCAGCAATTCCAACCCTCCCGAATCTTATTAACTCTGATTTCATCTGTGATAGATTCACCAGGGGCATGAAAAGTTTGAGGAAGTACAATGATTTGGGATCACCCTGTATAGATTGGTCCGGCAGCCATTTTTCATCATTTCTTTTACAATAAAAGTATTCTGTGAAGAGAAATTTAGTATATTCATATTCCCCATAAAATCATCGTATATAATGGTGTACACGGAGAGAAAAGAATAGTTATATTCTCAATGTAGCATGGGAATGATTACTATGTTACATGGTGACGAAAATTTTTAGATGGTGCGAGTCACTTGTCATAGTGATGCTCCCGATTTTATGTGGTAACATTAGCCCTGTTAACATAGTAATGATTACCATGTTACATTGGAGACAGTACTATGCAACTAAACATGAATCCAATGCTATAAAGTAATATTGACTGTGATTTTTTCATTGATTATAACCTAAATTAAACTATTAACATGTATATACTCACAAGGCTCTTCAGTGAATGAGGTTATAAATAAATAAATTAGGTTGTGAAATGGTTAATAGAAAGAAAAGGCAGCACACAGTCAGAAACAAATTATATCAGTCTTCTAAATAACTGTGTTTTTACTTGATTATAAATATTGGGCTGACTACCGTAATAATACGTATAATATATGTATGTCTATACACGTCGTGTCGATATTGCCCACAGCGTGCATATTTTCATTAATTAAAATGACAGCTATTTTACATTGCTTTGAGTTCTATTTGTCTGATTTCTATGTAGTATAGTAATCATTGCCAGAAAAATGGCGAAGGATTCTATTCTCACATAGTAACATCTACGATTTTCAATAAAATAAGAACGAATACTATGTTAGCATGGTAAATATTACCATACATTTCTCACCGTGTATTTCATCATTTCGTCAATGAATTTTTTATTGAATTGTTTAAACCATAAGCATGCGAACAATCTATTATTTTTTTCCAAATCCTTTCTTAGCCGTTGATAAGTCATGCCTATTATCGATAAATTAATGGATTTAGTATCCAGACATGAAAAATATGATCTATATGGTGAAATACGATACATATAGTGAAACATTCATCTGTATTCATAGGGAAACTCAAAACGGGCAAAAATGGGCAAACTGGATTTGATGTACATTTCATTCCACGTGGTGGTAGTATTTAGCAGTAATGATAAACGACAGCAAATGTATGTTGAAAAATTGCCTTTTCGTCTATATAAAAACCTTTTGAAATTGTGTGAGGAGACATTGATAGGGGTATCCTCCTTGCATTTCATTACAATATTGCTCCTAGTTTAGAAACAATAGGGTTAAATTTAAGGCGATTCACCACAAGCCAAGTTACTAGATCTCTCCCCCCAGTTTTCTCAGTAATCAATGAATAGAATCAATTTTAATGAGCAGGTGCATCTTCTTAGGCTATTGAAAAGAATACAGCTACTCATTATTTTTCATTTTATGTGTTCGTTTTTGAGAAAACTGGGGGGAGAAACTTGGAATCTAATAACTTTTGCAGGGAGTAATGAATCCCCTTAATATTCCATCGATTTCCATAAAAATTTACCAAAAGTTACTTCAATTACCATACATTATGACTACGATTTTTAAATAACTCAATTGTGAAGTTGGGTTTTGTCCACTTTTGTATGCCTCTCGGGCCACTGAGGAGTGTTGACTTTGAAAAAATTCCAAATCATTTCACATTGATATGTACAAATAATCAGGAAAACCTTGAATGTTGGTAGGAAATGCACCACTTTCCAGGAACAGTCTGGATGAAACATTGCGAATAATTTTCCACGTGTTCCATGAGTCGTTACGTTATATCCTCATCCATCTTGCCTCAAGTCATCATCGGACTTTAGCTTTGTTAACATATCAACTGGATATCATTATATAAAATTGAACTCGCATGTTCGACAGTTTTAATTTAATTCTACTGATTTCATGTTGAACTCTGGCATTCCCTCCCATATTAACATTGTACATTCTTTCTTCGTACTATACTACACACTATAAAACCTGAACGTTTCGTGTTCGAATTATTCTTATCATTTGCACAAGCCCCTCGAACTCTACTCCTTTGAACAACAAGATGATGATAGTAGTGGTGGTCGTGATAGTGGGGTTAGTAGTAGTGGTAAGGATAGTGGTTGGCGCGACACCAAGCAAAGCAACGTCACGCGACGAGTTGCGCGTATAGCGTTACGTAAAAAACGTGGCTTTACGGAGATACGACGACGAGACTCACGTTTACTTTTACGCTTCTCATGCTACAATGAACATTGTACATTGTTTTCAATGCACTACGATAATTACATTTATAATTACATATAAATGGCCAGGGATAAATGTTATTCGGCACATACGAGAACTGTAATATTATCATGATCTTTCTCGTATTCGTGTTTTACATGTATAATGATAGAAAGTTTATTCGATTCATTAACGCCATTACTCATACTCGTGAGCGATTCTAGTTCATACACATCGTATTATTGCAATTCGAACGATGAAGGGAATAGTACTGACGTCATTATGAGAATGACGTAACAAACGATTTTATTATGCATGGAACTGACTTGTTGAGTAACAAGAGAGATGCTTTGTACATTGAGAAAAACGTATGGGGAACGTGGTAAACGAATCTCCATAAATTACGTAACTTTTCTCTTTCAACCAAGGAGAAAGATTTGTATATCCCTCATTGTTTTCCTTTGCCACATGGTATCACGTGTACTATACATCGAGTTAATTTCATCAAAAATGTCGGCTAAAATGAACACGTCAATTGGGAAAATGCAAAAGAGTCGAGGTACCACGTATAATTTTAAAGATGGAAATATTAAACATTCACAATGTTCAATTTTATCTTTTAGAATCATTTATTTGGCTATCGAGTTTCTAATAAACTGAAATTTTTTCGTGCAGAGAGGGTGTAGGTATTTATACTAAATTTATACTAAATTTATCTCACAAATTGCGGAATTGGAGGAAAACTATGCCCTATGATATGATAATAGATTCTTGGGAATAATTCTGCATTGATTGATATTCATATTGATGCAATTATAATATAATTACTGGAATTCACTGAATATGAATAATTGTCAACTCCAGTTCAATATACTCATATGTCGAGAAAAATAATATTTCAGAATTTTGTTTGTGATCACCCCAATAGAGCTGATCTTTCAAAACAGAGACTCAGGTTACGTCCAAGAAACTGTGCTACGTGCAGTTTTTATGCTGCAAGCATGCAGTAGATAAAAATACTTCATTTCTCGGTTCTATTGGATAGCGGAAGACCATAGAATAACATTCAATTCGACGATTGAAGTTGTATTTCGGCTGTCCGAATGTTTGTAGAATAAACAAAAGTTGTGAATTCCATGAATTAAGAGATTTCAAATGAATACAAAAGTTGGAGAACGTTTATAGAGTAGTTTATTAATATAAAAGAGAGAATGCACATTTGCGTACACATAGGAGACATTGATGTGATTCATTGTGTCATTTAACCCACGCTTTGCAGACAAATACTAAATGATAAAACTCGTTAGCGTAAGGAGCACAGTTCGGTACTGCTCTCCACATTTGGCGAAACAAAGGAAGTGGATGGATGAATATGATCTTCCTCGATCACAATACAGATTCGAAAGCAGATATTACACGCAATTAAAATTTCTTGTAAGAAGACTCTATATTATTATGCATTCGAATAAAGAAAAATGCTGATTCATAAAATTGATGAGGGTTATTCTGGAACGTGAAGTCATCGCCATACATGGAAACTGTTATTGCAATTCATTTGTTCAAAATACCAGTTTATTATTTTTCATCTAATATATCTCGTTGGAGTAAAGTTTTTGTCTCTCGCAAAACATTCTCATCCGTTTGCGATTTTTCAGTCTGTCGAAGCTGAGAAAAGAAAAATCGAATGACCAAGTCACGTAGGGAGTCTGAGAGATCGTGTGAGACGTCGTTGGGTTTTCTTTTTCTATTTTTCTTATCTCAAGCTCTCTCGTTCTTGCATCCTCGTGTGCCATTTACGAAGCAAACCGGTTTGCATTTTTTTCTTCTCTTTTACAAGACTCGGCTTCACGAAGAATGTTGATTTTTGCGATTTATACCGCTGGGAACCTAACCTACATCATTATCCAGATGAGCTGGCCAAACCACCACCAACAGTCCCATTTCCCCGCAATAGGCCTTGAATCGACTCAACTCGACTGTTAATGCTTTTGTTTCTCATTGTCCGTGCGAGATGATCATAATAATAACAATAACTATGAAGATGAAGATAATAGCGATGATAATATTTTATTTCATTTTTCGAAGCCTAAGTTGAATTTTCAGATTATTTCAATTTCGATACATGACAGATTTTTGTACTTTATTTATTTGATTTTCAAGTATTTTTTTCCTATCAAGGGCCTTCTTTTTTGTTCAATAAATCCTGGAATACAAGGATATTTGAATTACTTTCAAGGATAAATGTTTCTCGTACACTGTGTTTTGGAACATCATTCCTGCCACAAATGGAAGATAGAAACGGATTAAAATGGCCAAAAACCGACTTCGAAGTCAAACTGTTTGTGTTTCTTTGTACGCTGTTTTTGTTCGTTTTAATCTGTTTCTGATAAGATCCAGACCACGCGTAGAAACATTCGATATCGATAACAACATGGTTGGAAAATAGTTTTACGCAGTGTAAAAAATCTATTACCAAGAATTATTGTCGTACCACCTTTACTTTTCTTTCCTCCGAGTTAGAGGTAGTCGATATTTTTATAGAAAATTTCGCGTATAAAAATATCGCCTATCTCTACTTCGAGTACGATTATTAATTCTCCGTATTATAAATAATATACAATTCGAATTTCTCCGAATCAAGATATCATTCCAGGGCTCCAATTCAGGTACTTTTTCCAACGAAATCACCCAATCACATGATCTTGTTAGTTAGAATGACCAATCGGAAAAAGAAGAAATAATGAAGATAGGACCCCTACCGCTCCTCCCACTGGTGATACAAAACAATAAAAAATCAGTAGCACGATTTTCGAAGATAAAAAAGGAACAGCAATGTTCTAAATTTTCATAGTAAGTTTGGTACAGTCTTAATATCTCGACTCCTGTATATTCCGAAAAAATTTGATTGGGCTATCTTACTAATGTCTTAAAGATCCTAGAAGACGAGCCTATGAAAAGTTTTTGTGAAATTGAAGCTTTGAAAAATTAAATTTCAGTTAGAATATGACCTGAATTTAAGGTGATACCAGCGATCCCTGCTGATGCAACCCGCCATACAAACGTACCGACTGAGTCAACATTTTCTCAGCAAGAATACTCTGAACTGAATTCATGAAGCTGTGTAGAATTTTCAGGAATCGATCTTCAATCCTTTATCTACTGCTGTAGATCGCCCGAATTTTGAATTTCGAAAAAACAGTTTGTGTTATCGACTGAGGAAGAAATGTTTCTTCGAAATTCAAAATTCGGGCGATGTACAGCAGTAGATGAAGGATTGAAGATTGATTCCTGGGTGTTTGTTTTATTCCATTTTATTGAGCCATCTGTGAGTATTTTGGGTAGACAGATCTAGTAACTCTAATCTACTAGATGCCCTGAATGAAGGAATGAGCATAGACTTGACGTAAATGTAAACATCAACGCAATCGGGATGCGCGGAGACACAATGGAAAGTTTTGCTCATACATCTTATACGCCTTTTACGCCTTGTGCCTACTGTTTTAAGGGGTTATATACAGTTAAGGGGCGCAAAAAAAGCGATTTTTCAAACATTTTTCCTGAAAAGACAGTTGAATTGATTATTGTAAAAATTTACACATAATGAGATAACTTTGACTTGTATTTTAATATTTTTTATTTGTAAAAATAATGATTTTGAGAGGTGTTATAGCTGATATCTCGGAACTAACTCTTTTAAAATGAAAAAACCAAATGGATTTCGTTAAAGTAATGCATAATCTAGTGATGAATCGAAGGAATAAGCAAAATAAAATTTTTTGACAAACTGGCGGCTTCTAAAAGAAAAAATCGATTTTGCGCCAAAATTTTGGCCTTAAATTGTTCATAAAAATAAAAATCTTCATCGGTGAGAAGAAACCTTCGATTAATTACTGAAAAATATAGTCAACAAGCTCGTGTTGAAATTTGAGACTGATCGGTCCAGCCGTTTTCGAGAAATCTTGGTCACCAACTTGAAAGTTTCAAAAGCACTTGACATAGAGTAACAAAATTTTACAAATATGCGTGTCACTTGGACAATAATCGCCGAATCGACTTGAAATTTTATGTGTGTATACTTGAATGTATGTAAATTACGAAAATGAAATTGAAAAAAAATCAATTTTCTGCAAATTTGAACTGTATATAACCCCTTAATGCATGCAAAAGTACTGTATATAACGATATTTTAATTTCATTGGAGTATTTTTAAATAGTGCGGTACAAACAATTTGGCTAGTACTACGGCACTAGTATTTCCTTAAGAGGATACAAGAGCGAAGGTGGCTCCATCTGATGGAATTCTTTCCAGACAACACCCAGACAGCACAGAAAGTTCTGTGAATTCTTTGAAAACATGCACTTGGTTCCGCATCTTTTGATTTTCGAGGAGTAGGTTTTTCAAATGTTTGGAGTACCTGCATTTTGGGTGCCCCTAAATACGTTCTTGAAACATTCTTTCCATCTACTACGCGTCGTTCTCGTAATGTTTTCCCAACGTACTTTCATGAGAGCTAAACTTCAAAAACATGTGCACAGCTTCGCACAACGTTATGGAAACCGTTATTGAACACGTTCCCAGAACGTCGCATGGTGCACATGAATAGAACTAACCCCGGACATTTGCACGTACCTGGGACACACATGTGACGTTCTTAGAACATCCTAAGGGGTCGTCTATAAACTACGTGGCCGATAAAGGAGGAGGAGGGATATTTGATTGGATCAAATAATATTCCACTGGATTCAAGTAAATTTCACTTGGAATCAGAGAAATTTTATTTCAGTTGATTCAAATTTCATCAGGGTCATATTTGCATGAAAATTCATTTGTTTGGATTAATTTAGTTGAACGTGAGAAATTAAATTGCCATGTGAAGGGGGAAAGCCAGAGAAAAGCCACGGTAGAGCTACATAGGGGGAGAGGGGTTAAAAAGTCGCAAGAACAGGGCTACGTAGTTATTCGTTATACGTTCTCTGTGACACCAAGCACGTTTTTTGAACGTTCAAAAGAACTCCTGGTGCTGTATGAGAAACACTTGAAACTCTACTCACAGAAAAGTCTGAAGACTTTAGAGAAGAATCTTTGAAGGTCAATAATCTAAGGTTGTATCCACACAGCATTATTGATAAACACAGTATTTCCACGTAATTTTTGCAATAAAAAATGTTGACATAATTGGTCGTTAATATAAACAGCTCTCAAAATGACTTTACAAATTTGATATTCCTGCGAGGAGGATTTGCGAATGGGCAAAATATATCATTGAAAGTGACACTAAAATCGATATTTCGGGAAAGAGGGACGACAATTTAAAGATCTTCCGGTAATTCGGTAGTTTTTGCAACATTGCCTCCCACTCTCAAGGTTATGTAGAAATTGCACACACAACCGATGAAATAAGAAGTAAGACAGGCCAATGGATGATTCTACAATGAATCATTTTTTCACCATTGAATAAGGCACGTAATATTACTTTTACTTTACTCAAAGGTATGTAAGAGTATACAAGTGTTGAGAGAAACCTTCACATACATGCAACATCAATGAAAGTACACGTAAAACAAAAGACACGTGCGATTATCCTGATAGTGTGTAATATTACAAACAACGCTCACCAGTAATCAACAGTCATTAAATTTCGGTATTGAAAAATATTTAAAAATTCAGTCACGAACGAAGAAACGTCTCCATGGTCGGGAACAATTCGGATGTTGTTCATACGAATATCCGTGCGCGTGTTTTTCATGCGAGGCACGAGGCATGGCCGAAAATATTTTTACCGCAGAAAACACGGTTAGCATACATGGTAGCCTATTAACTTCTAAGTAGCCATTGTTCTTACTAACCTACAACACTGTGCGTACTCATCAATTTTTGTTTCTTCATCGTCACAGAGCTACCAAAAATTCAATTTCCTTTATCGTTTTGAATTTTGATAAACTGTTTGATAATGTCGACATTCGTTATTCATGATTGTGAGAATTTCCATCAAACGAATAATGCGCTCTATGACCCAAGAAGCGAAAGATGCCCTATTTCCGGAGATAACTACAAGCTACCAGTCCGCGTGTGATGTCCGCTCTTTTGTTTTCATGCTAAATTGTGGGAATGAAACTTTATTCCTTCGCAGATAACGCAGAGAGGACTCGTGCAATGAGGTTTCTTACATTTCAAAATAATGGATTCGTTTTATGAAAATCAATTTTGATTCTTGTATTGTTTTCTCCCTGTCAGGAAAAGATAGAAACAAGTATTGCACAATCATTCTTATTGATTCTCTTTGGTTAAGGAGGTACACTTCAATTGCAAAAGCGTCATTTAAATTCACAGTAATTTCTATATCGAGGCAGTTTTTATGCTTCATAAATATGTATGGTTGAATTTCATGAATGTTCAGTTTGAAAGTTGAACGAACTTTATGTTATATTCCAACGAACCGAACAATTGGAAACAGAATAATTTATGAGAAAAAATATAAAATACATGATAAATAAATCGAAGGGAGCATTGTATGAGTTTCTGTAACAAAATTTCATGAATTTCAAACCGTTGACCTCTCGAAGCTTTGAGAGAGGAAATCGTTATTCTCTGCATTTTTCGGGAATCTGTTATACAGTGAAATTTCACTCTTTCCTCTCGGAAAAATCCACACTATAATTACATTTTAGCTATAACTAGGGCCAACCATAGGTCGCGCGAGATCCGATTTCCGATATTTTTGCGGGGCCACCAAGTATAGGCAAAAATACGTAATATTTATGAATTAGGTGGAGAAATTCTCACAATCGTATGTAATTTATACATAAATTATGTATAATTTTGAAAATTCTACTCAGACAGTGAAGTGCGAGGTTCGATTTGGAGGAATCGGCCCTGATTACAACCAAACAGTGAATAGATTTAGTTCTTTTAGCATACAACAGGGTCCAACGATTCAAGAGTTGAAACTTTTTAGCTGGAATAATTTTCAAGTTTTTGCGGCAGATACGGCAAATAGATTTTTCATAAATAATCAACCGGATTCATGGCTCGATAACTTGACTCCACGATCGTCGTGTAAACATGCCGGTAAATTGAGCGAACGGATCTCAAGAGATACGCACAATTGAAAACCGGTTGAACACGAAACTTAACTTTCGAAAATTCCAATATGACGTATAGGAGCAGTAATGTGTTTCTCTCGTCTCGTTTATAAAGATCGTGAGGATACTCGATGCAATTTCTATCAGTTCTTTCTTTACATTTACAGTTACTTATGTAACAGAGATACACGAGACTAGGGTATCTTTTTTTATTTCTCTCATCATCGATAATAAACAACTTTACGACCATCGCGTCTTGTAAATTTATATGTGTTTACGTAGCTCTTGTGTATCTTTGATTACTCATCGTGCACTTGAATTCTACGAAAGTGCGTTGGAATCACTGATTCATTTGTGTTCTTTTCCCAAGATAAATTTGAAATTCTCACAGTATTTTATATGAAGAACTATGTGGCAAGTTCATTTTCTTGATACATGTTTCTATACATATATACGTAATAATTGAGGAATTTTTCCAATGTATGATTGAAAGATATAAAAATTGATTCCTCGGAATGATAGCGAATGTTTGAAGTACATGTATGAGTTAAGCGCGAGTTTACTTATAAATTATTTCTCTTTGAATGTACTCACCTATCGCTCAGTTGCAGGGAAGAAGAATCCACGTGAGGTTTGCCCGGAGAAATAGTAGGGCTTGGCTCGTTCGTATTTATCTCTTCGCGTTCAACTGTAATACAAAAAGCAACAACGATGAAAATTTAATTTCAACTGGATTAATATTATCATACAATTTTCATACCATATGAGAATTGATCTTCATCCTCCACTTTATCCATCAAGTCTCGAAATTTGTTTATCGGCCCAGTATTCAACCTCCACTGATTTATTTCTTCGCGTAATTTACAGATCGAATCAGTTTGATCGGTATCGATCGAGGTGGTTTCGGCTTTTGACTCTAAATAATCGGTATCTTCTTTTCTATTCTCTACAAATTTTTTCAGCGTAAAATCATTTTTGGTTCTCGCACGAAACATGTTTTTGGATGAATTGTTCATTAGAACATCCTTGTTCTTCTCTATTTTAGAACTCAATTGCTTCTTTGAATACGGTTTTTTAATGCAATTGGATCTGTGTTGAAAATATTTCGTGCTTTCCATAATTTCATTTGGTTTTCACTGCGAGATCAGCTTCGTTCACCTATCTGCAATCTGAAATTCGAATGGAATGACAAATGATCGAATATTAATAGAAGATAAAGTCGCTGGTGCACAGCATAGAAATATCGCATCCCTATCATCAGGACTAGAACTATAATGTCGCTCCATGTGATTTCATATAACACTTGTATCAAATTTCAATCGATATTTTATACGAATTTTATATAAAATCACATTGAGTCACGTTATAGCCCCAGTCCTTATCTATCATAACGCGTTTTACAGGAGATTTTCAATAAAAATTCTTTCTGGAGGTCCTTTTGATAAAAATACACAGAATAGGATTTTGTGTCATAAATTCTCAATCATCGACATAATTTTAGTTGCTGTCAAACTGCATTGATAGTCGGATAACAAAAATAAAAATTATTCAAAATATATCATAGATTTTTGAAAGATATCTTAAGCAACACAGTTATAATAATTCAAGAATTCTGTCCCTTGATAACCCTATATAAGATTTCTTTAAACATTGGTGCTATGCATATAATGATGGAGATTCATGAAAAACATCAAACCTCTTTCATATAAAAAGTATCGAATTTTTATTGAAAACTATAAAAATTATATATTTCCTATACGAAAAGAGATCAATCTTTTTCAAATATTCCCATGATTAGTGCTATATGAGTTATTCGCTCAATGTTTTATTACAAAGTTAATAAATTTTGTTTTTTATGCTCAAACAACATAGAGTCTAAACCATACACAACAACCACTGCTGAATTACAAAAGAGTTCGAGAAAAGTTCTTTTTTGAGAACTCAGTACTCTATTAATTCTTCACTGTCAAACAAATTTCGGTAAATTTACCGAGATTTGTCAAGAAGCAATTAACCTGATCAGAGTGAGTGATTAGGTGCAATTCTCTAACATTTGCACGGCAGAAAGAAAATAGATGAATCCACCATGTGGGATGACAACGCATCGCTTCAAGTCTTGAAATGAAAATTGTTACAAAATTTTCGTGTGGTAAAATTCTTTGTATTTTTTCCTGGTAATTTTTCTGAGTTTTCTTTTTGGTTATTTGTCGCCAAAAGGAAGAAAATTTACCGATTGTGTTTTACGGTGTACCGAAAATACTTGTCAGAACAGGTGTGAAGCTGTGAACGGTTTTCGTCTCTGCTTTCTAAATTTGAAATAGTGAAATCTCATTGATTGCGATGAAAAGTTGACCTTTGCAAAATAATGCATATACACCCCAGAATCAGTGATTATCAACTGATCATCAAAAGATTCAATTAGTGAGAAACATTTTCAACTGCACCATCAGTGACTATTCACTGATATTCATGAAGCTGAAACTGGCAGCCGTAAGGCTAGCAGCCGATTGTCATAATTTTTTACATAAAATGTTTATTGAAGATTTAAGGATTTGAAACATTTAGCGGGATGCTACTTAATCGATTTCTGGCATGGAAGATGCTTTAACAACATTGAATAAAAAATTACAAGAACTGGCTGTTAGCTCTACGGCTGCTGGTTTCAGCTTCATCTGATATTCAGTGAAATCTTACTGATCCTGATCCTAATCAGTGGTCAATCATCAACTACAAAAACAATGAGATTTCACTGATTCAAATGCAAGGAGTCGAAATCCGGTTGAAAACTGACGAACTTTCTACGCGATTTTGTCCGGAATCATCAAATTGAAACATCCTGTCCAAACCTGACAGGAAAATTTTACTGTAAATTTTGTGGGGCGAAAAATTCACTCCTAAAGAATGAGAATACTGTAATTAAAATTGTTCCTCGCTTTGTATAGCAGTGATCCCAGAATGTGAGAGGTGGAAGCCTCCACCCAGTTATAACCAGGGGGGGGGGGGAGAGCTGATAGGATATTTCACCCCGGGCCTGGAGTCTTCGAAGGGGCCCAATTTTTGCCCTCAGTTTCTCAATGGATAGAATTTAGGGATAATATGTACGCAAAATTGCGACCTGCCAATTGATTTACCTCGGGTCCAGATTTCCTCTCCGCGGCCTTGTCCATGCAACCTTCCCTGACTATTGCAAGCTCATCGCACGTGCAAGTGAAATAACAAAATCCCCCTGCAATACAGGGTAGTCACTGACTACCCTGGTATCAACAGGTATACGGCGGGAGTCACCAACTCCCGTATTCTGGAATCACTGCTTTGAAGAGTGAAAATTCATCCTTTAAAAATGCTCAATCCAAGAAATTTAGAGAATATCGCGGTTTTGAGTTCTGAACAAAATCGTTGTTAAATTCGCTGTCAGTTTTCGACAAGATGATTCAATCATCGGATAAAACTATACATTTCCAGGCACAAAAAACGTTCAGTTGACAAGTATTCCAGCAGGGAAAAATATCGAATGGCGTCAGACAAAAAGGGGACAAAAATCGTACTCGAACGAATAGAAACGAAGCGAATCGCAGGGCCGGGGGAACAGTTTTCAGTGGCGTGCCGAGTAGAGAGTGGGGGTAGCGGAGAAAGATTGCCGAATTCGGCACGCCAAAAAAAAGTTGATGAACCGAGTATTCGGTTGACGTACCGAGTTTTTGTTTTGTCTAATTTTTTACGAGATTTTTAGGAGAAGAGGGATTCCCGTGGCAGGGTGGCCAGTGGTCAGAGAAGTCTACCGAAATGGGTCAATTGCGTATTTGGTTAGAAAGGAACAACCAACCCAGATAACATGTAAGCTTGTCATAAGCTTGTCAGACTTGTCACTCGATTATTTTTGGCTTGTTAGTGACAACCTTGTCAGTGTAAGGTTGCTACAACTCTGCTGCAAGGGTTTTGTAAGCTTGCACTCTTGTCATGTGTCAACTAAGAGTCTTATGTCAACTTTGTCACAAGCTTGCCTGACAACATTGCAGCAAGGTTAAATTACTATCTGGGAATGAGGAAATGACAAAATTCCAGGCCTGGCCACCCTGCTGTGGATTACCTAAAAGCAATCGCTGATGGATTCTCGAAAAATGATTGTTCTCCAACCCTTTTTCTCAAAATTCTTGTTCCCAAAATCTGTTTCAAAAAAAGAAATTCAAAATTTGAGTTCCCTAGCGACGTAGATTAAGTCTCATAGAATCATCAGTATAAATTTCAGATTATTTTATGAATTCAGTTTCGAGTAATTTGATCGAAGAAAGTCGTGCTCGGTCGGTAAGCTGGTATCCTCTTAACGTGTTACGAGCGTCTAAACTCACATTACAAAAAAATCTGTGCATCAATTCACAATATCTGTCCGTACATCATTGCTTCATCCTGGTGGAAAAATTTCATTGAGAACCTCTGGAATTATAGAAGCGTTGATAGTTTATCTCAAAATTTCAGTGATTTTCGGATAGGTTCAGAGTTTTTTTTAGAGACATTCATAGATATATTCAGATAAATTTTCAGCAAGAAAACGTCCCAATAAACACCGAAGATCTTGAAGACATTTTTTAGATACACCGAAAACATGTCTTTTAGATATCTAAACGATGTCACAAGGAGTGTCAGAAATCTGTCTTTAAGAGGATACCAGAGTTACCATCGGAGCAAGTGATTTGCAATAAAATACTCGAAACTCGGGAAACAAGTTTTTTTCAAAATCTTTTCTTTCGAAATTCAAAATTCGGGCTTGATACAGACGTAGATGAAGACTCAAAGAATCATTCCTGGGAATATTATTGAATATTTCGTTACAAAAAAATTTGCCGAATGGTAACTCTGGTGTCTTCTTAAGAGGATACCAGCGTTTACCATCAGAGCACGTTGGTTGGAAAAAGACGGTTCATACGATAGGAAGAGAGGTCCGAAGCACACGCTGGTGGTCTCTTAAGGTATTTCTGAAGGACATCTTTTAGATGTCAAATCAGCATAGTCTAAAAGACATCTTGAAGGAGTTTCTGAATGATATCTGTGCCACATCTTAAAAATTGTCTCAGTAAGAAGGGCAAAAGTCATCCTATGTTCTTCTAACAGAACTCATTAGTGATCCTTTTGCGCTGTCTGGGATGTCTTAATGATTTCAAGAAGACATCTTAAAGACATCTAAAACACATCTCGAAGATATTTAAAACGTATCTTGGAAAAATCTAAGACGTATCTTACAAGAATCAAAAACATATCTTGAGACATCTAAAAGATGTCTCCCACATATCTAAAACATATCTTTTGCAAGAGCGTTTTGAGATATCTAAAAGTTGTTGACATTTGTTGCATAAGACATCTTTTAGATGTCAAAAAGATATCTCCACAAAAGTCTTCCAAGACATCTTCCATGATTTTAATAGATATCTTTTTGTTTGTTGGAGTGTCCACCAAGCAAGAGTTTTTGAAAATTTTTTAAAGATTTTTCGAGTTTTTCAAAGTTTTTCAGTGGAATTTGGAAATATTTTCAGACATTTTCGGATAAATTTTTTTCATCGGGATAACTTCTCAAGAAATGCTGTACAGAGAGATGTTTTCAATCAATGTACGTACCCATGTGTGTATGGACCATTGGCCCAATAATGGACCAAGCCTGGCACAAGACCTGCCGAGACATGTCTTGAACAATTTATCAAACTTGGCCCAGGTTTGGGAATGATAAGATCAGGACAAGCTTGGGCCAGTGGTTTTGCCAGGCCCGGTCCACTTTATTTACCAAGCATCAACCAATGCTTCTTTGATCGCAGATATGGATGGTAAAAGTAATTGATTCATATTTCAGTTCATGACTTTCTCCCTCAGAATACCGTACATGAATTATCTTAAAACGATAGAAAAAATATGACAAGACTGGGACAAGCTTGTATGATCATTGAAAAATTTGCGTTCTTTGATGTTCCAATCAATTTTGATTCTATTGTTGAATTATGCTCAAACTATACCATAGTGTGTAGGATTAATTATGGCAGGAAGATTCCCCAAGTCTTCAGCCATTGTAAATTCAAAATTCAGTCAATATTTATAAACATTGTGCCCCTCATGTGGGCAATATTGGCACAATTGTTCTCAACGAATGCTCGATTTTTACACTTGTGCCAAGCTTGTACCAAATGTAGTGGCCATTCCAAAAATATTAACAAATGTACCATGACTTACTATCCATTGGGAACAACGGGACAACCATGGAACAATATTGGGCCAATTGTTCTTCACGGAGGTTTGCTTCTGACATATGTGCCAACCTTGGGACAAGCTTGGTTTTTTTTCAGTCTTGGCAATACCTGCATGGGTATTTTTACGAAGTTTGGTCCGAAAAAATTGATGAAATCCCAGCCGCTCGTATTCCCGCAATGAATTTAATATCCCTAGTCTGAAAATTCTATTGAATCGACTGATCATTTCATTTTTCTTATGGATGAGAATTAGGTTTCTGCATCGGAATCAATAGGAATTAATCGGTTCAATGGTATTTTTTAACCAGGGATAAATATGGTGGAGAACATAATATACCCATACAGCACAAGAGTTCCCACAAAGAGCTCCCGTTATGCTAATCAATATGTATTCATTATGAATATTTTGAATTCAAAAAGAAATTCTTAATGAACAACTCAATTTTCATAAAGAATTCATATCGAGATTTAATAATGAATTCTGCGGGCATTCAATACGTTTTCATTTTGAATTCATCATTGGCCACATGACGGGAACTATTCAAAAGTTATTTGGGAAGTTTTTATGAATTCAAATTGATCATTTGTGCTGGTTGGGTTATATTCATGATAAAATATATTGAGAAAAATAATCATGGTTCTAAAATGATGACAGATTTCCATAGAATAGCTCTGGTGATTTTTCTGTGCTATTTGAATCATACGATAAATTTTCTATTCGGAAAGTTTTCTTCGTCTTTGAAAAATGTCCTTATTTTTTTTTCAAAACATGGAAAAAATTATCCCTGGTTTGGAAAACCCATAAAATCCACTCGAATTAAGGGAGTGCTCTAGTCGATTTTTTCACCAAAAAACTACTGGTTCGTTTCAACCATTTTACGTCGAAAATATTCAATCAATTGCATTAAACTTTGGATCAAATGATTCAGAATCAATCAAACAATCCGGGTCTGGTTTGTTTGTCGTTCAACTAACTCGTCATAAATAATTAGAACGAAATTTCGTTATCAGCCAATAAGAAACCTCTATTCAGTTTTTTTTATATTATAACAAATATATAATCAATGTACAATTATTTTGAGATCAGAGCCAGCATCTCTGATTTATTCTGGATTTTTTGATCCGAAGGTCGATGTAATTAATAGAATATTAATGACGTGAAATGGTTGAAACGATCTAGTAGTTTTCTAGTGAAAAAATCGACCAGGGGATTCATTATTCCCTGCAAAAGTTACTAGATTCCAAATTTCTCCCCCCAGTTTTCTCAGAAACGAACACATGAAATGAAAAATAATGAGTAGCTGCATTTTTTTCAATAGCCTAAGAAGATGCACCTGCTCATTAAAATTGATTTTATTCATTAATTACTGAGAAAACTGGGGGGAGAGATCTAGTAACTTGGCTTGTGGTGAATCGCCTTAAATCTTATGGAATTTGACAAGAACTTTTTCCAGGTTTTAATAAAATTTGACAAGATTCAGTGAGTTTTCCATTAAAATAGCTCATTGAATCTAACCATACCTAATTGAAAATTCCCAAATTGGCTTCAACCAGAACATTCTAGAACATTCCATTAGATTTGGTAGGATCCAATAGATTTCTTTACCAAAGAATGAGAATGTTGCAAATTTGTGAAAATGGACAAGGAAAATAGGATCTTACAAAAATTCTGCTTTCCATATGAAAAATTTTCATCCGTAGTCAATTTGAAAAACTCATATTTTTCGTCCTTTTTTCTCTTTGTCCGTTCTTACTCTCTATTCAAACCAAATCAAAATAAGAGAAACACAGGACGACACCTGTTTTATGTACTTCCTTCGCGGTAACGATAACATGTGTTCAAATCCAACCGTTTTTGCCTCTCTTCATGAGAACTATAAGTGGGTATATATACGATTTTTTTCTGCTTTGATTATATTGAAACAAAGTTTTCAATAAAATCATCCGTAGAGAAAATAAGGAAGCTAAGAACGGTGTGCAAAACAAGCTTCTTCATACTAATAAATATAGTATAATTTTCATTGATTTATCATAAACACAACTATTCCAATTCTGGATTCTCAGAAATTTATGACAATAAATCAAACATTTCTCCAAATATAAATACAACTCATTTACATGTTGTGTCCTCTCGTAATTTTTTTTTTTTAAATATTGAACATAAAAAGTAACTTGCATTGCTTTCGACATTACGGTTGATCAATTTTTTTGTTTTGTATAACTAACGAATTTAACCGAACTGACAAAAAATCACGCTTTAATTTTTCTTAAAAGGATTTGCAAGCTTCAAAGAATTCACTTACATTTCGATGATTGTCCTCTCAAATGTAAATACACGAATCCAAACCAAAATCCTTTGAGGGTTTCAAGTGTAAACAAACCGGGAACAGTTCAACAATTATTAAAATGCGTTCCGAACCCTGATTGTTGTACCCGTTACATGCACATGTGCTCAACCAGCTTGTTTTGTATGCCTTTTCGAACACCTTGATTAACACGGCATGTAATTCTGTCGAGGGTTTCCAACCTAACCTCAATGCTTCATGTATTTTCAAAATCCTTATAAACATAGTCTCAATTTAATTCAGGGTCAGTGGTAAAGAATGAGCTCCTGCGTTTAATTTCATCAATTCATATATTCGAAAATTTACCGTTGTTGATTAATTAGTTGTCAACAATGCAAGTTCCAGCAGATGTGGATCCTGAACAAATAAGAAGTGTGAGTATATTTGTTTCATATAATCAATTTCCACGGATCTCTCAGATCAAACGTTTGTTTATTTTTAGTTTAAAGAATTTTTAACTTCGTACAACAAGTTATCAGAAATTTGCTTCATCGACTGTATATCTGACTTCACTTCAAGAGACATCAAAACCAAAGAAGAGAAATGTGCGCTCAATTGCATGGAAAAGTATTTGAAGATGAATCAGAGGGTATCTCAACGTTTTCAAGAATTTCAAATGGTTGCTAATGAGAATGCAATGGCAGCAGCAAAACAGTTGGAGCGAAAATAATAATGTCATAAGTTTCTGTTATAATTCTTTGCTGAATATATGAAACTTCCTTGTGCTGTAAAAGAATGTTCTGCGAGTACCTGTACAATGGTCGAAAGGTAATATTATCTTCAAGTGTTATATGGAATCAATGAATTTATTTGTATATTATGGATCTACGTTGCTATTTATGTAAATAGTAATATACGTTATGTGTGGAAGCATAAAATAAAAATCTTGAATAAAAGATCATGTTAACTCCTGTTCGTGTCCTTGTTCTAAGCATATTATTCTTTTAATATTCTGTATATCATGTTAAATGCGTGATGATATTTGTAACATCGACGATTTTTTGCGATCTCTTATGATGTTCAAAGTACATATTCCATTGAAAAGTGAATTCTTGCAGTTTACTACAGGTTATCCACATTCTGGAAATTCTAACAGAATTGATTAACCACAAATCCACATTGGATGAAATGACCACTGAGATGCATAGCGTTTTCAAATTGTGGACATCTTGTTAGTATGATGTTAGCACTTATATCTCTTAACACACATTGATATTTTGTAAAGAATTACATCATTTTGTTCAAAATTTGGACGTCATTTTGATGCATCTTCTCTTTGAATATCATCAATTATTGATTATACTAAAATTTTCAATAGATAGCAGAGTTGAACTATGGTAATTGTGTTTTACCATCCAAAAAATCATCATGATTCATCTATAATTGAAGAACTGGAAGGTGTCTTAATATTCAACTTGCATTATATATATATATATATATATATATATATATATATATATATATATATATATATATATATATATATATATACATGTAAATATGTATATATATTTTTTTTTTATTATAAAAATATATTTTTTTATATACATAAAATGATATAGTATCATACAATTATTTAAATGGTAATCTACACCTTTGTTAGAAAGAAATCAAGAATTTACCCTCGAATATGAATACTGCGCAGAATTTTGCACAGTAATGTAATAAACAATCTACTTCATGCATAACATTAGACAAATTAACTTGATTTAGAATGTCCAAAGTTATGAAGATTAATTTTATTGTGGAGTTCGGCATCCATGCTATTCGCTTCCCACTCGAAATTCGATAAATTACATTTATTTTGTGACGAATCCGTTATCGGTGGTAGATTCATAACCTTTGCACCAAGATTGGAACTCGTAATTTGAAGTTCCTGATTTTTTATTATGGAATCTGGATTTGGCGAATTTGGAGGAGTTTTTCGAAGTCTTTTGTAATCTGAATATCTGTTGAGCGGAACTTGATCCACGCAAACAGCTTGCGTTGTATGACGTGTTTTATACAAAACAGGACAACTTAAATCACCTTTCAAACTTAGACTGTATAAATTAGCGAGTCTGAGTAATTTTTCTCTTTCAGGTTGCCTCATTGGATGTAATTTCAATTCACTCTGAGTAGGATCTTGCAGGAATCTTGACACTTTTTCATTTGCCGATGTAATGATGGAATAACCAGGTTTGTTATCAACATGCCTACGACCAGCTCGGATTTCTCTACCATTGAGACCTTCTCGGATCAACTGAATCCTCTGTTTGTAATTCTTTCTTGTTTCATCTGGCCCCAAGTGCTCGAAATTTCCTTGTAGCATTGCTTGAAGAGTAGGGTCGGTGGAGACTTTATCTTCATTTGTACTGTCCGCATCATCCCACCAATAGGATTCTCCAATCCAATCTGATTGCTCATCATCTCCTGAAGTTTGAAAAACACTTTATTTATTCGTTTCTAAATGCCATCTTTTTTCAACATATATATCATACATATTGCACAGAAAGTTTAACTTTTCATGCTTGTAGGATGGAAGGGAAGAACCTTTTCTCTCCCTAGGGGGGAAAGTGTGCGCAACTTTTATTCCTTGATTTTAAGAAGGACAGAAAGATAGATGAATGATTAATTTATTTGTGATTCAGGACTAAACATCATGTAGTCCAAATCAGGAGACAGAAAGATATAATATTCTAAGTAAGTTCAAATTCTAGTGTGAAAATAATCATTGAGATGGGCTCTATTTCAAAACATCGATGTTTGTTATACATAACTTTTATCGAATTTTATAAAATATCTGATTCCTATCAATGTTTTATAAAATTCGATGCAGATTAGATATAAAAACATTGTCCATCCACTACATTACACAGTCCATTACGACTCGTAAGTGCCGCACTTTCCTCCCTTGATACGTAATGTACTATCTCAAGAATTTTTGCAATTAGATTTACAAGCATTGTCTGAAAAGATTTAATTTGTAATAATAAAGTATGAATTCCGCAAACTATTGATCAACTAGATGCCAACCAGCAAATGATAGGGACATGAATATGAGGAAAAATTTAAGATTTCGATTGGTCAAATTTAATTTCCTGCTCAAACTTTTGTACCCATAATCTTACCTTCACGATCCTCGTCATTTGTTATTATTCCAGCTTCAGAATCACTAGATGAAATACTTGAACTGGATATTCTTGAACAATCCATAGCATCCTCATCCTGCAATTTATCACGATTTTTAGATTTAGAATATCTGTTTGGTCTTGGAGAACGCATTTCGCAATCGGTTGAGCGTTCTCGGCAAGATCTTTTACGTTTACCAAACCTAAAATAAAAACAGTCATTGCGTGAATGATAAGAAAATTATAGTATTGTTCCAAAGATGTTGGAGTATTTGAGAATCATAATGCAACATACCATAATGCTCTCAATCTATTTTCGCCATCATTTCTGAAAACCCGCTTTTTCTTTCCAATATTGTTCGATATAATCGTTACAGATTGAGAAGTCGATGGATTGGAATCTGAATCGATAGCCATTCTTTTAAATTTTCTCTTCCGTCTTGTATTTGCTCGTGGTACGAAATTCTCATTAACGGAATCACTCTCAATGTTGCTGACGTTATTTAAATTTGAAAATCGAGCAAATCGCTTCGTTTGATTCGTATCATCGCTGTCCGATTGATACTTAGAAGTGGATATAGTCGGAGGAATTTGAGTATCGCAAATGGATGATGAACTATCGTCCGAATTCTTACTGACATTCAAAGATGCTGTGAGAGGTGTAAAATTTTGTTTTATTATTTCTTTTGATTTGATAAATTTACAAATTTATAAAGAGAATTTAACGATTTCAGAACTCATCTAACTCGAATCGCAATGAAATTGACTTTAGTTACTGTTTCATTTGGATTTGAATACTTTATTTTATTATATAGAAAACAAATATTCCTCAGAACATGTGCTTACACTTACGAATATTTCCTGTTGAACGAGCGCGTCTTCTGATACCCCATCTTCGTCGCAAATTTGCGCTGTTACTGCTTTCTTCAAGAGCAACAGTTAAATCGTGCACAAGTGCCTCCATTTTTACTCTTAAATCTGTCGGTACAGCTTTGAAAACACGCTCCATTTGAAGAATGCAGTCTTTTCTGAAAAAACAAAATGATATACAAACATATTATTTAACGTATCTCAAATATGGCTATGCTAGTTACACCCACCCAAACTTTTTCTAACAAGAAAGGCATTTTAGATTACTAAATTTAGAATAATATACTGGAAAGTAACACTATTTTCTTTTAATAACTCATGCTCACCACGTTAGGTTTAGATTTTAAAGAGAATTTGTTGTTTCGTTGAAATGTGGAGGTAAAAGTGGAAGGATTCAATAAAAATTTCAAACGATTGTTATTAAATTAGGTAAAATATTGATTCGACAAAAATTGTATATAAACTATATACAGTTACTTCTTTGTATGTACAAGTATTTGTTGAAAATTGTACAAAGATTTTATTAAAACTCTATTGATTCAACACAAACAAAGAATTCTATACAATGTATATACAATTTTGATATAAAGTATCTATAGAATATATAAAAATTATTAATAAATTCTACAAGAATTCTATACAGTAATTTTTTAGGGAACGAACAGCAGAAGCGATCTGATTGAAATCTTTTGTTGACAACTGGAAAGTGTTTGATTAATGAATACAAATTCTATAAATGAATAATTTACTTTCAAATACTCCAATCATAGTATCAGAGTAAAAGTTATATCACATTGAAATACAAATCACTGAAAACAATGTTTTCCAAAACTTTATTGACAACATCTAAGGTTAAATAGAAAGCATCGATTATATGTTAGTACTTCAGGGAACCTGTATTCAAACCCCTTGTACACTCTAATTTAACCTAATGATCATAATTATATTTGAAAACAATTGTCAGGGATCCATGAATTGTATATATTTTCAAGTTTTGAAAATTTCATTTGGTGAAAACCTAGTTGAATCTACTCATCGCTATTACTAATCTGACTAATGACGAAAAATATTCATGGTCTCACATTATTGTATATAAATAAAATCTAAAACATTGGAATCATTGTTCTGATGTACATAAAATTCATTCTGCTATTTACAATGCAAAAATTATGCTCAATCAAATATATGCCAAGGTTATAAAAGTAAAATGGAACTAATGAACGATTTCGTAACAGAGATTCGGTAACTCATCAATATCTGTAACATTAAAACAAAAATATTTATAATCCCAGCTCTAGAATTTTCATAAAACAGACTTGTGAAATGACATACAAAAATTTTCTAAATCTCATGGTCTAATGGAGACATATGTACAATATTACAAAAGAATTGACAAATTGTCACTGTAATTGAGATATCAATCAAAAATACAAATTGTTTTTTAATATCGTTATTCGACAAGAAATATGATAAATATCTTCAGTAATGAAATAATCAAAAGAATATTACTGGAACTCTAAGCAGACAAAGAAAACATACCATATCGACATGTTTGACAAATACGTGATGTAAACAAAAGTCCAACTCACCTTGTTTATTAAATCGCGCGAAAATAAGTTTTGGATTAAATGGGCATCATTTTCAGATAATATTGAATAATTTGGTGCACGGTTGATCTTCTTGAACAGTGACCTGCAGTAATCACAAAGAATTTGTTTAAATTTATCAAGTGAATTCGAAACCATCTACTGTGCATATATAAGGTGAACCTATAAAAACCTTTGGAACAGTTAACTATTCGTTTAGTGCATACAATCTCTTTATGTAGGCAGTAACCGTAAGTGTATATTGCAATACAGGTACGTTCATAGCTCCGCAAGTTTCATACGATGAATTATTTTATTCGTGCGATTAAAAAGAATTTTTCTCAATATTGTCATTGATCGCAAATTTGGATTCATGTTAAAACATAATCTTATCCCTTATTTGATGTAAACATTCGATTTGGAAATCCTTGTTTATATTGAATTGCGCATAGAAAAAAAAGTAAATTCGGCACAAAAACAAAGAAATGGCTGTGTTTTGAAGGGAACTTGCGTGTTTTCTTTCTCCTGATTGGCCGAGGAGACCGAAATCGATGAAATTAAGGTGAGTTTCACGCGTTTCATTGAAAACCGGCCTTGATAAAAAGTATATGCAAGCACAAGTTCCGGTGCGTGAGCATTTCAGAGACGCTCTGCGTGGCTCTGCGCCTGGTTAGGTAGAGTTAATCGAAGTTCTTTATCATTGTTTTTTGTCGGTGTGAATACATTGTTCGTATAGTCAGTCGGGTTAAAAGTGAATCGTTCGGCGAGTGTGGGTATGATTTGATATTGTGAGACATGTGAACAATCGCAACAGTGATTCAATAATATTTGTAATGTATAAATGGTGGGGAACTAATTGTGACAATCCCTGGCGGTTGTGTAAATAGCGTGTATAGTGTGTAAGAGAAGGTAAGTGGCGTGTGTTCGTATATTTGTGCGCATCCGCGAACAGATGAGCGCGGGATTGCATTATTGAGAGACAACCAAGTTCGAATACTCTAGTCATTGAACGAATTATCGAGTGATTTTGACTGTAAAAGAAGTTCATTATCATAAATAGTGATCATTCAGTAACAGAAACGAGTGAGTCCCAACGAGGGACGAGATGGATGTCGCCGACGTTAATGGCGGGAACGCCGATGCGGCGATTGAAAATTCTAACCTAGAAAATGTCGAATCCGAAACACCGGATTCGCAAGAATCGGAAGAAAAAGCGGGAGATATCGTTAAAATGGAAACCCAGGAGATGAACGGTGACATCAAAGCGTCACCGAAAAGGTCAATCTCTACGGTTGCGAAAAGAAAATTACGAAAATTCAAAGCTAATTCTACGAGTACCATTGAGACTGATTCATCGCCAAAGTTGAAAAGACGCAAGCGTAAATTTTCTGAACCTGACGATCTAAGTTCCGAGGAGTCTTCAGAATTCAATGGTTTTGATGCTCACGAAACTAGTGAAATTGAACCGCTTGGGACAAATGTCCTTAATAAACTTATCGGTATATTCATTATTCTTCACTCTTGTCCTTTTTTTTGATATTACTTTTTCTATAAATTTATTATTTGTTTTCAGAGGAGGCAGAGTTCGCCGAAGCTGTTGTCGTAGTACAACACAATAGACAATCTAGCGCCAAAACAAATTCTGATAGTAAAGAAGATAAAAACGAAGAAGAATTGTTCACCAATAGAATATCTCATGGAATGGATTCTACCCTTTTAGATGTAACCAAAATCAAAAGAGATTCGGAAACAGAATCGATCGATGTACCAGCCAATTTTGAATCCGATATGGGATCCAAAATGGAAGAGACATCTTCGATGTCTGCAAACAGTAGCCCGTCAGGTGTGTTACATAAACTCAAAGGAAACCTGATGTCCCGCAGTATTAGCCCTAGTACACCTGGCAGGCACAAGGCTGCGAGTGATATATCAAATCCTGCATATAAAGAACCATTTAAATACGGATGGAAACGAGAGCTAGTGTATAGAACTACTTATGACTCTAGTATGAAGAAAATGGCAGATATATATTATTATACTCCACAAGGAAAGAAAGTTCGAAGTTTTCGAGAGGTGGCTCAATATTGTAAGTTCTCTCATTATATTCTTATTTCTAAATCTAATTTTCATCATTTTATTTTCATTACAGTACATACAAAGGAATTGAATATTGATAATTTCACGTTTTTCAAAGAACCTATTGGGTTAAACGATCCTCACAAAGAGATCATCAGGGATGCTAAAAAACCCAAGGTTAGTTGATTATACTTTTGAAAATTAATTGAGAATTTTTATGATAATTGAACTCGATTGATTATAGGGAGTAGCCGTTGTAACTCCTACTCCAGCCAAAAAGAAATCAATTGGTAATAAAGTGAAAAAGAAATCTTCACCACTGAAAAAACAAGCAAAGCTTGACTCACCTGTGGTTACACCAGTCATAAAATCTGAACCAGTCGAGTCAGTACCAGCTCCAGTGCCTATTTTATCACCTGCATTGACAAAAACACCTACGAGATCACCAAAAACGCCGAAAACAGGACCCAAAGCTAAAGTGCCTCCTAAGAGAACACCTCAAATAAGTAAGTATTTTAATTAGTGTTTGACTTAATATCTGCGATACATGTCACTCCCATTTCACTTTCTACTATGTATATATATATATATTCCTTTCTTCATCAGAAATTAAAAGTGAACCAATTGAATTGCCTCCTGCGCCAACCAGTGTCCCAAAAAGAAATCAACCGGTGGTAGAAAAATCTTCGCCACCTAAATCCAAGAAAATATTAACGTAAGTCCAATGCATGTATATCTTTGCTATTTGCATGATACAAATTTGAGATTTTATACAGCAATTCTTGAAATGCCTCGTAAAAATTCACACTCAAAGTTAGGATGTTATCGGTTATAATGAAAATACCTCGTGTTTTACAAAAAGGTCCAATGAACAATTTACAACACATTCAATAATTGATTTTGACTATACATACAGATGATGGCAAATCTTATACTTTGATGCATGGTATTAAAATAATAAATTAAGAACGAGGCAGTACAGGAAATGAAGCTTTCTTTTTTTTCTCTTAATTAACACTCTTTTCCTTTCATAATTTTTTGTTCCGATTTTATTATTCCTTGATTTCATGAATCCTTCATGATCTTTATATTTTTATTTCCTGATTCCCTTCCCCTATCAACGCACGTCTTACAGGCCCAAAATACAAGAACCGTGCAGTATAAGATGTTCTACAAATATGGGATTAATACCAAGTTTACAATGTCGAGTTTGTCTCTGCTTATACCACCCTGAATGTGTTGACAGTTTGGAAGTGGGAGGCAGCGATGATTATACTTGCAAGGTAGGTGTATTAAATGTAAATAATTTTTATCAGCGATTTTGTTGGATAACGCCTGTGAAGCCCAACATTTAGTTCTTTTATAAAACTTGTTATGATTAATTTCAAAACGTGTCTCGGTATTCTGTGTGTTTTTACATGGATGATGCAATTTTGATAAATATGGAGTTTGATACATAGGATTGAATTTAGACATGTTTGAACTAGCGAAATGATTTGAATAATTGAATTATGAAAATTTTTGAAACGAAAGATTATTCCTTATGAAGTACTTATGAAAATTAGATCCTAAATATTGAGAATTTTATGGTGTGTTTTGGTTCATCTAATTGATATGTAAAAAAAAAACAGAAGAGCGAGTTGAAATAATTTAGTCTACAATCATGTTGAATTTAGTTCTTGATTGTATTTTTGAAAATTAAACAATAAAATTTATGGAGCATGAGATAGAAATCATCTTTTCGCTATGTATTCAAAACAAGTAAATCGATTCTGGCACTTGTTCGATTTTCTATAATCATATATTATAGTATGAAAAATTTCAAGTATGGCCAACTGAATTCAAATTCATAGAAAGAAATAATGCATAAAACAGCATTGTAGAGTTTAAAAAAAGAACATTTTAAATGAATTGATATTTATTTTTTCGTATAGAATTGCCAACAAGATTCCAATGAGAAAAAATCAGTCAATCCACCTCTAACGCCACCACCTCTGATTCCAATTAGTATGATGGGATCACATAATTCTAAATCAAAACATCAAGGCGCTTCTCCTCCGAAACTCCAACGTATCCCAAAATCTGGAGATAATGGAGATTCTCAGAATCAAAGTATTCAATCGAAGCTTGTTAAAGCGGCAACTCCTTCAGCTTTGATGATAGATAAGAGAGAACAGAACTGGTTTGCTCAAGCCGAAAATGAATTCATACAAAGCCATGACGGTACAATTCCTAAACCACCACAAAATATTGCTCTTTTGGCTGGCAAAAGATACATCGTTGTGCCTAAGAATAATGCCCTAGCGGTACAACCTGCAATTACGTCCAGGCCTGATAAAATTGGTGACAAAGCTCCTGTATTTCAAGATAATCTTTTCAATAATCTGCCGAAGGCTGCGGAGAATTCTAAAAATCTTCCCACCACCAAAAATTTGGATAATAAAATTATTGAGAGTGGTGTAAACAAAGAAAGTTTGACGCATGATATTTCTTCTATTACACCATCCGCCATGGAATGCAATGAAAAATCTGATAAATCTGACAAAAATGAGAAAACTGAAAATTCGAATAATGATTCGAACAAGAATTTTAGTACTTTCAATAATGATAAATCAAAGGGAGAAATGAACACTGAAGTTTTGAGTTCCATAGAAGAACTTGTGCAAACAACAAATGTAATGAATGGTGATAAATCTGAATCTTTAAATTCCAAAACCAACAATTCAAATGTAATCGCTGCGAATCCTGAAGAAACGGAAACAGGTTTACCAACTGAAATGACAGAAAATAAGTCGGAAACTGTGCATAATGTCAGCAAGTAAGTTTACTTTTTACGCTTAGGCATTATATTATCATCGTTATTTTTTTTTCAATTTTTTTTTTTTTGTATAAATATAATTTTCCTCCAGAAAGAAAATGAAAAAAAAAAAAAAGATAGATATTTTCATAAGTTAAGGCAACTCTCTTCTGAGGTTTTGGCAGTTGCTTTGTACATATTGTATTTACAAAAACTCTTTGACAGCTTGTAGTAGCTTGATTGATTTTACAGCGTAAGAATATAATTCAGTAGTATATTTAATTTATTTTTTAATATCTCTTATTTATTATTTGTAAAAATAATTTTTTTTCACATAAGACGATGTTCTGTACAATAACACAGTATATATTCAAATTTAAATTGTAAATGCAATATATACTAATGTTTATTATATTTGCAAATATGAGTTCAAAGTGAAAAATGAATTTGATTTTATCTTTGGATCGAAGCACACTGCCTTAGCTTCTTAGATATGCGGCCGAATTCTGAATAAATGAACCACAAGAAATTTAGTGGAAAAAAATTGCTCTTTGAATATTCTGTGTTTGTAGTATCAAAGTAACATAATATTGTACATAAACACACACAGAGGATAAATCATCATTATTGTCAAACCAAATATTTTACATTAATGCTACAATTGCAGAATCAGCTACTGATAAGTGCTTCAGTGGAAAAATCTAATTCATTTTTACTTTTTATATTTACAGATATAAAGACATGCGAGCTGAAAACAAAAAACCGTTTAGTGCGTTTTCCCAAACATCCCTCAGCTCCTTTTCCCCTTACCATTTCCAAATCCAGTTTTATGTTGATATTTTTTTTTATATTCTCCATTTCTAAAACTTTATATAATGTTTTATTCAATCGATAAGCGATTTAAAATGCTTTCAGCAGTTTATCAAAGTCTTTTTGAATGAAAGCATTCATCATATGTTATTGACAATGCTGTTGTAAATCATTGGTCCTTCGAAAATTTTTTTCTTCGATTGTTTTTTTCAAAGAGATGAAAAATTATCCAGAAGTACGTGGGAGTTTGATTAATTTTTGTTGTTTTGGTTTTTTCCAGAAGAAAGCAGAATCGGGAACTGGACCGACAACATTTTATGGCTTCTGTGTGTGCTGGTTACCATGCACTGTTACGTATTTTTCAATACCTCAAAGTTCAAGAACTACTTCGAGCTGCTCGAGTATGTAAAATGTGGAGAGATCTTGCCGCGCATCCTTCATTGTGGAAAACTGTACGGATGAAAAATAGTCAAGTAACTGATTGGGATGGCCTGGCGGAGACATTACAGAGAAGGGGAACTCAACATTTGGATCTCAGGAAAATGTTGGTAGCGGGAGAATCGGATAATATTTGGAAAAAATTCCTTACGGTCATACCGAGAGTGACCAGTTTAGTTAAATTGGAATTGTGTAGATGTCCCGTTATGGTGGTTGAAGAAGTTATTAAAAGTTGCCCACAGTTGGAGGTTCTCAGCGCATTGATGATAAAATGCGATTTCTTGAATTTAGAATCTGTTGGGAATCTTAAACGTTGCAAAGAGTTGAGACTCAAAGCTATTAATGGAATGTCCCTGCAAGAGGATCTTACGCCTCTTCAGGGATTAACCCAATTGACTCAATTGGTGAGTTACGACAATTATATCGTAGAGTTATCGAAAGTGTTCGAGTTTTTATTACACATTTTTCATTTTGCAGAGTTTGACATCGGTCAAGGAACTTGGAAAAAAGAAAATCGAAGTTATACAGTCATTGATTAATTTAGAAGCATTGGATTTAGGAGAATGTTCAGATTTTCCGGATAAATTTGGAACAACGGTGTTAATAAAATTGCAAAAACTAGAACGCTTGAGGCTTGAGAAGGGTCAAGGATCCTGTTGCACTTTTGATATTTTGGAAGGTGTGTCTCAATTGGAAAAGTTGAGCCAAATGGAATTGGTCAACTTTGACGTGAAGAATGGTTTTGACAAATATCTTGCTAATTGCAAAAATATCAAAAGGTTACTCATAATACCAACTTACATATCCCAATCTGCTACATCCAATAATATGGTGCTTGGAGGAGTTACCGAATTATCCAATAATTTGACACATTTTGTATGGGGTGTAACCTTGGAACTTCTGAGAGTCACAGAATTGTTCATCGACCAATGTAATTTTATGAGTAAGCAAGTTACCGGTGATTCTATACCAGTTTTGAAACCAGTTCCATGTTTAAAACTTATCGAAGATGTTGATAATGACAATGATAATCAAAGAGGTAAATGTTGAAAATAATCCACTTTTCACAATAATGTAAATATTTTATCAATAACATTGTATTTATTACAGGTAACGATAAACAATCCCAATTGACTAGTCCTCAAGTTGACATTTTACCATTACCACAATTACAAAAACTTCTTTTGACTGCGTTACCGAAAACTAGAGTGAAAATCTTGAAAATACCTTTTCACGCGACATGGCGTCAAAATATTTCGGATACTACAACGCAATAGAAGTATATTTACAGTGAAGTGTCTTAAGAGCTGAAAGCAACAAAATGAAATCAACTTACATGTGGCACAAATGGGTGAATTCCATTGTATGCAGTATCTACATGCATAATCTACTGTCCAGGGTTGGCTTCAACACTGAAAATTAACTTGAATCTTTATGTACCATGAGTTTTATGACTACATGACTTTTAACTTTTACAACGTATTGGTGCACGACAGCAGAAACAAATCGCAGTACGGGTTGGTAACATTACTATCATTATTTTTATATTTAATTATCGTTTTATGACGTTTTGTGATATTTACAAAACACGGGACCATTTGTAATATAACGTGTTATTCATAACTGAAAAGGAGCAAGCATTTTGTTGAATCATTTTTATTGGAAAAAAATTTTAATGAGTTTGAAAAGTTCAACATCTCATATCACTCAACAACACATATAAAAAGTTTTATATATTTTATGGAATTTTTCTGTGCCGTGTACCTACGTTGAAAATGCTAAATAATTTCTCACAAACGTAAATTTGAAGAAATATAGTCATCCGTGGGAAGAGATAGAAAGACATTTTAGAAAGAAGAACGACTACAAATGATTGTGAAGAATCGATCCAGTTTATAGTAGTATGTATAGTTCTTAAAATGTTTATTTCAAAACATTTAAGTCAATCTTTTTATTCATGCGATAATATTTGTATCTGAATACTACATAAATGGTGAAATCACGCAGTTGGTAAGAATTAATATTAAGCTGTATAAGATAATAATGTACACTATTCTACTTATACCTGTAATATATTCAAAGTACATGAGTTTTTCCGCTGCAAAGAAAACTATGATAAATTATCTTGTAGAACTTGTAATATAATTTTTATATTCTTATGCACAAGATATAATCAAATATATTGGTAATTAATTGGTTGATCCGTTTCTTTTTTGTCCAATATATGAAAATTATATTTATATATTATAATTATTTCAAATTGAGTAATTCTGTTTTTAAATCACATGTAAATGTATTTTTCTTTATTATTATTATTATTAAACTTTTGCAATCAAGTGTTGAAATAAAATAAAACTATATTTAATACTATATAAATATGAATGTGTACTAAATTCGAATTTCATTGAACGTTGACATTGAAGATGCCTGCTTTTCGACATTATCCTATGTATTGATAGATCAATAGGATGTGAATCATTTGTGATCATTGTATAAAAATTAGTTATATGTTTTTTTTTTACTTTGCAGCGTAAAAATTCGTTATTTTAATTTCATTATATTATGTTATTATAAAATCTCTTGTATATGGCTTTGCTTGCCTGTTTTCTTTTCTTTTTTTTTTCTTTTTTCATTCTTTAATATGAGTTTGAACATCTTCCTTAAGGTGACACCTGCGATCCCTGAAAATGCAACCAAGAATTATTAGTTAGAAAAAGACATGGTTATGCGTCGGAAAGAGATCTTAACCATCGCTGGTACTTCCTCAAGGGAATACATCGGCAAGGCATTTCGTATTAGCCATTGTATTGAGTTACAGAGCATCTTTAGAAATTTTGTATGAATTTATATAGTAGTTTTTACATAAAATGGCCAATACGAAATAGTTGAGGAGATACTAACACCGGGATATTGGCCAAATTTTTCGTGTAAGATTTAGTTGAAGCTCCGGCGCTAGTATCCCCTTCAGAGATTGTTCATGACAAATTATGCATCTCTACAGCACTTCTCTGATTCAAGTAGAGGTGTTGTACAGAACGATATTTCGATTAAATTGACATGTACGTTTGCCCGGGTCTTATCATAAACGATTTGGCTGCTGCCACGCCGTTAGTTTCACCTTGAAATGTGAAGAAACAGTAATTGGTTATATGAAAGAAAATCGCTTTTATTAATGATTCATCAATGAAGAGTACATTTTGTCTAGTGAAAAGAACCTCTCAAATTCTATTATAAACCGAAAAAAGAGATAGGGAATGAGGTGTTTTTGTCATTGCCATATTATTTTCTACTATTTCTCATAATTTCTTATCTCTTCTTTTGGGTATATGATAGGATTGAAAAAGTGTTTCGGTAGAGTTTATGAATTATTCCAAAAATTAGCCAAGAGATGGTTAAAAAGGTGCTTCTGATGATTAACTTGCTCAGACTGTTTTGCTAGTTTTTCACGCGGATGAAACATTTTGCAAGAATTCGAACTTTGAGGCATCACATTTCTTCTGTTCGTCAGAATCCCAACTTGAACTGAAGCTAAAACTCATTCGACATTCTCACTTTTGTTAGAGGCTTTTGAAATATCAGGGTTATAGATCTGTAAATCCTCGTTAGGAAAACCTATTGAAACTTTCCAAAATTCGTTTGATTTGATTGTAATGGATTTCATGGGGCTTTCTAATCGGAGAATATATACATGTACTGTACATATAGGGATAGCAATAATTTTAAGCTCACAATATCTTGACTAATACTGAAGGATTTAGAAGAGAAAGAAACTTGAAATCAAATTTTGATTCTGTATCAAACATACCAAGTGCGGCATTTCTTCGGTCAAGTTACCGAAAATTCGTTGGGAAGCAATTGACCCGATCACAGAGAGTAAAAATTCACAAATATTTGGGTAAATCTATTGTATTTTTGGATAAAATTGCTGAAGAATCTGTACATTCATCACAATGCTCTGGTACAATTTAACACAGTCACCACAATTCCAGTAACTTTTCAAAATTTTCATTCAGGTCAATTATTGCCTGAATTCACAAAGAATTTCTCGGTCAATTCCGTTTATATTCCGTGGACAAGAAAAATCCTTAAAATTTGAACTTGAAGAACAATTTTCATTCCCAATAATCGGTTGAGTTTACCAAAATTGAAATAATTGATATAAATGGTGCAACGAAGTCGTGAATCGTTGAACGATATACGAATTAGTAATCTGAAATTACTAAATTTTCCATTGTAATTTTTGATTTTATATTCATTTCAAAAATTTCGAAACCCATGTAGAATATATAAAATCGTTTTATCAGATTGTTTTTTTTTATTCATTCAAATTATTGATATTATTTGTAAAATTATATTTTTTTTTTTTAAAAATGATATCTTTAGGCTTTCAATTTGTTTATTTTTTACATAAAACATGTTGATACTTTTTTATGTCCTTAGATATACGAACTTATTGAATTTAAGCTTTGGAAATGATTTTGATTTTATTGTAAGATTATTTAAAGCATATTTCATTCATAATCAACAGCATATGAATTATGAAATTCCCAGTAGCTTAGCGACAAATTCTTCTTCCTTCTTCAATCGGACGGCCGCTCTATGTCTGTCCTTTGCTACACGTCGATTGAAGAAGGAAGAACAATTTGCCGCTGCAAAGTACGTACTAAAATAAAAATTATAAGAATGATAAGTCTCTCATTGTACATAACTTGAATCATGGAACTATTTGAGAGGTAGATTCTACATCAACCGTTTTGCTTTGATTCTCGAGTAACTGTAGTCTTAAAGTATTTGTTATTTGTAAACAATAACTTTGATTTGATAAAGATAAATATTTTGGTATTGAAAGCACTATCATTGAGAACCTTTTTCATAAAAACTTATTTTTATCAAATATCGTTTCTTTTTAGTTCTGTGATTTATTAGGTAAATATATGTGATTATGATACGATATATGGATGCTTTTTCCTTTGAATAATGTGGAAAAATTAGACGGTTTTTTTCATTCATTGTCTTGTTGAAACGTATTCGTTTAATAGATTCGTATTCTGAAGGAGACATCAATTTAACATTGAAACTTTCTATTAGAAGTTTTGTTTTGTTCCATTGAATGAATAAACAATTTGGAATCCTTATTTGAAAAGAATCGCGTGTAAGTCTGTCGTCCAAAGCAAGAAGACCGTGAGTGCATTCGATTTGAATTTGAGAAAATCAAGAAAAACTGTTTTCTTTCAAAATCAATACAACAAATCATCTGTACAGCCAGCGTTATCAGACTCGTACTTTTTCCTCGTGGATCAGCATATCACACACAGCTACACATAAATGAAACGTCCAATGATGGGAGTTGAAAAAGTACAAGGCTGGCAATGCTACAGCAATTGATAAAGTATCAAAGATTATTCCCGCAAAATTTCAGACAGTTTCATAAGTTCAGTTCAGAGAAATCTTGCAGACCAAATTTTTACTCGAATGGCACCTTGGTATCCCCTTCAGCGGATACCAGAGTTACCATCCGAGCAGCTTCTTTGCGACTTTGAATACTCGAGACTGAATTCATGTAAGGAATCTTAGAGTTTCAGGAATGATTCTTTGAGCCTTCATCCACGTTTGTACTGAGCCCGAATTTTTTTTTCGAAATTCAAAAAATTGGGCTGTATACAGACGTAAATGAAGGCTCAGAGAATCATTCCTGAAAATTTCGGGTTTTTTCATGGATTCAGTTTCGAAGATTTTGTTGCAAAAAAACTTGCTCGGGTGGTGACACTGGTTTCCTCTTGAGGGGATATCAGCGTCGGTATCAGACCTCCCTTTCTATCTAATGATTCTGTCTGTTTCTAACCAAGGATGAGAGTTATCGACGCTAGTGTTCCCTTAAGGGGATACCAGCGATCGCCGCTGATGCAACCCGTCATACAAAATTACCAACTGAGTAAACATTTTCTCGGCAAAAATACTCTGAACTGGATTCATGAGGAAGGGTGAAATTTTCAGGAATCAATCTTCAATCCTTGATCTACTGCTGTACATCGCCCAAATTTTGAATTTCGAAAAGCAAGTTTATATTACCAACTGAGGAAAAAATGTTCCTGTGAAATTCGAAATTTGGGCGATGTACAGCAGTAGATCAAGGATTGAAGATTGATTCCTGAAAATTTCACCCTTCTTCATGAATCCAGTTCAGAGTATTTTTGCCGAGAAAATGTTTACTCAGTCGGTAATTTTGTATGACGGGTTGCATCAGCGGGGATCGCTCGTATCCCCTTAAGTGATACGAGCGTTCACTTCGGACCTCTTTTTCTATTGTATAAGTTTGTCTTTTTCTAACCAACGTGCTCGGATGGTCAACCCTCGTATCCCCTTGAGGGAAATTCATTACTCCCTGCAAAAGTTACTAGATTCCAAATTTCTCCCCCCAGTTTTCTCAGAAACGAACACATAAAGTGAAAAATGAGTAGCTGCATTTTTTTCAATAGCCTAAAAAGATGCACCTGCTCATTGAAATTGATTCTATTCATTGATTACTGAGAAAACTGGGGGGAGAGATCTAGTAACTTGGCTTGTGGCGAATCGCCTCAAAGGGGATAACAGCGATCCCCGCTGATGCAACACGCCATACAAGCGTACCGACCCTGGTAAGAACGCGGATAGGGTTCGGATACAAAAATAGGATTGAAATGAATAAAAGTGGATTGTATTTCTATCCGTTTTAATCCAATTTTTGTATCCGAATCTATCCGCATTTTTACCAGGGGATTGAATAAACATTTCCTCGGCAAGGATACTCTCAATTGAATTAATGGAAAAGTATGAAATTTCCAGGAATCATTCATCAATCCTTCATCTACTGCTGTACATCGCCCGAATTTTGAATTTCGAAAAAACATTTTTTTCTCAGTCGGTAAAATAAACTTTTGTTCCGAAATTTAAGAGGATACCAGCGTTTGCTTCGGACCTCTCTTTCTATCATATAGGTTTGTCTTTTTCTAACCAAGGTGCTCGGATGGTAAACGCCAGTATTCTCTTAAAATTCGGGCGATGTATAGCAGTAGATAAAGGATTGGAGATTGATTCCTGAAAATTTCATACTGCTTCATGAATTCAGTCCATAGCAGGGATGTTCTTTTCAGTACAATTTCCGCTAGATCAACCTATGATCCCTGGCGAAAATAAAGAGTGCTCTAAGCGTGGATATCCGCCAAATTACTCTCCAGAGGTTGGCTATCTCTTTTCGAATATGTCGTGTGGAAAGAGATAGATAACCTCTAAAGAGTAATTTGGTGAATATCCACGCTTAGAGCACGTTTCATTTTTGCCAGGGATGATCATGAGTTAAGAGGATACGAGAGTTACCATCAGAGCACATTGGTTGGGAAAGGACACGCCTATACGATAGAAAGAAAGATCCAAAAAAACGCTCGTATCCACTTAAGGGGATACGAGCGGCTGGGCTTTTCTGAATTTTTTCGAGACAAAGTACGTGAAAATGCGTGCATCGATTCGAAATATCTCTCTGTACAGCATTTCTTGAGATGCTAAAGAAATGCTGTACAGAGAGATATTTTGAATCGATGCACGCATTTTCACGTACTTTGTCTCGAAAGAATTGGACCGCTCGTATCCCCTTAAGAGGATACCAAAGTTCCCATTGGAACACGTTTTCTTGCACCAAAATACTCTAAAATGAATTCATAAAAAAATCTGAAATTTTCAGGAATGATTCTTCCCTGAAAATCGAAAAATTTCTTTTTTCTCAATTCGAAATTTGGGCTCTGTACAGACCTAGAAAAAATCTCAAAGAGTCATCCCTGAAAATTTCAGATCTTTTCATGAATTCAGTTTCGAGTATTTTAGTGCAAGGAGACGTGCTCCGATGGGAACTTTGGTATCCTGTTGAATGGAAATACCAATCAGAAATTTCGAAATTATACTGAAGAACATCCCTCGTTCAGAGTATTCTTGCCGAGAAAATGTTTACCAAGTCGGTACGCTTGTATGGCGGGTTGCATCAGCAGGGATCGCTGGTATCGGTATCCCCTCAAAGGAACACGCATATACGATAGAAAGAAAGGTTCGATACAGTCGCTAATATCTCCCTCGATTCTTTCAATTTACTGTTCATCATTAAATTTTTGAATTTTGTACATTCTATTGATTTGTAATGTATGTCAATTTCACGTTGTATATGAAATTCATGTACGCTGTACCAAGTGTACCGACATTGAATATGTTCAATTTGAAATCAGAGTTAGGTGCAGATGGACAAGAAAATGAAAGTTTTGTTTTTCTTTCAGCTCGAATTTTGAACGTAATAATCGTTGGCAGTTTAGATGAAAACAATATTTTACTAACCAACTTGTACGAAAATTCCATTTTTTCTCACGAAATTTCAAATAATCAAATAAATCGCGTTTAGGGACTCAATGGAAAATCTTTCTACGAGAATGGGGAGCACAATTTGATGCAGTTCAAACTATAGATTAGTTACACTTTTCCTAAACAGATAATCAAATACAAAATGAAAACAATGTGTTATTACCTTAGATATTTAAATTCGAGATTCAAGTATGAAAATACTTGTAGCGTGTTCATAGGCAATCACAAATTTTTCTTTCGTGTGACAAATCATTGAACACCTTGTACGTGAAAACTTACTTTTAGTTTTCAAATGGAGAAAAATCATTACTTATGGAATTTCCCGTATTTTCTTGGAATTAGGTGACCTAAAGAATTGTCAATCAATAATGCTCCGCATGATATAAAGATCGTGAACAGTATAACCTGTATGAACTTTTGAGGTTATAATGCCCACATTGTCTTTCGACGCCTACAACATCAAACGTTCTATTTTCGTTCATCGAAAACCGTATATTATTACCACACATAGTTTCGTCTTAGAAGGTTATAATGTATTCGAATGACGAGGAAACCCAAGAATCTTATATGAAGTAGTCAAAAAATGGGCAGAAGAAAATCTCATGCATCTTCCAAAAGTAAACAGAACGGATTACCACATCAAAAACATTTGTCTTTGGCTAAGAGAAACGAGATAAATTCTCTTTGTGAAAAACTATTCCTTCGTAAGTTTTATTTTCATTTGTCTCGAGAATTATAATGTCCAGTAATGATTTCTGTGTATCATTCAAAGTCAATTGACTTAAGTAACTCCAATATATTCATTCTTTTGTGAAAGTCTGAATTTTGTCTGTTGTATTTGTTTCATAATTTAATAAAATTGAATAAAGGTTTTGCATTTTTTATTCGTATATAACACTATGCAAAAATTACAAGAACTTGAATTTCCAATTGATTCATTCGATTTCAGTAAGCAGTTCTCCTGCGTATTCAACACAATTATGGGAAAATTATACAGAGATCTCAGCAGTACTGGAAAAGGTTAAGCGTTTGGAGGAAATGAAGAAAACAAATTTATTCAAACGTTTTCAAGGAATCGAAAGATTTATCAAATGGTTGAAAGATAATAAAGCGAATATCAGTAATGTATCGGTTGCCGAATTTCCTGGATACGAATTAGGTTTAAAGGCGATACGTGATTTCTCAGAAAATGAATTAATCCTTGAAATACCCAGAACGCTCATTTTTAGTGTGCATTCAGCAGCTCCGGAACTCTCTGCTCTTCAGAATGATCCATTGATACAACATATGCCCCAAGTGGCATTAGCTATCGCACTTCTCATAGAACGGCATAAAGAAAATTCATTCTGGAAAACATACTTGGATATTCTTCCTACTAGCTACAATACCGTTTTATATATGACTGTTAATGATATGATCGAACTCAAGGGCAGTCCCACTTTAGGTAAAGCTCATTTTCAAGTGATTCAACAATAATAATCGAAAGATATGAAAAAAATTATAACATGATATTTTTAAATAAACACAAACATTACTTTATTTAATCACTTAAATAGAATTTTAACATACTCTCTTAACGTACATATGAAATTCTTATATAAATTTTTGTCATACATCTTAGAGATATTATAAACAATATTTACAAAATAATCATGATAAGTTACATCCAATGTATTTTTTGTGTATTTACAGAAACCGCTTTAAAGCAGTACAGAAACATTGCTCGACAATATTCGTATTTCAGCAGAGTTTTTCAAAATAATGATGACGCCGCTTCCGTTATACTCAGGGATGTGTTTACTTACGAGAAGTATTGGTGAGTGATAATCCATTTGAATTGTTTTTGTTTAACTCGAAATACAGTAATCTACGTTACGTTCTTATGTATATCAAATTACAATGGTTTTTATATCGGTATAAAAATTATATCTACTATGGTTTAAATAAATACTTTCTATTTTCTTAAATTACAAAATAAAATTATCAGATATGAATTTAAAAGCGTAACAAAGAACAACATTTGATTATTTATATAAATTAAAACATGAATTTAATATCGATAAAATTGATTAAATCAATTTTTATGATTCTTATAAAGAATAATAATGTATTTCGTTGCAAATAATTCTATTGCAATTGAAGAATTTTAAATACTTATACGTTCAGCCTTTCAAATATAGTTAGAAGGAATAAACTGACGGTGAGTTTAATCCATTGAATTGATAGGCATCGAGTTTTACATCAAATTCTGTCCTGTGAAAAAATACTGTTCACACTGTAAAGTTTATACACTTCCTTTTTTGAATTTTCATCAGTATGAAATTCAAAAAAGCAAAAATGAAAGTGTTCACATATTATAGCGGTCTTGTGGCAGTGAATTTTAATTCGAATTAGTACTTTTGTGAGAATGATTATTTCATATAATCAGGTATTGTTTCCCAACTGTCATTGGCATCTAGAGAATCATTCTCGATATCGCTTCTCGGTTCAAACTCGTCTCCGGGTTCGTCTCTCCTTTCCGGCCTTTTAGTCGTTGATGTTGCAACAACGTTAACCATTACGGTGCTTAAACTACTCGAATTCGATAATTTTCTAGCTGTCATGACAGGTCCTTGAAACACCGCCCTGGAGAACGTATTTCTATAAGTATACTTTTGCTTTCGACGAATTCTACATGTTATAAATATTCCCAAAAATACGACAACCGTGACACCGAGAATAACTCCGCTGGCTATTATACTTGATTTGACTTTTGACAAAGTTATATCGTCACCGGCCGTGATGATATTACCATTAACATTACTACTTTCCAGCTCTACGTAAGCGTCAAGAACGTTTATAGGCTTTGGATGCGCTTTTACTATCTCCTCCACGTATCCCGTTTGAATATGAAGCGTTGAAGTTTTGTTCTCCATCTTGGAATCGCTTAAATTTTCATTCTCAATGTCAATCTCGCCCTCCAAGTTCTTGCCAAATGGTAAAGTGGCAAAAGTAGTTAACAAATCTGCAATTTCGGATGATTGTACAATGGCGTGAATAGATTTCGGAGTCGAATGTTGTTTTTGATCATCCAATTCTGGTTTTAAATATTTATTATTCTTTGTAATTTCATTATTTTCATTGATCGATTTTGGATTTGCAGATTCTTTCTTCAGACGCGATACTTCAGCTAAATGGACCTTGCTCGAACCTCTTTGACGGAGAGCAATCAATTCTTCGATACTCATGTTTCTAGCTTTTAATAAACGTTCCAATCTTTTCCCTCCAGCGTTGGAAGTGAATAATTCAATTATTTCCGCTCGGGCTTCCGGTTCTATTTCGGAGAGAATTTCCTCGTAAGATCTCGATGGTTCCTCTTTGTGATTATGTTTTTGTAATTTTCCATGGAAATTTTTACTTCTCGTTATATCGATACTCATCGCTTGATAGAGTTCCGTCGTCGAATCGATTTCAATCGCTGTAGGATTCGATTTTGTAGGATCTTCTTCTTGATTCAACGGAGCATCGTCTTGGTACTCGAATTCAGTGAACGAGTTAGAATTCTCGACAGGATGTTCGATATTGTCATGCGTTGATTGCTCCTCCTGTATCGTATGTTTGAGAATCGATACACTTTGTTCCGTAGTCGGGCCCAAAATATGCTCTATACTCAAAGTCGAACCAGTATCCCGATCGTCTTCCGATTTGTCGATCGAACTCAAGTTAACTTTTTTATCATCATTCACCGGCCAAGGGTGAGATATAATATTTTTAGATTTCTTAAAATCTCCAAAATCCGAGAATTCCATTATCTCATCTTCGTCAATGGAAATATTTGTTAAAATATTTTTGAAATTTATCCTGGATGGAACATTTGTGGTACCGTTTAACAACATTAAATTTTCGATTTTTTCGTTTTCTCTATCTTTTCTTAATTTTCTAAATTGATCCATTTCGTTCAAATTCTCATTCAGATGCTCTTCTTTGAATTTCGTTAACAGACTTGCATTTTTGAGGCTAGAATTTTCACTCGCATTCACACTTGTGATGACCAAAACTGGTTCTCTGGTAGTAGAAATACCTGTACTATTCCATTCCTTAGACGATACTGTCTGCTCGTCAAGATATTTTTCCGTAGGAAGGGTCGAAGGTCTGGAAATTGACTTGGTGGTATAAGTAATTTTAGATTTTTGTAATTTTCCAGATTCGGTTGGCGTCCAACGAGGTCTAGTCGTCACGGAAAGTTTCAGTAACGAATTCGACATCTCTTTTGACACTTGTTCAATATCTTTTTCCATTTCATCGATACCTTTGGATTTCAATGCACTTATCGCATCTATTTTGCCGTGAAGAAGATCGCTCAAAGTTAAATTCTTTCTTTGTAATATTTCAGAGAGGCTTAAACCTTCTTGTTGCTGCATTTTCAAGAGAGATTTGAGCACGGTTGTGTTATCCGATGGTTTCTCGTCCATCATCGATGTGGATTTGATAACGCTATTCGTAGAGCTAGGAACATCTGGCTTCTGTGAAGAGACATCGATTTCATCGATCATGGTATATTCATGATTTTGCGGAGGTCTTCTTTTTCTGGGACGTGGTCTCAAATACTCTTCGTCGATCAATTCTTGTTCATACTCGTTAGGATGAACTTGCAGAATTTCACGATAACTAGAATTCTCTTGATTGTTTGTTTTCATTTTTTCAGTTCCCTCGGCGTTATTTGTCTCTGTGACAAATGCATTCGAATTATTCGAAGTTATCCTCGCACGAATCTTCTTTCTACGTGGAATGTTGTATTTTCTTGTATCATAATCGTCATTGTATTCCACTTGACCCCGGGTATCGTAATACGGTCGGAAACGAATACGTCTTGGACGGGACGTTCTGTGATCTTCGGACCCTTCTTCCGTTTCATGCAAGATAGGAAATGGAAGTGACGGTACAAAATCACCATCGCGCCATTGTGGTTCCAAAGCATCACCATTGTTTCTCCATTTCACGAAAGATTCGTCTCTTACGTCCTCTTCGCGGATAGAAGTTCCATTTTCCGTAGATTCTTGGACGTGCTGTAAATTGAATAAAATAATGCAATTATTATAATTTTACGTTTAGTAGTTCAAATCGCTTGCGAATGAGTTGATTCAGATATCAAGAGAGTGATGTCAAGGAGATGAAAGTCTATTTAATTGAAATATGTATACTTTGTATGTACATGCAAAATAGAAACTCTAGAATTAACTAATTCAAAACACGAAATGACAGAAAGCCGTTTGAAAGTGATTAAATTATTTCAAACAAGATATGTGCATATGTACATAAAACATCAAATTTGTTAATGCATTCTTAAAGTGCAAAGATTTATGTACCATGGTGGTTTTTTCTTACAATAGGGAGTTTTAATGGAAGAGAATAATTTCATATTACTTCCTTTTAATATTATTATAAATAATTAGATCGCTATTCAAAATCAGTCACCACGGCTGAAGTCAAGCACCGTTAAATGAGCTGTGTGAACTTAAATAACGATCAAAGTTCGATGTCCATAAAAGAAAAAAAGGAAAGTGCGACCGATTATCGTGATTTGCACGCGCGCGTGCATGAAATTGCACAATATGCAAGGACGTGGAATATTACAATGTTGATAGCAAATGAAGGATACGTAAATACAGTTCTTTGATATCTTTTTTCAAAATCTAAAATTCTCTTCATGATTAAATAATACTGTTTTCAGAATATTTAAATTTATATCCTGCAATACGTTCGATCATAAATATATATTATTCTTCTAACTACATTTATTGAAATCAAGTATCCGTATCATATCATAGCACCGTTAGAATACCGTTGTTTTATTTTTATATTGTAATCATTGGTTTTGTTTTGATTCAATATTATCTTTTTTATTGCACAATATGAGTTTTATAATTCCACATTCCAGCGAATTATTTTCGTTCTCTAAAACAATTCAAACAACAGATTGAATGATATAACGATTCCCCGTGCTGTCTCATTCAGTGAGATTCAATCTGATCGTCAACCACGTTATTTTCTTTGAGAAAGAATCAAATCTAAAGTTCATTATTCGGTAATCCACAAGTTTTACTTTCGTAAGACAAAACCGTTGATGCGCTCGCGTGAGAATCAGATATAATACGTTCCGTCTTTGGGACGTACGATTGAGAAGAATATATGACACACGTTTTTATGTTGAAATCTTTTTTACGCAATAAATTATAACAAAACTTGTAAAAAAATGCAATACATTACGGTAATTGTTGTCTCTAGAAGAGGAATGAGAAAAACAGAACAACGAGAAACATATCGTTTTTATTCCTAATTGGGAAAGTTACTTATTTTCATGGCACGCAACTAGTTCTTCCATCGAGTTTTTTTACAAGAACCATGAAAATATATACTCACAGTGTGTTCATCCAATGAAACGTTTCACGATTGCATTTGTAATTGTGATCGGCAAGTTCGTGAAATGTTATGCTTGGTTTCCTTCTATTCTACCATAAATAATTGAACAAATTTGAGTTGTAGAGATCGCTGTCTCAATCAGGAATAACGTTTACCTACTTATATCATAGACAAAAGAAACATCTTAGTAACTGATTATTTAACAATCATATACAAAATCTCCAACAATTGGAATGAAACTGAAATGTAGAAAAAAACATTGCTGCACAATTGATCAAGACCTCCCCTAAAAATTTGAATAGAGAAGTTGTTGATCTAGTGAACTTTTATCAGTCATTTATACCAGGAAATCACAAAATTCAACAGTGGAGAGAAATAACGTCCAAGAAATAAAATAAATTGACTAACTGTACATGAAGTGCAGCGAACCACAATGCTGTTACCATAGTTCTCAGGAAGAAACCATGGAGAAATATCTTCATAGAGCATGATGGATGTATCGAATGAAATGAAGTGCAACGCGCAAATCAACGATCTTCGACGAATTCGCAAAATTTTACGCTCGATTTCATTTGGATGCTTGTTAAGGGAGCAAGTGATTCGCGAAGAAAACGACACAACAAAACGATCGCAAAGTCTCGAACTTTCCGTTTGCCAGCGGTGTGGCAAGCTTTCCCTTTCTCTCGTGGTCTTTGCACGATGCGTTTACATTGCGACTAATTTTCTACTCGTTGCGATTACTTCATTTTAATTCTTTATTTCTTGCCTTTTATATTATTTGTATATGTTTACCAAGTATGAGTATTGAATGAAATCCAAAAACAAGTTAAAGTTCTCTAGTATCGTGTAATCGAATATGCAAATTCTTTTAATGTTTTATTACAAAATAATGAGATGAATGGATTTGAACGAACTCTGTATTTATCGTGATTGTCAAGGTCGTTGTTCAACATGAAAATTGTATAATCGCATCTCTCAATGTTTAATGATTAATTCATAGTAAGTGTATGTATGAGATCAAAGCGTACGGTTTGGATTTAGCGCAGAGAAAGCACATGAATTTTGAGAATAACGACATATGTGAAAATGTACATGCGACAGCGTTTTAATGTTGAGTTTCACACCTTTGGCATCGATACCACATTTTTATAGCGAAAGAAGTATCGCTGTGTGATCCATTCATGATATGCTATGAAAAATAATTCCACGAATTAAGGCGATTCACCACAAGCCAAGTTACTAGATCTCTCCCCCCAGTTTTCTCAGTAATCAATGAATAGCATCAATTTTAATGAGCAGGTGCATCTTTTTAGGCTATTGAAAAAAATGCAGCTACTCATTTTTCACTTTATGTGTTCGTTTCTGAGAAAACTGGGGGGAGAAATTTGGAATCTAGTAACTTTTGCAGGGAGTAATGAATCTCCTTAAGGGGAGGTTCTCATCAAGCGAATTCCGAATAATAAGGTAATTTTCTCGAATTTTTTTTGTTAAGAAGGAAGTAAATTAAGAACTCGAGTTATTTGAAACTCATTAAATGGATCGTGAAGTACGTGAATAAAATTTTCTCAAGCTAAAGGATTCGTATCCCGAAACTTTGAAGGCGTTTTTCAAGTTTGGTTCCACTTTGGTTCCATATTGTCATTTTAACCAGTGATTTTCAGCAATACAATTCTTGTTAACGAAATGATATGATGTTGCTGTACGAACAACCAGTTATTGCATAACCCGCATTAAAATGTTGACAATTCTTATATTGCTGGTTCTAGCATACACATTTTTCTCCGTGTATGTTTCAACAGTTATCAACAATTCCCATGGCATTATTTTTTTATGTACTTGAAGACTCAATTAAGAAGTGTGAGAACCCCCGAGTTCTTTATTTACTTCCTTTCATGAAAAAAAAATTCGATAAAATCACCTTATTTTGGAGTCGCTAGATGAGATCCTTCCCTTAATTACTCCATATCATTTTATAATAATTACGCGAAGTATATCATAATTTCGATTAATAGATTCGTGCCTTCGAAATGATAGTCGTCGCGGAGCTTCACGCATTGTAAAAAAGTGGCAATGGATTTTTATAAAATTCACCGAAATTTACTGAAAGTTTGACACTAAGTAAAAGTACAATAATTTCACCATGGTATAATGGAAATTCCCAACCAAGAAGAATATCATCGCGCTATTGTTTTATTTCGACAAATTAAAATGAAATCTCCATCATTATTCAATCGGCTACACTCGTACCTCGTATAATATCAATAGAGATGTCTCTGGAGCCTTTCTACAATAACAAGAACAATTTCTCCGAAAGTTGCATGGAGTTTAAGTACCGGAATTCACCAATAAAACATCATAAGCCAGCTCTTAAATCTTGTCTAATTTTGGAACAAGCTGGACCTTCAGAGTACATTCTTAAACTTTGAAAGACCGGATATGAAATATTTCCTCCCGTTGTGATTCCAGTTGAGACTCTGTATTTTTCACAAATTACGTGCACGAGATATGAATTATTCACACAATCCGACGATCCAATGTGTTTTTGTGAGAAACTCTCTCTTGCATTCCTTTCACACGATGATCTATTATTTATTTCGTTGACAAAAAGTCAAACTGAGGTAGATTTATCAGGCTTTTTCTAGGATTATAATCCGAGACATATAATATCATGTTGAATTATTGAATTATTATATATAAATTGGAGTTTGATTCAATTTCATCGTTGATATGATTTTATGAATTCTTCGATCTTCTTTCGAATATTCAATTTGAACTTCAATAGGAAGCATATGTTGGATTAGAGAAAGTATACGAGGATACATCTAGGTCACAATATCGTGATGATGTCAGATATCAAATTAATACTCAGGTTTATCGTTAAGTTCCAAGATTGAAACAAAAATCGTTTCAAATATGGTACACTGATTTCTTCTCGGTGGAAGAAGTATGGGTGGTATTCGAGTTCTATGCTTCAGAGGTGCTTTCGATTTTGACGAAGCGAGTCAAGTTATGCTTATTAGTTTCACGTGAATAATAATATTTTCTACTTTTCATAGAAAAATGAAAGCATCGGTGTACTCGATTGCATTCTTGATATTTAAATTCTATACGAGGGTTATATAAATCCAGTATGAATCCTTTTTTTTACATTTGACGATGGGATGTTGAGTTGGGAGTATCATAATTGTATAATAACTGATTTCCGCGCAAAAATATGTTGATTAAACTTATTTTAAAAGACATTTTTGTGCTGATACTTCGGTGAATTCTTGAACGACTGTTTGAGAAGTTTTATGGTAAGAGGAGAGAAGTTGTTATTTTAATCTTGGAATTAACCAGTAGAAGAAAATGCAATCCGCTACTTCGTGTTAGAGAATTTATAATCAAAGTAATCTACTTTCCCACAGTAGTGCATTTCATGTTTTTAGAATATCAGTGATATTATCAAGGTGAGAAGATTTTATACTCCTGGCAATAAAATCCGTTTTGTGGTGTGAATTGAGTTCATTTTTTGGAGTAGTGATATTTCTTGGATAATGAGAAGAATATTCACATGAAAATATTGCCTTTCTTTTTATCTCGGTAAAGAAACGGAAGAAGAACAGTTATTTGGAGAAAATTTACTGTATGAGAGGAGAATTCCTCAAATTTAAATAGACACAGAATAGTCGGTGAAAGAAAATTCTATCACACATTTTGATATTCACTGTTTTAATTAGAATTCAACATTCTTACTCCTCAAATTAGTGGATTTGTGCAATGGTTCAAATCAAGAGATCAGTACCCAGATAACAATTTTGAGGAATTCTTCCGGAACATTCTAAAATATGTCTTATGAAACACCTAAAGACATATTTAAGATATCTTACGGAAGATATCTTTAAGAATTTCAAAAGATACCTTCAGAAAACTTCAAGAAATCTCGCATGAAGACTTCCAAAAGATATTTTTTGGTGTTTCATAAGACATCTTTTCGAATTCTTTAAGATATCTTTCAGAATGATCCAAAATTGTTATGTGGGTAGTTTTTGATCACGAAAAATTGTCTTAGATGCAGTACATATTTCAATTATGAAATTCCAAGGGGGGAAAACTTAAAATTGAATGGTTGTATCGTTGAATCGTGAATTCCTTTTTTTCATTCTAAACATTTCGAAATAAAATACAAATTCAGATTGAAGCAAGCGATTTTATCGTACGGTTGCAAATAAAATTACTTCTCATGAGTCCTCTAAGCACTATAATCAACGTACACCATTTACAAAACTGTAATTTTTTCTACTTGTATTTTTCTGTGGAACGGACCTTGAAATTGCCATGTTTGATACGAAAAATAAATAATAAAATTCTTATTGCAGAGACCACATTGATTTTCATAACTGTGGTTAACAAAAACTGAACGGCCGTGCGTAAATACCTACATATTTCTATTAATTGTGAATACATATTAAACGACTTGTCAGTTCTTTTTTATTGTTCAAGGTAATTTATACAAGAAATAGATGATCAAGTTCTTGATCAACAGTTATGAGAATCCAAAAAACAACGTCTAGGCATCGCGATGAAAAATATAAATTTGTTCGTATTGAACTGATTTCATATACAAAATAAAATTCAAAGAAATATTTTGTCTCGGTATTTTTCAGTCAATTAAAATTATTCCCGAGTTTTGTAAAAATCAATTATATTCTCGATCATGAATCAACATCAAAATTAATTGAATAAGTTCTCTTATGCTGATGTATATTCATTTGATCGTAATGTTTCTCAACACTCGAATCACAGCAGATAATCTCAAGGAAAGAAGGGTAATAAACTCTGAACGAAACTTGGTGAGTTCAAAACGTCTGTGTGTATATATTAACTTGTTTCTTCTCTTATTTTTCGTTTCATTATTCGACATAATCAAATAATGATAGATGATGATGTTTTTCGAAATTTTGATAGTTATAAAATACAGTAATTTTTGAAGAATTCCAATTTTGTTTGTTTGGTCTAGTCCATCAATTTTAGTTCCTAAGCGAACTTTTAATGCACATCATGTCATTTGAAGAGATACTAGCTCCGTGGCACGAGCCAAATTATTCAAAAGTGCTTTAATCATTTAAAATAAATCCCGGGTCGACAAATTTGAACGATTCTTATTTTCATATTTGATTTTTAGAATGATTTTATCCTGATTTATGAATATTGCGGATGAAAATGGGACAAAGTCAGTCCAGAAGTTCGATACAAGGACGATAACTATCCCAAGTTTTTGACCCGTGATGATTCGACTAAAGTTACGTCAGCATTTTCTCTGCGAAAACCTGAAAAATGTTGACAAACTCTGAAGACGTATGCAATTTTCATGAAAATTTGCAGCACAGTACACAATTTTTTCAGGGTTTATAAAGGTTTTTGATGTTTTTTTTCAAACCAATAGGAACGAAATTGCACTGTGAAAGAATTCTGACAAAAAGTGTGCTGGAGTTTCAATTGTTTATCGAAACGAATTAATAATCGAGTGACATAATGTTCAACTGTTGCGAGCAAAAAATTTTGTAGTACATTCTTTAAATGATGTTTCCATTTCTAAGAAGTGGATTCAAGAAGAACAATAACCATAATTTGTCGGATTCTGTTGGTTAGAATTTTCGTTTTGTTTCTATAATGAACGATTCAAATTTCAAGAATATCATAAAACTGTGCTAAATTTTTGACATTTATCTGACTTTTGAAAACAAATTTAAAGATTTTTAAACAATATGACCTATGAATACATCAATAGGATTTCAAAATTCTTTAATATCCAGAGAAGAGTCAAAAATTCATTACAGAATTTCATGTCAGAATTCAATTGGAACGGAGTCTGTTGGCCTTAAAAAAGAATGAAAAATCTCTTTCAAACTATGTTCAGTTTCAGTTTTTGAAGTATGCTATATTTTTCAACGGAATGTTTCCATACGGGATTGCCCCAAGAGAACATACTGTAAAAAATTATGGTTGAATTTTCATCTGAATTAGGTAGCATTGAAAATATTGATAAAATTAAAGAAATCGTCCTTGAAAATCGTCGTGTGAGCATTAGGGAGATAGCATCCGATCTTGGTGTCTCGTTCGGATCGGTGCAGAACGTTATGCACAATATTTTGGCCATGAGACGAGTTGAAGCACGGCTTGTACCGAGAGTGTTGAATTTGTTATTGCAGAAACAGCATCGCATCGATGTTGCTAAAGAAATGCTTTCTTTGGGCCGAAATGTTGTCGAAGGCATCATTACCGGTGACGAAACATGGGTCTATGAATATGACATCGAAACTAACCAACGATCATCGGAATGGCGCTTTTCGGACGAGTCAAAACCTAAAAAACCGCGACAGACTCGAACTAAAATCAAGGTTTTGTTGACTGTTTTCTTTGATTGCCGTGGTGTGGTCCACGAATTTCTCTCACCAGGTCAGACAGTGAATAAGGAATATTACGTGAGCGTATTGAAGCGTTTGAGGGAGAACATTCGTCGCAAGAGACCAGAATTGTGGAGAGATAACTCGTGGTTTCTTCATCACGATAACGCACCGGCACATACATCTCATCTTGTACGCGATTATTTGACTAAAAACAATGTTCATACCGTTCCTCAAGCTCCGTATTCACCTGATATGGTTCCTTGTGATTTTTTCCTATTCCCACGACCCAAGTTACCACTTCGCGGAAAGCGTTTTGAGACGATTGAGGCAATAAAGTACAATTCGCGGAAGGAACTGAAGGGGATTCCGAAATCGGCCTATGCAAAATGTTTTGAAGATTAGAAGAAGCGTTGGAATATGTGTATTGTTTGCAATGGAGATTACTTCGAAGGAAATAAAGTGAATATCGATGAATAATTGAACCGTTTTCGTTTCATTAAGAAACTCCGGGTACTTTTTGATCAGAAGGTCAATTTCAGGCAAATCGGAAATGAGGGAAAAAAATGGTAAGCAGTAGGCTTCAAAACGAAATTTGAAATTTCGTGAAAATTGCTATCATGCGGATATCTTTCATTCCTATCATATGATCGTTATGAATTTTTTACCACAGTTTTATGCAGTGTCGATAGTGATCCCATGTAAGTATCAAACTAATTCTCACAGAGGAACGGGAGGAGGAGGGAAAAAGTTTCTTAAAAATTCGTGATTTTGCGATAGCGCATATCTTTGCTCTCTGTTATCCGATTGCAATGAAATTGGTCCCATGTAAGTTTCGCTCCAATCGAGTGAGAAGTATGGAATATCATCTTTAGCAATTTTCCAATTGGCAGAGTATTTTACAGTGTGTACTATTCCATCAGAAATTAAGAATTTTCCCCTCACTTTGAGGAACTGTTTGATCTTTTGGGCGTTGAATTCTCCACGAATGAAGATAAAGTCTCCTGAATCGTGGTAAAGAATTTCTCTGTCACTATTCTATTTGTGAAAATTCATACGCATTGCAAGATAAATAAATTCTAATATACACTCTCATAGGGAAGCGATGCGATAAATTTTGGGCTGTTGAAAAGTTGTATCTTGATAAACAAAAACTTGAAAAAAAAAACTCCAATGAATTGTATTTGTCCTCCTATTTCATTTGCTTCTGTTAATTAGAGAATTCATGTGAGGGAAAATTGAAGAAAAACAATAATTGACTCGATTATTAATTTTCAATCAAATAATTCATTTGGCCATACGAGACTTGGATGTACATAGATCAAACGTTGGTTTTCATTTTACTCGATGCTGTAATGGGTAGGTTACGGCAATAAACGAGATGGAATCGAAGTAATTAACGTCGGTGTAATCATCATTATTAATAATGACGATTATTTCGACATGAAAGCTGGATTTCAAATGCATAGAGAATATAAACAGAGATTATTAGAAATTTTCTTGAATGTGTGGTCGAACAAGTTTGTTTTTTTTTCATCAAATGTGTTGATAATTAAACTAGAGCAATTTAACTATTCAATGTTATTTTTTTCACTTTCAAAAGAATCATCAATTCATCACGAAGGGGTGCAGTGGGTGTAATAAATTCGTAGCTACCCATCTTTGATGAGATGTGGATAACTATTTCATAATTTACAAATTCTTGATAAAATTTGAAATTCGAACAATTAAACATTTGAAAAACGATCCACGTTGATCGATGATATGGTTTAAAAGTTTTTAAATTCAAAATTATGATTACAATCGAAATTTATTTGAGGGTGTTCTTACATTGATGAATTAGGGTGGCTACGGATTTATTAGACCCACTGTGCACGGAGAAAAATGGATCTCGAGAACATAATAATTTTTATTAAAATCTGCGATTTTTTTTTAATTTTTTGATAGACTAAAACTTATAAGGTTCAAAAAAACGGGGTTTCGCTCCAAAATATGAAAGATTATGAATACAAAGTCAAAATTAACGAACATGATAGAAATTCAAAACATCGAACAGCTAAATTAATTTCATTATGCGCTTTATAAAATTCAACGTTCGGCATTTTGAATTTCAATCGTACCTGTTACTTTTTGTACAGTATTCGTAATTTTCCGTATTTTCATAGAAGGATTCATTCTCTAAACCTCATCGTTTCTAGTCAATTAGAACTCCAAGAGAGAGTCTTAGATTTTTATAAAAGTTATTATATTTTCGATTTCCATTTTTCTTCGTGTGGTATGAACACTGTGAACGTGGAAATTTTTCATGGTTTTTGGGTTATAGATGAAAAGAAATCTGCTTGATCGATTAATTTAAAACTCTGCGTACACCTTCAAGGAACTCAATATCAGATGGAAAAATTATTGTTGATTTTTTTTACATCATCTTGGCGCACATTGGGCCCTCAAAAATGGTGTTTCTTCGAAATTGTCTGATTCTGGTTGACAGCACGTCGAGCGAAAACCGAACAAGATTCTTGAAATATATGTGGTTTTGACGTAGAAATATTGATTTGAAAAAAAATGGAAACCGTTTGAAGTAAAACAATCGCAATTTCCACGAAATTTTCAATAGGAATTAATTACTGAAAAAAATTAAAGGATAAAACATAAAAATGGCTACGTCAGATCATACACGAAGACAAATTTAGAGGTAAATTTACTATGGTGGTTTGTAACCAAGGAACAGACTGAACTTACAATGAAATTTACTATAACGAGACAATAGAAACCTGATCAAATTTACAAGGTTTTACAATAAATTTCATTAGAAATTCAGTTTGTTCCTGGGCCGCAATAATCCCACAGTACATTCAACTACACATCTCTCTCCGTGAAAAGACACATTTCCTTCCAAAAACCTAATTTTTTATCAAGTCGATCGGCCAAAAATTACCCGAGTTATGTCAACCAGATCAAAAGAAGTGATTTCGAGTGAATGGTGTTTGAAAACACCAGTCAAATCAATGAATTTCCGGTTGATTTGAAATGAATTTATACATTCAAAGAACGCTCAGTAGACCTTTGAACATCCATAGCTTCTTTTCAGGCGTAACGAACATTTGTTGAACATTTTCGTTCTTTCGAGAGGATTCTAGAAGAAGTAATCGAATTCACTTAATCACGTGAATTAGGATACACGGTAAAAAACAACTTCGAAAAATTCTTGTATTTATACTAGAAAATTGAAGTAAAAAACATGAAATTTCTTGTGAAATACGGAAAAATTCCGGTACAACAGGAATTCGTCATGAACACACTGAGAAAAAAGTACCTAGCTGCGGCAACTAAAATTTAGCTGTGCCAGCGAAAGTTTAGCTGGCGTAAATAAAAGTCTAGTTGTCTGAAATATGAATGAAACAATGTATTCAAGGCAACTAAAAAATTGAGCTGCGACAAATAAAATCTATTTGGTTCAACTAAATTTTCATTCATACTTACTAGATTTCCTAGCTGTCTAATATTTAATTAAAACCTTTTTCTCAGTGCAGACATTTTTCAGTTCCTGGGTACCGGAGAACTCCAATTTTTTTAACAGTGTAGGAAAAAAAAATATCCAAAGAACAACAATGATTTTTACTAATTTGTTTCTCTGGAAATCGAATTTATCGAGCTACTTATTAAGATTGTGACAACAGATTATTCCAGACAGAATTTTTGTAAAAACGTGAGCAATGCTACATATTCTCAAAAATCTTGATGATTTTGTCCCATCATGTTCTTCTACAGTAAATTCACAGGATGTGTGTAAACTTTGAAATTTAAATGATTAGCGATATTCAATTTTGTTTTCAATATTCATCAACCTCGCTCATGAATTTTACATCAAGATCTTGCATACAGTTTTAGTGCACGATGATTTATTCATACAAGATGTTACTAAACGGATACGTGGTTCCAATACGTGAATTCGTAAAAATTGAATAATATTGTTTCAGACAACTCTTAATCAGGTGAAATTGAGCTGTTAGAATATTATTGAAATCGACGAATACAGATTTCTGTATTTAAAGGATTGATTGTCTTTTTTCGGTAATTTTCATTTTAAAGGGAATTATTCAAACGTTATTAACATAATTTATTTAAAAAATTATCATTATCCTAAACCTCCTCTGCTAACCTCTTTATTTCTGCATACGCTAACAACCTTCTACAACCTAGTACAACCTACGCGATTTATTTTCTATTTGTTATTCTCGAGATTATTTTCATGTTTATTATTCGTTTTATGATAATTTATCCCTTCCTTTCCAAGTTTATACACAGAAGAAGGTTCAAATAAACATTCATTTGGAATAAGAAAATATTCATATTAATTTCAACCGATGAAGTTCATTCAACATGGAATAAATAAATACGAATATTTAATTGCACCTGTTGAAATAAATAATTCTGTTTCTGTGTATGTTGAATTCCAATGATTCCAGAAACTCCACAAAAGACTTGAAACTCACGAAACTTCATCGTTGACTGAACAACAACAACAACAACAACAACCGATCCGTTGATCGGATGCTCGAGTACAAAACCCCTTTTCTTTGCATTCAGATGCCGCTAAATAAATCCGTACCAATTATTTCCCAATTAGGCGCAAGGCGTCAATACGACGGCAGGAACTCGTATCTGATGGATACGTAAATTTATATACTCGGTTCAGGTACAGGTCACCACTAATGTGTACCAATAAATTGCTCAAGGATCAATTGAACGTCTCAACCAAGCTTAGTCCTTCACCAGCCGCATAGCACGGCGCCGTTGATCTTCAAACAAATTGTTCCTTTTTCTCTTCCGTGAGATCAGATTATCTAATGTCACTACGAAATTTCCAGTTTCTCACGTTTTTTCCGTTCATGAGACAATATTCTCTCCGTATACAAACAGAATATTCTCCTCCTGTATGGTTTATATTTCAAAATAAGTGGCATAAATTCATTTATGGTGCACCACACGTGTGTGAGTTTCTAGACAGCTGAGCGACTTCAATAGTGATTTTTATCTAATTTCCAGATATCGAGTTTTTGGAGAGATAAAAGAGAAATATAATAATGCGTGTGCGATATACATCAATAAATAAAGAACAAGTAAAATGTTGTGAGAAAATTGAATGAAAAACATATTCACCTCTTCTTCTTTTTGATTCCATATCGGAGTAGTGGTGTCGATGATTCTGGCCGGTCCTCCGGAGACATGGACGATGGCACAGAAAAGATCCAAAGTGGTGAACGTCAACAATATCGCGAAGCACGTTTTCCACATTGTTGCAAAACTATCGTGGGTTTGATTAATTGCTCCACGAGCACGCGGTATTTGTGCGTACCACGATGCCCCAATACTTCGTCGGTGTTATTTGTAAATAAATGAACCCAGGCCACGGCTACACAAAGCACCACGAAAAGCGCGTTTTTACGATGACACAAATTTCTTGAAACTCTCAGAGGATTCATACAGCCGAATCGAAGATCACTTGGATTTGGTCTCACGACCAAACGAATTCTTTTGTTTTGCAAATCACTTTTTCACTGATCGAAAAAACTAGAATTTTTTTCCGTATCTCGTTGAATTAATATTTTTAGAGCAGTAAAGAAAATTGCACTCGAAAAATGAATATTCAAATTTGGAATTGTTATATACGATTATGCGTACGTGTATAAAATATGAATTTGCAAATCTTCGGAGAAGATTTAATCGCTGTTATAATTTTATTCTTTTATTTCAAACGAATTTTCACTTGATCTTGTTTATACACCGCCTCGTGTTACTCTCACTACTGGCTCGTAAAAGCTCTCCTGTGCGGTTGTCTCGGTAAATCGTTCCTCCTCGAACTGACGTGGTTTTCTCTGTGCACGATCCTAAAGTAAGTCGGTGAAACTCGAGAGGAGTCTCTTCTATTAAATACTCTCGCATTCGTTCTTATATTGCTTTGAACGGTGTTCGTGTTGTTGATCCTTACATCGTTCAAGATGACCAGCGCTTCTTTATCACCTTAGACGATTACTCGTTGACAAATTCATTTCAGTTATGTTACAAGGAAACAATTATTTCTCGATAGATCGATTGAATCCAATCTCTCTTCATGATCTCTCTGAGAAATCAGAAATGATGAACATGTTCTTTTGGATTTACCGAGAGAATAAATTCTCTCTGAAATCCTGCACTTTTTACAGAGTTTTCATAGTTCTTTTATCGATTGGAGTATCACAACAAACTTGGAACTTTTCCATTATTGCTCTAGGAGAAACGCATTCGCGAATTCATTTCTTGACATCACACAAGGGCATAAAAAAGAATATCTACACTGAAAACAAAATTTATTCCAGTCAAATGAATATTTATTTGTCCTGTACCAAAGAAATATTTATTAGAATCAACAAAATATTCTTTGGAACCAAAATAATTTATTGGAGGCAAATAAACGATTAAAACCATTTATTAAATTCAAATAAATTATTTTGGTTCCAAAGAATATTTTGTTGATTCTAATAAATATTTCGTTGGTACAGGACGAATAAATATTTATTTGACTGGAATACATTTTTTTTTCAGGGTAGAATCTTTACTATCACTGGTCAAATTATATCATGTCCTCAATTTTCTGCACAAGGTTTGAAAGTTTTTTTTTGGTAATTATTACAGATATATATAGTGGAGTTGAATTTATATACAATTATTGGCTTGGAAACACAAATTCATAGGACTGTCGAATAATTTTAGAAGAAAAATAAAGTTTTTCTATGCTTTTTTTGGGGGGTTTCTCCCGGAATATTACTGTTTTTTTAAAATAATTATTATTTCAATTATAATATATGAATGTATTTGGAAACGAATTTTCAAATTTCAAGAAATATACTTTGAAGAATTTTGAAATGATTTCTCTTCAATTTTTTAGTGAAATTGAAGAGAGAAAAAATGATTTTATCGTTGAAATTTTCTCGTAACACTCTGAAAAACATTGAAGATGCATGTATACTATGTTGATTATAGTTTATATAGCTCAACCCTCGAATGTGATACTGGATTTCGAAGACATACGTACAGAGAGTTGAAGGATATATCGAAAACTCCAGTACGTGTATGGGAATTTTATCTGAAATTATACAGGAAAACATATCCTGTACTGTATTACAGGGTTGCAAAAAAACAGGTTTTTTTTTGTTCAAACCTGGTTCTTTGTGTTCAAACCTGTTTCTTTGATATTAAATTTAGTTTTTCCAACCTGAACAAGAAATTTTCGATTTTCAAAGTTGTAGGAATTTTTTTATAACTATAAGTTTCAATTCTCACTCATGAACAAATTAGACCATTCACATACAAAACGGAAAGTGTGCCTTATTGGAGTGAAAAATCTCACTTTCGATTCAAAGCTGAAAACCTAAAGGTATTTGGATATGTATTTTAAACAATTTATGTGGTATAAATTAGTTTTACGTTACTTTGAGAGACAAAAAATAATAAACATCGGTATCACGGTATGGGCAGGAACGATCATCAACTTTTTAGAATTCATTATGAATGATTTCGAACTCTTTTCAAACTGTTTTGCCGCATAAAATACAATCCCACATCATATTTTTGAAGTTCTTTTGGCAATCTTGAAACATGGTTGCAGAATTCTACGATGACGTCGAAAAGCATTACATTCGATCGAAAAAGGAATCCGGAAAGAGTTAGATTCTTTGTACATCTGCAAGCTGTATACAATCTTCACAAGTGTTCTTTCGATCATTTTGGTATTCTGTGAAAATTCTTTTCGAGGATCTGAATTCTTTATAACCCTTGACGCTTTCTGGGTATATAATTGTATTTCTTGAGCTGAGCTGGCAATATTAAATCGTTGTTGTGAAGAAAAAGATCGTTTCAATGACTATCTGTTTCGTTATCACAAATATCCGTTTAGTTTTCACAACAATACATGTACTCCCATATTTTAGATTGTTACAAAATGATTTTTTCCCGTGCATTTCCATTTTTCACAGTGCAAAGTGATCCTAAAACTATCATCAATATAGATCATGAAAGTTGATTTGTGAGAAAGAGAGCACATACACAAAAGATGAAAATAATAATATGAATATTTCGACATTGAATTATAGAGAAAATCACGTTTCTTTGTTGTTTTTTCAGCAAACAAACCTGACTGTATAGTTTGTTATACAATCCTAGCATATATTAGTATTGGTCCCACTGCGGCTCAGTCTTTATTCAAGACGGATAAAATCACAGAATGAGACTGATACGAGTTCCATCGTTCATAGATACTTGGTAATGTTTTCGAGAATTTTCTCTACACTAACAAAATCCTGCGTAAAATTGCTACAGTACTCTCTCGTTATAAGAGTACTCATTATAAGCGTCGAAGAGATTAGTATGGAATAAGGCATACTGAATTAGGATGAGATTTGGGATTTTAGATATCAATTAGAATATAATTCAATGCCATTTTCAGATATTATCTCCGTATGGATCGCTTTTGAATTTATTCTTTCTAACTGTGCGAAATTCTTACCCAAACAGCACTCGGACAGTTTCAAAACATTCGAAGAACGTCCAAACATGTTGGAAATATCCTGAAAACGACTAAGGAACTATGCACTATGAAGGTATCAATTTTGAAAAAGATTCAACGAATTCATGAATTTTTCTTAAATTTTCCTGATTTTACATTTCGTCAGTGACATGACAAAACGTGACATTTCATGATTTCTGAAGTTGAATAATCGTTTCAAATGAACCCATCTGAATAGCCAAGGTTCAGACGAACAATTTGATACGAAATTTGTAAGAGATCGCGATCAGAAACGTTTGTTTCCATAAGAATAACAATTATTCAAAAACGTAACTTGTTACGTGAGGAAAATGTCTTTGGATTTGTTTGACCCATTGAAACTATGATTTCCTTCGATATTTCCCCAATTCTGTAGATTTTTCAAGAAAAACTTTCGAGAAATTTACGAGAAATCGGACGACGCTTATAATGAGAGTTTCGAAACCCACTTCTTTATGCACAGGAGTGAGGACATTTGCTATCCTCTACAGCCCCTAGGCGACTCTTATAACGAGAGAGTACTGTAGGGGAGACCGGGGATAGTTGACCAAGTTTTTGCAAGGGTATGTATATTTTTTCTGCTCTAATACCGATGCGTATGGAAACTACTGAAATTAATAGAGACACTACCAGGCTATTCGAAATTATTCATAGAAATGTCAAAATAAACTATGGTAGGGAACATCTAATTCATTTTCTAACATGACTTACACTTGGTCAATCTACCCCATGCCCGGGGTTGGTTGACCATACGCTTGGGAAGTTGATAAATATATACGGAAACACCAAGTTTAATAATATTTTGAAGAATGACTGTGAAAAATAACCATGAAACTATCACCTTTTAGTATTTTTGGTAAAATTACTAGGAAAATTTTTCAGTGATGCTCTTTTTCCCTAAATTCATGTTTCTCTTATGTCTCGAAATGTTAGTAAACTCGGTCTTTCCGTGTAGTAATTAGTGTGAGATCACGGAGTAACCACTTATCCAGCCCTGGAACGGGTAATTAGTCAACCAGCACCAAACGTCATTTTTGTGTTTGATCACATATAAAACCTAACTTACAACAGTGACTCGAGAATAATGTTATGTCATATGAAGAACAGCTATAAAACCAATACCTGGATCAATAGCAAAGTAATTAACAATAACTTTGTCTACGTCACAACGAAGCATGTACGGAAGATAAATTTTACTCACATGGTTCATAAACTGAAAATTTGTTACTGCTCCCCAACAATACGCGACAGTGACTTCGCGTCCCTGAACACTGAACCGGTTAATGAGGACAATCATTCAGCTGTAGTTGAAAAACGCGACACTTCCGTCTTCACTGAGATTTCCGCCGTAAGTCTACTTACCCCTATAATCAACTATCCCCGGTCTCCCCAAGTTCTAGAAGCGATAATAATGGGACCCAGTTTTAGAACTCCAATTTTACGTTTCAGAACGTAAAAATGCTTGAATGCTGTATAAATTCGTTACAAGCCCATTTTAAAAATAGTGTTCGGGAAAGGTGATCACGATATGAAAACTTTCACCGTTTTCATTACATTTCATATCCATAGCACTGCAATTTCACGCATAGAATTATAAATTTGTTGTCAGAAAAACAATTTGATAGATACTATCAATTTCAACAGCGCTGATAAATTTGCTGTTTTCAGAATGGGTCCGATTATTATCGCGTTTGGGAATGCCAATATTATAAACTGATGACAAATTTTGAAAGAAATTTATAATAAACTAGTGAAATTACTATACATGGAAAAAATAATTTAGCTGCAGCAGCTAAATGGCTAGCACAGACACGGACAGCTATTAAATTAGCTCCCGCAGCTAAATTTTACCTACTACCGCAAATAAATTAACTACAAATGCAAATTTTTTTGCCATAACAGCTAAAATTTAGCTGCAGGAGCTAATTTAATAGTTGTCCATGTCCGTGCTAGCCACTTAGGTGCTGCAAATTATTTTTTCCGTGTATTCTTCGCTGAAAAACGATTCCAAAAAATCTGCAAGCGGTTGCTGTTCCAGCAAAAATATTGCTATTTCAGCAAGATATTTACTAATTCGGCAAAATTTTCTAGCCTTCCGTATATCTACAAATCCGGATTGCTGAATGGCAAGCGCTTATTAAAATAGCAAGATTTTTGCTATTTCAGCAACTTTTTTTCTCCAAGTGTAGCCACAAGCACATCTATTTGAGAATTTTGAGGGGTACAGTGTACCCCTTACATCAGGAATAAAGAATTTTATTTCATTATTTTATGTAGAAAATTTCTTTTAAATATATGTACAATCTACATATAATTGAATATAATTTATACATAAGTTTCACATAAATATATATATATAAATTATATATAATTCTACAATTTTTCCCTCGTGAGTTGAGAAAAATATTTCGATGGAATTTTGCAGAACTAAGTTCACGGTCTTTCGCTATCTTTTGATTTTGATATCATACTTATATATAAAATTATACAAAACGATGGGAACCAAAATGCAAAAAGAAACATCAGAAATCTGAAACGCAACGCGTACTTGAAAAATATAGAAGAGCACATGAGAACATATACATATACATGATCGTTGTATTTTGACACGAGTATGGACCTTTTATTGCAATAATGTTATGTTGGTTCGAGAAGTTACACATTGTTGTAGAAAGTGCGAGCGCACCTAACGAAGATCTCACGATTTTCGATTCATCACACGACCTTCCCACGTGCACTCGACTGTATATCCACAGGCTAACGCATAGTGTAAAATGCAACACTTGGCGCAGTCCCTACTTGTTTTTATATTTCTCCATAGAATTGTGAAATAACAACTTACATGTCCTCAACCTAATCATTTTTATACCGCATGCTCCTGTTTATCCATATATTACCTTTTTTGCCCTCATCGTAATCCGGTCATCTCGATGAATAAATTGTATTTGAAAGTAAAAGGAGATTCTGTTTTTTTTTTCATCTCGAACAATCTCTCGAACGATTCTCGATGATTGAATGGTAATGTTTTTCGAAATCAAATGTGTAACATAATAATTAGATAACCGAAGATCGATCAATCCGGTCTGTCAAGCAGTGTTGCCAAATGGTGGGGAATTCCCCAAATGTGGGGATTTTCAAGGCAGTGTGGGGAGGAATTGAGGAACGTGAATATTAGGGGATTTTGTGGGGAATCATGGAAAAATTGGGGAGATTTGGGGAATTCTGTTAGAACTAAAACATTTGGAAACTAAGGGTACAGTCAAACAACTTCGTAACGTAACTGCTCAGATAGTACAGAAGTTCGTGAATCAATCGAAAATAACTCTTCCAATTAACTTCTTATTTAATAGTTTTTTTGAATTCTTTGAGAGTTCTTTAAGAACATATTGAGTTATAAGATAATTTTGTGAGAATTCTATAGAGAACTAATCATTTCTGTTACACGGACGAAACCATGATCCCTACAAAATACCCCCTCAAAGCAAGGAGAAGATTCATTTTTTATGGAAAAACAATTCCCTTATGTACTGAAACCCCCCAGGTAATACACAAAAATCATTATAGAATCATTTATTTATTTTTTTACCACTGACAAGTAGGAAACTGTTCTTGAATTATGAAGAGAAAACTTTCCTTGAACTCTTTTGAAATTCAAAAAATTCCCACCAAGAAGTCCAAGAACAATTTGATTTGTCAAACATTTGCGAGTGCCGTTAGAATTCTCAAAGAACTCCTATAGAATTTCAAGAGGAAATGTTTGATGAATCGAATTCTTTTTGAAACTTTTTAAGAACTCGTCGTATTCTGCAAAAGTTATCAAGAACTTTTCTTTCAGAATTCATTTGGGATTCTTGTGTGCTATTTAGGTAAATATTATAATCACAATCAGAATTCATTTGAAGGTGTTCTTAATTTGACGAAATTGAAAGAAAACGGATTAGATCCTCCCACTATACCATCAGTTGATCAGTTAGCTCTTTTTTATACTTCTCATCAATATATTATTCTTCCTTCACTTTCAACAAATGTTTTATTTTGATTTTTTATGTATTTGCCGTACATTTTTCAGAGAAATCACTTTTCTTTTGTAACAGCAATACTTGAGATACATAAACCAAAGAAATAAAGTTCAATTGTCCAAGATTGTATGCTCAAGGCGGGAAAAATTGATTATTTTGGCGGAAAATTTGAAAAATAAAATTTTGGGGATTTTTTGGGGATTCAATGTGAAAATTGGGGATTTTGTGGGGATTTTGTTCATCAGAATTGGGGAATCTGAGGAAAAAATTCTGGCAACACTGCTGTCAAGATTTTTCTGGATATTTGTAGTAATCGATCATTATAAATTGTCAGTGGATTTGCTTTTCGTTGAAGTTGCGGTAAGAAATCTTAAGGGGAGGTTCTCATCAAGCGAATTCCGAAATAAGGTATTTTTCTCGAATTTTTTTTCTTAAGGAGGAAGTGAATTAAGAACTCGAGTTATTTGAAACTCATTAAATGGGTCTTAAGGCGATTCACCACAAGCCAAGTGATGAGCAGCTGCATCTTCTTAGGCTGTTGAAAAAAATGCAGCTACTCATTATTTTTCATTTTATGTGTTTGTTTCTGAGAAAACTGGGGGGAGAAATTTGAAATCTAGTAACTTTTGCAGGGAGTAATGAATTCCCTTAAAGTACATGAAAAAAATTTTCTCAAGTTAAAGGATTCGTATCCCGAAAGCTTTTTAAGGCGGTTTTCTCGAAAAACTGTTTTTCAAGTTTAGCTCCACAATATTTCAAAAACTATCGAACGGATCGCTCTTTTTGTTTTTATTTCGAAGCTGATTGAATTTATTAGAGGATGAACCTGAATGGAGATGACATTTGCCTTTTTTTTTCTTTTTATAGCACTTCCATGAGCGAAAGAAAAGTGAAAAAAACGCTACCAGAAATTTGCATGTTTGTTATTTTTTTAATTTTTGACTTTTCATTAGGTTTATTGGTACAACCTCCAACAAATTTAATATATTTCATAATAATTTTTGTAAGTGCTATAGTGGTGCCCGATTGATCACTGTTTTTTTGAGTGGTTATGTTTCAGCACGTATCAACAATTCCCATGGCATTATTTTTCACTGAAGAAAATTTTTTTATGTACACAAAGACTCAATTAACAAGTGTGTTGAGAAAATCACCTCATTTTGGGATCGCTAGATGAGAACCTCCCCTCAATACGCTAAATGAAACCTCACGAACCATCACAATATTATCAACCATAGCGCCTAATATAACAAAATCAAAAGGCCAACCACACTATGAAATCTGGAAGAATTCTTTTTAGTCATGTTGATGATACCATTCCGGAGAGTGGTACAGCAAGCGATCCAAGTGCGTTAACAAACATGTGTGCTGGAAGTAACATGGAAGTAAAATCCGTACTTCCATCAGTATTCACCACCTCGGTGTTGAAAAAACAGTAATCACGTCAAAAATCATCACTGCTCTGTTGTTTAAAAACTACGTATAGCAGAATTATATCCGTTTTCCGATAGCCTTTGAAGAAATATTTATTTAGACCTATTCAAATAACAATTTCAAAGAAATCTTTTGTGTTCTGTGTAACAGATGAAAAACACATTGGAAGCAAGCAAGGCAACTAGCCATCCCATGAAAAATATCATCCCGTTGTGATCCAAAGCACCCGATTTTGAACTCCGATATATTTTTTTACATAAAATTATTTATTCATTCCTTAATTCATTGAAATGTATTCTCTGATGCTTGCTTTGATTGCCCGATCAATTTTTTAGAAACACAAATTCAGTTTCATTACTTCAAACAGAGACAAACTTGGAACAAAAAATGTACTTCGTCCTATGGAAATACGATATATCTATTCGGGAGAAGGAAATCAAACTCGAATAAAAATGATAAAAATCACTTTCTTCGCCTTCCTTGAGAAACAACAATTTTTCCTATTCATACTTTCCTACAAAATATGACAGACCCAAGGCTGCCGAGTCTTCCCTATGTAACTTCGACCGTCAAATGAGAAACGCATAGAACGTTCGATGAAGGTGTTTTGTAAAACAACTCGTTGTGTGTGATCAATCGGCTATGTGTGTATTTTACGCGCATTCATGGAACATTCTAAACGTTCTTGTATCATTAGAAGTTGGACAGAACACGGCGAGTGACCGCTCCGCTTACCGGTGATCTAGCTTTTCCTTCAATCTTTCCTGAATCACTCAAAACACAACGTTGTGAAATATATAGAAAACTATGTATTTTTTCTTTTTATTCTCAAGATAAAATTTAATACGCTCGTTGACCTTACCTAATAATCTATTTGAGAGCAGCTATTGATGGAAAGAGTAAATTTTATCAATCTTTCCCTCTCATTTATTTGGAATATGAATCGACGAATTAAGAAAATTTACACCCAAAAAAATAATATTTAAAAATTATATTATTTCTTTTAATATAAATTGAAGTTTCTCTGACATTCAGAGGGAATTCTTATGTTAATCCTCTAAAGCTTAGAGAGTTACTTACTGTTATCTCATATTTTAGGGGAATATTTTTAATTCGAGTATACGATTTCTTCAATATAGCAAGCAAATTTGATATGGAGTTTCCCTTAATAGTATACTCGCAAGGAATTCCGTTACAATAATAATCTTGTGGAAACATACGTGAAATTATTCTGAAAGATTGTTACGTTCTTGAGCATTGAAACGTATATGGAAAAAAATATGTGCTATTAAGTTCCATACTTTCGAGAAAATTGACTTTCCATTGTGATCGTATTATCGTTACTTCCCTCAAGAAATATAATATCAAAAGTGTCCTGTGTGGCAAATGTCAACACATTGAAGGTGTACATGCGAAGGATCATTGCAATTGCTATACTTGGAATCGGTATCGACTGTTTTGTGGTGCAATTACACTATACAGGGGTATTATATTTCTCCGCAGGGAACGGTAATTACTGGTTAGTTTTCATCTAAATTCAGAATTCAAGTACTATTTTGTTCCAGTTCCATCTCTGAGCCAATAGACTTCGATTTAAATGTGAATTCAGTTGTATTTGAATATGTTATTAATCTCATTCTACGCAAGAACAATGAAATTCTTAACAAATTACACAAACTATATAGTATTTTCTAATGAAGAATTTTTCTCATCGCTCTTTCTTGTTACGCATTGATCTTGAATTCATGAGAAGTCAAACGTTTTCATATCGAAATGAAGAAGAACAGTCACTTTTATGTCGAGAAAATATCGCGCATAACTCTTCATTGTTTTTCCATTTCTTACGTCCTGAAATTTTCTTCCTACGATACACGAGTGTTGTTCAAGGTGTATTGATTCACGTCATCACATCTCATTACGAACATTGTTTTCATATTTGTAATGTTATGGAAAGGAGGAGTAGCGGTGAGCTAATGAGTTCTATGGAATCTTATTAATTGGTCGATTAGGCTATCCAGCGAACTTGATGATCGTGATTCATTTCAAGGGGAAAGTCTATAAAAATTCCGTTGATGATGATAATACCAGAAAATATTTACACATTCTCAGAAACTTTCATTCGTCAATTGATTTTGAAATAATCGTAAAAATGGTATAACAGATATCGATGAAATTGATAATATCATCGAATCGATGGAAAAGCATCATTGGGGTCAATGCCTTCTCAACTTTTTTTTTCCTTCTCTTTTTATCGTACCGCGGCGAAACGTGACTTTCATTTCTCATTTTATGCATTTCAAAACATTGTTGATGTTTTCGATTTAAAGTGTGTTGAACCCATTATTGTTGATGGATTTCTTTTTCAAACGAAGCGAAGAAGTTTTGTAGATTTCGATGAGAACTTGCGTGCTCGTACATGATAGACTTGTCTTCCTAATCTCTTCTTCTCACAGATATTCTTCAGTGGAAACGATCCTAGGTGTTCTCAAGCACGTGAGTGGGCCTCAAAACTGCCTTGAAATTTCGATTTCTATCAAAGTTCGAAAAGGTGCATATAAATCAAAATATACCGTAAAAAATGAATGTGAAATTTTCTCCCGATTCGATGGCAGCAGAAATCCCCCACGTGGAGTAAATCCATTTCCCCATATTCTGGGGAAGGTTACTCTTCCCCCCACGTGGGGGATCTTTGTTGCCACCACTGAATTTAGGAAGACTAGAGCATGGGGAAGTGAGGGAGGGGAAAAGAAATTAATGCAAATGCAAATTGAATAATAATGCATTACGTACTTGAGATTGTGCATTGCCACCCCCTTTGAATTGCTCAAAAATTTCAGAAATTTTGAACCTCTGAATGTCAACAAATCCCACAAATTTACCTTTTAGCCTTCAGAAATGATTGGGAAATTCAAAGTGCGCGGCAGTGCGGGATCCCAAGTATGTAAATCATCATTATTCACTTTAAATATGTATTAATTGCGTACCTTTCGAAAAAAGTTCGCGCAAAATTTGACTTCTCCCTTCCCCCACTTCTCCACGCCCCAATCTTCTTCAGGGAAACCTCAATTTCACTTCTTACAGTGTAAATTTTAGTGTTGCCGCGATATTATCGCCGATAATTGAGGAATAATCGATTATCTCAATTCTTACACGTTCCTATGGAATATATAATCCACGAATCTTCGATTAGGCTCATGATGAAACGGAATAATGAATAATCCCAGACTTGTACACAAAATAAACCAAGATATGCTTCCATTTATCGTTACGATATATCGATAATTATCGTTACCATAGTGTAAGAATATTTTGATTTATTTTGTTTAAAAGACCAAGATGATCCATTATCCCGTTTCATTTCGTGCACAGTCGAAGATCTACGCGTTAAAAGTTCCATGAAAACCTGTCAAAATTAAGATAATCGATTATTTCTGAATTTCGACGATAATATCGCGGCAACACTAGTAAATTTGAACAGTTCTTCCTATGTCGATTTTCAAACTCTCATTCGTATTGCAAATTTTATAAAAATAATGGAACATACATCGAAAAGATTTAATGGAAACAAGAAATGTTTGAACCCGCTGATGTTTTCACCGTGAATAAGAGTTTGTATTTTGCAATATTCAAGTCTTGTACCTACATCGTTTTCAGGTATCGATACAATTTTATAGACCAATTACGATAAATTCATTTATAAAATTGGTTAACAAATTTATTTCTCTTGGTTTACGTAGAAAGTTTGATAAAATCCATTGTTGAAACCAAGATTGTTTCATCGGTGAATGAATGGAAGGAAAAAATGATGTTGTAAAGTCTACACTCGGCTCAATAACGGTAGTACGTTTTCAAACAGAAAACGTGAGTGCGATACGTATCTAAGTATAAGCAAACTAGTAGAAACATTCACGTCACAATGGTATTGTTCTGCTGTTTTTTCCTCTTCGCCATTGTTGCAGGGACCGAATAATTTAGGCATTAATTTTATTCTTCTTTCAACTAAAAGGTATGATTACGTCAACGATCCGATTCAGACCAGAGAATTTATGGAAACAAATTTGTTCCTCGTTTGAAATCTTCCAAATGTGGTAAATGACGAATCTGTTTGACTGTTAGAAAAGTTTTCAAATTTAATACGCAATTCTTTATGAAATATCATGTTTTCATATTAAATTCAATACTGATTCTTGAATTTAATATGCGTGATGAAATTTCACAATTTTGTACGGGAATTTAATGATTATTTATTAAATTTCACAAATATGTTATTAAAATTGAGAAGGAAATTCTCAACATTGAGAATAAAATTCTTAGCATTAAGAATTATATTACTTAATTCAATATTTTATTATGAACTCTGTTGATTAAATTGTTTATGAAAAAAACTTCATAACTTTTCTAACAGTGATTTTTCCTCAAAACATACAACATCGGTAATAATAAATTACTGAGAACTGAGTAGTAAGTAACGTTAATAACTATAAACAGTTGATTTCAAGAATTCACCTTAGGTTACCAGTAGTACTCTTTTCTAACAGTGAAACTCGGCAGTTATAAGTTATACTTTGATTTTATAACATCGCTGATGAGAACGATGCATTCTAGAATTTAGAATCGTATATTTATAATTAATTAACTTGTGCTCTAATTTCCATCAAAGTATATAATGCAGTGATCGGTGTCGATGAAATTATCTATGCACACTTATATATATTTTTATTTCGTTCAACTTCCTTTTTAATCCACTGATCGAATCTCTCATTAGGATTTCTCATTATATGAATAATGAATGGAATTATCTTGGATAATCTGCAGACAATTCAAATTTCTTATGCTTTCATCTTCTCCACCACATTAAAATCATGATCATGGTTATATAATTGATAATTATATCAAACAATATCTTATATTGTAATGGATCACGTGATTTTATTTATTACATAGTCGCATTATTCTTCACCAGATTATAAGCCAGTGGAAATTTGTATATGGAAGGTTATGAAAGTATCTTCTTTTCGACAACGAGATTCTATTGAGGCGTGGTAAATACTGAAAATTGAGTGTTTCAATCTGTGTTCCATTCCCTGAAATTTGACAGTATGAATATGGACTGCCAGTTGTTACCACTTCTATCCAAACGCTATACAGGTCTTGTAGCACCAAAATCTACACACTGTAAAACAAAAATTGAAAATTTACTGTGCAACTGGACTGGAAACTTTCAGTGTTAGTACTGGAATATGGATGTTCCAGAAAATGTGCAGAGATTTTGTTAGCACGTCCCTGAACATTTACCACCCTGTTGAAACTGCTAGTTGGAAACACATTCGATTTTGATCTGTTTCTACATTGAGAGAAATCGCTTAGTTTCGTGAGCAAAAATACTTTAGTTGATTTGAATAAATCTTTATTTGATATAAATAAAAATTTGTTTGCGGTAGCAAAAACAATCATTTGACGTCTATTCATTTTAAATAACAAAATTCAGGTCATAGTAGCATAAGTAATTTATTTAGGACAACTAACAATTCAAGTTCCTCAGCAAATAGAATCTGATTAGGCATGCACTGCCTACCATTTTATCATTTTCAATTGTTTCACCGGCATTTCCACCCATGTCCATTTTTCAACGACACGCCTGCAATCGCGTGCAACGGCGATACGGAATTTTGGATTTGATTTTTGGAAGAATAAATCACTCCATAGCAAAAGTTTTCAGTTTCATTGGTTCAAAGGTGTTTTTGGAACGTTTTGTCTGAAGAATATTCGTACAAAATCTTTTTTTATGCAGTGAAATTGTGCTAAAATATGGAGCAAGTGGAAATGCAAAGAATTTTTAAAAATCTCTCCTGACCGAATATCCTTAGCAAAAATCATTCTAGTTATTCTCCAGGCCTTGCAAGACCTTACGATGCCCTTGCGAGGGACTTTGAAGGCCTAGCAAGGCCTTGTAATAACCTAGAAAATCACTGGAGTCATTTCTAGCAAGGTTGTTTAGTGATTCCTGGTATATATTTGATTTTCAATAACCAACGATATTTCAGTACAATCATATTTCATCGACTAAATAATTTAGTTGAAATAACATTTTGACTTACTTGGAATATTTGGTTAGCACAACGTCAAAATATTTATTTGTGAAAAATGAGAGTTTTATTCGATCAACCTAAATTCGATTGATTAAACAAAATGCGTTGATTTGAATAAAAGTCTAGCTGTCTGATATACTCTCTAAATCTGAAAGAGTGAAAAATCGCACGTTTCACTCCACTAAGTATCAGAAGTGAGCCTCCTCTTCGAGTGGAATTTTCACTCGTTTCGAGTGACCTCTCACTCTTTTAGATTGAAAAATTCACTCTAGCATCGAAGTGGTTATGAATTTCTAACCTCAAACCTTAGAATATCTCTCTAAAAGAGTGGAAATTTCACTCGGAAATTCGACAGGCTCACTTCTGGCTGGCTAAACAGTGAAATCTCACTCCAAAGATTTTAGAGAGTATGAATAAATTATTTTGCTGCTGTGGCTAGCATTCAGTTACAGCAACTGTGTGATTTTTCTCAGTGTATACGTTTAAATGCGGTCTCTTTCCCATGTTGGACTTCCAATATGAAAACGTATTGAATTTGGACCTGTCAGGTTCCAACAGGGCGAGCGTGAGAACTGAAAATCCAGTCCTTGTATTAGAGTTTTCAAGTTTGGACGTGTGTACTGAAATTTCATCATCCTTGCGTGAAAATTTTACTGGGCTTGTACTAGAATTTTACAGTTCTTGTGTACCGAAAAGAAGGAGTATTTCTCAAATCAGAACATAGAAAATATTTCCAATTTGAAAAAAAAAAACGTATTGATACTGGCACGTTTTTATCTGTTTCATGAAATTTTGTATCAAATGGTCCATGTGAGAAAAAAAAACCCTTTTTTTTCCATTTCTCCCTTTATTCCGAATCGAAACTTGGTGAAAATTTCGAATTTAAAAGAAGAAAATTTATCATTGGTATACTGGAGTTATATAGGCCTTGAACTGCAATTTTCAAATTGTGTCATGGAATTTTCCTCTCACATTGGACTTCGTCATTTCTAACAGGAAAAATTTCGAGTCCTCGTATTGAAGATGTATAATTTCGATTCAACGGCTTTGCCGATTGTGTTTTTGAATAATAATTGTAATTGTACCCAATGAACATTATGAGGACGAGGACTTGGAGACAACTGGAGGAGCTCTTAAAGAGATCCTAATGTCATCCAATGCGTCGATTTAGGAGATCTGAAAGAGCTCTTGTTTAAGACCACTTTATGTTATCTTTATGTTATAAATGTTCTCTTTAAGATAACATAAAGTGATCTAAAACAAGACCTCCACAGGATCTCCTAAGCCGACGCATTGGATGACATAAAGATCTCTTTAAGAGCTCCTCCAGTTGTCTTCAAGTCCTCGTCCTCATCATGTTCATTGGGTAGCGAATAAAATTGATACATAAGGTTTCTTGAAGTCTCATCCTTTTGTATATTCTAAATATGAAGCATATGTACTCTTTCAAGCTGGCTATCCACTAAAAAAACACACTCAAAATTGATGGCGTGCGGGATTTCGGGCAATTGGATAATCTGAAAAAAATCGAGGAATTATTGAGGAATCCTTGTTGAAGTGGCTATGGCACGAATTAGAATCGTTTTGATTGGTCAAAAATTTTCCAATTTTCACACGGTTTTCCACCCTAAAAAATCGGGTTTCTTTTCGGAAAATGGCCGCTTTTCATCAGTTTTGTTTTTTTTTTAAATCAGCACATCGAACAAAAATTTTTTCCAAATCTGGAACAATTTATTTCAAATATGGTATCTTTACTAAACATACCTACAGATTTTCAAAACGATACACTGTAAAAACAATTTGTTGAATTCCAAACAAAAATGCTTGTAAATTTACAAACTTGGTTTGGAAAAATAATTTCCGAACCTTTTTTGTAAATTGCCAAACAAAAGTTTGTAAATTTTAAAAAATCTTCGTGAAATCACAAAATTTTTTGAATGTTTACAAACTCTTGTTTGGTAATTTACAAAAAAAGTTTGTGTAAAAAACTGCCAATCTTCTTTGGCAGTTTAGGAAGTATATTTTTTACAGTGTACCTCTATGTCTTCTATGAACAAATGTGAAAAAACAAATTTTCTTTTGACAATTCTAACCAGAAAACCCCTTCAACGCACCAACTTTCAGACACAAATGTGTGTCAGGTGTGGGGGTGCGAATCTCTGACTAATCATAGTACGTCTGCCTCCCTAACGGTAATGCCACGAAACGGGAAACGGTGCGTCAACCAAAATTACTCCAAAAGCGGATACCATTCCGGGTAGAAATAATTCGTGGCATTCCCCAGTTATTTTCAGGTGCTGAATAGAACTGGGGAATACCACGAATAATTTTTACTCGGTGCGTCATATGGGGAGAACAGCGGTTGATAACAGGGGTGTGCGATCAGTACACGGGGCAAAATATAATAATCTTGAATAAAAATTTGAGAATATTTCTTAAAATTTGGAAGTTTTTCTTAAATGCATAATAAAGATAAAACGGTCCACTTTCTTGTGAAATTGTATTCGAAAAACAATAAAAAATAGAGAAACATATGAACTTTCCAAAAGTCGCGTATGAAATTTCACGAAGTGAATATTGAGATATTGAAATTTTGTTATTGTCTTTGTAAAATTTCACATGCGACTTTTGGAAATTTCATATGTCTCTATATTTTTCATTAAGTATTGATAATTTTCCATTGTTTTTCGAATACAATTCCACAAAAATGTGAACCGTTTTATCTTCATTATGCATTTAAGAAATACTCTTAGATCTTGAGAAATATTCTCTAATTTTTATTAAAGATTACTATATTTTCGGCTGTCAACCCGAAAGAAAAACACGGAGAAATGATCACATAAGAATTCAAAAGTGCGTACGTTCATGATCAATGTGCAACGGAAGAATATTTTTCTCGCAATAATTTTCAAGGTGCTAACGAAAGTTTTTAATGTTCATACATCAACTATCGGCGTATTTCACTCTAAAAATCAATGTAAAGAAGATGCTTTTTGTTTCACATTGATCATCAATGTGCGGATTTTGGTTATGTGTATGAAAATTTCTCCGGTTAGTTGTGCCCCAATCCAGTGGTGAACTGAGGACTTCTACACGGAGAAAAAAGATTTCGTTATTTCAACGAATCCGTCTTCGCAGAACGGATTGAATAACCTAACGATGACATTTCACTGTGTTAATGAGCTAATTCGCTGTATTTACCAACTGATTCGTTATAATTATCAGTCCTTCGCTAATTTTACGAATCTTGATTCGCTGAAACAACGAATCGCCGTTCACTTCAGCGGACTTTCTTGCTATTCCAACGAATTTTTTTTCTCCGTGTATATCTTTCTCCAACGTACGTGGAATAAAGGACAAAAAGCGACAGATCTCCCGTCTCCCATTCTCTTTTTCGCGCAAGGTGAAGAAGGACAGAGACATTCTCACTCCGCCACTGCCCCAATCATAATCATAGGCACTAATTTTTTATCGGGTTTAATTCCACACGGAGGAAATTTTGTAGTAAAAATTAAGGAGTTACACCTATTTGAACGGTCTGAAAAAAGCCTTCTTTGAGAAATTTTATTCAAGTATACAAAATAATTTTTTTTCAATTCCATTCTTCAAAATGGGGGATTTACAAATACTTTAAAAGAACGTGTTTTTTTTTTTTGAGTTGTCTGCGGCAGGACTAATCCCATCTTTATTTCTGCATCTAGGACAAAAAAAAATTTTTTTTCATAATTTACATTAAATTTATCAGAGAAGTACACTAGGTGATTGGAAAATAATCATTTTTTGCAATTTGACACAAGTTTAAAGTAAAAACTTTTTTTCTTCACCACAAAACCCGGTCTTTAAACGTTTATAAACCACGTAATCGTCCATGAATCTCAAAAATCGTGTGTACTTTTCTGTAAAATCTATTTTGCACGGAGAAAAAGGAACTCGCTGTGGCAGCGAAATCTACTTTTGCTGGGTTCCTTTTGTCAGAGCAGCAGATCTTTTGCTGTGACAGCAAACTATTTGCTGTTCCAGCAATCTTGTTAGCTGCGACAACGAATTTTTAGCTATATATAATACTGAAAATTTGCTGGCGGAGCAAACATTTTTTGCTGCCACAGCTGAAAAATTGCTGTCGTAGCTAACACGATTGCTGTTATAGCAAATTTTTAGCTAGGTCAGCAAAAAATTTTGCTATTCTATATATAATACCTTGATTTGCTGCGTCAGCAAATTTTTCCTCTCCGTGTGTGTACTTCAATATATGTATAATAAACCTGCAAAATTTTATTTCCATTGATTTATTTTATCACAAAGAAAAAAATTTTTCAAAGAAGGCTTTTTTTCAGACCGTTCAAATAGGTGTAACCCCTTAATATATTCATAACGTAGCCGTGGAATGTATTTCATTGTGACGAACAGAACCACGAGTATGCGGACAGATTACAATAACTCTTCTTGAAATCAATATGCGGAGTAATAAGAAAATACAAAGTTATAGTCCTATCGTCATAATCGAATATATCCCACGGGTACGATATTAGGTCTAATAATCTTGAATATAAACTTTTCTCTGTATACCCGAATGTATACATTCGGGCTTATTCACATACGGGCGAATTGAATCCTACTGTGCGATTCATCAGAAAAATATAGATTTTCGAATCGATTTTGAATCGCCAAATAAAAAATCGATTTTATTGAAAATCGCCTGGAAAAGAATCGATTGTTCAAAAGTTGATTCGAAAAAATTGTTTGTGTTACCTAGTAACTCAAACTTGATGTAAATAATATGACGAACATTTACGTGGCGAACAATAATCCGAAAATACATCAAATTTCCTTCCAACTCGGCACTCGGAGGCTTTTGGATTCAATGTAAGAATTCTAACATTCAGAATGGTAGATCCAATATGTTAAATAAAAGTCCCAAATTTTTGCGGATTCTCTTCAAACCTGAGTATTTTATGGAACAACTGAAAATATCTTGAAAATATCTCATGGAAGATATATTCAAGAATACCCGAGAACAAATGATTTGATCTCACCAGATCTAAATAGATCCATTGAGGTCTCAAAACTGCAATTTTGCCTTGTATTTGTCACAATATATGTTCAAAATCACTATTTTTCGGTAATTGAATAAACAATTGCTGATTGCATTCAATGTAATATTCAATTCAGATCTAAGCAGTTGTGTCAAAATCTAATTAGATCTAATGAGATCTAAGCAAATCTAATCTAATCTTGTAACCCCAAAAATCAGATCCACTTAGATCTATTAAAATCTGATTAGATGTAATGAGATCTGAGTAGATTTAATAATTTTTTTCCGGGTACTAAAAGATACCTCCAAAAAACGTGAAGCTGAAACTAGTAGCCATAAAGCTAGCAACTGATTGTTGTAACTTTTGAATGAACGTTGTTGAACCTTTTTCACACCAGAAACCGATTAAATGGCATTCCACTAAACGTTTTAGATGACTCAATCTTTGATAACAATTTTGTATAAAACAGTTATGTTAATCGGCTGCTACACTGTAAAAAATGATTGTGGAAGTTTCCCCCAAAAAATGGTAGCGGCAAAGTTCCTCCACAGATGGGGAATTTTTCACCATAATATGGTGGACTTTTCTTTCATTTGTGAAGGATTCAACGCCTAAAAAACAAAATAATTCCTCGAAGTGGTGGGAAAATCCCTCATTTTTGATGGAAAAACAATTCCCCCACGACGAGGGGACGAAATCCACCAACAGTGTAAAGGAAAACTCCCCACATTATTTACAGTGCAGCTTTACAGCTGCCAGTTTCAACTCTATTCAAAAAACTTGAAGAAATCTGACATAAAGACTTCCAAAAAATAAGTTTTGGTATCTCACAACACGTCTTTTTGAATCTTCCAAGATATCTTTTAGAATGATGCGAAGGGATAATCCATGATTGTTATGTGGATTCTAATTATATTTAATTTCCTACAGAATTTCCCTTGGTAGAAATTTGTCTGGGCTTCCCATTTACCATCCATGTATCAGATGGGACCCACGTGGGGGCAATTGGATAACACATTTCAGCCAATTTGACTTTAGTGTCCAAACATTTAGTTGATTTATGTAGATCTTTCATGCGTCAAGTGATCGTACAGTAACATTGATAGTCCATCAACATGGTCAAAGGAATAAAAGGAAGCCCCAACGTTTCCATTTGTCACTCGGGATTATTTCATGGAAATCACTTCAAAAGCAACGTTCTTGACTGGAGATGACATGTCAAAATACATTGTTTTACAGAACACACATGATTTCACATTCCTAATTACCAAAATAATTTGTAATTTCTAATTAATTTGAAGAACATTCTAGCAATTCCCTGGGACATCTGATGGATGGGCACAGACTAGAAAAGACCTAACATCTGGGAAAAGTAGCTGGGGCTCATCTAATTCCCAATCATAATTTCTAGTAGGGTCTTTTTCTTAATTTTACCCCAATTTTATTCGCCTTTTTGATTCAAATTTTCCCTCAATGTAAAAACACTAGTGGAACGGGTGATTTTTCACTCTCTCAGTTCAGAGAACATTCACTCATTCTTATAGACACCCCGTATATTGTTCCACACACATCAGGATGAAGTTTACGCATAAGACGTTGATGTTAGTTACAAGCATTCATTTTCTTCCAGAATGATTTGATAGTCGAACATAACTTTCTTCACTTTAATTCCATGTGGTTATTTCCAAGGCACGAGTCAAACCAGTTGAAACTATATAAATAGAATTTATATCAATCTGACCTATGTATCTTATATTGAGAAGAAAAAACTTTGAAAAAATACTGTTCCATCTGATTTTGTAAAATTTGATAGAATTTCAAATTGCTTTATGCTTCATAACATACACAACATTAAAAAAAAAAGACAAACAATGACACGCGAAGTACTTATTCGTTTACATTTCTTGTCGAATAGATAGATTTTTTCGCTTTTATAGATATACTTTCTATTACAAACTTGTCTCTACACGGAAAGAAGTGACGAAGATTGTGCAACGCTTATTTTAGTATGGTAAGAATGTGGAACTTGTTTTTTATATGTTTTTTGTTCATTTATGATAACGAATTCCATATACTTAAATGTTACCATCATATATTATTGTTGTGAATGAAAATTCACTTTCGAAGTAGTAAAAAAATGCTATTCGTTCTTCCATATAAGAGAATTTTATAAACCATCAATTTATATCTGTCAAGAGTTCAATATTGACTTTCGCTGCAATTGAAAGAAATTTACAAAACTATTTTCTATAAAATGTTGCAATTATCAACAGTTTTGATAATTCTGTGAATAAGCTTTTGTTCGTGTTAAAGCAGTGTTCAAGAAAACATGATAAATATATCTTCGTACAATTTTGGAGACGTCTTTCAAAGTCTAGAAAGGTGCGATTATTCACAGCTCCCTCTTTTAAAATTCTTTGTTCTTTCTCGTGTAACAAAATAATATATCTCGCCATTCGAGTGGCGAATTGTTCAAGAGCCGCATCTTTTTTGCATACATGAAAGAGAATCGTATACTTTCACGCGTACATTCGGACTTTCATATAACGTAAAGCGTACCACACGTGCATCGATCTTAATTTTATAGTGCGTTTTTCTTTCATGTAATATCTTCGAACGAAGTTCAGATTATTATTGACATGCCTTATTCATTTCCCTTTGTCATCAAAATACGTGGACTGTCGATTCTTAATTGCTTTATCGCATTTTTGGAGAGGAAATTCGTTCAATGATACGATACAATGATGAAAGTTCAACAGAAAAAACCAAGTTGAAAACGAGATGAATTTTATATGAAAATTATATAGTTTACAATGCAAAGATGAGAATTACTGGATTTGAATTTTGTAATCGGAAGAAGGAGGATCGTATTTTCACTTTCCCTTTAACGAGGAGTGGGTAACGGGAGATCCATCGTTGAAAGGGAGATGCAAAAGTGAATTCACGACCCAACTCACTTTTTGTAAAAAGAACCAACAACTTTCTCCCGTCTTTTTTTTTTGGGGGGCTTTTTATTCAGATAAGTGGTTTGCGGATGATTGATTGACTGAAAGTTGTATACAAAGTATAACAGAGAATAATTCATTCATTACAGGATGTGTTGTATTTTTCATAAATAATAAAATGTACTGTGGATGGGTGTGAATGTGCGCAAATATATGTACTTGTGTTTTTTTATTTTTTTTTATTTTTGATTCGATCGTTTATGATGGGAGGCAAAAACAAAGAAGAGAATCGATGTAGTGCTTGTTAATTGGAAGCAAATATTTCTATATCTCGTTTGAATGAGAAAAGTTTCCATCGTACAAAAGAATAAAACAATCTCTATAATTGGATCAAAGTTTTCACTCATCATTGAATACTACTGTATGGCACCTGTACGAATGAAATTAAATGAAAGCGGATGTGCATTCAGTCCATTCAGGCAGTGAATGTACGCCGTGTATACCAGTGTATATACATATTATCACAAACCCCTGGGATGAAGGCGAGTTTCCTACAGATATACACAGAAAAGAAAGTAAAAGAAACCGTGACAGATCTTTGTAAACTTCGATTGTTCATTTTATGGGTCAAGTTCTCGAGTGACTAATCATAAAAATCTAGATGAAATTTTAATTTGAAATATTGAAATTTGCGTGAATGATTCTTCTTTCTTAAATTTGTTGTTTGTTGAATTCATGTTTCAGTTGGGCCGTTTCTACAGTCATGACTAGACAAAATCGAATTCCAAATGAAGATGGTTCGAGTATGATGTATGCTTTGATTCCAATGTGGGATATGTGTAATCACGAGAACGGAAGAGTAAGTTTAGGATTCGAATTATCATTTCCATTTATATGTAATTCACATTCAGTCATAATTTGCTTATTTTATTATATGTAAATCATTTAATTTTAGATTACCACAGATTTTAATGGGACCACCGATTGTTGTGAATGTTATGCGCTACGAGATTTCAAAAATGGAGAACAGATATTCATAAGTTACGGACCAAGAACGAATTCTGATTTCTTTGTTCATTCTGGATTCGTTTATATGGATAATGAAGAAGTATTGACAATTTTTATCATTTTATGGGGGTAAAATCAGAAGATGTGGCAGGGAGTGTGTGAACGATTCTTAGTGAATTTTTCATACAAACATGAATGAAATGAAAATTTCATCATTTTCTTCAAATATTTAACCTTTCGATTATTGTTTTAATCAGACCTTTTCTACCAAGAATATGCAGAATGTAGACTTCATTCTTTGTATTCAATTAGAATTTTGAATATTTATTCACGTTTATCATTCATATTTTGATTATTGCACTTTGGGTGTGCAATTTTAACATTTCATTCTGTAAGAATTGAGCGTAGTGATAGAAAGATACTAAAGGTCCCATCGAAAAATTCGACAATAAAAGTCTAGAAAGCTTGGAAGAAGGCTTGAAAGGATCAATAAATAATTGCAAAAAAATCAAGAAATCACAAGGGGAGATCGGAAATGAAAAAATCTTAATGAATTGATTGATCCAACGTTTTTGATCATTTCTTTGTGTATTACAATGAATCATGATATTTGTTGTATTTATCGAGCCAAGTTCAAAATTATGTGAACTTCTTCACCCAAACAATTACTTGAGATATGTATTGTAAAAATTTATTCAAGAGAAGTCTTAAGTGCAATATCATAAATTTACATCTTCAATATTGCAATCAATGAATGTATGGGTAAGAAAGATTAGTTCAGAATACATTTCAAAATTAGACAACTGCTACATTTTTTGATTTTAACCAAATCCGCTTGTTTGTTCTTTTCTTTGTACTAGAAAACTGATGTCACCTTTTTAAAGACTCGAATATCATATGTGCCTTAATTGCAATATGGGTTATATTTTTGTATCAGTGTCTTAACTATGTTGAAAGTATCTTTTATTCATATTGTAAATATTGTCTAGCATTACGAAGAAAAATGTACTGCTGAAATAATCAGTTTGTCATTATAGTACTTGGAAGACGAAATTGCTGACACTGGGTGAAACGATCTTTTTTTGAGAAGCTCACCTCTCCTCTGCTCCACTAATCGTCACTTGAGTAGACGTTCATACAGATTTCTAGATGATGATTGAATTATGAAAATGTTGCAAAAAATTAGCAAAATAATTATTTCCACAGTGATTGTTTTTCAACTATTATTACAATGACTGATGATTTTTTTATTTGCCTTGGAATATTCCATGATAACGTAATAACTTCTGAATTATGTAACATTTTTCTTTTTAATCTTTAAATCATAATCACTGGTCACACGTGATTGCAACAAATTAGAAAAATCAATCAAAAATATGAAGGAAAACAAATCAGACGAATTCTCATAATAACAGGATAGTTCTGGGATGAATAAATATTTATGAGCTTCAAGAAAATTACTGTAAATGTTCATGATGTATCCCAAAACTGTTTTGATTATAAAGATCCGTCATATCCCCAAGAGGACAACAACGTTCAAAAAATCTTGATTGAATGTACAATAAAGCTATAAACATCAACCAAAAATTGATCTAATCGGCTGGTGTTCTCTTGGGGATACATTTCATATATATGGTGTATACATCGAAAGTAACACAAGCATGATATTTGAGTTCTGGATTAGAATAATTATACGTAAATTATTTATAATGTCTCATTCCAAATTGAAATTCATTTCAGGATGGTTTTAAATTACGACTTGGAATTAGTAAAGCGGATTCGTTACAAAAAGAACGCACAGAGTTGTTGAATAAACTAGATTTACAATCGGTTGGGGAATTTCTCTTGAAACCTGGTACAGAGCCGATTTCGGATGCCTTATTGGCTTTCCTGCGTGTTTTTAGTATGAGAAAATCCGAACTTGAACATTGGCTGAAATCGGATAAAGTCTTTGATTTGAAACACATGGATTGTGCATTGGAAACTGTGGTAGAAGAGAATGTACGGAAATTTTTATTAACCAGATTGAAATTATTAATCGCCAATTATCCAACAACTTTGAAGGTGAGTGTGATTTTATTGAATTTGAAATTATTCTTGAAACAATAACAACTGACACACATTTTAATATATAAACAAGAAGCAGTATTCTACATAGCGGAAATTTTAGAAGTAATTAATGTTCAATTTCAAATATCAAAACAGTTCAATTAAGTCATAGAATCATATAATATACATTTTGATGATTACATAATAATCATCTGTCCGTAACGCATTTAAAAATTGAAAAAATTGTGAATTATAAGAATTTTGTGTAAATACAAAACAGCGATCAAATGTATTTATATACATTTATTTATTACTTCGTTTTATTTCCAGGAAGATTTAGATCTGCTCGAAACAACTTTACCTGAAGTTAAGAAATCAATTGTTCAACTGAGGGTGACTGAAAAAAAGATTCTCCTCGGTGCTTTAGAATACGTAGAACAATGGATCAAAGCTTGAAATAAATACGCGATTATGTTTTTGAGGTGTTATGATATTAGAAATTTCAAAGATCAAATGATGTTATTTTTACAAAGAGACTAATTAAAAACAGATCTCAAGTCGAATCAAAGATTGTCCTATTTCAACAATTGAAATATATTTTACATGCGGGTAAACACGTGTAAATGACACATAGGAATCATGTAAAATAAATTACTGAAACAAATTGTTCGAACAACTAGTGTATGTATATATATATATATATATATATATATTCTCATACGGCACAGCAGTTCAGAAAGAGTTCATAAAGATTCCAATTGGGGTTCAAAGAGTTCATTCTAAATTAGAGAAAAATGTTTTAGAGGTTGTAGGATTTTGAATAGAATATCCGATGGTTATCTCCTCAGCTTTGACCTTAGACTTCACCTACAAGGTTATCGAAAGGTCTGAAAGGTGAGAATTCTTGTTTTTTACTGCATATTCTGAGCACTGATCTACAATATACAATGGATAGTATCAATATGCCTAATGAATATACAGTCCACCCTCTCTATATGCAACTTCTCTCTGTTGCTCAATAGGAAGAAGTTCGATACAGAAAGATAAGGGTCGGTGCCGAATCAACGAAAAAAAATTTACTAGCAGTATGAAGTTGTCATTTTGTTGCAGTATGAAATGAAATTAGTCATAGATCATTGATTAAATTAAACGAAAAGTAAAAAACATTGATTTGCTAACACAACCCCACGGTAAACTTAATTTCCCTTTGTTATGTTTATGATTATGGTATGGTTATGTTTATGATAACAACAAATCGATTTTCGTTCTCTACAGACGTTTGAAACAGTTTGATTGTACCGATCGATTAGCAAGATCATTAATAATTTTATTAGAATGATGAATTACGTGTCTACTGTAATAAACGGGTGCAGTGAATAGGTTAACATAAAGAAAAATCATCTGGTCACCAAGAAGAAGAGAAAGTTAAGAAAACACTACATAAAGCTAAAGTTGAGGACGATGAATACAAAACGGAAGAACAAACGTATTATAGCATAGCTCATACGTTTCACGAGATCGTCACAGAATAAGGTTCTATCATGGTGAATGGAAAATTGAAAGAATATTAAATTGAGGTAACATAACAAAGTTTATCAATTCATGATTTTGTTGTTTATGGAATGATTAATTGATTAAGAAATTATTTCAGGGTCTGGAATGGTTAGTTTCATTATTCAATAACAATCTCAATGTTATTCTTGCCGATGAAATGGGTCTTGGGAAATCAACTTTAGCTTTATTTACATCTGCACGCCTCTCTATCGGTATCGATATATCTCGATATATCTGTTCAACAGTCACGGCTACCCTCGACTCCTCACCACGATCGATGTCCATTAACGTACGATTACATTCTAAAAGATTTCTACCAAATTTCCAACTGTGATGATGGAAGCCATTTCCACTCACGTGATTGAAAAAGCCCTTGAAATTTCAATTACATATGATTGAGAATTCAGCTCCTAAACTGTACTATTAAGGGATGTACCGTTGCTCCTTCACGCTCTTCGATCGTGGTCTTGGGCTTGACCGAAAAAAAACATCGAGGCTTTGTTTTCCCTCGCATAGAATATCTCTTGAAATAATGTGTTGAGACCATAATTTTCTTGATAACTTTATCCCGTAAATTATGGAATATTGATTCGCATTCGAAGTACAGGATTGATCTTCAGATGACCTTGAAGGGGGAAGTTGGATTTCAGATCAAGATAAATATCGTATGCTTCCTTTCGAGTCCAGGGATTTTTATTTCAATCATTTTCCATGGACTGTTTCGTAAATAACTTGTAGGGATTGGTGTGATCTAGTACATGGAAACGTTTCTGGACGTAAATTTCCATATCCTCTTAGAATCCGCAGTCTAAAATAATCGTTCTCATGTCAAAAACACACTTGTGACTTATGAGACACTCTGAGAGGACTGGGGGACTTGCAGGATATGTAAAATTCAATACGGACCGTAATGTTCTCAAATTTTAGGTTGTTGGCTTTTCACATCTTGGACCGGTTAGTATATTTCCCATATGAACATTTTCGAACCAGTCCGCTCCCGAGTTCACCTCCAAACAGCGTTCCAAGAGTACGGTCGTTCGACCTTTTCTTATTGGAGGGAGTTCCATTTAATGGTGTCTCACTATTCGCCATCCATGGCAACGCTGCCTCGGAATGACCTCAAAGATCAAGTCCAAGGTCAAAGCCGAAATCTCGAGTAAATAAGTGAAACTTGATTTCTGACTGATTTGTTACGTACTACGGAGTAAATCAGACTTTGAAAAAGATTACAGTTTTTCGACTTATGATCACTATCCGTACAGCACAACTACTGACGTCCACGTCGCATCCCCGTGGAAACGAGGTGGATAAAAGGGTGACGCGATGGAGGAGCGATGTAGATGCGACGGAGAAATGTTATAAAGATATTGAGCACTGTTTCCTATGAATGGATACCCCCAGCCAACAAAATCAAAGCAGCGCTTCTGGCAGTGGTGCTACCATTCACTTATACAGTTAAAAATCTGCTGTACATATATGGTTTCATTTATGTATGGAAATAGGAGCGACTTGGTAGTATTTTTACTAGGAGCACTACTTGGTAGCGCTGAGGTAGTGCTACGTTATAAATTGAATCACGTTGCTCCCACTAGCACTGCTAGTAGCGGAAACGTGAATTTGAAAGCACTTTGCTGGCTGGGCCTGAATAACTCGAAGGGATCCAAGTTTTTTCGGGAATATACTCTGCTTAAAATTTCGTGCTTTTGAAGAATGTGCAGTCAAAAACCGGGATTGTCATTCAAAAATCAAACCTTGAAGATGATAGAGTCAAAAATCAAAGCCGAGGTCACCATCAAATGTCCCCTTGAGAATCCTACAACCTTTGCTTGAAGTATTTGAGTTGATCTAACGCGAAAAATTGTACACCGAAAAAAATAATTAGTTACTCTTACTCCAAATTGGTTCCAGCAACTAGATACAGTTGTCGATTACAGTTGGATAACTAAAACGGGCGTTGCCTCAACTAAATTCAAATTCAATTTCTCTGACTTTAGTTGCTGTTACTAATTTGAAGTTGCCTTTGCTACAGCTTTTATTACCGGCTTCTATTCCTTCATTACTTGGAACTAATTTTCACAACTAACTTCAGTTCATTCGGTCAAATAAATTATTTTTTTCGGTGCATAAATTATGCAGATTTTGGCATTATACCATAATGAAAATATTTCGCTCAAAAATTTCTGCAAAATCATGAATAATTTATGAAGAAAATTGCAATCTAATAAATTTCTGACATTCTGTATATAATGTTTTCAGAATTTTTCAGGATCTTTCAGGTTTTAAAAGTTTTTCCATTTTTTTCAGATAAAAGGGAACGGAATTGAGATCTGAAGAAATTTTGATGAAACTTTGATGAATTATCAACATTTTTTTGACTATTGAAAAAGAATTAGAAAAGTTACCAACACTTTTTCACGTATAATATTTGAATATACACGGAGAAAATGAAACATCAGTAAGTATTTCTCCGACACGACTGGCTTGTGTTATGAAAACAAGAAATAATTTTAACACCACCCTATTAAAAGTGCCCGACGGATCCTGACAGATTCCGGTCAAAATTTTGTCTGGTTCTGTCGGAAATCATCATGCCTGGGACAAAAACCGACCAAATCCTGACAGAAAATTATCTGTCGGACATTTGGAATAATGCACTACTTGAGGGCCATGAAGCATTAGTAAATGGACAAAATTTTGCTACGTGGTTTCCAAATAACTAAGCAATGATTAGAAATTTTAAATATATAACAATCAAGTGCACTACTAGGATTTGACTCCAAATATAAATCCGAAGCCCAAAACATATTCCTAAACATAAGCTTGTAGGTTAATATGTTTATAATCATTTGCATAATTCTTAGGAATCATTTGCAGTTTCAATTTCATATTCAAAGCTCAATTTTAGGATGTAGTTCATCACTGCGGATTCAAGATTTGTATTTATTACTTAGTTTTCTCCATGTAAAATATAAATGTATTCATATAGGATTTCAAAATTTTTCAATAATCAGAAAAATGTCAACAACTTATTAGAGTTTTATCAAAATTTTCCCAGAATACAATTTCGTTCCTATCTTTCTGAACAGAAAATGAAGGTGTTCTGAAAAAAATCTGCACAGAATGTGCCAAATTTATTAGAATTTTAATGAAAATTTCAGAGATTCTTAGAGTTTGTCAGATTTTTGCAGAGAAAATGCGATGTTTTTCACAGGTTATTCATGGTTTTAGAAACATTTTTCAGCGAAATATTTCCCGTCCGGATATCCAATTGTCAAATTGAAGATGGAACGTCCTGTGTACATATTCAAAATGTACATCACAAGAATGTAACTGCAAGATTACTATTCGAACTTGTTCCCATACAGCACAAGAGTTCCCGCCAAAAGTTTCCGTTATGCTAATCAATATGTATTCACTATGAATATTTTGAATTCAAAATAAACTCTTAGTAAATAACTTAATGTTCAGAAAGAATTCATGAATCAATGCATTAATGGTCGCACAACGTGAACCATTCACTAATTCTATGAGAAGGCTCTCTAGAAAACAAAGTGGTTCAATGATTGTACAATCATGGACACTTTGAAGTCGTTCACGATTTTACAATTAACTATATGATAAGTTAACACATTATTGACCAATGATGCATGCATTGAACACTACTGCAACTGTTGTGCATCAATGATTGTACAATAATTGATAGTATTCACGCATTAGCCATTCTGATAGTACAATTATTGGTCAATTGTTCATGCATCATTATGTCCATCAGATTGAGCGATCGTGAACTCGTTCGTTTTGTTTTCTGGGTCTATGAATTCAAATTGATCTTTTGCGCTGGCTGGGTTAGGTTCAATTGACACGTCAATTTTTGCTATCCAAATGTACCTGTACGCCATACGATTTGGAAATATTTATTTCAAATTGATGTTTTTATATAGAATTTAAAAGCGTTCGTATTTTTATCTGTCAATTTTGAAATATTCTTTAGTCATTTAACAGTGTCATTTTCGCTTGATTGTTTATTTCTGATTGAAAATATATTTATTACAATATTTATTGCAATAAAAAATATTTGAAACATTAACAATAATATTTTGAATTTATGTAAAAACTTGAGTAAATGCAAGAGGATTAAATAATTCGTTCAACTTACACCGAACATCCATGGCATAATTTGAGGCAATTTGAGCATTGGAAGCAGTGTAAACTTTAACCAGCTAACCAAAGCTGATAAATAACTGGTGAATTATTACCCAATGAGATTGGGTGGGATTGATCAATGATTGTTCATTTTTGTGTCCGCATTGGCGACCAATAATTGATCAATTTCAGTGGACCATTGGATTTTCCAATCGCAGGGCAATCTTTGGTCAATGGCATGGACATAGGTGCTGCCATCAGCTGTGAAATAATGTGACTCATAATTTGGTAATTATTGGAAGAAATGTCACTGGAATTAATCAAATTGACTAATGATTGGAACCAATCCATGGTTGGCTGGGTAAATAATAATAAAGAGTGTAGCAGAATTGGTACCAAGACTCGGATAGGATCTGGATAGAATCGCATAAAATATCGCTACAAAACCCGCATTCACGTCCGGATACGGTCTATCCACGTTTTATTTGATCCTCATCCTCATCCTCATTGGATTTGTTTCACTAGCATTGCTTTAAACGATTATTATAAAAAACAAAAACTAACGAGTTGAAGATTGTCTCAAGAAATCAATATACTCGACATGGCGAAGGAAAAAAAATTTGATGCTTTTATCGTAAAATATGCTTTTAATCTTCTTATATACAATATAAACTTCTATATCAACAGTATTTTAGTGAACATGTATCGATTGATTCGTGTCAAACAAAAAATGTACAATGCAAATGGTTAATCTTACTGCAGTAGGTATATGAGTTTTTCTTGTGATAATTATCCCTGGTAATACAAAAAGTCACGATAGAAATCGATTGAAAAAACCTATGCCGCATAGAGAGTCAATTTGTTCTTATCTGTTTCTGTCTGTTTTTATATGGTTTTCAATTCTGTAAATCGGCTTCTATCGAGTTTTTTTCCCAGGGATGTTAATTGAAAAGAAATTAGTTTCAGAGAATCCCGGCTAAATTGATATCATCAGAATTTTCGGTGTCGTTACTGGAATCGTCGTACTGTAAAGGTTCACATTTGATGAAAATAGAAACAATTTCATTATCCTCTTGATTCTCCTGTTGCGTCGTGGAAAACGTAACTGATGGATGTTTCATCGTTCTTGCCTGCTCATCCTCTTCAATTTGCTCTTCGGGAGACTTTTTTACAACATCTTTGATCGAATGATCTCCCTCTAGATGCAAAACCAGACGAGATAGGGCAAAGAATATTTTGTCACAAAGTTGACACTGAAAAGATTTCTCATCAGCTGCCTCTAAGCAGTGTAAATAATGTGGAAGTGGTTGGTAAACTTGTTGATGTAGAGCAGTATGTTTATCATAATCTTGAGTCAAAACGAATTGGTAAGAACATATTAGACACTTGAGAAAATGTTTGGTCCATAAGGTATGTGCTCTCAAACCAAGAAAGCTGTCAAAAATTTCTCCGCAAACAGGGCATTTAAGACATGTATGATTCTCAGCAGTTTCTTCCGTGTCGTGCAAACCCCAACAATCTTTACATTGAAATATTCTCTTTCTCTCACACGTGTGCTTGAACCAATGTTTCTCCAGAGGTGGTAGATCATTGAATATCAATTTACACCGAGTACACACAACCCTACCTCGATGATTGCGTTTTATGGTGAGATTTGTCGCGCACACGCTCCAGTGCTTTCTAAAATTGTTCTTACGCGTTAAGTTATCGTTACAAGATTCACATTGGTCCTTGTGATGAGACAAATGAGTGAACAATATGTCCGGTTCTGTGTTCGAGTAACCACAGTACGAACATATGTATTTATCATTATTCCTCATTATATGAGATGACAAAAGATGTTTTTGAAAACTTTTGAATGAAAAGGACATAGCTTCACAAGCGTTACATCGTAAATAAGGTTTTTTATCGTCCGTATAAGATAAAGATAAAGGCTCCAGTTTTCTAATCCAACTATCTTTTGAATTTTCATTCGACGTGACAGAATTTTCAATAGAATATTTTTCTTCGAACAATTGTACATCGTCATCCAAGTTTATACACTCTACCTTGGGTGCAACAGGAGTTTGAATTTTCTGCACTGCTTTTTTCATATTTTCATTTAAAGGTATTATTTTACGTAAGAGTATTGTCTTATTATTAGGTTTCAATTTCAATTCTTTTTCTGAAGATTGCTTCTCCTCTCCAGTTCCGAGACCTTCTTTTTCATCTATCAAGATCATTGGACTGATGGATTCAACTTTAGTTATTATTATTACTTTGTTACTGTTTGGCGCAGAAGCAATGTAAGATACCGGTATGTTAGATTTCGAACTTTCTTCTGAATCAATTTGTATTATATCATCAATTTTGGATTTCTGATTCTGCTGATCGACTGCAGTTATTTCATTTTCGTTGATAGGGGATGAACAAGATATTTTCTCATTTTCACTTATATCAATAAAAACAGGTTCTTCTATTGGAAGACTTTGATCTTCAATCTCTGATTCCGTTTTCACTTGAGATGCCTCAATTTCATCACGATCTTCAATTATAAAAGCACTGTTTAGTGTCATTATATTGGCTGCGAATGTCTTGTTTTGTTTATATGAAATACCTTGATCTACAGAGTGTGGGTCAAAACAGTCCAATTGCAGATTATGGATATTCTCTGAACCTTCATTAGATATCATTGTTTATCGGTCTATAAATGTTTACACTAAAAAAACCATAAGAAATAATTAATTTGAAGAAGAATGCGAGTCCAGATTTACATAACCTAAATTATTTATACATGATCTCGTCTCGTAGAATTATTTTCACAGATGTAAGCAAGAATTTCGATTGACTATATTATGATGATAAGCTGGAATGTTTACTTACAAATAACCGAATGGAATGATATATATCATCAAGGGTATTCATAATATAATCACTGGTTTCATTGACAAATTTTTATTCGTGGAAATGATTAAATCAAATGTTTTCAACTCTAAAAGTAATGATGAGTATTCAAAGTATTCATAACTAAAATGTAAGTTGAGGATTCAAATTTTGTTTACAAATTCATCACACTTGGATCAGCTGGACCAGCTGTTTTTAGATGATACAAACATTTGACTGAATTTCATATGGATCCTTAGGCACAGTGCATGATTTGAAGACTGCGTACTTTTCTGTTTTATTGTACTTGAATACACCAATCTCTATTCTGGATTCAAAAGAAGCCACGCAGAGATATTGGATCGTTTCGTCCATACAGTACGGAGGGAATCGTTAATAAATTCTCAAAGAAGAATTCTTTTTGAACTCTTTTTAATTTTAAAATTCTCAGAGAGTTTGACAATATCTCAGTTAGTACAGAGAGAATTCTTTTTCAAGAACAAAAGTAGAATTCTTCAAAAACTCTGTTCAAACTAATGATTTCATAAAGAGCTCTGAAAGAGTTCAATTTTTGGGACATCAACAAAGGTTTTTGAGAATACTAGTACTAGAACTTTTTTTGAACTTTTGGAAAACGCTCCATTCAAACAGCACGAGAGTTTTAGAGAAAACTCAGAATTAATGAGATGTATTCATAAAGAACTTTTTTGGAACTTTTATACTACCTGGGCAGAGACAAATTTGCTGTCAGGGGGGTTCTTGAAGACCAACACAGCAAAACAAATTGGAAAAAGTTTATGAGGAATTCGATATGAATTCTTAAGAATTCTTTCTTGTGCTATGTGTTAGAGTTTCAAAATTCTGCGCAATTTTTTTCCCGATTTTTCATAGACACTAGCGAGTTCTCTTGCAATCCTTGAAGAAGTTTCAAAATATTCTAAGAAAACTCGCAATCCAGATAACACACAAGAATCTGATGAATTCTGAAGAAATAACTGCTGAACTTTTTTAGAATTCAAAAAATTCTTCAAGAATTCCAAAAGAGTTCGATTTGTCACAATTTTGAATTCTGAAAAAAAAACATTTTCCTCGAAATTCAAAATTCGGGCTCTGTACAGACTTATATGAAGTGTCAAAGAATCATCCCTGAAAATTTCAGATATTTTTATGAATTCAGTTTCGAGTATTTTAGTGCAAGAAAACGTGCTCCGATGGTAACTATGATATCCTCTTAAACGATAGGGAGTCTTTTTGCCGAATAAACATAATTTGACACTCGCTAGTCTCTTTCAGAGATCACTTGAAAACGAGTAGCGATTGTCAAATTATGTCCATTCGGCGAAAAGATCCCTTTACCGATTCAAGCGTATACCGAGCGTGAAGTGGTACATTAAGAGCCCATACAGCACAAGAGTTCCCACAAAGAGCTCCCGTTATGCTAATCAATATGTATTCATTATGACTATTTTGACTTCAAAATGAATTCTCAATGAACAACTTAATGTTCAGAAAGAACTCATATCGGAACGCCATGATGAATTCTTCAGGCATTCAATATGTTTTCATTTGGAATCCATTGAATTCATATGGAATTCATTGTAAGTCGCATAACGGGGACTGTTCGAGAGGTCTTTGGGAAGTCTTTATAAATTCAAATTGATCATTTGTGCTGGCTGGGAGTAGTTCAAACGTATATTTGAAGCGTTTAAAGCGTATCAGAAGCAACATCAATTTCATAGAAACCGAGCTTTATGCATGAGAGCGTGATTGAAGAGTGGATTGAAAAACAAAATTGAAGAGTGGATTATTCTTTATGATACACTTCCCTTGCGCCAGGGTTTTTGAAGATCCTGTGAGCAGATATTTTACCATTCTTCCTGGTAATCTTCCCGGTATAGTTCTGTTTCCAGATAGCGCATAAGAACCCCAAATGGATTCTGAAGAATTAACTCTTTAAGAACCAATTTAGAATACAAGGAGTTCTGAAAGAGTTTCAATAAAAATTCGATTCGTTACACATTTACAAGTTCCGTTAAAATTCTCAAAGAAGTCTAAAAAAATTTTAAGGGAACTTGTAAATCTTTGATGAATCGAGTTCTTTCTGGAGCTCTCCAGAAACTTTTTGCATTTTGGAAGAGTTCTTCAAGAATTTGTTCTTCAGAATTTATTTGGGATTCTTGTGTGCTATCTGGATCATCTATGGGATTTTTAATCTTGCAACCTCGATTGGTCTTTTCCGATGAGCGGATAGAAACCAGGTTGAAACCGGATAGGCCCTGGCCTGAAATTGAGATTGATTAGTATCTGGGTCCAAGTGGGATTTATGAAATGTGCTTTGAGACTATTGACACTTTTCTACAACATATTGAGAACTTTCGGTGCTGTTTGGAAAAAGATGCGTATCCTTGTAGGACGGATACCAGATCGTTGTACCAACTATTTTACGGTTGTCACAGCGCTACCGCTCATGGTTTCATTCGAATACTTGTGTTAACGGCATTCACTACCTTCCCAAAAAGTTGCTAGATTCCAAAATCGCCCCCCCCCCCCCAGTTTTCTCAGAAACGAACAAATAAAATGAAAAATAAAGAGTAGCTGCACTTTCTTTGATATGCTAAGAAGATGCACCTGCTCATTAAAATCGATTATATTCATTAATCGTTGAGAAAACTGGGGGGAAAGATCTAGTAACTTTGCCTCTGATGAATGCCCTTAAGGGGATATCAGTGATCCCCGCAAATGCAACCCGCCATACAAGCATACTCTGAACTCAGGGAATGAAGAAGTATGAGATTTTCAGGAATCAATCTCCAATCCTTCTTCTATCGCGGTACATCACCCGAATTTTTAATTTCCAAGAAACATTTTTTTCTCAGTCGGTAACACAAACTTTTTTTCGAAATTCAAAATTCGGGTGATGTACCCCCAGACAGCACAAATGATCATTTTGAATTCATAAAAACTTCTGAAAGAACTTCTTGAACAGTCCCCGTTATGACAGTAAAAATGAATTCAATATGAACTCAATGAATTCAAAATGCATACATGTTGAATGCCTGAAGAGTTCTTTATAAAATTCGTGATATGAATTTTTTCTGAAGATTAAGTTATTCATCAAGAGTTCATTTTGAATTCAAACTATTCATAATGAATTCATGTTTACTGTTATAACGGGAGCTCTTCGCGAGGACTTTTGTGCTGTATGGGCCGCGATAGATGAAGAATTGAGGACTGATTCCTGAAAATTTCATACTCCTTCATTAACGGGACACTAGCGTCGGTAACGGACTTCTCTTTCTATCATATGATTCTGTCCCTTTCTAACCAATGACTTGAGTTACCGACGCTAGTAGCCCGTTAATTGAGTTCAGAGTATTCTTGCCGAGATGATGTTTACTCAATTGGTACGCTTGTATGGCGGGTTGCATCTGCAAGGATCGCTGGTATCCCATTAACCATACCGCGTCTTCGTAAGCACTGGATTTTTTTTTCCAGTGTAGAGTTCTTATTCTGCCGAACATTCATCAATCCAAAGAGTAATATTAACGACTGCTTATTGAATCTGTTCATTGAGTTTATCGAAAAGTAATTTTTTTGAAGCGATTGCAAATAAATAAGAAAATTGATTTTGTCTTCTGATTTTCTGAACGCTGGTATTCCCTTGAGGCATAAAAAAATGGTGACACTGTAGCTGTTTGAAAAAAATCCTCTGTCTACGCTGGCCGTATTTCTCCAAATCACAGTTCTGCATTCGGAACAAAAATCCAACATTTTTCTGAGAATATGGCTCGAAATGTGGTGAGAAACAATGTAAGATTCCATTCACTAATCGATACAAAAATAGCATTGATTTAAAATGGATTTGATTCTTCCTAAAGAATTCAATCGAAAATCGGCTACAAGATCGGCAATTTTTCATCAGTCAAAATAATCTTTTGAAAATGTATTTTGAAACCTTTCCTTAGAAATCCTTATCTCCAAAAATGATTTCAAATGCATTTGATGTATTTAAAATGTATTTAGAAAGCTCTGATGGTTACATGAGCAATCGGTTGACAAATGTGGAAAAAGAGTCTTTAGCAATCTGCATCGTTTGACGATATTTTCAAAAGTTATAAAGGGGATATCCAATTTTCTTAATAAAACTTGGATATATATCAACTAAAATTACTTTTATTTATACTTTTTGTAGAAACTTCAAAATTCTCCTATCAATACTCAAGGCATAAACTGGTCCCAGGGCTGCCGGCTCTTGCGTATTTGTTAAGAAAAATTCATCAAGTGAAATTGTTATTATTACATTTCTTGTGATGTTTTTAACTCATATATATCTTTTATATGCTTCATCTTTATTCCCTGAATTAATATACAAGTCTATTTCCACATGAGATTTCATATAATTCTACAGTATGAAATTTTTATACAAAATATTCATCAACTGGATATCAATTCAATAAAGTTATCTCCCGTGAGTAAAATTTGACGAGATCGATGCAGCTTATACAAAATTTACCAAGTTTGTATTAACTTTTATAAAGTATCTATCGAAACTCGATAAAAATTTGATAAAAAATATTCAATCACTGTTCGAAGAATTGAAATATACATTTTGTTGAGGTTTGAATCGTTTATAGAAACGAAACGAAAATTCTAACTCACAAAACCTGAGGAATCCTCGTCATTTATGTTTCTGAATTAATTCCCTGGGAATGGAAACATCTTTTGAAAAATGTACTGCACGATTTTGGGTCTTCAACAACTCAGTAGTTCGTCATTTGATCATTAATTCGTTTCAATAAACGATTCAAACTTCAGTAACATAAATATACAGAAATAATTGTTTCGGATCCAAGGATTGAAATAAGGTGTCCTCAAAAGATTCACGTATATACGAACTATTTGAAGCCACGTGGGAAATGTCGCACCTATGGCATAAATCACTCTTTATATTGAACTTTGGTGGAAGAAAGAGCACAATGCATGCTTTTGAAGTCAGGCGAAAAAGGATGATAGAAGGAAAGGTCGAGGGTTATTCTTCTTACATTATTTATCAAGCCAATAATGCATAGCCGTTATGATACTATAGTACCAAGAATATCACAAGTGAGTGATAGTCAGCATGGTTTCATCACAAATAGTGTGAATTTATTAAAAACACATTTATATTCGAAAAGAGCCCCCCCCCCTCCCGCTCGATGATTACATGTTTTGATTACATTTTTGGTGCCCAGGAGAATATTATCGTGTCTACTCATATATGTACACATATGTAGACTTCGAGAAGTCTTTTCAGATACTTCAATGAGAAATACTGAAGGATCATCGATCGGATTATGGTAAAAAGAAGATTCATGTCTTTGAATGTCTTATTTGTCTCTCTCCCGCGCTAATACAGGAGCCGGAATGTAACGCTCCTCTCAACTTTTAGGGAAAAATAAATAAAATTTGGAGTCATTAATCTACACAAATTTGTTTATCTCAGAATATTTGTAAAATATTTTATATGAAAATATTTTCAAGTATTTGAATTGCAACAGAATACTTGTAAGCATGATTCAAAATTTATGTTCCACGATATTGACAAAAACTTGTTACTTCATGAGGAACTTTATTACCTTCGAAATACATATAACATTGTGTTGTTGTCAAGGTCATAACTTCATTGTTAGAAATCTGTATGAATTTTATACATATTTGTGCATCGAATTCAATAATTTACATACAACTTCACCAAAACTTATTTCCACTACACCTCTGTACACTAATTGCATGTTCAGTTCACATTCAGATTCAAAAATTTCATTGTGAAAAAAATGCCTTCCAAATAGTATTTATCATATTAATTTATAGGATTTCAAAATTAAGTCATTGATATCGAAGTTTTCATGGCTTCAAATGAAAATGGTTGAATAAGATTTGGTCAGAACATGGTGCAAGATTCGATGAGATTTGGCGAGAATGGATGGGTTTGTTTAACCAGGAGATCGATGTCGTCGAAAAACCTCCGCCAATTGTCGAATATTTTTTAATTTTTCATTTTCTTTGGGTTTACAGACAAACTGTAACTATTTTTCACGAAACTTTTCTTGGTTGGAATTTTCCGGAAAAACTCTGGCCACCAGCTTGCCCGCCAATTTTGTTTATCGGTTATTTTTAAACCACCCTACCGCCGCTATTTTACGATGAAAAATTATCAAAAAAATTTATTCATACACTTGAATGTTATGTTAACAAACCTACGAAGTTTCATTGTGATTGAATAAAAAGTCCCTTTCGGCTTGTCTCTTTGTATGACTTCCTCCAAAAATCATCCCTGGTTAAAAGATCCGATTAAATTCGATAAAGAAGAATTTTATCGGAATGAATTGAGTTTCTGTATCGGAAATTTTCGATTGGTACCAATGGAAATTCTTTCAACTAGATTTAATTGGTTTATTTTTCATTAGGAATTAATATTCCCATCCCAATCAGAAAAAACCAAAGTATGCCAATGTTGATAACAGGAGGAGTACAGTGCCAGTATTGGGCCCCCAAGAGTCGGCTAGCACGTACCCAGTATGGAGAAGCGTTATCATTTCGGACAAATGCCAGTACTGCTGCACTACAGACCGCCAGTACCCCGCCAGTCTTAGCCGGTACTGGCGCAGTACAGCGCTAGTTGTGGAATTCTGGTTAGGCGTATTGCGCCGGTACTGAAGACCATTACCGATTACCAGTACTGTGCCAGTACCAAGTACCCAGTACGGAAAAGCGTTATCATTTCGGACAAATGCCAGTACCCCGCCAGTGTTAGCCGGTACTGCGCCAGTTGTTAAATTCTGATTGGGATTGAATTTGATGAAGGATATTCGATCGGAATGAACTGAGTTCCTGCATCGATAATGTCCCATTGGTTCCGATTAGAATTCTTTTACTCGGCTTACAATTACGCTTTGCACGCTAAACCGTGTTTCCAAGAAACGAGTATTGTATATCATCAGTGGTGTGACAAGAGCAATCGTTCTCATCCGATGAATGTTTTCGATAATAGGATTCGATAGGTGTGTCTTTGAAAACTTCCGTAGGATGCTATTACGGTAGGAACCCATCTGTAAATTTTATTAAACCTTTATCTGAAGCTGAGTTGCCAGAAACCAAGCCCTGGTTAAAAAAATCCATAGATTCTCGTCAAATCTGATTGATTCTCATTGAATCTCGGACAATGTTCTGATTGAATCTTATCCAGCGATCTTTCAATGAGATTTCGTCAGAAGAATTAATTCTTTCAATATGAATCCGATTGAATTTCGCCAAATCTCATTGAATCTCGGACAATGTTCTGACCAAATCTCATGAAATTGCAATCCCCAGATTCAATGGATTCTTTTGACCAGGGAGGGAGCGTCGAGGCCACAATACATTGGTCATGTCCATCAACGGAAGTATTTGATTGGATATAAGCCGTTCCCAGATAGCAATTTAACCTTGCTGCAATGTTGTCAGGCAAGCTTGTGACAAGGTTGATATAAGCCTCCTAGTTGACACACGATAAGGGTACAAGCTTACAAAACCCTTGCAGCAGGGCTGTAGCAATCTTACACTGACAAGGTTGTCAATAACAAGCCGAAAACAATCGCATGACAAATGTGACAGAGTTATGACAAGCCTACATGTTATCTGGGTTGGATCTCAAAATTTCTGACATCACTGATCTGAAGCTCTTTTTCAATCCATCGATCAATTGTTTTCATCTTTATGTTTCAACCGCGCAAGAAGGCCATCTTGTGACTCATAAGAGACGCGTCAGATTTCATCGAGCATGAGCATTTTCAGAGTGACATTACGGCAAATTCCAATAAAAACCAATTGACCATTGAAATGGAACAATTTTGAAAGTGCATCCTATACAAACCATCAAATTTCAAATCTACAGACTTAATTTTTCATTCGTCTCTGTAAACCCAGACAGTACAACCAGTTCTCAAACAGTTCTTAGAGAATACCATTTGAATGCCACGCTTCTTGAGGGAATTCTTTAAGAATATGCACAATCATTCATTTGAATCCAAAAATAATTCTAAAAGTATGCCCGTTATGTCATTAGAAATGAAAACATATAGAAGTTCAGAAAGAACACATAATCTGCCCAAAAGAATTCATAATGCATTTACATCTGAATTCATTAAGTATAAATAAATCACACCACTAAATAAGCATTCTGAGCTTTCTCATAATTCAATAAACCTTTGTAATCAGATATCAAGTCTTTTACAAATTCCCTATCGGAAAAGATAGAGATCACAAAGTTTTTTCCATCGTTTTCTATGAGGGATTTTCCACACTCGATACAATCGATTAGTTCTTCCACACATGAAAGATCGTTTGTATAAGTGCATTTTTACAGTCACTATTCACATATTTTGAGTTAATAAATAATTTACGTCATTATCCACGAACAATATTCATGAATTTTTGCACACTTCTCTTCTTTAGAGTTTCATCACTTCGTTGTATACAAAACCTTAACCTTCAAATCATATGATATGTCATTTATTCTCACATATTATATGTTTCTTGCACCGAAATGATTTACTAACTGATTATTACATTGCATAATTCACTTCACTCTATTAAGCACTCTCAAAATCTCGTACACGAACCTATTCAATCAATTTATAAGAGAAAATATACTACTAATTGTATCTTGGACATTACATTTATTCAAAGACTTCTACAAATTCGGAAAGACTCTGATTGAATTCTTGTTGATCGAAGTTCATGGTATTCGTTATAAATTCTTTTGGGCAGAACAGGACTACATTTTGAACTTCCTCGAAGATTCATATTCACTGTCATAACGGGTAGTCTTCACGAATACCTCATGCATTTTTTATGTGTATTTCAAGAACTCCCACATGTATTCATCCATAACTCTCCAAGAATTCTTCTGATATTCTATGTGTTCATTTAGGATACTCTATGAATTTATAGAAATGAACTCCGTAGGTATTCTTAACTCTGAATTCTCTGCGAACTCAAAAGGAACTTGTGTGCTGTCTGGGAATGGACATCATGAAACATGCCAATAAAAACCAATTCACCAAATGAAGAAATTCTCAATTTGAATTGAGTATTTTATACACAAACGGATTGAAAATTTAGATTTAAGAACTTTCCTATTATTTCCAGTAGATTTGAATTCCAAATCAATCCAATCAAAATCAACTGATCCATAAAATGCATACGTTCTAAAATCGAATTGCATATTTATCGTACACATTTGTTAAATATTCGGATCTACAAGCTGTACCATTCCGATTGATTAATAAAACAGAAAACATTCCTCAATTAAACCATATATTTCTTATAAAAACTGATAGAATATACCACATGCCATTACTTCCAATCAAATTGATACATATTCATATGAGGGCGAATCCAGAATTTAACTCCACATATGATTGATTTTGATTTATTCTCAATAATCTCCAATGGACAGTTCACTCTTCAAAACTGAATCAGTGGAATTCCACTGGATTACAGTGATAACCCAGACAGCACCAAAGCTCCCGCAAAGAGCTCCCGTTATGCGACTAACAATGAGTTCAATATAAATACAGTGCATTCAAAATGAACTCTTGATGAAGAAATTAATGTTCGGAAAGAATCCATTATGTAGTCTCGATATGAATTCTTTCTGATCATTAAGTTGTTCGTTAAGAGTTCATTTGAACTCATATAGATTCATATTGAACTGTTTGAGAAGTCTTCAAGAAGTCTTCATGATCTTTTATGAATTCAAATTGATCGTTTGGTGCTGGCTGGGAAGTATACCACTGCGAACCAGTGCATATACACCGCGAATCAGTGAATATTTACTGATTTTCATAGTGAAATGTGACTAATTGTGATCAGTGAAAATAACATCCAATTGTGGAATCAGTGACTATCCACTGATTATGCAGTGGAATGCAACTGATTGAAATTAGTGGTATACTTATAACTGCGGAATCAGTGAGATTGCACTGATTCAGATTTAGAGAGCAGGTATTCCGATTATATATACCCATTCAATTCGACTGAATTTGAATCGCCTTCTGTTCCTCTCGACTGGATTCTATCGAATGACCAATAAAATCTACACAATCTAAAATCGAATTGGGTATTCCCCATAGAAACCTGATGAATCCTCAATTTTATCAACTTTCACATTAGTTCCGATGTATCGAGATTACAGGAAATTCCGATAAAAGCCGATTGTCTAATGGAATGAAAAATTCTGAAATTAAATTGGATATTTCCCATAGCAACTTATAGAATATTAGAAACTGGGAATTTTTCTATTATTCCCGATGAATTGGAATTATTTAACTAATTGATCTATAACATCCATACACATTGTAAAGGTGAATTAGATATTTCTTATGGAAACCCACAAAATCTCCAATTCCATCAACTTTTCCATAAATTCCAATAGATTGAGATTACCGAAAATTCCGATGAGACCTAATTTGGCAATCAAATACTAGGATAAATTTCAAAATTGAATGGGATGTTCATCATACAAACCTATTGAATATTCAGATATGGAAACATTCCTATCATTTCGAATAAATTCAAATTTTGGAATGATCAAACTGAAACCCATACATTTTAGAACTGAATTGGATATTCCCTATACAAATCCATTACCGGTTCAATTTCAAAAACTTTCCCTTCAGCCCCAATAGATCGAGGTTAGAGAAACTTCCGATGGAAACCGTTTGCCTCATGAAAAGACCAAAATTTCAAAGATCTCACCAGATATTTCTTATATAATATAAACCGATAGATCGTATCGAGTTCTATCAATTCCAATGAAACACATATTCTCCAATGGGTAAATTCTCGATTCAATCCCACAGATAACAAGTTCTAATTGAGCCCTATTCATTTTCAATCGGTACTTGAGGCTATTCATTCCGATTAATTTTGAATCGCTTTCTATTGGATCCTATAGGATTTTTTAACCAGGGATCCTATTGAAAACAACAATAATTCTTTTTTGCTTCCATTTATTGAATTCAATGATGTATTCTTTCGACGTAACGAAGAACTAATCCTTTTTCCCTCAGTGAACATAAAATTTCACGCAGATAATTCTAACAGTGTTTCTCCATTGGTTCAAACTATAAAAGTTTTACACTCGATATCAAACCTACCGCAATACTCATTTTGCTGGATGTTTCGCATTTAAATAACGATCCCATCTCGCTTAATGAGAACGCTGATTATCAACAATTAGCCTATCATGAACCAAATGATCCTCATTTTCTGTGAGACTTATAAAATTGAAATATTAATATCAAACCATTTATTGAATTTCAGTATAAATTATCAACAATCAACAGTACTTAAACCTAATTTTAATAATTATCTAAAAGTATGAATTCACTATCTTACAATAAAAAATAATTCTTTCTCTCTAAATGAAGTATATCATTCACATTCTGTCTTTAGAGAAAAAAATGATTTTTTACGAACTGTTGATAACAATTGTTCCTTTTTGTTTCAAATATCTTCCTTAATATTATCACAATGCATTTGTACAAAATTATATATATATCTGAATGATGTTAATTCTGATTTGTGAGTCAGTAAATACATTCTTTAATTGTATTATATTACGTAAAATCACCAACCATATGGCTTATAATGTGCATGAACCGCAACTGGCACTGGGTATGGTTTTGGTACATGGAATGGCACAGCCACGTGAACCGGATACGGTCGATCCACGTGAACTATTTTTTCATAAGGGACTGGATATGGTTTTGGTACTGGAACTGGCACCGCGACTGGTCGATCCACAGGCACGTGTACTGGTTTTTCAACTGGAACTGCAACTGGTCTGTCTACGGGAACAAGTTTTTCTATGTGCACTGGATACGGTTTTGGAACTGGAACTGCAAACGGTACCGCTACCGGACGGTCTATGTGTACGGGTACAGGAACTGGAACTGCTACAGGTTTTGTTACATGCACAGGTACTGCTGGTACAGCGGCTATAAAATGGAATCACAACAATGAAATTCAAGAGTATTGTATATTTTGTCATATTTCGCTTACCAACTGGATGTGCTAGTACATGTGGAGCTGGAAATGCTGGAACTCCTGGGACTGCTGGTACTGTTGGCTCTAATGGCACGTGAACTGGGTGATGATGATGATGATGATGATGATGTGGATCATCAGGTGCTGGTATTTCATAAATAGGAGCTGGTTCGGGTGATCCATAGATCGATGCTGGTCCTGAGGCTGGTAATGGTGCATGTTCAGGGAAAACATGTTGATGTTGAACTCCGTAGCCTAACGATACGATATCTCTTTTGTCGTGCTTTCTCGTTTCAGTGGAATCTGATCTCTTTTCGAGCTTTGTTTTTACCGTTATAGCCATTGCATGCGCGACAAAGCATACAACCATCACCTGTGCATCAACAATTGAATGGAAAATTATATGTGAATCATGTGTAAATTCTACATGATGATTCGTAATATCAAAGAATAATAATCGTAATGTCAATTAATCTTCTCCACTCATTTCAGACATTTTGTGAATAATTCAATTCTAGACGTGTGAATATGTAGGGTAAATTAAATCGAAAGTTTCTAGCATATCTTTGTTAACACGCCTGAGAAATCGGTACCAATAAGAGCTTCTTTAACCCTCTAAGTACCAAGTCATGAAGCAGATGAGGGAAAATGTTTTTCTCCTTCTCCTCACATCGAAAATGATGTAAGGAATCCAAAATCGGTGAAAAATAAAATTTCAAACTTTTCCCTTTTTCAACTATTTTGAGGCCCCAAACCGTCAATTGAGCATGAGAAAATTTTTTTCGCATCGAATGCAATCCAGAAAAATTCCTGATCATCATGTTCTGAACCAAATGCTCTTGGAATTTATAAAAAAGTGGATTTAGTAAACGTAGCAAATTTGCAACGTTTGTGGCTAGAAGGTTAATCGCTTGTCGATGGTGTTTCGCATGATTTAAAATCCCTGATGAAAATAAAGTGTTAACAATGAAAGGAAGTGTTGGATATAAATTGAAAACAAAAATAGTAAATTAATAGTAGGTAATAGTTGAGAAAGGACTCAACTATGAATATTTAGCTGTTCAATGGTTACACTAACTATCTCATTGTGAACTTAACTAATCCAAATAGTAATTCCTACAATCAATATTGTTATTCAAGCTACGAAGTAGTGAAATTCATTATCAATCATAGTTGAATCCTTTTTCAACTATCCCAATGTCAATTCCGACTATTTTTTTCTTTGAGTGAATGTACACTGAAAATTATTGCACGCTTTTTAAGTGAAAAAGTGACACTTCCTTCCACAAACTCACGCCATATTTTCACTAGGGCTATAGTCTTCGTGTTATTTAACACTAAAACGAAGTATATTCAGCACGGATGAAGATCTGTACTCGTTTTTTTTTCCAAAATACTCGATATTATTGATAATTACTATCATACAAAGTAGATAAATATTGTGCCCTGAAACACAACACTTCACACACGAAAGTATTTTTGATTGAAAAATAAAAAATCGATATTTCCCTACCAAAATGACCCTCATGATCGCGTTCCTCAAAAACCACTTTGTAATATAGAGGGATCGGTATACCAACGGCGAATGCCGAAGAAAAACTGCGTTAGTTCATATATCGTGACCCCCATAAGTATTTATAGAGCATAGTTAAAAGTATGAAAAAGAGAGCTCCTAGCTTGCCTAAGCAATTCGTTGTCTTGTCATCATTGTTGTCGTCATTTCTCGTATCGATTGTTACGATAGACTTTCGCTGTTACCAATACCATGAGGGGACCAAATAGTCAAGTTGAATGTTTCTCACTTTTCTTTCTTCGAATTTGCGTATGAGACAGAACATCGCGCCATAAACCTCCGCTTATTTATGTATACCATCTGCATCGCGGAATCACCGATGAAGTCTGTATTTGAGATCGATAAGATAGTCATAGATCGTTTGTGAAAATCGTACGTGAAGGTGGACATCAATAAGATAACTTTACTCACTTTGTATTCCGTCTCTATAGGTTTTCCTTTCGTTACATGGAAAATCGTCATCCAACGTTCGCCATTGGACTATGTAATAATGGAGATTAAGTCATATTTTATAATGCGGAAGAGGAAAGTCGACTCGAATGTCTGTTTCTGTGTGTCTTCAATGGGATTGTTGGAATTTATAATAATTTTGATGATTATCAAGATGTCAGATTTAAGATGTTTCACCGTTTTGTGTGAAAATATTGTTCAAGAGGATTGGAACCATAAATAAATATTTAATTATAAAAACGCGATATCAATGAACATGATTATTGAACATTGTGCATACAGTTTCAACAATCTCTAATAGAAAATTTTACAAAATTTTTGTTTGCATTTTGGAGACAATTTCAAGCAGGGAAAGCAGAATTAATATTGGAATATCGAAAAAGGATTCCTTTCCAGTCTATAGCAAATAATTATTTCATATATCGTATCACAATTGGAACTATTTGGAGATCATTTCTTAGGATGTTAAAGTTGTGGATGTAAATAAATATTAGAACTATCGATAATTAGTTCGCTATATTCAGTCCTTTCCCAGTCATTACTATTTTTTTCGCTTTCTTTCTCTCGGCCCTCCTGAACAACTCTGATTTCCCCCACCGAAAGTGATTGCTTCACACGAAAAAAAGTAATTAACTGTTATCTGGATAGCTCAAAATTAGCTACGAGAGTTGTTCTTTCAGCTGTCACAGTTATTCGTTCAGCGATAGGAGCAAGAAACGTAGTTATAGCTACGATTTCCTACTGTGGTGACTGAAAAATAACTACAGCTGCAGCAGTTCTTTTAGTTGTAGGAGTGAAAAAAAGATAGCATCACTATCCCATTGAACCAATCAATCTTCCATATCTCGTATCAAGGTCGATGCTCCCAGGAAAAAATCATTAAATCTATTCAGTTCTAAATAGATCTGAGTAGATCTGATTTTTGGTCAGATCTGGTTCAAGAGATCAGATTAGATCTGTTCAGATCTCAGTAGATCTGATCAGATCTTGGCACATCTGGTTAGATCTGAGTAGATCTCGTTAGATCTGAATTGAATATTAGATTAAATCTTAATAAGCAATTGGTGGTTCAATTGTCAGAAATTTTGTGATATCTGTCTGTATATGAATTTGATTTTGCACATATATTGTGACAAACACAAGCCAAAATCGCAGTTTTTCAGATCTTAATAGATCTGTTTAGATCTGACCAAAATTTAGATCTGGTCAGATCTGATCATTTTTTCCCGGCCTGTTCCCAGTGTGATGACATTTCAAATCACTTACCTTTTGCTTTGTTCTAGATTGAGAAATAGAACTGAATCATCTCTACTCAAATGTCACGAGTTTACTGCTTTCAAAGTTCTTTTAATATTTGATGACTGTTGATTATTAAAAATTTAAACGTAGAATACGCTAAAGCGGGATAGAGAAAGATACGTATGAAAAGGATACTGTTCCATAGAAAACTTTCTAGTTGAATCTAAGAAATTTATCAAGGAATCGATAGTGCAAGATAATTGATAGACCAATGGTTTAAATGTTATTAAGCGGATAAAATAGAGAGGGAGAAAAGTATCATATAACTAAAGGTAGCTGAGATACTTTGTACCCTCTCAATCCTTTTTCTCTGGTACCAACGACATAATCGAGTACGACGACAAGTAGTCGCTGTAAAATGGTCAACACATCACGTCTTCCGCGTTGGACTTTCCTAACTTTCATTTTCTAACGCACTTCACTCCATTCAATTCGATTCAACTTGTTGTCGCTTCTAATACCGGGTGTAACGTGACATTAATTATTCATCGACGGATCTTTATATCGACCAAGGTGGATGCGATATTCGCTATTCACAGAACTTTGTCGAAATTTCAAGGAAAGTATCGGAATTGTGAGAGATTGCGAAACCCAAGAAAGGTTTCTATGCTCCAATCATATGAAAGACAAAACATGGTATACACTTTGTATAATTTCAAGTATTTTGTTCATTGAATTGAACACCTTGGGAGAAGTATAATTATGTAATTGTAAAACTCGTATACCACTATTGATCTTGAGTATTGTGTGTTGACATGCGAGTTTTGGGTTTGGATAACATTTGATGTTAGCTATCACTGTAAAAAATGTGGGGAGTTTTTCTTTCACACTGTTGATGGATTTCGTCCCTTCATCGTGGGGGCATTGTTTTTCCATCAACAATGAGGGATTTTGCCACCACTTTGAGCAATTATTTTGTTTTTTTGGGTAATCAATCCTCTACAAATGAAGGAAATGTCCACAAAATTATGGTGAAAAATTCCTCATCTATGGAGACACTTTGCTGCCACCATTTTTTGGCGGAAAATTCCACAATAATTTTTTACAGTGTATACCCTGGAGAAAATGAAGCGTGCTCTAAGCGTGGGTATCCGCCAAATTACTCTCCAGAGATCATCTATCTCTTTTCGAATAGCTCAAAAAATCACAGTTCTTACATGATTTTACTATAGAAGAAGAATGATTTCGTTTGTTCCGAATCTGAGAACAATGTCAACTTGGTCAATTATTCAGTTTTTTCCATATTTACAAAATAAGATTCAATCTCTTCTGTTCTTTTAAGTATTTTTTTACGAGCAAAACGCAAAAAAATGGAATAGTTATGGCAGCTACTCACTTCGTTAGCGCCTTTTTTCCACTGCTATAGATAAAAAATTGCGGCTATAGTTATTTATTAGCTACTACGGTAGAATTTCAGCTGCGACAGCCACCCTACGTCACAGTAAAAAGTCGGACTGAATGTGGTTGCATCTCAGTTGAAAACTTGACTGAAATTCAGTCTTTTCCATTGTGTCGGCATTTGTTTTCGATGCTTAATTTCAGTTGAAACGGGGCTAGTTTGATTTGCATCCTAAAATCAGCTAATATTCAGAATTAGAGTAAGTTTCACTATTTACAGTGAATTGCTGTTGTCGCTGAGTGAATAGCTGTGGGAGCTGAAAAAATAGCTTCCGTAGCTAAATTTTAGCTATCCAAATAATAGCTAATTGATTTCTTTTTTGAATATGCGATAAAAATAGGGAGAATATGTTGTGTGTTCTTCTGATTTCGCGGATTCTCTTTTATCAATTGGTCAAGTGGGGTTACCCAGATAGCACGAGGTTCGTAAAGAATTCATCGACGAACTGTGTGCAATCTTAGCTAGTTTGCGATTCCAGGTATTAATGCGCTTTAAAGATTTCTCTAGGTCAGATAAGAATAGAATAGCGATTCATGACTTTTCAGGTGAAAAAATAACATCTATTAAGTGTGAAGAAGTGTTTATTGTAGCAATGAAAACGCCCCGACCAACCTGATTTACATCAATTGACTCTTCCCGACGAAAAATGCGATAAGTGTTCACAAAACGTCCGAGCGATTGGAATCATATTCCTGTAAGAATGTTTTGTACACGCTTCCTGTGCGTTCACTGTACGAACTTACACAGCACATCAGTTCAGAAGGAAGTCATAATGAATTCATTTAGAACTATAAGGATTCAAAATGAATGCATTAAGAATTCTTTATGAATAGTGGTGCTGTGTGGGAAGTGATACTTTCCAAATTCTTCAAATTCACTCAATTATTCACTTTTCAGGTACTTTTCGTGCACTCTCAGTTGTACGATTTATTTTTACCATTCATTATGTTCTGAAATTTGGTTTTGAAGGTACAATCCGAATACACACTGTAGAAAATAATCGGAATTTTCCTGTGTACATCAATTGGGAAATCAATTTCCGGTACATTTAGATGGAATTTCTTACAAATTTATCTGAAAATTCTAAACTTTATGGGATTGTTCCTAACATTTCAATAAATGTCAGTAAATTTCTGGGAAAAATCGGAGAATTCCTAACGCATGTATGTGTTAAGGGGAGGTTCTCATGTAGCGATCCTAGAATAAGGTGATTGTCTTGAATTTTTTTTCATGCAAGGAAGTGAATGAAGAACTCGGGGGTTTTCACACTCGTTAACTGAGTCTTTAAGTAAATACAAACATTTTTGTCAGTAAAAAATAAGGCCATGGGAATTGTTGATACGTGTTGAAACATAACCACCTAACAATAATAGTGATCAATCGGGCGCCACTTTAGCACTTACAAAAACTATCAGAAATCAAAAATCCAAAAAGTTTAATGAAATATATTGTATTTGTTGGAGGTTGTACCAATAAACCCAATGAAAAGTCCAAAATTTTAGAAATAACAGATATGCAAATTCTTAGTAGCGTTTTTTCACTTTTTTTCGCTCTTTAAAGTGCTATAAAAAGAAAAACGAAGACGAATGTCATCTCCATTTAGGTTCATCCTCTAAAAAATTCAATCAGCTTCAAAATAAAAGAGAAAAGAGCGATCCGTTCAGTAGTTTTAGAGATATCGTGGAACCAAACTTGAAAAACATGGTTTCGAGAAAAACGCCTTGAAAGTTTCAGGATACGAATCCTTTAACTTGTGAACTTTTTTTTCATGTACTGTAAGACCCATTAAATGAGTTTAAAATCACACGACATCTTAATTCACTTCCTTCTTAAGAAGAAAAATTCGAGAAAATCACCTTATTTCGGAATTCGCTTGATGAGAACCTCCCCTCAATTACTTCATATAAATGTATACGAGTTTTCCCATATACATTTTTGACATTGCAATGTTGAATAATGTGTTCATACAATGTTAAAAAAAATGTCTTATTTCGTTTTTCAAAGTTCTGTGTATTGAAAAATAATGTAGTCATCTTTCGAAACCACTTATACGATCGCTGAATTTATTCAAAACCTCTGTTCTACGTGTAAGAATTTGATCCGTTTGTGAAATATCACACGTCATTCACTCGTCCGGATCTGTTTTTCATTCGGTTTTAAGTCACAGCGTCTGCCGTCATTAGATATTACTACAATACAGCATGTGAGAATATGTGAATATAAATTCATTGTACATCCGCGGCCTACTTACCTACTTCCTATTTTGATTGAGCATTTCTCACCAAAGATAAACGAAGAGAGAGCATTGAATAATAAAAATTTATTTTTATTTATTGTTGTTCTAATTTTGATTCATCAACAACGTTATCAATGCATAGGTTGGAAAATTTCAGCTACAAATTGTTGAATGAAGAAATTATAAGTTTCATAAATATAAATTTCTGTTTCATATTTTCATGTCGCTTAACAAAACGGATTCATAACAGAATCGTGAAATATTGAAAAAGACGAGTCTCGACTCTTTCTGGACGGAAAGACCGAGTCTAATAATATTTAGAAAGAATTTATCAACGTTTGGAAAAATGACTGTCAATTTAGGGAAAAAGAGGATCGCTGAAAAATATTTGTGGTGAGTCTACCAAAAATTCGTAATGAAAATATTAACAGTTGATAGTTTCATTGGTATTTTTCGCAGTGAAACTACCCTTATGAAAAAACCCGATATCGGGATTCCATCTTTGAATCATCAGCTGTATCAACACTATCCAAAATCTATCGTTTGGTTTCATTATCAGACAAGTCCGATAAAAATATGAGATCTACGGTGATTATCCAATTCACCCCGATATCGGGAAATCATCGGCTAGCTGATCGCTTTTATATCGGATAATTATCGTAGATTTCATATTTTTATCGGACTTGTCTGATAATGAAACCAAACGATTCATTTTGGATAGTATTGATACAGCTGATGATTTAATGATGAAACATTTACTGGCATAACTAATTTTAGTTATTTAATGGCGATTGCAGTAAATTACACTCCGAAATTGTCTCTGTCACAAATTTCATTCCAAATTGTGGTAACTACAACAAGTAATTTTTTTGCGTGTAAATTTGAGAGGCAACCATTTGCTCTTTAGCACACTGGCATAATATTTGAGATACGGCCTTGGAATTTTGACAGGATATTCTTAAGGGTACAAACTGTGGAAAAAGGGAAAAAATCGATTTTTTTAAAGTGTCACAATGGTATAGCCCCTTAAAATGATTTTCACACCAGATTTGATTTGAATTCGCATCAAATCTATACCGGATTTCAAACATGAATATATGTGTTAATTGCTTCCAAATTTTGTGTATCAAGTTCACAAATTTTTTCCTTCCCTTTGTTAATTATCTGTATAATAATGACTGTAAGAATTTTTGATTTGCATCGTTATAGCACGAATCGTTAACATGTCGTAATTGAAGATGACGAAAGCGGAACCTAGTTTTCGTCGCATTCTTTCCTTCGATTTTTATTCCATCTGTGGATCCGGTCAAACTAGTGTCAAGTTGCATTTACGGCAAAGTCTTGTTGATTAATAATACCGGATGTGGAATTTACGTGGAATAAGGATTTCGTGTTCATTAAGAGGACGTATTTAGATTCGGGATTTGCTTACTTCTATGGTACATTAGTTTCTTGACCTACGTAAACCTTTGTTCCTTTGTATCAATCAATAATGAAATCATCTATTCGACTTCATATGTTTTGATTGAATATAGAAACTCAAGTCTACGAGGGGATGATTTTTCAATATGTTATCACAATATTTCCCACGTGAAAAATTTTCCAAAATTATATCCCTCGTAAAAATGAATCATATTATTCCCTTCGCATCCCAAAATACAGATGCCATCACCTCACCGGTCGACTGTTGCGGCTTAGCTCGCTTTGGATTCGATTCGTCGACTGCTGTCCACACAGCTGACTGTCTTTTGGATTCTGGTGTGCAATGGTGAAGCCATGTTTCATCCATTGTCACATATCGACAATAGAATTCGGTTTTATTGCGGTTCAACAGCGCCAAACACTCATCTGAAGTATCAATTCGTTGTTGTTTTTGGTCGACTATGAGCTCACGCGGCACCTACTTTGCACAGAGCTTTCGCATACCCAAATGTTCGTGTAAAATGATAAAAACACTACCATATGATATCTTTACAATGTTGGCTAGCTCGTGTACCTTCGATTTGCGATTGTTCATAATCAATTTGTGGATTTTTTTCATGTTTTCTGGAATAACAGCCTCATTTGGGTGTCCACTGCGCTCTTCATCATTTGTGCTGGTACGACCACGTTTAAATTCAGCAATCCACTTCTCTACCATTTGTCTCAATGGAGCAGAGTCCGGATAATGTTTATCAAGGCATTGTTTGGTTCCTACTGTATTTTTTTCATCAAAAAGTCATGCTTTATCAAAACTCGAAATTCATTTTTTTCCTCTCCTTTTCAATAACAAAAGTTGCTTCACACAAAATGCTATAACTCACGAATCAATCAAGTCAGACCGCTATCAAAAATGCACACGTATCGTTTGAAGGTTGGTACTAAATTAAAATCATACAGAAAAAATTCTAGTAACGTCATCTATTTGTCACCCTACGGACTTTTTGAATGGACTGTTATGTTCCCTAACACACACGGAAAAAGAAAAATTTACCGTGACAGCGAAATCTAATTCTGCTGGGTCCCTTTTGCTAGAGCAGCAAAGTTTTTCCTATGACAACAAAAGATGTTTTCTCCTCTAGCAAGATTTGGTATTACATATAGAATAACAAACAAATTTTGCTACAGAAGTCAATATTTTTTGCTGTCACAGCTAAAATTTTGCTGTCACAGCTAACAAAATTGCTGTTATAACGAATAGTTTGCTATCACTGTCTCAGCGAATTTTTTCTCTCCATGCAATTCCCAGAAGATTCACATAAGCGCATATATGTGTTCATACCCATACAGCACCGGCAGGTTTTCTGGACGTTCCGAAAACGTGCTTGGTTACACAGGGAACGTGCAAATAACGTCTCATGATGTTCTAAAAACGTCGCATGTATGTCGCAGGAACATGCAAATGTCCCGTTTAGTTCTATTCATGTCTTCTTGCAATGTTCTTGGGACGTATTCAAGGGAAGGTTTTCACAACGTTCCACGGCGTTGCACATATGTTTTTAAAAGGTTAGTTTTCATGGAAGCACGTTTAGAAAACGCGGAAAGAACGTCCTGTAGTATATGAAAAGAACGTGCTCGGTACGTATTCATGTGCATCAAAAGCGAAGGTACTCCAAACATTTGGAAAATATGTGCCTTGGGCACCAACACACGCGGAACCAAGAATATGTTTATAGAACATCCAGAGAACTTTCTGTGCTGTCTGGGTATATGCCTATATTTGTATGGCATTATATGTTTTAGATTCAAGCCATATATGGTGCTCAAATGTTATATTTTCATCGTATATGAATCATATATCCCGTAGTGAAAATAAAGTGTCAGCGACGTAAACTGAATGCAAATGTACACCGAGAAGAGTTTCGCGCAATTTGGAATATATCATCATTACACTCCTTTACGCGAACGTACATCATCTTTTCACTAACGGTTGATTTTTGCTCCAAAACATTGGCGGAAAAATTAGGTGTTTTGGTCAGGATGGAGTAAACTCCCCTAAGGGAGGAAATTGAGTTCTCAGTATATCAAAGCCTTCACTGCACGGAGAAAAAGGAATTCGCTGTGGCAGCGAAATCTACTTTTGCTGGGTTCCTTTTGCCAGGGCAGCAAATTTTTCACTGTGACAGCAAACTATTTGCTGTTCCAGCAATCTTGTTAGCTGCGACAGCGAATTTTTAGCTGTGGCACCAAAAAATGTTTGCTATTCCAGCAAAATTTGTTTGCTATTCTCTATATAATACTGAAAATTTGCTGGCGGAGCAAACATTTTTTGCTGCCACAGCTAAAAAATTGCTGTCGTAGCTAACACGATTGCTGTTACAGTAAATTTTTAGCTAGGTCAGCAAAAAATTTTGCTATTCTATATATAATACCTCGATTTGCTGCGTCAGCAAATTTTTTCTCCCCGTGTGTCAGCTGGGTTAATTTCGAGTAAAAAGCGACCACAAATTGCGCTTCTCTTGAGTTGTATTCTGGTGAAAATTTTGATTTTGGTAACATTATGATCATTTTGAAGATTTTTTTTGAATGAAAATTGATAAAAATTACAACAATCTTAATTCGGTAATTTTTAATTTAGTTTATATTAATATTTTGAACTTCACTAATAACAGTATTAAACAAGTTCCAAAAAAAGACTACATTTTTATATCGATTTTTGATGAAAATATTTATTTAGTTGGTTCCCATACAGCACATATGGCCAAGGAACGTTGTTTCCGCCACCCTGGCACATTCAAAAATATTTTCACGTCGCAAGAGTGTGGAAGGAATGTGAAAATGACCGTGAATGTGCCATTCGCGTAGTTTCACGTTATATGCATATTATTTTTGCTACATATGCTGTATGGGTTCCAAGGTAAAAACTGTGAAGTAACGATTTTCTAATCAAATCTCCAGCATACCAAAAAATAACTGAAAGTCAATCATGAAAATTGTTAAATTGTGCTTCGAAAACCATATAGATTCCATCAACGATCGTAACCAATCCAATCGATTCAACGATGCATTTTCTTCATGTCATTGAAAGGTATAAAATCTCATAAATTTTTCAATCGAGAGCGTGAGAGATCTTTTCTTCCTTCGTCTATTGATTGTCGATACGATATCCCACTCCGGAAACGTCATCGAGTAGGCAATAGGATCGCGAGAGTTCCATATCTGAGGTCGAAGACAGGAACTGGAGCTGAATCTAGAAGATCTGGATACGAGATTGTTGATTGAAAATATAAAAGGCTGCTGTTGTCATTGAGTTACGCGCAGTTCTTAAGTGTCCAGTGAACAATGTCGAGGATAATTATTTTGGTAAGGGTGTAACATTTCCACCCTCTTAAAAAAGCAATCATTGAAAAAGTGCACATTTTATTTCTCCAATTGAAATGTGTAGTGAAGAATTATAGTTGCATTCGATCGAGTGTTTCAAGGGAGTGCTCTGCTTAATTTTTTCACCAGGAAACTACTAGATCCCCAGACAAGCAAAAATTTTCCATTGTCTAAAAGAGTTCCACTGGATATCTTAAAGAAATCTCATGCAATAGTTTTTACTGTTTTTAAGATATCTTCAATAAGTAATCCAGAAGACTTCTAAAAGAGATCTGAAGACATCTTTTAGATTTCTCAACCGAAGATATCTTGAAGACAGTGAAAATGGTTGCATGAGACATCTTTAAGACATTCAATGGACATCTTTTGAGATAATCAAAAATTTGTGCTGTCTGGGTCGTTTCGACCGTTTCACGTCAATAAAATTCAACTATTCATATCAAACTTTGGATCACGAGATTCACATTCATGTTTTGTGCGTTGTCTCACAAAGTGGTTGTAATCAATTAGAATAGAATATCGTCATCGACCAATAAGAAACCTCTATTTAGTTTTTTTAAGATTGTTATGAATGTAATGCGTGCTTAAAGAATCACATGGCATCGATTGATTCTAATTGGTCGATTTCAATTTTATTTCAACAGTGTATCGAAATTCTGGTTTAATCAACCAAGGACTTCCATAAAAAAGAAAGTGCGATAAATCTAATGAATATTTCAGCATAAATTGCAGTAATTTAATGCTATCCCTATGTTCTGACGGAGGTATAGTACATTTTACAGTAAATTTTTCTCCGTGTCCTGTGGGAGCAAATTCTACTGTTTAGTATAGAAGAGTACTGTTTAGACGAAGTTGAGATGTCTTATAAGACACGTTTAGACAACTCGTAGATATCTGAAGGACACTCTGTATTTTAAAAAATTTCTCCACATGCTTTTGTAAGTTGTATGTTTTTTCAAATTTTTTTGAAAAGTCATGCCACTTTGGCCAACACAGTTGAAAAAGATTCCTACGTACCGCTGTACCTAATATCATATTCAAATCGAGATTTTCTAGGGTTACGATTGTATCTTCAAATTTTCAGGAATTATCTGTCCGCCCAAGAAACAAAAGATGTCCAGGGAAAAACACTGAGAGTCGCTTGAAAACATACTTCAATAATTATATGATAAAAAATTCCTCACCAAATTTCGATATGTTGTTTAATGGTTTTGAAGGCTCCAGAGTGGTTCACCCCCATAAGAAATATTCCAAGTGTTCAAAGGATATCTAAATGTGTTGCGTAAGGCATCTTGAACTTGTCTAAAATTCTATTTTGGAATATAAATTGTTTTGCGTTATTTGATTTACACTTTTGATCTCGTTTTCAAATCAACGATAAGTATAATGTTCTACGACTGAATGGATAAACCGCTGGGCTAAAATAGCAAAAGTCATGAGTTCAAATCACTCTTCATGCACTGAGAGAGAAAACTGTAGTTGAAAATGAGTGCAAATATAGTTTCCAGTGTCAGTAGGTATGTTTTCACTATCACAGCGATTTTCATAGCTACTTCAATAGAAAATATGGCTACTGTAACTACAAAAATGTTCTTCGGCTCAATTTCAACTACCTTTCTTTTTCGATGTGGCAAGTAGTGATGGGAATCTTTGAAAAAGATGGATTATTTTTTATATAAAAAGTATATAACTTTTATAGATTTTGATAAAAATTTTATATTCTCTATACAGAAAAGGATCGATGTTTTTCAAGTTTCTCTGTCAGTGGAGAGTTCATTATGACAAGCCTTATTGGCTCCAAATTTCGCTTCGAATACTTTTCGAATTCGCTTTATTTATTCTCTACTAACCTCTCACAACGTCAGTAACGTTTCTCTCACGTTTCATTGTACTCTTCGTTACCACTTGATTCTTATTTCCATTTTCACCAGCGTGGAATGAAGGAATACCCCCAGATAACATTGTTCGCGAGACTTCGCGACCCTTGAGCTTTTCTTCACGTGTTTTCCTTCACTCACTTTCAACAGTGGAGAAATGATTTCACTCTTCTCATTAGTGGGGAAAATCGTTTAGAATTCTAAAATCACCCATCTTGGCCATTCAACAGTCGATGAAAATCATACTTCGTTTAGACGTGTTAGGAAGAACGTTCAACAATATTCAAATTCACGAAATGCTCATTTGTCTTTGAATGAAATATTGTCCCATACTAGACCAAGACTCCATATTTCTTCATAAAACTTATTAGAATCTCTACAGATTTATTTCAAACATTTGGAGTGTTTTGTTCAACATGGAGATATTTTTGACAAGGATTTCATTATTCACCACACGATTCCATTAAAAAATGTAATCCGTGTTGTGAAACAAAAACTTGATGAACATTCAATGTTTTTCAATATTGACGAGGTTTTCCTTTTATTGTCATTATTGATTCTGCAACAAGCTTTTGAATTCCGTTTAATTATTAAAATTCAATACAAACCTTGCAAACATTGATGACCATTCATCAAATCTGCCAAAACTCTTCAGAACCCATCCATTCCGTCTCTATTAAATCCATGGAAATGGATGAGATTTGTATAATTTCACGATTATTCACTGTTGTAAAGTTTGTACTGCATCCCATCATAATTAATCGAATACAATCAGTTTTTTCAATTACACTGTAAAACATAATAGAAATTTTCCTGTATACAGCGAACGGAAAATTCTCATCATTAGATGAGGAATCAATTTCCGATGTATGTATTGGAAATTTCCCATAAATTTAACTGAAAATTCTAAACTTTATGGGATTTTTATCACTATTTGACCGTAAATTTCCGGACAAGTGTAGAAAGTCCCTAACGCATGTATTCATCACTTTACATAAATTCGTGGTATTTTTCTATGGAAAATTTTATAGTGTGAAGTTTGAAGCATTCTCACACACCAACTCACAGGAAAGTTTGATAGGTGATGAGAACTACAGATGCTTGCAACTCAATTATGGTCACAATTTGCTAGCGAATAGCTTTGCATCAATTTCGCAAACAAAATGTTATCCGGGCCTAAGATAGCTGTTTATATCAAAGATTTTAAAACATCTAACGAAAGCATTTGCCACAGCTAATGAGTAGTAATATTCTTCCTACAGTATTTTATACTTTATTATAATTAATATTATATATTACTTTCTTCGTAACCTTCCGTATTTTCATGTGAAAATTCATTGTACAACAAACCTTCCTGTTTTTGGTTTCTCAAGAAAAATAAGAAATAAGTGTTATATTTTCGAGCGGCATTCTTCTCCGTGTATATGTATACGTAATTTTACGTATCACCTCCTCTCGATTCAATTTCTTAAAACTCAATGAATAATTTGAAATATTGCAGACAGTGTTGACAGTTCTGTGCAGCACTGCACTTTCTTCCAAAACCGAAGAAGAAACGAAACAAAGGAAACGTGGAATTCTCGGGGCTGATGCATGGATTGGATTATCGAATCCATTGTCATATGGCCATGGACATCCTTGGACCGAGGATCACAGTCCTTGGAAACCAATTCTCAAACCATCTTATATCGATCACCATAACGGAGGGTATGCGTTGAACTCTATGCTCTATTTAATTATTTGAACTTTCACTTTCTAGAACTATAGTTCCTCTGTTACCAGATCCACATTCTGCTCATTCAAATTTATTGCAATGTCTTACCTTAATTCCTCAGTAATATATCTTTACCTTTGTCGTAGGTGGCATTATGGGGGCGCAGACGGACTGACGTCTTACGGAAAAGGAAGCAGTTATCACGTAACAACGACAAAACACGATCATCACCATCTCGTTAAAGTACCAGTGTACATAACTAAACACGTAGTCGTAGAAAAACCAGTACCGGTTCCGGAACCGGTGATTGTTGAGAAGCCCTACCACGTACCAGTCGAGAAATATGTTCCTGTACCATTCGAGAAGATCATCCATAAGCCTGTTCCTATACCTGTTCCGATACCGCAGGTAAAAATCAATTAAATCTCAATTTATGAATCTTTCTGAAACTTCTCGGTGAATCTTGTAACGTATTGTTCTAAGAGACTTGAGAAAATCATTTTGTTGCAATGTGATCAACAAGAAAATTTTCTCAACGCAACAAAATTTTTATTGTTCCAATGAAATTCTAATCAAGAAAATTTGCTACCCCAACGAGAGAATTTAGTTGAAACCACTTAATTTAAATCAATTTTTTTGAATGTACACAGAAAGACTGCAATTATTAATATTTAGAAAAATAAGAATAGAATCGCTGAAGAATCTCCTTAATGAGTTTTCCGAAAATGTGTGGTGAATACGTTCACTGTGAAAAATAAAAAATAAATTATCAATTTCTAGTATTTTCGCCACAAATTTTCGATAAGTTCACTGAGAACGTTGTTCAGCGATACTCTTTTTTCCCTGAATTGACAGTCAGTTTTCTAAATATTGAGGGGATGTTCTCACCAAGCGAATTCCGAAATAAGGTGATTTTTTTCGAATTTTTGTTTCTTAAGAAGGAAGAAAATGAAGAAACTCGAGTTATTTGGAACTCATTGAATGGGTTTTCAAGTACACGAACAAAATTTTCTCAAGTTGAAGGATTCGTATCCCGAAACTTGAAAGGCGTGTTTCTCCAAACCATGTTTTTCAAGTTTGGCTCCGCGATATCTCAAAAACTACTGAACGGATCGCTCTTTTTCTTTCTTCACTTTGAAGCTGATTGAATTTTTTGGAGGATGGACCTAAATGGAGATGACATTCGTCTTCTTGTTTCTTTTTATAGCACTTTGAAGAGCGAAAAAAAAGTGAAGGAACGCTACCAGAAATTTGCATGTTTATAATTTTTTTAATTTTTGACTTTCCATTAGGTTTGTTGGTACAACCTCCAACAAATTCAATATATTTCATAAAAATATGGGGATTTTTGATTTCTGATAATTCTTGTCAGTGTTAAAGTGGTGCCCGATTCATCACTGTGTTTTTAGTCGGTTATGTTTCAACACGTATCAACAATTTTTTTATGCGCACAAAGACTTCATTAACAAGTGTGAAAACCGCCAAGAACTTCATTTACTTCCTTCCATGGAAAAAAAATTCGAGAACATCATCTTATTTTGGGGTTTTTAAATTCAAATATCTCGAGCATGATTTGTGGCCAATTATACCCACAGTACAAAACAATTTTCCTGTAAAATTTCAGTATTTTACAAGAAGTTATTAACCAGTATATTGGACTGTGAATTCCAGGACATTTGTAGAAATATTCCAGTATATTCGTGGAAATTTTATTGCAAAAATTGGAATTTTACAGCATGAAATGCGTGAAATTTCTCAGCAAATGTGCTAGAGAGGGAAATACTGAACTTCCACAGTGTATTGTACTCCTCGACGAGTCCAGTAAAAATACTTTTGAATTTATTATATTCGAATGATTATAACTCTCAAACTAGATTCATTGAAATGATTGTTGAAAAATGTATGCCGTTTGATTTTCATTCTGCCAAGTTCTCGAGATATCTTGATTGAATTCATTCTGTGGCTTTCAAATATTTCAGATGGTTAATTATAACATTATCAATCATTCATGAAGTCATCCTTGTAAAAAAAATAATATAACAGTCATCTCGGAGGAATCTTACGTCGTATCTGTTGAAAATGCCAGTCAGAGCTGGACAAAAACCATGTCTCAGGCTTTGAACGGTTTTTACACCTGAAAATCTGGTGGAATAACTGACAAACTTCCCCCATTCGATTTTTCCAGAATTATCAACCTGGCACGAAAATTTTCGTTGATTTCTAACTGGATATCACGGTCTGTGAATTCTAAAGAAAACCGTTTCAAAAAATTGCTATCAGTTTTTGACAGAATATTACGATGTGCAAGGAATCAAAATCGTTCAAAGCCTGAGAATAATTTTTTGTCCGGTTCTGTCTGGCATTTTCAGCAACTCGATAAAATAATCTCTTCTAGAAATTCTGAAAATGTTGCTGTAATTTTTTACAGCCATTTTTTTTTTAATTTTCGAGATAAATCGTTGGAACGTATTTCGAAAATTCAGTCAAGTTTCTTAAAATTTAGAAAAAAGTGGCTGTAAAATAATACAGTAACAGTTTATGAATTTTTCGAACAGTCAGGTTTTAAGAAGATACCAGAACATTCTTGTCCAATTTAATTTCCGTACAAACTCATAAAAAAGTCTGAAATTTTGAAGATTCATCTATGTCTGTGCAAAGTCAAAATTCAAAATTGATGAGCCCCATTCCAAGTAGCACAACAGGTTAGAAATGCCATGAAGGTTCTTGGAAGTTCTGAGCATGTTTCATGAAGATTCTTAGAATGAGACTTTTCTCAGAATGTATTCTTCGAATTTATGTAAAACAGTCCCATCTGCGCATTCTATGCATGATCACGGAATAAACGCAGAATGTTTGAAATGTTCTTGTGCTACACTGAGAGAAGTGGAATGTAATGATTACCATGTACAAATCGTAATTGGGGGACAGCTTCGCGAATTTGGTTTCGGATACTATGGAGAATCGTGGCAATGTTCATGCACATGGAAATGGTTACCATTTATATGAAAATGGATACCAAATAACGTAGTCACCATCTTCAACTTAGAGATTCTGTCATTGAACTACCATTTGCGCATAGTAATAGTTACAGTTCACTTTTCTCAGTGTACTTGGGATACTTTGTTAAAAATATCTTCGCAACCTCCACACCAGACTCTCAGCCAGATCCCTCCAAGATTGCTGTCAACAGAATTTTCCTTTCACGAAGAGTAAAGAAAATAATAATAATACAAAGGAAATACAATGAATTTAATATTTTCATGTCATAATTTCAATGAAAGTTAACCTCAGTTTTCTCTTTTCATTTCTAGAAAAATGTGATGATCTTTTCCCATAGAATTCCGCAATTTTAGCGATAAATGATCATTACGTAAACATTACTTCCTTCCTGATCACTATATTTGGTTTTGTATTATATATCCGCAGGCGATACCAGTTCCAATAGAACATGCGGTACCCATTCCTGTGAAACATCCAGTTGCAGTCCCGGTACAACAACCGTACCCAGTACCGGTTAAACAAGCAGTTCCCGTGCCGGTTCCGGTAGCATATCCCATATCGATTCATCAACCATCACCGTCCTTCTCTCACATTTACAGTCATGGAGTACCAAGCTCTTATTACGGTAGACACTCATTTTACCCTTCTCTACACGGACACACGTCACATTTTGGTCACCTTGGACACGGATTCGGTCATTTCGGTCATGGTTACGGTCACAGCTTTCCCCACAGTTTTGGTCAAAGTTTTGGTCATGGCCTTGGTCATAGCTTTGGTCATGGCTTCGGTCATGGTTTTGAACAATACGGTTATGGACCTTATCAGGGTTACGAAAATTTACATCATCACGAGCATGGACACGAAAATAAGAAAAAACGTAGTAAAAATTATGAAGAGAATTCCGAATCGGATAATCAACAATAAAATCTATCTGTCTCTATCTATCTCGTATATCTGATACGAGATGTCATATTTTTGTTGGTATTTGTGAATTATGTTGTATATATGTTGTTATATTTGAACTTTATGTCGTTAATTTGTTATTTTTAGTAATGTTCTGTAATGAAAAAAAGGTTTTGCGAATTCTTGATGAATTTATTCATGTCCTCTGTCAAATAGTAGAGAATTTCTAAGAGCATTTGCAAAACTTTGCTATCTCAAACTTAGCTGGTCGTTGCAAAACTAATGTTTCGCATACTCTGTTTCTTATTTCACGTACAGTGAAATGGGGTGAATAGGATTGAATGAATTTATAAATAATCGTTCGAGTGATAATTGTCATTTATACAGTACAACTGGCATACTGTAAATTTTGTATAATCCAGAAGCTAACACGAAGATTCATTTTCATGCTGGGAAATCATTTTCGCAAAATCTATATGTTTTATGTTTCAATGTCAAGTAACTGGTCGTAGTTATATGCGTACGCCATGTGGCCGTGAAAAAAAAACCTCGAATATCGCATAACAGGAGTCTCTTTTGTTCTTACCGGGAATGTACAATTTCATCTTTTCCCTTCTTGCGACTTATTCGATACATCGTCGTGGTAGGAACTCAAAGAGGGTATAGCTACGAACAGTACTCGGTTCATGATTAATTGATTCTTCCAGCACCTTAGCATCGCTCGATAGGCGTTACACTTGACACTGCAGGTACTAAAACTTCGTGGTTATACACGATGATCGATCTATAATACTCGTCTCTAAAATTACATCAATTTTTCAATTATGAATCGTTTATGCCTGTAAAAAAAGTCTACTAATTGATTAAGTTGCCTTCACCTTCGTAGTTAATTCGAATGTCAACATCTATGCGTGATCAACTCACAGATCAACGATAATCTTTGAAAGAAAATGGATCTTTCATCGTATAATATTTTATCCCTCTATGTAATAACTCGAGAATAAGAATATCATTTTGTAAGACTTTTCGTAAGTGTATAAACTTTAATTTTGTTGTGGAACTTTATACTTGTTGTTATTAATATTACGGTCCTATACTTTGTTAGATGAAGATTGAAACGATGTTGTAGTTCTGATTCCAACATATTTCTACAAGTTTTAATACTGATTACGTGGAAATATATTCTAGTAAAAGATAATAGAACCGGATTTCTATTACCGGACAGGTGTGTTCTGTAGCCACCCGAGTGGAAAAATTTCCAAAATTGTATAAAATTTATATCGAATTATATCTGAATTTTATATAAATTATATTGAATTATATGAAAATTATATATAATTTTGAAAATTTTCCCACTCGGGCAAAATCCAATAGTTTCCTGTGATGAAAAACTTTTTCTTTGAAGCTCAGTTTCTGAGATAACAGCATTTTTAGATTTTTTTGAAAGTTCAAATAACTCAACAGCATTGTGTGCTACAAACTTCCGCTTATCGCCATTGGCTGATTTGGAAAACGGCGGATCTCTGGAAAAAACAAATTGAACTACCCTGTCATTCTTTGTCTCGAAGCTACAAATAATTCTAATTGCCTGAAAGCCAAATTTTAAATTGCGAAATGATAGGGTAGTTTAATTTTTCCCCGGAGATATGCCGATTTCCAACTCAGCCAATGGTATTCAGTTGAAGTTTGTAGCGCACAATGCTGCCAAGTTATTTGAATTTTGAAAAAAATCTGAAAATGCTGATATCTCAAAAACTACGCCTCAAAAACAATTCCAATACGGGGAATTACATACAGAGTATCCCAGTATTCATGGAAAATTGTTGTAAACATTTTTTATTTGGAAAGATTTTCAGTATTGTACCAAAACTTGATACCAAAATCATTTTATCTTGAGCAATAATTCAAGTCCTCTGTACTTATCTCAAAAATGAAAAATTTATCAATTCCTTGTCGCAAGGAGAAATTTTGTGTTGTAACTTTGCATCAATTTAAATTCTTTTCATTTTATCGCGTCGTTCTGTAGATTTAAATAAACACCATCTCTCTAACGCAATTTTAATAATTGTTATTTAAGAATCATAAATCGCTTGTATTTACGCTTGTCTTGAGTTTGAATAATAAAGAGGAGAGAAAATCAACATTATTTACTTGATAAACAGAACGGTTTTTGACCCGTGAACACAGAAATAAGTAGTACAAGCCTTTCATAAACCGACTTGTCGGTATTATATATCTCACATGATGTTTGGAAACACCATTTGGCAATAGATTTTGAAGGGAAAGTGCGATTTGAATGTTCTGAAATATATCAATTTTTAATACTTTGAAGAAACCAACTCCAACAAAAAATGTTTATTCTGAATTTGTTGAATTTATTTTTCGTTCAATCTCTTCAGCTTTTTCCTGAAGGAACAAGGTCAAATCTCTGAAAACAAATCGATTAGAAGTGTGTTCAAAATTATATAAAATTCATGTATAATTCAATAAAGTTTGTATATAATTATATACAAATTATGTATAATATTTCAAATTTTTCCACCAGAGTATGAACGAATGTTTATAGGAAGATGGGGTGAAAAGTTTCCGGCATGATCAAGATATGAACATATTCCATCGGATGTTTTAAACCGTTCAATCGCAACACAAGTTTGAATTCGAACCATTGGATTATAAATCACGGTGTCAACATCCACGTGGTCATTGTTCAAATATAACTTATTTGGAGTTTACAAATCCTCCGCTAAGATATTGTTTTGAAATTCTGACTCTACATGACAATATCGCCATATATATGAACACACAATACGCGCAAACGCAAATACGATTGTTCAGTATAAAATTGCACGATGTAAGGTGAGTTATAATTAAGAGAGGAGAGGAAAAGTGGATACGTGGATATTCCGACATTGACCTGTCATAAGAACTTTGTCAGTTCTGTACGGCGCGTTATTCAAGATCGACGGATGCCATCGAGGTCATAGGTTGATGTAAAGAAAAATCAATTGAATTTTGTGTCGACGTGAAGTAAATTTGTTTTGAATTTTTTAATGCAAGTTCGAAAGGAAAAAGCACAAAAATCTATCCAAGATAACTGATTTTGAAATGAGTGATCTGGAAGAATGAAATAGTGAGCCAAGAAGAAAGAAGATTTGACAATCGGTTGGAGATTGTTTATTGAATCAATTAAAGGGTGAATAAATGTTCAAAACCAAAAATGATATCGATGAAAAAAGTATTCGATGCTTTAAGATACTCGAGTCGACGTTTCAATCATTATTATTCGATCATAAGCATAATCTCGATCATACGATTTGTTCAACGTCAACTTGGTGCGCTCTCTGATTCAAAGGTTCCATATTTACGGGGATTTGTATTGAATTTCGTTTCTACCGTTATCATTACTATCATTCAGGATTCGAATGTTCATTTTTCTGGAAATTGTCTCTGAGAAAACTCGTTAGTTTTAGTAACTTTGCACACACAGTACACCCATTCCAAAAGGATTCGAGAAGATTTCTCAAGAACTCTTTAAAGAAGAGCTTTTCGAAAGCTTTTGGAAAAACGACCTCAAATATTGTGCGTTGCAACAAAAATTTTCATTATAACCACACTAATGTTTGGTTGAGATCGTATTTCACTTAAATTTTTAGTCACGACAACTCATCGGTTTCTTCAATGTACACGGAGGAAACAAAACACGCTGTCACAGCAATTTATTTGCTATCATAGCAATCTTGTTAACTACAACAACGATTTTTTAGCTATGGCAGCAGAAAAGGAGTTTTGTCCCTCCAACAAAATTCGTTCACTATCCTAATATAATTCTGAAAATTTTGCTGTTTTAGTTAACCATGTTATTCTCTGAGCAATCCAGTTACCTGTGGCAGCAAATTTTTAGCTAGGTTAACTAAAAGATTTGGTATTCTATATATAATACCCGGATCTGTTGCGTCAGCAAATTTTTTTCTCCGTGTACGTATTAAAGAAACAAATTTCCCACAAATTGAAGAATCCTTCAATAACCTCATTGGAATTCCAGAGTTCTTAAAGAATTCATTCACGCACTCCATGCTAGCTGGGAAGTTTTGATAATGGATTTAAAATTCGAATTGAAAAGAAGCATGAACCTGATGTAAATTTGAATTAAAGTCTAATTTGTTACCAATGTTTACATCTTATGATCTACAGTGAAACTTAATTTTAGCCCGGAGGGAAGATTAATTTTGAATTTTGAAACACTGCTAACCCAGTAAACATTCATCCGAAATCTCTAATGCGTCTATACCTGCCATCTTTTTGATGTCTTCCTTAAGAGTTCTGAATGATATTCTAAAGATATCACGGATAACTTTTAGATAGCATTTATAAATCTCGAGAAGACATCAAAAAGGTGGCGGAAAAATTGTTTAGTGAGAAAAAAAAAGTTCTGTTTTATCACTAATTTATCGCTAAATATCATCATCAAAATTGTGTTCTAGAATAAATAAGGTTCACTCGATTAATTCAATATCATCATTAATTGATTCAAGTATTTTTATTTGTAAGGTGACTGTGACAACTCATTAGTGTTTCAACATTGAGTTTTCATTCGATAAAAAGTAATTTGTTGATGAGATATGTTAAATGTTTGATCTTTGCGCATCGAACAAACGAGTAGAAATTTCAAGAATTGATTAGAACACATTTCTTTGTTATAAGCAACATTACATAGAGTGGTATTGGTGCATTAAAAAGCATTTGTTCATTTTCCGACAAGGTAGGTGTATCGTAACCACCCATCCTATGCGAATAGCTCACCCTTCGCGCGTAAATGCAGTGGATTAAACCATATATTCATTATTCATCAAATTTCTATGCATTGAAATATTCTGCAAGTTCTGACAATCCATAGAGATTTTACAAATAATTAATATTTGACTTGAGAGGATACCAGAGTTACCATCGGAGCACGTTTTCTTGCACCAAAATCCTCGGAACTGAATTCATAAGAAAATCTGAAATTTTGTTCGAAATTCAAAATTTGGGCTCTGTACAGACCTAGATCAGATTTCAAAGAATCATCCCTGAAAATTTCAGAGTTCTTTATGAATCCAGTTCTGAGTATTTTGGTGCAAGAAAATACGTGCTCCGATGGTAACTCTGGTATCCTCTTAAGAAGGTACACCACTTTGGAGGCCGAAAGATTTCGGGAATTTACAAAAAAATCACTAGACCTATTAAAATTTGGTGAAAATTAAATCTTGATTATCTGACCAATGTTAATGAAATGTGTTTTTAAATTTTTTCGGGACTGTGCACAACAAAATGGCCACTCCTCAGTATTTTTTTTCGTAGTCAAACTCGTAACTTCTGCAAATTTAAAGACACAATCATGAGCCAAGAAGATTTTGATTTGGATATAATATTAGCTACAACACTACGTAGGATTTTTTGAGTGAATTGATTTTTGCTTGATTGACAAAAAATTTGATTCGCAAATCGTTGATAAAGATTGAGAAATAAAATTGCCCTCACTTATGGGGGTATCGTCAAAGTATACAGCAGAGACCTGGGTCAATCGATTTATCATGAAGAATAAGTAACTTGGCTAAAATTTTAGCTCCCAATTTCATTCCTATCGGCCGCTAGAATGGAAAAACATTGTTTGTGGATTTGTCAACATTTCAGGTTCTAATCCATCATTCGATAGGAGGTTCAAAGCAATCGAAAGCTCTTTCGAATATGCGCGAATAGTGATTTTTTCCAGTTTTTTTTGGCGGCGGTTTTTAACTTACAAGCATAATTTTTTTACATGGCCCTGGTTCGAAACAATAAATATCAGCTTTTGGATGTATTTTTGATACACTTCCACGTAGTGACACCAGAGTTCAAGTTCTAGTAGTCTACAAGTTAATGAAAAGAATCGAATATACCATTTTCAGGCATTTTTTCCTTAGATTTTCCGTTGTTAAAATGTGACAAGTGGTTTTATATATGCCTTTTCGGGAGACCCGAGAGGCAATGAATTACCTAAAGAGAAGTGTGATTGAATCTTATTAGATCTCAGTAGATCTTATCGGATCAAAGAAGGAAAAATGGGAATAATCTCAGGTGAATGTATATGAATCTATGTGGCCATGAAAACTGATTCCTCATCTGGATCTTCATAAATCTGAATGAATGCATTCAAATCTGGATTGTTTTGAAGGAATCCAGAAACTGCATCGCTCAATTGTATGTCAATTCGAACAAATACATCGTTTACATTCAAGCAGACATTCTGTCTATAATTCTTTTCCATTTCATAAGATCTAATTAGATTGAATCCATGTTTCCTTCAACCTTTTTTTGACAGGAAACGCTTGAATTCGATCGATGAGAAACGTCAATCAATTCTTCAGAAATTGCGTTCATAAGTTCATCCTTTTCACTGGCGAGACATTAATCGGAAAAACTTGAAAGTAGCTGCTGAGGGGAGGGGGTTGTGTGCTCTCATTGACGAGGGATCAATCAAGAAGACCAAAAAGGCACCAGCCAGTAACTGATTAGACACTTACAAATAATTTACGAGGAATTGGCTTCAACGAGTAGTATACTGTAATAATAGTTACAACCTGCCCCTGTTGAAAAGGCTGAATAAAGGAACCGGATAGCAACTGAATCAACCATATCCGGTTGTATCTGGGCGGAAATATGGGTTTTGCTGCAATGCTTTATGTGGCTCTAACTGAATCCCATCCGGTTCTCAGGACTGGATATGATTCGGAATCCCGTATGACATTCAAATAAGAAACTGAATGAATTTTATTTGAATCTGATTCGAGATTGGGTACAATATCCCGAAACCCGGGTAGGATCTAGATAGGACTGTATAAAGAATCGCCGCAAAACCCGTATTCACTTCCAGGTACATCTGGATATGGTTTATCCGGATTTTTTTTACTATGCTTCACTCAGAGTATGAATGAAATGAAGAGACAATCACTTTGCAATCTGGAAATGAATCAAATATTATCCACACCTCTTCTCGAATATGGTAATATTATTACTTGGTTCATACTCATATTCAAAGTGAATTCATCAACAATACGATCATTTCCGATAATGAATATGGAGGATGATTTGTTTATTTTAAGATTGTAAAGTTCATCTCTCTCCATTTAATTTATACTCTGAGTGGATCCTTTCGATTCCGAAAGTTCTTAACAACAAGAGCCATGAACTAACCAATAGGAATTCATAGCCTAAGCTCCAGGCGCTATGAATGCCTGCAGTTGGGAGCATTTGAAATCATCAAAAACGCTCTTACCTTCTGGTGAATTTATGGATTTTTGGCGTTGGTCTGACCCGAGTCAAAATATTTACGTGAACGAATCTCTAAAAGTCCCATAATTTCTTGGACTTTTATGAAGAAGTATGGTAAGTGAAGTAAGTATATTGCTCCCGGAAATTTTTTCTCTCCATTTATGACCTGTATATAATCCATATATGATACGCACATAATCCATGTATGACCCATATGTAATCTATATATAATCGATAAAGGTAGAATTTTTTCATGTATGCATACAAAATTCAGCCACATACAAATTATTTTCTATATATGGATTGCGGATGGATTATATATGGATTGTATATGGATTACTCTGGTTAAAAGAACCCATTGATTCTGGCCAAATCTCACTAAATTACAATTAAACTTGGACAATGTTCTGACCAAATCTCATTGAATTTCATTCGTCAGATTCAATGGATTCTCTTAACCAGGGTATACATGGATTATATATGGGTCATATACCGGGGTTTTCAGAATTTATCATCTGCATTTATATGGCATATTCTGCAGCCAAAATGCAATAATATCCCGTATGAAGAAATTTTTGCGATGCGCAGTTTTTAAGATACGACAATTTAAAAATTTTTGTTCAAATCCAAATCACTCAAAAGCAGAGCTCGACACCATTCGCTGGTTGAAAAACATCTCTGGAGAAAAATTGAAATATCCCATCATTTTTCAATTCCAAGTTATAGCGATTTGAAATTTTTGGATTTTAGCCAATCAACATTCAACAACTTTGAATTATTGTAGCTCCAAAACAAACAATGATAGGATAGTTCCATTTTGTTCTCAGAAATCCACCGTTTCCCAACTTAGCGAATGGTGTCAAGCTCAAGTTTGTAGCACATAATGCTTTGGAGTGGTTTGGATTTGAAAGAAAAATTCACAAATGCTCATATTTCAAAGACTATGCCTTGAAAAAATTGTTTTCATACGGGAAATTCTTGCATTTTGGCTGCAGAATATGCCACAGAAATGCGAATGATGAATTTTGAAACACCCGGTATGTTTGGTTACGTTTGGAACACACCATTCTATGGATGCGAAACTTGGACAATCGGAAACATTGACCAACGAAGACTTGAAACTTTTGAAATGTGGTGTTATGGAAGGATGCTCAGAATGAAATGAATAGAGAAAGTAGAAAATGAAGAAGTACTGGAGAAGGTAAATGAAGAAAAAAGCCTTTTGAAACGTGTCGTTAAAAGAAGAAGTAATCTGGTAGGACACACATCAAGGCATGATAGTTTATTGAAAACAATAGTAGAAGGAAAAATGAATGGTGAAACTTGTAAAGGTAGACCTAGATTAAGTTATATGAAGCAAATTACACAAGATAAGGGCTGTCGTAGAGATTTAGAAACTAAGCGTTCAGTGGATAATAGACAGGATTGAAGGATCCCCACAAACCAGTCATAAGACTGATGATTTCATGATGATGATAATACGTTGGGTTTCTACCAAGGCCTCCCTAACAGTACACCAACGGATGTCCACGTCGCCTCTCCGTGGAAACGAGGTGGATAAATAGAAAAATGTCCGGGGATCAGTGGTTGTGCTGTACAGGCTGTTACACCCAAAAATGTTTCTCTCATTTTAATGCAACTTCTCCTCTAAGATATGGTAACAACAGTATTCCTCTCCATTTGAGAGGATTAGTCTTTGCGTGGAAGAACTTTCATTCGTTCAAAATCGTAGAGGGATATTCTAAATTGAAGAAGAAAACAAAAATGAAATATCTCTTCTGATTGAGAGGGATTTTTCCTCTAATTTCCAGATTACTTTTTTTTGGATGTATCATTAATTCAGTCCAACTTTTTGAATACTGATAAATACTTCATTGATCATGCTCAACTTATGTTGGTTGGCACTACCTTATAAGTTACTGACCAGCGCCTTTTCAGTTTTTCTCAATCAGTTCTTTTTCTTCAGTGCCTCATCAGTCATAGCGACAAATTTGTCACATTTTTATCAGAGATAGGATATTGACAACAATACTGAGAGGCCAAGAAGAAAGTCGATTAGATCTAATTATATCTCATGAGATGTAAAACAATTGAAGACAGAATATCTGCTCGCATGTGAAAGAAGTATATTCGTTTAAATTGACGTACATTTACATTCAGCGCGATACAGCTTTTGTATTCCTTTAAACCAATCATGATTCGAATTTATTCATTCAGCAGAAATTATCATTTTAAATTCATAGAAACTTCTCAACAAATTTTTGAACAGTTCCTGTTATGTCAGTGAACATGAATTCAATATAAATTCAATCAATTCAAAATTAATAAATATTGGATGCCTGAATAATTCTTGATGAATTCAAGAGATGAATTCTTTTTGAACAACTGAGTTGTTCATCAACAATTCAAATTGAATTCGAAGTAATAATGAATTTATGTTTACTGTCTCGAGAGCTCTTTGAAGAGACTCTCCTGCTGTATGGATGTTTTTGATACGGACTTACGAAATTTCTTTTTTATTCGGCCTCTAGAGTGGTTTACCCTCTTAATTCACACTGATTTCTACCAACCAATTCTGACTTTTTCATTATTTCGTTCTTATTATAAGGAAAAGGGTAAGGAAAATTTGTCTATTCGTATCGTTGTACTTTGTTCTCAGAATTCCAAAATGGTGGCTCCAAGGCGGTTGATGTACACTGGGGTGGGACTTATGAGTTTTTCCATAGGTTTCTGTTTTATAATGTTTCCAATAATCTTCAAATCTCAACTGAAAAAGGTGAGTGAATGGAACGTGCCCTGCTTGGTAAATCTTGTTATCATCGATTGACAAAATTCAATCGGAATGAATTAACCAGTGGTGTAACAGAGAATCCAGGGACCACACTCTTTATTCTGATATTTCTAAGTTAGTCAAATCCCGAAGAGAACATGAAGCTTCGACAAACGTTCAAAATAGATCAACATAGATCAGCCTGAAGCTCTGTTGGAGCCAACTTTTAGGTTTGGAAACGTTCAACCAAGTTCAGATAAACATTGGAACAGAACGTTTATTAAAGATTCTACGAAGATTCAAGATTCGAAAGAAACTTATATCGAAAAAATTGAAACTGCAGTGAATCTTTGGTGAATGTTGAATGAACATTCAATAAAACTCCCTTGAAAGTATTCTCAAGCGGATATTGTAACGTTCATCAGACCTTCGTCGAACGTTTATGAATCTAAACTAGAGCTCCAACGGAGCTTTAGTCGGATCTAAGTTGATCTATTCTGAACGTTTGTCGGAGCTTCATGTTCTCTCCGGGATATAAAATGTACATCTCATTTACTCCTATTGATTTTAATTGATTGTGAATAAGTTGTTACAACTTCTTATTTGCATATGAATCAAATTATAATAGTTCATACAGGTTGTAATCAGATTTTTCAAGCGGGGTATTTACCTTAATGAAACTCTGACGCAATGTTTACAAGAATTAAAAATTCTGAACTGTGAAACAATGTTGATGTGTATATTTAAAATACAAATCCTTGATCTCCGAAGTTCTTGTGAACAAATAACAATGTGCCGGAGTTCACAGAGAGCCAAACGTGCAATCATTTATACGTAACCGCGTATGATTCCCTTGTAATTTCCACAATTGTGGAAGTAACGGCTAATTAAACGCAACAAGAAAGATTCATACAAATGATATTCGTACGTTCAAAAATCGATAAAATATTAACAGTATATTCCAAGGTTATTTGCGGGTGATTATTTTTGTTTTTAAAAATTTCATTTTTCCTCCCTTTTTTTCTCTAATACGTGAAAAAAAAAAATTCAAAGCAGGAAAAATGGTGTCTATCCGAGAATAGAATTTAATGTGAATTATTAGTTGGTCACATAAATTAACATTGAGAAAATGATTTGTAGGCCGTACGACTCAAGCCAGGTGACGATATGCGTGATTTATGGTCGAGTTTTCCATTTCCATTTGATTTCCGAATTTGGGTCTTCAATGTAACGAATCCGGATGAAATTTCGAAAGGTGAAAAGCCGAAGTTTCAAGAGGTTGGACCATTCTGTTATGAGTAAGTGTAAACTGTTATAAACAGTCTTTTGCGATAATTTGTCTGTTTCGTTATTCTAATGAACCGGTTTTTTTATGAATTCAAAAAATGAATCGATCTGAAGAGGGGTGATGAACTGATAAAAGGACATAAGAATTGAAATTTTTAATTATTTTGTAGCGTATACAAAGACAAAGTGGATCTTGTCGATAACGAGGCGGACGATTCCGTTGAGTACAGTGTAAAGAATACATGGTATTTCAATCCATCGAAAACCAAACCTTTGACAGGAGAAGAAGAAATCATCTTCCCTCATCCGTTGATCCTTGGAATCCCTCTTATCACGTTGAAGGAAAAACCGAATATGGTTGGTATAGCCGGTGAGTACACGTTTATATTGTTCCTATATCCAACTCTCGCAACAATTTATATCAAGTGTATGTATTTTGAAAATTTTTCATCCAGCTAAAGCTATTGATAGTATCTTCAAGAAACCACCGTCCGTGTTTATAAAAGTTAAAGTGAAGGATGTATTTTTTGATGGTATACCATTTGATTGTACTGTCAAAGACTTCGCTGGTTCAGCAGTTTGCGGTGTCCTCAAAGACGAGAGCATCGATGATTTATTCGTGGATGGCGAGGGTTTGTACCGAATAGCTCTTTTTGGGCCTGTAAGTACGATCTATAGTCAATTCAAACATCCCATTTCTACACGGAGGAAAATTTGCTGTAAAATTTATCATGCCTCCGATAAATATACTCAAGTGTGTATCGCCGATATTGACAATGGGCCCAAGCAGGGTCCATTTGCTTGAATCCAGTGTTGGGAAATGACAATGGGACCCATCTTGGACTAGTCTTGGCCCTATTGTTTGTTCCCATACAATTATAGTTCGTAGAAAATGGAAATATTGAACTTTGGTGCGGGCCCGGCCCTAAGTTGAGCCAAGATCGGCTTAGGTCAGGGCCCATTGTATCACCTAGTCCTCGAGTAAAGCAATACAGCGCCAGGCTGGAAACGATGTTATCATCCCAGAGTTGGCCCCACGTTAGGTAGCATGGGCACCCACTTTGGGCCCCCATTGGACCCGTAGTAAATACACGCTTGGGTAGGAATAACATTGAATTGCTGTAATTTATACTGAAATATCCATTAGATACCTCGGATTTTTTTTCACCATTGCCGCAAATTTTCATTTTCATCGAAGACTACGATTGATTGAACAAGAACTTTAGTATATATTCCCCAGCAACGTGATCCATGGAACTGTCTAGGGCCTCGCGAGAAGGGCTAGAAAGAGTCTAGTGGTTAGCGGGGCCTTGTAAGAGCCTAGCGAGTGCTGATATGACGCTTGCTCGGGTTACAGCAATTTTTTCTCTGTGTACAAAGAATACTTCGTTCGTATATCCAAGTTCATATGGAGATTCAGTTTCCCGGTGGGGACGCCTTGGACTTCGTCTTCAGGACACGTGTGATCCTTCAGGCTCCCGCCCGGGACCCTCAAGATCCTCCAAGGCGGAAAACCGAGTGGTCCCGAAAGGGAATCTGAAGCCCCACGCGAATATCAAGTGAGAAACTCACTGAACCAACTGGAGAACTTTTCAATCGGTTTTCTGTATCTCTTAGAACCTTATTGAAGCTGCACTGAAATGAATAATCAGTTACCCTTACTCCAAATCAATTCCAGCAACCAGATATACTCGTTAATATTTGGGTAACTAAAACGAGTGTTGACTCAACTACTTCTTCTATTACTCATTAGTTGAAATGAATTATTTTGTCCGACGTGGTAGAATTTCTGAGAATTTTTATCAACAATTCTTGTGAAAAACTCATAGAAATTTATTAGACCAATCCTAATAAGCATTCTCAGCAGGGTGATATTCAAGTTTCAAATTCGGGTGAATTCAAGCGATGAATTTTCACATAATAAAATTCTTTTTCAGCACAATGGTACCGTTATGAAAGATCGTATCCGCGTTCTGCGCGGAAAAAAGAATTGGAAGGACGTAGGGCGAGTTATAGAGTTGAATGGAAATCCATCTCATACGGTATGGCCCGATGAGGAATGTAACGAATTCCATGGTACCGATTCAACAATATTCCATCCTTTGAGAACACCGGAAACGGAGACATCTTTCTTCGTATGGGAAATTTGTCGAAGTTTGACTGCACAGTACATTGGTCCCAGTGAAGTTAAAGGTTGGTTTTATAGTGTATAATATTCTCACTTTTGTCCAATTTTTTACTTTACATATAATGGAAATTATTTCAGGACTCAAAACGGCTCATTTCGACGTAGATTACGGTGACATGAGTACGGATCCAAAACAAGCCTGTTTTTGTCCTACTGCCGACACTTGTTTGGACAAAGGGCTTTTCGATCTTTACAAATGTATCAAGAGTCCGGTAATCGCATCTCTGCCACATTTTCTCAGGTCCCCCGAAAAGTATGTGGAAGCGGTCGAAGGACTTGAACCAGATGAAGTGAGTATATTTCGAGAAATAAAAATCATGATAAAATTCATCCACTTCCAGAGGCAGACTGGCAAACTTTCATATGGAAAATTCGTTGCTCTTCTTGACAAGTTCACTTAATTCTTTGAATAATTCTTTTTTTTTATCAGACATTGATTGAGTGATTTCCAACTGTACGGTTTAGCTATTGTTTCATCAATCGGAGACTACCCTACAAACAATGATTGCTGGCATTTCAATGGGCCGCTAATGGTCATGCAATGCCATTGAAGAGCCGTCACTGGTCCTTTGAAACGCCGGCAGTTATGTTTGCTGGGTATACACTGGAAATCAAATTCTGGAACAGCTAAGGTTAGGACACTCATTCGGATATGGAGGTGTACCCGGGGACAAAAACCACGTTGGAAACAACGTTGTTTACCATGGTAAGATGGTTGCTCTTCGAAAAAGAAAAAAAGCAACGTGGTTCTCTACACTATTCCAAATGTCCGACAGATGATTTTCTGTCAGGATTTGGTCGGTTTTTGCCCCGGGCATGATGATTTCCGACAGAACCAGACAGAATTTTGACCGGAATCCGTCAGGTTTTGTTTGGCTTTGTCTGGCATTCCAGTCTGTGCAGGATTTGGTCGGTTTTTGTCCCAGGCATGATGATTTCCGACGGAACCAGACAGAATTTCACAGCAAAAATCTTGTTCTTTTAACAAGCCCTTGCCATTCAGCAATCCAGAATTGTAGATATACAGACAGCTAGAAGATTTCGCTGAATTAGCAAATATCTTGCTAAAATAGCAGAATTTTTGCTGTAACAGCAACCGTTTTGCTGATTTAGCAAAGCAGATTTTTCAGAATCGCTTTTTCAGCTAGAATTTTTCTCTGCGTGTAGCGGATCTGGGTGAACCGACAAGCTGCCGAAAATTTCAGTTACATTTTGGTTAAAAATCTTGGTTTTGCTAACTTGTTGGTCGTTTAGCACATTTTTTTCAACAAAAATTCAACCAATCTCAATTTGGTGATTTTTCGGTTATTTTGTGGTGATTTTGTGGGTTTTTACTCCAAAAACATCAAAAAGATTCCAAAAACGGATCACATTTTGTGGGGAACTTTTGGTGGCAGATTTGTTCAAAGCAACCGTTAGTTTCCGGTCACAAATAGGTCATTATATGGTAAAAACCATTTGGCTAACCATTTTCTAACCAAATTTTTCCTAAACCAAAAAATAACCTAAAGCAAACCAAAAAAATTGGTCACTTTGGAATCGCTAGGGCACGAAATGCGTTTTCTAACAGAATCCTCTCAATAGATCATAATTCCATAACCGTGCTTGAAAAATTGTAAAGAAACTACGTTGATTTCAACGTTGTTTATTTCTTTTCCGGAGAGAAACCATTCTACCATGGTAAACAACGTTGTTTTCAACGTGGTTTTTTCTCCCGGGTATTGAGTGATGTGCAGACATCTTTGAATTGCATCTATCACATTGTTCCCTAATCCACCAGACGCGAACGTGTAATGTCCCTAGGCATCGGTGCAAGATATATCCTTAGTAAAAATGATTATAGCGGTTTTCTAGCACCTGTCAAGGTGCTTGCAGTGAAACTAGTCATTAGAAAGAGCCTTGACATTAACTATAAGGTGGCTAGAATCATTTCTGCTGGGAGTTGGGTGTCGATCAATGATGTATTGGACATCAATCATGAAAACCATGCGTAGCGTGATTTGTTGATGTGCGTAATTTCCAGTTATTAATAATACTTATGGCAGCTTCGTGAAACACATGAACATTTGTTTTGATATGTAAAATGTTGGAATCACAGTGAAAGTACAATCATTCAATATTCTAGACATAAAAATTGAATTTAATTGAAAGCAGTTCAAACTATAGTTTATTGCATAAATTAACGAATGTTAAATATCTTTGATGAGATCAAGGGATAGATTTTACATTTTACTTACTGCTTTGGTGCTCCACTTGCATTATTTTCCATTCAACCCAATTTATGTGTATAAAATATTGAATATTCATACTTTCACTGTATTTTCAACATTCAATGTCACAGTGAATGTTGAGTTGTCCCACGGAGCCTCCATTAATCTCCATCAGCCTACATTATTACCAATAACTTAGGATAATGCACATTAACAGATCGCGGTACCACGTTTTTCGTTGATGCCTGGAACATTACTGATTGATGCCCATTACATCGTTGATTGACATTTAGGACACTTCACGTTCGTGTCTGGTGAATTACAAAACAATTTGATAGATGCTATTCAAAAATGTTTACACAAGGAAGGAAATTTATTTGGGAAAATTATTATTTTATTCGCAAACTACGCGGGGGGAAAAGGAAGAGCTGCAGCAACTACTTAAATAGTCGATTTTCGACCATCTACTTAAATAGTTGCTGCAACTACTTGTCCTGACTACTAAGTAGTTGCAGCAATTATTTAAGTGGATGGTCGAAAATCGACTATTTGAGTAGTTGATACAATTATTCCTTTTTCTCCGTGTAGAACTATTCGGAAAAATCAGACAATAACTTACCCAGATAGAAAACCATGCCCTAAATATTTTGTAACATAATGTGCCGTAAACATACTATCATGAACTTCGCTCAGATTGCAATGATGCATAAAATGTAAACCTTATGTCTTCATTATGGTACCATCACCTCGTTTTGCTACCAATAACAATGCTTTATGTGGAAACACCTTGGTACCATGATGCAAACATTTCTTGGCGTGCATATCACCATTATGATGGCATTATTGAGACAGTTTTCTATCTGGGTTATAACATAAGTTCTAATCATTGCTAGCTGTGATGATAAAAAATGAAATGAATTTGGTAATCTTTTCGAATAAATTTCTCTCGTGTAGACACGCCAAAAAGACAAATTCAAAAAAGCTCTTTCTTCATTAGGAAATATATGAAAGAATATGAAAATATATATATAAATTTTTATGTACTTTTTAACCGCAAAATAGCGGCTGCAGGTTGACCTCAAGTTGACCAAGAAAACAAACGGTGAATAGCCTGGAGATGGGAGTTTTCATCTGAAACATTGCAGCAGGAAAAGTTCTATAAAGAACGGTTATAACTCGTCGATTAACTTTATTGAAATGAAAAATAATAAAAATTCAACAATTGCCAGAGGTTTTTCGACCAAATCGATGATCGGAGAGAAAAAATTTCTCCGCCTCTCTTGAGATTTCCGCCAATTCAGCTTTCGCATCTCCGATTTTTTACATAATTTTTGATTATAAGTATCTACTGAGAGGAGTTTTCATACAAATTTTCAGTTCTTGTCATCCACCGATTTCCAAGATGTAAATTTCTCAAAACAGCAGTAGTTTTTCTTTCATGCCCATGACTATGTGAAAAAGGATACGATTGAGATGTTTGTTTTCGAAATTTTCGTTCGTAGATGCACTTTTGGAAAAAAATGATACAAAATTATGATAACCGTATTTCCATAAGATTCTTGAGTTTTGAATATGACTCACACAGCACTCGTCATCTAAAAGATAGCTTCAGAAATAATTAAGAACAATGCAAAAGTTTTATGTAAAATGAATCTTTAACCAGTAAGAACGGTCTAAGATTTTTAAAAGATGTCTATTCATGTTGCATAAGACATCTTGCATTGTTCTTAATTATTTCTGAAGATATCTTTCAGACAACGAGTGCTATATGGGTAAATGTTGATGTTTGGAAAACACGTAGCGATCGTTTTTCTTCAAATTTTCCCTTGAAAAACTGTCACTCATTATGCAACTTTTAAGATAACGTAAGATCCACGTTTCTTCGAATTTGAAAATTTTCATTTTCTGGTTATCAATAGTAAAAGTACTCTCTAAATATGCAAGAGTGAGAATTCCACTTGAACGGAAAGATAGGTTCCCTTTTGCCTGTCTGAAGAGTGAGATTTCACTGTTTTGGAGTGAGAATTACTCTTCATGCAGCCAGAAGGAAACATATCTCACTTTCCAATTTAGAGACTACATAAGGTAAAGCATCCCAACAAACACCGAAGGCCTTGAAGACATCTACAAGATATCTTTAGGAAGACGTCTTTTGAATACACCGAAAACATGTCTTATCTATATGTGATGTCATATCTAAATGACGCCACAAAAGAGATATCTTGAAGATACATAAAAATGATATATTTTGGACATCTTCAAGGAATGTCACAAACATGTCTTTAAAGGGATACCAGCGTACTTTATTTCCATGTTTCATCTCTCTCCAAAGGACAGGACAGATGACAGACCTCCCTACCCACACAGCACTCGTTGTCTGAAAGATATCTTCAGAAATAATGAAGAACAATGCAAGATGTCTTATGCAACATGAATAGACACCTTTTAGAAGTCTTAAACTGTTATTACTCCTAAAAGATATCTCTTCAAGAACGTTTTCAAAAACCTTTCATGTTTCATAAGACTTCTTGCATTGTTCTCAATTATTTCTGAAGATATCTTTCAGACAACAGGTGCTGTGTGGATAGTGTCTCGTGATACAAAAACTTTGTCATGAGTTTCAATACACAATAAAACGTCATTTGATTGTTCAGGCTACTGGTTACGTGATGCATAACAGCTTACTACGAATTTTGATTGGCGCTCAACAACATTTGTCATCTCACCCTGGTTTACCTTAACAATCACTTTCCCAGACCTACACGGAGAGAAAAATCGTGGGTATTTTACATGAAGGGTTCTGAGCGAATAGCCCATGGCGACGACCAAGCGTTTATAGCACGGAGTTCATGGAAAAAACGCAGGGAGCTTTGGCGAAAACCAACAATTTTCTTTCCGTGTATGGGTGACATAGTTATTGCCATCTGCGAAGTTTAATAGATATACCTATGTTCAAAATCGTTGCCGTATATTGTATAGGAGTCACGCTTCGTGTATGAATAACAAAGATAATGAAGAATTTTGTTTCCAATACAGGAAAAACATTCAAATAGAATCGATATGGAACTGAAAACTGCAACACCGCTTCATGCGATCAAGAGAGGACAAATCAACATGTTCGTTCAACCAATTGAGAAATTCAAGTTAATGAAAAATTTTCCTCCTGTACTATTTCCTTTGTTTTGGATCGAAGAAAGTATATTACTTGATGACTCTTTGGTAAAACAAGTGAAGGATGCTTATAAAGCATTAGCTGTTATGAAGTAAGTAAACAGATCGTTGATTTTGTTTTATATGGTTCCACCCGGTCACTGTAAAAAATATTTGTATCCATTTCAATACATCAGTTTGGAAGCAATGAACACACATACTTTTTGTATTGAAATTCAAACACAATATTATCTTGAAATAGTTTTCATACAAAATTTGGTTTGAATCTCATGAAATCTGTGGTGAATTCAATACACAAAAGTATGTGTTCATTGTTTCCAAATTTTGTGTGTAAAATTTTATTCAACAGTGGTGACGTTGTCCTCCACGCTTGATTACTCGAAATAAACCTCATGAAAATGGATTGAAATTTGTAGGGATACGCTTCTAGTTACAGTATCTTCAAAAATCGAGGATTCTCACTATATACTGGAGAAAAATTGGAATTATCAGCTTTCCAAAATCACAACTTGACGTGTCTGTTATCCCACTTTGGATGGACATACACCCTAATTTGTGGGAGTGCTGCGTACAGGATTTTCTAGAAGCTGGAACTTCCAACTTTTTTCCCAGTGTACACTGTAAAGATGTATAGTGGAATTTTGTTTTGCTGAAGTTTGAATCATTTATTGAATGAGTGAATAACCGAATAATGAAATACTCAGACTCAACCTTGGTTGAAAACTCAAAATTTTGCAGCGCATACTTTAAACGGTGTTTTCAATTTCAAGAAATCAATTTGAGGAGATAAATAACGATAATTCATCATATCTTGTGGGTTTGAATTTTCGTTTCGTTTTTATAAACGATTCAAACTTCTACATCATAGAATTTTCACCCAAATTTGGTGGCAGTTAAAATCCTTCACGTGGGGGAAATTCATCTCCCTATATTTTGAGGGGAATTTGTCTTCGTTCGGGGAGAAATTCCCTTAAAAAAGAAAGAATGTTCTTCCAAATGGAGGAGAATTCTTCCGAAATATAGGGGACATGAATTTCCCCCACGTGAGGGAGATTTAGTGCCAAGGGGAAATTCCAATCACTTTTTACAGTGTACATGTACAAATTTCTCGAAAACAGGCCCTAACAGCACTTGAAGGTTTTTAAGGGGTTACATGGGTTTCAGAAGCCAGAAAAAAATCTCATTTTCTCGATTTTTTTTTAAATATAAGAAGTGCAATTTATTACTTGAAATTTTCAGTATATATAAAGTAACTTTCAAACTATATTTTGCGAAATTTTTACGATAAAATTTTGAAAAGTGAGCTAGTTATGGCCATTCGTCGGAAACATCTCGAAAAAAAGCAGTTGACAAGATTTCTCGAAAACTAACCGACCGACCTCACTCAAACTTCGTACACTCCTTTGTAATCACATTTTCTGGTACTTGAACGAAGGAGTTCCCCTTCTTTCAATTACAAAAAATTTCATAAGGTAATAAATACCGAAAATTTGACTCGAAAAAAGGCATTTTGTGCGAAAACCCCTGCTAAAAATTCAATTCTCAATTTTTTTAAAAATCCTTCGTTCAAGTACTAGAAAATGTTATTATAAACCAGTGTGCAAAATTTGAGTGAGATCGGTCGATCAGTTCTCGAAAAATCTTGTCAACCGCGAACCATCTTTTTTCCGGGATATCTCCGAAAAATGGCTATAACTAGCTCAATTCTCAGAATTTTACCGTACAAATTTGGCAAAAAATAGTTTAAAAGTTACATTGTAGGTACTGAAATATTTGATCAATAAATTGCATTCCTTATGTGTAAAAAAAATCAAGAAAATTAGCTTTTTTTGGCCTCTGAACCCCATGTAACCCCTTAAAACGTTCTGCGAAAGTCCGAACGTGTTGAAAACATTCTGAGAACATTTTCAAAACGTCCAGGAAATATGATGTTGTCTGGGGATATTCGCGTATTTAAATCCTGTTTATACGAGTTCTTAGAGCTCTTGATCATTCAAGAATGTATTACACGCACCGTTACACGCAAAAGTTGATGAAAAGTGAAAATTATCAATACAATAAAGCATTGAAAAAAAGGCTGGTCACAGTTATCAAATATATTCTCAAATACGACCAATCAAATATTCAATAACATTCATATAATAATTGATTTATAATCATTAAATATTTTATGAATGTTATTGATATTTAATCAATGTTATCGAATATTCGATGGGTTATATTTGAGAATATATTTTATAACTGTTCCCTGCAAAAAATATTCCATTGAAAGGAATTGACGATCACATGTATGAATACGATTTTTGTATATTTGACGATTGACAATATTCATTGTGAATATCTTTCAATTCTAATGTTTTCCAATTCCTTCTCGAAGATTCAAACTATCGATTGTGAATTCTTCTTGATCGTCAATTCCCCCGAACTTCTTCTAAACCATTGAAATCTGTGTATATCAATCCCCTCTATTGTTTGGAATTAAAATCACTAAATTTCTTGATTCGCACGAATGCTCAGCGTTCTCAAGGTATATTTTTAGTTGAAACAACTAGTTTTGAAAATTACTTTGTACTTTTATTCCTCCAAAGGGATTCAGAAATCGTATTCGTTCTCATTAAAATTTCCAATTATTCCTCTGGATACTTTTGAACGGATAATTTTTTACCAATTCTTTCTTTCAGTGTGCAAATAATGATTGAAAAATGAAAGAATAGTAATTTTTTTGATAATTTACAACATTTGGTATGGTTTCTTCACCAAAGTTGATAGAAATGCCTCCTAAACTGATATCGAGGTTAAACTTATAAAAAATTAGAACTGTATAAAACATTGGTGGGAACGGTGACCAGATCATCGAGATGGACAACTCAAATGGTCCCCTCCGGGTGGAAAGTTTTCAAAATTTTATATAATTTTTTGAATAGAATTCAATATAGTTTACGTATAAATGATATATTCATAATTTTGAAAATTCTTCTACGCGGGCCACTCAGGGGACGAACTTTTTTTTTGAAAGGGACATTTCAAAGTTTCAGAATTATTACATTCTCTCCCTCAGTTTTCTGAAGAATAAAGAGATAAAATCGAAAAGGCCGAGTTACGCATCTTCTTTGTATCACAAAAAAGATTTATGTAGGTATTCATTATTTTCAATTTCATTTTCGAAGAAAATTAGGGGAAAAGAGAGTAATTTTTGGACTTTGGGATTCCCCCAAGGAGACCCATTTGAGAGCATCAGTGTCTCTCTTTACAACATAACTCTCTATTTGTTATTATCGAGAAAATAAAGAGTGACCGCAAAATCTGGCTATTTTTTTGGGACCGCGAGTTTCAGGTTGAATTGCATTCTGAAAAGTACCCTATGTCGATCATTCGCGAACATAATATTGGTTCCGGAGATGGAGAAGTCGACGAAATCGATAGATTCTTGACAAAATGAATTCTTTTCTACAGAAAACTTGACGAGGTTTATTAATTTTTATAAAATCTTGATCGAAATCTGATACTACTTTACCTGTAAAACTAGTGTTATGCTCGCCAGGAAATTGTATGCCCTCGCAACAGATCCAATTAGAGTATGTTTTACAATGCATTCTAACCTGAAACCCGTGGTCCCAGAAAATAGGTGGGAAGATGATACTCTTCCTTGCAGTCACTCTTCCGTAGTTTCTGGAAAAAACCGGGACGTTTCGAATCAAACCCGTAATGCTTTCCAATAGTGATGGGTGATATTTCATATACAGTTTTTATTGATATTTTTACAAATTTCTCATCACTAATATTCTCAACATCGTCAAAAACCAAGACATATTCCATTAAACCGGGATTAACTTTTGATTGTGACGGTACGTGTAATACTTCAATCGAATCTCACGATAAATGTCATCTACCATTTCTCTCTTTCTTCAAAATCACTAATAATCGTATATATTTCCGATATTTGTTTTCTAGGTATTTGAAATTCTTATCATTATTCGGCGGAATGGCTCTAAGCGGTTACGCATTTTACCGTATGAATAAACAACAATCTCAAGCCAAATTGGAGATCACCAAAGTGTCACCGAAGAATTCAAATCGTATGGACAGTAGTAATCAAGAAAAAAAATTCCCACCCATGAAGATTAGTACAGTGCAAAGTGCAATGACTCCAGCTAACATCGATAGAGGCTAAGTGGAAATTTATGATGTTCCTTTTCTTCTTAGTTCCCCAAAGATACGATACAATATTATCATCATTCCGAACTTCCTTGGTGAAAATTAAGGCTCGGAGAAAGTTTTCATCTTCGCTTTTTTGGCGCTTATAAGCTTCACTTTCACCAGGGTTTCAACATTTCCCTTCGAAACTCATACATTTTATATATAATATACACGTTTCGATTCTATCCATTACGTGTCGAAATCAAATACGGAAGATAATATTGTTTATTTATCGTTACAGAATTCAGTGAATCAAATATTTGAATTTTCATTGAATTTAATCATTTATTTTGAATATATTATGAATTAAGGTTTATGAACTGTATATATTATATATTTATAGTAAAATCATAAGTGATTGCAAATATTAGCAAATAATAGACAAATCTCACAAAAAGAATCACCGATGTTTTTGGCTTACAGTAGTCATTTTAGAAAAATATATTGATTTGGGATTTCAATTCCAAAGTTGAATTTGAATGGAATGAGACAACATTTTAAATAATTTTGTGTGAAAAGTCTGTGCTCTAAACTCACACGTGATAGTAATGATGACTGATTCAATTCATAACTCGATATATGGAAAATGAAATCAGTCGGAGTAGGAATTGATTAATTAATCAACATCCATCATTTGTTTGGTGTTGGGTACTGATGAATTGAGAGGTAGCAAATTCGTGATATAAATATGGAATGATTGATGATACAACGGCTGAAGTTATCGATAAGCACCATTTCATACAATTCAATTTTTCCACTCGTGTTTTGTGAATCAAAGTTTTCGTTCCTGACATGGTCGTTTTGGAAATTTGATTCGATCCCAATGCATTCGTTGACTGAAGAATTTCGGTGACCCTGAAGCAATATATGTAGTTAATAATCAATTAAACGTTCAATGTATTCTCATCATCGTTCAAATGATTCATCATTTCAATCGAATAACTCTTTTCAACATTATAAATCACATTCAAAACCCGAAATTCAAGAAGAAGGTTCATCGTCCAGATTATAGTTTGCTTTATCCGCATACAGATACGGAAAATATAATTTTATTTCATAAAACTATCCGATTTTGAACGGTTTCCTCGTGGATGATTTATCCACATGAATGATGAAGATAAATATTTTTATACATCAATTATGAAACAATGCTTTCGGAAAATATTTTTCTACGAACATTTCTAATACTCCCCACTATATAGTATTGTATTACGTTATGTACCGTATTCAATGTGATGTAATTCTAAGCGCAATGTTTGTCTTTCTTAGAATAATAAAGTATATTATTATACTCGTCTGTATTTTTTAACATGAATATTACATCTTTCCACAAGTATATTATATTCCAGAACCTTATACAAATGCACATTCTTGAAGTTTGAATCGTTTATGAAAACGAAACACAAGTTTAAACTCACGAAATCTGATCAATCATCAGTGTTTGTCGTCTCGAATGAACTGCTTGCAACTAAAAACAACGTTTAAAGAATGTACTGCAAGAGTTTGGGTCTTCAACAGCTGAGTATTTCGTTATTCGATTACCAATTCGTTTCAATAAACGGTTCAAAACTTCAGCAACATTACAAATGCTTGCACGTAAGTGCAACACTTGGTAAAGGGGAACAGAATAATCCCTGCACCAGCGCAACCCGTACAACACAAACGTTTGTGAAAACACACTCGCTACAGGATACTGAATAAAATCACGATTTCTTTTATTATCACTGTTTTATTGTAATTCTTCCTCGATCGACTACTAACTACATATTTTTGATATTTTCTGACCTTTTGTTTTCACAGAAGAATCATTTTTGCATAATAACACATCCTTATAAGCGTTTCTATACTCTGAACTCATAATTACATAAACGATTGGATTGATACAAGTAGTTAAATAAATTAAAATATAACTGAGAATATTCAACCCTCTCCAATTGATTGTGAATTTGAAAAGTTTCGTCAAGGTAATTGGTAGATAACACAACAGGAACGATGAGAAAATTACCAAAATCATCTTCAAAAGTTTACGATCTTTTGATGTCATTTTTCCTGTGGGTGCAAAAGGAAAATAATTATTTTGGAGATTTCAATGTATTATTGTGAGATGTACAACTTGATTTTTCACCTTTTTTTCATGGAGTAGGGAATCTTATCTGAAATTGAAATATCCCCACTCCCATTTGCGGTTTCAAATAGTTACCCCCAAGTTAAACCCTGGCGGAAAAAATTTCTCATAATTTATCCTAAAATATCATAATTTCTCTGCAGAGGTGTGTAAATTATTAGAATAATTGTGATTTGCAAAACTGTTCCAACTTTCCTCTGAGGGAATGCAATCATTTATGGAATACTGGTTTTATTTCTTGAAATATTTTTGGTGGAAAAAAAGGAAAAATGAAGTTATACACCCAATATATCACGATCAATACCTGTTGCATTGGGAGAGTGTTTTTTCTTCTTGAATCTTCCAACTTTTGATTCTCTTCGAATATTGTTTTGATCTCGTCTCGAAGGTGAATTCGATCTAGAGTCAGCAATCGTACTCGATCGCTCCTCGATCCTCCACCGATCATCGTGCATCGCGGTTCTGTGAGCCTGAAGAAAAATAGACTCGACGATAAACGATGTGCGACGTACGAAATGTCTCAATGACCTTTTCTCTTTTTTACCAAAATTTTCAACCTTATTATCCCCATTCTTGCCACAATATAACGAATCATCCCCGAACGGAATGTCATTGAACTTTCGTTCCTCATCGCTGATCTGTTCCAGTTTCATGGACGAAGACTTGCGTTCTCGGATGGCTTTACTTACGTCTTCTTTATCGTCATTCCAAAACGATAAGTTTGACGTCGATGATCGTTCTTGTGAGGATTTCATCAGACCCGAGGGTGTTCTATGTGAAAATGTAGTAGTGTTATTAGTAATAGTAGATAAGTCTTCTTTGTCTGTATGCAAATTAGTACAACCGGATCGTTGCTGTAACACAAGAGAACAATATGAGAGTTGAGTTTTTTTATTCATTTGATTTTATTCGATTTTAACATTCACCTCTTGGCTAGTATCGATAGGATCAAAAATAGTCTTCAATTGATTCTTTCTTCGACTCTTGGATGCAGTTTTTCGTACAATATAGAATATTCTGGCGTAACAAACGATGATAGCAAAACAAGGGATGATGAAGGCAACGATGAAGAAAAATTCCTTCGGATTGTGACCTTTGTCATCTGGTAAAATGGTACAAGAACCGATGTTCGCATCAACACCGAATTTTCCCCATTTTCCAAACCACGTGATGCTCAAGATTCCAAACGCGAAGAACCATGTAGCCAAAACCATTGGAATCAGATATTTCGGTTTGTATATTCTAAACATTTTTCAAAAAGTTACATACACTCATTTTCCGCTACACTTGATATCAGAAATGTTATTAGATATTGGAATTAGATGAAATCATGATTAAGGGGAGGTTCTCATCAAGCGAATTCCGAAATAAGGTGATTTTTTCGAATTTTTGTTTCTTAAGAAGGAAGAAAATTAAGAACTCAAGTTATTTGAAACTCATTGAATAGGTCTTCAAGTACATGAACAAAATTTTCTCAAGTTAAAGGATTCGTATCCCGAAACTTTAAAGGCGTTTTTCTCGAAACCATGTTTTTCAAGTTTGTCTCCACGATATCTCAAAAACTACTGAACGGATCGCTCTTTTTTCTTTTATTTTGAAGCTGATTGGAGGATGAAGCTAAATGGAGATGACATTTGCCATCTTTTTTCTTTTTATAGCACTTTAAAGTGCGAAAAAAAGGTGAAAAAACGCTACCACAAGTTTGCATGTCTGTTATTTTTTTAATTTTGAACTTTTCATTGGTTTCATTGATACAACCTCCAATGAATATAATATATTTCATACAAATTTTTGGATTTTTGATTTCTGATCATTTTTGTAAGTGCTATACTCGCGCCCGATTGATCACTGTTGTTTCAACACGTATCAACAATTGCCACGTATCGACAATTTTTTGATATACCTAAAGACTCAATTAACAAGTGTGAAAACCTCCGAGTTATTAATTTACTTCTTTCCATGAAAAAAAAATTCGAGACAATCACCTGATTTCAGGAGCGCTAGATGAGAACCTCCCCTCAACGACATAAAACAGTTTTACTTATCGAATAAATAAATAAACTTGAAACGAGGATGAATGAACCACTGAAGTTTTATGTGATTATGTTAAATTATACTCACTTTGGATACAATCTTGGATGTCCAATCATGATATAACGATTGATCGTGATTGCTAAAACTGTGAAAAGACTGACCGCGACTAAACCATATCTCATCAGTGGGAATAATCGACAAAGCAATGGTCCGTGTACCCAAGCGCAATGCCAGAAGGTCGAAATTGCCAACGGTAAATTGAAACAACAGAACATTAAATCCGATATCGAAAGGTTCATGATGAAAACAGCTGTAGCATTTCGTAACTGTAAATAAAACAAAAATTGGAAAAACCTATTGTTTAGGAATCACGAATCAATTAAAAATCACTAAAGATTCAAATTCCCGAATGAACTTTCGGAATCACTCTCAAGTTTTGTTATTTTTTGGATTCAAACAGTTTTACATAATGCATTTCAAATTATATATAATTTATATATAATCACGCATAGTTTATATGAAAACCATACTGAATTATATACAAATCACACACGGAGGAAAATATAGTAATCTTTAATCAAAATTTGAGAATATTTCTTAAATTTGTACTACACGCAGAAAACAGATGTGTTGAAAAGTCCCATAATTTATTGTGGATCAGCGCCAGTCTCTGACAGATAGAGATTTCACTTGAATTTACTTTTAAAAAGTCCCATAATTAGACGTATTTCTACAAGAAATTATGTTACTTTTGAAGCTATATTCAGGTAAATAATTCCATTCATCACAGACTGGCGCTGATCCTCAATAAATTTTTCGGAATTTTTAAAATATATTTCTCTGCGTGTAAAGTTAGGAAAGTTCAAATCTTTGTTCAATCTAGGAAAAAATGAACGTTCCAAAAGTCACGCATAAGAGATAATCTTAGATTTTAAGAAATATTCCTCAATTTTTTTTCCAGATTACCATATTTTCGACTCACATTTTTTTCCGTGGATATTATTTTGAAAATATTTCCACCCGGCCAACCACCACAGAAAAGAAACGAACTTCACGTGGTACACAATTGTTATTCTGGTTGCCCATTTCCAGGAGCATGAAAATTTATTATAAAAAAAGAGAATTTTCTGTCGTTTTACGCAAGCTTTTAATAAAACAGAATAGAAATGTCAAAAAAATCCACCACAACTGATAAGGTTTCATTATTTCAGGATATATCGATTGATTGATGTAGGAGATCCACGTACATTGATCTTGGACATTCGAATATAAGTGGATAAAGAAGTTCCATACGTGCAGAATTCGGATTAGAAACAACGACAGGAAACGGAAATTTTAATTGGTTTTATTATATCACGATACGGTCATGCATGATGAATAAATTACGTCAGAAAGTACGTGAGGATTGTTAGAATACACCTTTGATATAAAATCAAATATTTTGATTGAAGTATCGTTCGTCGAATTGTCATGCACAGTGTTATGTGGTGAAATTTTCAATATACTTTATAATTCCCTCAACTTAGAATTTCTATTAGTTATTCATTTATTCATTGAATTGATTAATTGATACCAGAGCTGGGTAAAATACTATGTTCCAATGTAAATAATAGATAAACATTTTATCTGACACCATGTGAAGTATTTATTCGTTCGAAAAATTATACTTTTGGGGATGAAACATTTCATTTATTGTCGTAATTATTCAATATACTACACGGAAAGACCGGGTCTATTAATATTTAGGGAGAATTTATCAACGTTTAGAAAAATGACTGTCAATAATTTAGGGAAAAAGAGGATCGCTGAAAAATATTCGTAATGAGTCTACCAAAAATTCGTAGACAGAATATTAACAGTTGATAGTTCCATTGGTATTCTTCACAGCGAAACTATCAATTGTTAATACATCGACTATGAATTTTTAGTAGACTCACTACGAATATTTTTCAGCGATCCTCGTTTTCCCTAAATTGACAGTCATTTTTCTAAATATTAATAGACCCGGTCTTTCCATGTATTTCGGATAGTGTTTTATTTGAAATAAACATACCGGAAAGGTTTAAGGGAACCGGAAACAAAACACGAAAAAAACGTTTTTTTCGGGAATATTCCCAACGTATTTTTCTTAGAAAAATACCGAAAAATAAAAATTTCTTATCAATTTTCAGAACACGGAGAAATGTCAAACACATCGTTATCAATCGAAATAAAATACAACACCCCTACAAACAATGATTACTGGCGTTTCAAAGGGCCGCTAATGGTCCTGAACTGCCGTTGAAGAGCCGTTACTGGCCCTTTGAAACGCCCGCAGTTGTGTTTGCTGTGTTTGCTTCTCAGACAGCACGCAACTCTTTAAGATAACATATATGTTATCTTCCAGAGCAACTAGCTCTCAAAGATGACTGATGTGTTATCTTTTAGAGATTTGTGTTGTCTGGATTTCTAATTAAATTTCTCTCCGTGTATGTGCTGGGTGGGATCTATGGGCGTATGTTGCCACCACTGCGACATTTTTGATGGCCCGATCATTCTTCCTAGACAGGAAATGCCAATCCTGACAACTGGTCCAAATTAGGCAAAATATGGGACTCCCAGGCATGACGAACCAATATCGACCCAATACAAAACCATTTGTTATTCGAGAATCGAAGGCTTGGCAAAACATTGAACCAATATTGGGCCAATATACAACTATTGATTATTTGACAACCTATACCGCATCTTCATGCTTATAATTATCGCGTTTGTAATTATTGCGGAGTTGTATCAATATTAAGTATTGTTATGAAGTGACATGATTATTCATCTCACAAATGGCATGAAAAATGACGCAATTTTTTCCTCTAAGTATGAAAAATCAGATTAAAGCTGGCAAAAGTGAATATATCTTGAACCATGCTTGGTGTTGTATTCTGGTCCAATATTGGGTGCAAAGCCTGGCACGAGGTTATCATTCTTTCATGCGTTCTGGCTCAATATGAGCCAAAATTGGGCCAAGGTGGGGTCAAACTTGAGCCATTTGGTCATCAGGGTGATTGATATAATGTAGGAATGAATCCATCATCAAATGAGTATCGGTTGAATTAATGGGCCAAAAGATCCAATACCCCAACAGAACCTAAAATCTGCGTACATCCAGGCAATGTTCAAATACGTCTCTCAGACGTCTTTCGGAGCTTGAAATGTCCGGCGGAGAGTTTGGTCCTGTTGGGGTAGAGGTATGAATTGAATAACTGTACTTATGATTCAAAAGAGAGCTCAGATATCATTTTGGATGATTTTCTTCCCAATGAGAACAGCTTGTCAAAATGTGATCGAATTGACGTGAAAATGATGTTGTTTGACGTGATTTTGACTGAGTTCTTCTCGAAAAAGGTAATAAAAGTAGATTTTTTGTCCATAAATCAATCCGAATTCAAAGTCCAACTGCTTGTATCTGTTTTTATGCGATGGCCAAAGGTTAGGAATCTCGTTGCAAGTAAAAAATTTAGATAGATTGAATTTTTGAGAGCAAATACCATTCGGCATATTTATTGTTTGAAATGTTTATCAACCGTTGCTTGAATAATCGCATGATCTAGGTTCATCAGATCAGCGGGTTGGGTTTGCCAGAGTTGATTCAGTGTCGCAACGTCTCTGGCCATTTTCAACACCCAGTATTGTTTGATGTCTGTTGACAAATGCTACTAATTGAAAAACAGTAATGATACAATAATAGAATCTGGTAAACAAATCTCTGCCAGCACCGAACCGTTTGTTCTTTCCCGCATCTTCCACTTTCAATTTCCAATTGTAATGCGTTCAATCATGCGTTATGGCAAGTACAAGAATTGAAAGATTGTTCATTTATCAACTTTTTCCCCCGAAGAAATGTCAAAAATAATCAAACACTTGTTTGCTCTCTTCATAATTCTCCTCATCATCATTTATTCCATAACAATATTCTGTCAACAATCACTTTGACCCAAGTTTTCACAAACAATTGAAAGAAAAACATTTTTCATCATAAAATACCTGTTTTTCGTGTCATCAATTGAAAAAAAAAGCTGTTCTCATCCATCGAGAAATCATGTTGGGAAAACTTCTTTTCAATGCATAATATTTTTATAATTCTGAAATATCGATGTAAAATTAGATTGTGATTTGGGATATCAGCCCATGTGGAAATTGAACCTTGGCTCCATAGTGGTGCAGTACTATTGTAAACAATGTAAACAACCAGTTTTGAGCCAGTTGATTTGACGGTACTGACTCGGAGTCGAAATGGTAACAACGTTTCAGTACTGAGGATACAACACTCCCAGTACAAGCTTATATTCATGAACCTATATTGCCACAACTGTGGCATTTTTGATAGTCTGATAGTTCTGATACATCTGGTCCAGGAATTATTCCATTACTAAATGTGTATCAGTTTGATTGAAGAAATACACGACACAATAGAAGAATCAATCAAATAACTGTTTCTATGGTCCGAAAGAAAGCTTGGATATCATTTCGGATGGTCGTATTTGAAATTAAATATACAATAAATATGGGCGGGAATAAAATGAATGAGCTTTCTCGTCTATATTGATCCGAATTCAAAATCTAACTGTCTAAAGATTGAGAATCTCGTTGCAAGTAGGAAATTTGAATAAATTGAATTGCTTCGGACCAAAGACCAGTCGAGAGATTTGTTGTTTGAAATGTATATCAATCGTTGGTTGAACACTGGGATAATCTAGGCTCATCAGATCGGTGACTTGGGTTTGGTTGAGTATCGCAACGAATCTGGCCATTCTCAAGACCCAGTGTTGGGTCTCGTACCATGCTTGGTGCCAAGCTTGAGTCGATGCTAGTCAATACCGGGCTTGGTTGGTTGCTAACATTGGCACCAAACTAGATTAATGTTCAATGCTTGGCATCTAAGCTTGGTTCAATATTAAAATTCAATATTGGTTCTACGCTTGCAATCGATATTGTTGCCATTATTGATATACAATACTAATTTGAGCTAAATGAATAGGATAGATTGTTCATTGGCGGCCGAGATTGATTGAACATTCACATATGAGTAATTGATCAAACTTGGTGACAGGTTCGAGTCAATGCTGGTCATCATCGGGTGTAGCTTGAGGGCCAACAATGTTACCATGCTCACAAGCCAAGCTGTTATCAATGCTATTTATCATCGAGTGTAGCCTGATCACCAACAATGTTATCAAGCTAGATTGATGTTTAGGATGATAATAACGTCCTCTGCTGAGCATTCAGGTTTCATATATATCGGAAATCCAACACGTCAAAATATGCTTGGTCCTAGCATTGATCATTGATGTTCAAGACTCTATCAACGATTAGGCAGCTATGGCGGGCCACGCATCGGCCAAGGCTAGGCTAACCAGACTTGGCATACCAAGCTTGACTCCGATTATGGCACAATTGTCAGTCTTGGCATTACGAGCCTGGGGTAATGTCTGTCAGATGAATTACACCAATTGAAAAACAATGATGGTACAGAAACGGCTCAATTGTTTTTACCACAGTCTGGCAAATGAATCCCCGCCACTATTGGACCGTTTGTTCATTCCCGGGAATTTCCACAAGGGACAAAATTGAATTTGTATTATTTTATCGAAATTACGTATCCGTCAAGACGCTAGTATCGGATTTCCCCATAAGGGTTGAATCGATAATCACACGTTATTATTATCCATCTAAATGGAGACACGTTTTAATTTCATTTACACACCTTTCTGGTACGTACGAGTGCAATCAACGTAATGAAATTCCCTGGTATGCCAAGAAGCATAAAAAGTATGCAGAAACTTGCAGCTAAATGTAATAACCAAACAGGATAGCCAACGAATAGAAGAACCGATCCTGGATCCTGTAGGATATCCTCCACAGATCTATTCGCTCTGTAATTGACATCGCTTTTGTTGCCCGTCGATTCATACTCGATCATCTGTAGGAAAATATATATCAATTCATCGCTATATTCTTTTATCTCAAAGTATTGTTTCAAAAGAATTCTGCTTGAAGGAATTCATTTTGTTAGAGCGATAATAAAGTAATTGTATAGAAAAAAAATCAATTCATCTGTTATTATTCGTCTCTGAAACAGCGCGTGTTCGATTACCATGATATAACGTTCAGTCATCAGAACAAAAAGTCCAAATGGACGTGAAGAGATTTATAATACCGCAATGAATGGGTGAATGTTTGTAAAATATGGATGAGAAAAATTAAGGAAGCTTATTATTCTAACGAAAAAATTCTTACATGAAATATCCCGTTATATCACCGTATTTTCTTTCAAAGATGGACGTCGTGATTGAACAAAGAAAGACAGAGATAGAACGAGAAAGAGAGAAATCTATTTTCGCTGGTCGAGACGATAAACTCTTTCGGTCTAAAGTAAACGTTCAAATAAGTTTCTATATTGTTTCTGAGAATTAATTCTGATATCTTTTGAGATGCATGGGAGCATAGGAAATCAATACAAACAATTTATTTGTTTTCTTTTTTCAAATTCGTTTCTTCGATGTTTCAATTGATTTCATTTTTCACGGGGAAAATGATACGGTTTCGATTATCACACTCATATACTCTGCAGGTGAATGAACAATAAATTATTATTCTACAAGTTTGGATACGATAAATAAATAGTTTTCCACTCACATTAAAATCGGATCAATTTTTTAATTTGTTAACAGTTTGAAGATATCGCGGATCATAATAGATAATCACTCCATTTTGGTTGAATAAATTATTATTCAAATAGTACTTTTGTTTCTTCACATATAGTAATTCATTGAACTAACGTTTTAAGCGTTCATCTTCTACACGAAGAAAAATGCCACTCAAAAATATGAGAATTTTTGTTATATTTCATAGTGAACTAGGAACAAGAAGCTTTGTCAAATAAATTTTTAAACAAAAATACGGAAGATTACGAATATTGTAGAAAAAATAGTAGGTAGGATTGCAATTTTGAAAGCTGAACGTTAAATTTTATAAAGTGTATAGTAAAATTCAGTTATTCATTCGTAATCTCCCGTATACTCGTTTACAAATGAAGAAAAAGTAGTATATTTTTTTCTCCTTGTATGATCCGCTAACAAAGATTGTAATTTTCACGCTTTCTTTTCTCTCAGTGCAGGAATTTCAAGTTTGTTTATTCAAATACAACGAATTACTCAAATTAATAGACATCAAAATTATATCGAGTCGTATTCTCAATTGCGAGTTTGAGATAGAATTCCCATATCGGTACTTTCCCGCCCCTTTTGAATATCTTATCCCTGATATATGTCACGTTTATGGCGAATTAACACAGCACGTGCTTTTGTGAATCACATAATCAAATCAGAGTTACCGCCTTGTTCGACTTAGAGAAAGATACACCGAACACTTATTCTATTTCATCTTTGTACACGTATTCGTTATCTACATGCGTATACATATACGTACATGTACCTATATTTTCTTGGTACGTTAAAGAACCTCAATAAACTTGATTTTGCATCTGGCACACAAGAATATTGCTTACCTTTGCAACACAAAGAATACATTGATCATATTAATTCCAATTGACAGTTCATAATGAATACAAATTTGTGCATAATGCACAAATTTCACTTTCCAAAACACTAGATTTTTTTTCGATTGCTTTGATTATCTCTCCATTGTGCAAACCAAACAAATAAATTATATATTACGAATTAACTGCATTGTACGAGTATATCGTAATTCGCTTTGTGGAATTCACGAGCAAACTAAAAAGTGGATCGAGAAATATACGAATAGAACCCCATCTCGATATACTGGAAGAAGAAAACTTATTTACCGTGGAAAAATAAAGCGCTTGCGCGAGGTAAAATATCTTGAATTTAATAATTCTTTCGTTAACGTTTGAATTGTGGATTCGATTATTGACTTATGAACATAATCTTTTTGATTGAAAGACTTCGGAGATGGTTCTAATTGTTTCGTCTCTCTGAAAAGATTTTATAGATACATTTTGGATGTAAGAGTAATAATAATTGAAATGGTAAGCGAATCCCAAACACAGAAAATTATACTTGAGTTATTGCAATAAACATTATGAAAATTGAAAGATCAACCTTCCCATTCATCGAAGGTTGATCTTTCAATTTTCGTCCCAGTTTCCCAAAATACCGATTTAATTGAATCAGGGTAAGATGACGCACCTTTCCGCTTCGTTACAGCATGAAATGATACATAAAACCTCGTTCACTCAAAGAAGATATCAAGATTTCGAGTGAATCTTTACATCTTCCTTGAGTGAACAAGGTTTTTATGTATTATTTCAAGCTGTACTGAAGCGGGAAACCCCCGTCATTTTACTCTATATAGGTCGAATTTCAACGATCTCCCGATTAATTCGACGAAATCTACAGTTCTTTTTGCCTATTCACAAATCACTTGTTCTTTCCCACAGAACACAGTGGGCCAGGAATTCAAAAAAGTGGCCAAAAATGAACTTTGAATTTTTTACAAAACAAGTAGTTCATCATTTATAGGACCCTTTGAGACAACTATTCTCAAATTTTTATGAGATTTGATGCATGTATGTACAAATTAAACCAATATCCCCAAGCATAATAGGTTGAACTTTACTGTTCAAGTGTCATGTGCAAACCTGCATCATTTGCAAACTTCGCTCATCCAAGAGTTCTCTTTTGTATTTTTTCAGGAAGAACAACGATGAAACAAACTTAAAACGATGGGAAAAGTGTTCATCTTCATTGTTTATAGTTGAAACTGAACACAATATCACGAAATATAGAGTTGTTTTATCATTTTCCAATCTTCCAATTAATTATTCCCCTGAGTTCCACCAGATATGAACATCAGATTAGGCTCATTACATTCCGGATGAAGTGTACTTTAAAGTCAACCTGCGCCTTTTTGCGCCTTTTAACAAACACATCGAAGAAATTGATTTTTTTGTGCTTTCATACATGGATTTTCAATATTTTCGAATGAATTCATATATTTTCTTCGGTATTCTTTCGAAAAGAGGTGACCAAAGTTTTTTGAGATTGGTGATTACGTTCAATTATGATAATCTGGAGTAAGAAATCATAAAATCAAAAAATCATAAAATCAGCTGGATTCATTCAAACTTCGTTGTTCGGGGGTTTGTGAGATCATCGATTACAAATCTAAAGTCAATAATGCGATATTCGAACTGGTAGATCTAATATAACAATTCGGAGTTTGGCTGAAAATTTATTATCAAGGAATGTTCGTGGTTGCTGATTGTGAATCTGCAGTGAAAATTTCGTCAGAATAAAAAAAATCTGACCTCACAAAAATAATTAAGACAATATATATTGACAATCCCCCGTCTCTCTCACGATATCTAGCCGCACCGTATGCTATAGTTACCCATGCCGATTGAGAAATTTCAGTGCGTTAAATAAAATCCGCTGAATTAACGAATTCAGTTAATGTTACAATTACAGCTTGGTTCGTTATTCTTGATTCATCATTTCTTACTTCAGATTTTGGATCAGCAACCCCACAAACCCTCGAACAACAATTTTCAGGCTAGTGCCGAAAATTTTGCAATGTTTGTCCACCATATTGGATCCACCATCTTGAATTATGCATTTTTTACTTCGAATTCGTAATCAGCAACCCCAAAAACCCCGTGACAGCCAATTCCGAGCGAATTCAGTTGATTTTTCAATTTTTGCCCGCCATATTGGGTCCGCCATCTTGAATTATGTATTTTTGACTTCAGATTCGTAATCAGCGACCCGAAAAACCCCACGTGACCCAGTTTGAAACAAATCGACCGAGGATTTATATTTTTGGCCACTTTTTTGAGTTTCTGGCCCACTGTGCAGAAATAGGAAATTTTAGAGATCATTTTAGAGGCTGCTCGTATTAAAAGCCGATTGAATTAAAATTCTCTATTGCAGGAATTCCATGGAAATATTAAATTCATCAAGACTACTGTGTGAGTACAAACCTAGATTGACCTTCAAAGATCCATCTCTGAATTTTTCAGATGTCTTTTTGCAGTGGAGTTTCGGGTATTTTTGTTTTGAAAAAATGCCCCCAAATGGAGCACCTCTACGCTTGTATATTTTTGAGAAAATCCTACCCAACAAATACCGAAGGTCTTGAGACATCTACAAGATATCTCTAGAAAGACATCTTTCAGATACATCGAAAATGCCTTTCAGACATCTGAACGACGTCACAAAAGAGATATTTGCAAGATATATCGAAATGATATCTTTCAGACATCTTCAAAAAATGTCAGGAACGCGTCTTTCTGAATGATATCTGTACACATCTTAAAAATTATGTGAGTAAGAAGGGTAAAAGTCACGCCATGATCTTTTTTCAGAAGTCATTAATGATCTGTTTGTGCTATCAAATTTCGTTTTCTGGTTTTTCACCAGTGCAATAAATTAAGTAAATTACGGTCAATTACTCCCCGAACAGCACATCCACCGATGTCTACGTTGCATCTCCGCACGGAGAAAAACGCATGGGAAATGTGTAGGAGGGTTTACCATAATAATGGCAGTCTTGGGACACATGAGCATTTATGTGCACTCCTCCTTTAATTATGGTACTGTAATCCATACTTGATTTTGGTGAAAATAACTTTGCATCTAACACATATTACTATAAGTTTGAAAAAAATTACTACGAATTAAAGGAGAAATGTTCATAAATACCCATGTGTCCCAAAACTGCTATTATTATGGGGATCTCTGCTACAAATTTTTCTCCGTGCGTGGACTCCACGTGGATGAATGGTGGACGTGGATAGAACGTGGATGAACGAAGATTCCAAGTGGAGGCAACGTAGAAATGTCCGGTGCTGTACGAGTTCTGCTATGTCAAGAAGCTATCATTGATTTGAAACTATACCCTAGTGAAATGAATCATATAAGAACATATAAAACTCTTATTTGATCCATATGAAATTCATATATGGTCATATATGACCATGTATAATAATAATCCGTACATAATCCATATTGAATTCATGTATGGCCCACATACGACCCGTATATAATTCATATGTAATCCATATATGGCCCATGAATGCAAGATTTTTCACATATGTAAAAAAATTCTGCCATATATGAAATATTCTCCATACATGGATTATATATGCATTATATATGGATCATATAAGGTCATACCAGGTGTACCAGTATGAAATGAGTGTTTTTTTGTGAAAATGAAACACTAATTGCGAATGGGAAAGTCAAAAAAATTTATTCAAAGTATTGACCATTGCTTTCTGAACATTTTGACCACCTTTTTGGCAATTTGTGGATACCACGCCAATAGAAATGTTCGTCTTTTGAAGCAAACCAATCAGACACCCGATTCTCGATTTCTTCGTATGAATCGAAGTGCTGTTCAGCCAATGCGTGTCCCATCGATGAAAACGAATGGTAGTCGGAAAGGGCCAAGTCTGGTGAATACGGCGGGTGGGGTAACAGCTCCCAGCCAAGTGCCTTGATTGTATCCTGAATCGGTTTCGCTTTGTGTGCAGATGCATTGTCGTGTAATAACATTACTTTGCCGTGTTTTCTGGCCCATTTTGGTCGTTTTTCGGTCAATGAATGGTTCAAATTGATCATTTGTTGTCTGTAGCGATTAGTATGATACACCACACCTTTTTGTTCCCACCAAACACAGCCTTATTATATTGCCTTCTTGCCGAATTGATCTGGTTCTGCAGTCGATGTTGATAGTTGTCCCGGATTAACCCATGATTTTCTCCGTTGAGGATTCTTAAAATAAATCCATTTTTCTTCGCTAGTAACAATTCGATGCAAAACTGATTTTCTTTCGTGTCTTTGAAGCAAAATGTCACAAGTGTTTTGTCGGTTTTCCATCTGTCTTTTATTCAATTCATGTGGCACCCATTTTCCACACTTTTGGATCTTTCCCATAGCTTTTGCACGGTCAGAAATTGTTTGGTGTACAACATTTAACATTGCTGCAATTTGCTTTTGACTCAAAGTATCATCTTCATCCAATATTGCTTGGTGGTCTTCCACGTTCTTGATTTCTCACATCAAAATCATTATCTCTGAACCGTTGAAACCATCTTTTACATGTTGCTTCTGATAGAGCATGATCACGATATGCCTTGACAAGCATTCGATGCGACTCTGCAGCACTTTCCTTTAAATGGGAACAAAAAATTAATACTTTTCGCAAATCATCACTTTCTGGTACAAAATTCGACATTTTTAACGCGATGGCAAAATATGATGTTGTTTGTTCAATGATTTGATGTTTATTGAATATGTTTGACAGGTGTCATACCAACTAAACAGAACAAAAATTAAGGCTCGTTCGTAACAAATGTTTCCTATCGACACATTTGTATCTTAACGCTCACTTCATACCGGTACACCTGGTATGTAGATTGTATATGGATTATATATGAATTATATATGATTCCACACGTTTTCATGTATGCACCCTATGTGGATTGTATATGTATTATGCACGAATTAAGAAACCTAACTGTAAGAAACCCAACATGTAAATTATCTAGTATTTTACTCATTATGTGCTAAGTAAATTACCTCAAGTAATTTAACGCGTCATCACTGCTTCTTCGATTCTCCTCTTTTCCAGACGATTGCCATTTGGCGTATTTAATGGCGAGCGGAGCGAGCGTTTTGAGATTCAAAAAGTGTGGGCGAAGCGAGCGACATTTGGGGCATCGAATGGCGAGCGTTCTCAGATTTGAAAATACCATTGGGAGCATTGAATACCGAGTAGAACGAGAACACTTCTAAATGCAGAAGTGCTAGTGTAGCAAGTACCAATCTTCAAGCCAGTGTTGCGAGGCCTCTCGATTTATCAGAGAACAATTGCACACTGAACGAAAAAAGGTATAGTTCCTGTAACCATCTAAACGTATTTTAAAGTGACCACCCGTATGGTTGTCACAACTATAGTTTATAAACGGATCGTCGGTTAGCTACAATTGAAATACCTTTGGATGGTTACAGGAACCATAATTTTTTTCAGTGGAGGAATTAATTGCCGAGAAAACAATTGTCAATTTCGAGACGGTGAAAACGGTTGAATTTCATTTCACTCGGTAGTGCCTTAATGTTTCGATTCGACAAGATTCCAAACCTGCAATCTCAGAAAAATTTTTCATAGGCTCATCTTCAAGAATTTATAAGACATTAAAGAAATAGCCCAATCAAATTTTTTCGCAATATTGGACAGTCGAGACATCGAATCTGCCCCAAACTTGTTATGAAAATTCAGAACATTACCATTATTTTTGTCTTCTTCAGAAATCGTGCTATCAAGTTTTCAGCCCATCTCCCGACTTCTCGATACCGTATTTCCCGATTTAAATTCTCATGATTTTGGATCACTGATTATAATTGAGAAATCAGTGCTCAAATCTGAGTATTCTATATCTTCACGTTTACAGCATACTCCATCATCATGCCATGAACGTGCTTGCACGTACAAAACGCGTTGGTGGATAATAAAGTCCATCAGAAGGGTATATGTGTTTACTCAAACCCACATTCATCTCGGTAATGTTGTTTTCACATTGACATCATTTTTATTTAATCATTCAAGTCAAGTACAGGGTCATTAGTTAATATAAACAACTATGAAATTGACAGGATTTCAAAATTTGCATAAACTTCCATTCGAGTCTTAATTCATCAAGTGAAAATACTCATCTTGAATTTTATAACTGATCCAATTGAACATTTTACAAAAGGGCATTGAGAAATTTTTTGAAAGATACCGAGACACTTTGGCTAAAATAGAATCAATATTTCTAAAGGAGGGCATTGCGTTTAGAAAACGAACGCTGATATGATCATTTTTTCAAATGATCGATTCAATTCGATTGACAAAAATCATTTGAAATTCAATTCACCGACTTTCCTCCTCCGAATTTAATCCTTTCAGTACATACATGGGTCATTCTTATCTATATGGGATTTCTTCCAAGGTGAATTTTTTGCTACATTTTTTATTTCTAAACCACGCGAGATCTGAGAACGAAAGTTTGTTCTGCCCACTTGAAAGCATGTCCACGAATTTTGCCACACTAAGAAAAATTTCAATAGCCACATCAATCGTTTCAAATTCAGTATTCAAAACTGTATCAGCAGTTGGAGTAACTTATTTATAGTAACGAAAACTATTTATACAGTTATCCCTTCACATAGTAGCTTTCACTGTAGATTTCTTCAAGTGCAGACTTTTTGAACCACTTTTTCTACGTGAAATAAGGACGTGAATAGAAATGAATGACCCATGTGCGCCCTGATAAGGCACCAAAACATCAGCAACAAACGATGAATCAACGAAACAACAGCATGAAAAAGTTCCTTTTCAAAATTCAGAAAACATGACTGTAATTGGTTTTCTTTTGAATTTTAAAAAAAACTTCAACTGAAACGTGAGAACTATTTTGAAATTCAGGAAATTTTCTTGGAAAATTCAGAAAGAAGGGCTATAAAAAAATCACACGAATTGGGGATATCATACAGTGTTTCGTTCATAACAATATTATACGATAGAATGTTGATAAAAACTGTTATGCCTGTCCTCATTTCGTAAACTCTGAATCATAGATGATACCTACATCCTTTTTAAAAATAATTACATTTCGTTACCAGAGCGCGTTTCCCTCGTCCACTGGGGGAGAGTTAAACCACAGCTGTATGCAACTAGTGTATCTTGACAAATGGATATGTGTGTAAACATAGAAGGCATGTAGGTGCATTTATAACGAAATCGGAACTACGGAAGGGAATAATTATCATCCCTTATTCTTTATTCGTTAATTCGTATTTATTAGCCAACCATTATCATCGTCTGATAGTTGCATTAAGCGTAATTGTGACACTCATTAATGGATATTTAAGATGCTGTAGAAGCAAATTTATCAACTAACTCGATTGAATTCATCACCGCATTCGGATATAAAATACATGATATATAATTTATATATATTTTTTATAAATTTTATTACATATCTTTCATGAAATTCGACCAGACCTTGAAGAACCCTCTCCAATTCAAGAGATCTTGGGAGTCGAAAGGAAGGTATAAATTCGAAGTGTATCAACAAAATTTGAAATTAGAGATTTCAAAACGATTCACAAATTATTTCTTTAAAAGTTGTTATAAGTCACAGCTGCGCCCATCTTACCAAGAAATACAAAGCGATGGTACGAGAAACAGTAGGGTCATATGGTAGGGTCTAATTGGTGATCACATATACGAAAGGCTGAATGAAGTATGGAAACGAAACACTGACTTTGATGACAAACCGCGTATGTTTCAGGAGTGTGGCTAACGTAGGATAAGTAGTGAGCTCACCCAGTAATACGCAGCTGCACTCAATCCACTGAGATGAATATTGTGATGACACCAAGATGGGCTTATAAGTAGGGTAAAGAATACGATCTGAAAAAATATAATGAGCTCAAGTATTTATACAATCAAACACGAGCTCTTAGCGTTTCTCGTAGTGGAATGAATTATTTCACACTGAACCTTATCCAAAAAGTAACAGAGGCTTCAGATTTCCCTTTGGATGATAATGCTTTTCTTTTAAGTATTCAAGTATTTCTAAACTAGTATATGACAATATAATCATTCAACACACATTTCATCGAGATTTATTTTTATACAAAATATTAGTATTTGTGGAAAACAGTGATGCACGATATTTCACGATATCAATATTTTTTATAGAAATTGTGTCGAGTTTATATTGAATTTTATAAAATATTGATAAAGATATATAAATTGTTTATAAAATATCGATATCGTGGAATATCGTGCATCACTAGTGGAAAAAATATCACACTCCTATAGATTTGGATGAAAAAATATTGATAAAAAGTATATATTTTCTTTAAAAAAAGAATCTATCCTTCCGAAGAATGACATGCTGTGGTAGAATTCGTGAAATATTTTCTTCGATGATTAGTATTCGATACCTATCTAAATTACCAATCAATTTTGTCAGGGGAAAACCAGAGCAAACCTTTGTAATCAAATATGTATTCACACTTTTTTTTCTATAATTGAGGACAAGAATTCGATTGAAATCGTGGAAATATTGAATTGAAATACATGATATCGAAACCATTAAGATACGAGTGCTTTCGAAAAAATGAATAAAAAATATGTTTTTGAACTATTGATGCATGGTATTTCACGATATCGATATTTTGTATAGCATTTGTGTCGAGTTTATGTTGAATTTTATAAAATATTCACAAAAATATATACAAATTATATATAAAATAACAACATCGTGAAATATCATGCATTGCTATTTAAGGGACTAGTACCGGTTTCAAGACTAAAAAACGACCCATATTTCAACTTTTTGTTTCTTGTTTCTTTTATCACAAAACTTTATACAAGCTTTTGCCTTCAATTTGTACATTTTTCAGGAGTGTATACAAATTTTTGTCCCTTTCTTTTTGTCGATCATTATTCACTACAAGGTGCCAAAGTCGAGTCCTCGAAAATGAGACCCTCACACTGCGCTAAGATAATCTCAAAACTGGCATGTCTCAAACAAAAATTTCAAGAAGCATTTCAAAGAGGAAAGTAGTTTACATCGTAATTCACCACCTATTTATGAAAAATTAAAAAAGAAAACAAAATGACGGCTCTGTGAAAAAAGCGATGTAGAAAACACGTATTTTTCCACCTTTTTTTCCCTTTGCCAAATTTTTTTTCAACAATTTTTCTGCAATTTTCTAGTGAATTACGGTAGAGGAGATCAAAATAAACAAATGCATCAAGAATAACACAAATCCATGTAGTAAAAACGTAGTAAATGTAGTAAAACGCGTTTGAAGTTTTTTTACGACAAATTTGAAGAACATTTAAATTACTAAAACTCTCCAAGGATGGGCATTTTTGTACTCCCGGAGTATTTTCAGTAAGGAATACTTCTTGTCGACCCCATAAGACAACATATTTTACACAAGACAAGAAAGTACCCCACTGAAAGTACTCCAGGAGTACGAAAATACTGCCGAATTCAGAAAGATTGTGCGTAGAACTTTTCAGAAATATTCAGAGGAATTCAGAAAGATTCAAAGAAATTCAGAGAGGAATTAATTCAGCTAAATGTTTGGTTCAGGATTCCAGAGGTATTCAGGGAGTGTCAGGGACTCACAGACACAGGTGGATTAGGAAAAATTGTGCGTGGGATTTTCCAGAAAAATTCAGAGAGATTCAGAGGAATTTAAAGAGATCCGGGGGGGGGTCTGGAAATTCAGAGAGGAATGAATTCAGTACAATTCTTGGTCCTGCATTTCAGAGGCTTTCTGGAAGTTTCAGAGACTTCCAGAGGAAGATAAATTAAGAAAAATTGTGCGGGGATTTTTTAGAAATATTCAGAGTAATCCAGAGAGATTCAGAGAAATTCAGAGGAATTCGGAGGAAGCTTTGAAATCCGAATACATTAAATTCCGGGATATTTAGAGGAATTCAGAGAGATTCAGAGGAATTCAGAGGAAGCTTTGGAATCTGAATACATTAGATTCCGGGAGATTTAGAGGAATTTAGAGATATTCAGGTAAATTCAGAAGGAGCTTTGAAATTTAAATATATAAAATTCTGAGGGATTCAGTGATATGCAGAGAGATTCGGAGAGAGTTGAAGAATTCAGAACGTATCACTATCGGAAAAGTCTCTAACTTCCTCTGAATTACTCTGAATCTCTCTGAAATTTGTCCCAAAATATAGAGAGATTCAGAGAAATTCAGGGAGATTTCAGAGAGATTCAGAGAGATTCAGAGAGATTTTTTTCACCAGGGCGTAAATAAATAAGCATAAGCGGGGTGGTCGCTGAAAATGCGAAAGAAAGACAGAAAGAGCGAGGAGTGTAGGCAATGTAGAAGTGGTGAGGGTACCCCGATTCACGAAAAAACTTTTCCCCTTGAGGGCTTCTACACGGAAATAAAAGTAGTTAATTTTACTAGAACTGTAATTCATTCTACTAAAGACATTCATAAAATACGGGATTATCAAACTCAATAGTAACTCTTACCACTTCAGCCGAGTTGGCCATTTGTTTAAGAGTTACCACATATATTTGTGAATAAAGTTTCTGTTTATTGTTTTCATGACCCTTTACTCAAGATAAGATGTATAAAATTATCTAGTAGAATTCACCAATACATCTTGTATACAATATTTAATGAAATCATGAAAAATATTATCATCATACATCAGTTTTACCAAAATCAATAGTTCGATTTATCCGAAATATTTAATAAAAAATATATGAAAAAATATATTAAATAGAAAAGATTTTTAATACTAGACAATCAAAAATCATTTTCTCAGTTTCTTCCCAAGACCACTTGGTGATGATGCTGGTCAATGTTCTCATTGAGTTGGGGAATCAATTTTTCGACGAAGAAAGGGGATTTGAACCTACCTACCTACGTACCTACCTACGCGACTAAAGCCTAACCTGCACCGACTTGAGCTACACTATGATATAGTAGCGAGAGATCATAGAATTGAATCTCAATGATCAACATGACGTCATCAGAATTCAGGGACAAAGGTTGCGGATAAATATGCTTCATATTCATAGGTTATATTGGCATGTAATGCATTGAATGTGCTGTTGATTTTAGTATTAGAGATTTTCATTTTTTTCATAAGTGAGTGGTTTTTAATATTTTGGTTCTCATATATTCTAAACTTTCTATCACTATTTTCACTATTCCATTTTAGTGATAAATCAAATATCCAAGTGCTCCTGTATTTTCAAGGGGAATTCAACTGATAATTAACTACCGATCCAGTTCATGATCTTCACGCCATCAACAATTTTCAAGATTCAGTTAATCGGGAAATGAACGTAATGTTCTATTTCAATTCGTGGATATGAAACAAATAATCGGTAGTGTTTACATGAATATGAAGTACTCTTTACTACAATGTAGAATATAAATATACAACTAATTATATGTTTTGAAATGATTCGATATTCAAGTGAAACTTACATTGAACATGTATTCACTCTACATGAGCTGAGTAGTAAGAAATACTATAGAATTCAGAACTGCTTGTTTTATTAAATCTACTGACTTCAAAGTTATCCGTGACGAAACAATATTTACTGAACATCGACTGTTCCCGCAACTCTACAAACCTATCAAATATACAAGGACACTTATAGACTTTATTTTTTTTCTAATCAAAAGAATCAGAAAATTTAATTGGAAGTTTATAAACCGGCATTGATAATTCATATAATATCTTTTTTTTCCGTTTGAAGATTAAATTATAAAATAATAGACATCATTTCATATGTTAAGAAATTTTGTTTCAAGGCAAAACCACGTCATTTTACATAAAAATTCACAAATTTACAATTAGAACATTAGAACATTAGAAGCGAACAACTAAAGCGAAACTGATAAAATGACTTGTTTATCTTTAACAGCTGTTTTCTCGAAAACTTGTTTTCACACCTAAGCCCCCTTTTCGTAGACCAGGTCACATATTATAAAATTCAATAGATTGTGTTATGTAAAAAGTCTCATAACATTCTCATGAAATTGAAGGCACAGGAAATCTATGAATTATTTCAATTGTGATGGATTTAAGAGACAGAATTTCAATAACTTCCTGGGTTCCGCTTCCAAAAAAGAATCGATCAATTCGATCCTGGGAAATTTTTGATCGATCCATGATGGATCAGATTTTCCAAGGATCGGCAAAAGATCGACATCTCTAATTATCAGTTACCGATGCATTCAAGTATTTCCCAGTCATTTCATGAGATTCGACCAGAATTATTGGGCTTTTCATTAAGGCAACTCTCCAGCTGAAAATAGATATTTGTGATAGTTCAAACATTATTCCATAACAGTTGAAAATTACCAACTCAAAGTGAAAGCACATGATTTATCACAAATCGTGCATCAATTGAAAAACCCAATTCTTCTCTCAATGCATTCATATTCAAATTAGACTGAGTACACCACAAAATGAACAATTGAGCATTCGTGACTGTAAACTTCTATTCTTTTCAAACTTTCAGCATTATAAATTTCCATGAGTACTCTCCATGAGATCTCTCCTTATTTCCGAAGATATTCATAAAAATATGTAAATTTTCAAAATTCCCCAGCCAAAAAATGCACGATGTGAAACTCTGAAGCTATAATTTATTGTATAACAAATATTAATATCTCTGATACCAACACTTGATTGATTTAATTTAGTTTTGGATTCTTTTTTAATCCTTCTTTACTGACAGTGTTATTCATTCCCTGATTCCTGTTCATTCACTCCTGCACCCACCCTATATTCTCGTTATAGTTGCATTTATTTCGACTCGCATCTTTCTCACGGCCACTGAATCATCTAAAATCAAGCAAACTCGACTCATAAATATGCATTGGCTTATCATTCAAAAGCTAATGTCCCCTGCGTATGAAGTTTTGTGTCATCAAACCACAATTCTTTCCATGTACAATACTGCCCCCCTCCATTCTTCATCCTCACTCGTTCACTTTTCCTTCGAATATACGTGTTTGTGGGGCCCGTATCTAGCGAGAGAACACTGTGTTGCTTACGATCTGTGACGGAATATGTTTGCTGTGCAGTCCATCCGCTTACGCAGAACCTTACGCACGTATTTGGTGAATTGTTTGAGTTTTCATTTGAGAAACAATTGTTGAGTTCATCAAAGTGAAATTGATTCAGAAAAAAATTCAATCGAACCAAGTGATATGATAGGATATGATAAATCCATTATAATGCGTTGAGTTCGTGTGTGAAATTGAAAGAGTTCAATTTGCTTGTGACATAAAAGTGTAATAAAATATTTCTCAATTTGGAATCACAAAAATGGAGTTTCGAAAAACATGAGGATCGGTGAGTCAAGTTAAAAAAAACACGGAAACGGCAACTGTCGTTCGTGAGCAATGAAAAGGGTGAACCAAGGAGTGTTCTTCGCGGTTCCGTGTTCGAAAAGTTTGATTCGAAGAACATCTCTTGTACTCTATATTTTGTTTACGATTCATTATTTGCAAATATGTGGGATCAAATTTTGTTATGTCAATATTACAATTTCACTGCCACTCTTTTCATCTCCAAAAGTTTGATCAAAAAAGCAGTGATAACATCATCCATTTACGTTTTCTATATTTTATCATCGGAATGGATGAATAAGATGAATGATTCATCTTTATATCGAAACATCGATGACTATCTTTAAGTGACCAGTCATTGATGATTCCACATTGAATCAACAGTTTTTATGTTCAGATAAACAACAAGAATTTTTACCTGGAGCGAATTGTATTGAAAATTTATTTCGATTTTATATGAAATTATGGAATATGTATGAAATTTGCGATCAGTTCAGGGTACTTTATTTTTAGAGAGTTTTAGAGTTTGCGGATTTTGAGGCGCTCCAGAGAGAATCTACCCCCTTGAGGCGCCAACGAGTCAATTTAAATATTCGAATTTCGTTGCATCCAAACTATATGATGGTATTACAAAGAAGAATACAAGAAGTATTATTTTATTGCTTCTTGTTCTGATACTTTACATTACCCTTGAACGGAAATCAACTACGGAATAAAAGTTCTTTCAAACAGGATAAAGGCAAGTTCATGCTTCGCCATATGATTACCGGAGTTAGCGGAAAAAAATGTTGTCGTATTATATATGTATTCCTCAAGAATGAACACATATGTGCAATTCTTGTGTTTTACTTTTTCTTACTCCCTTCGGACGGTTGACATCCATACCGTGGGGTCGTGTGGGCGCAAACTTGTGTGAAATTCTTGTATCGTGCTTCCAAGTCCCACATCTCACACGTTCGTGTTTTATTACCGTACAATGTGAAACTGTATTGATACTACGTACGTGGGAGAATTTAAAGACAGTTGATTGGTAAAGTTCATGTATAATTGGTGAAAATGCTTAATGTTTGTGAACGGGGTTCCCATTTCTAAATTCGGTTACACATTTTTAGAGGGCAAATTGAATTCCCTTTACGAAGTTAAAATGTTCCGAATGATATTCATATCAAAAGTGTACCCATATACATAGGCGTGCCCAAGTGACGAATTTTTCAAAATTATATATAAATTATATATAAACTATATTGAATCATACATGAGTGATACATACACGGAGAAAAAATGGTTCGCTAATATAGCGCCTACAAAGAAATTTGTTGTCCTTGCAAAAATATTCACTCCAGCAGCTAAGACGTTAGTTCTGTGAACAAATTTGTTTATGTCAGCAAAAAAATTTAGTTGTGTCAATCATTTTTCTTGCTCTTTCAACTATTTTTATTTTGTAGTAACAAACCTACTTGTTATGCCAGCAATCCTTTTTCCTCCGTGTATAATTTTGACAATTTTTCCACTCTGTTGCCAGTACCCTTGTTTCTGTTGAATAAGCATTTCCTATGCTATCCTATTGTTTCGTCTAGATAATATTGTTGTGGAAAGGAATAGATATCGGACTCTGAATTGTGGGTGCCAGGGCACCCACGGCACCCAGCGTAGGCACACGCCTATGCCCATACAGAAATTCACCATTGACACTAGCATGGCGTAATGTAGATACAGCATGGCCAAAGCTTGGCAACCAAGCCTGGTGCAATACTGAAATGATAACATCATTTTATGAATTATCAATGTATTTTTCCAATGGAGTCTCATCGTTAATTGAAAAAAAATTCGCAATTGAATAGACCATCGTTGGCAAACAATGGAAAAATTTGTTCATCAATGTTGCGCCAATGATAAAATTCTAAATTATCATTAACCCAAAAATATATAAAAAGTATGCGCATTTCACAATTTCAACAATGTATTTTATTTGGGATCTTATGGTATTTTCTTTATTTATCTGTAAATAAATCGATGTTTTTTGTCGTTAAAGTTTGCCATGAGAAGTATACACAATATGGATCAGGAGTAGGAGGCCTCTGGTGTCACCTGTAACAAAGAACGATTGACTATGCTTCCAGAGACTTATTTGAGTTTTATATATTTCTTGTATAGATCTCTTATTACTCGCGAGAAACACTCGATCAATAACTCAGCTAGCAATTCAGCCATCAGAAGTTAAAATTAAGGACCATGCCAATATCGAGCCATGCTATTACCAATGATCGGCGCTACATCGAAAACTAATTTTTATCCAGACTAGACCAAAGTTTGTGGCAATATTCAACCACGTTTCAAATGATCCTCACTTGCAAATCTATTAAAATCTATCGTTCGGTCAATGTTGGACCAAGGATGAGCCTAGCAAGCGCCAGGGCTGGCGGAATTGTGAATCAACCGTAGGCTGATAACCGAAATTCGTTGAACACCGGTATAGATTGCCAAGCCTTGTCTGTCAACATTGGCGGAACCTGGACATCTTAAAAACTTTGCGGTAAATTCTGGAACAAGGAGAATTTTTCATGAAACAAATTGTGAGAATTTCAACGAAATCGGAGAATATTCCATGGTAATTGTGATAAATTACACTCCAAAGTCGTGTGTTTTATTTTGCTGCACTCAACGTGTTTAAATCGTGTGGTCGCATTTTTTAAACGCTTAAAAGCGTGTAAATATACTCATGAAATGGATCAAATGTTTATAAGTTATTGACACATTGACGCAGTTTTAGGCGGTTTAAAAGTGACTACAGGATTCAAACCCTCTGAGTGTATTTGAATAAAACACTTGAATTCACAGTGTATACTCCAAAATTTCATTCCAAATTGATAGATGAGGTATTTTTCACTTCATTTTCTTGAATTTTTTCCTTCAATTTTGGGAAATTCAACATTCAAAAGACTGGATAGTTCCTTAAAGTTGCTGTTGTCAGGGAACGGAATCCACCTTTGAAATTCGCCGAGAAACTACTTCAGGCAGAGATAAACTTGAAGATAATTTAGGAAAAATTACTGAAATTCGGATGATTATATCAGCAAATTAAGTAATTCTATACCATAAAGTTCAATAAATTTACAGCGTCCATCATCGATTTCATATGGAAATGATTTTTCATGAAGATGAGAGGCTAATCGCATCGATAACTTATTCATTGGAATCATTCGATATTACACGACACAAAAACGTCTGAGAGAAAACACCGGAGTGAAGTATTGTCGTATATAAAAAAACAATCGTGTAGATAGAATACGAGTGGGTTTTAGTTTCTTTAAAAAGATGTGTGAGTAGGAGGGGATCGCGTATATGAGATTTCCTACTTGTCTATCATTTGAAACATAGCATTTATTTTCAAAAATCTTCATTTATTCTCCCGAATTAAGTTCATCGCCTTCAAAGTGATCCCTTCGGGATACAATGCACTTATGCCAACGCAATTTCCCCATCTGCGAAACAGTTGTTAAAGTCGGTTTCCAGGATGGCCTCCATCCCTCTCTTCGATTCGGCTTGGATCTCCTCTATCGACTCAAAACGGTGTCCCCGGAGCAGTCTTTTGAGTTTGTTGAATAGCCAGAAGTCGCACGGTGCCAAATCAGGTGAATACGGTGGTTGTGGAACGATATCGGTCAAGTATTTTGCAAAATAGTCATGAAGAATCAATACAGGGTGAGCCGGTGCATTGTCGTGGTGCAAAAACCAAGAGTTGCCTCGCCACAATTCCGTTCTCCTCAAAAGAATAGCTCCACGTAAATGACGAGTAACGCTCAAATAATATTCTTTGTCGACAGTTTGACCCTGCGGAAAGAACTCAAAATGCACAACACCACGATAATCGAATAAAACAGTCAACATAACCTTGATTTTTAAGCGACTTTGATGCGGTTTTTTTGGTTGTACTTCACCTTTAGCGCGATATTCACTTAATTGATCGGTTGTTTCCGGGTCGTAAGCATGAATCCACGTCTCATCTTGTCTTGATAGTCATAAAGCATTGTTTTACACACTTCAACGCGACGATGTTTTTCCAGGAAATTCAGCGTTTCCAGTACCAATCGAGATTTGACGCGTCTGAGGCCCAAAACATCCTCCAAAATTGCATCGACTGATCCTTTTGAAATGCCAACATCATCACCAAGAGCTCTAATTGTTAATCGACGATCCACAAGCGCCAAATCTTTGATTTTTTGGACGTGAACTTCGTCAGTTGCAGTTGATGGTCGACCGGGACCATCTGGGAATTCTCGCCCTTCTGGGAACTCTTTATACCACTTGTAAACATTTTTTTTCGACATAGCCTCATCACCAAAGGCTTTCTGCATCATCCTCAACGAATCAGCAGCAGAAAATTCATTCCGCAAACAAAATTCAATACAAATTCTTTGCTCAACAAATGCAGACATTATAAAAATCGAAAAATGCACTTTCAGCAGCTTACAAAACGGAACGTATCTCAAACATTGATGAATATTCTGATGTGACCCTTGGCACAGATATCAAAGACAGTCTCACTAATCTACAAATAAGAGCACTTCCCCAAATACATTTGCGCACAGAGTTTGAATTCAAATGTCACCTTCCTTTTTGGACACAGGAGTACTTTTAGCAAACATATATAAAAAAATTAGTCATCGTCATTTGAATCATAACCATTACCCTATGTGAAATAATTCTACGAATCTGTTCCTTATCTTCATAAAGAGGTGAAGTAAAACCCACACAGCACCGGATGTCCCATCCAATATTGTCGAAATATCACATTTGGAATGTGTAATATTCTGGAAAACATCTCAAGAAAATTGTCAGAATGTTTGCAGGATGTCTCATGTCACTTTGTAACGTTCTGGAGATATTCTGAAATATTGCTGTGATCATTTCAGCGATATTCTGTACGGAAAAAAATGTAACAATCACATATATTAAAAAGCTTACAAAATGTTACTTTGGGTTGGAAAAAAATTTCTTCAGAGTTTACTTCTACAAATGTTGAATGAGCTCGGTTAGAATCACTTTGAGTGTAAGAAAAACTGCTTCGAAGTCAATTATTATTAGAAAGTTCCGCCAGTGGGAATTGAACCCGGCTTCTATCACATCAGCGAATTTCCGAAATGACGACACCACTCTCAAAGTGCCATTTATTGTCATCATCGTGATGGGAGTTTGAAGAATTCGACCAATCGATTCAGAATCTTCTGACATAAAAAATGAGTAGGTCGTGGGAGAGAGGTTTTTTTCGACCTCGACTTTGAAATTTTACAAAGTGCTGAGTAAGATAGATGGGAAAACTTTGAGAATTCGTTGCCGTGGGATATAGACTGGGGAATCGATTCAGAATCTTTTGAAATGAAAAGTGAATAGGTCATAGGAGAGGCGTTTCTTTCGATCTTGAATTGTAAATTTTCCCATTCCTGGATCAGGTGTATAAAAATTCATTTTGTTTCATAAAATATTGCTACTGTCATATTCTCGGAATATTTCATTTGCGACAAATTTAGCATATTCACCATCGTAGATTCCCAAAACATTACAGATCCCCAATCAGAAAAAACCGAAGTATGTCAATGTTGACAACAGGCGGAGTACAGTGCCAGTATCAGGCCCCCAAGAGTCGGCTAGCACGTACCCAGTATGGAAAAGCGTTATCATTTCGGACAAATGCCAGTACTGCTGCAGTACAGACCACCAGTACCCCGCCAGTCTTAGCCGGTACTGGCGCAGTACAGCGCTAGTTGTGAAATTCTGATTGGGCGTATTGCGCCGGTACTGAAGACCATCACCGATTACCAGTACTGTGCCAGTACCAAGTATCCAGTACGGAAAAGCGTTATCATTTCGGACAAATGCCAGTACTGCTGCAGTGCAGGCCACCAGTACCCCGCCAGTGTTAGCTGGTACGGGCGCAGTACAGCGCTAGTTGTTAAATTCTGATTGGGTCATTATATGTGCAATGTTCCAATTGGAAGATTCTCAGAACATTTTTAACAAAATATTGTATCTGCAATATCTACAGGATCTTGTATGAACATTTCACACAGAATGTTTTGAGCAAGACATTGTAATATTCTAGAGATATTACTGAGACATTGGGTGCTGTGTGGGAATTCACTTGGTCACATTGAAAATACTCCAAGTAGCACAAGAACTTCTCAAATATGCTATGGTGACTCTATGAACGTGAAAGGGATGTGCGAATGAGACTATTTTGGATAAATTCGTTAAGATATTCTATGGAGGTGCATAGTACATAATTATTCGAAACAGTCTCATTTGGAAGTTCCACGCATGTTCGGAGGTTTTTCCAAACACGCTCTTAGCATTTCTAACCTCTTCTGCTACTTGTCCGAAGAGAACATGAAACTTCAGCGAACGTTCAGATCAGATGTGTATAGATCGGGCCGGAGGTTCATTGGAGCTAACTTTTAGATTCACAAATGTTTGACAAAGGTTCTACGGACGTTGAAATGTCCGCCTCGAAATGCGTTCAGGAAACATAGATGGAACGTTTCTATACTTATATTACTCTTGATCAATTTATATGAAAAATAAATTAATTAATACACATAAATTATTATAAATTAATCTAAGTATAGATATTTTTGTGAAGCTTCCTCAAACCTTCGATGAACCTTCAATGAACGTTCCATCTATATTTCCTGAAAGTATTTTGAGGCGGACATTTCAACGTTCGTAGTACCTTTGACAAACGTTTGTGAATCTAAAAGTTAGCTTTCATGAACCTTCGATCCGATCTATACAGATCTAATCTGAACGTTCGCTGAAGCTTCATGTTCTCTTCGGGTGGGACACTAATAATAATGAAATATTTATCGTAAAATCACTTTAAACTTGAATTCGACTCGAATATATTGCTACTGACATCAAACTTCTCTTTTCCCGATGAATCATCCACGAACAATAAATAAGTTTCAAATCAGAAGATACATTATTCATTGATAAATCCGCAACCATTCAACACGAGTACGTTACGGAGAGAGAATTTTCCCATAAAAACAGTACATCAGATGAAATTCTTATGAGTTGGTATATCAATTTTAAAGAAAACATTATCTAATTCTCCGATAGATTCTTTTGAAGTGAATAAAACGTCAGAATACCATTCGGTTACTTTCTTCCCTCGTGCAGCCGAATGTAAACACGCGTTGCACGTGTAAGAATGCCCGTGTGTCACAAGTCGTTGCATTCAGCCGGTATGCATTATATCCTGGCATTGCACCTTCGATGCAATTGTACACGGCTACCTTTTCTGTTATCCATCCGGCTGTGTGGAGTCCCTGGGCATAGCTTTAGGCACTTTCACCGTGAGTCAAGTTGACTCACTCATTGCCATTCACGTTACCATTGCCGCTTGTCCGTGTGATTAACTCGGAAATCATTTAGTGACGTCACACATCGTAGCGGCAAATTCCATGAAATGCAAGTTACTGGAGGCAAAATGTTGGTACAATACGGACGACGAATACGATTCTGTTTACGTGTAGTTTTGTAGCTATGAGTCGTGTATACGTACAAACGGTAAACATACAAGGAAATATCGGATACTCGCGTACAAGTGCACATCATCATCATAATGCTCGTCGTATTAATCATCACGTCGTTATAAAGGATGATAATGTATTACCGATATAAATGACACTCTATTCTTTGAAAAATACTTATCGCGTTCATAATTAGAAGAGAGTGGATTGAGCGATTAGGACGCTCTCGTGGGAAATTTTGTGAAATTCGTCATGATGATATTCTATTTTTAGTTTGTTGTATTTTAGTTATGCAGAGATCAAGACAATGAAAATGATATGACTTCGCGTAGTTCGTTGGAATGAGATAGCGGGATGGTGAATTGAATAATTCTTATTTTAGATTTTGAGTCTCCTCGTTCTTTGCAAATTGGGGAAATCGGAAGATTTTTGATATAATCGTTGTCGATTCACAATATTTTCACTATCAGCGACGATAAAAATCACCATGAATTGAGAATATTCTATCCTCGAGTGCAAATTTTTTCAAAACTATATATAATTTATATACTATATTTCATATATAAATTGTATATAATTTATAAAATTTTCCCCTTCAGGATTATATCAAACCCTCCGAGGATGAATTTTTCAGACTTAATTTACGTCTCCAAACCCATGCATCACATTCAAGAAAAGCACATTACTGGAGAAGGTGTATTTAGTGAATTGACGGAATGAATTTTTATTGGCAAGATGGTATTATATTTATTGGTGCGTGCCTCAAAGTTCGTTGTGTGTTCAAGTAGGCATGAAAAGTCACTCAATCAAGAAGGTTTCATTGGAATTCATAGGATTCAAAAGGGTATACGCGGAGGAATTGAATCTTTTGCCAAATTCAAAAATTATTGAATATTGATTTGATTTTCATTTCGTAGAAGACAATTCTGATCCATGCTAATGATACAGATAAAATAGTACACGTATACGACATTCAAATGAAGAGAATTTTTTCTCCGAGCCCAAACCCGTCACACGTGAGTCATCATGAAATTCTATGAGATCTAAGCAACGAATATTCCATGTTAGATGGGATTAATTGCATCTAGGATCTGATTTTTAAACCAACGATGAATCGTAAATACATCTCAGCATGATCCGAATCCTCATTTCACTTCATTGCAATAAAAAATTATGGAATAAAACTTGGATGTGGAAAAAATTGTATGTCATACTCTTCAGAACATTGAAAATAGCCACAAAGTCAAACGGAATGGTTTTCTTACTGCTTCCAAATCTACGACACATGAGTGACGGTAATATTTTAAGGGATCTGGGACCGGAACATACCATGTTAGATGAGATTCATCGAATGTAGGCATCATAATTCCAATTCATAGATGAATTTCAAATATATATCCGAATGATCTGAATTTTTCTCAGCCTCCTTACAATCATGATTTGTACTCCTGCATGATTTCATACAGACATGTAATGAATTATCGGTATCAATAAGGGATATCCAAAAATCTATGATAAAACATTCCCAGGGATTCTTTGATCAATATACCGAGAGATATCGCAGTCTTCTCTCCTGGTTAGAAAAAAATCTATAGAATCTAACGAAATGAAATTTTATGGGATTTAGTCAAAACATTGTGCAAGATTCAATGAGATTTGGCGAGAATCAATTGGTTCGTTTAACCAGGGTCTATAAGAACCTGTATTGTTTGAAATTCAAATTTTCTGAGAATAACTGAGAAAATCTCGGCGTCTGAAATTTACCGTACTTCATGAGATATTGTGATTTGTTCTTCATTTGTATTATCAATGATTCCAAAGAATTCTCCGGTGAAGTCACAATTAGTTCCAATATTATTGAAAGATAACATTGAGAATGCTGCATTGTTTGATTATAGGGAACCCCTCAATATGTTTCATCAGGATTTTTCAGATTACTTTTTGGTGTTTTTGAAAAGTTAATTCGAAAATTCAAATGTTCTCGAAAATTATTGACGAAGTCAAAATCTTTCCGACAAGAATGAAACGTAGTTTTGTCTCGCAGACGAGAAGAAATTTTTTTCGATTCAAGTAAAATTTTCTTAATTGAAACGCATTTTGCCAATCTTAAGAAAATTTTACTTGAATCAAGGAAATTTCTTCTTGTTGACGGAACAAAACTACGTTTCATTCTTGTCAGAAAAAACCTTTCTGTGGGTGTGGATATCAATTGACGAACATGAAAACCACAAATGAGGATACCTGCATGTTGAGAGCTCAATTCTCAACCTCCCCTTATCTTCTTTCCCACAGTTGAAAATTACTCTCATTTTCATGTTCCCAAGTTTATTTGGAAAATTGAATTGAAAATGACAAGATGAAATCAAATTTTCGCGCGCGTAGCGCACTTTCGATGTGCTACTCGTTTAAAAAATATACAGCAGTGTTCTTGTATGCAAGAGTTCAGATCTTCAGCATCTAAGAATTTTGTTATTCGATTAGCAGTTCGTTTGAATGGAGCTTTCAAACTTCAGCAAGATTTAAATTTCAAATATTTCACTGTAAAAAAATGCTAGGATGATAGCTTTGGAGGCCTCTGAAGGTTTGTTTAAACATTAGATGGAACATTGGATTCATTCCTCGAAAATTCCAGACCTTTTCATGAAATAAATTTTGAGGAGTTTTACGCAAACGAAGAATTTTATCAGTTGTGTTACGTGTTACGTTATCATGAATGATAAAGAGACATTACACTCACATTTTCTAGGCAGAGAGAAAAAAATGAGTTTTGTCCCAGCGACAAGAAAAATTTCCTCATTTCAAGAAATCCTTTCTGTGAGTGTGCATGATCATACGGTGCGTTAGCTCAAGCTGTTAAGACCGGGGTCTTTAGGTAAGTGATAGGTTAAGTGAGCAGGTTCGAATCTCTTCCAAGGAATAAAAATTTCTCAGACAGGAAAAGCATGTCTCAAATACTGACCGACAGGAAGAATAGTATAATTCTGGAAAGAACCTTCTTTTCAATGTTGAATAAAAAGTATTGTTTTTGCATTATGATTGTTTAAAGCATCTTGAATATATTGTAGAGGGATCTCGAACGTATCTTTGCGATATCTTAGAGATGACTTTGAAATATCTTGAAAAGTCTGGAGGATAACTTTGAGATATCTTGGAGATAACTCTGGAATATAATAAAGATATCTTGAAGATATCTTGAAAATATCTCAAAGATGTCTAAGTCAGAGGCTATACATGGGAAAAGAAAATGGAGAAATTTACCAGATGGGATGACGACGCGTCGCTCCAAGCGTTTGAATGGAAATTTTTACAAAATATCATCATCATCATCATCATCATCATGAAGTAATCAGTCTTATGACTGGTTTGATGAAATCCTCCAACCCTGTCTATTATCCCCTAGACGCTCAATTTCTACATTGTTCTATTTTTCCCTTTATATTTGTCCATCTACTCTCTATTTCCAAGTCTTTCTCTGGTCGATCCTCCAATTTTTCATCCAACAAAATGTACTGTAAAATACAGTATATTTTGTAAAAATTTCCATTTAAACGCTTGAAGCAACACGTTGTCATCCTATACGGTAAATGTCTCCATTTTCTTTTTTCCGTGTATAATGATCTTAATCCATCCTGCACAAGATTCTTCAAAGATATCTCAAAAGGAATCTTGAGATTATCCGATTATGTTGCATAAGACATCTTTTATGCATCTTAAAGATAACTTCACAAAAAAAGCTTAAAATATCTCAAGATCCATTCGGATATCTTAAAAATATGTTCAAGATATCTTTTTGCTTATTGGGAAACTTCTGATAAAATACATAGAATTCCAAACGCATACTAGTATGTGTTAATTAATTGCAGAACATAAATGTGAAGTTTTCCATAGATGGAAAGAAATGGTTTGTTATTATAGCGCCGATAAAAAAATTTTTTCTCCTTGCAAAAATATGCACCCTAGCAGCTCAAATCGTAGTTCTGTTGAGGAATTTAATTCTGTCTGAGTTCATCCACGAGTCTCGGAGGAATGAATTACCAAAGTTTATTTAGAACTAACAATTAGTATCAATCCAGGTTTATCCAGGTTCTCTGTGTGCAAAAATTCTGGAAAATAGGTTTCTTATACGGGTCTATTCAGGTACTTTCCGCGGGCAACGGAATATTGAACAGACATTCATCTGGGAATCATACACTGTAAAAAATCTACGGAGTTTTCTTTCACACTGTTGGATTTCGTTCCCTCATCGTGGGGCAATTGCTTTTCCATCAAAAACGAGGGATTTTTCCACTACTTTGAGGAATTATTTCGTTTCTTGAGTGTTGAATCCCCCACAAATGAAGGAAAAGTCCACCAAATTATGGTGAAAAATTCCACAATCATTTTTTACAGTGTACATGAAGAAAACGAAACATTCGTGAATGTTTTTCCGACACGACTAACTCGTGTTATAAAAACACATTTATTTTAACACCACTGGTTAATGTGTAGACATGAATCAGTCATATCTCCACAGTATTGTCTGTTGTGGAGATACGATTGATTCATGTCTACGCAGTAACCAGTGGTGTTGGACTTCTTTTGTTTTCATAACACGAGCCAGTCGTGTCTGATAAAATACTAATGTTTCGTTTTCTCCGTGTACAGACATGAGGTATAAGAAATTGTTTAAAACTGATAATCGGTATTCAATCGGAATCCATTCAAATCTGTTAAGCAAAATTAAGAATTCAATGAGATGGTTATAGTGAATGGCTGGTGCAGACTTGTTACGTTCTTGTGTGATACTGTTTGCAGGTGTTTTGTAACCGCATTATATCTGCAACAGTACCGCACAAGAAAACTGGTCGATTGTAATACATCTCCATCAGGCTGGTTTGGCGAACAGAAATAAAAATTTTCACCAGAGGAATGAGAAAAAGGCCCAATCAACGTGATTTGATCAACGTTCATAGAAAGTCCGAGCAAACTCTGATTCCTATACTTTGATAACTTTCTAGGAATACTGAAAATACTACACTGTAAAAAAATTTTGGTGGTAATATTACCAAATGTCAATGGCAACAGGATTCACCTATAAAGTATTGGTAAAATTACATGATATATGTTAATGTAAAAATTACCAACTACACACACCAGTGAATTCACACATCCACCCAAGGTAAATTTATACATACATGTTAACTGCAATTTCACCAGAATGCAAGTAATTTTACATTGAAATGTACATGTAATTCGATTTTACCAGTTCTAAGTATTCGTAAAATTACCAACTCTCTAAATTCTTTGGAGTGAATATTCACTCTTCAAAGAGTCAAAATACTGCAACTCTAGAACGGAGTGGGAGCTCAACTCTTGAAGAGTGAAATTTCACTCTTTAAGAGTCAATATTCACTTTTTTTCCTAAGAGTGAGTTTTTCACTCCAAACACCAGAGTTGATTTCCACTCTTATAGAGTGAAAATTCACTTGCAATTTTTCACTTTTCGGAGTTGCAGTATTTTCACTCGGCAAGAGTGAATTTTCACTCCAAGGAATTTAGAGAGAATGAAGTAGGTAATTTTACATTGACATGTGGATATGATTTCATTTTACCAGTACTCAGTACTTGTAAAATTACCATCATACTACTGTTCATGTTAATTTACAGGTGACATGCTGAATAAAAAAACTACTAAATGTTTATGGAGAATGCATTTTACAGGAACAGTCTTGGTAAACTTGTTGCATGTAATTTTACATCTATTTCTCACAGTGTATTTAATCGGTGTATTTGATTCCGTTGGGTTAATTCTTTACGATTATCACGTACAAGTCTGTTTACGTATTGAATTTAAATTTTCTCCAAGATTTATTACGATTTTCACGCATTTATTCACTATCAACACAACATAGGATCATTCATAATGCGATAAATGGATGCAAGTAGACTCGATGCACACGTACTTGAGATAATCTTGGCCTCGTCTCGATGTGATACCGCGATCATCCTAGATAGTATTGGGGTCAAAAAGGGGTTAAGCTAAGCTCATCTAGTGCGTAAGAGAATTTCGTACTAACCGAATCTTTGATCGATGAAATTTGGATGCATACGCTCAATTCTTTTCCGTAAACATCGAAATCATATATATCGGGTGTTTCAGAACTCAATAATTTCTCGTATGAAAAAAATTTTTCCGAGGCGTAGTTTTTCAGATATGAGCAGTTCTAAATCTTTTGTCAAATCCAAATCACTTAAAAGCTTCGTGTGCTACACAACAGCAATTCAGCTCGACCCCATTCGCTAAGTTGGAAAACAACAGATTTCTGAAAAAAACAATTGAAATATGCCATCATTTTTCAATCCAAAGTTGTAGTGATTCGGGATTCTTCAGCTTCTAGCCAATCATCATTCAACGAGTTTGAATTACTGTAAGTTTAACACAAACAATGACAGAATAGGCCAATTTTTTTCCAGAGATCCGTCGTCTTCCAACTTGGCGTTTGGCATCAAGTTTGAGTACACGGAAAAAATTAGTAATTCAAATTTTCGTTTACTAGTATGTCACTTTGGGGCGGAGTACAAATTCCAGAAGAATTCGTACACTGGATTTTAATGTTTCGTTGACTCTTTCCATTATTTCGACAATCAAAATGAAAAGTGAATTCCATCGATGAAATCATGGACAAAGTCAACGAATCATTAAAATCCAGTGTATGAATTCTTCTCGGATTTGTGCCTCGTCCAAAAGTGACATACCCAATAAACACACACACGTTATTTCAACGTTGAAAGAACGTTAGACTCTCAAACGGACGTCAGTCGTTGATTTTCAGTTGAAATTTGATAGGGAAATAGACGACCAGAAATTACGTTTTGATGATGTGTAATTTAAACTAATATTCAAAAATAACCATCAAACAACATCCTCAAAAAACGTGTTTTTAACGGGTTTGAATGACGCGTTTAAAGTGTGTTTATAACACCCTGTGTTTGAACTTCAATTGAAGATATTCTGCTAAAAATGTCGAACGAAACCGAACAATGGTTAAATTTTCAACAAAGAGCAAGATAGTAAATATAGTGTGGCATACTTTCCAAATTCTATCATACTCAGAAATACTATTGTTCTCGATATTGAGTGGAAAGTTTTCCAAATAATTTGTTGCATTCAATTCATGTTTTAGAACCATCATTAAGACACGTCAATATTTGACGTCTTTTAAACGATGTTCAAACCGTTGATATGACGTTATTTTATGGTTGAAAAACATGTGATCTGCCGCGACATTTTTACGTTGAATCAACGCAAGAATATCACTAATTCCCAACGTGTGGTTATTGACTGTTTTTGACGTTTTCAAAACGTGCGTGTGTTCACTGGGTACTAGTCAACGAAAATTTGGATCACCAATTTTTTCATGAGAATTTGAAGAGAATTAAAAATGCTCATATCTCAAAAACTAAGCGTCAAGAAAACTTCTTTCATACGGGAAATTATTGCATTTTGACTGCAGAATATGCCATAGGAATGCGAATGATGAATTCTGAAACATCCTGTATATATCTGCGAAACATATACACAGAGAAAAATGTATAATAAGAACAGGGACAGCAATAATTATTTAATAAAATCTATGAGATACATAATGAAGATTGTCATACAGATTGTACCCTTATTATATGATATGATAAATTTCATTGTACGTATAATAACATCAATCAGATACATAATATCCTTCATGATATATTATAGCTATCCCTATGTGTATTATACATATAATAAAAATTTCTCTCAATGTATTTGAAATAATTTTCAATGAATTTTTGTAGATGTTTTTGAAAAATCTACATTTACACTGTAAAAAAATAATCGGAATTTTCTTATACGCAGCAATAATTGGGGAATTCCGATCATAGGATAGGAAATCAATTTCCGGTACATGCATATGAAATTTCTCATAAATTCAACTGAAAATTCCAAACTTCATGAGATTTTTACTATCATTTTCCAGTGAATTTCCAGTTAAATTCGGAAAATTTCTAACGCACGTATGTGTTAATTACTTCCGAACATTTATGTGAAGTTTCGCATAAAGACTCTTTTCCGATTTCTTGGATATTCTTGTGAGGAAATTTCGATATCTTCAAATTCTATTGCGATGAAAATGAAATAATAAAAAAATGAAAAATAACTTGAGAGTTGTTCTAATGCAAGACTTCGTAGCTGTTTGAAGTCAAAGGTAATAAAAATAGATGAAAATATCAAGTACGTGAATATTTTTTCAATGCAATGATTCATATTTGCACAACGAATATATCAAATCTTATCAATTGCAAACAGATAATCGTGCCATAGCTTTCGTGTACACGATAATCAATTCCAGTGTTATGCGGTATCGAAATCGAAGAATGCAATATGTACTAACTTGGAGAAAAACTTTGACCTGAAAAATTCTTCCATGTAGCAATATACGTATTGGAAACATTGCAAGACGAGTAAGATATCTTTTGCGACACCAGAAGACATCTTTTAGATTTCTATAACAGTTATTATTTCTACAAACTTTTTCAAAGACATCTTTTGAATTTAAGAACTGTCTTCGAGGCATAAATTGTTATTTTTTTCTTTGAAAAGTTATTATAACAACAAACTCTTCATTATTTGTTTATTTTTATTCTGCAGTGGGACAAGTCTTAAATTTCTCAAAACACAAAATGTTCACTGAAAGTCCTGCGACATGGAGAGAAACCATACTCTGCCAATTGGTACATGGCTTCCTCGTTTGTGTGGAAAAGAAAAATGAAAAAAAACTCAAGAAAATTTCCCAACCGAGTGGGATGAAACTTACATGGGACACCTATGGAGCCATAACTGAAACGTAGGATAAGTTTCATTGCTATCGGATAACGGGAAGCGAAGATACGTACGGTTGAAAAATCAAAATTGTCGATGAAATGATTCCTCCCCCTCTCCCGTTTTTCTGCAAAGATCAAGTTGAAACTTATATGGGATAATTATCGACACTGCACAAAATTATGGTGAAAACTTCATTACGATCGGATGATAGGAACGGAGCATATCCGCATGATGACGATTGCAAAGCTCAATGCTTACCATTTCCCTCTCTCAATTCAAATTTGCCTGAAATTCATATCGTACAACTAACACCTGGGAAACTGAATATTCTCAAAGTTCGATGGCATTCGGATGATACGAACATAGGGAAGGCATGCTTTCAGAATATTGAGAAACGATGCGGCTTACAAAAACAAAAATTCCTACAGTTCTCAATCGATTCGGATATAACCAATATGGGACCACTATCGGATCATAACTAGAAGGTGGTATGAGTTTTATTGCTATCGGGTAATAGGGAGCAGAGATATGCGCGTTCGCAAAAATCGCAATTTTTCAAAACATTTGTTCTTCTCCACCCGAATGCTCTGGGTCAATCGGGCTAAAATTTTTATGGGACCACCATCGCCTCACTCTACGACTGTGGTATACATTTTATCGAAATCGGATGAGCGGAACAGAAAATATGCGCGTTCGCAAATTAATCCACACAAACAGACACGGGACCAAGAATTTTCCCCAAGAGTTTGAAAACAAAAAAATTTTCGGTTCCTCGAAATGATCACGAAGCTTCCCTGTAACGAGGAAGCAAAATCGTTTTTCCTGGAACAGCAAATTTTTTGTTGTGAGAACAATTTATTAGCCATCACAGAAATTCTTTGAGCTGTTACAGCGAAACATGTCGAATCCACCAGCTGAATTTGTTTGCTATTCTATATACATATGATATTGGAAATTTAGCTGATTCAGCAAACAATTTGTAATTACAACTACATAATTAACTAGCGTCACAAATTATTTGCTACGTTAACAAAAATTTTACTGCTGCAGCAAAAAGGGAGGCAGCTGCATCACGTTCTGCTGTCTCAGCATTTATGTTATGACAGCATAATTTGATTTTTCTGAGTACCTCTTGCTGGAACAGTAAATTTGTATGCTATGATAACAATCCATGTACTGGAAAATTTGACTATTCCAACAAAAAATGTGCCTTTTTAATTCATCACATCGCTCTCCCAGCTATTCAGTGAGCTATAGAGACGAATTTTCAGCTCGGTCAGCACAAAGATTCGCTACTCTATAATATATACAATACCTCGACTAACTGCGTCAGTGGATTTTTTTTCTCCGTGAAACGACTTCTTCTGTGATTGGGAAACGATGAATCAGAAATTTTTGACACATGGTTTGGATTCCTGTTAAACGATTCATCAAAAGACTATCACAAAATCTATCAACATCCCTGGATTTTTTATTGATTCCGTTCAATCAATTATTCTTAGAAAACATTGTTGTGCTCGATCCACAGATAAAGCTAAAAGTGAATTACGCATAGTTAGAATGGAATTCCGTTCTGAGAAATATATACAATAATTGATGACAGCGGAGTATCGTATCGTTCGTACGTCAGAATACGATCTTTTATCGCAACGATTACTCTGCACCGATAAATGGCTCGATTATGATTTTCAGTTCAATAGAAAAAATAGGTCAAATACCGCAATAATAGGGACTGCGCGACGAGGGGACGGATGTTCATATCCGTACGTGTTGATTCTTTTTTCATGTTCCCATGTTACTCATGTGATTTTCCGACGCGATTTTTTTCTTTGCGAGGGGACGGCTACCACTGGGTGTCGGTTAATTTCTCTTAATTAAACTCAATCGAGGTTAATGCACCGTAGTTTAACCCTACTTCGTCAAATCTATCATATTCTTTAGTCCGTGTAATTATAAATGTACTTTTACTAATCGATGACCTATATTTTTTTCACACATAAAATATTCATCATTATCAGACAATAATACTTTGTAGCTGATTTTTTACACCTCTTTTTGATTTTTTATTCAGTAAAAGGGGATGCGCTATGTATAATTATTAGATTCTACACACATATTATTGAATTTTATACTTTATAAACGTATACATATAAAAAAACATATATAGGGTTTATTATTAGTAATAAATTTTAAAAATATCGCTGTGCGTTTTGTAAAACTTGAAGAAAATATCACTTTCAGCTGTTTAAGAAGTCACTCATTTCTACAGGCTGCACAGTAATTTTTGGAAAAATTGTTACTTGTCCTTAGATTACCGGAATTTCACGGTTATTTTTATAACAAAATTCTTTCAGTATAAAACAATAATTTTTCATAACATTTCATACAATCGATATCAAACCAAGTTCTACGACTTCTCTCTTTCTGCGAGCATTATTTCGTGTGATACAATTGAGCTTATCATAATAATGGTAACATTCAACTCTTCTGCAATTAACGTATTTTCTCAACCCTCGTTATTTAATTTTCTTCCGAGTTCATTGCTCTTAGAAGCTGATCGTGACATTATTAATTAAAAATTGAAAAGGTTTCGCTGATGATAACTCCACACATTAGCGTAGCCACACATTTGAATGAGGGCCAGGAGGGGGGGGGGGGGGGGGGGGCTAAATGTGAATGCAAAAAAAACTGAAATTTGTATCATATTGATACACCCTCAAAATTTAAAACAGTGAAATTTCACTGGTTGCAGTGGAAACCCTCCCAATCAGAAAAATCGGAATAATGCCAATGTTGACAACAGGTGCAGTGCAGTGCCAGTATTGGTCTTCAACACTTGGCCCACACGTACGGGATCAGTACTGGATACATAGAAATACAGTACTATGCCTGTACTGATGAACCAGTACTGAGAGCTTAATGCCGGCCAGGTACTGATCCAGTACAGGCATTGCACTGATTGCGAATAATAGTATTAGTACTCGATCCCCAGTACAGAAAAGCGTTAGCATCCCAGACAAATGCCAGTATCCTGCCAGTCTTGGAAAAGTACTGGTGCAGTACTGCGCCTGTTGTAAATCTCTGGTTGGGCTGGTGGAAATGTTTGCTCGCGGAAGCACTCACAGAAAGGATTTCTTGGAAGGAGAAAATTTTTCTTGTTGCTGGGACAAAACTCATTTTTTTTCTTCAGTCTAGAAAAAAATGAATTTTGCCCCAACGACAAGACGAATTTTTTCATTTCAAGAAATCCTTTCTGTGAGTGAGCGAATGTTGAAACAAATGAAGAATACAAACGTTTCAATTTCCACTTCCTCGCGCTTACCCTGTCACGAAAATCCAGCTGGGATTTGACGAAGATTCCAGCTCCGAAATTCACCTGCGTTTCCAGCTGGGACTCCTATTTCCAGGTAGAATCCCAGCCGGAATTTCAACTCCAACATGGGATTTCAGTTGGAATTTCTGATCCCAGGTGGAATCCCAATTGGAATTGGAAATCCCACATGGAATCCAGTTGAGATTCTTGATTCCAGGTGGAGTCTTAGCTGGCAACGTGGGTAAATTCCGGATCTGGAATCCATGTGGAATCCCAGCTGGATTTTTGTAACAGGGTAGTTACTGTTTCGTTCACTTTATTTTCACCAGGGAAGTCGACCACTGCGAATGAGTCCATATATACAATGCTAAATCAGTGAATATCAACCGATCTTTGCTGTAAAATCCCACTGATTCAATTTGAATATCAACTGATCGACTCTTCACTGCAGAAATAGTGAGATTTCACTGATTTGAATTTAGAACAGATGCGAATTAATCCAACGCCCATCGAATGGAATTTCGATACATGAACTTAAACTTTCACCATCCAATGAATTTGGACAAAAAGAATTGGGGAATCACTGTACCCCGTGTTTTTGAAGATGCTCTTTCCAATAATGATCGTAAAAAGTTCCTCAAAAAAGTTTAATCATTGGAAAAAACAAAAATATACCAAAAAAACGTTTTTCTTCCGTGTTTCTGCATGTTGCTGAAGTTTGAATCCTTTATTGAAACTAATTGGTGATCGAATAACGAAATACTTAGCTGTTGAGGACCCAAAATATTGAATTACATTCTTTGAACAATGTTTCCAGTTCCAAGGAGTTAATTTGGGAAGATAAATAGGGAAGATTTATCAGATTTTGTGAATTTGCATTTTCGAGATTGTTATTGCAAAATGCAATAACTTCCCGTGTGATAAAAATCTTGTTGAGGCTTAGGTTTTGAGATACAAGCATTTTTAGATTTTTTTTTCAAATTAAAATCACTCAAAAGTATTGTGTGCTACATGCTTGAGTTTCACACCATTTGCTAAGTTGGAAAACGATGGATCTCTGTAAAAAAATTGAACTATCCTATCAGTCCTTGTTCCGTAACTATAAAAATTTGAAGTTGCTGAATTTTCAATTGGCTAAAAGCCAAATATTCCTGACGTTTGAGTTGTTGATAGAAACAAAACGAAAATTCTCATTCACAAAATCTGATGAATCATCGGTCTTTACCTTCTCGAATTAACTCTTTGAAACTGAAAACATCGTTTAAAGAATGTACCGCAAGATTTTGGTTCTTCAACAACGGAGTGTTCCGTAATTCAATTACCAATTCGTTTCAATAAACGATTCTAACTTCAGCAATATAAAGACCAAAAGAATTCAAATCGCTATAACTTCAAATTGAAAAATCACAGGATAGTTTCATTTTTTTCCAAATATCCGCCGTTTTCCAACTGAGCGAATGATGTCAAGTTCAAGTATGTAGCACACCGAGCTTTTGAGTAATTTGGATTTGGAAACAAAAATCTAAACATGCTTGTATCCTAAAAACTAAGCCTCCAAAAGATTTTTATGATACGAGAAATAATTGCATTTTGACCACAGAATATGCCCTTAAAATATTATCTACCCAACTTGGGTTATCCTAAATATACCTGAACTAAGCATAAAAAGCTTCATTGAAAACAAATTCTTATAAACAAAAAAATGTCGACAATTTTTCTTTTAACTCGTGAGATTTTTAAATTTTCCACAGTAGAATAATTAATTTTATAAGTCCCTGTACAAAATGTATTCATAAACTTCATCAAAGAAAAGATTTTTTCCAGGCATGCCAGACTGCACGCCATGCAGGAACAATTTTTGAAAACACTTCCATATTCGTTGCAGTTGCTTCAACTCCATACAATTCCAGTAAAAGGATAATTTCAACTCTCAACGTATATTGAATGGGCTATTTTTTTGGAAATCTACAAAAAGTGCTTGTTTTTTATCTTCTATACCATCCCAATGGAAACAATCAATCAAAATCATGTCCAAATTTTTGCCCAAGTGGTTATTCTTTGACAAAACGTCCAGAAACTCTCAGGGGAGGCCCAATTTTCTAAACATTTTGTTGAAAAAATGATCACTTTGGCAAAAACTTTCACATGTTTTTGACTTATTGTTTAAGTTGAGATTCTATTCGGGATTACTTTTTCGAAGACGTCATAATTTTTCAAAGATATACAAAGTTTTTTTAGTAACATCCGAAGATTTTTAGCGAAATCCTGAGAAATTTGTTCACAGGTTGTTCTATGATATGACTTATATTATTGAATATTCAATCAAATTCATTTAATACACGGAAAAATTGAAATCGTAGCATAGGACCATACTTGAAAAAACAGGAATTGTCAGATATTGAAGACACATATTGCTGTTATAATGTTCTTTTTTAGGAATGAACATCGTGATATTCAATATGATTTCACTAAAATACAGCACAATCCACGATGTTATATTTTGAATAGACTAATTCCGCTACAACTCTCACATCGTAATTTATAAGATAATATTTTTCCCGTGTAATGTTGGGTCGAATGAATCCAATAGGAATTTTGAATGACGTCGTAACGAGTTGAAGAAGCAGGGTTGGGCACAGGTAAATCCGATGAAACAACATAGAGAGGAATAAGTTAGGCATAACGAATTCGGTTATGTGCACTGGCGCCACAAAAAACATCTTTGTCTTTGTTTGAATCATGCTTTAGGAGGCCTAAAATAAGAGCGTTTTTTTTTAAGAATTTTCTTAGGTAAGAAAAAAATAATTGAATAAAATGAACTTTTTGGAGTATTTTCGGGTATGTTTCAAGTTGAAAAAAAAGTTCTTTTCCAGTGAGAAATAATAAGTTGAAGCGTGTTTTCTCCAGTTTTCATTTTAACCCTAGAACACGCACAGGTCTTCCAGACCCCAGAAGGTTTTTTTCTTCCTCAGCATCTGAGCGTCTCTTCATTGAAGATAGTCTTTAACCCAAATATTTTTAAACTGTACACTCTGACGAACAAAAACGACCCATAATAAGTTGAAACCTATTCAGTTTCGAATGAGGTACAGCCATTTGGAATTTTCTGTGTTTTTCGCGTGCGTGTTCTAGGGTTAAACCGGTGGACATGATTGCATGAAAACTAGACGTCCAATTGAAACGAACTAAAGCTTCTTATCTTTAGTAATGTATCCTCTTCTCTTTGAACCAAAAAGATTTGACAGTTTTTGTCCTCCAATTCCATTTTTAGGCTGATTTTGTCCTAATTGTTGAATAATGCGGACAAAAACAGTACTTTTTCATGATTTTAGTTTAAATTTCTCCTCCAACGAATGGAAGTGATTGAGAAGAAATTCAGACTAATAAAATCATGAAAAAGTACTGTTTTTGTCCGCATTGTTCAACAATCAGGACACAATCGGTCTAAAACCGAAATATGAGGACAAAAACCGTCCAAATTTTTCACTTCGGGAACTATCTTCTACCCCAGTAAAAATGATTATAGCGGTTGTCTAGCACCTTTCAAGGCACTAGCAGTGAAGCTAGTCACTAGACAGGGCCTTGACATTAACTATGAGGTGGCTAGAATCATTTCTGCTAGGGTAAGCAACTTTTATAGCAAGTTTGAGTAATCCCACACAGCACCACAGTCCCAAAAGAATTCACCAAGAGTTCTTATTTAACTGATCGTGTTGTTTATGAATTCTATAAGAATCCTTCTGGGACTGCGGTGCTGTGAGGGATTACTCTTGCTCCAGAAACAACTTTTTTTATTACACCCTAAGTAAATTTCGAATTTGACGATTTCTTTGAGGTTTTCTTGGTTCACATACATAAATAATATATGAAAATAGAAATTTCGTTTTGCTTTTCCCACCGATAGAAGAATCGAATTGCAAAGCACTCTACAAATGTAGACATAACTCTTGTATATATGATCAGTTTAGATTGAAAAACATTTTGTTATCAACTTGAAACATATACGAAAATTCGTTTTGTTCAATTATTTTTTCCGTATCTAGAAAAATTCTCAAAAAATACACCCTTTTTTTTATCCCCTAAAGCAGAATCCCCCCTTAAGTTTTTATTCTAAAAAGAGGATTAAAATTAAACAATTTTCATGAGTGGTGGACCTTGAAAACATTTGCAGATATTTTTTACAGTAATAAGTGTTTGATAAAAAATGAAGTCAATTGAATTGGTAAAAAGAAATGTAAGAATTCTGATGACCGCTATATATCGCATTATGCTATCTATCGCTTGACCAAAATATTATTCAATCTAATCATTTAACTAGCAACGTTTTTGAAGCACATACGTGTACACGAGACGAATAAGAGATGAGGGAAAGAGGAAGCAATACGCTCTGATCGAGGTTCTCTTTCATTATACACACAATTCAACGGCAAACGTGTTGCGAATTAAGGAACTGTCTTGAAATAATATAAGAGCTCCATGACGCGTATGACGTCCTTGTCGCTGTTGTACCGGAATTCGCGATCACGTTGCTTCCTTTTCATAACCACAACGAACTGTATTTTAAGAAACAATATCGATATTCGTATTCACATATTTATCAACCATTACATGGATCCAATCATATTTTGAGAAGAGTTACAAAGAATTACTTCGATTCTTCATTTACATTCTACTGATAAACATTCACCGTTGCGGCAACAATTCATTGGAAATGTAGTCCATTAAATTCACTCTGATTTAATTGTCTGAAGACGTATTTATTCGTTTCAAGAGATTCAAGTTTTAATACTACTAGGTTTCAAAGAATCACCGAAACAACGTTTATCTAAAATTGAGACTATGATCTGATGGTTTAGGATTCCCATTTAGTGCCGTTGACAACAAAATCCAATGGAAATGAATTGAATTTTTGTATTAAAAATCGAACGAGCTGATTTTTTATTTGAGTACTTACTGTAAAAAATACTTGTTACTTTTCAGGTTATTTGAAAATCCACAAATTTTCTGTAAATCTTCAAACAATTTTTGTGAGCGAATAAAAAATTTGTCCCTAACTGACAAAAATTGTTTCAAATTTCACCAAAATTGTTTGCGAATTTACACACAAGTTTTAGTAAAAAACTCCCAACCTTTTTATTTCCATATTTCTTATGTATAAGGAAATGGAAATATTGTGATAGGGTCAAAAATCAGCTATGCAGAAGGGGGTATTTCGTCTTTGCCAAACGCTTTAGAACGTCGAAAAATTTCGATTCCCAAGAATGTGTGTGTGTGTGCGTGCACACGATTATTTTGGCGCGCGATGACTCTCCTCAGAATGCACCGATCAGAATAATTTTTTCCCAGTATGTTTGGCTAGGAGAGGGCTCAAGGCCTACACGGAAAAAATAAGTAGTCCAAATTTTCGTTGACTAGTATGCCAATTTGGGACTGAGCACAAGTTTGAAAAGAATTCGTATACTGGATTTTAATAATTCGTTAACTGTGTTCACTATTCGAATAATGGAATCCACTTTTCATTTTCATCATCGGAATAATGGAAAGAGTCAACGAATTATTCAAATCCAGTGTACAAATTCTTCTCCAAATTGTGCTCCGTCCAAAAGTGACATACTGGTCAACGAAAATTTGGATCACTGATTTTTTCCGTGTATTGATTTTGGTATCGATCGGATAACGCGTTTTGAAAATATCGCGGAATATGTTTCTGAAAATCGGGATTTTTGTCTTTGGCGGGCGATAACTCTCCTCAGAATGCACCGATTTGATTGATTTTTTTGTTTCAAATGTTTATTTCGGAAAGGACACAAGTTGTTCATTTTTTTCAGATAAATAGGAAAATACTCTGGCACTCTGAAAAAATTCTGATGAAACTCTGATGAATTGTTAACATTTTTCTGGCTGCTGGCAAACAATAAAAGAATTTTCTAATCCTTTTCTTTTACATATGATATCTGAATATAGCGTATCGATGTATTTATAGGATTTAAACACTTTTCAATGATCAGAAGAATATTAACAATTTATACGAGTTTTGTCAGAATTTTTCCAGAACGCAGTTTCGTTCCTATTTGTCTGAAAAAAAATGTGCAGAATCTCCCAAATTCATCAGATTTTTGAAAACAATGTTTGAATGCGGTTTCTTTCCACGTTCTAGCAGGGAGAGTTTGTCAGAATTGTTTTAGATTTTTGCAGAAAAAATGCGATATCCATCAGAGATTATTCACAGTTTTGTAGCAATTTTCCAACGAAATATCCCCATACGGGTAGCTATCAAAGCTGAAATATTGTTCCTTATCGTGACGTTCACAAAATAATATCGTTGAAGTTTGAACTATTCATTGAAACGAAATCGGATCTGAGAACGGAAGAATACGATGTGTCATGAACACTCTATTGTCGCGGAATTCATGTGTTCAGATAAAAGCGTATGTTCAGAAACTACATTGAGAAATTATTCGAATAATTTCAATGATATACAACCCTGTGAGAACAACTTAACCAAAACGCCATCAAATTAACATCTCAACTTAACCTTGACTAATTTTCAATCCAAATCATGTCAAAATAACATCTTTCTGATGTCAATTTTATGTCATTTCGACAAGCGGTTCTCATTGAAAAAACAATTAGCAGAACATGTTTCAAAAATTCTTATCCCAATTCTTGAAAATTGTTCCAGATTTATTTAATGGCATCCGAGAACGAATGTGAACGAGATGATGGAAACCCTGGATCAGAATATTGCAGCCGTCGGCATGGGGACTTTAGCGGGTACATGGTTACCCCATATCGCTGAAAATTCTACAACGCATATTGCTTACGTTGACGAGGAAATGTCAAGGTAAACGTATTATGAAAAAAATGTTTACAAAGTTCATGTTTAAATGAATATCGTTGCAACTTATTGCACCAATTTTTTTCATAACCTGTTGACTGCGTACAACGCGTGTGAGTTAACCATGCCCTTCTCAAACGTATAGTATATCACATTCACTTTTGATATGCATGTAATATGAAGGTTTCTCGCCAGCGTTTACCAGTCTCATCAACGTTTGCATTGCTGAATCATAATTGAACGTTGGTTGCATGTTATTTTTATTCATGAAATCCTGTATAAAATAGATACCAATAAGTGAACAGTGAATTAGAGACATATCTCCCCAGGCAACAAAAATGATCCATTTGAATTATTCAAGACTTCTCAAAAAATTCTTGAACAGTCCTCGTTATGAAAGTGGAAATAAATTCAATGAATTCAAAATGAATATATGTTGAATGCCTGAAGAATTCTGCCCGAACACTTGATCATTCATCAATTTCAATTCAAAGTATTCGTAATAAATTCATGTTCGTTTTCGTAACGGGAGCTCTTTAAAGGGACTGCTTTGCTGTTTGGGTCCACTGTGGATAAAGTTCGTCCCGATCAATTGACCCGATCACAGCAGTTGATAATTTCAAAGTCGTCCCTAAATTTATCGAATTTTTCAGCAGATATGCCGTCAACTGGGGTGAAGGCGATCTTTTGGATACAGAATTATTTTAGGGGCAAATGTCGATTGGAGCATTAAAAATGAATGATCGTCTTCACCCCACAGTGATCGGCCTCGCCCCTGTTGACTGTACTGATTTTTGAATCAAATTCCCGAAAAATTAGTATATACATCACATTTTTTAGTATAAATACCAAAATCTTGGTAATTTTCTCGAATTTTTCTTCGAGTTCATTCCTGCTTGAAATAACAAAGAATTTCTTGGATCATTTTTTACAATTTTTTCACAGTGTCGCGATATGAAATCCCAAACAGCATCACAGTCCCAGAAGAATTCATAGAGAACTCTTATTGAACTGATTGTGTTCTTCATAGATTTTCTCAAAATTCTTTTGGGACTGTGGTGCTGTGAGGGATCGCATATAAAACATCCGAATATATATAGATTCCTTTAGGAAAGTTTTTCTTGTCCATGCAACATAATTTCTCCAGTACTTTCCTCATTTTTTCCTAGAAACATGGAAAATAAGATGGAAACTTTGCTAGTTCATGGAAATGGACAGGGAAAACTGTCCTATGGGTTCTAAATCGATATCAAATGTAGATAAATAATTTTCATATTTTATATTCATAAAATTTGAAGAAATATAGACAATATAGTCGCAAATGAGAAAATTACAATACGAAAATGTTGAATTCTATTATTATCTTGATATATTTAATGTTTGCTTCGTATTCAGCAAAGCAATTAGAAAAGCCATCGGAGTATGTTCAATATTTGTACACTCAACACTACACCTTTTGCATACAATGCATATTGATTGGCGAGAAACGATTATCTACGTATAACTGGTAATTCAATATTTATAAAACGTAATTTCCTATAAAAAATATCGGTACTGTCGAATATTGCGTAACATCAACATGAAATATTCTTATAAAGATTTACTTGACAAATTTTTTATACATTTTCCATGAAAATTTGACATTAAAATTGTTGATAAATTGTTCAACATAGTAATTTGTCAATACGAGATTGCTATATTTTATTCTATTTTTCTTTTAACAGATTTCCAAGGCCCTTGAGAAACTTCGCTGCGATAGTTGCAATAATAATCACTATTATTGGCATCACAGGGAATCTTTTAACAATCATCGCTTTGTGCAAGTACCCGAAAGTGCGGAATGTCGCGGCAGCTTTCATTATAAGGTATTTTTTGATGAAACAAACATTATTTGATTAATATTTCAACGAGCGATATTTGCAATGTTAATCTGATTTCCGTAAATTTCTGTAAAATTAGAATTAAAATTATATACATATTATTTCATTACCATTGATACTTGATGCACGCCTGAAGGAGCTTTGGACGAACTTCCGTTGCATTTACAAATAAATATACACTGTCTGGTTTGGTTAGATTATAAACTATTATCGCTTTACTGCATCACTTTGTTTTCTTATTTACATGTACTAAACATTCATCGCTTTGATTCTTCTTTCTGCTTATACTTCTCTTATCTCCTTCGTCTTCTTCTTCCCCTTCTCGAAGATTTTCGCCCTTTCCCTTCTGTTTTTGTCCTCCTCGTCATCTTCAATCCCTCTCCTCTTTCACCCTCAGTCTATTAGTCCCATCTCCTGCTTTTTTCGTCATTGAACATTTCCTTATCACATGTTTCAAGTCTTTTATTTGATCTTTGCTCACTCTACATTTTCTTTTTTCTTCTTTACACCACTACCCGAGCAGAAATTCATATTGGGTGTTCGGTCAGGACCAGATCTGGAAAGGTTCATTTCAAATCAGGCCCTTTGAATAACGCAAATAACGCACCGTTGTATCAAAGCTCGATGTAACGAACTAAGGTAAGGTATGGACCAGGTTCAGGACCAGGTCTGGTTAACCCTAATAAGGCATACCAAATCGTGGCCTCATCAGGAGCAGATCAGGTGTGCCAAAGAAAGGTGAGCCCTATCACTGCGCGATCGGGCTCATATTGAACATGAGGCTGGCATAAAACTTTTCTGCTCGGGTACTTGTTTCCTTTTGCTTTAATTCCGCACCTAGATCTTGCCACCAAATTTCTATTTGCTGCTTTCATTCTTCCCTTCAAGTGTTCTAGTGAATAATTCTTTCTGTTACTATATTCTCATAACGTCTGTTATAACTGGTCTCTGCTATCTTTCTTCTTATTCTTCTCTGTCTTTTTTCTTGAACCTTTTTATTATTTCTTCTATTTAACTTTCTTTGTATTCAATTCAAACCCTTGAGGGAAGGCAACCCGTACAGCACCGCTTCCAATGTGATCCGTCACCTCCACGTAAAATTTTCATGCGAACATTTCTACGTTACCTCAGCATCGAGCCACCGCTGTTCAACCGAGTCACCGAAATTCTACGTGGAAGCAAAATGATTTATGGCGATGCTTTGCAATGATAGACACCGATTGGAAGATTCAAAAATCACATGAAAAACGATTCAGAGTGTATCTCCCTCTAGCCATCGCTCATGACTGGGTCATAGTGGGAGTTTATCGTGCATTTGCTGACGCAGCAAATCGAGGTCTCATATATAGAATAGCAAATTTGTTTGCTAACACAGCTAATAATTCGCTACCAACAGCCAACTGAATTGCTGAGAGAGCGACATGGTTGAGGAACATGGCGGAGGAACAAAAATTTCTTGCTGTCGTAGCTGACCATATTGCTGTGGTAACAAGTAAATTGCTGTCGCCGCCAAAAGTTTGCTGCTCCAGCAAAAGGTACCCGGTAAAATCAGGTCCAGCTGTCGTAGCAAATCCTTTCTTCTCCATGAGGCACCGATTAATTGGACATCACTGATCGACTACCGAATAATAACTTGAGCCCAGCAATGGCGAAAAGTAATTGGCGAATGATAGAGTTGATGAATATTGGTTGAGTGATGGGTCGATTATCGAGTGTTTGCATTTCTGGGTACGTTATCAGCCAATGATGGGCCATGTCTCGGCCAGTAATGAGGAACCAATCATCGGCCATATAACTCGAATTACTAATCGGCTATGTTTCATGACTGCGCTTCCTGCATGGACTGTTTTTATTTGTTCCTCTATATTTAACTCTTCCAATTTGTTTCTAACGTTTTTTTCCTCCAAAAAATGTTCTACAAAGTAAAAAACGATATCTAAATTCAACAAAATCACCTGAATTCGTATTTTTCTCTGTGTTCACAGTTTGTGCGTGGCAGATTTCGTCTTCTGCCTTTTAGTATTGCCATTCGATTCTATCAGATTCGTAAACGCAAGTTGGACGAACTACAGAATCCTTTGCGTTCTAGTACCTTTCTTAAGGTACGGAAATGTCGGTGTAAGTCTTCTATCGGTGGCTGCCATAACTATCAATAGGTATGTACTTGTGTAGCAAATGAATTCAATTTCACGAGTTTATTCTCGTTAGGAAATATTCCTGCGAACAGTTCCCCTTTTTAACGTGATACGAGCGGTATAATTTTTACGAGACAAACTACAAAAAGATACGTCCCTCAATTCAGAGTATCTCTCTGTACAGCACTTCTTTAGCGTCTCAAGAAATGCTGTACGAAGGGATATTTCGAATCGATGTACGTACTTTTACGTAGTTTGACCCGAAAAAATTCTTGAAAACCCAGTCGCTCGTATCTCCGTAAGAGGGTCCCAAGTTTAGAAAAATTTGGACGGTTTTTGGCCTCATATTCCGGTTTTAGACTGATTTTGTCCTGATTGTTGAATAATACGGACAAAAACAGTAATTTTTCATGATTTTAGTCTGAATTTTTCCTCGATCACTTTCATTCGTTGGAGGAGAAATTCAGACTACAATCATGAAAAAGTACTGTTTTTGTCCGCATTATTCAACAATCAAGACAAAATTAGTCTACAAACGAAAGATGAGCACAAAAACCGTTCAAAGTTTTCGACCCGGGGGAGAATGAATCATTTTCACGTCGATTCCAATAAATTCAGAGATCTCGCTAATGAAAAAAATGTATAGAAAATAATCTTATGAAAGATCTTATTGCATAATTCAAACAATATCATGATTCGAATCATTTCCAGGTACATCATGATAGCTCATCACGGTATGTACGGAAGGATCTATAAAAAGTATTGGATAGCAATTATGATAGCGTTTTGTTGGGTGTTTTCCTATGGAATGCAAGTACCGACGTTATTAGGACTTTGGGGTATGGTTAAATTCATACATACAAATTATATTAATATTATACAAAACATACAAGGACAAGAATGCAGATCTAAACTATAGTGATCTGTAATAAAAATTTGAGAATATTTCTTAAATTTATATTGAAGATAGAACAGTTCACATTCTTGTTGAATTTTACTTCGGAAAGAATGAGAGTTTCTCAATATTTCACCAAAAAAAAAAAGTAGAAAAAAATATGAAATTTCATACACTGCTTTTGGAAAGTTCATATTTTTTTTCTATTATTTGTTGAGCATTGATGATTTTTTATTCTCTTCTGAGTAAAATTTAACAAGAATGTAAACTGTTTTATCCTTATTAAATGTTGCTGAAGTTTGAATCGTTTACAGCAACGAAACAAAAATGGGGCGAATACCCGTTGGACCGAAAAAGTCTTGGTGACATTTTGTCTTATTCGCACACGACTACAGTAACGTATAGTAAGATTTCGGATTATTGTCATTCTGTGGAATAAATTACGGTCCAACGGGTGTTTACCAAAAATTTAAACCCACAGAATCTGATGAATGATCGTTATTCAACCTTTCACATTAAATCTTCGGAACTGGAAATATTGCTAAAAGGTAGTACAGCAAGATTTTAGGTCTTTGGGAGCTGAGTGTTTCGTTACTGGAATACTAATTCGTTCCAATAAACGATTCAAACTTCTATTCTCTTGTATTCTCAAAGTTTTATTGAAGATTACTATATTTTCGCCCTGCATTTTTCCTCGTGTGAAAATTCGATTGATGACGTGTAAAATCCAAATACCGTGTGTGAATAATGATTCTGCTTCTCATCAATTTTTTCTTCAATCAGGTAGATTTGACTACGATTGGAATTTAGAAACTTGTTCCATTGTGAGAGATAAGAGAGGGAGAACTTCAAAGACGTTTCTGTTCATCACAGGTTTTGTGATACCGGCGGTAGTGATCGTTGGGTGTTATGCCAAAATATTTTGGGTGGTACACAGGTGAGTGCATAGAACGTATATCAGACGTTCAGTCGAACAATCTGACTCGATACATCGCCTTCGTCTGAAATTTTCATCAGACCTCCTATTTTTTTCCTATTCACCTTTCCAAGCATTCCAAGCAGAAATTATGTTAGATAATCAGTTTCCCAGATGGATAGCTAATTTGTCACTAGTTTGTAATGTTTTGTAAACGAATCTTCAGCGACAAATTGAACGATCCTTTTAGGTCCCTTCCATTACTCTGGTCATACTACTGTGTCCAAAGAGTGAGGTTACATTTGAATGTAAACTCTGCGCGCAAATGTATTTGGGGAAGTGCTCTTATTTTTAGGTTAGATCAAAATATTCATTAGTATTTGATATACGCTTCGTTTTGTAAGCTGCTGAAAGTGCATTTTTCGATCTTTATAATGTCTGCATTTGTTGAGCAAAGAATTTGTATTCGTTGCCGCTGCTGATACGTTAAGGATGGTGCAGAAAGCCTTTGGTGATGAGGCTATGTCGAAAAAAAAATGTTTACGAGTGGTATCAAGAGTTCCAAGAAGGTCGAGAATGTGTCCAAGACGAAAAGCGTCCCGGTCGACCATCAACTCCAACTGACAAAGTTCAAGTCCAAAAAATCAAAGATTTGATGCTTGTAAATCGTCGATTAACAATTAGAGATCTTGCTCATGATGAACTTGATTTAGGAGGATAAATGAAGATTTTTAAAAATAAATGCTGTATCACCTTATTTTTTGGACACAGTAGTATGTATGGGTTATCCATGTAATGAGATAAGCAGTCAAAACATTAAAAATCTAGATACCAATTGAATGTTTGAGCACGAAAGTCAAATTAGCTGTAACATGTCACTTAGTTGTATCTAGTCTTATCTAGTGCATAAATCAGAAGTATAGAAGGTTCAAATAAATCAATGCCTTCAATAAATGGATGAATAATTCTCACTTGTCTGATTTTAATTCATAATTACTCTGCAGTTCCGAGGCAAGAATGAGGAAGCATGCGACTCCCGCAGTGAAATCTCCTCATACTCCCGGAAGGGACATGAGAGAAGTCAAACAAAGACGAAGCGAATGGAGGATCACAAAAATGGTTCTCGCCATATTCCTCAGCTTCGTCATATGTTACCTTCCAATTACTGTCGTTAAAGTCACTGATTCCGAAGTCAGATATCCAGGTAAGGGAATATCCTCGTTATTCTTAAGCCCAAAGCTTCGATCGATTGATTAGAAATCGATAGCGTTACGAGTGTTCCTTTTTTCCATAGAATTCCATGTCCTTGGTTACTTGCTTCTGTATTTTGCATCTTGCGTGAATCCAATTATCTACGTGATAATGAACAAGCAATATAGGCAAGCGTATGCGGGTGTGCTGAGTTGTTCGAGGATAAGAGCAAGTTTGACACCCTACGGCAGTGCAGTACCAGGACAACCACAACAACAACAACAACATCATCACAACAGTCATCATCCAGACTACGGTCAAGGTAACTTCGAGCAACGTCGCGTCGTTACTCTCACCAAGCTCTGAAACGAATGAAAGAACGCGAAGCTAAAAAACGACCTGCACACTCGAGATCGCTCGCTCGATCACATATTCGTAAGTCACGTAAGGGCATCATGTTTCGATCAGCTTCACACAACAATGATTTTCATCAATGTATCGATCATCGCTTGAATGATGCACACACGCAAGCAGATTTGCACTGCTCTCCAATTTAGTTACACTTTTTTTTTTGCATTTTTGAGAAAAATAAAACTCCGTGGACTTCCTGATTCACTAAACATGATGCCGTTTTCTGCTCAGAGGATGGTTAGATTGATAATACAGTTTCCATCGTTGGTTTTCAACTTTTCTTCTACCTCTGAAAACGCGTTTGTCCGAAACTAGTCAACATTCTAGTCAACAAACTCTGCAGTACAATATACCAATAGGGAAATAAACTCTTAATGTTAGAAGTATAAACCTTCGTAGAGAAAATGAATCGTTAATCGTTGTTCATAAATATCGTTTTACTTTAACAATTTGTGATGTTGCTGAATGGGTCTCTGATAGATGTTCTCAGAACATTCAGAAAACTTTTTCTACTTTTTTTTCAACATTCCATTAATGTCCCAGAAACAAGTTTGGGTAGTTTGTTTTGTTGTTCGTGCTAATATCTTTTATTAACTCACGCTTAGAAAGATCTGTAGCATCATTAATGTTGCAAACTGAAATTTCATATTTATCCTACTTTTTCTTCTCAGAACTATGTTGTGCTGCATTGCTATGGAACGCGATAATTCCCTTGGGGAAATAAGCTCATAACTTTTCATTAAATCCCAATTTCTAAAAAATAAATGAAAAATTATGAGATAATTTTCGTGAGGATTATTAAAAGGAAATGAGTAATTCATACTGTCCAAAGCTTTTGAGACAATTATCAATCTATTGTGAATACGTATGCTTGCTTGAAAGATCTTATGTAACAACCGATTGACAAAATTCAATTGGAATGAATCCGAATTTTGCATCAAAATAGACAGTTTTTTGCGCAACCCTCATACGCGTAAAGTATTCTCTGAACGTTTTTACCTAGATAACAATCTGACCTTGCTGCAATCTTGTCAAGCAAGTTTGTGGCAAGGTTGGAGGCAAGTTCGTACAACCTTTACAAGACCAGCCAAATAGGCTCATTGTATGGTAATTTATCTGGGGATCCGACTCCACCGATTTACATCATCCAGAAATGTTTTTCCCAAATTCCACGTGGGGACGATGTATCCCATCGGTGGCGGTACTGTACGGATAGATGTCTTTGAATACTTTCACGAAATCCCGTAGAAAAGTTTTCCCTGTTGATTTATACAAACTTGCAAAATTTCTATATATTTTTCATGTTTTGAGAAAAAAAACACGCGAAAAAATAAGGACATTTTGCAAGGACGAAGATAACTTTCCTGCACGGAGAGAAATGCGGTTTCAAATTTTACTACATTTTGTACTCGAGTAGTGAAAATTAATGCTTAATATTTAATTCCAAAAATCGTTTAATTTGGCGCAACTTCTGGCACAAAGCAGGAATTTTTACTACACTGTGTTGTAAAAATTATACTATGTCACTTGTGCTGTTACTTCAGCACAACATGTAGTAATATTTAGAACCTGTTTCACCTAAGTCTGACTGCCCCTGGGTGTATACCTGTCGGGACAACCTTAGATCAAGCCTACCAACTCTGGGACAGGCTCGAGACAGCACTGGGCCGATGATTGTGCTCACTAGGGTTAACAAATACAATCACAGACGCTTTGAAGGGCTATTAACGGCTCTGTATAGATTTTGATGGGACATTAGCACCCCGTTGGGATTAGCTCACTGTGACGGACGTTTTTCCAGGAATTAATTCCTAAGTGAATATTTGAAAACATTTTATTAGCATGTTCTATGTGTATTGAAAAATATGTGAACATTTGATTTTCGAAGAAACTGTTGAACTCGCTGAGTTACGTCGCTTTGCGCATCCCTGCTCTCCACATTCAAATCAGCAAAATCTCACTATTTCTGCGGTTAAAAGTCCATCGCTAAATGGAATCAATGAAACATCAGTGTACAACCACACGGAGAAAAAGGATTTCGTTATTTTAACGAATCCGTCTTCGCTGAACGGATTAAATAACCTAACGATGACATTTCACTGTGTTAATGAGCTAATTCGTTGTATTTACTAACTGATTCGTTATAATTATCAGTCCTTCGCTAATTTTACGAAGCTTGATTCGCTGAAACAACGAATTACCGTTCACTTCAGCGGACTTGCTTGCTGTCCATATAATAACAGCTAGTTTCGTTAAGACAGCGAAATTCTTGCTATTCCAACGAATTTTTTTTCTCCGAGCACTAGTGATGCAGTTGGAAGTGTTCCTGACTAATTGAATTAGTGAGATTTAGTGGTACCGCTTGAAAAAATTGATTCTGTTTTATACAGAATATATGAAATTTTCATCGATATTTTATACAAATCTATCTATCCTTGAAAGCACAAAGTTTTCTGAACGGTTTTGAAATGTTCTGAAAATATTTCAAATATATTTGGACGTTCTTGGAATATTTTAAAAACCTTTCAGTGCTGTTGGGGCTAAGAACTCTGCAGTTCAGTATAAATTTTCGAAAACTCAGATGTCATTTATAAATTACTCAAGACATTTTATTGTTTCATCTCTTCCTTCCCTAGCAGAAATCACTCTAGTAATTCTGTAGGCCTTGCGAGGCCTCACCAGGCCCTCGTGAGGGACTTGCAAGGCCTCGTAAGGCCTTGTAATTGCCTAGGGAATGACTAGAGTGATTTCTTCTGGGGTTAGTTCGCATAGACGTTCAAACGCCCCGCTCGTGAAAATCATTCCCAATAAACATGAATGTCTTGAAGATCCATTGAGGATATCTTTACAAAGATATCTTCAAGATGTGTCATAAAGGTATCTTGAAGATAACTTCAAGAAATGAAATTGGGATGCCGAATTTGAGATGTATCCAAGATGTCTTGGAAACATCTTCAATGAGATATCTTCGGGGTACATCTCAAACCCAATAAACATTCGATTTCTCAAGATATGTTTTAGATATGTTTAAGATGTCTTATGCGACACTTTTAGATATCTAAAAGATAACTTTTCGTATCTTGAGATATCTTAAACATATCTTACGTCTCTTGAAACGTCCAAGACATGTTTAAGATATCTCAAGATACGAAAAGTTCTCTTTTAGATATCTAAAAGTGTCGCATAAGACATCTTAAACATATCTAAAACATATCTTGAGAAATCAAATGTTTATTGGGAAGTTATGGACCCAGGATATCTTCCACAAGATACCTGGAAGATGCAACAGTTTCATATCTTCACAAAGATATCTTCAAGATGTATTGTAGAGATATCCTCAAGATAACTTTGAGAAATGAAATTAGGATGCCGAATGTAAGATGGATACAAGATGTCTTAAAACTATCCTGATTGAGATGTCTTCGTAATATATTTCAAAGATCCATTTTAGATATCTCGAAGGCATGAAGCCGAGATATTTTTCGGAATAAAATTTTGGAGGAAATTCTTTTTTACAGTTCAGAAGTTTCACACAGAAGAAAATTCTACCAGTTTTGTAACGTTATTATATGACCATAAGTGATAATAGGCCACTATATAACCATATGGCGCATTAGCTCAAGCTGTTAAGACCGAGTCTTTAGGTTGGTAATCGGTTGAATAGGCAAGTTCAAATTATTCCCTTCGAAGGAATACAAATTTTTCAGACAGAAAAAGCATACCTCGAATACTTACCGACAGGAAGTAGAATAAGAATCTTGAAAGAATCTTTTCTTATGCTATTTAAAAATTATTACTTTTGCATTATTATCATTATTCGCAGCATCCTCAATATATCGTAAAGGAATCTTAAAAGTATCTTTGAGACATCTTGAAGATATCTTAAACATAACTTCTAGACATCTCAAAGATGTATGAAATGAGAGTTTGTACGATGATCTTAGTTCCATCTTGCAAAAGGTCCATGGAAGAGATCTCAGAAGACATCTTGAAGTTATCCGATTATGTTGCATAAGACATGTATTATGTAGCTTTAAAACAAATTCACGAAAAAATCTCAAGATATCTCAAGATTCATTCAGATATCTTAAAGATACCTTTTTGTTTATGGGGCCGTCCCTTCGAGTAGAGGATAAAGAGGTAGACGGTTGCCCAACAATGATTTCCACGAGCGGGCCCTGGACGTTCATTTGATCAAACGAAGAAGGAGCGGGTCTTACGTGAATGTTTTACATAATTCTTGAATGATCCCCAGAGCCCTTTATTCTACGAGCTCTGTGCTATATGGGCCCTGTGATTGTTGCACGTGCATAAAATCGTCGGTCACATGATGATAAAAGGTAATACATCTGAAAATGGAAAAACAAAGATTAATGTGCTCTTAAAAAATTTTGAAAACCAACTTTTGTCATTTTTTCGAGAAGACGAAAAATAACAAGTAATATTAATCAAAACGCTAGGGAAAAAACAAAGATGAAACACATAAAAAGTCCATGACTTGTAACCTTTGAGCTTTTTCGAAATCTATGAAATGACCAAACATGTTGCGTTTCATCATGTCACCGACGGAATGTTATTTGGCACTTTTACGTAAACATCAGCTTTGTTGTTGCTTTTATTGTTTTGTTATTCGCATTAATTTTATTATGCATTTTTATAATTATGACCGCACCAAAACATATTATTCAAAGCAATGAGGACTTTGAAAACTTGTTCATAAACTTATTTTCTTCTTCCAGATTATTCCAAGGATTATAGCAGAACGATGGTATCCAGTGTATCTATTGCCATGAATCCTGTGAGAAATCAGTTCGATGAAGAACTTTAAATGTGATAATTCTGAGAACGGTACAAGAGAATAATTGGGGAAATGAGATGGAAATTGAAGGGAAGAGGAGATAAATCAAGTTCCTTCAACGATGATACAAAATAATCCAGATTTCTGTTTATTAGGAAAGAAAATCGACTAATTTTGTACTAATATAATTTGGTTGTAATATCCTGCCCAGCACAACAGTTCAAAGAGCATTATCAATTAATTTATTTTGAACTGTCAGAAACTATAAAGTGCTCGCCTCAGAACTATGTATTGCGAATTGTTGTGTTGTTTGGGATTAATGATGAGCAGAATATAATTACCCAAAGAGAACATGAAGATACAAGGGACAGGATACGAGAGGTCTGTTCAACGTCCGGACATTTGAAGGCCCATTGAATATTCCATGAACGTGAATTCGCGTACAATTGACGTCAATTTAATCTAGAAGGTTTCTCTTCTCTTGGGGAGCAATTCGAACACATTCTATGTATACGAATACTAAATGAAAGATTTGCAGTGAGTGTGAGTTTTCATACTTGTGGGAGTATAATTGAACAATATAATCAAAATTTGGTGCGTAATTTTGTAGCGCCAGAATGTTGTACCCTGCTAAAAATGCCTGACAGATCCACACTTTCAAAAAAAACTAGAACTGGAAAATTTATGTTTATGACGAATTTTTCAGCTTACGTACAAGAAAATTCATGTTCTTCACTTAAATTCTCCAGGAAAAAATACAAGAATTTTCTGATACGTGTACTGGAATTTTCATGATTTGAATGTAATCTTTCAGTACAAATGTACAGGTTAATTACTTCCAGTACGGTACTGCAATTTTCCGGAAGTTTTTTCTTTAGAGTGCATGCGAAATTTCGACCCGCAATTCCCGTACAACAAAAGTTGATGTGCAATCGTTGCTCTTATGTTGTTCACCAAGTTTCCGTAAAGTTGCTGGGAATTTGCTACGCATGTGATTGAGAGTTTCATGAAACCGAGCAACTTCCTAGCAACACTATAACAACTCAAGCTGAAATCCTAGATTTCCAGCATATTGTTGCGCATTTGGCGACGCAACGTCCCTGCGAATCGCTTCAAACTATTGTTGTACGTTTTCAACAATTTTCTGCATACTTGTCACAGCATTTTGCTGTTAGAGTTATCCGATTCTATCTGGTTTTGTCTGGTTTGCACTGTTTGTCTCAGGATGTTCTAAGAACGTCACACGTATGTTCCAAGTACGTGCAAATGTCGCGGTTAGTTGTTCTATTCATGTGCACCGGGCGACGTTCTGGGAACGTATTCAATAAAGATTTTTATAACGTCGTACGAAGCTGCACAAATGTTTTTAAAGGTTATTTTTCATGAAAGTATATGTTGGGAAAGCATTATGAGAACGGTGCAATGCATAGTAGATGAAAACAATGCGTTGAAAACGTATTCAAGGGCATCCAAAATGCAGGTAATCCAAACTTATTGGAGAACCTACTTCCCGGAGACCAAAACACACAGAATCAAGTGCATGTTTTCAAAACGTTCACAGAACTTTCTGTACTGTCTGGACTGCAGTTGATGTACATGCCAGACACAATCCAACAGGACCTGTCAAATTCCATTCGAAATCTTGACCGGCTTTGTCTGAAACGGGACAATATTCAATCAAAATCCGACAGAAATTTTTTTTTCTCTCTTGCCTGACATTTTAAACAGGATATATGAACTATGCGCAGTACATAGATAACGTTCGATTACTGTTTGGGGTATCGGGACCAGTTTGAGGATTCTTTTTGAACTCTCTTTGCGGAAGATTTTTGCCTACTATTATTATATCATTAGAACAATTAAATGCAGGAAAGGTGTAGCTTTTTCAAAACAAACTGAAAAATGTAAACCGATTAAAACATTGGCTGCTGAATAATGAGTTTCCACTCATTGAAGTTTGAGAAAATACATTAATATGTGGATAGATTGAAAAAATACCAAAGGCTCGATTGTTTTCGAAAATACGAAAGGATCGAGGAGGAAGAAAAATCTTCGAAAATGTAGAAATTTACTGTGAACCATATTTTGTACATAGAAAAATCAATGAAATGCTAATCTATTTTACAAGAATTGAAAACCTCCACAACAAACCCTCACAGCACTCGGATGTTTTTAAAACGTCCTAAAAGCGTTCGAACGTATTTGAAACATTTTCAATAAGGTTTTTCAAAACGTTCGACGAACTTTGTGCTGTTAGAGAACCTCCCACCAGGACGAATTAGGGTGAACAGAAAAATGTGATTCTTATTATATCAGTAGAATTAAGGAATGTGTTCTGAATATATGAATTATACATAATTCTGAAAATTTATTCCACTTGGGTAGAGATTTAGGGAGTCATATATATCCCTGACTATCATATAACGTGAATAATAACTACAGAAGTAATCGAACAACAAGCAGGATCTGTTTGTTTTTGTCCAATAGAACAAGCAAGGAAAAACAAGATGTACACGGAAAGAAAGATTGGTTAAAATCACTATTTAACTTGTGAACCCATTTGTTCCGTCAAAATAACAAATTTTTTCATTGATTCAATCAACTCAGAACCAGAGAGGCAAAAGGGGGCATGTGCTCCGGGCGTTAAGAAAAAGGGGCGCTCTCGTTGCAGTTCGCAAAATCAGACATTTACGTTCTGATGAACTGAAACTTTATTTATTGCACAAATGGGAGATGAATATTTGATGACAAGATATCGTTGCATTTTACTCTCGATTATATTAAGCAACAATTCATCCAGCGAGGGGTCCTCCAAGTCACTGTGAAATAAATTAAAGTACTCGAATGGACAAATTTTCAGAGTTATATATAATTTGATATATTTCTCGCATAACTTATACAGAGTTAAATATGAATTATATATAATTTGGTAAATCTTCCGAATCTAGGAGGCACCGTGATTGAGTTGTACCCCCTATTAACAAATATCTTACATCCGGCTCTGAATTGACTTTAAATAACTCCTCCAAGAAACTAGTTGAATCAATAAAAAATTGTTATTCTAACGGAAAGAAAGTAAAGCGCTTAAAAGTTGAATAGTTATTTCAACTGATCTTTTCTTCCGTTTAGCATTGCATCAATGCCATCCAAGTAGTCAATTAAGTACATAGAATGAAAATGTTGAATACAAAAATAATGTTCTTCATTGTTACTATGTTTTTTAAATCAAATATTATATTAATAATTTAAAATCATCAGATATTTATACGATATTTATTATTTATATATATATGAATCCCAAATAGCATAGAAAAATTTTTTGTATATTTTATATAACTCTCGTGCCACTTGCGGATATAAATCCTTCATATTTGATCTCTTTAGATCTGAATCAGGGTGAGGAAAAACTTTGACAAATCCCTGCGGACTATCTCATCGGTGGAATCAGTCAATAAAATTAGGCAATTAGTATTCTCCCTTGAATCAGATTTACAGATCTGTCGAAGAACCTGACAACATTATATGTCATTTCATCTCATGGGGGCAAGTTGATCAGTATCTCTTATGAAATTATTTATTTGACTGATAAGTGAACATTGCCATGTTTGAATATATCTATAATCCATATTATTTTGCGATAAATTGTATAATGAAATATAAAAGGAATCGAAACAAGACCTTCCAATGTAATATCAGAAAATTTTAGACATCCTACTACAGCAACCGATTGTTCTAACTTTTGAATCAACGTTGCTTGAGCTTAGTTGCTCCAATCGTTTCGGCCGAGAGCTCTACGGCCGACAGTTTCTACTTCATATAAATCATAGAATCAGGACTGGGGTTTGATCTCCCAGGCCTCCACGTAATAGGGGCCCCCTTCAGCTTATGAAGCTTCATAATTTTTCAATATAGTTTTTATGAAAGTTATATATAATATTGAGGGAGTTGATTCAATGATAATGGACATCCACAACTATAAACCCGCCCCTGTATAGAATATTTAAAACATTCTGATATTATTTGGGTTCATTAGCATGAATAATTTATGAATAATCTGTCTTATTGTATAACGCTATCCAAAATTGTAATAGATATTTTATTATTTTAATACAAACACCAAAGCCATTAAAATATTTGTAAATATGAAACGTTTTTGAGATTTTAATTGTTATATTCATATTTATGTATATACTTCAACTGATGTAGTGAAGAATATGAAAATTATTCATAACCACAAACATATATTGTCAATAAATTTAACCTTTTCCGAACATAAAATTCACAAAATTAGAAAAAAAATTCAGTTGGAGCAAGTTAAAAAGAAAATTCTACACCAAAAGTGTGAAAAATAAATCACAGTATCCGCACACCGTTGAATTATTCAATAAAATTGAATTTTGGTCAGAATTATATTGTTATTGTTGTAAAATAATGTACATATCGATACCCACGTTTTAATACGTCGTATTCCACCAAATTTGAGAAATTCATGTTTCTTATAAATGATATCATAGACATCCTGTGCTCCTGTTTCCTGAAAAATTTTCTCAAACTGGGATCCGACGTATTAGAACGTGGGTATCGATATTTATTCCAGCTTTGAATATAATAAAATCTTATTGTCGATATTACCGAGCAGTATAAATGATGAACCATCTATCTGTGTATGAAGATTTTTTTCACATCATGAGAAAGCATCAAGAATTGCAACAATTGAATTTTCTTCGAGTAGAAGACTCTTTGCGAAGTTTAACAGAATCTTTTATACCGCCATCAATTTTTACCCTCAGTACGTTTTCAACCAAATATCGCATAGCTTCATCTACGGAGTTAACATGGTGAAAAAAAATTGCATCATAATAGAATTTCAGGAAACTTTGAAATATGCATCGAAAATATATTTACCGATGTTTGTGTTTTCCTTGGCTGAAGTACCATACCATGCCCCAATATTATGTTCTCGACAGAATTTAGCTATTCGTTCATTGGATACCGCTACGTGTCGAATGTCACATTTATTCGCTAACAAAACCACAGGAATATCGGAGCCGTCTGGTAATGCTACTTTTTCTCTAAGATCTTTCAACCATTTCTCCATTGACTGAAAAGTTGCCACTCTTGATATGTCGAAGACCAAAGCAGCCGCCACTCTACAATTATATCAATTGCTGATTAAATCAGGCGCTGTTTATCAACAATTCCTTTCTATACAGAGTGCCCCAGAATTCACCAATCGCGTTTCTGTGGCATATTCTGCAACCAAAATGCAATAATTTCCTGTTTGGAAAAATTTACATACTTGAGCTTGGCACTATTCGCTAGGCTGGAAGACAGCGGATTTCTGAGCAAAAAATTGAACTATTCTGTCATTGTTCGTTTTGGAGCTATAACGATTTGAAGTTACTGAACTCTGATTGCTTGGACTTCCAAAAATTTCAAATCGCTATAGCTCTGGAACACACAATGATAGAATAGTTCAATTTTTTGTCAGGTTCAAGTATGGAGAACACAATGCTCTCGAGTTATTTGGATTTTGAGAAAAATATAAAAATGTTCATATCTCAAAAACTGGAGCCTCAAAAAAATTTGTTTCAAACGGGAAATTATTGCATTTTGGCTGCAGACTATGCCACAGAAATGCGAATGAAGAATTCTGAGACACTCTGTATATTTGGCATTGAGAAGAAGCAAAGAAAATTAATATAATTACGCATATTTGTAATACACCCTCGTCATATAGCCGAATCTCTCATGGCCAGCGATGTCCCTAGAAATCAGATGTCAGAGCCTGTGTTTGGCAATATAGCGATTATTTAATTTTCACTATCGTTTTCGATTCTATTGCTTTTACTTGGATCATTTTGTTCAAGATATATCCTGTTGTTTAAGATTCTTCATCGATAAAAATGAAGGGAACGGCATATTGATAGGTAAATAACTGATATAATTAAAAATTTTTTGTTTCAGTACCATAATTGTAAATTTATCTTAGTGTGTGGATCCCAATCGAGTGTTTTTATGGCGAAATCGGCTCCTATTGTGATCTTATAATTTGAAGAAAATTTTCCTGAAAATAATTTATACCATCAAAACATGGGTAGTGATATTTTATTGAATTTATATAAAATTTCTATCGTTTCTGTATAGATTAGCATATGATAGAATCAATTTTGTATAAATGTTGTATCACTAGACAATTTCAGTAACGGATTTCATATAAAAATTGTATACAAATTCGAATTCTATATGTTACTTCGATTTTCACGTTAAGGGGAGGGTCTGATCTAGCGATTCCAAAATAAGGTGATTTTCTCGAATTGTTTTTCCATGGAAGAAAGTAAATAAAGAACTCGGGGGTTTTCACACTTGTTAATTGAGTCTTTGAGGACACGAACAAATTTTTTTCAGTAAAAAAAAACAGTGATCAACCGAGCGCCACTATAGCACTTACAAAAATTATCAGAAATCAAAAATCCAAAAATTTTTATGAAATATATTATATTTGTTGGAGGTTGTAGCAATAAAACCAATGAAAATTCAAAAATTGAAAAAATGACAGACATACAAACTTTTGGTGGCGTTTTTTCACCCTTTTTTCGCTCTTTAAAAAGCTATAAAAAGAAAAAGGAAGGGAAATGTGATCTCCATTCAGGTTTATCTTCCAATAAATTCAATCAGCTTCAAAATAAAACAAAAAAGAGCGATTCATTCGATAGTTTTTGAAATATCGTGGAGCCAAACTTGAAAAACATGGTTTCGAGAAAACCACCTTTAGAGCTTCGGGATACGAATGTTTGAACTTGTGAACATTTTTTTCATGTACTTCAAAACCCATTCAATGAGTTTCGAATAACTCGAGTTCTTAATTTACTTCCTTCTTAAGAAAAAAAAATTCGAGAAAATCACCTTATTTCGCAATTCGCTTGATGAGAACCTCCCCTTAATTCACGTTTTTGTATTAGATTCAGAAACAGGTACGGAAATGAACAGGTATCGTTACCTTCTGTATATCTTCTGACCAAAGCTGTTTTACCTGAAAAAGTTGAATCCATTTAGTTTTCGAAACAAAACACTTACAATTTCTGTTCTTACATTCAGTTTTACTGACTAAGTATTATACATTTGCATATAAATAAACAAATTCAACTGCTATTCATTATTTTTTGTGATCATAGTCTTGGAGATAGGTAAAAACAAAAACATTCATAGATAACAATTTTCATTGAAATACACTTCTTACTTTTGAAAATTGAAAATTTTATGTTAGAAACAGTGAACTTCAAACGTTCGAAATTCTATTGAAATTGATAAAATTGAAACATTGTTTTTGTTTCAATTAACAATACCCTGCTGATAAAATTCAGATCAAGTATCGTTCAAAGTTATGATGAGGCTTTTAAGGAATGTTTTCACTGAAATAATTTTCAACAAAATTTTCCACCTTTCAACCGACCGTGGAATGAAACTCACAAATTTGTGTCTGGTAACTGATTTTAATGGTTCAACAAATGCACACTTGTACTTACCAACTCCATAATCTCCCATCACAAGGAATTTAAAAAGTAACTCCTTACGGCCCATGTGCGAAAGGATAACATCCGAATCCCTTCGAGGTTTTGGTGGAAGACTCATAATCCAGTTTCGTATATTCTGAACAAATGTAAATAATAAGCGAATTAAAATCATCATTTCCCTCGAAGTCTCGAAATCATCAATAATTTGACGGAGAATGTCGCATATGAACAGTCACTTTTCAAGTACATCGATTATAAACATCAGAAGAAACAACAAGTTTTGACCTCAGAGGTCAGTTTCATTCGTCCCTCAACATCCAAAAGAATTCTGACGAACGATTCCGTGCGACAGTTTTATTCATTCGTCTTATAAGCGATATATTTGAGGATAAATAAAAACTTCTGGAGAAAAAAGAATATATCTCTTTGGAATATAGTGAACCGTTTTTTTTCCTGTTTGAAATATCACAATACTTTCTTACTCTTTTTCTTATGAATAGATTGTCGTAGTTGGTGTTGGATGGCGCATCATGAATGCATGAACTTTCTTCATTGATATGGACACCTTCAGCTGAATCCGATATAAGATAAGCAGCTTCTGTCGATACGACATATTTTCCTTGACGGCTTTGGATATATATGTGTATATACGTATGTGCATATTATACACATATATATTTTCATATAATGAAAGAAGAGATAATCATGGTTGTATAGGAAGGAATATAACGATAAATTGTTACAAGATTGGTAGACTCTTCATAAGTTCGATTTAAATATTTTACTTTGATATTTAATCTTCGGATGAATGCAAAGTATGCTTGGTGTAGATGAATCACGGTGTTTTGAAGTCAAACATCTTTCCGTTGTACAGCATTTTCTTTTGCCACACTTCAAATTTGAATATACAAAATTGAAAATGCGATTAAAAACACTTTTCGAACAGAATTATTCAAAATGTATTCAAAATTTATATTTTGTGCATTAAAAATACATTTGGAATATACAAAATGTATTTAAAAAATACTTGTATTTGTCAGAAAAAGATTTTGAATACTTTACATGCTGAAGAATGCATTTCGGAAGTAGAGCTGAAACTATAATCTGATTCAATGTGATTTTATATAAAATTGGTATCAAGTTTGTATAAATTTGTATAACAACTTGATACAAATTTTATATAAAATCACATTGAATCATTGAATGAAACCGACGAAACTTAATTTTACCAGTTTCGATGCAAGATTCGTTACGTCAATGTATACAGCTTCATTTAAAGAATGAAGTGGAAGAGAATTTTTCAAAATATTTTTTCGATTTTGAACTCTAAGGTTTATTCAAAACTTTTGTAGTCTCGAAAAAGGCTTGTCTCGTCTAGTTTTGGTCTTGAGTGGAGGAAAATTGTTTCATGTCCTGGATGCAATCAATTTCATCCTCTCAGACGTGTTATTTTTAACCCAGACAGCACAAATGATCATTTTGAATTCACAAAAACTTCTGAAAGAACTTCTTGAACAGTCCTCGTTATGATAGTAAAAATGAATTCAATATGAACTCAGTGAATTCAAAATGTATGTTGAATGCCTAAATAGTTCTTCATGAATTCGTGATATGAATTCTTTCTGAAGATTAAGTTATTCGTCAAGAGTTCATTTTGAATTCAAACTATTCATAATGAATTCATGTTCACTGTCATAACGGGAGCTCTTTGCAGGGACTTTTGTGCTGTATGGGAACTATTCCTTGCCCACACGTGACTTGATATGCAGGTTTGTCTCTAAAGATCGTAGAATTGAATGGTATTTATTATTCTTAAATTTTGCTCAAGAGTCTCGAGTCCACCTCTAAGCCCCAGCCGCATTTTCTTGTTATATGGGTTGTCATCAACGGATAATTTTTATTTCGAATAAAATCAATGAATTCAATTTTTTTTTTATTTTTTATTATATGAAGTATACAATAACGCATGGAGTAAAATGCAAAAATTGAAGGATGTAAGCTGAATCAATGGATAAAAATGAAATATTGAAATTCATGGATACGTTAACCATCGTTTTGGATTTTCAATGGTCAATAAGTCAATATCTTCTTGCGTAAAACCTTTGATCAACATTTTTGGGAGCACGTTATTTAGAATATGTGAATATCCGTGGCCTCCAAAGGGAACCTGGAATGTTAATATAAAATCTTAAACGCTCCTCAACTTTGTTTTTCAGAAAATGTTTGCTAATGTTGGCAGAGGTTCTGTTCTTTCTTTGTTTCTTTTCTATTACAAAGAAAGAGAGGAGAAAAAAACATACTCATGAGTAGCACAAAAGTTCAACAAACATTTTTTTGGAATGCATAAAGGATTCTTAATATCAGAACTGAACTCTTCGTATACTTTTTCGAATCTGATGTGATGTATGGGTGAATCAATTCTAGAAGCATTCCATTCTTAAATTATGATATGAGAATCCGGGGAAAAAAGTTTAGATCTGACCAAATCTGAACAGATCTAATCAGAACTGAAAAACTACAATTTTAGCTTGTATTTGTCAACAGACATGTTCAAATTTGAATTCATACATGGAAAAATCATGCTCATCAAGATTAAATGTGATTTTCAATTCAGATCTAGTCAGATCTATTGAGACCTGAATAGATCTGAATCTGATCTTGTGAGCCAACATTCGGATCTAATCGGATCTGATGAGATCTAAATAGATCTCAACTTTTTTCACTATTTTAGATCAATTTAGAATTGGAAAACAATGATGCGGCAAATTTGTTTATTACGAAAACTTACTCAGTCTGAATGAAATGATTAAAGCGTATTATAACCAAATTTATCGATAATGATAAGCAAATATTATATGATATGATGCATCATCAAGTTTATACAGATTACAAATGGTTCAACGATCCAAGATGGTCTTAGATTTTTTCCCCAAGTAGTACAAGAATGTTTGCAATATTCTATGAACATGCACAGAATATTCTTGCATATTTCAATATTCTATGGACATCTATAGAATATTCCAAACATCCTTGTGCTACTAGGGTGAGTTCGTATTGAAACTACAATTTTGTACCTATTTTTGACGATTTTGAATGAGTGAGAGAACTTGCCCCCCAAGGTGTTGGAAAGTGTTTTCGCAAATTACATGACTGCAAATAACACTGTTTTTCAACAACATGCCTATGAAATCATTAGATTTATTTATACCAGATTGTAGTGGCAGCTTCAACGAGTAAAATGGTACCTCAAACTTCTTGAAATATGCAACAGGAAAAAATACAAAAATCGACGAAAAAAACAGTGGGCGAACATGTCTCACCCTCTCCTGACTTTTACATTCAAAAAGCGCGAATAGACTTTCAGGGTAGTCATCCGCATTTGAGTAAATTGTCGAATTAGTTTATTGATTTTGCAGCTTTGACGTTTCGATTGGGCCTTCACACGAGACTCGCGTCAAAGGAAGATAAAATAGTTACCAATGGTTATTTCAACCTCTTGTAATATCAAGATAATCAAGATGATTTGAGAGCATAAATGGAATCAACGGAATGGGGTGGAACCTTGATCATTCAAACAAAATTAGCAGAGATATATGTCGAAATATGCAACGAGAACTACACTGAGTTCAATACCGAGACTAGTTTCGAGACTGAAAGAAAATATCTCCCACATAACAATTTTGAATCACTCTTTTGGATCATTCTGAAAGATATCTTAAAGAATTCGAACAGATGTCTTATGAAAAACCAAAAGATATCTTTTGGAAGTCTTCATGTGAGATGTCTTTAAGTGTTTCATAAGACATCTTTTAGAATTCTTTAAGATATCTTTTAGAATGTTCCGGAGAAATTCCTCAAAATTGTTATCTGAGCTTAGTTATCCTCTGCGATGAGATCGGAATTCCATGTGATTTTGTTACACGTCAGGTAGAAGCTTGATTCCATTCAAAATTTGTATGTCTCAAATTCTTATAACAGTGAATATAGATGATTTTTCGAATTAAGACGAGTGTCTCGTGTGTTGCCCTATAGTTTGGGTCCTAATCCAAAATTTCGTTGATTGGTTCAAATCCGAATGATTTGTCAATACTTCGATATCTTCTTTTGCCATCCCCAGAAACTGGTCGAAACCTCAAAATTTCGAAAAAAACCATGACTACGCTTTTTTTATCAGTCACCGAGAATCGAGCACGGATCACATAACCTTGAAATTCAATACACTTTGAATTGCTAGAACATCCATAGTGGAAAAATTTTGTCAAACGGTTCTCAGATAACACACAAGAATCCCAAATGAATTCTCAAAGAAGAACTCTGTAGAAGCTCTTGAAGAGTTTCAGAACGAATTCGATTTGTCAGATATTTGCGAGTTCTGTTGAAATTCTATCAGCCTTCTTTGAGATTTTTAATGGAACTCGCAAATTTTTTATGAATCGAATTCTTTTTGAAACTTTTGAAGAACTCTTTGTATTTTACAAGCGCTTTTAGAGATTTCTCTTTCTAGAATTCTTTTGGAATTCTTATGTGTTATCTGGGTTTTGATATTCCCAGCCAGCACAGCAATGAAGATTAACAATGAATTCAGTATGAACTCAATGAACTCAAATAAATGAAAACGTATTGAATGCCCGAAGAATTCATGATGAAGTCTCGATATGAGTTCTTTCTGAATATTAAATTCCCGAAGAGAACATGAAGCTTCAGCGAACGTTCAGATTAGATCTGTATAGATCGAGCCCGAGGTGGTTCACCAAAGCTAACTTTTAGATTCACAAACGTTTGACGAAGGTTTTACGAAAATTGAAATGTCCATCTCGAAATACTTTCAGGAAACGTAGATGGAACGTTCGTTGAAGGTTCATCGAAGGTTTGATGAAGCTTCGTAAAAATATCTTATCATAAATTGATAAAAGTGTATAGATACTTTTATGAAGCTTCATCAAACTTTCGATGAACCTCCAACGAACGTTCTATCTATGTTTCCTCAAAGTATTTCGAGGCGAACATTTCAACGTCCGCAGAATCTTCGGCAAATGTTTGTGAATCTAATCTGAACGTTCGTTGAAGCTTCATGTTCCCTTCGGGTTGTTCATTGAGACTTCATTTTCAATCCATTGAATTCAAACTCATTCTTAGTCGCATAACGGGAGTTCTTGGCGGGGACTCTTGTGCTGTCTGGGTTCCCTGGTGGAAATTCCAATTTTGAAAGTTTTCCAGAAATGCTCAGAATATTTTCAGAAAGTTCCAGAATTATTCTGAATTTTATAGAGACTTGCAGAGATTTACAGAGAATGTTCAAATTTCGAAAGTTTTTCAGAAATTCTCAGAGAAATATTTCCACCAGAGTTGTGACGTTTTTATTGAATTTTGTTGAAAGCGATGTTGAATATTGCTGAATTCCATTCAGTTTTGGCACAACTCCTTGAAATGATTGACTGACAGAGTTCAACTAATAAAATCATCCCATACATCACTGTGATTAGATGTGTCACGAATAAATATTTTCACCAACCAATCGATGTTTCGTATGAATATCATGGCTCATCAACACTCGGTTCAATTTTCCTTCATCTCGCAATGATTCGATTTGTTTGATACGTTGTGCATCGGATGGCATATCGAGTTTAGGATTGAATTGATAAAGTGAGCATTCGGTCCCAAATAAGTCAAATTGACAGTAACATTGAAATTCGCTCGCAAATTCTAATAAAGTTTCTGTCTTTGGCAATGTACCTGCAACGACATAATAATAACTTATTGAAACAGTACATTTGTTTTTGATTATAAATCAACAAAAAAACAACAAATATCTTATGTATAAATTATCGGTAAGCTAGTGGCGGATTGATGTAACTTTTCATTGACTTTGATTCGAATTTTTCTCATATCAAAACTCGATTAGGTGGCTTTTAATTATATGATCCCTGATAACACACAAAGAATTCGTTTTCCAGAACAGGAATAGAATTCTTCAAGAACCCTTTTCGAACTGATGAATTCATGAAGAGCTCTGGAGGAGTTCAACGTTGGGGACATTACCGAGTTCTTGGAGAGCACTCAAACAATACTTTCAGCATTCTCAAAGAACTCGGTAATGTCTCAGAGCTCTTCATGAATTCATCAGTTCAAAAAGAGTTCTTGAAGAATTCTATTCTTGTTCTGGAAAAAGAATTCTTCGTGTGTCATCAGGGATTTAATTACTTACCTACACAGGACGCCCACCCCGGGAAAAAATGATCAGATCTGACCAGATCTAAATTTTGGTCAGATCTAAACAGATCTATTAAGATCTGAAAAACTGCGATTTTGGCTTGTGTTTGTCACAATATATGTACAAAATCAAATTCATATACAGACAGATATCACAAAATTTCTGACAATTGAACCACCAATTGCTCATTAAGATTTAATCTAATATTCAATTCAGATCTAACGAGATCTACTCAGATCTAACCAGATGTGCCAAGATCTGATCAAATCTACTGAGATCAAATCTGAACAGATCTAATCTGATCCTTTGAACCAGATCTGACCGAAAATCAGATCTACTCAGATCTAATGATTTTTTCCTGGGACGTCGTCTCTCCGTGGAATTCAGGGAGAAAAAAGGGATCGGTGGATACAGCGTGGCACGATGGAGAAACAGCGTAGAGGCAATGGAGAAATGTCTGCCCGAAAAAACGGCCCGGACATTTCTCCATCGCCTCTAAGTTGCTTCTCCATCGTACCACGTAATATCCACCGCTCCTTTTCTTCTCCCTCAATTCTATGGAGATGCGAAGCAATTCTTCGACGACTGTCCTGTGTGGGTACATCCCGACTAGAAATTTGGTCGGGCAAACCTCAGGGCCTTATGTTACCTTATAAGGCCCTTACTTTTACCTCACCAAATTTCTAGTCGGGATGTTTGATAAAGCGGTTATATCAAAAGTTGGATCAATCCATCGCTAGTTTCAACTTCTTTCTACAAGATTATATGAAGGTTTTGTAAAATCTCCAATTACATCGAATAATAATCTTACGTTCAGTATGAGAGAGAATAGCCTTTCGCGCATCACCGCCGGCTTCTTGATAAATCCTCATTATTTCAAATGGAGCGTCTGGATTTCTTCCAGGATGGAAACTTACGGGGCATCGAAGTTGGGCTTGTGCTTCCGCTGTTGCTTTTATCGCCTTCTTTTCGAAATCTGAGTGAATTTGAATAATTTGAGCATACATTGAACCAACCCAGCCAGCACAAAATGATCAATTTGAATTCATAAAAGATCATGAAGACTGCTTGAAGACTTCTCAAACAGTCCCCGTTATGCGACTAACAATGAGTTCAATATGAATCTATATGAGTTCAAATGAACTCTTAATGAACAACTTAATGATCAGAAAGAATTCATATCGAGACTACATAATGGATTCTTTCTGAACATTAAGTTCTTCATCAAGAGTTCATTTTGAATGCACTGTATTCATATTGAACTCATCGTTAGTCGCATAACGGGAGCTCTTTGCGGGAGCTTTGGTGCTGTCTGGGAATGTTGTAAATAAAATAAGTGACGAAGAATGCAATGAACAATTGGAATTTAATTCTTCATTGAAATTCGTTTCAATTGAGAATTCAATTTGATTCCCAATGAGAATTTTCTTTGATTAAGAATGAAAATTTAATTCTGAATTGAAGTCTTTCTCAATTAACAATTAAATTTAGGGTTACCAGACGTTCTGCTTTTGAGCTAGTTGTCCTGCCGTCCTGATACTTTCCCAAAATTGCCCAAAATGTCCTCCCAGATAACACACGGAGAATTTTTTTTCAAGAGCAAGCAGAACTCTTCAAGAATTCTTTTCAAACTAATTAATTCATAAAGAGCTCTGGAGGAGTTCAATCTGTCGGACATTAACAAGCTCTTTGAGAATATCAGAAGTATTGTTTGAGAAACAATGCTTCAAATTAACAAAGAACTTGTTAATGTCCGACAGATTGAACTCCTCCAGAGCTGTATATGAATTCATTAGTTCGAAAAGAATTCTTGAAGAGTTCTATTCTTGCTCTTGAAAAAGAATTCTGCGTGTATTATCTGGGCTGTTTCCCACCTTTTGGTGAAGAAAAGTTGGTTTTTTCAATTTTTGGTAAAACTCTTGTCGTGAATGAAGCGTACGCGTGATACTCCAGCAGAAATGATCGATGGATGATTGGACTAAAATTTTGTCCAATCACGTGTTTGTGTTTCTCGTCGTGTTACACAAGTACACAAAAAACTAAAATATCGTATCGAAAATGTCTGTTCGTTAATTGCAAACCCAGTTTTCTATCAAAAAAAGTCCTGCTTTTTGTGTCCGACCGTCTGGTCCCTTCAATTTGAATTCTTAATTGATTCAAAATCAAGCAATAAGTATAATAATTGGTTTCTGTGATGTTTTCTGTTTTTTTCTCAATTAACAAATACAAAAGATCACAAGAACAACAAAAAATCAATCAATCATTGCTGGATTCTAAATCAATTAAATTTATTTGTTCATTGAAAAGAATTACAATTAGGAATTAAATTTAATTGTTAATTGGAAAAGATCTCAATTATGAATTAAATTTTTATTAATAACTGCCCAAGCAGCAACAGAATTTATAATGAACGTTCATAGAATGTTCAAATGAGACTATTTTAAATATACTTAGAACGTACATGGTACATTCGAAATGTACGATATTCATTCAATCGACGTTCGATTGACGTACCATCGTATATTCGATGAATATGCATAGCACCTATGAAACGGTCGCATTGGAATGTGCATAGAACATATTTCGCATATTCGAAGAACGTTCATAGTATATTCTGATGCTGTTTGGGTGAACGTCAATTCAATTGAGTTTGAATTGGATTCCTTCCGAAGGTACATTGAATAAAATTCAACAATTCTCAACTGTGAATCAAAATAAACTTGAAGTCTACCTTCTATTGGCCAAGTACTTCCCACTTCTCCGATGAATCCTGTTTTCACATCAGGGCTTTCGATGCATCCAACTGTCATTTCTTTAATAATTATATCATACATTTGTTCCTGAGATAAATTCAAAGTTTCTGAATTTTGCACGGCTGCTACATAATGTCCTTTTGAAAAAAAAATCAAATTCAACATTTTTGCATTTTCATCGTGGAAAAGTATAATTGAAGTAAATATGATTCACCAGTTCCAGCTATGATATTGATTCCAGTCTCTTGGCTAACCTTTTTCATCAATGGTATGTCACGTTTCAAACCATGATTGCTATTCTCTACTATGGTTCCACCACCAAATTCATGTAAAAGCTTGATATCCTCGAGAACGGCTATTCCTGACTCAACGTCGTTGAATGCCACATTATACTTGCTACTATACCTAATAACATTAGAATCGTTTTCTGGGATGAAAAAATCATTTATCGTGTCATCTCTATTTTAGAGAATTGGATGAAATCCGGATCGAACCCGGATAGATCTGGGTTTTTGTGCAGTTTCATCCGGGAACAGAGCCGGCTCAGGTGCTTTGGATACCTAACTTGAGGTGTCGAATTTTAGATGAATACATGATGTCTTAAAAACATCTCAAATGAGATATCTTTGGGATACATCTCGAAAATTTCTTTTAAAAATCTTGAAGTTATGAAGTTAAGATATCTTTCGCAAGATACCGGAAAGATGCAATGGTTCCGTATCTTCACAAAGATATCTTCATGATGTATCGTAAAGATATCTCGAAGATAACTTTCAGTAATGAAATTAGAATGCCGGATTCGATATTGATGCAAGATATCTTAAATATATCCTTAAGATATCTGAATGGATCTTGGGATATCTTCGGATTTTTTCGTAAAGTTATCTTTAAGATGCATCAAAGATGTCTTATGCAACATAATTGGATAACTTCAGAGATATCTTCTGAGAATCTTTCGCAAGATGGAATTAAGATCATCGTACAGACTTTCATTTGAGACATCTTTGAGACGTTTTTATGATATCTTCAAGATATCTCGAAGTTATCTCCAAGATATCTTCAAGATATTTCAAAGTCATCTCTAAGACATCTCAAAGATACGTTGAGAATCTTTTTGCACCATATTCAAGATGCTGTAAACAATGAGAATGAGAAAATAATGATTTTTAATTAACATACAGAAAAAAAGATTCCTCATATCATTATACTGTACTTCCTGTCGGTTAATATTTGAGGTATGCTTCATCTGTCTGAGAAATTTTCATGCCTTGGAAGAGATTCGAACCTGTCTACTCAATCTATCACCTACCTGAAGAACCGGTTTCAACAGCTTGAGCTAACGCCTGTTATGGTTATGTAGTAGCTTATTATCACTTAAGGTCATAACATTATACAACTAGTAACATTTTCGTTCGTCTAAAACTCCTCAAAATGTATTTCATGAAAAGATCTGGGATTTTCGAGGAATGAATCCAATGTGTATATTTCAGAGAATAATTTAAATAACCAAGATAAACCAGGATCAAACACGGATTGAGAATAATTGTACATGAATTCCGTTGACTCATTCCTGAATGAACCCGGCGATACATTTTCGTTTTTCGCATCGCTGTCCCCGGACACTAGTCGAATAACCATTTACCCTAGATAGAATCCGAATAAACCCAGATTAAATGCCGATTGAGAGTAATGAATGAATTTAGGTGACTAATTCCCGCATTACTCTTCGACATATATTCTTGTTTTGCTTTGCAGTTTCCAGATAACACACCCGTATAAAAAACGTATCTCCGAAAACATTCTCAGATTGATCCGAATGAACTTGAATACATGTCCGTTTTCCACTTCGCAGTCCTAACACCCGAATAGACCCATATATACGCCCAAAACGGAGAATCTTCCAGCACTGTTTGAAGTCTTAAACTGTGCTTACTCCCGAAAGATATCTTTCAGAAATTTCTAAAAGGTTTCTGGAAACGTTCTTGAAGATATCTTTTGGAAGTGAGAACAGTTAAAGAACAGTTTAAGACTTCTAAAAGATGTCTATTCATGTTGCATAAGACTTCTTGCATTGTTCTTCATTATTTCTGAAGATATCTTTTAGACAACGAGTGCTATGTGGGGATATGCTGTTTTGTTCGAACCAACGTGTTTATGATATTTTCATCTACTTACGGATATTGCTGTATATATCCACGATTTTTCAATGTAATTTGTCCATCAAAGAACCGTTTCAACTGACTTGGCGGTGGTGTATAAAAAACATCAAAATCCAATGCCAGATGTTCATGCGTTAGGATTCTTCCCAATTGAGTAACTTTTTGTTCTCCGAGCACTAACAAAAATGAAATAAAGACGCTATTTTCATTTATGATTCACACGATGATTCTAAATGAAAAATTCTTTGATCAATATTTCCGACCATCAGTGAACTTCTTTTGCTTATCATGCATATTTTTATATCAAAGTTCTTCATATTTCCTCAGTGAATTGCTGAATTTTTATAAAAGGGTCCACTGCGTACCCTGATGAAAAAACGTTCATTGAATCCCACTCACTGATACAAACCTTGCAACCCCGGCTGAAAATGCCGGAAAGATTCGCAACAAAATGCACGGAGCAAAATGCAGGTCGAAAATATAGTCATATTTAATCAAAATTCGAGAATATTTCTTGAAATCTGAGAGTTTCCCGCAAACATGACTGCAGGCGTTTCAAAGGGCCAGTGATGGCTCTGCAAAGGCATTGGAGGACCATCATCGGGCCATTGATCATTGTTTGTAGGGTTGTTCTTAAATGCATAATACAGATATACGATCCACTTTTTTGTGAAATTGTATTCGAAAAACAATTTCACAAAAATGAGAACCGTTTTATCTTTATTATGCATTTAAGAAATACTCTTAGATTTTAAGAAATATTCTCCAATTTTTATTAAAGATTACTATATTTTCAACCTGCATTTTGCTCCGTGTGGAACAGACACCGCCATAAAATGGAAGAACAGCTGTTTCTTTCCGTTTCGTGACGGTTTTTGTCCCAGTCTCTTTCCGAACAGTTCCGACATTTTTAATAGGGGGTCCGATAAATGATCACCCTGCTAAAAATTCCCAATAAAGAACGATTCAAAACGATAAGATTTCTCTATAGTTTTGAATGAGGTTTTTGAATACGAAATTTGCAATGTTATATCGTTCTTAAACGATAGAACTCTATCGTTCCTTATCGTATTGTATGAAATTTAACAGGATGTATGTGGTTTTATAGTGGAATTCGTATACGAAAAGTACCACGTATTGGAAAAAAAATAGTCATGTGGTCCAAAATAAGTGGTCCTTTTTCTATAAGAATTTCACGTTAGAATCATGTACTATAGATTACTATGAGGAACGATAGAGCTCTATGGTTTAAGAACGATATAACATTGTGAATTCCGTATTCAAAAACCTCATTCAAAACTATAGAGAAATTTTATCGTTTGGAATCGTTTTTTATTAGGAACTTTGGGCAGGGGCATTAACACCCATTGTACCCATTCAAAGACCGGTTTATAATAGTTTCAAATGAATTTAAATCCCTGGTAAAAGACCAGATGGGAATTCATCCAAATGTATGCGGGTTTCGCAATGATTCTTCATCCACCGCCATATATTTTTTATATTTTTCGAAATCCCACATGAAATTCGGTTCAAAAACCCCGTATTCGCTCTGGTCCTTGCGAGAAACATACATCAAATCCTATTATATACCCGAAAAAGTGAAAAGAAATCATGAGAAATAGTAGAGAATAATGCGGCAATGACAGAAGCACATCTTATTTCCAATTGTTACCTATTGCTTTAATGTTTTATAATAAGGTTAAAGAGGTTTTTTTGCCCCGGAAAGTTTCATCCGACTTTTATCTGTGTTTTTTTTACCAGGGATAGTTATTCACTGGAGGTACACGAGATTTCAAGGTATCGATATTTTTTATAGAAATTTTGTCGAGTTTGTATTGAATTTTATCGAATATCGATAAAAAGTTTATACAACATATTTATAAAAAATATCGATACCTTTATCATTCACCATGGCAAGGTTTATATTGAATCTCATCAACCAGTGGGATTGAATAGTATTTTTCAACCAGGATATGGATGTATGACAATCCACAAGCATGTCTCAAACAAATTCCCATCATATAATTTTTGTAAAAAATTCTTTATGAATATCTTGAGACCAGTGTGATGCGTGGAAATGATTCATCAAATGATATTCTATGAATGAAGTTTTACCTGTCTGCACGTAATCACGTTGTACTGTTGTTTCCATTTCATTCAAGTCGTTAACCGTGCAAATTTTAACATTCAAGCGTCCCAAAGATCGTTTTGATATTATTTATGTTCTATAAAAAATCAGTTCAAAAATAATTATTCCCAGCGAAATCATCAATTTTTTTGATTTTATTGAAATACTTTACTGCACCGACTATAAAGTTAGTTTCATTTTATCTTCTCAAATCAATTTGATCGAATTCGCTCATCAATGAGGTATAATTTTAGTTATTCTCAATGACTTTCCCTCAAAGTGATCACATGAAGCATCATTAATCAGTTAATAATATCAGGATACTTGCTCCTAAAACCGGTTATAAACTTTTTCACTTAATTAATGAAAAATATTAGTTCATAGAAACTTCTTTTGTAGATATAATTCTTCAGATTTAAGACCGAAGGCCGACTCCGGGAGTGTTTATTCTATTTTCAAATATCCCAAGAACGTACGAAATAACAGTTCAACTCTCATTTTATACTATCTATGACACTCATAGCCATTATTTAAATATCAAGTTGGATGTTAAATAAAAATATCAAAATTTGCTTCAATATTTTATACATCGTAATACAAATAATAGAATGCCCAACATTATAATTCAAGCGCGGGAAAATCGGATAATAAATAGGGTAAACCATCAAATTGTTGGCCTCTAAACAATAATTTATCTTTCACTCGAAATACAAAAAAAAAATAAACAATGAATTGAGTGTAAAACCAACATAACGCGAGAGGTTATGTAAAAACCTTATCATTTTTTCAAACGCGATGTTGATAATGCTTATAAATTAATATGATAGTTCAAACAACAGTCAATGATTGTGTTTAAGGAGCCAATATCTCTAGCACTTACCCTATACACTGCTTACCATCAAATTTAATATTAACTTTATGTCCACATTTGAGAATCGTTCGCTATTATGGATATCTCTCCTAATAAAATTGTTACCAATACTCGTACTGTAACGGTTCTTGCTCCTACTCTATCGCAATCAGTTGCGTAATGAAAAGTAAACATACAAGATACATTGGTGATATTAACATTTCATATTCATATTTTTCACGCAAAATCACTGGTATGAAAAAATACGTAATCTTTTTTTTTTATCAATTATTTTCAAATAAAAACCCTCGCAAATGAGAAAATAAATGAATTATAGACAAACGCGTATAATCAAATTAGTTTTATAGTTTATCCGTTTTGTTTTTTTATGGGCCTGTTTGATCATATACAAGTTGACAAAAAAAAATAAAAAATAAAAGCATTACAATTGTTGAATTGTTTCAAAGAACTTTTCACTTTAAATTAAAGAAAAATAATCTTTGGCTATCGTGTCACGTTCTCCAATGAAATTTGCAATTTCATAATAAATAAAATAAACTTTTTGTTCAAATTTTGTTTCAAAATACTAAATAACTTGCTGAAATATACATTACATACGTATATATGCAGAGATTTGCGTACATATATACACTCGCATTACAGGTATATCCATTTACATCCAGTCGATTGTTTGGGAACAATAAATATATCATTCGTTATACGTATAATATGTACAAACTTCGTAAAGATACATCATTATCAATATATTAGAGAAAAGTGATTTTCATCTGTCAACATTGTTTTCTCGAGTTGATCTGTCTTCTTTTTGCTATACGTTTTTCGCAAAGTATGTTTACACAAGAAAAAAAAAAGTCAATTTAGAATTGAAAGTTAGATTTCTTTTTCTGCGACAGGCGTTTCGCATGAGGTATAATTCATCAGGAACCAGAAGTATGTGTAATAATGTACTCTTTGTTGTAGAGAAACCTGGTATACCATGTATTTTTCTAGAGGCATTACATTTTTCATATGAAATACATTATATACTGTAACACTTTTAGAAAACCACACCGTATATGTGTATATATATATATATATATATAATATATGTTTGTGTATATATATATGTATATACATATACACCCGAGATTATGCAAACCCGTTGTTTTTATGCATATTTATATCAAGTCGATCGTTTTACGGTAATAAAGATCAAATTCACTCACTGCAAATGTGGAGAAAGTTGCTCCTTTTTTCTCTCTTTTTTACTAAATATATAAACGATCGACGGAAAATTAAATTCTGTTTATTCAATTTAAGACGAGAATTGCACAGTCATCCAACTGGCCACATGTGGCCAAATACCTCATTTTTCGCTAAATCAACGACGATATCATTTGATAGATAATAATAATTATAATGTAATAATAATATAATCATAATGTAATACTAGCGTTATCAATATAATAATAATAATAATAACATGCAGTAATAATAATTTACATTTACACAGGATTTTTGTTTTCCTTGCTTACTCATTAATTGTGATACCTAACTATGCATAACATGCTTAGGTTACTTTCGCCAGGAATCTTTTTTTTTCGTTTTTTGCATTTTTATAGTTCACAGTCTCTGTTCTACTAAAAAATGACCGAATTCCCCATATAGGAAAATAATTAGACATGAAAAGACAGTAAAAATATACATTACATAGAAATGTTGTTAACGGAAGAATTGAATGAAATTCCCGTAAAATTTCTTTCCGATTACAGTGTTACACGACAAACTGAGAAGCAACGAGTTTCAACATAAAACCCTTCGATTAGTTGAAAAATAGTCACATTTACGGACACAAAATATCGACTTTATGATGAAACGAATCTATAAGAGTTTCGATATCTTCATAAACTATCGTCGCTGTCATCAGCGTGCGCTTCTACCGTAGAATGTCCACTCCCAAGAACTCCTATTGGGTTTCCATCTCTACTCGTTGCAGCCTCTTGTTCCGTTGAACTGCTTTGCGCTTGAGGTTCAACTATAAAGTTCAAGAATAATTGTTCAATCCAACTGTGGATAAATAGAATTTTCTTAAAACATACCAGATTGCGGACCCGGAGACTCATCTTCGCCTTGACCTGGGCTCAGTATGGCTTCCTTAATTTGACTATTAACCCCTTTTGGGTCTAAATCAGATGCCCAGCTAAAGTACATTAACGCCAGGTGGGTGTTTCCCAATTTTTTGTGAACCTAATAAGATGATAATACAATCGTTACAACCTTTAACGTAAAAATATATTGAGATAAATTACCTTTCCTATCGAATAATAGACTAGAGATTCTTTGGGTACAATATCTTTCAATTCTTCAAATTCTTTAAGAGCTTCCGTATGTCGGCCAATTGAAAAATTGATACTCGCACGGTGGAATTTACAAAGCGTGTTGTCAGGATCATCTTGGATGGCTGCGCTCAAGGTCTTTAAGGCCTGATCAGTTTTCTTTAAAGCATGTTGCACTACTCCTATGTAGCACATGATGGCGGAATTCTGTGGATTTATTTGCAAAGCTCGTTTGAAATGTAATTCTGCCAAACTGTATTGTTCTTGTTTGGAGAATATGGTTCCAAGTCCAAACCTGAGATACGAGGAAAGTATTTAAAAAAAAATTGTCACGAGGAAGAGGAAAATGGAGAAGTGCTTGAGTAGAATAACTCACCATGCGTTATAATGCCTTGGATCAAGTCTAATGGCGTTGCGGTACGCTGTAATGGCTTTATCTAATTCTTCTGTCATAACGTATTCGTGACCGAGAAGGGTATAAGCGTAAGGGAAATTAGGATCTACCTGTAATACACAAATAATATATGGTATAAATTAGTAACGTTATGAAGTATTTATTGTGAGAAGCCTCTTCTCCATTTATAATGTACCTGAATAGCTCTTTGGAAGAACTTGATTGCAGTCTCATGTTCTGTTTGCGCTGAGAATAAATTACCGGTGGCACACCATGCAGCTGGCGAATTACGATCCTCGGAGACCAGCTCTTGCGCAAGTGTAGAAAGTTGAACTTCGGCATGCAAATGCCATAAAACTGTACTATAAATCTCCATAAGTTCAGTTCTCTGTGGTTCTAGCTGTCTCACTTCAGCAAAATAACTGTAAAAAGCAACATTATTTTGAATATATACAAATTTGAGATTATTCTCACAAATATTGAATTACCTGGAAGCTTTTTTATAATCTATCATTTCAAAATGAGCTCGTGCCAGCATAGACAGTACCCATCCAGTATTATAGTGCTGTGTGGGAAGAGCACTTAGTATCTCAACAGCTTGGGCACATTGGAATTGAGTTAAATATTGATACGCCAAACCCAATTCCCTGAGAAGTGACATCAATCCCTCTAAAAATATTCAACGCGTAAGGTTTTTAATTGATATAAATACCGGAAATAAAATCCAATCGGGGGACAGTATTATGAAAATAAAAACCCACCGGCACATTGTTTTTGTAACACAACTGCACAATGTGATATATTCGTTTGATTGTTCAATGCATTTGTATTCGCTACAGCTTTTTCCGATGTAATAGTTTCACTTTTTTCCTTTTCGTTTCTGTTCCTTTCGTTTAATTCATTAAAATTAGTCTTGTTTAAGTTACTCTTAGAAAGTCTTGCCTTTGTCTTCCGAGATGGTGATTTCGGTGTTGTGAATTTGTTTCTATTAGGCGATTTATTGTTTTCCTGTAATCAATTTTCACGTTATTCCAATTTACTCACGAACTTTGAACGTAGATGAGGGAAGTGTTTTGTACCTTGACGGAATAACTGTGACTAAAAAGTCTTGAAGATCTCCTGACATTAGTTCCCTGTAAAGTTTGTGGAGCAGGGGCTGGAGTAGTAGGCGTCACTGTTACTATATTTGCTGTATTACTAGTATTACCAGATTGTGAAAATACAGGTTTACCCTGTTGTAAAGGGGTTTCTTTTCTCGACATTAATTGCTGAAAATGAAATATATGATATCTTAAGCATGTATTCGTAATGCACCAAGTTGAGAGAATGTTTGTATTATCCAGTAGCTTACCCCAACATGAGCTCTCAAACTGCTAACACGTTTTGCTAAACTTTTTTGATCATTGGCCTCTGTTAATGTTGCATGATTGGGTAAAACTGTTGGTTCGGGAGTGTTGTTTTCCAATGGTAAAATCCCAAAACTGGGAGTAAGAGGACTCATTGAATTATTAAACAAACTCCGATATCTAGGTGGTTTACTCCTTGGGGATATTGTTGAAGAGTTAGTATAATGCATAGGTTGAGGACTTTCTTCTATCGAAGGATACAATCTAGTTCCAGGTGCTATTCCATTCAATGTTGGCCCAGGTGCTAGTTGTGATGGTGTACTGGAAATAATAAACTCTTCGCTTCAAATTCAACACATATAACTTGTGTACATACAATATTTTTGATTCATGACAAAAATATTTTATATACAAACAAGAAAATTACAAAATACTCACGTTGCAGTACCATTTGAAGTAGGAGCATTATTATTTGAAGATACAATCAGATCTGTATCGGCAACATAGTTGAAAACAGGCGTAGTACCATGACACATAGAAAAATTATCAATTTTTTCCAACTGAAAGACTTTTTCTGGATCAACTTTCTCTCCAACGTTACAAAGTTCTTCGAAAGAATGCCAAAGGAATGGATTCAATTTGAGAGCTAACTTATGTGCTTCATTTCCTTTTGAGGTACGCATCATTTTATAATAAATCTTTGCTATTATCTGGAGTGAAAAACAGGCTTGTTCGCCAAACTGACTGATTATCTCTTCCAAATTTTTTAATTGTTTATAGTATCCTCCGATTATCGCTGCCTCTGCTTCTGCATATCTAAGCACAATTTTGAAATTAGACTCAAAAATTATTTACAAATATTCGTAACACTTACTTTTCCAAATCGTAACAACATTTGGCTAATAGAAATCTGCACTGTGGAGAACTGGGTGATTTTTTGGATAGTAAAGCATGAGCTTGTCTAACTTTTCCAGCACGATAATAAGAAGTTGCCAGCAGAAACAATGTTTCTTCCGTATCCACTGAAAATTTACGTCAATAAGATAGAGGAGATTAAGCATCGGACGATTATTTAACTAACTTCTTTTAGAGAGATTCAAAACAATACCTTCGGCGCAAAGTCTTTCGGCCAAAAAAATTGCATCCGGGTATGCATAATGATTTAAACAATGCCATATGGCTGCCTGAAATGACAAATGTAAATATAAAGGAAAAGTTTATAGCGACATAACAACAAAATTAAGACCATCAATTTGCAATTTCATAAGGATTCAGTTTGACCGATAATCAAAAGTACATTCACATAAATGAAATGTGATTATTTTTATATCACATACATAAATACATCCACACATGTACACCTCCCTTATCTCTCAATAAATATCAAGGTACACCCTTGATAAAAAAATTCTACCAATTTGCAAATATTCAATCAGTTATTAAATTGAAATGGCAAATATTGGGAATAACCTCAAATTTATATCTTAAAACTGATTTAAGATGGTAAAAAAATTTGCACAAAACGTTTTAATTTCTAAGACGTCAATATCGGTGAATGTGTGATTGCACCCCTATAGAAATTCAATAGGACACTCGAATTACGTTTCACGATGGATAAAATGAGCGTTTAGACTTTTACCTGCACTGGTTCTTGTACGATCATTTTTCACGATTGATAAATAATCATAAAAAAACTTATTTCAGAACTTCTTTGACGAAATTTAATGATGAAAAGCCAAAGTTAAACGATTACTGCATATAAAAATTTTCTCAGGAGTCCATCTTTGCTCTGATTCTTTTGAAGTGAACAACTGACTTCAGGAAGGTCTACCAACCTTTCGAGTTATAAAATGTCATCATGTCATCATTATAAACATCAACACCACCAACGTAGGTAGCTAATAATTTTGTGGAACGTATAAAAAATAAAAATATTGCATAAAACTATATGTTATAGATTACCCTGTTGAATATTATGAGAAAAAACAGGATAAATTTCGGGGAATATAAGAAAAATACTAGGTTAACCTCGAAAAAAGATGGAATTCTTTTTCAAATATTGAAATGAAAAAATTTAAGTTCAAACGAAGAACTATTCGACTATTCAAGTTAAATGTCTGTTGTATTTTCTGAGTGAAATAAATAATTAAATTCATGGCTGGTATAGAGATAAAACAAGCATTAAGGAAATTAGATTTTCCTTTTTGCGCGAGAGAAGCTTTATGTAAAATTGGTAAGTACATAAATATTTGAATACAAGTCATTCTAAATGAAATCCAGTAATCTGTATATTGATGTTTGTTTTTTCTATTTGGAGAAAAATTATGTACGAGACCGGGGAAGCAAATGGATTTACAGATGGATTTGATATCAGAGTTTGTATTTGGAGAAGTGGACAAACGTAGAAAACGTAAAATAACAGTGGCGATACAGGAATTACAATTAATAGAAGTTTTAAGTGATTTTTTCCAAAGCCCTGGGGGAAGTCCGGCAGTGAGAAATGCCGTATTTTTATCGCTTTTTCCAGCGGATAGTCCAAGATACAAGATTTTAGGGAATTTAGTATCCCTGGCGATAGCCACCCAAAACAAAGCAGTTTTAAATGCAGCTGGGATTTGGTTACAACAGCTTGGCTCAACGTCTCTTCAAAGCGTCGGATTGGCCAGACATATACTCAATGATTATTTTGTACTTACACCAAAGTCTATCGACAAATTGAAACAACTTCCTATCTTGGCACCTCATTTCACTGCTAATTTGTTAACCGCGATAGGTGAAGTTTACGAAGATAAAGATCCACCTATGGAATTACTTGCGTTAGTTGGCGAATGGATAGATGAGAATCCAAGTTTATTGTTAGCTCCCCTGATGGATAATCCTGCTCTCCCTACGGGTGGAATTCCAATGATGCCAATAACTCCTATCGCAGGTCTTTTTAGGTACAATACTTTTTTTTTTATCAAAATTTGAAATGTATATTCAATTTTCAATAACAAAATAATTGTTCATACAAACAGATGGTGTATTTTAAGTCCCCTGCGGCTCAATATAACGGATATAGGAACAGAACATAGTGAGAAACATCGTAAATTGTATTCAAAAATTCAACAACTTCTTATGGATTCTGTATTACGTTTGAGAAACAGTGGGAGTAACAAACACGCAATATCTGCTCAACATTTAGCATCCACAATTCGTATACTTACTATAAATTTACAAACACGGACCAACATAAGTAGCGATTTGCGTGATTTGGCTATGGAACGACTCGCACAAGCAGTCAGCGCTGCTATGTCGGCGAATTGTATCTATGGAAATAAACGTATGTTCCTATTTTATCTTCATATTTCAAAAGAAAATATTTCTCATTGATGATTCTTCTTACAGAGGAACTATTGGCACTTTTACAACCCCTGTCTTACCAACATTTCTTGATAGAATGGACGTTACAAACTTATGCATCCAAAGCCACATGATAGGATCAATAGTTTTAATTATGAAATAATATTTGTAACAAATTCAAATCCAAATAAAAAAACATTTTTTACTCTCAAATATATATTTAGGTGTATAATTTCAATTTCATAAATCTTTTTACAAATTATATGAAATTAAAATGGTCTGAACGTTCGTTTCGCTTTGAGTTCTTGAAGCCTCTTTTTGTCAAGTTCGAATTTTTTCCTTAATTCGGCTAAATCTGGAAAATTATTAATAATCGTGAGTAGATTACATAAAAAATAAAAGTTTGAAGTGGTATTACTTACTTTGTTTTTTGGCTTCCCTAATTTGAAAGGTATAAAAATTCTTCAATTCCTTCTTTTTGCTTTTATCTATCTCCTTACGTTGTACTTTGTTAATTGTAGATTCTTTCCTAGGAAGAGCAAATTGACCTCGTTTTTTACGTCCTGATACGGTTACCCATCCATCAGCGGCTTCTTCTTCCGCGACAGACTGTTCCAAGGCTAAGTCATTTGCCATCCTTTCATCGTAAGTTTGCATATACCTTTCAATATCTGTTTTTGCGGTTTCTTCATCGTATATTGATTTGTTATACTCTAAACACCATTCTACAAGAATTTTTAAAGATTTATTTGAAGTTCTCATCATGGAAGTATTTTAAAAGAAAAGTATCAAACTCACTTTCTATTCCCGTTAAAGATTTAACGCCTTCGATATTCAATAACATGATATAATCCTGAGAAAGCGATAATGCTTTTTCCAGACTTCCTTCATTCTTGAATACAATGTAAGCAGATTTGAATCCCATTGAATTGAGAAATGTGAGGGTCTTGACGTTTCCACAAGCCCTATTAAATGCAGCTTTCAGAGTTTTGTGTGTAACGTATGGAGGAATATTCAACACGAACAATGTTTGTCCTCTAGGATGTTCAGGAGCTTGATTTCTTATGGAATGTTCTTTGAAAAATAGCTGATGTTTATCGGTATTTTCTGCTTCATATTTAATCCATATAGCTGAAAATTAGTCCAGAAAATTCGATTATTCTGTAGTAAGATATACAAATTCATACATAAAAATGGTCAAGCAATAAGTAATATGTTTATTTCGACGTTTTAGTTGATTTCAAAACTTTGTGCAGAACATTTGTAGATCAAATAATGAACATCAAAATTTGCTAATCAACTCAAAGTACACAAGGATATTCTGAAAACCAAGATAAAAACCATAACTTGCTAAATTTCTCTTATCAAATCTTATGAGATTACAGTGGAGTCAAAGATATTCACTATTAAAGAGTGTTGGGATAGCAAAACGGTTCTACGAAGGTGAGTCTATTCCGTAAAAATTATAAAAAGCTAGTTTAGCAAATCCTTAGGTTATGCTTTAGGTAGAAATCATCAGAGGAGAATTTTGCATACTTCTAGCCATGACCTATACAAAATTAATAACATACTTTCACGTGATTATCCAAGACTTCCTCTTTTAATTTGACTCCTAATGTAAGATTAGTAATAAAAGCTAAAAAATTTTCTCAAGACAGAATTCATTTCATTCAATATATATGAATTAAATATCCAAATTGTAATGTTATAATAGCGGAAAGGAAAAACAATTAAATTCTCTTATCCAGTTCATGAAATCAGTAATATCATGTAATATTAAATGAATGTGATTAATGTTACTGAACAATAATCAGTTTTCTTGTGGATTTTGAAGTAACGACAGCAATATGCATTACTTTTTGAGGTTATGAATTGAAATTTTAAATTGAGGCATCATTCACATTTTATTGTTTGTGAATTATATGAGTTATTTCAAACTAGCTTAAATTTATAATTTTACATTATAATAAAAAAACAATATCCCTATTAATGATGCATAAATAAAATCCATAAATCATCAATAGCATGTTGTGTTATATCTTCATGATCTTAAATTATCATCAACATAAATCGATTGGTTTTAAGAAATAGAATTTTTCTTACTCTTGAATCCTTTCACGCTTTGCTTATTAATCGTCATCTTGCAATTTGGTTTTTGAGATTTTTAAATAAAGTAAACAAAACATCATACGGGTGCGGGTGCATCTCCTAACCTCATTTTAGGTGTGTTCCATATTCCGCATTCAGTCTTTCATATGCTCTTTTATTTTGAATTTCTTCTCCAACCGTCCTCCTCTTCAGTGAATATTATTGGATAATGGCGTAAACATTATTAGAAATGTACCAATCAAATAATTGTCCACAAGATTTCAATGGATTTGAAATCCTGAATCCTGAATACTGATTAGTCAATCTTGGATTTAAATCTAGATCAGTGCTCTCAAACGAAATATTGAACGGATTCCCGGATTTATCATCAATGCATCCACGGTAGTTTAACGAACAAATTTAGTTTAATTTGGCCGTAACCACTGCTGTATGCAGGAATAAATTAATTATCTACTTCTCTGCTACTGCGGATATTTTGAAATGCCGAAAACATTCAATACGATTTGACCGAACAATTGTTTGACTTTTGATTTTCAATGAAAAAAATATCTTACAATTTTCATTTTTTAACGTGATTCATTAACAACAAGAAAATTCTTTAGTTCAACTACAAAACTAACCTGCTTTCTGTGAAAATATTATGGATGACGAGTTGGAAGATCGAATTTTATACCAGGTATCATTCATATTAAATATCTATCGATTTTATTGTTCTTCGACTCGTTGACAAGAATCGAAGTTTATTTATACTTGTCACTAATAATTTAAACATCTCATTGAATACGATCTATTATTCGATTTTGGTGATACGTTTTGAATTCGTTGCGTGTTTGTTCATTTTTCACTAAGCTGAATTCGCTCAATCGATCATTCACATACCATTTATGTAAGTTGGTGATTCTAATGCTGATAAAAACAACAATTCTTTTTAGACCTACATATCTCACATGAAGTTGGTATCAAAGTTCGCAGTGGGTATACCCACTGGTTTGAATGCTGGGGTAAATACTCCTTTGGGCTATTTTTGGAGACTGATGAGAGCTTACGCTCTTAGACCAGAGGTGTTGGTTTTTGGCGCTGTTTTGGCTGTCATGCTTTTCTATCTACAAGTCGTCGATGTGTGGAGTAGAACACTTTTGGGAAGAATTCAGTACACCCTTGGACGTACCACATCTAAGGTATATAAATTATATTTGCATCAAGCATGGACAGCATGTCAATTAAATATCCATCGTTTTTCCAATATATAAATATTGCTCTGGCTTATATCTTTGAGCCAAGGTTACTTTGGATGATCACTGTAAGTCATTATCACACAGTTTGATGCAATACAATGATTCATTCTGATGCACTCAATTTGCATTATCCAACTTTCTATGACAATATTTTTAAAGATTTTTGAATTTCATTGATTTCATAATCCAGTATTTTTTGTATTTGAGTTTGAAAAATTTTCATTTATGTATAAAAATAAATTGATAAAATTAGTTCAATTCTATTGATAAACATTTCTCAGAGTATATTAAATTTGGCAACGAATTGGAATAATCTTATAAATACGTAATAAATTATACCATAACATTTGTTCATACTTTGTTGTAAATATTTATGTGCTAATTATAATAGCAATGATCTAATGTATTGTTGAATTCTGAAATTTTGATTAAGCATTTTACCACTCCGAAGATTTGAGCTAGAAAATTATTTACAATTTACTTGATTTGTCAACAGGTGTCCAAATTACAATTTATAGTCAACAATTCTGTGAGTAATGGAGTGAAGCTAAGTTGGGAATTGAAACAAAACAATATAGCAGCCTATGCCGTGCAAGGACATAGAGCTCATATGGAAGATCGTTTTGTGGTAAATGAAGACATCGATGATACTGGGGTTTCATTGTTCGCAGTTTTTGATGGCCACGGTGGAGAGGTAAAAGAGCAAATAAAAGAAAAATTTTTTATCAAAGTGTATGAAATCTTTGATTGTCCTTTAAAAATATTTTCTGAAAATTTATGACAGATTCATTTGTAGTTTGCAGCAAATTATGCAAGAGATAAACTTATTCCTAATATCCATGAAAAAGTGAAAGCATTGAAAGATATAGTAGCTGGTAAAGTACCGAAGATACAAGAAAAAAACGATGTAAATGAGGAGATTGATACCAAGGATGAGAAAAATGCAGTAAATTTACCAGAACGAAAAAAATCTTTTCGTAAAACCGCAAGTACTTCGTTAACGGATGATTGCATGAAGAAGAATGTTGGAGTTACGGATCCTGAATTATTGGACAAATTGGATAGATCCAGACCAATCACCAGAGAAGTATGTAAATCCCTCTGATTTAAATTTAAAAGGTATGGCCACTGTAGAATTTTCAGAACTGTCCTCTTAGACCCGGTTGGATTGTCCAAGCCATCAATACCAAGCAAATTCGGCTTTTTCGGAGCAACTCTTTACACACCAGAACTCCTACAATTTTCAACATTTTCTTCTGAAATGTTATTTACATCTTTAACATTCCAATACACAGTAAAACACGTACAGAATTTAGGATAAATTAGAAATTTTGTTTATTAACTAATAAGTGACCGTTTTTTCGTAGAAGATTTGACTTGTTTCAAATGCGTGTCAATTTTACAAAATTCAATATTGTTAAAATTCTGTACGTGTTTCATCAGCTACATCCATGTAGGTAAGGATATTTTTTATTTTGTTCCAGATAAAAAATTACAGTAATTCTAATTCGTGCCATGGAGGATTTAAAAGAACAACGTACATTGTTGCGTATTGATTTAAATCTCCCTTAGTTAGGCCTTATTTATCCCAAAAATCTTGTTTTTTTCGGGTGGTTACAGTGGCCATACCCCTTCACACAACTTTTATGACATAATAAAGGAAATGAAATTGTATTTAAAAATTTAATTTCTATAGGTAAGGCCATGTTCGTTGAAAGAAAAGCAACCATCGAAAATTGATATTTCCACTTACCTCGATGGGAATAAAATCAATTATGGACGACTCTTGACGGACGAAGTTCTTGCCGTTGATCGGTTGTTAGTCGAGGCAGCTAAGAAAAATATGGATGTTGCTGGTAATTACGATAATATTTTGAACATGAAAAAGTTTCTGAATGCGATTGAATTGAATTTTAGGCACAACCGCGCTTATTGCACTCCTAGAGGATAATAAATTAATAGTGGCGAATGTTGGAGATTCCAGAGGGGTTATGTGCGATGGAAAGGGTAACGCTATACCTCTTTCATTTGATCACAAACCACAGCAGGTATTTAACGATAACTTTACAATATATTTTTGTTATTCAACGAGATAATTTTCTCCGATACTCATCAAGGTGATTTATTTATTTTTCTCAAGGAAAGAGAAAAAAGAAGAATAAACAAAGCTGGGGGTTTGGTAACGTTCAACGGTGTATGGAGAGTTGCGGGTATATTAGCAACATCTCGAGCCCTCGGAGATTATCCATTAAAAGATAAAAAACTAGTCATAGCAGATCCAGATATTTTGACATTTGATTTGAGCGATCACAATCCTATGTTTTTGGTATTGGCCTCTGATGGATTATGGGATACATTTTCAAACGAAGAAGCGGTTGCTTTTATCAAGGAACGCATACACGAACCGCACTTTGGAGCCAAAAGTATTACATTGCAAAGCTATCACAGGTAAGAAGCTATCACATTTATCGCATTACAGTATTTTATAAAGAATATTGAATTAATCAACATTTATTATGTCTCAGAGGTTCTTTGGATAACATCACGGTTGTTGTGATCAATTTGAAAGATCGCAAGTACAACTCATCGAAAACGAAAAAGAGTTAGTCAGATTTATTAATATTATTTGTTTTTTACACAATTCTCGTATTAATCCTTTCATCGTCTGCTTTAAAACTATCCTAGTCAGAGATTGCAAATAGGAGACTAGTAATTTTTTTAATTCAAAGCGATGTGTGATATAATCTGTTGGAAAATGTAGATGGAAATGAATTCATTTGAATAAGAACTCGGAACAAGTTCTGAATTCTGAATTCCAATTGGTTTATCTTCGATATAAACCCAGGTTAAATTTTTAACCGAGTTGGGGGGATATCGACTCTTACTAAATAAAGTTCAAATATTCTTCATTTTTCTGCAGTCATTATCGTTTTGCATTTGAATTCATTTATTACTTTGAATTGAAAAGTAAACAATAATATTCAATCGCGCGATAGTAGTCTCCATATTCAGCTATCAATATACTAGAAGGGAGTACAAAATTTCAATTTCTCAATGCAAACTATTTTTAATCACATCTTCTCTATAATTTTTAAGGAAAGAATTTGAAAAAAAAACAAATCAAGTGAATTAACGTGAACAAAAAAAACTATGAAGAAGAAATTAACGTCCGATATAAATAGAATGAATCAAAACGTATGTTGTTATATTATATACTTCAAACAGTTGGATGAGTTGCAAGTTGAGTATAGTTCTATACCAATTCAGATACACATTACAATCATTTCTATCTAATTTTTCCGACGAGAAGATAGGATAATGTAGTATTTCATTCTTCTAAACGAACATTTCTCTCACTTTTCATCATTGTATATCATATTTAAGGTATTTAACTTACAAGTGTATACGCTATTTTGAATAATGAATTAAACCTTTTATCGTTTATTATCCATTGAAAATTGAATGGATGTAAATATTGATTGAAAAATCATGAAAATATCGATTTTGAAAAATACATGTTGAAATTATTACATACAATCATGAATATTTCAATTTTTAATCAAAATATTTAACGTGTAACGTGAGTGAAACGATTAACATCCGCTTTCAATCTTGAGGTGAAAATTCAAATACTTATTTTTGTACAAAGTGATTAAGATTAGCAATAATAGTACGATTGTGTATTTAAATGTAAAAATGAAATGAATAAAAGGAAATGATTGAGATGATATTTTTGGGAATGCTTTGTAAGGATAGAGCATGGTCGTATGATTGAGTTTTGTTATGGATGTTAATTTTTCCAAAAGGCAAAAGAAGTATATCGTGAAAACTTCTAAAAATCTTTCTCAAATTCTTAAACCTGTTTGCAATATAGAGTGATCTCGATTTATCTTCCAGTCAAGACATTCATCATTTCATTCTTATTGTATCAAAAAGATTTTATTTCTTTCAGTTCTAGGATATTTGAGAAAAAGAAACAAAAAAACAAAATCAGGAAGAAGTTTGAAAATTGAATTTATTATATATATACGCGTATATATTATGAAATCACAATGATAAAAGATCTGTATGTTTGATTGGTAATACTTCAATATTCGTGAATAACTGGCAGAATATATATTTTTTTTTTCAAATAACATCTCATTTATTGTGACATTTTGAATGATTTTGAAATAACGTATTCAATTTTATGAGAGGAAATTTTATAAATGCTTGAGATGAATATTTTCAATTGTACTTAAATATAAAAAGATTATTTTACAATATAAAATTCTTTACATAAAATTCACTGAAGACAATCGAAATGTGAAAGCAATACGATAGCATTGCATATTATACGTCATAAGACTTTTTAAAATGCTGCAACTATTTTTTCGTAAAGAATATGCATGCGGCTCTTGAAAGAAACGTAGAATATTTGAACAATTGAAACAGATTTTTCCAGATATTTACAAATGACGTTCATTTTATAGAATCTCGTGTATCATACATATATATTATATTCATTAAAAATATCACATTATATTCGATTTGAAAAATTTCTTTCGAATCTTTTAGCATTCTCTTGATCTTCATTTCCACGTGAAAAAAGCTAAGGATAAGAGCTAAGTAATTCATCAAATCGAAGATTACAAAAGATTCTGCTGTATATGATACATTGCACAAAAAGCGGTTTCTCCTCGGTTTTTAATGGTTCAAAAATAAGATACATTCTTGACGTTTTTATTTTCATGCCCTTCGATATATGGGAGCAAAGATGGGCAGTCTCAAGGATCATTTCTTTTCATATAAAATCTCTTTCGCTTCTTGTCTCGTATATTTTTTTATATACACAATATAATATATAAAAGCATTTTCAACAAAAGATTAGTTTAAGGACAAAGTTCTTAAGGCTGCCTATCGCTGTGGTCAACAAGAGTTACACGCGTCAATTTATTTTCACTGGTTTTGATTAAAAATAAACACTAGAATGAGCATTTTTCACCGCCCAGACATTGGCTTCTTGCCATACTTGAAACCGAAACGTACGTGAAATCAAACATTGATACTCGAGAATTCATTTCTTTCTTCATCGTCGAAGGTGCTGCAATTGAGGATCAGAATGACGTAATTGTTCCTTGAAATCAATATAATTACTTGTTTTTCGGTATACCCGCAGATAGTTGATGTTGAGATGGTATATATGGTACAATGTCATTCCCATCGTTCAAGTGATCAATTACGAAAAATTACAAGATTTATACGGCATCGCATCATCAACTCTCAAGATATATGAATATATCTATGCATATATATATTTTTGTATGTACAATGAATAATTTTTTCAATATATTAATTACAGCTACATCAAAAATGATTCTTAATGCGCAATAGAATAGTAATAATTTGTTGCAACTATACATGTGTAAATTTTATGTGAATCAGTTCTTTGTCGATCAATTGAGTGTCAACCCAGCAGTTCAAAATCTTCATCAGATGTATCATACTGTCGATCTATTTGTTCAAAATCTAAAACTGTCAGAAAAATGATTACAAAATATTCTATTCGATATTTTCACGTTTTCATTCAAATTTTTCATGATGACAAATGAATTTCGAATGATAAGGGATCAAGTATTTGAATTTTATATTCATATAATATGCATATAATACAACAAAGAGAGTTAAACTTACGACTCGTAGCGGCTTCAGAAGCATCTTCAGTTAGAGGCCAATGAACTAATCGTTCCGCGCATAATTCAAATAAAGGTTGTTTTTCTGGGACAATCAATTCTTCTTTTATCGATTTGCATAAAGATTTGAATTCTTTTTCAGTTGGACAAAAGAAGCACTGTAAGTAATCAAATGTGTAATTAATTAAACTTTAAATCTCAGAGAAAATAAATAATTTACTAACCAGAGCCACAGATGGATCTATGCCTGTGATGGGAATTCGACTAGCTGTTCTACAATGATAAGTGGTATCCAGTTCCATTTCGTTCTCGTCGAGCTTTTGATCGACACTCCCTGTTCTTTGAGTCGTATGGGGATCCAAATAAATCACTTCATCTCCTGAATACCAAAAACTTATCAATGTACAGTAATATATACTTGTATTTGACGTGTGAGAGATATAAAAACTAACTAACCAACACAGCCTATGAAATACAAAGCAAGATTAGGTTTGCCCCCGATAACCCCCAACGATTGTGGAATTTTGAACGAACTCTGAAAAATTACAACAGATTATTGAAATTGAATTTTTGTCTGAAATTGTTTTATAGAGATATTTTATGTTTGAGTGATTACTTTAAGTCCATTCACGTAGACTGGATTGATCTCATTCAAACCAAGGCGAAGCGGTATTAAAAGTAAAAGAGGTTTCCATTGGCTAGGTGCCTTTAACGGTACTTTGTCGTCAACTTCCACGGTTGTACCACCCTCTACTCTACACTGCCTTACTAAAAAGGTATCCATCCTAGTTTAATCTAGTACAAATTCTAAATTCAGTTGAAACAGTGAATCCCAATACGATACTCACAAATTTCATTTACTATTAACATATTGTCTAGAGCCACGTGTATTGTAATAGAACTCCATTCGTCGTATACAACTAATTTTCTGAAAAATGATGAAGCGTAAAGAATAATTACCCTTGCATCACTTATCTTTGAAATACATACTTTAATACTTGTGCAATGGTGTTAGGACCAAACCATTGTCCAACTTCTTTGCCCTCCGATGCTCCCATCAAAGCGATTTGATGAATAGAAAAAGGTGCTGCCCTTTTATCCTCAAATTTACTCAGAATCTTTAAATACGTGCTGTCTCTGGTTTCGGGAGTCCATTGCCAATCTTTTCCTGTGAAAGAAACACAGGATGTAGCAAAAAAAATTGTGAATTGTACTTGCGTAAGCTAAGAGCGATGTATAAATTTGTTTACCTAAATGTAATCTGATAAGAGCTTGACCGAGAACCATTTGCCCGCACCTCAACATACAACCCCAACCCTTGTCGGATGTAAAAGTTGAATTACAACCCCCGATTGGGATGAATCCCTTTCGATAGGTAAACCATAATTTGGACCTTATATCCCTGCGAATTGCATCCAGTTCTGAAATTTGAAATTGTACAAATCTAATCCACAATTAGCGAGTCCTTAGAAGATTGAATTATACCTTTGATGGCATTATATTTCTTGCCAAAGATCCAAACAGGTTCTAACGTTTGAGGTATATCCTCGAGTTCGTCGGATACATTTTGTGTGAATAGACTATCCATCCTATCCACCCCCAGCGATATCACTTGTGTTGTGAAATTTTTCAATAATTCATAGGAAACAAACGCACTGGAATTCTAAGAAATTTTACGAATTTTAATGGTCTCATTGAGGTTACTCGTCAAATGAGGAAAAAACAGGATATCTTGGTGTCAAAAAGGAATGGTGTTACGTACGGTTAACGATGAAGAATACATTGGTCATGTTGTTTTTGACAATGACCTCATTGTCTTCATTGACAACGAAATCATTCAACTTCAACGGAATATCAACAATGTCATGACAGCAGATTTATGCGAATTAGCACAAAGCACGATCGCAGAGAAACATATTGTAGACTCCAATTCGCTATGGCAATTTGAAAACAGTGTTGATGAATTCTAACCAATTGCAGAATGATTTCGAAGTATAAACGAATGACATCGGTCATTTCTTCTGGACATTAGCTTACTCGTTGAACTGTGCGGCAGGGAGCATGAAATTCAAGGATAGACCCTCATTAACCCGAAATTTGAAATCCCGAAATCTCACTATGCGTTACTAGTCGTGTGCGAATAAGATAAAATGTCACCAAAACTTTTTCGGGATTTCAGATTTCGGACCAAGGGTGCTTCGGGATAACGGACTTTCCGACCAACGGGGCACTAACAACCCTGGCGGTCGATGGAGAGGGTGAAAACGGTCTTAGCCCAGTGATGCCATAAATATTGAGATCCAACGGCCTACATCCAATCAACAACCTGGTACATGTATGTACAGTCGGTGTAACAAGTCCGTTGAATTCTAACGGAAATATCTTTATATAATATGCGTTATTGCTGTTATCTGAGAATTTGTAATCTATCTGAATGATAGAAGAAACATATATGAAGATATAAAATTGAAGAAAAATATTAAAAATTCATTAATAACAACGTATTCAAAGATATTTCTGTTAGAACTGTAAACGGACTTGTTACACCGACTGTACATGGAATGTTTGCGATATTATCCATATGATTATGCAGTCTTTTGTAAACTATACAATGATTGACAAATAAATTATTTCGGGCCAATAGCAATAATAGTTACGAAAAACTGATTAATCATTTCCCAGATAGCAAAAAAAGAATCCTTCAAATGTCAGTGAAATAGGACTCTTGGAGAATTCATTTCGAGCTATGTAGCTCTTATTGGATTCTCCAAGAACTCTATTTCACTGACATTTCGTTGATTCTTTTTGGAATTCGTAAATGATTGAAAAAGGATGCTTTTTCCAAAGTTTTGCTATCTGGGTTTGGACAATGTCGGAAACACCCAGTATCTCTTTTCCTCATTAAATCTGTGCAATAAATCTATATCTCTTCCTCTCTCATCTATACTTGACCGTGGACACCTTATATGATGGTTAATGATAGTCCATGATAGTCAACGCGTCGGTCGACGTGACGTTTGCTTTTTTTTTGGTTGATCTATCAATCGGAAGCAATTTTCAAATACATTTAAACATAAATACTCATTGAATAACTTAAAAATCATTAAAAATGTCTGCAACGGATAAAGCCATGCTAGTAGATATGGGTTTCAGTATTTCTAAAGCGTAAGTTTTATCAAAAACTAAATCAAGTCAAACCTAACCTGTGAAATCTTCAACGAATTATTTTCATTTCAGAGAAAAAGCTTTAGAAATTACAGGACATAAAGGTGTTGAACCAGCCATGGAATGGTATGGAATTTTTCACATTCCATTGTATTGTTAAATTATATCATGTTGCTTAAGTTTGAATTGTTCATTGAAATGCATTGGTAACCGAATAACAAAATACTTTGCTACTAAAGACCCAAAATTTTGCAGTACATTCCTTGAATGATGTTTCCAATTCCAAGAAGTTAATTGAAGAAGATAAACACTAATGATTCATTAGATCTTATGAATTGGAATTTTTGTTTTGTTTTGATAAATGATTCAAACTTCGAGAACATAATTATATTGCTGTCAATTGTATCAAATATGAGTTTCCGGTACATAAGACTTGGACTTGATGTATTTTTATTCTTATATTTTGATATCTCAGGTTGTTGGCTCATTCCGATGAAGCAGAGCCATCACCTGAGCCCCTACCTGCAGAAAATGCTTCAGAATCTGTTGTTAATCCCCCACAATCTGATAACACTGCTGGTGCAAGTGATGAAAATTCTACTACAGAAGTTTCTAAATCTACAAAATGTGACATGTAAGTAATATAATTCTTTCCATACAAATAACCAGAGATGTATGGTCTATGTTTTGAATGACACATGAATATGCAGATTTAAACAAAGTTATGGAGTGTATTATTTCTACTTATCCTTGAATTACAAGATTGGAATTATGTACAATTCTCTAGAGTACAAAGTGTTTAGTTTTTGTTTTCACGTTTCTTTACAGACTAAGGATTCTTCAAACTTGAAAGTCGCATGAGATCTCGTGATATAGGAGATTGTCAATCAACCTACAACATTGTCAAACACTTTCTCTATTTCTAAACTGTTTTATCACAGAACTCAACTGAGTTTATCTTCTCACATACATTACTGTGTTTCAGAAAACTTCTTTACAAATATATTTGTTATCCTTCTTGTTTTAGTTGTGGAAAACTCTTTCAATCACATTGGGAGGTGGAATTTCATGCCACAAAATCCGGGCATGATCAGTTTTCAGAAAGTACGGAAGAAAAAAAACCTCTTACGGAAGAACAGAAGAAAGAACAATTAAAAGTCTTGGCAGAAAAATTAAAACAGAAAAGAAAGGAAAGAGAAGAGCAGGAAAAAAAAGAAGCTTTTGAGAGAGAGAAGAATAGAATACGTTCTGGTAAAGAAATGGCAGAAGCAAGGAAAAAGTGAGTAATTGTTTAGTGAATTTACAGTCATATGATTATCGAACATAGAATTTTCAGCAACAGAGTGCGAAAAAATTCCACGCATTCTGATAGATCAAAGTGAGAAGAAATTACTTTGAAGAACACATGAAATGTTCATCGATGGATATGAAATCCAGTTCAGGGGGTTGAAGGAATTGACTGCAGAAATTGTGAAATTCGTGTATCATTTTTAATTCTTTCAGAATTCTTGGTCGATATGAACCCTTTCGATGTTATATGCATTTTTGAATACCCTATCCTTTGCATGTTTTTCAAATAATAATGAAATTTCAATATCGTACAGACTAGAGGAGTTAGAAATGAAAAAATTATTGGAACAAAGGAAGCGTGAAAAACAAGAGGAAAAAGAAGCGCGAATGAGAGTCAAAGCACAAATCGAAGCAGATAAAGCAGCACGACGTGCTAAAGCTGAGACCAATAGTGGAAAAACGAATGCTCCAGCGGTTACATCGGCGCCAGTTTCATCAGCACTCTCTGCGCCGCATCATAGGAAAGATTATAATGAAACTAAACTTCAGGTAGTATTCTTTGAGGAAATACTAGCAAAATTCTATCAAATCAAAATGTCGTTTTGTAAAATGATGCTTCCATAAAAGAACACTTTGCATAGGAATTTATATTGTTAAATATAAATATAATGTCTTTAAGAAGATACCAATGTGCCATCCGAGAGAAGAATTCGTTTGCAAGATTTTTCCGAACTGAATTTTTCTTCTCAGTTGGTGAAAGAGAATTTTGTTCGAAATTTAAAATCCGGGCTATGTACCGCAATTTGTAGAGTATCAAAGATTTGTACCTCAAAATTTCAAACTGTTTCATAAGTTCAGTTCGGAGAAATCTTGCAGACAAAATATTTACTCGGATGGTACGTTGGTTTCCCTTTAAGAGGATACGAACGCAGAGGTGACTCCATGTGCTGGCATTTTCTTCACACAAAAATAATTGAACAAAAATCTGGAATGAATCCTTGAAGGTTTGTCGAGACCTGCACAGAGGCGGAATTTCGAATTTTAAAAAATGAATTTGTTTTCAAACAATTATTCTCGAAACCCAGAATTTTGGTTCCGTAAAGACCAAGATAAACCTTAAAGATTCATCTCTGAAAATTTTGAACTCTTTGTTGAGTCTAGTTTCGAGTATTTTGTCTAGTTTCCGAATTCGTATTCCCAGATCTTTTCTGACAAATTATTCGAGAATGAAGCAATATGAACCGAAATATCGCTCTGTCCAGACCTTTTACAATCAATAAGGATAAAAAAACCTAAACAGAAAAGAATTTTGGGCAGAGCGATATGTTGATTGCGTTGCTTCTTTTTGTCAGAACAGATTTGGGTAGTGTCACGACGCTGTTACCTCCTCGAACGAATACGTAAATTCATAGAAATTCTGTACGTACGATCCTAGAGCAGTTTGCATATTTACATGAATTTTATTTCCAGATTAGGCTTACGAATGGACAAAGTTTAACTCAGAGTTTTGGAAGTAAAGAACAATTATCTGCTGTAAGACTGTTCGTTGAAATGAATAGAACTGATGGGTCTGGTCCATTTAGTTTAATGACAAACTTTCCTAAGAAGGTTTTCACAGAAGACGATTATGATACACCTTTAGATGTTTTAGGTACGTTACGTATTACTGCATTTCACTATTCTACATGGATAACAAAAATTTATAGCGGCATACAATGCAGTATAGCGAAAATGATTGCAGCTTACATGCTTAACCGTTTCTGTACTGTATTTATATGCAGTCAACGTTATTTTTTTTCATGATTGATATCTATGGTTAGAAAGGTTTAATGCGCTTCCTAATTTAAAATTGAGATTACGTATTCTAAAATATCATATCACGGTTTTACTTCCAGGTTTAGTACCCTCGGCGGTAGTGATTGTTCAGAAGAAAGTAGAATGGTAAATTTTAAGACTTCAACATACAATTGATATGATTCGTAAGCCAAAACTCAAATTTATGATATGTATACAGCCGTTAACGAAATGAATTTCATTATCTTAGTTTATTATTGAGACCTTTGAACTTTTATAATTTAATATCCTGTAATAAAATCAAGCTTATGGAAAAAATACAATTTTCCAAAAATTTTGGTACAAAAAATTATTCTTGTAATTCTTTTTTGTAGTTTGCATGAAAAAGGAGAGATCTAATAAGAAAAATTCAGATCATCTTGTTGAACGGAAACATTCATTTAAGTCTGAATGAATATTCAATTTTGTCGTACAATGAGGCAGTGAGATTCGTTACTACTGTAATGTAAGAGGATTCAAGCATCGTGAGAGTAGCTAAATTCTTCCTAACAAGGTATTTTGAATGTAATCAAAATATCACTCCGTACGGATCTCTAATAAATAAGGGCGAACTGTACCTACAGAGCAATATTTTTATGTAGCTGAAGTTTGAATCGTTTAATCGGTGTTGAGGGGATACCAGCGGTGTGGCACCAGCCAAATCATGCAAAAATTAAGCAATATAATTAAAATATCGCTCTGTACAGACCATCTTTATTGATTGAAGAAGGTCCGTACAGAGCGATATTTCGATTATTTTGCTTTATTTTCACATAATTTGTCAGAAAAGATTTGGCTAGTGTCACGGCGCCCCCTGGTATCTCCTTAAAGACCAAAAATCTCGCATTACATTTTTCAAATGATTTCTCCAGTTTCAACCAGTTAATTCGAAAAGCTAAATAACGATGATTCATGAGATTTCATGAATTTAAATATTCGTTTCATTTCCATAAACGATCCCAAATGTGATTCCAACTGAGTTTCTATAACGTTTGTAAAGCGTAGGAAGTAAGTGCACCCAGACTTTTTATGAATGCTTATCGCACTTTTCACCGGAAAGAGTCAATTAGCGCAGATCATGCTGGGCGTTTTCTTACTTCGATGAACATTTTTCTCACACTTGGTGAACGTTAATTTTTTTCCTCGGGGTGATCAAAATATAATCTACAGCTGGAAGGAATTGATATGACGGGGGTTTAAGCCGTCATTGTTATCGTTCTTTTTTTCTATGAAAATTCTTTAAACTAGGATATTAGATGCGTGGGTAATTTTACAACACTTATAACACCCCTGAGAGATAAAGGCGTTGCAAGTGAAAGACGTGTTGGTAAATATTTTCATTGAAGACAGTTAAGGGGATACTAGCGGCGAGGCAGGAGCCAAATCGTTTATAACAAACTGCGGGCAAACGCTTCAATTTAATCAAAATATCGCTCTGTACAGCATTGCTAGTTGAATCAGAGAAGTGCTGTACAGAGCGATATTTTGATTGAATTGAAGGGTTTGCCCGCAGTTTGTTACATTAACCAAATTATTTCCGTCAAATTATTAAAAAATAAAGCAATGTAATCAAAATATCGCTCTGTACAGAGCTGGCGCTGGTATCTGCTTAAGTGAAAACAGAAACGAATTGCAAAGATTGCTAACGCACTAGTAAAACCGTGGTACATATCACGTTTATTTCTTCGAAACAAAATAATGTGATTGGTTGGTATTTATCTTGTAAGTTAATCAGCATCGAAGGATAAACGGAAAATGTGACACCACCAATCAGCCAGTGAACCATATTTCCTGTAAGGTAAATGGCTATAATTTCGTTACGCCAGTGAGATGGATATTATTCCGTCAGGGTCTCATAAAATTGACAAATCAAACTCTTGTGAGCAAATTATGAATACTTTTCGGTACAAAAAGTCACAAATGCATCTCATGATTACACAAAATATACTTAATTTGTTTAAAATTGCTTAACGATCGATTTTATCAATGACCTGATGAAGTAATATTCAGCGACGAAGATGTAACCGTTTATCTTATATCCTTTTCTCTTCAAATTCATCTCTGATCAAAGATTTGAGTCATTAAAACTGTTTCCTCGGTGATATAATAAAGTTGAGGATAAATTGAAGGGGTAGTAGCGTCGGAACGCATTTCACAGCTCGTTACCAAAAGAAAAAAATGTCTTGTTCTTGCCTCGGGAAATATGCCTCTTTGAAAGGTTCGAAATGTTTTCTGGGATACTAAAAAATGAAATGAATATGGAACCGTGTGAAAATCGTATGAACTACCTATGCCTCTATTCAATACATATATATATATATATATTTGCTTTTTTTAACATTTCAGTTCATATTTGTATCATACAAGAGGCTTGAACCATTTGCATTTCTTACATACTCAATAGTGTTCATATCTTTTTAACAGTAATAATATAGATATTCAAAAATCAAGTACACATATTTTCCTTTTTGATAAAATAAGTGAAAATGCCATATTTACATTCATTCAAAGACCTTGTCCTAAAACCTGCTTGATAGCTGCCATTTCTGAACGTGACATAGGTTCCAGTGTCAATCCAGGAACCGGTCGATTGAGTTCCAGATCACGCAATTCATTAACTTTTACTTTCATATTACTTCTCAGCTTATTAATTTCAATGTCACATTCTTGTTGATCTGTAACAAAAAATGAAAAACAAAAAAAACAATAGTTTAGAATAATACAATACTATCAATTTGAACATATTTCGGTAAGTACGGTAAATATTTTTTACAATTTTTTCATTTTTTTTCCAAACAAATAGGAACGAAATTGGAGTCTGAAAAAATTCTAACGAAACTGATAAATTTCTTACATTTTTCTTCACTTTTGAAAAAGTTTGAAATCCTATATTCAAATATCATATGTGAAATAGTGGTTGAAAATGAAACCTTTTTTTTTTTCAATAGTCAAAAAAATGTTATAAATCAATCATAGATTCGTCAGAATTTTTTTAGAACACAATTTCGTTTCTGTTTGTCTGGAAACAAAAATGGCAAAACTCTTACAAGCTCTGAGAAAATTCTGGAAAGTCTAAAAAAAGTCTGTACAGAATGTTCCAAATTTATTAAATTTCTTGTGAAATCAAAATTTCATAAATCCTCAGTTTTAAAGAGCTTTTAAAGAGAAAATGCGACATTTTTCAGAGATCAATCATAGTTATTTCAGCAAAATATTTCCGTACGGGTAGCCAAGCTTCAAAGATTATAATAGTCACTAATCTTTTTGACTTCGTTTGGAACTACGCGAGATTTATAATGTTCCTGAAGTTCGAATCGTTTATTGAGATGAATTAGTAATCGAATAGCGAAATATTCAACTATTTCAGACCCAAAATCTTGCAATATATTCTGTGAATGATGTTTCCAGTCCTGAGGAGTCAATTCAAAAAGATAAATAACAATGAATCATCAGATTTTATGAGTTCGAATTCTCGTTTCGTTTCTATAAACGATTCAAACTTCAAGAATATAGATTTATATAGATTGTATTCCTATATTTATAACAAATATAGATATCCTGCCAATGTAAATTTCGCGTAGCTCTAAACGAAGTCAATTTTTTTTTTCGGGTATAAATCCATTTGGATCAACAGCCTTCCGGGTTTATTCGCATACGGGCCAATTGGCCCTCACCTAAAACAATAATTGTGACCGTCAAAACCGTTAGCGATTACGTCGTAAAGGTATTATCAGCACAAAGGTGTCTGTACAGAATTTTGTCAAACTTTTGTTTTTTTCTTACTTATCCTACAGACATATTGAATGACCTGGTAATCGCAAAATATATTTTGAATTCTGTTGATTTTGAAGAAATTAAAATTTTCACCTTCTAAATTATATCTCACAAATTATTGACGGTACCAAAAAATTTTCTATAAAAAAATGTGTGTTTTGATGAGTTCTACTGGTATCCTGGATCAGATTCCGAAACGTGTTTGAGCGCAAGTTTGGTTATTACATACAACGCCTCATACTATTCTCATTTGCCGAATTTTTAGATCATAAGAGGTATAAAAAAAAGTCCTAAACACCAACCTTTTACAAGCAGTTCTTCAGCTTTTTTAGTATCCATTTTCACTGTCAGAGGGCCAATTACTAACCAACTTTTATCATGTTTTGCATTTTGTAATGCTCTCATTCCCATTCTATCATCATTCCTTCTTGTATCAAGAGCAACTACTTCTTGTTTGTCAGTTAGGATTTCCCCTGCTTTCCTTTCCACCTCTTCTAAATGTTTCAACATATGCCGATAATCAGTCGTATTCTGAAATTTAAAAACAAAATAGTCACTTATACATACTGAAAGATAAATCACACTTCAAAAAGTGAAGCTTAAATTTTTTCAAGCAGATAATATTAATGTGACGTTCATCTATTATATGAGATTATTTAAAAACACTTCAGTAAAATGAAAATTTAGCTTTTCATCACTATTTTTTTCAACAGGATTGTTGGGTTCGAACCACGGTTCTCTTAACTCATTAAGGCACATGGCTAGACCAGCGGGGTTAAAAAAACAACAGCATATGGATTCTTAGGATGCTGGGGAGTGTCTCAAAATGCAATGAGAAAACTTTGCAACCCTGTTTTCTAATTATATGATATAACAATTTAATCTTGTTGAAGCATTTTTGAATAATTTCACCCAAAAGTTGTAACGTACACTGATATCTGTTTCAATAAACATCAGTATAATGTGTGAGTACAGAGATAAGTTCAAGAGATAACAGTTTACAACATGCAAAACGTGATGTCAGAGGATTACAGAGCATCGTGGCACTAGTCAAATCTTTTTTGATTGAAGCAAGTCTATCCAAAACTAGATTTTTTGGTCATATTATTTCATTTTTGAATAATTTGTTGGATAAGATTTGGCTAGCGTCATGGCACTGGTATCTACTCAACAGTTTGAGAAATATATAGAAAACATTTTTTCTGATCATAGCAATAAAGCAATATGATATTGGAGTCTTCATTTTGTTTGGTCATTTTGTATCGCATCGATTCCTGGATAGCAGATTATGTGATTATCTTATGGCATTTCAATCCCTGTAACGATTATGTGAATATTACGATAATTGATGTTCAAAAAATAACACCGTTCAGTCTCTTCAACTGATCTCTGACAAACAAATTGATTGTGTGATAAGATTTTTGATAATTACACTTACAAGTACAATAAACATTAATGCATCACTTTTTTTTGTCGATCAATAATATCTTAATCAATGATTTTAAGAAAGTGCGATACGTAAAACTCGTTCTTTTCTTGCTTCTCTACTCAATAATTTTTCTCTATCTTTCTTTTTTATGGGTTTTTGTTTGGCTATTCTTATACTGCTGATCGCACTTGTATCTCCTGGTTTGAAATGTGTTACCCTGGGTTCTTTTTCCCCAGGTTGACCTATTCCTTTACGATCTATCTTAAGCAATGTTTTTATTGGATATTTAATTCCTTTGCCAGATGGTCCAAGACCTCCTTCTTCGTCCCAACCGGTATTCAGTAACATTTGATAGCCTTTGTTTTGCTTTGATATTCCATAAAAAGTACTTCTCAATTTGGGTTTGGTGTTGAATACATGTAAAGTAGAAGATTCATGTTTCTTCAATGTAGTTTCTCTAAAGTATTCTTTACAAATTTCACAATAAAATCCTACATTTTGATTCAATTGTTCTTTAGAATTGTGTAAACCGTTGAGTAAAGAGTCTTTCTGATCTCTCAAAGGTGATGCTTCTTCCGACAATGCTGATGGATTTACATTTTGTGCTTCTACCGTTGATGAAGGTTTGTTGTTTGGATAATCATGTTTTTTTCTAAGAAGAGCAACGGTACTCAAATAATTTTTTTTCAAAGCTAGTTGCGCCGCTGTTAATCCAGATTTTTCTCTCATTCTTTTATTAGCGCCAAGAGTCAATAAGAATTCTACTATCTCTAAATAACCACAGTACGCTGCAGACATCAATGGAGTCCAACCAAAGTCGTCCGATATATTAACATTTTCAGAAGTTACATGCTTTTGGAGAAATTTCAAATCATGTTGCTCTACAGCTTTTAAAATTGTATTTACATTAACTTTCGTAGGATTCTCATGATTCTTGTTTTTGTTTTGTACATTTTCTGCAGTCTTGAATCTCAATGGTACATTATTGTGTTTTTTTGAATCATTATCATCAGTACTTTGTTTAATTATTTCTTCGTAGGCAATCTTAGCTTCGTTCCCTTCGAAGCTGAGTTGACGAACACATTTATCGGTTGAATTTTCCGTGAGATGACCATTGGGTGTTTCCGTGACAAATGTTTTCCAAGGAAGATCGAACGTTAATTTTGCAGTGTTTCGATATGAAGCCATTATCATGATACGTCGATAGTCTCAGTTTCACTTGAGTATATAATGTGTCGTATACTTGTTCGACTCTTCCATGCAACTTGCTCCTCACAATTTTCTTTATCATGAAACAATATCCATAAAATTGTTTTTGAATGCTGTTACATATATGTTTTCATAGTTTTTGATTCAATTTGTGCTGATGTAATTTTGTACATTCAATAAAATGCTCAAAATTGTCATAATCCATGAGACATTGGTATAAAAATATTATTTCAATTTAATTGTAATATTCACAAAAATTGTTCAAAGGATGTGGATGATTTGCGTTAAGAAATACGTGTTCGATGAGTCTATGTTCAAGCATTCAAACGAACTATCGATCTTGTTTAGAGAACTGAATCAAATGATTTCAAGGAAATACAACCAAAACGAAGATCAACATTTGTAAAGATGCAAAAGTAGAAATTACGCACATTGATATTCATGGTTTAATTCCGAGGTTTAAACAAATCACAAAACGCAGAAATATATGTTGAAAGTTGATGTTGCGGTGAGAAGTACTGTATCCGTATTGAATTCACCAGTGTTTTTTTATGGCAACAAAGTACTTTACTCTTCAAAAGTAAAATATTTTTAACTTAATCACATATTCAATTCAAATCTCGGTACTTCTGTTCCAGTCAATGAATTCAAATGTATATTTGAATTTTCATCAATTATCCTTCAATTGTACCACTTATCTGAAACGAAATGAATAATTAAGAGCAAAAATTTAATTTATGAACTATCAAATTAGATATTTTTGGAAAGATTTAAGCCAGAATATGAAAATTATCAATTCATTTGATTATATGATTCAAACCGTAATAACATGTATCTGATTTTAATTTTTAAATGAATCAAGAAGCAATTCGAATAAGACCAGAATCATCTTTCTTGAATTTTTGTAATTTCTTTGATAAAAATGTGAAATGTGCATGTGTTTCAATTAACTTCTCAACTAAAAACATTACTGTATTTCTTTGATTCAAGTTGGGTATCAATATTTGTGAATTTTTCAAACTAATATTGTTCAGTTTCCTGTTAGTTAAAGTGAATTTGAATTTGGTGGTAGTTTGGTATAATTGTGCTCCAGCTAAAAATATTCAAGGTGATTTTTTAGCAGAGGTGGACTAATGCTGTTGAGAGGATGGTGGAACTGATATAGCAAAGGTGCCAAGCTGTATTATACGAAAAGAAACACAACAGAACAGCACAAATATGTTCTATGTATTGAAAAGAAAGGCACACCAGGGAATTTTTTGGTGTCTCAATGGTTCATTCCACTCTTGTCCCTTGTCTTGGTATAAAACAAACGAGATGACTTTTGGTGTGATTTTGATGTCAATTAAGATATATACAAAATTTTAAAACACTGGATTTTTTTTTTACTACATGATGTTCGATTGGTGGATTGATATCTGTTAAGATGGTTACATTGCCACTGTAGAAATGACTGGAGCAAGCTTATCAATTAACTTGTTATTACAGAGGAAATTTTTGTAATATTACTACACCGAGCATAGCGGAATTGCAGTTTCAAGGGTGTGAAATTCTACACAATCTGCACATATTATTTCCGAATTGTATTTATTCTATACTTAGGATAGAAATTTTACATGGAGTTGTAAAATTGTCACATTCAGCATGTCAACTTTGGTACTTATGCTGAGCATGATCAAATTACAGTAATAACGGTATACTGGAAAAAATAGAATTGTACTTCTACTACATTCAGCGTAGGACATTTGTCAAAAAAAATGGTGAATTCCCTGTGTTCAGAGTTGTACTATAGCTATCCGTGGTTGGACCTTTGCATTAGGATTTGTGATTTCACCACTGCCTGTGATTTGTTCATGTTCGGCGTAGGTAACTTTATTACCTACGTTACACGTGACAGTTTTACGACTGCCATGTAAAATTTCTATGCTAAACGTGGGATAAATACAATTCGTAAAAGCTTATGTACAAATTTTGTACAAGTTTTCACCACAAAACACAATTTTACTGTTTTGAAATTGTAGTTCTGCTATGCTTAGCGTTGGAATATTACAAAAATTTACCTCTGTAATAATACAATCAGAGTTTGTAAAGTTCATTTCATTTTTCACAGTGTATGCTCAGCATGGTAATAGTCCTTGAGTTTCTTTGGTGTATAGATTTGTGTAGTATCGAATCAATCACATACTCGGAATCAATTTCATCGAGTTTTCAGATATAAAATGTTTAAGTCAATTATTGGTTGCTTCAAGCATATTCTTTTGGACACATGAAAATTTAAACAGAATTAATAAAATTTGGTACAATTTCATTCAATTTCCTTCACAAAACATTTCTTCTGAAAGAGAAACCAAAAGACACTTCTCTGATCTGATTAATTAACAATTATGCGGATTCTTTTGGTTTTCTCACCTTTCTCCGATGAAGCGCCAATATCTCAGACGTTTTCTGTTTTTCCAGAGTAAACACACCATATGAAATTTTATTTTATTTTGATAACAGTCTTACATGGCGAATCTTTCACTTTTGACACAATTGCACAGTTTGTGGAACTTTGTATACGATCTTCAATCTTGGTATTCATTTAATTTTACGTGATATCTTTTTTGTAATATATACACTCTCTTTGTATTTAGTATTGCTTTTTTTCTTGTCTAAACTAATTTCAGCGTCAATAATAAAGTTGATTGACGTTGCACTACGATTTCGATTTTGGAATTACGTTCAAGAGGACAGTTGGGCTCAATCGGTGTTGCCAGGAAATTCCGGAATCCATTGGAATTAGCCAGTTCCGTTTGATTGTTCAAAAGAATGACCAATTACAGAATGACAAAATTCCCAGAATGGTAACGCTGGGCTCAATTGGCTCCATTGACAGAGTGGCCGAGTTAGGGGACGTTACAAGGGAATCAACGAATCTGGCAGTTATGTTGAAGGTAAACCATAATTAATGATCTGTCTAGAACTAGCGTAAACGTAAGGCTGGCCTCCCATGGACCGGAATTCGTTCCGGCGGAATGAAAATTTAACCAATGCACAATTTTTTATAGATTTCTGATAGAACGCTCTAAAAGAAATTGTGAAAACGATTAAGATGTAATTTCATGGGGCGTCGAGCATCAAGCGTCAACATTAGAAGGAAAGAGAAGAACTGTGTGACCTCTCTTTCTTTCTAATGTTGACGCTTGATGCTCGACGCCCCATGAAATTACAGCTATTGGTTTAAAGTCATTCCGCCGGAACGAATTCCGGTCCATGGGAGGTTAGCCTAAGGGTGCTCTCCCATGCGATGGATTATTCAACCGGAACGGAACATTTCTTCTTCCGTTCCGTCGAAATCGGGTGTCCCTGTCTCCCATGAACCGGAATACACTCCGGCGGAATGGGAAATGAACCAATCAATGATGGAATATGAATTTCCATTGGAACTCTTTATGAGAAATAGCCAATACATTCCATTTAAAGTTGTTACGGCCGGAATGATTGTGATCCATGGGAGAGCAACGCTATTTGGGTTGAATGGAACAGAATGAGTACTGAAATCCCTGTTCTGTTCCGAATCAATTTCAGTGCCATGGGAGAGCACCCTAAGGCTGCTCTCCCATGGACCGGAATTTCTGGGGGATTTGCAGGGAATTCTAGTAAGTTACTATCCATGAACTAATGGGGTCTGCGGATTCCGTTCCGTTCCCTAGAAATTCGGGTCCATGGGAGAGCAGCCTAAGGCCCGAGTCACATGGAGCAAAAATCACGCGGAAAGCGGAACGCGGATCCCTTGGTTGAAAAGAGAGGTGAATATTCTCCTCTCTATTCAACCAAGGGTTCCGCGTTCCGCTTTCCGCGTGATTTTTGCTCCATGTGACTTGGGCCTTAGGCCGGTCTCCCATGCAACCGGATTGTCCGGAACGGAACGCTCATAATTGGTGGACCCCTAGTATTGTTATAGTTATATCCAAATGAAACTAGTATTCTACAAATTAGGATCGTTCCGTTCCGGACAATCCGGTTGAATGGGAGACCAGCTGAGACCAGCCTTACAATGGAAGCGCAGAGACCGTATTGACGTATTCACGCATATTCACGTTTCAATAGTATGGTCGTCGTATGTTGACGTCGTGTCATGTTTGACTTGGATTGACAATTATTGTTCCACTATTTCGTTACACTATTATATTTTTGAATTTACAATGTCAGCTTTGGTGGAGGAAGAGAAGCGTATTGGGATTGGAACACAAACAGTGCAAGGTAACGAGGAAAATGAGTCTGCAAGAACGAATTCTGTTTTTAGTCAGACAAAGTCTCTTGCTAAAAGGATAAGATATTCCTTTGAACAGAAAAATCGAATTTTGAACGAAGCCAAAAGTTCAACTTCAACTGAAATATGTGGAAAGTACAATATCAGTGAACGTGCACTTCGTGAATGGAAAAGGCAAAAAGATAAAATTCAAGAATTTTCACTAAACGAAAGTCTAAAATATTCCAAAAAGAATTATGTTCTTCAATCTACAATTTCAGCTTCGGCGGAAAAAAGAAAGCGTATTGAGAGTGAAACAAACACAGTGCAATATAACGAGGAAAATGAAACTGCGAAAACAAATTCTGTTATTGAACAGACAAAGCCTCTCGCTAAAAGGAAAAGGTTTTCATTCGAAGAGAAAAATCAAATTTTGAACGAAGCAAAAAGTGTAACTTCAAATAAAATATGTGGAAAGTACAAAATCAGCGAACGTGCGCTTCGTGAATGGAAAAGACAAAAAGATAGAATTGAAGAAATTGCACTGAACGAAAGTTTGAAATATTCCAAAAAGAATTATGTTCTTCAATCTACAATTTCAGCTTCGGCGGAAAAAAGAAAGCGTATTGAGAGTGAAACAAACACAGTGCAATATAACGAGGAAACTGAGACTGCGAAAACGAATTCTGTTATTGATCAGACAAAGCCTCTTGCTAAAAGGACAAGATATTCCTTCGAACAGAAATATCAAATTTTGAACGAAGCAAAAAGTGTAACATCCAATAAAATATGTGAAAAGTACAAAATCAGTGAACGTGCGCTTCGTGAATGGAAAAGACAAAAAGATAGAATTGAAGAAATTTCACTGAACGAAAGTTTGAAATATTTCAAAAAGAAATCTAATACAGATGAATTGGATGATCAGTTGTATGCTTGGGTAATAGATTGTATGATAAAAGGATGGTCCATTTCTGGACGTATAATACGAGAGCAAGCTTTATTGATTAATAGCGATATTGGCGGTCCAGCAAATTTCAAAGCCAGTAATGGTTGGTTACAGAAATGGTTATTACGAAAAGGCTAAAGAATTTGACCATCACAGGTATGTAAAATTAATACGATTTCCAATACCTCCCATCATAATTACACTTCTGTGTGCAGAAAAGAATCTATTTTTAAATAGTGTTACTTGTTTCTCAAAGTACAATATTGAAAGAGAAAAACAACAATTCCCATAGTAGATGTTATGACATAAGAGTAAAAAAACAATGTATTGGGCAGTGTCCATTTCAGATAATTTACGATACGGCGATTGGTCGTTCTAATCAACAGTCCAGCAGCAATATGAACTCCAGATCTTTGCGGCAAAACTGGTATCAGGATAAGTTTAAAAAAAGCATCTCTTCTACCAGCAGTGAATGCGCATTAGGTTCCTTCGTTCCACGTGCTCTGAGTTGGTCCAACTTGTACCAAACCAATCATCTCCTTACTTAAACTGGAAGTAACGAATTCAAAATACTTGGAGTGAGTTGGGTTAACTTGGGACATCGGTAAACGAACTTAGCTATCGTTGGGACCAGACGCCGACGCTCTATCATTCAAGCCACTGCCGATTGCTTGGATGGGGTACTTTCTTTGCATATATCAATCCGTGCTCAATCCTCAAACTTGAATATCTCGAAAACTAAGCCGCATTGAAATGCAAATCCGAAGGTTTTTTCCCCACGAGTAGCTGAGATGAACGTGCATGGATCTCTTTTGGAAAAGTAGCTTTCACCTCCGCGGTCTCTCCTGGTAAATGCGTTATGTAAGAACAGCTTCGACTCTACCTGCTATACTAATATTTCAGAATTCACTGAAACAAAATTCACAGGCGTAAGGTCAGCGTCACAAGGAGCTAAAAATAGGCGGGGAGCAGAACGCGAAACCTTCGGTTGAAGAGAGAAGTGAATATCTACCTCTCCCTTCAACTGAGGGTTCCGCTTTCCGCCCTCTTTCAGCTTCATGTGAAGCGGGCCTTATTCTGCAGTCAAAATGCAGAGAAGCTCAGTTTTTGAGATATGGGTATTTTTAGATTGTTGTTAAAACTAAACCACTCACTGAACAATTTGTTACATACTTCAGTCTGAAACCATTAGCTCAGCAGATTTGTGGAGAAAAATTGGATCATCATGTCTTTTTTCAATTCGAAGTCATAGCAGTTCGGAATTTTTGGACATCCAGCCAATCAAAATCCAGCAACTTTGGACTGTTATCCCAGATATCTGTATTACACCGGATTGTTAACGCGCTTTAAAACATAGCCTCACAAAACTATGTATTACATGAATGCTCGGAATAAGTCCTGAAATGACCTGAGCCAATGTAATTCAATCATTTATTAAGACCTTATTGAACGCATGCGCACTTGAACGTTTCTTGTACATACTTTGGTGTGCCACTTTTTATGTACAACATATGGGAGGCTTCCGAAGTGGTTGATCCTGATCCTTGGATCACTTTTCCAGTTTTTTGATTGGTTGAAAAGTGATTGGGTCAGGATCAACTACTCCGGAAGCCTCCATGGAATATTCGGCGATCTAGTGTGAATATAGATATCTGTGATTATCATAGTTTTGGAACAAGGAATCACAGGATAGTTTAATTTTTTCCAGAGATCCGCCATCTTCCAAACCAACGAATGGTATCAGGCTCAAGTATGTAGCATACTGTGCTTTTGAGTGGTTTGGATTTGAAGAAAAAATTCTAAAAATGCTCCTATCTCAAAAACTACGCTTCAAATAAAATTTTTCCAAACTGGAAATCATTGCATTTTGGCCGCAAAAAAGCGCCCGTGAAATTTTTCCAGTAAATTCTGAAACACTTGGTATACATTTATCTTTCATTCATAAATCAATAATTCTCTAATAAAAAGCAACATTGATTTTGTAGATAAGCCGGATGTTCTACCTGCTTCCACTGAATTAGACAACTATCAATCGGATGTTAATACTCCTACAATATTCGAGGATACTGAAGTCAAACATATTTGCAACAATGGGTTGAACTAGTTCCATTATTCAACAGAATCATGTGTCATTTTGTATCAAAATCGTTAATGTACAAATATAGTTTATCAAATCATTATATCTCATTATTGATGAAACTCATACACCTCATATAATTATTACTTCATAATAAATTATAAACTAATATTAAAATATGTACAATCTTTAAAATATACACAAGAGGCCATTTCACTTACCCGCACAGGACGCCTATGTCGCCCAGTGATGCCAGTATTCCCTAGAAAAATCTTCAGATTTTTTGGCATTGGTCATTTCTTTCCAAATTGGGAATATGATTGGCCGGTTGTACAAGAAATGACCAATCATCAGATGCTGAAGATTTTTCTAGGGAATACTGGCAACGCTGATGTCGCCTCTTCGTGGAATTCAGGGAGAAAAAAGGGATCGGTGGATACAGCGTGGTACGGAGAAGCAGCACCGTTAAGGCAACGGAGAAATGTCCGCCCGAAAAAACGATCCGAACATTTCTCCATCGTTTTTTGGAATCCGTAGTTCACGCCCCAAACGCCTCGGGTCAAACACTTCGGAAAGCATTGCCCGGTAGTATGCAAGAAGCCCAACTCCACTAATATTGGTTGATCACTAGGAATATTTTGTGATTTTACTAGAAATCACCAGTTTTCAGCCAATGACAAGCAGTCGGGCTTCTACATACTACCCTGATGCCCATCTGGCAGCTCTGCCATGACTTGTCACAGTTGTGACAGACAACTATATGTGTATATATATATTCATGCACAGTCCAGTAAATCATATATTTTCAACGGAATAATGATACTTAGACATCGAAAGAACGTACAGAATTTGATTGAAGGCAGATTTTCTTCATGGAGCTAGCAGATTTGAGCCGGTAGACTTGGGCTCTAGCTTATTGGAGGATTGTCATGGAATGATGAAACCTGCATTAATGAGATTTTTGAGTCATAATCTCTAAGAATATGTATTTTAACAAAATTCAAAATTTTTTCTCAGTCAGTAACACAAACTTTTTCTTTGAAATTCAAAATCCGTGCGATGTACCGCGATACCCCGACATCACACAAGAATCTCAAATGAATTATAAAAAAAGAATTCTTGAGAAACTCTTCCAGAATACAGTGTTCTTGATGAGTTTGAAAAGAACTCGATTCATCAGACATTCGCGAGTTCCGTTGAAATCCTCAAAGAAGTCTCATGGAATTTTTGCGAAACTCTTTTGTAACACTTTGCATTCTGAAAGAGTTTTTGGAGAGTATTTTTTCAGAATTAATTTTGGATTCTTATGTGCTGTTTGAGTAGATGAAGGATTGAAGATTGATTCCGGAAAATTTCATACTTCTTCATATAGTTCAGAGTACTTTTGCCGAGTAAATGTTCACTCAGTCGGTATGCTTGTATGGCGGGTTGCATTTGCAGGGATTGCTGGTATTCACTTAACGGGCTACTAGCGTCGGTAACTCAGGTCATTGGTTAGAAAGGGACAGAATCATATGATAGAAAGAGAGGTCCGTTACCGACGCTAGTAGCCCGTTAAAGGGAATTTGCTCTCAAGGGGCTACTAGCGCTTACCAATAGAGCATGTTGGATAGAAAAGGACACGCTTATACGATAGAAAGAGAGGTTTGGTACCATCGCTAGTAGCCCGTTAAAGGGCTTAGCCCTAGAGCATAATCAATGAATCAATCAAATCAATCAATAAGGAGACGATTCTAACCAATGACGTGAGTTACCGACGCAAGTATCCCGTTAACAGGATACTAGCGTACCATCCGAGTAAAGATTTTGTCTGCAAGTTTTCTCCGAACTCAATACTTGAAACAGTCTGAAATTTCTAGGGAATATTCTTTGATGCTTTATCAAATCGCGGTACAGAGCCCGAATTTCAAATTTGCCAAAAAATTACCCTTTATTGACTGAAAAAAAACTTTTTTTTCGAAATATTAAATTCGCGCTCTATACCGCGATTCATAAAGTATCAAAGAATATTCCCTGAAAATTTCAGACTGTTTCATGTATTCAGTTTGAAGAAATCTGGCAGACAAAATCTTTACCCGGATGGTACACTGATATGCCGTTAACGGGTTACTAGCGCTTACCAACAGAGCACGTTGGATAGAAAAGGCCACGCCTATACGATAGAAAGAGAGGTTTGGTACCATCGCTAGTATCCCGTGAATAAAATAATTGTTCATTCATCAACAATCAACTATTTGTGTATCTAAACTATCCAACTACGTGTCTTGCGGTTTGATAATTTAAACAAAGAAATTGAAAAAATGGGTTGAGATCCATGAATTTTTAATTTAAATGTGATGGTTCTTGAATGGTCAAGATACAGTTAATGTAGAAATCCGCATTTATTTTAGCGTTACCGAGCCGATGTTTCTCATGAACAAAATTCGAATGTCATGAATGTCATGTAAAATGAGGTTATGTCTCCCTGAATCCCAGGGAAAAAATCAAGAAGGCTGATTTGAAGATCAACGGATACAGTTATACAACGTTTAATAATCTCATAAGTGTAAATACCGTTAGTATTCATATTAAATGAAGAAATTAATTGCATTTTGGATTTCGAGGCCATTGATTATCAATCAAGAACGTAAAACCTATGGACTCTTGGATTGTATAACATAATAATTTCCATGATATATCCACAAAATACATTTTAACGACATAACAGTAAACATCATATATGCGATGAACCACATTTTTATACTTTTGGCAATATATTGAATACCAAAAACAGAGGACATCTACAATCTTTGTACCTCTTCAAGAAAAATATTGAGGAGTGAAAATTTAATTTTTTGCTCTTTGTTGGAATTTTTCAATTATGACAGACCTCAATAAGCCTGAAAATTTAGAAAATGAGAATTTTGGATCGTATTATGCACTTTTAGTTGCTTTTAAAACTATGAAAGAACGATGTCAGCAATTACAATCTAGATTGGCAACTATAGAAGAGGAAAATGTATGTTTACGTCTCGAATGTGGTAAAGATATGTCCACAGCTGTCACCAGATTTGACAAAGATGACGAGAAAAACGTAGTACAGGCATTGCAAGAGAAGGTAGAACAATTGTCAAAACAGAAATCTCAACTAACTCATCACATCTTTATGGTGGCGGCGGAAAATCGTCAGTTGTGGAATAGATTGACAAGATTAACTAGAACAAACAAATCATTAGGAACTCAGTTGCATAAAATTTCTGATACCCTCAAACATCATCCAGCTGTTCAACAAAATGATATTTTATCATACAATTTTCATGATGCATTGAATCAGCATGAAAATAATCAATGTTTATTGACAAGCAATAATGGTTTGTATATTTTGATTTATCGCATATTTATTTCTCATTGAATAATCAAGTTCATCAAAGAGTGTTTTCCATAGAGCTGTACAGTTGGCGCAATTGATCTGTTTCCCCCTTTCCAATAGAACCTTGTTGGCAATCCATTGTCGTATAAGTCAAAACATTTATGATCAGTTCTCCATGTTCAGAATATCATTTCTCGCATATTTATCTACTTGGAAATGTTCCTAATTGATTAACAAGAATTGGCAACAAGGATATATCGGAAAGAAGGAAGAGGATTAATTGAACCCACTACCAGTTGCACTCGGTGCACCCTGAAATATTTCTATTCTTTGTTACCCCTACATGTTTGAAAAGAATGAGAATATCCCAGTAAAGTGAAAAGAAAACATCAATGATGAATTGAATTCACACAACTATTTGTCCCAAAACACTGCTTTATAGCTCTGTTAATCAGGGGACAGAAGGTTTATTCTGTGTGATATTTATCTTTATTGAAAGAAGATCTTTACAAATGGACTATTTTTGGAACAAATTATAAATACTTATACTGTTCAATGAAGGTGAAAAAGATCAGAGTTTAGAAGAAATTTCTCTGAGATTGATCAATAGTATTATGTTGGAAAAGTCTGATTTAGAACAGCAGTGTGCGGAGGTGAGTTTTAAATTATTCAATTGATCATTAGATTCATACGATATAACAGTTCAATCGTAGTATGAAATAATATACAATCCGAATTACAATTGAATATAATATTTCAAAACTTCCCTATTGATGATAATAATCCTGTAATTTACATATTTTTCAGATGGTAGAACTAACGAAAAATTCTGGTTTGAATCTACAAAATATTGGTTTCACGTATCCAGGAGATTCCGACACGGACTCTTTCGAACAGTTGAAGCAACACGATTCAAGATTATCTCAAATCAAAGATACATTATTAGCTCAACAAATCACACTGAAAAGCGCGTTGCAGAATTTAAGCAAGATGAAAAAAGGTCAGTATCAAATAATGTGAAGAGAAATTCAATTTTGAAAGAATAAACTTGAATAAATTTGTTTCCTTTTTTTTGTAGGTTCGATTTGTAAAAATTGCAACAATAAAGCGAATAAAAAAGTGTGTCAAGTGGGAACACAATTCGATTCTGATGACAGTTTCAAAGAGCATGGCACTACTCAAACGAGTCTTCCCTTATCATCTCCGTACACCGATAAGTACGCAAATACCATTGACATTGGACCAGGAATAGGGGATCATCAAATCTGTCCACTGTGTGGTACTTGTTATGGTAAATCTGTTTCATTTTCGGAATTTCATGAACATGTTCTCAGTCATTTCGCTAAAGAAGGATCTGTGGATGAATTCGAATTGATCAATTGATAAAAAGTTGATTACCTCTTATAAATTCAGTGTAGATTTTGAAAAGATGTTGGAACAAATTTTTCAGTTCAAAGCTTTTCTTTTCTTGTTCATTATCAAAAATCGATTGTAAATCTGCTGAGAATTTTATAAAATCATTCATAAATGGGGAATAATCAAGTTCGAATTTCTGAGCTAACATTTCTATGATTATGTCGATTATCTCCACATACTGTACATACGTTAAAAAGGTAAATAGTGTATTCTTAAGGAGTTTTCAATATCTGTGAGTTTTTTGTATTTAATAAGTTTTATCATTGACTCTATTCAACTGTACATATAAAAACAAATTATAATACACATAAAATTGAACAACATTCATCATTTGATTCATTCAAGCCAACTTAGATGTTTTCACATCTTCTACGATTGATGAAGTTTCCGTAGATTTGGATGATTCTTCGGAAGATGGTTGTAACAAATTTTTACTGAACCATTCTGGTCTTTTCTTAGGCATTTCTACTATTCTTTGTTTCTGTGAAATTAAAAAAATGTTTTATTTTTAGTAAATGAGAATATTTAGACAATATTTGAACTTACCTTCCAAAACTCCTCTGCGGCATTTGGAACTTCTCCTTCGTAAAGTACAATCACATCTTGTTCGACTGGACTTAGTCCTAATTCATTTTGAATAGCCTCTTGCATTTCTTTAGTCTCAGCTCTTGCCTTGTCCCAACAGTAATCTGTGAATGAATTCATTTGAAATTTCATTGAATTTAAGTGTCAAATCTTTCAATGTGTCAATCTCAAATCTTACTGCATAAATGTTGTGCTTGATAATCATGGCCGCAGTTAGGGCACATCAAAATATCCGTTTTTGGAACCAACATTTTCCAATGATAACGTGGGACTCCAAATCTCTTTTTCAACCTTTTTTCGATTGTTGTCCTCTTTTTCGGCACTGCCCATAATATACTATCTTTGAGAATTTCTCCAATGGAAAATGGCTTCTTATCTGAATTATATTGCGAGTGGTTTGTCAAATGACCACAATCAATGGCACACAGAGGTTCTGATAAAAACAAAACAGAGTAGAAGATCAGTATTTATGAAAATTGCTATTGATATTGAATCTTTGTCAATGTATCGGATATGAAACAAATATTCAGAATTACATAGAATCAGAGTAAAGAATTATTGACAATAATAATTCAAAATTCATTGACGGTATTCATTTCATGACAATTATGCAAATGCTACTTATTTGTTTCAAGAAATCAATGGGTAAAAGAATTCAATTCCGAAATGGAAAAATTTTTGATTTCAATATTGATATATATATACCCAATTAAGTAGAATCAAAATTATTTGTTCCTGTTAAAAGAGAAAAATTGGAATTTCATCAACGGCAAGGAAATTGTATCAAAACCTAGTCGTTTAGAATAAACGGGCTTTCTTGCCATGGTATGTAAATTCAGTCTCCTGTATTAGAATGTTTATTCGTTTCAATGAAAAATTCAAACTTCAACAACACTTGTCATCAGTAAACGAATAAACTTAGATGTTGCTGAAATCGAATGTTATTGGCATATGGTCAATTATAAACGCACGACCAAAAATTACCTGGTGGAAATCCACGTCCAAAGTTATTCAATAAGATTTGTTCAAACTTTTGAACCGCTCGACATAACCTGCTTACAAGATTCGTCGCCATGATTGTAATGAATTGGACCAGCCATATGCAATGCTTACTTTATGCAAACTTTATAGGATGATCTCAAACCGTATTTCGATTGGTAAATCATAAGACCTAGACGGTAGACCTGTTTTATACCGAAGTTGCGTTGTTGGTAGACCCCAATAGACCCGAAAGACAATTGGCCCGATGCACGATGACGAACGTCCCGAAGGTCAGTTGACCCGAAAACTGAAACCTCATGCCGTGTTTACATATTATTGCGGCCGAAAGATGAACAAAGATAGCGGTATGATTATAGGTGTGAAAACGCAACATGAGCTTTTAATTTCGGGTCAACTGGCGTTCGGGTCAATTGTCTTTCAAGTCTATTGGGTTCAGGGGGCATAATCTCAAATGCAATATTCTCAAACGGATTTCAGCGCTGCCGTACGGTAGTACAGTGAATTATTCGCCATAGATACAACTAACATAAACAATGAACAAATCACACCAATTTTCGAATTAGTGTTAGTGTATACATGTAAAATAGTTCACTGTACTACCGTATGGCAGCGCTGAAATCCGTTTGAAAATTCTCTATTCGAGATTATGCCCCCTGATTGGGGTCTACCGTTGCGTTAGGTAGAGTATTGTAAGCCCTAAAACCATATGTCTGAATTTTAGAAGCCCGAAGTTGCATAACCCCGAATAGAAAATTATGAATTTTAGTATAAATCAATTATTAGATACTTTTATAGAATTCGAAAGTGAAATATGCTTCTGTTGATGGTTTATCGATGCTTCAAATACCGTTGCGTTATTCCGAAAAACGATTACTCCGAAATCTTGTACCCTAACTAGTTATTCCGAAAGTTCAGTATCCCGATTATTTTCGGTTCAATTAGATTGCTCATTTCTTATGGATTCCAAACGACGAATCAATCACGATTTGTCGGTACCAATGAGCTCTACATATATACTAGAGTGAGCCCAGCCATATTCATTTTGAAAGACAATAGAGAAACGAAACAGCTCCGGCAAGTTCAAAGTTTACATCTTGCGTATACTCATTTTTTTCATAATTCATGAGCTAAACATTACCCGAAGAGAACATGAAGCTTCAGCGAACGTTCATATTAGATCTGTATAGATCGGATCGAAGGTTCATGAAAGCTAACTTTTAGATTCACAAACGTTTGTCAAAGCTACTACGAACGTTGAAATGTCCGCCTCAAAATGCTTTCAGGAAACATCAACGGAACGTTCTTTGAAGGTTCATCGAAGGTTTGAAGAAGCTTCACAAAAATATCTATACTTTGATTAATTTATAATAATTTGTGTTTATTATTGAATTTATTTTTCATATAAATTGATCAAAATTAATATAAGTATAGATATTGTTGAGAAGCTTCGTCAAACCTTCAGTGAACCTTCAGCGAACGTTTCATCTATGTTTCCTGGACGTATTTCGAGGCGGACATTTCAACGTCCGTTGAACCTTTGTCAAATGTTTGTGAATATAAAAGTTGGCTCTAATGAACCTTCGGTCCGATCTATACACATCTGATCTGAACGTTCGCTGAAGCTTCATGTTCTCTTCGGGTAGCTAAGTTTGTTTAGTGGTGTCCCAAATTACCTCAACTCGCTGCAAGTATTCTGGACTCGCTATTTCCAGTTATAGAAACGAATTGATTGGTTTGGTGCAAGTTGGAGCAATTCAGAACACTACGAATGAACCTCCCCAAGTAGCAACAGAAGTTCAAAGTATATACGAAATAGAAACCTTCGTAGAATATGCGAATGGGATACGAAGAAAATATGATGAACGTTCATAGAATATTCGAATGAGACTGTTCTAAATATACTTAGAACGAACAAAGTACATTCGACATGTACGATATTCATTCAATCGACATTCGATTGACGTATCGTCATATATTCGATTACATCTGTTCGATGAATATCCCGAAGAGAACATGAAGCTCCCACAAACGTTCAGAATAGATTCAACTCAAAACCGCAAAAATTCCGTTGGAGCTCAAGTTTAGGTTCATCAACATTTGACGAAAGTCTGATGAACGTTACAATGTCCGTTTGAGAAGGACATCTAGAATTCTATCTCAATTTTCAAAGTAAGATGGAATTAACTGAAATTCAGTCTTTTTCATTGCTCACTCTCAGTTCGAATAGGCGCTACTTTCGGCTGCATTTTTAAGCTGATGTGCGGGATTACTTTAAGTTTTACTTTTTACTGTGCCGTTGGAAAATTTGTGTCTCCTTACAAAATCTTTGCAGTGATATTAACAAGCTCTCTTTAAAGATCTCTTCTTCTATCTGGTACATCTATACAAAGAGAAATTTAATTAGTTGCAACAATTATATACGTGACAATTATCAGACTTTGGTTTTCACAATTAGTTTTTTGTGATTCACTCATCTATTTCCGCGATAAAAAATATTCTGTTTGAGTTTGTTCACTTTTCACACACTTTCTTTCCATAATCAGCGAAATTCAATGAAATTCAACGAAATTCTATGAAATCCCTGGTGAAAATCAGCATATGGAGCGACCCGGAAGAGTCAACGAAGCGGCATCTAAGCGCGAAAGAAGCGGATAGTGAAACGTTTTTACGCTTCATTTATTCCAACATTCGCTTTTCACGAGCATGAATTTTCACCAGGGGTTCAATAAATCTTATTCCCTCTTTCGACGCCCACTACAATATGGTATCTCATCAGCGCGTATATGGGTCATTCATTCCTAGCCATTCTTTAACATGGTGAGTGAAAAGTGATTCAAAAATCTGTCAAAATTCATGAACATACTTTTAAGTGTGTAAAACAAATCTATGTATTGAAGATTACATGGAGAAAAATACAAGTCGGAAATATAGTGGTTTTTAATAAAAAATTTGAGAACATCCCTGGTGAAAAAAGTTTCTCTGAAAATCTCTAAAAATTTCACTGAATTTCACTGCGAAACTCTAAATTTTACTGAAAAACTCGGAAGAACACTGGAAAGACTTGAAAGAATCTGAAAAACTCTCTCTTATCGGGCACGTTTTTCCTCTGAGAATTTTCCTAAGTATCTGTGAATATCTCTGAAAAACTCTTCACTGAAAATCTCTGAAAATTTCAGTGATTTCCAATTTCTGAATTTCTAATAAAGATAAAACAATTCAGATTTTCGTGGAATTTCACTTGAAAAAGAATGAAAAATTAACAAAGCTGAACAAACAACAGAAAAACATATGAACTCTCCACCCTGATAACACATGAAGAATTATTTTTCAAAAACAAGAATGGAATTCTTTTTGAATTAATGAATTCATAAAGAGCTCTGAAGGAGCTGAATGTTTGGGATATTAACGAGTTTTTTGAAAATGCTGAAAGTATTGTTGTAGTACTCTCAAAGTGCTCGTGAATGTCCCAAACATTGAAGTCCTCACAGAACACTTCATGAATTCACAAGTTCGAGAAGAGTTATTGAAGAATTCTATTCTTGTTTTTGAAAAAGAATTCTTTGTTTGTCATCTGGGCAACAGTCGCGCGTGAAAATTCACGAGGTGAATAACAAAATTTTGAAATTTTATATCATTGACTTTGAAAAAATTTGAATATAATCCAATAAATCCACCGAGATCCTGTGATAAAACGACACAGTTTTCCGATAGAAAATTTTTTTGCATCGATCTTTATAAGGTTTTACCAATTTTACCGACGAAAATCAATAGAATATTGATTTACACATAAAGCCCAATAGAAATTCTGTCACAGTTGTGACAACACGACACGAAAAATTGATAGAAACTCATTGATTCTATTAGAATTACACTGGTTTTTGGTGGAGTTCATTCATATGACGGAAAGATTTGTCTCGCACAGTACAGAGATTTAAATAGGATTCTTGAAAATACGTGATGAATTATTCTAACCCGAATTGAACTCTTTATAAACTCTTTCTGATGTGATGTCTTGCGTGAACCCAGATAGAAAAAATGATCCGTTCGAATCATTGAAGAGTTCTGAAAGAATTTTGGAACAGTGTTCGTTATGACAGTGAAAATGAATTCAATAAATTCAAAAGGAACACATGTTTAGAGATAGGAACTTTATGCTAGGGGCATAAAAGTATCAATTCAGATAATGCGATTTAAGCTCAATATTTGTATTATACTGGACTTTGTAATTGAAATTAGCTTGAAATTCGCAAGCATAATGAAGCATAATTTCCCACTCGGAGCAGCATGAGAGAATTTCAGCATATTTGATGCATAATCATTTAAAAAATTGCGAATCGCAAATTTCCAACAAATTTTTCTTCCAAAACTTTATTGAAAAGGATTTTTTTCCTGAAAGTTTTTTTTTTAAATTGGAAAAAATTGCCCATGAAATTTGGACTCTGTACCGTGATGAATGAATTAATCAAAATTCATCAAGACCTTTTGTTTCAACTTTAATTCAAATTTTTCTCAGGATGAGTGGAGTATTACAAAAATAGTGCAGTAATAAATTGAACTGGAACTCTTTCCGAGTACTCAAAAACAAAATCAATCCACGTCGGATGAGAATTAAGTCGAAGGTGGATTTTTGTCTATGAATTCACCAAAATTTCCCACTGCAAAACAATCGATTTGTTTTTATCACTGAAAACAGCGAATCCGAAATACTTGGAGCGATTTGGGGGACCTTTGGGTGCACCCAATGAACTCAACTATCGAATATTTTATATGATTATGACTGTATGGGATCATATAATATACATATATTCATTCAATAAAAGATGAATTATCAAGCATTGAGTGAGAATAAAAAGAAATAAAAATATAAATTCGCATATAATCTGATGTCTAATTATCCGTGATGAATATAGCGGTGGAGATGAGTGATAATTTATGTTTGGGTTCATTCCCAAGTAGCACCAGAATATACTATGAAAGTTCTTAGAATATACGAAATATGTTCTATGTACATTCCAAAAGACCGTTTCATAGGTGCTATGCATGTTCATCGAACGTATGTAATCGAATATACGACGGTACGTCAATCGAACATCGATTGAATGAATATCGTACATTTCGAATGTACTATGCACGTTCTACCCTGGTAAAAAAAATCTCTCTGAATCTCTCTGAAATCTCTCTGAATCTCTCTATATTTTGGGACATATCTCAGAGAGATTCAGAGTAACTTCAGAGTAATTCAGAGTAATTCAGAGGAAATTAGGGACTTTTCCGATAGTGATACGTCCTGAAACTCTTCAACTTTGCCTGAATCTCTCTGAAATTTTCTGATGGAATTTGCAAATTTTCCGGAATCTTTCCGAATGTATTTGATTTTTCTCAGGATTTCATTCATCAAGGAGTCAAAGCTTTCTCTGAATTTGAGTGGATCTCCCTGAATTTTTCTGGATCTCTCCGCATCTCTCTGAATTCCTCTGAATCTCCCGGAATTTAATGTATTTCGATTTCAAAGCTTCCTCTGAATTCCCCTGAATTTCTCTGAATCTCTCTGAATTCCTCTAAATCTCCCAGAATTTAATATATTCAGATTTTAAAGCTTGCACTGAATTCCTCTGAATTTTTCTGAATCTCTCTGAATTTCTTTAAATCTCCCAGAATTCAATGCATTCAGATTTCAAAGCTTCCTCTGAATTTTCCTGAATTTCTCTGAATCTCTCTGAATTTCTCTAAATCTCCCGGAAGTTAATGTATTCAAATCTCAAAGCTTCCTCTGAATTTTCCTGAATTTTCCTGAATTTTCCTGAATTCCTCTAAATCTCCCGGAATTTAATATATTCAAATTTTAAAGCTTCCACTGAATTCCTCTGAATTTCTCTGAATCTCTCTGAATTTCTCTAAATCTCCCAGAATTTGATGTATTCAGATTTCGAAGCTTCCTCTGAATTGTCCTGAATTTCTCTGAATCTCTCTAAATTCCTCTGAATATTTTTGAAAAGTTCCATACAAAATTTTTCTTAATTCATGTGTCTCTGAAAGTCTCTGACACCTCCTGAATGCTCCTGAAATGCAGGACCAAGAATTTCATTAAATTCATTCCTCTCTGAATTTTCCTGAATTACTCTGAATCCCTCTGAATGACCCTGAATATCTCTGAATCCTAATGAAAAATTCAAAGCTTAAGTTTTCTCAACCCATTAGTCCCTGAAATCCTCTGAATCGCGCTGAATTCCTCTGATTCTTTCTAAATCTCTCTGAATCTCTTTGAATCTCTCTGAAACGTGGAATTTTCAGAGAGATTCAGAGAGATTTTTTTACCAGGGTAAGTATATTTAAAACAGTCTTATTCGAAAATTCCATGAACTTTTATCATATATTCTTCGTATCTCATTCGTACATTCAACGAACGTTTCTATTTCGTACATACTTTGAACTTCTGTTGCTGCTTGGGTTCTTTTAGTTCCCTTGAAATTATAGAAAAGTGTGGCTAGCACAAACAGAGGTCATGATTCATTTATGTGAATTTCAGTTTCAAAATATCAGCTTCCAACTTCACTGCAATGATGAGGCTTCACATTTCAATTATTAAACTCTGAATTACGTATGTTCAAAGACTGAAAATTTATTGTTTCTGGGTATGTTGCGTCACATTGACTCACATGAGTTATTCAAAATTAACAGGAAAAGCATTTTGATAATCAATAAGGAAATATAAATAAATATTGTTGGTAGCAAATATGAGCAGAATTTTGAAAAACAAAGAGCATAAATGAAGCATGAATTACTGATTTTTGCAAGCATAAATCGCTCTTCAAAAAAGCAGAAAGTTCCTATCTCTACACATGTTGAATGCCTGAAGAATTCTTCATGAACTCACAATATGGATTCTTTCTGAACATTAAGTTGTTCATGAAGAATTCAGTTTGAATTCAAACTATTCCCAAGCAGCAATAGAATTTCAAAGTATATACGAAGTAGAAACGTTCGTAGAATGTACGGATGAGATACAAAGAACATATAATGAATGTTCATAGAATGTTCGAAGGAGACTGTTTTAAATATACTTAGAACGTACGCAGTACATTCGAAATCTACGATATACATTCAATCGACGTTCAATCAACGTGCTGTCGTATATTCGGTTACATACGTTCGATAAATATGCATAGCACCTATAGAACGGTCTCATTCGAATGTGCATAGAACATATTTCGAATATTCGAAGAACGTTCATAGTATATTCTGGTGCTGCTTGGGTTCATGTTTGTTGTCATAAAGGGAGCTATTTGAAGGTACTCTTTTGCTGCATGGGGAGTCTCTCTTTCAATATAACATTGAAAAATTGAGACTTCAATAAAATAACTTATAATTTTTTTGTTGAGATTTTTCTTTCAAAATCAAGTTATTTGTAAAAAAAATGGTAAAATTCATTCTCTGGCCACAATTTATCAAATAAACCATTTATATTGTTCTAGTCAACTTGCATGCAATTTGACAAAATAATCTGAAAAATGATGTAGAATGTTCTTCTAAAACCATCATCTAGATGATTCAAAAATATTTCCTTCATCTATATCTGACATGATTTCCGAAAAACTTTTCCACGTGATCATGCCAGTTACACAATATTATACAACCGATTGAATAAGGAACGAAGGAATCCCAGATTTCAGCACTGCGTGAAGTTTAAATAGCTTCAAAGAGCTTCAAATCGGACTCCATTCGTCATTTCTAATAGATCCAACCCGATTCACGAATCAAATGCTCTCCGAACTTAAGGCGCGCATGATCTATAACAAAACTAACAAAACCAAACGAAATTCAAGGAACAAGGTATCGAATCGATTAGCATGATTGGTTGAGAAAAAAAAGAAAATAAAGGAAGATAAACCAATGGGAATATTTGATTTTTTATGATCTCGATTGTGTAACGAGCTTATTTTATATGTTACATTTGAGCTCGGTTAGCTCAATGGATAGATCACCGCATCGCTCGAAGGAAAGGAAAAGGGGTGGATGTTGTGAGTGGGATTGATTTTGAGAGTGTGAGTAGTATAGTAGTGGGAATACACACTGGGGAACTTGAAAGTGTTTTCTGAATCAGCCGACTCGACTCACTACAGTTTTCGCTATGGCGTGTATAGGGTCGAGTCGGCTCTGTGCTCGTGCGGAGAAACTGTGCCAGTTTGGACATTTCGCCCAATTGAGAAGGAAAGTTACAACGACATGTGTCAACAATTTGGTGCGTGCGGAGATCGAGCGACCCTGCAATACTTTGGTACAACATTGCCAGGTACTTGTTTAAGAAAAAAAAAAAACACCAAACCAAACAAAAACATGATAAAAAAAATATCTTTGCAAAATTAAATGACTTGTCTGTAACGTGATTTGATTTACATTTATAAACGTGCGTTCAAAGAGGATACAAAAGCAAAGTGTCAAAGTACGAAAAACGTCTGATTCTGAACTTGACGTTCGAGTCGAATTATCGAAACATTCTTTGTTTCATTCAACATTTTCATTTAAATTTCGTCGGAATTGAATGACTCGATACCGTGTCGAACCTAACCTAAAATATCCACGATAACCATGCGTCAAATCAGACAATTATCTCGTGTTTATTCATATCGATCCTAACCTCTATGTGGAAAATTGTTGAACCTAATTTTCGGAAGCTCAGGTTGACAGGAAAAAACCTACTAGATGATTGAATGAAGTTATTTGAATTATCAAGAGGATTACGTAAATTCTTTACCCGATCTTCACCTTTTACAATTCGGTGACAGAGTAAATTACATAACACACCTGTCAGATGTGGGTCGTCGTCTTATTTCGTTCCCTCTTCGATATCACTCGACACCGCGAAATTCGAGTTTTCAAACCCCCCGAATCCCTATGTATATATATTCCTAAGCGTATTCTCGTCTGTATGCGTTTATACGTATATATACAATATAAAAGACGACGACGTTCACGTCGTACTCTCTCGAATCGACGTGAAAGTGAAAACGTGGAGAGAAATTAACTTGAGGAGAAAGAACAGGATTCACGTGGACTCACCGTAGTCACTTACGTTAGTGAAATTCACGAAAAAAAATATGTGTATTTACTCGCGGTATCGATATGTACATATGTACGTATATATATATATATATATGTATTATATACACGTACACATGAAATATCGTCAGCTGTTTGACTAGCAGACGACTTACGACGACCCGACCACGACCAGGAACACGTTGTCTGCTAGAGAAACTCTCTGCTTCGTGTCAAGTCTGTTATGTATTATTGATATCGCAACGTGATTTATCCATTATTCTAACAATCAATTACGAAATCCAGTAATCGTGATTCTATTTCATTCTCCTTACCCTTGCATACCAAACGAAAATTTAAATGTTGTATTGACTGTGCGCGCGAATTAAAATCACGAGGTGCGCAGGCGGGAAAATTTAAATTTATTACCTCGAGTTTTCAGAGCCAACATTTTATAGAAAAAAAAAGTAAAATTATACAGAGAATAAGAAGAGAGAAGGAACTATAGAATATTAATGAACCGTTCATTCAGGTGCGAAATTCTTGAAAAGACGATGACGAATTCTTTCTGATTTTAAATACGTTATTATGAAGAAGTTTCTCCTTGCTGGATGCCAAATGTCCGTCGAGTTATTGCGTTTTCTAACGAAAGTGTCTCGTTGCTGACCGTGCAATAAATGCGAAATAAACAGCGCGTGCGCTAGCGAGCCGAACGCGTGCTAACTTTCTCATCGACACGAAAGTTACGGTTACGAGAAAGAGAGGGAAAAGAAAAAAGTAACCAAAGATTTTGAAATATCTTCATTGGATAAATTCCAAATCGACAGGAGTTCCTTGTTTGACAAGAAACTCAAAGATCAAGGAGACTCGAGATCTAATCTTTGTATTATGTGAATTGCGCAATACGTCACTTCACCTACAACAGGTGGATTTAAAGAAAGAAAGAAATTTTTTGGGATTCCCCACTCGAATAATCGAGCGGAAAATCTTCAATAAAGCGTGTATTTGATATCATATATTATTTTTCATATCTTTTTCTTACGATAATTAATATTACCGAATCGAAAAAAATAATGAAATAATGTCCGGTCATCATCGGTACAACTGAGACACGGACTGAGCAAGTGAGAAACGAATTTCGTACCTGAGTTCTCGTAAGTAGGCTAACCGACTCATGAGAGATCCTTCTGCGACGATCAGTCTGTGGAACTCCGCGCTCTTGACTTTCTCAACTTATCTTGAATATATACAGTAGTAATCTACCAGATATATATGTGTATATATATATATATATATATCCGCATACAGTTATCAAAGTCTCAAATTAACCCAAAATACGTGGAAAGTGTTGATCAAAGATTTCCTGCCATTGTGTATCGATCGTATTCGATATTGAAATATCAAGAACTATGAATTGATTCACAATTCGATTGATTTACCATTGAAATATGGTAGTTTTGTTTTAATACTTGCAGAAATTATAATTCAATTATGCAAGTGAGATGCAAATTCATCCTGTTAATAGAATAGAAAGTTATTTGGTTATAACAATGTTTATCCTTAGTGATAATTTTGCATACAACACGTTTTCTTTTCATTGATATTAATAAATTAGAAAATAAAATCAACAATGTGAACAAACAATTCCGATAAACTTATCGTATTTTCCGGTAGAATTACTGAAAAATCAGTATGTATCACACTTTTTGGTACAACCTCCAAAATCTCGGTAATTTTTGCAAGTTTTTTTTTAGGTCAATTATTGCTCGGTAAATTTATCGATTTCTTTTTTTACAGTGAGGTGTATGCGATGAAAGCTCAAAAATAATTTTCCAGTATGTTTCAAAGTGTTATAGCATTGAAAGTTGTGTTTGTTTGTTTTTTTTTGGATTGAATATAAAATTCAGGAACAACAGAAATTTTCAGTTAAAAGATATGATATTTTATTGAAACAATTAAATTCTTCATTTGATATCGTATTTTACTAAATTTTGAATCATGAGAACTGAACAGTTTTTTTAAGCGCAGTTCTCTACAGAAATTGCATAAATCAATGGCTTATTGCATACAAAAATAGAATCGACACGATGTTTTGCCAAGAAATCATTGAGAAGTTCTCCCTAAGATATTGAGGATGAGATATGTGATAAATCAAAGGCATATCATGGCTATGTGTGCTACTAAAGAAGATTATAATTGTTTAAGTTTATGTAGTTTCAATGTATTCATGAAATAAGTTTATAATTTTGGAGGATGAGGTAGGCTAAGCTTAGGTCTAGAGATGTGGGTGAAAGAATGAATGAGTAGTTTGCTAAAGTTTGAATAAACATTTTTATACATTGAGAAGTCCCCTTCGAAAAATAATAACCAAAAAGTGCCTTCATGATTCCAAATATATTCTATACACATTCCAATGATACCATTTTATAAGTGGTATGCACATTCATCAAACGTACTCTCTAAATCTGAAAGAGTGAAATCACGTGTTTCACTCCACTAAGTCTCAGAAGTGAGCCAGTCCGCTCCGAGTGGGATTTTTACTCGTTTCGAGTGAAAAATTGACTCTGGAATTTGAGTAGCTGTGAGTTTCTAACCTCAAACCTTGGAATATCACTCTAAAAGAGTGGACATTTCACTCAACATTTCGACAGGCTCATTTTTGGCTGGCTGAAGAGTGAAATGTCACTCTAAAAATTTTAGAGAGTACATGGAGAGAAGTATACGATAACGGTTACTATGAAGAATAGTAATTTGGTGACAGATATTTCAAAATTGTAATAAGCCCCATGTGAAATCGAATTGAGCACGATAAACTGTTTACGTTGCCATGGAAACGATAGGTTAACATTGTAATAATCACAAAATCGCAAGTTATCACTTACTTCCTATTCTAAAGTCGCGATGAGAACTAAGGATAATGGTAATCAATCCCATATACTTTTTCCTGTGTATGTGATCGATGGTACGTTAATTGAACCTTGATTAAATCAATATCGTGTGTATATTTTCGTAGCTGGAATTTCATTCGCAAGTAATTCGCATGTGAATTAGTTTTGCGGACGGTGGGGGGTCGGGATGAGTATTGAATATGAACACGTATTCTTAGCACCCCCCACTTCATCGCATCCTGACCCCATAATATTAAAAAACGTTTCAATAATGAATAAAATCAGGGTAGATTACATACTACACGAATATCCATACATCACATAGATATCCAGGATATACAATAGAGAACTGATGGACGTCAAATAGACATTGCACGGACATTTCGATACCCATTCGTTATCCGATGGATACCATATCTAAGTGTGATGTATGAGTACTCTGCATTTCTATAACTACACCTAATTATGTATCATAAATTTGACGTAAGCCGCAATTATGTGTGTCAAATTGGGACCTCACTTACCAAAATACATAAGAAAACATGTGTAGAAGTTTTTGTGAAAACCGACTATGTTTGTTGTGATCATGTGGTATCTTAAATATCACAAATATTGTCAGATGTCGATTCTCACTACTTCTTCACGCGGAAAAAAGTAAATTAAAAATTACTACACTTCACAGTAAGGTGAGGGCAAAATCACATTGTGAGGCTACGTATCATATTTTGTCACTGAACTTACCATATTTCATCAGATTTCTTGAATCAGCTCACTTTGTGTTACCTTTTATACATAATTTTCATATAAAACGAGCTGATCTAACAAATCCGATGTTGTTTTCGTATTCAGTGCCCCAAAACTACTCCAAATCAGTTCACAAACCATAGGCACCAAAATGGAATCAAAAGAATTGAATCCTGTCATTTTTTCACTGAAAAGTATAGTAATTTGATTGATAGAAAAAATAGTAAAAAAATAGTAAAATTTGCTGACATACGTAGCACAGCCTCCCCAGATATGTGACATAGTAGATTATGTCATGCCGCATCTTAATTTTTAGGCACAGAAAATTCGAATTCAGTGATAAAAATGATAGAAATCGCCAATCCTCATGGTGATTCACGAAGATACCACGTGGCATTACACTTTGTAATACTTCATATCACATAATCAGTAAATTACATAGCCCTTTCCAATGAAAACATATTAGAAACATTTATTGCTATATTGAATAGCGAACTCTGCCATTTTCCAAAGACGCACGTTTCTGCGTGCATCTTCGGACCAAATCAGATTTGTCAATAGTTAACAAATCTCACTTGAATGAAACAAATTTGGAATACTTTTTTCTCAGTGTAGAGAATCGGCATGCAATCATTTCAGAAGTTGTGCATTGATTTTACACCGATATTTTTTATTCTCAAGGTGTGATTCAATGTGGTTTAATACAAGAAATGATAATGACCAAACGATATATGCAATTATATAAATACATAATTTTGTGTAGAGTACCCTGGTGCTTTTGAATTACAAACCGTCATTTCGTAGAATATGTAGTTCAAAGTATTTTGTCAGCAACATTGAAGATAATAAGGTAATAGTGGAAGGAAATGAATTAACAGAACAATACCGCATCGTCTCCCAAAGTATTAGAAATTTCATCATAACCGGATACTGTATTGTTTTTGACACATAAATTCTTTTGATTACGTACTAAAATTCAAATTCGAATGTATCATAATAATTTGTTCTTTGAAATTAATGTTAAAACTTTGAAACGTATTCTGCGTATCAGATTAAAACGCTTTGATGTACATGAAAAGTCATGTCCTGTGGAGCTGAATTTTCGAGATGTTACTAAACAAGCTTTAATTTATTCATGAGCAGAGGGAGAATAATCATCATCACATAGATCTTAGAAATGAAAACAACCATCGTACACATAATGAAGAAAGCCACACAAATTATACATTATTACGTAATGAGGATGTTCTATGGTCAATTAAACATTCCTTTGAAATTTGGAGACAGAAATTGGGAAAATTATTGAGAATAAAAAATATCTGCATTTTCCTAGAATAATTAACTTGGCTCCCTATGAGAACGACTCAATCAAAGTGCCGTCAAATTGATGTTACTTTGACCAATATTTGGTCAAAATCACGTCATATCATATAACATCATTTTTATGTCAATTTGATGTCATTTTGACAAGTTGTTCTCATTGAGTTTGCTCACACTTTTACTCGCATTTCTGTAATCTGAATGTAGCTCGTTTCGCTCTCATCTTCATACTTCTTGACGATTCATGGTCCTTGCTTCAACACGCGCTCGAATTTCGTGATTCACAAAAATTTATTAAAGTAACTAATATTTTGTTGAGACAATTACACTGAGAAGAATCCTATCGCATAAAGTCTCTTCTTAGCAAGCTAGGGATATGAAAAGTTTTCGACTATAATTACTCTCGATTCCTGATCATTTTTACCATCCGATGGAATGATCAAAACGATAAAAAATTGAGAGTAGTTATATCATCATCATGAAGTAATCAGTCTTACGACTGGTTTGATGAAACCCTCCACCCCTGTCTATTATCCGCCAAACGTTTAATTTCTACATATCTACTACATCCCTTGTCTTGTACGATTTGTTTCATATAACTTGCTCTAGGTCTACCTTTACCAGTTTTACCATTCATTTTCCCTTCCAATATTGTTTTCAATAAACTCTCATGCCGTAATGTGTGTCCTATAAGATTGCTTCTCCTTTTCACGATGTGTTTCAAAAGATTTCTTTCTTCATTTATCTGCTCGAGTACTTCTTCATTTTTGACTTTGTCTCCCAGTAGTTATATAGTAGAAATTTTTTAATGTCCGAAGCTTACGAAGGAAAACAGCACTTCATGCAATGACATTTTTCAGGTAATTTTTCAAAGCCGTATTGTAAATTTTTCATTGTTCTGAAGGGACTGGCTCGCGTCATATATGACGTATACGTTAACGAGAGTCCCTTAACCCTCTACAACTTTAGTTTGATCATTGAAATCGATTTTTTAATCCATACAAAACGTTCACTGAATGATCCCTCAATTACCTATATCGCCAAAATTACATTTTTTTACGCTACAAAATTTTCTCTGTGCATATCAAGAGAATTTTATATTCTTTAGCCGTTCTTTACAAAGATCTTAACGAAATATCTATGATTGGGAATAGAGTTACTTTTGTGCAGTTGTTCAATCGTTGAATGGGTGAATAAACAACACATACTATTGAGATAACCAACAAAAGTGCAGTTACTGATTGCCATCCAATATTTGGCAATAATTGGAGAAACAGAATTAGGATTTACTGAATTTTTCTAGATTCACTGCATCTGTTTGAAGGTATTTTTACTAGATTTTTAAGGGGTTTCTCCCGTCTGAATGTTTTTGATCCACTTTTTTTTGTTAGCTGTTATTAGTTTATATGTAAAAACATCTAACAAAATAATCTCCATTAGCAACTGTATAGTTCGAAAAATTTTTTTAATCCCCTTCACCGTGGAATTCCTGAATCAATCTCAGATGCTCCGAAACGCTTTTGAATGCTTTGAAGAGCGTCTATAGTAGCAATTTGAGATTGTTTGGCTCAGACAATATTTTTATAAATGTTACTCATACTAGGTATAGATGGGGTTAATACGGGAAGGCGCATTTCAGGTGTGCTGAAATGTAATCAAGTGATCAATCAGTCTACACGGAAAAAAATGCTCATGTACAAATTACATAAAAAGTGAGGTAACAATTACAATGTGGATCTTATGTATAATTTACTACACAGTTTTGTTGAATTTACATTGTTATCATAGCTACTCCACAGCAACACTACTTCCATTTACTTCGGTAACAATGTAAATATAACATTGTTTCTAAAGTGAATTCCACTCCATTTGCGCTCATGTGAGCAGTTATGTTCAATTCACACCTAAAAATGTAGAATTTACATGGGACTTTTTTCCGTGTACAACGCTATAGTCAAAAAAGTTCAAACATAATTATCCCGAAGCTATGTTGTTCCACTCGGCCGTGTAAATAACTTGCAATTTTCATTCAATCGTCTTGAAATATTGATTGTAGGTTTTCAGATAGATTTCAAAGAGAAGTGTTCATGATTTCAAAGCTTTATCAAGAATCAAGTCTCTTATAAACGTTTAAAAGTTAATTTTTTGTTACAAAAAAAAGAACAAAGTTCAAATTCATTTTCAATAATCGTGTGTATTTCTCTGATAAATTTAATATAGATTATGAAAAAAATTTTCCCTTGTCCTAAGTACAGATAACAAAAAGGTTCTTCATGTTCTTCACGGTCGCAAACCTCCTTCAAAAAAGAAATACTTCAAACTAGGGATGGCCAATATTTTCCGTATCGATATTTTTGTATATAATATGAATATAGTTTCTATAAATTTCTATAAAATTTTGATAGAAACTAAACGAATATTGTATACAAAATTATCGATACTTTCAACGTCTGCACTGTCGCCATTTCGGACAAGAAAAATGAAAAAAAAATGGTTTTGTACACCACTTTATATGGATTATGAACCCTGAAAATTGCATTTTGATTGTTTTATTCCATCACGAACGAAAATTTCTTAACAAAAGTCTAATTTTCGACCACTTCGATAGGTGTGTAATCTCTCAAACTCTCTCCGCGTTCAAGTCTTTTAGCGTAGTGGGTTGAAACATTGCTTCAGACATTGCTTTTACTAACTTCAACACTTTCATTACTACGCCAACGATTATATAGCAGGATCTATATAATATTATGCAGAATTTGTCATTTATCTCATTGCTTATTTAATATGCGTTCTAATAGAAAATATCGAATATGTAGAATGTGCAACGTGTATCCTTGAAGCGCGACATGCCGTATTCTAATGTCAATTTTATATCTCTTGTTTCTTTTTACGTACGCAAAAAGTTTGGGTCATCGCAAGGGTTTGAAATTTTTTTGAAATTACAATCGGTTGCTGCTACAAACATTGTTGATAAAAATTGTTTGATAATTATTTTCTTTACTATGATGAGAAACTGATGGTGGTATTTCTACTACACCAATACATACAACAAAAATAAAAGGAATAAGAGATATTTCACATTTCTTGATTACTTTTTATATCATTTTGAAAATGATATTTGAATAGGACTGCAATCAGAGAAGCTCCACATGGGAAAAATGTGTCTGAAAAATATAGCGATTTTCAAGAGAATTTGAAAATATTTCATAGTTTTTTAATGAATATGAAACGGTTCAAGTTTTTGTGTAATTCCATTCGGAGAGAATGGAAAATGATAAATATATAACAAATGGTGAAAAAGAAATGAATTTCCTCTACAGACGACCATGGAATTTGACCGCTTACTCTTTTAAGAGGATACCAACGAGCCAAATCTCTTCTGATACATACGAAAATATCTTTATTGGTTGGAAAAGGTCTGTACAGAGCGATATTTTAATTTCATTCCTTTCATTAGAGGTATCACCTTTGAATTAATCAAATTTTTCAATGTTGTTGAGGACTTTCCACAAAAATACCAACCATTTCATCACTATTAAAAAATTCCAAAATATTTTTAAATTTCCTTGAAAATTACTTTATTCTCGAGCCGCCTTTGTCTTCGTGTATATTTCAGTCGCGGTATAATATTTGTTTCCTTTTCATGTACAAGTTCAAAGGATAGAAGCTCTTTTCAACGAAGCATTTTTCTTATTCAGATTGTCAGTTGAATCGATAGTTGTTGAAATTCCAAACCGAAACGTCGAACATTTCTATTGATCTCGATATTTTATCTCTGAATGTATGAATAATATGAGATTAACTTAGAATAAAACCATAATTTATGGTTTCACATTCATTATTCAACAAAATAGTATTAGTAATGTAGAGTTTGTGTGCGAGAATTATAAAATTGTATATCACAAATACACGGAAAAAAAATATTATTTTTCAAATGACGATATTAAAATCGTAGCATAGGACCATACTTGAAACAGCAGGGATTTTCAGATATTAGAGACAGATATTGCTGCTATAACCTTCTTTTGTAGCAGTGAATATCGTAATATTCAACGTGATTTAACCAATTCACGATGTCACAATTTGAATAGACTAATTCCGCAGATACAATCCTCCACTACAATTCTTACATCGTAATTGATAAGATAATATTTTTCCCGTGTAGCAATAACAAATACCAATTTCGATACAAAATTTCGTGTATTCCGTTCAAGTAATTCAGTAAAACCATTGTTTCTTTTTTCTCTTCCTATGTTCTTAGGTAACAATAAATTACATTGAAATTCACCACTTTTGAATTACAAACTCAACTTAAAATAATATATGTATATATATATCGGCATAATACATACGATGCAACCATGAAAGACAATCTCGTTGAAGCGGACTCGACATTCTTGATCTCTCGCAATAATCATACCCGTCTCGAATAACTTGCGAAACTTCAGTAACTGAGTGTCTATAAAGTGCAAAGTTGCACGTCGATTCGGGATTATATCGAAACATGAATTGAATAAAAAGTGAAGGGATTAGATGATTTTGGTGTTGAAGAAGTAATTGTGATATTGTAAAGACAAAGCATATATCGAAACAGGGAAACAAGGTTCAAGGAAAAAAAACACGTATTATTCAATCATTTGGTTGAATATCAACTTCGCAAAACTCCAAGAAAATGACAGTTTTCTCTCAACGATGAATACAATTCTGACCATACATACATACATAGAGGGGAAAAATTCATTAGAAAAAAGAAGATTACTTTGACCCTAAGAAATATTTTCATCCTGTTTTCATATCTGTAAAATTATTTCATTGAATCATTGTAATATAGAATTTACAAGCATGTCGTGAAACTGTGCTGAGAAATATGGAAGTCTTCGGGTTCATAATAGATTCCTTCGAATGAAATATATTTCACTGATGAGCAATCGAAATCACTTGGTTTGAATGAATTATTTTTTAAGAAGAAATTAATTCACGGAATGAATATTCATTGAAAACAATAAGAGATTACTGCGAGTCATATGAATAATATTTCCTTCTCCAACGGATTTAGCGCAAGAAATTGATGTAACATTTTATCGAGCGGATGAATATTCATTGTATCCAAAAAAAAAATTGCACTCAATAACACGGAAAAGAAATTTGCGATAAATTTTGTGATAGGTATAATTTCTATGAATATTTGAAACAAATTGTGGTAGTTTTAACTAAATTGGAGTAGATTCGATTTGACTCCGTTCTAAATTTTATTCAAAATTGTGGTAAATATGATAAAGTAATTTTTTTGCGGGAATGCAATATCTATAGATTGGGTTTCAAGTCTAGTTTGTTTTCAACTCCGGGTAACCTCATTGACGCAATGAATATTTTTTCTTCCGAAGAAATGGATTGATCCGGCAGTGACAATGAAGTAATGTATTCGGATTCGAAATTCCTGAGGTGAATGAGAGATTTCTTTGAGTCCGATAGCCTGTTTCCAGCGGTAAAAAATTACTTCTCTAAGATAAAGAGCTATGCATACATTTGAATCAATTTGAGAAAACTTCAAACTAATGAAGTAAAATTATTAACATCAAGATACCTTTGTCCGAACGAATGAAGTGTATTCCGTTCCAATGAATTAGGTTTTGAAAATTATGGAGGACGATATGAGATCTGTTGAATATAAAAGGCAAACAACTTTGTTTTGTTTGTTGTTTGGACGGAGAAAATCCTACAATACTGAATACTGTAGCTGACACGACTGTCTCGTGTTATGGAAAAACATCATTTCAACACTGCTGGTTACTGTAGTAACACGAACCAGTTGTGTTTACGCAGTAGAGAGTCGTTTTTCTACACTATTCTCTACTGCGGGGACACGACTGATTCGTGTTACTACAGTAACCAGCAGTGTTGAAATGATTTTTTTCCATAACACGAGTCAGTCGTGTCGGCTACAGTGCTCAATATTGCAGGATTTTCTCCGTGTAGAAGTACTAGTCACCACTGATGAAAAAAACACTTATTTCGTTTCAAAATATACAGCAGGGTTGTTTGGTTTAAACCAAGTGGTTTTTTTGCTCAAGAAACCAATAGTGATTTTTTGATAAAAAAAACAAACAAACGTGGTTTTCTCCACAATTAAATGCTTTCATATTATTGTTGTCATTTTTTGTGTATGCGCCCTCTTTTTCACAAATAAACTTTCATGATCCATATTGGTGATAGTTTTAGGATCACTTTGCACTGTAGAAAATGAAATAGGATATTCGCGAAAACGAAACAGATAGTCATTATAACGATCTTTTCCTTCCCCACAATGATTCAATAAATACAATTTTATACTTAGATAGCGCCAAGGGTTCTAAAAGAATTCGAAAAGAATTCCAGATCCTCGAAAAGAATTTTCCCAGAATACCAAAAGTGATCAAAAGAACACTTATGGAGAATGTATACAACTCGCAGATGTCCAAAGAATCTAACTCTTTCCGGATTCCTTTTTCGATCGAATGTAATGCTTTTTCAAGTTATTGTAGAATTCTGCAACAATGTTTCAAGATTGCCAAAAGAATTTCAAGAATATGGTATGGGATTATATTTTATGCGGCAGGACAGTTTGAAAAGAGTTCGAAATAATTGATGATCGTTCCTGCCTGAAAGAGCATAAAAGAAATTGGTGTTTTTCTTTACAAAATTCTGAATAAGAATGTTCATCACTGACCTTTGAATATTTAATAAATTAATTTATCATTGTTCCACAGGTGCGTTTTAGTTTTTTATGCTCGATTTCAAATATATTATGATCGTCAATGATCTTGGTAAATTGAATATCCTAAAGATTGAGTCTAATCAAATGAAGTATTAATGTAATTAAATAAATTTGAAGGTTACTGTTTTTGTTTACCGTTGCTTTTCAAGGAATTTGAGGTATTGTGATATGGATGTTTATAATTTCCGCCTCTCAAAGTAGTGTAAAACTAGTTCATACCACATCAATTGTTTAAAATACATATCCAAATACCTTTAGGTTTTCAGCTTTGGATCAGAAGTGAGTTTTTTCACCCCATTGAGGCACTGTCTGTTCTATATGTGAAAGAAGGATATGTTTAGACCCAAAATGCCAGGTTTTTGGGTGTTTTGTTTGTAAAAAATTCTGGTTTTTTGCAACCCTGATGTACAGTATCGTAGAAAAGGCACGATGATCTGAAATACAACTCGATAGTTGCACTAAATAACGTAAATACTTGGCAACTTACGGAGTATTTTAGTTAGTTGAGGCAGCTAACGTGATACTTGTCCTGACTACTAAGTAGTTGCAGCAATTATTTAAGTAGATGGTCGAAAATCGACTATTTAAGTAGTTGCTACAACTATTCCTTTTTCTCCGTGTAGTAAGATATGGACGGACCAAGCATTGGGTCACCACAATCAATCCCACACGGAAAAAAAGAAATAGTTGCAGCAACTACTTAAATAGTCGATTTTCGACCATCTACTTGAGTAGTTGCTGCGGCTACTTAGTAGTCAGGACAAGTAACTCGATAGTTGCACTAACTAACGGAAATACCTGAGGTATTTCGAATTAGTTGAGACAACTAACGTGTTACTTGTCCTGACTACTAAGTAGCTGCAGCAACTACTTAAGTAGATGGTTGAAAATCGACTATTTAAGTAGTTGCTGCAACTATTCTTTTTTTTCCGTGCATTTTTATTCTAACTGGACGTATCGTTAGTGTAACTAAACCTATAATTATCGTGATTTCGATACAGCCATTTAGTTTTAAATGATTGCGCAGTTTGGTCTGTCCATATTTTACTATTCGCTTAGTGATTTTCACTACTCCTTTTTCTCCGTGCATTGTCGGAAGTTGTTGGAAATTTCATAACTTTGTCAGTTACATCTGTAACTGAAATTCCAAATTCTTGGTATTTGAGATGGAAATTCATTTACAAGTAATTGAATTTTTTAATTTTTACCATATTACATCGCACATTTATGTATATTTTCGTAACTAAAATTTCACACACATGTACCTTAAATTTTCAATTACATGATTGGAAACTGCTTCCGTTACGTTACGTTACGTTATTATATTTGAAATTTTGTCCAGAAATTTTCAACAGTGTTCTAGTGTTTAAAATTTCAATCCTACTCATCAATTTTCCTAAATTTGTAATCTTCTGTACTTTCCTGGAAAAATGGATTTCTGAAATCTCCCACTTTCTGGTGTATTAAAAAATTTGGAAAGTCTGATTTTCGAGCGATATTTTATTTCTAGGGATACACAGTTAGAAGTGATTCATGGCTTTTTCTAGCCTTTTTTCAGAACTTGATCAGGGCCTGACGAGATTTCTGAAGAATGCCATTAATCATTTCCATCCGGATGGTTGATGAAGTAATTATGTACGCTGATTGTGAGTAGAGGTAATTTTACAGCAAGAACATCTGGAATTCAAGTAAAAATTATTGATTCGTCCGAAGCTAATAGACAGTATTCAATGATTGGATTTGGTATGTTGGAAAAAAAACTTGGTTCACTTCTTCTGATGTTCGAAAGCCCTCAAGGGGTGAAAATTTACATCAACAAGCATCACTCGGGGCATTTGTACATATGATACAGCAGCAATAAGTTTTCGTTTTTTTGCTCCCACAAATGTTTTTTAATAATCATCCAGCGCTGCGTATCATAATTCATGTTCATAATCACAAACTCATAAAGTGTAGGATGTTGAAGAATGTAAACATATTTGAAATATCTGAAAGTGGGTGAACCAGATGGAAAGATACAAAGATAAATAAGCGAGGTTAACATACTTCATGCCTGATTTCCTCGGCCCTGAACAACCGCGGAAAATTGCAGATAAACGCATACAAGTTTGAAAGTGAATAAACCTGAAATGAAGTAGATATAAACATAAACTGTACTCTTCGAAAGGTCATTGCTCAAATCCAGGGTAGTCATGACAAAAAAATTTAATTGCAGAAACAATAAAAACCTCGTTTGGTATGAATTTTCCAACTAACATTAATGACTGCGTTCGAAAGAAGGATATGTGTTAATGTCTAATCATTAGTACATTACTTTCGCGTAAAATATCTGACCGGATGACTCATGTATGATGTTATTTCGTATCTGATTATATCCAGGTAGTACTCAATTCAGGAAATCAATTTCTAATATTCCAACATTGGAGTTATTAGATCAGAAATAACGAAGTTTTGATGAAATATAACTCATTTACTACATTTGGCTACATCGATATTTACGATGAACGATTATTATAAATACATTGAGAAAAAAAATTCTTTGACCCGAAGACATAGATTTTTTCGGATTTCGAATTTTTTGAATTTAATGACTGGTGTTGTTATTATACTCACTGTAAAAAATTGGAGAATTTTCCTTCACACTGTTGGTGGATTTTGTTCCCTCATCGTGGGGGAATTGCTTTTCCATTAAAAATAAAGAAACCTCCTACCACTTTGGGATATTATTTTGTTTTTGTGTATTTTGAATTCTCTACAAATGGAGGAAAAGGTCCACCGAATTATGGTGAAAAATTTCCCGTTTATGCAGGAAGTTTGCTGCCACAATTTTTTGGGGGAAAATTTCACATTCATTTTGTACAATGTGCCTATTAAAAATTCGAATAGGCATTCCCTATTTATAATAAGGTCCTAATCAGGTTAGAATCTGAAAACCGCAAATAAGGCAAACCTAAGAAGCCCTTACAAGGGACTGATCTACTTTTCCCGCTAATTATTATGAATATAATAAATTTCCCAATATAATGTAAGGTCTTTGATGTGAGCAAACTGATCATGAAAAATAGTTGACAACCAGGGTTGGTAAAAAAAAACATTGATTCTTTTTGAAACACTTTGTTTTAAATAAACCAACCCTGCTGGTGACTTGTCAGCTGATAATTTTGAAGCATCCGTACACTGTAAAAAATATACTTCCTAAACTGCCAAAGAAGTTTGGCAGTTTTTTACACAAACTTTTTTTGTAAATTACCAAACAAAAGTTTGTAAACATTCAAAAAATTTCGTGATTTCACGAAGATTTTTGAGAATTCACAAACTTTTGTTCGGCAATTTACAAAAAAAATTCGGAAATTATTTTTCCAAACCAAGTTTGTAAATTTCCAAGCATTTTTGTTTGGAATTCAACAAATTTTTTTTACAGTGTATATACTAACCGCACATTGAATATCAAATGAGAATATACATATCAGACTTTATGTATCGCATACGCAAATGAATATAAGAATGCAATTCGCGTACTCCTTTGTATAGTTTAACATATATTCAAATTTCTGCACCAAAATAGTAAGGGTTGTTGTATGTCCTATGTTGTGAAATTGCTGAGTACTCATCATTGTCTAAAACACTGAGAGAAATGTATCAGTGAATATTACTATTATTCTATTATTTATTACTATTTTTGTTCAAAGAGGATGCACAAATTTCGCACAATGTTTCTTCCCGGGAATGAATTTTCATCTCATTTCATCCTGAATGTTTAATTCCAAATGACGTATTTGAAGTTTGAATCGTTTATTGTTCATTATCATTAATTTTGCGCAGTTCGATATTTGAAATCACATTTTAGAACAGCACATTCTATTCAAAAATATTTGAATTCAATCTTAAGGCACATATTTTAGAACAGATCGAATTTTAATTCTGTTTGAATAAAACATTGAAACATTTTTCCTCTCATTTATTCTCGAAAAAATTGAATAAAACAAAATAAACTATGGTCATTGAGTTTGAATCGTTTGTAGAAACGAAACAAAAGTTGAATTCACAAAATTTGATCAGTCATCGGTGCTGAACCTTTCAAATCAACTTTTTACAACTGAGGACATTGTTTGAAGAGTATACTGCAAGAATTTGGGTCTTCAACAGATGAGTATCTCGTTATTCGATTACCAATTCGTTTCAGTAAATGATTCAAACTTCAGCAACATAATGAATTCCTGTATCGATCGCGATTAGAACTTGATTAAAATTTCTTCTATACGGAGAAAAATGAAGGTCGAAAATATAGTGATCTTTAATAAAAATTTGAGAATGTTTCTTGAAATACGAGAGTTTTTCTTAAATGCATAATCAAGACAAAACGGTCCACTTTTTTGTGGAATTTTATTCGAAAGACAATGAAAAATTACCAATAATTAACAAAGAATAGAGAAACATATGAACTTTCCAAAAGTCGCGGGTGAAATTTTATAAAAATAGTAACAAAATTTCAACATCCTACTATTCACTTTGTGGAATTTCGTATGCAACTTTTGGAAAGTTCGTATGTTCCTCTATTCTTCATTAAGTATTGATAATTCTTCATTCTCTTTCGAATAAAATGACACAAAAAAGTGGACCGTTTTGTCTTTATTATGCATTTAAGAAAAACTCTCAGATTTCAAGAAATATTCTCAAATTTATATTAAAGATCACTATATTTTCAACCTTCATTTTTCTCCGTGTAGTGGGACTTTCGTTATGACTGAAACAATTGTTCAGCAAAATCGTTCTTTTGTTTTTCTTGGGAAGTTGGAGATGATCAATACTCTCGGTTATCATTTCTAATCATTTTTACTATCACTCATAATAAAAAAAGTTGTGCTGAAATTTTCAAACTTTAGAGAAATTTTGTTTTTTTTGCAAAAATGATGTACGTATAGAAAAACAATAATTCATGACATTCGTCATAGATCATCTGTAGTAAAGATCATTTCAGATCTTCTGTAGGCCTTGCAAATCCTCACCAGACCCTTGTAAGAAACTTGCAAGGCTTGGGGAAGACCTCGTAAAAACCTAGAGAATTCTTACAGCGATTTCTATGAGGGTATGACGCATTACTACTTATCACCATAATCTTAAATATCAATTCGCAAATCAAAAACTATCTCTTATCTTCATACAACATGTCACGTGGACAATATTAATTTTAATATATAATTGGAATTTTATATTGATACTCTCAGCATCCGGAATATGAGTTACGAGCGTGTGCAGGATATTATAATACATGTCTTAGATTGCGTTGGACTCGAGAAGAACTTTGACCGAATGTCCTTGGAAAAATCCAACAATCATCTACAAAGTTGTTAGGTTTCAAATTTTTTGATATCTCTGTTAATGAAATTACGTTCTTTATTTTCTAATAGCAATAATGTCAAGTTTCTGAAATAATAGAATTGAAATATGGAGGATGATTTAGCCAAGTATGGAACATTTTCATGAGGAAAACTTTTCACTTGGAGGAGAAATTAATAAATGTGAATAATAAAATATGATAATTCATCTTATACACTTCAATTAATTCACTGGGAGATGTTATAAATTTCGAGCAATTACAAGATTTTCTTCGTAAACACGGAGAGAAATTTAGTTTTAAATATGACTACATTTTGCACTGAAGTAGCAGCATAAGTGATATATAGTATAATTTTTACAACACAGTTTAGTAAAAATTCATGCTATATGATGTGAAGTTACGCCAAATTAAACAATTTTTCAAATCATTAAGCGACAATTTTTATTATACTGGGTTGTAGAAATTATATTATGCCACTTATGCTGCTACTTTAGTAAAAAATGTAGTCATATCTAGAAGGTCTCTTTTCCTCGTGTATACATTCGACATGATCTATGATTGTATTTTTAATTATTCAAGTTGGAAAAGGAAAGAACTTGGACGTGAGAATGATTATTGGAAGCTCGTTGACAAATACAATTCATAATAAATTTATGGAAGTGCGCAATGATCGCATTATGAAAATATTCACGGTATCGTTATGCGTATAGCGTACAGACTTTTGTACCTTTTGTAAGATGAGATTGGAATTTCAAAAGTTGCATGCAGTATATCAACCTGTACGTACCGCGTGCGTCAGAGTTGTCAGTCTCCTGGCGATAGATAATATCAATCATGATTGTAATATAATCACTGAAAGGTAATCGTACTTTCTTGTAACGTGTTTTTATTCATCAGTGTTCTCAAAGGTTCTGATTATTTGAATTTGTTTCTAAAATCTATATATATATATATATATAGATATATAATGTTTTTTGTTACTTTCTTATTGCAATGAAAATCAACGTTATCCAAAACTTCTTTCATCAATGTTTTTTTTGTTTGCTCCAATCGAATCAGATCGTTGACACATTGCGTAAGAGGTTCAACAAAATAGTAGAGAAAGAATCGTGCGTAATCGTGACATAAGAGTTCAAAATGTTCCCAGTTTCGTTAAAATTAACATTTCCAATGCAAAATTGAACTGACAAAAGGAGAAACTGAGAAAAAGACATGATTATTCATTGTTCGAAGGATAATTTTAATTCTGAAAAAAACATTTAATACAGTACAGTATATTACAGTCATTTTCACGTATTAATACCTCGAAATCATTTATATCCCTCATTTTTAATATTTGCTTTTTCATATTTTGACATTTTAGATCCTTCGACCTTTCTTTCTTCCTCATTTTGTCTCGATTTCATTGAATCCTCTATTATTTCAATCACTCGGGATAATCAAAAGTACAAATTATCATGGAATAATTGTTCAAAAAAGAAACGGCAGATGTAATAACTGGTATTGAAAATTGAATTCCGGAAAGAAGATCATTATAAAAGTGTGTCAGATGTTTGTATGCATATCGTAATTCCGATATAATCACATCTAAAGGAAAAGGTCATTAGACGAACATTATTCTTGCTCGGTCGAATCCACTTCAAGGATGAAACTTCGTGTAATCGTTGAGGAAGGAAAGTGTCCTTGTTGACGAGAAATGATTACAGGATTCTCAATTAGTCACAGTATTCTAATTCTGTGGAAAAACAATGAGCATTTAATGTATATTGGGTTTGTTAACAAAGAGCCGTGTGAATGAGCTTGAGAAAAACGATTCTTGTTCATTGAATATTTATCTTCAATCTAATTCAGGCGGAGTTTTAATTGAATTCATCACGGAACGGCAACGATTATTGCGATGATATTGTGAATTCAGTTCCGTGTTGTTTATTCGTTAAATGATCAGTTCATAAAACATGTGTGTCTCTTTGGCAATATTGGGAAATATGTTTCAGATTCTCAATTTCATCATAGTTTCTATCTCGATGTCTGAATAGAACGATCAACACAACGATGAAATTGTTTCACATTCTTACTACTTCACACGATATTTCAATGTTGTAATCGAATGCGAATCATCATTTTAAACTTCAGAAAAATCGTAAAGTACAATATTCATGGAGAGAAAAGAATTGCTGGCGTAACAAACGGGTCTGTTACTATAGCGCCTGCAAAAAAAAATTGCTAAAATAGCAAAAAAAATGATTGATACAACTAAATTTCCTTGCTGAAATAAACCGATTTGCCAACAGAACTAACGTGTTAGTTGTTGCAGTTAATATTTTTGCAAGGGCAACAAATTTCTTTGTAGGCGCTATAGTAGCAAACCCTTTTTTCTCCGTGTTCCCTAAATTTCTTTACCAACACGATATTGTGCAACTACACTGCAGACTAGGAATTAATAACACCTTGATTAATGTTTTGATTGTCAAGGTCATTTTTTAAAAACCGGTTGAGTTTTGAATTTTCAATAACTTCCCCAACTTGCAAAACTTTGAAGCAGATATTTGAAAGTGCGAAAACGTCAGACTCCGGAAAGGAGATATTTTTCACGGAAGTAATTGATCCTACGTTTTTTTGAGCAATTGCTTTGTCATAAACCCTTATAATACAGCTCTAGTCATTTTCTAGGCTATTAGAACACCTTGCTGGGCTCAGCGAGGCCTGGGAAATGACTGAAGTGATTTGTACCAGGGAGTTTTTTTGGGAAGAATGTGAGATTTGGATTCACGAACATCAAGTTTATGGGAAGTGAGAGCCTTGCAATTGGGTTCAGCTCTGTAAAATTCTACAAACTTCGTTTGTATCAGAACGATGTTTACCTAAACCTGCCAATAGTTATTATAAAGCAGCGAATGGGTTTGTGTTTAGTACTTTGTTTCAGGGAATCAACGAGGTAGCGGTTTTAAAACGGATATAAGGACTTTGTTCTCAGTTGTCGAAAAACGATAAAACGAAGAAACGATGTTCCAAAAATTGTTTCCACATTGTATCTTATTTCAACGCAGGAATATCTTTGAATTTTTATAACAGAGTATTAGAAATCTAAGTAAAGAATTTTACACCTCATACATATAGATCGAGGGGAAGTATTGTCTGTATATAAACTAATCTACCGGCACATCCTTGTCGATTGTGCGTCAATTGAACGCTTCTTGCATGAAGAGCGAAAAATAAATGCCGCCATTCAAATTGGGAAACAATCGTTCCTCGTTACATCAAATACCTCGATAATGAAGACACGTGTACGTTCTCCAAGAAGAATTCCCCAACCATCGGTAGGTTCACGATCAACCTATTACAAAGATTTTGAAAACATATCTTAAAATCTTGTCCCTTCACTTTCACCGTAACTGTGAAAACGTGTAATACATTTTTGTATCCCCCATCAGATAATAATAGTGGAAAAACGCTTTTCTATTTTCCATTTCTCATTTTTTACGGATCATCAATCGTATCCGTATACCAGACTATATACGTTGTCCTCCTTTTTCTCCTACTTTTTTCTTCTTTGCTGGTTCACCATAAAGCATTATTCATTTTTCCTTACGCAACCACAGCGATACCGTATGTTTCTTTTCAAATAAAACGAAATTCTCCTGGCTCATCTTTCGAAAGATTGTAATCTTGATCTAAACGTGAAATACGAGTTCAACGGATTTCTTAACGTATCGAACGTTTGGGATCGTGCGAATGAGATCTTCTGATTGATTTTCGTCCCATCGGATGGATTCATCTCGAAGAGTATGAAGATTGTCAACCAAATGTGCGAACTTTCAAATATAATGCCTGATTAATGTATTTCCTGAATCCGTGTAATCGTTTCAGACGATGTCCATGATTGTTTGTATCACCGACGCGTTCCGATCTCGATAAACGACGACGACTTTCTCCGACTACGTAGTCGATGAAAATGGAATCCGTCCGATCGTTGTTGGTTCGTTCGACTTGCCCTTGATACACTCTACTATTACTCGAGGCTTTCCCTTGTTGCAGTCTCCGGTGTTAACCATTTCTTCTTCCGCATTTTTCCGTTTTTGTCACCAGAATGCATGCAAAGACCCACCACCATGCCATCGAGCTCGTTGTTGCTACTCGCTATACTTGCTACTCGTTATTATCGGTCAGGCGTCTTCGTCTTGACAAGGAGACATCGTATCACGCATAAGCGATGATAATTCTCTCTTATTCGTAATCCATTCACGTACGAAAATCAAATCGTGTTCGGATTCCATGAGGATTCATTTATCGCGGACTTTCTTAAGTATCTCTTGGTATGAAAAATAGTCAACAGTCAAAAGTATTATAATGTTGGGGATTTTTATGTGAAATGTGATGAAATACATGTTGAATTTTGCCTAATCGTTCTAATGCGATGAATCGAGGTTAAATTAGAATACATTATTATGTAATATATGAGAAACAAATATATTTTGGTCGAATGAAATTTCATAAAATTCAACATCAGAAACATGTTTCAATGGTGTTGGTTTCGTAATGCTATTAATGATAACACAAAATTTCAAATGTTGAATTTATAATGATGTTTGATCGTTTTGTCACGTAATTTGAAGTTTGACATTCAATCGCATTCTAATGCAATTGAATTCAATGTTAGACAGTTTGTTTGTTAGTTGTGCAATGATATTCCTTGTATCGATTCTTTTCGTTTTGTTATATACGGATTCATGTGCATGATCTGTAAATCAACTTTCCATTCTCATTTTGGTCAGCAAAAATGTGTTTGATATCTAGTCACATCACTTCGAACACGCAGCATTTAACACGCCATTTTTTTGAAATAGGGATTCAACAGTTCGATTCGAGAAGCTACGCAAAGCGGAACAGTGCGTGAGGAGTTATTGAATTTTCAAACTGTTTTCACATGAATTCAAAGTCGTATAACTCTTATATTGAGATGTATAATACAACGAAATTTTAAATAATATATTCTCTATATTCTCCAAATTCGTCAAGTGACTTCTCAGTGGAGTTTTTGACAGTACAGGGACATTAGTTTTTGTCATGATTGACGGATTTGAAACGAAGATACTTGACATCGGAATTCCTAGACGATGATGTAGATACAACAGACATAATAGATTCGTCATGAATACATATTTCATTTGAATACATTGAGTTTGAAGAGTTCAATGACACTGGAACCTTCGTCAGTACAAGTACAGTACAAGTCATCTTTCATTACTTGTAAAATTAGTGACGAAAGTGAGTAATACAAGAACATTTTCATAACCCTGCATTATTGACTGACATGAAAATTTGATTATAGTCTATTGAACTTCGAGTGAAGAAATGAATTTATTTGAAATTTTCTTTGAATCCAATGCAGAGTAAAAAAAATAAAAGGAAAACATGTAAAACAATTCCACAAAATCTTCCTCAAACTTTCTGTGAATTGAGTTTTCATTTTGTGAATTCAGAAACACTGTAAAAATTATCGAAAGTTTGCTTTCACTTTGATGGTGGATTCATCATCCTGTTCGTAATGAAGATTTATTTGACCTCCAATACACGGAGAGGAAATTACAATAAGAATCACAATAGACTTCTCTGATTTTCTAAGAAATCGATTGGGACAAAACGCGATGTAAGAAGAAAGAAGTCTTTAGAACTGATTTGAAAGTTTGGCGACAGTTAAATAGAATTCACTAAGTGGTAATTAAATATCTTAACAAAGTGAACAAAATTCATCTATACACGGAGAAAAATGCAGTTCGGAGATATAGTAATCTTTAATAGATAATTGGAGAATATTTCTTAGAATCTGTGAATATTTGTTGACATCTGGGAGTATTTCTTACACTTCGTAGGGAAGATAAAACGGTTTATATTTTTGTTGAATTTTATTTGAAAAAGAATGAAAATTTATCAATAACCTCACAAACAAACTTCACAAAATGATCAATGAAATTTCGAAATTTCGTTTTCTCATTTTGTAAAAATTCATGCGCGACTTATGGGAAGTTCATATTATTTTTTTTGTTTTTTGTGGAGTTTTGATAAATTTTCATTCTTTTTCAAATAAAATTCAACAAAAATGTGAACCGTCTTATCTTTAAACAAATATTCTCAAATTTTAAGGAATATTCTTTAATTTCCTGTTAAAGATGACTATATTTCCGAACCGAATTTTCCTCCGTGTATTGAAATTACATGAACAAAAGTAGTTCTCATAAGGATGACCTTGAAGAGATGGGTTGAGATCTATCGGCAAATTGCTGTAACTTTTTGCAGGAAATTTTTCATGGTACACGAAAACAAAAAGCAGAAATTTACCGTATAGGATGACAGCGCGTTGCTTCGAGTCTTTAAATGGGAATTTTGACAATATATTTTATAAAAATTTCCATTCAAAGACTCGATGCCACGCGTTGTCAATTTATACGGTAAATTTCTCCATTTTTTCTCTTCCGTGTAGATTGAAGCAGGTAAAATGGACAGTTAGAAGCTACTTAATTGATTTCTGATAAGAAAAAAACCAAGTTTTTAATAAAAGATATAGTAGTTAGTGAATAGATTGAGGCCAATATCTTCAGGGTCATCGAAAAATTTTACTTCATCAATCATACTGAACTCAAATGAAACTCATTTTCAGAAGAATACGTTTATACCGAATAAATACAAGACTCGCTGGCTCGAAATGATTCTCTGATTCAGTTTATGTAGTGCGAGAGAATACTGGACTCAACATCTCAGCTCAATGCAATAAATAGAGGTATCACATAGTGGATGATATGACGAAACGTAACAAGTTTTGTCAGTTCATAGATTCAAAAAAAACTAAAACTTCACGAGTCATAGACTTCTTTTCTTAACGTTGTCCTTGTTCTTCTTTAGTGTTTTGATTAATTTCACCTATTTACTTATTACTGTTCAACTATCACTTTTTATTTTCTATCGAAGTAAATAACAACATTTCTCATCAGCATTTCAATTTTTCTAACTGGCCCATTTTCGTTTTTTCTTGAGTTAATTTTTTTTCAGGACTCAGAAATTTGTTACTTTTGGTTACGATAAAAAAAAAAAAGACCGACGATACATCAAACAGTTCATCTTTTTGGTGCCCTAATTAAAAATTCGGTGCTGCAGCTAACTGTATTGCTGAGAAAGCAACATGATTAACCGAAACAACAAATTTTTGATGAATTGGCAAAATTTTCAGTATTATATGAAGGATAGCAAACAAATTTTGTCTTAGGATCCGAGATTCTTGCTGCCACAGTTGAAAAATTACTGTCGTAGCTGATAAGATTACTGTGTTAGCAAATAGATTTTTGTTACAGCAAAAAAATTGCTACTCCAACAAAATTTCAGATTTCGCTACACTCAACAAAATTTTCCAAAAATATCATCATACTCGTACAGTTTTGCTACTGTTATGAGAATATTTTGTTATGATAACCAAATTTTTGTAGATCGAACAAAATTTTTGTTGTTTTAACCGAAGAATTTTGTTGATAATATCTCAACAAAAACCCTTTGTTAAAACAACGAAACATTTTTGTCTGTGTATCATAGCGAGTTTTCTTCCCCCTGTGTGGTACACGGAGAAAACTGAAGGTCGAAAATGTAGTAATCTTTAATAAGAATTTGAGAATATTTCTTAAAATATGAGAGCTTTTCTTAAATGCACAATAGAGACAAAACGGTCCACTTTTTTGTGGAATTTTATTCAAAAAACAATGAAAAATTATCAATAATTAACAAAGAATAGAGAAACATATGAACTTTCCAAGAGTCGCGGGTGAAATTTTATAAAAATGGTAACAAAATTTCAATATCCTACTATTCACTTTGTGAAATTTCGTATGCAACTTTTGGAAAGTTCGTATGTTTCTCTATTCTTCATTAAGTCTTGATAATTTTTCATTCTCTTTCGAATAAAATGACACAAAAAGTGGACTGTTTTGTCTTTATTATGCGTTTAAGAAAAACTCTCAGATTTCAAGAAATATTCTCAAATTTTTATTAAAGATCACTATATTTTCGAGCTTCATTTTTCTCCGTGTAGTAGAAATTTCAGCTATTTTTCTTACAGCAAATTCACATTTTCATTCGTGTTTTCATCGTTTAAAATAACTGGGGAGTATTTTCAAAGCCCAAGTCTTGAAATCATCTTCCTATAGTTAAGAAGATGTTCGTGAAGTTTGCATCGTTTATAGAAACGAAACGAAAATTCAAACTCACAAAATCTGAGGAATTATTGTTCTTCATCTTCTCGAATGAATTATTTGTAATTTTCTGTAACTGAAAGCACCAATCGAAGAATGTACGACAAAGCTTTGGATTTTTACCCTGAGAAAATTCTTCACGCAGAGGAAAATCTGCTTTGCTAAATTAGCAAAACGGTTGATATTACAGCAAAAATATTGCTATTTCAGCAGGATATTTGCTAATTCAGCAAAATTTTCTAGACGTCTGTACATCTATAATTCCGGTTTGCCGAATGGCAAGCACTTGATAAAAGAGCAAGATTATTGCTGTAATAGCAAATTTTTTGCTAATTCAGCAACAAGTTTTGCCATAACAGCAAAGCAAATTTTTGAGGTTTGCTGTCTCAGCAACTTTTTTTCTCTGAGTATTTAGTTGTATTAACCACAAACGACATCAAGTAGAAAATGTAAGTTGCTTGAAATAAAATATTGTTTGTTGCAACGAAAATTTTCCGTTGCACACACTATAGCTATACTAATATTTAGTCGAAGCAACTGAATTTTCAATCACGACAACTGAACAGTTTTTTAGTTTTTGAGTATTTCGTTATTCGTTTAATAATTCGTTTCAATAAACGATTCAGACATCTAAAAAGAGGCTTAGGATTTGAATGTCAGGGAGAGGAAATTCTCATGATCTTCTCTTTATTCTTTCCTTCTACGAAGCAAAGTGACTGATTTATCATTCCACGTCTAGTTTCATCAAATCTGATTAGATGACTGTTTTTTTGGAGCGTTCCAATAGAAGCTTTAGAAATTAAACTTAGTTTCGACTGATATATCTGAACAGTCGTAAAACTTTTTGAAGGACTTCAAGGAACTTCTGTTGCACACACGCAAATTTCGAAACGTTGCAAAAATCACAATGAACTCTCGGTTGTTGAACGCTCATTGAAACTTTCGCGAAAATACTACAAGACTTGAGTTGAATTTTTGAACGAATTCTAGGACTCAAACTCGGTTTATGTTACGATATTCTTTCAAAATGTCACAAAATCATAGTTTTATCCGAATTCTTGTGATATTTCGATAGGCAGATTCTTGTGGTGCTAGATTTCTCATGAATTCTCGTCAATCTCAAAGCCTTCTCAAAATCAAGTTCCTTTCAGAAGATTTGACAGGAACAGTGATCGAATGTGGGAATCTAACATATGTTTAAGTTATTTAGATTTTCATTCGAATTTCAAAAGAACTCTACTTCATTTCGAGACTTCTATCTTGTTGTTTCTTTGTTCTAATAAAAAAAATTCATTAGAATAAAGAATATCTCTTTGAGAGAAGACTTGATTGGCCCCGTAGAAATTGACGAATGGTCCAGTACCGGCTTGATACAGGCTACCAGTTTGCAACCGTTGGCGGTCATTCTATCATCCAATAGTAAATTTCACTCTAAAGTCCCCCTAGTGCAGAAATTTTGATAATGCTTTCAAAACCTTCCAAAGATACAACAGCGCAAATAACGGTTGAGTAACAGTCGTCGGTACTTGAATAGCGATCAATACTAGTAGTATTAGTTCTCAATGTCGGAATCACACTGATTTCCAGTACTGAATTGATGTTGGTAACCGGTACCGGATCAGAGTTATTCGGCGTTATCATTCCGTAGTTCGACCGACACCGGCCGCCAACGGTTGCACCCTGGCAGCCTGTATCGAGCCAGTACTGGACCATCCGTCCATTTCTACGTGAGATTGTACATAAATAAGATGAGTAATTAATGAAAATATAATGGCATTCATAATCCATTATATTAAAAGGTGATAGATCATCAGATAACTATTAATATAATATATTATGTGTGAATAAAGTAGGTTAACCTTCATGTCATGCTATGTTAAGTCGGATTTCAAACGGATATTTGTTAACTATTAATGTAACCTTTTTACAGTGTATGGAAACAAACGGAAACGTATCCATTTCCAACGTATACGTTTCCAACTGGCAGTTTTAGCAAGGTACTCAATCGATTCCTATAGTGTGAATTGAGCTTCAGCCACATTTAATCAAAAGTTGAAGCAATCGGTTGCTTTGGTTACGGCCGACAGCTTCCACTTCATATCTTTGGCAGTATTGAATCGGTCATTTAGAATGCATCCAGGTGTAATAGTCCCTAAAAAATCCTCAATTCATTGGTCCAACCCAGAAATTTCCTAACGATTTGCAATTTCAACGATTATATCTTTCATTCCTCATACTAATCCATCCTTTGATCGAAACTAGATTTCAAACATCAACAAAGAACCAAACGAGTTGATGATTGATTCGTCGATGACACGATGACTCCTGCTGTGCATTGAATCGATACATGAGCGAGGACAAGAAGAACGGCATGCAAGTGTCCTCGATACCCAAATGCGCGCTTTAAGTTGAGTAGTAAAAGTTGAGAACGATTACGTGCGGTGCGCGTGATGATGTGCACGCACTTGTTGCGCTACGGGCCAACCTTAAGGCGAAGGCCGTCTCTGCAACAATCTAATCGTTTGATCGTGATTCCTCGTCATATCGATATCCAACTTTAGACTCCTCTTCGTTTCTTCAACTTTCGTTTTTCAAATGAGAAGTGAGATTCATCGTTTTCATGATTTCCTAAATATCTGAAATTTTCAGAGAATGAAATCTCCTGAACGAGTGATCCGAACCATTTAACCTGCGTTCAAAGGGTAAAATTTATTGAAATCCACGTACGTTGTACGTACCACTTTCACTTAACTCGTTTTAATGTCTAGTGCTTCTCTAATATCATTGAACTCTCTCGCTATGCAATGAACTCAGCCTTGTAAACAACATTCTCTTCATTCTTTAACGAAGATGTACATATTCCATAATCTTTGATATGAAAATACACGATGTGCGTAACATAATATGTTCGTATATATGCATCAATCGCTGTGAGAAGATACCTAAAAGATATTCCTCTGCATTCTTTGTCGGATAGATTGCAGTCGAAATTAGGAAATAGTAACAGTTTATCCATTGATAATTCCCTTCCGTATCCCCTCCAAATTATCTTTTGATACCAACAAGAAAGTTTCCTTAAACCTGTTTAGTGGTACTCCGTTCTATAACTGGAATCTATTCTATACATGACAGCAGGTTGTTGTGTATCACTCTCACATTGCTTACTTGTTTGTGCATTCAATCTAGTGTTGATATGCGTGTGTTTGTGTGTACGTAGGTGGTCAAAGACCTTCCTCGAAAGAGCGATCAACCGTTCTAAAGATCAAGATCCATGAACAATAAACGGAGGAACCACTATTCGTCTTCGTAATTAGAATAACTTCCGTGATAAGGAATTTTCACTCAAAGCCACGGATATCACATTTATAAGTTGAGTCATAAGCCTCGTTTCGTATTCGTGGTATTTTTTATCGGAAAAATGAGAATTTGAGCCCTAATCTTGGAGAATGAGATATGGATGGATGTATGTGTCATGTATAAAGATTATGCAATCGATGGGAATCGTTTGAAATCAACTGTGTCAAGGACGTAATGTTCAACATGGGAAAATTCCAATGACGCATTTTTCTTTTCTGTGAAAAATAGGCCCTCGAGTTACAGTCATAGTCACAGTCACGTATTCCAAATTTGTGTATGGTAACAATCAATGAGATGCAGAATTTTGCCTTTTTTTTTTTATCATAAGAGAAGGACTCTACACCATGTTACGGTTAAAAGAAATAAATATCGTAAGTCTTCCTAACGGTAACTCGTGGACAGTAATTTTCTCCTTTTCGCTTTCGTTGACATTGAATGCAGATCAAGAATATGGAATCAACTACGAACAACTGTAAAAGAAAAATATACGGTATTTTTCTCTAAGATCGATATGATAATTTTTACCACATGGCACTTTTTTCCTAGCACGGAGTTTCAATTGATCAGAACATTTATCACGAAAATTTACAGTTATAAATTGATCTACAACTATGAATATTAAATCATCGCAAGTATTGAAATGGGATTACAACGCGGTATGAATAATGTATTTTTCAAATGCGTTTGGATTTTTTCAACATTCTTTCATCAACGATATGATAAATATTATTAAATCATGTTCTCGAAGTTGGAATCGTTTATAGAAACAAAACGAAAATTCAAACTCTTCGCTACTGGGAACATCATTTGAGGGGAGGTTCTCATCAAGCGAATTCCGAAATAAGGTGATTTTCTCGAACTCTTTTTCTTAAGGAGGAAATAAATTAAGAACTCGAGTTATTTGAAACTTATTGAATGGGTCTTAAAGTGCATGGAAAAAATTTCAAGTTGAAGGATTCGTATCCCGAAACTTCAAAGGCGTTTTTTTCGAAACCATGTTTTTCAAGTTTGGCTCCACGGTATCTCAAAAAATACTGAACGTAAAAATACGTTTGTGTTTTTTTTTTCATTTTGAAGCTGATTGAATTTATTTCCTTTTTTTTCATTTTTATAGCACTCTAAAGAGCGAAAAAAGGGTGAAAAAACGCTACCAAAGGTTTGCACGTCTGTCCCCACGTAGAAATGCCAGTTTTAAGGCGATGTTGAAGAACGCATCAATATTATTGAGATGGTATTGGCTAACAACGGTTGTCTGCCTATTCCGAGTCGGTACTGGAACAATGTCATTTCATATTCTAATCGGTACTGGTTTGATGATTGAACTGACCGTTGTTGACCAGTTTCCCATCAGTGGTGAATCAACAACGGCACAATTTTAATGAGCAAGCGTTGGTCTCCAACCCTGAATGGATCCCAAACCAAGGTGAATAAATATGTAGTACACTTAGACGAAAGATTTGATGATTTTTAGAAATTTTATCATAAAACCCTGTTGATTTGCACAATATGATAATCTTATATTGTTCGATGCATGGTTGAACTCCGAAAAATATTATGAAATGAAATAATTTCGTAGAAAATAGCATTATTATTGACGGAATTATGAACTACGCGATTAGTTGACAATCTTCCGTACGTTTTTCGTTAGATATCACCATGAATTCATGAGCATCGATTGATCCCCGACGCACTAAGGACTTACAAATGCATTCACGGAGAGAAAGAATTTGCTGACGCAGCAAATCGAGGTATTATATATAGAATAGCAAAATTTTTGGCTGACCTAGCTAAAAATTCGCTATAACAGCAATTTTTTAGCTGTGGCAGCAAAAAATGTTCGCTCCGCCAGCAAATTTTCAGTATTATATACAGAATAGCAAACAAATTTTGCTGGAATAGCAAACATTTTTTGCTGCCACAGCGAAAAATTCGCTGCTCTGGCAAAAGGAACCCAGCAAAAGTAGATTTCGCTGCGACAGCGAATTCCTTTTTCTCCGTGTTGAAGTTCAAAAGAATTCTCTTTTAATGGAGAAACGTATTCTATGTAACTCGATATAATAGTTCTCGCGTCAGGATCTATCTATTACGTATGTGCCTGAATATCTGAATTCATACGAATGTACACAAGAAGCTCTTAAATTTTGAAAAAACATCGGTTGCAAATATTGAATTGATGTCGGTAACCGGTGGTTAGCGACGGTTGGTGGTCGGTACCAGATCGGAGTTATTTTGCGTTATCATTCCGCAATTCAACCAACGAGCCTGTATCAAACCGGTACTGAGCCATTCCTCAATTTCTACGTAGGCCATTTTGTTAATTTTGGACTTCTCATTCATTTCATTGAAACAACCTCCAACGAATATATTATATTTCATAAAAATTTTTAGATTTTGGATTTCTGATAATTTTTGTGAGTGCCATAGTGGCGCCCGATTGATCACTGTTTTTTGAGGTGATTATGTTTCAACGCGTATCAACAGTTCCCATGGCATTATTTTTTTTTATGCACTTAAAGACTCAATTAACAAGTGTGAAAACCCGCGAGTTCTTTATTTACTTCCTTGCATGAAAAAAAAATTCGAGAAAATCACCTTATTTTGGGGTCACTAGATGAGAACCTCCCCTTGAATACACTGTGAAAAAAATTTGTTGAATTCCAAACAAAAATGCTTGGAAATTTACAAACTTGGTTTGGAAAAATAATTTCCGAACCTTTTTTGTAAATTGCCAAACAAAAGTTTGTGAATTTTCAAAAATCTTCGTGAAATCACAAAATTTCTTGAATGTTTACAAACTTTTGTTTGGTAATTTACAAAAAAAGTTTGTGTAAAAAACTGCCAAACTTCTTTGGCAGTTTAGGAAGTATATTTTTTACAGTGTAATGTACTGCAAAAATTTTGGCCTCAATAATTAAATATTGTGTTATTCGATTTGAATTAATTCGAATAAACGATTCAAACTTCAGCAGCATATTGCATCCATTGTTCAGTTCCGTAATGATAAAATTCAATTCTCTCTACTTTGAAATCGTACCAGACTTTCTTTTAATTGAATAACGCAGTTGTATTGTAGTATCGTTAAACGGATCCATTGAATTACAATCAAGACCTTCCAACAAATATCAAGTAATTGAATTTATTAATGTAATTTTATCGTATCATCGAGCATGAATATAAAGAGAAATGAAATCATAATTACAACATGTAACTTAGAAGAATACAACTATCACTTTCTTCCACGTATCTATTTCTAGCTGTGAAACCGTTCATAGAATTTCAACTTGGCTTCATTGGACTCATACGTGAATGCATAGAATGATAGAATCGTTTCTTCTCTCCATCTCTTCGCCAAATTTTGATAATTAATTATCAATAATGTATATCAAACCCGACATACTTGACCATTTTAAAAATCGTGGCGAGCCTATTACGAAGAGGGAAAAGTGAACTCCAATTATTCGTCGTTGTAGCGAAATGTCTGTGGAAAGTTGTACTCGCCAAAGAATGTAATGTGCTCCTAAAGAATGTAATATGACCTTGATTTGAATCCGTCTTCGCTACCATTCACTACAGAAAACAAACGCATTTCTTTGAATTTTGATTAGTTTCAGTTCCAATCGTAGCAATAATTCTTGAAGATTTTTTCAACGATATACCACAGACAGAGAAATTTTTATTGAATCTTGTGTATTGATTTTCAATTGATTGACTCGCAGGTCCGAAAAGTAACGTATAAAAGTGATGTAAGGGTGCTCAAAGAAATACCGAAGAGTTTGTTTGCTTTGTAAAAATACACTTTCTCTTGAGAAATTTGCCATACAGTTCATCGTCGTTGGTCTTTCTCGAGTCCAACGAATGATGATTCAGGAAAATACATTACGCAAAGGATCACAACGAATTTAGAATTTCAATTTTGGGATTCAAAATCAGGGAATTTTGTTTCTTTTTTTCTCGAAGAAAATAATTGTCTATCGAGTTGTAATGTCGTTATCGCAGTTGCCATCGAGTAATTTCATACAACGAGATGGGTTGGGACCTTCTCAAGGTGTACGCCACATCTTTATACGATATTGAATATCAAGAAGACGAGAAGTGAGGGAAAAATATACTTTCTCCGGTTCCAACAGTGGGTTCCAGTCGACCCACATTCCGGAATCTTTGTTGGTTCTCATCGCGTCTGTAGAGCCATTATTGGCTCTTGAATGCGCTGACACGAACTACTCTTAATTGTGTTGATCCGTTCTTCCATCCAGATCATTTTTTTCTGCATTTCTGTTGCTATTGACGGTGCTGTTGTTGTGGCTGTTGTTCGTGATCTTCGCTGGCGCGATTGCCGTTCGTTTTGTTTTTTAAGATAAGCGAATATGAGTGAACCAACACGTAAATCCGGTCACTCATGAAATCAAGGTCGCTCTCACGAGATGTTTCGTTGAGTCGCGCCTTGTGGGAATGCAAGTTATCCGATGAAAGAGTGGATTGAACGTTTATCAGTCAGTGAAAACTGTTCACGATATCACACAATTCTGAAATCAAATTTCTGTACTATGGATTTCATTGATATTTTCCATTGAGGTTCATCTTTTCCGCATTGTAGATATAAATTCAAGAATAGAATTGTCGTAAGATGTCGTTGAACCTTCAAAGAACAAGACCATTCCTTGCCCCTCTATTCAAAACAAAAACACACACACACGTTCATCTCGAAATGAGGACAAGATAAAATCAGCTATCCTTATTGCAACTACAAAAACTAGAACAATGAAAAAATTTTTGGATAGTTATTTTTAATACAGTTATATTGCAAATTGAGTAATTCAATTTTTTGTCCACTTACTCATCAATAATCAAATTGAAATCAACTCTGCAAACGTTCATGTGCAACGCTATTTCAATGCTATTTCAACATGTGCCCATATGTACTTATCTCGTACATTCAATCCATTTACCTTACTCATTCATCTTTTCTTTCATAACTCATCATCAGAGTGGTGTTAAGAAAAAAATCAAGCATAATAAATTATAATCAACCACAAAATTATCTACAATCTCATTTAGCGTAATAACAAATGAAAGACTTTTCAACATTGTATTTGCCTTTCGAACGCCTGCATATGTAAACTTTTTAAATATCCCACATTACTATTGCCGCAAGAAGGATTTTTTCACCTTCCTTGTAAAGTATGCAACGTTATGTACGTGAAGACGAGACGATGATAATTATCAAACGTAGTGATGATAAATTCGAGAATAATTGATCATGTTTGATAAAAATATTTCATCAAAGTCTGCTAAGAATTCTATTGTTTTTAGTTTCACGATCAGATTCTTACGGCCGTCCATGGGACGTTCGTATTTATTCTGTTTCCACGTGTCAGATGTACGTGGATTGTTGAACGAAGTCTGTTTAAATGTAAATTCAACCTCGAACCATGTTGAGCTACACATATATAGTTCAAGAGAATGAAGTCTCGAAGAAATTCGTTGCGAATTTCATATAGGTTTTACTCTCTTGTGTACCAAGAAGCATTGTTATATTCTACAATGTCTTCACTTTTTCTTTTCTGCACACACACTTTGAAGGTCGAAGGTTAAACGGGGTACAGTCTACAATTGAAAACACATTCTAGAGAGAATCATGGTACTCGCGAATGACAAGGGTTTTTATGAATTATATCATTTGATCGCGTGAATCAAGAAGTTATGAATACGTAATACAATTTTAATCCACTCTTTGATCTTTGTAAAATTTGTTTCAATGATTTTCCATAAAATCTTCTAGATCTATGTATTATGTTAACCAAATTTCTTGTACTATATGTACAGCTATGTTATATTAAATCATTCGTGACATACGTTGAGATAAATCGCTTAGTTAAGGGCCATGGAGCACTAAAAAACGAAAAAAAATCTTAAAAACTACTGAACCGATCGCTCTTTTTTTTATTTTTATTTTGAAGCTGATTGAATTCATTGGAGGATCAACCTCAATGGAGATGACATTTGCCTTTTTTATAGCACTCTGAAGAGCGAAAAGGAGGTGAAAAAACGCTACCAAAAGTTTGCATGTCTGTCATTCTTTGAATTTTGAATTGTTCATTGGGGCTTTTGGTTTCATAAAAATTTTTGAATATTTGATTTCTGATGATTTTCGTAAGTGCTATAGTGGCGCACGATTGATCATTGTTTTTTAGGTGGTTATGTTTCAACACGTATCAACAATTCCCATGGCATTATTTTGTACTGAAAAAATTTTTTTATGCCTTTAAAGACTCAATTAAAGGGTTATATCACTTTGTGGACAGAAAAATGGACGTTATTATTTTTAAAGTGTTGCCCTGAAGTCAAAGAAAATTATAAATGTATGGGGTCTTTTGCATATGAAAGTACTAGTCTTTGGGTACAAAAAACACTTTTTCTTGTTCAATGTTTTTTTTTTTTTAACATTCAACTCGTTTTAACTCCGTCATTTTTTGACTCATTAAGATAAATCTTACGGATTCTGATTCGTAAGACATTTAGTAAATATTTAATTTTCCATAACTGAAAATATTTCCTTACAATTAATCATATTTTATCAACTAAATAATAATTCAGTTGGAATATTTAGTTGTCACAACGTTGAAATATTTATTTGTGAGACGTAAAAGTTTCACTCATTCCAACCAAATTTAATTAACCAAACAAAATGCATTGAATTGAATTAAAGTTTAGCTGTATGACATGTGAATAAATTATTCTGCTGCTGTGGCTACACTGTTAGAAAAATCTGTCTTAAACTTAACAATAATATTATGAAGTTTAAGGATGAATTACATAGATTTTGAAAATAATACATCGCTGATTGGCCCGTGATTCAAAGTATGATCCATGGCACAATAAAACTACTGAAGATAAGTTCGAATGACTCTGATCCGAATGTTTTCATGAATATTGAGGAAGATATTTTTTTATTCATCTTCATTTATATATGTTTTCAATCTATAATCTATAAATTGATGGATTTTAACTTTGACGTAACTTTCGAAGGAAGCTCTGAATTGATTTGAAATTTGGCACGAGTATTTGTTTGATCATTAAGAATCGTTTCGCAGATTTTCGTGAGTTTTTCATTATTTTAAAAATAGGTGTAATACATCCTTAAGACAGATTTTTCCAACAGTGTAGTATTGAGTTACAGCAACTATACTGCTCCTCTCAATGTCTATGAGAACTTTTCATAAAAATGCAAACGAGCGTGAAACCAGTAAAAAGTTATACTAAATTTATAGTAAATTCATCCCTTCTTTTACATTGGGTTAGTATAGAATTATAATTAATGCAACGTTTTGTATACATTAACCCAACCAGAAATTATTATTCTCACACTGAGGGAAAGGCACCTAGCTGTGGTAACTGAAATTTGGTTGTCCCAGCTGAACAAAATTCATTTGATTCGACTAAATTTTTATTTAGAGTGGCTACAGTTTATAGTTGTCTAATATTCAATTATCCCTTTCTTTCAGTACATGGGTAAACTTTTATAAATCTCCAAAGCGTTTGATTGATCGGAAAACTCACACGCGCGTTATAAATTTTCATAAGAAGATTCCAAATGAACTTTTGAATGTCGAATCCAGTTAAAGAATTATTTTTAACCCAATGCAGTCTTCTGATACCCAAATAACTTACGTACGCGGAAATGAGAATTCGAAATTCATTGGGTTTTTCAATAATTTCATAGTTCGTTGGAAATAAAAGTTTATCAATGATTTAAATACTTTCCAAGTTCAGATTCTGTCCATTCAGAATTGAGGTACATCATTCGCTAATATCTGCTATAACAAGCATTTATTGCATAAGATATTCTTTTTATATCATAGGCATATTAAATTATATAATATGCTGTAATACTTTTATAACTCTCCTTCACCTTTTTTTTAATCCTCTCAATATTCCGGAGAATTATGTAATTTTAAACTCGTTATTTGAAATTGAGCAAAACAAGAGAAAGATTGATTGTAAAGAAAAGGGAAGAATTTACTTCTATGTGTGAATTCTATTCACGAATTTTTATAATTGAGTGATTATTATTATCATTTCTAGCGAGATGAAGTTTGATCTAGTTATTCCTTGTTTTATTAAAATTCTGTTGGAAATGGCTGGTTCGTTGAGCAAGGCAAATTGCATCAAATCAAGTAAAATAAGCCAATCTAGTGTACGAAATTCAAGTGTACTGCCGTTAGAATCTAAATCACGATATTACATCCTGTCACAAAATTTTGTCCATCTGGTCCACAACCCTACTAACAAGTATATTACTTTGATTATCAAAAGAAGAATGAATAATTTCAACAATAGATTCTTGATCATTTAACAAGCCAAGTTGTTAGCTATCAACAGCTCATCTTACAGCGTCAGACGATCTTATCTTCTCCCTCTGTTTTATCCTTCTCCTTCTTCTAGTGTAACTTCACTTTCTCTTCGTGCAAAAAAAGAAAACCTTTGATGATGTTGTGAAGTCTTTGACTTTGTATACTCGAGTGTGTAGATTATCAGTGTTTCAAATAATGATTCCCGGTACGAATTAGTTCCATCCTTCACTCATTGGTGTGTCATAATTTTCACTGGATTTATCATTATTACTTATATTCTTACGGTGTACATCCTTGAACTACCTGTCTGATATATGAATGCACGTGAAGAATGCAGATTATTCTTTTTGAAAAATTTGATACATCTAGAAAATTTGATACTTGGATTTATTTGGGTTGACTAAATTTTGTTTGGAACAATTAAATTTCCATTTAAATATCAACCTACTAGAATTTTAGTTGGATCAAATGAAACATTTAGTGAATCCAAATAAATTTTCAGTCATTTCAAATAAAATTGACTTCAAATCAAGTAAAAATTTACTGGATGCAATGAAATGTCTAGTAAGTTCATATTCAAGTAAATTCCCACCGTAGACTCTTCTCCTGTTTTCTATGATTAGAATTGAATACTGTTATTACCATTTGAAGTTTAGAATTTTAAAAATCACAAAAGTACATGTTGTAAAAAGAATTGATTTATCGGAACAGAACAGGTTAATGAGAATTTTGTTTCCAACCAGAATGTAGATACTTTTAAATGAGAAATTATAGATGCATTCATATATCACGTTAGAGAATTGGATGCCATGATGCATAAGTGTAATGACAAAACAAACAGGAAAGCGTGTTAACAGCTTCTGACAGCTAATAGATCGAGCAGTTACGATCAAGATCACATCAACGCTAATAGAAACACTCGTAATACAGATGTATAAGCCTGTTTATTAACATTATGAAATGAGAAAATGTTATGACCATACGAGGACGTGTATCAGGACGTGTTATAGCAAATGTCATGAATAATTTGAATTTCATCATAACAAATGTGCAAAATACAATAGCCGACAAGGTAGAGAAACGGAGTGAATCGTGTGAATTTAATTTAAGAAAAAGGAAGAACGTAGGGATATGGAACTTGTTTTGTGAATAATATGATTCAAAAGAAACTCACGGAAAAGTGTGCGCGAAATTTGATTCGAAACCACTTTTAATGTCCTTGAAGTTTGAATCGTTTATATCCAAGTGTGTATTAACGGCGGATCCAATCTAAGCCCAGGGTAGGTGCCCATGCTGCCCAACGTGGGGCCAACCCTGAGATGATAACATCGTTCCCAGCTTGGCTGTATTGCTTTGCCCGAGGATTGGTAACACCATGGGCCCAGCATGAACTCAGACTAGGCAATCAATATTGCTTCTTCCTTTTTTTTTGAAATTGGAAAATTGCTTTGAATTCTACCTCAGCGAGCATGAATTTTCAGCCCCACTTTGGCCCAGTCTTGGGCCTGGTATTGAGCCCCATCGTGCCTATATGAGCCCAAGACTGGACCAAAGTTAAACCAAAATTCATACATGCTGAGGATTGTACACACATGCTCGGGATATGAATTCACCCCAATCTTGACCTAACGCTGGTCCAAATTGGGGCCAAGTTCAAATGTGCCCGCACTAAGATTCATTATTTCCATTCTCTACCAACCATAATTGTATAGGAAAGCACAACAGGGCCAAGTTTGAGTCCACATGGGCCCCATCGTCATTCCCCAATACTTGGTTAAAGAGGATGGACCCAGCCTGGGGCCTATTGTCATTATAGGTAATACACGCTTGGGTAAAAACGAAACGAAAATTCAAACCCACAAAATCTGATAAATGATTGTTATTTCTTTTTTCAAATTAACTCTTTGGAACTGAAAATATCGCTCAAAAAAAGTACTGCAAAATTTTTGGTCTCTATTAGCTGACTATTGTGTTGTTCGAGCACTAATTCGTTTCAATAAACAATTCAAACGCCAGCAACATCCATTTTCCTTAATCTTTTGATTGCATTAAATTGTAACATTCTTCATCAGAACGTGTGACTTTAATAACAGTTGCAATTGAATTCAGTAGATTCCACGGTGTTACAGTATTCATGAGGAATACTGGAAGAATTGAAAACAATTTTGATGAATGTTTTGCTCAGTAATGCTTGGACTTGAATTGAAAGTCCATTTTGCAGATTATTTATCCTATTTTATTGGGTAGAGTGAGAGAAGGAGAAGTCCGTGTAAAGTATTTCTCACATACCCCAGTGGCACAAGGACGTTTGAAACTTTTATATACACGTAGATATTTTAAGGACGTTCATAGAACGTTCTACCGACGTTTGATAAAACATATGAAATATTCTTGTACCGCGAGATAGATATTTAGATGAAAACCTTGCATGAAAAACGTTTACTTATGATCTTAGTGGATGGAAAACTATGATACTATGCTGTCGCAATCACGTTTCAAAACTCGATTCTAAGAGAAGTAAGAAAATTGTAAGTAGTATTACTTTATCATTGAACTTTTCCCTCCACCCTTAGGACTTCGACTAGACGAATGACAATTATTTCACTTCGAATTGAATATATATTTGTTGCATATGGAATTCAGTGGTAATAAATAATTCTCTGTATGCAATGGAGCAATGTTATGAGTACATGCACAGACGAGTAACTCTTCTTCATAATATCATCACGTAGATGTTCTTTCGATTCTTTTCTGTCAACATCATACCTTGTCTTTTCTCACCGATCGGACGAGTTTCAAGTGCAACGTATACACGATGATGCATCGAATCAATAAAGATAGATACGAATTACGTACATAACTACGTTTTCATATGTACCGAGGATGGTCCACCATCGTGTTTCTCAAGAGAACGTAATTGGATACGATACACGATGTACTACGTTAGTCGCTACTGAAAACACGATTAAGATAATGACGATGAAGATTGGCCAGTACTCAGTTGCTCACCAATGATACCGAATGGAGTAACCGTGATTACGAACAATAACAAATCGAACTTGTAAAGAAGCTCAGTACAAAAAGTATAATGCAAATGTCTGGTCAAATAAATGTCAAGGTTCAAACACGTCGAAGAAAATGATCTTTCAAATGTCACGTCAATGTAAAAAGTAACGATTCTGGTGAAGTTTGTCAAAGAAGGATTCGTGAGATCATTGATAAATTTGTTCTCGGTTGAGTATTTGAGTGGCAATGAACTCGATATGTTTAAATGCAACGACACTTATCGAGATCTATTACAAGATACTCGAGTGACATGAGTCTGGAATCAATGATAGAAAAAAAAAGAGAGAGAAAAATGACATGAAAATGAAACGATTTTCCGTTGACTGGATACCGGGTGGGGGGAGGCTGGGGGCAGTTAGACACCCAGTAGTCGTCCTTGAAAGACGTCCGAGGGCTTCTCTGGTTCGCCGTGGTCGTTGACGATATCCAAAGAAAGAGAGAAGTATATACGTGTACGGATTGAACGTTTCGTAACATCGCGTGCCTGGGGGAAGTGTACGAGAGTCTGTAGGTCTGTCGCAATAGAGTCTTTAACTCGCACCTGTGAGCAAGGTGTCGCCTGTAAAAGGTACGAATTGACCTGTGTAAATGTTAATGATCAAGAGAACAAGAGAAACGTATAAGACGAACAGACAGTTCCCATTCATAATTTGATGAACGCAGTAATCAGTTCTATCATTCAAAGATAATTGAAGAGCTGAACAGTGATTTCGATATTGAAAAGTGATTAAGAACTGAATAAATAAAGTAAAATGATTCTATTAATAAATTAAATTGCACTTCGATTCTGCTGATTTGTCTCAATGAGTACGAGATTTTATAGCCTTCGAATTAGGTCATATAATCGATTTCCGGTACATTCACCTTACCCTAAAAAAAGAAAGATTATTATCGATGACGATTTTTATGTTGGTTCAACGGTATACTAAGCACGTTCGATTCAATGTAGTTAATTCAGCCGCACGTAGAGTGAGTTCGCAAAATTACTATTCCATCAATGTTTTTTCCGATTGAATCAGTTGCATTGTAGTTTAATCAATCACGATTATCTATTCTTCCTCCTCCATCATAAGAGAAAAAAGATTGAAAAATCAATGTAGTTAGAAATAATTAATCCCGTGGAGATTTATTTATATGATTGAATATTATTCGATAACGTTCGAAGAAATTTCGATTTGAGCAGTTCATGAATACAAATGTTTTAATTCGAGGTGTATATTCACTTTCCAAGAAAATTTCTAATTTTGTATCATCTTATCTAAGAGGTACATAAAATTAAGTCAGATCTGTGTTACATATTCGATAATAATTATGTATTAACTAAATAAATAGCGAACTTTCTCCCAGGTAATGAAATTTCAAATGCCCAAGTATATTTTTGGGATATGCATATTATAAAAGCATATTTGGAGGAAGAATGGACTGAAAAGACAGCTCCTCTAACGGTACGGAGTTTCTACTGAGTTAGGATTTTCAAAAAAACGATTTTCTTTTGGTTAAATTTCCGACAAATATTTTCGAAGTAACACGAATATTTGTGAAAAATTGTATACTATGTGGAATGGGATTTTGAAATTTTGAACATATTTTCTACAAAACTGTGTTTTCAAAGTCGTTGAGCATGATTTCTCAAAAACTGAAATGCTGACACAAGGTCTTCAGAAAATACTTTTCAGGGATTGATCGGAGGAACAAGATTTCCGGTAATTAATTAATTCTATTTTTTTCAAACAATTTTACGAAAATTGATTTCGGTCGGAAATCAAAAGTTTGACTAATCTTTCGATCAATCCGTATAGGTTCATCCATCCACTAACAAAATCTTTTTGATTGCTCGATTTCAAATCATTCGAACCGGAGATATCGTGCTCACCGCCAGGCACCTTTTTTTGGAAGAACTCCATGAGATCCTAATGCTTCTAAAGAAGCAGTGTCACTAAATATTGAAAAAAAAATGGAAAGTGCATCTATAAAGTTGAGAATTTTTGCTACATGTGTTTTATTACTTCTTGTGTTTGTCAAATGAAATTCCTTCTCGGAAGAAATTCGTAACAAAACGCCTCTTTTCGGCCTTGCAACTGAGTATAACTCTCCTTAAAAGGTTTTGAAAATGTTTCGGAAACGTTAGAACGTTCTTAGAACGTTTTAAAACCCTTCAAGTGCTGTTCGAGTACAGAGATGGACAGCCTCAAGTACTTTTTGTACTTAGAGTACTTTTTTTTTCTGTCAAGTACTTTTCTATTCCCATGAAATAGAGATTTTGAACATCAAATTGAAAAGTACTTGAGAAGAAGAAGAAGTATGTCAAGTACAAGAAATAATTGAGGCTGCCCATCTCTGTTCGAGTATGATTTTTATGATTTTCAGTAAATGTTATTGAACAAACTTCTTTATTTATACTCCCAGTTTTATTTTAATTTTAATTTTAAATTCTCTACTTCTATAATTTCAGCATGGAACGAATGGTGCGTTGATTCTTGTCATATATTTCCCCAATTCGGATAACGAAGAGCTCTTTGATGATGAATTGATTTCGTTGTAGCATTCATTACAGCTCTCAATGACGATTCTTCAAAAATATCATCCCTTCTTCCACATATGATTGCAATTTCAGACTTTCGGGATGATGAAGTCCCGCAACAGTTTCAAACAAGAAATTTGAAACTAGAAAAAATTCTCAAATCGTTCAATTTGGTATATTCTTAACCGAAAAATTCTTTTTTTTTCAGTACGTTAGGGTACTCACAATCATCGACTTCCGTTCTTTTCAGAATAATTCTCACTTCATATACGTTGTTAACTAATTTGAATAATGGAACTGACGTAGATGTGCCAGAATAGTTCTTGGTGTAACATTGATTCATCTCACTTCTCTCATCGCTTACTCAAATTTTAACCACCTTATCTCATTTCCATTTCCCTCGTAGTATTCTTCCTGGTCTTCCTCCAGCGTTTCAGAATTATCTATCACCAAACAACATTCACATCATTTTTCTATGCATTGTTAGCACGTGGTGCCAACGTGCGTGACTTGAATCACCATTTTTTTCTTCTGTAATTCAAAAAAAAAGGTTTCTCACTGTCCGATCTCTGAAGTTATTTTGTATAAACCGAAAAAATTTCATTCAAAGTCTTCAGTGAGAAAAAGACAATTAAAGTTGTACGGTGTACGTCAAATCCATGAATTTTATCGGATTCATGGTTTGTGTGTCTGATGACTGGAAACTCTTTCGTATTTCTCATAGAGTTATGAACGTTCATGAATTCATAATGTTCTTTTTACTACGTTCCAGAAGAACATTTGAAGGCTTACATGATCCCTCAACGATCCATAAAAGCTTATAAGAAATGGTCCAGAATGCTCAGAATATTTGCGGGTCAGAAAATTGTGAAGCACTACAGTGGACTATGAAATATTGACAAATAATACAATTTTTCTCATAAAACAAATCTCATATCGGCTTCTATAATTTCTACAACATCATTCATGGAAACAAAATCCAGTTCATTCGTTCAGAAAAAGATATTTTGGTGTTAATATTAAGTTACTTCATTGTACTGAGAGTAAAATTAGCTTATTCCTAAGAGCATATTTCCTTGGTCTGGGAATATAAATTTGTTTCTCATCTAAAGAAGATAAGTTCTTGGGATGAGGAAATTTTCTCCATATCACGCTGCATAGCTTCAAACTAAGTAAATGTTTTCTTAGTTCAAGAGAATATCGCATTGAACTGGGTCAATTCGATATTTTTTTGGTTTAAAATTTGTTTTCTCTCAGTGTGGTTTCAAAATTTCTCGCATTCATCCAAGTGTATGAATGGCTTTTTATCTCGAAAGAGTAATGAATCAGATTAGGGGTTTTTTCCCACTGAACACTGGGTAGGTATTGGATCCAAAGAAATCCCTCATTCATCCCAAAAATTTTGGGATTTGAATAAATTAGCGCAACTGTCCCGGTTTTATACCACTCTCCTAAATGCGACCATTTTGTATTTTAAGAAGAATTAATTGCACGCATTTATATTAAATGAATAAGGATAAGTAGATGAAAATCTAGTGTACACATTGCAAGTGAATTTGATTCATTTACATAAGTACATATTCGAATAATTATTTGGAAAAGTATCAGGTGATCGGAAACCAGGCCTTTGCGTTACTTCATTGTCACTGTTGGATGAATCCATTTCTTTGAATGGGAGACAAACTAGACTCCAACCTCAGTACATTCATATTGCATCATAAAGTACATTTTTTGATATAATAAATATTTATCCGTTCGATAAAATATTACGTGATGGTGATGATTAGTTTAATTGGGGTGAAAAATGGTTCAATTTCTTGGAATAAATCCTTTTGGGAAGGAAAGAATATTCACATGAATAAATGTAATCTTTTATTGTCTCAATAAATGTTATAATTTCCTAAATGTACCTTTAGAATCTAAAATAATATAATTCCAATTCCAGTACCCATGATATTATGATTGTGCATAGCTTTTTACTCTTTCAAAAATAATTCATTCAAACCAAGCGCTTATGGATTGCTTAGTATTGAAACATATTTGACTCACAGAAATCTGTTATGAACCCAAAAAATTCCATATTTCTGATCCAAGTTGCACGACCTGCTTGTAAATGATATATTTCGATGATTCAGTGAAATCATTTTATAGATATCATCAGGTGAAAAAATATTTCTTAGGATCAATGGAATATTTTTTGTTCTAGTGTTTTGTTTTCTCTTCATAGCGATTGAACCAAAGAATTTGAAAAAAGCATTGAATTTCACTTTATGGCCAAATTTAAAAAAAAACAAAGAGTCAAATTTTCAGTAAATTTTTGTCACTTATCCTCCTACAAAATAAATTTTGATGATCTGTCAATTCTGTTTAGAAGAAGTGAACAAAATCTCAATGAGATCGGTGCAATAGTTTTGAAGAAATCGTATCCACAGACGTCACAAACATAGTTTCGAGAAAAACGCATTTCAAGTTTTAAATAGACATTTTTACTCTGATTGACTTGCAACTTTGTGAAAATATTCTTCAAATGTTTCGATATTGAATAAAACATAATAAAAAAAAAAAAACACAAACCTCTCAATGTCGGATTAATCAATTGAATTAGAGTACACTGAGAGAAAAAAAATCTGCAATCAAGAAAATATTAGATTGACCGAGTCCAATTCGATATTCTCTTGATTCTAGAAAACTTTCTTTGGAGAGAGGGAACATTTTCTTGGTTTAAAATTATACAGCTTAATGTGAAGAAAATGTTCTCACCCCAAGTACACATCTTCTTCATATAAGAGAAATCAATAGATTCTTAGCACAAGAAAATATGTTCTTATAATTAAGCCAATTTTGTTGTCAGTGTGAAAATACAAATTTGTCGCAAATCCGATAATAATTCACACCTCACGATTGAATCATTGATGAGGTAATACCGATGTCAGTTTGTTTCATGTTCCCGGATTTACATTCCCTTCTTTTGTTCCTCTTTCAGCAAACAATTGATTATTTAACAGAATTACTTCGGTATTACTCGATTGTTTGAGCGAAAGTGTTATGCTAATCGTCCTGTTTGAGCGAATAGAGATAGGTGGAGTCGCCGGGAATGTACAATTGTAGAAATAGTTTTGGAAAGTCTGAAGGTTTTAGGAGCCAACTCATAGTATTCTTCTTCCTCAAAAACGCAATATATATAAATAAGAGGAGAGTTTTATTTATTTATGCATAGGATGTCATTGTTCTCCTGTTTACGAAATATAAGACATTCAAATGGAATCTTATTATCAAGTGTTGAATGTTATCTCATCCTTTGAATAAAAATACTTTGAATGCATGTTTATAATAATGTAAGTCCAAAGTGTTGAAATATTTTCCATCTTTAGGACGCTATGAAAATAATCTTGCACAGAATTATCAATCCTTTTAATATCCAGGCTTTACTCGTTTTATTTACCGGTTTCTGTGAATTTCAATGAATAATTTGCATACTCGTGCACATGCTTTTCAAAGGAACGTTGAAAATGATGAATTTTACAGTCCCGTTTTACATTTGATCAATATCAAGCTAACCATTCGTCAGTCCAGAATTTTTCGCTTGGTTAAAAGCTATTACCTTTTCTAGTAATTTCCCTAGTTTTCAACGAATCAGGAAGTTTCGAGCCAACGGGTGGTTACCTAATATCAATGCATGATAATGATATATGAAAATTTGATTCAAGATTCAAGTAAAATCAATTGAATGGTTTAACGTTGGTTGAACTTTAACCGACTATATATCAAAAACCAAGAGTTGAAGTGTTAACAACTGACAAGTGATATATACATTCCTTCAGATACTTTACGAGTCAATAAAACCCACCTTAATCGCATTCTCTTGTTACCTGGAAATAATCATCATTGAACTTGATAAAAATTCAATTGAAATTGTTTCATGATGAATTGTTGAGCCGTATGTCAGTGACATGCGATGTGAAGTGTTTTGATCAATTCCTACGTGCGATGATACACGTGTTACGGGTCTTTATTTTGAGAAGTTAAAACTTTTATTTAGTGAAACTTGAGTGAAAGTTAACAACATTCTCTACATACTCTTTCTCACTCGAAATAAAATTACTTAGAGTACAAGCAGAAAGAAAAATTAATACCTTTAATTTTGAACCTGACCTCAATCAAATCGTACAGTGACTTAACGATCTTGTTCAACTGGATATTGTAATTCATCCCGCGTGTTCTATTATTTTTCCAATATAATCGGGTATCGAATGCGGTATTTGATATCTTAACCAATCATTTTATATCATTATAACACTCTTCTGGTCTCAGAAATATCGTAGTTATTGCAAATACAATTATTTGAATCTTCTATGCTCATTCGATACAATGTTGAAACGTTCTTGAAATTCCATCCATTTTTCAAGTACACTTGTAAATGAAATTTCAAATCTTTGGTGAATGAATAAAGAATTCAATTACACCCCATGCAGGTATTGACAAGGCTGAAAAAAGTCCAAGTTTGTCCCAGAGTTCGCATATGTACTGGGAATAAACCTTGGCTGGGAACAATTGGACCATAACATTGTCCCATTGTTTCAAATGATCAGTCGATTGTGGTGCATTCGTAACGGCTCCTGGATTCGCACAAGCGTGAAAATAAGCGTTGGTTATTCTCTAAACATTTCTTGAACTGAAAATCCACTTCTGAAGAGTGAAAATACTGCAAGTCCAACAGGAGTGAGATTCCACTTTTAAGGAGTACTTTGAGAGTAATGAATTTCCACTCCCCTAGCATGTATATATCATGGGGCACAGGATGGGTTCTATCCTGCCAACATGGGCCAAAGACTGGGCCAGAATGCGCCAGAGTTCATACACGCTAGAATCTATTAGGGTGAAAACAAAAGGATGGAACTTTACTCTTTGAAGAGAGTCAAAATTTAATCCTGAAATGTCGATCAATTACTGTTTTTATTACAATCCCTGTGATGAAAAACATGTTGTTGGGTGCTTGTTAAATAAATTGGACCAAGTCTGGTATAACCATCGATCATGCTTGGCATGATCTTATCATTCTTAAGCCCGAGCCAAATTTGGTGAAAATATTCATGACGAGTCTCGGTACACTGTAAAAAAAATTTCGGTAAATTTACCGAAAATATTCGGGAAGCAATTAACCCGAACTTTCGGTAAAATTTCGAATTGGTATCGGGAATAATTTTAAATGTATTCGATAATTTTACCGATTACTTTCGGGAATGATATGAACTCGAGTAAATTGAAATTACCGAAATAGGATGGTAATTTTACCGGTTATCCTCGGGAAAAATATGGAATCGAGTGGCTCAAAATTGCCGAAATAGTATGGTGAAATTACCGAAATTCGTGAATTTTCTGCAGTTTTGTATCACAATTTACATGTACTGGAAAATTATTGCTCAAAATATTCATAAAAATTGAAAAAAAATTTCATCACGCGAACTGATTTCGCATATTCCTTGTGTTTCAAGATCACTGAGGAACTTGATCACTCATCTAGATGAAGAGAAAATCATACCCACCTAGCGGGATTCGAACCCACATTCCTACCTGCCTACCCACTGAAACCTAAGACCTAACCGCTGAACTATGGCGCAACATGCTGGATAGACACCTTGGAAGTCCACATATGTTTCATATTTAGAATATACAAAAAGATAGACGGGGTGTGAATTTTCAGTTGAATTTGGTAAATTTTCAGGACCGTGCTAACAAAATTGTCCCTGCCAGTACGTTTTTTTTCAAAACTCGGAATTTTTTCCAAGTCCATGGAAATCTCACGGAGTACAAAAACTTTTCCCACAAACTTCGGTAAATTTACCGAAGTTCTTTGGAGAAAATCCACCTGGAAATTTTTTCCAAGTCCTGATCCGAAATAAAGGGAGAAGTGAAAAAAAAATTGTTTTTCCCATATGGACCATTCGATTCCAAATCTGTCGAATCGGATGGGAAACTTGTTTCTGCCAGTACGTTTTTTTTCAAAACTCGGAATTTGTTCTCAGTCCTCTCATGGATTACAAAAACTTTTCCCACAAACTTCGGTAAATTTACCGAAGTTGTTTGAAGAAAATCCACCTGGACATTTTTTCCAAGTCCTGATTCGAAATAAAGGGAGAAGTGAAAAAAAAATTGTTTTCCTCGTATGATCCATTTGATTCCAAATCTTCTGAAATGATCAAAAAACCTGTCATTACGAGTAGTTTTTTCTCACCTCGAAATTTTTTTTAATTCCACATATCATGGGCAAAAATTTTCCCGAACAACATCGGTAAAATCATGGTAACTGAGTTTTACCGAACTATCTTCGGTAAAACTCTTTACCGAACCAGTTTTGGACGATTCCCGAAGGAAAGTTCGGTAAATTTACCGATTTTTTTTACAGTGTAGGTTTTGTGCCAGACTTGATCCACGATTGGGCCATCGGTCCATACCTTCATGGAATATGATTAATGTTCAGCTTTTGCTATATCATGTTGACCATAAAAGTATAGTTTAGTATCACAGTTTTCGTTCATATATGATTGAGGGTTTCAAGAAATTGTTCAAGCACATGTAATTAAAACTTAATGTAGAAATGACTAACAGTGTAGGGTCAGTGCACCAGTGAATGAACGATTGAGCATTCGTCGCTATAAACTGCTACTTCTTTTCATATAAAATTCATGAAATCACTCATTTTTGTGTTTATGTGAACTGAGGAAGGAAGCTTTCAGTATCATATATTCCTTCGAATATCCATGGATTCCTTCTCATCCCCAGAGATATTCATGAAAATATGTAATTTTTCCAATTCACCACTGTCTAAACAGCCTGAAAAATGCATGTTGTGAAACTCTGGAGGGACAATTTATTGTACAACAAATAATATCTTTTATACTAACATTTTCTTGGATTGAATCAGCTTCAAACTATTTTTCAATACGTTTTGCGGACATTCACTGGCGCATTCACCCTACTCGAGAAACCAATAACTATAAAATTGAAATTTTTCATTTATGCAGTGTAAATATTATGGAAAGTTTTCCCTTGTTTCAATTCGGGTTACATCCTCTGATCGTGTGGAAATTATTATTTTTTCATTGAAAATAGCAGATTTTTCTCTCCTTTTGGGAAATTTTGCTGTCACCATGTTTTGGGGGTAAATTTCACAATTATTTCTCGGAGTATATTCGCAATATTTGACTAAAAGTACTCTGATTCTATCGATCAAATATGAATTACGTAAGGATTCAAAATTGAAGGAACAACGAAAGAGGTGCGATGTTATTTCAATGTTACTTTATATACTCGATTGTTGAACTGACCACAACTCGGCAATGGAATGGTATAATTAAACCCAAGTGATTGAAATTCTATACACAACCTAAATCATAATAGGGAGCATCGACTGAATTGAAATTATTTATAAATAAAACATAGGCTGGATGATCGAAGGTGAGGGAACATCGGAGGCAACTTTTATCACGGTTTAAGATGTTCTCTGTCGAAGAGTTTCCGGATGTAACTCACATCTACACTAAGAAAAATTGTACTCTGAAAAGTTTCAACATAGCCAGCAAGTTCAGGATACTCTTGCAATCTAACTGAATGTATGTTCAATTTTATGAAAACAAAAAAGCCATCAAGAGCAAACTTACTGACGCCCAATCAGAATTTAACAACTGGCGCAGTACTGCGCCAGTACCGGCTAAGACTGGCGGGGTACTGGTGGTCTGCACTGCAGCAGTACTGGCATTTGTCTGAAATGATAACGCTTTTCCGTACTGGGTACTTGGTACTGGCACAGTACTGGTAATCGGTAATGGTCTTCAGTACCGGCGCAATACGCCCAATCAGAATTCCACAACTAGCGCTGTACTGCGCCAGTACCGGCTGAGACTGGCGGGGTACTGGTGGTCTGTACTGCAGCAGTACTGGCATTTGTCCGAAATGATAATGCTTTTCCATACTGGGTACGTGCTAGCCGACTCACTCTTGGGGGCCCAATACTGGCATTGTACTCCGCCTGTTGTGAACATTGGCATACTTTGGTTTTTTCTAATTGGGTGTAGTAGAGTAGATTCGAATGATTCAGAAAAATATGGAAATGAATGAAGAATATTCAGACGAATTTTTATTCACCCTAATGGAAATCATCTCGAGTTCTTCTTCACCAAGAACAAACTATTCAGTTCTCAATCGCATTTCGTGAATAATAGGAGAGAAATGTTGACCGAATGAACACCTCCGAGTGTTCTATTTGAAAAAATGCGACCTTCAAGGTCAGCCCAGGAGTCCCTGACTAAACAATGCGTACACATGATTTTTCAAGTATGGAAATTTCAGGGTTCAGAGCTGGTACACATAGGGTTCGGATTCTCGACTCGTTTCAATCATCTTCTCCCGATATGGAGATTAACTACAGGGAGGTATATAATCATTGGAAACATCTCCAGCTCATCATCATACCTTTAAGGAGAAAACGATTGATAAATTAGGAAATGTTACTTCTGACGCGTAAGTTAAATTTAGAGTCAGGAAAAATAACATGAGTAACTAACGTGGTGGTGTTAAGGGCCATGAGCTCGTTACCAATAAGATTCATTATACTGGGTGTGTACATATATATACATACTTGATGAATAAAGTGATCAAATCATTAATTAAGTGCAATTGAGATCACAGTTCGTCAAAGGTATGATTAGAAGTATAGGATTACTCGATTTCTTTCCCTGGATTGCTGTGTTTTTGTCTCTTCTACGTTGCAGTACACGATATATCGTCTACCGTTTCCATCAATATCGCAATCAAAAGCATTGAATTTCGCCATAAAGTTTCACCTCGTTTATATGAATCCTAATCATTTCATTTGAACTCAATTATTTTTAATTTTACTATAGCAATAGTTAATTCCGTAAGGTATTTTAGAAAAACAATATAATTTTATGAGTTTCTTTCTAAGAATCTACGTGGAAACAAAGCAACATTCACGATGATTCGAGGTATTCAGTTACATCATCGTACCAATCCGGATGATAAATTCGTTATACCGTTTTTATAGAATGGATAACATTACCAGAATGATGCGAATTAATTAAAATTACCTTCTTGGATCCTTCTTGGATTAATCGAAATTGCCGCCCCTACTTTAAGGATTTTCAATATTAACTTTTATAACTGTACAATGAAGTGTCAGGTTCTTGAAACATTATCGAAACTGATAATTCTTCATCTTCGAATGATTAACGTTGAAATATTGCGAAAGTCCTTCCAAGTAAACAATTTTCATTTTCTCGAAGGAAGAAAGAAAAGGGAAAATGATGATTTTATGCTGAAAGATTAGAGTCCTAGAGTATCGAGGAGAATCTACAACTAAAAGGTGGTGCTGTGATTTCTATGAATCACAAGAAGTGAATTGTGATGATTCGCCGCCACTCGATACAAACTGGTCTAAGAATTTGCCGCTTCGGGCTATAACCTACAAATCTTACACCTCAATTCGATTCTGGCAATATAATTGTAATGTGATTATATAAAAGGTATGATACAACAGCGGACCCGTGTTCCGTTGTATCAGTCACGCTGTGATTATAAAACACATTATCGGTTGAAGTACCAAAGTTACACAATCTCACCCGTTTTAAATACCAAATGACAAATAATAGATGGATATAGTTATCGTGGTATTTAATTCTCTCCTCCTCGTGGCGTATCATTCTCACATTTTCATCGATTATTTCAGTTAGTATTACTCTCAATGAATGGACTCTCAATCACTTTTGGATAATATTAATTGTCCAGATATCGATTGAAATTTTATCCACGAAATACTTGTTTTCTCATTTTCATGAATGACAAACATCGTATACATATGTATATATGCATACTCTCATACTCAGATCATTCACAAATAACTCGCGAAGAGATAGACGAGACACGTTAGCTGGCCCCGGGGTGGACCACTTTCACTTTCTCAAACTTTCAGTCCTGCAACTTTCCGGACAGGTTAGAGGTTTTATATGTTTGCATATATGTTTATATAAAACATACATACATAAATATAGAAGGATCCATCCGATTGAGATGAAAAAACATTCTTCGATGTGTCATCATCTTTTCATGTTTGGTTTGTCTAATGATCAAAAAATCGAAAACAAAAACACAAATTTCAAAGTGTAAATCAAATTAACTTGCAGGGAATATGGGAAAAAATTCTAATCACTGATATTATTTCTACCCGCCGCCACGTACAAATAGTTTCTCGCATTTAATGTTCATTGGTTGTTTTTCTCTCTTCTCATTATATGGTTTTACGAGACCAATCATTAATTCGTAATTTTCTATCGGTGGCCTTGGCAGCAGCAAGTACCGTTCTTCTTGGTGTTTAGCAAAGTAAAAGTTGGATTGAACAGTGAACTTGCTTGCTAAAGCAGCTGGTCGGTCTTGTTGTGCGGTACAAACGTGTAATCAAATCTAATTTCATACCTTCCTACGTATATCGAGTGGCATTTTCACAATAGCGAGATATCGAAGAATGTTCAAATTCTTTTGTCCAAAATATTTTCTCTCTTCTTTAAAGTGTTTCTTCTGATGATTATCGATCGGCGCGTGAGAAAGATCATAGGTGTTCTGTTTATCTTACGATCAAAGATTCAACATTCAATAACTTTTCGCAATGGCCTTGACGGTGGTGAGTACCGTTCTTCGGAGTGGTTCAAAGCAAAGTAAAAGTCGGATACAGTGAACTTGTCGCGCAGTCAGTCACTCTGCCGGTTGTTATTATCTCGCGGTGCACTTTGAGGAATGTAGGTAATAAAAGTAGATTTAAGTAGGATATAAACACGCGTAAAAGTGCGATACTGGAGTTGAGTAATCAAGTGGGAAGAATCGAAAGTGATTTTTGTGTATGGTTGGGTTTTGGAAAGCTATTTTATTCTTGAATTACAAGATATGTTTTGTGTGCTCGATAGATGAATGAATAGGTAGTACTACCAGACTCGAGTTTGCATAGTCACGAGGTTCAAGTTCAAGTGTTTCAAAATACATGGCTCTCCTGGTTTTTGTTCACCGGTTGCTCACGTATATCGTCCCGGCTAGAAATAATTTGTGGTATTCCCCAGGTTTTATTCGAACCTGATCATGCGTTATTCATATTTGATCACGGTTTTGCATTTGCGCATATGCCAATCAGAAAAAACCGAAGTATGCCAATGTTGACAATAGGCGGAGTACAGTGCCAGTATTGGGCCCCCAAGAGTCGGCTTGCACGTACCCAGTATGGAAAAGCATTATCATTTCGGACAAATGCCAGTACTGCTGCAGTACAGACCACCAGTACCCCGCCAGTCTTAGCCGGTACTGGCGCAGTACAGCGCCAGTTGTTAAATTTTGCTTGGGATGGTATTTCATTTCGAGAGAATTCCACTCATTCGGATATGACATCTTCAACAAGATGTTTCAATAAATATCGCTAAGATTGGCTAGAAGATTGATGAAAAGGTTCTTTCTATACCGCACGCAAAGAAAAGTTTGGCTGTTTGAGCAGGATTCTAGCTATTTTAGCAAATTTTCAAAGCGAACGTCAAAATTGGTGAATCAACTTATAATTCATGCTGTATCAATTTAGAGAAAAAAAAATTACGTGTTGATTTTGCAGAAATCTTGTTCATTCTGCAAATCTTTAGCTAATGAATTCAATATAATTCTAGCAAGAACTTTGCCAGAATGGTAATCATCTTATTAATATGACAATTTCCTCACGGAGAAAAGATCTGTCAATGAAAGTATATGAAAATATCAATCACATGAGCAAAAGTAAGAAGTCACGTTTTTGAATAATTGTTATTTCCATGATAACAGATGTTTTTAATTGCGATCTCTCACAAATCCGGTACTCTGTAAATTTGAAACGGTGAAAACTCACTGCACTGACAGAAAAACGACCTGGTTGAAACTTTTGTGGTCGCAATAACTCGAAATCTGGTTCGATTAACCAGGAAAGCCAAAATTAACTACATATTCTGGTTTCACACCAAGAAAAGAATCTGGTTTTCCTAATTTGGAAAATGTAGTTAATTTTCGCTTCAACCACTTTTCCTGGACATTACAATAACATTTCCTGGTGAATCGAACCAGATTTCAAGTTATTGCGACCAGGAATGTTTCAACAAGGTTGTTTTTTTTTGTCAATATGATTGCAGTGAAAATTCGACCACTGCGAATCAGTGCACATACAATGCATAATCAGTGACTATTCACTGATATTTCACTGATTCCATTCAGTGGTCGACACTTTTAACTACAGAAATAGTGAGATTTCACTGATTTGAAGTTGGAGAGTGTAGAAAAATTGTCATTTTTCGTCGGAAAAAAAAATCATGCAACAAGGAATTGAGTTGAACATTCCATCCCCGCATTACAAAGTGAATTTTTGCAATTATTTTCTTTCCGCGCAGTTAACGCATCATTGTAACGATTTTCAAACCACTGAAAGAATAACAAAAATCTGGAATCGAATTGGAATGAATGAGACGTTTGCACAGCTGATGAAATCAGAAAGTCAATAACGTAATATACATTTCTGTGCCACAAATCACAATTTATGAGATGAAAGTCTTATTAGGTTTGTATCATAACGAGGAATGATGCAGTTTGATAAGTATTTGAAGTCTGATTACAAATAACAAGTTGCTCGTCAAATACGTATAAAATATACAACGTTGCATAACGATACGCAATGTTTCAACTACTTCGCAGTTGTAGCTCACGCTTTCTCACACGTGATACTCGAGATTTTATATTAACGAAATTGCCGGATGATTGTATCGATTATCACTTCAAATCAATATATCGGTATTGTATACAAACAAGTTTACCTTCAAAACTTCTCCAAAAATTTCGAGTCATCAAATATTCTGATTGTATTTGCAAGCGCCTTGAACGTGTGTATATAAAGAGACAAACTTGGAAATTCTTTGTACAAATTATTTGTGCGTTTGTTTGGGACGATTGATACGTCCGTTGAATATTAAACAACGTCTTGACCGTTCGAGTGGGCAAAATTCGTGGGTAAAAGGGCGGCTTCGTTTTGTCTTTCGTTGACCATGTACATAGTTTGACGTAATAATGTTGAGAAGAGGATTGAAGGAATGAATAATGAATGACATTTTCATATCTTTTGTATAAAATTCTTTTCCTAATTTTTGTATGATATGAAATACAGTTCTTGATACGATATTTCCACGAGGCTGCGAATTTTCAAGGTTAATTATTCTTAATGTGATGATCGCGACTGAAGAAATTGAGGATAAAACTTGCTATAAAACCAGGGCCAGGTACGACCCGATTAGAAATCGTTATTAGGTTGTTGCCACAACTTGATACTGCACAAGGACCTGACGAGGTGATCCGGAATTAGGCGTATCTCTCAAGGATTCGACTAGGATTAGATGTGGTTGACCTAACTAACAGTGAAAACTTATTCTCATGCACTGAGGACTCAATTTCTTTGCCCTCATTTTGATAAATCTTCGAATTTAAGAAAGGATATATCTTTGTTTGAATTTGAAAATTCTTGGTTTTAGTTTGATGAAACTTTTTTCCATTGAAAGAAAGATTTATTAGAATGAGGGCAAAAAAAATTTTCTTTTAATCCAAGAAACGGGGTTTTCAGTGTGATTTTGAATAATTTTTTTTTAACTATTCAAGTTTTCTGTTAGCTTGTCTTCACGAAAGTTTGGAAAATTTTTACACTCATGAAACAAGGGACCTACAAGCATGGCAGGGGAGAATGAAGCACAATAAATTGAAGAAAAAGAATCATTGCCAATCAAAAAGATCTGCTCTCTTGTACAAATACTCCACAATCTTTACAGTGAGATTGTACTGAGCTTGTTGAATTTCGAGTGAAATTGTCATCCTTTCAGAATGATGTTCTGAGGTTTGAGGTTAGAAACTTACAATCACTTCGATTTTAGAGTGAAACCAGTGAAAATTCCACTCGACGCTGACTGGCACTTCTGAGACTTGGCGAAGTGAAATGCCTGATTTGTCTCTCTTCCAGATATCAAGTATCGTTCATGTCATAAAAATTCTAGCCCGGCAAGCGCTTAGTAATTTCTGTAACATTTTATTTCTTTGAACTTTAATTAACGATTGTGTATTGAGTTTTAATTCAAGAAAGCCCTTGACAAGCTTTCAACGGCAGTCAAAAACGTTACACTCTTTGTCAGAATCCGAGATTGGTCGACTTCGATCTGACTCTGTTCAAGGAATAAATTCCAGTCCGGAATTTCTAGATTGTGAATAACGTGTTTTCGAGAGAAGCCCTGTAACCTCAGTCTTCCAACATTATCAGAAAATTCCTTAGATTTATTTGAAAATTGATGTTTCTTGACTTATTGATTGAACAAAAATAACAGTTTTTCTCAGCATAAAATTGTGAATACATGAGGTAACATTTAATCTATTCACACACAGTTTTTTATAATGACCGAAGCAAAAGAGGCATCCTGAAAGAATGTAAATTGATGTTTCTAAACTTTTTTGAAACAACCGATCACTTAGAATCTATTCGATATAATGCAGCGGGATCAAGATTTATATCTATAAAGTCATTATAATGATTGTCTCAGTCGTATTAAAAATTCGTTACATGTACGTTGTTGGGAAAGCCATGCTCTTTCTCATCCAAGTTATTATTTACATCATTATCGTATGACAGACACACCCAACATTTGATGCATCACGAGTTAAGCCTTTGAACGAAGGAAACATTCTTCACCTCTTTCTCTTCTTTTGTTTATTCAACAAGCAAATCAGTTATCGTGTTAAATCAATAGTATTTTTTCTTCGATAGACTCATGAAAATAATTCCTATCATCGTTGTACCCATCAACTTCTGGGATCGACCATGAAATGTATTTTCATCGAGTAACCATGAATTTGATATTTATATTCTACACACGGGGAAATATTACTTCTTCGATTATTAAGAATGAACTAAGCTACGTTATATGCACATCACATTATTTATTGTGTCAATGCTTTTCTTCTAGTCCATTGATATATATTTTCTGGGTTTTTAATATTCACAGTGTTTCTCGAGCATAGAAATGAGATTGCTCAAAATGACCTGGTGGTTCTCTTTCGCATTTGACCGATGAAAGCGAATTTAATTTTTAGACTGTTCTAGAAATTTCCAAGGGTTGATTCTTTTGTATCTTAACTACAAGCAATACGCTTATAAAGTTATGCGCATATATTTTCAGTTCAAAATACGTTTGTGGTTGAATTAATAACATAATTGGATACGACTTATACAGGATGTAACGTTTGCGTAAATATTTACTGATCGATAATAGATCTGAATATATCACAATTAGGAGTTTCACAAGTTTTTCCTTTTCCCCTTTTTCTTTATGTTTTTTTCTTTTTTGTACGCATACATACCGCAAATAAATCGAGGTCATGGCGAGTAAATGACAGTATAACAAGTAGTTATAAAATTATATTATACTTCATTTACTCGTGTATGATACGCGTATATGAATTCACATTTATCAGTTGGTATTCACTTTTCAAATCCAATCTCTGTGGATTTAAATTCATTTCATCACGTTCTTATGTATTCCACTAATCAAAAATCACATGAGAAAGATTTGATTATTCTTGAATTCGTTGCGAAAAGATTATTCCGTTTTTAAAGGTAAAAAAGGATTTGACATCGCACGAAATTCTCCGCGCGAAAATGTTCAAAATAAGTGAAAAAACTCTGCGAATGGGCGGCCAGTGCATTCCGTACGTTGCAATAAGTTTGAGTAGTAATGCCCCGCGTCTCGTCAGAGCAATCGAGGATCAGTAGTAAATGATCCGCTACGAGTAGACGACTAAACTTCTCAATCAATTTCACACTATGAATCAGAAATGCCTTGAAAATTCAGCAATTCGATTCTCCTCATTTATGAATTTAATTGCTCTATTTTTTACATCATAGTATAGTATTTACATTTCACTTCATACATTTTCTGAATTGAATTCCGAATTACCTTGTTAATTTGAACATTTTAATTTTACGATAAAAAAATGAATAATAATGAATTATATCAATCTTGGAGAGACAAACAAAAAAACAATTAAAGTTCGTATGATTGTGAGAATATATCTAGGTTAAAATGAAAAGTAAAATGTATTGAAAAGAATACGTGTGATCGCGAAAACTATAAAAACATAATCATCCGGTAAACTTGAGAGCTGTAGTCGTTGGTTGGTAATCATTTTAATACGCATGTTCGAGAAGCATTCAAATAAATGTTTGAACAACATCGAAGTGTGTTTCAAAATTCAAACATTTCAGTGATTTGACTAATAATTCAATTGAATTAGTTATTCAGTTCTATGATTCAATGAAATTCGAAAGATGAGAAGAAAGTGAGATTTGTCTGCACTTAGATCCGAACTCGAGATCCACTGAGTTATAAAAACTCTCATTTTCTAAGGATTGTTGAATCAGTTACAAAAGAAAGAGAAAACGTGTACCACAATTTTCCAACGGTTTCACTTGGAAATAATTCAATGAAATGCATAAAATCGAATGAAAGAGGAGGGGGATTTATTTCATTTTCAGTTCGAAACTACTCTGTGAATATTTTTCTTTCCAACATTTTGAACGTTCAATTATGTTGTTTAATGCATTAGAAGTTAGAAGACTTCAGATTATTCAAAAAGATGTGATTTCAACAAATCGAATAATCGTTTGTTTCTTTTTTGTTTCAGAACAGAACGAGTACGAGAGCATCGAGAATCGGCGTTGCGAGGGCAATGAGCTCGATGCAAACGCAGCAACCTGGATCCTTACCCGATTATCAAGTCGACCCTTACAGACTTCTTGAGGACGACCTCAAGGACGTTTACAACGACATTCGACAGGTAAAACTTTCACCATAATCTGGTTCCTTTCTTTCACAGCACCGACACACATTCTTCGTCATGCTGTCCTACTTAGTGGATATCGAATCAATTCGGTGAAATATGAATTACTGGAACCGGTCGCTTCCATCCATTTATTCTTCTCACAAAAAGTTTGTAATTTTCATTGGATTTTTCGTAAGATACATGGTAACATATGTTTTGAAGTGCCTTATAATTTATTGAGGATCAACGCCAGTAGGTGATGCATGGAATACCATAATTACTCACAGATGATAATTTCAAAACTAAATCCAGGTGAGTATTTTTATCCATCACCAATTGATGCCGATCCTCAATGAATCATGAACCTTTTTAATATGATGATATTAGGAAAGATGACGATTCGTTGAAATTTGTAAATTTGTTTGAAGTTTGAATCATCGTTATTTATCTCTCAAAATTGAATTGAAAGCATCGTTTGAAGAATGTGCTGCAAGATTTTGGGTCTTTATTAGAATTCAAACTTCAGCAACATTTGAAATCGAGAATAATTTTGAATGAGATTGTTTATTCAAAGAACTTCGGAATGAGGAAAACTTGACTCAATCGAACGATCAAACTACAACAGAGTTAGTCGATTTATGGTCCACAGTGCGGAACTTTTCACTGTTTATTTTACACCATCCATCAGAATAAGTAAAACCTTGAAATTCTGTAGGAAAAAAACATTGTTCAACTCCTTGCTAGATTGTTATAATTAAGTATTATCTCTACAATATTATCTATTTCGCTTTCACTCATGTTCACACTTAAATTCATCCGTGTATACAGTTATACTTTCATCAAATCATTTTTGCTATTTATATCATTATCATCAGAGAGAAATTTGAATCGTTGAATGAAATCCAAGAATCCAATAACTAATAGAATACCCAAACCCAAATGGATGAAATTATATCCAGAATCGTTCAACGAAATTCAAAGTAAAATATCAACGTAATTCGTAGGATTTCATTTAATGAGAAGTAAATGCGATTAGACTACGTTACGAAACTTTTTCCTTCATACATTAATAGAGATAATAAAGATGATTATACAGCTTGATTTAACGAACATGAGGAAGCGAAGAAATTAGTAACGGATACGCTTAATCGATACATATAACAAAATTGAATTTTCTGCGCTATTTTATTCTAAAAAGAATGAATAAAACAGAGTCAAAATTCTGGTTTTATTGACCAAAAGTGGAACAACAAACAGCGAATAATCTATTGCCGAATTTCGTAGCGATGAGCGTGACTTGTAAGAATGATGTACACATATAGCATAATAAGAAGCGCAATATGGAGAAGAAAAGTGCTTTCTATGCGCATTCTATATGCGTTTAGTCGTACACATACAAAAAATGTATGCTTCGCAGTCGAGAGTAGAAGTTTTCTTTCTTTCTTCCTCCTTCGACCATATGCAGACCGTGAAACCGAGAGCTGCTTTCGCTCTTGAATACTTTACCTGGTGTCTTCAACTTCAACCAGCTGTCGAGGCACCGATTCTCTCTCGAATACGATGTTCCGTATCGCTGTCAATTCATTTATAAATAAGGTATTATCTGTTCTACAAATTCATTCCCTGAGTCTTCCTTTGAATATTTTCTCAATTATTTTCTATTCTTTCATTGATCGATGCAGGAGAGAAAATTTGTTTGCACGATCATTGAAATTCCGAGATCTTTAAGGGTTATAAATTCTGGAAGAAGTTCAATAAAATCTAGGATTTGTGACACGAATGTTCTAAGAACAAGATTGTATGTACAAGAGCGCAAGATTTTTTACAAGGAAATTATAATTTTCATTCGTATGGATGAACAGACATCGAATCGTGTTTTTCACATCATCATTGAACATCGTAACATCTCAAATTGATTTTTTTTGCAACACTCGAAGCGAGATCAGAGATCATTTATGAAGAAAAATTAAACCTGGCAGGTGTTGCCAAGTTCTGAATCTCTCAAGTTTTATCCAAGTCACATGGTTGGTTAATTCCGATGGAAAGATATTTAATTCGATATTGCCTCTAGCGGAGAAAAGGCAGGCATATAAATTTTCGTTGAAGATGTGAAAATGAAGTTAATAATCATTGAAGAATTATTCCATTGTTCGATGCTTTATCATTATCTCTGAGAAACTTGTTTTGCTACGTCAAACCATAGTCAAAACAAAAATCTATGCACAGCATAGAATCGAATTGAATTGAATTGTATGAAAAATTGTGGAAAAAGTTTCTGAACATAAAGAGTTGTTTTGCTGCACCCAAGAAAAAAAAATTTATATCAAAATAAGAGGGATACTTCTCCTTTGAAATATGATGTGAAAAGTATTCATTTCCATTTGGAAGGATTAATCTTGGTGGTGAAAGAATTTTCATTGATTCAAAATATTCTGAATCGTAGGGGCATATTCTCGAATGAAGAAGAAAAGAAAGGTGAATTATCTTTTCTGGTTGAGAGGGGTCTTTCCCTTCATTTCCAGATTACTTTTTTTGGTTGTGTAACTCCAAGCAAACTGTCAATCACAGAAAGAACCTGAAACTATATATTTACTACGATAATTGTTGAAATAAGAAAACAGATTTGAAAAACCCGAGAAACACCTAGTTGAGATGATAACAAATGTTAGTTCCCGCAGCTGGATTTTCATTTACGCTAGCTAGAGTCTAGTTGGAGTAAAATGGGAATGAAAAATTCAGCTGGCTCAACTGAATTTTTATTTACAGTGACTAAATTTCCTACCTGTTGAATATTTGAATAGACTCTTTCTCTCGGTGTAAACATGTTACGCGAGGACTGTTTATGAATATTTCGGTACAATACTTCTGTGCTGTAAACGAAATTTGGAACGTGAATTTCGAAATACAAATTATTAACTTATACAATCAAGTTTTCTAATCAACTCGAGGTAGAATATTTATGAGCACCAATACTCGGGCTTCTAATATCCTTCATGTAAATATTTAAACAGAACCGAATTATTCAGCGACCATTACTCCCATATATTATAATAATTCGTCCAAGAATTCAAAACTGAATTTCATTAATAATTAATGAATAAAAGAGACTAAGGAGAAATTGTTCTCACGTTGGAGATGTTCATACATTGTTCGTCTAGAAATTTCTCAAAGATGATTCATTCATAGATTCAGTCAGTGTGAAAAATAACATATTGTGACATGCAAGAGCCAGTTAATATTTTTTTCTTTCGAACGTGAGGTAATTTATATCCGATTCGACAAGAGCTGCTGTGAATATGGAAACATCCATTTAAGATGAAAATAAATACAGAAAATATATAAATAAAACAGATATAGTTGAATATGTTCAATATATTTCTCTTTTTTTGACAAAAATTTGATTTTCTCGATCTCATTGTTTCAGGTACTTATCAATAACACAACACAGGAAGAACTCAAAACCATAGCAACGTATTATTTCGACGGACAGGGAAAAGCGCTTCGACCAATGGTAGCACTGCTGATGGCACGAGCTATCAATTACCACAAAGAAAGGAAGTAAGTATTTTTACCAATCATTTTCTTCTCACTATTTCACAACATTAAAACAACAAGTAGGGCGAAAAAGAAGATAGCATTTGGATTTTGTTTTGGACACTTTGAATAGTAGTTTTTAATTCGGATCAATTGATTTTTGCGGGGTTCAGCTGAGGATGAACTTTTATGAGAAAAGTTTTCCAACGAGATAATTGCTGGTTTTCTTTTCGTACGAGAGACAGAAAAAAAAACTACCTTGTATCAAGAAAACATTTTTTTCGTTATATATGAAACACAGATTGTCTCAGTTCAATGCAGTTTGCTTTGAATCCAGAATCTTGTTTTTTCCTGTGTTTGATTCGAAGCAAATTCCATTGAACTGAGACAATCCGTGTTTCATATACAACGAAAACAATATTGTCTCGATACAAGATAGTTTTTTTTCTCAGTGTAACTAAAAATTTCAGGAAGGGATTTAGAATGAAAAACGTAACAAATCATAGAATGCGGTCTCTGAATTTTCCTCAGTGTAATAGAAATAATGGGTGAAATTGAATAAATGTAAATCACATTATATAAATTGAATTGCATAAATCCATTGCATTGAATTGTATGATATATTAATCCTCGTCTTTATATTAACAAATATTCCAACGGAAATTGTATCATTCGTCTACAATTTGAATAATAAACAGCCGTTAATCGTTAAATGCATTTGCTTGAAAACTGAGGGGATTCCATTACTTCGATTCGTTTGTTATGAATCAAATATCTTCGAATTGCATATACATTTCCTAGAATGTTACGATAGTTACGTACGTGATGTAATGTTACATGGTTATATGAACTGACTTTAGTATACCAACGAATCCTTCTATTATTTCACGTATCGTATCCTACTATAATTTGTCACAACATTGAATTATGTAAAAATAGTGGTATAGTGGTATAGTGGTATAGTGGTATTGTTCTTCAAGAAACGATGGTCGTATTTCTTATTTCAAATGAAATTCTATCGATTACACGCCGTTAATTTATTCTAACATAATTGTCATCAATTAAAATATCATTTTGTTGATGACCAGATATTTAAATTCTTGCACTTTTGGGTAACTGTTATGAAAATAGCCGATCGTGAATGAGATGAATGAGTGTGAGTGAGAGATTCGGTGAATGAAACTTACCTCAAGTATTTATAAATGTAATGAAAACATCGATAGAAATCTTCTTCGGTTGATAGTGAAATCAACTGAAAACGCACATTCTATTCGACATCATTGCACGTTTAGAGGTTATATCATGAATTCCAAGTCACACATATTAAGTACGTTGCCTTCGTAACGTTAAATACTTCACGTGCATTTAATTGTGAAAATATATTTCTTGACTCTCTTTTTTGATATATTACAATTATTCGCTATGATGCGATTCACTCAATTTGTGGTACATGAAACCAGTTCGATTTTTAAATTATTCTTCGTAGTTTGTTTTCTGATTTGAAATGATCAAAGTATACTTTCTATTAGCAATTATGAACTATTTTATTTCAATTTCATAATTTTTATCATTGCACAATCGAGTCCAATACCTGAGGTAATGCACATTAATATTTCCTTCTGTATATTCTATGATTTCTTTTTCAACGTACATTGTTTTTTCGTGTATATCGTATGTTGTTCTTCAAGATTTCATAATTTACAGTTTCCAAAGAGAGAATTATGTGAGTTTATTGAATTAATTCCACGTCAAATGTTGTCTCATTTTGAAGTAATTTGTATCTGTGAACTTCAACTGAAGGAATTAGAAGAAATTTTCAATCCCACGCTGAAATATTTCAGAAACATTTTTATGGATTTCTAAAATGATTTATGAATTTGAATGAAATTTCTATCTCGAAGTGCGTTTCGATGGAGTAGAAAAAATGAGCTGGACCAAGTTTTATCTAATTATTTATTGAACTTCTTCGTTAGTTTTCGCTTGGTTTCTTGAAGATTCTTTCGAAGGGTAGAATTTCTCTGTTTTGAAGAAAGAATTCAAGATTTGAAGTTAAGATTTTATAATTATTCTTTGAATGAATTTCTCAAAAAATTAGCTATACCATCCTAACGTTCCACGAGTTTTGAATCAATGAGGTCTAGAATTGCACTAGTATGAAAATGCAACAAATGAAGAAAGTATTGAATCTCCTTGGCGTTTGAAACTACTATTCCTCTCGTGTACGCTTTGTTCAAATATTGCTTTGCGTTTTACTGCAACTAACTTAGCTCACTGTATTTACACAATGAGCCGTTCACACATTCTTTATAAATATTCATAATTTGAAAATCAACTTTTTGTTCGATGTAAAATCCTTTCCTTTCATGAGAATTATGTTATACTTCCTGGTGTTTTTTTTTTGCACGATATAGTATGGAATCGTTTGGATTTTCTTGCGTACGCATAAATTAAATTCAATCGCCAGGTTCTGACAATCGTTGAACAATCACTGAGGATCAGTGTCTTCCACTGGTTTATTTAGTGAAAGATTCAAAACTGATTGCCATTGGAATTTCGAGGCAGTGAGTCGAGGTATTATATATGGAATCGCAAATTTTCTTGCTAACTTGGTTAAAAATTTGCTATTACAGCTAAAACTGGATTACTAAGAAATCAACGTGAGTAACTAAAAATGCAAATTCTGAGTATTGTGTAGAGAGTAGGAAACAAATTATGTTGGAAGAGTCGACATTTTTTGCTGCCACAGGCAAGAAATCGCGGTGGTAGCTAACCAGATTGGTTTGATAGCAAATAGATTGTTGTCACAGCAAGGAATTTGCTGCTCCAGCAGAAAGTAATTGACAAGAACAGGTTTTATTGTCATAGCAAATTCTTTTTCCTCCGTACACTGATTTTGGTTCACATGGCGAGCTTTATTTTTGACGGATGTTCAGTCAACTCTTGATAAACTTTTGCAAATATTATATGATTCTATGTACATAGAGAAACGAGTTGAATCTGGGATGTTGGAAATCTGTCTGGAATCTTGAGAGTTCATCAAACATCCCCCCCCCCCCCCCCCCAAGTGTAACAGAACTCTCACTTTTTCGATTTTCTTCAAGTTCGACGTCCGATATGGAATGTGGAATTTCTATTAGACTTTTGAAGGAGTTTTTTGAGGACCTGTCGAGAGTTTTGAGAAACTTTGGCCGAACTAACTCTTCGACTAACTCTTGATGAACTTTTGACGGACTTACGCTGAATTTAGAACAGTACTTTTCTTGAAGGGAGGTTCTCATAAAGCGAATACTGAAATAAGGTGATTTTCTCGACTTTTTTTTCTCAAGAAGCAAGCGAATTAAGGACTCGAATTATTTGAAACTCATTGAATGGGTCTCAAAGTACATGAAAACAATTTTCTCATGTTGAAGGATTCGTATCCCGAAACTTTAGAGGCGTTTTTCTCGAAACCATGTTTTTCAAGTTTGGCTCTACGATATCTCAAAAACTACTGAAGGAATTGTTCTTTTTTTTTTAGTTTGCAGCTGATTAGATTTATTGGTGGACGAACCTAAATGAAGAGATGACATTCACTCTTTGTTCTCTTTTTATAGCACTTCAAAAAGAAAAAAACAGTGAAAAAACGCTACCAAGAGTTTGCATGTCTGTAATTATTTCAATTTTGGATTTTTCATTGGTTTTATTGGTACAACCTCCAATAATTATAATATATTTCATAAAAATTTTTGGATTTTTCATTTCTGATAATTTTTGTAAGTGCTATGGTGGCGCCCGATTGATCACTGATTTTAGGTGTTTATGTTTCAACACGTATCAACAATTCCCATGGCATTATTCCTTACTGAAAGAAATTTTGTTATGTACTTGAAGATTCAATTAACAAGTGTGAAAATCCCCGAGTTCTTTATTTACTTCCTTTCCTTGAAAAAAAAATTCGAGAAAATCACCTTATTTTGGGGTCGCTAGATGAGAACCTCCCCTTAGACAAAGAAAAATTCGGTAATCACTGTCCCATATCTTCTCCACGGTGCATTTTTCAATGGTAATGGTTCCATATTTTATGATGAGAAACAATCCGAACAGGAAAATTTTCAGAATTATGTATAATTGATCTATAACTTATATATAAAATATATCGAATTATATATAAATTATACACAATTTTGCAAACTTTTTCACTTTGGAAGGACTATTGACAATTCCTAATAAAAATTCAGTATTTCTGTACTGAAAACTAAAAACTTGAACTCGACAAGATAAAACTTATGTAAAACTTCAATAGTAATCCTGCAATTTCCTCTTCCCATTTTGGCAGAGTTTTTTTTCATGTTTGCATGCTGAATACAGTTTTGTTTGATAATGCGAAAAATATATAAACGGAAAAAACATGTTGTTTCAATTGTGCTAGATAGCGACATAATCGACAAAGATTTTATCCGGCTACCACAATCAATCATTTCTCTGAAATGCAGTTAATAAAATAATAGCTATAATTTTGTCCAATAATTCACACAATGTAAAATGAAGACGCGAATGATAAATGCTGAAAGCGTGATGTCAAACGAACCTGTTGTTTAAAATATATCGAAATCATTCGCTTTAAATGATCCTATCCTGTAAATGAGTGATCAATTAATTGTTTGAATTTATGTAACACAGAAATTCGAGATATACGGTTACAGTTTTGCAATAAAGATTCAATCCGCAAACCGGTTTCTTATATATTTTGGGAGAGTCGAACAGTGGAGTGAATACACCATGAAATCGCCATACATGCGGTGTTGTATCATGTAAAATTGATTCCAGTTTCATCATCTTTCAACTTGGATTATTCTTTTTTTACTAATTGACCACACGAATAAGACGAGCTATCACTTTTTCAAAGAAAAGATAGTAATTTTCAACTTTCATAGCAAACGATGTGGCAAGAAATTATTATACACGAGATATACTGTCGTCTTGAGTCAAAAGACCGTATCTCCATATTTTGAAGTTTCGAGATATTGAGTATTTTATCTGAACCGGTCTATGAAAAAACTTCATATTGTAAATTTTTCGAAGCTGTGGTTGAAGATAGAGGTTGCACATTGCTATTGTTTCCAACCAAGGTTTGGAACTTTTTACAATTCAAAGTTTTCACATGAACCCATCTAAACTTATACATTTTGTATGATACGAACGCCGTTATCTTCACGTGAGTTTTTGAAAAATCATTTTCAATAATTCATGGATTTTGTGCATCGAAATGAAGCTTACAGTGTACAAAGCTTATTCGAATATATTTATCTAAGAACAAAAACTTCTGTTTTTTTGGAGATACGGCACACTGAGAGAAAAAATTTCTGGGAACAATAAAATACTGTATTCATTTGAATAAAATTTCATTGACTCGATTGAATATTTATTCAATCAAACAAGTATTTGATATGCTATGAAATATTTCATCAATGAAAACAGTTATTTAATTGAGTAAATGGAAGTTTCTCTCAGTGCAGTATAGTATAATCACAATTCATAAACTGTGAAGCTCTTTAGAAAGGGTGTACAGATTTTCTCTCAACAATGACAACTTCTGCAGGCTACTATCCATAACTGATATGTGAAAATCTATACACAACAAGTCTTGATAAATTTTAAAAGATTATCTTTCAGTGTTGCGTAAGAATTCTCCTTGTTATGTATTCCACATTTGTATGATTTTTAATTCTAATTGTACCTCCTAAGGTAGAAAACCAGTTTCGTTTCTTCTTTATTCTTTGTTCCTTCCATAAATTCGAAAGAATTACGATACTGGGCATGCTAATATCATATATTCCACGAAATAAATATTACTTCCATAATCAATCCATAACGTACAACATTCCACGTAGTTCGATGAAATATGTTACAAAAGTTATTAATCGTTCATTAGTATGAAAGGAAATATGAAAATTCAAAGGATATAGCAATTATCTTTCCCTATGCGTGGGTGAAACGTGTTATACGCTCATTACCAATCATTACTTCAAGTTGAAAGCGATACACATCCAAGATCGATATCTTTTGATGTACAAATTAAACGTTCACGCGTGCGAAACGACTTTTCCATGCTATGTATATAAAAAAATTATTTCAATTTGGTTTTGAATTGTAGTGTTTGGGGAGAGAATAGAAAATGGGTTGTTTCTACAAATCCAATTTCAAACAGCCGTACATTGAGATGCATGTGTAGCCAACCGATATCGCGTACAGCGATTTTTCTCAAGAAAATACATTGAGAGATTTGAATTAAAGACGATTTTATACGATTCTCATGAAGCATGTATACTAAGTATCTGAAAATGGTATATAAAGTGTATAAAACATTCAGAATTTTATATGAAATATATGTAAAAGAAATAATTTCTTGAATGTAATTTGTATAATTTTCAAGTGACTTGAATTCTTGTCTTTCAATTCAATCATTTTTCGGAGAGGCAAATTCCATTATACGGAGCTTTGAAAAAGCTCTATAATTCATTGAAGATCAGCACCAGTCAGGGACGGATGGAATTATTCACCTGAATGTAGTTCTAAAAGTCCCATAATTGCTTGTAAAAATACAGCTAATTATAGTACTCTTGGAAATAAATTCAGATAAAAAACTTAATCCTAGCGCTAATTCTTAAGAAATTCTGAAATTTTCCAACACATTGGTTTCCTCTATTTACTTTTAGATTGATTCTCGCATGACAAATATACAGATTATCATATATTTTATGGAATTATTCAACATTATATTCATAAAAAGTCAAAGTAGTTTATATATTTTATTTAATCCTGTTCTGCAGTGATTAATCTCGTTCTCTTATACTGTAAAAAATTGATATGAAATTATACAAATCTGTAAATACAATGGTGTAACTTTTCAGTGGAAATTCACAGAGATAAATTACACTGTAGAAAATATTTGTATTACTTCTAATACAAAAGTTTGTAAGCAATTAACACACGTATTCTTGAATAGAATCTCCCACACTTTTATTCAAATTCAAACACAATACACTGAGATCCCAATTTTTCAGATGGGAAGAAAATTTTCTTTGCCCTTATTCTAATAAATATTTTCTTCAATGGAAAAATTCTTCATCAAATTGAAACGAAAAATTTTCAAATTTATACGGAAATATATTCCTTCTTGAATTAGAAGAATATAATTTCAATTCGATGAAAAATTTTTTAATTCGAATGAACTATCTTTTCTATTGAAAACAAGATTCATCAGAATGAGGGCAAAGAAATCTTCTTTAAATCTAAGAAATCGGGTTCTCAGTGGATTATCTTGAAATGGTCTTCATATAGAAATTGGTTTAAATCTCATAAAATCTCTAGTGAATTTAATACACAAAAGGGTGTGTTAATTGCTTCCAAATTTTGTGTGTGAAATTCACAAATTTTTTTTCAACAGTGTAGAAAATTCACTGCTCTACATGCTGCTGAAGTTTGAATGGTTTATCGAAACGAAGTGGTAATTGGATAACAGAGTACTCAGCTGTGGGAGACCCAGAATCTCACAGTACATTATTCAAACGATATTGAATTCTCCAAGAAGTTAATTCAAGAAGGTGGTCAATTTCTCTAACAGAATTTACTCTGTTTATTCTTGAGATTTCCGTAAACACTGTAAAAAGTCTGACTGAAAGTGGCTGCATCTTACTTGAAAACTTTATTGAAATTCAGTCTTTTCCATTGTGTCGGCATTTGTTTTGGGTGCTTACTTTCAGCTGAAACAGGGCTAGTTTTGGCTGCATCTTAAAATGAGCCGATATTAAGGTTGGAAGTAAGTTTCACTTTTTACTGTGAAGTCTACCAAATTGAATATATGAAACCATATTGGATACGAAACAGCAAAAACAATTCCAAACTACTCTCTAAATCTGAAAGAGTGAAAAATCACGTGTTTCACTCCACTAAGTCTCAGAAGTGAGCCAATCCGCTTCGAGTGGGATTTTCACTCGTTTCGAGTGAACCGTCACTCTTTTAGAGTGAAACATTGACTCTAGAATTTGAGTGGCTGTGAGTTTCTAACCTCAAACCTTAGAATATCACTCTAAAAGAGTGGAAATTCCACTAAAAATTCCGACAGGCTCACTTTTGGCTGGCTAAGGAGTGAAATCTTACTCTAAAAATTTTAGAGAGTATTCCAAATTCAGCAATATTCTTAAGACAATCACAAAAGTTGCAAAATAGAAAAACCACTCCATCACTTTGACTTGCCGTTCATGTCGCAGAATTACACAACACAGGAGTTCTAGGTTCTTGTATCGAATTGCACGTACATCTGTATCAATTTTTGGAATCGTTTGAAACAGTAAGCAAGCGCCCGATACCAATAACTTTAATCGACAGTGCCAAAGATCGATAGATACACAAAGTGAAATCCATTTTCATTTGCATTCGAACGTGACCTTAAAACTTTCTATACCATCTCTATGGGATGTACACCTACATATTATCCGATTTAATGTTTGCAACTTTGATTCTCACTGGAACCACGTGAAAGTGAAGAAATATCGACTAATGATAAGATCTCGATTACAAGAAACGCGAGAATTCAGAATCAGCATTGTTAATTTTGACAAAAAACAACTTATTTCGCAGTAAAAGTTTCTAATTACCATGAATTTCTGTTTGATTTCCAGTAGTCTCTTACCATCGCAACGGCAAGTGGCGATGATCGCTGAGATGATCCATAACGCATCCTTAATCCACGACGATGTCATAGATCAGTCGGATTTTCGACGAGGGAAACCATCGGTCAACGTCGTTTGGAGCCAAAAGAAGGTTAGATCGGTTTCAATTTATGAAATTGGAATTCTGGGGTGTGGAATATTCTTGTGAAATTGCTGATTCTATTTTTCGTTCTTTATTCGGAAGATTTCTCTTGAATCTCTAACTGGACTTCCCCTTTTTAGTGCAGTTGGTAGCGAAATCTGGATCAATAAAAATGATCTGCTTTGGGGTGTATCTTTTTTCTTTTTAGCGTATGAGTTCAAATAAATTGCTAGTCTGGAATTGAGCAGCTGAACTGGAGTTTTAGTTGTTCGATGGTATAACAGCTGGAAACGTTTCAGTTCACTGTAGCGTTGCAGAACTTTTATTCTTTTTACAGTAAATCGAAGATGACTTTATATTTTGAAGAACTTTGTTTTTAACGCATGATTGGAGCATTTTGTAGAACCGAGAATTCCAAGATCCCTCTATCCAAAAATAATCGAATATAATCAAAGAAAATGGTAGGAATCAATCAGGCAGACTGTGTTCCGTATCAATAGAAACACCCTGGCTTCGAGTATTTTGAGTAAAAAGATCTCTTTAGCGACTCTTGAATATTGAATGGAACTAAAAAAATCACTATACCACTCAGAAAAAGAGATAATATTATTATACTGTATGCTATCAATTATCCATGATACTAATAAATATCCCAAGAGAATTCACATCAACAGTTGTGTGAAAATCATTCAGATTTGAACACATCGGATGATGGTAAACGGTAATACATCAAGGATAAAATGATGATAAAAAGAAAAAATGAGGTAAATGAGTCATGGGTGGAAGTATGGAACATTTTGCAATAATTGCTGTACATGTTAATGATTACGTATTACGAATATGCACTCACGCTTACAATTAAACGAGTCTGATGAGGTGGTTGGCGAGCATGAGACGCCAAATAATCGACAAATGCATATATGTGCTTAGAAATTCTAAAGCAAAGTTTCGCTAAAGCTGTGCACTTACACGTTGCAAACGAGTAAGTGGTATACAACGATGTCGTAAGACAACATAAGTCTCGTCTCTAGGACGCGAATATACACTTGTTGTATGTACGTATATTATCGATACGATCGGGAAAGTTGAAAATTAAGTTCAAGAATGAAAGAAGTTTTCACGCAATACGCGTGAGCGAATCGAAAGGAATTCATGCAATCCCTGTGAGAATAATCGACAACAAAAACTACAATACGCAGGGCTACAGCGATGGAAACCTCTGTTGTGATTTCGTTATAATTTACTCATTGGTTTGGAACTGAGAAGTGACTAAGTTCCCCTGATTCTTATACATGAAAAAGAGATAAATAACACTGTAAGCTATCGGAGAAATCTAGGAATGTTGTTGGTATAAAGGAAATTAATGTACCAAAGATTTATTTTAAGATATTATGCGAAAAACGTGACTTTTGCTCTAGGAATAAAGAATATCTCACGTCAGTTCAATGAAACGAAAGATACACGGTATATTGTTCTGGAGAGAATATCGTAAATTATGTTGGAGGGCAGTACACAGAGAATGAATTTCAAAGGAAAGTCAAGGACAGTTTACAGTGTATAGGCATTTCATGTGAGATGCTGGGAGATAAGAAGTGTGAATGTATGAAACAGTCAATGAAAAGAAAAGTATTGTGGAAAATATTTGTGGATTTGTTGATCTTCGTATAGCATCAGGCAGTCTATTTTCATGCAAATTCAACTGTTTTCGGAAAATTTAGGCATATGTTTATTACTAATGAGGAGTATAATTGATTATACTCATTTTCTGTATTTTTCTTCAATTTCAAACACAATATGCATTGTATGAAAATGAGATTGAATTTTCACTCAATACTTATATAAGACTAATATAATATCTCAACGGAAAATGAAAAATCCGCACATTGTGTTACAAGGATTAGTGACTAACTAATTGAATTTCACATAAAAAAACTTCCTATTTTCATGAAACTTCAAAGTATTAGTCCAAGGTGACTATAAAATGTCGACAGTTTATCATTTTTTATGTTAAGGTCATATATTAAACTATATCCGACTCCATCTTTGGATTCGAGATTGGTTTATTCTTTTGACATGAAATAACTATTGAAGAAGATTTAAAAAACTTAAAGAACGTTATAATATTTTCTGGAAAGTTTTAGACATTGATGAATGATTGATGGGGAGGTTCAAAACTTTCTTCGTGGATATCGACGGATCGAAGCATCACTTAGAATTTAAAATGTTTAATCTTGCTTAACGCGTGTGGTAACGTATTTCAAGATACAACTATTGCTTCAATCTGGCACGAAGTTCGATTACATGAAAGTATCTCTCGGAGATATCAAACTATAGATATGCGTAACCATATAACTGGAATTTCAATGAACTCGTCAATATTTCCATACTGTTGAAATCAAAATAATTTCCCTTTCGTTTCTTATTTTCAATTTTGGCAATTTTGCTGTGATTTCCGAATCAATTATCAATGTTTGTTTTATATGTTTGATTGGTTGCTATAATCATCAGATCTAACTCCTAGAATTCACAATTTTTATTATATATTAGTGAAATTAATATGGATTCAATCTTCAGCGTTTCGCTTTTGGGAAAATCCCATTGTTCCACGCCCTCATATTACACTACACCACATCCTCATTTGCAGAGTCATCAAATGTCTAATAAGGAAAGCATGACGTCCAACATTATCGCAGCACGATTATTTATCAGAATGGTTGAAAATTCTTATAATGTCCGTCAAGTGTATTCATTTTTTCTTCCAAGTTCAGTTTTAACGATTTCATTTTACTCACTTATGATAATTCGATTTACAGTTGAACATCTCTATGCGCGACTTCTCTCTATTCCTCCTCTTTTATTTCCCATGACAGAAATGAGAAAAAAGTTCGATATAGAGAGATGATCCAGTCTCGAGCAGTCCGATATAGAAAGTTCTAACTGTATTCTTATTCGTTCGTTGCATCGTCACGCATTTGACACTTTTCCTCCAATTGTAAAATGCTCCTTCAAATGCAATATTCTTCCTTCTTCCTGAATTTCACACAATAAAAGAAAATAGAGTAGTCCAACCGACTACGCACGAGGACCAATCTGTGAAAACAGTAACATTCGTGACATTTATTTTGAGGGATCAATCGAAACATGACGGTTGAATACCTCGAAAAACAATTGGTAACTGAATCAATTTGACTTTGTGTTTCCTATAGCCTCATCAAGTACATATTTGGATTGATTTAGTTGAGGCCCATTTGATTCAGTTAACCCATTAGCGCTTGAACGGACACTTTTGGACACCAAATTTCAGAGATTCATTGTACAATGAATTTGGTCGGAGAAAAATTTTTGAGCCACTGTGTCCTATGTTTTGAAGGTCGCTCTTTCGAATGGTGATGTTCAGAAGTCCCTAAAATGAGTTTTTTTGTGTGAAAATTGCAAATTAAAAAAAAAAGCACTGTTTTTTTTTTAAAAAAAATTTGTCAAGATCATGTTTTTGTTTGCTTTTGCATTTTTCTACATACTTAAGACCGATAAATATCGCGTCCATGGAACCTCAACTGAAAGTTATTGGCTTGAGATTAATGAAAAAAAATGTTTATTCATACAAAAAGGCAACCGAAACAATAAATTTTACTCTTCAGCAATTTTTTTCTCGATTTCTAAGGACTTTAGAGAAAAGTTCCTAAGAACAAAAACGTCTTGAAATTGGTCAAAGAATACCCTCAAATTCTTTCGAAACCGTAAAAAAACATTTTTTATTTTCCGAAAAATGGAAAAATTGGCATTTTTGAAAAATTGTTTAAAAAATCTGAAAAAAAATGAGGGTATTGTTTGACTGATTTGAGGACTTTTTTGTTCTCACAAAATTTCCCCGCAAGTCCATAGTTATTGAGAAAAAAATGGCTGAAGTGTTTCTAAGTTCTCCAATCATAAAGCTCTTAGGAGTATCGAAAAATATTCTCATTTAGTAAACTACGTGTTGACGTGGATGTGACATTTAAAAGAGTAAATAAGCAAATGACAGTAGTTCATTCACTCTTGATTACTTAAAAGCGTAGAATAGAAATACCCATCCAAGAATTACTATGATAGGGAGCTCCTAAAATAATACGGTGCAATATCGAAGTAACGTGGTATATCGATGTAAACAATGTGAAATATTGATATATGGTAAATATTTCTATGTCATAAATATTCGATTCGATTGCATCTCAATTTGAACAGAATTTGAAATAAATAAATGAAATCACAGATTTATTGAGAAAATATATTTTGATATTTATTACATACTAACCTACATAGCACAATGAAAATGTTGAATTTGTAATTGGTGATCTTAGAAACCATTCAGCAATTTTTTTCTCAATAACTATGGACTTGCGGGGAAATTTTGTGTGAACAAAAAAGTCCTTAAATCAGTCATATTTTTACATTCACAACAATGCCCTCATATTTTTTCAGATTTTTTAAACAATGTTTCAGAAATGCCAATTTTTCCATTTTCCGGAAAATCAAAAATGTTCTGTCACGGGTCTGAAATAATTTAAGGGTATTCCTTGACTAATTTTAAGACATTTTTGTTCTTAGGAAATTTGTCGCAAAGTCCTTAGAAATCGGGAAAAAAATTGCTGAAGATTAAAAGTAAAATTTATTGTTTCGGACACCTTTTCGTATGGATAAACATTTTTTTTTATTAATCTTGAGCCGATAACTTTTAGTTGACCGTCCATGGACGCGATATTTATTGCTATTAAGTATGTAGAAAAATGCAAAAGCAAACAAAAATATGATCTTGAAAAATTCCTTTTTAAAAAGACAGTGCTTTTTTTTAATTTGCAATTTTTACACGAAAAAACTCATTTTAGGGACTTCTGAACATCATCATTCGAAAGAGCGACCTTCAAAACATAGGACACAGTGGCTCAAAAATTTGTCTCCGACCAAATTCATTGTACAATGAATCTCTGAAATTTGGTGTCCAAAAGTGTCCGTTCAGGCGCTAATGGGTTAAGGGGATACCAGGCGGCTCGGCTTTTAAAAAATTTTTCGGCACGAACTACATAAAAATACGTAAATTAACTCAAAATATCTCTCTGTACAGCATTTCTTGAACTGCTGAAGAAGTGCTGTACAGAGGGATATTTTGAATTATTATGTGCATTTTTTTTAGTTTGTCCCGTAAAAATTATAGCGCTGGTATCACGTTAAGAGCCAGAGCATTAAAAAACGGACGAAATTTTGCTACATAGTTTTGAAATAATTAAGCAATGATTACAAATTTTAAATATGTGGAAATAAAGTGCACTGCTAGGTTTTGGCTCTAGATATAAATCCAAAGCCCGAAACATATTCGTAAACATAAGAAAATAAGTTATAAAAATTATTAACATTTGTAGGTTAATATGTTTATAATCGTTATTTTTGGGAATCATTCGCAGTTCCAATTTCATATTCAAAGCTCAATTCTAGCATCGTACTTCATCACTGCAGACTTGAAATTTTTATTCATTGCTTAGTTGCCCGCGTGGAAATTTAGAGTCTCGCAAATAGTCTCGCGTTGTCTTTCAAGTGTCTCGCTACCCTGGTAGAAATTTGTCTGGGCGTCCCATTTACCATCCACGTACTAGATGGGACCCACGTGGGGGCAACTGGATAACACATTTCAGCCAATTTGACTTTAGTGCCCGAACATTTAGTTGGTTTATGTAGATTCTTTATCCGCCAGCTGATCGTACAGTAACATTGATAGTCGGAGGAATAAAACAGACATCCCAAACGTTTCAATTTGTCACTCGGAATTATTTTATGAAAATAAATTCAAAAGCAACGTTCTTGACTGAAGATCGCATGTCAAAATACATTGTCACCTTATTCATAGGTGTGATTTTACAGAAAACACATGATTTCGCATTTCTAATTACCAATTTGAACAACATTCTAGCAATTCCCTGGGACATCTGGATGGGCACAGGCTAGAAAGTGCATTACAAAACTAGCTAGAAACCAACCTAACATCTGGGAAAACTAGTTGGGCCCCATCTAATTCCCAATCATAATTTCTACTAGGGTAATAAAACAATCCAATACCTTAGCGAGATCTCGCTAAAAGTCTCGCTCAAAGTCTCGCATAGTATTGCTTTAATTCTGAGAAAACATAGTACAAACGTAGTGACATCACTTCAAATTTCAACCTTTTTCTCTAAACGTATGACATATTTCATTTTCTCATTGAATTTTTATTGATGTTTCATCTTTGACTAATCGATCATGCAGTTTTCCGTTATAAAAAAGACATTTCCTTCAAAATGTATTTCCATTTTTGAATATTACAATAATTTATTGAGAAGATAATAGGATCGGTAGTTGAATAATTTATTGAGGATTTGGAATTACAATCATTACCTAACATCAGTGATTTGTATTATTGATTAGGAAAAAACTGGATTGTTTTTGGCGACAACGTTGTTAACGAAAGCTATAGTGCAGTTGTAAGCCTATAACCTGATAAATTATCAGCAATCATTCAAAAAAATCTCATTCTCCAATAATTCTTCAAGTTTTTCTGAAAATAATCATCTCAGATATGTTTTAGAAATGTCATGATCACTTGAAGTTGACTCAACTTATTCCGTGATAAATTAATGGGAACTATTGCGAGACTATTCACAAGACTGTTTGCGGGACTATGCGAGATCGTGTGCGAGATACTGAATTTCCGCGCGAGTGATCAGAAAGTACGTAGCAAAATTTTGACCATTCATCGAAGGACTCCATGATCCTTATTAATTATCCAAGATATCCAACTCTGGTTCATATATGGCGTTTTAGCTGCAGTTTGATGCAATATTATTCTTCTTCATCCACTTCGATGGTCTTCTTCGATGAGACCGAAAAAACTCAGGTGAAATATTTTCCTTATTCTTATCCGGTGTTATTATCAACTCACGTTAGAATGTAAATTGAAAATTCTAAGAAAATGGTGTTTCACTGAAAATATGATAACGTAACGTTATTTGAAAGTTCAACGATATCTATGTACGTACACACGATGCAACGATGCGAAAATAATTTCGTCCGGATTCTCTGTATACATGTATATTTTTACCTGTAGTTCAACTAGGGTCTACTGTTACATCTCATATATAGGTGAATTGGTGTCGACGATGATGGCCTTGCTTGTTCACCACTTGACTTACTGTTGATTCTAATGCACACGCAACGAATACGATAAATATTATGTGTTACATACACATGCATGCGTAGACAACTTGAGCAAGAGCTCTCTCGATTAGCACTTTGTTAATATAGCCCTGGTTGCACAATTTCTTTAACGGTGCCTTTATCTTTTCACTTATTATTTCGGTTCCAACAAAGGATTTTCAACGAACTTTCGTTGAATTCCCAATTCGGCGCGATAGATCTTTATATGGCTCTAACTGGTTTTTGTTTCTACATGGAGGAAAGAGGTTTCAAAAAAATAGTAAAGTTCACTCACACTTTTTCCCATCTTTCGGGTAATTTTCGAATCGCGTTACGGAAAAACGTCTCGTCTTTCGAGGCGATCCAAGTTAGGAGCCAATTTTCGATTTCTTCGAACGAAGTGAACCGGTGGCCTGCCAAATCGTGCTGCATCTGTCGGAATAACCAGTAATCGGAAGGAGCAATGTCCGGCGAGTACGGCGGGTGCGGTAGAATATCCCACTTCAACGTTTCCAGATAATTTTTCAATACTTTTGCGACATGAGGTCGAGCGTTATCGTGTAAAAGAATAACTTTGTCATGTCTTTCCTTGTATTCCGGACGTTTTTCTCGTAACGCACGATTCAAACGAATCAATTGTAGCCTATATCGATCACCCGTAAAAGAATCACCAGGTTTTAGCAACTCATAGTATATAACACCCTTTTGGTCCCACCAGATACACAGCATGATCTTTGAACCATGAATATTCCTCTTCGGTGTCGATGTTGAAGTCGATGGCAACGATTGACCGGGCATAGCATAGTATTTTCTTTTCTTGAGGTTATCGTAGAATATCCGATTCTCATCTCCTGTCACAATCCGATGTAAGAACCCCTTTCTTCGTTGTCTTTGAATCAGCTGCTCGCAAGTGAAAAATCGCCGTTCAATGTCTCTAGGCTTTAAGTCATAAGGCACCCAATTGCCTTGCTTTTGAATCATGCCCATGGATTGTAATCGTACGGAAACCGCTTGTTGCGTAACTCCTAATGATTCCGCAAGCTCCTGTTGCGTTTGACTCGGATCTTCGTCGAGTGAAGCCTCCGATTCCTCGTTTTCGAACTTCGACACTGAAATCGCCATTCTTAAAACATCGAAACCATTCCCTACATGATTTATCAGTTGGAGCATTGTCACCATAAACTTCCACAAGCATTCGATGGGCTTCAGCTGCACTTTTTTCCCAATTAAAACAGAAAACTAGCACCTTATTTATAGAAATTTGACATACTTCACTGAGTAAAAATCGGGATTCTAGAAGGAACTCGGAGTGATATCAACTGAATATTATTTACAGGTGTCTCACCTCTCTGAAACAATTCAAATCGGTTGCGACTATGAAACATTCATGAGAACGAGAGTCATCTTTTCAAACCAGACCGAACTAATTTGTACTCCCAACAGGAAACTATATTACTCCGTATTCTCATTTGTTGTACATGATATTCAAATTCAGTGATAGAAATTGCAGATTAGGATCACGTAGTTTATTCTATTCAAAACATATGAGAAACATTTATTGCTACATTAAATAGTAAACTGTACATGTTACTGAAGTTTGAGTCGTTTATTGAAACGAATTGGTAATCAAATAACAAAATACTCAGCTATTGAGGATCCAAAATCTTGCAATACATTCAGGAGTTAATTCAAAAATATAAATACCAACGATTTGGTGAGTTTGCATTTTCGTTTCGTTCCCATGAACCATTCAAACTAAGAGAACACGAACTGTATTATGTTCGAGGAAACTACTTTTATCAGATAATCTTTGTTCTTCGAGTACAGTGAAGGAATCAAGAGAACTCTGTTGAGTTGACTAAGTAATACTTTTTGAGTACTCGAATCTCATCATATTTATAGAAATTTGAACATTCGGACTGAAGATTTCATATATACTAGTAAAGTACCAACACCTCGAAAATTTTCTTTACTGATATGGCAAAATTTGTTGCTGAATTAGCAAAGAATCTGCTATTCAGCAAAAATCTTGCTCTTTTGACAAGCACTTGCCATTTAGCAATTCGGAATTCTAGATATACAGACAGCTGGAAAATTTTGCTGAATCAGCAAATATCTTGCTAAAAGAGCAATATTTTCGCTGTAATAGCAACCGTTTTGATAATTTAGCAAAGCAGATTTTTCGAAATCGCTGTTTCAGCAAGAATTTTTCTCTGCGTGCAAGCAAATTTGAAAATTCCTTGTAATTTTTTCGACTTTTTGACATTTTGGTCTCCTTGTGAGCCGTCCGCCATGTTGAGTTTTCTAAAACTGCTGATGTAAACCGAAATTTAACCGCAAATTCCATCCGATCCAAAGTTTGAAGTATGTACAAGTCTGATTTAATCCCCGATTGATTCACAAGATCGCGAATTGTCATATTTTTATGGGAAAAAAGTCGCCATATTGGACGAACCAAAAGAGATGAAGATAAAATATTTAAAGATTCAAAAAGAACTTTGAAAACCGCTTCAGAATATGTATCTTTATTAAGATCCTCTAGCAAATTCGATCATTATTGATATGTTGCAAGGAGGATAAAATTCATGCCGTTCCACGATGAAAAATGTTCATACATTTATGGACAAAAATCACGTATCACTGCAACATTTTTGTTCCCGGCGATCGACGTATTACAAAATTCAATGAGAACTTCATAAATTTTTGATACAATTATATCGATAATGTCCAACTGCTGATTCACTTACGACTCTTCTTTTCAACTCTCACTCAAATTGTTCTGAGGATAAATTGAATATTACAATACATTAAACTGCAACCCTTTTTGAGTATTCAAAAACAAAATTCATCAATATCGAAAGAGAATTGAGTTGATAAGGATTTTTGTCCATGTACACCGTAATTTACCACTGTGCGTTTTAGGCCTTTACGGATGTGAATTCATATAATTTTATGTTCATAATTAAGAAAGTAGTCAATATAGCTTCTGAATATATAACTATAAAAGTAGAGGTCAACACACCCGCATCCTGTTATTCGCGTCTAACGGAATTTTGCGCATGATTTTTCAAAATCTATACAATTCTATTTAGTTTAGATAAGAATTCTGTCCGTTTTTTGATGGAATTTTTATCATGAGTTTATGAATTTCATAGCTTCTGTTGTTAGTGTATTTTCAAAACAGTAGTAGCGATTTATGTAATTTAATTACAAATTTTTTATAATCTTTTCTATCTACGATTTATTTGATAGTATTACACGAACAGCAAGGAAAATTGCTTTATAAATTAAACCTCTCTTTGCGGTAGCAAGGAACTGCTCACTCATTATATTTTGATGTTCATATTCATTTGAAATCAAACTAACGTATAACTGTACAATTTTGAGAACAATTTTTTTAGCATTTTTCAGTTAATTTCATAATCGTAAATCAATTTTTCAAATCCAAAACTACGATTCGATTATTAATGTTTTGGAATTGTTTCCGATGAATATAATTTTCATAAAATCCCTGTTATGAATTAGGATTCTTGACACTGATCTCTTATTTGCATCGTATGAGTTAGAAATCTCCAGCCCCAAGGAACCTTTCGTTTGGAAATTCCAATGAAATAGATCCAACTCCCAGTTGAAATATTTCAGGTAAAAGTGTACCGGCGTTACAGTGAATATACAGTGAAGGATGTGAATTTTATACATCGACGTGATAGATCAGAATCACAGTTATGAAGAAGAAATGATTGATTGCGTTGAATTAGAAATTTATGATAATGGGTTTTTAACATATGGCTAATGAATATAATGGACTAATAGAGAAAGAGTTCCTGGCATCAGACGAGTAACTTCACGATTCAAAAGTTTTTCAATGACTTATCCTATCAAGGGGAGATTTATTTTCTCTTCGCTTCTAATCATAGAGATTTAAATCTGATGTTTTGTAATTATTCACGTATATCACAGTCAAGTGGATTATAAGAATAGAGATTTACAAGTTTAGAGCAAACCGGGATTATTTGGAACTGTTTTAGAATATCCCATAATTTTCATAGTATTCGTGGATTTATACAACACAAAATTTGGATGAACTTGAATGAGATGATGTGTAACGAGACATTTGTACGCCCGCCACTTTCCATTTCTTCAGAAGTCGCTAATGCATTACTATACCTGTTGTATCTGTACACGTCAAGGCCACCGACGAGTCGAATCTTCTTATTAGTCTGTCAGTTCTACAGAATGTGTAACTGTACTTATCATTGAAAGAGGAAAGTTTAATCATTCAATTAGTACGGGACACTTAATTGATGGGATGATTCTCAAGGAGAAACAACCTGATTTCTCCTACTCGAAACACAAGAAAATCAATTTTCTATGGAAATTCTTTCATTCTTCTTATACATTCTACAATTGCACGAAGATTGTTTTTCCCGTTGAATGCGATTCAAGCAGGAAAGAATAAGTTTGAAACTCGATGATTCAATCTTGAAATGAATGAAATGTGTCATATTTGTGAATAAAATCTGTCGTATCGTGAGAATATTTCTCTGAACGTGGCATTGAATTTGTACAATGTCCTGTGATGTAATTAAAGAAGTTTCCAAATGGAAACCAACTATCGTGATTTTGAAGACAACTATGGCGCGTGAAAATAAGGCGACGTAACAGCAAAGAAGACTATGCCGGATGTGAAACTCGAAATTACGACCTGTCCATTCTATTCATCTGCACAATGTATTGTCGCGTTCCATAATGAAATGATGTTACTCGACCTCCTCTTCAACGTACACCTGTTCATTCATCCAATCGTGTATTGAGACACGCCTAAGAACAAAACTACCTCCGCGTCAATAATATTTCCCTCTGTTCATAATACTTTTCCGTATGGATAAACAAACGCTTGTATCGAATACTTTTTTTGAATTCTAATATATATATATATATATATATACAGATGACTTCCTAATTAAAAATTGTTTAATTACAGAACTTCATTTAAGTTGCTCTCATTTCTGCCACGAGATTAAGAATTGCATGAGGATCTGATTCACGTTCTTACCTTGCATTAGAATTATCTAGTCATTTGTACATTACGAAACTTAATTTCGTTTAACCATCACTGTACTGTAATAATACTTGAGAACAATGTATGTTAATATTTAGTATGCTCGTAGCTCATAATCATATATTTTGTTGTTATGAATTTACGAATTCTAGTACAACTGAAAAACATGAATCGGAAACAACTGATCGTAAAACGTGCATCGAGTATTGCAAATTCATAATTAAAACAGTTGAAGATGTTTATGCAATGAAATCATGCTCTCGTTTAATTTTCGCTCAATTAGCTGAGGGAACGTTGATATACAAAAGAGAAAATTTCAAGATCGAAATCACAATAATTATTCTCTCTAATCGATTCGACGATTGCGGTTGCAAATTTTTCAAATGACGATCGTTAGAAATCAACGTGTTCATCTATGCAAAAATATCTGTATGGTAATATACTTCACGAAACAACCGCAAAGTGATTGAATTTTCGATATTTTCCTTGCAATACGCGTGTGTTCCACTAACTTTGTAATCGTCAGTTTCTACCACTTTATAGCCATACTTATTCAAATGATGAAAATAAAAGAATATTTGCTATAAAGATTAGCGAAGTAAAGAAGTAAAAGCAACTTCTCGAGGGTTAGAGAAGATTTCTCAATGAATCGGTTGCGTCACACATATATTTGAAAGTCTGATTTTCGTGGTTTTTTTTTCATGTTTTTTCCTCCAAAGACAAGAGGAAATTATATTGCCCTGTCTTTCTAGCGATTGATTGTTGTGTCTTGTAGAAGAATGAATGGTGAAAGGAAATCATAAAGATTTATGCAAGACATGTTGAAGAATTTAGTTGAGAGTCAGTCGAGACTCAATTTTTCGAACAAGAAAATTACCAAAATGTATTGTTTTAGGTAACAATGGCAGGAGACTTCATCCTTGCGGTTGCATCAATGATGATAGCTCAACTCAGAAACGATGACGTTACACTCACATTGAGTCAGGTAACGTATATTTCCTTTTACGTTAAAATTCTGATCAATCTTGGCAAGAATGATAAACGCAGAGTAAATTTTATCTTTGTTTCTTCTTGTTATTCGAATCCTGACGTGAGTATTGACCAGTCCAGGTACTTTCCAGGTCGTGACGGACCTGGTGCAAGGTGAATTCATGCAATTAGGATCCAAGGAAACCGAAAACGAAAGATTCGCACACTACCTCACAAAAACTTACCGAAAAACAGCCAGTCTCATAGCTAATTCCTCCAAAGCGGTGAGTAATGAATTCGTTAACGCATTTCATGTAGAGACGGGTGGTCTGGAGGAGAACATCCATTTTTGGGAATCGAAAATGTTTGAAAAAATGGATGTGCATTGAAAATGAGGAAAATTATGGTTAGCATAGTAAGATTACTCTCATTTACTCTAGAAACAATGTACATTTAACATCGGTACCAATGTGAATTTGATTCCAATTGCATTTATGTGAGCGGTTAGTCAAATTAACAACAACCATACTGAGAGAAGAATTTATCTGTATTGAATAAATCGTGTGTTGGATACGGCAGAATAAATATTTGTTCCACTTGAACTTGGCTCATTACCTATAAATCGCGTTTATCAACAGTTAAGGAATTTCATATGAGGTTTCTAACAGTTAATAAACTTTATTTATTGGTAATAATCTAAGTTTATATATATATATATCATTTGAATTGAATTCATCGAGCAGAAAAGATTTTTTATTCGAACGAAAAGAAACGCTACTGATGAACAAATAGAAGTTAACCCATTAACGCCCAAGCGCCTCGATTTTGTGTCAACTTTTCTTCGCGATTATTTGTAATGTTATCGTCTTTGAAAAAATTCAGTTTTCACATATTTTGGCGTGAAATTTTATGCTCTTTCAGGATCCGTGGTGAAAATCATTATTAGACTCCTAGGAAAAAAGATATGGCCGATTTGAACTCAAAAAACGTGGAAATTGAAAAAAAAAATTTTCTTGATTTCTTTTCATAATGTTATCGCCAATAATTTGTGCTCTAATTATGGGCAAAGGTGGACAAGATGCTTCAGATTTAAAAGGAGATTTTTGTTATCGAAGTGAAATCGCTTTGTTTTACAAAATGGCGGCAATAATGTAAAAATTTCATGAAAAACATTACTTATTTTTTTTCTCGAAAACTAGATTTTATCGGAAAGTTTATGAAAACAAAAGTGTCTTAGAATCAGTCAAGGAACGCTCACAAATTTTTTTAGAATTTTTTGAGACAATTTAGATTTTTTTGAAAATTTGGAGAATCTGATTGTTCAAAAACGTGTCAAAAATATTTGAAAACATTTTTGAGTATTCCTTGACTCGTTATAAGAGATTTTTGTTGTTTTGAATTTGTCGATTAAGTCCATAGTTTTCGAGAAACAAATAAGTAATGTTTTTCATTAAATTTTTACATTATTGCCGCCATTTTGTAAAAAAAAAGCGATTTCACTTCGATATCAAAAATCTCCTCTTAAACCTGAAGCATTTTGTCCACCTTTGTCCATAATTAGAGCACAAATTATTGGCGATAACATTATGAAAAAAATCAAGAAAATTTTTTTTTTCAATTTTCACGTTTTTTTGAGTTTAAATCGGCCATATCTCTTTTCCTAGAAGTCTAATCATAATTTTGACCAGGGATCCTAAAAGAGCATAAAATTTCACGCCAAACTATGTGAGAACTGAATTTTTTCAAAGACGATAACATTACAAATAATCGCGAAGAAAATATGACACAAAATCGAGGCGCTTGGGCGTTAATGGGTTATTATCATTATTTGATAATTTAATATTTTATTCGTGTAAATATTTTTATGCAACATTGCAATCTTAGAAGAATTTTTGATAAACTTATTTGAATTATCGCATTCTTTTGAAAAGAAATTAATTTTTATTCTATTTCAATTCATATCAATAAATTACATATTACATTAATTTTCAAGATTATTCTTTCAAACATGAAGAATTCTGGATCAAGTTTATAATTTTTCAAATGCAATGTATTTATCAAACAAACAAGGTATCTAAAATTTTAATCATATTTCATTATATCAACTCTATGAATTTTGAATCATTTTTCAACAATAATCGATATCTATGATTGACTCATTTTATTCCGAGAAATTGAATTTAATAATCTAATTCCTGATACAAGGGGTAAATTAAATCAAAATTTGTGTTGAAAGTTTTACTCACTTTTCCCTCATTTGTTCTTATATTTCATTCTAAAAAACTGAGAATATAATTATTTTGATGATGAATTGATATTCGTTCAATTTTGAATGTAATTTTAAAAACACTTTGCAGTATTTGAAATTTCTACAACTCAATCAAGTCATTTCAATTGAATTGATAAGCGATAATTATATATTTTAGATTACATATTTAAATTGAACAATTCAATGATTTTACTTTTAAATCCGCTTTCAAACAAATTATTTTGAAATGTCATTCACAACTCAAATTTCATATAATTCAATTGAATATCATCTATAATCGGTATTTTGAATTTCTGAATTCAATTCTACTAAAAAATTTTTCAATTGTTTTCAATATTTATAATATTTATATCTATAAGATAAGTTTAGTTTATCGTGCACCGTCAATTATTCATTCAATTCCTCTGATAAATTGAAATACCGCGAAAATTGCGATAATATCCATATTTGAATCCATCATTCGAAATAATCCGAATAAAAATACGTTGAAAAATCAGACTCTCAGCAATAATGAAAATGGATTGAGAGTGATAGAGAAATAAAATTCAAATTCTTTATAATATCAATTGTTCATCACTAAACATCGGATTATATGCACTATCAAAATGCCAAAATATGCATTAATGAAAAAGTCACAATTTGATTTTAAATCCACATTTTATTCCTCAAATATTAAATCTGATTTTTATAAATCAAATAAATTTTCGCAAATTGCACAATATACTTTAAAAAATAATAATTCGACAATGCAATTGTTTCCAGACCATCGATCCCAAATTATAAATTATAATTCATATAACAATATACTACTATGTTTCTTTCCGAATTCTCTATTTGAAATTTGTGACGCTTGTCGCTAAGTATCAATGTATAAGCTGAAAACGAGCGTTCCGCATCTACTGATGTCATTGGACAGAATTTAAAATATGGTGCCATTTCCATAAAAATCATTTTAGAAAGAATTTGATTTGTCCTGTTGATATAAGAATTCACTTTTTCGAGCACTTTGAGACTCGGATTATTTTCATTGAATGATAAAGAGGGATATTCTTCGTTTCTGATTCTTCTATAAGATCTGGCAAAATATTGAAATGTGTTCTAATCAGTGCTGAGTTTTTTTGGGTCTTCAAAAGCTTGTTGGCAAGAAGTAATCGCTAATGCATCGGAATTCTGTAATTGGTTCACCACTTGTTTTATTGGTTCGAAATGCTCAGCGTAAAAGAATCCATTAGGAAACGATTTCGATGATTCTCCAACTTTAAAAACTCTTGACATTTTACACTAAAATATGTATTATCAACGAAAAAATATTATTACCCTGGTTAAAAGAACCCATTGATTCTGACCAATTCTCATTGAATTACAATTAAACGTGGACAATGTTCTGACCAAATCTCACCGGTGATTTTTCAATGAGATTTGGTCAGAACTTTCATGTAAATCTCGTTGAATCTAGCCAAATCTCACTAAATTACGATTAAACTTGGACAATGTTCTGACCAAATCTCATTGAATTTCATTTGTCAGATTCAATGGATTCTTTTGACCAGGGTATATGCAAATGCATATAATCCGATGTCTACTCATCACTGATAATTCAATTATTGAATTACTTTTTTTTTCTTTTTTTACCCTTTTACTTTGACTTCATTTCTTTTACTTTCGTTTTACTTCATTTTACTTGGATTTGATGTATTTCACTCTATTGTATCAAGGGTTGGGCAAGTTTTTTGAAATACAATTATGCGAAAAAGGTATTTAAAATAAAATCAGTACTTCCTATCTTGAATTGACAATACATGTTCTTTACAATTTTGTATACCAAGAGTACTTTTCAAAGAATTTTGGATTTTATAACCGAGCGATATAGTTTTACAATATATTTCTCAAAGTGTTCTATATTTTGTATTCCAAATAAATTTTCCTGAGTATCTTGACTAATTCTCATATATCTGAAGGTTCGAATACGACAGATTTTGAAAGGAGCACTTCAAATATACAATGCTAGAGAAAATATATTTTTAATCTGAGATATACAACACTGGTTTTCATTCCAGTATGTGTTGAAAATTATTGTATTGAAAATATTTGCCCAGCCCTGATTGTATTTTCATTTTCTTCCCTTATTCTTACTTCATTTATCATTCTTTCAATTGAATTTTCCGTCATTGCAGAAGAATATTTCTCATGAGAATCAATGAATCGAATGAAAAATCAAAAGAATTGGAAGAATGTACTACAAGATTTTTGGTCTCCAACAGCTAAATATTGTGCTGTTCGAGCACTAATTCGTTCCAACCAAAACCAATCGGGGTCATCAATCTCCAATTTCATGCTTCTTCAGCTATGGATATAAAAATTATGATATAAATTTTTAGGTGGCCATGTTGGGTGGTGCCGATGATCAACTGGCAGACGTAGCCTTCCAATACGGTAGAAATGTTGGTCTAGCTTTTCAATTGGTGGATGATTTGCTTGATTTTGTATCTTCGTCAGCAGCGATGGGAAAACCAACAGCGGCGGATCTTAAACTCGGTCTAGCCACCGCACCTGTTCTGTTCGCTTGTGAACGGGTAAGAAATCAAAATCGAATCTGATCTCAAAGTGAGAATGAACGTTTGAAAAAACATATGAATTTTATTTACAGTATCCAGAGCTAAACGCGATGATAATGCGTCGATTTCAAGAACCAGGAGACGTAGAGAAGGCATTCGAACTAGTACACAAATCGCAAGGTTTAGAACAGACCAGATTTCTTGCGAAAAAACATTGCGTGGAAGCTGCGAGGCTTGCACAGTCTCTTATCGATAGCCCGTATCAAAAAGGTTTAATAGTGGTCAGCGATTTGGTTATCAATCGTATGAAGTAGCATCGCCAAACGCGCGAATTCTAAGCGAAAAACATGAGATTCGTTCATAAAGAGTTATTCAAATCATGTAACGATCAGATGGCGTGAAAAGCGCTTGAATTATTCAAAATCGAAGAACGATCGAAATGAAGCCAATACGATTGGTGGATATTTTCTAAATAGTAAACTATATGAAAAATGAGAAAAGACAATTCAATAGAAGAAAATTAGAAAACGAGGAGGCTTGACCTTTTTTAAATGTGCGCTTAATTACAAGTTCACGACTTTCTCTTTTGAAAGATTTCCAACTTTCGTCAAGCATAATCGAACGATGCTTTAGATTATTATTATTAATATTATTATTATTATTAATATTATTGTTATTGTTTATAAATTATATGAAAGCACAAAGTTTCTCGCGGACTTGAATAATCGTTATTTAGGGAATTCAATCAAGTTGATGCCAATGAGTCTGCGAGTTATCTTTCCAAGAAAGTAATGAAAAAATGTAATATGGAAATTGTACCGCTGGAAACGGTTATTTTTATAGATTCTACATTAACGCATGTATAATACCACAGAGAAATGTCATCGCTTAAAAATTGACTATCAATGATCATCATCCGGTAGAGAATTATGAAACGTAATAAACCTCTGGGGTATATCTAAAGATTTTAATATCCATCAAACTATACGTTTTACATTCGTTAACAATACTCGAATATCAAACACGCAGAGACGAAAATTATGCATTTCATTTGTAAAATGAAAGTCAAGAGATGCCACACGTTATTTAAACTCAGAGTGATTTGATGAGCATATGAATCATATGAACTGAAACACTGTAATGAAACACTCTGAAATTTGAGCGTGGTAATTTTCTTCTTGTGTAGATTTTTTTTTTGTACTTTCGTTCTCAGAATCCGAAAAAATTGAGTTCAAAATTCGGCAAGAAAAAACATGTGAAATGTTGAGTAAATGCTATTGCTTAATCAATTATTCGCTCGTCAAGTGCCTAAGTGTGGCATTTCGTTGTATTGGATTTTGTTTCTTTTTTTTCTTATGGGAAAATGTGGGATGTAAATGTGCGTATGAATGAGGGTAGAATGTATGCTGCAGAAAAATTCAAGCAGAGAGAGAATGAGTACAAATATTACAAACAGACTAGCGAAAAAGAATGAAAACGAAGTAAAAAAAATTATGGAAAAACAATCACTCATTCATAATATTGATAATGTTTAACGCGTATTACCTGATTTTTAATATCTTTAGTTGATCATGAATGTAAATAAAACAAAATAACCCATAGGTATAGCTATATGTAGTTATAGTATAAATTAATGTGGGCAATCCTCCACCTCATTATTTTTATGAAAAAATATTTGAAATATTTTATTGAACAATGTTCGTTGCAATAAATGATGAAGAGTTATAGAGTTTTCTCAAAATCTCGGCAATTTTAAATCACCATTTGGGATTTTTATGGATTCACATGTAAAATTCGTTCGTAACATTGCGTAGGTTTTGGATAAATTATATATGAAAACTTGAAAATTAGAGCATGAGGTACACAGATTTGTATTTCTCTTTCTATTATCGTACTGGGAATTCGATGTTAAATTCATGTGAATTCATCATAACGTTTTAACGTTACATTTTATTTTTGCTTATTCATGTATTTGAACGTGAAGTGATTCTTCATGCTCAAGGGGATACGAGTGATGGATATTTTCAAGACAAACTAGAAAAAACACGGTTCTGTCTCTGTACAGCAGTTTTTGAAAAGTTGGAGAAGTGCTGTGCAGGGAGAGAGAGATAGGGATTTTGCATTACAGCAAACAGTTTGTGTAGTTTCTTTCGAAAAAAAATTCGCTGAAGTGCTACCGCTTGTATTATGCTGAAACAAATCATCTCCTCATTCAGCTTTTGAAATGTGTTTGCATCAGTTCGAAACTTCATGATTATTGCCAGGGGAAGGTCATTTTTTTTACATTATAATAATGTAATCATATCATTTCAAATTGAAATCAATCGCCGGAAGAAAACAGAAAAGACCATAGAGTGTAATAAAAATCGGTGAATTTTGCAAATAATAAAGTTTCACAATATTTCATGCGTTACGATTCTTCATTGAATAAAACATCTGGGAATTTTTACAGCACAAGTGTTCGAACCAGATTTTTATTTGGTTTCTGGTTAGTTTTCTATGGATGATTTATTATTTACACTTTTTGTACGTTCTCGTGGTTCATTAATATGTTACAATTTCATAATAAACACCAAAAATAATAATTTTTTAAGGATCGTGAAAATATTCTTCGTACGGTACTTTCATTTCTAACGAGAGAAATAAAATAATATAGACTGTCATTATAAAAAAGCAGCATGCTTTTCCAGGTTTTCACTATCCAACAATGTCCATAATTTTATTTCTCTCTTTTTTATATATTATTATTGAAATGAATGATACCAAAATATCGATCTTGTGAATGTAATAACAGCAAACATCGAATAATGTACAGAAGTTCACTAACTTCCATGACGGTCATTAAATTGTTCAAGTTTGAATCGTTTTTCAATACATCATTCATACTCGTACAAAACCCTTTGTTCGGAACAATGAATTATACGAAATGAAGAGACTCGATCTAGATTTTGTTTTACCAAACGATTCAGATTTCAACAACAGGATTATGTTCAATTGCATAAATAATATCGATATATAGTACAATTTAGCATGGACTTTCTGAAACAGTGGAGAAAATGAGAGCAAAAGATAATCAGCTGCCAAAGAAATGGAGAAGAAAGAAGCGAATCTGTTGATTTCAATCTTCAAATTTGATTAGCAAAATAATAGTCTTGACTCAAATGCAATTCAATTCAATTATTCTTTTTTTCACCTACATATCTACCTATCTATTTACTTATCTATCTTGAATATTTTGTATCAAACGAGGAATATTTTGGCTAGATCGAGAAATTGCTCAAAATAAAATTGTTGCGATTAAATAATATAGATATAAATATATATCTAATACCCAATGCATTATATTTATGATATAAATTGATGTATATATCATGTGTGTTAATACAGTAACGTTATAAGTTATAAATGTATAATAATCAACAATTCAAAATTGTAATTATGATCAAATTTAGGGTTAAAAGTGTTCATACGCTTTGTTGAAACGATAAAATTGAAGGTTGTCAATTGATTGGGCCGATTTCATTCATCAATTATTTCATTAAGTATGATATGAATAAAACGATGATTTAAGAAATAAAAAGGAACATTTATGTTACTTTACCTTGTAAGATATATTCTAGCCAGAACAAAAAATTGGAAATTCTTTTATTTTATGTGAAGTCAATTGATGTTTGATCTTTTACAATTTATTTAGGTTCCTGTCGAATATATGAAGGATTAAAAAAAATGAATTTGAATATTTGGCAGACCGAGATAGCTAATTTATGGATTTCGAAGCAATCTAGGTAGCTGTATGGAAGCTATATATATACATAAAAATAACGGATGGATCAAATTGACTACATATCCTGAATTTCGTATACAAAATTATAAATGGAATTAATAAATTTTCACTAATCATGCACAAAATATCTTCAATTTTGAATCGAGCCTTCAATTCAGTTCTTTATATCTCTAGCGTACAAATAAATTGATATGTGTCACATATTTTTCTCAAGACAGAAAAAATGGTGATGGAATATGAGCTTGCTGAGCTCACATGATAAACTCTACACTCGTCGGAAATTTTCGTTTTCTCTCACTTGAATCTCTCAAAGAATTTATGTTGTTGAAGTTTGAATCATTTACAGAAACGAAACCAAAATTCAAACTCACAACTTTTGATAAACCATCATTATTTACCTTCTCGAATTAACTCCTTGGGACTAGAACCATCGCTGACATTGAAACATTGCGTAATTTGATTACTAATTCGTTTCAATAAATGATTCAAACTTCATCAAAATAACAATTCTTCTGATTCTTGCTGAATTTTCATATTTCTTTCCTTCGCATTCTTCTCACTCTACAGAAAGACTAGGGAACACTCTTCTATGAAGGATTTTGAGATTTCCAAACTCCATTTTATCAGGTACTGATTGTACCTGTTCTTGATTAGAAAAATCCATAAAAACTATTTGAATCGAGTCAAATGAGATTTCGTAAGAACATCGCCCAACTTTTAATAAGATTTAGCAAAATTCCTATCAAAATGGTCCATTGAATCCAACAAAACTTGATTGAACCGTATTGCAAAAATTCAGGTGAGAATCCAGATACGAAGCTTGGATATCTAGTTGGAACTCCTAGGAATCCATTATAAAAATTTCGCGTATAATGAATTAGGTGAGGATCCACCTGGAAAACCTGAAAATGCAAGGAAATTCATAAAAAATTATCCACATTCCCTATAGGGAAGCATGGGAATCCCAGAGGCGCAACAACGAGGAGTCCAAAGGTGCCAGGGGACCCCTTCAATTTTGATGTCCGAGTGAATAAGATTTCAAAATTACATTCAATTCATATAGAATCATACATGAATTGAATATAAACTGTATTGAATTATATAATATAATTTTGAAACCTTCATACACAATACTGAAAAAGTATCCACACAAGCTAAACTATAGTTGCCAAATGTGTTAAGGTTTATTTTGTTTTAGTCCCCAACAGTTGGATGCTTTGGGTACCCATTCATATCGTGAGATTGTTGCGTACCTGAGAAAGCCATATGAATTCCTATATGGATTCTTCCAATGGGGCAAGTTTTGATCAGCCCACAACCATGATATTGTGCAAGATTTAATGAGATTTGACCAAGTTCGATGAGTTTTTTCAACAAGGGTCGGCGAGTGCTCGTAGGTGAGATATTTTTCAAAGCTTCACCAACTTTGACTCCAGCGTGGTCAGAAGGATTCCAAAAGAATTCGAAAACATTTTTCGAGAACTCTTGAAAAAACTTTTCGAATTCGTTTGGGGCGAGTCATCTTACACGGGGAGAAAAATACAGTTGAAATTACTGTGGTAGATCACTATCCACGGACCGGATTCGAATTGACAAGAAGAATTATGGTATTTTCATTTAAATCCAGAAAACTCTGCAGTGATTTTCAATGATGTCGAGTACAATATTCACTGAATGGGAAATTTTCCTGAAAAACCATGAATTTCCGAATTTCATTACAGGAATTTTCATTGTGTGAATTTGAAAACGTACATATAATCCTTATGGGGAACTGTATTCACTATTTTACTGTGGAGGAATATAAATCTTCATGAAAATCAAAACTCGGTGTGGCGTTGATATGGAGCACAGTAAAAAATATTGTATTTTATTTGAATTCAAACGGCACATGGATATTTTAGATGTGATATGAACATGCTTGGAACATTCAAATGGAACTGTTTTGGATAATCAACTCCTATGCGCGTCCGTAGGCAATTCCACAACTGAATAGGTCAGACGTTGGATAGCCTTGATGAAAATCATGGGTTAGAATCTCGCCAAGTGGTTAGAATTTTTATTTTCCCTGTCTGAAAAGTCCAATAGATTCCCATAGATGCTGTGACACTAGCCACTATTGAAACTGATAGGATGTTTTATTTCTGTCAGTATTTATCAGGTTTTGCTGATCATACCGATAGAAACCTATAGAACATCGGATTCCCCATAGAATCTTATAGAAACCCTCAAGTCCTGTGACACTAGCCACTGATAGGAAATCATGGATTCCAATAGGATTTGGCCTATCGGTTTCTATTGGTCTTTTCGCACAGGGCTCTTATGTTGTTCATACTCTTCATGGAGCGTTGATTTTTATACGCTTCCTTTCTTGCAAACTTCGCTTCAAATACTCTTCGAATCCGTTCCATTTCCTCTTCGTTCACTTTTCATTAACGTTTCTGTTACATTTCACCATACTTTCCGTCTGCGCTTCATTTCAGTTTCCATTTTCACCAGGGGACCCATAGACAGGATGTCCCAGAATTTGCGGACCGGATTTTACAGGTGTATTCTGCAGCCAAGATGTGACAATTTCCCGGATTGGAAATTTTTTTTAAGGCTTAGTTTTTGAGATATCAGCATTTGTATTAGGTGTGTAAGTTGAAACTCGGGTTTAAGTTGGTTGCATGAAACAAAATATTTGAATGCATTCAATTCGCCCGCTATTTTGGATATATGTATAGGGTCTTATCCACCAGATGGTTTTTACCATATAATGACCATATAATGATAATATATTGGTGATCGAAAACTAATAATGCTTGCTTAGAAAAAATCTGCCACCAAAAGTGAACCACATAATGCATGGTATGTTTTTTTTAATCTTTCTGATATTTTTGAGGTAGAAACCCAGAAAATTACCATGAAATGACCAAAAAATCACCATATTGAGATTGGTTGAATTTTGGTTGGATTTTGGTCAATTTTTGTTGGAAAAAATGTCCCAAACGACCAATAAGTTACCAAAACCAAGATTTTTCACCCAAATGTAACCGGAATTTTTCGTCGCTTATCGGTTCACCCAGATTCATTAGGAATCTTACTCCATGGTTCAATTCACTCTCGCAGGAATGTTCGATTTTTAGGAACTTTCAAAGAAACGTTTCGATGATCAACAAGGATGAATCCTACAGGATACCTCACATATTGTACAGATAAATAGAACGAAGTCCTCTATTGGTACAATAAAGAAATCTACTTACCGATCACAGATCGCGTTCCCTCCTTCGTACCCTATTTCGTGAAGCGCGCGAAAAATTGCCACCCTAACCGGTATATCCGAGTATAGCTGATTATATATCACTCACTTGTTATTGTATGAAAATTCATTAGTACATCAAGACCAACAAAATGGCATGTTTATTGGATTTGTGTGAACAATACTTTGGAGCACGGAATTTTTACGAAGTGTTGAAAATTCCTCAAAATGCGAATGAAAAACAAGGTAAACCATAAGATTCATTGAATAACATAACCTCAAATTCCTTGAAAACATTTTGTCACAATATTGATATAAAAATTCTCTTTGTTTAGTGAAAAAAGCTTATCACAGGTTATCTTTACTCGTACACCCCGATCGCGTCGAGGAGAGCATAAAAGCTGAAGCAACAGAAAAATTCAAAGTTCTCGGCAGAATTCATTCAATCCTAAGCGATAAAGATAAACGCAAAATTTATGATGAATCCGGTGAATACGATGAGGAGAGTTCAGAATACGCTATGCGTAATTGGGGAGATTATTGGAGATCCCTTTTCAAGCCCATCACAACCGAGGATATCACTAAGTATAAGGAAACTTACATAGGTTCAGAAACTGAAATCAAAGATTTAAAAAGAGCTTATTTGGACAGTAAGTAAACTTATAGTTCATTCTCTTTCTTAAATTTGTATTCTGCATTGATATGATTTCTACATGTATCAGGTAAGGGTGATATGGATCATATTCTGGAATCTGTTCCATTCTCCAACTGTGACGATGAACCCAGACTACACTCCATCATTCAGAAACTCGTAGAGAACGGAGAAGTTCCTGAATATAAATCTTTCACGGAAGAGGATGAAAAGAAGAAACTGCGGAGGAAACGAAAGGTACGTGGCATAATAATGAAGTATTTTGACTTTTCAGGTTATATTCGTGAATGCAATAGTTCCGGAATCTGAAAATTTTATTCGAGAAGATAAATGCTGATTACATTTTGAGAATTTGAATTTGAAGAATATGTAAGTAACCATACGATGCATCAAATTTTTCCTGATAAATATCAAACTACTAAATCCTCCAGTGGAATCGTAAAGTAAATTAATATTCAAAATCAGAGATTGAATTGATCAATCAAACACATAAATTCAGTAATTGCAGTTCTCTACATTTTCTATGCTCTTGCTGTTCCAGTATTTCTCTAACTGTCATTTTTTTTCTATTAAAACTATCAAATTACAACCTAGGTTTGGTATTCCGAATATGCAGATATTTATAAATCTCTCATTATTTAGTCTTCAAGTTGATACAAGCTGAAAAAATGCTTGTATTATTGTGACCCATTCAATGAGAGGAAATTATCCCACAGGATAATATTGATTTTTGATCAAAATTACGGGCCCTACGCGGTGCTATACTACCCTTTGTTCAATCAAATTCAAAAAACAAATCCAGTTGAATTTGCTTCTCATGAAAATAAGAATACAACACTCTTTACTCGATTCTAGTTTCGAGGAATAGTTTTACTCCATGCTACGTCACTCACAAATTCACTTGAACATCAACTAAATCTACCTGGGAAGAGTTCCAAATACCTACCCACCACTTTGCATTATTTCTCATTTGAATTTGTATAGTTGCAAGCGTGCTCATAACCTGTTATTGTTTCATTACTTTGATGTTGTTCATTGTTTATATTTAGGGATGAACGCATCAAGTTTGTAACTTCAATATGATTTTAAAGCTAATCGAAAATCGAGTATGTACAAATCATTCAATGAATCTATACAGCAGCAGTTGCAGATCAAACCAGTCAAAAAACGTATACAAAGTGTTGTTTGGTGTACAAATTTTAATGAGTAAACTACTAATTTTACCTGAATTTTGTAGCAGGATGTTCGGTTATTCAAAATGCTCATCAAAAGTGTTATATTTCCGTTTTGGACGGTCAGACGAAATTGATACAGTACGTATTTTCGAAGAATGAGTAGAAATAGAGTCATGATCGGTTGCAGTCCAACTGTACGGATTGTTTATTTATATATTCATATAAAAGAGAAGTGGAATTTTAAGATATTACTTCATAGCTTTTAAACGACAGTACTGAAAGCTTCAAAACGTGATTGTTAATTTTGTTCTATCTTTTAGTTCCATGGATATAACGTGTGCATAACTATGTAACATATATAGGATTTTAATTGATTATTTGTTGATTTGTTAGGAAAAGTATTCGACTTAGCCGGAGTTTTATAAATGAAAAAAACACACAGAGAAAAGTATCTATTAAAAAAGTCGTATAAATTTATTCAAATGTGGTGCCCCTATATTATCAAATAAAATTCAAAACTTCCTTGGATTTTGTGAAGATCTTTTTGTGTAAACAACTTTACAAATTACAATACAGTGTCAGTTTTCAACACATTATGAACCTTTTTATCACACATTTTTATTAATCAAGAAACCAAATAACTCCAACAATTCTTATTTTAAAATTCTTTAAAAAAAAAAAAAAAAACAATTAGGGAGGGAATTCTGTTTTTCGTGCATAAAATGCCAGCCGTCGCAGTATTCGAGGTTGTTGTAAAATGATTGAACTTCAAACAATCGTAATTCGCTCAATCAAAATTTCATATCACGAACTGAAACTTTTCTTTGAAACATTTACCTTTGAAATTCACTGCTTTCTACCTTTATTGTTGAATTTTAATGTGGCTATTTAATTTTTTCCATGACTTTACAGACATAGTCTAATAATTATTTCATTCTTCGCTCTTCTCGCCTGATCATGATTACCAATTTTTTTCTTTTTGAATTCCGCAACTATTTTCTGTGGTATCAATTTTTCAATCTCATATTCACGAAAAGTTTATTTAGCGTATCATCAAAGTGACATCAGTGAACTTATAAGCACAATTCGTTCGTGATAATTAAATTTTTCAAAGAGAAGAATGAATTTTTAAAACATCTCAACAGTTTTGGCTTATTTGAAGTTTGTTTTATTTTTGAAGGGATTCCAAACATTTTCTATCATTTATGCGAGTTTAATGACTTTAATCAGAGTTTATAGCGGGTTCAATTTGATGTACTTTTGATTTCAATGAAATAAAATTTGAATCAACTTTTATCTGATCGTTGATAAAAGTACATTGAAAGTAATCGGTGATCGTAATTCAACATCCTCTTATTATCCAGAAAATGCATCACATACTTTTAGAATTAGTGGTTCATATCAATCGTGTTGAGATAGATCACGTTTATGTGATGCTAAAAATATCTGAAGACTTAAGGAAATTGTTTTATCTTATAATAGAGTTATAACTAGATCACTTTACAGGAAGATTATCTCTTCCTTCGTATAATGAACTTGAAAATTTATATTATATATAACAATTGAAGATTCAACGTATCGAGATGGAAAATCATAAAATTTGTATTCCTTTGTCCACGAAGAAGGTTTTTTTTCCTTTCTAAATCGTGATACCATCGGATAAGATACCGACGGCGTACATTGAAGCTTCGTGTCCACCAACTATGAATGACCGTAGTAATTCCTTTATTCTCTTTGGATCAATTCTGACAAACATATCACGGTAGTGTGTTGTTTCAAACGAACAGGTCCCCGCCGCGCTATTTTCGCGCTTCTCTATTTTTACCAATAGGCAGTGCCGCTTCATGATTGCGAGTAGTAGTAGGAGGAGAAGCATCAATATAAGAAAGTAGAAGGGAGAGTCCTAGTAAATAAATAACGAGGGCTTTACAGGAGAAGATTTAGTCCACCAAACAATTAGATCGGTCGTGACTCCTGGGCTTGTTGAGTTTACTGGATGTTATATTTGAAAAACAAAAATTCATGGGGCGATAATGCTTTGAAATAACAAAGAAGCATTCTCAAGTTCAAGGTCATTCGAATTTTGAATTTCTCGTTTCATCGAATGATAGAATAAAAAGTCACCCGCACGTTGTTAATATGACATTACTTTGATTCACTCCTTCGTTTCAATACAGTTCTCAATTTAAAAGTAATCATCATCATGGAGCTCTTTGGATTATCCTTAATCTTTTTCATTTCGAGTGCAATTAGTGAAGTGACGAGTTCGTGCATGCACGTGAAAAACGATGATTTGATCGAGTACTCTTGTGTCGGTGGTAATCCAAACGACTTGAAGCATATTCCAACGAATACGGAGAAAATTCGTATTTCAAGGATGCCGATACACAGAATAACATCGGATACCTTTTCACGATTTGGAGGGAATTTATTGTCTCTTGGGTGCTCCAATTGTGAAATATATGAAATTGACGCGGATGCTTTCAGATCCTTGGTGAATCTTCAACAATTGAGTCTCGACAGTAACAATTTGAGAACAGTTCGAGGTTCGTGGTTCAAAGGTTTGAAGTATTTGAATTATTTAGATCTGAATTATAATCAAGTGGAGTCTATCGAGAACGAGGTATTCCAAAATCTTCCCAATCTCATAGATTTGAGAATTTCCGGTAATCGATTGGAGTGCTTGAATCTTGACGCAATGTCGCATTTGAAGGAATTAAAAAGAATTTTTCTCAGTGAAAATGCGGATTTCAAGTGTCCAAACGCGGTTAGTAAATTCCTGGAAGATCGAGGTATTAATTTCGAAAGGGATCCAGATTGGGAACGTACTCCCAGCGATTTAGTTACCATAGAGATTCCTCCTATCGAAATCGAAGAAACTTTAAGTCATGTGATGGAAAAAGTTAGAACTCCACCGCCGATTTTTTGGAGAACGACGACAATAGCGGATTATCGTGAAAAATTTAATGAATCTCCGACTATGGAACCTCCGTATGTGCCTTCTTACACTCCACAACCTTCAACTCACAGAAGACCATCTTACGTACCTCCGTATACGGTAGCTCCTTACGTACCACCACCTACGGTAGCTCCTTACGTACCACCAACTACGGTAGCTCCTTACGTACCACCACCTACGGTAACTCCTTACGTACCTCCAACGGAAGAAGAACCTCATTATTATTCACCTTCCTCGTTTGACGAAGATACAAATTCAAGACCTCGCTTACCGGAAGAAGGAGAGAAAGAAGAAGCAGAAGAAGGAGGAAGGCGACCCGATTACGAATCTCGAACTCCGTATCCGCCTCCGTACGTAGGACCATCAACCACCGACGATTCTAGCAGAAGAGTGTATAGACCAGATTTACCGGTGACAGAATTTGTCACCGTCGCGACATCCGAAGACGTTTACTCACCCAATAATGACAATAACTATTACGAACCACCTTATTACATCGAAACAACAAGCCCGACCCCATTGGCTCAACGCCCAGATTTTCGTCAGCGAGAACCGCCTTTCGAGGAACCAAATGTAGCCTGGACCACTGAAACACCTGACGATTATACCGACATGCCAGTGCTTTATTGGACAAATGCGCCAGATTATGCTGAACCAAATTCTAGATATCCGTACGAAACCGTGCCACCGGAGGAAGGTTATACAGAAATGGAGTCACAGACCGATTCAGGATTTGGACCTGCAGTTACCGAAGAATCCATCAGACAAAAAGTTGAATCGGAGATTTATACTGCTTCGAGACCCGACGACAACGACATTCATCGAACGCCTTACTACATACAACGAACAAACGAACCAGAAATCCTGGAAAATTATCATCAAATAACGAATAACAATACCAACGTGTCGATCGTTCAAGGGACCACGACGACAACCGATAAACCACTTCCACGTTGTCCTCCCGACAATTCTGCTTCCATGATGCAAAGTTATAGGATTATCGAATACCTAGTGGTTTCTATCGTTCTGGCTTCGTTTTTCTTTTGAGAAAAAATGATTGGAAGCAAACGAAAGACTAGTAGTTCGTATACTCAATCATGGACTTTGAAAAGACTTTGAATATTCACCGATCGCACGAATAATGACTTTCAATTCGATTTGACGTGCAAACGCATTTATTTATTTCAACATTTATTCTGACGAAGAGAACAAAAGCTAATATATAACGATGCTTTGTAACTGATTAACAAACTCGTTCAACAATCAACAAGGACGATGATAGATGATAATTTTAAAGTTATTCCCCTTCTTCGACTTCATCTTTTTCGTTGGTGATGCGATGAAGAGTTTCTCGAAGCCAAAGACAGCAATGTAGGTAACATTTACGAATTCCATCATCTCGTATTGAAAATATTCTGTTGGAAAATCTGTATGGTTTACCATATATATATATATATATATATATCACGTGTTAATATTGCGGATTTTCGCACGAGTTATGAATGCCAATTGAAATAAACGAAGCAGGACGTGCTATTGTGTCTAGAGCTCGTTAATGATATAATTAATGAATATCAATGTCACTTGACAATTGAGGAACTCTTCTATCTAGGTATTGTGTGATACATCATTGACCTTGATGTTCTCTGGGTCAATTGTAAAAATCGATTGGAAATTGCATATAGAAATGATGATCATTTTTGTGGTATTTCAAGTTCATCGAAGAGAAAACACAGTTTAGCATTTTTCCGAATTCTGATCCAAGATCGGTAACAGGTGCAGCCTCGATTTGCAACGAACTGAATTAACGTTGCCAACTTTACTCTAGAATAGAAATTTCCAAGAATTTCATTGGGTGTCCTTGATTCAGTTTCATCGGTACCACCGTACGGGGAAAGAGATGATTATTAAAGGGGACCATTGTATCGAGAAACTGTACCGTTAACAACTATCTTCAATCCCTCTTCAATACACATTCAAGTTTTATTCCTACCGAAGCTTGAGGTTGAGCTTAAATCTTGATCTCACGATTGCCACATAGATGATACTCAAGAATTCCTCGACGATGATGGAACTTGGCAGAGAATTATGTAATGCATTCACAGAATCGCCTTTTGATTCATGTTTTTTGTTTTACTTTGTAACTCTCATCAACAAGCTTTCCTCGGAGATTTCCGGATTTTCAGGCTCAAAGCCAGCATCTCTTTGACACTTTCGTCGTTTTGACAGCGCCAAGAATGAGAGGGAAAAGTAGAAAAAGAGGAAGATTTGTCTGCACGCGTATATGTTTCAAGGTTGAAGGAGAGTTTATGTCGATGACTTATAATCTCGAAATATGCATATACATATCGTTAGATGCAATGATAATCGACATTATTTATTTTCTGCTGCAAAGTATTATTCATTGTTCTGGTACGTTTATTTTCGTTTTCCATAAATTCTACTTCTCGACTCGATGCTTTAGATTACGTAACCTAAATCGTGGTAAAACGATGGATGATCAATTAGAGGATATGGGTCAATCGACTGTCGAATCTTACAAACGCAACACGCTCATCAATTCATTTGGACGAAATATATCGATTAAGGAGTAGCATAGATGACTGGTGATGATTGACTATTATATTAAATGTCGATAAAGGTTTGGACTTGGAATTCCCTTCAACACAATTAGGATTAATAATTGACGATACATTACTCGACCTCATCAGGGTCGAGTTTACAAGTTTGTCATCGTCGATAGGTTTTGAAGGTGTTTGCCAATGCGTCTTCGTTACACATTCATATTTTTTCTCCCTCGTTCGTGATTTGTTCCCTAGATTTGTCTGAAGGGAAATTATATATCAATCTAATCTGAAGGAATCTGATATTCAAAAGATTTACCATTCCCCAGTGCGTTGAACACGTTATTTCAAGAGGACCCAATTTCGCCCATCGCATTAAGGTCAAGTGAAATTAGACAGTGACTGAAATTTGTCTCAAGGTTGACAGGAGAGAATTTTCGTTTATTATAATAAGACACGACACTATGCACGTGCCGCGAAAACAATTTGAATCAATGTGTATTAATGTATTCGTTGTACGCTGATTATACTCGACACGCAGGCCTAGGATTGACCCTCCCGGTGACCGTATCCATTGTTACAATTGACAATGGACGATAATACTACTCTCAAAATCATTTTTCATCTTCATCTCCATTCTCTTCTTTCCTGCCCTTAATTGAATAGTATTGTGCAAAAAGAAATAAATCTCCAGTAGCATTTTTTCGTATTGTAGTTGAAAACGTGAAATCGATACTTCCTTTTCTCAAATGAATCAGGATGAATGGCATTTGATTGATTCTTTTTTTTTTTTATTTTAATCATTGGAATTTGTAGTAATTAAACTTCTGTTGTATTCGATTCGTTGATTAATTTGATCGGATTAACTCTTTGAAGAAGATAAATTGCAATATCTCTTTACCTTTCTTTTGTGAATTTGCCAATGATCTTTGGGAAAACCCATCCCACAGAGATTCCTGTGGGGATGAGAAAGGGTATATTTTGTGTAGCTTTTCGTGCATTGCTTTCGTGATATATATATTCGTCAAAAAATATTGCAACATTGAAAGAGAGAGAGAGAGAGAGAGAGATGAAATTCAGCCTTTTATATTGTATTTGTTCTTAGGACTCATTTTGTAGCCGACGAGCGCAAGTTTCACTTTCGTTTATCATCCCTGAAATTCTATATTTTCTTTAGATTTTAAGTTGAAAGAAATTGTGTGCAATTCCCTTTCAGCAGTGCATTTACAGCAAAAAGTAATTGTTTTAAAATTGAAAATGAGTTCACAAACAAATTCCAACAGTTTCTTACCTGTCTTCTTTCTGTAATGATGTTATTTGCGTTCCATAATACCTGCATTTGATCTGGATAGAACATTCAAAATAGATCACCCATGACCTTCATCTGTTTTTCCTTCGTCTCCCTCTCAACAATTCTTCGATTATTATAAATTTATAGGGTGGATTGTAAACGTCAACTTATTTAAGCATCTGTAAAATTCGTCATTCAAAATTCATATACACACATGTTGATTCATCCCGCTATTTCTCTTCATCTCTCTTTCTGTTCCTCTCTATTATATAAATTGGGCCCGTTCCAATCTCTACATCTTTCCACAATTGACGTCGTGCATCTTCACTGAAAATATCCCATGGAACGAAGTCGTAAATATAATGAAAATGATTCAAGTTCAGTTATAAATTGCATTGGTGCCAATAATTCTCCGCGAAGTTCAAACGATATCTTAGGTTTCTCAAAATGAAAGATCTTTTTTATCGTCCCTTGATTTATTTTAGTCGAATGATTCCGTCTTCACATCGTCTTTAGGGAAATAAATTCTTCTATGTATTATGAATATATGACGTGGAATTAGTTTTTCTTTTATGAATGCATTTTTCAAACGTAACTGACAGTGAGAACCGTTGGGAATTGTTGTAACAAAACACAAACATGACGGAAAGATGGATTAGATTCATTTGTAATGTTGTGAGTTCGTTTTTATCACTCGGGAAGAGATGAATCATATATTTTTGCTTCATTATGAATGCCGATCATTGCTGGGGATGATTAGAATGCTTGAGAATATAAGATCAACGCACTAATTGCGTCTTCAAAAAGAAACGAAATCGTGAAGATGAGGGTAGGGTTGGAAGCAAAGAGAGATTGATGTATGAAAAAAAAAACGCAGAATCCACTAAATCTTGACAAAAAGTCAATTGAGTCATATGAATACTATTTTCTTTCCAAAAAATTGAACCATTTTTCAAACCAATTGAATATTTATCACTATGGTGTAATATTTCATCGAAGGAATGGATATTTATTGATATTTATATTCAGAAAAATGCAAGTTATAATGCAATATCTATTGCATGTATTGAGTTTTAATGAAAATATTTCCATTCAACGAAATGGATTCATCCAACAGTAACAATTAAATAATCTATCCAAATCCAAAATTCCTGAGATTAATAAGACATCTCTTTGAACCCAATACCCCTGTCTTCAGTGGGAAAACATTGAATTCGATTCAATTTGTTACTTCTTCAAGACAAAGAGCCATTCATACACCAGAATCAATTCAAGAGATCTTCAAACCAATGAAATAAATTATTAACATCAACATACCTTTTTCTGAACGAATGAACTGTGTTTTGTTCCCATGAATGGAGTTTTGAAAATTATAGAGACCGATATGAGATTTGTTTCATAAAAAGAAATTGGATTATTTGTCAATATTTTATAATCCACTTTAGTGCTTCGTTTGGATAAAGTAACATTCACTGGGAGGGTAGCGTCATTGATTCTTCATATATAAACCACACGAAAAAAAGAGAACTTGTGAGAATGTAGCGACACCTTGTGAGAACTAATCCCAATTCGTTGAAATTGAGGGGAGGTTCTCATCTAGCGACCCCAAAATAAGGTGATTTTCTTGAATTTTTTTCCATGGAAAGAATTGAATAAAGAACTCGGGGATTTGCACAATTGTTAATTGAGTCTTTAAAAAAACAGTGATTAATCGGGCACTACTATAGCACTTACAAAAATTATCAGAAATCAAAAGTCCAAAAATTTTGATTCAACATATTATATTTGTTGAAGGTTGTACCAATGAAAACAATGAAAAGTCCAAAATCAAAGAAAATGAAAAACATGCAAACTTTTGGTAGCGTTTTTTCACCTTTTTTCGCTCTTTCAAGTGCTATAAAAAGAAGAAAAAACGCAAATGTCATCTCCATTTAGGTTCATCCTCCAATAAATTCAATCAGCTTCGAAGTGGAAAAAGAAAAAGAGCGATCCGTTCAGTAGTTTTTGAGAGATTGTGAAGCCAACCTTGAAAAACATGGTTTCGAGAAAAACGCCTTGAAAGTTTCGGGATACGAATACTTTAACTTGAGGAAATTTTTTTTCATATACTTTAAAACCCATTTAATGAGTTCTAAATAACTCCCCTTAATGAAATTTAAGAAGGTTTCAGAAATCAATGTCCTCATCTCAATGTATCCATTGAGTTCAGTCAATCTATGGATCTTATTGATTCAGTTCAACATTTTGTTGAGAAAATATTTCTTCGATTCAATAAAGTCACATTCCTCATCCAATGACATAATTCATTTTGTCTATGAAATAATCATCTTTGAATGAACATCCCCAAGTGTGTATTAACGGCGGGCCCAATCTAAGCCCAGCATGAACCCAGACTAGGCAATCAATACTACCCCTTCCTTTTTTTTTGAACTCGAAAAATCGCTTTGAATTCTACCCCAGCGGGCATGAATTTCAGCCCCACTTCGGTCCAGTCTTGGGCCTAGTGTTGTGCCCCATCGTGCCTATATGGGCCCAAAGTGAGACCAAAATTCATACACGCTGAGGATTGTACACACATGCTCGGGATATAAATTCACCCCAATCTTGGTCTAACGCTGGTCCAAATTGGAGCCAAATTCAAATGTGCTCGCACTAAGATTCATTATTTCCATTCTCTACCAACCATAATTGTATGGGAAAGCACAGAAGGGCCAAGATTGAGCCATCTTGGGCCCCATCGTCATTCCCCAATACTGGGTTGAAGAGGATGGACCCAGCCTGGGGCCCATTGTCATTATAGGCAATACACGCTTGGGTTTATATATACACGGAAAAGAATGAATCTATAGTTACTTTCTCTCGTGTTATAGAAAAAATAATTTCAGCTACAGCTATTTATTAGCTGCCACCAGACTTGAGCATTCTAGTTCAGTTCACTGAAGTAATTCAGTGTATCTCGTTCATCAAATTGAACTAGTTCAGAGATATAGTTCAATTAATCTAGTGAAGAATTAGTAAATGTATATCAATTATGTGAACATTTTTTTGTTCTCTTTGTTCCCTCACATAATGATCCATGTAAAGTATTATAATAAGGCCATATATTCTCTATAGGAAATAAAGCTGCACTGTAAAAAATTCCTATATATTCATGTAAAGTGATTAGCACATACATGCACTGAGAGAAGAGCAATTTGGAGGTTAAGTAAATACTATTATGTTTGTTCGATAAATCTAAATACTACCGAACATTCAGTGATGTTTCATGAAATTTCAAGAAGGATTACTGAAATTTCGCTTTACGTTACTCAGTGTTCGATAATCGTTGTTATATAATACAATATTCACGACCAAATTTGCTGTGTGTCACTCAATTGCTAAACGTTTAGGAATTGAGTGACACACAGCAAATTTGGTCGTGAATATTGTATTATATAACAACGATTATCGAACACTGAGTAACGTAAAGCGAAATTTCAGTAATCCTTCTTGAAATTTCATGAAACATCACTGAATGTTCGGTAGTATTTAGATTTATCGAACAAGTATATCACTATTTACCGAACTTCTAAATCGCTCTTTTCTCAGTGTGCGTGAAGAATTTTCTCAACTTGTTCGGAAATTTACTGTGAAATGTTGAGAAATGTTGAGAAATGTTGAGTTAGGAATTTTCAGATGAGTTGATGAGAAATTTCATACAGATAAATTTATCGGAAATTGATTCCCCAATCAGTGATTGGAATTTCCAGGTTGATATACATAGGAAAATTCCGATTATTCTTCACAGTGTGCTTCAACAGAGACTAGCCAACGATGTTGCCAACATATTATCTTCCAAATTTTATGCTTCTAATTTATTCTTTCATTTATTCACAACCCGAAATTTCGTTACATAAAACATAAGTAATAGGTCTATTCACATTTTGCAAACCTAGCATTTCAATTAGTTATGAATCATTCCAAGATTTCAAAAACTCGATTTGTGGTATCCTTCTTTTGGGACCGTTTTTTCTTCACCTTTTATGTATAATTTCGAAGGTTAATGAAAATTTTATAGAAACTTTCCTATGACTGTCGCACACGCTAGGGGAATAATAATACCGAATAGAAATAACCCCGAATGTTGATAAGTCCGAATAAATCGTGGGAATTTCTGTTAAATAGAAATCAGTGGTACAAATGTACGAAAATATCTAGTGTGAACTATTGTAATATGTTATATCTTCATGAATATATGTGAATGACTTCATTCGGCTCAGTCAAGTGAGCCTCTGTTTTGAACGACTCGTTCATGAGTTACACGGAAGAAGGAGTTTATTGATAATAAACAGCTCATCTTCGATATTTACACTGAAAAAAAAATTTCTTCCAACAAAATAAATAGTTTGTTTGTCGTCTCTCTATAAAATATTTCTCAGGATTAATGGAATATTTAATCGAATAATGGAATGCTTGCCCCAAATAAATTGGTCTTCTAAATAAACAATTTATTCACCACAAGTAATCAGTTTTTGTATCTAATTGAATATTTAATTTCTACAAATAAATATTTCACGGAGGGAGGACAAATAAATATTTTTTCTAGTGTAGAAAAATGACTGTCAATTTAGGAAAAGAGTGAATATATCAAAGATTGATCATCTTATTGTTATTTCTAACAGTGGAACTATCAACTTATGGTAAATCCATTACGAATATTCTTGAATGATCCTTTTTTGCCCCTAAATTGAGAGTTATTTTTTCTAAATATTAATGTACTCGATCTTTTCGTGTACACGAGTTTAGCTACGGAAGCAAAAATTTATAACTGTGACAGCGCACTTTGAAAGGTTGATATTTGAATAGCAAAGCAATTTAATTCTGATTTTTTTTCTTACTGTGATAGCTATATTTTTCGCTTTACAGTTGGTAGCTCCCTCAGCTACTTTTTGGCGATTGAAATATCTAGTTATTTTTTTCCGTGTTTATATGATGTCCCAATTTTTCATATTTGAAATAAACATGATTCCTTCTTGAAATATCTGGAAAACTCTTGGAAATTTCTCTAGAAGACTTTGTAGAAAGCCCGCAAAATTTCAGTCGATTTTTGTCAACTCCATCGATCTTGACTGCATAAACAGGGTTCAAACAGAACTGGAATTCCGGGAAATTCGGGAAAACTCAGGGAAATTATCAAAAATTCCCAAAAACCTGGAAAATTCAGGGAAATCACTAAAAATTTTTCAGAATAAAAATTTGTTTGTCAATTCTATTTTTCATTTTATACAACATATTTTCTTAATTTTTAATCGTGGAATCATAGAAATTATACACCGAGGAAAAAATGTTTAGGGACACATTCATGATTTCTGGAAATCAGAATTTTACTCAGAGAAATTGATTGAACAAAACTTGTTTGAACCTTGATAAAAAATATTTTGATAGTAAGCAAGTTTTAAAGCATTTTAACACTTCACTTTGACAATGGTCAGAGAGCAATATACGAGGGTTAAGAAGAAAGCTGGCGGCTTCATTGTAAACGCACTCGTAATATTGAACATACAATTTGATTTATTAATTTCAATTTACTCCCAGCCTTGATTAATTATCCCGCATGCCTAGAGATTGTTGAACCCTCGAATGGTATTTTTCTTCTCCCCCTTGGATTTGAAGAAAAATTCTTCTCTGATGAAGACATTTTACTAGTATTACAGTTGAGTGAAGTGAATCAAAACTCTGTTGACTTTTTCCATTCATCTTTATTGACTCTCAAAAGCGTTGAACTTGAGAAATAGAAGGAAGGAAAAATCTTCACTGGTTCTAATTTTTATTTTAGGTATTTCCAACTAGCAAGATTACCAAAATTATTGATAATCAAGAAACTGTCTAATTCAGTAGGTACAATAAAAATGTGTAATTTAGACGTCGTTCGCTGTGTCCGGATTTTGATAGAGTAAATAAATAGTTCTGGTTCCGTTCGCGTCTCGATGATACGAATGGAACTTATTTGGCTCACATATGGTGATAAATTGCTCGTGATTATGACAGAATGTTTGAGAGAAGTCAAACATCTCATTGTGCATGAGAAAATTTTTGCTGGCTAGTAGACATTGTTGTTTATTTTACAAAAGTGACCAACTTATATTTGAATCGCGTTTATTTTCATCAAGAATGATGTCTTTATACCCGAGAGTGAAATAACCACCAATATATTTGAGAATTATATCCTTCATAAACATTGATATGCATCAAATAGCCAGAACTTTTTATATTAACTTTTCTATTAAATCAACCAGCGATTCTAGCACGCAATGCGAGTGAAACGAGCGTTATGAACTATTGGGAATTTTTTAAATGCGAGTGGAGCGAGCTGTACTCATCGTACAAAAATGTAGGCTTTTTTATTTGCCAATTATTTTCAATCTTCCAATGCAAAATTTTGTAACAATGTTCAATTCAATACGACTTCTTCAAATTTTATAATCAAAGGGAGGTTCTCATCAAGCAAATTCAGAAATAAGGTAATTTTCTCGAATTTTTTTTTCTTGAGAAGGAAATAAATTCAAAACTCAAGTTATTTGAAACTCATTGAATGGGTCTTCAAGTACATGAAAAAAATGTTCTCAATTTAAAGGATTCGTACCCCGAAACCATGTTTTTCAAGTTTGGCTCCACGATATCTCAAAAACTATTGAACGGATCGCTTTTTTTCTTATTTTGAAGCTGATTGAATTTATTGGAGGATAAACCTAAATGGAGATGACATTTGCCTCCTGTTTTTCTTCTTATAGCACTTTAAAAAGCGAAAAAAGGGTGAAAAAACTCTATCAAAAATTTGCATGTCTGTCATTTTCTCAATTTTGGACTTTACATTGGTTTTATTGGTACAGCCTCCAACAAATATAATATATTTCATCACCTTATTTTGGAATATTTTCAAAATTTTCAGCACTTTCGTAAAGACTCAATTCAGTTTCAAAACTATTCGAACTTTTCAGAATGAATCCCTTTACATTAAGATCATCCCCATTTAGTCCTAAAGAGAGGCCTTGAAAGGGTGCGTTTGATTCCTCATACCTTTGTACAGGTCTTCAGGAAATATCGGGTCAACTTGATGATAATTTCTAGCCGGGTTGTTGAGAAAATGAAATGTTACACCGATTGCATAAGAGAAGTATAATTCAATCAATAACCAGCTGTTGTTAAACTTGAACTTATGTTCACTAGTAAAGAGAAATAGAGCTAAAGTATCACATTAGAATATTTTGTATACGATACGAAGAATGTGTCTATTATTCCACCGATCATGTTCGCTTCGCGATACGAATAAATTTCAAATATCGTGCGCTATCATTTTACATTAGGAAGAAAAAGGCATAAACAAAACCCCTTCTTAAAGTCTGATTGTCAATATGAAGGATAAATTTACAATTTCATTATTTGTGTCGATAAAGCTCATTACTTTCAATTCTTGAAATTGAAGAATGAAGAGGACATGGGGTTCTGAAGCAATTTGATTTTAAGAGTTTTACATGAACAATTCGTTTAATTGGAATTGAAAATTCAATAATTATGCGTAGAAAATTGTTGTAGAACTGAAACATTGTATCATTCTCTTCAAATTTTAGGCTGAATTTTGATGATAATACACGAGAGAATGCTGGAGGGTTTATGAAAATAATACAATCGCGAATCTCATATTTTGTATTAAAAGCGCGTTTCAAGAGGGATTTTAGTTAATTAAGAACATTATATTTATGATACAACAATAAAATGAGGCCATCAACGTTCCTGATGTAGCACAATCCCCTTGTTATTATTATCTTAAAGTATGACGTGATGTATCAGTGGGTTATATCTCAATTCGAATTCTCAAACACTTTTAATTACACGAAGTATCAAATTTTGGTAGGTACATTAAGCCCTACGATTTCAAGGTTATCATTATATCAACAAACACGTTATCAAAAAGACGCCACAGTATTGGATAATGCATAACGAATGAGTTTATTCCCTTTTTACTTGAGTTGTTCAACATTTGAAGGGGAACTAAATATTTGAAAAAGGGCGAACGAACCTCTGCCATTCACTGTTCAAATTGTGAATGTTTGAGGAGTAACGCAAGTAAACCAGATATTTCACCCAATTCCATCTTCTCGTAGAGCAGATGTCACCCCACTGATAATATTTTTCCCTCAAAAATTACGCGGTTCGTGTCAAATCAACTCTATCAAGTTCTCGGAGTGAAAATACTGCAAGTCTAATAAGAGTGAGATTCCACTCCTATAGAGTGAGGATTTCACTGTTATAAAAAGGTGAAAATTCACTCTTTAAAGAGAGTTGAACCTTTAAGGAATTTAGAGAGAAGTTCAGTTATCGAACAGTGCAATTTGAAAAAGAATACATAAATTTCGAATATTAACAAAATTAATCAATATTTGGAAACCAATTTCTAGATTGCATCAACCTATTTCAACAACACGAAATGCAAAAATAGTTCATTTTTCTTGTCAATAAAACACATTGTTCGGTTGCATGAATTGTAATTTGATATATGAATACATTCATGTTCAGTGAGAGGGTCGTTATACTCGACAGGTGTTTCTAAAAGATTATACGTTCATTTTATGCTGCTCTTGAAATATGCAGTAAATGATTAACGTATGTTAATTAATATAGAGAATGTATTTCTTGCGTATTTCGAGACGAAAAATTTTTTTATCAGAAGGAATATTTCAATTCATCACATTCTTCATGCGAGTAATACTTGGAATATTGATTGCCCTTAGACTGAAATATGGAACAAAAGATACCTCTCGTAAATAGAATAATTCTTCAGGTTGCCATTGGAGTTTCTTTTACAATATACACCCAGAGAAAAGGTTTCTCATTGTAACAAAAATCTCATTATTATGAGAAAATTTTTTCCTCAACATGGAGATAATCCTCATTTTTCTTCTGATAAGAACAAAGTTCTCTCGTCTCGAGTAAAATTTGATAATCTTGGCGTTAGAATATTGAATCAAGAAGAGTAGTCTTGAGATCACCATGAGCATTTTTTAAACAAGATTTAGAGATTTTCTTGATGCAATGAATTTTTATTAAAGGTAATGAAATCTTTCTTTTTATCCAGTAGACATTTTATATCTTGCGATATATTTTGGACAGGCTCTAAATGTCCTATATAACACTTTGAAAAAAGTTTCAGAATTATTCTTGTTCCAAACTCGTCTGGAAGATATCTAAAAGTGTTGTACAAGGCATCTAAAATCAAGATATCGCAAGACACAAAATGTTCAATGGTCACAATATATGATTTTTATCAAATAAAATATTGTAGTATCGCTTGGGACGGTATCTGGCACTGTTTCAAAGTTTATAATTACTATTCTTACATTTTACAACACGATACATTGGAATCAATTTTGAAAACTCTATGAGTCTGCTGCCAATCAAGGGGATCAAGGGGAGCGTATCGTTAAGCGTCGCCTTTAAGAATATTCATCTAGTTTCAGCATAAGACAAGAAATAAAGATTCTTACATTAAATAAAAGGCATGAATTATGATTTTGTCTACTAACAATCCATGATATGATTACTTTGAAACAAAATCGCTTTTTGGTCGAACGCCTATTTGTTTCCGGAGAAGAAAATCGATATTAAAAATAGAATGATGGTAACGACAAGAAATCATTTCTGTGAGTGTATTCTGGATTTTTGAATTGTCTCGGTAAAAGGGAGAAAAAAATACGAAAACAAACCAAATTCACGTGAATTGAATCGCTACGAATCATTCAAAACTAGAGCGATCATTGAATCTAGCGCAAACGTATGGAAGGAAGATGAGAATTGGAAGGATATTGATTTCCCTGGCTTGATTATGGTTGATTTAAAGTTGTATAGACGCGCCTAGGTTCAGCGTGTAATTTATTACTGTTCGCATTCTTCTCGATTCAAAGAAATTATTTCTCTAGAAATACGCTGGCCTCACCGTCGAGATAATAAATTTCATTTGAAACACCATACATTACGTTAAGAAGAAGGGTTTCATTGGATACAAGATGGTTAAAATGATAAGCTTTATTAAATCTATATTAAAGTTCATAGTTAGGATTGTGATTCCGTCCAATTACCTAAATAAATACCGTGATTCTATACGGAGAAAATCCCACAATGCTGAGTGCTGTAGTCCCACACGACTAATTCGTGTTATAAAACAATAATACGCAAACGATCCTGGTTACTGTAGTAAATACGAATTAGTCGTGTCTCTACAGTAACCAGGATTGTTTGCGTATTATTGTTTTACAACACGAACTAGTTGTGTAGGACTACATCACTCAGTATTGTAGGATTTTCTCCGTGTAGGGAATACACGAAGAGAATTTTGGAGTTCTTGAAGAATTTTATTAAATCCAAAAGCTTTTTTTGCATTCCTCTCGAGAGTAAATGAATAAAATAGAAGTTCTGATCTTTTTTGAATCTTTTCAAGTAGTTTTCAAAAAACTTGTCAAGGAAGAGAAAAATCTACTCTCTAAAAATATGTCCCATCAGATTTCACTCTTTAGTCAATCAAAAGCGAGTTCGTCAAATTTCAGAGTCAATTTTTCGATCTGGAAAAGTAAGAGTTCACTCTAAACGAGTGGAAACATTCTTCAAAGCGGATAAACTGACTTTTAGATTTAAATTTAGAACTAAGAATTTCCATTAGAATGCCTCATAAAAATAAGAAGTGTTTTAAATAATTGTTTCAATAAAATTGATCATTGAATTGAAAGAGCGAATTTTGGAATACATGAAATTGTTTGAAATCGCTCAACAGCACCATGTTTTTATTACATTTGATAAATTGATGTTACGGCCACTGTATTTATTATTTATATTTCTAAAAGTAACACTAACACTCGAGAGTTTAAGGATCTCAAGATGACCTCTGGATCACCTTCTCGATCTTGACATTGGGTCTTATTGAAAAGTCTTTCTAAAGTATCACTTGACACCCACTAACTTTTGTCTAGAATTCTTTATCTTGCGATACCCTGGGGTCTTTGTATTTTCCAGTCATTCTGTATACATTACCACTTGCACTTTTATTTTTGCAATCTTTATGAATAGGAAATATATGCACTGCATTGAGAAAAAAATTCTCTCAACCAAATGAATAGTTTATTTGTCCACTCTCCATAGCATATTCTTTGGAATTGATGAAATATTTAACCAAATAAAATAATGGAATGCTTGGAATAAATTGGTCTTCTAAATGAATTTATTAGTCACAAATAATCAATTCTTTCATTCATTTGAATATTTAATTTCTGCAAATGAATTTGTTATGGAGAGGGGACAAATAAATATTTTCCCCAGTGTGACAAGAATACTTGATAATGCATTTTTAAATTTCAGCATTCGTAACGTGTAATCGAATCTTGACAACCTTACTGGATTTTTATCAATTTGAGTGATTAAGCTTTGAAAATTTGACCAATTTTAATTTCGTCTCAGCACATAAGATTTTTGGAATGTATTTGTATGAACTTTTCTTGGCACAGAGCATTCTCTTGAAATTTGAGCAACAGAATGTGTTAACATGCTTTTTCGGACGTGCAAAAAATATGCCAATGAAAGGTATATCATGAGGGATATCGATCTGTTATGAAGCTACATTGACATATGAACATGTGCATTAGTTTCGGTTTCGTGTTGTACAATTTGCATATATTACTACGATTCAATGAAAATCACCTGTTTGGAAATTAATTGATATCTATGAGTAATTATATTTGAAATAATATCAGTGAATCATTTTTTGAACTTTATACGTCTTACGTTTGTATCCATATTTCGTATGACGGTCGTCGAATGTTAAAGACTGGTCGAGTTCTCTGTCATAACAAAACTTTGCAACTTTAATCAGGGTATAACATTGACAATTAACGATCGCATATGAGAGAAAAGAATGGTAGAACGAATAATAATAGTATCGCTCTCCGTATAGTCAAGAGTTATAAGCTTTTACAATGCTGGATGCGAAATTTTCGTGTAATCCTTTTGTTACAACTTGAAGGGAGCTTTTTTAAATCGAATTGAATGAAATACGCCAATATAACGTGAATATTCATTCAATGTTTCGAGGGTCCCTGTAAAATTATATGAAATCTTATCAATTTGTTAGGAATCACTATATCAATTCACGAATTTGAATTTCACCTGGTTGATTTTTCACCAGGGTTGGCATCTGTGAGTTCAGCCCAGTTGGCCCCAGGAGTTGGTTTCTGGGTGGGTATAAGTTAGAAAAACCCTCAAAAACCAACTCGAAACTCTAAATGGCTTCGAGAGGAGAACTCTTTTGAATTATATATAATATATATATATAATTCAATATAGTTCATATACAAAGTGTACACTGAGAAAACAGATATCCTGAAAATTACCATAATTTATGGATTTTCAGCGCTGGTCTGACCCGAGTCGGAATATTTACTTGCACGAATATCTAAAAGTACCATAATTTCTTGGACTTTTCAGAATAAGTATGGTACCTTCCCTATAAAAGTCCCAGCCATTATGGTACTTTTAGAGGTTTTTTCAGGTAAATATTGAGACTCGGGTCAGGCCAGCGCTAAAAATCCATAAATTATGGTACTTTTTAAGATACCTTTTTCTCCGTGTAGAGGGTGAATCGAGTCGGGTAGATTATATTTTAAGGACATATTCTGCAGCCAAACTGCAATAATTTCTCGTATGAAAAATATTTCTTTGAGGCTTTGTTCTTGAAATATGAGGATTTTTAATTTTTTTTTCAAATCCAAATCGCTCAACAGCGTTGTATGCTACATACTTGAACTTGACACCATTCGCTGAGTTGGAAAACGGTGAATCTCTGTGAAGAAGAATAAAACTATCTCGTCATTTTTTGTTTCGGAGCTATAATAATTGAAAGTAGTAGATTTCTGATTGGCTGAAAGCTAAAAAATTCCAAATTGCTATAACTTCGAATTTAAAAATGACAGGGTAATTCAATTTGGCGAATGGTTTCGAGTTCGAGTACTCTCCAAATCTGGAAGAGTGAAAAATCAAGCGTTCCACTCCGCTAAGTCTCAGAAGTGAGCCAGTCTGCTTCGAGTGAACTCTCACTATTATAGAGTGGAAAATTCACTCTAAAATTGGAGTGGCTGAGAGTTTCTAACCTCAAACCTTAGACTTCGACTCTAAAAGAGTGGGAATTTCCCTCGAAATTTCGACAAGCTCACTTCTGATTGCCTAAAGAGTGGAATCTCACTCTAAAAATTTTAGAGAGTATGTAGCGTACAACGCTTTTGAGCGATTTGGAAAAAAAAATCTAAAAATGCTCATATTTTGAGAACAAAACCACCACAAAATGTTTTTCATACGGGAAATTGTTGCATTTTGACTGGAGAATATATATGTCCTTGAAATATAATCAACCCTACCCGCGCCATCCTGTATATTATTCTAAATGAACTGTATGGAATGATTTTGAAATCTTTCCACCCGGGACGTTGGATTAACCCTTAATTGGTATCGCCGTCTGGGACACCACTGAGGGAAATATTTCAAAGACGCAAATCCTCGATTTGTCCGAAAATAAGGACATTGTGTATCCATACATCTCTGCGTTCTGTCTCCCCGAGGTGGAAATAGTACCGTGAAATAAACTATAACTGAAGTATTCGACTTTGAGAAATTTCCACAAAAATGACGATACCAATTGAAGGTTGAGTGATTATTTTATTCAGTATATTTTTTTATGTTATTATTTATTTCAGGCACTCATCGGTATAAAAGGGCGATGAAATGCGAATCCGACTGGTGTGGAGTTCAATTTAAAGGCAATTTCTCCCAGGGGGAGGGATAGAAATGAAGAAAGTGAAACCTGTAATGCGCTTTCATTACACGCAGAGAAAAGTTACCTAAAAAATTACTACACTTCATAGTAAAATAGGGACAAAATCACATTTTGGGGTTATGTATTATATGTTGTCATTGAAATTACTACACTTTCTATCAATAAATAACAGAATTCCATCACTGCTTACTAGAAAGTATAGTAATTTGAATGACAACATATAATACATAACCCCAAAATGTGATTTTGTCCTTGGTTCACTATAAAGTGTAGTAATTTTTTAGGTAACTTTTCTCTGCGTGTAGAAAGGTAGTTTTATTGATAGCGAATTATGGTTGGACAAATTTACTGTAAACTCGTTGAAAACATTTTGTTCTAACAAGCTTAAAAAACAAATGATTTCTAAATTTTGAAAATTGAATAATTGCACACCTTTTCTCTTAGTAGGTGTGGAAATTCGCACCCTGTGATCGTGTCTTCTGAAGTACTTGAGGAATCCGTTTGCGCAGTTCAAAGTGTTTCTTTGAATCTAACAAATCTAAAAAACTCAGCCAATCAAGGGTAGTATATAAGAATTCTTCCCGAACTCTGCTTTGAATTGTAGAACCTGTTAGAGCCGACTTCCCACAGCTAATTTCCGCTAGGACCAACCTCTTATGACCAAAACCTCTAAGATCGAATAGGCCCTTTCTTAATTAACCAATTAAAGTCAATCATTGAAATTCGCGCCAACCCACTAATAGTTTAGAGGCAAAAAACTGATTGGTCCCGTCCAAACTAAGCTCAAAAAGAGCTTTTTTTTAAAACTCTCATTATTTCCCGGTTGCGTTCCGAAATTCGCGTATAACCCGTCGCGTATTGATTATCTACCATTGGAACCCCGACAAATATGAACTTTCCGCTAGATCCGGCATATTTTATTTGTTTTTAGGAGGAAAGTAGTTAGTTTTACCGCGTGTGCACACGTCTTCCGTTTGAAAGTCTGGACTGATAAGCAGGGTTGGCGCGTAATATACTTCGAAGTATTTTCCATAGTTTACGACGACGTATCTTACCTACAAAACCAACCCCCTTGCCTTAGTGGGGAAGGAGGGTTCAAGTATCTTACACATATTACGTTTTTTATACCAAGTATATTACGGTAAGAAACTGAAAAATCACGTAATAAACCCAACCCTGCTGATAAGTCGTTCAAGATCGATTTGAGAGATACTTTTAATCAATCATATTTGTCTTGCAAACTTCCTATTAATTACTGTAATTGATTATTGTTTTGTATTCAACTTGAACGTTTTTGATCATGTCCTGCCGCCTCAAGCGAATTTATAGGATATTTCTTAGATGTTGCGTTTGTAAATTGATTATAATGAACCTTGTTTCAACTTTACCCGATTTGCTTTACTGGTTTCAATACACGGAAAGACCGGGTCTATCAATATTCAGCAAAATGATTGTCAATTTAGGGAAAACGAGGATCGCTCAAAAAAATTCGTAGTCAATGTATTAACAATTGATAGTTTCACTGTGAAAAATACCAATAAAACTATCAACTGTTAATATTTTGACTACGAATTTTTGGTAGACTCACACGAAAAGAAGTCCCTATGTACATTTTACATTGGCTGCTGTGAATTCAACATAACTGCTCACATGAATGCAATTGGAGTAAAATTTACTTTGGAACCAATGTTGTATTTACATTGTTACCAAAGTAAATGAGATGAAACTGGAACTGGCAGCCGTCGAGCTAGCAGCCGCTCTTCATAACTCTTTATACACAATTTTTATTAAAGATTTGAGGATCTGAAACGTTTGGTAGGATGCTACTCAATCGATTTCTGGTATAAACAAAGCTCCACTAACTTTGATTCAGAAATTCAAACAATCGACTGCTAGTTTCAGCTTTATGTAAATGAGAGAAATGTTGCTATGAATTACCTTTAATAACAATGTAAATCCAACAGGATTGTGTAGTGAATTTCACATGAAATCCACACTGTAATCGTTACCTGACTTTTCATGTAATTTTTATATGGGGATTTTTCCCCGTGCACTACGAATATTTTCTAGCGATCCACTTTTTCCCTAAATTGATAGTAATTTTTCTACACGCTGATAAATTCTTTCTAAATAATAATAGACCCGGTCTTTCCGTGTATACCGTGACCCGCGTTCCCTCGCTCCCGTCTAACGAACCTTGGTTCTCCGCCGAGCAAGAGGCATTAAAAGGGGGTTAATTAATCAATTAACAATACTTAAAATTATCAATGCGAATTAATTGTCAGTGGAACGTCACATATAATATAACATCTCATATCATCATCATATATCATTCTACATGATTATATATGGCGAATTCTATAATCATAAACCTACAATCATTAGACACAAATTGGTCAATTTTAATTAAACTTGATAGAACCCGATTCAACCCAGTGGGTTGGGTTTGGAAGAAAAAACTATGGTTTTGCCAACCTTAACCACAAAAAATCTGAGATTCAAAATGTAACTAATTTCTTCCAAAAGTCTGCCCTACCCGATGCACTGTTAGAAAAATCAATACAAAACTTCATAACACGAATAAGGTTGGTGTACCAGTGCCTGACCCTGTAGCAGTAGCTGACTTCTTATGTATGGATACAATTTAATAAGCCAAGTATTAATTATTTGTGAAATTTTTCTGCATTAAAACTTGTGGAATGTTTTGAAAAATGAAATTTCAATGAATATTTGATAAATGATAAATTTTTGGCCCATGGAATTGAATTGATACACGAAGGGTCAGCTACTCGTGCAGGGTCAGGCTTTGGTACACTTACCTTACGAAGTTTTTTTTATGTATCAGTGTTACGAAATTTTGTATCATGTCAACAAATGTGGTCATATCTGTTTGTATCATTATTATAAAATTTAGAATCAGTTTTGAAATAAAATTTCGTATCATAGCGTGTTACATAATTCAATATCATTTTGATACAAAATTTTGTATTATTTTTGACAATGTGGATACAGACCTCTAAGGTCATGGAACAAGCGAAAAATATATTTCCTGATTTACAGACGTATGTAAAAGTCGTTGCTGCAAACCCTCCTAACTTGAAGAATTTTGACACGGTTGTTCATTGGATGCTAAATTAGATTTCATGATGACAATTCCCACGGAGTTATAGAAAAGTTTTTCGTTCACTATCAAAACGATAAAATAGGTATTATTACTTCTTCTGCACCATGATTCTAGTTCATCATGTCCAAGTCTTCAATGTCCCGTATCATTAAGCCAGATTCATCTTCAAACGTTGGGAACGCTGAAGTGTTACTTAATATCGATTTAACAAATAACAATAATTTATGTGTCATTTCGAAAGTTAAGATCAAGTTTGCCGCTTGAACGACTTTGAAAAATTGTAAATACTTGAAGAGAAAACATGTTTTGGAGTTGAAAATGGGTTGTCCAAATTTGAATTTAGAAGTCATATTCCTGGAGTTTCATTCAAACTTCAGCAACATTGTGAAGTCAGAAAAAAATTGAGCGGTACACGAAAATTTTATGGTGGTAAAAATATTGCAGCCGTGGGATATACTTTATTGTGGCGGAAAGAACCATGAGTATGCGACAGATTACGACAACTTTTTTTGAAGTCAATATGTGGGATAATAGGAACCCTAATAGAAATTTTGGATGAGGAAATAACAGGGCCTGACGAGGCATGCCTGATTTCCTATCAGGTCCCCATCAGGTTTCCTTACGGTTTTCCCCATTTCGCTCGATTTTATGAAAATCTTATCCGAACCCTATTGTACCCCAGCGTTACAAGCCTATTTGAATCCTGATAGGGAAAACGGATAAGTCCCTTGTAAGGGCCTCATAAGATTTTCCTTATCAAAAATAGGGAATGCCTGATCAAATTTCTACTAAGGAAAATACAAAGTTATAGTTTCTATCGTCATAATCGGGTATATCAACCGTCACGATACTGCGTCTACTAATCTTTAATATAAACTTTTCCTTGTGCAAGTGTTCACTTTCTATTCGATTTGCAAGAGGTATCACTCGATTATTACCATACATTATGCAAATGCCTCATGCTGCAAAATTGCGATTACATGTGTCATTAGAGGAATTAATGAATTTGAATCCAATTAGCGTAACTCAAGCCAAATGTATTTAACTTCAGTATATGTGGCTATCATAAGTCGAAGAAATGTCAATGAATTCAAGAATTTTTATCGAAACAAGAATAGAATATACAGTAAAAAAAATTCCGTCATTGTGTAAAAAAGAAGTACGTGTTAGAATTCAAGTGTTGAATATTTAACACTTTTGTGTGTTCATTTAACACACTGATCAAATGCTGTTCGATCGATTCATTTTCAACACATTAAAATGTTATTCGAGTTCAAATTAACACTTTATAAGTGTCACTCTGGAATCAACACACATTGAGTGTGAAGAAAAATGGTCAACATTGGCTTGTGTGTTGAATTTGACGAACAATTTTTTACTGTGTACATAACTTTCAGATGAAAATATGCATTCAAAACAAGACTTCACTCAGAGAAAAAAAGTTGCTGAAACAGCAAACCTCGAAGATTTGCTTTGCTGATATGGCAAAACTTGTTGCTGAATTAGCAAATAATTTGCTGTCACAGCAAAAATCTTGCTCTTTTAACAAGCGCTTGCCATTCAGCAATCCGAGATTGTAGATATACAGACAACTAGGAAATTTTGCTGAATTAGCAAATATCTTGCTAAAATAGCAGAATTTTTGCTGTAACAGCAACCGTTTTGCTAATTTAGCAAAGCAGATTTTTCGAAATCGCTTTGTCAGCAAGAATTTTTCTCTGCGTGTTCTCATGATGGTATGAATTTTATTTCAAGACTTTTAATTTTGTTTCGAGGACATGCAGCCGCAGGAAAAAGGTCCTCTTCCAATGAGGAATTTCTTGTTGCAAATTTATAAAAACAGAGTTCAATAGCTCAGAAGTCTGCATTCAGAGAAACTCCTTTAGTTACAGTAACCAAAACATCCCAACTAAATATTCTTATAGAACTACTGAAAATTTGATTGATTCAACCAGGAGAGGATACTCTATAGTTGATATAATTAAACTTGTTTTTGAATACTTTCCTTTCTTCCACACGTATAGAATGCGTGAGTCAAAATTGTCAAAATTGCCGCTTTAAATTGTGCAATTTGGATCGCCGGCAGTCTAAAAACTAAAATTGATCTCGAGTACGTATTTTTCTCTACAATGTCAATGCTATGCAGCGTTGCCAGTATTCCCTAGAAAAATCTTCAGCATCTGATGATTGGTTATTTCTTGTACAACCGGCCAATCATATTTACAATTTGAAAAGAAATGACCAATGCCAAAAAATCTGAAGATTTTTCTAGGGAATACTGGCATCACTGATGCTATGTTCACAAGACATTAACTCTTACGCAGAAATGTAGTGAAAAGCATTGCTATGGGTCATAAATTAGAATCAAACGATATAATTTCCCTGGTCGACATTGCGACAAGAGTGGATAAAATATTGAAGAATAAGACAACAATGGATACCAGTGTAATTTTTATTCAACCTACTCTATACGATTTCTATGGATTATTATTTAGGTTATAATTTTGTACCAGGGTTGCAAAAAATCAGAATTTTTTTTTACAAAAAAAAACAGGTTTTTAGGCACTCGTTTGGTTTAAACCTGGTTTTTTTGGTATTGAGTTTAGTTTTTCCAACCTGAACAAGGAATTTTTGATTCTCAAAGTTGTAGGGTTTTTTTTTATAACTATAAGTTTCAATTCTCACTAATGAACAAATTAGACCATTCACATACAGAACGGACAGTGCCTTATTGGAGTAAAAAAAACTCACTTCTGATCTAAAGCTCAAAACCTGAAGGTATTTGGATATGTATTTTGAACAATTTATGTAGTATAAATTAGTTTTATATTACTTTGGGAGGCAGAAATTATAAACATCGGTATCACAATACTTTAATACTACATTTTCATCCATCTCGGTATGTAGCTTACAGTTTGATGTTTCGATTTTAACCCCATTGAAGGGAATCGACCACCATCGTCAAGAATCACAGCACATTTCGTCAGTCGAGTCCCGTGGACCCATGTATACAGTATGAGGGGTAAAAAAATATGTATACAATTTCAGGGTAATCCATTTAGGGGCAATAGAAGCAAGTGACGTAGTAAAATTTACCCTAGGTGAAAAAGTTTGTGTAGAATTTCATGTCAAAATTTGATTCTCTGCAAAATGTATGGAATTTTTATAGAATTTCCACCAAATCATGTGTTTTTACATAAATTTTCTATGGAATTTCTATAAAAATCCATACATTTTGCATAAAGCCAAATCTTGACATGAAATTCTATAGAATTTTTTCACATAGGACGTTTTTGTTATACTTCAATAAGTTACTCTGGAAAATTACTGGTTTTTACTCTGGAAACCTGGGGTTCTCAGGGAATTTCTCGGAAGCTACTTTGTCGTCACCCTGAATCAAGTAATTTCGGTCTCAATCTTTGGTTACATCGTATAATACAAATTAGTAAGTAATACTGGAAAAAATAGTTGAGACATTACTTTACTAATTTTTTTCAATAGATAACGACAACTAATACTTTTTCCAGCGTATCCAGGACTATGTTTTATCTATGGGGAGTATGCGAAATATTGAAATCACAAACTCTGTGGTTGGTGAATTCAAAAACTCTGCACCTGAAACAGAAAAAGCTCTGAAACAAAAGAAAAAAATGAAGATGAAGTCACTCATACATGAATTTTGAGAGGACATTCCAATGTGATGGGTTGAAAAATTCGAATTTTTTTTTGAAGATTTTTCGATGGTTGTTACTTATAAAATTGATATCCTACACTCGGTTGAGGTGTTGTCTTGTGGCGCTTCAAAAAAGAGGCTCCAACGGTGCACGTTCGAGTTTTGTAACAGTTTTATGGATTAACTTGTGGAGATAATTTCTCAAGAACGACCAATCGTTTCGACTTCAAATTTGATCACGGTATTTAGTATTATCATGGCTATCGTCCGTGCCTCAACCTTGTTGATATTTTGATTTCAACTTATAATTTCACCTGATTTACGACGCAAACAAGTGTTCTTTTTTTACACTCTCGCAAGGACCGCCGCTATTTTGTTAATTTTTGGTGCTCTCTAAATTCTTTGGAGTGAATATTCACTCTTCAAAGAATCAAAATACTGCAACTCTAGAACGAAGTGGGAGCTCAACTCTTGAAGAGTGAAATTTCACTCTTTGAGAGTCAATATTCACTCTTTTTTTTCCTAAGAGTGAGTTTTTCACTCCAAACACCAGAGTTGATTTCCACTCTTATAGAGTGAAAATTCACTCTTTCGGAGTTGCAGTATTTTCACTCCAAGGAATTTAGAGAGTGAAATAAAATAATTGAGGTACGGACGATAGGAAGGCCGGAATCATCCCCGCAAACAAAATTTTTTTTTCAACACTCGTACTTTATATCATAAGTATATAAATAAATATTTTTCATGGGCAACAAAAATCTTTTTCAACTCTCTTTGACCCAAGCAGCAATAGGAGTTCAAAGTACACTGTAAAAAATAATCGGAAATTTCCTGTGTACATCAACCGGAAAATTCCAATCACTGATTAGGAAATCAATTTCCGGAACGTTTATATGAAAATTCCCATACATTTATTTGAAAACTCTAAACTTTATGGGATTTTTCCCAACATTTCACAGTAAATTTCCGGACAAGTTGGGAAAATTGTCAACGCATGTATGTGTTAATTACTTCACATAAATATATAGGAATTTTCCGATAAAATTTTTTACAGTGTATATACGAAATAGAAACGCTGATAGAATGTACGAATGAGATACAAAGAACATATAATGAACGTTCATAGAATATTTGGATGAGACTGTTTTTAATATACTTAGAACGTATATACACAGTACATTCAAAATGTACGACGTTCAATTAAAGTATCGTCGTATATTCGATTACATACGTTTGATGAATATGCATAGCACCTATGAAACGGTCTCATTGAAATGTGCATAGAACATATTCCGAATATCCGAAGGACGCTCATAGTATATTCTGGTGCTACTTGGGGATCATACCTTTGAGGGGAAAGAAAGTTTATTCGATTATGTTCAATAGCTCCCCAAGGAAGAAAACTCTGCCAATTGGCACATGGCTTTCTCGTTTGTGTTGAAAAGAAATACACTCAGAAAAATTATCTATTATAAATTACTAGACTCGCTAGTATATTGAGGATATACATGCATTTTAAAGTTATATACCAAACATTCTCATCAAAAGCATCAAACTTTCTATTATAAAATGTCATTATCTTACCATTAACTCCCAGAAAGTCTGGTACTTTTGAAGAGAATGCTTGGTATATAACTTCAAAATGCAAGTATATCCGCAATATACTAGCGAGTCCAGTAATTTATAATAGACAATTGTTCTCCGTGTACATGTTTTCTTTCCCTCTCCCGTTTTTCTTAGAGAATCAGGTTGAAATTCATATAGAACTGCGATCCACACTGCATGAAGCTGTGGTGAAAATTTCATGAAAACTGGACCATAGGAATGGAAGTTATTCGCATGTTAACGATGTTTACGAAATTTCCAAATTTTGTTTCGAAGCTCAGTACTTACCACTTTCTTCCTTCAATTCCGATTTGTTTGAAATTCACAACATACAACTAACTCCCCGTAAACTGATTATACTATAAGTTTCATGGCAGGGCATATTTTAAGGGGCAGTTGTAACCAAAAAATTCGTTCTACAAGAAAACGGTTAGTTCTAAAACGTGAAAAGGATCCATGTATACTGTAAAATAATAATTTTACTGATCGTTTTTACCTTTTGGGACCAATCGTTTCCTTGTAAAACTAAATTGTTAGTTACAACTGCCCTCTTAGATTATGCCCTGTTTCATGGCATTTGGATGATACCGACATGGGGAAGGCATGCTCTCAAAATATTGTCAAATAATGTGAATCGTGGAACAAAAATTTTCCACAGTTTTCGATCGATTAGGATAAAACTCATATGGGACCACTATCGGATGGTCAATAAAACGTGGGATAAGCTTCATTGCAATCGGATAATAGGAAGCGGAGATATACGCGTTTGCGAAATCACGATTTTTCGAAAAATTTCTCCTCACCCCTACCGTTCTTCTGTAACGATAAGGTTGAAACTTATATGGAACCACTATCAACACTACACATGACTCTGGTGAAAATTTTATTACGATCGAATAATACGAACGGAAGATATATACGTTCGCAAATTTGTTACATACACACAGACAAACAAACAGACAAAAAGGAACCTGATTTATTCTTCTATGGAAGTGAAATTTTAACTGCAATAGAGTGAAGATTCACTCTCACAAAGTGGAATTTCTATTGTTGTCGGAATTGCTGTCTTTTCATTCTTCAAGGGGAGGTTCTCATCAAGCGAATTCCGAAATAAGGTGATTCCATCGAATTTTTTCTTCAAGGTAGTTCTCCGGGAGAATTCAGGATCAAATTAGAAAAATTATTGTCAAGCAGAGCACCAAGATCGAAGGGATTCGATAATCATATTCGTTTGGGACTTATATTCTTATTTATGACAACAAAAAGAACCAACTCGAAGTATAAATCAACAACCTTGTAACAACAACGCAGAATTTGACATGGTTTTTTTCTTAAAAAATTTCTATTTTCGATCCGTTTAAGACTTATAAGAGCTCATTTTGTTCCTTGTGAGATTTAAAAAACCTTTACCATGGGAATTTTTTTATATGAGTGATCATGACACTGTCACACGCTTTTGTTTATTAATAGTAAAATACATTCCTATGAACAAAAGCGTGTGACAGTGTCATGATCACTCATATAAAAAAATTCCCATGGTAAAGGGTTTTTAAATCTGACAAGGAACAAAATGAGCCCTTATAAGTCATAAACGGATCAAAAATAAAAATTTTTCAAGAAAAAAACCATGTCAAATTTCGCATTGTTGTTACAAGGTTGTTGATTTATACTTCGAGTTGGTTTTTTTTGTTGTCATAAATAAGGATATAAATCCCAACGAATATGATTATCGAATCCCTTCGACCTTGGTGCTCTGCTTGACAATAATTTTTCTAATTTGATCCTGAATTCTCCCGGAGAACTACCTTAACAGGATATCAATGTCGTAAAACTAGTCAAACAATATGGTTTAGTTTCATGGTTCGTTCTCTGAATAGTGTCGTATGGTGTCTTCCTCGCTCTATCAAAGGTACACTGAGAACCCAATTTCTTAGACTGGAAAAGAATTTTCTTTCCCCTTATTCTAACGAATCTTTCTTTCAATGAGAAAAGTTACCATCAAATTGCCACAAAAAATCTTCCAATCGAAACAGAAAATATATTTCTCCTCGAATTCGAGGAATGGAATTCAATGACAAATTTTTCCGTTGAAATTAATTATTTTTTCCATTGGAAACACGATTTATCAGAATGAGGGCAAAAAAATTGTCTTCGAGTCTAAGAAATTGGATCCTCAATGTAGGCATTCGAGCGTCAAAGAGGGTCCGGGGCACTGTTCGGAATAATCAAAATGGTTTTTTTTGAGTAGAAGAAAATCGTTGCACCCCTGCAAATGATAGTATCAGGTAAGAATACTTATCGCACGTTCGAATAATACCGGGCTTGTTGTTTCTTCAAATGCGATACCGATCAAGTAAGAATTCCGCGTAACATATGTTGATGTTGTGAAATTCCCTAACATCAAATCTTCAGCGGACTTGTTCTCAGTGGACTTGCCAGAAATTATAAATAACGGAATTCGCTCAGGATTAGTATTATGGAGTAGGTCACGCGCGATATAGACAACAACGTCATCGACGGTTATGTTGTTTCTAGTTATGATTGATGTAAACGAATATTTTATTCGAAGAAGAGAGCAATCTCACGGGGATTTGAGAACTCGACATGAATATTTTATGGAAAATAAAATACGATTATTCACCCAATATTATTTATCGTCACATCAATTCGTGGGAAATTTCATATCTCTCATCTTCAATTCCAGTTGACGGATGAAATGGTGTTACAAAATTGCATTCTTCTTCATTTTCAGAGTATCAAATCGTGACATATTCTCTCAAAAATGAAAACGATCTGTTTTTCTGAAATCATAATTCTCGGTAATGCTATACCAGATGGTTGTTTTCTCCCTTATCTTTCGCTCGTGTTTTCCACCGGATGAAGACAGTCTTAGGTTTGATGTATTCAAGAATCGTGTAAAATGAGTTGTCTATGGAACTGGAATCGAAATAGAATCGTTATCTGTTAGCTCGTTGGATTATCCTTTTTACTTGCTTCTACTTGTGAACATGGTAGCGCATCATCGAGTGCTCATAATCTGTAATCTTGAACAGAGAATGTTAATTGGTTATGCAGTTGAAGAGTTTATTAGGGTCGAAACAAATATCTCTTTGACGTGAATCCCAATTTGATATATATGAAAGCCTCTGGACAATGGAAGAATCATTCAATTTTTAGGCTATATTACATCAAATTAAACTTTTGATGTGACATATGATCACAAATCGCTCACTTAGTAAGGTATATTTCATTCTAAATGTAACAAACTTCATCACGAAGGGATCGAGCGATCCTAGTTTCGATAACGATACCTCACGACTCATTACTCAGCGTGATCAACCAGATTAAATTTCACGACCCACTAAGGGGAATTTAACGATACACTTTTTCTCACAATTGTCTTTATCTTGATATTTGTTTTTTGTTTTCATGATTTTCTGTTCCATATCAAATTGCATATCATATAATGTAAATAATTCATTTACCTTTTTTTAGCGACACGATCGTTACAGTTGAGATGATAATCAGCTCTGGGAATACTCGAAATATTCGATCAACGCGATACATTGAATTATCAATCCTGGGATTTTTTTGTGATTTTTAATACAAGGAACAGTCATTCTTTGAATCAAGCTTCATTTCATAGAGCTGGAAATTTATCTCATAAAAATCAAAGATGATGCGATTAGATTTAGTGAATTTGAGTGAACAAATATCAACGGGATTTTCTTCTTAAAGTTGGAAAGATTGTTCTTTCTTCGAAGTATAACAATAATATTTTTCTTATCATGTTCTTTTGAAAATCTTCTTTCAAGAATGTCAAATGAATGAATTAAATGTGATGTTTAGTAGAATATATTAATTAATACTGTTTATTTATTCATTCCAGTGGGCTAAAGAAGCGGCTGAAGCTGAGCGTTTGGAGAAGATGTTGAAAATAGAGAATGAGGAGAATTCAGCGGAAAACGATCTCGCCGTAGCTATTCAAAATCGTAATAGAGCTCGAGCCAGCCAAGCCGACAACTTTTTCGACTCTCTCATCAACAAATATGCAAACAGATCTGCTAAATCACCTAAGAAGGGAACTCCGAAGAAGAAAACCTCTAAAACACCGAATAAATCTAAGACAAGGGCTTCAAAATAGATGGAATTGTATATGAAATCATCAGTCCCTCATTTTCATACCTGAATTTTCAATTTTCTCATCCCAGTTGACAATACTTCCGTTGATCCCCTTCTCGCTGTATATTCATAGTTCACGTATAACTATTGCATTACAAATTTCATCTAATAATTTTTAATTTCTCGCTTTTAAGCATGTCATGTTTAAAACTGTGATCGATTCTATTATCTACCTTTCTGAATGATTGATATTTATTTTTGATATATTTATGTGGATATATTCTCGTTGAGTCTTGTTATCAGGAAAGAATAAAAAAAGCACCTTGAAATTTCTGTATGCAAACTCTAAAAGGAAGAATGAGAATTCCACTCTTTTGAGAGCGCAATTTTCATTCCTAGACATTCAGAGAGAGAGTCAATAAAATTAATGTACTTTAAAATATGGTTTCAATTTTGATTATTCAAACCGGTGACAAATTAGATCATTCCGTACTCTCCATTCAGATATAGATACATTAGTTCAAATTTTCTTCTAAATTTCTTCATACTTTTATATTTGATAAATCATCGTTTCAATTTGAAGTAACATATTCATATCTTGATAACCTGATAAGGTATAAAAAGAACTTAATAAACATGAAACAAAATTCAAATTCTCTCTTTTCCATTATATTTTTTCGATATATTCGTAAATGAATCATGAATCGTTTGTTCTTTCACGTGACATTTTATCAGCTCGATAATTTAATGTTTTCATTAGAATAATAAAATTATTGATAAATTTGTGGGTATATGTAATTTTGAATAAAACTACCTGCTTAAATCGATAAAACTATTGAACTATCCGTCGTTAGAAGTTGGTTTGCCGACAGAGGATAAAATCCCTACTTGACTACGCGCACATGATAAAGTCACAGAGGATTATAGATCCCTACCGATGTGCGGATAAATTTGTTTTTTTTTTCTATGATCCGTGCTCCGATGATAACACACCGTCCATAATAAAACATTTTCTAAATTCTACAATGGAAAACAAATTTGTAATCCAACACAGGAGAATATTATTTTTGTAATTATTAATATTATTCGAACACTGTTTCTCCTTTTGTCAATTATACAATTGAATAAAAAATACATATTAGAAACTTCATTTTGAACTTTGTTGTTCTGAATTTGAAATAGAATATCATTTCTTTGAAAGCTCTGTATTTTTGATTATTCTAATTTCGAGGATTAGTCGCGCATTTATGATATTAATTTTATATAATTATTATAACGAAACTATATTCTTGATAACAGTTAAGGTATGTTCGAAATCTATATAAAAGTGGTGAATAAATTCAGTGGAGTGTGTTTCAAAACTATTCTAGTTCTAGACTATTGAGAATTTTTTTCTATTGAACAGAGAATAGTTTTGCAAATCTGTATTGAAATTACACAGTGTTTATTCGACGTAAATTGGAAAGAAGTTGTAAATTTCAGAGAGATCATTCAGAAACTGAAAGCGATGAACTTATGAATGAACCGAATAGTTATTCATCGATGAGTGAAACTGAATGTTATCCATCTGATATATTATTTCTCTAGAATAAGTCAGCTATAATGAAAGAAATGAGGAAAAGAAGTTGGAGGAGTCTTCAATGTTTTACATTCTGGTCCATTCAGTCGTATTTGTGTGCGTGTCACCCGACGTGTAGCGCATTGTCCCTCGGACCAAACCAGACGTAACACGAGACTGATCGTGAGTGAGTGGCTGACCATACGAGTGTATATTGTTCGTATATATGTATACAATATATGTATATTATTTTAGAGGCGGTCATTTATGATGCACGATACACAAGCAACTTATACCAACATCTATGTCGAAAATATCCAAACGTGAATGAACAAGTTTGTAGATTATCTTAGATAATATCTCTCGTTTCTTCTACTGTTTTTAGAACTCCTTGGAAGTAGAAATCAAAATAGATTTTTCTCTGTTATAGTAAGCTCTGGAAGTTCAGAGAATTTGACCCTATGTTTTTGATACACTTGATTCTGAATTTTACTTGAATTGTGCCTGATAAATTTCTTGAGAAGTATAGAAGAAGTCCAGCAGAAGCTCATCAAGGAATTCGCAACTGTGATCAAAAGAAGAAGAAAACGGCTGTTCAGATCAACAGCCGAGAATTTCAAGTCATGCTTTTACAGCATGATTAGAAGTTGAACTTCAACATCTCATTTGAATTTTGAAAAGCAGCAAACAATTGATTCTTTGTGAATCTGTAGATACACAACTCTTCTCATCGACAACACTTTTTTATCCACGTTTATACCACGAACATCCGTAGTATCACCTCATTCAAAGTGTGCTACTTGTATGGTCAATGCATATTCATGGACCGTTTGAATGATTCTTACGTTGCACGGCAAACTTGTTTTCTGCTACAAACTACAAGGCAAGAGAAAAAGAAGTAACGTGAAGGTGATGTGTGATATTAAACTATTGCTATAACATACCTCGTTAAGTATCGAGACGAGGCTAAGAGGAAGAGAAGTTGTATTAGGATGAAATGAGACAAAGACGTACTAGGACCGTGTAACACCATAACGAAACACTACGGAACGAAGAAGAAAAGACGGAGGTGGCAGAGTGGTTGGTAGTAGGGTGATGGCAGGGAAGGCAGGAGAAGAAGAAGAGGAAGAAGAAGAAGCAGAAGAAGGAAACGGAGGATGAGGAGAGATGGTGAAGGAGCAAGCCACACTGGACGATGAAGAGGGGGAGGGGGAGAGCGACATTCCAGAAGGCGGCGGCGGCGGTGGTTCTCGTGGGAAACCAAAGAGAAAGAGAGGAAAGAAAAAGGTGGAAAGAAAAAAAAAAGAGTGATCACATAACAAAGAATATTCTATAGATAAATGTTACCATCTTTTATAAGATAACGTATGGTGCATGGAAATTGTCGAATTTTTACGGAATTTCAAAGCTCTTGAGGATTTGTGCATGAAGATTTCATATACCCTTGAAAAGAGACAAACATTCTTATTCAATATGGTATCGATTCGTTCATTGCAATATCGTATTTAGCTGAGTGGGTTTAATTACTGCACCGCTCTGGTTGGACCCCTTGGCTTTTTGGCAAATTTTAACGAAAGAGAAATAATTCGGTGAGGTTCGATAGGCTGTTTCCATAGAAAGCACGCAGTTTTATTTGATTTGATGGGTTTGTTTAACTATAGAGGTCATTGATAGCCGCAAACAGGTTACGTTGCATGCTTGCAGGTTATCGCATGCTTTGTTTCTATTCTCAATACCTGAGATGAACTGTACCGTGTGTATTTTGATGAGCATTTTTTTTAGGGATAGCTTTCTGGAATATTGTAGTATTGCATTCTCTTCTGACACTATAATTAGGAGGTAACTCTTACGTTTCTCAGTTTTCTAATATTATGTTTTAGATAGTACAAGTTGATTGAAAAGTTTTGAAAGCAAAATTGAAAGAATGTGTATTTTTTGATGAAATGATTTTTTTTATTCAATATAGTCTCCCTCAACTTCAACACACTTATTCCAACGATCCTCCAATAATTTTATACCATCTCTGTAATGATTTTCCGGAAGCTCCGCAAAATACTGTTCTACAGCTGCAATAGCTTCTTCATTCGACGAAAAACGCTCTCCACGAAGGAATTGTTTCAAATTTCTGAAGAGGTAATAGTCGGAGGGAGCCAAATCTGGTGAATACGGTGGGTGTTCAAGCAATTCGTACTTCAATTCGTTCAGCTAAGCCATCGCCAAAACACTTGTGTGAACACGTGCATTGTCTTGATGAAAAATGATTTTTTTCTTCCGTAAACTGGGTTTTTTTTTACGAATTTTTTCATCCAACTGGTCCAAAAGGTTGCAATAATATTCAGAGTCAATTGTTTTACCTTTTTCGAGATAATCAATCAACAAAATCCCTTTTGCGTCCCAAAAAGCCGATGCTAAAACCTCTTTTGCCGATCGTTCTGACTTCACCCGTTTTGGAGCTGAACAACTAGCTTCGGTCCACTGTAAACGTTCTTGTTTCAGTTTAGGATCATGATGGTAGATCCAAGTCTCGTCCACAGTTACGAAACGACGCAAAAAATCGGTCTTATTCTGCTCAAAACGCTCCAAATTACGCTGAGAAATTTGTTTTCGATTCAGTTTTTGTTGAATTGTCAACGAATGCGGCACTAACTTTCCAAAAAGCTTTTTCATATGTAATTCTTCGTGTAAAATATGGAGTACTCGTTCATCCCAGATGCCTATGGTATCAGCAATTTCACGCTTAGTCAAACTCGGATTTTTACAAACAATATCATAGACTTGCTCAATGATGTCTGATTTCGTTGCACTTTTTGGACGTCCATTACGTGATTGATCTTCAACGCTTGTACGACCACGTTTAAACTCTAAAACCCATCGATGTGCAGTTGGAAATGAAGGAGCATTTATATATATATATTATGAAGCATTCAATTCAATGCAAAAATTCATCACTTGTAGCAAATAAATCATTAGGTGTATGACTTAATTTTTCATTTTTGCTCCATCGAGTTGGAGATCCTCTTTAAAATTCGAATATCGGGCCCCCTTTTGCGGTTTTAAAGAGTGAACTTGAGAGTTTCTTATACACTATACCTATATCATACCTGCGAGGGCTGCATAACATCACAAAACAATAGTATATACGATGGCGACTGATAAGCAAATCATTCGGCCCTGCATTCTCTACGAGTTCCAACAAGGAAGAAAGCCATTGAAGCGTGCAATTCGATTTGTTCTACTCTCGGTGATGATGTTGTGTCTTACGATGCGTGTAAATATTGGTATAGACGATTGACGAATAGTGATTTCGATCTCAGGGATCGGGAAGGTCCTGGGCAAGCTCCGAAATTTCAAGATGCTGAATTGTAAAGATTACTCAACGAAAACTCAATGCAAATCCAAAAACAGCTCACAGTTCTCCAAACGATCACACGCGATGGGAAAAATACAAAAGATAGGAAAATGCGTGTCGCGCGAATTAACCGAACTGAACCTTGATCAACGAATGAATACGTGCCTTCCGCTGCTCGTCAAGCACAAAAAGAAGAATCTGTTGTGGAGAATTGTGATGGAAGATAGAAAACATATCCTTTTTTGCTAACTTCGAACGCAAAGAATCATGAGGGGATTTTTCCACTCGTCAACAAATCCACTTGACGAAGGTTCTCCTCTGCATCTGCTGGGATATGAAGGGTGAACTCTATTAAGGACTTCTGGAAACGGGTTAAACAGTTACTGTAGAACGCTGTAGCCGACAATTAAACAAATTGCACGACATTCTTGATGAGGAGAGGCCGATTGCGCTACTCAGCAAATCATTTTGAACTTGGGCTGGGGAGTTCCCAGCCAGGAATGTGACTCTTTGGCATTTTACGTCCTGCCTGGGGCTAAGAATAATAACAAATGATCAGATGGGATTCAACCAGCCCTTTCTCTACCCTGAGAAGAGAAGTTAAGTTGTTGTGATTGAAGATTTAGTGGATTACGATTTCAAATAAGAAATTTAGGTGTATCAACTACATATCGGTACCTTCGACTAAAAATGTTTGTCCAAAAAAACAATATTTTAGTTCAGGCAACTTAAATTTTCTGTTCGATATCGTTTTTAGTTACTGCGAAGAGATGTTACTGAGTTTGCTCAGCGTACAAATAACAATGATGAAAAGCTTTGATTGGCCCTTCCCTGGTGAAAAAGACCCCTCAAATCCTATTTGAACAAAAATAAATAACGGAGAATGAAGGTATGCCACCTCGTCAGTTCCACCTCATCCCCTATTAACATTTTTGTAGTCCAAAATAAGCGGAATTCATCAGAAAAATATGTGAGAGATCATGAAATCGAATTACTTTGTTCATTATTCGAGCCTTAGAATAAAAATCAATCATAAACATATTCAAAGAGGAATGCATTTGAATTTCATCATATGCGAACTCAAATGATTTTTTCATTAATATGTTTTCCAGAGAGTTGTACTTTGAATCAATTCAATGGCCACTTGGAATCGATTTTCAAATATCTCGTGTTGCCTCACGAAATAAAGGTTTACTTCTGCAGTTCAACACTGCGATAAGAACCCATTGTTGAGCTATACTCAGGCCCATTTATAATCCTGAAATCAGTTATTTTCTAACGCATGGACTGTAAAAAAAGTGACATCTTGTGATCGATGGGAGAAGGTGTCGGTTATTTCCATCCGTTTCTAAATCCTTCATAGTGCTCATATCCTTAATAAAGTTAGTCCTATGGAGACGGATGATGACAAATAAAAACTTATTCCGCGGTCCACGAGATGGCACTTTCGACGATTCATGATCCAAAATGAAAATAATGAATCCAAGAATTATAAATTTTAAATGATGGGTTCTTATCACAGTTCTGAACTTTGGAATCGGCCCTTTGTTTTTTGATAAAATTGTTTAATATCATTGGATACACATTTTATTTCTATAGAAATTGTTAAGCATTAACATTAGCGTTTCTTGGAATGAATTATTCATATTCCATGGAGAGAGGTTAAGTGATGAAATAAGGCATGGGATTCAATGAGCTTTCACATATTTTCCTATTGAATTTCAAACTTTTTGTTTTGATACAGGTAATGGGAAATAATGGGATAACTGACAAAAGCACACCTCATTTTCTATTACGTAATTTTTTTCTCGAAGGATTTAAGGGGTCTCTTTCGCCGCACTGTCAGAAATATCTGGAATTTTCTTCAATTACGTATATGAAATCAGGTTCATACACATTCTACATCAAATTTAATGTACAAAAACATGAAAAGACTATAGATTGTGCTATAGTTTACATTAAATTTAAAAGGACTAGAGCATGGAGAAGTGGAGGAGGGGAAAAGTCGAATTTTGCGCTAACCTTTCTCAAAAGGTACGTAATTAATACAAATTTGAATTAAATAATAATGAATTACGTACTTGGGATTGCGCATTGCCGCGCACTTTGAATTTTCCAATCATTTCTGAAGGCTACAAAATAAAATTGTGCAGATTTAACCTTTAAACTTCAACATATTTTGAAATTTTATTTTTGAGCCTTCAGAAATCATTGGGAAATTCAAATTGCACGACTGTACGCAATCCTAAATACATGATTCATTTCACCTACGTGATAGTTTGCGCAAAATTTGATCTGTCCCCTCTCCCGTTTCCCAATGCTCGAATCCCCTCAATATAAAATATGTATGAAACTGAATTCATGCACGTACTTGAAAAAAACTTCCAGAAAAAATCTCAAAATTAATGCAGGAATTCCTAACAGTGCAGGGTATAATACTTATTTTATTATTTTTTTATTACATTTATTGCATTTAAGGGTACGTCCTTTTTTGCCAGGGAGTAGGCTGCAATACTAAACTACTCATTGTTATATAATTACGAACTAAGCCATATCCGCTTTTGTGGTTTCGCAGGTGTAAATAATGAGAATGATAATAATAGACTTATATAACTAACTGTACAGTGATTTTAATACATGGATAAGGTCATCGAGCATTTTCGCTGATAATCGAATGAATTACATAATCTCATAGTCTATTCCGATAATGTAATGAGCGCAGCTGTATCATTTCGGTAACGTAACAAAATACCATTTTAAGTTCACTTCTACAGGTAAATCATCAAAAATATCAGTCATTGTGGTAGCGAATCAATACAATTTAGGTATTTATCTCTGAGGGGCTGATATATTGAACATCTACAGAATAAGTGCATAACATCCTCGTATTCCATCAGATTGCAAATTGAGCATAATTCTTTTGTTTTGATCGTATAAAACAATCCACGATGACGTAGGGGAAGTGCGCATAATTCGCACCATTGCTTAAATTGCACCACTGGCGTATCGGTGAAACGGAGATGCACACAATCCTTTACGCGAGTAAAACATGAACTTGAACTCCAATCCAGTTACCTCACTGAGTTTTGATTTGCTGATGCGCATTTTACTTTTGTTACAGCGAATTTTGTAAACTTGTCTGTTCTCAGGTTGATTTCTTGTGTTGATAAAACGTCAAGTTTATATTTCTCTATACGACAAGGAAAACTCTAAGGATATGATCTTAAAGTAGTTGATCTCAGTAATAAAATGTCTTAACTTTCAATCGGACACATTCCTCTTAATCCAAAATAATCTGGAGGCGTACACAGATGTATTAAATGTATATGGTGCAATTTAATCACCCAAAATGCAATTTAGGAAAAGATTGTCCATTTTCTCCCTGTCTGGTTATGGAATTATTATTGTATAAGTTGAGAGGAATTTTATGTGCATGAGATTTTTATTTTATCAATTTTTTATACCAAGAAATGGAGTCAGGTTCTTAAGTGGTGCAATATTGGCACACTTACCCTATCCTAAGTTCGAAATTGTTGGCTAGTCTACAATTATTGATCGCAACACGTTGCCAATCCAATGGGCAGCAATAATTTGGATAATTTACAGACGTTGGGGATGATTCGCAATTGAAGATATTTTGAAGGAAGGAGGAACCCCTATATCTAGACATGTCTTCTTGCCACAGCGAGATCGCTATTGCTCGAAAGAACGCTTCTTTTTTATCTTTCAACGTGGATGCATCTAACTGGCACCATACCTCCTCAAATTCAAATTGACAAACGCAGGAACGGAATTGGGCTGCCCAGTTAAGAGTCTTGTCGCAAGCAGGAGACAATACTAGTTCACACAGTCTATCGAAACAGAGCCTGGGTTATCGATGTGGTGACATTTCAAGTAACTTTTGTAACCAGCTCCAAACTAGTTTCATGCCTTTATGGAATAATGGTAGCAGTCCACATTCCAGCCTTAAACTGTATCCTGGGGTACTTCTTGGTAAAGCGAAAAGTTTTTTAAAGAACTCTATTTGAATGATTTCTATTTTGTCACCATACCGTAATCCCCAAGCGGGGAAGTTGTACAGCAGAACCGATAAAATCATAGTGTCATATAGTTTGAGTTTCGTGGACCAAGAGTCTGATTTACTTGAGGTAAGCATTGGAAGAATTGCCCCCATTGCTTGTCTCGCTTTCCTTATGGCAGTATCAGCTGCACCTATCGCAGGGTATAATACTGTCTTAACTACTTCACTTCAAAAAAAAATATTTTCTGTTACTCTTTGAGGATTGCAAATGAAGCAGCCTAAAAATCTAAAACTTGGAAGCTCGAAAGCTAAATGACTATTTTCACCTTAGCGACAAATCATTAGTACTCAGAATTGCTTGATTCACTGCTTACGTAGCTTATACTTTGTTTTTCTCTGTGAAATGATAATTCGAACATAAGACTTGAATTGATCCCCTTATTCAACGTGATATATAGTAAGTGATCAATCATATAACTTCTCATTGCAACTCAGTTATATTCTGTAGATTAAGCATTTTTTTTCTTGAGATAAAATCATTGGGTAACTGTGTCCTTTTATCATTTGATACATAGGGTATCAGGGTTTTATTAATGGCATTTGCGTATCATATATCAAACCATATTCCAACGCTCGGTATACAAATATTAATTGATAAAACATATAATTACAACGGATCAAATGAATTCAACTTAGATGATTAACAGAAAAATATTATGAAGCAAAATAAAATAATAATAAATACAAGCTATAATTATCATCCAAAGATACAGAAGTAGATTCGAAGTATTGATTGTCAATAAATGGTAATAAATATTCATAATGTGATATTGCAGTTGAGATTATAATCTTTTGTTTGATGTTTCATAAAGGAAAAGAGTATCCAAGAGTACTCAACAGATCTAAATTTTGGCAAAAATCTCTACAAATCTGTTCATATCTACTTACATCTGAACATCTCAACTCATACAACAATCTTTGGAGTTTCCTGATATCCATTCACTCCCAAAGATTCCAATTTTGCAAGGAATCCAAAAAAATAAAGGAAAATTCGAAAAGATCTCTGGAGATCTCTGTGAATCACCGTAGATCTTTTATTGCCAAAATTACATCTGAAAAGATCTGCATATATGTATCTCAAGAGATCTACCTAGGTCTCAGTAGATCTAATCTTTTTTTCTCGGCTATAAAACTGCAGTCTATACTGTTTCAACTAATTTCCACTTCAAATTGTGTAGAATTGTTCTAGATGGGATTGAACTAAGGAATCAGTACGATAGATGAATTCATACTGGAAATTCTTACTCTTCACACTCTCTTTCTCTCTCTAATACATGAATTGTAGAGTGAGAAAGAAAAACATTGAGGGTGTTTTATTCTCTCTCGCTTATTTTATAAATTATCCTGAAAAGCATAACGTGCCACTGGAAAGTTTCATGGATCGTTTAGAAAACGTATCAGAGGCACATTTTGATTTCAAGATATCACTCTGACTGCGTCGATCTCGGGAGTGCTCGAGTAATCCCTGCAAAAAGTATGCATCCCTGGAAAAAAGAAACGATAGAAACCGGATAGAGAGGCAGATAAGAACGGATATATTCGGAATCATTTTCTGTTGGGTTTCCGACTCTTTCAATCGGGTTCTATCGTCTCCTTTTATCACGGAGTTCAATGAACATGGCAAGAGAGTAATTTGAGACATTCTATATTCCCTACAATTCTGCTGAAAAATTTATATATTCTATCGGTTAAAGACTGTCTTTCATATTCTTCACAGTGTTGTCTAAAATTTACATTAGCCATTCTCAAATCAACACGGAGAGAAAACATTTGCTGACGCAGCAAATCGAGGTATTATGTATAGAATAGCAAAATTTTCTGCTCACCTAGCTAAAAATTTGCTATAACAGCAATTGTGTTAGCTACGACAGCAATTTTTTAGCTGTGGCAGCAAAAAATGTTTGCTCCGCCAGTAAATTTTCAGTATTATATACAGAATAGCAAACAAATTTTGCTGCCACAGCCAAAAATTCGCTGTCGCAGCTAACAAGATTGTTGGAACAGCAAATAGTTTGCTGTCACAGCAAAAGGAACCCAGCAAAAGTAGATTTCGCTGCCACAGCGAATTCCTTCTTCTCCTTGAACAGTTCAATTTCTATGAGAATGGTTTCGACATTCATGTGCGTTTTTTTATAACGTGATCACCAATCTCATACTAAAGAGATGGTGTCTTGTTGACCCTCGTCAAAAGAACTCATTGAATCATGCCAAATCTCATTCATTTTCGTAGAATGTCTGGTCATAGCCAATTTAAATTAAATCTTTTCAGTCAGATTTGATTGGATTTAATGAGCTATTTTAATGGAAAACCCATCGAATCTTCCTAAATTTGATAGAAACCACGGCAACATTATTCTTGTCAGATCTCATATATTAAGTGTACAAGTTGAAACTCGGCTTTAAGTTGGTTCCATGAAACGGAATATTTGAACGCATCTAATTCGTCCGCCATTTTTGATATATGTGGGATGGACATTGCAGTTGTAATATCAGTCATTTTCAAGTAGTAATTTCCTGTGTATCAATTTTAAGAGATGGATTTCGATAAGCAACATTCACGCCATTGTATTCTATTCTGTTTTCAAATGGATAAAAATGCTGCTCAAGCTATGGAATTGATTAATACGACATTGGGTCAACATTCTGTGAGCCATGCAACAGTTAAAAAGTGGTTTACAAGATTTCGTAATGGGAATTTCAGTCTTGAGGACGATCCACGTCTAGGTGCAATCTAAAAATTTGAGAATAAAGAACCTGAAATTTTACTAAATGAAAATCCATGTCAAATTCAAGAAGAGCTTGCACAACAGTTAGGAGTCACTCGTCAAGCAATTTTACTTCGATTGCATGCATTGGGAAAAATACAGAAGCCCATGTGGAAATGGAAACATGCGCCGCTACTGGCTGAGTACTGTTGCCGGAGTTGCCAGTACTGGTAAATCCATAGCTGCCAGTATTGGGCCAGTTAAATTCACAGTACTGGAAAGCAGCCGAAATGATAACATCATTGTACATAAGGGCCAGAGGAACATTTACCATCGAATTGGTACCGATTTTCAATGCGAGCCAACTGTGGCGGAACTCTGGCTTGCAACAGGATCAGTTGTTTTGCCAGAGCTGGATGAAAAACGACAAGGAGTCGAAATGATGACATCCGATGTAGGAACTCGAATTTATCTCTTGTTAAGTAAATATATGGACGATTGTAGTGCGAGCTACTACAATTTTAGCTAATTTCACCGCAGGGAAAGTAGGATGCACTTCAGCTATGGTATCTTTCGCATCAGCTGTGTTATATTTCACATGCGTTGTTGTAAAATCAACTAAAATTGTGGTCGCTTGCACTAAATCCTCAATCATTCATATATTGATTCAATGATCTAAATTTTACAAGTTTTTTCCTTCAGTGTAAGATCGTGATTTTAATGCCATTCGACCACCGATTTTGTAGAAAGTCAGAGTCCTATCAATACTGGCACATTGCTGTCTTTCAAATATATTGGATGATTATATCAACTCTGGCCTAATGCTGGCAAGACTTCGGCCCACTACAACAGCCAAGTTGCTAAAATCGTGATTTTAACGCCAGTCGACTACCGATTTCGTAATCAGTCAGAATCTGATCAATACTGGCACATTGTCGTATATGGAACATATTGAATGCTAATACTAACTCTGGCTCAGTACTGGTGCAGTATTGTCTTGTCAAATCCACTATCCATTCCGTATTAGAACAACGTTGCATCGATACTGGTGTAGTATCGTCTTTTGTTCGCATTTCAACATCCAACTAACTCTGATTCGGTACTGGCACGGTTCCGTTTCTGTATGGTCTGAGTATTCTCCGAACATTATTAATTCAATACTGGCTGAAGACCCTCTGACCACGCAAGCCAGTACTGTCTGAAATCCGGCAAACATTTGGCGCCAGTTGAAGAACGGTAATGATTCTGAATGGGCACCATGTTATCTGCCGAAGTCTGGCAAGTGCAACTTGGCCAGTACCACGCCATTTGTCAACTCTTGCTATTTCCACATGGGAGGAAGGAAAATGGGTTCCTCGTAAACTGACGGAAGAAAACAAAAGACAAAGAGTTGCCATTTGCATAAATTTGCCTTCTCGGTTCAACAAGAAGACTTTATTTTCTGCATAAAATCATTACAAGTGATGAAAAATGGATTTTGTACGACAATCCTAAATGTAGAAAAGTATGGGTTGATCCGGGTCAGCCATCTACATCAGTTGCAAAACCGAATATTCATGTAAAGAAAGTTTTACTCTGTGTCTGGTGGGATTGGGAAGGAATCATTTACTACGAGCTTCTGATCAAAGCAAGTGATGCTCTGGAGGAAAAAAGACCATATACGGGGCAAGGAAGGCGAAAAGTGATGCTGCTGCATGATAATGCATGTCCACATACAGCAAAACCAACCTAGGAACTCATCTTCAATTTAGGCTGGGAAGTTGTACCTCACGCGGCATATTCACCAGACTTATCTCCTTCTTATTATCACTTATTTAGATCAATTACATCATACTTGAAGGAGTAGCACTTTATGAATATCGAAGATGTCCGGAAACGGCTGGATAACTATTTCGTTTCAAAACCACCAAGTTTCTATCGTGAAGGCATTTATCTACTACCCGATAAATGGCAAAAGACTGTAGATAATGACGGCGAATATTTTAATTGATAATTCTTGAAAGAAGTATTTTTTTAATAAAATTGAATTTGAGAAAAAAAAGCCGAGTTTCAACTTGCACACCTAATAATTTGATTTGAGTTTAAATGAGGGAGCAAGAACCAATATACGATTACGAGAATTTACCCGAAATCATGACGCTTATGATCGTTATTTCTAATCCTAATAGGACTAGTATTACTGCCACTAGAGTGCTACCACCTCTACTACCGTTCATCCTTTTACTACCTTTTACTACCACTGTCGGCACTGGAACCACTGTCCAATCCGGTCTAATGTCAGTTGTATGGGATTCTGATGACTATTCGATCTACGTTGTTGAATTTCTGAAGAGACCATTCTTTTCTCTTCTCCTGGCTACTTATTTATTCATCGCTGTGAGTCGTATAATACCTCTATAACTTATACCATGTCAGCACGCCGTGTTGTAATCAGGTGTATACCTACCCATACGTATACACGTATTTGAATATATTTATGTATACACATGTATCGTTCAACAACAACGTATAAGCTGTATACCATACGATTATAGCGCAATTACCAGGAGCTGACTTACGATGGTAATAATAATAATAATGAGCACTTTAATGCTCGTCGTTATAACGTGTAACAATATGCGCCTCCCTGTAACGATTCCCCTCGTGTATCTGTGCTGCTACTCGCGTGTTTTGTTGTACGGTAAAATAATCAGCAAGAACACATAGGACACACGCAAATTGTATTACGATTGAAATAAAACGGATTCTAGAAGTAGTCATTATCTTTCTACATCATGATTATAGCGTATCAAGGAAATGACAATTAACACTCGACAACGAGTTGCAGTAACCAGAACAATCGAGATCGTGATCGAGCTTTTGAATTTCAAATGGAACCCCAATGAGTTGTAAAACTACATTTTTCCGAGAATTATATTCGATATTCTTGGAACTGCAGTTAGGAAAGAATCAGAAAGTTGTTGAATTGAAAATACTGAATTTACGTTGATAAAACGTATAAAAGTTAGGCGTCTGCACGAAGAGGGAGGCATTATATACATAAATACATATGAATATCCACCACATATATGATCTAGGTCCGTGCACGCAGAGACAAAGGAATGTTTTCTCTTCCCCGCGCCTCGCTCACCTTACTCCTCATTCTTCCCCTCGATCTTCTCCTCTTTGTTCCCTCGACCCCTTGTGCCCCATCGAAGGGGGTACAAGAAGCGGGAGCAACAGCTACTCAGATGAGAAATGAAGGGAACGAGAGGGAGAAAGAGGGAAGGAGAGGGTAGTACGGCATACGTAAGAAAGAAAGAAGAATAAGAGAAGCGAACCGGAGGAGGAATAGGCCATTCCACTTATACGCTGCTCGGATTCAATTAACTCTCCACCTTCTTTCCTCTTCCTCCACCTCCACCTTTTTCTTCTTCCTCTTCGTTCTTCTCCTCTTCTATTTCTCCTCTTCTTCAGCACTCTCTTCTTTTCACTTTACCAACTGGCATACTTGGCTGGGCTTGCTTTGCTCTACGCTGTTTATTTCTTTTCAATTTCTTATTTTGCTGGTCCAATTGTTTTATGACTTTCTGTCATCGAGTTTTGCGTGTATGTGTTTTTTTTTCAATTCACATGCTTTTTATTTACATCGTGCAAATCACGTATGTTTAGTACATGTGGAATTAATTTTGCTTGGGGAGTGGATTCATTTCATGTATACACGTGTGATGGAGCGTTGAAAGGATTGTACGAGGAAAGCTGTAGGATATGAACAAAACAAATGGATGTCAATAAAATCAGTGGAATCGAGTAAATATAGTCAGACGTGTGTATTGAGTTAGGTACAATTTTCTGCGGATTCAATGCAGAATAGCGAAATCTTTTACTCTTTTAGGAACCTTCTTTCACGTTGATTGTGACAGTAAATTCTTTACTGAACTAGCAAAAGAATTTGCTAATATGTATATGTTTCATATCTACGCTTACACTTTGGGACTTTTTTTTCTCTCACGTAACGTAAAGAATTTGTGTTCAACGCCTGTAGATTGTTCTAAATTCTCTTGAACAATTTTATGACCAGAGAATTGGTATACACGATTTCAATGAATATGATTATTCAAGTTTCATTTGAAGAAACATGAAATTTAGTTGAATGTACTGTCATTTTGGTTGCTATTGATGATTTGTTGATTTCAATTGGAAAAAAAGAAAACCAACCAAGTCAGGCTTTTTCAGGACAGGACCTACCGTTTCAGCCAAGAATAGCAGCCCACACAGCACTCGTTGTCTGGAAGATATCTTCAGAAATAATTAGGAACAATGCAAAAAGTCTGATGCAACATGAATAGATATCTTTTAGAAGTCTTAAACTGTTCTTACTCCTAAAAGATATCTTCAAGAACCTTTTTCAGAAAGCTTTTAGAATTTTCTAAAAAACATCTTTCAGAAATTTCTAAAAGGTTTCTGAAAACGTTCTTAAAGATATCTTTTGAAACAACTATTCTATTCATGTTGCATAAGACTTCTTGCGTTGTTCTTAATTATTTCTGAAGATATCTTTTAGACAACGAGTGCTGTGTGGGAGTTCAGGAGACGTGACGCATGAGAAGGCTGTCCGAGCACACAGTGACAGGTTATAAATAAATATCGACATTTCAGAACTGAGCAGATGATAGAAATAAAAAATTTCTATATCCATAAATTAATTCTAAAAGAATTCGATACTACGAGAAGGAATAAACTGAACTTCGAATGAAACTGAAATTTGGCTGGTCGTAAGAAAGTCCGACAGGTCGAAGACAGATATCCGATACGTTGATATTTAGGAACTCTTAAGAGAGGATGTGAATTTTCTACTTTTAAACACCTTCTTGATATCTCTTCCGTTTTACATTGTGTGGAACACTTTGGTTCGTCAAGGACAAGAAAGCTACCTTGTAAGATAAATTCCTGATAGAATCTCATAGATCTTGTTTCAAAAACCGCATCAAATCTCGTAAACTTATTGGGTTTCACATAATTTTCGTACTGCTGATACATATTTTTGCAACATTAGCCGGGATTCCGAGAGGAAATTTCACAGGGTATGCATTTCACATCCAAACGTGACAGCTGATGCGGTAAATTTGCCACAAAAGTTCAGAGTTGCGAGGACGTTGAAAGGATTGAATTAGGGATAACCTTATTCGTTCGCCTTTCGTTCCATGTTAGGAACTTACAGGTTTCCTGATAGAATTTGATTTAAATCAGGAAATGATTATTCCGATATTGCTTTTGACATCATTTGTGTGGTTTATGGAATAATCCGTTGACACCTCACACTGTTGCAAAGAACTTAACACGAAATTGATGGACTTCTATACACACCGAGATTGTGTAAAGATCATACTCCAATCGGTGTTAATTTGCAAAATACAACACAAATCTGAGTGAAGTCGACACAAATCGGGAATAAAATTTCAACTCAGAATTGATGGACGCGTTTACACATCAAAAAGTCTTTACGGGAGGTCAAATTTCTAACAGTGTAGCGGAAAAATGTACAAGTGTTTTGATACGATTTCTCAGAATAAATAACGGGAATTTGGATGTTTTTCTGACTTGGCAGACACAAAAACATCAGCCGGCAGTCGGGGGAATGTTAGCATGTGATGATCGGATGAGGTATCAGGCTTCCATTTCCTTGGTCACTTTTTCCCGAACAAAATTTCCCCGAAAGGTTTTCCTATGGACAAAGATTCTTTGAGCATAATTCCCCGTGGATAAAATTTCCCGTGTTTCCCGTTAAATTTTTCTGTGCGTTTGATTTTTCTTACGTTCGTTTGAATTTCACATCGTGTGATGTGGTGTCTGTAGGTTATTGATTAATTATTTGAAAACGATTGCGGGTATTTGTACATTGTAATGACATGTAACAAAGTCAACTTGCTGATGAAGCTGTTTTTGGGTGTTCTGTTTGTTTGTTTCTACGTAGAATTTCATTGGGGAAAATTCTGGGTAGGGTATAATTGTTTGGGGGAGTTTTGTGCGGGGGTTTTTTTGGTTTGGGGGAATGATGTGTGGGGTTTTTTTCCTAGGGGAATTTTGTTCGGGGAAATTTTGTCCGGGAAATTATGGGCGGGGAAAAAGTGCCCTGGAACCATCGGATGATTGCTCGCACTGGTAACCATGAAACGGACCCATGTTGGTATCCCATACAGTCCCAAAAGTCCCCGCAAATAGCTCCCGTTATGACAGTAAACATGAATTCATTCAGAATAGTTTGAATTCAAAATGAACTCTCGATGAATAACTTAATCTTCAGAAAGAATTCATATCACGAATTCATAAAGAACTATTCAGGCATTCAACATGTAGGCACACGGAAAAAATAATTTAGCTGCAGCAGCTAAGTAGCTAGCACGGACACGGACAGCCATTAAATCAGCTCCTGCGGCTAAATTTTAACTGTTACCGCAAATAAATTAACTACAAATGCAAATTTTTTTGCTATAACAGCTAAAATTTAGCTGCAGAAGCTAATTTAATGGCTGTCCGTGTCCGTGCTAGCTACTTAGCTGCTGCAGCTAAATTATTTTTTCCGTGCATTTTGAATTCATTGAGTTCATATTGAATTCATTTTTACTGTCATAACGGGGACTGTTCGAGAAGTTCTTTCAGAAGTTTTTTCGAATTCAAAATGATCATTTGTGCTGTCTGGGATGACTGTGATCATACGGAATAAAGGCAAGCTATCGTTCTGCCAACAGTGAAATGGTTTTGGAATTCATATCTTGAGGACCTTTCATTGGTCCATTGATAAACCATCGTTCAGGAATTGAGTAAATCCCTGAATGCAAGAATGAACAGAGAACAATTGAATTTGATATGTTTGGAAATATAAAACTGTGAAATAAGTGAATAGCTAAATCTGTCTGCAGACGTGGACACTTCTTTTGATTTATTGTTCAGCTGATCCAGTTATGGACTGCTCGATGCATACTGTGCTGTTATCATACATGTACATTTTAGTGTGTGATTCGCAAATCAGTGAGCAGCTGTGTTGCCAGAAACAAAAGAACAAGAGAGCCGAGACCGGAATATATTGGTCATTTCAATCAACAGAAGTATTGGATTGAATGTAGGCCGTTGGATCTAAAAAAGCCCTATCCCAATCAGAAGAATCCAAATGACGCCACTGTTGACAACAGGTGCAGTACAGTGCCAGTATTGAGTCTTCACCACCTGGCCAACACGTACGCGATCAGTACTAGATACATAGAAATACAGTACTATGCCTGTACTGATGAATCAGTACTGAGAACTTAATACTGGCCAGGTACTGCACTGATTGCGAATAATAGTATTAGTACTCAATCCCCAGTACTGAGAAGCGTTCCCTGGTGAAAATGGAAGCAGAAAGGAAAAGTAAATGAAGCGTATGCTGGAAAGTAACAGAAAAGCTAATGAGAAGTATACGGAGCCTCAACGAAAGGTGTAAGAAGAGTATGTGAAGCGGGAATTGAAACAAACAAAGCGTATACAATCGAAAGGAAAAAAAAATAAACTTCTTTGCGGGAATCGAACCAGGGACTTTCACCATAGTGTAAGAGGGTTTTATCAACAAAGCTATGGACCGCCGTTGGCATTGCCTGCTTAAAAACATTATTTGAACTTAGAATAGATATAATTCGCACACGCTTGATGTAACCTACAGTTACGTCACATGAAGCGTGTTTAAAACGGGATCAAAAGCTTATGGAGCGTTCATGGAACGTATGATTCCATCACTTTACAGCAAACGAGCATTACACGCTCCAGGAAGAGGGAATTGAAACATTTTCCGCTTCGTATGCGCTTCCGTCGCGTTTTGTGTATACGCTTCATTTCCGCCAGGGATTATTATCCCAGACAAATGCCAGTACCCTGCCAGTCTTGGCCAGTACTGGTGCAGTACTGCGCCTGTTGTAAAGTTCTGGTTGGGATTAGTGCGAACCATTCATAATTCGTGAAAAAACAGCAAGTGAGGAAATAATCAGTAAGTAATTCCTTTTTTGAATACAGAAACTTATTATTCCCAATTGGTGCCGATTTGAACGTGAAGGAAATTCTCTTCCAAAACATAACCTCAAATATTGATATAGTAACGTCGTGAATTCCTTCAGTTCGGATTGCATCCTATGATTACCTTTCTGTGCTGTCACATAAAAACCTTCAGGGTTCGCCAATACTGATTATAGTATATAGCTCGGCGTAAGGATGACAGCCAAGGCTGGGCAACCTACTCAAAGGCAAGAGTGGTTAACAATCGTCTAAATATTGTACCAATATAGGCACTGAAACTCTCCGGTGAAAGTAACCCAGGGTAAAACTCTCTTTTCAACCACAAATTGCAATAACTTAAACCAGGGTGTTGCTTGTTTCTTGCGAGTGAGAAACCAAGCATTCAATGAATATATAAGGCTCCTTTGAAGATTCCTGGACAGTAGGAATTCTTTATCTGTTTTAGGACGCGTCTACTTCAATGCCAGGACCACCCAGGGTGCTTCAACTCTACAAGGAATGGTGTTACGATTTTTTTAGTTTAGTTCCAATCCTTTGCTACGGTGACGCCACAGTTCTCCATGAAGAAACAACAGAACACCTTCTCCGTATAGACGGAAGAGGAACAGGTCGCCATATTGGGTAGCAATATTGCTCTCTCTCTCTCTCTCTCTCTCTCTCTCTCATCGACATACGACGATCTCTTTCTGATTAATGTGTCCATTTGGCACTCAATATGGCGACCCCCTGCTTCCCCTTTCATCTGTACGGAGACATCCCTCGTGTAAAGTGGAGCTTTCGGCACCGTCCAGAGCAGGGTTGGGAATTTGACATGTCAAGTGAGGTTTCTGAGGTATAATATATATCCTGTATAATACATATATTATATGTATAGGAGGTAATCGTTGGTAATTTCTAGTGGATTTTTTGATGGACCAATTACATTTGGTTCCTAAGGGCGCCATTATGATGTATTCAACTTGTATGAAACCTTATCAGTAATATACACTGTATTACACATGTATAATACTTGTATAAAAGTAGGAATATTATACTATGTATAATACATCCCCAACCCTGATCCAGAGTATTCTTAGATCCATGCATAGGAAAAACACAGCGCCACCACACTAAAGGATTGAAACTAACTGGTAACAGTATTCTTATGAAGTTGAAGCCCCCTCGGACCACCGGATTTGCATCATTGACAGTGTTGTAACAGGTAATAGCTACACGGAAAAAAATGAACTGTTAATTTTACCAGAATTCCGGTTACTATATGGACAGCGAGGAATATCTGTGACTTTCACTGGAATTCTTGTTAAATTTACCGGAGCCCTTATTAAATTTGCCGTAGACTTGATTCATTTAACTAGAATTCCGGTTAAAATGGCAGTAATTCTTGCTGTCCATATATTAACCGGAGTATTTTTTTCAGTGAAGATCCTTTTCGTATTTATACTTATGTACAGTTCCAAGTACATACAATTGATGAAATTCTGATGGACGTTCTCTAACAGCACATCCAACGATTTCCACGTCGCATCTCCGTGGACTCCAAGTGGATAAATGGTGGACGTGGATAGAACGTGGATGAACGAAGATTCCACGTGGAGGCAACAGAGAAATGTCCGGTGCTGTACGGGTTATTGCTAAGCTTTCTCAAAGAATATCTCGAATGTATTCTTGATAAGATATCCTTCAAGCATTTTCTAGACATTCATGTTTATTGGTTAGCTCTCAAATGAATGTGATATTCAAGTTATATTGTATATAAATCTGTGAGATACTTACATTCTGTAAAAGCAGACGGAGCTCCCAAGAACATTTGTCGAATGTAGATTATAGATGCGAACATTGAAATGTTTCAATGCACAACCACTGCCCTGGTGAAAGGGAAGCGTGTATTAGAAAGTGTTAGAAACGTAATCATAAAGTATTTGGACCGTGAATTTAAGCGTATATCGAGCGTCAAGTGGAACATTAAGAGTAGTTTGAACGTGAATTTGCAGTAGGTGGAGTGTATCGGAAGAAACACCAATTCCATAGAAACCGGGCTTCACGCATGGGAGCGTAATTGAAGAGTGGATAGGAAGGGTATAAGAAGTATTAGAAAAGTCATCTGAAACATTGTTACGCTTCCGTTACTCTTTATGACACGCTTCCCTTTCATCAGGGTGTACCAGTGTTCAAGCACTGTTCGAACCAATAATGAAAACTACCCACAAAAATTTGTTTGAATCAACTAAAATTTATTTGACTCAACTACAATGTCTATTTATATATGAATCTACTAGAGTTTTAGTTGGATAAAATAAACGATTTATTTCATCCGAATAAATTTTTATTCATTTCAAATAAAATTTTATTGGATACAATTAAATCTCTAGTAGGTTCATATTCAAGTAAACCATTTCTCTGGGTGTAGATGGGTCCGAATGATTATTTAAACAACGATTTTTGTATCTTGGAAACGAATTGTATCGATCACTCGACTTAGATTTTCACTCTACCCATTGAAATGTTTATTGAATGCATATCACCTTGGATCAAATCTAAAATTATCCCATGGAATTGATATTCTTTTAGGGTCAGAACGTGTACAAAATATATTTCAGCTTTTCATATTTATTGAAATATTGCAAAAATTATGAACCTCCCTAATGAAAACTCATTGAATCGAATAGACTACTCCATAAATATTCGGTTCAGCTTCAACAAAATCGAATGAGTGCGATGGGTTCGATGATAAAGATTAGTCATTTTTCGATTAATAATTCAGTGAATTGATTTTCATGGGGAATATTCGATTTAATTTCGAAGTTCTCTCTTCATTCCGTTGGAAAATCACCTCCATGTGTGCTGCATTCTATTCTATTCACTATCGAATGCGATAAGAAGATTGTATTCCAAGAATCAATGAACTCGAATGAAAATTTTCGGGTACCAAGTATCAGGCTATGATAAGATCAATTGCAATGAACTGAAGATGTGATTCAAAAATCTCCAATGATTGATACAGTTTGAATAAATATATAGACTTCTATATCTTATAGAATTTATTCATACATTCTTTGGCAGAAAATATTCATAAGATACACGTGCATACCCTCTTTCTTACGTTCGCATAGTGCTTTTATGTAGCCAGCACCAACTCTTGCACGCACGTGTACACACGCATGTAAAGCCTTTAAGAAGATCTTGACTTAGCTTTATATTCTTCTCCGGGAATCCCGTTCGAGAAAAAGAATATGGAATACAAAAAAAAAATAATACTCCGTCAAGGGTCAGACCGTAACTATGGATTACGTTCAGGCATAATGTGTTTTTCATGGTAGAACAATGAGAAGCAAAATATTTGGACATATTTTTAGATCATAACATCATATACACAATGTTCCAGCTTGAAAATGCATAAATTCGGATGAGTGGGTCATGTGAAGAAGAAGCAAAAGCTGTTATAATTTATGGAGAGTTTGTATACAGATAAGAGAACGTAACATAACATAATATTCAAAGTATTCTTTATTACAGTTCCAAGAATACGTTTTCTAAATTTAGTAATTTTTGAATTGGGTTTGTTGTCAGATTCAATAATAATCTTCAGAGTTAAATGATTACATCCTGAATGGAGCTTAGAAAAACATCTATCTAATTTTTCAAGAAAATAAATCTTCAGTACGCGAAGACTCAATGAATAAAACTCGTAGAACATATTCTACACGATTAGCAGAAACCAACTCCGCTCGCGCCGAAATTCGCCACGATGAATTGAAAATCAGGGAATAAAATCAATGAAAAACCCTGAGAAATTTCACATTATTCAAACTTAACCTTCTTGAACTCGGGCCGGAGAAGTATCTGAACATCGTCGCCAACTCTTTCTTTCTTTCTCCCTCTCTTTCTGCGTTAACTCTTCTGCAGTGTACCCCTTTTACTTGCCTCACTCGCACGCGCACCACATGTATTTGCGTACCCCGAAATAGCCCCGGTGTGGACCCCTTATTCCATCCTTCCTTATCTCTCTTCTGCTTACGTTCTTTGACGACTATAGAAAAGAGGACGAGAAGAGGGACTGAGACGAACAACGTCGAGGAGGTAAAAGTGGAGGAGGAACGGAGAACCGCGTGTATACCGCAAAACCAGTTCGCTGGTGAGTAAACAAAAAACGAGCAAAAGGAAGGCGAAACGCCGAGAGAAGCGAGATGCGGCCTCGTTGTCCGTGCATTGTAGAAGGAGGTGAAAGAGGAGGTGGAGGAGGAGGAGATGGCGGAGAAGAACCGCTGCTTTATTGCTAATTCGAAGACATTCGGCCAGCAGACATGAAACTTTATAGTCCGCCCGCGGGCTCGCAGAACTTTGGGAACCAATGTCGGGATCATTGAAGGTACCCTCAACGGTACGCTCCTGAATGAAACTCACCGGATGAGTTGCTAAGTTGTCACAGACAAGTGAGCGGAGCGTGCGAAGATGTCGAGAATTTCGTATCGCTGCTGCTCGTATCTCATCAGCAAGGATTTTTTACATGAAAATTCTGGTATTTAAGTTAATATAAGAATCTGCATCTAACAAATGTATCCTACTCCCCGTTTGAAACTTCACAGATGAATAAATCACTCGGGCAGGACACAATCGGTTGTACACTAAAGGTCATTCGAAATTCATTCCACCGATCACGTATTCATTCTGTTTCATTCTTCTGAAAGATCAGACCCTGCATTGATGTATACCAAATCATTGGTTGCAACTGAGATCACAGATTAAAGATTGACACAATTCTATCGTCTCGAGTACATACATATGTACTTGGCGCTGTTTGAACTTCTAGAAAAAGATTTAAAAGAAGTTTTTTCCAGGAGAATGATTCGTATCAATTCTAATTCAGCAGGGAAAAAGATGAATGAAACTAGTCAAACTATTTCAAGATGGAATAATGAATATCAAAGAACCATCACGTGGTTCGGGGTATGCTGGACGGTGGTGAGTCAGTTTTTCAATCTAGAAATAGAAATCAAATAGAATTTCGAATGCAACACATACTCTGCGATTAATTGGAAAAGGATTGAAATTCCTACACAAACTTTCGCTCAAATCTAAGTCCTTGATGAATATTAATGTGACAAAAGAAAATATCGATGGATTTTGTGTTTCAATAATTCACATTTGTTTTATTTATACCCTAGTCGATAGTTGTCCTTTCAAAGGAATCCTATGATTATTTATTGCACACGATCTTTTAGAAATTAGGAAGCTTTAGGACGATTGATCGTTCGAAAGATGGGAAAGTGACAACAGATTTAATATTCAAATGATAAATGTAGCTGATGGGTCATTTGTCTATTCGAGAATACAGAATGAAAAGAGACGTACGATCTTACTTTCACTCCTGCTATTTCATGAATCTCGTAATGTGGTATTAATATAACCTTGGATGACGTAAAAGTGTGTGAGCTGTATTTTACCTTGCTATATTTTGTAGAACTATCTATAGAAAACTTCAGTCAATGATCCGATTGATGATTCTCTCACATTGGTAGAATGTTTATGCCTTTTTCCTCAGATTTCAACGAGTAACAATTTCGAAAATTCTTCAAGGACCAGGGAAATGATTACTTGTCCATCGGAAGGTTCTTCGAATTGATAGAATATTCTCAAAAATATACTCTTTGTTTGGTACAAGAACGAAAGAACAATGATGACACGAAATAGATTGAATCTCTCTGTGCTGTGAATGAGAACAAGTTTGAAGATCAATCCCTACTCCTTTGAGAATACTGTCTCTACTATCATTGAACAACAATTGAATCAATATTGTATATAATTTTTGTATAAAGTATCGTAGATAAAATGAATGGAAATTCTGACTCAACGGTTGAGTCAACAAAAATTCCAACCTCATTGATACTCTCTAAGAGAAGAAATTTCATTCCATAATAGTGAATTTTGAACTTGATTCAAGGACTGAAGATTCTGATCGGAGTTGCAGTATTTTAAGTTCCGAAGAGGGGATTTTCATTCAAAGAAATTCGAAGAGTACAAGATAGGATTTGCGAATTGATTCTGAATCCCACATTCTGTGTTGAAATGTGAATCAGAGTCTAGCTGAGGAGGAAAGTCCAGCAACAGGAGGAGAAGAGAAGAAAAAGAAAGGGAGGAGGAGAAGATCGCGTCGAGATTCCGTCCTCCCCCTAATTGACAAATTGAAATCTTATTAGAAGCTCGTGATGCCGTCGAGGTCGGTATCAGCGCTAAGAAGTAAGCAAGCGAGGAGCAAACCAGCCCTCCGGATAGACGAGAACTGAACGGAAAGGAACGGACACAGACATAACAAGTATATAACACTCAGCTCATGTATATAAATATACATACATACATATAACGAGTTGGTATATACAACGATAACAGGTTGTACCTTGTGCTGGATGAAAAAGAATACCCCTCCAAGTGGTGTTGTTGTGTAGGGTTTGATGATGTAGAAGATGGACAGAGGGAAAAAAGAGGAACCCCGAAGAGGAGGAAGAGAGACGGTAAGCACAACACACCACCAAACAGGTTGTATTCTCCTCCGTCGTGAGAGAAGAATCGGTTTAGAGCGCCACAGTAGTGATGTGGTAGTGGCGTATACTAATCGAGTTTCTTCCCGAGGAGAGTAAAGATAGAAAGAAAGAAGGCAGGCAGGCGAGCAAGTAAGCAGGAGGACTTTAACGCTCTTTTCAACTCGGAATCTCAGCTTCTTGCCTGTTGCCCTTTCTCCTTATTTTCTCCTGGTTTGCTTGGCATAGCGGCCGGCAGGCGAATGCCACCCAGGAAGCGTTCGCGCGTGCGCGATCTGTGTGGCCTCGGCAACATCTCGACCACCGGGCCCAGCCGAATACTACCGAGGATCACCGATTGGAAACGAGAATCCACGAAAGGGACGTGTGCTGGGCCACCCGGTAGAGCGCGCGCGTGCCGCGTCCTGTGTGGTCCTTGGAAGCTGTGGAGAGCCTCTGGAGCTCTTGCTTCTTGATATTCCTCTTTCTTTTTCTTCCATCTTCCAACCGAACACATAAGACCTTGTTTTTTTTTCCTTCCTATCTTTCTCCTTCCTTCTCGTCCCCTCAAGATCATTCGTAAACTGATTTGTAGATTCACACCGACAAGTAATTTTCCATGACCAGGAAAATCACACCTTCTCAACGACGAGGGGATTCATCATTCAAATTATAATTGGGAGACGAGGGATTCGTATTACATGAAACATTATCTTTCCTCATTTGATACAAGATATGTGATAGATATCTGAGACATTCGAAGTAGAGTATTTCACATAAATGGCAATAAAAGTTGTATTTTTTGGTCAATTATTTTCAAATGATTCTCAAGGATGAATATTGATAAGAATGATCTTTCTGCAGTTATATTTCAGAGACACGTCCAGCAAACATTTTCAATGAATGTCTATTGCTTCGGTGACCATGACTACAGTCATGGCGATGCAGGTGAACTGCTGACATTGGTGAGTGAATACTGAATCGACAAGGGCCTGTAGCTGAAATTGGTCTTACCAGAGATTCGACGGCGGCGTAACATTTATTCCCAATGCTGTTGCAAGAGTAACTGGGACCCCGGTTCTATTTATCATTTCTATCTCCTTATTCATCTTCAGTGCAAAAATTTACTTTCAGCGCATCTGTATTGACGAGAATTGTATCAACACGGTGTTATCAGTTGTAATCAAATTCGGATAAAAGATCCATGAATGAATTTCCTTGAATTTTGGAATCTAATTTGAATCAGGAGTCTCCAGGCTTTTAATTTTTCCAATTGAGGATGGAACATTGAAAGCGTCGGCGATTGTATATGACTTAAATTTAGTTGGTAAGAATTTTGGCTTCTTCTACTTTCGTTTTATGTACAGGATCAAGTTGCGCCCATATGGTGTAAAAAAGAAGCCGTATTGACTCAGATACGGTGGATCCATAGTTATGGATTTTTATGCCCACTTTTAATAGCTTTGTGATCCAACAAAATTTTTCCATCACGCGATTAATGATGGACGATCCCTCGAAATTCATTCATTTTCCTCTCAGATTTCAGGACACAAATGGAATGGAATTGAAAAACAGCTGCTCCACCTTAGTTTAAAAAGTCCTCAAATCCCACTCATTAATGAGGTTTCATACAAATTTTGCAACAGTAAATAACCAATCCCACTTTTCCAAGTCGATTGTAATATACACCCAAGTAGCACAAGAACTTCTCGAATATGCTATGGTGACTCTATGAATCTGAAAGGGATGTGCGAATGAGACTATTTTGGATAAATTCGTTAAGATATTCTATGTAGGTGCATAGCACATAATTATTCGAAACAGTCTCATTTGGAGGTTCTACGCATGTTCGTAGGATTTTCCAAACACGCGCTTAGCATTTCTAACCTCTTCTGCTACTTGGGTAGGAACCGATTGAACGAATTGGGATTCAATGGTCATTCATTGTTGCAAAGTAGGGCTGGGCTATAATTTTTATAAAATATCGATTGATGTAGGAATTGAACGTTTGGCGGATAATAGACAGGGGTGGAGGGTTTCATCAAACCAGTCGTAACCCTAGTAACACACAATCTTCGTCAAACGTTCTGAGAATGTTTGCAGGACGTTTAAATATTCTAGGAACGTTCGGAGAATATTTTACGTACATTGGTGTTACTTGGGAAGACTGATTACTCCATGATGATGATGATCGATTGAAACTTGTTACAAATTTCATGTGAAATCACATCGAATCACATTAAAGCCCTAATCTTATTAATCGATGAGTTTCAACAGACTGTTTTTGACCAGGGCAATGATCCCACTGGTATCTCCTTAGAAATTGAGATTTTCTTCTTTCGGGAATCGTGTATTCTATACCCAATGAACATTCTACGTCCTCAGATAGCATTCAGATAAGTTTAAGATGTCTTACGCGACCCATGTAATACAGAATATTCTGAGAATATTCTCACAACATCCGTAAAACGTATCGTATCGAATATTCTTACAAAGAGCGTAGAAGCTTCGTAAATATTCATAGAAGATTCTTAGAACATTTGAATGGGACTGTTTCGAATATTTTAGGAACGTTCGTACAATATGCGTACAAAGTTTGCAGGGAGATTGATGAGCAGCGCATGCGCAAGCATCTTAATGACATGAATTCAGTAATGGCGGATAATGTTGTCGACAAGCTACAGACCTTTGGATAATATATCATTTTGATTTGTATTTGGGGAATGGGAAATTTATAAATGTGCATTTTAATATCCTGAATGTTTTGAGAGAATCATGCGTGAAAAATAATCATCAAAAGTGTAATGAAATATTGAGAAATATCGTATATATTATGATTGCTTGTTGCGATTATAAGTATCTCACCCATCCATGTGAATCCACAATATTGCTAAGAATCCATGGTTACAGATGTTTAATGAGTGAAAAAATTGATTGTGGATTAGTTTTCGGTTACATACAGAAGTTATATTGGCAGGAATTTCTATTTCGACGGCATTTTATTATAATATTTCCACAATATTCGTGGCATAATATTCTGAGAATATTTGAAACAGTCTCATTCAAACATTCTGAGAATGTGCGTAGAATATATTCGCACGTAATAAGAATCTCCATAGAATATTCAAATATCCTCAACGTATATTCTTAGAACATTGTCAGAACGTGCTTGTGCTATTTGGAAACACTTTTAGATATTTTCTAGATGTCTAAAACTCTTTTTTGGTCTAAAAGATATCTCAAAGATCTGTAAAAGAGTTCGTCCAAGATATCTTTCAAGACACCTTCCAGATATCTTCTAGGTGTCTAAAACTCTTCTTTGGTCTGCAAGATATCTGAACGAGTTTGTCCAACATATCTTTCAAGACATCTTTTAGATATCTTCCAAACCAAAGGAGAGTGTGAGACATCTAGAAGATATCTTAAAGTGTTGCGTAAAACATGTTAAACTTATCTGAAGGATATCACAAGACGTGGAACGTTCATTGGGTTTACCTTTTTTTACAAAAGCGTTTGTAAAAAGAAGACTATCGTACGGGAGCATATAAGTGAAATTATGGACAAATGCCTCTTCTACAGGAAAATAAAAGGATAAATGTAATCATGGATGTCGAGTATCGACTTTTTCTTCAAGAGGATACTGTTACAATTGTAAATAAGGGCTCATTTTACAACAAGATATGATTATAATGCCGAATAAAGGCCTTGTATTCAAAGAGAAATACGATCATCATTTGAAACAAAAGTCAGTCTTACAGAATAATATAAGCATGATTCCAAATGAAGATATCTTTCAGAATACACACTCCTTGAAATGTATGAAATCTTCATGATGGGCTGGCATGCACTGAGAGAAATAATTATTAATACCAAAAGAATGTGTTCTCAAATATCTTTAAGAATACATATTCTTGATTACAGCTGATATTTTGTAAGCTTATGTGAAATTTTTTGGAACGAAGGAAATATTTTCTCAATTCGAGAATTACATTCTTAGTTCTATCACATTTTTTGGTAAATCGAACCAGATTTCAAGCAATTGTGACCACGAATGTTTCAACTAGATCGTTTTTTTATCAGTGTATCGAGAATTGATCCCGAATCACCATCCCTAAAACGCACTACATTTTTTGGTCATAAATCGGTCATAACGTGGTGACAACTGTCAAACCATCACACTAAGAAAACTGTTTTGTTGTGCCTGCTAAACCATCCTGTTATTATATGCCCAACTAAATCTTTTTGTTGGCACAGCTAGAAATTTGGTAGGTGTTACCAAAATGCGGTTGTGCTGAACAAATCATCTTACCAAATCATGTTTGCTCCTCTGAACTAGAAGTGATTCGGTAAGATCTTTATGTTGCTGAAGTTTGAATCGTTTATTGAAACGAATTAGTGCTCAAATAACGCAATATCCAGCTGTTGGAGACCAAAAATCTTGCAGCGCATCTTTGGACGATGTTTTCAGTCCCAAGGAAATAAATCGAGAAAATGAATAACGACAATTTATCAGATTTTGTGAGTTCAAATTTCCGTTCCGTTTCAATGAACGATTGAAACTTACACAACATAGGATTTTTTTGGTTGGCATAACCAAATTTTGGTTCAACCCACTAAATTTTTAGTTGGGCCAACAAAAAAATTTTGGTTGAGCATGTATCAACCAAATATTCCCCTTAGTGCAGTTTTTAATCAAGTTTTCAGAGTGAAAAGACACTGAAAGTACACCACATCAATAAATTGGGAATTCTAGAAACGTCGGGGTACTTTTTAAAACTTTACCAGCATACCGTCGGAACTTCTCCTCTAACCGTAAAAAATACCTCAGTTGTGTCGATGCAAAACCCACCTAAATTGCCAGTATGGGTAGTATTCCTAGTTAAAATTACTTTAATAATTCTCTAGGTTATTACAAGGCCTTACTAGGCCGAGAGAGTCCGTCACAAAGGCCTGGGGAGGCCTTGCGAGGTTTCAAAATGACTAGAATGATTTCTATTACAAAAATTAACTCCAGTATGTGCCTTCCCGTTTCGTGGATGTTTTTGATGTTCCTACTTTTTTCCAAATCTTCCCGATATTTTCAGCACGGTAGAGTAAATTAGGGTAAGATGACGCACTTTCCCGCTCCACTACAGCACGGAATAATAAATCAAACCTCATTTACTCTAGGAAAATTTCAAGATTGTAATTGAATCTTCATATTCTTCTTGCGTAAACGAGGTTTGATGTATGATTTAATGCCGCAGAGGAGCGGGAAAGTCCGTTATCTCACCCCCATTGGCCTTATCTAGAACAAAAGAGTTGAGGAAGTTTTATGAATTTTTTCAGGTCTTCCTCAATGGTTGAACATATTTTTTTTTTAATGTCCTGAACATAAATGACCTCCATACACAGTTGACACTTACCAAAAAACGTATACAGAAAATAAGACAGAAACTGGTTCTGGGTTCCTACTTACATGGGACGTTGTTATGATTTTGACCCTCAGTCAGTACTGTCGAGTAAACTGACCCTGTAATCTTGTTTGTATTTTTTGCATTGGGACCCAGGTAGAAATGATTCGTGGTATTCCCCAATTTTTTTTCGGAGCCTGTTCAGATTTTGCCTGGCCCTGCCCTGATAGAAATTTGTCTGGGCGTCCCATTTACCATCCACGTACTAGATGGGACCCACGTGGGGGCAACTGGATAACACATTTCAGCCAATTTGACTTTGGGCCCAAACATTAGGTTGGTTTATGTAGATTTTTCATGCGTCAACTGATCGTACAGTAACATTGATATTCCATTAACATGGTCAGAAGAATAAAAGGAAGTCCCAACGTTTCAATTTGTTACTCGGGATTATTTTATGGAAATAAATTCAAGAGCAACGTTCTTGACTGGAGATTACAAGTCAAAATACATTGTTATCTTATTTATAGGTGTGATTTTACAGAAAACACATGATTTCACATTTCTAATTACCAATTTGAACAAGATTCTAGCAATTCCCTAGGACATCTGGATGGGCACAGTTTAGACAGTGCGTTACAAAACTAGCCAGAAGCCAACCTAACATCTGGGAGAACTAGTTGGGGCCCATCTAATTCCCGATGATAATTTCTACTACAGTGGTCAGGCCTTGAGATGAACTACCGAGGAATATACCACGAATCATTTCCACCCTGGTAAGTCTGGCAACTGTCTGAAATTAAACGAACTGACGCGCGCCCGTTGGAAATCGATTCTTCTCCATTCTTTCCTCGTATTTGCAAAATTTTCATATTTTGAGGAAAATCATGAGCAAATTTTGTAAGGATGAACTGTAAAAAAATAATCGGAATCTTCCTATATACAGTAATATACATGTAATTGTTTTACATGAATTGATAGAAATTTTTTCACAAAAATATTCCACAGTATGGCCCAGTGAATTGAATCTTCATCCTTTCGAATTTATAGAAGTTCTCAGATCAAAGACATGTCAGATCCGCGAATCTTTCATATCAATTTCGTTCGAATGAATATCTTGAATGTTCTTCTTGGCATTCACGTGAAAATCCTAAAGGATTTCATACAATTATGTATGACTTGCAATTCTAACAGCCAGTGTGAAATCCTCTTCACGATAAAAATGATATCAATCATTTTCACGAAAAGTTATATTCAACTTTCATTGTATCATAATTTCACGTCAACGGTTAATCTGGTTGCATTAACAATATAATAAATACTCCCGATAAATATCAATACTACGAGATACGTATTCTGAGATTTCAACTCAAGAGATATATTATCAAAATGAGAATCGAGTCTAGTACGTCCAGTAACAAAAGAACAAATCTGATGAATCGATATCGTCTACAGATAAGAACATTTATTCGAATCCTTAATTCTCAGATATAAATATTCATAATCCATGTTGCGAATGCGATTTTCACACTGGAAATAATCCCTACTTGAAAATTTCAGAATCACGTATGGAAATTAATTTTTGGCGGCAGTTAGGCCAAACTAGGCGTCTTTACACTGTAAAACATTTATATGGGAAAATTCCTATATATCTACGTGAAGTAATTAAGACATACATGTGTTGGGAATTTTTCAAATTTGTCCGGAAACATTTATATTTTATATAAATGTTTCGTAGATTGATTTCCCAATCATCTTTACTCTCTCTAAATTCCTTGGAGTGAAAAATTCACTCTTGAAGAGTGAAAATACTGCAAGTCCGGGAAGAGTGAGATTCCACCCCTAAAGAGTGACTTTTCACTCCATAAGAGTGAATTCTCATTCCAACAGAGGGAAGGTTCAACTCGGTTCAGAGAGTGAAATTTCATCTTTTTATAAAAGTGGAATGCGCACTCCAAGAGAATGAAAATTCACTCTTATGGAGTGAAAACTCACTCTATAAACTGGAAAAATTTTATACCTGGATTTATTTTGTTTGAATCAACTAAATTTCTATTCAAATATGAACCTACTAGAGTCTTAGTTGAATCAAATAAAAAATTTATCTCATCCAAATAAATTTTGAATCATTTCAAATGAGATTCACCCGAACCAAGTAAAAATTTACTGAACGCAACAAAATGTCTAGTTGGTTCATCTTCAAATAAATCATTTTTCTGCGGGTAGGAGTGGAATTTCACTCTTGTTGGACTCGCAGTATTTTCACTCTGTGGGAGTGGATTTTCACTCCAACGAGTTTCGAGAGCAGTGTATTGTATTTAAGACCCTGATTTCGTTGCTCTTGTCAATCTCAAACAAGATTGTTACATTCTCAATTTCAAGGTCTGCCTTGTATTTCAAGTTTGAGGCTGTGTAAGATATTCAGGACGAGACCAATGCAGATTCTGAAACTAGGACCTTTGGAAATATAACAAATCGTCGAAAATATTATTAGATTAAATGAATATCACAAAAAAAATAGCTCATCCAATATGACTTTGTTTACACATTATCATCCTGTCCCAAAAACATGAAATATTGACTTGTATCTAATACTAGTATGAAGTGGAAAATTTATTCAATTTCATTGCTATGCTTGGTCAAAACGAGAGAAATTTGGCTATAAAAATGATACATTGAAGGCTATTCATTCTTAATTTCCATTCACCACGTTACACTGACTATTTCCAATACAGTACAACCTCGTTTATCCGAAATCTCTTTCATTTCAACTCAAACGCCTCGTTTATTTCACGCCAAACTTCTCCTCTTTCCCCCACTTTTGAACGTTCTGAAGGCGCGTTTCCAGTAACGATCAGTGTCGCCTAATCAAGAGATGGTTATGTGAATCCGTCTTGAGTTTTACACGGAGAAAAAAGAATTCGCTATGACAGCGAAACCTGATTTTGCTAGGTACCTTTTGCTGGATCAGCAAAGTTCTTGCTGTGACAACAATCTATTTGCTATCACAGCAACCTTGTTAGCTACGACAGCAATTTTTCAGCTGTGCCAGCAACAAATTTTTGCTCCCCCAGCAACATTTTGTTTGCTATTCTGTATATAATACTAAAAATTTTGATAGTCCAGCGAAAAATTTGCTGTTTCAGCCAATTATATTGCTCTCTCAGCAATTCAGTTAACTGCGGTAGCTAATTTTTAGCTAGGTTAGCAAAAAAATTTGCTATTCTATATATAATACCTCGATTTGCTGCGTCAGCAAATTTTTTCTCTCCGTGTATGCTGATGCTTGATGAAATAAACGAAACTGTCACATTTCCGAGGTTTCACTGTATGGATTCAAGTTGAGTCCACCAATATTTCCGTCACAAGGAGATACATTTGTGATTCAACTAGGCCCCACGTGGGTTGTATACATTTATGCTCACGATGGGATCTTGGGGACAATGCGGAAAGCCTGGCAAGCGCCGAAACACGGGCTGTATTTGTGTATCACATGGGTCATAGATGGGTGACTCTGAGTTAGAGAAATCAGAGCGAATATCAGCAAATCAATCAGGCCCCTTGGTGGCTGAGCCAAACACAAGCCCATACAGGCTCTATATTCAATAGGACAATTACAGGACATTTGCAGAAACATTCAGTGAAATTTTACTGTAGAAATTGGAATTTTGTGGTATGAAATCTGGAAAATTTCAGTGAATAAACTGGAAAATGACTGCATTGACATTTGCCAATATCAAGACGCAGTAAATTTCCAGTTTCTTTATAATGTGTTTTCTCAATTCTATGAGAGCAAATAACCGGAATTCTCCTGTGTTGAAACATAGGAAAAGTCAATTTCTTTTACGGGAATGAACTTTTGGGGAACATTTCTATCATTGTGACAATCAAAACATTTGATTAATAATTAGTAGTTACCACGCTAATTTAAAAACAATGTTCATCACTTTTAGTTCATCGCGATGATTAAAAAAGACGATGATGGTGAATGGATCTGAATGATGAATATAATATCTGTGATTGGGACAGTCATCTTATTGATACGAAAGAAGCTTCTTCGGATGAATCTGCCTATCGATTGAGACTCGCGTCTCACGGGAGAAAGAAAAGAGAAGAGAGAGAGAGAGAGAGAGAGAGAGATAGAGGGAGAGCGATATCTCGACTTGTTCCACTTCTCTCTCTTCTCATCCTCCTGAAACCGCGTCTCGGTTACCTCTGCAGAAACACTCTGTTTCTCTCTGTTTCTCTCGACGGGACCACGTGCTAACTTACGAGCTACGATCGCACTCTTTCGCTTCTCCTATACCACTTTTTCTCCCTTTCTTTCTCCCTTCCCTCCTTCGCCAGAGTTTTCTGCGAGGGACTGAGAGAGAATTTTTCCTTCGCGCACCGTACGTTGCATTCAACTGGATGGACTGTCGTCGTCGTCTTCTTGTCTCGCCTCGTTTCGTCGTCATCGTGGTCGTGGTCCCTTGGAGCTTGTGTCCCTTTCGTCGGTCTTCGACTCAAGGAAGATACGAAGGGAGAAAGAATGAGGAATCATAATCCGGCGGAGAGAAATTCATGCATACGTGTAACACGCGGATGTGCGTGTACGCCGTGGAATCGCGAGAAGAAGATTATATGGGCCCAAGAAGCTAAGATCCAAGAAGTTAGCCAGCGAGCGAAGACGCTATACACTTTAACAAGATACTCGCACACAGACTGTTAACCACAGTTTCACGGTGTATCCACTACTTAGCACAATCTTATACATTCTTTTCAAATGGAAAAATGAACTTGTTCTGCTTCTTTTTACGATTTAAGAGTCGTAATAACCACTTTTTCATTGTATCTTTTGTGCGAATGTGATTTTTCAAGCGGCGAAATATGTTTAATATTTTTTTATTCGTTTTTTAAACACGCGAATATTTTCTGAATTCATTCTCGTCAAAAAAGATTTGTTTTTTATTTTAAAAGCTTCATTCGCGTCGCGGAAGATTCGACTAAAAAAGATTAAGAAATTCTACTGCACTCTCTAAATTTCTTGGAGTGGAAAATTCACTCTCGAAGAGTGAAAATACTGCAAGTCCAACAAGACTCACTCAGAGTGAAATTTTTACTCGCTTTGAAGAGTCAAATTCCATCCTATCAAGAGAGTGAAATGCTCGCTCTATAATAGAGTGAAAATCCGCTTTCATCGAGTGAATACCTGCAATATTTTCACTCTTTCAAAGTGGATTTTTCATTTTCACTCCAGGAAATTTAGAGAGTATGGAATCAATTTTTACTGAAATAATATATCGAGCGGTGAATCACGAGTCGGTTGAAATAACTGCTACAGGGCTTGAAACAAAAGATAGCAATGCAGCACCGACAGTTTTTTCAAATCTGTCCATCGAACAGAAATGGCGAAGGACATTGAAAAAGAATGACAAAATGCTCGAGGCTCTTGAGAAATTCTGGTCTCTTTGGGTTAGCATGATCTTCTATGATGTCTGTTCGTATATTATGACTCAGTGTGAAGATCAGACGGGAGTTTTATAATTCAAACATCAGTATTCTTATATTTGAAACCTAATGGAAGAACACAAAATAAAATCTACTCGCGCTGTATCCGAAGAACATAGTTCTAAACAAATATTCGAATGCAATGATAACAAAATTTTTAGCAAATTTAAAAATATTTATACAGGTTTCAGGCTTAAGTTGCAACTGGAGGAGTTTATTAGATATCTTTTTGAGACCAGCGCATTGGTCAATTCCAGGAAATGCTGTTTAGAATGATATAACAATTTTTCACTCTGAATGATCGTCAAAGTTATCTTGGATGTTTTTGTGCTACACGGAGAAAACAATCACCTATTGTTTGGATCGCTGAAAATTAGCTACAGGAGCTAGTTTTTTAGCTGTCGCAGCCACAGCAAAAATTCAACAGCTAAATTATTTGGCTATCCAAACATCAACCACCGATTATGTGCAGTTGCAGCTAAGAATTCCTACTGTGGTGGCTGAAAAATAGCTACAGCTGCAATTCTTTTGGCTACAGGAGTGCAAGAAAGTTGCTGAAAAAATGAGTAGCTGTCACAGCTATTTCCTTTCTTTGCGCGTAGGAAATTTGATATTGCATTAGTTGTCAAGCATTTGAAATGTTACGACAACAAACATTTTCCGTTCGAAAAGGTGAATTCATATTTTTATGAAGGGAATCATGGTAAATTTGTGTATGCGAATGTAAAGTTGAAAGAAACAGAGACAGAGCGATATGCTAGTTTTGTGGTTAGCCAATGAGCAAAGTTTCTCTCCTATAATCAGTAGTCCACGTTTTTGATTCGTTCCTCTCCCTCTATTTTTGTATCTCAATTGTAATAATCAGCTTATTATTATAGCGTCAACAAAAATACGAAGAAATTCCCTGTACGATTTTTGAGCTATTCTGCATATCAAACTGAACATTCTGCCAGGCCAATGAACAACTTGCTACTTCAGTTACTCATGTTGCTTTCTCAGCAATCCATTTAACCGTGGTAGCGAATTTTCAACTGAGTTAGCAAAAAGAATTTGGTATTCCGTATATCACAACTCGATTTGCCGCGTCAGCAAATTATTTTTTCCGCGAAGTTTTTCTTCTTTCATCCCACTCTTTCCCCCAAAACATAAAAATTCTAAAAATCAAAAAAAGAATCATGTTGAAATCTTGATGAACAATTCTTCATGGAAAAATTGTTCAAAGATGATGTTATTTCAATTAAAATTCAAAGATTCACTCAATCATTCCATTATAAATATCCTGCAATAAGCAGGCGTGGAATTATTTATTCTCCGTTAATTCTCCGACACATGCATCTACTTTCGTACATAATGATCTTTCTCCACCTATCTTTTTACAGGGCTCATTTGAGTCCTGAGTATATTTTTCGCGTGTAAAACGTAAATGGCGTTCCAGTCTCTTTTCTTTTCTCTCTCACACACGTTTTCCTTAACACGAGCATACATATGTATATAGTACGTATATGCTAGATCGTGTGTATGAGAGAGAGATTGAAGGAACAGAAGAGGGAGTAAGTGGGAGGAAGGGAAAGAGAGAGGTACCCGAGGTAGGTTCAAAGAGCCGACAGTGGTTAAAGAGCCTGCTTCCTCTCTCCATCTCTCGACACGCACACGCACAAGGTGCAACCTTTCGAGCCGCTTCTAACAGAAAAGAGAAGATCATCACCTTCTTCCCGTCTCTTTCCTTCTCACTTATTATATCTCTTCCTTTTATGCATGCGTGTGTGCGCGCTCGCTTGTCTGCTGGCGCGGCACGGCACAGCACGGCACGGCACCGCACAGCACGGCATAGTATGGCAGAGCAAATTTATTTCACGTTCCTGCCTTTTCTGGACCTTTCACAATATTTGGCCTGCCTGCTCGCTTGTTCGCTCGCCCGCTTCGTTTGGGTACATTGGTATCCAACACTGGTCCCTCTTCGGGTCGGTCTTCCAACTTTAGGACCAGGTCGCCGCGGCGTCGGTGGTGGTAATGGTGGTTGTAGTAGTGAAGTTGGTGGCGGTGGCGGCGACGGCGGATGGCGACGAGCACTGGTCACCAACGGAACAGACGAAAAGAAGAAAAAGAGAAGAGATACACTTTGAAACAGCCTCACCTGAGGATGGTGATGGATGGTTCGCTTCCTCGAGCTCCTCAGTATACTCCTGGGAAACGAACTGCTGCCGAGTTGTAGCTGCCGTACCCGTTGATACTACCATCTCTTTCTTTCTCTCCACACGGTCTCTCCCATCGGAAGGATCTCTGGTAACAGATCTTGAACTCGCTTTTCTGCGTGTCTGCCTGCTGCTTCTTGACCAGACTGATTTCTTTCTGCCGAGCTTGAAAGAGGAGGCAAAGACAATGCCAATCAGAACCAAAAAGACGCGAGGGATCGTGAAAAGATCGGAGATGAAGTCATAATAAAACTAACTCGTATAGTTCGAGTAGTGTAAATAATTGTTGGGGATAGATCTTTTCCAAGACACCTCTTTCCCTGTATCTTCAATTCACCGATGGTTACATGGAAGAGAAATTTTACAAAGTTCTACACACACTAGGATATTAACAATTCCAACATCCACTCAGAGAAATCCTCACAGTTGCTTTGACTAAAACGTCCCGACTGAATATGCTTAGTGAGAGGTACTAAAAATTTGATTGATTCTACTAAGAAAATATAGTTGATGTAATCACGCTTGTTCTCGTATTCAATTGTTTTTGCACACGTCCTCTTTCTTTTACACATGAAGACGCGTAAGTCGATTAAACTTGTCAAAGGTGGATGCATTGCTGCTTGAAATTGTATGAATTGAATCGCGGGTGGTTTGAAGACTGGAATTTTCAAGAATGCTCACTTTTCTCTACAATGTCAGTGCGATTCTTTCAAGAGCATATACTTTTATATGCAGAAACGTGGTAACAGGTCTTGATATTATAGCCCTGGTTTAAAAATCCATTGATTCTCGCCCAATCTGATTGATTCTCATTGAATCTCGGACAATGTTCCGACTAAATCTCATGAAATTTCATTCCTCAGATTCAATGGATTCTTTTAACCAGGGAGGTGATGAATGAGAACCAAGCGATACAGTAAATGATTCAATTCTAATAGTTTTACAAATTATAATATTATAGCGTAGCTTAGTGTTCAAAATGAGTGGTGAAAAATGGTTTTGTTTATTATAAATCAAGTGATTCCAAACCTGATCTTAGGTTATATAGTATTATAAGAATCAGTGAGTAGTACTAAAAAAACGTCGTTGAGACGTTATTTTACTACCCTAGTGAAAATGGGAGCGTAAGAAGTGTATGAAGCGACGCGGAAGAGTCCACGAAACAGTATCTAAGCGCGAAAGAAGCGAAAATTGAAACATTTCACGCTTCGTTTGTTCCAATATTCGCTTCCGGAGCGTGGACATTTTCACCAGGGCAATGTTTTTAGATCACATCAACTAATACTTCCTCTCAGTGTTTGTGGATTAAACTGAAAGCTCTTTTGAGAAACCAATGCGATAGCGCGGAAAAATTATTCAAACCCAAGGTTGATCATTTTGCTTTTTTCAACGTTGAATTGTACACAAACTAATAGGTTCCTACTGGAGTATCGTAATACAATCTTATAATGATCTAGTTACCCTCTATAACGTCGCCTGGAACACGTGCTGTACAATTCAATAATGAATCTAAAATATTAAAATCTATAAGATTATCAGGAATATTATTTAGATCCATCCTGTTTACTTGATATGCAATGAAATTATTCCAAATATCTGGAGTGACTTCTCCCTAATAATGGTTGCAAGGCAATTTCATAAATATAGTTCGAACTCTCAATAAGAATGCTCACTCTCTTTCTTCGACGCAAAGCGAAAACTGTTTGAATGAGGAAGAAAGAAAGAGAGAGAGAGAGAGAGAGAGCGTTTTTATTGAGACATCGCACTGTAGCGTGTAAGTACTAAAAATATATAATGTCCGGACCAAAATATTTGAAACAATGGTTTTGATAGTGAGTCAAGGGATCTTGAAATCCTGTGCAGTGTTCTTGGAAATCAGTCAATCATTGTGTATCATCGTATACAGGGTGTCCCAGAATTCGCGGAGCGGATTTCACAGGTATATTCTGTACCCAAAATGCAATAATTTCCCGTTTGAAAAAAATTTTTTCGACGCTCAGTTTTGGAGATATAAGGATTTTTAGATTTTTTTTCAAAGCCAAATCATTCGAAAATACTGTGTGTTACATACTTCAGCTTAACACCATTCGCTAAGTTGGAAAACGGCGGATCTGTGGAAAAACAATTGAACTATTTTATCATTGATAGTTCCGGAGCTATAGCGATTCGAAGTTGCTGAATTCTGATTGGCTGAAAGCTAAAAAATTTCAAATCGCTAATGCTCCGGAACTATCAATGATAAAATAGTTTAATTTTTTCTCACAGATCCGCCGTTTTCCAACTTAGCGAATGGTGTTAAGCTCAAGTATGTAGCATACAGTGCCTTTGAATGAGGATTGGAGATTTCTTGGATAAGCTGACTTTCTATCATCTTTTGTACATAATTTTCATATAAAATTTATATGATTGATGAATTTTATATATAAATAGTCATAAAAAACGAGCTGATCTAACAGATCTGATGTTGTTTTCGTATTCAGGGTGTTTTGTCTCACTGATAGAAGCTTGTCTGCAACACTTCAAATTTGATACGGTTCGTTGCCCTCTGCGAAGCTGTTTTTATTGACTCCGCGTCATCATAACGTATCCCTTTCAGCGTTTCTCTCATTCGCGAAAATAGGACAAAGTTACTTTGGGTTAGATCTGACCAATACAGAAGATGAAAAACGACAGATCATCCATCTAATGCCAAATAGTGGGTTACTCGTGAGGCTACGTGTGCGGGGACATTGTGATCAGTGAATTCGTCATTTGATCGCCAAAGTTCCCAGCGTTTCCTCCGCAAATCCTGTCATCTGGCTAGGGAGTACAAATTCCCGATCCACAATTCCACATACTTGAACGAAAAAACCATGGTATTTACATTCCATCTCAATCGCTTTGCTTTTTCTGGTTTGGGAGAGTTGGGAGTCCTCCAACCGTTTGACTCTTGTTTGGTGTCCGAGTCATATTCGGAACAAAAGGAAGGCAATTCAGAAGAAATGAAAGGACGATGATGATTGGTGTTTTTTGTTCGCATATGTGGAATTGTGCATCGGGAATTTGTACTCTCTGACCAGATTTTTCAGCAGCATTCCAATTTGGAAGTTTCGAGACGTCTGTGACAGGATTTACGAAGGAAGCGTCTGAAACTTTGGTGATCAGGTAACTGGTTCATTTAACTGGACCTTCTGTTTGGCATTTCAGGCATAATCTGTCGTTCCTCATCTTCTGTTTTGGCCAGACCTAGCCCAAGTCACTTCGTCCCATTTCTGCGTGGAGAAAAACGCTAAAAGGGAAGCGTTATGATGATGCAGAGTTCGTAAAAACAGCTTCGCAGAGGGCACTGAACCTTTCGAATTTCAAGTGTTGCATACAAGCTTCTATCAGTGGGATAAAAGACCTGACAAGTGCATTGAATCTGATGAAGAGTACTCTGGAGGTTACTGAAGGAATTTTGTCAGAATGTTTATGAATAAATTTTTTATAAGAAAAATCCGGTTGTTTGGGTCCCCCTCGTGAAACCCAATGATTGTGTTTGGGGCATGTATAACCTCCTTTTACTAGGGTTTTGGTAGAAACAGGATTATATATCTACTATATATAATTATGGAAGTTCATTCAATTAATTCAATTATATATAGTAACAGAAATATTTAATTTCTATTTGAAGGAATAAACGAGATATATCCTCTCTATTACATTTAATTACTCCGAATTCCACATATAGCCCCATGTATAACTATATATGACTATATAGTAATCTGAACAATGCTTGCCCTTCCTAGTGAAAAGCGTTATATATGCCCTATATATAATTATCGGATTTTATACAAGTATCACTGGAATTCATATATATTTCTATATGTGACTATAAAGGAAAAGTTATTTTTACTATACATTTATCATACTTTCAATCTTATATATAGTCACATATACAACTATATATAACTATACATGAATTCCAATAATACTGATATAAAATCCGATAATTATATGCATTTAGGGCATATATAACCCTAGAGCTAGTGGAAAAAGAAATATATATCCCCCATATATAATTATTGCAATTTATATAAGTATTATTGAAAATTATACGAGGACGTATATATGAATTCCAACAATACTTATATATAATTCAATTATTATATGGAGGGCATATATAATCCTTCTCTCACTGTGAAACTCTTCATTCCATGGTCCAATTATCGAACTTTTCATGCCAGAATATGAATAATATCGAAATTTGACAGTAATTGCCCTGTCACATGTCATAAACATATTCTTCCAGTATTAGTGGCATACCTCCCATGAAGTCCATGGCTTCGCGAGTATTTTACAAAGAAAATTAGCTCTGTATCCCATAAGTCGGCTTGACGCTGGGGTTTTGATGCGTTTCAAAACGATTTCGCCCACTATGCGGCATTCCCACCCATTCCCATTGTTTCAACGATCCGCGTGCAACCGCTTGCAACGGCGAGAAGTAATTAAACGAGAACCATTGAACTTTCACTTATATTAACCAAAATTCTTGGTTGGACATATTATAATAAAATGTTTTAGTAGGCACAACAAAACAGTTTTCCAGTGTACATCTACCCAGACAGCACAATGTGTCACTAAGCGTTGATGATATGTTTATAAAACAGAGGATGTTTCTTTCAGGGCGTTTAATGCTAGAATCCACTCCTTTCCCATTAGTCGTACTATCCAAGAGAAATTGTGTTTGGTCAATTCTATCACAATCGAGGGACCGCTAAGACTCTGCTAAATGTTTTGGAAATGTCCCAAAGACGCAACCTGCTGTTCCCACACGGCAAAAAAGTCCCAGAAGAATTCATACAAAATTCTTATTGAACTGATTGTGTTCTTTATGAATTCTTTAAGAATTCTTCTGGGACTGTGGTCTTGTGTGGGTTGTCACGGCATAGCTTAGATTCAGTATTGGCATGAATCTGAGGATTTTCAAGAACCTATGTTGTTCGGAATTTTTCAAACGAATGACCCTAACAGAAAAATGGTGATCGTGTAGTAACACCCCATTTGTTTTTGCCAGAATCTAGCGAATCTCGAGTAGAAATTTAGTAGGGCAAATGTCAGGGCCTTATTAGGGACAAGGCTTACCCCATAAGGCTCTGATGTTTGCCTCACCAAATTTCTGTTCGGGATAAATCTTCGCCGGTACTGAACCGTTTGCTGACCCTCGACAATTTAGAAATTCAGGGTCTTTCATTATTCAATTACTAGGCACTAATTTTCGCTATTACCTCGAGTTAATTAGTTTGAATTAATTTTTTTTTTCTAGATTTATACACAAAAGAGAAGAACACCCAAATTAAGGACAGTATGTAAGTTACACTAATTGATAAGATCCATTTCAAGTCCTCTTCCAGATCAATTTATGTTGAGCTGACATATAATGTTCCCCTGGGACCGGCTGTACAGCTGTATAATAACATCTTCAATCATTGTTAAAAGACAGAAGGTTTTATGAAACACATTTCAAAAACGTAATTTGAATTATATTCGTAAATTGGCTCTTGGTGCACCACTTTTCACGGAGTAAGTTAAATTCGCTGGAACAGCAGGATGTGGTTTGATTGTCTCACTTTGCGCTGGGCCAGCGAAGTTTTGGCTGACGTAGCGGATAATTTGCTATATCAGCTAATTATTGAGCCGTGAAAGCGAATTATTCGCTGAGGTAGCAAAATTTTCTGCATTGTACTTATAATAGCGAATAAATTTAGTTGAAGGAGTCGACGTTTTTTTGCTGCCACAACTAGCTGCTACGAAAGAACTTGCTGCGCAAAAGAACCTAGCAAAACCAGATTTCACCGTAATATTAAATGTTTTTTCTCCATGTGAGTTCTCTGAAATCATTGTGTTTTTATTCCGAGATTAGTCATAGTAAATTCGAAATGATGGATGAATTCCGAAACTCTCCTTTGAGTATAATGAAAATTACCGTTCAAATAACAGTTAAAAGAACGTTGTCCAAGCTTTCCGATGTTTTATTTATCTCACTTATGAAAAAGTGTCTCCTGTTTTTGTTTTGTTTTCATATCCTGATGCAAAGAACAACCACGAAAAGAATAGGGTGACTTAATCAAAGTATGGACAAGTATCTTCAATTCTGATGAATTCTTAAATATATGTCCAATTGACCCAAACTCATGAATAAACCTCGTGCCACGTTTGGTGCCCAATATTGGTCCAAAATACAACACTAAGCTCGGCCCAATGTATCATGATACATTTATTATGAGCTTATATGTCCAACCCGGACCTGGCCCAAGTTGTGTATGTACATCCCTAGCAGGAAGCCCATTAATGGAAACACAGCCGATAATCAAACGATATATGGCTGATGTCGAATGGCCAGCAATTGATTCCCATTGATAGACCAAGAATGGCCCAATACTAGGTGACAAGGCAGAAAAAACACTGAAAATACAACATTGTGATCTTGAATCAAATGAGGATAAATTTATCTTAGATTAATTTGAGAGCACATTGAAACTCTCAGAGAGCAATTCTTACGTTCGGCTGAATGAATCTGATACCCAATAAATATAACTTCTCAAAGTTGTCTAAAATTGTTGCATAAGACGTTTTTTTGGATATTTATAAGATATTTCCTAGACCATTGTCTAAATCAGCCAGTAATGGCTGCTAAAAACGTGCGATTAATAATATTCACGACCCGATGATGTGCCATTGCTGGGCCAATCATGAGTTCTTTAATGGCCCAATATCGATTGCCATTATTGGGCCCAATTTATCATCCAGCAGTCAACCATTGATGGCTGCCAATTTTCGGCCGTTCAAGTACGGCAATGGCCCAGTGATCGGCCATTATTGGGACGTTTGTAAAACCCTGCATGGGATCAACTGATTCTTCATACTCCTCAGAGGGGAAAATGATGTCATTCTTCTTCCATTTGTGACAAGAAGAATCATGCAACTCTGCGATAAGTACAAGGATGAAGATGCGGTATAAGATTTGAAATAGGTAACCAATAGTTATAAATTGGCCCAATGTTAGTTTACCATGCTCTGCAGTTGGATATTTCGCCAAGCTTCAACCACCTGTTGTAATGCATTTCCCATGAAACGTGGTATGGATTCTTAAATAATAAATGGTTTTATGTGGGGGCCGATATTAGTTCGCCATGTTGTTGGTAGCTTGATGTTTTGCCAAGCTTGGACCAGTTTTCAGTATTGACATTTTCTACCTGGGTGGGCAAAATTCGATACTTGGGGCATAGATCGAACCAATTTTGAATAGTTTAGGTACCGTGAATGCATTTGGAAACGTTCCGCAACCTGGGCAGATGTTGGCTGAATATCACCTTCCATATAAACAATATCGTCACTCTAAACAATAATTAAAAAATTACGCCTCAAAAAAGTTTCAGTAGAGTTTCTCAATGGATGAGGAATTCTTCACCATGACTTGATGAACTTTTCCTTCATTTGTAGAAGATTCAACACCCTGAAGGCCAAATAGTTTCTCGAAGTGGAGGAGAAATTTCCTTTCTTTGAATCAAAAAATAATCAATTCCCCGCACGATCAGGGGATGAAATCTACCACTGAAATGAGGACAGACTCTTTTTCCCCACCATATCGGTGAATTTCATACAACTGTTTGACGATATGTAAAATTGCCGGAAACAATACAGTTTCTCTGAAACTTGTTCTGTAAGAATTCAAACGCGTTTCTAACCCTTGGACTCCACACTTCTACCCAACGTACACTGCCCCCACTCGGGTACAAATTGGAATCCTCGATTTTCAAATACTGATAACTTCAAGCATAGTAATCTAAATTTGATTTCGAACCCCACCTGTATGGAGTGAAAAGTGGCTACGAAAATGAAGAAGAATGACAATTTTCGAAACAACGGTCTAAAGAAGATCGATGATTTTTTTCGTTAGAAAATTGGCATTGTTTGGCTGCTAGACATAATTGAATGAATAGAAGTTCAATACTCACGTTTTCAGAAAATATATTTATAAGAATACTCCAAGATTCAGAATTCTTCATGGTGTGTTGAACATAGGGATGTTTTTTGAGGGAATAAAAAGTGACAAACGTAAATTTTGGTGTACAAAAAATGTGTATTCCTCAGCAAATTGATTTACCCTTCGATCATACTGTAATTATTGTTATCATAACACTGTTACTGAAATCAGACTTGATTGGAACCAAAAAAATACTAAAACATAGTAAGTACCATAGTAAGTATCATACCGAATTCCTACTGAATCAATATCAAATGATTGGAAATTGCAAAGTATAGTATTGACATTGAATAATTCCAATAGTTAAATATACCAAGTAGAAACCTCGTATTCGTACAGGTGATTTTCAATTCTTTTCAACTGAATATTTTTCACAGAGGTTAATCATCAATCCAGAAAAGAAGTGGATTTAACTAAAATTTCATTGATCTGAAGAAATATTTTACAAATACCATTGGATGCAATATTTTTTTGTCTGAATTTTGTCTTTTCCCCTCAGTGTAGAATCATGTTCAATAAACTGAACTGTTTTCTTTGCAGTGAATTTATAATAACGAGAGTATAACGCGTGTTATGCATGTTCAACCGAGAAAAAAGCGGTTTTGAAGAATCGTTGAACAACCCCTTTTTGCACATCGACTGCATACGGGTGCAAATGTGGCCTCCAACGATTTTGTAGTGTTCTCCATTCGGCTACTGGAAGCGAACCGACATGAGCGACTTTGCTGAATGAGATATGCGTTAACAACATAGAGGGGATACATGACTACAAAGTGTTGCTAGACAAAAAGAGAAGAATTAAATTTTCGCTTGTCCTAAATTGCACCCCTGTGGAGTTCAGGGGTTAATCAATGTTGTCCTAGTATACAAACCCAAACGAATTTGGTATCTCGGTTTTGTCGAACATATTATTATTCGAATGAATGAAGATCCCGTCTAATGATTTTATACATTCACTTTTCTCCGCAGTCCATCATTCGTGCAAAGTACGTATAAATAGATGGATGGATAGGTAGATGTATGGCGCCCGCAAAGTTAACAGCGCTGAACGAAACCAACTGGTCAAACAAGAGACTGACATGAGCCCCGTTTCTGGACCACGACGACCATGTAGGGCGTGTGTAGAGTGGACCCCTTTAGACCCTTTAAAGTCAACTTTAGCTCAGCCCTAATACAACCAACTCAGAATCGAAGTCAGAGGGAATTCGTGCAGGTATATAAATTCTGGTGCTATTATTGGGGTTTGTGCCTTCTTTCACACAGACCGCGCTGCCGCACTCTTGCGCCAAGAGGAGAAGGCGGTGGCGGTCTCCTTTGAGCTACTCTTTCCGCCTTTTTCACTCTTTCTATCTATCTCTTACAAGACCCGGCTTTATCCTTCTCTTTCTTTTTCTGTTTCTCCATCTCCTTCTCCTTCTTCTTTGATTTTTTCACTTCCTCTTTCCTCTTCTTTCTATAAAGATATTCACCTCCTTTTCCCTCCACCACGATATTCCTTCCTTTCTCCATATTTCTTGCCCTTCCTTACCCGTATTCCTTGTTCGTTATCCTTTTGGCTTGGCACAAGAGTTTTGTTTGTTTTCCCTTGGCTTTTCGATTCTCCTTTCGGTCCTCCTTGTAGTCCTCTTCCGTAAAGTTTGCTCAACGCACCTTTAATTATGGAACCATTGATAAATATTTGAGCCGTCCATTACGCGAAAGGATTCGACTAATATGTGTTCACGTATTTATATTTTATGTGGGCAGTTGATCATTTTACGAAAACTCAGCGAGGAAAAAGGAATTTCAAAGTGAGATGGGGAGTGTCGTCTTCTTCTATCCTCACTTGCAGTCCCGCTCTTGTATTTTTTTCCACTTTTTTGCTACTTCTCCTTCTTCTTATTCTGCTTCTTCTTCTGCTCACCGTCGGAGAAGAGCAACCTCCTGGATCGTATTACCTTGAAAAAAAGGACAAAATCTTCAGACAACGTGTCTCACAGTGCTTCTCCCATTGATCTCTTGGGAAAAAACCTAAATTCCGTGGAATTCGTGAGAATTTCATCCGGCGCCCCGAGTATTACTAAATTTTATGTCTATATTATTCTCTCTCCTTTTTGATTCAGAGAATTTCATCTAATAGATTTTTTCGTGTTTTCGAAAAAAAGTATTTATAGCAGTGGTGGAAGATTCATATCAACCGGGGATCTTGGGCCGTTACTTGCACTTCGATGGGAAATTTTATTCTCGATATATACTTAGTGCCGGCAACGAAGGAAGCATAGCTGCCACAGCCATACGACGACGAGGAAGAATTTCAAAGTGGCTCGTAACAGGATTATGAAATGTTCCAGGGTGATCGTTGCTGGATATCTCTTCTCGCCGTGTGTTATGCTGTTGGCTGCAGATCGAGCGGTACGTGTGGTGTAGATATACGTACGTGTTGCTGTGCAACCACGGATGTTTACAACCAACGAATACTCATTACCTTTTATTGCTACCATGCCATGCTATACCACACCATGTCGCCATGACACGCGGTGAGAAGCGTTTCAGGATTCTGGCTGAGAAATGGTGGATTCGCGTTAACGAGCGACGTTCACGCCTTCATTCGACCATAATTCTTCCGCCTGTGATTTTCGTGCATATGAGAGTTGAAAGGAAGAAAAGACGAAAAAATCAATCCTCGTTTTTTTCCTCGTGATTTTGATCGTAATGCTTCTACGTCATTGTTTCTATACGTACCGTAAAAAACCTTTCGTGACAGAACGGATCGGTAAAATGCGCATTAAATTCTTTCAAATGGACAACATTGAGAAGAAAATTCAAGAAATTTATTTCAAATATCAAAGATGAATATTGTACTTTATTGTTACCATATCTCATCATTGATTCTTGTTCAAAATTCTTTATTGTCGTTCTTTTGAATTAATGAAAAGTAGTCTATCTTTCATTTGAACATATTTATAGCGGTTGTCTAGCACCCTTCAAGGCACTAGCAGTGGAGCGAGTCACTAGAGAGGGCCTTGGCATTAATTACCCACATAGACAAAAAGATATCTTTTCGAAATTTAAAAGATGTCTTGCGACTTCGCAAGATGTCTTACAAACTGTTCTAAAAGATATCTAAAAGAAGTCTAAAAGATGTCTTATGCGACAGTTTTAGACATCCAAAACATGTCTCGAGTAAGACATCTTTTAGAACTCTTACTAGATATCTAGAAGATATCTTTTAGACTTCTTCAGGACGAGTTTTAGAAATGATGCAAATTTTTCTTAGGACCTCTTCCCTGATTGATAAAAAAAACCCCATTTATTCCTATTAAACGCGCAGAATTCGAATTTTAATGTGAATTTATCACATTCAATAGGAATGAATAGGTTTTATTAACCACGGTTGAAGCACACTTCCAGATGATCTGAAAATGTCTTGCGAATTATATATTCCATCCCTGTAACTTCCTCAAGACACAGATCTTTCAGGTGAAATTCACGTTCATTATACGTACATTTATGTTCAAGGAATGTTCGAGCCATCCAATGTCCGGACGTTCAATGTACCTCCACTGAATATTCTTTGGACCTTCGTGTTTTTTTGGAATTACAAACTATGACCGTAGAATTTTCTTGTATGCCTATTCAAAGTATCTCATTGAACCCACTGATTCCGATGCAGATTCTATTGGTTCAATAAAATTCTTTAAGCAGAAGTACTTGAACGAATTAAGTTTTCAATCCGTACAACATCAATTGTAGTCCGACGTGATCCAATTTGGTCAGTAGAAACAATGCACACTATGAGATTATACAAATTTTTATAATGAAAGTTGCTAATTGTTTGATTTTATATCAAAATTGATACTTTTCTTAATTCAGGCCTATAATCATTATTGGTTTATTATTATATTATTAATATTGTGATTTTGATTTTAAAGATATCTAAAAGATGTTTTTTCATTAAATCTTTAAAGACATCTTTGAAATAAAATCTATTAGACATTTTTAAGATAACTTCAAGAGACTTCTCAGCACTGTCTTCAGTGAGACATCTAAAAGAAGTCTATAAGTTGTCTTTTAGAAATGTCGAAAAGATGTCTTTAAGATCTGTATGCTTATAGGTGGCTAGAGTCATTTTTGCTAGGGTTAGATTTAGCGGAAGATTAGCTTTGAAAAGATTCATAACTTCAGCCATAAGCTGCTACTTCTCTTATATTCACACAACTGCGAATCTTTTACAAGATCAAGCTAGATTTCTATCTCCAGTTGCAGAAGTTTGTTTCAAAGTTTGATGTGGATATGTTTATTAGTAAAATACGATATAACATTATTAAACGATTATTCTATGCATCGCATAGAATCCGTGTAATCATCTCATTTCCATAAATGTAAGCTTTACGTCTTCTAGGAACGGAAATTATGACAAGGATTATAATAAAAACATGATAGGAAAATATTATGTATCCTATTACCTGTTCTAAATATGCTTTACGATAATTGAAAAGCGTCTTCTATGGTACATATCTTGAAATGAAGACATAAAAAAAGTAACATGAGTTGTGTTATCTTTATGACAGCACGTTATAAATTGATTTTATAAACTATGATTCAACGTATCGATGAGGTGTGAGGTGAAAATATGGTTCTGGTGTCCAGACTTCACAAGATAATGTGAAGGAATCTATCCTTCAGGTCCTTTTTGAAATTATTGAATAAAACTTGTTTCACAAATTCAATATCCAAAATATTTTATGAACCAATAGGGTGGTTAATATACACTATTTTGACTCGATGTAAAACAAATCTCGATTAATGGAGCTGGAAAAAAGTGTAAATAAATATTCCTAAGAATATCATTAATCATGAAACTGCGTTTCTATTATCTAATCTTTTCGTAAGACCTTTGATTGAGTAAAATCATTTTGCACGTCATTTACTTCAGGGGATTTCTCGAAACATTGATTAATAAGCAAAAAATTTTGTTATATCACCTTTCGAATGAAAATTCAACCTTTCAAATCGTCGAGATATATTACGTATTCAACGATAAGAATCTGCAATCGAATACCATTGAAAAGATAACATGTTCACTAACAGGGTACGTTAAGATCAATAAGGACAAATAGATATTCTCACCTCGTGTATTTTCTCTTTCCATTTATCAAAAATCACTCAATTACGTCACCCTCATAACACCTTTTTTATGTGTATGTAAATTTTGAGAAAATGATATTTTTAAATCTTTAATAGAGTACATCCTACACGCATCAACACCTACACACCAAAAGAACAACTTCAGAGCATACAGGATTTATTTGCTACAAATGTATATTGGACGTCAATTTATTACTTCCCCTGTAGACTCGTACTCTTCTCTTGTTTTCCATCCACGTATTTGCATCTCCTGAACCATCGAGTTAACAAATTTGTAAATTCTATCTATCGTTCCACGAGAAACGATCTTGACACGGAATGTACAATTCAATACAATTCGTGCGATAAAAGCTCGAGGAATCCAAAGATTATTGAATCGAGGAATTGGAAATTGATTGAATTTAGATCGTTATTTCGAATTCGCTAGAAACACTATCTGGGATTGGATATCAGTTGAATAATGTCACGCTCTTCAGAATCTGTGAAAGTATCAGAAGGATACATGCAGATCTGATAGAGGATTCTGACTTATCTCCGAAAAGAGATTTCCGAGAGCTGTATATCATAATCATCATTGTTCGCGAATTTCGAATCTCAATCTTGGACGTTGACTTTCAAGCGCCACTCGAAAAGATAACGACTTGACAGAGATCGATTCACGTATATCGCGATGAGGAGAAAAAAAAACGACGCGTGGGTGAACACACAACATTGGGAATCACCCACTTCTTACCTCACGTATACCAAGAGTAGAAATAATTCAAAAAGTATGTAAAAACATCCTTTTCCTTGGGACAATCATCTATCAATGTTCGCTGAAAAAAAAAGAGTATATCACGAAAGATAATGTCATCATTTATTACGATTCATTCGTTCCAAGATATACTAGATCTAATAATTTGCAAACTAAAAGTGTTTGAAGAATTGGAATTTTTCATCAAAATCGACGAGCCAAATTTGGAGTGTTTTTTTTCTTCTTCTAATTTTCCATGAGTCGTGATACAAAGAAGTTGATGATTATTGAAAACAACGTCTTCCTTCACATAATTTCCAAAATGAGGAAAGAATAATCGGGGGGCGACGAGAACGTTATCCCCCCATAATTTAGAAAGAAAAGAGACGAAGTGCGCAACTAACCCGAAGAAGAAAAAGAAGCAGAAGAAGGAGAAGAAGAAGATGAAGTGAAGATACCAAATGGAAAAGGGGAAAAAAAGCGGCGTATTGCAAAAGAAGAACAAAACTGAAGAGAAGTTTCTATAAGGCGTCAAATGAAGAAGAAGATGAAGTGTAGATACTAAAAGAGGAAAAATAAGAGAAAGAAAGAAACGTGAAAGAGAGAATTACTAAGGCGTCGAACGAAGAAAGTCTCCACCCTGACTGTTCGGCTTGCTCGCTCATACTCCCTCTTTCTTGGACGTTTTCGCTTCTTCGGGGTTCCGTCCTTGTTCTTTTTATCTGGTGAACAACCTGGCCCCGCCTCAACCAACCGCAACCAATCCGGACTTACCATTTACTTGTAACTCGCTTCGGTTCAGGTACCAGGAGAATCTTTCCAGAGAGTGTTGCTGGAGGGGAGTGTTGCTTACCTGAACGTACAACAAGCCGCTTGCCTGAAAGATCCAGATTTATACATTATACAAGTTCACCGTCACACCACCGCATGTCATTATCTTTGTTATTATTGTCATCATAATCGTCACCTTCGTATCGCGATCATTACGTTTCTCTCATTAATTTTATCATCCAACCAGAATTGATCAACTCGATACCGAATCAACTATATAACAGAATCGTTTATTTTCTCGATACCGGTCATATTCTTCCTGGTCTTGGCTTGACCGTAGCCATAAAACCAGAGTCCGAGGTTGTCATCGTTGTTATCCAAGTCAAAGGAGGGGGTAACTAACTCTCGGACCCCAGAGCCTGTCCCAAGCTCTACAAGCTATGTAAACGAGAATCTACCGAATCCACCACCACTACCGTCACCCCACATCATACCACCACCACCTTCACCACCACCACTCGTCCGGAAAACGTGCGTTCGAGAGCTTCCGGACCTGGATCGTACTGCTCCTGGCTTCTGACTGATGGTCAACTTAGTCAGTTAGTCAGTTAGTCAGACATTCATTCAGTCAGTGATTTATTCGGTTAGACAAACTTAGACAAACTCAACGGATCGGTTCACGTTATCGGTATTTATCTATCCGCTATTACGTTCGATGAAAAATGAATGGGAATCGAGCGTCGTATTAGTTTTCTCGAGAGAAACAGCGAAATTAAGTGTCAACTCGTGTGATGTCGTGGAAGGAAATATCTTTTGTTTCAAATGAAATCCGTTTCGAAATATTATACGATATAAAAAACAATAGAACAAAGACAAGTAAGAGGGAATTTGACGGTCGAAAGGATTATCATCATCATCGGAGGAAGATAACGGAAATCGAACGAAGGGCTTGATGTGTGTGATATGCCCTGGTTATGGGTAAGCGTTATTGAGGCCAGAGGTAAGAGGAGGAGGAAGATCGATTTTGTTTACTCTTTCAACAATCGTTTCAAAACTCATAATAAAAAAACTCAAATTCTCGTGAATCGGTTCGATAAACAACGAAAACTCAGGTGTACCGAGGCAAGCAGAGACGAAGACGAGGGTGGTGAACCACCTTCGATCATCGTCGACCTTCGGTCGTCGTTGACGATCGACGTCGCCAAAAGTGATGATACTAGGTGAACATAGGATAATCCATTCATTTCAACATGTCAATTTAGTGTCTAAATTATTGAACCAGTGAACTAAGGTTCAATTATACCAGTGTGGAGATAGTGTGTTGAAATAGAAGTGTTGATAAAATCACTTGATATCTAATCTTGTTCCTTTGGTTTGTTTTCTATTACCTGTCAATAGTGTCTTGTAAAATATTTATATAAATATATATTTATATATATATATATAATACGGTGTAGTGGTGTGTTAAAAAATTATCTTCATCATTATTAATAATTATTATGGTGTACCATCGGTATCATTGTCGACCGCAACAAATGGGCGCTGGTAATCGTGGAGGTTGCGTCGGCAGAAGACGATTTTCGTTGCTCCAGGTATTTCTATTAATACTTGGTGTGTGGCAACCGTTGATAGACAAGAACGGTTTAGTCTTAGCCTGTGGACCGGGCAGGGGAGGTGGTAGGAGACCCATTTTGAGAAAATTAACACCATTAGTATTCAAACAACACGTACCAAATGTTAGTGAGAATACCTTGCCGGCAAGTGGTCTCAGCGAGGGCCGCGTCTCGAGGCACGACTCGAGGTTTCGAGATTTGGTACCAAATTATAACGCCGATATCATTTTCAAGGACGAAGAGGGCACTGGTGCTGATCGGCTCATGACGCAGGTGAATATTGGTCTTTTCTTTATTTACTCTTCAACAATCACGATTATTTATCAGAACAATTATGTGGAACAAGAAAAAACCATCAGGAATGTAGGTGAAAAATTCGAAACTACGAAAAGCACTTATATGTCGTAGATAAATTCGAATAATTATCGTTGATCGTCAAATATTTACCACTTCAACGGTATCTTCTATTCTCTAACTTGGTTAATCCATGTGTATGCAAAGAGAATAAATATTTTTCGATAAGTATTCTTTTGTCAACACATGAACGTTCTCAAACTAAGTATTTCGCAACAATTTAATCAATTGTTGATCAATTTTGAGAATGTGAATATATTGCCTATGAAATGTTTTGGAAAAAATATCACATAAATTTGTTATACGTTCTCCAAATATCTGCTAAAACACACAACTCAAACGTTTGATGAACGGTTACTTCACGTCTAGATATTCCAAAATACCTTTCAACCAGGTTTAGTTAGAATAGTCTAAATGCACTCCGTTTATCATCACAGAATTGAATCAATGAAAGTAAGGTTTATTTTCATGGCGTTGAAAGAACTTTGAGCAAATTATTTATCTCATTGTAAAATCATGATCAATGCAGTTGAAATCTCATTAATTTTGTTTGAAATACAGATCCCCTACCGCAAAAATCCTTAGGTGTCCGACATGGAAGACAAAAGAGTAGCTGTCCCTGCCGGAAATTCCTGTTAGAATTTGTTTAGAAATCCATGTCTGACTCTGTCTGGCTTGTACTTCGTGAAATCCAGTCAAAGTCTGACAGATTTTCTACCCATATCTAAACGATTTTACCTGTTCTTACAAACTTGAAAGATTGGAATTCATTGAGAAATATTTTTTGTCAGTATTTAATTGCATTGTCCAACCCACAAATACGAAGCAGGATGGGTTGTACAATTTTTAACAATTTTCAGTATGATTTTTATCATTCTCTGTCGCGGATTTTCTTATGCTTTCTCTGAGGGACATTTTATGTTGAGACTACTGCTTTAGCGTTTTTTCCTGTGGGTCTGTTTTGATGGGATTTTATAATGAGAACTTTGGTTGTCAGAGTGAATGCCATCAAACCTCATGAATCTCATAACATCCTGTTTCAAATGCACATATAAAACTTCATAAACACTGATAAAACAGAATGAGAATCCATAAAATTGATGTTTTTAGTCTCATAGAGCTTTTATAACAGGATAAACAAATTATGCAGAAATGAATGGAATGAGTTAATCAGGATAAGATATAGGTATCCTTGATTGCGAATTGTGATAGAGAACCGTGGAATGGGATTTTACATCCTCGGGTTTTCATCACCACCATAATTCTGCTGCACATGCATTCCCATGACAGTGATGACACTCGTCAAGCTCGCATTTTCACAAATACTACAGTGTACTACGTTTGCAGTCTGATATTTTGAATGAAGCTCGATTCATTTTGCTCGTAGTACATTGTTTTTTTTATTATACTCGCTTCGCTTTGCTTGCATTTCGCGCTAAATGACTTTCGGATTCCAGAAAAATTATCATTAAAAGAATGTGTGAGTTGAGAAAAGGAAAATCTCACCAATGGACGCATATTAATGTTAAGAAATGAATCCATGAAGCAAACATCAAATGTCAACGCTTTGAAAAATGAGCAACATTTATGAACATTAATAATCATTTGCAATGATTTATTAGTCGTTTCACTAACGATTTCTCTAATAATTTATAACCAACAGCAATTTTTCATGATCAAACGTGAACGAAGGGGGTGCTATCAAGATTGAGAAAAAGGTGCGAGTCTCGATCTCTACGCAGAGGAAAATTCCAATGTGATCGAGTGAAAAACATTCCGCGAAGTCAATAATTTTTCTCATACTCGTGAAATTGACCGATCACACTTGATATTGAATTATTCGATGCTTCTTCATTCACGGGAATACCAGAGTTTTCTTTTTGATTTCACTTCTCTGTAAATGAGAATGACAGATTCATACTGCATGCGGGTGATTGTTAGTTCGTAGCAAACATAATGAGGATCAGATTTTACTTTCAATATTTGCACGGATTCTTACAGCTACCAGGGAATTGCGTGCATTGTGTTATCTGACATATCAATGAGACGTTTATTGTTGCTATATGTTTATTCATCAAACGAGTAATGTAAAACCATACACTATGGTAATGTTATATCAAGATTGGCAGCTTCAGAAACTGACTATTGCTACTTCAGTAGAATAACATCTTGTAATTTGCTATATTGAAATACATAATTTTATGATATATTTACGATGAATGAATATTTTCAACAGACGCAGTCTTTATAATTTGTATATAAATTTTCCAAAATTGAATTCCACGTGGGGAAATATTTTTTGAATTACTGTTCACATTAATTGTAGGTTTTGTAATATCATCGGTTAACCTGAGTATATACAAAGACCACGTAGTAGGATAAAAAAGATAAAGTACTGGTCTATGTAAATCTTCGATAAAATTTGTCTGTGATAATGTTATCGAGATTTCAGGCACCGACGGGAATGAATCATTTCGAACAACGAGGAAAATATATATTCTACCTGCGTTGTGAAAAAATCAAACAAAATTGAGATTTTAGAATAAAAATAATTCTCACTATTCGTTCAACCGGGATACTTTCATTAGAAATAATTCTCTGAAATTTCACCCTCAATTCTTCCGTGATTCTTTGAATATCTCTGGAAAATACTCATTTTGCACAGTAACCATGAGAATGTATCATTAAAAAATAACAATTATGTGGCTCTGAAACATCTTCAAGCTTCATGACACTTGATAACGAATTAATATATAAAATATGTACAATTATTCGAATCTAATGAATGCAAAATACTTATGTTAATTAAATCGAACTGAATTGATGATATAATATCATACTTTGAGCATTACTTTGTTTACCGTACATCTAATTCTCGATTTAATTTATTTTATGTTATATTTTACACTGTATCATTAGTGTAACAAATCAAGTTGAAATGAAACTATTAAAAGCTCAGATCAAGAGGTGATTCATGCTACTTCAGCAACATCATCTTGATTATACCATACATCACAACTCTCCTTTTGTTAATAGTTTCTTATTGAATCAGAGACTAGATTATCTGACGAGATACACGTCTAATCTCGATATTCGAGCAAATCAACAATACCACTGAACATGCAACAGTAACAAAATAAGTGATTGTCTACGATGTTTCAGTTTATGATTTATCATCTCGTTCACCGCTTTTACGTTTGACGTATTTGAATAAATTATGTATTAGGTTTTTCATTCCCTTGTACATAAATTCAACTTGTCACCATTTTTGTATTCGATTTTTCTCATTAAATACTGCGCCGGACGTAGTTGCCTCATTCATGTACCGTGAGAAAATTTCCTGGCCAGTATTTTTATTGCTTTCAAGTACCGAGAAATGATTTCTAAATTCTGAATTCACGTTTGTATGCAGCTGTTATCTGTAAATATAAACGAAATTCATCGCATTGTATGAATTTTCTTGATATTTCATTCTATTCGCTACCGGTTGTGATTCTGGTATTTACAATGGATAGAAATGTTTCTGTGAGAAATACATTATATAATTTTTCCTGAGTGTAGAATATCTGAATACAAGATTATGGAATTTCAACTTTTGATAAATGTTACTGAGAAATCAATTACATTTCTCAAGGAAGATATTCACAATGGAGATATTTCTTCGTAGAATCCTGACTAGGAATGATCATCGGGTTGACCTGATGAGCTAACCCGGAATTGAATTTACCCTTCAAAAACCTAACTGAGATTGAATGTGGAAAGCCTTAGACGAAATATGATCATTCATTGCGCGAAATATCTAGTCAGGGTTATGAAAAATTTCCTAAAGGAATCGAAAAGCGTAGATTTTTAATATTCCTGAACAAACAAAGGAAACAAGAATTTGCTCTGAGAATTTCTACTCAAAAACGTTTACGTAAATGAGAAATTCTTCGCTGTTCCCAAAAACGCAAAGTAGAGAATAGCCAAGTTTTTCTTCTTTTGGCGAGTATAAAATTTTTAATCGATCAATCATAGATTTGAATGAGGAGTTGATAATAATTGCTATTCCAGTAGGAATTAGTCTGGTCTTTTTTTAGTTTTCATAAGACATCATGTTTTTATCCAGTGATTGAAAATATTAGATTGTGATTGAAGTCAGCACTTTGAGCATGTGAAAATGCGTGTGAATCAATATAATGGGAATAAATGCAGCTAAGCATTGTTTGGGATACAAAACTGACATTGGATAAGATAACATTAAGTATTTGTAATGTTTTTTGATACTTTGAACACCATATTTTGTGATAATTCGCAACTGCGGATGTTCCATGTCTTCAGGGGTGGACTGAACCACACGGGAAGAAATTTGTAGCTATATCAGCGAAATCTTGGCTATTTCAGGACCCACAAAACAGCTAATTTCTCAACAAAATTAGCTAAAATTTAGCTGATGAAGATTAACAATTTGCTGCAGCACCTAAAATTCAGCAATAGCCTGCCCATCTCACTGTTAATGACTTTTTTTTCGTGCACCAAGACACCGGAAAACTTCTCAACGCGTCCTTACTTTCAGTATTCAGAATATACTTCCGGCACACCTTTATGTTTTAGAAGGGTACTATTTGTTACCGAACATAAGAAATTCGTATTTGAAGATTTTGTATCAACAAAGATCACAAACCCTGATAGAAAATTTTATTGAATTCTCTTCAACTTCATTTCCTTCTCACTCATTCATTTTTTATTCAAAATCAGTGAGATTTATCGGATCGTAATAAAATTTCGGTGAAATTGAATAACAGTTGCAATTTTACATTTGCCACGATGCTCGCTGCACCCGCTATCTGATATTTGAAGCGATGCTGCTTGCGTTTGCATTTTCATAACTTCAACATTCACCTCACTCACGTTTTTCTGAATCGGGATGCTTTACGGCGTTCACTCCGTTTGCAATTCTCAAATCTGGTGTGAACTCGTCCTTGTATAATCCTGGTAAAAAGCGGAATGTATCATGAGTGTGTGTTGATATTCCAAACTTCAAAAGATAAATGTCACTTATAAACATTCTTATGCATCCACTCTCTAAATTTGAAAAAGTGAAAAATCACGTATTTCACTCCACTAAGTCTCAGAAGTGAGCCAGTCTGCTTCGAGTGGGATTTTCACTCGTTTCGAGTGAACCCTTACTCTTTTAGAGTGAAAAATTGGGTCTAGAATTTGAGTGACTGTGAGTTTCTAGCCTCAAACCTTAGAATATCACTCTAAAAGAGTGATAAATCAATGATCACTCAAAAGGAATTTTCCGAAAGACAGGCTCACTTTTGGCTGGCTGAAGAATGAAATCTCACTCTCAAAATTTCAAAGAGCAGGAGTTGAAACTTCTTCATGCAGAACGAGATGCTTGGTGTCTTTTATAAGCCCCATTCAATTGTCTAGTGTTTCATCAAGTTTGGAAAAACGCGAGCAAAGGGACCGTCATTAGAATTGTCAAAGTGCTAGCGGAGCGAGCCCTGTCAGCCAACAAATTTACGAGCGAAGCGAGCACTTCGAATCATCAAATCTGAAAACACGCAACTAAAGCAAGCGTCATTAGCATCGTAAATGTGCGAGCATTGTGAGCAGCGTCAGTCTATAAAATCGCGGGCGAAGCGAAACTACACTGTAAGAAATTTCTATAGAAAACTTCAACATAAATGTTCGGAAGTAATTAACACAAACACGCGTTGAAATTTTTCCAGATTCAATCGGGAATTTACTGGAAAATGGTGGTCAAAATCCCACAAAGTTCGGAATTTTCAATTAAATATATGGTGAATTTCATAAAAATGTATCAAAAATTGATTTCCTATCCCATGATCAGAATTTTCCGGTTGCTGCGTATTTAAAAACCCCGATTAATTTTTTTCACAGTGTAGACGGTTTTTCGGGATAAGAGAGTATATAGCGGGAATATTTTCCCTGTTCTTGAAGATGGCTAACATTATCTGTGCAGGTAGAATATTGCTGCCTGGAAGCGTGGTTTTATCAAAAGTTCAATATTTGAAACTCTGATCCCGAAGTTGCACACTGTACAAAGATTACATTGTTAGTTAACAAATATCAGTTTGAAATCCAACCTAATATGGTATGACATTAAGGTTGATCTATTTTATTCACACATAATATAACATATCAATAGTTAATTGATGATTCATCACAGATTAATATAATAGATTATGAATCACATCATATTTTTATCAATTATTCATCATATTCGTGTATGATGGATCATCAGTTAACTATTGATATTTTGAATTATGCGTTAAGACAATAGATTATCTGCAATATTATGCTACATTAGGTCGGATTTCAAATCGATATATGTTAACTATTAACCCTTAACATGCACACCACTTTTTTGGAACGTAACATGCACACCAGGGTCACTGTGACCCTGTTGATTTTCAATTGTATATAATTTTGCAAGGATTCATGATAAAAATATGAAACAATTCTGAAGTGTAGTAGAAATATTGAAGAAGAGGCCCAAATAATGACAACTGAATTTTTTTGCTATCGACATTGTAGAAAAAATTGTTGAAGAATTCAAGTTTTCCAAAAATGATGTGTTTATTGAAAAAATTGTAACTTTTTGAGTCTGGAATATTGAGGCCTAATATTGTACACGTGTCATGTTCAGATGTGTAACTTTGAGGGAAAAAATATTAGAAATGTGAATTCTTATAAAAGTGTATTTATTCTGATGATTGAACGAGTGGTCTTTTCTGAGGAAAACCCACCCAAGTAGCAACAGAATGTTGCATATCTACCATGCATCCCATACAGCACCGGACATTCCCACGTCACCTCCACGTGGAATCTTCGTTCATCCACGTTCTATTCACGATTACCATTCATCCACGTGGAATCCACGGAGATGCGACGTGGAAATTCATAGTACATATACAAAATTCGGATGCTACTTGGGCACATATCATGCACACCAGGGTCACCGTGACCCTGTGTAATAGAATTAGTGAAGTACGTTTTGTCAATGTTTAGAAAACGTTCCATTATAGTATGGGAATTAATTAAAATCGAAAATATAAATTCGTTCCACTCACCTCGCTGATTAAAAAACATAGTTTTTTCAACTTATAAAAAAGATCACTTTTCGAGCCAACCAACGTTGCATGCACACCAGGGTCACACCCTACGTCAACATTCAATAGCTGTTAAATAAACATTGAGCAGTTAATTCGACCTGTCTATGATCATTGTCGTCACTTTATAATCAAATTCGATTTTAGATGGCGTTACTTATGGAATTTTCAAACAGTAACATGTATTATTTGACGCTTCAATTCGTTTACAGGGTCACTGTGACCCTGGTGTGCATGTTAAGGGTTAATGTAACTCTTTTTACAGTGCAACGTACCGAATTATTGCAGTTTTTCGTGGTGAACTTGAAGTCTCAGGGCAATGATCGCCTGGATCGAATGGTAGACTTTTGTTATCCTAATCGAAGAATGATTTTTACTCAGATATGATAGTTCATCAAATATTTAAGACTACTAAATATAAAAACTCCAGAGTATTTGATGTATGTTCGTAGGGGTCAATTGTTTAAAAATGTCTTCTTCGAATGTACCTACCAACTATATTCATTAGTCGTCTTCTAAATTTTCTGATGTTCCAGTCCGATTCGATTCGAATTCAATAGAATCATGAGAAATACGATTCGTAGTTCAAAAAAACACCATTCGCGCACCTCCATTATATTCTCATTTGTATAATACACTGAGAGAAATAATTACTAATACCAAGAAAATATATTCTTGAATATTTTTAAGAATATATATTCTTGAATGCAGCTACCCGAGTGGAAAAGTTTTCTAAATTATATATAATTTATGTATAATTCAATATGGTTTGTAATTATATAAAAATTATATATAATTCTGAAAATTTTTCCACACGGGTAATATGGTGTGGAACCAAGAGAAATTCTCTTGAATCAAGAAAACATTTTCTCAATTCAAGAAATCTATGCTTGGTCCCAGAAAAAATTTCTTGAATCAAGAGAAGATATTTTTGGAGAAATGAATTTCTTGGGACAAGAAAATATATTGTTGATGATAGTAATTATTTCTCTGTGTGTAAAGCCCCGAGTGGAAAAGCTTGCAAACTCATATATAATTGATATATAATATATGAAATTTGTATGAAAACTGTATTGAATATTATCGCATCGAGGCTTGGTAACCCCATTGTGTCAGTTTCACTGCCCTCTGGACGATGTCAGTCCACCCCTGAAGTCTTATCGCGTAATTCACTCCATAGTTCAAAGAAAGAACGTGCGCGCAATTCTCATTGCTTCTCAAAACCATTTCCCTAGTGAGAATGTCAAGGCAGTGATAAGGCGTATAACGCAAAACTGGAGAACAATTGAACTACTTCCAAAAGGTTCTTGCAAGTCCCTTGCAAGCCGTCTAATTTCTCTCTATTTCAACATCGAACGCTTTGTCAATGCCTAGGGTATGTTTACTAGCAGTTTTGCTGCTTGAAATCTCTAACGACAAATGAAGCAAATTCGAAACATATCTCTTCGCTAAACCTTGTTTAAACATATTTACAATCATATAAATAATGCATGAAAATCTTGACACAAACTGAATGATCAATTTATCGGTGACTTGTATGATTTATATTACAGCAAATAAGGAGAATATTCTTAAACATGTATCGTAACAACTACTTAACTCCGGTATATTTGAAAGATTCTTCTTTCTTCACAATTCTCAAAATGATCGTAAAAAAATTACAGAATATTATATAAAAGTTCATGGCTCTGTAAAGAAAAGTGTAAAAATTCATTGAAAGGTACAGAAATTTGTGAATACCACTTTACAATGCTCTAGAAACCTTCACATAGTTTTGTAAAACAAAAACCAATGTTACAGAATGATTTTTACAGAGAAATTGAGAAAACACGCACAGTTCTACACTTCTAAGTTCTAAATTCTAAATGATGAGAGAGGCTGAATGAAGCGTATGTTGAAGCTTGAGTGACAAACTGGACCAAATCAGAACTTATTTGCAGGAGAATTAGGAACGAAAGAAGCATAAAAAATAATATTTAGGAAAAGCATGAGTAGAGTGAGAAGAATTTCACATATAACTCCGATGTTTCGTGCAGCCGCACGCGTTGCATATTAATTAGATCCAAAAAATAACCCACAACAGGCCGAACATCTGCATGTGCTTGCACGTGAACCACCACGCCATGTAATAGCCAACTATTTTCTCGGTTGTAGTAGAATTTTCACATTCAACTCAATTGAAAATTCAAGCAAGATACACTTTGTGCAGAGTGATGCAAGTGAGTGGAGAATTTAAACTAAGCCGCCAGTGCTTTTCTCGGTGCTATATATTTTGACAAATACAGCGAGAAACATTCCCGATTGGAGGGATACTATAGCGGCGAAATCTATGTACATCAAGAAATAGTAATACAAAGCGATATCTTGATCACCTTGAAGCATCTTTGAATAATCTCACACACACACGTTTGGTTGGAATTTCAATATTAATATCACCTCAATTAGGTTTCACATTATTGCGTAGTTCACTCGGGATTCTCCAAGTTCTTATGACGTCTCGCAAGGTCTAGTCTTGATCGAAACCATCCTGTTCCTGGCACTTTTGTAGGATTTCGAAACCTATTTCCCAATCGTAATACAGTTGAATTAGAGTGATCCTAATGGAGTTGAATACACGATTCAGCAGGATATTTCCAGAAAAATTTGAATTTCTATACTCTCCTCATTTGTGTATTCTCGATCAAAATTCAATTCAAAATTCCTTATTGTTGATATTCGTAGGATGAGCTCAATTATCATGACGCTCGTCGATCCCTCTCGAATTTGCGTGGCTTCAAACGATAACTAATTGATACACAAAAACCTAACGCCATAAACAAAACCGTCACAAGAGAGACCATAAATTTGTTTGGATTGCACTTCATTTTCGCGTCACAAAAATATGATTCTCCAACGAATGCGAATAGATACCTTAGAAACTCGAAGGGACCTCTGGGAGTCTGAGGGAAACAAAAAAATAAACAAATGAAAAAAGACACCGCTCAGATCCGTCGCCACCTGCACAACGAGCACGCACCTTACGCTCTCAGGACTCTCGTCTTTTTTTTCCCCCGTTTCTTTCTCTTCCAACTTTATTTGATTTCTTTTCTCTCACAGGACTGAGTTTATTCTCGGTCCATAGAGCGTCCATTAGTGCTTTATTCATGCAGTTTTTATCGCTTGTTTGCCTTCCACTTGGCACCCACGCGAGTGTCAAACGATTCTCCAAACTCTATGTCCGTTGTATTCCAATTTGTAAGTCCAGCAACGGTGGAAAAAGAAGAGTCTGACGAAGATGAGAGGAAGACGCGCTCTGCTCTGCTCTTCTCATCTTGGTGCGCGGCTGGACATAAAGATTTTCATATTTCTGTAATGTTTTCTCTCCTTCTTTTGAAACTTGCTTTACCTGGTCGTGAATAGTTTGAAGTTTCGAATGAATCTCCATTGACTTGTCATATTGGATTAGGAATATTCAATTTTTGTTCGAGAAATCCAAGTTTCTGATTTTTATTACATTCCTTTCATTTTATGTATATATATCTTCTCACGTTTACCCCGATATTTATTAAAGAATTCTATGGTATATTCCTCTATGTGATGTATGTGTTTATACGCGTACCGACACGTATCATCAGGTATTGTGTTATTTGAGAATAAACGTTGAACCGTTCAGTGTTCTTCGGCGCCTTGTCTCTATCTCTTTCATGTGGACAGATACAAATACACGTTTATTCATAGGAGAAGGTTTTCACTCGTTCAAATATTATTCTAAGTTCCGAGGAAGTTCAAAGAGGAAAAGATAGAACGGTACGTGTGTACCGTGTAAATTCGTTTGTCGTCCGGTACGTAGTACCGGTGTCGGCGAGATAATACGGTTCTGGTTAATGAAAAAGTACGAATTTTAAAGAATCGGAAACCCCAAGTATATTTTCTATTGAACTCCGACGAAAGTTTTAGGGTATTGCCTCATCTATTGTTCAAATAACGTGTCATCATTTTCAAGATCCTGTTAGCATATGTATGAACAAAAAAGAACTTTAGGATATTATGACTGAGTACGTGAAAAAGTCAAGGTTTATGGAAGATTCACAATGATTCATTTATAGCTTACGTGAGAATGTCTTTCAGAACTTGATTTTCGAGAGGAGTAATCCCTCATGGTGATATATTTCATCGATGAATGGATTCTCAGCAGCGCCATGAATTTCATTTTGTCTGGAAAATGTCTTGTGCGATGTATTTTTTTTAGGAATCTTTGAAATAAATTGAAGTTTGTGTTGCGCCTGAGGATTGGATTTATCCCACACGTGCATTCAGATCAATCGAATCGGAATTTCCAAGATATCTAAAAATAATATTGAAACCCTGTAAAGAAATCTTTATTGTAATGTTATCTGAGGTGTTTGGCGGAAGATTTTCTTTTTTTGCTCTTTTCATGCTTCCATGGGTTTTATCGTCGCCGTATCTTTATGACGCGCCGGTAGAATGATGAAGGAAACAAGAAAAAATGGATGATAGTCCCTATGCCGATATTTGTGATTTTGTTGATGATGCGGTGTTTATTCACATACTATTCCCCGTGCGAAAGATATTACCGAGTGACAGTGGGCAAGTTTATAGCAGCCATAACCGAGTGTTTGCTTCAGCGCGGTGGACTCCCATAATTATGGCTTATAATATACAGTATCTACAGAATTTTTTGTATGTATTCCCGTATGTCATATGTAAACTGAGAAAAAACCTGGGGTCAACTGAAAAAAGGCAGTTAGTGTTTTTACGGTGACCATATGTCTTGAATGTTTTTCAGAGGATTCAATCGGATTCAATCGATACTGGTGGCTCTGTTACTCGTTTTTAGAAAACTACCAAAATGAGATAAAGTTACACGCATCGTTTAATGACATTCGAAAGATTGTAATCAATGTGCGAATGCGTATACGTGGTATACTAATTATACGCACGTGGCGTCATTTGATCCGTTACTGACCTCCCTCTATTGTTACAAGCGTTCCATTCTTTACGTCACGTTATGTCAATAATTATTGTATTGTCACATTTAGTATGTCATACCAAGAACGATCTTAAAATACACAGTATAAATTTCCCCGAGGATACTAAACAACTCGTGAGAATACCTTAACAACATACCCCCTGCTTCTTCATTTTTTCATCTCAAACAAGAAAAGATTTATACAAGCGGTAATGATTTGAGAAAAAAATGATACAAGTCATCTCGCAGACTACCCGATGATTTATAGACTTCGCTAGAAATAATCATAATAATCATTAATAAATGCTTTATCATAATTCACGGAGGCACATAAAACGGAAATTATGTACATACATGAAAAGTCTACATGCCTGGCTCCTAACGGAAAAAAAGAGAGAGAGAGAGAGAGAGAAAAATTCGAATGATTCATTCATATGTGTGTATATATTACATATACATATATATCTGATCTACGATGATGCTTCGCGAAAATTTATGATTACTAGTATGAGAAGAGAAACTTTATTGACGATGAGCGGTATCAGAGTTCTTCAGATACTACAACACGTTTTAATGGACGTTCGCACGTCCGCTCGTCGTATTTTATTTATTCATTCATTCCATTGGGAGTCCTGGGGTTATTGATTCTGATTTATCAACAATTAGAAAAAGGGTGTGTGTCCGTGTTCGTCAGGAACCAATTACAATCGATTCTATTGAAAATCCAATATTTTCTTCAACGATTTGAAAAGTATCATAAGTCACAGCAGCCAAATTTTATTGATCTAGATCGAATCAAAGAATCAAAACATATTCTTCAAATAGAATTAGAATTTAGAAAAACATTGCTTCTTCGAATTAATTAACTCACTCAGTATGTGGCATACCCAGGTGGAAATGATTCTATTGAATTCCATTACGAATGGTGACATTTCTGATTGAATATCATTGAATTTCATTGAAACCTATTCATTTTCCCATTCATCAGTGAGATTTTATGAATTATTTGTAACAGGATACAAAACTATATTACGTCACATTCTAATTCGTAGTGCATAAAATTCAAATCCTATGTGACGCTTTATATATTCTGTGTTCATAGATTTCCGCAAAAAAGTTCCTACATATTCCATAAATATTCATTCGAATCGTTTTATCGACTTAACGAAAGCAGGAAACTGATTAAAAATCGAGTGACAAAAGTTAAAGGACGAGTAATCTGGTTGGTTGAAATATATGTAAGGTCCGATACTTGAAGCATACGTGAACATTTACGCACACACGACGAAGAGAAGAGAATGAAGGAAGGGTCTCTCTGTCGAGGGCCTCGAGTTCGAGTTCTTGAGCTTGAGAGGCCGCCATAATGCATCGTGAGAAGTGTGCATGAGGTCAAACGGGTCAAAAGAACGTCGTCATGGCGTTGTTGATCTCTACGTAAGGTTCTGATGTAGTTAGCAGCACTTCCTCCAACTCTTCTGCGTGGCGAACCTTTGCAAATCAACATTTGCTTCATAGACGCAAGAAATTTGTGTAATGAATTCTTCACTTCCCCTCGGAGTTTCTTTGTTCTACGTTGATGTGGATTCCAATGAACGTCGTTATCGTTCTTTATTCAATTAAATATTTTGAAAAATACTATTCTTGAAATCTAAATACTAATCTTGAATTTGGAAATAAGATGCACGTATGATGGTTGTAATTGAATACAAGATCTCAGGCACCAGGGACATTTCTTGTAAGATCCGAGAGGAAGAAAATAAACAAACAAAAAAAGAACACGAACAGGATTCAGTGAGTGTTACCAGTGCCATTAGGTCGAACGACATTAGTTATGACCAGCTGTCCGGTCGCTTCGCCAATGAGTTTACTAATGTAAACGCAGGATTAGCAGCGAGGAGTCGTGCTTACTTGCTTCCCTCTTCGTCTGCTTACTCTTTAATCGTAAAGGCCTTAAACCGTGCTGCTTCTTCTTCTCCTCGTCCGTTCATTCCTCTCTTCTTTGCCTTCTTTGGTACCTTCTGTGGTAGTACAGATACTAACTCTGATGGTTGGTGACTTTGCTGCCCTTTCTTCTGCTTCTTCTTCTCCAGCTCTAGAGCCGCTATCTTTCGCAGAGCTTCTTAAATAACCTCGTAAATCCACATTTGTGTTTCAAGAGATACTGTGCACTGTTGGGAATACCTTGAAGAAGGTTAGAAACGTTAACCCTTACGCGATCGTTCATACGATTTTTCTATAAATCAGAAATTGTAATCGCAACTTGATTTAGAAAGTCGAATTTCAAAACTAATGACTCACCATAAGAAAAAAAAATCATAATATCATCGAAAACAGAAATTGAAATGGAATTAGTGAATTCGTGTAAAGGACTGGGGAAAGTTCGAAGAGATTGATGATCCCACAAATTGTAGATAAATTCAAGAAGGAGGAGAATTACAATGAAAGCTTCCAAGTGTATCGTGTACTCGTAGATTACGTGGATTAGAGTGTTACCGATGTGGTAGGAACTGCTATGATGCAACTGGAATACATTATTAATCACGCCATCGAGTTTTGGTAACACGTATGAGGTGTGAAATTACAACTAACCAGTACATTACCGCAATAACCTCTTGGATTTCATAACTATCAAGATTGGAGAGTTTATCTAGATTAGAAAGATCCCTGTCATTTGTTTCGAGTGGAGAATGAAAAATATATCTCATATTTCGGGAGATTCATTAATGATCCTTCTACGGTGCCACGACATTCATGTCGTTCAAGAACAATACAACAGCAATATCGAACAGCAAGAAGAAAGTTTCGCAAAATATATGTATACATCTATATATAGATTGTACACTTCTCGCGGTGTAAGATGATCTTTCTTTTCTGTGACCACTTCCTTCCTTCGTAGAGAGCCGACCGAAGAGAGATCCGATGACCAGGTTTGAGGTCGACGATGACCGACGTGGGAAAGGATCGTCATTGCCTCGTTCGTTTGTTCGTTCGTTCGTTCGTTGATTCCCTTCCCTCCTTTTTGTCTTTTCTTTTTCTCCATCGTGAATTTTTTTTCTCAACTTCCTCGTTTCTCCTTACTTTGTATCATATATATTAGCGCATATCTCATCGATTACTTTGTCGCTTTCGCGTGATATTATTCTTCGAGCCGACAGTTGAGTCATGCTTATCCATGATTGGATCTTTATATCTTTGACCGACTCTTTATTCTAAACGAGTACCGACGTGATCAGGTTTTACTGAAAAAATTTGTCAACGATCTTAAAGTGTTTTTCAATGGGAGACAAGTGTTAAAGTTGGAGAACAAATTCTTTGAAATTGTCAAAATCATCTATATTTCTTAGTCCATTGGAGATGGTCGAAACAAATGGGAGTTGGATGAATTTCCATAAAAATATTATCTAGTCAGGAATGAGATCCGTGGTGATTCTGTTCACATTGATTGACACGACATGGGTGAAATGATTATCTGAAAACGGTTGTCGTGTCGTTTGGTTGGCTGAGTCTTTGATGTTTTCCTTCTCCATGTATAACAATGATATAGAGTATGAGGTTTTGAAATTTCACCATTTTTACCCGAATCAAAGATTATTGGAATTTGTATCTACGAGAGAAAATCAAAAACTTGTCTTCCTCCACTAAATGGAGAATTCTATTGAATTTTTGATGAAGTTGACCATTTACCGCTACGAATTCAAGAGAAGTTTAAGGAACAGTGGAGAAAGTTTTATATACCCTCCAAAAATACTGTCATCATAAACTGGGAAAAAGAATTTCTGTCCATTCGAAATGACAATTTCAGATTTCAAAGACTACTACTTTGGTAATTAGTTTGATGACAAACCATTCAGCAGGATCACAAATATCTGTCCTGGACCTTGTTAGGTTGCAAGATAAAATCATTGAAAATTGAACATTTTTACATGTCCGTATAACAAACAGAAGAGAAGAACTTGGTTCGGTCGCATTCTTTATCATAATTTAAATAATACTCGCTACGCTTATGAAACCAATTGCTCGTTAATTTGCTACAATGTATAGAATAAATTGAATATCTTGTTGCACGTATAGTATGAAGGTCTCATGCAGACTGGAGTTTGAAATACTTGTTTTACCTGTATTCTCATCTGAAATAATGTCTTCTATATGAGAGTGGAATAATTACTCCTTTGGCATGAGGTATGGCTTCTTTAGGTACACGTGGTATGTTCTCAATGATTTTACCAATTTATTCACAGATTGCCACGTGTTATCTTCAATAACTTTTAGTAAATTGAAATATGATTCATCACAAAATGTGAGTGAAGCAAGCTCATTCCAATTACAATGATCCAAGCGTCGTCTAAATTACATAGATGCGAACGAAGCGAGTCTTATTTGGATTAGAAAGATGCGAGCGCTATTCTTTGGACGAGAAGGATGAATTTTTTAATTCTCAATAACTTTTCCAATCTCTGACCCACTCAAGGAGGAACAAAATTTGCTGTCACAGCTACGTAGATTGCTGAGAGAGCAACATGATTAAATAAAACAGCAAATTTTTTGCTGTACCAGCCAAATTTTCAGTATCAAATCCAGAATAACCAACACATTTTGCTGGAGAAGTCGACATTTCTTGCTACCACAACTTAAAAATCGTTGTACTCAACAGGATTGCTGTCACAGCAGAAAATCCACTGCTCCACACTGTAAAGAGAAGTTGTTGAATTCCAAATAAAAATGCTTGAGAATTTACAACCTTGTTTCGGAAAAATAGGTTTTGAACTTTCTTTGTGGATTGACAAACAAAAGTTTGAGGAGTTTTGAAAATTTCTGTGAAATCGTGAAACTTTTTGGATATTTACAAACTTTTTTACGATGATTGCCAAACTTTCTTTGGCAGTTTTGGAAGTATGTTTTTTACAATGCAGCACTTTGTACTACACTGTCAAAAGTCCGACTGAATATGGCTGCATCTTACTTGAAAACGTGACTGCTATTGAGTCTTTTTTGATTCTTTTCCATTGTTTCGGCATTTATTTTTGGCACTCACTCTCATTAAAACAGGGCCAGTTTTGGCTGCATCGTAAAATCAGCTACTTTTCAGAATGGAAGTGAGTCTCACTCTTTACCGTGTAACTTCCAACTAATCAAACCTTCACCCTATCGTAACTTTACTCAAATCTATCTCGAACCCAACCTCAACTACTGCTAAATTCAGGACAATGTACGATCCTGAACGATCCATGCGTAACTCTTATTGTTCAATTCATTTCACATGGCAGAAAAAGATTTCTACAAAATAGCGAAGATCACTTACATTCGTAAGCGCTCAAAATTCATATTCAGTGATGAAAATCAGAGAAATTACCAATCGAATTTACCAGGATACTACTACCAAGATGAGTTGACCACTTCTTTACCCAGTACGGCAGAAGTTCGTCACCACGTGAAAAAATGATGTAGTTGATATTTGGATTGCTAGAAATTAGCTGTGACAACAAAAGTTATTGCTATTGGAGCTAAAATCTAGCTTTTGTAGCTATTATTTTCACTATCCAAATATCAAATAAACGGAATAGCTAGCATAGTGAATCATTGCACGGAGAAAACGATCTGCTAAAAAGTACCATACTTTATAGTGCTCGAGCATTACTTTTGCCCAAAATAAAATAATCACATGAAGATATTTCTAAAAGTGCCGTACTTGCTTGGACTTTCCTGGAGAAGTATAGTACTTTTGTGAGTATTTGCACATAAATAATTCGATATGAATAAGCGTAATGCTCTAATTGTCAGTTACTAGTTATTCTCAGCCATTCTTGCTCTGAGTGTATAAATGTGCATGGAGAAAAAATAAATTTGTTATGACAGAGAAATCCAATTCTGCTAGGTTCTTCTTGAAGTTCAACAAACTGTTTGCCGTCATCACAGCAGTCTTGTTAGTTACGGCAGTGATTTTTCAGCTGTGGCAGCAAAAAATGCTCATTCCTTCAGCAAAATTTGTTTGCTCTTCTATACATAATACTCAAAACTTCACTATTCCAGCGAGTAGGTTTGCCACTTCAGTTAATCATGTTGATTTCTTAACAATCCAGTTAGTTGTGGCAGCGAATTTTTATCTAGGCTAGCAAAAAGATTGACCATTCTTTGTTCTCTCCTGTGTATGAGAGGAATGGCCTCAGTGGAGGTATTTTTAGATTGAATAAACGTTTAATAAACTTTCGACTGCTCATAGAAGTTTGAAGAACGGTTTTTAGGTGTTTTTGTTACTTTCAAACCTGGAGCAAATGAGTATTAGAGCTACTTTAAGGGTAGTAAAATTTCTGATAATTGTTTTCTACATTTGTTCTTTCTTTATAAAGATATAATGATTCAATAATCATTTCCCATCTGATAAACCATGCTGTTCCTCAAGGAAATACCAGAGTTCTTTTATGAATTCAGTTGCGTGTATTCCGGGGCAAAGAAACCGTGCTTGTATGGGGATGTTCGTGCCCTGGTGAGCCATCTGAGGAATAATTAGTCGATTAAATTACGTCAAAAATAACCTCACGTTGTCAATTAGTAATATTCTTCTGTTGATTCGACATAAAAATAATGTGGCAGATAATGTGCTTTCAACTGTAAAATAACGTCAAAACAACGTACGGTTCACAAATCGCTTAAAAGACTTCAAAGTGTGACGCATCGAAACGATAGTAATTGAAACTTGGATCAAACAAATTATTTTGAAAATTTTTCATCATTCCCTGAATCCAAATCACTGATTCTCAATATTTCTCACCAATTATCGATACTTTTCGTTTGGAGAAAAGACAATTTGAGGAGGGAAATATCCATGAATGGATCCACACTATTCATAGTTCCGCTCCTTGTTTGAATGTTCATCCAGTATTGTCCTGTTTCGTTCGACATTTTTAGCAGGCTCTTCAACTGAAGTTCAAGCACAGAAGGTTTCATGAACACATTCTAAACGCATGATTTAATGAAACTTAAAACACGCGATATTAGGACCTTTTTTAGACGTCGATTCCCCCATTGGACTTGAGCCAGAATTGAAATTACACTGCGAAAAAGGTTAACTTAAATTTAGTTGTCCCAGTTAAATTTTAGCTGGCGTACATAAAAGTCTAGTTGTCTAAAATATGAATGAAAAATTTGGCTGTGAAAAGTAAAATTTATTTGGTTCAACTAAATTTTTATTTAGAGTGACTAAATTTCCTAGCTGTCTGATATTCAACTAAACCTTTTCTTTCAGTGTATGAAATCGACGATCAACGCTCATTCGACAGTGCAACGTTTTCTCAACGTTGAAATAACCATTTTCATTTTTTCGTAGAAAACGATAGAATGAGCAAAAAATCGTTCAATAACACATTGTCATTGAAATCACATAAAAGAGAGCACCACCTTGGTTCAATTGTTTCTCTTCAAAGATGATAACCCCGTAGTGTTTCGTGCAATTGGAATTAGGAAAATGATATAAACTGTGGAATTCAATAAGAGCTGTTTTTTTTGCCTACAATGAATAAGATCGCGTCGGTACATAACAAAACTTGAAAAACTACAATTTTTCATGTTGATACCATACATTTATGAAAATCCTGAGAGATTTGGAGTACTTTCCAGCTTGAGACGTTAATTCCCAGTCCGAAGTACAAAATATGATTCCCTATGATCCCAAGCGTTCAGAATAAAGCTCAGATTAGCACGCTATCCAAGCAGAATTAATTGATAAAGTTCCTTCGTAAATATATGAGAATAATTTACAAAAATCTGCTCTCCCGTTCATCTCAGTTACTTTCACACAATGTTTGTGATTTTAAAATCCCGAGGAGACGACAATTATTCGAAGAGAAAGATTCCAAACCATCCGAAGATGGTGGAAAGAAAATACATGGCGCGGAGGAAGTTCTCTTTTTGAAATACAGACTAAAAGAAGAAGAGAAACTTAGTTAAAAGGTATGAGAAATCGGTGAAGCGCTCGGTTGCCGCCCCATTAATTAGTTGCCCCTCCTGTTCCCCGTCACCTCCGAGAAGGGCGTAGCCATTCACAGCTTGCTACAAGACACGTTAATGATAATCTTTTTTTCTTATCTTTCTTTCTTTTCCAATTCTTTTTAGCATGAAGATGAATAATTATCAAAAAAATATTGTATCCGATAGGTCCAAATTTTTCCTCCGTGTGGATGCGATTAAATAAAAAAGAGAATTTCTTTATTGATGGGTGTGATCCTTTTTGTTTTCTTTTTTGTTGCAACAACGTGCTAACGTTTTACCTGAAAATGATCGTCGTACGTGATCAGAAGTTTGATCAACGATTACATCGAAACAACAACACAACAACAACAACAACAACAAGAACAACTGATTCTTTGATGCGTTTCGGCTGTTTCAAGACTCATCATATCGTTTCGGAATAATGAATTTTGCACGTCAAGGCAGTATCGCGTAAGCGTTTAATCACTTTAGCTTGTCAGTTTCTTTTAATCCTTTAAATACATGATATACCATTCATATCTTCTCAACTTCAAAGATGTATCATAAAGTATAATGATAATGACGATGGAAGAAAAAGAATAAGGATAAAAAGGAGCAGAAGGAGAAGAGAGAGAGAGAGAGAGAGAGAGATAGAAAGAGGGAGAAAGAAGTTTCATTGATGTTTTGTTGTATATAAAACGATCGAGAGTTTTTTCTCGTGTTTTCTTATTTCTCTGTGAGCAAGCGTGCATAATTAATGCCTAGTTATTTAAAGGATCGTCGTAATCGTTTGGATCCCACGAAATGTAGGCATACCGGTTGCAACAACGGCATATTACATATCGAACAAGGCTTTATACATGGCATATAGGAGCCATTGTTGTCGGTCCTATGGAAATTAATATTGAATGTATTTGAATAAGCTAAGTCCTTGTTCATCGCTTGTTGTTCCTACTTGCTTGGCCTCCTACGCTACGTTAACAACCCATACACACATGCTTTTTCAGATGTTATTACATGAGACTTTCTTCGGTCTCGGTCTTCCTTTGGTCATTGAGCTTTATGCGATTTCGAAAGATATTGAATGTATTTTGAAATAGTTTAGTTTGAAATTTGAAAACAATATCACTATTCTTCACTAGAATTATTCACGGCAACGTAAAGTCTCACAAATGATAAATATTGAAGTAACCTTCTTCGAATAACATCTCGATTTGTATATCGATAGTGGATAACCATAGGTCATCGTATAGATTTATATTCATAGATAGGTGATGGTGTTCATCTTACCGCTGTTGGCTCCATGCGAAGAAATATCAAGAACACATTTCCCACGTGATACCTGCTCAAAGAATGCTTCTATCCGGTACGATCGGACTTCTTCGAGATCTCCGATAACACCGGCGGAATTCAATGGTTGGTAATTTGTCGTGAAATGTCTCGAGTCCTTCTTCTTCTTCTTCTTCTTCTTCTTCATCCTCTTCTTCATCCTCTTCTTCGTTCTCATCGTAGTTCGGCTTGCCATATAGTAGACCACTATCAAATTTGGTTTCCTCATAAACAGACATCAGACCATCAATCCTATGAAAAAATTAACGACCTCATATGCCATTATGATAAATAATCAATGATCTTCTCAATTTCATGAAATCCATCAAACTTCCCAACTTGTTGCTTCCCAATTGATAAAATTGTCGAAGAAAGTATTTTTGTGTGCTCCAAATCCGAGTTTCTCGAATAAAAAAGAAACAAGATAATAGAAATCACTGGTTTCTATTATTACATACGTAATCTCGTGCGTAATAATCTGTCATCGATTTTCATTTAGCGGATCAACTCTCATATTATCAATTGTATAAACATTTTTATCACAACAAAGATAGATAAACGATTCTGAAGTGAACGTTCTTAAGTTCATCAAGTTGTTGCTTATTGCGCGTACTTCAGAATCCAAATCCCCCAGTTTGGGAATGAAATATCGATGTTTTACGAATATCACACATTTCGGGCGTCTTTTTAGGGCGCCCTTCTTCAGGGCGGTCTGAAATCTCAAGAAGAAGAAACACTGAGTTGGTAACAGTAAGAAGTATCCCTGCGTTCCGGTCGCGCTTTCTAAAAACTAGCCGTATTTTTCGCGGTATTGGAACAGGGAGAGAGATGGAGAGAAAGGGAGAAGCCGCACGAGAAGGGCACGCTGCCTTGGATGATGCCCACCAAGAGCCCGCAGGAATTTCGTCTCGTGGAGACGACAGGCACTCTTCCTTCGTGTTGCTTGGAGTGGCGTAGAATGGCGTGGAATGGTATGGCGTGGTATGTCATCGTGGCTTGATGTGGGACATGGAAGTTTTTCCTATATCAAAAGAGTTAAGTCTTGTCGAGAAGGGGGACGACTCCTTCTTCACATTCGTGTCGTCCTAATTTGAAACAAGCCACATTGAGAAGGTTCTGGAATGCTTCGTGGCATTCACGGTGTCTGGCTTTTCAGTTTTCTTCTTCTTCTCCCTGCTTTTTTTACCCTTTCATTCTCTCTCCCTCTCTCTGTCTCTCTCCCCTTTGGTCAGTTAGTTAGTTGGTTAGTTAGTTGGTGATATTCCATCCTACGGTTACATCGCGGTAATTAATTTAACTTCTTGCCTTGAAGACGGCGGCTGCCAATAGTTTTCTTGTACCCTCGCACGCTTGTGAACAAGAACCATCGACTCTCCTCTCGTCGTTCTAGCACGTCTCCTTCTTTCTGAATTCATTTTTCATTTCATTCTTCCTTCTTTTTCCTATCTCTCTTCTCTTTACCCGATCGTTATTCCAATTATAATTGCAGTCGTTCTAATTAACGGTAACGATTGTCAATATTTTTTTTATCATATTGAATAACATACTCTTCTCGCGTTGGTGAACAATTAAAACTCTCGTCAAGAATTCTTCTCGATGCTTTTTAGTGGAAAGATCGTTAGAAATTTCGCTTATCGTACGTTTTATCATCTTCTTGTGTTGTCCGGAGTTCGATACACGCTCGATCGATCGCAAGGTACAACGCCTATCACCGTAAGTTCAGAAACAATTACCTGACCAATGACTAGAAAACAAGAGAACAGAAGAGGAAAAGGTCGATCGGCGAGTCGACTAAGGTAATTAGTCTTTTGAACCTCTAAACGGACTCTTGGTTTTTTTTTCACTTTTTTTTTCCCATCATCTTGGTCGTGGTTGTAACATGATCCTCTGTTCAGCCAGCTATAATGGCCCATGACGGGACCCTCTACGATACTCACAGAGTAGAGTGAAATGACGTAAACAGAAGTAAGAAGAAGTTTGAGAGGAAAAGAGACGATCGGCTGCTCAAAGAGGGAAGACCGGAGGATTCTTTCGGTGCCTTTACGCTTCCTTTTAAAGAACATTATTTATTTCACTCTTACGTTCGGAACATTTTGATGTGTATGTATAGACGTTCACACTTAGAAGAAAGTTTTACATTATCAGGTGATTTATCTGTAATCCGTAGGATAATGTGTTTTTGTTTTTGTTTTCCGATCAAATTTTATCGATGACTTATAGTTTAATGAATCTTTCCAAACCATTCTACAATGTCTCCCCAGCAAATGTACTCTAGTTCTTTAGGACTCCGATTGAAGAAGCTGTTGTGTAAATAACAATTGACAAATAAAATCCCCGTCTTTGTGTTATTGTCGAAGAAAAAAACAAATACAATACAACATCTCAAATGATAATTTGATATTGAATACATGAAGAAAATACAAGTATTTGAACATCAATATTCTCCTTTGTCGTGTTTAGCCACGATCAGCATATAATGAATATTTGAAGGTTCATCATAAAATATGAAGAACAAAGAGAACAATGGATGAATGGGAAACTCGTGTACGTGAATATGAAAATGAAGAGTGACTAATAATAAAAGAAAAATAGAAGAGAGTTAAACAACGAGACTTCAAGAGTTCAACCAGCCCCATGTTTATTTTAATCGGGCTTCAACGTGCCAGCTTAAGATTGTTTCGTCTCGTGGCACCAACACCGATGTTTAGCTCGCCGTTTAATCGTCGTTAACGAGCGGTTATCGTTCGCCAACTGGAAACATCGCCAAGGCGTTGCTAACGAGCCGATCAGCCGGAAGCGCGATTCGTTCTTTCGTTCTTTGCTACATTCACTTACCAGCCTCTCTGTTCTACACAATTTTATTTCTCTTCTTTTCCTTCTCTCTTTTTATCCTCCATTTCAAAGTTCCTCGTGGTAATACAAATGAATGTCATTGTCCGTAATACGTGATATCAAAGGATATTGAAAGTAACTTGATTCCTTTGAATCAATCTTCCGCTTTACATTCTTTGAATTCATTTTTCAATTGCATCTCTCAAGATGAATCATATTTAATATACTTATTATGAATATGTATCTGATTGATAAACAAAATTTCTACGTAGACGCATGTGAAGTTTTTGGTATTTTCAAATAAGGGGACGGAGAATGGGTATAGAAGTCCGAATTGAAAGTAACAAAAACATTCCAAAAGAAATTCACTCAAGCTGTTGAGTAAGGTTTGGCTTCCAATTGCTTGTTTACATCTTTCCCATCTTGGCTTCCATCTGTTACCTGGATGAATGGAAAAAGAAAGGAAAAGAGCGACAAAGGTAGACCATAAATCACTATGACCTCCCTCCTCGTGGTTTAACTATCGGTGACAAGAAGAACAGTGACAGTAATACGACTTGTTGACAGTAAACACAACACAAACAAGCTTTCCTTTCCTTCTACTCATTATAATACATATATATATATATATATATATAAAAGAACGAAGCAGCATTATTACAATTTTGAAATAATAAACTACAACACTGTAACGCATTACGAACTGTTTAAAAGTTGGCATCCATTCTTATCCCATTGAACGTGGAATGACTCCTTGCACCGAGAAAGAAGAACTTGTAAAATTTCAATATTTGGACGATTTCGAATATTGAATAGTTCGAACGACCACAAGTTTAGTTGATTTTACAGCAGGGAATGGGAAATTTTACATTAGCTGTAGTGAATCTCACATCCGCTGCTGTAAAATGAACTTCGCAAGATGTAAATTCTACAATGACAACGAGGATTACCGAATTTGATGGAAATACAATAAACGATATAATTTCTATGCAATTCTATCGCTACATAAAAGGAAACTTTATCCACATACATCCAATTATCTCATAGAGAAAAAAAAGCAAACTTCCATTAAGATTCCACAAAAGAAAACAATCGGTTTGTGTTCAAAATACATTCTGCATGTATTTTAGAATGTTTTTACCAAAGAAATTTCTAGGAAGTACCTAACAAGTGTCTTACACAACCCTGCTATGCATATATGTGTATAGTCGGTATAGCAGAATGAAGTCAAAGAAACGATATTTGAAAAGGATAAAAGCAGGAAAAAGAGAGGAAGAGAAAGAGAGAACCGTGAGAGAGTCTCATACGTTGGCCTTAGTTGCATGCATCGAGTCAAATGATGAGGATGAAGAAAAGAGGAGAGCCTTAATAAGGTGGAAAGAAGCTACTTTACCGTCCCTTTCGTGTTGGTTGAAGTACAAAAGGAGAAAGACGAAATGGAAGTAAAGGGGAAGGAGAACAAGGAGGTGGAAGCCTTCACGAGGGCGGCAAAATTCACACCTTATATTCGATTTGTACCTTCTTTCGCAATTCTTCTTCTATGATTCTTTTGCCCCGCGGCCGAAAATACTTGCATACCACAATTTTTTTTATTAAAAATATAACGTCGAATACTCTTGCTTCAAAACGAAATATAAATTTCACAGTGATATTGGAAGAAAAAAAAACAGCACAGAATATCGCCAGTAAATCTCACAGTAAGTCGAAGTGTATGTATAATACACGCGAGAAAATCCTGTACCGTGACTGATACGTTTCTTCACGCCTTTTTACGTGCCTCAGCTTCCAAAGTATTCAAACTCTACGGTTTGAGTATATGTGGGAATCCCGCGTACACAAAGTCAGAAAAGGGAACTCGGTACTTGTAGAAGGAATTTTAAAACACTTCCTTTTTCTTCAGAAAAATCTTTTCTTTGAATCTCAGTTTCTCTTTTGAATTACGCGCGACTAATCGTCCCGTACAAATATTTAGGCAGCGTTGAGCCAACTTGAAAACCGTTCGACCCCTAATGCTCTCTTCTTCGTTTTGGTAATAACTCACAATACTAAATTGTACATTTGTTCTTATTTCCATTATATTTTATTATATAATGATGAAAAGTTAATAATTTTCACTCTTCTTGGAATTCGATAGATCATCAAAGTATCATACCTACTCTCTAAATCTGAAAGAGTGAAAAATCACGTGTTTCACTCCACTATGTCTCAGAAGTGAGCTCGTTTCGAGTGAAAAATTCAATCTAGAATAATGGAGTGGCTGTGAGTTTCTAACCTCGAACCTTAAAATATCGCTGTAAAAGCGTGGAATTTCCACTCAAAATTTCAACAGGCTCACTTTTGGTTGGCTGAAGAGTGTAATCTCACTCTAAAAATTTTAGAGAGTCCTGTGTCTTCAAAAGAACTTAAATGAATTTTCGAGTGAATTCACGAGTATCCAACGTGAAGATGAAAAAGTATATTTTTACGAGTTCGAAATGTTAAGAAAAAACATTTTCCATCATTGGAGTGTTCGAATTTTTTTCATCTTAAAGGAAATCCTTGATCTTGTAGCTTTCAAAGCACCCAGTGCCCCCCTGAGATTCTTTAGCTTCCCGTCACGTGAAACGAATCGCGAATTTGATCGCTGAAAGTCTTCAGACAATACACAAACCTGCTCATTTCAAAGATCCGTGACGAGTGTTTCTCTATACATTCCTCTTTCTCGACGAGTAAAGTAAAGATCCATCTCTTATTTACTTTGAAACATTTACTCAACCATAAAGTTTCCGTTTCTCTAGAAGGTAGGTGTAGTCCGTTGTCATTGTAGGTACGTGAAAAAAAATGTCTTTCCCTTTTCACACGACATTCGAAGATTAGTTTCAGTCGGTTCACGTGGACCGTCTTGCATTTGAGATATGCAAGGCTTCGATACCGAATTCCTGAAAAACATTCCTCATCTATCAATTGGATTTGAAATGATTTCACAATATTTTGATTGTAATTCATCTTCATTGAATAATAATTTTATATGAAGTATTTGACGTACATCATAACGTTTTGGTATCTTCTCAAACAATTGAGAAGATGAACGAACTTTCGAAACTCTTGATAAAAGTCGACCGGCTCGAACTTGGCTTTTTGTTTGCCTTAGTCGCGATTAGCGTTCATCGAATAGCACTTTGATAATTGCCAAATTATACCTTGTTTTAAGTTCATATGAGCGAATAAATCCTGATAAGATTGATGAGTTGATGAGAGCGCGCATTTTCGAACACTTAGCGTAATTTTTCAATTGATCACACTTCTGAATATAATTTCATGCATTGAAATTCCCCATAAAAGAAGGGAACCAGAATTGCCAGAATTGTCAATGCTGATAAATCCAAAGTTACCAAAAGTCAATTAATCTAACAAAAAGTCAGAACGATAGCGTCATTTCATATCCCATATTTTGTATAAAATTTATATATAAATAAACTATATTAAATGATATACAACTTGGATAAAATTTTCAAAACTTTTCTACATAGGTGAGAGCCAGGAACTTTGTCTAAACAGTATTAACTTAATCCAGGCCCAAGATTCTCCACCCACGCAAGCCAACACTGTTTGAAGTCAGTTGATGCCAGTTGGAAAACAGTATTCACTCTGAATAGAAACAATTGTTTTCGCCGAAGTCTGGCAAATATAACCTTGCCAATACCAGGCCGGTTGTCAACTCCAGGAATTTCTACTTGATTTTTCTCAAAAATTACGGAAAAAAAACGTACTTTGACTGGGAATTAACCTTTGAAAATATCCAATAGAGCTTCTGTTTTACTTGAAAATGATTACTGACCATCGAGAACGGAATTCAACTCTGCTACAACCGTTTCCTCGTATTGGAATATTAGACAGCGAAAAGGTCAATTCACTGGGACAGTTGAATTTTAGGTATGTTTCTCTTAATGCATTTCTCAACATATATTCAACTTTTGAATAAATGTGCTGCTCAAAGATAGGAGCGTGTAGAGTAATGTTTGAATCAAGTGCAGACGATGTGCAGACCTGACTAGGATTAGACATGAATAGCCTTAATGAACATGAAATTTTTCAAGCCAAATCACAATTTCCATGAATTCTTTCAATTGTTCCTCTTTCAACCTTTTCTAAAGCTCTACAATTTTTCCAATAATTTTAGCGCTGATTATAAGGCCAAGAAATGACTGAAAATCAACAAATTTATCCACTCAGAGAAAAGAAGTTGCTGGAACAGCAAACCTCGAAAATTTGCTTTGCGGATATAGCAAAACTTGTTGCTGGATTAGCAAAAATCTGGCTCTTTTAACAAGTCCTTGCCATTCAGCAATCCGGAATTGTAGATACACAGACGGCTAGAAAATTTTTGCTGAGTTAGCAAATATCTTGCTGAAACAGCAGTATTTTTACTGTAACAACAACCGTTTTGCTAATTTAGCGAAGCAGATTTTTCGACATCGCTTTTTCAGCAGGAATTTTCCTCTGCATGTAGAATCTAAACGACGCACAGTGAGAAATTTCTATGCATTTATAGACAAAAATCGGTCTCAAACGCAATTCTCATTCTATATCAATCAATTTTGTTCTTGAATATTTGGAAAGAGTTCTACTCTCATGCATCACTGCGGCGTTTTTGTTTGTAGCAATCCAATATTTATATAATTCAATGAAAATTCGATAAATTATATAAGGTTTCCACGGTTTTTTGGGGGTTTCTCCTGTTATGAATAATCAATTATGTATAAAAATCCCTTCTTTTCATCCAGATTTCGAAGGAATCATTATTTCTATTATGTTCATAATATTTTCATGCTTCTTCATTACAAGTTCAGTACTTTTATGTGAAGAAATATGCTTCGTAACGTAAAACAAAGGAACATCGTTTCTCTTCAGCAAAATATTGATCCATGCATTCACCAAGTCCTCTTTTTCAATTTTTATTGAGATTTTTCTTCGGTCAAGTTGAGTATTACAAAATTGTCGCAGTGATACATTAAAGTGGAAGTCTTTTTAAGTGTTTTTGAGAGGGAATTCATCGGTATCGGATGAAAATTGAGTTATAGGCAGATTTTTGTCCACAAATGTCCACAAATTTTCTCCTGTACGACGCTCGTTATGTGTTACGCTCGCATATCTACAGTTTAAATGAAGCTCGATTCAGTCGTATGTTGAAATCTTTGCTTTTCAATTGAAAAAGGAGTATCGAAACTATGGAATATCTGATTGTGTGTAAACAAAGTTTAATTGGCTGATACATTTTTATGTTGACAAATATTGTTCAGATGATGCGAGAGAGTCATTGCTTCACTCATGTTCAACATACCTCAGCTAGCAAAGTGCTTCTGAATCTGCAGTTTTTGCGACTAGCACTGCCATGGTAGCAACGTAGTAGCTTTTCCAGTATTTTGGCACTGGTGAATACCATAGCATATATTGCCAGGAAGCGACACCGAGTAGGGCTCTCAGTAAAATACGACCACATCGCTTCCACCATATGTACTAGAAACTTTCGAAGGTATAATTGGATGCTAGTATCGCTACCTTGACTTTTTTGGCTGGAACATCATCCAACTTTAACAAAATAAACGACGTTCACAAACGTCAATACGCATTAATTGATTAGAGCTTCCCTATAATACAACAAAACACTTGTTTTTTCTTTCGAATTGAATAAAATTAATAAATGATTCATCATCATCTGCAAACGAAGTGACGACTATCATTTGAATTTCAGAGTGGCGAACATAGCGATCACCGTTTGAACCATGTAAAAACGAGGGTTATTTACATGGTTAACGAATACGTTCTCCATTTATTGTACACGGAGAAAATCTGATAGGAATACCCGATGTTCCGAACATTGATCACTACTAGTATGGGAGAAAAATTGACATCAAAGTGCGCTGGCTAATGCGCGTTACCCAATAAACACACGCACGTTTTAAAAACGTCAAAAACAGTCAATAACCACACGTTGTGAATTAGTGATATTCTTGCGTTGATTCAACGTAAAAATGTCGCGGCAGACCACGTGTTTTTCAACCATAAAATAACGTCATATCAACGGTTTGAGCATCGTTTAAAAGACGTCAAATATTGACGTGTCCTAATGATGGTTCTAAAACGTGAATTGAATCCAACAAATTATTTTGAAAACTTTTCATTCAATATCGAGAACGATAGTATTTCTGAGTATGACAGAATTTTTGCAAAGTATGCCACACTATTTACTATCTTGCTTTTTGTTGGAATTCTAACCATTGTTCGGTTTCGTTCGATATTTTTAGCAGAATTTATCTTCAATTGAAGTTCAAACACAAGGTGTTATAAACACATTTTAAACGCGTGATTCAAACCCGTTTAAAACACATTTTTTGATGGTTATTTTTGAATATTAGTTGAAATTACACGTCATCAAAACGTAATTCCTGGTCGTCTATTTCCCTATCAAATTTTAACTAAAACTCAACGTTATGAAATCAACGACTGACGTCCGTTTGACAGTCTAACGTTCTTTCAACGTTGAAATAACGTGTGTGCGTTTATTGGGTATTTGATGAAAATTCAATATAAGTGAAGAATCCAAGAATCCTTGTGAAATTTTGCAAATGTTCTAAGAATGTCCGAACGTTTTGAAAACGTGGAAGGAACTTTGAATGCATAGTTATTGATGATTAATGGAAGCACATTACCTAGTAATGTTTCAAAATGAAACACCTCGAAACGCAAAAAACCGCCGTTTCCTTTCGTTTCATGAGCTGGAAAAGATAAACGATGTGAAATGGAGTCCAATCCATTTCTTTATCTCAACAAAACTAAAAAAAAAGAGTTTAGTTGAATATTAGACAGTTATAAAATTTAATTACTGCGAACAAAAAATCATTCAAACCGAATGAATTTCATTTATCCACCCTTCATTTTTCATTCCTCGTGAATAAACTATTTTAATCATATTTCAGACAACTAAGCTTCCATTTACGCCAGTCAAGATTCATCTGGGATAGCTAGAGTTCAGTTCTACAGCTAGCCGAATAAATATCTTCACAGATGAATTTTCACAAATTTGCTGAAACTTTTCGCTGAATTAGCAAACTCTCTCAACAAGCGCTTGCCATTCAGCAATCCGGAATTGTAGATATACAGACAGCTAGAAAATTTTGCTGTAACAGCAACCGTTTTGCTAATTTAGTAAAGCAAATTTTTCGGACCCGCTTTTTCAGCAAGAATTTTTCACTGCGTGTGAAATTCACAATAAAATCCCAATTATAACTACACATCACAAAGTGCAACTGTGATTGACCAACAATTGAGAAGCACATTTCATGTGTACTTTATTGGCATTATAAATGCACAGCTCGATCTATTTCCACCATTGTATTGCGATTAAATGATTTTATGATTTCACATTTGATTCTTGGCATAATGTAGGCAATGAATTGAATCCTAACTTGAATTGATGAATACCAGATATCGAAGTGACATGCGTTTCGACTATCCTTTGACGTGTAAATCCGTATATGACGTGGAAATATCTCTTTGGGTTGAACATAACTGTTCTGTGTATTCAGGAACTTCATTATCCTTAGGGAGTACATAGCACTGATGATACCAAACGCCAAGTACGCAGCACAATAGCACCTTCTGTACGAAGAAGTATACGGACTGTTTACAAAAGCCTGTACGATAAATCAACAAAAGGTTTCCTGACCTGAACTTTGATGTGAAAAATTTTATAAAATACAAACATTCATAGACGCAAAATTCTATAAATTCATTCTTTAGAATCGAAAAAATCATATATAAACTTTATAAAATCATTTTAATTCAAATTTCTATATAACTTTTATATATTACATACAAGAGTTTTATATAAACGGAGCAAAAGGAATAGTTGTAGCAACTACTTGAATAGTCGATTTTCGACCATCTACTTGAATAGTTGCTGCAACTACTTAGTAGTCAGAACAAGTATCACGTTAGCCGCCTCAACTAACTAAAATACTTCGTAAGTTGCCAAGTATTTTCGTTAGTTAGTGCAACTATTGAGTTAGTTGAGGCAGTTCACGTGATACTTGTCCTGACTGCTAAGTAGTTGCTGCAACTATTTCCTTTTATCCGTGCATATAAAGAATTTTATATACCTCAGAAACTGAACATTAATGGAAAATTCTTCACAATTCATACATTCACTCGTGTATCGAATGTACTTTATGATAAGTTAGATTTTGCGAGTTTGTTAGATGTGTAATTTTCTCGTTCATATTATCTGAAAGACATGAGTATTAACCGATACATTCTCAGTTGCTCGACATTCGTGTAAATTATAGCCTGCGTTTGTTTGATTAATGCGATCAATTATTGTTCAGTGATTTACAATGGGAAGAGAGGGAATAGCACATTCATCTAACGTGTCATATTAATACTCTAATCAATTATAGATACGCTACTCACTTGACATCTCAACTGTTACGGATAACCAATTGCGATGTTGATAAAAATCCATTCACACTCACTCGAAAAATTCACTCTAGAAACGGTGAGAAGAAATTGTTTCAATATGCAGTACGATTTATATTATATTATATGAATTTATTCAATGAGTTTTGTGCATTCATATGTAATGGAACCTTCATATTGCACAATATTTTTCAAATCTCACTTTATACTCATTTTTTTGTTACAGGTAAGGATTCAACGATATTCGATGTTTATGATCTCCTTTACGTGAGTAACGACTATATTTATGTTTCGAAAAATCAAATCAATCGATTGCCAAAACAAAAATTGTTCCCTGATGAATGCTTCTAGAATACCTCAGACTCAAAGAATGTTCACTATAAATTATTCATTGCCATCTTCCACGTAACGATTCGATGAAACAAACAAAAAATCCCCGTAGGAGTAAATATAAAATATTATTCAATCATTCATGATGTCTACCGAACATCCGAGCCCCTCTCGTGATATATTGGAAACGACAAAAATCTGATCACGATTTTTTATTCTCTTTGTTTCTCTTCCAAGCCAAATGTATTATATAAAATAAATTATATCAATTAGAAAGCTCGTCCGGTTAGGTATACAAATATTTTTAAATCGAGTGGATTCCTTTTTGTGATATCACGTGCTCGAGTCTGTATGTTATGTGAATTTCTGTCAGTCACGGTCAATCACCGTGTGTTCCCTTGTGCGTCAAAAAAAGAAAACACATACGTACACAATGGGACACGGCTTGACACGGACCTGTCTTCTTCGGTTTTTTCTTTTCTCCTTCTTTCGATTTCTACCATTATTAGTATGATCATCATTATTATTTACACGTATATACATGTCCTGGAACCAAGCGTGATAAATCCTGGTAATGGTCGGCCATCAATCTGAAAAGAATTACGCGCGCACGTTCCTTCGACAATGGGGCAAGCTAAGAAAGAATCGTGGAAGAGAGGACCCACCGCACATTAGTTTAACAACACTGGCCGTCCTATAAAAACCAACAATGCGGACCTATTAATAATAATGCCCTCTATTCTATTGTTGTAATAATAATAAAGTGTACGTGGTTTGGTGACACTGTGAGTCACTTACTGCCAGAATTAGAATTTTTCATCCAACGAAAAGATTTTTCCTACGAGTTTGAATCGATCTTCAAGAAAATTGCACATTTATTCAAGACTTATCTACCTTATACGAACGTGATGTGATCTTATAAAAAAAAAAGTATGCTCATAACTTTCTCCTTTGAACGACAACAAAAAGAAAAGCATTTCTCCTTTTTTTATTCAACTTCTCTGGTAACTTCTTGATTTTATTTTTCTCTTTTTCTTTCTGCTACTCTTTTCTCATAGGGTGTAGATGAGGAGGCACGATAAGGGGAGGAAGAGAAAGAGGGCTACCACTACTTAAACTTAACCCTTACTTTGATGCAACAGAAAAAGCTCGTGTTCTTTTTAGGCGAGCGGTCGCTGGGACGTTCGTGTATGTAAGAAAGCGACTCGGCACGAGCTCACACGAACTCGACAAACATTGAGACAGAAGGCCACACACCAAGAAAGACTAATAGCCGAGAAGATAACGCTCTTAAACACTTTGCCAGACCGATTTCAGCTTCTTTTCCTTTCCTTGCTTTTCTCATAAGTTGCTGCGACATGTTTCTCTTTCTTTTTGGACTTCCTTTCTTCCTTTTCTCTCTCTTTTTTTGTGTCTCATCTTTATGGACGATTGCCACTATGTTCAGCCGATTCGTTTATTCAAAAGTAAAAGACTGTATACCGGTCGTCGGTGACAATAAGATGTGCCGGATAAATAAAAAACAATCTGGAAATGTTTTTGCTGAAGCTGAGGGGAGAGGAACAATATAATGCAGATAAGAGAACACTTGTTTTTAATTTGTTGAATTCAATGGAACGGAATAGTCGCTCTTTTGAGATACGAACTTATATCGGAAATTAATTTATCTGAAAATATGGGGGAAGGGAGAATTTGATACCTTTATCCGTTGATTTTTTTCCTTCCACAGCGAGAACTAAAGAAATTACAAGAAACTAATAAAGGGAGATATGTGTAAGGGGGGTATGTGTGAGAAAGTATACACACGTCCGAATGAATTTCAATGGAGAATAAAATAACACTCTGGAATAATGACTCGATCATTGCTTTACAAGTTGACTGCATGGATAAACTGCAACGAGTTTATTGCCGCGTTGTACATACTTGTAAATATCACTAACGACTCACATCTCACGAAGCATACGTACACACTTAGTATAAGGCTTCTGAATGTTAATCTTAATTCCCCGTGACAAGATGCACTGGCTCGCTCGCTCGCTTACTCGCTTGCTCGCTTGCTCGCTTGCCCGCTTACTTTGCTGTTTGTCCTATACACAGATGTAAGCACGCGAATGTTTGAGAGGAATTGACTTAACGATGCACTTACCTTTACTTAATTACCCCTGCTAACTCACTTTTCAAAATAACTATGTGTTATAATTAATAACAACTACTTATACGAATATTCATTGATATTTACAATCAATCATTTTTTCACTTACGTGGGATTCCTTTTATGCACTTGATTATTATGTGATATGAAAAACGTATCCTTTGTGGATCATTTTTCATCTGTACACGATACAAATCGTTGTTCGTTCATTGACAATCGATAAAGAATAAATCGCATTAAGAATTTAAATCACACACATAAAGTAATCGTTTATTTTGATTCGAATTTTTTATCGTCGATTTAATACCACAGTTGCTGAAAGTTACCGCTATCGGATCAAAGAATAAAGCGAAAAGAAAATAAAGAGCATTTGTAAATACACTTTGAAAAGCTTTATTTGAAATTCCATCACGTTCGACGATAATTGAACGAACGATTGTTTTTCAAAATGCAATTGTAACGATTGTCGTGTCTCTTGTTTCTGAAACAATCGATGCTATAAATCCGTTTGCATTAAACGTCGATGTGTAATAACCACAATGATGAAAATATTTCAAAATAAGAGAATAGCATTGAAAAAAATATGCGGATGGCGCTAGAATTTAAAGAAGGTTGACAAGAGAGAAAACAAACGAAAAAGAAAAGAAGGGAAAGAATGAAAATATTTTTGTGATCTGAGATGTTTCGTGATGTGAGAATAGAGATAAGAAGATGATGAAAGACTTCACTTATTGTGTCGGACCATGAGATCGTGTTACTAACTAAGCTCGGCTCAATGTACCATTCTAGGACCACAAATTTACTACCGAGTGTCTTCTTCATCGTCAGCGGACTTACCTAATAACCGCTTATATTATTACCCTGCCGTATTTTTCGAATTTCACCACTTTGTTTCAACAGGAACGAATATATTGCTTTCGAATATGTTCATGGCATAACTACTCTTGTGACATTGAAATTCAATTCGTATCCAGAGAATTACCGTTCGAGTTACACCCTTGGATCTCACTTTACGTCGACCCCTTCCTTTTCATAAATAATCATTAGCCCTATTGTTGGAACCTCGATCATAATTCGAAGGGTACGCAGGGTTTCGAGGGTTGTTAGAAAATAAATTACATATTCAAAACTTTGTTTCTCTCATTCACGACGTTAGTTTCCACTCCTATATTCAATGGTATTCCTTTATAGAACCGGACCGATTATAAAATGTAGATCCAATGTGATTCAGTTCAACTGAAGAATTTTCGAAATTTTATCAACTTCTTGTAAATAATTTATAACAGTACATAATCAGATTTATATACGTAGAATCGAAATCATTGAAAAAAGTAAGCATTTAAATCGAGATTATATCACTAGAATTTCTCTAAACTCGGGATATCAATTATCCAATCCGGGAGATGTCCAATCCATTTAACGGTTTAGAATTGATACTGGAATTGATATTAAAATACTTCGACGCTCTCTTTCCTCACAGATAACCGACTAAAATACACAGCTTATCAGTCCCTCACCATCATGGATAATTAAATAACGATCAATTAAAGAGACATCACCAACGAAACCGTGTAAAAATATCCTTCCGTAATTCACATTCAAGAAAGCTAAGAAAAAAAAAAAAAAGAGTTATCTTACAGTAATTCATATTCATTCTACAAGAAATATCACGGGGATTTCAAAAAACACAGAAAAACGTTTAATAATCCTATAAAATTATCAAAAATCATCATCTGCTTGTCATGGACGGAGACTTGTAATGGATATTTTTTTCTCCTCTTCTTCTTCTTCAACGAAAGGAATTTCCTTTGCGGCTTGTTCAGAGCTAAGTTGCAAATCAAATGACGCCTATATGTATGTAAGTGTATACGTACACGAGTTCGCGGGTGTGGAATATCTTAAACGTGGGCGGACGATTATTTATCTTGTCGTTCGTGTAATTACTCGGTGCCAGCATCAACTTCTAAGAGGTATGAGAAAGAGAAAGAGTCTGAATCATGTCTCTCAAATGCTTTCGGCGTTTCTTATTCGAAGCTGAAAGGTATTGTAAGAGGAAACAAGATGCGCGAGGAAGAATAGAAGAGGACGAACGGATGAATGAGATGGAATAGGAAAGGAAAGTTGAGATGCTCTTTAAGATCTCACAGGCTTCGAACATATACTAAACACCGTACACGAGGATAAACGAATATAATAAAAGAGTATAAACGAATGAACGAACGAACATGGGCAACAGGCAGGCGCGTGTCCATTAAGTCAATCAAGTCAACCTCGGACTCAACTCAACACGACATGAGTCGAGCTCAGGATCGAAAACCATCACGCTAATTAACTCTAATTGAGCACCAGTAGTAATTAGTTAATGACACGTACACTTACGTACAGAAGTATGTAGGTGTAAAAGGTGTTGTTAACGTATGGAAATATTTTACGAGCATCCGTCTTGATCTGTCGGTTCACGTCAAGATGAAAGGAAATAAATTTCAATGAATGGATGGGAAAAAAGAAAAACGATTACGAATCTCGTAAATTTGATTGGACAGGGAGATTGTATTGTGGTTTTCCAAGATATATTTCCCCGTCGAGAAAACCTCATTGGAGTTTCGTTTCGATTTTGTATCGAAAGATGCATTCGAGATAACATTTAAGAGGTATCGAGAGATAACTTTTGTTTTAAAGAACTAAGAGACCCTACGGTATCTTTAATACCTTTTTCTGTTACGTTGCACGTATCAATACTCTCAATTTTCACGGATCAACTCCTTGACGCGGGAAAATATATCTATAGCGAATATAAACATTCCGAATGTTTACCACGTTGTTATTTCATCTATAGATTCTTAACAGTGGGGGAGAAGTTCTACTTTGATTTCAAAGAACAAACATATACAACAAGTCAAATATATACGTTTAAAAATTAGGCGAGGGTTCATTGAATGGAATACAAGTTGAGTTATTATGTCTAGTGAAAAAATCTCACAAGGCTTAGGGTTCTTACTCATGTAAAAAACCGAATTCCTTATCGAAGAATTTGGTATCTTTACACGAGATCTTGTCATATCTTGCTAGATTATTCATTCAGTTTGACTACATACAACTCAATAAATCATATTCGATGGAATCAACACGTGTAACAAATATTCATTTCCTGTTTGTGCTAAATTAACATTTCACGAATTCAAAACATTCATGAAATTTCATGAATAATTTGAAAAATGCACCAAACGAATTCTGCAATTTCAGTAGAAATAATAATTCCTTGGATATGAAGGATCCTACTAAAGCTTCAAGATTCGTTTTATTCTGTCTTTCTATTCCTCGAAAGTGTGTTATAGAAGCTCGAATTACGGTCCCCCCATATACATACATCGCATAACACTACTATCACATAACATATACAAATATACGCCATAATATCTTCAAAAAGACATAAAACAGGGATGAAGGTGAAGGAAGATTGAAACTGACGAACCGTGAGATCCTTTTGTCCTGTGAGAACTTGTCTTGTCTTGTCCCGTAGGCTTATTTCAATTTAATTCCAGATGAATATATACATGTTGTGTTTTTAGAGAGCAAGTTTCTTGATGTGATTCCGATTTAACAGCGTCGAGTGGTGAAGCCCATGCTCGTGACAGTTTTAGCATGCCTCATCGCGTAGCATTAGGTCGATATAACCCTCTTCTCACCCATATAAAGTGGCGAGTGGCGTTGAATCGAGATTCTTTTTGTGTTACATTAAGTAGTTGGGTTGGTTTTGTCCTTCGAAATAAATTTATCTTCCTATGAATGTTATCTATATTTATCGTGGTTCATTCCCGAGGTGCAAATGTGACATCGAGATACATTTTTACGATAGTCTTTTCATTCAAATCCAGTGAAATGTATTCGTTTTCATTTAGATGATAACATCTCGGATACAGATGAAATAATTTCTCGTTTTTGGAGACACGTGCATGATACTTTGTTCCGAAATTATTCTTTTGAAAACGCATTTGCCAAGTTCGAATCTTAAGGAATATTTTTTAATGCCTTATTTCGTTGAAACTTGGGACCAATATGACGAACACAGCGAGCAGAGATTTATGGATATTATAGGGATATAGTATACTCTTAAATCGTACTTAAGTTGAGTTCGAAAACAGTGGTGGATAAAAAGGGGGAAAACGGCGACATACGTACACACGTGCGGGTACACATATGTACAGGTGAGCTTAATTTTGTATACAGTGAAGGGAAAAGAGAATGAGAGAGGAGCGGATATCGTGTTCCAAATCGCGAACCGGGATCCGAGGGATCGGGTTATTAGGATCGAAATGAATGTAAATCCCCTTAACACGATCCTCGGCCAAAACACGGCTACCCGCGGCTCTGAAAGTGGCCAGATTAGATACACGTAGCCCTTACTCACCATAGCAATCTCTGCATTGCCTTCGTCACCGCCAACACCATGATGGAAAAAATCCTGCTGAAACCGAGGCTTGATCCTATCTTCACATACTTTTTTCCTCTTCTCTCTTACTATCCCGCTGCCACACTCCTTTGTTCGGATACGCATTTATTTTTTCCCTCTCTCGCCTCGACACTCGAATCCATCTGGAAAATAAAGCATTTGTTCGATCAATGTTTTATACGAATAAATATCGTTTCTTGGATAATATAAGAAATTACAAATGCATCTGCAATCTATTTCGAAATATATGAATGAGCGAGAGTATTAAGTCGAATTCTCATGATCTTATCCGATACTCAAACCGATGAGCACTAAACCAAGAGCGAGGGGCAAGAAAAATAAAGAGACAAATGTAAGAAGAGTCCTCCTGGCGTGGGACAGACCGTTCCCAGCCAAGTATCCGAGTAAGACTCGGATACTTGGCTGGAATCGCACTTCATTCCCAACGAGTTGCTGTGGCTTGGACCTTTCTCAGAGAGCTCCACAAACACTTCAAGTCTTCACCACACTCTCTTTGTGTTCTCTCTTTTCCCTATTTCTCACTTAAAAAACTTATACAGGTCCTATTGTTGCCGTGTCATCTCTTGGTTAGACTTGATGTCTGGCCACTGCCCTTCCTTGACCGATGACCAATGCTCGACCAATACTAATTCATTTATCAATCCGTGTCTTTGCCCTTTGATTCGACCTTGGAGTTGATACAGCAACATCTTTGTGTGATCAAATATCGTGGAAAATATTCTCAAAATTCAAATAGAATTTCGAATCCTTCGAAGGTTAATTTTGTGTAGTAAAATACTTTTAATTTGTACATTTTTCCGCCCTCTTTAATCGTTCGAAATGATAATTTACTACCATCATCGATGAATGTGTGTGTGTTCTTTTCGGATAAAATGGAACCGTATCAATTCTATCACCCTTCTGCCGAAACAATGTTGCCTACCAAGAGGATTCTCTGAGACAAATAATAGCCCTGAATCATGATTTATAGTTGCCATCATAATTTTTATAGCTACTCTGTAGCAGTAATATATCAGGTCAGGATGATTTCTATCAGGTTGAATGTATCTTATGGTTCGTAATGAATTAAGTAATAAATTAATAAGAGATACGAGCGAGGGATCAAATAAATCAATATGTTGGTTATTTGAATTTTTCAACCTTTTTGATGTATAGGGTCCTATAATAGCCTCGGAGCAATATTTCGAAGATTCGAATCAATAGGGAAAATAAAGGATCTGCCCTGTTTCGAGAATCCTGAGAGACTATGTATTATATTATGATGAAAGTATGTTAGAAGTCTCGTAAGGGCTCTGCTACATATTTGTAGGGTTCATTGTAAAACTATCCAATTTCCAGATTTTGCTAATGCTGCATATCCTTCTTTATTCAGTGTTGTTCCACCAGTTTGTGCTTTGTTGTTGAAGGATTGTTTGATCTCACGTGTCATAGCTTCATGTATCCAAACAACTTCGCAGCATTATGGTATAACAACTTTTAAGTTTGCTGCATGTTGCTGCGCATTTGGCGACGCAACCTCCCAGCAACTTCCCAACAACGTGATGTTGGGGAATTGTTGCGAATTTTTCTAGCACTTTACTGTCTGGGCAGTCTTATGACTATTGATTTGATGAAATCCTCCAACCCTGTCTATTATCCCTCATCTTGTATAATTTGCTTTATATAACCTCACCTAGGTCTACCTTTACAAGTTTTACCATCCACTGACGCAAGCATTACAAACTCGTGGATGTTTGAAATATTTCTGCTAAAGTCATAGGTCGATTTTCTTGTGAATTTCTATATAGCTTCTCGCAAGATTTCTAAAAGTCCTGTAAGAATTTAAGGCATCCCTAGACCCACATAAAAATGAAAATTGAATAATATTCCACAAATATCTATGAAGACAGGTTCATACAATTATGTTGTGTATTTGATTAGCAGGGAACATTTCTCTAAAATGACTTGCCTTCAGGAATCCGTTCATTCAGACATTACAACTATGTTGTTATTTTAGCTTTAATGGATTAAGTTCGATAAAATCTGAAACTTTTATGGAATTTTGTGTGTGTAAAAACATCCATCCTAAAGTCATTATTTAATATTTTTTGAAATATTAAAAAAATCAGCTGATCACGTCTCGCTAGAAGTCAAGCTACTGCTCATTCCTTCCTTGCGGTTTCTATAGTGAATGAAATCGCATTCCTCACAGTAGACTGAGCAAAGTAAGAATTCTTCGCCAAGGTTCGTTCACGTACACAAATATATAAATGATACGATGAGTATATAGTAATGCTAATAGTACCCCCTATCACCACTAAAATCGTGATGATGATGGTATTAGTGGTAGTAGTTGGAGGAGGAGTAGTAATAGAAAGAAACGATGAAGAAAGGAGGAAAGGGGATGGTAAAGAATGGTGGTGAGGATATGAGGATACGTTATAGAGAAGAGAAGGGACAAAGAGGAAGAACGCACATGAGTTTGGAACAAGAAAAATGAAATAAAAGGTTGGCCCGACTGTTCAAGCATGCTTTACTCCTCTTGGTCTGAGCAAGTAGGAGAAGGAGGAGGAAATCTGAAAAAGAAGGAGGGAGAAAAGAGGACTACTTTCAGAGTGAAGAAACCTAGTGGGGGCGGGGCTCTCTCACATCTCACTGAGATGCTGCGATGGAGCTCGGCTCTTCACCATATTCCTTCATTTCTCAAATAGGATTCTACCTTCTTCTCCATCGAAAAACAAGAAGTAACAAGCAATAAGTGATATCTTTCTCTTTCTTTTATTCACTTTTAACCTGTTACTTTCTCTCTCGCAAAAATGAATTCATAATCAGTATCTTCGGAACTATGAAAATCTATAGAGAGTTCTTTATGAACACATCAAAAAACAAGAGGCTCCATTTTTGTTCTCAATTCAACGAGAGAATACATCATTTCGCAGAGCGCGATCACGTCATTGCAATTTCAATGGAAACTGTTTAAATTTGATTATCGATGTTGAGTTTGATTTTACAATTTTATCTGGCATTTTCTTTCTTCCGCTCACAACTCCATCACTAAGTGAAAACTTCAATGAAGAAGAAAAAAGGAAGGAGATAATGAAGTATCTCTCTCCCTATCTCTTGCTTTGTCTTCTCGAGTCTTCAGCTTGGTCCCTTCTCCTCCCTTTGGAGAGTGACCTTTTACCCTCTCACTTACTTCTTCCAGACGATCTGCAATCTCCAATCTACGATCAAGTCGTTCTTCAAGAAAGTTTTCTGGTTCTCATCGAGTATAGTATAGTAATAATAATTTTCAACGAGAATCAATTCGAATCCAATCACCATTAAGAAGCCAGAAAATAACCTTCTTCACATTTTTTGTTCATATTGGTATTCTTTTTCTGCTTGGAGAGAAAAGCATTGTAACACCTCTTGTACTATAGTGGTACTTGAGTACTATGAGTGTATAATGACGATCATGATGATGATGGGAATAATAATTCTGTATTTCCAAATACTCTCTTTATAGTTTTCTATGTGAGCCGTAATGAGGAATATCATAATTATGATTCTCATCACCAAGAAAGTTTATCCTGATACTTCAACTTGGAATAAAAGTTGAAATCTATCATCAATAGTCAGATATTCTCTGTTTCAAATTTATAAACAGAAAAAAAAGCAACGGTTCTTTCGGATAGTAGAATTCACACCTTGAAACGAACCAACAGACTTTTCTGTGTAGAAAGATGGCTCTAATGAGAATGTAAGGAGTCTGACTTTGCTAAACCTTCACGAAGTGCGAACTCTTTCTTTGTTCTTTGACCAATTAACACCATTCATGAATTCTCTGTGCCGTAATTTACATAGATGCATTCCGTTGAATTATGAGATGTTTAGTCATTGTTTACTTGCTGTTTTCACAAAGGAATATTAGATTCGTGTTGAAAGATATAAAATAGTGTGAGAGAATTTTCATAATAGCAAGGTGATACGATAAGTTGGATGAAAAACAAATGCGTGTAGTGTACAGAAAAACTGGCTACTTTCAACAGCTTCTAGGGAATTTCATTCAGAATAATTTATTCTCACGAGGCGGGAATTCAGTCTTTAATTATCGGTCATCCATTACACATTTACATCTCACTTCGCGTAACGTGTGTCCATAAAAACGCACCGTTCGAAGGGTTGACGAGTATTCGGTACCGGAGACATTCCATCCCATCGTGGAAGGTTTGATATTAAAAAGATGACGGAAAAGGAACGCTTCTCGATAATATATTGATCGACGATTAACAAGCATTCAACTCGATAGGATATAAAATATGTAAACGAGGTGTAAGTGATAGGATTCGGTTTATCCGGTAATTAGCAGGTATCTCGAAGGATCGTAGATATAAGACTGATATATAGAGCAAAATAGCAGCTTTTCATTTGCATTATCCACGTCGTTTCGAACCCGTCATCAACCATCATCATCACCATCATCGTAAGAACTGGTTTTCTTTTTTCATTTTCTGAAGATTCAATGTTGGGTATACTCGATACTTATTACATCCTGTTTTACATCGAATTTATTGATGCATTTCTCGATTAAAATAATGACAATGAAAATGAAAGGAACAAAATGAAGATGGTTTCTTTTTTCTCATAAAAAATTTGTAAACCAACCAGTTTTCAGAATTAATCAAAGAAATTCATGTATTCGCACGCATGAGATGCCGAACATGGGAATTCATCTATTTTCATTCAACATTCGATGTTGATCCATGGGATGTACTTTTTCTAACGAAATTTGCCAGGGATTTCCACACACGTTCATCCGTGTTGGAGAATTCAAGCATCATTCTCGATCGAACAATCATCAATTTCCACAACTGTGTCCGATACAAATTTTCCGGTTGTTTCGAGCTACGATACTTCGAATCTTTTCGAACTCAAATCGTTTCTTGTCAGGAGAAGGAGATGAGTTTGAAATAGAAAGAAAAATGAGAAAATAATGAAGGGAAATTGAATGAATATTAGACGGAAGGAAAGATGAATATCGGTAGTGGTCTGAAATTCATCACATTCATCGTTCCCATCGATCGTTTCTAAGAACGATGATCATGAAATGGGGATAAAAATGAAAAAGAGAAGATAAAGGAAAGTAGGAGAGCAGAGCGTATCGAAACGTTCACTTATATTGCACCTCTAGAGTGTATCTACGGACTTTAGAGGAGAGTCGGCGTGACTTTGACGGCTCTTCTCTTTCAAGTTTGCAGCATGTGCTATGGTGCTGAGATTGTCGCGATTCACTTTTACGGCGTATTTGGCGTTGTGTACAATCCTTGTGGTTTCTCAAACTATTTCCTTTTTTCACTTTCTTCCTCTCTTTTTACCTCTCTTTGCCTCCTAATGGATTACCAACTGAGCCATTTTTCACTTGAAATGGATTTTCATAAGGCCAACGCATTTGGTAGATATTCTCTCTTACCTTTGGCAATGGCTTTGGCCAACCGCGCCAGCCAACGTTCTTCTTTATCTCTTGACTCCGCCAAAATGTTTGTAAATAGTTGTAAAGTCTGGGAGGGACCCAAGGAATATCCCGCTGAGTGAACAAGGCGCCCCATCGCGCCCTGTATCCCACAGGGCCCTCGAAGTACACACGTATATATATATATATACATACAAACGGTAAACCTGTATGTATTTTCTTTCAAGATCAAGCCCTTGCACATATTCGTTTTATTCCCTCGTCTCTTTTATTCTTTCACTTTTTATCAATGTTTCAAATTTACTTTTCTGTCAGAGTAATTTTCATTTATTTTTTAGAATAAAGTTTTGTATAATCATGGGATTGGATTTTTATCGCCAACAATGTTACAGCTTTCATCGCTTGGTGATGTAACGTTCTTATCAGAGGAATGGAAAAGTGTTTCACAAAGCGTCGCATATAGTGTATATATATATATATATATACTAGGGAAAGTCGTGTATTTCGTACACAATGAAAGCATTCTTCCCATTCTTCCCCTTTAGATTTCTTCAATTCCAAAGGGATTTCCCATTCATTCGTTCATTCATGCTTATATGCCAACTATCCATTCTATAGGGAGTTCAACGTGAATTCATCCGGCACTCAGCCAATATATGGGCGTGTGCAACATGGACATGACGAGTTGGATTTACCTCTTAGGTTGTGCATTTTAAATGTGCATACACGACACACACGTGGCATAGCGAAATGGTATATTGAAAACACATAACAACAAGGATACAAGAATACCGTACAAGTCGCAAGGTAGGAATCACACTCACAGGACTTCCTTTCATTCTCCTTTTCATGGTCCCATGAGGATTCTGTGTACCGAATGAACAGCTCTGAACGTAGAAGAGAGAGAGAGAGAGAGAGAGGGAGAGAGACAGAGTGGAATGAAATGATATATAAAGAAAGCAAAAGGAAAAAAAGAGTAGATGTTAGAACTGGTCGAGAAAGAGAACCCGTCGAGTCCAGTCAATAGGGGCTAATTGCCGCAAGCAGAGCTGCAAATTCGTCGACATTGTCGAGTTTATATAAACTTCTTTCTGCGCTTTCTGCTTCCCCCATGTTCCTCCGTATACCGCCTTGGGCTTCGCATTGTTATTGTGGCAATACAAGTCAAAGCAAGGGATATACTTTTAAATGGATTAGAGTTTCTATTCTATGTATAATAGGTATCGACTCTATTCTTGCAGCCTGAAAATATTGTTAAACATTTATACGTTCAAAACATTCTTGAATAAGTATGAGTATAATGGAATGGAATCTCAACTAGAATGAAATGAAAGGTGCTCATTGGGAATGAAGAAAAAACAAGTCCAGTCTTGCAATCAAGTCATATTTTAACATTGAATCGGATCCAATTAACTTGAACCAATTGTAACAAGGTATTTCAGTTGCTATATGGAAAATAATATTGAAAATGTGATTCAATTCTTAAATATATTCTCTCAGACTTATATTTCAAAGTCAATTTGAACAGTATTTCCAACGAGTGTATCTAGTGTATCTACTTTTCAGTCCCTGTAAAATCAGATGGTTTCTGTGTATAATGCATCATTCCATTAAAGATGCAAAGTACGTACAACGCTACAAGGTTTTTCTGGAATTTTGCAGATAAATCATGAGTTTGCAAACAAAGATATGACTTCTTGATATTTTTTCATAAACGTATATTTATGTACATAACATCACCCTGTGGAAAGACTTGTTTATGAAGTTGACAGGCAGAAAATAAGTGGATAATGTGATTCCAGGCTTGATGGATCAAATTCCCACGCGTACTTAGCGTGTACACAGTGCTATCAGGCGCCACCTGTTGACTTCGCATTACCAGACACGTTCAGAGTATTTCATACGAAAAGATCATGTCATTCATTCATGAGAAGTTTTCAGAGAAAGAATGCAAACCTAGGCAAATACTGGGAATTCCTGTCTTTTCGAAGTAGAAGACGCCAACTCTGTACATCAATTGTACACAATTGAAATCCAATTCATCTATTTGTGTATTCATATTTGATCCCCAAACATTTTCTTTAGAAAATATTCTATTATCAACGTGCTGCTGATTCTCAGACCTACAGGTGGCAGGTTTGTGCATTTGATCGAGTGAATTTGTTGCTTATATTTCTCAGAATTCACGGATAACACGATTTCCCATTTTCCTTAAAATGGAAATGTCGTGATGATTTCACGCATATGAAAGTACGTACGCGTATTATGAGTATCCCAACGGGCGAGAACATTTTAGAAAAATTCTCGAAACCTCAAGATTCATTGTCAAACATTGATGAATGAGATTTCTAGCTTCATGTTGGAAAACCGAAAAAAATAATTTATTGAACGTGTTTTGAGTACCTGAGATTCAGTTGTAGGAAAACAACAGATCGTAGAATCTGCATCGCTCACACATGAATATCAGATAAAGAGATTCTTGAAAAACGAATGATCGGTAAACGATATAACGACAGTCAATGAAACGAATAGGGCGAAGAAGCCTCGAAGGGAACCAAAGGACTCCGTGGCAAATCAAGGGGCAACAAGAAGAGCATAAATACAAGCTGGTGTTGTCGAGAATCATTTGGACACGCTCATCTTTTTCCTTTGCCTCCCACCATCCTTCTTTTTATTCTTGAAAACTCGCTGAGAAAGAGGGAGAAACAGTGGCAGAGGAGGAAAAAGAAAGAATGAGGTTTTCTACCTGCTGTCATGACTCAAATGGCAGCAACATTAACAGCCGATATTCGGTCGATCGGTCGGTCGGTTGGTCGGGTGGTTGGTCGGTCAGTCATGATGCTACTAACTATATAATATTGTATACACACAGTCCTGATGGATTTCCAAGCGAATAAGACAGAAAGAATTCAATAGAGAAAAGAAGAAAGAAGTTATAAGTACACACCCGTGTAAACCGAACTTAATCCGAAATTTAATACATAAGGCGTATCGGGGGTGTGAAAAGCCAAAGATGAAGAAAAAAAAAGTTCTTTGCAGTCTTGTTCTATCCTCTTCCTGTCCCATCTTATCCATTGACTTTCAAACCATCCATTCGCTATTCAATGTCGTCGCCGTCGTCGTCGTTTTGTTGTATACGGCATTCGAAATTTTCGAATGAATGCCGACTGCACTGATGCTGCTCTAGGCACGTTAAAGTTGATTTTCATCAATGCAAATCAAGAGGCACATATTTGACATTCGTGAGACTATTATATTCGATTATTTGAAGAAAAACACTCGAGTGTCAAATTTTTTCTAAAGTTTGTGTCATTAGCAAGCCAAAATTCTGTCTCAGATTCTATAAAATGATAAAAAATCAAATTTATCATGCTCTTTAGGAAAAAATATAATGTGTTTTTTTTTCGCATTCCAACGTTCTTCCGAAGTTTCGAAGAAGCAACGTTAATAAGGGATAACGTTGAATCAAATGACAACAGGAGATAATCAAAAGCTAATGAAGAAAAATTTCTTGAATTTTAGAGGTGCAAGGAGAAACTCAATACCCTGGCAATCTCTGTGATGAACCAATGGCCCGGCGTGAAGCTGAGAGTAACGGAGGGCTGGGACGAGGAGGGAAAACATGCCACGGATTCTCTTCACTACGAGGGACGTGCCGTTGACGTGACCACCAGTGATCGAGATCGATCCAAGTACGGAATGCTTGCGAGACTAGCTGTTGAAGCAGGTTTTGATTGGGTCTATTACGAATCCAGATCCCACATACATTGCTCCGTCAAGTCAGGTTAGTACTATATCGAATATTTTTTATTCTTCGGGATAATAATTAAGAGCGTTTATTCGAAATTTCAATAATACAACATATAATACACTCGATAAAATATTCCAAATTACTCATTAAGATCTAATGAAATTTGAATTCAAGGAAATAACAGTATCGATAAGTCAAAAAATGATGAACGATTTGCATGACCGATCAATTTGGATGAAAGAATCAATTTGTCCTTTTGGAAATTGATCATTCGTGGATGGATTTTTATAAAGATATATTCTGAAAGAATTTATGGAACTGAATAAATCATTGAAGCGGGCTCGTGATCGATGAACGACGAAAATCATTTAAAAAGATCGATCGATGGAAACGATAAATCATCATTTATTTAGAAAATTATCATGACTAAGCTAATCAAGTGTTCGATGACAGTGTAAATAAATGGATTCGAATGTACAGTTCAATCGATAGATTTAATCACGTCGATAAAAGTCAAAGAGAAGGTTCGATATGATACATCCTGTGAAACATAATGTCTCTTAGAAATTGCAGTCACATTTTCTCAATTTGATTTTCAGATTTTCTTTTTTTTTCCTCAAGAATACTGAAAGAAGATTGAATTTATGTTGAATATTTGGATATAGCGGAATGAATATTAATTTCACATAATTAGGGGTTTGAGATACGTCGGATGAGAGGTTGTTATAAGAAGATGAGAAATCGATAGTATAAATTTCGACTTGTTTCTGATACGATTTTCTATCTTCAAGAATTTCTCGTCCTCTATAGTTACTCTAAGGTCTGACCATCATCTCCCGTATCAATTTCGCGCCAATTTTTACGCTCGGTTTTAATTCGAGCCGACAGGAACGCGCCTCGATTTATTGGCATTTATTTTGAAATCCGAGCCCCTCAAGGGGCTCTGAAACGAGAGTACGGTCCGTTGATTGCGCTTTTGCGTTGGTAAATATATATGTACGCACGAAGGGTGAGTAGGCTCTCGCTGAATTTCAAATGAATCCGAAGAATTCGAGAAGGAGCTATGAGAAAATGTGAATCCAAATCTTCATCAACCGAGAATTAATTTTTCGGAGACACGATGATACGGAAAGATTGATATCGAATAATTATATTTTTTATCGATATATGTATATAATATTTATGAGAAATCGAATCAATTTTCTTACCATGTACTTGGAAACTAATCAGAAATTTGGAAATTGAATGATTTATTTATATTTCGATCGAACATCATTGGTTCGCGTACTTTCGTCTTCCCCTTCAATTTGATTTCGAAAGGTATCCACACGCGAAAGGTACGCTTAACAAAATTCCTCGAATGTTTTGGCTCTGGGCGCCCAGATCAAATTACAAGATCAAGAAATTGATCTCCTTCGAGTCAAGTTGAGCCTGGTTAAATCGACAGACAGCTTGAGGCTGACTCGCTGAAGGCGCGAGTAATGCAGTCAAAGAATTTATCAAAAATCAATTTGAAGGAAGATTATTGAAAAGCGGTTGTTAGATATTGTAAATGATGGATGATGGAGGAAGAGGAAAATAATCCACACGATTTATTTGTTTACAGAATCCTCATCGGCTGGAAAATCAGGAGGTTGCTTCCCCGGTTGGAGTATAGTTAGAACGGAGGATGGTCAAAGTAAAAGGTTGGACGAATTACGCTTGGGCGAACGTATAATGGCGTTGGATTCACGTGGAAATATCGTGTACAGCGAGGTTATTGCTTTCTTGGATCACGCGCCGAAAGACCAACGACAATTCGTTCAATTGACAACGGAATCCGGTAGAAAACTAACCCTGACGCCGGCCCATTTGGTCCCCGTTGAGGGAAGATCGACGGTATTCGCTTCGATGGTCAAAATAAACGAAAGAATTCTTGTACGGGACGATGGAACTGAAACTAACGAAATCACCGACGAAAAGCATCGTGTGAGATGGGACAAAGTGGTCGATGTGAAATTAGTTCTCGAAACAGGAGTTTACGCACCCCTAACGATGGAGGGTAATCTCGTCGTTGACGACGTGGTTGCATCCTGTTACGCGGTCATCGACAGTCAAAACATAGCGCATTTCGCTTTTCTACCCCTTAGGCTTTGGAACAATATAGTATCGATCTTTGTAAGACGATTCAAGGAGGATAAAAACATTGTATCCAATCATTCGGATATCATAAGAGATCCCGAAATTAGGAGACACCACAATCGAGTCATCCAAGACGAAGAGTTATCGAAAATTGGTGTTCATTGGTACGCTTCGTTACTCTATACCTTCGCGATTCATTTTCTACCATCAGGGATGTTCTTTTGAATCAACGATCGAGGGTATAAATGAACCATACTTTGTGTTGTTTCTCTTTAAATTCAAGATTTCTCAAATGCGTCCTACGGATGGACATTAACGTTGAGATTTCGCATACTCAATTTTTGTGTGTTGCGAAGGGTACGCGTTCCAACACATTAGTCAATGATAATTAATTAATTCATCGTCAGTCGTTACCGATCGCTGATTAATTTCAGAGACGATTTTTCTATTATTACCCTCGTATATATTATTATTAAATATCATTATATGTGTTCGATTAGATTTCCACAACCTCGTCAACAACATCGTCCAAGACGATAGTTGTGAGGGAGAAAATGTTTTATCGCTTTTTAAACACTTGACAAACATTTTCTTTGTTCGACAAATAAACGTACTGGATTGTGATTAGGGATAGTGAAGGGGAAGTGATCTAAGACTATGAACAATTAGAAGATTAATAATAAAGAAAAAATATACAGTTGGCCAGTGTTCGTGCATCAAACAAATACGTATCACCAAGTGACGTTTAGATTTATATTTTTACGTTAAAACAACATCATTTCGCTCTTATATTTTCGTGAATGAATGTATTTCATTATGGCATTAATTACTCCAATACGGTATGATTTGAATTCCAAGGTTATGTAGAATTTTCAAATCATTTGGATACCAATTGATAAATTCTATTGAAAAATTCATGAATCGGTCAAGATTTTTCTTCTTGATACGCGATATAATTTTTTTTCCAACACAAGTCATGCGAAATTAATTTATGAAGAGTTATGGAAATTTGATTTACGCAGGAGTTGCCTTAAAATTCAAATCATATTTTTCACCGAAAGGAACCACGTTCATGTAATAATTTATTCATGGGATCGATGACATCAACAAGGTGATGAAAAATATAATTTTTCATGGAGATGCAAGCTATGAACCCACACGACATCTTCTGAATATCCCTAATGGAAATACCTAGAGTCATTTCCCCTAGGGATCCCAACGGATAAAGCACAAATTTATGAACACTTACGTCCTCGAATCGAATCAGGATGATTTATTCATCAGCTGGATTTTTTTAAAGATAACTTCTAATTCACGTTTTTAGAATGAAAAAATTTCAATTTATTATTCCAGCATTAATCGACAATTATTCGAACAATGAACAGTAAAATTCTGTTGTGTTGGAAGTTTGAAATAATGGTATCAAATTTAGAGCTATACTTAATTTAGAGCTTCTATTTAATGAAGAACAGCTCGTGGATTCCTTCGATGTTTGATTTATTTGACAATCGGCCCTGTTCTTGGACCTATTGTTTTTTTCATGTCGAATTCAACTTCAGCGGAAAAACAAATATCACATTGCATCTAGTCATATTCGAGCATTGATACCATACCACTGTTCTTGAGCATCGTTTTGGAGCTTCGATCCAAACAAATCCCATTTTCATTCAATCGGTTGATATTTAAACAAATATATTTGAAATGACTTGTCTTATTATAATTCCTACTTTACGCGAGGGAGTGATGTAATTGGATGACAGAATATACTACATTGAATGTATGTTCTATTATTCTCACTGTAAATAGATGCAACGAATGTGCGTTGGTATAAACAGTGTCGTGTGGGAAAAGAGCCAAGCTTTAGAGAAGATCTAAGCTCTTATTTCAATATTTCAATGTAAATATGATCATTTATTCATATAATCATTCTTTTGTTCGTGGTTGCGATGAACAATGATGAATCGTGTCTTTGCGTGTATTTATAAATGTATGTATCGTGAAATGGCACATCATTGTATGAATGGCCGATTATTACTTATTTTAATAGTGTGTATCTTGAAAATATGTAAAAAGGGATATATATGTATATTGAATGACAAAGGGCGTGAAATTTAAATTATATGAATATAGATTGTAATACTTGTACTGTTAGAAATGTGAATCAATTAACAAATTTTTATGTAAAATATAATCTGAAGGATTCTTCAGGAAAAATCAAGGCACTGTTTCTTGGGCGCAAAAAGTTTGATTCCAGAGCTGAATTTGACCAATCGAGTGAAAACTACATAAGTTATACTCATCTACTCATTTTATTTATAACTCGAACACAAAGAATTTTCACATTTTTCATGGAAAAAATAAGTGTCTTAATTTTGTCTTAGGAATCACCTTCTGAAAGATGTGAAATATTTTCGGAAACACCATATGTACATATCCCTCAGTATTTCCTGACGAAATTTCCTATACAGATTGGTTTGTTTCTAGTTTTTGTCATAAAATTAGGAGACAATTATTAATTTTTTTCATATTCCGATTAAATAATGAGAATTCCAATAACACAGCAAACTTTCGGTACGTTGTGAATTAGAGGTGCACGATATTCACACAGTATCGATATTTTTTCGATATTTCATAAAATTTGATATAAATTCGACAAACTTTTTATCAAAAATATCGATACCGTGAAATATTGTGCACCTTTATTGTGAAATGTTTTAAAAATGTTCAAGATTCAGATTTTTCTGCATAGGAGATTTGAACAGGATATATTCTAGATAGTATTGTCACAACAATAACGTCTACCGATTCAAATTTTGGCAGTCTCCCGATAAAAAATGACCACTCGTACATGGTAAAAAGGCACTGCTGAATTATCATCAACACTTCTGAAATCATCGCATATTGATGAAAAGCATGTTACAATAAATCGAATTTATCAAAATATTTCTAACAGTTTATTTCAAACAGTGAAAATCATTGTAATTCGAAGGATTTCTAAAAACAAAAAAAAAACAAAGATATTATTTAGATACCTAACCTGAATCCCAGTTTATAATACGTTAATAAAATGATAGGATATCTGAGAACGAATGGCATCCGTTATTTATCTATCGACTATTTTTATTCTTGAAAAGATACACACGAAAGGGGACCATCCCGTACGAATTAAGGTATATTATTATTATTGTTACAATATTTAAAAATTGTAAATTGTATATAGACAAAGAATTTAATTCCATGAATTTTGAACTGAATTGAATTGAGCTTGTTTCGCTATTAATTTTATTTAATGCATGTGTCTGAGTTTCGTAACATTATCATTGCGCACGTCCTTGTATTATAAATCTTTTCCATTTTAAACAAGATTTCATGTGACAATAGGCGAAACGCGACGACGAAGCAGTATTAATTAAGACTTCTGAGAAGAATTTTTCTTAAGATTTTTTTTTTATAATAGTACTCTTATCGATTAAATAGTTTTTTTTCAAATGAAAGGAGGATCTATATGAAACAGTAACCTTCTAAATTTGATACAATAAAATCTCATTGATCGTAGCAGATTACGAATCACTGCATACGTGCCGTGAAGTCAATGGAATTCCAGTGATTCGTTCAAATTTAGAGGGTACCGAAAGTGTCAATTTCTGGTTTTTTTCTCATGCCATAAACATTCATCAGTATCGATTATAATAACGAACGAATAAAAACTAGAGAATAAATTTTGTAAATATATATATGTAATAATGTCCACTGTACGCTTGGAATAATGTATTTTTAAAAAATCATAATTAATCTTATTTGTCTGTTAGAGAGTAATGTTATTTAACTATCTCGAATCGATAGAAACTATTGATTTTGAGGGGAATTTGTGTATAATGATGATATCAATGATGAGTCATTTTGTGTTGTCGTCGTTGTCGTTCTTTTGTTTTCTATTAAATGGATGAAATCAATTAGCGTTCGAATTATATTATTATACTTTGACGCTATTCTTTATAAATTTAGCTCCCTTTTCTTTCCTTCTTAAGTTATCTGCAAAAAATTTATATATTATTATTATATATTATTTTATTTTATTGAAACATTAATATTATTCGATCAGTAATGATGATTATTAATATTATTATTATTATTAATATTATTATTTGTATGTAGCGAGATCAAAACAAATTATAAATTATGTGTATAAATCATACAATCAACAGACTCAATTACATTAAATGGAAGCAATCAATTTTTTTAGTGTTGATTATTTTACCCTGCCACGATCGCTAGAATAGAAATTTTATTGAGGACTTATGAGCATTGTTCAATTCTTTGAAACGAATCTGTCATAGAATTCATGACGAAATCTAATACGAAATTGATGATCATGCCTAAGGTTGAATTTTTTTCAATAACAAATGCTGGTTATACCGAGTGTTTCAGAATTCGCTGAAGAAACTTCACATACCTCATTCTGCAATCAAAATGCAATAACTTCCCGTATTGAAAATTTTTCGTCGAGACTTAGTTTTCGAGATATGAGATTTCTTTTCAAATTCAAATCACTCAAAAGCATTTTATAGTACATACTTTAGCCTAACGTCGTTCATTGCACCAGTACTCGATCTTTACCGCTGAGCAAAGACTCAAATTTTAGGAAAACAGTTTAGGAACCGTGCAAGTATCGAACCAGAGTTTGTAACATTGTAGGGTAATATAAAAATACAATACCGGGCCGGTATTCATATGCAACGTTGTCTTCCCACAAAATCAGTGGGAGATCGTAGTTCAAATCAACTTCGTAGGGTCACAGATGTATTGGTGGAATAAGATGGCGCCCGTACTAAACCAAAGTTGATAGCGACACACTGAGGAAACACCAGATTTGGCTCAAGCCGTAAGGGTTTGGTTACGGCGAATTTCGCTGCGCGCTTGAGTCAACTGAATGTTGGTTGAAATGATTGACCGGGGATTTGCTTCAATCGATATTCAGTTGACTCAAGGGCGAGGCACAATTCACTGTATCCAAAACCTCACAGACTTGGCTCCAGTACTTTTTTCTGAGTGTAGAGATGGGGGTTGTAACGGTACCCATGCAGGTATTGCCAAGACCGAAAAAAAACCCAAGCTTGTCCCAAGGTTAGCACATGTGTCAGAAACAAACCTCCGTGAAGAACAATTGACCAAATATTGTTCCATGCTTGTCCCGTTGTTCCCAATGCATAGTCAGTCATGGTACATTTGTTAATATTTTTAAAATGGTCACTATATTTGGTACAAGTTTGGCACAAGTGTAAAAATCGAGCATTCGTTGAGAACAATTAGGCCAATATTGCCCACATGAATGGCACAATGTTTATAAATTTATAAAATTATAACTATTGGGGCGAGCTTGGGCGAAGACTGTCCACTCTGAGGCAGGCTCGGGTCAGGCCTGGGCCGATAGTTATGCTCACTAGGGATGATATACACGTGAAGATAAACCATCAGTTTTTCGGGTGACTCGGGGGATTCCAATGTTGGATTCCGTACGGGATCAGATCATTATAAGATTTATGTTATGGTATTTCAGTGAGATCTTATTAGTTTAGTTTGAGCATAATTCAACAATAGAATCAAAATTGATTGAAATATCGAAGAACGCAAATTTTCCACTGATCATAGGAGGTTGTCCCAGTCTTCTCACATTTTCTCTATCGTTTTAACCCATTAAGTCCGGGAAATGCAGGATTTCAACTGTAATTTGAAACGTTGCAAATGATATATAAATCATTAAAAACTCATGGCAAAAATACCTTACCTACTATTTTCGAAGTTGCTCTTTCGGTTGCTGAGGTCAAAATTACCTTCGGATGGCGCTGGAATACCGATATGGCCGATTTAAAATAAAAAGTCGACAAAAAATTAGAGGATATTTGACTTTGTGATTTTTTCACGGGTTGAAAATGCACTCAAAATTATTCAAAACATCAACCAAGGGTGCACAAAATATCTCAACTTTCCGATAGAATTTTTTCCCAGACTTGAAGGAGACCTAACCTCTCTCAATTTACCATATATTCACCAAAGTAACTCGCAATTCTGAGAATCTAGATAAAATTGACAGAACATATAATTTTATTCGTTCAGTATTCTTCAAGAGAAGTACCCGGAGGTTTTTGAGGTCGCTGACTACGAATCAAACATCAGATTTCCAAAATTCAAAATGACGGATCCAAGATGGCGGACGAAAAGTCAAAAAAAGCCTCGAGAATGGATGAAAATCGGTATGCTTAGGTTTTTTGAGGTTCCTGATTACGAATCCATTATCAGGTTTTCAAAAATCAAGATGGCGGACCTAAGATGATGGATGAAAAGTCAAAAAAAGCTTCGGAGATGGGTTGAAATCGATCCACCGAGGTTTGTGAGGTCGCTGATTACGAATTCAGCATTAGATTTCCAGAATTCAAGATGGCGAACCCAAGATGGTGGACGAAAATTCGAGAAAACTCTCGAAGATGGATGAAAATCGGTATACTGAGGTTATTGAGGTCACTGACAACGAATCCAGCATCAGATTCTCAAAATTCGAAATGGTGGATCCAAGATGGCAGACGAAAAGTCAAAAACAGCCTTGAAAATGGATGAGAATCGGTCTGCTGAGGTTTTTGTATAATATAAACTTGCTACGTAGTTTGACTTGGGAAACGTGCACATGGAATAATTAACAAACGGAAACAACCAATTTTCTTGCGGAAACTTCACGTGTAAACATTATTGCATGATTTTGAGTGATGTCATGAATTTGGGTATGCCATATTGAATCCGCCATCTTGAATTTTGAACATCTGATGCTGGATTCGTTGCGAGTGACCTCAAAAACCCCAGTGTACCGATTTTCATCCATCTTCGAGAGTTTTCTCGACTTTTCGTCCACCATCTTGGGTCCGCCATCTTGAATTCTGGAAATCTAATGCTGAATTCGTAATCAGCGACCACAATACCCTCGGTGGATCGATTTCAATCCATCTCCGAGGCTTTTTTTGACTTTTCATCCACCATCTTAGGTCCGCCACCTTGAATTTTGAAAATCTGATAATGGATTCGTAATCAGGAACCTCAAAAACCTAAGCATACCGATTTTCATCCATTTTCGAGGCTTTTTCTGACTGTTCGTCCGCCATCTTGGATCCGTCATTTTGAATTTTGGAAATCTGATGTTTGATTCGTAGTCAGCGACCTCAAAAACCTCCGGGTACTTCTCTTGAAGAATACTGAACGAATAAAATTATATGTTCTGTCAATTTTATCTAGATTCTCAGAATTGCGAGTTACTTTGGTGAATATATGGTAAATTGAGAGAGGTTAAGTCTCCTTAAAGTCTGGGAAAAAATTCTATCGTAAAGTTGAGATATTTTGTGTACCCTTGGTTGATGTTTTGAATAATTTTGAGTGCATTTTCAACCCGTGAAAAAATCACAAAGTCAAATATCCTCCAGTTTTTTGTCAACTGTTCATTTTAAATCGGCCATATCGGTATTCCAGCGCCATCTGAAGGTAATTTTGACCTCAGCAACCGAAATAGCAACCTCGAAAATAGTAGGTAAGGTATTTTTGCCATGAGTTTTTAATGATTTATATATCATTTGCAACGTTTCAAATTACAGTTGAAATCCTGCATTTCCCGGACTTAATGGGTTAAGATAATTCATGTACGGTATTCTGAGGGAGAAAGTCATGAACTGAAATATGAATCAATTACTTTTCTCATCCATATATGCGATCAAAGAAGCATTGGTTGATGCTTGGTAAATGAACTGGACCGGGCCTGGCAAAACCACTGGCCCAAGCTTGTCCTGATCTTATCATTCCCAAGCCTCAGCCAAGTTCGGTCAATTGTTCAAGACAAGTCTCGGCAGGTCTTGTGCCAGGCTTGATCCATCATTGGGCCATTGGTCCATACACATATGGGTATTGATACAACGTTATCTTATCACGGGATCGTTGCTGAAAAACAGGGTTCAAATGAACTTCATGGAGATAAGACTGTTGTAGTGAAACAGGAATGGGCCAGTATTGAACTGGAGTTGATGACTAAAATGGGATTACTTTGTCTTTAGAGGTAACTTTGACAGCCGTTGGGGCGATATGTACAGTCAGGTCTGAGACTGGACCTGATCCCAGCCTATAGGCTTATACATTGCGTAGGACCGGTCCTAGTCTCAGATCGGACTCGGCATACTGCCCTTAGTTCCCTCTTAGAGTGGCCTCAAAAGCTACCAATGTTACCCTCGAAGACAAAATAACCCCGTGTCACGGTACATTGCAAAATACATTAAGTGGAACAGAGCATGGGGAATGGGGGAAGGGACAAGTCAAATTTCCCACGAACTTTTTTGAGAAGGTACGTAATCAATACAAAGTTGAAATAAATAATAATGAATCACATACTTGGAATTGCGCATTGTCGCGCACTTTGAATTTCCAAATGATTTCTGAAAGCTAAAAGATGAAATTGTAAAATTTGTTGATGTTGAGAGGTATTATTATATGGCTCTTTCGAACTCAAATGAAGTTGGATTTTGAACGGTTTTTGTCACGTGAAATCCGATCAAAAGCTGACAAACTTACCAAATTCCCAACAATCTATCAAAGCCTAGTAACAACATTTTTGTCAGTTTTTGACAGGATGTTACAATCTAGTCATTCCAGATAACACGTAAGCTCATCATAAACTCATCAGACTTGTCATTCGATTGCTTTTGGCTTGTTATTGACAATCTTGTAAGGTTGAAGTTGCTATAAGTCTACTAGAAGTCTACTACTTCGTAAGCTTACACCCTTGTCGTGTGTCAACTGGTAACCTTCCGTCAACCTTGTCACAAGCTTGCCTGATAACATTGCAGCAAGGTTAAATTGCCATGTGGGACAGTACTGGACATTTCTACGTTGCTTCTACGTCGCCCACGTGTGAAATCTTTGTTCATCCACCTTGTATCCATGTCTGCACTGAGAAAAAGGAACAGTGGACCCAACTACGCAAGACAGTCGGATACGTTCAACTGCAATAATTGCACGATTCAACTAGATTCGTAGATAGTTTGACTCAACTACGTATAATCTAACGAACCTTGCATTTGAATTGAATTGATAGAGGATTGTGGTTGAACGCATCCAACTGTCATGTGTAGTTGAGTCGACTATCTTTTTTCTCAGTGTACCATTCATCAACGTGGAATCTATGAAGATGCCACGTGGACATCGGTGGTTGTGTTTTTAGGGAAATCAGATCGGGTAATGAATCAGTTAGTTTTTGATTTCACCTGACAAAAACCGTCCAAAGCTTCCCTGTTGAAAAAGTCTCATAGATGCCCAAATACCGCTATCGAACCCCATATATTCTCATGAGATTTTATCAGGTTCAAAAGTGGTGTTTGGATACTTTTATCAGATTTTAATGAAACGTATGAGTTCCTATGATATTTGTTCCAGTGGGTTGACAACAATCTTTTGTCGGGTTTGGCCTGCCATTTTCAACGGACGAACATCTTTTAAAAAATATACATCACCAAGAAATCATTAAAATATCCATTGGAGGTGAATCAATCTGTTTTCAGAATACAAAAGTCTTAAGATTTGTGTGGTGAATAACAAAAACAGCTCTGCTTGAAATGTCAGAAAATATCGAACAGAAACTTACAAATCCCTTTGACAAAATGAATTGTAAAATATGAATCATTCGTAGATATATTTGGATGTTGTTTTTTTGGTTTTAAATACAATGAAATGCATAAGAATTCACCAAGTTCTGATTTTCCATTTGAAAGATATTCCTAATATAAAGTGAATATAAACATGATTGAATATGCAGTTGATACTTCGTTCATGATTTTTCTTCGTTTGTTTTGTTCTTCGTTGTCAATTTTCTCAAACTACGAAATACAGCGAAGTGTGAAATGTGTCTTTTGATACCTCAGTTTCTCGTTCCACATATTTCTCCAAAGTTTATTTCTCGTGAGACAAAAGATCAATTCATCTGTGTGATCGAACTTGACGCGTGCCAAAAATGATAAACAGGGCAGAATTGCAGGAAGAGGAGGAAGAAGAAGAAGAAGATGAAGAGGAACTTTTGAGAGTGAGTGATTGTGAGGTTATTTTAAAGTGTCACGTGATATGTGAAATTGTTGTTGCATACAGTGACAATCGTCCTAAAGAGCACTTTGTTTATATTTCTCCTGTAAATTACAGAGACCTAGTTTGGTGCTGAAACTCTTAGAACTAGAGAAAGAATTCTTCACACTTGTGGATGCCGGTGACGTTATGGAAGTTCGTGAATTTTTGGATTCTCATCCAAATTTCAACATCAACGCTATGAATTTTGAAGTGAGTTTCTCTTATTTTCTTCGATTCGCTGTTATTCTGCAGCAGATTGATATAAAAAGTTGCGATTATTGTTTTCTGTCTCAAAGAGAATGTTTCTTATGCAAACACACCGTAATGCACGACTTCTTTCAATAACTTTATGTACACGGTGTATAATTTTAAACTTCGACATCATAGATCAATCTCTGCATCAAGATTTTTATTTTTCGTTTATCGATCTACAAATATGAATCTATGAAACGCGGTATAACCCACTTTGAACCGATATCATAAAAAAAGTAAACTCTCGTGGAAACCTCTCATAAGGACGCTTAGATTTATCTCCTGTCGTTTGCGATATCATCCCTCCGAGTCGCAAACCACAAGGGAGATATAAAACAGCAAGTTATGACAGAATCCCTACAACGTGAACCATTTTATACCGTTTTGAAATGATTTTCGTCGAACGGCATGAATGAAAAAGGAGAGAGATTCAGGTAGGGACAGGAGGAGGGAAACCATTGAGGGTGTGTGATCTATCTCCTCTACCTTCCGACACTTCGACCGGATCTTCGGATTTTGTCAACTCCTTCTTTGAAGAGTTGCCGAAGGTGTGATTTACGTAAAACTTTTCAAAAACCTTTCAAAACTTTCTTGAAAATGACGATGAGTCTCTTCTCATAGTTGTGTACTTGAAAACTTCAAACAAACGCCCGCCGTTGTTTAGTTAGAAGTGTATTGTTGTAAGTATATTGCTACTTGATATTCAAGACAAACGAAATTTACGTCTCCTAGTTCTAAGATTGCATGAAAATCGATTATTTTTCTCTCGTACTATTCACGTATGGCAAGAATCGAGGCAGGAATTTTATTGGAATTCCGTATTCCCTCACCGTTTATTCAACAAGAAATCCACTTTTCGTCCTTGAACAAAAGATATTTTATCTCCATTGAAGTGCAAGCGAGATTGAAAAATTTTAAGTGAGATCCAACTTCGAGTAACGAAAAATGTAACAAAGAAAATGAAGTATGAGAGATATTCGATGGATATTATATAGGTCGTAGTAAAATATTTTATAGATGTAAGGGAAGAGATGTGCCTCATTTTCAAGATATTTCGAGTTATTGAATGGATGATACGGGAGTCTTAGCCCTTTTGGGGTCTCAAATTTTTATCGTGAAGAGAGAAAGCAGTTGGTGACACAAGGAGGCAAGGTGTTATTATATGAAACTCGATGCTGAAAATTTTGCTTTTACTCTATATGAGGATTGATTTTATGAAAGTTATCAACTTGGAGATCGACTGCATACAATAGTGATTGTCCTTTGTCAGTCAAAATAGCTTTCTGTTAGACCCATCAAGATTTGCTCAACCATCTTGTATTTTCTTTTACTCGACGTTCACAAAAAATACATTAACAATAAATTATTCAATGAAATATTGACTCGAGGTGAACGAATCTGTTTTTAGAATGAGAATCAGAATGAATTGGAAGGAGAGAAGGGAAAGATTGTTAATGAATGGAACACTTAGGACGCTCGTAACTACGGATTTAATCATCCTCATTTTAACTAGTAGTTAATGACGAGACAAATTGATGGAATAATTATCGTTATTGACGCTCATTCACGAGAAATTGTATTAATCAACGGTTACCGCAAACAAACTTATACAATTATCGCGATGATTTATATTGTGATTCATTCTTTCATATGAATTCCAATTCAAACGGTGCTTTTGAATTTTCACTGAATCAAAAATTGTAAAAGGAGAAGAAAAAAGAACCCTACTCGGATAGCAATTTAACCTTGCTGCAATGTTGTCAGGCAAGCTTGTGACAAGGTTGATATAAGCCTCCTCGTTGACACACGACAAGTGTACAAGCTTACAAAACCGTTGCAGCAGGGCTGTAGCAACCTTACACTGACAAGGTTGTCAATAACAAGCCAAAAACAATCGAATGACAAGTGTGACAGGGTTATGACAAGCCTACATGTTATCTGGGCTAGTGATTACTATGAATGGTAATGGGAGAATGAAAGAGACGTTTCTTTGCTACAAAAACCCAATTCAGCCCTACACGGCACCGGAAGGCACTATCAATATCTCTGGCACCTCTTCTGAGACACTGGAATGTTCTAAAAATGTTTCGGAATGTTCAGAAAACATCGCATGTATATAAAGTTCAAATTTCATGTGTTTTTTTTTTACTTCAAGTATGATTAGTTCTGGTAACTCCGGTTACCGGTCCTATGCCAGTACTGGGTCGGGTTTGAATTTCTACATAGGATGTCATCATTTCGACTCCTTGTCATTTCTCATCCAGCTCTGGCCAAACAACTGATCCTGTTGCGATGCCAGAGTTTCACCATAGCAGGCTCACATCAAATATCACTACCACCGTGATGGTAAATGTTATACCGGTCCTCATGTAAAATGGTGTTATCATTTCAACTTTTTTGCCAGTACTGGCATCTCCGGCAACAGTAGTGAACCAGTAGCGGCCCGTGTTTTCATTTTCACATTGGGGATTTCATCAAGTGGCCTTAATAGACACCCTGTTTTGTCCCTAGTAAAACTATATTCAGTGAACCTGTTTTCCCTCAACATTTCGAATATTCATTATGTTCTTCAAATCATATCAGAATGTTCTCTGATGCGTCGATTTCGGAAATCTTTCTGATGCCTTCTTTATGAGGTGTGGGAGTTATCAGGAATTTAACTCAGATCACTTTCTGATGACTTCCACACCTCATAAGAAAGGCATCAAAAAGATTTCCGAAATCGACGCATCAGAGAAGAATCTGATATGATTTAGAGAACATAATGAATGTTTGGAATGTTTGAGGGAAAAATGTTCACTGAGTAAATATGTATAACGTTTCGAGAACATTCTGAAAATGTACCATAGCATGTGTAAACAATGACCCAAAACCTGTTTCCCAGTACTTTGAATTAATGTTCTCAAGACGTTTGAAAAACGTGCTCTTGAAAACCAAACTTTATCCCAATCAGAAAAATCCGAAATATGCCAATGTTGACAACAGGCGCAGTACAGTGCCAGTATTGGATCTCCACCACTTGGTCAACACGTACAGGATCAGTACTGGATACATAAAAATACAGTACTATGCCTGTACTGATAAACCAGTACTGAGAACTTAATACCGGCCAGGTACTAACCCAGTACTGGCCCTGCACTGATTGCGAATAATGGTATCAGTACTCAATCCCCAGTACTGAAAAGCGTAATCATTCCAGACAAATGCCAGTACCCTGCCAGTCTTGGCTAGTACTGGTGCAGTACTGCGCCTGTTGTAAATTTCTGGTTGGGATGGAATTATTGGAACGTTTTTTAACACGTTTTGAGAACTTCTGGTGCTGTTTGGGCGTTCAATGAGATTAATTACCGATCTACCAATAATCTTTTAAATGGGATGCGACGTGAATTTTTGATGTGTGCCAAAAATAAATCTGAGAGGTACGTTAAGTGCTGCAGTATGTAATGCATTGAGATTAAAAAAAAAGAACTTACTCATGATATTAACTCTTTAAAAAGATATTCAAGACAATGATTTTATTTCTACAGATAATCGGTAAATCCTCGAAAAGCTTACAAATTACTAATCGATCCGATATCGGCAAAGTGGAAACGAAATTCACTCAATGCATGGACCACCCAATGTCCCTGATGTCCCATAAGTATTTTATCTTTATAATTACATTGGTATTCGATTTATCTGAATACGATTGTTTGAGAGCTCGATGAAGGTGTTAGTATCACTAAAATACATGTACTTTCTGGTTCCATTTTATATCTGCCGATCCTTTTCCTTTCCCCTCGAAATCACAAGCGGCACTGTAATACTAAACTTATATGGACGTGGACACATTCGGAGAAGTTAAAAGGTGTACATTGATGTTGCCGATTCTTATTTTGACCTTTAACTATCAACTCTGCGTGAAACGGAAGAGTTTTACTGAATGAATATTGATTTAACTAAATTTTTTGACACAAACTAGCGTTATATTGCTGATAAGGATTTTTGTTAATCTCCGAAGAATTTGTTGAGAGGATGATTATGCGTGTAGTTACGTATTCACAGAGATCAGATAATGCAAATTAGAGGTTCTTATTGGAATAAGAAGTCGGCATCGTGTGCTTTCTATAGTAGCTGTTTTGAATTGATGTCAACTCTAGAGCGTTATGCGTGGGTACATATTTTCCCCTACTAGTTTTCTCTTCTGGTATAGGAGAGAAATACAGAGATTTTGCAAAGTACGTGGTGTTTTCTGTATCGAAGAAGTCCATCGAATCTGATCAAATAATATACACAACTAGGAATAATGTGCGATTCGATTGTCTTTGAAAGGGAAACTAAAATGCTTCCGACTGGAATATTATCGAACATCACCAACGGAAAATCTTTTTCTTAATATGTTGTGAATATCAAATCCGTAAGAATCATTATATCCCTCACGACCGCCAATGGATTCTTATTTTCATTCATCTATACCGTTTTCTTCAGGCCCACCTACGTAGATACACGCGATTGGGAGCAGATAATTGAACCCAAGGACAGGAAAGATTGGAAAACTGTGATGAAAAATAGTTTCAGTACCGAACTCGTGTAAACCGTTTGTCGGATCAGATTTGACTTGACAAAGAATGCAACATGCTGAGCTAGTACCACAGAAAATGCCGCGAAAGGGAAAAGGCAGAAAGCCATAATACACGGAAAAGAGCAAAAGAAACCGACGGCATGTGAAATCTAGACGGAAACTGTTTTTTTATAGACCACTTGAAAAGAGACCACCGAGTATCAACGACCAAATTAGAAATGACAAAAATTTCAATGCATCACATGGAGCTGAAACTAACGGCGGCGAGCTACATAGTAACGTATAGATGTACCCTACAAACAATGATTAACGGCGTTTCAATGGGCCGCTGATGGCCCCGCAATGCCAGTAAAGAGCCGTCATTGACTCTTTGGAACACCAGCAGTCGTGTTTGCTGGGTAACTATCGATTGAACTCGATTTGAATATTATCAAAAATTAAACGGGAGCTCTACATTAAGTGATTGAGCTACTTGAATATTTTATGAAACAATCCTCACATCAGTTACATGAATCCACCGCTAGTTTTAGCTTCATAACGCTTCACTGTATACTGATTTTCCACTCTAGCAATTTTATAAACAAATGATCCTCATCCCTGCAGAGGTTTCTCAAATTTGAACCGATTTCGAATTCCGTGATTCAACGAAAGAAAAAGACAGTTCATTCCAATGCACTGCACGTCAGGAACTTTACGATTTACCAAATTACTTTCCAATCAATAAAATTCAATGTTATTCCTTATTCAAGTTTCGTTTATACTATTCTTTGCTGATGGAAATTGTGCTGCAAGGTGCTCGTACGTATTATTATACTTCCTCCTCTTTTGAGTTTTTTCTTGACTTTCATCTCTCTTGTGATTCCTTTTTTCTATTCAAACAATTGAAAGACGACGTTTGTCACCCGCCTGCGGCGCGCTTACAAACGAACAACGGAGCCAGGCGGTGTTGTTGTCGGTTTTCGACAATGGATTGGGTCCATTGTCAGCTTAGGTCGGCAACAGTCACAATATTTCTATGATATCCTACCTTCTCAACGTAAAGATAGACAGTCACAGAAGTTGTACAGCTTGAGAGATGGGAATGTATCGGGAAGAAAAGTATCTGTATACCAAGCACGCGCTTATGTGTATACGTCATCGAAGGTCCCCATTATCTCTTCTTTGTTATCTATAACGCGAGAATGGACGGAAATACTTTGATTGTAGTCTCATTTGGAACAAACGATTCAATTTATTACATGAACCTTCGATGAATCTTTTTTCCTCATTTTGTAAACACGAGGGAAAAATGAAAAACACATTTTCTTATAGATTCAATCGAATAGAATCTCAAGATGAATGAGTTACGTGAACGAATTTTCCCTGGCCATAATTGGGATAACATTTCTTCCTTGAAACGAAAAACTCACTCGCTGGGAGAGAATTGAATATTCACTTCGGTGGAGGGAAATCTCACTGCTGAAGAGCGTAATGTTAAATCGGTTCTAAAGTTGAGATATCATTTCTAGAATAGAATTTGAGCTCAAATAACAATTTCGGATATTGATTACCTCGATGAGGTGAAATTTCGAATAAAGTTAATGACAGTTATCTCCGATTATGTCACGATCGAATGTTTTGTAGTTGACAATTTTTTTGTTATTGTAACCAAAAAGCCATTCCGTTTCGATCGTTCAAATTTCCGATGGAAGTCCAATGGAAGAAGCGTTTTATGTAAGTTTGAAAAAGAGAGGAAGAGGAAACCAGAGGAGAAAAAGGAACGAAACCTCGACTGCCTCAGTTGGATCCTTGTGTATCTTCGACCATATTTCAGACCGTCTTTTACAAGACAATGGTTTCAGCCGAGGACCGATAAAAATTATTCAAATGACCTCGAACGCCCTGCTGTAAATTCCACTTGAGAATCTTCTTGCCACTGTCTCTATGTGTACTCACCCACATGTACATGCGTGGATAGGTACTTAAATACTAACGTATATATATATGTGTAGTGTACATGCGTACATTTATGAGTGTGGTGATAAAGGATATGGTCATAGATTCGATAACAGTTACCGTATCTTCTTCGATTCAAATATACGTGAATCTTTGTACCAGTCCACGTGGATACACTGAGAAAGATTTTACTGTAAAAAGGACCATCATTGTCAGGAAGTTCAGGATACTCATGAAATCTAATTGAATGTAGGTTCAATTTTATGGAAGTCCACTGTCATGATAGTACATTTACATTATTAGGTTATTATAGTATGTTTGCCCGTAATGACTTTTGTTTTCATAAAATTGAACCTACATTCAGTTAGATTTCAAAAATATCCTGAACTCGCTGACAATTATGCACTGAGAGAAAGGGTCTATTCAAATATTCGATAGCTAGGGAGTTTAGTCACTGTAAATAAAAATTTAGTTGCACCAATTAAATTTTATTCGTCACGACTAACATTTTCATTCCGATTGAATAAACCATTCCATTCATATTTCAGATAATTAGACTTTCATTCACCTCAACTGGAATCTCGCTAGCGTAAATAATAATCTAGCTGCCGCAACTAACATTTAGTTGTCCCAACTAGATACCCCTCTCTCTCAGTGTGGGACTTTTCACAGTACAAATTTTCTCCGTGTTCACCTTGATTGACAGGACTCATCGAATCTCACCAAATCTTATCGAAATTGGACAACAGTCTGGTTGAGGTGGAAGATATAATTAAAAAGCCAAAAATCAAGCATTTCTCAAACCTTTTGTCTATTGAGAAGTTTTGATTCAAATTCAACTGAATTTTTCATGATGTTTACTACATATCTAAGGACTTGAAAGGTATTTTTTGTTGTTTTCTTCTGTGACAAAATGACAGACTTGTATACGTCCAAAGATATCAGATCCAAATCTGAGACATGAACTTGCGGGACTTCTGGTGGCCAACATTTTCATCTAAAACAGTGTAGCAAAGGGACCCTAGGGAAAATGGAAGCGTAAGAAGGGTATGAAGCGACGCGGAAGAGTAAACGGAACAGTATCCAAGCGCGAAATAAGAGGAAATTGAAACATCTCACGCTTCATTTGTTTCAATCTTCGCTTCCGGCGAGCGGAAATTTTCACCAGGGGGGTTTATGTTGATTAGTGATACAACTTCCGCGCGAACCAATAGAAATGGAGAAAAATAACCAAATCAAGAATTGGCACCAGTTTTTCGAAATGAAATAAAAAATTCATCAAAAATTTGCGACATTTGCGGTTCACACAAAAGCCAACAGTAACAGTCAATTCAAAAAGTCCCTAGGATGACACATAGATGGCGTTACTAGAATGTTTTCCATATGATTTTTATTTAGTACTAACCTTCGAACGATACGTGTGTAATTTTAATAGTAATCTGACTATTGATCCGTGAATTATAGCATTTTGTGTGAAGCAACTTCTGTTATTGAAAAAAAATGGAAAAAAATGAATTCCGAGTTTTGATGAAGCATTGCTTTTTGATGAAAAAAGAAATACAGTGGAAACCAAACAATGGCTTGATGAATATTATCCGCACTCTGCTCCATCGAGACAAATGGTAGAGGAGTGGATCGCCAAATTTAAACCTGGTCGTATCAGCACAAATGATGCAGAGCGCAGTGGACGCCCGAATGAGGCTGTTATTCCAGAAAACATAAAAGATATCCACAAATTGGTTATGAACGATCGGAAATTGAATGTGCACGAGTTAGCTAACATTGTGAAGATATCAGATGGTAGTGTTTTTACTATTTTACACGAACATTTGGGTATGCGAAAGTTCACAGTCGACCGAAAACAACAACGAATTGATGCTTCAGAGGAGTATTTGGCGCTGTTAAACCGCAATAAAATCGAATTCTATCGTCGATATGTGACAATAGATGAAACATGGCTTCACCATCACACACCAGAATCCAAAAGACAGTCAGCTGAGTGGACAGCAGTGGACGAATCGAATCCAAAGCGAGCAAAGACGCAACAGTCGGCCGGTAAAGGTGATGGCGTCTGTGTTTTGGGATGCGAAAAGAATAATATTCATCGACTATCTCCAAAAAGGAACCACCATCGACAGCGACTCTATTACTGTCCAATTTTTGATCGATTGAAGGCTGAAATCGCAAAGAAACGGCCACATTTGCGAAAGAAAACAGTGTTGTTCCACCAAGACAATGCACCGTGTCACAAATCGATCAAAACGATGGCAAAATTCAATGAATTGGGCTTCGAATTGCTTACCCACCCACCGTATTCTCCAGATTTAGCCCCCAGCGACTTTTTCCTGTTTTCAGATCTCAAGAGAGTGCTTGCTGGAAAGGAATTTAAGTCCAATGATGAAGTAATCGCTAAAACTGAGGCCTAGTTTGAAGAGAAAGAGAAATCGTACTATAAAAGTGGTATCGACACGTTGGAAAATCGCTATACCACTAGTAGAAATTTGACATGGAATTCCCTATTAGAAGCATGGCCCTCGTAAGGCTGCAATAGGGAACTCCTAATTAAGGAAAACTTTCAATCACCTCATCAGGTCCTGACAAGGCATCCTGTTTAGGACCTTACAACAATGTAATGCAAGGTTGTTGACAGGTCCCAGTCAGATTTTTCCTTTCAGTAACTCAGACATGGTATTCCTATCAGAACCTGGTCAGGATTGCCTTGGCTCATCCGTATTTCAATCATGTGATAACCGACAAGCCAGCCGAATCAGGACCTGATCAATTCAGAACGATGAATGTATCAAACTATTCAGAATTTTCACAGGACTCATTAGAAATTTACCTGTCTTTTTCAAATATTCAACTGAGGTCTATTTGGATCATCAGTGGAATTTCTTATGTTCGGGGAGTTTCAAAAATTTGTATGAAAAGTGAATTTCATGAAAATTAAATTGAATGTTAGAATATAGCTTAGATGAGGTCGTGATTGGGAATTCCGTTACCACCCAGATCGGGTCCTGATTGGAAATCCAATTATTATCCTGATCACATTCTGATTGGGGAATGTTTGATTTCCCTGATTAGGACCTCGTCTTTTCCCTGCGTTACATTTTTGTCAGGGCCTCATCAGATACTCAAGTCAGGCCCTGAACAGAAATGCCTGATCTGGACTTGATGTTTTCCATATCAAAATTTCTACTAGGGACTCGTTGTATCACCCTCGAGGCAACTATGTTGGATAATAAAATCAATTTTCTTCAAACTTTTGTTTTGAATCTGAAATTAAAAAATTCGAATAAAATTATTGTACTGAAAATATCAAAAATTCTAAAATCCATTCTAAAATTATGACATGGTTTCATCATAATTATTGATAACTCCAGAATTAAGATCACGATCGATAGACCATTACGATATTCGGTGTTTCCCCTCACACAAATTTTGGATCATTCTGAAAGATATCTTGAAGGATTAAAAATGATGCACGGAAAAAATAATTCAGCTGCAGCAGCTAAGTAGCTAGCACGGACACGGACAGCCATTAAATTGGCTCCTGCAGCTAAATTTTGGCTGTTACAGCAAAAACATTCGCATTTGTAGTTAATTTATTTACGGTAACAGCTATAATTTAGCTGCAGGAGCTAATTTAATGGCTGTCCGTGTCCGTGCTAGCTACTTAGCTGCTGCAGCTAAATTATTTTCTTCGTGTGTCTTATGAAATACTAGAAGATATTATTTGCCTTCATTTTATATTGGATTACCTTAGCCCAACCTGATATTCCTGAAGTAATTTTTTTGAGCAAGGTTTCCAGCTTCAAAGGGGTTAATTCAAGAAGTAGAATAACAGTGATTCATCAGATTTTTCAGGTTCGAATTTCTGTTCCGTTCCAATGAAAGATTCAAAATTCAGCGACATATAAAATCAGTCTAAAAATGAGGCATTGCCACTGAATATTGAATATTTTCATGTATCGCTTATTTGTTCGAAAAGACCGTACCAAAATTTTTTCTGTTCCTTTTGAGGCTCAAGAACTCTTGCAGGAAATAAAACCATTTTTAGTATAAGCAATGCAGATTTGACAATTAATTCCAATTTCTATAAAAACAAAAAATACACTCAGTCATTGATTCTCATAAATTGAAAAATTTTTGATAGAATGTGAGGATGCATGTATGGATTGATAACTCCATTTTTCAATTTCAAATTTCAGGGTGTTACTGCCCTTCACATTGCTGTATTAGATAGAAATGAACGAATGGTGGAATATCTGTTATCGAAGGATATAGATCCGCACGACACTCATCTGTACGCAATCAGGGATAATCAGGAAAAGATAGCTGTCATGATATTGGATAAACTAAATGAATTGGGTTTAGAGTTTGCGGGTGCTCCACATACGTCGGCTGATTTTCCTGAAGAAGCAACTCCTCTAGCGGTCGCCGCACAATGCGGACATTTCGAAATGATTGGACTTCTTATTGGCCGGGATCATCGCCATCGTCTTATAAAACCACATCTTCCTTATTGTAATTGTGATAAATGCAAGTAAGTAGAGAAACAATCAGGAATTATCAACAGATTAACTTGATACTTCATGAGGACTTAACGGCGCTATTCGAAATCAGACTTATCTCTCAAGGACTTGAACAGGATTAGATGTGAATGGTCGCTGGTAAAAATACTCTGACGATACATTGCTCCTTCAATTTCTTGAAGTGAAAATCCACTCCTGAAGAATGAAAATACTGCAAGTCCAAGGAGGGTGAGATTCCACTCCTAAAGAGTGACTTTTCACCCCATAAGAGTCGATTTTCACTCTTTCAAGCGATATGAAACTTCACTCTGGTAGAGTGAACATTCTCTCTTATGGAGTGAAAACTCACTGTTTAAGAGTGGAATCTCACTCTTCTTGGACTTGCAGTATCTCTACTTTTCCGAAGTAGATTTCATCAGAGATTTTCTAACGTTTGCTCGAAGAAAAAACTAAGAATTCCCAAGTGATTCTATACACTAATACTCTAAAAAATAATTGGAATTTTCCTATCTGCAGCAACCGGAAAATTGCAATCATGCGATAGGAAATCAATTGCCGATAAATGTATCTGAAATCTTCCATGAATTCAACTTGAAATTCCAAACTTGATGGAATTTTTACAATCATTTGCCAGTTATTTTCCGTTAAAATGCGGAAAATTCCTAACGCATCTATACGTTACTTCAAAAAATTTATGTAAAGGCTTCCATAAAAATTGTTTACAGCGTACACGCAGAGAATTTTGTAGTATCGATTACTATAATTTTTTTGTAATGTTGGACTATACTGACACTGTGACCGAAATCACTCAACGTTGATTTTTAAATACTTCGCGAGCATCTCTTTTCACGGAAGGAAAATTGTAATCCTTCTTTGTTTGGTGTCCAACTTTACTACATTGTACCGTAATTTCAATCATTATCATAGCAATATTCATCGTAATATCAGTATGGTCCAACTTTACAAAAACATAGTAATATTCAATACATTTTTGTTACAATTTATACCACAAAATTTTCTCCGTGTAGTTTTTCTTTGAAACAGGTGTCATTAAACCAATGAATCGCTAGAGCATTCCTACTAGGAATCTTACTGCATTCCATGACTAGATCCACAACAAATTTACAGGTCCACAAACATTATTTTTTGATTAATTTGAATATCGTTTGATGTTAGTTCTTATTATCGAGTCTTTAGTAGAGTTTCAAGAATTCGGCGTCAACTTTGAGGCTAATAGAATAAATTATACAACGACCTTGTTAGGAATTTTCTCTCAGGAGTTGAAGGAATTGTTCCCCATCGCAGAAGTCTCTATTCTCATACAATAAATAAAGCCTCACTCCGCTCGTAATTTTGTGAATTCACGTAAAGAAACTCATACTGTATGTAATTTCAAGTTGTATTGGACAGAAAATACTATAAATCGTTTATGAACATTCCGATATACATCGAAAAATTGGAGGTGTTGGAAAAAATTCACAGCAAATAGTGTTTTTTTAACACCACATGGTGTCATTCTCACACCATGAAGTGTCATTCTAACACAGTTTGGTATTGTTTTGATACCTATAATGACGTGGACTTCTATAGAATCCGCGTGGTGTTGATTCTGTGTTAATTTTGACACCCTTTTGAAACCGCGTTTTTTCAGTATAACGTTTTCTAACATATATACTTGATATTTATAACAAGCTATTTCAAACCTTGTATAAAAACATGGGTGTGATATATTTCATACTTCGAATCGAATTTCCCATGAATATCCTATTCGTATCCCTTTGTATCTCATTAAAATATTCTATGAACTTTTCTAAATCGTATTTAGAAAGGAAATTCTCAGAACGTTTGGTGTTGCATGAGAATTCATCTATTTTCCTAGTATCCATTGAGTATACAAAGATCCCCTGTGAAATGATGAACTGCTGTATTACTGTTTGATCATGGTTGCCTAGCTTCGGGGGATTTCATATAATTTGCTTAGACTGCTGACGAAATGTAGATAGTTATTAGCGGTTATTCAAATCACGAATCAATTCCTGATTATTGAGACAAAAAGAAAAAGAACAGTTGATAATTGATAAAAAAGAGGCTGATGTACTGTTGGTAAATGCACACACTGAGAAAAGAGTTTCTTTATAACAAAGAAGTCTTATTAATTAGGAAACAAACCATCTTCGAGTCGAATAAGATTTGTTAATAGTTAACAAAAAACCTTTTTCAATTGAAATAAATTTGGAGAACTTTTTGCCCCATTCATATCTCAATGAGTTTGTCGCTGGCTCCAATTTCCGAGAGGTCATTAGGGAAATCTAATCTAATTGCATTGAATGAAAGCTTTATCCGGTAATGCATGGTAATATTACAAATGTGAGTTATCCCAGTACCAGTCATTAATGCATATCTACTGAATTTATGATGCGAAAAAATTAATTATTCCACTTCCGTATGAGGGACACAATTCATAAGTTTTCAAGCAATAACCGAAGCGTATGAAACTTCGCGTGAATTTTTCTCATGAAATTCGTAAGAAATAGGAATTTTAAATATGCGATGACGAAATAGATGCCTGGATTGTGCACCGAACATGAATTTTCATTCCTCAGTAGTTTTGGAATATTCTGGGATAAGTTATTTGAACAATATTGACAGTGAAAGGTTATATATCATTTGAAAAATGTACGTTGCAATATTTCAAAACAGCTGCAGAATGAAAATTCACATCTATAGCGTGCGATTCCAGGGACGTATTTTATCATCATATTTTATTGTTCGAAAGTTCTTCAAAAATTCGTACGCTTTGGCTGTCACTTGAGAATTCTTAAAATGAAAATAAAAGCACAGTAAAAATACGTTTTTTGATAAAAATCTCTAATAATGAATGAATTCCCGAACTATGGTTGGTCTTTAATTGCACACTTTATTAATATTTTTATTTGTAATCTATCTTTTCAAGAGCTCAGAAAGCGAAAGATCATTTGACTTACGACAAGACACGTTTGTTCATGTACAAAGCATTATCGAATCCAGCTTATATATGTCAAACCTCTGACGACCCCATACTCGAAGCATTTCAATTATCGATGGAATTCCAGAAAGCCGCATCCTACGACCGAGAATTTGACGATGATTATAAATCACTCGCGAAGGTAACGTCAATCACGTTTGTAATGAAAACGATTATTCTGAAAGGATTTTGATAATCTTTAATGTCTAATGCAACGATCAATCAACCAAGTTTTCAATTTATCGCTGTAATTATTTTGTTTCTTGATTCTTTTCCGATGATTCAATTCCTTGAAGGATGTTTCTCAATTCGCCACTGATTTGATGTCTTGTGCACGGAATATGGATGAGATAGAAGAATTACTAAAACAAGCTGATGGTTTTTCCTCTGCAGTTCAATTTCCTTACCCTCGTTTGCTGTTGGCCCTGGATTACAAGCAAAAGACTTTTGTTGCCCATTCGAATGTACAACAGGTATTGATCGAAAAGTTATCAAAATATTTCTTTCAAGACTCGGGTGAACATTACCCCCTTTTGTTTGCTTCACACTTTTTTTTTATATTGTGAGGGAAACAAATAAGAAAAAAAAGTACATCGAGAGAAAAAGTGATAAGATTTACATCTTGTGAAGTCACCATTTGGACGATTTCAAAACATACTTCGTGTTACCGCAATTTCAGTTGATTTTACAATGGGGAATGTAAGATTTATACCAGCTGCAGTATATTTTACATTCGCTGTTGTAAAATCAATTTAGATTGTGGTAGCTTGAACTATCTTTTGAAATCGTACAAATATTGATCCCGCAGGATGTAAATGTTACAACTTCGTTTTTCTCAGTGTAGGGTAATTCTACAAAGATTATCTTCTAAGCGATAATTCAAATCGATTAAAACCCCTCATTTCTGGGAAAACATTTGAAGAACATCTTGGAAGATTTCAAATAACACAACAGAACAATTGATAACAACATTCCTCTTTTCAATCAAAACCACAAGGTAGTGACAAGAAAATGGATCGGGGACTGGTACGAATGGAGAACAAGTACCACCTGTAGAAAATTTTTATTGATGCTATTGAGAATATTTATGCTTCCAATCGTTGTGATGTTCGTTCTTTTATTGCCACATTCCCAGAGAACTAAGCGATGGAGTACACCAGTCAACAAATTCCTCTCTTCCCTAGCAAGCTACGTGATTTTTCTCATCATCGTATTTTGCGAATCGAATACCGATAAAACTAAACAACTTCGAGGACCACCCGATACAGGTCAACTTATTGAATTTTCTTTCGAGATTATTGACTTTATTGATTAAATGGAAATTCAATATCTTTTAATGTTACTGAATCTCAAAAATGACGTGGAAACAATTATAATTAGGCTGACATTAGCTGTCTGCGCTTCTTCAGGATTGGAACCTATATTGGCGATTTATGTGATCGCTTATCTCTGGTCAGCGATACGTCTTTGCATAATGCATGGACCAAGAACATTCTTCAGAGCACCATGGAATTGGTGAGAAAAATATTTTCATTTAGGTAACAATACGTCCCTCACGCAATCAATTAATTTTGTATTATACAGGTATGAAAGCATCATGCTTTTATTTTTCATTTTGACTGTCCTATTTTGGATAGCCGCGGCGATTGATATTAGAATCAATAATCAACGAACACTGGAGAGAAAGTATTGGCATAAATACGATCCAACTCTGATAGCTGAAGGAATATTCACTCTAGCTACGATAATGGGATTTTGTCGATTAATGATGATTTGTCAACTTAATTATCATCTCGGCCCCTTGCAATTGTCGTTGAGCAAAATGATTCATGATGTGGGCAAATTCATTGTTATATTTATCATCATCATTGTTGCATTTGCAGCTGGTGAGTTATCATTTGATTATCTGTTTTTAAATTCATAAGTAAATCGAGATACGATGTATTATAATGCAAGAACATTTTTTTTATAAAAATACATATCGTCAACTGGGGTAACTCTGGGACACTCGGGGTAACTTGTTGAACTCCTCAAAGGGATTCAGACTGATGGAAGAAAATTTGGGAGAATTCAGGCACAAGTGAGTGTGCAAGAATTTCTGGGGGAAAATTTTAGAGAAATTTAGAGGATTGCACGAAAATTGGGAAAAATTCAAAGGCAGTTTCAAAGGAATTTAGGGAAATTCAGGAACGAATGAATGTGGGTAAATTTCTGGTTGAAACGTTTGGAGGAATCCAGAAGATTTCACAGAGGTTCAGAGAAGTTCAAGAATAGATGAATTGTGAAAAATTGTGTTTTGGAAGTTTCTGAGGGATTTAGAGAAATTCAGAAGAAGTTTTTCAATTTCCAGATTGAAAAACCACGTTTGTACGTTTCTCAGCTTATTCGTATCTCGAGGTTTTGCTCTAAATTTACCTGAATTCCTCCAAATTCCACTAGATTTAGGGGATCGTTCTGGTTCGAGTGGTCAAAAAAAGGGTATCTTCATTCCACTTGCTTCAGGAAGGAATTTCTTTGAACATTTATGAAAAGTTTCTTAAGGTCAACCAAGATATTCTCACGGTACATAGAAAAACAATTTTTTTGTCACTCTTCTGATGCTTCACGGGGTCTTTCTAGTTGAAAACTTTCAAGAAAAATTTTTTTTTCTCAACACTTTTTCCTCATAGAAAAAATTGAGATATCGTTTCGAAAATTTGTAGGTATGTTTATTAAACCTTAAGTATAATCAAAAAAATTTTCCTCAGATTTAAATAAATTTTTTTTCTGTTATATTAATTTAAACAACAAAACACATTAATAACTGACGGAGGGATTGATTTGGGACGACCGAATGATCTGAAAAAGAAGAAAAACAACAAAATTGGCAAATCATTCCTTGTTGAAGTGGCTATCGCATGAACTAGGAGCTTTTTGATGGTAAAAAATTGTCCAATTGCATCCGATTTTCCATCCTCAAGAATCGATTTTTTCGAAAAACAGCCGCGATTTTGTTATTTTTTGATGAACAAAAAAAATATCCTAGTTCATGCGGTAGGCACTCCAATGAGGAAGGAGTTGCTATTTTTTTTCCAGATCATCTGATCGCCCCAAATCACTCCCACCGTCATTTTTTGGTTTTTTTTTTGTTTGAATTGATATAACAAAAAAAAATTTTTTGTAACATTTAATGTTCAATGAATATACCTACAAATCTTGAAAACGATACCTCCATGTTTTTTATGAAAAAAGATGTTTTAAAGAAAATTTTCCTTGAAAATCTCAACCAGAAAGACCCCTAAAAATGGCAACCGAAAGTAACTCCGTGAAAAAAGGTAGTTCGCTGGCGGCGATATCTCGATAATGGCTCATCTAACATGGAAAAATCAAAATTTTTTACATTCAGTATACGTGGAGCTCTAGCCCGAACCACGAATACTAATTTTCATCGAGAAATAAAAATATGGCGGACATTTGAAGAAGAATTTTCAAAATGCGTTCTTTCCATGGTTTTTGGGCCAAAAGAATAGTGAGAATCGAAATTTCAATTCAGGCTAGCGCTGTTTATGTGTACAATACGTGGTTGAAATTTTATGAAGATCGGTTCAGTGGTTTCGGAGATACCACCACCACCGACCGAAAAGACGTTGTTTTGAAAAAAACGCGTTCAAATTTTTTCTCAAGGAAAAAGTCTTACAGTCTGTATCATAAGTATGCAATACTTCCGAATACATATACTCCCGGAAAATTTAAAAGAAGATCAATCGATTTTTCGAAAATCCCAAACTAGAACGGTCCATTAAATCTCTTCAAATCTCTGCGAATCCATCGAAATTTTATTTATCTAGATGACTGAATTTTCTCCGAATTTTTCTAAATTTCGCTGAATCTCTTAACTTTACTACATCAATCAAATTGAGTTTTCGAAGTTGTTTTGCTTAGAGGGAAGCTTTGTGATCATCTCGATGGAATCAACATTTTTTTGTCTTCAAACTCAAAATTTTTGAAACCAAAATGATTCTCCGAATTCGAGGAGTTTTAGGATATTTTTTTCTCATCAAAAAATAAAAAAATGGGAGCCATTTTTCGGAAAAATACATTTTCGAGGGTGGAAAATCGGAAAATTGCTGACCAATCCAAGAGATCTTAGTTCATGCGATAGCCACTCCAACAAGGGATAATTGGCCATTTTTTCGTTTTCTCAGATCATCCAGTCGCCCAAAATCATGCCCACCGTCATTTTTTGGTGTTTTCTTTACAAAAATCAGTGTGTCGAGAACAAAAATTGTTCTCAGATCAGAAAACTCTGCGAATTGGCTCACGGCTTCTTCGTCCCTAATCAACCAATGGTGATGAAACTTTTAAAAATATATCGTCAAACAATGCGAATTGCTAAGGACTCTGTTTTCACATTTCTCAACCGATTGTGATTAAACCTATATGCGACGTCTATGGGATCATAACTGAACCGTGGTATAAATTCCATTGCAATTGGATAACAGGAAGCGAAAACATTCCCTTGTCCCAAAATTACAGTTTTTTATAACATCCTATTTATTTAAAAATGAAAAGAAAGCTCAAGAAAATTCTCAACCGATTGGGATGAAACTGACATGGGACACCTATGGGGCCATAACTGAAACGTGGTATGAGTTGCATTTCAATTGGAAAACGGGAAGCCAAGATACGTATGGTCGCAGAATCAAAATTGTCGATAACATAATTCCTCTCCCTCTCCCGTTTTTCTGCAAAGATCAAGTTGAAACTCATATGTGATCATTATCGACACTGCGCGAAATTATGGTGAAAACTTCATTATGATCGGATCATAGGAACGGAACATATCCGGATGATGACGATATTCACGAAATGTTCAAATTTTGTTGTAAAGCTCAATGCTAACCATTTCCTTTTTATATTTGAATTCTGATACTTAGAACATCACTTGACTCACCCAAAAGGTCAAATATCTGAAACTACAGACTTCATTTTGGATATTTTTTCCAGATTTTTGGCATTTGACCCCACTGTGCGACGCAACCATGTATTGTAAACGGCAGAAACAAAGTTGTACAGCTAATAAAAAAACAAACTGATCAAACAAATCCGATGTTGCACCAAAATGCCTGTTGAGCAGTGTTATACATATATACAGTTCACTTTGGTTATAAGCCCATTACAGGTTGGTTGAAAAGTTCCTGCGCTCATCAAGAGATAGCACTGCTAGCTCAAAACTTTTTTTTTCTCAAGTTGGTATATCTGTCCTGAGAACACATGCAAAGTTACAAGTCATTCTGTCAATTCATCCTTTGTTTACAAGCCATTTGAAGTTGACGTGTCATTGATTTTCCTTAAATTGGAAAAAATTGAATATCGTGCAGTCATTAGATTCTTTGTTTTGAAGGGTTTAAAAGCAAAGGAAATTTATGAACAATTGTTAGAAGTGTATAAGGAGTCCTCACCTTCTGAATTGGCTAAATTCAAAGAACTCAAGTACGAATTGCTTGAACATCCACCGTATTCGCCAGATTTGGCTCCTAGCGACTACTATCTCTTCAGAAATCCCAAACAATTCCTTCGTGGAAAGCATTTTTCGTCGAATGAAGAGGCCATAGCAGCCGTAGACGGTTATTTTGCAGAGCTTCCGGGAAACCATTATAAGGATGGGATAAAATTATTGGAAGATCATTGGAACAAGTGTATTGAGCTTCTAGGAGATTAAATTGAATAAAAAAATATATTTCGTAACAAAAACAGTATTCTTTCATTTCGAGCGCAGAAACTTTTCAACCAACCTGTACTTATTATAAGCCTTATTCATTCCGCTTCACTAATCACGTATTTTCTCCCACTCTAAGACCGTTTGCAGTTTTGAGCCTCTTTGATAAGTATGATTTTTGGCCTGAAAAATTGGTCAATTGGAGACCATGGAAAATGTTGAATTTATTTCGATATTCAATAAGCACAAAGATGTCCATATAACGTTAACTGGAAGTTGAAAGAAAAAATATGTTCAATTTTCAACTTATAAAATTTGATACATGTGGTATGTTTCAACATGGATTGGACGAGGCTTATAAAAAGGTAGTACGAGACAAAATTGTTACTTATGGTGACGGAAGGGACGTCGACTCCTCCCTACTTTCTTTTCCTACAGTCTCTGAGCGAGGCTTATAACCAGATTGAACTGTACCTTAATAAACACCATTATAACAGCTGTCCAACAGCCTTCAAGACTTTTGTAGTAGAGAGCTAGTCATTAAAAAGAGCCCTGACACGAGCTCAAGAGTAACTAGAATCATTTCTAATAGGGAGGTAGAGAGGAAAATCCACCAAATTATGATGACAACTTTCTCATTCATGAAAGAAGAATTTTGCTCTCACTTGTTTTTAGAGGATTCTCGAGAATCACCCATTACTTCCTGAAGTGCACTGACCCATAAAGGGTTCATTAATTGGCCCAATAATGGCACGTTACTGAACCACAAACGGCGTTAGTCACCCGTTATTGGCACCCATAATTGGCTCATCAATGGTTAATTGCTGGATGATAACGTGGGTCCAGTAATGGCAATAAATAATGGGCCATGTATAAAATTATTGATTGGCCCAGTAATGGGGTCAAATGGTCCCGATTTATGGTCAGAAATTTTGGGATAATGTTCGAATGTCAGCCATCAATGGCAGATTACTGGGGCATAATGATAATGATATCCAATGCTGATATGACTGCGTTCCAGAATAATCGGTTCAGTATTAGTTCAAATGAGTGGTCAAGTGTGACCCAAAACACTTTTTTGTTTTTGTTTGAGGGAAATTTGTCATTCCAGTTTTCACAAGATCAGAAATAGATGGTTTCTTTTCCAAATAGATTTGCATGCCCGATATTTCCACTCTCAAATGTAAAATTATACGAGTCAAAAGCACTCTCGATAAATCAGTTGAATTCAGTTGCTTATTCCTTGAAATTTTTTGTTATTTGCATGAGAAATCAATTGATTATCTATATAAATAAGAATTCATTTGAATCATGTAAAACGTATTTGATGGATGTGAATTGTTTATTCAGCGTAATAGAAATAAAGCCAAAACAAACTTTTTTCACGAGTGATTACGAATACAATAGATTCAACTTTGAAATCCATTTCACTCAGTAATAGAACATATTTCAGCCAGTAACGGGGAATCAATTGTTGGTCGTTTACCATAGCCGTACATCGGCTGATTATCGACTGTTTTCATTGCTGGCCTTTCTTCTCAGCCAGTGGTGGGTCACACTTGTGCCAATGATGTGAATCCATTGTTGGCCATATAGTGGTAGCCATACATGGGCCGATTATTGGCTGTGTTTACATTATCAGATCTTCCTGTTTGGGGAGGGTGCAGAGATAATCATTGGTACATAAGCCTTATGAAAATCATTCCCACTGAAATTTGATTAATTTCATATATGAAATATATATTTAACAGAATTAATGCATAAAATGGAATTTTTTTAGGACTCTGCAGGCTGTACCATTACTACGATCAAATGGTACAAATTGATAACGATTCAAAGATCGCAGTACAACAAGTTGGTTCTTTCGTGGATTTCTTTTCGAGCTTGAAAACCCTTTTTTGGGCTATTTTTTGCATGTCACCGATAGAGAGTGCGGACGTTATCATCGAAAATTTACCAGGAGACACTGAAAGTGAAACGATCGTAAATCATCATAGTTTCACTCAAACTGTGGGATACATATCTTTCGCAGGTATTTTGTAATATCTTACGCAAACATATTTTGATAAAATTTCCAGAACTCATACAAATCTAGAAATAATAACAATCCTATGTGGATGTTTGTAAATTTACAGTTCCCATTCAGATTCTACTGAATAATTTCAATGAAACATTTTGTTTCCACAGTCTGTACTGCTTAATGGTACATTACCCAAGTATCAACCGAACGTTGTATATGTACTATGAACGTATAATATATCTAGATATACTACGAATGTGCATAATATATAGTATATACATCACTCTGACTGTACCGCATTGTAATGTTGTGAAGAATGTATATAATTTATGTGATTTTGGTTTTCAGGTTTTGAATTTATCTCTGTTGTCATCATTTTGAACATGTTAATCGCTTGTATGACAAACACTTTTACACACGTAACAGAAAATGTTATCGTTGAGTGGACTTTCGGTCGTACTGAGGTGAGGAATTATCCAAAATGCTTAAAAATACAGAATACTTTCAGAGATTATGGCACACCTGATCCTTCTAAATTATGATTTTATGTTCATTCGTTATTTTTTTATGATTATTGTTATGAAGATTAGTAATTCCTTCCACGCATCCATTTTTGAGGAAATAGAGAGGGAGAAATTCAATAATCTTACGTCTATTTGATGTGTTGAAATTTTTCATTGAAATTTGCGAAACAGTCGATTTCCAACTGAATGTTTCCAATAAGCTTTCAAAGTTTAGCAATTTTATTCGTCGAATACACCATGAACAATTATTACATTTCCATTTATAGGTCTACGTCGATTTCATGTTACAAACTACCCTTCCTCCACCTTTCAATATCATTCCAACATTCACAGGAATTCAAACAGTAGTTGAATATATAAAAATATTGATAACATCCCCTTCTCATAAACGAGCACGATGGGACTTTGACAAATGCTTTTACATCGTGAGTATTTTTAAATTCCAAACGTAGTATCTTTGATTCAAAATGTGTATTGCGTGCCAAAAACATTTTTAAAAAAATTAAATACGTCAACAAAATCGAGAATTTCATATATGTGAACAGAAAAAAATACTAGAAAACAACTATCTTATGATACAAAATTTTAATAAGAAATCCAAACATTTCAGCAAAATGAGTGCAGGGCAAGTGTGAAGTTAGTAGAATAAAATTAATATAGTCAGACATGTGAATTCAATTTTCTGTTTTTTGAATGCTGGGAGAGGAATTTTGATACAATTATTGGAAATTAGAGAAATGAAAGAAGAACCTCAAGCATCGCAAGCGTATGGAATTGTACACGTATTTTGTTGTACATATACAAATTCTAACTCGTTTGTCCGAGTAAATGTGGTTTTGATTAAAATCACATTTCACTTGATACATTCCAACTGAAATGTCTCCTTGAAAAGTGTTACAATCATGAGCACTCTCATCTCTTTCCAAATTTTTGAAGTATACCAACTATGCAGAGACAAAAACTGGTTCAAAATTACCAACTAGGAATATATTTTTCAAGAGAATTCATTTTTTCTTCAAATATATGGGGCAGAATTAATTGCATTTTATATTCGCTCTCTCTGGCCTTTGAGTTTCAGTGTAGATAATACATGCGCATAAACAATAATCGATACCACAACATAATTTTGCAATATTTCTCTCATATTTTCGATGATTTGTTCTACTGTCTTTTCATTCATCCTGTCACGATGAATTTATTTTCAGTATTCATATAAAAAAACAATCTGATATGATATTCATTCTGAAAATGATATTTGAATTCTCCAGGAAAATTTAGACAAAGAAGATAACGAACAATTTCGGATAGTAATGCATCAGCTCATGCAACGTTACTTTCGGAAAAAGAACAAAGAAATCGAAGAATCAGACGTCGAAGGATTGAGAAAAGATCTTACGGAATTACGAAAAGTACTAAAGGAACTTCTTACGTCGGACTGAATCAGAAAATGAACAATTCAATGAAAACAAACAGATTCCTGGAAAGAGAAAGTTTCTGTTTTCTTCTTAGTCTATACTTAGATAAATATATCACTGAGAGAAGAGAAAATCTCACAAGTATCTGTTTTATTGTTTTTTTTCACAAATTAGTTGAGTTGATGTAGCATGAAATAGCTCGTTTTTTTAACCCAAACAAAAATAGACTTTCTTCTCTTCGCGAAAGTGATTTTCATCCCGAGTTGCAGCGTATCAAAACTGAAAGCTGTTTATAAAAATCAGCATCAACAAGCTGCCCAAGTCTATTAATTGATCTTCGCTGATCATAAAAATCACAAAACGGTGCAAAAAGTAATATACCGATCCACTATGATCAATACAACACTCCAGTTTGTCAAGAGGAAAATATATATTGCGCATTTCATTTAATTTCCATCTCACTCATATCACATAGCTCACTGATATTGTTTGAAAACACAGGAAAAATGGAAAACATGAAAATCAATTCATTCACCACTTGTGTGACGGTTTGAAAGATCGAGGTCACTCACAATGTCGCCTTTCAACAGGTCATGGGTTAAGGGTTGATTCGATGACAAGGGAAAGCTATTTACAAAAACACAAAGAATACATGAAAGAAATTCTTCGATAAAAAGAAGGATAGAGGAATTTTTTATTACAAATAATGTGAAACTGATTTCCTGTATAAATATGTAATGATTTCGATTAATTCAATGAGGATTTTTATAAACCACGATATCAACCTTTGTCATTGGAATTGTGGATACTCATAAATCTACCGAAAATCAATTGACTTGAATAAAAAAAAAACGGCGGGGTCTTCTCGCTTTATTTGTAAGTGAGTTGTCTTTCAATGAAATTGGGGAGCGATGTCAAGATACTTTCCCTCGTCAGAAGTTTTTGTGGGATACGAAATAATAAATAGATTATCTTCAGTTTCATTTTAAATCACTTGTAAAGCTCTGACAAGTTTTTAATTTAGACTTTCATTCAGAGATTTATGATCCTTTCAAAGTGAAAGTCTCGCACGGCCTCCGATATTTGTCAAATACCCAACAAAAACCTTTCTTAATGCCTAGAAAATTGGTTTTGTTTACCTCTTCACATTTCGGGTAATTATTTTTTTGAAAGATACATGAAAATCTTGTTGTGACAAATACAATTAGAGATCGAAATTGAACACATAATAATCTTTGTTTCGATATTCAATTCATACTCTTGTACACGTGGGAAGAGGTTGTCATTACTTAATTGTATTGGAATAAAGTACTTGAATTTGCATTGAGCGTGAGGCTATTAATATTGAATATTGCATTTTCCAATAATGGTAGAAAATAACGTTGACCATTTAAATTACTGCGAGTAACAAGCTTTGTTAGTAAATTAACAGATTTTCGGGAAATTCATTCTCGAATCCAATTAAATTTCCGCTTTGATTCGGTTAATATTCAAAACGAGTGTGATCTAGGTTTCGATTCAAATTCAGAATCTGTCGTATCGTACGATATCCTACACGGAGAAAATGTATTGAAGAAATATTATACGAAGTTGAGTACAACGGAGACATAGTGGCATTCCCACGGAGTTTAAAATCCGATTGATTTTATTTAAGTTAAACTACAGAGGAGAATTCATTCAGATGTTTTTCAACATTATTCAACTTGTGGAGATGATAAAAACGTTCGAATTTCTCTTCACCTGTATGTAGTTGAGTAAAATGAAGTCAACCGAATTTTTAACTTCACAGGAATGCCATTAGGCCCCCGTTTTACTCAACTTTGGGTAATTTTTCGCCAATAAATTTTCTCCGTGTAGCTGCATACAATTCTAACCTTCGAAGTATTTCGAATGCAATCGATTATTTTGATTACGAAGGTTGAAAACGAGAGTTTAAAAACTCTTGTATATAGTGGAATTAGTGGAATTGGATCTCAGTTCGATGTTGAGGCAAATCTAATCCTGTTTGGAGAACTTTTCCACGTTAGAAACTATTCAAGAATAATTGTAAATGTTTGCTAAGTCGATTCAGATAAAATGAAATTGAATCAAGTGAAATGAATGTTTGATAAAACGTCTAAGACTGAAAACATTTCTTCCAATAGAGTAGTATATTTTGTTTTGAGAGGATACTTGATTGAGAATGAGTTATGCTAAACAAGTTGTTTGAATTTATTTCGGGATTTTAGATTCAAATATACCGTAAAAACCGATTTTGCGAGCATAAATTATCAGAGATTTCAAAGGGGATTCCTTTAAGATTCCTCATGAATTTAATCAACATTCTTATAGTAATGCTTGCTAACACCTTTTATGCTCAAATTCATTACAATGTAGCAATTCTTCATAATCATAGTTTCTGTGCGAAAAGAATAATGACTCCAAAGAGCAGTTATTGATTACTTTAAATGAGTTGTTCGCGCATGTGCATTTTGTTTTGAAATTTGTTCAGAGTATGAGGTTTAAATAAATAATTAAACATAACTCCAATCGAGAAATTAGAGGTATGAAACTTTTATTACATTCAAAACCCTTTTTAGTTATTCTACTTCCACGTTATCATTTCATGAATTTAATTAATTAAATTCACAACATAATTCCTTGTAAATACTTCTTCAGGTATTTTGTAATAATTATCTCAATAACTTTCCTCAATTTTACAAGAATTTCGAAAATGTCTTATCTAATTTGTTCTGGAGGAGAGTTTTCTTTCAGAACGAGATGATTATTTTCATCCAGAAACAAATGTTTTCGTCACATTCTTATTCTGAACGATAAAGGGGAATTTTATTACAAAAATCAAATGTAATTTTCAACATTAAACAAAGTCTAAACAAAATAATATAAGAATGAGAGTATTTTCTGTTTGAATCCTTGAAATGTATGGACTTGTTCCCTTTCATCACAAGTAAATTACGTAAACCGGAGAAATAGTTGAAGATTCGCGATAAATGTTCTTAAAACAAATGCATAAATATATAATGTTTTTGCTTGGATAAATCGAAACTCTAACATAACCAATCAAGTTGAAATCCCTTTAAATCAAAACCACGATTTCTTTTTATGATATAGCAAATTCAGTGGAAGCTGCACAATTCATTTTAATCATTTTTTTCCTCCGTAAGATATAAACATGTCTTTTTAACGAATATATGACCTTACGAGAACTGAGTGAAGAAAGAAAGCACAAGAGGGTTGATAGAGTGGGAACTGAGGGTGCGCGGATACGGACAAAGATTTCATATCACAGTTCCCGCGCGACTACCGAGTTGTGAACTTCGTATAAATAATTCAACTGAACGACAAATATATTCGAATTCGATTCAATTACAGATCATTCAATTTCCACCTTTGATCTTCATATGTATCAACTGCACGTCAAATGCTATTCAACTATTGTTTATCGAACTAATAATAACAACAAGCTGCATCAAGAACAAAAACATTATGAATTGTTGAAAATCCTTTCACAGTTCTTATTCTTATAATAACATAAGAATGAAGATAAAAAAACAATGTACCTTTCGTTAAATTACCTATCTATAGATTTTGATCTCATATCGAATAACATAATCGAGATAAAATTCCAACAAGAAGAGAAAGAAAAATAAGAAAATATAAATGAAATGAGAAGAAAAAAGACCAGGACAACAACGAAATTAATAGAAAAGGAACTTTGGCATTGACAAAACAATAAGCGGTGATATAGTGCACGGTTAATGTTTCTTTGAGATAAGAAAGAACAGCGATAAAGGGAATTCATCAAAAACATTGAAGAAAGTTTTCTTCGCAACATCATCAACGCGTCGGATATCAAAGGATATGAATTTATCGATCATTCACGAAATCTCAAAATTTTTGCTCTCGGTGAATAAAAGTTACGGTGACATTCGAGTGATGTATCACGTGTTTCACTCCTCTGGGATACGAGAAAAAGCTATTCACAAGGAAGACTCCGTCTCGAGGTTGTTTTTTTCATTTTATTGGAAGGAACCAATGCCCGTAACAGGATGCAGTGAGCGGAAGAGACAATTTATCTTGGTGAATGGCGACATAGAAAAGTCGTCGTCCTCAAGAACGTAAGAACAAAGATGGGTACTGTCATAAGAAGAAATTCATCACCGGTCGCGAATTGTTTAGTAATCGATACTAGGTCTTAATAATTTATGAATATTCAAAACAAGAATGAAAACTGTTGAATAATTTATTTCAATTATCGAATCAGACGGCGGGGATTCGAAATGCCATGAGGCATTATATGAATTTTTTAAATTTGTTTTTTTATTGAGTCTAAAACAAATTGAACTTCTTCTCCGAGAAAGGGTAATGTTCGACACAGTCTCTGTGCTATCACCCATTAAAATAAAATTCTTCACCCAATTATTTTCTGGAAAGAGTGCTCTGTTAACATTATGAACAAGTCCATGTTCTCTCTGTCAAATACTTCGAATTTTTAATTTGAAAAACATAGAACGTTTAGTGATAGGGTATTTAATTTTCGAATAGCCAAGAGTGTATCGAGACAAAAAGTGGAACCTAAGGGCACTCAAGTACCAACAAAAGCGAGCCAACTTTTTTAGTAAATTATGCGTTCAACGGAAATTTTCAATGGATAATAATAAAATCTTCGGCCAGGATTAGACTCTAAAGTTAAGTTTCAGTCTTTTTCTGATTTTCTGGTGAGTATGAGAGGATTTCAAAAGTAATCACCTCCAACTGTCAAAAATCTTTTGTAATTTTGTTTTTGCAATACTCACAGACTATGAAAAAACCTAAATTGATATTCAGAGTCCAATCTCAGTTGTCAACTTGATTACTATCGATTTTAAATTCAATTTTATCAAGTAACTCATGAAAAATGTTGGCGCAAAATTTTACCCGCTCCTCCTGGTGCTCGAGTGTCCCTAATTTCCGAGGCATCTGGGACAAACGCTAAAGATATTGAGACGAATTTACATTGATTCGTTGCGTATTACGGAGTGAATCAGGTTTGATTTTATTTTTCGCCCTGTTCTGAACCTCGTTGCTTTCAAAATTCTCATTCAACCGGATGTTAATCCTTTTTCCTCTTGATTCAAAGATTTTTCAAATCGAAATAACTTTTGTTGCCACAGCTGATCTTTAATTATCCAAATATCTACATTTTCTGTCCAGCTTTACCTGAAATTTTCAGTAAGATTGAGATCCCAATAAACATTTTTGGATCAGTCTTTTGGATCAATCTAAAAGATATCTAAAAGAGATCTAAAAGATGTCTTATGCAACAAATTTAGATATGTTTAAGACATCTTGCAGAAAGACATCTTTTAGAAATCTAAAAGACATCTTGGAGGAAGACATCTAAAACATATCTGAATTTGTTGCATAAGACATCTTTTAGATCTCTGTTAGATATCTTTTAGAGTGTTCCGGAAGACTTCCATAGAAATGTTTATTGGGATATATTTGAAATTTTGGAAAATATCAAAAACATGCAGATATCTCTTCGAGTATAACTGGAAGCCTCATCATGTAATTAAAAGTTGTTCCAATTTGTTAATGGGGACTGATTTTATCATAGATGTAATTAGAAACAGAATAAGAAGAAATAATTCCTTGTATAATTTCACTTCTGCTGTATGAAAACGCTGACTACGAGTGAACCAATTCCAATCCGTTAACACGGTTGCATTAGGCAAATACACAGATTCCTCTTTTGAACTGAAGAAAAGGTTGGTTCTTGCTAAAGAAACTGATTATCCTTATGGATTTTAATCATCCTAGCTTATTCAGTCAACTATGAACGCACGTTGAAAACGATTAACAGTATTTTCAAACCATAAAACTTGGCTTATGTTAAAATTTATGTCTCAAAAATCTTACCATCAATCAATTCCAAAGACTTGAGTGTTTTTTATTCCTGGAAAACCTGAATTGTACCTGACACCACTCCTTCTTTTTCTTTCTCTTCTTTCCTTGCGAGCAATATTTCTTCTAGATTTTTTTCTGCACGACCCCTTAGAATGTGTCTCTTTTGTTCTTTCGTAAATATTACATGCCAATTACTGGCTATGATTGAATCAAATTTCAAAGTTTTAATACGCTCTCTTCCCTCTTTTTTCAATATTCTCCAGAAAAACTGTTTTATTTCGTGCTGGTATAAAGTCTTTATCCGTTCACTTTGAAGCTACTAGACAAAGAGTTCTCATTTTATATAAGGTATTCTAGAATTCGTATTCCTCTTGAGAAAAGTTTTTCATACTCTTGGTTTCAAATAACTGCAGTTTTCAAAGAATTTTAACTTAAGGGCTCTCAAATATCAGGAGAAACGTGTGAAATTGTGCATCAACTATTCTCATAAATTAGGTGATTCTTGCAAATTCAAAACAGATAATAATTAAAAGCATACCTACAATCAGACTTTGAATATGAATTCGGAGTTTCTCATGATTTGTAGATATTGGAAAATGAAGTGATGAGAAGTTTTGAACACATGGAGATTGTTACTTGTAAAATTCTTTTACAAGTACTAGCTAATACTAAAAAACTGGAATTCATACTGAGTCTAATTCTGATTGCAGTTTTGACTACCCTGGTTGGAAAAATCCATTGAATCTGACAAACAAAATTCAATGAGATTTGGTCAGAACATTGTTCAAGTTTAATCGTAATTTAGTGAGATTTGGCCAGATTCAACTAGATTCACATGAAAGTTCTGACCAAATCTCATTGAAAAATCACCGGTGAGATTTGGTCAGAACATTGTCCACGTTTAATTGTAATTTAATGAGAATTGGTCAGAAGCAATGGGTTCTTTTAACTAGGGTACTCCGCGTTGGAGATTTTTGGTTAAGGGGTCATATCTCCTTAACGCTCTGAAGAAAAAAGCTTTCTTCAATAATTTTTTTTGAGCATTCCTTCATAATAATCATGAACAATCAATACACCAATCGATTGAGCAACTCTTCAGGAGTGAGAAAAAATTTTTTTATTAAAAATTTGTTGCAAAATGGTGGCTGTAGGAGCGTTTTTCTGGAAACTATGGTTTGGAATCGGCGAGCAGCAGAACTCGAAGAGTTTTCATCCGATCAACTTGAAAATTGAACTGTGACTTCGTCGTGTGATTATCTAGTGTAGTACACACGATCATAATTTTAGAAATTTTTTTCGTGAACTGGCGAAACCTTAAACAAAACATTCGAATTTTTGAAAAATACTCAACTCTGATTGTTATAAAAAGAAATCCTGTTGACCAATTGTAAAAATCGTGCGTACTTCACTAGATAATCCCACGATAAAGTTACAAAGGTTCAATTTTCAAGTCGATCGGATGAAAACACTTCGAGTTCTGCTGCTCGCCGATTTCAAATCAAAGTTTCCAGAAAAATGCTCCTACAACCACCATTTTACAACAAATTTTCAATCCAAAAATTTTGTCCTACTACTGAAGAGCTGCTTAATCGATTGTTGTATCGATTGTTCATGATTATTATGAAAAGAGCTTTTCTTTCTTAGAGCGTTTGGGATTTAATTAACATAAATTTCTCAGCTAGACCGTTTTAGATGAAAATTGTGGCCTCTAGAAATCCCGCAAGTCCATGCCTCGGATTTGAATCTGATGTCTTAGTGCGTATATAAGTCCGCGATTTTAAAATATCAAAAACACACTTTCTCAGTACTCAGATATGCAGTAAATATCATGCCACATTTGGTTGAATTTCAATTAAACCTCCTTGGTGAAGAAAGTGTTTGAACAATGCTTGATTTTTCACCTTCTAATTATATCAACCCCCTGAAGAAACAGAAATAGGGATCTTATGGTAATTCTCCATATTGTGGAAGTTCAAATCGTTGTTAGAAACCAATTGATAATCAAATATTGGTGAATATTGAAAAAAAAAAACTGATTGAGGATGTACCTGAGATTGGACTCTTTATACAAATTTGGGTTTATTCATGGTTTGCAGATATTGCGAAATGAAGTTTTACTCGTCAGAAAATCAGTAAGACTGAAACTTATATTCACAGTCCAGTCCCAGTGGTGGATTTCATTATTATTTAATCAAAAGTTCTGTTGAATGCATAATTTATGAAGAAAGTTGGGCATCTAAACCAGAATGATCCCTAAACTTGAAACTATTTTGTGCCATATGATCGAAAATATCGTTTTTATTCTACACGTATTTTATATACAATTCATACGCAACTCATACATCATCCCTGCATATGCAATATGCGGAAAGTTAAATCGACACTACTCATTTAAATAAATGCATTCCCCTTTTGATGCTGCCGTAAATTATCGTTATTGCAGCTTGTCAGAACATGAAACTTGCGAGAATTTTGCCTCTGCATAGGTGAGATGGTCATGAACGTAATGTATTTTATGGCTTCCCTTATTAAATTCTTTGTCCATTAAAAGAAAGAGAAAAACTAATCAAAAACGCATTATCGCGTTTTCGATTATCAAATCACAGGCCAACAATCTATACCACTCTTGATTAATTGAACATAACAATGGGGTTCGTTATACATGAAATATCCATACAACAAATAACATGGTCGATAATTCTATCTTGAATATGAATATTGGATTTATAAACAGAGCTTTCCCGGTTTGTTTTTTTCTTCATTATTTAATGAATTGTTTACAACAACGACTTTGTAAATGAATCACAAGACTCAATTGTCAAAGACCCAAAATCTTTCAGTACATTCTTTAAACAATATTTCAATTCCAGTAGATAATTCAATGAGATAAACAACGATGATTTTTCAAATTTTCTCTAATTCACGGGAAGAAATTTGAACCGAGTTCCATTGGTTATTTAACAAAATTAATTCAAAATGTTCAACACTTACCCGAGAAAAAAATAGTTTATATATAAATTCAACCACTGGGCGATACTACGCTAAAAAACCGCATCGTTAATTTGTGCCACCTAAAAAGCATTTTGAGGATACACACGGAACAAATGAACATCAACACTGAAAAGTATAATCCCATATCTAGTCCCTGGTTTAGGCAAAGTTCGTTATTTATGCTAAGTTCTATGCGAAAAATTCCATCACTGAATTCACTTATCTTTATTAGAGGTATTCGAGCACCTGAAAGAGCGGGCCAAATTTAGGGTCAACCTTTTTTCCTAAATTATGCGTCCAATGGCAATTGTCATTAAATAATAATAAAATCGTTAAAAAGAAGTGACTATTACAAATTTCTGCTACACTGAAATAATTCGATTGTTCCCACAGTAGGAGTAACTTCTTATGAAAACAGTCGAATCATTTTAACGTAGCAGAAATTTTTATTGCTTCCTCGTTAGAGAGAAGCTTTGCGATCGTTTTCGGGAACCGACAATTTTTCCGCCTCCAAACTCAAAATCTCTCAGGTCAAAATGTTCCTCCAAACTCGGGGAAAATTTTTGGTTTCGTGTATGTCTGTCTGTCTGTCTATCGTGTACGAGTTCAGTCTGTGAACAAACAGCGAACGCGCATATCTTCCGTTCCACTCATTCGATTCCTATCCAATGCATACCACAGTTTCAGAGTGAGGCGATAGTGGTCCCATATGAGTTTCATCCCAATCGGTTGGCAATTGTGGGAAATTTCATATTATGGTTTCATAATATTTCATTTATGGTGGAAAATACCCCATATGTGGAGGAACTTCGCTGCCACCATTTTTTGGTGGAAAATCCACAATCATTTTTCACAGTGAGTATTGAAAAGAAACATCACGATAGTGAGAATGAAACGGAAACTCACATGTTCAAGATTTACTTCCTCATATGGGTCCAATCAATGAAAACACAGTTTAAGAAGTGAAAGATTACTTTTACTCTTGGAAACAAAACTTTCGTTGGTTGGAGGCATAAAAAAGTAGATCTTGAAGGTGCGAGCTTCCGTTCCAATAATTTCTACACCTTTCATCGCTGTGTTTCCTCCTAAAACTCCTTGTGCTCAAGTGATCGCCCTGAACGTTTATTTGTTTCGTGCTTGTCCTCAAAATGTTGTTTTCATGGCACATATAAGTACTTCATCTTCCTCAGTGTAGGCAGCAGATTGTACTTTTTCGTCCCTAAATCAAAAGGCGATTTTTGTCCTAATTAGTGAATCTTGCGGATGAAATTACACTTGAATGAGATGTTTGTTGGTGGAGTTGGAAATTCAGAAATATATTTCATTCAAGTCTCACTTTGTCCGCAATGTTCAACAATTAGAAAAAAATCAATCTACAACTCAAGTGAGAGGGCAAAAACCATCCAAATTTTCCGACTCGAGGTTACAAGCGTCGCCCATCAAATGCTCGTGCAGCACAAAGGTTACTTTGTTCAAAAGATGTCCACGATGTTCAGGAGAGAGTGAACAAAGTAAAATTCATGCTATTTGGGATTTTGTTTAAATTTCGAAAATAACTGTGGATAATTGATTTCTTATCATTTTTAATCAGATATTGATCGAACATAAGTTCTTACTCGCCAGCTACTAGAACAATGCATCAATAGCTGAAATTACTGATGTTTGTTTCCAGTTTGGGATAATGAACCGTCTTTCTTGTATTTCTATTCACATTCCAAAGAGACACATCTGTTCTGAATCTCATAGTGTCCAAGTTTGTTTCTCGTGTTTATTTGAGATCTAGAAAAATGTTAGTAATTGAATGCCTCTGATAAGAAGAATAGAACTGAGATTTTCTTCTGTATATTTAGAGATAACAATGAGAAAATTGGATTCATAGATTCTTCAATTATAATCATAAATCAAGATAAAAGATGTCGAAACAAGTGTCAATACATTACAACAATTCTTTTTCCCTTTCGTTCAAGCAACGAACAAGTTGTTCTGTATCCTGAGGTTTGGCAATTGATTCGAAGTAATTTCGGTGTGCTCAATATGAAAACAATGTCAGATTTTTTGTCAGATTAGTTCAATTTTTATAATTGTTTATATAGAATTTTTGTATAAAATGTATATAATTGATACATTTTATATAAAAATTATAACTAATTCAAGGAATTTATGTTTATTCTCGTATTCAGTACATTATAACTAGTTCAAATCAGTGTTCAAACCTCAACATACACGCAGAGAAAAATTCTTGTTAAGACAGTGATTTTGAAAAATCTGCTTTGCTAAATCAGCAAAAGGATTTGTCATATCAGCAGCAAAGCAGATGTTTTTTCTCTCGGTGTATAAGATAGCTGTTGAACAGTGTGATTGAAGAATCTCAATTACAATGAAATGAATGAAAAATTTTCTTTAAAGAAAACAACATTGAACCCAATGGCGTAATTTTTCACCTTGATTATCATTTCAAATACATGGTGAGAAATTTTACGTGAGTCCAAAATAAAATGATATTTAAAACATCATTTTCCCCACGGCGAGTAACAATTTTAGGTATATTTAGATGGAGAAGGAAGAGACTCGTAGAAAATTGAGAAATCATTTACACACGTGGATAGTCACATACCAAAAAACATACTGATATATCATTTGGAATCGTAAATATCTCTTTATGTTCGCGTATGGTGTTATCTGTCGAAAAAAAAGAGAAAAAAAGGAGGTCCTTCTACTATGAGTTTGAAAGATCGATGCAAATGACGAAGAAAACGTAGCCAATTTTTTCCCTCCCTAAATAATAGAATTATATTCTTCGTGAGTTAGTAGTTCCACTAGAATTCCGTGAATTTATTTCCTCTGTTCATCTTTATTTTCATCATCATATTACTTTCTCATTCCGTATTTTATTTTTATAAGAAAGCTTTCCCTATGAATTCGAATGCAATCTTCCATTATTGCCGTATCACTTCATAATATCATGAAAGAGTATTCATTCATATACTGAGTTATTTTGTTCACATGAAAACATGGAATCATTCCGGGTGCGTATATGTGTTTCTTCTCGCTCTCATTTTCATCAGAGCACATACATTTATCTCATGAAGTGTATATCTGAACTAGATAAAGATACTGACATACAAATGATGTCTCGAATTACGTGGAAAATAATTTAGCGGTTACTGCTATAAACCGCATGCAGGGAAGCAGAGGAAATAGCACATACACGTGTCTAATTTCTCCTGGAATGAACATACAATTCCTTCAATCAATATCGTCGCCAAGTGCATTTACAATATGAATTCCAAACTAGATCATGATCGAATAAAGACATAGCGAGTCGTGAGTAAAATGCAAATGGATGGATGGTTGTACCCCTGAATGTATGGTAATGGAATTTCCATACTTCAAACGCAATAAACAATCAATCCTATTATTTTGTCTTCTGAATACATGACATGTGAAAGAATAGAATATTTCATATCATATACGCACTGAGAAGAATGAAAGATAAGTTCAGCGAATAAAAATGCTTCTATTCTATATCTATATAAGAAAAAAAACTTTTTAAACATCTCTAACAATTCCAGAGAAGTTAAGTGCAGGGTTTCAGAGGAATTAATCATTCATAACTACCCCATACAACACACCAGATCATAGAAAATTCATAAAACATCCAATTGAGGTTTGAAGAATTCAATATGAGTTTTTCAAAATTCTTTTTGGACTTCTGTGCTATGTGGAACGTAACTTTCGAATGATTACGAAATCAATAAGCGTTGATTGGCTTCTTCAATTTCGTCTCCGTTATCTTTGTCACTGATCACTTAACTTCCATCTTGGAAAATTAGATTGTCCTTCGTCGTCTGCGCTACAGGAGGTTGAATACTTTGTAATAATTATTGCTTGGTGAACAGTGGGAGAGAAATAAAATCGAGGTATAGGGCATATCTCCATTTCATATGATCAGGGGTGGACTAAACCCTTGGGATACCGTTAAATTTTCCGTTGTGCACTTCTTTTCGATATATAGAATGTATTTCCGGCGCCTCGTTATGTTTTAGAGTTGTGCAAATAGTTCAAAATTGAATCGGATGCGTAAATATTCGATTGGTTACCGAAGGTAAGGAGTCAATTCACCGATGTGCGAAGTGTTAAAATGCGATATATGCAAACAAAAAAATATTTCATCCATGATTACTGTGTTCACATTATTTGTGAAAAATGTCAAACAATCGAAAAAACATGACTGTATGGTTAATTGCGAGACATAATGAGGCTGTTCTGTTTTTTGGTACAGTTCGTTCATGTATGAACAAAGTAATGTTGGGTGGGATACCTGAGTAGAAATAGAAATCGGTCCATTCCAGGTCCTGTTCGGGCTCAAGTCGAAGTGGTCTGGGTACAGATACACTGTAAAAAAACTAGAAATTTCCAGTGCTAGTACTGGAATATGGATATTCCAGTATATGTACAGAGATTTTGTTGGTACGGTACTGAAAATTTAGTCCTTGTACTGGAATTTTCAAGTTAAGGATTGTGTACTGAAATTTCGCCATGATTTCGCGAAAATTTTACTGGCTCGTACTACAATTTTACAGTTCTTGTCCAACAGAAAAAAGTATTCTCTCAATAAGGACTTGGAAAAAATTTGGAATTTAGAAAAAAAACACCTAATCGCTTTGTATACTGGAATTATACAGATTTTGAACTGCAATTTTCAGGTCGTGTGATGGAATTTCCCAGTTGCTATGCAAAGGGATTTTCCAGCAATGCTGGAATTTAATCCCTGCCGCACTGATATTTTTCACTCCTATTGGACTTCATCATTTCTGGCAGGAAAAATTTCAAGTCTTTATATTAAAAATTTCCTGATTGAGATTTGGAATAATGATTGTAATTGTAGTAAATAAAATTGATATATGAGGTTTTTCGAAAACTTATTTCTTTGTGTATTCTAGATATGAAGCATATGTAGTAATCCAAGCTGGCCTTCCAACATGTCGCGCTATAGCTCATCGGTTAGGTCTTAGGTTTCAGTTGGTAGGCAGGTAGAAAAGTGTAGGTTCAAATCCCGTTAGGGTAGACATGACTTTCTGTCCATCCGCATGAACGATAAAGTTTCTCAATCATCTTGAAACACAAGGACCGTGCAAAATCACTTTGTGTGAGCAATTCTTTTTAATTTTCATGAATATTTTCAGCATTAATTTTCCAGTACACGTCCTAGAAGAGCCCTGAAAATTTTCAGTACCGAGGCTCAGAAAATTTCCAGTTTTGATGTTGAAATTTCATAACATTTGTAGTGAATTTTTGCACTACGAATGTGCTGAAATTTCCCGGTACATGCATAGGTTAATAACTTCCAGTACATTTACTGGAATTTTCCGGTGAACCGTTTTTATAGTGCAGGGCCTTGGATAGACCAATTTTCAATCCAGGAAGTTTCCACCTGGGATTCTCTTCTTGCGATACTTATTCAATTTGATAATATTCGCAACAATTTATCATCCTTCTAAAGGTCCTAGTTTCAGCGTCTGCATTGGCTTCATCATGGGTGTCTTACATAGGCCCAAGTTGGGAATACTGTGCAGGCCCTGAAGATGAGTGCATGACAATCCTGTCTAGGCTTTATAAGGGTAACCAAAACAGGGCCTGAAATAAAATAAGGACGCCTATTTTGGCCCAAACTGCCGCCAAGAAATAATTTTCACACGGGCTGTTGTAATATCTTTTGAATTTCATACATTGGAAAAAATGTTTATTTGTCCTCTCTCCATAGAATGTTTATTTGTGGAAATTAAATACTCAATTGGTTGAAAACATTAATGACTTGTGGCAAATAAATTATTTATTGAGAAGATCAATTTATTTGGGGCAAACATTCCATTATTTCATTAATCCCAAAGAATAGGATATGGAGAGAGGACAAATGAACTATTTATTTGTTTAGAAAAAATTTTTTTTTTCAGTGCACCAATTTCTATTTCGCACATAAGTTTGGCGTAAAGTTTTCCTCGCTTGAATTGTGCGTGTATGCTATATGTGTGTACTTACATATTTACATTTCCGGAACGCTCGAGGCGCTTGAACTATGCTTTATTGGGTTTACCAAATATTCTGTTGACTCAACTACATACTGTCATTCCACAATCCTTTTTCTCAGTGTGTTAATCTATGTGATATATTGCTACTGATAATTTTATCTATCATTAATTTAAAGAGCGATAAATTGCAACAAGTTTTGTTCTTCCGTGCCATTCGAATTGATCAATGTGAGAGAAATCATAAAACAGTAAACAAACCTGAAACAGATATTTGCCATCGAATATGAAAGCACTATCATATACATGCTCGCTTGTCTTCCCTGGACGTTGTTTCATCAGAGTTTGTGATTGGAAAGAATGAAATTCACACCTTTGTCATCAATTCTATATTAGAAATTGCGATATCTCATCGGAAACTCGTTTCGATACACAATTCAACGTTCAAGCACGCACTACAATCCTCCAATCAAAATATTCATACTTTTTGCAATTCCTCATCAAAATTTATGTTTGTTTATTATATGATACGCTGAGAGCAAAAGTGATACTCAAATTGTTGTTAAGCAAAAACAGGACAGGAAATTATGAGAGCAAGAATGGGACGTTAAAAGCTCCGAGCAAAAGCGATACACCTATAATTTGGAACAGAAGAGCAACCGCAAAAATGAAACACTGAAGAGCTCGAGCAAAAACGAACCAGCGCATAAATATAGAATTGGGTTGAATTGGGTAATGATGGCGATCCTTATTTATATAAGAAATATCTACTTTTCATAGGTTTAGATACAAACTAGGCTGAGAGAAAAAAATTTGCTGAAACAGCAGGTGTCTAAAATTTGCTTTGCTGATATGACTGTATTCTGTTGTTTCAATTCGATTCAATTCGATTCGAATTCGAGAAAATGATGAGGAATCCAATCTGTAGTTCAGAAAACATAATTCGCACACCTTTATCATGTTTCTGTTTGTATAGTAGAGCCTCGAGTGGAAAAGTTGTAACAATTATGTATGAATTATATATAATTATATGAAACTTATATACAAACTCCATTGAATTATTTATAGGTTTTATACAATTTTGAACATTTTTCCACTCGGGGCTTGATACCGTCATCCTCTTGACGATGTCAGTCCACCCCTGCATATGATAATTTCGTCCTCTCACAATAAAATACTGAATTCGTGATGCAATCTAATATTGGGATGGATTGATCTAAAAGAAACAGTACACAAATCATGCGTAATTGGTTACTCTGCTGTATCATTTAGCGGTGGATGAAACTGCATAAAAGTGCATAATAAAATCACTTGGCAAGGCGTGATCATTGAATAAAAAGTTAGTCTCGCTGAAGATGAAATGGATAAATGGGAGACATGAATTCAAGATGAAGAAATAAAGAAGCGACGTTGAGTCATCCAAGGATCGGTGATCGTGCCGTACGGCATAATTGGTAATAGAACGAGCCTCAAATTGAACTCTCTGATTTGCCTTGGAGTTTTAGTAGGGAATACTGAATTCCCTGCCGTAAGAGATGGCAAACCTCCGTGCACATCCACTAGATATACATTGTTGCATATTCCTGAAAGTTGGTATTCTCTTTGAGTTGAGCACGGAATCAGTAGATAGAAATAGGAATAGTCAGACATCTGAGTATCAATTCATATAATTTCATTCGATATATAACAAATTAGAAGAAAAGTTCACTCCAACCTTGAATGAAAATATTAGAATTTAGGTCAGAATATGGTTTCTTTTGCATACTGATCAAATCGGTCGAATTCATTTGTATTCTGTGCAATCAATGAAAATTCACGTCTAGATTAAAATACAATACCATTGAGATGAGAAATTCATTAAAATTCATGAGCACCAATGGTATTATAAAATACTGGATTGGACATTGCCTCCGCGTTCAACGTCCTTCTTGATTTCGTTCTTTATTTGTTCCATAGGGTAGAGCATAAATATTTTTGTATGTCCATTTAAAATATATCAAGAGCAGGATATTATGTGCTTTCAAGGATCCTCACGTATCGTCATTTCCTTTCTTTCTCGTAAATTTAAGCTATCTCAAGTATCTTGCATAGAGATTCTTCCTCATCCTTTATTCTCAAATTCGCACTATGAAAACGAATACGTGTAAGAAATTTTCAAAAGAATAAATTAAAAATCTGGAAAAGAACATGTGCGGTACTGTTTTTGAAATAACGGCGATTATACAAAAGCCTGGCTTTTTGGAAGAACCGCTCTTTTCAATTTTTCTTGGCAGCCCTGCTTTTAAAATGCATTGTAAAGAAAGTTTACGGAAAACTTCGAGGACTGTATATTTGTGCAGGAAAATGACGTTGAAATCAAGAAAATGCGAGTACACGTATTGGAATATTGAAGTCAAATTTTCAACACCACCGTACCGGAAAACCCCCAATTTTTTCAACAGTGTACCTTTTAGTACCTGTTGGAAGATTTCTGTTTGACTTTGATTGGTCTTTGTCAGTCATCCTGATTCTTGAACAGAATTGATTTTCCTTTATAGGAAAAAAATTTAGCTTCCACAGTCAGTCATTTACATAACTGTGAAGAGAATTTCTCTGAGTTCCACTGCAAAATTCTCAATCTCATTGAAAAACTTTGAAAATTCCTGACAGGGTGTCTACTGAGGCCACTCGATGAAATTCCAATATATTTCAAGTATTTTCCAGTATATTTTCGGCAAAATTCCAGAATATTCCATGAATCACACAATTCTTTAGCAATAGTGTTTTGAATAGATTGATGATCATTCTATAATGGGAAGAAGTGTGAATTCCCTCAGATATGTTATGCGTTCAATTGGAAAAATCATCAATAAAAGATTAATGATTATATTTGTAACTAATTACATATACATGCGTCAATATGTTATCATATTGTTCTGGTGATACTGGGGTTGAAATTCTCATAATATATCCTATTATTATACATTCTAGAATTTCAAAGTTGTTATTCAACGAAAATTTAGTGAATTCATTATAAATGAACTGACAATTTATCCAAATATTTGAAATCGTGTACATTTGGATTTGATAGGATTTCTCGAATTAAATTCCAGCAAACCATACAAATTCAAAGATATCTTCTGAGAATTTTTGAAGAACTAAATAGAATACCAACACCAAGGATGGAACCAAATTGTCCAACGTGATTTGAAAATCAAAACTTTGAAGGATAATTAATGAGAAGACTAAATAAATTTTACTTCAAAAGTTAATGTGAAATTCTAATTTTGGGGGAATATAGTAAGTAGGTAATTTTCAAAACATTACTGTACAATCGGTGAAATTTATGGGAGCATCCCCTCCAATCAATAGGAAACCCATAAAATCTCACGCTTCAAGTTTCTCAAGTTCTTTCCATATTCGCTGTATTCCATCGGAATGGACGTTAGGTCAGAAAGGGTCACAGGGTTCTTGTTCTGATTGGTCTGTTTTGTTTTTTTTGAAATTATTAGTGAGAACTACATTTTTCTTAATCAGATTAACTAAAAACTACCGCCAGCTCTAAATTTACCTTTATATATATTATGATTTGGAACGTGAGTATTGTTTTTCTTAATGAAAAATATTTATATGATATTGATACAATACCAAGACGATATCGAGACAAAATCGACACGATAACATCTTTTTCTTCCTTTGACGAGACCAAGACGAGTCACGCTGATCTCGTCTTGTCTTCTCTCGTGCGAAGCCCTATATAAGACCACATATAAACCACGTACAGTCATATATGCATAGGAGTTTCATATATGACCAAATGTAATCCACATACAATCTGTATTTAACGCATATATACGGCCCGTATGTACATAGAAGTTGACACACACGGACCAGTTATTCGGAAGTTATCTGAGTTGACTTTGAAACAACATGGAAACATATTCAACAAAGTATCTCAGAGATCTTGGAAATTGACGCCTTAGATAACAATCTGATATTTTTCAGGGAGCATGACGAGTGTTTGAAATTTTCAGGGGAAAAACGTTTACAGGATAGTGATCTTGAATTAACCACGAATGACGCTCTTCAAAGTCAATTGAGAACCAATTACACTTTTTTGAATGGAAACTAGTATTTTTCTATCCGGATTCTCATCTTTTACACATCCTTTTCATTTGACGTCATTCCATAATTCAATTCACCATTATACTTCACAAAGATGAAAATATGTGATTATACTTGTATGTTGAAAAGTATGCGCTGAAGCGTTGTGCAAATATTGAGAGTATTAAAGTTGATTTTTTGATTAACCACGAAAATTAGCCATCCTGAAATTGCTGTTTCTTTTTACAACCGTTATTTTTATGTTTCATAACGTATAGATAAAAAGTTAGAAAGTTTATGTGAGGTAAGCGCCCCAGAAACCGAACATATACCCATTTCCGAACAACATGTATATAATCAATTATTGAGTATTCATTCAAATTATGACCCCCATTAGGATAATGAGAGAATTGTTAGTTATTTTTGAATGCTGATCGTAATTTGAATGAATATTCAATAATCGATTATGTATATGCTGTTTGAATATAGATACAGGTTCGAGTACTGGGACGCTTACCTTATTGGAGAAAAGAATTAGGTGAAATTAGCAAAACGCATTTATCGAATGAAAATTAGAATGAATATTCAATAGAATTAGAAAAATATTGTTTGAATGAGAAGATAACTTCGTGATACGAACATTTAAGCCTTTGATCTAACTGAATATTTATTTAAATTCTCATCAGAAAAGAAGAAAAATACTGATTCTCCCAATATTTTTGTCAGTGCACTAGTTTTTTTTTTATTTCAAGGACTTCCATTCAAAGTCCAGGATTTTTGCGAGAACGACCTAAATTTTAGAAAGATTGCAGGATTCAAGGATTTCTATCCATTCTGGACTTCAAGTTTGAGTTGTTTAGCTATCACACGCCCGCCAATTTAGAAAATTTGTGCTCATGAAATAGACTGATGAATCTGCTGTAATTTATTATTTCATTTCAAAAAAATGTTTTAATATACTTCAAACATGTACCGCGAAGCTTAATCACTTGATTTTTCTTTTTCCCTTTGAGAAAAAATCACAAAGCAACGCTGTTTTAGAACGCTCTCTAATCCAGAACATCCCCTCTATTCTTCGAAAGAAAAAGCTTAGTGATCGTTTTTGAGACCCAGAATATTTTTTCCAACCAAAATTCAAATTTCTTACAGCAAACGACATTCCAGAACTCAGAGAACTTGAATGGAAAAATGGTCAGAATTATATATCATTGATATATAATTCAATACAGTTTATATATAAGTTATATATGAAGTATATATAATTTTGAAAATTTCTCCACCTGGGAAATTTAATTCCGTATTCGATGTTTATTTGTACAAACGCGCATATTTTCTATTCGAATTATCCCCACAGAGATGAAACCGATGTAGTAAGGGTGGAATCGAGCGCCAAAACAAACTGGGGGTAATTCTAGCTAATATCGAATTATGAAAGTATGGATCTCCACAGAAGCTTTATTTTCAACATCATTTTATACATTTAGTTTGGTCCCATGTCAGTTTCAGTCTCATTTATTCACAGAAACTAAATGGGAGAGGAAAAATGTACCAAGAATTGAAGAAGTTTAAATGAATTCAACAGATTGTTCATCTGATATGTTGAGAGTGCTATGTTTGAATCATTACTAAATCTTAAAAGGGTATCAAGTTATGTTATTTCAAACATTATTCAAATCTGAAGAATCAGTTGAGATTTTTAGAGATTTTTCTCGAGTCTTAATGAGAAATCTTGGAATACGTTTGATTTTTAAATATAATATCGAAATGAAAACAGAGAATCTGACAACTGATTAGTTATAGTTCTGTCAATTATCACTGAGGGATGATTTTTGAATTCAATACATCCAAGTACTTTTTGTTAAATCATTGACAATTCATTTCTACTTCGAGAGGTTAAAATGATAATAATAGAAAAAAACAAACAATCAAATGCTCCGAATTATAAATTAATGATACACAAAAATGATTTGATTCACAGATAAAATTCTAACACCGAGGACATACAACATAAAATGGCTGACGAAATTTCTCTCATTGTGGTTATCATCCTTGGAATTTTTGGCCTATCGATGTTGATAGCATTACTGACATGTTACGCGTGCATTTTTCGAGATTTATGCTGCAGAAATGACAGCATACCGAAACGACGTCAACCGAATCTAGGAAGAGACAAGAACGATCCAAACAAATCAAAACCAGATATGATACCTCTGAATGACATAACGCAAGGAGAAAGTATGCCTACGGAATCTGAAAAAGTGTAGGAAACCTATGCAGGAGACAGTGAAAACAGTGAAAAAGTCATCAACTTAATAACTTTCAACTGTATTTAGTTACCACATTGTGAAATATTCTATCAAATATGTACATAATCATGTTAATCTAAATGTATATACATACATATGCTTCTCATTGTACACACAAAAGTGTTCATAAATATTTGTACGTAAGGAACAAAACTTGTATACGTACTATAAAAATTCTCACGGACAAATTTCAGCATTTTAATCGTCTATGAGACGCGATAACAAATAATCTGTACATCACTGATTATGATTTTTACCTATATCTATATTTTGTACATAAAATAAATCTCTATTTGTATATTTTTCATGCTATTGTACTTACGAATATGAATTTTCATCTCTCACTGCTCACATTCACCATTTATATAAATGATTTCTTGTATAATGATGTGTCTGAAAATATACAATTGTATTTGATTTGGATTCAGAGCCACAAAAAGCTCTGAAAAAAACAAGAGGTATTGGAGTTTATCGATAGGATCATGAAAGGAAGAACGAAAAATATCTCTTAACCCTACGATTTTCGCTGTTCCATAATTGACTAGCTGATCTGATTATTCAACTGCTGTAGAACAGATAACACTACCTCTCGCAGTGTCTGAAATAAGTATTCGAAGTGAATGCAACAATTTTTTTTTCATTCAACAAAAACAAGTCTTGAGTATGTGAAAAAGTTAAAATGGGAACCTCTTACCTGAGGTTTGCAGTGTTCCTCTAACCAACTGAAAACACAACCGGACAATTCAGCGAAGTTTGCGACTGAAATATTGTTAAATGTCTGAAAAAGACGATCCATAATAGCCTGGAACTGAAAATAAATTAATTCAATGTTTGTATACATGTATACTTTGTATGCAAGCGCTATAAAGTCAAATTCAGAAAATCGCATACCACTTGAAATTTAGTTTCGTCGGAAACTCTCATTTCCGCATGACCCGGTTGAGTCTGATGAGCTTTGACGATCTGTTCATAATTTGCTTGCATGATTCGTAAAGCAACAACTTCTTTTCTCAAAGCATTACGCTCCTCTTCTTGTTTTTTCTTTTGTTGCAACAAAAATTGTATATAATCTATAGATTTCTGAAGCACAGTAGCTTTGGATAATTTATAACCCGATGAATCTGTATGTTGACAAGTTGGAACTAGATCTTGAAGGGAATCATATCCTTTTTTTATTGCATCACGTCTTTTTTGCTCAGCTTGCGTATGTGCTTCTCTGCGCCGTTCTTTGTAACTGATCGTTGAATTTTTATTATCGCTATCCTCATCTTCTATAAATAGAAATATCGAGTACAAATTAGTCTTCTCATGTGTTAAATCAACAGTTTTTACTTCTATAAAAATTTGTTTATGATATTGCTTTGTGAAGCAACTTTTCACAATATGAAAGAAAATTCTGATGTAACTGTCAATTTTTTGAGGCTTTGTCTAGAGCTACATGAAAGTTACATTCGCGATATAACTATATTTGAAGTTCTTGAAATTTGAATCATTTGTAGAAACGAAACGAAGATTTCAACTAAAGAATTTGATGAATCACTGTTATTTATCGTGTTGAATCAACCCTTTGCAATTGGAAACATTGTTTCAACAATGTACTGGAAAATTGTAGGTTTTTAATAGCCAAGTATTATGTTATCCGATTACTGATTTGTCTCAATAAATGGTTCAAACTCCAGCAACATCTATATTTGTTATAAATATAAATATAGGGTGAACAATGGATGAATGATCGACCAGTAGATGAACGATTCATGAAAGAAGTAATGATTAAAAATTCCTGCTACCTTGAAATAATTTGTTTGTTTCCACAGTAGAAGTAACTTCTTACAGAGACAATCAAATCATTTTAATGTAGGGGAAATTCATAATAATCACTTCTTTTATAAATCGTTTATCTTACTACCTACATAGATTGCATGCAGTTTTAGACAAAGCCATTTTTTAATTGTACCTTTGGTGATATGACATCAATTCATGTTAGGAATATCAATAGACAATAAAGATGTGTGAAAAAACATTACCAGTATTATGTGCAGATGAAGAAGGTGTGTTGATAGAGCCTGTGCTACTGCAACGAGAGAATGTATACTTCTCGGTAGGACTCGAAGGTTCCAATTTCATATCACCATCAGAACCCATATTACTATTCCGAACATTCACCACTTCTGCTGACAGTAATCAGATATAATTTTGAAGATTAATAATCAAACATAATTGCAAATAAATAGCTTTTGACACACATATTGTTTACATCTTTGATACTGAATAAAGTGTAGTAAACATGAATAAAAAAACAGATACCTCGCTCACGTGCTTCGTATCCTTCTTTGTGCAGATTATCAGCCATATTTTTAATAGATTAAATGTGATTAAACCGGAGGAATAGCCAATCGAAACAAAGTCTCTGAACGTAAAATATTAGATGACAGAGATTCGAGACATCAAAAATGAGACATTGATGGTGTTGGTGTAAAATATTCATATAATGCTTAGCACTCATTGAATACTCAAACAATATTAGGTGATAAGACAACACAGAAATCTGCGTTGAATGTTTGGACAGTACACAACCTCAAAACATTTTTTTCTATCACATCACACCACTTCTTTCAGAAAGTTATCATCAGTTATTATCGTACAGTTTGCATCTGTGTATGCTGTGTACACATGTTTTATGTATATGTATTTTTTTTGTATGCGTGTATCTGTTTTTTCTGTTAATGTGTATGCATCTGTATTCGATACGATAGGTAGAGCTGCCAGGTTAGAGGGTTTCTAAGGGAATGTACCAATGAATTGGCTTCATTGATTGGAATGACCAATGAAGAAACCCTAGTCCCCCTAACCGGGCAACAGTGATGGTAGGGCCATGGCCAACTTTAATCCTCGCCGGAGTATTGAATCTGGCAAAACCGTACCGTGGGACTTCTAACCTCGCTTGACAACAGGCGCATCCTAGGGGATGCGAAGGGGCCCTTTCTCCTCCCTTTTGTTACCCCCTGCCTGTTGTCAAGAGAGGTTGAGCGTCCCCCGGTACGGTGTTGCCAGATTCAAGACTCCGGCCTGGATTAAAGGGTACTTCCAATCGTCTCAGGAGCTTGCTCTGCATCAACCAATCAAAAATTGATCTGGAGCAAGCCCCTGAGCAGTGATGAGGTAGACCCCAATAGACCCGAAAGACAATTGTCCCGATCTTAGAGCATATACTACTGGAGCGAGCATCCCATATCAAAACAGTGTTGCAAGACGGTCTCGTCTGTGCGGACACAGAGGGCAATAAAAGTCAGGAGGAGCTCTCTTTTTACTTATTCTGGATTGATTGTAACAACAGAATTAATAACACTTTCCGTTGAGGCAGCCAATGAAGATCAACTAGAAAGAGAGATCGTCTTGAGTTCTATATATGTCTCACTCAACATTGCTCGAACCATTTTTTCGATGAGATGCTCGCTCCGGTGTGCCTTCAATACACCGATTGTTCATTATACCGAAAATTCAGATTCCTTATTATAAAATCTACAAGAAATTGCAGTTTTCATCCAATCAAATACATTCCGCATGATAATTTTTCGGTCTATCAGCGTTCGGAACATGAATTTTCGATCCAAAAACCATTCGGTGCATTGAAGGCCCACCGCTCGCTCCAGTAATATATGCTCTAAGGCTAACCTCTCACGGACCGGAATTCGTTCCGGCGGAATGACTTTGAACCAATCGCTTTCACAATTTCTTTTAGAGCGTTCTATCAGAAATCTATAAAAAATTGTACATTGGTTCAATTTTCATTCCGCCGAAACGAATTCCGGTCCATGGGAGGCCAGCCAAAGGGCCCGATACACGATAGACCCAACCACGAACGTCCGGTAGTATGCGAGAAGCCCGACTGCTTATCATTGGCTAATAAACTAGAGATTTCCAGTGAAATTACTAAATATTACTAGCGATCCACTAATGATAATGGAGTCGGGCTCATTACCAGTCGGGTATGTTGCATACTACCAGGGAACATAAACTCAAATGAATAATCTTGAGAACAATATCCAGCGCCCCCTGACTTAAGCGCACGAACTAAATGGGAATCCTCTTTCATGCATAACACATTGAATTGTTTATACTCACACATTCGTTAATGAAAATATATGTATGTGATGTATGCAGCCCTATCCGACTCCCCAACTCCTGAGGTTTCTAACTGTCGCCATTTGAACTAATCCGCAGCGCAGCGCTAAGTGTTCTGGTGGGCTGCATAAAATATACGTATCGCTCAATCAGGAGAAACAGCCCACCAGTACATCCAGCGCTATCTACTGGTCTAATGTTTTTGGCGATAGTAAAAATACCTCATTTGCTATAGTTTAGTCAGAGAGTCGGATAGGGCTGGATGTGTGCGGAGTTGCTGAATTTTTCCAATTATTATTCATTTAGTTCATATCCAGCCTTCATGTATTGATTCATTTTATCTTTCAATCGTATTTATAGGTGACTTATGGAATATAGATGTCTCTGAAGTAAGTAGTTCCATATTCAATCAACAATAATAATTAGACTGCGAAAGTTTATGCAAATATAGATGTTTCATGATACATATTTTCTATAGATTCTACGTGAACGATATGATATGCAGCATCCAGGGTTCGGAACGTTACGCTAAAAAAGTAACTCGTTACAGTTACCGTTGCATTATCAAGAAATTAACGAAGTTACCGTTACCATTTAAAAAATGTAACGAATTACCGTTATCGTTACTATTCGTCACCGTTACTTTCATCGCCCTAGTAGAAACGCCTAGGCATTCACGACCCATACAGCACAAGAGTTCCCACAAAGAGCTCCCGTTATGCTAATCAATATGTATTCATTATGCCTATTTCGAATTCAAACTGAATTCTCAAACAACAACTTAATTTTCAGAAAGAACTCATATCGGAACTTCATGATGAATTCTTCAGGCATTCGATATGTTTTCATTTGGGATTCATTAAATTCATATGAAATCCATTGTAAGTCGCATAACGGGAACTGTTCAAGAGGTCTTTGGGAAGTCTCCATAAATTCAAATTGATCATTTGTGCTGGCTGGGGAGTCTTGTAACGCTCGCGATAGTGAAATACTGGACACTTGCGAGTGCCTCACCAAATACTTGCGAGTATTACGAGCGCTTCACAAGTATATAATGAAGCCCTCGTAAGTGTCTAGTGGTAGTATGCGATAAGCCCGAATGGCACTGAAGCACGACTGGCGTTAGCCCGAACGACTTTGAACCCGGATGACAGTTGACCTGATTAGTTATAAAAATATAATCAAATGAAATGGAAAATTAATCGAAATCAAAGTTTATTCAACCTTTTACTGTAAAAATGTATCGATTAAAGGTTAACTACGCTTTGATTTGGATTAATTTTCCATTTTATTTAATTATATTTTCACAATTAGTCGGGTTAAATCCAGTCGGGCTCAAGTGTCATTCGGGCTCATTACCAGTTGGGCTTATTGCATACTACCTGTCTAGTATGTCGCTAGCGCGAGCGTTACAAAACTCGCGAATGCCCAGAGCATTTCTATTAGGGTGGTTTGAAAATTTGTTTGGAACTTCACCCCCAATGTGGTACAAAAAACATGAATATTTATTCAACAGTTCTGCGCGAAGAATGTCGCGGCTTTTAAACCGTGTTATAACATTTAGTTATTGACAACAACAGTTGAGAGAGAAATTATAGTTTTCAGAAGAGAATCTCGGTAAATTCTATACATATCAGAACGCGCCTAGAGTCGTAAACCTCGGTTAGAGAATTAGAAGAATATTATACCAGAATATACCCAGAAGACAATCATTTGTCAGGCTAACCTCCCACGGACCGGAATTCGTTCCGGCGGAATGACTTTAAACCAATCGCTTTCACAATTTCTTTTAGAGCGTTCTATCAGAAATCTATGAAAAATTGTGCATTGGTTCAATTTTCATTCCGCCGGAACGAATTCCGGTCCATGGGAGGCCAGCCTAAATCCGAGGAAAATGACTAGAAGTTGAAAATTGTTAATTTTTCGATTATTTTGTGGGTGTTTACCTCAAAAATACCAAAAAAGATCCAAAAACGGACCACATTTTTTGGTGACCTTTTGGGGGCAGATTTGTTTAAAGCAACCGTTAGTTTTCGGTCACAAATATGTCATTTATGATAAAAACCATCTGGGTAACCATTTTCTGACCAAATTTTTACCGAACCAAAGAAATTGGCCACTTTGGAATCGCTAGGGTAACCCCGGGTACTCATGCTAGCGACTGTGGCGTGTGACATCATTAAAAGAAAAAAAGAGATCCGAGTTTTGAAAATATCTTTCCTCTTTTTTTTTTCTAATGATATCGCGCGCGACAGTCGCTAGCATGAGTACCCGGGGCAGTGTTCGGAACTCCTAGGATCGTACACGATGTTTATCGGTCAATTCTTATAGAGCAACCAATCACCTCCAACATTCTATGGGAAGCGATCAATCAGAATCGCGTACGATCCTAGGAGTTCCGAACACTGACCCGGGGTAAGAGTGCCCCCTGGTTGATTTTTTCTCCAGTGAACTACTAGATCGTTTCAACCGTCTTACATCATCAATATTTAATTAAATACAATGATATTTAGATGAAAAAATCTAAAATAAATCAGAGAAAGCCGGCCCTGGTCCCAAAATAATTGTACAAAAGTTATATTTGTTATAATATAAAAAAAAACCAAATGGAGGGTTTGATTTAGCTGATAATGAAATTTTGCTTTAATTAATTATAATGATTTAGATCAAAAACAAACAGACCAGCCCTCGATTGTTTGATTGATTCTGAATGTTTTGATCCAAAGGTTGATGTATGTAATTGAATATTAGCTAAGTTCGTTTAGTAGTGTCCCAAGTTACCCCAACTTGCTCCAAATATTTTGCATTCGTTATTTCCAATTATAGGAACGAAATGATTGGTTTGTTACAAGTTAGAGCAACCTAGAACAAGTAGAACGAACGAACCTATTGATGACGACAAACGGTCAAAACGATCTAGTAGTTTTCTAGTGGAAAAATCGACCAGAGCACTCCCTCTAAGTTAACCCAATCAACGAACACACCTTAGAATCTCTTGGAATCTGTTAAGCTGTAATTTCATGGGGCGTCGAGCATCAAGCGTCAACATTAGAAGGAAAGAGAAAAACTGTGTGACCTCTCTTTCTTTCTAATGTTGACGCTTGATGCTCGACGCCCCATGAAATTACAGCTTTAAAGTTTCGGAACCCAGCTCTCATCATCAACTCACACAAACACCGCTAATATGAAATTTATTATCATCGATTCGACCAATCAGAAGTGTTGATTCTGTCAGTAGCGACTGCCTTCACACATGGTTCGTTACGAAATTGACGAGGCTTACGCGTTTTGTAGTTGTGAAAACATAAGTACGCTGTGTTCCACTTGTTTTGAATAAGATTTTGTTTTGATTATATTTTATTTTATCATTTAATTTTATCCATCATTCGTTCGATCATTCGTTTGTACGGTATGTCACGGATGGATATTGAAAAATAGAACGATCATTTCCATACATATGCGCGTGGAGTGTTCGAAACGGTAGTGCCAGTTACCTTCCTCACTCTTTTTAATATTATTGAATGAATTTCAAAGCTGTACATTTAAAGAGAAAAAACATACTGTCCACCGATAGATCGATTGATTGTACGCGCGGGCTTTTTTCCGGGGTGCGGTTTATGTGTATTGTGTGCATGCATTATCAGGGCTGGCTTTTATAAAAATAATTGGATGTTTTTTTTTTAAACACACACTTGGTCAACAATCTCTATGTTCTCATTTTAGAATCCCAATTATATTCTGTTTTATTTCATTTATGTAATGATGGATGAAAACATGTACGTACGATACGTATGTACGTGTATAAAGAACACAAAAAGACACAAAATTCTGTTGTTCTTGTGTGAGAATTAAATGAAAAACATTGATTGGTTGATTTTTGAAAAAGTGTTCTTAGTATGTTCTTACTTTCATGGTTCAAAAACGGAGCAGCGGGGAGAATTCTTTCAACCCTTTGTTGTAATTCCAATAATTAGTGATCAATGTTATCACCAATATCGTGTCGTCTGAAATAAAAAAGATCAATTCATCAAGCAAAGGATGAAATTGTTTGAAATGTAGGGAAAATTTAATTCCATTGAATTATCCGTTGAATTGTTTTGCCTCCGGGGAACAGGAATATGAAAGCCGGTCCTGCGTGTGCGCTATTATAGCCTGAAGAGAGAATGAGATAGAAAGTCGTTGCAGGGAAGAAGACAGCAAAAGAGGTTCAAGAAGAACACGAAAGCGCCAGAGAGCTGACAAAGTGGAGGAAGAAGGGGTCTCTCCGTCAAAATGTCGCTGAAAACGCCAACGCGGATACAGTGATTTTACTTTTCTCAGTGTTCGATACAAGGGTATGTTTATTTCAAAATTCTTTTATGATGTTGAGTTGTAGTCGTTTGTTTATGATTAGAGAGTCACGGGAAGTTTGGGTTGAAAAAATATCTAAGAAATGAAACTGAGAGTCATCGATTGCGCACAGTCACCCGGTTTCTCTCTCCTCGGTTAAGTGTATTATTTTTCAGGTGAATTTTTTCCCCTTCAATCATAAAAGATATGAGAAAGTGATTTCAATCTCTCATGTAGTTTCATGTCGGATCTGTGGTTCAAAAGATCAATGGGATACACGTTGATTTCAATTTCTAATCATCGCGATGTTCTTGGGAATTTTTATTTATTCTGTATCTCTCGGGAAAAATTGTTTCAGTTATATGTTATAATGATCTATATTCACATTAGTTACTAGGGACGAGATAGGTTTGATTTCGGGGTATCGTGTATTGTTTTTGCAATTCAAATTTTCTCTCTTGTTCCTGAATTCATTTTTCTGAAATCTTATGCTCAATGCAAGGAAAGAATGCTTTGGAATCAAGATGTTTTCAGTTTTGGTTTCATAATGTTTGTCATAAAAGCATTACGCTCTTCAACTCTGTTTTTTCTTTCTTTTATGAATTACTGTTGGCGAATAAATAACGCTTCTCCAAGATTTCCTGGACGAAATTTTGAAGACTATTAATTATCAAAGACAAACTTACACGAAATGTTGAAATCAATTCGATGAGAAGAATCAATCTTTGTTTTCTGTAAAAATTTAGGATCGTACTTCATTTTCACTTTCGTTCCGCTTTGGAAAAAATTAATCGATTTCCCATCCTGAAGTCCTGAAGTATAAAATTTCGGTGAAGTATCGAATGATCGTCATCATGCTGAACGTACGTCCATTGATTATCCGAATTCGAAATTTCAGCTTGGGAGTGTAGAATATGCACTGGATATCGTGAATTCGCGAATCCCTCAATTTGTATAGAAATTTCATTCGTGTAATTATGATACCCCATCAATCTGCTCGCGTATCAGAAAAAAATACATTGGTAATTTTTTTTAGCACTCGTAAATAGTTAAAGAGTACGGATTTCAATATTATCGCATCAATCGAAATCATTGCTGCAATAACAATCTTTTCTAATTGATCCAACGATTCAGCGGTAAACGGATCGTTTTAATAACAATACTTTGTTTCAATTGCATATTATGTGCGATTACTCATCCTTTCAGGAAAACAGAGAAAAAAATCACTGTAATTAATGATTTTATAGACACATCTTTATATTTCTTACATTTATCCATTCCAATCAAATACATCGATCTTTGTGTTGAAATCTTATGTTATAGCTCCGATAACAAGAAAATACTTTATGCACATGCATACATTTAGTTTAGTCGATATAGCACGTTTTTTGAATGAAGATAACAAATTTCACAACCAATACATTATTCATTCTGATTCCAAGAGAAATTGAAGCGAATATTTTTTTCAATTTCAAGGATCAATGTTATCGCTTCAAATATGATATCAATGGGAGAATAGTACAAACAGAGAATTCTTTTGTTTGAGTTCTATATTGTGTAAATAAATATAATACATGACAAATCCATGATAATTATTGTCAAATTAATGATATCCAATCATTGGATGAGTTGAACATGTTCTTGATATCTCAAGATTTCGGGATGTTGCAAGTTATTAATCAGAATTCATCATCCAAATTTTTGGAACCGGTGAAATTCAGATTTAATTTGTTGAATTATTGATATGAATCGAATGAACAGTATAAATTATTCATAACAAATGAACAAATAGACTTCTCAACCTCTTTTCATGGATCGCTCATTCAAATTGCATTACTCGTATCAACAATAATTAAATTTTCTAATATTCCTTCGTGGAAAGAATTAGTGTGATAACGATCGGAGATCTGGCCAAAAGTCTGACGTCAAACTTGCAAAGATATTGAATTCAATTGCAAGAAAATGTAGCTCGGAAATATCATAATATTCATCAACATCTGACATTTTTTCTTAGTTTCTTAATCAAACAAACGGGAAGGTTCAAAACTTGGATTTTCATTTCAAATTATAAAAGATCTTGAATACGAAGTGGAAAGTAACAAGCACAATTGAAATTTGAAATGTTGAGCAACCAAATTTTAATAAACACTTTATAAAATTCAACGTTCAACGTTTCAAATTTTGATCGTACACAAAGAGGAAAAACAACCTCTAAAAGTATGAAGCACCTCACGGCTTTACGCTTCGGTCGTAATGTGCTTCTCTAGCAAATGCGATCATACTTTGATCATACTGAAATTATTTGGTATGTTTGTGCATTTTTCATAACTCAATTATACTCAAATAACACTGTTACTGAAATCAGACTTGATTTATACCTGAAATATACTGAAATTAAATACGTTTTCGGTAATAATTGGGTATAGAAGATTGATACCAAATGTATACCGAATTTGTGCTGAATAAGTACCAAATGATTGAAAATATTGCGGTACGTTTTAAGTATACAAATTTCACAAGCATTTTGGTATCTTATCGAAAATGGTATACCATACGAAAATGATACTTACAGAATAGAAATTTTGGTATGATCAGATTCGCTAGGGTTTGAGAGGATACCAGCGATCCCCGTTGATGCGACCCGCCATACAAGCATACCGACTGATTAGACGTTTTCTCGGAAAGAATATTCTAAACTGAAACTCATGAAGAAGTACAATTTCTTTCTCAGTCGGTAACACAAACTTCCTGAAAATTTCATACTTGTTCATGAATTCAGTTCAAAGTATTCTTGCCGAGGAAATGTTTACTCAGTCGGTACGCTTGTATGGTGGGTTGCATATGCGGGGATCGCTGGCATCCCCTTAAGGGGATACGAGGGGCTGGGCTTTTCCGAATTTTTTCGAGACAAAGTACGTGCATCGATTCGAAATATCTCTCTGTACAGTATTTCTTGAGATGCTAAAGAAATGCTGTACAGAGAGATATTTTGAATGGATGCACGCATTTTCATGTAGTTTGTCTCGAAAGAATTGGACCGCTCGTATCCCCTTAAACGCATGAGGCATGTTTAGACGACTGGAACTCGTGTTTGCGAAGTATGAACTCATACGTTGCATCAAGTACATCATGATAATAGTGTAAAGCCGTGAAGCGCTTATGCTTTCAGTCCTCAATTGTTTTTCCCTTCGTATACCTGTTCCTTCTTATAAGGCATACGTAATTTTTCATACTTCCATGTGAAAATCTATTCTCTAAACCGAGAAGGAATCTCAGATTTTGATAAAAAGTACTACATATTCGAGCTGTATTTTCCTCCGTGGGGTTTAAGACTCTGCCTTGCTCTTGAAATTCTTTTGCCAGTATCTTAAAGATATGGATAACTGAAACGTGGCATAGGAGGTTTCCGAAGTCGCTTACGCATAGATATAACAGGATGCGCAGAGCCTATTTTTGAGGTTGTCTCAGCATATTCCGCTTGTGCTTATGTTTACTCTCACGTAGTTTGTGCTCGCTCTTTAAAACATACGTAAAACCTCCCGGTACTAACTGGGATGGGAGCCCCATTAACACTACATATAACTGTGGTAGAAATTTCATAACGATTGGATAATAGAAACGGAAGATACACGCGGTCACAATTTGTTGTCTGTATCCACACAGGCAGACACTGAACCAAAATTTGTGCCCGAACTTTGAGAAACATTTTCATGAGGAATACGGAAAAAATTTTCGGTTTGTCGAAATGATCACAAAGCTTTCCTCTAACGAAAAAACAAAGTGGGAGTCGGTAATGAATACTGTGCCAATAGATGGGCACGTGGCTTTCTCAATTTCCTCAGCATCCTTGGCTTGATTGAACAGAAGAGTAATGCCGATTTCGAAGAAAACTTATTTTCATCGATATCTCACATTTATGTCGATTCCAATGGAAAGCATATACACGCAGAAAAATATATTCTAAAAAGTCCCATAATTTATTGATGATCAGCGCCAGTCTGTAATGGATGGAATTATTTACCTGAATATAGCTTCAAAAGTACCATAATTTCATATGGAAATACATTCAATTATGGGAATTTTTCAAACTGAATTCAATTAAAAACTCTATCTGTCACAGACTGGTGCTGATCCTCAATAAATTATGGGACTTTTCAGCACATCTGTTTTATCCGTGTATGACCACATGACTGGGCATTGTACCATGGTATGGATTTCATTTAAATTAGTTGATTAGAAAACATGATGTACGCATTCATGAATACATATATGCACACGAACCACCATTTTGGTCATATTTTTCTTTTCCAATTTAGTTCCTCTGAACAAATCAAGCTAGAACTGATATGGGAACAGCATCACCTTGGTTCAAAACTGAGTAACAAATTTCAGCCTAATCAAATGATCACCATAGAATTTATTCGTACAATCGGAGTATTCAAGACATTCAAAAATTTCTTTTTAAAATATGGAGCTTATACTTCCTCCATTTTCTTTTTTTATTTGCGCCAAATTTATCTAAAACAATCATCAGTCCATGAATCAACTGTCCTCAGTAGGGCTGGACTCGAGATTCGAGTAAAACCAACAAAACTCAATTTCACCAGTTCTAATGTGAGATTCGTTGGGTCGATGTACAAATATTTGAAGCATAAAATATGAGAAAATTCTTGAAAATATTTTTTGGGATTTTTAACACTACGGTTTATTCAACACTGTTGCAGTCTCGAAAAAGGTCTTGTCTTGTCTCGGTCTTGAGTGTAGAAAAATTGCTTTTTGTCTTGGATGCAATTAATTATATCCTCTCAGACATGTTATTGCCAACTATTACATGCCCACACTTGACTTGATGCAGAAATTTGTCTTCGAAGATCGTAAAATTCAATGATATTTACTGCACGGAAAAAATCACGTATGGATTCTGCATTGGTTGTTGTTATTTTGACATAACTGCTATGTTCACAATAACAATGTTATGTATACATCGCTACTGGAGTAAACGGCAGGCGTGTTGCCATCCCTAACAGGACACTCCTTCGCATCTCCGTGGTCTCCACGTAGATACCACCTATCTCCGTGGAGACCACGGAGATGCGACGAAGTGTCCTGTTAGGGAATGTTGATCATGATAACAATGTGAATCCAACCTACCCATATAGAAATTTACAATTGGCGCTAGCATGGTGCAACGTAGATAAAGTATGGCCGAGGCTTGGCAACCAAGCATGGCCCAAACCTGGAATGATAACATCATTTTATGATTTACCTACGTGTTTTTCCAATGGAGTCCCATCATCGATGAAACAATGGCAATGAAACATACCATCATTGGCAAACAATTGGAAATTTTCTTTGTCAATGCTGCGCCAATGATCAAAGTAAAAAATATTCAACCCAGAAATATATAAAAAGTATGCGCATTTCGCAATTTTTGACATATGTTGTTTGAAGTCTTATTGTTTTTCCCTCATTTGTTTGTGAACAACTCGGCGTTTTTTGTCGGTAAATTTTGCTATGAGAAGTAGATACAATGTATGTTGGCTCAGCGGTAGGAGCCCTCTAGTGTGACTCATAGTAAAGAGCGATTAACTGTTCTCACAAAGACTTACTTAAGCCTTATATATTCTTCGTATACGCGTTTAGTAACGTAGCAAAAATATTATATAGGTTGCCAATATTGAGCCATGCTATTACCAATGATCGGCGCTACATTGAAAGCTGATTTCTACCGAAACTAGGCCAAAGTTCAGGGCAATATTGAACCACATTTTAAATGATCCTGGCGTTGAATGGAATCTATCGTTTAGTCAATGTTGGGCCAAGGATGAGCCAAGCAAGAGCCAAACTTGGCGCAATTGTGCCACAATAATAGGCTGACAAACGAAATCCGTGGAAGACCGACATCGGTGCAACATTGTATTGATTGTTAATCAACATTAAAGATTTATAGATTGCCAAGCCTCGTCTGTCAACATTGCGCCAAGCTATATTTTTTTGTCAGCATTGGCGAAGCCCAAAAATTTTTGTATGGGTGGAGTAAATTCTACATGAAATCCACACCATAATCATAACCTCACTGTATCATGTAATTTTCACGTGGTCATTCTTTTCCGTGTGTTTTTGAATTTTGCTCAAGAGTCTCAAGTCCACCTCTAGTCCTCAGACCATTCAAAGACAAGGAAGGCATGCTTCCAAAATATTACTAAATATTACTCGATTTTTTAATCGATTTGGATGGAATTCATATGGCATCATTATAGGACTATCGCTAAAACGTGATATAAGTTTCATTGCAGTCGGATGGACAGAACAGGAGATAATATGCACATTCGCCAAAATTTTCATGTTTTGTCTCATCTCCTTCCACCCATTCAGTTCTTTTGGATAAATCTGGCTGAAACTGTTATAAAAATTTCATAACGAGCGAATGATTAGAACGAGAGATATTCCCGTTCGCAATTTGTTGCTAGACAAATAGAGACTCCAACAGGCAAATAGACACCCAGACGTAGAGCCAAGTCTCTGCTTAACGGGATACTAGCGATGGTAACAAACCTCTCTCTCTATCGTATAGGCGTGTCCTTTTCTATCCAACACGCTCTGTTGGTAAGCGCTAGTAACCCGTTAATATCGGAGAAAGATTTTAGTGTGAGAAGTTTTCATTTCGGAGGAAAGAAATTTTTCGGTTTCCAGAAACGAGGGAACAAAACTATAGGTGATGGCAAAAGTATCCCCAGTAAGAAAAAAATGATCTACTATTGATCAGAATCCGATTTCAGAGTAATCAGTTCTACCATGACTAGAGTATAGTTTTTATTTGAATCCCATACCTATGTAGATGAAGTTGTAACTTTTGATTGAACATTGTTGAAGCTTTTTTCGTACCAGAAACCAATTAAGCAGCGTCCCTAAACTAAATGTTTCAGATTCTCAAATCCTTAAGGGGATACTAGTGCCGGGATGGTAGCCATTTCGTATTGGCCAGTTTATTCAAAAAGTACTGAATCAATTCGTACAAACTAAGTTTCTAAAGATTCCTCATGGCTTACAGAATCTTTAGAAATTCAGTTTGGATGAATTTATTCAATAGTTTTCGAATAAACTGGCCAATACGAAATGACTAGCGTCCCGGCACTAGTATCCACTTAACGGGATACTAGCGATGGTACCAAACCTCTCTTTCTATCGTATAGACGTGTCCTTTTCTATCCAACGTGCTCTGTTGGTAAGCGCTAGTAACCCCTTAATATAAATTTTGTGTACAAAGTTATAACAATCGGCTGCTAGCTTCACGGCTGCCAGTTTCAGCCTCATATGTCACAATGAAATACTTTGCGTATATACTGCTCAGATCGAATGAGATTGCCATTCAGAACATGAAATATAGCATAAATTCAATGAAAATATAGGTTTGCCATAATTTCACAAAACGAGAAAATGCGATTGATATTTATTTCAATCATGAAACATATCAATGATTATTCAACAGGAAGAATAAATTCTGCAGTCACGACGCATTCGAGCGTTTCTTGGGCCGTGAGGGAGTCCAGTGAGACTATACAAAACTGAAAGTTATGGGAAAGTGCATCGAAAGTTCGCATTAAGTGAGCTATGAGGTATTTCTAATAGACTTTGAAGCAATCTTTGTAGGGTTTCAGAATGATAGGTTACTTGAAAGTACAGGGAAAGCTCGTGAGAGGTCAGGCATGCATTGTAAGACAAAAATAGATTTCCTCTCATGATGTTAACTATTCTACAATATATTTTGTGAAAATTTCCATTTCAAGACTCGAAGAGACGCGTTGTCATCCTATACGGTAAATTTCTCCATTTTCTTTTTCCGTGTGTGAGGTTTACCGTGTATTTGTAATGCCAGCGATACTTCTTTGTCCGTGAAACTCCCTCCAAATTTGTCTGAATCTGTTCGAATTCCTGTGAATTTCTTTGAATCATTTGAACCGGGTTTTCAAAGTTTTTCGAAAATCTTTCTGAATCTAAAATATCAATCATTTGCACGGAAAAAATTGGTGATCCAAATTTTCGTTGACTAGTATGTCACTTTTGGATAAGGCACAAATCCGAGAAGAACTCATACACTGGATTTTAATAATTCGTTGCCTTTGTCCATGATTTAGCCGATGGAATTCACTTTTCATTTTGATTGTCGAAATAATGGAAAGAGTCAACGAATTATTAAAATCCAGTGTACGAATTCTTCTGGAATTTGTGCTCCGTCCCAAAGTGACATACTAGTGAACGAAAATTTGGATCACTAATTTTTTCCGTGTGGAATAGTGATGCTGATTATTGAACAAAACCAAGTCTTTGTTTATGGAGAAAGTACTTATTTTCCATAGATTTGTATAAAACGTCGATACAAATTGGATATATTCTGTGCAATAAAAAAAAAAATGGTTTTTTGAAGAATCGGCATCACTAATCTGGAATATTCCTCTTCTAGAATTTTTCTTCTCTAAAATATGTTAATTCTTCATATCTCTGTAAAAATTGGTGGAGCAAACCTTGAGATATCGTGAACACCGTTTCTCAAAAGAGAATCCTTCTTAAGGTGATACTAGCGGCGTGGCAGCAGTCAAATCGTTTATAGCAAACTAAGGACGAACGCTTTAATTCAATCAAAATATCGCTCTGTACAGCACTTCTACTTGAATCAGAGAAATGCTGTACAGAGCGATATTTCGATAAAATTGAATCGTTTGCTCGTAGTTTGTCATAAACGATTCGGCTGCTGCCATGCCGCTAGTATCACCTTAATGGCTAATATCTCCGTCAATAAAGAACTTTTCTTAATCGTTATCATTCCAAATTCTTCATGAAACGACTATGTATCCGCTAAGAAAAATGAAATGTAAAAATTACCATCATTTCGTATATTTTCCACCCGTAAAATGATGAAAAATGAAGTCAGCCTTACTCAGGTGAAAAATACTTTTTCATACGGTGGGGGCTATCCTATTAACCTATAGTTAACCTATTTTTCACCTCTCCTTGGGTTTCAATCGAATAGTATTTATTATTTGAATTACTATGGCAACCAAGAAAATAATGTATATTATACCGTAAAGTGCGTTACTATATTAAAAAGTGATTTCCACATCATTGATTTTTCTCAGTGTATGTGTAAAATAAGTTATATTGTATACTTGATAGCTGAGGTAAAAAAAAATGTTGATTTTCATTCCCATTTTTCCAAACGCCGAGATGGTATGACTCCTTAAGGGGATAACAGCGGCTCCTGACGATGCAATCCGAGCCAAATCTTTTCTGACAAATCATTCGAAAATCAAACGATGAATGGAAAACATCGCTCTGCATAGAATATCTTTATTGATGGAAGAAGGTCTGTACAGAGCGATATTTTGATTTTATTCCTTCGTTTTCGAGTAATTTGTCAGAATAGTTTTGGTCATGTCCTTTTCTAACCAATGGGTCTGTTTGCATCTTCAGGGGTCGCTGGTATCATCTCAAAGGAGTTTATTCTCTGATATCTCTGCTCCGAAATACCTGCATTTTTCAATATCTCTAGGTACAATTATCTTTATTCTGACACATCTCTCCTGTTCAGTGTGTTAGAAATGAGGGAAAAAAGAGATGAAAGTGATAGTTCTTCCCCTGCCGTGTAGGATCGCCCATGTGTAGGAGGCAGGGTAAAAAGAACTCTTTATGTTTCTATTCTGAAATATGAATCATTTAGGATCTCTTTTCTCTATTTTTTCTACACTGAAATACCTGTATTCTTCATTTCTCTGTTCCTCAATGTCTCTTCTCTTAAGGGGGTAAACCACTGCAAAGGCCGAGAACAAAAATAAAATTCCAGAAATTTTTTTGAAAAAAACACTCAACAACATATTGAAATTTGGTAAAAAGTCCTTTCTTATAAAACTATTGGGTGTGTTTTCAAACTTTCTCGGAGTTGTAAACAACAAAATGGACACTCCTCAGTATTTTTCCCTGGATAATCATAAGCCAAGAAAAGTTCGATTCAATATATTGGCTACAGCAGTAAGTAGGATGTTTTTGAAATCCATAATTCAATTTCACTAAGGATTTTCGAGCGATTTTCGTTTTTAGTTTTCCCGAATTTTCTTATAGCTACTACACGGAGAGAAAAATATCGCTGTCATAACGATACTGGATAGTTATTATGACTATCCAAAGTTTGGTGGTATTTGTATCGTTGCTATGAGCATACAAATCATCCGAGGAACGATATAGATCACCAGCATAGCCATCCGTATCGTCACTATAGCGATACAGTATTGTCACTACAGCTATCTCTTCTTGACCATACTTCAGATCGTTATAATAGCCATACTTTCTTTTCCGTGTATATTGAATCGCAATTTTCTTCGTTTATTATGGTATCTTCGAATTGGTTCTGTTGAGAAAAATTCCCGAAATTTTCCTTTTTTTTCGGCCACTGGAGTGGGTTACCCCTTGAAGCATCTCTATTCTCAAATATCTCTCATCTCAAATTCTACAGTTCCCAATCAGTCCGAAAAATAATTCCGTTCATAAAGGTGAAAAAAATTTTTTCGAGGATAGGGGTGCCCTGGTAAAAACGAAGTGTAACAAAATACATTTGCGATGCATTTCACGGCGCGAAACACCACTCCGGGTACATTCGGATGAACCTCGCATTGCACTGTAACTCCAGTGTAACACTTTATTCTCACCAGGGTGCCGAATTGACGCTATACTCCACATGTTGAAAATGCTCAATGTTATGATGATTGTTGTGCCTGCGGGTGGAGTTCTACAGTTTCTGATGAGTTTTGGGAATAATTCTGACAAAGCCGTTGGACGGGAATAAAAAATAATTTCTCATTTGGATCTAGATTAACGTTACTGAGAGTTCTTCGAGGAGTTCTTGAGATAAACGATGAAACTGAGAGGATTCAGGAACCACGGATCAAAAGAACGTTTTTTAGGTCTCTAGTGGCGTGGCAGCCCTGGTTCAGTCGCAATGCTCATTCTACTGATATGACTCCAGGGTTCATGAAGTCAATTCCTCGATGAAGGGAGAATACATATCTCAGAACTGCATTGTGAGAGTCATGAAGGCATAAAAACCTTCCAGGAACTAAGAAGTCAAAGTGAAGAGAAATTACGGAGTTCTGTGACCCGGAATGTTGAAATGCTTTCAGTTTCATCTTTATCTCAAGAACTTCTCGGAAAACTTTCAGTTCTGTTGATCTGGACCCAGAACTCCGTATCATTTCATTATTCCTGAAATTTGAGATGCTACTGGGAAATTATTCCTTATTCTTTTTGGACGGCTTTGTCAGAACTATTTCGAAAACTCATCAGGAACTGTAGAACTCCAGCCGCAGATAATCATCAGATTTTAGTTATCATTGCCAGATATTCCGATATAGCAGCTAAAATTCAGCTGCTACAGCTAAACATTTTTTTCCGTGAAATATCAGATTGGTAGCATTGATTCATGAATGTACATGGACAATTTGAATAAATTAGATGTAATACATCTTCCAACCAAAATAGATTTCAATTATTCTAATAGACTTACTCTGAATTAGTACTTCTTGAATCAGGTGAAAAAGTTGCGAAAATTTGGTCAAAAAGTGATTTTGGTTGAAAGTGAGACCCCCCAAAGATCTTTTGAATAACGATGCTAAAGTTAGCCCGAGAAAGTAGCCCGGTTTTGTATCCATAAGCAGGATTTCGAAATTTTTATTACTCTGTTCCATTTAGCCCTGTTTTCGAGCTAATTTTAGCATTCTCTTGAATAGCTCCCGTTATGCGACCAATGATGAATTCAATAAGAATTAAATGAATTGAAAATGAAAACATATTGAATGCCCGCAGAATTCATTATGAAATCTCGACATGAGTTCTCTCTGAACATCAAGTTCTTCATCAAGAGTTTATTTTGAATTGAAAATATTCATAACGAATATATATTGATTAACATAACCGAAACTTCGTGGGAACTCTTGTGTTGTATGGGTCTGTACATTGACAGGCCCTTTATCAGCACTGTAAAAAATTTCTAGGAAAAACTTCACATAGAAGTTCGGAAGTTTCAGTAATTCCATGTCAATGTACCAGAAATTAATTTCCTATCTCATGTTCGGAATTTTCCGTTCCTGCGTTTTAAGAATTCCGATTATTATTTATAATGATGATAATCAGCTCCATTTTGTGTGAATTTTCTTTTAGAGAATACAAATATTTAACAGTGTCAATATCCAATTGGAGTTTGTAACAAATTCGTAACGACGTTTTCCATAATCGATGCATATCAAGCTTTTCAGAAGGTGTTGGATTGTAGATTTTTGTTACAATTTGAATAAATCAAGACTAGTATGGCACGTCTCTATGATACTGATATATTGAAATAATGATTCCGTGTTTATGATGTCGATATCCTGACAGTTATCTATGTGGATATTACCTATCCCCTCTAAATATTTGTCACTAATACAGAGATTAGGATCACACGAATATCATTGAATTGAATTGTAGAAACAAATTGAGGAATGACTTATCTTTGGTGAACGAAGGAGATTTCAATATCAGAAACACGCAAAACTCGGGTCGAAAAACATGTTTATGTACTAATTCTTTCGTTTGTTTTCAAGATAAAGGAAAAATAATATTTACATTTTACAACGCAAAATGAACTTGTACCTAATGCCTTACAGACTAACGCCTGACTGATGTAATTTTTAATAAAACTTGAATCGAATGGTGTTCGTAACTAAAAATGATGTTTTTATGACAGGGGGGCTTTGAGATATGATACATTTTGTCTGCCACAATCCTTGATTCTCGAAATTTATATTAAAATAAGTCATATCATTTATTCAAACTTGAAATTTCTAAAACTTCTTGTTTCAGATTTCTGGTATTTTCTGGTCAATAAAATTGAAACAGAAAAATGGTATCAACACGTCAATCAAGTAATATGGGAGGAAGCGGCGCGGGAGGTCCAGTGACTGAAGTTGGAGAAGCAGGATCATTGAAAAGACATCAAACCGTCGCCCAACCTGGTTCTTCTCAGGCTGTGAACATGACGGAGACTCCTACGAGTCACATAAACCTATTGGACTTCCCCGTAGAAATTCTTGAAAAGGTTTTCAGTTATTTGGATTACAATACCGTCTCTCATTTACGTCCGGTAAGTTTCAAATTCTATGAACGTCCTCTTGTAAAATTCTATATAATCAAACACTAGCAAATTTCTTAGGTTTGTCATCAAATGGACCGTGTTTGTGGATCAATTTTGAATTCGACGTTTCAAAAATTACAAGCGCAAATGCTCAGTCGTTTTCAAGCCATCAAAGCTCAAATGCCAAGACGTGAATCTGCTCGTCGTTACCATCCATTAGCGTGTGAATCCGACATTATTGAAACGCTTCATATGCGCCTTACTTTACTCCAAATGAGTTTTGGCAAACACATCGAACGAAAACATTGTTGTTTTTTCCCTGGAGAGGTAAAATCTTTTATACTAATAATCTGAACAGATATAGAACAGTATACAGTGAATACTCACGAATAATTTATAAATCCTCAATTATTCCTTTACTTACAGATCTTAGATGAAGTTTATCGTATTTTACATTATATAAAAGTTACTCCAAAATTGGCCAGACCATTCAAAGTTACGGACGAATTATTCGATTTGAGTACTATGGCTATGGAATATTTCAAGGAACATATTGAACCAACGTTACCAGAAATCCCATACTTTGGAGCTGATTTTCTTGATTTAGCAGGAACATTTTCTTGTAAGTAATTCCAATTTTCTTGACATTATTTGGAATGAAATGTTCTAAAGTTCAAATTTCATTCAATAGCACCAAGTAATGTCAGTAAACCGTTCATGTGCCTGGATTCTGCACCATTGAGTGTTGGAAATGGGAAAGGAGGAAGTGGCAGTGGAGGAGAAGGTTCTCCACCTCATTCTTCCGATGATCCTGGATTATTAGAATCGAATGTAGTCCCACCGCAATCTAATATGGTCTTACGGAAACGTATTCGTAAGATAAAACAGGGCATGAAGAGATACAACAATCAGTTGACTCTGATGCGCAGGGACTTGAAAAGTTGCAAAGCCAAAATTGCGGAACAACAGAAACAAATTGTTGAATACGCTACAAGGCTCGATGACAATGACAAGAAAAATGAAGAGACATCGCGGAAATTCAGCACACTTCTACAGGTATTTACAAAGGTACACTTTCCCAAATTAACCCAGAATTGTGTAGAATACGTATCTTTTACCTGTTAATTGAAAATTTATATATGAACGTCTGTCCTCAACATTCGGAATATAACAAGTGAATAAATTAGGTTTTTATGAGTTGAATTATGTAAACTGGATTAACATTTTTTCATGATTTGATTTATTGTAGATTTGAATGGGTCAGAATTTAGTAGAAAAGTTATGAATTCAAATTCATTCTTTAACGAATCATTTCTGCACCTTTTTTAATATGTTTCACTTGCTGTGTAAGCAGCACAGACTTCTATACATAGATTGCTAATATGATAGCAATATAGTTTGTTACGGGGAAAAGTAAAGCAGGCATGTACGCTAAATATTTGTATATATACGTGGCCGCTATTCGTTAAGCCATCGCACACCGATCTGAATTTTTAAACATGTGTTGAAGAATTCTATAATATAGTCTTCATGCTTAACAAATGGCGGCTGAGCTCCACATCGTGATCCTGTAGTCAGCAGTCTAATGTAATATGTAGAAGTCTGTGGTAAGCAGTAATAGATTATTATTTTATCGAAGTGGATACACCATTCTGTGGTATTTGGATGATATCATATTCTAAATTAGTTTTATTCTCATAGTTCAATACCGCTTCGACTTTGAAAATATAGACGTTAAAATAGCCCCAAATATTTATTGATAAAATATAAAAACTATGTATTTTAGTATAGAATCATTCGTGCTTATAATCAGAAATTGCGCAAGGATTTGATAGTTCAACTCCCCATAGAATTATAAAAACCAAGATACAGATTGATTGCGAAGTATCGCAAATGTGGTGAACTCCTAGGGAAATTTGCTCCATTTTAACCAAAATGTTTCATTTTTCGCCGAAAAATTGGAGGAAAAATGAAGCGTTTTGTACAGAGTGAAATAAATCTCCTTGAGGGCATCTTTGCGGTTAATGGACTATCAGAGGAATATTCTTAGATTTACGTTACTTTTCTTTCGCATAAACGAATAACTTGTGAAAGGAGTTTGGTAATCGTAGTATTTTCATTGGATTTGACGGAAGATCGTATCCGATTGTTGAAATTTTTCCATGAAATGATTCTACAAAAGAGTGATCTTGTTTGATGCTTCATAAATTTCGTTGTTTGCAACAAAGATGTTGAAAAGTACACCATAGAGTGAAAGTTTTCGAAGGTTTCTATTTTACTTTAATTTTGTGCATTCAAATCGTTCCATAATGTGATAGGACGAATCAAATTAATTCACTTCTGGTGTTTCATTTTGGAGAAAAAACGAAAATTAACGGTTGAAATATCTCGATACCGTGTAACGAATGATACATCCAATTTGATAATTTCGAGATCATGCTTTTGAGATCGAAAGGTTCAAATTGGAGTATCAAAAAGCATGCAGTCGATCCTCTAATCATTAGAACACCCTCCATTGCTTGGACAATTCAGGCTCATCAAAATCACGTCCAAATTCTACAGGAGTTGAACAAGTGTAAAACGGAGTTACAATACTGGCGTTCCAAGTCCCCGGCAATACCAGTATGCGTTGGTTGTGGTCAGTCCATGCCTGTTCCAACGGAAGATCTTCAAGCCTTGGCGAATCAAGGCGTATTGCCAGAAGCCTTCGGTGAAGGTCTTGACTTCATTCCAATACCGGATGCCCATAGTCCAACTGAAATCTTACTCCCGCAACCAACGGTGACACAACGTCCAGAGACACCCACAGAAATGGCGCCACCGAAAGCGCCGATACCTTCAGTATCCTCAAAACGGAAAGCCAGTTTAGAGGAAACCTCGAACGACGGTGTAAAGAAGCCACGCCGCACAGCCAAATCCCGTCAGGCTAAACGCTCAAAAATATAAGGATAAAACAGTTTCTGATCATGGTACAAATATTTGAACATCTACGAAGGGTCCTTGAAAATATCTCTATTATAGCGAACGGATGATCTTGGAAAAAGTACAAAATTTTGAAATAAACATAAAGGATACTACATTTGTTTCAGATCATCCTACCAGTTTGCGCAACGAAGAGAATTGTGGAAATTTATAATATTCAATTTTCTTACTAGCACAATGATACTTAAAAAATATTCTAAACAGTCGATCGTCCGCTTTGCTTATGAAGATAACGAATCTAATTTTTCAAGACCCTTAGAATGATCAATATAATTATCATACACCGGTATAGTGGTATGTACTTTACGGAAAGCTTGAATTTAGTTTCATCAGTTGGCCCTTGAACCGATTTAGGAGGCCGCCCGATCGATCAAGATCCGATCAAGAGGCCTTATCAATGATCAAAGATTCACTTATTCGTTTCTCTCTTCTCAATTGAACGAAAATCAATGCACTGGTTTACATTTTATTCACAGCACGGTGTATTTTTTGTAGAATGTAGACTGAATATTTCGTACTAAATGTTTGAATTCAACACTTAGGACAATACAAAAACATGTTTACGATGCGAGACAATGGTGATTCAGTCAATCGAAATACGGAGGTTGTATAAAAATTACTGTTGATAATATATTTTATTCGATTTCGCGAGTGTTGTCACGCTCAAATAACAATATTAGTTTTTTTCAAAACATGAAATAACTGCAACATTTGGGAACTTGAGGAATCGAATCCAAGATGCAATTTGTATCAATTATAGAGAAATTTTTATACAATGTCTGAGAATTTGATACATACGGCTCTAGGAAGATTTTTCATTTGCAGTAATGTTCGTTAAGTACCTGAGGGGATGAAGCGAGTGTGGTTCGTGTAGGGTACTCCAAACGCACCAATAATCATATCAATTGTTTCTTTATTTCTCCGAAGTCCTTTCATTCTAGAAAACCTATTCGTGCTTTTAGAAAGAAATATCCTACTGCTTTGTGAATTATTTTTTGTAAAGCTCAAAGCACTACTTTCTTAACATACTTCGCTTAGACATGAACAAAATATTTATTCGCAGTAAGTTGAAATCAAAAAGAAACTTATGATACTATAAAATCTTATACATGAGCCTTAGGAAGGAGGAGTAAAAGAAAATATAGTGTCGAGTGAGTGAAACAATATATTGTCCTTTGAAAATATTGATGATAATAATTATTTTACTGATAGTAATTATTAGATTTGTAAGAAATCATTAAGAGGAAGAAAAAAACGGAAAAAACAATCAACTTTTGTCCAGTATTTCAAATTCGTGTTTGGCATTGGTACGATATTTTTATTTGAATCCTTTTTAAAAATTCGTTCAATAATTTATCATTGAGAGAACATTATTGCCGCTGATTATTACTTTTTAAGGGTGAGAGCGAAGCGTTGGATAAATATTTCTGATAACTTGACGTTATTTTTCGTTACGTGCCGTTGTCAGTTATTGAAACGGTGTATATTGCAATATTAATAATGTTAGATGATTATTTATAAGAACAAATAATTATTGATAGATTTTGAGTATCAGAATTGAATTCGCAAGATAAATTTTCAATCAATTGACAATTAACAATTCGTTTGGTGCTGCAACAGGAGAGCACATTTAGATAATTTGAATATTTATTTTATATTATTATTTAAATTGCCCAATCCAATATCCTACGCGATGTTGTTCGATAATGGTAGGGGAAGCAGTTGTCTTATTATTTGCACTGATCCACATTAATCTCAATCAACGGAGTGTAGTTAGTTATACTGTGAGTTATCATTCATGATTCAATAAGTAATTAAAGAATAAAGAATATTAATATTGAGTAAAAATATAATACTTTATTACATACATATATTGAGTGGTTGGGATGTTTGCCGAACGCGCACGTAACCGCCACAGAGCATTTTAGTTTGAAATTTAATGGAACAATAAGATAATTATTAATAATAAATTAATTATCGAAATATAAAAAAATATATAAATATATATAAATATATATATAATTTTTTATCGATGTCAAAAAGGAATTAGGCAAACAAGAGAGTAATCGAGAGTATGTAAACTGAAAAAAAAAGAGAGAAAGTTATAATTAGACGCGTGGATGGAGAAAAAAGAACGTGTGTGATAAAAAAAAATAAAAAAAAAATAATTAAATTCAAACTTGATGCGAATTTACTATGTGATGCTTTATCGATTAAAATCGCGGGAAAGTGACCTTTATTCAAATATAAATACATGTGAGGCGTTTCTGGCTACAAAGAAAAGAAGAAAAAAGAAAAACATTCAAATGTGTGAATTTCAGTTAATTATTAGATTTGATAGGATATTTTTTTTACGGGGGCGGGCTTAGCTGGAAAAAAAATTTACTATGTCGGAAACTTCGAAATGAATTGTGATTATTCTTAAATAGATTTTAATGTACCAAAATTAAGATACGATCATCTTCGCATTAATTCGAACGTTTGGTTATCAAGCTAAGTCATGTGTATTATGATTCTCGAGAAACCTGATTTTTCGAGATTTAAATATGATGTTAAAGATTGAGCTGTTGAATAGAAGAGAAAAAGAAAATGATAGCAGATTAACATTAAACCATTTAATCTTAATTTTATAAAATATTCGCACGAGTATTTTTTATACTTAAAACAGAACGTTCAGCCCTTTTCAACTTGTATGAAAAACAAAAACATAATTCTCAATTTAGGGATGCACTGGATCAGGTTTTTGCCGGATACCGGATATCCGGCCTCACGATCGTTGCCGGATACCGGATAATCCGGCCGGATCGCAATTGCCAGATAATCCGGCCAAATATCCGGCGGCCGGATATTGAACATTTTTTCGTATTGATTAAGAAAAATTGAAGAAAATTTGGAATTTATATCAACAATCTCGTTTCTCTGAAAATACTAATTTCCTATACTCAGAACAAGTCATAATTCTTATCAATCAGTTCTTATTCGTAATAAAGGATTGGATATAACTCGTATGGTTATGGATCATAACTCGTTTAGTTCTTTCATTCTTTCCAATCATTCCTAACAAATTCATACGTGACAGTTAATTTATAGTAATCCTAACGCTGCTGTCCTAGTTTCTATATTATAGACCCAGACAGCACAAGAATGGTGAAAGAGCTCATAATGAATACAATGTATTATTGAAGAACTTGGTTGGAACCCCCGGAATTTTTTATCACGAGTAAGGCATCAAATCCTCGACTGTGCATTAACCCGAACATTCATTTGCCCAAATTCTATCAAACATCTCTTCCCAATTCACAAGTTAAACAAAGGCAGGGCATAATGTAAGGAAATTTAAGAACTAACCGAAACGGTGGACACTCAATTTCTGAAAAAAAAAGGTACTGTATCGTCTTTGTGAATTAATAAAACGGTATATGATAATTAATAAACTTAATATCTATTTATGCATTCAATGAATGATATATCTATTTCATTACATTTCATTTAATCAAGATTCCTTTTTTATAAACTATGATGTGAGAACATCAGCTGAAAAAAAAGAAATAGTCTTTCTATTTCGAGAGAAAATCCTTCCAATATGAAGTGAGAAATTTCTGTGAAAAGTATTTCTTGAATTATTTGATGCTTCGTTGATTTTATTCTTGGCATCAAGATTCATTTTTTTTAAATCAATATCACTACTGAATCAATGATATCCCTCGATATGAGGTAAAAGGCTTATTTTGTAACAGGGCAGTATTGGATACTGGATTTGAAGAAATGAGAATAAAAAGGAAAACATTTAACTGAAAATTGGGTAATTTTTTGAGAACTAACCGTTTGTACGTTTCAGAACTGATCGTTTTCTTTTAGAACTAACTTTTTGGTAAGAATATATTATATTATATTATGCCCTGAACAAAGGGAGGAGGGGGGGGGGTAATTGTTGCACTGAAAATGTACATCAAACTTGAATTTTTCCGGCAAATGAATATTCGAACAAATGAGCAGTCGGGCAATTGATGCCCTGCCGGATTGTATTTAGCGAAAAAACAGGAGGCCAAGTGCTACCTCTGAAGAGCTTCCTTCTGCAGTAATATACTTTACGAATCGCAAGAGTTTGGAGCTGATTTCCGAAGAATCGCACGTGTACGTGTACCTTAGGGACTTTTGTGAAAAACCATTTTCATCCCAGATTTATTATATATCAAAGATTTATTTCAGTTGAAGGATTGTTGGTCCCGTTAAACAAAGCATTATTGAAGTAAATTAAAATGTTGATCTTGCTCTATTGAAATAATATATTCATTTGATTCAAAAAATTTTATAGTTCACCAGTAGAGGGCGCAGAGGTTCAATCATTATAGATACGGTTTTGCGAATATTTACATTCTCTCTGCCGTAACCTAGTGTTCACTAAACATCGATAACTATGAAATCGATGAACATCGATGTTACATCGTATAACGATATAACATCGACCTGGGTAGGGGCTGAATTTGCCGAATGAACATTTCGCCGAATAGACATGATTTGACAATCGATAGTCACTTTTCAGTAATCACTAGAAATTACTAGCGATTGTCAAATTATGTCTATTCGGCGAAAATTTCGTTTGGCGAATTTACCCCCTACCATCGACCTGATACCGATCGATAAGATTTAACAAGATTCAACAAATTTTCTTCTGAAATAGCCCGTAACATTAGCCATTAATAATTCGACATGAATGACTCGAGTCATGAAAAAAAAGTCCCACACCATTGATTACTGTATTCACATTAATCAAATGTATTGCTTCAGTATAGTATATTCCCAGATAAGAAAAATATGCTCATAATGGTACCATATTGGACTCATGGCAAAGAAAAAAAATGTTGGCATGATGGTACCAAGGTGTCTCTGTATCAAACACCGTTATTGAGGACAATCTATGTGAGCATTATGTTCCTCAATCATTGATGAAATATCGATGCGCGATGTGGCATTTGAAACAAGAGCCAATGACGGTGTTACATTTATGGCATCATGGATGCATTATGAGAAACCATTTCGCTCAAACATAATGGATATATTATTGACGCATACCTTGGCATACAAAACAAGAGCGAACTCATAATTTTTTCCAACACGGACCGTTCGTGCCCAATAAAGTAATCGCTATTATATTTTCTCCGTGCACTCAATCTCACTAAATCTCATTGAAACTTTTCAAATCGGCTATAACCAGATCATTGTACAGTGAGTGAAGAAAGTCCGTGTTGGTTCCAACGGTAGATTTTTGGTATTCTGTCATTGTTTTCAAAATTTTGAAATATTGCTCTCATTGATTGAGCGGATAACGAGTTCTGATGTTTTTTTATCATGCATCAGAGGGGTTACACGACTGCGAACTACAACAAAATTCCAAAAATCTGCCCGTTGGAACGGACACTGACTTTTCTACTCCCTGTACAATATTCAATCAGATATGGCAAGATTCGACAGATTTCTTTAATTGGGGAAAACTGAAACGTTCCACTGAATATCATTTGAACAATATTTCAATAATATTGAACAAGAGATTCATCCTTTGGGATAATATGAATTTTATAGGAATTTTATTCAGTATCCGGCCGGATATGTGTCCGATCTGGCGATCCGGCCGGATCGGAAAATGAGGCCGGATAGGCCGGGTACCGGATCAGGGCCGGATATCCGGTGCATCCCTAATTCTCATGATTAATTTAGAGACTATCCAAAATGAGGAAGTATTGTGAATAAAGGAGAATCAACTATTGTAATCAATTTCAAATCAATTGTATTATAATATAAAATAAATCACTTTCAGATAAACGAATTTGATTGAATTGATGAAATTGTGTTATTAAAAACAACAAAAATAACATTATATGCATTTTGAACATTGATAATTTATCAGAAATGTAATACTTTTGATTTCTTTTTGTTAAATTGTACTTTATGTAATCAACGTTATGTACTGTTTATGAGAAAAAAAATTGTATCACAGTTTTTTTAATAACAATTATTAGCAACATACGTCACATATTTCTATAAGTACACCCTCTGGATTTAAACGTGCTTCACCTGAATTTTATGAATATTTTCTTTGAGTATTCCTTATCAGTCCAATTCAATTGGAAAATTTGTGGTAAAAGAATGACATTCAACAAACAACAGCTTGGGAAGAATACTTTTTGTCCTGTGAACAGTGTTGTTTTCTTTCTACGATGATATAAATTCATATATTTACAATTATTCATTGTTTTCGCAGGACATATGCATTGATTCACGATAATTTCAAACAGGAGATTCGTTGATTCAATTCTTCAAAAATGATGAATAACCAAGATTTTTGTATGCATACGAAATGCAATGGCTTCTACCTGTCCTCGGCTTTCCGACATAATCCGTCCCCAAAATATACAAAGCTGTAGAGAGTTCTGTATAACACATGTATGGATTCATTACTGAATACGTAAAAATTAGATATAGAATATGACAGTGAAATTTGTGGCCGGAAACTAGCAGCGAATTGCAGTAACTTTGAATTCAATAGAATTTAGACACTTTCTTTTTTGGTGAAAATTCGTTGAGAAGACACTTCAGCGTGCGATTGTCCATTTCATGGCGTGGCAAAAGATCTCTATCACAAGTTACCACAATTGGCCGCTAAATTTCAGTCCCTAGCTTCTTTGTCATATGTAGAATAATTATTCTAAGGAGTAGAGAGAATTGTATGTACCAATGTGAAGAGAGATACTACTACTCTGCAGTGACAACCTGAGTATCGAATTGGAAAACTTAGCGAAAAATATTGACTTCATCCCTTCGCTTGAGTTTCAACGAAAACCATGATTGTTTTTCACAAAATTCTCATATGAATTGATTGATTCCGCTGGGTTGTCCGCGGGGATGGGCGAGTAATTTACTTGGTGTAATTTACATGTGTATTTTACATGTAAATTACTGCCAAAAACCTCTGGTGACACATCAATTCCCAACTCTAAGGATGGGCAAGTAAATTACATGTGTATTTTACGGGTAAATTAATGTCAAAAATCATTTATGACACGTCAATTCCTAACCCTGGCTGTCGCTGTAAATATGAAATGATTTTTCAGTTGCCTGTCCGAAGATTGAAGACATTTGTTTTCCTGATTGATGGAGTCTGATGACTTTGGTCAAGTTCTTGCGGTTTTTGAAAATTTGGTTGCGATGATGAATGAGCCATACCATTGATTTCCTCATTATGGATATTTTAATATTCAGATCTGTTACAATTTGCTGATCTGTTCTGATCTGGTGTTTCATTGAAGAAATAAAGAAGTACCCAAAACTCAAATTGTTCTGGAGACTCAACCTTTTTATGCCAATACAAGTATAGAAAAAGAAGTAAAGAAATAGCTCGATCTCCACCCTCCACTTGCCTTGTCGTTTGCTGAATGGTTTACAAACTGCAGATTTATACTCAATGTGTTCATATATCATTTAGTCTTCTATATACAATAATATAAAACACATTGCAAACGTGGAAATCAATTCAGAAAGTTCTGTCCAGTTTTTTCCAATGGAAAAAATGTGTCACAAATTTGGGAATTTTGGCTTCATTTGTTAAAATTATTCATTCTTTATTCACATGACATAAGCTTATCGGACTTGTCATTTGATTGTTTTCGGCTTGTTATTGACAACCTTGTCAGTGTAAGGTTGTTACAACTCTGCTGCAAGGGTTTTGTAAGTTTGTACCCTTATCAACTAGGAAGCTTGTGTCAACCTTGCCACAAGCTTGCCTGATAAAATTGCAGCAAAGTTAAATCCCATACAGTACAAGAGTTCCCTTTATGCTGATCAATATGTATCTATTATGAATATTTACAATTCAAAATATTCAGAAATTCATGTTCAGGAAGAACTCATATCGAGATTTCATAATGGGTTGTCCAGGCGTTCAATACATTCTGATTTTGAATTCATTATTGGTCGCATAACGAGAAGTATTCAAGAAGTCTTTGGGAAGGCTTTATAAATCCGAATTGATCTTTTTTGAGCTGGTTGGGATTGCTATCTGGGCATTCACTAACTCTTCATGGGATGAAATTTCTAAGCTGGTAACTCTAAGAATGCACAAATCATTACTCACTTACCTAATACATTTATTTCATTGAATTCTGAACCAAAATCAGCACTTGATGCACGGAGAAAAAGGTATCTTGAAAAATACCACAATCCATGAATTTTTGGCGTTGTCCTAACCCGAGTCAAAATATTCACGCGAAGATACCTCTAGAAGTACCATAATGGCTGGGACTTTTATGAGGAAGGTACCATACTTCTTTATAAAAGTCCAAGAAATTATGGAACTTTTAGAGGTTCGTTTACCTAAATATTTTGACTCGGGTCAGACCAACGCCAAAAGTCCACAAATTATGATATTTTTCAAGATATCTGTTGTCTCAATGTGGACTTTTGTAAAAATCATTGAACATCCGTGATGATTTCTTTTTGGAAATTCTCAGTCAATTATATGTGGTAGCGGAAACCTCAAGGAAAAAAATACAAGAAACGATTGAGCTTGGAAAGTATAACAGCAGGTTTTTGAATTATTATTCGAAACATGGTTGTGAAATATATGAAGGATAAAGGAAGAAATAAGAAAGACTTCTCAGGATCTGTTTACGAAAAAATTTAACGAAAACGTGAAAAATAACGCGACTGCCCATTTCATGTTCATTTTTCTTCAGCTGTACTTCAATGGAAATGACAGACGAAACCAGATAGAAGTGTATCAGATTTTTAACAAGCACTGTCCAGATTTATTCGCAGGAGATATATTATTTAAAGCATTAAAAATGAAATTACAGTTGCCGAGTATATGGTTCGTTTTTAAAAAATTACCATTCTCTAGAAGACCAAATAGAATTTTTGGACATCTCTTTCCATAACTCACAATTGTGTAGGATAATATTCAGAAGTTATATCGTTGAATAATTAAATTATGATGTTTGTGAAAACTCCTTGAGTAGTTGAATACCTTCTTCATTCGCTTTTTTATAACCTGGAGTCGCGGATTTCACCTTTCGGTACCACTTTGCCACATTGCTGTAATCATTAACTGGGAATCCAAATGCCTGGAATGTGATATACAAAAGTTTATCAATAATTCTGCATCGGAAGAGATTCGGATATAATCGATGATTTGAAATGATAAGGAGGGTTGGAAACTACAATGAGAAATATGTGCGATTTTCCAGATATACTCGGACTAAATTTCCAATTTCAATGTTTTATTTATCTCATTAATCTCACCTCAGCCGTTGAAACTGTCGATACCAAAGAGAGATCCGCGATTGTCAAGTATTTTCCCGCTGCGAAAGTGTGTCCTCTGAAGAATGTGTCCAGCACTTTGAATGCATCTTTTAATTGTTCATATATTTCTGTATCATACGTATCAGTCTTTTTAAATGCCACCGGATACTGTAAGTTTGAAATATCGGTAGAAAAAATTGTAAAGTAGAAGGAAAATGTTGAAAATAAAGCGTGCAAGGAAGAGTTTCGGGAGTTTGGAACTGTCTCAAATTACTTTGCAGGCAGCACATATATTCAAAGGGAATTCATTCTGAACGCTGATAAGTCCAAAAGAATTCTTTGTGTGAGACAAATGAACTCATGCGGAGTAACAAAATTATCCTAGTTATGTTGGCTTGAAACAGTTCATAGGTACCCTATAAGGACCCCTCGAAGAATTCTATTTAACCGATTGATCCTTATTTGACATACTACCATCATGGATGTTTAAAACATCGCAAAATATAATATGTGTAATATTCCAATTGGAAGATTCTCAGAATATTTTTGTAATGGAATATTACATTCGCAATATCTATAGAATCTTCTGTGATATTCTGGAAACCCTGCACGGAAAAAAATATCTAGGAAGTAGTGCATGAGCATTGATGACGTATCAATCGCAAGAAGTTTCACCGGTTTATTCCGTGGAACTCCTCGGAATAAGAATATGAACATATGTATTTACCGCATTGCCGCCATGAGATGAACGGATAGGTTCATGCTTTTATTTCAAGAATCTCTTGTTGCAGTTGATATGTGAACGATGCTCATACGCTAGTTCCTAGATTTTTTCTCCGTGTGGTGAAAATGGAGCGTTAAAGTGCGACGCAAGCGGAAGCTAAGAGTTATGTAATCATAACAAAGAGTTATCTAGGGGTCATTGAAGAGGGAATTGGAACATTTTCATGCTCCATTGGTTCCCATACCCGCTTTTTCTATTGTTGGATTCTTACCGGGGAATATTACTAAGGAGAATAAACTTATGCGGTTTCATCCGGACCCTGTCCGGAATTTAATCCTGAATATTTTTTGAAATCTCACACGATATTTGGATTGAATTCATTCGTCTCCTGTTCGGGTTTTATTTGGAATTCCAAAGAATATCTTGTCACAAAACCCGGATAGGATCCAGATGGATTTGTATAAATAATCACCGCAAAACCCGTATACGCGCCCGGATACACCCGGATAGAATCCCGGAAATTTCATCCAGGTTTTAGTCGGATTATCATCTGCTTTACTATCCGGGTTTTTTTACCAGGAATTTCATGAATTTTCAGGTTGTAGTTCCAATTGACAGATTCTCAGAACATTTGTAACGAAGTATTGTATCCGCAATATGTACACTGTAAAACATACTCGGATTGTCCTTCCCACATAGCACAAATGTCTCAGTAATATCTCTAGAATGTTCTGACGATATTAAAATGTCTCCAGAACATTGCAGAATATTCTGGAGATGTTACTGGGACATTTGTGCTATGTGGGTTATACACATGGTATATGAATTTTTCTACCTTCGTATGGGGAATGAATTTTCTTTCCTATGCACAGGAATTTTCATATGAAAACATGAAAATTCATAATTCCTTAGCATTTTTCCACACATCGATGATGAGAAATTCACAGTAAATTCACAGGATTTTTTCTATACAGTGTATACGTTGATAACTTCCTATAAATGTATATGAAGTTTTCCATAAAAACTTCTTGCAGTTGCGAGACAGTTTTCCTTTCACTAGGATAGTGGAAAATTATCATATGAGCGTAAGTGAAATGAAACATACGTAATATGCTGCGACGTTTTTATACAGTGTCCCAACATCGAAGTGAAGTCGTTGATTGATCAGAGCCCGGGTTATGATATCATGGGGATAAAGTTTTGAAGTTCCACCATACTGATTCACTAAATATGACATTATAGCACGGCTGTAATCAGAGTGAATAGATGATCAAAATTGAATTGATAATCATTGATTTGATTTCAATGAACATTTCATACACTGTAAAAAAATTTCACCGGAAAATTCCAGTACATGTACTGGAAGTCATTAACCTGTACATGTACCGGAAAATTTCAGCACATTTGTACTGCAAAAATTCAGTGCAAACGTTATGGAATTTCCGCATCAAAACTGGAAATTTTCTGAGCCTCGGTACTGGAATTTTTCAGTACACGAGCTGGACTTTTCCAGGACATGTACTGGAAAATTAATGCTGAAAATATCCATGAAAATTGAAAAAAAATTGCTCACGCAAAGTGATTTTGCAGGGTCCTTGTGTTCCAAGATGATTGAGAAACTTTTGATCGTTCATTTGGATGGACAGAAACTCATGTCTACCTAACAGGATTTGAACCCACACTTTTCTACCTGCCTACCAACTGAAACCTAAGACCTAACCGATGAGCTATAGCGCGACATGTTGGAAGGCCAGCTTGGGTTACTACATATGCTTCATATCTAGAACACAAGAGGATGAGTCTTGGAAAAACCTCATATATCAATTTCATTGGCTACAATTACAATTATTATTCAAAATCTCAATCAGGAAATTTTTAATATAAAGACTTGAAATTTTTCCTGCCAGAAATGACGAAGTCCAATAGAAGTGGAAAATTCCATCACACGACCTGAAAATTGCAGTTCAAAACCTGTATAATTCAATTGCATAGTAACTGGAAAATTCCATCACAAAACCTGAGAATTGCAGTTAAAAACCTGTATAATTCCAGTATACCAACGATTAGGTTTTTTTTTCTAAATTCCAAATTTTTTCTCAAGTCCTTTTTGAGGGAATATTTTTTTTTGGTGCACAAGAACTATAAAATTGTAGTACGAGCCGGTAAAATTTTCGCGAAATCATGGCAAAATTTCAGTACATCATCTCAAACTTGAAAATTCCAGTACAATGACTGAATTTTCAGTTATGCTTGGTAAATTTTCAGTAACGTAACAACAAAATCTCTGTACATGTACTGGAATATCCATATTCCAGTACTAGCACTGGAAATTTCCAGTCCAGTTGCACAGTAAATTTCCAGTTTTTTTTTACAGTGTATCCCTGAAATTTTCAATAATTTCGATTCAGGATTCGCAAAGTTATCCACAATTCTACGTACACGGAAAAAATTAGTGATCCAAATTCTCGTTGACTAGTATGTCACTTTGGAACGGAGCACAAGTTCAAGAAGAATGCGTACACTGGATTTTAATAATTCGTTGCCTCTTTCCATTATTTCGATGATTAAAATGGAAAGTGAATTCCATTGGTGAAACAATGAACAAAGTCGACGATTTATTCAAATCCAATGTACGAATTTTTCTCAAATCTGTGCTCCGTCCAAAAGTGACATACTGGTCAACGAAAATTTGGATCACTAATTTTTTCCGTGTGCGTATACATCTCAGAAACGGAGAAAGATGTCGGAAAATAAAGAAAGTCTCTGGTGATTCCAGTGAACCTAGTTGAAGAAACCTATTGAATCTCGTCCAATGTTCTGGTTGAAGCCAATTTGAGAATTTTCCATTAGATTTCATGATTTTTAGATTCAATGAGCTACTTCAATGGAAAACTCATTAAATCTCGTCAAATCTTATTGAAACCTGGATAAGGTTCTTGCCCAATCTTATATTTTATTTGATTTGAGGCAATTTCATGGGTTTCCCTAACCAGAGAGTACGAGCGGCTAGAAATGCTAAAAATATTATTGGAAGTTTCGAGTATGCTCTATGAACATGCACGTCGTTTCTTTAGTAACAGCAGAATTGTGTATGTATATTAGGGTGGTCGTTAAGAATTAAATTTCTTGAGGCACCCCCTAAAAAGCTTCTTTTTGATGAAAAAACACTGGGAAAATTTTTTATAATTTTTTCAAGTCAAGACGATTCAAGTTAATTTTTGGGTATAATCATGTTTTTTCATGAAATTTCTTGTTAAGGGTATTGTAAAAATTATTTTGAGATTGAAAAAGTTTTAACAATGAAATACCTTCAGTATTATCATTCTCAGTGATGAATTTCAAATTATAGTTTTAGAAAAAGTTTAAAATTCTTCGCGATTTAAGCTTATCTTTGAATTTTTATTATATTTCTAGTTTTCTATACGTCTGTAAGCATTGTTCGGAATATTTATTGTTATTTTCATTAACTATCGTATTTTTATGAATTTGGGTTCTCTGATTGTTCATATTTTGTATGAAATTGTATTTATTATTAAAAATCCTCAATCAAACATGATTATACCCAAAAATTAACTTGAATCGTCTTGAGGCACGTGTTGTCTTGACTTAAAAAAATTATAAAAAATTTTCCCAGTGTTTTTTCATCAAAAGGAAGCTTTTTAGGGGGCGCCTCAATAAATTTAATTTTTCACGACCACCCTAATGTATATATATAGTGAGGGAGAGGGAGGGAAATGTTCGGTCAATTATCCACAAAGTGCCGCGAGGAAATTGTTTCGATAACTCAAATTGTACAAATGGGACTAAATAGGCGTAAATTCCGAATACACAAACTGAAATGAATATTTCTCCTCTAACCCTAGAACACCCACTGGGGTATTTTTGTAGCCCGAGGTAGGTGAAGTAAGTATTGCTGCATATTGACCCAGGATCTGACCTCAATTCTGTTTAGAGTTCTAAAAGAGGGAAGAGTTGATTAAAAGCCTCAATTTGCCTTTTTATGGCGACTGATAACAACGCGAAGTAAGCGTGGGGTACGAAATTACCCCGATTGTGTGAAAATTCATACTTTAAAATTTGAAGGAAAATCTTAGGCTTTGCAGCAGTTTTTGCGTAATTCAAGTTCCATGTCATCATTATTATTTTTATGTAAAAAAAAAAGTATGAATTGTTTTTGTTACCAATGTAACTGATTGTTCCTATTTATGCGGTGAATGCGGATAAAAAGACTGAAAGGAATCGACAAAAGGTTTTGTTCTACATTCATCAGTATTATTCTACCAATGACAATTGTGATAAATTGTATTTTTACATGAATGAATGTTTTCATAACATTCGCATTGACTTTCATCCTTTTTTGAGGATCACCAATTTTCCAACTTTCTTGTTCTCAAATTAATGTATTTAAAAAAAAATCAATAAAAATCATGTTTTATCCGTGTTCTAGATAATTGTTTCAAGTTCCCAAATGTTCTCGGATATTTGAAATCGGATGGAAATTCGAAAAGCTACGGTCATTTTTTGGAGACAAGTAAATATGCTATTTTTTGCGATTTTTTCTCGCTTTGAATTAATAGTTTGCAATTTCTTCATGAAATTTTTGAATTGAGATTCATACTGTTGTCATGGTCTTGAAAAAACAAAGATATTGATGTGCTGTAAAATTCATTTTCTATGATGAATATTTGCTGAAATCGCGTTCAAAGGCGTGGGCTAGAAAAACACCCCAGTGTTGTGTTCACAATCAAAGAAAATAAGTGCTATGTGCTAAGGTTGATTTACATATGCATATCGCGTATGCTAACTCGTTTCTATTTCTAAAAATTGGATCATCAAAACAACTTCCACGTGGCACTTCTGATCCCGCTCTTCCTAATGAAGTTCACATCTCTAGTGTATACATCTCTAGATATATTATGAACGTATATAAGCACATATATCAGGTTCAGGTACTACTTGAATTTCTGTTGATCCACTGTTAGAAAAATCTGTCTCTAACTTAACAATACTATTATGAAGTTTTTTACATAAACATTTTATTGAATTTCATATGGAATTTTCTATGAAATTTCCTAAAAAATTTCGTATGAAATTTAAAAAAATGTTTATGTAAAAAACTTCATGATATTATTGTCAAGTTTAAGACAGATTTTTCTAACAGTGCAGGATTGCAAGACGATATCAAACTCATACGCGAGCGTGATATCGTGTTATCCGCAAGCAAATGGCAAGTCATAGTATCATTTGCTAGCAAAACACTGGCAAACTACGCGCATGAAGATGTAGCTTTCGAAAGTCGAAATTTGCGCGCACAAAGCATGTCCTGGCAGATGGATCGCGAATAAACATCCCGTTATTCATCGAAAAATTTGTCATTTCGAAGTTCAGTGGGCATCAAACCGTCGTTTGACATGTGCACTCGTTTCGAAATAATTGATGTAATGGTTGTTTTCCGCGTCGAGCGTTGAGGGAATCTTCGCTTCGAAAAGCTGACCCTAAACTTCCCTCTATACTCGCACTTCCATTTCTCGCAAAATGATTCCATATTTTTTTGATCCAATAATACGTTACACAAAACCACTGATGGATGAGATAATTATTGTCTGTGGTTAACAACACCACGGTGGACACGACTTTGTGTTTACCGAATATCGAACTCTTGGCAACGTTTCAATATTCCACCGAACATCGAGTCTTGCCATAAATGTTGCCAACTTTTTGACGTAACGAATCCGTCACCATTCGAACAAAAATCCAATACAGTCCAATTTATCTTATCAAAAAAATACATCTATCAATCTTTTGCCACTTTTTCCTTCGATTTAGTTGGTTTTTGTAATTCTCATGGAGAGAGTGAGAAGAAATCGTTTGAAAATTCAACATTCCTCTGTGAGAATCAAGGAAATTCCACGAAGAAATGTTAGGTCAGTTATCCACAAAAGGGATTCTAATTACGATATTTAAGACAATGTATGTTACTTCTTGAATTACCATGAGAAGAAACTAGTAATTTTAGGATATGTGAAGCGCGACTGAACTTGGTGTTTGGTCCTGTAATAGAAACATGCGAATTACAGTGGGTTTGAAAACAAAGGAGTTTCCCGTGAATGAACATATATACTTGTATATACATGTTGATTCGGTTGAAGATTTCATTTCTGAAAATTACACGGAGAGAAGGTATATTCCACGTGCTATGAAATGTCGACTCTTTAATGGAATTCAATAATCCGTACAAATAATTGAAAATTCTCTTTTCTCCGCTTATCTAGGAATATGTAGAATTCTGTGACAACGGGATCAAAATTAGAGAAAGAAACATCTTCCTAAGGGTGAAAGAATTTTCCTGACAAAGCGTAAAATAGCATAACAAATGTGAATATAATGTATAAAATATGTATAAGTTCTCCTTTGACACCTGGAATTCGTAATAAAATACTGATATCTGAATCACGAGACGTCTCATGAGCATTATACATCATATAACGTAGTTTGCTTGCTCTTGTGAACTTCAGATTTCATTTCGAGTTATCTTTTTCTTTTTTCTCACGATCTTAGTTTTTCTAAAAACTAATTGAAGGAAAAAGAAGAATCTTTACTGTTTTCTTTGATTTTAGGACAGTAAATTATCACGAATTGGAGAAGAAGAGAATGTATGGTTTCTCATATTTTCATTCGAGAAAGGATTTCCCAAAACTTACGATCGACAAACCTTTCAGTAAGTTTCAAATCCCCGTCAACCAGTAGAGGAATAGTTTTCTGTGGGCTCAACTAGAAACAAAAATTCATTGTTGGAAACTTTGCATTAAAAAACAAATGTTATTTGCAATGTTATTACAGTCACCTGTTCATATTCCGGTGTTAGGTGTTCACCGCTGGATAAATCAACCATTTTCAAGTTTAATGGTATATTGATTGCCTCTGCAGTTAATAAGACCGCGCGACATGGTGCGCTCATTGGCATGTAGTATAAGTCTGGCGCCATGAATACTTCTTCACTAAAATCAATATAAATGAAATGTGGTAGGAGTTTTTCAATCGGATATGATATCGTAGGACGTTCGGTAAATAATATCGATGACCTATTAGTGAATAATATATTAATTCAACGAGATAACGCTTAGGTCGCGTATAATTCAAGTTTATTGACGTGAATGTTTCTTCATTAAAATCAATGGAAATTAAATTTAGGGGTTTTTGATTGGTGGTTATAACATCCCCGAGAGAACACAAACCTCCAAGAAGGTTCAAGGAACACTTGCAAATGTCCAGGAACATTCAATAAACATCCCTAAAGGTTTGTGTTCTTTGGAGGGAATTTGAATTCAAATAGAAACCTTGTGGAATTTGGAAACCAAAATATTATTTGAAGATTTGAAATTTTGTATTCAATACTTTCATTAAAGATTTTGTTGAATAGTATTTGTTATTTAAATTCCTTAGTAGAAATGCCCTCCCGAGTCAAAAAATTGTAATACTTCTTAACGCCTAATCAACTCCGTGATACGCAACGATCTAGAATTGAATCAGGTCGAAAAAAGGTTAACATTAGGTTGAATGAGAATGTTAAAAGCAAGATCAGGTTGAGAACAGGGTGACATCAGGGCGAAAAATGAAATCAAATTTGATTCACTCTGTAATACGCAACGAATCAGCGCTAAATCAGGTTTCACTTTTTGACTCGGGCTAGGCATCCATGAGTTTTGTAACGCTCATGCTAGTGAAATACTAGACACTCATACTTGCAAATATTTGGTAAGGGATTCGCAAGTGTCTAGTATCTTCGCCTGAGCGTTTCTGCTAGGGTTTTTGAACAATCGTTCGTGAAGAATTAGCTTACCGTACTTCGATGATTTTAAATATCGAAACGAATTTTTACAGTACGAATAACCAACAGTTCAAAGTGATGAAACTCTCATTTAAATTTATCAAAGGTACGAACAGGTTCACAGATACGCGTGAACTGACTTCGACGATGAAGGTATTCAATCGATATGACAACTACTACTAACTATATTTTATCAAAGAAATATTCTATAGTCTAGGTTTCGATCGACGATACGCATTTGCGATGAAATACCAACTATTCGTGGGGTTCAATCCAATGCTGCATAAATTATCGAATCTTCAATGAATCAATAATGAGTGTCCTCGTTCGATCATTGTAATACCCCAATTATTATTATAAAACGTTGGTGAACCCTGAAACGACTATCGACAAGTTCATTGAAGGTAAAATATTGATAATCGATGAATTTTATGCGAGAGCTAAAAGTGCATCTCAATGTTGCATCAACGTTGAATCGATCTAAGCATAATCCAGTACAAAATCATGAGTTCAATTATTTTTTCCGACAATAAACTCGTATAATCTCTCATAAATGTTTGATGCTTTTCTTTTATATTCAAGTCCAGAAGACAAGATCTCAGGATAATTGATTCTGGTACACTGAAGTGGACGAAACATGGGGCGTGAAAGGGATCAGTATTAACGACCTTCAAGGGTTTAGTCTGTGAATCCAAGAGGGAAAGACCTTTAGGCGAGCTAAGACGAAGTCGAAACGATTATATTAGATTTGACTTGAGGAAATCAGTAAGATAGAGACATAGCAATTGATTTAGTCTGGCTTAAACGAAGATTGAATGATGATTTTCCGTTTTCGAATTTCTATTCAAACTCAATCCAGTGGAATTTTCGAAAACATCGAGTGAAATTCCCCTTTCATTTCAATCGATATACGCAGCGTTGAACGTGAATTTGAACGTAACGTAAACGTACCGCAACGTCTTCTCGTTTTATCAAAAATAGTCCATTCCCTGACCCTCGAGGACTGGCAGTTACGTAGTAATTATCGTCATTATCAAGTGTTGGTTAAAAAGACCTTCTAAACGAGTTCATAATTATGAAAGGGTGGTTGTCGTGCAATATCATATCACAAGTACAGCGAGAACAACTTTCTCGTAACGAGAACACGGAGTTGCTTGATTTGAATATTCGTTTCTAATTTTCAGAAGAAGGAAAATAAAAAGAAAATACACAGGGGTAAATTACGGTCGAACTTTCGAGATTCAATATCATGTCATATTACGGAAGATCGATGTAGTTAATTGGAATATTAATGAAATGGTACATCACCTCACGATGTCTATACAGATGAATCAATATTATTTATTCAATCGCTCTTTGATCAGTAACGCAATGTCATTCAGGAATCATATCTCAAATACGTATCATAAATATCCTTCTCGAGAATAAACTTTTTCAATATATGAAATGAAATTTCTGAGTTGTGCATGTTAATGTTTATTGAAGAGCGACGGTAGCTGCTTCTACAGATTTTTATTGAAATTGTGAAAATGGAGGAATCGTTTGAATACTGAAAAATAGGTTGATCAAACATTGAGAGAGGGAACAATTCGAGTGGAAAAAATTATGAGGAAAAGAAAGGATTTATATTCATTAAATTCTGATTTATATTGCTCATCTCTTACTGCATTGATCATTCAATCTCGTTCGGAGGACGATGATCATTCGATCAGCAAAAATTGAGTTACATTCGTGATATTTGATTCTCCTAAAAGATATATCACTCGTGAACTGAATGGTGTTGAAAATTTTCATCAACTTCGCGAAGAGTTGCGAGTTTTTAAATCACCGAAGCTCTTACTAGCCTTCTAGTCTAGTTATGACGATTCACTTACCTCCGTCGCATTACCTTAGGCTATTACAGTATCTCTTCGCTTCTCCACTTTCTGCAATAACCTTCCAGGTATGTTGTCCAGTCGTTTCCCGGTTTCATCTTCTTATTTTCTCTACTCTGTAACATCTCAGGATATTCTAGAGATCCCTTTATTCTTTCGTAAGGAACATATCCCATACAACAAAAGTTGCTGTGCAACCATTGCTCTTATGTTGTTTCTTAAATTTACGCGAATTTGCTAGAAATTTGCTACGCACGTGATTAAAAGTTCCATCAACTTCCCAGCAACACGACAACAATTTAAGCCCAAATCCCAGATTCACAGCATATTGTTGCGCATTTGGCGACGCAACGTCCCTGCAAATCGCTTCAAACTGTTGTTGAACGTTTTCAACAATTTGCCGCATATTTGCTTAGCACTTTGCTGTTAGGGATGTGTTTTAATGTTGACTGAAGTTTCAGTATTCTCGAGAGTATTCAAGCTTCAGGAGAAGCGGGTGAAATTTTCCGCTGACTGTTTTCATAAATTATCTGATAAATTGAAATCGATAATAAATGAAAACATACTTAAGATTGAACTCCAAATACAATTTTGGGTTTCTTCAAGGTTCTCAGGTAGGGCAGTACCGACACCCTATGATTCTCACTAACTAACAATAGCAGGGAATAATGCAGGGATATTTACTTCAAAAGGTTGTTGTGAAACCAAACACAGTCCGAGTATGAAGTTGTTCAATTATTATTATAACAGTTACACACGGAGAAAATCTAACTCGAGTGACCCACGTTCCGTACATTGATCATCAGTGTGCGAGAGAAGATGAAATAAAACTCTGCTGGCTAATATGCGTCCATCGATTATCAATGACCGCACATTGATGACCATTGTGCGTATCATTGGTAACTGATGTACACACATTAGCTAGCAGTGTTTTATTTTTCTTCCTCGCACAATGATGAAGTGTGAACGACGTTGAAGTTTTTACCCTAATGAGGAATGTCAAAAGATAATTGTGGACCCTCGATTCGTTTTGTTAAAGTAGATGATATCTTTCCGGATAGTATATATTCTTTCTATGAGTTATGAAAGTACTTTCTCTATGATTAACCTAACAGCACAATGTGTCTCTGGAACGTTTTCCAAACGATCAGGAAACTTCTCCTACAAAATGTTTAGCAAAATGATTAGTGCTAAGATACATATCAAAGACGTTGTTGAAACGCCACGGTCGTCCGACACCTCATAATCAAACAAATAGAACGACACACTGAAAGACTACCAGACAAATAAACAGACATGGGACCAAAATTGTTTCCTGAGATCGGAGAAACATTTTGATCTCACATTTTGAGAACTTATTTCCACAAATTTTCATCTTCTTTTCTTGACGTGCAAAAACGATCACAAAGATTCCTGTCATCTTGTAATGAAGAAATAATGAATCAACTATTACTTGAAACGTTTTTGTGAGGCTTGGTGTTGATATTCTCATGAAGATTTAACGTACAAGGTATCGAAGTGTTCATTTTCACCTCCGAAACATAGAAGAATATATATGTGGCGGTACTGTACGACACTTTTCGAAAAGCTCAATATTTGGGCTTCCTAATTTTCATGTTTAATCTGTATTTGATGTCGACTTCTAGGAAGATGTCTAATACACACTGTTAGAAAAATCTGTTTGGAATTTAATGTGAAAAGTTTGGAAGCAATTAACACACACAATTGTGCATTAATTTTCAAACATTTTTGTATCCCCAAAATAATAGACAGAATTTTGAAATTCAAGCCACAACATTATAAAAATTGATGTAAAAAAATGCATGAATTTTCAACACTATATTACTTAATTTCCAAAATTCCTCCCAAATGTTTCATCATGTTATGGTGTGAAATTAATACAAAAAATTCTGAAAATCAAAATAAAAATATGAATGAATTATTAGAATCGCGTGATTTGATTTTACGATGAATTTTCAACACCACATTATTTAATTTAAAAAATCCCTCCTGAATACTTCATCATGTTTTGTTAAAAAATTAATACAAAAAATTCTGAAAATGAAAATACATATTTGAGCGAATTATTAGAACTGCGTGATTTGATTTCACAATTAGTGATGTTGATTTTACAACAAGTAATTTTCCCTACAAAAATTCACATCGAAAGAGTAGACCACGATTGTCCCGAAATTTCCTGATTTATTGAAAACTAGTACTTTCTAATCATTTCTCAAAATCTACTAGTTTTCAACAGATCGGGGAATTTCAGGTTCACACACTTTCGGGATAATCGCATATATCGGGATATGGATTTTCATAAACTGTGGTGAATATCAGAAACTTTGTTTGAAATTTGAGGAATATGTGATTGATTTTCCAATATTCAAATAAATACAGAAATTCAATATCTACAGTTATGAATTTTCACAAACTGTTATGAATTTCAAAACTTTTGTTGGAAGTTCATGAAATATGTGATTGATTTTTCAACATCCAAATGTGGAATACAATTCATATAGCGCCCTTGAAAATTAATGTACTTTTTTCAATGAACGTATATTAAATTCACAAACATTTTCAACAGTGCAGATATCTAATCAGTGATATTAGAGGTAACTCATCATCATCCTCAATTCAGGATTTTCCTAATCTAATTGAACTTACACAAAATACCCCAAAGATGTCGGTACTGGACGACTCTCCTCTATTGGGAAATGAGATTACAACAATTTTTTGACAGTCAGAAGCTATCAATTTCAAAATTAATAACCCTTTTATACTCGCCGGAAAACAGCAAAAGACTGAAACTTATATTCAGAGTCTAATCCTATTTGTCAACTTCATTATTATTTAATAAAAATTTGCGTTAAACACATACTTTGAGAAAAAAATTGGCACAAAATTTGACTTCCCAGCCAGCACCTCTTGAATAGTTCTTATTATGCTAATCAATATGTATTCATCATGAATATTTTGAATTCCAAAATGAAAACGTATTGAATGTCCGGAGAATTCAATACGAAATCTCGATATGAGTTCTTTCTGAACATGAAGTTGTTCATTAAGAGTTCATTTTGGATTCAAAATATTCATAATGAATACACATTGATTAGCATAACGGGAACTCGTGTGCTGTGTGGGATGTTTCTTTTGACGCTTGAGTGCCTTCAATGAAGAGTGTTTTATTTTTTCCGTTGCGCTCTTCCAATTTCACATAAATATTTTCAAGATCAATCACAGTTTTTACTTCCAAGAAGTTAATTCGATGTCACGAATGGTGTTTCTTTGAAGTATAGGCTAGCATGTGGTGAGAAAATCATGATGCATGTATGGGATGTGCTGAATGTACGATAATCAAGAGATTGGCGGAAGATGGACGGGGATAGAGGGTTTCATCGAACCAGTCTGCGGTGATGATTGCTATCGGTTTCTGCACCATCCAGGTGAGAATCACTCGAAATACTCGCTCTATCTATTATCAGAAATTGTGTACATATGGCAAGAATTTCGAGTGGTTTCTATTGAAATGACGTAGGAAGCTATTTATAATTATGATCATACAATTATTGATAACCTCTGACTGATGTGTATCACCTAATGAATTGAAATGGCATTTTAGATATATCAAAAGGGTGGTTCTGAGAACGAATTCGTGTTTCATCGATAAGTAAAAATTATATACAAATGTTATTTTTACGAAATTCTTAAGCTTCAGACAAGGGAAAAATTTATTGAAAGGCACACGGGAAAAAGTCCCATTCAATTTCTACATTGGTTGTTGTTAACTTAACATAACTTCTCACGTAAATGCAATTGGAGTAAAATTTACATTTGAACCAATGTTATATTTACATTGCTACCGAAGTAAAAATGAGTAGTGTTGCTGTGAAGTAAGTTTAGTGATAACAATGTAAATCTCATAGAAAGATCTCACGAAAAAACACGAAAAAAATCTCACGAAGGAAAATATGTATACACTGAGAAAAGAAAGTTGTAAAATTGTATTGAGACAAGAATGTATTGTCTTGAATACTGCCAAGAATATATTTTCTTGATTCAAGTACATTTTCATTTCAATTCAAAATCATTTGCTTCAATTGAGCAAATATTTGTTGAGTTCAAATGAAAATGTACTCAATACAATTTTTCCCTCAGTGTATGGTAAAATCCGCAATATAAGAATTGTCAACATTTTATTGCTGGTTATGCAATAATACAGCACATTGTTTCGTTAACAAAAATTGTATTGCCGAAAATTACTGGTTAAAATAACATTATGAGTTGCCATCCCAACTCACAACAAACATTGTTGATTTGACAAAAAAATATCAAGCAGCGACAACAATAAGTATCACAGAATTCACAAAACAAATTGTTGTACCAAAATCCATTTATTGTCGAAACAGTTATACATTCTGAACGTATAAAGCGATATAAATATAGTATTCCCGTGAGAAATGAATTTTTATTCACTTCAGGAGACAGTTGAAAATGATATCCAAGTGCTATACATTCTCCCACAAACCCTTCTTCGATGAAGTTTTTCTTGAATACACAAACATAAAAATCAATCCCAATTTCTGATTGATTGATAAACCTTACATGACTTTAACGAACAAATTTGACGAGTTTCATCCGTTTCTGGAAAAATTCCTGTGATTCAAATCCTGATTCATTTATTCAATATGCACAATTTTATGTTTGAGTTGAATATATTTTCATCGTCAACTCTGAACAAAGTCGAGGATCACCATAGGTGGTAATTTTGGTACTCAGTTGTTATCTTGGAGATCTGCTGATGTAATAAAAGCACTGTTTCCCATTCGGAGGACCCGGGTTCGAATCTCTGGAACTCACAATTGCCTTTCCTTCACATATGAATCAAACCACATCGTAATAGAATGTTTGTAAGGATAAATTCGGATGAGGAATTTTTTTCCTCAGTTAAAAGTAATATTTTCCAAAATAGGTAAATATAAATTATTGATATAGCCACATGATATTGCAAAATTGAATATTTGAGTTGTTAATAATGTTGACAATATAATATTTTTGTGTTTAGCAATAGTGACGGTCATATTTTTACGATATTCATTGTGAGTTGATATATAACAATATTATTGTTAGTTTTTTTCTCCGTGTAGGCATTTTTTCCGTGCAATATTTTGAGTTTTCGAGGAATTTTTCGGGAATTTAAAAACAATTCACCTCACAAGAATCTTTATAACGTGGACGGGTAATTCAAATATAAACAATATATGCTTCATATATTAGTTTTACTTTTGAGGTGATACCAACGACTCCTGAAGATGCAACCAGACCCCATTGGTTAGAAAAGGACACGACAAGAATTATTCTGACAAATTATTCGAAAACGAAGGAATGGAATCGAAATATCTCTCTGTACAGATCTTTTTCAATCAATAAAGATGGTCTGTGTACAGAGGTATATTTTCCTTTCCTTGTTTGATTTTCGTTTAATTTGTCAGAAAAGATTTTGCTCGAGTTGCATCGTCAGGGACCGCTGGTATCCCTATAATGCGTGAATGGAATGAGTTCTGAAGTGAAATGAAGAAGGTTTGTGAAGTAAAATGTTTTTTCCCAGAGGAAAAATTTAGATGTTGCTGAAGTTCAAATCGTTTATTGAAACGAATTTGTACTCGAACTCGATTAGAAATCTAATAAAGCAAATCTCAGAGCCTAACTTCCCAGATAGCAATTTAATCCTGCTGCAATGTTGTCAGGCAAGCTTGTGACAAAGTTGACATAAGCTTCCTAATTGACACAAAACAATTCATGCTGCAGAAAATCAAATTTTACTACACATTTTAGTCGCATTTCCCAGCATGACAAATTGTAATACTTTTTAAAGCCTGATCAACTTCGTAATACACAACGATCCAGTGTTCAATCAAGTCGAAAGAAGGTTAACATCAGGTCGAATGAGAAGTTTGAAAAGAAGAAAACAGGTTGAAAACAGGGTGAGATCAGAGTGAGAAATGGAATCAAACCTGATTCGCTCCGTAATACGCAGCGAATCAGAGATAAATCAGGTTTCACTCTTTGACTCGGAAGTATGAATCATTTTCGAAATAGTGGGAGTACTGAAATTCAAAAGGAAAGAAATGGTGAGAAAAATCATTCTGAATCCGATGATTCATGAGATAAAACAGGAACCCTGATACAAGCTGATGATTTCTAGTAGCTGGACATTTTGACTTCCCGTTGCATGCTTTTTTCTCAATTTTTCGGAGGTTTTGCCTGCTTCTCCTTTGGGATTCCATCGCAATCTCACACATGACATCATCATCAGTCGGAATGGAGGTCCAGCCTCGTGGAATGGCGGTTTTACGTGGTGGAGTTTGAGATAGTGTCTGAATCGATTCAAGTACTTGTTCAAAGGACATTTGGAGGGTCGTAAATTGATAGTATCCATGCTGGAGCATTGTCCACTCAACATTGTGTCTTTACATTGACATATTCACGTTTTGAAATTATGACGAATGTGAAAAATGGAAGTCCGAGTAAAAAACACTGTTGGCGGTCCGAGTTGGAACACAGCATCTCTTTTAGTTTCGAATTGAGTATCTCAAAACTTGAAGAATCAATTACTAAAATGGACATATCCGCAGATAGAGTGGTAAACACTGATGTGAAAATATTCACCACTTTATCCGAATGGATAATAAAACACACCGCTTTGACGGATTTTTTAACATACAAAATTTTTTGTATCAAAAATGCTGAAAAGGAGTCTGCCAAAGAGATCCATACAAATTCATATTTATGAACCTATTGGTGAATGATGCATTTAGAGATGCATCGGGTAAACTGATTGAGTCTGAAGTCTTCAAAAAACATAAGGGGTCCGATTTTGAACATGATCCGAAATGGACCACTTTCCCCTACAGGATGATTGAATATTTATTTGACTGGGAGAAATTGGTCTTCCAGTATGTTGGTCTGAAAAAAATGAAGAAACTCTGGGAAAAGTTTGCACACACTGAAAAAAAGGATTTAGTTTTGATTTAGGATTGAATATGAAACAGCTAGGAGATTCAGCTACTCTAAACAAAAATTTAGTTGAACTGAATAAATTTTATTTGTCACAGCTCAATTTTTTCTTTGCATTATCGAATAAACTGTTTTATTCATATTTCAGAGAACTAGACTTTTATTTACGCCAACTAAAATTTAGCTGGGTCAACTAAATTTTAGTTATCGCAGCTTGGTGCCTTCCTCTAGGTGCAGAATGTCCAAAATTTATTAGATTTTTCATGAAAATTTCAGAGATTCTTAGAGTTTGTCAGGATTTTTCAGATTTTCGCAAAGAGAATGCGATGTTTTCCGGAGTGCTTTGGGCCAGAATGTAGAGTCGGCTGTGCTTGGACTTGATGTTTGTTATTGTTCATAGAGCTTTCATGAAAAATAAATATTCACTGTTAAAAAAGATCGGAATTTTCTGGTACCGAGGAACTGGGAAATTTCTGTCCATGACGAATTCTTCAGCTTATGTACAAGAACATGTTTTGTATTATGCCCCCATTTTTCCGTATTTTACATGAAAACTCATGTTTTTCACTTCAATTTTACAGTATAAATACAAGAATCCTCTGATACGTGTACTGAAATTTTCATGATTCGAATGTAATTTTTCAGTACAAATGTACAGAATAATTACTTCCAGTGCGGTACTGAAATTCTCCCGAAGTGTTTTCTTACAGTGTTGGTATAAGAATCCATCTAAACAAGCAATCGAAGTCAACGAGAACAAATCACGTCCGTATAACTCCGGAAATCCAATTTCCCGCTCATTGAATTTTTTACCAAGTTTATGAACAACAAATTCAATCATCTTGCACCAGTCCAAACAATATTTCGTAGGATAATACTTGCTTAAAGAATCTCATTGAATCCGATGTAGAAAACTGATTTAAATCCATTGAGAATGAATTTTGATTGGGTTGGAATCGATTTTCTGCATCGAAATCAATGAGAACCAATCGGTCCAATGAGATTCTTTAAGCAGGGATGGCTCATTCCTTTTTTTATGATGTTGACATGCATAGAAAAACGGTGACCCAAAGCATTTGCCTTGAGCCAAATGACAATTGATTCTCAAGCCAAATCTATACACATAAATTTTTTGCAAAATCAAACCGAAAACTTTCCAAATGAAGCTGAAGAGTTATACTTTTATTCTAGATTATTCATTTTCTTATCCTTCATTGTTCACTGGGCAAAAAGAATAGGAATTGGAAAATTGTTTAAGGCTGCATTTTAATTGCATCTTCTGGTAATCAAATCGTTTGAAACCAAGCAATAATTTGTACGCCCTGTCTCTCTCTCTCTACTAAGATACACTTCAACTTTTAATTTTAATACCATTTTAATTCTTTTCACTTGGATAAACATTTATAACAACAACGACAATAGTAACTAAAGATTTGAAAAATCGGAATGGATTATTTTTATAATACCGATTAAACAGGCTATCGAGACTGCACAAATCTATCTTTTTTAAAAAATTTACAAAATTGTGCTATTCTGTACACGGGAAGGAAAGGAATTGTTGCAGCAGCTACTTGAATAGTCGATTTTCGACCATCTACTCAAGTAGATAGAACAAGTAATACGTTAGCTGCCTTAATCAACTAACTCAAAATACCTCAGGTATTTACGTTAGTTGGTACAACTTTCGAGTTAGTTGCGGCAGCTAACGTGTTACTTGTACCGAGTACTAAGTAACTGCAGCACCTAATTAAATTGATAGTCGAAAATCGACTATTCGAGTAGTTGCTGCAATTATTTCTTCTTTTCCATGTACGATTGTGCAACCATCGTTGTGAGGTAATTACCGTTACTCATCGTTGAAACAATGCTGTTATCTAGTTTGGTCATTGTGGACAATTGTTTGAGATAAATACTTATGTAATATTTCATTACATGAGAATATAAATAGCTTATGCGTAGAGTCGGACTTTCACTAAACTCATACACTAAACCGCCCTTGATACTTTGATATACGTTTACTCGCATGCACATCTTTAGGCGAGGTCTTTGAACTCCAATTGGAGTTATGTATGAGAGGTTCTCATTCGAACAAACTTTATACTAGCTCTACTGATACCCGCACAATGAATCGGCAATTTTTCTTCCATATTCAGTAGATGCTGAACAAAGTTTTCAATGAATTCCGATTACTATAATTTCTGAATTTTCCCAAATATCGTGATTCGAAATGATAATTCATACTTGTTTACGATTTAATCGAAGGTACTTGATATATTGTTCTTTCACAGGAAAGAAGTATTTTAACTTTCCTTACAAAAAGCTTGTGTGCGCAACTAGAAAAATTGTTGATATGTTAAAAGTTTTCACGAACTTGAAAACATTTTTGCTATTTCATTTTCATTTCTTCACAAATGTTGTACAGCGTAACGATCTTTGTGAACTCTCAACAAAAATAAGAATCTGTATCAAGTTCTATTCCCGCGATGATGAGACGAAAAACGGAGTTAAAAGGAAAAACTGCACGTTTCCAGAAAGTTTGATGAAGCAATGCGGAGAATTTCATTTTCTTTCAATTTTTTGTTTTACTCGATGGAAAAAGTGAAGGTTAATGATCGAACAATGGTTTATACGATGTATTCTTTTATTGAATTCATCAGAAATTATCTTAAAATTAACATAATTATCAAACAGATTGTATATCATTTCCTGTTGGATTTCATGTTATATTTTGAATGGAATGAAAATTTGATATAACTCATTCCATCAAAAATCAGACATTCAAGTACAAAAAAATGGATAAATCCCATATCAACACATCACATTCAATCAAAAATATATCAATGTATATTTGTTCACTTTTTCTTTGAAAGATTATCGATCAATGCTTTGAAAGCTTTCAAACCTTCTCCGTTGATCTCTTCGTATTTTGGTACCTCGGATTTCATTCTTGAGAGCCATTTGGTGACGTTTTTGTAACTGCTCATATCATATTCCATGAGCTGTAAAAAAATCAAGTATTACGTGGAATCTATGACTATGTGAGAGTCGGAACTTCGTGTTTAACATTCGAATTTTCATATCAAGAGTACAAATTCTCACAGGACGTCTTACCTCGTAGTTGGATATGGTGGGGACGAGGGCGAGGTCAGCAATTGTTAAGGTTTTTCCTGCGGCGTAATTTTCTCCTTCGAGAAATTTATCCAGAAAGGCGAATGCTTGACCGATTTTTTCAAATTTTGCGTCATCTTTTGGTGCTCCAGCAAAGATTTGAGGATACTAAAAATAAATGGAATAATAATTTCTCATGATTCATGAATGATTGATGAACGAATCGATATATTCGAACATTATCTCGTAATTTTTTTTATCAGTGATATCAATTCTCATCCTAGAAAGTCTAGAGAATTCCTTCGAACGTGATAAGCCTTCATTGATATTCGCAATATGCAATCAACATTTGATAGATACTTATTTATTCAATCTTAGAACTTGAAATAATGAGGTGATAGTCTTATGACGTTCAAGCAAACTTTGTTTTAATACAACCGCGATCGAACACCAGGCTTGTGATAAGAACATAAATTTTGTAGACTGATGAGGATTTGAATTTACATATTTAGGCGCTGTATTTCAAGAAATTTCATGTTAAGTTACTCAGCAGTTACGCTTGGAACATAGATACGTATAAATTTTAATAGGGAACGCAATTCTTGGAACTACAATTCCAACTTTTCGAATGACTCCACATAAATCAATTGATAACAGTTCTTTGATAAGTGAAATATGAATATTCTGATACAAATCCATGTGTTTTGAAAAATAGCTGATATGTAATATATTGTTTAAGTTTCCACTGTTTATAGAACCGAGTTTGCAATCGAGTTTGTCTAACAACGAGTTTAATCATTATTTTTCATTGATTTTGAAACACTTTTCTCAATTTGACCTAAATTCGTTCATATTCAATTTCAAATTCGTCGCAGCCACGCAGAGAAAAATTCTTGCTGAAAAAGTGATCTCGAAAAATCTGCTCTGCTAAAATGGCAAAACGGTGGATGTTACAGCAAAAACATTGCCATTTTAGCAAGGTATTTGCTAATTCAGCAAAATTTTCTAGTCGTCTGTATATCTACAAATCCGGATTGCTGAATGGCAAGCGTTTGTTAAAATACCAAGATTTTTAATGTGATAGCAAATTTTTTGCTAATTCAGCAATAAGTTTTGTCGTATTAGCAAAGCAAATTCTCAAGGTTTGTTATTCCAGCAACTTTTTTCCTCTGAGTGAGTGGATGGGTCAGACTTCTGCGATGTTGATACGTGAGAAAAATATTGACACCAATGGATGAATACAATCGATTCGTGTTGAATAGCTATTTGATTTGCAGCGAAAAAAACAGAACAGAAGAGAAAGCAAGTTAAGTGCAAACACAAAATATACTCACGTAATATTCGGCAAACGCCTGGTACATGCTACCCATGTCGAAGTACAACCTCTGATCAACTATAGCGCGCTTTTTCGGATCTTTGGGATACAAAGAATCATTCTTTCCATATTGATTCACTAAGTAGGCCAAAATTGCTCGACTGGAAAAATCGAATGACATGATTTCAATGAATTCTTCAAGGAATTCCGATTGAATTGTGGTAAACTTACCTCTCCCAAAGATAAAATCCATTATCGTCTAAAGTGGGAACAGTGTGTTGTGGATTCATCTGAAAACAAATACAAATCAAGTTCAAATCTCCGATTGCTTGATATTCAATTCATGTATTTATCCACACCCGACTAGAAATTTATACCCTAAATCTTGTTAAATTAACTTCGGTTCTGCTCGGGTTCATTCAAGGGCTGCAACGCCGAGCGATTATCAAAACCCTTACATGAAAATCTCGCATAAATCAGGAATCAATGAAAAATGAGTAAGCAATTCCAAATCAAGATTTTCAAAAATTCAATCAAATTTTATAAAACTTATGAAAGAAGTCTAATTGGTGTTTATAAATGTTGTGTTATATGAAACATTGAATATTTTACTTTCGTTGTATCAACTATGAATTTTGCATAATTTTTCAACACTAAATAATATTTATAATCAATCCATTTCATTTCTGGATATTAAATTTAATAATCCAATTTCTGATACAAAAAGTACAGTGAAACAATTATCTGTTTAAATTTCTATTATTATTCTCATACGGTACGATTTTTAATTCTTCTCTAATTTTCACTCATCTTCTTTTATATCGTTATACCTTGAAAATTGAGAATATAATTGAAGAATTAAATTGAAATATAATTGAAACAAATTATTCATTCAATTCTGAATATAATTCTAAAAAGACTTTGCAGTATTTTTACTTTGTTATTACTCGATCCATCAATTTCAATGGAATTGACGAGCATATTTTAGATGATTTTTCAAAAGGATATATTCAAATTGAACTTCCACTCTGAAATCCGCTTTCAAAGAAGTTTTCAATTCTTATCAACAACTCGAATTTTATATAATTCAATCAAATCTCATTTATAATATTACTTTTGATCTGAATTGAATTCTACTGAGATTTTCCCAATTGTTTTTGCAAATTCATCAGATAAACGACCATTTTTTTGTTGTGATTATGAAAAAAATTTGATTCAATCGTGCACCATTAATTATTTATCAAATTCCTCCAATAAATCAAAATACTGAAAAAATGTTTCATTGCAATAATTACTGTATTCAATAATCATTCAAAATAATCGTATGAAGATACGTTTCAAAATCAGACTCTCAGGAATAAAATGGAAATAAAAGAAATGAAGTATTGAAATGAATAAAAAGAAATTAATTGTAATAGAAATGAAATTCAAATTTTTCATAATATCAATTCCTCATCACTGATAATTTAATCATCGAATTCAATTATTTTTGTCATTCTTAATTTCATTTATTTTTTACTTTTTCACTTCGACTTGACTCATTTATTCACATTTTACCTAATTTCACTTCCTTTTTATCTGTTTTGTATTTTCATTTTTATTTTTCAAATTCAATTTGGCTCTTCTTGAATGTCTGTATAGAGCGATATTTTGATTTTTTTGCTTAATTTTCGAATAAAATGTCAGAATAAATTTGGCTAATGTCCCGGCGCTGGTATCCCCTTGAAATAAAGAATAGAAATCCTTACTTGAATCGAATAACTTGATTCCCATACAGCAAGAATTTTGCTTGGTCTAAAAGATTTCTTTCAGATGTCTAACAGATTTCTTATGCACCTTTCAGTTTTCACTGAAAGAGATCTAAAGACATCTTTTAGATTCCTTGAACGAAGACATCTTAAAGACAGTGAAGACTGTTGCATGAGAAATCTTTTGGACGAAGCAAAATTTTTGCTTGTATGGGTCTTTGCGAAGTACTGACTCAACCTGGTGTTAATTTGTAGTTGGGCAATCTCAAAATTCTCATTCCATTCTCTTCACCTTCATATATAAACCCTTCTGAACAAATTCAAATCTGTTTGAGTGTTCTATCAAGTGGAAAGGTAGGATTCTTTCCAAGAGTATAAAATGTGAAGTGTGTCAGATATAAATCGATCCAGCAAGCGGTATAAAGAATTGAAGAAACTCTGAACTTTGAAGTTCTCATCATAATAATGCGGAGTAATGTAACAGAAAACATCGGTATTTTCAAAAACACTTTCAACTACGATTTCAATGTTGCTTGAAGACGCAGTTCCGGGATAGAAAGCAGAAACCTAGACTTTGCTAGGTGAAAAATATGTTTACGACTCATTGAAAAATACTCAAAATTATCTACAGCTGAATGATTGGATCACGCACGGTCATTCAAAATCACAAGTTTAACTGCTGGAAGATTGTTCGGATCATAAATTCTCAACTTGCACGTTTCCGATATCTTATGGAGATGAGAACCATCAATGGAGCTTGAAATTACAAATACCTATGCTGAAGTTTCCCTTGACATCGCCATCATCTCGAACAAATCACTTTATTGTATATACATAGTATTATGTGAGAATCGCTGAACATATACTTGATGTTATGCAATGAATGACTAATTGATATGACCCGGAGAGTGAGCGGAAATTATGTCCATGTATTCACTTCAGAACGACGTGACGTGAACGACTATACAAGTCACAAGGCAATACAAGTGATCAGTATTAGTGAAGAAATATTGTTGTAGATTCGCGAAATTGGAGAACTATATGTAAGAATAAACATAAAAAAACATGAAAAAAAAGATGAGAGATCATGTTTCGCAGTTACAATGTACATGTACATATTCATGAGATATTCAAAAACCATATTTGTCTGAAATGTTTTCAAACGGATGAAATATATTTGTGGAATCCTCGAAACATTTGATTCAAAGGAGGTGTAACTGATGCTCGATTGAACTCCAACGTTCGATCAATGCATCCAATAGTGCCCTGAAGGTTTCTAAATATTGTTGGTGAAATCAACGGAGAAATCGTGTAAGTCTCACAAAAAAGGATCCCAATTTACATTTTCAATACTTCACTTCGATTAGATTTGTGGAAAAATTTAAGACGTGAAATTCTCATGTTGAAAAAAACATTTTTTGGAACAAAAAATAGGTTTTATTCATCCAATCAGAGCCTTTGTGAGGTACAGACGATAGAGGCGGCCACCAGGGGCTTCAACTTCCATAGGGAACTCATCTGCGGCAGAGTTTTCGATTTCTATATCCCGAGTGAAACAATTCTCAAAATTATATACAATATATATACATAAACTATATTTAATTGTATAAAAATTATATACAATGTTGGAATTTTTGTAATTCGAGGGGGCTCGAGTGCCGAGGACCTTGAAGGATTTTAAAAAGGCTTTTGATTCATTGAATAAATTTAATATCTCTCTGTGAGAACTGTATTATATGTTGTTTTGTTCCGAACAAATTTTATCTCCAATGCTAGAAAAATCTGAGGAGGAAATATAGAGAACAAACTTGAAGAAAAATCTAGAAAAAGATCTTTGAAGATCCTCCGTACGGTTTGATGTGATGAATTCATTAAGAATCATGGAATCAAGTCTTTGATGATGAAACAAAGATAAACGTCTCGATAAAGAAGATAAAAAATAAATGAATGCGGATATGTAGGTGCGGATAATGGTATAGGAAAATATCTACTCTCCTCTAGGAGAATTTGTATATAAAAACAAAATTGATTATCAAGAGATTGATATGTGACATTTGAGGATTGTTTTCTCGGGGCCTTATCCAGTTAAGCAAAAGTTTAAGAATTTCTCTTTAAAATACATCAATGCCAGGATTAAATTTTGCGTTTAGTATTGGTTTATCGAATGTAAATGATCCCAATCAGACTTTGATTACCCGACCTAATTGGACTTCACAGAGGAACAAAAAAGAATGAACATTCGATTTTGTAATTCTGTAGAATTCTACGTCATGAGATTGGTATTTCCCTCCAGGAACACTTAGAAAGTCTCTATCTGAATCTGATCGTGTAACATAATTGAACTTCGTTTCACCTGAAGAAATGTTTGATCAAGGCAAATATCTTTCCATTCCACTGTATTCAACGTCTTTCCCCTCGCATGTTACTGAAAATCCCCATCCAACTTCCTTTAATTTACAGCTGACATTGTTCAGAATGATACAGCACTTCTGAATATAAGAATCGATTAACCGAATAATTCAGTCGCTATAAAAGTTTATAGTGAATTTATTTGGAAATTGAAAGGATTTATCCTTTTCAAACGTTCACATTTCAGAGAAAAAATATCAATTTCACGGGAATATGTATTTCATCTACGGAACAAGGCCAAGTGAGGATTTTAGAATACGTTGTACTTTTTGTGGAATCCATCAAGCATACGAATGATTTCTGCGAGAATTTTTAAATCTCATTTCGTTATCGTATCTTCCAAGACTCAACGTTGGAATGGATGAAATTTGCAAGTAAAACGGATTTCATTCTGACTTAATTAGCAATAGATATTCTAGAACCTCTACACGTTCAAATCACATGTAGTTCCCCCATATGTTTATCCAACGCAATTACATTCCTCTGGGAGATACGTATTTAACCGAGCTATTTTCTTTGGTAGAGAGATATTATTATTTTATTCCAAATATTTGATTCCCTATAATTCATGGAAAAATAGTATTTTTGAACACATTCTGATTTCTAATTCAAAAACTTTCGTCCTTAGATAAATCTCCTTGTACAAGATACGATCCAAGTTTTCGATGTACCGTAACAGTATTATATTTGTATATTACGAGGTTGGGACTGAATATGAATTCCTTTCATTACGTGTCAATGCTATAAACACTAACCTTGAGGAATTCAGGTTTCATCTGCTCTCCAGTCATGAGGTTAGTCAACTTCAAATTCAATTCCACTCCTACAGCGGCAGCTGCTAATCGCACGGACCGGCATGGTCCGCTTCCAGGTACGTAATAAAGATCAATCGTCATTTCGAAATCTGAAACATCAAAACATCATTTAGATGGAAGATTCGAATGAATCCTAACGGCATACAGAGAATTAAATTCTCAAACTATGGGTTTGGTGGTTTTCTATCCTTTTGGTCGTATCGAATTCGTTCGAATGGGTTTTTATAAGCTATATTCTCTAAATCTGTACCGAGAGAAGAGCAGTTAGAAAGTTCGGTGAATAGTAATATATTCATTTTACACTCGTTATGTGTCACTTAATTACTAAGTGTTTAGAAATTGAGTAGCACATAGCGAGGTTGGTCATGAATATTGTATTTTATAATAACGATTTAATAATGTAAAGCAAAATTTCAGTAATGTTTCTTGAAATTTCATGAAAAATTGCTGAAAGTTCAGTAATATTTGGATTTATCGATCAAATTGCTCTTCTCTCAGTGTGAATCAGTAGAGTTCCATTGGATCGCAATAATCTAGTAAGTATCTTACACAGCATATAACATTACAGCAATGTCATTTTGTGATATTGGAATATCGCAAAGTAACATTACTGTGTTATTTCTGCAATATTTAATGCTCGTGGTTTTCAATCACAGTAATATCATCGCAATTCTCCAGCAACATTGCAGTGATATTTCTAAAAACGTCAAATATCTAAGAAAAAAAATACGTTGTACTGGAAAAGAAAAATAATTTCCCCGACTTCTCAAACATTGTATTCGTGTGCTTTAATCCTTTTTATTGAAAACAACTGATTTATGAGGGAGGATCGAACCTGGGTCCTGCAAGTGAGAACCAGAGCCTTTATCATATCGACGAATGTCAGAGACGACAATTGAGCCCTCAAATTTAGCATGATCGTTCACTAGGATTTTGATTTGTGTAGCATTTATAACAAAAGAACATATTACAGAACAATATAAGATCGTTCCACTATAGAAATTCTTATAAAATGAATGACATTCACGAATCAGAGATTTGATAATTAATTGAAAATTAGGATAAATTTTCGTGTCAGGGAAGTTGAGGAAAAATTGATTTTCCGTATTTCTATAATTTGGAAAAAAACCCGTTCTCTTGCGACGAAAAAATAAATTAGGGGAACTGTTTCATTCAATAATTCAAATTTTTATCATTTTGAAATATTGATGCAATATTACATTGTAATTTGTGATATCATAACATTGCCACAATATCATATTACAATTTTCCAGCGTGTATCTATTTTGTCCCCGCTTTGGCTCAATCTGGGTCCCATGTTGGCAGGATGGGGCCCATTGTATATACGTGCTAGGGTTTGTAATATACTTGTATTGTATTGTGATTGGTAATATTTTATCAAGATTGTAATATTGCAGAAATATTATAGACGGTGTAGGATATCACTACGAATCAGTGAATATTCACTTATTGAACAGTGAAATTCAACTGATAAAATTCAGTGATATACCTATAAATGCGGAACCAGTGAAACTCTACTGATTCAAATTCGCAGAGCAAATCAGTGGTTTATTATCGCATCGCGTACGGTCAAGTGGGTCCTCGAATCGCTTGCTGATAGTGAAAAAATATGCATATTATGTTGAAAGATTCATGAATGTAAAAAAGGAAATGGAGAAATTTACCGTATAGGATGACAATGCATCAATTCGCGCCTTTGAATAGAAATTTCTACAAAATACATTGTCAAATAATTCACGTCATAAGAGAAAAGTCTATTTTTTATCTTATAATGTGAAGTATTTGACAATATATTTTGTGAAAGTTTCAATTCAAAGACTCGAAGCAACGCGTTGTCATCCTACATGGTAAATTTCTTCATTGTCTTTTTTCCGTGTATCATTGATAGTGTATATCTGAAATGAAGAGATACTCGATATCTTTGCAGTGCATATCGTATCGCAACACCGTGACTATTTCTCTCCACTTTGGATAAGTACCGAAGGAATTCATATCTCTTGACGAGATATCACGTGAATTACAAATTTACAACTTTGATATTGCATCATGTCATCAAACAAATTATTTAGAAAAATACAAAAAACACACTGAGAGGAAAAAGCCATTGTATTAAATAAATATTGCATTCAATGGTATTTATAAAATAAAATTGTATTCCAATGGAACGAAGTAAAATTCCATTGATTTGAAGAGATATTTCATAAATACCATTGGATGAAATATTTTTTTATCACAATGCATTAATGGAGGTGATCATTTCACTTGATTCATTCAAAAAAAGACTTTTTACTTATTATCCATTAATACATCTTTGGTTCTTATTTAGGCAGTAAAATCCACATTCTATGAAAGTTCAAAAATAAACCATTCGAATCACTTGTAATGAAATGCTGACCTCATTTACATATCAAGCGTTTATATATTGTTTTCAACATACTTCGAATGCACTATTGAAGAAAAAAAAGAAAGAGACAACAAATTTTCATTTTCGTTCTCTAGCTTTCAACACATTCGCTTATTATGCAATAAAATCATGAAAAACCACTTTTATATGTGAAAATAAACTCGCCGGAGAATGGTTACTTAGGTCATCATATACTGGTTCTAATCAATACCGTATAACATCACCTGGATATGACACATGTTTTCAATTCTCATTCATGCGATAACTTGTCTGATCATCTAATTTTAATACTATAACTGAATAGAATACGCTGGATCACATCAACTTTCGAGTAACTTTCCATCATCGTTGGAATGAAACTTAAAGAAGCAGAATTGTGGGCTGTAATTCTTTTTTGTTTAGAAGAAAAATTGCTAGTCATCGGGATGAAGTTTTTTTTCATATTGTATCGCCTTATATGAGGTACCTTATCCTGCTAAAAATATCCGTTAGAACCGGTCAGAAAATTTCTAATGAGGTTCTGACCGGTTTTTGTCACGGCAGTTGTTGATTCAGATTCTTAGTAATTATACTAGATGCTAAAAGATACGCACAACCGGTCAGAAATTTTCCTATCCAGTTCTGTGAGCTTTTATCATATCATGCAAAAAAACTGACCGAATCGAAAACAACATTGTCGGGAAGTTTCTAATCGCTTTTTCATACCTGACTTTTATTGTTCCTGATAGAATTTCAGAGAGTTTTTATCAGCAATTACCATGACAAAAATTGGTCAGAAACTTATAGAAATTTTTGAACTAATTCTGATGAATATTTTTCATAACACAGATACTTCATGATATCGAAAAACATTGTATTCAAAAGTCCCATAATTTGATGAGGATTAGCGTCAGTTCGTGATGGATGAGATTATGTACCTAAACTTGGTTCTGAAATTGATGTATTCGATGTATCTCTGCAGACAATTATGGTATCACTAAACCCAGAACTCAGGTAAATACTTTCATCTGTCACGGACTTATGAAGCTAGGACTTTCTAAAATATAGTTTTTCCCATCTGAACCCAAATTTCACAAACTGTAGAAGAGTTTTTGCTCCACAAGAATTTTTCCAACCTTCCAAAAGAAAATTAAACAGAAAAAAAGAGGCAACGGAAAGAAATTCCGCAAGGGACGTTTTCGCACTTGAGAAATCTCAATACGATTTTACGAATGTTCGCAGAAGTGACATGGAAGAAGAAAAAATTAGTTGAATCAGTGAAAAAAAATCGGTCCATATGCACTCACAAGTTGAATAGTTGTTATTTCAACACTGAAAAAAAATGTAGTGGAGCCAACCTTGAGGCGAGTTTGAATACGGCGAATCTCACCGCGAAGTTGAGTCAACTGAATATCGATTGAAGTAATCGCTTATTCGGTCAATTCAATCGATATTCAGTTGACTCAACTTCGCGGTGAGATTCGCCGTATTAAAACTCGCCGCAAGGTTGGCTCCACTACATTTTTTTCTCAGTGAACTAATCTTACTAATCTTTTTTTTCTATGCGGATGAAGTATTTCATTCAACATTATCATCGATCAAAATCATTGTTGAATATACTCTCTAAATCTGGAAGAGTGAAAAATCACACGTTTCACTCCATTAAGTCTCAGAAGTGAGCCAGTCCGCTTCGAGTGGGATCTCCACTCGTTTCGAGTGAACCCCCACTCTTTTAAAGCAGAAAATTCACTCTAGAAATTGGAGTGGCCGTGAGTTTCTAACCTTAAACCTCAAATTTCCACTCTGAAAGAGTGGGAATTTCACTCGAAATTTCGACAGGCTCACTTCTGGCTGCTTGAGGAGTGAAATCTTACTCTAAAAATTTTAGAAAGTAGTGATAGTAGAATAGTGCAGTGTCATAACTGCTCCTCGACGCTGCTAATATTGTTACGATATCAAGTCATTGCGTAGACGAACTTTTCCTGTTTTGTTTTCAACGGAATTACCATGTCGTTTCTCCATTTGCGGTATAGACGAAAATGGGAAATACAATGAAAAGGAATTATGGAAGGAGTAGAGAGATATCGCAGTGAATGAAAGAAACTTAAGTTTTCTAGGGGGATTGTTTGCTTTTTTCATTTGATTAAATGTCAATTCAGAAATCTGGAGGAGAAATTGCTATTTATAAAATGATTACTTTGATCACAAATCATAAAAAGTAGATTAAGGGGAGGTTCTCATCTAGCGACCCCAAAATAAGGTGATTTTCTCGAATTTTTTTTTTCATGGAAGGAAGTAACCCACTGAGCATTTTCGTTAGAACCTTGCATTAACATTGCAGCGATATTGATGCGATCGTGAAAGTACTTGTCTTCCAATTTACAAACGCAATATTACAAAAGTAACTTGCAAAAATATCGTTGAAATATCACCTAACAACGTAACATTGCTGTGATATTACTGTTGTAATTCTCATTACAGGTTCCTACAAACAATGAATACTGGCGTTTCAATGGGCCGCTGATGGTCCGGCAATGCCGTTGAAGAGCCGTCACTGGCCTTTTGAAACGCCAGCAGTCGTGTTTACTGGGGTACTCTGAAGATCGCATCAACATCCCTACAAACAATGATTACTGGCGTTTCAATAGGCCGCTGATGGTCCTGCGATGCCGGCGAAGGCCCGTCAATGGTCCTTTGAATGGCCTGCATTCGTGTTTGCTGGGATCGATGCAATGTTAATGCAAGGTTCTAACGGAAGTGCTTAGTGGGGAATGAAGAACTCGGGGTTTTCACACTGGTTAATTAAGTCCTTAAATACATATAAACATATTTTTCAGTCACAAATAATGCCATGGGAATTGTTGAAACATGTTAAAACATAAACACCTGAAAAAACAGTGATCAATCGGGCGCCGCTATAGCACTTACAAACATTATCAGAAATCAAAAATCCAGAAATTTTTATTAAATATATTGTATTTGATGGAGTTTGTGCCAATAATACCAATAAAACCAATGAAAAGTCCAAAATTAAAAAAATGACAGGCATGCAAACTTTTGGTAGCGTTTTTTCACCTGTTTTTCGCTCTTTAAAGTGCTATAAAAAGAAAAGAGAAGGCAAATGTCATCTCCATTCAGGTGCATCCTCCAACAGATTCAAAGTAAAAAAAAGTAGTTTTTGAGATATCGTGGAGCCAAACTTGAAAAACATGGTTTCGAGAAAAACACCTTAAAAAGTTTCCGGAATACGAATCCTTCAACTTGAGAAAATGTTTTTCATGTACTTTAAGACCCATTTAATGAGTTTCAAATAACTCGAGTTCCTAATTTACTCCCTTCTTACGAAAAAAAAAATTCGAGAAAATCACCTTATTTCGGAATTCGCTTAACGAGAACTTCCCCATAACATTTAAATCACCTAAATTTAACGAATACCCTCTCTAATTTCATTTGTATTTAAATATGAACCTACTAGAGTTCGAGTGGGATCGAAAAAAAAATTCATTCCATCCAAATCAATTTTTATTCGTTTCAAATAAAATTGCAATGTTTTTATTGGACGCAATGAAATTTCTAGCAGGTTCATATTTAAGTGAACCATTTTCCTGGGTGTGGGTATGTTATTTTATCATTAATGTTTTGGAAAAGAATTTGTGTGCATAAATATTAATGCAATTTCAGTTCATTCTTGGGTGAGGATCCCTAAATTCTGTTATGGAGAACACGCTAACCGACCCTTGAAGAGTACCGTAAATTGGGGGTTACTTTGTGACTGAAGGGGTTACTTCATGACACACTTCATGAACTCTGAATCGTTTTTTTATGAGGTTTAACTCTTCCAATGGGTTTCTATCGTATCATATGCGGATAAATGTGAAAATACATGTCATAAAGTACCTCCAGTTTACGGTAGACAAAAAAATTGATCAAGAACGACTTAAGGGGTAACACCACAGTGACCTCTCTAAAAATGACGCCTTTTCAGATTTTTTTTTTCGAAAATTAGAAAGTTCCTATTCAAATTGAACTACATAAAGGTGTTCCGCTACTATTGAAGTACAAAATAATTTCTTTATGGAATTTTATTGTGAAAAATGGCGGCTTGACAGGTGAATGACTGGAGCACTGTGAAAATTCATGGTCGTGCGGTGGGATAAATAACTCAGTCCAGAATTGACGTAGAACACAGAACCAAAAATAATTATTTCCTGTAATCCAAAAGCTAGTGAAATACGTATCCGTTTTGAAAAATGTGCATTTTCCACGAAATGGCATCGGTTTGAAGAGAAAAGTAGAATTTTCACCCTAAATTTCGTTACTTAATGTTGAATAAAAAACGCAAATATAAATATTTCGAAAAACCCGTACGTATTTCAGTAGATAATCATATCACGAATACAATAAAAAAACTCCCGAGGTGATTGATTGCAAATTGGCGGAGCTAGAGCTCCCACCGACTTTCGACATACTATTTTGGAATAAACGCGTTTAAAGTTTTTGTAACAGTTGAGTCCTGCGTGTTTAGTCGAACCTATGTTTGTAGTTTACGGTATATCATTTTCGGGTCCTCAAACAGTACTTTAAGCCAACAACAAATTTTTTGATTTTTTTAAAATTCCACTGTGGTGTTACCCCTTAAGATAGGCAAACGCAGCGGCTCATGCGGAATTCTCCAAGTTTTTCACACGATCGGTCCACCCCTCTTCGAGATCGACGACCTGAATTTGCCCTATTTTTCATGCACACAAGTATAATCATGTGCGTCAACCTGATCTTCCCTGCCAATATTTTCACAATTATCTCATATTACACCTCGCGCGACACGATTAGCAATACAAATTGAAGAAAAATAAATATATTCCAACGTGAAATCATAAATTCATTCGTCAGAATGTATCAAATTGTGGATAAGATAATTTTATAGACATAGAATGCAATCACTATCACGTGTGCTCACTTGTAACCAACACTATCATTGATATCATCTGAACTCAGCATTTTGTCAAGTAACTCAATTGAAACAAAACGAACACGAACCTGTTGTTTTCACTGATATCAAGCTTCTTCCCGGATATGGGCTAAGTTAACAGTCGGCTAACTGAATCTAACTGAAGGAGGTTTGATTTCTTCAACCTCTTTATAACCGCGGCGTCTAAGGCCACATGGACTGGCGTGCGTTGCCGCTCCATTCGCCGCATGCGAGAGACAGGATGATCGATCATGCGTCAGTGGTTCTCAAAACATACCAGGAAAACTATACAAACATTCGCATACGAATAATATTTTTCAATTTCTCTTTTATCATGATCGAAGATAATTCTGTTTTTTTGTGAAAGGTTTCTCATGTTTGTTTGTGAATATTCGTCACTGTTATGAGAAAACTTGTTAAAACGAAGATTCATTGTTTGAAGTAGATGAATTTTCGAAGCATCGCACTTTGAATGAAATTCATTATTGAATCATCACGTTTGATTCATAGACGGGAGTTCCCTCATCACACACACGACGCAGAAGTGTGTTTTACGCATGCATTATCCTCCCTATAGTAATTAGATTACGTTTGTTAAATTTTCCTGAATTTTCAAGTGGATTGTTTGTATATTTTCATACACATTTGGAATTTTTTATAAACGCCATTGAGGAAAATAGTACTATTTCGAACTGGAAAATGATTATTCAATAAATGAATGAATAAGTCTGACGTCATGCCAATTTCATCGTGCCAAGTCGTATCTCGTCAGAGACAACCACACAAGATCACGAAATTGATCTAAGAATTTTTCCTCATGCAAGATCTTATATCGAAATTGATTTGTTTTCGTTCGGAATTTCAATTACGGAATTCTGTTTCCTTTACCTCCAACTCCTACACGACTAGCATAAGAATATTAGAACATTCGATGAATGTGCATATAATATGGAAATGAAGTTGGAATGGATATTGATCTGCGGTGGAGATCCATTGGACGTAAGAAGAGTCTTTTCGTGGTGATCGGGTTAACTATAATACACGGAAAGAAATGCTTGATAGAATTTGCCAACAATTTGCCGTAAAATACGGTGCTATTAAATTTCCTGTTAATATGTACTAGAATTTCAGTTGAAACTGCTACTTGTGAACCCATAGAAAAGTTTCCCCCATTCATTTCATATAAACCTGCCAAATTTCCATGCTCTTTTCCATGTTTCGAGGAAAAAATAGGGAAAAGAACAAGGAAATTTGGCATGAACGAGAAGAACTCTCCTAAGGGAATATTACGAGAAATTTTAATGGTCCCGTATTTTACTATACGCGTCAGTAAATCTTATGAAACATTTTTGCTTCCTCGTTAGAGGTAAGCTTTGTGATCGTTTCCGGGGGCCGAAAATTTTTTTGTCTTCAAACTCGAAATCTCTTGGGACAAAATGTTGCTCCAAACTCGAGGAACATTTTTGGTTTTGTGGCTGTCTGTCTGTCCGTGTGTGTGTGTATGTGAACAGAATTGCGACCGCGCATATCTTCGATTCCTATTATCCGATCGTGATGAAATTTTCACCACGGTTAGATGTAGTGTCGATAGTGGCCCCATATGAGTTTCATCCCAATCGGTTGAAAATTGTAGGAAATTGTTTTTTTTCGATCCTTATTGTTTGACAATATTTCGAAAGCGTGCCTTCCCTATGTTCGTATCATCCGAATGCCTTGGAACTTGGAGCATATTCATTTCAATGATTGCAATGAAATTTATACCACGGTTCAGTTATGATCCCATAGTGGTCCCATATAAGTTTCATTACAATCGGTTGAGAAAAGTGGAAGAAGAGTCTTTAGCAATCTGCATTGTTTAACTATATTTTCAAAAGTCCCATCATAATTGATTGATTAAGAACGAGGAAGCCGTGTGCCAATTGGCAGAGTTTTTTCGTGTAGTTTGATACAAAAAATCACGAGAAGTAATTTCTTCCGTTGTTTTTCTCGCGTTGATGGAATCGACAGCAAGTATAAAGGAAGAAAGAATTCTAAGAAATATCTCCTAGAAATGAGAATTGGTTTAGATATCTAAAAGACATTTTTCGGTCATAGTACGAGGCATCTCGAACTGTTATTGAGATAGCTTTGACACAAGAATTGCTGCGTGAACAGTATTGTGTGATTTTTTCCTGTACTCCAAGTGTTTTTGTCCTCGAATGGATTCAAGATATGCAGGATATTTGAAATGATTCAAATGAGATGGAGTGTACTGATCTGTTTTAAAATTACACAAATTAAATTCTTCAGCTCATGCCTTTTAAGTACAGCATTTATTCATAGTATCGATCAACGACAAGCCAACCGTAAATGTCGCACCAGTACTACGTCCTACATACATTTTCCTTCGGGTTTCTAACGGAACATTCCTATGACTATCGCCTTTATATGTGTACATATATATATAAAATACGTTGGAATGCAGGAAACTCTTGACGAAACCACAGAATCGTGGGATCTTCCTGATTTTCAATCAACCCCCACGTTATAGTGGATTTCTGAATGCCGAATTCCTGACATTCCATTTCTACGTCCTTCTCAAATAAAATTTCAATAGGAAATATTGAATCAATAATTGCAGATGGAACATGCCTCATTTGTACATTGCAGGAATACTTTGTACGAATTCGATATCGATATGAATATTAAAATAAAAATCAAATTCCTGGAAGATCACTTGCTGAGCATATTCAACTTTTCATCCCAATTTCACATTTGAATTAACACCTTTTTGAAATTTTTCAACGAGTATGGTTGATTAAAAAATTGAATATAGGGACTGTATGAATTCATTCATTCATTGAACTCTCATACAATAATACGTCCTTCGGTAATATATTCAGAATATCCTCGTCAGAAAAGCGGACATGGAAACATGTTTGAATAGTCTTCGGAAAATTTGGTGCTGTGTGGGTATATTTATCAACTACAGTGGAAATTTATTCTTTGCACTCAGTCAGGAACAAATTTGAGTCCACTACCCTGGCGGAATACTTTCCAAGCCTTTTAATAGTGGAATAAAGTCAAACTAGGAATATCTACACTGAGAAAAAAGCAACATGGTTACAGGAACTATGTTCGCATGCTCAAAGATTCACGGTTGCAGTGACGTGAAATTTGGTCACGATGACGAGAAAAACGAGACAAAATCACACGAAGGTAGTTGTAGCAACTATACAAGAAGGTCAAGGCAAAAATCAACTATGTGTTGTGGTTGTGCCAACCAGATTTTTCTCTGAGTGTACGTCGAAAAACCACAATTGTTCCAAACGAATGACTGGAATTCTGACATGTTTCTAGTTTATCGCAGATCCGCATAGATTGCTGTTCAATGCTGATCATAGACGGAGAAAATGTATTGACGAGAGATTATTCAAAGTTGAGTAAAACGGTGACATAGTGGCTTCCCCACTGAGTTTAAAATCCAGTCGATTTCATTTTACTCGACTACAGATGAAAATTCATTATTTTTACCAGTAGTGGTGTCAAATGAAGTCAACCGGGTTTTAATTTTCGCAGGAATGCCACTATGTTTCCGTTTTATTCAACTTTGGGTAATTTTTCGCCAACACATTTTATCCGTGTAGATTTTCGGGTTGGACTATCCCAATTGAAAATTGGACCGTTCAAGCCCTGTCTGGTCCTAGACAACTCCAACTTGGGCTGGAACAGAGCTTTGAATGGGCCGATTCTCATTTCTACCCCGGTTTTCGAGGGGATGATTGATTGGATATAACCATAATTAAGAATCTCCAAGTCTTTATATGGCCAAATAGTCAAATTGAGGACACCCATGCAATAATCGCCGAAGTGCTCAAACACATTTCAGAACTGATCAGGGAGACCATCACGGAGAGAAAAAATTTGCTGACGCAGCAAATCGAGGTATTGTATATAGAATAGCAAAATTTTTTGCTGACCTAGCTAAAAATTTGCTATAACAGCAATCGTGTTAGCTACGACAGCAATTTTTTAGCCGTGACAGCAAAAAATGTTTGCTCCGCCAGCAAATTTTCAGTATTATATACAGAATAGCAAACAAATTTTGCTGGGATAGCCAACATTTTTTGCTGCCACAGCTAAAAATTCGCTGTCGCAGCTAACAAGATTGCTGGAACAGCAAATAGTTTGCTGTCACAGCAAAAAATTTGCTGCTCTGGCAAAAGGAACCCAGCAAAAGTAGATTTCGCTGCCACAGCGAATTCCCTTTTATCCGTGTTGAAACGTTTTTACGCTTCATTTGTTTCAACATTCGCTTCATGTGTTCCAACATTCGCTTTCCACGAGCGGAAATTTTCATCAGGGTATGCCCCGTCGCGTAGCGTGTTTTGGGAGACAAAGATTTCAACAAAGAATTGATATCTGAAAAACTATGATATTTATCATCATAGAAAAAATGGCTGAATTTTCATTATCGTTCACAGATTATTCTGTGAAAAAGAAGAAAATCAAAACTCCCTATTATTTGAAAATTCCACTTCTTAGTTTTTAATTAAAAAATTCTTATATAGGTTATGAAAACCACAGAATTCAAAACTAGAGGAAAAACGCTAACTTTCATGTCTTTGAACGTTCCCGATACCTTTGAAAGATTCCAAGTGACAATCGTTCAAAAATTGGAAAATTTCAAAAACGTCAGATTCTCAAAAAATCATAATTGCAAAATAGGCCTTAAAAAACAAAATCTAAAAATTTTTTGACCAAAAATCGAAAGAAATTCCTTCATTGAATTCTAAAAATTGGATGTAAAAACCACGTGGAATGACCCATAAACGAAAGGTAGCATCGTTACCAGAAGCGTCTCCTTGATTCTGTTGGTTGGGAATCCACAGTCGTAAAAATCTAAGTAACATAACTAAGTCACGGCGACGTCATTGTGATAGGAAATAACGTCTCCATGACCTCACCATGACATCATCGGAAATCACAATGATGTAATTAGAATGTCATCGTGATTAAACGGAGAAAAATAGTGGAGTAAAATAGTATTAATTCGTTAATCTCCGTCACAGTTACCTGACGGCCTGAGAGGATTTCTTACACACCGAAAAAAATCATTTATTTGATCGAATGAACTGAAGTTGGTTGTGAAAATTAGTTCCGAGTAATAAAAGCTGTAGTAAAGGGACCTTCAAATTAGTAACCTCAACTAAAGTCAGAGAAATTGAATTTGAATTTAGTTGAGCCAACGCCCGTTTCAGTTATCCAAATATCAACAACTGTATCTAGTTGCTGAAACTAATTTGGAGTAAGGGTAACTAATTATTTTTTTCGGTGCAGAATGTAGTAAAAATTATTGCAGTTACTTCTTAAGACATTAGACATACAGTAACAATTCACTAGAAAATGGTTCAATTTTTATTGTATTATTTTTCTCCGTGAACGCGTATTCCTTGGGAGCCAGTGATACATTTTTGAAAGATGTAAATCGTTGACATAGATACCGTTGAGGTTTGAATTTCAAAATAAACCAAAGCTAGGTCAGTGGCGGATGCAGAAAATTGTGGTTTTCCTACTAAAGGAGGACCATTAAAAAAGGTTCATCGGAATTAAAATGTAATCCATTCCAATTCATCTCATTTCTTCTAACTCGTCTAGGGATTGATGTTGATCCTTTTTAATTCATAGCGAATGCCAATGAAATTTATGTTGAAATATGTTGATTCGTTAGAACGACTCCAATCTCCTTTAATTCAAAACATTGAAACAACAGAATACATTCCATTCGATTGAAGTTTCCTAATTTACTTCAGTTCCCTTTTTCCAGCAGGATTGTTGCACTCGATGGTAGACATGCAATTTAAATGTTGAACCAAGATCATCTACATCGTCCAATTAGGAAGGAGTAAGAATCATAAAATTTCTTGAAAATTATTAACCACAAACAACGCCCAACTACTGATGACAATTTACACCTCGTCGTAGAAAATTTGAGTTTGTCATAGTAAACTCTGGTGCGTCATTAAAATGTAATTTGTGGTATTTTCATTTACGCGGAAGTAGGGTTGTGACATGCATTATGCCGCATGCAATCGTTACCATCAAAGTGTTGCTGTAAAAAGGATTGAAAATCCAGTAAATGTTCATATACAATATTACAACAACACACGGAAAAAAATCTGTGGTAAATTCTGGGACAGGTACAATTTCTATTACCATTTAAAACAAATTGTGGTAATTCTAACTAAATTGGAGTAGATTCAATGGCAGTTGCAGTACGTTATACTCCAAAATTGTACCTTCCCCAGATTTTATTCCAAATTGTGGTAAATATAACAAGTGATTTTTTTGCGTGCAACAACGAAAGCTTACTTTGCTCGTAAGTGATGATGAATTGTTCATCAATTTTATGTACACCGAGAGAAAAAGCATACTACAGAAGTATGACGCACTAAAGTTTCTAATGCATTTGTCATAACGTGCTTCCAACGCTCGGTACCCATGCTTAGAAAGCATGTGACACATACCCAAAAAGCATGGTCTCGTGCGTTACCTGCATGAGTCCCGAGCGTTAAAAGTACGTTGTAACAAATGCGTTAGAAGCATTGAAGTGTGTCATGCTTCTAAAGCATGCTTTTTCTCTTGGTGCAGATTGTTGTGTAGAAGCACCTTAACAGAGGCAATCATATACCGTCACTTTTATTTGAAACAGTGCATATGATAAAATATATTGGAAGGAAACAGCAAAAACATCGCTTTTTATGCTCATATAATGAAAATCACAAGGTGAAATCCCTGTGTGATCGGATCAGACCCATATATGGGGCTATGTGGGTCCTGCGCTCGTTCTGCCTGGAAAATTGATAAGTATCCATGTATCGGGACTGGTCCACTCGAGTTAGACATTAGATTTATCCCAGTCTTACCTCACACCTCCTTAGGTTTCACTCAGGAGCCGAAGAATGTTGGGATATACCGCACTGGACCATCTAGTTCATCCACTGGATTCAACGGAGTCCCACACTGGACTCACCCGGTTGATGGGAAATGTTGATCTCTATTGAAAATTCCCGCGGGAGACCGAAGCAGGACTATGTGGCTCATATGTTGGTTTGGTTCAGAAAATGGATGGGTCCATTCGACTTCACCCGGGACATGAGCCGATCCCATTTGTGCCTCATGTAGGACCCATCTAAATACCGAGGGGTCTGAATTTCGAATTGGTCTGTTCGGGTCTCGCGCTGAACCCACCTAGATAAAAATTCGCGGATGCAAGAGATTCAAAAATTTGCATATGGACTTAAATTCCCATGTAGGAGCACACGCAGTTGCCCACCAAAGACCCCTGTTAGTCTGCAGGCTTTCGTCTGGGACCACTTGGGTTCTTGTCAAGCAGGAACCGAAATAGTCCGAGGCGGGAATCTGAGGACGTCCGAACGAAAGCTTGAAATATGAGACGAGTCTTGCGTGGAACCTGAGTGGTTCCCTACCCCAAAAAAACATGGATCGAACAGATTGATTTCAAGTGGACTTTTGATGGATTTACATTCAACGAACATTCGATGAACCACCAAATGTCCAAAGCTTTATCTCAGGTTCATTGAATTTTGAGTGAATGTTCATGTCCTTTTACGATAACATTCCGAGATTTTTAAAACGTTCTAAGAACGTCTGAATGTATTCGAAACGTTCTCAGGGCGGTCTAAATACGTGCAAGGGACTTCATGATGTTAAGATCCTAGCAAGAATTTCAATCCACATGCAAATTTGGGGATCCTACACTGCAAAAATAATTTGTTCCCGTCAAATAAATATTTATTTGTCATGTACCAAAAAGTGACAAAATATTCTTTGCAACCAAAACAATATGTTCGAATCAAATAAATGATTATAACTAGTTATTTGATTCAAATAAATTATTTTGATGTCAAAGAATATTTTGTTAATTTTTATAAATATTCCTTTGCTGCACGACAAATAAATATTTATTGACTGGAATAAATTTTTTTTTCAGTGCTGAAAAAACATCGTTTTTCGACATATTTGGGGTTACGTAAAGTTGGAAGGTAATTTTTTTCACGAAACTAATAGATGCACCTTAAAGTATAAGTCATCCTCTCCCAAATTCCGTTGAGTTTGCTCAAATATCCTTTTTTTCATTGAGATACGACAGTTTGAAAATTGTGTCTCCACCTATTTATTGAATACATAAGCGCACAAATTTCAAATTGTCGTATCTCAATGAAAAAAAAAGATATTCTATGAATGTGAAAGGGATGTGCAAATGAGACTATTTTGGATACATTCGTTAAGATATTCTATGGAGGTGCATAGCACATAATTATTCGAAACAGTCTCATTTGGAGGTTCTACGCATGTTCGTAGGATTTTCTCAACACGCTCTTAGCATTTCCAACCTCTTCTGTTACTTGGGTTGCTCACTGAAATTGTGCTGTCCTTGATCCAATATTGGTTGGAAATCAGGCAACGACGGTCAGCTTGATAATTGAGTTGGTATGTATAAGAACATGGAATCAATTTAGCCCACATTGTAAAAAGTGAGTGGAGTTTTTCCTCAAATTTAGTGGCAGCAAACATCCCTCATGTGGGGAAAATTAATCTTCCCTATATTTTAGAGGGATTCTCCTCCATTTTGGAAGAAAATTTCTTCGTTTTAAAGGGAATTTTTCTCCAAATGAAGGAAAATCGCTTCAGAACAAAGGGAAATGAATTTGGGGGAAAACTCCACATTTACTTTTCACAGTGCAGTACTGACTTGCAATCGGTAGCCAACCGTTCGTGGTCACAATCACCTTAGGACAGGATAATTTTATGTTGAGCATTCACTTGTCTTCTTCGTAGGGTGATTTCTCGATAATTTCAAAGTAATATAACTACAGGAAATTACAAATCTAATTGCAAAAGAACTTTACTCCTCCGCTGAGAATAACATTATTGACGAAATTTGTCTAAAATATTTGTATTCCTTCCCCGACGCAACCGATTATTTGAAAATCACCAAATTCACATCCTTTTTCAATCCATGTTCTCCTTTCATTTAAATCATTCTTCCAAACTCCCATTGTTCTCTCGTATTTTTATCTTCATAATTTCACAATTTTTTTTTGTTTTTTTTTTGTTTCGTAAATCTACCATCATCGCATTCATCATTTCAACGTTTTATAATTTCATCTTCCTGTACCTTAATATTTCTCCAGTAGGGTGATTTACATTCAACATTATTTTTGTACCCACTTCCTGCATTTTTATTATTTTGTTTATAGTTTCACAATTCTTTTTACGTACCTCTTTAGTTATACATTTTATCCTCAGTAACAAAATATCTTATACAATGTAAATAAAATCGTTACTGTATACCGTTTTTAAACAAGGTATTACTATCCATGTAATTCTAATAACATTCCGCGATCTTACATAAATAAAAAAGTGCAACGGAATTCTTCGTTCGTTAGTCTTTGTCGAAGTCACTGGCATGAAGGCTGAAGGAAAGACCTTGGACTCGATGCTTTCACTCTTGTCGCTAATCTCCACGGTTCTCCATGGTGCGTTCCATTAGTTGATTGATATGAAAAAAAGCGTATGCAGAGGCAAATATTGTTACTTATAACTGAGCTGAGGTACTCATTTTTTTCATTCAAACCTCGTCACTGTGTCGAAGCAAAACTTAAAAGAAATCAATACGCATTGAAGGAGAAACAGCTATACGTTCAATTCATTGAGATATTCAATGAGAATCGCAATCCTTCTGAAGTGAATATTGTTTGAGATATTATAATTAAAATACACGTTGCGTGGGGATCAATTTTAAAAATGGGTTAGCATTTTTCTAAATGCTGTTTTGAAAAAAATACGTGCTTTGCGCTGAAATTGCAATTTTTTTGAATTCAGATGAATGATAATTGACTTGAATACATCTTTGGTATCGCTAAAATATAAATTTCACTGTTGCATTTTCATATCACGAATATTATTTTCCAAACTCATTGAAATAATGATCGACGAACCACCATTCGCTAATATTCGTATATTGAAATATCCATCGATGCACCTAGAAAAAAATCTTAATACGAGTCTTTGAATTTTTCCTGACACAGCTCAATGCATTCAACTGAACGTCATTGAACTACATGGACTCCAGCCACAGCCATTGATAGGTATCTGATGAAGTTATAATAATGGAACATATCGGACCAATGACAACACAATATTTTCTATGAGCGATATGTTCGAAGCGACATGTGAAATCCTCGTATTACCAATTTTTCTTTTCCTCTGTGCACAGCTGAATTCAGAATTGACAATGGAATCCTTTCGTTCTTTTTGTTTCCTTCTGACTGAACGTTACATCATGGTTCTTGTTTTTATATCATACAAGAGATGAATGTGATAAATTAAAAACGTACTATCCCTTATGCTTGGATTTCATAAATTCTTCGGACATAAACGGAATGGAAATAAACTCTGAATCGTGATTTTAATTGTAAAACACAAAGAATTCTAATTAGACAAAGTTTTTATCATCCGTAGAATAAATGAAGGATCAATCTTATTCCTCTCATTATTGAATGTAGAATATAATGGAATGTCAAACAGGTGAGTACCAATTAAAAAATTTTGTTGTGAATTTAAATCAAACGTGATTTATGACAATTTGATCGAAGTCCCCCCTGGATTTTTATTCCTCTGAGATATGATCCTTATTGAGAGAGGTTACTCGAATGAAGTAGTATAACGTGGGAAGAAAATCGAAAAGAATGCCTCAATAATAGCACGACGAGACTAACATTAAAACAGAATTATTAGATACATCAACATTTTGCCTGTAGCGCCGCAATAAAACTCAGAGTCGAATCGTTTGGAATTTTATTGTTAGTTTTACGAACAGTCCCATCTTGACGAATACACCAGGGTCTTCATTGAAATTGCTCGATAAAGGTGTGCTTTTTTCTGGTATCCATCAAAATTCACCCTCATTTTGCAGGAATTCTCATTATTTTTCGTAGTATTTTTCAATTTTTAGTGAGCTAGTGTACCTCCTCTAACTATAAATAAATCTTTCTCTCAATGTACCTTTTTCTACTCTCTCATCAAAATTGGTTTTTCCGGGTTGTAGCTGTAATTTCGTTTCTGGTTGAGAAACCGAATGAAACCAATTGATATTCAAATCCTGAAAACAAGTTTCAAAACTGCAAATTGAGTTCCCATTTTTTTTCGTACTTCACTCATGGATATGAACAATTGAATTCAAGGAAGGTCGTTTGAAAAGAGGAAAAAGTGAAAAGCATTTGTTCTACAATTTCTACAGACTTCATCACTTTATTCATCGCAATATATCTTTTTATTATCCAGTTTCTACCCCTTGATCGACATACCAATCAAAAAGAATGTCACGCGTAGGTTAAACCAGGCATCAAGCAATAAGTTATGAGGTTGTAGTTTCGAACGCCAACGAATGACAAGTCACTTCGCAATAACGTTTATAGTTCCTGATTTATGATTAAGATTCAGAGGAAATTGTTGGCGGAAAAGTGAAAATGACTGCCGATGGTTGGAGCTGATTGGATTATTCGAATCTTGGTTTAATGTATGTATCATTAAAGTTTCACATTCGTTACAAGACATTTCATGATTGCTGTTGATATTTTAAGATAATATTTTATGTTTTCCAGTGGAGTTATCTGAAATTTGTGAGACTTTTGTTATTTTGTAGTTAGAGTGCTGCTTTAAGTTCATAATATCTTTCATTATATTGTTGACATATCCTTGAATTCTGGAACTGATATCAATTCAATTATTGATAATAATATTGAATTCATATATTGGGAGTTCATTGCTACGGGCAGATAATATTTATAATATCATTGAACACCATAGTGAGTAATTACACAACACATTGCAATTCAATTCAATTATGTTTCCTCACGGTATGATACGGTTGATGATGATGATGATGATGATGATGAAACAGAGAACATGACACACTATTTCCATAATGGCAGCTCGCCTGGTAGTGGAATCCAGTACGTATTTATTATTACTTTTCCTTTGAATCCTTACAAGTAACGCATATTCGCACGTTCTTCTTACTTTATACGATTGGTAGTATAATTATGTGACGCTAAATCGAAACGAATGTTCGAATATTCCTTTATTTTTCTTCCACTTATTGCTCAAAAAATTCACACGCTCTTTCTTCACTTCCAATTTTTCTTGTATTCCAGAGAAAAATTGTTCGAAAAACCTAAGGAAAGTTCAATGAAAAATTGTGTACTATATAATTATGAGTTCTCTATCTCGGATGGTTTATCATTGAAACAACATGAGATAACGAGAGTTTTATTCGATTTTTTTTAATAAGAAGAGGATAATATTGGAACTTCCATGTCATTGTTATTAAAACTCAGAATTGGTGTGAATCATTTTCTATATATAAATACAGATTTTCTTTGAAATTCGAATAAAATAAGAGAGATTCATTGAGTATTTTGTTGAAATCCGAATGAAGGAAGGAAAAAAAGTGACTCGCAAATCGTTTGATGAATAGAGTACAGCAATTGTTTTGCTATATCGTATATCACACGGATGTTCGATTATCCAATGAGTTCCCATTCAGTGATGCAAGCATGGCCTGGATTATGAGAGCACTGGAAAACGTCGGCTATGCTTTTCGTTTATACCTTTAAATGGAATGAACAGCAACAAAACCTTGATTCTTGCTTTAACAAATTATCCTTTTGTGAAGGGTTGCTTTAATTTGACTTATTGACTGATTTCTATCAGAGAATTTGAATATTTTCTCATTGGTTTTCGATAGAGAGTGGAGTTTGTTGGAATAAACCATCGAAGCTTTGTTCCAATCAATTTTCCAACAACCATTTTATTTTCTTTCACTCTTTCTTTCTGAAAAATTTTTCTACACGGAAAAAAAGAAATAGTTGCAGCAACCACTTAAATAGTCGATTTTCGACCATCTACTTGAGTAGTTGCTGCAGCTACTTAGTAGTCAGAACAAGTAGCTCGATAGTTGCACTAACTAACGTAAATACCTGAGGTATTTTAAATTAGTTGAGACAGCTAACGTGTTACTTGCCCTGACTACTAAGTAGCTGCAGCAACTACTTAATTAGAAGGTCGAAAATCGACTATTTAAGTAGTTGCTGCAACTATTCTTTTTTTTCCGTGTACTATTTTCATTATTATACACACTGAACAAATTTTGTAGTATAAATTATGGCAATTATTTTGTAATGATGGACTATCCTGATTCTCCCTAGTAGAAATGCCTACTTGTGACGTTTCACCAGCCAAAAACTAGACGCTTGCAAGTGCATCGTGAGGTTCTGGTAAGGTGCTCACGAGTGTACAGTTTTTGGGCAGTTAAGGTGATACTAGCGGCGTGGCAGCAGTCAAATCGTTTATAACAAACTACAGGCAAACACTTCATATCAATTAAAATATCGCTCTGTACAGCATTCCTATATGAATCGGAGACCCGACTGGAAATTCACCCCATGGACCTGATCAGGTAAACCTTGATCCAGCTCAGGTCCTGATAAGGCAACCTTATCAGGACCTGACAAGTCATGTCACGCTTCAACTATTATAAGGACCTCATCAGGAGAGACTAATCGGGCTTTCATGAGGAATTCCATACAGAAACCTCCAAAATAACTCGAAATTAGGATATGAACAGGAAATCCAAAGCAAAATCAAAAGATTAAAGAGACATCAAACAGATTGAACATCAGTGAATTGATTCGATAAAATTTGGTTTCAATACGTTAGGGATAGATTGAACAAAATAGTCAACAGTTTTGAGAAGTAGGTAATGTATTTGGAATGAACAGATTGAATTTAAAAATAGGCACACTCAGCTAGAAACGTGACATTTTGTCTTCTCAGGCCCTGCTTTGGGCCAACTTGGCGCGATCTGGGTCAAGTTAGGGCCTTTGATGGTCCAATTTGGAGGAAGGGCCATTTTTAGCAAGGCAGTTGAGAATCCTTCGAGATTTACCTTCTAATTTGAGGAAAATGTGTTGAATCAAAGAGTGTACAGTCTACAATCAAGACTGTACATTTTTTTATTCAGTTTATTAAACTATCTTCATGATCTGAGGATGAACTAACGAGGTCCCAATGAGGATACAGCGAGGAAAACCCACTTCAGCCTTTTAGGATAATCTGAGGAAATCCTGACTAGGACCAAATGAGCTTATTTATACGTGGGGCATCCACACCTAATTCTGATCAGGACTGTAACAGGTATGCCTCATTTCGGATGACCTTGTTAGGTCCTTATCATATGTTGGGTCAACCCGATGACAATTTCCAGTCGGGGAAGTGCTTTGTACAGAGCGATATTTTAATTAAAATAAAACGTTCGACCGCACTCTGTCATAAACGATTTGGGCTCCTGCCACGCCGCTAGTGGTAGTTTGCTTGAGCATTACAAAACACGTGAATGACTGGAACAACCCAGTAAACACACCTGCTGGCGTTTCAAAGGGCCAATGACGGCTCTTCAACGGCATTGCCGGACCATCAGCGGCCCATTGAAATGCCAAGAATCATTGTTTGTAGGGAATTGTACTAAAATTACACTGGTCAACAGCCATTTTGGTGCCTAGGTTTGAGAACTGATTTGTAGTAGTTTGAGGGTATTGAATACGAAAACAACATCGGATTTGTTGGATCAGCTCGTTTTTTGTAATTTTTTTTATATATGAAATTGATCAATTATATAGATTATATATGAAAATTATGTATAAAAGATATAAGAAAGTGAGCTGATGCAAGAAATCTGACATTCGTTTCACGTTCAACGCACCAAAAGCACTCCAAATCAGTTACCAAACCTAGGGTAGAGGAGAAAAAAATTTTTTCTCGTTGATCTGTGTTATTGAATGTTTATTCATAAATACGCCGCATGTATTTCTTCGTACAAATGGTGAATTGTGATTTTCCCTTGTTTTGTGTCCAACTTGATTATATTTCATCATGATTTCCATGATTATCATAGTCATGTTCATCGTAATGTACACTTCAATTTTACAAAAACATAGCATAGTGTCCGCGTATACATTAAATATATCATGTCATCAATTATCGAATATTCACATTCTGTACATGTTATGATCTTTGCAAATTTTCAAAGTAATAACATTCGAATTAAAGCGTCAAAAAGATAAATCGATAATGTTTGATATTTTATGTTGTATATTCGATTACAATTTATCATGCTTTTCGAATTTGGAAAGCCGCGATATCTGCTATCACGAGAGGAAAGATTTGTTTAGTCATTGTGCGATGAACCGATGACTCAGCTTTTACGGTTGAGTTTGAGTTTACGGTTTGTTGTATTATCCAAGAAACAAGTCTCATAAAACAAAACGAATTACACTCATTCGGGAACTTCTCAAGGTCATTACTTGAAATGACTGGCATTATGATTTATATCATTACATTCACTGAAAAAACACGTGCGTGTGAAGTTGTGACTTAATAGAACGGACAATATACTAGATCATATATTGAAAGTGAATTTGAACAAAAAATATCATTGAAATGATGATTCACTTACATCAATATATTTTGTGTCAAGGGGTCTTTTTGGTTAAGATTTTCAAGGAAAATTTTTTTTCTCAAATATTGTTTTTCCATAGACAAACATTGAGATATCGTTTTGAAAATTTGTAGGTATGTTTATTGAACATTGAATATTACAAATAAAGTTTTTTCAGATTGAACAAAATTTTTTGTTTTCGTTATACTAATTTAAACAAAAAACACCAAAAAGTGATGGTGGGAGTGATTTGGAGCGACTTCACGATCTAAAAAAAATGGCAAATCATTCCGTGTTGAAGTGCCTATCGCATGAACTAAAATATTGTTTTTTTCATCAAAAAGTAACAAAATGCGGCCATTTTTCGAAAAAATTGATTATTGAGGGTGGAAAATCGGAAGCAAATCGGACAATTTTTGACCAATAAAAAAGATTCTAGTCCATGCGATAGTCATTTCAACAAGAAATGATTTGGCATTTTTTTTCAGATCATCTGGTCGTCCCAAATCACTCCCACCGTCATTTTCTGGTGTTTTTTGTTGTTCAAATTAATATAACGGAAAAAAAATTTGTTTCAACCTGAAAAAAATTTTCTCTTTATAATATTCAAGATCTAATGAACATACCAATCAATTTTCATAACAATATCCCAATTTTTTCTATGGAAAAAGAATTTTTTCTTGAACATCTTAACCAGAAAGACCCTTGAACCCTTTGCGACATGGTGGCTATTATATTAGCCACCTAGGAGTGCTTGAAATTCAGAGTTTATCAGAGACAATACGATACTTTTGCTCCTAGTTTTTTTTTTTAATTCGATTTGGGTGAGAGTTCAGGAAGTATTCGGCATAACACATACATCGTTAGTTGTTTAAAAAATTGTTATATAAATAAATCGGCTGCTTCGATTGGCTTTGAAATTATGTATACGGGGTTTTTCGAGGTCACTGATTACAATTTTGGAGTCAGATTTTCAAAATTCGAATGACGGGGTCAAAATGGCGCTTGAAAATTTTCAAATTTATGGAATGTTGATAAAATTATGTATACATGGGTTTTTGAAGTTGCTGATTGTGAATTTGGAGTCAGATTTCCAACATTCAAAGCAGTGTGTTCAAAATGGTGGCAAAAATTTCGGGAATTCACGAGTCTTGATATAATTATGGATACATGGGCTTCTGGAGTCGTTGAATACGAATTTTCCAAATTGAGAATGTTGGGTTCGAAATCGCGGCCGAGATTTTGAAAATTCACAGAATCTTGATAGAATTACGTTTACATATGTTTTCACGATCACCAAATACAAATTCGGAATTCAGAATGAAAATTTTCAAAATTTCAAATGGCAGATTCTCAAAAATTCAGAGAATTTTGCTGGAATTGTATATACACAGGGAGAAAAATTTTTTATTATAAAGTATCAGACTTGCTAGTATATTGAGGATATACTTGCATTTTGAGGCTATATTCAAACATTCTCTTGAAAAATACCAGACTTTCCGTGACTTAAAGGGATACTAGTGGCGTGGCAGCAGCCAAAATGTTTCTCCCAAATTATTTGAAAGTGATGCAATAAATTTCCATTTAATTACCTGTTATATGCGTTAATATAGCCCTGGTCAGAAAAACTAAACAAACCTAAACAAAAAATTCTTTTTAGGACTACTTCCGACCTACTATGTGTTTTTGTCTCGTTGATTTCGGAAATAAACCTAAACATTAATCACATGCATCGTCTCCAAATCAACGCAAACAATGACTTCAGTATTGTTTCCATATTTCATTCATCATCAAAATAAACATTTTTTGCGAACTTATTCCATCATTCAGAACATTTCGTGAATTCATGATCTCCTCTAATTCCGCATATGACTTTAGAAATTTAATTTCACCTCATGGGGATTCGAAACATCACGGAACCTACCAGGGGGATGCAACTCTAATGAGTACAATGAAACCTTATTTGCGCGCCATCTCCTAAATAAATATTCATGCGAACTAAAAATCAATATGGCGATCTGGTACACCGGTATAACCTCAAAATTATTATAGTTAGTTTGTATTTCGAAGCATCAACAATATTTCAACACTAAAGCATTGAACAATTCTAAAACCGAATTATCAGTAGGACTCATTTAGTTTCAGAATTGTTACTGATGCTTTATTGTTGAAATACTGTTGATTTTTCAAAATCCAACCCGATGAGATTGATACCAAGGTTATGTCACTATACTAGGCCGCCATTGCTGTTTTAACCCCCGATCGACACGCCCCTATGTGAATAAATATGACCGTAATCGAAATACGGTTTGAGGTCATCCTATGAAGTTGCATACCCCTGGAACCTACCTACTGATAAGACCTGCCTACCTAATCTCTAAGCTATCCTAACACCAGGCCCCTCCGACTCGAGCTGCTACGTGTTCATATAATGTCCAAAAAGTTGTAGATGGCTCTACACGATTGTTGGCCGGCACTTCAATTTAATTTACGTTACACGTAATCAAATAATTCGCGGAATGAGAGAAAATAAATTTATTGGCCCATGAAAACACAAATTTACAGGAATCACAACCCCAGTTTGTCTTGACAATTCGCAAAATGAAACTTTTTGATTATGTATACCAATTGTTTCGGACCACTAGATCGTTTGCTACCTGGATTCTGATGGACCCCTGGTGAAAGGGAAGCGTGTAATAGAAAGTGTCAGGAACGTAGTTGGAAAGTATTTGGAACGTGGATTTAAGCGTATACCGAGCGTCAAGTGGAACATTAAGAGTGGTTCGAACGTATATTTGAAGTGTGTGAAGCGTATCCGAAGAAACCCCAATTTCATAGAAACCGGGCTTTACGCACGGAAGCGTAATCCAAGAGTGGATAGGAAGCATATGAGAAGTATTAGGAAAGTAATCTTAGACATGCTTACGCTTCCGTTACTCTTTATGACACGCTTCCCTCGCACCAGGGACATTATGGGGCGTCCATTAATTACGTGGGGTGTTTAGGGGGGGGGGGGGAGAGGGTCAAGCTGAATCTCACTAAATCTTACTTGGGGGAGGGAGGGTCTTCGCAAATTTCACGTAATTTTTTTTCTAGCAGAAAACGGTGTAAATATGCGTGAAAGTGAAGTTAAAACGTGAAAAATATTTCTAGAATAAACTATGGCAAAATCTGACACAACAGTGTTTACACTAATTTACGCATTTACATCCAAAACACAAATTTTTAAAAATCTCACGTGGGATTGGGGGGGGGGGGTTGCGGAAAATCTTACGAAATCTCACCAAGGGGGGGGGGTCAAAAATCCTGAAAAATGACCCACGTAATTAATGGACGCCCTCTTATGTGAAAACGAGGAGTATTGGAAAATGTGTGAGTTGGAGGGGCCTGCCTAACACGCTACTCTGAAGGCGCATCTTGCCAAAGATACTGTACAGCTGTTCAAGGATTTAATCACGCATGCGTGATTGGGTTTCCGTGCATTCCCACGTAGACCTAGGAAAAGTGTTTCCATTCATTTTCGATCTACTTCCGAAGGAACATGCTTTAGAGCAATTGACTTTCATGTTCGACTTGAAAGTCCCTTCGCGCATAAATTTCAGCACGATTCCACAATTTTCCAAATTTCCCACCGCCATCTTGAATCCGCCATTTTTGATGTTGGGAATCCGAGGGCAGATTTTGAATAATCAGTAACCCAAAAAATACCTTGTATGTAATTTCCATCGAAATTCCACAATTTTTCCCATTTTCCGTGGTTATCTTGAATTCGCCATTTTGAGTTTTGAAAATCTGGGTTCAGATTTGTAATCAGCGACCCGGGGAACCCCTTGTTTGTTATTTTCAGCAAAATTTCGCAATTTTCCAAATTTCCCGCCGCCATTTTGAATCCGTTATTTCAAATTTTGAAAATCTAAATTCAGATCCGTAGTCAGGGACCTAAATAACGGGTGTATGTCAATTTTCATGGAAGATGGTTCATCTGAAAAATGTATGCCGCAAAAGGTTAAGTACGTGAAAATTGTGTTGTAAAATACACTGGTTGATTGTTTCGACGTTCAAAGCGCAATGGTATATTTTAACAACTGATTGGATTCAAGATCTTCCATATTTTGAACGATTTGCTTAATTTTTACGGTGTTTGGGAGAATTGTTTCAGTCGCTTCCGAAAAAAGCGGATTCCTGAAATCATCAGAAGTCCACAGATTGGCATTTCAAATTAAAGTTCGAATCTTGAAGCACAAATTAGCCGAATATATCTCGAGTGGGAAAATTTTCGATATCAAATATAATTCATACATAATTCAACATAGTTTATACATGAGTTATTTTCAATTATATATAAATTGTATATAATTGTGGGAATTTGGTCGACTTTGGAACTTTTGAGGAGAATTATTCCATGTTGATCAAAACCCTTTATTTTCGCTCAAATTCTTTGGAGGAAGAACGAAGCGTTTTGGTCAAAATGGGAGAATGTTTCTTAAGTAAAGTTCTTAAAATTCCAAATTTTCCAATTGTTTTCCAAATTCAAATTTGAAAAATGATTAATTGCTGTTAGCCCGAAGTTGTGAAAATTCGTCCGAATTGTGTGTCTTTCTCCATCGCAGGGAGTTTTTTTCCAATGAAGCTAAAACTATGAACTGATTAATGTCACTTTTGATAGAGTTGTCATACCATTTGTTCAAGTAACCAGATCAAATAATTGATAGTTAGCCACTCAATTGTTCACATAAAAATCATTCAAATTAGGTTGAATCAAAAGTTGCAACAATCTCTCAGTAGTCTCAGTTTCATTTCCTTGTTTTCCAGAGATATTCGAATTCCAAGCCCTATTAAAAATGCCAGAGAGAACGAACCAAAAACTTCTCAGTCGAATCTTGATCGATTTCCGTTTCATTCCAGACTTTACCGTATAAATTCTCGAATGGAATTTCGACCGTTTCTTTTTGATTTTGTCTGACTTGTATATCGATTCTAACATTGATATAAAAACCACACAATATACTAGACAAAACTGAAAAGATGCGGAACAAAATTTTGCCATTTGCATGTCTAAAAAATGTTGATGGAGCAAGAATTTATTGTAATGATATATCTGATGTAAATTGAAAATTCATATTTGAATCCATCAAATATAAAGTTATAGAGAATGGTAGTGAGGACCATACAATAGGGCTGTTATCGTCAGATGTAGAGATGAATGGGCACTCATTCTTCCCCAATATCATGCGCAGTTCACGTGATTGTATGAATTCGGACACATGTCAAGGAGAGAGAAGGAATGAAGCTCTCCTTCGTGCAGGAAATTGACATAGAATGAGCCATGCACAAATTTTTTCCAAACCTTTGAAATCCAGCGGATTTCATAGGAAGAAAAGTAGATATTTTCTATGGATTATTTCATGTGGTTATAACAATGAATTCAAGTGAAAAAGTGCACTGTGAAAAATAGTCTGAAATTTCCTACATCAAATGAATATTGAAATCCTGAAACTTGTCATTGAAATCTAGTTCAAGCAAGAATTTATGAAATTCACTGCAAAATGTATTAAAAGTCATATAAAAATGCAGGGAAAATCATAATTCTGTATGGAATATTATAGAATTTTATATAAAAAGTCAGAAAAAATTTGAGAAATTAATATGAAATTTATATGTCAATTGCTTCACAGAAATTTATATGGGGAAGCATTTTTTTACAATGTGATTCAAGGCTACATGACTAAATATCCCTGGGCAAAATATTCTGTCCTAAAACATCATGTATTGCTCGTAAAAGCTTTCATTTCGAGTATTGCACAAACATACGTGCAATGTAATGTATCAAACATCATTGTTTTATTTTATAAAATACGAACAATAATTATCTAGTGGTTAACACAATAATACAATACAATCATTATTGAATATCATTATTACTATCATTATTATTTTATAATACTGTTTTTACCTGTTACTACCTGTTTCTTATTATTTGAAACAAATCCAAATTCAAACACAAAAACACAACAAAATTATATATTACAAATTCCAATCCCATATGTTCCAATAGCGAGCAAACAAATATTTCTTTCATTCAAATGCATATTTTTTTAATTTCAGTGTGTATCCCATCAAATCAAAGAAATATTTCATCCTTGTTACTATTGGAAGAGATGGTGTCTTTGTCTCAATCACTTTTTTCGTTCCTATCTGTCACTACCTGTTCCTTATCATGTGAAACAAATTTGAATTCAAACACAAAAACACAACGAAATTATATATTACAAATTCTAATCCCATATCTTCCAATAGCGACAAAGAAATAAATATTTCTTTCATTCAAATGCGTATTTCTTGATTTCAATGTGGGTCCCATCAAATCGAAAAAAATATTTCTTTGTTACTATTGAAAGAAATGGTGTCTTTGTCCGAATGACTTTTTTTTCTCCAGGAAGAAATGCCAATACTGAAAAGTGGCTCAAGCTTGGCAAAATATTAGTTTGCCAAGCATTGCGAACCAATATTGATTCAATATACAACCGTTGGTTATTTCAGACCGCACACCGGGTTTCATAGGGAATGCCAAATATGACCACTGGTGTGAGCTTGGCAAAATGTGAAGCTACCAAGCATGGCGAACCAATATTGATCTAATATGAAACTCGATGAAACCATTTGTTATTTGAGAATCCATACCACTTCTCATAGGAAATGCATCACAACGAGTAGCTGAAGCTTGATAAAACATTCAACTGCCAAGCATGGTGAACCAATATTGGGCCAATTGAAAACCATTGGGTATTTGAGAATCTATACCGCATCTTCATGCTTGTAATTATCTCACAGTTGTACCAATATTGATTCTTGTTATGATGAATAATGATTCTTCATGTCATAAATGGAATGTCTCTAAGAAGTATGAAGAACCAGATTGAAGCTTGTCAAAAGTTAATATACACAACTTGGGCCGTGCTTAGTATTGTTTTTTGGCTCGATATTGGGTACCAAGCTTGGCACGGGGTTATCATCCCAAGCTTTCACCAAGCTTGGACCATTTTTTGTGATGGGTTCTCGCCCTATATAAGTCAAAATTGGGCCAAGGTAGGGCCAAGCGTGGGCCATTCGTCAATTCCTACACAGTTGAAAAATTTTTGGTAAATGTGTTAAAAAATCCGTGTGTCATGAATTTTCTGTTAAATATTCAACACAAACAAGTGTAACTTCTACAGACAGTCCTTGTGTAATCAGGTCTCAACTGATTTATGATGTGAAATCATCCAAATAAGTGGAAAAAAGTGTCAAAATGGGACAAATTTTATTCAACTCAAGATCGAACATAAAAATCGTGACATTCTCAACTACCAAGGGGAGATCACCAGTGGTGGGGGTGATTTTTTTTTTAAGAAAGTTCCATGTACGTGTAACTTTGGTACTCGTCGGAAGAACTATTCATTCATTTCCATTCATTTTGGTTTTGGCTTTCATTCTAATGGGGTTTGGTTTTCTAGATATGTAAGTTGGAAGATCGAGTGCAAGTTGATATATGCAAAGAAAATACCCTTAATCAAGGGACCAGAAGTGGTTTGAGTGACACCGCTTCAACATTCGGTCCCGACGATCCGTTTTCAATTCTCATTGAAGTGCCATTTTTTTTCAATTCATTCTTATGCATGGTTTTGACCCGAAGAAAGGGTGATTTTCACATTTGATTTATGTAAAATATCCATAAATTACACTCGTGAGCTGTTGATTCACTACTCATTTTGGATTTCATTTGACAGTACTTATGTGTTGAATTTACACGATCAGAAATTCCAATCAAAACTTCATCAGTATCCTTTTGTGTTATATTATTTACATCAAGCTTGATATGTGATATCGACACAAAAATATGTGTAGACCGTTTGGGACATGCGAAATGTGTTGAATTTAACACAAAATTTCCAACTGTGTATCTGAGTACAACATAAAATTCATAAATTACCCCTCCTCCCGTTCTCTTTTCCCCAACTTACACAAGCAGAGATCGATTCTTTGGGGATATTTCGCGATATTTTCTTCGGGGATCTTCAGGCCGTCTACCGTGATTCGATTGTCTTTATACACTGTTAGTGGATGAAAAAATGCGTCCACACTTCAATAACATGTGAATGAAATTTCAGTTACACGAATATACCTTGATATGTGGTACAATGTTACAAAACTGTGAAAATCTGTGACCAGTGAATGAATTCTCGACTGGTTTACCAAGAATTGGAAATCTCATTTACAAATGTGGTTGAAAAATGTATAGAAATTGAAATAATTTCCAACAGAGTAAATTGTGAACATTATTTATAGATTTTCTCCTTGCAGATTTTGCTGATACATGTCTGAGAAGACTCTTGATGGAGCATGGATGTCTTCAAACCCGTACTTCTCAAGAATTTTAGTGCATCGATTGTACCAACTAGCCACATTGTCGTATCGTCCAATATCGAAATGAAATACCTATTAAAGGAGATATATCGGAATTAAACTTCTTTTTATCGTATAAGTTTTGTTCATTAAATAGTCGTGAATCTTTGAATTAAGAGAATGCTAGGTTTCAATCGTACTTCTCTGCATTTTAATAGAGAAATTGAAGTATGGTTTTGTGATATCGATTCAAATATGAAATTTATTTCTATGTATTCACAGATATTCTCTTCTTCTTTGAACAACATTTTTGTATATTAAAATTGATGATTCCCTTGCATTCGTTTCATATTACATTAGCACTCTTCTCAGTTACCCGTCATCCATTAGTATAATTACTATATTTCGAAAGCTCGTATAATGGGAAGAAAAGATCATTGTGAATTACACGGCGCAACATAACAAACTGCGTTGTCTTTGTGGATTTTAGTCTTTTCAGATATTTTGGTGATGGAATATTTCTCAATTTTTCTGAATGCTTTTACTTTTTTGGAAAAAATTCATAGGTTTGAAGGATATCGTGTTCAATATTTGTACAAAAACACTCGAAACACATGTGTTTCAGTTAGGAATTGCAATTCAGCTAAATCTCGCAGAGTCTAGTATAATAGGTTAAAAATGTAATGGTTTTAAACAAAACCATTTAATTTCAACATTTAATTTCAATTTCTTATGATGAACAATCTCAATATGTAATAATTTTGTAAACAAAATAATGTTGATTCAAATGAAACATAAAATGCATTGCTCTTGAAACTCTGAGTTACAGTTTTTACATCTGTAGGAAAGTGATTTTGCTCAAATCAAAGGCACTCGAGTACCTAAATAAGCGAGCCCAATTTTGGGCCAACTTTTTTCATAAATTATACGTTCAACAGAACTTCAGTGGATAATAATAAAATTCACGACCAGGATTAGACTCTGAATACAAGTTTCATTCTTCTGGTGAGTGTAAGAGAGTTTTAAAAGGAATAACATCCAACTGTCAAAAATTTTTTGTGGTTCGTTTTACAATACCTCCAAACTGTGAAGAAACTCAAATTCATATTTAGAATTCAATTTCAGGTATGCACTTGATCATTATCGATTTTAAATTTAATTTTATCAGGTAATTTATGAAAGAAATCGGCGCAAAATTTAACCCTCTTCTCCTGATGCTTGAATGTCCTCAACTTATATCAATGAAAAGCAATTGATAGATCAATTAGTTTTCATAATGAATCCTAATAAATCGCGAAATAATGAAAAAATTTTTGACAATTTTGCGTAAACTTTTGCTTTGACGCTGATGTACATAATGGATCACACAATGCGATATACCCCACACAAGGCACCTTCATGGTCGCCTCTCCATGAAATTTAGGGAGAAAAAAGGGATTGGTGGTTACAGCATGGTACAATGGGGAAGCAGCGTAGAGGCGATGGAAAAATGTGAGTCCGAAAAAGCGGGCCGGACATTTCTCCGTTGCCTCTACGCTGCTTTTTCGTCATACCACGTTATATCCACCGCTCTCTTTCCTCTTCCTTGAGGGGATAACAGCGATCCCTGATGATGCAACCCGCCATACAAGCGTACCGACTGAGTAAACATTTTCTCGGCCAGAACACCCCAAACTGAATTCATGAAGAAGTATTCAATTTTCAGGAATCAATCCTCAATTCCTTATCTATCGCGGTACATCCCCCGAATTTTGAATTTCGAAGGAAAGTTTTTTTCCAGTCGGTAACACAAACTTTATTTTTGAAATTCGAAATTCGAGTGATGTACCGCGATAGATAAAGAATCGAAGATTGATTCTTGAAAATTTCATACTCCTTCATGAATTCAGTTTGGAGTATTTTTGCCGAGAAAATGTTTACTCAGTCGGTACGCTTGTATGGCGGGTTGCATCTGCGGGGATCACTGATATCCCTTTAATTGTACAGAGACACGACGTAACTTCATCGGTGACTGTCCTGTATGGGACGATTTTCATATTCATCTTAGTTTTACATCATGCATTTATAAGGATTAGGTCCAACAGAAGGGTTCCTGCTTCAGGAAATATGAGAATTTTCAAGTTTTGGAAATTCTGTAATAAAGATTTTTAATCTCAATCGAAACTTCTTTTCAAAGAAATGTGAATTTCCAACAGCTTGTTGGAGTATGAAAGTACAACTTCTGAACAAACTACATGTGATATTTTGTGATTCCATCTCCACTGTTATGCTGTGTTTGATAAATTCGACTTGGCAAACGTTGAAATTGTAGTACATTGATTTAGGCATGATATATACATAATATATACGTACAGTCAACAACCAAACTGTTGTAGAAATAGTGAAGTCCGCTATCGTTAACGTTTCACCTGCCACAAATTCGCTTTCGTCGAGAAAAGCGTTCAATACTTCACAAGATTTTTCTAGTTTCTGCATTTTCTCTTCTAGTATTTCGTGTGTTTTTCCAAAAATCACCGGAAACTGTAAGAAACGAATGAAAAGTAGAGAATATGACCGAATACTCCCAATTAATGTGATGAATTTATTTATGCCGATAAGATGCGATAAGAAATCAATTACTCTTGGTGATGATGTTGTGTCTTATGGTACGTGTATATATACACCATTTTACTACAATATTTTTCTCCGTGTGGGATTTTTGGGGTTTCATATTGATACCTCAGAGCAACGTTTCCGCACTATTACGTTTTGATAAGAAACAAAAAGTTTCTCCGACCCATCCTAGTATTCATACAAAAAAGTACTCAGGCCCCACCTTTTACAACACTGATTATGACATACGTATTGCCAAATTTTGGCCATACTTTTGGCTAGACTTTTCCCATATGTTTGCCAGAATCAATTCTTCTACACGGCTGCTGGGTTTGCGTTATTCATGAGTTCAAACTGATCAGAAAAATTATATGCCGGAATTCTCCGACATTTATTTCGGTTATTGGAATTTTGAAATAGGGATTTTATTTTATTTCGAAATACAACAGAAATAAAAGTCACGAGATGAGTTGGCATGAGATGAACGCAACGCTGTTGCAATTTTGCAAACAATCCCCCGCAATCTCGTTGAGGAATATATTTTTGTATGGTTTATCATTGATGGTATGTGTCATTACAACTTTCCCGCAGGGTCTTGATCGTGAAAACCATTGGGTTGAGGCTCAAATGTTGTTATAATTTCAGAATTACACCATACCTGGTAACCTGGGCTCAGCCTATCTTGGTGAACCTTGCGATCAATGTCAATTTCTACCAAGAGCATTTCAATTGAATACTTTTGATGGAATTTTATAGAATATGTTCCCTAGTAGAAATTATGATTGGGAATTAGATGGGCCGCAGCTAGTTTTCCCAGATGTTAGGTTGGTTCCTAGCTAGTTTTGTAACGCAGCTTCTAGCCTGTGCCCATCCAGATGCCCCAGGGAATTGCTAGAATGTTGTTCAAATTGGTAATTAGAAATGTGAAATCACGTGTTTTCTGTAAAATCACACCTACGAATGAGGTAAAAATGTATTTTGATATGTAATCTCCAGTCAAGAACGTTGCTTTTGAATTTATTTCCATAAAATAATCCCGAGTGACCAATCGAAACGTTGGGGCTTCTTTTTATTCCTCTGACCGTGTTGATGGACTATCAATGTTACCGTACGATGAGTTGGCGCATGAAAAATCTACATAAACCAACTAAATGCCCTGGTAGAAATTCGCCCAGTTTAGCTGGCTACTGGCCAGCTACTAGTCGATAACTAGCCAGTGACCGACCAGAAACACCCAATTTCTGGCTACTAGCCAGAAACTGACCAGAAACCATGTAACGCTTTCCGCCAGGGTATTTGATCAATTGTTTCAGCGATGGTTCGCTGGATGTTTTTTCGCGACTTTTAAGAAGATACAGATTTTGAGCTTTCGGAGGGGAGCCGCGTCGGCAACAAACCGATTCCAGGCGTGGCTCCACTCCGGAAGCTCAAAATCTGTATCAACTAAATGTTTGGGCACTAAAGTCTGAATTGACTGAAATGTGTTATCCTGTTGCCCCCACATGGGTCTCATCTAGTACGTGGATGGTGAATGGGACGCTCAGACAAATTTCTACCAAGGTCTCAGAGGGTTTTGAAGATGACAAAAGCTCGTTGTTGGATGTGAAATTTGGAAAGTGAAGAATTGCTGAAAAACTTACGTAGCATTGAACGATGCTCTCGTATAAAGTACCAAGATCAAAGTACAGCATGCGATCTACGATGGCTCGTTTTTTTGGATCTTTCGGATATAAAGAATCATTTTTGGCGTATCTGCTGACTAAATATCCCATAATTGGCCTGCTGTAAATGCACTACCAGTTCAATTCAAATACAAAGGTAGAAGAAAACCATTTATATGATTAAAAGAATGATATTTGTGAAGAGACAAGATTTGTGTTGATAAGAAACAATATTTCGTCTGCTGTTATTTGAAGAATATTTACCTAATGTTGTAGCATTAATTTATTATATCAAACTTTCATAAATTAAGAGAGTTGAGAAAATTTTTCATAGAATATTTATTGATCTCGATAAAACCTTTTTCTTTGCTGATACTCACCTTTCATTTAAAATGAAGCCATTATCATCTATGGCTGGTATAGTATGTTGAGGATTTATCTGAAAACACGTAAATTATGAAATACTTGGTTAAGAAAATTTCTAAAAACGTAAGAAGTGATGCGTAGAACATTTTTTAGGTTTCCATTAGATGATTCAACCCCACAGATTATCTTCCCTTGTAAAAATGAATCATATATAACCAAATACAGTAGTGACATGCCTATATGTTGCCTACATAATCCATATGTGGTTCGTATATAGCCCGTATATGGCGGTGTATATTCTGAATATGAGTCACATTTAGCCCTGATATGAATGGAATAATCATATATGAATTTTATATGATCATATATGTCCCATGTATTAACAGTGTTCAACGGTAACTTTCTTTCGATTACTACAGTGTTGTAAAATTTAATTGAAATTCTGCCATCTTCAATACCTTCCTCAAAAGCTCTTATGAGACAATCCCACAACTTGACATGGGAGCATATGTATTTTTTTATTCATTATTAAACATCAAACTTAATTGGAGTGTAATTGACACCACACGCGACTATTCGTGTCGCGGTTTTGAGTATCATTTCAATTACCGAATATGAAGTGATATTTCAATTTTTTCTATAGGTTACTTTGCTTGACTGTACTCTTTTCTTCATGAAATAATAACCTTACCTCAACTCTCATCGAATCTGAAGCATTTTTTGATAAATAAGTGAATGATACGAATTGCGCTTTGAACTCAATAAGTGTTTGATCTTTTGTGACAATTTGAATGAGATTCTTCCGATTTGTACATCGTGTCCACTGGGAGATGTCGAATGCAGCATGTAGAGCATGTGCATTTCGAGTTGAATTTGTTGACACCAGAATAAATATCAGATACAATAAATTCAATGTTTGATGGTACTTGATTGGCTTCTTTAAACCTTTCTTTCAAAACCCTATATTCTTGTGGAATAAAGTTTTGTAACCAGAAGTGTCGGATAAGTTTTGTTATTTCAAAATGTATGAAAATGAAGTTCTTTCGAATCATTTATCAAATCAGTTTGTTTTCCATTGATAGGGGTTGAAAATTTTAGGAGAAAATGTAGAATTCTGTGGAACATATGTATAAACATCTAAAATACTTTGGGATAGTGAGAAAAATCTCATACGAGCAGTACTTACAGCCAGAATACCGTGGGGTGCAATTGACACCCCATGTGACCATTCCCGTCCCAGAGTCTGGCGCGACCGTCGAAGGGTTAATTATATATGATTTTTTCAAAATGCATGGATGAATTGAATGAAATGTATATGCACGGAAAGACTGGGTCTATTGAACAACTCTTCAAGAATATATTCCCGAAATTTCAAGTTAATCCGACTAAAACTCTAGGAGATGTAGCATTTTGAACTTTCCCTCTGATGACTGTAGCGCCCGTTTCTCTCTTCCTTCTTTGACTGCGTGAATGAGCACATATTGTAGTACAGTGTTAGTAACCAAGCCACGAGGTATTTTTGAGGTTATAGGTGTGAAAAATAGCTTGTATAGAAGTATTTTGATTTTTTCTTCTTGCAATATGATGAAATCTAAAATTCCCCGAGGTGATAAAAAGAGTGGCTTAAGCGTGTTTTTCTCGAAACACACTTTTCAAATCGGTGGTCGTAATTTATCGGAAACTAATCGTTTGATCTCGCTCAAATTTTGCACACTCCTTCGAAATATCATTTTGTAGTCTCTGAACGGAGGATTTTGTTTTCTTTCGACTACAACAAATTCGACAACGTAAAGAATACCGAAAATTTTACCGAAAAAGTGACACTCTCGTTCAAGCCACTGCGAAAAATTCAATTTTCATTTTTTTCTTTGAATCCTTCGTTCAGGGACCAGTTTTACTCTGATATTAAAAGAAAATATTTTTTTGCTATTTTTCTGATGAAGCAGTCGCAAGTAATTTTGACTATCGCAAACTACCTTTTTGTCGAGGCACCTCCGAAAATTGACTGCCATCAATTCAATTTATCATATTTTCCCATCAAAATTTTTAAAAATGTTGTTCGAAAGTTATCTGATAATATGCAAAAAAAATGAATGAAAATCTCTTCTGTAGTAAGGCAAAAAAAAATCGAGAAAATTAGCTGTTTTTTGGCTTCTGAAACCAATCACGTAACTCCTTGAGGAATTATATACAGTTAAGAGGCGCAAAAGAAGCGATTTTTCAAGAATTTTTCCTGAAAAGACAGTTGAATTGATTATTGTAAAAATTTGTACACATAATGAGATAACTTTGACCTGTATTTCAATATTTTTTATTTGTAAAAATAATGATTTTGAGAGCTGTTATAGCTGATCTTCAGGAGCTCCTCTAAAAAAAAAGCGCTTTGCGGTGACCACGATATCTCAGGACTAACTCTTTTAAAATGGAAAAACCAAATGGATTTCGTTAAAGTAATGCATAATCTAGTAATTAATCGAAGAAATAAGCAAAATAAAATTTGTTGACAAAACGGCGGCTTCTAGAAAAAAAAAAAATCGATTTTGCGCCATAATTTTGGCCTTGAATTGTTCATAAAAATAAAAATATTCATCGGTGAGAAGAAACCTTCGATTATAATTACTTAAAAATATAGTCAACAAGCTCGTGTTGAAATTTGAGACTGATCGGTCCAGCCGTTTTCGAGAAATCTTGGTCACCGACTTTGAAAACACAGTTTGGAGAAAAACGCATTCAAAGTTTCAAAAGCACTTAACATGGAGTAAAAAAGTTCACAAATATGCGTGTAATTTGGGCAATAATCGCCGAATTGAATCGAAATTTTCTGTGCGTATACTTGAATGTATGTAAATTATGAAAATGAAATCAATTTTTTGAAAATTTGAACTGTATATAACCCCTTAATACAACAACATTTTTCTTAACGTTGATAAATTCGTTCTAAATATTAATAGAACCGGTATTTCCGTGTGTATATGGATCATATATGGATCATTTGTACTGAGGTTATTAGCATCCTTCCATAATAAGAAGTTGTAGAGAAAAAAGAAGTTGTAAAATTCACATCTTGGACGATTTCAAGAATGGTTCAAGCTACCACAGTTTGAGTTGATTTCACAACAGCAAATGTGAGATACACCACAGCTAATATAAATCTCACATTTCCAGCTGTCAAATCAACTAAAATTGTGGTAGCTCGAACTATTTTTTGAAATTCTCCAAATATTGACTTCATAAAATGTAAATTTTACAACTTTTTTTCTCATCGTTAGAACTTCGTCATCACTATTATAGCATTTTCCAATATTTGATTAGTAACTATTAATTTGTTGAGCCTTTCATCTAGAACAGTAGCTTCTGGCAACTTTATATCCACAATGATGACTTCAGATGCTTTATCAAATACTGCGATTATTCTCTCACCATTTTACTATCAAGTTGGAAGACAACAGTAAAAAAACTAGAACCAAGGGGAGCTCAGGGATGATGAATCACAGAAAAGATCACAATTCACATATCCCTGGCGTGTACGCATTTTGGCCCTACTTCAGCCTAGTCTTGGCCCCATGTAGGCAGGATGGGGCCCATGCTGGCCCACTGTAGGCCCCAAAGTACATACATGCTAGGGATCGAATAGTTTAGGAATTTGACCTTCCTTAACCACTTTTTAATGTGTATATGCGTCCATCAATCCTGTGTTGGAATTTTATTTCCCATTTGTGTTAACTTTACAAGAATTTGTGTTGTATTTTGAAAATTAACACCGATTTGAGTATAATCTCTACACCACTTTGGTGTGTATATAAGTGCATCAATACGTTGTCAATTTTTTCCAACATTATATTTGAAACGAGACATTTTGAAATCGTCCACCCGCTACTCTTCAATGGAATATTTTATACTTCCCCCAATTTCTTATATACTTTTCAAAATATTGAATCTAGACAGTATGTGAATCATTCAACGGACATCATATAATACTTATTGAATATGCATGTATCAAATTTGAGAAGTGCAACAGACCAGAAATTTGGCTTTAAACAAATTATTATTCTATTCTTGAATCTGAGAGGGTTAATATTTGCCAGAAGCTTGAAAGATATCACAACTCTTATCATTAAAAAGAAAGGAAAAATTTCAAACAACTGGTGAGAGTTGAACCTGTACCCTGGTGAAAATAAAGTGTCAACGATGCAAAGAAGTTTTACGGAAATTGAACGCAAATGTACACCGAGAGGAAATTCGGGCATTTTGGAGTGTGAAATTACACTCCCTTACACAAGAGCGTACATCATATTTTTACCAGGGTACAGGTTTCTTAAAATTCTATTACCTTCAAAAACCCTGGAGCCATATGTTCGCCGTTTAACACATTGACTATTTTCTCGTTCAAATGAACGCCTATGGCTTTGGCGAGCAGGGCAACTGATTGGCTCGGAGGAGAAAGTGGAAACCAATAGAAATCAACCGTCATCTTGATACTATTTTTCTTTTTTTCTTTTGCACCTTTTATCCCTTTTCTCCAGTTTCTGATCTCTTTTGTATCGTTCTTTTCATGCTCACACAACGAGTCCCACTACGATGCTAGAAATGAGGTTTTCATATTTCGCTTCACTGCAAAGCATAAAAATAAAAAAAGAGAGATGTGTGCTGAGTCTAGATTTTTCACCGCATATAAATTGTTTCCTTGAGGTATCGAACCGTCAAGTGGAGAAATGAGCTGAATTCCTCAAGGGTTCATTCTCATAAATAATCAATTGAAAGAAACATGTCGAATTGAGGAAGAATAGTTGGGGAATAATCTCTTCTTCTCAATCTATGTTATGTACTTTTTTGGGATAAAATTGTGTTTTTTTTTTCCATTTCTGAGATTCGTTTCCAGATGGAGGAATGCAAAGTGAGTAATATACTTTAATGGAATTATGAACTATCATACTATTCCTATAATAAACCTCCAGATAAGTTGAATCTAATGATGTCTTTTGCATTAATACAATGTATGAAACAGTCTTTACTTTGAAAAGATGTGCAAAAGACATCTTCCAGGAACAAGAATCTGTTCAACATATCTAAAACATATCTTTACAATACATAAACTATTATGCGGGTTTCCAATGTTGTCCAGAACAAGCTATTGGCGGAATGAATTGTTTTACCATTATTTACAGTTTATTTTTTCCTACTTCATGCAGGTTGTGATTTTTTAAATGTAAATAATGAAAAGTTTTGAAAAGAGAACCCCAATTGAAATATAAATTTACCTGGAGATCAGTTTTATTCAATCAATGTATCAACTGAAGCGAAAGCAGAAGAACGACGGAATAAAGAAGCGTCGTCGTTTATAGTCGATACCACACTACTAACCTAACAAGAATGGGTTATTGAAATTAGTTGTACTGTAGGGACTCAGTGAAACGTTACCATAGTAATAAAAGTAAACAGAATATTATCAATGATGATCGATATCGTCCAAGTGAGGTAGTTGCTGCTGAAGCATTTCGATCGATAAAAAAAGACAACAAATCGTGTATTCAGAAGCTCGATAATATGGTGAAGAATTCATAGAATATATTTTACCTTTTTCTGCTGTAACAATGGATTCTGAACTATTGTTGCTTTCTGATATTGTCAACTCTGAATATTCCAAGGATTCACTGCTTATTAATTGAATTGGTTTGAAAGCATGTCGTTGACTGGTCTCCAATTTGATTTGTCAATTCTAAAGAGTAGTAAAATATTATGAAAAAACAATTTTTTTCCTTGTAGTGTTCCACCCAGAGAAGAGATTTAGTTGCAGCAAACAAGTGCCTATCACGGACATAGACAGGAATCGAATTAGCTCTTGAAGCTAAATTTCAGTCATTACAGTGGAAAAATTGCATTTGTAGGTATGCTGCAGAAGTTTGAATCTTCCATTGGAATGAATCGATGATGGAAGAACGGAATACACAGTTGTTGAAGACCCAAAATCTTGCAGTACATTCCTTAAACGATGTTCCCATTTTCAAGGAATTAGAGAAAATAAATAATGATTATGTAGCAGATTTTGTGGATTAGAATTTCCGTTCTGTTTCTATAAACGATTCAAATTTCAATAAAATATTTGTAGCTGATCCATTCATTGTAACAGCCTGAATTTAGCTGCGGGAGCTGATGGCTGTTCGTGTCTGTATTAGCCACTTGGTTGCTGTAGCTAACTTTTTGTTCCGTTTAATAAAAAAATCTGAATTTAAAAATTCTAAACCTATATCTACTTTGAATATTCTTGAATCCTGCTTTTTCGACACCCAATCAAAGTAAAATAATACATCTTTCCAACTTCGATTACTATTACTCAGTGAGTGGTAGTCGACGTTGATTATGAAAAGTCACGCACATGACATAATTAACTTAACACGTATGTTATAACAGATTGAAATGTGAAATTACACGCAAGGAAGGGAAGACTTAAGACCTAAGCACAATCCATCACACCACCGGGAAATCCTTCTCTCAACTGAAGATGTTCCTTTCAGTAAAACAAGCGATACTAACAAAGGAAGAAATCTCAGTATCTCACATTCGAAATATTATAAATATTTTATTCGTCAATATATACCACTCGCATATATGTTTCCAAATTCACGTGAAAGATATATCGCTTCTTTATTCCCTATATCTCTACATGGATCCCAGCAAATTAATTTTACAATAACGATGGCAATGTACATCGAAATTGAATAGGAAACATTTCAAACATTCATTGGAAAGAAAATACCGTGAAATGGAGAAAATTCCTTTCAGCGAGATTAAATTTCATAGAATACTGTAGCTGATCGTTGAACGTACATTATTTTTCTGACATCTCAGCGTCGAGATTATCCATCAAAGTATCAAAAGGATAAATATATAATCAACAATCGTAGCTCTTCAACGGTTCAGGATGAATTTCCAGTATTCCTTCGATAATGTTTGTCAAATGGGAATGTAAATTTCGATGGAATTCAGTGTCAATTAATATTGAATATAGATTTGAGTGTGACGATTTCAAATGTGCTCCGTTGAAACGATGCATAACCATCATTCCTTGCTAATTTCTATTTATGGACGGTATTTACTCCGATAAATGAACAAAAACATAACTTCAAAATATTCTATACGGGTGACCGTATCAATACAGTTCAGATGTGCGCGTGTGCATTAACCGAGAATTTATATTAAGCATTCCTATAACTCTCATGATTGCATTGATATTGATTTCAATACGGGCTCTCTTTATCATTTTAATTTGATTCTCTATGAATAATACATGATATCTCGTCTAGTGCAATTACAATGTTTAATTAATCCTGTTTGATGTCGAAACAAATCCTGCAAACGATGACACGTTTTTGGAACGGAAGAGTACTTTTCCTCGATCGACACTTCATTCTTTTCTCAAATGTGGCTTGGTAGTTTACAAAGAATTTGAGAAACAGAAGGAAATGTACAGACCGATCATGAGAAGATATAAAAAAAAAAAACATTTATCTGTTTATCGACTCTTTTTCTGTCTTCAAAAGAACGATTCAAAAGCGGTATATATTGGGAGATCTGTTATTTGCGGTCGATGTTTGAAACATTGATGAGCATTTAAAAGTTTTATTGAAGAATGCGAAAGTTAGAGCTACTTTGTGCAAACATACGGAATACCTATTGAACATCCAATATATTGAACGTCTGGTTTAATGTAAAGTTTATTGATACATCAACGTGTCACAGTTATAAAGTAAACTGTTACTACCTGAATCGAAAAAGAAACAGCCTTTCAAATACTTCGCAGCTCTTAAGAGACATTACTATAGTCCCGTTATAGTACTTTACGCACGGAGTGAGTTATGGAGATGTAAAACTAGACTATTTGTTTTGAAGGTCTCGTAAATTGAATTTTAAACAACAATTTGTCGATTTGATAGTTCTCTTTCAATATCATTTTTTCTATGATGGAGATAATAAGGGGATTGATTGGATGAACTCATCAACTAGATTGGGAATTATTCTATCGCAAGAGAATAGTATTCCATAATTGCACATAAATATCTCAATCGGCTAAAAGTATCCATCTGAAGGGATGTATTCGAAGGTTTCGAAATTGTTCTCTTTCTTGGGGTTGTGGAACTTTGCACGTTCTTGCTCGGTACAGTACGTTGCTTCGGTTCAACAGCATAACGTCTTTTTCCACAAATCAATTGACAGGTACTTCGTGATCCAATAATTCCGTCAGCCAAGTGACCTGACGTCAATTTCACTATCAGAAATGACGTGGCACTGACACCATTTTCTTCGCATAAGATGTTGAAGACAAAATATGAAACCCGCCAACTGTGCTGTGCTTATTATTTCATATCTGCAAATTTTTACCATTTTTTTCCAATATTTTTATCACGAAGTCCAGGGGTAGAAGCGAGGACAATTTTCGTACGAGAATGGGTAATCAGAAACATACAGCATTATGCTGAACTCCATACAAATGTTCCGAAAATTAACATATTTTGAGATCCTGAAAACTGATTCTTTATGATACATTCTTAGCATCGAAGACAATTTTTGGAGAGAATATTTTTTAAACATGAAAAAACAGTTTTTGTGGAATATTTCAAGCTCTTAAAACAACTTTTTCGAAGCATATTTCCGGTTACCCTATGAAATCAAAAATTTGGGATCATTCATCATTTAAACTCACAAAAGTTCAGAATTTAAAAAATTTCCCAGTTAAAGTGCCAAAAAATGTGAACAAAAATTGCACGTGTTTCGCCACCTGTGACTGGTTAACCTAGACCATCCCAGTAGAAATGACTGTAGCCATTCACGATTTTTGTAACCTTGCAAAACGAAAAACTTAACCCACACAAGAATCTCATCAAATATTTGCCACAGAGTAAACAATTTTTTTGAGGGTTTATAGAAACAATTTGGTGGGTTTTCCACCTAAATATTTCCTCCCGTGAATTTTTAAAAAAATTTTGGAGACAATCAAAAGTTTTGGTCAACTAACAAAAATGTTTGATTTTCTCAAAATTTTGTGGAAAAAATAGTTGGAATTCATTTGATACCTATTTGTGCGCACATAGGTGCATTCATTTTTCCCTGGCTATTTCTTTGTCTATTGAATTTGATGCTTTGTTGCTTGGTCTATTGCTTTTTCGATTAAATTTGTTCTCCTATTTTTTATTTACCGGCCAGTGGAGAGAGTAATGGAGCAAGAGTACTAGAAAATCTAATAGAAGAATTGGAAAAAGCGGCTCTTTGTCGCTACAACAAGAAATGAAAATGTCTTTCAGTAATAATGCAACTCCCCTCACGAGAATCCAACCCTATTTAAGTGTATGGTGTATGCCTGTCACATCTTCCGATACCTTGTTTGTCCCCATTTGAATGCGTTGTGACTTGTTTGATGTGGTGTTGTGTCAATGGTTGTCAATATTACACTGTTAAAAATTTTTTGCAATCTGAGTCATTTCTCAAGGATACTTGTGAATGAGATTCCCAATTCTTGGTGATTGAACTTTCAAATTCTCCTTTATAATATTATCCACGAGAGTCTCATTCGGTAATTAAACTTTCAATACATTTTTCAATGACATGAGTAGAAATTGCTTTCATCGCATATGATTGAATTTCGCTGTCGAAATTTCTGACAATATATGTTCTAAATAAAATAAATTAGTGTGTTAATATGAAAAACAATGAAAAGAACAGACGAGCGCAATGCAGATATCTTCAACATAGTCTGAGAAAAATTTCTTAGTGAAGTTGCTAATAAAGTTCATTATAATGTTCCACAAGAGATTTCATCAGAAAATCAGTCTCACAGCCAACTTGATTGCAAATTTCCCTTCGTGTAATAATCATTCCATCAAATCCTGTGATGCAGAGCGTGGAAGCTCTATTTCTTTGCATAGTATGCTCTATTTCCGCAGATGAGACAAACTAATGCAAATACTTTACTATTCGTTGGAGAAGAAATTGAAGACGCTGAAAATTCTTCTTGAAGAGATTCGCTTCTCTTGATTTTATTGTTCACTTCGTTGTATATTCTTACATATCGGATTTGAATTCAGAACTATTTTCATGAATCATATTCACAAATTAGAAGAGATTATATAGGAATTATATATGATTGATAATATGAATTTCATATAAAATTATTCTCTAATTGGAAAGTTCGAATTATCGTATGCTTAGTTTATTGAAATGAGGAATCACATTGCGATTTTGTTCAAGACTGGAATTTGAATGAAAAAATATTCTTACAGGTGTATGAACGAGAAAAAACAATATTTCCTTATTCAAACCATACTTCTCGTGGAGAACAGTCAACGTCTACATAGTCGAATATTCTCAACAAATACAACATTTGAAACTTGCAGGAAAATGTTGTCTTTCGGGTGGCTGAAAGATATCTCTCAGATCATTGTCTAAAACATATTCCACAGATATCTAATCGATGTCTTGTGCAACATTTTTCGTCAAGTTTTTGACGTTGTGTTTGTTGGAGTGGTAGCATTTATAGAATACAGCATATATTTAGAGAGAGGAAACTCCTCACCCGGAAAACCCAGTGATGGGAACACAGCCAATGATCGGCTCATGTATGGCTCTTATTGAATGGTCAACAATGAATCCCCTGTTCTGCTATTGGCTAAAACAAAGCTCTTAATTCAGCGAAAGCAAATTCGAGGAATAAATCCATAAACTGAAATATGGATCAATTACTTTTTTTATCACAATCCCTGGGACCAACAATGTACTGGTTGATGCTTGGTGAATCAATTGAACCAAGTCTGGTGTAATGATCAGCCCAAGCCTAGGCCTGATGTAATTCCCAAGTCTGGGCTAAACTTGTTAAAAATGTTCATGACGAATCTCGGCAGGTTTTGTGCCAGGCTTGGTCTACGATTGGGCCATTGTCCATACACACTCATGGGAGCATACTACAGCTTTATATCATCAACTCAGTTCAAAAACTCCAGATTTCGGGGGAAAAAATCAAACTATCCTGTTATTTTTTGTTCGAAGTTTTCAAATTAGCGGTTGATGTGAAGCTCAAGTATGCAACGTACAATATTATGAGTGATTTGGATTTATAATTGAAATTTAATACTCCTCATATCTGCAAAAAATTAAGCCATCAATTGAATGTCGTGAAATAGAAAAGTTGTTACATTTTGGCTGTAGAATATGCCTCACGAATTCCAAAGATGAATATTAAAACATTCGGTGTACATGTTTCATATGAGCTTTATACTATAGTTGATGCTGGAATAGCAGAATGGCTTATCATAAATAAAAAATCCCTACAAACTTGGGATCTAGATCAAACAAAATGAGTTAAAATTTCACCCTGTGGCATTTAATACAGATTTCAGAGTATTAGAAGCACCACATCGACTTATTATTTCGTAACTCCTTGCATCAGACTAGACGATTTGAATCGCAGTGCGCCGTTGGGTAGGCACAAATTCTCTACTCTAGTTCGTCCAATTGCCATTCGCGTGGGTGACTCCATAAGACGCGAGAGTGCACATAATGCTAGATTTAAAGGGAATTTACTTCATTTCACATCGTCACAGTTAATTCAATTTACTTATTCTTAAATAATTCCCATATTTGATAATTTTCCACGGATTTGAAAATCTGAAACTCGTAAATATGTTTTTTTGGTCCACCCGAATGCACATATTTACAATCCTTTTGATGAGAAATAATGTATTCACTTTTCACTGTCAAGTTGAAAATTGTAAATCGAAGAAATAGAAGTGCTGTTCAAGAACCGTACTTCTAAGGCGAAATGAATTTCCTGAATATTTTCTTCAGGAAGTTCCCAGCTTTAGCTTCAATGGTCTCGTTTACCTTGAAGATAATATGACAAAAACGTTCCACTAGGAATGAATATGGTAACAAAAACCTAATCATAATGGAAACGGAGAATGAGAGGACTCAAGAGAAATTTCACGCCTTCCTCCTTCACACGTGCATTTTTCCAACCTATTTATTTCTTGTTACTCACGAGATAGCAGGAATATCATTCATTCTTTAATCAATGGTACTTACGTATTTTGTATGCTTCACAAATATTCACAGTTATATACGATTATTTCGTATTTTTGACGACTGATTTATTCCATACATCATGATATTAAAACCCCTGGAACAAATCCAAATTGAAATAGCTATGTAATGTTTAAATATTTCATATCTGCGACTGTTCCTAATTCTTGTTCCTTGATTTATTACCATTATAATATTTCACCTTGTTCAGTCACAAGTATGAACATTGTGAATTTCACGGAAGAAGAAAAAGATACAACACGCTATTAGTTGTTGCATATTGGAAACAATCTTTTAAATGTTGATTTAAACTTCCCTTGTTTAACATCAATGATTTTTCCATTCAACGAAAATTGAGAATTCAATCAAGTAAAGCACGACAATAAATTGTGTCAAATGTTGATTTCCTGCAAATGATTTCACTCTTCTTGGTGTTGAAAAAGCGACAAGGCAACGTGATTTTATCGTCTAGACACAATGTTTGTAATTATTAATATGCTTTTGTTAGAAAAATCGTTTGAATCGTATGAAACTCTAATAAAGTCGTGTATCGATTCAGAAGAATAATTCAGAGACATTCTCGATCGAAATTTCAAAGAACATTCTCACAATTTCTCGCTTGGGCAAGCTTCCTGTTGTCGCATGCAGTGCATTCATAATTATCGAATTTAATGTTAAACAGCTGTTGGCTCGCAGTCTGCTACGAATGCATATTCGGAATTTTTAGCTTCAATTCCCCTAACAGAGGAAACCACGTGCGAAGTTCGGAATTTTCCATCATTCCAGAGTGATTGAATTTGGAATTTTGGCATATGCACAAATAGCGTGAAGTTAATTGACTGTTAAATCTCATGTAGTTTTGAATCGGAAATTTCTGATCCTAATGTTGTGATGATTTGGTATTATTTCGGGAAAATTGGTATCTCCGTTTCAAATCATTTTCATCGGAGATTTACTTGTTCACCCCATTCCAATTCTTCGTATTTTTACTGACTGAGCCTGAGTGAATTGGAGAATTGTATTCATTTTCGAACAGGTTTTTTGTCTCACTAACCATTACAGCAAAACTTTCGGAAGTATATCAAGACATGAGCAATCAATCAGCAACCATAACGTGTTCGAAAATACTTCCACTATATTTTTTATTCGCGAAATTTTTTTCCATGTACTTTAAGAAACATTTAATGAGTTTCAAATCACTCGAATTCTTCATTCACTTCCTTCCTAAGAAAAAAAATTCGAAAAAATCACCTCAATTCGGAATTCGCTTGACGAGAACCTCCCCTTGAAGTAATTAAAGATTTGATAACACAGGTTTGCGATGAAAAACATACTCGCAAAGGAGTAGCTGAGCTCTCTGTATTTTTGGGTGCTTATTTTAGGAGGAATAATAAAAAATTTCTATCACGTTGTTTTGAAAAACTCTGGTTCGCTTGGATGTTTATGAATATTTGTCATCGTGTACATAACATCAAAGTATTGTTATGTATAGCAATTTTACGGGCTCTAAAGAATTGCAGTGTAGAGCAATATTTTGATTAGTGATGCTGCTTTAGAAAAAATCCAATATCTCTTCAATACAGAATTGAAAACGTCTGCCTTATGGATTTCAGTGAATTGTGTGATTGACATGCACAGGTTATATGAGCAGATGATATACGGACTTCATGTTTTTTAACAACTTAGGAATGATCTCAATTGACAGTGCAGTGACAACATGGTGGCAGATGCCATTATTATTGTTCTTCACGATGAGATTGTCAGAATACATGACGTCTGCCCGATGAGCAGATGATTTAAAAATTTCTACCATCAGCTCCCTAACTATCAATCTATTTTTATATATTTCGACAGTCTCAACTTTTATTGAATTACGCTTAGAAAAAGGGATGAGTTGAATTTTAGGCAACAGAAGTATTTCATACCACTAGATTTTTATTAATGCTAGCTAGACTTCAGATGAGACAATTGAATGTCAGTTGTCGTAGCTGGATATCTTTTTTTTCAGTTCAAAAAACCGCTATGGATTTCCGCGAACAAAAAAAAATGGGTATCGTAATGATTTTAGATGAATTGAGCTGGAAATCTGATGACAAGTTCGAAAAAGTATTGAAGTGATTTGCCGAGATCTGAGCAAATTACTTTCATGTTTTCGCGAATTCGTCACCTTACCACAGCGGCGTCTTCGGGAAATCCTGAGGACGTCGCTAGGAAATGTGTACTGTGCGTGACCAGACTTCCAGGCTAGATTCCTCCGAGATTACTATTATGACACCAATTTTTTTCTATACGAGTTCTCTAAAATTCAGTGGAGTAGAAAAATATGGCATTCAGTGAAAAACCTCCATCCTTCGAATTGAATTGATTCAACAATTATTGAAACAATCGATTGGAAATCTCAATCTAAATGTCTTATCTGAATACATGATACATTTTCTGACTTTGAAGAAATTGTTCGCCAGTATATCTCGAATCCTATTCATCGAATAACAAACAGAACATATAATGAAGCTATTCTATTTCCACAAAAATTCAAATGATTGGGATCAAAAAGAATAATGGAGCTAAAAATCGGCTTTGTTGATCTTCCTCCATCTAATCGGATTGATAAAGTGAATCGCCGAGTGTGTTTAATCGGATTTAATCGATGTTACGGTCATTGATTTCATCAAAGTTCGTGGAAGCTTCTCTTCATTCAAATAGATTTGTAAAACAATACCTCAACATGTGTTGGAGAATTCCAGGAAATGGAATCCAATCATTTAATTCATTCTATAAATCTATTATAATTCATCAATTGATCTACAGAACAATCGTTGTTGCGCTTCAATTTTATTATGTTGAGTTTATCAGTTGAAACAGGAACATTTTCTGACAATAATTTTTGTATTGAAAAACAAAAATAATCCAATTGTTTGGCGATATCACGTATCAAGGTCACGTTCAGCATTTCACAAGTAAGGTATCAGTTTGCTCCTCACGAATTGAATGTTTAGTTTCAAAGATATTATGCAATCATTGAAAACACAATAATTTTTGATCGTAAAAAGAGAAAAATAATAACGATGATGATTCCAAATACGAGTTTGCGTACGAACAAATTTGATTTATTTGTCAAATCACATCAATGCAAGTTCAAAGCTGTCGATGGTTACAATCACAAATGCGTATATCACGGCACATGAAATAACTTTGATGATTATCAACGGTACAACAGGAATTGACGGACATTTCATCACGAGTCATGTGCATTTATCCGTGCGCGTATTCATATCATCATTGATGAGTGTTCAATTAAATCGGATGATATTGAAAACCAGTTGTTTTTTGTAGATTACAACACAAAGAATAAGAAGATATTCGTTTTCTTCATTACGATGAATATACAAATTATTCATATCCGCGAATCGATTGATTATTTCCGTCCTTTGTTAAAATCATCTCCAAACAATACTCGGATATATGCACCTGTATTTAGACATCCACTTTGTTGTATCTCTCGTTTTACGTGATTCGATTCGTGGGGGATATCAATAATGAATATTGGAAACATTTTTCAGGCGTGAAACGATTTTCTCACGATATTTTTGCAATAATGATCATGATAATAACACAGATTACAGATAGATGTTGCAATATGATGCATAAACGCGAAGCTGAGTAGGTCAATATAAAAATTCATCTCTTGCTCAAAGAACGCTTTTAATTTTCATAAATGAAAATTTTTTTTTTCATTGGAAAAGCAAAGTTTCAGGATATATTTCATATTTATCGTATACATTTAGTCATGATCTATCATCTATAATATTGTAATTACACCTTTATACTAGGTTCTTCTTGGACTATAAACAACCATCGTTTCGGGTGAAGTATTTCTCGAAACTCAATGGGAATGTTTCAAATCGAACAGGCAAGAATTTAAATTTGAACACGTGGATTTTCCTCTCCAGTGGCAAAGATACATGGATATCCAATGACAAGGATTCACGAGATTCGACAAAGAGGATATGAAGTAGGAAGACAAGGGAGATGGAATAATTGAATCAGCATTTGATCAAACGATGAAAGAGCTGAAAGATAATAAGGAAGTAGATATACCGATGGAATCTATTCGAAATTCTAATATGGATACGCTGAATGAATTTGTTGAGTTGGTAACTGTTATGAAGTGAAGGAGATTCTGGAAGATCGTCAGAAAATTATTATAGTTAGCGTTTCTCAAGGAGCATCAATTGTTTGAAGTACCCAGAGGAAAACAAACAAAATTATCAATAAACATACTCATCGGTATTCATCAGTTATTAACGGAAGATTTTCAATCTGCAATAACAAATCATACCACGAATATGAATGTGAAAGAGGAATCGCAACAATAACAAAAACCACATTTTTCAAGGAAATTTATTGAACGTTCCAGTCGTTCGAATACAATGAGCTGAATGGAATGAATTTCACTTCTTCATCGGATGACCACAAAACAATTCTAAATCTCGTCAAAATATGTTACCAGTTTTTTTTCCCTTTGAATATAACTTTTGTGTGTGTTGCGTGTTATTTTCTACCAGAATTCTTCTCTTCGTGCATGCGAAATACGTATAGAGAGGCCAACAAAAAGAACGAAAGAACAGGAATGAAAATTGCAATAGGAACTGATGTATCTTTTTGGAGCCACAACATTTATGAAGCTTTATCTTCCGCCTAATGAGCTTTGAATTTTTTGTCTTAACCATTGGTGGAATTCAACACGAACAGAAGTAAAGGGAATATCGTTAAGAATGCGGGAAAAGTTTCCATGAGTGGTTGAATACAGTTTCATCGATATTTATATGCCGTGAAACTATCTCCATTATAGAAATTCATTTTGCATTTTTCCCATGCGGTTTCCTCCATGTGCTGTGGATTTCAACGTTCGCACGCTCTCAATGGTTTCTGTTGAACATTTGGTCAATCCTAGTTCGTATAAATTCAACACGTTTCTTTTTTATATTGTTTTTATTTTTCCCATAAAGTCACACAAAATTTCATATGAATCACATTCATTTGGAACTTTTATATGAAATATGCGTAAGAAATTTTCGTTAATCAAATGATAATGTAAACTAGCAATTGCTAGGTTTATATTTTCATAACATTGTTAGTGCTCGCTGTGCAAGCTTGGCACAAGTGTAAAAATCGAGCATTCGTTGAGAACAATCGTGCCAATATTGCCCACATGAGTGGCATAATGTTTATAAATATTGACTGGATTTTGAATTCACAATGGCCGAAGACTTGGGGATAACCATCGGGCCAGGGCTGGCCCGATCTTCCTGCCATAATTAATCCTACACACTATAGTTTATTTTGAGCATAATTCAACAATAGAATCAAAATTGATTGAAATATCAAAGAACGCAAAGTTTCCAATGATCATACAAGCTTGTCCCAACCTTGTCACATTTTTTCTATCGTTTTAAGATAATTCATGTACGGTATTCGGAGAGAAAGAGTCATGAACTGAAATATCAATCAATAACTTTTCTCATCCATATCTGCGATCAAAGAAGCGTTGCTTGATGCTTGGTAAATGAATTGAACCGGGCGTGGCAAAACCACTGGCCCAAGCTTGTCCTGATCTTATCATTCCCAAGCCTGGGCCAAGTTTGGTAAATTGTTCAAGACAAGTCCCGGGAGGTCTTGTGCCAGGCTTGGTCCATACACACATGGGCTCTTATGAAAAGGTGAAATTTCACTCTTTGAACCGAGTTGAACCTTCACTCTTCAGGAGTGGAATCTCACTGTTCCTCTGGACTTGCAGTATTTCCACACTTCAAGAGTGAATTTTTCACTCCAAGGAATTCAGAGAGTATCTTTATAACCGTTGTTTATATCCCTGGTTTAAAGACGTCAATTTTAATACTCATTGATAATCAATGTTGTAATTCTGATATTGTAAGAGGAATTGAAATATGCAAGGAGGTAGAGAAGAAAAATGTAAGTCTTGAGAAATTAATGTTGATGCACAAACTAGACGATTACCTGCAGAGATGTTTAACAATGTACAAGAAGGTGTACTCTCTTGTAGGTACACAGAAAAGCGCATAGGTAAACGTATAGGTGGTATTAGGTATCAACTGAATGATATAGGAGTTATATCGGAGAAGCGACCAGTGTAGCAGCACCACCGGTCTTTGCAGATAAGGAGTACGTAGAGGATGCATGTGAGAGTGCAGGTACACATGTGCGAAGCTGTATACACGACAATGGAAGCGAACATACTATATTTTGTATCGTGCAGACATTGCGAGGGATACATAAGTACGATGTGTGTATAGATACAACAGCACACATATTATTAGGGGTAAAAATATCCATGTCGTTTCCATTATATGCACAACTTTATCGAGCCTCTTTATTTCAAAATGAATATCATATGACATGAGGTTTTTTCTATTCTGCTTCTTGTTTATATTTAATACAGCTTTTTGAAGCGTATGGCATCGGGTGGAGCAACGAAAGATGAATGGAAATTCATTTCGTGTTCTTTAATTTTTCACTTTGAATGTTTTGAAAGGTTGCGCCAAATGAAGTGATGCATCATTCGATTCGATTAATCGCGTGTGGGTAATTCTTGTGTTCATTTGATCGACATCGACTAAATCACGATGGGGGATTCAATATGTTAATATCCGTGACTGAAATATAGAGATCTAAGAGAGGATATGGAGCTGATTATTGACATTTGAATGACTCTGCGATGTATGGTCCAGTTGGTGAACTTTTAAAATGCCTGCAGTCGTGTTCGTTGGGATTTTGATTCATTTTCCTCCAGACCTCAATTCCAATTTTCTATCCAATTGAATTCTATTTTCTCGTTAAATTCGCAGGCCATGTATTCGAGGTATCAAGTATCGTTACAATCACATTGAAATTCTCGCGTATCTTTGTACACTGAGCAAGGCAAAAGGAAATTCAAATTACTTCCTTCAACGAGACCCGCTTATCCAACGTAAAGTCAGTCGATCCACGCCTGGCCACCAATTTCTACCCCTCGTTCTTGACACAGACGCACGTACAGTCATACTCATACATACCCGTGGACAAATTTACAACTTTTTCATTCCCACAGTAGAAATCTCACAGAATTTCTTTATTCATGTTCTCTCGCATAGACGTACCGAGCACTTCTCTTCAGAAGGGGTGAAAATTTTCATCTTGTTCTTATCATTACCTTTCATATTTAATATAATTTCCGACAGCACAGAATTTATACGCTCTTAGAGAATTCTTTGTGAGTCTGTACAGTGTTGGAAGATTAATTGGAATGGTATAATTAACCTAATGAACTAGAATTGAGAAGAGAGGGTCGATTGAGTTGTATATGAAATAGTTATGAATTCTTTCTTTGCCACAAATAAAATACAAGTACGAGAGGTTTTATGGAATGAATGATCTTTTATGCAATCTCTTAAGAAAATCAGAAAGTCAAACTTTTCGAGAAAACTGCTTCCCAAAAGTTGGTTGAGAGAAACCACCTGTAGATATCTTATTCAGTAAATAACATTTTTTACTGATCTTGAGTGCTTTTCATTCATGGATTCAAGATTCCTTCACTTTTCCCGAAATCCGTCACAATGACGTTTCTTTCGGAAATATTGGCACATTGTGTTCGATATTCGCTATTCTGATATTCTTCGAAGTCATTGCTATTCATTGGAAATGCATGAAAAGAGGATTATCAATTCCGAAAACATTCTGCATGATTTCAATGGCGTTCAATGGATTAAGTATGCAATTCAGGGCATTCATTCGGTCGAGTTATACCAAAGGAATCAAAATATATGAACAAATATTGAGAAATCATGAGTGTCCAATTGTAATTCTTCACTTTACTAGGATAAAATTTCTTCAACTCTTCGGGTGGAAAGATTCTCAAAATTATACATAATTCAATACAGTGGATATACAAGTTATGTATAATTCAGGTATGAAATTATATGTGATTTTGAAAATTTTTCCTCTCGGGCAATCATTGTTCTTCCACATCTAATTTTGAAATTTCCCGTTTCTTTGTGCTTGTCTGGTGGCGCTTTGTCTGTACTCAGAAGTGAAGGCCCGCAAGAATGTCGGAAATTAGGACTCATGCAACCTAAGGCCGGCCCTGTTGTATTTGATGGATGATTTGGTATTGGGCACGATTTTGTATTCTCAAAAGGAATTGTTAGAATAATAATAATAATAATAAGAAGAAGAAGAATAAAAATGGAAGAATGAATATAAGATGGTTTGTACAGAGCTCCAATTTTGTAACAAAATTTGATGTTTGAAATCAACGATCCTCAATTCCTAGAGACCTTCATCTTTTTTCAACCCTTGTTATGTTCTCCCATAATGGTTCCTAGTGAACATTCCATCGAAAACGGACAGAAGTCTTACCCACACACACTGAAAAGACAGTTTGTTCCAACCAAACAAAATTTCGGTTAAAATGAACGCAAAGAAACTTTTTGGTTGGCTGAAATAAAATTTATTTGGGGTGAACAAAATTTGGTTCACAATAATTAAAGCTTCCATACAGACAAATTGATTTTGTTCATCCTAAATAAATTTTATTCCAGCCCACCAAAAAGTTCACGGAGAGAAAAAAATTGCTGACGCAGCAAATCGAGGTATTATATATAGAATAGCAAAATTTTTTGCTGACCTAGCTAAAAATTTGCTATAACAGCAATCGTGTTAGCTACGACAGCAATTTTTTAGCTGTGACAGCAAAAAATGTTTGCTCCGCCAGCAAATTTTCAGTATTATATACAAAATAGCAAACAAATTTTGCTGGGATAGCAAACATTTTTTGCCGCCACAGCTAAAATTTCACTGTCGCAGCTAACAAGATTGCTGGAACAGCAAATAGTTTGCTGTCACAGCAGAAAATTTGCTGCTCTGGCAAAAGGGACCCAGCAAAAGTAGATTTCGCTGCCACAGCGAATTCCTTCTTCTCCGTGTTCCTTTGCGTTCATTTCAACCAAAATTTTGTTTCGCCGAAACAAACGTTTTCTCAGTGCAGAGTCGGATTAAAGGTGCACTGAGAGAAACTATTAGTCATCGATACCTAAAAAACATGGTTCAAAAGGGACCCAACCAATCATTTTTGGTCATCATAAATGAATATGAATTAAGCATCCACAAACCTTTCATTTTTGTAATGATGACTCGATTTATCATTTACCATAAAAATTGTTAGCTATTACTAATAAATGCTGGTTATCTTAATTCTTTTATGTCGATTGAACATACAATTAGTAATTCATACCAATAATCAGAAAGAATTTCCCCACACAACACCACAGTCTCAGAAGAATTCATAAAGAATTCTTATTGAACTGATTGTGTACTTTATGAATTCTTGAAGAATTCTTCTGGGACTGCGGTGCTGTGAGGGTGTGGAGGAAACGTTTTTTTGAAACTAGCTTGATGAGTCACAATTGTCGTGATGATGATGAATCGATAGGAAATGTAACATCAGCAAAATTCTGATTATTGTTTTGTAAAAGCCCAATCCAGGTACCACATCTTTGAAAATAAGCTTTCATTGAACATCAATGAAGTGACATTCGTTTCCATTATGCCATCAAACTTTTTGAGTAAAATATATTTTTACTTTGAATAAAAAGGAGCAACATCCTGAATTATTATTCATGTGGTATTTGAAGAGGCCCCCACTATTCTTTTGATCCCAGGACCCCCAAACGGTTACAAATGCCGCTCGAAAATATAAGGCTTTTATATAATAGGGCGACTATAATTTTTCATTTTCCCAAACACGTTCAATACATGCTTTTGAGGCTTTCTAAGTGCACGCTTCAGGTCGCCAATCTGCGCTTTTTCAATTCTTCATGCACGCTTAATCCACTTCTCGCGAACTTTTCAATCACTTTTCAACCTCTTCCGTGACACGCTTAATTGCACGCTATTTTTTCACCAAGATTTGTGAGATCTTCTCCGTGAGGGTTCGCATAGATTTCTTCTGTTCAGATCACCTTTGGAGGAAGAACAAGCTTGTATTAGGAATTTCAATAAGTTTCAATCGTCAATTCCGCACTACGAGATTATCCTAAATAAACGCACATAGAGTAATTCAGGGTAAGATGACGCACTTTCCTGCTTCGCTACAGCATGAAATAATAGATGAAACCTCGTACACTCAAGTAAGATATGAAAATTTTAAGGTAATCTTCATATTTCTCTTGAGTGAATGAGATTTTGAGTATTATTCCAATCTGTACTGAAGCGAGAAAGTGCGTTATCTCACCCTGTTTCACTTTACGTTTAAAAGACGCCAAGAACGGATAATGACCACAAGCGGTCAGTCAGTAACATTCTTCCGTTGGTTTCAATAAAAAATGTCAGACTATGTGTTTCGCAGCCATAAAATAAGGTCATAACGATGATTCGAACACTGTTTGAAATACGTCAAATAGTGCTGAGTTTTGATGATGGTGTTAAAAGGTGAATTGAATCAGACAAATTATTTTCCAAATCTTTGAGAAGATATTCTTGGAAAGAAGTGAATGAAGTCATTTATTGTTTCGGTCCTCTGTATACTAAGATGTTTTCAAATTGGTATGACGATAAGAACCGAGGGGGAATAGCGTTACGTCATTTATCACTCGTTCTAAACCAAATGGATTAAAACCCGTGTGACCTTCAAATAATTATGTAAATATTTCTCAATTCATATTCACACAGATTTACGTCAAAATACACACGTACAAAAGGAAATATTAAGAAATTCTAGTAAAACAAAAGAATTACATATACCGTATATATAATCATTAGAGTTTATATAGTGTTTTGTAAATTTATATAAGCACATCCCAGATAGGGATTACCAAATGGCCTAAACTTGGCTCAACCATGGCACAATTTTGATTTATATTTGACAAAAATGGCTAAAGCTTGGTGAACGCTTGGGATAATAACCTCCCCTAGTAGAAATATCACAATTTCTTCCTCATGACTCATGAGTTATTCGCAGGGAAAAACTTATCAAAATAAAACTAGTGAGTGACTCATGAATCACTTGTAAATCTTATCTGATTAGCGATGTTTGGATAAAACTTGTGAATTCCTCGCAAGGTTAATCCAAACATTACTAAGATTAGATTTATACATTATTAACTGGGATCATCAATAAGCAGTTTTATTTATTGGATCAATATTATTCATTAGATTCGCCAAATATTGATGAGATTCATATTTGGATTGATTAATTTTTCTGGATGACTGGTAAAGAAATGTTTCATGCATGTACACTGAAAAGAATAATTAATCAAATTGAAAACATGTCTATTTATTCTGAAAATAGAATCCTCCCCAGCTAGTGTTCTTTTGATGCAAGAAAACAATGTTACTACCAGAAAACAAAATTCTCGAATGAAAAAATTCTCTTTGAAGCAAATTTGTTCAAACTAAGAACATATCTGAATCAATTAAAAATTCAATTATATTGAGTTTTTATTTTTACTCTAATTATTCTCACAAGTGCCATGTTAGTTTCTAATAAGTTCCTCATTAGCTAATAATGACTGTTCCACTAGTTTTGATAAATGGAATCTAGTTAGTTGGAGTGTTGAATTCTAGTGAGTGCCTTGTGAGATTTTCTCACTATTGCCTCATGAGTAGAAGGGATAAACTCGTAAGTGCCTCATTATTTACTAGCGAAAATTTCTACCAGGGTCGTGCCTGTAGTAAGGGAATGGTGAGAATACTACTTTTTTCTTCAAATCGATGTCATTTCCTAAAAAAATGCATATTTTTTAAAACGAATACGTATTTTACTAGCTGTCGAGTTACGAAAACTAATTATTTTTGGTTGCTTGTTCTAGGTCAATCCTGGACTGAATTATCTCTCTCACCGCGAGAATATGAATTTTCGCAGCGCTCCAGTCAATCACCTGTCAAGCCGCTATTTTTAGGAATAAATTCAAAAAAGGGAATTATTTTGTACTTCAATAATAGCAGAACACCTTCCCGTAGTTCAATTTGAATAGGAACTTTTTAATTCTAAAAAAAAATAATCAAAAGTGTAATTTTTGGAGGGTTTAAAGTGGCATTGTCCCTTGAAAATAAATTTTTCAACGATTCAGTGTCCAGCGATTCTACGCAGGGTCAACGACTCAACAGTAAGTATGAATGAAATACACGTGATTTTATCTCAACCCTTATTTCGACCTTCAAACGGTAACGTCTTTTTTAGCATCCTTTAATGGTTACCACACGGAAAAAATAATTTAGCTGCAGCAGCTAAGTAGCTAGCACGGACACGGACAGCCATTGAAATGGCTCCTACAGCTAAATTTTAGCTGTTACAGCAAAAAAATTTGCATTTGTAGTCAATTTATTTGCGGTAACAGCTGAAATTTAGCTGCAGGAGCTAATTTTATGGCTGTCCGTGTCCGTGCTAGCTACTTAGCTGCTGCAGCTAAATTATTTTTTCCGTGCACGGGTCATCCATGTCCTGCGTATTTTCAACTGTTTTAATTTGTTCAAAAACATTTGCAAAAATTCATGAACGTAGTTGAACCAAATTATCTCGAGAGTCTACAATTTAAATTGCTAACAAAGATTATTCAAATATGTATTTTTCAACAATCATGCAAAAAAACGACGAAAAAAGGGTTATTCCTATGGTTTTCTCAGCACTTGAAAATCCCCACACAGCGCCACAGTTCCATATGAATTCGCAAAGAACCCCATACGAAGAATTCATTATGAATTCTTTTATAAAAGTTCCTAAAGAATTCATAAAGAATCCAATCGGATCGTAGATAATTCTTAATGAGTTCTTAAAGAGCTCAGAAAAGAGTTCATAAAGTGTTCATAATGATTCGCAAGGTATTCTCAAAGAATCCCCGGAATGTCAGTTCAGAATAAATAACTGGGGGAGTTCTTTTCCTCGTCCAAAAGAACTCTTAAAGAGCTCTGTGGAGAATTAAAAAAAAAGTCTTTAAGAATTCCAAACGAGGTCTTAAGGGAATCTAGCAGAATTCTTTGTGGAGTCAAAAAGGGTTCTGAAGAATTCTTAGAATATTTTTCGATCAATTCATTTGAAATATAGCTACAAGCTTGATTAAAAGTCTTGACGCATTCTTGAATTGCTATCAGAACTAAAATGGTTTTCAAAATCTTCTAAAACAATTCCAAAGAGATTTTTGATTGTAAGATGGACAGGAAACAAGTACTTTCAGTATAAAAATTGATTGAGGATGCCCATCTCTGTTCATAAGTTTCCTAATTCTTCAAATTCATTTCTATCAACTTGCTGAAGCTTGACTTGATTGAAATGTCACAGCGATTTATGCTGGAATGTTCCATTTTATAAAGAATTTTAGAATTTATTAGTGAATAGTTTTGTATTAAATCAATTCTGGATGTACCTTGCGTCAAGTTATAAAATAAATTTAATGCTTCACATCACCCGATGAAAATACTCTCAATTTTTTTACATGTCCTTTACACTGCTAATGGTTGATTACATTTCAATGTATTTAAAAATAGTCTGGTAAAATCAAAATATGGCCTTTGACAACATTTCTGCGATTCCTTCGCTGAGTCTGTGATGCTGTTTTCTTTCTGTCAACTGAGATCAAGCAATGGAATCCTGCACATACATGGAGACATCTCACTGTAAGGTCGAAGAGTGACTCTAAATATACATACACCAGTATCCGAATGTCTGTTTCATAACATCCTTTGATATTGTTATGGATTTGTGTTGAATCTTTTTCAGTCCGATTTGAATTACTCACTTCGAACTTTTCAATGAATTCGCAACGAATTCTTTCATCTCTTCTGAAATATCCCGGGATGCTCGGGTAAACGGTTTGAAGAGTTTTTGGAGTGTTTCAATGAATTGTTCAGATTTTTGAAAAGCACATACAGAATTCTTAATGAACTTTTGGAGAATTATTTATGAACTCTTGTGAAGTTCTTCATGAACTCTTGTATAATCCTTTATGAACTCTTTAAGACCTCTTTGCGAACTGTTTAGGGATTCTTTGAGAATTCTTTTCGACAAGAAAAAGAATTCCACCAGCGATTAATTCTGAACTGACATTCCGGGGATTCTTTGAGAATGTTTTTTGAATTCTTTTGGACGAGTTATCGAGTTCTTTAAGAATTCATGTGGGATTCTTGAAGAATTCTTTTGGAACTCTCTTTGCTGTGTGGGTCTTCTAAAGAAATAAAATCAAGCATGGTTTTTGAGAAACAAAGATCGTGTTCTTCGGAAAAAATACCATATTGCTGTTAGATGAAAAAAAGTATTAAATTTCAATGAGTAATATTTTCCAGACTTGATTCCGGATACTTTATACTTCATACGTTAATTCCGTTTCAGAGAAGAGAACACTGTAAAATGACAAGATGCACGCTTCTACATGATTATTACATTAGAATGCGAAATTGTGAACATTGAACCTTGAAATCAACCAATGCATTCGAACCAATTTTTGTTTTGGTCTGGACACAAATGACTCACAGTTGCCGTTTGAGGGTTACATTTTTCTAGTTAGATATAGTGATATTCATGGTTGCTCTCAGAACTTTCATTACATTCTCCTTTTTCTGCAAAAGAAATTCGTGGTTGTTATCAAAAGACTCTGTACACCCTACTCACATTCAAGATTCTGAGCTCAATTCTTCCATTACTTTTTTTTCTTATTCGTTACCCAGAAAACAAAGTGGTTCAATGATTGTACAATCATGGACACTTTGAAGTCGTTCACGATTTTACAATTAACTATATGATAAGTTAACACATTATTGACCAATGATGCATGCATTGAAGACTACTGCAACTGTTGTGCATCAATGATTGTATAATAATTGATAGTATTCACGCATTAGCCATTCTGATAGTACAATCATTGGTCAATTGTTCATGCATCATTATGTCCATGAGATTGGGCGATCGTGGACTCGTTCGTTTTGTTTTCTGGGTAACGATATCCGCGATCGTTGATGAATTTGAGCGATACCCGTGATCGTTTTCAAGTTGGGGATGATATACACACGATCTGTCTTAAATTTCTTTCTGTGAGCGATACTTGCGGTTGTTGTCAGAATTGAGATAAAATACTAGTGATTTGTCTTAAACCTCTTATGTTAATGATATTCGCGATTATCAGTACAGGGGAACGGCGCGCGGTATGGCCCTTTTGAGAAAAAACTGAGATAAAACCACTCCAGAGTAAAAGAATGTGGCTACAAAAGAGAGTCGACTGATTTGAATAAAATCAAACTCTACTTCATATGAACCGAAAAAATCAATGAAACACTGGCCGTCAATCAGTGCAGTAGAAAAACCTACATAGAGTGAGAGTGTAGCCACGTGTTTTGCTCTATTCTTTGTTTGACAACGGCTAGGCGGGAACTTCGGCATCCCGCGCAAGAGAAATCCAAAATACAAAGGAAAGGAGGAATTCGCCACGACAAATTCCAATATAACGAAATATGATAAATGGAGGCAACTCACCGGCTCTCGAAATCACAGCAACAATAGCGGAAAATCCAATAGTGGCACGTGGGACAACAACAACAAAAACCACACCAAAGAAAGACCGTACACTCAATCAAGCCGCCAAGATCGAGACTGATCGTCTTGCAAAGGTAACGAGAACCGGTGAGGCAAATTCTATCCCCCCTTAATGACATAAATCAAAATTAGGCCACCGGTGGGTCTATTTGCAAATTCGAAGCGTATTTCCAATAGCACGTGGCCCCATGGACGTCGATAGCGAGAACACCGACGGCGTGGAAATGTCCCTTCATAGGTCAGACCGGGTTCCACGTATATTTCGTCGTACGGCAGTGACGATGAATATTCCCCTCTCTCTCCTCTCACGGTGGTCCCATGCTTTTATCTATGTAACCGTTCCCCGCCAAGCAAGCATTCCAAGCAAACTAGAGAAGGAAAAGAAAGAAGAAAGCGACAGAGAGTATTCAAATTCACATCGCTCGGCAAAATCTGTGAGAGACTCTATGTATACAATGCAATACTCTTTATAATATAAATGAGAGTCTCTCTTGACGGTTACAATTTCTAATTTGCGACATCGGCGAGAGAGAATTACAAAAATTCCATGTGACAAGATATTCAGAAAATACCATGTCACAAGAAGGATGCCAGCTCCAGTTTTTTTCAACTTCCGTCATCGGCCGTTCCATTTAACAGCTGTACGTGATACGCTGATCCATAGGAAAAAAGCAGTAGGCTGGCAATGATGACCCGAATGAAATTAGACCTGAAAAAAAACTGGTAACTATTACGGTAACTGGAGCAAGACTAGTAGCACGTGGTGTTTTTTAGGGCCCCATCATGACACCATCATTAAACCACCATTGAAGCATGGTATGAGTTTTTGTTTTGTTTCGACACAAACGAGGAAGCCATGTGCCAATTGGCAGAGTATTTTTCCAATCGGATTTGAGGGGTCTTTTTCACCAGGGTAACGTTCAAAAAACCTTTCACTCAATGCAAAATGAAGCTATGGACATTTGAAGGGTAAATCAATGTTTGTTGAATGTAAATTTATTTAAAATCAACCTGAAATTGATCTATTCGGTTCGTGTTCTTTTGGGGAACATACGGCTTGCATCGCAATGTTGTCAGAGATGGCTTATCAAAATCAAGACAAAATAAAAGATTGTTGATGAAGATATTCTCGTAAACTAATCTACACAAGTCGAACAATGTGGGAAAGACTTCATTGGATCTTTGTTCTCAACACCGCTTTTCAGTTTCTATATAAGAAACTGTTTCTATGTTTCAATTTGAATCAGCTCATATCATGGTTTTCCTCAGATAAAATTTCTGAAAGATATCGGAGACAAGTTGAACATCCACATCAATTTACATCCGCTTACAACAATTTGAAGCGATCAACTGTTCAACGGGATATCATGTACATTCGTAAACCAATTCAGGCTTCCAGTTTCATATTTCCATTTGGTTCGTAATTCAGTAGCAGAGATGAACATAATTCCATTTTATCCCATGAAATACGAGAAATAGATGCAGATCGTGCGTAGTATTACTCGGGAGATCTGACGATTCCTGTATTGATTTGTTAAAAATAGAGATAAATATGATGAATAATCATCACCAAGATTCTGGGATATTCAATTATTATACTAATTACAAATACAGGAAGGATATTAGGAAGAAGTACAATTATGTTGTGATATTTGACGGCAATTGTCCACTGAAGAAATGTATGGTGCTGGTAACACACCCAGAAAAATGGAAGGCCAAAAATGTAGCTTCTGCAGTGAAAATTTCACAGCACAATTATTTAGCTATACAAATATCGACTATATAACTCGTGCAGTTACAGATACGATTTCTTACTGTGGTAGCTAATAAATAGCTACAGTTGCAATTATTTCAACTACAGCAGTGGAACTACAGGTGCTCAAAGATTGCACTTTGTAACATTCAACGTTTAGTGTTCCAAAGTTCAATTATATTCGCCACTCCTTGTCCAGTATTTGTAATATTTCGTATTCTGATGTGAAAATGCATTTTCTAAACCTTGTAGTTTTTGATTTATTAGGAAACTAAAAAAAAGTCTCTGATTTTTATAAAAATTATTACATTTTTGAGTTCTATTTTTCTCCGTGTGGAAGATCGATGGGATTCTTAGATATCACGCTTGCCATATTGGATCTCTTATATCAGATATTGAAGGATTTTCATGTAAAATTCATGATCAATGACCTCGAAAACTTGCATGCTCAAAATTCCATGGATGGTTCAAAGGATTTACACAGATGTAAAGGACTCCTTCAAAGGATTCACACAGTACTCAGGGAGTTCAAAGTATTTCACAAATATAGAGTATATAATTACGAATTCAACCCTGAGAGGTTGAGTTCAAATACTGAGCTCGAAAATAATTACCCTCCGAACGAGTGCTAAAGATGCTCAGATTTGAAAAAAAAGTAGAGTTGAAAATTCACAGAGGATTGAGAACAGTGAAATAGTGGGACAAGGATCACCGTGTCCAATGCAAAACTATGAGGAGAATGGAAAACATTTTCAGCTGAAAAGATATTAAAGACAGAAAGGAAAGAAAAAAAGATTAGGTTCAACTGCGATCCTTGGCTTTTTGTATTATTCGACCACAGAGAGTGGAAAATGAGTCTGTGTGGGTGTATATAAAGCACTGAACTGCGAGAAAATTAATACTGAAGTATATATGGCACGACGTGACCGACGATTCCCTTGGCGCTTGAGAGTGAGTGCAAGCATTAGATATCAGCCAGATGACATACAACAGCTATCGGTAACTGTTACAGTCTGTCCGTCCAACTGTCCATCTGTCTGTTTGTCCACTTGCTGACTATATATATATACCATAGTGATGTCCACCATAGACGAACAGGAGCAATCTGTGGGATGATGTATATAACCTTTCACATAGAAACTATTAATAACTGTTGATGATACCGGTGAAGGTGTATCCAATTTCAACAATATAACCGAGAGTATTATCTATGGAGCAGAGCGATGAGCTGGAATGTATCTAATCGGGTAACACAAACGGGAAATATTTATCGCATTGCAGAAACGAGGTTCTCCTTCTTTATCGTCAAAATTGAAACATCGTTTACAGAATTCCATTTGATATTATAATGACGGGTAATGAAGTACGGCAATAATTTACAATTTCATTCTGTTTGAATATTGGATATAATTCAAATGTAAAGAGTGGAAAGTGTGGTAATGAAGCTGTAGGAGGAATCGTATGGAGTTTTGGTTCACATTGATCGTTGACAAAGCTTTTGAAGGTTAATTGAATTTAGTCTCCCCTTGTCGAGAGAAATTTATATTGGAATAGAATTATTTTCTCATTGTGAATTGTTTCTCTTTTTCCAAATCATTTGCTTCAATTTGAGGAAAAATTGATAATAATGAAAAATTATTCTGACAAAAATTTAAAAGGATTCTAACTGACGAAATGAACATTTCTGTTGAAATACGGATCACGTAAATTTGATTTTTCCATCTATCATTCCGTTACATGATTACGAAATGCAATTTTTTGTCCATTCCAGTAGATGTAAATGATGTCGCTACGAACGGAAGGATTGTATCATATTGAGAAAATTCTTCAATTCGTATCCTTTTCATCGCAAGTTACTTTTCGAGGAATATAACTTGACGTGTTTCGCTGTTTATGTAATTGAAGCTATGAGAAGCACGTATATGCATGTGAATTATACGGAGAATCTGTAGCACCACCGTGTTACGGTTTCATCCAAGTCGGCCGTATGAAATAGTTCACCATGCACCTTAAATACTCTCCGGTGTTCTATTTTCTGAACCACCGTGGCTTCATTGTAGCGACGTGACTGATCACGATGGTGAGAGAAGTAGAACACGAGGAGCTTAAATTCTGAATGAATGTACACAATGTTATATTGAAGAACAAAAATACTGCTCAACATATATTTTTGTCCCAAGTGTAGTAAGATCGAGGAAGGAGAACAGTTTGAAATTGTTGGAGATCAAGCGAGTGAATTATTCTTCATAAATTCCCATCTTTTGATTTGTGTATTTCATGCTTGACGTTCAAACGATAATGAGAAAAGTAATGAAATTATCTAAGGGAGTGTTATACCAGATGTTTCAGAACTCCCTGAAAAAACTCCACAAGCGTTATTTTGCAGTCGAAATAGAATAATTCCCCGTATTTTTTTTGTCCCTTGGTTTTTGAGATATAAGCATTTTCAGATTTTTGACTTGAGTCTACACCGTTCGCTAATTTAGAACACGGTGAATCTCTGAAAAAGAAATTGAAGTATCCTGTCATTCTTCAATTCAAAGTAATAGCGGTTTGAAATTTTTGGGCTCACAGCCAATCAGAATCTAGCAACTTTGAATCATTGTAGTTCCCAAATAAAGAATGCTAGGATATTTCAATTTTTCGCCAGAAATCCGGTATTTCCCGATTTAGCGAACGGTGTCAGTCTCATGTATGTAGCATACAGCGCTTTTGAGCAATTTTCAAAAAAATCTAAAAATGCTCACACCTCAAAAATTGTGGCTCAAGAAGTATGTTTCGATATGGGAAATTATCGCATTTTAATAGCAGAATACTGCCTGTGACATTTCTCCAGTTATTCTGGAACGCCCGGTATAGAAGTGAAAAAAGTTATAGACTTTTTTTTATCAAAATGATTTCATTGTAACTTAATGGAGTAGGCGTAAGAAATATTATCGCGACCAGGGGAACTCATGGACTTGTTAATCATCTCCAAAGGCAGAGAGATATTTATACTCTTCAGTGAGAACTCGTACCCAACATGTTTTTATACCAACTTATCTACATATAACATCGATGAACAAAATTCCTTGCGCCCTGTTTTAATGCTTCGAACTTAGAAGGGTTGATTGCCAAATGCCTGAGGGTGAACTCATACCAGGGTGATAATAGAGCTAATACTCACTCTACACAGATATTTAACAACGCACACACACATCAGGTAGATTCTGAAATACCAGTACAATGGTTTGCTATATGTTATCAAACTTGAAAGGGTTGCGAGAATCAATGATCAGACGTAATCCAAGGGATTTCTCCTAATTTCTCACACGCATTAACTCCATTCTCTATAAAGCAGGATCATTCATACTGCACAATCGTTCATGACTGCTCTCCATGTATCTATACTTATCCCTCGCATGTCGGATTTTGAATAATTCATGATATATCATAACATGGGATCAAATCAATTTCGATACGCTATCAAGTTTCGAAATTATGATAGGGAAAACACGTGTAAAATATGCAATGCCAAGATCAACAACTGGTCTAAGCTTGACAAAATGTTGGCCAACCAAGCATCGCAAACTAATATTGGTTCAATATACCATGGTTGGTTATTTCAGAAATCATACTGGGTTCCATGGAAAATAACAATATGGCAACCCATATAGAAATGTTTAGGTTTTGCCAATGTTGATTAACAACAAATATAATGTTGCACTGATATCGGTGTTCAACGAATTTAGGTTGTCAACCTACCATTGATTCACAATTCCGCCAGCCTTGGCGCTTGCTAGGCTCAGCCTTGATCCAACATTGACTGAAGGACATATATTTTTTGGTTAATTATTTTTTACAGTCTTATCATTGGCGCAACATTGATGAACAAATTTTTCTATTATTCGCCAATGATGGTTTATTTCATTGCCATTTCTGCCCCGATCATCGGGCTCCATTGGAAAAACACATTGATAAATCATAAAATGATGTTATCATTTCAGGGTTGCGCCATGCCTGGTTGCCAAGCCTCGGCTATACTTAATCTACGTTGCGTCATGCTAGCGGCAAAGGTAAATTCCTGTATGGGAACTGGTGCAAGTTTGATGAAATATGGAACTGCCAAGCATGGTGAACCAATATCGACCCAATTTGAAACCATTAATTATTTGAGAACTCACACCCAGTTGAATTTCTATAGTCACAGTAACTAAAACGTCTCAACTGAATATTCTCAATCGCAGCTACTAAAAATTTGATTGATTCAACCAAGAAAGTAAACACGGAGAAACATAATGTAGTAGAATAGTATTATTTTGTCAAATGTCGTCACAATATTTGGTTCCAAGCCTGGCACGAGGTTATCATCCCAAGCGTTTGCCAAGCTTGGGACATTGTTTATTATGGGTCCTGGTCCAATATATGTTGGAATTGGACTAAGGTCCCAAACAGACACAAAGATATCTTTTCGTATTCGAAAAGATGTTTTATGCAACATGAACAGATTTCTAAAAGATCTCTCGGAGACTTTTTAGAGATATCTTCAAGAAGAAATTGAGAAATCCCAAAGAGTTCTTCAAGATTTTTTAAAGATGTCTTGAAAAATTCATAAAAATGTGTTGGAAGAAGCTTGAATTTATTCACAAAAAAATTCTCATGTCTTGTTTTTCCTTCTCTCACCTGTTTGTCTTCATCGCTCTCGTACTCCTATGAAGTTTACTTTATCTCGATCCTCGAGGTTGCGTGAATCGAACCTGCGCATCTTACGATATACTGACACTTCATGACAAAGGTTACAAAATCGTACTTTCTGCAGAATTCAAAATCCCTTGGCATGTATGTAGATTTTTCAAGCTTTCGATTTGTGAACGAATTTATCACATCTGAAATTCGATTATAATAAAAGGCATATTCCAAGTGTTATTCATGTCGATTCACATGATCAGGTATTCATAACCTGAACCTACCGTAATCTATCATCTATCTTCCTAAACATATCTTGTTAGAATTTTCCAAGAAAATATCTTTCAAACCCTTCTAAAAGATAGCTCTAAGATATCTTGCATTATCGTCTCGGAGATGTCTTGAATCAACACATGTGTGTATGGACCAATGGCCCAATGATGGACCAAGCCTGGCACAAGACCTGCCGAAACTTATCTTGAACAATTTCCCAAACTTGACCCAGGCTTGGGAATGATGAGATTAGGACAAGCTTGGACCAGTGGTTTTGCTAGTTTGTGGGTTTGTTTTACCCACACATGATTTTTTTCCGTGCGGTATCTTGTGTTCACGTATATGCATTGAACTCAATATGCATATTGATTCATAAGCAGTGTTTGCATTGTTGTCAAAAATTCAAAACATGATTGTTATATTCAGAAGCATTACAACCCCAAGAGAACACAAACCTTCAGGAACGTTCATTGAATGTTCCTGAACGTTCGCGAACGTTTAATGAACGTTCCTGAAGGTTTGTGTTCTCTTGGGGAAAGATTTAATGAACATATGAGAGATTTTTTCATTTTGCGGTAAACATAACCTCACAAGGGACTAGTAAGGCCTTTGTGAGGCCTAGAGAATGACTAGAGTGATTTTGGCTGAAGTATCTACCAGTCAAACTTGTGAAGAATTAACTGTTAACTCGCAAGTTCAACTAGACTAGTGTCGCCTTAAGAAAAACTTGCGAGAGCCTCGAGATAACTAGAGTGCCCAGAATGATTCCTGCTAGACTGGAACGTGTGGAATTCCCATAAAGTTCCATACTATCTTATAGTGAAAATGTGTTTATAGCACGAAAAATACGCTACGTAACGTCAGCAAGCAAGCAAGCTTTTTTGACCACCTTACGAACATGGTGGAAAACAAAGCTTGACCTTGAACCCTCCCATATGAAACATATATGTGGTTTGGAGAGGTTTTGCTTCCACTCGAAGTAGACCCTCACACTCCTTCCATCAATGTCCATAGGTTGAATACCTGTGAAATTACACCTCTTCAACTTGCAATCCAGGTCAACAGCTTATTGAGCTGACCCTGAAGGTTTTAAGCATGTTCTTGTGATCTGATGATTTTTTTGAAAGATCGGGAAAACGAAGCCTACTGATGGATTTTTAAGAGCTTTGGAATTTATTCCTCGTATAAATATTACGAACATGGAAATAGTGTATGGTTCTCCATACCGATTTTTTTCTTGAGAATTAGGAATTTTCTATTCAAATTGAACTACGGGGAGGTGCTCTGCTACTATTGAAGCACAAAATAATTTCTTGTTTTAATTTTATTCTAAAAAATGGCGGCTTGACAGGTAATTAACTGGAGCGTTGTGAAAATTCATAGTCTTGCGGTGGGAGAAACAACTCAGTCCAGGATTGACCTAAAACAATCGACCAAAAATAATTAGTTTCTGTAACTCAACAGCTAGTACAATAAGGATCCACTTTGAAAAATGTGTATGTTTCACGCAATGGCACAGATCCACAGTGATCCAAAAACGCAAAAATGTGGGGAAAAGTCGAAGAAAATGTTCTTTCTGAAGACCCTTTTGACAGTCGGTATTCCTTTACTGATAGTTCAGGATCTCGAACAAACGATAGAGAAGACCCAATTATTTTTACAAGCCCGTGAAAAAATAGTTCAGGTCTGATCATGGATATTTTTTGGTAAAATTTCTCGTGCTCAACACTGACTGTACGTGGTCGGGCCTGACGACGCCTGATCGTTCATTTTTTGGCTTAATCATAATTGAAAAGGCTTCAATTTTGTACCTACGTGGAAACCCGTGATCAAGCTTGACCACGTGCGATCATGCCAGACAAACCATTCTCGCTCTTGATCACCATCGGATCGAGGCGCCATATCGGTTTCTTCGAAGAAAATTTACTGTGTGATTGTTCAGAATCACGTGAGATCATGTCTGAAAACTGAAAGATCGAAAGTACATGAGCGTAATAAATAGAAATGATTAACAATACATCAGTCTTTCGTGAAATTAGAGGAATGATAATGAAAGAAATCTTTCTTTCTGCCAAATTATAGACCTTCCGGTGAAATAATCGTTCAGGTTTGATTATGCGTGTTCAGGCCTAAGCATGCATATTTTTCGGTAAAATTATCCGTGTTCAATACCGACTGCACGTGAGTGAGCCTGATTACACCTGGTCGTTCATTTTTGAGCTTTGTCATCACTTCAAAGGCTTCAATTTTGTACCCACATGGAAACCCGTTATCAAGCTTAACCACCAGCGATCATGCCTGACAAAACATCCTCGCTTGTAATCGTGCAAAATCTCACCAACCGAGGAATATTCATACAAAATGACTCTGTGTGGATTTTTCTATCACAAATACACATGCTTGATGATGCTAAATTTGCTCCAAACACAGGCGCGTACGCCTGATCACGCATGATCATGCCTGAAAACTGGAAACTAGAAGATGGGAGGTGTATAAGCACAATAAGTCGAAATGATTAACAATAAATTAGTGTTTGATAACATCATTATAGTTTCATTCCTTACAAAAAACTTATTGATTTTGTATGAGTCTCTCATGTATAATGAAGCATAATCAAGCGTTATCGGGCGTAATTGGGTATGATTCGTCCTCATCACGTGGGTACAAAATTGAGACCTGATCACGCCTGATCAGGCTTCAGTCATCAGCCCTTTCAAAAACTTTTTCAATCACCTGAGTGGAAATTGCTTCATGCAGAAATTTCTAACAGTGTAGTATTTTTACTCTCAATTCCGTCACTTATTGGTTGATAAGAAACGCAAATATTGATATTTCGAGGAACCTCCAAATTGATTGATTGAAAATTGGCGGAGCTAGAGCTCCCACCGATTCTTGAAATGCTGTTCCCAGATGAACGCGTTCAAAGTTTCAAGCGTTATGACTGATTATTCTTAATATTTCTATATCTACAGCAATGATGCCATCTACCGGTGCGTCCAATAAAACAATATTCAATAAGGTAGTGAGTGAATCCGAGCAAAAATGGGTCCAAGGTGCCGTTTTCGAAAGTCATCGCGTTAGAACGTTAACGCGCTTATATGCGTTTCTACTTCTACATTTCAAAAATTGCTCTTCCTCTTCGAATATCTATTAGCAACCAACGGTGTATCATTTTTGTGTCTCCAAATAATACTTTAAGCGACGAAAAATTCTTGTTGATGACAATCAAATGACAATATACTTTCAACCAAATTCTTACAATACTTTAACATTTTGTGTAATACAAAATTATTCCTTGTTATTTGTCAATTAACGCGTACGGAATCAGATGTGCTATTCTTTGAAATCACATCAAATATCCATATCATTGAATCCTTCCATTAACCAACACAACGAGTTCGAAATGAAATGTATGAAATCGTATGCAATCGATAAAGAAATATACGAAAATTGGGATATAAGCCAAAATGGAGGAAGATATGATGAATGGGTTTTGGAAAGGAGGTGGAAGTTTCGATTTCATTCTCCATTCCAACATTTCACATTCTTCGTTAAAGAGATGAATCATATGAAGAATAAATGAAGTTATGTATCCTGAAATACTACGAACTGGAAACATGATTTATTTATATAAAAATGTAGTAGTTTTGATCACTGTACTCTTGAAGTATATATCGACATTCTCTTCCGCGAAGGAAATTCATGCTTCGATCAGATTCCCCTTGATTCGAGTTATTTTTCTGAATGCGAGATACGCAGGGTCAGCTTTTCGTAAACCTTTAGAATTTCTAATTCACTTTTTCACCTCAATTTTTTTCCAACATTCGGAATCGATGGTCTTCCAATTATTCTGGCGATTTGTAAATGAGATTGAAAAAAAGTCAATGTGATCTGAATTATGATCGCTTGTATTACAATAGTGAAGTGCGAACATATATCAGAAACAAAGATAATGGTCTCTATTGTAAAACGTGTTAAAAAATGCTGGTATCAAAAAACGATAGAATTCCATTGTCTACTTTATTGTTCCCAAGGTACCGTCACCGAACGCGAGTACACGCCATGTTATCGAGTATTCATAAATGGATTGATGTTTTGAAAGGTTTGGGCGCAGGACAATAATGAACTCTCCTATCTTTTCCCACTCGTTGCTATGCAGTTCTCTCAGTCGTTTTACTTCACTTCCACCACTCAACTGGGGATGATACACAGTGAATTTTGTAAGCCATTCGAATACTTTTTTCCAATCGTACAACTTTTCCATTTGTGCAAGAATTGTTCACTTTTGGAGAGGAATTCCGACTCAATTGCTTTCTATTCATTCATTTCTGAGCTCTCATATGAATGAAAAAAAATCAAAATCGAGGTATAGAACAAACTAATTCGTAAATCTATCTTTCTCAGATCAATCGCTTCGGAATTGTTTGGTTTTAAAATCGTACCTGGGATAATGTCTCGGAATGTTCTTCTAGTGCCTTTTAGATCAATTTTTATCATACCAAAAATGCGTATCCGATATTGAATAAGTCAAAGGAATGGTTAATAAACCTTGCAAACCCCGCGTTCTATTCAAAATATATCTTCATTTCATCACAAATCAAAATATTGCGATGATGTTCAAACTAGCAATGTTCATTCTAGCATGGAAGTAAATTCTGTTATGATAATGAGAGATTTGCATGAAATTCACGTGTGAGCATTGGAGATTGGGTAAAAAGGTATGCAGAGTTACCTGTCGATTCGTCGAATGTCGATACGAGACATTCCGAATTCTTTTTGATGTTAGTGAAACACAACTCCTTCCAAAGGAAGTAGGTGAATCAACCGTGTCATGGTTCTGCTTTAACTTCTCCTCGGAAGTTACTATCAATATGCTTGAATTCATTTATCAAGTTTCAGAACCGTATGCACGTGAAGCTTTACGTTAAAAATCTGAGAAAATTTTGTGTGTGCCGTGAATAAATTTCACCTACGATGAATGAATGATCGTTCGTAACGTTCCAACAATACACAATTGCTAGGATTTGAATGGTTAACCAATGGTTTGTTATAGGAATTGAGGGACCATTATCGGTCCATTGAATGCCATTAATCATCTTTTGAAGGCACGCTTGCATTATGATGCACAGAAGGTTGCAAAACTGTCGTATGATATATTGTACATGATTTTCGAATTATTATTCGCTCCTGCATTTCATTTGAAACTGCTCGACAGGATGTTTCATATCATTCCATAACATTTATGGATTCTCCAATAGTAATTAATTTTCAAAGTTCAACATTCCTGTCATCGCTTGATGCGACGGTCCTATTATTCCAATATTGACATCGTTGCATATTGTCATTCCAGATTTCTGCATTCTTTGTGTTTGTCACTTAGCTCGAGGCCATGTCTTCTTCATTTCTCCAGTTGGTTATCTATCGGAATAGATTTTCTTCTCTCGGACTTTTCTTCTCGTCAGCCACTTTTTCTTCTCAAAATATATTCATTCGACATTTTCTTCTCTTCAACTTGTCGTTCTCTGACACTTCAAAGCTATATCATCTTTGGAAATCCTTACTTTCTGTTCTTCCTTTCATCTCCCTAACAATTGAATCTACAGAATTCTTCACTTTGATATATCAGTTAATCATAAATGAATATTCTTCTCATACTTCCAGATAAAAGAATTCATTAATTTTCTTAATTTTTATATACGATTGAATGAAAATTCACAGAAGGAGATACCTAGACTGAAAATTTATCTTCTGGACTTGGTTAGGTTCATCTCGATCCTGCTCGGGTTCTGACAAGAATGGTAATGCTGTGGCTACCATTAGAAAATTCTGTGAGTTTTCGTAGAGACCCGATAAGAATATTTCTCAGGTTGAGAAATATTCAAATTCATTAGAGTGGTGCATGGAAATCCTGATTCGGATCGAATAAGTGTATTTTTACTGAGGTCACTCGCATTCAATTCTCGACAAGTTCTTACGAAATATCGGGTTATCCGGACGATAATTTTTAGCTCCGTTTCTCTTTCATTCACTGTAGGAATTTGAAAGGATTAACCAAGTTGAAGGGAAGAATAGAGGAAGATAAAACAGAAATGTTGTAAATCAGCAGGATACCAAGCCGGGTGCATAATCAAGACGTTTATGTCATACGAATTCACATACGTGCAAAGCTATAACCACGTGCACAGTGAATACGATTCGTGATAGACAGACATGCATACTATTGTGCGCGAGAGACGATAGCTAGCAGGCAATGAAAGTGACTTGTATTGTGCAACATACACTCTGATAGAAGTGCACAAAGCATATTTGAGTCCTCGGATCCAAAGGGAATCGGTGTTTTGCTGAACAGTATTGGACCACTCAATTTTATACGTGAGCCATGGAGATATATTCTAATAGAGAATATTTCTTTGAAAATTACCACGGTATTTCGAACAGATTTGTTCGAAATTCTAAATGGATGCACGTATTTACACCAGAATGAAATCGAGGAGAATTTGAAAGAACTGTGAAGGAAACGTTTCAACTTAAATATTGTTCAATTACAACGATTTCCAGTGAATCAAGATTATTATGTTCGTTCTATTATCAGATGTCTGAATTTCGATTCACTTGCTTTGGCAACATCAGACAGTTTGATGAGCAAAGTTTCGTTAATACGCAAAATATGGAACTACCTAACTGCAGTCACCATCGGTAGTTAACGTACACGGAATAATAAAGCAGCTTAATGAGCGAATTCCACATCATTCGTATCAGACAGAATGAAAAGCATCCGGAACAAAGTCTCCAAGTCACGCCAAATAAAATTAAACCGTTGCAAGTTATAGCGCTTTAGGTTGGCTATTTGACTTTCACTTCTGGGATAGCTTTTAAACAGCCTCAGGCTTCAATGTACGTCACGACGTGGACACGGAATTGAGGATGCGTATTTCACTGGATCGAGAACGTTTAGAGAACTCCGGCAAACGCGGAATACTCAAATAAAAATCGAAATTCAATTTACACGTTGATTCGCCGTTCACGTCATGTACAAAATATCAAAAAACAAATTTACTCCACCAGTCAAACTGTCGATAAGATGTTTAATCCTATTTCAATATTTGTGAATGATTGTAACGGTCGAAGACAAATCATTTGTGTTTCAATATCGATGTTTACATTTCTAAGAATTATATGCCCTCGTATACGTTTACATTCGCAGACATATCGACCGGAAATGTTCGATTGGGAGCTATGTGCATGAAAAAGTGACGGATAACGGTATCGGATTCGATGAATGTTATTCATAAATGATCCGTGAATGACAGCGTAAAAGGAATTTAATGTTCATAATGGCATACAATGTAATGAATTAAAACTTTGTAATTGGGATGATGATTGAAGAGAAAAAAAAATCACTATGAAGTTCGTGGAATGAAAGAGAAGCAACCGTTATCCTCTTCGAACGAAAATTCGTCACACACGTCTGGATATGTTGCTATTGTATACTCGTACTAATGAAATTTCACAGATGCATCAGCTATCACAATGCGAGAGACGATTAACGTCACCATGCGTACATTTCGCGTCAATTAAAAGGCATGGCGACTATTCCATTCGTACGTACTTGCAGGTATTTGTTATCAGGAGGTACATTATTGGATCATATAAAATTACTCCTAATTAATTGAAAATATTTGTGTACTTTAATTCTCGGAGCCAATAATCAACATGTTTATCACTTTATACGATGGGCTTTCGTTCTTACACAGAACAAATATGTTATACCAGTGTTTTCGTTTCTACACTGAGAGAAGAGAAATTTGCTTTGCTGATATGAAAAGTCTTTGAACTGGATTGGCAGAAAGGTTTGCTCCCACAGTACAAATCTTCCTCTTTCAGCAAGCGTTTGCAGATCCAGCAATTCAGCATTGTAAGTAAACAGACTGATAGAAAATTTGCGGAATTAGCAAATATTTTGCTAAAAAAGCAACGCAGATTTCTTATGATCGCTATTTCAGCGAGAAAAGTTCTTTGCTTGTAACGTGACAACAGTTCTTAACTTTCAGTCTATAAGAATCATATATTTGACAGTGACTCTCCTTCTTGTTGAATCAAAAAAATAACATCAAAAGTTATTAGCAAATATTTCGCAGTAAAAATTCAATAGAAACCTTCATAATGTGATTTGAATGATGTCGAAATGATTTCTAAAAGCTCTAAATACTATCCAAAATATATCACGGATAACTTTTGGATAGCATTTAGATAGAAGACATCAGGAAGGTGACAATGGAGAAGATCTTTCAGATAACATTAAGACAATCTCTAATGTTGGTCGAAAAATTCTTCACTGGGTTACCATGCAATTGATATTATTCAATAATTCCTCATGCACGTGCACGATGAAATATAATGGGTGAATTAATTACAAATGTTGATGAATGCCTATTCATTTCTCGAATTTCTTGTGTTCAAATGACGCGAATGTGAAATGAGAATGGAATTACACCGCGTTTCAGTTTTACCTAGCATAATTACAACTTCACAAAGTGACCTGGGGGAGTAATGAATGTTTGGGCCGCTCTCTGAAAATCCCATCACTGAAATTGTAAACTACAGGAAAAAAAATCTGAATATTTGAAGAGTTTTATTTACATGAGATACATGTTTTTAGTATTTCGAAGAATTTTATAAATTAACCCACTTCGAAAGCAGTTGATAGTTGTAATGCATGATCTTTGAACATTTTACATCAGACTGATCCTAAGGGAAACATTTTGATATTAAACGAGCTTGATGTGCACTTACGTGAAATATCTGTTCCTTGCGATAAGATGATCCTGGAGAACAATAAACACTTGCAGTGTAGTCTCTGAACGTTCATATGCGGTACTAAAATAACACCGAACTACATTATGCTGAATAATCATTGAGAATTAGTCCTGACGAATTTTATATTCAACTATCATAATGATATACTCACTGCACTGAGAAAAAGAAACATGACTGTGCAGCGTTCAGACAGTGATGATTCATGCCCAAAAGAAATTCCAAATTAGCCATCATCAGGTACTCGCCAGACATCAACTATTCGCGTCCAAGGTATTACTGAATACCTTCTCAGTGTAAAGTAATTTTCAAATAATTGAGGTAGTTTTCTTAGAAGTTATAGCGCAACATCTCTAGATCTAATATTCGGTTATACTAAAAATTCAAATGTTTTATTTCAATACACTCGGAGTGTTTGAATCGTGTCGTCATTTTTCAAACGCTTGAAAGTATGTTAATATGTTAATAATTCGGATTAAGTGTTTCATAATAAAACATTGTGTTCATTTTAGGAGAATATTTACACGCTTTTACACGATTACATGATTCAAATACCGACTGTATTAAGATGAAACACTTGGACTTAGAGTGTATACACGTGATCTATTCGTCCAGTGCTTCTGACAGTGGAAAACCACTCCGTGAAAAAATTCTCCACGCCTGCTCAGGCCTGATCAGGTCTTGTTCATCAAGCGTGATCAGGCCTCAATTTTGTACCCACGTAATCAGGACTGATCACGCTTGATTATGCTCCATTTTGCATGAAAAATTCATACAGAAATCACAAGGTTCATAATTTGGCAAAAAGAAAGGTTTCTTTCATTATCCTTCCTCTAATCTTACAAAAGACTGATGTATTGTTAATCATTCCTACTTATTATGCTCATGCAGTTTCCATCTTGGAGTTTTCAGACATGATCTCACGTGATTCTGAACAAACACACAGTAATTTTCCTCGAAGAAACCGATATGGCGTCCCGATCCGGTGGTACACTGTAATATTTAATGAAATATTTTCTCCGTGTGATAAAAAAATCAGTACAGAGTCATTTTGTATGAATGCTTCTCATTTGGGACAATTTTGCATGATCAAGAGCAAGAATGGTGTGTCTGGCATGATCGCATGTGGTCAAGTTTGATCATGGGTTTCTTCGTGGGTGCAAAATTGAAGCCTTTTTAATTATGATTAAGCTAAAAAATGAACGATCAGGCATAGTGAGGCCCGACCACGCACACAGTCAGTGTTGAGCACGAGAAATTTTGCCAAAAAATATCCATGATCAGACCTGTACAGAGCGATATTTTAATTACATTGCTTAATTTTTGTATAATTTGTCAGAAAAGATCAGGCTAGTGTCACGCCACTGGTATCCCCTTAAAAAACTTGTTATTGAATTTTCAATCATGATTTCTCTCAACAATCATGAACATGTGCATGAAATTTGAAGAACTGGTTATTGGATTTTCAATACGACTGCCCAATCAGAAAAAACCGAAGTATGCCAATGTTGACAACAGGCGGAGTACAGTGCCAGTATTGTGCCCCCAAGAGTCGGCTAGCACGTACCCAGTACGGAAAAGTGTTATCATTTTGGACAAATGCCAGTACTGCTGCAGTGCAGACCGCCAGTATCCCGCCAGTGTTAGCCGGTACTGGCGCAGTACTGCGCCAGTTGTTAAATTCTGATTGGGTGTACATTATTTTTCATTCACGTGAGTGGAAATTGCTTCCATTATTTGTGATTGAAAATTCAATCAGAAATTTATAACAGTGTAAATTCAGCAGGAAAAAAAATTGAAAATTCGAGGACATTTTCAAAAAGCTACTTTTCTTTTTTAGAAACAAAGTGTTGAGAACGATACTTATCAACAAATTTCCACGTCATCTTAGGTCCATTCGATGGCCAGTGAGTTGAAGAATATTTGTAACAAATTCCAAGTCGATCGGTTCAATAGTTTTTGAACTGCAGCACCCGATGCGGAAAATACATACTTTGAGAAAAATGCGTTTATAAAGTGTTTGGTCTTGACATTGAAGTTTAGAGTGATTCATAGTTATTCTAGCTTATCCTGTGATCTCAGGGTCGTGAAGTTTTTACTTTTAGAGTAGTTTTGCCTATTTTGACGAATTTAATGATCTTTGATCTTCTTCACCTCTTCTCGATACCTTTTGAGTGTATCGCATTGGTGACTTCTTGGGGACGTTCAAGACTTTTGTCCGGGCTTGAGACTTTAGGGATACATCTTTTAGATAGTAAATGAATGTTTAAGGCGATGAAGAAATAATGCATAAAAATTTGATGTTACATGAAGCTCTTCTCTTGAGTTGGTAACTATAACTAGCTTCTTTTTACAATGGAAGATGGGATATAAGCGATGGCAAAAATGAACATGTACGGTCGTATTTTTCTTCTTCTTTCTACAGTCTCTGTGAGGAAGAGTTAGGGAATGTCACGAAGCATTTCTAACCAGGTCAGTTACAAATTCCATATGCGCGAATGGTTATCTCGCTCCATAATTGTGACAAGAATTTCACGTTCATCGGATAATCATATTGGAAGATATTCGCAGAACATAAGCATTCGTGTGACCCTAAAATTTCTTCAAGAGTTAGGTTCTTACCTTTTCTTTCTTCTAGTTCTATTTTCCGGATGAAACTCATATGATACAATCATAGACTCATGAATCAACTGTGTTCCGGGTAGTGTTGCAGCTGATGTTAGAATCCTAGTGCACATGACAGAATTGGCAGCAGGGCGGTCACGGGATAGAAAATTTGTCGTAGATAACAAGCAGGATTACCTTCAATCTGTAAGAGAAAAGTTGGCATTACCATGGTAAAAATTTTAATATGGAAAACATCAGGTTTGGATAAGGCATGCCTGATTCCTGTACAGAGCCTGACTTGAGTATCTGATGAAGCCCTGTCGAGAATGTAATGCAGATGCGCAATAAGATTCTGAGCAGGAAAACCAAACATTCTCCAATCAGGGACTAAGTCTATACGAGAATTACTTTCACTATTATATACTGAATTCCATTACCATCACTTACGAAATTTCTAAAGATAACCCATACAGCACAAAAGTCCCCGCAAAGAGCTCTCGTTATGACAGTAAACATGAATTCATTATGAATAGTTTGAATTCAAAATGAACTCTTGATGAATAACTTAATCTTTAGAAAGAATTCATATCACGAATTCATAAAGAACTATTCAGGCATTCAACATTCATGCATTTTGAATTCAGTGAGTTCATATTGAATTCATCTTTACTGTCATAACGGGGACTGTTCAAGAAGTTCTTTCAGAAGTTTTTGTGAATTCAAAATGATCATTCGTGCTGTCTGGGAAGCCAAACACACCGCTGAAAAGAAATGAAATCTTTTTGCGTTACTGGTGAACAAATCATCTCCATCAAGAACAATGTTTTTTGTAGAAATATATCATCAAGTCCTGATCAGGATACTGTGATCATTATCATATGATTTAGATAATCCTGATCAGGTTTTGATAGGAATATTTTGTCAAAATTACTCTCAAAATCTTGCGTTACAGTTTTATGAAATCATAAAGAGGATGTCATCTCAGCACTTGATAAGTTTTCCGCAATTATGACTTCCCTACTGCAGCCCAATTAGGGCCATACTTCTGATCAAAAATTCCTTGTCAAATTCTTATTAGGGCGAAGCATGGTATAAGTTTCATTGCGATGTGATGATTGAAAGAAGAGATATGTGTTCGACAAAAATGCTGTTCGTTGAGAATATCTTTTCTTGTCTATTCAATTCTCCTAGATGGATCAGAGTGGAACTTCCCAAAAGGGTCAAATTTGTTTTCATTCGTGTTCCTACAAACAATCATCCCTGACACTTGAATAGACCGCTGATAGTCCTGCGATGCCGATAATGAACGGTTACCGGCTCTTTGAAACATGTACACCTTGTTCGCTGGGGTATTCTTGAATTCATTCTCCCTGAAGTTGAGAGGTGGATGAGACACGAAGCGTTCTCTAGGAATTCAAAGGAATTCAAAGCAATACTACACTCGAAAGTCCTCCGAGTAAAAATACTGAGACGTTTGTTCACAGTTGGGCGAAATTTCCAGTTTGTCGAGCTAATCCGAGTCACCCTCGATATTCACGTTCCCTCCACGGAGGGCAAGGATAAATATATGACATCAATCCACGGTTTCGGTTTTCAAGTTTCATCAACTTGAGAAATCAAAGGCATCCTTGAATTTGATTTCTGGTTAATAAAACGTTACGTGATATATAAAGCGATACGATGATGTATTACGTCACTGTACAAGTGGAGGCGAGCCTGAAGATCTCAAAGTAAGGTACAAGACTCTAGCAAAGGGCTGAAGCTGCTTACTAACATCATCAACACCCGTGTTATACGAAACGTGTGTGCTTACGTATGACACATTTTCGTGTGCGTGCATATCCTGGTCTCGTCGTACGCTAGGGTGTGAGAAGCGTAATGGTTTGAAGTAAACCGAAAGAGAGCGCAGTCGCGAAGCCGGCGGAGCCACCCTCGACGACCCCCAGCGGTGATGAGGACGCCGGCGTCGACGGGGGTGTTGGAGACGGCGATGTTCCTACGGTATCGTCAGACACCAAGTCGACTTGTGCGGGTACGCGTGACCCGCAAAACACGCGGTTTCCTTTCACACTAATCACCTCTCCGCCAGCAATCTCCTTCCTTCTCTTGTTTTTATTCCCCCGTTTCTTCCGGATCAAAGTTTCATTTTCCACAGTGTGGTTCTCGATGGTTATCTCGATACATTCAAAGGAGAGTGTCATTGAAAACTGAATAAAATAATGTTGACAGTGAACTTAAAGTTTGATTTTACAGTTTATTTTTTTAGTGCGTTGATTCGGTGTGTTTGATTACAATATATACCGATGTGATGTTAATACTTGAGGAAGATTAGAAAAATTGGAATTCGTATTTTGAATTTGAGATTTAATCAACGAAGAGGGGAGAGAAAAAAAGGAAGAAGAGAGAGAGAGAGAGAGAGGGAGAGCAAGGAAGGATTGGGAAACGAGAAGAGAACCGCACGCTGTTTCCGTTTGAGACGCCCTATCATAAAAGGGTAGAATTAAAACTGAGTTCAACAATCTCGTTAGTATTGGACACGCATCGTGGGGAAGGGAAGATTCAAGAGGACTCGAACGAATAAAAAACGTCAAAAGTGTGCATAGTGTTTGTGCGTGATTGCGTGTATGGATTTCGTTATGCTCAGTTACGTTCTTTGAGGATCATAAGCTCTGACCTCACACATGACCATGTAAGTGTGAAGCCCGATTTTTTCTCTTTAATCTTGATGTGTTTATCTGTTGGAATGATACCCCAGTTATTACGTGATTTATATTATCTTGTGAGGAAAGAAATTATAGGATGTTCTTTATCCACGTTATTAAAGGGGAAAATTTTAGCAAGTATATTTTTATTACGGAAGTCGGAGGGATTCTTGGGTGACTCAAATGGTATTTGAAAATTCATGAGTTTTCATGATCGGTAACGGTAAAAGCAGCAACATCAACAACAACAGGGAGATGACAATTCATTCGTATCTTCGAGGACAATTTACATATCTTAATTGTGATCATTGTTTGTACATTCGTAATCCTTGATTTATACCCCTTTTTTTTATATTTCCAAAGCAAATTCGAGCACGTAAAATTGATGTGAAATGTATTCTAATTCATTGTAATAAGAAATGAATTTCGTCACTCGTCTATCAAGATCCCCTCGCAGTTTTGCGCTTGTATCAGCGATCGCTTGAAATCCTGTATTGGATAACGTTGTATCCTTTACAAAGCGGTTTTCGAGTACTGGGTTGGAAAAAAAACCGTTAGGTATTATTGAAGAGATTTATCAAGTGAGGAATTTGATAGGACACGGCACCCAGTCTTTTACTTTTGTGTAGTACACATTATTGGATAACCATTAATTACATCAATCGAGTACCAAGTGTATATTATGATTTACGTTTTTCCGATGCAACGTAATCGACAAATAATGAATCGTTCTGTATTTCGGTCAGCTGAACTGCGGGATATATCTTTTTTTTCATACTCTTCAAAAATATGGTTTGGTTGAGCTGAATATGTGAATTTACCAATATTTCGAAGTTTCAGAATCATTGAACTATAAAGTGAAAAAAAATCATAGTTCAAATATTTTCTATGAAGTTTGTAAGAGGATAAAAATTTTCAACTTTGAAACGTTATATTCTTTATATTTTATACGAGTATATATACAATGCATATGAAATGCAGGATATTTTGAGATTTTATAGAATGCAGTATGGCATATTGGGATATTTTTACAATATTCACTTTTTCAGTACGTTTATGATTTACAAATATTATAACAAATCTTTAGAAATCTTTCTCACGCGAAATGAACGAGAAAATTCTCTTCCACCAATTTTTGTTTCGGATTTTATTTGAGAAAACGTGAATAAAATGAACAAATTTTAACCATCAGTGAAATTTACAAGTACTTTAATGCGAAGACATGAAAATTTTTCATGAAAAATTATGGGGTAGTATATTTTCTTGGCGCCATGTCGAACTTCTTTGACACTTTATTACACGTATAGTATACCTACCGATCCCAGTACATTTTTCCGTTGACTTTACGGCGATTCTTTATTCATTCGTCTCATATCCACGTCTTCCATCTATTCATTTCACCTACACGATGATGTAATTTGGAACATCAGTAACTGTACTGTACATCTAAACAACACTGTAGAATAAATATAACACAGAAAAAATAATCTAATTGAAATTTTAAATTCGCATGTACGGTGTGATTCAGTGAAAGATTTAAAAATGAAGAAGGAAAAGATCAACACGAGGCCACGAGAATGTATGAAAATACAGTTCCTGAATTTGTATGAAATTCATACATAATTCAGAACCCATGTACACCATTAGTTACAAAATAGACACACTTTACAGAAATGGATGATATAATAACACTCCCCCTCATGGGATACATACTCCCATATATGGCTTCAGAAAGTATTCTCTTGAGTCTAAAAAAAGTCATGATAAATGAGACATTATCTTACCACCTGAATCTTTAAATTATCTTGCGTGAACAGGGTACTTTTAGGAGTCATATAGACCTGATAAATTCTTCAAAGATATGAAATATTACGATGACCTCTGTATTATGGATTCCAAAAATGAATTTACATCTCTTGTGATTATTCCAAAATATTCAACTATTCCTTATTGAAAATTCAACAACGCGAATGGAATTGATGTAGATTAGCCAAGATCTGACGAGATATAATTGAATACTGTGATATCTGATGAATGAAACCACCGCGATTGTGCTTTAAAAGTTCTCAAGTAGATATTCGAAATCATTATATTCTGAGAATAATTGGTATAACTTACGAAGTTCAACAAGTTGAATCATTGAACCATTCTTTGTAATTTGAACGTGAGTATTGATTATATTCAAATAAGGTAACAAAAGGGCACACATCACGAATAATCTCCATTCTATAAAGTTCCTCGAGTTTTCAATTCTTTTTTTCACTGGCAAGAAAAATTTTCAAATACATTATTCATCAGATTCTTCAATTGAAAAAGTACGTAAAATGAGTTCATTTGTCGGCAGATTCGTATATTCGTACCGAGCCAGGAAACTTCTTTTAGTATAAATTATATATAACTCATATATATAATTCCATATATTCTCTATGAACGAGACAGTGGAGTTATAATGTGGATATTTGAATGAGAAGAATAGAGCACATGAACAGAACACAAAACATTTCATGATAGAAAAAGAGAGCGTTCAGAATAATTAAATCGCACTTTAGAAAACTTTCATTCCTATATTGTGTCTCGAAATAAATTTTATTCAAATGTTGGTTGGAAATGAATGATGAATGTTCGACATTGTGAAAAGATTGCAAAATTGCAGAGAATCGCGTAGTTGGTGATAATTGTTTCTATCTGTATCTATCAAAACATGTATTACATGTAATACGTCAACAAGTTAAATATGTGAATCGAACGAATGGAATGGGATTTATCAGTTAATGATTACCTTTCAAGACGATTAAAAAGCAAGTATTGATTTTTTCATTATGATATGATGAAATCTCGGATTGGTAATGTTTCCAAATTACAGTACTGCACTGTGTGGAGGTTAATTTATAACCATCGGATCCTGTTGTGAGTTACTGTAACCGTTCCTTCAATGCTCAAAAAGGTTCAATCAATAAGAGGGTTTCGAATGAATAGAATAATTATCTTGCAGAATTATTCTCAATGATGAACGTGAGATGAAATTATCTGAATTATAATTGATGGATATCCTCGTGGTTTTTCATAGTCATTCAAATTTGTATATATTTAATCATACACTTTTACAATACAATTCAAAATGTTCGATCAAATTTGGATTAAACGATGCTGAAAATGATATCGATATTTAATTGTGAGACATAAACTGTAAAACATGTTTCTTCTGATGAATATGACAGTTCTAGACATGAATTTTCAATGGGAATTGTACTCTGAATCTGAATCAATGGAAAGAACTAGGAATTAGTAAATTTCTTTTGATTTGATGAGTTGAATTTCACTGATTCTCGCTACTTTTTGTTGATTCGGATTCACAAAGTACACTGAGAGAAATTCTTATAGTGACTATAACTAAAACGTCTCAACTAAATATTCTGAATGACAGCTACTAAAAATTTGCTTGATTCAACCAAGATATTATAGTCAATATAATCCAGCTTGTTTTCGTATTCAATTGTTTTTGGACACTCTCCTTTCTTCCGCACGTACATGATGCGTGGATCTAGGTTGTGAAAATTGCTGTTTCAAACTGTGCAATTTGGATCGTCGGGGGTCTAAAAGACTAAACTGATTCTGAATTCGTATTTTTTTCTACAATGGTAGTGTTATCTCCAGGAGACATTTACTGTTACACGCAGAAACGTAGGAACAACTATCGATATAGGTTATAAATTAGAATCAAACGGTATACCGATGGTAGTTGGCCTGGTCGACATTGCGATAAAAGTGGATAAAATGTTCAGAAATAAGAGAAAAATTGATACCAGTGTCATTTTTTCAACCTGTTTCATATCAGTCTTGTAGATTATTATCTGGGTTATTATTTTATACGGATTTACAAGGCATATTTTGACCAGGATTTATGAATTATCCTATTACAGTGTTGCTTACTATTAGAAAGTAGTTGTGTTTGAACTGAAAATGAAGTAATTTCGATCCTAACCTTTGGTTCCATCGCACAATAAAAATATTAATAAGTGATATTAAAAAAAAATAGTTGAGACGTTATTTTACTAATTTTTTTTGGATAATTGCAACTAATACTTTCTCTCAGTGTATTATATAGAATTCTTGTTGAAATATGATCCTATTAAAACCAAGGGAAAACAATAATCACTCGTCTGTGCGTAAGTCATAACCATCAACCATAGCACGATTAATTGCAATCTACAATTTTAAATCGTTCATTCAATTTGGCAAAGGTTATTGTCAAACACAGGGCAAATATATTAAATGTCGTATCGAAATCATCGAATATTTTGAAAATTCAACAGTTTCATTCAGAATACACATACAGCAAATCTAAAAGAATACATGATGGAAGATATGGATTATCAAAAGCGAGTCTTGGTACAGAAAAGACGCATGGATGAGGAAATCAGTAGTAAAAGGCGAATGTAGTCAGACGTCGCGGTGTCCTCAAGTCAAATTCCCGTTATTGAAATTGATGAGGGAAAATAGCTAAACTACTTCGCATAGGAATTATTCGTAGCATTTCACAAGTTCCTTTGAAACCTGACGGAGCTTGACCAGGGATACCACCGATTATCCCTATCCGAAACGATCATGTATATCGCTCATAGTTGATGAAATACCACGAAGACCAAAAATCAAGATTTTAATACACTTGATGATGACTTTTGATATGTATGGATTAGAATAATTACTTTTACACAAAGAATTATGATATCCGTCGGGTTGGAATGTTTTCCGAATTACTGGAACGCGGTAATCGAATTACGAACGACTCAAAAAGAGAATCCTCCCATGATCGGTAAATAGATTTCGAGTATTCCAATTTTGTCCAAATAGCGTCTACGATGTTTGAGAGTCTTTTTTCTGTTATGAAGAACATTATGTCACCTATGAATTCATTACAAGTTCAATAAAAAAAACTCATGGTTATTTAAAGATTGCACTGTAAAAAGTAAATGTAGAGTTCTCCCCCAAATTTGATGGCAGCAAAAATCGTCCATGTGGAGTAAATTCATTTCTCCTCCTTCTAGGGCAATGTTCCTTCATTTGGAGAAGAATTCGTTCCACAAAGGATAAATTTCCCCCCAGAATAGTGGAGAATTCCTCCAAAATATAGGGGAGATGAATCTCCTCCACATGAAGGATTTTTGCTGCCACTAAATTCATGGGGAAAAACTCCACTCGCTTTTTACAGTATGCGTATGCATCTCATTGAAACAAATGCATAGTGTCACAAAACATCCAAAATCAATTCAAACTTTCTCTACAATGTCCACACCGAGAAGAAAAGTTGTAATTCTCACATCTTGAAGTCAATATTGTACGATTCCAAAGAATAGTTCGAGCTACCACAATTTTAGTTGATTTCACAACGGGAAATGTAAGATTCACATCGGCTGTAAAAAACCTAACATTCGCTGTTGTACGATGAACTAAAACTGTGGTAGCTCGAACTATTTTTGAAATCGTCCAAATATTGACTTCGCAAGATGTAGTTTTTACAATCTCTCTTTTCTTAGTGCAGCCTTGTTAATTGGTTGTAAGAAATTAGAAAAGAGATTATTCGGAGAAAAATGTGTTACAAATGAAACATGTGATAGAAATTCCAGATACTCTTTTCGAGTATAGGAGCAAGTTGAGAAACTTGATTTTTTTATGATAAAAAATACATTATTTTTGGGAGATAAATTCATTTTATAGTTTCCAATATTCCACATTTCCTCTTTATAAGAAAATAACTCCGTTGGATCAAGTCTCCTAAGTTACCTCCACGTAACATACTTGTCAGATTTTGACGGAGAACATCTAGGCGGAATGAATTAGTACGTCGTTCGTCAGTTACTGACGAGCGAGAAATGCTCAAACGAGGCTACTGAGAAGCGAATGAATGCTTAGACAAATTAACAACTACTCATGAAAAAGAAGAATTTTGCTGTGATAGTGAAATCTAAATTCGCTGCGTTTGTTTTGCTAAAGCAGCAAATTGCCTGCAGTGACAGCATTTTTTTTAGCCAAGACAGGGATTTTTTAGCTGTGACAGTAAAAAATATTTGCTCCTCCAGCACAATTTGTTCCCTATTCCATATATATTATTCGAAATTTTGCTGGTCCAGCAAAAAATTCGCTGGTTCAGTTAATCACATTGCTCTCAGTGGCAGTGAATGTTTAGCTAGGTAAGCAACACAGTTGGCTATTTTGTACTCTCTAAATTTCTTAGAGTGAAAAATTCACTCTTGAACAGTGAAAATACTGCAAGTCCAGGAAGAGTGAGATTCCACTCCTAAAAAATGACTTTTACTCCATAAGAGTGAAAGTTCAACTCGGTTCGAAGAGTGGAATTTCCCCTTTTCATAAGTGAAATCCTCACCCTAAGAGAGTGGAAATTCACTCCAAGAAATTCAGAGAGTATATAATTTTTTCTCCGTGCTTGCATTTCAAGTTTGTTAAAATAATTCAAGAAAAGTTAACTATTGGCCATTCATGAATCATCATCACACCTTGATGCCTCAAATCCTGAAACGATGGATGCAAAAGATATAGTGCACTTATCTTTTCTTAATGACATATTCGTCAGTCGCTTTACTCGCATTGTGTAATGAAAACTGTATTTTGATCTTGGAGGAGGAATTGGGACAACGATGTTTCCATTGATATTTGGGAAAATCGATGCATACTAATCTAAAGATCTAATGAATCAGTGTCATTTATGTTATAGCATGGAAGATTCAAGTGTTGATACACTCGAATATCTAATAATCTCTTCAGAATATCCCATAAATATGAATTAATAGTAGAATCTTTGACGCAAATACTGCGAATTCAATTATTTTATTTCGATACATTTGAAGTGTTCAAAAAGTGACTACACGATTCAAACATCCTGAATCTAACGAAATAAAATACTTGAATTGACAGTGAATGAAAAAGTAATAGACAAATTTCAAATTTGAGAGATGTGAAAGTTCCTTCAACATTTCGTGTATTGAATCCTTCCTTTCTCTATTCGAGAACGATATTTACATCAGTTTATTGATTAGGTTCGAACAAATATAGAAATTGTTCTGAATTCTTCCCAATTGCCAACTTCATAATAATTCATCAATATTTCAATACTCACTGATGAATCATCGACTGCACCGTTGTTAATTTGTTAAGTTAGTATTTCATGATGTGCACATAGTCCTTGTCATGAGAATAGATGAACTTTCTAGTTGTTAACTTCTGACTTGGTATAATTTCCGTTAGCGATGTTGTTTGAAATCTAGGAGAATTCGGTTTGAACTTCAAGAAGAACTTTGAGAGAGTGTCGTTCAAGGTCTATGCAGTGTTTGCAATTTAGAATGATTTCATGGACAGACCCAAAGTATTCCCTCGATTTACAACAAGTACATCTATGTACATCAGAGGAATGGTATTTTCTGACCTCCTTCTAGGAACTTCCCGTGTTTCTACAAAATATCACATGAATTCATTCAACTCATTGTATCAAAATCTGTGTTACTGCGAATACTTATTTATTCGTCGCTCTATTCAGTTTTTCACCATTCACACTCAAATCACGCAATTCCCTTTGTCTTTGCCACCCTCTTCTCGTCTTCTACATAAATAAGAATGGCGTGCAAACGTGTTATGAACACACGCCATACTCGTATCATTGTATCAGCATAGTTTTCAAGAATTTTTTTTCATTACCGGATTAACATTGCTGTAGAATGCTTTCTTGCCAGTCAAGGAGTTCGTTGAGTTTCATTGTTTTTTCACTTTTCTTTCACTTTTTATTCTCATTCTCTAGTACCAAGGTTCTGAAAATTGTGTTAATTTTCCTTCATTACGATATTCTTTTGATCGTCTTATCCCGTTATGTTGGATATTAAAATTGTGTTTATGGTTTGTTCGTTTTATTTTTTCAGACCGCAAGCACGTTATCGAGAACATTTACATTTGTTGTAACATTGTTTTTTTTATGTTGATATAAAATTGTCGAATACGTACAGGGAAGTCAATTCGAAATTTCGTTCCATCCATTGTTCGTATAAATTGTCCCTGTGTGGAAATATCACATCCAATTTGAATGTAAAGTACAGACAATCGACATTTTCCAACGCGGGCTATCTATTGTATATCCAATTATGTTTGAAGTTGATTCAATTGCATGTAAACATAGATTGGATATCTCTTATCTATCACCCCTATTTTTGATCATTTTCATCTATCGATTTTTGGCTGTAAATTGAAAATTCTGTCTCAGTTTCTTATACATGTTTGCTTCCTTTTTTTATTTCGTTCAATATTCAACTAATATCTATTTGATAATTCTGAGAACTTCGGAATGATCGAATCCTTCCGCGAATCGATTATGCTTTTGAATTATGTATCAATTAAATCACTCGATTATTCAAAATAAATTGATTCTAACAGTAGATACAATGTTTCTTCCGTATAGCCATCATTAATTACTTTGGACCATTACCGCGTCTCTTGACAAGTGAGATTAGCATTTAATGGCATTCAGTATGATATTCTATGGTATTACGAGAGATGAATGAATCTAAACTCCGTTTATTTATTAAAAAAATATTTTAATGGCCCATTGTACGCTCTAATACCCTCGAATTCGAAGCAAGATGAAGAAGAAAGCGTTTATGCTGGTATTTTTATCCTCAGTCACTGTACAACGACGAGGGTTTGACCTCTCAACGCGAAATAATTATTCATAATAATAATTTGGTTTGATGATTCCATTTTCTCTACGGTTACCAGATAACACGTGGGTATCCAACCAGAAATTTACAACAGACGCAGTACTGCACCAGTACTAGCCAAGACTGGCAGGGTACTGGCATTTGTCTGGAATGATAACGCTTTTCAGTATTGGGGATTGAGTACTGATACCATTATTCGCAATCAGTGCAGGGCCAGTACTGGGTTAGTACCTAGCCGGTATTGAGTTCTCAGTACTGGTTTATCAGTACAGGCATATTACTGTATTTTTATGTATCCAGTACTGATCCCGTACGTGTTGACCAAGTGTTGGAGACCCAATACTGGCACTGTACTGCACCTGTTGTCGACATTGGCATATTACGGATTTTTCTGATTGGGTATCTATCCTGCTTCATACTCGATAAAATTTATACCGCACAAGGACCGGAAGTGTCGAAATCATACCATTCATAGGATTTCTGTATTCAAAATTCAAAACAGTTGTCACGAGACTTCATTTGAATCAATTCCAAACTGTACTATTTCAAAATCTATATTGCAGTGTTGTGAGCTTGTTGGTTTGTTATTGATCCTCTTCGAATTTTAAATCCTGATCTTCATCACATACATTTTCTCTTCTTTTCGAATCTTTTTCCATTGATACATGTCTTTAAGCGTGTATATACATTCATAGCTTTTTGAATCTGAATGAATATAAATGATCGTTCAAATGCTACCGTGAATAATTGATCGAATATACCAACGGTGATTTACAAGGCTTTTGAACTCGTTGTAGCTTGAAATAGGATAACTAGAATAACCATGTTATGAAGAAAAAACGATGCAAATGAAATTCAGTGTTACATCACGAAATTTCACACCTTCGAAATATATTTCAATGCATTTGTGTGTATGAAAATTCAATGATAGTTGATGTTCCGTCGTTATGCGGTGAGCGAGTATCCAAAGGAAGAGATATTGTCTCATCCCAGAGCCTTACCTCAGAGATAGAAATTCTGAACTTCGAATTTGTTAGAAACCTTCTTCCACTACGATTGAGTTGTATATCGTGTAAGACTTTGAAGTTCACCCTTTGCTCTCACTTCTTCAACTGAATCTCCACATGTTCGTAAAATCTTTATTTATAATCTAAAAGAAAATTCACCCAACGAAAGCTGTAGAAAAATTCAAAAGAAAGCTATTTTCTCTTTTCACACTGAAAGACTGACAAAAATCCCAAAGTATTCCTACAAATGTCATGAAATTTCTCACCATCTGTATAATCTGGTGCTGTATAGTTTGAATCCTTTTTTTCAACCTTTCGATTAATATAGCAGACAAATCTTCACGAATGTGTCTTCCTTCTCCTCCTTTTTTTTTCTCTCGACCACTTTGATATCGAGATCGAGAACTATAGTTAGCTTAGAAGGAAGTAACGATGCAAAGGGAGTAAGTAATTACTAAGAATACGGAAATACAACCTCTATTGTATCGTTTTGCTCAACACCGTAGCAATTAATGTGAAAATCCTAAGAAAATTGTACAATGAAATCCACTCATAACTCTCTAACTTTCCATTCCTGGATGGGAGGAAGTGCAACTGTCTCCAATATCACACCCCTTGTAACAGTACTTTCACCAAAGCTTTCAGAATACGGGATTACGTACAGTTCAGTTTGATGGGTCAAATTTACGAAACACGAATCAAGTTGAAACTTGCAGGTAGTTCTCTTAAAGGTGACGATTCTGTTTATTGCGTACTTCACTGAGAATAATTCCATCATCTTCGTATGATATCCAGAACTCACTACGTTCTATTATACATTTGATGATAACTTTGTCATTGTTGAATGAATGTCACGCTTTTGAACAGAAATGATAGAACCTTGACACGATGAAATGTGATTTCACTCGGTTTGACGTTGATGTAGATTGTGGTATCATGGAAGACACTTTATCTGTCGATTAGTTGCGCTGTCGTTAAAACGTAGCTTTCGGAAAAAATGTTCGATAGATGAAAAAAGTTTCATTGTATCTCACGTATCGTAGCTTCGCTCGCAAACTGGTGTTTGAAAAAGTGGTTGTATCGCGTCATGATGAATCGCACGTCAATTTATAAGAAATTATAGAGGAAATCAAATATCTTGTGCCGTGCATCGTAATATTTATAAATATTCTCCAACTTATGTCTTAGAAGAAATTATTCTAATCAGTTTCTAGGCGAGGCCCACAGAATGACTGGAGTGAAGAAATCCGCGTTTGATATCTTCGAATATATTGGTCAATTCACTTGAAATAATTGGTTCAATCCAAGGTAAAACACATCCCTATTTACACTGATTCAAAAATGGAGCTCAATTCGACTCCAGCTTACATAACTACTATAGTTATTTTCCATGGTTACCTCTATAATAATATCGCTACTGTAAGTACAAACATGAAGCTGGGCTTACATTGAGCTTCATTTTTCTATCAATGTAAGATGAAAACAAACACCAAGCAATCCCCAACTGATCCTCTCTTTGAAGTGAATGATATTCATCAACATCGATACGCAGTACCCAATTAGAAATTTCTCGTATATAACAGAATTTCTTCGATGAATTCTATTGAATTATTGATGAGGGGTCTACACTGAGAACGAAGCAGTTGTAAAATTCACATATAACAGAGTCAATATTTGGGTGATTTCAAAAATAGTTCGAGCTACCACAGCCTAGGTTGATTTTACAACATCGAATGTGAGATTTTCTACAGCTGATGTGAATCTTACATTTCCCGTTGTGGAATCAATTAAAATTGCGGTAGCTCGAACTATTTTTTGAAATCGTCCTAATATTAACTTTACAAGACGTAAATTTACAACTTTTTCTTCTTGGTGTATCATTAAATGCGAGTTGAATTGAACACTTTCAATAAACTTCACCAGTTCCGTGAATTTCATTCCTAGTCGGATTTTGGGAAACGAAATAAAAATGTATACGAATTCCATTGAATCTAATCATATCACAACACTCAACAAAGTAAATAATTTATTCATGAGTGATTCTCAGTTAAGAGGTAATTTCTGTGTCAACGAAGAGAAAATACTGGAAATTGAACATTATATTGTTTCAAAAAGAGTAATATAATATATAACTTCGTAATTTATGAAATACATCTTCCCCGGCCTTTCCTTTCCTGGATTTTTTTGGGAAAAAGTGATGTTTTCTTTCAGTCCAAATTATGTGTCTCAATTGTGATGTAACCTCCCCTGGTATATTTTTACACTCATCAATAATCATCGGATGTTTCACGAAAATTTCCATCCACATGTGAAGGGTGAAGAGTGATGTTAAATTGGCAACAAACATTCATTAAATCGGTCAGCGATCTTCATTGATTACTTTTTCCGATGCGTCAATGAGGTTTGTATACTCGATTAGGTAATCACGGTATTTCCCTCGGTGAATGTTTTCTACGAGGAATGATTGATTCGTCATTATCGTTATGTGCGACACACAATAATGAGTTGGATTTTCGATTTTTCAAATTTTGAAATAAGTCAAAAGTCTAATTGTTCTTGTGATCGCAAAACTTCTTCCGAAAAGTATCTTCCTTGATCATATTTCCCCTGGCCAACTGATTTCCTGCCAGGGGAAATCCAAAATATTCAGGGGAGATGAATTAAACGGCAACTAAACTTGATTGCAGATCATGCACTGAGATAAAAAGCATGCTCTAAACGCAAGGGCGCCCTCCACGCTTCTAACGCTGTTGTTATAACGTGCTTGTAGCGCATGGCAACATGCTTAGAAGGCATGGGACTCATACACAAAAAGCATGGGCTCATGCGTTGAACGCACGATATAACAAATGCGTTAGAAGCGTGAAGTGCTTCCTTACGTTTAGAGCACGCTTTTTCCTCGGTGTAGATATATCGAAAGAATTGAATAAATTAGGAAGTTTGCATCCCCCTTAGTCTCTTCTGAAATCATAAAGAATGGATAAATTGGTTGGCCATCTTCAGGTCATGAATAAGTTACCCCTGAATAAGCTACTTAATATGAAATATTGTGAATCAAATATATTTCTTTCTTTGCTTCAAGATGGTGGATTTCATACCTCTTGACTGAGAATCACCCCCATATTCTTGAATTAAACCCTTTCGCAAGGGCAGCTTCAATTTAGTGCATTGAGAGAAATGAGTAATATATCAAGAAATTCAATTCTTGAATACTGCCAAGAATTCAAATTTTTCATCACAGCTGATTTATTATTAGTTCAAGAAATATTTTCTTGAACTTATAACATATCAGCTGGAATCAAGAATATCTATTCTTGGCAGTATTCAAGAATTATATCTCTCGATATTACACATTATTTCTCTCACTGCGACAGATGCGAAAGTGTAGTCAACTCAACAATGATTTGAAATATTTATATATCAGCCAACTGTTACCAGTCGTTGGGATTAATTCCGAATTATTATTCTTCCAGGGATATTATGAATATTTTACAATCTTCCATAATATTGTTCAATACTTTGTGATGTAAAGAAATTCTAGAAACGACCCGAACCTTTCGTGACTTTTCTCTTCCGAACGAATTTTCAGTGATTTTGATCATAATAAAATCTTACGAAACATTACATTCTTGATAACATGTTCCGTACTTAAGTGGTTGAAAACATCACAACGGTTCAATGTATCGCCTCAGGAAGTTTGCAGTTAGACCTTCATTGGGAACAAATTCAACTTGGTTTACTACCTCACTGTTCGATTTGATGTCTTTTTTTTGAGTCGTTACTCTGCGTGCAGTGAGAGGAGAGTTTATTTGTACTTAATAAAGCTTGTTGTTTTGGATACAGCGGAAAGGATATTTTTTCCACATAAACTGGTCTGGCTTGTCACCTATAAATAAAGTCCATCAACTGTTAAAAAATTTCATATATTTCCCAACTATGTATAAACCGTATCTGAGGATATTCATTTCGCCGATTTTTTTTTCTTCTCAGTAGGTTAATCATGAACATTTGTCAATAATATTAAAAATCTGAGAAGAATAACAGAGATTCTTCACAGAATGTTCATCTTCATTCTCTTTTTCATTGTGAACGCATTCAATATAGTAAACACCCTCAGGGAAGTTTTCCTCATCTCCGCAACATTGCTCACATTTCTTACTCCGCAGTTTGTACATTACAAAAACGAACTGGAAATTTACTGAACACGGATGAAATGTCAGTACATGTACTGAATTTTCACTCTTCGGTGATTGACTTTTATCATTTGTTACTGAGAAGTTCTAGTTTTGACATTAAAATTGAAAAATATACTCTGAAACATTGAAAATTAGATAACAGATGGTGAAACTAAAACATATCGGAATCAAACCCTCGGATTTGCAGTGGAGGACAAATATGAATGACAATTTCATTCTACACGCATATGAATTCGAATATCAAAGATGAATGTAGAAAAAGTAGAATATCAGAGATGGATTATATAAACGAAAAACAACAAGCGGAAAATCCTTCCTGAAATAAAAAAAAAGTCTGTCGAATTTCCAATGGTGACTGTTGAAGTTTAACAGGTAGCTTCGATTAGTTTTCGTATTTTCTATCGAATACTTTTTTTGTTCCACGATCAACATGAAAAATTCGAAAAAATTTCAGAGCAAAAACTATTTGAAATACAATATGTAATCGAGGCAGTCCATTCTTGAAATTCAATAGTTCATTTTCCCGTTGGGTCGCGATTTTATTGCTGCAAGTAACTTTTTTCACGAGAGAATGACTACGTGAAAGGTAAAAAAAAGCAACAATGGTTACTACGACGAACGCTAATCCGTTTAAAATAACATGAAAAGAGCATCGGGTAGTAAAGTTTACTGCGACAAGATTCATGATGATTGAACGTGTAGTAATAAGTACTGTAAAGCTCAGTATATACTACTACGTTTTTCACATCATCAATGTGTTTCTATTTTGAAACTAAATCCCTCGGAAGTACTGTTTCTTGAATATTCAACCCCCGTGATTGAGTGTTTTTTCTTCCTCTCAATCAAACTAGCACACACAATATCAGCCAATTTTGAGAAGAGTTCTCAAAACTGTACTCCTTTCTGACATAGAGTGTCTCTATATGCGTTACGTAAGAATATTGTTTATCTCCTTTTTATAGACGTCACATGAAATACCTTGTTGATGTAATACACTTTTTTCTCATAAAAAAATTTCCACGTAGTGATCACTTTGAACATCAATTCTTCATGAAAGCAATCTTCAATTTCCCTTTGAAGCATTCCAATTCCGACTGTTCATAGTACATATTTTTATTTTATGATTGCAAGAGAAAGAAATTATCATTTTCATGACAAGAGGAGTTTCATTTTATAACGATACAACCTCTCGAAGGAACCGGTTTATTTATTCTTTATCCTATTATCATGGTAGAAATATGAGTAGACTTCGATATGAGAGTTGAGTTCAGTTGCTCCAAGATTCTTTCGTTTTATGGATCTCTCGTAGGCAAATTCAAATTCAGTACCGAGAGAGAGAGAGATCAAAAGTCCTAGAATGAGATTTTATCATAGATATGGAATGAATTCGATCGGAAAGTTTGGTTTTTGTCTACAATGCGAAGAACGTCACCATTTTGTGATTATAAATATGAGATGCTTTAATCAACAACCAGTACCGTTGTCCATTGATAAAATTATAACGAATCAAATGGGGTGTAAATGAGAACGTATATCCGTCCATCGAGTGAAGAATTCAATTATTCTTCCCGTTAATAAATACGGAAGTGGGTACAATAAATTCAATTTGCTTTGAGATAAGCTAATAAATCATCGAGAAATATCTATCTCCATTTGTTGGACAGAATTATTTCCCTATTATTAAATCTAATGGAATTGAATTCAGAGCATCTGCTTCATTAATTTAAACGAGGAGTGGGATATTGAAATTTTGAATTTTTTGTGCTGAAATCCGCTTGGATTTTCATTGAACTCTGTGTTTATGGTCCTTGTGTGTTGTTAAAAGATAGAATTTGTGCACAATTTTTTTGAGTGAAAGAATGAATGAGGGCAGACTGATTCGTTAACGTTCTTTCTTAAATAATGAACAAAGATTTATTCATTAAAAGAAAATAAAGAATTTTCCGGAAAGTATGAAGGAGAAGGGAAGAGATTTATTTGAGGATGAGTGATGGAAAGAGATGATGGTTCAAGAAAGGTATTAAGCATCCATTTAATGATCTTTTAAGATGAGGCAAGACGAGAGTATTTGTTTTCCTTAACATTTCAGTCAGAAATTCAAAAAATTAATGAACTCTCATTCTGTGTAATTAATGTGATACGATATCAAATACCAGTGTATTATCTCTTTACATTCTTCAAATATTAATAATGACGTTCCAGACTTCTGTTCGTGAGAAATAAAAGAAACAGGTGATGTGGAATTATTCTGATTCGTGCTCCCGATTATTACATTTTTATTGAATAATTCACCGGTCGTTCATTATCTCACAAGCTTTTTCAGAATTTTTATTGATCTAATAATTTCATTATCTCATTCTTTGAACGTTGCTTCAAAGCGAAACAATGGAAAAATCAAAGCGAAAAAATGTCCACCTCGAGTTGGACTAAAAAACACCTTGATTTCTTGTCAAAACCCTTCGAAGTAGAAAGAACAATGAATAGATTTTTTAATTATCACACAATCAATCACGAAGATTTTTTATTTCCATTGTAAGGCAACAAAAATGCCACACGATAGATGAGGTAGGCCTGATTTTGATGCATCACGATCGTTGAGTAACTGAGAATCATCGAATGAACTAGCTATTCGAAAATACGAGACGAAAGATTCATGAAGAGTTTGTATCCCCCTATAAGCATAGATCGATCTCATCCTCATCCATTTTTCATACAAATTGTATACATCTCTACACTTCGCATGCACCTCCCTGCAGAATTAGATTTCGTAGAATTTCAAAGGTGGATATTCCAATAACGGTAGACGGTATATATACATGTATATATATATATATACTCTCAAACAATCGAACATAAAATCGAATAAAAACATTACAGATTGTACGGATCGGCCGTGAGGAGATTAAACGGTGATTCTCTTCGCACGGTGCAGGGTACGAACGAACGAACAAACATTCGTTGTTGATCTATCTACGAACAATTAACATCCCATAATGCTTAAAGCTGGACACAGATTGTTTTCCCTCACCAAACTTTCGCAGTGATTATTTCATGAACAGTTAAAAAATTAATACGATTCTCGTGTGCTTTCGTGCGATTCGATTTGTACCAAAGCGTGACTGCTTGACCGCAGAATGCACATGCACACATCGTGTTGTAATTTATCAAACACGTTGCGCATGCATAATAATAATAATAATAAGGTTGTGAAAGCTATCAACGCAAAATGTTGCCTTGTCACCAAACATCTCAATATATGTACATTGGAGAATAATTACCGGTAACAGTCATGTGTTTTTATTATTCAATTTTAGATGGATCAAAGATGATAATCTTATACGCGATGAAATTTACGATCGTGATGTAATGGAACGTTGACGTTTATATCAACGCCTGCGATCGTGGATTGGGAAACAAGCTGTTATGTTTATTTGGATAAATTGTCATGAAAATTCGTCAACGAAATCGATCAATTAAATAGATGGATGTTGAATATCGTTGAAGTGTACTGGTGGTTTGGGTTCTACAGAATTTGGGTAATATATCTTCGGAATAGATTGTTATCCAAAAGGGTTCATTAACTATGATGTGATATGACCTTCGGTAAATCCTTTAATAGCTCACTTGAGTATGGAGATGCAATACCTCTCGTACTTCTATCCACTTTCCAAGTATCCCACTATCCACAACAGGCATTGGTTATTGAACTGAAATAACGTCGAGCTTTATAATCAAACAACAGACGATTTCCTTTCTCCTTCCTCTTCTCCTTAATCCTCCTCCGTACAGTTCGAAACTATCACAGATCCGTATAGTTCGGGCTTCAGAGGCCCGGATGGTGAAATATGAAGAATATAACAAGGCAAAATTGGAAATGGCGGCTCCTCAATCTTTTTCCCGGGGCCGGACAAATAACTCCTACAAATTTGAAGATACAATCATAAACCAAGAAAATTTCGATTGAATATGATATCAGGTACAGCTGCACGTAGCCCGAAGAGAACATGAAGCTTCAGCGAACGTTCAGATTAAATCTGTATAGATCGGATTGAAGGTTCATGAAAGCTAACTTTAGATTCACAAACGTTTGTCAAAGTTACTACGGATGTTGAAATGTCCGCCTCAAAATACTTTCAGGGAACATAAATGGAACGTTCATTGAAGGTTCATTGAAGGTTTGAGGAAGCTTCACAAAAATATCTATATTCAGATTAATTTATAATAATTTATGTTTATTAATTAATTTATTTTTCATATAAATTGATCAACATTGATATAAGTATAGATATTTTGGTGAAGCTCCGTCAAACCTTCGATGAACCTTCAGCGAACAATCCATCTATGTTTCCTGAACGTATTTCGAGGCGGACATTTCAACGTCCGTAGAACCTTTGTCAAACGTTTCTAAATCTAGAAGTTAACTCTAATGAACCTTCGGTCCGATCTATACACATCTGATCTGAACGTTCGCTGCAGCTTCATGTTCTCTTCAGGAGGTTTTTTTGAATTGATTCTTGCCAAAATCGCATGTTTTTTGAGAAAATTTGAAAAATGAAAAACGAAATTCGCTCAAGAATCGTGATAAAAATTGAACCATGCATTATAAAAACCACATCCCACGTACTTCTGTAGATTGAATATAAATTTTCTTGGCTTATGTTTATGCCTTCAAATTTGCAGGAGTTATTTGTCCAGTCACGGAAAAAAAATGTCCAGGGAAAAAATTCGAAAACACACTTCAATATTTATATAATATAGAACTTTTTACCAAATCTCGATATGTTCAGTTTTTGTTGGAAAAAATTTCCGAAATTTTCTTTTCTTTCCGGCCTCTGGAGTGGTTCACCCCCTCAACTTACAGTTATGTTGAAAACACGAAGAATTCTTGGATGGAATCAAGTATTTTCATCTAATTCAATAAAAATATTTAACACTTGAAAGGCACCAAGCGTGGTACAATACTTTTTCCCACACCCGCACGGAAAGTTAATGCTTTCTGACCTATTTTCAGAGAGGAAAGTGATAAATTCCAAGCGAATATGTTACAGCGGGAGGGAGATATTGTCCGCCCACAGGCAACGGGAGGAAAGTACTTTTTGCCCGCTCGCAGCGGGAGGGAAGTACTTTCTGCTTGTTCGCAGCGAAAAGAAAATACTTTCTGCCTGCTCACAGCGGGAGGAAAATATCAACTATATTTTCGTTCTCAAATATGCATATGCATATTTTATATGCAATTAAACAGATAATTCGCACTTTCCTTGCAGTTGTGGGAAAAAAAAAATGTATGTTTACCTCGGGAAGAAGTGGGAAATTTCCACTCGTGTGATTGTCTCCCTTGCCTTCGGCTCGGGGAAACAAACTTCACACTCGTCAGAAATTTTCCACTTCCCTCCCTTGATGAACAATATACTATTCCTGGTTTCAATTATTCATATAACTTTTCAACTATTAGGTGTACAACTTTGCTTCCGCCTTTTTTTGCCAAAATTTGAGGCTTCATCCTCAAGAAGTGGATACATACTCATGATTCAAAGTACTGGCCGTCGGTAGCCACTACTTTTCCCTATCTTTTCGGCAATTGTCGGATCCCATCTCGGAAAAACGACGCATCTTTTGAGGATCTTTCTACGGATCGATTCATTGTTGACCTTCTTCATAAGAATGAAAATGCTGATCACTCAGGCCGTGTGCCATCGATCGAAATAAATGATAGTCGGAAAGAGCAATGTCTGGAGAGTACGGCGGATGGAGTAAGACTTATCATTTTAGTGTTTCCGAATATGTCTTGACTGGTTCCCAAGCATTGTCATGTTGGAGGATGACTTTATCGTGTTTTTCTTGGTACTGTGGTCGTTTCTCCTTCAACGCTCGGCTCAAAAGCATCAACTGCGTTCGATATCGATTTCCTGTAATGGTTTCACTCGGTTTCAATAGCTCATCCTATGCAGCTAGGGTTACCATACGTCCGGGAAAACCCGGACATGTACTCTTTATAATACGGTTTTTCCGATATTAAAATGTAGATCTAATTCCTTCTCTAAAAAGAGAACAAAAAGAGCACTGAGAGTACACGTCGAAAACCCTGGCGGATGTTCCCGCATTCTTGAAAAGAGTACATGTCCGGGTTTTTCCCCGGACACATATGGTAACCCTACATACAGCACACTTGGATATGGCATCCATCAGATATCCAATAGATATCCAAATGTCCGTCCAATATCCATCTGACGTCCATTAGATCTCCATTGGATATCCCAAATATCCTGGATATCTAATGGACATCTGATGGATATCTGTGTGCTGTATGCACGGAGAAAAAGGTATCTTAAAAAGTACCATAATTTATGGATTTTCTGCGCTAGTCTGACCGAGTCTAAATATTTACCTGAAAAAACCTCTAAAAGTACCATCATGTCTTGGACTTTTATACGGAAGGTACCATACTTATTTCAAAAAGTTCAAGAAATTATGGTACTTTTAGAGATTCATGCAAGTGAATATTCCGACTCGGGTCAGACCAGCGCTGAAAATCCATAAACTATGGTATTTTTCAAGATATCTGTTTTCTCAGTGTGGGATAATACACGATACCGAGCTGATTCCACCAAATACAGAGCATAACCTTGGCGCCATGAATATTTGGTTTAGCCGTCACCGTGGGGACATGTACGGGCATTCTCCAAGATTTTCTGCGCTTGGGATTATCTTAGTGGACCCATTCTCCGTCGGTGGTCACAATACGGTGTGAAAACCCCTTTCGATTCTCTCTTTGAAGCAGCTGTTCGCAAGTAAAGAAACATCGTTCAACATCTCTTCGCTTCAATTTGTATGGAACCCAATTCCCCTGTTTCTGAATCATTCCCATGGCTCTGAAGCGTTCCGAGATGGTTTGTTGAGTTACTTCCAATAATTCTGCCAATTCTTCTTGCGTTTGGCAAGAGTCTTCATCAAGTGATGCCTCCAATTCGGAATCTTTAAAAATTTTCTCTCTTCCACCGCCATGTCGGTTCTGGACATTGAAATCACCATTCACGACACGTTCTTTCTCTCAAATCAGCCTCACCGTGAGTAGTTGAGAGCATTCGATGAGCCTCAGTCGCAATTTTCTTCAAATGAGAGCAGAAAATCAGAATTTCCCGCAAGTGATGAGAATTCGGCTCAGAAACTGACATCTTCGATCGAGTAAAAATTTATGATGTAATCAAAAATTCACTAATATGACGATGTGATTATGTTGACACTTGTTCAACCTTATTGTGTGATATCCATTACCTAACCTACTTCCACCGCCACCTACCGACGCAACCATGTATGGTAAATGGCGGAAGCAAAGTTGTACACCTAATACTTGGGGCCTCGGATACCCGAATTATACGTTTACATCCCCAGATAACATTTTGAAGCTTCCCCCTAGATTTGCGTGCAATTTGCGTGCAAAAGCTTATCCATGTGCGTCGTTCCGTGAGAGCATGTTATTTGGGTCGCTTTGTTTGTTGTTCGGACTTCTGCTACACCCGCACGTTGGAGCAACAGCTGTAATCATGTTTCCCAACTCCTTGTGAGCAAGGATGAATGTCACAAACGATCGATCGATAATAATGAGTATAAATTGGTATTGAGGCTGCATATGTAATTCCCAGGGCCTAAAAGACCCGATCTGTATGGATAAGGGTGGAAAAAAAAGATTCCAGTCTGTTTGATCCGAGTTTGAATTGACACATTCAATATTGTTTTTTAAACTCTCTATGTATTGGATCACTTAGTTGGAGTCGTGTGAAATCTTATGAACTTCTGACAGGAGGACTGTATACGTTCGATCCCTTTCAGCCCTACGAATGCTTTTTCGAATATCGATTCTTCGTGTAATGAGGTTTCAAATGCTACACAAGATTTAAAATCGTTGAAGAAATCATAGATTCCCTCACTCAAAGAAAAATATAGTCGGGATTTCCATTGGAATAGTTGGGAAAAAATTTAACCATGACTGATAATATGTTTCACTACTTGGTAGTCTAAATCACAATATCGATTGTGGAAATTACTATTGAGATCAGTTATATTCACAATAGAATAGTCAGTGTAACCTTTAATCAGCTAACTATTCGTGGTTGAGTTTTTTCCTGAACATTACTATGAATTCAAAATTTTTTTTCCTCAGTGCTCCAAATCCAACTAAGATTATGATATAAATATTCATAGCATTCCCCACTCAAATATATCTGAAATGTAATGTACATCTTCTAGTCCCCAGGACGCATCACAAGTCACAAATATTCCATCAAGAACTCTTTTATTGTGGAGAGGGAGAATGCATTATGCAACTTCAAAGGCTACATGTTTGACGGCTAGGGTGTGGGACTATTATCCACATCGTTATTTCACTTCAAATATCCCCTCAAGGAACACTTCGAGGTGACACTCCTTTCTCACTCTTTAATGAATCGAGTTTCTTCCTATTGTATCCATATTTTTATACCTCATGGAATAACTGAAATTTTATGAAAATATAAATAAGAAGATATAAATATAAATATATTCAACTTGATTCGTACATCTAAAGTCATGCATTTATATAATGTGTCGATTCTATGAATCGATTATGAGGACAATTGTAATTGAATAGCTGTTTATCCTGTATCAATCATGAGTTTCGAAGGGGTATTCTACATGGAAAAAAGAGAACACTACTGGTTACTGTGAATGACAGCGATCGGTTGAAAAACAAATGAAAACACGTTCGGATAGTGAGGATTAGCGCGATCACAGTGATGGGTATTGTAATGATATTCGTCAATGCTGACTAGACAGTAATGGGGACTGGAAAATGCAGTACTGCATAGAATGGGTTGTCGTTTTAATGTATTTTTGTGATTTACAGTAACCACCCGCGTGGAAATACAGAGTCTCGCAAATAGTTTTGCGTTGTCTTTCAAGTGTCTCGCTTATGAAACAATCCAATAACTTATCGAGGACTCGCTAATAATCTCGCTTAAAGTCTCACATAGTATTGCTTTAATTCTTAGAAAAAAAATAGTACAAACGTAGTTACATCACTTCGAATTTTAACCCTTTCTTCTAAACGTATAAAATATTTTATTGATGCATGCATTGATGTTTCATCTTTGACTAATCGATCGGGCAGTTTTCCGCTATAGAAAAGACATTTCCTTCAAAATGCATTTCCACTTTCAAGTATTACGCTAATTTCTTGAGAAGGTAATAGGATCGGTAATTCAATAATTTATTGAGGATTTAGAATTACAACCATTAACTAACATCGGTGATTCGTATTATTGGTTAGGAAGAGACTGGATTGTTTTTGGCGACAACGTTGTTAACGAAAGCTATAACCTGATAAATTATGAACAATTATTCAGAAAAATCTCATCTTCCAATGATTCTTCAAGTTTTTCTGAAAATAATCATCTCAGATATGTTTTAGATATGTCATGATCACTTGAAGTTGACTCGACTTATTCTGTGATAAATTGTTTCATGAAATGACTTTTTTCTATTGTTCTGTTTTCTCATTTGATAGAGCATGGACCTAAATTATTTAGAAATATATGAAAATTTCTATGGTTGAATTCATCAGATGGGCATTTCACATTTTAGATGTATAATGAAGATTAAATATGTACTGTCAACACAATTCGAGTAACAACATTTTTTGTATTGTATAGAAGATTTATCGGTTGGTGAAAAGTAATCACTCAGGATAATTATGTTATCTATAAATCATCTCTAATCAAGTCGAGTTCATATAAATTTTAAAGGTCTGCTATATTCATACAGTATCATAAGCCACTCTTTTTTTCTTTCTGATCCCTCACTTCACCAGCTTGTAACTTTTTTAATTTCTAATATTTTCTTCTCGTTCAATTATTCTTTGTATTCTTGAGAGATCGATAACCAAATGATGAAATAATGGATATTGAAAATAGTTTTTGCTGTGTTTGTTCAGAGCTACTAGAATAACCCCCTCAATGTACGCATGAAGATACAGAAGACAGTTATTATGTAATTTCTGAGGCAAACAGTTTAGAGAATAATTCATTTGTATCGAAAATAGAAATATGAGAACTGAAACGTAAGAAAACCAAGGGTTGGTGGATGATACATGTGTGGAAACCATCCTTTGTTGGGAGAGAAGGGAGCAGTGGAGAATCCCATCGAATCAATCCTCAATGCGAGTGAGCTTGATCTAATACTAATGATAAATGTATCAAAGATATATTTTATAAATACGGTTCTTATCTTTTCACAACACCTTGTATCGCAACGTGTTCTTCAGTTCCGTCGAAAGGGGGTATTTCTCGCTGCTATTGGAAAATGGATTCAGAAAAGTTTCAGCGGATAATACCCAATTATTCTCATAGGTTAAGTAAATGTTCAGGGAAGAGGATTTTATTCTACTTGTCCTTCATATTTCATCACGTCTTTCTCATTGAAAATCCCGAACGTACATAATTTTTTTTTTCCATATACATATGTATGTATGGAATGATCATTTCTCCAACCTCAATATTTTCCACATTTTCAAAAGTATACTTTATTCTCCCCGTGTCTTTTCCTATCCCTTGAGAACCCGAACTGATCTTCCACCAGTGTCCCTTGTACTTTATGCCCCATTCAGCGATATATAATCTTCCAGAAAATCTCCAAAGCATCGAAGGTCAAATTTCAGCATAACCATTTGTTAGAGCTCCCTCTGTCGTCAATACTCATTATTTCTCATAGGCATTACTCCGTTCGACGATTTATTTTAAAAAAATCCTTCCTCTTCAATAATTTCCATGTAAAATGGTTTTTGTTTCCTTCCTCTCCCGTGCGTATGAATTCATATTTTCTGATTTGTTACTCATGCGCGTGGGGGAGAAATAAGCTTGTAGTTTTGTAAACACCGATGCCATTCATTCGTTCGTAAATAATATTCCTATCACAGGTTGCATCGGTATCGAAAATTCAAGAGGAATGAACGATTCTACTTTGGATTTTTCAAGTCAAATTAACAGGGTTGGTTTTGTAATGAAATATAACAATAGAGAATGTCCTGATATGAAGCATTTTCCACCTTCGTCGTATTGAAAGTCAAATAATATATTCTTGAAATATTCCCAGAACATCTTGAAGATTTTCAATGTTTGTGCTTTGTAACGTTGCGAATGAGATACTTTGAAAGGAGTCTTCAGAAAGATTCATTCACAGTTTTTAAAACATTTCCCTCACGATTGTGAAAATGTTTGCAATTTGGACTCAATGATGCAGAGAATTGTATATTTTCTCGATTTTATCGTATCTCTCATATGATGGGAGAGATAACGTAATTAACGTTGATTAAAAGTTTCCCAGCCTTGCGTTCGGAGGAGAACCTAGATTGGAATGTAATTACAAATATGCTGTACATTTTTTAAATACAAGAGTTTATCCGTTCATGAATATTTATTCTGTCGTCTCTAAAATATTCTCCTCCACGTATGCCAACCCTTCTTTCAATCTTTGAACGCGTTTTATGAGGCACAGCTTTCGGTTTACGCAGCGAATTTTCTTTTATGTCTTCAATCGAGTGAAACAACGATATCTCCGGAGTGACAACTCGAATTTTGGGGTAAAAATACTCTTCTCCCGTCGTATCAGGCGAATATAAAGTTTCGGTCATAATCTTTTGAATAGGGAACGAAGAATTCACGAATTTTCTAAATGTAAGGATCAACCCAACGATCTCATCAAAACGACACAGTATTGGAGTTTTGAGATTCGAAAAAATTAATATCTTAATTGTAATAACGAGGTCATTCTTCACTCTTAATAAGATGAGTAATTATATAAATATGGATACAAACTCGGTGAAAAAATGAGGAAGAATAGGATAGGAAAAAGAGAATTGCACTCAGAATCATGAACTGTTCAATCTAAAGCGGTGATGGTAGATGAACAAAGGTAAATTCACGAGGTTGATGAATTTATATCTTCCTCTCGAACAGACATACAAAGAGCAAATCACTATTTCTCTTTCAATTTAAATTCTGGAGGGATTATTGCCGAATGATGAAAAACATAACTGTCATATGGTTAAGTAATGTGCAATACGTACAGCTTTGAATCCCTTATCGTATCAAATCATTTGAATATAGATTCAAAACCACAAATTGATTGGTTTTTGTAATTTTGGAACTTTGGCAGCTGGAAGATATAGTTTTTCCATCCTAAGCTAATAAGACTCGATTATTATCTGTGCCATTCATCTAACACTGAGAATGATCCAAATTGTAATTCATCCTGCCATGCAACCTGATATCTATGATATTTGTATGAAGTCTACTGTTTGTGTACCGTCCAACAGGTAATCTATTTGGGTCATGTGTATGACTCCCCAGAGAACTTGAGGTACATTGATGGATATGGGAATATGGTGTTCAGAATAAGTATCATGACTTAATACGTCAATCGAAAGCGATTGCTTCAGGGAGTTAGATCACAGTGAAATTTTGGGAAAAGAATTTTTTGTTTCATTGGCTCCAAAAAATGGACAAAAGGTCTTACACCTGCTCAACTTCTTGTTCGTTACAATTTTGGGCTACCAAACCGAAGCGTTCATGCATCCTGCGCTCAAATTATAAGAATCTGAGTGCTTCCTAGTAAAGCTTTCGCGCTAATCATGTAATAACCTTCCGACTCACAATAATGAGAACCAGTTGAGTAATATCCAAAGTTTCCACTAAAATACACCAATTTTTTCCACTTCATCTAAAATTCCTCTCCCGAATAAAAAGATTCATTCATTCAAATTTTCCAATCCATGATTTTTCATACAATTTTGATACTTTATCTTTGACATAAATTGACCTAGGAACAATTTTCCTCGTAGTAAGTAAGCTGACGTAGCACAGCATATATATTTATGCATAATTCAAACCTAACATCGTTGGGGAAGAGATTCGAAACTTTGATACTCTGTAATAAGTAGTCTATATAGACGAAAAACACAGTGAGAAAGAGAAAGAGAGAATCCAGAAAGCAGCTGCGGCGAATCATATCTTATATTTACGCGATAAGGTTTAAGATACACGTACACTTATACTGAAATAATCATTTAACTGTAGAAATTATGACCCTCTTATGAAGCAAGATGAAGAAAATAAGCAGAAGAAAATATCTGAGTTGAGAGTATAATGCGAGTCGTCGATGTCACCGCAATTTCTGCTCTATTGCAAATAAAATCACACTCGTTTTGACGTAATGTTATTACGTGTCATAAATCTAGCAAGCGTCAAAGAGAAAGAACAGCACGAGATGCTAAGGTAAACTATAGGAAAGGAGAGGAAGAAAGCACAAAACGTAGGAACAAGAACGATACAAGCTGCTCTATCGACCGAAATCAACTTCCGTTCTGTAATTTTTGGCGCCGTCACGATATTTTTTTTTTATTTTCCCTTCTTCCACCTTGTACGCAGAAACGTACGTTCTTCCTGAGCACGAACTTTGGAAAATGAAAAAATATCCGAGCAGTGGTAACAACCAAGGAATAAAATCGTTACTATATTGCCCCATGGTCTTCTGTTTCCCTCAATTTCCTCTGTTTTTTTTCTCCTGGACTGAGAATATTGAAAACGAAGAGGGCGAGAGGGAGAGAGGAATTCTTCGAAGATAAATTCAATGAATCAATTGATGTTTCGAAACGCCCTGGTCATCTCCTGGTTAGTGTAGCTGAAATCAGAGTTTTTACTAATTCGATACGCAAATCAATGATTGATATTATAGAATGTTAATACACCGTTTCACTTCTTTCACGTTTAAAACACACATCCAGAACGGACTCAGTCAAATATTGATTTTATGTAAATCAAGAAACGAAGAAAATGAGTGCAATCATTTTCCTCTGTTTATGTTAATCTTCTCAGCGGTTTTGAATACATAAAATAATATACGAGCTCAAAGCATAATTCGATGTACGTAGATACGTGTTCCACATTGTGACAAAATTTATACCTTTCGTTGTTCTCACTTTTAATGCACTTCAAAGGTATTAATTCAATAGACGTGTATCCATTGTTGTTCGATTCAAGTTGTACAGTAATATATGCATTTAACTTGGTGTTTTTTCACTTGTAACAAATTGCTGAAGTTGGAATGTATGGGGATATGTATAATGTGTGAAAATATTTACTCCATCTGTGTGCAAAAGCCGTTACATGCATCCCGAATATCGAAGTTGAAACAGAACGCGATAAAATTTTATATCCAGAGAAGAAGTAATTTATTTGGACGTGGTATGTTATAAATTTCACTGCATTAACAGTCAAAATATCATTTCCTACGGTCATTTAGGGGAGATGAATCTCCTTCGAGTGACAAGCATTTGTGCGGATGAAAAAGCTGTATCGAGAAATGGTATGACTGAATTATAGCGTTTGATGAATAATATTTATGAAAAATACACATAATTCCTCTTTGAAGTATATTTGAAAATTTAACGCTGGAATTATACGTAAATTCGATGAAACTATTCCCTCGACATGATATTATATACAATTTGTTGTACGGTTCATATATCAATTTCACACACAAGATCTCGAATTCGTGTTGAAGGGATATATCAAAGTAATTCTCAAAAGAAAATTTTTCGAAATTATCAATAATTTATGAAGAATTATATATATCATTTCAAAAATGTTTTCTCTTGGGATGTTCAATGCCTGTAGTCAAGAAGAATTATATAAGTATGCTCTATATATAATTATCGGATTTCATGTAAGTATTATTGAAACTTATATACAGGGTGTCCCAGAATTTGCAGATCAGATTTTACAAGTGGATTCTCTAGCCAAAATACAATCATTTCTCGTTTGAAAAAATGTTTTTGAGGCTTAGTTTCTGAGATAGGAGCATCTTTGGATCCGTTTGACAATCCAAATAACTCAAAAGTATTGTGTTCTACATATTCGAGCCCCACGGGTCTATGACGATTGATCGAAATCAGTTGGTCGGAAACAACTAAGGGGGTATTCTAAGCACGAATTCTGCACGTTTTTTCGAGCTCTGTACAAATGAAACAAAGAATATTTTTACTATCAATTGTTCTAACATGTGTTCATTGATCTTTCAAGAATATCAAAATTGACCAAGTTATAAGTTCCCAAGTAACACCAATGTGCGTAAAATATTCTCCGAACGTTCCTAGAATATTTAAACGTCCTGCAAACATTCTCAGAACGTTTGACGAAGATTGTGTGTTCCTAGGGTTGGTGCACGGAGAAAAGAGATCTTCGAAAAATAGTAAAGTTCACTGTCATACGTAGCACAGTCGCCCCCGATATCTGGAATAGTAAATTATGTCACGTCGCATTTTGATTTCTAGGCACATAAAATTTAAATCCAGGGATGGAAATCACAGAACTTGCTAATCCTCATACTGATTCACAAAAATACTACGTGGACTTACACTTTCTAATCCTTCGCATCACATAATCAGTAAATTATGTAGCTCATTCTGCTGAGAATATATTAAAAACATTCATTGCGATATCGAATAGTGAACTCTGCTATTTTCCAAAGAGGCACTTTTCTGCGTGTGAAGTGGAAAAACAAGACTGCCCTGGCGTGCGGGATTTCAGCTCCACTGGTGTTCTGAAACAAAAAATCCAATGAGATCTCAATCAATAAAGATGCCGCTATAGTATGAACTTCGACCAAGTAAAAAAAAAATTTCAGATCAAATGACGGCCATTTGAGAAAAAAACATGTTTTTTTCACGTCTTTTTATGACCATTTCAGATTTTTGAAAAAGAGTAAAATTGAAAAATTCTTGATCTTTGTTGTTTCATACGATAGAGCGATATATAAAGAATGTTCACAGCAAATTTGAAATAAATCGGTTCAGTAGAACTTGGGATATCGTGCACGTCAGCTCGAAAAAAGTACCCAACTAACATTTCAGTTCTGGAAGATATCTAAAAGAATACTTAATTGAGAGATCTTTAAGAACGTTCCTGAAGAGTTCTTGAAGATATCTTTTAGAAGTCTTGGAAAGATTTCTGGAAGATATCTTGATTCAGATACGTTCAAGAAGATAAACGTTTCACCAGATTTGAGGTTATGTAACAGAATAAAACTTCGAATGTATCTGTTATTACAATCGTATTGCAAATAAGGCAAATTCATCTATGAATTGAAACCCAGACAGCACTGTAACTTCTCGGAATGTATGGGGAACGTGCCCGTGGTTTCGCGATCTCTGATTCCAACAATTACGTTTCCAAAACATTTTTAAAACTTGCATCGTCAAAACATTTATATGGTTCATGAAAATTCCACACATTGATGCCAGCATTCGGCCGGCCGACGAGTTTTACCCCCTCCATCACGCTCTATACAATCTAATTTCTTTTGTCGGAGGTTTGATTGTGTGTGTGAGATTTCTATACAGATAGGTGTGGTGGAGAGGGTAAATCGAGTCGGTCGACCAAATGCTGGCATCACTGATTCCACATTTCGTCGCTAACCTACGCCAACCTACAAATCATTCATATTCAAAGTTTATTACATGACTAATACATCAAAAAATAGTAAAACCATATTGTTTTGCACATAATCAACTGATTGTCACTGCACAACATAAAAAATAATGAAAACACACATATTGTAGAGAGTAAAACAAAGATATTAAAAAGCGCTTCGGAGTGGAACTATTTTTCACTAAATTGAGCACTTTATAAGCTTGTACGGGTAATTTCTTACACACAAGATTATGTTACTTGAATATAATTGATTCAGGATTTGTTTTAAATGAAAATATCCACAGAGGTGTTATCAATTTGATGATTTATGAAGACAAATTCAACATGTGCTAATCACGTTTTGTGAGAATGTAAATAGAAGAAACCAGGACATTTTCATGTTTTAAAAACATCCATGCGACCTTTTTAAAACGTCACAAAACATTTCTGAAACATTTCGTTTGTAACGAGGTACATTTTGTGAATGTTTACCCAGATAGAAAAATGTCTCCATAATGCCATCATAATGGTGACATGCACGCCAAGAAATGTTCGCATCATGGCGCCAAGGTGTTTCCGCATAAAGCATTGTTATTGGTAGCAAAACGAGGTGATGGCACCATAATTGAAACATAATGTTTACATTCTATGCATCATTGCAAGCTGAGCGGAGTTCATGATACTACACGGAGAAAAAGGAATTCGCTGTGGCAGCGAAATCTACTTTTGCTGGGTTCCTTTTGCCAGAGCAGCAAATTTTTTGCCCTGACAGCAAACTATTTGCTGTTCTAGCAATCTTGTTAGCTGCGACAGCGAATTTTTAGCTGTGGCAGCAAAAAATGTTTGCTATCCCAGCAAAATTTGTTTGCTATTCTGTATATAATACTGAAAATTTGCTGGCGGAGCAAACATTTTTTGCTGCCACAGCTAAAAAATTGCTGTCGTAGCTAACACGATTGCTGTTATAGCAAATTTTTAGCTAGGTCAGCAAAAAATTTTGCTACTCTATATATAATACCTCGATTTGCTGCGTTAGCAAATTTTTTCTCTCCGTGTATGTTTACCGCACGTTATGTTACAAAACATTCAGAGCATGCTTTTCTATCTGGGTACAAAACATCTCAGTGCTGTCTGGGAAGCTTGAATCAACCATACAGATACCAAGGAATTTGAAAGTTTGTAAAAAGTACTTCACAATAATTTTTCAGAAATACTTTAGAAGAATCTGTGGTATTTACGAAAGATTAACGACTACTAGAACACGGACTCCATTTCTAAATATATTTCACTAATTTTATTCATTTTTCCTATTTGTAAAAGTCCATCCAATTCCTCTGATATTTATTCATGTGATAACAGTTTGTTCAAAAGATCATTTTCACTCTAAAACTATACACCGCTGGCATTATATTTCATTATATCATATTGACAATCATCCCAAGTAGCAGAAGAGGTTAGAAATGCTGAGAGCGTGTTTGGAAAATCCTACGAACATGCGTTTCGAATAATTATGTGCTATGCACCTCCATAGAATATCTTAACGAATTTATCCAAAATAGTCTCATTCGCACATCCCTTTCACATTCATAGAGTCACCATAGCATATTTGAGAAGTTCTTGTGCTACTTGGGATGGGCGTCTCTACCATATTTTACTTGTAGCTCAAGTGACTGAACCGTAAGTACGTCGTGAAATGAACGCGTTCGATTCCCGTAATACATGGGTCGGAATCAAGTCAACTCCATCGGAACACGAGAAGGAAAAAGAAAAAAGGTTAAGAATTTCTTTGTGAACAAATTCAAGAGTTTTCCAAGTCATCTTTATGAACTCTTCAAGATATCTTTTTGGATTCTATACGTGTTTCTCAAGATATCTTGTAGAATTCGTTTCGGTATCTTTCAGGAAGTTTTTCAAGACTTCTCACAAACGCATTGAGATATCTTGAAAATATCTTTAAGATATCTGGATGTTTGTTGGGTAGTTTCAAGAAAAACGCGTTCGAATTCCGGAAATTTGACTCATTGAATAGTGCGGATCATGACACCCAATATGTTTAATATTTCGAAAATGGATATAAAACCTTGGTTGAGAATACAAACAGCGAGAAAAGTAGCTATTTCAATCGTCCACGTTCCTGAATGAATATGCTTCGGGGCAAATGTCCGTATCAACGAATTTAAAACCGGTCAGATTATGACAAATGACATATCATTGTCAGAGTATGTGAGATCCTGACACCATCTGACCGGTTTTTGGAACAATATGTGATATTATTTTTCCAGTCGTATCAAATTTGATGCCGCGTCACTAAAATGGCACTAAAAAACTCTGTAAATAATGAGAATTTCAAAAATCCTTCCAAGGGCATATTCTTGCATGTCTAAACTTCAAGAATATGAAGAAAAAATTGCGATTTTTCAAATTTCTAGACTAGAATACTCCCAGTACAATGTCAAGAATTCGCAACAGCCTTTAAATACTCTAGTTTGTTCTTATACATCGGATCGTCAAAACTGTCCACAATGCTACGTGTTGTTTGGAAAGCAGCAAATTGTTTTGTCCTCGGTGGAGTAGATGGAACCTCGTTCGAAACTTGCGACAGCAAGAATTCATTTTTGGCTTGGTCCTTTCTAATACACTCAATGGACTTCCATGAGGAAGGGTGCTTCTGTTTAATTATACAGTTAAACCCCCGATTCCACCCTTCCACAAAACATGCAAACACAAATACACATCGTGTACATCCACTTTGTAATTCAGAAACATAAACAAGATTTCTTACCTATTATGAATGGAACTTGAACGCATGTAAACCTTCCGAACAGTACTTTCAAACCAAATTGAATAATAACGTACACGGTGAATCAAAAACAGAACTCCAAAGCTAATCTTACACGAGAGAATTTGGTAGTATGGATTACTACAATCTCAAATTCCATATATACCACTATATATAACTATATATGTGCATATATAAATTTCAATAATACTTATATAAACTTCAATAATTATAAATGGACCATATAAAATCCTTTTGTACTAGGGATATCATATTTTCATAGGTAGCCTCATATATAACTACATAAGTCCTCAAAGAAATTTCATCGACATTCATATAAACCTCAATGATCATATTTAGAGCGTATGAAATTATTTTCTACAAGGGACATTATGAAATTTGCTGTTTTTCTTCGAAAAGAATTGGCGTCAAACACCCGAGCCGTGCTCCAGATTCGACAACAGCAAAAATATTCATGGAGATGAACGTATTTTGATATCGCGTGAGAATGATGAAACGAAAATAAAATTGCGAAAAATATTCCTTCTGTTTATTCCACCTCACGTATTGCAGTGATTAATCTGCACACACTGTCAACACGAGATACATTGCCGAATAAATATACAAATTCAAACGGAGGAAGAAAAAAATTATTGAAACAGATTACAATAGTATATATAGAGTGAATAGTGAAACGGTACAACACATGCACCTTATGATAAAATTCACTTTATCGATATATGTGCTCTGTATATCTATTGCGGGGTATACAAACCCTACAGTATCTTGAGAATAAATCATGTTCCACCCAGTTCAGATATGATGCGAAATCCATTTCGTATGGATTGTTGAAGATACTCCCGAGAAAAATATTCCAAAGAGATATCAGGCAATTATCAAGGGGATTTATGGATCATTTATCATTCGTAAATATTTTATTAATACGATCGTGTTCTTGGAAATATTTTTCAAGATAAATCCTTCAAAATTTCTGTATCGTGTCTAACGTGTGTGCGTACTCTCTCTACATACAATTATTTACATTGAATTTTATTCACACGTATGCGAAAAAACGCACATAGATTTGTGCGCATGGGAATAATATAATCACATACCTTACTCTTTTGAATCTCGACTCTCTTCTCATTTGTTTTTAATCTGGAAACTTTACATATATATGTTTTTCTGAGCAACGTCAAAAGAATTGTCTCTCGGTTAGTTTTGGCGGTGTAAAAGGTTTGGTTGCGAGTCGATGCAATTCGAGGATTCATAATTTTCATTTCTTGATGAAAATTTCAATATTGAAAGTCGTATTCACTTCTGAGTCATAGTCAAGAGATCATCAACTAATTACAACAGTTATTTGAGGACATCATTTTAATGCATTACCGTGTATTGCATTTCATCCGATCGTATCAGACGTACATTGTTTATTTCTTATCCAGGAAAAAGGAATACCGTCTCCCACGGAAAAAATGATTGACATTTATTGTTATTTTTTAACTGTGGCAACAAAATTTATTACTACAGTAGTTGAAACTTAGGTGCTGTAGCAATATTTTTGGCTCTCCATATATGACATAGCTATATATCACAAAGAAGCTACTGCACCCAATTGCTAATTACGATAGCGAATTATTTCTCCCCGTGCAGATATTTCGTCAGAATGGCTGATTGTCAATCATCCTGCATTGTGAGAAATTTCTGATTGAACTCTCAATTACATGTAATGGAAGCAAAAGTTATTCACGTAACTGAAGAATTTATTGAAATTTCAATTACATTTGAATGAAATTTCAGTTACGAGAATATATATTGATGAATGATATAATATAGCAAATGAATTCTCATTTCAATCACCAAGAATTGGAAATTTCATTGATAAATGTACATGAAAAATATATTAAATCTCAAGACATTTCCAACAGCGTGTACCATGTTCTGTTTCATTAACCAGTGAGATTTGGTCAACATTAATCGGATTCTTCAATCAGAATTCTCATCGAAAGTTAGAATGGATTAACAATTTAGCGAAATAATATCAAATTGGTATATGATACGCTGTTATTATTCATCATAATATCACGTTTGAAGTAATCTGATATCGATTCGTAGGGGAGCTCTCATTACATTCACTGTATAACATTGTATGAATTCATGGACATTTTATTTGCGTCAATAACCATTCTTTTCCGAGTAGGTTATCCAATTCTACTTCATCAAGTAGTTATAGCAACAGTTACGCGCATCCTCCTACGATTTCATATGTTGCACAAATTACAGACAATGTGATGAACTGAACTGAACTAAACATCGTTATTGAACATATCATGGCATATTGTCATATAATTTTGGGATCAAAAGTTGCGAAGATTATTGACAATTGAAAAAGTCTGAATTTTCATTCAATGAACGGAGCTCGCTTCGCTGACAATTTTATAATTTTGGTATTTCATGATATTCTTCAACTTTCGAGAAGTTATGAAAGGAGATAATTATTCCGTAATTTCTCTTCGGATACAAGGTGTAAAATGATCCATGGACCGGATTTTACAGGTGTATTCGGCATCCAAAATGCGATAATTTTGATTTGCATGAAATGCGATATAATAAGCATTTGAGAGAGACTGGATTTGTCAAAACTGGGAAATTCAGCATCAGTGTACAAATCCGGAAGAATGATACGTGTCTCTTACTTTCCAATAAAGAGTTCGAAAATAATAATTCCAAAAATATTCCGGAACTCATTGTTGATTTAATATTCAATGACTCATAGATATATTATATGGTGTCAAATAGAACTTCTTCTATGCAATGCATTATATAAACCCTGATAGGATCCTTCATAGGATCCTTCATGGGCTCATATGCCGAATTATTATGAGAACAAATATGGGTCCCTTCAAGATGGAACCATATGGGATCCTACAAAGATTCCTATGAGTCCCCATAAAGGATCCTTTGAGGATTAATTTGACTGGGGAAACAATAGATGGAATACTTCGAATCAAGTACAGGCAATGTTCTCCAGTCATTTTTAGAGGCGAATGTGTCCAATAAGGTGACATATGCCACATTCAGTCGATCAACGGAATCAATTTTGATTAAAAAATGCTTTGAATATAAATAATTTATTACAACGCATCCCAAACTTGATTAGATATTCGAGTAGGCATCAAAAGTCACCCAACCACATAGGTTTTGTTAGAATTCTCAGATACATTTTTTGGGAATTGGATTAGGAAAATTTTTCCTCCCCTTATTTATGAAAAATAAGAAACAAAACCAATCGAAGAGTCGATCCGTGAACCATGTTTACAATTTGAGAGTGAAGGTCGACACATATTGTATCAAGGTAGTAGTCTGGTAACTTGCACATTTTTTTAGACTTAATCGGAGATTTCTGTTGGGGAAAATAAGATTTAAGGATAGTTGATAGGATAGAAAACAACTTTTTTAGTTTTTTTTTTTTTTGGTAATTTATTGTGAACGATTTTCAGCATCGAAGTCAGCCCTTACAAAAGAGGTAGGTGTTTGTCCACATGGTTATGCCGTCTCAGGACATCTGAAGTGAAAAATTTGAAGATTATTATTTAGGAAGCTTGTAATTTCGTCCAAAACTAGGATTAAAGAATTTCGTTGAAAAATAACAAAGTGGCGGACTCCGGAAAAAAAGTGATTTTTTTTCCAGTGGAAATAGGGCGGTAAAATGGAAAGTGAGGGATGATGAAGAAGGTTCTTGTTCCTGTACGCAGAAAAAAATGTGAGAATTTTTCTTAGTTTGCTTACTAAACCATAAACAGGAAGGTTTGCACGGAGAAAATTGCAGCTCGAAAGGATAGTAATCTTTAATAGAAAATTGGAGAATATTTCTTAAAATCTAAGAATTTTCCTCAAGTTTGTAATGAATATAAAACGGTTCAGATTTCTTTTGAATATTGTTCGAAAAACAATGAAAAATTATCAATACTTAACAAATCATAAAAACAAATATGGAGTTTGCAAAAGTCGCGCATGAAATTTTACAAAGTAAATAACAAAATTTGCAAATCTTGTTTTCAAATTACAGAATTCTGTTATTCACTTTGTGAAATTTCATGCGCGACTTTTGGAAACTTCATATTTGTTTTGATGATTTGTTGAATATTAATAATTTTTCATTGTTTTCTGAACAACATTCAAGAGAAATCTGAACCGTTTTATGTTTATTACGAACTTGAGAAAAATTCTTAGATTTCAAGAACTATTCTCAGATTTTGAGAAATATTCTCCAATTTTCTATTAAAAATTACTATCCTTCCGAGCTGCATTTTTCTCCATGTGTAAAACGGATTTTTACCATGAGAATACAGGAGATTACGAATGGATAACTAAATCTCACTATATGCTTTATCAAATCCAACGTTCAGTGTTTAACATTTTCATTTATTTCACAACCCTTGCTTTCCCTAGATTACTAAGAAAAATAACGAAAAGTCTTATATCTTTGAGCGGCATTTTCCTCCGTAGCGAGAGGTGTTAATGAGTAGAATAACATATCCAAACTTCATTCTATCCGGTTGGATAGAGCATTTAATATGAATTTGGCCGACCATGAAAACATTGTTTCGATTGATTGAAAAAAAAATCATGCTCACACTAATCGTTTATCCCTGTTGCATAGAATAAACCTCTCACCTCTTCATAGGCTTCGTTTGTAATCAGAAGAAGAAATTCGATTTTTTCGACTCAAGTTACCAGACTACTACCTTAAACTTCCGTCAAGTTCTATCAAAAGTCAAAGGACTTATAAAACATTTCATAATGAACTACTTTTTCGCATTTCAAGGTGAAAATCCAAACAATTCCCCAGGCTCGTAATGCCAAGACTGACAATTGCACTATGATCACTGTCAAGTCTGGTTAGCCTAGCCTTGGCCGATGCGTGTCCCGCCATAGCTAACTAAGCGTTAATAGAGTCTTGAACATCAATGCTAGGACCAAGCATATTTTGCCGTGTTGGATTTCCGATATATATGAAAGCTGAATGCTCAGCAGAGAACATTATTATCATCCTCAACACTGACCTAGCTTGGTAACATTGTTGGTAATTGGTCTACACCCGGTGATAATTAACAGAGATAACAGTTTGGCTCATCAGCTTAGTAACATGGTTGGCCATCAAGCTACAACCGGTGATGATTAGCATTGACTCTAACCTGTCACCAAGTTTGGTCAATCACTCAAATGTGAATGTTCGAACAAACTTGGACGCCAAATGAAGAATCTCTCCTACTTATTCAGCTCAAATTAATATTGTATATCAATAATGGCAACAATATCGATCGCAAGCATGGAAGCAATATTGAATTTTAATATTGAACCAAGCTCGGATGCCAAGCGTTGAACATTGCTATCATCCCAGACATTAATCTAGTTTGGTGCCAATGTTAGCAACCAAGCTAGGCCCGATGTTCATTAGCATTGACTCAAACTTGGCACCAAGCACGGTACGTTTGACAAAGCATACCTAGGTTCTTCGCACATTATCCAGAAATCAACCGATTCATTTCTTTGGGATTCAATTTCATCCTTGCTAGAAAATTTTTTACTTGGCATTCAGTGAAATTCGAAAATCATGTTCTTCTCAAAGTCACTCAAGCATCATGAAAAGCGGGTAGAATTTGTCGCCAACTTTTTAGATAAATTCCTTGATAAATTTGAATTCGAAATCGATAATAATTGAGTACACACCTGGGATTGGACTTTAAATACAAATTTGGATGTCTTCGAGGTTTGCAGATATCGTCGAATGAAATTACCAAAAATGTTTGACAGTTGGAGGTTATCGCTTTTAAAATCCTCTTATACTCCAGAAAATCAGTACGAGACTGAAACTTGTATTTAGAGTCTAATCCTAATCGTGGATTTTATTATTGTTCATCGAAAAAATTCCCGTTGAACACATGATTTACGAAAAGAGTTGGCACAAAATTTGACTCGCTCTTTTTGGTGCTTGAGTGCCCTTAATAAACCTTCACATCATCTCACAAATCCTAATATCCCTTGTCAAAGAGCTTGATTCGAAATTTATTTATCACACTTTTCTAACGAGAACCGAGTAATAAAATTCTGTTCGGCATCCGAACAGGATCAGAATCAAACTGACTAGAGTCAGGGGATAGATCCATAGTTAAATATACGGATTATATATCAAAGTACTGCATCGATTGAATATTAGGAGAGTAATTTCCGAATCAAAATTGAACTTCAGAGTTTAATAACTCAAATGAAGGGAAAATATTGATATTGGCTCAACAAGAGATCAACTAACAATGGAATCAATCATCTCTTATAATATCGAGAGCAAGTTTTTAAATGAATTTCAGCGAACACAGAGTGCAATTTCTTTTTTTCAAGAAGTGGCCTCGAGGAATTGGTTGGAAAACAGTTCTATTAATGTCTTGAAAAAAGTTTACATGAGAGGGATAGTTCTTTCTTTCTCTCTAGTAAAATAAGTTACTTTCGTTGGGTGGATTATAACTCCTTATAATTACTTCAACACGTTTCATATATCGAGTCGTTTAAAAATATATTAGTTACTCCACAGAGCGTGTAATATGAATAGGAATAACTCCACTCGGAAAGGAATTTTTACTCCCTAGATATTACAGTATTCATGTGAAGAATTCATTACCCTTGTTGACTCCGTCTTGTTTGAAACTGTGAAGTAATCCACATTCAACACATTCACATGGTGACAGTTACACCAAACTCTGACGTTGGGGAGTGATTATGACAGCCATGGCCCTTCCTGAGAATTGCTAGATCCTTTGTTCTATGTCCATACACATAGCACAAGTACAATATGTAGATTTCAAATCATCTCTATACGTTACACCACGTTCCAACTGCGTATGTAAATATAAACTCACAGTAAGCACAACTCGTAAAAGTCTAATGAATGTCACCGTAAGTGGTATTTACACAGCATTGAAATCATTGAAGTGTAATAATATGAAGTTTTCTTCATCACAGTTGAAATACATCTCCACAACTCTTGGGGTGTGGGACTTTTGGTGCTCCTTATATTTCAGAATAAGCCAACATATGGAGAAGAAAATGTACCACTTTTTCTTATTCTGCTTGCTGAACCAGAAACAGGAAGGTTTGTAAAATGGATTTTTACACAAAAATACGGGAAATTACGAATGAATAACTGAATTTTATTAGACCCTTTTTGAAATTTAACGTTCAGGGTTTAAAATTTCAATACTACCTATTACTTTTTCTACAATATTCGTAATCTTCCATATTTTTATGTGAAAATTCATTTCACAAACCTTTCTATTTCTAGTTTACTAAGAAGAATAACAAAAATTCTTACATTTTCGAGCGGCATTTTTCTCCGTGCGCGTACTAGACGTAGAAAGATAATTTATTTACAATTTATTTATGCATTTCATTCGCTTTATCAATCCATCTAACATGAAACACACGCTACCTGCTCAGCACAAATTTTCAATTAATTCTTCTCTTATTCATTCTTGATTGCCTTATGACTTTATCCTTCAATCTTTTACATCGTTTCCCTCCCTTCGCTGGCTGTATTTTGTTTCTGAACTTTGAATGCTTTCATAATATCTTACGCCACTCTTGTATAATTCTTACCTGTTTCACAATACTCTTCTCGGGTAATTAGAACACGTTGATTATCGATTCAAATTTCATTGAACCAATCAGAAAGAGCTTTCAACAAATGGAACGTTTGAAACTTGTCAGAAAATGTTACATCAGATGTATTTTGAACATGTATTGAATACTCAAAAGACTTTTTATGCAAGTTTAGTAGTGTTTGTTGGGCTGTTCCTTCAAAAATCATTCACTGTAAATTCCAGTGTTTTATTTGAATAAATTGGGGGTGTTTAAATGACATAGTCACTTTTGAAACACTTACACAGTCAAAAGTTTTTCGTCAAATTCAACACACAAGCAAATGTTAACCATTTTTCTTCACACTCAATGTGTGTTGATTCCAGAGTGACACTTATAAAGTGTTAATTTGACCTCGAATAACATTTTAATGTGTTGAAAATGAATCGATCGAACAGCATTTGATCAGTGTGTTAAATGGACACACAAAAGTGTTAAATATTCAACACTTGAATTTTAACACGTAGTTAAATATTCAACACTTGAATTTTGACACGTACTTCTTTTTTACACAATGACGGAATTTTTTTTACTGTGTAGAAGTGTGTGAATATGTCGATAATGCAGATTAAATACTTCTGCAAAATCAAACATTTCATCCATTTTCTGGGTATACTTGCACACTTTCAAGTGTTTTAAAAGCCACTGCATGATTCAAACTCTCTGAGTGTATCGAAAAAAAAATAATTGAATTTATTAAAGTATGAATTTTGATATCAAGTGTGAAAACAATGCTATTCTTCCCAAAGTCTTTGGAATACTATAAGATTGTCGCATGGATACGTTAGAACTTTCCTCAAATTTGCTTTACAGAACTAGAACTGTGAATGAAATCAGGATTGTTGTTTTATGCGATAACAACTCGAATAGTTTAGTGAAACAAGCTGTTGAATGGTAAAATATTCAAACAGCTTTGATTTGATTAAGCCACAGCCCAGTTAGTCCTGGACCTCAGCTCACCTGACATACAAAGCATTTCATTGTAACAATTTGAGGGAAACTTCTGATGATTCTGGAGGAGGGAGATCAATTTAGAATAAATTGAATTTAATAATGTTATATCATAGGGACACACGAAATACGAATCTTCAAGGATTCATAACATTCAAAATTGCTGTGAAATGAAAGTCAATATCATTTTTCACATAGTAGGGATACAAATGATATTTCCATCTCATAGGATGAAAATCTACCTCGATGAAATTGAAAGAGACACCTTATTCATGCATAAAAGAAAGGAATTATTCAAGGAGAGATAGTGACGAACAAAACACATTGGATTGTGGATTTACATAAAATGCAAAATATATACTGATTCAGGGTTTGAAAGGAGAAAATTTCTTATTCTGTTTTACTAGGGAGCAACTTTCTTTGTGCCGAATACATATATAAAGTATATCGTTGATATATAAATACATGTATGGATTGTTCAATAAATTATATAAGATTCAAATAAACTCCCCTCGCCTAGAAACATGAAATACTGCCAAAATATTCGCGAAGAGTTTGATTCCTTAAATTTGTTACGAAGAATTCTTTTGAAAGATACAATGAATCTTTGACGAATGAATAAGAAAGTTTATATAACTTTAATCGAAACAACCTACCCTCCTCGCGCGAGGAGGGAATATTTTTTTCAGCAGTATGAGGGAAGCTGGAACATCGAATCGTTTGAATATTTTATCATAGCCTCCGCTGGCTATCAGGATATTAGTTTCGTTCGAACCGATACCAGGGATCTGCTTTTGTGATACATTCGAATGTGTCAGATGGTTATCACATTATACGTTTTTGTACCACCGGAGTTGGACAGTAAAATTCTACTCACATTGAGAGGAAATATTGGTCACCTCGAATATCTGAGATCAGTTTTTGCGACTATTGGTTTGCAGTTCAGTTACCTTGGCTCTTCCGTGGGCATGCGATTAGATCAATACCTTTGACTTACTAATCTATGCCGACGCTACACACTTCTCCTCTTCTTTCAACCGAAAATTCCTCTCGGTATCCCATATGTTGCTGGAATGATTAATCTCCGTCAATCACAGAATTCCCGCTCGATACCGCTCACCGATTCCTATCCTCGATTCCATTCCTCCCCTCATCATTCCAAAAGACATGACGATAAAAAGTATAAAATAAATTCCACGGTATGTCATATCGATCGACCTTTTGTACGTCAACAAAAACAAGCGCATTATCATTTTCCATGCCCTCAGCAAAAATGCTTTGGCTCGTTCATCTGAGTTTTTTCCTTCACAAGATTCTTCTTTCTTTCCCACCGCCCAGAAGAACAGGAAGGAGGAGGAAGGCAGGTAAACGTAGACGGTGAAATCACGATATATGACCTCAAGGTGATAACTTTTTTCCACGAGGTCATTTTTATCGGAATCCAAGGGGAACGAGGAAAAGGTGAGAAGCGTGAGTTGAAAAGAAAAAAAATTGAAAAGAAAGGAAAAAATAAAGTGCGAAACGGCCTTAATCATTCAACAGTGTTAATTCCTATCTCGAACACGTAGACCAACACCACCGGTACCGCTGTACCTCCCTCACCTTTTCCTCCTTTTCTCAATGTTACGATTCTTTTTCTCCGAGAAAATTTATTCCCCGAACGTGGTGGGCATAGCGACAGGTGTATGCCAGAGATTTACGTGACTCTTGGTAACGACACTTATATATGATGGTGTACTATATATGCATGCCTCCTAACATGGCTCCAAAAAGCCAATATAACTACACTTCAACGCATATCATGAACCGTACACGCACACAATGTTTCTGCTAGAGCGATAATTAATGGTTACTTCCCAAGGCATTCTGGAGCCCGTCAAATGCCTAAAAGGACTTTCGGGGTATGATTTACGATGTGAAAAACGATGTTCCTTCCGTGACGATCCACCTATGTATATACGCGCAGAGCCATTTGTAAGCGTTCATACCTTTCATAGACCTCACGAGCTTACTGTTCTGCGAGTGTATATTCTACGCGTACCTCACGTGTACCCTAGTAGACAAAGTTGATCAAGTTTGATGTTCATAGAATAATTCTTTTCAGGGTCAAATTCTGTGTATTGACGCCAAGTACACTATAATCCTTCACAGCTGTTTTGACGACTATGATTAATTGATTTCTGTTCCGTTTTTGATTTTATTCAGCTTTCCCTCGCTATCTCTGATACATTCCAAAACTCTCCTTAATACAACAATTTTTGTTTATATCCATCCGTGCCTTGAAGCAGATTTATCTTTGCGATTATGGCATAAATGTTGTGTTCCCCACATACTTGGCACCGTTGTTGTTTTTTCTTGAAATTTTTATGTTTGATACAACACCGTGAAAAGTGCGGAGTGAAAATAACAATTCATATTCAAATCGTATGAAAAATGATTGAAAGACCAGAGGGAAAAAAACTTCTGTCATTCCTAATTTCAACCTATCATCGTTAAAATCATATTTTTATCTTTTCGTACATTAACTTCTACTGAATCAACGAATTATATGAGGTTAATAAAAAGGATTCGTGCTTATTTTCAAGATCTTCAAATACAGACGATATAGCGGGGTGATAAGGAATCTCACGCGAACTTAAATTGTTTCCTGTTCAGCAAACAACGATCCACTGACATTCCTATCTGCTTAGACCTTCTCCTGGAAAGTATTAGTAAATTATGGTTGGGCTTCTAGATTGAGAATGACATCAATTGGCTTGCAAAAAGATTCCAACATTGTGTGTGCTTTATAAATTACTCCTGATTCAAAGAGTAGTTGGTTTTAAATTACTTATCGTTGTTGATGCTTAACGAGGACTGAAATTGAATTATATCGAATTGTTTCTACTGTATTTACCTTCTACAGCGCTGTATATTCTTCTATCGTTACTCAGTGGTGAATATAAATATTGTTATTATGTATTTGAGATCACATGGGAGCATGTACATGAATAACAATTTTGTAGAAAAAATTCAATTCCATCTAATTCGAAAATGAATTCTCAGTAGATCTACTTTCATAATCCATCTGTCACTATGGTGATAGAACTTTCATTATCGAAGGAAATTTTGTCCGGGAACCTTCATTTCCTTTGTGATCCAAGGTACAATGGTTTACAAGGATCAACAGATTCCTCTACACGCGTCCGTGATTCGACCCTTCCATAAGGTTTCAAAACTATCTCATATACGTTTTCTTCTGTTAGGATCTTCATAATATTGACTATGTTCCGAGAGAATTTCCGTTCAACGCTTCTCATAGTTTTCACGCTTCAATATATATCTTTGGATCATAATAGGGTACTGGAATCGAGTTCATTTCTAGCATGTTACCCGTTGAATATACATGTCACGTTTTATTCGATTTTCCAAACAAGGTCCAAATTATGTAGAACTGAAAACGTGTACATGAAATTGCGATGCTATAGTTATTTCAAAATTTACGCTTCCATCTGTTCCACAAAAATTTTTTTAACAAACGAACTCTTGAGTATTTCTACTCGCTGATTTTTTAGAACTTATTCATAGCTCCATTATTCATCAGTTTAAATTGATCGAAAGAATTCTATGTCAAACTTCTGGTAATTCCCCGACATTTTGATATTTCATATGACATGGAATTATAGAATGGGTGTTTCATTTTATTTTATTTTCAAGGTGATACCGGCGAACCCTGGAGATACAACCCGAGCCGAATCCTCTCTGACTAATTATTCGAAGATAAAACAATAAAATCAAAACATCGCTCTGTGCAGACCATCTTCATTGATCGCAAAAGGTCTGCACAGGGCGATGTTTGATTTTATTGTTTCATTTACGCATAATTTGTCAGAATAGTTTTGGCTCTGTCTTTTTCTAACCAATGGTTCTGGTTGCATCTTCAGGGGTTGCTGGTATTCCCTCAACTGCAATAAAACATAAAAATGACCGTTCCCATGTGGAAATAGCCAGAGTTGACAAATAGCGCGGTACTGGCAAAGTTGTATTTGCCGGACTCCGACAGGAACAACTGTGCCCATTCAGAATCATTACCGTTTTCCAACTGGCGCAAAACAGTGAGCCGAAGTCTTGTCAGCATGAGGCCAGAGTTGGTGTGATAATTCAGTATGTTTGAAAGATAGCAATGTGCCAGTATTGATGAGACTGTGATTGATTACGAAATTGGTAGTCGACTGGCGTCAAAATCACGATCTTGACAATTCGGCTGTTATAGTGAGCCGAAATCGCGCCAGTATTGAGCCAGAGTTGTTATGATCATTCAATATGTTTGAAAGACGACAATGTGTCAGTATTGATAGGACTCTGACTGACTATGGAATCGGTGGTCGAATGGCATTAAAATCACGATTTTAGCAACTTGGCTGTTGTAGTGAGCCGAAATCGCGCCAGCATTCGGTCAGAGTTGATATCATCATTCAATATGTCCGAGAGACAGCAATGTGCCAGCATTGGTAGGACTTTATTCCACTACGGAATCTATGGTGAATTGTATGACTTCAACGGTCCCATCACAATGAATGGCAATTTGAGTGATTCGTCGTCAACTCGGAGATCGGCTGATGCGATAGAGACTCAGTTTCTCACTCGCAGGACCCGGGTTCAATCCTCATTCAGTGGACTTTTGAGGGATTACTTCCAAAGTGCCTTTCTCCGATGCCGATAACGAGAACAATGAATCATTCAGGTTTCCAAAATTCAAATTCAATGGGGTGTTTTCTACTTGAAATATGATCACTCCTGGTAACTCCGGTTACCGATACTGTGCCAGTACTGGGGTGGGTTCAAATTTCTACATAAGATGTCATCATTCCAACTCCTTGTCATTTCTTATCCAGCTCTGACTAGACAACTGATCCTGTTGCAATGCCAGAGTTTCACCATAGTAGACTCACATCAAATATCGCTACCGCCGTGGTGGTAAATTTTATACTCACCCTCATGTAAAATGGTGTCATCATTTCAACTTCTTTGCCAGTACTGGCAATCCAATTGGCCCCATAATGGTCGCTCTAGATTTGCCAGTAGTGGCACCTCCGGCAACAATAGTGAGCCAGTAGCGGCCCGTGTTTCTATTCCCACATGGGTTGGCGTTAGATGGGTCCAACACTGGCGCAATATTGTGACAGCGTTGACTCATTTTTGGCAAACAAAGTTTTCTTATGCTTTGCCATTGGTGGCATGCTATCACAAGCCTTTCCCCAATGTTAGGCCATGATTGTAGAAACTATTGGGCTGAGGGTTAAATGATGTTATCATTCCAAAGTTGGGCCATGCCTGGTCACCTAGATTCAGTCCATCTTGGTGAGCCTGTTGGCAGCCTAACGCCCTTGGTCAATTTTCATCTGGATACTCAAAATTGAGGTAGAATGAGATTGGGGTGAATTTTACCCCAGTGTAGGAAACAGAGGTTGATATATTTGACAATAAATTTCATAATTTCATGATTGAACTGGACTCCAATGGCAAGTTTCAGAATTATCGTATTTATCTGATATAGAAAATTTCTAACTACTTTTTACAGTGTGATATATGAACAGAAATATGTATCTGTATTTTATTTTGAGACAACAATTGTAACCAGATTCTTTTTTCTGTATATAAATAGAACAGAAAATAACTCTTCTCATCTTCAAATCAGAGTTATTTGGCGTCATCATTCCGCAGTCATTCCACTGTATCAAGAAGGTCCTGGACCATTCGTCAATTTCTACGTTGGATATTTCTTCCATGTATCAATATCAAACGTCAATATTCATATTAAAATAGTTTTCCACATCAATCATATAATTTACGATATCAAAGTCAAGATATTTCTCTTCAATTCCAAACACAGTCATTCCCTCGCTGGAGGAATGAATAATTTCCACACGGCTTCCCTTCTACAACCCTTCCTAGGGTCAGATTTTTACATAAATACTCGTCAATGTAATACGAATCCAGCACCTCGACGTGAAGAACGACGAGGCACAACGTGAATACATTCCAATTCTCCCAACGAAGTTTCTTCCACAATCGATTGATCGTTCGATTTCCTGCACGTCTATATAAGCCCACGTTCCACATTGACAATCTACAAACGTATAATTGAAATATGCCACATGTGAAAAAAGATAGATCGAGTATCCAATCTCCCAGCAGCAGCAGTAACGTATGACTTTCGCATGTTTCTTTGCGATATGATCCGACTTCACCGAGAATCATTTTCAATTATAGTCAATGGATCGCACAAGAATCAAAAATACATTTGTTTTCAATTTCGCATAGAAATATCTGAAGACCCAATCAATTGCAGTTCATAGTTTAATCCTGATCCACTATGTTCAAGAACAAAATCAATCAAACTGTTGTTGGAAATCTTGAAGCATTGCCAGATGATTCTTAACAAAAACTTAGTTGAAGAAGAAGGAAGAGTAGAAGGAGTTGAATCTCGAATTCGAAAGATTTCATGAACAAACTTCCAGAGAAATACGAGAAGAGAATAGCAAGGGAGAGAAGAACAAAACAAGAAATCGAGCAGGAAATACTAGTTAACGGCAGATGGAAATCACAAAGAGGATTGGAATACTGAGAAATGCAGCGACAGGAATTCAGGAGGAGTCGTTATTAAAATCCTAAAATTGAAAAATCACGAAATCTCAAAGATCCGTTATAGAGTTTCGAATCTCTTCTTTTGAAAAAACATTTCATTTCCAGGAAAATATTGCTGAAAGTAATGATGACCGAGATAGCAAGAAGATAACGTAAAGTAGAATTCATGTAATATATTCCAACGGTATACGAAAAACATGTACCTAAGGTGAATTGGAGAATTTTATACGACTCGGCCCCGTGGAGTATTTTTCATAATACCTTTATGGAAAATATGCTCATTTAAATTCAAGCGGACCTTGAACCACGCAGAAGAAAGATTTGCCGACTTACCGATGGTTGTTTCTCTCGTGGAGTCGAGGTCGCGAAGGGTAAGCTCTAATCGATCATACCAATCACCACTCTCTTCGTGACAATGCTAAGTCGAAGAAAGGAACTCGATTTATCAAAACTTCCAAACTCTGATCCTTTCGACACTTGACTTTTCTGTATTATCATCGGGTTGTTTCAGTTTACAGCAGAGGTTGCAGCAAATTTAATTAGCGGTAAATTACATTCAGTTTACATTATACGGATGTTCTGACGTTTTTCGTAAGAATATTTCAACGTATCCACTTGCGAACGAATAACTTTGAAAATCATAAAAAAATCGAGCAGTTGAAATGTTGAGAGAAGTCAGCTCTTTAGTTCCGTTCTATAAAGAGGAAACCCTAATTTTCTTTGCGAAAATATCTTCAGCTTCAGAATTCTTCGAGTCTCATTCTTCCTTCTTTCTAAGAAAGTGATCTTATTCTTTTTCTCTCTTTACGGAAAAGTAACCAATTACTCTTATTCTCTTTTCTCGCTAAGAAAGTGACCTATGAATCGTCTGGTTTCTTCTACCCAGGCAACTTGCGCGAGAAATTCTCTATAGATATCGTTACACTTTTGTAAAAAGTCTTAATAAATGCGATTGCAGTTTACTTTCAGACGAATTTTGAATTCGATTCAAGAAATTTAATGAATTTCTACACTGAGAGGAAAAAGGACGTTCTGAATATTACTACATTTTATACCGTAAAACGGGGCCACTTTGAAAATTTATTACACTTCAAAAGTCAAACTACTAGAGATGCAATTCCACGGAATTAGTATCATAATCAGTTTTTATAATACTGTCAATATGCTTCATTAGAAAGAATTCGGTTAGTTAGTTTGGATTTGAATAATTGAAAACCCTATGATCAAAGTTACCCGTCAAGTGGGGTTATTTTGATCGCTTATATTCTGAGTAGGCGTTTGCTCAGTGCATGTTTATAGTTCCTTATGAAATGAATAATACTGATCAAGGAACATTCAAGAATGATAATCGTTCACGAGAATAATGAAATAACGTGAGTATCTCCGTTAAATCTTTCCAACAAACACAATGTTCAAAAGTTGTCAAGAAATGCTGCATAAGACGTCTTTCGGATATCCATTAGATATTCTTTAGACAATGATCTGAAAGATATTTATCAGGTAATTAAATGACTTCCTATGCAACATTTTCCATCAAGTTTTAGACGCTGTGTTTGTTGGGTTTATTTACCTTATTGTAAATAAAACAAAATCTTACTGGAATCATATAAACTCGGATCAATTGATATGAAAACTGGAGCAAAATTTCACATATGGGTATCAAATATCAATGCGAAACTGAAATCCTGTATGATCCGTATCATGTAATGCAATTGAATGTCAAAAAACTCTCTTCATAGAGCATATGAATTTCTCTTTCTGCGTTGATCAAGTTTTCTTCGCCCTTTGCTTCTTCTTTTCTGCAGAAGTTGGAACATTTCCATCATTTTGGTTTCCTGGCTCAAACACTGATACACTCGCTCCCAAAGCAACATTTGATCCAGTCTTTCCATTTATTATCACCCTATGTGGCTGATCAAAATTACACCACACCGTTCATCAAAGTTACTCCATATACCTGATCAAAGTAACCCTGCACGAAAAATCTTTTAACCCCGAGTACACATTGGGGAGTACAAATTTGAGTTTTGATTCATAGTATCTTCAAAAAATTGATCACATATTGCAATCCTAGATTCATTGGGATTTAGGGGATGGAATTAGTGATAAAGTTTTCCGATATTAAAAATTCAATAAAAAAATTACACTCACGTCTTTACCCAATCAGAAAAAACCGAAGTATGCCAATGTTGCCAACAGGCGGAGTACAGTGCCAGTATTGGGCCCCCAAGAGTCGGCTAGCATGTAGCCAGTATGGAAAAGCGTCATCATTTCGGACAAATGCCAGTACTGCTGCAGTACAGACCACCAATATCCCGCCAGTCTTAGCCGGTACTGGCGCAGTACAGCGCTAGTTGGGAAATTCTGATTGGGCGTATTGCGCCGGTACTGAAGACCATTACCGATTACCAGTACTGTGCCAGTACCAAGTTCCCAGTACGGAAAAGCGTTATCATTTCGGACAAATGCTAGTACCCCGCCAGTGTTAGCCGGTACTGGCGCAGTACTGCGCCAGTTGTTAAATTTTGATTGGGTACTATCTTTCTCACATTCATTTGCAATGCAGATTGTTACATTGTTAACAGAATTATTTAGGGGTCTTCTGTGTTGTTGACCAGTGAGGAAAAAATTAAAAATTGAATCACATCTGCGCTTAAAATATTGTTTTATATACCAACAAAGTAGTTATCAAAGTAAACCCGCGGATCAAAGTAACCCCATTCTACGGTACTAAAGTAGCAGCATAAGTGACATAGTATAATTTTTAAAACACAGTGTAGTGAAACTTCATGCTTTGAGATGTGAAATTGCGTCGAATGAAATGATTTTTCAAACCATTAAGCATCAATTTTTACTTCACTGTGTTGTGGAAATTATATTATGTCACTCATATGTTACGTTGCCACTTTATTACAAAATGTAGTAATATTTGGAAGCACACTCCTCTCCGTGTATTTGATGTAGATATAACACATGGGGTGAAAAGTCCCGGGCCTAGCACATAGATGACGCGAATTTTACTGCATTCACCTGTTTTTCAGTTATCACGAACCTTCAAAAGACGGCTGTCAAAATTTCATGATATTCTATTCATTAGTTGGTGAGTTATTGTACTAAGAGTGACGCTACTTTTCTTATTTCGAAAACAATGGATCAAAAACAATTTAGTGTTTTAATCTGACACTGCTTCTTGAGGGAAAAAAATACCGTTCAAACGAAGCAAAAGCTTGAAAAGTGTTATGCGGACTCCACTTTATCAGAAACCACAATAAAACGGTTTGCTGACTTCAAACGTGGTCGTAGAGACACCGATGATGCAAATGAGGCGGTAACGCCAGAAAACATCAACAAAATCCATAAAATCGTTTTGAATGATCGAAAAGTGAAGTTGCGTGAGTCAGCTGACAGCATAAAAATATCAAAAGAATGTGTTGGCTTTATATTGCATGAGCATTTAACTATGAGAAAGTTCTGTTCAAAGTGGGTGCCGCGTTTGCTCACCAAAAACAAGAACGCGTCGATGCTTCTGAGCAGTGTTTGGCCATGTTTAAACGTAACAAGCCGGAATTTTTGTGTCAAAACGTTACAATGGATGAAACATGGATCCATCACTTCACTCCGGAATCAAAACGATCGTCACCTGAGTGTACAGCCACTGGTGAACCTCGTTCAAAGTGCCCAAAATCACAACAATTGGCTGGAGAGGTTATGGCCTCGGTATTTTGGGATGTGCGTGGTGTAATATTTATCGCCTATCTCGGGAAGGGAAATACCATCAACAAGGAATATTATATCGCATTATTGGAGCTTTGGAAGGCCAAAATTGCAAAGAAACAACCGCATATGGCGAAGAAAAAAATTGTATCCCATCAAGACAACGCACCATGTCACAAGTCAATCAAAACAATGGCAAAACTACATGAATTGAACTTCCACATCCACCGTATTCGCCAGATTTGGCTCCCGGCGACTATTGGCTGTTCGCAGACCTAAGAAAAATGCTCGCCGGTAAGAAATTTCGCTCGAATGAAGAGGTTATCGCTGAAACTGAGGCCTATTTTGAGGTAGAAGATAAATCGTTCCACAAAAGTGATATTGAAAAGTTGGAGCGGCGCTGGAATGATTGCGTTGTTCTTGATGGAGATCACGTTGATGAATGAAGCTAATTTTGAAAAAAAACCGGGTGTTCTTTGTTAGGCCCAGGACTTTTCAGCCCATGTGTTATTTCATGCATGAGAGGAATTGAATTTGTAACGAATTTATTTGGAGGAAGTTTTATTTCAGGATCATTCCCGGAAACTCAATCGAGGCCGAGACCTGCACTGAGAGAAAGTATTAGTTGCCATTATCTGAAAAAATTAGTAAAATAACGTGTCAACTATTTTTTTTCAGTATCACTCACCAATTTTAATGGTACGATGTAACCGAAGTTTGGGATCGAAATTATTTGATTTTTAGTAAACACGACTATTTTTCACAACTACTCTTTAATAGTAAGCTGCATTATAATGGGATAATTTATAAATTCTGGTTGAAATGACTTGTAAATGTGTACAAAATAATAACTTAGATAACAATCCACGAAAATCATATGACAAAGGTTGAAAAAATGACACTAGGGTTCATTTTCGTCTTGTTCTTGAACATTTTATCCACTTTAATCGCAGTGTCGACCAAGGAAACTATATCGTTTGATTCCAATTTATAACCTATATCAATACTTGTTACTACGTTTCTCCATATGAGAGTGAATGCCTTGTGAAGATACCACTCCCATTGTAGAGGAAAATCGCATTCAAAATCAATTCAGCCTTCAGACCCCCGACAATCTAAATTGCACAATTTAAAGTAGCAATTTTGACAACTTTGACTCACGCGTCCTATACGTTTGAAAGGAAGGAAAGTGTCCAAAGACAATTGAATACGAAAACAAGCTCGATTATATTGACTATAATTTCTTAGTTGAATCATTCAAATTTTTAGTAGCTGTTGTTGAAAATATTTAATTGAGACGTTTTAGTTACAGTCACTATAAGAATTTCTCTCTGTGTGCTGAGTCTCGTCGAAATAGGACAAGACCGAAATACTTCTGCCGAAACAGTGCACTGAGAGAAAAGAAAATAGTGAATCAATAGTAATAGTTGGGAAAGGAATCAACTATAAATAGTGAGCTGTTTAATGGTTACACTGACAATTCCATTGTAAACGTAACTGATCCAAATAGTAATTTCTACAATCAATATTGTTCTCTAAATTATGAAGTATTAAAACTCATTATCAGTCACAGTTGAGTCCTTCCCCAACTACCCCAATGGTAATCCCGACTATTTTTCTCCTCTGAGTGTGAGAGTATTGACTATTATATACTTTCAGTGATAGATTTTGATTAAAAAATTAAGGAAAGTTTATTGTGATTTGTTATCAACAAATAGCTTTTCCAAATTCGCAATCAAAATTCTTTGACAAAATCCTCGAGGAATACTGTGATAATATTGTGATCAGTTTTTATACGATTATAACAAACCATTTCCCTCCATATAAGTAGCTACACAATGAATGTGTATTTTTCGATAACCATCAAATCCATTGCATTCTTCTCATTTACGCATTGACAATCGGTTAATGCACACAAATGGTTCATGCGGTTGAAACTTTCAACAGCGAATGCAAGTAATTTCCTTCCCTCTGATTCAAACTGCAAAGGATTAAGTTATGTATCGAAATTCAATTCAGGACCAAACCGATCGACTCGGCAAGATTGTTTGGATTCAATTACATTCCGTACAATGGTCAGAATTCACTGATAATTTCAATGAATTATAAATAAGAGTTGAATTTTGTTCACCATATTCTAGAGAAGAAATAATACATAGAATTTTTCGAACTGAATGTAACGGTTCTATTCGAATAGACAGATACTTTTGAGAATATGATATTTTGTTATGAAGAACATATATATCCGATCAGGAATTGGGGTTGAAAATTCCATTCGATATCTATTGTTTTCAAGCTTCGTCGAATCGGTAATAAAATTACAGGAAATGAAAGAAATGAAGAGAGAAAGAGAGAGACAAAGAGAGAGAGAGAGAGTAGGATATTTCCAATATCCAACAGTTCGATGTAGCGGAAGAAAAAATGAAAAATGTCATTCCAGAGAATGAGAGGTTTCGAATAATGAGAATGATACTAATCGAAATGTGTTTGACGATGTAACAATACGTACAAGTGCATGTATGGAATGTTAATTTCGTCGATCTCTTGTCAATCATAGTTAGTTTTCAGTGGTTTGGATTATTATTGATTCACGATCGAACATAGACTGAAGAAAAAAGCAGTCCAATTGCCTGTTCAAACGTTATTTCAACTCCACCTAATATAAGGCCCAACAAACAAAATACCTAGAACCTTTCGGAAAATGTATTTGTTTGTGGTTCACCAATTGTTCGATAACGAAGCGTTATTGGGAGATAAACATCATTAATGGCTCATGAAGGATTTACTATTGGATGGTCCAGTAACAGCGAGCAATAATCGGCCACGTACAGAACCAGTGATTGACCCAATAATGAAGCAAACTGAATTTGACTTTGAGTCAGAATTCAAAGTGTTTGAATGTGGCCCATTAATGGCGAATTACTGGACCATATGTTGTTCCAATTTTTGAAATATCAGACACGAGCATTTTTTCGCATTAGACACCAGATCAAAAGATGAATTTTCAATATGAATTCAATTCGGGATTCACGTTCAACTATTGAATAATCGAAGGGACGCCTGGAAAGTTCTCTTTTCTATCGAATTCTCCACAATTTCCTCAGAGAGTTTTTGATCATTTTGCAAGTTTATTAAAGAACCCAACTCTGAACTGCAATTAATCGATTTATTTGAAAGTCGTCACCAACCAGAAGTGTTTAAGTTCAGGATACATTTCAGACAATGATGGACCCCCAGTACTTCAGTCACTGTATTGGCAACAAATTTTTAGGAAATGTGAATAACTTTGCTACCATTATTGGATGCCTCCCACATCGAGGGAGTAGAGTGGAGTGGGTTATCTTTCGATCAATTGCAAAATTTGAAAAAAATTTCTTAATCTTTGATTGGTTAGAAGATAACGCATTCCACTCTGTTCCCTTGGTATCGAGAGCACCGATTAAAATATTTTGTGCAGGGTTACCACGGGAAAAACGGGACATCTCGGTGATCGATCGCTTCTTTTGAAAACTGGGATCTGAATGCTTAGATATATAAGAATTATTCAATCACGAAACTGTCCCGTTCTCATCTGGCAACCATGATTTCATGCGAAATCGGACGATTTCTGAATCTTTTTGTGAGTGATTCAGAATAATTGCAAAGTATTCATTTTCCGAACGCGATCGTATTGTGTATTGGAGGAGGTACCCCCTTTTACGGAGTACGCGAATGTGTATTCTGATCAAGTGTAATTGGTATGCCGTGCTTTTCCTAACCATGCATCACTTCTTGAGAAAATGCACCCAGCAAACATGACGTCTTGTGGTTTGAAGGGCCAGTAATGGCTCTCCACCGAGATTGCATACCAGTGACACTGATCAGAATATGCATGCACGCTCCCAATTAAAGTTAACTTTTACGGAGCATTGCAGAACCTGGAAGGTAAAATTCCTTCCTCCAATACTCATAAATACGATCGCGTTTGTGAAATGAATCTGATTTCACATCACTCGCGAAAAGATATAGCAATCATCGACTTGGGATAAAAACATAACCTTGGTTCTGCGCGTCTTGATCCCTGGGGATTAGATTTTCTTATGTTCAGAGTACCTTCATTTTTGATGTACCTGGATAAGTTTTCAGTATGTTCTCCTCATTCACCACGGGGCGTTCTTATTATGTCTCCCATAAGCTTGCCTCCATGAACATGAACTTCTGCAAACATTCACGTAGAACTTTACGCAGCATATAAGTAACGTTTTCAAAACCTCCTGAGGTGCAGACGTTCTTTGTGTGAGTAAATACATTTTCTGAACGCACAAAGAACCTCTCGATGCTCTACGGGCGTACTCCATGTGGACATCTTCTCTGGGCGTCCTGTATTGAATATTGGCCCTGTATAGGCTTATATTGGGTTTCCGAACTTGGGATGTCCTAGCCTTAACCACTCAAGGGCCTAGCCGGGTTGCTGATATTCAGCCTGATTTCTCTAACTCAGGGACACCCATATAAGGCCCATATGGAGCCAAACTGCATTACCAACGTTTTCCCCTGTTCTGAAAATCCAGACACACCAACTACAGCTTGCATAGAGCTTTGCCAGGCTCCCCGTATTCTCCCGAAGATCCTAATTTACATAACCCGCGTAGGGCCAAGCAGCATTTCCAACGTCTCCCCATGTTCTGAAAATCTGAATGCATCCAATTACAGCCCGCATAGGGCCTTGTCCTTATATTGATTCTTTTTTTGAATAAAAGTCTACTTTAAAAACTCCGTTGAAAAAATCTCATAGATGTCTCAATACCGCTTCAGAATCCCATATATCCTCATAAGATTTGATCAAGTTCAATAGTGGTATTTGAACACTTTTATCAAATTTTAATGAAACGTATGAGTTCCTATGATATTTTGTCTAGCGGGAAGAAATTTACCTCAATCATATTGGTGATTTCCTTATGTGCCTGTATTACTAATTATAATGTTGGGTGGAACACCTGAGGAGAAATTGAAATCGGCTCATTTCAGGCCCTGTTCGGGCTCAAGTCAAAGTGGTCTGGATCCAGATAGAGCCTTGGATAGCCCAATTTTCAATCCAAGAAGTTTCCACCTGGGATTCTCTTTTTGCAATATTTATTCAATTGAATAATATTCACAAGAATCTATTATCCTTTTGAAGGACCTGGTTTCAGTGTCTGCATTGGCTTCATCATGGGTTTCTTACATATGCCCAAGTTGGGAATACTATGCAGGCCCTGAAGGTGAGTGCATGACAATTCTGTCTAGGTCCCATAAGGGTCATCAAAACAGGGCTTGAAATAAAATAAGGACGCCTAGTTCGGCCCAAACTGCCGCCAAGGATTAATTTCCACACGGGATACTCTGCTCTGTGATTACTAGAAGCGCTGTTAGTACAATTCGTGAACATGTGAACACGAGTATTATCCTCCAGGAATGTCAATACCCTGTATTTATTTGATTCAGAAACCATCACCGTGTGCGAGCGTAGCGAGCTCTGGCGATTTCAAAAAGGATCAACCCTCGAACAAATTCGATCCTTTTTCTTATAGAAAAAACAAAAAATAGAAACAATATCTAGTTTTTATAGATTTCCATGAGATTTGACAGAAGCTTTTCAGGCTTGTCAAGATAAGTTCGCTACAACTTCACTGCGGGGGTTTTATAAGCTTGTAACTTTGTTGTGTGTCAACTAATAACCTTGCCCCAACCTTGTTCCAAGCTTCCCACCTAACACATTACAATTATTGCTACAAGAATGTCAAATGTGATGGAATTGTAACTTGTCATTCCACACTCAAGGATTAACTCAACAGGTTAAACATTACATTTAATGAATAAATGTTATGTTGCGTCTACAGAAGAAAAAAATTCTTCCATGTAGATGGAACATTATATTGATGTAACAGCTGTAATGTAACCTGTCACGTCTTCGAGCATGAAATTACAAGTTCCAATTCCATTAAGTTCAACCTCCTTTTAACAAAAAATGTGATGTATGAGATGGGTTGCCTGACAACATTGCAGCAAGCTCAAATTGCTAACTGGAGAGCGAACTCTGTTTATTGGATGAAAAGATAAAATATTCACATTGTTGATAATTCTTGTAAGTCCACATCGGGAACGATAATTTATTTGAACGAATGAACTGAATTTACTCTGTGAAAATTAGTTTAGAGCAATGAAGGAATAGAAGCCGGTGATGGAAGCTGTAGTAAAGGTAACTTCAAATTAACAAGTAACAGTAAGTAAATTCAGAGGAATTAAATTTGAATTCAGTTGAACCAACACCCGTTCCAGTTATCGATATATCAACAATTGTATCTGCACTATAAAAAAGTGGTGTCAAAATCAACAACACGTGAATTCTATCAAATTCCATCCCAAAATCGGTGTTAAAATAACACCAAATGTTGTTGGAATGACACCTCGTGGTGTTTAAAAATCACTACTTGGTGTGAATTTTTTCTAACACCGGAACTAATTTGATAACTAATTATTTTTTTTGGTATACAAATGACATTTTCATGGTCCACGATTCATATTTACTCCACTCTCACATCTGATGAATCCAACTTTATTTCCGAAAATTTCGTCCCTTCGATCTACAATGTTCCATCGATTTTTAATCTGAACAAGTTCTTTTCCGTTAGTCAGTGTTGGACCGTATTTCTGCCACTGACAGGGATCCATCGTTGGTCATTCAACAGTTGTCGCACAACGACCGATCTATCACGTAAACCCATGATCGAGCGATGTGAGATGAAACAAAAAATATTATTCAACAAAAAAACAAATAATCGTCAAAGATTATTTTTGTATCCTCATTTATATCGTTTGGTTATTTCGGTGAAATGTAGATATTTACGAGTCACGAGATGCTCTTTTGCGAGAGAAATCAAGTTGGAGGGATGAAGAAAACACAAGGAATTGAGGGAGGTTGAGAATAAAGTGTTGATCGTAAACTCCCTAAGAAGAAAGATCCTGAGACTGCTAAAGCCGTCTCTGACCAAACCAAGTCGAACGTTCTTTCATATATTATACTGCTCACGTTATTTACGATCCGTGAAACCGTCACGGGATACCCGTGATGGCACATGTTGTCGAAACTGTATGGAGATTTCTATTGAATTTCGATCTTTCCATTTAAGTTTGTTTTAACAAAAACCGTAACCGTGGGATTTGAAAGGATGGACCATCCACGATAGATCGGAGGATTTGTCAAGAATTGATTTTGAACAATTCTGAGGATGAAAATACAATATGTGTGATGGAGAAATATTTTCAACGATCTCACTTTTTTCCGTTTCTTCTGAATATTCGAAAATTGTTCCACAAGCTTCATAATTCTCTCTATTTGTATCTCAAAATAAACTTGATGCTCAGGATGAGAAATAATGAGTTTTTCTCTTCCCCAGCAATCTTTCGGTGAATTTTTCAAATAAGTTTTGTATAAGTTGGTAAGATGTCGAGAGACTAAATGCTTATTGGAGCATACATACGCTTTTCTAGTGTTATGATGAAAATTACATCATTTCTTTCCCCATTTTTTCGCCTTACGTATTCTATCGCTCATTCTCTCTTCATCACGAATTCACTGATTCTGTTACATTCTTCCTCTTTTTTCTATTTGTATCTCATTTCGGTGCCCTCACTCTCTTCCACCCGCCCACTTTTTATCTTATCCACTCATTTTCTTTCTTTCCCCTGCTGTCTTTTTGTCATATTGTTTTGTCTCCTGCATGTCAATTTCTCTCATTTATTCGCACTGTGTTCTCGCAGCCTGTAATTTTCTTCTTCTGACACCATTATTTTTTATATTCCTCTCGTTCTCTTTCAAGTGTTCTCCAAAGACATAACGCATAATTGTTTCATGAAGTTTATACCATGAATATCATTCCACGGCATATCCATTAACAAGTCATCAACGATCTGGTATGTCGATTTTTCAACATCTTTGACTGAAAATTTAGGAGATTTTTCGCTTTTAGCGAAATTCGATGGGGATGCCATGCGAATTTTCAGGAAATCTACAAGTTTTTGCACGAGATTTGTACCTACTCTTGAAAATCATGAATTGATTCTACAACGATCAGATAAAGCTTCCAATACAACTCTAGTCAGTGACCGAACGAATGGGCTTGATAACGGATCACGGGTTTTCTCATATACCCGTGAGACCGGTCAACTCCTACTATCTTATCGCTAAACTTACATCCTTTTTCTTCGGTCCCATTGATCGGTTCTTAAAAAGCGTTTTCTCCATGTGGTATCTACGCAAAAGATTTATATCGCATAGAATTGAATTTTATCCATGCATTCACTGAACATTTTTGTCATTGTTTATGAATATACATATACAAAAGAAAAAGTTGTCTTGATTCCACACCCTTTGTCTCATATATAACGAAAATAAGTGCCAATTGCACTAATCCTGAGTGCATTTGCTTTGAACCAAGAGGATATTGTTTCGGTTCAAATTTAGGTTTTAAATTTTTCTTGAACTGAAACAATATTTTCTTGGTTCAAAGCAAATGTACTTTGGACAAGACAAATATTGTTTTCATTTATGTAGAATCCATTTTTTTAGATAGTTCTTATATCCCTCTTCTCTCACTGAAGAAGGAAGGCCATTTGGTTAGAATTGAATCTATGTTTCTCACAACACTCTGCTCTCCCAATAGACATTAGACTCGTGTCATCTCGTTGCACTTATTGACAATCAATAGTGCAGTTATTCGAATCAATTTGCCTCGCATCCTTTGGGCAAGAAAGGAAAATCCATCGATGGAACAATCGTTCGTGGTTGTTCAATTACGAATCGTTCATTAGGAAACCATACTTCACATCTCTCATATTTTCAAAGATTAATAGATATTCGTGTAACAGTTCTCAAATACATCGTACAAAAAAAAACTATAGCACTTCATATAACTTGCGTAACTCGACATTCGTTGTGGTATAGGTTTATTGATTCAGACTCCGTGACAACGGGAGGCGTTCAAGTGTTAAGCATAGATTCTTTTTTTTGTGGTACGTTGTGGAATGCAAAAATTTGAGAGGTTTATGGATTATTTTGAGATCTTTATTAAAATTCAACCCTTTCTTCTCAACGTGGTGTGAAAATCATCTATCCATCCAGATGAAAATCGACGGCACGAGAATGTTGGTCGCATAAACCATATTCCAATTTGTTAGGAGTTGTTTGTTTTGTATTGAATTGTATTCAGAGATCATGTCCTAAAGAAAATGATATATTTATAGTATGTTACCTCTTTTGTTCCAGGTAAGTGCTAGGGTATTAACATCCCCTCCACTTCTATCTACTTCTATTGGTGAGTTATATTGCGGTTTGAATATTCATCGAGTACCCGACAATCTTTCTAGGTGATAATTCAAAAAAAAGGACAGGCTCTCGATTCTCAAATTCAATTCCGATATCCACAATAATTATTCTGATACTTTGACTATATAAGTACGCACTACTGGTGGCTACCCTCTCTTCGCAACATTCAACGAGATAATTCGATATTCAAGCTCCACCCATGAACCAAAAATGCGGCAATTCAAGAACTGAATTACGTATTTGTATGAAATGTAATTATGAATTTTTGGTTAGATCTCAATAAATTTGAAAATATATTCAAGGTGGTTAATTATCCAAATTTTCGAAGTGAAACAATGAACAATGGTAAAAAGTAGTAGTTTTGGAGTATAGTTGTTCCAGGGTTCCCACTTCTGTGTATTTTGTGTCTTCCTTATATTTTGAAGGAATGAGAAGAAGAGCAATTTGGAGGTTCAGTAAATAGTATTATATCTGATTGATAAATCTGAATATTACTGAACTTTCAGCAATGTTTCATGAAATTTAGAGAAAAATTACGGCAATTTTGCTTTACATTACTCAGTGTTCTACAATTGTTATTATATGATACAATATTCACGACCCAATTCGCTGTGTATCATTCAATTACTAAGCGTTCAGGAATTCTTTGCTCTTCTCTCAGTGTGTTCATTATTATCGATTTACTTTATTATATTCATGTTCTGCACTACATAAAATTCATGTTATCATATTAATTAGTTGACTTTGTTGCTTTTCTGACAATATAGAAAAAGAATATAATCATATTAAACATATTGAAGGTTTAGATTCAAGTATATGAACATTTTAGTTTGCAGATATATGATTCTTCCCCCTAATTTTCTTTTATTATACAATGCATTGATGAAATAAGGAAATCGTTTGAGAAAAGAGTGTTTAGTATTCAAGATAATATCTTCCCGTACAGCACCGGACATTTCTACGTTGCCTCCGCGTGGAATCTCCGTTCATCCACGTTCTATCCACGTGGAGTCCACGGGGATGCGACGTGGAAGTCGGTGAATGTCCTGTTAGGGTTGATTTTCCCTATCAATAGTGGTATTGCTATAACTATTTCATAGAAATCAAAATTAAACATATAAAAGAAAATCGAGTTCGATAAACAGAATATACACATAAAATGATGTCATTGTCCTTTGAGAATAATAGTTTTTGTCAGCATATGTTTTGCATAAGGATCATGTTTCTCTCTACCATTACACTCAATAAACATGAACATATTCGAGATATCCTGAAGATATTTTTTGAAAGACATTTAGAAGACATATCAAAAAGACTTCTTAAAGATATCTTTTGAAAAACATCTGGAAGGCGAATCTAAAAGATATCTCAAGTACATGTTTTTGATATGTCTTGAAGATATTTTTCAAGAGATTTCTTTAAAATGTCTTGCCAAATGTATTTTCAAGATCCCCAGTGAGCACAGTTATGTAAATGTTACATCAAAGTTACATAACGTTAAGTAACCAGTTACGTAACTTGGACACAATTTCCTACTCAGTTACATAACTATGTGAGGAACAATGTTACATCACAGTTACGTAAATGAAAAGATTTTTTACGTGACCAGCGCATAAGTGTAACGTGATGGCGATGTCATGTCAATACTAAAGAATCATATAATCATCACATAAAAATTCCAATTCTTTCGTGATCACATCTCAGCAAATACTGAACGTAACGTTGATGTAACTACCACGTACCCAGGTAACAACACAGCATGTTGAAGCGCTTTTAAAGCGAGTTTGACATTTCCCAACTTATCCGACACTCCCTTAACTAATGCATAACATAAAAATGGCAAGTTATGTTTTCTTAAAGTCACTTGCTTACGGAACTGATACATAACATAGAAGTAACAAATTGCTACGAAATATAAGCATAAAATATTATATCATTGTTACATCACATATACGTAACAGAGTTACGTCACTTGGAATCTCTGTGTTATGTAACATTTACATATGGTGTTCACTGGGTCAGCAGTTTTGAGGTTATGAGCGCATGATTATATGAATCATACTTTGAATGTCACAATCGAATATGGCAAACGAGATGAATTCGTTCATAATTTCAAAGCTTGAATAACCCATGTAAATACCAATAAATTTGAAGTTCTACAGAAAGTGCGGTTTCGTACACCCTGTCTCCCCTAACCCTGCAATGCCAGCACTGAAAGTAACGAATCTCTGAGTCACAATATTTTGCGAATTATTGAACATTTTACGCTGAATTTTACGTACAGCCTTCGAATGAATTTGTAAAATTCTCTTTCCTATTAAATCAATCGTTTTTCAATCACAATGAGATAAGAATAATTCAGAAGAATGTATTATATTCATCAGACACTAACGACCCACTGGATAATGAAATCCATTCTTCAATATATTTCACTGAATTCATTCAACTTTTCAGTTTTTGAGCACAGCCCTAACAGCAAAATGCTGAACAAATATGCAGCAAATTGTTGAAAACGTACAACAACAGTTTGAAGCAATTTGCAGGGACGTTGCGTCGCCAAATGTGTAACAATATGCTGTAAATCTAGGATTTCAGCTTGAGTTGTTACCGTGTTGCTGGGAAGTTGCTTGGTTTCATGAAACTCTCCATCACATGCGTAGCAAATTCCCAGCAACTTTATGGAAACTTGATAAACACCTTAAGAGCGACTATTGCACAGCAACTTTTGTTGTATGGGAGTCGACTTATTTGTGCATGCAATCACACTTTATTCAAGAGATCACTTTTACTCTGAAAATATACACCACCGACATTATATTTCACTAAGTCATATTGACAATTATGAGCACCATCATCAAACTGTCTGTATGGCTCAGGTCAATGAAATGTACGTACTTTGTGAAATGCCCGGGTTTGAATCCCGCAACTTCAAGGATTCTGAACTCAAGTAAGATACACGGAAGTGGTGGGAGAGGGATAAAAAAAAAGAGGAAAGAAAGAAGAGAGAATGAGGGGAGGATTTTTTTCACACGCGCATTGAAGATTTTTCTGAGATATTTTTATGAACTCTTCAACACATTTTTAAGACTAGATCGAATGCATCTAAAATATATCTTCCGCAAGACCTTTTTGAGATATCTTTAACTTGTAGAAATCTGTTGCGCAAGACGTCTTTTAGATTTCTAAAAGACATCTTCGAGACTTTTTTCACAAGACATCTTTCAAAATTGCGAGATATCTTTTAGATATCTAAAAGATGTCTTCTTGCTCGATTGAGGCATTTTCCCAAATGTGTGAATTTTACTTTCAAATATTGAGTATTTACGTATACCTGCTGCCATATTGTTTATTTACTTCCTTAGTTGATGGTCAATGGGAGCGTTGTCGGCGTTTTTAGATGTTGCGGACACATCTGAAGTTGGTCACTAGCAGGCCATACCTACATAACAATGCATGTCTTGCGATGTCTTCTAGATAAGTTCAAGATGTCTTGCGCAACACATTTAGATGTCTAAAACTCTTCTTTGGTCTGAAAGATATCTAAAAGACCTCTTCGAAGATATCTTTGAAGACATATTTTAGAGGTCTCTTAGATATCGTTTAGACCAAAGAAGAGTTTTAGACATCTGAAAGACATCGCGAGACATGAATTGTTATGTGGGTACTTATATAGTCAAAGTTCTGATATGGTAATAAGAAACTTATTTTCTGAGCACAATTCCTCCCATCATTATGAACTTGATATGATCTTAAACCACATTCGAGCCATAAATTATTCAGTTATTCTCCACCAACAACTTTCCTCGATAACCACAAATGAATAGATGAGACACATAAAACGATATGCCGATAACACGCTCAGTTCAGTCCTGAATTTCTACCGTTCCTCACATTTCTCGTGATCCCGGGAAGAGTCATTCAAGACTCAACTCGACTATCCATTTGAAAATATAATCGCATGTGTTCCCTGATCTGCGAGTAACGTCCACGACATCAATGCATAACATCCCTCCAACTAATCATTCGCGTCGACCGAATGAATTTCTCATGCGCTTTGTGTACCTAAATAATTGCAAGCGCAATATTCGCTTGTGAATAGTGCCAACTGGAAGTATCTGATGACTTCTATTTTGTGCAGACAAAGACGCCAAATGCTCTGGCTGTCACGCGAATTGTTTGAATATAAGACCTACGTATATTGTATGTACGTATACAAGTTCATATACATGTAAATGTACGAGTGAACTTTAAAACTAGGCCATGGAATGCGAGATCATCTCATCAAACGATACTCTACACCATAAAGTTGGGTAGCTGAACATTCATTTGACTTCCACGATACCGAAATCCATCAATGATTCATTCTCGCATTGCCCTGAACCGACAATTTTCTCTTTTTTGTGCCTTTCTGTGATGTTGGAAGTCAAGAGGATGAGGATTGCAACAGCATTTCGTTTATAATACTCTACGGGTCAGAAATGAATATTCCAAGTCTCAACTACAATTTTACAATAGACGCAGTACTGTACCAGTATGGACAAAGACTGATAGGGTATTGGGATTCGTTTGGACTGATAACGCTCTTCTGTACTGGGTACTTAGCACTAGTACTATTACTCGCAATCAGGGTAGTTCCTGTACTGGATCAGTACCTGGCCAATATAAAGCAGGTATATAGTGATGTATTTCTACATAGGTTGTCCCAAAATTGTTATCGAACCAGGTTATTTTTCATAGTTTCTGGAAATAATTTTCGTTACGATCAATATACTCCTTTATCCGGTGAAACCACTCGTGGAACCACTTTTCCCACATTTCTTTTGGTACTAAATTACATTGTTCTTTGAAAGCACCGACCACCTCCTCATCTGGTGAAAGACGTTGACCTTTCATGCGGAGTTTTACGGAGGGGGACAGATCAAAGTCACAGGAGGCTGAGTCCGCATTATAAGGAGAGTGATTCACTAATTTGACGTTCGAATCTCTGAAAAATCCTGAATATGCAGGTGTCATAGATCTTGGATATGTGTTTCCATATGAATTGCCATGCAACCCTTCGAATTTGAATTCATATAGGTAATAATACAGCGATTGTAGGAAAATTGTGATAAAAGATCATGTGAAGATTCTGTAGGTTTTGCACGTCTTATTGATCACAAAGAGTGCCATAGGATATTCTTTTGATTTACGGAATAAAATATAACAGTCCGAAATCATATAAGTTATGATATCCCGGATCTATGAAAAATCGTCAAGAATATCATAGTTTTACCAAAATTTTATGCTCAATGTTGTTTATTGAAATGAAAAAATATTATAGGTATTCGTTCATAAAATTCGCAATCAATTCCAAATAGTTCTGATATTGAATATCTGAAATTGCTCGTTAAGAATCATCGTCAACAACACGCTTTCAAATGATAGAAATAATTTCTATCATATCTTATGAGACACTTTAACAAGGGAGCCCTCTCTGACTCATGCATTTTCCCCTAGGAATCCGTTTGACATATCGAAGCTGAAATCCCCAAAAAATCCAGATGGCGATTACATCGACTTGGCCGAATTATAACCTCAAAATATCAATATTGCAAAGTGTGGTTCCGCGAAAATTGAAATTTCACAAGTGTAATAGTATTATTTGTTCCCAGATAACAATTTTGAGGAATTCCTCCGGAACATTCTAAAAGATATCTTGAAGAATTCTAGAAGACGTCTTATGAAACACCTAAAGATATCTTGACCTTCAGAAAACTTCAAGAAATCTAACATGAAGACTTCCAGAAGATATCTTTTGGTGTTTCATAAGACATCCTTTCGAATTCTTTGAGATATCTTTCAGAATGATCCAAAAGAGTGATCCAAAATTGTTATGTGGGTTGTTATTCGCCCCAAGCAGCACCAGGAGAAGTTATGATGCTTACAGTATCCTATGGACACGCATAGAAGGTGATTATCCAAAACAGTCTCATTTGGATATTCCAAGCATGTTCATATCACATCTGAAACGTGCCGCTTTGGTTGGTATAAGGGAATCTAAGTGATCTAGAACGAAATTTCAGCAGAGTGGAATACTCCTTGAGGGCGGAAGATGAACAACATCGTAGCATATCTCAATATACTCTAGTACACTTTAACGTTCCATCACACATGATAACACATAACCAATAACCATTGCATCAACCATCGTACCACGCTCAATAATCTTCATCATCATCTACCGACACAGGTACGTGTGGAATTCACGACTTCCTTTGCGTTCTCACTTCCTAGATTTCATATTCATCTGAACGTGGGAAAACAAATGCATTTGTTCCTCGTAACACACATGTTATGCATCCCCAACAGATATCAAATTGTCATCCTGAAATGTTATCCAACAATCTTAAAACGATTCATTTTCAAGAGCCTATAGTATCAGAGGACGAAGTTTCAATTGACGCATGGTACCCATAATCAAATCACTCCATGTCAAAGCGAGGCATAATTAGATTTCCTCAAGATATTATGGAATTATATCTTCATCGAAAGTCTGATTCCCCAATGTTTTTCGCTACCTAATGACTAATAATGTAACAATTCTGAACTTTTCGGATCAACGCGTATATTCATTGGCGAATGATAATCACGCCATTCGGTGGGGTTGGAAATAATGACGATACTAATCAATGGATTACCGAATGTTGATGCAATTATATCTGCGTGCGCGATAAATAGAAATTGAACTAATAATTCAATTTATCTCGATATGAATAATGAGGTTACCGCTATTCTAAATCAGAATCACGACCAGGGACATAGTCTTTTAAAACGAAATCAATCCCAGACAATTTCAATTGAAATTAATTAAATAAAGCGACATGAATGAATATTCAACAGGTTAGTACATTCGGTTCATGAAAATTTTATAAGGAATGAAATCAGGGTTGCCATGTGAAAACGGGACACTTCGGTGATTGGATAATTCATATATATCTATACCCATTCAGATTCCAGTTTTTGAAAGAATGGACCTAGCAACACTGAAGTGGAATATCCACACGAAAGGATCAATTTTTCATTCTTATACTGTACTAATTGAAGTATCAAGTGCTTAATACGTAATAACGTATAATCAAAAAATAAGGAAATATCCGTATGGATGAAAGTGGGAATTGAGAAATTCCCAAGGAGCCACAGAAGTTCAACGCATATACGAAATAGAAACGTTCGTAGAATGTACGAATGGATTACAAAGAACTTACAATGAACGTACATAGAATATTCGGATGAGAATGAGCATCGTACATTTCAGATTTTCTATGCACCTCCTCCTATGTGTCGTCGTATATTCGAATACATACGTTTGATGAGTATGCATAGCACCATGAAACGGTGTCATTGAAATGTGCATATAGTGTTGCCGCGATCTACAAAACGAGCTATCACGATCTTTAGATTCCAGCCTCGTTCAACTGAAAGTACATTCTTCCATAGTAACAACAATTGGGTGAAAATACAATCTTGAGAACAGTCAACTTGTTTTGGGAATCCAAATTGGAATATAAGTTTATGAAATCAAGTTTTGAATTAATCTTTATTCGATCTGGACACGATCTGAATTTCGATCTGGCTCGAACCGCTTGGAGTGTTAATTGAATAAAAATTAAGATTAACGGGATTGCAGTTCGATGTAAACTGACTCATAATCGAAATTCAGTTCTAATCTACATTTTAACCAATTTTTACTTCCCATAATTTTAATTGAAGAACATTGGAATGTAAAGATCGTGATAGCTCGTTTTCTGGATCACGGCAACACTATGTGCATAGAATATATTTCGAATATTCGAAGAACGTTGACGTTATATTCTGGTGCTAATTGAGTAGATTCTGGTGAGGTCTGTTGATCATTTGCATTATAATTATAATGCAAAAATATTAGTGGAGTAACAGATCTGCTGGATTCATAATGGCTGATTTATTTGGTATCCATATTTATATCAATGGTGAATATTCCCATGTGCATTGACATCGCTGAGATCTCCATAATATGTGTGATCGTTCAATAAGATTTTGTCTGATTCAATAAGCTTCTCTGTTAGATACATGGAGAAAGCCATTGTTTGTACCCTAGTAGAAATTATGATTGGGAATTAGATGGGCCTCAGCTGATTTTCCCAGATGTTAAATTGGTTTCTAGCACATCACTGTAAGAAGAAAGTCTTAATCTGTTTGCATCTTACCCATACAGCACCGAGAGGTCTTTCAAACCTTCAGAAAACGTGCTTAGTTACACTGAGAACGTGCAAATAACGTCTCAGGATGTTCTAAGAACGTCACATGTATGTTCCAGGTACATGCAGATGTCCCGGTTAGTTCTATTTATATGCACCGTGCGACGTTCTGGGAACGTATTTTATAAGAGTTCCCATAAGGTTTTGCGAAGCTGTGCACATCTTTTTAAAGGTTAGTTTCCATGAAAGTACGTTGAAAAAATATTATGAAAACGTCCCGTAGTGGATGAAGAGAGCGTGTTAAGAACATATTCAGCGTGCTCTAAACGTTTTGAAAACCTACTCCTCGAACACCGGAACACGCCCCATACAGCACCGGGAGGTTCTATCAATATCCTTGGAACGTCTTCTGACACATTGGAATGTTCTGAAAATGTTTCGGGACGTTCAGGAAACATCGCATGTATATACCAGGGATGTACGAATGTCTGGTATAGTTTTATTTAGGTTTTCATGGAATGTTTATGAGACATTGAAAATGAGAATTTGTTAATGTTCAAACTTGTGCCAAATCTTTCAATATTCTTCATTTGGAGCCGATGTGAATGAACTGCGGTGGGGCCTCTATCGATAGATTCAATAAATTACATTTGCATTCTGTTAATACATTGTATATAATGAGATTTTGTTTCGCATCAATTTTGAGGTTATGTGAATCTTAATATATTGACTTAATTGTTGATGATTCATATTCTGCCAATAGTTTTGAACTTCTGAAATGAAATCTTCCCAAATATTCAATACAAAACATACTTTTATAGTTGTTTGATACTTTCGTCCCTGGTAAAACTATAAATATAAATTTATATAGGTTAGAATAAAATACTTAGTTTTCATATAAAGTTTCGAGAACATTCTGGAAACGTACCCTAGCATTTGTGAACAATGTCCCCAAAACGTGTTTCCCAGCACATTGGATGAATGTTCTCAAGATGTTTAGAAAATATACTTTTGGGAACCAACATCTGTGGGACTATGGATACGTTTTTAAAACGTTTTGGGAACTTTCGGTGCTGTTTGGGGCAGAACCAAGTGTATGTTTTCAAAAGGTTCAGAGAACTTTCTGTGCTGTCTGGGTAATTTCAGACAATGCCTTTTCCATTGTGTCGGCGATTGTTTTTTCGGCTTAATTTGTTTGCATCATAGATTCAGCCATGAAATGAGCTGAATTTAAGACTTTCTTTTCACAGTGATCCAGATGTCCCAAGGAATCGCTGACATGTGGTTCAAATTGTTGATTAAGGATGTGAAATCATGTTTTTTCTGTGAAATCATACCTATGAATAGGATGACAACGTATTTTGACATGTAATCCCAATGCGAGAACCTTGCTTTTGAATTTATTTCCATAAAATAATCCCGAGTGACAAATTGGAACGTTTGGGCTCCCTTTTATCCCTCTGACCGTGTTCATGGGCTATCAACTAACGTTACTATCACGTTATGACTTGAACCATGAAAAATCTACATAAATCGATTGAATGTTTCAGCACTCAAGTCAAATTTACTGGAATGTGTTATTCAGTTGTTCCCATATGGGTCCCCCCCAGTACATAGATGGTAATTCGGACGCTCAGACAAATTTCTACTAGGATAACAATGAAATGCATTAATTATTATATAACAATGAATTACATTTTGCTGGAGTAGCGAGTTTTTCTCTGACTGCCCTGGCTGAACAAACCCATTGATTCTCGTCGAATCTCGTTGAATCTTGCACAATGTTCTGACCAAATTCTATTCAACCATTTCCAATGAGGTTCAATCAGATGAGTATATTTTTTCAATGTGATTCTCATTGAATCTTGCCAAATCTAAATGAATCTCGCACAATGTTCTGACCGAATCCCATAGAATCCAATTCCGTGAGATTCTATGGATATTTCTAACCAGCTGTGATTGAATCAGCTGTTATTACAAATTAATCGCAAAAATAGCTGGATTCAAAATATTAAATATAGCATAGCAAAACAATTTAGTGGCGATGAGGAAATTCCCACGATATAACAGCTGAAAATTCACTGTCACCTCTGGTGAAAATTTGATGGGCCCCATGTGGGGACAAGTAGATAACACAATTCAGTCACTTTGACTCCAGTGCTCAAACATTCAGTTGATTAATGTAGATTTTTCATGCTTCAACTGACCGCACGCTGAGAGAAATTTGGCGCACGGGTTATACTCGGCTCAGAGCGACAGCAGCGTCTATCACTAAGAACGGTCTACGCGCTGAAACGGAGTAGCTACTTTTACCTGCCCCACTGCTACTCCAAATACTCCGCGTACAAGCTATACTTGTTATCGGAGTAGGAGCTACTCCGCATTGCGCACAATGTACACTGATCGGAGTAGCTGCTACTCCGATATCACGCACAGGCGCTAACAGGCTAAAACGCGTAGTCAGTAAACCTCAAGTATAGAGGGAGCGCCAAATTTCTCTCAATGTACAATAACATTGATAGTCCATGAACACGATCAGAGGAACGAAAGGAAGCCTAAATGTTTCAATTTGTCACTCAGAATTATTTTATAGAAATCAATTCAAAAACAACGTACTGAACAAGGGATTACATTTCAAAATACATTTTAACCTCATTTATAGGTGGGACTTTACAGGAAAAACATGATTCCACATGTCTGATTAGCAATTTGAACTACATTCTAGCAATTTCCTGCAACACATGGGTGGGCACAGGCTAGAAAAAGTGTTACAAAACTAGCTAGGAGTCAACTCAAATTCTGGGGAAACTAGCCGGGCCCATCTAATTTCCAATCACGATTCCTACTGGGAACAACTAGTGAAATCACTGTCACAGTGAAAAAATCATTATTTTAGTGAACGTTATTCATGAGAATCAGATTTTCCTGTCACAACCAATTCTGTTTTCCGTAAACTCAGTGAATTTAATCTCACCACATCGGAAATAAAAAAAACATACAAGGAATTGTGAGACTCAAATTTTAAAATCTATATTTTCATACCCTGAAAGAAAAGATTGTGCAGGAAACAGTAATATAGTTGGTTCAACAGTAGAATAACGCTGGATATGTCCAACCGAATCTCACTGTTGACTCAACGACATCCCAGACAGCAAAAATAACCCGTTTGAATTCTTGAAGACTCCTTATTGAGTTCTTGGAACAGTTCCCGTTATGTCAGTGAAGATAAATTCAATATGAATTCAATGAATTCAAAATGAATACATGTTGAATGCCTGGAGAATTCTTCATGAACTCACAACATGAATTCTTTCTGAACAGTAAGTTGTGCATCAAGAATCCAATTTGAATTCAAAGTATTCACAATGAATTGATGTTTACTGTCATAACGGGAGCTCTTCGTGGAGACTCTTTTGCTGTATGGGATGCAGTGGAATCTGTAAATTTGACAGTATATTCGTTAATTTGACTATGTTATTCATTTGTTTTGAAGAAAACCGCGGACAAAAAAATGTGATTGATTTTCGACGAGATTTTTTTTTCAGTGTAATGAAGTTGATGTCAGTTCCAAATTAGCTGTCTCAGCAACTGAATTTACCAACAGATTCTCCACAATAAGAACAATCCAGAGTATTTTTGTGTATTAATAATGAATCACAGTCCTTAATTATAAAAAGATTTTTGAAGGAAAATTTCTTCTTCTAGAGTTTACCCAAGCAACACATTCGTCACAGTGACGTCGCAGTGTTATAACAGTAATAAAGTAAGTCACTGCGAATCAGGGCATATTCTAAGAAAATTTAAGAACTAACCGAAACGCTGGATACTTGATTTCTAAAAAAAAAGAAAGAAGGAAAACAACCCGGGGAAAAAAGTTGAGATCTACTTAGATCTCATCAGATCTGATCAGATCCGAATTTTGGCTGAAAAGATCTGATTCAGATCTCAATAGATCTGACTAGATCTGGACAGGTCTGGTTCAATCCGAATTCAAAATCACATTGAATCTCGATGAGCAATTGATTGTTCAATTGACAAACATTTTCTGACATTTTCCCGTGTATGAATTCAAATTTGAACACGTGTGTTGACAAATATAAGCTAAAATTGCAGTTTTTCAGATCTGGTCAGATCTAAACTTTTTTCCCCGGGGAAATACTTCCTTAATTTTACTTTCGGCATGAAGTCTTATTTTTTTAGAATTAATATCGCTTCTGAATTCACTATATCCCTTGATATGAGGCGAAAGGTTCATTCTGTAACAGCCCTTGTTGAAAAAGTCCATAGAATCTGACGAAATTAAATCTAATGGGATTTAGTCAGAACATTGTGCAAGATTCAATCAGATTTGACGAGGATCAATCGGTTCGTTTAACCAGGAAAGGCAATGTTGGATACTCGATTAAAAAAAAAAGAGAATAGGAAAAAATTTCACTAAAAATTCGATCATTTCTTTAAGAATTGACCGTTTTTACGTTTTAGAACTGATTGTTTCCTTTCAGAACTAACCTGTTGATAAGAACTGACCCTTATAATATGCCCTGCTGCGAATCACTGTGCGCTGCTTGCGCAGTGTCTAGAAAAATGAAAACAACATCCATTCAATCACGACGAAGAATTCTCTGTTTGCAAAATAACTCCGTCATCACTATTTTCAGATGAAAATTGCTCAATTATGTCCCTCAGCTCTTATTTCCATACCTCGAATTTCTTCCCTGTATCTTGAAAAAATAAGTTGAATGAACCGAAATTATCAGGAGAGTTTGAAAAATATGAAAATTATCAATGATTTGTATCTCAACCGCGAAGTAATCAGTGCTATTCATATCCTTCACCCAGAATTATATAAAATTTTTTTCTCCACAATACTTTTTCTCCTTTTGAACATCATTATTTTCATTTATTCAGAACGTCTTCGCTTCAAATCGAAGCAGAGGATGAATGCTTTGAATAGACTCTGGAATGGGTATCAAGGAGATTCTCGAACACGTGAGAGAAAAGTCTATCCCTCGAGCAATGAAACGATTATATGAAAAGGTTTCTGTGACATGTATAATTCAATTATAGTAATAGCACATTCAATGGCTAAACAATCGCTATTTCATTACCTAAAATACATTCATAACCTTCTTTGGAATCTTATTATTTTTATCCTAAAAGCAGGGAAATATTACAATCCAATTGAATGGAATTTATATAGAATTCATTTCTTTTGCTGTATTCTTCTGTACCGCATAGTTGATATTCATTTATAAATTGAACATATGGATGCAGTTTATTTCTTCCACCTCAGTGAATAATGAATGTTCGAAGACTAAGAAACAGAGAGAGAAGGAGAGAGAGACAAAATTCAGTCCTCAATACATAAATATATTTTTAGAACTTCTATGACCCATTAGACCATCTAAGAAAATCTCATTATTCAATCCATGATTAATTCAGCGAAAGGAATGATAACCAATGAACCGTCATAATTTTATCTTCATCGAATAAGTTGAGGTCGAAGATGAATCAACTGAAAATGGAATGATTGAGAATTCATAAGTGGCAATAAAGGGATCTTTTCTACCTACTCATCATCGAATTAAATACCCATTCGAATACAGGGGAGAAATATATATATTACAAATAGTACAAATTGCCTTATTCATGATTCAGGCAACCGTATTTGCAATTTCCATAAATGTCGGCGCACGTGAGGAGAGTCCTTTATAGGGTTACCTTCGACTAATCCGAAAATGGAGAAAGTTGCATCGATTCCATTTCCGAGACGTTGCTGAGCATTGAAAATTATGGACTGTGGAGGGTCGTTTCATCCGACAGATAATCAGAGTGACATGTTTGATTTTTATCATGATCGAGCGTTGTTACGCATGTTTGTTTTGACAATTATCTAACAATATTAAGAAAATTCCGAAAGAATTTTATTGAATTAACAAGAGATTCATTGGAATTATTCATCAAGTTTTATCATCAGTTTGTTTAATACGAACACCCATTGCGGCTCTGGCAGAGTTTTCTCTCATGTACAAGTACGTACATAAATCGGTTTGATTTGAGACAATGGGAACGGTGCGTGAGAAGAACAACTTAAGCTCTGATAAATTGTGTTCTTATTGAGGATCGATGGATACATGGGTACGTTCGCTATGATGAATTAACAAAAAACACATTCACGATGTACGTATGAAGTGGAATTCTAATAGAAAAGAACACAATCCGAGTATTGATCGTGGAGGAGTGAAATTCAAATAGAGTAAAGTGTTATAAATTTTGTATCTCTTCGAGCATTTCAACTCGATTGAATATTTCCCGTTCTCTGTTCCAATGCACATACATACTGATGTTTACCGATGTCATACTGCGTTGAAAAGATATTGAATGGAGATATGAAATCCTTGCATTCGAATTCAAAAGTACTTTTCCTCACGATAGAAATGATTCATCGTTCAACTGCTGTCTTAATTGTTGCCAGGAAACATTTTGCGTACAATTGATTTTTCTAAATCATTTTTCTCACACTGTTACGAAAATTCTAATATCGGATATGAAATTTTTCGTTACACAGTTTCATATTGAATTTCATAATAATCATGAAATTTGAAAATTCCTTTTCAGAATGTAACAATTGTTTGTTAAATTGCATGGAATATATAGTATCAGGATTAAGAAAGAAATTCTGAACAGAAAAAAATCTCTAACATTAGGAATTATATTATTGAATTCAATATTTTTTTATGAAATTGAAGGGGTTATATACAGTCAAGAGGCGCAAAACAAACCGATTTTTCAAGAATTTTTCCTGAAAAGACAGTTAAATTGATTAATGTAAACATTTGTACATATATTGAGATAAATCTCAACCGTATTTTAACATCTTTTATTTGAAATACCCACTGAGCATTTCCGTCAGAACCTTGCATCAACATTGCATCGATGTTGATGCGATCTTGAGAGTACCTGTTATGAGAATTACAACAGTAATATTACAACATCCAATTACAAGTAAATTGCAGCAATGGTACGTTGTCAGTTGATATTTCAACGATATTTTTGCAAGTTACTTTCGTAATATTGCATTTGTAAATTGAAAGACAAGTACTTTCAAGATCGCATCAATATTGCTGCAATGTTAATGCAAGATTCTAACGGAAATGCTCAGTGGGTAATAATTATGAGAGCTGTTATAGCTGATCTCCAGGAGCTCCTCTAAAAAAAAAGCGCTTCGCGCCGACCACGATATCTCGGGACTGAATCTTTTAAAATGAAAAAACCAAACGGATTCCGTTAGAGTAATGTATAATGTAGTAATGATTCGAAGGAATCAGCAAAATAACATTTTTTGACAAAATGGCGGCTTCTAAAAACAAAAAATCGATTTGTCACCAACATTTTGGCCTTCAATTGTTCATAAAAAAAAAAATTCATCGGTGAGAAGAAACCTTCGATTAACTACTAAACGATCTAGTCAAGGAGCTTGTGTTAAAATCTGAGACTGATCGGTCCAGCTGTTCTCGAGAAATCTTGGTGACCGATTTTGAAAACACAGTTTGGAGAAAAACGGATTCAAAGTTGCAAAAGCACTTGACATATAGTAAACAAATTTTACAAATATGCGTGTAACTTGGACAATAATCGCCAAATTGACTTGAAATTTTCTGTGGGTGTACTTGAATGTATGTACATCACGAAAATGAAATAAAAAAAGAATCGATTCTTTGAAAATTTCAACTGTATATAACCCTTGAATGAACTCTTCATGTGAAAAACTTCATAATATTCTTATGAAGTTTCAGGCAGATTTTTCTAACAGTGTACATCCCCTTTGGATAGTTCACAACAATGATTTGGAATTACAGCCATTCAAATTCCGGGATATTTTTTAAAATCAAACATCGAACATTTGAAAATCACCTTTGAGGGGAGGTTCTCATCAAGCGAATTCCGAAATAAGGTGATTCTCCCAATTTTTTTTTCTTAAGAAGGAAGTAAATTAAGAACTCGAGTTGTTAGAAACTCATTAAATGGGTCTCTAAGTACATGAACAAAATTTTCTCAATCTAAAGGATTCGTATCCCGAAATTTGAAAGGCGTTCCCGAGTAGAAATTCATATCGGGTGTTCGATCAGGACCAGATCTGGAAAGCCTTATCTCAAATCAGGCCCTGATATGGAATGTAACGCACCGTTGTATCAGAGCCCGATGTAATGAACTATGATAGGGCATACCAAATTACAAACCTGGCAGGGCCAGATCTGGTTGACCTTAATCAGGCGTGCCAAATCGTGGCCTCACCAGGACCAGATCAGGTGTGCCAAAATAAGATGAGCCCTATCACTGACCGATCGGGCCCATAATGAACGTGAGGCTGGCCATACAATTTTTCTGCTCGGGTTCTTCTCGAAATCATGCTTTTCAAATTTGGCTCCACGATATTTCAAAAACCACTGAACGGATTGCTCTTCTTTTTTTGTTATTTTGAAGCTGATCGAATTTATCGGAGAATGAACTTGAATGGAGATGAAATTTGCCTTTTTCTTTTTTTTATAGAACTTTAAAGAGCGTAAAAAAGGTGAAAAAACGCTACCAAAAGATCGCATGTCTGTCATTTTTTTAATTTTGGACTTTTCATTGGTTTTACTGGTACAACCTTCAATAATTATGATATATTTCATAAAAATTTTTGATTTTTGATTTCTGATGATGTTTGTAAGTGCTATATTATTATTTTTTATTGGAAAAAATTCTTTTATGTACTTGAAGACTCAATTAACAAGTGAGGAAACCCCTGAGTTCTTTACTTACTTCCTTCCATGAAAAAAAAATCGAGAAAATCACCTCATTTTGGGGTCGCTAGATGAGAACCTCCCTTCAACTGTATTCGTGTGAGAGTATGCTATACAATTGCATGTCAATCCAAAATAATCATGATATCAGTCTCATGTAATTTGACTTATCAACTTATGTTGAGTATCATATTTTCTGCAACCCGTTTCCATAATGACACGATTTTGAATTCATGCATCAAGATGAGATAGATTTTGTTTTTAATTCAACGGGATCACTTGGCGGTGTTACAGATGTGATGGTAAGAAACGAGATAATGGGGGATAATGACAGATCCTGCTGCATGGCACACAGCTACCTTCCGAGTAAATTACAAGTTTTTTGCATGAATAAATGATTTATACTCTGTCATTTTACTATCGTCAAGTTTAATTCCATTCCACAGTTTAATGTTCATAATTCTCCTTTAGAGGTCACTTTGCATTCACATTCGTTTCCTTGTGTGGTTTACAGAGATTAAACGTAGATTCATCTGAACTCTCTTATGGTAGAATTATGAACAAATTTTGATTGCGAGCGAAGGATATGTTATAAACACGTAATAATAAAAGGAAACGAAGGTTCAATTATTGTATGATTTTTCTGATGTTGTACAATGAATTTTATACCATTGCAATATTTCGAGATGTTGTACTCTTGGGTGTAGACTTTGTTTGTGTTCCTGTTGTTACTGTTCTTACGGAAATTGGATATCCAAAAGTAAACGAATTTGCAAGCTCATTCGGAGTAAGTGTTCGTATACACTAAATGCATACCAAGTTTAAAATTGTGTAGGAATGAAAGGTTCATTCTCGACAGAGTATATTCAGCTTCGCGACTGCTAGGAATGAATAAACAATAATAATTCCTGTGATTTATGTACTTGCAGATTATTATAATATCTGAGAGATTGCTGAGAACTTTCCCTACAAATACTAATTATCGGCATTTCAACAGGTCGCTCATGGTCCAACGATGCCAGTGAAGATCCGTTTTAATAGCCGTTTAAACTGCCTCTAATCGTGTTTGCTGAACTCCTCCTCATTCTTGTCCTTTCAACTTTGCTTCGGACGTCAATGGAAATGTTTTTGGCATGTACAAATTTCGATCTTTTTGGATCACATTCGGAAAAATTTTATACAAACACCTGCTGCAAATCACCATTGGAGTTATTTATTCAAGATCTCAGTGTCAGCCCGATGATAAAAGTAATAAATTTATACTTTTATTTGTCCATAATACTGACATTTTCTGATATTTCTCACGTACAATTTAATTAATCGCAGAATGAAATGACGAAGATTTTAATTATTTTGATATAAAAAAAGAATATAAGACGTCGTGATAATTGGAAGATAAATGAGCATCATAAACCTACCAACTCAAGGGGATCCATAAATTTTTTGTCAACACATCTCATAAGCAAAAGAAGATAAGTCTAATTAAACTCTTGGTTGACGTAAGTATCTTTTGTCGCATAAATAACTTTGCCATCCGGAGATGAATCAGATTTTTATGAATAAACGTGCCTTGGAAAATATTATGAATGATAATGACATGAATTAAAATGTCAAAGTATCTCACGCACTTTAATGGGTATGAAAATTAAAAATTTAATGGTCTAAACTACACTGTAGAAGATGTGGGGAGTTTTTCTTCACACTACTCGCGGATTTCATCCCATCATCTTTCCCATTGTTTGGGGGGATTGTTTTTCCGTAAAGAAATGGGGGATTTTTCGACCACTTTGAGGAATTGTTTTGTTTTTTGGGTGTTGAATCCTCCACAAATGGAGGAAAAGTATACCAAATTATGGTAAAAAAATTCCCCATCTGTGGAGAAACTTTGCTGCCATCATTTTCAGGGGGAAAATTCCACAATTATTATTCACAGTGTAGTTCATTTGTATAGTAAAATTCCACCATTTGGATCCAAATTGTTCACGGAATGATGACCAACGTGTGTGGAACGAGATCATTTTCTTGAATGCGGAAAAGGGAGAAATTCGTTCTAGCCGAGTGAGTATATTTGTCTGCCGGACTCGAGAGATTGAAGATAATCCAGGAATCTTAAATATTTTATATAGAAGAATAGATTGTGATACATACGGGAACTTCGCTTCTAAATTCTCTCGCGAACGATGGAATACAGAATTTTTGTAGCAAAAACCACGGTAGTGAGAGAAAAATATACATTGTTCATTCCCATGTAAAAATTCCCCAGTAGAGTGAGGCTGACCCAGGCTCAACGAACATTGGCGGAGCCTTGAAAGGCAATTGTGTCTGAAGAACCTAGCGCAACTTAGGACAACGCTACTAGCACAAGCTCGATGCAAATTCGTCATAAAATCAATGTTGGTGCAAGCAAGCCATGATTAATGCTGACATAAACTTAATTCATCAATTTACAAAGAGAATGATACCTCTCTTGTCAATCCACGTTGGCTCAATATGAATTCTCTACGCTTGACCATCATGCTTGACCCAAGTCGTCAGCTGTGGGAAATCGCTGGAGTTCAACAAGAGTTGTTGGATTTTGTCATAGTCAAATGTTTTGTTACATTCAAAAGCTTCTAATATTGAAAAATATGACTCAACTTGGGGACAGAATTTCACAAAAATGCACTCGATAACGGATCATTTATGAGAAAACCAATATTTTGGAGGATTCGAATAATAGCTTGTGTAGGAGAATAAACATACTTCGAGGAGGGTTGGCTGGATCACCGTTTCACCCGGTATCTGCGCTTGAGTTATCTGTACTTTATGAAAACACTTGTATCAGATATTGATGTTGAGTAGCGATGACCTGAGGGAAAGTAGAGATACGAACATTTGATATTGATCCTCTTAAAATGAAAATAATGTATTCCCAGAGAACACTATTGTGTAATGTTGGCGTCAAACTATCTTCGAGTAAGGTGAAATATATTCACCACTGTTATGAAACGTTCCCTCCTATCGTTCTCAAGCTTTCTCTTATCATCAACTTCGTGTCAACGTAAAGGAAAATCCAATGAATCGATGTTGATTCAAAATTATAGACACACAATAATAGGATAGAAAATGTTTTTATAGCTTCTCTGCCTGTTTAATCCGTTGCCTTTATTCCTTTGTAGTCGCAATATCGTTCGAAAAACGCATTCTCACTCCAAGAAATTCATAGAGTTATTAAAGACACAGAAATAGCGGAATCATTGAACGTCAAGTTTTTCGGCGACCTCTTTACTCTTCTAATTGAAAAAATCAATGATATCGTATTAATCAGTGCAAAAACGAGTGAGATTCAATTACTAAGTTTGCAAAGTTTTGGATCAATATCATTCGATTCGCCATTCATCAACTAGATTCGATGCGCCAAGATAATTACGGCACAAATTCAGAGTTTGTAAATTTCAAGTTTTCAGTTTGTCATTCATTTCATTCTTGAGCCAACATTTTTATTCCTGTGATTTTGTAGATACAAAAAATTATAAGATGATATCACAACAATTTTCTATTCCGCATCCTCCGTTTATTCTTCTTTTTCCAGTCCAATGAATTTATTGATCTCGAATGTTTTCAGAGAAATGAACGTTAAATAATGAGTGCAGAAATAGTTAGTCTTCCTTTTCCTCTCATTATCGATTGTTTCATCTTTTCGTATGATACGTATTTTCGTGGGTTTTGTCAATAACGGGGACAATTGGAATTAGAACAGAACAATCCCTGATACACTGAGGCAACTGTTTTGTTGTGCCTACCCATGCAGGTATTGCCAAGACTGAAAAAAACCCAAGCTTGTCTCAAGGTTGGCAAATGTGTCAGAAACAAACCTCCGTGAGGAACAATTGGCCCAATATTGTTCTATGATTGTCCCGTTGTTCCCAATGGTGCATTTGTTAATATTTTTGAAATGGTCACCACATTTGGTACAAGCTTGGCACAAGTGTAAAAATCGAGCATTCGTTGAGGACAACTGTACCAATATTGCCCATATGAGTGGCGCAATGTTGATAAATATTGACTGAATTTTGAATGTACAATGGCTGAAGACTTGGGGATAACCATCGGGCTAGAGCTGGCCCGATCTTCCTGCCATAATTGATCCTACACACTATAATTCATTTACCAAACATCAACCAATGCTTCTTTGATCGCAGATATGAATGAAAAAAGTAATTGATTCATATTTCAGTTCATGACTTCTGTTCTCCTTCCTTAAAACGATCGTTTTAAGATAATTCATAATTCATGTACGGTATTCTGAGGGAGAAAGTCATGAACTGAAATATGAATCAATTACTTTTTTCATCCGTATCTGCGATCAAAGAAGCATTGGTTGATGCTTGGTGAATGAATTGGACCGGGCCTGGCAAAACCACTGGCCCAAATTTGTCCTGATCTTATCATTCCCAAGCCTGGGCCAAGTTTGGTAAATTTTTCAAGACAAGTCTCGGCAGTTCTTGTGCCAGGCTTGATCCATCATTGGCTCATTGGTCCATACACACATGGGTACTAGAACATTTTTCATTTTTTTTTGACGTAACTGAAAATCTAGTGAGTCTTACCAAAATTTGGCCGCGCTAAGCAAATCATCTTACCAAATCACATTTCATTCTCAAACTAAAAGTGATTTGGTAAAATCTTTTTGGATGGCATAATCAAATTTTGTTCGAACTCACTAAATGTTTAGTTGTACGAACAACAAATTTTGGTTTGACATATATCAACTGAATATTTTCTCTCTGTGTATAGGGAAAGTAACTGTGATGGCTGAAGGAATATAAGAAGGTATCAAAAGCGAGAGAAATACTTTAACAATCGGGAACGAAGTAATGAGACTCAGAAAAGTGTTGGAAGAAGTACAGAAGATACACGATTTCCAAAAGTTCGTTTCATTTCCAAACGGCTGCTTGGTTGTTTCAGAGTTATAAGAATCATGACAGACTAATTAAATTTTGACAACGTGCGATGTTCTTTTACCTTTATAATTCAATAATGAATGATAAATTGCGAGTGGTAATTTTATCAGAGAAATATACAATGTTCTTTCCTTTGTTTCATCAACCACTCCTGTGTAATTCGAAATAAGCATGACGCTGGGAATTAGTTTGAAATGATTAGAGAAAAAGCTTGATTTAGAAATGAAATTTAATATTCGGATTTTATTGATTGAGCCATGAAAAGGATGTTCATTGAAATTTCAAAAAATGAAGAAATTAGGATAAATTCTTAAACATCTGTAATAAGTTATCGCCATATAATCTGTCTGCGTATAATGAGCTGTACTTGGGAGTGATTAATATACATTTAATGAGATTTTCCTCCGCTTTCTCTTAATTCATTATTGGAAGACAGGACGAAATACAAACCGTACTGATATTTCAATTTCATCATTCCATACAGGATAAATTGAACAGCCAAAGGTTTTAACACTGGTTGATAGAGTTTCATCTATATTCGTCTATGGACACCTTCTCGACAATCAGTTGTTGGTGCTAAATCACTCCACATCAATCCTTCCAAAGAAATATGGGGATGATACTGAATATTATATATTCTACTAACATTTTGCAGACTCATTTGAACTATTATCAATCTAAAAGTTCAACTCTGACAAGTGCAGGAGAGTGAAATTTTTGAAAGTATAAATTGACATAAACTTTGAACTGTATTATACAATATCATACTTCATAAAAAACCTATTCCCTCTTGATTGTATTATGATAAAATGATGAACAGGGAAGAAAAAAATTCGTCAGCTGCAACCCTACAGATAGCTCGTTGTGTATATTGACAAATGGAGTTTTCCAAGTGTTGGAACTCCTATTATTTAGCATGTCAGGGTGAAAGATAAATGGTGTTCACCAAACGCTGAAGCCACGTAAACCAAATGGACAGATTGTGAACAAGTTTTTCACTTATACTCCGGAGTTTACCATTGCTGATTCATGAGAGAATTGGGATTGGATACCTTCGATACGATTCCAAGAAATGAGTTTCCAGGTGTACGAATCCAACGTGTTGTAACTTCCGAACGGAAGAACAAAGCCCCACATGCATGAATACTTTTTCTCCCCTTCCGTCTGATCCTTCGCATATTGAGCATCGATTCGTTTTATTCCCAACAAAGACTTCCTATCAACATTGTTGAGTTAATTAAAAATTCCGGAACCATGTCAGTTGCATTGAACTCGATTGAAGATCTAGACACTCGAAAGTATACTTGAGAGACACGAGGTGTAATGAAAAAGTCGTCTGAGAAAAACTGTCGTGAGAAAGGAGAATGAGAAGCGAGGGTAAAAAAGAAAGACATTTCACGAGATTATAGTCCTTGATCCTTCGTCACCTCACCCTGACTCCAAGATCTTACCAAGACTTCAGCTCAGATTTGGACAATGGAGAGAACTTCCATCCACAAAATACGATGTCCGATGGAAATTGTTCACACGGAAAGAAGAAGGATATCGAGTTGATAGTTTTTTCAGAGAGGCCAAAGATTTCATTCAAGAATTCAGGAATGATGAATGTGCGCTTTGTTCGACCGTTGTAACTGCGAACATGAAGAATACGAATAGAGTCCTGCAATATATCCACATGCATGTAAAATTCTCAATGCGATATAACTGAACGTCCAAAACATAGCCAAAGATTGATATTCTCAAGGACTACTTGTCCTTTAGTGGTACCTTAACTTTCGGAGCGATGCCAAGCTTCAAAGATGAGACTGCTTGTTCAGCTCTGATGAAGCAAACTGCAATGCTTACGAAACGTCGAGGGTAAAGTGATATCGAACGTGGTTCTATTTCGAAAACTCGGATTCCCAATTTGGAGTGGAATTACTAGAAACGAGGGAATTTGAGTCTGCGAATCGAATCTTCGTCATAAACTCTTTTATCGGATCATTCAATCCTTGGTAATTTTCCAATGAAGTAAATGGAAGAAGTTCTCGAGCGATATTTGAAGTAGAATTGAAGATCCCGTCAATGATATTCAACGATTCGAACTTCATTCTGAGGAATTATCATTTTTTTCATTTTCGCTATTCGATTTATATTCGATCTACTGAGAAACTCTAAAATAGAACTCCAGATATGCGGTCGAGTGATTTTTCGAACTGTTCACTAGATATAAAAAGAAGCGAACAAGGATATATTCCAAGAAACAGCTGGAAGTTGAGAGAAAAAGATGGAGAAGATGATTAAGGGAAAGACAACAACAAAAAAACAGTAGGAAGAAGATGATCGAGGGAGAGATAGGAAGAATAACGGAATGAATGGATGCATGAAACAGTGGGATGAAGTGAATAGGAAATCAAGGGGAATTTATGAAGAGGAAGTGAAGATGACCGAATGAATGAATGAACGAACGAGTGTATAGAAGGGAAAGAGCGATGTAGGGGAATGATTCAAAGTCCGAGAGACAGTGAAGTTTATTTACGAGCCAAGACACACCTCTCTTCTAAGAACAATACGCAAAATTGTGTAGATTCGATAACAGAATAAGATTAATAATAATGATAATGAATATGATAAATTATAGTGGGAAAATTGTAATATACCTCAAAACATCAACCGAGAGAAATAGAATTACAAAAAGATGTGACAACCATCAAAGAATCTGACGGGGTACGATTCTAGATTGACAACTCTGTATGTTCATTTATTCATTCCTATGTCCTCGGCGTCAATCGATAACGCATTTCATCATCTGATGGACAATGGATCAAGCAAAATAGAAAGAGGTAAATATAAAATTGAATATGCATTTCAACAATAGGATTGTGTATATATGGTATAAACTTGAATGGGAAAGATATTGTGGAGAGATTTGATATGTTTGAATGTAGAGAAATAATTGGAAGAATATTATTTTGTCCCTGAAACGAGTGCATGTGGGATATCAGATTCCTACAAGAATGTGAATCTTGTCACCCAGTATTCAAGTTGACTTATATTCATGATTTTCGAACATCATTGTGTCGATCCAAGTTTTATTGTGCGAAGAATACGGTTGGCCTCGTCTCGTTATGAACAGATAACAAGGAACGAAATCGTGAGTGATTTTTTATAATAGATGATTCACTCAACTATCGATTATCTTTCATATTTTTGAAATTCATCACTCCGAATGGGAAAGTACATTAATGTGAATATACATAGTTCAAAATTTATGATTGAATTCCTAATTCCATGTAATAGAAATGGGAGTTGTTTACTGGAAAATTTTTCCACATTTCAACTCATTGGATTTGGATGAAATTTGAATTACGAGAATATAAATATCAATGCGTGATAGAATGTAGCAAAAATCAGAGGATCCAGTTCCCTGCACTATTGAAAATTTTATGGACAAAATTACAAATACACGTAACAGGAGCAATTTCCAATCACGTCACTGAAAATTTCAGGTACGAAAATATACATGAATGTGTGATATAATATAGTCAATATATGAGAATTCAATCATTTGTAAATGAATTTTCAATTCAAGTACCTAGAATTGGGAATTTCAGTTACAAGTGTCACTGAAAAAGTTATGAAGTTCCAAACAATTTGCAACAGTGTGTAAATGAATCCAGGGCCACGCAACTCCAATGAAAATACTTGGGACGTATTTGCGCGCCCTCTCCAAGGTTGACTTCCATGCGAACTAAAAATCAAAATGGCGGCTTGATATAGCGACCTAACCTAAAGATTATTCTGATTTTGAAATATGAATAATATTTCCACAATAAAGTCTCGTATGACAATGAGAAAATTCTAAAGCCAAATTATATATCAACACATACCATTTATTTTTAGAATTGTTTTCCACACTTTATTGTTGAATTACTATTGATGTTTCAAAATCCAAATTGAACAGCATTATTTTGTAGGTTACCTCGATCCGATACGATTGAAGCGCCACCGTGCTAGTTAACTTGTCCCTAATTAAAATTTGGTTCGGGGTCATCCTCTAGAGTTGAAGCCCCCTGAATGAATCCTCAATTCAATTATTAGGAATCGAGGAATCTTTAACAGTGTATTATTTTGAAAGAACCGAAAGGTTCACTTCATTTATAGGAATTATCATTTAGGGCTATTTTATGAAACTTACTGTCCCAGTAAAAAATCTGGAATAGGAAAGAATAGGAATTTCCTATTCTTTTCAATTCTTTCCAATTCAAATTCTCCAAAAAAAGAATGTATATGAATAGAAAAGAATTGAAATATTTATATTTCAATATCATGTATGAATTCCAGTTGCTATTTTGTATTGAATTCTCCTAATAGGAATGAAAATCTTTTATTCAATATCGTACAGGTAATTCATTGACTATACAGAAGTTGTCATTCTAAATTGTAATTTAAAAATTGAATTTGAATTCCAGATTTGGAATACGATTTGACTGTAGAATAGGTTAGAATGGAGGTGAATAGAATTTCTGCAAAATCAATTCCATAACTCCGAAATCCGAATTCAAATTCTTGAATTTCTATCCGATATTTTTTGCTGGGGTGAACCTTGGGGGGATATACCGTCGGCCACATGATACCAGGTAACATGTCTGCTCTGTCTTCAGACAGAGTTTTGGAGTCTTGAAGAAAGATAAACTAAAAAAAAAGCGAAACTGGGTTAATTATAATAATTAAAATGCTGATGAAAAATTTTGGGGAGCAAAGTTTATTGTTTTCTTTTGACAGAAAAAGAAATATAATAGTTGAACAGTAATAGATAAATCAGTAATATCAACCAAAACGCTAAGGAAGAACAACAGCAATGAAGCGTAAGAAGTTTATGACGTGTGACGTTTCAGTTCTTTTTAAATCTGTGAATTGGCAAAATTTGTTATGTTTCAACATGGCACACTTTTTTTCAGTATAATGATGGTATCAATTGCAGAATATTTCATTCCGTAATATTTTTCTGTGTTGGTTTCTGACATTGTTGAATTTAACAGTGTGAAAAATCTGTCGAAATAAACAACCCTTCCATCAAAGTGCATCAGATCTTTGTTTACGTTGGTTTGGAACTGTAAAATGGGATTACTCCGACTTTGAGGGTAACTTTGACTTTGGCTCTAAATGGAACGCCCAACTGCGGTTCAAATATGTACGCCATCACACATATTTAACCCGACTGGAAATTCAGTCACATCTGATCGGGATAACCCGGTCTTTGATTAGGACCCAGCCATGTCCTGATCAGGTCCTAATCAAACGTCGGGTTAACCGGATTGAATTTCTAGTCCGGAAGGTGTATTCTGGCATTTGGTTACAGTAGGTCCAAGGACTCATTTTGTTCGAGGCGCCTTCCCCTAGCTTTTGTTTTCTGGAGTGGCACCTGGAGCTACAAGGGTGCATCTCCTCCCACACCCCAGTGAGGAGCCTGTTCGGCGTTCTGTTGGTAAAGGCGGGACCTTTCTAAACCTTACCATGCTAAGCAAGTGAAATACCTGAGCTGTACAACGCGTGGTTTACACACTGGGAGCTGGACCCTCCTCATACGGCATGGGAACTATCAACCACTGTGTCACACAGGTCTTACGTTCAAACTTGGGAAAACCCCCATTCTTAAGTATTGATTTTCGAAGAAATCAGTCGTATCATTGAACAAGATATGCACTCAGAGAAAAATCTTGTTCGCACAAGCAGGCGACGTAGTTATTTTTGACTTTCACGTGATCTTGTCTGGTTCTTCTGATCATCATAACGAGATTTCAGGTCACAGTAACCATAAGTCCTCAACCATGCTTTTTTCTCAGTGGGTTGTCGCTGAAAGAAAGCACCACCTTAGCCATTTGACCAGTGCACGTATGACCCGCGGGTAAGTGTTTCTCAGCGGTGATCACGTCGAAGTGAGGTGTCAGCTCCCAATCGACCCCTTTTGGGGAAGGGCTCAATGGAAATGGAGCAAACCCAGACGGTCGTCAACAGTTGCCCGATTTGCACCACGTTGGGAAGGGAATAGGCACCGTGGTGGGAAATCATAATATGAGCAAAGCTACCTGCAACTACATCCGAAGCCATCGTCCGGTATTTCCTCGAGGAGCCTTTGCGACGCCAAAGCAGCCCGACACCAAGGCCGTCTTTCAGAAACTCCGCCACGCCAGACCCCCAGCGCGGAGGCTTACTCAAGGTTTCCCGTGGCGTAGGACGGCCAGAGATTCGCGCTTCACATCAGTAAAGGACTGTCAAAGTGACCCCGTTTTACAGTACCGACTTCGGGTTAAAGATCAAAGCTTGCTTCGAAACATTGTGCCGTTGATAATAATCCAGCATTGGTGTTGAACTGGTCAACAATGGTCAGTTTCATTGTTGAACTATTATCGATTCGAAATAAAATCAAGTGGGTCCAATACCGGATCGCAATCGACAGACATTCGTTAATGCCGCCCTTAACCTAAAACTATATCGGATTAAAGAGTTGAATTGTATGAACTAAACTACTGGTTGTTCAAGCAGAGTTTGGCTACTAAAATTTTCATTCTTTATTCAATGGATTCCACTGAATTTTCAGCCATGACAATTGAAAAAATATCTCAGTGTACCGTAAATGTGGGGGAGGTCATAGACTGTTATACAGAGATCAACCAAAAATGACTAAAATTGCAATTGTGATGATATGATTGGAAAAGAAAATTTGGATTTAGCGGTTAGCAGTGTCGACGAACTCCTTAATATCTCAATTATCATACTTACGATTACATATCAATGCAATTAACATATTAATTTAGATTTTCGGCTTACATTTTCAGCTGATGCTTGTCGGTCGGTTAATTACATTGATTTGTGATGAATTCCAAGTTTTCTTCGAAACCGATAGTCACAATTTCAATTTTAGTCATCTTCGGTACAAAATTTCGGTCGATCTCCACCGTTATCTAACAACTCTGAACTCTTCGGAAGGAGTTGTTCAGGGATATCAAAGTCGAGTGTCGATACCGAGGGTGAAAAAGAGACAAGTGTGACAAGTTACCGAGATTGATAACATTTGAAAAAGCGAATGAGCGGAATGAGATTTGAGAAATGCGGTGGAAGGATGACAAGTCGGAACTTGCATCAAATTGTCGTGTCCGTGAAAGATAAGAGAAGAATATTAAAAGTGTCAAAGGATGTGAAACAATTGAAATTACGGATACTAAGACTGAAAAACTAAGACTGTCATGAGGATTTTGTCATAAAAATGCATCACGGAACCGATGTTTCACAGTTTCGATTCGAAAGATGCTTTAAAAATTACCATCACCTGGTTGTTCAATGGTACTGCGCCAGTATGGAGCTAAGTTTGAATTCCCACGTGAGGTGACAATGAAACGATGGGTTAGAACAGACGTAATTTATTTACTCATTCAATTGCTGTACCTGATACTCAAAACATCATCAAGAACAGAAAAATGATTTTATCGATTCATGCCCTGATTTTTCGTTCCGATACAAAACACCTCTTTCCCTTTTCATTTCTATTATAGAATAATTCTCTTCATTTTCACAGGACGTATAATTACAATTCCAAAGTGCCGTATGCTTTGGAAACAACCTCAACAAACAGAAATTCTATGGATGCAAATGCTATGACTTCCATAGGTTGAATTATTAATTCAAATAAGACTGTACAAGTGGTAATTCACCTGAAACATTGTACAATGGGTCTTTATTTTTTACCGTAATATCACGCTTGAGGCAAAATTTCCACGAATGTTCATGAATTTCTCGAAAATGGTGTGGACAATCATAATAACCCATTATGAACAGTGCTTTGTACGCTTAAGAAACTTTTCAAAAGATACAGGATTTGAAAATGCAAATAACAATTGCCTTTATGATTCTGCACTTATGAAGGGTGAACTGTTCATTCAGTTTGAATTTCAAATTCAAATAATTTTCAAGAGGGTGAGGTGATTTTTATTTTCATCACTTCCGATTCGTTTATGTGGGAATCGCATCGGGATTCATTGTTTTTCACATTATTGGTTTCAATCATATTTCTATCGCAACAGGTCATCTGGATCAGATGAAGATAACAGGATTGCGAATAAATAAGGAAATATGAATATATCTATAGAGAGACATTATTTTCGTCAAGAAAGGAGAGAATTTGAGAAATACATATTGAAGTACAATGTACATGTATCGAAGGTGATACCAGCGAACCCTGGAGATAAAACCCGAGCTAAATCTTTTCTGACAAAATTATTCGAAAACAAAGCAATGAAATGAAAATATCGCTCTGTACAGACCATCTTTATTGATTGAAAAAGCTCTGTACAGCGCGATATTTTGAGTTTATTGCTCCATTTTCGCATAATTTGTCAGAATAGTTTTGGTTCTGGCTTTTTCTAACCAATTGTTTTGGTTGCATGTTCAGGGGTTGCTGTGAAGAGACTTTTTGCCTAGTTCCTATGTAGCACGTAGGTTCTAGGAAGCTGTTGATTAGCCACAGATATATTTAGTACAGCAAATTATATTACATGCCACGTTCGAAGAATACTCTTTTCACCCCGAAGTATTTAGCAGCTGTACCACATTCATTTTACATGAATGTTCTTTGAAAGTTACAGAAAGTTTGTAACTTCCTGTGCTACTTAGGTTTCCATTTCGCAAATAATTCCCGACTCCTCAGATCTTCTTCCTTTCCCATTCCTAAAGCTATGAGTGCGTTCGTTTATGGCAAGTCACCATATAAACAGGAAGATCGTGAGAGTTCATTTTTTTGTTTCTTCTATGTCCACGTTCAATGTTTGTCAAATATCAGGTTTATGCCGAAGGCAAATATCCAATGGTTGGTTCCAGGTTAGCAAAGTGGTCCATCAGCAGCGTCTAAACCACCTTCATCATCTTACCATCGCCACACGAGAATGGCAGTGATAGAATTGTTGGATTGATAATGATTTTCACGTTATTAGATATCTATACTTATATGAATGGTAACCATTTCCACGTACGTGCACATCGCTGTACTTTTCCATGGCATGTGTAACCGATATCACGAAGTTGTCGCTCAACTACTATTTTTAAACGTAACCATTACATTCCAGTCCTCTCAGTGCAGATGATTACTCCACAAATAAATCAGCATGTTACTGAAGTTCAGATCTGAGGAATCCTTGTAAGTTGTCAGTGAGTCAATTCTCAATAACCTCCACAATTTTCTAAACTCCAAGAGTGGTCAAGTTATAAATGGTAAAAGGACAATGCAATGGTTGTTATTTTTACAGCAATCAATCGCAGTGTTCAATAGCAGTACAGGGCCGAATTAATTATATTGATATTTACTAATAAATATGATAATTGTAATATTAGAGAGTTCGTTCACACTTCCAACCCCCAATTCCAAGTTTTATTGGTACCAAACAGTCTCAACTTCAATTTTAGTCATTTTTGGTAAAAATTTTCAGTAGATCTCTACAAGTATTGTACCACACACATCACTAGTGAATAAATTCTGACCAAAAGTGTAAATTTCGTGCCATCGAACTAATTGAATGTTCAATACTCCTTCGAAAATGTAACTAAAATTACTCTGGGGAATGACAGGATTTAAGTATTCATATTCGTTCAAGCTTATGGAGATCAAACATTCATGATAAAATTGTTTTTATCATCAAAACTGAACATCAATTACCCGAGGAAGCGGTGAATGCGTCAGATGATACATCAATTAAAATATTCACCTGTGAACGAGTGTAAAATAAGAGCGTTGAAACAACAAAGTTCAGCGAATGATTGGTAATTTATTAATTCCGTCAATGTTGGCTGGCCAACGCTAATTGTATTGACTTATCGAGCGATGAAACTGTATCCAAATTATAATGACGGATTTTGATTATCTCCATCCTCTCGCATTTTCATGGACAAAAATGCCATTAAAGTTATAGAGGCTTCCAAATGGATCACTGATCACCAATTTGATTCTCCTCCGAATTATTTATACAAGTTGCGCGACATGTGTCAAGATATTCAGTTTGAAAATAATCAATTCAAAGAGGTATCGATTAAACAATTATAGATGCAGTATAGATGAAGTACATATAAAATATATATTGTCTCGAGATAATCAAATATCTCAAAACTGAAATAATATATGATCTCGTGTACAAGAAGCGAACTATACTCAACATCTGCGAAGGTGAATGAATACAGCGAGGAATGTGGATTTGAATTTATGTGATCCAAACTGGCAGATTGATGTGCTGTTTTGAATAAATTGATATCCGAATAAAAATAGACTATTGGTTCCAGGGTGGCGTCACGGAACTCGAGATTAGGCGATGCTTGACAGAAGGATCGTGCAACTGTGAAATTATAACATAATTTCATGCCCCACCAATCCTTCTTTTAACATAGACCTAGCATTAGTGAAACCGAGGACCAAGTTTGGACCAAAACTGACAGTCACAGCCTAGATTGTGTCTACACGGAAAGACCGGGTCTATTAATATTTAGAAAGAATTTATCAATGTTCAGAAGAATGACTATCAATTTAGGGAAAAAGAGGATCGCTGAAAAATATTCGTAGTGAGTCTATCAAAAATTCGTAGTCAAAATATTAACAGTTGATAGTTTCATTGGTATTTTTCACAGTGAAACTATAAATTGTTGATACATTGACTACGAATTTTTAGTAGACTCCCTACGAATATTTTCCAGCGATTCTCGTTTTTCCCAAACTGGCAGAGTGTAGGGACATTCCCTGGTAAAAAAGACCCCTTGAATCCTATTAGGAGAAAAATAAGTAATAGGAAATAAGGTGTGCTCTTGTCATTCCCCCCTTATTCCCTATTAACATTTTTGATGTGCAAAATAATTAAAATTCAATAAGAAAATGTGTGGAAGATCATTAAATCCCAATATTTTCTTCATCACCCAGTCTTGAGAGTAAAAATGATGATCAAATAGATTCAAAGGGGAATGCACTTGAACCTCATCACACTTACACTCGAATAACTTTTTCATCAATATTTTTTCAAAAGTGTTGTACTTTGAATCAATTCAATGGCCACTTGAAATAGATTTTCAAATATCTCGTGTCATCCCACGAAATAAAGGTTCGCTATTACAGTTCAATACTGCAATAAAAACCTATCATTTGAAATTAATGAATCAATAGCTACTTGGGCCCCTTCGTAATCCTGAGAACTATCATTTTCTAACGCATGTATTGTAAAAGAAGTCACATCTTGTAATCGAAGGGAGGAGGTGTCGGTTGTTTCCATCCGTTTCTATGGTACCGTGACTCTTGGAAATGAGTATAATCCTTCAGAATGTTTATATCCTTAATAAAGTTAGTCCCACAGAAATGGATGAAAACAAACAAGAACTTTTTCCGCAGTTCTCGAGATGGCACTTTTGACAATTCATGTGTCAAAATGAAAATAATGAATCCAGGAATTATGAAAGGGTCTGAATGACCATCACTCACTGAAATTTAAATGATGGTTTCTTATCGCAGTTTTAAAGTGCAAAATTGGATCTTGATTTTTTGATAATTTCTTTGTATCATTGGATACACATTGTATTTCCATTGAAATCGTCAAATTCATATTTCATAGAGAGAGGTTGAGTGATGAAATGGTGACTAATGGGATTCAATGAGCTCCCACATATTCTTCTATTGAATTTCAAACATTTGATTTTGATGAAGGTAATAGGAAACAATGAGGTAATTGACAAAAGCACACCTTATTTCCCATCACCTAATTTTTTTCTGACAGGATTTAAGGGTTTCCTTTACCAGGGTTGTCAATGTTTGGCTCAACACTTATCAATTTTATCTAGTCTGTATGGTAGCAAAGATTGGCGATACCTTGTCTCAAACTACAATGAATACTGGCACAATCGTAGATTGACGTAACCAATCCCTTAATCACCAATGATGGTGAATTATGTTGCTATGTTCTGATCAGAATCAAAGGCGGCGAAACGCAACTCCGACAGGTGTGGGTGGAGTTCAATTGAAAAGCAATGAACGGCAGAGGGGAGGTAGGAATAAAAGAATTGAAATTTATAATCCAATTCCATTAGAAAAGTGGTTGCTCTTTTGTATTGAGCTTGTTCTATCGACAGCGAATGATTGATAGACAAATTTATTGCAAACTCGTTCAAAACATTTTGTTCTAACAAGCTTGAAAGATAATTTATTTCCAAATTTCGAAAATTGAACAATTCAGCAATGATGGAGTGTTTCCTATTATTGACCTATTATTCTAGCATTCATATTCTAGGATTCATATATTTTCCACTCAGTTGAATGATATTTTTCGAATTATCTTTCACGGGCATCAATCGCATAGGGGAAAAGTGTCCAAAATGATCCCTCGAGGTAAAATGATCCCCCGTTATTCTGACGATCCTAGTAACGCTATCTATCCAAATTTTTCACAAACTTGTTCTTCATGATGTCCCATAGCTGATTTTGTAACCTCTGCGGTCATAAGACGACGTGGTATTATTCTAGAAAATATAATACAAAATTACGACTTTTGATGTGAGGTAAGATCAAATTTGACTGTTGTTCACTATTTTCTAGGATACCTCACAGTACAGTCTGTTTTATGTATGGATTGAGACATCATTCAACTATACTTTGACCTGTATCTAATAATTCATTGTGCATGCATTGAGGGGATCATCGAGGGGATCCCAAGGAATGAAATGTGTAGTTGAAAGATTGGTCTAAGCAATACCATTGCAAGTTGATCCAAAAACACTTTTCTTGGTACATAAAATTCAAGTATGCCTGAAGAGGATCATTTTGGACACTTTTCCCCTACATTGAAATTCCACACAATCATCAAGGATAAAACAGGAGCGACGAACTGACTTCAGATTTTGATTTCGCCGAAGCAAGCTGAATTTCATCTCGAAGTGATGGTAGAAATCACTTACCAGCTGTTACAGACTTCATTACGTAATCTGCGGCTTGTACTATTCTCGATCATACATAATACACTAGACTGTACCATCTGCACACATCCTGAATTCGACAAACGTATTGTCGCGAAACTGAATTATAGTCTCCCGTCCGTACCAATTCCTTGGGCGAAATTTCCATTCCCACACGAAAATCGGATTCTAAGTTGACAAATAATCCTTTCGATTAACGATACTTCACTCATGAAATATGAAAATTCAGTTGGATTGATTTGGGATTGAATCGTATATCCCAAACGACATGGTTTAATCCTTTGCGAGATACGGATGAAAATTTACGGTTGATCCACGTTTTTGTTCACAGCGTCAGCTCGATTCTTTTTCTCTCTGCCATATTTTGTGGGAAAAGGATTACCTTGTGACCGGTTGGAAGAAATATAAGGAGAAAAAAGCAATGCGCTTTCGATTAAAATAGCCACCATTATGTGAAGAAAACAAACGTTATAACTGCGCTCAAGTGTATCTATCGACTTTACGTGTTCAAGTGACGTGGTGCAAACGTTTGTTCTTTATAGTGTACTATATACGTTTATGGAAAAGAGTGATAAGAGGGATAATCGATAATTACTCTTTCATCCGTGTATTACGATGTGAGGTCGACTGCTTTACATACGCTCGAGTTCCAATGGATACATGTGCTTTGGTGATTCATTTCCAAACGTTTGATCCTCGCACGGGTACGAACGATATATCCGATGTTGAAGAGTTCGAACTGACCATAATTCTGATTGATCCGTGTCATTAAATCGGAAATGAGGTTTTCTTTGTTCTTATGCAATAATTTAGTTTTTGATCGAATTTAGTACATCGATTTATAGCGCGATAATAGTTGTAATCATTGATGTGGTGTAAGTGAACTTTACGCATCCACCAAGGGAAAATCATGAATATAATTATCTCAGTACTACACGAATTATATACACAAAAGTAGAGGAGCGAATAGAAGAAATCTTTATGGATTTTCATTTTCCATTTCAATTTTCTTCATAGTTGTCATTTGACAAATAATTTAAAACCTGCTTCTGAAAAACATCCTAGCAATGATCAATCTGCGTTTATCGCAAAATTCCATTCCCTCTTGCCTTTGTCATTTTTCATTTTCCAATCCATAATCCTAAATCAAATTTTTTTTCTCATCTCTCGCAACCGCCGTACCTCAAACTTTCAACATCGTCAGATTTCCTTTTTCTCCTCCTTCCCCTCCTTCAACGTATCTTTGAGTTTCCTTCATATCTTGGCGTTCTTTTTTACTCTTTTATCATTTTCTCTCAACTTAGATATGTACACTCATATAAAGGAAATCAAAGATAATAAATTCAATATCTCATGTATCAGGAGAACGGTCTCATCTACGTCTTCGTGAATTCGTTGAAAAACGATGGGTGGAATCGATGGAGACAGTCAATTGCGTATGCAAAGAGAGAGAGAGAGAGAAAGAGAGAGACAGATCGAATAACAAAAATCAGTATCTCAATGGATAAAAAGGCTGACTCTAATGGAGTATGAATTTTCTGATGTGTAAGGGATAAAAGCTTCACAGGAGTGATCGTGTTCATTCGAGAAATGATTTACAGTTTCAAAAATGTTTCTGCATGTTGAATGTTGAATTCAAAAAACATTAATTCGATTCTTATGAAATGGTTTCCATGAATTTTGAATCATTCTCTCTGCGAAGTGAAGTTCTTTTTACGAAACCACATCAAAGGATTTAGAGAATACACAATGTGAAAGGAGGAATTTTAGCATTGAAGAAGACAAAGTATTTGATCGTTCTCAGATGATAATAATTCACGTGTGCTTCCAAATCGATTGGTTTTTGATATCAGTGCGGACAAATTTAGTATACGTGCGGATAAAAAGGAAATTCCTGTTCACATAGGCTTTATACCGAAATAGAAGATAAACGTTCCTGTTTGAAGCTTGCCATAAAGCTTGGTTGCTTTGCATCAAACGTACGAAGAGGCATAAGGGAAAAAAAAGCTGTACACATACGTTTCTAATTTCAAACATTCATCGTGCTTGCGTATTCAAAATCAACTACGCAATGAGGAATTCAGGAATTTTCATTTACGCAATGGATATTATACATGATTGTATAATTCAATGACTTGATAGTTCCTTCTTGACACTTTAATGGTCTCATCAACTCACATTCATATACAGTCATGGCATTATGAGCTGAATTTAGAACGCACAGAGAGGAAATTGCTGTAATTATAGGGACAGCATTAAATTGCTGTAAAATATACCGAAATCCCTGTTCAATCAACCGAAGTCTCCGACAAAAATGAAAATTTGCTGCAGTGGTCACATAAATTGCGATAAATCTAATACATTTGCAGTATAAATTACAACAATTCAATGTTATCCCTATATTTATCGGACCTGTGCGACTCTTGATCTTTGATAAATCATTGAGGAGAATGATTACCACAAAATCTTCCCATCTATTGTAAAAGTGCAATTCGTTCGAAAATCTGGAAAAATATCAAACACTCTGCTCTACTTTTTACGGAAAATGAAACATTGAAGAAATTATTCAAGAAACCGTAACCTCATGTTATGAGCTTGACTCGTGTTATGTTGACCCTTGATAAGCATAGAATCTATCCCATCACTACAATCCAGCCAGCAAGGTGCTTCCAAATTCACGTTTTCGCTACTAGTAGTGCTAGCAACGGTAGCAACGTAGTAGCTTCTCCATTGCCTTGAGACTGCATGCTACCATGGCACATATATGTTTCAATTTATAACGCAGCAGTGCCTCAGCGCTACCAGCATCATCATCAGGGAGCACTACCAAGTGGTGCTCATCGTAAAATACTGCCAATTCGCTTCTATTTTCACACATAAATTAAGGAACTTTGGGATGCATAAGTGAATAGTAGCATCGCGCTGCCTTGATTTTGTTGGCTGGGAAACTAGATTTCAATGATCAGTCAAGCACCTTGATCTTAATCATACTTGCTGGACTGTACTGCGATTCCACCTTTCGTGTTTTCTTATCATCATTCGAATTAGGTTTCAATTCCTATCCGACGCTTGAATTTAACGAAATGAGGCATTGTAAAGAATTCCAAACCACATTCGATATTCATATCGCTGACTTGATCGATGATTTTGAGCTTGTTTATTCAGATTCGAAGGGGCCCCATAATCTTTTATAAATTTTTGTCAGTTGTTTTCGAGTTAATAATTTTTGTATGCACACGCTCATTTCTGAGAACCTGAGAAAATTCTGAAAAATACTTTGATCGATACTAAACATCCCCTTACTCCAAAAGGAGTGGGTTCAATTGTTCATTTATTGTTTATTTTTTCAATTTTTCCTCTATTTTTACATGCATGAATTTTCTTTTTTAATCAATCACATCTCCATGATATCCACACGAAGGTGAATTACATAATAAACAATGATAAGAACATATCATCGATAGAGTTATTGTCACGAAAAATCGCAATAAACGGAGATATCACTTGTTTTCGAGGTAGAATGACTAAACCATTTCTACTTGAGTGGGTCAGACAAATATATCAACTTAATTTCGCTATATCCATAACTACTGTGATGAAAAAGTAAGGTGAAATTGTCATTTAAAACTCCCGGGCATTAGGAAGGCGGGTAAATTTTTTTCCTAGGTTGGTAGGACTGTCTTTAACATTTGCCAAGCGTCTATTTGTCAAAAGGCTGAATTATCTCCGAGTTACACGTGTTTTTGTAAATAATCAAAAGTGAAGTTTTCGATTTTTACAATGGATGATTTTGTTCAGCAAAGAACTTGCATCAAATTTTATTTGCGGAACGAATATTCTTGTGTTAACATGTTGAAGATGTCGCGGAAGGTCTTTGGTGATTAAACTATGGCACAAAAAACCGTTTATAAGTGGTACAACGAGTTCAAAGCGGGCCGAGAGTGCGTTGAAGACGAACCGCGCTCTGGACGACCATCAACGTCTACCGACGAGGACCACGTCCAAAACATCAAAGATTTGGTGCTTGAAAATCGTCGATTGACAATTAGAGACCTCGCTGATAGTGTTGGAATATCATTTGGCTCAGCCCAAATCATTTTGAAGGATGATTTGTGTCTCAAACGCGTCAAGTCTCGATTGGTGCCAAAATCGCTCAATTTTTCGGAAAAAAAGCGTCGCGTTGGTGTGTGTGAAACTTTGCTTTCTGACTATCGGGACCACTTGAAAAGCATCATTACTGGATACGAGACTTGGATTCACGCATACGACCCTGAAACCACCGACCAATCCAGCGAATATCGTGCAAAAGGTGAAGCAAGACCGAAAAAACCACGGCAAAGTCGATCGAAAATGAAAGTTAGGTTGAGAGTTTTCTTTGATTATCGTGGTGTGGTGCACTATGAATTCCTTCCGCCGGGTCAAACTGTCAACAAAGAATATTATTTGAGCGTTATGCGTCGTTTGCGTGAAGCTATTCGTCTGAAACGGCTGGAATTATGGGCGAACAACTGTTGGTTCCTTCATCACGATAATGCACTGGCTCACACTGCATTGGTTCTTCGCGACTTTTTTTGCCAAAAACTCGATTCATATCATTCCACAACCACCGTATTCGCCTCCGTGCGACTTCTGGCTATTCAGCAAACTCAGAAGACCAATGCGGGAACGCCGTTTTGACACGATTGAGGAGATAGAAACTGGATCGAAGAAGGTCTTCAAGGCTATACCGAAAGAAGACTATTCCCACTGTTTCGGGGACTGGAAAAAGCGTTGGCAAAAGTACGTTCTATCGGACGGGGATTACTTTGAAGGGGATGAAATTGATTCGGGAGAATAAATGAAGAATTTACATTCCATAAACAAATCCACCTTACTTTTTGATCACAGTAGTACGTCGTATTTGAGTATACGAATCTTTTTTCCTCACTGCACGAATACTGATGAGTGGTTTTTTCATTTGAAATATTGTAGTTCAAAATATTTTTGAATGTTCCGTACACGGAAAAAAATTTACTGTCGCTGCAACAGGAGGCAGCCATGTTGCAGCAACAGGAAAAAATCCTGTTGCAGCAACAGGAGTAGTTTTTTAGCTACAGCAATGTTACAAAATCCTTCATTATGGGATAAATTATAGGCTTTATAAAATGAATAAAATACTAAGCTTTTATTTACTTTTCTTATGACTTTATTAAACTCTCAAATGTTCCAATATTGAATCACAGTAAATGTCTTGTTGCAATGTCATCTAATCCTTTTTTTTTCTCACAAGAAGACAAGGCCCAACATGAGGTAACAGGTTTTGTTTTCTCATATAATTGCCATTATTATCAATTCGAACATTCCACGCATGGTAATGTTGATCAAATGCCACAGTAGATATATAATTCAAAACAAAGTACCAATATCTACTACTACTACAGTATCTAATTGATATCTATATCTATTATAGTCGATGTATTTCAAAGCCTGGACATCGGATATTTTAGTATTAGGGAAGTATTTCATTTTGTCTTCGTCACATTCTTCGCATTTTTCTTTGATAATATTATTTTCAAAGTTTTTGGAAATCGATACATAAATTATTTTTCATTGGTCTCGAATAGCTATAGTGACTAATAAATTTTTGGTAGAAGATGTCGTCACTGCAGGCATTCTTATATCTTTATTTTTTGACTCACATCTCATACACCAAAAGTGAACTAAAGGTCCATTTTGAAGCATAAGTTCGTCGTAATGAGTCATAAGGTGCGATTTAAAGGTTAAATTTACTATTAAGACGCAACAAAAGTAGTAATCCTGTTGCAGCAACAGTAAATTTTTTTCCGGGTATATATATACTTCCATTCATGTACTGATTTCACAATTTATGTGTGTTGTAGGTGTTTTTTTTTACATATACATATATACATGCTCTGAGCACCACATCAATTTTATCCATCCTACATTTACAATAACCTTCGACGAGTTTTGACGATGTCAATTTTTGTAATCAGGGACCAAACCTCATTTTTCCAACAAAATTCAGTGGAATCTTTTGTCTAAACTCGTTCGTACCTGCTGTCAAGTTCGAGCGCTGGTTTTCAATGATTGGATGAAAATATTCCAATCCATACCAGAAACTGTGAAAAACTGGGAAAAAATTGTGTATAGCATGTGAGTGAAACGTGTGATGGTCTAGAAATGAAAACGCAATCGCATATATGCACGTACATATATGTGTCTTTCCATCAGAAAATTGAATTCATATTCATGAAAAGATTTCGAGCCGCACGTTTTGGAACCAATATACCTGATGAATACAGGAAGATTCGAATAACTCCGAAAGAAATTTATTTGCAGTTTGAACGAATTTCTGGTTTCATCTTACTTTCATAACATCGACTGTAGTGCTTCTCGAAACGAGGAATATACGTCCTTATGAATACAGCGAATGACTTGACTTTTGAATATAAGTGTGTACGTTTTTCCTAGTCTGCGGTGTTTAGTGTTATTTTATATCATTTATACGTGATAAGCAGCGTCTGGTATTCATCATCTTTAATGAAAATTTTTTCAAATACGAGCTACATTCAAAGTTCCTCAACAGGAGAAGAAACACTTCATGAATATCCATACGTTTGGACGGACCGTTCGAACATTGATTAATCGATGATGATAATTTTTTCGAAAGATTTCATTTTATAAATACACGAAAATAATATTACCTCATGCATTGCGGTGTGAGAATCGTACCGGAAGATTGTATCTGCACAATTAATCTATTCGAATTGTAAAATCGTAAATTGTGCTGTTCCTTCTTGTTTCAATGACGTCAGATATTCACGTCGCAGTGTTTATTATTCAACCTCAAACTGTTATCGTTATTTTTGTGAAGATTTTTCAAATTTCAATAATTGAATGATACTTCATTCCATGGTACTATTTTTTCTTTGGAGAACCGGAGACGTATACTAAATGCAGAGGTGTTCTTAAATCCAGTCGAACGCAAGATTTGAGGCATTGACATTTGTTTTTTTAGCAATATCACAGATCAGAATACAAATTGAAAGTTCAACCTCCCGTATATAAAAAAAAGGTTATAACAGGAATATACATCTCAAATATTTGAGAATTCTTATGCCTATTCAAGTATGGTTCCGTGTTACGATTTCAACATCATATGATCTATAAAATAATATTCTTCCTGTGTAAAATTCATTTCCGAGTCATAACATACAAAATGAATGAGAAGAATTATTCATCATTCAAATTTATTAAACAAAAACACTATCCAAATATCATACTCACTCCAAAAGAATGATCAAGAACTCTTTTCAAATGCTTTTGGAGAGCGCATGTGCTGTTTAGGTGAATCCATGTTTGAGAGATGTTGAGAGACCACGGGTAATGTAGTTCCAGATACCGCATTCTAAAGTCGTTTAATAAACACAAATGTTGATGACCATCGAATAACCGTAATGATATTCTCCATAGAGCGATCAAATTTACCCTTCTCTAAATCTGTCAATACGTCTCATTCAGTCGCGAAAACACGTATAACGCTTGCAATCCTATTAATACTCGAGATGTAATTCCTCGTATATCCTTGTACGCTTATTCAATGGAGGAAACTAACTCGCAGCTAGTTCCTCTTTACATAGTTGCACAAACACTCTAGGATTTAGGTTGGATTCATGCATACATTTGTGTCTTGACAACAGAGACAATCTTGTGAAGAGTAATGTTGATGCGAAAATGTGTTACATTCATTTTCTCTGATAAGGCTTTGCATATTCTGCGATTTCACTTTGAATCGCTGTGAATGTATGAATCTATTTAAGTGTCTGGAAAACATCTCCCTCTTTTTATCGTGGCAGTTAATTCAATTCGTCAAGTGTATTTCAGAATGAATATGCAGACAATTTTGTGAATATTATATGAATCTCAAAATTCCTTGAAAATCTGATAGCTGAAAGACAGTCTGTCTAAAAATAGCGCGAAGAAGTGCTTCGTACATCATTCCAAAGGGGAAAACGGGTACAGAAATGAAAGTTTTCACTCCTAAATACTCGAACTACATTTTCATATTCTTATTCAACAAATGAAGTTTCAAGGAATTTCATTTGGAGATCGTTAGATCCTTCTTATCTAACTACAACCCTTTTAGTGGGACAGCAACGATTAGGGGAGACAGGAGATAAAGAAACTGCTGGTCTTTCCGAGCCTCGGTTAAGTTGTGGAAAGAAGGTGATTAATGAAGAGAAGAAACGAGTCACAAAATTTGATAAAACTTTACGATTCGATGCATTGGCATTTGGCAAAAAATATCTCTTCCGCAGATCCTTCTCTGTTCTACGAATCCTTGAAAATTGTGTGTGAAAGGTGCCGTCGTATTGAAGCGGTAGGTGAAATTTGCTTGGTTCATATGGATACAAATCCCTTCTTGACATAAATAATGTACACATTCATTCTTTTATCCGAACTTCGTACGTGCTTATTTGAGTTACCATATTTGTTGGAAGAAATGTCACGGAATATATGTTGTACTTTTAGGAATACAAAGTAGAATGCACAAGAAAAATGGGAATATCGATATGTACATATATGTATGCATATATATATATACATATACGAGAAAACTCGTACGTTCAATCAACATACCTCACCTTCCGAAGAACGCATCTGTAATACTGATATTGAAGATCAACGACACATGGATTCGATACGTCAACACTCGTTGAATATGTTTTACGATGGAGAAACCTTGTAACATTTATTCAAAGCAATTAATTCTATCACGTTTTGTAGATGGAATTGCTCAAGTTTGAGATGAAAAAAGTGTATCAGACAAGGAATATACACGGGAAATGTTCCATACTTGAGGAAAAATCATTCCAGTCAGTCTTCAGTCTCGCAAGGCTCCACTAGGCTCTTACGAGGAATTTACAACGCATGATGAAACTTCATGATAGCCTAGAGAATAACTAGAGCGTGTCCCACGAGGGTAGTTAATGTATGTACAAAGGTAAACTAAATGCTCTAGGAATCCATGAGTCTAGTAACGGTGCACTACGCAAAAACTAGACGTTGGTAAGTTTCTTGCAAGTACTTGTTGAGGCATTTACAAATGTATAGTTCTCTATAAAAACAACTCAGACAAAGTGTTGTTGAAGTAGATTTTCAGTCAAAATAACCTCGAAAGAAACATCGATTTTGACATCATTCTGATAAATTGTTTTTATTAGAGATTTCTCTGATGTATGAATATCTAAACCCGTATAGAAATTCCATTAGTAACCTCATAATAATCATCGGGGCCTAACAAGGATTAAATGGTAAATGTGACGCAAAAATCAACCTATATATGAGCAAAAACGGAACAAAGTGTACTTCGAGCGATCGGTTATTATGAATTTTCACAAGGGCATCCTGCAAGAGCTGCAGCCACTAGGTATTTGCAACGCGTTCAAGTCAGACGTTATTCATCATTCAACTGATGTATCTCGTTGGTATCAATGTTCCCGTTTAGACGATACATCTTTTGAAGACAAACACAGGTCCGGCGGGAAATCAGCTGTTAACGATGAAAAACTGCGTGCACTTATAAAGGCAAAGCCTAACACGTCGTCACGAGAATTAGTCAACAAACTCGGTTGTAGCCATCCCACGATTCTCCAACATTCACAAGAGATGGGATATAGAAAAGTTGTGTCGTCTTGGATACCACACGATCTCATCGAATCAAACAAAGCGTCACGGGTGTCTATATGTCTTTCACTCCTGCATCGACCGAACAGAAAGGATTTTCTTCGAGAAATCGTCACTGGAGATGAGAGTTGGGTGCTCTATGTCAACCACACACGCAAGCGACAGTGACCACCGGAAGGAGAAAAACCAGAGCCAACCCCTAAACTGCCTCGCGGAGTACAGAGAGTATTACTCTGTTGTTGGTGGGACTCTGAGGGCTTGCTCTATTACAAATTGCTACCAGCTAAAACCAGGATATCGGTGGAGACTTACACTAGCCAACTGCAAAAACTGGCTGAAATTATCAAACTAGAAAGGCGTAGACGTGTCCAGGTTCGACTTCTCCATGACAACGCTCGACCCCACGTAGCTAAGACGACACAAGGCTGTATTTCGCAGCTGGGTTGGGAAGTTTTACCAAATCCACCGTGATCACCAGACTTGGTTCCTACCGCTCACCATCTTCTCTGGGCATTGAAAAATTATTTACAGAATAAGCAATTTGATGATCTCACCGATCTCGAAAATGTGCTGTACGACTTTTGTAACTCACGACTAAAACAATTTTGGACGGAGGGTGTGCAAAGTTTACCAGAGCATTGGGCACGAGTTGTAGATGCAGAGGGAGCGTACATCACCTAATAATATTATATTATGAAAATAATAAAAAGTTTTTTTTTTACTTTTTTTGTGTGTTGCAAGACTTTCTTATAGGTGGTTTTCGAATTCAAGAGCGAGAGTTTTGGGAGAAGTCTATAAATTCATGAGAATAAATGATCTAAAAATTCCAAAAATAACCCAGACAGCACAACAGTTTCTAATGTATTCATGAAGAACTCTTAATGAGTTTCCATAGTTCCCAAGGTATTCATCATGAGAGAGCCTGGGAGAAAATTTTTACTCTGAAAATTGTTGTAAAATCATACACAAAGTCTAGTGAATCTTCTGAGAAACATCCCTTGTCCCTTCATCCCTAGAAGTGTACGATCTAGGATTCAGAAATCATACAAGAACTTTATATACACTGGAAGAATCCATACGACTGTACAGAAAGGAATCATTGAGAGAAAGGTCATGATGGATCCTAGAAGCACGTTTTCCGACTACATAACTCCCTCTTTTGAATCAACATTTGATATTGTTTCTGTGAGAAGATGAGCGTACGGAGATAAAATAGTCATCATTTACCGACCGTCCCTCTTCTATCCTGAAAAATACTTGCAATTTATTCCACGCTATACCTCATTATTTTCTCCAATGACTCTCAGGGCAAACAGTGTGGGGAAAAAATGGAGGAAAAATCGAAGAAGAGCTTGGAACATATTTTGAAAAAACTCAAGGGAATTTTTTCTGGGGACAGGATTCAGAGTAACAATAGATTATGGTATCGGAATGGTCATTAACGTTCTCTTTAATGAAAAGGGAGCATCGATTCTTCCATCCCGTTCTCAAATGATTGCAGTTATAACCATATTTCATGTAAGATTGTATCGATCCGGTAAATAATAATGTGCAGATAGTTAGAAATGGAGGAAATTGCCTCGTACATCATAATACATTATTCTCGTTGAATCGGAACTAATTATCTTCAGAAATTAGAAAAACATTGAGTTGAAGTTGTGAGACGTAGTGCATAGATTTGTATCGAAATGATATTTTATTCTATATTTCAGATTACTTGACAGGAATGGTTGAGAATTGAAAAGTCATAGATCGGTTGATCGCAATGGAAAGTGTGTGAACAGAAGATTTATAAGTTTATCGAGAGTGGCAATATATTGCGAAGTATAAAATCATTTAGTCTTGAATGATGATAATATTCCGTTTCATTTTATGATTCTTCTTATCACTCGAAGTAATTTCATCTCATTTGTTTCAACGTCTGATCAAAGAATCTCATTCATGGAAAAAAATAATTAGCTATCATTTGGATAGTTGCAAATTAGCTACGGGAGATATTTTTCAGCTGTCACAACCACTCACTTGGCGGTAGTAGCAAGGAATGTAGCTGTCGCAGCGAAAATCCAACAGCTAAATTATTTGGCTATTCAAATATCAACCACAACACCTGTTGTAGATAAAAAATAGCTACAATATAGCTGCAATTATTCCAGCTACAGCAGTGGAAAAAGGGTGCTAAAAAAGTGAGTAGCCTTTTTTTCCGTGTTCATCCTGAATAAACATGCAGAATTTAAATTGAAACTGATCAATACTTAGTAGATCGTAATCGAAATTTCGCACCTTTCATCAGATGTTCTAATGAACTCTGACCCACTCTGGCCCTACTCTGGCCCAGTCTTGGGCCCATATTGGCAGGCGGGCTCCATGGTACATTCATGCTAGGGATTATATTTTGCTTGCTATTAAGATGATATCAGCGTTGGTAACTCGCAAGATTGGTTAGGAAGGGACAGAATCATCAGATAGGAAGAGAGGTCTGATACCAACGCTGGTATCCCCTTAACACTCGGTATAGCCTCAAGCAGACCTTGACGATTGTATTTTCGTGTGGAGTTCCGTCTTTTTTCTGCCAATAACGCCTCTCTTGATAGGAAATTCCTAGAAAATTCAATATTTCCTATCGTAATAATTCATTGCACGACCAGGAATATCAGGTTTTGTCGAGATTTCGTATCAGAGTTGTGATTCAAGGATAAAATATTCTCTCTCACGCTGACGGAATGTTTTTATTGAAAATTGTCGTGCATATCAACGTTACCTCAGGGCATCTTCTTACAGGAAGACTTTTTTTGTATGAGCTATATGAGAGTTAAAGGATTCCAGTATAATCATTTTTGATACTTGTATTGGAAAAATAATTCACTGTGGTAGCTACTTCGTGTATTTAATATTTGTATAGCCAAAAAACTTGCTGCCACAGCTAAATTATAGCCACTTCAGCAGTAGCTAGAAAACCGCCTCCATAGCTAATTCTTAACTATCCAAATATCAATACCTTCCTTTTCTTCCGTGTGACTTTAGAATCTATGAGTTGAATGACCAATAATTGAATTGTATCATTTCATTATTGCAGGGACGCCTCGGGGAAGATGTTCTTCCACTCACTAATGCTGTTCTCATGGATATGTGTGGCGCAAGGAGAAATAGGTAAGTGTGCAAGAAATTTATGTAAATAAACATTTGTTCGATTAAACAAATGTACAAGGAACTCTCTCATTCCAATGACTTTGTTTCGAAAGCAACATTCCCTTACAATTATTCACTCAAGTTCGAATCATTTGTTATGAACTTTCAGAAGATAAATGATAGTGGTTAACCCAATCCTGTCATGAACGATTGTGAATTTTGAGACTTACTAATCACCGTATACAATGATAGTTACCTATAGTAATTGGTGATTAGTTTCCTATAAGATATTGAACGCTCAATGAGATATAAGATTAGATTCTGTGTCAAACTTTCATGTTTATAACTTTGGTAGAAATCACTCGAGGGATTTCTGGACTCTATGAGGCCTTATAAGAACCTAGATGACGAGTACAGAATAATTGCAGCTGTAGTTTGGAAAGTGATTCAAGAATCTTTCCTTATAATTGCCGGTAGTAGAGAGGTTTCCGCGTGAATAAGAAACCTACCGCTATGATTAGGTGGGCTTTTTCTCCACTTTTTTTGGGAAATGCCATCTGTGAACGTCGGAATGATGTGTAAAAGTGAGGTAAAAATCTCTTATTCCTCTTGGAGGATGCATATAACTCAGGGTACTTATAATTGTAGGAAATTTTGAGTTTGGTATGACGAACTATTCACACGATCCTAGGTTTGGAATACACTTATCGCACTGAAATGCACAGAGGAACCTCATTAGTCCTCTAATTAGCTCGATCGCTTCTATTTGGACTTGAAATAAATACCTGTGTTTCTTATCGAGACAAAAATTTCGTCATATATCGTCAAAAACTATCATCAAATTGTTCGCTATTCCAGAGTGATGAAGACTGAATTACCCATACAGGAAACCCCGATAATGTACACACAGCCAATAATCGGCCCATGTATAGCTCCCATTAAATAGCCAACAATGGATTCCCATCATTGGCACAAGTGTGGCCCACCACTGGCTGATAAAAAAGACCAGCAATGGAGACAGCCGATAATCAGCCGATGTACGGCTATAGTGAACGGCCAACAATTGATTCCCCGTGACTGACTGAAATATGGTTTATTACTAAGTGAAATGGATTTCAAAGTTGGATGTATTGTATTCGTAATCATCCGTGGAAAAAGTTTGTTTTGGCCTTATTTCTATTACGCTGAATAAATAATTCACATCCATCAAATACGTTTTACATGATTCGAATAAATTCTTATTTACATAGATAATCAATCATTTTCTTATGTAAAAAACAAAAAATTTGAAGGAGTAAGCAACTAAATTCAACTGATTTATCGAAAGTGCTTTTGACTCGTATAATTTTATATTTGAGATTGTGGAAATATCGGGAATGCAAATCTATTCAGAAAAAAAAATCCATTTCTGATCTTGTGTAAACTGGAATGACAAATTTCCCTAAAACAAAAACAATAAAGTGTTTTGGATTAACACTTGACCACTCATTTGAAGTAATACTGAACCGATTATTCTGGAACGCAGTCATATCGCATTGATGGCTGATATTCGAACATCATCCTGAAATTTCTGGCCATAAATCGGGATCATTTAGCCCCATTACTGGGCCAATCAATAATTCTATACATGGTCCATTATTTATTGCCATTACTGGACCCACGTTATCATCCAGCAATTAACCATTGATGAGCCATTAATGAGCGCCATTATCGGGCGAAGAACGCCGTTTGTGGTCCAGTAACGTGCCATTATTGGGCCAATTGATGAACCCTGTATGGGTAACGCAGAATAAATCATTTTATTGTTTTCATCATGTGAGAAAATTGTGGAAAGAAGTGAACCAAATTACATAATCGGTTGCACGAAACTTCTTCATAAGGCGTCAAGAAGTAATTGCTTTTCCCCGGGTTTTCAAATTGCAGTGGTCTTGATGAACATTTTCAAAGATACCGATGCCCAAGGGCTCAATAGAATATGTTGAAGTTTTCAAAATTTTGTTGAACGAAGTTAGGTTCTACCGAGTTTTTTTGTGATAGATTTTGTTTCGTAAATACTTCTGGCAGGGAATGGAATCTATCAAAGGTTTCAATTAAACTGAATATAATTTGATACGTTCAATAAAAAAAGGATCATCATGGCAGAGAGGATGAATATCAATTATTCTGCAATTCCCGAACGGTTATTATTTTTTCATTAGTTTTGGAACAAAATGATTTTAATTCTCAACGCTTTCCACAGTTTTGTTACTATTGAATTATTTGAAGAATAGTTATAGATTTCGGGAAAATCTAGTTATTTTCGTTCGAGAAGGGTAAGGCACTCAAAGTTGTGTTGCAGGGTGAGATAATATTTCAGATAAAAATAATGTAAACTAGAGATCAATTTCATCCCTTTTGAACGTTTTAGACACTTCAAGTTTATATTATGTTAACTCTAACCAACTAGAAATGATCATGAGAGTAATTCTCTAATTTGTTACACGGAAAAAAGAAAACAGCACTGGTTACTGTAAACCACAAAAATACATTGAAACTCAAATTCATTCCATGCAGTACTGCGTTTCCCAGTCCTCATTACTGTCCAAACAGCATTGACGAATTCCATGACAATACCCATCACTGTGACCGCGATAATCCTCATTATCCAGGCGTGTTTTTTTTTTCCCGTGTAGGACCTTTCGAAGTTATCTAAAATCAGGTGGAGTTTTCAAAAATCTGACAAGGATGCAACTCGAATTAGACATTGCCAGAAAACTTGATATGAGAAATCAAAGAAAAGATTGACAATTGAGAAAGTCAGCATTACAATGAACGGAGCTCACATTTATATACGTGTCAAAAAGAGGTTAATACCCGGGATGAGAATGAGGATTTTTATCCTTCGTGTAAGGTTCCACGTCATTCCATCGAGGAGTTTGATTTAATCGTCAGTGATTTAGTGAGTTAGTAATTTGTCTATTCTGTAAAAAAATGGTTGATAAATTTTTTAAATCCGTCGGGGAGGAATTAACCATATCACAGTTGGTGAAAATGGTTGAATATTTGATAAATTCATCAAAAAATCAATATGTTTACACTGTAAAAAGTAATCGGAATTTTCCTATCCGCAGCAACCGGAAAATTGCGATCATGTGACAGGACATCAATTTCTGGTACATGTATATGATATTTCTCATAAATTCAACTAAAAATTCTGAACTTTATGAGATTTTTACTATCATTTTCCAGTAAATTTTCGATAAAATGCGGAAAATTCCTAACGCATGTACGTGTGAATTACTTCCGAACATTTAAGCACGGAAAAAAGTCCCATGTAAATTTTACATTGGCTGCTGTGAACTTGACATAACTGCTCACATGAATGCAATTGGAGTAAAATTTACTTGGACCCAATGTTATATTCACATTGTTACCAAAGTGAAGGAGATGAAACTGAAACTGGCAGCTGCTTTTCATAACTCTTTATACACAATTTTGATTGAGGATTTGAGGATCTAAAACGTTTGGTAGGATGCTACTCAATCGATTTCTGGTATAAACAAAGCTCCAATAACTTTGATTCAAAAGTGACAACAATCGGCTGCTCACTTTACGCCTGCTAGTTTCAGCTTTATGTAAATGAGAGAAGTGTTGCTGTGAATTACCTTTGATAACAATGTAAATCCAACAGGATTGTGTAGTAAATTTTACATGAAATCTATATGGGGATTTTTTTCCGTGTGTGCAGTTGTTTCCTATAAAAATATTTTACAGTGTACCATACTTCAACCTGAATTGCTGAAGAATTCCTTGATCAAACCAACTATTTTCTTCAGGGTATGGAAATTTCTTCTGAGTTCAATTGATAGAGCAACTTTCCAGCTATACGAAGGTTGTTGAGTTCGCATTTCAATCCCAGTTAATTCTCATTTCCTCGATAATAATCCATTTCCATCTCGTTTCCTTCTCCATCCTCAATGTGGAGTTCTTAATCACAAAATATAAACTCACCAAGTCAAAATTTCAGTCAACATTCAGTGTATTGCGATATTTTTTACATGGGAAAAAATAAATACTGTAACTCCTTCCTTCCTTCCTTCCCTAAATAATTGAAATCACTATCTGGATAGAATAGGAGGCCTAGAGGGCGCAAGATATCCTCCGATAGAGGTTATCAAAATTAACAGGGGAAGTAAAATCGAATTTTTCATATTCTCTTCAAACTAATGAAACCTTGTGAATCTACCCCGACAAGTTCAAACCACGGGAAGGGGTGGTTCGAAAGAGGAAAGGAGACAACAAAGGCGTTCAATTGAATTCCACAGGATGTAAATTTAGAAATATACGAAGAGACTGAGTTTATCGATATTCAGAAAAGTGAAAAACAACAATGAGACGATCAACCTTTGATATTTTCACTTCGAATTGTCGATAAACTCACAACGAATATTCTTCAGCGATTCTCTTTTTCTCTAAATTTATAGTCATTTTTCTGAATATTGAAAATCAATGGTTTATTATTATTAATAAACTCGGGGAAAATTCCACAATCATTTTTTACAGTGAACAAGAGTATGTCTCTCATTTTGATGCAATTTCTCCTCTGATATATGGTACCAAGAGTATTCCTCTTCATTTGGAAAGATTAGCCTTTAGCTTTGTTCGTCCTAACGTGTTCTAAGTTACTCCAACCTGCACCAAACCAATCGATCAATTCCCATAACTAGAAGAATGAATCCAAAATATTTGTAGCAAGTTGAGGCAACTTAGAACACGTTAAAACGAGCATACCTTTTGTGGTAGAAGAATTTTCATTTCTTCGATTTTCATTTGTTTAAAATACTCCCAATCGTAGAGACATATTTTCAATTGAAGGGGAAAAAAAAGTGAAATATCTTTCCTGATTGAGACGAATTTTTCTCCTCTTTTCCAGATTATTTCTCCTAAGGTGTGAGGATGAATGAGCAATTCGTTTAAAAAACTGATAGAAAACTGATATAATCACTCGTAATCTCATTTTTTTTGACTCGACATGTGAATCTAATGCGAACAGAAGATTGACGATCACATGCAACAGCAAACTCACAATTCAAGCTCGTGATACAACTCTACATAATTGAAGGCTTAGATCGATTTAAAAGCTAATTGAAACATCCATTTCAAGGGGCGATGGATTATTGATGATGCAATTAGCTTTTCAACTTCTAACTCTCATCAGTGCTCCTCCATTGATATTTAAATCATCAATATCTCAGCGATGCATTGAAGTTACATGGAATTTATCAATATAAAATTGCCGTCTACCAATCAGACACCCTGAAAAGCACGTTTTGTCATTGAACGTGTGAACCGCATTTCAACAACTGTCACACGATTCATTGTAACTTCATTTTCGAATCCTTCGAATGCAAAGTACAATAAAATCAGAAGAAAAAATCCGAATCAACTGTCACGATTAAACACCGTTTATTTTTGTTTCAGGATATTTTTGGCACATCACTGACATTCACTACGACCCGAACTACTCCATCCAAGGAAAAACACCGAGCGGTAAGTCGGTCAAAGTATATCAAACTTTACATACATAAATACACGTATATGTACATACCGACAGATGAAAGATACTCTCACATCAGGTACCTTATACGTGATTCTACACACACATCTCTTGTACATATTTGTACATATGTACCCAGCGAGTATCCACAAATAAATGCTGAACTCTTTTGTATTCCTCTTCGTTCCTCTCCTCTTCTTTCTCTGTGCAATCTTTCGTTCCAGCGATACACTCTTATATTTTGCATCCCGCTCATATTTGCCGATCGTTTTAAAATACAAGCTCAACTCATAGTACAACCCTCTTTTTTTCATCCTCCGTACATAACCATACTAAAGTTGCATGAAATAACACGCCAGTAACAGGGCTATACGAACTTGAATTCTTATATACTCGCTCGTATGCTCCTACTTTATTCCGCGCATAACCTTTTTATTGTCTATGCAATTTCTTCTCAACATTTTTAACATCGATTGCTCGAATGATTAGATTTGTACGGAGCGCGGTTTCACGAATATCTACATCCCTCGTTTGAATTGTTCATCGCGAAACTGGGAAAAACAGAAACCGTTTTGAAACTTTCCACGTACACTTAGAGGAAAAAGCGTGAAAATTACAATCTTTATTAACAGATTGACGATTACTATTTAAATAGTAATTTATTGGATTAATGTTGAGCGATTATCTTCTATTATCCGCGATGTCTTCAATCTGTTAATGAGGATTGTAATTTTCACGCTTTTTTTTCCTCTCAGTATACTACTGTGTCCAAAATGTAAGGTGACATATCCCACATAGCACAGAATGTCTCAATGACATTGCCAGAATATTATATTTGAAACATGCAATATTCTGGCAAACATCTCAAGAATATTGTCAGAATATCTCCGGAAAGTCTTATGTCACCATCATTGTGACATTTTGGAGACATTCTGCAATATCACTGAGATGATTGTCGTGATATTCTGGAGACATTCTGAAGTATTGCTGTGATCATCTCAGGGATATTTTATACAGGTAAACATCTCATAATCACGTGTATTAATAGTGGTACAAAATACTGCTTTTGGTAGAAAAAAAGTTTTCTTCAGAGTGAATTGCTCTACAAATGTTGTATAAAATATGATTTGGATGGCTTTGTGAGAAGAATACACATTGAAAGTCGATTGTTAGGAAAGTTCATCCAGTAAGAATTGAACCCCAGTTCTCCGAGTCATAGACAAAGCCTCTATCACCTCAGCTAATCACTGAGATGACTTGAATCCTCTCAAAGTGTCACTCTTCGTCATCATAATGATGTGTTTCTGATAAATTCGTTTACGTGGGATATAGAATGATCAATGTAGAATCCTCTGAAACTGAAATTGAATAGGTCGTGGGGGGGGGGGGGGGAGGTTTCTTTCCCCCTCGATTTCTATATTTTACCAAGTACCGGGTTTGATGAATAAAAATTCTCACTGCCACATAAAATATTGCTGCTTAAATATTCTCAGAATATTCCATTTGCGACAAACATATAATACCCCTTATCATAGATTCCCAGAACATTACAAAATATCATATGTGCAATATTTCAATTGCAAGATTCTCAGATTTTCGAAAATGAATTCCATGTCACCTTATTTTTTCGACACAGTAGTACGTAGAATCAGCATTTTCTTAGTTTGTTCGTAATTATTTGGATGCAGGATTCGATTAGAGGTCTACATGATCCGATAATGAACAAGAAATAGAAATCTGAACTGATCAATGATTTTTTTCATTAACGATAGATTATCTGTAGTTGGAATTATATCGTCATTCCAAAGGAATAAGCGATCGTTAAGTAGCCCGAAGAAGATGAATATAAATGCATATTAATTTTCACGGAAACATAGATGATCAGTTTCGTCTGGACGAAGAAAAAAAAAGGAATAAAACGAAATATATTGAGTGAGTAACAGTTCTTTGTGGCAGTGGATGATATAATTAATTACAGTAATTGGAAAAAAGTAGCTTGCTGGTGTGAACGGATGAGAAAATTGAGCGGGAGTGGATTTCAGACAGCAGAATGGAATAAGCGTACTTAATAATTACCTACTGCCACTGATGAGAGACTTGATAGGTACATCAAGTGGAAAACGATATTTTAGCTCGCCAGGTCTGAAAGATAAATTTCATCATATCATAGTAATTCGGATATTCATCAAATATGAGATTACCCCTTCTGTAAATCACTACGGATGTTATAACGTGTCTTTCAAAGTCAAGATAATCTCTTTCAAGCGATAGAAATTCATCCACCAAGTACAAAATATCTGTTTTGGATAAATTTCGTTTGAAGTTGAAATTTTTAATTGTAAACACCTTCTTTGTCCCTGTTTTTTTTCGCACAAACATCATTGAACGATTTGCAGAGATTTTCAGTCTCTTGGTCTCTATATTTCCATTCAAGACAGGATTTTGATGAAACTTCGATTATGCAATTGGAAAAGAAAATTGGCTTGCGAAATCGATACAATCTTCAAATTACGTTCGATATCCTCCCAAAAGATGAAGAAAAACTGAGTTTCATTGATTCAAATGAAAAAGTAATCCACAACATTCGTGAATTTCAGGAATTCGAGATATGGAGTATTCATTTATGAGTTGAGGTATGAATAATTTTCATGAATTCGCCACGGAAGACATTGTTTTTGAAAGTTTTCTACAAAAACGTGTTATGTTTAAGATGTTGACATTTCTTTGCCTCGGGAAGGTACATAAAACTTTGAAGCTTTTAAAACATCATCCGCGGTGTTCTTGTCTCTGAGAGGCAACGTGATGCCAGGATATAAGAGTGGTTGCATTAAATTATCAAATTTGTATTCCCAGTCCATGAAATTTTCTTATCTACTGAATAGTTCTCCTTGAGAGTGATATATAGAATGTTTATGCGAATATGCATTCGAATTAATGGTCCGGAGTTTAAAATATCGCTTGAATTTTTTTTCAAACGTGTCATTGAATTAACAAAATTCCTCATCCTCAAGTTATTGTAATCAGAATTGGATGATTTTATCGTTCATTATCTTTGTGAACATACAGATAAGGTGTGTTCAACTTGATTTGAGGCCAAGGGATTTGAACATGAACCATAATCGCAAACCCGTGTTTCACATGGATGCCGGGCCAGCAAAGTGCTCCCAAATTCACGTTTCTGCTACTAGCAGTGCTAGTGGTAGCAACGTAGTAGCTTTTCCATTACCGTGAGACTGCATGCTACCATAACATATAAATGATTCAATTTATAACGTAGCACTACCTCAGCGCTACCAGTATTATCAGGAAGCGCTACCAAGTAGTGCTCCTAGTAAAAATACTACCAAGTCGCTCCTATTTCCATACATAAATGGAGCCATTTACGTACAGAAGATTTTGAACTGTATAAGTGAATGGTAGCACCACTGCCAGAAGCGCTGCCTTGATTTTGTTGGCTGAGTGAATAAAAACAGAAACTAATAAGAATTCCTTTTGTGATACACATGGAATTTCCTTCTCTTCTATATAACCTCAAGTCCCGCGGTTACATTGAAAATAATCACCATGTGAAAATTACAAGAAAAGTGAGGTTATGGGTACAGTGTGGATTTCATGTAGCATCTGGTACAGAGTAGTACATATGTAGTTGGCTTCATAATCTTTTTGCTCAGTGCATGGGTGTATGGTTCGTGAGCCCAATCCTGGAACAAGGCTGTGGCAAGACCTGCCAAGACTTGTCTCAATCAGTCTTACCAAACCTTGCTCAGGCTTGGGAATTATAGGGTCAGACTAATAGTAACCCATACAGCACCGAATACTCCAGTAATGTATCAGAAACGTCTCTGTTACAAAAGCGGACATAGAAACGTGTTTGGAAGGTATTTGAAAACTTTCTGAAATGTTTCTATGTCCGCTTTTGTAACGGACACGTTTCTGATACATAACTGAGGTCTTCGGTGTTGTATGGGAAGCCCTGGTAAGAAAATCTCTCTGAATCTCTCTGAAAATTTCACGTTTCAGAGAGATTCAGAAAGAATCAGAGAAATTCCGAGCAATTCACATACAAGAGCGGATGGGAATTTCAATTCGTTTTTGATTCGATGGTAATTTTACATGAAGGATAGATCTATCAAAAGCTAACCCTCGAAGAACATTTCACTGGAGCAAATTGATTTATCTTCTATCTGAGGGATATCACCCAACTATTCTGGGACCCGGCGTAGGATGAAATTTGAAAATTCATATGGGCTAAAATCAACTCCTCAAGTTAGTCCAAGTTGAATTCTTGATGTGGGCCAAGTTTGGGAACCATTACGGGGACTAAATTGAAAAGCCTGACACCTCGAGTTGGCGCCAATCCAGGTGTCCTAACCAGGACCACATTTCATGTAGGGATTGAAAACCTGGCCCAGGTCTGAGCCCGGAAAAATTTCCCCACGGGTCGGTGCTTAAAAAATCATAAAGCTAATACAATTTGTACATGTGACTCACGTGTATTACATTAACTGACGCAAAAAGTTTTATTGCATTTCAATCAATCACATTGAGAAGATTCCAAACTTCCGCTCTAGATTAGAAAGGTAACAAGATATGGGTTATAGGAAAGTTTAATCAATTTTATAATCTATGAATAAAAAATTCAACATATCAACTTTCAATCACTGACCAGACATATGAGCGTGGCATATGATTTTGAATTGAATTAAAAATGTCAACTAACCCGTCATCCTTTCTCATTGTACATGAAAATATAATATATCAATTATTTTTTGAGTGGTGCATGTTTTTCGTAATACTTGAATTCAATAATTGTCATTGATGTTGTCGAGAGGATCCAAGTAGTGTTATTTTAGACGAATCCAAATGCAAACCCGAGAAAAAATGAATTAGATCTCTTTAGATTGAAAAAATGGAATTCAGTAGATCTATTTAGATCTGAATGATGCATCTGTTTGAATCACAGTAGATCTTTGTAGATCTAAATTCAAACAGTTCTAGATTGACCCAGATCAATTGAGATCTGAGGAGATCTAAGCAGATCTATTTAGATCTACAGAAATCTAAATACAAAAAGAGCTGTGAAGTGTGCTCAGATCTGCGTAGATCTATCTATATCTATTCAGATCCAAGGAGATCTGTGTCATCCCATTTTTTTTATCTAAAGAAATATCATTTGATCTAATGAGATCTGATTAGATCTCTTTAGATCTCATTCATTTTTTTTCGGGAATACAATCAAAACCTACAATTTGTGCACAGAGAAAACAAATATGTTGGAAAAGATGACATTTTATGAAGATTCAGTGTTAATCTGGCACGAAGAAAATTATTTACATGCTTATTTGGATAATTTTATTCGGGTCAAACCAATGCTGAATCTCAATAAAATATGATATTTTCAACATACATCTTGTTCTCCGTGGGTTTTTGATACCGATTGAACTGGGGTTTTTATAATTCGGATAAATAAGTCAGTTTGGATTTCTGGATAATCATATTATGCCCTGTGGACACTTCACAATTTGAATGATTGAGGTATATAACTGTAGCCAAATCCCATAGGCTTTCAAACGACAACCAGTCATGAAATCGATAAACTCCCTGACTAGGTTGTGGATGGTCTAAGAGAAATTAAGCAATCATAACTTATGGACAGATGGTTCCAGGTGACAGGAAAAATTTGAATTGAATTTGGATGTAGAATTACGTTTGCGTCGCAAAGTGTCATACGTATACGCAATATATTATGCAGCTTTATCCAAAATACTAACCATTCTTTATTTACGTAGTCGTAATTTATATGGGAAGGTAACATATTGAGGAAAAATGCTTCGAATCAAAGAATTTTTTTTTGAGCCTGAGATATGAATTCACTCAATGGTATCCGTGGAATTATTGCATCAACTTCATGTAATATATGTTTCACGCGGAAGTGGTGAGATCATTGATTGGATTATGCCCAGATGGCATTGAAAGTCCTCTGAACGTTTGAGAAACATAACCTCCCCTAACAGCACACTCCTTCGCATCTCCGTGGTCTCCACGGAGATAGGTGGTATACCACGGAGATGCGACGAAGTGTCCTGTTAGGGTTAGTTCTGCGCGCTTCGTCTCCGGGGAGTAGGTTTGAATACGTTCAGAGAACGTTCATTTTTTATGCACCTGAATACGTTCCCAGTACGTCTCTTTCATCTACCACGGGACGTTCTCGTTACGTTTGCCAAACGTACTTTCATGAAAACTAACCTTTACCAACATATGCGCAGTATCGCAGGACGTCATTGATATCTTTATTGAACACGTCCCCAGAACGTCACATGGTGGACATAAATTGAATATCACAGAATATTTGTATGTCCGTGGGACGTACATGCGACGTTTTTAGAACGTCCTGGGATTTTATTTGGACGTTTTCTGTGAGAGCGAGTACGTTTTCTGAACGTTCAGAAGCCTCCCGATGCTATCCGGGTGATATACTTAAAATGTGTTTTTTATGGTACTTGGGGTGCGTTGGTACATGATTTTGTGGAGCAGGACTTCAACTGAGCGGAATCTGACCCTGGATCAAAACTGTCAAGGTGATCCTAGTGGATTTCAACTTTATCCAGCTGAATTCAATAAATGAATCTGATTATTGTTCACGTTAATTTCCATATTAATCATCATCCCTTCGAATTACATTGAAAAAGAAGCAACATAGTCACAGCAACTCTACCCGCATGATCAAGAATTTATGCTTGTACGAGGTGTGTTCAAAAAGTAAGGTGACTTTTCAAATTTCGCGGGCAACGTACTTTCGATTATCGATTTTTTTGTTTTGTTATGTTGGCACACTCTTCCCGAACATCTGTACCAAGTTTCAAGTGTATAGCATTTTTTGTTTGGTTGTAAGAGGCGTAAAGGTTATAAGTGTTTTGCGTGCTCGGCGATTTCTTGCTATCGAAAAATATGGATCAAAGGATTTGCATCAAATTTTGTGTAAAAAATAAAATAAAGTGCTCCGAAACACTTAAAATGTTGACAGTAGCATACGGTGAAACTGTTCTGAGTAAAAAAAATGTTTACAAGTGGTACAAACTCTTCCAAGATGGCCGGGAAGATGCCAATGACGAGCCTCGCTCTGGACGCCCAAGCACGTCAACAACTGATGAAAACGTTCAAGCAGTGAAGAAAATTGTTTTGGAAAATCGTCGAATCACTATCAGAGAAGTTGCTGAGGATGTTGGTTTATCGCTTGGCTCGTGCCATGAAATTTTTACTAACGTTTTGGGCATGAGACGTGTGTCAGCGAAGTTTGTTCCGAAATTGCTAAATCTTGACCAAAAGAACCGTCGCATGAGCATCGCTCAAGAACTGTTGAATGACGTCAACGACGACCCAGATTTACTCAAAAGGGTCATAACTGGTGACGAATCATGGGTATATGGTTATGATGTCGAAACCAAAGTCCAATGGTCCCAATGGAAGACCCCAGATGAGCCAAGACCGAAAAAAGCACGCCAAGTTCGATCAAATGTCAAAGTTTTGCTCACTGTTTTCTTCGATTACCATGGCGTGGTGCATCAGGAGTTCTTACCATATGGTCATACGGTCAATAAACAGTATGATCTTGAAGTTATGCGCCGTTTGCGAGAAGCAATACGAAGAAAACGTCCAGAATTGTGGAAAAATAATTCATGGCTTTTGCATCACGATAATGCCCCTGCTCACTCATCTTTGCTTGTGAGAGATTTTTTGGCCAAAAACAACACCACAATCATGCCTCAGCCACCATATTCACCGGATTTGGCCCCATGTGACTTTTTCTTGTTCCCAAAACTAAAGAGACCTATGAAAGGACGAAGATTTGCAACGATTGAAGAGATAAAGACTGCATCGCTGGAAGAGCTCAAGGCTATACCGAAAAGTGCTTATGAGAAGTGCTTTGAGGATTGGAAAAACCGTTGGCATAAGTGTATTGTATCTGAGGGGGATTACTTTGAAGGGACAACATAAATATTGATAAATAAATAAATATTTTTTCTTAAAAATACAAAGTCACCTTACTTTTTGAACACACCTCGTAATAAGTTGACATTTGGTTATTATAACCAGGAAAACAAAACGAAATTACATAAATCTGGTTGTGGCAACTACATGAAATCGTGAAAGCCAAAATCAACTGCATTGTTTGATTATGAGAACCAGGTTTTTTTTTCTGAGTGTACAGATAAAAAAAACTTCTATCATTATAAATCCTCCATTGACCATTGTTCTCTACGTTCAATGCAACCCGTATAACGAGTTCAGTAAAAAGAATTTAGTCTCATTCGAGAGCGCCTTACGTCGTGGGATGATCCGGTTTTTGACTTGTTCAACCTAGATATCGTCGAATTCCTCAACTGCTTTCATGATGAAAGCTTTGATACGAAACCTGTATGCATTTTTTTTGTACTTTCTTCTCGACATCTCTCTTTGTTCATTGGGTTTCTCCTCACAAAAGGAACAATTTCCTTGGAAATCAAAAGAATTGTACGCAAGCACCTTTCGACTGACGGACTAGGAGAATATGATGCATTTGTCTCTCTGTGAAATTTACGTCTTCTTCCGGCGGCATTAGACTGCTTCCAGAAACGATCACTTTATACGAATCATTGAGAAATGAGATTTTTTTTCAAGCAATGTATTATTTTATTTGTGTATGACGTGAATCCAACGCTCGATTTATTTCACTCGTCAAATCAATATACTTTTCAGATTCCATTTGTTTGTACTGAGTGTGAATAAACGAAATCTCTTCTACCAGGATGTTACCAGAGATTTTGTGTTGGAAATCTTATCCAAATTAATGATATTAATTTGTTCTCAGATGAGAACATCTACGGAGTCTCTTGTTGCATATCTTTGATAATTATATCATTCATTTAGTCAGAAGGGAGTAGGGTGGCTCCTATACTTGAGAACTTATTCTAGCGTTACTGGTTCCAGAATTTCAACGATTCAGAGATAGAGGATTCAATTCATTAAAACTCCGACTATTTCCAGTCCTTGCAACTTGAAAACTATAAAACTCTTCAATAAGTTTCGAGTATCAAGATCAGCACAGTTTTTTTTTTTTTTCGGTCGAATTGATGAAAACCATTGGAAAAGAGAAAAGATTTATTCGATGAGAAGATTGCATTTGCAGTTGACAAACTTGTGTGATTATGGTCGGTGTATTTGTACTTCACTTTTTCATTTCATAGTTTTCGATTGAGAAATTCTGGTTTATTTATTTGTTTGAGAAGCACCCTCTGAAATCCAGGATTTACTCGATTATGTACCCTTGTTTACTGTTTTCAACTATGTACTCATGTAAAAATTCACTAATGGCGCAAGACTGATTTGTTGGTGAAGTTTGAATCGTTCATTGGAACGAATCAGTAATAATCAGTTGTTGAAAACCAAAATCTTTGTAGTATATTCTTCAAAATATTTCTCTAGTCGTACGGAGTTAATTCGGAAAAACAAATAACAATCATTCATCAGATTTTGTAAGTTGGAATTTTTGTTTTGTTTGTATGAATTTTGTTTTGTTTGTATTTGAGAGGAAACCAACTTGATCAAGTCCTGAAATGATAGTATTGTTTCAGCAATCAACGACTATCAATTCTAAATTCTAATCCATAAAACTGATGTCAGTAGTTTATGTTTGATTCAATGCTCCCTCAAACTTTTGTTGATGCTGCTCTAAACCCAATTTAGAGTTTGATTCTGCATTACCAAGGCAAGCAAGATGGTCAGTTAATGTTGGTTCGTTGCTGGGCTGTCATGCTCTTATTCGTCGTGAGCATTGATGAAATGACTGCACAGGGAGAAAATATTGCGTTAAGGGCATGTACGGTAGTGTGGGACGGCTTTTGGTTTTGCCCCATAATTTTCTATCAAGTCCATTTTATAGAGACTTATATAGATCATTGGAAAGCTATAAGGCTCAGCTTACTTTTTGCTGAAGTAACTGCATTGATTGCGTTGAGTAGAAAAATTTCATATCCATTTTTGTGGAACATCGATTTTTGCACAGGAAAAATTTCAACGTTAGTGTGGGACACTTTAAAAAATCCACCAAAGTTGGCAAAATATGAAGTAAAAACACCAAAAATGTGGAGAAAATCAAATTGCGTTTATTTAAAAAACCTTCAATGGCAAAAAAAACAACAAAAAATGGCATTTGAATCATCTTATAATAAGAACGTTTCGCCATGACCGCAAAACGTCTGGCTGTAGTGATAATATTTTTTTTTCTGTGCATGTGTTAGGAATATAATTTATATACTTACTTCTTTTGGAGCGTAATTTACTGGGGGAGGCAATTAACGAGATGGACAGTTCACTTTTAAACCACTTCTATTGAATAAAACACGATCGATTAATATTACAATGGTGTCCCACACTACCGTATAAACGGTGTCCCGCAGTAGGGAATGACAGCCATTTTTATCATTACAGAAAAAAATTGAGGTGTGCATATTTTGGCTTGAATTAATATCTCATCATAAAATATGTATAATGAAAACACTTCCCATACATGCATTACATTTACCTTTTTCACTAGATTTCATTGAAATTATAGCACTCGCAAGAACTTGGAAAAAACCTTTCTTTCTAATTTTCACACACGATGTTTGGCCGCAATAAAATTAATGCGACTATTCGCTTCAATGTTAGCTCAGAAACTAGCTCATGTCATGAGAGCAGTTTGACAGTAGTCGGTGTCGCCATATTTGCACTTTGTCCAAAAAAAACAACGGTTGTCCCGCACTACCGTACGTCCCATGCTACCGTACACTCCCTTACAAATCACTATGAAAAATTGTAACGCAGGACCATACTTTATCTAGGATAAAGATGAAAAGAAACATGGAATTGGCTGTATAATATCGTGAACATGTTCGTTAATGCTGTGATTGATACTTGTTTCGAAATTTTTCATAGTAAATCAAACTAAGATCGCAAGATTTCCTTGCATGTAGCTACACAGAAAAAAAATATTGTCGTCACTTTCCAGTCCCATTACAATAGGCATACATAATATGCTCAACGAAGAAAGGTTATAATCATAAACATACTACATGTTGTTCAACACAATGATATCTCCAGATCAAAACAAAAGAAGATATCGTTTCCATGCCAATCTGATTCATTATACACTCGACTCTCGGATCTTTTACTCAATCGGACCTTTTACTGCAATTCTCTCGAACCTTTTACTGAGAACACATGAAAAAATGCTGAAATCTCTGGATTCTAAGAATCAGGTCAGAATATCCTGGATCAAAAACGTTTCAGAATTTCATAAAAAATCTGCTCTGAATAAAGTGTACGGCAATATCGAATCACTCAGTATATGCAACTCCGTAGATGAGAATAACTATCTCCCATAGATCTGAAAAAATGATTATCACCCATGTGGAAATCAATCCTGGGCATCCTAAGGTAGGGGTATATGTTAGACATTCAATACAAGGTTGCCTACTCACGGCCCATGTGAGCTCCTGTTGGGGTTGTCAGTATATTCCTGGAATATTTCAATCGAGGTATGCCCAGCCACAGTCCACTCTCTAAAATTTTTAGAGGGAAATTTCACTCTTTAGGCAGCCAGAAGTAAGCTTGTCGGAATTTCGAGGGAAATTCCCACTCTTTCAGAGTGAAAGTCTAAGGTTTGAGATCAGAAACTCACAGCCACTCTGATTTTAGAGTGAGTGAATTTTCCGCTCTAAAAGAGTGAGGACTCACTCGGAACAAGTGAAAATCCCACTCGAATAGGACTGGTTGACTTCTGAGACTTAGTGGAGTGAAACGCGTGATTTTTCACTCTTCCAGATTTAGAGAACATATAGGGCCCGAGTTGGCTACCATTGTTTTGCCTGGATATTTGATACCATTAAGGGGCCTAGATTGAAAAGCGTAACATTCCAAATTGGGGCCTCTTTTCAAGTAGGCATTATAAACTTCGTCCAGGTCTGAGCCCAGGAGAAATTTCCACATGGGTATGCACTCCTGGTACTGATTACTAAAAAAATTATTACAAAATTCAAGAAAACCTGAATCCTAACTGTTGGTGTTTCTGTCTAGAGCACTTCTCCGTCGGCTTTCGGGTGGACCGAGTAGCTTGGGGGTCGGCGAGGAGTGCTTCGGACATGAGAGACCTGAGGTGGAGACTACTCCCGCCTACCGTATGTTGGCGGGAATCGAACAAATTTGTGGCGCGATATGAGTCGAATCGCGACACACTAGTTCACGATACATGACCGTCTCGTCAATTCAATTGGCCCCGGCTCGGGTTTACCCTTTCTGTTTAGTTTCCGTGGATTGCTCCAAACCCGTGTGAAAAATACTAGTTCCTGTCATCCTCAAGTGCGAGGGAACGTTGTTAATCGACTTTGTTAATTTGTTGTGACGAAATATAATTGTGAAGTTAAAGAAATTAAGCGTGGTCAGTTCACTCAACGAGTTTCCTTTCCGCCAGTCAGACTCCATTAAATTTCCCATGTTACAGTCAATCTAATTGATCTTTCCATATAACACTAACGTAATTCCATTACCATGCTGAGCCTAAAATTTGCGTAATAAAGGACAGTTGTTTTAGGAAAAATTTGAAGAAAATCGATCGTTACGTGTTTTTCCAGTCTCAACCCTCACGAATCATATACACGGAGAAAAGTATACGGTAACCATTACTAGGAAGAATAGGAATCAGGTGACAGATATTCCAAAATTGTAGTAAGTACCATTCAAAATCGAAGTGAGTGCGATAAACTGTTTACGATACCATAGAAACGATAGGTTAACATAGGAACAATCACCAAACCGCGAGTCAGCACTGGATTCCTATTCTAAAGTCCCGATGAGAACGAGAGCAAATGGTAATCAATCCCATACACTTTTCTCAGTGTAGAAATACGTTTTTGATAATTTCGTACCATTTTTTGTCTAATAGTGCTTCTAAAAACGAAAATCTCAAAACAAGAAACATCTCGATTGGATCACTTTTCAAAGAGTTATGAGCATTGAACAAAAGTACGGTTTTTTTTGAGAATTCATATTTCGAAAGTGGCTAAATGGAAAAAAAAGGCTGAAAATTGGCAATCCGATATGATGATTTCTAGTCTGGAATTAGACACTGAGAAATAAAAAAATACTTGTCGAGCCCATACTTGTCAACACGTAGTCTACATAAGATTACAGAACCATTCACATAAATTTCACAGCAAAACGTTCACACCGTTGGAAAATGCGTAATTAAACCGTCAGCGATATTCAAAGCTTAATGTATTTAGCTCGTTCCGATATATTCATTATCCCTCCATTCAGAATTGTCTCACCCTGCCTGTAGATTACCTATGAATATATCACGTATATATCGCATGTGCACTCAGTCTTTTCAAATCTATCTGCGGGATTATCGATTCAATCTCTTCACAGATAATTCAGAATTTCGTATGCAATTATGTATCGTGCAAGAGTAGTGGTATCCACGACAAAGCATATATCTTGTTTGAAGGATTTGAAAGTCTCGACTCAAGATAATTACATCATGTATCATCAAGGTAACTGCATTACACGGTTAAGCTTTTCGCTTCGGTATATTCAGATTTGTAGAAACTTGTTATTGGTTCTCAAACGTTTGGAGAGTAACTCTGGATGTCAAATTCTCGATGTGTTAACTCGAAACATTCAAAGTTAGGATTGAACTGGAAATTCGATTTATAAGAGGTAGAAAAGTTATAATTATGGGAAGTGATGTGTGATTTCTGGTTTGGTTACAATAAACAACATTCTGTTGAATTAGAATGTTCCGAATGAAGCTGATTTTTTTTCTTTTGACTCTTGAAATTCATTGAGAACAATCTAATGAGCGGCTCAAATGCTGGCTTTTTACTCTGTTTCCAATTGAACATGCTTTCAACTGATATTATAACCCGGCAACTTGTCATCAATGAAACGAACTATGCTCTGGAAATTACGACACAGAAATCACTAATTGCGATAGGTAAAATTGAAGCAGAAAGCAAGTTTATAGTCTACGCTGCCTTCAAGGTGCATTTTTATTGGGCTAATTGTGCCATTTACTCAGTCTGATAGCTCGACTTGACCTCGAGAATTGGATGGTACAGATATTTACTCTGAACACATAATCAATAGATACTGTGGAAGTTGTTGAGATCATCAAAGTTACGAAGATGAATTCTTATTTCAGTCAGATATTTGAATAGCGAAGCCAACTGCGAAGACTAAGTTCCGAAAAGTGAACTCAATCTAGATCCATCGTCGGTGGATCTCTTTGGAGTTTGAATTTCTTATATTCTCCAAAAGAGAAGAAGAAAAGGATTTCATCATCATGAAATAAAATTGACAACCCTCATTAACACGCGTCCCTGAATATTTCAGAGACGATGGCATCGCTTATGTCACATTTTCAGAGACCCTCTTGGTGTGATAATGAGTTCAAGCATGGTCATATTGCTCTTACATACTTTTGTACCTGAGTTGAAGAGATCAGCGCAGAACACGAAGAAAATGGGAGAAAACTTCCACTAACGGACAGTGAGGCACTATACGATGCGATCTCACACGTACAAGCTCGAGGACGGAAACGCTGGAAACCCAATTTTCCCGACATTTACGTGCAATTCAATGTTAAGCTACTTTCGTGGTAAATGTTCTCTGAGGTCTTGGGATCCTCGGATGACCTATGATGTGAAACTAGAAGGGCGTTACCGGTTGGAAATGACATCGTATAAATGAAATTTTCACGAAATTTGATAACATTTTTCAATAGAAATGCGTCTCAGAGAATACTAATGGATCTAATAATATTCGTTGCATATGTCGGATTGAGAATGATAATGGAATTGTTCGTTGGAAAAAATCGATGCATGTGAAACATTTTTACTACAAGTCATTAATAATTGAAATTGTAAAATTATTTCAACATATCCACTGGAATTCCTCAGTACAAAATCTATGAAATTACAGTGATTTTCCTGAAATTTTCCAGCATTAAGACTCATTATATAATCAAATTTTTCTTTCATAGCATCATTTTACATTCAAAGTATTTCAATCCTGATAAATTATTTCTTCATTTCATCATTTCACAGTATTGAAAAAGGGACGAAGACAGAAGTTAAATTCGGTAGCAGAGATATCACATCAATTCAAAATCATAAAGGTATTGATTTTTCATCCTATGTACCATGAAGAGTTGAATGTTTAAATTATCATTAATATTCATCATGATCCCCGAACGGATGAAAATTCAATTATCTTCATTTTTGCTGGTACGTTGATTTTTTCGCGATGAAATGCGAGCGGATGATACATTCATCTCATGAGAAAATACATATTTCTACAATTTGAATACGAAAGGACAATTAAATATTATCAAATACCATGCGAGTAATATATATTTAAAGATATTCCTACGAAATCTTCACAATAAGTTCCTTGGATTATTCTAAACAATCTTTCGCCGCAAGTTCTGATGTTTTTAGAAGAGTATATGACACTTTGAGCATTCAATAATCATCTTCAACCCTCTTCGATGCAATAGATGCCTGCAACCAGAAGGACATATTGTTAATCAAGATAATTCATTTCGAACATACCTTGGAGCGCATCAAATATTCTCCGTGGATCGAAAATAATTGGGAGAGGATGAATCCAAGTGGAGTGGATAAAAATATCATATCATTGTCCATCGAATGCATCAATTTCTAAATATAGCTGATACCAGAATGCTTTGTCGATAGATAACACATTGATTAACTGAATTATTGATGTCTTAATGCATAAAATTGGCCCCCCTCGAACGTACAAAGCGTGGAAGATATCGAATTCTCATTGAAAGAATAAGTTCTATGTCATATTTTTATAGATTTCACATTCCGTGTATCTGTTTCCGATTCATAATACGAACTAAGAATAACTAGTTTCAGTATCACATGATTGGACAATATTCTGAATTTGTAATTATTTTTCGATAGAATTCACTTCTACAGAAAGGTGAGAGTTCTCAATCATGTGTTGTAAAACACTCATGGAAAGGTATAGCGCTGAGGATAACACATGCGAATGCATGAATTTTTAGAGACGCCACTACGTCTCTTGAATAATTTCTAACAAAGACCAAGAGCGTTGTACCGACAAACACTAATGGATTCCAACAAAACTCGGAACGGATTTAGTTCTAGCTTCATCGAGGATGTAATTTCGCTTCAATAAATTTAAATACTCTGGAACAGGAACGTGTTTCACTATTCAACAACTTTTACAATGACGATCGTGAAAAGTACATCAAGCGCGTTCAATGTTTCGTGTGTGAAATTCGAAAACAGGATCAACCGTGTTGTACATATGCTATAAGAATCCAGCATTTATGGCGTGGGGCTTTTGGTGGATCTTGATTTCTACCACAATCAAGTTTTATTCGTGATTTGTCATAATTTATCAACAATTCGTCCAATTGTTATCTGTGGAGTTATTGCATCAACTTCATTTAATATATGATTCACACGGAAATGGTGAGATCATTAATTGGAATATGAGGTACTTGAACACTGTTAGAAACACGGAGAAAAAGAAATTCGCTGTGGCAGCGAAATCTACTTTTGCTGGGTTCTTTTTGCCAGAGCAGCAAACTATTTGCTGTTCCAGCAATCTTGTGAGCTGCGACAGCCAATTTTTAGCTGTGGCAGCAAAAAATGTTTGCTATCCCAGCAAAATTTGTGTGCTATTCTGTATATAATACTGAAAATTTGCTGGCGGAGCAAACATTTTTTGCTGCCACAGCTAAGAAATTGCTGTCGTAGCTAACACGATTGCTGTTATAGCAAATTTTTAGCTAGGTCAGCAAAAAATTTTACATATAATACCTCGATTTGCTGCGTCAGCAAATTTTTTCTCTCCGTGAATTTCCGCATGAATTTTAATGTAAATCTACTGGAAGTTTTTTTCAGGTACGTAACTGAAAATTCATGTACAGGTTCCACAAATTTAAAGTCTACATACATTAAATTTAACCCTCAAATGGTAACGTGTTTTTTAGCACCCGTTAATGGTAACGATGGGTCATTCGTGTCCTGCGTATTTTAAACCAACTCAATGTACTCAGAGAAATTTGCGAAAATTCATGAATGTAGTTTAGGCAATCTATTTTGAGATTGTACAGTTCAAATTGCCCGAAGACATTGTGTGAACATGTATTTTTTTACGTTTTTTCGATGTATTTTTTCACTCTAAATCGATTTTTTGTTTTGGTCCTGACACAAATGAACCATGGTTACCATTTGAGTGTTAATGTACATGGATTTGAAATTTAATGTATGAATACATCAAATCAATGAGATAAAGAAGAAAATAAAGATAATCATAATTTCATTCGTAGACATTTCTCATGATACGTTGAAGATACGTTTGTCCAACGCAATAAATTGAGAATCAATGGAATATATTTAATTAATCCTGATAGGATTCGCTTCTTCCGTTGATTTGAATGAAATAATGTTCCAGAATGAATTAATTGAACTGATTCATCAATTTCATGATACTCAATACACCCATACCATATAAATTTGAATCAATTAAGTATCTCATTATGCGTGAGCAAAATGTATTCATTGCAAAAAATGATTATTTGATTCGAATACCCAAATTATGGTTTATAATACTCCACTTTATTGATTTCAAAACTATCCAAACTATCATCGTCCACATGAGATCTGTTCTATAAAAAAGCTTTTATTCAGAGAAATTGCTTTGAAGTTTGAACTGAAAAAGTATCTCATTGTGATCATGAACTTTCTGAGTTTTCTGTTCAAAAAATAGAACTTTCGGAATTAAGGTTCACAACTATTGAGTATATGATTTGATTGTATTATCTGAAAACAAACCATTTGTATTGAAATGAATGAGATTATTATACTTTAAACTGTACCGGTTTATAAACAACAGTATTTTTGGTCCTATAACTTCATGTTTTTGAATATAATCATCATTTTATTAGCCTGATCTCGCGTTGTTTTTCTCATGATGGAAAAAGTTCATCCTTTTTAAGCCATATCTATTCATTTTATGAAATATATTCCCACTTGGAGTCAATAATAATTATTCTGGTGAAGAAACAATTATCACGTCCAATACTTGATTGTTGAGAATTTCAAATACTAAGTATAATCACGCTCGATCTCCATACGAAACTTTACGTTACAAAATTGAAGTTGTATTTCATTGATCTTCACTTTGGAATTCATCACATGAGAGTTATAAATCGGATGAAAGATGATATGGACATAAATAATTGGTTATTCAGTCAATAGAGTACGTTTTTAATTTCAGAAAATAAATTTCCATGAGCTGACTTGATAGTTTGAATGAAACGACTTTTCATGGTTATGAAATATTAGGTGTTGGAATTAATTCGTAGCGTTTTACAAAAGTTGGCGTAGGCAATACAGCATTCGGTTGTTACCTACTGTAATCAATTCATCGTTAAACAGCTATTCTCTTTGAATCGTAAATAATAACGCTTGATAATATATTGAACATGTCAAAATTTATACCGAATGAAATGTGTTTGCAGGGAGTTTGACTTCAATACTACAATATGAAAAGAAAAGGTTTCTTGCATCGAATTGTTACTGGTGATGAGAAATGGATCCATTACGACAATACAAAGCGTAGAAATGCATGGGTTAAGCCCGGCCAACCATCACAATCAGTAGCAAAGCCGAATATCCATGAGTCTAAGCTCCTGCTTTGTATTTGGTGGAATCAGATGGGTGTGATTTATTATGAACTGCTGAAACCGAATGAAACCATAACTGAGGATCGTTAACGACTATAATTGATGCACTTGAGCCGCGCATTGGAAGAAAAACGGCCGGAATACTCCAAAAGACACGACAAAGTCATTTTGCTGCACGACAATGCTGGTCCGCACATCGCAAAACCGGTCAAAGCATACCTGGAAACAATCAAATGTTCCGTTCGATGGTTCTTAGCTCGTCTCAGCAGAAGTTCACTCCTTACTAAGATTGCCGGAAATGGGTCGATTCGTGGATTGCATCCAAAGATGACGCGTTTTCCCGACACGGTATTCATTCCCTGTCCGAAAGATGGACAATACTTTGATCAATGTATTCTTCAATGTTCATTCGAAATGAATAATTTTTTTTTTTATTAAAAAAACGCTACGAATTCAATCCAATACCTAATGATATGGAGTCAAAAAGACGTTTATTTGATACAATGAAGCGGAAAAAAAAGGAAATCCATTTAATCAATTCAAAATATTTTATTCCTCAGTGCACATAACACATTATACTTCACAAATGAGATTAACTTTACATGGATGGGGAAATATCACAGAGGTAGTTGAAAAACTATTCTTTATCAACATTTATTAGGGATCGGTCATTTCCTGCAGTACAAAATTGGATGACAGATACTCAGAGCTATTCGTATGGTAGATGAATGAACCAGCGTCAGAGCGATCTACGATGTTAATGGCCGTCGAGGCAGATGTCAGTTAACGCGTGTCCATGGATATTGTAACGAACTTCCATCGCTGAAATATTGGACATTTTGTGTCCTCGTAGTGACGTGGTACAAGGAGAGCTTCATGCGATTCACCGAATCGAGCGTAAAGTTAGTAAAGGTCGATGGTAATAATAGAAACAAAATTTTTTTCACAAACATCAACTATTTTGTTTCTTTTTTTGTATCCATCGGATCAGATTTCGTGCGATCTCTCATTTGAATAGCATAAAAAGTTTCCAGTTGGTTGAAAAATTCGATACTTTTTCATTAAATACTTTTCCATTATCGAGTTTCATGTTGGAGCACAACTTATTAATTACACATGAAATCGTTAACTTTCTTTCAAGATTCTTTCTTTCGTTCAAACTCAAAATATTTATATATTCCTGCCGGTGACACATTTTCTCACCCACTCTCGCATCACGGTGGAAGTGGTTACCTTTTGAACTCAACGTGGAACGTCTTGTACGCTTTTTTTATCATAGAGTTCATCAAACTTTCAAGATTCATATGAATTCTCATGAATTCAAACGAATGACGGTCATTTCCAGAACTACCTTTTATCTTGAAAGGAGACGTTTTTACAACAAGAGTACCGTGTTCTTGGGATTCGGTCCTCGCCACTGGTGTACCCACTAGCCCCTCATTCGTTCGCAGGGTGCCTCGCAGTACAACCAGGGGATTTTTTTTTATAGAGATTTTTTCCTTGCAACCTGTGCTGTCAACTCAAAGTCTCTATCTTTGTGAAACATCGGTGGAAGTTGTTATGGTATCGTTAAGAGGAAAATTGTATTCCTCCGAGGAAGTATAAATTTGATACCTTTTATCTCTCACTCCGTAAGACGATCGTTGGTAAAATGGGTATCGTATCGACTGTTATCATCGTTTTAAGGAAATCCCACTTTATTTTCATTCGATACTCCATTTGAATATCGCGTTCAATTTGATCTATTTTCTGATTTAGAAATATTTTATAAATTGAATAATTTTTTGATCTTCACCTTTTTGATTGCGGTCTACGCTGAAAGTATTTTCTTCTAAAATTACTGTAATATCTCAGTAACCGAAGGACTAGTCGAAATTTCTTGAAAAATTACTATGCAATAATGTAAAATGAATTCTCAAGGAGGTTGGAGAGATATTCCCTACAAATTTTACACGATGCAATAAAGTAATTTTTTGAAGAAAACCCATTTGTCCCAGGAATATTGGAATTCCACGGTAATGTTACAAGTAAAATTGTTCCAGTGTAGGACTTCTTCAATAAATTCCGAATATCCATCAAAAAATTCGATACGCTTGAATGTAAAATATGTTACAATAATGATATAAAAATATATACATTCTTTCGTTTCGTTTATCAAATTTTTCAATCCACGTATTCGATACGCATACTGTGCGGGAATTTTTCGGTCGTTTATACAGCTATTTTTACCGGTTTTATAAAATATATGGTCAATATCGTTATTCCGACTGAATATAAACTCGTCTTTGATTTGCGTTCGTTTTTTATACCCAGGTATCAAATGAATTTTCGATATTTCTGTATAAAAATGAAATGGTGGGACTGAAATTGAGGCAATATCGATTGATTCAAGTTTGTTTCATAAACACTGGTTAATTCCCTCCGATACATCGTGAATATATTTTTTTCTCAAATGTTCAACAGATTTCGAAATTTGCATCCGAATTGTACGGATTTCAGTTCCCCCGACTGGGAGTTTATGACTTTTCGAAGCCATTTCAATTCTTTTACATGCAATATTCGGAATATTTATGTTACGTGGTTTTGAAAGTACCGATAACGCGATATAGAAGGATTGAATTTACTAAAACAGCATTCCTATGTTTCTACGATATCGTTTTTTAGTCCCTTTTCTTTTTGCAGTAGTTACGTTTATTTGACCACAGCGCAGCGATTGTCGACTGTTACTACTTAAGCCACCTCTATCGATCTCCTGTCTCGGTTAGCGCTGTTACTCGGCTATGCTTTGAGACAGCACTTTTCAATTTCAATAAATTATTTATTCAAGATTGAAATTCCATATTTTTTCTTGCATTCCTCTCAGAGAACAGCATTTGTCAATCGAACGATTATTTTATCAAGAAAGAACCGTACTTGGATAATGGATTAAATCAATCCGAAGATGACCATCGTCACGGCAGTAATGGTCGTAATTGAATAAATATTTCCCCAACAATCTGGATGAACTTATTGTCGAGGATCGTGAAATCGCCCTCACGTCTTCCATCACTTATCGCAAAGTGCAAGTTGGGAATCACGTTTTTCCAACTCCACCCTTCGACGTGTTTCTCAAAGTTCATGGACAAACATCCTCTCTCGCGGTTCAGCAATCATTTTCCACATCGGTCTGAGTTTTATAGAATTTACGATAAACTTTTGTAAAATACTTGCACTCATCAATTCTCCAAAGTTGTTATCTGGAATACAAATCTATATGAAAACTTTTTCCATTCCGTTCTTGTAATCGAATTGTGAAATAAGATATCGATTCGTGTTTTTATATGGTCTTTTTATTTTCATTCTGACATTTACGAGTGACTCGATGCAGTAGGTTGCGTAATGAGACAATGCGAGATGCTGATTTTTCTTACGTATATCCTTTTTATTGATATTATTACTATTATCGTGTTTCAGCGTGCCTGCAAAATGGAAGGAACAGCGTTGATGTCGGAGGAAGCGGCAACCGACTCGACAAAAAGCAGTTTGGAGCGTATAGCTGTGACTCACCCTGGGCACTGATCAAATCAGCAACAGAGGCAATGAAAGCAAAACACACAGAAGGAATCGAATTCGTCCTTTGGACGGGGTAGGTGAAATGGAATTTCGATGGTATATAAAATATTTATATACGGTGTAGTGGTGTACGTTTGTATGAGCGAAATTGTGTTACGTTATATTTTTCCTGCATGTACGAGTCTCGATATATCCTATTTCATATAGATGCACCATACCATGCTTTACTATGCTCAACAATGGAAGGAAGAAAAAGATTGGTGCGCATTACGATAAGAGAGTTGTAAAGTATACGATGAAAGCTGTCGCCATGATATCAAAGTCCACAAGAGAATTCTTATCAGAATCATGTTTCTATGATATTGTTATGGTAATGTTACGCATTCGAGCCTGAACAATATGGAAAGAAACGGAAGTAATAGAAAACAAAATAAATAATACCGTTCCATCGTTGGTAGCACGTGATATTTTGAAATAATATTTAATATTGTAAGACGTCGTTCAATAGTTCGTGAAAAAAATCAATTCGAGTGTGCAGCGTGAGGAAAGTGTCCGATCGATCCATGATAATACAAAAATGAATATGTGAAATTCGATTCTTCGAATCCCGAGTTTTTTAATTGAAAGCTGAGTGAAAATTGATCCGGTTGTTGGATACTGAATATTGCATATGAGGAACGAGAGATTTTTGGTATCAATTTTTTACAAGTTTTTCACATACTGGTTGGGATGAAAACCCTAATCGACTACATTTTACCTAACGATTTAGTAACAGGTGATTGCGATGAATATTATTTCACTGCGTTTAGAGATCTAGAAATTTATCTTTCGAACTCAGGTTCAATTTGGAGCTGCAGGGGTCCTGAGAATTCTAGCGAGGAAATCTCTCAGAAATTTTTGATGAAAAACTTTTGGGGAGTGTTTATGGTTTCCCAAGATATTCAAGAGAATTTTCAGCGAAAGAATATGCACGATAAACCACAGTTCTTCCGAATTTTACAAATTTTCCGTTGTGTTCCTTTCAAAGGTTTTTTGAATAATTTTTCAGAGTTTAACAGAGAAATTCAGATAAATTTTCAGAGGTTTTCAGAAAAATTTCAGGGAAAAATCAAGCTTCGACAAGGATTTCGAGTCAGGGCTTTGAAAAATTGAAATCAGAAATCATGTGAAGTTTCTATGAATTATCTTATCTAACACGCTGCCATCCTAAGCTCAGTGGTGCATCCGCGCCTAGGCCAACCTAGGCCATGGTCTGGGGGCGCCAGGTCTGAGGGGTGGCATCACGATATAATTTATATATACTGATATAAAACTTATATATGAACGACATCGAATTATTCATCAATTATGTATAATTCCGACAATTTTCCCTCTCTGGGAGCAGTATTATATATCTGGCCTAGGGGCGGAGGATTCCCAGATGTGGCGCTGCCTGAGTTGAGAGGCCGTATATCCATATTTTGAAGTTTTGAGATATTGAACATTTTATCTAAACGGGTCCATGAAGAAAGTTCAAATTCTAAATAGTTCGAAACCTTGATTGAAGATGAAGGTTATATATTGCTATTGTTTCCAACCAAGGTTTTGAACTTTTTACGATTCAAAGTTTTTACATGAACCCAACTGAACGGACAAACGATACGAATGAATGATACGAACACCGTTATGTTGACTTGAGTTTTCTGAAATTATTTGCAATAATTCAAGGATTTTCTGCATTGAAATACATGTACAAAGGTGATTTGAATAAAGTTATGTAAGAAAAGGAATTAATGTTTTTTGTGGAGATACGGTCTTTTGGCCTAGGACGGCAGTACTAGGCAGTCAAGAAATTTCAAACTCTACTAGGATAATGGCCCTGGTTGAAACATCCCATCCGTCTCGATTAATTCCCACTGAACGCATAGAATTCCGATTCAAACCTAATGGATATCGATAGGGATTCACACGATATTCGCGTCAAAGACTTGAAAGATAATCGTTATCTATGATATTTACCCTTTATAAGACATCGCTTGTTAAATTTAATCAAAGCTCCACATTGAACGAAACAAACTGGACGCAGATTTTGATTTTGTAAATAAGATTGATCAAAATACGTATGAAAATATTAGGGGTGTGCGGGTAGCACTTTTTATCGGGTCGGGTCGGGTTCGTGTATTTGTATTTCTTTTTGGGTCGGTTCGGGTTGGGTACCCGATTAAATCGGGTTTTCCAAGTCGGGTACCCGAATATGATGAAATCGCTTGAATTTAATATTTTCAACTCCTATTCGAAGTTGCCATTGCCGTTGATATTTTAAGGACAAATTGTCTTGAGCGATTGTAGAAATAAGGGGATTTCATATGAATTAAATTCTAATATGAAGAATGCCATATTCACTACAAGTCTATTAGGGTTGTTACTCCATGTAATTGATTATGCAGCGCATTAAGAAATCTCCAAATTGCTTCATGGAATGTTTATATTTATTTTTTAATTCAATTAAAAAATATAATCACATTTATATCTCATAAATAATATATTATCTATTTTCGTATTTAGTAACCACAATATAGAATCTTGAACATCAATGAAAATAAATATTCTTCTTATAAATATCATTTTTTTTTCATATTTTTAAATTTGAATGGAGGAAGCACAACTCTTCCACATGTTTTGTCAGCAATTTTTATCGAGTTACTGTCACAATATTTCTTGCTGAGGAAAACGTTTGCTATATTTGAATTACCCGAATGTAATCGGGTACCCGAAAAACTCGGGTAATTGAAAAACCCGACCCGACGGGTACCTGACCCGGCCCGACCCGATAAAAACCCGATGACTCGGGTACCCGCACACCCCTAGAAAATATGTATTGAGTGTTGCAATGATACGATATTGATAAATATAGAAATGATATTAGAAGCATATCTGAGTTGATTTTGTCAACAAGATTGAATGATTCACTATTTCGTTTCATTATGTACAAAGTCGGGGATCTATGTGTTGAATATTCCATTCAAACATGTGAGAATTAAGATGGAGAAGAGTAGGGACACTTGCATCACGTTTTTCACATTGTTATAACATTCATGGTGAAGTTCATTCGATACATTATTTATAGGATTTTCACAGAGCGGACATTCCTAATTGAGCTGCGAATATAAACTTTGTATTAATTTAAAAAACTTTTCCGACTTTTCATACGAAATTGTATGATATTTCATACAGAATTATGATTTTTCATGTATTTTTATATGAACTTTAATACATTTTGCAATAAATTTCAGAATTTTCATGTTCTTCCGATATAGGAAATTTCAGATTATTTTTTACAGTGATGTTACGAATATGTGTGTGTTACTTGGGAAAGATAATCAATTCTGACTTGAGTAAACTTGAGTATACATTAGCCAGTTGAGTATTCTCTCGAATAACTTCTCCTCAATTGACGTGGGATTTATCAAAAAATGCGGGCGTAAATCACTTCAAAAAAATACGCGTTAAACGAGATTTATTCAAAATACAGAATTGCAGAATTTTTGGTCTTTTCGAAATTCTTTTCACTCCTAATACTAAATTTTCTTCATGTTTAACTTCTTTCATCGGTGCAAAAGTTGAGGAAAAATTCTCAGAGCTTTCGTGAAGACTCGACGAGAAAAATTCAAACTCATTGGAATAATACATTAAAATTCTAATTGAGATCGAATAAGTTCATTCTAATTCAACTCATCTGAATTCAACCCCATTCGAGGCTTTGAAAAGTAACCCCTAATTCCCACAACTCTGAACCCACCCCTAACCTCGTCAGTTCCTTCTGAATGACGGTGTTTGATTATGCTCTCATTTCATATTTTAATTATCAAATTTTTCAGTTTCCTTGCTTTTTTATGAAAAATATTCTCATTACCTCATAAATTCATCGTACAGAATCACCTTGAGAATCGATTTCACGTTTTTATTATCAGCTATCACGAAAAATTATGATCGTGTTGTAAATTTTTCCACCACGAAGTTGAATCTCCTTCTCGTACTTCATGGTCTCGGTAAGCGAACTTTGTACAAAGCTCGGGGAGCGAAGTTTGGCACTAATCTGTCCTAAACTAATATTTCCTCATCCGGCTGAACACACTTGTACAAGGAACGATATTCATGAGATATTCTGTGAAGATATTAAAATCAATAGAATATGAACGGTAGAGAATACTGAATAAAACTTCAATTCGTGATGATGAGTTTCAAAAAATACCAAGTTATGGATTTGGGCTGGGGAAAGACTTTATTCGGTTGGATTTTTATCACTTTTTCCCTTTGGGAAACAGTATTCAATTAATGCATCAATATTGTTATACAAAGAATTGATTATTAGGATTGTTCAACTGTGAATGAATATTCGATATTCATCTACCCTCACTGCTGAACATCGAATAACAACAAACGTGAATATATCATAGTTTCAAAGATGGTTTTTGTCGAATCTGGTAATCATTTTTCGAACCAAGCCGCTGTTGTTTCAAAATGACGACTTATTGGAGGAAAAATTGTAAACATTGAAACTTTCCTGGTTCCACTTCTAGTATCTGACGGAGTACAAATTTGTACTGAAAGTATACGTCAATGAACTCTGTATACATACTGGAATGAGCGCAGCAAAACAATCCCTTATACAGAGAGAGAAGGTATTAAAAGAAGACAATGCAATCTATTGAACGATCTATTGCCCTGTCTGAACATGCTTTCTCAGAGGGAATGAGCTTCACAATCAAAGAGAAGAGATCTTTGCGATATTCTGGTCATCACATCGTCATCTTGCGAAGAAAAATATTGAAAAATAATGAACAGATCCGGAAACGGCATATTAGAAAACTACAGAAGATTCACATTTGTAATGATTCCATGTATTCCAGCGCAGAAAAATTCGCGCGTGAAAAAAGATCAAAATTCAATTCATTCCGTACGAAAACGGGTTGGACCAGAATTCATAAAAGTAACAGTGAAATTCCATTTTCAAAGAATCTAGAAATACCATTAAATCTGAATAAAACTGAGAACCTAATGATTAAACGTCACTCGTCAACGCAAGAAAATGTATAGAACAATAATGAACCAGGGGAATAAAATCACACATCATACAAAGAGGTCTGAGAAACATATACCGTGAATGTGTAAAATATAGTATAGTCAACGAGTAGAGGAAGGGAAAGGGAACGCTAGATTAGCATAAAGCAGATCGTAGGAGATGTGGAATGTGCTAGGTATGTGGGAACGAAGAGATTGGTGGAAGATAGACGGGGATAGAGGGTTGTACAAATCAGTCTGCGAACTGATTACTCTTGATGATGAGGGTAATAGGGATGTGACGGGAACGTCGTGGCTTGAATACCACCCATTCGACGGATGGATATATCCACACGTTCTTTATTCTCTTATAAATCATCTGTTTGCGATTTTCACGTAAATCATGGCTCACTCGATAGAATGGTACCGACGTTTGGCAGAGAATTCACCGACAGCTGTTAATTTTTCGCGGAAAACTTTCTTCTGCGCTGATTATACGTTACGTTTTCATCCTATCAACGTATCGTTCAATGATGCGACAGCTCAAGCAATTCCAATGTTTACTTGAATATTCATACACCACACGGAGAGAATTCAATAATAAACATAACGATGTGAACATGGTGCTGATCGAGTTGCCGTTAAGAATAATCGCATTACACGTGAATATCACTTGTTTTGGAGATGATCAGCACTACGGAGCATCGTAATCGTTAGATGGAGAAGCAACGATGTCAAACGGTTCAGATTATCATTGTTGGATTCAACTCATAAGCGATAAGGATTCAATTCAATAATGCATAGAAAAAAAAGTCGAAGAAAGTTGACATGAACTTTCCGAAAGTCGAAAGGAATGAAATTTTACTTGTCACTTTCTCCAATTCATCAATTCTCTGACGATAATGAAATAATTACTATTCGATTCTTTCCATGCGTGATTTGATGTTTCTTGTTTTGTTCATTAGCTAATTTCACTTTTAAAATTCGATCCAAAAGTCAACAGTTTTCGTGAAATCCTATTCTCAACAACGGTCGAGTTTTGAGATATTTTTATTTCCCTGATAATTCAAGAATCAGAAATTTTGTGAAGATCGGAGAAGACAATGGCCTTAGTTTTGGCAGATTGATGAATTGAAAAATTCATGAATATTGTGCTTATTATTCTGTCCGAGCAGTTTTCATTTCTCGTTTCTGTTGAAATCGTTGATAGTTCGTTCATTGCAAGTCAGACTTTGCAGACGTTGGGATGCATAGGTCACGGAAGTTAGTTCTACTGTCTTCGGAAAACGGACGTGCGAACAGATAGGAATCAGGTGGCCCTTGTTGAAATGCTTGAGCAAACATGATCAAAAATGTACATTGGAAATACATTAGTGGACAAGTCGATGAAGTCACGTTCATAAGTCAAATATCTGCGTCACGAATATGTGAAATTTCATCAAGGGAACAGTTTTCTTGAATCAAATACCAAGTCTTCGAGAAGAAAAGTTCGGATGACCAGGAATTAATATTTCATTGAGCAGGAGTTTTGGAAATTTGTTCTGTAAATTTGTATTTTACCGGAGATATTTCAGAAAATTCTCAATTCTCACATGTTTCAATGAAATATTCAACAGCTAGATTCCCGACTCTGTACATAATGAAACGAAATAGTAAATCATCTTGGTCTTGTAGACAAAATAAACTGAGATATGCTTCCAATATCATTTTTTACATCAATAATTTCTTTGAAAAATAAGTTTCTTTCAATCAATTTGATTCAAAAGATACAAATTTGCATCAAGTTTGTTTGGTTTGATGCGAAGCTTCAATTGAATTCAATAAAGCATGTCTTATGAAGGGTGAAAATGATAAATATCGATAATTTTTCAAGTCCTTGACGCGAATATCGTTTGCATCCCTAGTTATAAGTAGCTAGAACTGTCCTATCGATGATATACCCAATGATTGAAAAAACATATGATCGAGCAGAAGGTGGTGAATATTTTATCCTCATTGATCCTGGTGTTCAATGGAACAAGGGTAGAAGATTCATTCAATCTTATACAAGACGTTGTGTGAAATACATTCCCCAATTAAATAGATTCCTGTTGGTCTGATTAAACGCGGATCCTAACTACTTGTTGCAGTGACGCGCTTACGCGCAATACAGACATGACTCCCGAGCTACGTTTGGAGTACCTTGACAGCCTAACCAAAGAATTGTCACAGACTTTCACGGGACAATTCGTATTTCCTGCTTTAGGACACGAAGACATTGGCATAAACTTCACTACTCTCGGTACGCTCTGGCAACAATGGTTACCCCCGGAAGCTGAGAGTACTTTTAAAAAAGGTTGGTACGGAACAAATCATATTACAAACCTAGTACAAATTTTCTCCAGCAAATGATGAGGCACTGATCAGTTTTCCATTTTACTGATCAGGGATTGATCAGCAAACTCACAAGTTTCTGACAAGCGGTGTAACGCTCTGACTACTGAGAAACTGATTGGAGTAACTGAGCGAATAACTGATGAGGCACTGATCGGTAGTTGATGAGGTATTTGTGAGTAACTAACGAAACATTTATTACTCACAAACATGCAGGTTACCTTGATGAAGATGTGAAATTATATTAATAAATTGATGATTTTTCACTCAAATAATAATTCATGTTTTTCTTTAAGATGTTTCCAAGGATTAAAAAGTAAATTTTTAGCAAAACCCGTAGAAAAAATTTTCCTAGACTTCTTCTGAGATGAAATCTAGAAGTTTTTGCCAAGCACAAAAAATATATCAAATCATATGCATGGTATTTCCACCTCAATCATGAAATATCATGAGATAATATCCAAGTTACTATACTTACTCATGATGAATAACAAAACTGTATTATTTCACAACAAGGAAAAATGTTTACATATTACACCCCATCTTCTTTTATACCATAACCTTACAAAATCTAACAATTTCCAAGGTAGCGTTGTTATGTGCATATACTCTTTATAATTATTGAGGTTAGATCACATTGATTTATACAGCAAAACTAGGATCAAACAATTCGAACCAATTTAATTCAATTTTTTTGAAATACTTCGAATTTTCGTTGAGACATATATCAAAAATAAGTGTACTTTTCCAATTGAAATATATCACTTCTCCAATAAAAATATTTCTCTTCAAAATTCTTCAAAACTCTTCAGATTTTTCTACATAACTGTCAGATTTCAGAAGCTTTGAGAAATTTGCAGAATTTTTAACCATATATATTACTCTACAAATTTCTGTATTACTCTGCAAAATTGTACATAATTCTTCCAATCTTCGTAATATTTGATGAATTTCTCCACAAAATTCGTACAAAACTCGCCAAATCTCCATATTACATTAAATACTTCTCTGCATATTTCTGCATTACTCTACAAATCTCTGTTTTATCTATTCACTTTTGCTTGAGGAAAAAAAATTGGTTCAGAGTTTATCTGTACAAATCTCCTTCCAGTTCGACTTGAATGACATTACGGAAGAGACACCACATTGAAAGTCCATTTTTAGGAACTTTCCTCAGTGAGGATTGAACCTGGGTCCTGCGAATGAGAAGCAAAGCCTCTATCACATCAGCGGATCTCCGAGATGACTACAGTGATCTTAACGTACCACTTATGGGAATCATCGCAATGGAAAATTTTGAAAAATTCGTTTTCGTGAGGTATAGACCAATCAATTCAGAATCTTCTGAAACGAAAAATGAATAGGTCGTGGGAGAGGGGATTTTTTTGACCTCAACTTGTAAATTTTTCCAAGTGCTGAGTCAAATCGATAGAAAATTTTGAAAGTTCGTCCCTGTAAGATATAGACCAATCGATTCAGAATCTTATGAAACGAAAAATGAGTAGATCGTGGGAAAAAGGTTTTTTCGACCTTAACTTGAAAATTTTTCCAAGTGCTGGGTCAAATCGATAGAAAATTTTAAAAATCAGATATAGACTAATCGATTCAGAATCCTCCGGAAGGAAAAATGAGTGGGTCGTGGGAGAGAGGTTTTTTCGAGGCCTACTAGTGAATTTTACTTAAGTTGATTTGAGTCGATTGAAAAATTTGAAAAAATTCACTTTATCTCCGCAAATGCGATTTGAGAAAAATGTATGAATTTGTATAGAAAACTCAACTCTCCGCCACAAGCCGTAATATTCTTGGAATAGACAAATAAAGAGAAAATTCAAATTTTTTTCTGCAAATGTAGTTTGCAGAGAAATGTATGAATTCGTGGAGAAAATTCCTTTCCTCATCAAATGTTTCTTTCTACCATTTATCAAGTAGAAAGATGTTGAGAAAATTCAACATTTCTCAACAAAACAACTTTGACCAATAAGTTGGGAATGTACAGAGAAACCTTTACTGGCAATAGGAATTTTCAGAAATATGCAGAATTTCACAGAGTTATGGAAGATGAATTTGTTGAAAAAATTCTTCCTTTCTCTAAGAATTGCGATAATGAAGTTTTGAAGAGAAATATCTTTATTGGGGTTCAATAACAATCGATATATTCTTTGAACCGAATATTCTTTATGAACATTTACCCTATTAATGTTTCTGACGAATGAAGGTAATAACTTGCCAGAATTTGATCAGTTTTATGAGAATTTTGATAATCATACACAGTAAAAATTTTATATTAGATATTAGCATATTTATATTGTACTTTTGGGATATACTTGATTATGTCGTTACGAACCACAAGTATACGAGCATTCACCATACTCTCTCGTGAGGATGAAGATAAATATGCTATAATTTGAAATAAATATAGTTCTAAGCCTCATAATAAAGTATATCCCACGAGTACCATAAAAATATAGTAATCTTTAATATAAACTTTTCTCTGTGTACTGAACAAATCAGTTCCCAATAAGTTGGTGATCAGTTTTTCCTCATCAGCGCCTCATCGGTATTAGGGAAAACTGATTATATCCCCACTAGGGGATCTTTCTTTCCCTAGAATGAATCAATAATACTTGATCGATTTCGGCATGATCCCGACCGAAGGTGGCAGAACTGGATCGATACTAGATCAAAATTCAATTCAAGAATCGAATTACTATTGTCAAAAACCTGATCAATTAATGAATTTACTAAATTTTGTTTAATCATGATGAATTTTGCAAAGAGGAATTTAATAACTTCGATTTCTTACAGCTGGATATTACGTCTTAGAGCAGAGTGCAACAAAATATCGCATTGTTTGCTTGAATACGAATTTGTGGATGAACGTGGAACAGACAACTGACAACCGATTTTATCGTGCCGGTAGTTACTCGATCGACAACTCCGAAGATCCTTTCGATCAATTCTCCTGGTTTCAATCAACGCTCGAAAACGCGAGGAAGAATAAAAAGACGGTGAGTAGATTTATTTTTTTCTTCCTTTTCAGGAATTAGCTACATTCTTTAACTTTGCTATCTGAACTTCGATTTGTATTACGAATCTTCCTTGGCTTGTTGAGGAAACTGCGGTCAATTTTCTCCAAAATTTCACTTCAGTTATAAATATAGTATATATTCATAGCTGGATATGGATTCTAACTACGAGATATGTCTCTTTTTGTAATTTGATGGACCCCGGACGAATGGTATCGAATTCTTGATTTTTTCGCACACAAAGTCCCGTATATCAAAAAAAGGTTTATATTCCTTGTGGATTTCAAGTTAATATATAGTCAACTTATGTTCTCGTAAGGGAGGAAATTATGCAAAGACAATTAAGCGAATTTCAAAGCATTTCCAGTAAATTTGATAGGTATTTCCATGATGAAAGTGAAGTTTCTGAAACATGTATCCGAAATGGGATAATCAAATATTAACAGAAATTCACTCTGTGAATACAAGTTCTTTGTAGAACAGCGTGTGAAAACAGGCTGGGGATAATTATAAGCTTCTTAGATTTCGAAAACATTAAGAATTGGTGTATATATCTTTCGATGTATTTCTAAGAAAGCGAGATGAATTCTACAGTGTAATATCCAAGTAAACTTTCTTCTGACCCATTTTCGAATCGATTGAGAGCAAGTTGAGATGCTTTTGTTTCAAGATTTCATTAGTTAATTCGTTCTTCATTCTCCATTTACCTCGTGTTGCTTCGCTCACCGTTGTTATGTTGCGAATTTCCCAACAGTCAATAAAATATTACTTGCATCGAGAGAAAAGCATTACGTCTCGAGCCCTATATTTGTGTACCTGGAGATTTAAGGTTATGAAAATTTTCAATAATTCAGTTTGTCATGAATATTGTTGTAGGGTAGCCATATGTTGTATGATTCAACGAGTAACAATTCTAAGATAATTAAAGTGCATTACTCAAACTGTAGAACCGATTTCAAGAGTATTTATTGAACAAATTCCCTCCTATTTCTTCGACAGAGAATATTTATTCTCTATTTTCAAGAAATGTTCCCATTAACCTTTCGAGTGAATTCCGATGGAATAGAATATTCGAATTTGACCAAGTTTCTAACTCTAACATCCACAGTGTTTATATTGTACTTGAAAGGAGGTTAACAATGATACTTCTAATCGGCATCAATAACAGAATAAGTGACTAATGATGAAATACTTTCATGTTTACCGGTTTGGTTGAAAATATATAGGTTTCTCGAACGGAAGACTTGAGTAATAAATCGTTGTGGCCACGGTAGTGAAATTGGTTAATGTTCCGGTGCTAAAGATTCTACTTCGACCTGTGGTTTCAGAACTTTCATTCCACATTCATCCTTTCACTCAATTTCTTTTTGACTTGATATTTGTGTTATGATGATAATGAATGAGATATTCATCAATTCGGCTGATGTGATTGAACCACAAGGGATTCTTTGAATTGTATTATTTTGAAACAGAGAAATTCAACAAATAAAATATTTAAAACTCTTTGGAAAATGTTGCACAAGGCATATGCATATCTAAAAGATATTATCTATCAGATATCTAAAAAAATACGTGTCATGCAACATTTTCCGGCAAGCTTTAGGCGGGAAAAGGCTGAGTTTAATATAATTCAATAGTTCGGGAATTCTGCTGAATACGAATCTGAAAAATCTTCCCAGCAGATCTTCTTGGATTGTACAAAAAAAAGCCTCAATTCAAGGATCACAAAGAATTTAAGATGACTTGAAGGTATTATGAATAAAAACCTCCACGGAATTTCCTCAAGTGAAGCATTGAACATCTTTATGATCTCCTTAAGAGATCTTCAGAAACTATAAAATAAACTACAACGGGACATGAAATTCACATGCGTATAACTTGTACTTCTCATAAATAAATTGTGAATATAGAGAGCCAGACGATTCTACCGATTCCACTGTGCAGGATATTGAATCTTGTCCTGTTTGACGTACATTCAGAACGCGTATAGACATTTTCGTATTGTGTTGATAGAAAGTTCTACGGATATTGAAGTCTTGATAAATCATTTGATCATCTGTTCTTCAATTTTCGATACCGATGTGATTTTGCAAAGGATTCCTCTTTGTCCCACAACATTTCACTGAAGAAGTGATGGGGATCCTTCTAGATCCTGTCGGAATCAGTAGATGTATGAACATTCATTTCAGACCGCAAAAACCTCATCATTGTATCTCATTGTGCATCGAATGATTGGACTTCACATAGGAAAATACCTCATGAATTCACTCAACGTCGCTTATAAATGGTAATATAAATTTATCCCGATACGTTGGATACGTTTACGTGTGAATCCATGAAACGTAGAGAGTGCACAATAAGACTGCTTATTATTGTCCCTGAAGCTTCGTCTGAACTGAAGATCACGTAGATTGACGTGACTCGTTGATAAAGTACCTTTGTCACCTGGGGCTGCAACTGCTGAATGTGAGTATTACATTAATGTTTTGTTAGGATGCAATACAAGTTTTCACATAAGTTTGTTACTCATTATTTTTGCCTTCGCTCCGAATTCTATTATACAAAATAATTTTAGAGTAACAGAATTTCAGTATTTTATTTGTTGTGAATGATGTTTCTATTCTTGGTTTTCATATTTCATTCCTCTCTCAATTGTGAAGAAAGTGAAGAAAAATGAAATTTTTCTTGAATTGATTGAAACATGAAAAATTTCAATCCAATTTAAAATCTGACAAAATAGTTGATTCCTTTTGAATATTGAATGATTATTATTATTCGGGGAGAATCTATCTCCTGGCAGGTAGAGCGAAAGGGAACAAGTTTTAATTATTCAATATGACGGTTAAGTAAGGCAACGTAGGTATTATGGCGAATATTCGTAAACTTAATGAACTACTAAGACCTTCACTAAATACGTTTACCTCGTAACGGTCACCCTTCCTGCGATTCGTATACGAACGCTGGGTTTATAATTAAAAGGCTCGGGGAAAAACCAGGACGATGGTATTTTTCAACGGAAGAATATGAAGATGCAAATTATTCGAAATGAATTTTTGTTGTATACTCTCACTGTTTAAGGTAAAAGATACTTCAACGAGATATCTCTGTATCTTCGCTAGATGATATGCGATTGATACACACGGAGAAAAGTATACGGTAACGCTTACTATGAAGAATAGTAATTTGGGGACAGATATTTCAAAATTGTAATAAGTACCATGTCAATAATTAGCGAGTCATCACTCGACCCCTGTTTAAAAGTCGCGATGGGAACTAGAGGGAATGGTGATCAGTCCCATATACTTTTATCCTGCACAACTCGATATGTTAGGTACACAATTTTGGTACGTAATTTATTGAATCCATAGCAGATACTGATCGAGACAGGAAAGATTCTTTATCATTGAGGATTGAGTACTTGAGTTGAATATCAATAAGTAACCCATGCAGAAAATGCCGACTTCCAACCAACCATAACAATCGAAACAGTACTGGTACAACACTGATTACCAGGGTTGGTTGCCAACGTTGTAACGTGGTTGAAGTAACAACCAGTACAATGTTGTTGTAACGCCGATAGTCAATGCTGATTTGCCAACGTGGATTTAAAACTCGTTCAACGTTATCCATTATGTGTGGTTTAATACGGCAAAATTTTGAAGAAATTATTATTCATGTTCTCGAATTGACTTCTTCACATGTTTTCAGATTATTCATTCGTTTCAAGAAACGATTCAAACTTCAGCAACATACGAACAGATGTGTTATATTTTTTACTTTCGATATAACCATGGACATTAGCTGAAAATATATAATTATTTTCATTAGCTACGTACAAAGGCTTAAATGGATTACCATCACCGGTTGAAAATCAATTGTCAATGTTGGTATACAATGAAAAACCAGTACTGATTCAGGGTTGATGTTAACGTTGACCCAGTATTGGTGAACAACGCCGTACCAGTGTTGATCAGCGTTATCATTCCGGGTTTATTCCAACGTTGTTTGCCAACAGTTGGCAGTTGGCAAATAACGTTATTCCAGTACTGGGTCGTTCGTCAATTTCTGCATGGGAATCGTCCTTATTCCACCCATTGTATAAAATTCTTGGGGGATACCAGCCGAAACTTCTGTTCAAAACTGAACCTGTATTTATTTATTCAGCAAGAAATCATGAAGAACACCTCGATCAATTACTCAAGCAAAGTTATTAATATCATCTATCTTTTACCCTACAAGGATTCAATTTCTATGGTACAGACTTGTGCATTGTTCGTCGACTTGTTTTCAATATGTTGAAATATGTAGCAGGTGTTTTCATCATTCAAAGAAATGTTTCATACTTGTAATTCATACATTGTATGAAATCCTTTACGAGACAAGATACAGAAATTGCTTGAACAATTTGGATGATGTTACGCATGGAAAGACATATTTCTAGGAATTGCTCAACAACTTAGAACTGGCTTGATTATGGCAAAGTTCTACCATATCCTTGATGCATGTACTACCTTGAAGTGAAAAATTCCTACAGTATCATCTCACGAAGAGGAACGCTTTTATCGTCGAGAAAATGAACGAGAACTTTCTTGACTCCCTGCAATCCTCCCTGCATGCAAGACGAGTAATTAGTTCAAGTTTCTTCCTGGGGGTATTGAATACACCGATTATTTTGTTGTCAATGAGAAAAATTCCCATCCACAATATGAATCCAAGATCTTTTACATTATGAAAGGAATAATTTCATCGTAATCGATTTATGATTCTAATATAATTTTCATATCAACTTTCAATATACCACGAATTTCCATCAGTCCAAAATGATTGAGATTTTAAATTTGGAAAATTTTATCAAAATATTTTATCTCGATCTATAATTTAATTATTCTCTACGTTTGTGGTGGGAATCCAGTTATCCCTCACGCGTCAATCCGTGATGTACCGTTTGAACTCGTATTCCTTTCCGATACGGTATGTGCATTACATTAATATAAATCAAATGGTTGAGCAACGGAAAATGGGATCGTTATAATTGGAAGCAACGGTACACTTGATTGACGAATCGTCGAAAAATCTGTCGTTCTCTGTAAACAATTTCATCGAATATAGAATGAATGATACGTATTGTTCGGAATAAATGAGGTTTGAAATTCGCTGATATGATTTTAAATAGTGTTCATAACAGAGGGGAACGGGATGTGGTGGGCAAACCCCGTTTTGGATAAAATGGAACGATGAAAAATTTTATAAATTATGTATTGAGATTCCTCTTTATTCTTTTTATTCTTTCAATTGATTTTTTGGAATAGCGGGAATTATTTCAGAAATCTCTCTGTGAATTATAATTATTCAATGTTTTTGGATATCATTTCGTAAATGTGATGATCTGTGAGCTTCAAAAAGAAAACCTCTGAAGAGGATACGAACGCATAGGTAACTCCATCTAGTGACATTCTTTTCCGACCAAAATCCTCGAAACTGAACGCATGAAAAAGTGTGAAATATTCAGGGATGAATTTTCGAAAGCTTATCTAGCTCTGTACAGGGCCAGAATCTTGAATTCCGAGAAGAAAAAATGTTGAAGTGCAGTGAATTATAACTTATGTATCAACATGTGTGGAGTGATTTTGTAATCCTATTTCACGCAATCAATGATTATACATTGCGAGTTTCCCATATCTACAACATACACGTTCAATGGGTTTGCATGGGAAATTTCCATTTCAATCCGTCGCAGCCTTCCACTCGGATTTCTGGATGGATTTCAATGGGAAATTTCTGAAACTGAATTAAATGGGCAGAAATAGATTGTTTTTGGAATATAGGGAATGAATAATAAGTCCCTCTAGCTAGTAACCGAATTTAATCATTGTTTGTTCCCAGCGAATAGTTCATAGGCCGCATTGGGAATTCTCCATTTGGTCTGACAAGAATGAATAGGAAAATTTCACGAGATCAGTGTTGCATGAGTTGGTATACAGAAATTCTATTTGAATCTGTCACAGCCTCCACATGTTGATTGTGAATAAATTTGAATAAGCACTTCTTGACATCGAATTATATGGGCGGGAATAGGTTGTTCCTAGAATATAGTTTCCTTCTGAAGATATCTAATTGGGATTATTGTTGGTTTTCAACGACTGTGTAATTGCAGGTAATGGGAAGTTTTCCATATCCCTGGTTAAAGGAATCCGTTTATTCTCGCCAAATTTCACTATATCACATTGAATCATAGGCAATGATTTTATCAAATCTCATACGGCGATTTCTTAATGAGATTCGGTCAGGAGAATGAATTCTTTGAATGTGAATCTAGTTCAATTTCGCCAAATCTCATGAAATTTCATTGGTCAAATTCAATGAGTTCTTTGAACCATCAGGGTTTAATTTCAAATTTTCCACAACTTTTTATTCATATATTTCGCAAGGGAGGGATACGCCCATGATGTAGAATATGTATGAACCTGAATTCAAGTACGCGATTGAAAAAAACTTCCAGATATTTCTGACAGTGTTGGCTGAAAAAACTTGACAAACTGTGGTCCATCGGGACTGAATGGTTTGGGCAGTAATAAACATTGATTCAAAAACAGAATTGTCGAAATGCAGGAATTTGAATTCCAAATATAAATCTTCAACGAAGAATTTCATTGCCATAAAAAGATTATTCGGACCGATGAACGCGAACCGTAGAGGTATTAAAGAATTAGTGTTCGAATTATTCGACATTCCAGGTCTCGAAAGCCTATTGACTTTCGGGTTTTTTTACTCCATTCATCTGTTCGTTCGACCAAAATCTCTTCCTATACATCCCCATAACGTGCACAATCTCTCTGGTCTTTGAAATACCCAAAGTATACTGTGTAGCCGCTGATCAATCTCATCACAATAGAGACGTTGGAATGCATTGTATCTGTGCATGAATTGATTGGATATCGAATTTGATTCTAGGAAAAATTGGATCCAGTATTATGATTTAGTGCAGTAATCTGATTTCGTTTACCATGATATGGGTTGTATAGAATCCTCGTAATCATATCAATTTTTTCTTTTTTCATAAAAAAGAAGGTTTCGCGTCGCGTTCACGATAAATATAACTCTCGTTCTCCTTCTCAAATAAAATTATGAATTTTATGATCAGATATATCGGAATATAACGCCAACATGGTATCAGGATCTTTCATCTGATCTTTAATTCCCAGAGTATCGGTGTAAACAACATCTCTCGTAAACAATATCCACATGTATTCCGCGGATGTTACTTTGTTGTTCACGATTTGATAGTGTATTTTCATGATTACCTCTTTTTGTACCTTTTGTACGGTTCTCGTTTTGATTAGTCACCTGAAGAGAGTCTCGGATTGATGTTGAAACAATGTATGTCGTCTATTCTGCTCTCATTTATCGTGTTGCCGACGTGCATCGATTATTGTTCCCTACGATTGACATTCTTCTACTAATTAACAGCGACCGAATACAAAAGGTGGATATTAATCTGTCGTTCGCATGATTTTCGTTATAACAGAAGAATAGATATTTTTTCGCTTGAAATGGAAGATGTTCTTAGCAGAATTGAATTATCTGAAATTGAGTAGAACTCAATTAGAGTTGTTGTCGAATTTAATATTTTCTGTTCAAAATTCTTTAGATTTAGAAAGGTCAGAGAGAGAATAGGGCTTCATTGTTCAACATATAAAATATCTAATTCGAATTGCAACTTTCTCATGTTCAAGGAGATCACGGTTGGAGTAATAATAATCATCTCACTTCTTCTGATATATAAAAACAAATTTCTTTCACTTATCGTCTGCTCTTATGATATTCATCGTGAAATTCTAGCATTGAAAGTATCACACGTATCTCAATAATTTATCTTAGCGTTCAATTTTTTTCCTCAGTAAAATGTAAATATAATTCCGATCCTTCTGATCCGATATCTTGTCACGCTAGTTTATTCCATAACTTACTTTCCACCTTGAGCTGAATGTCACAAATCATGGTTGGTCGAACTTTTTCGATTTCCTCACACCGATATCATAATCCGCCTCTCATGATTTACTCCTAAGTGAATTTATGTTCCGATCGTATTTCATAGGGACCGTTATTCTTCTTGGCCTGATTGTTGATCCTTATTTTTCATATACGTGATATGTATTTGAAATCTCAAATAATTTTCAATTAGTTTATTGTAACGGTGTGATTTGTTCAGATACACTGGATTCCTTCTAGTCAAATTAATAGTTATTTGTCCTGTATCAAAAAAATACATCAGAATCAACAGAATATTCTTTGAAACTGAAATGATTTATTTCAATCAAATAAATCATCATAAACATTGATTGGACCGTAACGAATTAATTTGGTTCCAAAGAATATTCTGTTGATTTCAAAAAATATTTTTTTGGTATCCCACACAACACTCAAAGCCTCAGTGATATTTCTGGAATATTACAATGTCTCGTTCAGAACATTCCGTGTGTAATATTTATACAAGATTCTATAGGAATTGCAGATACGATATTTTGTTGAAAATATTCTGAGAATCTTACAATTGGAACATTGCAAATATAATGTTCTGTAATGTTCTAGAAATCTACGATGGGGAATATGCTGAATTTGTCGCAATTACACGGGAAAAAATGACGTGTGGATTTTGCATTGGTTGTTGTTGTTTTGACATAACTGCTGAAGTGCATGCAATTGGAGTAAAATTCACATTGAGACCAATGTTATGTGTACACCCTGCTTAAAATGTCATATAGAATCGTATAGAATATCATAAAATATGATTCAAAAACATGATAGAAACTGTGAATCTTATCATGTTTTTGAATCATAATCTATGATATTCTATACGATTCTATATGACACTTTAAGCAGGGCATTGATACTGAAGTGAACAGCAGGCGTGTTGCCATGGTAACCATGATAACAATGTAAATCCAACAGGACTCTGGAGTAAATTCTACATGAAATCCACACCGTAACTATAACCTCACTTTTCATGTAATTCTTACGTGATCATTTTTTTCCGTGTAAACATTTTGAGAATTCTCCGGAGCAATATTTTATAGGCACAGCAAAATGAATGTGCATACACCTGACCCACGACTTAGTGAAATTTACAAGTCAAGATCGAAAAAAGATCCTCTCCCTTGACCTATTCACTTTTCGTTTCAGAAGATCCTGAATTGATTGATCTATAACCCCACGGAGCCGAATTTTTGAAATTTTTGTATCAATTGGCTCCAGCACTTGGGAAATTTTTGAAGTGCATTTGTTTGAAACACGTTTTTCTCAAGTACTATTCATTTTTCAATTCAGAAGATTCCGAATCGATTTGTCCATATCCCACGGAGACGAATTTTCAAAGTTTTTCGTTTCAGGAGATTCCGAATCGATTGTATCTCACAGAAATGAAGTTTCCAAACTCCCATGCCGATGATGCCAATAAATGACGCTTTGAGAGTGGTATCGTCATCTCGGAAATTTGCTGATGTGATAGAAGCTTTGACTCTCCCTCGCAGAACTCGGGTTCAATCCCCACTGCTGGAACTTCCTAATAACCAACTTTCAATGTGAATTTTCTCCCACTCAAAGTGATTCTGGCCAAGCTCATTCGACATTTGTAGAAGTAAACACTGAAGAAATTTTTTTTCAACCCAAAGTATTAATACTTCGTAAGCTTTTTAATATATGAATATCGAACAGGGGCGGGCATGAAATATTCTGGAGACATTCTGACAATATTGTTGAGGTGTATTCCAGAATATTAATACACATCCCAAATGTAATATTCTGACAATGTTGCTGGAACATTCGGTGCTGTGTGGGACAGGACAAATACCTATTTATTCCATTGGAAGAAAGTTTTTTTTTCAGTGTAAAACCCATCAGGAATATACAGGGTGTTTCAGAACTCGCTGGAACTGTCTGGAGGAATTTTTCTCCAGTGAAAACTAAAAAGATTGGTCTTTGGATCAAGTCGATCCGACGCTTAGTTCTCGAGATATGAGCATTTTTAGATTTTTTTTTAAATGCAAATCATCCAACAGCATTATGTGCTACGTACTGGAGCTTGATACCATTCGCTAAGTTGGAAAACGGCGAAGAATCGAAGATCTCGAGAGCTAAGCGTCGGATCGACTTGATCCAAAGACCAATCTTCTTAGTTTTCACTAGAGAACAATCCCTCCAGCCAGTTTCAGCGAGTTCTGAAACATCCCGTATACATAAATTCAATATATAAAAATATGCGATCCAAATGTTATAAGTTGCTTTGCGCAAATTCATATTCAGCTCACAACTGAAAGCTAGATAAAGTTTTCTCAGGGTCAACGCAGAGAGCTGTGAATCGAGAGCATTAATGCGTCTAACGTGTCTAAAGCGCCACTACTTTCTAATATTATTCTGATTAATTAGTCAAGATTGTTGGAGTTTGAAGTTTCTCGTTTGAGAAATGTCTCAGACTCTCTTGGTTTCCAACTTTAAGTATGTGTGATACTTTCAACCGTAACAAATGTTGAACTATTAATTTCCAAAGTTTATGGGTATAGTCCATACCGCGAAGAAATGTGGTCATCAAGTTACTATCTAACCGCACTTGAAAGTGATAGGTGTGTTTGACGTTCAAGTAGAAAACTGACAAGAAGGAGGGACGGCAAGATGGTTATCATGAATCATTTGAAAAAGCAAATCAGGAATATATCACGGATATTTATGAGCATTGGAAAAACATAATTCGAAGGCGAGACATTCTTTCTTCGATTTTCCTCAAGGAATCTGTTGTATCACAATATTTAATTACACAGATCGATAACTTTATCGTTAAGGATGATGAGAGAAGAGCGACAAACTCATGTAAATTTAACAAGCAGAGAACGGGAATGATAAACCTTCACTATAACAGTTCAGCTCAATTTGACTTGAATAATCGATATACATTCCAAAAACAACCGAAATGCACGATAAATATTAAATGCCCCCAAATACCAGTCGATTGAGTTTGAAAAATGATTTTGCTGCTGTTATTAGAAACACGTGTACACACAAAAACAAAATCGATAATTCATGCAATTCATCGTGTTTGAATGAATCATAATCCATACTCTTGACAATATTTCCTGATCAACATCGATAAATTAACTGCACTTGAATTTCCATGTAACACAGAATATTCTGAAAATATTCTCACAACATCCGTGGAATGTACTTGATCGAATAGTCTCACAATAAGCGTAGAAGATCCGTAAAAAATTCATAGAAGATTCTTAGAACATTTTAATGAGACTGTTTCAAATATGCTAGGAACGTTCGTACAATATGCGTACAAAGTTTGTGGGCATCGCTCACTTCCTATTGTAAAGTCGGAATGAGAACTAGGGCGAATGGTAATCAGTCCCATATCATTATTTCCATCCTCTCCTCTTCTCCTCTTGAATTGCTCTCACTGTTCTGTTTACCTAGTGGTCTAGGAGTTTTTCGCTTTCTCTAAAATATTTTTCTCTATCCGCTTCTCTGCCTTCTTTTCTAACTCTTATCCACACTGAGAGGAAGGGTCTATTCAAATATTCGACACTTAGAAATTGAGTAACTGTGAATCAAAATTTAGTTGTGCTAGCTAAATTTTATTTGTCAGGACTATATTTTTAATTCCCATTGAATGAACCATTTTATTCATATTCCAGACAGCTAGCCTTTTATTCACCTCAACTAGAGTCTAGCTAGCGTAAATAAAGATCTAGCTGCGGCAACTAACATTCAGTTGTCTCAACTAGGTACCTTTCTCTCAGTGCACGCCTCATCCTTTCCAACTAATCCACAATCAATGTTATTTTTTCTTTTGCTGTTACACTTTTTCCTCTCCTGTTCTTTTGCCCTCCCTGATTACCAAGCTTCATAGGTTCCTCACTTCCCTCTCTCCTGTGCGTTTTTCCGGTGTTCCGCATTGCTCTATCTCCCAATTTTCCCTTCCCCCTCTTTCTTCTTTTCCTCCTTTCCCTCATACATTTGTTGTATTGCCCTGTTCCTCTTTATCTCTTCCTCCATCCATCGTCCACTCCTTTCCGTCTATCCTCTGTGTGTATTTCTCCCTCTCCCTGTATATGCACCCTCCTTCCTCAAATTCTCTTGTTTGACTCCTTATTCCTCCTCTCACTCTCGACTCTTGACTTTACTGTTGTTTGGCCGTACAAGCTGTTTCTTCTAGCCTTATCTCCTTCGACTACCATCAGGGTTGGGTAATGACGCGTCACTGGAGGTTTGTTACATTCATCACGCGAGTATAAAACGTATGTATCAATACATCAATTACATATATTACGTGAGAAGACCCTAAAAGAGGGGTTTGTTACACAGTATGATACGTAACATTCACTACGTATTATACCCCAAGTATGATGCCTACACAACCCTGACTGCCATTCACTCTGCTCCCTTCTTGAAATCTTCGCGCCCTTCTAAGTTTTCTTCCCCACATCAGACACCTCTGTTTCTCCTACTCGCCACTTGGCAGTGCCTCTTTCTAATTCCAATGAACTGTTTTTTCTCGCTCTTTGCCTGTATTCACCACCCTTCCCCTTAATCTCTATTACCTAGTACACAAATTTTATTACTCATTTTCACCGTTTTCCTTCGCACCACACTTCTGCGAATAATCCAATTATTCCGCCCTTTCCTACTCACTTTTTCAACTTTCCGATTACTTATTTCACTAACGACTCGAAAAAAACTCATTTTCTTTTCCGTACACACTCTTGACTGTCATCCACAACTCGGAAGTTCTCTCCTACATCAATTTAGTTGAATAAAACAAATGGTGATGTACAAATATGTGTATATCCCCAACATAATCAATTTCACGGTAAGAAAATTCAACAGATCTCTAACTCTATTAGAAATGATGATCAAGTTAACGAAACATTCAAAGACGACTTGGTCAGAATTATCTTGGTGGCGATAAACTTATTTGATCTAAACAACAAATCCAAATGCATTATTCTAGCGACTTGAAATATTTTTTTGCACTCAGTTTTTCTTCTCAAACCTCCACGAAAGTTTTTGAAATGATGCGGTATCTTTAGCGCCGATGAAATGAAAATTTTATACAAAATATTAAGAGAATTATTGAATATCTCTGTGATCTCAATGTGCTTGATTCGTCTATTACGTCCATAATTCTGGATAGTGGATGGATCAATCAATGAATGAAATATTTTCTTTATCGTAAAGAAATTCTCACTAAAAAATGCATGTTAATGCGTGTACATTCTCTCCTGATATATCTAACATATGACGATTTTTGAATAGATTGATAAATCATTGAAGGTGAGGAATTTATATGATGGTTTCACTCTCATCCCACCGAGCATTTCCGTTAGAACCTCGTATCAATATTGCAGCAATATTGATGCGATCTTGGAATTACCTGTTTTTCAATTTACAAATGCAATATTACAAAAGTAACTCACAGAAATATCGTCGGAATATCACTTGACAACGTAACATCGCTGTAATTTACTTGTAATTGGATTCTGTAATATTACTGTTGTAATTCTCATTCCAGGTACTTTCAAGATCGCATCAATATCGCTGCAATATTAATGCAAGGTTTTAATGGAAATGCTCAGTGGGATGTGAGGGACAATATTTGAAATGGAAATAAACACGAAACAAAAATAAACTGTTCACTTCTTTTGAACGAACCACAGTTATGAACATCGACACGCGTTAGTTGGCCAAACCACCCTCGCGTAAAACGAGATGTTTGATCCCTTTCATACACGCAAAAGGATGAATAGTTGGAGCGAACCAAAATGCCCCATATGTACTTGTCAGATATGATCATTATTCCAACTAACCAACTTGTTGTTTTAACTACTCATACAGCACCAAAGACTCCATTAAGAGTGCAGAAATCCAACATTTGAAACATTGAAACATATTGCTGTATGTCACACTGAGGTTTCAAAGCCCCTTTGAAAACATTGCAATCTCCGCTAGTATTACATTCCAGACAATATTCCTGAATTATTCCTAAAATATTTCCAGGACATTTATAAAATATTTGATTGTAATATTTCACTTGTGATATATCTAAGACATTGCAAACCCAGGAAAAAATCATTAGATCTATTCAGATCTAAATAGATCTGAGTAGATCTGATTTTTGGTCAGATCTGGTTCAAAAGATCAGATTAGATCTGTTCAGATCTCAGTAGATCTGATCAGATCTTGGCACATCTGGTTAGATCTGAATTGAATATTAGATTAAATCTTAATGAGCAATTGGTGGTTCAATTGTCAGAAATTTTGTGATACCTGTCTGTATATGAATTTGATTTTGCACATATATTGTGACAAACATAAGCCAAAATCGCAGTTTTTCAGATCTCAATAGATCTGTTTCGATCTGACCAAAATTTAGATCTGGTCAGATCTGATCATTTCTTCCCGGGAATAGCTAAAATTTCAATTGACAGATTTTTGACATATTTCTGTGAAAGGATATTGAACCGTAATGAAGAAATCTAATTGAGACATTACTGAAATCTATGGTGCTGTATAGGTGATCAGTTAGTCATCATAACAGACATGGTCTAATAGGTCTGATAGATAATAATAGATAGTTAGAAGAACTAACTAGTTAGTTGAAATATTGATCACCTTTGGTAAGCGCGTATGGACCTATTTTAGTTAGTTGTTTCAACTATTCATTGTTGTGGGTGTGAGTTATATAAATAACGAGTCATTCATCGTCACATGTAAGCGCTATTCGAATCGTTGAGATGCAAGGGAAGGTACGCACAAAAATGTGAAAACTCTTGATTAATGATCGTCTTGTCACCACACCGCATGTACATTTCTGTAGTCAAGTCCAATTCAGGGCCAGAATACGAATGTAAACTTTCCCTCGACGCTTAAATCAAACTTCATTTTTCTCAATTATGATTTCTGATCTAGGGAAGGTCTTGCAACACATGTCTTCCTAACGAGATTTTGATGGTATCCAACCATCACAATCTTGGTCAGGACCTAAGCAGGTTAAGATTAACCTAATTAGGTCAAGGGGATAAATTTCCATCATTGCTTTAGTGACAAAGTAGCATAGTAATCCAGAGTGTGAAATCCTCCCTGTATATTACATTCCAGTCAAAATTACGTCAAAAGTAATATTCGGAAAAAATAAAACACCAGCATGAAATCCATTGAGTACAATTTCACAATGTTGGAGAGGTGAGTGCTATTGCGTTTCGTTGTACTATTGCAAGGAGAAGAATAAACTTTCCCATTGTTACTTCAATTGAACATCGTTGGATCAACGAACGTCATTTGAAATTACGTAATGCGACATAACAGCTATTTCGGATTAAAACACATCAACTCCACTAGAATTTCAAACATTCCCGCTATCTACCCACATCACCTGACTAGCAAAAAAAGCACGTGAATTCCTGCATAAGTTGTTTCTCCAATAGTTCTTTGTAACAGCGGAAAATGCAATTATCAGTCAAACACAATAGTTGATCAAAGATGCTTTAGGAACTGTGTATTCACGGAAGAAATAAAATGGAGAAATATACCATGGAGGATGACAACGCGTTGCTTCGAGTCTTTAAATGGAAATTTTTACAAAATATATTGTAAAATAATTCACATTATGAGACGAAAATAGATTTGTCTTTTATGATATGAATTATTAGATAATACATTTTGTAAAAATTTCCATTTAAAGGCTTGGAGTGACGCGTTGTCATCCTATACGGTAGATTTCCCATCTTTCTTCCTTCCGTGTTCTTCTCTTATGACTTCCATAATTGGAATTCATCAACCGACTCGAAATAATTCGATTGTTACTGAATTGAACCCAATAAAAAACAATCCCAAAGCATTCACGCGAGAAAGAAATGAACATACAATACATTCTCGTGGAGATCTCCGTAAACAAACGATAATGCGTTCAAAAACAACAACGGAAGAGGAGGAAGAGCACTGCTGGGATACATTAAACGAATTGCAATGCATGTATAATGCAATGAAGAGTTGCATCAAACCGATCTGACAACTGATGGCTCTTGTTCATGCTCCGTAGTTTTTTACTTTCATTGTGTTTCTATCCTACGGAAAAATTAAGCCAACCAGTTACAGCGATTCCATCCCATCCAAGTCCCTGTCACAAGCCATATTTGGAGAACAAATGCTCCGTGATCCTAACGAACATAAACCCTTCGAAATTTGTCCCACTTCTAACGTCCTTTGATACACGCTGAATCAAAAATCTATCTCATTAATGTTCCAATCAAAGTCTAAGGAGAGAACAAGGATCAGATCTCATTGCTTCTTGAGCTCTGAATTTTGTTATTCATTCTTGAAAATATAAAGCCCTCTCCTTTTATTCCAATCTCGGATGATGTGTACGAGTATAAGGCATCCGAAAGAATAAAGTCTTCCGTGCACTTGTATCCTCTTGAGAAGTCTTGGTATAAAAATGAGAAATCGAGAGATGGAGAATGACGCTCTCGTACGATTTTCATTAGAAAATACTAAGGAAAACAAGCATCTGTTGGAAAAAAAGGCAACAAAAAAAAACAGGAGCAATCGAACACGAGACACAAGAGTTTCTAGAGATAAATAAAATAACTTCCAAGTCGATTTTAAGTTCTTTTGTTTCCGTTTCAATCAGAAACGTGAATCATGCAAGGTTTACCAAAGCTCTTTCGGTTCACTTCAATACGTTTTTCCTTCGGACTTCTATGTAGACGGACGATAGAATCGCCCGAAGGGATGAACTCGTGGGTACTCTCTAATCATTTCAGGTTGCGCGAATTTCCTCTTGTCCATTGTAGATGGTCTGCAAAACGCTATCATTCTGATACACCGCTGTTCACTCTGCCGTAACGACTTGTGTTTCGAACTACGGTAATTGCTCATACCGACGATGTGAGTAGTAGTTGTGGCAATATAATTCCACTCCACAAGTTCTCCTGAAGGATCAAAGCATAGGGAACCCGGTTAGGAACTCCTCATGTGGGACTGGTAAATGATATCAATATGAATTAGCCAATGGTCGTTAAATTTGAAACGATGACCCTTCTCAAATTATGTTACCATATTTTGAGATCATAATTGAAACTGAATTGGTATCTGAAATCCATGATTTGCCAGGTAACGAAATCATCCCTAGTATCGAAGCAATCGATGATTCATCGAACCCGAATATCGAGGGAAATATGGAAATAAATTCCACTCGCGCGATTGGGGGAGGGAGAATGTATCGTGCACACCATTATTCCTACTTTGCGTTTAGAGCGGGGTTTCTGTCAGAGCGAGTAAACTCAAGCACAATCCTAGTCAGAGTTGTGGGTTCAGTTCATTCACTTTAATCATGAGTATCAAACTTTCACATGTGAATTTTGTTCTCCAAATCCGACGGTGAACGTCCTAATGGGTTAGTTTGCCTCGAGGAAGAGCCCAGATGGATTTCTACCGGGTTATTATTTCAGTGTTATTTGGAATTCAATTATTCAGATATCCATCAACTCCTCTTTGTTTCACGTTCGGGTATTCGTTCTGATCAAGTGCAAACTAACTTTTTTAGAAACTAAAACTTTGGTCCATAGCATGTTCACGACATGCAGGTGCATAGCACGGTCTGCGAATCTTCTCAGCACATTGAATGTCCTATGCATTTGCTATTTCCAGTATTTCACTGGAAGGTATTCAACAGTCCATTGGACCGAAAATTTCAGTGCATTCTCTGGAGTATCCCGATACATTCACTAGAATTCTTTTGTCAAGATTTGAATGGTACAGCACAAAATTCGTAATACTCCAGTTAATGTACTAGAAAATGAATTTATTGAAATTTTCCAATACCAAGGCTTAGTAAATTTCCAGTTTTTTTTCCAGTGAATATTCTCAGCATGCTGGTACCAAGAAAATTCGAAAAGTATCACGCTACTCCAAACCATCAGTCACCATTTGATTATCATATCAACAAATCGGACAAATGCTTGACAAAGGACTTTTTCAAATCAAGAATCCTATTTTGAACAGGGTTAATCACTCTGGAATACTGGAAACAACTCTCAAGGAAGTTGACGTCTCCTAAACCTTGTTGTATAGAGTCTTCCACGATACATAACAGTGACTGGAAGGTGGAATGTAACAAAATTATGTGAAAATATGCGAATATACTATAGTAGTAATACGTTAAACGCATGCTACCATTATCCCCCAGAACTTTCTATGTTAGGATTTTCTTCAAAAAGCCAACAACATTAGATCAATTTTGTGCAGTGATTGACGATATTCCCTTCTAATGAATGAATAACATATTTATCACCAACGATCGATATATGATAACAACATTTTATGAGTAGCCCTCAATTTGAAAACGTTTGATGCGTGCTTTTGGATGTTTCCCAGGCATAAGTTGACAACTAAAAAAATTCTTCTTCATGCATTTTTAGCAGGAATTGCATTTTCTTCAAAAGAAATCTCACATAACTTTGTTGTACATAGTTTATATCGATATCAATCCTTCACCATATTCTTTTCTGTAGTAGATTATCCCATTCAGAGAACGGATGTCAATACCAGAATCAAAATGTACATGGGAGAAATGATGTTCTAAATATTACTACATTTTGTACTAGAGTAGTGCTATAAGTGAAATAGTATGATGTTTACAACTGAATATAGTAAAAATTCATGCTTCATGATGTGAACCCAACAAACACTGAAGGTTTTGAAGATATCTATGAGATATCTTTAGGAAGATATCTTTTAGATACATCGAAAAGATGTCTTTTAGATATCTAAATGACATCACAAAGAGATATCTTCGAGATATGTCGAATCGATGTCTTTTAGATATCTTAAAGAAATGCCAGTAACATGTCCTTAAGGTATTTCTGAATCAGCATAGTCTGAAAGCGTCTTGAAAGAGTTCCTGAATATCTGGTACACATCTTAAGAATTGTCTGAATAAGAAGGGCAAAAGTCACGCCATGTTCCTTTGTTAGAACTTATTAGTGATTCTTTTGTACTTAGACAAAATGTATCTTAGAAGAATCAAAAAAATATCCTGAGGCATGTAAAAGATGACTAAAACATGTCTTAAGACAACCAAAAAGATATCTTGGAACCATCTGAAAGATGTCTTTTATATATCTATAACATATCTTCTTCAGCGTATCTGAAAGATATCTTGTGCAAGACATCTTTGAGATATCTAAAACTTGTTGAAATTTGTTGCATAAGACATCTTTTGGATGTCGAAAAGATGTCTCCACGAAAGTCTTCCAAGACATCCTCCGTGATTCTAAGACATCTTTTAGATACTCATAGATATTTTTTTGTTTGTCAGGAAGTTGCATGAAATCGAAAGATCTTTCAAATCATTATGCATGAACTTTTACTACATTCAGTTGTAAATATTATACTAGTCCACTCATAGCACTATTTTTTTTACAAAATGTAGTAATATTTAAACCATCATTTTTCTCCGTGTGTCAAATTTTGAGTCTCTTTGTGTTCAATACTGTTATCGTGACAAGACAGCCACATATTCTCATGTCTCATGAATTTTAGTGAATAGTATTGACCTCGAAATGGAATCAGTACGATAACTCAAAACCTCTAGTGTAGATTCGAATGAACTCGTCTTTTGTTTTCACTCGAAAAGTTTGACCCTATCACCGATATCAATAACCATGCTTGGATAGAATAATCAATAAAATCCTCAGGCTATACGTGAATGCTGGAACCTAAATTTGAATTCAGTCATTGGTTTTACATTTGAAAGTTGTATGTGGTACCAGAGAGTTTCAAGATTTGAACATGAAACTTGTATAAAACTTGGCCAAAAAATGAAATCACAAGGAGGTTGCCTGAGGAGTTGATTGTTCAAAACTTGGCGTCTTCTTCATCAATGAAATTGATTTAGATTAATTGATTTCTCACGTACGAACGAGCGACTCGGTAGATCTCCACCTTGCATAAGAATTTAATTGAATCTTGGGTGGCAACTTAGTCGATGAATACACTTTCCCGGTTCAAGTATTTTGTGGATTTGAATCACACTTTTAGTAAACTCTCATTTCCTTCTCGTTTCATTAAATTTACACTTCAACCGGAGAGCGAACTTGCAATCATTGTTTTTTTCGACTGTTTTTATATAATGTGTATGTAAAATGTTGATGACTTTGATATATTTCATAGATGGATGTAGTCATTCATTCTACTTCTACCCTCTGTATCTCCATCAGAAGGTATTGTTGGACAGACGATTCAGTTCAAAATTCGGAGTCTGGAAAACTGGCGATCACCCTTTTGGTGTTTCCAGCGCCATCCTTTCTTTTATTTTTCGGCATATGATTGCCGATAACAGAACAAACTTTTGTGTGTATCGAACAATGACCCAATCGTGCATCAAGCCATTATAATATAATCTTACAATGATCTAATTCCCTTATGAAAAAGCGCCTGGAAAAAAGATCTTGAAATCTTGAGCAGTGTTCTTGAAAATCAATTGATCATTGTGTGTCATGACATTCAACGGTGTAACCTTTGCTTACCTAAGATTGTGCCAAGCTCCTTCCCTGTTTGGATCAATTATGATATCTGTTTTAATGTGCACAACTATCGAGCCAAGCTTGGGCCAGATTGGAGCCAACTGTCATACACAATCGACAAGCCATTACAATTTCAAAATTCAATGCCTGCTCATCAGCATCACTTGGGTGCTCGAGCATGGATGCTTGCACCCTCATATGTACGATTGTGGCACAATTGTTCATAACCAATGTTTGTTTTCACGTTGGTGTCAAGCTTGTGCCAATGCGGTACACGGGAAAAAGGAAACAGCAATAGTTACTGTAAATCACAAAAACACATTGAAACTAAAATTCATTCCATGCAGTACTGCGTTTCCCACTGTGATCGCGCTAATTCTCATTATATGAGTGTGTTTTCATTTGTTTTTCACCCGATCGCTGTCATTCACACTAACCAGTAGTGTTTTCTTCTTCCCGCGTAGCAGTTTTGAGAATATTTCAAATGCCACATGACCGACTGAAACAATGGAACAATCATGGGACATTACTGGTCCAATTTTTGCCAGGGAAGATGTGTCCCTGGTACATGTGCCAATCCTGGAACAAGCTTGGGTTTCTCTCAACCATGTCAATACCTGCATGGGTACTGAACGTGTTGAAATATGGGATACTTTGATGTTCTTTTGGACAGTCGAATGCACGGCTCGCAGTGAAATCATTGATTGGATGAATACTTGTTAAAAAATCCATAAAACTGTTAACGTGAGGTTGATCTAACTCTATCATTTCTAAAACGAAGGCAAGGAGCAGACTTCTCAATTCAAATGTTCAAATTCATCAATGATGCTAGAAGGCTGACGAATCTTTCCCATTTTAGTGATCTCATCAGCCAGAACGTATCAAGTACCTACTTCATACTTCTAGTTTTAACTCTCTTCCCTGAACAACATATCCCCAATAGTGACTTATTGTGATTTTAAACACTACATGCAAGTTGGAAATTCTCATCGAAATTGCTATGAATTCTTAGATAAATCATACGCCTGGCTACATTATCGTTATGAACTCATTGTAATGATCTTCCATTGGTACCTCAGAATCCCTAAATTGTACTCTGATAAGATGAAAATCACGATTCTAGATTCCCGAGCATATATCAATATTATGAATAGCCAGTATTATACCGCCAATTCCTGTCGAGAGGACAATCATATCATAAATTCAACTGATCAAATCCCTTGACACCGCAGTTAGTCACACGTTGAACTGGAGGAATCGCATTATTGGTATATATCGAAGAGTACATAAAGGTAAATAGTTTTTCAATGATGGAGTATCCACGGAGGTTCCTACAAATCATCGATTATTAGAAACGGACACGTATATCATTGTTACGAAGAAATATTCTTTGAAAACGATCCATGAGCATCGAAATTCCAATAGTGCGCAATGCAACTTCAATTATTTTGGATTGAAAAGTGAGACACTTGGAGGAAAATACAGAGAGATTGATAGGAGTTAAGTTCTACCATAGTGTCTGACTATTGCTTTCCTTTTACTACTACTTACTGAAGTTAATGTTCATCATATGATACGCTGAGAGCAGAAATGACACTCAAATAATTGTTGTCAAGCAAAAACAGAACAGGAACTTTTGAGAGCAGGAATGGGGGTCAAAAGTTCCGAGCAAAAGCGATACACTTATAATTCAGAATAAAAGAGCAACCACAGAAATATTTGGGCAAAAATCAAACGCTGAAGAGCTCGAGCAAAAATGAACCAACGCACAAATCCATTCTGTACCTTTGCGTTGGTTCGTTTTTGCGCGAGGTCTTCGGTGTTTCATTTTTGCCCGGAGATTTGTGTGGTTGCTCTTTTGTTTCAAATTATAGGTGTATCGCTTTTGCTCGAAACTTTTGACGTTCCAGTCTGTCCCGTTTTTGCTGGATAACAATTTGAGTGTCACTTTTGCTCTCAGCGTATCATATTCGGAGTCCTTTTTAGGCACTCATCGGTATACGTAATATACCCAGCACGGAATGCCTATTGCCCCCGTTATGGTACCCTCTGCCCGTATCTTCTAAAATATTTGGGTGAACCATTTGGGAGTTGGATAGTTTTTCATTTCATTGAATATTGATTGATAATCCGTGAGAGCGTCTGTATGTCGCTCTGTCTGTCTGTATTCGGAATATTTCTAGACCGGGTGGACCAAATTGGTTGAGATTTATAGGGAACCTTTCTCAAAACCCTCCTAAGGGACCATTTTTTCTGAAATCGGACCAGTCCCTCTATTTTTTTTATTTTCTTCTCAAATAATAAATGGTATAGGAGAAAATTTTCTCCGCAGTATCGAGATCGGAATACGTAAATAATTTCAATACATTAGAACATTTTATATAAGTCGTGGTTGAGAGAGAGAGAGAGAGAGAGAGAGTGATGGGAGGTGTCATCCGATATGTTGGTTAAATGGTGGACGTCCTAGCCATGTGCGCCGAATGGATAATAAATTTCGTTGTGATTACTAACGAATATTAAATAATTCTTGTTGGTCCAACGTCAATTATTATTTGTTTTATCGGTCATATCGAGGATCACTGTCCTTTGAATTCCTCCTGGGATCGTATTGAATTGACCAACACACATTTGTTCCAATAAGTTTCAAAAGTATAATGTTATTTCTATGGTGACCTAATCGTGACTACTTTCTTCTTGTTCTGAATAGCTGTTATAACTAATATGCTCCTCACCCTGCCCATCTCTCTCTCTCTCCTAACTTTTACATTATATATTTATACTTTTAAACAGGTTTTAAATAGCTATACCTATACGTATATATGTATCACTATGCATATATCACACATTACACAAGATTTATGACAATGGGGAAGGGCCTCGAAGATATTGTTCATCTATTTCCATACATTTGAATGAATTTCTATCACTGTACGATACTAATTTTATTGGATATTCCATCTCACAAGTTTCCAATTTTTCATCAACGTGGGCATTAATATTTGCACTTGCAACTTAACGTTTCTTATAAACAAAAGAACTATTAACCTCCGGGTTCTTCGGCGTTTTGTATCAACTCACTTCTCTTCAGCCAATTCAGGAACGTTGCGCTTTTTCGACGAATTACGTTTCTGTCGTTCGGTTGTTAGATCTGTTTCTCTCATTTTCCAATCATTCTTCCAACAGGGATTCATCAATGCTCATGAATTCTGTTACATGTACATTTTCATCCATATTAGGCTCCCATACTGCAATAATTATGGGAATAATTTTGTCATGGCTGAATGGATAACGCGCAAACTTCCAAACACGATGGTTCGATTCCCTGACTCTCAGTTGCCTTTTTCCATAGCGGCAACGCCATGCACGGAAGGATGAGGGTTGGTGCTTCAACTGAAGTTCCTCCGGGAACAAACTCGACGAAATATAAAAGGATCACGGTCGATGGGTCATAGAGAATTTTTCAGGGAAGGAGGGAGAGTGTTTTTGATAGGTACGAATAGTGAAATATAGTATATACAACTATTCTTCTTCAGTCAGAATGAGAATAGAATATGGTTCATTGAAATAAGAAAATTTTGTAGCTGCAACTTTGGAAGGTTGATTAAATTTATATAGTTGTAACTATGCGGTGTGAAGGAAGAATCAAATCTCCCTTTCACAAGGGTACAGATGGGATTTAAGCGCTTCCACGACTCCTTACCGTGGATATTTATTATAAAGCATCGACCTTGGAAACAACAAAAAGGAATAGCGAAAAACTGATACACGTAAAGGAGGTCAGAAAGGAAGATAGGAAGCTCAGGGAGAGGGGCTGGGTTGATTCTAAATGCTCAAAAGTAACTAAACTCAATCCTCAGAAGAGTGACAATACCTTAGAACCGAAGGAACATATTTACATCAATCAATGAAATACTATAATCGATGCATGTGTTGCTGATACAGCAAATTTAAACACGCGAGCGGACACACATTGAGAGAAATAATTACTGATACCAAGAAAATGTATTCTTGGATTTTTTTTTCTCTATAGTTCATCCTCTGCCGAATTGCAGGATTCAAATAAGTCTGGTAACTTGATTGATTAGTAGATGTCGCTCGTATGTACGGTGATTTTCGAATTTCAATCCTCTGTAAGTATTTGAAGGAAATCTTGAGAAGGGGGTCGTCAGGGGTCATGGTGGCGTAATTGGTTGACGCCCCCCAGTACCTATGGATAGTTCCAGGTTCGACTCCTGGCCATGGCAATATCTTTTTCAAAATTTAATTCATTTTCAGTTCATGTGAAACTTCAATGTTTGAATCTTGAATCGAGTCCGTATTCTCTCTTTAACGATGAGTTTGTCTTGTACGTATGGTACCGCTTACTCGTCATGAGAGAGAATAATTATTTGACACGTTTCGAGATATTTGGAAAAAGTTCATCTCTTTCCATCTAACCACATACTCTGAGTGAGGAGTTGTGGTTATCAGAGACATGGATCCGCTCGTGTGTTTAACCCTCTATCAAAATTGTATTTGCTCGTAATTCGAACTTTTTTGGTTAAATTGCTAGACATTTTATTCCTACTCTGCACAGAATTGCTCACTAAGTTCTGTACATAAGCCCACTATCCTACCTCGTAGACATTTCTAATGATCTAAAAAATGTTTTCTTCACTTCTAACAACTTTGAATATTTAGAAGAAGGTGATAGCGGTCTGTTAGACCGGGGGTTACGGTTGACGTCATTTTAAGCAGGGTTACGGTTTAAGGGTTGAATTTGCTGTATCAGCAACACACGCATCGATTATTTTATTGATCGATGTAAATATGTTTCTTCGGTTCTAAGGCATTGTCACTCTTATTAGTTGAATTATCGAGCGGAGCGATTACACATGGTGTATTCTAAACTCAATCCTCTAACGAGGAAGCGAAGATACAGATTCCCAGGCGGTTGTCTAGCAACAACCTATGGGTGGATGAGTAGTGGATAGCATCCACCTATAAGTAGATTCTATAGAATCCTACCTTCCACTCGGAGGACGATTTCCTCGGGCTGGCCCTGCAAGCAGTTTCCGTGTGGAAATTCACGTGGGCTCAGATCTGGACTAGGTTGATAATCCCTACTTGAAGCGTGGGTCCAGCCTGGAATTCCACGCTTTTCAATCTAGGCCCCGGAATGGTATCAAATATCCGAACAAAACAATGATAGCCAACTCGGGGCCTATATAGGCAGTGGGTGGGCATACCTGGATTGAGATATTCCAGGAATATAATAGCAACCCCAACTGGAGCCCACATGGGCCGTGGGTAGGGGACCTTGTATTGGATGCCTAAGATATACTCTAAGATATACGTGGCCAGGGCCTACCTTAGGATGCCCAGGATTGATTTCCACACGGATTCCACTATGAGCATTAGTGGCCTGGTTACGGATTGATTTAACATAAATTCTGTTCATGATTTTACACGTTAAAAATTAGCTACACGAGAAGAAAAGATTAAATGAAATAAGTATTGAACTTTTGAGCGCATATGGACCCATTTTTTTCGTTGATTCAACTAATTTTTTCAGTAAATCATTTCAAATTGGTGAAATCAGTGGATAAATTTGTAGCTCTGATGAAAAAAAATGAGTTCATATGTGCTCACAAGTTGAATAGTTATTTCAACTAATCTTCTTTCTCCGTGTAAGTTATTGTTATAGTAGCTAAAATCCAGCCATTACAGTAATATGTTCAGCTATCCAAATATCAAACACACGGAGTTACTACTAACAGCTAATTCCTAGTTACCACAGTGAATTATTCTCTCAAATTCATAGAATCGTTGTATCAAGTGTCATGAAATTCATGAACCAAGTCATTCAAAATAGGGATAATTCAATTCTTTTTGGAAAATTATTCTCTCCAAATTAATAAAGGAAGCCAATCCCATACAGCACCACGAGATCTTTTGACCGTCCAGACAATGTGCTCAGTTAGACAGAGAACCTGCAAATGACGTCTCAGGATATTCTAAAAACGTCATATGTCTCAGGTACGCGCAAATGTCCAGGTCAGTTCTATTCATGTGCACCGTGCGACGTTCTGGGAACTTGTTCAATGAAGGTTTTCATAACTCTGTGCGAAGCCGCATGCATGTTTTTGAAGCCTAGTTTCCACGAAAGCACGTTGGGAAAACATTATGAGAACGGCCCGTAGCAGATGAAATGAATGTGTTGAGAACGTATTCAAAGGCATCTAAAATGCAGGTACTTGAAACGTTTGGAGAACCTACTTCCCGGAAACCAGAACACGCACAACCGAGTGTTTGCAAAACGTTCAGAGAACTTTCTGTGCTGTCTAGGTACAATTAGGATTAAAATGTATCTCAGTGCCTTCCGCAAAGGAATGTTTCATCGAGTTCATTTGGAACTTCGACAAATCGCGATTAGTTTTCAGAAGATGACAGGGCTTTCTCAGAAACTATTAATAGAATGCAACAAATATTTATATCATTTGATTCAATATTCTTCTGTTCCAAAACGTTTGATATTCGAATAATGATATACTTTATTAGGAAAAGAATTATCGTTCCGGCACTACAATTGGCTGTCAAAGTGTTATAAATGGCTTTTGCTCATCAAATACATAATTGATTCAACCAAATTATATTTCATATATTTCAAAATCTAGATTTTTGATAAACTGAGGAGTATCTCGTGATCCAATCAATGATCTTACCTTTTCTGGATAAATTGTATGTTACATTAAGTTGATGCTATAACTCCACAGATACCATTGAGTGAATTCATTTCTTAAACTCAAGGAGAAATTTTTGGATTCAGAGTATTCTTTTCTCAGTGTAAGAATAATATTTCAGGCATTTTTTGCATAACAACCCATATTTTTGCTTAACACCCCTGAACACGGTTCCAATTATCTATTGAACAAAAATGACATTCTCAGAAGCTTTATACAATACACGATAATTGCGATAGTTCAACATTATTGAACAATTCTCGGGAAAATGGAGTACATCAATATCGTTGAAATCTTTATGCCGATAAATTTTCAAAAACCTTCGCTGGTGACTAGAGTTCGATTCTAAGGAAACTTTTCGTTGTTACGCAACGACCGTTGATGAGTTGTGTTCGTGGAATTTGAAGAAAGCATCGAGAGGAAAATGAATCTCGCATCGCATAATCAAAAGAGAGTTTGTTACAGTTCAGTTTTTTCACTGCATTCCTGGTTTTCTTGGAATTTTATAGATACCTGTAATAATATACTCGTTATCAAACGAGTGCCAGTGTAACTTGCAAACACTGTGTGTAACAACTCAGTGTATCTTTCAAAGCAGGGTCTTCAAACATCATGAGGGAAGATTCATTTCAACGAAATATGATAAAACGTTCTTTCTTATTCGTCATAACTTTTCAACGCTTATCATCGCAAACTTTGTGATCTCCAAGCGTTGAGAGAATTCATTATCTATGTAGGATGAACTACCCAGTAGATGAACGATTCATGAAAGAGGTGATTATTATAAATTTCTGCTACATTAAAATAATTCGATTATTCTCAAAAGTTACTTATATTGTGGAAACCAACAAATTATTTTGCAGTAGCAGAAATTTTTAATAGTTACCGCTTTTGTGAGTCGTTCATCTACTGGGTAGTTCACCCTATTTCGTTGGTATAGAGTAGATCAGGGTAAGATGACGCCCTTCCCCGCTCCGCTATACAGCATGAAATAATAGATACAATCTCGTTCACTTCAGAAAATTATCAAGATTTTAAGTGAATCTTCATATCTTTCTTGAGTGAACGAGATTTCATGTACCATTCCTAGCTGCACTGGAGCGAGAAAGTGCGTTATCTCACCCCACTTTACTCTATGTTGGTGAATCAATGAGATCATTGGCTCTGGAAGAGCAACGTGGGTTGTCTCTTTGGAAACGTCCATTCTGAGAAATTTGAAACTATTATAAGGATTTTAATAAGCATCTGCAGTGGTTTCCAATGGCACAATCGATAGATCTCGTTATATTGTACACTGAGAGATAAAAATTCCCAGGAACAATAAAATAGTCAATTGAATAGTTGCAACAAGATAATTAGTTGATTTGAATCAAGTTTTATTGAATCAATTGAAGATCAATCCTTATTAACAAAATATTCTGCTAATTGAATAAATATTCAGTTTGTTACAAATCAACTACACTTGTGTGCACAGAAAAAATTATTGAGCCGAATTCTCGTTGATTGTTGGCCGGAGCACAAATCGGAGAAGAATTCATTGGAATAACAATTCCAATTGTTTCAACAATAGAATTCACTTTTCATTTTGATGGTCGAAATAATGGAAAGAGTCAATGAATTATTAAAATCCAGTGTACACATTCTCCTCGAATTTGTGCTCCGTCCGAAAGTGACATACTCAAGTCATAGTCAAGGAAAACTTGGATCACTTATTTCTTCATTTACAAATATTTTTTGTAATGACCGCACCACTAAGAATAAATAATGATCGATTTTATTCTTCAGTTGAAGTTGGAATTTTCATTCGAATGTACACAGAGGTGATAATCACATCATGGACACATGATTTGCATCCCAAATTTGTGGAAATATCCGTATAAACTGGAGATAAATGTATCAAACATGTATCATAATTTCAACATGATTTCGTACCGTGTCCGTGCGTCAGTATTTCAACATGATATTGCGTGATAATTATACCACATGTGTATATAATCCTCATATCATTTTTATGGGAGGAATCTCGACTTGTTAATCATAACACCGCTAGAATATTTCATTTCACTAATCAAAACTGAGTACCACACAATTTGTGCAAATTACTTTGGGAATTTGATATTACAATCTCATATGAACATTCATGAAAAGACTCATTTAGTTAACTGGATTTGATTTGCATTCTTAGGTCTTTCACGTGACCCACAAAATCGAACTTCGTTACCGTGTTGTAAAGAAGTAATCTTCTGTTAAAACACTACTCATTGAGTCGAAGAATTAATATTTGAAATTGGAACTATAATTGCTATTCGAGTTGTAATCTTCCACGAAATTGCTTCGGAACGTTATTGATCTTATAGCAATTACCATCCCAAATGTTCTACATAACAAGGAAAGCTTGCAGAATATATTTTCTGGAATAACGATTGTCAGGAATATTTGTGCTGAACATTTTGTACGTAATTTAAAAGTTCTTTTTCACTATAAATACGTGCATGAAATTTATTAAAAGCGAGGGAGATTAAAAACCAGTTTCATGAAGAACTTTGTGAACTCTATTATCTTGATTGAATTAAATTATCACTCTCCAATTAATAGACGCTTCTAATATATCGATTAGTATTAATTCTGAGTATAGCGTGTATTTCGAACAACTTACGAGTACATTTAATTGGCTAGACGATCCAGGAACAATTCTAAACCCTCAACGGATTGAAGTAGCTCAGGTAAATCACAAGTGAAGAATATGGTGGTATTCAATATGAATAATAGACTCAAACACTCCTTTCCGTTGCATTGCGATCTCATATGCACTGAATTTCGACAAGAGTTGTTGCTTTTTTCATACGAATTCATTCTTATGGCACACTGAGAGAACAGATATCTTGAAAAATACCATAATTTATGGATTTTTGGCGTTAGTCTGACCCGAGTCAAAATATTTACGTGAACGAACCTCTAAAAGTCCCATAATTTCTTGGACTTTTATGAAGAAGTATGGTACCTTCCTCATAAAATTCCCAGCCATTATGGTATTTTTAGAGGTATCTTCAAGTAAATATTTTGACTCGGGTTAGACCAACGCCAAAACTCCATAAATTATGGTATTTTTCAAGATACCTTTTTCTCCTTGCACGAATTATGAGCTTCTGCCCAATTAGATCAGAGTATAAGATGGATATCTTATGAATGGAGTAGGATGATAATAATATCGAATCTTCGCAAGATTCTTATCCTAAGATGGAGAGAGTGGAACAAGTCTATGATTAGGAACTGAATAATTTGAGAGAGTAATTATTTTTGTGTGAGCCAAATATCAAAAATCCGAAATTTCCAGAGTTGTCAACATGCGAGGTTTTATTTGCCGGAGTTCAGTAAGAACAACGATTTCTATTCAGGGTAATCACTGTTTCTCAACTAGCACCAATCGTTGGATGGATTTCAGAAGTTATTGGTGCCCGTAAATAGACAGTTTTGCACCAGTACTCAATCTTTACCACTCAGCGAGGACCCAAGTTTTAGGAAAACGGATCTGTGCCAGTATCGAGAAGGAGTTGTCTCGCTACGAAATCGGTCATGGATCAGAATTTAACCGCATCACCGTCATTTTAATAAACCTAGACTATGCCAGCACTGCACCAGAGTTGATTACATTGTAAAATATATGAGAACACTATACTCTAACAGTATTCAGGGTGTCTACTAGTTGGGAATTCCAATGGAATCAATCAATCAATCAAGAAATCGGGTGGAATAGAATGGCTAATGAAACATGGTATTGCTGTAACGTTGCCTCAATACAGAGTTGGTAAGGGACCAGAATTAAAATTCACTTTGTAGTAGCACAGCTGCTTTGGTGAGACAAAACTGGGCCAGTAGTGAAGCTAAATTGAACCCATACAGCACAGTTGGATATGGCATCCATCACGCATAGCAATATATAAAAAATTGTTTCTTCAACAAGAAGTGTTGGAATGCAGGGTGATCGATTTTTTGCGATATATGGACAGAAAAAAATATTCCATCCATGATTACTGTGTTCACACTATGGGTGAACAATGTCAAAAAATCGAAAAAACATGAGTGTACGGTTAATTGCAAGACATAATGAGGCTGTTCTGTTTTTTGATACAGTCCGATAATGTATGAACAAAGTATTCTTGGGTGGAATACGTGAGTAGAAATTGAAATCGGCCCATCTCAGGTCCTATCCGCCCGTGTGGAAATTTGTCCGGGCGTCCTGTATTGAATATAGGCCCTCTATGGGCTTAAATCGGGTATCCAAACTTAAGATGGCCTAGCCTTAACCACTAAGGGGCCTAGTTGGGTTTCTGATATTTGACCTGATTTTTCTAACTCAGGGCCACCCATACAAGGCCCATGTGGGGCCAAGATGCATTTGCGATGTTTCCCCCTGTTTGAAAAATTTAGGCGCACCCTATTAAAGCCCATATAGGGCCTTGCTGTGTTTCCCGTATTTTCCCAAAGATTTTATTTCAGGCGCACCCTACTACAGCCCGTATAGGGCCTTGCTAGGCTTCCCATATTCACCCAAAGATTTTTATTTAAGCACACCTGTACACAACCCTCGTAGGGCCGACCTGCATTACCAATATTCCCCTTGTTTTGAAAAGTTAGGCACACCCAACCTTGGTTGAAAACAGCAATAGATAACCTCTTTATTCAACTAAAGTTTTAAACTATTTACAATTCGAAGTCTTTACATAGATCCATTTTTATAGCCAAATTTCTGTCGTTTTGATCGAGCACAGGAATGAAATGCAAGAAATTTTCCATTTGATATGAAATGAAAGTCAATAGTTTCGGTTTCACTGAATAAGTTCAATGAGATGAAAATTTTATAATCAATGAATTGATGGAAAATCATAATGATAATTGATACCTCATACTCGTAGACATAACAATAAAAAAGGGAACGTTGTATGAACTGAAAGGTACTTGATTCATTAAGAAACAATCAAAATAATCATTTTAATATATCAAATGATCAAATCTGACCAGGCCTTGACCAGGCCCTGAATAGAACTGGGGAATGTCATAAATCATTTCTACCCGGGTGGGAATTTTATTCTCTCCTTGCGATATTCATCTAATTTGATAATCTATGCAAAAATTTATTACACATTCAAAGGCCCTGGTTTCAGAGCTTGCATTGGCCCCATCATGGGTGTCCTACATTGGCCCAAGTTAGGAATACAGTACAGGCCCTGGAAATGAGAGCGTGACAATCCTGTCTAGGCCCTATAAAGGTAACCAAAATAGGGCCTGGAATAAAGTAAGGACGCCTAGTTTGGCCCTAACTGGCGCCAAAAATTAATTTCCACACGGGCGGGCTCAATTCGAAGTGGCCTGGGTACAGATAGGGCCGTGGATAGTCCAATTTGCAATCGAGGAAGTTTCCACCTGGGATCCTCTTCCTACAATATTTATTCAATTTGATGATTTTCGAAAAATTTATTATCCTTTCAAAGATCCTTGTTTCAGCGCCTGCATTAGCTTCATCATGGGTGTCCTACATAGGCCCAAGTTGGGAATACTATGCAGGCCCTGAAGATGAGTGCGGGACAATCCTGTTTAGGCCCTATAAAGGTGAACAAAACAGGGCCTGGAATAAAATAATCACGTCTAGTTTGGCCCAAGAATTAATTTCCACACGGGAACGAGCAGGTTACAATGCGTGTAATTTCTGTGTATTTTCGTAATCATGAAACGGCGACACACTGTGTTGGGTGGAATAGTGAGGTGACTAAAAAATCGCACCCCATATTTCTTGATTACATCCCACAGACGGAATAGATCGTATTCATCTCAAGAATGCACATTTCACAACAGTATCAAGGAAAAAATCAAGAAATACATTGAACCTCATCACTTCAGTCCAACCGTACGAGCATTGAATACTTCAAAAGACGTAGTCGTATTCACGTTGCACGTGAATAATCTGTTCAGCACATTTCTACTTATATTTTTCTATATCTTTCATATCGAAACCCACATTTTATTAAGAATAATAATCGTGAAAGTATTGAAACCGCCTCGCTTGTATGTTTTATCTCACTATTTCCAGGAACCCACACTGTAAAAATTCCAATCACTGATTAGGAAATCAATTTCCGGCACATTTATATATGTTTTTTTCTCTATTTCCATCTTTTTGATACCTCTGATGAGGTTTATTTCAGATGTACATGAAGATATTTAATAAAGTCTAAATTGTCAATTTACAGTCATTTAAAAAAGTAAATACAATATGACATGAGGTAATATCTGGTCTGGCTATTAACATTTCAATACATAACGGTGATTGTAATCCTAGTTTTGATAATCGCTCAATAAGTTTTTTACGCTGCGCATCGTAAAGGCCGCATTGCTACAAGACGTGGTTTAAATCACTGTTTATATTCCCGCAAACACATGTTGAGTCACTTATAATTCCTATGCGAGCCAACGGAGCTGGTAGGTTGCTCCGGTTTATCGTGACGATGAATTTACGCGATAGACCCTTTGACGCATACCAGGGTTTAATTTCATCCCTATAAAAATACTTAAAGAAGTTAATTCCTTTATAATGACTTTGTTCTTCTATTTTGCGTTCAGTATTGATTTTGGTGGTTTTTTTAAAACGGTACATTTACATGAAATTTCCCATACATTTATCTGAAAATTCCAAACTTCATGGGATTTTTCCCAACATTTCACAGTAAATTTCCGGAGAAGTCGGGAAAATTCCCAACGCATGTATGTGTTAATTACTTCACATAAATATGTAGGAATTTTCCGATAAAAGTTTTGAATGATTTGTTGTGCGTAAATTACACTTTCATCCCGACAAACTCATCCGCATAAACGTATACTATGTTCGAAGTAAATTGGAAATAATCTGAAATTCAGATTCCTTTCAACACAACTTCTCACGTCAATCATACTAATCCGCGATTAGACAACCAGCAATTCCCTGAAGGTAATAAACGAAGTGAACTTCATACGGACTCTGTGCATCAACTTCGTAAACGCGGACAGGAACGTAAACAGCTGCACAGAAACTCATTTGAATTATTTGCACATCCCTTTACGTTTACGTTTCTTCTATCTTCGTGCTCTAGCGCATAAAGAACGATAGATTAGTTTGAGAACTCATTCTACAAGAGTTCCACAAGAGAAATTCGAAACAATCAAGAGGGATTCGGTTTTTTTATTTGAATGATGGATGGAACATTCTTTATAGAGTATTGAATCTTTAGAGGATATGTGTGTGTTTTTTTCCTCTAGCTTCCACTGGATAATCTGATTACTTTAATTATCCCGAGAGATTCGTTTCTGACAGAGAGGATTGAACTTTGTACTCTTATAAACCTGATTCTTCTTAAATTCGGGAACTTTCTTATAATAGAGGAATAGAAGTGACAGCGATTAAATTATCGAATACTTTTGATTCTTCCGATGACATGGAAACATCACATTTGAGAAACCGAGAATCGTAACTCCACTTGAATTGTGTACGTAAATGGATGTCATTCACCCTGATTTCATACCGTATATCATCAAATCAGGATGTAGGAATACTGTAAAATGGTTTGGTAATCGCACTCAGCTTGTGCGAATTGTTAATTTTAGATCCGCTTGATTCGCATTGATTCGATTCATTGGTTAATCTGATATTTATTAATGACATGTGCACAATTTCGACTCACTGTAGAAATTCCCTGACTGATGGAGCTTGATGTATTAAAATGTCATGTTATGAGATCAATTCTTTTATTCTTTAGCCACTATTGAGATACAATTGCTGATACTATTGTTAATACTGCGATAAGAGCTGTGGAATTGATTCAAACTTAACTCTTCGTTTGCTTCTTACAACATAACTCTATAGTATGATCTTCCCATGTCTGATTCCCTCATTTTCTCGAATATCATATTTTCCTTGAAAGATGATTCTCTCGTTGCTTCACGCGTTACAGAGAAACAATTTGGTTGTAACTCAATGAAAGTTGATATTTGGGGGAAGAATGGCACTATTTCGGTGCAAATTTGACTTTGAATACTCCCAAGCACGTTGTAATTAATTTTTTCAGCCAGTTCCAGTAAAATTTTTGAGAATCCAGAAATTATTCAAGGAATACACCCACCCAATACAGTTTCTCACAGCAATGTAACGGCAACGAACAGTTTTGTTACTGCTGATATGACTTGTTTTTTTCACAGGCAATATCCTGGTTGGTTGCAATTTCCTACTCAACAAATGTAACCAGAATGTAACCATGACATCACAGATGCACCATCGTTGTATTTTTGCGATGTTGGTGTCACGTGAAAGGTGATTTTCTAAGATCATTACAAAATCCCAGTAATGAAGTCTGTTACATTTTACTTTTTCGAGAAAATCGTCACTGTAACGCCCCAGTCATGAAATCTGTTACATTCCAATGAACATTTTTCCCCCCAACATTTCAAATATTTACTATGTTCCATAAATGATATGAGAAAGTTTCCTAATGCGTCAATTTCGAAAATCTTCTTTATGCCTTTCAGACCTCATAAGGAAGGTATCAAAAAGATTTCCAAAATCGACGCATTGGGACACTTTCTCATATCATTTAAGGAACAGAGTAAATATTGGAAATGTTGGAGGGAAAAAGAGAAAGTAATTGCTGTAATATTTCAGTATTTCAGGAATTTGATTGAAAATTCACGTATATAAGGATGGATAATTGCTCCTGATGAAAGCTTAGAAAATACATGTAAAAATATACCAGTGGCGCGAGGCTGACCCAGCCCTTACGAGCATTGGCGGAGCCTGGGGGGAAAGCCTGACTGAGGACTGGAAGGATAACATCGTTTCAGCAGATAACGAGCCTCAATTTTGACACCTGAGGTAACGGTGGTGAAAGGTCGCTAATGTTGGCGTAGACTTGATTCAATAGTTCTGCCATGATTGACCGATAGGAAACTTTTGCCGTAAGACCAATGTTGGTTCAATCCTGAACCAATGCTGCCATAAACTTGCACCAACACTGTTGTAACTCTTTTGATCTTGGTATTGCTGACAAAGGCACGATATCACCTCTATTGTCAAACAACGTTGACCCAATATGAATCCCTCACGCTTGGCTGCCATCCTGGCCCAAGCCATTGCCTGTGGTCAACATTAGCAAAATCGCTAAATTTTCACATGGGTCACTGTGGTTTTAAACAAAATACCACGATTCTCAATCAAATCAACTTTGAAGTAAGGCTGTGCAACCTCAATTCAATACACCGTTGAACAAAATTTATATCCAATTGATGAACCCATACACACGCCAAAATTGTATAGAGATTATTACTCAACCGGTGTTAATTTGCAAGATACAACATAAATCAGGAATAAAATTTCAACACAGGATTGATGGACGTACATGCACACCAAAAAGCAGTCACAGAAGGTCAAATTACTAACAATGTATCATACCTGAAGTACTTTTTCTCAACAATTATTTTCAAACTTGATGTTAAGAATCTCTATTTTAAGTACTTCACAGAAGAAAATACTTGGAGTACAGAAATCAACTGAAGCTGCCCATCCCTAATTTGAGGTATCAAATCTCACAACTCCATAAAATTCCTCATACTGTAACGTACTGAAGAGTTCCAACACAAAGTTCGTCGAAGTCAACAAATGTATTTATTTTCTAAAAGAAGTTTTGGGTCACCAAACTCGTTGAGTTTACCCACGTAAACATGATCGTATTGTACCTACTTCTTATACGAAGAATTGATAATGGATTCTTCGAGGTTCGCCGCACGGGACCGACGTGAAGTCCATTGTATTCATTGTTGGGATATCGATTTGAATCGGTGTTCTCTACATCAGCGGGAACTGGAGCCGCTTCTCTTTTTTGGATTTCAGTCGAACGGTTGGCACAGCTGGCCACTGAACCATCACGGTCCGACCTTCAGGAAATCTTTCTTCAAAGATTTTCGATCGGAGCAGGTGCTTTTTCACCTGTCGTCTCGAGATTTTCGAAATCACTCACTCAATCTCTGACTTCAATATTTCAATCCTCGTGAAGAGAGCTAGATTTGAAGTTCGAAGTTCATCGTTCCTTTTTTTCCACTGCCCGTATTCCATTTGTTTCCATTTTTTCCATGGATTTGGATAGAGGTTCGAGTGAGGAAATATACTGGTCTTGGCAGGAATGATATAATATTTTCTTGATTTATAAGGAGCTTTATCAGTATGGAATGTTATGTCTGGAGCGTAGAAGATTTGTTTTTTATCATCCAAAGTACTGTGCCTTAGGATAGAAAAATGCTTTTCCTGCGAGTATTCAATATTGTTCCCCATTAGAAGTATTCTATACAATTTCATCGAAGAATATGAAATTTGACAGGTTTCAATGGAATTCAATGGAGTAGAGTGAATCAGGTTAGGATGACGCACTTTCCTACTTCACTACAGCTGGAATAATACATCGAACGTCGTCTACTCGAAATTTAATTGAAATCCTTGAATTTTTCATGAGTAAACAAAGTTTCATGTATTGTTTGATGCTGCAGTGAAGCGGAAAAGTGCGCCATTTCACCCCACTTCACTTTATTCCTACCAGAGGATATCTCAATTTTCAAATATTAATCCAATTTTCCATTGAAATTGAGAATATTAGGTGTGTGCGAGTACTCGAAATTTTCGAGTATTTTGTACCACTCGGAATTCTTGAGCTATTCGATAATCTTCAAGTAATTTGTCGATTTACTCAGAATTATCATGAATCATCATTCGCAAAGGGTAGAATATTCTTAGAGAACATAAGGGATCGTTATCCACTATCACATATAGATTATATTCATATTTATATATATTATATACTTTTCGAGTATTCGAAAATCTACCAGATACTCGAAAAATTGTCGAGTATTCGGTGAATTACGAGTTTTCGGCTCGACTCGAAAAAATCACTACTTGCACACCCCTAGAAAATATGTTAATATTTTTACACGCAAAAAAGAAAACAGCAGTGGTTGCCATGAATCACAAATGATACACTAAAATGGGGATGGGTGGGCAGGGTTCTTGAGATTCAGTGGAATTGATCAATCATACGTTTCCATTAATTCGACTGGCCAACGAGAGATGAAGGAATTTTCTAGAGTAGACACCCTGGGATTCGATCTGCACAAGATTTTTCTCTCCAATTTTTCGATTCATTGTATCCATTTTTTTGTAGTGACTTTTTACGGAAATGGATTTTTTATTCGATTCGTAAATTAAGAATTTCATAACTTTTCAGACAAGAAAACGGAGGAAGAATGAGAGAGCTTTTGATTATAAAGGAGAACATTTCCCTGCAATAAGGAAAAATCAAATTGAAAAAAAAATAAAATGATAAAAAAAGGGAAAATTGTATGAAAATCACAAAATCAAATTGAAATACAGAAAAATTAAAACAACATACTGAAAATGGAAATGAGATGAAAGTAAAAAAAATGTGAAGTAGGACGGAAACACCAATAAAGGAATCTTGTTCTTATCTTCCCACTAATCAACGTATGCAAAGAGTTTGAAATATTTTCGAGATGCAGAACAGTTTATTATTCAATTTTATTGTCAGTAAATCTGCCAACGTCGAAATTACCATGTCATATGTCATCCGCTGAAATAAGGACTGTCGAAATGAGTGCATTAATTTTTTCATCCGGAGTCGATGTAAGTCACACAAATGAACGTATCGACATTTTGATTTATCAATTAGTGGTTCATCTTGAACGATTTTACCACTGAATATTTCTTTCGATCAAAAAATAACGGACTAAATAATGTCTCTGTCAGGTACATAAATTTCCCTCCCATTGCATTCCATTATTAGTGCGATTACGTTTTTTTAGCGTGAGTTACTCTCACGTTTCGTATTTGTCGAATTATAACCATTTATGCATACTTCAAAATTTGGGGGTTGTTTTCCCAAGTAAAAATTTTCATTTCGGGTTCGCCAAACCGCACTGGTGCAGGCGTGTTGCATTTTTCTGCGGTACTGTTACGGACGTGATGTGTCCGCACTGGATCTACAACAGTACCGCACAAAAATGCAACACGTCTGCACCAGTCCCGTTTGGCGAACCGAAATTAACATTTTTACTCGGGTTTTTGCGAGAAACTGTAATTCCGTCACAAAATATTGATCAGTTAGGAAATCCAAAATCAAGAAAATCGTTATTTCTTTAATCGTTTCATTACTGGTGCTTCCACCTTATAAGTGGAAAAGTGAAGAGGAGAAATAAAAATAATGAAAGAATTTGATTTAATAATGGAGTGATCAGTGATGAATAATTAAGATAATCGAGTTTAATCATAATTGTCGAATATGGATATAATTGGAATTGAAAATTTTGGGGATATTTCATTCCATTAGAAAAATTTTATGAATGATTGATGGTTCACGACAGGCTGAACTGATTTGATAATCTTGAATATTGCCACTTATTGGATGAATTTTTGAAAATTATTTGAAAAAATTTGTAATGGAATTGAATTCAGATCGAAATGTGGATTATAAATAAGATTGAATTGAATTGCATTCGATTTGACATGGGAATGAAAATCAAAGACAATTTTTTGAAGGTGGATTCAAAAGTAGACTAATCAGTTTGTTGATGTGGATATATTCAAAAATATATCCATATCGCCCGTCAATTTCATTGGAATTAATGGAGTGAGGCGTAACAAAGTAAAAATACTAAAATTAAAAAATGATATTTTTGATTCTTCAAGTATGATGTTAGAAAAATGACTGAAAAGTAAGGAGCAATTGAGAAATAGGATTGTATGAGAATAATAATGAAATTCAAAAGGAAAATCTTCGTCTAATACACCTTTTGTATCAGAAATTGAAGAGGAAGTCAAATCGAGAAATTCAATTTCTTGATAACATGAATAAAATGAGTTCTCAGTATTGATTACTTTGAAAAATCATTGAAAATGTATAGTTTGTATAACTCAATGCAATTCGAATTTTTCAATATCTACTTAATCTTATTTATGAATGAATCTAATTCCAAAAATCACAAACATTCAATTCACATTTGAATATCAATTTTTCATCTTTTGAGGAATATTCTCGAGGATAAATTGATCACACTGGGCTACAAAATTAGGATGCCCCATTGGTTCGGAAACTGGAATTCACTTCCCCAGAGAATTTTGGTCTGCTGAATTCGAATCCAAGGTCCAAATCTCTCGATTAGCTCTGGTGTTCGAGATAAAAATACAAAAACAGCAATTTCAACCTATATTTGAGCTTATGTACCATCGAACTTCTTCTGTTACTCGAAGAACTATGAGCATCACTCCAAAGTATGAGCTTTGCCAGAATATCTTTCGTATTCGCTGAGATATGGCATTTTGAAATTTCCAGATTTAGATGAATTCACAAACATGGAAATTCCAAAATGCCATATCTCAGCAAATATAGAAGATATTGGAGCAAACTCAACGGCATTTGGAAGGACAAAGCTTATGCTTCAGTTTTTTGAGTAATAGAAGAAGTTCGATGCTACATAAGCTCGAATGTACCCAAGTCACACAAGACGTTAAAGATGCTAAGAATATGTTTGGGGAATCTTATGAACATCCTTAGAACCTCCGAATGAGACTGTTTCGAATAATCATGTGATCTGCATCTTCATAGAATATCTGCACGAATTTATTCAAAATAGTCTCATTTTCGTATTCCTTTCATACTTATGGAATGATCATAGCATATTTAAGAAGTTCTTGTGTTACTTGGGTAGGCTAAAATCGTTATTTTTGTATTTTTAGGTTTGGATATCTCGAAAACCAGAGCTGATCGAGGGATTTGACCTCGGATTCGGATTCAGCGAACCAAAACCTTTTGGAGAAGTAAACTCCGGTTTCCGAACCAATGGGGCATCATAATTTTATCGTCCAGTGTTATTGGTGTAAATTGGGATAGAATTGAAATTGATCTCCTTCAAAAACAAACATAATTATGCAATTTTCGGTTCATGGAAATTTTTTACAAATTAAATTCTTCAAAAAATGTTGATATGAATGAAATTGATTGTAGATGAATTTTTGATGATAAATATGATTCTTTGATCACGCCAATTTCCATTATTTGTGTGTTCTTTTCTGCTCCATAAATTTGAATTCAAATAGCTGCAGTGAATTGACTGCACAAAAGTACCATAATTATTGGCTCTGATATTAGGAAATGGTACGCATCCAAGAAGGAGATAATAAATTCACTGATTCCATGAATGAAATAATGATTCAAATGAAAATATTTCAATCTGTATGAAAGACAAGAAGACCTCGTAGAATTTAACCCTCAGCTTTGGATACAAAGCTCAAAATTGGATATAAACTCACATTACCTCACTTATAAATAAAGCGGTACTAATCCATCGGTTCATACTCGAGTTGCCCTATTCAAAGTTGGCGACGTTGAGATTCATACTTATTTTGAATTCTGGATGTTCTAAATATGTACTGGGTTATATTAATCCTGTTTGTAGACTAAGGGTTGATGAAACAACTGGATTTATTCAAAACTGTTGCAGTCTCAAAAAAGGTCTTATCTTGTCTTTTCTTAGTCTTGAGTGGCAAAAAATTGCTTTATGTCTTGGATGCAATCAATATCAGCCTCCCAGACGTGTTATTCCCAACTATTACATACCCACACTTAGACTTGATGTAGAAATTTGTCTCTGAAGTCCGTAAAATTGAATGATATTCACTATTTTTGGAGTTTGCTGAAGAGTCTCGAGTCCACCTCTACTCACTATACAGTACTCATCATTGTGATTGCGCTAATCCTTGGTCATCTAAGCCCGTTTTTATCCGTTCTCCAATCAATTCATCTGTCGCTCTCAGTAAAAAGGACTGTTTTCTCTCTTCAGTACAAAATTTTAAGAAAATTTCCAAAAATTGTGGAAGAAAAATCCACTCCATAATAATTCTGTAAAACAACGAGGCTCCAGTGAATACTTTCATATAAGTTTCTCGCTACATCACATAAGATCCATTCTCACAATTTTTATAACAATATCTATATTTTCATAACTATTTTCAACTTGGCGTATGACTTTATTTTTCGTCTAAAATCTCCATGTAACGTTGAATATTCCTTTCAATCGCCTTCTCTATATGGTTTTTCCACGTTGAGTGTACCGCTGTTGTTATTTCTTTGAAAATACACATCCGCATGCATTTTTTCATGACAAACAGCCACGGAAAGAGAAGGAGTAGAGAGGAATAACAAATAAAAATATGAAGACCTCGAGAGGGAAGAAATAATCCATTTTAATTCCATAGAAATTCTTGCAAATAAATAAATATATATATATATATATGCACATTGAGTGCGAAAGAACACGTGTTGTGATGAGAAGAGAAAAGAGTGAAAGAAGCATCAAGAGGCAAGTTAATGAGTAGCAGCAACGGAGACTGACAGATAATAATGAAAGCGATAAATCTGAGGTTCCGTGGTCTTTTGTTTTGCAGTTTTGGTTGATCCTCATGACGTCTAATGAGGAGGAATTGATCAAAAAAGCTTAGCTCGAATCTTGAGTTCTTTGTACTTGTATTATGGAAACATTCATTTTCGTATCTATGGTGTCGTATTTCACTAATATGTATGTTTAATAGATTACCACCCACGACTGCGTTCATACGGAAGATTTCATCTGACTTGATGCGGAATAATATACATGAATGGAATGAATAATATCGCTCCAGGACAATAAAAATTGTGACCTTTGATAATTTGTACCAAAGGAACATGAAATGTATGAGAAATGAATACTTATATTTATAGTATAGGGATCATCAAGCTTTCAGGCATTTCCTCATTCATCTCCTACGGCACGTGAATGTTGCATGTCTCCCTAAATTCTGTTTAGTAAGAGGCTTTTCTATTATGATGGATAGCATCCAGAGAGGAAATGGAGAAATATAGTTCTCTCCATGCAAGAGATATTGAGAGGAACGTTTTGCATTCCACTGCTCTACTCAATTATCGTTCGTCTGAGGTGCGTATCGTAGGTCATTCTCATTTCCCGCTCAGATATGTGTATCGGGACGCGCCTATCCTGAGCATCTTCAGATCGATTCAATCGGTACCGAATCTTCATCTACGTAGATATTGCTGTAAATTTGCGAATCTTATAATCAAATTCCAAACAGTCATTGGATCCCCAATTGAAATTGAGATGGAAGGAATATATTTGTCTCATTAAAATTTCTTTAGCCAGCCAATAATTATGAAATTTGTTGAATTTTTATCCTAATTTGGCCGGACAAAAAATACTACTGTGTCCAGAAAAGTAAGGTGACGGCATTTATTTTAAAAAATCTTTATTTATTCTTCCGAATCAAGTTCATCGCCTTCGAAGTGATCCCCCCCCCCCCCTGGGTTTAATGCACTTATACCAACGCATTTTTCAATCTTCGAAACAGTTGTTAAAGTTGGTTTCCGGGATGGCCCTCAGCTCTATCTTCGGTTCGGCTTAGATCTCCTCTATCGACTCAAAACGGTGTCCCCGGAGCGGTCTTCCGAGTTTGCTGTATAGCCAGAAGTCGCATGGTGCCGAATCAGGTGATGACGATGGTTGTGGAACGATGTAGGTCGAATTTTTTGCGGAATAGTCACGAAAAATCAATGCAGTGTGAGCCGGTGCATTGTCGTGGTGCAAAAACCAAGAGTTGTCTTGCCACAATTCCGTTCTCTTCAGACGAGTAGCTTCACGTGAACGACGTATAACGCTCAAACAATACTCTTTGTTGACAGTTTGACCCAGTGAAAGGAACTCAAAATGCACAAGACCACGATAATCGAAGAAAACAGTCAACATAACTTTGATTTTTGAGCCACTTTGGTGCGATTTTTTTGGTTTTGCATCACCTTTAGAGCAATATTAACTAGATGGATCGATTTTTTCCGGGTTGTAAGCATGAACCCACGCGTCATCTCCCATAATAATACGTTTCCTCTTGTCCTGATAGTCACAAAGGATTGTTTTACATACTTCAACGCGACGATGTTTTTTCAATCGAGATTTGACGGGTATGAGGCCCGAAACATCCTTCAAAATGGTATCGACTGATCTTTTTGAGATGCCAACATCATCACCGAGATCTCTAATTGTTAATCGACGATTTACAAGTACCAAATCTTTGATTTTTGGACGTGAACTTCGTCAGTTGAAGTTGATGGTCGACCGGAACGCTTTTCGTCTTCGACACCTTCTCGACCTTCTTGGAACTCCTCATACCACTTGTAAACATTCTTCTCCAACAGAACCTCATCACCGAAGGCTTTCTGTGCCATCCTCAACGAATCAGCAGCAAAAAATTCATTCCACAAACAAAATTCAATACAAATTCTTTGCTCAAAAATTCACTTTCAGCAGCTTAGAAAACAAAGCGTATCTCAAACACTAATGAATATTTTGATGTGACCCTTGGCACGGGTATCAAAAACAGTCTTACTAACCTAAAAATAAGAGGACTCTCCCGAATACATTTGCGCACAGAGTTTAAATTGAAATGTCACCTTACTTTTTGGACACAGCGGTATGCTGTTCCAATTTTGAAATCAACTGTTGGAAATGATGCACATGAATGATGGTAACGAACTTGTGTATTATAATTATATCAATTTCCATGCACAGTCAAGAGAGACCAGGCATCTAGATTGAATCGTTTGTTATAATCAGTATCATTGATCACGATCGCGGTGCATATTCGATCGATAAATCCTCAAGAGCTTCATCCCTGCAACGCCCTTTGAAACATAACTTACAAGCACCTCGATACGGGAAGAGAAAAAAGATTCTAACCGGAAATTGAAGTGAAGAGACCTCGTATATTGTCGTGTATTATCGATTATACCAATCTATCTTTTCGTACGTGCTCCAAAAGCATATCGAACTGACGTTTGGTTTGATAATTCACCAATGGAATGAAAGCAGGATGGAGAAGCGATCCTCTTGAGTTGTGTCTAGGGTACGGCAGAAAGGAGGATAGGGAGATAGGGCAAGTAGCGGTAGCGGCTCTATCGATAAATTATGGATGGGATTTCGTATTCCGGACGCAGGCTTGTCGCGAAAATCCTTATATAACTGTGCATCGTTGCAACCCTGGTGCAACGTAAGCGTAGCACATTCATACGTACGTTCTCTCGCTCGCTCACTCACACGTATGTACCACATTTACCTCGATCAAACGTATTAACAATCGTACCGAATCGTGAATCCACTCACATAGGGGAACGATTCGCATTCTTCGATAACATACAACATAAACCTATAGGGATATACGTATATATGTACACATGCATACACATATATGCGCATGGATTCAAATTGAGTGAGTAAATTTATAGGTATCACCTATTGTACGTGGCACCATGTACATTTGCAAAAACCCCCACGTTCCAGCGAAAAATAGTGGTTCGAACACTTTGCTCGATCGCAGAATCGAATCTTCCGAATACACGGTTAGTGCACTGGTGGAAGAGGACAGAAAATAGAATACTTTTATTCCAAATATAAAAAGATGTATGTAACCTACGAATATGTCAACTTGATTGTATTCTCTCGTGTAATGTATTTCACATCAATATATTGCGCTGAGATTCAAAAATTCTTATGTTCACTCTTCTGCGGCCCGAGCGTTTCAAGTTGATCGAGGGATATAGGGGCAGGTTTCATAGATAAATCACCATACATCGTTCATATCCTTATCACCTTTTGTTACTAGTTTCAAACCATAATTCTCATCAGTGGAATAGTTACAAAAATCTCACATATGTTAATGTAGACATGATGTTTATTCAATACAATTTTCAGGAAACAAATCAGAGAATCCATCCATCGTTCGAAGAAATAAGGAACTCCTTTCAAAAACGCATCGACATTCGAAAGAAGAATAAAATAGCTCCGTCGATTTATTTACTCTCTTACTTCGAGGCCATATATAGTTTTTCTGATTTTATTTTGAATAAAATTTCCCCTATTACTAGAGAATTCAATCCGCATCAAGGAATACAACTTGGAGTGCAGACACATTTTCTCAAACTTCTTCGAATAAAGAAAACATTGAAAATATAGGATGGAAAAATCCAATTCATTTCTCTCAGGATGAATTTTTTTCCATTCCAGTCAACGTACAATACACGAACTGAAGAACATTGTATGTGAATTGTAATAAAATCTGAAGTACCTCTCTTCTATTAAATGGAACATTCTTTTTTTTGTATTTTCGCAAACACGTATATCGTTAATCCTATAATTTTATCTTTGAATTGATCGAAATTTTTCAACGAAATATATGTAGCGATATTTGAGAATATAATTCAATTTGTAATATGTATGTGTTATTTCGCTGATTCCACATTGATTTGATAAATTCGATTTCATTCTCGATGGTACAAGTATTTAGCGAATAAATATTTACCCCCTTTCCACATCAATCGAAATAGCGAGACACGATTGGATTGTGCCTTTTTCCTGCAGAACAACATGGAATGTAATATTCTTCCTGACTCAGCGATTCGGCTGCTACGTTCGTGTCGTTCCGTTACAGCACGTATTCCATGAAAAATCGAAATCAATCAAAAACTATTACCACTACAATCCAATTCAAATTCATTCTTCACTGTTGCACGTATGAAACAGCACGTGTACGATAAATCGTTGTGTTCATTTTTTCTTCGCTTCTTCCACAGAATTTTTCGGAAGATGGGTTCGATGAAAAGTTCACTCAAACGTACTACATGCATTGCGTTTTTCTAGTTCTGATTTTCACTCGTTATTAACATTCATTACAATCTGCCGTAGTTGGAAATTCTCCTAGGGTCAGCGAAAAAAATGACTGACCCCGTTGGGCGCTTCGTGTCACTTTATATAGAAAAGTTTCTATAGGATTCTAAACGACGGTGTGCGTTCGGAACCAGAAGCGTCAACGAAGGTGAAAATCGGATTCAACGGTCGTCGACAGCTATAATTCTCGTACGTAGCAATCCACGAGTGAAGTACCCATCGTCCCATTTTACTCCTTGGTCCGTCCATTGGACCAACTGATTTTGACTATCGTCGTTCGTTCCCTGTGTCCGAACCTGACGAGGGTGAGAGAGCGATGAATAGTTTGGAAGGACGAAAAAGAGCGCGGCCGGAGGTTTGTAAAATCGATCGATTCATCCACGGCACACCGATAATACGATTACAAATTACGAAATCGTTTAAACGCGTCAGCAGCAAAGCTGACCAATCAACCTCTCTATTGTTGCTTCGTCGAGAATTGATTCGCTTGCCTTTGGCTGAATGGTATCGTGATTCTTGAAAGCTCGCGTCGAACGCTCAACCAAACTTTTAATTCGTCCTGATTTTTCGAATTGAAAATCAGGATTTGCTTTATATCCACGATATCTACATGCGTGCTCGACATCTTCGTTTCGAACAAAAACATTTACAGAGGGTGGAGAATTGATTCTGGTGAAACAAAAAGGTTTCAAATACCCCACAATTTGAATTCCTTCGATCTTTGGTTTTCTGAATACACGTGAGAACCGGTCGAAGGACAAATTGAATGGATAGAACAAATAGAAAGCGAGCGATGATTTTAATATTCATGTTCATGAGAATTATTGATTAGAATGGATAGAAATTCAATACTGTGTGAAAAGTTAGTTATATTCTCTTGTATTCGAGAGAGATAAAGGCGTTTGAGAGCTCTCATAATAGTCAGAAAATGCTTTGTGCTGGATAATGCTTCATAAGCTGATGACTAATTTTACTTTCCAATTATAAAACGAGAGAACAGAGAAATGAGGAGATACGAAGAAGAGAAAGAAGAAGAATCGGAATAGGATACAAAAAATTCACTTGCTCGTAGAGTACAAGAATTTCTATTAAACTCTGTTCTCGTAAATGTATAATTGGTGACATTTTCCTTACAACAAGTCGTCTTCTTCTTTTTCTTTTCCTTTTCATGGTCATTCGAACAGAACGGAGAGAACAAAGAATAGAAAGTTCTTTCCGATCCTCGGCTCAATTTACGAACATTTTCATTTTATCTTACCATGTCTTTATATGTTAATAGACTAACTTTGTATATTAATTGGTATTTCATGTATTTCTATACAGAATTCAATACCGTGAAACGAGTTAAATAGGATCATGCAGGTGAATGGGATCAAGAACAAAAAAACATGTTAAATGAATTCGTAATTAATTATTCAAATGATGGAAGTGATGAATAGCACGCATTTACCATCCCTGTTATTCGTATAATTAGTTATGACTTCATTTAGTATCTTTTCTGGGTGATCCTATTCACCCCGTTTTAAGGTATCGGATGAAATGATCGATTTCTTCGTAAAATGTCAAATTGCGTTCTCCTGTTTGATTTTTAGTTCCCGTAAAGGAATTTATCATTAGCGCTAGCATGGTGCTGCATACACAGAAAAAAAATTGTAATTGAAGATTATTGGACACAGCATATCGTACCCGTAGGATATACTCGATTATAACGATAGGAACTATGATTTTGCATTTTCTTATTATTCCGTATATTGAATTGAAGAAGAGTTGTGGTAATCTGTCGCCTACTCATGGTTCTCTCCGCCGCAATAAAGTATATCCTACGATATAAGTATATTAATTCTTACTACAAAATTTTCTCCATGTAGATAAAGTATGGCCGAGGCTTGGCAATAAAGCATGGCGCAACAGTGAAATGATAACATCATTTTATGATTCATCAATGTGTTTTCTCAATGGAGCCCCATCATCGGTGCAGAGACGGCAATGAAATAAACCATCATTGGCGAACAATAGGAAATAATTGACCCAAAAATATATAAACGATCCTCATTTCCAATAGGATATATCTTTCGGTCAATGTTGGACCAAAGATGAGCCTAGCAAGCGCCAAGCCTGGCGGAATTGTGAATCGATGGTAGGCTGACAACCGAAATTCGGTCAACACCGATATCGGTGCAACATTATATTTGTTGTTGATCAACATTGAATATTCATAGATTGCCAAGCCTCGCCTGTCAACATTGCGCCAAGCTACAGTAGTGCTCAAATTTAATGGAACACTAGGGAAATTACTACAATTTTTACATGGCTCACAGTTTATTAACCAAAAAAGTTACGAACAGTATCCTCATGATCAATGTATCCTCCTTTTTACTGAAAACTCAGGTAGCAGTGGTGTCAATACAGCAGAAAGAGCACGATTCATCTGGTGTTCCAATTAATTTGAGCGCTACTGTATATTCTATTGTCAGCATTGGCGAAACCTACAAAAACATCTTTGACAACATATTAATCGATCACAGAATAAAAAGTGAACCACAACATTCCGGATAGGTTTGAATCACCAAAAAAAAATGAGGAGAAAAATTTGAATGTAATCAAAGTTTGATAACTGAATTCCCAGAGCAACAATTTACACGTACACGATTTTTCGATTCTTCTTTTTCCCCTGTAATCGTTCGTGTACATAGTGATTGAGCGAATTTCGATCAGGGGACCGAGATAGCCGGTACAAACAATCACGAGCAATGAATTTTTATTTTTGACAACAGAAGTGGAATGCCCAGCGTTCATATGGATGGAAATATAATTTGTTACAGATATACATCGTTGGTCATACACCACCGGGCGTTGACGATCGTGAAAACGGTGCAGCGGCACTGAATGAACGACACAACGCCAAATATTTGAAGCTGGTACGGCAGTACTCTGATATCATACGTGGACAATTCTTCGGTCACTGGCACTCGGACACCTTCCGTGTTATCTACAGTGACATGGGTATGAAAGATAAACTCTGCAAATTTTCATTCGTTCTTCAAATTTTTCTTGTATTCCCTTCAACTTCTATATGATACTGTTACAAAAACTGTTATCGAAATTACAAGAATGCGCGAATAAACGAAAAATTCGAAAAGGGAGAAAATTTTCATGGATTTTTGGTATTCAGTATACATATATGGATGTACATTCACTACTACGAAGCTATTATATCGTGTTTGTTATCAATTTCTCTGGAATATTAGTATTTTTGATCAAGATTCAAAGGTTATTTCACGAGATTTTTTTTTCAATGAAAGAGAAGGAAGAATGAATTGAGAACATCCAGTTTCTCGTCAGTAATAATCAAATTATCTCACAGTTCATTACGGGAATTTTCATCTCTTGGGTAATTCAAATTGTTAATTATAAAATGAAAATTTTTTATGTTGACAAAAGGGTCGCCGGTTTCTTGGTTAATGATAGCACCCAGCATTACCCCAAACAGATCTGGGGGACCGAATAATCCTGGATTGAGATTGTACAAGTTTGATAAGGAAACCGGCCAGGTATGAAATAGAAATCATTTTGTACAGCTATTGACGTACATTGTTCTGTGGCTTGCCTTCCTGTTTTCATAATTTTATTTTCCAACAATTTATATGCTGTTTTTCACCCCGTCTCATTTGTATTACGCTTACATTGTTTTTCTTATTCCAATGAATATGAAAGTTCATTCAAAAATCAACTCTGATCCTTTCCCTCCACCCCTCTTTATTTTTTGCTCGTTTTCCTATTATCTTCCGCACCATGTAAATTTAATCAGTTTTTATTCATTTTCATTTGCCTCGCTTGTTTTCATTCCTCAACGCTTCATCGTTTTCTCTGTTCAGATTTTCATTCACACGGTTTCGCAGGTTACAGTTTTTCATTATTCTCCCCTTCAACTTCTTAGTTTCGCAAACTTGACGTGATTCTTTCAATTTCAAGAACTTCTTGAACCTAGTGTTTTAATTCTTTTCGTTCTTGATTTTTAACGGTATGATCTCGAAATTTTCTTTCAATGGGTTTGGAAGATTCTGCATGGAGAAAAATATTTTCAGTATGGTTTATTCCTTACAAAGTGAATCTCTCTTAAGGAGGGAGATAGAATTCTTAACTCCTTGCAGGGGCAAGTTGTTGATGTCGAAGTGCTTCTGTAATTTCTTTTGTACGGTTATCGTTTATGTTCATTTAAAAAAATCACACCCAGTATCATCATCTATGGAACTGATGTACCATTTGCATGTTTTATGAATGTTTTTTAATGAAATAGATTAAAAATATTGAATGTTTTTTTGATTTCGTCACAACTTACCCCACCCTCTCCTACCGATTGATTTTCATTGATTCAGATGCAGAAAACAGATTTAAATCCATTAAAAAATGATTCTCAATGGGTTCCCGAGAGAAAGTGAATTAGATCTAATGAGATATATGTAGATCTCTTGGGATATAAGTAGATCTCTTGAGATATATGTAGATCCCTTTAGATCTAAATTTTGGGAAAACAAGATCTACGAAGATCCAAAGAGATCTACTCATACACGGAGAAAAAGGTATCTTAAAAAATACCATAATTTATGGATTTTCTGCGCTGGTCTGACCGAGTCTAAATATTTACCTGAAAAAACCTCTAAAAGTACCATAATGTCTTGGACTTTTATACGGAAAGTACCATACTTATTTCAAAAAGTCCAAGAAATTATGGTACTTTTAGAGATTCATGCAAGTGAATATTCCGACTCGAGTCAGACAAGCGCTGAAAATCCATAAATTATGGTATTTTTCAAGATATCTGTTTTCTCAGTGTATCTCAAGAAATCTTCTTGAACCAGATTCCTTAAGGCATAAGTAGATCTCGTTTTTCCAAAATTTAGATCTAAAGAGATCTACATATATCTGAAGAGATCTACTTATATCTCAAGAGATCTACATAGATCTCATTAGATCTAATTCACTTTTTCTCGGGTTTGAATCAGTTTTTTGCATCGGAATCGATGAAAATCAATTGGTTCAATGAGATCCTTCAAGCAGGATTCTTACCACTGATTTTCCTCTAGTCGCCAAAAACACCGATTGCATGCCTTGAAACGTCAACTTCTGTTGATTTTTGAGAGAATTTAACAACTAAAAGACAGAATGATTCCTCAGAGTGGCTGAAAAGTCCCCTTTTTCTGATAAAATAAAAACAATCCCCTTTCTTCCAATTGAAGAATGGAATTCATCATTGAAATGAGTAAGACTCCCTATGATTTACACAGTGCGGTTAGAAAGTAACGAAGAATTATGAATTCAGCGTAAAACATCTTAACGTGTAGTTAAACTCATCCAAAAAACATCTCAAAACACAATACACTTACGCATTATTTTTTTACGTATTTGGATGAAAATATACACGGGGAAAAATGTGGTTCAGAAATATAGTAATTTTTGATAGAACATCGGAGAATATTTCTTGATATCTGAGATGATTTCTTCAAATTTGAGAATATTCCTTAAATTTGTAATAAACATGAAACGGTCCACGATATTTTGAAATTCTATTTGGAAGAGAACGAAAAACTATCGATACTTAACGAACAACGGAAAAAAATATCAATTCTCCAAAAACCGCGCATAAAATTTCACAAAGTGAATAACAAAATTTAGAAATTTCATATGTGACCTTCAGAAAATTCATACTTCAGGGTTGCCACCGGTCAGAGAGATTCAACGGAATCGACCAATCATACGTTTTCATTCTATACATCGTCAATGAAATTGATGAATTCCGTTGACTCTCCCTGACTGGTAGCAACCCTGTACTTCTTTCTATTGTTTGTCGAGTATTGATAATTTTTCATTATTTCTCAAGTGAAATTCAAGAGAAATGTGAACCGTTCTATCTTCATTACGAACCTAAGGAAATATTCTCCGGTTTTCTATTAAAGATTCCCATATTTTCAATCTGCATTTTTCTCCGTGTACCAATGACTGAGATAGTAAGTAAATAATCGTAGAGTAATTGAACGAATTCCTGTTCCTGGTATTGAGTTACAAACCACGTACTCGCCATTTCTCATTACCAATAATCATTCTTTCTTTCCTGTTCACAGATTCTTGATTACAAACAATTCTATCTCAATTTATATGAAGCGAATTCCAAAGGAACTGCTAATTGGGTGCTCGAGTATTCACTTTTGGATCATTATCAACTTCAAGAGATTACTCCAAATAGTCTTCATGACCTAGCCGATAGATTATTGCTATCGAATGATTACGCATTTACGAGGTATGTCCTAATTTCTACACACAACAAGAATTCAATTTTTTTTTTTGCATTTAACTCCAAGGTCGTCTAAATATAAAAATCAAGTCTCCTAAGCAGGTTTCGAGCGATACAGAATCATTGATGAATGTCGATTTCATTATTCGCATTAACAAAAATTCATGCAATATCAATTCCTAATATCCCTCACGCTTTTCAATAAAGTTACCGTTCCAAGCGAAGCTTTCAATCCTTTCGGAAAACATAACTACTCCTTGAAATAGATTGCATATTCTCAAATTCTTCACGTTTGAGACTCAATTCTTAGTAATTAGTCAAGAATCACACGAGTGATGAGTTTATTCTATTTATTAAGAGTGAACTTCGAGCCATAGGTTCGATAACTTCAGATTACTGAGTATAGACATTTTTGTGCCCGTAAACAATTTCAAATGCATCCAGTGAAATGTCAGAATCTTTGGAAATAAACTAAATTATAAGCGAGAAACTTCCTCTCAAGGCTGTACATATGAACAAACAAAGCTCGGAATACCGCGTTGTTCGAATTTCATTGTTTTGAGATCACAAGCGGGCACAATGAAAATTTATTCTATGGAAATTATTCGTTCACAGTTACTTTATAAGTATTCACAAGTACTGTTCAAGAGAAAATTGAAATATGGGACAAGGAAAAGCGTTGAGAGAAGCTGAGGAAATTGAAATCCTTCATTCAAAGTCCAAAGGAGAAAATCAAGTACAAATTATTATATACTCAAGAAGATGGGAAAAAGGGATCAAAGGGAGGGTTTGTAACCCTCTCTTCTCTCTCTCTCTCTCTCTCTGTGGATAGAGTTTCTCATAAGAGAGAAATATTTCTGAATTTAGCAGATTTCAAGAAAATGAATTCCTTCTCACTCAAAAAATGTTGAATCCTGAAAAAAATAGAGTGATTGAATGCATCTCATCTCTCAAGCTGCAGTTTGGATCACATAGAGATTTCAAATTAAAATATATGCAGACGATTTCTTCGAGTTTGAATGGATGAATCAATTTAGGATCAATTTAGTTACCGAAATATCGTGTTGTGTGTGATATAACCCAGTTGAATGCAACATATTGTACCGTCGAGTAATTTACAATTCAATTTGGAGAATGAAATAACGAAGAAATAAAACACCTTTCGATATGAAGAAAGGGAAAGAATTGGAATTGGTGGTTGGATATATATTCATGTCGAACAGTTTGATTCTCTTACTCTTTTCTGGAGAGAGGGAGAGAAAGAGAGGGAGAGAAAGAGAGGGAACATAAAAGTCTGTACCGATACTTGAACGGTTGTATTTTTCGTTTTTGTTACAGGTATTACAAAGCCAACACCGTTTCTCTCCCCAACGACATTGGGAAAGTTTGGGGCTGCGGTGGATCATTCAACGGAGCTTGTGCGTTACACCACTACTGTACGGTGACACGGTTCACTCCTGACTCGTACAAGACGTGTTATTCTTCTTCCGCTTACGCTTTAGCGTCTGCAAGTCCATCGACCGTACGACTTTACCTCTCTCTTCATTTTCTCGTTCTCTTACTGTGCGCTGAACTGTTGAGGAATCGGTAGAAGCTAGAATGAAAGCTTCGCAATTTTTATTGTGATTTTTAATTCACGGACAAACGGTAAAGCTCCTCGGTTAGGGATAGCTTTGTCTTACACGTACACACCGAAAACACATCCATGTACACTCCTCAAACACAATACCAGATAACATCATTTTGACAATGACAAAGACTCTTTTGAAATACTTCGAATTAGTCGAGAGAAGTGTTGTTGATCGAGTTATCAACATGCCTATAAGATACGTTGTATAACGTTACGTAACATTGTTCGTAATATAAAAATGTGTTGTCGCGTTTGTTACTATCTCTTTTCTCCTCATGCGATGACTGAATTTGACTGTAACGCATCTATGTGTGTCCCATAAGTGTCACATCTAATCATGCCACTCACTAACCGCATTTGTGACGTTGAATGAATTTATGTACGACGCGATAAAAGAGGCAAATTTCTTCAAACGATCATAATCCTTGAAGAGGAAGAAAAAGAGAAGAATGAGAAAAAGGAGAAGAATGTGAGAAAATTCACAAATGTGAATCAAAGTTTACCGATCGATCGGTTGTAATACATGAATTCGACTGAGTGTTGTTGGTCGACTCGTCCAGTGATTTTATAAAGTAAACTTATAATAGATCGATGTTAGTTGTCAGATAACGATTATTATTTTTCGCTGGTGTATGATATTTTTCGAAGGGAGGCTGGTATGGAGAATATGTACATTTTTTATCATCTTCCTTGTTCCGTGTTTAATCTTTAGAATACTTTACCCTGTTTGTTTGGGTTTTATATGAATGTTCTTCCTTTTGTAACTCGGGGGTGATTCGTATTCCATAGCATAATTTGAACTTCATTAACAATGCGAATCATTGATAATTTATATCCAACAAATCCTCTTCACGTTGTTCACGATGATTCTAGGACAATGTGTTTGATTTTGAATTAGGAACTGGAATTGAAACAACGATTTTGGTATGTGTTTAATACGAACTCTTTGAAATCGCGTCGAAGCCGTTTAGCTTGAAGAGCCAATTATATTCGTACCTTGTCTCATTATAATTTCGCATATGTTGGAACGATGGCAGTATTTCTTAATAAAGGACTCATGGATTTTTACACGTAGTTGTTATTTTCTTATCCCATTCCTTCATTTCCTAATGTCCAAGTTGTCATTCTACAATGAATCTAACGATAAGTAAGTGAAAGATAATTCCAATGCTCAGTTCTTATGAGATGCTGCGGACGTTTCACATGCTAAAGATGATACAGTAATTCCTTTGACACATATCATTCAGACCCCGTTATTATATCATCATCCGCTTCATGTACGTACTATACACCGACTTATACGGATGGAATATTTATATCCTACTAGTATCGGTTGTAAAACAGGGCAGCCGAGCAAGTTTGAGTTCAATTTAAAACTTGCCCATACCGGAGTGAAATTACAGATGAGAATGTAAGGTAAAGGAAAGGAGAAGGAGAAAGAGCAAAAGGTGGTATGATAATTAGTCTATGCGGTTATTACGCGATGCAAGTAACTTTATAGAACTTCGTTCTTGGAGTTGCAAAGAGTTGGACCTATCTGAGCTCAGTCACCGGCGTATCTCGTCCTCTGTATCCTTTGTTCACTTTTCTTCCGTATGCAAACTTATTATTACGAACCGGGATCGACATAAATGGCATTTCAGAATCACCTCCTCTGCGGATTCGTAGCAATCAAGTTGGGATCAAGTCATTGGGAATTTAGAAAGAGTATTCTTTCTTCGATAATAATAGACGCCGTGTCTGGAACAATGCCTTATGCGTTGGAAACTTTTCGAGAAAGTTGGATCAATTAAGGTGTGAAAATGAAATGAAGTTAAATTAAATTCGCCTAGGAATGACTATCAATCATCGCTGCATATTACTGCACGTGTACCGGAGGATTTAGTAGTTTGCATTATTGAGGTGAGATCGGTGAGTATTATTATTTTTGGTTTGAATGAAATGTGTTGGGTTTCTTGAAATGTTGGGATTTATTCTCAAGTTTCTTCTCATTATAGTTGATTTAGGAATTTCCTCTGCGCTCGATCAAACGCTATCAAAGGAAAAATTTTGTGAAATTATTAACAACAAATTAATTCTTTTAAAAATGTCTTGATGCAAAAAATATCTAAGGGACTTGAAATTCCAAGTCACAATCTAGTAAAAAATTACTGAGTTGTTAGAGCCCACTGTTTCGATACATGACTTCTCTGGCTGTACTAAATTAAGAAATTAAATCTAGCGGGTGATTTGCTGGAATTTTACAGTAGTCTTCAGATGGAATCGTGCTTTGCGCATTGTAATGAATTGGAGGGAGTCTAGAATGATTTTGGTTCAAACTCCGAACTATTCAATCGTCTTAAATTATTTTCAACTCCATAAATTTACTTGAATAAATGACAAAAAAACTTTAAAAGAGTGAAAAAATAATGCCAAGTACATGAAAATGACGTTAATAATTACAAAAAAAAAACTAAAAACAAAGTCCAAACGGAAATTTTCCTACAATAAGAATTCCGATAAGATACAACAGGACGTGCTTCATCTGGGAAGAAAAATGTGAAATCAATATGAGCTGCCAAGTACATTTGGTTATCCAAATGGTATGTGAACGATTTCTTGTATATTGTAACTTTAGTTTGTTTGAACTAGGACTGGGATTATCCGTATATCCGGATATCTAGATATTCGGTTGATTATCCGGATGTATCCGGATATCTGAAATAGACATAATGTATCCATTTGATAGGAAAGCGATAGCAATTTTGTAAGAAGATGATGGTCTGAAATTTAATATGTGTGATCAGGATGTTTTGGTTTTTTTAGTTTCCGAAGAGTCATTTCAAAAATTTATGAATTCTTCGGGAGTGATTTGAAAACTTTTAATATCGTTCAGGTATTTACTGCCGGATCTGGAAAAGGCAAAACAGATTGCCTACATATTGGAAGTTCTTTTTAGTGCATTCCAATTTTCTTCAAATCAGTATTAGAGTATCTTAATTTTTAGTTCAAGAGTTATCTGGAAATTAGAATGAAATTGAGAAAATCATTTGCGCTTATGTTGTGCAAAAACAATGAATGTGATGATTGAAGTCGACTTCGTACAAACCGTAGTATTCAAAATCTCCTCTTCGAATTTACAAAAAAGCCAGACCCTTTAATAACTTCCGATGGCTTTGAACAAGGCTGAGGAGTAGAAATTCACCACGGGAAAGATTTCCTGTGCAAGGTACATTCAAAAATCTGTAAAATTGTGATGGCTAGTATATTAACGAGTAAAAAATGACCGAATTCTCTTATGTCCCCTTGATTTTTCCCTGATTCTCGTATTCGCTGAACACCGCGTGAATAAAGTTACCCACACATCACATAATATTGCAGCATTATTTCGGCAATGTCATTTTGTATATTGTAATACTGAAAAGTGATATCGCTGCGATATTCCTACAATTTCTTATGTCCGCGGTTTTTAATCATGGTAATATTACAGCTATATGCAGTCATATTGTCGTGATAACTGAAAAGTATATGCGAGAATGTCAAATATCTGAGAAAATTACGTTATACTGGAAAAAAAATAATGTCCCTGACTTTTAAAACAATGCAATCATGTGCGTTAATCCTCTTCATAGAAGACAATCAAAAAATGATGAGATGATCAAACAGGTCCTTGAGGGAAGATCGAACCCGGGTCTTGCAAGTGAGAATCAAAGTCTTTATCACATCGGCGATTGTCCGAGATGACAATGCAGCCCTCAAATTGCCATGTATTATGATCGCTCGTTAGAATTTTGATTCATGTAGAATGTATGACGAAAACATATTACAGCACAACATAAGATTGCTCAACCATAGAAATTCGTTTAAAATAAATGACATTCACGAATTAGATAATCAAAGTAATCTAAAATTTCTCGTGTTAGGGTAGTTAGGCAAAAATTAATTTCCATTTTCATCAATTGGTCAAAAGAGAATTTTTCGTATTCTCATAATTCAGAAAAAAAAATTATTCTCTTGGAACGAAATGATATATTGCAGGGTGTCTAGCAGTCAGGAATTTCCCGGATATCAGTCAATCAAAAATTCAGGTTGAACGGAATGACCAATGAAAACGAACGAAAATTTCTGGCACTAGACACCCTGGTGTTAGGAAAACTTTTTTCATTACTTGATGTTTTTCTCATTCTGCAATATTGATGCAATATTCATTGACCTTGTTATATTAAAGAGAGTTCTATAACATCAAAATTCAACAATCAAACTGTTGTTTAGCGTATAATAAAAATATGTACATATGATGTGAAAAGCAATATAACATATGTAAATGTAAGATTCCATGTGGAAATGGAAACATGGGCCGCTACTGGCTCAGTACTGCTGCCAGAGTTGCCAGCACTGGCAAATCCAAACTCACCACTACAGGGTCAGTTGAATCAATGATACTGATTGATTACTAGCTAGTCGAAATGATAACATCATGTAACGTACGGATCAGTATGACATTTACAACCGTGTCGGTACTGGCGTTCTAAGTGAACTTGCCGTGATAGAACTTTGGCACTTCACAAAGACCAGTTGTTTTGTCAATAGTGGAACAGAATTTCCAGGCATTTCAACCTCGCCAGTGCTCACACTGTACCATTGGCCAAAGAAAAGTTTGTTGAAAAGGTTTTGTTGAAGAATTCCAACAAAATTGTGTAGTCCGGGAGTTTACGAGCACTTGTTGGACGCATCTTAATGCAATCGATAATAAATTTTATGAAAATGATGCAATTTAATCGGATTATCCGGATTATCCGATTATCCGGATAACCGGATCATTTATTTGATTCTACGAATATTCGAAAATTTCGGATAAAAATCCCACCTCTAATATGAACCATAAGAAAAAGTTAGGATATCTGAAAAGTATCTAGACAGTTTGCATCAGACAACCTCAAATCACCCGAAACATACAGTAAAACCCCGCAATAAGGAACCTCGCAATAAGAAACTTCCCCAGTTTCTCGGGAGCCTTCCCCTATTCCGACTCCCGATTCCGAGCTCAAATTTCTTCTACGCGCAACGCCGCAATAAGAAAATTGAGTTTTAGAGAGTTTTGGAAGTGATTTTGAAACAAAAACTCAGTGATATTTAATCATCATTTTCTTTTTCTCATTCGTCATGAAATAATTATTATATGAATGGCAAACAAAAGTTCAAGTTATCCTTAGAAATAATGAACATGGGATTTTTAAAAACTGGAATACATTTATTTGAAGATCTTCATATCAAACATCGAAAGCCGTAGTTATTCGAAAAGATTTTGAATCTTGTTGAAAATTGTTCCCAACTGTAATAGGATAAAACTGGTATTGGTAAAGGCTGCATTCATCCGGAGAAATAGTATATTCATTGGGAGCCACGCAGTTGACTTTTGAAAATAAATGAGAACTTTCAGACTCCTCGACTTGCCCTCTGTGATGAGCATATTTGAGATTAATGTTTTATTCCTCCACTTTTATTTTGTGAATTAGCGTAAATAAATAAACATGAGCGCATAAGCGCAGGTACATAAACGTTGAGACAAATGACGGGCGATCACAGCTCGAACGGCTGAAGCAAAGTTTCTTAATGCGGGGTTGTCGCCGAAAATGCGAGAGAAAGACAGACAGAGCGAGGAGTGTTGGCAATGTAAAAGTAGTGAGGGAACCCTGATTCGCGGAAAAACTCTTTCCCTTGAGGGCTCTTACCCACGTGAAAATTTCTTGCTTGCGCCAATACTGACGATGGGAAATAGATAGGCGCAATGCTGACATCCAAGGCTTGGAAATCTATATCGAGCCAACGTTGGCTGACAAGTGGCACAATGTTGCACCAATGTTGGGAATCACAATTCCCAATGATCAATCCATCATTGGCTCAAGATTGTGCCAATCATGGTTCATCGTCGTCCCAATATCGTTTGGACAAAAGAAATTAACTTCATACGAACAATTTCATAGCACGGCTGAATATTAATCCAAACGTTGACAACGTTGAGAAGAAATGAGTACCCAATGCAGTGCCAAGCCTGGTCAAAGCTTGGCTCAGGCTAGCCACGATCCTCAATTATACGTCTCCATACAAAAATTCCCGCGTCCAATGTCAAAGCGCCACCCTTCGGTATTGTTTCCAACGCTCGGTTCGTTTCTCGCAAGCGCTCAACGAACTATGCGGTTGATATATAAGCATCATATAACCTTCTAATTTGAAAATTGTTGTCTTCATCATAGGTCCTTCATCGAAGGAGAAATTTTAGCTGTGCAGACCCATGGACTCGTGGACATCAGAATTTGAATTATACTTGATGTAATTGATTTGTATGGTAACCAGTAATCATTGAGAGTTATATTAAACTTATAAACACATCTTGTATTGGATTGATCAAATAAGTTTCTTCAATTCAATGTATACAGAGATTCTCTGGCCCTGGTTGTATGAAATATTTCAGGTTCGGGCTGTACTTCTGAACACGTGTGGAGGGGAAGCAATCGATGTCGGAAATATATGACTCTGAATTTTTATTATATTTTTGCAATCGTTCAACATAGAGTTGAACATCGGCACAACATTGACTCAACGTTGGCGCGGGATTGTCGCAACGTTGAATAAATTTTGGCCGAATATTGACTCAGTACTATTATAGTATCGACTCAAATTTAGCAGTCAATATAATTTATGTGTAATGAATGATGGTACCTCCTTTAAATACATAAAACATCTGACCATTGGCAGACCATAAAAAAATTCGTGTATCAGTCTTGGTTCGTAATGAGTACAAGCATGATCCAATCTTGGATTTAGATCGAACGACAAATTTTGTCATGGGTTGCCAATGATGGCTGATTTAACTGCCATAATCGTACCAATGTTGGTCCGTGATTGGAAGAATACATCAATGGAGCCTGTAACGATGTTATCATTTCAAGCTTGCACCTTGCTAACCGCCAAGGCTCGGCCAATCTTTGTCAGTGTTGCGCCATCCTAGTGCCAATCGTCAATTTTCACCTGGGTAGTTTCTTATTGTTGGGTCTTACTGTATCGAAAAATATAGAAAGATTACCTAAGATGACTGATTCATCTCACCCTCAAAATATTATATTCATCCCTTATTTCAATGTTTACATTCATGAGAAATGATATTTTTCATCCAAGAAAATGCAAATTCTTCAATTCTCTTTCAATTTGTGCCTCTTAACGCATTGCACACCCAGAAAAATAGTTTACTCAATTATGAACCTACTAGACATTTCATCGCATCCAATGAAATTTTACTCAATTTGAGTGAAATTTTATTTGAAATGAGTAAAAATTCATTTGGATGTATTGAATTCTTTATTTGATTCAACTGAAGCTTCAGTAGGTTCATATTCAAGTAGAAATTCAGTTGATTCAAACAAAGTTTAGTCAATCCAAATAAATCCATATAAATGAATAAATTTCTCTCGGTGCATATTTCTCCAAACGCAATTGTCTTCCGTCTCTCTTGACATCCAGAATCGCGTAAAGTCCCTTGAGAATCGAATGTCAAGGATTACATATGTCTTCATCAAGATGAAATTCAATCCGCATAAGCTCCTTATGCCCCGTAACTAATCTTCAGCAGTACAATTGATTCTTCTTTCTTCCATGTTCTGATACACTCGTGACGAGTCCCTCACATTCATATTTCCATCCATGAAAAACTTTCCATACTTTTTCCACAACTTATTATAAAAGTGCGGTAAGAATCTGATGAAATTAGAAATTTCCAAGCGATAGAAAATTTTTAATTGCAGCGTGCAGGGAAATTGAGTTCCTCTTTGACAGAATAACAAAACTTACATGTCAAGTTTTATGATGCTTTAAAATTCCTTTCCAAGGGAAACTTCTATGAAAGGTTCGTCACAAGTCCATGTGAAATAAAAAAACACAGCACAACTGTTAATTAAAGTTTGGAAACATTCATTAGGAATTTCCCGAATTTGGAGAGTCAGGAGACTTATAGTACATTCTTTGGAATATTTAAATGGTATCCTCATGAATAAGAAGTATCACGAGTCACGAAGAATTGAAAATGCGAGACCTTTGTTGGGATTTCAAGAGAGTTTTGATGAACCTTTTAGAACTCTCGTCATCTAAAAGTCTATCGAAATTCTCACATCTTTTTTTCCGATTTCTTTATCGTTCTCGATCATGATAAAGAAAGAAAAATATGTAAAGTCTGATACTTTTGTACAAGAATTGGATTGGAGACAAGGTATTTATTTTTGCCCGTGTTTAAAGACCGACAATCAATACGTGTATTATTTTCTTGCTCGCTCGGTTGTCTTACTTCTGCTCGACTTCTCTTTAGGAATTGGATTGCCCTCACGTTTATACTCGACAAAGATATCCCTTAAATATTTTCGTGACGAGTGACGGTTCATTTCTCGAAGCTAGAACGAGCTGTCCTTTAACTTCGCTCTTCTCCTCCATAAGATACCTGCTACACATGCACACACATCCATCGTGCGGCTTCCTTCGAGGCGAACAATTCTCCAACATGTGCGATATGTATACATCTGTAGGATAAGTGTAGATATACATATACGTATCGGCAGATACATAGAAATAGGAAACCAGGTCGTCGTGTGAGTAGTCTTGATTCCGGAAACGTTTCGTATTCAGCCGACTGTGACTAATCGAAGCCGGAAATGTATATGCCAATTGACCGTCAAGATACTCGTTGATGCACCGACAGGTTATACAACCATGTACGTTACAAAATGCTGCAAAATGTGAGAGATTAACTGATTTAACGTCCCATTGATTCCATCAAACAACATCCATTTTATCCATAACACGCTCTTCAATTGAAAAAATAATTCACAATCGATACAAACCATTGTAAATAAATGTGAACAAAAACTGTGAATTATGAGATTATTCAGGCGAATAACAAAACCTTTTTCAGCGTGGGGAATTTTCAAACCCTCTAAAGATTCTTGAGAACAAGAAATTGGAGATCGATAATCTCAATCAAATCCAAAAGAACACAACAAAAGAATTGAACACAGAAACGTGAAGAGTTCCAAGAACTTTCAATTGTTTTTCTTTGATCCCTTCCGTAGCCACCTTTTGGCAAAACGCCATTAATTTGTCATTGGTTTTCGCTTTGTCTTTTTTTTTTTTTGAATGGAAGGGAGGAGTGAAAACAAACACAAACAATAGCAGATGGAAGGAAAAAAGCGAAAAATCAATGCAGGCAATTTTTTATATGTAGATATCAAGGTGGATCAAGAGAACTCATTTCAACATTAATTCGTCTAGGATTCGTATCAGAAATGCCAAGAGAAAGGAGAGGAGCGTGAAATTCAAAGTTACAAGAGTGAAAATCAATGATATCGGTATTTAGTAACCGTTTAACCAACGAAAGCAAGACGAATGTTGTTAAAGCAGGACCATAAATTAAATGTATAGAACACGATTGAATTGAGCGGTTTACCAAGGGAATATCTTGAGAAAAACACAATGCGACGTTCCTGCTCGTGACAGTAGAAAATAGATTAGTTGTGCCAAGTCATTTCCACCAACCACATCATTTGAACAGATTTCAAGTTTCACTCAAGTAAGTACGAGAGAAGAGAAATCTTTATCTCACATCAATAATTCATGCTGCTTTACAGGATGCGTGGAACTGCTGTATTCCCATTGAATCTTTGCCTTGCTTTCCCACCTTCCAACATTGGAAAGTGTGTGTTTCTCTTGAATATCGAACGTCTTGGAACAACGTATCAATGTTTGTAGTTTGTTTCGGTGGTTACTTTTTATCTTCGAGATCCTACATGTTTTTGTACGAAATGATTGATATTTCTAGACATCGAGTCTCTTAAAAACTATCATGTTTTGAAAATTGTACAGGTTTTCAAAGATAACAAAATTCTTCCTGTTCGGGGAGTATTGAAGATGAAGAAACATCGTTCTTAAGAGAAGAATGTTATTCGGGAAGATGTCATGATATTTCCTCGTATAATCCTCTGACAACCCAGAAAATATTTTTAAACTCTAACAAATCATTTTAAAAACTCTCACTTATTGGGCACTCTCTCTGGAAATCACTGAGGCTCTCTGAGAAACTATGAGCACCTCTGAAAAACTCTTCACTGGTAATTTCTGAACATTTCAGTGATTTTCAGCGAAATTTTCCCATCAGGGGTTAGGTTAGGTTGAAGGCTTCGAGTTCAGCTTTTTGCTGACCCTCCCCTCAGAGATCTCAAGTCCATTGCGTCACTCTGCCTTTCCAAATCCTTTCTCGAGTCCCCATTCTTGCCAACCTAGCTTATTTTCTGGTTCCTATTCCTACAGCTCGCTCCAGTCTACGTCAAGCCACGGTCCCTGGATGAGGACCACATCTATGTTCTTATGAATCATGAACAGCATAAAATTCCTTGTGGCCACTTCACAGTGCAGTGGTTCAGATTGATCTAAACCACCCACAGTTCCGACCGATTTCCCGTTATTCTTATTATTAGGAATCCTCGCCTTCAGTGTGTTGGAACAGAATTTGATTACTGCACTCAAACTGTCTGCCAGCTGACCCAATCGAAGTCCATCTTCTCTGTATCACTATCCAGTTCAGCAATATGGTAGCTAGCAGAACCCTCGCCTCTGCCACCATCCACCTTCGGCCGTCATTCTGCCATCTGGATCATTGAGATGGATGATCGCGATTAGACATTCTTCAGTTAAATTGGATGTTGTTGTTTGATCTCCTCCGCTCTCACTAGGATGCACAATTTTTGCCATTTGCCCTTTGGAAGTTCTACCAGAGTGTGGACCTCTTGCAGCTTTTTTGTTGGCCCTCCTAATATTTCCACTCCTGCGTTCATCGTCTTAATTTGTTTTTTTACTGATTGACTCGGATATCTTCCTGTTAAGCTCAATGAGGTCCTTTTCCTACTGGCTAGATCCTCTTCCTTCTTCAAACTCATCTTCTTCAGGAATAAATCAGCATTCCGATAAGCTTTCTTATCCGGCTGGAATTCTGTTGATTCCTTCTTCTGGTCCTCTCTTGTTATTCGCAGGTGAGCGGTGTTGACCTCTCAATTAGGAAATTCTCCCTCAGCGATAAAATCTATGGTGTTGACGATGCTTCCTTCAACTGAAGAATCGTCATCGATCATACCATCCAGTTTCATTCCTTCCAGCTAGAATCCCTAACAGTACATCCACCGACTCCCACGTCGCATCCTCGTGGACTCCACGTAGATAAATGGTGGACGTGGATAGAACGTGGATGAACGGAGATTCCACGCGGAGGCAACGTAGAAATGTCCGTTGCTGTACGGAATGAGATCCTTCCAAGGCCTACTTCGCTGACCTGGATGGTTATGTCTAAAAGGACCTTTGACGTGCCAGAAATTGAACCGGCAACCAAGTGATTCGCTACCGACTCCAAGAGTGATGTTCAGAGGGCCCCCCCCCCCCCCCCGGCCCCAGAATCCAAATAAGGTTCAGTCACTTCCGGAGAAGTAGGAGGATTGACAATTTCTAGGTAGCTTTCTGGGATAAACCTGTCAACATCATTCCCTTCAATGGTTGGAGGTTTACATTCCTTTGTTTATGGTCATTCATTTCGCTCAAGAACAGAATGCCTACACGTTATTCGCAAATGTTCGGACAGAATGAATTCCTCCTGGAGGCTACACTATCCGCAGACCGTGTACGTGCCCAGTGGCATAAATAATCTGCCCTCCACTCAGGAAAGGTGTCCCAAGCAATTCAAATATTGCACTGTTGGAAATGCTATTGCTCCCTGTTGAAGGAACCCAGCATGGTCCAACAAGGAACCAACTTGGTCTCAGCTGGACCAACTTGGTTCCAACCGATGTCAAGTTGGTTCAAGCTGGTGCCAGTTATAGCCCACGATGGTTGATCCAACAACCAACATGCGACCAACTTGGTTGCAACTGGTGCTAGTTACAGCCCATTTCGACTGACTCAACAACCAATATAGGATCAACTTAGTTCCAGCTAGACAAACCTTATTCAAATCGTATCAGCTCAAAGTTGACTCATTTCAAGTGCACTGATATCAGAGGGATTTTGCAAAATCCTGATGCATGTTTCTTTTATACCAGGATTGATTGAGGAACGGTATGAAAAATATATTAACAAATATAAGTGCATTGTAAACGCAAACAGCCTTACAAACTGACGACCGAATCGTGGAATCTGCCAAATCGCGAGATTCAAAGGAACAATAGCCTTCAAATTAATCATAAATGAAAGAAAAATCTCGAAATGTCAGTAGGACAAAACTGTGACGCGATTTGATAAAAATATCAAAAATCTGGATAAATCGTACAGAAGTTTTGTTCCACTGGAATTTCCGAGATTCATCCATAACTATTTGAAGCCATACCAAGCATGGTCTGAGTCGAGGTCGATACTAAGACTGGGAAGAACCATGCAGGGTAGTACCGACCTCTAGGTAGACTCATATTAGGTACTACCAACCTGACTCCATGTAGGTTGATCCTACATAGCATGGTCCTACCTGACATGGTTCAACCATGTAACCAAATTCCTACTGGTCCTACCCAGCATGGTCGAACCTAATTGGAACCCAGCTGGGTTTTTCCAACAGGGCTAGAAATTAAATGCATACATATTCACACTTCATGTTGAATTTGATGTACTTTATTAAGAAAATTTTCCTAGAAACCTAATGTTCCTGTGCATTGAATGCAGGCCCCTCCGACTGTCTAGAACTTTTGTTCATATACTGATCAGAAAGTGAGTTGGCCTATCGATTCCGTAAGATGAATCATTGATCACGAAAATTTGAGATAAATAGTAAGAGAATGACCAATAATTACAGATAATACAATTATATCTATCAATTTTGAACCTACAAGGAACCGAACTTCGCAACGTTGATATTCTAAGGTGATGATTCGGCCAACTAGATGAAATTGCTATGTGGATTTCTTGGGGATTTCTTGGCAGTGCTACCGGATTCGGAGCATACACCGTTCCTTCCCTCTCCATTGAGCCACTCTCCTGTCCCCCACCATGCGAATCAAGTCGGACAAGCGATAGAGAAAGTAAGTTACTTTTTCTTACTTTCTTACTCATTTAAGGTAACTTACTCACTCTCTCTCTCTCTCTCTTGCTCACTCGACTTGATTCGCATGGTGGGGGAAAGGAGAGTGGCTCGACGGAGAGAGAACCGCATTTCTAGGGGAAAATGCACGAGTCGGAGGGGCCTGATTGAATGTAACATTTATATGAAACTGCATTCATGTATGTGATTGAAAAACAAACCACGAATTCTTCCGACAGAGTACTTCATGCCATAAAAATTGCTATTAAAAATAATTCAACAACAATTTTTGTTTTCAAAATACATCACTCTTGAATTTCCATGTACGATATTGGGAATAAATTTCGAATACGTAATTGGAAACCCATGAACAACTATCTGTGAAAAATTTTATGTAAATTCACATTAAATTTCAGATACACATCCATGAAGTTCATGGATATAATTTCGTTTAGATGCAGGAAATTGATTGAACATTTACATGAATTTATCTCCAAATACCTTTACAGTGTACATTAATTTTCACGTACGTTCGTGGAAATAGCGTCAATTACGTGCATGGAATTTGCTGCAGAAATTTCCAAGAGTGTATCTTTTTGAATGTTGTAAGCATTACTTCATCTGCACTCCAAATTGATTGATGAAATCAGGATTTCATAGCAGAAGAGCATACCAAGAACAAAGTTCTGCAAGATGCAAAAAATAAAATTTTTCCAACCCCCACACTCCTAATATCCATCAATCGATTGTAGATCCTAAACAACTCATACTGCCGTACAATGAATGTAGTTTGAAACTTGAAGATACATCCACACGACGCCACTGCGATATTTATACCTCTCAAATTTGAACATTTCCAATTCTGTTTGATGTAGAATCCAATTCATGTACAGTTACGCATTCATGATGTTTGTTGTAAATGATGAATTCGATCACGTAGAGGATGGATATACGTTGTTAGTTTGCAAATGAATACAGAAGATGCGATAGGGTATCTGCAAACATATCGAGCGGTCGCGGATAACGGACCGAACTGGAAATTGCCGTATCTCATGTGTAAAAATGTCATTAGATTATTTACAGAGCACATACATATTTACTACGCGCACGCCAACGGAACGACAAACAAAATCAGGGATTCGTTTAATTCGAGAAAAAGAAAGAAAGACTTGAAATGCGCATCATGCGCTGGTAAGTAAACGAATTACCATCGCGTACAAGATTCAAGATTTCGTATCAATTTTCATCATTTTCGCATATTTATCTCCCCCTCCCGTTATCCGCCCATTCGCTTTGATTTCTCGGGAATCTAACCCGCTATCCATAATCCTTGGAACGGTAAAAGTAATCGATGTTGAATTGAACTTCAATACGTAGGTCCATTTATTTTACCTCCAGCACTGAATGGTAAGCCGCGCTTTTGATGAATTATATTCCACACACGAGTATATGTGTGATATAAATGACGGTAACATGTGGTTTGATGTACTCCGATACGTGAATGCCTTATCAATTATAAATTTCGCACGAAAGTACGTAGCCGGTAAATATAGAGGAACGTATTGAGGTGGGACATATTACGCTGCGCACGTCGTTCCAGACGTTTCAAATAAATATACTTAGTGCGGGGTAGAGAAAGGTTACTCGAATCGCGTGGTGTCGAGTACACTCAGAATACAACATATTATGCTCTTTCCTTACATACTTATAAGCCCCGTAATAGATGTATTCGCTAACGCATTGTCAAGATTTACGATCGTTACATACAACTAATCAATGAATGGAACCGAATGGATGTGAACAAATACGTGCTTGATTCCCTTCGAACGTGGATAGGGGAACGTACCTTTATTTATCGAACAAGTTCATTAGGGATGTTTATTCAAATGTATATACAAGTCTGTTAAGATAAGTCTAGTTGTGTATCGGGGAAACCGTAATCCATTACGATTAGTTATCCGAACGTCTCCGAACGTGGAACTCGAAGTTCAGGCTTTTGAATATTACATAGAAACTTTGACGGTCATGTCGAAGAACCAGAATGACCTGAGTAAAGTTTCGTATAACGCTTATAGGTATTGCATTCCATGTTATAACCCATGAAACCATCTCATAATTATATGTCCAAACTATGAGTTGGGGATTTCAAATTCTTCCTGAAATTTGGAAACGTAGTTTTATCAACATTCCACGATGGTTTGTAGAAAGTTGAGAGAGAGAGAGAGAGGGATGATTGTAATATAAAAGCAAATACAATCGATAACGAATAATGTAACATCAAGTTCACTTTACAAGTTATAATAAAGATCTTATCCACTCATTTACCCATCTCTATTTCACGCCTTCTTATTCCGTCGGTTTTTGACTCTTGTTTCTCACTCCTTTTTTTCTTGTTCCGAGTAAAACCGTGGAAAAATTGCTTCTAAATTATTCATTCATAACCGTGGTAGTAATCGTAGTCTCCTCCTTTAAATGCCTTGCCTCGTGGTACGTGTATAATAAGTGCATCTCCTTTCATTCCTTCTTCCTTCTATTCTTTTTATAGAATTTTTTTTACTTTTCTGATCTTGCCATCTCACTAAGTTTCTCTCAGTCTCTTCACTCGGTTGAGGATAATCACTTTTAGTGAATTTTCCTTGTGAGTACGAATTACCATAACGAGGAGAAATAACTGGATGTAAGACAATAATGATCTAAGGATAATATCATATCACAGATACTTGGAAGATTAGTAATAACAAATTTTGCTGAAGTTTGAATCGTTTATATGAACGAAATGAGAAACTCAAATTAACAAAAACTAATAAATGATCCTTATATAACTTTTCAAATCAACCCCTAGGAACTGAAAACCGCTTAGAAAAAGGACTGCAAAATTTTGGGCCTTGAACAGTTGAGTATTTCGTTATTCGATCACTACCCCAAGAGAACACAAACCTTCAGGAACGTTCATTAAACGTTCGCGAACGTCCAGGAACATTCAATGAACGTTCCTGAAGGTTTGTGTTGTCTTGGGGTATTCATCGATTAGTCTCAATCAGGGCTGTGGAGTCGGAGTCGAGGAGTCGTGGAATGATGGATGGAGTCGAAAGGGGAGTCGGAGTCGAATGTTATTTCATCGACTCTGACTCCACTTTCGACTCCTTATAAAAAAAGTTAGTTTTCATGAAAGTACGTTAATATATACGTATATGGAAAGAACGTTTTCAGAACGTGTTTTGCTGCATTAAAAGTGAAAATGCTGTAAAAATATGTGCTTTTGGAGGTTACGACTCGCAGAACCTAGGCAATGTTTTTAAAACATTCAGAGAACTTCGTGTGCTCTTTGGAATATATTTTCATTTCTATGACTCATTTTTGAAAATAAACATATTCAATCTTCTGATCATTCAATTGTAATAAACTCATATTACATTGAGAGAAAAAAAATCTTAAACTAAGAAAATATTGGTCTGACCGAGTCCGATCCGATATTTTCTTGATTCAAGAAAACTTTCTTCGAAAGAAGAAATTACTCAGTTTGAAACTATACAGTGTGATATAGACAAAATTTTCTTACTCCAAGTACACATTTTCTTGAGATAAGAAAAAAAATATATTCTTAGATCAAAAAAATATGTTCTTCTGATTAAGCTAATTCTTTTCTCAGTGTAATAGATTCCAACAGTGGTTCCATAATGAACTCTTATGGATCTCAGGTGCATCAGTTGAGAGATGAAATTTGCATGCAGAAAATTTTTTCAATTTTTCTCCAACACAAACGAGGAATCCATATGTGAATTTATGGACAATGTATTTCCACACGTTGATTCGAAGTTCAAAGTGTAATGTTTCGAAATCAAATGCATAGAATTCTCTGTGGACATAAATAAGATAAATCAAGAAATGAGAGTAGGAATTGATGTGTTTGTTTTCATGATCTGTTCGGTAAGAAGGTGCTATAATTCTTCATATCAATGGAAATATGAAGGTATGAGAATGGAGAAAGAGAGTCATAGAACATCTCTAAGTGGGAATGTAACGTCTCCGTAAAACTGAGATCATTCAAAGAATTAATCAATTGATTCTTATCAAAATTCAATTTTTCCAATGAGAAATGTACAAATTTCGAATTAGTACATTTCTCATTTCAGACTCAAATGATTCTAAATAAGTTCGAATCATTTTTCATCAGAGATTTGCACTATCAATCGTTCTGAATGATTTCGTTTCTGCAGGGAGAGCTAAGGTCGTTGCAGCACTGAAATCCCATATAGGTATACGGCATAGGAGTAGAAAAAGAATTCTTAAGAATTGATATTCAATTCAAATTGAATTCTCTTTGCACTCTTTCTGAACTGATTTGCTGTGTGGGATTTATCTCTCTTTTTATCAGTATCACAAGTTTGCAATCCACTCCCCTCCTTTACACTGAGAGAAGTTTTTATTACATGCATAATACAAATAGGAATAGCTATAATAAATAGTAAGAAATATCATGCTGTAGTTGAACTTATTATGCCTTCAAACAAATTCATTACATTATATGCACAGAAAAAAGAATTTTATCACCGATTTGCTTAATAGATTTATATTGCACTTATTCTTATTACCAGAACAGAAATCGTTTTGGAGTTGTTTGAGAATCATTCGCAGATTGTGTTGATTCACTGATGTTATCAGAAATGTGACAGATTTACAAACACTAGAGAAAATATGGGGAGTTGATCCTCACTGTAATGGCGAATTCCATCCCCTGGTCGTGGGAGAATTATTTTTCCATCAAAAATAGGGGATTTTTCCTCCATTTTGAGGAACTATTCTGTTTTTTGGGTGTTGAATCCTTCAAAAAGTAAGGGCAAACTCTACCAAATCAGGATGTCAAGTTCCCTATTCATGGTGGAATATTTTTGGTTAAATATCCCACATTTATTTTCTACAGTGAATAATGAAAACATTCAGAAACAAAATATTTTTCATTCATTGATTCTTGTGTTTATTATATTTCGAAATAATCAAGAAACGTGCTTTTTCATCCACCCTGTTGGTTCCAATTGTTCAATAAGCTGCTGCATATAAAAACATACAAATTTATTTACCGCATCAGATCAACGGTTCATGAATGAAAGTTTTAGAGGAAATTGTTTATCGAAAGTTGTTGACGAAGTTTTTTCCTAACATTTGGAATATTTATATCTGTCGAACAATGTTGATGGGAGAAACAATTCATGCATACAATTTTGTAATAGTACATTAAAATGAGTCACGACTTGGAAGTCTGTTAATTGTTTGCATTTTAGCCTCGACATATTTAGCGAATCGAACTTGAATAATATATCAATAAATAAAATATTGGAACACAGGTCGAAAAACCTCGATAACGAATAATGTCTATCTTATGTCCAAGTTTGGTTCTTTTGAAATTTTTATTCATGGGAATAAACACTAGAGCTGGAGTCGGAATCGGAGTCGGAGTTGGAAATTTCAAGTGGTCCGGAGTCGGAGTCGGCTGTGTGAAAACTTCGACTCCGCAGCCCTGGTCTCAATAAACGATTCAAACTTCAGCAACATCCCCATACAGCAAAATAGTCCCACGAAGAGCTCCCGTTATGACGGTAAACATGAATTCTTTATGAATACTTTGAATTCATGTTGTGAGTTCTTGAAGAATTCTCCAGGCATTCAACATGCATTCGTTTTGAATTCATTTCCACTGACATAACGGGGACTGTTCCAAGAACTCATTAAGGAGTCTTCAAGAATTCAAACGGGTTATTTTTGCTGTTTGGGTCAATAAGAACTCAATATTTCGTGAGGAACAAACATGTATGAATTCCCAGTTCAAATTCAGAGCAGCGTCGTATCAATATCACGGGAAACTATGTGAGACATCATATCACCGGAGAATTGGTGTGTCTTCTGTCAAAACAGTGTCGCGATATTCGTTGAGCTGGGAAATTGCAGCTTGGTCACGTGATTACATTCCGCACTAACACATGTAAACGCTGTGTCAAAACAAAATTAAGTTAATGGTGCTGCGTTGAGCGGCCGACGGGAAAACACTGCTAACTGCTTATACAGTAACGAAAGCTTAAATCCCAATGAGCACCAGATCGAACAGTGGATACATTAAAACATTACTATTCTCGCAGTGAGTATTTTAATCACTGAATTAAATAGCGAAAGTTCTACTGTTTCTATTTTGGAGAGAAGGATGTTTTTCAGTTATCTTTTTTTCAAACACGGAACAAAAGAATGATAATCGATATCTTTTGAGAAAGTGTCTATAAATTTAACTTGGCTATATATACAGTTTCTTGAATTCCATTCAAAACAGAGTGCTTTCCCAGACACACAACGTCTAAAACTAGCGGAAAACGTTACATAAAATATCTTTTGAATATCTAATGGATAATTGAAAGACGTCCCATACCACATTTTCCGACAAGTTTCAGACACTGGTTTCGAGTTGGTGGGTTTATGATTTGAAAAATTCAATTACATTTCCACTCAGATGGAAAAACGTAGAATTATATCGAAAGAGTTATGAGAATTGACAGGTGTCGCGTAATAAGCTCATGATACGGTGTTTTCCGAGTATCAATATCAAAGCTGTCACGCACGGAATGTGTCACGCGATACGCATTATGATCATCTTGGCACGTTGATGGTAACGTTATATTGTCGGAACGGTAATAGTTCGAATCATATCACGTGCATAAGTGGAGCTTCGGTTTCTTGTAATATTCAAAGGATGGATAAATTATGTAGTGAGATTGAATATCTACGTAGAATGTGAGGAGAAAATGATTTGATGGCTCAATCTCCGGCAAATCTCTTGTTATACTTTGTAGGGATATTTCAAAATAGGGAGAAGGTGTTATGAATTCAATCCAGTACCTTTTTTCGTTTTTATTCTCAATAATAAATTTTCATACCGTATGGATTGTTTGTTTTTATAGGAGGAAGATGGAATGAATATCATACGATAAATGCATTCCCATATAACAATGATGTTATGATTCGGTGATTTTGGTATCATCGAGTGATAAGAAATAATAGTTCTATATCGATGTACAACATACCACATCTTTTAAATTCTTATGAAATGCATACAACTCGACACGGTGCATACATCTTCAAGTATCACGATAATCCTCACAATAATACCAAGACAAATAACGTCAGCAGTAATACAGTGTGTATTCAAACCACAATACGACGTCACGACAGTTTCCTTTATTCAGAAACTCCGTCTACAGACCCGGTTTACTTGTTCCACTTCATACATGTTTTCTTTACCCTCAATGAGAATATCAAAAGATGTAGTATCTAACAGAATGGTTTGAATCTCACTATTTTGAAATAAAGAGGGTTCTTATCTGTCAAGTAACATCAGGGAAAGATAAAGTATGGTGTAATGTGAAATGCCCCGCGTTCCACTGCAATTCAAGGAAAAACTGAACGATGCGATGCATTATGATGCATTGTAGGTACGTAATTTCATTCAGCATTCATCATCATGCGAACGATAAAAACACTTTAAAAATCGATAAACTAACTTTCTGAATATGTATGAATATTTGATAGAACATCGTCACATTGATTGTTTTGATTATTCACGTATAAATAATTTATTTCGAATCTTTTGTATTTTTCATAACCCATTCATTCAACTTCAGGACGTCCCATTGAAAGGTACAAAATTCTAGAAAGGCCAGAAAAGGTTTGGGCTGTAGGAAAGATTATTCTACACGAACGCTGAACAAGAGAATTATATCGACAAGAAAGAACACCGGCAAATATGAAAATTGTTGGCAATAAGTTGAAACAAATATCCCTTTGCATTCAATTCCATATTTCTCTTATGAAATTTCATATTCTTGATGTGTACACGTTCATTGCTGACAAGGAATGATAAAGCAACAAAACCTCTGGAAGAGAAATTGGAGGGAAGAAAAATTTCTAGCGACGGGAAATCTGAGAAGTAAGTCGACGACGACAGGACATTGTTAACGTCGAGCTTAGAACAGAAACGTACTATGGATTTATGGAGAAGAGGAAAAATCTCATGAATTATAAAGACAACTGAGCATAGACGAGATTGATTTGAATATCAAATGCTGAAAATTCTCCTTCGTACACAATCATCTAGTTCTCGCGCAATGATGAACACCGAACAGTGATGACCAAATTTGTTCATAAACTGCTCTCTTGACAGAGATGTTGACTATTTTGCTGAATGAATATTGATTCGATTTGTCCTTCTTCTCAAGAAGCTCGATAACGGTTTATCAATTCCAAAATGAATGAGCAAACACATGGATCTCGAAAAATTGTAAAATGTTTGTATACAGATCAATATTTGATATGTTCACTTTGAAAGGAATTGCGTACGCTATGAGGTCGAAATTACCATCGCTAATTAATTACCTGACATGTATCCGGAGTACCAGCTGACATAGTAAATATTTGAAATTTGTAGATTTGTCTTCGTATCGGGACATGATTCGAGTGGCAATTGAATGACATAACGAGATGAATTTGGGACTGAACTATTTTCTCAACTATGTAACGTGCAATCTACATTCTACGAGCGTGCGTTCAGACAAATAACAAGCAACCCCTTTCCACGTGAGAAATTTTCTCTCTTCTCACTTCTCAGTTTTGAATTGGTATCTTGTTCACAATTTATAGACGTCTCTTGGAGAGGAGAGCTCATGTTCATACCTCTCAGGTTATTCGAAACTGTGTGTACAAGTGAAAACTATAAAATTTACATATTGGCTTCGAATTGAATATGTCTTTGAACTATTTTCACCGTGTTACGATGGTAAAATATTTCTGCGTATTTTCCAAACAACACGATATCTTCCCCACTTCTTCCACGTTTCAGGGAAAACATGAAGATATTACATTTCTCAAGAATGAGAAAAACTGCGGGGATGGGGAGTGAGTGTACTTATTCTGCAGGTCTTTGAAAGACCTCGTCACAACCTGGAGGAACTCAAAGGTAATTTCTACTAGAAAAGGGGAATGGCATAGTGGGATGATATTCAAGTTCTTAAATAAATTAGATTTCCTCTCATGATCTGGATTCGGAAGCTTCAAGACTCCTTTTTTGTTAATTCTGAACTTAGATTTGGATGCATGTTGTTTTTCCATATATGATAGAAATTACTTTCATCATTCTAAATCTTGTTGCGAATTATAAATCAACGAGCTTTGAGTAGGTAATCAGCTTGGCTGAGACTTTGAGAAGTGAAGATCCACTGGAAACTCAGCGTAAGAGAGCTTTTGTTTGGCTTCATTCTTTAATCAATTCGTATGTCAAGAAGCTTTGGACTGGCCTCAATATGAATTGATTTGAGAATGTCTTCTAATACAACAAGGTGTGGTTCAAATTCACACGAATTGTACATTCATGACCTAGTTTTTCCATTATTATTTCTCAAAAGTAACTCACTTTCGAAGCCCTGGCTAAAAAACTCCATTCAACCGATTGATTCCTATTGCTTCCGATGCAGAATCACAATTCAAGCCCATTCATTTCATTTTTTTCATCGATTTGATTGAGTTTCTGCATCGGAATCAATAGGAATAGAACGGATTTCTTGACCAGGGAGAAGTCAGGTTCAAACAGCTGGATTAAGGACCCCCAGCAACACAAGTCGTGTGGTAAGAGGCCCCACCAGGCCTTGATAGAGGAACTCGCGAGACTCCACAGTTCTCGTAACATGGTACCCGAGAAAACAAAATTTGATCTCTTCAGGTCTAAATTTTGGCAAGAATCTCTACAAATCGTTTTATATCGATTCATATTCGAAGATTTCAACTTTGGCAGAAATTTGTGAGATTTTCTAATTCCTACTACATCTGAAGATTCCAATTTTGAGAGGAATTGAAAAAGGTATAGGGAGATTCAAGAAAAATTTTGAAGATCTCCGTATATCTGTTGGATCTCTTGCAGAATGGAAATCCTCAGATACACTACTGTGATCAAAAAGTAAGATGAAATTGTCATTCAAAACTCCCGGGCATTAGGGAGGCAGGTGAATTTTTTTTTTCCTAGGTTGGTAGGACTGTCTATAACATTTGCCAAGCGTCTGTTTGTCAAAAGGTTAAATTGTCTCCGAGTTACACGTGTTTTCGTAAACAACCAAAAGTGAATTTTTCAATTTTTACAATGGGTGATTTTGTTGACCAAGAACTTGCATCAAATTTTGTTTGCGGGACGAAGATTCTTGTGCGGACACGTTGAAAATGTTGCGAGAGGCCTTAGGTGGTCAAACTATGGCACAAAAAAAAGTTTATAAGTGGTACAACGAATTCAAAGCGGGCCGAGAACGCGTTGAAGATGAACCGCGCTCTAGACGAACATCAACATCTACCGACGAGGGCCACGTACAAAAAATCAAAGATTTGGTCCTTGAAAATCGTCGATTGACAATTAGAGACCTCGCTGATAGTGTTGGAATATCATTTGGCTCAGCCCAAACCATTTTGAAGGATGCTTTGTGTCTCAAACGCGTCAAGTCTCGATTGGTGACAAAATTGCTCAATTTTTTGGGAAAAAAGCGTCACGTTGATGTGTGTGAAACTTTGCTGTCTGACTATCAGGGCCACTTGAAATGCTCCATCACTGGAGACGAGACTTGGATTCATGCATACGACCCTGAAACCACCGACCAATCCAATCCAATATCGTGCAAAAGGTGAAGCAAGACCGAAAAGACCACGGCAAAGTCGATCGAAAATCAAGGCTGTGTTGACAGTTTTCTTTGATCATCGTGGTGTGGTGCACTATGAATTCCTTCCTCCGGGCCAAACTGTCAACAAAGAATATTATTTGAGCGTTATGCGTCTTTTGCGTGAAGCTATTCGTCTGAAACGGCCGGAATTATGGGCGAACGACTCTGGGTTCCTTTATCACGATAATGCACCGGCTCACACTGCATGGGTTCTCCGCGACGTTTTTGCCAAAAACTCGATTCATATCGTTCCGCAACCACCGTATTCGCCTGATTTGGCTCCGTGCGACTTCTGGCTATTCAGCAAACTCAAAAGGTCAATGCGGGGACGCCGTTTCGATACGATTAAGGAGATAAAAACCGAATCGAAGAAGGTCTTGAAGTTCCGCTATACCGAAAAAAGACTATTTCGACTGTTTCGAGGACTGGAAAAAGCGTTGGCAAAAGTGCGTTTTATCGGACGGGGATTACTTTGAAGGGGATGAAATTGATTTGGAAGAATTATAAACAAATTCACTTTCCTTTTTGATCACAGCAGTAAGTGGATATTGATAATCTTTTTTCCTCATGTAGAGAATCCCGCACAGTCATTTCTACCAGAAATGTTCATCAAACATGATATCAAAAACTTCCCATCTCCTTTCTAAGTATTCCCACTTGATTCTCCTGTTCACTCAACTGGAACATTCTGGAAAAAAATGCAGAGAGAATGCAATGATAATTCATCAAAGAAACAAGAGAATTGATTTCAATGAACATTATGAACTTCGAACCAACGACATTTGAAATTCTGAGAAATATTTCAACTCCAGAAGTTTGTATTCTTTTCTGAGTATCCTAAAAGTTTTCAAGAGAAGTTGAACAAACTTGGATATTACAATAGTACACACTCCAAAGAAGAATCTTGGTACTTTAATAAGATATGATTAAAATACTCCAAATGTATTGAACTCAAGATCAGAGATATCGTGAAGCATTATCATTTTCACTTCGAAACTTTAATTTCATCGATTCACGTTGTTCGATATATATATTTGATATTTCACAATGAAACATGATTTCATCCTAAATGAGATTTCGAAACTAATTCTCTCCATCTGGGGACATATTAGTCATAATAAATAACGATCGTCTGGGCGATGAATGGATTTAGAATACATCGTGCGGATAATACGCATTGTCTTTGCTCTTGCATATTCATAAGCCGCTCCACAATGATTGTGCGACAATTATGTGGTCTGACTCATCATCGATGGAGTAAAATTATAGACTAGTACAAGACTACAGTTCTTAAATTGGTAACAATTTTTATATGAATTTTCAAAAAACATGTGGAACGTGTGAGAATATGGATATCAGTACACAACCAATAGCAACAGGGAGGTCATTTTTCGTGATCTGGATCGTTCATGCACAAGAGTGAATTGGATGTATCGTGTACAAGCACATTTTTGTTCAAAATATCATCTCAGGTGAGAAAAATTATGTTAACAAATCAACCCATACAGAAGTTTACCAGTGACGTTAGCATAGCGCAACACTGAAATGATAACATAATTTTATGATTTATCAATGTGTCTTTCCAATGGAGCTCTATCATTGGTGCAGAAATGGCAGTGGAGTGGACCATCATTGACAAACAATAGAAAAATTTGTTCATCGATGTTGCCCCAATGATAAAACTATGAAGAATAATGAACCCAAAAATAGAATTGTGTTTTCCTCATTTATCTGTGAACGATTCGGTGTTTTTTGTGGCTAAAGTTTGCCATGAGAAGTATACACAATATAGATCAACGGTAGGAGTCCTCTTGTGTAACCTGTAACAAAGAACGATTGACTGTTCTTCCAGAGAATTATTCGAGTTTTATATATTCCTTGCATACGTCTCTCACTTCTCTCACACTCGATCAGTAAATTAGCTAGCAATTCAGCCACCAACAGTTGAAATTAAGGAGCATGCCAATATTGAGCCATGCTATTAACAATGATCGGCGCTACATCACAAACTAATTTTCATCCAGATTAGACCAAAGTTTGTGGCAATATTCAACCACGTTTCCAACGATCCTCATTTTCAATAGAATATATCGTTCGGTCAATGTTGGACCAAGGATGAGCCTAGCAAGTGCCAAGCCTGGTGGAATTGTGAATCAATGGTAGGCTGGCGACCGAAAACCGTTGAACATCGATATCGCTGCTACCTTATATTTGTTATTATCCAACATTGAATATCCATAGATTGCCAAGACTTGTCTGTCAACATTGCGCCAAGCTATACCCACACAGCACGCAGTTCTTCAAGATATCTAAAAGGATACTCAACCAAGAGATCTGAAAGAACGTTCTTGGAGAGTTATTGAAGATATCTTTCAGAAGTGTTAGAAAGATATCTTGTAAGAGATTTCTAAAAGATCCCTAGTAGAAATTTGACAGGGAATTTCCTATTAGAAGCATGGCCCTCGTAAGGTTGCAATAGGGAACTCTTGATTGAGGAAAACTTTTAATTACCTTATCAGGTCCTGACATGGCAACCTGTTTAGGACCTTACAACAATGTAACGCGAGGTTGTTGACAGGTCCCAGTCAGATTTTCCCTTTCAATAACTCAGACATGGCATTCCTATCAGAACCTGATCAGGATTGCCTTGACTCATCCGTATTTGAATTGTGAGGTAACTGTAAAGATATCTTGATCAGGACCTGATCAGGATTGCCTTGCCTCATCCGTATTTCAATCATGTGATAACCGACAAGACAGCCGAATCAGGACCTGATCAATTCAGAACGATGAATGTATCGAACTATTCAGAATTTTCACAGGACTTATTAGAAATTCACTTGTGTTTTTTAAATGTTCAACTGAGATCTATTTGGATCATCAGTAGAATTTCTTCTGTTGAGGGAGTTTCAAAAAATGTTATGAAAAGTGAATTCCATGAAAATTAAATTGAATGTTAGAATATAGCTTAGATGAGGTCGTGATTGGGAATTCCGCTACCACCCGGATCAGGTCCTGATTGGGAATTCAATTACTACCCTGATCAGATCCTGATTGGGAAACGTTTGGTTTTCCTGATCAGGACCTTGTCTTTTCCCTGCGTGACATTTTTGTCAGGGTCTTATCAGATACTCAAGTCAGGCCCTGAACGGGAATCAGGCATGCCTGATCTGGACCTGATGTTTTCCATATCAAAATTTCTACTAGGGATGTCTTGATTCAAGACATCTCCAAGACAACCATCCAAGATATCTCAAAGATATCTTTTAGGAGCGTTTCAGAGATATCCTCTTGGAAAACTTTGACAAGATATGTTTCAGAAGATAGATTGTCAGCAGGTTTAGATTATGAATACCTGATTATATGAATTCACATGGATAACACTTGGAATGTGCCTTTTATTATAATCGGATTACAGATGTGACTCATTCGTTCACAGATCGGAAGCTTGAATAATCTATATACATGCCAAGGGATTTTAAATTCTTCAAAAAGTACGATTTTGTAACCTTTCAATACCCGCGCTGGAATTAACGAATCTTCAAGTCACAAATATTCTACAAATTACTGAACTTTTTACGCTCAATTTTACATACAGCCATCGAGTAAATTTTGAAAAATTCTCATTCATACTTATTCATAAGTTATTCTGCAATAACGATGAGATATAAATGATTTAAGAAGAATCTGTGGTATCTCCAGCCAGCTCCAAAAATGTACATTACTGACAGTATTTCACTTGTGTTATATTGACAATCATGAGCATCGAAACAAAACTGTCTGTAAAGATCAGGTTACTGAAGCGCAAGTACGGCGTAAGATGCGCGGGTTCGATTCCCGCAACCTCAAGCATCGAGATAAAGTCAACTTCGTAAGAATAGGAGAGCGATAAAGACAAACAGGGGAGAAACGGAAAAACAAGACATGAGAATTTTTTTGTGAATAAATTCAAGCTTCTTCCAAGACATTTTTATGAATTTTTCAAGACATCTTTAAGAAATATTGAAGGAATCTTTTCGACTTTTTAATTTCTTCCTAAAGATATCTTTGAGAAGTCTCCGACAGATCTTCTAGAAATCTATTCATGTTGTATAAGACATCTTTTCGAATACGAAAAGATATCTTTTAGAAAATTCTTCAAGACTTCTTGTACTTCCGGAAGATATCTTCCAGAATTCTCAAATATATCTTCGTGTCTATTTGTGTATATTCTATTGTCAATATTGGCGAAACCTGAATATTTTTATATGGGAAATCAACTTTGCCGTCATTATATGTTTTTTTTCATATTTTCTGTTTACATCATCAAAAACAACTGCTTACGGCAACAATCCGTGCGTGATCATTCCCCGAAATCCGGTATTTAAGAGAATCTTATATATTTGCCACATTGTCGTGATACTTTCTAAGTCACGCACGAATGTCGGAGAAATATCGCAGCCGTGTGGCAGATGTAGGGATTTCCTCCAACACCATAATTCATGAAATGATCACGCGCTGATCCTATCAGGGTATTTCTAGTTGAGTTGCTGTTCTTCTTGAAATGTGTACAACTGAGTAAAATGCCGAGATAACATCATACTGTCATATATATATAATTCATCGATATTCGATTATTCAACTGTTATAAATTATTGAATAAAATTTGTGGTTTTGGGATAAACCCTCATGGGTATATTTGTTCCTTTACTTCATAAGATAAGGTTTTTGGACAGAGTGATTTTAGTGAAATCTGCGGGAAAGAGATCCTCACGATTACGAAAAAACTATTCCCTCTTTCAGATATTGAATTCTTCGAAAAGTAGGGGAAAAGTCGGTATTTCGCGTAGGTGGTATCTACCGGGAGTGGTGGTTGGTGATAAGGTTCATATCAGAGGATAATACCGGTAAGTTTACCGAAAAGTCTATTGAATTTCAAATTCTCTTCCTATGACATCATCTGATGTCTTATAAGGAATAACAGATTTCAAGTTCTCCTGTACAAAATAAACGAGAATGAGATGTTAATTATCTAAAATTGCTTACCAAATTCTGTTTTCTGTGTCTCACACTCTTGAACCCTTGTACATATACTTTTGTATGTATACATTGAAAGGTATACAAAGCCGTTTACATTCCAGTCACGATTTTTTCACTATTTCGTCCAAAAGTTCCGTTCCCCTCGCTAAACAATGTTTTTCCATTTCTACAACACCCAATACTCTCCAGGACAAAATCGATCAATACTTTTCCCTCATAACTGAGAGAGCGAATAAATGAACTCAAAATATATGTATCCTACTTCGATTTAGTATGCATGAGAAATGATAAGAGAACTCTTCGTATTCAGAGGATTTCCTTCGATGATACACAAAAAACTCCAGAATTTTTAAGCGATTAGGAGATTATTCGCTGGGAGTTTCGATGCGTGTTTTATTCAGATGTATCCTGGATATAATAAATAAAATGAAAATGATACAATTCTCAGTCTTCTAGTGACAATTCTGATTTTATCGTATCTCGAAACTGTCAACCGTATATCCGTCTAACGTCAATCATCTAGGTACGTTATCGAATGAATGTAGCAACCACAATAAATTCAGTGGACAATGAGGCATTATAATCTGACCGAAAAGTTGACCTATTGACAACGTGTGGATAATTTGCAGTCAAATTCCAATTCAAGTTCCTCAAATTAACATGATACAGCCACTGTGCGAATCTCTCGCTTATCGTGCAAATGCGTTCCGGACGTGTAATGCTCTTATGCACATCAGTGCGTCCGCCGGTAGGCACACACATACACACTCTCCTACCCTGTTATACAAAACATTACACGGTTACTAACAATGTTACAACACGAGTTCCGTATATCTGAAATCAATCTTTCAATTCAAGATGTACATGAATTGATTTGTTGAAATCAGTTGAAACACTCAGTCGTAATGGAACGTGGATATTTAAAATGATGGAATGACCGTATTTCATGTTCCACCGAATTCAATTTGCATTATGAACGTGAGGGAATGGATGAGAATATTTTCATGCAGTTGAGAGTTTTGGAATTCTTCACGATGGAATATAAATATATAATTAAATGATGTATTATCCTGGAAAATGATTTAGTGTAAAATTTCATCACATACGCGGAAAACTACTACTACCCACGTGAAAATTTCTTGCTTGCGCTAATACTGGCGATGGAAAATAGATAAGCGCAATGCTGACATCCAGGGCTTGAAAATCTACATCGAGCCAACGTTGACTGACAAGTGGCACAATGTTGCACCAATGTTGGGAATCATAATTTCCAATGATCAATCCATCATTGGCTCAAGATTGTGCCAATCATGGTTCATCGTTGTCCCAATATCGTTTGGACAGAAGAAATTAACTTTATACGAACAATTTCATGGCACGGCTGAATATTAATCCAAACGTTGACAACGTTTAGAAGAAATGAGTACCCAATGCAGTGCCAAGCCTGGTCAAAGCTTGGCTCAGGCTAGCCACGATCCTCAATGATACGTCTCCATACAAAAATTCCCGCGTCCAATGTCAAAGCGCCACCCTTCGGTATTGTTTCCAACGCTCGGTTCGTTTCCCGCAAGCGCTCAACGAACTATGCGGTTGATATATAAGCATCATATAACCTTCTGATTTGAAAATTGTCGTCATCATCATAGGTCCTTCATCGAAGGAGAGATTTTAGCTATGCAGACCCATGGACTCGAAGACATCAGAATTTGAATTATACTTGATGTAATTGATTTGTAAGGTAACCAGTAATCATTAAGTTATATTAAACTTATAAACACATCTTGTATTGGATTAATCAAATAAGTTTCTTCGCTTCAATGTATACAGAGATTCTCTGGTCCTGGTTGTATAAAATATTTCAGGTTCGGGCTGTACTTCCTAACACGTGTGGAGGGGAAGCAATCGATGTCGGGAATATATGACTCTGAATTTTTATTATATTTTTGCAATCGTTCAACATAGAGTTGAACATCGGCACAACATTGGCTCAACGTTGGCGCGGGATTGTTGCAACGTTGAATAAATTTTGGCCGAATATTGACTCAGTACTATTATAGTATTGACTCAAATTTAGCAGTCAACATCATTTATGTGTAATAAATGATGGTACCTCCTTTAAATGCATAAAACATCTGACCATTGGCAGACCATAAAAAAATTCGTGTATCAGTCTTGGTTAGTAATGAGTACAAGCATGATCCAATCTTGGATTTAGATCGAGCGACAAATTTTTTCAAGGGTTGCCGATGATGGCTGATTTGACTGCCATAATCGTACCAATGATGGTCCGTGATTGGCAGAATACATCAATGGAGCCTGTAACGATTTTATCATTTCAAGCTTGCACCTTGCTAACCGCCAAAGCTCGGCCAATCTTTGTCAGTGTTGCGCCATCCTAGTGCCAATCGTCAATTTTCACCTGGGTATAGGTTTAAATTTTGCAAGGAGAACGGAATCTAAACAGCGCATGGAGTTTGGAGAGATTTTATACACTGTGAAAAATTTTGATAGGAAACTTCCAAAGCAAAGTTTGGAAATCTTTTTTTCAAATATTTTTTAGTAGATTTACAAACAATTTTAGTGAATTCTCAAACAGTTTTAGCGATTTTCCAAATAAGGCCGTCCGTTTACACAAATTGTTTGTCAATTCACTAAAATTGTTTGTAAATCTACTAAAAAATATTTGAAAAAAAGATTTCCAAACTTTGCTTTGGAAGTTTCCTATCAAAATTTTTCACAGTGTACAGATTTCTTCAAGTTTTACGAAAAGGCCTAATCGACTCTTAAGGATTAGTCAAATGATCCCAAAACTCGGATAGCGATTTGACCTTGCAGCGAGGTTTTCAAACAGGCTTGTGGCGAGATTCAATTTCTATCTGGGGAGAAGCACGTGGAAGGAATTTGTTAGTGAGAATTCATTCACACACAACTGAATTCCAAATTTTTGCTACATTATATCATACATTGATTCATATATTTTTGTAACTGAAATTTCATTCACATGTAATCGAAATTTCAATAAATTTTTCAGTTACTTGAATAACTTTTGCTTCCATCAAATGTAATTGGAAGTTCAATCAGGAATTTCCTGATCTTCCATATTCAGGGAGAAAGGAGGAATCAGTTTTCGACTCCGGTTGAGTTTCTAGTAACGATTACCTTCGAAACTACCAAGTAGGGGAGAGTGCTCTACGTTGAGACACTTTTCATTTGTTCGTGTACACAATAGAAACTTTGAGAAGAAGGCGATTCTTTTCGTTTGAAATCATTAGTCACAACCCTAGGCTACAAGGTATTCTCCAAATAATACCCAACAAACACCGAAGATCTTGAAGACATCTAGAAGATGTCTTTTAGATATCTAAACGATGTGACAACAGAGATATCTTTAGAATATATCGAAATGATAGGTTTTAGACATCTTCAACGATTGTCAGAAACATGTTTTCATATCAACTAAAAAACATGTTTATTCCATCGTATCCAAAATCAGCTCAATTGGATACAAGTGAACTTTTCTCTCAGTATGTGAAATTAATGTTTGGACGATTTGAAAGAATAGTTCCTGCTAACACAATTTAAGTTAATTTTACAAAAATTCACTAAAATTGTATTAGCTCGAACTGTTTTTTTTTCGCATCGTCTAAACATTGATTTCACAAAATGCAAATTTCATAACTCTTTTCCTCGGTGTGAAGTCAGTTGAGGTGTTTTGCGCCTTGCAACGCTCGAAAAAACAGGCTGCAACTGTGCCCATTGAATTTCCGGAACAGTTTGATGAAGTACCTGGCGTAGGTGATTTCTCCAAAGTGGCAGTGTATATCGACTTCAAATTTCAACACCATGTCAAGAAACTCCATCGATTTTTAGTCTCAGGTCACTAGCAAGGCCAAAATCACCTGCGTCAACAGGAAAATGTTTTTCTCAACATACGTATTTTATATTATATGTATATCATTGATGAATATTTTTTACAACTAACAAAAATTTGTTCCACTCTCCTTGATCATACCTACACTGTAAAGAGAAAATCTTAATCTGTTTGCATCATAGATTCAGCCATGAGATGAGCTGAATTTAAGACTTCCTTTTTACAGTGTATGAGGTGGGAAAAAGCTCAGTCAATTATAGTTACCCGAGAGAAAAATGGTTGAAAACATGCTTTTTTTTACATTCACACACAGTTGAAAATGTTGTGTAAATGTGTTGAAAAATCCGGGTGTTATGAATTTTCTGTTAAATATTCAACACAAACACGTGTCACTTCTACAGACAGTCTTTGTGTAATCAGGTCTCAACTGATTTATAATGTTAAATCATTCAAACAAGTGGAAAAAAGTGTAAAAATGACAAATTTTATTGGACTCAAGATCGAACATGAAAATTGTGTTATTCTCAACTACCGAGGGGAGATCGCCAGTGGTGGGAGCTATTTTTTCATGAGAGTTCCATGTACGTGTAACTTTGGTAGTCGTCGGAAGAACTATTCATCCACTCCCATTCATTTTGGTTTTGGCTTTCATTCTAATGGGACCAACACTGTTAGAAAAGTTCTTGAAATTAATACAAAATTCTTCATAAAGTACCATATTTTCATATCAAATTTGATACTGATTCTTAAATTCAATATGAGTGATGAAATTCCACAATTTCTTACTGGGATGTAATAATTATTTATTAAATTTCACAAATATGTTATTGAAATTAAGGAGGAAATTCTCAACATCAACAATAAAATTCTCAGCATAGAGAATTATATTATTGAATTCGATATTTCATTATGAATTCTGTTTAATAAACTGTTTATGAAAAAAACTTCATAACTTTTCCAACAGTGTACGTAAAGAAAAGTACCCTTAAGGTCCCGACGATTCGTGTTCAATTCTCATTGAAGTACTATTTTTTTCAATGTGTTTTCATGCATTGTTTCAACACGAAAAAAAATGGAATTTTCGCATTTGATTTATGTGAAAAAATCCATAAATTACACTTGTGAGCTGTTGATTCACTACTTATTTTGGATTTCATTTGACAGTACTTACACTGTAAAAAATGCGGAGTGAAAACGACACCGAAAATGTTCCCAAGAAGTCCAATCCGGGCTGTGGTGTTAAAATAACTCCACTTAGAGTCGAATTGACACAATTCGGTGTTGAATTCGACACCATTTGGGTTGGACTCCATTTCACACCGCTGATTTTCTTCAGTGTATGTGTTGAATTCACACGATCAGAAATTCCAATCAAAACTTCATCAGCATCCTTTTGTGTTATATTATTTACTTCAAGCTTGAGTTACTCGCTAATACAAACACATTATGTGATATCGACACAAAAATATGTGTGGACCGTTTGGGACATGCGAAATGTGTTGAATTTAACACAAAATTCCCAACTGTGCAATGGAATGTCCCTTTAAATAGAAATATACTCTCTCTTAGTGTACGGTTACTGATCCCCAGGTTACCGAAGAGTATAATAAGGACAGATGACCGATAATGCTGCAAAAGCACCCAGAGACGTCACTCAGTGATGCCATACTTGACACGAAACCGATACAGACGCAACGGTACGTTTGTGTATTCGCACGTACGTATCCCATGTCACGTGAGTGTACTTCTGCATCGATGTGCAGTAACGGTTTCCTGTCAAATCTAGCATCACAGACGTCACTACGTAAGGTGGTGCAGGGAGCAGGGTTGGGCACGCATAATGCGGTAGGTTTTATGCAACGAATAATGTGCGCATAAAATTCATGCAGATAATGCCGATAACTAAAGGGAGTTTTCTGCATCATCTTTTTTTATGGTCAATTTGGGTTATAATTTGAAAAATTTGGAATGTTTCATTTATTCTAAATTTTGAATTTTACGTCGGAAATCATTTTACAACGTTTTATGCATTTTCTGCATTTTCTGCGTATTCTACATGTTTTATGCATAATCTGCGCATAGTTAACGCATATTGTTGATCGCACGCGCATGGAACCCATCCCTGGCAGGGAGAGCAGGCGCGTGAACTCACCCTCGAGTGAGTCTGCCCTGAGACGGCTGATTCTACTGCAAATATCCAGGTACTGCCAAGAGAATCTGAATTGAGCCCACTATCTCAATGCTTTTGTTGTGCACAAACGTATCCTATACAGAATCTCATAGACACATCGTACAGTTAAATGCAAGTTATTTTCCCAAACAACTCATTCATCGACAGATCATATGACCAAGTAAAATATCATTATTCCAACGCCTGAATGTTGGAAGTCGAAAGTTTTCGCCTACACGCAGTTATTTCTATGGAAAACAGAGGACAATCACATTCTCTTAACTGCTCTGTTTCAAAAATAACTCCTCATCTTTCCATTCGCATTCTACATTTTACTTTGAACGTGTTGGAATTTTCAAATACGTGCACAGATTTCGAAAAAAAATATTCGCAACCGCAAATAACGTTGTTGAAATGAAAGTTTGTTGACCTTCTTATTTTCGTCTTCTCGAGCCAGCACTTGAATATCCCAAGAGGATGTTTTAATATATCAATTCTCATAATTTTGCAACTCAATACAATTGAGTGATGAAATTCCAAAAATTCTACACTAACTTGCTGAATTAAACTTTTCTGCTCTCTTTCGAATACCATGAAAACAAAATTTATGCATCAAAAATCCTTATTTCGAGTTGAGGTTGGAAAAAATCATCGAAGCATTAAGAAGTGAATTAAAACTAGTAGAATCTAACTGACAAAAAGTCCATATATATTCTATATTTTTTCCCCCTCAAGAGGGAATAATATAATATTCGTTTGTGTGCTTATCTACTCTGTTAACAATTCATCATGCATATAAATTGGTGCACCTCAACAAAATTTCCAATCATACTAAACATTAATGAATCGATACCCACAAATGGCCGAATATCTAATTCAACTACTAAATCCCTTCTCATTTGTTGGTAATAGCAGGGAAAGCGACCACGCTAACGCCGATAATCTAATGAACAAAGGTATTTAGAATACAAATGGGATTGTACAGGTTGATAGTATTAATTTCGATGTACCGTCGATGGCCGGTATCGTGACGAAGATTGATGTGAGAAAGGAAGAGATATCACAGCAGGTGAATCACTGGACATTTGTACTCTGAGAGTATGCGAGTTCGTAGTGAATATCCCTCGTAACTGATCAGGCCATTATCAGATTTCAGCGCGAAGCAAAGTCGAAGAGCAGGAATGCGTTGAACATTGTCCGAGCAACGCACAAAGTGTGTACGCTGCAATATACGAAGCGAATCACCGTATTCACGTATCCTTGCATCAACGTATGAACGTACACGCATGTGTACTTTGTAGTGTTTCGTATCACCACTGGTGCAGATAATTAAAGCCACTCAGTCTTACGTATGTACGCAGTACATATATGGTTCCGCCCTGCAACACGATGGTTGTCTAAAGAGACAAGCTATCGAATTGCGACACGAGCCCTGAGTACGTTCAACGTACTTCGTACATCGACTCTCGTTTAGGGATGTCAAGTAACCGGGAATTTTCAATAACCGGTTCTCCGCTTATTTTCCCTGTAAATGACCAGTGGACTGTTGATTCTTTTCATTCATATGAACTTAATGATAAAATGCTCAATTTTTCCTGGAAATTACTCTATTCGTATTAATAATTATTGCATAAATAAATATAAGTGATCATAGTAAAGAATAGTTATATAATTCTTCATTCAAACACATTCTCAACAACACGTTTAATGCATCATCAATTAGATTGAATAACAGAAATGTTGGAATTTCAACATATACTTCTTAAAAAATGATATTTTCAATCAACTGAAACATCGAAGAGTACGGGATTCATTCTAATGATGATTTTCATTTAAAATTCGTTCTGCAACCGTGGAAGTGAGTTTTATTGTTGACAAAGTCCTGTGAAGAGTTACCATACTTTTTTTACCTTCTCAAATGTCTATACAACACATTCGTTACAACTTTGATCGAGACTTTTTCGCATGTCTGGAGAACCTCCTGTGGAATGTTCAAAACCGTACTGTATTCAATAATAATTTGAGCGAGTTACAAAATTGTGAGATGAGCTTATCCCAAAGCTTTCAGAAGGTTAAAATTCAGGAAGCTCCATTTAGATGATTTTTTTATTGTTCTAGAGACCAAAATCGTCACAGTTCGATTGAGCTTCCGAGCAGCAGTTTCTATTCGGTAAGCCCTGAAGTAGTCCAGATCGGATCCGGCTGTGAAATGGGATGCCCGATATGGGGTTTCGTTCCTGGGCCTGACTAGGTCCATGCAGGTGAAAACCTACTGAGGATTCCAAATCCGGCACGGATGAGGGTAACCTGTCCATATATATACCAGTTCTAACGGGGTTGACCCTATAACAATGTATCTGGTCCTGATCCTTTTTCCTTATTAGGGGCTGGATGCAGATAATTTGAATCAGGTCCAAGTGTGGCTAACGTGATTCACGCCCACATATGCCGTGAAACCTCATTCAGTCTCATTCGGTTTTGATCAGTTCACCAGACGAGGTGAAAATGAGAAAAATCATGATCCAATTCGTGAGAGGCGGACCTTATGGCGGGCCTATCGAGCCGAGACTTTTGAAATCTCATCAGACTCGGATTAGTTTTCCTGATGGGAGTCAGATAAAAATGATGTTAATTATGTCCAGGTGTGGCTGACCTCATCTCTGCTCTAATAAGAAAATTCAAAAGGAATGCAAGTGAATTTTTTCTAAATGCTCCTAGAATCATACAAGTTCAATACTCCACTGACAAACTCCGGGATACCTTTGAATTTTTGATACGATTACTGAACGACTGAGTATTATGCGACAAATATGTTTTGGGTCAGGATAGGAATGGAATATTGATTAAATTGTTCATAAACTGCGTTAAACATTAAGGTAATAATAATTGTCCTTTAATCTTTAAATATAAGTGGACTAGGAGTATCGCGATATCATGTCGCTGAAGTTTGAATCGTTTATGGAAACGAATTAATGATCAAATGACGAACTACTCAGTTGTCAAACACCCAAATTTTTCAAAAGATGTTTCCATTCCTAAGGAATTAATTCAGAAACATAAACAGAATTTTCGTTTCGTTTCTAGAAACGATTCAAACTTCAACAACATGCGATATTCACGAGAAAAATGTCGAGTTTTAATTATCAACAATTGAATTTGTTTTAAATGATTTTTTTGGTGAAAAATTGAATCGCGGGATATGGAACAACCAATTAGGACCGCATCAAGTAACCTGTTTGAAGTAGGATAACCATATCAGAAACGTAGATGCAAACTCACACAATAAAAAATAAAACTTACTCCCATCCTGAACATTGCCTGATTTGAAAACCAAGACCAAAAGAAGGCCAGCATAATGGAAAATGCTGAATTTCATTCCAGTTTTCAAGTGAGGGACAGCCACATTTAGTCCAACTTTTTACTGTGTGTTAGGCCCAAATCTAGTTGCCGGATCCAGCTTGGATGGCACCAAGCGTGACACATTACATTCGGGCCCAATCCGATTGTCCATATCGAAACCGGATTCGACTTATCGAAATCGAATCGGTACCGGATTTGCACTTCTGCTCGGGCTTGTATCCAGCACGCAAATTTAGATGTGAATTTTTTCAGCCTCCAAAAACTTCGATCCTAGTTAACCGGCTATCGAATTAATTAATCGATTTTATGGTTTCTGTTAGAACAGGTCTGACATCCCCACTGTCGTTCTATATAAAATTCATCAATCCTTGGTCGAATAAATTGTAATCTACATAGGAAAATCTTCCATAACGAATTTTCCTTCATCCCCACACGGTACGTTGATTCACAAAATTTGCTTCCAAGTTGAAAAGAGTCAGAGTAGCAACTGAAATCTCTGGAGATTAGATCCCTTTATATACATCCCTACCGGAGATTCTGTAATTCTTCTTTGCTGGAAATTCATGAAAAATTCATCCGAGGTTCAACTCGAGTCTTTGACGATTGAATTTCATACGACTTTTACTAAACTTTTCCTGTATTCCAATTTCACTTCTATTCACGAAAAACACATTATAAGTATAGAATAAAGTTGCTTGTGATTGACTTCCGGTATACCTTTTTCATCTCTTCTTCTCTCTGTCTCTCAACTCGTGCATGTACATTTCCCAAACTTCCGATTGAATTTAATCGGTGTGTACTTGAATTGCATTGCCGATAGTTTCCGCTATCTCTTTGATTGAATTATCATTTATTCAAAGTCCGTTTTTACGCGTGTCACGACATTTTATGGTGATCAAATATCAGTTCTCCGTTATAATATATCAATAACAGAAACAGCAGTTCTGAGAAGAATCATTGCCATAAAAATTATATTCTATGAATATACTCATATGAGTGAACTATGAAAAGATTTGTCTGAATGACGAGATGGAATCAGTTAGGTAACGTCAAATTGATGAGGTAACAATCGAATTACATCAATTATATCGATGCACTTGCACAATACTTGACTATTGTTGTAGTACCATTTGAATAGACTTTCCAGTAACGTTCTCGTTTAACCAATGTTGCGCCCTCGCTTAACTCAGCACGGTTTCCGCACATAATAATCAGTACTCGAATTAACTATCGATGTATTATACATTGTTTGCCTGTTTGGCTCGAATTTAATCTTCTACATTTAATACACCCAACTTCAGTCTATTATATCAACATCGTTTAAACATGATGCTAATAATGATCCACTATTGTTTCGCTCTGACTCCAGTCTATTCTTCTTTCCCCTCTTCCAATTATGTGGAAATATACTTTCATCCTTCTTTTATGTTCATAGATTGAAAGACGCATGTGAGGAGAAAAATATTGAAAACAAGTAATAAACTTTTTGAAAAATAGTAATTTGTATTCAAACTACGAGAAATTGTACAGAAAATCGGAAGTTCAATAAAATACACACATTTATGACGAATTGAGAACTTTTATTCCATCTTCTCTCGAATTGATGGAGAAGGAATCACAGGTACTTTTTCATACAACTTATCTGCAGAACTATTCACTCGATTTCAGCTCTTTTACTGCTGCGACTGATTTATAACTATCGCGTTACAACTGAAATTCTAATTCTCTTAGGTAGATTTTTCAGGCAAACATTAATCAAATATTGAATGAACTTTCGAAGAAGAAGAGAATCTAAAATTTACATACGATTTCTCATCATTTGTCATCATTTATAAAATTCGAATGTTAAGGTCATATCTTTCAAATGCTTCTCATTTTTCTTTCCTACAATTTTTCCCAGAGATATCAAACTTCACAGAAGACTGCTTTTCTCCAAGAGATGATGCTCAACTTTTGAATGATGATGTGTATCGATTCCCGATGAAAATGTTTGGACGGTGACTCGGAGCTGACTTTATTGAGATTCAAAGTCGATGTTGCATATCATTAAATATGTTGCCTTCGAGAAGTTGGAATTTCATCGCGTTGTGAAGTTGATTCCCTGGTTGCGCTAAACCTTCGAATACGTGTCTTCATGACACCTACTTTCCCTAACCATTGAACATCGGAAAAAACGTATGAAATTTCCTGCTGCAGAATATTTCTCAATCTTTTCCTCCATATTTCAAAAATTGTAGCTCGTTCGAAATTTCCTATCCACGCACGGAGAGAAAAGAATAGTTATATTCTCAATGTAGCATGGGAATGATTACTATGTTACATGGTGACGAAAATTTTTAGATGCTGCGAGTCACTTGACATAGTGATGCTCCCGATTTTATGTGGTAACATTAGCCCTGTTAACATTGTAATGATTACCATGTTACATTGGAGACAGTACTATGCAACTGAACATGAATCCAATGCTATAAAGTGATATTGACCATGATTTTTTCATTGATTATAACCTAAATTAAACTATTGACATGTATATACACACAAGGCTTTTCAGTGAATGAGGTTATAAATAAATAAATTAGGTTATGAAATGGTTAATAGAAAGAAAAGGGAGCACACAGTCAAAAACAAATTATATCAGTCTTCTAAATAATAACTGTGTTTTTACTTGATTATTAATAGCGGGCTGACTACCGTAATAATACGTATAATATATGTATGTCTATACACGTCGTGTCGATATTGCCCACAGCGTGCATATTTTCATTAACTGGAATGACAGCTATTGTAACATGGTAATCAGTACCATTTTACATTGCTTTGAGTTCTATTTGTCTGATTTCTATGTAGTATAGTAATCATTGCCAGAAAAATGGCGAAGGATTCTATTCTCACATAATAACATTTACAATTTTCAATAAAATAAGAACGAATACTATGTTAGCATGGTAAATATCACCATACATATCTTCAAAATACTGTACTATTATATCTTTCAAAAATTCTACATCCGTCAATCAAAAAAATCTTCATAAGATTGCGGGGAATGAAAGTTTTATTTAGCAAGTTTTATCCGAAGCTTCAACATAATCATCCACGAAGGATTGTAATGGTGTTACAAATATATCCTCATTAGATTTTGAATAAGGAATTATTATGGAAATTATGACATGAAAGGCAGTGGAATGTGAAAAAAAAGAAACCTCAATTATAAAAGAGAATAATTTTCGTTCATTCCATAGTCTCGGAATGGAAAGTTTCAAGGATTCTCATTCAAGTGCCCTTCAATTTTCATCTCTGAAATATGTATACGCGATATATACGCAAAGCAATTGAGAGAAACAAATACGTCTATGATAAAAGTACTTCCTCAGAGTGCTCATATTTAATTCAACGATGACTCCAACGAACAAAAAGCTCTCTCCCACGAATTAAGATTTCTCCGTTTCATTGAATAATCATCCGAATCTGATATAAATAGATTTGATACGGATATGAAAATATCAATTCTTGTCATACTAAAAAAGATGACTTCTTTTAGTCTGAAGTTTACGGAATAACTATCCGATTCCCAGTTGAACTCCAGAATTTTTAAGCCGTTGATTCTCTGATTAAACTCAATTTTCAGTCAACTATTAACAGTATTCCCTGTGGATCTAGAAGGAATTCGTAAGTGGTAAACTTTGAGATGAGTATACAATGTGCGTATGGATGACATACGTATAACTAAATAGATGTGCCAAATAACAGAGAAGTTTGACTAGGAATATGAAACGTGTACCGCAAGAACTGCATTTGGGTAAACAGGATGTTAGTCGTACCATGCGCATAATCAATGTATTTGATTATCATTTCAATTCATCTTTTGCAAAACACGCATTGCCCGGACAGAATAGAAACAAGACAAACGGCATTAGCCTGTTATTTGTGCATCTGCCGCTACGGATGCATCATGATTGTTTATTTACGTACACAACGTTTGTGATTTTGGGCCGGTATTTGCCCCAATCTGCGTTTCCGTTCCAACCCCTCTCTTAAATCCTGCATCGTATGTATCGATCGCATCGAAGAAAACAGATTGCGATACACACGCACACGCACATGCTGACCGTACCAATAAGTCCATATACATGAACGAATAGGCACTGGACGTTGAGGATCGGTGCGATATGTAACATCGAATAATCGCCGTGTAGCAGCCGACGCATGAATATGTAAATGCTTGATAGTTGGAACCCATACGTATGGATTGATGCACACAGGCTGTTTTGGATTCTAAACTCCATGAAGAGAACATTTGGGAAGGGGTTTTTGTCATTGTCGGGGGACAAACTTGTGCACCGGTGGTTGAATTATTATCAACGAATTTGAGTCTTCCCATGTGGATCTGAAGTATTTCGGATTACGTGTTTCGCGGAATTTTATCTCACTCCACGGAAAGACCGGGTCTATTAATATTTCGGAAAATGACTGTGAATTTAAGGAGAACGAGGATGGCTGAAAAATATTCGCAGTGAATCTACTAGAAATTCGTAGTCGATGTATTAACACTTGATAGTTTCACTGTGAAAAATACCAATGAAACTATTTTGACTACGAATTTTTGGTAGACTTACTACGAATATTTTTCAGCGATCCTTTTTTCCCCTAAATTGACAGTCATCTTTCCAAACGTTGGTAAATTCTTCTTAAACCTTAATAGACCCGGTCTATCCGTGTAGGTTGAATTTATTTATTCAATTTTGATAACACACTATTGGATTGAGATATTTTAGGGATTCTTTGAGTACAAAGAATTGATATTCGATCAACGACTGACAAGATTTTCATACAGGCGTGCATATTTGAAGACAAAGCTTTCAGATTCCAACCCAGTCGTTTCAAATTCGAATAGAATGGGAGATGAAACAAAAACCGAATCAAAGAGAAGGTTGTAACGATATTTGAATATTTCTGACTATATGAATTGAACAAAATCAAAATTGATGTTAAGAATGAAGAGGATAAGAAACATTGAACTAAAAATGCTCAGAGTTTCCGCAAATGTATTTTGGTCTCATGCCAAATCGTTTGTTAGAATGAACTGAATACATTATAGCGGAGGAATTGAATTAGTGTGGCTTGAAAGAGGTGAAGGGATGATGCGTGTTTGCAGTAACTCCACGGTGTGTTAATTCAGGAAACAAATGGTGAGAGACAGCGATGATTTGAAGGAACGAAAGGCATGTTGTATACCACTTTGACACAGTCGATTTAATTCTAATACAAACTATTGTCGGATAGAGGATTCAATTATCCTTGGCTTTGGAAAAAAACTATCGTTCTGCATTGATATCGTTGGACTCTATCCATTTTTTCTATCATTGTTGCCTTCGACGCGAAATATCGATTAAAAAAACTCAAAGTTGAGTTCGTTTCGCGTTTGGAATGATTCATGAAATCTCATTGACAAGGATGATTTCAAAGCTTCGAATCATTTTTCCATATACTTCCTCTATTTCGAGCATAGCCAAACTTTGAAAAATGTTTCTCCGAGGAATGAGACAAATAATGTCAGGGAATATCAAGATGGTAGAGTTTGCGAGGAAGCAGGACGAACTCTGGTTCTAAAACGAATGAACGACGACCCATAAATCTGATCAAGAAATAATCAAAAGTGTACTATAGGATTCCATGTTCATCTATCGTTAGATCGAGAAAATAGCGACAAAGAATGTTTATTTTTGAAATTTATCACAGGATGGATCATGGTGACTTATTTTCCCATTGCTCTTTGTGATCTCGGGAAAACCGTGCGAGTATACATACACCACGTCGGTCTATGAAATGTGTGCACCCAGTATGCTTGCGTTCTTACGGTCTCCAGGGTACATAAGTTTCTCAGCTACTGGAATACATCAGGCAACACGTGTCTCGCAAAAAGCCGAGTTTCGCCCATGCCATCGTCCGGAATGAGTTTATGAAAACGTACTGTGCCCTTAGGACCATCAAGACAGGTGCATCGAAAAAGTTTTTCGGTTTTTTCATTTCATAAATCGCATCGAGACGATGTAACGAATACAAGGGTGTACAGAAGTCGGTCTTTCGGTATGAGATCGCATAGCGTATCGGCGATGTGCTTCTTGCGTTGATTCTCATTCCAAATCTTTCGAAACGGTATTCAATAATTCAAATTTATAAGATGTTTGAGGGGGATTTTCTATTCCATTAGCATATAAATGAGATTGTTATGACATCAATTTATTCTTCGTTTATCTCTCATAATAAAAAGTATAGCAAATAATCAATGAGTGTGATAACCGATACTACATCTTCCTCCATAAATTTGTAGGATTTTACTGTGAACTGACATGTCTGGCCATATGCGTCTTATTCTACTGATTTTGCAGTTTATTATTTTATTTCTATGTCACAGAATCTGATTTTTATACTCCATCCGGTGGATGAAATTTAGAAATCGTATGACGTATGAATAGCAAATATTATCAATAATCCTTTTCGAACACACATGAGATTGATTTGTAACATTCGCATCTACATATTCGTCTATCAGCACACGCACGTGCACCTCATACATCGTGATTTGATGTTTGTGTGCACGAGGGAAATCCAAGTAATTATAAGTTGAGGAAATATTTCGTTGGAATTGAAACACATGCGAGGATTCCCTGCACCCCTCTCCGGTCCTTAACTAGATGTGTGGTGTATGCGGCTTTCATAATGCCCACCAGAGTATGAGGGGATTATTGCGATTTCAACAGAATTAATCGTCTACGTCAAATTGCATCCGATTATTATGTGAAGTTCGTTGATGTCGAGGTGTTATGGTCAATGATTTCTGTTGTATCCATTTGTGATCGTAATCTCATCACGTCCAGCCATTTTGATTTTATCAACTCTAATTCAATAACCCAACAACTAATATCCTATAAATCGATTCAAATGCGATTTTGATGATCATTCTTGATGCGAAACGTGTATACGACGATCGATTTGTGAGTGAGAAACGCGTAGAGTAACTGATTGATTGATTCCATCAAAATTAATGCATTCGTTTTTGTTGGTGGTATCAGACCTGAGATTATTCAAGTCTTTTTATTTGATTATTATCATTTGAAAAAAAACAACCGTGGAAGAGTATTCTCTGTTTTCACAAACGTGCACATAATGTGGAACATGGAAATGATTTTTAGTAATCATGTACCAAGATAAATAGACATAACGTATTCAAACTGTTCTCGTGAAACACGTACTAACGACCTGGCTTGTTATGAACAAAAATGACATTATCGAATATAAAACTTCCGAATACGATATATTTCGATATATTCCGTCATGACGAAAGGACAATAAATGATGATTGATAAAACACAAATTCGTTACACAAACAATCGAATTCATGTGCCTATATAAAAAAGATTTTCATATATAAATTTTATACGAAAACAAGTTGGGACAATTTGGTTGGTTGCACAATATGTTGGATTCTCACACTTTTCTATATCGATTCGGTGCATCACGAGGGGCACGGAATATGATACGAATTATAATATTTTATATCAAATCAGTTCTCAACAAAAAATGTCATATTTCGTGATTTGTGTTGACAAAGTAATATTTCTCCTCGATGCAATACCCGTGAAAAAATCGTTCAGGTCTGATAAGGCGTGTTCAGGCCTGATCATGAACGTTTTTCAGCAAAATTTCTCGTGCTCAACACTGACTGTACGTGGTCAGGCCTGACTACGCCTGATTATTCATTTTTCAGCTCAATCTTAATTAAAAAGGCTTCAATTTTGTACCCACGTGGAAACCCGTGATCGAGCTTGATCGCGCGTGATCATGCCAGACAAACTATTCTCGCCCTTGATTGTGCAAAATCGTACCAAATGAGAAGCATTCATACCAAATGACTCCGTGTTGATTTTTTTCATCACGAATGCACATGCTTCATCATGTCAAATCGACCCCGAACGCATTCACGTAGGCCTGAGCACGCGCGATCATGCCTGGAAAGTGGAAACTAGAAAATGGAAACTGTGGAGCCTTCCGAAGTAGCTGATCTGATCATCTGGTCATGACTTGATCACTTCTCAACCAATTAAAGGTGATCTGGCCATGACCAGATGATCAGGTCAGCTACTTCGGAAGGCTCCTGTATAAGCATAATAAGTAGAAATCATTGACAATACATTAGTCTTTCATCAAATTAGGAAAAAAGTTGATGAAAGGAACTCTTCTTTTTTTCAAGTTATAAAACTTATTAATTCTGTATGAATTTATCATGCATATTAGAGCATGATCAAGCATGATTAGGCGTAATTGAGCGTGATTATTCCTGATTACGTGGGTACAAAATTGAGGCCTGATCACGCCTGATGAATAAGACTTGATCAGGCGTGGATGATTTTTTCACGGGTATGTTCTTTGGTTTGAGAAGATTATGTATTATTCCTTACCAGAGCCGGATTAACGCATGGGCTCAGGGTCTCGAACGGTTGGGGGGCCCCCATCAATCGAATGACAAAAATATGGAGAAAAATAATGATTCAACAAATGCTTGGTGAAGCAGACGAGTTTAAATCCAAGATCTTCGAAACTGCGTAATTCAAGGCACCTACAGAACATATAAAGCGAAATGTACTGTTAATACCAGATACCGGAAACTACTTCAAAAATTTTAACATATAATCCAACTCAGTTTACAAGTTCTAATGCAATTCAAATACTTTCCCCGTAATATACTTCATATTCAGACATCGCACTGATCCCGAAGGATTCATGAAAAATTTTATTCTTAAAGAACTCCCGTCATGATAGTTCGGGAAGAATTCTTCAAGAACTCTTATGGATATTCAAAAAGAATTCTCAATGAATTCTTGAGGATTCCTGAAAAACTCTTCTGGAACTGTCATAATAGGAGTTCATTCGGAACATGCTTGTGCTATCTGGGACAGCTGGATTTTCCCTTCACAATAAGAATTTGTTAGCACAGGACAACAATTTATATTCAGTGTGAGTCATTTTAATTACCTCAACATCATCATCAAGTTTTAATGTACCATTTAGTGCTTTTTCTAAAGTTGATAAATCAAATCATTTTTTCAATTTTGCAAACCAGACGTTGAATTTTTTAAGCTTAGAAAAAAATATAGTTGTGTGAACATCGAATTGAAGAAGGTCTCATGTTTTAAAAAGATTAAATTACCTTATACAAATTTCGCGTCTAAAAACTAAAAGGAGAGAGCACAGCAATTGCGATGTTCATTTGTTTCTGTTTCGCTGAGGAAAACGCGTTCCAAGTTCCAAAATCTCATTACGCATGGTAGAAAATTGTTCACAAATGTCCTTGTAACTTGGAGAATATTTGTTGGATTGACTGGAAATTTTCCCGAGTGTATACTTCAATACATGTACATTACGACAATGGAATAAGAAAAAAATCAATTTTCTTGAAAATCCGAACTTAGTATATAATAATCCCTTACGTTGACAGGATATTAAAAAAGTATGCTTGAACTTCAAGTCCGTTAGAAAGTCTGCCCTTACAAGGGGGTCCCGATGATCATGATGGGCCCAGGGCCCCCCAAATGCTTAATCCAGCTCTGTTCCTTACTCGCTGTTCTATTGTATACAATTTTTCCTATACGAGAGATTGAAATTTATAAATATAATGACAAAAGATAGTCTGGAATAGAATATGATCGAATGAATTGTTATCCAGTACCATTCCTCACATTCAAAATCTTGTGCAGTTGAAAGATCGATCAATTTATTCAACTCATTTGGAAAGAATGTCCAAAACTGTATACAATTCTATACGATTTGTATGCGATTTGTGTACAATTGTATACTTTTTTGGACACTTTTCCTGCACGGGCAACTCAAAAGGAATAGTAGTGGAAAAAACCACAGATTCCATTTGAATACTTTACAAAAACTCTGAATTTTTCAACAACCAAAATTCTCTTCCGTTGTTCTTCTCCCACAACATATTTACTTTTACGAACACCGTTATCGGTTTTGAATAAAGTTCTATAGCGTGTTTCGTTGTTCTTCGTGCGACATAGTAATTTTTTATCCCGTGCTTTGATACGTTGGCGATCGCGTACTTCGATCGAGAGTGAAATGGATCTTTTACTTTTTTCTTGTCCTCATTGAACGTGCATACCACACAAGCGTCGAAAGATCATGAATATGAAAATGCGATACTTTCATTTTATGATTCCAATAATAAAGTACGTAATAGATGGGAAAGATAATCGCTACGGAATTCACTTTTAACGGAGTTTCCTTTATCGTACTCCACATTTAATTGAACATAAAAAACCAATGAAACCTGGAGTATTTCGATATATTGATCATATTCGAATGATATTACGAAGCACGGATAGGCATTGGAGTTTTCTCAAGTCGCAGACCATTCTATTTTTCAGTACAAAAATCCTCTATGTGAACATCCATGATGTTTATTGACTACAGCAATCGCAAAATCACAATGTAACGTGAATGTGCACTGAGAAAAGTATTTATTTATAGTGAACAAGATTTGTTAATAGTTAAGAAATCCTATATTTGCTTATGGGGAAATAAATATTGAGTTGTTATCATCCAGCGTCATATTTGAGATCATTTTTTGTATCAAATCCATATTTGTTAACTATTAACAAACCGTGTTTTTGTGCGAAATTCCTGTTTTATAATTCTAAAACTTGAGAATGTACATCAAAGCATTATTAGATTGCCTGAATGTGATATGAGGTTGAGAAAATTGTCGCATAATTTGCTTTGAATATTCGTGAGAATAAGTCAAATCAAACAAAATTGGAATAACACTCTGGAATGAATCAAATGAAATGATGAATTATGCAGGAGAATATTATCACTGTTAGAAAAATGTGTCTTAAATTTAATGATAATTGTTATAAAATTTTTTACAGAATATTATTATTAGATTTAACAATGTATTTTATAATAAAAATGGTGTATTAAATTCAATAACTGTTACGAATTTTTGCCAAAATACAAAAAAAATTCAGATTGGAAATTTGATTTATCACCAAATTTCTTCACGCTTCGTGAATTTTATGTTCTCGACATTCCTCTAGAGTGAGTTTGTGATCATCAATGTAAGTCAAGCAATTGAAGCACAAAGTTTTGGGACCTAACGGGGAATCGAACCTGCTTTTCTACCTAACCTAACCTATTACGACCTAACGCTTCAACCACCTTCATACATCACGATTGAAGAAACCGATTGAGAAATACGATGTGGTTTTAGATATCATATATGCTGACGTCATGACATCATACATGTAACAGAATTCTATCACAAAAAATTCATGAAAAAGTGAAATTTCATTAAAAAAGTTGTAAATCCCAGAATATTATTGATTTTGAAATGCACTTATGAAATTTCATAAGAATTCTTATATTCAATTCAAGAAATTTTCTAACAGTGATTATAAAGTTGAACAAACTGAATGAAAAGTTATGGTGAAATATTTTAATAATTTTGTAGGAAAATTCAGCCCACAAGACTGTCTCTCATATTCTTTTCGGATAAAAAGGATTTCTCAAAACGCAAGAAAATTTTCAATGTTCCATGGTTATACATATATACAGAACTATATATTCTGCTGCAATATAGATCGAGAGTCGAATCAAATTCAAGGTGTTCATGTCAAATCAAATTTCTTAATTATTAACAAATCTGTGTTTGAGAGGAAAGAATCGCATACACATTGGGAAACTGAATTATTGTGTTGAAATTGATTTGAAATTTGAGTCAATCAACCATTCTTTTCTTCATATTCTTAGTTTACTAGTATTTATCTAATGAAAATCTTGTACTTATCAAACCGTCTATTTGTAAATTAGGAATCGTTCATTACTTGAGGGAAAAATGAAATCATTCGCATGAAATAAATGCACTAAATGAACGATTTGTTTGTTCTGAATGTCACATAAAATCAATCGTATGTATGCCAACTATGATATTTATTGACAATTACCATATTTATTCATAATTAATGAATATTTTTGAACAGACGCCAAATAAATATATTCATTTAATATAAGTAAACTCTTCTCTCAGTGTGTAATAAATCGTTCGGAGTACACGTTATCCTTGTTCATTGGTCCCAAAAAAATTTCATAACGCAGGTTTTTGGGATTATGCGAGAATCGATAAATGAGTATAACACGGAGTGAATAATCAATTCAATGAAAACACGTAATAATCCATTTTCTTCAAGCCAACAACATACTCGAATAACCGCGTGATCACACTATGTTGAATGTAATTAAACTCTTTGTTGGAATAATAATAGCACGATTACATTGTATGCTCTGCTGATTTATATCCCCTGAATGTGGAATTGATTTTGGTTCCTCATTTATAAATCGCAAGCTGCGAATTCGGTACAATTGAATCTTTGTGAGGATGATTAATCGCCGTGTAAAAACGTTGTTATGATTCATTCGCCATCAAAACAATTCCATCGCGAATTTTTAGTCCGTTAGGAGGTGTATTTATGCTGTGGAACTCTGTTTTGCTCACTTTTTCCTGGATATACGAACAAATTGAAAACAGGAATTCCGCTAAGATGAAGAGCAACATTGAAAAATTTGAAATTCATGGAAGTTTTGAGGAAAAAGTTCGCTTGGAACGCTTGAAGTCAGGAATGCTTAAATTGAGTTATGAAACTTGGGAAGTGCATGTCGGATTCAGCTTCAATTTATACCGCGAATATATTAGAATTTTGGGATTCAAAACTTGATTTTAAACCATAAATTTCAAGAATGACGTTGATCAAAGTTCACAAATGTTCAGAACATATTGAATTCACTACATGGAAATGGAAACACAGGCCGATAGTGCTTGATGCTTGCCTGATTTCTGTGCAAGGCTTGTTTTAGACATCTCATAAAACCGTGGCAAAAATATAACGGAGAAGAGAGGTGAGATTCTGATCAGGAAACCCAAACACTTCTCCATCAGGACCTGAGTCTAGAATTCTAAGGATATGTCTCTCTGTTGTCATCGACTACTCACGTTTCTATGTCATAAGACGGTCTCAACATCATTTATTTCAGTAAATTTTGATTCCATGATCAACTGATTTTCAAATGAGGCTGAAAATCAGTAATGTTACGATTTCAGCCATGATATGGGATGAGAAAGAGTTATGACCGTACTAAATTGAATTAAATCGGGCAATGTGCTGATTATCAACAATGCAAATCTTATAGTCAGCCATGTAGAGTTTGATGGATAATTCAGTCAAAAGTATCTGAAAATAAGATTAGAATTCTTTTATTTCCAGTATTACAATTGTTTATACGTACACATATATACGTGCATATACTGTCACAGCTAAATTTTGGCTACTATAGCAATAACTATCCAAATATCAGCAACATCATTTTTTTCCATGAGAGAATGTATTTCTTATGGGAGTGCTAAATCAGGGTGTCTATCGCCTGGAAAGAACGAAATCCGAGGAATATGTCATTTCAAGATTACTACAGCATTTTGGATTTTCTTGAGTAAGTCTTCTTTCTGTAATTGGTTTAATGAACGCCTAACTGTGAATATACAATCTAAACTTGAGTGAGAATTACTTTACAGCTCGTGTTTCATAATTCTATTGTTGAACCACTCCTAATGGAGAACAGGTGGCAAATTCTATTGTACAATTATCATATAACATGTGAAACAATCGAATACCGATACACAGAGAACACTGTATTGGAATTTCTCCAATTATCGGCAAGCTTTGAGACCAAATGAATTGTTTGATAATGATAATGACATTTTAAACATGTGTCTCAAATTCAGTTGCGATGCATGAGATAAGTTGAGAGCATAGACATTTTCAAGAATCAAAAGAAGAATTTCTGTGATTCATGAATTTTCCTTTTAAGGTGATATTAGCGGGCAAATTGTTTATAACAAACTACGGGTAAACCCTTCTTATTATTCAAGATATCGCTCTGTACAGCACTTCTACTTGAATCAGAGAAGTGCTGTACAAAGCGATATTTAGATCAAAATGAAGCGTTTGGCCGGAGTTTGTCATAAACGATTCAGCTGCTAAATCTCATCGTTTTCTATAGGAACTTTTTAGCAGGGATGGCATGGAACATGACGTCATTTTTTTTCCAAGAAGTATGTTTGAAGAACCAGGTTGATGGCAAAAGTTAATATACACAACTTGGACCAGGTCCGGTTTAATCGTATGAGCCAAGCTCCAAAATACTCATAATACATATATCATGAGATATTGGGCCATGCTTGGCATTGCATTCTGGCCCAATATTGAGTACCAAGCCTGGCACGAGGCTATCATACCAAGCTTTCACCAAGCTTGGGCCATTTGTTAATTCCTACCTGAGCTCTGGTAGAATGGGTTTGAAATTTTCACATTATTGATATTACTTTTGCTGTCATCAAGCGAAATATGAATTGTGGCATAAATGTTGTTCATGCATAGGTTATATTAGTATTCTATCAACAAATACCCTTCCACGACATACAGAACCAATTGGTGGTCATTTTTGCACTATGGAATACATCAATAAGGATCTCACCCCCAACCACGGAAGTTCTGTGACCTGTATATACGATCGTGCTACCAACGGATTGGACTGCAGCAATATTCTGAGACACCACTTGGAGGTCTCTATGCTGTATGGGTAAGCTAAAAAATCATTCAATATTCTATAGATTGATTTTGGTTTAATCGCATAGGGGAATCGTAGGGTGAGGATCAACCATTGAATCAATTCCTGAGATTGGGAATCACTGTCCAAATCAGTGCCGGATTCACTGAAAGTGGGGCCCTAGGCAAGCTTTGATGGGCAAGCTTAAAATATAAAACTACGAGCTACTAAGTAAATCAAACAAGAGCGTAGTATTTTGAAAGACAATTAATCCATTGAATGTTCTCAGCATAAATATTTTGACAAGAAAAATAACGTGCTGTAATCCAAACTTATCGGCTAAATAAATACATTAGTTAACTGTTCTTCAACATTAGATTTAAAATATTCGCTTGGGGCTTAGAATGCCCTCGGTTACGTTTGTGGTATGTGGTTTCATTTAATTTTTATAAAAAAGAACTTTTCTTCATTGTTGGGGGTCCATAGGCCTGTGCCTAGTAGGCCTAATGCTTAATCCGGCACTGGTCCAAACGAATCCACTGGTAGATTCAGAATCATGCTTCATCTTCAATCTCAAGACAGGAATTCATCAACTCAGACACCACAGCCAAATTTGATGAATCCTGATCGTGAACTATTACGCGTCAAATGGCGCGAATCGTGGTCAACTAGAATGATGAAAATACAAATTTGGTGGAAGATTGTTTCTTTGCATTGTTCAATAAGAAATAATTCTCAATTCTTCGAAAAATATAAAAGGTGTATATGTTTTTTCACATGATAAGGCACTGATCATCACACCCAAAACAAATTAATCTGGGAATGAGAGGAAAAATTCCTCTCCATTAGGAAAGATATTTCACTCATGTTTTCTTCTTCAATTGAGAATACGCATCTACGACTGGGAGTATTTCAAACAAATGAAAAGTCTTCCGTCATACAGAATCATCATCTCGAATGCAGAGAAATACTTTTGATACCACATGGAGAAAAGAATCTAGGAACTAGCGCATGAGCACCGATCACATATCAATCGCAAGAAGACATTCTTGAAACAAAAGGATGAAACTATCCACTTATCTCATGCGGCAATGCGATAAATGCATATGTTCATATTCTGATTCCAAGGAGTTCCACGGAATAAGCCGGTGAAACTTCTTGCGATTGATATGTCATCGGTGCTGATGCGCTAGTTAATGTGCTCCTTGCAGTCTTCACATATACCTATTATTCCACCCAGTGAGAAACACTGATCACACTCGCATCAACATAATGTCATCATGACCAAAGTTTTGCAATGGAGGGTAAATACAATAAGTGTGCCGTTTGAAAATTTATTTTTCCTCCGAATGTAGCGAGGATCTTCCAACATAAACTCCATTTGTTTACATGATCATCAACAAATACAGAGAGATTCAAAGAACGTGGTAATAAACTCATGAAACATAGTAAACTTGTGTGAATTTCAGGTAATTCCTGCACACCTTGTTTTTGAACTGAAAACGTATGTTGTATATTCGAACTCAGGTAATTTCGTATTCCGCACAATACGTTATCTTGTAGCAAGATGCGGAATTATTTGACGAGCAAATGCTAGGTCATAAACCTAAAATTTCTACAATGTACATTTCTATTCAGATACGCGTTGTATTCTTAGATTGACGTGATTCCAAATGGTCTCATGGAATAGCCTGTCTCTACGTGTGGTTTCTCATAACGTCGCTCGCCTTTGCATGCATGTATATATATGAATATATACCACCCACACCAACGCTCCTATTCACAGAGAAAAGTGGTATGTTCTGCAGATTGCGTGCAGACCACCGAACGACCTCCTCGCACTTTGAGGTGACCATACGACTTTGCCATCAACGACGTCATCGTCAACGGTGCCCTAAGGTTCATGAGCCTGCCGTTCCTTTAAAGCTCTTTTAATTACTCCCTACCGCTGACTATGTCACGCAAACAGTCGATCTTACATGAATATTGTCACGTCAGTTTGTTCGTTTACGTACATTAATATGTGACAAATCAAAAATATTAAGATTCCGCATCAAACAGGTCTGAAGGAATTCTCGTTCACAGCTTTGTACCTAATTGTTATATTTAAATTCAAAAACATTCCGATAAATGTATAAATTACGAATAAATTCTCCTCCGCGAAAAATATTGTCTCGAATTGATTTTATTACGGTTGGAGGCCGATCAAAGTAACTTCTCATGAGAGAAAGATCTAATCACACTCGACTAGATCACCATAATCCTTCAATTTCAAGTTCAATTTATCTGTATAAGAAGAAATAGACATTCATATAGTTAACAAACGTATATTTGCTTATGGGGAAATTAAAATTCATTTCATGCAAATCTATTAAGATTATAATTCATTAACTATTAACAAACGTTTATTTCTACTAATTATCACTTCTTTATTATTGACATAATATGTTTGATTCAAACAAATATTTATTTCCCTATGAGCAAATATAAGTTTGTTAACTATAAATCAACCTTTTTCTCAGTGTAGGTTCCGCCAATGCTGACAATAGAATATAGCTTGGCGCAATGTTGACAAGCAAGGCTTGGCAGTCTATGAATATTCAATGTTGATTACCAATGAATATAACGTTGCATCGATATCGATGTTCAACGAATTTCGGTTGTTATCCTACCATTGACTCACAATTTTGCCAGTCTTGGCGCTTGCTACGCTCATCCTCGGTCCAACATTGACCGAACGATAGATTCTATTGAAATTCAGGATCATTTGAAACGTGGTTGAATATTGACACAAACTTTGGTCTATTCTGGATAAAAATTAGCTTTCAATGTAGTGCCGATCATTGGTAATAGCATGATTCAATATTGGCATGCTCCTTAATTTCAACTGTTGATGGCTGAATTGCAAGCTAATTTACTGATCGAGTGTGAGAGAAGTGAGAGACGTATACAAGGAATATATAACACTCGAATAATTGTCTGGAATCACAGTCAATCGTTCTTTGTTACAGGTTACACCAGAGGGCTCTTACCATTGATCCATATTGTGTATCCTTCTCATGGCAAACTTGAGCGACAAAAAACACTAAGTTGTTTGCAGATAGATGAGGAAAACACAATGAGATTTATATATTTTTGGGTTAATTATTGTTTACAGTTTCACCAATGGCGCAACATTGATAGACAAATTTTGTTATTATTTGCCAATGATGGTGTACTTCATTGCCATTTCTGCACCAATGATAGGGCTCCATTGGAGAAACACAGTGATGAATGTCAAGATGATGATATAATTTCAGTGTCGCACCATGCTTGGTTGCTAAGCGTCGGCCATACTTTATCTACACGGAAAAAATAAGTAGTCCAAATTTTCGTTGACTAGTATGCCAATTTTGGACGGAGCACAAGGTTGAAAAGAATTCGTATACTGGATTTCAATAATTCGTTAATTGTGTTCACTATTCGAACAATGGGATCCACTTTTTATTTTCATCATCGAAATAATGGAAAAAGTCAACGAATTATCAAAATCCAGTGTACGAATTCTTCTCCAAATTGTGCTCCGTCCAGAAGTGACATACTAGTCAACGAAAATTTGGATCGCTGATTTTTTCCGTGTACGTTGGGCCATGCTAACGCCGATGGTGAATTTTTGTATGGGTTAGTGAAAAACCTTCGTTAAAACTCTTTCAAATCAATTTTGTGGACTTGTACTATCGCTCTCCACTTTTGTACAAAATATTTCAGATACCAATGCCAGATAGAAATGAGATTCATTGTCTTCAATTCCATTGTTACTGGACCAATGTATTATCGGTCTATGAAATACATGAATGATTTTTCAATTAAATTTTGTATTCAAGAATTCCGTTCGACTGTGGAATTCTTACACAATTCACGTACATTCTGAAGCGATCGAATTTGGACATGAATTTGAGAATGAGATTCAAAATGTGAAACTTGCAACGTTTTTGGTCGATCCACTTGAAAGCTTTTGAGTTGATAGATCACTGATCGTACTCGTTGGCTGAACATATAAATTCGTTGATTCGAAGGATCCTCTGATGGAACGAACCAGAACGAACGATGTAGACGATTCATTCTTCAGTGCACGTTATATCCTGTCCCCGCGATCAGCAATCCACAAGACGCATGGTTGGTTGTTAGTCTTCTAACGAGGGTTTAAGCTACGCGCTTGAGCGATATCACTCGTTAACTGTAACTATCGTATACATCTTTCTTTCGTTCATTCTTCAACTATCCTCCTGGATGGATCCTACTCGCATCACTGTTCCATCAATGCAATTTTTCGATTTTGAATCAGCCTTTCAAAGTTTCGATTGTGGATCATATACAATAACTACAGATTCAAATGTTCCTTTGATTCACCAAGTTGACATTTCGATTGGAAATGTGGTTTTCGTGAGAGCTGATAATTCTCGATATGTCTTCTGAATGATTAATTTGACGAGAAGATTCCAATAGTGGGGCGAACTATCACCAATATAATTTATTTCTTGATGTAGTCGGAACATACACGCAAAAAAATAATTCGCTGCGGCAGCTAAAAGTTAACACCACGCGGATTCTATACATGTCCACCCCAAAATTGGTGTCAAAATAACACCAAACGGTGTTAGAATAAAACTTTACAGTATGAAAATGACATTGTGTAATATTGAAAGAACACTTTTTGGTTTTAACTTTTTCTCAATTTTTCACAGTGTAATTCTGGAACTAACACGCAGAAAAGCGCCTCTTTGGAAAATAGCAGAGTTCACTATTTGATATAATAATTAATGTTTTGAATATATTCTCAGTAGAATGAGCTACATAATTTACTGATGATGTGATATGGAATATTACAAAGTGTAATGTCCTACGGAAAAAAAAGATTATTTGAAATAACGATTCAACTCGTAAGCGCTTATGAACCTATTTTCCTCGTTAGAATAACCAATTTATTCATAGATCCAACCAATTCAATATAATTTATTGAAGAAATCAGTTAGATCACTGAGAAAAATTGCAATTCTAACGGAAAAAAATGGGTCCATATGCGCTTACAAGTTAAATAGTTATTTCAACTAAACTTTTTGCCTTCGTGCAGGTAGTATTTTTGTGAATCACTATGTGGATTAGCAAGTTCTGTTATTTCCATCACTGAATTTGAATTTTTTGTGCTTACAATTCAAGATTCGACGTGATATAATTCACTATTTCACATATCGAGGGCGGTTGTGCTACATATGACAGCGAACTGTACTATTCTTCGAAGATCTGTCTTCTCCGTGAAAGTACGTAATTTTATCCATGCCCTGTTACGTAATTCTATGCAATGTAGGATAGCGTAAATTCCCTTAATTTCTAGTAGTATTTAGCATAGCTTGGCGTAAAAATATTCCCACAAGGGGTACGGTGTACAAAAAATTATTGCTTGAACGATTTGTTGAATGAAGTATGCACCAAAGCACTCGGTGACAAAACCTGCAGGAAACGGGAGGTTGGCAATTTGTTCCAGACCTCGATTTGCTATGAGACAATGAATAAACAATCACACCTATTGAATCACACTCTCGTTCGTGGGTGAACGAGCAGAGATGGTAGAAAAGTTGATATTAAAATCATAAGTGAAGCGAAACATGATTCACCATAGAACAAAAGCGGACTTTCGAATGATTGAAATGATTATTATTCGAACAATTCCTTAGAAAAAACGCGTGAATGAGAGTACTTCTCTTTTGTTGCCTGTGTGATTTTTCCCGTGGAAATCGGATGGTGCTCTCAAATCCCACGTATCACGGTTTCCTCAACAAATTGGTTCAACAATAATTGTTCGAATAATCCGCTTTTTTCTCGTGGAAATCCATGTTTCTCACCCATATTCCTTTCCATTTTTCCATCACCTCTGCCGATTTGCTGATGGGCAGAAATGGAGTGCGATAAATGTAAATGTTTATTCATTTCCTCATACACTGCAAACTGAAGTGTGTTGAAACTGACTACAAGAACACGCATAATATGTGTAAATGTGTGTTTAATACGGATAAACCGTGTATAATAACACTGTTTATCCGCGTTCTTGTAGTCAATTTTAACACACTTTGGTTTGCAGTGTAGCAAATCGAGTGCAAAAACAAATTTCCGAATTCTCGCTTACTTTGTTATTTTTCCGTAACATCGAATGGTGGTCTTAGTTTTCACGTAGCTCGCTTTATTCGACAAATCGTTCCAACAATATCATTTTTTATACAAATTTTAATACATTTTGCAGTAAATTTCATGAATTCATGATTGAACTTGATTCCAATTAGAAGTTGCAGAATTTCCATATTCATTTGATGAATAAAATTTCAGACTATTTTTTTACAGTGTAACATCATCAATTGAACAATCCTACAATCCGTTTTTCATCCATGGAAAATCAACTTTCCGACTTGTACTTTTATTTCAATATTCGTTGCCTTAATCTCCTAAGAAAATCAATATACATCACCTTTCAGCAACAGAGTACAAATTTTCAAAAAATAATGTACTCGTGGTCAAGAAAACTCTTTACTTCAAAATTGACTTTTTGTAGATATTCTAACGAAGACGTGATACCAAAACGCGTTCATGTAGTAAAATACTTTGTCAAACAATGTTTTTGACTCGGAAAATCGAGTTTCTAACCTCCAACGTTAGGTTTCAGTACCTTCTTCTCGTCATTGACACGTTCAACTTGAATTTCTGCTGCAAGATCTGAATTTAATCTGCGGTTAACTTGAGAAAGTGGTAGATTTGATTAAACAGTCTCTTCATGATCGCATAATTGTTAAATTTGAATATACATTATTCACCGAGGTATTCTCTCACCGGATTGTTATTTTCATAAAATGAAGAACAATTATTCGCACCTTCGTTATTTCCTTTGATTGATTTGAAATAGAATTTCCCAACGATCTTTTATTCGATATCAAATTTTTTCCCTCTGAAATACGAAAGAACAACGATGTGGGAACAAAATTGTGTGTTTTAGGAGTTCAAAGTTGAAAACAGTTGAAAAAACTATTATAGAAACAAAAGAACTCTTTTCTATTTCAATTGACTCAAAATAAATGGAGTTTCAATCGGTTAAAATTCGATTTGCTTCACTTCATTTTGCATGATTAATTTGATCTTCAATGAACACAATTGAAAGATTAAATGTTAATGAACTAAGTTTATTCTCCTCACTGTTAAAGTTCTCCACACCGTTGTCGATGATCTTCAGTACTAAAATGATAACGACCACTCATGGGAATGGCTTCTGCATATTCAACTTAATCAAAAGCCTGCAAGCTGGTACAATTATAAATTCCAGTACCGTCTTTCCCTTGTTTGTTACCATTTGTTACACGGAAAAATCCCTCGGAGAAATCAGAATATAAAGCACGTGTATCTCTCATTTACTTGCTACACATATTCCAAACAGCGCGTTTTTTTCACGAACGCTTGTAATTTGTCATGTAATTTAGTTCATTTTGTTTCCATTATCATTCCAACGATATACCATCGAAATGATCGAATGTGTGAGAACGTTTTTCGGTGATAGACAGCGAAAACGCGGATACATACCGAAGAATATCTAAGAATGTCTATCGTAAAATTGTCACATCGAAACGAATGAAGTAAAATTCAAATCGTAGCGAGGATCTCAACGATCTCGAAAGCAAATTGTATGCTTCCGGGGTAATGAAGTCAAGGAGAGATACTGACTAAAACTTTTAAGAACCGCAGAGAGAATTTAACAAGAATTTCGATCTCGTCTTGATCTCTTGGATCTCCGCATCGTCCTTCTGTATATGTTCAGAGGGGATCATTAATTCTCCTCTACAGTGATTGTCTAAGTTCTCGAAATTCTGTTATATCTGAAATATTCTTTTGAACTCATTTGACACTGAATTTTGAATAAAATTGCCAAAATTATGATGATTGAAGCCGAGACCACTTCCTTTCTCACGAACTTTTCTTATTCTTATCTCATCGTTGTAATAAAAATTGTAAAATATTGGTGTATAAATTGTTATATTCGCTGTTTCATTGCTCCCGTGATTTTTTCGAGCAGAGATTCGGCAATTTCAGGTCCATAGACATCTTCGGATGTATCCTAACGTATGAATTCTGCATAATTATTATATATTGAAAAGGAGAGGAAATTATCCGATATTGAGAGCAACGAGCACACATGAAGTACCGTCTTCCCAAAATGAGCAAAGTGAATTTTGAAGTGAGGTCGAGCTGCTCTACTAGTTCAAGCAGTCGAGAGATGTGAATCTTCAGTTTGAATTCGAGTTTAATTTTGATTACATTCTAAGAATAATATATTACAAACTGATACGCGTATATCGAATACGCATCGCATAATCCTGTTCGCTCTAATGTACAGAACTTTTCACATAAATTGTGTTTTTTGGACCATCTATTATACATGGAAAATTTCTGATAGATTGTGACCAAGTTTCCTAAACGTGTCAATAATACAACACCGCGTGACCGATCAAGCGAATGAGTAGGTAAGAATGAATAATTTATTCAACCACGATCACAAAAAAACACCATATTGATCCTGGATTTTCTTTTTGACGTGAATTCCATATTAACGGCGACGGGTATTCCTCGTTTTTCACATATACGTCAGGAATTTTTATTCACCGTAGAATTAATCTTCCATCTTTCGTAATTACTACTTTACGTAATTGCGGTGTTAGCATTGCCATTCATTCTCGTCGTTTCATAATATCCTGAATTTTTTGAACCTGCAGCTGAAGTCATTCTCTGAGACAGGAGTTTTATATTTGATCACTCTATGATTTCCCTCCCACGACCATATATCATCAAGAATACGATTCAACATCAAACTTACAACTTACGGAGGTTATAATGAAATCCTCTCTCGCTGTGTTTCATTCAGAAATCCTACAAATATATGTTCATGAATTCTTCATGATGATATCAGTCGGAAAAAAGGTTTCGAAGTATCTTAACGAACTATTCCCATTATAAGAGCTATTGAGGTGTGATATCTGGATATTTACAGCAACGAAAAAAATCCATGAGTTTTCATCGCGTTATTAAAAGATGAAGTGTGAGTCAAGGTTGAGAGGAATTATAATAATTCGTGGTTTTTCATAAACTTCTTCAAGTCCCGCTCTAGTTTTTCTCTCCATTCAGCTCGAAAAAATGTCTGAATTCCGTAGAATTTCTCCAAGTATTGTAAAACCAGTCGTCAGTCTTTCGATGGAAAATATTATTCGTTGTAAAAGAGCTGTTCATAGACTTTTCCGATTATATTTCTATCACTCTCATTAACCAGGTTTTCATTTTAAACATCGTATCAACAAAGAATAATATAATTTTGAATATATCAGATACATGTACATGTTCTCTTCCGATTCCTGTACAAACGGATAAGAATCTTTGTGAAAAATGATAGAAGAAAATATAGAAATGATGCTTTAATTAAGTAAATTAAAATCAGGTGATGTGTATTCTTTCTTCTCTTTTCTCCTCTTTCCGCTATTTGAATTATGAATGCAAGCTCCATGGTATCTAATTTTAGAGGATCATCATTCACTTTATAGTCGGATTTTGTTGCTCCTCTCGCTTCTTTTATCCACTGTTTGTTTATTCTTTATGTTAAACGCTTTAGAGATCTAGCTTTGATGAGAAGTAATTCCACTCTTCCAGTAATTTTCATTGAATAACTCATCGTCCTGATTATGTCACAGATGCATCTTCACGATCTAATCTGATGCTCAAAACTATTATGCCCTTGAATTACGCCGAAGAAGAAGTTTTCGTGAGTTAAAAATCAAATGTAGAAAAATATAACATTGGATGCAAAATTTCCCTACTGTATACAATTTTGTTTTCCCTTCATCCTACCCTCATTTTCGAAATACGTAACGTAAAATCGTACTGCATAATATTTTATATTTTATGAAACATATTCTTCTCCGTCGCTAATGGGGACATCGATTCTCTAGATTTTCATTTATGAGTTTTGATGATAGATGTGAAGATTTTCATATGAAACGTGCAACAACATCTTCACAGATGTTTGCGGAATATTGAATAATTCTTTCTACATCCAGATCATTATGTACCCTACGTGAGATTCTTTCATCCCAGCGTTTCGTTGTTTCTAGGTTCTTCGTGCTGAAATATGTCCTATATACTGTATAAATAGATGTTATCGTAGCGAACGGAATAACATTCCGTCTGGCAGGTGTTCGATGTACGTACAAAGTTCTACATAAGGTCAAAGCTGTATCGACTGCCGATGTCCTGGTTTGTTTTTTTTGCTTCTGAGATACTAGAAAATACATCTTCCATCAAACGTACCGAATAACGGTTGATATATATCCGAATGAGGTGTCTCAGATACCAATGTACCAGATTTTATTAAGAGATTCAATGAAATATAAATGTATAGGCATTTGGAGTCTGCTACCACTGGTTTCTTAAGCCAGAATTGGAAGCGAATAATAGAACGGTGAGGTAGCAAGTGCCCGAAATTGCGTTTACCTGAAAGACAATCATTTGTGGGTTGAGGCTGATGCAAAAGGAACTGTAGTGAACTGAGAGGATTTTGGTCTTCTAATCATCGCAACAATTTTGGTTCATTTCCCAACAGATTGAATGCCTAAAACTTGACGAAAAATGTTGCAAAATAACTAATGGATATCTAAAAGACGTCTTATGCAATATGTTCCGTCAAATTTCAGACGTCGTGTTGTTTGGGTTCCTATTCAGTGTATAATAGAGTTCACTCCTCGAGTTTTTTCATTCTTATGAAGATTCCGTACGCACAGAGATATAAATATGGAAAAGGAAATTTATGAGGAATTTATAAAGGGTCTATCGTTCTCAAAATAAACGTCCGGCTCAATTAACTCCTACTATCATTATTCTCGGCGAATCGAATCGAAAAATCGGTAAAAAGAATTGATTTTTGAAAAAATCGAGTGCACAAAACTCGATTAAAAAACCGGTAAATTCAGAACAAGGGGTCAATTTGTATCGAGATTGAATCAAGATCGACCAGTTCTAAATACTATGCCTGTACTGATAAACCAGTACTGAGAACTTAATATTGGTCAGGCACTGATCTGGTCCAGACACTACGCTCATTGCAAATAATAAAAATCCTAATCGGTGACTTCAAGTTCTAAGCCAGATAGTCATATGATGCTATTTAGAGGTCAAGATGGTTTTTTCAAACCAGATCCCCATTTGTTCACCATGTCATTTGAAAGTTCGTTTCAAACCCTCTACGAAACACCGCTCCTGGATTCCCTTTCGCCCATTGGGGTGCAAGTTATGAACCGTCGAAGTCATTGATGACCGCGCGCGCGGACTGGAGCTACCGAGACCGTAAGTGCGTGGATAGGCGTAATGATTCCAGTAAAGAGACGAAGATTAGTGATAACCCTAATCCTTCGTTGAATTATCTGAAAGCTCGAGTGCACATCTCAATCAACGTTTCGTGGTATGGTCAATGTTTCAAGCAACCCCTTAACAATTTTTGAGAGTTTCCAAAGGGATTCCAAATGCAATAGTGAATCGTAATAAACCGAACACATAACTGCCACTTATGATGAGCAAGATGAAGAAAGAGACTCGGTGTTCCCGTTTGTTTATGTTTATAAAATTAAACCCTAATCTCGATTGGAATTAGTCACAATCTTCGGAGGAGAGCGGAGAACAAGAATCCATAAACAAAGTGAAACATAGAATCTCTGCCTATCACGAGTGGCAGTTATGTGTTCGGTTTATTACGATTCACCATTGCATTTGAAATCCTTCGAATTATTCCATTTGATTCAATCATAGTTATGAATGAGTATCGACTCTCAATAATTTTTGAAGGGTTGCTTGAAAAGTTGAAAGTATCGAACATACCACACAGTTTTGATTGAAATGCGCACTCCAACAGACACAAACATCCTTCCAGCTTTCAGATAATTCACCGAAGGGTTCGGGTTATCACTAACCTTTGTCTCCACTGGAATCATCACGCCTATCCAAGCACTTATGCTCTCAGTAGCTCCAACCCTAGCAGAAATTACTCTAGCTACTTCATAGTGGATGTCAAGACCCTGTCTAGTGACTAGCTTCACTTCTAGTGCCTTGGAAGGTGCTAGGCGACCGCTATAATCATTTTTACTGGGGAATCCGCGCGCGCGGTCATCAATAACTTCGACGGTCCATAACTTGCACCCCAATGGACGAAAGTTGATCCATGGGCAGTGTTTCGTGAACGGTTTGAAATCAGCTCTCAAATGCCATGGCAAACAAATGGGGATCCGGTTTAAAACAACCATCTTGACCTCTGAATGACCTTCAAAATGACCTCTGAGGGATTGTTCAAGGTCAACGCCATACTTTCCTCCCTGTAACCTTAAACTTTTTATCCGCAACATTCTCTTGCATCTCCACTAGCTCCGGATATATTTGACTACATCACTCAAAATAGTGCACCCTGTATGTACATAAAAAAACGAGGAAAAAGAATTCAATTCCAAGCGATGATCTCATCAACGAATTAAATCTCCCTTGTCTGAAGATCGTTGGTATGATCGGTATTAATTAGATCCGGGAATTCATCATCCTACACCATGAATTCCGGTTAATTCAAACAACAGAAGAACCAGCATTCCCTGATCATGAATCACATCCTTCATATCTTTTAATTTTCTCCCATGAATAATCACCTCTTTCTTTCTTCTCTCCGGATTTCATTCACCGGTACGGAATTCCACGACAAGATCGTTCTTCAACACCTGAATGCTTTTATTTGTATTTTTATGTCATGCTTCCTACCCGCTAATTCTGAAAGAAGTGTGTTGTTGTTTGAGAATCGATATAAATAAGTGAACAGAGATGAAAATTGAAGAAGTTTGCAAACACGGGCAAGAAAACAGAGAGAACTCGTTTGAGGTTTTCCGAACGATTGGACGAGGATCTACCCTAACGTCGACCGAAACTCTTGATTTTATCGATTGTTGTCAGGACGCAATAGATTCGAGCGATTCGAGCATATCGCAATCAGATAAGCGATTCATGATTCAGTTAAGGAATGTTTGAGTGGTACCATGCTAGGGGTGGTGGTCGAAGACTAGAGTTGAGAGTTATAAGGAATATCCATGCTTCAAGTCAGCTTTCAAGCCATAAACGTACGTCGGTTGTCCTTACTCGTTAACCATGACTTCAGAGTCGATTTACGTGCACATTATCGGAATAGTTGAACCGTGGTCTTTGCTAGCCGTCGACCACTGTTTATTGCATACCGATGCCATCCGTAGAGACCTACTCTAACAGAGCTGTATATACACAGATCCACATCACTTGTTGAATCTTTGGAATTCTTCGTGAGATTGGGATGGAGAGTTTAGATTCATCATGTTAGAAAGCGTTTTGATCGAGACGATGGCGAAATTCTTGAGATTCGTGACATGATTGTGGATTAGAAATTGAACATGTTCCTTTCAGGATTCATACCACGAACTGCCGGAATGTGCAAAGAAATTTTGAATCTTGGAATTGTTTGTTCTCAAAACTTGGAGGAAGAAGATTTGGAAACAAAAATCATTTTGAATGAATCTGATAGAAATTGTTTTAATGATTTTCGAGATTGTTATACGAACCCTTCCGAGGACTTACAAAGACCTGAAATGAGTTCTGCGGAAGAAAAAAAAGTTCTGAGGAAGAGATAGTATGGAATGAATACCAAAATAATCCCATCAAAGTATCAGACGCATAAAGAAGGTGATGATTTAGAGATTGATCATGTTTTATATACACGTCAATTCCTTTCCAAAGTTTATTGGAAATTTCTTCGGAAGTCAAAGTTCCATTCACGTTGACGAGTGTACTCGTTGTTAGTTAGCTAAGGCGTACAGCATCACGACGCTGATTTATAAGGGTTCGACGCTTGACGTAGACGAATTGGTGGCGTACGTCGTGTGGGCGGGTACACGATATCTCTACGAGTAAAACGGATTGTCGAAATTGCCATCTCGACAGAATCACCCCACCAAACATTTTCCGCAGAACGACAAAGTGATGTGGTGTCATATACATATAAATGCATAAATATAGCGCGAGAGATCGACAAAGATGGCAAAATTATACACTTGATGCAACGCTCTCGTCTCCTCAGCATTGGAGAAAATTCTAGTCCCTAAAAATGCAAGGAACAGTGTAAGAAATCTCAATTCTGACTGACGTTTAGCTCATAGGTAAATGTAACGTTGAAACAACATGATTCAAAAGTCATTTCAGCCAAACTCTTCTACCCTGTTTGAGTCCCAAACTCAAAATAAACTCTGGTATGAAAGTATCTCGTGTAAAAGGTCTTAAAGAATCTCCGATAACAGTGTGCTTTCAAAAAAAGAATCCTCGTTCGCTATATATGCATATTCTCAAAACTCATCAATGTAATGTTCCATGAAGTTTCGATAAAATCTTCCATACATAAGAAATTTTGTGTACATTTGCCAGAAGATAACATGCATACTGATAAACAATGGAGAGAAGAGATGAAGGAGTCGACGTGGAATGCGAGAGAACGTTATATGACTGTCTGTTTTTCATTTTCTTCGAGCTATTCTACTGGCGAAAAATGGGAAACGATTTCGAGTCAAATGAGGAACAACTCACGAACGGCGGCGTCAGGTATGCAGTAATGGTCTTGATATTTTACAGCGACAAACATGTCACGAAACGTGTAACATCTTATGCATATATATTACACATACGCAAGTCGTACAGATATGGATGGGTTCAACTACTTTAATGGAAACAATATCCATTTCATGAATGCAATTGTGATTATGTCTATCGTGTATTTTAATGAAATTATATTATGTGAATACATTATTCATAAGTCTATCCATTATCCTCAATTGCAAATTATGAAATCTAATTCAAAGAGAATTGGTATTCCAGCGATATTCGCATAGAACGGTTTAATTTAGAATCAGTTTGTGATTGAATTTTCATGTAATTTGTATTTTATTGCAATAAAATGTAGAATTCAATGCGAATATAATGATCAAATTGATCATTAAATATCAAAACAGAGCAATTTCATGAGGAAATTAGTAGAGTTTGTGTTTTTCTGGTTAAAAATTCAGACTTTCGAATTATGATTCCTGCGAACACGGAGAGAAAAAATTTGCTGACGCAGCAAATCGAGGTATTATATATAGAATAGCAAAATTTTTTGCTGACCCAGCTAAAAATTCGCTATAACAGCAATCGTGTTAGCTACGACAGCAATTTTTTAGCTGTGGCAGCAAAAAATGTTTGCTCCACCAGCAAATTTTCAGGTATTATATACAGAATAGCAAACAAATTTTGCTGGGATAGCAAACATTCTTTGCTGCCCCAGCTAAAAATTCGCTGTCGCAGCTAACAAGATTGCTGGAACAGCAAATAGTTTGCTGTCACAGCAAAAAATTTGCTGCTCTGGCAAAAGGAACCCAGCAAAAGTAGATTTCGCTGCCACAGCGATTGAATGCATTCCTTGAATGCTTCCGATTGTAGACGGGGGCTAGCCCCTAGGGCTAGAATACTGGATTCCCATTGGCTGGATCATGGCCCCTGGGGCCACAAAAGCTCTCGCAATCGGAAGCATCTCCTGAATGTTGTTATTTGGCTACCTTTTTCCACCTTTTCGAAAATAATTAAGATAACTCAACAATAACGACTAAAGACGCTTCAAAGGGCTATTTTTACAAGATCATACTCGTGCCGATATGAAATCAGCTTTGGCAGATCCACGCTGTCAAACTGATGATTTCAGATTAGGGATGGGCCATGTTCGCGCTCATCAATGTTTTTATATTTACTTTTTCTGAGATTTTATAAAATATCGATAGAAATTACCTATAGATTTTTTGTATAAAAAACATAGATGTTCTCAAACGTCAGTGATTCCTAACCTGGATTCGACATTAAAGTCAGACGATAATGCGACGATATTATTCTTCCAATTGTATTCCAATACTTCACCCTCGTATTCAGCAGCATCGATTCCTTATTTTCTTGATACAATGAAAATAGATGTGAGAAGACTGCACGGTGAGAGAATTAACTATTATATCTCAATCGATACGAAAAGTAACAAGGTTGACGTAATGGACACAACTCACCTCTGTACGAACGATTCCAACTTGGAAACGCCTGCAGCAGAAAAGGAAATCCATTTCAATTCATATGAAAAAAAAACAGCGATAAAAATTAATTTTCTTCATGAATGGATGACATTTTTGAAGTTTTTTATCAACGAGTATTACATATAAAATGACTCTTTGGAAATTCCCTGTGTTCCTTGTTCTCGTCAAAAGTTTCCAAATCTCTCCTTCAATTTTCCTAACTTCTGAGTCAATAGATATGATAAAATTTTACAAAAGTGAGGAAAACTCCCCTGTAAGAATATCATCAATGAAAGCTCCAGTGTCGCTAGAAGATTATAGAATTGCCGAGCTAGGTGGCATGGTATTCGGTGTTATTCGGAGCTAGATTTGAATTCACAGTATAGTGCTAGATCTTTGCCAGATTTTCTGAAACATTGCCAAATTCGAGTGCTAAAAAAGGAGCGAAGAATGAAAAATAATTGCTGGTTCATGAATTTCACACAGCATCGATTGACCCGATGATCTTGCCAAAATGTTACATCTGAAATATGGAATATTCAGGAAAATGTCTCAAGAAGATTGTCAGAATGTCTCCAAGATGTCTCATGTCACCATCTTTGTAACATTCTGAAGACATTCTGAAATATGGCTGAGATCATTCTAGCGATATTCTGTACGGAAAAAATGTGACAATCACATATATTAAAAAATTTACAAAATATTATTTCGGGTTGAAAAAAATTCCTTCAGAGTTTACTTCTACGAATGTTGGATGCGCTTGTTCAGAATGACTTGAAAACCGGCATCGAAAGTTATTCATCAGAAAGTTCCCCCAGTGAGGATTGAACCTGAGTCCTGTGAGTGAGAGTCAAAGCTTCTACCACATCAGCAAATCTCCGAGATTACGACATCACTCTCAAGGTGCCATTTATTGTAATCATCGTGATGAGAGTTTGAAAAATTTGGTTCTGTGGGATATACTATAGACCAATCGATTCAGAATCTTCTCAAACGAAAATTGAGTAAGGTGTGAGAGAAAGGTTTTTTCGACCTTGACCTCAAAATTTTACAAAACGCTGAGTGAGATCTGATGAGAAAATCTGAAACATCTGTCTCCATGGGATATGAACCAATCGATTCAGAATCTTCTGAAATTGAGAATGAATAGCACTTGAGAAGAATGTTTTTGAGAAAGTGCAGTTACAAATATCACTAAGTGCTGGGTCAGATTAACACTAGAATACCCGAGGGGGTCAATTTGACTATTTCACATTCTTTTGTATTTCCTTTTTCTCAATTTTGTACGTGGAAAAATGTCCTTCCGTATTTTTTCACTCCCCACTACCAAATTTCATCAAGTCCCGATTGTTATTGAAATATTCTCATCATATTTCATTTCCGACAAACTCAACACCCTACCATCATAGATTTTTAGAACATCGCAGACAGGGCATAATATACGGGTCAGTTCTCACCAAAAAGTTAGTTCTAAAAGAAAACGATCAGTTTTGAAACGTAACAACAGTTAGTTCTTAAGAAATTACCCAATTTTCAGTTAAATGAAACGTAATGAGATAGATATATCATTCATTGAATGCATAAATAGATATTAAATTTATTTTCTATCATATACCGTTTTATTAATTCATAAAGACGGTACAGTACCTTTTTTTCCTTTCAGAAATTGAGTGTCCACCGTTTCGGTTAGCTCTTAAATTTCCTTACATTATGCCCTGATCGCAGAATATTTCACAGTTGGTATCTGAATCGCGTATGAATGTATTTATAAGATTCCGAGATTTTTTAATAATTATAAAAATGCACGGAGAGAAAAAATTTGCTGACGCAGCAAATCGAGGTATTATATGTAGAATAGCAAATTTTTTTGCTGACCTAGCTAAAAATTTGCTATAACAGCGGTCGTGTTAGCTACGACAGCAATTTTTTAGCTGTGGCAGCAAAAAATGTTCGCTCCGTCAGCAAATCTTCAGTATTATATACAGAATGGCCAACAAATTTTGCTGGGATAGCAAACATTTTCTGCTGCCACAGCAAAAAATTCACTGTCGCAGCTAACAAGATTGCTGGAACGGCAAATAGTTTGCTGTCATAGCAAAAAATTTGCTGCTCTGGCAAAAGGGACCCAGCAAAGGTAGATTGCGCTGCGACAGCGAATTCCTTTTTCTCCGCGTGCCAAATATTTATTATAGTTACATCAGAATTTATTCACAGCGCAATTTCGTGTCTATTTGTGTAAAAAAAATGGACAAGCTTATTGACTCTGAAAAAGATCTGTACAGAATGTTCTGAATTCATTAGATTCCTCATCAAGATATCACAATCCTCAAGGTGAGAAGGAGGTTATCAGAGGTTTCCAGCTTTTTGCAGAAGAAATGCTGTGTTCCTCAAAGATCATTCTTGGTTTTGCACGAATACTTCAGCGGAATATCTCCATACAGGTCGTTATAGAGCGGTCTCTACACTAAGAGAAGAGATTATTCGTGACAAAGGAGGCTTATTAATCATAAGCAAACCATGTTTGGGTCAAGAAAGATTTGTCGATAGTTAACAAACTTTATTCGATTGAAATAAATTTAGAATACTTTTTTTCCATTGCACGCTGATAGGCCGCTCTAAATTATTTTCAGGGACGCAAAACTATATATAATTTATATATAATTATATGCTTGATATGAAATCAAGTATAAACTATATAGAATTATATATAAATTGAACATAATATTCACTATTTCTCACTTGGGTATGAACTTTCCTGATAAAACGCATGACCCAATCAGACCTCTTGAATTAATTCCAATTGTGAATTTATCACAAGCCACCATCAATTCTCCGTCTAATTTACTTTCTTACTTTCTCAATCGTGATTTTCAATCTCGGTGAAAGCTCCGATCAATCGATTATTAATTCGAATTCTTCATCTATGTCCATTCCATGCTTCAAAATAAACGTTGTACGATTTTCCTACAAAACACGCGCCAAGATGCGCTACCAAGATGAACTATCACTGTAAAAAATATGGGAAATTTTCCTTCACATTTGTGGTGGATTTTGTGCCTTGATCGTAGAGAAATTATCTTTTCATAAACATTCAGGGAATCATTTCCCCTTTTGGATGTTGAATCCTCCGCAGACAGGGTATGATTTATGTATTTACACTAATTTACCCAAAAGTATTCACACTAATAATTTTTTTTTAATACCTCATATTCAACACACAAGCTTTGGTGCACGTAAAATTATTTGATGAGAGAATTGTACACTAAATATTTTTCATGCTCGAAAAAAAAGTGATTCACAAAAATCGTACAAATGTTTTTATGCACGGACAAAAAATGTAATTAATTAATGTATAATGATTGTACACCTAACGAATCTTATATGAGAAATTTTTTTTCGTTTTATTGAATAATTACTATGAATTAGATTAGGAGCACAATAATTATACATTGATTAATTTTATTTTCTGATCGTGCATAAACAATATGTGTACAATTTTTGTTGATTACATTTCTAAAGCTAGTAAAATATGTCGTGTACAATGTCTATGTCAATCAATTGAACATGCACAAATAATCATTGCATAAAATATTATGTGTTAGACAAAAATGATGAGTGTAGATACTTTTGGGTCTGATGTTTCGTGTACAATTAATACGTGTATGATTCTTACGTGCATAAATCATACCCTGTCCCTTTGCAAAATGGAAGGAATGTTTATTCAATCATGATGAAGAATTCTCTATCTATACAGGAGCTTTGGTACCAGTCTCTCCTGGAGGAAAATTTCACAATCATTCCTTACAGTGCATCATTATCTACAATAATCGTACTAACTTTATTGATCTACATTCAAATTCTGATAATGTAGATGACTTCAACTGTGCGTAATTCCATATCTCATCCCTAACTCAATGACGAATGATGATTTGATTGTGATACAAAAAAAGTATGAAGAATGTTTGATCAGCTTGAAGACTGACCTGCTTCCCCACGACTGAAATGTGAATCACATCACAGTGCATGTGAAGATAACACGCGCTTCGATTAATCGCCAGTCTCAAAACAGATTGGAAGATGCATGGAAGTAGAAAATGAAGATATAGGTCAGACTTGGCAGTTGATCTATGTTCATCCGTAAAAGTGTCTAACAACTTATGACTAAGCGAAAGGTGTGAGGTCTTGTTACCGCACGAAGTGAAACTTCAATTTGAAATTATGCAACTTTCTATACAGCAATTTGAATTATATATATATATATATATATATATATATATATATATATACACGTACAAAGGAAGCTTTAACAAAATAATTCGTATGAGGTGATCAATTTTGTTGGTGTTCAATAAAAATACAAAAGAAAATTCATAAAACTGTCAAGCTGATAGATGGTGTTGGAATTAATCACAAGGGTAATTAGAAATTCGTATCGTTTGATGACTAAATAATGATTTGAATTTGTCAAACACATGATACTCTTTCGTGTAATATTATACAATGATCGTACGTAGATAGGTACGTGGACACACATAAAGGCAACGCTGGACTACGCGTGCGTATAATTACATATTAACATTGCTAATTTGTTTCAGAGCTTGCATGTGAATGTAAATTCCGCTGAACACTGTTATTGCTTTTACCTTATTCACAATATTTTCTTAATACTCACCTATATGTTCTAACGTGGAGTGAATGTTTACTTCATCGTTATTACCATAATTATTACAATACGTATCTAAACTTGTACGGGAAAGTTAAATTATCTATACGGAAAGAGTGTGAATTACGATGGATTGGATATATACTGTTTATTATTTGATGTATAAAACTATCGAGTATTTTCATCAATGATTTATCTGAAGTGTTCAAGACATCTCAAGGGTTGTAAATTAAGTGCGGGGAACTTGGGGCAAATCTTAAGCAATAAATAGTCGAAGCCACGGGAGTGGAAAGATAACGCGATGAAGGTGAGGTCTTTAGTTTCGGGTTCGACCTTCATTGATCTTCACTTCAGGAATCATTGTATCTTCCCTTAACTTCATCATGAATTCAAATAGCGTGTGCCTGCTTTTACATGTGATAAGATGAAACTAGTGCATATGTTTTTATAGTTCCGTGTCCAAATATTGTTGAGAAGTTTGTTGATGTAACGTGAAAGTTTTTCTCACTATTTTCCATAAGGATCACACATCCATAAGATCACAAAATCCCTGGAAAATGAGGATCTCGTGAGAACGCTTCGTACACTTTCATCCTCTGCGTGCGCACTCAGAATCACTCAAATTTTTCATGTTATTGCACATCCGATACTTTCATTAGAAAATGAAAAATGAATGGAGAAAATTTTCGGGTGTGCAACACTTAGTAACGTACTAAATGCAGTGAAATTTGCTATAGAGTGCGAGGAAAATTCAGCATCACATTTGGTAATCGCAATACATCCTAACATTGCTATTCTACACAATTCTTCATAACATTAAATATTTCTCATTACAGTTTACAGTGTTATTTTCAAATTTATAGAACTAAAACTAGCAAGCGTGAAGCTAGCGACCGATTGTCATAAATTTTTATACACAGATTTTGTTTAGGAATATGATGAACATCAAAACCATCTCTAAGAGATCAGCTGCCAGCGTTTGACCGCTGATTTTATATACATTTCAATTCTCAGTCTTCTTCGAACTGATATTACAAATCAATTACATTGGGGAAATAGCATTCGCCTGATCACAGTATGTTCCACGACACATATTCACTAGGATACATAAATCCAATTTTCAATGAAGCAGGAGAGTAATCTTTTTCGTTCATTTCTGCGATAGCTTGTTACCACGCGAGGATAGAAATTCAATCACCATCATCACAGTCCTGAAATGAAATTCTTCCTCCATCTATCCAACCATTACATAAATAAAAGAAAATGTACAACGATTATCTATGTCCTTTCCTCCCCAACATCCCCACACGAACTCGATAGGGTGTAAATTCTCAGCCTCCGAGATCTACCCAATCTGTTCTCGTTTGACTTCTGAATCATTCGTTCGATGAATGAAAAATGCAGTACTCGAGATGTATCTTGCAGATGTATCGGCAATGTTTTTCCTTTTTTATACGATATGATAATTTAGTATCACAATTTGTTCCCTAACATTCTGGAAATGTAGATGAAGATGAAAAAAGGCACAACAGGGAAGGAAAAATGGATTCCATAACAATACAAGAAATATGATCCAAAGGGGAATAAGAAAGGGCAGCGGAAGATGGAAAAAGCGCATACATTTGACGCCTTCTTTCCTCACAAACGTAACGCAAGCCCGCGACATATGGACGGAGGAGAATTTGCGAGCAAAACAACCTGGTCCCTGGTCTTTTTCATCCCTTTTGTTCCTACTACACCCTTTCAACGTTACCCTCATTTCATCAGCTCCCAGCCCAACTACTTACCAATTCACACGACAGTCATCCGTTCGTGTATAACTCCTACGATCGTGTACCGAGTTTTATTTTTATTTTCACTTATTAATTCTCCCTTTGCTTATGAAAAATCAACGGCTGTGAGTCGAATCACATGCAATTCCGGTGGATAAAGTACGTATTGATGTCATCGTGAATGTACATGTATCACAAGACGGTAAATCAATTCAAAATATTATCATATTTTTTAATCAATTTCTCGAGTTTCGGCGAGACACACGATTTGGAATGAGATAAATCGCAAGAATATTCCATTCTGAAACTGGGAAAATGTCATTTTCCATGAAATTAGTACACATAATTAGAGCTCTGCAAGATCAATTTTTCAATTATTTGTATCGATTTTTGTACGGTCGATTTTCACGGGAATCGAGTGTTTTCTGTTTTGGTTTTTTATTCGATCTGCACGGGAAAAAAAAACTGTTGACTCGACTGAAAATTGCGGGTAGATGAACATAGATGGCTCATGTGAATAACGTGTTGGTGTTGATCTAACCAAAGTTATACTGTTGAAACACCCGTATAGATCGATGTAGATTGACTCATACTATAATAAACGTGGTATAGTGAGTAAAAGAAGGCTCGCCGCTATTCGACAGCAAAATTTTTGTGAGTTCACCATTCCTCGTGATATTTATATACTTCTGATGAACTTGCTATCACAAAATGGCGTGGAAATTTCTGAATTCCATAAATAATAACAAAGGTACAAACATTTTTTCGTCGGATCCGAACAGGCTCATTTTACCCACTGTATATGAAACAGTCATCTATAATATTTATGAAACTACGCAATAAAATGTTATCAAAATACTTGTTCAATCAATTGAAAAATCATCACCTTTTTACCTGTTATTCAGAAAATATTATTCGCACTCAAAGAGCGGAAAATTTATTAAATTGAACATGATATTAGCACATGCAATTCAGTTAATTTTTTCTATCACTTTATTTCAAAATATTTATTCGTCATTACTACATGACAGCCCACGCAGTTCCATCAACACAATTTTCATGTTGGCACCACTTTTTTTGTGGGGTTACATTAACATGGAATCGGACTGTTGATTCCACGAGGAGAGTTTGGATAGGCTAACAGTGATTCGTTTAAATTAGTAAGCCATGTTGGACTGATTGAGATTTTTTTCCCGTGTGTAAATTTGAGATTTCTCCAGTTTTTAGGGGAAAGAATGTGGGAGAAAATGGCAGATCTTGATAATTATGAAGCACATTCTTCTGCAATTCCTGGAAATCGAATTTTTAAAAATAGGATAAAATTATATAAAAATTAGGAAATGAAATGAATATAAAAAAAGATGGGAGAATAAAATGAAAGTAGAATGAAAATACAAAAAAGAAAGTATAATTCAAAGAGTAAGAGAAGAAGTGAGAAGAATGAATAATTGAATTTAATGAGATCATCAATGATAGGCAATTGATATCATCGAGTGGGATTATAATTATCAAATATGGATATAAGGGGTCGTCCATGAACCACTCGGACATATGAAGGGAAGGGAGGTTTCGCTTCAAGCTACGTGGTTTTTTATTTATCTTGTACTTGGAAGAAAATTCTATATGAACATCCAGAAAAATGATCCACTTCAACATAAACCGAATAAATATTTGATTGGATCAAATAAGATTCCACTTGATTCAAGTGAATTTCCTTTGGAATGAGAGCAATTTCATTTCAGTGGGATAAATCTTGCATTTCGGTTAATGAAAATTTTATTAGGGTCATATTTCGAATAAAAATTCTCGTGATTGAAATTAATTTGGTTAAACGTGAAAAACTACGTTCCTGTGAGGATGGGAGGGGGGGGGGTTTGAAAAGTCGCAAAAATAGGGCTACGTAGTTTATGGACGGCCCCTAATGGGGATAAAAAAGTTGGGCGATTTTCCGATTCATTGGAGGGATTTGATGAATAATTTGATGCTCCATGGCAGGCTGAACTTATTTGATAATTTTATGTATTGTCGTTTATAAAATAACTTTTGGCATGAATTGAAAAAATCAGAATATAAAGTATGAAGAAGATTCAATTGAATCGCATTTAACTTGATTTCTGGATGGGAATTGAAGAGAATTTTTTGAAGGTGGAAGATTTAGAAGTAAAAGCATTCAATGTTTTCATTCGAACAAATCAATATGTACACATTGCCCGTCAATTTTCATCGAAATTGATGGTGTAGTCGTAACAAAGTATTAATACTGGCAAATGTTTTTAAAATTATATTGAAAATTGAATGAATAGTTCGTTGTGGTTGAATCTTTATCATTGGAATATTATTTCCAATTTTTTGAGTATAATGTTAGAAGAAGTGAGAGGAAAATGAGAAAGGATCGAAAAATAGTATTGTATGACAATAATGATGAAATTCTGAAAAGAGATTTTTCCTTTGATGCATTTCTTTGTATTAGATATTGGGAGAGAATCAAATTATAAAATTCAATCCATTGGGAATATAAACGGAATGAGTTGATTTTCAATATCGATCGGTTGGAAAATTATTGAAAACTGATGGTTTTTATAATGGAATGTGATTCGAAAAAACGTTTCTTATGGTGAAGAAACCTATGTTTTTTTTTGTTAATAAAGTCGTAGTTTTTTTCAACTATCTTTTAGTGTATTAAAGATAAAATTATTTTGTAGGAAATCAAGTTCTCTACAAAAGAGGTGCCTTCTATTTTTTGTAGAGAATTTCATCTGCTACAAAATTTTTCTTATAATTCTATCTCTCATCCGTATAAACTGAGAGATAGTTAAAGACACTGCGATTTCATCAAAACTTGAACTCAGATTGTCTTGACGCACGTGTGATATTTGTTGAAAAAAAAATCTTCTCCTGTATTTTTTCATCATGAAAAAGGTCTTTTGTGAGGCGTCAGAAAAAATGTAATTCTCAAAGACCACTCTAATATATAATTGCTTGCATTTATTAATAAATTGAATTTTGAAGGTCATAAGTATCCAGTTCATATTCAATTTTCAATTTTTCATCTTCGGAAGAATATTTTCAAATATAAATTGATTATTTAATGCATTGGTATCGATTGGAACAGAATTAAAATTAACTTCTCCAAAATAAACATAGTTTACTAAGAATGTTTTATTGAATTCGATTCTTTGAAAAATATTGACATGAATAAAAATTATCAACAAATAATGATAATATGAGTGATAAAATTGATGGCGAATGAAATTCTCAAGAAGAATATAATTTATCAATTGAGCGAGTTTTTATTATTTATGTGTTTATCAAGAACATGTGTCCTTGTGCAAATGCGAAATCTCTTTTGCTGCATGAATTTGAGTTCGAATGACTGCACAAATGTAGTATAATCATTAACTTTCTAATTGGAAAATATTGTAAATCATTGAATGAGACAGTAATTCTATGAGTTTTGTGAATGAAATTTTGATTTGAATAGAAAGATTTCAATCTATGCACTGTTGCAATCTGTGCATCGCAAAATTTTCAAATTCAATAGAAAATCTCTTCTGAAATTTAATATTTCCATAATATTTATATTTAGGTTATGAAATTTTTGAATTTTTTATTGAAATACCTATTGAAATTGATATTATATTGAAACCTTCTTTCCGATTTCATATGAAATTATCAAATAATTATATTCAATGAAAGTTATTAACGATGACATTGTTCAATAAATGAAATTACCCAGGTAGCACAAGAACGTTCTGAGAATGTTCTAAGAATATACATTGAGGGTATTCGAATATTCTATAGAGATTCGTATTACGTGCGAATATATTCTACGCATATTCTCAGAATGTTTGAATGAAACTGTTTCAAATATTCTCAGAATATTATGCCACGAATATTGTGGGAATATTATAAGAAAATGCTGTCAAAATAGAAATTCCTGCCGATATAACTTCTGTGTATGACCGAAAACTAATTCACAATCAATTTTTCACTCATTAAACATCTGTAATCATGGATTCTTAGCAATATTATGGATTCACATGGATGGGTGAGATACTCATGATTCGCAACAAGCAATCATAATACATACGATATTTCCTAATATTTTATTACACTTTTGATGATTATTTTTCACGCATGACGCTCTCAAAACATTCGGGATATTAAAATGCACATTTATAAATTTCTCGTTCCCCAAATACAAATTGAAATAATATATTATCCAAGGGTCTGTCACCTGTCAACAACATTATCCGCCATTACTGAATTCATGTCATTGGACCAGACAGCACAGTGTGTCACAGGAACGTTTATGGAAGGTTTATAGAACGTAGGAGAGGTTTTCTGAACGTTCAGAGAACGTCCCAGAGACACATTGTGCTGTTAGGGTAAGATGCTCGCGCATGCGCTGCTCATCAATCTATCTACAAATTTTGTACGCATATTGTACGAACGTTCCTAGAATATTCGAAACAGTCCCATTCAAATGTTCTAAGAATCTTCTATGAATATTTACGAAGCTTCTATGCTCTTTGTAAGAATATTCGATACAGTACGTTTTACGGATGTTGTGAGAATATTCTCAGGATATTCTGTATTACATGGGTACTAACATAAAAATTTGCAACAGCACAGAGCATATTTTCTAAATAAATAATAATAATAACAATTCAGAAGATAATACAATAAGCGATTTATTCTTATTCCAAACGGAAAGAATTAAAATTTTTTATCAAAACATATACTTTGTTGAATTTCGTAATATTTTCCTCACGGAATTTTATCGTTACATTAAAATAGGGTTTTTTATATCATTCAATTTCAACATTTCGCCATGGATAAAATTAAGAATTCCCAACTGCTCTTATATTACCCAATTATATCTTGAAGACGAGAAGGAGAGCCGCTGGAAAAATTTCCTCTTCGTTACATTATTGTTTTTCGATGATCATCCTTGGATAATTTTAGTATTTTTCGGTTTATATTCTGTACTGTACAAGATTTGGTGTCTTTTTTTCTTTTGTGAATTGCAATCGGCCTCAGATAGATATAAAAAAACCTCCTGATATAAATATATTTATCATAACGTTGGTCAATTCAATCCAAATACTTTTATATCTTCCAAATTCTGGTCAATGGTGTCTTCTCTTCCAAGAGCTTCAGACCGATTACTTTCCTCCTTACATTCTTCTGCTCGTTGCAATATCATGAAATTTGATAGATTGTGTTGTGGGAAAAGTTTCATAATAATTTCATGAAACTTGGAACAGATTTTTTTACAGTGTATGAAAGACAATAAGACCTCGTAGGATTTCATGATACAGTGGATATATTAGATAAAAAGGTAGGATTTGTTGTAATTTGATAACCTTTGAATATCACATTATATACAAATGAAATAACTAGTGATTTAAATGATAAGCATGATGATGTTGATGTTGATGTTGATGGTGGTGATGATGATTGGAGCAATTCGAGCAGCATCCCAAATAATTGTATCTAAGGTTATATGATTTTGAACCATTTTAGGACCTGTGTTATCGAAGGGAAATTTTTCATTGGTATCTTCTTCATCTGGCTTCGAAGAATTCATAAATATTCATTATAAGGATAGTTCTTATAATCAGAATTTTGACTGGATCAAATCATAGACCCCTTGATTGAGTTGAGGAGGAATCTGATTTGGTTTCTGAGTTCAATATTGGATATTCTAGGGGTCCATCCGGTATATTCTTCATAGTAGAATATTGGATAATTATATTCACTAGATCTTTTTCAGATTCATATTTAGTCTTAGTTTGATTTTCATTTCATTCACTCAAGAGAAAAATTCGGTTGATTTGAAGAGAGAATGGAACATGTTACAAGTTGGATATTTTTTAATTCTCAATACAGATTGATACTTAGCAATCGATTTTTTATCACGATGTATCGGAAATTCACGATTCTACGCATTCCGGAAATCGAATTTTCAATCACCCATTCCTAACATAACCGTTATTGTTTCGAAGTTGAGAAAGCAATGAACAGTCGAAAGATATAGCACGTTAAAAACCGATCGACAGATTGAATCGGTTTTTGAATAAAACTTTAAAACCAGAAGCGATGTTTCTTCGGTGATAAACATCACAGTTTGCTTCATCGAATTCGAGCGCGAATAAATCTTTCAAATATCATACATTTCATTTTTCTGAAACTTGCATTCTTGAAAAATATTAGAAGTAGTCGATTTTAGGCAAAATAATGCTCGAATATTTTTTCTATTCCACAATTTTGAAACATATCTCATATTTCAAGATATCTATCATTGTTCATTCTTTCCCTGCATTCTTTGTTCTAAACATAAGAAAGATAAAACTCTGCATTCTCTGGATAAGTATATTTTTGTTACAACAAAAGACGTCAGTGCAACGTATGACTGCTCGCAGGAAATGAATCCTGTTTTTTTACAAAAATGAATGTGAATCCCAAGTAGAACAAGAACATTTCGAACATTCTGCCTTCATTCCGTGATCATGCGTATAGAATGTACTGATGAGACTGTTTCGGATGAATTCGAAAAATACATTGAGAATGTGCATAGAATATACTTGTGCGAAATAGTCTCATTCTAAGATTCTAAGGATGTTCGTAAGACATGCTTAAAATTTCCAAAAACCTTCTTAGCATTCCCAACCTGTTGTACTCTACTTGGGATGTTCTTCACATCATTGAATAATCTCGACTACAAATCCACTCCATTGAATCCTGACGAAGATTACACATTTAGCTACGATTATACGCTCGTTGCGCTAGCATATGGAGAGAAATTGATTTCAAAACAATGTATATTCATGTATTTCCATTTTTCGCCAGTTCTGTCTGTGTTTCATCCAGAACTTTCATTCTAATATACTTTACTTTGACAATATATTAATATTTTTTGTTCATTGCATTTGACTGACGAAAATAAAATAAATGAATCTAACCACTTACAAATTCGAGGATGACTAAACAATGTGAGACATCGTAATAACCACTGACCCCCTTGCTGTTCCCAAAAGGGAGAAAAAAAGGGGCATAGAAATAGGCATCAGTACAATTCCTAAACTTCCTCCTCGAGTTTTAATTAACAGTGGTAACGTCGAGAGAATGTCAGAGTCCCGCGTCTTGGAGGGTACGAGAAACTGCCAGGGTGAGGCGAAATATAAGGGTTGGCGCGTGTCGTATAATCGTCTGCGCGTTGAAGAGGTTCTCTTCCACTTGATGGGTAGTGTCACGTGCTTAAAGTGCTTCTAGTTGTAGTAGTAGCGGCAGTGGTGGGTAAAATAGTGGTTCTAGGCACCGTGTGGGATTTTTCACACCTCATCGTGGCACGCGCAAGCTATTTCCTCTCCGCATCGTTTCGCTCGCTCGTTTTAACTTATACGACTCTCAAAGAGTTCTTAAATAAAGAAGTATCCACTCGAAGCAAAGCTTTGGATAATAACGTTGTTATCCAATCTCTCTAATCTATCTCGTGACTCAACGTTACATAATTCCGACTACATTTTGCTGACTTTTGAAGTCAAATTGCACATTGTCTTTGAAGGCGAGATGAAACTCAATTTAGCTTAAACTTCTTTCAACGATTTCATCATGATTCCGCTTGCCTTCATTCTCTACGATATCTTCGCGAATTTTCAAAATCTCCAGGATTTGTGGGATCCAAAATGCGGAAGAATAGAGATACGAAGAGTTCATTCGTATCGCCATTCAATTATCAAAACTGGACTTTCATCCATAAGAAATAGAAAAAATAGAATTTATGAAGAAAATTTATGAACGAAAAAATTGTCTACGTAATCTGTGAGAAACTGACAGATATCGTACTACGATACACCGTTTGAGAGGGTATAACACGGAGATAATGAACTATTGAACGAGTCTACGTTTTATCTCCTCTATCTATTGACAATCTACTCAACCGTTGATCGTGTCAATTTTTCAAATCGATAGAATAATGGTGTGAATTAGGGTGAAGCATCAATTGACGTCAATTGTATAGAACCCTCAAAGTTTGTTTGCTAAATGTATCAGCTTACGGTGGGTTATACGATCTTTACTTTCTCTACACACTCGTCTCCGATGAGTTAATAACTTCCTCCCATTCCTCCGTTCCATTTACAGTCGATAATGATTCATTACATATTATGTATACGAGGAGCTTCAAATTCAAGCATCATTGGCTCGGATTGAATCGAAGAGATAATCTCATTATCTATTGAAAATGCACAATTCCAAGGAAAGGTTTCAATTTCCTGATAAGTCTAAAAACGAAATCATTCTACACAAATCTGAACGAAGAAGAAATGATCAAATGAGAAGGCTTGTTTGTTGGATGTTTCAAATTATCATTGTCTTTGGGTTGTAAGAGAATTAGTTCGTAGCAAGTGAAAACCGTAGGCTCCTCGGTAATCTGTCCAGAGATGTTATGTTTTGCTTCATTGTGCGACGTGCCTTTCGTAATAGTCTGTAGAGACGTGAGTTTCCGTAATCCAGGCAACGGAGATGGCTGTGGACGAGAGTTTGAATAGCGTTATAGTTGGATTCCGTTCTATCTTCATGCTCTTCAACCAATGAGCACAGATTGAAGTAGAAACTATCGTAATAACCCACGACAAAGACGATATATACCTATGAGAAATGGGTGACCTAACTTATATTATGGCAAAGTGAATGTGAGAAGGAATGTTAATTGAAGAAGAGACATCATTTGTGCGATTTATTCGATAGAATCTTGTTGCATATCAATTGGATGGATATATAATGCTTCTCCACGTATACGCGGCACTCATTCCAACGAAAAATCGTTTAAAGGATTGAGAAATAAATTTGATCCAACGATACAAGATAGAAATACCCTTCGGATTTGTTACGTAAATATTCAATAGATAAATTCAATGTATACCGGATGGAAATCAAACTATGATTCCTCGTGGATCAAGTTGGTCAAAGAATCATAGGGTATATCCTGCCCTCGAATACGCTTCCAAACATCCCTCCAGCAATGTATACACCACCGATCGTTTTCAAGGAATTAATTTCCTGTGGATAAGAAGGACGTTTCAGCGCGGAGATCTTTCTCTCTCAGTCTCGTTCTCTATCTCTTTCTCTCCAGAGACACGTATATGGTTCTCCATTCTATCCCTATGAGAGTACACTACATTCTTGTCGGCACTTAAGATCGTGGCTTGGCTGACTTCTTGGATGTTCGTAGTTCAACCAGTAAAGCTGAAGTCTTACGACTTAAGACTTCAGCTTTACCAAGGACTGTGAAACAGTTCAAGAACAAGCGAGCAAGAGGATGAAGAAAAAGGGTTTGCAAAGAGAAGCGAAGAGAGATGTACAATGGGTAAGGAGTGAATGAGTAAAGGAGTTCTTGGGTTACTTGTGCTTTCCGTACAATACACATCCTCGTGTGTGTATTATATGCGTGTATTCCAAACCAAGTCTCATCCTCTTCGAGAGTTTCACATTTCGCTTAATTAGGTGTGCACATTATGCATAAGAGAGTATATGTGTACCAGTATTTATTCTGTGAACCACTTATATTTTCTTTTATCCGAGAATTTTCCATTTGAAACTCTCGTACGTATCCTTTTACACAAACTGAGAAGACCGAAAAAAATAAAATGAGTACACAAGAATAGAATAACAACTCTCGACCAGGGAAACTAATTCAAAGGATTTTTCCTATTCAAGAATCGCCGAACAATTCGCTGGAGAAATTTGTGTGTGTTATGTGTGATGTACTCCATTGAGCTAAATCAAATAGAGAAAATAATATGAGTTAGGATGTGCACGAGTAAAGATACGAAAGACAAAGAAGTTCCTCTATTGTAATTGATAAAAGTATTCCATGTGCATGAATTGTACGTTAATCTTGATGAATTTTTCAGTGGAACTTTTGTTTCTTGTTTCATGTTCTCCATGCTGGAGGAGAATGAGGAAAACTTTGCTGCAAAACGTATTTTTAGTATCCTCGTCTTTTAGTTCCCAACATCGAATCAGATGAATGTTAGTTGTTGTGAAGATTTGCGAATAATTCAATGACTCGCATTTGTCATCTCTGAATACTAAAAATTGAATTCCTCGTCGCATCGATATCAATTTAGGAAGCATGCACCTTCAATGCGAGTTAAACAATCCATTGCTTCTCCACGTTACATACAGGATATTTCTTCCGTGCAAGAAACGAATCGTGCTCTCACATTTTCCACACTGACAGTATGAAAAAAAAAAAAAACAACTCATCCCCCAGCAATTGGGCGGTCGATGTGATCGATAAAAAAACACCCGAGAAAGATAAATGTTTTTTCTCATCTCGCTTATCCGTGTTCATAGTAACGTCGAAAACCAATTTTGGAATATATCTGTATGAATATGTATTCACGTCGATAATATGTACCGTCCACAAGAACTCATACCCTCAACCTCACACTTGGATATATTTGACAATACGAATATCATATTCATACGTACAATTCAAAACGACGAACATTGAGGTGCACGGAATATATACTTGTTTCTGTGTTCGAGTACGATGCATTTAGCGATATGTACATTTTATATGCAAGGAGATAAAAAGGAAATCTATGGGTAGAGTCCGATATCTGATATCTTCTCACCCATCCTCGAATCAGAATCATGGGAATCATAATAGTGTTTGAATGTTGAATTTTTTAAAAAAGTTCTGGATGTATTTCCAACCGTATGAATTTTTGTAACGAAGAAATCAACAAAGTATTCAATTTTGAACAAATGGAGATGATTGAAATGAATTATACTATAGTTTTACAGGATTGAAAAAAAATCTCTCTCGAGAATTGTTGGTGAAGAAATCAAAATATGGAAAGTTTGTCCAGGTGACAGGAATTTTACTTTATCCAAACAATTTGCACTGGATGATTAGCCTCCAACTTACAAACTTCGAATTGACATATTCTTTTGCACACAAAATCCAACATAAACTTGCATTTTTTTCATTGAGGGGGAGGTCGGATAAAACCGAGTGCCATAACTTCAATGAGTCATAGAGGAGTTCCTGTTAGCGATAGATTAACCACCCAAAGCTCATCAGTTTCCTCATTTATTCATTAAGAACATATTATTCGTATATTGCCCTAAGATTGATACATCTTTTCTTATCTTCGTTCTAGTGAAAAGGTACAAAAAACCCGGTTTTACCCTACCCATGGGTAGTTTGAATCCTTCTAAAACACTTCTGAATTGTGAAATTTTCATTAAAACTGTTGAATTCGATAAAAATTTCGCAAACCGACGTGAGTCATGTTTGAAAACTGATATATTTTGGTTAACTAAAAAAAATTGTTCAGAAAAAGAATTTTTTCCAGGCCAATTCAATTAAGAACGAAAGTCGCAAGCAGACACCAAGGGGATCTTCAAGAACGAACATGTTTTGATGACTATTTTAGAATAAAAACACAAATCTTGTGAAATTTCATAAATTTGCAGGTGAAATCTCAAATACCTGATTTGACTCCACCCAAGTGTGTATTAACGGCAGGCCCAATCTAAGCTCAGGGTGGGTGCCCATGCTGCCCAACATGGGGCCAAGCTGGGCAGAAAAATGGGGCTAACCCTGAGATGCTAACATCGTTCCCAGCTTGGCTTTATTGCTTTGCCCGAGGATGAGTAATACCATGGGCCCAGCATGAACTCAGATTAGGCAATCAATACTGCATCTTCCTTTTTTTTTTAAATTGGAGAATTGCTTTGAATTCTACCCCAGATATGAATTCACCCCAATCTTGGCCTAACGCTGGTTCAAATTGGGGCCAAGTTCAAATGTGCCCACACTAAGATTCATTATTTCCATTTTCTACCAATCATAATTGTATGGCAAAGCACAACAGGGCCAAGATTGAGCCAACATGAGCCCCATCGTCATTCCCCAATACTGGGTCAAAGAGGATGGACCCAGCCTGGGGTCCATTGTCATTATAGGCAATACACGCTTGACCACAGTAACTTGTTGAGTTCAATATGGCTCACACACATTATGCGTCGCTTTAGGCGAATTAATAATAAATGAAAATACGCGGGAAAACATGCTCTTTTGAAGTATGTACGTGCATCATTCTTGAGAAACTGGTGAAGCACTTGAAACTCACGACACAAATGCAACGACTTTGACAATTTTTTCGCAGAAAACTTTAAACAACGTTCTGAGTGAGAAACCGCGTTGCATCGAGGCTGTTGTTCTCTCCAACTGCTCAAAATGTCTACAGCGACTAATCCAAGCGTTTGCTGTCAGAAAGAAGCACTGATCAGGGAGATATTGAGGTACCCGGTTCGACCCACCTACCCGGTTTAATCCGACTCTTCCCTATCGATAAGCTGATACTCATCCGTCAGTTCATCCACCGAGAGGAAAAGCAAGCTCTTCACGCAAGGGAGCACTTCACGCTCCTAACGCATTTGTTACAACGTGTGAGTTAAACTCTCACTCTTTTAGGATGGAGAATTCACTCTAGAGTTAGATTGGCTGTGAATTTCTAACCTCAAACCTTAGACTATCACTCGAAAGTTCGACAAGCTTCCCAAGGAGCACACGAACTTTTCAAACATTCTGCGTTCGTACTGTGATCATGCATAGAATGTGCAGGTGAGACTGTTTTGGATAAATCCGAAAAAGACATTCTAAGAATGTGCATAGAACATACTTATCCGAAACAGTTTCATTCGAACATGCTTAGAACTTTCAAGAACCTTCTTAGCATTTCTAACCTCTTGTGCTACCTCCCGAGCAGTAACAGAATTTCAAGGTATTTACGGAATAGACACGTTCGTAGGATGTACAAATGAAATACGAAGAACAAAGAATGAACGTTCATAGAATTTTTGAATGAGACTGTTTTAAATATACTTAAAACGTACATAGAACATTTGAAATGTACGATCCCTGCTAAATTGTCCCCATAAAGAACGATACAAAACCATAAATTTCTTCTATAGTTTTCAATGAGGTCTTTGAATACGGAATTTACGAAGTTATATCGTTATTGAACGATAGAACTCTATCGTTCCTTATCATTTTCTATGAAAATTCAAAAGAATGTATGGGATTTTATCGTGAAATTCGTATAGGAAAAGTACTACTTATTCTGGAACACATAACTATTTCTTTCCAAATAACTGGTACTTTTCTTATACGAATTTCATGATAAAATCCCATACATTCTTTTGAATTTCTATAGAAAACGATAAGGAACGGTAGAGTTCTATCGTTTAATAACAATATAACTTCGTAAATTCCGTATTCAGACACCTCATTGAAAACTATAGAAAAAATGTATCGTTTTGTATCGTTCTCTATTGGGAAAATTTAGCAAGGATATTCATTCAATCGACGTTTAATTGATATTCAATATATTCGAATATACATGGCACCTATGAAACGGTCTCATTGGAATATGCATAGAACATATTTCGAATATTCGAAAGACGTTCATAGTATATTCTGGTGCTGCTCGGGTTGGGATACTTTTGGCAGGCTAAAGAATGAGATTCCACTCCAAAAATTTTAGGAAGCTTGCCATGCTAAACTTGTCAAATTTCATTTCTTGTCACAAGATACATCAATAACAATTGGAAAGAAACGAAAATGATGCATGATTGAATGAACACTTCCAGGTATGACCCCAACAGCACTCGGATGGTATTTAAAACATTCTAGGAACGTCCCAATAGGTTCAAAAGATCCTCAGAACGTCTCAAAAACATCCATCGAACTTGGTGCGATTAGGGTATGGATATCATTATTTACCGACTATGATATATTTGGATACCGAAAAGACGGTACGCTGTGAAGATGAATGTCCTCTGATTCTCGAATGATGTCTATTGTTTCCGAAATCAATGAACGAAGAAATATACATTCCCTTGTAAGAATATTGCGAAAATACTGCTTCGCCAGGATTTAATTGACACTTGATTTAGGAATTATTTCGGTGTATTTCGTGTTACCAAGGTACTTTTGAGTATTTAACTACTTACAACAAAATAATCCTCAACAACGAACGTGTGATCAAGTAGACTTACGAAAGCTCTCATAAAGAGAGAAATAAGTTCATTTATCGTTGACAAGTATAACACCGAAGCTTGTTGCCGTTACGGCTGCAGGAACACGTAGTTTGGTGATTTCCAAATGTTTCGGTTGATCTTCACACAAGCTTTTAATATCAGTTGTACTCGTAGGTTATCAAAATTACTAATTATTCCGTCAATGCTCGGTAACTGAATTTAGGCTTCCAAAAAAAAGCGTATTCCTCATATAAATCATGTTTGTCAGTTCTTCACGGAGGAAACAATTTGCTGACAGAACAAATCGAGGTATAATATACAAAATATCGAATCTTTTTGCTAACTAGTTGAAAATTTGCTTCCACATCTAATTGAGTCGCTGAGAGGGCAAAATGATTGACCAAAGCAGCAAATTTTCCTCTGCAGAATTGCAAATAAATTTTGCTGAGAGTATAAACATGTTTTGGTGTCACGACTCAGCAATCACTTTCGTAGCTAACAAGACTGCTGTGATGCAAAAAATTTGCTGCTCCAGTGAAAGGGCCCCAGCAAAATTACATTGACAAAATAACGACCTGGTTGAAACATTCGTGGTCGCCCTAACTTGAAATCCAGTGCGAAAAAATACACCACATATTCTGGTTATTACACCAAGCACAAAATTTGGTTTTTGTAATCTGAAAAATGTAGTTGATTGTGTACGGAAAAAAGAGTATTGCTGGTGTAACAAGCAGGTCTGTTACTATAGCGCATACAAAAAAATTAGCTGACAGAGCTAGAAAAATGATTGGCATCATTGAATCTTTTTGCTGTCATAAACAGATTTTTTAACAGAACTAACGTCTTAGCTGCTGGAGTGAATATTTTTGCAAGAACAATAGATTTCTTTGTAGGCGCTATAGTAGCGAATCATTTCTCCTCCGTGTATGACCTTCAGCCACTTTCCCTGGACGTCACAATCATATTTTCTGGCGAATAGCACCAAGTTTCAAGTCCCATGGAAAATGTTCTAACCAAGTCGTTTTTCTATCAGTGTAGATTTCGCTGTCACAGCAAATTTTTTCCTCCAAGTTCGCAATGATTTTTTTCCCTTCATTCCGTTGGAACTCATCTATTCAGGAGTATTTCATATAATTCCAATTTCTCAGTACTCCAGCACGTACATAGGATATTTTATTTACAGTTCTATTTCGTTGGATCATTTTACAAAATCAGTTCATAGAATTCCAAAACATATCGCAGGAATATCATAAGTGGATTAAACTGTTGTCACAATTGATATGAATTATTTTGTAAATCGATTTGTCGTCCAATAGAATCATTCGACAAATCATATAATTCATCACCCAAAATATTTTCGAAAGAATACGTTCCATGCATTCCACTATAGAAGGGAAAAATGTCCTTCATTCGGTTTTACAAGCCAAGCGTGAACCTTTGTACATCATGATACATATGCTAAATACAACATATTTGAAATACAATGAGTAAGAAGTAGTCGTCCTTTCCTCAAATGGAAGCAGCGAATATATCTTGGTAGACCACATCCAGTGGTCGACAACACATTGAAACCCGCATATTAATATTGTCTCCTGTGAATAAAGCAAATGTGTGACTATGGTTATATTTGAAAAATCTTGGTGAGAACCTGGATCCATAAACCACAGGATGGTAGGTTTCTTTCTCGACAAAAATTCATCAAGTTTACCGATACATAAGATATAAACCTAAAAATTCACTGCTGCTATTTACAATACATTTTTGTTACAAAATTATTCCAAAATCACATCTAAAGTTGAGGAAAATTTGTCTCAATATTCAACAAGGAGTGATTGATCATAAAAAAAGTGTTTTCATATTCCTTCACAAGAAAATGTTAGTGATTTGAACTTCATTTCACATTCGATATCGTGAAAATCAAACGCCGTCCTTTCTTTTTCACCATCGAAAGATAAAATTGAACCTCAAGAAGGTTTGTACCTCTGACGATATAAGATTTCGTTTCTCTCATTCTTGTACGAATGCAAAACCTGAAGTGAATCGATTCCAACGGTCCACTTCTCTATCCAATAAACAGAATCAATTATAATTTTCAGAAACATTCTAATCTCCTTGAATGTTGAATTCATCTCAAAATTTGGCGATGAGGAATAAAGGGAGGACTACTGTTTTCATCCAACACACGTATTCGAGACGACTTTTTTGGAACTAAGTTGAAATGAATATCAGACGCAATTTCAACCCACTGAAAAGAATATCAGAAGATGAGATGAAGATCAACATGAGATTCCATTTACGAGATATCATTTCGAATTATGGTAAACGAATTTATTCCATAAAACAACATACAAGACTACACCCGAGTGTGATTGGCACACCCCACCGAATAACAAGATTCCTCGGTCTTCTCATAACATTTCTACACTGAAGAATCAAAATAATAATCCACAATAAAGTTTGAAGAACAAAAGAACATATCACCAATCCAGCCTAAAAGCATAATCATGAAATTTAACGCATCGAACTCTCGACTTTCATGATCACTTTCGATGCATTTAAAGAAACGAGTGCTGAAAGAATTCTCTTTCCGAAGAATAGAAGCGGAAATAGCAAAAGAGATAAAGGAGGTTTTCACTCGCTACAATATCAACGAGAACACAGTTGGGCGGAAACTGGTGGTCGAAGCGAAGGTACAATACCACGGCGAGGGGAGGAAAGAGGACGGACGGATGAACGAGAGACAAGAGGAGAGAGAATCGATGGGACGAGAAAACAGGACCGGAGAGAATAAGGTGAAAGAGGAGCAAAGCGTGAGAAGAGCGAGTGAGGTGAAAGCGGCAGCTGTATAGCAATTTCCCTGCGCGCTTCCCTCAATTCCCAAGACTAGTTTCCATCTAACTCCATGCATCCAGCCAGTAATTTGTACCTGACCGGAGCCGGTCCCATTTTCCCTTATCATTTTTTATAACCCACCATCGTCGTCCGAGGCGCAAGGCGCCAAAGCAATTCGAAGTGAATAAAAAGATATGAGGGGGAAAACAAGCACCACCGGACAATTTCCACTTAGTCTCGGAAGCATAAACTGCGATGCTACTGCACTGAGAGGCTAATCTTGTTTTTTTCTTTTTTTTTCTTCGTTTCCGGTCACCGATGAAACCTTCAGAGGAGTCAAGCGAATATGAAATCATATGTTTCCAAATTAAAATTATCACATCCCGCTAATAGTTCGGTTCAATATCGCAAACATCGATGGGAAACTAATGTACGATTCGAATCGAATTGAATATACAATGTGTTGGTTAATAAATACGTAATTTTAAAATTAACCTCAAAATAGATTTTTCTAACTTTTTCCGGTAAGGAAAAACGTTTTTCTCTCCCTTCGAGGGAATATTTTGTTTCTTATCTCGAGAGAATGTGCATTTATCGTGAGAACACGTTTATTTTTTGCACACGAAAACGCATACAGTTCTGGAATGTAAGAGCCTTTTCGTGGTCTGGAGAATAAAAGAAATGTTGTTGTAATAGAGTTTACTCGGTTACGAGAGACAATATATTGTTATATAAAAAGATAAGTGTTTAGATGCCAGAAAGTGGGCAATTATAGTCGCGTGGAGGCGATTAATTTTCGTTAGGAGTCAAACATGAGGAATTTCAAATTTGATAGTAAGCAAACTTGAATTTATGACTATTCCAGTTACAACGGCAATGTTAGAAAGTTTTCCAATCGACTGAGCTTTGTTTTACCATTTTGTGATTAATCTTACCGCACCGTCTCGTCATGTGGAACGTTTAAATTTGCCAATACTTTCCGCTCACAAGTGTCAACCACCGACCGGTACCCGAGGGAATCTCCGAATTGAACTCAGGTGTATTCCCCTCTCAACCTTTATCACCCACCAATCGTCGATCTGATGATTTTAACTTTACCAGGACATTTTCTTTCTTGGTGAGAGAATGCTTTCCTCTTAGCAAAAGTTTCTTCTTGTAATGGGATTATTATACCGAAGTGATTGAATTTCCAATAGTACGCGAGATCAGTTTTCAGAATCGGGAGATATCAATTCCTAGATTTCATATTCATGGATCTCTGTGGGAGATTAAATAAAATACCTCATAGATTTATGATACAACTCCAAAGAAACTGAGATTCTGGAATAATTCCCTTTCACCTCGCAAATTAATATTGCTTCGAACAAAAGAAGGAGAAAAGAAAAGAAGAATAATTGTTATCAATTCCATGAAAATTCATTGTTTTGTCCTTCAGACGTTGATACATGTAAGAAAGGTCTGTAGAATGTGAAAGAATTGTAAAACAGAAATTGAATCACATGTGCTCAACCAATATATACGAAATGGGATTCAGCACATAAAAATAACCTTATGTGTCCATTGTGAAAATTGCACGTGAAGGGTTGTACTGCCTTCCATATTTCAGACCGCAACGAATTTTCGTGTCGCAAAGATTTGTAAAAACATGGTATTTGTAAAGATATATCTCCTCTGCAAGATGTAAGAAGTTTAACTTCGGATGTCTATTGGATACGTTCCAGTTTAATAAAATATTCTGATATAATCAAAAATATTATTCAGAACGTGGTTGAAGAGATTTCAACGAACGATTCAATATTTTTATATCACTGAAATTCGTGATTACCCAAATTTGTGATTCATGAAATTGATTTTTGATTCGATCATCATTCCGATTACAGGGAACAATATTACGTTTGACGTCTCTCAAACAGTGACATAGAGTTAGGAAGATACACAGCAAACGATTGTCTCATACCCAAACGTTACCAGATTTCTCTAAAGGCTAAGTGATTTATGACGATTTCGTCGACGAACTGTAATGTCCTCTTGGAAACACGTCGATCTTCCTTTACTCAAATGGAGTACTGTGCACCCGTCTACTTCCATGGACACGCCAACATCTCTGATGGATTCTTGTACGACATCAGGTACCAAATGAAGATTTGATTTACCCGATGCGTTGACGATAATGAATATACGAAACACGAGTGACAGAACAATACGATTTATCGTTACGCTATTAGCTTGAAATTTGATTTGGAAATGCCCTCCCTCGAGAATCTATAGCAAATACGATATCTAAAACGCATGGGGCGTGATATAGATAAACGATCGAACACATATCTGACGACAAGAGAAAAAAGATGGCCTTCGATTCCACGCACCTTTGGTCAACCTCTTTGAGGATATTTTTTTCTCGTGAAAATCGATTATAATTCTTCTCAATTCACTTGCTTGGAAAATTGAATTTCTAATATTTACTACTTTGTATTCCATCAGGCATGAAACGGAAAATCTTGTACCGTATTATCAGTATATATCAAAGCGAATGAACGTACAAATCACCATCTCAACCATGGAGAGTTAATCACCGGCTTGAAAAAGCAGGAGAGAAAAATCGAATCCCTGAATACTTGGAATTGAATGATTTTTGTGTAGGCTCGAGAACCTTTCGAGATACCTTCAAGCCTCTCAAGAGATCTTCAGGAAATCTTGAAAAAATCTTGGAAATGTTTTCAAGATATTCTTTCGAGGTTTATAAATATTTTATACATTTTAGTGGGCTGGAAAAAAACCTTTGAAATAGTTTTTCAAGACTACTTGTATTTTACTTGAAATGTATTTCAGAATCATTGAAAAACATCTTCCACGTTGTTCAAGTTATGAGAAAGATATTTATGATGACTCAACTTTGACAAAGTGAGGTGACTAGAACGAGTAGAAAATACAGTAAATGAATACATAGTTAGTATAAAATTATAATTTTCAATATAAAATTGAGTAATAAAAAAGAAAAGAATTCTATTAATCACTTAATAATCGCTTTTAAAGAGAATTTCTCACGAATTTTGCATAGAATGTTGTGGCATATTGAAAATATCGCGTTATTAGTTGAGTAACAGGGAAAATACCTTAGAATAGAAGAATTCTTTTTCAATGGCGTGAGTAATTCACTGTTTTTCTCTTCACCTGAACCTGCAGTTTTCATATTGAAAGTGACCAAGCCTCATCATAAACAATTAAGGACAAAGGGAAACATGAGAATAAAACGTATGTACCATAGCTCATTATTAGGAATATGATAGCGTGCATATAAGTACGTACTAGCCGGCATGTACCGCGGTAACTCTTATAGGTGTCTACGCTACGTCGATAATCATACTGCTAGTTGGGTTCTATGTCGTGTTACTACCACGCTTTCTAATGATTACCTAGAACTTACGATTTATAACTTCATTTTCTAACACAAGTATCTACAATCGAATGAAGAAAGAAACAGTTGTTTCATTTTCTTCCAACGATTACGTTCAAATTCACTCCAAAACAATCGAATGAAATTCAAAAAAGTTCAATGGAATTTTCGATGGAGAAACTCTTCGACTTTTGAAGTGATGAACTCAATTCAAAACCACGGTGATCTTAGAATTCGATTCTCAAATTTGTCATCATTCTATTACGAAAGACTCAGAATTCAATGAGTGAAATCAATGAGTTGCCTCAGTACACGCGGAGAAAAGTTACCTTCAAAATGACTACAATTTACAGTAAAGAAAGAACAAAATCACGTTTTGAGATAATGTATCAATTAATAACAGAATCCTATTACTCTTCACTAAAAATTATAGTGATTTCAATAACGGAACATGATACATACCTTCACATTATGATTTTGGCTCTACTTTACTGTGGAGTGTAGTAATATTTTCGGTAATTTTCTCCGTGTTTACTTGTCGAAGAGTGAAATTTCTGCCCATTCGCCGAAGTTTTGAATTTTGACAAAGTTCCCATATTTCATCTTCATTTCCCTTCCATTATAAGACAGGAAAAATTGATGAATTATATAAGAAATAACGGACAGAATTTTCTTATGACTAGGAAATACAAAGAGAATACATGTACAGTATTGTGCGAATTAATGGAATCATTGTGAAATTTTCCAATATTCGCAGTTAGCAACACTATCCACACATTTTACAGCTGACCAAGCATTGAAAACATAACCTTACTTTTCTCTGCCTATTGTTTGAGGGTGTTTTAGGACATTTCCCACTAAGTTTGTGTTGGTTTGTACTATTTTGTGTTGTTTTCGGTAATTAGTGAGTTTTTTTGGTTTAATTCCATCATGGATATTACGCCTAGGGAGCGTGAAAGGATTGTCACGTTGAGTGAACACACTTCTATATCACAAAGAGAAATCGCAAGAACGTGTGGAGTGAGTCAGGGGGTAGTGAGCAAGATTGTGAAGCGTGAACGAGAAACGAGATCAGTGGATGTGAAAACGTTAGGAAAATGCGGAAGAAAGAGAAAAACAACACCAGCAGATGATAGAATTTTGCTTCGAAAAAGCAAATTGGACCCAAGAAAAACAAGCCAAGAGCTCCAACAAGATCTAGCAGCATCAGGTATAGTGATTGATGACTCAACTGTTCGTAGGAGACTTTTGGAGAATGGTAGAAGGGCAATTCGTCCACAGAAAAAACAGCTCCTGGCTGAACAAATGAGGAAACAAAGGCTATTGTGGGCCAAAAATCACTCTAATTGGACTGTAGACGACTGGAAAAAAGTCCTATTTACAGATGAAACTCACTTTATAGTTCAGGGACAGCGATCTAAATTCGTCAGGAAGTCTGGCAATGAAAAGCTTACACCATCTCATATTGATCGAACCGTAAAACATCCAATCAAAAAAATGTTTTGGGGATGTTTTTCATACATGGGGGTTGGATCTTTGGCGCCAATCGAAGGCATGATGAACAGCCAAAAATACAAATCCATGTTGGAAAAGTGTTTGGACATAGAACTCAAAAAATGTCAGCCCCAAGGAGGAGCGATTCTTCAACAGGACTCTACTCCCTGTCACAAGTCAAAGGAAATGATGGCATTTTTCAAAAATAAGAAGATTAATGTTCTAGATTGGCCCGGTAATTCGCCTGATCTCAACCCCATTGAAAATTTATGGGCCATTTGCAAAGCTAGACTGCGCAAAATCGACTGTACTACAAAAGAAAAAATGATACAAGCGGTCATTCAGGTGTGGTATCAAGATGAAAGGATATCTGGAAACTGCCAGAAACTCGTAGAATCTATGCCAAAACGGGACAAAAGGGGACATATTTCCTACTAAATGATGTAACTTTACCTTTATAGTTTTGTCAAAATATAATTTTTTACTAAATAAACTGTTTTTGCATTAAAACAGTCTATGATTCCATTAATTCGCACAATACTGTATAAAATCATCAAGTAAGTATACCACATCATAGAAGACAGGTTTGTCAGACAGAATGATACTCTTGTACATAAAATTGAGCTCTATTTCTTTTGAAACTCAATGGATTTGATAAGAGATGGGCAATCCCGAACCCAATCAGAAAAATCCCAATCAGAAATATGCCAATGTTGACAACAGGTGCAGTACTGCGCCTGTTGTAAATTTCTGGTTGGGAATCGATCCCCACAAGATCAATTGTTTTTCCCCGATTTTTCTATTTTTCAAATCGATTTTTGTATAGAAAATTCTTCTACACTCGCAGAAAAGATTACTTGAAATGAGAGAATTTTTCTTGTCGCTAGGACAAAGCTCATTTTACTTCTATGTTCCCTATATATAAGGAAAGAGAAGTATTGTAATAGGGTACAAAATCGATCATGCAGAAGGGGGTATTCCGTTTTTGCCAAACGCTTCAAAACGTCGAGAAAATGCGATTCCCATCTCGGAGCATCAGACCCACGACGTTCTCGGGAGTGATGTCTCCTGGCTCCGTTTGTAGCGCCACCCGATGTGGTTCCTGCCGAGAACACTCGAAAAACGTGTGCTCGGCAGTGTCCCTAGCGTTGGGGCAATATCTCGGGATACTGTTTAAAAAATTGTGATTTTGCGACCGCTCATATCTCCGCTTCCTATGATACGATTGCTATTAAATTTTTACCATGTTTCAGTTATAATCTACAACATGAGTTGTTTCCCATGAATATTTGGTTTGACTATTAATGTTGAAGGGTGGCCTGGTGGTCCTCATGATTGTCTCCTCTTACACGGAGGAAAAGGAATTCGCTGTGGCAGCGAAATCTACCTTTGCTGGGTTCCTTTTGCCAGAGCAGCAAATTTTTTGCTGTGACAACAAACTATTTGCTGTTCCAGCAATCTTGTTGGCTGCGACAGCGAATTTTTAGCTGTGGCAGCAAAAAATGTTTGCTATCCCAACAAAATTTGTTCGCTATTCTGTATATAATACTGAAAATTTGCTGGCGGAGCAAACATTTTTTGCTGCCACAGCTAAAAAATTGCTGTCGTAGCTAACACGATTGCTGTTATGGCAAATTTTTAGCTTGGTCAGCAAAAAATTTTGCTATTCTATATATAATACCTCGATTTGCTGCGTCAGCAAATTTTTTCTCTCCGTGTTTGAATTGTAGTGGATCCACTTTTCATCGCCAGTGACTATGCGGTGCAAAAAAGCCTTTCTTGTACGCTTGGCAAGCAGCATTTTACCCGTGCACAATCGGTGTTCAACCCAAGTAGAAATTACGCCTAGTCAATGGCTAGTGCCTCGTGAGTTTTTCTATACTCCTGACGAGGGCCTGACGAGGCACTTGCTAGTGGAATTCACAAGGTACTGGTCAGTTACTATTTAGTTACTCTCTAAATACTAGTCAATTACCAACAAGTTTTTGGCTAGAAAAATATAGACAAATCCAGAATTATACACAGAAGAAAGCATTTCTTTGGATCTGAGGAATTATTACATGAATAGCTTCAAGTGAATATTTCTTCCACAAAAATGAATATTTTATTCATATGGAAAAGTTGATTATTAGCTCCTGCTTTGGAATATCGCATTCGTTTGTGTCAACAAAGTATTCAGTTTTGGTAGATAAATATTCATTTGAGGTAATCTCATTCATTTGAGATAAATAAGAAGTTCTTAAATTGTACAAAATATTTTTCTATCTGTGACACGGTCTGATGTAGTCCAATGAAACCATAAAAACCGCCACTGCCATCTTCTGGCAAATAAATCTTGAAAGGGCTTCAATGATTTCTGACAAGGCTTACAAGTGTAGTAACAGGCTAGATATACTTGTAAAAAATCCTCCATAGTTTTTTGAGAGTTTCACTTGTCTAATATAATATTGTGAGTAACCGGTGAGTAACTTGCTAGTTTATCTCCACTAGAAGTTCCCTATGAAATTCCTACAGGGGCCTCATATTGACTAGACAATGCCTTGTCAGATTTCTACTTGGGAATGTCTCTCGACTCCAGTTCATACGGGACCCAATTGTCCATCTGTTTGAATCATTTCCAATGATTTCAAATGATGTGAAATGGTTGGGAATGATTCAAAAAGTCCTAATGTGAGTGCAAGTTCTTCTTGCGTTTGGCATGGATCTTTCTTCAATAATGCTCTCAATACGTTCTTTGTCTTGCACATGAAATTCGCCATTATTGAACTTTTGGAACCACTTACGACAACTTTCCTCACTCAAAACAGCATCACTGTATGCTTCTACGAGGAGTCGATGGGCCTTAGCTGCAGATTTCTATGAATCAACATTCCCCGCGAATGACGCTCATTCGGCACAAACCTTGACATTTTCACACAAAGAAAAACTATATGCTGCTGATACAAAGTCAGTAATATCTCAAGCTTATGTTGTTACTAGATGTCCAAACTCACTATATGCCGTTGTAAATCTGACAATCTCAACATAATCTTGTCGGTGCAGCCATCTTTTAACAATATGAAATGATTGCATATACACAAACCTTTCCATTATATCCAATCCCCATCCAATAATATAAAAATTTTGTCCTGCCTTATATCTAATTTCGAATAAACTTGTCACTTCTTCACGAAACGTCAAGTTGATAATGATCTCCTGTCAAGCTGTGCTATGATAAATGATTTAAACTTTCATAACACACTTCTCGTATGTTGACGAACACATTTTGAGGATTCAATAAGAGTTGAACGAATAACATGAAAAGTTGTTTTCCGTTTGTTTAATATCCTTGATTCCAACAAGCTGTGTTTCAAACAATACAACAAAATTGTAGGGAAATTTGAAGCATCGAATTCCCCAACAACACGCATATCCACTTACACAGTAAAAAGTTTCTATTTCTTTGTTCGTTGCGGATTGTGCTATTGTGTTCAGTGGTCATCGTCTTTTGTGAGGAAAACAAATCACCGGTGGAAATGTGGTCTTGTTCTTCTCTGTATTTATAAAACTACCACACGGTAAACGAGATTCTCATCTAGTGAGTTGTATTTACATTATATGTGGGTCAGATTCTTCTTTCTGTTTCGTTTTTTGTTTTCTAACAAATATTTTATGAAATAAATGGAAAATCGATAATCAAATGAAATAAATATTGACGAGCTTTCAAAGTAATCAAATTGATTTCTGTTGGAAATGTAATTCCATTCTACGATATTGTATATCCGATAAATATGAAATCAAACCTTTATTTCATGTACACAGTTATAAAGAGTGGAATGATTCTTTGAAAGATAATGTAACATTCATACACGATGAGGCTCAGCAATTTTAATGCTGGCAAGCATTGCAAGTGGTTTGATATGCAATTGACGAAATTTTTATAAGAACATCATAATTCACTATAAAAAATTCCTTCATCTTCTAAATATATGTGACACAATGTGAAAAAAGTTTTCGAAGCCCATCGTATGATTCCTGAATCACATGAATATGAACAAACTTGAGCGCATAACACTTTATAAACAAAAACAGTAGAATGTTGACTTAGGGGGGGAACTTGCTTTAGAGGCTTCACAAAATCGATTTTTTTTGGATAAATGTTTTCCTAAACTATCTAAGAATGTGTCCCTAAAATTTCAGAAGCAAATTCGAAATATTCTTGGAATTACAGAAGAAATAGTGAGCAAGCGTCGAGCAGGTTTACTAGCGGCCGAATCGCTCGGAGCACGCGCGAACATCTCGAACATCTAGGCGAAAACCAGTTTTTTGAAGATTCTGAAGGGCTACTATGGAGCTATGGAGCAGGAATCGTTGATTAGCATATTAATGCGGTAAGTTCAAGAAAACTACGGTTTTTTATGTACGAAAACTTCGACGCGCGAAATCTCGGTTTTCCATTTTTACAATTTTTCCTAATTGGCGGGAAAGATAGGGAAAAAATGAAACGTCCTATCGAAACGAGATGAAATGCAATGCATTCGGGATTAAATTCTCTTCTAGTCGAACCTAAAAAACTTTAAGAAAGTTAAGATTAACTCACTTTTTAAACAATCTACAGTGAATTTTTTTTTTCCAAAACATTGAATTCTTTTTTCAATTTGCGAAAAATTGTTGAATTCTTCACTTTTTGTTGAATTTTCTTGGTTTGACTAGAAGCTATACGATTGAGAAATGAAAATTTTTTTAGGTTCTTCGTTTCAGATGGAAATTGCGACCTGCATCTTCCCCGCCGCACGACAAATGCATACTCGAGGCGCCTCGGCGAAATGCTTGTACCAAGCATAATATGACATATATCTTAATGAAAAAATTTGAGAACACTGTTGAAATATATAACAATAAACCCTGAAAGTTTCGTTTCAATCGAATATTTCTTTCCTCCCCAAAATAATTCTCGAAGAAATCGATTTTTCGAAGCCTCTAAAGCAGGCTCCCTCTTTAAAGTAAGAACGGAATTTGTATAAGAACGGTGAGTTGTCCGCAGTTGTACTTCATTATACATACGAGCGAAGTTGACCAAATTCTGGTGAGAGTTGATATCGGAACTGAAATACAATATTCATACATTCACATCGAATGGTTTCTTCCGTATGTTCAAGGGCCGCGAGGAAAAATCTTGACCTCGCAGTAAAAAATATAAATTGACGCTTATCACGGCACAGCAGAGATAGGCAGACTCGATTGCTCTTTGTACTTGGAGTACTTTTTTCTGTCAAGTACTTTTCTATTCCCATACAATAGAGATTTTGAACTTCAAATTAGAAATCACCCAAGCAGACACAGACAAGAATTTCAGAATTCTAAAAGATATCTTCCAAAAGTACAAGAAGTCTTGAAGAATTTCCTAAACATGGAACATGAATATATTTTCTGAAAGATCTCTCGGAGGCTTCTCAAAGGTATCTTCAAGAAGAAATTAAGAAATCTGAAAGAGTTCTTCAAGATTTCTTGAAAAAATCATAAACATGTGTTGGAAGGAGCTTGAGTTTATTCACAAACAAAAATTCTAACGTGTTTTTTCCCTTCTTCCCCTGTTTGTCTTCATCGCTCTCGCACTCCTATGAAGTTTAATTCATCTCGGTCCTTGAGGTTGTGGGAATCGAACACGTTACGTTGTATTTATGCTTTAGTGACCTGAGGTATACGGACAGTTTAATTTTGATGCTTGTAATTGTCAATATGACATAGTGGAATAGTGTCAGTGGTTCACATTCTCAGGGTGAAAGTGATCTTCTGAAAAAACTGTTATTATATAAAGAAATATCAGATAAGTTAGCTGTGGATACCACAGATTCTTCTCAAATCATTTCTCTCTTCCTTATTGAGGAATAACTTCCCAGACAGCACTGAAATGTTTTGAGAACAATCACAAATATACGAAACATGCAAAAAACGTCCCAGGATATTTTGAAAACGTTAGATGTATGTTTTGGAAACGTGAAAATGCCCTAGGAAGTTTTATTTACGTTTCCGAGGGAGGTCATGGGAACATTTTACCGAACATGATTTAAAAACGTCGCATAAATGTTTTCCTTATTTCTTTCAATTATTGAAATGTTCCAAAAATATTTCAAGAACATGAAAATAATGTTTCCAGTATCTAAAAGGATGCATTAAAAAAAAAACGTTCTTAAAACATCCAGGATATGATGTTTTCAGAATCAAATCTAGGAAACCAGAAACAAGTTTCTAAAATGTTCCGAGAATTTTCGGTGCTGTCTGGGTTATTGATAAGCATAAATGAGAATTTTTCAAATTTACTTGAAGGCTGCCCTGTTGAAAAAACCCAGCTGGATTCGACCATGCTGGGTAGGACGAGTAGGAATTTGGTTACATGGTTGAACCATGGAAGGTAAAATGGGACCAACATGGTCTTACCTAGGTCCTCTACAGGTACGTCCTACTCAGCATGGTTTCACCTAGGTTAGTATTACACAGTATGGTTCCAGCTAGGTCAGCACTATCCTGCATGGTTATACCTAACTTCACCGACCTAATACCTACATAAGTCAGACCTTGTTCAATATGAACACTGATAGCAATGAGTGAATTCTCAAAATTCCATTAGTATGAAGCAGATAGGGACTTGATTATCAGTTCCTTAAGCTGTTTCCATTGACAATACAATTGTATTTGGTGATTTCCTTCGAAACCAGGTCATTGGGCCTGAGATCGGATCGTGATCGAATCGTGAGAAGAAGTGCAGCATGTTGCCCTTCAAAAATTACTCAGGTATCGCCGATATACTTGAAATTATTTGGAGCTCTGTCGGTACAACTGGAACCAGGCTAAGTCACCTGAAACCGACATGATCCTATATTTATGTTGGGCCAGCCATCATACAGTGATGCCAGATTCAACGAAATTAATTCCTCCATCACATCCATCCACGTGGAAATCCCGCACACACAGAGAAACCACCGACCAGAGAAATTTGATTGTTTACATCGTGATGGGGGGGGGGTAATCTCGTTGAATCTGACTTAACTGCCCTCATGGTCTGTAACTGGGATCGGCTGGAACCAAATTGGTCCAATTAGAACCAAGTTGGTCTCTCATTGGTTGTTGAGCCATCCATCATGGTGTGTATGATGCAACCAACTTAGTTCAGCTGGGACCAAGTTGGTCCCATATTGGTTGTTGGGCCAACCGTCGTGGTCTGTATGGTGCAACCAACTTAGTTCAGCTGGGACGAGTTGGTTCCATGTTGGACCATGCTGGGTTTTTTTCTGAGGTGTACATAAAATTGAGCGGAAAAAGTTCAGTAATTTGTAAAATGTTTGTGTCTTGGAGATTCGTTAATTCCAGCGTAGGTATTGAAAGGTTACAAAATCGTACTTTTTGCAAAATTTTAAATCTCTTGGCATGTATATAGTTGTATTCAACTAATTTCAAGTATACATATTTTTGGTAGTCACTCCATATTACTATTTTTATACCCGATTCTTGAAGGAAAGCTTGAGGATGAAAACTCTAACCGGAGGCCAGAAAAGCTGTTCACTTTGTCCACTTAAATTGATATTGTCACATTTCGATCGCTATCATTTATTTCCTCTCGACATGACCTGTTTGGATAATGTATGTTCACAACGAGCACGGGCTGAGAAAACGACTGATCGCTTTATTTGTGACATCAGGCGCGATAAGCATATATCACCTTTCGTTATCTCTCGCTTAAATGATTCAAACTAACCGAACGCCGAAAATACTTGCCAGAATCAATTATGTACAATATGCTGCATGATCGTTTATTCAATTTATTCTTTTTTAAGCTTGCCTCGAATCGACTTTTCGCGCTACTAGCTCGGATTCGCTACGGTTTTTAGTCTCACAAGATAGAACCATCACAGTGCAGAGATTGTTTTCTGTCAAGGAATAAATTTTGCCATTTCCTTCTTCTGTCCATTTAAATTAAGCAGGTCGCAACCTATTTTCATGTTTCGGCTGGAGAACACTTTTCAAGTCTTCACATTGAATCTTTTCAAGTCTCGTACCTTTGAATCTCACACAGTAACGTTTTTCATCCATATCAAATCGTTTTTGTTTTGTTATTATCATATTCTACTCACTGTTCATATAGGGTTCGATCCTTGAGCCCAGGTGTAGAAATTTTCGAAACTATCTAGGATTTAAGTATGATTTTATTCAAGTTATACATAAAATACATTGGACTATGTATAAATTATATAATATTCGCAGTGTGGATTCTTTTTATGAAATATGTATCAAGTTTTTATCGAAATTTTACACCAATTCATACAAACTAGATTCCATAGAAAAAGGTCTATATTATAAATATCGGGCATTCCTACGTTCTGAGATTACATAGGGCAACAAAAAAAAATTGTTGTCTCTGTTGTCCGAGGTTTGGTAGCTGATTTGGAGTGCTTTAGATGCGTTGAATGCGAAACGAATATCAAATTCCTCGGATCAGCTCACTTGCTCTTACCTTTTATACATAATTTTCGTATCGAATCTATATAATTGATGGATTTGATGTATAAATAATTATAAACAAACGAGCTGATCTAACAAATCTGATGTTTTTTTCTCGTATTCAGTACCCCAAAACTGCTCCCAATCAGTTCTCAAACCTCAGGCAACAAAATGGCTGTTGAGCAGTGTTATCAATCTTGTTGTGTTTTCATCGTTCTCGTCCAACCCTTAAACGAAACAATACACCCAGAAAACGGTATGCTTGAATTAAAGTGAGTGATTCTCTCTACTAGTTCCAAATATTACTACAGCTGTTGCAAGTATTATTATTTTTAGTACATGTGTAATGAACTTATTATAAGGATAATTACATGATTGCGAGAATAATTACATTGAATTAAAAGATAAAATATATTTGATTCGAGCGTACATTATGCTCATATTGAGGGGTTCTTGTGCTTGAATTAAGTATATTCTGTTTGAATCCAGTGTAATTATCCTTATAATAAGCGTATTACACATGTACCAAACAGAATAATACTTGAAACAGCTGTGGTGATATTTGGGGCTATAGCAGCAACAGAAGTTCAAAGTGTATACGAAATGGGAACGTTCGAATGTACGAATAAGATACGACACTGAGAAAAAGGTTTCCTTCTGACAAATCAACGCATTTGGTTGAGCATTTTCAAGAAGTATCATTTCATACAAATAAGACATATTGATTATAACCAAACATTGTGTTGAGTCAAGAAATTCATATTCATTAACTATAACCAAATCATTCATTTGATTCAAAGTGATTGGAGGTAATGTAAATGAATATGAATTCTTGTCAAATTCAGATCTATCGAATCATAGTCGGTATGAAGTTGACTCAAAGAAATATGTGGTGTATTCAACAACTATGTGATAAAATGAGTATTAGTAAATATTTCTTTACTCGTATCCAAATATACGATTTATTTACTGTAAACAAATCTCATTTGAGTCAACGAATCCTTTTTCTCAGTGGAGACATGATGGGAGGTCATGGAATATTCGAATGAGACTGTTTTAAATATACTTAGAACGTACATAGTACATTCGAAATGTACGAAATTCATTCGATCGATGTTCGTGCATAGCGCCTATGAAACGATCTTTTAGAATGTACATAGAACATATTTCGTATATTCTAAGAACGTTCATAATATATATTCTGGTGGTACTTGGATTGTACATTTCAAGTATACCGTTTTCTGGGAGTAGATTTATGAGTAGATTCATTTTCACGTCATGCATAGTAAATATCAAATCCCAATAATACCAACATACATGTCTATCGATCAGTAAGTTATCAGATAGCTGTGTTGATTTTCTACATGAAGAAAAATATATGTGAGATTGATTCCCATTCGCTTCGGCTCTCATCGCGACTTTAAAATCAGAATGAGATGATGACGGCGCAATCTGGTGACCATCATTGTGTTGCCTCATCGTTTCCATGCTCGAATGAAAACATTTTCTGAATTAAATATAAATTTGTATATAATTCAATATAGTTGAGACCAGAACAATTCGAAAATTTCCAAATTAAGGGTCACTTTAGTACTCTCCTTTGTGTATTGGACAATTATCGTACGTACCGTGAAAATGTCGACCGTTTTATTATCGCATCAATCCGATAAGAACACGATATGTCATACAAGAATTGGCAAGACTGAGAAAAACTCAAGCTTGTCCCAGGACTGGCACAAGGATTGGGAACAATTCTCCGTTAAGAATAAATTGAACCCATAATGTTCTATGGTTGTTCCACTGTTCCCATTGGATAGTCTCAGGTATGTTACATTTGTTCATATCTTTGGAATGGTCATTGCGCTTGGTACAAGCTTTTACATAAGCGTGGAAAACAAGCGTTGGTTAAGAACAATTAGATCGTTAAGAATAATCAATTAATTATTATCCACATGAGTGGCGCAATATATTTAATTAGTGATCGAATTCTGAGTTCACAGTGGTTAAAGACTTGTGCATAACCATCGGGCCAAGACTAGCCCAATCTCCTCCCCATGATCAGCCCCATACCTTTTTTCACGCATCAAGATACATATTGTTGATCTGAATAAGAATAAAACTTGACTCACTCTTTACAGGATTTTAAGATGTCTTCCTCATGCAGATATTTACAAGACTGAAAAAAAAACCCAAGCTTGTCCCAGTCTTGGCACATTTAATCCATCGTTTTGATAGGATTCATGTACGATATTCTGAGAGAGAAAGACGAGCTGAAATATGGATCAAATTACTCTTTGTTTCAATATCTGTGCTGAAAGAAATAATGGTTGATGCTTGGCAAATCATTCGAACCAGGCTCGACCCGAGCTTGTCGTGATCTCATTATTCCCAAGTTTGGTTAATCGTTCAGGAGCAGTCTTGGTAGGTCTTGTGATAGGTTTGGTACATGGTTGGGCTATTGGTCCATACACACATGGGATGATTAATGATTTCCCGATAGAATTTCAACAAAACGTGCCCGAGTAGAAATTCATATTGGGTGTTCGATCAGGACCAGGTCTGGAAAACCTCATCTCAAATCAGGCCCTGATATGGAATGTAACGCACCGTTGTATCAGAGCCCGATGTAATGAACTATGATAGGGCATGCCAAATTACAAACCTAGCAGGGCCAGATCTGGTTAACCCTAACCAGGCATGCCAAATCATGGCCTCACCGGGATCAGATCAGGTGTGCCAAAATAAGGTGAGCCCTATCAGTGTCCGATCGGGCCCATAATGAACATAAGGCTGGCCATACAATTTTTCTGCTCGGGGGAGTACCAAATTTTCCTATGAAGGATGCAGCTTTGAGACGTTTTGAGCAAGATTTTCCTAGGAAAATTTCAACGGTATTCAAACATTGAAGTCCTTGCCAAATCCCGGATAGAATCAAGATTAAGTTAATCAAGTTGAAGAAATGAATTTCTAGTTGAGACAAATTGATTGTCAAATGTCAGTAAACAATTCAAAATACTTGCAGGCAATTGTTACCTTCTCCCTTAAATTCTTATCCAAATAGAGTGTTTAATTAACTATACCACCTTGTGGTGTACCAATAATAGTTACCCTGGTCTGACTCTCCCAACGAGTTTGAATATTTACTTCGTTCATTCTTCCACCTCTCTTATCAGGAGTTGAAAATAATACTTTGCTTTCACATACTTGAGAAAGGTGAGAATAGAGTGTTTGCCACTATTGTTGTTACCATTGTGTTAGTTGTGATAAGGATGAAAAGAAAGAAGGTAAGGTAATGGACGCGAATCTCAAGTTTGCTCAACGGAGGATAATCGAGCCAAGGTACTTGTCACGACAAATATTTGATTCCTCTTGGGTGTTCATAGTTTGGAGCAACATCAGCTTCATCTTCCTCGGTTGGCTTTATACATTCATTGGCTTTTCATTAGTTCATTCTTTCCACGGACTCCCATAAACTTCATCTGCAACTCAGAAGTGAGATTATTTCGTAGCAGATCGTATGGAGTTCTTTACTTATTTCGTGATATTTATTGTCGAAGATTTTGAATATACAAGAATACAAGTATGTATACAAATGGGAACTTTTTTTTGATTGATTGACATTGACGTTTCGTGTTCAATTTTTCATTCTGTTCTTCAAAATTTGAAGATATGCATGAATTCATGAATGCATTCGTGGATGAATTGATTTACGTTCCGTATTTCCAGTCATTGAAATGTGAAAACATGATATATACAAACTTTCAGGAGAAAAGTTTCTTGTGAGGAAGAATTATGTATTTCTCTTTGGTACGTTCGCGTTGGAATATCTTCAGTAAGTAACGTATCTACATAATCCGTCGCGAAATCAGAATAAAGAGAAACTCATGAGAGGGAGAAAATGAAGCGTTATAGTATGATGTTATTTCAGGGTGTCGATGATTATCGCGGGGAATGGTTGTTGTCATTGTTCTCGCTTGATGCCTGTCGGTTTGAATTTTTCACATGCATTTCATTGAGAATGCCTGGAATAATCATGTACCCTTGTTACTTGCGCATACGAATGAGTCAAGGCGCATGAAAAAGCAGTTTCATCGTATACTATCGTAGTTGCTAGAGTATGAAAGTTTTCATGCTTTATGTAAATGTTTGGACGATATCCAAGCCTTCAACTCTTATTTCAAAATGCTCATTTTATGAGGTTTCCTAGGTCTTAGCGATTCGATGCATCTTTTCGAAATCTCGTTGTAAAGTGAAGCTCTCGACTCTTCGAGTATCGAATCGACGAAAAAGATACCCCTGCGAATCAGTCATCACATAAACTACGATTTTCTTTTGCAGTTTAATACACGATAGAGAATGAGGCTTTCAAAAGATCAGGTAAATCATGTCCATCTCATGGGATATTCAAAAAGCAGGTTGATTTTGAATAGAATATTTTATCGTACATGAATTGTATTTCAAAAGATTACTTTGTAATTCTATTTCACAAGCATTCTGAACTTGTTCGTACGTGAGTTCAAGTTCGTCCTTGTAAGTCTTGATACTTATCGAACTCTTAGTTTTTGTTTGGTCGAAAACTTTATAGTAGGGCCTCTTGCGTCTGATGGATTTGGCACTCCCTCCATAAAGAATACATTAACCAAAGTAAAAAAGTTACGTGGAATTTTTATGGATTCGGTTCATAATAGATGAACGCTTAGAAGAATTCCCACAATATCTTATAAAATTTTCATCAAATGATTCAACGGTTCGGTCTTTCGATTCAATCCACAGATCGGTACATTCGATACATCATACATTCGATACATAGTGTGGATTTTAGATTTAGAATTTTATATCGTATCATGTATATTCAATTCTATTTCAAATTCAACGAATCGAGGGACGAGAAAACAAAGTCCGAATGTGGCGAACGATCACATTCATCCGGGTCGCAAAATTGGCAATGACTGCCACGGGGAGAGATCAGGTTGAGAGAGGGAGGAATGAAGAAGGAGATCAGGGAGAAGAGGATGTAAAATGAAGAACCACGTGATACGAGCGTGACTTCGAGCTATCTGGAATCAGGCTAATTTAGCGATTGACCCGATGCCAAAACACTGGCCTACCTCTACCGTATGCCAATAAAGAAATAAACCACATGCGCTGAACTAAATTATGCATACATGCGAAATATCTGGAGAATTAAGTACCCGGCAGATAAGTTTTTATCGCGAAAAAAAATGAATTTCTCTCCACTTTTCACTCTCCATACTCGGTACATGGTCATTTGAATTTCAAATCTATATTGGAATAGGTAGTTAATTCCAGAAAAAATCCCTATAAATTCAATTTTCAGAGAAATATCGTTGAATTTGAGAAACCCCATTTTCCTTGATGAATAGGTATACGAATCGGTGTCATATTTTCAATGAAAAGATTACACTGACCCGGTCCGATCTATGGTCTTTTGAATTCACCACAGTTGCATAACAGATTTCTTTCAGGATATACTCCTTTTGTTTCTCTTTTTCTAAGAATACAGAGGGAACAGAAGTGACGCGCATATAGAAACCAGAACACAAACATTTCCAAAGAGGGAAAATGAGTGACAAAGGAGAAGAAAAAGTGTAACCAGAAAAAAGAATGAAAAGAAGCAAGAAACGTCGCTTAACAATCATGGTAGAAAACGTACAAAGTAATTATCCCAAGAAACGCGAGTCTCTCAAGAGCCTAGTCCGATCCCAAAGCTGAACAGGCAGACTCCCTTGATGGTTCTGACTTTAACTTCTATACTAAGATGATAGAAGTTCGTTCTTTCTTTTTCATCACTCGGCTTTCTTTTCTTTCACTAAAAATGAATCATTCCCGTTTATTTACCACATTCGGCCGACTTTTGTACATTTTCTTCCGCTTGTTTCCGTTCCTTGTGTTCCTCATCAATTCCAGAGTTTGTTCTTCTGTACCACTGAATGTATCGTTTTACCTGCCTGGTACGATTTGCCGCCAGCTCTTAGAAACCCTATTCTGGAAAGATTCGACCGCAATAGTCGACTGATAGTCGACAGTTCTTTTCGAGGAATGTGTTCAATCTTTCTCAACTACCCATGATATTTGAGAAAAAAATTATTGAATTAAATTGAAATGGAAGTCCCTGCAGGGCAACTGATGCGTAGTTTCGTTTTGATCTGCTATATATCAACAAATTGCGTGCAATGAAAATTCCGTGAATAACCCTCCTGTGTTATCGGTTAATTGCCTGATGAATGTAAATATCCTCTTACGAAACCTTCACAAAATCGATTGAAAATTCGTATCCCATGAATGAATCAATGGAAAAAATAATCAGAGTCCTCTTATATGCTACTGTGTCCAAAAAGTGAGGTGACATTTGAATTTAAACTCCGTGCGCAAATGTATTTGGAGATGTGTTCTCACCCAAGCAGCAACAGAATTTCAAAGTATATATGAAGTAGAAATGTTCGTAGAATGTACGGATGAGATACGAAGAACATATAATGAATGTTCATAGAATGTTCGAATGAGACTGTTTTAAATATACTTAGAACGTTCACAGTACATTCGAAATCTACGATATATATTCAATCGACGTTTAATCAACGTGCTGTCGTATATTCGGTTACATACGTTCGATAAATATGCATAGCACCTATAGAACGGTCTCATTCGAATGTGCATAGAACATAATTCGAATATTCGAAGAACGTTCATAGTATACTCTGGTGCTGCTTGGGTATTTTGAGGTTATAGTCAGACCCCAAGTAACACCAATGTGCGTAAAATATTCTCCGAACGTTCCTAGAATATTTAAACGTCCTGCAAACATTCTCAGAACGTTTGACGAAGATTGTGTGTTACTGGGGGCTGTCTTTGATATCCGTGCCAAAGGTCACATCAAAATATCCATCAGTGTTTCAGATACGCTTCGTTTTGTAAGCCGCTGGAAGTGAATTTTTCGATTTTTATAATGTCTGTATTTGTTGAACAAAGAATTTGTATCAAACTTTGTTTGCGACATGAATTTTCTGCTGCTGATTCTCAAGCAGCACCAGAATATACTATGAACGTTCTTCGAATATTCAGAATATGTTCTATGCACAATCCAATGGGACCGTTTCATAGGTGTTATGCACATTCATCGAACGTATGTAATCGAATATAAGATGGTTCGTCAATCGAACGTCGATTGAATGGATATCCCTGGTAGAAATTCCACTAGTAATTCGCTAGTTGTAACACTTGCCCTCCCGAAAAACTAGAGTTCCAATTCAGTATTTTTTCAGTTCGATCACCAACTTATAAGTGTTCTTATATATATATATATATTATATATATAAATATTACATTATACATTATATAGATAAATATACATATGAGGTCTCTAGTTTTTCACGAGGAGAAGTGTTACAACTCGTGAGTTACTAGACAAGTTTCTACCAGGAATCGTACATTTCGAATGTACTATGTTCATCCTGAGTATAATTAAAACAGTCTCATTCGAACATTCTATGAACATTCATTATATGTTCTTCGTATCTCATCCGTACATTCTACGAACGTTTCTACTTCGTATATACTTTGAAATTCTGTTGCTGCTTGGGACTGAATTTCTTGGAAAAACATTGTCGCGTTGAAGTGTGTAAAACAATGCTTTCTGACTATCAGGACAAGATGAAACGCATTATTACGGGAGATGAGACGTATATTCACCCTTACGACCCGGAATCAACCGATTAATCAAGTGAATATCGCGCTGAAGGTGAAGCAGAACCAAAAAAAACCGCACCAAAGTCGCTCAACATCAAGGTTATGTTGACAGTTTCCTTCGACTCTCGTGGTGTTGTGCATTTTGAGTTCCTTCCGCCGGGTCAAACTGTCAACAAATACACTTCCGATACATTCATAGGAAATATTTCACAGTAAATTTCCGGACAAGTTCGGAAAATTCCTAACGCATGTATGTGTTAATCACTTCACATGAATACATAGGAATTTCCCGACAGAAATTTTCACAGTGTAGAACATCATCCAATCCACTCTTTACCTCCTTCCCTCCCAAGGTTTGAATGTCAGCAAATTTCTCACAGTATGGAATCGAATGCTCATACTATCCTCTTACATTTTCTTCCTAATCTGGAATATATATACCTCTCTATTATCTAAACTATACCTGTCCTGACTCGTACTGACAAAGTTAAGCCGCTTTTCGGGTTAAATCGTATAAGAGCCGGCTGCGCTCTTGTAGCATTAGCACTAGAGCATTAGACTCATGCACAGGCCGAATGCAAGCTGGACCTTATTTTACCCGAGGACTTCGTCATCATTATCATCGAGAACGTACTTGCGAGACCATTGCGGAAAATTACGCGCACCGCAAAGCCGTCTTTGTACCATTTCATCTTGGTTATATCTTTTTCTGTGACATCGGATTCCCTGTTATACTATATACTACTAATTACTTCCACTTTCAACAAACTACCAGTTCCACCTCTGTTGCTCCGTATCCTCCGTATTCTCTCATTTTACTCAATTTGCATTCAAAGATCGAATCATTTAAGTTTCTCTCGTGAAATGACTTGTGCACGCATATATTTAACTTTATCTCATTCATTGGAGAAAACTCTTGGTTAAGATTCTAATTAAGTTCACACGTTGTACGTTGAGTATATGCATCCGGATCAATCCTCGAATGACAATGTTTCTGAAGAATATGGCAGAGTTTGAGAGTCGATATTTGGCTCTATTTCATAAGTGTCATTGAATATCAATAAATGAGGGATGGAAGAAATTCTTATGGAACATTTCAAATCTAGTGTCGAATGAAAAAAAGTTTGCTTGTGGATCATAAAAACAAACATCGTATGCAAAGTTTATATTTTCAATGATTTCTCGCTCATAAGAATAACTCTAATTTACATTAAAACCACCAATTCTCTTTGTCAGAAGTCTTTTTTTTCTCTCGAATGAAATAAAATGCGGTGGTCGACGTTATAAAAAGCTCATGCTTGTTTGGCTTTCTCTTGGCCTGTACCAGGCTTGAACGGATGAAATTGTTTCGTTCTTTCAGGGTGTTTCGCACGTACGAGTATGCTCATGGACACGAGTATGGATGTATGGATGCGGACGTGTGTGTTTATTTGTTCATTCATTCATTCTTTCCAGACCTGGTATTTGTGTGTTAATACATCTATTTTTGAGAGTTCTATTGCATCTCTACGTGTACCTTTACTCTTCATTATTCACGAATGGATCGTTGTTCTGGTGCTTATAGTCGAAATGGCCCGTTCCAACAATGATGACTTCTATTTATGAGGCATGAATTGTAAAAACAACTAACAATTGTCGTATCGCGCCCTCAGTGTTTTCTTCAACGTAATTTCTCGACCGTGGGAGAGTTGTATCTCGTTAGATGCGATAGAGAATTCTAATTCAATAATAATTTCATCAAGTTCCATCTATAAAATATATTTGCATTCAATAGTGTGGTGTATGAAGGGTCCATTAATATGAGGAAAACTCTTGACGTGATTTCGTCTTTTGATTTTAAATAAGTCCAGAAAAATGAAACCGATCAACAGACATTCTGTTATCTGAGGTTTGAGAATTGATTCGGAGTAATTTTGAAGTACTGAAAAGAAAATTATATCACATTCACTATATATTGACCCTCCACTATAAAAAAAAACCTGGAAATTTACTGAATAATGGTACTGGAAAACTTCAGTACATTCACAAAATTCCACTGAAGATGCTGAAATATTCCTGAAAATATATTGAATTTTTTCCAATATACTGGTTAATAACTGCCAGTAAAATACTGAAATTTCCAAGTGAAAATGTTTTGCAGCTCGCTGTTATAGCTTCTGAAATATGAAATTTATCAATCATATAGATCGCTTAACTTTGAAGATCGTATTCCATCTCTCGAAATATTTCATATCGCATGATTCACTATCGGATAAAATTGTGTTCAGAAGAATTTCCTGAATCAAGTTGCATTCGACATTTGCAACGTTGCATATTTGCTCCAGTTACTTTTGTCAACATACGCTATTATTCACGCAAAGAATGATGGTAGATTCTGTAGAAACAATTTTTTTTCAAAAAATAAAAATGTATCTTATGATTAAAAAAATATATAAATATTCTTCGAGGTTGGAGTTATGTCATGAATAGAGGATTATTGTAACAATGGAATATGAATTGTGATACACGGCTGACTTCAAAATCGATGGAATTTCGAATCAAATATACACTGCTAATTAGATTCTTAAAAATATAATTTCACGCCACTAATTAGATTCTCAAGAATTTTTAATATTTTGTGGTGCGTTGAGGAACTCTCGTGTAAATTTACACACCAATATCATTCCATAAATATCGTATTTATAATGTATATACCGCTGTGGAATAGATAAGTTATTAAATGTACCATTTCGAATTTTAGTATTCTCTAACTTTGAATTGTAATCAACGATAGTGAGTTTCAAGTGAATAACTTGGGGAAAATGTTCACTTTCAAGAGTTTCATCTCTCAAAAACGGTTTCGAATGGAATTATAATCTACCAGTTTTATTCCATTTACAGAACTGGTTAATGATATATGTGTAACATGATTAGTATTTTGAAGTTGAAATTCCACTCCTGCAGTGACATGAAATTATATATTTTGTTGCAGAAGAACATTACATGAAAATATCGGTTTTTTTCACAAAACAGCTCATACTCGTGTGAAATCTCACCTCTGTCGTGTATAGTAGATAACGTTTGATGAACGTAGAACCTGATTTTTGATATTTTAATGAGACTTATATGTTTTGATAATTATAGTTGGTATTTTTTAACGTCAGAATCATTCATTCCAAAAAGTGGATAGAAGAATGCTTTGTCATGCACGTGCGTGGATTTTCTTGGAAACAGCCTTTGATAAATTCGCTAGATATACACAGAGGATAATTTGTTATAAAATTTACTATAGGATTATAACAGTGCGGAACAAACTAGCTTTTCAACAGGCTTTGTTATGAACCATTATGAATTTCATGGAAATCCTATCACGCTTTCATAGTAAAGTTGATCAGAGGGGATGTTCCTCGGTTACTATACATCGTAGAGAATCCAGAATTCACTATAATTTCTCTTTGTCATCTCAACAATAACATAATTTACAGCTCAAGTTTTCTGAATTTGATTTTTGTGATATACTCGAAAATATTCTTGAACTCTCATTGCCGTGTGAACATCACTTTTCAGTATTTGAATCGATCGACACGTTTTTTTTTTAGCTTGAAGGAACAAAAATTACATTCAAATGCTAAAAAAACGTGAAACAAAGGGATTCAGATTATCAAAGCTCTACTGCATATACAAATATTGAAATCAATATGGGTCAATAACGTGCAGTCTAGACCTGCCACAGTCGAAGCCATGATTGCCTCAATAAATGTTTTTAAAACCAACGGTTGACAGAAATTATATAAAGATGTAGAATAAAAAGTATGCAGAATATTTGATAATGCCAATACTACGAGACAAACAATTATTTTTCGAGACAAGAGCGAAACAGAGACGAGATTACAAAACCTGAGACTGAATCGAAATCGAGATCGAGAACCGGTCAGTCTCGGCCAGACGAGACGAGACCGAAACATTAACCAACACAATTTTCAAAAATTTCAAATCTTGACACGATCTTCAACGTGTTATAAAACCTTTCTGGGAAATATCACATTTCAGAGATATCATTTCCATGAAAATATTGGGATAAACACAAGGAAAAGGGATAGAACAAAAATACGGTAGGCAACTAATTAGCGCAACGAACACTTGGGAACAGTGGAATCAAATATATAAAAGTCTCAGGGAGTTGCACGCGGAGAGAATATGAAATCAAATCCTTGGATGTTTGTTGAATCATTTGATGTTACATGATCTTTTTGAGCTACATTCATTACAGCTACAAAGTTACTGTTATTCACTCGGAAAGTGATAAACAACATAATCCGTACGTATACCATTGCGTGTAGCTTATTACACTTTTTCACGGATAAACATTACCGTTCCACGCAGAATATTGCCGAATTAACATTTTACTGGAACAGAGAGCATATTAATCCTACATTCCAATATTATCTACTCGTATTAACGAGTAGGGCGGACTCCATAATTTGAGAGATAAACAACGAGGTTACCATTAAGTCTGAAAACCTTGATATTCACATGAGGAAATCGAAGTTCTTGTGAGAGATTGAAGACGAGATAAGTGTAATATCCCCAACTTTCTCTTTCAACTGTCACGTAAACACCTAACATCAAAATCTGATAAGCTTTCAAAGCGTAGGCGGTAAAACCTGACTCCGAAATGAAGTAATTTAGTATGAAATTTTGTTACGACGTCCATTCAGCGATTAGCTATATCCTTACGGTGGAATATTATGAATCATCCCGGTACAATATAAATTTATTGTAAAATTCAGCTCTATAAATATATACATACATCGTACAAGGTTGGATCTAAACCCGATAATGATAATAGTAATGATTATAATCCTTTGTGTGGCGGTAACCGGTGTACGCTACAAGTGTGACCAAATTTCCCTACGCCTTTCCCGGTTTGTTAGGATCTGTGTATATACGTTTGGAATAGATTGGCCCGCAGAATGTTGTGAAAGCGTTGAACTTCCGGTCGATACGCGAAAGCGAGCGGGCTCAGAGTAATTCTGATTCCGGGGTGTTGTACCGCCGGCGAATACAACATCCGTGTAACTCGTGTTCACGTACCTTCGTAACACCCCCAGCTGCACCAGTTATTGCTACGTTGATATATGTTTATCGCGATAGAACTAAGCGGCATTTGGTAATTGTATCGAACGAGTTATTGTGTTATAATTCATCGGAATTCCAAAGTAACGTACAAAGGAGAAAATATTTTTACCATCGATAACAAGGAGCAATGCTTAAAGTTAAGAACTCCGTTCGAGGTGTACAAGGCGCGGGAGATTTTTCATACTTCGCTGATTAACTGAACAGGGATATGTGGAATTAATTCTCAATTTTCTTCATGTTTTTCGATTTGAGGATAAAAGAAATGTTACATCTTCCTGCAACACAATTCAAATAATCATTTCTTTTCATAATGCAACGACAATAATAAAAGTTCAATCGATAAAAGAGTATCAAATTGTGTAGGAATATATAAGATAATTGCAATGATAATTTCTTATGAATATATAAACTTTAAATCGATTTTGATCCTCTTCAATACATTCCTCTCTTTTACCATTTTGCCCTTTTCTCAGTCTGCATCGATGTGACGCGTTGCAGTAGTATATTGAAGGTGACGCCGCATATCCCAAAGGAGGTGAACGCATTGTACGTTATGAATGAAACATGATACACAGTACCCTTGTCTGACTCACCTTCTAATTACACTCTTACTTCATTCACTTCGAATGGCTATGACCATTGGGTATCATTATAGAATATATAAATAATATTTTCTTTTCATACTCCTTCTAGAATTCTTCTCCTCACGTTGAGTTTAAATTATTGAAAATGTCTCCTTTGGTGATCAAATGAATTCATTTTAATACTCTCATCCATAACGACTCAGTTTCTCATTTGGATCACAACTTCTTCAATCCTGTAATATCATATCTCCCAATTCATATGTTTTATTTTAGAATTCTAAGATACGTACGCGTGATTTATTGTTTGGCGGTTCGTTGAGGGGCTGTAAACGCTTAGAACTTGGGTGATTTTTCGGAATTTTTTGAAAAAAAGTATTCCATCGAATGTTCTGAAACTTTGAGGATATATTCACTTATAACTAAACTTTATTATATAATTTTTTGGTACAAAAATATCGAAATACGAGCGACTTATGCGCTGCCTTCGGGGGCGTAAAAAAAAAGTTCCCCAACTGCTGCCACCATACCGGTCGCTTAAGTGGCTGAAATGAAAAACAAACAGAAATGAAGTTAAACTAGAATGTATACTCCGTACGGTGAACCAGGATTTTTGAAAAATATCAAAATCTGACAAAATGGCAGTGTTTTGAGAAAAAAACTATGTTTTTTTGCCTAAAAAACGGTCGTTTGTCCGATGTCAAATCGACAATTAATATTCAATCTAAAAGATCGTGGTTAACCGGAGAAAAAATACACCCGTGAACACTCAGTTGGAATTTCAAGTCAATCGGTTGATTGCTCTTCGAGTTATGATGGCAGCAAATTTGAAAAATCCCATTTCGAGAAAAACTCGTTTAAAGATTTCACTATCGATTCACACTTCGGGACACTTTCTATTAATATTTCAAACAAAATGTGGGGATTTTAACTAAATTAAAGTACATTTCATGTCAATTGCAGTAAATTATACTCCAAAATTGTCTCTGTCACAAATTTCATTCCAAATTGTGGTAACTACAACAAGTAATTTTTTTGCGTGTAAATTTGAGAGGCAACCATTCGCTCTTTAGCAGGCTGGCATTCGGATAATATTCGAGATACGGCGTTGGAATTTTGACAGGATATTCTCAAGGGTACGAACTATTGAAAAAGGTAGAAAAAATCGATTTTTTCAAAGTGTCACAGTGGTATAGCCTCTTAATATATCCAATCCGCCTGGCTCATAAAATTTTCAGCAGAATGATGGATTTTGAAAACATTTTATATAATATTTGAACTTTGAGTACTGATTTCAATAACTTTCCTAGCAGGAAAAAATTCGTTGATGGATTGTAAACAAATTAATTGGATTAAAAAATTGTTCATTCCTTCTACTCCTTCTAAGAATACGCTGCATTGTGAGTTTTTCTTTACTCCAATGATAGATTCAATCCCGTGATCCATGAGGAACTGTTTTTCATTAGAACTTTTCCACAATTTTAGAAACAAAAAATATTTTACCGGGGGAAGGGTATAGCCGGATAAGGGGTCGTCCATAAATTACGTAAGACGTTTAAGGGGGGTTCATGGAATTCTTACCAGATCTTACAAGGGGGGAGGGGGAGGGGTTGCACCAAAATCTTACGTGAGATGGATGTAACTAAATATTAAGAAATTCAATTTCGACTGATTTCGAAAAACACATATTTCCTTCAACTTTTTCAAAGATTTTACAAAGATGATGTTCTGTAATTAAGTATCCTTGGATAGTCAATTTTAGTAAGTTAATAATCATCAATGTTATACCATAATTGAGTCATTTATAATTTCTGTACACTTCTGTATTATTTTACCTTACCACATGGGGGAGGGGGAGGGGTTTAATGAAATCTTACGATGTCTTACAAGGGGGAGGGAGGGGGGTGAAAAAATGCCAAAATTGTCTTACGTAATTTATGGACGGCCCCTAAAGCAGTGATATCTACTCCCGCATAAATTTGGCTGAGATTCATGGCATAAGTAGGGAACTACACTGTAAAAAATTGACGGTGTAGGCAAAAATTCACACCAAATAATGTTTTTTTAACACCACACGGTGTTGTTCTGACACCATAAAGTGTCATTCTAACACCGTTTGGTGTTATTTTGACACCGATTTTGGGGTGGACTTCTATAGAATCCGCGTGGTGTTGATTCTGTGTTAATTCTGACACCGTTTTGACACTGCTTTTTTTTACAGTGTATGAAATTATGAAATCTTGTAAATGCACTGTAAAATATTTGTATGGGAAATTTCACGTACATAAATGTGAAGTAATTACCACATACATGGACAGGAAATTATCTGTAAATTTGGGGAAAAATCCTCTAAATTTACAGTAAAAATCCTATAGAAACAGGAATTTTAATATATTTTCATGTGAAAATTTCTACGCATAGGTATTGGAAAATCCCGAATATTTTTTCCAGTGTACCAATTTCAAATTCGATCAAGTTTGGGAGTTATGGAGGGGAAAAGGAAAAATATCAAAATGGTTTTTGTTAGATACGGCTTAACCGATTTTTCTGGGGAAAATATATGCACTCTTAAAAAAATTTGTCAATTTAACACACAAAATTTGGAAGCAATTAACACATCCCAGGTATGCTCCGACAAACGTACTGTGCTTTGGTGCCAAGTTTGAGTCGATGCTAATCAACATCGAGCCTAGCTTGGTTGCTAACATTGGCACCAAACTAGATTAATATCTGGGATGATCACAATGTTCAATGCTTGGCATCCGAGCTTGATTCAATATTAAAATTCGATATTGGTTCTATGCTTGTAATAAAAAAATATCAAACTAGGTCAATGTTTGGGATGATAATAACGTTCTCTGCTAAGCGTTCAGCTTTCACATATTTCGGAAATCCAACACGGCAAAATATGCTTGGTCCTAGCATCGATGTTCAAGACGCTATCAGGTTTTGGTCAGCTGTGACGGTCTACACGGAAAGAATAATTTAGCTGCATCACCTAAGTGGTTAGCACGGACATGGACAGCCATAAAATTAGCTCCTGCAGCTAAATTTTAGCTGTTATAGCAAACAAATTTGCATTTGTAGCTAATTTATTTGCGGTAGTAGCTAAAATTTAGCTGCGGGAGCTAATTTAATGGCTGTCCATGTCCGTGCTAACCACTTAGGTGCTGCAGCTAAATTATTCTTTTCGTGTAAGCATTGGTCAAGGCTTGGTTGACGAAACTTAAATCAAACACGACAAAATATGCTTGATCCTAACATTGGTGTCCAAGACTCCATCAACGCTTAGTCAGCTATGACAGGCCACGCGTCGGCCAAGGCTAGACTAACCAGACTTGGCATACCAAGCTTACCGCCGATCATGGTGCAATTGTCAGTCTTGGCATTACAAGCCTGGGATGTATTTGTGTTTGCAATTCACTATAAATTTTATAAGAATTCAAATAAGATTTGCTATAGAAATCATTTCAAGGTACAAGGAAAAAAATGTCCATGTAAAAATTACATAAAAAGTGAAGTAACGATTACGATGTGGATCTCGTATAGAATCCACTACACAGTCCTGTTGGATTCACATTGTTATCATAGTTACTTCACAGCAACGCCACTAATATAACATTAGTTCCAATGTAAATTTCACTCCAATTGCATTTATGTGAGCAATTATGTTGGAATCACAACAATTTTCCGTGTGATATTGAGTTTCAATTCCAATAACAGTGTGGGGAATCTAATACAAAAATATGTTATATTAATTACTTCCAAACTTTTGTATTAGAATTGACACAAATATTCTGAGATTTGCGACGGAAATTTTCAACAGTGTGTTTTTGGAGGCGATAGAGCGATTTTCCATGAAGAATTTCATAAATGAACAAATTCTAATCACCGGAAGCGCATAAAAAAGATTTGTCAATTTTTTGACAATTTTTTCCAACAGGATGTTTCCGAGATACCCTCACCAACCATATTTTTCATCGAGGAGGTATCCTGGTATAGAACATCAAAAACAAGCATTTTTTGTGCATCTAAAAAGAACTATTCAACTTATATTTTTGCAATTTGCAACATTTATTGTTCACATATTGAAGAGTTCAAAGCAATTTTTCGGTGCAATTATATATGAAGGTTTGAGCGAGGGACTACAACGAATATGAGAGTGTTTCCAAAAATTTACAAGTACAATATCAGTTGGTTCAAATAACACAACGTGAATACCTTGTTAATCACGGATTATTTATGTTAGTGAATAAAACTATTCTTTCAGTTAAAGATACTAGCTGAATGATTGCTGTAACTACTTTCGTGCATAATTAAAAATCATCTGCGTTCGTGGTATTCTCTTTTTCCAAAATAAAAACCTCACAAAACTGAATATTCATGTTTCATCCAAAGGAACGCGATTGCAGGCGTTTTAGAGGATCAGTGATGGTTCTTTACCGGCATTTAAGGATCATCAACAGCCCATTAAAACGCCAGTAATCATCATTCATAGAAACATAAATGTCAAAACAAATCCAATCCTTCTAAATTCAAAAAACAGAGAATTTCATGATCTCGCGGATGAGAAACGATAGTCTACCGCTCATAAAACTCATTTGCTTGACTCGCAAGATTCTGATTGTAATTCACGTATCTGCACGAAGGTAAATCATAAAAATCTCATTTCGAGCTTTACGATGATAAATCACATATCTCATCGCATGCTGATAATAATCCAATTAATTCCTATCAGAAGAATTGACAGAATTTTACAGGATGATAGTAATTAAAATCCTTAATCGATATCCATAAAACTGATTTATGATATGAATTGGTTATTGAAATGTTATGTTATCGGAGTGTTGCATGAACATCGTACAAAGGTTACGTACAATACATGCTTCTCCAAATTTTTAGAAAGTTCAGGAAAAAAAATTGAAATTATCTTTGTATAAAATAATCGTTGAAAAAAAATATTCAGAAATATTTTGATTTTGATTATCTGAGGCTCTATGATGGGATTTATAATCATTCCATGAACAGAATTCAATTCAAAAATACACAATCGCCATTTAACCAATCGATATCCAACCTTTCCAACACGGAGCAACTTCATTGAGAAGTTTGCATCACAGATACTGTATCCGACATTCACATTGAAGATCAATACGCAAACTTATGTGTTCGGCTTTGAATCAATATTCAACATTGATTTTGAACTCACCGTTTCCAACATAAAAATTTTAATCATCCTGCAAATTTTCTACTCTTCATTTAAGTAATCCCACTGAGAATTGAACATTTTTTCTCTTCTCATTCAATCTTGATTAATAATCCGCAGTGCTGTCTGTTACTCTGCCCATCTATATATCCTTTCATCTGTCCGTGAACAGAATTCATAGACAGGATACCTCTAGACCTAATGGATCAAATTCATTTAAATCTTCATGGAATATTAATGCAATCAAAATCATATTAAATTTCATCTTAATCTGATTACTTTCAATTTTTGCTCATTAGAAATATTGATTTGAGAGCAAATTCGTCTTGTTATTGTGTTTGTCAAGAATTATTGATATTATTATTTAAAACAAAATACCATTTCCAGTACGCAAATATAGTTATATAAAAATAATACACAGAAAAATTTTATGAATGTATTCATTGTTCACTGACCGTTATGATTTCATTGAATCATCTTGTGCGTGTAAGAAATAAAACGTGTATAAAAGTCTTAAGAATTTCTCAAGAGTTCTCTTCAAGAAGTCTTGATCAATTTTTATAGGAAACGTATGAGATTTCTCAAGTTTCTCCTCCATTTCAAGTGGGGTATCACATCTATCAAAATACATTACTGTCATCCTTCTGAACAAAAAATACCCCTGAATGAACCGTTTTTGTATGAGATCCGGGGAATACAACTATGTCGGGCGACGGCTAGGGAATGTTTGAAAATGACGAGGAGAGGTCGGTAGCGGTAACTATACATCAACCTTATATCGTGACTGAGAGGGTGACCGGCATGTGGACTCCTTGCGTGAAATTAATGTTGATGGAATCGTGGTTAACTTCATGACAGTCGTCGTACATGAATTATACGTGAAGTTGAAGTTGAATATTTCATGTAAAAAGTGTTGAATCGATGTAGATTAGGGGTCGATAAAGACGTTATGGAGGATTCGAGCTTTCAAATGAAACGCATAGATTCAAAACTGCTCTGGGGGGAAAAATGTTCAAAATTCTGTATAATGTATATATTATTATGTATAAAATGTATTCAACTATATATAAATTATATATAATTTTGAAAAATTGTCCAATCAAGCGCTAAACGAGTTCGAAATGATTATCTGAAAATTCTAAGAACTCATTGAAAACTTTGCCTAGATTATTGAAGTGATTCCTACATAACTTGGAAGAATCATTGAATTCATAAGATTTTGTAGCAATGATATAGTATTAACGTAACATATCTTGATGAATCAAAAAATAATCATACATTTCAGAAAAGTATTAACTGATCTTCAGCTAAACATAACTGAGAAAAAAATACTGGAGAATTTGTCCATACAAAGTGATACTTCCATGTTTGATTATGAATTCCCAATACGGAAATTAAAACTCTCACACTGAGAAAACTGTTTAGCTGTCATAACTACAATTTAGTCAGATACGACATCAAATAACACAAAATTTCTTGTCTCAAGAAAATATTATTTCCTTTGACTGACAATTTTCGTTAAAACAACCAATATTTCAGGTCAGGTAACTCAATTTTTTGATGTCATATCAAAATGATGTAACTTAGATATATACATCACAAAATATTTCAAACCTTTTGTTTTCATGTTTTTGCATTAACCGAATGAATCAGTAAATTACCCTCTCTACATTTCCATGAACAAATAATGATACTTATTCAATCTTCTGGCCATTTATTATTCCATTGAAGTGAGATATTCTATCTTCATACGTGAACATTCGATAGAATAAAACTTGAATCCACACAAAAATGTTCGAAGACGAATTCTCTTACCTCAAAAGGAGTTCAACAAGAGCCCTCCGGACGGATTCCTTGTAAGAGTATAAACGGACACACAGAATCAACCCTTGATATGATCATTATAATTTCTCTATGGAACTAAAACGATCGAGCACAGGGTATATTCCAAGGAAATTTGAGAACTAACCGAAACGGTGGACACTCGATTTCTGAAAAAAAGAAAACATTTATGTGACAAGTATTTCTTGAATTATTTAATACTCCTTTGATTTTACTTTGGGCATAAAGTCTTATTTGTTCAGAGTGGATATCGATATACCCCTTGATATGAGGCGACAGGTTACTTCAATGACAGGACAATATTGGTTACTCGATTTGAGAAAAGAAAAAGGAACAGGAAAACATTTCCCTAAAAATTAGGTAATTTTTTGAGAACTGATCGTTTTCCTTTAGAACTAACTTTTTGGTAACAACTGACCCTTATAATATGCCCTGCTTCAAAATACTGATAAATTTGATAAACTCAATGGTGTGATCACGTTAAAAGAAATAATTGAAAAAAGAGTGTACATCAATTCATGCATTCTTTACTAGAAGAAAATTTTTCAAAGAATAATTTCTTGAGGGATTGCTATTTAACTGGCGTATACAGGGTATTTCATAATTCACTGAAAACACTTCAGAGTTGTTATTCTGCGGCCAAAATGCAATAATTTCCCGTTTGGAAAAAATTTTTGGAAGGCCTAGTTTTTGAGCTATGAGCATTTTGAGATTTTTTTTTCCAAATTCAAATAACTCAGAAGCATTATGTTCTACATTCTTGAGCTTAACACCATTTTCTCAGTTGAAAAACGCAGGATATCTGGGAAAAACAGTCAAGTATCTTATCATTCTTTAGTTCGAAGCTAAAGTAATTTAAAGTTGCTGAATTCTGATTGGCTAGAAGCCAGAAAATTTCAAATCGTTGTAGCACTGAAACAGAGAATAATAAGATTGTTGAATTTTTTCTTCAGAGAATCGGCGTTTTCCAACTTGGAGAGTGGTGCTAAGCTCAAGAATGTAGAATATAATGCTTTTGAGTTATATGAATTCGAAAAAAGAATCTAAAACTGCTCACAACTCGAAAACTAAGCTTCCACAAAATTTTTTTCAAGCGGGAAATTATTGCATTTTGGATGTAGAATAACGCCTCTGAAGTGTTTCCAACGAATGATGAAACACCCGGTATACTTCTGTCAACATAGAAGTTTCCCAATGACTAACTGTGCTTTTGAAATGGGATGAAAAGGACAAAAACAACAAACGTAAATGTTTCTCCGAGTTCAGAATCTAATGTTGCGGTTCATGTGCCATGACCGTGCGAATAGGCGTATATTATGAATTACTTCTATTACGAAGTTGATCTGCAAGTGTCATTTAACGGAAAAATTCCCTGGCCATAATAAAGTGCAGTGCGATAGCAAATAGGGTGAGTGCATCTGTGAATAAACAGGCACCTGTGAATGAATGCTGTCCACGAAACGTATTGAAAAATGATTTGAAGTCAATTCAACCCAATAAAATGTTAGTATAAAGGATATTAATATTCGTTATACAACATTATTGCTTCGGAGTATTACCACACTGGAAAAAAATATCATAGAAACTCATACATTTGATCAAATTTGAATGAAAGTGTCCGAATACCACTATTGAACCTGATAAAATCTTTTGAGAATATAAATGTTGTTGAAGTTCGAATGGTTTCTAGAAACGAAACGAAAATTTAAATTCATAAAATCTGATAGATCATTATTATTTATCTTCTCAAATTCAAGTGCTTGGAACTGGAAAAAGCGTTTACAAAATGTTCTGCAAGATTTTCAGTCCTTCAACAACTTTGTATTTTGTTTTTCGATTATATGGTTGTTGTAGCTCAACTGAGTTCCATCAATATTGTTCCATTTCTTCGACAATGATCAGTTTTTATCAGTGCCCTACTACTTCTCTAATTACTAGAAATAAATAAGATTAAATGATTTGTTCCAACATAAATTATGATGATTATTCAACTTAACAGAGGAATATTCGTAGATGTTGCTTCGTTATTATTTAATACAGTAAGAATCACCTTTATTTTATAAAAACTGTTAATCCGCCGTTTCTGAACTTTCAAACAGTGAATAAAGTTTTTACGACTGTCCACTCAATAAACCTTCCAAATGCGTTCAACTAATCTGAATTCAAATCAACTTCTCGTACATCATAAGTGATTTTCACCACAAAATTCACGTATAAGTTGTTTTATGCATTATTATAATGATTGTAATATCACGATTCGATGCATCTATTGACAACTCATGGTAATTCGATGTTTTCCCTGCTGAGAGGGTAGATACAAGATACAACAGAATAATTTATACCAATCCGTAATTGATGACATGCTTCGTAGAGCAAGAGTTTGACATGGCTATCCCAAATGACGGGTGTTGTAACTCGAGGAATCAGTAATATGCAAGATCCGAATTGAAGTGAGCATTGAATGAATCAATTTAACCACCAATTCGAGAATCATTTATAAGATTCGCAATCAATTACAACCCTACGTTATATTCGCTCCGTGAATGTCCAAATCTTTTTTAATTTGATTCAATTAAATTCATTCGAAATTTTTTGTCACGACATTTTTACACTTGAAGTGAAATTAAAAAACTGAAATCATTGTTCAGCTTTTCTTTCTCATTCTCTCCAATATGAAGAGATCTTTTTTGAACTATCAAAACTTCCTTTAAGGACACTCAAGCATCAGGAGGAGCGGATAAAATTTGGAACCACCTTCTTTCATAAATTACTTGATAACATTGAATTTAAAATCGATAGTGATCAAGTATATACCTGAAATTGGACTCTGAATATCAATTGAGATTTCTTCATAGTTTGCGAGTATGGCAAAACAAAATTAGAAAAAATTTTTGACAGTTGGAGGTTATTACTTTTAAAATCCTCTTATACTCGCCAAAAAATCAGAAAAAGACTGAAATTTAATTTCAGAGTCTAATCCTGGTCGTGGATTTCATTATTATCCATTGAAAATTTCCGTTGAACGCATAATTTCCTGTGTGGAAATTTCTCTCGGGCTCAGACCTGGGCCAAGTTTTCCAATCTCTACTTGAAAAGTATGCGTAGTAGAAGCGTATGCTGAAGGGTAACAGAAACGTTAATGCCCAAGTAACACAAGAACATTTCAAACATTCTGCGTTAATTCTGAGATCATGCATAGAATGTGCAGGTGAGACTGTTTTGGATAAATTCGAAAAATACATTCTAAGGATATGCATAGAATATACTTATCCGCAACAGTCCCATTCGAAGATTCTATGAATGTTGATAAAATATACTCAGAACTTCAAAGAACCTTCTTAGCTTCTCTAACCTGTTGTGCTAGTTGGGTGGAAAGTATACGAAGCTTGAATGGAAAGGATACGTAGAGTATGTGAAACGGGAATTGAAACAAAGAAAGCGGGAAAAATTCAAGAAATCTAGACAAAAAAATTGAAACCTGTGGTGAGAATCGAACCGGTGGCTTCCACTATGGTGGGATCTCATCCACTGAGCCATGGATCGTCGTTGACATCGATCGCTGAAAGATGTTATTTGAAATCAGAATAAGTATGACTCGCATACGCTCCATATAACCTACTATGACGTTGTATGAAGCATATGCGAAACGGGATCGGAAGTTTATGAAACGTATACAGAACATATGATTCGATAACTTCCCAGCACAGGGCATATTTCAAGGAAAATCTAGAATTCACTACAACACTGAATACCCAGGATTTAGAACAGAAAAAAACCCGAGTGGACAAATTTTCAAAATTATATATAATGTATACATAATTCAACATAGTTTTTATATAAATTTTATTGAAAACTTGCCATTACAATAACCGTTTATAAGTTTTAGAAGTAACCGTTTTCTTGTAGAACTAACTTTTTGGCCTGTATGTCCTGTTCCAGCAAGCGGGTATCATACGCTCCAGAAAGAGGGAGTTGAAACGTTTTTCGCTTCATATACGTTTCCTTCTCGCTTTGTGTATACGCTTCATTTTTATCACTATATTGATACGCAAACCAAAAAAATTGATTATCAAAATTATGTTTCAGGAATGTATCTTCGTTACTGAGAACATATAGTTTAGAAAAACATAACATAACGAGAGTAAACATAGCTGGGAGCATCGATGAAGAAATTACTCACGAAATGCAAAAATGCAATACTACCTATAACTTCACTCTCACTGCTACGAGTGACCTAAAACTGCATAGACATCATGGTGACTACTCAACTTACTCGTGTATGAACACTCATGTTAGCACAATTTTTCATTCGTATTTTATAACTACTGTATGAATGTGCCCCGCGTACGAAGGGTCCCGAGTTTCCCCTATATAAGAAAAAAGAAATGTACATGCAATATGTGTCTAGTTTTGACCAAGCTATGCCTAATATTTTTACATGGTAAAGATGACTTTGGAAAAAGATTTCTCTGGTGTACCGTGTTCTAAAACTACTTCTCTCAACATTTCCGTACTTCATTCATCCAGCGTTTTTCACCTTCATTTTTTCCTTCCCTTGTGTATCCTCTTCATGGCGATCCGCTGAACATTAGGTGAATTTGTGGGAATAGCTCTTCGGGGAGTGCCGTGCAGACGTATAATCTATGATATTCTTAGATCGTACGAAATGTGTCCGATTTCATTAAATCCCTTGTCTTCCCTTTCTTTACCCATTCGCTGGAGAAATATTCTATCTTTGCATGAACATCAGCTGGAAGATGAAAATAACTCATCGACGATCATTGGATTCCAAAGTTCAATATGCAAAATGAACAAAAGAATCATCTGTATTCATGAAAATACGATATCGCAACGATTTATTTTATAGTATAAAAATCAACTGCAAGCACCATATACATCTCTTAGGGATTTTTGCCCTCTTTCCTATGTTTCTAGATCTCAATCATCCAAATCTTCCGCGTGATTTTCACAAATCATCACGGTTGCATAGATTTTTCTTCTGGTCAAGCTGATCAATGATATTGATGCTGTTGCTCGAACGATATGTACGCGCAAGTGGAATTTCAAATTGAATAATAATCTTCCTGTATCTTGGATTGTTCACATGAAAAGCCATAGTCTCTGTTGATTAATCGATCATTTCAATCATATACCAATCAATTATATATCAATTATCATGATCCAAGAATCATTCAAGAGTTCATTCCGAACGTAGAATCGTATACTATGTAGAAATTTCTGATGAATGTCTTGTCCGTACAAACACGTAGAGATTAATCCATCACGTTGTATCATTTTCTCAAATCAGTGCCACGTATAAAACTGAGTTGAAGAACGATGAAAGCTTGAGACATTTTCTGCGTCTTGATATCAAAGTTGAGTGGGACGGAATATAATGGCTGTGTACATACGAACATAATGTACGGTTACTAAGGTAAGAATAGTGACAGTAAATATTTGCGCCCAAAAACAAATGATGAGACTAACATTCTTTGTGTTGGAGAATGGAAAAGCGGAAAGACAGAATACTGTAAATAGTTGAGAACCACGCATTTGTTCATGTTACTCGAGATACAAATAAAGCCTCTCTCGGAGACAGAAGATATTTCTTTTGTGAATACAAAGTGCCTGAATATTTGGTGAGAATTGTTTTGTATCATTAATTACGTATTTCTCGCATTAAGAATCACATTTGATCATTTGATTTCAATCACACTGTCAATCCATGAAGTTACTTGCGATGAATTCCCATATCAGATTACAGATACCGTGTGAATTATGAAGACCCTAAGAGTCTGGTCAAAAAATCTCTGAAAAGAGAGAGAGAGTTTGAGAATTCACGACGTCCACTCGAAACCTCGTTAATTATTAAATCGTATGAGGTGAAATATTTTTCCTCAACTGCGAATCGTTAAGGTCTTCTTGTACCTATTTCCCCTGCCGCAGTTTGTAGAAACGTCGACGTTGCTCGTTACACGTGGTTGCTGCAACACGGTCGTTGTCGTTTTCGTCCTCCTTGTCGTCGTAGTCGTCTCGACCCTCACTCTTAATCACTGAGAGTCGGATAATGACTCCATATACTTCTTGTTCAAAATCCCTCATGGCAGGGTATGTAATACTGCTGGCCCCTTTTCGTCATGATCGTTTAATTATGATTTAGGAGGATTATGCATAAAGGTATACACATAAACGGTGAAAAATGTGTGGGGTAAAAATTACAATCATCTCTGAGCGTGTAAATCCATATTAAATGTTTTCTATGAAAGCAAACACGTTGAGTCAGATGTTTAATGTTCTGCGATCTTCTTCATCTTCTTCTCCTTCTTCTTCCTTTTCGGCAATAATGTATTCTGTTTTCTATATGTTTCCGGTTAACCAGGCATTCGATTCGTATATTTTAAGGGTCAGTTCCAACCAAAAAGTGAGTTCTACAATAAAACGGTTACTTCTAAAATTTATAAACGGTTAAACAAGTTTTTAATAAAATTTATACATAAATTGTATTGAATTATATATAATTTTGAAAGTTTGTCCACTCGAGGTTTTTTTTCTGTTCTAAATCCTGGCTATTCGGTGTTTTTTGGTTAATTCTAGATTTTCCTTGGAATATGCCCTGATTCCTTCTTCATTTCAAACACTTTTTCATTCTATGTTCACACAAAAAGTACATCGAACGTGAGAATGTGAATCAAAAAATGAAAGTACTTGACAAGGGAATGTAGTTAAAGTACGAAAAGTGATCGTGCATCTGTTTCAAATGCGTTCCAATTGAGAATTTGCTCACCCTGTTCAATTCTGTTGAATCCCAATAGATCTCGGTATTCTAAAAAAATTTCAACTCTGTTTCTATCGATATATAAAATCGTTGAGACAAAAATATATCGTTTTTCGATGGAATCGTTGTTGTATTCGAATCTATTGGTTCCTTTTGACATGGAAAGTATTTTCCTAGTCATTCAATCAAAGACTGATAAATGTTGTGTAGCAGTATAGTGAATCATTCAGGAACCTCTTCATTCTATACGGAAAATCCTTCAAAAACGTGGACGTTGACCGTGTCCCGCGTTCCCTTTCCTGTCACATGCATCGTTTCAACGATCACTTGCATTCCTGGGACACGGTACGATATATTTTCCACACGAAACATGAGTAGAAAATTTTAAATATAAGTATGACAAGCAGGAAAATATAGTGATTCGAGTGCCTAGTTTCGATATATGATGTAAAATATTGCGTCATTTTCCACAGAGAATTAGTATTTTCCAGTTGAAAGAGAATCAATCGTTCAATACTGACGTATTGATTTTTTGCTCGAGGAAAAAAAAGGAATTTATGACGACATATATTCATTACATCGCTTTTTGAGAAAAATGTGGGAAAGTAAATGTATGTGTGAGGGAAAAGCGGGAGAAAAGGCAAAGGAAAAAAAGAATTTAAATGCAACATACATGAAGACGACAGTACAGTGGCTGTCGTACGAATCTATTTGTTGGATTCATTGGCATTGTCTGCAACTCTCGTTTGGTTACTTGGTGTATGTAGGTGGGAGCGAACATGCGGCTTCAGTTAAATGAGAATCCTTTATATGTTTCATGTACAACGTTTCCGTCACCCAACTTCTCTTTTTTTTCCTCCTCTACACTTCGTTCTATATCGCTTCCCTTTCTATCTATATATTTTAATTAATGGAAGCTAACCGCGTGCACGGTAACGATGAACGTCAAATATGAAATGAGAGTACAGAAAATGAAATCATGCATAGACAGCGCATGCCATGCATGCGAAGTAACAGCCTCTCGGTCTTTGTACGTTTGACTGTCGAATGTTGATTTATGTGTCGCGCGGTAATACGGTGATGCATGTTTGTACAACCCCACCCTTTTTTTTTGGAATTCCTACGAGATATTTTCTGGAACATCTCTGAAAGTGTATTATGTTGTCGAATGAATTAGAATCTCTCGGTATTTAATTTGCTGTGATGTTTTAAAATTGTACGCTAGTAACGGGAATCTATCGCACCAATGCTAATGAATTTCATGCAATCCCAGTGAACAATATATTATAATCCGGAGCTCTTAAACATCTCTCAAATATGTGTCAGAAGTCAGATAGAACTTTCAGAAGGTTAACATGAAGATATGGGAATATTATCAAATGCGTCGATTTCTGAGGAAAATAAGAGATTGCCAGAATGTTATCCAAACGAATTCTTTGAGAGGATTTTCTTCTGAGATCTCAGAAAAATGATACCATTCAGATATCAATATGATAACATTGACAGAGCTCTTCCAAAAGACCTCGTAAAGAGCTCTTCCTCTCATAAGTGTTCACTGGAATAAGTTTTGATCGTATTGTTGTTGCAAATGTTCGTGAATATCGATACAGCGGTTGAAAGAAGGAAAAGCACCAATAATGGAGTGCAGGAAATCTAGGGAAACGAGCCAAAAAAAAACAATGAAATACATTCAAGTATGAACATTGATGAATCGATTAAGAGTCGTGAGAATTATATACGATGTTTCATTTACGCGCGTCAGTCAGATCAAACGGACGATAATCAAGGATCGAATCAAAGCGATGCCTGAAAAATAAACGTAGAATGAAATAAATTATTCAGCAGTTGTGACGAGCCCGTATAAATCCCGTTGGAAGAATCTTATAGATGTCCAAATACCGCTATAGAATCCCATATATCCTCATAAAATTTTATCAGGTTCAATAGTGGCATTTGGGCACTTTTATCAGATTTCAATAAAACTTAGGGGAGAGGCATGCAGGTTGGACCATGTTTTGTTCTTGACTTATAAGATTGGAACAGGAAATTATTCGATCAATATCTATATACCACTGAAAAGTGACAACCTTCAGCTATATTTTGTGATAAAAAGCTTCTTGATTGCTTTGAAATACTGCGGAATACAAGCGATTTTCTGAAATTGGAAAAAATTGGTTAAAAAAAAGTGAGCATGCAAGTTGGGCCACTTCTAAAAATTCGCTGACAAGGTAGAGGAATGCATTCTATACATCAGGTATGGAATTTGTAGCCGATATTTATTTATTTCAAATAGTTTTAACAATGGAATAATGAAATATCACTCAAAATGAAATCATAATCACTGATTCCATGGTCCGTCTTTCTCTCCCTTCGGCATACCATTCTAAAATAGAGAAATCACCGAATACTTGAGATGACATCCAATGTAAACACTATTCTGATCATCAAAGATGATCGAAATGGTGTTTGAGTACTTATATGACAAGAAAAACTAGTAGCCCAACCTGCATGTTTTGGGTGACTCAATCTACATATTCAATACAACTTTGCAATTGCAAGAGAATTATTCTAATTTCACGATATGATCGGAATATGTTTTGTGAGATTCGAAGAAATTAGGAAAAAAACATAATACAGTAAGACCTCTCAATAAGAACGCAAAAGCCCCCAGGGGAAGAGTTTTTCCAAGAATCAGGGTTCCCCTACCAACCCTACATTGGCACTCAATTACTGAGTTTTTGTCTTTCTCTCACATTTTAGGTTGCGACCTCCTAATAAGAACGTTTGCGCTGAAACATTAGAAAACACTTTCTTGCTTTCACTCGCAAAAAGACTCTTTGTTGCGCTGACCTGACGATACATATTGATTACAAAAATAGTTTTTTATTAAAACTATCAAACAATGGTGTGAATATTAAATATGTTCGTGAAAGAGGGATCTGAAGAGTCACAAATTTTTTGTTTTAGCTGCAGGAGTCACCCTTGTTACTCCTAATAAAGACAATTCTTTTTCACTTGAATACATCCCGGGCAGCACAACGTACCACTGGAACGTTTACAGAAGGTTTAAAAAAAGTAGGGGAGGTTTTCTGAACGTTCAGAAAACGTCCTAGAGACACATTTTGCTATGAGGGATCCTCTAAGAATTTCTGTATCATCTCATCGCAGTTTAAAATGATTTTCAAAAAGACCGAAATATACATATTCATGATTATCAATCAAAAATTTATATTCATATATTTATTATTATTTTCAAGGGTAATTGAAGAGTTTCTTTTTATAAATATTCAAATAATATTGAATTTCATTTAAATGAAGGAAAAAGAGAAGTATTCAATTATGTATAACTTGAAAATACTGAGCTTTTATTTAAATTTTGACTGTTCAACGCTCTGAGACTGAACGTTCTTATTGAGAGGTCACCCACAAATGTAATTTAAGCTCAGAACCGGTAGTTGGAGTGGGGGATGGCCCACGAGCGGAAAGCGGGGAAGCGTTCTTATTGCGGGCGTTCTTATTGAGAGGTCTTACTGTAGATTGATTTACCTTCATCAATCGACGAACACTATCCTCTTTGTACGAAATGAAATAAATTGGAATAAAACTTTTTTGCACGTTTTTCCACTTGCGTTCTGGAATACTCATAAGAGGTGTCTGTTTTTGCATTCTATGCACATGAAAAGTTAACATATGATAAGACTCGACTTCAATCATCATGAAATCAGAGTTGCCAACGGTTAATAATACAAAAAACTTCCAGACCTAACCTGCATGCTTCTCCCCTATGAGTTTCTATGATATTTTTTCCAGTGAGAATGAATGACCTTGGAAAAAATTAAAAGTATCAGTTATCACAATCAGTTTGAAAGCATTGGAACATTTGTTTCTTACCTGCGGAGCATTGCAAATGCAATGATTTACCTCCCACGTCAAACCCAGTCCTTCATAACGTATCTGTAAAATAGAAAGGTTAGCATATAAATAGGAAAACGGAATAGAAGATTAATGTTAAAAGTTCAAACCTGTGAATTTCATGATGAGACTAACATGCAACATCCGGAAATTACACAGAGTTAGAAATCAAAGGATAAAAGCATGTAATCAAAGAGATACTAGCGCCAGGACATGAGCCAAATTTTCCGTGTAAGATTTCTCCAAAATACTCTCATATTTTCAAAGTATCACTCTTTACAGCATTGCTATAAACATTCGAGAATACCTGTCCAGGAAAGCAGGAATTTACCACTCTCTTCCAGATTTTTGTCAGGAATAAATTCATAATTATGGAATTATTATATATTATACACGGAAAAAAGGAAACACTACTGGTTACTGTCAATGACAGCGATCGGTTGAAGAACAAATGAAAACACGCTTAGACAATGAGGATTAGCGCGATCACAGTGATGGGTACTGTAATGAAATGCGTTAACGCTGACTGGACAGTAATGAGGACTGGAAAACGCAGTACTGCATAGGATGAATTTGAGTTTCAATGTATTTTTGTGATTCGCAGTAACCATTGCTGTTGTCTTTTTCCGTGTATTTGTCTGAAGTTTTATAGAAAAATCTCTGATAAACTCCGAAAAAAGTCTGACAAACTCTTAAAAACCTCTGAGAAAGATGACCCAAGAACACTGAAAAAACGTATACTAGAATTGAGAATATTCCTCTAAAATATGAGGCTAGTTCATATCTCTCTCTGAGTTTTAGAGGATTGATGTGGGAGATTCTCTGAACGTCGAAGAATTACCACTGCCCAAGTAGCAACCGAACGTTGTACACACAAAAAAATGATTCGCTGTGGCAGCTGAAAATTAGCTGCCATAGCTAATTTTCGTGGTTGATATTTGAATAGCGAAAAGAATAGCTATGATAGCGATTTTTCTTTGCAATCAGTGTTTCGCTGTACTAGCTTGAAAGAATCGCTAAAAGAACAACCAACCAAGTGAGAAAAAAATTCATTATTTAGGGAGGGTCGATCCCGCAATCTTTTGGGTACTATCTCATGCTGCTAGCGCTTGAGCCACCTTACCGGTTGAATTTTTCTTGTTCTAATAATACATATAGCTTCAGCGGAATGTTTCAAATTTAATTTTGTAAAACTGCATGTGGACAAATAATTATTCTAGAGGTTAAATATTTCGTTATTAGGGTTGGTGAACATTTTTTTGAGCCTCAAAATGTCTATGCATTTGTCAAATGTTCATTGAATTCATATTGAATGTTTAGCGGCCATCTTATTCTCTTTGGGTATGTACTACAGCTACAAAAATCGCTCCACTAGCAACATTTCTTCTGCGATCATTTTTTGCCGGTGCACACAAGCTATGTTAGTACACATAACTACAATGATAGCTGCAGGAGCGCAATGCACTCAGCACACAAGTTTTTGCTGTCACTGCGAATTCATTTTTTTCCGTTTAAATGTACTATGAACGTTCATAGTATATCTAGATATGATATATGCATAATATATATTCAACATTCTGATGCTATCCGGGTGATATTAAGAGGAAGATGTACTACTCTCATATGATAGAGTATATTCCAATTTTTAGAATATGATTTTTTGGGTGAATATCAGATTTTCCATGGAACTCGCAGAGTCTCTCAGACTTTCCCAGACTTTTGCAGAGGGCAATCAAAGTTCTTCAGAGATTTCACAGAGATTTTCAAATATTTTTCGGCTAGATATCCGTCCATACAGGTAACGATGTATGAAAACCATTGTTCAGTTTCTGATCGGTGGTATAACGCTTTCGGTTTATCTTTTCACGCCTATTGGTTCAGGAGAAAAATTCAGCCAATCACGTGATTTTCTTCAAAAAAACAAAAACGTGGTACGGACCATGATTTCAGCATTACGTTAGCAACCATGGAGGAAATGAAGCATGCTCTAAGCGTTGATATCCGTCAAATTACTCTTCAGAGGTTATCTATCTCTTTTCGAATATGTCGTGTGGAAGGAGATGGATAACCTCTAGACAGTAATTTTGTGGATATGCAGACTTAGAGCACGCTTCATTTTCTCCAGGGAATCTTTGCAATTGATCTCTGGTGTTACGTACGTTCAGTACTATATCAATTTAGTACTATGATGCGTTAACATTCAATTGGAGTTTCAGTCTATTCCTCCGCTGCAACAATCCCATACTGAGTTTAACAATCAATTTCTCTCCATGTATGTTTTCATATGGAGCTCAATGATCCTGTGTTGCCAAAGATTCCCATCCTCTGGAAAAATAAACCAATCACACAGTCACATCGAATACAATCAGGAATTAGAGAAAATTCCCGCTTTGAGGGAGCAGATGATATCTATTCAGCAAAATGTTGATAATTGATAAATTAGCGTACTAACCCACCCACTGATATCCCAGCGATATTAGTCGCTTCTGTACCGATATTCTCAAATATCGATGAGTGAAATGATGTGTAAAATATCGATATTCGAATGAAAAAATATCGATACAGCATCACCCATCCCTAATTACTACCCGTTTCAATGAACGATTCAAATTTCAGCAACATCGAGTTTTTGATAATCATCATCAGATTCGATAATATCGATAGCTCAGCACTGATGATTTGATTAATAAATCTAATGATTACTTTACTTTCATTTCACCTTTATCTTATTTTTTCACACTTTTGTATTTTTATTACATTTTTCGATTTTTGTATAATTTTTATATTCTCATATCATCCTATTTTTCATTCTGTTCAATCTGATTTTCCGTCATTGCAGGAAAATGTTTTTCATAATAATCAAGATATTTCATTCCTCCTCCACTTCCCCCCAGTGTTGCCAGAACAGCAACACGGTTGCTATATTTAGCACTATGAAAACATTTCTAGCCCTGAATTTTTAAGTACAGCACTTAGCACTATGGATAGCACTTAGATTAAATATCTAGCACTATTTTTTCAAATGGAACATATATTTGTGGGTCATCACTAATTGAAAATTTTAATTATCTGAGTTATTTGCATAATGGAAAATTCTATAATTTATATGAAGAGTTTCCTTCTATGCCAAAGGATTATTGATATTTAAATTATTCGTTGGAATAAAAAGTATGTATTGTATCGTGATTGAGGATTATTATTGGAAATATATGGAAATATATATATATATATATTTGGTCAAATAAAAATATTGTTTTGTTAGAAAAAAGTCCAGTTTACAGTAGGGTTGGAAGTCATTCAATTAAAACTCATTCGAATTGACGTTCAATGAACAATAAAAATTCAATTCTTAATTGAAATTTTTTTGCAACAAACAATTAAATTAAATTCTCAATGGAGGTAATTTCCATTTGACAAATCAATTTAATTGATTCAAAATCAAGCAATGGTTGGTCCATTTTTCTCATGTTTTCTTGTTCTTTCTTAATTAACGAATACAGAAAAACAAGAGCGCATCAGGAAAATCAATCAATCATTGCTTGATTTTAAAGCCATTACATTCATTTGATAATTGGAAACAACTTCAATTAAGAATTGAATTTAATTTTTAATTGAAGAAACTTTCAAATAAGAATTAAATTCTAATTGTTAATTGGGTGCTTCTTCAATTGACTAATTTACAACCCTGGTTTACAGTATATTGATACATGATTTTGGTCATTGAATATCGAATCAAATATCCCTGAACATCTATTTGGAGATGTAAAATGGAAAAATAAATATACAAGGTATCTCACTAAACACTCTGACCCTGCTGAATGTAAATTCCTGATATAACAAAATGTGCAAGATTCACAAATTCAAAATTCTCTATTTTTCCTGCGTTTTTTTTTAGCACTAACATTTGGCAACATCGAAAAAAATCTAGCACTGTCACCAATTCTAATTTAGCTCTGAACAGCACCGACTGCTGCGTCATCTAGCTCTGCGAGTCTATAACCTTCTGGCAACACTGCTCCCCCCCCCCCACACACACTGAAAACTGAAGAACTTCCTAATGTGTGGATCGAATAAAAATTTGAAATAGAAAAAGTCGATCTTGTGTAGATCAAATAGCAGGGGGTTGCAACTCTATCGAAAACAAAATACTATCATTTTAGTTCCTCCAAAGAAATCACAACGCCCACTACACTACCTTGCCTGATTTCTTTGGAGGAACTGAAATGATATTCTTTCATTTCCAACAGAGTTGCACACTCTGTCAAATCGGAATCGCTGATTTGTAATGTTGACTTTAATCGCTTACGAATAAATTTTTTCCAACTCTGTATATATAAAATCCGAGACCACTCGTCTTATTCTCAACGTGAACCACACAAGATTAATCCAACGTTCGCAATAATCCACTCTTCGTATTCCAAATTTTATTCGATACAGTTATTCAGAAGTCGGGAGTGTATTTGCAAAATTATACGCATTGTAAAAAAATTCCTTCTGAAAATTCAGAAAATGTGACTTTAAATTTTTACAGCTTCTTTTTTCTGAATTTTCAGACAAATTTGACTGAACCTTGAAGAATTTCAACTGAATTTCGGAAAATGTTCTGAATTTAGTCAAGTTTCTTAAATTGCAACAAAATTTTCCTGAAAATTCAGGAGAAAGTGGCTGTGAAAAATTACAATCACATTTTCTGAATTCTCAAAAGGTATTTTTTCTACAGTGAGATTACGGTATTATTAGTGGAATATAAAACGCGAATCCCGGATATTTTTCATCGTTGGCATTTAATCATTCTCAAAAATGTAGAATGATCAAAATAAAAATGATATCATAATTTGACCAACAGTCTAACTTCGTGACATTGTTCAATCCAATATCAGTAGATCGCGATTTTAATCGTCGATCCGACATGAAATCATTTATAATCCGTATTCCCTCCCGTCAAGATTGGGATCTTGTTATTTATGGAACGATTTTATCATTTAAGGAAATGAGTCTAAAACGAGGTTATGATGTGAAAATCCATCAAGAAGATCGTCCTTCGAAGCACGAAACGAAATGGCATGTGCGTCATATTACAATTACCATGTTGCAATCATCGTATTGAACCTTGATACAATGTGACGAATATTTCATAAAACACTTCTCTAGTCAACAGCTGAACAAATTGATTTGATAAGAAATTTTTCCTTGCCCCGACAAGATTTTCTCTTTCTCATTCTTTCATTGAAATAGGAAGAAACAGGGAAATAACATAGGAGATCTACAAACAGAAAACAAAGGAACATTTCCAATAAAACAATTGTCGACTGGATTTTTCAAAATATACCCACGGTATTGACAAAAAAAGATCATTTCGAATGACACATTTATCTGAGCCTGTTGAAAATTCAATGAAAATTCTATAACCTGGATCAATATCTTCATTCTCTTCCATTCGCTCCTCCAGTCAAGAATTCCTCGAATGGAAATCATTTGAATTCATTCCAATTTTCATTCCCTTTCAATCATCTTGTTAAAGCAACAATGCAGTGCTAGCATTCTGCCATCTCGTCAAAGCAACAATACAATGCCATCAAGTAATTCACTATTGATCGTGGTGATATCTACTCTACACCACTTTTTCACTTCTGCGATACGTGGAATGTATTGTACCGTGATGAGTTTCGTACAAGTTTCTTCTGGCCGTACTTCTTTCACATGATTTCACACGTTGGTTGCGAACATCAAGGATGTGAATTTCAATTCTGGCAGATAACTTAACTGACTTCACACACTCATTTGAGTGTGGATTCGTTCATTCGTGTTGCAAATATGTAATGAAACTATACACGAATAACAACGAAAATCGATATATGAAGCTTGATGAAGGATTTAATGAGTACAGAAGAGACTTTAATGACTTTATGACTTTGTTCTACAATTTTGTTCTTCGAATCAGAATATTTTCGTGCAATTATCCATTGTGAAAAAATTAAGAAAATTTTTTCAATAAATTTCATGCGAAATACTGAAATTTTTCATGTTTTCGAAACAAATGTTCAAAAATCCGAGTACTGAAACGTCATTCAGCACAGAAGATACTCTATCAACTGAACTATGTGAATTCAGTTGATAAGAAATACTCAAAATATCTGATAAATGATAAAATAACTTCCTAACAATGAATGGACGTATGCTAAATAAATCAAATATCTAGAAACTCCACAGTGACTAAATTACTGGTCTCACATTTCATAATTCTCAGAAACTTTGGGAATAATTCTAACTCAAATAGCTTGATGATTATTTTATTAGGACTGCTACGTAGACCACAAAACCAGTTTTCATTAATATGCACTTGCATATGACATTGTATAGGATCTCATTTATGTACGACAAATTTTCAACGGGATTATAGATTGTTTCAACTCGGACGAAAAAATTCCATTTCAGCTGTCTATATAACTTGATCCTAATAACGGTTCCGAATAGAGTTATTGTTGAAGAATCCTATCATAAAAGATTATGTCATATAACATACGTGTTATGATGTAATCGAATATTCATGTAGGTTAAACATATGACAATCTTTAACTGTTAATAGAATATATGATTGAATATTAATCACTTCGTAACTTTTCAGTCACTCATTGACACTTAGTCGATAGCCAAAATATCATCCTGGATGATAATCTATTATCCATAGAATGCGTAGGTGAATAGATGTATACGACCCGCAGTTTATACTCCATTATAGATATTAAATTCAAAGAGTATTGATATTTTCCCAACAAAACAGGAAATATCTGGATGCTTGGAAATTCAACCATCCCGATAAATGGTACAATTGTTTGGTGTAATCAAATTCGATGAGGGAGAGATCAATTGATCCCTTTCTTCTTCTCTCTTCCTCTGTCTACATACTTCTTGAAAGCAACTAATGGAATTTGATTGAATTCATACTGGTGTCCCTGGTTCAACAAACCGATTGATTCTCGCCACATCTCATTGGATCTTGCACAATGTTCTGACCAAATCCTATTCAACCATTTTCAATCAAATTTAATCAGATGAATGTATTTTTCAAGATGTGATTCTGATTGAATCTCGCACAATGTTCTGAGCGAATCCCATTAAATTTAATTTCGTCAGTTTCTATGGATTCTTTTAACCAGGAATTTAGAAAAACAAAACTGAAACAAAGAAATTTGAACTAATCTTGCGCTGGTGACTGAAAATCGAGAACACCCGACTAGAAAATCATCCCTTAGATATAATTGAATTAATTTTGGTTCTACGCACATTAGGTCCTGACAAGGATTTCAACATGTCGCTATCATGAGAATTTTGTCTGCAAAACTTGGTCTAAATCAGAACTTAATGAAAATTTCATCTGAAAATCTTGAACAATAAAATTAGGTGCATGAGTGGGAAACAAAGCCTTCATCCCATCAGCAGATCTCCAAGATGACAACTGAGTACTTGAATAGCCATTTACGGTAATCCTCGACTTTGTTCAGAGTTAACGATGAAAATATGAATGAAACTTGTCAAATTTGTTTGTTAAACTCATGTAAGAGTTGTTAATCAATCAGAAATTGGGACAGATTTTTATGTTTGTGAATTTAAGAAAAACTTCATCGAAGAAGGGTTTGCAGAAGAATGTATAGCACTTGGATATCATTTTTGACTGTCTCCTGAAGTGGATCAAAATTAATTCCTCATGGGAATAATTATATCGCTTTATACGTTCAGAATGTATAGCTATTTTAACAAGAAAAGGATTTTGTTACGACAATTTTTTTTGTTAATTCTGTGATAATTATTGTTGTCGCTGCTTGATATTGTTTTGTAAAATCAACAATGTTTATTGTCAGTTGGAATGGCAACTCATATTGTCCTTTTAACCAGTGATTTTCAGCACTACAATTCTCTACTACAGCAATAAAATGTTGACAATTCTTATATGAATCGTTTATTTCCAAAACCCCATAACTGACAAAAGTGAAACTTTTGGGAAATAAAAAAACACTGTATAATTTGATAAATACTTATTCCTTATGTAAGTCTTTTTTATAGGACATACCTAGTACCGAAACGAATGTTTGTCGATGAAAACCTTTGGCCTATTCTCATTATCCTTGACGGAAATAATTCAGATGTACCTGTGTAGTTATGGGGTTTTGTCAACAAACGAACTGAAAACTGGTATAAACTTTATTTCCAAGTATGTAATGGCTAATACACAAGAGTTGGAGTGAATTTTATTGTTTATAAATTAGTTATACATAGTAAAATGGGGAAAAAACATATAAAACATAAAAATACATCTACTAGAACTGTATTTCTTTAATCATCCCCTTCATTGTCGCAGTCTTTATCGGTAGTTGGCCATGTATAAAGTTCTGAATAGAACGGTTGCGCTTCATCCGGTATATCCTGGGATATCTCTTTCAGGTCCTGAAGTTTTTTTAGGTTAATTGGAAGCTGCTTCGTATATGCTCTTTCTGTGGGCAATTAAAATGTTGCATCTTTACGAATATTTAATATTAAGTTTTAAACGGTTTACAGTCATGATAGACATGCAGTATTACACCAAACGATGCGCCTTTATGCTGGCTACGATATCCGATGAAAAAACGATTTTTGAAAAAAATGTCGGTCATGGGGTTTTGGCAATAAACGATTCATATATTGCTGGTTCTACCATACACATTTTTCTTCGTGGCTGATTTCACGTATATGAAATTTATAAATGTGAATTCTAAAAGTATTTTGAATGTTGTGTACTGGAACAAAATATATGTTGTTGTGTGACAGTATTAAATATTGAACATTACGTACCTTTCTATAAGATTAGCATGACAATTCCCACACATACGTGCATGTGTAAATACCCTTGAAAGCAGGTTCGTATACACGGTATATCACGGTTAAGGCGATTCACCACAAGCCAAGTTACTAGATCTCTCCCCCCAGTTTTCTCAGTAATCAATGAATAGAATCAATTTTAATGCGCAGGTACATCTTCTTAGGCTATTGAAAAAAATGCAGCTACTCATTATTTTTCATTTTATGTGTTAGTTTCTGAGAAAACTGGGGAGAGAAATTTGGAATCTAGTAATGAATCCCCTCAAGGATTATCGTGAAACTCTGTGTCCATTTTTGTATTTTTGTCCATTGATCAACGCACTGTGGGGCGCACCAATTTCTGACAGTGCACGACGTCACCATGACTAAGTTGAGTTGCTTGGGCATTCTCTTGTTTTGCCTTTCAAGTCTGCAGGAAGAGAGGACATTCCGGATTTTCGAAGTCACTAAAAATAAGTCCAAGTTGCTACATCATTCCCCGCAATGAGAGATAATGCGATGACTTAGTTTGAATGACTCAATTTCTACACCTTCAAAAAAAAAGATTCAGTAATTCTTTTGATTGATTACAAAATGCCTTCAACCCATAACAATTCTCGAAGAAATATTTTCAAAATCTCAAAGAACTTTCTTAAGAAAATTGAATATGAATTTGATCGTTCTCACATACGGTACAAAGAAAAACTTAATTTCAGTTAGAATATGAGCTGAATTCAAAATGCAACCAAAAGGAGACTCGGTTGACTTGAAGTCAACCACTGGAAAATCTTCTCAAACTCAAACAAGAATACAGCTGACATCAATCTCTATTCAACTGAAATTGAAACTGATTGTGAACTGAAACTCAGAGCGAATTGTTCCTGGATAAATGGGTTCGTCCATTGTTTTTGGTTTTGTTCTACTCAACATGGCGTTACCCATCGACGATGAGAAATATGTTTGTGTTTGTGCGGAGGATACAAAAGAAAATTTCAATGTTGTGTGAATTTATTCACTTCACTTGTTCACTGTTCAATTTTGGAAGATCGAACATCTTCAACCCTCATCGGGAGATTCGAACCCACGTTGTTGCTGTCATAACTTGTCCTAGTCCTTTGCGTTTAACCACTTCACCATGGTACCGTTTCGATCGACGGACGTGATACATCATTTCATAATGATATAATTTGATGGGATATGTAGTGTGAAGTCGAAGATAAATTTGGGAAACATTTTACGGGAACTAAAAAATTAGTACAAATATGAATACCCTCGAAAATTTGAATTAATTCCAATTTGTGTTGTAATGTTGAAGTGGAAGTGTCGAAATAAAGAATGCATTGACAGTGCGGAGGATCCAATAACAAGCTTTCACGAAGTTGGTATTACAAATTGTTACTGAATTTGTTAGGCACCTTGAATAATAAATAAAAAACCTGAAATAATTTTACTGAAATGAAGACTGTAATTAATTATATGTACATATTTATATATGTGTATGTATATAACTAATTATAATACTGAAAATTGAAGAATTTTAATCTTGTTTTCAGATATTTTTGCCTGAATTATCCATCAAACTCTACATGGCTGACTATAAGATATGCATTGCTGATAATCAGCACATTATCCGATTGAATTGAATTTAATACGGTCATAACTCTTTTCCATCCCATATTACGGCTGGAATCGTAACATTGCTGATTTTAAGCCTCATCTGAAAATCAGTCGATCATGGAATTAAGATTTACTCTCCACCGTATTCTTTATCTTCGTGAAATAAAAAATACAATCAAGAATATCGGTGGAAATTTTCAAATATCTCTATTGAAATTCTCTTCGCAGTTGTCCTTTTGATGTGCACCGGACCATTGGGAATTCTATGGAAAGATCGATGAGAATGATAATGAAAGAATGAGAATGGAAGTTGATGAGAAAACTAATGAAAATTTTTTTGCGTAGAATATCGAACGTGAATTATATTCGTTCATAAAATCGAAATTGGGAAAATAATTAGACCCAACCATAAATGTTACTTTAGATGAATCCAAATTTTGATTTTGTATCAATAATTTAATTTCATCCCTCTTGAGATTCATTCGAAATTCCTACAAGAGGTCTGTTCTCCATAAACTACAGTTCTCTTAGTAGGGGTGAAAGGGGCTAGTGATAACAGGAGTGAGTTCATGACACGGTCTATTATTGTAGTATTTCTTATCAGATTATGTGTGCGCTTTATAAAGTACTTTTTCAGCGACTAAATAATCATTGTAGGAAGAGTGAACCTTATTCGTTAAAAAATATGAAACTTGTAGTCTCTGTTACAACTTGCCTTAGTCACTTTTAGCCCCGGTCTCCCCTACTGTAAAACAATATATTACCCGTTTTTATCAACATTAGTCTCATCGTGTATGAATTGAATTCATATTTTCCCTTCAAATTCTTGTTGATCTTCGAATTTCAATGTTCCTCAAAAACAAAGGCGAAACAACCAAGCAAGATGATATGCGTATTGTCTGTGATAATATTTCAAAATCTCTATACTTTCAATTATCTCGAGTCCGCATCAGAACATATCAATTTCGCAGATTGATTTCAGGACATTTTGTATCGTTATACCACGCCATTCATGTGGTTGAATCCACCCCCTCCCCCTCCCCTCACACGGAACTCAATTACCCGTCAAAGTTTATTTTGTGTTCCCCGTCTACGGTCGGTCGAGTCGGTCTCTTAGCCTGACCGCGAGAAATCGATGATGAACGATATCTGAGTTGGCGGTCCATCTCTTTTTCTAAAACTTCTCTTCCTATGAACATCACTATTTTCACTTTACCCGTGAGATAGCAATAGGGAGTAGAAATAGCTTGAAGCCAAAGAAAAGAAAAGACAAAGAGACGAAGTCAGGGAAAAAAGGAAAGGAAAAGAAAAGAACAAAAGTAAGAAATAAAGGGTAGGTAGAAGCAATATCTCGAGGACTCTTTATCGCGACGACCACCAACCTAACACGTTTTATAAAGAAACTGGCGCAGCGGAAAAATGTTTCAACGCTTATGAATTTACGTGACAGTTCGCCGTGCCGCCGCAGCACACAAACCGTAACGATATCTAACGGCCTGCCTCCAAGTGAGTATTTTCTAAAGGTTTTATACATACAAAATACCGTTTGAAATTTAGAAACTTTACAAAAATTTTTTTCTTCACATTGGAAGATTTTGTAATCCGTCATTTTTATTCGGCTTCATCATTGTTTCATTATCGCGAATGTACCATTTGCCCTTCTCCTAATGGAAGAATTTTAATTGCATTGTACAATACGTGCAGCGTAGACACACAAACCAATGCGGAGGAACGAATTATTATCTTGAGTTGATTCAATAAAATACGGGTCAACAAATGCTTATGAAAGAATAAGTCCTCATCTGGTGGTGCAAACGGTTTCTGCTATAATTGTTGTGTATGCAGGCAGCATATTCATCCACGTACATGGAATTCGTCCCTACGATTCTCGAGTACTGTCACCTGTTGTATGTGATTTTTTATATTTTTAAAACACGTAACCAACCGACATATGTTGTGAGTTATAATTATTCTCATTGCTTTCAGTCTCCCAGTCGTGTCATTTATTCTTTTCACTGCACGTCACCAGCACTTGCCGGTGCTATACCCATCCACTTCGTTGATCCACAAAATTTTAAACGGAAATATTCAAGCAAGCCTCCACCCGTCTCCATTTTCTCACCATCCGAATATTTAACTGATTGTGGCGTGCGATTTTATGCTGGAATCGTTCTTCCGGTACACTTCTTGAGCACCGTAACATGATATTCCCACATAACCGATGTCATGAACAAAATGTTATCTCGTTCACAGGAATCCAATGCGAATTTAATCGGTAAAATCTCGAAAAGGGAATAAATCACGATTGTTTGGAATATATATAGGCGATATTTCTGAATAGTCAATTGATTTGGAGTTTATCGCAGATCCATGTTCCTTGGAAAGGAGATTCTTCGTTCCAGGGGAAACGCTATTGATCTGAATTCTGAGCAACAGAAGGTGTATCATCAAGTATTCGTGCATCCATTTTCCAAATCATCTTCATTAGGATTGATCGTAGATGACATAACAGGGGAGAATCTATTGTATCAATCACCATCCATTCGTCCTTTCGATCATCATCCTTTTAATTAGATACACATTGAATGATCATTGAATTGTGTACAGATGCTAATTCCTACTCGGGAGCCTCATAATTCGACTCATAATTGGGCGGATGAAGTAGATCAATTATCGGCGTTTCGTTCATAATTCTCCAGTCAATATTTTTAATAGCTTATCAGTATTGAAAGAAATGGTATGATATAAATGAGCTTCAATTCAAGTTTTTTTTAGTACATTCCTGATCCAAGCACTTGCCGTTACGGGAGTAATTGGCTCTCTTCATTAACTCTTTTGCTAAAAAGAAATCCAAAGAGAACTGTTCAAGAGAAAATTGTAAACTAAAAGACCTGGAGTTCTGAATATTCTGTTATTCTGTTAGCGTACAGCTTGATACACGGTTGCCGAAGACAATGATGTAAGCTTACAACAAGGTTCCTAGTTGACACAAAACAAGGTTGTTCCAAGCACCCGACTAGAAATTATCATCGGGTTAAGCCGACATATGATGAGGATCTAACAAGGTCATCTGAAATGAGGTATACCTGCTAAAATCCTAATCAGGATTAGATGTGGATGTCCTACGCAGGGATAAGCCTATTCCATCCTGATTAGGATTCTTTTGGATTATCTTAGAATGTTGGGATGGGTTTTCCTCGCTGTCATCCCATCAGGACCTTATTGGTATTCTGAGATTATGGACACAGTTGAATAAAATGAATGAAAAAATGTATTGATTTTAGATTGTATACCTCTTGGTGAAATAAATTCTCTCCAAGCCGGGAAGACAATTCTAACCAATTGCCAACTGTGCATATTTTTCAAGTTAGATGTCTTTATGTCAAATACATCAACTTTGAGTCGTGGAGATCCTGTTCACATGCTCATTTCGATTTATCTTAGAGGTTTTGATATAGGATTCCCCATCAAATCCTTGCCTTATCAGGACCTGGATTGGATCAAAATTTACCTGATCTGGTTCATGGGGTGAATTTCTAGCCGGGCATGTGGCAAGTTTATAGCAAGCGTATGAGAAGGCTATATCAAACGAATGACAAGTCTCCGAAAAGTGAATAAAAACTGTACACCAAGCGAACCAAAAGATTGTGATAAGGTAATTAAAAGGATATACTTACAAAATCTCAAATGAGGCAAATGGAAAGTCTTTAACAAGGATGTGATGAGTATACACCAATCTCACGCATTTGGCGAATTCAAGTCAATACGAGGACGAATAAGAATCCATCTGTCGAATCTTTTTTGTCAAAATGATTGCAAACTGAACTCATAAGTGAAAGAATCTGAATTTCCACAGATGAATATTTGGAAGCTTAAAAGATAAGCATTCCACTAACCGAACATGTACCTTCTTTTGAACAACATATAATATAATAAATTATTGAGTATCCATTCACACAGAGAAAGGTTTATATTACAGATTACTGTATTTTTATGGTACTCGTGGGATATACCTTATTATGAGGCTTAAACTCATACCCATCCCACATCATAACATATTTATTCTTGTCCTCGCGAGAGAGCATGGTAAGCGCTCGTATATTCGTGGTTCTGAACAACACAAGTATATCCTACAAGTACAATATAAGCGGAATTCCCAATCACGACCTCATCTAAGCCATATCCTAACATTCAATTTAATTTTCATGGAATTCACTTTTCATACAATTTTTTGAAACTCCCCCAACAGAAGAAATTCTACTGATGATCGAAATAGACCTCAGTTGAACATTCAAAAAAGACAGGTAAATTTCTAATGAGTCCTGTGAAAATTCTGAATAGTTTGACACATTCATCGTTTTGAATTGATCAGGTCCTGATTCGGTTGTCTTGTCGGTTATCACATGATTGAAATACGGATGAGCCAAGGCAATCAAGATATCTTGACAGTTACCTGACAATTCAAATACGGATGAGTCAAGGCAATCCTGATCAGGTTCTGATAGGAATACCATGTCTGAGTTACTGAAAGGGAAAATCTGACTGGGACCTGTCAATAACCTCGCGTTACATTGTTGTAAGGTCCCAAACAGGATGCCATGTCAGGACTTGATAAAGTAATTAAAAGTTGTCCTCAATGAGGGGTTCCCTATTGCAGCCTTACGAGGGCCATGCTTCTAATAGGGAATTCCCTGTCTAATTTCTACTAGGGTAGAACATTTCAACTAAACATCCTCAATGAGAGCTACTACAAATTTGATTGATCCAACCAAGGAAGTATAGTTGATCCATCCCTTAATTCCATCGACTATATTTTCTCAGTTGAATTGACCGAATTTTTAGCAGCAAAATATTCGTTTGGGGCGTTTCAGTTACAGCAATCTCAAAAATCTCTCTCATTGTATGTAAAAATTGTAATTTCTGAGGCATATTCTAACTTCGTCAGGATTCTCTATAATCATCACAAATTGTATGGATAAATACTTTTGAATGGCAGTTGCATTTTTATAAAGTCATTTATCGTCAGTTAATATACCGCGTGTTATATCTTCATCGATCGATTGTAAATAAGAAACATTTATATGACAGGAGTTGTTTTGGAGTTTATAAAAAGAAAACAAGGTAACAGAACCATAATGTTTTTGTACGCAGTTACAAGGACGACGTATCGAATAGATTCGCTTCTTCGAGTAGGAAACCTATGTTATTTTCTGTCCTATTTATGTGTGTCTGTTTCTCTTTTTCTTCCATCTTCAGTTCCCTAAAGACTGGAAGATATGGAATAGACCTTGCAATTCTCTACGGACTCTCGTAGATATTGTCTGCAATGCTTGTGTCTCTATCTAATTATGTTTCCATAGAGAAATCAGATTCTAGAATAAAACCTTTCGAGTATTGTACAAATTCACGAATAAATGTTTTGATACGAAAGCAGTTGGATCGAATATAATTATACGCGAATTCTTACCAATAAAGATAAAATCTGAAACTTGTGTCGCGAAAGTCATTTTTTAGAGCATTATCTAGAAGATATCTAATAGACATCTAAAAGATGTTCCAAGTGAGATTTTTAGACTAGGTTCAGATGTGATTCCAATAATCGGGTAAACACCCTTCGATACGATACAAATTCAAATCGTTTCATGCGTTAACCGACAGTTCGAATTGATTCGAGGAGAAACAAAACAATTTTATCAATCGATCGAAGTTATTCGCTAGATTTAAATTATACATTATGCTTATTAGGTTCTGATTCTTCAACAACGATTTCTGAAAATTCATAAAAGTACACACATAAGTCAAAACATATCATACCGTTTTATTCCCATCATCCATTATTTTTATCAGAATTAATTTGAATAAATATTTTCTTTCGTAAGAATAATAACTGAAGAAATATGATCATTTCTGAATAGCACGTTAATATGCTATTACATACAATAAAACATTTTATCTATAATCTGCAAATGAAATAACCCGTTGGCAATGTTAGAAACAATTTGGATCGCGTCGTATTGTTGCTGAATAATGTCCTCTATTATTACTGATATCTTGCAGCTACTACGTAATGCAGTGAAATTAGTTAAGTTTAGAGAAACTAAGTGTATCATCAACACGTATACGAGGTGTAGTTACACACACAATGTACATATCTTAAGATCTTCGTCCCGTGTAAACATCTATCTAAGTATCATAAAGTATGTGATCTCACATGGTCTCTCTATGCAAAGTTTGTTAATTAATGCCTCTTTGTAATTTGCATGCATGTGCGGATATAATCCTCCCTCTCCTTCTCTTCTGTTGATGAGGGTCGACTGTTTTTTCTCTCGTAAACACTCACAATATTGATCTCAGTGCGTTGTTCTCTAATTACCCGATGAATCGATTAAGTTTATGATTCATACATACGGCTTTTTATATGAGATAATAGTGCCTGAGATTACAGGGATTCTGGAATCGGATGATACAAATGTTGGCAATGAATTGAATCACCTAAACATTGAATCATGAAAAATATTCTCGATAAGGAATGAATTCAGTTCAAGATCCTTGTCGATCATAGATTGAGTATTCGTTAGAGTATCTCACAGTTGAGCATTCCAACGGAATCGATCAATCGTTAATTCAGGATAAACAGACCGGACGAAACCCCACTTTTTAAGAGGGAAAAAATGTGAAGCTGAGCTGATTAATCACCTACCTTATATGAAATTTGACATCCCCGAACCTGAGCTTTCCGAATATTGTTTGCATCCAAACAACATATCCAGCTACAAAAAAGACAACTCCGAAGATGTAAAACTTGAAATGTCTGGGAGACGTTATTTGGATATTGCAGGTAGAATTCGTGCTATCTGGAAACCATTTATCGGAAATCTAAATGCAAACTGGATACATACCTCTTTATTAACCGTACGTGCACTGCTTCCTCACATACCAATTTGCATCTTCTAAACGCGAGAAAGAAGAAAGAGAAGAAAATGAATGTAAAGTCAAGCATCTACGAGAATGTTCATTTATTCAGAATGTCGCCAACACTTGAAAATTCTCTTCACAATTTTAAGTGAGAATAAAAATACACATGTAACGAGGATGAAAATTAAATCAAAGAATTACTTGTACTTTTCCACAATATCTCCCCTCAATAATCAATTTGGATTATTCAAATTGATCCTGCGGAAGCGGTATAGTGAAACATATCAGAAAATGAAGGAAATCTTGAAGGAGTCGAATCTATGAATTGATAAGAAAATTGTTCAACTCACAAGTTCGATGCATGGAATGCAATATTTTAAGGAATTTACACGGAAAAAAAGGGATAGTTGCAGCAACTACTTGAGTAGTCGATTTTCGACCATCTACTTAAATAGTTGCTGCAACTACTTAGTAGTCAGGACAAGTATCACGTTAGCTGCCTCAACTAACTCGATAGTTGCACTAACTAACGTAAATACCTGGCAACTTACGAAGTATTTTACTTAGTTGAGGCAGCTAGCGTGATACTTGCCCTGACTACTAAGTAGTTGCGGCAATTATTTAAGTAGATGGTCGAAAATCCATCCTATTAGAGCAAAAATCTTGCTCTTCCAATAAGCGCTTGCCATTCAGCCATCCGGAATTGTAGATATATATTCGGCTGGCAAATTTTGTTGAATGAACAAATATCTCGCTGAAATAGCAATATTTTTGCTGTAACAGCAACCGTTTAGCTAATTTGGGAAAGCAGATTTTTCTGAATCGCTCTTTCTCAGCAAGAATTTCACTCTGCGTGCAGTAATCAGGACAACTAACTAAATAGTTACCTTAGTCACTTTCGTAGATGGTTGGAAATCATCTGCGAAAGCAGTGACTGTGACTATTCCTGTCTTTACGTGCAAGTCCTCTCTCATCCACTGATTCAATAAATCTAATCTGAAATTACAATGAAATTTGCCAAATTTGAACCACCGTCGTTGAAATAACTGTGTGAAATCAATTGAAAGTAGAACTCACAATAGATAGCCAGAACCTGCAATGATATTCTTACAAAAGTATTTCAATGAAAGAAGTTCTCATAGAATGAAACAACGTTTCGTCCATTTCACTGATTTGAATGTAGTGTTTGATTTTCCCTGTTGCGAATTCCCCTTCCCCAAGAGGAAGCAAAGGTCTATGTACAGTACATCCATTGGACGTCTATGAAACTCTTGAAACATTCGTTGGGTGTTCCTGAAAGTATACGTTCTCTTGGGGTCATGAGCAATCCGTAGGGCTTCAATTTAATGTCGTGAAGGTTGCATTTTTTCTTTCCTCCTTTCTTCTCACGTGTCTTGCAGTTTTCTCATCGCAGTCGGTTTTTCTTTATGCTTCTTTCTACTTTTCGAACAATGAAAAGATTGAAATGAAACGCTGGTCTTGAGATGGGATTGACTTTCTTTGCTGGAATATGTTTTCTGACACATTTATAATACAGATTATTAATCCATACATAGTATGTATGATTTAAAATGGTATAATACATTATTAAGAGGAGATGTTAATAATATTTCTTCAATTTGTTCAGAGAGATGAATAAAATTTACAGGTTCTGTAACATGCTTCAGACAATATATACACATGAATTGTAGAATTCTTTTCACACTCTCTACACATCATATGAAAAAAGAAAGAAATTTTTTGAAACATGTCGTGAAAAGAAGAAGTAATCTGATAGGACACACATTGAGGTATTATAGTTCATTAGAAACCATAATCGAAGGAAAAATGAATGGGACAACTTGCAAAGGTAGACTTAGATTAAGTTATATAAAGCAAATGATACAAATTAAGCGTTTAGCGGATAGTAGACAGGATTGGAGGATTTCATCAAACCAGTCATAAGAATGATTACTTCATGATGATGATGATGTACTGAAACGATATCTAGATACTTGCTCTGAAGTATCTCCCGTTCTCTTTATTATATTAGGAGGGATAAATATAAAATGAATAATTAACAAGATTTAATTTCCTAACAACCAATATATTTGATGAAATTTTTGGGTACACGAAAGTTCGGAGTATATGTCAAAACAAAGAAATTTGTTTTACATTCAAATGTATCCTTTATAACAAACAATATTCCCAAATTTAATAATCATCAATTATAAAATTTTCAATTCAGTCTCAAATAATTGATGAATTAATGACAATTAAAATTATTAACGTCAATATATTCGGTAACGAAACGTCACGAAAATACCACCGAAAATTTGTTAGTCCGCCATTTTTCAATGTCTGACTGTTTTCTGGTTTTATTGGTACAATCTGTAAGGAATATATTATATTTCATAAAAATTTGTTGCTCTTTGGTTTCTGATAACTTCAACAAGTGCTACAGTGCTACGGTTTACGTGATTTTGAGGAGGGTTACGGTTTAAGGGTTAAGATTCTTCAAATGAGTATCAGCAAACTCGAATTCCGCATTTACTTCCTTTCATGAAAGAAGAATTCAAGGAAATCACCTCATTGTGGGGTCGCTTGATGAGAACCTCATCTTCATTGTTAATTGAAAAACATCTAAATTGAGAATTAAATTTAATTGTTAATTGAAAAACATTCCAATTATTCGACAATTAAATTCCTTTGTTAACTGAGAAACATTTGGATTGAAAATCAAATTGAATTCTCAATTGAGAGGATGTTCATTAAGAATGGAATTCTATTGTTAATTGAAAGGAATCTCAATTAAGAATCAAATTCAATTCTTACTTCATAAGAATCTGAATTGTGAATGGACTTCGATTGTCAATTCGAAAACATTTAATTCAGCAATTCAATTGATTTGTTAATTGATAGAATCTTGAAATGAGAAGTAGATCCAATTTTCAATTGGAAAAAATTCAAATTAGGAATTTAATTTAATTGTTAATCGAAAAAATTCCAATTGGGTGATCAGTTTTAATTATTGATTGTGTTTTCCTTTGATTCTCTCACCCACACCCTTGTTGATGATTCACATTCAAAAAATTGATTATCAAAAGAATATAAGTGCAAAACATTGTGGTAATAATTCTGAATCACCATTTCATCCATCAAACTTGTCTCGTAAAATGACAATGAGTGATGAATCAAATTAGATTAGCAACCTAGAACAAAAACAACCAAATGATGACGTGTCCAGGAATTATTGAACCAGCTACTGTACAAATCAAAAGTTGGGTTCTCCGAATTATTTAAACATTCACTCATAGTGTGATTATTGAAATCTATTATGTGCTTCCAAACATATGAGATTTGACTATTTACCAAAAACTACATTTCCTTTCCTACAAATCCTATTCATTCCGCAGCAGCGTATACGTGGAATGAAAAGTTCACGCGGTGAATTTTTCTATCTCAATATTGGTGTCAACATTTATTATAATATGTGAATTATGAATCAGATTTATGAGGTTGATGAAAAAAAATAACGATTCACAGAAATTCAAAAGTGGACAATTGATCAAGAAATCATATTCATATATTCTATTCCAAATTCTCTTCTCAATGTTCTGAACAAGACCCTAACTCCAAATTGAACAGATAAGTCAAAAAAACGCCATTTTGATGTCATTTCGAAATTATCGGAAAACGTAAAGATGGCAACCTACAAGCACTCAATCAGGACCTCATTCCATGTGAATTCTTTCGGACCTGGTGTGCTGTGTAGGTTCATTCCTAAATATGCAATGAAATTGAACATTTCGCTCAAACAGTTGTGTAAATTCCTTAGAGTGAAGAATTCACTCTTGAAGAGTGAGATTCCACTCCTAAAGAATGACTTTCCACTTCTAAAGAGTACCCTTTCACTCCATAAGAGTGATTTCTCACTCCAACAGAGTGATTTCTCACTCCAACAGAGTCAAGGTTCAACTCAGTTTGAAGAGTAATATTTCACTTTTGATGAGGGTAGACAGCCTCACTCCAAGAGAGCGAGAATTCACTCCAATGGAGTGAAAACTCACTCTTTGGGAGCGGAATTTGGAAAGCAATGTTATTTGTCGTTGAAATTGACGCATTCTCTTGTGACAAGTCACTAATGCCATCTAGGAGGGACGAGTCAAAAAACCTTTGCAGAGCGCGAAGATACCGACTGACACGCGATCAACGCGTGGCGCGACGCGACACCACGCGCGCGCCGTTGAACCCGCCCTAGTCTCAAGCTTCGATACACATTCTAATAGAGCGCGCACAAGCGCGACCGTTATCCGCTACAAGGAATAAACCAGATAAGATATAAGAAAGGGCATCGCGACTTGAGGAACACACTTACAGGTCAACATGGCCAATCATACTTAAAATCTCAATCACATTAGACTAGTGGTTTTTTACCACAGTGCCAGCGCTGTGGGTTTTTTCACCACCCTATGGTCTATCTTCATGAATAATTAAAAGTCAATTCCTCGTTTCTTAATACTTGACATAGAATAAAATGCCCAATGGGTAATTTCTATCCACAACTCTTTTATTACATCGCTATCTCTCTCCATTGAGGAGGGTTGACCTTTTGTCGGGGCTGTACCAGGGTTAGAGTATCCGTACCCTTTCACTAGTATAGTAACGACACTTGTAGGTAGCAACTCACTGGTGGGGGCGTTGGTTGGGGCCCTCCCATCCCCCTTTCTTTTCTTCCTTTCTTTCGAGGAACACAGTCCCACCGAGGTGCTATCCCGGCAGTTAAAAGCTAGAACCCTCCACTGGTAAAAGACCGTCAGCGCTAGCTCTTTTTAAAGTAATGGTGTGATCCAATAACCAGTAGCTATATCTGGTCCGAGCAAGCATAGTGCTCGGTCTCCGTTGGCTATCTCCACGGCATCGAGTAGGGTTGGTTAAGAAAGGGATGGAAAGCGGCTATATCCCTTCTGGAGCATTTTAGAGTCAGTAGGAAAAGGGGGACTGGACAAGGAAGGGATCGAATTTCTCCCTTGTCAGGACGATGACACGAGAAGTCTTAGGTACAGGGGGTGGTCAGGAAAAGGACCGAATTCCTCTCCTAAACCAGCTTTAGTAGGCCGAGGTGGGAAAAATCTCCGTCATCAACGGAAATTCCCCTCACGACTCGTCACACACCCCGACATAAACCAGCCAGCCAGTTAAAATCCCCCACGTGTTCAAATCTATCGTAATTTCCGTTGAAGCTTAGCATTGTTGAATCAAACACGATCCTACGATCCACTGAGATCAGGTCCTCGCCGTAAATTGAACCTAAAGACGCGCTAAAAGACTCTTACAATCGTACCTGGCCGAAATAAAGATCTCATTAACGGTGACGACCGTCCTAGATTTAGATTTCATGATTTTTTTCTTACTTACCCAAGACGGAAGGCTCACATAACCTCTTTACCAGCATATCAGGACCAACGATCCCCGCGGTACAAGCGTTCGTCCAAAATATTTTCAAGTGCAGTTCATCCCTCCTGAGGCGTATGTGAGGCTTTCCGATTGCAGGTAATCCATGGTAATTCAAACCGATTTTGGGATTCAATGTAACACGATTCCGTAAGCTTATTGTTCAAGAACCGTATGTCGCTCGTTTTATTAGTAATTAAATTCAGTGATAATGAATTATAACTTTGAAACCTTGAATTATGATTTCTTTTAATGATCTGTGTCCCGTGTCCCCATTTCCTGAACCCTGGAACCGGCGAGCAAGAAGTATTACAGGGACTGTACTCAACAGGGATGATTAAAATCACCGCTGCGAGCAATTAATCTATCAACAAAAACGTCACACCCTAAAAAAAATTGACGTGAAAATTCAGTCATTTCTGATGGAAATTTTCACGGTGACTATTATGTGACAGATTTTTGTCAAAATTACATCAAAATGAAGTTTTTTTGGACTCGTGTATTCTACTCAGGATAAGGTATAATCGGTGATTTTCATTATGAACTTTTAATCAGTTCTTATACTTGAAATTTTATAGCAAAACTCATGTTGATACACAAATTCCCAATATTGGACTAATATTGAGTCACTCTGGTACCAATCCATGCCTTGTTTTTAGGAGAACATTCTAAATATATGCATTCGCACATCACTCGAGGATGAGAACAATATTGAACCTTGAGATAAATGATCGTGGCATCAAATTAATCATTTTAATCCAGCCTTGATTAGTTCAATAACGGATCAAGCCTACCAATATCGCATTCAAAGTGTGCTATTACATTCGATTCATGATTCACCAATATCGGCATAATATTCCGTCAATCGTCAAGCCAAACCTTCTATCTATATCTGCCAATTTATACTCTATCGTTAATATTATTATCCTTGTCGAAATCACCCTAGTCAATCTCCAGGCTATTATGAAGCCTCACCGTCCTAACAGACCACAAACCTCCAGAAACGTTCATTAAATGTTCCTGAACATTCGCCAACGTTCCTCGAACATTTCTGAAGATTTTTGTTCTCTTGGAGCAAGCACTTATGAGGGGCTCGCAAGGCCTGGAGAATAACTACAGTGATTTCTATTAGGATTAGCGTAGGACAAGGATTTCCATATGAGTAAAACAAAAGAAAAACAGTTTAGTCCCTATCGAATTTTTCATACAAACATTCCAATTCTTCGAAGCATAGAAAATGATTCTCACCTCATCTTGATATTACGGAAAAATGATTAACAATTTCCCAACATTTTTTGACTCCAGTAGAATCCTGGGACTGCGCCAACTCCTTTCAATGTCCTTTCCGAATAACATTGAGATAGTTGAGATATTGTGTAAATGTGCACAGAATAGTCGAATGAGACTATCGTGCTAGAGTACGATCCCCGAACATTCGGAATGTTGTATCATGAATTCCAAATAGAATAAGGGATGATCTTATCTCCCTTCTCTCAGAGTTTTCCAATATTTCTTCTATTTTTCCATAGACGAAATAGTCTATATCCTTCTATCAATGAAGTGCCAGAAGAAATCTGCGATCTGCAAACAGTTCTCGCTTACAGAATACTTCAAACTATCCTAAAAGGATTTAAATTATATACTTTCCCTGGTGAAAATATAATGAACGTTTGCGAAAGGGAGTGTCTTTTTACACCCCAAAATGCACGAATCTCCTCTTTGTGTACACTGACATTCAATTTGTATCAGCACCGGATTTTGAAATTTCGTTTCCGTCTTTAACCAACGTGTAACATAAGATAAACACTAGGCTGCCACCTGTCACTTGTCGTTTGTTATAGGTACGTGCGTTGGAAAGGAAAACAGAATTTCTAAATCCGGCTTTGATTTGTATGACACTTCGTGACATCGATAAAACTCGAAAATTTCAACAGAATTTCGAAATATCTTCAATATCCGTATGAAATTATGACAATTCTACGAACTGTTGTAGGGCCAAGTTTCATCCGTCTGAAAAACTGCATAGATTCCAATAGAAAATCATTCCTGCGCAAGCAAACGATGCGCTTATATCACAGCAATTCCAGATGAAATCCGATAGAAATACCAAACTACCAAATTTTCCTAGTACAAATAAAATGTCATCGATGCCACGAAGTGTCATAAAAATTGAATGCGAATGTATACCAAGAGGCCCTGCCATTACTCATGGAATTGAATCAGTAAATTCCATAATTCATAAGATTGTATCAGGTGATACGAATAGAATGATTTTGTCGTGAGAATGCCATTGCGGATCAATAGGGAATCAGGGTTTCTTCAGGAGAAATATTCACAGGTCTGCAGCTGAATCATATTCGCATCTATCAGGAATTTCCAAAAACGCATTTCATCCGTACGGATATGCATTTACACATGGTGATCCACCAGTTTTTATGAGTATCATTCGATGATATTGTGTGAATATGCACGATGGGAAAACACAATTGGGCAATCGTTACGGTGGAATTTTGCCAACACGCAGAATGATCAGTAGAATGTGGGACTATTGAAATTTCCCATAATATTCACGAGAATTCTAATAAAATCTATAATTTTCTCAGCCAGCACGAATGATCAATTTGAATCCATAGACTCCCCAAAGACCTCTTGAATAGTTCCCGTTATACGACCGATAATGAATTCAAAATGACAACGCATTCAATGCTCGCAGAACTCATCCCAATCAGAAAAATTCGAATTATGCCAATGTTGACAACAGGTGCAGTATAGTGCCAGGATTGGGTCTTCAACATTTGGCCAACACGTACGGGATCAGTACTAGATACATAGAAATGCAGTACTATGCCTGTACTGATGAACCAGTACTGAGAGCTCAATGCCGGCCAGGTACTGATCCAGTACAGGCACTGCACTGATTGTGAATAATAGTATTAGTACCCAATCCCCAGTACAGAAAAGCGTTATCATCTCAGACAAATGCCAGTAACTTGCCAGTCTCGGCCAGTACTGGTACAGTACTGCGCCTGTTGTAAATTTCTGGTTGGGATTATGAAATCTCGATACGAATTCTTCCTGAACATCAAGTTGTTTATTGAAAGTTCATTTTGAATTCAAGATATTCATAATGAATACACATCAATTAGCATAACGGGAGCTCTCTGCAGGGACAATTGTGCTGTATGGGTTGCAATTAGGAATATTACCACGATGGTAGATTCAACTGAAGTTTTAGTAAATATCAAGAGGAATTTTAGTAGTCCCGTATTTTACCACCCCGTTGGAAAATCATTTTAAACATTTTGTCCCATCCAAGTTGGTCGTGATATTAATATTAGCCATTTTTTTTATACTCTCCATGATAATGACCAATCTCTATTTGCTACAGGTTCAATTTCATTTTCATCAGCAGTTTGCATGTCATTGCGCATTACATTGCACAGGACTTCCTCTTTGAATTTTTAATATTTCGAGACGACGAGACTATAGAGGCTACGCATTTTTATACAGTTACATTGATTTCATTGTATAATATTGAAGAAATCTGTACGACCGATTCATCAATAAATATTATACCGAAAAATAAGAAATTGTAAAAAGAAGTATTCAAACTTGCGGAAGAAATGGATAACCTCCAATTCCCTTGCAGATATCACGAGGTAAATGATAGGGTATTTTACGATATAAAGGCTTCCCTTTCTTTCTGGAATAGCATTCCAACCGTAACCACTCTGTGAAAATCTAAAACTTTTTTCAACTCGGCCGGATTATGAAATGTTTGACTAGGTGTGGAGAGAACGAAAAAGGGAGGAAAAAGAGGAGACAACGATTTTCATTGTGCTCAGTGGCCCACTTAGAAGTTTGCTTCGAATGCCGCGCGTGACCATCGTAAATGTGGTTTCCAACGTGGTCGTTGTACCCACCATTCGTGCTCATGTTGAATTTTACCCTGATAATGTATACATGCATTCTCGTATACGTAAGGGTGTTTGTATGCATGAAAGACGTTTCTTATTATTGTATTTTCACCAAGAATTTGGTTCTTCCTTCGGAACAAACGTCTCCATTTCTCGTTATACTCACATCTAATGATTTCACTTATTTTCTTCCATCCAAAGGGACCATAATACCGTGGAAAATGTTGTTCATAAATCAATTTGAATGCCTCCAGCCACATAATTGTTGAAAAAAACGTATGCAAACAATATAAAAGAATTTTTGAAAAATAAACGATCAATTCCACGATCTCCAATTGAAATAGAACATTGAAATTCATGTTTGAACATCAATTCACTCTGAACAAACATTCTGGAACAAAAAGAAAATCATATCATGAATCCAGTACGTGAATTGATGAGAAGCGTTTATTTACGGCAATTCATTCGCTTTATTAAATTTTTGCGATTCAAGAACAAAATTCAATTTATTTATCATGTGAATCGACTATCCCGAACACTTCCGTAAAAAAAAAAGAGAAGAAAAGTGACCTCATTGTGAGATTGAAAATATGCCACGATCATATGATGATGGAGAATATACACAGTAGAAAAAATAGATCTCCTCGGAAATCAACCGCATTGTATAGTTGATGCTCTCCCTTGAGTTAACTACGTAGAGTAATTGAACCAAGTACAGCGCAGTTCATTCAATGAGGAAAACATTGATAAAGTGGTATATATGCTAGCAACTCGACTGCGCACGGTTGAACCAATTACGCAATTATTATTATACCTTTTCTCAATGTTATAAATATAGATTTTTCCATTCAATTCCATATCGACTGTGTCCAAGTGGATTTAAATATTGAGAACAGAGTTTTGATATACCTTATCTTGGTTACGTGAAATTCAATTATTTATTGAAAAGTGTCAATCATGTTTTAAAGATTTGCATGTTCTAGAGAAAAAGTACGAAGAAATTTTGTGAAAATAAAGAATATCTTCTCACTGCAGGAATAAGCATGAGAATTTGATTTGAATTCATGTGAGGAAACTTTTGTATACAGATAAAAATGGTTTATACGAATCATATTATACAGGTTTTGTCTGAATGTTCCCGAGTTAAAAATTTTCATACTTTGGAGAGCCTGGTCAACTTCGTGATACGCAACGATCCAAAGTTGAATCAGATCTACGAAATGTTAACATCAGATCAAGTGAGGATTTTGAGAACAAGATCAAGTTGAGAACAGGGTGAGGATCAGGGTGAAAAATGAAATCCGCAACGAATTGGAGCTGAATCAGGTTTCACTTTTTAACTCGGGTTTGATATTCATTCATCGAGGGATTAGATCACAGTGAAATTTTGGGAAAATGATTTTTTTGATTGGTTCAACAGATTCTTTGGACCCTCTAGAATAAGGGACAAAATGTCTTATACCTACCCAATTTCTTATCTATTAGAATTTCGAGCTACCGAACCAAAATGCTGCCAATAAACCGGGAACAACAATCTAGTTGAATTTGAGTCCAATTACATTTTCTTAGTCCTAGTAGCTATAATTCCAGTATCACAGCTACTTTCATAGCTACTTCAATGAATAAAAAGGGTATACTGTAAATACAAACTTGAACACAGACTCGGTTTCAGTATACTCCTCTGCTCTTAGTGTACCAAAATTTTGAACGCGTTTTTCTAAGAACTGAGTTCTTCAATACGGTATATACGATATCCCGAGATCTAATTAATCAATCGACTTGAGATTTTATAAATAAATTAGAGGTATGCTATTGAATGATTACTTGAATATCATCGTTACAATGATTCTGATTACATCTAAGTACTCAGTAAAAGTGACGATTTCATGTAATCATAATCAGAATTTTATCATATTACAGTACACATAGTCATTTTGAAATGGAATTGGCCCTAATGGTAGTTGATCGGAATGGAATATAATACAATCAGGAACTTCTCAAAGGTTTCTGAAAAAGTTCTTGAAGATATCTTTTAGAAGTGAGCACAGTTTAAGACTTCTAAAAGATGTCCATTCATGTTACATAAGACTTCTTGCATTATTCCTGATTATTTCAGAAGATATCTTTTACACAACGAGTGCTGTGTGGGGATATGAACTGTATACAGTTCTACACTGCCAGAAGTATCTGGAAGTTTTTTTCAATCACGTACATGAATTCAGGTTAATACACATTTTACATTAAATTTAATGTACAAAAACATGAAAAAAATATAGATTATGCCATAGTTCACATTAAATTTCATGTAAAATGTGTATGAAACTCAATTCATGCACGTATTCGAAAAAAACTTCCAGCAAATGCATTAAAATTAATGCAGAAATTTCTAACAGTGTAGGATTCAAGAATATCATCTGAAAGCAATAATAATCATCCTAATCATGCGCGTGCCGATTTAATAATTTTCAACGAATAATTGTCATGAAATTTGGTACAATTTAGCGATAAAATTCATTTTCAACGGCAAACGACTCTTCTTAAATTAATTTCTCACACAGAGGAAAGGTATTTTCAAAAATACCATAATTTATGGATTTTTGGCGTTGGTCTGATCCAAGCCAAAATATTTACGCAAAGATACCTCCAAAAGTACCATAATGACTAGGACTTTTATGAGGAAGGTACCATACTTCCTTAGAAGAGTCCAAGAAATTATGGGACTTTTAGAGGTTCGTTCACGTAAATATTTTGACTCGGGTCAGACCAACGATAAAAATCCATAAATTATGATATTTTCCAAGATATCTGTTTCCTCAATGTATGATTTGATTTCAACATACATTTATTCGATGGGATTTCAGAATTTAAGTCTTGAAAAGTAGAACGCGAAATAATAAACTATGATCTAAGATTGAATAATGATGTACTTATTCATTTATTTATTTGGTTGAAGTCTTCTTGTTTTCAGAAATGTCTCAAGGAAGGAACAAAAAAATGCCCCTCAAGCGTAGAAACGCTTTATCCCATATGCTGCACACAGATAATAGAAGAAAATCTGTCATCGCAGGTCCTTTATTGGAAAATGAGAGCCAAGATATAATAGAAACCAATGTCTGGCGATGGAACGAGTTACTAATTGGGAGAAAGCAAAAAAGCTCTGGCAGATTCATTAGCAGTGAAAATTGATTCCATGTTGTACTCCATTAGAATACTTAGGAGCATCGCGTGTGTATTATATTTATATATGTACGTCACGATTGGTTTTTTTCACTAAAATGTAATGCCAAGAATATTTGTATTATTTTAAATTTTGTAGTCGTATAACCCTTAGGGAAATCTTCTTTATTCTAGCAAAATTTGTCGATCTTTTCCTCGTGATTTTTTCACGTTTCTCCCTGAAACATGGAAAACGAAGTAACATGATCTCCAAAGAGCTGATTGTAAGAATCTTTGAGGTGCAATTCATTGCGGTTGGGAAAGTAAAACCACACTCCGAAGTTCTAAAAAAGAATGGATTTTCGCATTCGGGATTATTTTTATCTTTTTTAGATAATTTTTTTGAAATGTTGAGGTTTGGGGGAGAGTGGGGACACTTGAGCTATTTTTTTTACCGTTGTTATACCTTTCATGGTTAATTTCATTCGATACATCATTCATAGGATTTTAACAGAGCAAACATTCCTTTCTCAGTTGCAAACAATTGCAAGCTTATCCAACGTTCTATCAATGATACAGTGTTCTCCAAAAACAATGCGACCCTACGAATTAACTCTCTCTCTCTCTCTCTCTCTTTCTGAGTAACTGACTCCCTAATTTGAATGACAACCACTATTTTTGAATCAATTTTTGAATATTTATTTGAGATAAATAATGAGACATAAATGATACAAAAATGGAGCAATTTCAAGAGAGCCAAAGCTTTTGCTGTAAATGAAAAAAAAAAAGGAGGATCATTTCACATTCCTGTGGACTCGTGTGAAGTTAGATCACCTGTCTCAAGCAGCACCAGAATATACTATGAACGTTGTTCGAATATTCGAACGTTAATTGAACGTCGATTGAACGAATATCGTACATTTCGAGTATACTATGTACGTTCTAAGTATATTCAAAACAGTCTCATTCGAACATTCTACGAACGTTCATTATATGTTCTTCGTATCTAATCCGTACATTCTACGAACGTTTCTATTTCGTATATACTTTGAAATCCTATTGCTGCTTGGGGTACAACTACCGAAGCCTGTAACAACGGCTTGGAAATCATTGTTAGATTCAAAGATATCTGCTGTGGTGCATGTCACCCCGTGGTGTCAATGACCCCCTATATAAACGACTCTCCCCTACATAAAAATTTCTTGCTCTCTTCAATGTTGACAATAGAATACAACTCATGACAAAGCTGATTGACAAATCTTGGCAATCTTTGTGGGTTCAAAATATTCGCTCAAACAGCATAATGTGCCGCTGAGACGTTCATAGAAGGTTTATAGAACGTAGAGGAGGTTTTGTGAACGTTCAGAAAACGTCCCAGAAACACATTTTGCTGCAAAACGGAGAAAATCCTACAGTACTGAGCGCTGTAGCCGACACGACTGGCTCGTGTTATGGGAAAAAATCATTTCAACAGTGCTAGTTACTGTACACCGAGAGAAAAAGCATGCTTCAAACGCAAGGGAGCCCTTCGCGCTTCTAACGCTGTTGTTATAACGTGCTTTTAAGGGGATACCAGCGATCCCCGCTGATGCAACCCGCCACACAAATGTACCAACTGAGTGAACATTTTCTCTACAAGAATACTCTGAACTGAATTCATAAAAAAGCATGAAACTTTCAGGAATCAATCTTCAATCCTTTATCTATCGCGGTACATCGCCCGAATTTTGGATTTCGAAGAAAAATTTTTTTCTCAGTCGGTAACATAAATTTTTTTTCCGAAATTCAAAATTCGGGCGATGTACCGCGATAGATGAAGGATTGAAGATTGATTCCTGAAAGTTTCATGCTTTTTTATGAATTCAGTTCAGAGTATTCTTGCAGGGAAAATGTTCAAACTTAGTTGGTACATTTGTATGGCGGGTTGCATCAGCGGGGATCGCTGGTATTTCCTTAACGCATGGCAACATGCTCAGAAGGCATGGGACTCATACCCAAAAAGCATGGGCTCGTGCGTTGAAAGCATGAACTCATACGTTTAACGCACGTTATAACAAATGCGTTAGAAACGTGGACTGCTTCCTTGCGTTTAGAGCAGAACAATTTAGTGAATGCATTTTATTGAAAAAGAAGCCCAATGAACACTTTTCCCCTCAACATTTCAGGAATTCATTATGTTTCCTAAATGTTAACAGAAAGTTCTCTGATGCGTCGATTTCGGGAATCTTTTAGATGCCTTTCTTGTGAAATCTTGAAGTGATCGAAAAATTGACTTGGTTCACTTTTTGATAACTCCTAGACCACATAAGAAAGTCCTCTAGAAGATTTCAAAAATCGACGCATCAGAGAACTTTTTGATATCATTTAGAGAGCATAATACATATGCAAAATATTGAGGGAGACAATTTTCACTGGGAGGTGTGACTCTAAACAACGGAGCGAAGGAAAATCTCATCGTTTCTAAAAATATAGTGCTTTGAGATAACTGTCTATTGCATCTATTGGAAAATCCGCGTCAGATTTCCTCCAGGTGGTCGATTGTTGAATTATCAATCTAAAGTTTGATTGTCCATCATTCTGAATTCAGTTTTTGTTGGGTCCATGGTGTTTCAGAATAACCTCAAATATTTTTGCAATTTGCACTGCATAGACAGAATGGCTTAATAAATATTCATTGAATTCTCTCACGTTCTATGAGACATCTCAAAATATTCTCAAAATGTGTGCGAGAATTTAATAGTCACTGTAAAACCTATAGAGAGTGTTGATTTACTCATTTCAGTGGTGAATTTCAGCCCTCATTTGTGAAAGGATTGTTTTTTCATTATAGAAATTATACTGCCTTTGGATGGCGAATTCTCCAAAAAGTGAAGAATTAGACCACTAGGGGAACGGCGGGTGGTATGGTCCGGTGGTCGTTATGGCCCACCACGTGTTTCCAGGATCTGTCGCTAGGTGGCAGCACTACACACTTTTCAAACTTCATTGTTGTCAATACAGTGCATTAAGAAAAATCTAACTTCCTCTATTTACTTGTTCTCGGTGTACTATGTCGACGAAACTTTGAGACGTCCTGTACTGAAGTAGGTCATCATAAAATAATGTATCATATGAGTATTAACCCCCCCCCCCCCCAGCCCTATATATAGAACAAGTCTTATGATTTTTAAGCGATAATGTTTGTTTGTTTGATTATGAACTAAGTTTTCCGTCAAAAATCTCGATCGGGTGGTATGGCCCACATTAAATTCGGGTGGTATGGCCCACAATAAGCACATAAATACAAAATTGGGTTGTGCGTGGTTCGTTTTTGCTCGACCTCTTCGAGTATTTCACTTTTGCCCGGAGGTTTCTGTGGTTGCTCTTTTGTTCGCAATAATAAGTGTATCGCTTCTGCTCGAAACTTTCGACGTTCCATTCTTGCTCTCAAAAGTTCCTGTCCTGTTTTTGCTCAACAACAACTTGAGCATCACTTTCGCTCTTGGCGTATCATATCCCATGAATTACCCAACTCGATTTTTCGCGTTTCAGATGGACCTAATGAGATCCAATCAATTCCAATAGATTTTCCATCGAAATCCAATGGAATTCATTGGATCTTTCCAACAGGGAAAGTTGGAAACATGAATGAACATTTGGCCGATACATTCAACGACTTTGTTAGTTTTTCTAACACAAAAATTCTGTGATCCCTGTGAAACTTCCATTTCGTTAATCACAAACAATGACTCGCAGATCCTATTATATTCAACAGCCCAACTTATTCCATCTTATGTTCGTTTGAGAAATTGCCAAAACCATCGTGACCTGTTATCTAAAAGTACTTACTTTATAATCCCCGAGATTCAAATCGCTTGTGTATAGGGAGGCAAATCACTTTTTTTACAAAAACAATTTTATATTCAAGCAGGAACACAAACTATTTATGATTCCAATATTAAGTTCCTGAAACATGGAAGAGTTATCCTGTGTTGTGTAGTTTATTGTATGAATTTTCTAGTATTCAAGAAAAATATATGAAAATAATGATCGATATGAAATGAACTCCGGGTGGCCGATATAACCAGCGAGGTCGATATAACTTCCATTCACCTTATGCATTAATTCTCTTGCACTCTAAAGGACAACAACGGTAACAGTCAGAGTAGAGACTCTGATAAATGCTTTGCTCTGTATTTGATTTGATTTCTTTTTTCGTTTGCGTTCACGTTCGACTGACTTGGAGTTTGCCGCTCAAATGCATGCTGAAAGGGAAGGAAATATGAGAGAAGAAATCATATAATTGCACGGCGCAGAATAATATTCAGGATCACGGAAAATTACGTTCGGTACGTCTTGTAAGATCCTACATTGAAAAGAAAATGATCGTTCTTACTACGAAACTGAATGCTATTAGCAACGCGTTGCTGTGGCAGCGAAGACCACAAGCCGTGTGGATAGAAAAAGGATGCGAATCGTTGTAGGACGGATACCAGATCGTTCCATCAGCTATATTACAGTTATCACAGCGCTACCGTTCATTGTTTCTTGCGAACACTCATCTCAACCGCACCGCGTCTTCATAAGCACTAGAAATTTTTTTTCAGTGTAGATAAATCATCGGTCACATGATGAAACCTAACCAGTCATTTTGTGATTGCTTCATTCTTTTCTGGATTTTCATTATTTTGAATGTTGAATGATCGTTCGAAATTAATTCATCTGGACAGCGACTATGGTTCAGACGAATGATTTGACACCAGATTTTTGAGAGATTTGTTATCATCAAAATAACAATTCTTCAAAACTATGACTTGTTACGTTTCGTCATGTGACCGACGAAATGACTAAGACCGGATACCATCGGGGAGTTCCTTGCATCGTAATTGGAATAACTATAGAAATCCTTCAATGTTGGCAATTTTTTCTCAATAACAATTATTATAATCATTGAAAATTCGGAGATGTTCGTTATTCATCTGCTGAAGAGAGAAATTCCTCACGATGGACAGACAATAAATGGATTAAATTAACACTTTAGAGCTGCAATGCGGAGGAATGATTCTCACTTATTTCCACTGCAATTTATTGTTCTGCTAAAGCGAATTGCCGTTCTTGCCAACAAATGTTATCGAATTCAACCCATTGAACATGCAGTTTCTCTTCTTTTGTACCTCATTCAAAATTTATTTTAATATATTGTAGAATTCTTCCATTTCAATTATACAATTGAATGATTCTTTTGTAGTTCCTCTCCGTATTCTCTAATGTATACTTGAATTGTGTACTCTTTGCCATCTCTGCGATCTGATTTGGCCAAAGGTGGGTCGAATATTAGAATGAGAAACTCTCTTGTTTGGATTTGTTGTTGAACCGATGATGCCTTCATCTCGATTCTTTTTTTGAGGGTATCTCACGCTCTGGCCGTTCGATTGGGATGTGTCGGTGCGCCCGTATGAATGTTCAAACCCTCGATTTATTCAAAATTTTTCTCACTGAGTTCTGCCCTAATCCATCCCCATATTCATTGAAAACCATACTTATTTGTTTCTACAAGATGTGTTGAGAAATGATTTGGGAGGAATCAAAAAGCATTCACGTTCAAGTGATTGCTGGTTAAATCAAGCACATCTCAGAGGTTGCAGGATTGTGAGAGAAGTATCTATTATCCATTTTGAACTTCTTGCACATCCTGTATAAGAAGTTTCATTCAATATTGTTTACTCCAACATTCTTTCCTCTGCCCCTCTCTGTTTTACTGACTCAACATGGGTTTTGCTTTTCCTGAAATTTTCTTGATTGCAGCACTTCATATTTTCTAATGCGGTTAAAATTTCTTTTCATTTTTCACCCAAACACAGAATTCACTTTGGTACAAAAACAGCTGGGTTGTATGAGGCGCACGGAGAAAAATGCAGAGTAATCCTTAATAAAAATTTGAGAATATATCTTAAAATCTGAGAATTTTTCTTGAATGCATCATCAAGACAAAACGGTCCACTTTTTCGTGGAATTTCATTCGAAAAACAATGCAAAATGTTTAATACTCAATGAAGAATATAGAGAAACATATGAACTTTCCAAAAGTCGCGCGTGAAATTTTACAAAAATAGTAACAAAATTTCAATATCTTACTATTCACTTTGTGAGATTTCGTATGCGACTTTTGGAAAGTTCATACGTTTCTCTGTTCTTTATTGAGTATTGATAATTTTCCAATTCTTTTCGAATACAATTCCACAAAAAAGTGGACCGTTTTTTATTTATTATGCATTCGAGAAAAATTCTCAGATTTTAAGAAATATTCTGCATTTTTCTCCGTGCCAATATTCTCTCATCTGGTTTGAAAGAATTTTTTTCAAGGCGCATTTGGTATTCTATTTGCATAATATCACTGTTAGAAAAATTCCTGAATTCAACAGAAAATTTCTTGTAAAATTGAAAATTCCCATATTAAATTTAATATGGGTTATGAAATTTTAGAATTTTTCATTAAAATATAAGAAATTAATTATTGAATTTACAAATACCTTGATAAAATTAGGAATCATATTATGAGATTTAATAGATTATGTTATGTAAAAAGTTCCATAATATTTTGATGAAACTCAAAACAGATTTTTGTAGAGTGATGAAAATATGAATTTTACGGGCCACGTCCTCCGGTATCATGCGTGCCATTACTATGATGCCCAGCGTGAACGTACGGAACTATCCGGATTACTCAAGTGTCCTCGATGCCTGATCATAACATCCAATTATTATATATTCACTTCGTTGATCCATAGAATCCAGAGATATTTGCAGCTCGACCCTGCATCCCTTTCCGCGCCATCTGAATTTCTCGCTAATTGCAGCTTTCGACGGTATTCCAGTCCCACTCTTCCATTAACCACTCAAGTACTGCAATTAACCAGGATCTGTATGAAGTTCTCTTTCTACCGTATACCATTACTATTTCATAAGACTGCCGCTACCTTCTACTGTGACGATTTATTATTTCGATGTATTATGCACTTTATGCTCTCATTTATCTTGAATTTTTCTTCCATACAAGATTTATCCATATTCGGATTCAAATCCGCATACAATTCTCGTAATCCATATTGATTTAGAAACGTTTCTTCATTTCCAACGGTTTTTTTTTGGTAAATTGTGGATCATCTCGCTTGTCGCGTGGATTATAGTCTATCATTTCTCCCATTGCACAACACACCAAACAAAAGGGATTTTTTTCTCTTCGTAGTTCGTTCATTTTCTCCGCGCGAAACGTAATTCATTCTTCCGTTCAAACATTAAGGGAAGCTGTTGTGCCATTACCACCCTCGCTCCTCCAAATGCATTAGCCTTGGTAATGTCACAATTAGTATGTGGCAAATTCCTTTCGGAAGTAAATAATGTTTCCTATGAGTAGAGGAAAAAAACTAATGAACGGGAGAGGAAGAAAATAAAGTAAAACCTCTTCCAAATTGAACACATCAATTTATTGGAATTCACTGATAAACTCGGTTGGGATACAAAACGATATCATCATTCATTCGTACATCACACTCCCTCTAATCAAGAGAAATTCCCCATCATGCACCGTCAGACTCTGAACAATGATTCTAATTTACACAGCGCGATAAGAACCTTTTAGTCCTTTTCGAACTAGACGGATTTGAGTAAGTATTATATTCTTGGGGTATTTAGCGCTTGGATGAAGCAGAAATTTCGTTATATGACTCGACTACTTCAATTTTTTTCCTCGTCTTTACTTTTCTTTCTTTTCGTTGCCCTAGAATATTATGGAGGAATTCGAGCGAAGCGAGCCACTTAAGTTTAAGAGGCTGGGTAGGGTGGTAGTGGTGGGAGCAACAGCAGCAGCAGCAGCAGCAACAGGGAGAGTAGTAGTGGATGGCAGAAACAAAACTTGAAGGTAAAAATATCAGTAAAAGCTTTGAACCCTCGAGCTATAAGCCTGGAAGAATGGTTTGTTGAATTGAAACAGTTATAACAATTTCCCCGAAGAATACTTCTCGTATTAGCATTATCTATAAACGAATATCAATGCATGGGAAGACTAATGAGAAACATTTTACAAGGGAACTTTCACTCCTTTATCGAATATTTGTTATGACTTATACCTTTCGACTATCTGTTCGAAAGAAATATATAAATAAGAAAAAATCAAATCAAGGCGAAATCATGGCACGAAAACGAATGGGAAAAATTTTCTACAAATTTTTACTCTCGATGTACAGCTCGTAATGATTCGTTCTTCCATCCAATTTGTACTTTACTTCTGTAGATATACTACAACCGAATTTCCACTCCAATTGCTCCAAGTGGAATAGTCTTCCGGATATGAATCATCTACCCAATGAATTCTGTATTACTATCGTGGACGAGAATCAGAACCCCTGACTTTAAATCTGTGTATCTTGAGAGGAAAAATCGCAGAGAGGAGAGACAGAACGTTCCGGAGATTAAGATATCACCGTTTCGTTTATGGATGTAAGATATCCTGAGCTAAGGAAAAAAATATATTTGCGGCAACTGTATCTCACTTCAAGAGTTACTCCGAGAGTTCTGTAAATGTAAAAGTTTAATAGAACGATCGTATAATGAAATTGAATCCACTGTACTTAAATTAAGATTTCATTGATCAATACAAATTGAATAATACATTCTCATCTTCTTGATAGAGGAATTAAAATTTTATGTTCACGCCTTTTTAAGGAAGGATTAGCAAACCATTGCAAATATAATAAACGTAGTCGCTTCAGGAAGGAGTGCATTATACCGATTGCTATAGAGCAATGCTTTTTCTTCTCTACACAAGGTATTGAGTTTCCCATCGATTGGAAATCTCATCGAAAAGTCTACAGAGCTCCTCTCGATAACTCGAACGATTGAAAACTGACATCGTTTATTTTGAATGGTCATCTGTACTCATCTTATGGATTTACGATGCATTGCGGATCTCGATAACTTTCACACAATCATTAGTGATAAATAAATGTTGTAAACTGAAATTCAATGAAACCGATAAATCTAGTCGTAATAATGAATTCTTTGATTCAATAACAGACTAACTGATCTTTTATATAAATAATGAAGAATTATTACGTTGAATATGAGAATATCCGTGATAACATGCTTTCAATAAACTTATTGATTCCTGATAATGAGCTCATTGAAACGATTTTCAATATCGGAATCAATAATCGTTGAATGAATTGTTTCCAAACGTTTTGCTGCTGAGATTATTCATTTGAAAGGAAATGCTCTCAAACGAGATGAAAGATTATCAGAAGTATTGTTGATATTTCTCTGTCATGATGACATCCATTGCAATCCACTTCTTTTCAATGGGTGCAGAAGAAAAATTCTTGGAGTAGCTTTCAAGAAATCCAATCATATCTCGACGCCAAGTACATGAAGACAGAAAAACTCTGTGAAGAATTATACGGAGTTATATAGAGTGATTCAGAGAGAATTCTTGATGCTTCAGAGACATCCCAATAAATGAAAGAGTACTAAAACACAAAACTCTGAATATCTGATATGTGAACTCAATTCAAAGCGAATTCGATTGGATTTTTTTTCAATTCTTCAACCTGATTCCATCTTCGTCCATCCCTGTTGAAAATATTGCGTAGGATCTCTCATTCCTGTCCAATTTTCCAAGCACGGGCCTCGATTGGATCAAACTTGGACCAAAATTTGCGCTCAAATGGGGATAACTACTACATTTAAATTCATTTGACTCAATTTCAAGACATTGCGACCATAAATTTTTTGATGAAGTTCTTTTTCCGTCAATGTATACTCATTGATCCTCCAAGAATATTTCAATTATAAATCATGCACGTTGAGAGACCAATCCCGTTCCTCTGATTTGTTTTTTAAAACATCAAACAGCTACTTATACTTAGCTGGTACTAGAGACACTGAGCTGACCTCATCGCCATCAATAACCGCAATCATTGTTCCATATTTTGCGATCGGTGTCCTCGTAGCCGCACCAAATTGATCATCCTCCTTTTATGTTCATCTTTCATAATTTCGAATCAATAGAAAGGAAAGTAGAAAGGAAAAAAACAAAATTTACAAAATGCCATACAAAAAGAAAAATTTCAATGGAAAATTATTTTATTCTTCACTTGAAGCTCTTCATGAATGAAGCTTTGTAATTGTACTAAAGACGCTTACCATATCCATTGACTCCCCAGCACTCCTAAAAAATGTCCTCAGTCGATAATAGATCACGCGTAACAAAGAGAAACCGTAAAAAATTACACAAAGAGCGGAATATCAAAGAAAAAAGTAAAGATGAAAAATCCAACGTTTCGTCCTAATTACAGACGATGAGATGATGAAAATAATAGGAAAAAAACAGGTGGTAAATATAAAGAACGGGAGAAAGAATGAAGGAGCACATATTATTGAAGAATGAAGGAGGTTGGTATAGTCCGAACTGGAGGAAAATTTTAACAAGAAAAAGAAGACTTACGAGAAACCACCCCACCAGTTATATAGGGAGGAGGTGAAACATGGGTCGCCGCGATCAGCAAGATGTGAACACAGGAGAGGACGTGCACGACATTAAGGACGGAGGAGAAATCATTTGACCTCAACGCCGAAAGGAAATTCAAGCCCGAGAAACCTTGTATAGTTTCAAAGAAAAATTCACGGTTCATGATCGAAATGAATCGGGAAACTCCTATTGTTCGTTCGCTCTTTCAAATTCGATGATATCACTAAATAAATCATTCCATCATTCGCACAGAACTCTGAAATTCAGAAAGATATTCAACGGATTTTCTGAAATCATTCTTTTCGTACGAATTCGATCGACTGACCACACCACCTGTTTTTCGCACGCAAAGTTTACCCATCAAAACAGTGATTTATCGAAGGAATATAAACAAAAACATACGAGGATAAGGTAGAGATTTTATTACTTTCATCCACTTTTTCTCTTGAGAAGAAAGAAGAAGGGTATTATTAACGCGACTTCTTCGGAGGTTGTATCGTAATCAAAGCAAAAGGGCGAGGAGGACGAATAGGATAAAAGCACAACAAGAACAACAACAAGAATAAATAAAAAACCTCATCTTTCGTACGAAAGCTTAGAGTTTATTGCGTCAGAGCAATCTGTCTAAGGTTTATCGGCACAAGAGAATGCGGGCTTGACGATCGCTGTTGTAGTGCTATCGTTGTCCAATGTGTTCTTTTCTCTGGGACCCCACGTTTCAGAAGGTTGAAATAAGCTCCGATCAATCTATGAAAAGAAAAAAAACAAACACAAGATGTTATAAGAGTTTGTTGAATAATTCATACATCTATGTTTCATTTATCGTTTTATTACTATCTATTACAATGTTTTATTATCCATGAATCTAAATTAATTCAATTTTCCATGAAATCTATGGAACGCGTTGATTTGCAGCACACATATACCTGTTAAATATCGATAGGCGATAAACAGTTTAAATCATTCAAATTTCAAGCCTAGGAATATGCCATTTGTTTCATCCGATATGACTGCAAACCCAACATTGGAGGAAATTTATGATCTTTTGATCTAGGTTTGAATCGAATATGAACATTCTGCCTGAATTGCCAGGTACAAACGTCAACGGTAGTTAATTTCATAAATACTAGACTTGTGTTGAAATTAGAACAGCCGGATGAGAATAATCCCTTTAAGCGGTTCCTCCCTATCGTTCTGTTTAAGACATGTAAATAGCAGATCCTGATACCTTTATCATACACGTGTTTGAACATGGTGGGGAGGAAAATCCCCTCCGAGGGACTCGACTCATCCACCTGCTTTGATCCGAAGAAAAATATTGTTCTTCTCCATAAAACATCAACTTCTTAAAGAATAAGACACAAGCCATGAAAGAGTAAACAAAGAGCTTTCCCCTTATTTCAAATTTCTACATATGTAATAATCTTCTGTTACAATTCTGATACCAGAATAATCTTCTCTTTATCCCAAGAAACCGAGCAAACGTGAAATTTGTATAATTTTATTCTCAACGTTTTTTGTCGCCATTTAATTGGAGTTTTTGTACTTTGTCATCGTTATCGTCATTTCAAAATCTCTGAAATGTATAAGCATAAATAAAAAATAAGATATCCTCATTCTTGGGGTGTGACGCTATCGATATAATACCGCGAAACCCTTTTTCCTTCTCGCTTCCTCTTCTTTATCCTATCCCTTGTGTTCACTTGGCGAAATCTGAAAAACTTCACCAACGTCTTAATACAAGTTTTTCCATGGTACAAGATACGTAGGTAATCGTACTTTGAAACGAAAAGTTTTCTTTCAACCCTGCAAAGCGAAAGCGAAGAAATGCGGACGGGAGCGCACACTTGCTCCATCATTGTGATCTCACTCACCATTCTTTTTTCTTCCTCGAATGATACTGCGACCATTTCGGCTGCCGCTTTGCTCTTTTATTTTTCCTTCTTGACCACTTTCGTCTTGTATCACTCGATAAATTTGCCATTATCCGTATTCTTTTTCTCGACTTAGGTCCAGCATTAGGTTCCATTGATATTCAAATAGAAGTTTCGAGGAGTTGCCGAGGGGGGAAGATATCGTATGAATTTCAATCGATTCTTCATGAACGTTTGAAAGATACGTTATAAACTCGTTTCACATTCAACTTATTGGATACTTTGAATGTATGAAAGATAAGTACAACGTATAACAGCGATTTGAACGATCTTCGATATCGGTTCTAATCTCTTCAAAACTGATTTGACGTCAAATTGAGCGAAACACATACGCACGGACTGACATCAATCAGTTTGCAGCAAAAGTTTTGCCTTCCTGATTTACCATTTTACGATTTTGAGGGAAAGTTAGTGTGTCAAGATATATCAAGATAGAGAGTGGTGTTTCAATATCGAAGTGATGAGGAGATACTTTGAATAATCTCTCAATCGCGCTGTTCCAGGGGAGAGGATTAATGAACAATAATATTCTATGTATAAAAACTTGGGAATATGATATCATAAACCCAACCGACAATATATTTCAAAAACATCTGACTGTTTGGCTACTAAATTCTTGCACGCGCTGTGTTCGCAATTATGATCATGAATTCACGTAGGACCCTCGTCGAAATTGAATCGATGATTAAATCGTAAAGAGCGCGGAATAGTGGATTAACGTGCGTAGCAACTGCCACCGTAAATGTAGACATTAAATTCACGCAATGTTCTAGGGTTCGAGGGTCGCCTTTCGAAAGAGCAATATTGAGTTGTAATATATGTGTATAAATGTATATATAATATATATATATATATATATATGTGTGTGTGTGTGTGTGTTATGATATGAACTCATCTGAAAATGAATCACGTAAAATGAAGCGCGATGATCCCTGAATTCAATGTTTGAAACGTAGGAGATATTATTTTCTAAACACAAAAATCATTACCATGATCAAAGTATCGGGCTGAAATTTATACAATAATTAAGCAGTACTGACATGAAACCTGAGACAATGCGAGAAAACAACGAGAGTTCATATGGAGTGAGATACAATCACTGTGTAAGAATTTCTTCTGAAAATTCAGAAAATATCACTTCAATTTTGCACAGTCCTTTCCTTTCGAATTTTCAGAAAAATATTATCGAATTTTAAGAAAAACTTGACTGAATTTTCAGAATTTTCGTTGAAATTTCGTCAAACTCAGTAAAATTTGTATAGAAATTCAGGAAAAAGTGACGGTCAAAAATCACCCTCACATTTCCTGAATTTTTAGAAGGAATTATCTCACAGTGTGAAACTTACGGAAGATGTGAGCCAGTGAGATACTTGAACTTCTCACATTTGATTTTTATGTGACAGTAGAGGGAAATATCATATGGAAGCGGAAATGTTTTGTTTACAAATTTTATTTTTCGACCCAGAATTCATCAATAGAAGGAATCATTCAAAAATCCGTCTCACTGAATCAACTTTCATACGAATCCGAAAAACATTATAACGGTAGAGATTTTACAAAGATGGAGAAACAATGAATTGAATAATGATTATTCCCTTGATATGTACTACACTGAAAGAATTTTGTTATAAAAATAACCGTGAAATCCCAGTAATCGAAAGGCAAGTGGAAATTTCTCAAAAAATTCCTGTGCAGCCTGTGAAAATGAGTGAGTTTATTAAACAGTTGAAAATGATATATACTTTCTCTATGTTTTACAAATTGCACGGTGATATTTTCAAAAATTCCCACTTGTCCCTCGATTACTGAAATTTCATGGTAATTTTTCCAATAAAATTCTTTCAGAGTAGAGATGGGTGATCGCGATTCGATGTACACATAATTGATTTGAATGTAGTCGATTTTTACAGAGATCGATTTTTTCTGTTTCCATTTTGACTTGGATCCATCAATTGAGAATCCTCCAGCTCTCAGGGGGAGTCATGGAGGAGAAACGGGAGATCTTGATTATCATTGAAGAACATTTCTCTGCGATTACGGAAAATCAACTTGTTTTGAAATGAAAAATAAAATGATATAGAAATAAAAAATTATGTGAAAATGAAAGAATATAATAAAAATACGAGCAGGTGAAGAAAGAATAAAATGAAAGTGAAATGGGAGTAACAAAAATGAGGTATGAAAGAAAAATGTGAAAAGAAGAAATAAAGAAAAATATTAGGTTTCAATCAGAAAAATTCGAATTATGCCAATGTTGACGACAGGTGCAGTACAGTGCCAGTATTGGGTCTTTAAATTTGGCCAATACGTACGGGATCAGTACTGAATACATAAAAATAGAGTACTATGCCTGTACTGATGAACCAGTACTGAGAGCTCAATACCGGCCAGGTACTGATCCAATACAGACACTGCACTGATTGTGAATAATAGTATTAGTACTGAATCCCCAGTACAGCAAAGCGTCATCATCCCAGACAAATGCCAGTACCGTGCCAGTCTTGGCCAGTACTGGTGCAGTACTGTGCCTGTTGTCAATTTCTGGTTGGGGTGTGCAAGTTGAAACTCGGCTTTAAGTTGGTTGCATGAAACAAAACATTTGAACGCATCCGATTCGTCCGCCGATCTGGATATATGTAGCGTGGACATTGCAGTTGTCATATCAGTCATTTTCAAGCAGTAATTTCCTGTGTATCAATTTTATGAGATGGATTTCGATAAGCAACATTTACGCCATTATATTTTATTCTATTTTCAAATGCATAAAACTGCTGTTCAAGTCATGGAATTGATGAATACGACATTGGGTCAACATTCTGTGAGCCATTCAACAGTAAAAAAGTGGTTTACAAGATTTCGTAATGGAAATTTCAGTCTTGAGGACGATCCACGTCCAGGTGCAATCAAAAAATTTGGGAAGTTGTACCTCATGCGGCGTATTCACCAGACTTAGCTCCTTCCGATTACCACTTATTTAGATCAATGCCGTCATATTTGGAGGAGCAGCACTTCATGAATATCGAAGAGGTCCGGAAATGGCTGGATAACTATTTTGTTTCAAAACCACCAAGTTTCTATCGTGAAGGCATTTATCTACTACCCGATAAATGGCAAAAGACTGTAGATAATCACGGCGAATATTCTAATCGATTTGGTACAATTATCTGATGTATCCACCCATGGCAAACAATATTCAATCGGAATTGCCAATGACAAGTTTAGAGATTGTATTAGAAGAGAAACCCTGGATCATCCGCCGACCAAGAGTAAATGCTGGTTAGGGCATTTCATGAGCAGGATAGCGATACCCTCCTAGCTCATTAGGGGCAAAGCTCAGCCCAACGGAGAATTAGATAGTAGCCTCCCTCTCACGGTTAAGAACACAACCAGAAAAGTCTTGAATAGTTTGATTCCGTTAGATTTCGATAGATTCGATTCTCATTGGTCAGGACGATCACCGGTCGCTTAAAATTCAAGATCCCGGGATCTGCAACGGAATGGTTTCCTTCAGAATCGGAAGTCGGAACACGGTTTTTGAGTGTTTTGCTTCCAGTAAAGGATTTGATACGCTACGCACCGCGTCTCATACCGTCAGAATCACGCCTCACGATATAACTTTCCGTTGAATCCACCGTCGGATCGAGAGTATAACGTCGCGATCACGTGTGCACACGTCATAGGACGATAGCATCGACTACATAGTCAAAAGTTTGATTTAGTCTTAATTGCTTCAACTTCATAAATTGTTCGAATACCAATTTTATTGTTATTTTGTAATTAGTTTCAAACTTGATTTTTGTTCATATTGGAGGAGTTTCTTGATCAGCTTAGCTGACGTATGAGATTATTGAAATAGATTATAATTGTTTGAACTTTAAATTGTGTTTGTTTCCTTGTGATTAATAATCTGTGACCCGCGTTCCCCAACGCATCCGAAACGAACCTTGGTTATTCGACGAGCAAGAGGCATTAATTGGGGGATAATTCTTTAATTATCGATCTCTTCATATATCAACGCGTTAAGATCATAACGAAACGTCACAATGTTGTCTCAGAAAAATCGAATCGGAAATTTATGATTCTACGATTCTCAGCAACCGGTTTCCCCTCCAGATCGCCCATCTCCAATATGTACCATCGATGGAAAGTATCGAAAGCAGAAGAAAGAAAAGAAATGGAATTATGTCAAGTGAACATATGAATTCATCCCAAAGAGTCAGCTTTCCTAAAACAGCTCAAAGTTAATACATCAACTGCTTTACGTGTTGTTCATAGGATAATTTGAATTCTGTATTCTGAAGTCAATCGGAAAATTAACCACCGAAGAGAGGAAGGAAAAGATATTACACGAGGGTAATGATCATGAACGTAACGATCGAGTTTCGACAAGGGGGCTTCCAAAATAAAGATGATGGAATTATTTATATTGCAATCGAAAACAAAAGGATGGAAGTGAGATTTCGAACGAAATCATACAATCATCGAAGGGGATAAAAGGATTGAGTCGAATAAAATGAATCTTATTTGATCTCATCAACCGAATAAAGTTTTCGGGGGAACATCAATACAAATACAATCCCAAGTATCCTTGTAAATTCGTTACATCGGGATCAGGTACTTTATTTCCGTATGAAATGTGTCTGGCTTAAAGTTTTATTGAAAATTACTATATTAAACTGAGGTTGGAATTTAATTTACTTCTTTAAATTCAATTATATTCTGGGTCGAATTTCTTTTCCATTCAAAGAACTCCCACAATACATGAATTCTTGATTTCGCAACTGAATATAGCGAATTATTTTGATTTGTGGGTATAATCTTGATACACCTTAACCAGAAGGTGAATGCTCATCGGTCAATTTGTACTTGAATCCAAATATGTTTGGGCATTCATCATGTCGAATGATAATAAACATCACTGTATTCAGCAGCCAATTAATGTCAGTGTATATATACATCGAGACGAGTACTCGGTTATAACACCAATTATCTCTCGATAAGTACGTTAATAATTTCTCAATTGAATGAATTTGAGAATAATAGAGCACTTGACATCAATCTCTCATTACATGCCACGTACACTAACTAACATGTCTTATAGAAACAAATAAAACTACGGAGTGTCCTGTAGTTTGTGATTAAAATTTGCAAAACACGTTTCTCAACTAACATTCGAAGCTGTTGAATTACTGACAAGTTTTTAAGCCGAGTAAAATCTCACATTCAGGAGGCAACAAATTCAGGATGGAACAAATTTCCATCGAATTACATAAAACAATTGGAATATAACTGGAATTTCAAACGATAATGTAAGGAAAATGCAATTTCATTTTCAAATGACTGAGTCCAGATCAAAAATTGAGGAATACTTGAGGAAAACTCGATCCCTGACACTGTTAAATCTCTAGATTTCCAAATCTTTCACGCACGCTTAAAGCCCCTCACGATTCGTTTTCAATCATCCAGTTTGAATATTCAGCAATACATATTGTAAAATTTGATACTACAAAGTTGAAGGAGTACGAATATGTGTTCCCATACAGCACAAGAGTTCCCGTTATGCTCATCAATGTGTATTCATTATGAATATTCCGAATTCAAAATAAACTCTCGATGATCAACTTAATGTTCAGGAAGGTTTGATGATGAATTGTCTGAGCATTCAATACGTTTTCATTTCGAATTCATTATTGGTCGCATAACGGGAACTATTCAAGGAATCTTCAAGAAGGCTTTATAAATTCAAATTGATCTTTTGTGCTGGCCGAGTACACACGTTTCAAAAGAGTCAAGTTAATCCTGTGCGTACGCTGATGGTTGATTTCTCACGTTTCATGCCGTTTCCCCGAAGGAATATACATTCAATCCAACAAAGTGACCCAGTTCAAAGGTCTCAATGTTCTCGACTACACGGATTCGAGCAGTTACAATTGAGAATGGATGTCGAGTATGCCCTTTTGGACAACGTGCGAACGCCCCATAGGCAGAAGATCCGCTTACTGAATAACAAAGGGTATACTTCTGGTGCGAAGATATGTTTGAAACGTACACTTCCAGCTTGTATTAGATTCTTTTTTCATTCTCTCTGCACTGCAAATCAAAAGGTCTGATTTTAAAGCATTTTGAATGCTTAAATCTTGCAGGCACTTTTCAAACTCTCAGAAGCGTGTTAACGTATGTCAATCCAAAGGATCCAACACTTTATATCAAAGATTTCAAATGCTTCAATGAAGAGTTTACATACTTCTAAAAAAAAACAAAAACAGATCACACGATTTCAACGCTTGGAGTGCTTTGAAACGAAAACTTTGGATTCATAGTTACGACATATTTACATTGTAAAAAATTTTGCCTCAATTTTGAGGGAGTGTTCCGTTTTCTTGGATATTTAATCCTCCAAAAAGTAAGAAGAAACTCTACCAAATCAAGGTAAAAAGTCCCTTATTCATAGTGGAAATCTGCTGCTACCAAATGTTGGGGAAAAATCACGGCAGTGTTTTGACAGTATAAGAACAAATCATAATCAATTCATCCAATAAACATGTCAAAATAAGGGAGCGAAAACTGCATGGTATTGTACTCACTTCTCTAATAAAGGAAAATACGAACAGTAGTACATAAATGAAAACCCACTTATCTATATATAGAGATGGGAACTTTATGCTTTTTTGAAGGGTATTTTTTCAAAATACAGTGTTTTATGCTCCAATTATGCTCTTGGTTATCTAAAATTATGCATATACTTGCTCTGTAATTTTCGATGACAATAGTATTTCCATTTCCATTCCATGATATCCAAGCGATGGTGTAATTTGCAGTTATACCAATATACTGATTGTCATGGCATATTTATAATATTAATATTACCTATTTCATTCACCCCCAACTTTACTTGGGAATTTGATATAATTGTCAATGAAAGAAAATCTCCCTGAATCTCTTTGGAACGTTTCTGAGAGATTCGGAGTAATTTCAAGTGATTCAGAAAAATTGAGTCTTGTCAGGTATTCTGATTCTTTCTGAATTCATGGTGAGATTTGAAAATTCCTCGGAATTCTTCGAAATCTCTCTAAACCTCTCTGAATTGCTCAGAATTTCAATGATTTCGATTTCAAAGATTCCTTAAAATTTGTCTGAATCCTCCAAATCTCCAAAGCACTCTTCAAATCCATTTGAGTCTCTTCGAATCTTTCTGAATTTCCCTAAATCTCTCGAAATCGGTTTGAACCCTTCAGAACTTCATTTTATTCAAATTCCCAAGATTTCTTCAAGTTTTCCTGAATCTTTATCTTCTTCTTTGAATCATTCAAACTGAGTTGCTAATATTTCCCTGGGATTTCTCTTAATCTCTTTGAATGACTTTCCAGAAATCGACTCACAATTTTCTCTGATTTACTTGTCTGTGAATCATACTGATTCTCCCTGAATCCTTTTGACATTCCTGATAGAAAAATCTCTCTGAATTTCTCGATATTTTAGGACATTCTTTTCAGAGATTTAGAGTGCGTCAGAGGAAGTTAAAAGCTTGTTACATAGTCGTGAATTTGAATCTCTATTCCTCCAACTTTCTTTGAATTATTTTCAATCCCTTGCAATTTTTCTCAATAAGATTCAAGGATTTCTTTTGGAATCCCTCGTAATCTTTGTGAATTATTCTGAATCTCTCGAAATTTCAAGTATGTAGAATTCAAAGCTTTCTTTTGATTCGTTTGAGTTTCTGCAAATTCCTCTGAATGGCTCAGAATTCCGTTTATACAAATTCCACAGTTTTCTCTGAATTTGCCTGAATCTCCTCACATTCCTTTGAATTATTCTAAATTTTCCTGGCTCTCCCAGAATTTCATTCATTTAGACTTCAGAGCGCTCTGAATTTGTCTAAATTCCTTTGATTTTTTCTAAATCAGTCGAACTGAGTTTCGAAAAGTTCCCAGAAATTCCTCTGGGATTTTCGGAATATATCTAGACCACTTTGAATCCCTCAATATTCCCAAGAATTCAGAGAGAGAAGATTTTATTCAAACTTTTCCTCTCCGAATTTCCTTGAATTCTTTCAAATCCCTTTGAAAATTTTAACGCACAATCTTCTCCAATACACCTGTCCCTGAATTTTCCTCAATCACGATAATGTACGCAGATATGAGAGAAGCGATCACTATAAACAATCCTTGATCGCTAAAAAATATGACAAAATTCTTCAAATTATAGGATGAACTGAAAATTGCAAAATTCTGCAACCCTTCTGCCACTTTTCAGATGATTATGCAGCATATATACTGGAAGTACATTATGCTGCTTTGATTTGGAAATTATGCTTTATTATGCTCGCGAATTTCGGTCTCAATTCAATTGCATAGTGCAAGATAATAACCATATTAAGCCCCAATCGCATCATCTGAATTCATACTTTTATGCTTCAGGCATAAAGTTCCTATCTCCATTTATATAGATAAATATTAGGGGTGTGCGAGTGATTGAAGTTTCGAGTCGAGTCAAGCCGAGTACTCGAAAATTTTTCGAGTATCGAGTAGATTTTTAAGTACTCGAAAAGTATATAATATATATGAATATGAATATAATCTGAATGTGATAATGAATAACGATCCCATATGTTCCCTATCCATATTCTACCCGTTGCAAATGATGATTCATGATAATTCTAAGAAAATCAAATTACTCGAAGATTTTCGAGTAGTACAAAGTACTCGACTCGACTCGAGAATACTCGGAAATTTCGAGTACTCGCACACACCTAATAACTATATTCGTACCCTGCACCACATTGCGCAGAAACTATTTTATTCTAGGGGATTTTTGTATCACGGAATTGTAAAAGGATCATTGAATAATATTTGATTTACAACGCGGAGAACAAAGATCGCTTCATTTTCTCCACACGTTGCATTTATGATTTCTGTCACACGTGACAATAAGATATTAATGATGTATACCAAGCACACGGAATGCTCCGTTGAATCTGCGTGTGTTTATCCCCTCGTCACAATGCTCACCGCAATTGAATCAACAAAAATTATACGACCGCAGCATCAACATGCGGGTTCCATTTACAATTATTACACACAAAAGATCAACTCTCACTTTCCCCATCCTTTTGTTATGCGATTTCTCATCTTTTCGCGATAAAGCGTTTGTACGGGATTCATGCCGGAGATTAGAACGCGAGGAATGATCTTTATGAGAAGTTCGATCTTCATTTATACAGTTACTCTCTGCCGCTCAGATATCACTGAATTGAACGCTCGTCATAATTTTTATTTATAGCTGTTATAGCTCTAGATGATGAAATCCCATTCGAAAATCTATTAGATCGTCACGTTCATCCCTCAAACGCAGATTTTATTCCTTTCTGTTGAATTCGTTTAAGCAAACTATGGTATGAATGAATAACGAGTGTCAGGGTACCCGGTCCATTCGTATATGTGAATCTTCATGACGCTTTTATATTATACTCTATTATATTTGATTTTAGCATGATTCTCGCATAAACTTTTCGTCGGTTTCATTATTGCACGTTATATTTTATGTCTTTGTGATTTATCGGTTACAGGTTCGTTACAGGTTTATGGAACATGCTATAACTAATTACATATTCACAATATTCCAAAGTCTGGTTTACCCGTTCGTTCACTGTGTGGCTTATTTTGATGTATTCTCATCTATTTTCGTGGAAATCATTCCACATTCTTTTAGTATTACACGCCTTGTACCTACATTCACTGAATGCCATATTCGTGTACACGCATATCTTTGGAATTGAAAAATGTACTCACCGATAAACAAAGAACGCACCTAATAAAATACAAAATGTGAAGCATGAATCATTTGAAACAGAATAAGTAGAATGAGACGTATATGATCAGACATGTGGATTTCAATCCATGTGTTTCTTTCAAAAAACTTTCAGATATTTCTGACAGTGTAGAGTAATGCAATCGATTGCGGTTACTATCCGTATTACTCGTATGTTAGGGTACTTTCCGTGTTAAGAATGAAAAAATGATTATTGATATAATTGACATAAGAATTGAAAAAATTAATCTTCAATGAAAATTAGAATTATTTAATAAATCGAAGTTGAAGTTCAATAAGCACAAGAGGAACTGAAACTTCATAATTTTTTAATAATTGATTTACTCAATATTACCATGTATAAAAACTTCAAGAAATCATATTCACAAAATATCGAATTTATTTTTTTGGTTGGTTGTGGTGCCGCCCCTCAGACCTGCCGCCCCTAGGCCCAGGCCTAGGTTGGCCTAGGCCCAAATACGCCACTGCAAAAGCATGAATAATTTCGGAAGAAAATAACATTTTTTCGACAAAAATTTGGAACCTTCTGACAAACTCTGGAAGAGTAGGTGGAATTTCGAGATTTTTATGAAAAATTTGATTAATTCGAAATATTTTGTAGAAACTTTTTTCAGACATCATAAGTGTTTCCTTTTTTTCTCACACAAATTAGAACGAAATTGCAGTCTGCAGAAATTCGGAAAAAACTCTGATAAATTTTTCACATCCTTCTGGCTACTGAAGAAAAAATTTTAAAATTTTCCAAACACTTCTGCATGTATGATATTTGAATATGAAATATGAATGTACTTATACACGGAAGAAAATGCTCAGGTACAAATTACATGAAAATTGAGGTAACAATTACAATGTGGATCTTATGTATAATTTACTACACAGTCCTGTTGAATTTACATTGTTATCATAGTTACTCCACAGCAACACTACTTCCATTTACTTCGGTAACAATGTCAATATAACATTGTTTCTAATGTAAATTCTACTCCATTTGCGCTTATGTGAGCAGTTATGTTCAATTCACACCTAAAAATGTAGAATTTACATGGGACTTTTTTCCGTGTAGGATTCAAAAATTCTTCAATCATTTAAAACATTTTTTCAATTCATCACAATTTTTCCAGGATTTTCTCAGAGCGCAATCTCATTTTCATTTGTCTACCAAACCTCTGAAAATAATCTGTACAGGATGTTACAAATTTGATGAATTTTAAATAAAAATTGATGAGAGTCACACGAAGGTAGTTGTAGCAACTACATAAGAAGGTCAAGGCAAAAATCAACCCCTTGCTGTGTTTGTGCCGACCAGATTTTTCTCTGAGTGTAATATAACTTTTTCCTCCGTGCACTTTTACCTGAAAAAAGAATTTTTTCCTGAGTTTAACTCAACTCATATTGTTTGAATCTGATCTGAGCGACGTTGTGGAAGAGAAACCACAATGACAGTCAATTATTGAAAGTTCTCCCAGTGAGAATTGAACCCGGGTCCTGCGAGTGAGAGACAAATCCTCTATAACATCATCAACGGACGGATAAGTGCTACATATAAAAATCATCACGAAGAAAAATTTGTTCTCGTGAGGTATGAACCAATCGATTCAGAATCTTTTGGAATAAAAGATGATCAGGTCGTAGGAGAGAGGTTTTTTCGACCTTGACGTATAAATTTTACTAAGTGCTGGTTCGAATCGATGAAGGATTTTGAAAAATTTGTTCCCATGAGATATAGACCCATCGATTCAGAATCTTCTGAAACGAAGCATGAATAGTTCGTGAGAGGGAGGTTTTCCGACTTCAACTTTTAAATTTTAATAAGTGCTCGTTCGAGTCGATGAAAAACTTTTTCTCTTGTGAAAGTTCGATTTTCCTCCACAAATGTGATTTAAGAACAAATTCTCCATCCCTCTGCTAGAATAGTTCCCAGGAAAACGTACGGATTTGCAGAGTAAACTATACCTTTCTGAGCACAATTCTACATTTTTTCCACCACAGAAATGAACAGATAATTCTGTATTCTTTTGCTGGTATGATTCGAAGAAAAACGTACGAACTCGCAGAGTTAACTGTACTTTTCTATGCACAATTCCACATTTCCTCCACCACAAGATTGTGGAGAAAACTGTAAATTTCTGCTGGTATGTTTCGAAAGAGTGAACTCTTCCTTTCTGAGTAAAATTCTATATTTCCCCACCACAAAAATGAAAAACAAATTCTGTATCTCTCTGCTGGTATGATTTGCAGAAAAATATACAGATTTGCAGTGTTAAACTCTACTTTTATATCAAAAATTCCATATGTTTATTCACCATACAAGTATAGAGAAATTTGGCATTTCTTTGCAAGTATTATCTGCGGATAGAACTCCATGTTCCTTTGAAGATTCTAATATTTTTCCAACCCCATGAGCGCTGATAAAACTCTTTATTCCTCTCCAGATATGTTTTGCAGTAAGACATTGGGATTTGCGGGAAAATGTCTGCACTTGATTGAAATATGCGGATTTAGGTAAGATTTTGCGTAGTTTTCAGGTAACAATTTGCACAAGAAATCCTTCATTCTTCTGAACTGCACACACAAAGAGAGTTATGCAGAGGAACTTATGTTGCTGAAGTTTGAAACGAACTGATGATCGAATAACGAAATACTCATCTGGTAAAGACCTAAAACCTGAAGTATATCATTCAAATTATATTTCCAGTTCTCAGGTATTGATTTGAAAATATAAAAACCGATGATCCATCTGATTTTGTTAGTTCAAATTCTTGCTTCGTTTCTATAAAAGATTCAAATTTCAACAAAATACAATTCTGCCAAGAAATATTCCTACACGCAGAAAAGTGCCTGTTTGGAAAATAGCAAAGTTCACTATTTAATATGGCAACGCATGTTTCTGATATGTTTTCAGTTGAATGAGCTATTTAATTTACTGTCACTATGAGGATTAGTAATTTTTGTAATTTTCAACAATGACAGCGAACTTGACTATTTTCTGAGGAACTCTTTTCTTCGTGTATTGGGGGGGGGGGGGGCACATAGGGAGAACGTTGCTTTTTTTGGGGAAATAGTGATCCACGGGTTGAATTTGCCAGTCCTTTTTTTCAATTTTGATGGGAATTCTTTTCAGGTTAAGATGAGCATTTATTCCAAAACTACCATAGTGATCCGTTAGAGTGATGAAACTTCAATTGTGGGCTAATTTTTGTCCATAAATGTACCAAAATTCCCCGCGATGTGCTTGATGAATTTTATGATGACTGTGAAGACATTTATTGACCATAAAAATCTTTCATGCATCGTTCGATAGCCATCCAAAAGTTAGGATTTTCATTTGTTTAATTTTGATTCAAAGTTTCTAACCAATTATTCCACTACCGTTGATCCTTGTTCATACACCCTCCTATTGATCTTTCTCCTCGTTTCTGCAATGTATATTTTACAACAGCAACAGAAAACCTCATAAACGCCAAGGGTGTTCGGAATGAGTAATTTGTCTTTGAAGGATGATACGAGACGGATATCTTATAGATAGATCCAACAGCTGTGGGGATTTTACACTTTTGTTGGAAATTCCAATTCTATCAACGACTGCAAGAGAATATAAAATTGTATCCTTCAGATGTATAGGGAATTATTGAGAATTCAACAATTAAGGGAATGTCTTTGTATGAATTGGAGCGCATCTAACGAGTTCCATATAATTGATTTTTAAGTAGACTGCTTCTGACGATAACATCGATAACATGTATCATTTATTCCCCTCAGAAATGATTATTAACGATGTGATTCTTATCACAAACGTTTTGATCCCTTCATCAAAAATTGTATTTTTATTTTCTTCATATTTTCGTCCTAGTGCTTGCGTTAGGAGCAAATGCAAAGAGAGTTTGAATAGTCGCATTCAGTTTCATTATACACACTGAATCCCGGTTATGGAAATGGAACAATTTTGATAAAACTAACATATACATATATATGCAAATAAAATTTTGTAGTCAAAATTGATATGTCTATATTATCACCGCTGTGGGATAGGGTAAATTGAGAATATTTGGTGGTATAGGTAGGTTGGTGATAATTTCTCAAATTCTCATTGTAAATTTTTCAATCGTTCTGGAGGCACTGACTCATATCTCTTATGAGAAAACCCGATATCAGGATTTCATCGTTCAATCATCAGTTGTATCAATACTATCCGAAATCTATCGTGTTGTTTCATTATCAGACAAGTCCGATAACAATACGATGTCTACGATGATTATTCGATATAAAACCAATTAGCTAGCCGATGATTTCTCGATAGATATCGTATTTTAATCGGACTTGTACGATGATGAAACAACACGATAGATTTCAGATAGTGTTGATACTACTGATGATTCAACGATGAAATTCCGATATCGGGTTTTTTCGTAAGGGATCATACGCTTAAAAAGTCGACTTGTGCATTGAAATCAATTTGTTAATTCATTAAAAACGTGTACAAAATTATCACCGCATCACCCATATCACCAAAATTATCTTATTCGACCCTATATTTCATCGTAGTGGAAAAAACTATATGGGTATACAATAGATGACCACAAATCTTCTGGAATTCGATATGCAGAGTGATCACGGTAAAAAGTAAAACTTACTTTCATCCTGGAAATTAGCTGATTTCAAGATGCAACCGAAACCAGCCCTGTTTTGATGGAAGTCAGCGCCGAAAACAAATGCCGATACGATGGAAAAGACTGAGGAGCCTTCAGAAGTAGCTGATCAAGACCAGATGATCAGCTACTCCGGAAGGCTCCTGAATATCAGTCACGTTTTCAAGTAAGATGCAACGACATTCAGTCGGACTTTTTACAAAATTATATTTTCCATGGTCATAATCAGGTACATCCCATGGGTAGGATACTTTATCTGATAATTTTTGATATAACCTTCTCTCTGTGTATCTTGTTTTACCTTTCATCCTACCCTTGAACGAAGTTCAATTGAAATTTCACGAGAGAATTACTAAGCACAAACGAAATCTCTACGCGAGTGCATTAGACTTGAATATCTATCGGTAGCTATGCAACGAATGCCTTGTTACCATCGCGCCAAAGTTGGCATTTCTCTTCACATTAACACTCAATTGACTCACCGGTCCTTTCAGGAGACGACGTAGTAAGAAGATCGGCATCGGCGCGAGGGTCGATAAACCAATCAGTATTCCAATCGCGTTCGCCCATGTGGGAAATTTGTATGTATTATACCGCGGCGCCTCGTAGATATACATCTGATATATGAACACAGCCTGCAAATGAAGACAGGAATATTGATGAATATACGTATTATGTACTTGAACGTATTCAATGTAATCAATCGAATTATCTTTTTAACAATATAATACATTTCACGAATATCGGTAAAAATCAATCCTCGAGAAATGATAATGTGATTTGGAATATTTTGGAGATAAGTTCAAGAGGTATGATGTATTTCGTTGAAGTATTTTTCTCATTCGCTGTGAAATCCGATTAAAAATTTGCCGGTTATTTGCTGATAAGTAATTTCTGATATTGAAATTTTGCTTCTATTGGTATTGACGTGGAATAAGTGTGCCATCATTTTTCAATAAAATATTTTGTTGTATCCGAATTTTTCGATTTTTACAAACTAGAAAGTTGTTCATATCCCAATAAACACACACGCGTTATTCCAACGTCGAAAGAACGTTAGACTGTCAAACAGACGTTAATCGTTGATTTTTAGTTCGAATTTGATAGGGAAATAGATGACCAGAAATTACGTTTTGATGATGTGTAATTTAAACTAATATTCAAAAATAACCATCAAACGACGTCCTCAAAAAACGTGTTTTGAACAGGTTTGAATCGCGCGTTTAGAATGTGATTATAACACCTTGTGTTTGAACTTCAATTGAAGATATTCTGCTAAAAATGTCGAACGAAACCGAACAATGGTTGAAATTTCAACAAAGAGCAAGATAGTGAATAGTGTGGCATACTTTCCAAATTCTGTCATACTCAGAAGTACTATTGTTCTCGATATTGAATGAAAAGTTTTCAAAATAATTTGTTGGATTCAATTTATGTTTTAGAACCATCATTAGGACACGTCAATATTTGACGTCTTTTAAACGATGTTGAAACCGTTGATATGACGTTATTTTATGGTTGAAAAACACGTGATCTGCCGCGACATTTTTACGTTGAATCAACGCAAGAATATCACTAATTCACAACGTGTGGTTATTGACTGTTTTCGACGTTTTTAAAAGGTGCGTGTGTTTACTGGGATGATACGATAAGAGCGAAGGTGACAAATTCAAATTGTTGTCAAGCAAAAACAAGACAGAAACTTTCGAGAGCAAGAATAGGACGTCAAAAGTTCCGAGTGAAAGTGCACTGAGAAAAATGTATTTTGTAGAACTAGCAACAAGAGAATTGTTGACGGTTTAATGTTGAATATACAATAATTTTTGTTGCTATAGCAATGCATGGTTGTTTTTGACGGTCATATTTTTACAATGATAATTGTGGGTTGATGTACAACAATTTGAATTGAATATCGGTTATCATCACTGAATGGACAATTTTATTGTTAAGAAAGCAACTATGTGTTGCTATGAAGACAAAAATTATTGTATATTCAACAATTGAATGTCAACAACTCTCTTATTGCTAGTTCTACGAAATACATTTCTCTCAGTGCGATACACCTATAATTCAGGAAAAAGGCAATCACAAAAATCTCCGGACAAAAACGAAACACTGAAAAGCTCGAGCACAAATGAACCAACGCACAACCCAATTGTGTATTCATGCGATGGTTTGTTTTTGCTCGAGCTTTTCAGTGTTTCATTTTTGCCCGGAGGATTCATGTGGTTGCTTTTTGTTCCAAATTACAGGTGTATCGCTTTTGCTCGGAACTTTTGATGTCCAACTCTCGCTTTGAAAAGTTTCAATTCTGGTTTTGTTTAACAACAATTTTGAGTGTCACTTCTGCTCTTAGCGTGTTATACATATAAGGAATTTATTCATCTTCTTAATACACAACCCGTGTGGAAATTCAGAGTCTCGCAACAGTCTCGCAAACAGTTTCGCGTTGTCTTTCAAGTGTCTCGCTTATGAAACAATCCAATACCTTAGCGAGATCTTGCTAATAATCTCGCTTAAAGTTTCTCATAGTATGGCTTTAATGCTTAGAAAGAAATAATACATCAACAAAGTTATATCACTTCAAATTTTACCCTTTTTCTCTAAACGTATGAAATATTTTATTTTCTCATTGAATTTTTATCGATGCATGCATTGATTTTTCATCTTTGACTAATCGATCGTACAGTTTTCCGCTATAGAAAAGACATTTCCTTTAGAATGCATTTCTATTTTTAAATATTACGATAATTTCTTGAGAAGGTAATACATTGGGAAGAAGAACGAGTGATGCGCTGTTGGTCGAAGAGTCCATCACTGTTACTAACCAATCGGATGTTACCAAGAGTATATCGCCATTGGTAGGGACAATAAAACACTCTCGATGACCAATTGTGTGTTACCAAGAGTATATCGCTATTGGTAAGTATAGTAAGACGCTGTTGGAAGCAAATAGAAACCTCAAAAGAGAAATGCCGAGTGAGGTGAGGTATTGTTGATAGTCAATACACAGAGAAAATATTTGATTAAATATTACAGTGTGCCATCGGATCAGGGCGTCACATCGGTTTCTTTGGGAAAAATTACTGTGTGATTGCATAGAATATTGATTGAAATATTTCCCCTGTGTAGTGCATCACTATTGTAACCAATAGTGAATCCGTAGTGTTTTATAATGTATCAGGAAAAATGTATTCTGATATTTCAATAATGAAAATACATCCGAGTTGTTTTTGCAGATGGTTTTATTATATATGTAAGAAATCAGTAAATAAATATAAATGAAGAACTATTTATCAAATATGATGTGATTTTGATTAAATAACCTCACTATGGGAAATATGAATACGCGATCAGACCCGATTAGAAATTTACTCCATGGACCAGATCAGGTCAACTTTGATCCAGCCCAGGTCCTGGTAAGGCAATCTCGTCAGGATTTGACAAGTCATGTCACGCTTTACTAATATAAGGACCTTCTGGGGCAAGGCTAATGAGGATTTGATGCGGAATCCCATACCAAAACCTCCAGAATGAATTGAAATTAGTCCTCCGATTAGTCACCAGGGATCCCGAAACCCCCCATGTACTGATTTTCATGGGAATCGTACAGTTTCAACAATTTTAGGCCGCCATATTGAATTTGGCAAATCTGACCCCGGATTCGTGATCCACGACCCCAAAAACCTACTAATACGTGTGTGTACATCGAATTCATTCAGGAATATTGCTCAAATACGAAAAATAAGGAAAAGCAAAAATATTTTGGTTTCTAGCCGCCATATTGAGTGTCGCCATCTTGAATTTCGAAAAACCATCTCACATACTTTGAAGCTCAGGGTCCATGGACGCAGAAATTGCATCCCCTAGATGTATGTCTACCCTAATTCGAGACGAAAATAAACGGATAATAATTTTTTGCAATCGAAAATTCGTGTTTTTTCTATTTAAACGATTATAACATTCCCAGTTCGCATTTTTTCGAAAATCTGCTTTCATATTCTGAAAGTTCAGATAATTTTACATTGAAAATAATTATCCGCAAATTTTTTGAGAATTGATTCGACAGCGTAAAATGTCGTTGAAGAAGGTGGTGAAAAAACGGACGTTTGGCCCTTAACGGGTTAAAGAATTCTGAATGGTCGGGAAATGATGACGGTTTTTCAAAAAGACGCGATACCAGCATTCTCAAAAGCATCGAGGGGTTATGAGACACACCTTTAAATGCAAGAAAGTGGCGTATTTTAATGAAACCTCTTCATTCAAACAATAAAATATGGCAAAATAAGTAGATGTCTCTTCCTTTCAGTTGAAAAAATAAAAGAAGAAAGTATTTGTATAAGAAAAATGTAAAAAGTTTGAAGAAAAATCAAAAAACAGCTCAATTATTCCGACTCGTAATGGATGCGAGTGTAATAATCTGCTCCTAAATTGATGTTCCCTATGAAGCGGTTGCGGGATCTATGTTGGCAATTTCCAGCTTCGAAATGTAACGTGACAAATTCGATTCATCGATGTTGTATGCCGTACTAACGGTTCTTAGCGGCTTGTTTTGGATAATAATCTCTTGATTGGCAGGCACAAAGGCAGGGACATTAATTGATCGTTTGTTATCCGGATCATACTTATGACGCGGCATGATTGAAGAAATTACAAGAAATCATAGAAAAATCATGAGAAACACTCAGCTCACAAAAGACGAACATTGAAATAGCATGAAACATTCAAAAAAATATCCACATAAATGCGACATACGTATGTAAAGCACGGTTTTAAACCGACAGCTGTATAATATGCCTTGTCTCACAACCCCCCGAAAATGTTGCCTCGCAACACCCCAATTCCTATATTTTCAAAATGGTTACTGCATCATGGCTACATCAAATATTTATGCAAAAATTCTTTGACGTGTTGAAAGCCTGTTTTCCAAGGCATACTCTGTATACATTCACCTTTGTGAATAGCTTGGAAAACTAATTAAAGATACCACAAAAACGAACGCTCAAAAAAACTTTTTCCAACGGCAATCAAATCTTTACTTGGGGAGACTATATGCATGCGTGTAGATATTAACAAATGTCAATTGAAAAGTGACATCTGAACGAGAGAAACAATTGACAGTGGTCCCTAGATGTCGGATTTTAGAAATATAGGTGCCGTGAGGGTGTCTCATGACTCCCCGTGTCTCATAACTCCCCGGTCTCCCCTATATAATACTGATAAAAAGAGCAGGACATGTTCAAGTTCGTCTACAACCCTTGTTTATTGCACGAAGAGAATAAAAAAAATGAATATTCCGATCTTGTACATTCAAAGCAGAACATATCGCAACGATTTCGATATTTCATAGAGCTGACTGCTCCAAAAACAAGGGAAGTCTACACTGAGGACCCGATTTCTTCACGTGGAGAAAAAATTTGCTGACGCAGCAAATCGAGGTATTATATATGGAATAGCAAAATTTTTTGCTGACCTAGCTAAAAATTTGCTATAACAGCAATCGTGTTAGCTACGACAGCAATTTTTTAGCTGTGGCAGCAAAAAATGTTTGCTCCGCCAGCAAATTTCCAGTATTATATACAGAATAGCAAACCAATTTTGCTGGGATAGCAAACATTTTTTGCTGTCACAGCTAAAAATTTGCTGTCGCAGCTAACGAGATTGCTGAAACAGTAAATAGTTTGCTGTCACAGCAAAAAATTTGCTGCTCTGGCAAAAGGAACTCAGCAAAAGTAGATTTCGCTGCCACAGCGAATTCCTTTTTCTCCGTGAATTAGATTTAAAGAAAATTTCTTTGCCCTCATTCTGATGAATCTTGTTCTCGATCGAAAAGATAGTTCATTCCAATGAGAGAACTTTTCATTGAATTGAAATGATATTCTTCGAATTCAAGAAGGAATATATCCCTGTCTCAATTTGATGAAGAATTTTTCCAGCAAAAAAAATATTTGTTAGAATGAGGGCAAAGAAAATTTTCTTTCGAACTGAGAAATAGGATTCTCAGTGTACGTTCAATGCGATCGTTTGTGAGAACACTTCAATCATCACTATGTTCACATCGCTGTTTGTTATTTTATTCTTTCCGCGTGGCTAGCCACGGAACTTAGATATTGGTCTCTCATTTTTTCAACGTTACACTCCCACTTACATATTTTCTACGACTCCCCTCCCCTCTATTTTTATATCTCTATGGATGGATGAGTGAATGGATGTCGATCACATCGTTTTGTAATCCATCCATTTCGATCGAGTTTTCCAACAAAAGAGCATCACCGTTTGAAAAAGCAACTTGAACATATTCACAACACGTACTCCGAGTTTCTTTCAATTATATTCATTGAAAGTTTCAGCAAAGAACTTCAGTAGAATTGATAAAAGGTTATACATTATCCAGGTTATGAGAATAATACACCCGAAACGAGTGAAATAACAATGTAATGGCCATACATGTATATCGCATAATATGCCAGTGCCAGTAATGCGGATCAATGTCTATGGGCATGAATGGAGACATAGTTGAATTCTTTCCAAGAGAAGACCTGGCACTCTTCTGTTGTTGCTTTACATATACGAAACACTCAATGTATTACTCCGCGTGGAAACGAGCAAAGATCTTGGACGACGCTTTTTTTCAACTCTCTACAATCTTTATATGTTTCCCTCAACCCCTATTTTTCCCATCCTTTTGCATCTTTCCGTTCTCTTTACCGTATTTTTTGCGGGGAGCAATTTGATCCGTGTATCCAACAACAACGTTGGGATATCGATTCAGGGTATGTTTTCTGAATTCGACTTACGGTGTTGGACAGTTTGAATATCCTAGCGTGGAACAAATGAGGACTTAATATAATATCGGATTTTCAATATAAATACAATTTTATGGATTCGTTGGAAGCAAAGTAGATTAAATGCAATATCGAATCCCAATTTGCGGTTTTTTAATGTATTAACCCGTGTGAAGTGAGTACTCTGAATGCTGCGAAGATCGGAGGATCACGTTTACGTAATGTTCGAATGATGGCATGAAATATCATTTGAGGAACTTGAAATTTCAACATCGCGACTTCTTTTCATGAGTTGAATTGTGTTCAATATCAATGTTCTAAAATCCTTACGGAAGAAAATTCTCATGAATAAAAAAGTAGAGCACATATAGAGACTGTGTTATCATATCGGTATGCTGATAAAAGCTAGTGTAGTAAGAGTTATATGATGCGAGGAGATAAGAAAGATGAAAACTTTTCTTTCAGTTTCTTGATTCTTTACCTTTCGGTACTCCTGTGGATATCAGGAGGTTGGGTAAGTTGAAATTGTGCTGCGGTCCTTATCACTCTCGATCTAACAATGGTATGCTATCTCGCTATAATAATCAGAATTCTAATAAGACGCTGGCGAGGTGACAAAAATGTATACGAAACGTTGATCCGAATAATCCAAAAGTCGATGAATTTCGCAACCGTTTATACGTCAAACAAAATATACGTGAACGTATCTCTCACCGTCAATTCATTTAAACTCACGAAGGAGGAAAAGAAACACACATAACCATCCCCGAAGCTTGAAAATAATGACTAAATTTTTAATGAGATGACATAAATATGAAATAAATTTTTCATACCCTGTACCTATTGCATTTATTACATATTCATAAAACCCAGAATTTTCATTGAATTTAACAACGTTCTACTTGTAACTTACATTTGAATTTTATATTTCTACAGCCGGTCTGAATGTAAATCCTACATTTTCCACACGAAAAAAGACAGTATGGTATTCATCCGTCAGTTTGTTACGCAGAATGAGTATTTCTCTTTTATTCTTCTTTTCTTTGATGATATTTTCTCGGGTAGTTTTTGCTGGCTGTCTGCCTCATTTACATCGGCTATTTTCAACTTAAGGTGACGGCATCATTATTTTATCAAGGATTGTACTTTCTCGCGACTTAATGTGGTGGCTCACCCTCATCTTCCACATCTCAGCACTTTCTAGAACTGTTGCTTCGAGGTATCATGTTGTCATTATGATCCACTTGTTATCAGGCCATGTTGATGACTGAAAATAATATTGTCCCCTTTCAGAATTCCGCTGTAGTCTCGGTTCTCCCTACGAACCTTCTCGTCGAGAGTCAAGAGAATAGGGACTGAACAAAGGGGATAACATTTTATTTCTGTTATAACAGTCGTGTGTATTGAATTCGAATTCAATACCGTTTCGTACATCGTTAGGAACTTCTCGAATATACCGTGACGAATTTCATATTTTCTTGCTAATAATGTTGTTAAAAATCAAAAGAAATCACTTTAAGGAACGAGTGTTATGAATATATTAATGTATTATATCTTTTCTTTTTATAACTAATCCTCAACTTTAGTACAAGTTCAAGATTATTCACACAAGAATATATATATATATACTTTGATAAAATGTATTTTAAACTAGATAATATCTCAACGTCATCCATATTCCGTTCCATATCGTTTAATACTCTAAAACAAAACTCAAGCCAAAGGAACGTGTTAATAAGAATCCGCTTTTTATAATATTCGTTACTATTTTCATTTTTTTTCCGCGTTTTTCAACTCTGAATTATTCAAAGCCCCGCAGAATAAGCCAATTTTAGATATTGCTGTGCTAAATTGAACCGCAAATATACGAGAAGACTTGAAAGTTTTACTAACATTGAATTTCGCACTGCGGAGAAATGTCTGAAAACTGCCATTTCGCAAAGAACACACGTTTATGTCTAAATATATTTTCCTCGCAACATCTCCCGAAATTCTGCTTCACGAGTATAAAAGTACGTATATGAAAATATCAATACGTGGTGCATTGTTTGAGAAAAATCAGTTTTGTATTGTAATTCGTTTCTCGAATACAGGAAGATCATTTTTTCCTACATTTCGCTCCTCATAAATTACATCCCTTCCGAAAAAAAGTAAATAAACCTCGAATTTTCGAGAGTAAACATTGTTCAAAGGTTCCAGAAGATGGTACTATTTTATTTTCATTCATCTCGGAGAAGTCATAAAAGAACTATGGTTTTAGTGCACAAGTGCTTTAAATTATTCGTATACATTTTGTTGAAAATGCCAGATAAATCCGGACAAAACTTTATATTCTCACCAAACATCTCACTATAAACTATCGTCAATAAATTCTCCGATAGATCCTGTTTTTCATTTCTGAATCTAGACATATAATAATTGTTCACCAGTAAAGTTCAGAAACTGTACACTAAATTTATTGACATTCCCGAGTGGAAAAATTGTTTAAATTCGATATAAAATATATTGAATTATATTCTCCACTCCGGTTGTTTTTCTCCGTTATTGAATATCGAGAGGCAAAAAAGGGAAACAATATGGAAGTTACCTTCTTCTATTTTTGACTGAGAATGACTTATAGAAATATTTTACCAAGTCGAATCGAACGATGAATTGTTTTCATTTGATTCTTCGAATAAACAGAATATCACGATATTTGATCAATTAAAAACAGGAAATATATAATCTGTATCTCATCGGTAGCAAATAGGTTACAAATCGAGTGTTTCAACAATTGGCGAATGCGAGTGTGATCTTACGATCTACGTTAATCGTCGTTTCAAAATAATTAACGATCTCAAACGAAATACACGACCCTAAATCTTGAACTAGAGAAAAAAGTCGATGAATAAAAATGTTCACGATCACACTTCGATACGTATGTAAGTTATTACTCTTCGTGAGAGAATTGTTAAAGTATCTACGCTAAACACAACAGAAAACGTGGAAAAAACGAATGGAGTTTTCTCATTAACAAGGGTAGCATTCAACGTATAACGTAAGCCTCCCTGGTTTCTGAAGTGCCGTGTACATACGGAGATGTGAGCTGCAGCTGACATGTTAGAGGGTAAATATTGTACGACGTTGTTCATTAATGTCATTTCAAAACATTCACGATATGAAATTATGGTCTACGATAATTTATAATAAAAACACACAAAAGCGATATTTGATGAACGAGATCGCTAGATTTCCGTTCTCGTAGAAAGACGATATATGCACCTTGATGTTTATTAACAACATCTGCTCGTCATTAAAAATCTTCAATGAGAAATTAGCAAAATACTCTGAGCGAATCAATAAAATGCGGAAAGAAAATGATCCGTTTTTCAATTCGATTTACTTTTTTGGGATATCGAGGAGCACTGAATTATGAAATGATATATTGTTATGATTATGCATTCACGAGAGAGAATGCATTACATTCTCAAATTGATAATTGAAAGTCGAAAACACTCCTTCGTTAATAATCAATTTCATTTTTAATGATCGATCTTCATTGAGAGTCATCAATTATAACTCCCATTCGATAACATGCAGTTACTCACTGCGGTCAATCGATAATGAATTAATAACGTGTTGAATAAATATGTATTTCCTAGGATGATAAGAATTTATCATTGTATTGTTGGATGAATCGTACAAACGGAGCAGTGTCTCCCGCTGCCCTGGGCTTTGTATGCTGGAAAAAAGCTTACGGAATGCGTGTTGAGAATTTCAGAGAAGTAATAATATGATATAAAAGCAAAATCAGGTCAAGTCCGTAACTTCGTACGGAAATCGATTACATGATTACATGTAATGTCTATGATACATATATATGCGATAAAGATATTATAAAACTATACGTTTGTGAATTGAAAATTTGTAATGGAATATTATTGAAACTCACAGTTTGAAATGTGGAGCTCTTCAATATTGAATGATTTTTGTATTTTAAAATCTTACCAAATTCAATCTCTTCTCGCGTGTGAGGTGTAATTAATTATATAAATTCAAAAAAGAGAACATCCCAGGCAAGTAATACCAAGACTGACAATTGGACCATGACTCGCGTCAAGCTTGGTACGTCAAGTCTCGTTAGCCTAGCCTTGGCTAATGCTTGGCCCATCGTAGCTGACTAAACGTTGATAGAGCCTCGGATACCAATGCTAGGACCAAGCATATTTTGCCGTGTTTGATTCAATTTTCGTTAACTAAGTCTCGATTGATGCTTGGCCCGTCACAGCTAACCAACCCTCAATAGCACTCCAGACATCAATGCTAGGACTCAGCATATTTTGCTGCGTTTGCTTCATTTTCCGTCGTGCTATTGGAACGTTTATGAATGGTTTTCTGAACGTTCAGAAAACGTCCTAGGGACACGTTTTGCTGTTAGGGCTAGATATAGCCACATGACGTGGACTTGGCATTTATTCGCATTTTAGACACTTGAAAGAGTATACGCCTGAATGTATATCAGCCCAAATATGGATATCCTCTCAAGGTCCTCCCAGATAGCACAAGAGTGCTAAGAGAGTTCTTTATGAATCCATTTCAATAATTATGAACTCTTTTAGAACTCTTGTGCTATCTAGACTGAAGTGACTGTGTCGAAATCCAATATTCCGAAATTTCATGTGTCGGAATATATTATATTCAATCGAGCTTGGATGCCAATAAGAAAACTATCCCATTCGTTTAGGTTGATTGTATATCAATCATGGCACCAATATCGATTCAAAACATCAAACCCATATTGAGTCTTGATATTGAACCAAGCTTGGATGCCAAGCGTTGAACATTGTTATCATCCCAAACATCAATCTAATTTGGTGCCAATGTTGGTAACCATGCCAGGCCCAATGTCAACTAGCATTGGCTCAGGCTTGGCATAAATTATAATCATCAACGAAAAATATGAGATGTACCATTGCAGTCATGTACTGAGAGAAAAATCATTGAATCAAAAAATGGATATTGATTCTTTGAGATTCGACTTATTAGGATTCAACAAATGTTGGTTCAAATGAATGAGTAAAGTTGCGCTCTCTGAATAGTGCCGCGGACCTCTTTCTCGCTCAAATGCCTACCCTCGATAGTGTGAGGAAAACACCGTTCGGTACTATTCGGAGAGCGCACTGTACACTAAGAGAAATAATTACTAATACCAAGACAATATATTCTTGAATATTTTCAAGAATTCTCAAACAAAGTTCTCAAAAAATCCAAAAGAATACTATGATATTCTTTCCAGTTGAAAGTACCTTCACACTACAATAGACTCCCCCTGTGCTTCATTCTGAACGAACATCAACTTGATATCTTGTCCCAAACATAAATTCATCCGTGAAAAACACTCCTGACTCCTGATTCTTCACTTCCCCAATTGTAACTTTTACGACCGCTCTGAAGATATTTTATTCTGCTTTGTTCAAGTGAGAGAGATTTTTTTCAGCACTGAATTAACCCTCGCACAGAGAGTGAATACCAGATACAAAGTGCATTACAGGGGTTGGGAAATTTCATAAAATTTATACTCAAATCGAATCAAATGAAATTCAGAGACAACTTGCTTCAGTTTTGTTATGAAATTTGGCAAAATTTCATGAATTTTCCATTGATAAGGCTTTCATGTGCTCGAATGGGCTTCAACTAAAATAAATTATCAATATTGAACAAGATTTATTATCCTTCTCCAACTAAGGTAAACCATGGATCGAATTCAGTGCATCTCGTATGTCAGATGTTGTTTACTTATTCTTTCTTTAGAATGAAAAACGTGAAGCATCACAATTCATATAACATTAACATTCAACGTCCAAAAAAGTTTCATGCGTCAATTCAATTTTTCCCATAAAAAAAGGATCATCATGCAGAGGAAACTCCTCAAAACATAATCAAAAACGCCACCAACGATCTCGAATATTTATAAAATTCATGCTGTTTATTGATACACGTATTGATATGGTCTAATAGCATAATGTGTCTCTAGAACGTCTCACTCGCACATCTTGCTGTCTAAGCGAAGATTCCGCACTTATGGTTTGAGTTTAGGACTTTTTCCAAACATTTTCAGATGTTTCTCCATAGAATCTCCCCTGGCCCGTTGGTTGAATTCTAGATACGAGACTTTCAGAAGAATTCTACAACATTTACATTGGTATTTCCATCCTCTTTTGATTCAGTGTTTCAACATTACCGTCCGAATTTTCAAAATCTTAGAATACCTAATATGCTTTCATACATAATCTCGCTCCAACTTGACGATATATTGTGCACCGAACACTCAATCAAAGATCAGACTTCATTCCCTCACGGAAATCTATCAAAGTTCTGCGCACTGTAAAAAAAAATTTCGGAAACCTCCCAGTACCGTAAAAAACTGTGAAAAAATTTGTTGAATTCCAAACAAAAATGCTTGGAAATTCACAAACTTGGTTTGGAAAAATAATTTCCGAATCTTTTTTGTAAATTGCCGAACAAAAGTTTGTGAATTCTCAAAAATCTTCGTGGAATCACAAAATTTTTTGAATGTTTACAAACTTTTGTTTGGTAATTTACAAAAAAAGTTTGTGTAAAAAACTGCCAAATTTCTTTGGCAGTTTAGGAAGTATATTTTTTACAGTGTACTGGAAGCAAATGACCTGCACTGTAAAAAAAAAGTCTCAAATTCAGCTCATTTCATGGCTGAATCTATGATGCAAACAAATAAAGCCGAAAAAACAATCGCCGACACAATGGAAAAAGCATTGTCTGAAATTAAGATGCAGACAGATTAAGACTTGCTTTTTACGGTGTGTATATTTGTACTGAAAAATTACATCCAAATCATGGAAGTACGGAAAAATTCCGGTACCACAGGGATTTCCTTATACGTGAAACTGAAAAATTCGTCATGAACAGAAATTTTCCAGCTCCTGGGTACCGGGAAATTCCATTTTTTTCCCACAGTTCATCCACGTATGAACGCGATTTTCAAAAATCAGAAAAAGACTAAAAAATTATTTGCGAAAACATGATGAATTTGAAAAGACAGTTCATTTTATCTACATTAACCCACCACGACGAGAAGTATGTCAGCATATTCCACCGCATCCCCTGTACAAAAGTTTGGGTAAACATTCGCTTCGTGAAACATGTTTAACGAAGGTATAAAACTTTTGAAAGAGCTTTCAAAAATTGTAAGAAAAATATCTCATTCCATAAAAACTCGGTAACAAAAGATGAATCAAAATTTTATCACAAAATAACAAAATTGCATAACGACCTGACAGAAAAAATGTCCACTGTGGACTTTATAATATTTAGGAATTATCGAAGATATTTCAACTAGCACAAGATGCAACAATCTTCTCCAGCAATAAAAATCCTTCCCTTGGAATTTCGCTTAAAAATCAGTAAATGCAACCAAAACACCTATGCACGCGCGCGCGACTTTTTCATCCACCCGGAGATAAGGCTTCGCACACGTATTATTTTAATTATATTCTATCATTTCTGAGTAAAATTAAAACTGAGTGTGAAACAATTCGGTGAGCTCCTCCTATTTATATATGCATTTACGTGTCCCTTTTTGAATCTAAAAGAGTGAAAACTTGCTTGAAAGGGACAAGCAGCCTCAATTTCTGAGTGTCTGAAAAATGATAATTCGTTTCTACAAAGTGAAAATTCTGAACAGTTAGGGGTGCTTTGCTTTGAAGATTTTTCATTTATCTCTTGTTGAGGTAAAAAGTAATTACACGATACACATATAAATGTATGTTGAAATTTTTGTTCTCATCGCTTGATGTGATAATAATCAAAGATTATCGAATGAAAATCGAATACTCGGGGCTATCGAAATCTCGCAAATGTTGAAATAAATATTATTACACAATATAAAAATCGTGGAGAAGGATAATAGTACGAAAGTTTGAAATTCGTGCATTGTCTGTTTTTTGTATCTTACTTTATAATAGTTTTTTGGAAGTACCGGATATAATCCCTACTATAGAACGATGGTAAAGAAATTCCATCAGTATGGATTAACGACGTTATTAGGTTTTACATTATCGATATAATCCTCTTTTATATATGACTGGTTTATCGTTATAAATTGATTCTTCATCCTTTGGTAATATCCTTATGCGCCGCATCATTCGATCCAAAGATGATGATACTAAATCTCACAAGTTATATATCTAAAACACATATTGCTGTAAAGCAAACTGAATTCCCCAACCACAACCAACCCTAGTAAATAACACAATCCGTAATATCTATGAGTTAAAATTGAATTCACATAATTAACGACTTCGCAACTTTCTTTCCATTCAATATCGACGAGATAAAGTCAAAAAGAAAGCTTCAGGATCAAGGAAATTTCTGCATCAATTTTTAATCTTATTCTACAGCAAAAATAAAAATGTATCTCTATCATTCGATATCCTATCTCCGCGTCAATGCAATATCCGCTTTAAGAGGCAAAAGGCATCAACCCGCTGGAGTACCAAGAAGAACTTGTCCCTCAATGTGGCCGTCAAACTTGAAAGACGTAAAATTCAATATTGAATTTATACTTATAAGAAATTCATCCAACGATATTCTAGTTGATTTTGATGTATGTGACGACCTTTTCTTGATCTCATCAATCACCAAAAATACAAAAATATTCAAGAAAAGTAAAGTCACATAGTTGAGAATAAAAGAGTATAGATGGATAGGTACTCTTTTATGCATAAGAAGAATTTTTTTGTCCCGTGAAGAATTGATCAAAATATTTTTTCTCCCGATGGTTAAACAAGATCGAACTTTCAATCAAAACTTTCAGATTCCAACAAAGTCGATTGAAACATCCTCCACTCGTTTTCGACAATATATTTCATCTGAAAGTTCAAAAAGTACTTTATGGATTCTATTTTCGAATGCGAAATTCAAGAGAATGCAGGTATTTTGAAATTGAATACAACTATGTACCGTATTATCTCTGTTCTAGTTGGGAAAAATACTGATTGAAATGATTAACGAAAGCAATTCGATTCATGCGTCTGACTAAATCGCCCTTACTCCACTGATTTTCCGCTACACATTGGGATAACTAACCCGCAATAGAAAATTCAAGACCAAACACGTGTTGTAAACATTATCTTGGCTCTAAATATTTCGAGACGAGATTGTTGAACACTGTATACCTTTGCATTCCACTCCACTCCCTCCGTGACCATGTTTTTCATTTCAGCCGCTGTGTACCATCTAACTATGTGAAATTCTATCCATCAGCGTCAACTTATATACTAAACAAATAATTGCGATCGTGTTCGTTGAAACGTTCAAACTTATGTAAACATATTTAACAAGTTGAAAGTAGTTCGCTTCGTCGAGAAATAATATGAGAAAACTGATTACTCAAGTTCTGAGTGGGTGAGAGCATGAGTATAAAAGTATCTTTCTCCCATCTTGTAAATTGTATCCATCAATGTTTGTCTGGTTACATACATAATAATATAGTTCTTCTTTCCAGTTTGAATGTGAAAGAATGGACACACGTGTTCCAAGTGAACTATGTGATATGTAGAAACGAGTGGGATGATTGAGAAGAAAAAAAGAAGAAGTTTCTTGAAGAATTGCTAACTCGGGAAATCAAATAACAAACTTTCTTGTATAAAAATAAATATTATGCAACAAGAATCTCTCCATTCACGACCGTTTCCCACTCCTGTCGTGAGATTTCATGCGAATACATGAATTTATGCATTACATTTTCATATTTAATGCTCAATCGTGAAGAAGGGAAATATAAAAATATGCTGCTATTAAGTATCGCGTGTGATATTTATTTCAAAAATGGTATGTTTTGGAAATAATCCGAAGAGGTATGTACTAGTGATGAGCGATATTTCTCGATATTTTTCTGTTCGATATATATCGTTATCGATATATTTTACCTGAAAAATATTGAAATTCGATATATACTTTTTGGTGATGGATTCATAAAAATCTTCAACCGATCAGAAGAATAAAATATTTTTTAATTTTTCATTAGCTTGGAAAATTTCCTCTTGTCAGAGTCACCAACTGTGCATAATTCATGCACTTCTTCCCTTAGAATAAAATATTCGTCAATGAGATTCAATGGGTATTTTCTTAACCTTTAAACTGTAATGTCGGTCCCACAGACCGCTAATAGAATTTCATTTGTTCATAAATTTATGAATCGTCGCAAGAGATGCTCAAAATCATGAGTACCTTCTTATTTCACATGACCAAACCAAATGCTGTATCACGCGTTCCGCCATTCATCAAGTAGTTTCCATACGGATTGGATTTTCAAAGTGTAGCGGTCTAGCAGACCGGTGTTTACCGTTTGTGTAAGTTTTTTTGCAAGGTTGTGCGGCTTGATATTTTATTGGCTCATTGGAATGAGATTACATTTCGATTCACTGTCCTATTCCGATATCATTACTTTGATCACTACTAATGATAATGTATTATGACACACTGAAAACTGAAAAAAACAGAGTTTTTAAGATGAATGACTCACTCTGCTTGAAACTGCTGTCAGATCCACTCACAAAATATTTTTCAGGTCTTGAGAGGTTTTTATCTCTGTGAATCGGTCCACAAACTGGCAAACTTTCTACCCGATTTCGTCTGGAAACACCAAATCCGAACATCCAGTCAAAAAATGACAGCAAATTTTAGGATGGTTCTGTTCATAATCTATAACTGGGATATCTGGTCAAAAATTGACAAATTTTTCTCGCTATATAGGTTTTGACAGAATATTGAGATTCAGCAATTCCGGAGAGAATCAAGTTGGAAGTTTGTCAGTTCCTGGGCAGATTTCCAGACCCAAAAACCGCTCAATACCTGACGACTATTTTTTTAGCAGATCTGGTAGCAGTTTTCAGCAAGATATATTTTATATTCCTAATATATTGAAATGTGTGCTGATTTTTCTATTGTAGTATCTTTCATAACTTCGAAAATAGTCAAAAACATACTTTTGTAACCTCAAGTTGCTCAAAATCTAAGTAAATAATATTAGCGGTCTGTGAGATCGATGTTTACCAATAGTGTGATTTTTTTAGTCATTACAGTTTAAAGGTTAATAATGAAAATTCCGACTGATACCAATAAAATATTTTTCAATGTCATTCAATGGGTATTTTATGATCAATGAAAATTCCGATTGATATCAATGGAATATTGTTCAATTGTATTCAATCGGTATACTATTGAACATGAAAATTTTAATTGATCCCAGCGAAATATTTCTTAATGGGATTCAATGGGTATTTTATTAATAATAAAAATTTGGATTGATACCAATGAAATATTCGTCGATGGTTTTCAATTGGTATTTTATTACCAATAAAAATTCCGATGAATACCAATGAAATATTGTCAAATTGGTTTCAATCAGTATTTTATGATCAATGAAAATTCCGATTGGCGCCAATAAAATAGTTTTTGATTGGATTTGATCGGTATTTTATTTATTTAAAACTGATGATGGTCTGATGCAATTAATAAAAAGTTGGAACATAGCTGTACTCCGAAACAAAAGATTAATTGAAATAACTATGGACTCATTTTTTTCGTTGGAATAACCAATTTTTTATTTTTTAAATCAGTCAATCAATGGATAAAATTGTTGTCCTAACGAAAAAAAATGGGTCCATATGTGCTTATAAGTCAACTAGTTGTTGCAACTAATCTTTTTTTCTCATGTAGGATATTAGGATCTGTAAACTTTCCGATTATTTCCAATAGATTCGAATGTTGGGATGATCCAACTAAAACCCATTGATCAATGCAATTTATAAGTTTCTCAAATTAAGTCGGAAATTCCCCATAAAAAACTCATTACTCATTCAATTCCACACATTTCCCCATTACTTCCAATAGATTGAGGTTCTGGAAAATTCCAATCAGAACCGTTCGCCTTATGAAATGGACAAAATTTTAATCATCCAATCAGATATCTCTCATACAGACTAACAGATCACGTGAAGTCTTGTTAATTCAAATAAAAAACAGATTATTCTATTGGTAAATCCTCGATTCAATCCTATAGGAAAGAAGTCCCGATTAATTCCTATTAATTTTGAATCGGTAGCTGAGCCTTTCCGATTGACCCTATTCATTCCGATTATTTTTGAATTGGTTTTCATCGAATCCTATTGGATTTTTCGACCAGGGCTATCAGAAGCATGGATATACAAGTCTGGAAACTTCGATGGTATGGGAAGTCTCTATTGAAGGCTATGTTATCCGGTGCAATGTCCGCAATCTTTCGTAGTGTTCAAATCTAGGTATAATGCCACGCAAAATTTTACGAGTCGCGACGTTATGCCTTGATCGTAGCACCACTCATACATTCAATACATTGAATTATGAATTGTGTATTCACTTTTTCAATTCCGACGGTGATATTTGGATTTTCGACATTCATGAAAATTTCAAGTTCAATATTCGCGTTCTTTTTCTTCTTATTGAATTTAGAAATTTTGTACGAATGTCGAAAGCATCTATTATCTATCCACATTCCCATGCTGGTAGGGGCACTGAGAAAATAATTCAATTATATTTACTAAATGTTTTTTTGAATAGCGCGAATTGATTTTTTTCCATATAACCAAATTTGATTTTGATCAATCCACATTTATTTCCTGTAAATGAATGAGAATTGCGTTTATATTAATTAAATATTCACTGGTTATAAAAACTACTTCAGTTCAATGAAACATTATTCATACCAAACAAATATTCAATTCGTTGTATTTTATCAAATATTTTCAAAATATAATCAAACTGTTGTTTCCGTATTTGAAAAACAGTTAAAAAATGGTACACTGTAAACAAAATTTCGGTAAATCTACCGAAAATATTCGGGAAGCAATTAACCCGAACTTTCGGTAAAATTGCAAGTTGGTATCGGGAATAATTTTAAATGTATTCGGTAATTTTACCGATTACCTCCGGGAATGATATGAAGGGTCGACGGTCTGAACCTGTTAACTGACATTTCAGGAATTTCACACGGCGAAGAAAAAACGTTGGCATTTCTTCAATTTTTGATATTTTCCTAGTCTATGAAAAGTTTTTTTTTCGGGTTACAAGGGTGAATGATACTTCCAAATTTCAGATCATTTGAATGAAAATTGAAAGATCTGGATCAACTTTTCTTCGCCGTATAAAATTTCTGAAATATCAGTTAACAGGTTTAGACCGTCGACCCTTCATATGAACTCGAGTAACTTGAAATTACCGAAATAGGAAGGTAATTTTACCGGTTATCCTCGGGAAAGATATGGAATCGAATGGCTCAAAATTGCCGAAATGTTATGGTGAAATTACCGAAATTCGTGAATTTTCTGCAGTTGTGCATCAAAATCTACATGCACTGGAAAATTATTGCTCAATAATATTCATAAAAATTTTATTACGCGAACTGATTTCGCATACTCCTTGTGTTTCAAGATCACTGAGGAACTTGATCACTCATCTAGATGAAGAGAAAATACCATACCTACCTAGCGGGATTCGAACCTACGTTCCTACCTGCCTACCGGCTGAAACCTAAGACCTAACCTCTGAGCTATAGCGCGACATGCTGGATAGCCACCTGGGAAGTCCACATATGTTTCATATTTAGAATACACAAAAAGATAGACATGGTGTGACTTTTCAGTTACATTTGGTAAATTTTCAGGACCGTGCTAACAAAATTGTCCCTGTCAGTATGTTTTTTTTCAAAACTCGAAATTTTTTCCAAATCCATGGAAGCCTCATGGATTACAAAAACTTTTCCCACAAACTTCGGTAAATTTACCGAAATCCAAAATTTTTTCCAAATCCTGATTCGAAATAAAGGGAGGAGTGAAAAAAAAATTGTTTCTCCCATATGGACCATTCGATTCCAAATCTGTTGAATCAGATAAAAAACTTGTCCCTGCCAGTACGTTTTTTTTTTCAAAACTCGAAATTTTTTCTATAAGTTCTGGTTTGAGATAAAGGGAAATATGAAAAAAAATGTTTTTCTCGTATGATCCATTTGATTCCAAATCTTCTGAAATGATGAAAAAACCTGTCATTACGAGTAGTTTTTTTCCACCTCGAAATTTCTTCTAATTCCACATATCATGGACAAAAATTTTCCCGAACAACATCGGTAAAATCATGGACAAAAATTTTCCCGAACAACATCGGTAAAATCATGGCACCTGAGTTTTACCGAACCAGTTTTGGACGATTCCCGAAAGGAAGTTCGGTAAATTTACTTCGGTTCCGATATTTATCGCATTTATTTCAGTTACGATAAATATCGATATTTTGGTAAATATCGCCCACCACTAATATGTACCGTTGTGCCGAGAGCTGACTAAGTAGAACAGGTGCGGGAATGGCCAGTCAGATAGATATAACCAATTATCGTTAACACACAAAAATTTCTCGCACAAAGCTATATCGATTGATACAGGTGAACCGAGTTTTTCTTGAATTTAACAGAAATCTCCTGCTCATCATAAATGCATAGCATCTTTCCCAGTCGATTAGAGAGGAGAGAAAAAAAGATTTATATCACATCGGCGGATATTAAAGCAGACGCAATTGAAAAGCAACTGTATACATGTATACACGTATACAAATGTATCTTAAATATTCTTACCATACAAGTAATAGGAGCAAATACAACCCAGCTGAGCCACCAATAGCTGTGTAAGAGGGAACCAAACTTCATTTGCATCTCCGCAATGTTGCTGAGAAATTTGTTGCAACCGTAACACCAGGAAGCCAGGGCCACCTCGGCAACACCGATCAATAATATAGCCCATGATGCGGTGTTCCAGTCCATCAGGGTGAAGAGATAAACACCACCGTCGAAGATCATCGGTATGGCAAGCAACCAGCACCCAACGCATATACCAAATATCACGAGACTTTCATGTTTTCGCAAATTAGGACGCACATCCAATATAGCCGCACTTATCGCCTGAACTCCCGCAAACTAGAACAAAAAAATATATTCGATTGTTGTATAAATCGAACTATAGAATTATAAATATAGGAAAAAAAAAGAATCTAGATGACTTTTAAATCTTCTGAGGCTGAGAGTTGACACGAAGAATCGTTGAATGTCAAGAAAATCTTCGAGAATAGAACTAGAAATGCAACACATCCCTGGAGAATGTTTCCTATTCACCCTATTGTCAGCTCCCACCCTAGCAGCAAGAAAAGAACAATCTTTCTCCTCCCTCTTCCCGTTCGAAGCTAAAAGATTCTTACAACACACCTGTTCTGTGCAGGGAAAAAACACTCGTGATCTTTATTCGACGCAATTGTTCATACAAATTCAACCCATATACCTCCGTGAAAATATCATTTGGAAAAGTTCATCCGAAACGAGAGTCTGAGCAATCTTTCAGCTGCAAGTTTTTTGTCAATACAGGTGTACGTGTGAATAATATGTATTTGTCAAAAAAGCCGCAAGTGGAAATGTCTGGTAAGTAGCGGTGGACGAGAAAAGACGAGGCAATGCGACGATCGTTCCACGTTACTTTTGCATTGCCTGCGAACCGTCTCTCTCGACTTTCTCGTATATCATGGCAAGAATTATGGTTCTGCCGTTTCTCACGTATAAATCTACACCTCCGTACATCGCACTTGGATAAAAAGCTTGTAACAGAAACTCAGATACACACAGACATACACACAAGCGGGAATATATACGTGGACAGATGAATGCATGTACATAAGCGCACTGGGTGAGGAATGAAAAACAGAAAAGAAACGAAAGAAAAGTAGTTGAGGAAAAAGGAACAAATCTTTTGTCTTCCGTATTCACACGTTCCTATATTCGCGCTTGGGAGGATAATTAAGGGAGGCGAAGAGAAAGAAAGAGGAGAAATGGAAGAGCGAAAACAAAGAAAAGTGTATAAAGGTCAGTGGGATGGTCAACATGCGCACGTTGGGATGAAAAAACGCGGTCGTATTGACGATGATAGCAGGTGTTGAGTGAACATGCATTGAAAATTGACACGAGCGGACGTTACTTTTTACGATTACAGTTCGCAATGGTCCAAGCAATAAATGACGCGGCCATATTGAACGTGTCTTTGGATTTGTAGAAGTACTCGTTGAGCTCTGTAATATTCGTCACATATAAACCATACGGTACCGGAAAATATTGCATTATCTATCGTAAAAACTATGTAATATCTATCATGTCTATCAAAAATAATGGTACATTGTATAATACTTATACATAGTACTTTTATACAAAAGTATCACGCGTATCCATTGTTATTCTTTTCTATGATCAAACGTTTATGAAATGAAATTTCACATCTTCGAAGTCAGAGAAACTACCGCGTGGTAAAAATACTTATTAGCATGTGCGCGTGTTTGCACCTCTAGATGTATGTCAGGGGGTGAGAGCTATGAGAGCTCAGGCTATTGTGAGAAATCGATATCCTCTGACATGGTATTCGGTCCCACACTTCCGATTCTATTCCGTATCGATTTCTAATAGATCCATTCACAATAATTGATTCTCCCTGCTTAAATTGAGAAGTTGAAATAGATTCTGCGAGAGGAAATGGTATTCGTGATAGATAATATAAACAGTTCTGATGAGCAATATAACTTTTATCAATAATTATACAACCTTCCAACAACTGAACGGACCGCATGATAGATGATATGTAATACTTGAAACGCTTTATGACTATATGAGACCAATTAGTTTAATTAATAAGAAAATTACGAAGGAGAGAATAGGTATAATTGGCACTCCGCGGTAATATCTGATGTACGTACAGAATCACCTGCGCAAGAAAAACAAATAGATCGATTGGGAGAATAGAACGAAGAGGAAGATATATATAACAATGTATACTCATTATTCCTCATGAAAATATTTTTTTCACGTTTTGTTAGTGATTTTATGGAGAACAAAAGACATATGATAGGAACATGAATCTATCCACTTTTCAACGAATATGAATAAACGTCCTCGATATATTTCTGACATTTTAGAATAAAAACTCTTGGTTTCATTATTTCACCCTCACATCGTCAGAACTTTCTCTCATTGAATCTTTTGGGGCAGTAAAAGATATATTTCTATTTTCATTCCCAGGCGCAAGAAGAGTATAAAATACGATTGTACTCGAAACACCTTATCCGCACAATGGTATTTCTCTGGATAGTATTTTTTCATGAATGAAATCCATGAGACTTGAATCTTTCTTGACGTTACCGGAGTAAAGGTTGGGATTCACTACACCTGATCTTGAAGAAGTTCTTACCGTACACTTATGCATCTTCGTGAGGACAGAAATGTACGAGATTCTCTCGTGTTTGCACATTTTTCTCCCTTGACCAGAAGAATTGCTGAAAAGTGTCGGGACGGATTCGACTGGACATCTGTGAACAGTCTTTCTCTTCTCAATGATAATATGCAGAAGTGGGCTGACATCGTCAAGAGAGCGAGCCCCGAATGGAAAAATGTTCTAAATTCTATATCACTCAATATAGTTTGTACATAAATTTTATATATATACATATAATTTTGAAAATTTTGCTACTCAGGGCTCATCATACAAATTGAAACATAATAGAATAGTGCAAATTGTTTTTCTGGAAGTACGAATCAAATTTCTGATTATTTTCTCGAATTCGAATCTAACCGAACTGGAGCACCAAAAAATTCGAAAGGTGACTCATGAATATATTCCGTACATTTGAAGAAGAAAGTTTCGAACAATTGAACCCAATGAACATACATGGAATATTTTAGAGCTTCTATTTTCAGTGGTCTGAAATATTTCATCATTTATCACATTCAAGTGAAAATCATTCTTCGATTGGGATAACGAAAGTCTACCAATCGATCTAACCATCGATATTCTACCCTTTTTTTTATACATACCCACTTTTTGTTTCGCATACCGATAATGCTGTTGGTATCTCAGAGGATTGTTGTAAAAAGATCCATTGAGATCTCAGGAACTCTAACTTGGACAAATCTGTTTAGGTTGAGAATAGATTTAAAAGAATTCTTATACTCACTTGACTTCCAAGACCCAAAATAAATAACATGAAGAAGAAAAGTATAGCCCAGAGATTCGGTAATGGCATCCGCACGACGGCTTCCGGATAAGCGATAAAAGCCAATCCCATACCGTTTTCCACCACCGACTCGATTGGCAACTCCATTTGAACAGCCAAGAAACCTAGTATCGAAAATATCACGAAGCCAGCGAATACCGAAGTGAGGAGATTCGTAAGAGTAACAAAAATCGCATCCCTGTGAAAGAGAAAAGTAATAGGAAATCACTCAACGGAAAATCCAAACTTCTACAACTTCTTCTTTAGGCTTTGAGAAACCCCTCTCGCAACGAGAATAACAATGAATAATATTTAAATAAAGTTAATTTACTGGATACATCATAGTAGATTAATCAAAGGTTCTGCGGAATCACATTTCTAAAAGAAATTCTCAGAATGCGAGACTGGAGTTTGTACAAAACATTAACTTTCACAGTTTCATTCTCAATAATTATTGATTTTTAATACAAAACTTTATGCAGTTATGAATTCATTGGATATCTCGGGTCTAGAATGATGAACCGGTGATTCTGAAGGTATTCACTCCTGGATTCCCTTCCAACTTTGAAAAGTAATTTTATCTTGTTTGTTAAGAATCTTATTTCAATATTCTCCATTTTTTGAAAGCAAACTCCATGTCTTTTTTTCTCTCATCTTCCCAACTTTTTACAAACAGAACGTTTTAAGGAGGGAACAGGAAACTTTATAGAAGTACTCTTTGTGGAACTTCGGAATGGGGTGTTGAACATCACTCTAAGTCGATCGATAAAGTGTTTTTTTTTTTTCGGAGAAGTACTATCCGTCAGTGTCCTGTTGTGAAGATTTTAAAAGATTGCAACAATATTCATTCGGTTCACAATTCAGAAAATCGAGCTCTTTATTAATTCAAGCAATAGAACGACGAATCATAGTCGAATTCGTATACAAAAGTATCATATATGGCGATTCATTTTTCGCAAACTGTACCATTCGATCCAAACAACAAACATGAATGTGCGAGCTGTGCACATCGTCGTTTTGCTACAAATCTATCAATTGTATTATGGTCTACATAATCTGTATGTCGACGTGTAACAGGAGAAAAAATAAATTCTATTCTTGATATTACCAGAAATAAAATAAGAAAACAAAAGAAGGAGAAGGTATGGAGCAAGCCTCGTGCGAATGACGACGATAAAGAACCCGGTACTTTGCACGAATATAAAGTACACGTTAAGCATCGCAGTAATAAAGGATCAGAAAAAAGGGAAGGAGAAAGAAAGAGTGAAGAAAATAAACCTCCTTCCTTCGTTGACGAAGCTTGATGATTAATCATCCGTCGTCGTAAAACCTGACCTGTCGCGTTGCACGACAATAATGCTTGAAAATATGGGGGAAAGAATCGTATTGAACTTCCAACGGTCAATTATTATTCAGCTTGGCTTAGGGTTAATTATTCCTTGGACAGAAAAAATGATATACTCCGTCAAGGCTTGATATTCTGATATTTCTCCAAAATTTCACGAAAGTGGAACAAACGATTAACGTATTAACCTAAGCAAGATATAGTATCTAACGTTCACCCGAGTAATATAACCTAATTAAGCTGATCGAGGTATACTAAGGTGTCTATTGAAAGTTCAAATGGGAATAGAATATTCAAGTACCCGCTATGAGCGGTGATAAAGCGTTATACGTTTGGAAATTGATATTTAAGTGAATTAAAGGAAGTGAAGAATTTTTGTTCAAAGGAACTTAATCTGATTTATTCATGTCATTCGTTTCCGTGGAAAATTCAAATAGGTATTTACGTACTCTATGATCGATTCAGTTCGTCGTTGAACCAGGTGATACTTCTATTGAAGTTTGATTATATTTGAACTTTGATTGAGTGAATAGCGTCGTTTACCGAATAGATTTTATTTTCTTATTCCTCCTACGTTGCATCTACGTTGTCTCTACGTGGAATCTCCGTTAATCCATGTATTCACATTTACCATTCATCCACGTAGAATCCACGAAGATGCGACGTGAACATCGATGGTTTTGCTGTTCAGGGTAGAAGATTTTTAATGGAATACCACAAATTCCATCGACTGTTATCTGGAGTGTGCGTAAACAAACTGAGACTTCCTGTTGTTTCCTGAATGATTTCTTTCTCATTTTTTCATATTTTATAACCAAAAAAGTGAGGAACTATTGAGAAAATGTGGGATGCGTCAGACACGTTTGAATATCATTCATCAATATTGGAATTGTTTATAAAGTATGAAGTAACGATCGTTCCTACCTGTGACAGTTATTATTGAACGAACTGTAACTTGACAAGGTCACAAGAGATCCACATCCAATTCCAAGAGAGTAGAAAATCTGTGATGCCGCATCTGCCCAGACGTTAGCGTTCACCAGATTCGACCATTTAGGGTTGATGTACCATAATGATCCGTAACCCGCACCTTCAAGAGTAACACCTGAGGAATTTACATAGGATTAAATATGTTTTTTTGTTTTCAATTTTGTGTATCAAATAAAAATCACCTGCCTCGAATCAGTAAAGCGAATAAGACGAAGTAGGGAAAGAGAGCGGTGAAGTAGACAACTTTCCCAATTGATTGAACACCACGAATCAGGCAGAAATAACATATTATCCACGCTAAAGTGAGACATCCTAGTAGTTCCCATCTGATACCACCGAAATTTTCCCATGAGGCACCTTTTATCCCAAGAACATATTCGCTGGATGCACAATCAACGATCGCATGCGATCACGATTAGGAAGCTGTATTATTAATGATTATATTATGTTTTCTACTCTCCCATTACACAGATCAACGTAAATAACTTTATTTCCCCTTTATTATTACTTTCACTCTAATGATAACTTCATTATCAACTTCAACATTTGAAATTTTATTTCATAATTGTCGTGAATATTTCTGATGGACATATTTTCAATTCTTCAGAAGATTTCTATATAACAGTATGAGATGCATAAATACTCACTTAAAATATTCTTCGGAAGATAATACCCTTTTGTAGATACTCCGTACTGCGGTGACATTGTCACCCTTATAACAATAAGTACTATTAAGTGCTCCTTCATAATCGAAACTTACGCACACCTCTCTGATCGCCATACAGGTTTTGTTGAAAAACATTGTTGATGAGTTTTCGTGTCGACATTGCAGATCTTGTAAACCACTGTAACAATCTGATCATAATTTCATGTCATTAATCTTCTTTAAACTGACTACAAAAGCAGATAGATCGTACATGACTGCATAAAGAATATTTGTGAATAAAGTCAATTTAAATTCCTCGCTAGTTGTTTCCTTGAAAAGCGTATCGTTGGATTTAGAAGAATCGTCATTTTTGAGAGGAAACATCTAAGATACTAAAACAGTCAATGTCACAAAGTTCAACTGATATATATTCTCCAAGAAGTTCCACTAGAACAAATTTCCCCAAAGTTTCTTCGACCTCACACTGCAAACAAACGTTCAGAGTCAAATAAGTTTGCAGAGCTTTTTTTTAAATAGATTGGCTTAAAGAACATTCCAATAAAAATCAATCCGAAATGTTTTTCCAAGAGGATTCAATTGTCATGAATCTAATAGGAATCACAGTTTGTAAATTTTCAATCACCAAAGAGAGATTCATTCGCAATATATTAAGTCGGAAGGGCAAACTTCTTGAGGGAGATTCAACAAGGTTCGTATAAAACATGCATATATATCATACAAAATTCTACACGGAGAGAAATTTGTAGTTAAATTTACTATGTTATTATTGTTCCCGAGGAACAGACTGAATTCTGTCGGATTTTACTATGAAGGGCATATTTTTACTATGGTACAACAATAGAATGCTGATCATATTTACTATGTTTTATGGGGGAACCCGTCATAGTTCAGTCTGTTCCTCGGGAACAATAATAACATAGTAAATTTAACTACAAATTTCTCTCCGTGTATGTATAATATATTTTACAGTAGAGATAGGCGATGTGTTGCCCAGAGAAAATCGGTTGCTGAGAATCATAAAACCGCAGATTTCCGATCTGATTGTTCCGATATACCGTAACAGAAAATTCGATTTTCATAAACCGATCTGCATTCGGAATTCCATTTTCTAATCACATCAATCGAATTCCTCTTTGAAATTCAATGGAATCAGACTAAGATTGAATACGAATCTGGAAAAATTTAGTAGAGAAAATCATTTCATATGTTGTCATCAAAATTATACCAAAAGAACCTCTAGAATATTCAATATTAGACCCATAAATTAATTTAGACTGCCCTTTCACTGAATGAAAAGGTCTATAATTCAATTCAGTCGATATTCGAATACCAAAAATTATACTCATGAAAAACATTGAATTTATATGAATATTTATTAATTTCTTGTAGCTCAGTGAACAAAACTAATGAATGACTTTCATTGAATAACACAAGTCCTGACATAGTTGAAATTATTATAAACTTATCTGAAATTATTTGGGATGCTGCACAAATTGCTCCATCGGAACATCATTTCAATGAGAAGATCAATCTCTTATGATTGACAGGTAAGTACTAGGGTTTATTAAACACTGTTTAGAATTTTTTTAACACATTGAAAGTCATCAACGATGTAGCTGGAAGAGGGGTCGCATTGATTGAGGTGTATAACAATTACCTCACTGACGACGAGCAACAACTGCAATATTTATTGCAAGTAGTTCGGGAACATCAGCAGAAATATCCCAACTGCAGTGAGACAGCCCTCCAGCAAGATCAATTTGATATAAGAATGTAAACATTATTTTTAAATTCAAGAAATTTATGATTATAAGTAAAATAAACATATATTTTGAATGGAACCATTTGTTTTCTGTTCTGGATCATGAAAAATAAGAAAAAAAACGGATAACTCTTCAGGCCATTCATGGAATTTCCTGCTACTTTTGAGCTCAAAGACATGGGATGGATCATGCACATGAGAATTGTGCACTTATTTATTATGCACATAAAAAAATTGAATTAAATTTGTTCACATATTAATTTTAGTTGTTCCTAATACGTTTGATAAATGTGCACTGATAGTCGTGCACAGTGAATTGTACACATGAAAAAAAATGAAAAATATAAAATATAAGATTGTGCACCTTACGTTTTGCACCTTTGGGAATATTCAATATTGTTTTTTATGCGCAAGTTTTTGTGAATAAAAATGTTGTGCATGAGTACTTGCGCATAAAAAACAATATTGAATATTCCCAAAGGTGCAAAACGTAAGGTGCACAATCTTATATTTTATATTTTTCATTTTTTTTCATGTTTACAATTCACTGTGCACGACTATCAGTGCACATTTATCAAATGTATTAAGAACAACTAAAATTAATATGTGAACAAATTGATTTCAATTTTTTTATGTGCATAATAAATAAGTGCACAATTATTATGTGCATAATCCATCCCATGTCAGCTCAAATCATTTAAAAATATTTCTACCACAAAATTTCGGCAATATCTGGAAACAAAAAGCGATATTTCTGTTTTTTTCAAACTTTTAGTGCTCAAAAATAAAGTTTCAGTTCGTTTTGAGTCCATTAAATTGAAGAATATACGAGTTTTTTTTAGAGAAAACGGCTAAGTTGATGGTGAATCTGACTTTGACCATGAATCACTTTTGACCGAGTTGACATATCGAGAAATGACCTGGGACTTCTTTTGTAGAGCATTCAATTCTCTAAAAAAATATCTCAAGAACATTACAGTCTTACATGTTGTTGGTTACTCAGAGAAATGAAAACAAAAATTTTTTGCCACGTTATTCTTATCGAAAATCGAAAAGTGCGATGCGGAAGTAATTAATATAAATATTAAGGGCTCATATTTTATAAGGACTATTTTGGCATCTAAGCGAAACTTTTGAGCATGGTACCGAGAGAAAAATCAAAAACTTTCCCTTTCTGAATCACCCTAGTCAGTACCTACTGTTGAAAAATGAAAAATGAATGAAAATTTATTTTTAATCGGGCATCTCCAATTCAGAATGGGTGCAGACACTCAAATCAATAATATCATGACAAAAGGAACATAAAAATATGATTTTTCAATTTAAGAAGCACTAGTACTTTCATTTGTAGATAATGTAATACCATCACCAAGAGGTTATTAAATTACAACAAATCCTACTCCCTCAGACCCCTAAAAGATCACGAAATTCAATATACTTCAGAACCTTCCGTTTCAATAAACTCTTGAAAACAACACCTACAACTAAAATTATCTGTACAATAATGGTTCAAATAAAAACTCCTTCATATATTTATTGTATCATTAAAAGCAAATTTATTACCACCTAAAAAACAATTATGTCATTGAATTGTAGGTTCAAAGGACGATTCTGCCAAAATAATTGAATGGAATAGAAATTTTCTTCAAATTTGAAAAATCATATCAAATATAAAATCTTTTTGTACAAACATATATAATAATTGGTGGAGATAGAAACCGATCTGGCTTAGGCTGATTTGAATTCGGATTATGTAAGATTCTAAAAGTCGAATAGACTTGAATTCTCAATTCCTTCATTGAAATTTATCTTAATCCAACATCGAGGTTGCAATCAATTGATTCGAAATGATTGATAAAATATTACGCTCAATTATTATCCTTGAAATAATTCATTTGATTTTTCTAATCAAAATTAATTCAACTTGTTTCATCAATTGTTGTTTATGAACGAATTTGGAAGTTTTTTCCAATCAAGAAATCGGTGGTCTGGCATCCGTGAGTTTGACGAGTTTTCAGGATTTTTTTTTCAATGAAAATAATTAACAATAGTATTTAAACTTGGCAGATATTTTGAATGACTTCAAAAGTATCAAAAGAATATTATTCTTCAAGAAAAAACAAGTTTTGAATTGGTTTAAAAATGGCGCCGAAGTTGCCCTCCACAAAGAAGTGGACCTGACTGGTTTTGTAGGTTTTACAACCTTCCACTTATTTGAGAACAGAAACCCGAATAATTCTTGATCAGTATGAGTGTGGTTATCGCAGGAACTAGAATGAAAAAAAAAACTAAAAAATCAACAAAATGTAGCGTCGTTGAAATTTATTTTCCGGAAACAGACCATTTTTTTCATCATTTTTGATGTGAAAAAATGTAAAGTATTCAATGTATAAACTTTATTTCAGTTCCTGCGATAGCCACTGGTATACTGAATAACATACTAAAATTTGAGACGAATGGTTCGAGTGGTTTTTTTTTAACAACACCGTGCAGAAATAAGTAGTTTGGAGATAAATGAGTTGAAAGCAATTGAAAAAATTTTTTTCTCGAAGCATAACATTTTTGTATACTCTTGAAGTCATTCAACATATCCGCCAAGTTAAAATATTATTGTTCATTATTTTCATTGAGAAATGAAATCTTGAAAACTCGTCAAATTTACGAATGCAATATAAGAAGAATGTTTGTTATCAAATTAATCGGAAATATAACACTGATATCATATATGATGCTACAAAGTCTACATGTCTTTGGTAAAGATCTAAATATTTCTATTGGAATCATAATTCCATTTGTAAAATTAATAAAGTAAGTATCTCATCCTTTCATTTATACTATTTTCCAATTAGAAAGTCAATGATTATGCTACTTTCATACAGTAAATTTGCTGCAGCCAATTTAATTCGAATTCATGGAAGAGGAAAGATTTTTTAAATGCACGAGGAGTGATAAAAATTGACCTAATTAATAAATTTTATTCTTCATGAAAAATTCATCAGCAATTAAATTCTTCATTCGTATTATCATTACTTGTTGATAATTCTCATTGATATTAATAATTTTCAAAGAATTCAATTCAATAAAGAATTTTGAATAAACTTATTTGCTATGATATATATTCTTTTTGTAGAAGATAAATTTCATTCTACTTCAATTTATTCCAATGAAGTGAATAATACATTTATCTTCAAGGATATCCCTGAAAAGATGGAAAAATTTATGTTCAAATTTCAATTGTAAACTTATAATTCTCGGAATAAAATTTATTTATTAATAAAAACAACTAGAAGTTGAAAATCCAAATCACATTCCATCATACAAAGCACAAAATGTCAAGAGGTCTTTCTGGTTAAGATACTCAAGAGAAATTTGTTTTTCAAATATTTTTTCCTCATAGAAAAAATCAAGATGTCGTTTTGAGAATTTGTAGTGATGTTCATTTAACATTGAATATTACAAACAAATTATACTAATTCGAACAAAAAAAACACCAAAAAATGACGGTGGGAGTGATTTGGGGCGACCAAATGTTCTAAGAAAAAAACAAAAGATGTTTGTTATGTTTATTAGACCTTAAATATTACAAAAAAAAAATTTTTTCAGATTCAAACAAATTTTTTTCTCGTTATAATAAATTGAACAACAAAAACACTGAAGAATGACGGCGGCAGTGATTTGGGACGACCGGATGATCTAAAAAAAACACAATGCCTATCGCATAAACTAGGATATTTTTTTCATCAAAGAATAACAGAATGTCGGCCATTTTTTGAAAAACATCGATTTTTGAATTCGGGAAATCGGATGCAAATTGAACAATTTTTGACAAATCAAAAAGGTCCTAGTTCATGCGATAGCCACTTCAACAAGGAATAATTTGTAGAGATCGACCGAAAATTTTTGCCGAAAATGATTAAAATTGAAGTTGTGATTATTGGTTTCGAAAAAAACTTAGGACTGGACGTTGGAAGTGTAGACGAGCTCCTCAATAATCCAATTATCACACTTACAATCACATTTCATTGTAATTAACAAAATACTTGCGATTTTCGGTTTACAATTTCGGCCGACAAGCATTAGCCGAAAATTTAAACCGAAAATCGAAATTATTTCATTAATCACATTGATATGTAATCTTAAGTATGATAATTGCATTATTAAGGAGCTTATCTACACTTCCAACGTCCAATACCAAGTTTTTTCCGAAACCAATAATCAGAGCTTCAATTTTAGTCAGTTTCGGCAAAAAATTTCGGTCGATCTCTAATAATTTGCCATTTTTTGTGTTTTTTTCAGATCATCCGGTCGTCCCAAATTACTCCCGCCGTTATTTTTCAGTGTTTCCGTTGTTCAAATCAGTACAACGAGAAAAACAATTTGTTCAAATCTGAAAAAAAATTTTTTGTAATATTCAAGGTCTAATAAACATACCAACAAATTTTTAAAACGATATCTCAATTTTTTCTATGAAAAAAAAAATGTTTAAAAATAAAGATGAAGAACCAAAAAGACCCCTCAATGGTTTTCTAATATCAATACTAGTTAATATTGAAAATTCATCCTCTTTATTCATATCAGTCAAAAAATCGAATTTCATAATCCGATGTCTTCTTCAATTTTTCAATTAAAATCTCTCTCAATTAACAATTGAATTAAATTCTCAGTTGAAATTCGTTTGGATTGACAAATAAATTCAATTGATTCAAAATCAAGCAATAATCGATCGATTTTCCTAATCTTTTTCTTTTTTTTCTCTCAATTAACAAATGCAAGCAAACAAAGAACTCTTTTCATAATAATCAAGATATTCCATTCTTCATTCATTCTTCCCTGGAAACTGAAGAAATTCCCAATGTAAGAATCGAATAAAAAATCGATATAGAAAATCGAAAAACAAAAGAAAAAAATCGATCTTGTGCAGGTCGAATCGGAAACACCCATCTCTATTCTACAACATACATCAAGAGATGATATCACACTGTTCGTTACACGTATGGTTGACACTATCTTGCAACAATCAAAATGATAATGTAATCATCAATTTGCTACAAATCACACGTCAAGAGAATAAATGGATGAGATTTCGAAATGTACAGGGGAATGCAGACTAATTACCTGAGTAAAAACGAAAACGTATGACAAGGATCGATACCCATTCGATTCATCAATGTCTAACTTATGAGACTATTCCACCCTTGATATCAGAATTCACCTATATTTTCGAAATCGAGATTTGATATGGGGATCGTACGATTCGAACAACTCAACTATAAAAAGAATATATACAAATTCAATACGAGTTTTATTCTTCTAGAATAAGGTGGAATGAGTCGGAAAATGAGAAACTGCTTGTTATTTTTAATTATTTGCACTGTTAAAAATGTCTTTGAATCAAATATATTTTTCATGTACACTTGTCAATGAAATTTTTGACTCCTGGTGATTGAAATGACCATTCATTTACACGCAACTGAATTTTCAATTTTTGCTATATTATATCATTAATACATATTTTCGTAACTGAAATTTCATTCAAATGTAATTGAAATTCCAATAAATTTTTCAGTTACGTGAATAACTTTTGCTTCCATTACATGTAATTGGAAGTTCAATCTGAAATTCCTACATACAAACAGGAATGCACAAATATATAGACATAACAATGATCTTTGTCACCACCGTTTTCTTTGAGTGATTGTGAGAACAGATCGAAAGAAAAGTATGATGCATCGGACAGTTTTTTCAAGATTAAAAGCATTCTTCCTGGAATGAATTAATCATTATTTTAATAATTGATTTTCACAAATCCTGTGCAAACGAATAATGAGATAGAGTACCGTATAATCGATCGTAGCTTCGAATGAATCACTTCCGTTCAATTCTTTAACACTACTACGGGTATTGCTTGCAATATCTTCAGGAATCGAATATTCATTTCCTGTAAAACGCACTCTCAAGTGTTCTGTTTAATTTAATATTCAATTCATTTCTTTTTTTGTTTTCTTCACTTGGAAGCATCTCGAAGACGATGATTTTCCTTTGAAATAATTTTCTTTGGTAATTGAAAACTAGCCCCGAAGTGCTCGCTTCGGATACTTAAAGAAGCCCAAATAATTGAAATTCCAATGTCGGTATCAGAGTACTATATACTTTTCAACTACTTGTTTTCAGTGATTCATCGATCGATTTCTCATTTGTATAGCTAGTGTTTCACAGTATGAAGCGTTATATTCCGTACTAATACTTTTAGTCGTTTTCTCTTACGAAGCCCTTGTTGGCTAGAAACTTGGGATTTTTTTCATACTATTAGCAATCATTCATGATTCACATCAATCGAAAATAATTTGAACCGTCAGTTTGTATTTCTGAAGAGTAATTATTTTCATAAAATAATTCGATTCGCGTCATACGAAGAAAAATGCATAGAATGTTGAGAAACTTTTGTCTCCAAAAATCTTGGAGTGATGAATACTCTGGGGAGAGAAAAGCAACCGCTTCGAATACTCACCACTCAACAAAATGGAGAACGAAAAAGTTGCTATTCACAAAAAGAATCTACCATTTAAAGTTTTGTGGTGAATCTTAGGAAACGCTGCAAATGTCGTGACAAAAACTTACAATAAAGGCATAGAACATTAGTGGATAAGGAAAACTTGAAAGAACGAAAGAGAAACGAGGAATACCCAAAAAGGTTATTCTCGTGGCAAACTTTTGTACACGAAGTATGAAATACGAAACTTTTTTTTGCCAGATAGCAATGTTTGATCAATTTTCTGATTATTTCACATAAGGTTTTTAACATCAATCTATCAGCAATATCGATTCGATGAGAAATATTTATTTTTATGTAAATCTATAGCATCGAAATTTTATAAAAATTGATATTCATTCAAATCACCGAAATCCAAACCCATCCATTTTCATATAAAATTTCTTACGAATGTGTAAGGAAAAAAAATATGACAAAGTGAAATACATAATTCAAGAACCGTAATCAATTTCTTGAGACCTTTCTTTCCAGATTGCGACTAAGCTTTAAATTATTCAATTCATTCAATTTTTTCGAAACATAAAAAAATGCATAACAGATCAATATGCGGTGAATGCTAAAAAGCCGTGACAAACAAAATAATCAACAGTGAATCAAACATGAACAATGAACATTAGGCGTTTATCAAACTCTCGTGAATATTATCAATCACGCAAAAAAGATGGAAAACCACATCAGCTTTAAGATATAATCAGCATGATTCTTAAAAGTGAACCCCATCGTCGCATAAGGAACTCTATGAATCAATTCTCAAAAACTGTCAGTGAAAAGAACTCGAAGCCAAGATTTAATTTTCATAAAATACAAGTCTTAGCTTTATGACATCAAACAGAATGATCGATAATGAGTAGTTTTAATTTCAAATTCGCTTCATGTTGACTCAAAACCTTATCCAATTATTTGCCTCCACGTTTCAGTTCCTCAAACCATCTCCCATCTCCCACCTCTCATTTTCTTCTGTTTAATTCTTTTTATAAGAGTATTTCAACTATCCGAACGATCTAATTTTCCTCCCCATTCATATATTTCATAATTTCTACCATTTTCTTCTTCTCCTTCTTCTTCTACATGTAATTTGCTCTTGTAATTCAACGTGCGACCAATGATGTTCAAGTTTTGTCTTAATTAAAAGCATGACCATTTTTACTTCCCTGCTATTGAAGATCCCTTCTTATTTTCTTTCTTATTCTTTTCAAACGGAAAGAAATTCCACTTTTGTTTCTTTCCTCGAGTTTACATACACCCTCGCGATGACATTCATTCCCGATCTCTCAACTTTTACAATCATGATTCTGAGATTCTTCAAAATTATATTGTAAAAAGAATCCAGAACTTACATATACAGTGATTTTGCATTTTGAATCTTCTCGGAGGTACAAGCACGTATGCGCTGTGTACGTACGATTCCCACGATTTTTGCACGTCAGTTGAATTCACGCGCAATAATTTGAAGGGTAATACGCGTACAACGAGTAACCACAGCGTATTTTGTTGGAAAACGCGTGAGGATACTATTTTAAACCGTTTATAAATTGAACTGTTTGTTTTGTAATTTTTCCGCATTCGCGATCACGATAAATATTCGATCGACCAATTGACTCTTATTAATATTAAAACGTCGATGCATGTTGAAACTTCAAAATACGCCCATTCAATTTCATTTGCACAAAACACTGAACTTTCCGTGAGGATCGATTGATTCATCGGCCAACTATGAATCTTCGAAGATATACACAGTAAAAAGTAAAACTTACTTCCAACCTTGATATTGGCTTATTTCAAGATCGCAGCCAAAACTAGCCCTATTTCGGCTGAAAGTAAGCATTAGCCCAACTGAAATTTCAATTCTTGAAGATATCTAAAAGAATACCTAATTGAGAGATCTTTAAGAACTTCTTTGGAGAGTGAATCCCAGTGAACACCATATGTAAATGTTACATAACACAAAAATCACAAGTGACGTAACTCTGTTACGTATATGTGATGTAACAATTATATAATATTTCATGCTTATATTCCGTAGCAATTTGTTACTTCTATGTTATGTATCAGTTACGTAAGCAAGTGACTTCAAGGAAACATAACTTGCCATTTTTATGCTATGCATCAGTTAAAGGAGTGTCGGATAAATTGGGAAATGTCAAACTATTTCTGTATAGTTGGGTGTTCAGAAGACTTTTTTTTTCAGGTACATATCTAGTGAATATCGAAAGTAACCTATTACCATATGTTTCATAGCTAATCCAAGTATAGCAACGCGCTTTCAAAGTGCTTCAACATGTTGTGTTGTTACCTGGGTACGTGGTAGTTACATCAATGTTACGTTCAGTATTTGCTGAAATCTGATCACGAAAGAATTGGAATTTTTATGTGATGATTATATGATTCTTTAGTATTGACATGACATCGCCATCACGTTACACTTATGCACTGATCACGTGAAAAATCTTTTCATTTACGTAACTGTGATGTAACATTGTTCCTCACATAGTTACGTAACTGGTTACTTAACGTTATGTAACTTTGATGTAACATTCACGTAACTGTGCTCACTGGGATCTTGTGAAAGATTTCTAAAAGATATCTTTAACAAGTCTTGGGAACATTTCTAAAAGATGTCTTGATTGAAAAACGTTTAAGAAGATAAATTTTTCAGCAGTTTTGAGGTTATATGAGCACATGATCATGAATAACACAGAATAAAACTGCGAATGTACTTGTTATTACAATCGTATGGCAAATGAGGTGAATTCATCCATGAATTGAAAGCTTGAATCAACCATTGAGATACCAAAAAATTTGAAAGTTCGTAAAAAGTACGATTTTGTTGCCTGATAATGTGCACAATAAAATTACCGAATATCCACTTCACAACAATTTTTCAAAAATACTTCAGAAAAAATCTGTGGTATTCACGAAATATTAACGACCACTAGAACGCGGACTTCATTCCTAAATATGTTTCACTAAATTTATTCATCTTTCCTATTTGGAAATACATTCAACTCTTTTAATATTTATTCATGTGATAACAGTTTGTTCAGAAGATCATTTTCAATTTGAAACTGTACACCGCTGACATATTTCATCATGTCATATTGACAATTATGGGCATCTCTGTACGTACCATATTGTACGTGTATAGCTCAACTGACTGAGGCGTAAATACATCGTCAAAAGAATGGGTTCGATTCCCGTAACAACAAGGGTCGAAATCAGGTAAACTTTGTCAGAACGCGAGAGCAGTTGAAGAAACAGGAGGAGAAGGAAAAAGAAAAGGTTAAGAATTTTTTGTGTGAACAAATTCAAGAGTCTTCCAAGACATTTCTATGAATTCTCCAAGACATCTTCAAGAACTCTTCAAGATGTCTTTAAAAACTCTTCAACACATCTTTTCGAATTCTACTCTCTAAATCTGGAAGAGTGAAAAATCGCACGTTTCACTCCACCAAATGTCAGAAGTGACCCTGTCCGCTTCGAGTGGAATTTTCACTCGTTTCGAGTGACCTCTCACTCTTTTAGAATAAAAAATTCATCGGAGTGGTTGTGAATTTCTAACCTCAAACCTTAGAATATCACTCTAAAAGAGTGGAAATTTCACTCGAAAATTCGACAGACTCACTTTTGGCTGGCTGAAGAGTGAAATCTCACTCCAAAGATTTGAGAGAGTATACGTGTTTCATAAGACAACTTTTAAGATTCGTTTTGGTATATTTTAGAACGTTTTTTGAGACTTCTTACGAACGCATTGAGACTTCTTAAAGATATCTTCAAGTTGTCTGAATGTGAGTTGGGAGGGTGTTTCATTTTCGGGCGATATTTTTTCTTCCTCTGTCCTACCTGGAAATTTGATATTTTATGGGGAATAAAAAATATTCCCGTAGGAAAAAAAATTCTAAGTAAAGTAGAGACTCAGCCCATTCAAAAATTTGACTCCCCATTTGAATAACACACAGGAAACTGATTAACTTTCATGTCAACTTGATTTTACGCCGTTCAAAAGATTTTTTTCGAGTTAATGAGTGTAATGAGCTTGTAGGGCATAAAATTTGTGACAAAAAAGCTCCGGTGACATAGAGCTGTACGACTAATAGTTTTGGAGTTACAAAACTTGAAAGGCGAACTTGAATAAAAATCGGCCTAAAATCTCCTAAAATCTTGTATTTATTGAAATTTACATTCAATTATTGTATTTAAATAAGTAGTTCCTGAGATTATGAATGTTAGAGCTTAATGAAGTGTATTATAAATTAATTCCGCATGTGAGATCAATAAATGAAAAATTATAAGAGCTTTGATGTTGATTTAATTAAGTTCACTCCCAAAACTATTGGTCGTACAGCTCTATTCCATGGAAACATTTTTGTGGTAAATTTTATGCCCTACAATCCTATTATATTCATTTTTTCGAAAAAAATTTGTTCAACATCGAAAAACCCAGTTGAAACCAAAATTAATGAGTTTCCTGTGTTATTTAAATGGTAAACTGATTTTTTGGATGAGCTAAGCCTCTTATTCACTTGGGATTTTTTTTCCAAAAGGAATATATTTTTTCCTCTAGAAAATATCAAATTCTCAAGTAGGGGGAGAGAAAACAAAAATCTTAACCGAAAATGAAACACCCTAGTAAGCATCCAAAACAAATACCGGCACAATGGAAAAGACTGAATTTCAGTCAAGTTTTCAAGTAAGATGCAGCCACTCTCAGTCAGAGTTCTCACAGTGTAGTGTACTAATCCTATATCAAGATTGGATAAAATTGTAAGTTTCTCACTATATGACTATACTTCTTTTCAGCAACAGGAATCAATAAAAATTTATAATACACCGACATTTTTCAAGAACATATATCATAATTTTTTAAATTATCAAAAACTCACTGTTTGTATTGAATTCGTTGTCACAGTAAGCCCAACTGAGTTTTGGTGAAAATGATGCGAATGTATAAAAAATCGTCCACGTTACAATGACCATGTAATAGATGGTTACGAAGGATATTACGACCAACGTGCAATAGCCGAGACCCTGAAATGCTGGTGCCATTCGAGCGAACGCCTCGTTTGGTCCAAGTCCAGAATATTGGCCGACTGCAAGCTCCAAAAAAAAGATTGGTAGACCCATGGAAAACAGCATTATCAGGAAGGGGATCAAAAATGCTCCTGCACAGATTAAAAAAAATACATAAATTAATTGAATAAATAATCACCATAAATACCTTCTTCCAAATACAATCTTCACAATTGAGTTCATAAACCATGTGATTCTATTTATTGAATCTTGGCAATTCTTTATCTGTTTTTTGTAATTGTTGCATTAGAATTGTTCTTAGTCTTAACGACAACTTCGATATTCATCTTCTTTCTCTCATCGTAATATACTTCTTTCATCGGAAGTTACCCCGCAAACAAGACTACAGGTGTTTCAAAGGGCCAGTAATGGCTCGCTTCACCGACATTACAGGACTATCAGTGGCCCATTGAAACGCCGAAAATCATTGTTTATAGGGTAGCAGGCGGGTGATGTGATTTTCCAACAAAACGTTCTGTCGAAATTGAAATGAAAGGTGTTGGATTTATTTTTGGAATGGAAAACACTAAAATTACTTTAGTATAAATCCTCTGGACATTTTCGAGTTTTGTAACACCTGCGCTAGCAAAACTCGTAAATGCCTGCTCTTTATGGGTCCCCCAGATTCTTAGTGTTGTTCAACGGCAGTAACGTGTTACATGGTATGAAAAAATGCTGAAAATGTTCCAGTCTGGCACTGTTAAGGGGGTGCATTTCAATGGGACAGGTGATGAAATGTGGTTACACTACTATGATGTACCTACGAAATCTCAACGCAAAGTGTAGATCTTGGAAAACGAAGATCAGCCATTGTGAATTAAACAATCAAAATCTGTTCCTTGATAAACGTGGAATTAAAAATCACCGAAAACTCGATTTGTCACATGCCCTTATCCTCCTGGTTTCTGCACCACGATAACATACCTGCACATCACGCTTCTGCTACCCAGAATTTTTTAGAGAATTCAAACTCAACATGATTGAATCACCCTCCTCATGGTCCGAATTTAGGCATTCTGTGACTTCGGTCTGTTCCCCTTCGCAAAACTTTGCATGGAAGGTCAAGATTTTTCATCAAATGAAAAGCTGCTCGGTGCTTTTGAAGGAAAGTGTAACTCAGTACTAGAAGAAATGTTGGAGAAGTAGTTTGACAAGTGGTTTTACCGTATAAAGAAGTTCATTGATTGTGACAGAAATTATTCCGAGAAACTGTGAAACTTAATCTATGTACATGAATTATATTGAAGTACATATAAATTGTATACAACTTCGAAAACGTTTCAATTCGTGGAGGAGTAAACATTTTTCGATTCAACATCTAAAACATTGCTGTAACAGCAAACCAATTGCTGTCAAAAGCCTCAGCAGTTAGCCACTAATTTTCAACTGCTAGGTTCAGATTTTTATTTCTATCGTAGATAAATCTTGTTAAACTATTGTGCAAAGATGAAGAAGCTTTCATAAGAAATTGCAACAACGAATCAGATAGAAATGAAGTGAGTTTCTTTCGTTTTACGTTTCTACATATCATTCTCCTCCCACGATCGTGTTCTCAGAATCATTGATGCCTCGCCAAATCAATCTGAACAGCAATTAATACACTTCAAGTGATTTATCTATGGGAATGAAATCATATACCCAGGAGAATACGCATGAGGTTGGATGGGATCAAATTACATCCAATCTGATCGGAATTTGATCCTTCGCATCTGAATCGATTCAATACGAATGAGGTTAATTCATTGGATTATGATGTTCGTTTCGAAGGAAAAAAAAGGATGACAGGAGTCTTCCAAAAATGCTCATTATTGTAAACTCAATTTTCAAACTACATTCACTTTTGATGAGTAAAGAAAAGAATTTGAAAATCATCTTTTGACGACATTTTGAAGACATTTCTTGTGTACCGCAAAATAAGAAAGAGAAGGAAAATTGATTTTAATGATTTCCTCAACCTACTCATCAACAATTTTTATGGGGGATGAAAAACAATTGTTCAATCCATATCAGGAGGATTGTGGGAAAGCGGAATTCAATCAAATATGTTTGAAAGTTCAGAAAAAAGTGACTGTACGGGAACTCACAATCATTCTTCTTAAATTTTCTCACAAAGTGATACAAAGTTTTTATGCTCTCTACGTCGACAATTAAACAAACTTAAACACCGCACTTCTATGACTCCACCTAGCACGATATATTTTCGCTCGTATAATCAGGATCTCATTATCTGAAATGTCTCGCTACGCTATTGACGCAAAAAATGAAAAAGGAATTGAATAGGTGAGAAAGTATCTGATGGAAGACCGTGAACGCTATCGCTACATCATCAACAAAATATCATCTCCAATTCCAAGAAATCGAATATAATGTATTCAAAAGAAAAATATCGAACGTAGAAAAGCGGAAAAACAAGAAAAAATCCTAAGAAAGAATCGAGACAGGTAAGATCAAGGATCTTATTAAATATGCTCTAATAATCGCTCAGAAATAATTAATATTCAAAACGTAATAGGAACCTTGACGATGAGATGAATTTCCTCGATCGGAATTGAGAAAATAATTCAGGAAGTATTGCAACGCGAGATACGTGGTATTCAATTATTTAGCGAAAAGGATTATGATTTATAACGTGAAAACATGAAAGCTACACGAAAAAAGGAAGACAGGAAAACTCAAAGAATGAGATATTTATTACATTCTGTATTCTTGCGCTAGAAGAAAAATGTTATATCATCAATTACGTCTTCGCAAACTGAGAATGTATGCAGCGCTCTATGAAATTATTTATCCCGAGATCTTGTAAAATTCACTACGCTTCTTATCGTCGTGTCCACAACTTTTGTGATTTAATCATGAAAAATCAAACATGTTCACGGATAAATCATCGTTAATAACGATACAAGAGTTCTTATGAAATTTATAATATAATGCGAAAAATACTGTACAGAAAAATATATATATTCCTCGCGCTACTGCCTCAGATAATTAGAGACTTTCGGATAAACCATCCGATGGACTTTCTTGCAGCGCAATGATACACGAAAGAATAAGTGCCTCATACTTCGACAGAATATGAAATTCAGTATATTGTGTCATTAAAAATCTAGGCTGCACAGAATAACTCAATTCCAACAATGCAAATCATTCAACATTCTCGTATAGATTGTGAAAGACGATATTCCATTGACTGCACGTTCGATCCTGTACATCTTTCCTTCCTTCATCCCTATATTTTTCTCTTTTTTTTATACTATGCTTTTCTGTCTCTGCTTCCATCGTCTCATCCTCAAACGACCTTCCAAGAGCTTTTCTTTTGTCGCACCTTCGTTCGAGACGTAGAGAGTTACTACATTGAAAACAGAACGAATGCAAAAGCTCCTTCACCGGGTACGCCGTAAGTAATAGGATAAGATATCCTTTATATCCCTTTTATATACCCTTTCAATATATTCATGATATAATACGATAACGAGTTTTACTGTAAAGATATGTCATATTTATATTTTATTTCAAATTGAAGAAGAAAAATGTGGAATTTGACTTTGAATATAAAATATTTCGTATTCGATACGACGATCATATGGATTTCAAAAAAATAACGTGAACAAATATTCACAAATATACGTGTTCTTCCCTTCAATTTTTAATTTTTCGAATGATCGAAATTTTTTAAAATTTGCTCACAAAGTGGAAAAAAGTGTTTCAAATATGTATCAAAATCTAAGACAGAATGATTGATTTGCTTAGTTCTAACTTTCATATCGATTGAATAGCAATGCATTCTCCGTACCATATGCAAGTTGCTTTATATCGATGATATATTTATTCAACGCATTCATAATAGTCTGGAATTAGAAGCGGAGGAAGTATTATTGGAATTATTCGCAGGAAATGTCAGGGACAAAGCTCGCACTCAAAGTGTTCATCGATTATTAATCTTGGTAATAATTGTCGAGAGATGAAATGTTTGATGAACCACATCCGCTTTTCCATTTGAGAATTATAATAGTTTTCTAGCTAAATACGTTGATGGAACCCAACAGTATCTAGGTCAAGAGATGATCAATAATTCAAGAAGAGCTCAAAATATATTAAAAATACTCTCAGAAATAGCAGAATATCAAAAGATTATCTCTGCTTGGGAGAATCGATTTTCCATCAGAGAGGTGAGATATTTTATCCATAAGAATAGAGTAGTAGACCTAAGATCCAAAGTTAAGAAGATCTGTATAAATTTCTCTGTGGTAGATTCTGAAATTTATTACAAGGATTATCCTGAAATCTAGAAATGTGAAATACAATTGTCAATGCAAGTGGAATTGTGGATGAAATTACAGGATTCAACTAACTGCAATCGAATACTCTTTACTGAATATTGAGTTGTTTGATTAGAATAGTTAATGTGATTCATCCCTCATGAAAGTTGATCAAACCAAATATTTGTTCCAACGAACGAATTCAGAGTACATTGCGGAAAACTGTGCTGTCATTGATTCAACAAAATGTCACTTGATTCAACACGTCATGATTCCACACAGAGAAAAGTTTACATTGAGATTACCATCTGTTTATGGTACTCGTGAGATGTACTACATCATAACGCTAGAAATCATATACATTCCTCGCGAGATATAGTATGTAGCATTGTAAACCGTCGTACATTTGTGGTTTGAAACGATGTAATCAAGTATATCCTACTAAGAAGACTGATGCTCTACTATTATTAGAGTTTTGTGAGACAGAATTAATTATTAATTGAAAATTGTATCTGTCTTGAAATATGAATGCCATAAGTAATGATGAAACCTCATATAATCCAGAATAGAACCTAAGAAACAATATCGAATGACCGTACAATATCAATTCAAAAACAGTACATTTCATTTTGACATGAAGATAACAAGAATCCCGACGTTCTTCAAAGGAAACCAAAGAAGAAGAAAAAGAAGAATAAAGATGATTCTGAGAAGAGAAATAAGAAATTAACTGCGAGAGTAATGAGAGAAGAAAGATTTAATCTGAAGGATGTTTCCATTAAGTGTGATGGAATTTGCGCATCCTGATGTATTTCTAGGATGAGTTTATTAAAACAGGCATTAGAAACTCGTCCTAACGAACGCCTTCAACTTTTGCTACGCGAACAAAAATGAAATGGAGTAATTATCTCAAGGAAAAACAAGAAAACCTCTCTTTTTATATTAGTTTGATAGGAGGTGCCTATTATATCTTCACTAGTAAAAAGCCCTGTCCACTTTATAACAAATAATAGTGGCTCGTTGTGCCAGTTCAAAACGAGGAGAAGAAGAAGAAGAAGAAGAAGTAGAAGAAAAAGCAAAAGCAAAAGGATAGATCTCAACAATGGAAGAAGAAGAAAAAGAATGGACGCTGGAAAACGATGGAAGAGGAACGAAGAAAGAGATGGACGTCAGATAAAAGTACACAATTACATGTTTTAATTACAAAACGGAAATCATTGGACATTACTCACGCTGGGAATGCTATTCAAAGGCACAATTCATGAAACACATTTCTCACGAATTATTTTGAGCATTTAATACGCTGGAATTGAAAACTTTAATAAACCCTGAGGGGACATCAGCTTCGTAAGTTAGTTGCAGATTAATTTAAGCTGATATACGTTCAATGACGGTCCTTCAGAGCTTTTTATTCTATTAGAAAGGTTGTATTTTTAATATATCGTGATGGTAGTTACAAGATTAAGATCAGCTGTATAGGCGTATCTTTTTTCTTTCATTCATATGCAATAACCGAATCGAAGAAGAATAGGTATTATTCCGGTACTGTGACACTAATGATGAAGATCATCTCCACGTAGAATTTTGGAGAAAAATCCGTGGATGACGTGAATCGGTGGAGAAACGATGGACAGTGCTTCTGATCCCGAATCTAGCTGGATAAGATTAGGATATTCGTGAAGTTTGCGTGGGAATTGTTCCTGAAGGGTTTATGGAGTCCCTGAGTTCGAATTCATCGTAAAAAATTCAAAATTTCGAATGGACATGCTCAAGTTTTAATTTTTTGGTCATATTGAATCGTACATCAAATCAGCACTTATTTTTGAAGTAGAAACCCTATATATGTGTTTATACTTTTTTTCTTGAACACAACTCGTAGATTTTATTTAGGAAAACGTCTAGAACAACGTTTCAGAAGGAGTCTAAGAAAATTTTCCCACAAGCCCCATACTTTAGATAATATACACTGAAAGAAACCGATCGTTCTTACTACGAAACTGTATGCCATTCGCAATGCATTGCTGCGTCAGCGAACAACATATTTGATACAACGAGCCGTGTAGATAGAAAAAAGATACATATCGTTGTAGGACGGATACCAGGTCGTTCTTCCAACCATATTACAGTTGTCACAACGCTACCGTTCATTGTTTCTTTCGAATACTCGTCTAAACCATACCGTGTCTTCTTAAGCACTCAACTTTTTTTCAGTGTATGATCGCATATTGCCCGCAATCTGTTCGACATATTATCATCATTTCTCCAAACATTGAACTGCTCTCTCTCTCTCTCTCTCTCTCTTTCTCTCTCTCCTTGATATTCCGTGGTCCACAAAACTGAATCCCCTGGTGAAAATGGGAGCGAGAAGAAAGGGTAAACGAAGCGTATGCTGAAGGGTAACAGAAACGTTAACGGAAAGTATACGAAGAGTATGTGAAACGGGTATTGAAACAAAAAAAGCGGGAAAAATTCAAGAAATCTAGACAAAAAATTGAACCCTGTGGTGAAAACCGACCCGGTAACTTTCACTATGGTAGGATGTTATCCACTGAGCCATGGATCGTCGTTGACATCGACTGCTGAAAGATGTTAGTTGAAGTCAGAATACTTTAACAACTGTTTCAAAGATTGAAAAATTCGTTGGCATAAGTGCATTGTATCCGGGGGAGATCACTTGGAAAGCAATGAACTTGATTTGGGAGAATACATGAAGATTTTTGAAAATGAATGCTATGTCACCTTATTTTTTGTACACAGTAGTACACGTTCAATGCAATTCGATAACGGTCTTTCACGGTCCTCACTATTGCAAGTGTGATAAATCAGTAAATAATGAATGCAATATGATAAAATACATTTATTGATGATCATACCGTGACAAGGGAAACAACAATAGATGAAAAATAATCATCAACTCACAAAGTATCTATACTTTTATGCACTGAAAAATCTAACTCAATTGAGAAAAAAGTATATGTTCTCTGCTGAAATGCTAAGAATGTTGAAAACAGAGTCCTGCCCAACACGACCATTGTGGATCAATGGAGACAAAAATCTATCTTCTGGAGGTGAAATAGTATATTGTTCATCAAGGGGGGAGAGTGAGAAATTTCCGACAAGTGTGAAGTTTGTCTTCCCGAGCCGAACGCGAGTGGACATTTCCCACACGAGTGGAAATTTCCCACTTCTCCCCGAGGTGAACATACTATTTTTTCCCACAACTGCAAGGGAAGTGAAAATCATCTGTTTAATTGCATATAAAATATTCATATGCATATTCCAGAACGAAAAGATAGTTTGTATTTTTCTCCCGCTGTGACACATTCGCTTGGAATTCAGCACTTTCTCCCCTAAAAATAGGTCAGAAAACATCAACTTTCCGTGCAGGTGTGGGACAAAGTATTTTACTTTTGTTATATCAGATGTGGAATATAAACCACTGTGGGGGTTTTCATCATCTCGTCTGTACCCCAGCATACGAGAATTCTGGCCCTACTTTGGCTCAGTCTTGGATTCATATAGGCCCAGAACGGAGCCCATGCTAGATCAGCGTGAGTCCCATCCCGATTAGAAATTCAATCGGGTTGACCCGATCAAATATGATTGAATTTCCGGTCGGAATCGTACACAAATGCTAGAGTATCTACCAAATGATGAAAAAAAATAACAATAACCAAATATTGTAACACTGCACAACATTATCGAAGGGGAGAGTGGGGACACCTGCACCATTTTTTTACATTGTTATAACCTTCATGGTTGAGTTCATTCGATACATGATTCATAGGACTTTTACAGAGTAAACATTCCTCTCTAAGTTGTTAATGATTGCAAGATCAAATCCAACCGTGTGTCAATGATACGAGTGTTCTCCAAAAACATTGCGATTGGTGCAATTCTTCCCACATGGCAGGAGACCTGCACCACCTTCCGAATGAGCTCTTTATCTCTCTCTGCAAGTAACTGATAACTTAATTTGAATAATAACCACTATTTTTGTATCAATTCATGAATATTCATTTGAAATTAATAACTAAACACAAATGATATAAAAATGAAACGATTTTGAGAATGCCAAAGCTTTCGCTATGAATAAAAAAAAAAGAAGATCATTCCACATTCCTGTGGACTCGTGTGGAGTTAGGGCATCCATACAGCTAGCGACACGTGAAAAAACGACTTGAAAATCTCTGTAAGATCAAGAGATATCTGTTGTAATGCATGTCACCTGGTGATGCAAGTTTCCCCACTCTCCCCTACATATGGAATGAACCAAGTTGATTAAAAAATTACTATTTCTCAGGGCTTTTACCACAACTTGATAGTGGATTTTTCAAAACGTATGAAAAGCCATCCACCTTATCTTCATTCTATAAGTGACTTTCAAATGATGCTTAAAATCTGCACGATTCACGATTTCAGCCGAAATATGAAATGAAAAAATGAGTTATGACCACATTAAATCAAATTAAATCGAATAATATGCTGATTCTCAGCAAGTTCATATCTCATAGCAAGCCGTATGGAAGGTTTGATGGATAATAATTCAGTCGAAAACGTCAATAAGTAACCCTACAAACAATGATTACTGGCGTTTCAATGGGCCGCTGATGGTCCGGCAATGCCGTTGAAGAGCCGTCACTGGCCCTTTGAAACGCCAGCAGTCGTGTTTGCTGGGAAGGTTGGGATTCTTTCATTATTAGTATCCCGTGTGTATGAAATGTCCAAAGATGTATACAATAAGTTTGGTAACAAGTTGTTATATCAATTTGGTAAAAACGTGTTCTTGCACTGTTAGAAATTTGGCAGCAAAATTCAATGACATGTAATGGAAGCAATTTCCACTCACGTGATTGAAAAATTTCAGTTACATACACTCAGAGAAGTACTTGGATGGTACAACCAAATTATATTGATGAATAGGAGCCGGCTAAATATTTTGTTAACATGTGAAAATAATACGAATACAGCACCTAAAAAAAATTCATCCATATAATTTAGTTCCTCCACCAAAATAATTTTTATGCAACAATAACATTTTTGATAATCCATAGAATTGTTTTGTTTATTCATTCAAAAGCAGGCAACCAAATATTTAGCCAAATATTTTTTTTTCAGTGTATGAATGAAAATTCAGTTACCGAACTATAATATTATGGGTAATATAATATCACCCCGGATGACAAAAAAAGCTTCTGAAATGCATTTTTCAGCATGAAAAGTATTTTGTATCCTCTTTTGAAAAATATAAATGTTTTTTGGATACATTTTTTATATTTCAAATGTATTTTCAATGCACCAAATGCAAATTTTGAATACATTTTAAATAATCCTGTTCGAATGTATTTGAAAAGTGTTTTTTTCGTTTTTATGGGTCATCAATTGATCATGGCATTAAAACTTACTTTTTATTGTGTCCAGCAAAATATAATTCGTATTCAGCGTAAAGGTTTGTATTAATTATAAAACAGCACGTTACATGTTTCTCATTGCAGGTTCAATCTTGATATACATCGGAACCCCTAGAGAACAGAAACCTTTGTTACACATCCGTTAAACGTACGAGAACGTTCTAATACGTATGTATGTTAAATGTTCTTGGAGATTCCTGTTGTCTTGTTTATATCACATATGTTTCTATTAGAATCATGGGTTCTTAAGTAAAAAATATAAGAAAAAAATATTCGGGTTCGGGTTCGAAATCCGAAGAAGTGGAATAATATCCTTTATAAAACGCACTCAAACGAGTGCCAAGCGTCCGCGAAATGCATGATTATTCACGCTCCAAAGGCCGAGTGTTTTGTATTACACAAATGATAGGAAGTTGAAAGATTTTTACGTTTCCCTTAAGCTCCTTATACGATTACTATGAGCGTTACATTTCTACCAGAGTCTTCAAAGAATTTCAGTAAGTTTTAGAGATTTTCAGTTAAGAGATTCATTCAATAGACAAGAGTTTGTCAGAGTATTTCAAATTTTTCAACCGACCTCAAAAAGAGGAAGAGGTTCTCAATTCGGCTTGTATCTTTTATCATTATTTTCATGTAGATTTCATCACAGGTTTTTCAGTGGGATTTGTAATTTTCGAGAGAAATTTATGGAAATTCCTCTCCGCCAGGGTTACCGCGGATGTATTCAAATTTATTTCAAACTTCAATAACTATCGACAAAGTAAATTTATGTGAATATCAAAAGAAAATCCCCACGATAATTCGTTCTATTCTTAAAAGGATCGATAAAAAATCATGTTTGAATATCATACTATCGTTATCCTCATGTTAGTTCTCCAAGTACGAAATAATAGGGCTCTTGAATCCAACAGGAGCAATTACGATAGAGTTACGTTATTTTGAAACACATCATCTTGCAACATAAGTTTCTTCAAGTTAGTGACATAAAATAATCGATACCCATACTCGATAGGACTTTGGCTGAATGGTATACTTTTAAAAAGATACCTTGGTTATCTTTTCCAGAAGATTCCATATTAAGCCAGATATAGAGTTCTGAAGGGAGACCGTACCTTGGTCGGGTCAAGAATAATCAATATTATTTTCCTTTCATGGAATTTTTAATGGCCACCAAAGGAGTTCGGTATGGTTCCAGCATTTGAGATATCATAATTTACCTTCATTGTTATTGGCAATTTCGAACACGTTTTTTCTCGAGACTGTTTCTTTTGTCCCGTACGTAAGATACCCGATGTTTATCAGGTGTTGCACAGATCTTGCCCAAATAGACAATCCGATTTCTATTAGATATCTGAAACATGTCTGAAAATTTTGTAAGATATTGGGAGTACAAATTAGTTCGGTCCGGTTTGAAAAGATGACTCTCGCTCTCATGAATGTTTCATAGTCACAACCGATTTCAATTGTTTCAGAGAGGTTAGACACCCGTGAATAATATTCAGTCGATATCACTCCGAGTTCCTTCTAGAATCCCGATTTTTACTCAGTGAAGTATATCAAATTTCGTTTTAACTAAGCAGCATTTGCGGGAGATGCTAGTTTTCTGTTTTAATTGGAAAAAAAGTGCAGCTGAAGCCCATCGAATGCTTGTGGAAGTTTATGGTGACAATGCTCCAACTGATCAATCATGTAGGGAATGGTTTCGACGTTTTAAGAATGGCGATTTCAGTGTCGAAGACAAGCCTCGCTCAGGACAAACAGGAAAATTCGAAAACGAGGAATTGGAGGCTTTACTCGACGAAGATCCGAGGCAAACGCAATAAGAGCTTGCGGAATCATTAGGAGTTACGCAACAAGCAGTTTCCGTACGATTACAATCCATGAGCATGATTCAAAAGCAAGGCAATTGAGTGCCTTATGACTCAAAGCTTAGAGACATTGAACGGCGATTTTTCACTTGCGAGCAGCTGATTCAAAGACAACGATGAAAGGGGTTCTTACATCGGATTGTGACAGGAGATGAGAAATGGATATTCTACGATAACCCCAAGAAAAGGAAATACTATGCTATGCCCGGTCAATCGTTGCCATCGACTTCAACATCGACACCAAAGAGGAATATTCATGGTTCAAAGATCATGCTGTGTATCTGGTGGGACCAAAAGGGTGTTATATACTATGAGTTGCTGAAACCTGGTGATTCTATTACGGGTGATCGGTATAGGCTACAATTGATTCGTTTGAGTCGTGCGTTACGAGAAAAACGTCCGGAATACAAGGAAAGGCATGACAAAGTTATTCTTTTACACGATAACGCTCGGCCTCATGTCGCAAAAGTAGTGAAAAATTATCTGGAAACGTTGAAGTGGAATATTCTACCGCACCCGCCGTACTCGCTGGACATTGCTCCTTCCGATTACTGGTTATTCCGATAGATGCAGCACGATTTGGCAGGCCACCGGTCCACTTCGTTCGAAGAAATCGAAAATTGGCTCCTAACTTGGATCGCCTCGAAAGACGAGACGTTTTTCCGTGAAGGGATTCGAAAATTACCCGAAAGATGGGAAAAAGTGATAGCCAGCGATGGACAATACTTTGATTAATTTGATAATCCATCTCCTTATGAAATAAACGCATCTTCGACTGTAAAAAAACGGACCGAATTAATTTGTACTTCCAATATCTTAAAATTTTTTCTGAAAGAGATCTTTGAGATATCTTAAAGATATCGGATGCAATACTATTATATATCTTGAAGATATCTGCAAAGAGATCTTTCAGAAGCTTCTTTAGGATATCCTAATGAGGTCTTATGGGAGAGCAAAATTAGAAATCCGACAAATGATATACTTCAGAAGTCATACAAAAACCCTGACGGTAATGTATATCATCGACTGAAATAAATATGGATTTGATTTGAATAAATTATTTTGGTTTCAAAGAGTATTTTGTTGATTCTCATGAGTATTTCTTTGATAAAGGACAAATAAATACCCAGCCAGCACTATTGATCAATTTGAATTCATCAAGATTTCCCAAAGACCTTTTGAATAGTTCCCGTTATGCGACCAATGATAAATTCGATAAAAATTCAATTAATTCAAAATGAAAACGTATTGAATGCCCGCAGAATTCATTATGAATTCTTTTCGAACAATGAATTCAAAATATTCATAATGAATACATATTGATTAGCTCTTTGCAGGAACTCTTGTGTTGTATGGGTATTTATTTGACTGGAAGCAAATTTTTTTTCAGATATGAAAGAATTTGAATATCACTCAAATTTTCATCTTAAGGGGTTACATGGGTTTCAGAGGCCAAAAAAAAGTTAATTTTCTCCATTTTTTTTCCCTTACTATACAAAAGACTTTTATTCAATGTTTTTGGCATATGATTGGGTGACTTTTGAACTACATTGAAAAAAATTTTCATGAAAAAATATGATGAATTGACTTGATGGCAGTCGATTTTCGGAGGTCCCTCCACAAAAAAGGTACTTTGCGGTAGTCAAAGTTACTGACGACTGCTTCATCTGAAAAATACAAAAAACATACTTTCTCTTAGTATTAGAGTAAAACTAGTCCCTGAACGAAGGATTTGAAGAAAAAATGAAAATTGAATTTTTGGCAGTGGTTTGAACGAAAAAATCACTTTTTCGGTGAAATTTTCGGTATTCATTACGCACGGAAAAAAATGAACTGTTAATTTTACCAGAATTCCGGTTACTATATGAACAGCAAGGAATATCTGTGACTTTTACTGGAATTCTTGTTAAATTTACCGGAGCCCTTGTTAAATTTGCCGGAGACTTGATTCATTTAACTAGAATTCCGGTTAAAATAGCAGTAATTCTTGCTGTCCATATATTAACCGGAGTATTTTTTTTAGTGCGGTGCCAAAGTTTTTGGAGTTCAAGGAAAAAATATCCTCCGTTCAGGGACTAGTTCTACTCTAATACTAAGAGAAAATATTTTTTTTGTATTTTTCAGATGAAGCAGTCGCCAGTAATTTTGACTACCGCAAAGTAGAGGGACCTCCGAAAATCGACTGCCATCGAGTCAATTCATCATATTTTTTCATGAAAATTTTTCAAAATGTAGTTCAAAAGTCACCCAATCATATGCTGAAAACACTTAATAAAAGTCTTTTGTATAGTAAGAGAAAAAAAATGGAGAAAATTAGCTTTTTTTTGGCCTCTGAAACCCATGTAGCCCCTTAATTTCAGTCAATGCTTTTTCCATTGTGTCGACGATTGTTATTCAGCCTTAATTTGTTTGCATCATAGATTCGGTCATAAAATGAGCTGAATTTAAGACTTTTTTTTATAGCGTAGAAAGATGGATTCCCTTATGGGTGTCTAAAGAGTGAATTCTCTTTCCACATAGTAATTCCTACAAGGGCTGTTTTCAGTACCGCAAAACGTTTTATTTTGTTCTTATCCTGCCGCAGATCGACTACCATCGACAGTAGGTTGCATGTCATTCAATAAAAAAAGCTTTTTTGCACAGCAGTCTCCAATACGCATGGTATCGAATACAAAAGGTTTTAAATATGTTGCAACAGAAAAAAAATCATTCTCAGTCTTGAATGATATGAACTTATTTTTTGACCCTACAAAGATACTTCCCCCTTCAAGAAATTGAGGGGAATGCAATTCGAAGGAAAATGAAATATAAAATCCAAAGACGAAAATGAGTGATTTTTTTGCGAGAAAATTTTCTGAAACTCAAATTGGATTCAATTATCCAATTTTTGGCTTTTCAGCTCAGAGATGAATAATTACCCTTCATCGACCATGAACAAATCCATAAAAAGTCAAATATCTCTCTCTTGCGAACCAAATTGTTTAAGCCCACTCATCCAGTTTGCGTTGCTCAAATAGGAATCCTACGAATATTCACACGATATTAATTACCTTCTATGCAGAAAAGAACGAGTTCTACTCATACCTGAAAATATCACACAAACGCGAATAATGCTTCTTGTAAACCAATAGAAAGCATTGTTTCTATTTTACATACAAACCCTCGCCACAGTTGTCCACTTTACAAGCTAAAAGAATGTTTTTACGATACATATCAAATTTTTCATTCCTGTTGTTTGAATATATTCCTTCGTAATGGATTGAAATCCATGAAAAACAGGAAGAAGAAAGAGAAAAAAGCGATACTTTCGTTCTTTTCATATCAAATAGATTGTTGTGAGACCATCGCTTTGTCCCTTTCATACATAATACTTTGCATCACAAAATTTCAGTGTACTCGCATACGTGCGGATGTGTTGATACACAGTTTGAAAGCAATTGGTGTATACCTATACACAATGTTTATACAAATATTCGAATATATGGAGATAAATATACATGTATGCATATTATATATGTTATATATATATATATGTTACGTACCTCCGCCATTACGATATATGAGGTAAGGGAAGCGCCAAACATTCCCAATGCCAACGGCGTATCCGATGCAGGACAAAATAAACTCGACAGGGTTGGCCCATCCGCCTCGTTCAGGCGGTAATTCTACCAAAGCTCCTCCGACCCCGAGTGAAACCCTCTTTGGCTGCCAATAACACAAAACTCCATCATATTTGCATCATATAAATTATCGCCGAGGGGCAAACCAACGCGATCAACGAAAAATACGATATGAAGTGAAAATCATTCAGAAATATGAAAAGAAATTGTTAATTCGTCCGTTCGAGATGTGTTGTACGTTCTATTCTGTGCTCTCTTCGTGATTAAATCTTCATTTCAATTCCACAATTCACACTTTTTCACTTTCCATCCATAGTTCTCTCTATTCTTCAAAATTATAAGGACTGTATAATAAAAATGTAAATGATTCTTGGTTAAAATGTTAGGAAAGGTTATATGTTTCAACAGAAGAGAATTATTCAAATTTCTATCGATCATTACTTTCATTATGCAATTTTTCCCTCCTTTTCTTAATTTTTTTCGTTCTTCGCGATATTTCGTGAGAATGAATATTCAATATATATCGATGAAAAATGAAAAGAATATTTCGTGGCTCAAGATAACAACAAAACTTCATCAATCAATTCACGATTAGATATCGCATCGAAATCAGTTCGGTTTCTTGCGATTGATGCATGAGAAGCAAAAACTCTACCACGGTCAGCTGTGGGAAATTGTCGAGGTCTACGATGGGATTGATCGAAGGAACGTATAATTCAATATTAATACACTACTGTGCAACGTACAACGTAATTAATCCACCATACGTTGCCATCCATGTTACAAGAACGAGTTTCAAAATTGAATATAAATCACAAGTGAATTTTACTCCCTCATAATATAATAAAGCATGTAGTTCGCCACGATCAGAAATGTCAATGAGATCTTCGATGCGGTAGAAGCGTGAAATCAATGCATATTCTAACATTCGACATTTGAAAGGAAAAAATATGAACGATACCGTTTATGCGCGGATTATTATTTTCATAAAAATTCGAACGATTTGTTTTTGAATGTGTATCAGGAACTCGGTATTTCAACTTCGAAATGAATAATGGAATTATAATAGCAATAAAACCCTACACGCATCCCGTTTTCGTTATTCCCGCACAAGCACCTATTGCGATGAGATCATGATAATACTCCTAGCTCTCGGATTTTACATAAAATACTTCTGGAGTATAGAGGCATTTGATTTATAATCAAAGCTGATCCCGGATAAAGGAATTACAATCGAATCAAATGAATCCTCTTTCGGAATCGAATTCTATGCAAGGAAAAAAGATTCTTTTAAAAGAAGCTACAGAGACGTATTCTTGAGAACAATGGAATACATTTATGTGGAGGGATTATTAACAAAAGATATCTATACGCTTGGAATCGACATGTACGGTATAATGAATGTATTCATTTAACACACGAACTTTGTAAATTTCATTTTATTATATCATAGAGGTTCCCACGAAAGCTCATATAATTTGATACTTTAATGGATATTTGAAGAGATATGAATCTCGAATACCGAGAGGTTGAAAGTTTTTAAATAAATATGAAATATCATGTTTTTAAACTTGTGAAATGTTGATTTTTATAAATTTATTTGAACAGAATATACAAAATATATTTCAATAACAAAACTCCAATCTATTCTTGTGCAGTGTTGCCAGAACAGCAACGCGGTTGCTAGATTTAGCACTATTATAACATTTATAACACTGAAATTCCAGGTCCAGCACTGAGCACTATAAATAGCATTTGGATTCGATATCTGGCACTATTTTTAACGTAATCTAATAATGTATCTGATTCTCAAATGCCATGTAAAAGAATTGATTTCCGCACACTCTCATCAATTCGAATTAGAGTCTTTCGTATTTGATTTTGAATTCATTTTGATAAACCATTCGAACTTCCACAATATTAAAACCAGTGAATCGATTTCGTGAATTTAAATTCTGTTTTGATAAGGTTTAGTCCCGTGTACTTGAAACAGTATCCATGAGATTTTATCCCATATAATACTCGAAGAATTCTTTTTCAGGAACATGAATAGAATTCTTATAGAACTCTTTTCAAACTGATGAATTCATCAAGAATTTTGGGAGTGCTTTATTGTGCTGACATTAACGAGTTCAACAGAATTGAAAAAATCCGAAAAACGTTTCAGAAGAACTCCTTAATATCAGCAAAATTGAGCACTTTCAGAATTTTTGATGAATTCGTCAGTTTGAACAAATTTTACAATAATTCTTCTCACGTTCTTGAGAAAGAATTCTTCGTGTGTTATACGGGACCAAGGTTTGGTTCTATCCGCCAGCGATAAGTAATATGTGTTAACTCTGCACAGATTATACATAGAACATGTAAAATACATATAAAATACATGATTGTAAAATTAATTCTGACTTGAAATTCAAAATTCAGAACGCACGAGATATATGCTTATAGAGCCTTCCGAAATAGTTGATCTAGGTGATCGGAATCACTTCTCAATCTTTTAGATTGGTTAAGAAGTTGATCCGATCACCCAGATCAGCTACTTCAAAAGGCTTCTATAATTACTATGATGGAAACCAATTCACAGTTCTAGAATCATAATCAGGGAAATTACTGAAAAGTGCTAGTTTTCAACAAATCAGGAAACTCAGGGTTAACTGGTGTTTACCTCATGCGTACATTATTTCATGCATAAGACCTGAAGGTCTGCTCTACGCAGCTTACGCAAACGCAAGAAGAGAGATATTATGCGTACCCAACTCTGTATTCCAAATAGCACAAAAGTTCCTCAAGAGCTCATAACGAATACAATTTATTCATGAACAGCTCTTTTAGAATTCTTGTGTTATCTGAGTAAGGGATTGGATTGAATCTAGCACAACAGCTCTCCTTATCAAATCTCATAAAAACAGATAAAACTCAATGGGTTTTGTGATTCGACAAGTATATTTGGAACAGGATTGATGCGGTTTTATCTGAATTGATCAGGATTGAGTGGTATGGATGTAATGATAAAATAAGGGAATAGGTGTTAATACCACATAGCAGTGATAGTTTGCCGAAAATGCGAATAAAAATGGAGAAGTGCGTCAAATTCATGAATTTGCAATTACTTTTTATTTTTCGCTTCTTTTTTAGCACTTGAATTTGGCAATATTTCAAAAAATTTGGCAGCGATCTAGCACTATACTGCGAATTCAAATCTAGCTCCAAATAGCATCGAATACCAGGCCACCTGGCTCGGCAAGTCCATACCCTTCTGGCAACACTGTTCTTGTGTTTGACCCTACGCATCCATTGAAACAATCATTAATCAATTAATTTATTTATTCATTCAATGTACGGGGCCGAATCCATTAAAGTACAAAGAAAATATATTGCTTTGTGCACAAACCATGGTTTCCCGGGAAAAAATGATCGGATCTGACCAGGTCTGATTTTTAATCAGATCTAAAAGATCTATTGAGATCTGAAAAACTGCAATTTTAGCTTGTATTTGCTAACGTGTATGTCCAAATTTGAATTCAAACAAGGAAAAGTATCAAAAAATGTCGAGTCATCGAACAATCAATTGCCCATCAAGATTGGAGGAGATCTTCAATTCAGATCTAACGAGATCTACATAAATCTACCCAACTCTGTCAAGATTTCTGCCGTCCAAAACAAGCAAACCGTCAGTCGCATTTTTGGACGAAAATGAATTTTTTATATCATTCTGATCGTTAAAAAATCCCGCATTTCATTTTCATCAAATCATTTGTTTTCATTAAAAAAAACGCTATGAATTAATTCCAATTCCTAATAATTTCAATTCGATGAAAACTTTTCCTATTGAACAGAATTATTTTTCCCATTCAAAACAACACTCATCAAACTGAAAGCAAATAAATTTCCTCCCAATCAAAGAAATTCAGTCCTTAGGGCATTGGAGAAAGAGTTCATTTGTATTCAATCAATCTATATTTAAATATTGCGCAATGACCCATGTGGAAATTGCCGGAGTTGACAAATCGCCCAGTACTGGAAAGGTTGTATTTGCCAGACTTCGGCAAAAACAACTGTTCCTATTCAGGCCCATTACTGTTTTTCAACTGGCTGTACATGTTCGACGGAGTTGAGACGGTATTGGTTGGCGTAGACAGGCAGTGTTGGGCCAGTAATGAATCAATACTGGCCGGAAAATACACGGATCGTAGTGTAACGGAGCCACGCCAGTACTGTGCCAGAGTTGGGATAACCATTCAATATATCCAATAGACGATCGAGTGCCAGGATCGGTAGGGCAATGGCTAACTACAAAATCGGTAGTCGAACTACGTTAAAATTATGTCCATGGAAATCCGGCTGTTATGGTAAACCAAAGCAGCGCCAGTACTGAGCCAGAGTGCGGATTACTATTTCATAGATTTTATAGCCGACTATATGCCAGTATCGATATGGCACTGGCTGACTACGAAATCGATGTTGTATTGTCGTTAAAATCGTAGCGATGGGGATCAGGCTATTAGGGTGAACCGAAGCTTCACCAGTACTGAGCCAGAGTTGGGATGACCATTCAATATATCCAATAGACGATCGAGTGCCAGGATCGGTAGGGCAATGGCCAACTACAAAATCGATAGTCGAACTACGTTAAAATTATGTCCATGGAAATCCGGCTGTTATGGTAAACCAAAGCGGCGCCAGTACTGAGCCAGAGTGCGGATTACTATTTCATAGATTTGATAGCCGACTATATGCCATTATCAATATGGCACTGGCTGACTACGAAATCGATGTTGTATTGTCGTTGAAATCAATTCATTATGATAAATGGCGTGGTACTGGCGAGGTTGTATTTGCCAAAGTTCGGCAAAAACAACTGTGCCTGTTCAGAATCATTACCGTTTTTCAACTGTCGCCGAACATTCGCAAAATTTCAGCCGGTATTGGCCCGCGTGGACAGACGGTATAGGGTCAGTATCGAATGAATATTGTCTGGACAATACCCAGGATTTCGAGAAACGGTACCACGCCAGTATTCAGCCAGAGTCGGTATTATCATTCCATATGTACAACAGACGGCAATATGCCAGTAATGATATGACTCTGGCTGACTACAAAATCGATAGTCGATTGATGTTGCAATGATGATCTTGGCAACTCGGCTGTTGTGGTCAGCCGGAGTCGCGCCAGTATTGAGCCAGAGTTGGTATTATGATTCAATATGTTCGATAGACGACATGGCACCAGTATTGGTGGGACTCTGGTTGATTACGGAATCGGTAGTCGATTGACATTAAAATCACGATCTTGGCCACTTGATTTTTGTAGTGAGCCGGAGTCGCGCCAGTATCAAGACAGAGTTGGTATGATCATTCAATACGTTCGATAGAGAACAATGAACCAGTATTGGTAGAATCTTGTTTCACTACGGAGTCTATGGTAAATTGCGTGACTTCAAGGGAATTGGTGCAATAAATGGGAATTGAAGTGGTCCGTTGTCAACTCGGAGATTAGCTGATGTGATAGAGACTCTGTTTCTCACTCGCAAGTCCCGGGTTCAATCCTTGCCCAGTGAACTTTCATGAAACCACTTCCAAAACGTCTTTCTCAGATAACGGTGATGAGAAAAATAGATTCACAAAGTTTTGAAAGTTCAAATTCAATGTATATTTTTTTTTTACTTGTAATATAACTCCAGGGATCTCTAATTACCAGCACTGTGCCAGTACTGGGTCGGGTCTGAATTCCTGCGTAGGATGTATTATTTTGACCCTCTACCACTTCTCATCCAGTACTGGCCGAACAACTGATTCTGTTGCAATGCCAGAGTTCCACCATAGTAGGCACACACCAAATATCGCTACCGACGTGGTGGTAAATCTTTTACTGGCCCTTATGTAAAATGATGTTATCATTCCGACTCCTTGCCCGTACCGTCCAAACCACTGGCCCCATAAGGGCAAGGTTGGATTTGCCAGTACAGGCAACTCTGCCAACAGTACCGCGCCAGTAGCGGCCCGTGTGTACATTTCCACATCGGGAATATGGCGCATCATCCTCAAATAAGATTTATTGACTGTTAAAAATTCTCGTATGATTTTTCTTAACTGTTAATAAATTTTATTTGAGGTTACAGAAGCATTTTCACGAATAACAAATATTCATTTCACCGTATCCAAATAAAGATTTATCAAATACAAATAAAATTTCCTCTCAGTGCATATTGAACGAAACTCAATGAAAATATACGATTCCGATACACAGAATAAAAACTAGTAAAAGTCACATCCCGTTACATAAAATTCGCCAACTCGTTTGGTTTTTTTTTATATGGACTTTATTTCACTTTATTTTTTCATTGTTAGAACATCGTGGATTGAAAATCAATCGCACTTTTCCACATTGAAATTTATATCATGAGAATTGTATATAAAAAGTGTATACTGTGATAAATGAAGGAATGAGGCTAGTGAAAAAAGTCATAAAATTGTTATAATACATTGTGCAAAACATCTTGGAAAAAAAATTTCAGAATTATTGAAAATGTATATCGCAGACGTTTCGATACGGAGTGGATTATTCAATAATGATTTCCGATTCACGTAATCACGTATTGAGAATTTTTATTATGATATTTATATTTGTATTATACTCACCCTAGACGATTTCTCAATGGAATCTGCCATGGCGGAGAGGAAAGCAGCCAAGAATATCGAGTAGTAAAGCAATGATTTCTGTATTTCGCATCGAGAGAAACACGTTCGCAACGAGACCAGAAATCACCATACAACGCTTTTATTGTACTCCAGTCTCCCTGCACTCTACAAAAATAACATAAATAGTTAGTCTTTTCTGAATATACGATGGACTTTTTTTTTTCGAGACACACAATTTCATTCGAGTCGTTTGTATCATTTATATCCAATAGAAAATATTCAAATTGAAATTGAATGATAATTGTTCTTCGACGCGATGATATTTTGGTAGGAAACTAACAACTATAAAATATATATGAAATATCTACAATGTCAGACTTTTTCACTTCCATACTAAATACTCTACTTTTAAAATCGTTGGTATTTTCTTTTTTTCATTATGTTTTCCAATTAGTTCTTATTTCCTGCCAGTAATGCTCTATCATCGGCAAAGCTTCACACGTTGATTTTTCTTCCCGATACATTAGGATGAGTGGGAAAATCTGGAATCTCGTGAACGGAATCTCAATCGAGGGGATTGAAAAATGATTACCAAGAAAAATTGAAACGCAACGGCATAGGTATTTTAGATGAATACAAAATCAATGCGAAAACGGATCGATGAAAATTTCAAATATAGCTTATGAAGTTTGTTAATAACTAAATTTTGAAAGAATCACAGAGATACACAATTGTGATATTCGTATGAAATAACTCTCTCGTGTTGTTGATTGATTTATCCTATCAAAATTCTAATTAGAACGAAATTTTGGTTTCCCAAACTCAGACAATGTATCGGATATTGAAATTCTGTTCTCATTAAATGAATCTGAAAAACAACACCGATCTTTCAATATGCGGTCTTTTGAGCACGATATAATATATGAAAAGCATAGGAACATTGATATACATTCATTACTTCTTCTATTGAATTCAAGATTCACTCCGTACCACACGCCATCAAACACAGCAATCAACCGCATAGAATTCTAAATCATTATTTTCATATTTCCACGAATGATTATGTTCGAGTAACACGCGTTCATACTTTATCGTAACTAGACTCCCTTTTCTCCACCAAAGATAGTGGATTATTGATCTTATCGATTAAATTATATGCTTTTTGATCTAAGTTTTGTTCTGCGCTCTAACTCACTCTTGTGCAAAGATATCAAGTGGATTCGAAATTTGATTGATAGCATTTAGAATGACACTTCAAATCATATTTTCTTATTTCACATAATTCACATTTAAGTATCAAGGATGATGAAGTGCTAAGTAAATAATGCCTAGTCAATCACGAGGAATACATATTTCATATGTGTGGCTGACGTACGCAATAGAATTTTAATCTACAAAAAAGACAGGTATAATGCATTCTATTTAGTGAGAGAATAGCAGATTCAATCGATTCCATGCCATTTTTCGAACAAGAAAAATTATAATCAATGTGTATTTTCAATCAATGCGAAATACTATACTAAAAAACTACATATACCCATATAAAAATGTTGAGGTTCCGCCAATGCTGACAATAGAATATAGCTTGGCGCAATGTTGACAAGCAAGGCTTGGCAGTCTATGAATATTCAATGTTGATTAACAATGAATATAACGTTGCACCGATATCGATGTTCAACGAATTTCGGTTGTCATCCTACCATTGATTCATAATTTTGCCAGTCTTGGTGCTTGCTACGCTCATCCTTAGTCCAACATTCACCGAACGACAAATTCTATTGAAATTCAGGATCATTTGAAACGTGGTTGAATATTGCCACAAACTTTGGTCCAGTCTGGATAAAAATGAGCGTTCAATGTAGTGCCGATCATTGGTAATAGCATGATTCAATATTGGCATGCTCCTTAATTTCAACTTTTGATGGCCGAATTGCTAGCTAAGTAACCGATCGAGTGTTTCTCGCGAGTAGTGAGAGATGTATACAAGGAATATATAAGACTCAAATAATTCTCTGGAAGAACAGGCAATCGTTCTTTGTTACAGCACGGAGAAAAAAGAATTCGCTATGACAGCGAAACCTGATTTTGCTAGATACCTTTAGCTGAATCAGCAAAGTTCTTGCTGTGACAACAATCTATTTGCTATCACAGCAACCTTGTTAGCTACAACAGCAATTTTTCAGCTGTGGCAGCAACAAATTTTTGCTCCCCCAGCAAAATTTTGTTTGCTATTCTATATATAATACTAGAAAGTTTGCTAGTCCAGCGAAAAATTTGCTGTTTCAGACAATTATATTGCTCTCTCAGCAATTCAGTTAACTGCGGTAGCCAATTTTTAGCTAGGTTAGCAAAAAAATTTGCTATTAATATATAATACCTTGATTTGCTGCGTCAGCAAATTTTTTCTCTCCGTGAGGTTACACCAGAGGGCTCCTACCGCTGATCCATATTGTGTATACTCTCTTGGCAAACTTTAGCGACAAAAAGCGCCGAGTTGTTTACAGATAAATGAGGAAAACACAATGAGATCCCAAATAACATATATTGGAACATGGTGAAATGCGCATACTTTTTATACATTTTTGGGTTGATTATTTTATGCAGTCTTATCATTGGCACAACATTGATAAACAAATTTTCCTCTTGTTTGCCAATGATGGTCTATTCCATTGCCATGGCTCCACAAATGATGGGGCTCCATAATTCATAAAATGATGTTATCATTTCAGTGTTGCGCCATGCTTATTTGCCAAGCCTCGGTCATACTGTATCTACATTGCGCCATGCTAGCGCCAATGGTGAATATGGGTAAGTTTTCTACATGATGTTTCATTTCAAGAGATACTTCTTTGATCCCCTGTATATTCACATCACACGTGAATGAAATACACTAAAAGACGTGTACGCAATTGTAAATAACGTCAATAGAAGATGAATAGGAGATGGAAGACGTAAGGTTACAAAAGAAACGTACGGTCAAAGGAACAATATCTTTGTTTCATGTACGTACAAACCTGTAAGTACACGGAGGAAAAAACATCATTGAATTATTACTAGAAATGATATTAAATTTGTGATGACTACGGATTTTGCACACAGTTGTTATCCGAGACAAAATTGGAATGATTACTCGTCTCTGTGAGCGACTATGTACAGAAATCTGTAGTTGTCACCAGCCCACTATCATTCCTAGTGGCCAATGCTAGCTTTTTGAAAATCTTTCCTCTCCGTGTATACCCTCACGAGTAGTTTTATTTATTTATTTGCTCAAGTGGTGAGTATCAACGATTAAATACCCATACGTTCGATTATTGATTTGATTCAATATGAATTACAAATGATTATTGTAATTCGAGCATAATTCAATCTACGGCAGTGAAGTTTTTTTCGATTTGTTTGAATTGATAAAGACAATGTATACACTGAGAGAAGATGACACTTTAGTAGTCGATAAATCTTGATTCCAACGTAACGAAAGGGAAACCGATTTCATAAAAATGAAAAAAATATGGCATCTAAAGAAGAAAGAGAGAAGAATTTTCAAAATTATATATAATTTATATCGAGTGTCCTAAAATTCATCATTCGCTTTGCTGTGTCATATTCTGCCGTCAAAATGCAATAATTTCCCGTTTTTCGTGAGATTTTTTTTTTGAGGCTTAGGTTTTGAGCATTTTTTAATTTTGTTTCAAATTCAAATCACTCAAAAACATTTTGTGCTCCATACTCGAGCCCAATGTTATTCGCTAAGTTAGAAAACGGTGGATTTCTGAAGAAAGTTCAAGTATCCCATCATTTTTCCATTCAAAATCATAGCGATTAGAAATTTTTCAACTTTGAATTATTACAGCTCCGAAACGAACAATGATAAGATATTTTGGCGCCAAGCTAAAGTACGTAACATACAATGCTTTTGAGTGATTTGGATTCGAAAACAATTTCAGAAATGCTCATATTTCAAAAACTAAGCTTCCAAAAAAATTTCTAAACGGGTAATTATTGCATCTTGGCCGCAGAATATGCCGAAAAAATACGAATGATAATTGTGAAACACCCAGTATACAATTTAATATAATTTGTACATGAATTATACATAAATTATGTATAATTTCGAAAATGTCTCCACTCTGACTACTGTTACCCGATAGACTTCCTCCTTTCAACTCAACAATAGATGAATTTTAAATGAACAATCTGTGAGAAATGATTCAATGCACGCAAACAATTCAAGTCTTCGGATGCACTCAGGAAACAAGTGATAGGAGATAAAAATACGTATTTGCTATCAAGATGTCTTCAACAAATATGATTTATCAGTAGTTGAGGAATTTTATTTGACCTAAATAAATTTGAAAAGCATGTTTTTTCCAGTACGTAATTAGTTTATGTATACCATCTGATTATATACATATCACACAGCTGCGTAGACTAATCTCTAGATAAACTATGTTATGGCAACGAACTTACGTCCCGCGTGGATAGAAAAAAGAAAACATTGATGATCACAGTGAATCACAACAACCCAGTACTCTTTTTTGAACACTTTTTTTGGATCACGGTAAAAGTTATCTTAAAATTTCTTATGCGACAAATTTAGATATTTTAGAGGCATCTTAATGAATACATCTTGGAAAAATATATGTAAACCCTTAGGAAAATTTACGCCACTTCGACCGAAACGCTTCATTTTTCCTGCAAAAAATTGGGGGAAAAATGAAGTGTTCTGGTCAGAATGGAGTAAACTTTCCTGAGGGAAAGATATCTTAGAATGCATAATTATGCCCAAGTGTGTATTAACGGCGGGCCCAATCTACGCCCAGGGTGGGTGCCCATGTTACCCAACGTGGGGCCAAGTTGGGCAGACAAATGCGGCCAACCCTGAAATGATAACATCGTTCCCAGCTTGGCTGTATTGCTTCGCCCGAGGATTGGTAACACCATTAGCCCAGCGTAAACCCAGACTAGGCAATCAATACTGTCCCATCCTTTGTTCTTGGAATCGGGAAATGGCTTTGAATTTCATCCCCACTTTGGCCCAGTCTTGCGCCTAGTGTTGAGCCTCATCCTGTCTATATGGGCCCAAGACTGAACCAAAGTGGGACCAAAATTCATACCCGCTGAGGATTGTACGCACATGCTCGGGACATAAATTGACCACCACCTTTTATTGAATGTGAAAGAAATTTAGATTCCTTTGAATTCGATTCCTTTGATTATGTCACGTTGATGAACATTATCACTGTATGATAAGAACGCCCTGGTAAAAATATAATATACGTTCGCGAAAGGGAGGATCATTTTACACTCCAAAATGCGCGAATCTCCTCTTTATGTACATTTGCATTCAATTTTTATGACACTTTATTTTTACCACGGCGAGTCTGAATCCCTTCCTCTTGCAATATAAGGTGGTGGATTATCCAAGGTGATGGTTCAATCAAGACAACCTTCACCTATTTGGTCGTACATGCATTGGAGTTTCATATATGAACACATGTAATTCAGATTTGATCCACATTTGATGCATATACAACGCATATACGAGCATATACAACCTGTATGTGTCAACCTTCATGCATATACGAGCCGTATATGCGCCTTATATGCATTCAATATCCCATGTGGAAATTGCCGAAGTCAACAAATGGCCTGGTACTGGCAAGGTTATATTTGCCAAACTTTGGCGGGAACGATTGTTTCTATCTAGGGTCATTATCATTTTTCAATTGGCACGACTCATTCGACGGATTTCAAGCGATATTGATTTGAGTGAACGAACAGTCTTGGGCCAGTATTGAATTAATCCTGTTTGGACAAGTTTTGAATGCCAGGATTCTACCATAGTCGGCACAACCGAACGAATAGTACTGACATGGTTGTAAATGCTATGGAGGCTCTTATGTGGAATGATGTTATTATCATGCCGACTTTGTGCCAGGTTTGGTAGCTTCGATTAGAAAGAAGATGAAAGTGCGCAGGTTCACCTTTTCGCTGCTATTAAAAGTTCCACCGGCCCTCTGATAGTTGGATCATGGAAATGATTACACATCAATTTTATTTCTCAATATTACAAAATTGCGCATTACTTCTGTATATTGTTCAATATTTATGTGATTAAAATTATTGTACGTATCGACATTAAATGCATATCATTTTACATTATTACACGTAGAGAAAAGTTACCTAAAAAATGACTACACTTTACAGTAAAGTAGGGACAAAATCACATTTTCGTCATTCAAATTACCATACTCCTTAATAAAGAGTGACAGAATTCTTTTATTTATTGATAGAAAGTATAGTAATTTCAATGACAAAACATAATAAATAACCCCAAAATGTGATTTTGTCCCTACTTTACTGTAAAGTGTAGTAATTTTTTAGGTAACTTTTCTCTGCGCGTATGAATAAAAAAAAATATAAAATAAGAGAGGGGGTCGATGTAATCGTTTCCGTGTTCCATCCGATAAGAGGACGCTTCAATGTTTACTAGCGATGAAACTCCGGCCGTGCGCACTCTCATCTTCTCTCTGCTTTGGTAGTCTTGGAAATGCCAGAACTGGCAACCCTGGCAGGAGTACTGAGCCAGTATCGCGCCGTGTTTCCCTTTACCCATGGGATGAATTACATATAGATCATATGCAGTCATATATGAAACCTCTATCCATATATGACCGTATATCCCGTACAGCACAACCACCGATCCTCCACCTAGGACTTCGGTGGACTGCAGGTGGAGAATTGGTGGAGAAATGGGAGCCATGGAAATAAGGGAGAAATGAGGGAGACTCATATAGCACAAATGTCTCAGTAATATCTCCAGAATATTCTGACAATATTACAATGTCTCCAGAATATTCTGGAGATATTACTGAGACATTTGTGCTATGTGGGGAGTCTCCGTTGAGGCGACGGAGAAATATCTGCTCCCTGTATTTCCGGTATAATTCATGTTGGTGCATTCACATAATCAAATCTGAATGTATGAATTCACGAATTTGAGTTTTATTGAAAATACAGGGAGCAGAAATTTCTCCGTTGCCTCTCCGTTGCCTCAACGGGGACTCTCCCTTATTTGTCCCTTATTTCCACGGCTCCCATTTCTCCACCAATTCTCCACCTTCAGTCCACCGAAGTCTTAGGTGGAGGATCGGCGGTTGTGCTGTACAGGATAGTTTATATGTGGTCTTATATGAATCTTTTTTACTAGGGTACATGTGAGTTTATGGTCAGAAAGTAATATTCACTCTCTTCCCACACAGGGCACCCACGTCGCCCCTCCGTGGAATTCAGAGAGGAAAAAGGGATCGGTGGATACAACGTGGTACGACGAAGAAGCAGCGTAGAGGCAACGGAGAAATGTCCGCCCGAAAAACCGACTCCGACATTTCTCCGTTGCCTCTACGTTGCTTCTCCATCGTACCACGTCATATCCATCGCTCCCTTTCTTCTCCTTTAATTCTACGGAGATGCGACGTAATTCTTTGGCGACTGTCCTGTATGGGTTTCAGCAGTAATCATCCAAATCAATAAGGGACTCAAAATGATCAAAGCCACATTCCTGTTACGTACCACCAATATAATTGAAAATTATGAGGCTCTTCTATTCAGAGAAACTTAGGAGATTCATAAAATTATAACCAGTAAAAACGACGAAATGATAGAATGCAGGAAAACAGAGAATCGCTAAGAAACATAGTATACATGTATGTTCATTCAGGATACCTTCATTAGAAATTTAAACAGATTCAGAGAACAAGCTACCTCGAAGATTTTCGTCAAAGGAGAATTATAAACGATCGACATTGACAAAATGGAGGAACCAATGTAAAATGAAGTTCTTGTGCATTCAAGCTGCTAATGATGAAAATGAAGTAATAAATCCGTTTTTCTTTTTCTTTATCCTCGTAAAGAAGGGAATGTTGAAAGCAACCCACAGAGAGAGGAGGAAGGAAGTGAAACGAGAACACAGACAGAAGTGGAAATAAAAAAAATACATTTATTGAGAATGTAAATTGAGATATTGTGAAATAATGATGAAGAAATTACGTAAAAATCAAAGTCAATTCAATTGGTTCGCAATGCTTATTATTTGGAGTTCAACTGAATTCATGAAACTTGACAAAGAATGCAATAAATCATGTAGACATGATAGATAATTTAACAGAAGTATTACAGAAGGAATAATCAAGCTTCAAAAAATCAAATAGAGTTTTTTAACAAGATGAAACATGAAATAGCCAGAAATTTGTACTGAAGCAACAATATTTTTTAAGGAATACTATTCAAAAAAACTTTATAATAATTCATATTAAATTCTTCAAACCTTAATTGAATTTTTTATAAACACTTTCTGGTCTGGCATGTTGAGAGAGAAATCATCTTTTTCAAAATTTAAAAATGAAATTCGACAAGGTTTTATTCAAGTAATGAATTATTACTATGAAACCCATTAAAAAAAAATTGTTTTACCTATTCTGGAGGATAAATTGTTTTGTTGACTATTTACAGCAGCTGAAAAACTAATTCAATTATCCTTGAACATGTAATTAAACCACATAAAACCATATGGTAACAATATTGTTCAACTTCTGCAGGGATAAGAAACTTTATTTCAAGTCATGAGGACATACATTGAAACCCCTCAATAAGAACGATCCTTTTCTTCCTTCAACGCAAGACAACAACCGTTCAAATGAGAAAAAGGGTGAGCGTTCGTATTAAATGGTTTCATTGTACTTCGACTTTTTGCTATCAAATAAAATTTTGATTCGTATAAACCGTATAAAAACCTAACAACGCTCCCTTGCTTTGTTTTTCATAACTATTTACAATAACTCAATTATATTGTTAAAATCCATCTCAATAATTAACGTCCTATTTACTTATTATTTTGACATTTTTAAACATAAATTCTATAGAACAGAAAAGCTTGATAACAAGTCCAGACACGTTGAATCAAAGTTAAATCCAGGTTCCAATTAATTGAATTTCAAATTGAAGCGTTACTCACCTCAATGACTCTTCCGGTATTTATTAAGGAGATCCAAATGAAAGAAAAATGGATTGTTGAACGAACGGTCAATGTTATTAACGAATCAAGCTCCTCTCGATATCAAATCTGATAAACAGGAAATTTTTGTTACAGCTCGTTACTCGGAGTCGAAACAGAACCAATCGATAATCACAATGTTGAATTGAAGAAAATAATGATCATGGCGTACACGAAGGATGATATACTATTACACTGTACACTATCAAACACTTAGCAACCAAATGCAAATGATTTAATTTTGATAAATTTCTTGCAATATGGGTAAGAGCACAGTTGAGCACTCGTAGACGTTCTTGTATCTAAGTGAATGAATGAATACTCGAGGAGCTTGTTTTACTTGGGTTCAAGACAAATAAATATATTTAAGTGATATCGTTTTAATTGATGATATGACGAATCTTCGATAAGATTCTCGTACTGATTACTCTCGACGAATTCTTGATTGTCGTTACGTGATTTATATCGTCATAGAATAATTGAAGTACAAAAGAGAAGAGAGATGTTAAATAATGATAAAAAATTCCACGTTTTTCTTTCTTCGATGGAAAATGGATTGATAAATATTTAGTTGAACGTTCAATATTTATCTTGAAATAAACCAACAGGAAAGGAGATAAAAATGATTGCTGAAATGGTAACGTTCTTACGATTTGATTTGATAAAAAATTTGATGAGACCCCTCAGAGAAATCGATTCTTTTTGGTGGTATATCGAGCACTATTCCACAACAAATTGTTTAGCCTCATCAGCTGTTTCCTAAATTGAACAATCTTTTGCCAATTCAACAATTACGTCTATCGATCCATCAAATTGAATAATAAATAGAATGTTAATCTAAAAATCACTTATATAACGATAAGCAAATTTCATTAGTCATCACCAAATTAACCATTAACATAATTTTGGAAAATCAATAAAACTTCCATATCCATCACTAGACTACCCTAGACTATCTTTTTCATTTTTCGATATTAAATCATTTGGTTTCCATTCAAAGGATTTTAAATTATACTGAATTCATTTCGCCAAACGACCAGAGTTTTCCTTTTTTCTTTTCCAATGAGCAGATTATGAAAAACGACGAGCTCGAACACGAAAGGGATGATGTAGCAGCCAGCTTTGAATTTTTAACTTTCCAGCAAAAGTTTTTCACAGTTGGAAAAGTCGTAGTTTTAGTTCGACCCTGCAGTGACTAAAAAAATTACCTCGTGTCAAAACTTTCCGTGTGGGGAGAAGTAAACTCATTTTCCAATCATAATTTGTATTTGTAATCCAGTATTGAGGATCTCAATGGCAATACTCGTGAATTTGAAATCATGTTAAAAATTTTTGAATTAATTAATTTTCTTACCAAACTCATCATCATTTTGAATTCATTCGATGAAGTTATCCTCGGAATAAGGTTTTTTAATACCGAATATTATGTTCATAAGCGTACATACACAAAAAAAAAGATGAAATTTTATCAATATTTAACGGGCTGATTGTTAATTTCAGGCAGGAAGAGTTGTAATGAGGGATATTATGACGTATGTGGAAGCTTAAGTGAATTCAGTACTTTTATCATGGAAATGATGGTATCATAACGATAATAATTAGCAGTCTCATTATGAGAAGTACACAGAGAAAATCCTACACTACTGATTACTTTTTGATACACGACTCAGCCGCATGACGGAAACAAAAGGAGAATAACACCACTGAGTTGTGAATGGACGTGAATAGTTCCTGCGAAAAAGCGAATGATTCGTGTCAGTACACGACTCAGTAGTGTTATTCTTCCTTTGCACGGGGAAAAATAAAGATCGAGAATATAGTAATCTTTAATAAAAATTTGAGAATATTCCTTAAAATCTGAGAGATTTTCTGAAATGCGTAATAAAGACAAAACGGTTCACTTTTTTGTGGAATTTTATTCGAAAAAACAATGAGAAATTACCAATACTCAATGAAGGATAGAGAAACATATGAACTTTCCAAAATTCGCGCCTGAAATTTTACAAAAATAGTAACAAAATTCCAATATCCTACTATTCACTTTGTGGAATTTCGTATCCAAGGTTAGTACTAAATAAAAATCATATGGAAAAAATTCTAGTAACGTCATCTATGTGTCATCCTACGGCCTTTTTGAATGAACTGTTACATACCGTTGGAAAGACTTTTCAATTCTCCCAAGTTTTCCCAAAAAAAAGAGTGTTTCGAAAGTTATTCGGAAGTCTCGAATCATGACGTGAAAATCGATTCAGGCATGATATTTCGAGTTTTTGTAGATATAAATCCATACTCAGGGCTTCGAAGGGCTGGAAATACATGATATTATATATTAGTTGCCTCAGCGAAGATTCGCTGTGTGGCCTGCCTTCCGCGGCTTGCAAAATTTACATTTTGAGCTTCTGGAGTGGAGCCGCGTCTTGTATCGGTTGATTTCCGACGTTTCGCCATCATTGCAGCTGGCTTCTTCAGGACGGTATGTGATGTCACCAGGACGTCATACCGCCCTGAAGAAGCCAGTTGCAATGATAGCGAAACGTCGGCAACCAACCGATACAGGACGCGGCTCCATTCCGGAAGCTCAAAATTTATTTAATTTCACATGATATTATAATTTATAAATCATCGTGCGATTCGCTAGCAATTAGAATAATACATAGATGGCCGTCGGAGGTGTTTCGGAAGTCGTTTGGAGCTCTCGAATAATCACATGAAACTCAAATTGGGTATGATATTTTAGATTCTTCATGAAAATACCCAAGGAACCCGAATTAGTCACTATGATGTCACATTGACGTCACGACTGGTAAAGTCACCATGGTGGGCCCCCAATACATCGCATTCCCTTTGCACCGAATACTCGATATACCAAAAATTCATGTTCCGAACGCTGATAGACCGAAAGCCCGTACAGCACAACCACCGCTTCTCCACCCAGGACTTCGATGGACTGGAGGTGAAGAATCAGTGGAGAAATGAGAGCCGTGGGAATAAGGGAGAAATGAGGGAGAGTCTCCGTTGAGGCAACGGAGAAGCGACGTGGATTTGTGCGCCTCCTTTATTTTCAATAAAATTCATATCTGTCGATTTACACTATCAAATTTCAATGAGTGAATCTACTAACATAAATTTTATTGAAATGAAAGGGAGCAGACAAATCCACGTCGCCTCTCCGTTGCCTCAACGGAGACTCTCCCTTATTTCCACGGCTCTCATTTCTCCACTGATTCTCAATCTCCAGTCCACCGAAGTCTTGGGTGGAGAATCGGTGGTTGTGCTGTACGGGAGATTATTATGTCGAATGTATTTGATTGGAACTTTTGGTCTATCACCGTTCGAAATATGAATTTTCGGTACAATGAACATTCGGTGCAAAGAGAATCCCGTGTATTGGGGTGGTTTATGAGAATTCAAGAATATTTGACTGGTTGAACAGTTAATGATTTTTCTAATATTGGGAGTGCAAATTAGTTCGGTCCGGTTTGAAAAGATGACTCTCGCTCTCATGAATGTTTCATAATCACAACCGATTTCAATTGATATCACTCCGAGTTCCTTCTAGAATCCCGATTTTTACTCAGTGAAGTATGTCAAATTTCGTTTCAACTGAGCAGCATTTGCGGGATGTGCTAGTTTTCTGTTTTAATTGGAAAAAGAGTGCAGCTGAAGCTCATCGAATGCTTGTGGAAGTTTATGGTGACAATGCTCCAACTGATGAATCACGTAGGGAATGGTTTGGACGTTTTAAGAATGGCGATTTCAGTGTCGAAGACAAGCCTCGATCAGGACAACCACAAAAATTTGAAAACGACGAATTGGAGGCTTTACTCGACGAAGATCCGAGTCAAACGCAACAGGAGTTTGCGGAATCATTAGGAGTTACGCAACAAGCAGTTTCCGTACGATTACAATCCATGGGCATGATTCAAAAGCAAGGCAATTGAGTGCCTTATGACTCAAAGCCTAGAGACATTGAACGGCGATTTTTCACTTGCGAGCAGCTGATTCAAAGACAACGAAGACAGGGATTCTTACATCGGATTGTGACAGGAGATGAGAAATGGATATTCTACGATAACCCTAAGAAAAGAAAATACTATGCTATGCCCGGTCAATCGTTGCCATCGACTTCAACATCGACACCAAAGAGGAATATTCATGGTTCAAAGATCATGCTGTGTATCTGGTGGGACCAAAAGGGTGTTATGTACTATGAGTTGCTGAAACCTGGTGATTCTATTACGGGTGATCGGTATAGGCTACAATTGATTCGTTTGAGTCGTGCGTTACGAGAAAAACGTCCGGAATACAAGGAAAGACATGACAAAGTTATTCTTTTACACGATAACGCTCGGCCTCATGTCGCAAAAGTAGTGGAAGATTATCTGGAAACGTTGAAGTGGGATTTCTACCGCACCCGCCGTACTCGCCGGACATTGCTCCTTCCGATTACTGGTTATTCCGACAGATGCCGCACGATTTGGCAGGCCCCCGGTTCACTTCGTTCGAAGAAATCGAAAATTGGCTCCTAATTTGGATCGCCTCGAAAGACGAGACGTTTTTCCGTGAAGGGATTCGAAAATTGCCAGCGATGGACAATACTTTGATTAATTTGATCATTCATGTTCTCCTGAAATAATCGCATCTTTAACTAGAAAAACGGACCGAATTAATTTTTACTCCCAATATCTCCTTCAGATTCCCTGGCGGAAATCCAAAAGTGAAGGAAGCAGGTTCCAATGTTCCAATTCCCCCCTAAATTAAACCTGGATAACCTTTTGTTAAACCTATCTGAGAGTTAAAAAGCAGTAATGATATGAAATGCACAATAAAATAAGTATGAAAATATCAGCCTTCATTATTGTGACGATATTGATAATTCTGAAATATCGTGAAATAGACGAAGTACAATCTAGCGTGTTATGTTGCTGGAACGGAAACTTTCTTCTACTCTGATTCGTCATTTTAGGTAACAGAAATACATGATTTATTAATTCTGAAAGAAAACCCAGACAACACAAAGCGGCTACAGATAACATATACATGTCATTTTCAAGAGCAAGTAGCTCTAAAAGATAACATTTATGTTATCTTTGAGAGCTTTGTACTGTCTGGGTAATACAGTGGGCATGTATAGTTAATCCTGCAGAAAATTTCAATCGCAGTTGGAAAAAATACTAGACATCATTGATAAAACGGAAAATATGTTACAAGACGATCAAATTTATTGAAATCAAAAATACACAATATTAAAAATAAATAATCACGATGAAAGGAAGTGATGTCACCAGGACGTCATTGTGACTAGGTTGTGTTTCTTGAATACACGGAGAAGAAGGTATCTTAAAAAGTACCATAATTTATGGATTTTCTGCGCTGGTCTAACCGAGTCTAAATATTTACCTGAAAAAATCTTCAAGAGTACCTCAATATCTTGGACTTTTATACGGAAGGTACCATACTTATTTCAAAAAGTCTAAGAAATTATGGTACTTTTACAGATTCATGCAAGTGAATATTCCGACTCGGGTCAGACCAGCGCTGAAAATCCATAAATTATGGTATTTTTCAAGATGATTTTTATGGTTTTCTCAGTGGAGGTACATGCTCAGGCATTCCAAGAGCCGTGAAAAGAAAAATGAGAATTTATCAGTCGTCTTGCGGATAACTAGCGATGACAATAATAGACGGCCGTCGGGGGTGTTTCGAAAGTCGTTCGAATAATCACATGAAACTGGAATTGGGTATAATATTGGAGGTTTTTATGAATACACGCAGTAAAATGTTCTGCATCACTTTTCCATAACACACATTTTTGTGTCAAATTAACCCACAAACCTGTGAGAATATTTTACACAAAAATGAGTATCAAGAAAAAATGACGCAAAATTTTTTACTGTGTAGGTACATGCTGAGGGGTTCAAGCATGTCCAGCTTCACGAAGCTTTGAGTAGGCATCTATATTCACAAAAACCTAACTCTGCGAAAAATGTCAGGTAAATCCGGACCAGAAATAATTGTCAGGCTTGGAACGGTCTTTATCCCAAGAGTTCCAGTCAAAAATTGACTGAATTTCTAAATGATTTCGTTCGAAATTACCAAATTCGAATATCCTGTCAAAAACTGATAAGAATGTTTTCTGTCAGTTTTTAACACGATATTCCATGTTTGATAATTTCTGACAAAACCAAGTAGAAATTCAGTCAGTTTTTGACCGGATTGTCTGGAACCAAAACCGTTCGAAGCTTGACAACTATTTTTTGTCCGGATCTGCCTGGCATTTTCAGCAGGGAAAGTGAATGATAGGTTACTCGAGACTTCTCAAGTTCCATATTTTCATTGGAATTTCAATGTGTTTTCTATTCCTCAACAATATCCATGTCATAATTGATTTCTGCATTTCGATTGTTGCAAACAGATCACTAATGCTCACAGATTGTAATGCATTACAATCTAATGTGCTGGAACATTCTGAGAATGTCCTGGAACCTTCTCAGAATGTTCGAGCACATTCTCAGAACTTCTTGTGTTACTTGGATGTAAAGTGATTTTTTTGTTCTCTCCGTTACCCTGTTCTCAGCATTCACGTTTATTGTAAAATCCGAGGAAATTACACATCGATTGATTCAAGTTACCTTGATATACGGAACAATATTGCTGAGAAAAAATTTCCATGCCATTTATAACAACATTTGCTGTGTTTCGGTAATGGAAAGAACATGGAATTTGAAATTATTAATGCCTCACACTATTAAAATATAACTTGAATCTATAATTATATCTGTAGCCATTTACATGAACTAGGCCAACTAAAATACTGAAAAAGTACTTTCATGAAACGGTTTTTGAAAGTTTATTCGATTGCTCGTTAAAACTATAAAATACTAATGAATTCTACTTGTCTTCAATGTTTTCATACATTTTAGTCGGTACTCTTTGAATTCACGACTATTATTCCTTGTTTCTATACAGTTCGAAATTGACTGACCTGGTGTCAATTGTTTTAGAATGGCTAAGCTTAGAAGCATTGATTAAATTTTTATTGCTCCACCCGTCGCGTTCGCTAGACTAATAGTAATCGCGTATAATCAATCGCGTATTGGTTGCCTACCATTGGAACTATAGTAACCACAAACTTAGATCCGGCACATTCTATTTGATTCCAGCGTTAATTGCACCGCTTTAAACTTTACCGCTTTTGTGCACATGTTTCTCGTAGAAAGTCCGGACTGATAAAGCATATTCGATGGATCTAAGAGTTCCGTTATGTAATATTTGATTTCAATACTTTATCCCGACTTTTGGAATTAGTCCTAAGTATTGCTTTGTATTGAATCCAAATTTCTTTGACCAAGTTTCACTAGCTGAGTTGAATTTAAGTGGTATTCATCACACGTTCCGTTCGTGAGCCATTTATGATAAACTTTGTTTAAGCTTTGACCGATTTGATCCCCTGATTTCAATATACTATGTTAAACGTTTCCCCACTCCGGTCAAACGGATCTGCGTTTTCCGATGAGCAAGAGGCATTAACGGGGGGTTAGTTGATCAATTAACGATAATTAACATTATCAAAGTGAATATAATCGGTAACAAAACGTCACAGACATATGATGAGGACCTAAGAAGGTCATCTGGAATGATGTATACCAGCTAGATGTGGATGTCCTACGTAGGGGTGAGCCTATTTCATCCTGATTAGGATCCTCTTAGATTATCTTAGAAGGTCGAAATAGGTTTTCCTCGTTGTCATCTCATCAAGACCTCATTGGTATTCTGAGATTATGAACACAGTTGAATAAAATGAATGAAAAAATGTCTTGACTTTAGATTGTGTACCTCTTGGTGAAATAAATTTCCTTCAAGTTGGGAAAATATTTCTAATCAAATGCCAACTGTGCATATTTTTCAAGTTGGATGACTTCATGCCAAATACATCATCTTTGAGTCGTGAATTTCCTGTTCGCGTGCTTATTTCGATTTATTCTAGAGATTTTGATATGGGATGCTCCATCAAATCCTGATTAGTCTTGCTTGATAAGATTCTTATAATAGTGGAACGTGATATGAATTGTCAGGTCCTGGCAAGGTTATCAAATCAGGAGCTGAACTGGATCAAGGTTTACCTGATCTGATCCATGGGATAAATTTCTAATCGGGATCCAGTTCTGGCCGATTCGACTGAATCTGTTGTGATGTCAAAGTTCAACTATAGCAGGCTCACATCAAATATCAGTACCGACGTGGTCGTAAATGTTATATTGGCCCTTACGTAAAATGATATTATTAATTTGACTTCATTACCAGCACTATCAATTCAACTGTCCCCATAATGACCGCTCTGGATTTGCCAACTCAGTATTGGCAACTCTGGCGACAGTACTGAGCCAGTAGCGGCCCGTGTTTCCATTTCTGCAAATTTTGGAATCCTTACCCTGGTGGAAATATCTCTCCAAATTATTCATTTCCCATAAATTCGAAGGAAAAAATGAGAATAAATTTTTCTTTGCATCTGGTGGAATATGAAGAGTATACTCTCCTACGAACTTTTGGCAACAGGTCAAACGGTGACTGCAGAATGTTATAACCGACAATTAAACAAAGTACACAACATCCTTGATGACAATAGGCCATTTATTGAGCAGAGAAACCGAGAAAGTTATGTTGTTCCATGATAACTCATGTTGCTCCTGCGACTCGGCGAATCATTTGAAACTTGAGCTGAGGAATTCTCTCCCACGTGGCATATTTACCGGATTTAGCTCCATCAGATTACCATCCCTTCCGGTCTATGCAGGGCCGGCCCGAGAAATGATTCTTCCTTCTCCAATCGACGTGAAACAAAGAACGAATATTCCTTCGAATCCAAGAAATTGTTATTTCAATAGGTCCAAATAGAAAAGAATTTATTATACGGTTCATCATTCAAATTTGAATTTTCATTCTTGTTGAAATAACTTATTCAAATAACAATTTCTTGGACCGAAAGGAATTCTTTTATGCAAAATCGGACGATTTCTATATCTTTCCGTGAGTGATTCAGGGACGCGAAGTGTTCAGTATCGTTCGTAAGCCGCGTTCTTCTTAACCTCAAACGCCTTTTCGAAAAACCGACGTCGTATGCCACTTTGCATGAAACGTCGTGTGTCACTCATCAGCGAATATTTGAGTTCCCGTTCTACAAACATCGACCTCGGTCGTGAAAGATGTGGTTCGCCACGCCGTGACAGAATGTACTGTATTTTCTCTGTGCCTTGAAGGAAAGCTGCTTCCAAATTCTGGAAGAAGTACCAAATTCATCCATGACTACATCACTCCAAAACCTACTAGAACATTGTATATATTTCATATATAATAAGTAAAAAGTAACGAATAACATACCCATAACTTCGAAAGGTTATCATATTTGGTACGAAGAATTATAATTCATATCGAATAACGTATTCCATCCCCCAAGAAAACGACATTTCAACTCGCGTTGGACATGAAATATGATAATGGAATGCATAGAACGAATGTAAAGTTTGTTACAAATCATTCATTCATATCGAATCAGCCAATCAATGTAACTCAATTAGAGAACAGGTGAAAAAGTGAATAAAAAGATAAATTTCATTTCCCATAACAGGATGATAAATTCACGTTATTGTCATCATTTTTAAGGAAACTAATCGAGTATTTCAAACCCTCCGATCAGGAGAAGAGGAAGATACGAATATAATGTATCAGAAGGCACGAATAGGACGAATCGGTGGACGTGTAACATTGATATAAAAACAGAGTGATATTGAAAAATCTTCATTCAGAAATAAAATTCGTTTGGAACGTCCCTATTAAAAATGCCAGATAGAACCGAACAAACAATTTTTCTCAGGCTTAAGGTTTCTTTCTTAGGTAATCCAGGCAGAAATTTACGAACTATCCACCCAGTTTTGTCCGGATGCACACACAGAAAAGTGCCTCTTTGGAGAATAGCAGAGTTCACTATTTGATATAGTGATAAATGTTTTCAATATATTCTGGATAAAATGAGCTACATAATTTACTGAGTAGTGATTTTTGTGAATCACTATGAGGATTAGCAATCTATTTTCTCCGTGTATCGAACTGGAACATCCTGTCAAAGCCTGTCATGGAATGTTTGTCAGTTTTTGACTGGATATCACAGTCTGTGAAAAAAAACCGTTCAAAATCTGACAACGACTTTTCCTCCAGTTCTGCCTGGCATTTTCAGCAGAGATTCAAGGCTTTCAGAAATCAGGTAGCGAAAGTAGAGAGCCCAGTATTTTCATTTCAGTCGCCTTGAAATCGACTTCTAAGAAAATATAAAAGCGAAAATTTGTGGAACGGAATTGTCATAGCATCCTATGGAATTTCGAAGACATATCTCACGAGGGAATTACTGGTAAAATACTCTCCTCATCGGTATTTACAGTTCGAAGGATAAGTGTTGAACAATAAGTAAAGAAGAATTGGATCGATACCCAGTGAACAACATGTTATCATCCGGAACTCTTAAAGATCTCCTAAATATGTGTAAGAGGTCAGATCAACCTTTCAGAAGGTTAACATAAAGATATCAGAATGTTATCAGATGCGTCGATTTCTGAGAAAAATAAGAGATTGCCAGAATGTTATCCAAAGGAATTCTTTAAGGGGATTTTTTTCTGAGATCTCAGAAAAATGATACCATTCAGATATCCATATGATAACATTGACAGATCTCTTTCAAAAGACCTCCTAAAAAGCTGTTCCTCTCATAAGTGTTCACTGGGCCTTATAAGGCCATCAAAGATATGATTTCGAGGTTATAGATTGGATTTGGGAAATCCATCTTTGAAGAGGTGGATTATGAATTATCTCCTTTAATCATCTTTGATTATCATCATCATCGTTATCTTCAAAATTATCCCAAAGTGTTGAATTGTGCTGTTAAAAATGCGACATCATTGAAAACTTGTCTGAAATATTATACTTGATAATTCATCCATTCATCGATCGATCTATCGATAAATAGTTTTTCAAGCTCATCGAGGAGTTGTCGAGAATAGCAAAGGAAAATATTACATGTTTATCAAAAGAATTTTTAGTTACACTGAGAAAAAAGTACTCCAAATTGATTTCAATCAAATCAAATTTGTGAACTATTAACATATCTGATTTGACCTACAAATGGTTTGTTTATGATTAATAAACCTTTATCACAAAAAAAAACTCTTATTTTCGTGTATATTTGTTGCACGTACCCTCGGAGGCATGTGGGAAAAATTGTCTGCTCGCTCAAAATAGGTGAAGATATTGCAGAGGATCCCAAGTGTTTTGAACATCACAATCAACCAGAAGCTGAAACTCGTGTTGATCCACCCCCGTCATCAAAGAAAATTGTCCTCAATGTACGTTAGTATGATGTGGTCCTTTTTTTTTGCAAGATTATTGCAAGGATGATACTAGATCATTGAAAAATAATTGCAAGATGACTGCATAATTATTATAAAACGAATATAGACTTATTTATGGAATTGAATTAATTTCTCCGTCATTCGGGTGTGAGTAAATTATCGATTCAAAATATGTTCATACTTTTGTACTCACTTAAGATATTCAGTCATCTCGTTACAGTAGATACATACATTATCTCATCGTTTCCTCATTCGATTGATGTATAGTTATCAGTGACATACTGGACTTTCGCTTTGACAAGTTCAAACTTGCATAACATCATCTATACGGAAAAAATAATTTAGCTATATCAGCCAAGTGGCTAGCATGGACCCAGACAGCGATGAACTTAGCTTCTGTGGCTCAATTTTAGTTATGGCAGCAAAAAATTTGTATATGTAGCTAATTCATTTGATGTGGCAGCTAAAATTTAGGTGAAGGAGCTAATTTAATGGTTGTTCGTGTTCACGCGAGTCACTTTGCTGCTGCGCTGAATTATTTTTTCCGTGCATGTTCCATGGATATTACCAAGTCACCTACCCTAGTAGAAATTTTGGATAGGAAAATACTAGGAACTAACGAGGCATGCCTGATTTCCTATCAAGTCCTTATCAGGTTTCGTTACGGTTTTGCCTATTTCGCTCGATTTTATGGAAATCTTCTCCGAACCCTATTGTACCTCTGAGTTACAACCCTATTTGAATTCTATTATAGGAATCAGATGAGTCCCTCGTGAAGGCCTCATAAGGTTTTCCTTATTCACGGTTTCCGGATTCTAACCTGATCAGCACCTCATTAAGAATAGGAAATTCCTGATCAAATCTCTACTAAGGTATTTTGAACTATCTATGAAGCTTTTGCGGATGTCTACCCATGTGGAAATTGCCAGAGTTGACAAATGGCCCAGTACTGTCAAGTTTGTATATGCCATACTTCGGCCAAAACAACTGGCCCCCGTACAGTGCCATTACTCTTTTTCAACTGGCACTAGTTGTTCGACGGTTTTCAGACGATATTGGTTTCCTTGGGCAGACAGTCTTGGATCAGTACGGAATCAATACTGATTGAAGAACACCTAAGTTGTAGAAAAGCGAAACTGTGCCAGTACTGACCCGGAATTGGTAATATTTTCAAACGTTACGTAGAGACAGTACTACGCCAGCATCGATGCCATGTAGTTTTCCGACAGAATTGGTAGTGGATCGGGGGTCAACCCATTTCTGCGGAAACATGGCTATTTTGGTGAGCAAACACTGCGCCAGTACTGACTCAGAGTTGGTAATCTTTTGAAATTTCACGAAAAGACAATACCGTGCCAGCATCGCTGCAACAGTGTTTCACTACAAACGCGATTGTAGACTGGGTGTCAACTTACCTTCGCGGCAACATGGCTACACTGAGAGAATAGTTTAATTATCTATTTTAAATTCAAATTTATGGAGTAATTTATGAAAAAAGTTGGCGCGAAATTTCACTCAAGACCACTATTAACCCTGCAGTGATCTATTTCAGAATTCCCTGTCGGTTAGTAGGAAATTATATATTGTATATTATAAATTATATTATAAAAATTCAATCTTTTCATTTCAACACAATCAGGACATACATGAGTTAAAATTGGTAAGCTTTTTTGATGTTATCAAAATTACCGTAACAGCACACGTAATGTAGCTGCGTGGGGTCTACATGGGATCAATAACCTTGCCATTCGAAGTGCCAATAGTACGCCATGGAGAATCCCCATGGAATGCATTGAAGGTAGAATTGAAATTGTCGTACTGCCCGAGTAAAAATGTTGATTTCGGTTCGCCAAACGGGACTGGTGCAAATTTGTTGCATTTTCGTGCGGTACTGTTGCAGATGTAGTGCAGGTGCATGATGTCCGCAACAGTACCGTAAAAAAACGCAACACTCCTGCACCAGTCCCGTTTGGCGAACCCGAAATGAAAACTTCCACTCGGGTGGTGAAATTGAAATGCCCACACTGACACGGTTGAAATGTCAATTCAGGGAAAATTGAAATCCCAATGTTGGCTGGATTGGAATGCCAGTACAGGCAAGATTGAAATTCTGATTCAGGTATAATTAAAATATCAATACGGGTAATATTGAAATATCAGTTTTGGCTAGGTTGAAATGACAGTACTGTCTACGTTTGAATGCCAGTACTGTTTACGTTCATATGCCAGTACCGGCAAAATTGAATGCCAATAATGGGCCTTATGTCAGACATTGTTATCATCCCAGTATTGGTTCAGTACTGTTGAACGACCTGGGCCAGTAATGGCATTCCAAATTCGATAGCACTGGCAGCTATGGCAGCGGTATTGAATCAGTACTGGGGCATTCGTTAATTTCCACATGGGTACCCGAGTAAAAATGTTCATTTCGAGTTCGCTAAACAGGACTGGTGCGGGCGTGTTGCATTTTTCTGCGGTACTGTTGCGGATGTGATGTGCCCGCACTGAATCTGCAACAGTACCGCACAAAAATGCAACACGTCTGCACCAGTCCCGTTTGGCGAACCGAAATTAACATTTTTACTCGGGTATATACAAGTTCCAACTTGTATTAGGTGCAGAACTACGTTTCCGCTGTTTTTTTTTGTGTGAATGCAACTTCATTGTGGGAAAATGCTTAAAAAAGAATCATTCAAAGCATTGCTCATCGCTAGCTACAACTTTTGTCCATCTTTCTGGCAGAGCTCGAATACCACTATGATATAAGTGTTCGTCTTTTGAGGCTATCCACGGATCAAGCCATCTTTCGATATCTTCACCGAGAGAAAAAGCATACTGCAGAGGTATTGACGCACTACAGTTTCTAATGCATTTGTCATAACGTGCTTCCAACGCTCGGTACCCATGCTTAGAAAGCATGCGACACATACCCAAAAAGCATGGTCTCGTGCGTTAACTGCATGAGTCCCGAGCATTAAAAGTACGTTGTAACAAATGCGTTAGAAGCATTGAAGTGTGTCATGCTTCTGAAGCATGCTTTTTCTCTCGGTGTTCATATGGGCGGAACTGCTGATCAGCCAGACCATGTGCCATCGACCGGAACGAGTAATAATCGGACGGCGCAATATCTGGGCAATATGGCGGGTGAGATAGCACTTCCACATAGATTTTAACGGGTTTGGTGACATGAGGTCGAGCGTCGTCATGCAGTAGAACCATTTTGTCATGCTTCCACTCGTATTGTGGCCGTTTTTCGCACAGTGTTCGGCTCAGTCCCATCAATTGAGTTCGATACCGTTCCCCAGTGATGATTCCTTTCGGTTTCAACAACTCAGCGTCAGAGTAATAAATAACCCCAACCTAGTCCTACCAAATACACAGCATAACCTTCGCTGCGTGAATATTCGGCCGAACCGATGACGTAGAAGCATGACCGGGCAGTCCCCATGACTTTCTTTTCTCTGAGTTGCTGTGATCAATCCATTTTTCATCACCCGGCACGATGCGATGAAGAAAACCATTCCTTTTTTGCCATTGAAGCAGTGTCCACAGGTGAAAAAAACGATGCTCCACGTTCCTTGGCTTCAACTCGTAAGGAACACAAGTCCCTTGCTTTTGAATCATTCCCAACGCATGCGATCGCTTAGAAATGACTTGGCGGGTAACTCACAATACTGAAGCAAGCTGTTTTTGAGTTTCCTTCACGCGGACGGTCAACATCGAAAATATCGAAATCACCGTCTTTAAAGCGAGGAAACCAGCAGTATCTCCATACATCTTTTGGTGCTCTCGATGCACTTCAGCCGCCGTTTATTCGAATGAAATAAGAAACTCGACACTTCCCGCAAATTACGATTATTTATCACAAAATCAGACAGTTTCACACAATCAAAAGTGTATGACGCCAAAACAAAATCACTAACGTGTCAACGCGGTTTGTTTACTCTATGTCTAAGCTTAGGTTATGACGTTTTGACGAACTATTGACAAACAGTCAGAACTTAATTGCGCACCTAATATTTATTTTAAGTTAATTCTTTATGAGTAATAACCAATTATCATCAGTCATGAAGTTCAAGTCACCAAATTCTTCGAGAAAAAGATTTTTTAAAACTTTAAATTTGTGTGTAGTACCGCAATAAATCAATTATTAAAGAATATTTCTTGATAATTCTTGAGCTTCTGATGAATTCAGTTCAGAGAATTCTTGGAAAATGTTTGTTGAGAGAGTACGCTGGTATACCTCGAATGTTACCAAGAATCTCCAAATTGTACTTTGCAAGCCACGCTCTGAAATCTTCGATTGACTCCACTGGATTAGTTTTAGCTAGGGGAAAAAGCTCACTCCGAGAAAAGAACCTTTTTATCTCATTATAAAACAAGTAAGCAGCAAAAAACAGTTGGGAATAGAGTACCATATAAGAATTTGTACCTCAAAATATCTTTTAGACAAGTTTAAGACCCTCTCATGTAACGTGTTAAAATATCTTATACAGGTAACAAACACGTTTTACGTCTAAAAGATATCTTTTACATTGTTTCAGATATCTAAAAAACATCTACATACGTTACGTGAGACATCTTGAACTCGTTTAAAAGATATCGTGAGATATGATTTGTTATGTGAGGTGTGCTTTTGTCAATAAACCCAGTATTACTAATTATTTCTCATCGCGTCTATGTCATATAACAGGATTGGAAGCGTATTTTCCGCCAAGATTTCATCACCCAGAGAAAACTAGAAAATGCTTAAACTCATTACAATCATGAATTAAAAATATCCTTGATTTACGTCCTACAGATATTTATTACATCTATTTTATATATGTTTCAAGTCAATCATCCATATTATTTTAGAATATATTGGACGCTTGAGAGAGAATGTAAAAAGATGTTTCCTCCAGATTGCGTGAACATAATATCATGCATATGGCAGAAACAAGGATTCAAAAACATTGATCTTTCGAAGAACACGAATATAAATCCAGCAGGTTCTCATACGAACAGATTGCCACGCACTTTGAATCAAATTCAATCGATGTGATTGGAATTATCACACACGGGTAACTTCATTTTCTAATATCGAATGATAACATAAGTCTTTCGCCCACTTTACAACCTTATCCAAGTTTGATTTACATACGTATTTTCATGTATGAATGCACATGTGTTGGTGTGCACATATTCGAGAGAGGCACAGGATTCAGTTTGCAAATCGTCGCTTTTATCTCCCACCGACTGATGCTCGCTCGAGCAGATTTCCTTCCCCATTCACAAGCGGAGCGAGTACAGAGTCACAATCGCTGCTTCCTCTGATCGCGACTGTGTCGTCTGTGTCGTCTGTGTCATTGAAGTGGTGTGTGCGTATACTAACGGAAAGAGAGGACGGATACCGGGAGATCGTTCCTTGATTCCCTCTGTTCCTTGGATTTCATCTGGAGCATAAAAATTTCTACCACTCGACATTTCCGCAGTAAAAGATTCCAGCCGTTATTCTTGTTTTCCTGCTTTGGTCTACAGCGTATGAACATTCGTCGACATCTTCACTATCTTCCAAATTTGACTTTAAGAATACATATATCTCTCTCATAAATTTATCTCGTGAGTGTTGAATGTGGAACCGTGATATGGGACACGATGTCTCCCTTTCCATTCGATGTCGTTCAATTTTCCGGAAATTCGTGAACTGAAAAATTCATGTGATGAGAAATGATTCGTCCATTGAACGCCCTAAATACAAACTCGATTTCTATTTTCTTTCAATTTTGATATTGAAAGAGCATTTTCTATTAAAACCTTCCGTGTTATCCCCTCATCGAGATATTCGGACCTCGTATCATCACGTTGGATTTTTTTCAGAATGAAAAAATCGATTGTTCAATTCGAGCGAGTGTATGAAATCATACAGTTGTCAGATTAAACAACTTATACGAAGAGTTCAGTTGTAAAATATAAAATCGTTGTCACTTAATTTCAATTTTTAATAAAAACTTTTCTCCGGATATTCGCTGATACATTCGAGCGAGATAAATCAGGTGGAGTTGAGATCAATCGCAGGTGGATAGATTTCAATTTGAATACATGAGAATAGATTTTATCGTGATCATGCACAGCTAATAGATAGTGGTTGGGAATCGTATATCAAATTATCCGAACACAAGATGAATCAATGACGAACTAAATCATACCACGCTAATAAAATTTATCATCAAATCCAACGAGGGACAAGTGCTGAAATATCTCTTGATTTTAAATCATACTGTAGGCAGTGATTTATAATATTGACGCGAATTTGTTCGGAAATTTGATCGCAGTCATTGAAAAGCCATTGAACCGATTTAACTGGTCATTTTTCATGATTTTAATCGATTTACGCCAACATTTTTTTCTGAATTTCGAATAATAGATTGCGGTATTCATATGTACAAATATTTACATATGATTTAATTTTATTCTCAAGGAGTGACTTCCATTATCGTTCGTCAGATTTCACAAATGCGAAGTTAATGGATAAGAATAAAGTATGTTAATATACAACGATTTCGCGTCGTGTAAAAAGCTAATCGAAAAATCCATTCTACAGAAAAGAAATTAATCAAATATAGCCCCAGGGGGAAAATTCTTAAGATTGTATACCCTTGAATGACTTTTATATAATCATACAAAACGGATATAGTATATAAACTGTATTAAATTGTATATAAATTACATATATGATTTTGAAAATTCTTTCACTTTCCAAATTACGCGCAAGAATTCAAAGTAAAGTCATAGCGCAAGTTAAATTTTCACACGGGATGTTATAATTTTGACTCTTCCCCAAAATCGTCAATCCAAGTGATCTTGCAATCACTTGTGGAAAAATTTCCAGAATTGCGTATAATTTTATATAAACTATATTCAATTATATAAAAATTATATATAATTTTGAATATTTCTCCACGTGAGGTAGGTGCTGTGTATTCGCACATCCAGAGAAATTTTTAGTAGCTTTAGAATTACAGACACTATGAGTGAGGAGTTGCATTAACTATTGAGAAAGAGTTATAATAACTGCATCGGGAGAAAAAGCATGCTCTAAACGCAAGGGAGAACTTCGAGCTTCTAACGCATTTATTATAAGGTGCGTTGAACGCATGAGCCCATGCTTCCAACGCACGAGCTCATGCTTTTTGAGTATCAGTCCCATGCCTTCTAAGCATGCTGCCATGCGTTAAAAGCACATCATAACATCACCGTTAGAAGCGTCAAGGAGTCCCTTGCGTTTAGAGCATGCTTTTTCTCTCGGTGTGAGTAATAGTCATTATAACTGTAATCCAGAAGCTTATGAGAACATATCATACATAGTGATGGTGACTATGAACAAATAGTTATACAAATGCTGAGAACCTGCGTAGAACCTCCAAATGGAACTACCTCAACTAACATTTCAGTTCTGAAAGATATCTAAAAGAAAAGATATCTTGAAGATATCTTTTAGAAGCGTTAGAAAGAAATCTTGTGAAAGATTTGTAACAGAATACTCAATTCAGAGATCTTGGAGAACGTTATTGAAGAGTTCTTGAAGATATCTTTTAGAAGTCTTGGAAAGATTTCTAGAAGATATCTTGATTCAGATACGTTCAAGAAGATAAATGTTCCAGCAGATTTGAGGTTATATGAGCACATGATCATGAATAACACAGAATAAAACTTCGAATGTACCTGTTATTACAATCGTATTGCAAGTAAAGTGAATTCATCCATGAATTGAAAGCTCGAATCAACCATACAGATACCAAGAAATTTGAAAGTTCGTAAAAAGTACGATTTTGTATCCTCATGATGTGCACACTAAAATTACCGAATATATCCACTTCACAATAATTTTTCAGAAATACTTTAGAAAGGATCTGTGGTATTCACGAAATATTAACACGGACCCCACATAACAATTTTGGATCACTCTTTTGGATCATTCTAAAAGATATCTTACAGAATTCGAAAAGATGTCTTATGAAACACCGAAAGATATCTTTTGGAAGTCTTCATGTGAGATTTCTTGAAGTTTTCTGAAGGTATAATTTAGAATTCTTAAAGATATCTTACGGAAGATGTCTTTAACTGTTTCATAAGACATCTTTTAGAATGTTCCGGAAGAATCCCCAAAATTGCTATCTAGGACTCCATCTCTAAATATGTTTTCCTAAATTTATTCATTTTTCTTATTTGTAAGTAGATTCAACTCTTCTAATATTTATTCATGTAATAGCAATTTGTTCAAAAGATCAAATATGTCTTGAAGACATCTTTAAAAACTCTTCAAGATATCTTTTCGGATTCTATACGTGTCCTATAAGATATATTTCAGAATTCATTTCGGTATCTTTCAGAAAGTTTTTTAAGCCTTCCCACAAACGCGTTGAGACATCTTAAAGATATCTTCAAGACATCTGAATGTTAGTTGGGTGTTCTATGACGTAGGAAATTTTGAAAATATTGATTTGGAATAAAATGGCAACCATTTGAAAAGCAAAAAATTGTAATTCTCGCGAAATTTTTACTGGAAAATTGTATACAAAAAAAAGTAAAGGATGAAAAAAAAAGTTATGGGAATTCGTTGCCTTCGCGAAATGGATTCTACATTCCACAAGGAATACATGTTTCCAACATTGACATGATGTTTTGGATCACCTTGTATGCAGTCATTACAACTTCTTCGTATGAGATATTTTTTCAAATCACTGAATCGAAACGTGGAAGGCAACTTCAATGTTCCGAATGATGAATTTTTCAAACACATTATCAACGTAAAAACACGTGAAACAAATTTCATATTGAATTATATCTCGTGGTAATTGTAAACATGTATTTTGACACATGGAATTCAGAATCGATTTTTCTCTCACTCACGTTTGGCTGAGTTTCTACAATGGATGGGACTTGATTTGTTCGCTCGGTATTGCATTGATTATTTGGAATGAAATAATATGAGGGGAACAATTGAATTTTCGAGAGTTCCGACTTGAAAAACAACGAGGTCGAGTGTGAAACCTTGTGTCACTGTAAACCCCTGGCCACGATAAAAACCGCTAGCTATAAGCTTCACTCAACCCAATTTGGATCTTACTGTTGTTTGAACTACGTTAAAAGAAGAATAGGAAATATAATGTTCTGAATTTCAGAAACTATTATTGGTTTATTCGATCGTGAAGGGATAGCAAATTGAACATTATACAGGTAGCAATCAGATTTTTGAGCACAGTATCGATTCATTCCGATTCACTTAAAATGCGGAATTAATTACAACTTATCGCTATCTAATCGAGATATTGAATTCAAAATTCTGTGAACTGACTGAGGAGGGATATAAATCAAAGAGAACATGGAGTGCTTTTATTTTATTTTATTTTTTCATGAAATACATGAGATATTGATAATTATACACGTTGCAGGTCGGATTATTTGTTTTATGTGAAATTTATATAAAATCCTCTATGAATCGAATGATTACATAAAAAATTCATTTGCAATTTTCATATTAAATTTCTGTATCAGATAATTATAAAATACGATTCATGAGATACTTTAATCGAATTTTCTACGTGAATAAAAGAATACATCAGGGAGAAAAAATAATCAATAAGATTGCATCAAAATTATACGCAAAGTATACCAAATCTTATACAAAATTTATATATATTTTACATAAAACTTTGATGTAAGATCTATAAAATTGTTGTACTTCGTACGTAAGGTTCCGTATGGAGACTCGATCCACTGTTTCAACAAAATCATGAAGCAATACTTTTTTCTTCTTCAATTCAAGTTTACCGTTGTTAAGACTCACACGATGAAAATCCCATGCTTTTTGAAAAATCTCAGTCATAAAAAAGTGATAGTAAAATAAGCTTATGATAAAAAAAAGAACAATAAAAAAATGTGGTGAATTGTATGTTTTGAATCTAATCCATAGGACTAGATTTTATAGTTATGAGATTACTTCTGACTAAAGGCATTTCGGTGCTTGATACAGTATATCAGTTTTTACAACGTTATAACCATACATATACACGGTCCTGTAACCATAGCTTCTAAAAGCTTTTTGCGATCCCTCGAGTTCAGCAAATATATACTACGTTACAAATGTATCATCTCTTTTATTTTTGTCATAAATAAATAGGAATATAAGAAACCAAAATTCGATACTCAAACATCATCCGAAGAGGGAATCTGGTTTTGTAACGTGATATATTTTGATATGTTGAAATTTTTACATTACATTTGATACGAACAATATTTACTCGTAATAATTGCGAAAGGAATATGTTCCTTCCCAAAATTTGAATCGAAATCACATGAAAATAATATTCAGTTTTATTGATTCCCCATTCCAAAGGGAGGGACCTCTTTTTGGTGACTGATTTTTCAATATTTTTTTGTTTTTATAAAAAAAATAAAAGAATTCATTACATTGAAATAAAATACATTATGATCTTGACATTGATTCAAAAAATCATTTTGAATCAAGTTGATCGGATAAAATTTGATTGAGTTATGCTGTCAACCAAGTCAAAAAACATGATTCCGAGATAAACACGTTTAAAGTTTTAAAACAGGAAAATAGAGTGATGCTAGCGGAATATTAATATGAAACATATACAAATATACATACACACATGATGTACATATATATTTTTTGACTCAAGATCGATTGAGTTGAAGCTGGAGAACGGCAGATCTTTGAAAAAACAGTTGAACTATTTTTTCATTATTCAATTCGAAGTTATACTCATACAACACACCAGTACAGAAAGAATTCATTAAGAGGAATATGAAGAATCCATTATGAATTCTTAAGAATTCTTTCCAAGCTCAAGGGGAGGGGGCAAAACGGAGCAGGTGCCCCGGGCGCCGGGAAAACCGTGGTACTGTCGCTACAGTCTGCGAACTGAGACATTTACATTTTGATGGACTAAAACCGTATTTATTGCACTAATGATGGTTGGGAATTTGATGACAAGATATAGTTGTCTTTGATTTTCGATTATATTGATCAACAATCCATTCAGTGAGGACTCCTCCATGTCATTTTAACAATCGAATAAAGGACCCAAGTGGGAAAATCTTCAGAAATATACTACTGTGTCCAAAAAATAAGATGACATAGCATTTATTCGCAAAAATCTTTGTTTATTCTCCCAAAATGAATTCATCGCCTTCAAAGTAACCCCCCCCCCCCCAGATACAATGCACTTATGTTAACGCATTTTCCAATCTTCGAAACAGTTGTCAAAGTCGGTTTCCAGGATGGCCTTCCAGCACTCTTTTCGATTCGGCTTGGATCTCTTCTATCGACTCGAAGCGGTTTCCCCGGAGCGGTCTTTTGAGTTTGTTGAATAGCCAGGAGTCGCACGGTGCCAAATCAGGTGAATACGATGGTCGTGGAACGATATGGGTCCATTCTTTTGCGAAATAGTCACGAAGAATCAATGCAGTGTGGGCCAGTGCATTGTCGTGGTGCAAAAACCAAAAGTTGTCTCACACGGAAAAAAATGCAGCTCGAAAGGATAGTAATCTTTAATAGAAAATTGGAGAATATTTCTTAAAATCTGAGAATTTTTCTTAAGTTCGTAATAAACATAGAACGGTTCAGATTTCTCTTTAATATTGCTCGAAAGACAATGAAAAATTATCAATACTTAGCAAATCATAAAAACAAATATGAAGTTTTCAAAAGTCGTGCATGAAATTTTACAAAGTAAATAACAAAATTTTGGAATCTTGTTTTCAAATTAGGGAATTCCGTTTTTTTCAGGCGAATAGCTTCACGTAAACGACGCATAACGCTCAAATAATATTCTTTGTCGGCAGTTTGAGCCAGCGGAAGGAACTCGAAATGCACAACACCGCGATAATCGGAGAACAATAATCAATTTTTTTGAAAATGAAGCGTATACATAAAGCAGGAAAAATGCGCATACGAAGCGCAAACCCACCGAACACAGTTTGTTACCACATCATAACTATAATGTAACTCAAGATCACACGCAATATCACCTGTGCGTTGCATGTAATGGACTGGTAAGTTGTAATTTCACCCTCACTAGAAGTTGTTACAATGTAACCACAATATAACATTTTTCATTTTAGCAACATCGTGGCTTTGTCCATCCCCAAGTGTGTATTAACGGCAGGCCCAATCTAAGCCCGGGGTGGGTGTCCATGCTGCCCAACGTGGGGCCAAGCTAGGCAGACAAATGGGGCCAACCCTGAGATGATAACATCGTTTCCAGCTTGGCTGTATTGCTTTGCCCGAGGATTGGTAAATCATGGGCCCAGCATGAACCCAGACTAGTCAATCAATACTGCCTCTTCCTTTTTTTTTAAATTGGATAATTGTTTTGCATTCTGCCCCAGCGAGCATGAATTTCAGCCCCACTTTGGCCCAGTCTTGGGTCTAGTGTTGAGCCCCATCGTGCCTATATGGGCTCAAGACTGGACCAAAGTGGGACCAAAATTCATACACGCTGAGAATTGTACACACATGCTCGGGATATAAATTCACCCCAATCTTGGCCTAACGCTGGTCCAAATTAGGGCCAAGTTCAAATGTGCCCGCACTAAGATTCATTATTTCCATTTTCTGCCAATCATAATTGTATGGAAAAGCCCAACAGGGCCAAGATTGAGCCAACATGGACTCCATCGTCATTCCCCAATCCGGGGTTAAAGAGGATCGACCCAGCCTGGAGGGCCTTGGGCCAATACACGCTTGGGTCTGTTATAAGTGAAACTATTAAACCCGATAAATTGTTTCAACTCCAGTTTTGAGGTTTAGGATTATTTACAATCTGATACCGGGTATTTCAGAATTTGCTGAAAAAACTTCATATACGTCATTCTGCAGTAAAAATGCAGTAATTTCCCGTGTTGGGAAATTTCTTTTGAGGTTTGCTTTTGTAAGATATGAGAATTTTCAGATTTTTTTTCAAATCCAAATCACTCAAAAGCATTGTGTAGTACACACTTAAGCCTAACGCCATTCGCTAAGTTGGAAAGCGACGGATCTGTGGAACAAAACTGAACTACCCTGTACTCTTTATTTAGGAGCTGTAATGATTCGAAGTCGCTGGAAGCCCAAAAATGGATTGAAAAATGATAGGATACCTCAATTTTTTTCCAGAGATCCACCGTTCTACAGTGCTTTCGAGTGATTTCGATTCTAAAAAAAATCTAAAAACGCTTATATCTCAAAAACTAAGACTCAAAAGGAATTTTTGAATACGGGAAATTATTGCATTTTGATCGCAGAATAACGCATGTGAAGTTTTTTCAGTGAATCATGAAACACCCGGGATATAGCATTCTTTAAGACCTCTTACATGCAGCGGAAATATGAATCGTTTATCGAGAAGAATTAATTTTCGAATAAGGGAATACTTAGGTTTTGAAGATTAAAAATATTTCAGCACATTTTTCAAATGACTTCCCAGTGTCAAGAGGTTAATTCGAAAGGATGGGAAACAATGATATCTCAAATTTTGGAAGTTCCTACCAACGATTCATACTTCAAGAATATACCTCTTATAGAATTTTTGGAGACATCTTCTATGATTACTTATTAACTCTTTTAGGATTTTTTATGCCCTCTCTTAGGATCCTTGATGAGCTGTTTTGGATTTCTTCGCGAACTGTTTGGGATTCTTCAAGAGTTCTTTCGGACAAAAAAAGAATTCCCTCGGGAATTCATTCTGAACTGACACCTCGGGGATTCTTTAAAAATTCTTTTGGACGAGTTTGCTGTGTGGGAAAGCATGAAATCGATTTTGCGGGAGAATTAATGTAATATTGATGGCAATTTACTTTAGAAATATTTTTCCATGTGCTCACAATGAGAAAAAGGCTGATAACAGTTATCAACATATTCTTAAATACGATTAATCAAATATTCAACAATATTCATGACATAGTTGATGACAATTATTAAATATCTCGTATATGTCTATAATTATTGAACATTTTATGAATATTATTGATATTTGATTAATGTTATCGAATATTTGATTTTTCGTGTTTGAGAATATATTTAATCCAGTGTATCCCGCTATGCGTTATAGAGTTATGTTCATGAATCATCAGTTTACGAAGCAAATCTTATTCCAAATATGCGATCCAATAAAAAGAAAATTTTCCTGTAAACGTATAATAAAAATTCCAGTTCAAATAACCTAAAAGTAATTCCCATGAAATTTTGTAAACCCTCTTCCTCCTCGTAAAGCAGAAATCCAACCGAAAGCCCTGTTGCATTGAACTCAGCTCACGCTCAAATAGATTTTCTCAACGAGATGATATCTCTGTAATGAAACATTTATCTCGAAATCCGATTTATCGATCATCCTTGGACGCTCCGAAAGGTTTTAATTCCAAACGTTTCTGTCGTTCGATCAAATAGCCATATTCAATATCCGAAACGTTCTTCGACGAATATCTCATGTATGTTGAAAATGTTGTGATCCGCAATTCAACGGAACAGGTTCATACAACGTTTTTGTGTCACTTGAGTTATTAGCGCACACTTTAGTTCGGTTGAAACATTCGCATCCAACAATAGATCTCGAAAACGAAGTCGGAGATGAATTTAATTTGCACGTGTACGGCAAAATGCGCGATATACAACCCTCCCTAGCTATATTTATTACCTCCGCCATGCTTGCCTGACTGCCTGGTGCATCCCCCTGTTTCAATTTATTCTCCAGTCTCTACTTATTCGCGTTGTACCGGCTATACGCGTGTTACTTTGCATCGTTCGGACTTTTCATCGAGTCGCTGCACCATGCAAAAAAGATACATTCATATTCATACTATAAGTAGACCTCTATTACAGATTCGCTTCATCCATTTCGTTCTATCAATTTATTTATTCAGGAAATATTCTGCTGTTTTTAATGTAAATTATAATTTTGACGCAGGAAACATTATTTTTTCCTTTCAAGTACTTCCGAGACTGAAGATCTGGAAGGTTCCTCTACTTTGCATTCAAAGATTATAACTCCGCTATGAACTTTTCCAAAATTCATGAGCGAAGACAAAATTCAATTTGAATTTTGTATGTAATAAAATATAATTACACAAATCTTTATGCGATATGGGAATATTCGTCCTCGCTTTGTTCGTAATAAGATTATATACAACCGTGGAGGAGTGGAGGCGGTGGAAGAAGTTGGAATCAATTAAAAGAAGCCTTGTATATTCTCTTTTGAATCCAGGGACTTTAAAAAATTTGTCCAAATTTTATGGGACTCTATTCCAAGGTAATTTCGCTAATACTTAAATGAACTTCGATTCTCCCGTTAAAGAGGACCGTTACTTTTTAAAGCTTGGGCTTAAAAAGATGAAAAAGGTTCTAAAGCTCGTATCTTCTTGAGTACACTTGGACTGGAAAGCAATCGTTTAATTTTGTATTCTCTTAGGTAAACTGCCTTGAGCATTTTAAAGATATTTTCTTCTAGCGCGTATAACTCTGAAAGCTACACCTAGGGTATCTTTAGCTTCCGATGATATCGGGATTCTTTAATTATTGATTCCATCTATATACCGAACAACGAGGACGACGACATGGCGTTGCAACCCATGAGAGCTTCTGCTGTACGTAACTATATTGGAAAACAGTAAACCTTCAGGTTATTACTCTCTGTAGTTCTCGTGATAGCAAACCTGCGGTTATCGTCGTCTTCGGTTCTATTCGCAAACCAGGTGCTTTTATTAATGATAAAAAATATTTCTGTGAGATATTAAATTTCATATCCCTGTCTCGATTTCCTACATTGTCTATACCACTTCATTCTGGTCATAAGGTTTTATAATCTTTGATTAAATTTCAATGGAAGATTTCTCCAAGAAATGAGATTGTAACTTCCGTTCGAACCGTAAATTATTGTTCCTAGGATCGAGGATTTTCAAATGTGATCTCGTGGGAGAGTTAATTGCATGGAATATCTTTTGTTCGATACGAGAATCGTTGTGCGTCGAGTTTTCTCCTTGTATTTGATTTCAGAATATGATTTGTGGAGAAAAATGAATTAGGATCACAAACAGTGCGAAATTTTACATATTCTTAACATCCGTGCATAGCCCGAACGATCCCTTCGCAATTTGATAATTTTTTATGCTGATTTTGAACCCAAATTTGGACCATATTATTATATTTTCTCTACATCAAAGACAATGCAAAATAATATAAATAAGGAAACCTCAAAATTTTTCCATCGATTCGATCACAAGATACGAAATAAATCATTAAATTTACACTAAAAAACTGATAATGAATCACGAAGAGCGCATATAATGTGAATTGATCGAAGAAACGAATAGACCTATCAAGTAGTCTAATTCGCGTACATCGAGGAAAAGTCATAACACGCAAATTCTCACGTCTTGTCACTAACTAGCACGCATACCAGTTTATCCGACTACCTTCCACGATGCCAATCACTGTCAAATGTTGTAAACTTATACAGTACGTGACATGTTCTAAAATCTAAGTTCCTCCCTTCAACAAGAATATTTTCAGGATTATTAGATAATCCAAAACATAGTTGGTAGTATGGAAATCCCAATTATTGCCAGAAGGATTATTTTACCCCTAGAGGTGAGGTACGGTATCGCGATTTAATATTCTCCAAGTAAATCCAACGTGATACCTCATTAAATCCATTTTATCAAGTTAGGATAATGTTACATACGAGATGTCAATCTTTCTCTTGCTCTTGATAATACTCAACTTGTCTCTCTTGCCACTAGAAAGCTTATCAAGGTGTTTCGTGTTTACTGATCTTTCGATCAATTTGCTTTTGATCATACGATGACATGGATCATCCTGGCAGTATAAAACATGTTTCATGCGTATGAAATATGGATGCAATATTAAAAATTGAGTACAAAATTTGTGGATGAAAAAAACACCTTTGACAGGAAAATCCGATGAACTCGATGAGATAATCCCATTGAATTTTTATCGGTTTAATTAATAGCGAAACGGTTTGATATCGAAGTGGAGTTAACGAAAACGTATATGCACTGTTTAAAAAAAATTGGAATTTTTCGGTACCCAGAAACTGAAAAATTTCTGTTCATGACGAATTTTTCAGTTTACGTACAAGAAAATTTCTCCGTATGTTACATGAAATTTCATGTTTTTTTACTTCAATTTTCTAGTATAAATACAAGAATTTTTTGATACGTGTACTGGAATTTTCACGATTTGAATGTAATTTTTCAGTACAAATGTACAAGTTCATTGCTTCCGGTACGGTACTGGAAGTTTTCCGGAGTTTTTTTTACAGTGTGGTCATTAAACTTTCAATCATTTGAAATAAAATTATCCAAATCGAGGATCATTTTTTGTTATTATTAATCACGAACTTCTGTCAAGAAGAGATGTATTCAAGATTTTAATGAAATTGTTCAGGAAAAAATACACGAAACTGTATCGGAATATCTATTGATAGGAATTTCAATTCCCAGATTACACGCGGAAAGATCACTAATGAATTCTGAAAAAGAAACTCCTTCTGAACTGTTCTAAATTCAAAGAGATTTGCGAGTTCTTTCGAAACTCTTAGAGAAGTTCCAAAGAATTTCAAGAAAACTCGCCAATGTGTCGAGCCGAACACTTCACTGTGAAAAGAAAGGCTTAAGAAGATACCAGCGGCGTGGCAGCAGGCAAATCGTTTATGACAAACTACGGCCAAACGCTTCTGTTTACTGATGCCGCGAGAGACGAGAAAGCCGAGACAAGGCGAATGATCATAGCGAGAAACGAGACGAGATTGATTTCACGAGAAACAAAAATTGAGTTTGATTATCAATGATATTGAATGATATTTTGGCAATATCGCAAAACAAAATTTCGAAATGTTGAGACGAGACGAGACAAGACAACGTATTACAAAATCGAGACGAGAAACAGCTCATTCTCGCCTCGTTTTGCGGCATCACTACTTCTCTTTAATCAAAATATCGTTCCGTACAGCACTTTTCTGATTCAAGTAGAAGTGCTGTACAAAGCGATATGTTAATTAATACACGGAGAGAAAAAAATTGGCTGGCGCAGCAAATCGAGGTATTATATATAGAATAGCAAAATTTTTTGCTGACCTAGCTAAAAATTTGCAAGAACAGCAATCGTGTTAGCTAAGACAGCAATTTTTTAGCTGTGGCAGCTTTAGCTGTGGTTTGCTCCGCCAGCAAATTTTCAGTATTATATATAGAACAGCAAACAAATTTTGCTGGGATAGCAAACATTTTTTGCTGCCACAGCTAACGATTCGCTGTCGCAGCTAACAAGATTGCTGGAACAGCAAATAGTTTGCTGTCACAGCAAAAAATTTGCTGCTCTGGCAAAAGGAACCCAGCAAAAGTAGATTTCGCTGCCACAGCGAATTCCTTTTTCTCCGTGTATGACGTATTTGTCCATAGTTTGTTATAAACGATTTGGCTGCCGCCACACCCCTAGTGTCACCTTGAAAAGATACCAGCGATCCCCGCAGATGCAACCCGCCATACAAGCGTGTCGATTGAGTAAACATTTTCTCGGCAAGAATACTCTGAACTGAATTCATGAAGAAGTATCGAACTTTCAGGAATCAATCTTCAATCGCCTGAATTTTAAATTTCGAAGAAACATTTTTTTCTCAATCGGTACCACAAAAATTTTTTTCGAAATTCAAAATTTGGCCGATGTACCGCGATAGACGAAGGATTAAAGATTGATTCCTGGAAGTTTCATACTTCTTCGTGAATTCAGTTCAGAGTATTCTTGCCGAGAAAATGTTTACTAAGTCAGTACGCTTGTATGTTGGGTAGTATCCGCGGGGATCGCTGGTACCCCCTTAAATTCAGATCATTTCATGGTTGAATCTATGATGCGAACAAATTAAGTCGAACAATCACCGATGCGATGGAAAAAGCATTGTCTGAAATTAAGATGCAAACAGATTGAGACTTTTTTTTACAGTGTTGTCCCTAACAGCAAAATGTGTCTGGAACGTTTTCTGAACGTTCAAAAAACCTCCCCCATGTTTTATCAATCATTCAACGTTTCAGTGACACGTAGTGCTGTCTGAGGTTGGACTCTTTAACCCCATTAATAAAAACTGAATGAAAATCCGGATGACAACTGGATACTGTATCCAGGTCTTTCCGGATGCAAATACGTCCGTTTCCGTAGGCCTCCCTTACTCGATTTTATCTGAATGATCCCATATTGGTTTGGAATCTGGATGTTCTTTGGAATTCCGAACGAAATTCGGATAGAATACATTTGGTCCCTTATCTGGATTTCATCAGGAATTACGATCAATAAGCGGTCCCAAAACCCGCATAGGATTCGGATAGAATCAGATATATAGAGAATCGCCGCAAAGGGAAACAGTATTCGCGCTCGAATACTGTCTATCCAGGTTTCCATTCGGATCTTATCCAGTTTCTCTATCTGGGTTTTTACCAAGGAGTAAATTTTATCCCTGCTACAAATACTAAACAGAACCGAACAAAAAATTGTTGTTAGCCTCTGAACAGTTCGCTGGTAAAAATAACCGGATAGGAAACCGGATGAAACCCGGATGATAATCATGATGGTAATCCAACTCCAACCCGGATGAAATTTCCGGGATTCCATCTGGGTGTATCCGGGCGCGTGTACAGGTTTTGCGGTGATTCTTTATCCGGTTCCATCCAGATCTTATTCGGGTTTTGGGACAAGATATTTTTTAGAATCCCAAATAAAACCCGAACAAGGAGACGAATGAATTCTATCCAAATTTCGTGTGGGATTCCGAAGAATATTCAGTGTCAAAATCCGGATAGGGTCCGGATGAAACCGGATAAAGAATCACCGCGAAACCCGTATACGCGCCTGCATACACCCGGACGGAATCCTGGTGATTTCATCCGGGTTTGAGCCGGGTTCTCATCCGGTTTGTTTACTAGGGTTTCTTCGACGTGAAATCCGAGCAGAAAATGACCAATTTTCCACCCGGTTTTATACGGAATTATCGAATTGGAACATATTGTCGAAACCTAGCAGCAGAATTTCCGACAATTTTAACCTGAATATCATTCAATCCGTGAATTCCAACCATAACAGTTTCTGCTCGCATTTGACGTCAAAGGAACCGTTCAAAACCTTACAACAATCCTTTGTCCGATTCTGCCTGCAATTTTTAGAAGAGTTATTTGAATTCTAAACGAATTCGGAAGGAGTTCTTGTTCCATCATTCATAAGTACTTTTTATGTGTTATCTGCATGAAATTTTCGTTTCTCTCAGCTCTAGTGAGAAATTTCGCTCAACAGGACTGGTGCAGTCGTGTTGCGTCTTTTGCGGTACTGTTGCGGACGTGATGCATCCGCAATACGTCTGAAACAGTACCGCACAAAAACTCAAGTCCCGTTTAGTGAACCAAAATTAACATTTTTTCATGAATTCACAAAAAAACATTGCATAAGACTTTCTTCAGATATTCATTAAGTATTTCTCAAAACTTGCGTTCAACTTTTGCGTAATTCAATTCATGTTTTCAAAATATTTCGTGAGAATGTTGTTAAAGTTAAAGGAATTTTTCGATAATTTCCATAAACATCCAATCAAATCGTTGAAAAAATTGTCAGAACATTTTAACAATTCTAATCAGTATCAAAATCGGTTTCCGTATTGGAATATTGCGCCAGAAAATTCCTGCAAAACCATGAACAATCTTTCAGAAACATCACATTTTGTCTACAAAAATGTTAAAAACTCTGACAAACTCTGAGAATTCTTGAAATTCTCATGAAAAATCCAATAAACTTGGAACACTCTGTACAGAATTTTTACAGAACTTTTGCATCAGTTTTGGAAGTTCTTTCATTTTTTTCAGACGAATGAGAACGGAATTGCAATCTGTAAGAAATCTGACGAAACTCTGATAAATAGTTAACATTTTTTTGACCATTGAGAAAAAAGAGGGCAAAGCCCTCTGGTTCACATATAATATTTGCGTATATAATATGAATTTATTGATAGGATTTCAAAATTTTTCAATGATCAGAAAAATGTCAACAATTTATTGAAGTTTTAGCAAAATTTTTCAGAACATAATTTTGTTCCTATTTGCCTAAAAAGGAAATCCTATTTAAAAATCCCATTGAACTGATTGATTCCCATTGATTTTGATGCGGAAACACAATTCAAACCCATTCATTTTATTTTTTGTATCGCTTTGAATTGTGTTTCTGCATCGAAATCAATATGAATCAATTGGTTCAATCAGAATTCAATCGGTTTTTTTTTACCAGGGAATGAAAATACTAAAAAAAGTCTGCACAAAATGTCCCAAATTTATTAGATTTTTCATGAAAATTCCAAAAATTCTCAGAGTTTGTCAAAGAAAATGCGATGTTTTTCATAGATTATTCATGATCTTGTAAAAATTTCTCAGCAAAATATTTCCGTACGGATACTGAAATTAAGTATTCTACACCATCTGTAACGTCGAGACAGTTGATACATTTTCACGGTTTTGAAAAGCGCGCCTAAACAAAGCTGACAGACATGCGTGCTGCTACCAACTATTACAAAAACATAAATGGCTGGCACAATGTTGACATTCGAGTAATTTATGATCGGATCCTGACAAACATTCGTATAATAATGAATCATAATAAACAAAATATTATATTCAAAATATTGAGATCAATAACTGAAAAAACTTGTAACTAAGGAATAAATTCTCAATTCCTCTACAGTTAAAAAAATTGGACAGTAACTGAAGTGAGTGGAATTCTTATGCTTTTGTTTTCATCACTTTCAAAGAAATTTCCAGAATTTGATGAATTTACGTTACTAACCTGAACAGTATTTATCTCTACGTAATCACAATCATTTTTTATGGCGTCATTCCTGATTTCTAATACAATGTTTATGAGAATTATTAAATGAAAGTTGCACGGTTAGAAATTACTTAACCTATATTCTTATCATTTTACCGCTCATTTGTTTATGTATTGTTTGGTCTTACAACAATCGACTATTATCACTGATTCATAACTTTTGTTTATATTTTATTCCATGACAACAAAGTCTGCTAACTACTGGCTTTGAAATTTTTCAAAATTATGTATTTTTTTAATATTTTGTTGATAATAATATAAGTGTTGAATGAATATTATTCGATTTGTCATGTTACAATAATTGGATATTAATTCATTCCAGTCACAATGCCTAGCGTAAAAGATGAATCCGAAGCTGAAGGAGAAGAAATGTCACACGACAGTAATGAAAGCAACCAGAGTTCAGCGTCTTGCGATAGTAGTGCAAGCGATAGCGATGATTCTTCCGAAATGGATGAAGATGAATGTGAGAGGCGTCGGAACGAATGTATGGAAAATTTAGTAGATTTAGAAAGACAATTCTCCTTGCTCAAAGAACAGTAAGTCCTCTTTTTACTTCTCTCATTTGTCATATATATTTGAACAAAGACCGAACTTGAATAAAACTCATTCATAATTTCATATCTGGGACTCGCAAGTGGTCTTTCACAGCACACTGAATTGAGATACAACCATCTGAAAAATTTGAGAACAGTTAAAAATTCCACTCAAAAAAAACATGTTTTGTAAGAATCACTTCTGCCAGTGACACATATATTGAAATTATAATAGAATAATTTCAATTTTCATAGACTCTATCGTGAAAGGATAACCCAAGTGGATACCAAATTAGGCGAGGTACGAGTTGGAAAATCAGAAGAATACTTAATACCGTTGGAACGTTTAAAAGAGAACATGAAAACAAAAACAGAAGTAGCTGGAATACTTAAACAATACAGACTGCAAAATATTCAAAATAAGTTCCTTGCGGAAGAACAAGCAGCCTTACAAAATTTTGAAAGTGAAAAAGAATTAATTTGGGATAGTATTCATAATGATCTCCAAGATAAAATTCGAAGACTGGAAGAAGACAGAAATAATGTAGATATTCATGCAGATTTATGGTTCAATTCGACCGGAAAAAGACGAAGAAATCATACTGAAAGGAGACGAGCGGTATCCGTTGCTGGACCATATATAGTTTATATGCTCAACGATGCGGATATATTAGAGGATTGGGCATTGATCAAGAAAAGCTTAAGTAGTAGAAAAACTGAAATAATTTGATCTTTATAAACGTTAGTTACAACTTATTCAAATTGAAATGTGTAAATATTTTTGTTGAATTTTCAACTATTCATTTTTCATTGTATTGCATCATTTTAACCCTTAGTGAATATTTATTTAATTTTAAAATCAGTAATTTTAATCGAATTTATAAGTGAAGAATGTAATTCTCAATACATTCAATTCAATACAATTCAAGTATATAAATAAATTAATTTATTGGTATAAAATACCTTATAAATTTTTAGCGAGATACAAAACTCGCGTACGTGTAATTATGTTTACCTTTTTTTATCTATTTATAGTCGTGTATTTTATAAGAATAGAACTTAATCATAATTTTTATGAAATTTTATAAATTGAATTGATAGTTATATTCTAATGAGAATCGAAATATGTACAGTATAATACACTATTGCAGTATATTGCATATGTTTAAATGAACCTGGAAGTCATCTTGAAGATTTGTTGCATGGTTTCAAATTGAATTACATCAAACCCATAATTATGTTGAATCACGTGTGAACCCGAATAGAAAAATTGGAAATGATGCGTGGAGGTTGTTCACAGGGATGCCGATTCTTTTGTATAGAAAAAATATTTCATTTTCTATGGATTGTATAAAATATGGATAAAAATTTGATATATTCTGTATAAAAAAAGAATCTATTCATTTGAGAATCAGCATCACTAGTTGTTCACCCCGCAAAAACCAGACATTGTAAATGGATTTCAACCTGGAAAAAATCGAATACAAATTCATTATTCTGAACATATACCGAGTTCTGAATTATTTAAAACAAAACCACAGGTAAAGTATAAAGTTCCGTATAATTTATATACAATTCATGTACAATCCGTTAGTTTGAAGGATAAATGGAACGGTTATTTTATCCTGCTAAATCCAAGACTACATCCTTGAATTTTATGTTCGTGATACAAGGGCTGAAAAATCCAATATCTGCATTGTATCTTTCCAGGAACGTGGCGGATGAATGAAAAATGTGAATTGAATTGTACACAATAATGTATACAATTATTATATCATACTCTAAAACTGGATACACGGAGAATTAACTTAGACAGTGGAAAAAAGCTTGGATAATAGTGATTTCATTGCATGAGTTATTACCAATATTCTTTTGAATGTAAAAATGGTATTAAGAACGGATTAAGTTCTTTATGTAGAACGAAAAGTAATTGAAACCGATATGAATCAATTTAATTCAGATTCAAATTCCTGATAAACAAATTGAAGATGATAAAAAATCATTAGAAACCTTGAAATTATTTAAACATATTATAATAATAAGGATGAATAGGATTGCACTGCAAATAAAATTTTCCTGATTGAAAAAGGGAAAGAGAAGACTTATGAAAATTTGTATCGTATTCCATTAGATTTAATTAAGATTGAAAAGTAAAATAAACAAAAATTTCTAATACAAAATTCAAATTCATTCACGATTTACTGAGATTACTGCCTGTTTGACAAAATTTCTACCAGAATGATAAATGCACACGAGTTTATCGATTTAATTCGTTGCTTGGTAACATATTGAGTAATTTTCAAAAGATTCTAAGGGAAAATACATTATGTAACTTGAAATAACACAAACATCTTGAAACTTTAAACAACAAAATACAGTTTCTTACAAACACACGTAAGTAATCTAAATATGCCCAACAATTATTTATTTCAATTTCCGATAATTCTTTACTTATGAATTCCTTTCGAACTCACGCGATTACGAAAATATGCACAATATACCTTAATATTCAATAGTAAAACCAAACTTCCTGATATTTCCAAAGCAACACGCTTGAATCTTTCAACAGATTGGCAGTATTTTCTCACTACATATTTGAATTGTCTTTTGATATTCAGTTATTAAATTTTGATTATTGAACTATCTATATCGAGTAACTAGGAATCATGATACAATAACAAATTTTCAATGTCTACATCTTTAGTTCCATATCACATAAATTTATAAATACTTTATAACAATGGCACAATGCGATAATTTTTTTTGCATGGTTATTGCTTAGTCACTTAGATGGTTTTAAAAAATAAAAGAAAATAATAAATTTGTAGAATCCTGATATATGGCAACACAAGGAAAAAGTAAGAAGAAAGGTGGTGGGAGGAAAAGTAATGGAAAAAATGATGGCAAAGGAAATGGAGATGCAAAAAATAAAAGCACAAAGAAGATCCGAAAAAGTGGCGGGAAGTCTAGATTCGCTATGGACATCTTCAATGAAGAATTGATCGAAAATGCTTATTATACTTGTCACAATATAATGGACGTACTCAAATGTAGAGGATTTCCTTGGCCGCAAGCTCAAAAGAAAAAAAAGAAAAAAGGACGAAAATGAATTCTTATAAAACTGCAATAATTATTATTCGTTACAAGTTAACTCTCACAAATATTCAAGAAACATAAAATTACGTTTTACGCTGAAAAAAAATAAACTAGAAATCAAGTATCGCATGAATAAAATAACAAAAACATCAAACATGGTTGTCACTGGAATGAAAAGAAGTTTCCTTTTCGAACTTTGAACATAAACTTGAATAAAGTAACATACATTTTGGCACGACGGTGTTGAAAGGAAATTCAATTCTCTTTCTCTTGCATCCTAACGACGTATTTACAATACTCCGTGGTATCATATTCGGTGTGAGGAATCATAAAAGGCCCGTTGAAGACACAGTGCACTGTCACTGTTGCGCTGTACGTCAAATTAGGCAACAACTATGGAATACAAAATTTAGTATTATAAAATTAATAAAAGGATTAACGAAGAACAGATTTTTCAATTTTTTAAATAGCTTGAGGTACATCACTTTCAAAATTTCAGAATTTTATCGATTCCAATGATATCTAGTTATTATAGCCACAGAGTAGACATCAAATTTTATAACATTCTCTGCGTTGCAAAACCCGAAAATTAGGATGATTTAGAAAAAATTAATTCTGAAGGACCGAGGGAAATGATGAAAAACCGTTTGAACATATATTTGTATGGATATTAATGAAGCTGTGTACCGAATTTAATGAAAAACTATTCATAACTAGGTAAGTTATGAGAAATATTGTAAAGAACCTTAGAATTCAACGATGTACACGATTTCTGGATATCTAATGAACTATTATTATCCACATTTTGATTAACTATGAGAAACAATTGTGTCATTTGTTATCGAAAAATTGAAACGAAAATTCAAAAACTTTTTCACTAAAATACAATAAAAAGAGAAGAGCTCAGGTTAGTCTCGTAGAAAAAACTCGTTTTGTTCCTCCCAAAACCACCAGGTCGCCAAAATCAAGTCCACCATACGTTGCACCCCTTACATTCAGAATGAACTCTCAAATCCTTCATGAATACTTAATACTTTTTCATAAAATTTCGTGCACAGCTTTATTGATGCACATAAAAATTAATGTTTAAACAGTTTTTCAATCATTCCACTTACTCAGCATTAGTTTCTTTAAAAAAGTTCACCGATGAGAAATGAACACGAGAAAGTTGAAATTATAGATACTAACTTTTGGTGTGAGTAGAAAATACTGAGAACCTCCAGGTTGTCCGGTAATTTTAACAAGAAGTTCGAATACTCGTCTTTCGTTCACTGCATCCATTCCCTGAGATTGATAGATACATTAGAATCTAAATATCTTTAATGATACTACTTTGTGATACATTATAAACTGACTTGATTAATTTCATCGACACAGCGGAAAGGTACCCTCGATAATTCTTGTAAAGAGATCATATAAATAGCTGTCGTAACCGCTCTCTCGCCTCCACTTTGATGATGTCTCGTTAATACTTGCAGTTCATCTGTATCTCTGAATTTCACTCGGATTTTTATACCATACTGATCAAAATCCATCTGCAAATTCGATAAGAAATTTGATACATTTTTCATGTATTTTTTTCATTTCAACTCAAACCAATGTGACTCACGATATTATCGCCATGAGATAAAACAACTTCTCCAGCACACTTCAAGTCTGCAAAGTGTTTGCTAAAGTTAGCATTTATTCTATCGATGAGCGCCTGTAGAGGAGTTAACCATCGCGCTCGCAATTCATCAGTCGTCGATCCAATATTTTCCAACTCTGTTGTTTTATGATCTATGTGTTTCCTCAATTCGTTGATAGTTTCTTCACACTTTTCGTACTCGCGTAAAATCTGAGTATTAAACATGTTGAATTGAAATTAAGTTTTGGAAAAGAACACAATAATAAATAACGATAAATGTAATTTACATTTTCAGCATCTACATTTTTGCCCATACAGAAAACTTTGGCTTGAGCGGTAGCTAGTTCTTGATTTATTTCTTCTATCGTACTGGGTAGTTTAGCGAAAGCCGCATTGATAGGTTTGAATTTCTCATCCGTAGGACTGACACCATCTGTCAGCTGCAGAGCTTCGTTAAATAACTTCTTACCCTCTGCGTTCAACGGTTTCAATTCTTCGTCCAACTTCTTAAACGTTTTTTCAGCGTTTTCGAAATTTTCTTTGAGTTCCGCACAATCATTCTCTTTCGACATTAAAGAATGCTGTCGCAATTTCAAAACGAATTTGATTTCTTCGCATCCAATTACAGCTTTGAAATACTCTTCCAATACAGCATTATATTCGGAGTATACTTTCATTTGTTTACGAACGATATCCTGCAACAGTTGTTATTTGAATAAATTCTGTAAATACAAATGGATAAATAAAATCAAATAACAACAGAGAGAAGAATAAAGCACATTAAGACTTTACGTCTCACACCTTACCCTAATTTTATTGTTGCAAGTCGTATTGATCTCTTCTACGCTATTTCTGTCATTTTTTAACGACAAAAGATTTTTTTCAGCTACAGAAAGTCGATGTTTCAAAGTTTGCATTGCTTGTAAATTTGTTTGGCATAGATTCTTTTTGGCACGATACTCCTCCAATTCTCTATCTTCTGCTTTCAACTTTTCTTCAGTATTTTTTATTTGGAGTAGAATATTATTTCGCTTTTCTTGATAATCCTTTATGCTAAAATTAATATAATTGTGCATAATGATATATATTCTCTATTCGGCAATCAAATGAATGTAATCGAATATGCTTATATGTTCACCTGTCATTAATCAAGTACTGTTTTTTCTTATCTTCAACAATCGATAAAGTTCCAGTACGTCCTACCGTTGAAATTCTGACAGACTTTGCTCCAGTGTACTTGGATACACTAACATTGTAAAAATTATTTTCTGAAAAAAACCAACAATGTAATTTCGTATGACTTGACGAGCTTTTTGTTTGGCATGAATGTCTGAAAATTACCACTAAAGTAACAATTTAAATTGTTAGGCACACGATCTACGTTATCTTCAACAGCACTGGTTCCCACAGGTATATTATGTAACCTGTACATCGATATTAAATATTTTTTTATCGTCATAGGTGCATCAAACAAAGATATCAAATAATGTTGAAATCCGTATTTTTTGATATCTTCTATAGGTATGTATGGTTCCATGTTTACATTTTTATTAGGATCAGAATGTACTGCGTTGACTTGTAATTTCTGCTCATCTCGCATATAACGAAGGAGTAAATTCATATCTTGCTTATTTTCGCATACAAATGCAATCAAATCACGCAAAGACAGTATGTTCTCCAAATATTTTGTGTATGCAGGATCTTTAACGTTGATACTGAGCAACATTGGCTCGTGTACGGGTGCAGAAAATTTGTCTTTGTTCTGTCTCAACCACATCACACCTTTATACGCATCATAGCTTCGTTGTTTCAATACTTCTAATCTCCTCTCTTGAATATCATTCGATTGTAATTGTTGTTGCAGAGCTAAAAATCGAAGTAGTTCGTAATTTATATTAGATCAATTTGGCGTTAATCTAAAATAACTTACACTTGATTGACTGGTCACAGTGATTCTCTTGCTGTCTGCAGAAATTAATTTGAGTTTTTAAAGTTGCTACGGCATTTCTTCGCTGTTCTATATTTTGATAAATTTCTGCTTCTCTTTTTGTTAAAGATTCCTCTGTGCCCACTTCTTTGATCATCAGAGTCATATCATTGTCAAGTTTGTTTTTATTTTGCTGCGCTGTATTTATTTCTTGGTCTCGAGTTTGTTCAGCGAGAAGTTTAGCTTTTCGAGTATTTTCTATTTCTTTAATATTACCCTCACAGTGCATTGCAAAATTGATGTATTCCCTAAATTTCGTGGTCTTCGATGAAATCTGTTTGTTCTGAAGGCACATGAAATTTATAAAAATTATTATATGAAATTGATAATCTGGTAAACAAATAATCATGAACTTACATGATTATCCACTGACTTTTTAAGCAACTGAATGTCATCCTTCATCTTTTTGATAACATTGTTCACAGGAATGAGTTTCTCGTGTAAAGTTTTCATGTCCTTAGCTGCTTTATCTCTGATCTTTTTTGCCTTTAAATATAATTAGAAAAATTCATAAGATTCAACAAAAACTAAAATTCTAAACTGCATTCAACGTGTATTTATTATGAAGTGTACAGAGAAAAAATATTAAATGAATGAAATGAAAAGCACTTCCAAAGTGGATTAGAATATGAACACACGTCTCTTACAACGTTTATGAGATAAAAATCATCAATTCTCACCTGCAAATAATATTTGCGAGCTTCATCGTACTTCATCCATGCTTTTTTTTGGTTTAAAGTATCAATTTTTTTCTTAATCCTCTTTCTTTCCTTAATACTGCTCACTGTTTCTTTCAAATTTTCATACTTTTGAAGCTTAGCTTCTAACAAACGACTTTTATTTGCTATATCAATTTCCAACTGTTTATGATGAGTTCGATAATTCTTTAGCTTGGAATGGTATTCTACGAGTGCAGGATCTCCTACAGATCTTTGTGTATTTTCCAATAACTCTTGGGCATTCATTTTGGAAAAATCTTGAACTTTGTCTTGAGGAAGGAATTGACAAAGATTATCCATCTACGAAAGAAGATTATCACAAGGAGTACTTGGAAATATATATCTTATAGAATCAAGAATAAAAAATGTATATACTTGAATGTTGAACTTTTTGGTCAATTCTTGAATCTGTTTTATGTTTACAACTTCTTTGTTGAGCATCCAAGTGGATTTATTCTCTTTGGTGAATATTCTTGTGATAGTAACAGTTTTATTCTTGTTTTCCATCAATTTAATCTCAATTTTTGCTGTGTCGCATCCTGATTTCACATAATCTTTGACACTGGTAGCACGTCCTATAATCTGTGGTTTACCTCCTAATCCAAGCACAATTGCACAAACAACAGTTGATTTACCAGTCCCGTTTGGGCCAATGATAAGATTCAAATGTCTTCCTGGTTTGATTGTAACCTTATCATAAGTTCTGCAATAAAGTATTCCATCCAAATTTGGTGCAAACAAAATCTATATTTATGAAATATCTTCAAAAAAAGTAGAAATTTAAATGAGCGCACACACATCAGCATAGAATTAGATACAAAATCTTCTCTTATACAGTAGGCCCTCGCTATAAGCATAGCCTGTGTCCTTGGTCCACTTGGTATACAATCTTATTTGAAAAAAAAACACATACAGTTTATAGTGATGCTTATAACAAAAGCCTAATGTACTTGGCTATGTCATGTTTGAACTTGCGCTCATGCTTATAAAAGTTTGTGCTCGCAAGAACACTGACCAAGCATTTTCAATATAAAATTTAAAACATGCTTCTGAGCGTGAATCCAGATCGAATAGTATTTTCTCTGGAGATTTTGTATGTTGCAGGAATTTGAATCGTTTATTGAAACGAATTAGTAATCGAACACCGAAATGGGCTGTTATGGATCCAAAATCTTGTAGTGTATTCTTTGAACAATACTTTCAGTTCCAAGGAGGTAATTTGAGACAACAAATTTAGATCATTCATAAGATTTTGAAAGTTTGAATTCTCAATTCAAACGATTCAAACTTCAAGAACATGATTTTATAATACGACTATAGATAAAACCAAGTTTCGCTTTTAATTGAGTATTATATCACGATATTTGAATATAATTAACAAATAAAACGTGATTCAAGAAGGATAAATAAATAAATACAATATACATATATTCAAATCTTCATAAAGATGAGAACGTATACAGTGAGGGTTGTGCAAGTAATTTACTTCCTGTCATCTACATAGTATTTTTCATGCAAAATACAGGGAAAATACTGTAATTTACGGTGATCTACGTATTCTACATGTGTATATTACACTGTGAACGACTGTAAGAAACCTTTGATGACAGGTCAATTACCAAACCTATATGCAGTTGAAAAAATATATCAAATATCAACTTACACAAAATTTTCAAGATAAATATGGGAAATGACTCCCGCTTCAATGGGGGTTCTATCCATGATAATTCCTCGTACTGATATCAATCAATCAATCAATTACAAAAAGTAAAATGAAATCTCAACATCAGTTTTTTTGAATTCATTCGTAACCTCAAACGTTATTTCTTATACGAGTCAACAGTTTCCAAAAAAACTTTCCTCACGATGATACAGTAAAAATTCGAAGAGTAGAAAAATGAATAAATATTTGCAATATACCACATCGATATTTCAATACTTCCAAAATCATGTCATTATGTATTAAAGGAGACAAAAACAATGGAGAAGTGAATAATAAAGCCGCTCGTACGTTTACTGCAAGGTTGGGTTAGGTTAGGTCACGTGAGTGATTTCTAAAGAATTTAATTTACGCGCCAAAAACATAGCATGTTCTTTTTTTACATTGTAAACGACGCCACATGCGCAGCATACCGCGGGAAATACGAATTACCTTTCAAGGTATTGATAGGTTTCAACCCCAACGTACAATCTTCCGTTTCCATGTATATTCATTTCAGTATATGCAAATATTTATACAATGTGCTCTCCGAATAGTGACCCTCACTCTATCGAGGTTACCCAGACAGTACGCAAGAATCCCAATTGAATTGTGAAAAAAGAACTCTTGAAGAACTCTTTCAGAATAAGGAGTGTTCTTTAAAGAGTTTGAAAAGAACTCGATTCGTCAAACATTTCAATGGGTAAATCCTCGATTGAATCCTACATATAACGAGTTCCAATTAAGTGCTATCTATTTTGAATCGGTTTCTATCGGATCCTATGGAATTTTTTAACCAGGGTGAAAAAGAATTCTTCGTGTGTTATCAGGGTTATTTTGTTAGGTACATAGGTATGATCAGATTCTTTCAATAGAATCACAGTTGGCTGAAGAAAAAGCAGAAACAAAACAGATGTACCATAAATCTCTATGTTAGGTCCCAAGTAGCAGAAGAGGTTAGAAATGCTGAGAGTGTGTTTGGAAAATCCTACGAACATGTGTTGAACCTCCAAATGAGACTGTTTCGAATAATTATGTGCTATGCACCTCCATAGAATATCTTAACGAATTTATCCAAAATAGTCTCATTCGCACATCCCTTTCACATTCATAGAGTCACCATAGCATATTTGAGAAGTTCTTGTGCTACTTGGGGTACCACAACTATCAATTCGATTATTTGGTCTCGTAAGTAAATAAGAGAAAAGCAGAAGCCCAGAGGATATACTCAAGATTCTTGCAGCACACGCACTTCACAGATCCACTGAAAAATGGGTAAGCAGTCAACTCGACAGGAATTAAGCAGGTACGACAATATTTCGATTATAAAAATTGTTCTAGAATAACTAATAAGTCAACCAGACTAACGTGATCCCAGATAACACAGGAAATTCTTGAAGAGTTCCTGAAGAACTCGGTATTTGTAAAAAGCATTCATCAAGAATTCTGAAGTAATCGACAAGTGTTGTTATTCTCAATTACCCTAAGAAGTCGTTACCCTGCTAAAAATTTCCCATAGAAAACGATACAATTTTTCCTATCGGTTTCAATGTGGTTTCTGAAACTGGAATTCCCGATGCTGTATCGTGGATTTACGATAGAATTTTATCGATTCTTATCGTATTCTATAGGATTGAGGATATACGTATCTGGTTTTATCGTGAAATTCCCATAGAAAAAGTATTAATTATTTGAAAAAATATAAACTGTTTCCTTTTAAATAAATGGTACATCTTCTATAGGAATTTCACGATAAAACCAGATACGTACCTCTTAAATTCTATAGAATACGATAAGAATCGATAAAATTCTATCGGAAATCCACGATACAGCATCGGGAATTCCAGTTTCAGAAACCACATTGAAACCGATAGGAAAACTTTTATCGTTTTCTATGGGAAAGTTTTAGCAGGGTAATGTCCTGTTGATAGAACTCTTGTTGAGCTCGGTCCATTAATTGACAGAAGTCGTTACGAACTCTTGACGTGAATGATTAAAGAACTTTCACGAAACTCATGTGTTTATCAAATCTAAAAATCATTCTAACATATTATGTGTATATGGATAATTATTCAATGATTGATTAATCTGCCCTGGTTGAAAGAATCCATTGATTCTGACCAATTCTCATTAAATTACAATTAAACATGGACAATGTTCTGACCAAATCTCACCGGCGATTTTTCAATGAGATTTGGTCAGAACTTTCATGTGAACCTCGTTGAATCTAGCCAAATCTCACTAAATTACGATCAAACTTGGACAATGTTCTGACCAAATCTCATTGAATTTCATTTGTCAGATCCAATGGATTCTTTTAACCAGGGTGATCTCCTACGTTCATCAAGCTTTTATTTATCGGACGATGATTCAATTAATAGGAAATATTGAAGTTCAGGCACTTTTTAAACATATAACCTACAAAATTGATCATACCAAATCAATCATTGAAACTTTTAGTATCGATGGATGTCAAAATGTTTGTAATTTACACGGGTGAAAAACAAAATACATATGTATGGACTCGAACCAACCATCATCACTTGATCATTCTTACTAAACGCTTTTTCACAATCATAGAAATCTACGGGAATTCAACATGTACATTGAATTCGTAGGAAGTTCTTCTTTAGCAGGGACAGAATTTCATAAAAGTTCTAACAAGCGCACATTAAAGAGTCCTTTAAGTGTTCTTTCAATACTCTTATAGAACACCCAAGGGATTTATTATAGAGCTGTCAAATAATTCTTTTAGAATTCAAAGAACTCTTTGATAACTCGTCAAGAGTTCGGGAAAATAATTCTTCCAGAATTGAGTTCAAGAACTCTTTTGGAACGGCTCACGAATTATTGTGTTATCTGGGATTGGAGATGATATGTTCTCTCCAAAAGTGCCTTTTCTCCAGTTGTTTGCAGAATATTGCAGACTATTCCATGTGCAAGATTCCAATTGGAGGATTCTCAGAATATTTGTAATCATACGCATGCCTACCGTGGGTGCCGTGGGTGCACTGGCACCCACAATTCAGAGTCCAATGTCTAATTTTTGATATCTAATATCTAATATCTAATATCTAATGTCTGATGTCTATTTCTGTCCACTACAATATTATCCATAAAAAACAATATCGCGTAGAGAATGTAAATTCAACAAAACAAAAGGTAACTGACCCCTGAGTGGGAAATTTTCAAAATTATATATAATCCGAGTATAGTTCAATATAATTTATATATAAATTATATATAATTCCGAAAAATTCTACACTGCGCATCCATAATTGGGCTTTCCTGGGCCCACCTATGTTTCTAATGGAATATTATATGCGCTGTCTAAATTTGAAACAGTTAAATTCGACTGATTGCAGTGGAAAGTCGACCACTGCGAATCAGTGCATATACAATGCACAATCTGTCAATATTAACTGATCTTTGCAGTGAAATATCACTGATTCAATTGGTCAGGAAAACTTCCAACTGCATAACTAGTGACTATTCACTGATATTTCACTGATTCCATTCAGTGGTTGACTTTCAACTGCAGAAACATTGAGATTCTACTGAATTGAATTAGGAGAGCGCAATATCCATGGAATCTGGTAGAAATATTTCATCCAGAATGTTCCGAGTGACGCATTGTGATATTCTGACAATATTATATAAATACTTTGTGTGTTATATTGAAACAAATGCAATGTTTTCGGTCGCGCGAATTACGGCACTGCCCAACACATCACTTAACCCCCCCCCCCCCCCCCAAGTAGGAATTTTGATATGGAAAACATCAGGTCCAAATCAGGCATGCCTGATTTCTGTTCAGGGCCTGACTTGAGTATCTGATAAGGCCCTGACGAAAATGTAACGCAGGGAAAAGACAAGGTCCTGATCAGGGAAACCAAACGTTTCCCAATCAGGATCTGATCAGGGTACTAATTGAATTTCCAATCAGGACCTGATCCGGGTGGTAGCGGAATTCCCAATCACGAACTCATCTAAGCTGTATTCTAACATTCAATTTAATTTTCATGAAATTCACTATTCATGAAATGTTTTGAAACTCCCCCAACAGAAGGAATTCTACTGATGATCCAAATAGACCTCAGTTGAACATTTGAAAAAGACAGGTAAATTTCTAATGAGTCGTGTGAGAATTCTGAATAGTTTGATACATTCATCGTTCTGAATTGATTAGGTCCTGATTCGGCTGTCTTGTCGGTTATCACATGATTGAAATACGGATGAGCGAAGGCAATCCTGATCAGGTCCTGATCAAGATATCTTGACAGTTGCCTCACAATTCAAATACGGATGAGTCAAGGCAATCCCGATCAGGTTCTGATAGGAATACCATGTCTGAGTTACTGAAAGGGAAAATCTAACTGGGACCTGTCAACAACCTTGCGCTACATTGTTGTAAGGTCCTAAACAGGATGCCATGTCAGGACCTGATAAGGTAATTAAAAGTTTTCCTCAATTAGGAGTTCCCTATCGCAGCCTTACGAGGGCCATGCTTTTAATAGGGAATTCCCTGTGAAATTTCTACTAGGGCCAGCCAGAAAAATTAAGGCAGTGCTTCTAGCAGCTTCGCTACCATCCACTTACACATTCAAAAGCGTCTTGTACTACTTGGTAGCACTCCCTGGTAATACTGGTAGCACTAAGGTAGTGCTACGTTATAGTTTGCATTATATATATGCTATGGTAATAAGCAGTGGCAAAATCTTGGGAAAGCTGCTACGCTGCTACTGTGGCACTGCTAGTAGCATAAACGCAAATTTAGCAGCGCTTTGCTGGCGGGGTCTCGTACGGTATAATGAGTGGAGTAGGGATAAAACTTGCTTCAATCGAGGATTCCTCAATCGAGGTTCCACTGTACTTTTTTCCCGTGTAGAAGACATCTTTTAGATGGTTCCCAGATATGTTTTAGATACGTACAAGACAGCTTTAAGATGTCTCAAGATATGTTTTTCATTCTTTAAAGATACGTGTTGGATTTTTTCAAGGTACGTTTTGAATATCTTCAAGATATATTTCAAATGTCTTTTTGAAATCATTAGGACATCCCAGACAGCACAAATGGATCGCTGATGAGTTCTGAAAAAGAAACACGGCGTGACTTTTGCCCTTCTTACTTGGACAATTATTGAGGTGTGTAACAGATATCATTCAGAAACTCTTTCAAAATGTCTTTTAGACTATGCTGATTCGACATCCAAAAGATGTCTTTCGGAAATACCTTGAAGACATGTTTCCAATATTTTCTGGAGATGCCTAAAAGATATCATGCCGATGTATTTTGAAGATATCTCTTTTGTGATGTCGTTTAGATACCTAAGAGACATCTTTTCGATGTATCTAAAACATGTCTTCCTAAAGATATCTTGCAGACATCTTCGAGACCTGCGGTGTTTGTTGGGTTAACTGCATTGAAATTTGTTGAAATTCATCTTTTCTTGTTTATTTTTCATGAGAAAAGAGTCTAATTCCCCATGTAAAAATTTAGCGATTCCGCCAATGTTGACCACGGGCAATGGCATGTACCAGGCGTGACAACCAAGCGTAAAGGATTTATATTGGGCGTATGTTGATTGACAATACAGATAATATCGTGCCTGCGTCGGCGATACAAAGATGAAAAATGATAAAACGGAGTTGGTGCAAGTTTGTACCAGCATTGGTTCAAATATTTTGTGTCGGTCAATCATAGCAGAACCATTGAATCCAGCCTGCGACAACATTGACGACCTTTCACTACCCTTGCTCCAGGCGTCACAACTGAGGATCGTTAATTATTGGAACGATGTTATCATTTCAGTCCCCAGTCAGGCTTTCTCCCAAAGCTTCGCCAATGCTCGTCAAGGCTGGGTCAGCCTTTCGCCACTGGTAAATTTTCACATGGACCGTGAGTAAAATTCAACATGGAATTCAATGGATTTCAGCAAAATTCAACAAAATTCAATGAAATTCAACTAAATTCAAAAATGTTTTCCACCAGGGAGAACCAGGCAAAAAGTTTGTCGATTTTTTTATCCAGTCCTGCTGCAGGCATTCTCAGTAGAGGTTGCATGAGACATCTTAAACTCATGTACAAGGTATCTTGAAATATAAATTATTCATGGGGATGTGATACGATAGATGGACACATGCTGAATGGGGGAATACATCCTTTTTCCAGTGTAAATCGCATTTAAACAATATCGACGATTTTCAAAGGTAGACCTCCAATAGCCCGACCGCCCGTTGGTCCGAAGTGCTGTTGTCCCAACTTTTGATATCCCGACCGAAGAAAACTCCGACTCATGGAGCATTCTCAAATCTCATTTATCTCTGCCTCTTTCTCAATCTTATAGCAATGATAACTTGAAGATGCATCATAAGTCGGGGTTCTCTTCAGTCGGGATATTAAAAGTCGGGACAACAGCACTTCGGACTAACGGGCGGTCGGGCTATTGGAGGTCTACCTTTTCAAAGTCTTTCTACAATCAAAACATACGGAAAGAATATTATCTTTCAAATTACGATGTTAAAATCATAGCATAGAACCATACTTAAAAAAGCAGGGATTGTCAGATATTGCAGTTATAACCTTCTTCTGCATGAGTAAACATCGTAATATTCAACGTGATTCAACCAAAAAACAGCACAATTCACGATGTCACATTTTGAATAGACTAATCCCGTAGATATAGTCCTCCGCTACAATTCTCACATCGTAATTTCTAAGTTCATATTTTTCCCGTGCACTATATCCTAAATCAGAAGGATACATAGACTTCATTAATCAATCAGAAAAACTAAGAGGATTATATATCACTTTGATTATAAAATACCGTTGAATGCTACCCTAATATTCTAGAAATCTGAATCAGTAAAAAGTATTGACAGACAATGAAATTTTACTGATAGTACGGAACTCATAGATGAATTCTTGAAAAGCTCTGTAATAACTTTTGAAACCAAGAAGTTCTGCGATATATTTTGGATATGATGGAGAAGTCTGGAGTCTGAACACTATTAGATAACTTTTATGTTAATTCTTATAAAAAATATTTGATTTGAAAGTAATCTCATACACAAACTTTAGACGTCAGACATTCGAAAGAATGTCAAGAATTTATCTACAACTTATGGAATCACATCATACAATCCACTCAGCACAAATATCGTAGTAATATTACTTGTGCTGGGTGGGAAGATATCAAAATTGAGTTGTTAAAACATCCATTTCAAAATAAATACCATCAATAGGAGCACTTTTTCAATTAACAATTCTAAAACCTCTTTCGATTCAATATTGTTTCAAAGTCATGGTAAATTGAATGATATTTGGATTCACATCATTGATCCAGTTTATGTCAACATTCACGCAAACAAGAAAGTGAATATGTAAAACCATGTGACCTTAAATAGATCGAACGATGTGATCAAATGTTCTTACCTCATGCAATTTGTCCCATGGGTAATAAATTTCGATCGACAATCGTCATGGTTACTTCAAGTCTAACAAATTATCCTTCGTTATGCACTTTATATGAGAAAAGAACTGCGTTGAAGTGGTTTTTTCACAGTTGTTATTATCATCATCGCTGTGTCAATAACAAAGAAATCATTTATTCGACAAAGGAGGTTCGCGAATTTCTAAACGAGGAATAATTTGGTGTGGCAAGGATTGTACACATGATTCATTTGCTTCGCAGTTTATTTATTTATATCATTTAACAACTTCCGTCTTTAAAGCGTGTGGTGCAGTACCAGTTATGGATCATAAACTGATTGAGCGTTATACAAATTAAATGCGTTGTCTCGTAAATTCCTTTCAAATTAGTGCAGCAATATAGTGTGAGTAATTTGTTACTTCACAAAATCACTGGATTTATTGAGTTTTAACTTGAAATTTCACAGATTTTCAACGGAATAACCAATGAAAAGGTTTCAAAATTTCATTGATGGGTAATATTCAGAAAGTATCAAAAACTTTATTTTGTTTTCAATACAATAGATTATTATGAAACCCCCATCAAGCGTTTCAATTCAAAATATTCTGAAATTCTTTCGAAACGATATCTTTTGGAACTCTAAACTATTTTTCACTTTTAACTCTCCGCAAACTATTCTCATTCTTGCTCAGAATACACAATAAAATTTCTAAACATTTAGAAAATTTCGAATACATTCTTTTGAGCTTCAAAAAGAATTTTTTGAAGCAGTAATATCTGAATAGTATCTCCCCTGGTTGAAGAAACCCATTTTGATCGGTTCCCATTAAAACCCATCAAATTTGTATCGGAAATCTGCACGTTTGATGGGATACAATGGGTTACTTTAACCAAGATCTATTTTTTTATACTTACACTGAATTAAAACCACGAAAAATGTCGAAAATGGAAAGGTATCCCGCGGGTCTTGAAACCCCCAGGTAGTGTGTGCACTAGGGTGGCACGAAAAAAGCATTTTTTCGATAATCGATTTCTAATAACGCAGAAACGAATTCAAAAATTTGTTGCGATATTCTTTTTCAATTCTGATAGTGTGAAACTAGTCTTTGCACTCCCTTTAATAGAGAAAAAATACTTTCGGACATACATCGGGTTATTTTGACATCGCGCAAAAGGCTTGAACTTTGGATAAAATTGAGGAAATCCGTTATTTTCAAAGACATGCAAAACAAAATAATTTATTACAATAATTAAAAATTTATTATAGTACAATTTAATTATAAATTCAATCAATGAACATGGGATAAAAAATGAAGATTTACTTTTAAACATTTTATTACTTAGACATTGAAATTTTTCTTCGTTTCGAACTTCGGCATCTTTTTTCGAGAGTCTATCTTCGCTTTAATGTATCCATCCCTTGCAGTTGAACCACAGACAGACATAGAAGATTCCGTCACTAACTTTACACTTCTTTCCACAGCTCGTGTGTGACATGGAATTCGAAAAAAGTCAATGCATCATTCTTCATTATTTAATTTTGACGTCTTCTTTACAATCTGATGAAGTGTATCATCAGACATGTGTTTTGTCAATGGATGCTCTGTTATTTCTGTGTTCTCCCATGTTATCATGTCAATATAATCGACAGCATCGAAATTTATTTTTGGGATAGTAAACTTCCTGATATTTTGTCCAGATTCACTTGCTGTTCTCGTTTCAAGTAGTCGGTTGAATCCAAGTTCTCTCACAAATATGCGATCATCTGATATCACGCAAAGAAGTACATTTTCTGAGGCTGCAAAGTATCCGTTTCTTTGAATCACTTCAACTCTTTTCTTTGAATCACTTTGAATTCAAGAATCTGAAACTCTTCAACTTCAAATACTGGCAGAGTATATTTCGAAAGTATATTCACCTATTTGGTTCAACATAAAATTGCAGCCTTCATGTATTTATGGTTCGAAACATTTATGGCGTATTTGAAGTAGTATTTGAAGTTGAAGAGTTTCAGATTTCGGAACGAAATTCGAAACGAAGAAAAATTTCAATGTCTAAGTAATAAAATGTTCAAAAGTGAATCTTCGTTTTTTTATTTAACGTCCATTGATTGAATTTATAATTAAATTGTACTATAATAAATTAGTAATTATTGTAATAAATCATTTTGTTTTGCAAGTCTTTGAAAATAACGGATTTCTTCAATTTTATCCAAAGTTCAAGCCTTTTGCGCGATCTCAAAATAACCGGATATATGTCCGAAAGTATTTTTTCTATATTAAAGGGAGTGCAAAGACTAGTTTTACGCTATAAGCATTGAAAAAAAATATCGCAACAAATTTCTGAATTCGTTTGAAAATTGCAGTCTTTTTCGATATTTTTCAAACTTTAGGCCCTGTACGGCACTTTAAGATCAGAAGTGAAAATTTTTTCTTTTTTTTCTACCGTCATAAGAACGCCAAAACGCAACTTTTCTGCGTTATAAGAAATCGATTCTCGAAACAATGCTTTTTTCGTTCCACTCTAGTGTGCACTGTAGAAAAAAAAAATCAACACGGAAAGACAGAGGTTATGATCATTTTGAAAAATGACTGACAATTTAGGGAAAAAGAGTATCGCTGAAGAATTTTCGTACTAAATTCATCAAAAGTTGATAAATTCACTGTAAACAATAACAATAAAACCTTCAACGTTTAGTATTTTCACTACGAATTTTTGATAACCTGACTGCAAAGATTTTTCAGCGGTGCCTTTTTTCCCTAAACTGACAGTCATTTTTCTAAATGTTAATAAATTTTATTCAAGTATTGATAACTTTTTTCTTTTCGTGTACGGAAAATTTCCCATATATGATACTGGAAGCAGTTAACCTGTACATTTATACAGAAAAATTACATTAAAATCATGAAAATTTCAGTACACGATGTTTCATGTAAAATACAGAAAAATTTCGGTACGATAAAAATTGTCTTATACGTAAACTGAAAAATTCGTCATGAACAGAAATTCTTCAGTTTTTTTCTAACAATGTGGAGAATGAAGAGACAACATCTGTTCAATGTCATTGAAAATAACGGTCAAGTATCTTACTGAATTTAGAAACGAATGTTTATTGTTGAAGGTCTTGAAAATATGGGATCCGATGATAGCTCAACGAATCGGAAGAGATGGCGACCTTTCACAGCCTACAATGTGCTAGATATAATGTACCCCTGTTTCTTCTTCAACTTCATATTGGGAATATTCCCTTACAAAATCGTTTCCTCGGGATTCACCTCGTCTAGACCAGCACACATCGTATCAACGATTATCATCGTGATTTACATCGTTTACGTCCTGTTTATACTATACATGACAGATTTTTCTAATTCTGTGAAATACTACAACGGGGTGCCCGCGTTATTACAAGGCAACAGCTTTTTTATTCTCGGATGTGCAACATCCCTGATCACTTACATTTACACACGTCGGAGAATGCAATTGCTGCAAAGTTTATTCGAAATTACAGCAAATTTACCGCCATCGTATTTCAATCGTTGGGCATTAGGCATTCACATCAAAGACACCTTGGGATTTATATTCATTTTCATTCAATTCTTCAATGTGGGCTCCAACAGTGTTTTTCAAACAATGGTGAAAATACTTATGACTTATACGACTTTGGTCATTTTTGTGATGGACATGCTTTACATGAATTGCGTTTGCATATTGACGATAAGTTTCAAAAAGATCAATGACAACTTGAAAAACCTGAGAGAAATTTTAGTGGCGGATGAACCGCATCTTCTTAGAAGAGTTTATCACGAATTGAAGAATCCAATATTATTGTCAGAAGTACGGTCGATTAAGAAACATCATTTCGACGTGACGGAAGTATTAAATACTCTCAACACGACGTTCAGTTTGCAACTTGTTATTACTGTAACCATGACTTTTGCGGAACTTACTTTTGGGCTTTATTTTTTCATACTGTCGAGTAAAGGTCAACAAGAAGTGGATGAGGGCAAGCAAATATGGTTCTCGTATTTCTTCATGGCTATTTCATATTACGCATCGAAAATAGTATTAATGGTTTACATTTGTGAGCGAGGAAAATACGAGGCGTCGCAAGTTGCAACGCATGTGCATAAAGTACTTGTCAATACCACGGATGATAGAATTAAAGAAGAGGTGAGTTTTTACATGATAATGTATGAAAATTCATCTGTTATGCCACATTGTTTACAATTAGGAATCCACAAATGAATTATTCACAAGGAATAAAAACGTAGTTATGTATTCCATATTGCTGATGGAAATCATTCTAGGCGTTCCTCTGAGGAGGAATTAAAGGATTGCCAAAGAATGCATCAAGTGAACATTCAGAGTGATTCCTCTGGGGTGAATTGACTCTACTCCCCAGTGAAAATACATATTCCACATATCATTCCTAAAAATGTCAGCTGCCCTGTTGAAAAAGTGAATGGAAATGGGAGGATTAATGTTAAGATCACAAATCCTTCCGTTTTTATCCAGTTATAGGGCTTTGTGATCCACTTGTATTCGGTTTCATCCACTCAAGAAGCAACCCAGATAATATTTTGAAGCTCCTCCTAGGTTTGCGTGCAGAAGCTTGTCAATGTGCGTCGCTCCGTGAGGGCATGTTATCTGGGAATCCTATCATTTTCAATGCGGAGTTCCAGGACATACACTGTAAAAAATTCTGGTAGTAATTCTACCAGAACGTCAATGGCAACAGTATTTACCGGTACATTATCGGAAAAATCACTTGATACATGTTAATGTAAAATTAACAACCAAGCACACTAGTGAATTGACACACATTTCAACAGTCAAGTTATCAATATTTCAAATAATTTCACATTGAGATGTATATGCAATTCCAGTTTACCGGCACTGAGTATTTGTACCATTGCCATTATGGGAAGGTCGGGTAGAATTGGACATTCAAGCTTCTTCGCAATTATTGGATGTACTCATGAATATATTCACACAAACCACACTCCACATTCGTTCAATGTGTCAACCAAATATCCTTCAAGCCTCCCCTAGCAGCGCGATTCACGAAAATGTCTAGGCTCTCACGAGAATCAGGCGCTAGTAAGAGTCTAGCCTGTGTCTAGAATAGTGCAGAAAAACGATTCTCTACTGTGGAGACACGACTGGTTCGTGTTACTACGGTAACCAGCAGTGTTGAGATGATTTTTTTCCATAACACGAGCCAATCTTGTCGGCTACAGTACTCAGTATTATAGGATTTTCTCCGTGTACATGAATACATTAGTTTTAATGAATTAACGATGCAACGGTTTTCAAATCATTTTTCAGCTTCAGTTTTTTTCTCTGCAATTATTGCATCGTGATAAGGAATTTTTAGCCAAGGGATTCGAGATGGATGCAGGATTACTGACATCGGTGAGTTATGAATTCGATATTGTAATTCACCTAACACATCACAGTTTTTGTAATGTAAACATTGCGTGCAATATGATTTTACCCTCGAATATGTACCATTCGGGCAAACACGCGACTGAATTGTAATTTCAAGTACACTGAGGGTGTTCAAATCGTTTCGTCACTGAAGAGTGTGAGCACATATCCAAAAAATGGATAAAATTTTTTACTTTAAGGGGTCTTTCTGGTTAAGATTTTCAGGAAAAATTGTTTTCATGAGCATTGTTTTTTCATAGAAGGAATTCATTGAAACGCCAGTAAGCATTGTTTTTAGGGATCGAGATATGGTTTTGAAAATTTGTAGATATATATGCTTACTGGGGATCAAATATTACAACAAAATTTGTTTCAATCTAACAAAAATGTTTTCTTCTTGACACTGATTTTTTCAAAGAAAAAACCAAACAAATGACGGTGGGCATGATTTTGGGCGATTGGATGATCTGAAAGAAAACAAAAAAAAATAGCAAATTATTAATAGCATTATACGATCTTCATTAACCTTTCTTCTCTTTTTCAGATAGTAGGCTGCATTACGACGTATCTATTAATATTAATCCAATTCTTATCCATGAAAGCTCCTGGAGCTTGAATACAAAATAAACATTTGGATATCAAGAATTGTTTTTCAAGCAAAGTCGATGGGTTTTGAACTTGTGAATTGTGAAAACCATAGTAAAAGCAGCTTATGCCTGGAGTAAGAACAATCAACGATGTTCCAACAATTGAAAATAAATTTTATGGAAAAAAATTTCCACTGTACTGAAATGCACCGCAATTTGACAGAATATAATAAATTTTCAAGAACTTGTTTCAATGGAATAATTATTGATTCAGAAAATTGCCCTTTCACATTTTATCGAATCATTAATTGCCTACAAATTCATTTGTGCGCAATCTTGCAAATTTTATAGTGTATCATTCGCCGATATCACCTATCAGCGATATAACATGAAATGTTGCATGCGTAATGTTGATTACTAGCAATTTTCTACATCCATTCTATCATGGTGAAGTCACTGAAAGTTATATGTACACAGTATTACGTGTGAAAAAGAAATTTCAACTAATCAGTTTATTGCATGCAACATTTCATGTTTTATTGGTGTTAAAGGTTGCGCGTTGCGAGTTCAGCTCAATTCCTATTTCAGCTGCAAAGTCGAACATAATTTGAAAGACAATCAATTACAATTATAGGTCTACAAACTGTAACAAGTTGAGTAATTTGAGTCATCATTTATATTTCTCGTAGACAATGAAGAAATTTACAAAGATTTCATATATTCGATGATAAATCATTCAAACTCAAATTGTTGCATCACTGTGGGAATAAAAGAGATATGACAGTGATTGAATCTTTCTTATAAAATTATTCATAAATATTCAGGCTCTCGCTCTATAACTGATGAGATATCTAGAAAGCATTAAAACGATTCAATATTTCTTCAGAGACTTCACGGAAAAAACTGTTTAATAGAATTCACCAACGAGGGTGGTAAAATACGGCACTATTAGAATTTCTGTTAATATTTACTAGAACTGTAGTCAAATCTACTACTGCGGTAGTAATTTTAACTGCGACCATCGTAGATTTTACTAGAACTCTTATAAATATTACGAGAAATTCTAATAGTGCCGTATTTTACTGAACGCGTTAGTAAATCTTATGAAACATTTTTTTCCGTGTTAATATTGTAATTTATATTAAGTAGCAGCGATATTGCAGTAATAAAGTTGCAACACGGTGTTAATATACCAATGATAAAATTTTACATTATTATAATATTGCTGTAATATTTTGCTGAGAAACAAATTTTCCCCAGTACCTTCAAGAACAACTAAATTAAGGAAGCTACAATACATTTTGGTAGAGAATACAACACTATCTATTGATCATGTTTGAATGATGCAGGGTAGGCATTTAATGTATCCCATGATATTCTTAGCACCCGCTTGCTATGAAGTAATAATCTATCATGCGAATATGAAGTGATATTCCTGCTATGATATGACTTGATGAGTTTAATGTATCTTGGTTGGAAGATATCTTCTGTGCATGTCGCGTGCAGAGGGAGTGAGAATCCAATCTTATTTGGTTTGGGCGATTCTTTCATCACTTTTTTCTTGTCATATCGTACGATTCCCCTTCTGTGATTCACCGGAATGCAGTAAACCATACCGAATAAAAATTATTTTAAGGATTCCTATAATACAAGAAAGAGTGAAAGTTGCCTAAAATATTTTGTTGAGAATTCTTCAATTAAATCCGTACACTTTTTATTTTACTTCCATGTTCCTTATATATCAGGAAAAGGAAGTATTGTGGTAGTGTAAAAAATCCATGATGCAAAAGGGGGTATTTTGCCTTCGCCGAACGCAAATTCTGTCACCCCCTGTGACATCAATCCCTCATAAATATATCAAAAACATGGAAGTAATGTATGATGCTCCATGCCGATTTTGAATATAAAATATATGAATTTTGATACATTACCCAAGTAACACAAGAATTTCTCAAATATACTATGATCATACAATGAATGTGAAAAGAATGTGCAAATGAGACTATTTTGGATAAATTCCTCAAGATATTCTATGGAGGTGCATAGCACATAATTATTCGAAACAGTCTCATTTGGAAAATTTTAAGCGTGTTCGTAGGATTTTTAACCTCTTGTGTTGCTTGGGTATGCATACATAACGCGATTATCGTTTTACATGCAGATACCCACGAATCACATGTCAACAGTTTACACAAAATCAGCCTATAGGTGGAGATTTCCCAATGAAGCGCTCCATATCATTCGCGATATGGAATTATTTTTAGGTTTTTTGAATCTTCCCACGTTTTTTCCCCGTCAACGTGATCTTCCGACCTTCGGATATCAAGTTGAGTACTTTCAAAAAATCAAACAAAATAAACGTTGATGCGACAGCACCAGTTGCATCATCATCTTTTGGCCCCATAATGTTTGATAAATCTATTATCATCATCTTTCAATGGAAATAGTTTCAACAGTACATTATGTTTATGTAATTATTTGTGTCCTTGACAGTGTTTGTTTCAGTTTCAGATGTGGCGTTCTTTGACATTTGGCACGCCGCGTGGTCAAACGTGATCTCCGTGATTTTTTTATCTTATGTTGGTACATCTCTCTTTATTTTATCTTTGAAAATTTATGAATCTGTAACTGATTGATATGTGTCATTCTATTGGATGGAAAGAATTAATGATTGGCATTCGTACCAATCGTGGAGTAAATTCACACTTTCATGTGGACACATTTTCAGGATTATATATAATTATATATAGTATATGAATAATTTTGTCATTTGTCTGCTCAAGAATTGAAAATCACAATATGGAATGTTTGTGCCGAAATCTGGTTCACGAGATTTCAATGAAACCGCATTAAAAGATGATTGCCAAAATCTAGTACGTTTTCATGAAACTTGGAATAGAATTGGAACTTCCAAATCATGAAATGAATGTACTAAAACGGAATCGTGAGATGATTATTGCATAATCCAATGCCAATATTACTTTAACCCTGCACGATGGAATCTATGGAATGCACTCTTTTCCTTTTCCGTTATTTCGAACTCCTCTAATTATAACATATTTACCGAGGTATCCATATAATTTTTGAGCAGGTTACAAGAAGATATTACATTTCATAGGCTACAAGACCTAGTACAGTATATAGCTTTCGAGCAATAATTATATGGTTAAAAGGACGGGAACGTTCCTATCGTACAGATCTCGGTATACATGTGCACGATCCTGCATAAGCAATGTGATGAATTTTACAGAGAGAAAATCTTCATGACCTGCTCAATTATACCCCACAAGACTTACTGATAAACAAGATGAGAATAACCAAAAAGTGCGTATTTCGCCGAATGATGATTGTTTACCTTATTTGTGATCCAAATATCTGAATTTTCTACATAATGTTTTGATTTCTGTAGTGAGATACCCCATACATCACAACCCTGTTAACAAAATTCGATTCAAACTTATCAACTCGTCAATCCGTTTGTAGGTGTGTTCGAGTACTCGAAATTTTCGAGTATTTTGTACTACTCGAAATTCTCGAGTTACTCGATAATCTTCGAGTAATTTGTCGATTTTCTTAGAGTTATCATGAATCATCATTTGCAAAGGGTTTGACTATTCTTGAAGAACATAAGGGATCGTTATCCACTATCACATATAGATTATGTTCATATTCATATATATTATATAATATTCGAGTACTCGGCTCGAATCGAAAAAATCATTACTCGCACACCCCTATCAGTTTGAATCAGATTTTTGTCCGGGAATTTTTCTATTTGATCTCATTGAAATATAATCGGGTTGAATAGGAAATTTCTACTCAATGGGATATATTCAGTGAATCCGAATATACATGGTCCAAACTTCCTGATTATATCTCATTGAATAAAAATTTCCTATTCAAATCGATTAGATTCCAATAAGATCAAATAGGAACATTCCTGAACAAAAATCTGATTCATAGACGGAAAAAAATGATATAGTTCGGATAACTAAAAACAATTAGCTATTGACGGGTTGGTTGTGAGAACTATTCGTTCAGGCGAGACAACTTTTATATGGCCACTACATCTCGATAGATTCGGTTATGATGTTGATATAATATGGTAAGACTTGTTCGGTTATGATAACCAAATTAATTTCGTCATCTCAATGTGGATTCATTTATGAGATTTCCAGCTGTTTTTATAAATTTGATTAGAAATAAAGAAGACATCCCGTAGGAAAGATTTCCTATACATTTTCTTGGACTTTTTCCAGGATAAAATCTACACGGAGAAAAATACAGTTCGAGAATACAGTAATCTTTAATAGAAAATTGGAGAATATTTCTTGAAATCTGTGAATATTTGTTAAGATCTAAGAGTATTCCTTGAGTTCGTGTGTGAGTTACATACCTAATTAAATTATAGTGTAGTTCTGATTGCAATCATTCGAATATTCACATTTGATTTTGAATATTTCTAAACCAACATTATCACCTTACATGAGAAAAGTGAAGCTGGAATATACTTCTTTGTGAATTAAAAATTTGTATTCATGGATATAATTTATGGAAAATGTGAAAGAAAACCTGTCTTTGTATTTTTTATACCCTGAGTTCTTTTAAGGAACCTGAATGAATTTGATTTGTCATTGCACATAGAGAATCAACGTGTTCATAATTATTCCAAAGCAATATTCCTCGATACAAACGTTTCATTGGCTCAACTGTTTGTGCCGTTTGTGGTTTCGGTTTCAACCTAATTTAAACTTAATTTGACACATTTTTTTGAACGTAATAATTATACAAAAACGATCCAAGTCTCAATGTTGAAGTTTAAAGAATTATTTTTCACCAGAAACTATGCATCACGAAGTGTAATATTCAATGAAACGAAATCATCACTTGAGATTCTGATTTTTTTGTGCGACATATATTATATTATAGGTGGTATAGCGCGTGGTTAGGGTGTTAGGCTCTAGATAGGTAGAATTAGTTAGGTGTAGGCAGGTTCGAATCTCGGTTTCGACACGATCAATTTGATCAACACTTCACGATTGTGTCTTCGATCACTGTGAAGGTTTCTATTATCAGCCGAAATCACGTTGAAAAATTTCTTTTATTTCAACGTGAAAAAATACTTTCACTTCATTTTTTTTCTGATTCATTATTCACCAACATTTATATATGAAAAAAGCGAAACATTGAGGTTTTGCTGCGTAATCTCATCGCCACTCGTTTAGTCGCCACAACCAAATGCTCGAGGGTGAATGAATGCCTCTAAAAGCGTTTGGTTTCCATAACCAACTGGAAGTAGTACCTTGAACTAAGTGAGCGTATACTATTTTATTTGGTTCTCACAACCAAGCATTTGGCTGAGCCAAATATAGCCCAACGTATTTGGTTGTAGAAACCAAATTCCAGTGTACCATAACCATACATTTTTTTCCGTGCAGCAAGTCAAAGAATTTGAATATTTAGGAAGCATAATTACAGAAAACGATAAAAGCGAAAGAGATATAAGAGCGAGAATAGCACAAGGAAAACAGGCTTTCCATTGAAAAAAACAGTTACTATGTTCGAAGAATATTAGCTTAGCGGTAAGGAAGAAATTCTTGAAGATTTACGTTTGGAGCACAGCATTATATGGTTGCGAAACGTGGACAATTGGAATAACTGACCAACGAAGACTCGAAGCTTTCGAAATGTGGTGTTATAGAAGGATGCTTAAAATGAAGTGGATAGAGAAAGTAAAAAATGAAGAAGTACTTGAGAAAGTCAATAAAAAAAGAAGTCTTTTGAGACATGTCGTGAAAAGAAGAAGTGATCTGATAGGGCACACATTAAGGCATGATAGCTTATTGAGAACAATATTGGAAAGAAAAATTAATGGGAAAACTCGAAAAGGTAGACCTAGATTCAATTATATGAAGCAAATTATACAAGATAAGGGTTATCGTAGATATGTAGAAATCAAGCGTTTAGCGGATGACGTCTAAATTGAGAATCACCCACATTTGAGAACTATAAAAAAACGTTTCTCTCAGTGTAAATAATAATCTTTCAAGGTTCAAAGATTCTAAATCTATTTGAGAAAGTGTTCAACTCGATGTCTCAAAAAAATCTTTCAGAATCGGAAAACTTTTCCTATGAAAGAAAGATGTGCAAGTTACCAAAGTAAATAGACAACAAATAAAATAGAAAAATGTATTAATAATGCCATCATAATGGACACATATACGCCAAGAAATCTATAAATTCTATCAATCCATGTTTTATAATAGAATTATATGTAATTCCTGCGAAGAAAAATTTATTTCACACAAAATATGAATGGTATGCAGAGATATGTGGAGTTAAAAAGATTTTATAAGAATATTGCTATGTGTAAAACGTGTCAAATCTTCACATACCTCAAATTACTGTGCGAGATTCTATCCGTAGGTCTTTCGACGAAATCATTCAATTTGACTTTGAGCTCATAGTCCGTATGAGTGAAAGAAAATACTGAATGCGATTGCGACTCAACTGGGTTGAAGGAAAGCTGACAGTGTCTGAGAGTATCATATTTACAAGCGACAAAGCACATGTAAGATGTGTCACGAACGAGTTTCTCCCCTGTGGGCATCCGTTGCTCTCTAGTATTTTTAGAATTTGAAATTTAAAATGTCTTTATTTGTCCTTATTTGGTTGACGGTTTCAATGAAATCATTCTCATCGTCATCATTCTCATATGCTAATAGAATATGACATAGTACATCCACTTTCTAGAATTTTAGAATTCTCATTAAATTGGCAAACTAAAATAAAACCGTTGATCAGATTTCAGGCGTTGAATGTATTGTTTAAGAAAAACATTTCTTTCAAATATAAATCTTATTTTCATGTTATATTCTTGAATCTATGTTATTGGAGTTTTACTGACGTCATTGGAATATTTTAGCTAGAATGCATTCCCGCATTATCACTATTCCAAATAAAGAGGATTCGCTTTGAATCTTTGCCTTGATAATACATTTTCATTCACGATTAGTGCGTAAATAATGCATGTGATGAGCTCCTTATAATTCTTATCGTTCGTACTCGCGTTTAGTATCGTTATCCTGTATCGTGATAGAAGTCATAATAATGCATGATAATCCTTACACAAATATCTTTATTCGGTATGCGCTTCTTTCGCAGAAATATGTACAGTGACTACCACTCGTGTGCATAAAATTGCACTCTCTGCAAATTAATTTACGAATTGAGTTACAATAATCTCCCAAGAGTTTAGAAAAATTAGCCTGATTTCAATTTCGATCCAAATCCGGCTTAATAGCTATACGCTCTTCCCAATAGAACAAGAAAAAATGTCTTCGAAATCTGAAGGCATCCACCAAATATTTCATGTAGATATCTTTTCGAAGTCTAAAACATGTCTTACGCAACAAATTTTTTAGGTCACTGAAAGATTATTATATCTCATTTGAAACATCTTGAAGATGTCTTCTAAATGTTTAAAAGAAATCTCAAAGATGTATCTTAGGCATCTTCAAGAAACATCTTGAAGATATCTTTGGAAAGATATCTTTTGAGACATTTTTGACACATCATTTAAAAACATTTTTGGTGAGATTTCTTTACGACGTCTTCAAAGAATATTTCTAACATATACTTGCTGAGATATCTTTTAGATGGCTTCAAGACATGCATGTTTATTGGATTAGTTTGAAGAAAGAGTCGTGAGAAATCTTCATATTAAAAACCAACGTCTCAAAAATCGATGTAAAACATCCACTTTCAATGTGACGCGGAAAAAATAATTATTTACACATTTAAGTTGCATCATATCCTGTTGCGACTGATTAGATTTTCATATACGCAAAGACAAATTTCGTAAGAATTCCTTTAATCTTCATCGATGATACTGCGCACAACAATTCATAGCAAGCAATTATACATTTCACAAAGTTTTTATCAATCTGATAACATATTTTTCACAGCACTTTTACCATCTCGTTAACTCGTTGAATCATTTCCTATAATGCATCAATAATCATTCGAATTTATTATTTTCAAGCCGTTGATGAAGAACATTACCTTTGTTTTTGCTTTTTACCTCGGACATATCATGACACTTCATTGATCGAAGGATCGAATCAATAAACTTGACTCACAACCGATTTTATTACGTCTGAAGTTAAAAATTCACTCGAGGCCGAATCTGTATTCTTATGATTTCATAAGTTGACTTTTGCTTTGACCTTGCATAAACTTATTTGAGATTGGTTAAGTTGACCCTTAATATGACAATTTATCGTATTAGTCTAATAATTGAGTACAAATCTCTGAATAAATAAATTTTATTATAACTGATTGGTTCGTTCGCTGTGCAACAATGATAATGACGATGATATAATTTTGTCATTGAATTGAAAATGGTTCAACGATACTCCCTGAGACAATGAAATTTACAAAAATTAGATCATCGCAAACGTGTTCGAAACAATTCAAGAGTTCAAGAAAGAGTGAGGAAACCTTATAAAATTACGTGTGACTGTGAACTAACGGGTGCTTCCGATATGATCAAAATGTGTAATCAGTATTTTGTGACTATTGTTGCTGTCGGAGAGGGAGAAGAGTGACCGCAAAAATCACCTCGTTTTTTGGGACTACGAGGTTCAGGTTGAAATGCATTTTGAAAGATACCCTATGTCGATCATTTGGGAGGGAATACCATTTCCCGGTGAATATAACACTGGTTTTGGAAATAGAGGAGAGTTGGAGAATCTTGACAAAATCGATTCTTTTCTGTAAAAAAATTATTGAGATTTATCGATTTTGATGAAATTTTGATCGAAATTGGATACCACATGAAAAAAAGGGAATGGAGAAATTTACCTTATAGGATGACAACGCGTCGCTTCGAGTCTTTGAATTAAAATTTTTACCATCTATTTTGTAAATTTATCCACTTAAAGGCCCCTATTAGAAATCACTCTAGTCATTCTCTAGGCGATTATAAGACTTCACCCCGACTGGAAATGATCATAGGGTTAACCTGACATATGGCGAGGACCTAACAAGGTCATCCGAAATACGGTTTACCTGCTGAAATCCTAATCAGGATTAGATGTGGATGCCCCACGTAGGGATAAGCCCCATTCGATCCTAATTACGTTGTCCTTAAATTATGGTTTTCCTGGCTGTAATCTCATCAAGACCTTGTTAGGTTATCCTGAGATTATGAACATATATCTTTATAAAGTATAGTTCAATAAAGTGGATGCAAAGAAATTTTAGATGGTTTACTCCTTGGTGAAATAAAGTTTCTCTACATTAGGGAAATATTTCTGAACAAATATCAACTGTGTGTCTTTCAAGTTAGATCTCTCCATGCCAAATACAACATTCGTGGGTGGTGGATTCCCTGTTCATATGCTAATTTCAATTTATTCTGGAGGTTTTACTATGGGCTTCCGCATCAAATCCTTATTAGTCTTGCCTCATAAGGTCCTGATATTAGTGGAGCGTGACATGACTTGTCAGGTCCTGACGAGGTTGCCTTACTAGGATCTGGGCTGGATCAAAGTTGACCTGATCTGATCCATAGGGTGAATTTCTAGTCGGAACGAGGCCTTGCAAGTCCCTCACAAGGGCCTGGTAAGGCCTCGCAAGGCCTGGAGAATTACTATGCAGTAAATTTCTACATTTTCTTTTTTTCGTATACTCCATCTCCAAAATCAGTCCTATGCTCACCAGCACGAAAAAAAGGAAGCAGTACAAGTTACTGTGAAAGACAAGGCAGGCCAAGAACTCTATTCTTTATAGAATAGCGAGATTTATTCGCAAATGATTGACACAGAGTATTTTTCGGAATGCATTTTGACCTAAGCCTCGCGATATCAAGAAATAAGCGAGAAGTCTCCTTTTTTGCGGTCACTCTTCATTTTTCCCTCGCTTGTAAAAGAAGTGTTTTTTCTAACCTATTCTGAGGAGAGAGGGTGTTTAATTCTAGAAGAATATACCAGGACGGTTGGAAAGGACTTACTTCCCACCCGTTGGCTCAAAGCAACAGGAAAACACTTACTTTCCTTTCTTTGGCTGACAACAGGAGGAAGACATTAACTTTTCTTAACTAACATCCGGTGGTTATGTGATACCTGGACCTACCCACACAGCACAAACGTCTCCAGAATATCTGAGACTATCGCTATGACATTAAAGAGATATTACAACATTGCAGCGATGTTCTGTGCTGTAGCGATCGAACATCCCCTGTGTTTGATGATTCATTTTAATAAGCAGAGAAACCTCTAACTCAGCAAATCTAAACCAAAATTTTGCGTCTCTCTCAACTAATAATGAAGATTCTTCAACAGAGTCGATTTTTTTATAGAAAAAGTATCTAGTGTTCATAGGTTTGTATGAAATATTGATAAAAATTCGTCATCATTTCTGTAAAAAAGAATGGATTATTACAAGTATCCCTATCATTACCTTGAATTTGGTACACGAGGCAATCTGTTCCCTTCCCTGTCTCCCTCCATGGTACGCCATTGCTTTTCTCCTTCTCTGAAATGTACACGTGGAGTTTCACACATGCACAAATCACAACTGTTATCACAAATCACGTGTCATAATCCAAGCACCACGCTCGTCATCACCCGAAGAGAACATCAAGCTGCGAAAAACGTTCAGAATAGATCGACATAGATCAACCTGAAGCCCCGTTGGCGCCAAACTTTAAGTTTGTCAACGTTTTACGAAGTTTAGATGAACATTGGAATGTCCGTTTGAAAATGGTTTCAAGAAAGGTTCATAGAACGTTTATTTAAAGTCCTCCGAAGATTCATTCGAGTTTCAATGGAGCGTGTTTTAATTTCTCCATCATTTATTTTTTCGTGAAAAAAGCTTAATTGAAAAAAGCTTATATTCAAAAATTGAAACTCTAATGAATCTTCGGTGAATCTTCGATGCACGTTCCGTGAACCTTCCTTGAAATCATTCTAAAGCGGACATCGTAACGTTCATCAGACCATCGTCGGATGTTTATGAACTTGAACTTGAGTTCCAATGGAGCTGTAGGCTGCTCTATATTGATCTCTTCTGAACGTTTGTTGGAGCTTCATGTTCTCTCCGAAAAGGATTGATTCTTTTTTATTTAATAAATATATAAATTGTATAGATTTCAATGAAAATTTGATAATTTTCACATAATAGGTGATGGATGTTTTTCAAGGATCCCCATCACCACTCATCATAGGGGCGTCACAGTGACATTATATTGGCATAGTGAGTCACTGTGACTGAGCGTATTGATTGGGGAGTGTTATACATTCTACTCGAAAATATACAGACTCTCTAAATTTCTCAGCGTGGAAATCTACCCTTAAGCAGTTGAGATATCGCAACTTTGATAAGAGCAAGAATTCTACCCCCTAAGTCTGAATTTTCACTTTGTTCGAATCAAATTTCAACTTATTCCAAAATGTGGAATTTCGAAATATTATAAGACTGAGAGAAATTTTTATCATATGTATAATACAAATAAGGATAGCTGTAATATATAATAAAAGATATTATGTATCTAATTAAACTCATTATGCGTACAATGAAATTCATTATGTTATAAGTAACCCAGATAGCACAAGATTTCTAAAAGAACACATAACAATGCATCCATGAAGAACTATATTACAAAACTCTTGTGCACTGAGAGAAAATAATAGTAAATTGATGGTAATGGTTGAGAAAGAACTCAACCATGAATAGTTTGATTAATGGTTAGACTAACTATTTCATCGTAAACATAGCTAATCTAAATAGTCATTTGCACAATCAATATTGTTATTTAGACTATGAAGTAGTAACACTTAGTATCTTAATATAATCTTCACTATATATGTCATAGATTCTATTATGTATATAATTTTCGCTGTTCTTATAGAGGTGGGCGAATCTTTACGAAGCGAATCTTTTGTATAAAAAAAATGTTCAATTTGTATCGAATTCTATAAAAATCAAAACTCGATAAGTATTTTATACGAAAGATTCGCTTCGTCAAGATTCGCCCACCTCTATGTCTTTATTCTTATTATATACATTTCTCTCTGTCAGGGGTGAAATACTCACTCCAATACAACGAATATTCACTCTTATGGAGTGGATTTCTCACTTTTATCGAAGTTGCAGTGTTTTCAGCCTTCAGGAGTTGAATTTCACTCCGAGACACTTGCAGAGGGGAATTCATTCTTTGTTCGCAGGTGTGAGAAGAAATAACATGTTTACCTCGAGGGCAAATACAAAATTCTCACTCGCATTAGGGATACACTGCAAAAACTGATATCTTATTCTAAGATACTTTTGTAATGACTTTTCAAACATTTCAAAATTTTACTGTCATTATATTCAAAACCCAAAACTACATTTTCATTCAAAACATGACGTGTTTGATTGGCAAACAAAAATGTTTGAAAGCTGTATGTAGGAACCCGTACGGAAATATTTCGCTGAAAAATGTCTGTAAAACTATGAAAAATCTCTGAAAAAAAATGAAAAAATTCTGAGAAACTCTGACAAACTCTGAGAATCTCTGGAATTTTGATGAGAAATCTAATATTTTTGGGACATTCTTTACAGACTTTTTTCAGACTTTTTTCAGAGTTTCTCAGAGTTTTTTCATTCTTTTTCAGAGGAATAGTAACGAAATTGCACTCTGAAAAAACTCTGACAAAACTCTGATGGATTGCTAACATTGTTCTGACTTTTAGAAAAAAAATAAAAAATTTTCAAACACTTTTTCACACATGATATTTGAATACGGCATATGAATGTATTTATTGAATTTCAGGATTTTTCAATAATCAGAAAAATGTCAACAATTTATTAGAGTTTTGTCAGAGTTCTTTCAGAGTGCAATTTCGTTACTATTTCTCTGAAAAAGTATGAAAAAACTCTGAGAAACTCTGAAAAAAGTCTGAAAACAGTCTGTAAAGAATGTCCCAAAAATATTAGATTTCTCATCAAAATTTCAGAGATTCTCAGAGTTTGTCAGAGTTTCTCAGAGTTTTCTCATTTCTTTCAGAGATTTTTCATAGTTTTGCAGACATTTTTCAGCGAAATATTTCCACACGGGAACATAACCTCGAATTACTATTACGTCAACTACAAAGTGAAGAACAGGAACAATGTATGTTGTGCTATTTTGAAACAAAACTAAACGAGATTCTGATCAACTGTATGATGAAAAATCATCAATTTAATCCATTTTTTTAAGTTGAATATCATAAATCACACTTCTATGATCTGCTTTGAAAACAAATATATATAAACGTCAGTGTCGCGACATAAGATACTGATGTTTCCAGTCAAAACAGTCAAGTGTTTGATTTGAATTATCAAACATATCATATCTTATTCCCGAGTGGAAAAGTTGTCTAAATTATATATAATTTATGTATAATTCAATATGGTTTGTACATAATTTTTGTATAATTATATTGAAATTATATATAATTCTGACAATGTTTTCACACGGGTTTTGAGACATATCTTCCACGGCAATTTTTGCAGTGTAGGCAATATTTCGACAGTATCGATATTTTTATAGAAAATTTCGCGATTTCATATTGAATTCTATGGAATATAGATCGAAATTTTATACAAATTATATAAAAATATCGATACTATCAAAATATCGCCTATACCTAACTCGCATGACTGTCTTCCTCCGCTTTCGATTCGAGGAAACAAACTTCCCACTCGTTGGGAATTTCTCATTTTCCCCTGGTGAATGATACACTGCTGTTGATTACACTGGTCAACAAGCATTTTGGTATCTGAAGTTTGAGAACTGATTCAGAGTAGTTTTAGGGCACAGAATACGAAAACAACATCAGAATTGTTGGATCAGCTCGTTTTTTATAATATTTTATACATAAAATTCATCAATTATATAGATTATATATGAAGATTATGCACAAAAGATAACAAAAAGTGAGTTGATCCGAGGAATCTGATATTTATTTCGCATTCAACCCATCGAAAGCACTCCGAATCAGTTACCAAACCTCGAGCACCAGAGAAGAAATTTTTGTTTGTTCACCTGTGTTATAGTACAACTTAGAAAACCCTGACTAAACGTTTGGACAATATCGGAAGTACCCGAACATAGAATCATTGATCAATGTTTTATTCAAGTTTTCTACAATTTTAGATGTAAAAATTGCCAAAGTTGACCAGACTTCGGCAAAAATAATTTTTTTCTGTCCAGGGTCATTACTATTTTTCAACGGTATGAATTCTGTTTGCGTGAACAAAGCGTCTTGGACCAGTAATATAAAGAATTATTTAACCTCCTCAGTGAAGCAATATGGCGTCAAAATTATTTTTTCAATACAAATTTACAAAATTCCAAGTCATCCTTCTTCCGAGGATTTTTTTCTTTGCGTGAATGTATTCTCCCCACACCTGCACGGAAAGTTCTTGGCTTCAGACTTACTTTGGGAGCAGGAAGTGGTGGATCGCAGACAAATTTACCAGAGCGGAACGAAAATACTAACTTACTGCTTCAGAAGCAAAATGCTCATTCAATACCAGAACCACTTCTTCTGCCCATGCAATATTGCCGGTATCCAAAAAATCAACTCTCACGATCTTTGGATACTGATATAGGTCAATTTAGACTATGGGGAGTGGAAATTGGGTCTGATCCAGATCAAGATTGAAATTAGGTTGAAGCTGTAATCCTAGTGATCTTAACTTTCTAATCGATTTACCGCCCTAGTATTTTATCTGAATTTTGGAAGTTGGCGGAATCAACTGTAATGCGGAAAGGAATCCTAAGTGATTTGAAAATCTTTACATGTATCAAATCTTGTTACGGAAGTAGTCGGAACAGTTTCTGAGTAATTTGAAAACCTTTACTTCAAAAATATTTGAACCAGGGGGGTAAGATAATTGATACATTTCTTTAAATTACATAACGTGACACAATTATTGAACGATTATGGCACTATATTCAGCCATATCATGGTGAGAAAGATAAACCAAGTTGTTGACACCATCAACGTAGTATTACGTGGTGCAAAAATGCCTCGATACTGGAGGAATGATTATGCGAACTGTTTCGCACACAAATTCTGCCATGATGGTACCAAGGTGTTTCCGCATTTCACTATGTGAACATGGTATGCGGAGCGAATAGTCCCATTACGTGCATCCCTAACAGGCTCAGTTATGTTCATAATACCTAATTGATGGTATGCTATTCCAAGCACGTTATGTTATGAAAATGCATAGCACGGTTTTCTATCTGGGCAGAGATCCGCCGTCCTGCAATTCAGCGAATGGCGTCAAGTTCAACCATGTGGTACACAATACTTTCGAGTGATGTGGATTTGAAAAACCGTTAAAAAATGCTCATACCTCAGAAACTAAGCCTCCAAAAAATTTATCGAAACGGGAAATTATTGCATTTCAGCTGCAGAATATGCCACAGAAATGCGAATGATGAATTCTGAGACAGTCGATATATGAATCTTGAATGACTCAAATAGTTGGATTGAAATTTTGTAGTACATCACAAATGAAGTACGAAAAAAGGAATTTATGAATCTGTTCGAGACATTACTCGAGTACGAATAATCAAATTAACACAACATTGTTTGAATTGAGTCTTTTATGTCGTTGGAAATGATATAAATTTCAGATGAACATCTGGTAACACATGTTTCTTCAGTGTTCTGTTAATTACAACACGATTTATCTCGTGATTATGAAATGGCGGATCATTTCATATGTAAGCGCCAACATTTTATCGCTATTTTAAGTATATGATGATAACTCATTTTTATCAATTTATGATGCAAAAGCACGATATATTGTGAAAAACATATTGTGCGCATAAAGAACATTGAGCAGTTAAAAAATTTCTATTCAATATTTCATCATTCATCGATATCGAATTGACCGATTTCAAATCTTCATTACGAAAATTCACAAATTCCTTTAGATGTATCAAATTCTGAGACCGACCCTTAAGATCTCCAAGCCGTCTTTTCAACATCCTCCTGAATGAAATACCGACTGTAAAGGTAATGAGGTATCAGTGGCGGCAAAACACAAACGATATGAGAAGACTATCGCGAAAAAGTATCTTCCGATGAATTGCAGATCACAGGGCACTGTCCTCCAAGCTCTTCGTCCTCTTCCACCCTTTTCCCCTACTCGTTGCTCTTACATCGAGTACATCTAAACTCGAGTTCGCGGATAACCGGGGACGATGCAAATCCAAGAGAAAAAACTTCATCCATTCATTCAACTTGATAAATGTGTAGTTGATTTTTCGTTCGTTTCGATGTAGTAAACAAATGTTGTAAAGCAGCTGATGAGGCGATCACGCGACTGCGCGCGGTTCGCATTCGAATACTACGCGATTCACCGGGAGGTTCTTGTATTTACGTCTGAAACGCAGTTGTCAGTGTTGCGCCAGACCTTGCGGGGTGAGGTTTCGCGTGTCATCATTGAATAAAGTCCAGAAGAAATTTTTCATGCCGGAAATCGTTGAAACAAAAACAACTGAGAAAATCTTTTTCAATGTGAGAAACAATTGCGGTTTCTCCAAGGTGAATAACAAGTGAATTCAAAGTTAACAGATATCGATCGTTCATCGTTGTTTTTCGACATTATGTAATCCACGATAAGAATGGATAAATTATCCCTTTGTGTGAAATCTTTGAAAATTTAACGAGAAATTTCTTCTGTATGTGAACTGAAGAACGTTTCAGTGTTTGTCATCTGCTAATGTAGTAGCTGATGGTGTAGTTTTATTACGCGAGTGCGATAACTCTACTTCTGCGCTTTTGTTATTCATATTATTGTCTGGATATTTTGTCGTCAACATTTGTAATTTCACAAGAAAAGAAAATAAGCGTAGTCTCGTGAAGATAAACGAAGATATGTGATGTTGTGTTTTATGTGAATTCTCGAGGAAATTTTTCAAGTTTCATTTGTAAACCAGTCAACAGAAATTTAAACATTCGTTCAACCGTTTTACTGGAAAAGTAGTAGTACGGCGAGATGGACACGAATTTGCTGTAGATCATGCGGTGGGTTTGACATTTTGTTATTCTTTCTTTCGTGTGTTTGCAGCATTTATTCTTTGTTGGACGCTCTCGAGGATAAATATTTTTCGATAAATAAAAGTTTTTCTCTTCCAAGGATAACCATTGAAAAACGAAAATATTTTTTCAACTTTCATATCGGTTACTTTCAATTGTGCCTGACACACATCAATGAAGTTATCTCTCATTTGTTAGATTCATATGATAATAAGATACAAGGCAAGTGTCCTGATTATCGATTTGTTTGGATTAAGTATTCGAATTAACGATTATTAGTTACTCGACTTGATTTATTCGAACAACGAGCATTTTGCCGAAGCGATTGTGATATAAATGTTATAATATCTGATTTATCGAAACCCTTCACGATCTTTCCTTTATCATCTCAAATACACACAACAGAAATACATATCCACAATATGAAATTCGCTTGGAATAGTCTGAAACATTGAATTTTTCATACATCAATTATTGTGTAATGAGTCGAAAAAAATAAATCCCCACGCGCAAAACTTATATACAATTTATATATAATTTATATATAATTTGTGTACAATTTTACATGAATATTCACGTTCTTCGGCTCCTAACGCTTAAGAACATGTAGATTGAATGAAATGGGGCGCGAGCGCCAAGAAATGTGTTTGGCGCCCTTCATTGTGATCCCAAATCAAAACAGTACCGAAAATATGAAGAAACGGTTAATTATCTTGGCATGCGTACACGATATTGTAAAACTTTATCACATCGAACCCTTTTTTTCATCCCGTTGAATCAATTCGGTTATTACATACATATATTTCTTGTTGATGAGATTTAAATTTGTTTTGATACTGTGAATTCAATATTATAAATGTTCCAATAATGATCGTTCCAATCTGAATCAGAAAATGAAAAGAATCCAAGCTTTAATCACGTAATTCCAATGTCTTCGTTAAACGAGATTGAAGTTAAAAATAAGCCTTGAACAAAGTCAAAGTAAATAATCAATTAAACAGTCGATTGTATTATCGATTTCTTTTCACGGGATGGTGTTTTTTCATGAAGGTATAACTCTTTGTTAAGTCACGATAAATTTGGGGAATCATTTTCAACCAATCTCGTTATTTCAGTAACACAAATCTTTTATAGTTAAAGAAAAAAAAACAAGTTTAATAACATCTTCAATTATATTTACATAACTAATGCGTCATTTTGTATTTGTACTGAGAGATATTACCTCAAGAGTATATTTATACTCATTTCGAACGGCAACTTGATCAATAAAGTTGTGTATAATGTACATATATTTGGAGTATAATTGCCAAATTTACGGGCATGATTTATGATTATCGAAAGCAAAACTGTAACAGATAATCTCATGTTTGGCTTTTGAAGGTATTTAAATTTCAATTTCTTTCGGTTAACGTGATAAAAATCTTTTTCAGTGAAAGTCTATAAAATTTCAGTAATTTTATATGAAGCTGAAACTGGCAGCCGATTGTTTCAACTTTTTACACAAAATTTTCATCAAAGATTCAAGCATCTGAAACATTTGGTGGAACATTGCTCAATCGATTTCAGGTATAAAAAAAGCTTCAACAACGTTTGATCAGAAGTTACAACAATCGGCTGCTAGATTTAGTTTCAGCTTCAGTAATTTTATCAATTCAAGAATTGTATGCGCAATCAGCGCTATTTTACTGTAAATCATCATTCTTTGCGAAACAAAATCATCTTCCATCGTAGTAAAACAAACAACTGAACAAATCAAAGTATTCTTTATTGACAAGTTTAAAATCCTGTTATTAAATATCACAGCAATTCAATACCCGGATTTAATACGAAACCAGCAACTACGTCAATGTGAAGCTACATTGTATATTTATATGATGTTCATAATGCTTATTCTTGAATATTTTTCCTTCCTTGCTCGTGTCCGTATATGACAACCTTGTCTTCGAAGAGCAAGATTTGAAATTATTTGTTCGTTAAAATGTGCAACAATAAACCAGGGAATTGTCGAACGAAGTTTAAATTGAGAATCAAAGTCTGATATTTGTCTTTATGCATCCCCAAAAACAAAATCAATTATTGTTTTAAATCACGGAGGATTGTAATCGAAAGAGAATTCTCTAAAGATATTATGAAACATTTTTGCGGAATTGTTTTGCAATTTTGCATTATTCGGTGTTCACTTACGTCATGGACATTTGAAGTTATATTTATTATTCCACGATATTCGTAGCAAAGTTATAGAATAGCACACTTGCATGTGTACATTCAATCACTGAAATTATCATTTTATCGAAAACAGTTAAAATGTATTCTTTGCGTCAACTGAAAATTACGTCACCTTTAAGTGAAAAATGCACGCTAGAAGAAAAAATATAAATAAAATACTCCCTCATACGCTATATTCTTGTTCTCTTCAAACTATTGAATTCCGAACATTTGGGAAATTTTAGAAAAAAGCAAAGTCATCTCCCAGTGTTTTTTACAAATTCTTAAAAAATATATAAAGACATCGCCAATAAAGACCAGCGGGTAAACTGTTTGCAAATCCACATTTTATGTCTTTTGCAGCATTGGCGTTTAGCCAACATGAGCACACGATTTTTTTATTTCTACAATATAGTGCACTTTGAACTTTAGAAAGAAAGCAATCGGGTTACGATCGTATGCTGTTAAAATGAAAATTCAATCTCATTGATTAATTATAAATCTATTCTTCTATTAAGCTTTCATTTTATGTTTTATACTGCACTCGTGCATGTGGAAATATTCTCAAAATTGTACATGATTTATAATTCTAAAAATTTTTCCTCGTGGGCGATGAATGTTTTCATCAATAATTATCGGATCGTTTATATCGAAATCGCGAAATTTATTATTAACGTAGAAAAATATATAGAAATGTTTTGTTCTCTTGTTCGCCAAACAACAGTTCGTTTTATAACGCGAAGAAAAATCGCGAGGATTTCATATGAAGCTGGAGTTTGAAAATTATGTTAATTTCATAAGGTATTCTCCTTAAATAGGTCTGGAGTCTAGTTAGATCTAATCAGATTCAACTAGATTCAACATTATTCTCCATCAATTTATTTGATCAAGTGTTCCAATGTGGTTCTGTACACGGTAATATCAGTCGATTCTTCACGATGAATTCGTATGAAGCTTTATCGATTGAAATATTGGATTAATTTTATTTTAAGAACAGAAAAAATTAGAAAAATTCCATAACGTCGGTTTTTGTTTCGCATGAAGTATGTATGAATATATTCACATTGTATATTCGGTCTCGTTTGCAAGTATGTTTTGTCAAACGGGTTCTCTTATCATGTTATGTATATATTCAATAAAATTGACTTCGGGTGAATAAAAATGCTCGTCCTCTGATTACAATATTTTACGAAGTGATGATGGATTTTAAGTTTTGCGTAAACATTGAGATAGCTTATTCAAATCGTTTTTCGTTATTACGGTATTGATAAGGAGTATTGAAAATGGTTCTGGTATCGTTTTACGTAAAAACGAAAGTTTTTTCTTTACTGTAAAATTGTGTAGAATTCTCGGAGAAAAACATTTAGATTTAGAATGTTATAATTCTACAATAAATTGATCTATACGTTCCTCTACGTGTTTAGTTTTCATCTGAATTATATTTAATATAATAAACATCATGATAAATCCTGTATTCCTCAATCGTTGTTTTTTGGGTTCGGTAAAACTAAGTAGACACTAGCAGAGGGATGTGATAAAATATCATTGCTTTTAATATTAATCGACTTCTAGTTTTTCGTCTTCTGAAACATTATTAACAAATCTTGGTTGAACAATTGTAGGAGATCATTTAAAATATGACATACGTGTGGTCTTCAAATATGAGAACTTGAATGTCATAATACAGAAAATCAAGTTTTTCATTCAGCAATAGGTGTGAAATGGCGAATCATTACAGAATTTTTAAACGGTTCTCAAGTTCAGCAGGTTTCATCATAAATTGAAACGTTGAAGGATTTTACCCATAACTCGTTTAGTAATAAATATCCAAAAGATTGATGCATGAAAACTTTCATATATAAAACTTCATACACATAAAGTTTTGTAATTCATTTCCATGACTGTGATGCACTTGAGATATAAGTTGAACTTTCCTAATAGAAATCATCATTATGATCAGATAGTTAAAGAGAATTAATACATTTCTCACAGCACACGGAGAAAAATAATACAATAAATGTCTAATGTGTTGAGAAGTACTCCTCAAATGTGTAATAGAATACTACAACTGCAATAATTTTTATTGCATTCTGTAAGGAATGCCTCTGGGACGTCAGATAATCGTGACGACATTTGACGAAATAATACCACTTTACTACATTATTTTTCTCCGTGTACTTGCTCGTAATGAAGCAATACGTTACCGACGGTTGAACTACTTATTTCACATTGAAATTTTAATTTTCTGATAAAACCGACAGCCTTCGGATATGCAGATTAAAGTGACTGAGTGCTCGTCGAAAGACAAGTGTCAATCAAATTTTGATTCAGAATCAGATAAAATGAAAATTTGTGTACACGTATATTGAACGTCCCAATTGATTAGGGATTCTACAACCCACAAGCTAACAATGTAAAGTTTCCATCTCTCAGCTACTAATGCAATTAGCTGTTTGAAGATGTTACGTACAGCAAATTGGTTTATCGCTTTTTCGAACAGCAATGAATGAACCCTTCAGCGCTGCAATGTATCGTCAACAAAGGGAAGGTACTCGTCTCGGTCTGATTGCGACCTGTTGCGGCAGTGAAGGGTTGATTTTTACATCAAGAGCAAAGCATGCGGGTACGGCAAGTGCTTTAGCAACCCAAGAAACCTCACAAAACTCAACATTATCGAAGAATCATTCATCAACGGATGAAAAGTGAAGTAGGACTTTCCTCCGATGAGACCCTCGTGCATTAGCATTAATTTTCCGCACAATTATCTCGAAGATTGGGAGTCAATGAGAAGATATGTCAGCACAAGTGTGAAATATAATCGGGCAGAATGGCAGATAACAAAAACGACAATCGAATGAGACAGGAATCCAAGGTTATAAACTAGTTACTGTATACTGGATTCGGTCATGGTCTGGATGGATTCATTTCTCTGATTATGATTATTTATTCTCATTTCAAATATATTGCATCGTGCAGAATTTTTTACACCGAAAACCCAATCTCTTAGATGAAAAGAAAATCTTCTTTGCCCTCATTCTAATGAATCTTTCTTTCGATGGAGAAAAGTTTCATCAAACTAAAACCAAGAATTTTCACATTGGAACTAAAATATATTCTTTCCTAGATTCGAAGAATATGATTTCAATTCAATGAATTATTTTTTTCATTGAGAACAAGATTTATCAGAATGAGCGCACAGAAATTTCCTTTGAAATTGGGTCCTCAGTGTGGAAAATCAATTTTTCCTGATAATTGTGAGTGAAATTTCTATCATTTGACAATACAATTCATTTTTTCATTTTAATTGTGCCACAGCTATATATTATGTAAAAATGCCGCTCGCTGAAATGCCTCCCCTTGGTAGAGTGCGGAAAACATCATTCGGCACTATTCGGAGAGCGAACTGTACCTGTACTAGCTCACCCAGTTACGACAACAATTATTCTTGTAAGCACAACAACTCACTTTAGACGAATGAACTATAGTTGCAGAGGATAAAAAACTTCCTTCCGTGTAGTTGAAGATGAATAGTTATTATTTATAACGAATTTTAACAACTATTAATTCTTGATTCAGAAAATTCTCCGATTGTACAAATTCAATTCAAATCATCTGCAGTTTTTGTGCGAAGTATTTGAAGAAAAACTCCAATCATAGCAAAGAAATTTCCAAAACATTTTATTGAGCATTAATATCTGATGATCGAACGGTCAATGAAAGCTTAATTGTGGAATTATCAATAAATTCTATGATTTGATTTGAAGAATATATCCGCTGAGCTTAAGCAGTACAAAGAACTTCAATTATCAATAAGACTCATTTGTTATTGTTTTTCAATGAGTGAGTTTTGATGGGAGGCTCAATCTTTATCCTTAAATCTACTGATTATATCTTATTTATATCTTTCTTTCATTTATTTGATTTATTCTTTTGAATTGAGCATCAATCAAAGGATATAATGTGATTCCTTTAATCTATATACATTGTATATTCGCTTCGGAAAAATACAAAGCTAATGTAGTTAGTTAAAGAAGAATAAACTTCAGTACACTCTGAAAAATAATTGCACTGCACATTCAAGTGTTTCATTTCGATACACTTAGAGTGCTCAAACCGGACTGAATCGTGTGGTTACTTTTCAAAAATTCAAATCTGTGTCAATGGGTTAATAAATTAGATTCAATGTTTTATCATAAAATATTTCACTCATTGGATGGGTATATTTACACACTTTTGAGTGTTTAAACGGTGAATATGGGATTCAAATACTCTGAGTGTATATTCAAAATAAGACACTTGAATTTACACTGATATTGATTGAATAACTTCTGTAAGTTTTTGTTTTTTCATAACCAATTTGGAATCAAAATATATCATTGAAGATAAATCAGGAAAATAATATGGATTCCAATTCTCTGAATTATAATTTCACGTGATCGATGAAAATTTTTCATCCTATATTTAAGAACTCAATGACGCTGAGTATTTCAAACGAATAACGAGATTCCCTTTGTATTTTTAATTTGTTTTTTAATGAGAATTTCACACCACTGATGTTTTATATCTCATTCAATTGTTGGGAAAAATTAATAACAATAAATAAATAAGTTGTTGGAACTGGAAATTTGGCATCATCGAGGTCTTTTGATTCCTCCGTTGAATACCACCTTCAATACTAGATCTTATAAATGAATATTGAATTCGATGATTCATTGTACGATTATGAACTTTGACGATCAGGTATTATTGACAGTATATAACATCATCAAGTTATAAAATTTCAGCGCTGCTTTTATGTAAATGATTTCATAAGTTCTGTTATGAAATTAAACAAACTATAGAAAAATAATACTTTCCATATGTTCGAGTGAAATAACTATGAAAGAACATGATTTTCTGTTCTCGGTTGAAAACATGACAAAAACATTACAGTAAAAAAATTATAAAACATTCTGCATAATATGAATGTTTTGCGCAAATGCAATGGCACTTCATTATGAATACAAATTTTATATCAAGTATGGAATCATAAAACTCCAATTTCTTTTCAATTACAGGGAATTTCTTTTAGTGGTCTTTATTTTTGCAGATCCAAATTGTGCGCATTCGATGTACGCAATAATGAAATCCAAATAATTCGAAAATTTCTTCATTGAATATTCCACCAGATTTGAGTTACTTGTACAATTATAAGCTCGAATACTGTTTTCGTAAATATACTTGACATTGTGATTCCTTCGACTCAGCGAATAAGCGAAAAGAAGTGAATTCCACGGTTTAATGTAAATTAATTTGCATTCTTGGATAGAGAGTGCTATAAAATCGACTGGAATGTGAATTCAACAACTACTTTTTTCAAGAATCATTAAAGACGATAATACGTTTTACGAATTCAGAGACGATAAAGATTGTCTCGTTCAAAAAAATGACAATAACCGTTGTTTTTCTGCTTGGGATCGGCTGCATCGTGGCCAAAGAAGATGTAATATTCTTTCGTTGCATATCTCGAACATGATATGAGTCATTGAATGCAAGAGCAGATACGATTTGTTTTATCGTTAAATACCTTAAACAATGTAGCGAGTTAGTCAAGTTTTAAAAAATGATGAAAAACAAAAACAATTCCAACACGATCGAATCTCTCTCTTTCGGTTCGTGTAAATATTTCCAAAGTACATCGCGTTCTTTTCTAACAGATAACAAATATTTGACGTACTTCGAAGTTCTCTGCTATTACAGCAAAATTTCTTCATTGCTCACGGAATCACGCGTTAAGTAAAATATTGAGGACGTTCTTATATTGCAAACAAATGTAGAACTGAATTATTTGTAAGAAACAAAAATATACCCAGTGGAAAACCGAGTCAATTTTCATTGATGACTCATTCAAAAAGTATTTTCCAAACGTGTTCCACTTTCTCTGGAATTATATGTATATAATTTGAAAAACCCTCAAACGCTTGGATTTAACGAGATCAGTTGCAAATTTTTCTCGAATCTAATTCCTCAGAAAAGGAATAATAAATATGATTTTCACAGAATTTGGAATCAGAATTTATATTTAAAGAGAAACATTGACCTCAAAATTGACCAACATCGACTGGTGTATTGATTTCAAATACTTAGATCCGTCTAGTTAACGTTTTCTATGTAGAAAAGGTGTACATTGGTTATTCAATAAGGAAACATGCTTCACTGAATACATTACGATACGGAACAAATGCTGAGAAAAGTATATGTTTATGTTCGTACCTTGTTCGCTTAATTATTCCCTCCTATTGCAGGAACTTCATTTTTCTTCCTAAGAACATGATGTCTGTTCCCAATGCTTTTTCTATAGCGATGAACGTACATACTTGCAACTAAAATTATGTCAACAAAACATCTCAATTTACATGCAAATTGCAGATAATCAGGATTGTTTTCCGTTGCCAATTTATAAATCAAAAATCATTCGCAAACAAATAAATCTTCTTTTTTTGCTTTCAACTTTGGAACCAATAATTTCGATTATCGCCAAGTGATGAAGTGAAATCATCAAAGTTCGGAGAATTGATGAATGGAGAGGATTCGGTCAGTTTCTCGTGTCTTGAAAAATATGTCATGATAGGTATGTAGATTTTTATTCAGCGAGATAGTGATAGAAATTCGAACTCCGATCACCGTAACGGCAGATCGCGTAGCATGTATGGAAGAAAGAACGGCTGTAAGTTAGTAAACTCAATGAGAGACAAGGTGGTCGGATAGACCGGAAAAACAGTGAGATGGTAATATTAGATTCGATCTTGATGGAGTAAGATGCAAGGATAGGATTAAAGATAAAAGTCAAAAGAGTAAATACAAAACCGCACATCGCGATAAATGTAACTAGTCTTTCCCCCGTGGATATCCGGAGAAAATTCATCGATGTCAGATTAACCGAAGTTTAGTAAAACGGGGACATAGCGGCGTTTTAGCGAATTTCAAAATTCGGTCAACTTCATTTTACTTTGCTACAAACGAAAATTTATTCGCATGTTTTTATGACGTGTACCAGTTGAGTATAAATTTATCGGTAGCCGAGGAAAACGAATTCGAACGAATTTTGAAATTCACTGAAAAAAAAACTTGACTGTTACAACGAAATCTCATTTCGCTGCTGGAATAAGAATTTCCATTTTGGTTTTCCAAACTGATCTGACGTGGACGTAATGAGTTTACCCTACGCCTGCAACACTACCACACAAAAACATAACACGTCCGCACCAAGTCCGTTTGTCGGCTCGAAATGAACATTTTTTCCGTGTAGGGTGGGTACTTTTTGTCGAAACAGCAAATGCTTCGCAAAATCAATTTGCTATTACAGCAATTGTTCGCTGAGAATGATCAATTCATTCAAAAAATATTCAGTCGATTCAATGAAACTTTATTCAAAAAGATTCATTATTTCATTGCGAATATTCGATTAAATATTCTATTGTTTCTGGAAATTTTTTCTCTCAGTGTAATTGAATTTTTCAATTTTTGCTGTGTCAAATCACACATTAATGTATATTATCGTAAGTGAAAATCCATTTGAATTTCATTGAAATGGTGTTGATTCAGCACTTCATGGGATTATCTTGACCCCGTATGGTTTCATTTCAACACCGTTTGGAGTTATCTTCATATAAAATTTCAGAGTCGGCGCATATTGTTGAAAAAATTTGTGAATTCAATACACAAAATTTGGAAGCAATCAACACATATGTTTGTGCTTGAAATTCAATAACAGTGTAGGAAATTTAATACAAAAACAAACGGAAGTAAAAGAAGTCCACGTAACGAACAAAGAGGGTATTTAATTGTTCCCCGACGTTTCTCTTCGGTTTCAAACCAAACCAAGCTCAACTTGACCTAGCAAACTTTTTATCATCTTCAGATTCGCATCATCGTCTCACGAAGGTTTTTCAAAAACTCATTAATCTGGAGCTGCGTTACATACGAACATAACCGGCGAACCGGTATAGATTTTTCCGCTAGACTACAATTTGCTAACTTCATGCTGCGATGTTCTCGATTAATTTTATTCTCCGAATTTAGAATAATGTAAAGGTCTGCGTGTTCGTCCAGGGTTGGCCCGAAAAAACCCGACCCGATTTTACCTACTGAGTTTTTTCAGATGAAACCCTCTTGAGAAAACCTGAAAAAACCTAATCACCTCATATTCACACCCACAGCCGAGAATTTACTGTTAGCTCGCAGGTCAAGTTCTCCTAATATATATAATCTCTTTGCAAATATATTACAGATTCATAAAATCCACATCTTCAATTTGTTAAATCTCGTTAGTTTCGGTTCCATAGATCCACGCATACAAATTAATTAAAATTTCTACATGGTAAACGTAAGCAACCTTTTTCATGTCCACACAAAACCTAACCAACTCTCACCTCAAGAAACTGCATGTCTGTGATTGTCCGAATGTTATAGGTTTATATTCGCAAATTTCCTGTAAATTTACAATATACAAATGTATTACAGATGTATTTATTATTCTTTGAAAATGCTTGGAACGCAAGCGAAACAATTAAATACCCTCTTTGCTCGTTATGTGGGCTTCTTTTACTTCGGTTTGATGGCGTATCCACGAGTATCTTCTAAATTAAATTTTTTAATACAAAGAGAAGTTTTTTGAGTACTTCCAAACCTTCTTATTAAAATGAATACAAATATTCTGAAATTTGCGGCAGAAATTTTCAACAGTGCGTCTATAGAATCCGCGCAATGTGAATTTTGTTATCGCGTTTTCTTACAGTGCATATGAACTTTAAGAACTATCTGAATTTCTCCCAAGAAGAATGAATTCACTCTTTTCGAATCGATTGATTATATTGAACGATAATTTGAAATGGATGTTCAAACAATTGAATTACTGCAAGCAGAAGAGAGTTATTGAACCTACATGTTTTTAACAGTAATCAAAAGTTAAAGCAATTAAATCCGTTTGACAGAGCTACACCTAAACAAATTTTGAATATCATTTTGAATTCACAAATTTAACAAACCATATTTGCCTTCTCATTATGATATAAGGTCAATTCTGTGGTGAAACTGAATTTTGTGAAAGAATTCTTGACATGTACGCACATGCCATGCGTATCTTCATCGCAAAGACGATCGATGAGGAGAGAAAATGAAGACAGGACAAGGTCATGAAAATACTGACGAAGAAAAAAGTTGTACAGCGAGAAATTGCTATCTTCGGTATATCATGTGAATCCATTCTTTTACTCAAAAATAAAAACCATTTTATAATTCGTTTCAACTGCTTGTTGTGCAATTGGATGTTTTCACCCGAAAGACATTCATTATAAAAACTTGTGCATTCGTTGGTTTGAGAATGATCAATGCGTTGTGGACATAAAAGGATATATACTGTCCCAAAACATTGACAAATTCGTGAAAGTGTAAAGTACCAGTAGATAAATGAAGTTCTATTCATTATTTGTCTCGCACTTTTGGTGTCGTTTTATGGCTATTGAATTTTTCATTTTGTGGATTCAAGAGATACATTCTGGACGCTTTTGTATAAAAATTTCGAAAATACATGAGCGTAACATCGCACAGTTTATCAGGAATTAGCGGAAAGTCAATGACGATAGAATATATCTTGGCAATGTACGTAGAGTCAATGTTGATCAAAACATAAAAAAATGCTGTACCATTATTAATAATTGATAAGTGGGTTGGTTTCGTTAATTTACAATTGTCTCGGCATTCATTTGAGTCTGGGTCAAGCTGTCGCCAATTCCTGCCCAAATACAGACTGGATCAAATAAACAAATGTTCAGTCTCTACTGTGACTGGCAGTTTTGGCTCAAGCTTCGTCCACTATTTTGACAATGTTGGTTCTATGTTAAAAAGGAAGATTAGTGAAACCTTCAATGATGTTATCACTTCACAGTTGCGTCGTCTCAATGTCAAAGATCGCTCAATGTTGGACAATATGTTACGCATCACAAATTCAATGGGACCCAAGGAAACAGGATTTTTCAATGAATTTTGAGAAAAATCATCCTGCATCCTCAACTTTTGATAAACAAATATTTGCGATTTACCAAAGATACCTGGTGTAACAATGAAAATTTACTCATTCATAATAACATGTGTTCTAGGAGTCTCTCAGAATTCATAAATCCTTACCTCAAATTCTGCTATTCATCATCTTCGGTTGAAACACAAAGTATTCTTATTTTTAAATCCAAATTCATTCAAATTGTCAGGATATCGGTTTGCATTCATAAAGTTCAGCGCTTACTTTCGTTTGAGTTTATAGAAATCATATGAAATCTTCTCAAGAAATGCAACAATATTCCAGTTTCCTACGATTCTATTTTCATACCTTGAAAAAACGGAACGGAGTTATTTAAATCAAAATATGAAAGAATTTACTAGTGTTGAAGGAATTTTATTTCGAGCTTTGTTTTTCAGTTTATTATAATATTAAAAAAACAAAACAACAACATTCTTCCAATCGATTTTATGCATATCAGAAAAGTTTCAAAATTTTCACAAATATACTCGAGAAAATAAAACGAAATTGTATAAATTTTGAAAGGAACGAAAACTGTATTCAGTGTTCGAAGGAAATCTACGGTAAATAGAACGATTCGTGAGTTATTCCCGAATGATTCGTTCATCTATTTCTGTTGACAGCATAGGAATATGTTGAGAAATGTTAGTTTCGAGTAACAACAAGTAAAGGTTCATTCGATAAAATGAATCTTAGGATCAAATTGTAAATACGTGTGTGGGGTATGTATATATTTATATATATATATTTATATATATATATGTATACATATATATCTTACACGTGCATGATTCATGCCATGGATATAGCGGATGTTTTGAAATCATATAAAGTGTTTTTAGTGGGTGTAAGACGACGTGGGTGGATGAAAAAGATACTTTTCCCTTTCTTCTTCGCTTTAACATGTCCACGCTTCCTACGAGACCACGTTGTTTTGTTCTAATTTTTCATCATTCTTCCATGGTACATTCATATTTTCGAATCAGAGCCGAACTTTGAGAATATCCATGAAAAAAAATCACATGGACACGCGGGGTGATAAACATGAAGCGTAACATATTCGATTACGATTTTTAAAGTTATATCACAGTTTGAAATCCAGGAAAAGAACACAATCTTTCCAGCGAATCGTGGAAGTATAACAAGAGGGCTTAAGTGGATCGTAAGATAGTTTGTTTTCTTTTTTCTTTTTTTTTTGGTACCGATTTATATTTGGGATGTTGAAGTAGGACGAACTTTTATCAAAGAATAAAATTCTGGTCATTTAACGAAATATGTTTCTTTGATGTTTTGGTGAAAGGATTGAATTACCTATTGAAATAGAGTTGATTTGAAAAATATGTACTGTTTCGTTTATAACTTTTGTCATGACATTAGAATAGCAAATAATAAATAATGAATTTTGATTCGAGTATTCTTATCACTGTACGGAAAGGGAAAAAAAGGTAGACGCGTTCGATAAATACGTAAAGGGTGTCCCAGAATTTTCGTCGTACGACTATGCCAATAAGAAACGAGGAATTTCTATTATGTCATCCAATAGTCTGTCTCTGTCGGAGTGTATATGCTTCAATCTTGGTACAAACCTTCCAGTTTACTGCAAGATATTGAACCAAAAGTTTAGGTTATGGTGACTTTAATGAGACGTGACTTTCGTGCGATTATTCATTACAACTTTCCGCGTCGTTTAGACAAAAAACATGTTCCGAAGAAATAACCTGAGTATTCCAGGAGAATTGTCCTTCCATGAGAACTAACCAAGTCTCGTTAGCCTAGCCTTGGCCAATGCTTGGCCCACCGTAGCTGACTAAGCGTTGATAGAGCCTTAGATACCAATGATAGGACCTAGCATATTTTGCCGTGTTTGATTCAATTTTCGTGAACCAAGTCTCGACTGATGCTTGACCCGGCACAGCTCATCAACCCTTACTAGCACCTCAGATATCAATGCTAGGATTAAGCATATTTCGCTGCGTTTGATTTATTTTTCGTCAACCAAGTTTTAATCGACACTTGGCTCGCCGTGAGCCTAGATATAGCCACATGCCGTGGACTTGGAATTTATACGCATTTCAGAAACTTGAAAGATTACACGCCTGAATGTACGTCAGTCCAAATACGGGTGTCCTCTCATCATGACACCAATATTGAATTTTGATATTGAACCAAGCTTGGATGCCAAGCGTTGAACATTGTTATTATCCCAGAAATTAATCTAATTTGGTGCCAATGTTGGTACCCATGCTAGGCCCAATGTTGACTAGCATTGGCTCAAGCTTGGCACCAAGCTTGGTACATTTGTCAACGCATGCCTGGGTTGGCATTTACAGTTTCCCAGTTACAGTGTTTTCGATTTAGATGACGATGCTCATCTGGGATGACCTGCGGATGTCGGTACTCCGAAAAATGTCGATGTCATTGAAAAAGCAATCAAAATGAATAGGAGAATAACATATGAAAAGTTAAAAGATACTCCGAATGTTTCTAAAATAATAATACATTAAATTGTTTCGGAACATTTACGAGTAAGAAAGCTCTGTATTTTATGGGTGAAGAAATGCTAAGAATGTTCAAGTCTGGCACAGCTAAGGAGGTGCGTTTCATTATAACGAGTGATGAAAAGTGGTTATACTACTATGATTTTCCTACGAAATTTTAGAACAAAGTTTGGGTCTTCGAAGACGAAGACTAGCCATTGTAAGTTAAACAATCAAGATCAGTTGGCAAGCGAATGGTCATCGTATTCTTTAATAAATATGGAATTATACAAACAGTGTTACCTATTACAAGAATCGAAAACAGTATCGTATACATGGTGCACCAAAACATGTTTGCCTCAGCCAGAGTTGCCAGATCTACGAATTCTTCTCATAGATCCACGTATCAAAAGACACCGTGCTTGGTGCCAAGCTTGAGTCAATGCTAGTCAACCCCGGGCCTGGATATTGGCACCAAACTAGAATAATGTCCGGGATGTTAACAATATTCAATGCTTAGCATCCAAGCTTGGTTCGATATTAAACTTCAATATTGGTTCCATGCTTGCAATCGATATTGTTGCCATTATTGATATACAATACTAATTTGAGCCGAATGAGTGGGATAGATTTTTCATTGGTATCCAAGTTTCATTGAACATTCACATTTAAGTGATTGACCAAACTTGGTGACAGGTCAGAGTCAATGCTAGTCATCAACGGGTATAGCTTGATGGCCAACCCTGTTACCGAGCTAATGAGCCAAACTGTTGTCAATGCTAGTTATCAACGGGTGTAGCCTAATTACACTGAGAAAAATGTGTTTCGTAGAACTAGCAATAAGAGCATTGCTGACATTTATTTGTTGAATATACAATAATTCTTGTTCTTTATATAGTTGTCTTATTAACAATAAAATTGTCAATTCAGCAATTTTATTGCTGCATTGTCATATGTCAACCTACAATAAAAATCGTAAAAATATGACCGTTAACATTGCTGAATTGACAATTCTATTGTTAACAAGACAACATGTATTGCTATAAGAACAAAAATTATTGTATTTCCAACAATAAAATGCCAACAATTCTGTGATTGCTAGTTCTACAAAACACATTTTTCTCAGTGTACCCACAATGTTATCAAGCTGAGTCAATGTTTGGATGATAATAACGTTGTCTGCTGAGCATTCAGCTTCCATATATGTATATCGGAAATCCAACACGGCAAAATATGCTTGGTCCTAGCATTAATGTTCAAGACGCTATCAAGGTTTGGTTAGCTATGACGGACCCAAGCATTGGTCAAGGCTAGACTAACTAGACTTGGCATACCAAACTTGACGACGATCATGATGCAATTGTCAGTTTTGGCATTACGAGCTTGGGTGGTAACGCTGGTCTCAGCTAATCGAAAACTCGATTTGTGCAGGCCCCTATCCTCCTGGTTTCTACACCACGACAACGCACCTGCACATCACGTTGTTGTTACTAGGACTGGACTCGAGACTCTCGAGTAAGACCATCAAAACTTAATTTTACCAGTTCTAATGCAAGATTCGTTGGTTTAATGTACAAATATTTAAAGAATGAAATGGGAGAAAATTTTTGGAAATATTTTTTTGATTTTGAACACTAAGGTTCATTCAAAACTGTTGCAGTCTCGAATAAGGTCTTGTCTTGTCTTGATCTTGAGCAGAGGAAAATTGCTTTATACCCTGGATGCAATCAATTTCATCCTCTCAAACGTGTTATTTCCAACTATTACACGCCCACCCTTAATTTGATGTAGAAATTTTTTTCGGAGATCGTAAAATTGAATGATATTCAGTATTTTTCAATTTTGCTCAAAAGAGTCGAGTCCACCTTTAGTTGTTACCCAGGATTTTCTAGGGAATTCAAACGTAAAATTCTTGAAACTATGCTGAACTATTTAGTAGTTCAAGCTTTCAAAACACGGTTTGAGCGCATGCTCATAGTGATGTAGGATAATGAGTTATACTCAAAAATCGTTAAATCCACACAGCAAAAGCTCTAAAATGCGTTTAGTTCGAAAGCAAGAGTCAATCTCATGAACAACACGCATGAATTTTCTGAAGGTATAGAGTCCTAGGAAGATTGCGAAGAAATCAGTATTTTCATGAATTGATTACAATCATCCTTTTGTGCTTTTTCGGGGGGTTTCTCGTATTCTCTTCAAAATAATGACACATGAACCATTCCTCATACGCGTGTGTGTTGTATTAGTGATAAAGAAAACAGCATTGCTTCAGTTTTGTCCTCAAAATGATTGACTTTCATTTAAAATGTGGATTTTTTAGATATTTTGTTTGTAACCCTCAAAAGACAAAAAACGAATATTCTAACGTTCCACAAATATCTACGGAACTTCAAAATATCTGTTCTTACGTTCTTATTCTCTTTGAGAAGATTACTTCTTGAGTTCTTATGTATCAATTTCTACACTGAAAGAAAGGTACCCAGTTGGGCCAACTAAATGTTAGTTGCCGCAGCTAGATTTTTATTTACGCTAGCTAGACTCTAGTTGGGGTAAATAAAAGGCTAGCTGTCTGAAATATGAATAAAATGGTTTATTCAATGGGAATAAAAAATATAGTTGTGACAAACAAAATTCAGCTAGCACAAATAAATTTTTATTTACAGTTACTAAATTTTCTAGCTGCCGAATATTTGAATAGACCCTGTCTCTCAGTGTATGAGCAGTGGGATGAAGAAAGAGTGAAGTTTTCTTGACTTTGAATGGTTTGATAAAGATGATTTCATGAAAATTAAAATAAAAATATGTGATCAGCTCATTAATTCTGTTTATAATAATATTCGTGATAAATGTGAGGATATCATAAAAATATCAGTATATAAAAGGCACCACCGTCAGTTAAGTGTTCTTTTTTTCATTGATGTTCTGGTTCACGTGAATGATACTTTCGTAACATCATTTGTTGTTTATCAGTTATACTATGTTTGAGAAGTTTAACTTCTCCATTCAAACCATGAATAATATCACGAAAATTGAGTTGAAGTGGGAATGTACAAAACGTACTTTTTCACATAAAAAAAGAAAGAATGAAGATGTGTTATTATGCCTCCCTGATAAGTGGGTGGACGACCTAAATTATACCAACGCATTAATTTTATGACTCCCACTCGGAAATTAATAAAGTACGTAAATTGTATTTTGGAAATGACATGGTTCCAAGTATCCATTAATTCGAATGTGAAGTCACATGCTTTTATCAACAAAAAAAAAATATATATTTGTATACAATTTGTAAAGAATATAGTTCGAAAGTGGCAGAAATTCATAACTAATGTACAAGAAAGTACCATACTACATGACTTTCATTCATCGGTATGTAGAACTATCAGTTTTCTTCTCTTTACAACACGAACATATCGACAGTTGTGCATAAAAACACACTGCTTTGATATTATGAGATAAATACACAATTACTTTTGTATCGAATTAATTGAGCAGAAAATAATATTGTCATCGCAAATATGCAAGTTTTCCAGAGTACTTTGCTGAAGAATTCCTTTAGAAAATTATTGTACAGTATTTTCTATTGCATTTTACTTTCTGCTTACATACCGAACAGCATTTAAAAAAAATACGAGAACAATTTTCAAAATTATATGTAATTTATGACAATTTATCCATTCAGGTGTGTTCATGCTTTCTAAAAAAATCTATTTCAGTGTAATGAATTCAATTTTGACAATTCACATTACATGTGTCGTGGAAGAATTGATATAACTTTTCCTCACCTTTTGCGTATATTATTTAAAACAAAATTCCCATAAACAAATTTGAAGAAGAGAAATCCTTAAAAGAATCTAATTGATCGTAGAATTCTGACACGAGGGCAAAAACTCTCTAAATTTTTCAAACAGAAATAAATTCGCTGCAAAGTTTGATTTATATCCTTAGTAAAAATAGTATTTGGAATTCAAAATACATAAATTTTTCTCAATCTCAAAAACGTTGACGTCGAACACATCACGTATCCTAGAGCGTATTGTAAGCAGATTCATGAAACCTCCTGGTGTTTTATGGAATGATGTGTAAAGTCGTTACTTTCTCTTGCTATGTAAACGTTAATCAATCGAATCGTACACTGTTGAAACCAATAATTGGAATTGGAACCTTATAATAGTTGGCTCAAGATAAATAATTTCGTCTTTCCAGAATTTTTTTCTATTATAGAATGTTCATGTAATTGAAATGGAATAAATATTACCGATATAGAGATTAAGTTTCGAAATTATTTACTCGAAGGAAGAAAATATGAAACGGTTGAAACATTTTGTTGAATTCAAAAAATTATAGAGAAAGTCAAGCTCAAGTGGCTCCAGTTTGAAGAATTTTCTTGAAATCAAGAGCACAACGACTGCATGGTAATGCATCACTGACAAGCGTTCTCAATACATAGTTCCAACGGATAATGCAAGCGAATGACGTTTTCGTCTGATCATTCATTTCATCGGTTTGTTGTAACCAATGTTTTCAAGGATTCCAAAAAGAAATACAATTTCTATCAGGGTGTGAATAGAAGCTTCTGTAAAATTTATAAAAATTACAATTATGGAAACAATGATTAATTGCGATAGTCAGTACGCAATGTTAATACTGGAATACTTCAAAACTGTTTCTAATTATTGCTGAAAAATTCTTGTGAGTGGAAATCATACAATCATTAAACACTCAGACCAAATATTTCCGGGAATAATAAAATATATAATTGAATTGTCGTAACCAAATACTCAATTGATTTGGATAAAGTTCAATGAAAATTTCATATTATTTATATATAAACTATGCTGTACCGCTATCTAAACATCCTTCATCAATCTCAGTATGAGAAACTATATCTCTCAAAGTTAAGGGTAAATTCTAGATGGTACCCTTGACAATGTGACACCATCATCCTTGATTCGTAAAGTCGAATATATTTACTGCACGATCAGACCTGTCTGTTGCTTCCATCTGATCGTGTGGCTGAAATCTTTGTTATCTGATGTAAAGTAATAGATTCCAAATTTATTCCCAAGACAAAGCAAACATTGAAAGTATCTCATGAGATACGAGAAGAACTGAGAGTTTGAACTCTGTATAAACATTTAGTCTTCCTTTTTTTGTTTCGTTGATTTTATGTCAAACAAAGGTTATTCGATCAACGAATTAATAGAGATCCAATTCATTTTTTCTATAAAAGATCATGATGCGAGTCTGATTTTAATTTAAAGGATTTCATTGAACGAATTTAATTAAACAACAATAAGAACACGAATTCCAAATTGATTTAATTTTGATTTCTGTTTATGCTGAACCGTCCTAAAGCTGAGTCAAGCTTGTTTTCCTCACAGTGACTGTTACGAAATAAATTAATTGATCAACTTGTTGTTAACTCCGTAAACAAGTACTTACTAAATTCAAGTAAACACTTTGTAGAGTGAAAGCTAATAGGAAATGATTGCCGAAGGATATAACATCATCTCGGCTACAAGTCTGGGAAAATTTTGTTCTCCTACTGCAATACAACACACATACACATTTCTCAAAAGACATTCGTTGAATCGGTTCGAATGATGTTCTACTCCAATAATTTGAGAAAAAAATGTGATTTTCATTTCATGGGATGAAATGCATACGGATTGCGTAATCGACTTGCAAATTATATTAACACTTATTTGTGGAATAAGGAACTGGTATCATTACAATGCAGGAATTGAATTACATATCACAAGCTTCTCTGCTCAAGTCTTTCTCAAGACACGAAGAAAAAAGAATGTGACCTTCTTTGCTACTTGTAGAGTAACATGAGATGTGAGAGAATCATAGGACGAGGATTATCGTGTCTCTGCGCTACCATGATTCGATGTGTACGGTTCATGGTACTGTACTTAAATGTTGTGATTGTGCATGAATCTGACTTTGAATTTCAATTTAAAATATTTTGAGTCTAAGGAGTTTTTTTTTTTTAAGAAGGCACAGATACCTCCTCGTGAATGCGTTAATTCTAAAAAATGAATCATGAAATTGTGCCTAGGAATATCGTGAATAATTATAAAATGTTTCCAATAGAAATTACATCCTAATCAGACAAAGGAGCATCAAATTGAAATTGACATGTTCAATGTAAATTCAACACTTTTGTGTTAATTTTACATATTGCTTATGTTAATATTGGATACAAATTTTAAGTCGATCGTTCAAAGCGTACACGTGTGTTAAAAATACACAACATTTTTTACTGTAATCCAATCCAAATTGAAGTGTCATTATTTGAGTTGAAATTTGTATTGAAAGTACAAACACACAGTTTTCAAAAGAGGAGCTAAAACTGCTGGCATTTCGAAGGATCATTAACAGATCATTATTGACATTGTTGAACCACCAGCGATCTAATAAAACGCAAGTCAAAAATGTTGAATATTCGTCCTCTTCGTTGCGACACGACGAATTCGCCAAAGTTCGGTGTGTTGAGTAAAATAATCCAATTTGCATGGTATCTCTCATTTATTAACATAGACAAAAATTCACAGTCAACAGTTTTTTCAAAGAGTGTTTACATTTCACGTGAATATGTCAATTAACAATGTCAGGTTTGCCATGATCACTGAGAAATAAAGTATAACAAAGTTAAGGTATGCTACTGGAGGAATTTATTAGAAGATTCATTTCTTTGTATATAACTCATTGTTCAGAAGGATATTGAAATTAGATAATAAAGATCTTGTAATAACCGAAAAGCTGACAGATGAAGAAATACTTTATTGTAAGCGACTTATTCTTCACAGGAAAGATTCATTAAACCGCAGATTATTGCATCTGTGAGCCTATAAAACTCAGTTCGATCAGAATAATTTTTCTATTTCATAATCGAGAGTGGTTATTCGACAAGACCGTGTAATTAGATGAATTCATTGCAACAGTCGAGGAGAAAAGGATTTGTTTCAATGTTGTTGATTTGGAAACACATTTTGTATTGAAGCTTCAATATCATTTTTTCTGATGATTCTCTAGCATTTCCTTGATAGTTTAATCAAAGACCTCTTCCTGATGTCAATCGTTAGACGAGCTAATTGGATGAAGAGATTAAAACGGAATATACGAGAGATACATTGTAAAAGAATAGCCGAACAAAAAAAAATCCTGTCATAAGTACCAGTTTGTGGTTGGTTTCTTCTTTCCTCTTTCTGTTTCTTTTAGCACAATACAGCTTCGACAAAAGCACGGGGCAGGTGCATCGTAACGCGATTATGCAAGTTTCTTCGGCCTGACATTATAGTTTTATAATATTCACTTGCGCCTGTTCTTAAATGTAAATACACGTACGTGAACTTGAATTAATGTGGTCGAATAACTTGCGCAGCGAGTGATAAATAAACAATTAATTAGCGTTGAATGATCTAGCAATGATTGTATAATATTGAAACTGTAGTGATTTTTTATACAGAAATCAAAACTCAAAATACGGTACATTCTGAGTTGAATGGAGTGTAAATTTGGAAATTGAATGATCAAATTATTGATTAATTACGAGAGAATAGCTGGCGGTACTTAATTTTCAACTGTGCATAAATGGTAATATCCCGATATTCATAGTAAATTGTCATTACTGTGCATTATGTGATGCGCTAATTGATATTATAACTTCGGAAATCAATGTAATAAGTTTTAATTTCTTTGTTCCAGGTAAGAGCACGTTGAACGCGTAAATCACTGATATAGTTATAAGCAAGTTCGCTGCATGTGAGTAAAATTAATATATCACAGTGAAATTAATTCATTTATCTCAGATGAAGTGAGAATCAAGGGAACAAAAAATGCATATCTATGTAAATAAAATCAAACAATCTTCCATGAGATTTTTGTTGTAGATTTCGAAAATCTGTAAATTAACACTTTTTAGAATATAAAAACCTTGTGGAAACTGGTTCCTATTTTTCGAGTAAAATACACATAAACAATGGAATAACGAAAAATGGATTTTGGTCACGAGATATCATATATTTGATAAATAAAACATATGCACTCGTTTATCCGCGTATTGTCATTTGCTTCATACATGCTCTCGTAATATTAGAACCCATTCTCCTTCACGTTAAGAATCTTAGTTACGTGAATGCTTTCTATCGATCGTGAAGAGAAAGACATTTCAAAACTCACACACGAATGATTCTTTTTCTTCCCTCGCGAAATCCAATCACCGATAGGTGTAAGAGAATTTTGCCTTTCACGTGTCATAGAAAGCTTTGGCGCGGATCTTCAATCCCTCATAACAATGATTGATAAATTCCATTGCTGAATTGAAACTTTTTCGCTGCATACTTCTCATACAGGACATAGTCCATCCATTCTTATGTAAAGTATATTTTCCTTTATGTAAAGTATATTTTCCTTTCAACAGTTATAATAAAGCAAACAAATATACAAACCAAATAATCTTATTTACACTCAGTTATTCTTGGATATTTCTTTAACAATACACTGTGTAATCTCATTTCAACAATACAATGAAAATCTGTCGTTTTATCTCACGCACAAACCTGCAAAGATAGTTGTCTCGAGTTTGTAGACGTTCGAGGTACATAGAATTTAGGTGAATGACACCTGAAGAGTTTTTTGGCACGTGTGTTCTGATATCTGATGATGACGTGGTCATAATTCCCATTAATATAATAATACTCTTTATCATAACAAAAAATACGTTTGTACATATCTACATCGTATTGTGGTTCTAAAATATCGAACCTTATCGATAGATCGTTGGAGAGAAGTCAAGTTTCGTTACACCATCGCTCACAAATTCATAGCAATGTAATCCCTAGTAGTGTGTGTCTCTACACAGTCTATTGAAATTATAACTCTAAATCGAAATGAACGTTAGATCTCTCAAGGTATTCATCGATTGATTTATCACGGAGTAAGAACTTCTCATGGATTGATAACCTTTTTCACCTACGCCACTTAATTATCACACATAAAGTATCTTTCTCTTCTTTCCGAACGATGAAACTTTGTTCCTTGTAAAAGTGAATTTTGCTCAGTTATTCAGTTCTTGGTTCAAAGGCAAAAGCATGATTATTATTCACTGACATGGCGTGAAACTGTAACCGTTATCCGTATACGAAGCGAATTGGTTTAAATAGTTCACAGATCGCTTCGAGCAACCCAACGTATAAGCGGAGATTGAACCCAAGATATTTTCAATGGAAAAAAAAAAACAGAAAAGGAAAGAAGAAAGCATACCGAAAACAAAAAAATTAATTGAGAAAAAAAGAGTAGGGGAGGAATACAATGATATTATTGAATTCTTGCGAATTTTTATCAATTCCCTTGTAGTGAAATATCGATCCGAGTTACGAATAGCGTTAATTACCAAGTCGAAAGTAAATTTTTCTACATGTTAACAACTACCAATTCTCTTCGATCGCTAATTTTTGAAACATTATTCCTTTCATCGAATTCGATACAAAAGACATTTGACAGACACGATAGACTTTCACTATTGTTTTCTCAGAAAGATTGAATCGGTTATGCAGTTTCTATTTCAAACGTACGTGACTAATTACAGAGAATTTAAGAAAGAAATCAATTTTATTCACTTACTATGCTGAATAATTGATTGGAATATTTAATAACATTTCATATATACAATGTTTTCTGTCGAAGTGGAGGTTTCTGATCCTCTACTTCGGAAGAATACCCTCATAAAGTTTAAAAAATGTCTTTCATATAACGAGAACATTGTATTCAGATCATTTCCAGGAGATTTTGTGATCAACGATGATAACGACATGTCTCAAATAAAAACAATTCGAATAGAAATTATTCTAGTTATCCTTCAAGCCTTCGTAAGGTAATCGCATAGCTTTTTAGACCTGGTAACAGTCTATAAAATATCTAGACCAATCTCTGGGGAATATTATTAATAATACAAGATTGAAATTATTACAAGTTTTGCAATTCTAAACTGTTGCTGATGAGTAAAATTATCACACAAACAATTTGCCGCTAATTTTACAATCTTTGCACGCTCGTAGATAGATATTTGTATCATCTGATGAAGTTTATGAGTTGTCTGAGTTAAAACGGACCCACTTCACTGTTATCTCGAAGAATCTTTTTCGTAACAAGAATCTCAATTATTATTAATTCAGATACATCGACGTGGTAATGGGAGTTACGATACTTGAGTCATTAAAAAAATATGTACAGCAATTAAAATACATGATTATCGTATAATTCTCGAGTGTGGGAATTGAGGAATGTTACTTCAACAATAAACTTTTTGTATACATCATGTATAAAGAGATGTATGAAATGAGACGAATGATTGAAATTTGTACACAGAGAATTTTATGGTTGGATTTATTATGGGAACACGGCATCCGAGGAATGGACTGCCTTGCAAATTTAATTTATCATCAGATATTCCTGTCTCTCACACCCTGCAACAATAAATTCCAGTAGTTCATATTGGAATTGACCATTTTTCTGGGTGCAAAAATTAATATGAATTCTGTGAAATGGGTAGAAAATATCTCTTTAAACTGTTGACAAATTTTTACAGGCTGCACAGTAATTTTTTGAAGAATTTCCCTTCGTTCTTCGTTTACTGAAATTTCACGATGATTTTTACTAGAAAATTCTTCAAGCAGCTGAATTAGCACATAGCTAATGAATCAGTGTCACCAAAACTAATCCTGACTGAAATTCAGCTTCATCTCAAACCGCACTGTGGACAGTTTATACTAGGAAATTTCAGTATTTCATTGAAAGTTATCAACAGCCCTGGCGATCCCAGAATCACCAATTTTTGTGGTTTATGTACTTTTGGTTATTTTTTGGTGAGCTGAAAACAAAATCGTTACCCACGGGATTTTCACCATATACCCAGATAGGAATTGGCAAACGGCCCACGCCTGGCTCGACCTTGGCCCAATTTTGACTTATATAGAGCCGGAACCCATCGCGAAAAGTGGTCCAAGTTTGGTAAAAGCTTGGGATGATAACCTCTTGCCAGACTTGTTTATATTAACTTTTGACAAGCTTCAACCTGGTTCTTCATACTTTCCAGAGGGAAAGAATACATCATTCTTCATGACATGAAGAATCATTATTCATCACAACAATAATTAATTTTGATACAACTCTGAGATAATTACAAGCATGAAGGAGCGGTATAGGTTCTCAAATAGCCAATGGTTCTCAATTGGCACAATATTGGTTCACCATGCTTGGCAGTTGAATGTTTTGTCAAGCTTCAACTACTTGTTGTGATGCATTTCCTATGAAAAGTGGTATGAATTCTCGAATAACAAATGGTTTTATATTGGGCCGATATTGATTCGCCATGCTTGGCAGCTCAACGTTTCTCCAAGCTTGAGCCATTTGTTGTATTGGCATTTCTTATGAAACATGATATTCGTTTCCAAAAAACGAATGATTTCATATTGGGTGGATATTGGTTCGCCATGCTTGGCAGCTCCACATTTTGCCAAGCTCACACCGGTTGTCATATTTGGCATTCCCTACACGGAGAGAAATGTGTAGTTAAATTTACTATGTTATTATTGTTTCCGAGGAACAGACTGAACTATGACGGGTTCCCCCATAAAACATAGTAAATATGATCAGCATTCTATTGTTGTACCATAGTAAAAATATGCCCTTCATAGTAAAATCCGATAGAATTCAGTCTGTTCCTCGGAAACAATAATAACATAGTAAATTTAACTACAAATTTCTCTCCGTGTATGAAACCCGGTGTGCGTTCTTAAATAACCAACGGTTGTATATTGAGACAATATTGGTTCGCAATGCTTGGCAGCCCAATATTTTGCCAAGCTTGGCCCACTTGTCAGTATTGGCATTTCTTACCTGGGTATTGATCGATTTGTGACCGGAGCATAACAGTTCGTTAGAACAGATTTGCAACCAAAAGATCACTGAGGCATGTGGCCGTTTTTAGAATTTTGAGGTATTTTTTTGGAGTTCAAAACTAGTGAAAACCCGAAACATTATTGAAAAATAACTTTAAAAATCATCAGATTGAGATTTGTTCAATTCTGATTGATTCATTAAAAAAAAAAAATGTCTGAAACGACCATCAAGTTACCCATATCAACAGTTTTTTTAAAATGTAATGACAAGGGGGCCGTAATTTTTGATCATATCTCGCGGTTCATTGAGATCCGCTAGGAAAATACATTGGCCTGGAAATTCTGACACATTAACTGGAGTTTTACTCCAAAAATTGAAATTTCAATACTAAGACCCAGTAGACTCTCAATTTTTGTTAAAACACGAAATATCATAAAGGTTCGACAAAGTTATATGAACTAAAGGTTAACTTATCAAGGAAGTGACTCCCCGCACAAATTTGCAATAGGGAATGATTATTTAAACCGTGGTGTACAACTATTTTTCGTATAAGTCCTACTTATTTTTTGGAATCATACTGGAATAAAATTCAACATATTCTTTATGCTCATGACACATGAACATTAACTAACAACATATTTACATTGAATAAGATAGAGAGTCGATGAGAACATTTTTAAAGAGAAAAAAAACAAAAACCGATAATGTCAAAAGCAGACTTCCTGATGATAATTTTTCTTGAAGTTTTTCTTCCTCATGAAGTTCTTGAGATAATGAACGGGAAGGAGAATTCCTTTGAACCGAATGATCTATTACTCGTTCGAGGATAAATGGAATAAATGACGGAAGATTTCTAAGAATAAAAATCATTGTGTGTACTTTGAAATTGTTATATGAAATTGTTAATCAATGATTCTCTCATGTTTGCTTTAGAAACTAATTTGCTTGTTCGAATAAATGCATATTATGAAAAAATGTGTTCTGTTGAGTTAAAATGATTCATTGACAAGGGATTCAAATATCACCATCCAGATACATCATCTACGCACCACGGGAAAGTGGAAACCACCGAGGATATGCAAACGCAGCAAACGTGTTTTAGCGGAACACTGTATTTTCTTCGTTGATCGACGTTTAAATTCAATTATAACACAACATTATTGCGATGAAAGATTAATGTACCTTGAAAACTGGTAACTTAATAACTTTTGATCGACACTAATTCACTCATATGAAAAATAAGAGGATAGATTAAATCTGCGTATGAAAATAAAATTGCATGAATTATATACCGGGATAAATGGTTTTGTTATTACATAGACAGGAAGAAATCTTGCTCCCACAACGAAAATTTGATAAATTCCCGCGGGGTTAGTAATTTGCACTACTATAGTAAATTTTTTCCCCCTGTTATATAAAATGTATGTCAAATGAACATGAGAATCACAAATATTTTTCTATCAATATAAAGCATAGTTTCAAGATTTTTTCTCGGGAACTATTGAATATGATCGAATAAACTTTTTCTCCCTCAAAGGTATAATCAAGGAGAGTTGAACAAAATTTTTGTTTCCGGGGATGATTCCAGCTTTCTTAATGATCTGAAACAGAAAATCCAAGAAGTTTCTTGATCTATGTTGTCGCCCCTATCGCCCGTACCTCAATTATTTGATTTGACCAAAAATTAACAAAATGGCAGCGGTTCTTGCAATAGTGTGAAAAAAAAATACCTTTTTGCGTCATAAATCAAATGGAGTGATAAATTGAAATCAAAATATCAACAATTTTGAGGTACGAACGATAGCAATGATAGTACTGAATACCGTGTTGAAATTTGAAGTCTTTACGATTGGTTGTTTTTAAGAAATCATCCTCGCAATCCGCTCCAAAACCGGAACGTGCGCTGTTTGAGCCTCTTGTTTGAAGCATTACAAGACAGAAAACACCTCAACCGAGTGTAGGATATCAATTTGATGGATAATAACTATCGAAAAATGCTCCAAAAAAGAATTCGAATTTTCCAACCCATCACATTGGAATGTCCCCTTTAAAGAGATAATTTCTTCTCGACTTGATTTCCCCGCATCAAAAACATTCAAAAATTTGATAAATCTTGTAAAACAGAAATTATTGTGATATCCCCTCGATTTTTTCTACAAGAATACCTTATTCGAGCAACGAATTAATTCGCTCCAATTCAAAGCTGTTTACTTCCGCACGAAAGGAATCCTCATTCCTCATTCAAGACCCTCCACTGTGTGATATGATTAATTAGGTATATAATTTATCACGCTGCAAATTACGGTATCCTTTTTTCCTTCTACCATAAAACATTATTCGTTCAATTTCATATAAAAATAATGATAAAAATCCATTCATAAATCATTCGCATCCTCTTTCCTCACTCGAGTACGTGTGAGAGGATAGAATCGATGGAAACATGAAAACGGTGTATAAAAGCATTCGCATTAGTATTATCCTGCACTTGGACTCTTTCGTACATGAACGAACATACCACACCGATGAGTGTTTCTTGTTGGAACCTATGCGGGTTAACAGACAAGCAAACCAGACAATTTGCACGCGAGATCATAAGGAGCAAACATCTAACAGCAGCGGCAGCAGCTCGGGCGGCAGTAGAAAGATATGCAGCAGCAATGCAGCAAAAAGGTCGTTGCCCATCCGTACGTCTCCACCCACCCACCTGCCCCTCCAAAGAGAGAACCAGTAGATTTGTCCTTGACGGAAAGTTCGTGCCTCTATACATTCGTTTGCTCATTCGTCGTCTATGGTATGCAATTTATCTTATTCTGAATATCGCTGATACAATATTTCAAGCTGGAATACGTTAGGTATACAACAACGATTGCATAATTTTCCAAGTCTTCTTCGTGTTACGTCTGGTTGCTTTGAACACTTTGTGTGTAACGAAAACCTGCGCTAAGTTTCAACCATTTGCAATAATAACTAACATTCTTTCAATTGATTCACTGTATTCGCAGGGTCGTTGTTGTTGTTTTTTGTTGCAGTAACCACGTACAAATTTCTTGCTTGCGCCAATCTTGACGATGAAAAATAGATAGGCGCAATGCTGACATCCAAGGCTTGAGAATCTATATCGAGCCAACGTTGACTGACAAGTGACACAATGTTGCACCAATGTGAGGAATCATAATTTCCATTGATCAATCCATCATTGGCTCAAGATTGTGCCAATCATGGTTCATCGTTGTTCCAATATCGTTTGGACAAAAGAAATTGACTTCATACGAACAATTTCATAGCACGGCTGAATATGAATCCAAACGCTGACAACTTTCAGGAGAAATGAGTACTCACTGTAGTGCCAAGCCTGGTCAAAGCTTGGCTCAGGCTAGCCACGATCCTCAATCATACGTTTCCATACAAGAATTCCCGCGTCCAATGTCAAAGCGCCACCCTTCGGTATTGTTTCCAACGCTCGGTTCGTTTCTCGCAAACGCTCAACAAACTATGCGGTTGATATATAAGCATCATATAACCTTCTTATTTGAAAATTGTTGTCTTTATCATAGGTCCTTCATCGAAGAAGAGATTCCAGCTGTGCAGACTCATGGACTCGCGGACATCAGAATTCGAATTATAATTGATGTAATTGATTTGTAAGGCAACCAGTAATGATTAAGTTATATTAAACTTATAAACACATCTTGCATTGAATTATTCAAATAAGTTTATTCGTTTCAATGCATACAGATATTCTCTGGCCCTGGTTGTATAAAATATTTCAGATTCGGGCTGTACATCTTAACATGTGTGGAGGGGAAGCAACCGATGTCGGAAATATATGACTCTGAATTTGTATTATATTTTTGCAATCGTTTAACATAGAGTTGAACATAAGCGCAACGTTGAATCAATTTTGGCCGAATATTGGCTCAGTACTATTATAGTATTGACTCAAATTTAGCAGTTACCTTCTTTGGTGCATAAAACATCTGACCATTGGGAGACCATAAAAAAATTCGTGCATCAATTTTGGTTTGTAATGAGTACAAGCATGATCCAATCTTGGATTTAGATGGAGCGTCAAATTTCTTCATGGGTTGTCAATGATGGCTGATTTGACTGCCATAATCGTACCAATTTACGTTGGTCCGTTATCATTTCAAGCTTGCACCTTGCTAACCGCCAAGGCTCGGCCAATCTTTGTCAGTGTTGCGCCATCCTAGTGCCAATCGTCAATTTTCACCTGGGTAGTTTATTCTTTTCAAGAAAAATTTGTCAAGAAAAAAACATTTAACAATTATAACAATTCGGGAACAATTTCTATTCGCACGCGGCGTGCACGTGTGACCTTTCAACTATGTGACAATAAAAAGCTCTGCAAGATTGTTCGTATGCACTGTAACATGGAAGAAATTGTTATTCAAGTCGTAAGATACTGAAAGATTATGTCGACACCTACCTCGATCTCTAAGACCTCTGCATTCAGTACATGGCTATTAAAATTTTTTCCTCTCCATTGATTGTAATCGAAATATTTATTCTTCTCACACGGAAATTACATGTTATGAGAATGAACGTAATATAAATAACATGAAATCATTCGTATAAAAATACGTTCATATTATAAATAACATAGAAATTCGTTCTGTTTTATCAATTGTATTTTGCATGAAACACACGAAAGAAATTATTCGAATGCATTTGTAGAAGATCATTTCACTGATTTGGTATTCAAATTATTGTTCGGTTTTCTAAAACAATATTTATAGAATATCGCTCTATACAGCAACTGAGGAAATTTTATGAGACTTGAGCATCCTGCTAAATATGTCACACTGATCCGCATTTGACTGGTACCAACTGATATTGTTTGGTTTATATACCAGTGTTGAAGTTGATGTATACACGCCAGAGCATATTTTAAGGGTCAGCTCTAATGAAAAAATCAGCTCTACAATAAAACGGTTAATATAATGGCACATTCCTACTAAAACTTATATAAAAAATATATTGAATTATATATAGATTATATACAATATTATAAATTCTTCTAGATTCCACTTAGAATGAACTCGGTAAACACGCCAAACAAAATTCAACAGACCATCTGCCAAATTCTGTTCACGTCTTCTGTCTGGAATTTTTAATACGGCGAATCAGATTTGTTCCAAATTTTTCCATAAATCAGATAATCTTTGTTGAAATTCTTGTATTTTTTCTAAAAAAATCTGCAAATCTGTGAAGAGAAATGTAAGAAAAGACCGTGGGAATCAGACGAGTGGAAACAAAAATAGAAAATATTATTTCATTCTTCCTGAAGTTAATAGTCCCTCCATAAAAGAAATAATTGAAACCTTCAATTCTAAAGGAACATACAGACTTCCCAATCAAGTTTACTATAAAATATTGTAAATTTAATCAAGATTGTATTATATCATTTCCCAGTTATAAAATCAATTTGTTACAAAGTGCCATGATAAATTTAACTCTAAATTTCTCTCAGCGTAACTAAACCAAGTTATCTTTTTGATCTTTGACAATAAGATACATTAATTACGAATATGTTTTGATCTGTTTGACTGAATTATATAAATCTTTCAACATAAGAACTACTTAATTGATATAGTTACGCCTCATACGTATCTGTACGAGATAATTTATTCACCATTAATGCGTGGTAACTGGATTTCAATGTATTTCAATCAAATAGCGAGCGACATAAGTTTAGTCTACAGAGAAATTTAATTCATTTGTGCATGATACATCGCATAATTTCCTACGTGATAGTGCAGAATTAGAATAAATTATCCGCTTAAATCCGTACATGACATGTTTTATGGCAATTGTAAGATTCATTTTATTTTGATAGTAGGATCTGCTTTTCTTCATAAATCATTGAAAGTGACATTTTCTAAAATGCCACACGTTGCGTTGGAGTAGCCTGTAGATAAATTTTCTCCGGTGCTCGCGATATTTGCGATACTTATATGCGTTCTCTTTATGCCATATAGCATGGTTCTCAAAACATCCATTGAATGTTCCTGTGGAATCCTATTTTTGTTCATAAGCCCGGCACATTGAAAGATTCCAAATATAGCTGCTCTCAATTCCTGATGATTTTTACCATCAACGATAGTAGAAGTTGTTAGAGTGTAGCTTCCTTACCACAGTTGAAAGTGATGTTATCTAGGAGGGTTTGCTGACGGTAATGCATTATTTCTTGAAGATCCTTTATCCGGGTAAGACAAATAGATTTTAACATACGGATCGGAATAATTGGGAGACTTGAGTTCCTGTTTCTTAGACGAGAAGAGACCCTTTCAAAAATAATGAATCACTGCCAGATACCATCACATCACCGCTGATGGTGAAAATGATCAGGAATTAAGAGCAGTTATAGTCGATATCTTTCAATGCTCTTGGCTCACACACAAAAAAGGGCTTTATTAGAGTATTGTTCAATTTTCATAAGTAAAAAATTCGATTATCTCCACAAAATAGCTTCTTGGACTTGAAATTTTTGTTAATGTAACCAATTTTCTAATTCAAGCAACTTAACTTATTGTGACAAAAGTGTTTTCTCATTGAATGGTGAACTTTTTCTCTATGGGAGGAAGATGATAGGAATAAAGTAAAGACATTTTTACATACCGAGACAACAGAAGAGAAATTGAACAATGCTTTTTTGTACTCGATGTAGAATTTATTGAACCCTCCACCACAAATAAGAATTTCAAACTGTAATGATTGATTTTAGAAACTCACCCTTCCCTGTACAGCTCCCGTAGAAACCTTACCTGCTTTCTGAAACATAAAAATTTGATACTTTCTCACTTTCTATCAAAGAATACAAATTTTCAATCAAATATATAACATGCTGAAACTCATTCCATTTAGAAAACTAACACTTTCAACGGAAAATCTACCTCTGACATTCAATAGTTTATTTAAAGATCCAGCGTATTTATCCGCAGTCTACCCACTTATACGTTGTTTTATCTCAACACATTGTGTCTTTCGAGCAAATGGGGCTAGAAAGAAGCAGATAACTCGACACATGGATGGCCTCAAGACATCATAAATCGATTCTCTTGTGCATGCTAAGAAGATATTCTCTGATTATTTTCTTTTCCCCACACGATATTGTCCGTGGTTTATAATGTGTACCAATCAGATCTAGTTCAAGCGATGATATTTATTCCCTTCAATGTTTACTATTGATTCGCGCGACTGATAATATGTATTTGAATTGATTTCAATGAATAATGAAACTGACATATATTACGTTAATAGATTGATCCTATAAAACGCATTCAGTCTTTGTTATTGATCTGTTTATAAGATGAGATGTTGGAATCAGCATTTTTAGAAGCGTGCCGTTGAAAATTATTGCGTAGAATGACTTAATCCAATTTTCTGGAAATTCAATCAAACCTTTTTCATTCAGATCGCATGGAATATCTTCAAAAATTTCATACGGAGAAAAATCAAGAAATACTACATATAGCACATTTCATCCTGAGTAGAAATGCTATAGTGTTTGACGAGTTTTTGAGATAGTCGAGCGTTAAGGGGGTATTCTAGTGTGGAAGCACGAATTTCGAACGTTTTTTCGAGCTCTGGACAAATTAATGAAGAATATTTTTATTATCCGTTATTTCAATACTTGTTTCTTGATCTTTTAAGAATACAAAACAAATTACGGGAAAAAAATATTCAAAATTAACAAAGTTGTAAGTTGGTGAAGTGAGGGTTAAAAAAAAAAGACTGCCCTGGCGTGCGTGATTTCAGCCCCATTGGTGATCTGAAACCAAAAAATCCAATGGGGTCTCAATCAATGAAGATGCCGCTATGGTATGAACCACGAACAAGTAAAAAAACAATTTTCAAACAAAATAGCAGCCATTGAAGTTCGAAGTTGATCACACAACAAGATTCCATACATTGAAATGTAAGAGGTATCACACATTCAAAACAATCTATCTCATTGTGAAACTTCGCGTTGATTACGCATGTAAAATTGTGAATTTGAGAAGGGCATCAAATCATCGTCCTCGACTGGCAGGTAATATTTAGATTCAATCCATTATTGAATGTGTGAAAGTATTCATCTAGTGGATATCAATGTAGAAAAATTTGATGATGAAAGAAAATACCTCCCCTTTTCCTATAAAATTGATATTATTTCTACATCGTTAACTTGCAAAACGTCATCGACTGCCACGTTTTTTTGCTCTTGGTTGTTATGCACTTTTATCATAATGAAAGCTTGGTGGTTCCCCTTGAAAATCCCCTCTGAGGGTTTCTGGGGTCGCTAGTTACGAATCTGGAATTGCAAATAAAGAATTCGAATATGGCGAACCAAAAATTGTTTAAAAAAAACACAAAAAATGCCAAGATTTTCTCCGGCCCGTTACAGATATCAAATTTTTGACTCATTAATGTAATAATGATGCTCCATTTGTTCTCATAATGCACAATTGTACGTTTACGGAGTATCACCCATACCTTCCCTATTAGAAATCACTAGTAATTCTCTAGGCTATTACAAGGTCTTACTAAGTTTCGAAAATCCAGGGCTGTCGACTAAATTATCGTGCACTTCGTTCATTAGTCTCTCTAAATTTCTTGGAATGAAAATCCACTCCTCAGGGGTGAAAATACAGCAAATCTAACAAGAGTGAGTTTTCACTCGATAAGAGTGAAGTTTCGCTCTCTTGGAGTGAGAAGTTTACTCTTATCAAAGGGTGGAATTGCACTCTTTAAAGCGAGTTGAAACTCCACTCTGACAAAGTGGAAATTCACTTTTTTGGAGTGAAAAGTAATTCTTTAGGAGTGGAGTCTCACTCTTCTTGGATGTGCAGTATTTTCACTCTTCAAGGGTGAATTTTTCACTTCAAGAAATTTAGAGAGTTCAATTCTCATGTAATCAGATATGATTGGTCAATCTAAAAGAATCGAACAATCAACGTTGTCTACGATCATTTTGTCGATAAACCTTTACATGTGTCTCGCGAGGGCTTTGCGACACCTCCTACTGGACAAAATGTTGCGAAAAGTTTCTGAAACTTCCCAGAAATCGCTAATGTCCTACCATTGTAACGTTTTGAATGACATGTTTCAGAAGAATATCTCTGAAATGTCGCAGGAATGTTTCATGTTCAATAAACGTGCTCTCTAAATCTGGAAGAGTGAAAAATCGCACGTTTCACTCCACTAAGTGTCAGAAGTGAGCCTGTCCGCTTCGAGTGGAATTTTCACTCGTTTCGAGTGACCTCTCACTCTTTTAGAGTGAAAAATTCACTGTAGCATCGGAGTGGTTGTGAATTTCTAACCTCAAACCTTAGTATATCACTCTAAAAGAGCGGAAATTTCACTCGAAAATTCGATTGGCTCACTTCTGCCTGGCTAAACAGTGAAATCTCACTCCAAAGATTTCAGAGAGTGCCTGAGATGTTTCCTTGGAACATTTCGTTCGGAATGTGACAATAATAGGACATCAGCAGTCTCTGGGATGTTCCATGAAACGTTTTGCAACATTTTGTCCAGTGGGCGTACAAGACCTACCTGTTTAGGATCGTTTAAGATCGGATGCACAACCGTTTAGGATGAATTTATAATGAATGCTTTTAGAATCATGAAAATTCATCAAGAATTCTTCATAAATAAATCAGGACCTGCTGTGTTGTTTGGGTACAGAATGGCTAGAGTGATTTCTGCTATGGTTTTACTCTAAAAAAATAGTCCTCCATATATACGGAGAAAATAAATACAATGAGAATTACATTTTCTAGTGAAATTGAAGTAGAATATTAGAACTGCAATAATGTTTACTACATTCTGTAAGAAAGCCCCTAATACTGTCAGGTAATTGTGACGACATTTGACAAAATAATACTATTTTACTACATTATTTTTCTCCATGTATTGATTGGGTGCTTAAATAAGAACTCCCACGATTGCAATGCTGTACCTTTCCAATTTTTCTCTGTATAAAATTTTCAAAATTCGGTGAAAATCTTGATGAACAGGACTAAAGTGACTCACTTGTACTTTAAATAATTCATTCCACACTCACGATTTCCCACGCTACTTCCGCGTTCATTGATTACTCGATGAAATTGAAAGCTTTTGAAATTCTTCCACATCCTATCCCTGTTACATTCGCACGTGATTCGATCATGGACATTCAACCTTGTTTACGATACAAAGCTTCCACCGTTTATGCTCATATTCATACATATTTGCATATAGCAGTGATATTAATGTAGTAATATCTTAGAAACCTTGACTTCGTTGCTACAAGTTCTCTGTGTACATAAGATTTTCGCACGCATATATATACATACATTTACACACTCAATCAGTATTTTTTACGAATAAAAAACAACAAAATAAGAAAAAAATTCTGACGTTGTGAATAAAAATGAATTGTCAAAAGCAAAAAGCACAAGAGAATTCTAATGAATAATCATTCGAAACGCAATAATATTATAAGATTTTGTGTCAATTCCTCAGTGCTTTCCGTGGACTCTGCGGAGTTGATATGGTTTGAGGATATAATGCGAAGAATCATATAGCGGTGCTTTGCGACACACATATCATTCATCATAATATATGTGTTTTCATATTGGCTACAACACTTCAAGAACGCTGCTGTGTCATAGAGTACGGCTGTGATTCTGAATAATATTCTCTTTCTTTCACTGTCAATGTATGACGAAATAAATTCCATTCCGAAATGGAATATTGGAAACTGAAGATACATCTTATATTGGTTATTTTATTTATATCGTCTGGAAAATGTTTTCCACGATAAAAATTGTACGGAATATTACCCAAGTGGAGCATTTAAATTTATATCCACTCTAGCCTTTTTTCACCCTCAAATCCCCCTGTGAACGTTGAACCCTTCTGTTGCTCATACCATCCTTTGAAAGATACATAGGGGATCATTTCCCTCCGATTTAATATCCTCTTTATGTATATCTAAGAACAAAATAATCTCTCTTTCCCCTCGTACTGATTCTCAACGAATCTTCAATATTTATCTTGACATTCTGCAAGATAAACTAAAAATTTGAATTCATTATGAATTCTGAATATTAAAATGCGTGATTTTCACTTATGATTTGCAATCCAAATCGATAAATACCAGGTCATTCAATATGTCCGTAAAATAAGTAAGGAAGAAAAAAGAGTTTGACAAAACTCGATTTTATTATTCAACATAGTTGCCTACGAAGGCCATGCAACGAGTATAACAATTTTCCAACTTTTCGTTACCACTTTTATAGTACGATTTCTCTTTCTCTTCAAAATAGTTCTCAGTTTCATCATTGGACTTAAATTTCTTTCCAGCAAGCATTTTCTTGAGATCTGAAAACAGGAATAAGTCGTGGGGGCTAAATCTGGAGAACACAGGGGGTGGGTGAGCAATTTGAAGCCCAATTCATTCAATTTTGCCATCGTTTTCATCGATTTGTGACACGGCGCGTTGTCTTGATGAAACAACACTTTTTTCTTTCGCGAATGTGGCCGTTTCTTTGCGATTCCAGCCTTCAATCGATCCTGAAGAGCACATTCATAGTCGGTGTTGATGGTGGTTCCTTTTTGGAGATAGTCGATGAATATTCTTGCCTTCGCATCCCAAAATACAGACGCCATCACCTTACCGGCCGACTGTTGCGTCTTTGCTCGCTTTGGATTCGATTCGTCGACTGCTGTCCACTCAACTGACTGTCTTTTGGATTCTGGTGTGTAATAGTAGGCCATGTTTCATCCATTGTCGCATATCGACGATAGAATTCGAATTCATTGCGGTTCAACAGCGCCAAACCTCCCTCTGAAGCATCAATTCGTTGTTGTTTTTGGTCGACTGTGAGCTCACGCGGCACTCACTTTGCACAGAGCTTTCGCATACCCGAAAGTTCGTGTAAAATGGGCAAAACACTACCATCTGATATCTTCACAATGTGAGCTCACTCGTGCACCTTCAATTTGCGATCGTTCATAACCAATTTGTGGATTCTTTTCATGTTTTCTGGAATAACAGCCTCATTCGAGCGTCCACTGCGCCCTGCATCATTTGTGCTAGTACGACCACGTTTAAATTCAGCAATCCCCTTCTGTACCATTTGTCTCGATGGAGCAGAGTCCGGATAATGTTCACCAAGCCATTGTTTGGTTTCCACTCGAAATTCATGTTTTTCCATTTTTCTTTCAATAACAAAAGTTGCTTTCACACCAGATGTAACGCCATCCACGTGTCATCTTACAGACTTTTTGAATGGACTGTTATGATGGGTTTCTCTCCTCACGAAAAACCTTCGCTTTAGAAATTAAAACTTCAACTCTGGCGATTCAGAATATAAAAATGTGTTTCAGTCTATACGAATGAACAAGGTGATTATCTATACCTACTGTAAGGCACGTATTTAATTTCATCGTCAACAACGCTGTAAAAAAATATCTTGAATGTGACTATAATTCACGATATCGATACTGCTTTTTATTCTCCTTCAGATACATCACACATTTCATGATCAATTGAATCTCAGATAATCGTATCCCTGTCATGCAAGATCATACCTGTACGCTGGTCATAATGATCATCACAATCTCTTCATCTCAACAAATAGGTTCCAACGTGATGTTTCCATGATCAGTTCGACCATTGAACGGTTTTTGCAAATTATACTACTTGCTGTTATTGTTTTTTGTTGCATAAATCCGTACACTTTTATGTAATCTTTTGTATATTGAACAACATGTGTAGATTGAATAACGAAAAGTTTATGTATTTTCAAAACAAAATATCATGCAGAAAGAAAAAATTCAGGTGAAAAAAGATTTCTCTGGAATTCTCTGGAAATTTTTCTGAATTTCACTGAAAAGTTGAAAAAGTTCGAAAAACTTTTGCGTATTGAATACTTTCTCCACTGAGAGTTCTTCTGAATATTCATTAAGATCTCTGAAAAATTTTGAACTTGTCTGAGAATCATTGAAACTCTTTAAAAACTACACTATGACAGAAAAACGAGCTGGTCGAAACATTCGTGGTTGCAATAACTGGAAATCTGGTTTGATTCACCAGGAAATGTGATTGTGATATCCAGAAAAAGTGGTTGAAGCCAAAATTAACTACATTTTTCAGGTTAGAAAAACCAGATTCTTTTCTTGGTGTAATAACCAGAATATGTAGTTAATTTTGGCTTCAACCACTTTTTCTGGACATCACAATCACATTTCTTGGTGAATCGAACCAGATTTCAAGTTATTGTGACCACGAATGTTTTAACCAGCTCGTTTTTCTGTCAGTGTATGAATGTTTCACGAATTCTTTGAAATTTTTAATGGAACTTTGTCACCAGGGCAGCGAAAATGCATGGTAATATTCGAAAGAGTGGATTCTCACTCCAGCAGAGTAGAATTCCACTCTTCACACGGAGAGAAATTTGTTTGGAAAGATTACCATTTTATTCGTAAACTAGAACTATTCGGAAAAATCAGACAATAATTTATAGCATAACTCATAATCATTGCCAGCTGTGATGGTAAAAATCCAAATTAATCTCGATTTTTACCATCACAACTGGCAATGATTAGGAGTTATATTATAAATTATTGTCTGGTTTTGCCGAATAGTTCTAGTTTACGAATAAAATGGTAATTTTTCCAAATACATTTCTCTCCCTGCATTCTCCAAAATTTCTTGGAATGAAAATCCACTCTTAAAGAGTGAAAATACTGCAAGTGAAATTTTACTCTTCACAGTGAGTTAAAACTTTACTCTGGTAGAGTGAATATTCACTCTTATGGAGTGAAAATTCATTCTTCAATAGTGGAATGTTACTCTCCTTGGACCAGCAGTATTTCCACTTTTTGAGAGTGAATTTTTCACTGCAAGAAATTTAGAAAATAGGCAGTCAGAAGGGACCCTATCTTCTCATTCGAGGGGAATTTTCACTCCTCCATTCTTCGAGAGTAGCCAATTGCTAACTAACATAGCGAACTATTTTTCTCCATGCAGAAGTTACCTACTCTGTTACAAACAATCTATAAAATCTCATTGACGAGTAGGAATAGGTTTCAATGAAATTCAATGATATTCAATCAGAAATTTCACCATTCGTAATAATAATCGCTTTTTCTTTTGTTGTTTGCTAATAATTTTCTCAAAGGTACTCAAGCATCAGGAGGAGCGGGTGAAATTTTACGCCAACTTTCTTCATGAATTATCGGATAAAATTGAATTTAAAATCGATAATAATTAATTACATACCTGCGAGATTGAACTCTGAATATCAATTTAGGTTTATTCATAGTCGGCAAGTATTGGAAAACAAAAAAAAGTTGGCGCAAAATTCGGCTCGCTTTTGTTGATACTTGAGTGCCCTTAATTTTCATCCAAATAGAAAAATTTTCCCTCAAAATCTTTGTTCTTCCACACCCGATATGGCCTGTAACGTCCCTCGAGTTATCTATTAAAACAGGTAATTATAATTCGATGATTCAATTTACTCTTCAAAGGTAGAATATATAGATCACGATTATCTAAGGGAAGAAATTTGGATGATATAGATCGATAACTCCCAAATCAGCATTGTTTTCAATAGCAAAATTTCATGAGAAGATGTCCTAAAATAAAAATCCTTCAACACAATAGAAAATTGTGCCAAAATTGTTCCAAACGGTCGACTCGAAATTTGTGTTAAATATTGACACAAAGGATGTGAGAGATTGACACAAAAGTGTTGAATTTATATTGAAAATTTATCAATTTGACACTTATATGTTTCAATTTTCAACACGAATTTTGAGTGGACCGTTTCCAACACAAAATTTTTCATTGTGAAGAGAAGGGTTTTGATTGATTTTTGCTCAGAATATATCAGCAGTCGTTGGACTTTTTCAACAAAAATTTAATGCGTTTGTGAAATTAATTTCAATAATTGAGGATTATAATCATTGTATGCATCTGTAAAAACAACGACCGCAGGATTGATTCATTTTGACATGGATATAAATCCAAAGAAACCAGTTGATACATATTCAATCAGGGCCAAAAATGTTTCCTTTGATGCATTGGTTCTTCGTGGTTCTTGAAACCAAGTTTGGTTGTATACCGCAGCCATAACCTTAATCGGTGAATAAACATCCTTTGTTTTAGTCCTCGGAGATTATTCTTCTGCCCATTTGTATTCTCCATCACGGAGGGCAATGTTCGATTGGTTGGTTGGTCGGTTGGTCGGCAGGAACATGTGTTTTGCCGTTTGTTGTAACATACCAAGTATGCAATTTCTTCCCGGTATGTTATATATATATATATATATATATATATATATATATATGAACTCATGAACAAGGTTAACCGGTCGATGAGCTCCGTAGAACCATGCGGCGCGGTGCAAGTCGATGCCTTAATACAATGTACATACAGGGTGTTTCAGGATTGCAAAGAAAAGAGAAATTCCAATGCAACTCGTGGAATGCAAGAATGAAATGTTGTACAACGATGCGAGACAGTAGGTGAGGATAATGTTTTTATTCAATAATAACAGATATAGAGACATTTTGAAGCAGTGAGTTATCATTTATTTTTCTTCAAGGCATGAATTCCTGTATTTTGAAAATAAAATAGAACAAAATTGATCAATTAATTAGCACGACATCTCCTAGTGGTGTTCTCTATCTCTTCTCTAGAAAGTTTGCGATTTGGATACATAATGATCTTAATGAGACCTGCCAACAAGAGTGAAGATTGTTTCATTTTCATTTAGTAGACAGAAAATTACGTCCTCCAATTCAAGGTATGTTCAACTTCATGAGTTGAGTTTATATGCTTGAGTTGAATGAATTACATACGAAAGTTCGAAGTTTTCATATACCAGTCTGTATACATTGTATTCAGAGGTAAAAGTTCGCTTTCTGACCCTGGCATGGGCGTTGAATATAGGTGGGCGTATCAGATCGTATCTCACTTGTTTCGGATCTTTAAATTTTCGCTTAGGCTACTACGTATTTTCAAACATCCCTCGTATAATAAATAAGGAGAGGAAAGAGGTGGACTAATCCGTGCTCTGTAATAATTGTAATAAACGCTCCACTCTGTAATAATTTCAACATGAATCTTTACTATAATTCAGGTAAATAATTTGGAAATTCAGACAGTTTGGAGTAAAGCTTTAGTTTAATATCAGTCAGCCTCGAAACGGGGGACCACCAAAGCGATACACTATCGAAACAATCACAAGATATATCTAAGGTTTTTCCTACGACGTAATCAGCGTTGTCGGTTTATTTGCGATCGTTAAGGCATAAGTTAGGTAGGTTTGAGAATGGCGTATACACTGTAAAAAGTCTGACTGAAAGTGGCTGCATCTTACTTGAAAACTTGACTAAAATTCAGTCCTCTCCATTGTGTTGGCATTTCTTTTGGATGATCACTCTCAGCTGAGATAGTGCTAGTTTTAGCTGCATTTCAAAATAAGCCGATATTAAGGTTGGAAGTAATTTTTCCTTTTTACTGTGTAGGAAGGTGGATGAGAAGGGTTCGAAACTCATTGGAATGAGGTACGTTATCATTAGGACTGAATTTTAATCAGTGCCCCTTTCAGAACCTCTGGGTGATGGATGAATATCAAAATGAAGAAATCAATTTTTTTTCGAAATTAAATATCAAACAGAGTCAACGAGCACGTGTGGATGCTGTAGGAGATCCTAAGCTTACATGTTGAAAGCAAGTATTCAAAAGTAGTTGAAACAACCACTTGTGCTGATGTCCTTAACATCTAACGTACACCTACCAAAATTAACTGTCACAACTGCTTTTCTAGCTGATCGAAAATCGTGTACGTGAAGTAGTTGAAGCATCTACTCATTAGTTGTAAGAACTATTTTTTCTCTCCGTGTATAAGAGAAGAAGAAACAATCGAAACAAACAAAGAATCCCAGATCGTATCTTTGCGGAAATATATTTTATATACAATATGAAAGAGATTTTGGTCGATCAATAATTCCGATATTAATAGATTGCAAAATGAATAAAAAACGTTTTTAACTGGGAAAGAATCCGCAACAATCCTTCCTCGATCTCTGCAATGCGCATATGTGGAGAGTCCAGTTGAAAAGAAGCCTAGAGGGCAAAAATCTTGGGTTTTTGCATATCTGGCTCGTCCATCGATCTCACGATGAAGCGGAATATCCATGATTGAAGCAATTGCATTCCAGACACTAGGGAAATTACAAACTTCGCGAGAAAATTCGATACTGATCATAGCTTGTTCGGTAAATCGATGTATCAGGCTTTATCTTTCGAATCTATCCGTTGCAGGTTTATTTCCTGTTCATGCCAAAATAGTGTCCCAATGTTTTCACGGAGAGAGGTATGATATTACACGGAAAGAAAATATATTTGCATCGGATGAATATTTTGTTGAATATGGCGGAAAAAATATTTCCTGCACTCAACTATAGTGTGTTTTGCTATGGGGGAGCATGGGTCACAGTGGATCGGCGCACGTATTCAGTTCATAAAACGACTATACACGCTAGTAGTATCACTTTTTAGGCACCCTCTCTTAACCTCATCTTGGAATGCCACTGAACTGCAAGATGTCATAAGGTGTGTTCAGTGTACAATTGCTACTGATAACTTAGGTCTACATTTTGACTTGCTTATGAGCATTTAAAGTGAAGGGTTGGCGAGTCATTTTTATTCAAGGATTGATTATTTGTTCACAAATGAATTTAATCATATAAGTGTACGAGTGGGGTACAGTGGATCGTGTTCTAGTGTGTCCCATAAGCAAATGCTTACTAAATAATATGACCCTGATTGATTGAACCGTTTTGAATAATATTTTATCTCTCCGTTACAATTCAAGATGCTTTGAAATCGTGTTCGGAAACCTGAATGAAAAATTGATGTAGCTTGTTGTGAATCTTGTAAACAAAGATGGATTGAAAATCAGAACTGCTGCAAAATTGGAAGGCTTTCCTTGTACCCCCTTACAGCGTTACTGTGAGAAATTTCAAGGTTCTGAGAGTCTGATCCATGAAATTATCAACTGTAACCCAGATATGGGGTACAGTGGATCAAATCATAAAATTCTAGAAGATGATAAAAACCTGGTATTTCATTTCCGCAAATTAACAATATTGCTTGTTCATTTTGTGGGCGAGGGAATATCGTATATGTATATGAACTTCCATGCTGAAACGTTCCCTACTTTTGAAGTTATATATTTCTAAATTTCCTCCTTTGGTTGCAGAATAAGTTCATTGCCCTCCTTCAACTAGCTCCAGATTTCAATAACCATCAAAGCGACTGAGAGCAGTTGCCACGAACATAATATTTGCTTCCAGTGAGTTGTATGTGCTTTATACATCATGGAATTCAAAATACGTTTAAATCATTCCATCGTATCGACACATAAAAACAGGGGGGCAAAAATTGTAAATCATATACACTTCTTGTTTATGGTTTCTTGCAAAAGTATGTTCTTAACAGACTTGGAAACATGACTTTTTCCTACATTAGCGCTCGTTGACTTTGGAAAGTTTGTTCATCATGGCACGCTATGGAGAGAGAATTTGTATTTAACTTTCATTGATCAGAGTGCATTATACATTCGCAGAATTAGAGTAGCAAACAAGTGTCATCGTGTGACGTCAATGAAAATGTAAGTGCGCAACCGTCTGACGAAGGCAAACTTACCGTAAATCTCTTCATCCACGTCATATACGTATGTACAATATGCAACTTACAATTGAATTTTCTTTCACATTGTATTTCGTTTTATTTGTCCGGTTCTAATTGGAGCTAATTAACCGTGAATAAAAGTCCTTGAACTCGCGATAAATGAAATGAAAAGTATCAATTGACGTTTGCATAATGTACGTAAACTTGCGAAGAAAGTTATTTAATTTGAAGGTACAAACGTAGCGTTGAAGTTACTCATTCGAATGATCGAAAGTGTAGGAGTTCTAATCTGCTATCGACATACGATGACGTTTCAATACGTATCGAGTCGAGTTTCATTTCGTATGGAAAAAATTAAGGCTTGTAAATTCAGAACTGACAATCTTCGATTGAGGAAAACTGAGATTACCCTTCCTCGACGCACCTTTCATTATCTCAATAAAGAATATAGTGATCTCCAGATTTCAAGCAATTGCAACCAAAATTTTTAGTGAGATGATTATGTAAGAATTGTATAGAAAATATATATATTTCACATCAAATCTACATTCGAGATTTATTGCAGTCAAATCTTCGTTATTCAAAACAAAAGGAAAGATTTGTTTCACCTGAATTTATAGTTTTGAAATAATCAATTGATTGTTTACACCCCCAGCGATAAATGAATTGTTCTGTTGTTTTCTTCATCGATCGATTATATAATCAACAGAATGTCTAATCAATTATTTCACTATGGATTTCATGAATAATCAAATTATCTGACGTACTACATTTGATGATTCAATTGTTACAACGATCATTCTATCGACAAAATCTTTATACTCTTTTGGTAATTCACAAACAATGTATTGAATTCATTTTCAATTCATCGTGTACGGTATAATTCAACGAATGATCTAGTTGATTAACTAATCAATCTATTGGTCATCAACTGCTTGATGAATCAGCGAATATCTACTGTTTTGATGAATCAACCTTTTGAACATTGCTGAATTAATTTCTTCACCAATTATTCAATTACTCGATGAATAAGGCATCGATTATTTCGATTCTGTACTCGATATATTATCGCATCATTCTATTTGCAAAATACCAAATGAATTAAATGATTGATGAAAGAAACTAGGAATACATGACATTCAGGATACTCGACTCAAGATCTTTTTCTCAAATTACAGCACTGATTACTGTGAACAAACAGCCATTGCGGTTCATGATTAGTTGTTTACATAATTATTCAAGGTTGTAAACTTCGATTCTTAGCTTGAAGAAGCAAATTTTTGTTATAAGGACACGACGATGACAGTGTAAATCAAAAGATATTAAAAATTTTGACCATCATCACGTCACGTTCTTTTCATGAAAAGTGGTTTTTCGAAGTTCATTTCTCATTTCAATGAATTTTTCGTAAAGATCATATGATTTTAATTTTTGCTATATTTTAAGAAATGTTTTCAAATCAACTAAAAGTTCGGTAATTGGAGGGAAAAGCAAATACAGCAAAGCTGATCAAGAATTCCGTATTTGATATCGATTACGATGTAAGTTCGCATGAAAATAATGTTTCTTTCAACCGCAAGACTTGATTGCTTACGAAACATTTACAGGGGTTATATTTCTCTCATTTTCACATATAGACATATAATAAGAAACCACATAAATCGGAACAAAATGATACGTCGTTCATTTATTGATAAATGAATTGCATTGAAGGTAGGTAAGAAGCTTTGAATGAAGTCGTCGACAATCGTCAATTCGTGCGTACTTTCTCAAGTTTCTTCGCATTCACGCACAAGTCAATAAAATATTTTCACGAATATGATCAGAGCCTCCCAGAGAAATAGAATTTAAATAAAATGATGCACGTGAGGGGATTTTCATACGTTTGTGTAGTGAAAAAGCAGATGTTGTTAGTGATGACATTACTATTTTGTTCTCTTCGAAATAAAGATTTATGAAACTATAAATATACTTCTAATATCCTTACGCTTATCGCTGTTTCTGTTGTGATGAATAGAAAACATGCATTGCATCATATCATAACTCTATGATAAAAACATCTATAAAAAGGTTCATTAATATCGCTTCAGATTGGTATTTATGATTTTCGAGTTCAAAACATTCATAAAATACGTAAGGTGGTGTATATTTTTCCAACACTCGTGTTGTTCAAATTAATCCATATATCTTTGCAAAAAAATCGCATTACATAAGAGTTAATAATCGCATGGTTATCAAACTAGAATACAATGTATACAAATATCTACTTTGATCTTTCAATTTGTTTTCAAACCTCCTGAAAATGTTAAGAGGGTTTCTCCCATTTTGATCATTGGAGTGAATAATAATTTGAAATGGAAATTTTCACATGGGTAGGTTAACTCGAGTGAAATTTCACAAACAATCCATCAAAATGTCTGTACTTAGCAGATTTAATTCACTAATATTTTGCAGTTTGAGTGGAATGAATTGGAAATAAAATATCAAATTTAAGAATTGCTGCACAAAAACCAATATTCAAAATCTCCAGCATTCAATGCTACACCGTGCAATGTCTCCCCGTTGTGAGGGGATTTTCAATTTTTCATCAGAATATTGGGGGATTTTCTTATCACTTTGAGAAATTATTCTGCTTTTTTAGGTGTCAAATTCTTCGAGAAATGACGAAACAATCTATCAAATCAGAGTGAGAAGTTCCCTATTGATAGTGGAACTTTGTCATCACTATTTTTGATGGGATATCGTGAAATTAGTTCTTACGTTTGTTACACCTAAAATAAAACTATGGACGGTTAAAGGCCCATTGAACATTTGTTGAATATAAATGAATATAAAATCAACCTGGAATTGATTTATTTGACTTGTGTTCTATTGGGGTCCAACCGCCACACTGAGAAAGCTATTTAGTTGTCGTGACTAAAAATTTAGTGGAATACGACATCAAATAAAAAATTCAGTTGTGCCAACAAAATATTAATTGCTTCGTTGTTTTCGTAAAAATTTCGTGAAAATTGTGTATTTTCACTTCAAATGTTTGCCACAGTCTTTCGAATCAATATCTTCCAAATTATTAACATATATATTTTGAGAATCTTTTTCTTTTTCTGCTCTCAAAAAAAACGTTTCGTTTCGATGCAAAACTGTCAATTAAAATGAGACAATTCCAAAGAGGTGTCATTTCTGATGGACCAATGTGCGCAAACTTGATGTAAAAAAAACCAGCAACAATTTCTTCATGTCATTCGGGTGTGTACAAAAATTTACATTAAGGGGAGGTTCTCATCAAGCGAATTCCGAAATAAGGTGATTTTTTCGAATATTCTTTCTTAAGAAGGAAGTGAATTGAGAACTCGAGTTATTTGAAACTCAATGAATGTGTCTTAAAATACATGAAAAAAATTTTCTTAAGTTAAAAAATTCGTATCCCGAAACTTTGAAGGCGTTTTTCTGGTAATCATGTTTTTCAAGTTTGACTCCATGATATCCCATAAACAACTGAACGGATCGCTCTTCTTCTTATTCTGAATCTGATTGAATTTATTGGAGGATGGACCTAAATGGAGATGGTGAAAAAAAGGTTTTTCAATACTGGACTTTTCATTGGTTTCATTCCCTAGCAGAATTCATTCTAGTAATTCTCTAGGCCTTGCGAGGCCTCACCAGGCCCTTGTGAGGGACTTGCAAGGCCTCGTAAGGCCTTGTAATCGCCTAGAGAACGACTAGAGTGATTTCTACTAGGGTTGGTACAACCTCCAACAAATATGATATATTTCACAAAAATTTTTGGATTTTTTATTTCTGATAATTTCTGTGAGTGCTATAGTGGCGCCCGATTGATCACTGTTTTTCAGGTATCAACGCGTATCAACACTTCCCATGGCATTATTTTCAACTGAAAAAACTTTTCTATATGCTCAAAGACTCAATCAACAAATGTAAAACCCCCCCTCCAGTTCTTTATTCACTTCCTTCCATGAAAAATAATATTATATAATTGATTTCAGATTTCAGGAATTCAATCTTTCCCAACTCACACTAAAAATATCTATTATTGCTTCTCACACGTATCGGTGATTGAAATAAAACACTTTAACTTTCTTTGGAATTTCCATTTTATCAAAAACATATTGATTATTCTTCGAATAATCACGATAAGCTCGCATTCGTACATGTACTAATTCATCATGTCACATTTTTTTCGAAGAATCGATAAGTTTTATTTTTCCCTGAATGTACAAGGTAAACAAATTATTTAGATTGTTACAATCTTTTTCACTGTTGACATTCTCATCGAAATTTACGCCTACTCTCAGATAAAATTATCTATTCGTGTGACATATTTGAATCATTGTTTATAATAATTTATCGTTGAGTAAGGTTTGCATCGTTATGAGTCACTGCATTTATATCTTGGATTATAGTGGAAAAATGTATGCGGAAAGCAATTGAGTTTGACGTTAACATGATTTACTTGCATTTAAAAGTACAAAGCTTTGAGATGATTAGTGGAAAGTGAATGAAATATCGCTAGAAATTCAATGTACTAGGTCATTTAATATGTCCGTTGGATAAGTAAGAAAGAAACAAAAGTTTGACAAAACTCGATTTTGTTATTCAACTTAGTTGCCTTCGAGGGCGATACAACGAGTATAGCGATTTTCCAACTTTTCGTTACCACTTTTATAATACGATTTCTCTTTCTCTTCAAAATAGGCCTCAGTTTCAGCGATTACTTCATCATTGGACTCAAATTTCTTTCCAGCAAGCATTCTCTTGAGATCTGAAAACAGGAATAAGTCGTGGGGGCTAAATCTGGAGAACACAGGGGACTTTTTGAATGGACTGTTATAAATTTTCACTATTAAACGGGATGTCTCTGAATCTTCACAGAAATATTTTAGAGGAAGGTTTTTAGAACTCGATCATTGCAAAATAGTCAAAAGCTCGTGAATTCAGTAGTAAGCTCCGTGGATTCGAGTACACTGGGATTTAAGTATTTTATTTTAATATATTTAGAGTGTTTAAATCGTGTAGTAACTCTTTCAACACTCAAAAGTGTGTAAATATGTGTGTGAAAACATTGCATCAATTTTCTGGAGATATTCACACATTTTCAAGTACGTAAAAATAACTAAACGATTTGAACACTCTGGATGTATAAAAATGGGACACCTGAATTTACATAGTGTAGTTAATTAAACTTTGTAGGTTTACTAACATAATATTCAAATATACACAAAGATTCATTTTGTAATTTTTCATCCCAAAATGACAGCTGTGGAATGGTTTAAAGATACCCCATAAAAAAATCGGCGGGCGGCCCAAAACTCAGAGTTTTCATCTGAAACATTCCAATAAGCAAATTTTTATAAAGAACAGTTATAATCTGTCGATGAACCCAATTCGAATGTGGAAAAAATTCAAATTCGACGATTTACAGAGGTTTTTCGACAAAATCGGCGATTGGAAGAAAAAAATTTTGTCGAAAAACCTCTGTGAATCGTCCAATTTCCACCCTGCACAGAGAAAAATGCCGCTCGAAAATCCAAGAATTTTTGTTATTTTTCTTAAGTAATCTAGAAACAGAAAACTTTGTGAACTGAATTTTTAATACATAAAAATACGGAAGATTACGAATATTGTAGAAAAATTAATAAGTAGGATTGAAATTTTGAACCCTGAACGATAAATTCTATAAAGCGTATAGTAAAATTCAGTTATTCATTCTTAATCTCTCGTATTTTACGCAAGCAGAATAAGAAAAAGTAGGATATTCTTTTCTCCGTGTGATAGAAATCATATTGGGCAGTTCACAGGCCCACATCAGGTTTAGAGATACGCCTAATCTGCCTTGACAGCGCCAGGAGGGGTGGAGAAGGACCCAGAATGATTTCTACTAGGGTGTTATTTTTCATTTTGATTGAGCTCATCGACGAACTATAACTACTCTTTATCAAACTTTCCTGGCTGGAATGTTTCAGATAAAAACTCTGATCTCCAGAGGTTGCTCGACGTTTGTTTTGAAACTCAACTTGCGGCCATACTACAGCCGTCATTTCATGTTTGAAAATTACATGAATATTCATTTATATATTCTCATATAATTTCAACAAACCCACAAAATTTCATCATGATCAAATAGAGATTTTTTAATGGAAAAAGAATTTTTTGAATGCTTCTTCTTGGTGTGTCTAATTGTATTGACCTTCCTAATGCAATTTCCATAATGTAATCATTATTCTTATCAAAACCTTGAGTATTCAATTGTCATTGACGGTATGATTCAAGCAATATAAGATATGTTCTACATAAGAGCTCAAGTATTTGAAAATTGAATGATAAACCTCTGTTAAAACGCAATTGAGAAGAGCCAGACCCTCTGCTGGTTACAGATAAGAATCCAATTAACGCTGGACCTCTTTATCTCCGTGAAATCATAATCATTTGCATGATTATTTAGATTCCTCACAAACTTTTTTGCTTTCCAGTGTCCGTGTAATTGAATAATTATATCGTAGAAATTTCAAGTTCCTGCGACTATTGTTACAAGAATTTCTCATCAAACGATATCGTAAATTTCGAAGGTCAATGACATTACAACGATAAAAAAAAAGTTTATGAACAGCACGTTGCATCCATTTATTAATAAACAATGGAAAATGAGATGCATAATTTTAGTGAAATTTATGAAACCATTCATAGACCGTAACTAGCAGTCGAAGGATCCATTCCTCAAGTTGATCATGAGAATACACAATGAACCCTACGCAATTTAATGCTGATATCATTATGAAGCGAAGAACATATTCATTCAATAAAAATTATGCGCAGTGGAGATTGTATTGGGACATGTTTTTCATCAATCGACAAAACATGATACGAATGTTATCATTGGTCATCACAATATTCTTGTCGGATGAAATTAGGCAATAAACAGAACTCTATCAACAGAAGTCAATTGATTTGAACAGATTGTTTACACGAATGCAATATATTATCGGAGATCTGATGGTTGCTGTTTATTCCGTTTCATTTAAACTCGTAGCTTAATACGAGAGATTCAATTCTCGGAATGAAATAGCAGTCGATTTGGATGCGTACCATTGAACTTTTGTCAGTATTCCAGTTTACTCGACGGTTATAAAAAAATTATACGAATAAAGCTGCGATGTGAAAAATGTTGGAATCTGTAATTCATTATATGCAATATCAATCAAAATTATATTTTTGAGACGAGAGTCAACTTTTTTTGCACCCGAGATTTAATTTTTTAAAGTAAAACACAAAGATTGAATCTGTCTTCAGTTGGCACATACTGGGTGATTCAAAATTGCCGTACACTTTTCTGAGAGCAGATTCTTGATGAAATTCTGAAAAGATTTTGGTCCGGAATTTCTTAATTTTTTGGAAAATCCAAATACCTCGGAAGTACCATACTTCTGACTTTTGAATCCAACACCATTCACTAAGTCAGATCACGGGGTATCCCTGGAAAAAAATTAAATCTAATTTAGCTTCCTTCGTTGCGGAATTATAGCGGTTTGAAATTTTTTGCATTCCAGCTAATCAGAATTCAACAACTTCACATCGCTATAACTCCACAACGAAAGAAGCTAAATTCGATTTATGTTTTTTCAGGGATACCTCGTGATCCAATTCAGAGAATGGTGTTGGATTCAAAAGTCAGAAACATGGCACTTCCATGGTATTTGGATTTTTCAAAAAATTAAAAAATGCTCACATCTCCGGATCTAAGGATCAGATCTGAATATTCCTGACCAAAATCTCTTCAGCATTCCATCAAGAATCTGCTCTCAGAAAAGTGTACGGCAATTTTGAATCACCCAGTATATTGAGGAGTATATAAGAAAAATATTTCCATGAAGCTTGCAACAAAAATGCATTGATCGTACGATGACGAAAATTCGGGTACATTTTTGTCGTATATTAAAATAACCATATAAAAAAAATTATCATCAAAGCTTGTTGTAGACTTCAATTTCGCAATACAAATGAAGAATGTTTTGACTTAATACACGTGTAGTTCCGATTCGAATGTTATCATATATCAAAGAATAAAAAATTTGAAAAATAGCACTGCAAAAAGATGACATTCGATATTTTATCTTATAGATTTTTTTCAATTGATTTCCAAGAATCAATCGAACCTGATTCAGTCAAGAGGCAATCATGCTGATATCATTTCTGCGAAGTTTTAAATAAAACGATTGGGTGGTTTTCGCTCAATAGTGCACGGCAGTTAGAAAAATGAAGTTTGGAGTAAAATTTAATAAATCCGACAGCTTTCCCACCGCCCGATATCCACCCTTGCAATTGAAAACAAAATAAAAATCACTTGCATCTTCAAATCTAACCCTCGAATCCTTCAATGCCCCGGAAGCTCCATAGCTGGCTGCCCTCCAAAAAATGATTATGGAATTTTGCCCCAAAAAATGATGACAGCAAAGTTCCTCCACAGATGAGGAATTTTTCACCATAATTTGGTGGACTTTTCCTTCATTTGTGAAGGATTCAACACTCAAAAAAACAAAATAATTCCTCCAAGTGGTGAAGAAATTCCTCATTTTCCACGATGAGGAGACGAAATCCACCAACTCACCATATTTTTTACAGTCTAGTTAACCCACTGACTTTCAGACATGGATATCCCACGACAAACTTGGGGGTTCGAATCCCTAACTAATCAATTTGCTTTTCTTCCTGAGTCCTGTGTCACATGGAGCCGAAAACAGGGGAAAAGCGGATCGCGGAACCATTGGTTGAGAAGAGGAGCGAATAGTCATCCCTCTTCAACACAGTATTCCGATATTCGTCGGGCTGGAAAATCACGCAATTATCGGTGAACCGATAAGAGCGCTCACATGTGTTAGGGCGAAATGTAGTCACGTGACCAAACTGCGATTCCCCAGCTCCGCGAATATCGGAACACTGCTTCAACATGAAACTGAAACCAGCGGCCAAAAGCTAGCAACCTAATGTTATAACTCCCGTGGATATTCAGATTTGTGTACATTGATGGCCAATGTGCAGGAAAAGAAATTCTTTCCGCATTGATTTTTAATGCGTGAACATAGGCGGTCACATGTTTACACATCGGTATTCAGTGCGTAAACATGTGAAACATATGTTCACGCATTGAAGATCAACCCAATAAACGCATACACGTTATTTTCCAACGTTGAAAGAACGTTAGACTGTCAAACGGACGTCAGTCGTTGATTTCATAACGTTGATTTTTAGTTGAAATTTGACAGGGAAATAGACGAACAGGAATTACGTTTTGATGACGTGTAATTTGAACTAATATTCAAAAGTAACCATCCAACGACGTCCTCAAAAAACGTGTTTTGGACGGGTTTGAATCACGCGTTTAAAATGTGTTTGAACTTCAATTGAAGATAAATTCTGCTAAAAATATCGAACGAAACCGAACAATGGTTAGAATTTCAACAAAGAGCAAGATAGTAAATAGTGTGGCATACTTTCCAAATTTTGTCATACTCAGAAATACTATTGTTCTGTTGAATGAAGACTTTTCAAGAGAATTTGTTGGATTCAATTCACGTTTTAGAACCATCATTAGGACACCTCAATACTTGACGTCTTTTAAACGATGTTTAAACCGTTAAGATGACGTTATTTTACGGTTGAAAAACACGTGCTCTGCCGTGACATTTTTACGTTGAATTAACGCAAGAATATTACTAATTCACAACGTGTGGTTATTGACTGTTTTTGACGTTTTTAAAACGTGCGTGTGTTTATTGGGAATGCGAAAAAAGTTCTTTCCTTCGCACATTGGCCATCAATGTGCACGAATATGAATATCGGCGTGACAGTTCCTCCGTGTGAGCGACTTTGCCTCTGTAGTAGAATGATTCTCTCATGAGTTATATCAATTGGCTGCCAACTGTTGTCCGCTAATTTTTCAGCTTTATTCCTTCAACCAAGGATTCCATGATCCGTTCTCCGTCTTCCTTCAGCTCCATCAACCTCACTTTAATGCCGCGAAAGGGGAAATAAACTAACTTCAAAAGCGGATACTACACCGTATGGGGGCATCTTACCTCAGCCGAATAGGTTAGATTGGAGGTTCACCTTCCCTGGGCTAAGTGGCCCTGACAGGATAAAGTAACCGGGTCAACAAAAATTAGAGAAAAAAAATCCCAGCATCAACTTTAAACGGGACCAAGACTCTGCACGCAGAAAAGAAATTCAGCTGCAGCAGCCAAATGGCTAGCACGGACACGAACAGCCATTAAATCAGTTCCTGCTGCTAAATTTTAGCTCTCACAACAAAAGAATTCACATTCGTAGCTAATTGATTACAGCTAAAATTTAGCTGTAGGAGCTAATTCAATGGCTGTCCGTGTCCATTTGGCAACTCCAACTAGATTATTTTTCCCGCATGTGTGCTCTCTTTTTTATATTTGAATATCAATCTTTTCGGGAATCAATCTGAAAGAATCGACGCACTTTTGATGATGTACCAGGATCGTGAACATCGTGAATGTATTTTGTACTGGACGAAATTCGAGTTTTTGATTATGAATTCAAGGTTGAAAGCATGCAATTTACAGTTGCAAATCCCTCCACCGATCTGTAGTTAATGCAGGTACAACCTATGATAATATATTATATAATCGATTGAGTATCATTGACGCTGTTATTTGCTGCACTGAATTTATAAAGTCGCTACTTGGAATTCAAAAATATGAATGTAAATGAACTGAGAGCTGCTGAAAATTTTATCACATCATGAATCATCACGAATCACTCCATCTGCGTTCACATCTGTCTTTCACCTTATGGTCAAAATGTGACGCAAATAAGGTGCAAATCAGCATTATGGATTATCTGGGTGAATAAATAACGGTTTTGAACGGGTAATCATAGGAACGGCCGTACCCTCTCTCCTTTAAAAACAGTTGCTTTTCTCTAGATGGGAGCATAATTATGTACACAAAGTGGAATCGATGTAACGAAGTACGTTGCAAATTCGGTTCAATTATGATACAAAATTTGAATCCCTGTCTTGACCATGTCATAACGCGAAAACCACTTCCACGAATCCACGTTGATATTCACGTATTTTATCCGAATAAGTTGATTATCCTAAAAACAGTCCCTGACGATCGATTACGGATAATTGAGTTGCATAAATTGTAAATTTGTGTCATGTAATTGCACAAAATATTGATTTAATATAAATGAATTTTTCTTCTATTTATACGTCATATAGCTACTATAATCAAAGATCAATAAGCTGGTTTGGAATAACATTAATAACAAATATCAAGATGATAATGTTCCCCTGATACTCTGTTTTGTGAGATTTCAGTACTTTTACCAACTTTTCCAGAACTTTCGACGAGAAAGTCATAAGAAATTCACAGGAATGATATAATTAATTATTCCTGACTGGAAGATTGTGAGATTTATCGAAATGATTCGAAATTTGAAAACTTCCGCTTGTAAATCATAGAAGAGACAATACGTCAAAACGTCTCCCGAGATGAAATTCACACGAATATACTGCGTTATAATATAAACCATCGATATAAACCATCTTTGAAGTTACTACATTTATAAGAAATTAAAAATGATTATCGTGACCTAATACTTTTCTCCCAGTGTATTGGTTGACCCTGTATTTGAACTTCGATTGGAGAGCGATTGAGGTCAAGTTCAGAGGTCTTTGACTTCTTTTTCTAAGTGGGTAGGATGACAAAAGAGTGGAACGAAGGGCCAGCGCAAGAAAAAAATGATGAGGAATCACTTTCCGTCCTTGAGCCGGTTATATGTTGCGGGTGGTTATGGGAAGAAGTGAATAAGTGACCGTGATTTTTATGTCCATAACTCTGCGTTTTAGATTGTGAATCAGTACATTGGGTAGATTCAATCTATGAATCCCAAAGTTTGAGAACACCTCACAACTACATTAATTTTACATTGTGATGATATTAGGTATTCTCAAACTCAAAACTTGAGAATTGATTATACAGGGTGTCCCATTATGGATAGCCAGGGCTTATATCTCTGAAAGTAATGGGACTGGAAGAAGAAGTCTCGGGAGAAAGTTGCAGAGTTCTGAGGGGGACATTTGATGGTAACCTTGACTTCGACCTCAGACTCCATCTTCAAGGTCATTTTGAGGTCAACTTGTGTTTTCCAAATGAGACCTCCTATTTTTGACTCCATACTTGGAATGTGCGTTGAAAACCAAGAAACTTTTGTCTGAACTAGTTTCCTGAAATTTGCGAAGGTGGCGATCTAATCGATAAAGAAAGAAAGGAGATTCAAGAAATATTTCTTCCCAGCAGGGCCGAATGAAGGGCCAATGGCCCCATTGGCCTCCACCTGCAAAACCTGCCACCTTAATCCGGCCCTGGTTCCCAATCTTCGGGGAACTGCCGTCGGCATTAGCGTTACCTAATGTGCACCACGAGGAGGCTGCGCAATCGGACTTTGCACATCACTGTGGCCCTGAAAAGGGCCGATTATTTCGACTAGAGAGGTATGTGTCTGTGAGTTTTGGGAATAGTGGGGTTCCGTAATCGAGTGATAATTCCCTGATCCAATCATCTCGTGAATTCACCCGTACAACACCGGACATTTCTACGTTGCATCCATGTTACCTTCACGTGGGATCTCCGTTCATCCACGTTCTATCCACGTCCACTATTGATCGACATGGAGTCCACGGAGATGCGACGTAGAAATCGGTGGATGTGCTGTTAGGGACTAACTGCTCAAATACGTTACCTTCATCTGCGATACATACACGGCCCTGTTGAGGAGAAAAAACTGAAGAGGTAAGTATTGTTCCGCACAAAAAGCAACAAGGGTGTTTCTTGAATCTCCTATCTTTCTTTATCGATTAGAGCGCGATCTTCGCAAATTTCAGGAAACTAGTTCAGACAAAAGTTTCTTGGTTTTCAACGTACATTCCAAGGATGTAGTCAAAAATAGGGGCTCCCATTTGAAAAACACAAGTTGACCTCAAAATTACCTTGAAGATAGAGTCTGAGGTCGCAATCGAGGTTATCGTCAAATGTCCCCCCCCTGCAACTTTTTTTCCCCGAGGATTTTTTTTCCAGCCCCATTACTTTGGGAGATATAAGCCCTGGCTATTTAAAATGGGGCACCCTGTATACGATGTATCGCATGAAAAGAGAAAATTATTCTATTATCTCCATAATATAATTCTACGAAGTTATCTGTGTCTAGAAAACTTGATATGTCAAAGAAGATAGACTACACTATGAAAAATTGCTTTGCAAAGAGTTAATTCGAGAAGATAAATAACGACGATTCATCAGATGTCGTGATTTTTTGAATTTTCATTTTGTTTCGATAAACGATTCAAACTTCAAGAACATTTTCTGTTTAAATAGGTATTTGAAATAAAACTATTCCAAATAGCTGACAACTCTGCGCTTATTAGACATTTCTGCGCTGTCTGGGTAGTGGATCATTCAATCCAAAAATTATTCATTACACTGACGGAAAAATGATCTGGTTAGAAGACCCGTAGTTACAATGACTTAAAATCTGGTGCTATTCGCCAGAGAATATGATTGTGACATTCAGAAAAAGTGGTTGAAGCTAAAATTATTTTTTTCTGGACGTCATCATCACATCTCTTGGTGGGACGAACCAGATTTCAAGTTATTGCGACCTCGAATGTTTCAGCCAGATCGTTTTTTCTCAGTGTACTCTCTAAATTCGAAACAGTGAAATCTCACTATTTCTGCAGTTAAAAGACGATCACTGAATGGAATCAGTGAGATATCAGTGAATAGTCACTGGTAATATTCATCGATTTCGCACAATACATGCACTAATTTTCAATTTTCCCCTGCGATCAATGAAATTTCACTGTTTTCTTTTTGGAGAGTACAAAACAATGATTATAACTCGATGATATGGCCAATTTACGAAGCATCGACTTCCATCAAATAAATTATGATCAAAGTAAGACATGTCCCAGTTTTTTTGTCGTTCATTGATCATTTCAAATTTTCATAGTTCAAAGCGATGTTCACCGGTTAACATACTATGCGATCTTTAACCTATTTCACGACCACCGTGCGTGCGCTATTACCGCTAAATTTTCCTCGACATGCGAAGTGATGCGAGTTTCTATGAACTATGCATACACACGTGTGAGTCTCGTGGCGCTTTACAATCGTGTGTTATTTTTCATTTGCTCCAAAAATTGAATGGTTCATGTAACTCTGATGAAAACACGTAAATCCTAAAATCTTCTCGTTGCGTTTCACACGAAAATTTTCATTCACGATTGATTCTACGAAATACTCATATTTTTGAAATTGAGGCGGTAGCTATAATAAGGGCACATACCGCTATGTGCCCTTTTTGCAGAGAACGTTGAAAATCAACCACTATTCCTTTCTGAACATATCCTGAAAATTTGGTTTCGATATCTTGTGTCTTGGGGTTGGTATATCTGTTTTTGTTTCGATAAGTCTGTTTGATTTCTGTGTTGCGCTCGTCAGGCTGCCTCACTTGACAATTTCAGTTTGTTCACTGATGGTTTGTCAACAAGTTCATAGATGAAGAGAGCGTAGCTTGGATAGAAATGCTTTTTGAAGAAATGACTGTGAAAGAAACACCTTGTGAAACCGTGGAAGAGATTAGTGATGAAGAGTCTGACGACGAATGACTGACGACATCTACAAGGCTAAAAGCTTTAATGAATATAAATACTTTTTCTTCTTGAATTATATCAAATATGTGCAATTTTTCAATACTAATTCATCAATGTTGATTAAAATATCTTTTTTTAGTGTAATAATGAGTTTTCACTTTAATAATTTCACACTTACCCTAATAAAATTATCGTTAGCTGTAAGAAGGGCACATAACGTATTTTAAAAAAATTGTATTATTTAACCTTTAATGACACTTTTCACTCCATTTTACGGTGAAATCTTAAACAGAAAGGATGAACCTGATTGGTTTGTACATTTCAGAATCTTGAAACAATGCTTAACACATTTTAATTATATTCTAAAACTTCAACTGCTGTTTCTGAAATTTGAGTTTTTAGCTATGTGCCCTCCTTATAACTACCGCCTCAATTGCTCTATCAAAATTCCAAATTCCATATCCTTTGAAATGTTGACAATTTTTCTCAATCGAAAGCCAAGTTCAGCCTTCGGCTATTCGCTCCTTCAAAATTGTGACAATTTTTCTCCTATTTCTCCGCTTTGTTGTTTTTTATTTGGAACAACAATTGAATAAACGTTTTACTTGACCTTTGTGTGTACACAATTGAACGATCACGTCTTAACAATGTTATTTTGCAACGGAAACGACCTTTGACTCTTCGGCGATCGACCGGTAAATTAATTAAGGTGGCTTTCCTTGAGATTCATTGACGTATTGACACTGAATGACCGCTGCATGACTTTATACAGACGTGAAAAATACGTTTACGATTTAGGACCCGGATGATGCTTGTAAGAATTGAAACATATGATTTGACAATCAAATCAAAGAAGTACTGCTACGTCTCCCATCCACGTCGCGGTAAATAAAATCTTATTGCTTGTCGTTGATCGCGTAACGCGTAAGGATCAACTTGGTTTTCACTTTCCACTGATCATCTAAATCCACCATCGACGCGGAGATATCCCGTGCATACATTTTTACATTCTGTTTCATGTTTTATTCATATGTGATAACGATAAAAAAAGGTTATAGGTCGGACCACTCCAACGCCTCGGCAGAAGCCAACTAAATTACTACCTACCATTGCGTACGTGATACCTCGCCGTGATATATGGACCACTGCTTCGTCCTCTCGAGCACATAACGTGTGAATCTATCAATTAAATCTGCATTATTTTGAATAAGGTCGGTGGCCTAATCGTGCATTGTCGATCCGTAATTGACATTTCGATGGTTTACCAATTGTACTTATTTGAAACGACTAACGGGATATTCACACGTCCTTTTGATTCGCATTAACGGGGACGAAAGTGGTAAAAGAGCTTTTTTGTCAAAAGTTGTGAGATAAAGAGGGCATAGTTTCTCAACTCTTGAAGCTGTTGGTACCGAAGAGATCAGGCAATTATCATTCTATAAAAACATCATATCAATACCCTGTTTTTGAAGACACTTCAATACATGAAACTTTGTTGTTATGCAGCATTGGATTGAATCGAGGAATTACTGTGAAAGTGTTTACGATATCTACTAAAACTGTAGTTGAATTTATTACTGAAAGAATCGGTGAATTTATCAAGAAATTCTACGGTCGTTCAGGCAGCGATTAACCTAAAGAGAAACTTTGAAAATTCCCGCGATTTTGGTAATTATCCACGGAGATAAATCTATAATAAGAAACAAGATAAAAGTAAATTAAATTATATCTCATAAATTTGATTACATAATCTTTATTGCTAGTGTTATTTTTATCATACATTTCTTTCTGTGTACCAAAAGATGTAATAAATTTGCCAAATGTTTGGGGGATTTCGAGTATGACGCGATAACACGTCTTTCCGAGCCTTCATATTGATATTGACATTGACATTTTCACAAGATATATTTTTATCTCTTTTTCTCTCACAAAATTCAATTGTTCCCTAACCATAGTGTGGATTTGTTTTTTTCATCAAATTATATGAATTCGGCAAAAATACCCGCTACCGCGTAAAATCTACACTAAGAAAAAAATAAAAGTGCCATTATCCACCACGCGTAGTTGAAGAATTTATGAATGAATCAACTGCTAGACTCAACTACGCCACCTTTCATTGTCTCAAACATATCACTTGATTTTATGAACCAATGTGTGTCAACGTCAACAAATCACAGAAGAAGTTTCATTCAAAATCTCACGTAGTTGAATCAACCTCGCAGGCAATCAATGCTTCGTTATTTTGTGTCAAATGTATATGGATACTTGACGAAAACTATTGTTCATTGTCCCAATTATTCACGTAGTTGACTTAACAGAGTCGGCCAACCTGGGGAATGATTCAATGCAACCTCCAGAGTTGGTTGAACGTATTTAACCTGGCGTAGTTGAGTCAACTATGTTTTCGTTCAGTTCACTAATCCTTTTTCTCAGTGTACAATTGATCTTTGAAATTGATGCTTCAGTTGTTCTTCAACACGGTAAATTTCACCATAACTTCTTTTCTTTCTTTTTCTAAACCTGCCGTAATCGAGATATTTGTTCCTCGACCAATTTCAATGAATTTTATCGGAAATTTGTTCAAGCGTGGGTTCAACTTTGACGTTCATATATTTTACTGAAACTTTATGAATTCAATTTCATCGAGAAAAAATTTCGAGAAATAAGATTCAATGTATATTCGAATCTTTCGAACTGACAATATGCCCTTGAAACCTGAATCATAGAAATTTTATTCGAGAAAAAGTGATCCAATGTTTAATGTTTATTAGAAATTATCTAATGAGATCAAAATGAAGGAACAAATATTCTTTATTTCAAAGTGTCAATATACAAAGATATAATCCGTTCTTGTATATTCAAAAAAAATTGATTTTGTTCAATATTGTGATTAATACTTTTTATATCCTGTCCTGATCATACAAATTATGAAGAAGTCTTCTTCAAACTGCACCGAGCATAAAATTTCACTTCAAAAAATTTAGAAAGTACGCTTCGATATGATACAGTATGATTTATTTCTCTACGTGTACGCAATCCTAGTTACCTTGACCCAATTCATCTCCGCAGCTGGGTTTTATCCGAATATAGTAAAACCGCAAAGTTTATATCCAAACAGTGACGGTAATTTTTTCATTGAAATTTACTGAGAAATAAAATAAGAAAAGTTATAATGACAAGGTATGTGAAGATTAAAAACAAAAGATTGCATAATATGTGAAGATAATGTTGTTTTGAAATACTTATACCGTACGCGCTATTTATAATTCATTTAAAGCTTTATACGAGAAACCTACAATTGGATAATTGAAACTTCCCCATCTCTTTGTCAAGACTCTTCCTTCTTGGATCATTAGACTTATAAGCATCGGGCTACGTATGGATGTACAACGTGTTATACAACCGCTCAGTCCATTTTATTCTAATTAATTGAAGAAACTCATTCACGTAATAGTATCAGCATTGTCCAAGAATAGTAGAGCCTCCATTCATGTCGAACATAGTATATTTTTCATGATTCTGGAGGAATTCATCTTATGAGAAGATATCCTTTCAGTTCATTGATTAATTATCATTTCACTCGACAAATACCACAATGCGAACGACTTCATCCCGCTGATCGATGGTATAGACGTGATACGACAATAATGAATATTCCACGAATTGAATTAGATATGACATTTTTTTCTTCGCCTAATTGAAGTGATTCAACGCGAAAATACTCAAAATTTGATATTCCTTTCGTAAATTGGAAAATCTCTTGATTTATGAATGCTCGACATAAGAAATAGACTTCATTATTCATTCACACGTCCTTGTATCATTTTCTCCAAAAGAGGAGACAAAAAAATTGGTAGAAAAAAAATTGATTTCCACAGTCCTTATTTTAGCCGAAGTCGTCGGGATCGAGAAACATCCCATGAACAAGTTACCCTCATCAAGTTACGATTTGAGAGAATTGATAATGGTTTCGAACGTGACGCTTTAGTATTATTTAGATCGACTTGATATATTTCCATTCATGTACAATTCACCAGGCTGGGTAAGCGACCATGGCCTGAAAGATCAACTTGCTCTTTTTGCTCAGGTAATCAACCGTATAGAGCATTCACAACATAAACGGTACACATATTTACATATCAATTCAATTAGTTGGATACATGGTATTTGTATTTGTCTGGTGACAACGTGCGAAAATGATTTCTTTGCAACGGGTAACGGTCAATGAACTTTTAAAAGGTATCTCATGGGTTAATACTTATACACGGGGAGAAATTTAATTGGAAAGAATAGTTTTAGTTTACAAATAAAATGGCAATCTTTCCAATTAAATTCCTTTCCGTGTACTTATGTCCACCCTATTTTGAAATTAAAATCATTTGTCTTTCACTCAAGTACCACACAAAATGAAAACATATCGCATTGAAATGATATTGTAGAATAATTGAAAAAAATACTGAGTACTCTAAAACTTAAAATTTTATTTATGTTTGTGTTGCAGGACGCGAATTACGTTTGCTCATCTTACTGAAGGATTTTGTTATACGTGAGTATGTTAAAAAATTTTATTCTGAATGTTCAAGTACAAAGTCGTCGTATTTTAAAATGAATTTCCAATTGATTGCAACGAGGAAAAAATCATCAAGCGATGAATGGTTCTGTAATATACATCATTTATCTCTCCAACCAACTCTGATAAAATGAGATAATTTCTTTGAGTTATTATAGAATCAAATGAATACGGTGTACGTCCAGTAACGGATGTTACCATTCAAAATAGTGATTGCAATGAAATTCATTGAAAAATAACGCAAATCGGTTTTCATACAATACAATTGTCCATATAGTAGTCTAATAAGCCTTTAGATTATGTTAAGTAGGATATTCAACTGAAGGTAAATTATACAATTGCGTATTCCGACAACCATATTCCACCGCATCATTAAGAGTTATTTTACAGAAGGTACAGTACTACCTTTCAAAGAGCTAAACGATCATGATATATGCTTTCTCTTTATTCTCCATTGATATTTGTTTAATGGATTTGATGGATTAAAAGGAATAAAATTAACGATAGTATAAGAACCTTCGGTGGTGTTCAACTTTATGAGAAAAAAACGAAAGAAAACAGATAATGTGATTCAACTTGTAAATATGCTTCATTTGTTGTGAATCACGCCTCACGGCGGAATCAATACGTAGAATCTAACAGTAAACAACAAAGACGTTGAGGCATGCAGTTACATACAGGTGCGCCAACGGCTCCTATCATTGCAACTATCGGTGTGAAGATGGATTAAAATACACGTGATTTTATAAATAAAAGCACAAGTTGTATGAGAATAGAATTGGCATTGACACAGAATATAGACAATTTGCAAAACTTGGTAAGATGAAAAAAGGTTTGTGCTAACAATGAAAATATTCTGGCTTTGGCAGATACATCAGATTCATTAGATTCTGATGTTCACATAAATTCTCCCTAGAAGAGGAAATTCCACAATCGATCTGAAACCTTTGGCGGCCTGCAATTGTACGTAAACTTCACAAATGACGAGTATTCATAAATCAACAAATAAATCTCATATTCATAATCCACGTGCCATGTCATTTTTACTACGCACATCAAAAACAGTTACTACTCGGACATCCATAGGACGAAGTCGATGAAGAAAGGAAAAAGAAATAATGAGAATACGAATTGATAAATTTTCAAAATTTGATATTCCGAATACAATTTCCAAGGATACTTTTTCAACGCTGATCGAAGAACCCAAAGATTTCATCAAAATTAAAATAAAATGATTTCATGATTAATTCAATGACCAATCATTATTTTTCTGAATGGTCAAAATATTGCTAGAAAGAGAAAACGCTATTTCATTTCATTATTTCATATTCAAAATTTCAATCGATATTTTTTTTTAGAGTTCTTCGGTTCGGTGAGGAGAAAATTATACTGAAATTTATCTGTCATGAAATATTTTGTCATCGTTCAATGTCAGCGGCGATTCTTCGTTTTCGATTATATTTTTAGTAGGTTTTTTAGAGGAATAAGTATATATTTGTACGATAGATCATCCCACACTGAGAAAAGTGCACTGTAACCATTACCATGCGAAAATGGTAGTTGAATGACAGAATCTCTAAGTTGATGATGTCGACTATGTTATTTGGTATCCATCTTCATGTAAATGGTAACCATTCCCATGTGCATGAACATTGCTACGATTCTCCATAGTATCCGAAACCAAATTCGCGAAGCTGTCTTCCAATTACTATTTGTACATGGTAATCATTACATTCCACTTCTCTCAGTGCACTGGAACAGAAAATTTTCTGCTGTGACAGTAGTTTATTCACCATCACAGCAATGTTGTCACTCCCTCCAGCTAAATTCGTTTTTCGTTCTGTATATGATACCAAAAATTCAGCTGCCTTAGCAAATAATTTACTGCCACGGTTGGATAATTCACTGGGTAGTAGATTATTTGCTCACTCAGAAAGAAATTTATCGTTTCAGCTAAAAGTGAGACCAGGGTGTCTACACGGAGGAAATAATATATTAGAAAACATTATACAGTATAGCAGTTTGAGGATATATGTTTCAGTGTGACGAAAAGTGACGATCAGGATGAAACCATTTCCCATACCTCTCACAAAGATCACAATACACACCGATGGAGAATGACACACGGAAAAAAAGAAATAGTTGCAGCAACTACTTAAATAGTCGATTTTCGACCATCTACTTAAGTAGTTACTGCAGCTATTTAGTAGTCAGGACAAATAACTCGATAGTTGCACTAACTAACGTGAATACCTGAAGTATTTTGAATTAGTTGAGACAGCTAACGTGTTACTTGTCCTGACTACTAAATAGCAACTACTTAAGTAGATGGTCGAAAATCGACTTTTAAGTAGTTGCTGCAACTATTCTGTTTTTTCCGTGCATGAGAATAGTATCTGTTGACATAATGAAACATGTATCCTCAAGTTACAATACTGTATGTGAGTCTCCATCACACTGATTCTCTCCATGTACCAGTCCTTGAAGTTCAACGGAATCGACCAATCATGCGTTCCCATTAAAAAAAAGCACCCTCAAAAGAAAACAGAAATTTCAAGGAGTGGACACCCCAAGGACAGGAAAATCACATTTTGCCAGGACGTCGAGTTTTGTTGTATACGTGAAAATACCACAACATTCATCGTATCCACCCTAAAAGCATTGTTCAGTTGTCATGACTACAAATTTAGTGGCGTAAGAAATTTACTTGTTTTGATAAAATATCAGTTGTTTCAATTGGAATTTTGTTTTGTTAAAACAATCATCATTTCAGTTCAGACCAGTGAACTCTATAATATACTGGAATGTTCATTTTCTGCAGTATTATCCAGTCAGAAAACAATATGAAAGAGAGTGAGAGAGAGCCGAAAAGTTGGGACAGGATATCTCTTTCCCAGGTAGAAATTAACAAATGGACCAAGCTTGGCCCGATCTTGGTCCAATTATGACTTATATTGGGCCAGACTCCATGAGAAAAAATGGCCCAAGCTTGGTGGAAGCTTGGGATGATAACCTCGTGCCAGGCTTGGTACTCAATATTGGGCCAGAATGCAATGCCAAGCATGGCCCAATGTCTCATGATATATGTATTATGAGTATTTTGGAGCTTGGCTCATACGATTAAACCGGACCTGGCCCAAGTTGTGTATATTAACTTTTGCCATGCTTCAACCTGACTCTCCAAACATACTTCTTGGAGTACGATGAGATTTTTAGCAGGGATATCGGTACAACTCTGTAACAATCACCAACATGGAGATGTGGCATAGGTTCTCAAATAAACATTGGTTGTACATTGGCCCCATATTGGTCCACCATGCTTGACAGTTTAATGTTTTGCCAAGCTTCAACCACTTGTTTTAATGACATAACCTACGAAACGTGGTATAAATTCTCAGATAACAAAGGGTTTATTATTGGGCCGATATTGGTTCGCCATGCTTGGTAGCTTGATGTTTTGCCAATCTTGAACCACTTGTTGTATAGGCATTCCTTATGGAACATGGTGTGGGTTCTCAAATAACAAACGGCTTTATATTGGGTTGATATTGGTTCGCCATGTTTGGCAGCCCAATATTTTGCCAAGCTTGCACCAGTTGTCATATTGGCATTTCCTATGAAACCCGGTATGGTTTTTAGAATGAACAACGGTTGTATATTGGACTAATATTGGTTCGCGATGCTTGGCAGCCCAGTATTTTGCCAAGCATGGGCCACTTGTCAATATTGGCATTTCCCACCTGGGTTCTAATACATACTGTTTAAAGAAAGAAAGAAGAAAAATTAGGTGAGTTTCACTTCCTCTTCCTCATGCAATCAACTGTACCACTCCGACCGCGTGAATCTAGGGAGAACTCATTCTAGTATGTTATAAAGTTCACTGGTTCAGACAACTCGATTTTCCAATTGGATCACTTTTTTTATTATTCCCGGGATGAACCAACCACAATATTATACACTGTGAAAAATGTGGAGGGTTTTTCTTCACACTGTTGGTGGATTTCGTCCCCTCATCGTGGGAGAATTGTTTTTCCATCAAAAATGAGGGATTTTTCCACCACTTTGAGGAATTATTTTGTTTTTTGGGTGTTGAATCCTCCACAAATGAAGGAGGAGTTAGGGCTGTGTGGTATGGTGAAATTAATACCGGAAATCGATAAAAAAATAATCCCAGTATTCTCGGTAAACCAGTATTTCGGTATATTGTTATTCCGGTATGGCGCTAATCGAAAAACCGAACCAAGTGTAGAGGCTTCGTTAGAAATCTCTCTCAACTCATCTCTGACCGGTATTTCGGTGTTTCGATGTTCAGGTATTTCGATATGCCGGTACTTCGGTATATTGGTATTCTTGTACATCGCTATGATTTCAGTATTTCAATTGCCGATGGTTGACATACTACCACCCACACAACACCATACACGGAAAAAATAATTTAGCTGCAGCAGCTAAGTAGCTAGCACGGACACGGACAGCCATTAAATTGGCTCCTGCAGCTAAATTTTAGCTGTGACCGCAAATACATTGACTACAAATGCAAATTTTTTTGCTGTAACAGCTGAAATTTAGCTGCAGGAGCCAATTTAATGGCTGTCCGTGTCCGTGCTAGCTACTTAGCTGCTGCAGCTAAATTATTTTTTCCGTGTAGTCCTAGAAGAATTAATGAGGATTCTTGTTGAACTGATTGTGTCTTTCATGAATTCTTTAAGAATTCTTCTGGGATTGTGATGCTGTGTGGGCATAAACCATAGTGTGGTCGATTTTTTGGGTACAGCGTTTTTTTAGTGGCAAATATCGATTGGGGCCATATAATTGAATGCTCGCCTTCACTCCAGTTTACGGTATTATTCTGAGATCATTGCTTGGGGAGGGAACGTTTTCCACTATACCACAGCTGGAAAAATTGCTGTCGTAGCTAACAAGATTATCGTAATAGCAAATATTTTGCTGTCATTTGAAAAAATTCGCTACTCCGGGAGAAAAGACGCAACAAAATTAGATTTTGCTGTGACAGCGAATTACTCTTTGCTACGTATTAGTACAAGTTCTATAATTTGTACATCATAATTTCAGTCAACGAGGTTATTATAATTCGGCGTTCCGAATTATGAAGGTTGGTGAAAATTTGGATTTAGTTCTGTTTGTATAATTTTGTGAATTCGTGTATTCGGTATAAAATGAAACATAAATCTTAGCTGTAACATGTGAGCGCGCGATTGCGTTGTTGTGTTGGTGTCATTAAAAAATGAAGAAAAAAGTGAAAATGTTGATATTTCGAAGTATGCGTTATCTTCGTTTCACAAGTTTACCAACATTGTCGGCAGCTCTCTATCCGGATGAAATAGTACCCGAGAGTCGACGAGAAGAGAAATGAAATAATAATTTTTCGAATTTTATTAACATTTGAATCACCTTATTTTCAAGAATATTTATCAATGATAAATGAAAGCTGATTATAAAACATGTCAAAATAATATGAATTACGTCGAAATGATATGGGCGCAACTATACAACATCTTTCGTTACACTTAGGGAAAAAAGTCGATAGCCTCTGAATATAAAGAGACATGTCTCGAATGTTATTTTGTTGAATAATCAAATTTGAGTGGGATATGTTCGAAACTAGGTATAATCTATATATAATTATATGGATTAAATGTAATGTAAAAAATTCCTCCACTGAAAATAAAATCCTGCAAATTTATAAATATGTTCTTTATTCAAACTCTGTAATACTTTGAGAATTGAAATAATTCTTCACAGTATAATGATAAGCAGTTGGGAATTTTGTATTCCACTCAAAGTTGTGATCAAATCGACAAATTTGCAATGCAAACTCCACACTCTTGGGTTAATTCTACACGTTTTTTGTACCAGTACACTGTGAAAACTTTCTATGGAAAATTTCACATAAATCTTCGGAAGTAATTAACACATACATGCGTTAGGAATTTTCCGTACTTTATCGGAAATTAACTGGAAAATGATAATAAAAATCCCATAAGGTTTGGAATTTTCAATTAAATTCATGAGAAATTTCATATACATCTACCGGAAATTTTAATACCGTATCAAAAATTTGTTCACTTTTTCCACCATTTTGTTTTCAAACTTTGATTAATCTCGTGTCGTTCAGGATTAATTAGGATGGGTGAAGTTTGCAGAATCCCATATTTTATTAAGAAAGAGTCGCTGCATTAGAAAAACAACCCACGCAGTACCAATGTTCTTGCAGAAAAAGAAGTATCAAAGATATCTCATATAGTATTCTAGGGGATCCATTATGCAACAAGATCAGAATAATTTAAGAACTTCGTTGTTTTTTAAGAATGAAGAAGTTCCCACATTGTTCTGATCTTGTTCGTCGTGGAAACTGCTTTGCCAAACCTACTAAAACATTTTGTGAGTGCATGTCCAAGTTAAGTGCATGTGCAATTAACGTGTACATTTGTATAGAAAAATTATATTCAAATCATGAAAATTCCAGTACACGTATCAGAAAATTCTTGTATTGATACTGGAAAATTGAAGTAAAAAACACGAATTTTCATGTAAGATACGGAAAAATTCCGGTACCACAGGAATTTTCTTGTATGTAAGCCTAAAAATTCGTCATGAACAGAAATTTTCCGGTCCCTGGGTACCGGAAAATTCCAGTTTTTTTCAACAGTGTACACCAAGCAAATGGTTTCACCAAAACACAATTTGATAGGATCTTTTTGGTTGACATGATGAAATCTTATTTTAAGGCACTGAACTTTCAATTATGTCAACAAAAACATATATCGCATATATCGCTCAAATATTTCTTCCCAATGCTTTATAGGATATTTTGTAAAAACTCTTTTTGGCGGAATATCTCAAGATATATCTTTCAGAAATCTTTCAGAAAAGAGCACAAAAATACTTCAAAAAAACGTATCTTTGTCAGATTCATCAGCGAATTCGATCATTATTCGTGCGTTGAAAAATGAATAAAATTTGTGTTGAGGCCTTTACAGGTTGATAATGAAACAAAAAAACATGATTAATTTTCATCTCACTGACGGCATATCAACAAAAATGTATTGTTCCATTGTTGACATTGTTTCAATTGGTGTATTCTTCAAGATATTGAGATTTTTCATACAATCATTCAATAAATTTAATCACATCAACTGACTGAATGTCGCTAATAATAAAACGGTATGATTGTATGTAGTTAATCGTATTTGTTGGATTTTATATTCTTCGCGCACTGTCTCATACCGATGAATTGTATGATCATTAATATCGAGTTTGTCGTTGATTGTTTCTGTAAACAAAGTCACGCGCGGTCTCAGTTGCACCATCCTAGGTCATAACTTGCTTTGTTACAATATTTATTTATAAATTACAGAGTAACGTTTACATTCGATACGCTCAGCATGATTTTTTATTCAATTCATACGTAATGAAAAGTTCGATTTCATCTTCGATGATTCTTTGAAAACTCAGTATCATTTTCGAAATATACCAAATACTTCTCGAAACGTTCTCAAAACGTTTTCTGAGTTCATTTTATAAAGCTCACAAGTCTAACTTAGAAAATATATTATCTTCAAACTTGGCTTTGATATATACAAACTCACATTTCTCACTGCTCTCTTCGGTCATTTTCAATAATCCGACCGCTTGATTTATCGAATATTTCATGAACAATGTATCATTTCACTTCAACTCCCTCTACACATTTGTGATACCAGAAACAGTTCGAGATAACTATACATATTGACTCGAGAGATATAATGCAAATAACAGACTAAATGAATCTAATCGAAACATATGATCGTAGAATTGAATTTGAAGACCTGAAAACGAGTTTCGAGTCGCAAAACCAAGATATTTTGAATCTTGAGTGATCATTCCCACACGGAAAAAAAGAAATAGTTGCAGCAACTACTTGAATAGTCGATTTTCGACAATCTACTTAAGTAGTTGCTGCAGCTACTTAGTAGTCAGGACAAGTAACTCGATGGTTGCACTAACTAACGTAAATACCTGAGGTATTTTGAATCAGTTGAGACAGCTATCGTGTTACTCGTCCTGACTACTAAGTAGCTGCAGCAACAACTTAAGTAGATGGTCGGAAATCGACTATTTAAGTGGTTGCTGCAACTATTCTTTTTCTTCCGTGCAGTAGCCAAAACCACAATTGTTAGTAAATTATTTATTATTCATTCACATCATTGGAATATAGATGCCAGGAAACTCATGAATAGATTACTCTTATGTACTTTTCATTTGGCCCTGGCGAAGAAATTCCTCATAATTTCTCATATTTTTCCATCATTTTCTTTCATAATTTTCTCATAAAATCCCATAATTTCTCACGGATTTGGAACATCATTATGAGATCCATATTTTCTCATAATTTTTGCATAAAATTCCATAATTTCTGAAGGAGTTTGAACACTCTTATGAGAAATGCTTTTCTCATAATTTTTCATTAATTCTCATAAATTTTGAATAAAATCTTACCATTTTTTAAAAACAGAGGTGCTGTTATAAAAAAAACAATTCCTTTCTAAAATTTCCAAATTTTTTATAATCTCTCCGAAACATTACGTTCATAAAGTCACATGAAATTTATCATTTATTTTTTTGATAAGACGCTATGGAACCTTCCGAAGTAGCTAATCCAAGTGATCCGGATCACTTTTCAACCAATCAAAAAGCTTGAAAATTGATCCGGATCACTTGAATCAGTTACTTCAGCAGGCTTCTATGTTTTCATATGTGTTGATATTTCATATATTATCTTTCTCGTCTTTACGGATCCGAGAAGGAACTGTATGAAAGTTTTGAGAAATTAAGACATATATGCAATTTTTTTTTCAGGAATTAGAAAATTATATGATGATACACTTTTATTTATGAATAATTGTAACTTTTTATGGAAAACCATATCTCATAGTCATCTTTATAATTATGAAAAATTTTATGTAATTTCATGAGAAATTATGAAAATATATGAAATAATATGATTTCATTGATGAGAAATTATGACTTATTATGAGAAAACATTTCTCATACAAAATGTTCAAATTCCTTGAGAAATTATGAAAATTTATGAGAAATTATAAGAAATATGAAAAAATACTGAAACATATGAGAAATTATGTAAAACTTTTTCGCCAGGGGGGAATTCTGATCAGGAATGTTTTACATCATTATAACCATTGCACCCACGTATCCAATTCTAACAAATCTTGGGGTAGATCAACAGTGACTTGTGAGACAGCTTTTAAATAGTCGCAGACGTTCATCGTAAACGTGTAGACGATGTGACGATTGATAGCTTCATGCGTTTCAATCAACGTAGAACGAGTTCAGATATTTGTCTTTGCGATGGAATAACAACAAATCACATGGGAATTTTAAAGGTGGTGATGTGAGGAAAAATTTACACCTTGTTAAAGCTCCTCTTTCAAATACAGGGTAGTGGAAATGCTCTACACAGAGAAAAATGCCGTACCAAAATATAAAAGTTTTTCTTAGTTCTTTAGTAGACAGAGCTTTAGTAGAAGCTTTTATAAAATTCAAGGTTCAGCGTTAAAAATTTTCATTTCTACTAGGGCACCTATCACTTTTTCTACAGTATATTCATAATTTTCCGTATTTTCATGGGAAAATGTATTTTTCAAACCTCGCTGTTTCTGATTTACTAAAAAACTAAAAACGAGTCTTATATTTTCGAACATTCTTGAAATTTGAATCGTTTATAAAAACGGAACAAAAACTCAAACTGATGAAATCTGATACATCGTTGGTATTTATCTTGTCAAGTTAACTCCTCGGAACAAGACAAATCGTTTAAAGAATGTACTACAAGATTTTGGATCTCCAAAAGCTGAGTATCCGTTATTCAATTACCATTTCGTTTCAATGAACGATTCAAACTTCAGCAACATTATTTTCGAGTGGAATTTTTACTGAACTTCCCGTGTAGAAATCAATCCTGGGCATCCTAAAGTATGTCCGGGCCCCGTAAGGGTATAACTTGGGCATCCAATATAAGGGTTCCCCCCCACGGCCCATGTAGGCCCCAGTTGGGGTTGCTAGTGTACTCCCCGAATATTTTAATCTAGGGATGCCCACCCACAGCCCATATAGGCCCTGGGCAAGCCACCATTGTGTCACCCAGGTATTGTAATATCTACCAATGTATCAGAACAAAGCATAAATGAACGGGGTATAGAATCTTTAATTAGAGTATCGCACTTTTGACCCTTTTTTCAACAGAGAAATCGAACTCTTCCACGTCTAATGATGTTCGTTAATCTCACGTTGTAGGTGCAAAATGTCTGAGTGAAAGACTCGTTACAATTTATCCGTCTCGATGGATTTCCTCAGCGTTTATTCAACAGACATTGACACGCTTTTACGACCTAGACAACTTTTTTCGCATTTCTCATCATCATTATGCCAAAGATCGTAACAATAGCTTGGTATGTCATTACGCATAAACTCTAGGTTTTATTTGAAGAAGCAAAAAGTACAATACCTCATAAATAAAGTGAACAATCTCATTTTATTGTAGAGTAAAATTGTACTATAAACAAACGAATGTGAGACTTTCCTTGTTGTAAATAATGACTATCCACGTTAAGCATAAATCCAGCTCGCTCTCCGGGATACTGAAACGCATTCTGGTACGCATTCTATAGGGCGTCCTTAACTTTAATGAATCATGTAGCGTATACCATGTCTCTCTTCTGAATATAATCTGTCTCTCCAGGATAAAACCCGCCACCTTCTTGGATTATCGGAATATTCAATAGAGATTTAATATTTCTCTTCACTTTTTCAACATTCGTGGACTCCTTTGATATCACGACAACGTGCCGTGTTTTATGTTTTTGTGTCAAGCAAGAAAAACAAGTTCAACGTATCGATAATTATGCGCGTAAAATGTAAAATACTCAACGGTAATTAATGTTTGGAGATCATTGATGATGTTGGAAAAATGAGGACGATTACTACGACGTATTCTCCGATAAAGAGAACAACAATGTAGATCCACACTCGAGTGACGTCGGTAGAGATATATTTTATATACTCATTTGTCAATTTTTATCAGTGTTCCGTATATTCGCATGTGTTATACACTGCACACTAATATAATCACTTTAAAGCGGCGTATTGTGAACTTTGAGAACCAAGTTCATCGCTCATGTGAATTCAAAAGCTAGTTATCATTCACATTTATGGAATGTTGAGATGACATGAAAGATAATGTTAGTAGTTTCACAGATATAACAATATCAATTCACCTAATTCTATTGAGCGTTGAAAATACAAAAGGTTTTATACGAGTGTGATTTTTTTGCGTTTCAAATTTGCGTCGTTATTTAAGCGCACTGTGTATTTTTATATAAATCCCCCTTTTTTTTCACTATTTATAAGGTGAAATAAAGTGAATTATATACATAAAATAAGTCCTTTATTTCTAGCGAATTTCAGATATAATGTATATAAAAATTTCTGATGTAAGGAAAAAAATCAAGTTTCAATATTGATTCAATATTGACTAGAATCCTTATTAATTTATACATTGTGAACTTTCGATGGTTCTTAACGTCTTTTCGTACCCTCTCTTCATATTACACAATTTTTACGAATAAAGGAATCACGTAATTCCAATATGTCTGCATCAAACAAGATACAATTCAAAAGTTATATTACAATAAAATCATCAATGGAAAATAAAATGATGAATCCAAAATCTATAGAAGTATATAAATCAACAACTGAGATCATTGATGCCATGGTCAAGATATCGACCGTGGCAAAGCTTTCATCGTTATTCTCTGAATCGACAAATAGAAAACTAGTTCAGGATTCAAACGATTAATTCTATACATCTCAAAATCATACGCTTAATCTTTGAAAATGATACAATAATAAATAATGGAATTAAATTATAAAACTATTCGTTTCCTGATTTTTGTAACCAGTTATCATTTTTCGTCTTTTACGAATGTTTCGTTGCGACAAAATGTCTGACATAATATGACTGCGTCTCTGTGGAAACTAATTAAAATTCAGTCTTTTACATTATGACAATATTTACTTCTGAGCTGGCTTATATTTCATAATACACTATTTTCAATTGCGTCTTGAATTAAGCCTTATGTTCAAGAAGATTAAAAGTATTCCTCTTCACTGTGAACCTCAATTACGATGCTTAATTTATATTAATTTTCTATTTGTTTGAGGGAGGGTAAATGAAACCCTTGAATGAAATATTTATCATCTCGCGTGAAATTTCAGCCGACTAACTCTCAAAGATACGGACCTCTTGTGGTTTTGAAAGAATGAGAATTTCCAACGGAAAATGGATAGATTTTTGATAGTGATATGTCGAAAACGTAATGAATTTAAAATTAAATTTATCGTAATTTCGGTTGAATAACAGAGAAGAATAGAACTAAAACTCATGGAAACTTCAATGAAGTAAAAATTTGTTTCAATTTGGTTAAACGTTGTTAAACAGTTATGTTGCGTTAAAAATATTACTTTAACTAGAAAAACATTACATTTGTTCTACAGCACGCTGTTTCTTCTCCTTAATTTCCAATAGTTCTGCCAATCTTTTTGCTCTCATTTTCTGATTCTCTTGAAATGTTTCTAACAATTTTTCTCTACTCTTTTGTTCTTCTACTACGTTGACAGTCTCATAGAACTCCAGGGCTATCGAATATTTCTGAACCTTGATTTCCATGAGTTCTGCCAATCTTCTCGCTCTCTTTTTCTGGTGCCTTTGAAATTTCTCCAACAATTTTTTCCTGTTATCTTGTTCTTCCACTATTTTGGCAGTTTCGTGCAACTCCATGGCTATTGCAAATTTCTTACCCTTGACATCCCTGAGTTGTGCCAATCTTTTCGCTCTCATTTTTTGACGCCTTTGAAATTTGTCTAACAATTTTTTTCTATTTTCTTGTTCCTCCACCAATTTAGTAGTCTCATAGAACTCCATGGCTATTGCGCGTTTCATTATATCGAAACTCTGTATGGTGCCCTTTATTTTTTCTATTCCTTGTATTTCATCCCAAGAATCTATCATCTGTTTTATTGAAAAAGTTATTCGATTTTTATTCGTTTCATTTGGTTTCATAAGGCTGTAAGAAGATGAAAATAGTGAACTTAACCAATAGTCTCGGTTATAAAACAATCCGAGATATAAATGAGATCTCACCAATAGTCTCGCTGATCATCTCGCAAAATTATTGAAAAATTTGGACATGTTAACCCAAAATCAAGGAATTACGTTCTTAAATAAAAAAAACTATATACCACTGTATTCAAAAAGTAAGGTGAATTTGTTTATAAAATGTAAATTCTTCATTTATTCTTCCAAATCAATTTCATCCCCTCCAAAGTAATCCCCGCCCGATAGAACGCACTTTCGCCAACGCTTTTTTCAGTTCTCGAAACAGTCGGAATAGTCTCTTTTCGGTATAGCCTTCGAAACCTTCTTCGATTCGGTTTTTATCTCCTCAATCGTGTCAAAACGGCGTCCCCAGATTGGCCTTTTGAGTTTGCTGAATAGCCAGAAGTCGCACGGAGCCGAATCAGGCGAATACGGTGGTTGCGGAACGATATGAATCAAGTTTTTGGCAAAAAGTCGCGAAAAACCAATGCCGTGTGAGCCGGTGCATTATCGTGATGAAGGAACCGAGAATTGTTCGCCCATAATTCTCGCCGTTTCAGACGAAAAGCTGAGCCAAATGATATTCCAACACTATCAGCGAGGTCTCTAATTGTCAATCGACGATTTTCAAGCACCAAATCTTTGATTTTTTGGACGTGGCCCTCGTCGATAGACGGCGATGGTCCTCCAAAGCGCGGTTCGTCTTCAACGGGTTCCCGGCCCGCTTCAAAGGCCTTCTGTGACATTTTCAACGTGTCCGCACAAGAATATTCGTTCCGCAAACAAAATTTGATGCAAGTTCTTTGCCCAACAAAATCACCCATTATAAAAATCGAAAAATTCACTTTTGGTTGTTTACAAAAACACGCACTCAGAGAAAAAAAGTTACTGAAACAGCAAACTTCGAAAATTCGCTTTGCTGATATGGCAAAACTTGTTGCTGAATTAGCAAAAACAAGCGCTTGCCATTCAGCAATCCGGAATAATTGTAGATATACAGACGGCTAGAAAATTCTGCTGAATTAGCAAATATCTTGCTAAAATAGCAATATTTTTGCTGTAACAGCAACCGTTTTGCTAATTTAGCAAAGCAAAATTTTCGAAATCGCTTTTTCAGCAAGAATTTTTCTCTGCGTGCGTGTAACTCGGAGATAATTAAACCTTTTGACAAACAGACGCTTGGCAAATGTTATAGACAGTCCTATCAACCTAGAAAAGAAAATTTACCTGCCTTCCTAACGCCCGAGAGTTTTAAATGACAATTTCACCTTACTTTTTGATCACAGTAGTATATATTTCATTCGGAATCAAACTTAAATCTTCGTGATCCAAGATCCGACTCTCTTGTCGCTCACCTATGATACTGTATGATAAAGCAGACCATTAAAATTCATACGAACTTGACTTGATTAAAAATGATTTATAGATAAAATAATTATCCTAAAATGATAAATTTTTCAACAACTGATTAATCGATACAAAAAATGTTGTTACTGGAATTGTTTTGATAGCACATATTAAATCTTTATTATACATTTGAAGTGTGAAATGCTCATCTGATGAATTCAACCATAGAAATCTTCATATATCTCTGAATAATTTAGGTTCATGCTCTATCAAATGAGGAAACAGAATAAGGAGAATAAGTCATCTCATAAATCATGAAGAATTATTGAAGAATGAGGTTTTTCTGAATAATTGCTCATAATTTATCAGGTTAACCTTACAACTTAACTATAGCTTTCGTCAACAACGTTGTCGCCAAAAGCAATTCACTATCTTCCTAACCAATAATACGAATCACCGATGTTAGGTAATGGTTGTAATTCCAAATCCTTGATAAACTGTTGAATCACCAATCCTTACCTTCTCAAGAAATGATCGGAATATTCAAATATGGAAATGCATTTTGAAGAAAATGTCTTTTCTATATAGCAAAAAACTGCACGATCGATTAGTCAAAAATGAAAAATCAATGCATGCATCAATAAAAATTCAATGAGAAAATAAAATATTTCATACGTTTAGAAAAAAGGGCTAAAATTTTAAGTGATGTCACTGAGTTTGTACAATTTTTCTTTCAATTTTGAGAATTAGAGTAACACTATGCAAGACTTTAAGCGAGATTATTAGCGAGGTCTCGCTGAGGTATTGGATTGTTTCATAAGCGAGGCACTTGAAAGAAAACGCGAGACTATTTGCGAGACTATTGCGAGACTCTGAATTTCCGCGCGGGGTAAGATTTTGCAAAAATATTTCAATATTTTCGAAAAATATTGTACGAAGAGTTGAGTTAGTGTCCTGAAGATGGTTATATCGTTTGCAATTGTTTAAGAACTTTGTACGTTATATTTACCTCCTCATAAGATATCGGCCATAAATCTGTTTGGGATGAAACTCCCTCTTCGCACATCCCATTTCCTGGCACAAACTTTCCAGTTGAAGTGACTTCTTTTTTGAAAATTCCTTTGTTTTCACACCAGATTTCTTCTTCCGTATTTGGTTGTTGGAAAATCTTTTCATAAAACAAATATTCTGTCTGGATTGCTTTTTCCATTTCGATATCTTACAATTGAATTTTCATTTCAAAATCTGCGACTGAAAATTTGTAAGATTTGTCCCTCGATTTCCTATATTCGACTGTTCGTCATAATCTCTCCTCTGAATGACTGACATTGATGTTCTTCGATATTGTTGAGTATCATAGATTTAAATTTGAGTTTATGCCTTTCTGAATTTGATATTTCATGTTAGTCAAAATATTATTGATTCTGTTTTCAATCTACCGTTCTCCACGTTGTTGATATTGCTTTTGGACATCTTATTCACCTCTCAGAGCATATTTAACATTTATTCTTCTGTCATATCTGTATACATTCGTACACATGTTTGTATTTTATTATATATTTCCTTTCTGATCGGGTCATCGTTTTTCTTCAGTCCGGGTTATAATTCGACATATGTTTTGACGTGTTTGTTACTTGCTTTATTTCCCGACTTATTTACGCACATGCTTGAGCGTATGTATCTCTTATAATTTGTATCATACAGAATATAGCATTCACTTTTGTTCTCCATACCGAGTAGAATTTATTGCATTTTGTAAAAACTCAGAAATTAGTTGTTGAAAGGAAATCAATAAATCTTCCCCAGATATGATTTTACAATGCAATTTGTTCGATGTTTCATCGCTCAAATGACTCACGAGGTATAGGGGAAGAATGAATATCGTACAATAATATACTGTACATGAATAAATGTACTGATAAATAATTGAGTTGCTGAAACATGGTGTAGAAACGGCGTGAGTAAGAACGCAAAGTTAATTGTACTGGAACTCTCTGGACGTACTTGAGATTTTAATATTCAAAAATCACGATAGATCTATGAAGATTAAAAATGTACTTTAATCTACATATTCCTGAGTTGAAAAATAAGTACTGAATCGATCTATAATTGTGTAATACGGATCAAATCAAGCTTCGATAATGAAGTTTGCGGAAAGGTTTGGAAACCAATTGGGACAAAAACCGACATGAAACGAAATGAATTGTAAAGTTTCGCAACTAAATTCTTTCCGTTTATTTCCATCATTTTCAACAGGGATGATAATAACGATTTAAATAAAAGAATCCCAACATGTTTTTGGGAATGTTTGAAATGAATGATCATAAAATTCCACAGATTGACACCTATCTTTCTCACGAACCAACAAAATATACTCTCACAAAACATAAAATGCGATAAAACCTCTGACACAGTATCGACTTGACCACTACCATTGAAGTCAAAAACACTCAGAAGGAAAACAAGTCGAAAATACGTGAATCGAAGACCATTTCAAAGTCCGAACACTTTTACATATATTTGGATTCAAACTGTTTTTGAAAGAATGGTAGACGTATCGAATACAATTCAGCGTTCGAGTATGAAGTTGTTGGACTTTAATCACCTGGCAAAATGTAAATATATGAACCTTTAAAAGCATTATTGAAGCTTTCTTGATGAATTGACTTGGAATTTAAATTCTTCATAGTACTTTTATTTGTTTAAAACTCTCCAGTATTATTATCATTTTCCCCTGAAGTATGTGTAAAGAAACGTATATTTCGTCTCAATTCACTTTTCATCCTATAGAATGTACACGTGTATCTCGGATAGAACCTTTTATTCTGAGATCATTGTTTCATCTTTTATACAAAGATTGAAGAGACGGAGGGTAGATGGAAGGAACATCATTCTCTTCGAGACAGTAATAGAATATTCATCGATATATATATACATCTTATTTCATTACTCGACTACTGAAAACAGAATGTTTTCCAGACTTCGAAGAGCGAGCACGTAAAATGAGAATTTATCAAAACGAAATGAATATGTATAGGAGCAATACAGTGAATCATCTGTATTTGTTTTTTTAATCATATGAATTGTTCTTTCGTGCAAATGAATATGAACGTTGCTTGACTTACAAATAAAATTACTTCGCATAATATTAAAGGAAAATTGCGTCTACGAAATTATATGAAAAACAAATGAGATCAATTACAAGAGGGATTAAACTGGACCTGAATTTTCAAATTGAATTTGAAATTTATTGTTCATCTCAGGTTAAACGATCGTAAAGAAATTGCATTAAATTGAATGAAGGCTAAATTACTAGGTCTGTAAAGAAATAGCGGAGAGACCTAATCATCCTAGCTTATCCTCTAAAGAGGATACCAGCACTGAGTCCTATCGCCACATAAAAAAAAAGGATAGCATGTTTATCAGCGGAGTACAGCACAACACAGCAGACATTATAAAATAAACAAAAGGTGGAGAGAAGAAAATTCGTTGTGTTAAGAATCTTGTTAGCTATGACAACAATTTTTGAGCTGTGACAGTAAAAAATGTCAACTCTGGCAGCAAAATTTGTTTACCATCCTGTATATGATACTTTTTAATTTTGCTTGCTGGCAGCGGATTTTTAGCTATAATTTTGATTGAATGTATCAGACCACACCTCACGAATACTCCATAATATTCTCAACGATTACCTAGAATTCAAGTGAAACATATTACGATAAGAATTCATTATCAATGGTTACACGGTTGACCATGGCCACATGACCATGTCCGAGGATAATCACTGTACGCGATCCAGTCGACCACTCCCCACTTCCTCTTAACGTACTTTCCCTCTCGTTGAATAATCCATAGTATATAGTGATTTTCAAACAATGCCGATTGGTTTGTTCATGTTGCAGGAGGAGAAGGTCAAGATGCTAAGACCCGGATCTATAGCTAGCCTGTTGGTCCTCGTGGCCGTCTTCAAGATCGTAGATTCGAATCGATGTCTTACCATGCTAGAAGGTAAAATCCAATTTGATCCACTTAAGCATCGAAATGTTGAAAGAACATTGAAGAGGGAATTCTTCCGTCGATAGAGATCAAATCGGCTCTACAATACAACAATAACAATCAATCTAACGAGCATTCGAGGTTAAAGTCTTTCCCCTCACAGCTTTGATTGAATCCCGCGAATGGTTTCATAAAGTGCATTTATACGACTTTTTTTCAATCGCTGAATCTTAAACATCAATTAGTCAACTCTTTGAAATGACTCCAAACGGAAACTGAATGAAGGTACAGTAGTTTATACGGTTCATTAACAAAGTTTATCTTCACTACATTTTGAAATGGCGCAAACAGATGAGATGAGGAATACAGTTGGTCCGACATGTGGGTTGTAATAGACGTAACATGTGTGAATCCGAAAAGGTTGATTTCTATAATTGGCGTGTGGCTTTGTGAGTCCTTTACCACGCAACATTTTCACTCTCAACATTTTTTCGTCTGAATTTCGAGGTCTTATGGTTATTTCTGGATATTTGAGAATAAATGTTTCCGCGGATGTGTGAAGTTTTTATTAACATTTATACACGTATGGATAATGAAAGTTTGCTGTAGGAACGAATTCGAGAATTTCGGTAAAAAAAAGTTCGTGCTTGTAAATACTTCGGTAAATGATCGAATATTTTAAATTTTTAAATACATGTTCGGTCTTACATAGACTTAACGGGACATGTTGGAGAGGGCCGTCCCTTTCGATTCCGCATTCCTTGCTCCTGGCGGTACTAGAAGTATGAAGTGCGTGAGTAGAAATTTTCACACGCTTGTATATTGGAGACATCATATGTCCTTTCTTAGGGTTCAATCACTGTACCGTATTTAATTATTGAGGTGTATAATTTGCGGCATTATACTGTACTACAGCAATCACGATGAAGGAAATTTTTTATTCGAAACATTGAAGTTTGAACCTACAGCAGAAACACGTATGTTCCTATGAGATCCGATATGGGTGTTGTCAAATTGAATTCATTCTTGAAAATTACTGAACGACTATATACGAAGCTTCGATGTGCGAAAAATGGAACATTGTGGAGATTTTTCTTAAAATTAAAGGGAAGTTCTCGTCAAGCGGTCAGAAAATAAGGTGAATTTTGTGAATTTTTTATTTCATATTAAAGTATATTAACAACCCAAGGTTTTTTACATTCATTTGTTATATATTCAAGTACAGAGAAATATTGTTTTCAGTGAAAAATCGTATTGTAAAAATTACACAGGCTAGCAAAAAAAAGGACCCTGCTTCTGGGATGAGACTGTACTTTTCCAACGTTTTTTGGGTCTCTAGGTACGAAAATGTGATCGTCTTTGCCAAGCCCGGCACTACGTTTCTCTCCATCTTTCTCTTCATCCATTCGCATATGAGGGTTAATGAAGAATCGCGAGTGGGGAATTTTTACCCACCTCGATTAACCCGCGTACGTGAATAGGAGAAGAAAAAGACGGAAAGAAACGAAGTGCCGGCCCTGGTCTTCGTCCTATCACGTCAGGATTTTGAAATAATTGAGATCATGGGTAAACTGCACTCTGGGATAAAATTGCACTCTTTCAACGTCTATTTGGGTCGCTGAATGAGAAAGTGTGATGAGTCCCGCCCCATCACCTGGGATTTTGAAATAATTTAAAATTCTGGGTCAAATAAGATCCAAGTAACCTGCATCTGGGATAAAAGTACCCTCCTTCAATGTTATTTATATCGCTGAATACGAAAATGTGGTCAGTCTTGCCCCATCACCTCAGAATTTGGAATTATTGAGCATATGGATCAAGAAAACTATATTTTCCGTAGGCACCCTGCATCTTGGATGGAAGTGAATTCCTCTAACGTGTTTTGAGCCCAATGGATACGGCAATGTAGTCCTTCTCGCTCCATGAAGAGGAAAAGTGTACCTTCATCTAGGGATGGTGATTCGGTATCGATTCTTTTTTATAGAAAGTGTATAAAATTTTTATAATATCTACATCTCATATAAATGTATAACAACTAAATACTTTTTCTATAAGAAAAGAATCTTTTATGACTCCTAATTATTTCAAAATCCTGACGCGATGGGACAAAAACGACCACATTTTCGTATTCATCGACCAAAAAAAACATTTGAAAAGTCGCAACCTGCTCCCAGAAGCAGAGCAGTTTTTCTTCAAATCTGTGATATTTATGACAATTGGAACAAAACCATCCGAAAAATTTTCATCACTCCTCATACAGCACAAGAGTTGCTGCTGTATGTTCCGTTATCTATTCATTATGAACATTTTGAATTGAAAATGAACTCATAAATAACTTAATGTTCAGAAGGAATTCATATCGAGATTTCATAATGAATTCTGCGGGCATTCAATACGTTTTAATTTTGAATTCAAATTATTCATAATGAGTACATATTGATTAGGAGAAGTCTTTATGAATTCAAATTGATCATTTGCAATTGCGTTCAGGATCCAATAAATTCAATCTACTCCAAAATAAAAAACAAACAAACAAGCCCATGTTGAAAAAATGTCCAAAACTGTATAAAATTGTATACATTTTTTCCACATGGGAAGGCGTTTCATCGCTTACTTTTTGAGATATCGTGTTTGAGATCCCGATATGAAAATCATGATTTCGAGACAAACGCCTTCAAAGTTTCGATATACTTACGAATTGTTTTATTTGAAAAAAATGTTCCAATGTATTTTGAGACTCATTAAATAAACGTCAAATACTCAAGTTCATTATTTCCTTCCTCTATGAGAAAATCACCTTATTTCGGGATCCGCTTGATGAGAACCTCCCCGTAAGAGGCAAAGAATAAGTAAATAACACACTGCAGAATAGTGATATCGATCTTTTTGAAGAGAAAAAGATCGATCTTTTGCCAATCCTTGGTAAATCTGAGCTATCATGGATCGATCCAAAATTTTCCAGGATCGAATTGATCGATTCTTTTTTCATTCCAAAGTTTGTTGACGGAATTTTATTTGACCATGAATTGTGTTTGCAACCACCATGCTCATACGGAATTGTATACAACAAATTTTTTGGAGCGAAACCCGGGAAGTGATTGAAATTTTGTCTCCTAAATCCATGACAATTGAGATAATTCATAGATTCCCTGTGCCTTAAATTTTTTGAATTAAAAATATAATTCTTGATTTGGAGAATTTTCTTCTCAATTTTGATACAATATTTGTAAATTCAATAAATACTGTCTTATATTCCAAAAAAACTTTTGAAATTTCATAAATTATATTGAATTCAAAAACTTTATCAAATTCAATATGGGGATATTGAATTTCACAAGGAATTTTCTATTGAATTAAAAAATGTTTCCAACAGTGTTTGAATTTGAGAATGAGGTTTGGGGAGGAAATAACAAATGAACAAAAATGAAAAAATATTCAGGTAGATCAATGAATTTTAATTTTATTATATAAATATGATAATTCACATTTTATTTGAATGACATGTTGGAAATAGAAAAAATTATACATCGATAATTCAGGCCTAATTTTATTCGAGTTAACCACTATTCAGCTCAATTTCTATTCGAGTTTGCTATCTTTAACCATTCTTTCCAAATCGATCCTTAAAAATGCTAAAAGATCGATCCTGCAAAATTGATCTTTTTTGTGAGTTATAGAATCGAGCTATACAGCCGATCCATCCAAATAGCTTTGATTCTAGGATCGATCCGATCCACACTCAGGATCGATATCACTACTGCAGAAACTATTATTAATGAAACAGTATATTACGTATCACGTAACACGAGTGGTAATGGCGTACTTGCCTCCCGACATACATATGGGTCATTCCAAGTGGTTTTTACACTTAAATTTTAGAATTCAATGGGATAATTTTTCTTCGATTCTTGGTCAAAAAATATGCGGTACGTATTTTTTTCCTTATCTTTTCAAGCTTTTCTCCAGTAATATGATTTTTTGAAAATTTTACACACTTGTCATCTTGTAATTTCCGAACACTTATTATTCGAAATCTATCTGTCGTATAAAAAACTTTTAATGACATCAAAGTGTGGATTTTTTCTCTAGTTTTTAAGTCTGTGAGTTTCATAATAAATATAATCAGTGTTCATTGAGAATTTTTCACTGAAGAAGAAAAAGTAAAATTTTTAAATAATAGGAAGGTTTTATTTTTCTAATTTTTTCACACAGTAATCAGTGAACAATCAAGAAAATTTAGCGATTTTTTCCATGATGGTAAGTATTGTAGTTCTCGAGATATGAATGTTTTGTATCTGCGGTCGAGTCAAGGACCATGCGCGCGGAAGGATCCGTGCTCCGTGACACGTCTTCCATCCTTCTGATGTTAATTCCAGATTGCACCATATCTTTGAAAATACTGTACTAAAGCTATTTGGCATACAGATTAATAGTAATACATATATGTACGGTATAATAATAGTAATACATATCTATTTCCAAAGATATGGTGGAATTTCTGTTATTGATTCTATGATTTTTCACGAATTAACAATAATTCCGTTGTATTTGTGGCGAGTTATTTATGAATGACATATTTTTATATTAATGATTTGTTTTTTCGATAATTATCTTCAATTTTAACGAAAATGAAATCAGAAGGATGAAAGACGTGTCACGAAGCACGGATCCCTCCGCGCGCGTGGTCCTTGACTCGACCGTAGATACAAAACATTCATATCTCGAGAACTGCAATACTTACCATCATAGAAAAAATCGCTAAATTTTCATAATTGTTCACAGATCACTGCGTGAAAAAATTAGAAAAACAAAACCTTCCTATTATCTAAAAATTTCACTTTGTCTTCTTTAGTGAAAAATTCTCAATGAACACTGAATTATATTCATTGTGAAACTCAACTGATTGGAAACTAGATAAGAAATCCTAACTTTGATGTCGTTGCATGTTGTTTATACGACAGATAGATCTCGAGTACACTGGGAGAAAACATTTCCGGGAACAATAAAACATTTAGTTGAATAGTCGCCATAAAATACTTAATTGATTTGAATAAACTTTCATTGACTCAATTAAATAACTGTTTCAATTGATGAAATATTTCATAGCATATTAAATATTTGTTTGATTGAATGAATATTTAATTGAGTCAATGAAAGTTTATTCAAATCAATTAAGTATTTTATGGCGACTATTCAACTAAATATTTCATTGTTCCCGGAAATTTTTTCTCTCAGTGTAATGAGCGTTCGAAAATTAGGAGATTTCAAGTGCGTCAAATTTTCAAAAAATCATATTTTCGAAAAAAAGCCTTAAGAAAAAAAAGAAAAACAATACCTATCGCATATTTTTTTACCAAGAATCGGAAAAAAGTTATCCCATTGAATTCTAAAATTTGAGTATAAAAACCACGTGGAATGACCCATACACTGAGAGAGAACATTTCCGGGAACAATGAAATATTTAGTTGAATAGTCGCCATGAAATACTTAATTGATTTGAATAAACTTTCATTGACTCGATTAAATATTCATTCAATCAAACAAATATTTAATATGCTATGAAACTTCATCAATTGAAACAGTTATTTAATTGAGTCAATGAAAGTTTATTCAAATCAATTAAGTATTTTATGGCGACTATTCAATTAAATGTTTTATTGTTCCCGGGAATTTTTTCTCTCAGTGTATATTATTTTTCATAACACTCGTGCGAAAAGTTCAGGCAATTCACGTAAGACAACGCAAGAAACATAAAAATGCACAGAAACCGTTTGTGAGATCAACGGAATTGTGAGGTCACTCTCACAGCAAAATATTGAATTCATCTGTATTCTCTGTCTCATTTGTCATCGAGAAATTAAAGTGGTTTCCTTTCCCTTCCTAGGGAGGAAAAATCCACTTTCCTCCCGCTCTACAGGCATGGGAAGTGGCACTTCCTACACAAGTGTTATGAAAAATCAATCACTTACCTCAACATAATTATCGTCTTATAATAAGACAATGATAACATATTTCGAGCCGTTCGTATTTTATTTTAATTGATATCATTAAAATTCAATTGAAGAAAGACCCATTGAAGTACCTAAATAGAAATTGAACATTAGTTCTGAGGTTCGACATTAGGATGGCGAAACTGTGAAATAATCACATGATTTGACATTCCGCCAATCCTTTTTCTTCAATATAAAGCCAAAATTGACAAAAGAATGGACCTCATTTCCGCCAATCCTTTTTCTTCAATATAAAGCCAAAATTGACAAAAGAATGGACCTCATTTGCGCCCAGACTGACGTTCACAGCCCAGGTCGAGTCTAGCCATTGTCAGTACTTTTGGCGCGACGCTTATCTCATTTATCCAGAGTATATTGAGTCGAAAATTGGCAATAATTTGCAAACTTTCATAATTATATCTCATTTATATATAACTTATATATGAACTGTATCCAATTAAATATAAATTGTATACATTTTATACAATTTTTTACAACAGGCTCAAATGAATGCAAAAACAAATTCACTAATTTACTAATCGCCAATAATGGTACAGCTTTTTATCATGTTTTGATCAGGAACAAATTTTTATACGGGTGTTTCAATTGGTTTAAAATCAGAGCCAAAAGAGTCTCCACCTCGTAATTCGAAGTGATACTCCTAATCTCATTCTTATTCGTTTTTTGTCTGTCAGATATGAAAGAATTGATATTTACACATTGCGGGCGGTATAGAACTTTGCTAGACCGTTTAAATTATGACTTCATTATGAAAAGTTGCCCTTCAATTTCATCTTGAGCAATAAGAATGAGAATTCATCAATTGTTTAATGATAATGTGAAAAACTGTCATCGCGTATTGCACATATGTGGATTCATCTTATATTCCAGTGATTCGATGAAAAGTTGATGCAGAGCGCCACAATCTAAAACAAATTGACTTGTCAAGTGAAAAGAAGAAGTTCCTTTGATACCGCAATCTTTTCAAGTGAAGATAAAACGTCTTCTATTCTTTAAAACCAGTTCTTACACTTTCTTTTGAAAATTACTCAAAATCCATTCGTAAAAACTATTTGATTTGACGAAAACTCGGTTTATCGTTTGATCACAGGAATTCAAGAATAAACAAATTTATTATATATCAAAGATGTTGAAGTTCCGCGAATAAATAAATTACAATGTAAATACATCACACAAATGAATATTACAAAAAATCGAATCCAAAAGACAATAACAGTGCAGATAAACTATATGTATCTTACCAAAAAACTGAATGCAAAGTTTCTTTTTATTATCTATCTTTCACTGTCTTTTCTCTGAGAAGAAAAACAGATATCTCTGCCTGAAAAGTAAATAATCTTGCTACGTCACAAATGTTTCTTTTTTGTGTACACCGTATGATGTGATACTGGAACAGGTGAACGGCAACCGTATCATATTTTAAACAACTCGGAAACGCAACGAACTTTTTGTATGCTTTCGATCATTGCTTCATTCTTTCTAAAATCGGATCTTACGAGTACGGTTGTTCAAAAAACACCTTCCCCCGTGAATTTTTATGTAATTGGATTATAAAATCGTATATATAATTGCCAATGACCAGACATTTTTGAAATTTGAAATTGAATTTTTAAGAGAATGCTATTCGAAAGTGCTTTGATAAAATGATGAAATCAATACATTTTGTCAACCATAATCTTAATTTGGATTTTCAAACTAAGCTGTGAATCTATTGGAGTAGAGTTTCAAATAAATATTTCAAATACCCAAGAAAGAATTGTTGGAATTTCAACCGAGCGAGACTTGAATTTGCGGAAATCCCTCTCGATGTATCAGCAAATTATATATTGCTCGAAGCCAGATAATTTATACAAATTTTTATAACCTTCTTTCAGAGGTGAATCCGAAACGCGTGGTGAATTTGGATGGTCATTCACTGAACATACAGTTTGAAGTTACACGGAGAGTAACTCAGAGGTTAACTTCTAGAATAATGAAGATATTTTTATCAGAGGTTCTAGGATATTCTGGAGTAACCATCGTTGAGAAGGATGATAAATTTGATGTGATTGAAGTGTTCGAGAGATTATCAGATCCTATGATATACACTGGCCACAGAATGTAAGATTTATTATTTTCATACTTTCACCGTACTATCGAGAATGTTTGAAGAATATTCAAAAGTAGATGTTATAATGATTCGGATCCTCGGTTTGTTTTTTCTCATCAACAATAAGTATCTAACCAAGTAGTTTACGCATATTTTAATAATCATTATTATCTGCAGTTCATGAAAATATGCATGGAAAATGACTTATTGTTCAATGTAGACTCGAAAATGTTAGTCGTGCAAGAATTTGTTCCATCATTTCACGATCATTTTTGTGTTACAAGGGTATAATAGATCAATTGCTACCAGTTTAATACTGGAATTTTTCTGCAGTATGGTTTATTCGGGAATTTAATGTTTACGTATTATTGAGTACAAGGAGATCTCGTAAATGTGTATGTTGAAAGATAACATGGTGCATGTGATGATATCAAACCACGTTGGTATGTATGTGATACAATATTCATGTATACGGCACTATCATATGGCAGTACAGTACATTTGAATGTGTAAAAACGGAAACATGAAAATATTCACTCCTTTCGTATTGAGAAGAGTTTATAAATAGTTGCTCGGTTATTTGCGGTATATTGATATTCTAATTTGATTGCGACATTTATGTACGTTATTATGAGTCATCAGCCCTTCTATTATTTGTACCGAACATTGCAAAAAAACACTTCTGAACGATTAGGATAGGCAGGAAAGTTTCATTACTTGTAGTATCAAAAACCTCGATTCTACAAAAAAAAACACTGGAGTTTCTTAATGATTGGGAGAGTAATCAATTATAACGCCCTTGGAGCATCAAAAGAGGAATAAAACTTTGCTACGTAGTTATTAAACAACCAAGCAACGATCAAAGATTTTTAATATGCAACAATAAAGTGCACTGCTAGTATGACGCTCCAAATATTCAATGTAAAACTTAATTTTTCACTTTTTCTTTCATTGAGTAGAAAATCCTATTTAAAATTTAACCCTTTCAGGACCATAAGATCACGGCTGTTAGTAGGGAGAAATGATGGAAATTTCCTTAATCCACACCCGACCAAATAAGATGAATTTGTTAGATTAGAATTTTTAGCTCCTGTATTTTAGCAGATACGGCAAGTAACATATTTGGGCTTATCGTCCTAAAAAAAAAGGTCCCGTCCTCAATTTACCAAGGCGAATATCGAATATTTCATCACAAATCAGTGCTGAAATCGAAAATTCAAAGGACATTTGAAAAATATCCTCTAGGTGATTTTGAGAAGAACATTTTGATATTAGTATTTTACTGATAAAATATGGATACAATGATAATTTTCAAAATCTCATTAATTTGTTGAGTTTTTTCATTACAAATACATATTTTCTAAGCAACAAACAATCACAGTGCATACTGGGATCTTCTTTGAGACAAACCATGATAAAAAGAAATTCATTGGATATACTTTTCGACCCATGGCACATATATGTGCCCGTGGTCCTGAAAGGGTTAAATACCCTGGTGAAAAGATACGCTCGCAGTAAGCGCACTCGAAGCTGACAAGAAACGTAAAGAGGTTCCAATCTTCTCTTGCCGAAGCGTATAATAATTGCTTCTTGTAGATTATTGAAATTAAACGTTATCAATACGCTTTATAAACGTTCTATACCGTTTTGGGAAGAGTACTGTTACGTTCCATGAAAGGTAACGCGAATCATTCCATACAGACTTTGAGTATCGGTTTTAAACTGTCAGGAATCATAGCATTCCATGACTGAATAGGTAAGACGTTGGATTGCAATGATGAGAACCATGGGTTCGAATCTCGCCAAGTGGTTGAAATTTGTATCCTCTTATATTGTTCATACTCTTCATGGAACGTTGATTTTTATACGCTTCCTTTGTTCCAATCAACATCAACTAGAAAGAGAGATCGTTCTGACTTCTATAACTCTTTCACTCCGCATAGCTCGAACCACTTTTTTGGTCAAATGCTCGCTCCAGTAGTATATGCTCTAAGTACAAACCTATCAGGACCAGGTCTGGTTAACCCTAATCAGGCGTAACAAATCGTAGCCTCACTAGGACCAGATGAGGTGTGCCAAAGAAAGGTGAGCCCTATCACCGCCCGATCGGCCCCATATTGAACATGAGGCTGACCACACTCAAGGAAAAGTCATTTGGAAACGAGAGGACGATTCCTTCTCAATCAGAAAATATATTTCACTTTTGTTTTCTTCTTCAATTGAGAATATCCCTCTACGATTTTAAACAAATGAAAATTTTCCTACACAAAGACTAATCCTCTCAAATGGAGAGGAATACTTTTGATCAATTTTTTTTGGGTGCATAAAATTTTTCTGCTCGGGTGGGCCACCATTCAAAATTCCTATCTTCCATCTAATTTATATATATCAGTGGACTGATTATAGAATTGATGAAGCCCGGTTAAACGGTTACTGGAGAGCACTATAACCGACAATTAAATAAATTGCACGATATTCTTGAGGAGAAAAGGCCATTCGACTGGCAAGGAAGCTGAAAAGTCATGTTGCTCCATGGTACCCCTCGATCTCATGTTTTTCGCGCGCCTCGGCAAACCATTCTAAACTTGCTCTGGGAAGTCCCTCCCCCTCCAGGTCGCATATTCACCGGACTTGGCTGCATCGGATTACCATCTCTTCCGGTCCATGCACCACGTCTTGAAGGATATCCGCTTCCAAACTTTGGACGATTGCACATTTTTTTCACGGTAGTATTCTTATGTTGTCCAATCGATTGCGCAAGGTCATCGAAAACAATGGACAGTATTTCAAGAATCGATCTGGGGTATCGAGTGATACACCTGATATAAATTCAAAGCCAAAACTAATTTCTAAACATGAGGAAACATGTTATAAAAATTATTAACATGTGCAGGTTAATATGTTTATAATAGTTTTTGCACGATTTTCGATAATCCTTTGAAGTTAATAATTTGATATTCAAAGCTCAATTTTAGCAATGTACTTCACCATTTTATCACCGCAAATTGGAAATTTGTATTTATTGCTTGTTCAGAGAGTACGTAATAAAATTTTGTTCATTCCTTCAAGCACTCCTCCAGGGTCCTAAAATGAATGATTATAAATCATGTTTGTGGATAAATGCAAAAATCTGATAGAAAAACTTCTGTAAAGAGGTTGTCGTGAAAACGGGATAAGAAAAAAAATATTGGATAAAGGATCCCTATGGAAGTTACATGAGATGTGTTTCTTTGATTCGCTGGTGGATCCTTCTTCATCACGAAAGGATGATTTTTTCATCAAATACAAGAGTCATTTCCTATATTGGAATGTCCTTGCTCCGGGACCATTGCCAGGGGGCTTGCCATCCCTCGACAGGTCAATAATTGAGTGACTAAACAAAAACTCTTGGCCTAGCTCGCCCGGGTCACCCTACTCTCCAGTCGGCCTCCTTTTCCTCACTTCGGGAAAGTATGAGGTGAAAAGAAAGACTTGCTTCTACCTTGAATATCAAACTTACCAAACCTTGACCAAAAGTAGCCTTTCATAAATTCAAACCGATCTCAAAACTCCTCACTCAAACTCGACTAAAGAAGTATTATTCTTTCAATATCTTCTACAATCTATCAAAATATTCTATAAACGAAATCAAAATGCAAATATTTTTTATTATCATATCGTGAAGAATACTTTGGATAAAATAACCATTACATTACTTTTCACATAGTATGTGCATTTTTTTGCTATCAAATTATCATTATCAAAGTACTATATCATATAATATCGACCAAAGAATCGAGCGAACTGAACTAGTGAGAACGATTTTATTACACTATTTACAAATTATTCTCCGCATCTCATATGTATATGACCTTGTGGTGAAGACATAAAGGTCAATGATAAGATGTTTACAGACTTAAGATGACATGCGAAGTGATTGTTTAGAGAACCTCCTGTGAAGATGAACAAAAGTAGCAAAGAAATACAACGAAGATGAATGCATATTCGAACAGATTTCTTCAACATTTTCAGCGACGTGATCTATCTTTAACTCGATTTTTTATCTCCCTATCGAAAATTCTTGGTAATTTTCTTGTTCTCAAAAATAACAATACATTCAATTTTTGACCTGGAATCTCTCATTCGTTTAGGAATGATTCACATACGAATTCATCGTGGATTTGAATCGATAATTTTTATGTGATTAAAAAGGAGAAGAAAAGAAAATATCATTAGATTCTAAAAATTGTAGGATAGTTGTAAAAAAATTGTAGAAAACAAGCAAATATGAATAATTCTTCAAACATTCCGTAACGCATGACTGCTTTGTAACATGAATTTGAATCTTTGACAACCCTTATCCGATAGGTTTCCTGAAACGATGGTAAACATGGAAGTATGGATACCACCGCATCAAGACACGATGCCTTTACTAAAAAAATACGATGTGAAAGAATGTGGTTCCATAGCACCTCCAGGACATTTCGGTTGGTTTATACCGGAAGCGCTTTCGAGATACGACGACACCTGGAGGATATTTACCCGACCGGAGAGTGCAGCACGATTCGACGTGAACGAATATAATTTAATGCGAATAAAAAACTCAACTTTCGATCCTGAAACCAAAGAATATTACTGTCAAGAATCCTATTGTCAACATGGAATGTACGTTCCTGAGCACTGCCAAACTCACATGGACAAAGCTCAACCCTGTGCTCTACTATTGGCCGGTCACGCGGACGTGACTGGTTTCGTTAAAGAGCACATCGATCGATTGAAATTGTACGTCAAAGTGGCCTGGGTTGGTGCCAATTTGAAACAATTAACAAAATCCCTAGTCAAGGAATACATGTATTTCGTTCAGCATTCTACGACTCCGTTGAGCGCAAGGTACGGTAAACTTTTAATTATCTAACAGCATGCGATACGTGGGATGTATCAGAAATGAGTGTTCAATAAATTTTCGATAGATCGTTGGTGATTTTACACTGGACACCGAGTACCGTTATACCAAATGAAAAAGAATTCATCAGCATTGATTTTCCACGTTGCGGAGCCAGGGGTTTGAATATCGGTTGCGCCTACGAATCGAATAGATTAACAAAAGTAGTTTGGGGGAGATTGGAGAGTGCTGGAAAATTCGCGTACGAAGCGATCAATCGTGCTAAATTCACCAGAGAGATGTATGAAGACTTAATTAATCGACACAACAGATTGTCGAGGAGCATGAGTGAAGATGAAATAGCGTGCGATTGGTTGAAAGATAATTTCAAGTACTGTCAGGTTGAATGGACACCGAGGAATGCTGATAAAAATACTCTTTACGTAGGAGGAATATTTCCCATGACTGGTTCAACTTACACTGCCAAATCGATCGTCATTGCCGCAAAAATGGCTAAAGAAGCCATTAATACGAATAATACTGTCCTCAGAGATTATAATTTGACTTTGATAGCCAACGATGGGCAATGTAAATCAGATATGGTGATGAAATCTTTCATTGATTATATTGCGCATGATTATTATGAGAAACTCGTTGGAGTTTTGGGACCGGCTTGCTCGGAGACTGTAGAACCATTGGTTGGAGTGTCGAAACATTACAAAACTGTCATTATCAGTTACAGCGCTGAAGGATCGAGCTTCAATGATCGTGATAGGTATGATTAATCATGAATTCTAAATAATATTGTTTCACACGTTCATTCGGAACAACGTTATTGTTCCTTTTAATGGGTGTAATAGGTACACCGAAAAAATCTAGTGTTATGAAAAAACAAAATCAGTCGTGGATTATAAACTCTACTGTGGAGACACGAATTTTTTTTGTTTTTTTCATAACACGAAAGTACTTTAAAGCACTCATATTTTCCTTATACAACTGAATATCGATACATTTGAATAACAATGAAATTTCAAATTAGGTATCCGTACTTTTTCCGGACAATCGGCGAAAATAAACAATACAAACACGTGTATCTACAACTTTTGCAGCGTTTTGGTTGGCATCGAGTAGCTTCGCTGACCGAAGATGGACAAAAATATACAGAATATATATCGTATATGCAAGATCTACTCAGAGATAATGGAATTATTTTCATCGCCAATGTTAAATTTCCTAGAGAGAGGACTGCTGACGTTATGGCTAAGGTAACACCACAATCGGTTTATTTTAACTCAAGAGAACGCAATGTTATTGATGCTCGTAACAACAAAAAACCCAAAAATCTCCAAATCGATAGAAAATTGAAACATTTGTCAAACTTCAATCGTTTTAAAAGGACACAAACTTTCGTATTTAATTCTTTTTCTTTTGTGTATATACGTCTACATTTTTGGTTCAAAATCATCATAATCACAATGTAATTGAACATCGAAATACAGTAATTGAAATAAATATTCCTCTTGAGCCAAAGGAAACCTAATATATTACTCGAATATAAAAAGGAAACCAGATACAAAGTTAAAACAAAATCCCACGTCTGCATATTTATGGATTTCGTGGAATCGTCATAGCTGAATCGATGGGAATTCAGCCAAAACTGTCACATTGCGAGAAACGCTCGTCTGCAAAGTAGTAAAATCATGTTCGTAAAGTCGTATATTCCTGATTTCGATTCAATTTCAACTGGAGATTATTCAGAATCAAAGTACTCTTTATTTATGAGCATAACAGATACGTAACACGTACACTGAGAAAAAACTGTAGCTGAAAACGAGCCCGAGTACATTTTTTTCAGTTATAGTAACCATATTTTCCATTAAAGTAGCTGTAAGAATCGCTGTTATAGTGAAAATATCGCTACTGTGACTAAAAACTGTACTTGGGCTCATTTTCAGCTACAGTTTAATCACAAAAGTATCAACTTCACGTTTGATCCTAACCCAGGTGGAAATATTCTATTGAATCCTCTGACGAATGGTGAAATTTCTGATTGAATATCATTGAATTTGATTGAAAATTATTAATTTTCTCATTCATCGATGAGATTTTATAGATTATTTTCAACAGGGAAGATCCTCGAGTAAAGTTTCTTAAAATCCTAGACAACTTGTCCATGAATGCACAATTCTCTTGTTTCAGTATCTCAAAGATTTGAAAGAAAAACGTGCAAGGATTATAATTGCAGACGTATATGATCAAGTAGCACGCCAGGTCATGTGTGCAGCGTACAAACTCGATATGACTGCCGCGCAGGTAAGATATTCCGTACTACGTAGGGTAAAAAATATCTATCATCGCAACGATTATCCTCCTTTGCTGGTGAACATTCCGTAACTGGTATTTCATTGAACTCTTCGCGATCTTAAAAATTCATATTTTTCAAATACCTAGCCTTAAAGTACCATTGGAAAATCCTCTATTACTCATGTTTTCAATTTGAGTTCTTCATTCGACTTCATCGGAGTGTTGTACGATGCGTTAAACGATCTTCGACGTTTATCTGATTTTCATCAATCATGATTATACTGTCAATAACTTACAACTACATATATTCAAACCTAATGTACTGAAATGGAAAATTCCAGAAGTGAGAAGATATTTCACAAAACTTTTACATACGCGATTATAAATGAATTTTAAACTCAGTAATAAGAATTATGAATAATTATGTTTCATATCAACTGATATATATATATATATTAGATATAGAAACGAATAACGTCGCATTGAAGTTACTGAATTTGTTTCTTATCATCCAATAAAATATGAATGTTGATAAATGGCAACTTACGACTGACAACAGGGCTACGTGTGGTTCTTGCCTCTCTGGCTGCAGCATCAATGGTACGACACGAATTATTACAATCAATTTGAAGAAAGTGTGCCTTGTACTACGATAGAAATGACTAAAGCCATCAACGGTCATCTTGGTATTTCTCACGCCCACTACGCGCCAGACGATCAAATAATGCAGGAAGGCATTACGGTACGTCAATGGCGTGACAGATACGAACAACTTTGTAAAACCGTATTTCAACCACCCTCGAATTACGCCGGGTACGCTTATGACGCTATGTGGACTTACGCCTACGCGATGGATCGGTTAATCAAAGAAAATCAAAGCTACGTATTTGATCTTCACAGCGATCAAACGGTCAATCGATTAACGGACCTAATCGCGGACACCGATTTCAATGGGGTTAGTCGATTCATTAATTTATCTTATCTCAAGATCATTGGATAACGTACTTATCCTTGTGTTAACGAACTTCAACTATGATAATACAAATCATCATAATCATATATTTACATTTTAACATTCGGAATTCTCCTGTTCTCATTTTTATATATTTATACATTTGTTTCCCCCCTCTAGGTATCTGGAAGAATAAAATTCCTTGGCGGTCCGTCGAGGGTTTCGGTGATCACCATTGTTCAATTTGTTAACAACAAAACTCATATAGTCGGAAATTTTTATCCCAACATATCTGAAACTCAAAATCAAGTTATCGGTGGACGACTGGAGTTGAATGTGTCGGCATTCGTTTGGTTATCGCATAGTATTCCCGATGATGGATCAGAACCACCGCAAAGATGCGTTTTGGCGAGCCTCGCCGAACTTTTAGATGTATCTTGCGAAGTGGCCATTGTAATCGCAAACGTCATTGGTTTTGGTTTATTCGGTGCAATACTCATAGTCAGTTTCATCATTGTAAAAAGAAAGTAAGTTATAATTCGCTGGTTGTACTTTAATTTCACGCACGGGCGATTCGACATTTGTTTTTGAATAAGATAAGACATTGTTTTCGTTGCAAATTTACAGATACGACGAGAAAGTTCGTCTTCATGAAAAGTACATGAAATCCCTTGGCATCGATCTATCACATCCAGATACTTCTGGTTTGGATAAGTGGGAAATACCTCGAGATAGGGTCGTAATAAATAGAAAGCTCGGCGAAGGAGCCTTCGGCACGGTGTACGGAGGTGAAGCATTTTTTCCTGAGAAAGGCTGGTTAGCGGTGGCCGTAAAAACCTTGAAGGTCGGCAGTACGATGGACGAGAAATTGGATTTTTTGAGTGAGGTCGAAGTCATGAAGAGATTCGACCACAAAAATATTATTAAACTCTTGGCTGTGTGTATAAAGTGCGAGCCCGTACTGACTGTTATGGAATTTATGCTCTACGGGGATCTTAAAACTTATCTCCTCGCAAGAAGACATCTCGTCAACGATCAACAGTATGAGGACTCCGACGAGATTTCCAATAAAAAATTAACAGCTATGGCGCTGGACGTTGCTCGGGCCCTTAGTTATTTAGCGCAATTGAAATACGTTCATAGGTGAGTTTGAAAATCCCTTTTTTGATTTCGTTTTCATACTGTTTGAAGCATTCGGCAAGTTAAAATGTTTGTTTTTCAAACAAGTCTTAAGAGTTTATTCGTCGAAGAATAAATAAATATAGCTGAAATGCGAAGATACATATATAATTACAAGATTAAAGTCCCTGTAACATGAGAGACTTTCTTCATAACGTAAATATTCTCGAAGAAGTTGATGAAAAGATATTACATTTCAAAGTGGAAATTTCTGGAATTTGATGCAGATATACTAGGAAAAGGATCATAGAAACAAATTGACCTTGAAAAATCTGATAGTGGAATTACTATGCGGAATTCATTATTTCCATTCTTTTCGTTTATGTGTCGGTTCATGAATATGTATAACTTCGAATGTTTTTCCGTGTTATATAATCGTGAGTGGAAAAATGAAGTTTCTACCAAAATCAATAATAATTCTGTTCAGTCAAAATTTGAGAATAGTTTCATCATTGTGAATGCAGGTCATTCGAAATTCGTTCAACAGATTTGTAATGCACGATATATAGAAATATCTTGATGTTTCTATTATTTCAGAGATGTTGCTTCCCGTAACTGCCTGGTGAATGCTCAACGAGTAGTTAAACTTGGTGACTTCGGTATGACCAGACCAATGTACGAAAATGATTACTACAAATTCAATCGGAAAGGTGAGCACATAGAAAATGTCTACATGTAATCGAATTGTGAATATAAAATCATGTGTCAACCAATTGAGTGAGGTATTTGCTCTTCTTTTTGTTCTTCAGGAATGTTGCCAGTTCGATGGATGGCACCTGAATCTTTAGGTCTTGGTATTTTTACCCCAGCATCCGATGTATGGTCATTCGGTGTTCTTCTCTACGAGATAATCACTTTTGGTAGTTTTCCCTTTCAAGGAATGAGCAACAATCAAGTTCTAACACATGTGAAAGCAGGCAATTCATTGTCGGTTCCAAAAGGCGTCAAGCCTCAACTGTGAGTCTTCAAATATTCTTTACATAGCAGATTAGATTAGATAGATTGGTCTTTATTAATTTCTTTCAGGCGCTCTTTACAATGACCAGAGCGCCTCCTCCTTCCCCCACTTCAATTTCCTCTTACATATCTATCCTCGGTTCTATATCCCAACTCCAAGTCAATCTATACCTAATTCTACAACATTCTTTCTTTCTTCCTTTGTTTTTTCATTCGTGTGTACATTTGCATATGAGCCCTCGCGATATTCCTCTCTCATCACTCACTGTGCGATCGCAAATGACAATCGCAAACATTGTAATAAAGATGGATCGAAACAAAGATTTTTATACTCGACATATTCCAGAATTGTGATATTTTGGCATTGAGAAATTAATTAATGTCCATATTTTGCAATTGAGACAAATAGAAATCCCCTTATTTTCATTGAGAGATATTCATCAACAAAGATAGACTAAAAACGACCCATATTTGAACTTTTTGTTTGTTGTTTCTTTTGTTACAAAACTTTATACAAGCTTTTGCCTTCAATTTGTACATCTTTTGGGAGTGTGTACGAATTTTTTTCCCTTTTTTTTTATCCATCATTATTTACTACAAGGTGCCAAAGTCGAGTCCTCGAAAATGAGACCCTCACACTGCGCTGAGATATTCTCAAAACTGGCATGTGTCAAACAGAAAATCCAAGAAGCATTTCAAAGAGGAAAGTAGTTTACATCGTAATTCACCACCTATTTATGAAAAATTGAAGAAAAAACAAAATGACGACTTTGTGAAAAAAGCGATGTAAAAAACACGTATTTTTCCACATTTTTTCCCTTTGCCAAATTTTTTTTCACCAATTTTTCTGCAATTTTCTGGTGAATTACGATAGAGGAGATCAAAATTAGCAAATGCACCAAGAATAAAACAAATATATCTAGTGGTTGCGGAGAATAAGTCAGCGCAGTTTTTAAAGATGCTATTTTGAGTAAAACGCGTTTGAAGTTTTTTTACGATGAATTTTAAGAACATTTGAATTACTAAAACTCTCCAATACTTTTTGTTAACCCCATATGACAACATATTTTACACAAGACAAGAAAGTGCCCAATGAAAGTACTCCAGGAGTACGAAAATACTCCCGGCTGCCCATCCCTGCAACTCTCTTATTTTTTCGAATTTCATTATGAAATTTTAGGCGATTTTTGAAGGAATAAGGTTACATGAAATGTTATAAAAAAAAATGAATTTTTTCAAAATTCTAACCAGTACTAGTCCCTTAAATAGAGATATTTTATAACCAGGATCTCTCCAAACGGAGATACTTCTGCGACATGTTTTGAAACAAAGATATTTCGAATCAGAGAAAATAAAAGATTGTGGGATTTGACAAGGGAGGAGTTCAGAAATTGAGAAATTTTGAATCAGTGTAATTTCACGATTGGGCTGGTTTTAGAACGCAATACCTTAAGTAGCGCAAGAACTTTTCAAAAATTCTTTGTTCCTTCTGCGATCATACATAAAATGTGCAGGTGTTTTGGACTGTTTTGGATAAATTCGAAAAAGACATTTTAAGAATGCGCATAGAACAATATACTTATCCGAAACAGTCCCATTCGAAGATACTGAGAATGATCATAGAACATGCTCAGAACTTCCAACAACGTTCTTAGCATTTCTAACCTGTTGTCCTACTCCCCAAGTAACACAAGAACTTCTCAAATATGCTATAATGATACAGTGAATGTGAAAAGAATGTGCAAATGAGACTATTTTGGATAAATTCGTCAAGATATTCTATGGAGGTGCATAGCACATAAGATTCGTTGGATTTTCCAAACACGTTCTTAGCATTTTTAACCTCCTGTGTGTTGCTTGGGTTGGGACGAAGGACAGAATTATTTCAAATCCGTCAAATTTTGCAATAAAATTACTTTGAAATAGAATTACTCAGCAATAGAGATATTTGAAAGTAGAGGAAAGAAAATTAGATTCCTTGTTCTGCCTATTCTTCTCCCTCTGATTTTGGTTCTGTTCCTTCCCCGCCTGACTGACCGCAACCCTTCCTCTCTCTCTCTCATGATCATCATGAAGTAATCAGTCTTATAACTGGTTTGATGAAATTCTCCAAACCTGTCTATTGTCCGCTGAAAACTCAGTTTCTACATATCTACGACAGCCCTTATCTTGTATAATTTGCTTCATATAACTGAATCTAGGTGCACCTTTACAAGTTTCACCATTCATTTCTCCTTCTAATATTTTTTTCAATAAACTATCATGCCTTAATGTATGTCCTATAAGATTACTTCTTCTTTCAACTATATGTTTCAAAAGATTTCTTTTTTCATTTATCTTCTCAAGTACTTCTTCATTTTTCACTTTCGCTACCCATTTTATTCTGAGCATTCTTCTATAAGACCTGATTTCAAAAGCTTCAAGTCTTCGTTGGTCAGTTTCTCCAATTGCGCCAGTTTCGCAACCATGTAATGCTGTGCTCCAAACGTAACTCTTTAAGAACTGTTCCTTTTGGTGAAAAGCCTGTTTTTCTCGTGCTATTCTTGCTCTTATATCTCTTACGCTTTTACCATTTTCTGTAATTATGCTTCCTAGATATTCAAATTCTTTCACTTGCCGAATTGTCTCTGCATCTATTTTGATTGTACAAATCATAAATTTTGTTTTGTCCTTATTTATATTCATATAACAGTTTTCCAGTAATGTTGTTTTCGTAGTGTTGAGAATATTTTCTAACTCAGCACTACTCGTAGTTAATATAGCTATGTCATCTGCAAATCTCAACATGCTTACATTTTCTCCCATGAATCTGTAATTTCAATTGCACCTGCTTCAATTTCACTTCTTCTATTTATACATTGAAAATCTTCTGTGCTTCCCCTTCCTGACCTTCTATATCTATTATCGCGGTTTGATTCTTACATACACGGAGAGAAAAAATTTGCTGACACAGCAAATCGTGTTAGCTACGACAGCAATTTTTTAGCTGTGGCAGCAAAAAATGTTTGCTCCGCCAGCAAATTTTCAGTATTATATACGGAATAGCTAACAAGATTGCTGGAACAGCCAATAGTTTGCTGTCACAGCAAAAAAATCTGCTGCTCCGGCAAAAGGAACCCAGCAAAAGTAGATTTCGCTGCCACAGCGAATTCCTTACTCTCCGTGTAATTCATATATTATTCTCCCATCCTTAAAATTAATTCCTACCTCTTCCGAAATCACGAACATTTTCTCCCAATCAACATTATCGAATGCTTTTTGTATATCTACAAAACCTATATACACAGACTTCTTCAACTCCAGTCTTTTTTCTACTACTTCTCCGAGTGCTGAAATTGCTTCTCACGTTGCCCTATTTTTCCTGAAACTGACCTGATCTTCTGCTAATCTACTCTCTGTTTAATTTTCTATCCTCTTGTACATAATTTTGTTCAGTATTTTCGAAGCCTCTTCCTCTACACGGAAAAAAGTATCGTTCCCATAACGACCCTAAGAGAACATGAAGGTTCAGGGAACGTTCAATTTACCTTCACTTCTACACTATCTTTGTCCCTCTAATCCCACTTTCCTACACCAATTCTCTGCCTTGAGGAGATACTAGCGTCGGTATCGGATCTCTTTTTCTATCTTATAATTCTGTGTCTTTCTAACCAATGATGCGAATTACCGACGCCATATAAACTGATATAAAAATGTATTGAATTCGTATTTGAAAAATCAATAAACTGCTACAGTATAACGGAATGCATGCCTGAATTTCAAGACCAGTAAATATTTCTTCTTATCTTGTAGGGAAAATCTGATATATTCCTGTTGGAGAGTGGATCATTCGAAAAGACCAACAGCTCCGGAAATTGTAGATTTTCTAGCAACGAATCCTCGCGTGTTGGGACCATGTTTAGACGTCCCGTTAGCAAGTGTACAATTGGAGAACACTGGACAATTGGAAATCCAACTCCCCGAGAGTATAAGAAAGTTTTCCATGTCATGGCCATCGCGACAATCGTCCGGATTGTTCTCCGAACAACCTTCCTTGGATTCACCGAATCCACCTCTACTAGATATAAGCAGAACAAATGACAATCAAAACATTGAATCGCTTCTAGGAAGTACTTCCTACGATAAAGACAGTTCAGCGCCATTGTTGGATCCTCCAAAATCGTGTACGGTTAGATACGTTACGCTACAACAAAACACCGAAGATCAAGAGAATCAAGTACCTCGATACGTAAATATACAACCTGGAATGACAAAGCTCCTAAGCGATCCTGGTAGAATCTCGAATGGGACTTGTATACAAATGGAAGAAAAGAGATCAATGTTGCCGGAAAGAAAAAAGTCTGAAGATATCTCTATTCTTTGACATAGCGTTTGAACGACGATTTCGTTGGAAATCGATCATTGAACTGAAAGTTCCGTCTTCCTCCTGGCGAATTGATGTACGCTGAAGGGAGGAAGAAGAGGAAAAAGAAGGTAAGATATACCCGCAAGTATGTCGATTCTCGATATTGCCTCTTTGGCAACTGAACGGGTCGGAAAATCGACACGTGTTTCAGTGATTTTGAATGTAGAGTTGTATCGAGACATTAATTTCGATAAATGTTGAGAAAATTGAGAATGATATTTGATCATGGATTATTATTTTGTTCCATAAGAAGTTATTTTAAATTATAAAATTCACGGGTACAGGAGCGAGCGAACAGAATCGCAAACCTGATGAGAAAAATGTACTATCGAAAGTATGGAATTTTTCTTCGGAATTATATGTTTATCAAATTTTGGATAACCAGAAAGTGAATGACGCTATACAAAAGATACCAAATTTCTGTTCATTACCAATTTTTCATACAAAATTAATGGATTCGATAGTTTGTTTTTTTTTCTGGCAAATCGGCTCACTTCAGAACTGAGAATAATGAGATTGATATCTTGTCAAATGAATTCATCTGTGGTATCAATTCCCGGTTTTGAAAATCCAAAGACACATCTTTTATCAACGATTTTTATTAGGGATATATAATTTCCTATATTCTTGAAGTTTTAATTGGTTATAAAAACGAAACGAAAATTCAGAACTCTCAGAAACTAATGGATCATCGTTATTTATCTTTTCCAATCAATATCGTTCGAAGAATATACTACAAGATTTTGGGTCTCGAACAGTGGAGTACTGTGTTATTCGATCAAAAATTCGTTTCAATAAACGATTCAAACTTCAGCAACATAATTTCCTACTATCTTCAAATAATGAAATGAATTTCATATTTTTGCATTCAATTATAGCTTTATCATACACATATATTTCAGATGAGAAATATCATAAACGTATATTTTTTCACGTAATGAATATTTTCAATACAATAATGAAAAATTCTGAACACTATTATTATTCCCCTACATTTCGATGCTCAAGACGTACAAAATATTCATTAATGTGGCGAAATTGGATTTTAGAAAAAAATAAGTGCACTTTGCAATCTAGATTATCATTCATAAAAAATCTGAAAAAGTGGGAATAAGTATACTTCAATAAAACATAAATGTTTGCAAAAAAAAATGCACGATGATTGCAAAATGCATTTTACAATCATGATAAAAATCCTCATTTGAATTAATGAAAGAGAAATAAAAAGAGAATGATCAATTTTCAAGAATGGTATTTTTGGATTGAATGAAATGAATGAATATCGATGTGGAATCGCTCTTAACGAACAGACTTCCGCTCAACTTGCATTATTTTTCCTCTTTTTGAGACTGACTTTTTTTATCATAGCTTCACCAATGTTTCCAAGTTCCAAATCTTCTTGATCTGAAGTCTTCGATAAAACCCTCCGTACACTATGGATACCGTACACTATTGCTGATGAAAATCAAAGCAAAAGAGAATATTGTATTTAAGAAGAATAGCAAAGACACGGTTAATTATTTTTTAATTGAGACTTTGTTATTAAAGCTCCTCACAATTTCCGTTGTCTTATGCTCAATAAACGTTTGAGACTGATTCTTCTATTATTAGATGATTATTAATAGACAAATAGAAAAAATATATGCCATATGTTTTGATAGCATCGACAGACACTATTAAATTGAATAATTGTTTAAAATCGCCTGTAAGTTATGCATTTCATCTAAACTGGAGACTCGACTGATTCGAAAGTCTGGATGGATGTGATGAAGCATTTGATCGACACAAAATTTGAGTGAGGTGTTTTTTTTCCAATATCAGTGCCAAAAATCAAGGGTCTTGACGGTAATTTTATGCATTTTATATTTTCAATACGATATATGATTAATGTTTTACATTAAATCATTATTCAAACCATTTTCAGCGTGCGTGCAGCAATGACAAGACCAATGATTTTGATTTCTGTTATTTTAAAGCAAAAATTCAATTCGAATACTGAGTTTTCCTTTCATCAAATTAATCCAAATTGATAAATCAAAAATATATGTCACATTCTAAATCGATGCTAAGATTTTATTGATTGAAATATTCCTCGCAAAAACTGAAATTATTTCCTTGTTCAAAAGATTCATCAATTTGAGTCTAAATTAACAAACATTATGCGACCATGACATTCTCTGTAAATAACCACACACACACGTGTATGTTTGAAGATTATTTTCGCAATATATTCAATGATCCTTCTCAGTGGCACCATTTTCCATTGCACAAATCATCATTGGTTCGATTATACTTCTTCTAAGATCTCGTAAATTTCATCTCATTTCATATTCACCTTTTTATCATTGAATTGATGAATATATCATTTGATAAGTGTACAAAGTTATTAGAAATCGTTCACTATTTCTTTAGTTTTTAACGAAAGTTATATTTATTTTATACGCATACGATACAGATATATGATATAAAATTAAATCTTTGTTTAGCAGAGGTTTGATGTACCTAGGTAGTGAAGTAGCGAAAGGACAAAGTAGGTAAAAATATTCCAACAAATGTCACAGATTCATTTTATGATACAAAAAACGATTGTTGTACGATATCGAGCGAAAAATGTATGTAAACATTTTCCTATTGGTGCATCTAATTAATATTCCTACGTTACTAGATTCCTTAATTTTAGAGGGGATAAAAAACTATTAGTAATAAAGAAAGAACCTAATGGAGCCAGTAATGCCAACAGATTGAATATTATGTAACCTTGAAAATTGTAATTCGCATAGTATTCGGCAACTCGTGTTTTTATTTGGTAATTATGTAGATATCGATATTGAAAGATCGTGATCAATGAAACTATAATTTATTTACAATATTTGTACCAGTAGGAACAAGTGGAATTGCCATTTTTTTTACTATATATAGTATTATTATACCTTTGGTAAATATACATAATTTTGTTATTATTCCTTAATTGTAGTTTTGTATCAAATTGATCACGCATAGGTAAGATCGTTCGGTTCTCGACTGTAAATCTTTATTTATTTTGAATATTTCATGTAGTTTATTATAATTTGAAAAAGGAAAATGATCTTCGTATAATTAGATTTTTGTATGGATACCAAATGACTTTTTACGTACTACATTATTGTAAATGATAAAATTGTAAATGCACATATGTTGTGCTATTGTATATTAAAGAAATCTTCAACTCAAATTGATATGACGTTTTGTTTTTGTCTTTTGTACATACGTACCCTAGTGAAAAACATTTCGCGAGAAATCTCTGAAAATTTATTGGAATTTAATTGAAAAACTCTGGATCTCATTGAAAAACTTTGAAAAAATATGAAAAATCTCTGGCTTATGGGATACGATTTTCCCCTGAAAATTTCTCTGAATATCTATGAATATCTCTGAAAAACTGAATTAATTTGAGCGTCATTGATACTGTCCGACGAACCATGAACACCTCGGGCATCCTCTAAAATTTACAAAGCTCTTTAGTGAAATTTTTCCACCACAGAATCCAATAAGTACAACTTGCACTGTAGAAAATTTCTATGGGGAAATTCCTATATATTTATGAGAAGTAATTAACACATACATGCGTGAGGAATTTTCCCAACTTATCCAGAAATTTACAGTGAAATGTTGAAAAACCCCCATAAAACTTTGAATTTTCAGATTAATTTATAACTCAATTTGTATACCTTACACTCTTTCTATTTACAGTTTCAAAAATTGCTATACAATCTAGAGAAAGCGATAAACAAAGCTACGCTGAGGATCGATTTGTCAAAATAACAATATGATGCTGAAACACAGTGGGATTGAAATTGTTAACACTGGTCAATGGAGTTGTAAAATTGGAAAAATAATAAATGCAAGGCGATCGCAATAATCAGGACGTAGATGAACTGAAAATGAGTAATAAATATTGTGACAAAACTCCAATGCCAAACTTACAATACTTTAGGAAAGAACTGATGACTGATGACTGAAATAATAAAAAAATGTAATGAAGTTTTTCAACAACCAAAAACCTCATTTTTTGATTGAAAACTGTACAGCGATGATCTTGAACCTTTTTTTTTGTACATTAGCATTGTTAACAGATGATAACAATTCTCTTCCAGTTCAATTATTTAGAAAACGATATTTTTATTGTCTCGAACTCCCCACGCTTTATGGAATATTTTGAAAATATAAAACAATTCTTGCATTGACCATTTTGTTCAACTAAATCTGAACAAGCACATAACATGCCCACACAAAATATATTCTTCAAAGGAGCATATTTTTTACTCGAAACTTACACAAAATGTACGACGAGATGAGATGGTCTCAAAATCTAAGAACTCAAATATTTTTATCAAATGCGTGAAAAAACGATTCTTTATTCACATTTATAAAATCTCAATTTAACAATTATAACAAATTTGATATATAGAGACAATGGAATGAATATATTGAAAAATAAATGTAACCCAAATAACTGTTGCTCTTTTCCTTCACCTAATTCTTCGGATAGTGCATTTTTCAATATTTCAATATTCCAAACAACATTTTTTATTTTAATCTCAAATATTGGGATTAGATATTCTGATAAAATATTTGTTCAATCAAGTATGAGAAACTAAATATTCTTTCAAGGTATTTCTATCCCTTTCAAACCAAGCTGCTTGTAATCTAATTTTTTCCAAGCACTGTTGAATTGTACGCTCCGTTCCTGGGATTGGGTTCTCTTTGAAGAAATTTTCAATATCTTTTGCATATTCTTCAGTGATGAAATACTGTGTGGAATACTTAATCAATTTGGGTAATATCAGACCACTTGCGAAACGTTCAATGAGTGTCTTCCATTGCCTTTTAATGAACTCCCAAGTGAGAACACGTCCCGTGTAAGTCAAACCTAGCGACGAAACCGCTTCAAGGATTCCTTGCGTATTGACTTCATCGCTCATAATGAAATCTAATGCTTTTGTTAAAAGAATCTCATCTTTGAGCGCTCCCAAAGCTCTCAGTATCCTCTCTTTCTCCTCATCCAAGTCAGTTTTACGATATAATTTTAACATACTTTCATATGTATCTGAATTCCCAACCGACAAAACTGCTCTATAAACTACGCTTCTTACATCAACAGCGAGTATCTTAGTTCCCGACAAATGCTGTTCAAAAAGTTTTTTGGCTTCCTTTATAGTCTCTTCGTCTTTGAAATCGACTTTACATCTTAATACGAGGATTCTGAAAATCGCGTCCAGGTGATTTTCATTAGGTTTTGGATCCCAACCCAACGTCTGACTCACGTTACGCAGTAATTTACGAACAAACGATTCATATGCTTCTTCAAAATCAGAATTAGATACGATAACGGCAATCTTGTTGAGACAATCAATCATTTTGGACCATACCAAGAAATTATCTTCTTTCTGGAAAGATTCTGTTAAACGTAACAACTCCACTGTAGATAAAACACCTGCTTGGACCATCGCAAAAGTATCATCGTAAATACCGAGTCTATCCAAAGGAGGTAGAGTCAAATTTTGTATAGAAGGTAATAATAATTTCATCATGTCTTCGCTGTAATGAGTTCTATAAAACCCAACAACACCTGGATTGAGTTTTACCCAATTGTTTTCAGGCACGTCTTTGATTATAAACTCTGCGGTTTTGTTCTCCATAACAGCGTTGAATACAATGTCATTTGGATTCTGCATGGTGCTCACGGTGATCGGTATCAACCACAAATTATTCTCAGTATCCACTGAGCCATCTGCTAGGAACCTCTGTTGCGAGAGTGATAATATTCTATTGTCACCTTCTTGTCGTTGTTTCACTTTCACGATTGGGAAACCTTGTTGCTTGGTCCATGTAGGCATTATTCTGCGAATCGGTTTATTACTTGCATCCTCTAACGCAGCCCATAAATCCTCCGTTTCCGCATTGGAGTAAATATGTCTATGCAAATACAGGTTCATACCTTTCCTGAATTTCTCATCCCCGATAAACGAATACAACATGCGAATGATCGAAGCACCTTTCTGATAAGAAATTGTATCAAACACTTCGTTGATTTCTCCAGGGTGTTCAACGGGAACTTCGATGGGATGACTATTCTTCAAAGCATCCAGTTGTAATGCGGTACTATGTGTATCTGTTACAAATTGATTCCATATTTGATATTCCGGAAATAAATTGTCCACGCAGAGGTATTCGTTGAAAGTAGCGTAGCCTTCGTTCAACCAAAGATGCGTCCACCATTTCATAGTGACGAGATTGCCGAACCATTGATGAGCCAATTCGTGAGATACCGTCAAAGCGATACTTTGTTTATTGACCGTGGATGTGTGGTGAGGTTCTACCAAAAGACACGTATCCCGATAAGTGATTAAACCCCAATTTTCCATCGCGCCGAAAGAAATATCTTTCACTGCGATCAAATCAAGTTTTGCCAATGGATAAGCTATTCCGAAATAAGATTTGTAGTATGGTAACGCTCGTGTTGTCACATCTAATGCAAATTTTCCTTGTTCCTGTTTTGTCTTTGCAGTATATATTCGAACCAATACTCCATCTTTTGATTCACCCTCCACGTAATCGAATTCACCTATCACAATCGCGATCAAATATGTCGACATGATGGGTGTTTTTTCAAAATTTATAGTTTCTTTTGATCCATCCATAGTTTTATCTTTAATTGGCTGGAACGTTATTTAACGATTAATGATCGGCTATTTTGGTATTTAGAAAATTATATTTGTTACCATATTTGAAATAGCAGTTAAACCCGAGGGTATTTCTACACTAATACTAAATGTAGCTTTGTGTGATGGTTCGTCCCAGCAAGGAAAACATCGTCTAGCATCAGTTGGTTCAAACTGCGTAACTATCGCATATTTCACTTCTCCGTTATCACTACAATTATTATTGCAATTCAATTCAGATCTTCATTGTGAGTTCAACATGAGATTATCAATATCAATTAATTCATACAAGTAGTTAACCGAAAATTGATATAACGAAGAGGTAAAGGAACGTGCAAATATGAAACATTTGAAATTCATTTTCATTTTTTTTCCTTAATGAAAGAATTAAAAAGAGTTGGAAATGCAATGCTTGAAACTCTCGATGTTACTTTACCCAATGTATTTACTGCGGTACATTCCTTTCAAGTTATCGTCAATTCCTCCAGTAAAATCAATGCTCAAGTGACCCTCTTTGCCAACAGGCAATTGTTCAGGAAAAATCATCTTTGCGGTCTCTTCGGATGTGGATAACTCAACTGTCGTTGCAGTTGTTTCAGATCCATCTTTTTTATGGAAAGTTGCTTTTTCAATCTTAATGTTTTGAGCATTCAAAACAATTGTATCTGTGGATTGTTTTATCTGTGAACATCAATTTGATTATATAATAAAGAATTGGTGTAACATCGGTCAATTGTTTTGTGATTTTTGTTACATTCTTGATGAAGATAATATTTCCAATCACTCATTTGCCTCAAAGTAACACAGAGAGTTATGAAATTCTAATGAAAAGTACTCCAAAATGATGAAAACAGAAAGAAAAACTTTCAATTTTGTATAATATTTATAATTTTTTTAACAGAATAAAGTAAAAAAATATTTATGCATCCATTGGTTAATAGAATAGGAATAACTGAAATTATGATCTATTGTGTAGTATTCAAAGCATCTGGAAAAATATCTCAAATATCTTTCAAGAATTTCTAAACATATCTTTCAAATTCAAAATTTGAGTTAATGATCCACACTGACCGGACAAAGATTAGACATTCGAAATCAGTCGATCAAAATTTGAATGCACAAACTTTTGCATATATGAATTAGAAAATCTCAAGAATAGTTTGTCATTAAACAGTGAAATGAAATACAATACCCTTCTTATTATACATTTGTGGCAAAATAAATTTTGATAAGGAAAAATTATATATGAAAATTAACAAATTATTTCCAATAAATCTCACATTAGAAATTGTGTAGTCTGATTAATGGCTGCCTTCAGAGATTTTCAAATTTCGCACATTGAATTCAAGTGAATTACACGTAAATTTTATATACAATGCAAATACATAAAATATGCAAAATTTGGAAAAGTTGTAAAGGGAATTATAATGGCAAATATAAATGGAAGATTTCATTCGGTACTCATGCTAATAGTCGAATCGAATATTAAAAGACATTTTTCATTAGAGCTCTACAGAAATGAGTACACTCGTCAATTATTTTCAAATGAGGGAATGGGATGGGAGTACACGCTTGACGTATGAATTCACACAACTGAAAATGAAGTGACGTTGATACAGTCTGTCTGGACATATGAAGTATTGCTCCCTAAGCAGCTTTTTCAAAAATGATAAGAGTTCTATTTTCACTGATTTTGATAGTGAATCAGACAGCTGGGATAATAAAGTCACCAACACTGAATGAACAAAAATTGTGAATAGTTATAAAATTCAGTTTTCTGAAATTTTTTCACAAGAGCTACACCAAGTGTAACTAATTTATATTTTTATCCTAAAAAAAAATAATTTGAAATGAATCTCAGAATAATATTTTTTCGCAATGTACAGTCAGCTTGGATATCATGTAATGTAAAAGGCAGATAAAAGAAAGCAACTGGCTGATGAGATAAAGCAAGGTGATAAATTTAATTATAAAAAAATCAACTTACATCCACATAAATATCTTCAGACCCGTGTAAAATGTAAGTTGTAAAATTAGGTATCAATTTGATATCGTAATGATACGGGAGTACGTCAACAGGTAACCGGCGAAATGATTTCTTACAATCTTCCGGCATCTGTATTTGTTAATATTACATTAATAAATTATTGGTATCATAAAGAGTTCATCAATTGCGAATCAAGTTATATTTACCGTTTCCAATTTTCCTACAGTTGTGACACTAAGCAAAATAAATAGAAATGCCGGTACGGTGAATCCGAATTGGCTCGACAGTCGAATAATCCGATACATACATAAAAGGCTGTTTATCGTGTTTACATGGCTTACAGAGTGATCAGTAAAGCCACAGATAAGAGTTGGGAGAGATTGCCAATAGCTAAATTCAGCTAAGTTCGTTCAGTGGCGCTCCTTGCGGGAATAATCATCTGAAAAACTCTCTAAAAGTCTTGAGAAATCTGAATAAGACTTTTTGAAAGTCTTAACGGGATACGAGCTTACCGACCGAGAACGGTTTTTTTCGTCCAAATTACTCGAAACTGAATCCATGAAAAAATCTCAAATTTTCAGGGATGATTCTTTTCAAAAGGTTCGTTCGTTCTACGTGTTCTGGTTGCTCTAACTTGTAACAAACCAATCATTTCGTTCCTATAATTGGAAATAACGAATCCAAAATACTTGGAGCAAGTTGGGGTAACTTGAGACACCACTCAACGAACTTAGCTATTGATAGATTCATGAATGGATCATTCAGGATGATTTCTTCAAAAAATTTTTTTCGAATTTCAAAATTCGGGCTCTTTAACGACCGAGATAAAGTCTCAAAGAATCATCCCTGGAAATTTCAAATTATTCCGTGAATTCAGTTTCGAGTAATTTGGTCAAGAAAAACTTTGCTCGGTCGGTAAGTTCTTATCCTCTTAAGGGGTTACTAGCGCTTACCAACAGAGCACGTTGGATAGAAAAGGACACGCCTATACGATAGAAAGAGAGGTTTGGTACGATCGCTAGTATCCCGTTAATATCCCTAAGTATGTCAAGAAAGAAGCGTTAAGGCGATTCACCACAAGCCAAGTTACTAGATCTCTCCCCCAAGTTTTCTCAGTGATCAATGAATAGAATCAATTTTAATGAGCAGGTGCATCTCTTAGACTATTGAAAAAAATGCAGCTACTTTTTATTTTTTATTTTATGTGTTCGTTTCTGAGAAAACTGGGGGAAGAAATTTGGAATCTAGTAACTTTTGCAGGGAGTAATGAATCCCCTTAACGGCATTCACTCAGGGGGCATAATCTCGGATAGAAAATTTTCAAACGGATTTCAGGGCCGCCATACGGTAGTACAGTGAACTATTTCACATGTATACACTAACACTAATTCGAAAATCGGTGTGATTTGTTCATTGTTTGTGTTAGTTGTATCTATGGCGAATAATTCACTGTACTACCGTACGGCAGCGCTGAAATCCGTTTGAGAATGTTGCATTTGAGATTATGCCCCCTGCATTCACTATCTTCCCAAAAAGTTACTAGATTCCAAAATCGCCCCCCCAGTTTTCTCAGAAACGAACAAAGAAAATGAAAAATAAAGAGTAGCTGCACTTTCTTTGATATGCTAAGAAGATGCACCTGCTCATTAAAATCGATTACGTTCATTAATCGTTGAGAAAACTGGGGGGAGAGATCTAGTAACTTTGCCTCTGATGAATGCCCTTAAGGGGATATCTTTAATGAATCTTTTGATCGAAACTTTGGTGTAATTGATTGAATATTAACAGTCATCTCTGATATTAATAACGAAAAACAGTTGAAACGATGTAGTAGTTTTCTAGTGGAAAAATTTACCAGAGCACTCCCTTAAATCCACCGACTGTACGGTAAACACCCGTTGGACCGAAAGCCCGTTAGGCCGAAAGACCGTTGGACCGAAATTTATTTTACCGAATGACAATAATCCGAAAAAGTTTTGGTGACATTCTATCTTATTCGCACACGACTAGTAACGTATAGTAATATTTCGGATTATTGTCATTCGGTAAAATAAATTTCGGTCCAACGGTCTTTCGGCCTAACGGGCTTTCGGTTCAACGGGTGTTTACCGACTGTACTAACGTCACTCATTCACCTATTCATTTTCATATCAATGATATGAAAATTATTAGTATTTGTGAGAAACATCAGCGCCGTCTACCAGAGAATCCTGATGACAACTTGGTGCTTACCTTCACCAGAGATGAGTTAAAGAGACTGCTAACGAGATATGAAAACCATAGTCCAGTTTCTGATTGGCAGTATCACGTTTTCCGTTGATCTCTCGATGCTGGTTGGCTTAGAAGAAAAATTCAACCAATCGTATGTTCTTCTTCAAAAGAAAAAAACGTGATACGGACCATGATTTTAACATTGCGTTAGCAATCTCTGTTATTCATCTCTGCCTTCACGCTCGAGATTGAGCACCCGGCACCCTTTCGTTGGGAACAGTTGGGAAGGGAATGAATCGAGCTTTGTCCACGTACGTACGATCTATACTCGTGGCTGTGAGTCAGCGAAAAGAGAACATATTTCACTTGAAAATACACGCTTTTCCGCATAAAAATACTCAAATATTAACTGTGAATTACTCTACAGCAGTGAAATTGAAAGTTCCAGAAATGTCGAAAGATAAAACCAAAGTATTTCACCGATTACCTAAAGAGGTTCGGCCGTATCATTACGATATCTTTCTGACGCCAGATCTAACCAAATTCTCTTTTACTGGTAAAGAGAATGTGTACGTTGAAGTAAGTTTGTTTTGAACTTGAAAAATGTGAAAATACACTCGACGTATCCTGCGTTACTCGAGCATGACAAATGTAACGTAAACACTTTTCATCAGCGTCTGTTGACACCATGTGTATAAATTTAGAGATAAAGAATGAAAGTTTCGACTGCCATTTTGTGCTTTTTTCCTGTTTTTCTTCAATTAGACCCATTTGTTGAAATTCATAGAACAATATTGTTTAGGGTAATTGCATATTTATTTATAATACTCGAATTTCAAACTACAAGTTTCTCGTGAAATTTTTCTCACAAGTTTATATGTGCAATTTATAAGAGAACAACATTTGTGAAAAGTTTAGTTGGATGATTGAGCAAACATTCAAGAGAAAGTTTTCAATTCATGCAAGTAGATCATATATTTTGTGAAAATACAAAATTGGTATTCCAATATGACCTACTGACATGCATGAGAAGGATTAAAATCATCAAACTACTTTGGAATTTTGTGTTCTTACACACAAATCTTATGAAACTTGAATTGAATTTTATGTATTATCTATGCTGCGCATAAGTCAATTTAAAAGTTGTCTTCCACAATGAGTTTTTATTTTGCAGTGCTTGAAATCTTTTTATGTTGTGTAAAAGCATTGAAAATTGTTTTCCCACAAATGTAATACATTAAAAAACAATTCTGATGCTATTTAACTGGGAAGTTTCAAATAAAAAATTTACTTCACAGGATTAGAGTAAAATATCTGGTTTCTAGTTCAATTAGTATTATCAAGATAATAGAAACAATTCACATAAAGTTTGATCTTTGCAGGTCAAAGAATCCACAGATAAGATTATATTGAATGCACTCGAGCTTGATATAAAAAGTGCCATCTACGTTGATGATAATGATAAAAACAGCATAAGTGCAACAAACATAGTATGTTGTGCGGAAGAAGAAATTGCAACTTTAGAATTCTCACAAAAATTACAGACAGGAAAAGGAAAATTGGTATTAGATTTTGTTGGAGAAATCAATAATAAATTAAAAGGCTTGTACCGTGCTAAATATACTGGGTAAATATAATCAATAAATTCTTTTTGAATATACTCAAATTGTGGTGACAATCTCAATTCGATACTACCAAAAAACTCCATATTTGCTGATGTTTGTTTTACATGAAAACTCCAAAAGATATTGAAAGAATTTCACAATGAAACATATTTTCCAGTAAAAATGATGAAGTCAAATATGCGGCTGTTACACAATTTGAGTCAACGTACGCTAGACGCTGTTTTCCATGTTGGGATGAACCCGCTCTCAAAGCTACGTTCGATATTACGTTGACGGTACAACCAGGTCTCACAGCACTTTCTAACATGGTAAATATAATTATGTTGAAAATTTTAATATTATCATTGTAAGTTATACCTCTTATGATCTGTTAATCTGTCTCATACTAAACATGAGGTGTGAAATTATTTCTAGCCGGTCAAGGAAACGATTCCCGCACAAGGAATGGAAACCTTAGTATTCCACCGAACACCCATCATGTCTACTTATTTGGTAGCGATAGTAATAGGTGAATTCGATTACATAGAAGATAAGGACGTTGATGGAGTATTAATACGAGTTTACACTCCAGTGGATAAAAAGGAACAGGGACAATTTGCATTAGAAGTTGCGACGAAAGTGTTGCCTTATTATAAAAACTACTTTGGAATAGCGTATCCTCTTCCAAAATTGGATCTGATCGCTATAGCGGATTTTTCGGCAGGCGCTATGGAAAATTGGGGTCTCATAACTTTCCGAGAATCTTGTCTGTTGGTGGATTCAAACACATCCGCGATCAACAAACAATGGATTGCTTTGGTGGTAGCCCACGAATCGGCTCATCAATGGTTTGGAAATTATGTTACCATGGAATGGTGGACGCACCTTTGGTTGAACGAAGGATACGCGTCTTTCACAGAGTTCCTTAGTATTTCAAATTTATTCTCGGAATACGATATTTGGACACAATTCGTTACCGATATGTACATCAAAGCAATGGAATTGGACGCTTTGAAAAACAGTCATCCGATCGAAGTTCCTGTCGGTCATCCGTCGGAAATTGATGAGATATTTGATGATATCTCTTACCATAAGGGTGCTAGTATTATTCGAATGTTGCATTCGTATATCGGTGATGATAACTTTAGTAAAGGTATGAATATATATCTGAATAGGCATGCTTACAGCAATGCCGAAACGAACGATCTTTGGGACGCGTTAGAGGAAGCGAGTAGTAAACCAATACGTAGCGTTATGTCAACATGGACTCGGCAACAGGGTTTTCCAGTAATTAAAGTTCAGCAACGTCAACAGGGTAACGACAGAATACTTTCAGTTTCGCAAGAAAGATTTATAGCAGACGGATCCGTCGATAAAGAAAATACGTTATGGAGTATTCCTATTAGCGCGATTACTTCTAAAAATCCTAATACACCTGTATTGAACACGATAATGAGTGAGAAGTCAAAGGAATTTAAAATCGAAGGCGTGCCCGAAGGTACTTGGGTGAAAATGAATCCCAGCACAATCGGATTTTATAGAACTCGGTACAGCTCGGACATGTTATCTTCATTTTTACCCGCCGTTGAAGATCATTCTTTACCACCTTTGGATAGACTGGGTCTAATCGACGATCTCTTCGCTATGGTTCAAGCGGGACACTCTTCGACAGTCGAAGTGCTAAGTTTCATGCAAGCTTATAAACAAGAAGACAATTTCACAGTTTGGTCTAGCATAGTGAATAGTCTTGGAAAAATAGGGGTTCTGGTATCAGGTTCGGAAGTGGAGGGTTCATTCAAAGCCTTTGGGCGTAATTTATTGCAAGGAGTGTCCCAGAAACTAGGTTGGGATCCTAAACCAAACGACAGCCACCCTGATAGATTGCTCAGAACTCTCATTTTAAATCGCATGGCAGCGTATGAGGATAAAGATATCATTAAGGAAGCTCAAAGACGTTTCGAACTACACTTATCCGGTAAGGCGATACTTTCGGCCGATATAAGAAGTCCAGTTTACAGAGCCGTAGCGTCCGTGGGTAACGCAGATACCTATGAAACTATGATTAAATTATATCGCGAATCTGATTCGCACGAAGAAAAAGATAGAATATTAAGAGGTCTTGGAGCTTTGAAAGATGAAGCTCTTCTGGAAAAAGTCTTAGAATTCAGCATGAGCGACGATGTCAGGTCTCAAGAGACTCCTTATGGTATATTATCCGTTGCCACAACTTACAAAGGCCGCGTCCTCGCTTGGGAATTCGTTAAAAAGAATTGGAAAACTTTGAATGATTTCTATGAGGGTGGTTACTTATTGACGAAACTCATCAAATGTTTAGCTGAAAATTTTGTCACCGAAGATCATGCTAAAGACATTGAAAACTTCTTTGAGAAGAACGCGAGTATAGGAATAAAACGAACCGTTCAACAAAGTATCGAGAGTATCAGATTAAACGCGGCATGGCTTGGAAGAGATAAGGACAGCATCAAGGAGTATTTGATTTCGCATACTTAAGAGGTGCGATTCTCAATTTCAATTTGTACTTGATTCACATAATTCAACAGTCCCAACCAGGGAGAAAGATATTTACGTTGCTTATGTGAAAGTTTGCTTAATGTACCTTGATATGCACATGTTAATTTACGAGTGAATAAGAGAAGAAAAATTTCAAGAATTGTAACACGCAGTATGATATTGCATTTAAACATTGTGAACGATTCGTTAAGACTGTGAATAGCGGTTACGCAATTATTCAAAGATTTTTCAAAGTTATTTTGTTGACTTACTTTGGATTGTATCACATGATCGGATGTTTGAAAGAGAACAAGAATAAACGCTCTTTGTACTCGGTTTATAACATTATTTATTTTTTCATTAAAACTGATTTATAATTCAATAATTGTGTATGTTTTAGAAATTTTATGAAAAGTTCGGTGTTCTCTCTATCCATTTAATTCATCAAATAATCCACATGATGTGTGATTTATCTCATTTCTCGACATAACTTTTTCACGTAAAAATCCTATTCCGGAAGAAAAAAAAAGGAGACTCGAGTTCAGTTGAATTGAAATTCACGTGGAAAGGAAGAACTTCCTCGAGAGATTCAACAAACGTTTACAGCAATGAAGAAAATCATGGAATTATAGCACAGCTGTGATACCGTGATGAATGGTGTGATATTGTTGCAGATCCTTAACTTTTTTTTATGAAATAGCAATATGTATCCCATGAATGACGATCATTGTATTACCAAACCGAGCTGAAACGGAGAATTACTCGCGACCAGCACAGTGATTGATGCTAAAATAAACTGATGAATTTCAAACGTAAACAGCAAATCAATCGTTGAAGAAAGTTCCATGTTTATAATTCAATTTTACGAATAAATGATGCTAGTTTGCTGAGCGCCAGTGTAAGAAGAGACGTCCGGTGAACAATTGAATAGCTTTAACTTCGTTTATAAACAAAATTTCGCAACAAAATATGTACTGTTTTTCAACATTTTTTTCAACTTTGTCCATCGATTTACATTGAAGAGCCTCGAAGGTCGAAGTAAGTGTACAATATTCTGCGCCAAATTTTTTCATAAATTATACGTTGATCAAAAATTGTAAATGCATAATAATACAATGGAATCTACAACCAGGATTGAATTCTAAATAGGAGCTTCAGTCTTTTACGAATTCCTGAGGATTATAAGAGAATTTTGAAATCGACGACCTTCAAATGCCAAATATTTTGCATAATTTTGTTACCAATATCTACGAATCATGAGGAAATCAAAATTTATTATCAGAGTCCATTCTTAGATATAGAAAAAAGAAAAAATCTATTCTATCTCTTAGAAATTCCACTTTTTCTCGTGCTTGAGTGCCTTTAAGAGTGTGAAAAGCATTACTTCGAAATCAAGTTTTAGAAAAAGTCGATGTCGTCAAACTGTCAAGAAAACGGTCTCCGAGGTCCCAAAAGTCATTTTTGTTATATTTGATTTGAAAAAAATGAATAGATTCGAATTCTATGCTCTGCTGTTGTCTTTTACTGATTTTCACACGGAAAAAATAAGTCATCAAAGTTTTCGTGGACTAGGAAAAGTCAATTTCGAAAAAAGTTTTTACACTGAATTTCAATGATTCGTTGACTTTTTCGATTGTTTCAACAATGGATTTAGTGTTCCATTTTGATTGTCGAAATCATAGAAAAAGTCAAAAAAATTAATAAAATTCTGTGTACAAATTCTTTTCGAATTTGTGCTCCGTCAAAAAATGACATGCTTATCAATAAAAATCTGCACGACTTATTCTTCCCTTGAGAATTCAAAGATTTCCAATTTCACCACACACAAGATTAGCTCACTGACGACAGATCGGTAAGAAATCTGTCTGTAATGTAGCAACAACTGCACTTTACTGACTTGGCAAAATACGTTACTGCAATAGGAAACTTTCATCGATCGCCTTTATCGTCGTGACACGCATTTCTTCTACAGAAGATCTGATTTCTGCGTATACCTTTCAAAATACGTATAGGGCGAGAAGCTTGTATCAAATTTTTCTCAACTGAGCGAAGTTGAACAGCCAACGAGGGTAGCAACTAATCGATCGATGATCTATACATATGAAAGCTTATTTATCTAATTGTTTGAATTAAAACTTCCTCCAGCTATTCTCACGATAAATCATGGTAGATCAAATTAACTGGATTTCAGAATTTGGTTTACGTACTGTATCTGTCATATTCAGGCCGAAAGAATATAATCCAATGACATTTGCACAGAAAAGCGAAAAATAACACTAAGAAGTCTTATGAACATTTGTAGGATGTCAAAAGATATTCCAGGAAGTCCAACTGCAAATCCTGGTAAACGTTTTGTTCAAATTTTTGGCACGTATTTGATTTTGTTCAAACTACAACCAATCCTGGTTTAAAAATCTTAGGGAAAAAATGTGTGAGATAAGCAAGAGTTTTTCAGTGGAATTGGGAGGAATATTCTTCACCAAGAAAGTTTATCGATTAATGAGATTTAATGCAGATTTTGCAAACTATAAACAATCATTCATATTTGTTCAAACCGATTGTATTAATGAGATTTAATGAGAGTCTGATAGGTGTGAATGATCATTCACAGTTGCAAAGTTTTATCCTTGGATAAACAAACCGATTGATTCTCATTCAATTTCATTTCGGCATATTCTATGAGTTCTTTCAACCAGAGTATATTAAATTCATCAATTATTGGATCTCATAGACATTCTTCACCTAATCTCCAGGAAGAAAAGCATTCGATTCGCATTTTGGATTCTTCAAAAAATGCCGTCCAGTGGACAAAAAAGTCGAAGCCATTTCAATGACTGCAATGAAATTGCATTGTACAAAAATTTCTTGATATATAATTTTTTACAGCCACTTTTTTCTGAATTTTCAGATGAATTTCGATGACTTGTCCGAAACTCCAACTAAATTTCGGAGAGTATTCTGAAAATTCAGTAAAATTTTTGTGAAAAATCTAGAAGAAAGTGGCTGTCAAAAATGACAGTCGACGAAATGATAGAATATTATGTAATATTGTTCACCTTTCCCGTTACATCCTTACGTACATTTATGAGATAATTCGAATCAATTAAGCAAACACTTCTGCGAAAAGAAATATATTCCATTTCAAGAATCCAAGAATAAACCTTGGAAATAATAAATGAAAAACATACAATTTCTGCTTCTTCAATTCTAACATCAAAGAAAACATGGTTAAAATCAAGACGCATTTTTAGAGTCACGCACACACACATACACAGGGTAGATGGTTCTTATCCAAGATCGATCAATGCTTTTCTCATGAGAAGAAGAGCCTAGTAGGAAAAAGGGAAGGGTGTAGAGAAAGCAAGCAAGTCTCTTGTGAGTCAGCTTCCATTTCCATTCTTAGTGTATGTCCACCAGTCTGCAGCAGTCGACTGTCGAGTATATATTCCACCCACTCCCATTCTGACAACGAGGGGTCGATCGCTCATGAATGTGAAGTGAGCTTTCCTCTTCTAGTGGTCACAGAAGGGTGGTTAGACAGAGAGTGGTTGGATGCTTGAGGAGGGGGCCAGGGAAGTGAGAGAAAGAAAGAGAGAGGACGGGAGGAAGGGGGAAAGAGAAGGAATATGTACACGCGGTGAGGTGGTAGAGAATATCAGTTCCCGTGGGTATCCATCGGACCTGGCGTTCCCAGGAACGAGGCGCGCACGCGACCCAGGAACACGACAGAGAACCGATCAATACGCGAGACTTTGCGAACTCCTACACATACCATCTATATACTTTGTGGAATACACAAAATGCACACATTCAGAATTCCTCCCCCCTTTGGTTTTCTTCACATTTGAAAGACGATGACGACGACACAACGAATGCGTGAACTCGCACGTGTGCGTGGATTATTACGCACACGTGCGAGCGCGTGTATTTAACCCCCTTCTGCGCCCTTCTTCCTCATCACTCTCCTTCTTTCCCATAGGGATTCGTGGCGATTTCACGATACGAGAACAATGTCAAAATCGTAACATGTATATTATAAAAACGTTAAATGTACTTTTCTTGCAGGCAGGATTGTGAGGTTTTAAAGCGAATGTACTGTAAACATTTTCTTAATCCCTCAATTTTTCATTAACGATCGAAGGCCTGTCGAACACTGTTTTCCACAAAAAAAAACACAAGATAATTGGAATTTTTCATTTCTTGTCACTATACACGGAGAAAAAGATTTCGCTATTTTAACGAACTGATTCATTATAAATATCAGTCTTTCGCTAGTTTGATTCACTGAAGGATGAACTGCCGTTCATTTTAGCGATAAGCGATACTTTTTATAGAACTTTTATAAAATTTTGATCAATATTTTATTCAAGATCAATATAAACTCGATAAATTTTCTATAAAAAGTATCCATACTGTCAAGTATCATCCATCTCTAGTTCATTTCAGCGAATCATAACAACCGAATTGCGTTCAAACAGCGTTTTTTTTTCTTCGTGTACAACCAGAAGAACCCCAAAATTCTAATCTTCTGATTTTGAGAAATTTGGTTAGATCGTTATGATTAAATTCTGAAAATTGCCTTCCGAATGTACGACATCAAAATTGCATCTCCCAGACTTTGAACGTCAGAAATTTTTTTAATTTGTCGAAGTTTTCCGTTTTCCGTGCATTAAATTACTCTGTATTTTGGATTTCATATTTTGTACAACCAATCTCGCTTTTCATCCAACATTCCATTTGTTATGGCAAGAGAATACTCGTCAAGGATATTTATTTCAAATTGATTCACGTTCACGAAAAATTCTTCAGGTATCCTTGTGTTTCATGAGGTATGTTATTTAGAAGAAGTCAAAATCGTCTTCAGTGGCAACTTTGAAAATCTTCACACGAGAAAAAGGGAACCCAATGTGACAGCTACTCACTTTTTTGCTGATATAGCTCAAAAGGACAATTTCAATTGTAGATATTTGGATAATAAAACAATATTCAGCTATGAAATTTTTGATGTGAGAATGACTAAGAGAATAACTGATATCTAAAATAGCTAATTTTTGGTTCTCTAAATATTGGCAGAGTATTCTTTTTTTTCACGACAAAATTTCGTTCATAGAATTTTTCCGATTTCCTGGAACATGGATGAATAACATCAAGAATAATTAAGAAACATCATTCTTGTTTTATCAATGCTGAAATTTCAAATTGTCCTTGACAACACGGAGAAAACGAATCTGTTGAAAAGTCCCATAATTCATTGTGGATCAGGGACAGTCTATGACGGACAAAGTTATTTATCTGAATTTACTTCTAAAAGTATCATAATTGGATGTATTTCTGCAAGAAATTATGGTACTTCTGACGCCATGTTCAGATTAATAATTTCATCCACCACACACTAGCACTGATCTTCAATAAATTATGCAACATTTTGAAATATATTTTCCCGCGTCAACTCTCTCTAACAAAATATGCCTTTATATGTGCGGTATATATAATAATCATTGAAGTTTATATAGATATGATACACGGAGTAAAATGCAGGTCAAAAATATAGTTACCTTTAATAAAAGTTTGAGAATATTTCTTAAAATCTGAGAGTTTTTCTTAAATGCATGATAAAGATGAAACGGTCCACTTTTTTGTGGAATTGTATTCGAAAAACAATGAACAATAGAGAAACATATGAACTTCTCAAAAGTCGCGTATGAAATTTCACAAAGTGAATAGCAGGATGAAGAAATTTTATTATTATCTTTGTAAAATTTCACGCGCGAATTTTGGAAAGTTCATATGTTTCTCTATTCCTTATTGTGTATTGATAATTTTCCATTGTTTTTCGAATACAATTGCACAAAAGTGTGAACCGTTTATTATGCATTTAAACAATACTCTTAGATTTTAAGAAATATTCTTCAATTTTGATTGAAGATTATTATATTTTCGACCTGCATTTTTCTCCGTGTAGAGCTCTTCTTTTTGTAAAATTTGTAGAAAAAAATGATGAACTCTTTTATCGATTTCTCAAAATCTCGATTAAAATTTGATATGAATTTTATGAAAAAGAATCGATTTTGTCAAGATTTTCTTTGTCTAATGAATGGTCATACATGTCAGACAGACTTATCTTCTGATATGATTTACTTAGAGACTCTCTCAAAAATCACTATATCTGATAGTACAATATGAAAGAATTCTTCCATCTTTTACCATCAGATATAATAATTTTTAAGAGAGCCTCTGAGTAAATGATGTAAGGCAAATGTACCTGCTAGCATTATAGTAATTTATGATTTGACTCTTTCCTCCGTGTATTTGGTGAATTTCAAAGAAAAAAAGATGGGAAATTTTCAGTACAATATTGAATTCAAATCAAAACATTGATTACACTGGCACCAACAACCATTTTGGTGCTAGAAGTTCTAGAACTGATTCGAAGTGGTTTTGGGGCACTGAATACGAAAATAACATCAGGTTTTTTGGATCAGCTCGTTTTTTATCATCTTTTATACATAAAATTAATCAATTATATATATTATATATGAAAATTATGTATAAAAGATAACAGAACATGAGCTGATCCAAGAAATTTGATATTCGTTTCGCATTCAACGCACCAAAAGAACTCCGAATCAGTTACCAAACTTCGGGAACCAGAGAAAAAATTTTGTTGTTGTTGACCTGTGTTATGAACGAGATCTGATCGAATTATATAAAATAAGAATTAAAAACAATTCTTTTGAAAACAAATTTTAAAGTGAAAGTATTGTTCAATTCGAATGTATCCTCTAAAGTATGTACAAATTGCCCGTCGAGTTTATTGAAATTGATGAATTAAGTCGTAACAAAGTGAAAATAATGGAAAACGTTTTTACAATTATATTCAAAATTAAATGAATAATTCGTTGTGATTGAATTTTCATCATTAGAATAATTATATTTCCATTGCTCAAGGTTTAATATAAGAAAGAATGACTGAAAAGTAAAGAAGAATTCAAAATCGTATCGCATGGGAATAATAATAACACTTCAAACAGACATTGTTTTTTAATTGGGAAATAGTTTGAATGAAACACGGAAAAAATTCATGTCAATTCGACATTGGGTGTTATGAATTTGACGAACCGCTCATATAAACGCAATTGGGATGAAATTCACATTGGTACCAATGTTATATGTGCATTGTTTCTAGAATAAATGAGAGTAGTGTTACTATGGTAACCATGATTTTCGATTATGGGTACGTTACTCGTTATTCATTGTATATGAAATATATATTTTTTTATATATGAGTAACGTACCCATCACTGATTTTTAATGCAACGATGCATATATATGTTTTTGAAGTTTGAATCGTTTATAGAAGAGAAACGAGAGTTCAAACTCTTAAAAATCTGATGAATGATCGTTATTTATCTTCTCAAATTAAATTATTCAAAGCATGTATTGCAAGATTTTGGGTCTATGACAGCTGAATATTTTGTTATTCGATTACTAATTCTTTTCAATGAACGATTCGAACTTCATCAACATGCATATATGCCAATATGTTGCAATCTATCGGAAAAATCAAATTGGATATTCACGATATTCTGCGATTCCCAAAAATCGATGTTTTCCTCCAGATTGCCCATCTCTAATCCTTATATATATGAAGTTTAATAATCATGTTCAGCGAATATATATAAAAATTTGTTTATCGTGGATAAATATACTTCTTTTATACATCTGAATAATGGAAGTATGAAACTCCAAGGAGAAGAATGTTCACTAAGAATACCTCTGAACGCACGATGCGGTTGGAATTGATTCACACGGAACAGAATGATCCTTTTTTTTAATGTGAAAACCATGGAACATTCACTCAGTTCTTGAAAGGTTAAAGTTTCATGTCCCCAATTAATCAATCTGTTTTTCTAAGGCTGAAAAATCCACGTCAAGTAACAAAGCATCTTCTCTGTTAAAATGTATGAATTCTCAACTGCTTGATATTAATCCTGTAAAATATATTTCCGACAGCTCAGAGGTCACTCCACGTCTTCGAGGTCTATCCAAATAAGACAAATGACCCTACAAACACTGTTAACTAGCATTTCATTGGGCCGTTGATCCGGCAATACCACTAAACAACCTTTGATAATCCTTTACAACAACCACATGATTGAATTTAAGAAAATTCTTCAGGGAAGAGGCTCATGTAAATGACCTGTTTTTCAATGGTTTATTACAACAAACTGAAAGGAGTTATTGGATCGATTCAAAGCACATAATATATTTCAAGGTTGAAGATACACAAAAAAAGTGTCTAATAATGAAAAAAAACGAAATGACGGAACTGCAGTAGTGATGGAAATCCTTGAAAAAGATCGATCCTTTTTCATATAGAAGGATCGAATCTTTATTGAAATGTATAAAAATTATATATTTTCTATATAAAAAAAGGATCGATTTTTTTTAAAGATTCCCGTCACTATACTACAGCTGTTTGAAGTCAGCTCCTTGATTCTGCGCCGGAAAATGCCCAGGTCCTTGTAATTAACGAAATTTGTTCATTAAGATTAGTTACTTCGCTTCAAAGTAACCTGAATTTAGCACAAAAACAAAGAAATTTGACAATTTCAGAACATTTTGAAAAAAAAATCACTAGTCTTTTTGATTAAAAAAAATGATTGAAAATAGTATTCAATTTGATTGGTTAATTAGTTTTTGAGTTGAAGTCTTCAGCGCGAACAAAAACACATTTCGAAAACAAATTTTATTGTACATGAGGCTCCCTTTTGGAGAATCTGAAAATTCTTCAGTTCTCAATGAAAGCAGGGTCGCAAAAAAGCAGAATTTTCTACAAACAACCAGGTTTTTTGGTATTAAATTTAGTTTTTTTCAATCTGAACAAGGGATGTTTGATTTTCAAAGTTGTAGGAACCATTTACGTACAAAACAGACAGTGCCTTATTGGAGTGAAAAATCTAATTTCTGATCTAAAGCTGAAGATCTGAAAGTATTGAGATATGTATTTCAAACAATTTATGTGGTATAAATTAGTGAATTCCTTAAAAAGGAACAGTAAATAAAACAGTACCCTTCAACTTTATTTGATTACATTAATACTTCATTTAATTAGATTGAATATTTAGAATATTCAATTTACCAAGATCATTGACGATCATAATATATTAAAAATCGAGCATGAAAAACTAAAACGAATCCGTGAAACAATGATGAATTAATTTATTAAATATTCAAAAGTCAGTGATGAACATTTTCATTGAAAATTTTGTGAAGAAAAACTAATTTCTTTTATGCTCTGTGGGCAGGAAAGATCATCAATTTTTCAGAATTCATTATGAATGATTTCGAGCTTTTCTCGAACTGTTCTGCTGCATAAAATACAATCCCATATGATATTTTTCAAGTTCTTTTGGTAATCTTAAAACATTGTTGCAGAATTCTACAATGACTTGAAAAAGCATTACATTCGATCGAAAAAGGAATCCGGAAAGAGTTGAATTCTTCGGACATTTGCGAGCTGTATACAATCCCCATAAGTGTTCTTTTGATCACTTTTGGTATTCTGGGAGAGTTCTTTTCGAATTCTTTCAGAATTCTTGGCGCTAATAACTGGGTACATAATTGTATTCTTTAAGCTGAGCTGGCAACATTAAATCGTTGTTGCGAAGGAAAAGATCGTTATAATGACTATCTGTTTCGTTATCATATTTCAAATTGTTGCAAAAACTCGTCAGTATAATTATGAGAATAATGAGTTTTCCCCGTGCATTTCCATTTTCCACAGTGCAAAGTGATCCTAAAACTACCATCAATACAGATCATAAAAGTTTCATCGTGAAAAAGAGAGCACAAAGAATGAGCAAAATAATATTGAAAGCAATGAATTGTGGAAAAATCCACGTTTGTTCGTTCTTTTCAGCAAAAAATCACTTGGTTCAAACCAAACAACTCTGGAAGAAAGTGAATTCATATGGATGAATTTAAGGAATTCAAAGTTTTGTATTTAGAACCGAAAAAAGAGGAATTCTATAAAATATTTACAAAATTGGTGAGTAACTTTGAGAAATTGTGGTTCATCAGAATTTTCTCTTCCATTCTTACGATTGTCAATAGATTTCCCAACAATTCGTTAGTTGAAGGGATAGTTTTTCAAAAACCGAGCACAGATTAAAGGAGAAGAATCATGTCAAACGGAACATTGTTAGTGAATACACTGATTCCTCATTTACGGTATTATATGATTTCACGAAATAAATAATACGAGGGGATCAATTGAATTAACATGGTCATTACATGATTCTTTTCGGTACCCATCGTGTGACACGCTACAGCATGAAGGGTTTATTTACCCCATTGCTATAGTGATTCGTTGGATTGACGGACAAGGATAAGAGGGAGATTGTGATCTCACACAGTATCAATAAATCATCACATCATCATGTAATATTCATTCCGATGAAAATGATGTTTCAATCTCAAAAAAACGTACTGATTGTATCTCATTCAAAAATACAAACAACTAATGTTATGGATTTTCAAGTTTCTTATGAGAATATTTTATCTGTTTATCAAATAGAGATGCCTAATATTCACAGTATCGATACTTTTATATAAAATTTGTATCTAATTTTTATAAAATTTCGATTGAAACTTGACCCATATTTTATACAAAAGTCAAATACTGTCGATACTTTGAATATCTGGCATTCTTATCACCAAATGTTACGTCAAATCATTTTCAATTTTTAAATTCAATACAAACCCACGTAAAAAGGATCCTCTTGAAAATTAATTTGATGTGTTTACACGCTGACAACTCGATTGTGAATATTTTGGAAATTTGTCTACTGCGAAATGTCCTTAAAATCCCAGCGTTGGAAAAGTCCGATAAATTTTTATATATAAATTTTTTATCAAGTCATATCAGAAGTTTTTATCAAGTCATATGCGATTGCAGCGTTAAAACTTTCAGATTGTCACGATTTCATATGAAAATGCAAAAATTCTATAAGAACGTCATAAGATTCAATCTTATTTCTTTCCTAGAAACAACTAGAATTCCTTCGAATTTATGAGATCTTTTCAACAAGACTAATGCAAACATGTTTCCATATCATGTTTATATAATCTGTAAAATTCATATATGAATTATATCATAAAACCATACTATGCGTATGATTCCGAAATATCTGTACATGTAAATATTGTAGTGACAATATAAACCTGAGTTATGACGGATGATAATTTTGATAAATCACACGGAGTGGAAGTTTTAATTTAGATACTTGGCCGTATTAAATCATTCCATAATAAAGTCAATGTGAGACATATACGCACGGATCTGCTGTACTTTTATCAAAATGTACACTACGAATGTGTTGATATGCATCAGTAAATTATATACGGTGACCCGACGAAAAGTAGGGAATTTTTATTCCGCTGTTCGAGATAAATACAATGAGCTCAGGTACTTGTGTATTCACCGTTGCTCATCTGAGGTGGTAAATGGAGTAGTACAGTTTTTTTTTCCTACTGTAATACTACATCCTTGCTCGAAATAATATTTTCAAATTATACAATTTTGTATCCTGTCTTGAAGATAGAGTATAGATATAACTTGCGTTTTATGTGCATCAGCTTGCGAACGAATTATAAACGAATAAATCATTAAATGTAAATGAAGGGGAAAAAACCCAAGATGATAAATTTTGTCGCATTGTTGTCAGATGTCCAGGGTAGAAAAATTCACTTGATTTTTCTTCAAATTTACGCAATGTGGTAAACATTTCGTATCTTGAGATATCTTTTGGACAAGTCCAAGGTATCTTACGCAACACTTTTCAACGTTTCATAGATATCAAGAATATTTCTGACGAGATCTTTTAAATGAAAGAATTTTCAATAACTTGGAGACATTTACAGGTGTAAAATATGAAATACGAAATATTGATCAAGAAAATTTTCAGAGAAATTTCCACAATGTTGTCGATATTGAAGAACTTTTTCAAAATCACTTCCAAAGAAGTATCTTCCGACATGATGACTTTCTCTTCAACTACATAAAGATTTTATGTTATAAGAAGGTTTTTTAACGTGAATTTCATAAAATCTTTTGTTTAGAAATGATTTTTGTATAGAACAAAAGATATAAGATTTTACGCGAGAAGACGGCATAATCCGCCAATGCGAAATATGTCACTTTTCTTTTCCAATGAATAGATCATTGACTTTTTTCATGTACGAAACGAGTACGAGTTACTTTTTCAGTTACTTTCAATAAAAAATCATGAATATCAAATTGAATCACGAGAAATCTAATCGATTTGCAGTTGCCACAGCGAAATATCTAGCTATGATAGCTAAAACCTAACTGATGCAGCTAAGCATTCTTTTCCGTGTGGATCAATATCGAGTTTTTGAAATGAATTCCTTCAACTTCTAACACATCATTCGCGGTACCGTGTTTTTTGTCCCAACGAAAATGAATTTCATTTTCCGCTTGTGATGAAGTATTGTGAGAGAGAGAAATAAATCTTCTTTCAAATATAATTCCAATGATGCTGCATGCCTGATACAAAATATATATGTTTTAAATATCATACTAATTTCTCAACAACTGAATCAGAAGGGTCCACCGTAAAACGAGTTTCATATACTTTTTCTTCACGAAAAGTATGTTCGAAGTTTGGATCGTTCATTGAAACGAATTTGGTGATCAAATAACGAGATACTCAGTTGTTGAAGACTGAGAATCTTCCGATGCATCGTTCAAACGCCATTTCCAGTCTCGAGGAGTCAACTTGACAAGATAAATAACGACAATTCATCGGATTTTGTAAGTTTGGATTTTTCTAAAACGATTCAAACTTCAACAACATCACTAAAAAGTATTTTTCCTCCAATTGGTGATGTAGATTTCATTTCGACCTGAAATCACCAACACAATCATCATTATGGAAATTCATGAATGAATTTTTATGCTCCACTTTATAAACGATAATCCGAGTGACTGTAAAATTCTCGCGAATGGGAGAAAAAAAACCAATCCGTAATGGGTCTCAAAAGGTCATTGATAAGTCCAGCACCACTTACTCCAATAATAAACCTAAGATAGTGTGGTATGAAAAAAATCAAATGACAAACATATTATGGATAAATTTGTTTATTATTTTCTTTCTTTTTTATATCCTTCGCTTGTACGCGAGTGTACAAACTCGCGCGATAATTATATACTTTACAGCCTTTCAGTCTTCGCAAATGTACAATAGTTTTATGGAGGAGGGACTTGTTTTTTTTGTAAATAATATGTAAGAACGATAACAATGATACTAATACAATAATACATAATAGCATCGAAGGTACAATCGTGGTGACAATACAAACAAAAAGTCTGTCATTCGTTTGTATATTTACAACGAGGAAAAAATATATATAATATATAAAAACAAAATGAAAATGAAAGTAGACATTGAATTAATTACAAGATTGAAATTTTACGATATATATATATATATATATATCTATGTATATAACAGAAATTTGAGTCGTTCTCCGATCAAAATGTGAATCCGTCTTAATCATTCTACGAATAATGAATCACCGAGAGAAGAATTTTTCCAATTTTTCCAATTCCCTTTTGATGATTGAGAAACGATTCAAACTTCATCACATTCGGCGATTAGAAACGAAAAATGTATCCCGATAGAAATGTTCCTTTTCATCATAATATGGTGCCATTTATAAATAGTAGAAAATTAAATACTCGTAGGAATTTCCATTCTTAATGTTTTCCGTATCACGAGAAGTTGAAGGACGACAAATTGATAGTATATTTTATTCCCCTTCCAAGAGAAATAAAAAACCACGATATCTCTGAACTGATCGAGAATCATCATTGTGTAACTGCTTTGCAAGGTAAATTCGAATGGAAATTACATTGAGAATACGTAGTAGAAAAGGATGAGGAAATTCGAAAGAAGACGATTCGCAATTATACGATGAGAGGCCCGCGCGAGGAATGCGATGAGTCTATATACAATTATTTACAACCTTTCACGAGGAAAGAGAACATAAAATATAAATGGGCATTTATAAAAGTCTTTGCGCATTTTCCATTGGTATTACACTTTTGAGTATCGATCTGTGAACGTTCTGAAGCGTACGGATATCCATTCAAAGATTCTTCTTCCCGCCGTGGACGTCCAAATCAAACCATGATGTTGAATCATCGTTATCAAAATTGTTACAACCTTGATATCAAGATCTTCGTGGGAGTTCTTCGAGATGATATCCACAACCGATATTTACAAATCTTCCACGAGAGATAGATGTTGTAGGAGAAAAATGCCGGTAGAATGCAAATATTCTCATCGACGATGAAAGTGAAGATAGAATAATTTCCGACGAGACACCAAGTTCAGCCCACAAGAGGAGTCGCGATACATCTAGGGATGTCATCTAAGTCCAACGCAACATCCCAACGTATGTATCCTCTCCTTGATGGTTAATGAAATTAAAATTCGTTGGTGGACAAGACAGGTCACCGTTCGGCAACGGTAGCAGTGGTTGCGACGGTCGTCGTCATTGTCGTCATGGTGGTGGCAGCACCAGCAGTGACAACGGTCGTGGTTGCACTGATGAGTGGCTGTTTTGATGAAGACGTCGTTTCTTGACGTACGTTCGTCTCTTCCAATGTACTTTGCAAATCGCAAATGTATTCAATCACCCTCTGTATCACCTCGAGTTTTGAAAGTTTGCGTTTCCTCGGCATATCTGGCACCAACGATTTCAATTTCGTTAGGTACGCCGCTACTTCTTCGGCCTCCAAATCACGTCTCGTACCATTGATACCAAGGGTGACATTATGTAAAATCCCACGACTTGGTGGTACTCTTCCACCGACAGGGCTCACAACCATGGCTTTCATTTTTGAACTGATGTCCTTTATTATGCCAAGTCCTGACGAGTCTTCACGAAATTTTATTGCGTGTCTATTATTCTTTCGTCAATAATTTGAATTACTTCAAATGAGTAGCACAAATGGTGGAAACGACGTTTCCAATCGATTCATCCAAGTGGTCCTTGAGTTGTTTTCGGGTTTCCTTTGTCCGATGATGTACTTTATCGATCACCAAATTATCGTTTCGTGGATAAAGATACACACAATTTACACTTGGATCGTCGAAATTCACACTTTTTGTTTTATAGTATCCATGAATGTTTTAATCCAACTATGTTCACAGAAGAAGAACGAATTCGAACGAACACTGGTGATGTTTGAACAGGAAAATAAATGACAACTTCACATCGGTTATGCAACCAACCGCGTTCGTCAACGGATCGAAGTCAACTGGCCTCCGCCCCTCACCTGCACTCATTTATACTCAAAGTACGTCTCACCACCCCACCCCGTAGCCCTTTTCTTAAGCAACTTACCCTCTTCCCCGCAATGCAGCGCCACTCTCACGTCGCGCAATCGCTGCTTGTGCCGAATGTGTATATTCGAATAGGCAGAAAATGTAGTGACGTATTCAAGTGACTCTCGAATGAATGGTTTGATCTTCTATTTTATATTCTCTCTATAGACTAGAATGTTTTACGGAGATTAATTCGAGATGAAACGTTATTTATCGTTATTAATATGCAAAATATATTCCAAAATCAAATGAAAAATCTATTATTGAACGTGCAATTTTCCAATATTTGAATAACTTGTGAATAAAAATGGTATATAATAGGATATCAATTTTATATATAAATTGTATACAACCTGTTGTGCATTTAAAATTTGATTTTCATAAAGTTAGAAGATTTTACATGGAGACATATCCAAGTAAAGATTTTTCAAAATCACATACTATTTATACAGGGCAAAAGTCTGGAAACTGGTGATCGGCGATATTTCACGATATCGATATTTTATATAAAATTTGTACAAAGTTTTTATCGATATTTGATCCAATTCAATATAAACTCGACAAAAATTCTATAAAAAATATCGATATTTCCAAACATCGCCGATCACTACTGGAAACACCCCCATAACTTTTGAACGGGACATGATAATTGGATCGAATTTTTTTGGAATCTGAGGTTTTTTTATCCCAATCTTGGCATTATCCAGAATCAACACAGGGAATCAGGTTCCTGACACGTCCATGCCGTGGATTCTGGGTACTGCCAAGATTGGGATAAAAAACCTCCGATTCCAAAAACATTTGATCCAATTATCATGCCCCGTTCAAAAGTTATGGGGGTGTTTCCAGACTTTGTCACATCAGAGTATTAAAATTACGATAACTCAGCGAAAAATGATCCGATTCCAAAAAACAAAAAACCGTTAGATTCGAGTTAGAAAACCCTATCGAATGACGTATCACAAGCCCTACCTCTCATTTGAGATTTTTTCCCCTTCCCCCCCCCCCCCATCGTCCCCTACAGGGCTGGGGATCTCAAAGTACCCCATTAAGATAGCCCTTGATCCCTCCTTTAATTCAAAAAAAATTTGATCCAATTATCATGCCCCGTTCAAAAGTTACGGGGGTGTTTCCAGACCACCCTGTATACAATTATATATAAATTATATATAAATCATATTGAATTGCATATAAAATATATATGATTTTGAAAATTCTTCCTCTCTAGTGCTTTCTGGTCCTTGTACTTTTCAAAATGAGAATTCAGAATATATCTTCAATTTAATACACTATAAAGGAAGTTCCTGAAGTTTGAATCGTTTATTGAAACGAAGTAGGACTTGAACAACACAATATTCCACTGTTAGAGACCATAAATCTTGCAGTACATTCTATGAGGGATGTTTCCAGTTCCAAGGAGTTAATTCGAAGTGGTAAATAACGATGGTTCATCAAATTTTGTGAGTTCAAAATTTCAGTTCGTTTTTCTATAAACGATTTAAACTTCAAGCACATTGTAAAGACTTATAATGAGGCTATTTGAAGTATTTTGCATTAGAAATTAGATTAATAGGAATTCAAAAGAATTGGAAATATAGTGATGGCCCGAGTAGAAAAATATTAAAAATTCAATATACTTTATACGTAATTATATATAACTTGTATACAAACTGTGTTGGATTATGTATAAATTATATATAATTTTGAATATATTTCCACTCGGGGCGATTTTCCTTCATAAAAATTATATCGAATTTTCATCAATATTTTCACACGAATTCATAAAATAAAAATTAGATACTTTTTCTATAGAAAAGAATTCCCATCGCTAATTGAAACTAGTAGGGAAAGGATAAATAATTACAGAATGATTTTCCAGGGTGATATTTTGGGATTATCGAAATGTTTTTAGATATCTTTGCATAAACGAAATAATCGCAATCCCAAAGTTGGTTTTTGTTCAAAATATAAAAATTATTTCCTGATTATTTGAAGCGTTCAAATGATTTGACGATTTGAATAACGTTATCGATGAATAAAAATCAATTGAGATTGTTCAAGCTGACTATTCAAGTAAAGCAATAGCATGAAGAGGGAAAAAAATGTATTACTAATTCGGAAACTCGTATTGGTTTAATTTAGGTCATAGTATCGATTTACCCCCGAATATATTGCACCAATGTAAATTGGCGACAATGATTGATTTCCCAACAAACAAAAAGATATCTATTGGTATCTGAAAGATTTCTTGAAACCATGGAAGAGGTCTTGAAAGACTTTCGTGAAAAATTTCAACAAGTTTTAGATATCTCGAAAAGGTCTCGCAAAAGATATGTTTTAGATATCTGGATCCTTTTGAGATACGTTTTAAATACCTAGACAGCACAAATTTTTGATTGTCTCAAAGATGTCCACTGGATGTCTTAAAGATGGCTTATGCAACCATTTCCACTGTCTTTAAGATATCTTCGGTTGAGAAATCTAAAAGATATCTTTAGATCTCTTTTAGACGTCTTTTGGATTACTTACTGAAGATATTTTAAGGACAGTGAAAACTGTTGCATAAGAAATCTTTAAGATATCCAGTGAAAATCTTCTAGACAATGACAAATTTTTGCTTGTCTGGGTATCTTCGGGTATACTTTGTATGTCTTCAAGAGGTCTTTCCGAAATCATTGAGACATCCCAGACAGCACGAAAGGATCACCAATGAGTTCTGAAAAAGGAACATGGCGTGACTTTTGCCCTTCTTATTTAGACAATTTTTAAGATGTCCCACATAACAATTCATGTCTTGCGATGTCTTTTCGATGAGTTCAAGATGTCTTGCGCAACACATTTAGATGTCTTTTAGACCAAAGAAGAGTTTTAGACATCTAAAAGACATCTAAATGTGTTGCGCAAGACATCTTAAACTTATCTAAAAGACATTGCAAGACATGAATTCTTATGCGAGGTGTGACAGAGATCATTCAGAAAATCTTTCGAGATGTCTTTCAGACTATACTGATCCGACATCTAAAAGATGTCTTCCAGAAACATCTTAAAGACACGTTTCTGATATTTCTAGAAGATGTCCAAAAGATATCATTTCGATATATAATATCATCTTGAAGATGTCTCTTTTATGACGTCGTTTAAATATCCAAAAGACATCTATTCGAGGTATCTAAAGGATGTCTTCCTAAAGATATCTTGTAGATGTCTTCAAGACCTTCCGTGTTTGTTGGATTGGTTTTTTTTTATATAAAATGTGATGCAGATTGCTTCAATCTTGATCGAGAATCAACAGATATTAGATATATCTTCTAGAAAAAAAAACATACCAAATCCCTATCGCTACTGTTATTGAACAATAGAGAATTTTTAAAAGAAAAATATTAAAATTTCTTGAAACCACCATTATAATTATTACTTCATTATTTTCACCTGCTGCACGTAATGTATTGAGGAAATATCGAAGAGAAGTATAGGTGAACTTCCATTCAATCAACTCTTTCGTCATATTCTACATGCTACATTAACATACATAATAGTGAATGTGACTGTATTCACTGTTGAGCATTGGAGATATCTCTATTCATTCCCTTCATTGTTATTATTAGTCAGCCCTTTCACTAGGCGTGAAAGTACAATTCTCATCCCACAAGAACTTACACCATATCTTTCATTTAACCACAAAATCAATGATCATACGGCGTTCATGGTATGCGTTGAAAAGGCATGAAAGCATGAAGGTATTCATGTAATACTAGGGTATAACAGCTGAATCGAGAACAACCGTTTGATTTCTTAATCGTCTCTTAACCGTGGATTAATCTCTGCGTTTTGATTTTTCTCCATAATATTATACAAGTTTGTTCTTATGCTAAGATATTCAAAGTACGGATAAAACGAGACTAAAAGTCCATATGATTCAATGTATTGAACAACGCATTCATAGTAAGTTATACACGTAAAGTGATGTACACATAAGATATAGCATTCTAGTTGGTACAAATCAAATGCGAACCATACATGATACGTATTATATAAGATATACGGAGACCATACATCAGTGACATACTTTATATACATATGGTATACATGACTTAACCGGGGAACTCAAATGTAGATGCTATGAATCAAATACATGAGCTACACATGAAGTACATCAGTGCTATATTTGAACCATATAGAATATATAAATTCGTTTCATATATGTCATACTCTCCCAGACAGCACACAAGTCCCTTTTGAATTCGCAGAGAATTCAGAGTGAAGAATACTTACGGAATTCATGGAGTATTTTAAACGAACACATAGAGTATCAAAAGAATTTTTGAAGAGTTTTTGATGAATACATGTGGGAGTTCTTGAAACGCACATAGAAAAATGAACGAAGTATTCGTTAAGACTATCCGTTATGACAGTGAATATGAATCTTTATGGAAGTTTAAAATGTAGTCCTGTTCTGCCCAAAAGTATTTATAACGAATACCATGAACTTCGATGAACACGAATTCAATCAGGGTCTTCCTGAATTTGTAAACGTTTTTGAACAGAAGTAATGTCCAAGATACAATTGCTAGTATATTTTCTATTATAAATTGTTTGAATAGGTGCATGTGCGAGATTTTGAGAGTGCTTAATAAAGTGAAGTGAATTATGCAATGTAATAATCAGTTGGTAATTCATTTCGATGCAAGAAACATATATATTTTGTGTACAACAAAGTGATGTAACTCTAAAGACGAAAAGTGTGTGAAAATTCATGAATTGTTCGTGGATAATGAGGTAAATATGTGAATATTGACCGTAAACATGCATTCATACAACCGATCTTTCATGTATAGAGGAACTAATCGATTGTATCGAGTGTGGAAAATCCTTCATAGAAAACGATGGAAAAAACTCCATGATTCTTATCTTTTTCGATAGGAAATTTGTAAAAGACTTGATATTTAATTACAAAGGTTTATTGAACTATGAGGCAGTTCAGAATGCCTGTTTTGTGGTGAGATTTATTCATACTCAATGAATTCAGATGTGAATCCATTATGAATTCTTTTGGACAGATTACGGGTTCTTTCTGAACTTCTGTATGTTATCATTTCTACTAACATAACGGGCATACTTTTGGAATTATTTTTAGATTCAAATGAATGATTGTGCGTAATCTTAAAGAATTCTCTCAAAAAGCGTGGCCTTCAAATGGTATTCGCTGAGAACTGTTTGAGAACTAGTTGTGCTGTCTGGGCTGTAATAATGATGAGAATTCTTGGAAGAATCGATTTGTTTTTAGAAATTATAGTGAATTTTTATCAATATCGTATATAGATCTCTAAAAACTAGATATTTCTTCTATAAAGAAGAATCCCCATTATTACCCTGTACTAAAGTCTTATAATAGACTACAGTGTTGTTAATTTGATTGTCTCAACTAAATTCTAGGTAGTGTAAATAAAAATTTAGTTGTCTGAAATATGAGTGAAACAGTGCATTCAGTGGGGATGCAGAATTTAGCTGTGACAAATAAAATTTACTTGGTTCAACTGAATTTTCATTTAGAATGACTCAATTTTCTACGTGATCAATTTCAAACTCGATTTTTTTTCTTACTGTTTATACCATGTTTGTTAATAAATCCTTAAAAATATTATGATGAATCCAGAATCAATCTGAATAAAATATTATATTGAGTACACGCAGAGAAGTGAAGTAATTTTCATAAAAATCTAGAGTATTTTAGTTTCCTTTTGTGAAATTTTCCTCAACAGAATTGGAATATTATGTTGTGTATCATTAATTTTGCATTCCTTATTTTTTATAAGTAAAACACATGTCAACAAAAAGAAATTTTTGGCTCTGGTGTCCAAAGTTTGGTAACTGATTCTGAGTGCTTCTGGTGCGTTGAATGCGAAACGATCATCAAATTTCTTGCATCAGCTCACTTTCTGTTATCTCTTATACATAATTTTCATATATAATCTATATAATTGATGAATTTTATGTATAAAAGATTATAAAAAACGAGCTGATCCAACAAATCTAAAATTACTTCGAATGAGTTCTCAAATTTCAGGCACCAAAATGTTTGTTGATCAGTGAAATTTAATAAAAACCCGAACTGTTTTATTCACTATGTTCTAGCTGCGTTTCTGTGAAAGTACTTGTCAGATTCATTACGCAAACTATACAAAGAAAACTGTTGTGTTAAAAATCATATGAAATTTGGCACCCTATCTGGTATTCATGGGAAAAATTACACTTTGATCGCATAAGAGCGCACTGTAATTTTCCCAACAAATATCGACATCGTCCTCCAACTCGGCATCACATTGTAATTTCTAATGGAATGTTTTGTGCATGTACGGGCACAAATCAGGAATATACCATATTTTTATAATAACCATAATCATCGTCGTGAACGCTGATTTATAGAATATCATGTATTCAATTCAGAATATGGTTTATGACGCGTAAAATGATGTGTTGCTGCTAAACATGGTACATAGATATGTTTTGCCGCATTTTCAGAAGCAATTTCCATGATATATATGTTTTTTAAACCGAGCACCTTGAATCTATTTCGATCAAATTGTTTGACAATTATATTATTGAGTTTGGAGAACGTTGTTTTTGATCAACTTTTCAACTATGCGAAATCCAAACGTAATTTCCACATTAAAAACTCTTCTTATCTCATTGCAGCTAAGCGAAAAGATCTTATATTGAATGAATGTTGATCGATAACGAAAATATTAATATATTGTGTTAGAACAATATTCGTGCATGTTTGTGCCTGCATTGTTCCAGACTTGAACCAAGATCGATTTGATATCAAAAGTTTTGTATCGGGCAATATAGTGAAATTATTAAATGAAGCTTATAAATCAAGCCTAAACTGAATGAACAATTTTTCATTCAGTGCTGATCGAGGCAAGCTCTTCCTCACAAGAGGTAATGTTAACCTGGTCAGGTCCATAAAAACAATTCCTAATTAGCAGGAGTATGTTCAAAATGCAACTTTCTAAAGATACCCTGAAGAAAGAATTTTATGCTGGACAGAACAGTTTATTTGCATAAAAACATACAATTTATATCTATTCAAAACGTTGCACAGTTATTGAGATATAGAAGATTCAAAATCTCATATTCGAAAACAATTAACGTAAACGTCATCATCATTCTAGACCACGATGCCCTACCGTGGAATGATAATCAACTTGAAACCTCAAATCTACGCGGAGAAAAATATTCTCACGAAGAGCCTTGTATTTTCTAAATAATCAACTCTCCAATATGATTATTATTCTTCTTGTAAAACTCACAAAAATGAGGAATTTATGATTCTCGCTGATAGAAAGTGTGGAACTTTTGATGAAATTCAAGTAGAGGAATAATGATACAGTCACAATAATAATTCGATTCTTGAGAAACTACTTACGAGTTTTTAGTAAAACGTTTTGTTTCTTGCATATAAATAGTTTCAAGATGTTGATGAAAGTGAAATTTTATTGCACAAACGAGAATGTGTTACGAGATTTCTTAAGGTATAAATATACGTGGTAAGGAAATACACTTACTCATGGAATTTATTTCATTCTAATGCTAATCATGTTATGAAAATCAGTCCTTTTACATTACTTTATGATATTGACTTTATGGATATTAACTTGGAAGTATTTCATGAGGGAATATATTTCTCTATTATGATAATACCACTCTATATAAACGATGCTGTAGTTCTTGGCACATCTTCGTGTAATATTCCTACAGAAATTCATAAGGGCAAGAGTACATGATCACCCTATTGGAGTTGGAAATGTCACCCTCATCGACGTTGGTGTATCCTTACTTTTCAAAATTGGATTTTTAGAAGAGATTGGGTACGGTTGAAACATCGCGGAAAACTGACGATTGGCTAATAATATGGGGTGAATAATTGACAAACAAGTTAATCCCATGATTATATGTTGCTGAAGCTTGAATCGTTTATTGAAACGAATTAATAATCGAATAACGAAATACTCAGATACAACCTCAGTTGAAGACCCAAAATCTTGCAGCACATTCCTCAAACGATGTTTTCACTTCCAACGAGTCAATTTGAGGCGATAAATAACGAAAAGTTATCGTATTTTGTTGGTTTGAATTTTCGTTTCGTTTTTATAATCGATTCAAACTTCTACAACATATGATTATAAGATTTGGAATCATTAACTTTATAAAAACAAGTATCCGTGATCCACGTAACGCTGAAACTTTCAATCTGAAAGGAAAAAGGGGGAATCTTAAAAGCGTTACAGAAGATTATCAGGGGGAGGGAGGAGGCACAGCTGGGCGTTACATAAATTCCTTTGGCATTCGACATTTATATGTTATCATTTACTGAATTGTGAACGATTTGATCTGAACTGTTATGCTGTTTAGGTATTGGGGGATGTTTGCCATTGCGTTACCAGTGTGTTGCAGGGAGGCGAGGAGATGTTGTACTGATTTTGCATTACGTAACTTATGGATGGCCACATATCGAAAGAGACTAAATGAATCATACAGGCACAAAGTTTGTTAAAATTTCCATATTTCTTCTCACAGCAAACGATTTCGTGTACTTGAACAAACATTCATGTTCCCATGGACGACCCCTTACGCATTATGTCATTGAAAAGGTTGCAACAACCCTGTAACAAGCTTAAATTGCTATCTGGGATAAGTTTTTTTTTCATCAAAGAACACAAAGTTTTATACTGCGCTTCAGCCGAATAATTCGTTTTCAATTCGTACGAACTTTCGACTATGAATGATGAAAATGAGCGAACAATTCACTTTGCATTGTAAAATTTTTGTGACAAGCATATACATGGGAATTAATTTTCAGCCCGCCTGAAGGCGGTCAGGCTGATCGGAGGATTAACAAGTCAACAACAATCGAACAAGCCTGATCAGTCTGACAAGCGTATGATGAATTCACATATTACCTAGATATCAGCGATTCGTTGCGCATTATAATACCTTCATAGTCTTACAATCCTCAATTTCAAGCTCACACATATTCGTATATAATACAAGCTTCCGAAATTCCAAACATGGAAACCCAATGAAATGTCATACAATTTGTACTAATTCCAAGAAATACGTCGGAGCATAAAATTTTCTTATTATCAGCATCGCAAAATCCACCTATGCTTTGGTGTATCAAGATGGAGTAAGAGTTTATCTGAAAAATCGACTAGAAAGAAGGAGAGAAAGAAAGATTCGAACGAGGTTCACGAGCAGAAAGGAAAAAAAAGAATCATCATGAGAATCTTGGGACCGCTGACCTCGTTCATCTGAGGATGCACGTGTTCAAAATAGAACAAATCAATAATAGAAAGGAGTATAAGATGATGAAAGGAGACTTTTTCTACGTTGTATGCAACGGTGTAGGTGTTTGAACTGGGAGTGTTTCAACCTATGAAAATCAGAGATCTATAATTCATAACAAATAATTCATCATTGCCAATATGTCAATATTGTAGATATACACTTAGAGATAGATATGTCAAACAAATTCTAAAATAGAGGTGTGTATATTATATTATATGTTGAATGTTTCATGATCTGCTTACCTTGAGCTGGAAGTAATTTTAAATCTTCATAAATATTTTCCAATCCTTTGAGAGGATTTTAAATCAATCCATACGCCTCATAATAAATAATATTATGAATTTTGAATGTTATGCAATTATGTTCATCGGAAGATTCACTTAGAATTATTTTTTGCAAGACAATAAAAAAGTTTACACCTCCTTTTATTTTACTTGTATGAATTAATCAAAATTTCATTCAACATTGAAAATTCATCGAATAAACAAAATGACAGAATTTCTGCTGTTATTGATACAGGAGTACTTGAAGGTATCAAAATAAAATCAAGAAGTTCGATCAACAAAAGAAAATTAAACATATTAGTATTTAATTACTATACAATAGCCTTGGAATGTACAACAGGCGAACAAAGTTGTAAACAGTACACTAAATTGTACAAGAAAGTATTGAAACAGGTGCGAGAGTCTAAACAAGGGATAATGAAAGTGAAAGGGGAGGAAGGGATAGCAACCTACCTTACCAGGTATCTTGCCAGGTTTAGTCCTACCAGTGCACGAAAGCTCTTTTCTAACTCCATTCAGGTGTAGATATACATATATAATGGATACATTCAACTTCTTACCATACAATTTGCACAGTTCGATTCGAGAACAAAAGCTCTGGTACTTTGAATACCTATTAGAACCTTCCAGGGTGTTTATAATCAACCAAAGAGGATGACCATTTTTGCCGATGTTGCGCCGTTGCTGTGAGGATATTTCAAAACCGAATACATGTTTTTGTATTCGAAATTCCTCAACTTGCGGATCACGTAAATTATCTACACTGTAAACAATTTGAATGGAAAACTTCACATACATGGATAGGAAATTTTCTATAAATATTTGCAAGAATCTTGGAAATTCAAATTCAAAATCTCATATTAATAATCATTTTCGCACATTTTTATGTGAAAATTCTCGTACAACACAACCATCGATGGAATCCGTCGCCTCCACATAGGATTTAGGTGGAAAATTGGTGGATGAAGGAGATCGATGGAGGGACGGTTGCTCGAGGGAAATGCGATGGGGTGGTAACGGAGAAATGTTCAGCGTCGATTATCATGCGGACATTTCTCCACCGATCTACTTTATCCATCAATTGTCCACCTAAATTCTATGTGGAGGCGACGGATTCCATCGGTTGTTGTCTTATACGGGTTCCTATACATGTAGAGTAAATCAAGAGAAGGTGACGCACTTTCCCGCTCTACTACAGCATGAAATAACAGATAAAATCTCTTCCACTCAAGCAAGATACGAAAATTTTAAGTATTGTATATATATCTTCATGTTTTTTTGAGTGGATGATAACTTATGTATTATTTCAAGCTGTACTGAAGCGGGAAAGTGCGTCATCTTACCCCACTTGACTCTACGGGAATTCTCTTTTCCGATACGAGTCCAGGATATTTCCCTTACATAGGTATAGGAAAATTCCGGATATGTTTTACAGTGTGGCAATGTAGTTATTCCGACCCTTTTTGAAAAAACTTCGAATTGTAAATGTTTCAATTAGTACCCCGTGGAAAACAATTGTGGAAATATCTCCCTAACAATAGTGATAGCGAAGTTTTTTAATGAATAGGGAATAGAATTTGATAAAATAATCCCTCTAAAAAAAGTCAAAAACCTTCTCAAGTAACACAAATGGCATCATACGAAGTAAATCAAAGATCTACTCTGCTATTATTTGAATAAAGTCTTAGAATACTGAGAATACTTCAGAAAATAAATCGCACAATTTTCCAATACGTGTCCATGTGCTTGAAATCATTTCTTTTAATACTTCAATAACTACCTATACAGGAAGTGTTCTCGTGAATAGACATCATTTAGAAGTCTTAAACTGTTCTTACTTCTAAAAGAACGTTTTCAGAAACATTTTAGAAACCTGAAAGATGTCTTTTAGAAAATTCTAAAAGGTTTCTGAAAACCTTCTTTAAGATAACTTTTAGAAGTAAGAACAGTTGAAAGCTTCTAAAAGATGTCTATTCATGTTGCATAAGACTTCTTGCATTGTTCTCAATTATTTCTGAAGTGCTGTGTGGGTATTTTTCCACACTTCTGTGACTGAACGTCCCGAATGACTTCCACACTGCATATTGTATTTATGAAATAATAATATTATTACCTTCATACATGTATAATCAGAACGAATTTCATTTGTATCATGAATTCACTTTGGCTTTGAAATTTAGATCAATATTCTCGGTGTGATTCAACGTTATATAAAGTTCAATTTGATGTATTAATAGAACGATCATGTCCCTATTGATAATGCAAAACCAGCATGAACGGACGAAGCTTGCATAAGCGAGTGATATCCCATATGAATATATTATGAATCCTGCACATACAATTTCCATCACGTAAATTGTGGGGTTAGATATAGATTTTTCCTGTCTATGGTAACGATACGACTGTATGGGAGGAGGGAGAAAGGTGGAGGAGAAGGTGTAAAAGTGAATGCGCAGGGGGTATTTTCGTACTCTCGTTATGCGGATACATTGAATCAGAATTTCACGAAGGCACATCAAAATTTAATCATTGAAAATACCATTGAAATAGTAATACGTCCGTGTTCTCAAATGCACCTCAAGTTCGATTGCTTACGTTTATTCTGACACAATCTTACGAGGTGAAAATTGACAATGATTTTTTCTTTGAATTTTGACATATTCTCATCTCTTCATATTGTACTTGGAAACCAAAGAAGTTCTGTGAAACGTGTTGAATACTTTTCAAAAATCTTCACATCTTTTTAGGGTTTATCGAAAATTGTTCGGAACTTCACAGAAATAACAAGTTCATTGATATTCAGAAAAATGATTGTCAATTCAGGGAGAAAGAGCAACACTGAATTCGTCGTGAAGTTACCATCGATTGATAGTTTCATTGTGGAAAATAACGAAGACACTAGGAACTTTCAATATTTTCACTACGAATTTTAGGTAGGTTCACTACAAGGATTTCTCAGCGATGCTCCTTGTTGAAGGTGGAAAATATGGGAAAATAATGGTTTAATGGGGAAATAAATAAATTCAATACAAATACTTGCGCCCTTTTATGTGCGATTTAAAGACGCGAGCGTTCGAATGTTGAATTTTTATCCCAAGAGAACAAAAATCTTGTAGGTTAAATTTACATCCGTTGTAGGTAAATTCACGTTCATGGAATGTTCAATGGACCTCCAAATGTCCAGACGTTGAATAGACTTCTATTGAACGTTCTTTGAACTTTCATGTAGGAATTTCGTAATCATTGTTTAGGAGTTTTTACTGGTTTTGTGTACCTCAAAAATATGAAAAGATTCTAAAAAAAGGAGTGCACTTTTTAGTTACCTTCTAGTGGTAAATTTTTGCTAACGAACCATTATTTGTTGGTCACAAATGGGTCATCATACGGTTAAAATTTGACTTGAAATAAAAATTGAACATTCTGGAATTCCCAGGGTTCAATTTTTTACCCTGTTGTTCACAAAAAAATTATGTATCTTTGAAAGGTATAGTTGATCATGCCTTGCTGAAATTTTTCGTCTCACAATAAAATCTTTGATAAGTATGTTCGTAGTGTCGGTTTTCAGTTTTCAAGGCCTAACTTTCAAGGTATCGGAAAGATACCTGGCAAATAGCAAGAATTTTCCTTGTTGTATCGCCTTTGAAAATTCTCAAATCATCATATTCATGCCATCTGACTTCTTGTACTTCGTTCTTGAGGTACGATGTGCTGCTGTAAATTTAATTTTTCATTTCGGTTCGCAATTAATGATTCTGCAGAACCTCTGATTCAAAAATTCCAAGCACGTTTGGATCGACAAATGCAATCAATCTTTGTCCTCTTATTTCAGTTTTAGACCAATTTTGTCCGCGATATTCGACAATCATCACCAACAGCGTTGAAATTCTTTGAATTTCACATTTTTATTCACTTTATTGATGATTCTTGATTCAGTATTTCCACTCTCCAATTCGTATTGAATAACTTGAGAAGTGCTGTACAGGTGAATTCCAGACTGCCAGCCTCAAGCGCCGTTTCAATTATAACTTCAATTCAACTACGATGGGTAGATTGAAGTCATAATTCAAGTACCGTTCGATCCCACAGTGCAATCCAAATCTTGTTCGCCTGTGAATGCGATTTTCATAAAGGCTAAAATGATTTGTCTACGATTCTGTACGAATCCGGGCTCAATTGCATTCCACATCGTCTATCGTCCATACCCACCTACCTTAATCCTTGAATTCCAAAAAGAAAATAGCAACATTCTCTTGAAAACTCTTCATTCTGGTGTAATGTGTATGTCATAATATGAAGAGGATTGTGGGATCACATAGCAACACTTCATGCTATATATTTCAACTGGTATCAATTTTCAAATTTATTTTCCGCCCCACACAACATACAGCATTGTTGTGATTCTGATATCAGAAAGTGTTATCAAAAGGGCCTCTAACAGCACTTTTATGGGACTTCCAAGAGCCAAATTCTGATGTATTTCAGACATACGGACCAATTGTATGGTTGGACAGTATTACACGAACTCCCGGTTCGGGCAGACATAAATTTGGGGTGAACCAAATGTCATTAGAACAAGTTCAACGTGTCATGTTCCGGTACAGACCTCTTTTCGGGATCTCATTAAATATCAGAGACATGTCATAAATGAGAGCTTAGAGTGACATAAATCTCAGAAATTGTTGATGTGGGGTTTATAATTGAGAATTTATTTTTTCACATGTGGACGAGCGAGGGTCGTGGATTTGACTGTTCAAACATCATATAGATGTTCATCTCCATAAGATCTCTTGGATACTTCTCATTCGGTGAGAATTGTTTTATTCGCTCGTAGGTTCCAATACATCATCAGTCGGGGGTGTTTGATGGAAGAGCATGGGGACCGACCGACCCCGTAGGCGTCGGAGGGACAAGAGGAGGAATACGACCATTGTTAAACGTCCGGCGGCGCCAGCCACTAGCCATCACGGTTACTACCACCACTACCACCACCACCACCACCACCACCACCGTCCTCGTCGTCGTCATCATCGTCGTCATAACACCACTGCCACCGTACAGTGAAAAGCAAGAGAGCGACTACTACCACCACTATTGCAAAGTGTGCAATACGTATTATTATTCTCTACCCATATGCAGTATGTGTTGTTCTCCACTCGGTGCAACCGAAGCACGACACCCTTCTCCTCATCCTCTTATAGTAGTCTCCAACCTGCACACCATGATTCCGGGCTTTGGTTTAAATACGTCGTGCGTATGCGTGAGTGCGCGCACTCACATACTGGTGCTTTACCTTGTTCGTTATACAGCAAAATACATATACACTTGCATACAAATCACGTCTATCCACAACAGGCAGCTTCGTGACTTCAGGGTCTCTTGTTACCGGTTCGAGACAAGAACCTACTACTACCAACATCGTCCCTAGTTCTATTTACTGCTACGACTACTAGCACTACTACCGATGCAAACGTAAAAATATGTATGTCGATGTGCACGTAATGATGCGCTCCACGGAATTTCTAGACTAGTCGCTTGGAGTCGTTTGAAAAAGCAGCTTTTGAAGTTTTTTTGCACACGAGTTATCCAATGTCTCTTCTTTTTTGCTAATGAGGAAAAGTATGTAGATTTATACCTCGAATTGAAGGTTCATACATTGCAGAAGACACGCAACATGAGAAAAATGCTGTTATATCACTGGATAAAAAGTCTTGAAGACTGCTAATATTCGCTTTTCGTAACTTTTTAGAAACATGAAACGTGAGCACGTTTTTATTACGTGCTGAAGACGTTTCATTTACATTTCATTTTACGAAGGGTGGATATGTGGAAAAAATGAAGTGTTAATGTTACCGGAACTCCAGTTACTACACTGAGAGAAATTCTTCATTAAAAATTACTGGTTTTCCCATTAGACGGGGGATATACTTGACATACAGTTTGATATACTTGGCATGAGATCAGAAATCAATGAGACAAAACAGTAATTTCTCATACTACGAAGTTTGAAAATTAAAACCAGTGGAAATTCATGTTGAAAAACAGTAATTTCTTATGACCCAATGTAGAAAACAAGAACTCTCAATTGGTGAGATTGATATAAATTGGAAACCATAACATTTTCAAGAATGTTCCGTGGCTTCGGGGAAAGAAGCGAGGATCGTGATCACAAACAATCATGTTCGACGCTGGTAACGATAAAAGTTTTTTTTCTCGGTTATTATAACGCTAGGAAAAATTACTGGTATTTCCCATCAGTTTGTAATCACATGTCAAGTATATCCCTCGCTTACTGACAAAAATCAGTAATTTTTAATGATACATTTCTCTCAGTGTATATCAATAGTAACAAATTTCTGTAACCTATACCTATAACTTTTGTTAAATTGAATTCCGATGTAGGTGACAGACATTTATTGCTGTCTGTGTATTATTCGGAGTTCCGGTTTAATTTTTTCCCGTGCGTTATCGGTTCTTGATACACCTAAGAGATGTTTAGGAAATGTATTTGTGAATATATACAACCAAAAACCTATCTTTATCTTCATTCTGATGGGGGTATCCCTTTTGTGTTATCCGGTATAGATTCTGCACGTGATTTCAGTTGAATTTACAAGCTGAGTGGTAAGCAACAATGCCCATACAGCAAGGATTTCGCTTTGTCTGAAAGATTTCTACTGGATCCCCGGTGGGAAAATTTCGCTAAAAATCACCTAAATTCGCAGAGATTTTCAGTGAAGAGTTTCGCAGAGGTGTTCATGTTTTCTCATAGAGTCTCAGTGACTTGCAGAGAAAACCAGAGTTCTTTAGAAATATTCGTAAATATTCAAGAAAATTTTTAGTGGAGAAAGTTACCCAATAAGTTAGATTTTTTCAGAATTTTTCAGTTTCTTTCAGGTTTTTTCAGTGTTTTTCAGAGGTTCTCAGTGAGATTCCACCAGGGATGTCTAAAAGATCTCTTATGCAATATTTGTCACTACCTTTGAGATGTCTTTTTTTGAGAAATCTAAAAGATACCTTCGAATCTCTTTTAGATGTTTTCCAGATTCCTCAAACGAAGACATCTTGAAGACAGTGAAAACTGTTGCATGAGAAATCTTCCAAATGAAGCAAAATTTTTGTTTTATGGAATGGTCAATATTTTTATGCTTTACATCAGTACTTTATGTAGGTATCGAATATTTACAGTTAATGTGAATACGTCATATTTCAATCTATATAGTGATTGAGAAAGGGATTATTTAGATATGTAGTAGAGCAATCTGAGAATTTCCACTCCCCAAAATCATTCCAAGAACATCTTTGTATGAAAGTTCAACCAGACAATTGCACTACATAATATACACTGAAAAAATATATGGTGTTGCTAACAATAGTATAGAAATGACAACCAGAAGGTTAGGCTGTGGAACTTATATTCTCCGCCTTAATTTGGTCTGACAGCAATGTATTGTTATTATCACCGTCTTTTTTCAGTGTACGTTATTATTCAATGAATATATAATTTTATTTTGCTCACACATTTAGCAGAAAGGTAAGAGGAAGCTTTTTCGACTTTTATAATTCAAAATTATAACAAAAATTCATTCAAATCCATATTGTTTCCGCGTATTTTATATTTTTAGCACCGTCAACGTAGAAGCAGAAAACCACGGAATCATTTGAACGCGATTGTTTTATGTCCCAAGAATATACGGTCTGGAGGTGCATGTTACACATTGATAAGGAAACGGTACATAAATATACTTAAACGCACACTGCACTGCTTAACAAAAGCTAAACCACCGTGTACGATAATTTTCCTGTTCTGGCTGAGCATTGAAATTGAAGTATACATCACGTCACAATGTAAACTACGAGACCGATAGAAAGCAAATTATAAATGTGAATTGTGGATATTTTTTCAAATCACGGTTGCGGGAAGATTGAATAAATTTTACCCGGACTTTATCAAGACTAGCTTACTGCATAATCAATGAAAAAGTATCCCGTTTCACAATTCCATTGTTGGAAAAATCATTATAAAACTTCATAACATGCATGATATGATATTATTTGTACACCCAGACAGCGCAACTAGTTCCCAAACAGTTCTTAGAGAATGAATAAAAGGTTTGTTGGTAAAAGTACTAATTACCGAATTCTAATAGGATTAAATGGAAATTGTTCAAACAACGCTAAAACTTTGTTGAAGTTTACCAAATATCTATCGGAATTTGTTAAAGAGTATTTTGCTGAAGATTACAACCTTTCTTTGGCGAAAATGACTGCAATTCTATAACTTGTACAAGGCTCTTGAGAAGAGAAAAAGATTAAATAGCAATTCTTTATCACAGATATCCACGGAAAATTTACTGAAGAAATTTTGTATTTAAAGTTAATAACTTCTTCAATCGAAATCATGTGACTATAAATAATGAAAACCAATTATCCTACACTCAGGAAACGTTTATTCCAACTAGGAGTGCACACGAGATTATTGTCGAAACTGAAAAATAATCGATTATGGTAATTCTTACGAGTTTCAATGAAATATTTACCGCACGGATTCCGGACTTCGAAAATAATGAAACGAAATAATTAATCACTTTTATCTAGTGGACAAAATAAACCAAGACGTGCTTTCAGTCTCGTTTGTCAGTCCCGGTGCAATGCTTGATAAATATTTGGATATATGCACGCAAGGAACCCCCCGAGTCAAAAATTTTGAACGGTTTTCTTCCTCATATTTCATTCTTAGACTAATTTTGTCCGTATTATTGAACAATCAGGACAAAATCAGTGTAAAAACGGAATATGAGGCCAAAAACCGTCCAAATTTGTCGACTCGGGCCGTGAAATATTGAATCACCTGGGCTTTCGTGAATTTTTAACTCGCAATTGACATGAGACAAAATCAACCGATTGATGATTTCCGATAATCAAACTGCTTGGTTTTTTTACCTCCAACTTCACGGTGAAATAATATCACCGAGAGACGAGATTGATATTCTCCGATGTTGTGATGTTTTTTCACGCAGTCGAGATAAAAACTCATCTAATCGCCAAATGAAAAATCAAGAAGGTTAGAAGATGTAATATCTCGCGAGTTCTCTGCATGTGAATTCTCAAATTGAATACAAAATTCTTCATGACGTATCATATTTCCATATTCATTTTAATAATAAATCTCAGATTTAATGTTAGGGCCAATATAATCCCAAATATCTCGATTTCTAAATATCTCCACTCTTGAACGTCTCTATTCTTAAATAAGTGTATTCCTGAATATGATTAATCGTAAACATTTCCGTTCCTGAATATCTTTATTCTTCCATATTACTACTCCTTGACATCTCTATGCTTAATATATACAGGAAACAAAAGGAATCTGCATTGAAAAGCATGCGTTTTCTTTGTTCTCGATATATATCAAGCATAGAGATGCCAAGTAGTGATTTGTAAGAATGAAGATATTTGGGAAGAGAGATGTTTCCGATTACTCATATTTAGAAATAGATTTATTTGCGAATAGAAATTGTTAGGAATAGAAATATTCGAGAATACAGATATTTCAGAATAGAGATGTTTAAGAGTGAAGAGGTTGAGAAATTGAGATATTTAGGATTATGAATATTTGAGAATACAGATATTTAGACATAGACTTAGATTCTGCCAATATTAGTGATGAAATTTCATAATCCCCTATTGAAATGTAATCATTATTTATGAAATTTCTCGAAAATTGTTATCAAAATGAGAAAAGCAATCATTAACATTAAAAATTATATTATCGAATTCACCCTAACTTGTATATAAAATGGGACCTACATTGAGCCAAAGTGGGGTCAAAATAGACACATCCTGGGGCTGTTCGATAAATTGTTCATGCAAAAGACTTGATACTTTTTCCAAGTGTATCTGAATTTTCTTCGCAGAATCACAATCTTCCCCCCCCCCCCCCCATTTGTGTCGTTTGATACGAAACTTTAATTACATTTAATAAATCATCTCTTATGAAGGATAGAAATGATAAATATCGATTATTTTTCAAGTTTATGATGCGGATCTCGTGTGCAGCCCTAGTTCCAGCGGATTGAAGTTTTGGTTTAAATGGATGCAAAAAAACTTCTTAGGATGAATAAGATTTATTTGTCTGTACAAAATTGTGAATTTTCGTGGACTAAATTTTGTTGATTCTACTCTGAAATCTTATTTCAGTCAACTATGAAGGTTCTTTGCGTTCATTTCAACCAAAATTTCGTTGCGCTGGAACAAATTGTGTTCTGAACCGAAAATAAAACTGAATTCTGGTATATGAATTGAATAATAATCGATATTCTCAGTTTAGTAATTGTATTCTTGGATATACTGCACATTTTGAGACAGCAACTGAGAAAATTGATACAATACAAATGATTTATATTAAATTTAGTTCAATAAACGATTTAGACTTCTCGAGTAGAAAACTTCCAACAATTATGTACAATGTATGTATATTTCGACATGAGTTATATACAAACTATAATAAATTATATATAAATTATGTGCAAAAATTTTCAGAATTGTATGTAATTTATACAATAACTTATACATCGACTATATTGAATAATATAAAAATTGTATATAATTTTGTAATATTTCTCGACATCAGTCTACACTGTATCACCCTGTTGTAATGTATTCGTACTCAAATACAAAATAATAATAAATCTTCAAGTTGTTTATGCGCATACATACGTAAACTGGACATCTACATGTGTACCGCGTATATCTCAACATTTACGTATTATATTAGTTTGATATCATAACATTATGCATTGCAGTGGGATGAATTGGTATAATGAGTAACAATCTCTTCTACTTATAATGGATACAGTTTGGTTGCTGAACAGTCTCCTTTAGAATAAATTCATAATCAATTTTTTACATCGTGTTGAAAAATAAAATAGGAATACTTTGATACCATGAGACTGAAAAATGTCTGTTCCCAATGAATTTTCACTGTCCATGTACAAAAAAGGTACTGGAATTGCACTGAAAAAAATCATTTTGTTTGATTGTGATGAACAATGGAGTTGTGTTATTCCAAACAATTTTTTGTTGTTTCAAACGTCGTGATTAACCATTTTCCTTATTTTTTTTATCTTTATGGTGGGGCTAGAAATTGAAAAATTATTTTGAATCTGAGTTTTTGGGATTAGAAGATGGAAAAAAAAATTTCAATTCCAGTGCTAATCCAATTATCTTTTAAATTGCATTATTTACAACCCTGTATATAATATATAAATTGTAAATAATCTCAAAATTTGTCCATATGGGCAACTTTCAATCGATATTTTCAATATATTTTTGTTTTGTAAAAAAGCAATCAATCTTTTCAGAATCGCTATCACACATGAAATATCATATACATAGTAAGACGCAATAAAATGTTCATCTTCAATACTGGTACACTGCAGTCTCGAAAAATGACAAATTTCTAAATGTTATTTTCTATTTGAGTGATGAGATCTTTTGATGGTATCGACGTATAACTTTGGGAAACATTTAGAGCATTGAAAAGCATAATTATAAGGTTTTCATATTTTTCCCCCCATTTTTACCCCATGAATGACCCATGCATGTACGTAATGATTTGAAAAATTCATATGTTCACAAAATCTTACATTCAAATGCAATACTCGTGCAGACGTTACATGGATTTTAAAGTCACACTGGGTCTCGAAGAGTTGATACTGAGAAGACCGGGACTATTTGCCTATGACATTGCTATTTTGGGTATAATTTTCAGATATCACTCCCTGTGCATGAATTTCGTGAGAAAATTGAAAGCAAGGAATTCTTATCATCAGTGTTCCCACGCAATTTGTTGACAGATCATAATTTCTAAACGTTGTACGTCAAATATCGGTAGGCAAATAGCCTCGATCTCCCCTATTTTTGATGAAATAAATATTCCACCGAATAAAACCCTCCGCATCATATTTTTTTTTCGTTCGACAATTATCAAAGAACGAACATGAAAGTTATCTTGTGAGATTTAGAAACCACTGATATATTCCTCATGTTTTTCTAAGAGGAATCAGTTCATTTTTATCTCTTCGAATGTCGTGAACTGTGGGAATAAAAGTATTTGAATGAGGAAAGAAAAACATTTGATTATTTTATCTACGGATTATCTGCTTATGCGTTTACATACACGTTTAATACTGATTTTCAACACTCTGTGTATATATTGCTCAAGACATATCATCAGAGAGATCATGTAATCCATATCAGTTGAAAGTATTAAACAAGATTTTTGTACATTATCGTCTATATGATTAGGATAATGAATTTGTAAAGAGGGGGTTATTTTTGAAGATAGGCTATCTCCCCTAGTAAAAATGATTTATATATGGTCGATATATAAATCATATGTAGTTCATTTATCTGGAAATTATATACGGCCATATATGTCGCGTTGGAAGAATTCGATAGAACTATAAAGGAATTTTCGTCAGAATATGGTGTCATACAAACTTTCTTGAAAATTAAAATTCATGTCACTCAATTCGATTCGATCAGTGAAAATTCCATCAAGTTTGTATAGAACCAAATCCTGACAGGCATTCCATTGCGATTCATCATGTTTGATACCTATGCTTGGTTCAAACCATTTTTTGCTCAAAAAACCAATATTGATTTTTTCCACAATTCATCGCTTTCATATTATTTTCCTCATTTTTTGTGCATGTGCTCTCTTTTTCGCAAAGAAACTCTTATGATCTGTATTTATGGTAGTTTTAGGATCACTTTGCACTGTGGAAAATGGAAATGCACGGGGAAAACTCTTTATTCTCATAATTATACTGCCGAGTTTTTGTAACAATTTGAAGTATGGGAGTACATGTATCGTTGAGAAAACTAAACGGATATTTGTGATGACGAAACAGATAGTCATTATAACGATCTTTTCCTTCGCAATAACGATTTAATATTGCCAGCTCAGCTTAAAGAATACAATTATATACCCAGATAGCGCCAAGGGTTCTGAAAGAATTCGAAAAGAATTTTCCCAGAATACCAAAAGTGATCGAAAGAACACTTATGGAGATTGTATACAGCTCGCAGATCTCCGAAGAATCTAACTCTTTCCGGATTTCTTTTTCGATCGAATGGTAATGCTTTTCCAAGTCATTGCAGAATTCTGCAACAATGTTTTAAAAATTACCAAAAGAACTTCAAACACAGAGCATAGAAGACATTGGCTTTTCTTTACAAAATTTTCAATAAAAATGTTCATTACTGATTTTTGAATATTGAATAAATTAATTTACCATTTTTCTAGAGATGCGTTTTAGTTTGTCATGCTCGATTTCAAATATGTTATGATTTTCAATGATCTTGGCAAATTGAATATTCTAAATATTGAATCCAATTAAATGAAGTATTAATGTTATTGAATAAAGTTGAAGGTTATTGTTCTTTTTACTGTTCCTTTTCAAGGAATTTGAAGTATTGTTATACCGATGTTTATCATTTCTGTGTCTCAAAGTAATATAAAACTAATTGATACAACATAAATTGTTTAAAATACATATTCAAATACCTTTAGATTTTCAGCTTTAGATCAGAAGTGAGATTTTTCACTACAGTAAGGCACTGTCTGTTTTGTATGTGAATGGTCTAATTTGTTCATTAGTGAGAATTGAATTTTATAGTTATAAAAAAATCCCTACAACTTTGAAAATCAAAAATTTCTTCTTCAGATTGAAGAAACTAAATTCAATACCAAAACCCAGATTTACACCAAAAAAACCTGGTTTTTTACAACCCTTTATATTACTACATATTAATTCCAATAATACTCATATAAACTTCAATTATTATGTATGAACACCATATAATCCATTTTTACTATGCAAGGATCAAGCGTGATCCACATATGGGATATATAACGCTATATATGAAATGTATATGGCCATATGCATCTGTGTAATCATATACATGCCATATATGCGCCATGTATAATCCATTTTTACCAGCATATTCGCAATCTGTTGGATGAATCATTCTCATAAAATTTCAAGTGAATAAAAAATGAAAACTAATGGCAGATACAACACGTTCCCTTCAATACTCCTCGAGATTTGATGCACAAACGTCGAGTTTCACCTCAAAAATGGGAACAGCACTCCAGCACATGTGAGCTATATTCTGTGAAGTTTAGGAAATTCATGTTACGTGTGTATATCATGTGCAAGAGAGTTGTTGTTGGAGAGTTACTCTCGATATATCCATGGAATATCCCAATGTGTATTACACATCTGCGAAACATTCATGAAGTACCGTAAAAGCAGCCATTTGGTTACCTTTGGGGAATTCTATGAACGTCTGCTGGACATATGTGCAATTATATGGACATGTGTGCAATAATAGAACAGACTTTCATAGGATATCAAAAGCATATCTGTCTGACGCGCAAGCTGCTTCTTAATGCATTTATATATTGTTTTTCCTTTTTTTCAACAACTGCTGTAATCGTCGTTGTGAGGCATTAGAAGGAAACCTACGCCAACCTGAACACTCTGTTTACAACTTTTCAGTGTTTTTAATCAAAAACTATCTTTGAACTCATGAAAACAATCTCGTATATTCACACACTTGCATAGAAAGAAGTTAATGGTAAGAATTGGTGGAAAGATTTTATTTCATTATATACATTTTATTATGATTGAATATGAGTGAAATATAAAATATATTGAATTATGTATAAATTATGTATTATTTGAACAGTTTTTCACTCCGGCTGTAATAGGGTGCGATAGTGAAATGAGTTAGGTTTTGAAGTTGAGGATTTTCCCAATCATACCTATTGTGATGAAAACGACACACTCACAATTCTTTCACAATTGTTTTTTGAATAATAACTCATTTGATCATTCGTTGATTGCAAGAAAATCTATTGTTGTGGCTCAATTCTTTGTGTATTTTCATCTTTTCGTAAGATTAGGTGAGAATATTGTAATAAAGTAAATTGTTATTGGGAGAAAGCGATGAGAACAAATATGATTACGTGTCAGGTGACTGATGAGGTCAATTCTTCCTGTCAAGTCTCACTAAAAAGTAAAACTGATCGATTCTTCAGTACTCTTCATTCTAATTTGACTCCATCTACACTTTTTCCAAGCGATTGCTCAATGTTTGCATCAACGGTCATTAACCTATTTCTTATTATTTTCTCTTTATCTTACTCGAGGTCGAAACCTTAATATACCACTGATCTGTATAATGAGTCATCTTCTTATAACTTCGCAATCCTTTCGAGGAATTATTTTACCCTCATTCGCACACCTGCGAATGGATAATGAAAGTATTCATCACGAATTGAACTTTTCTTCTATTATGATGAACAAGGAGGATTGAATTAATCACTACGTTTAACAACTCTAGATAATGACAGTATTACAGGGACATTAGATTATTCTTCTCAGTTTGACACTGAGAGAAAGAGTTGTAAAATTTACATGTCATACTCCGAGCCACCAAAAGTTCAGTCAATTTTACCGCGAAGAATGTGAGATATACATCAGCAGTGTTATATCTCATATTCAATATTGCAACATCTACCATGATGGTGGTAATTTGAGGTATATTTAGAAGTCGACTATATATTTACCTAACAAGATGTCAATTTTACAACTGTGTACGGTAACGTGATTTATTATTACACTGTAAATTTAGAAAAACAGAATTTATAATAAAATATTGGATTTAATGATATAATTTCTTACGTGGAGAATTTTATTTCGAGTGTTATGAATTCTTCTTAATTTTAATAGCATATTTGTGAAATTTGACAAATGCTTATTACATTGGGGTAAGAAATTATGAAGTTTCATCTCTAATATTAAACCTGAGAATTATTATTCCAAGCAGAACAATGATATTTTAAATATTACTGAATTTTGTACTAAAGTGACAGTCAATGATGGGTACGTTACTCGATACTGATTGTATATAAAATATATAAGAGAATGTATGGTTTGTACGCAAATTAAATATTCATTATATATAATGAGTAACGGTAACGAGCCAAGATTTCGTTTTTTAGTACAATCTCCAGAATTGCCATTGGTGATTCCGATTAAATATCGTTTGCCATAGGTTGATGCATCGGAGAATTGTACTGAATCGACACTCTGTAACGAGCAACGTACCCATCACTGGACATAGTATAATTTTTATAACACAGGACAGTGAAAATTCATGCTTCAAAATATAGTTTATTAGGCGCCATTTCACAAAAAGTATGAATTTTTACTACTTTATTTCGTACAAAGTATCCTGTCACTTTACTACGAAATGTGGTTATATTTCAAACCTCATGTTTCTCCGTGTGAATTTGACATGGAAATGTGATGTTTTATAGAGAATTTCGTTTTAAATTTAAGAATTTTTCTAACATTGAGCATTATAACATTATTACTTTTGCACAGTTGATATCAAAGCAGAAATCCACGAAGAAAAAACATTTGCTGACCCAGGCAATCGAGGTATTATATGAGGCATAGCAAATCTTTTTGCTAACCTAGCTAAAAATTCGCCGCCACAGCAAACCGAGTTACTGTGAGAGCAACATAATTAATTGAAGCAGCAAGACTTTTTTGTGACAGCGGCTAAAACATCACTGTCGTAGCTAATAAGATTATTGTGATAGCAAATAGTTTTTTTTACAGTGAAAAATTTGCTATACTTTTGCGGAATCAAATTGCGCTGTTACAGCGAATGTCTTTTTTCCCCACAATACAACTAGAATAGTGCTTGAAACACTATTCCACAATCTTCTGTAGAATCTTTGGACTCAACGTATTATGCATAACCCATAAACCGTCTCAATTTACAAACAAATTTCGGAAGTCACTCGCGGCAATCTAGTAATTTACACTGTGAGGAGAAAAGAAGAAATCTCTTCCTTGGGAATAAATTAACTGGCGTAAATACACAATTTTAAGAATTCGGAGGATGTATGTATGTAATTATCTTATACCAAAGAATATAGTGTCGAAGTGTTTCTCAGGACGATGAAGAGATTGTATGAAAAACTTAATTCCCAACGATTTATTTTCTCTTTTTATGAAACACTAAGTAAATCTAAAGTGAATATATAAACGACGTGGACCGGTTTTTTCGTTAAAAAAACACAGGTGAGCACTTACGTGAGATTGAAAAATGTTCGTACAGACCGTCAAGCCTTCCGCATGATAATCTGAGTTGTATTACAAATTGTACAACTTGATGAATAGAGGAAGAATTTCGCAAAGTTATTTATTCTCAAGTCGATAAACTCGAATTCAAAACAAAAGATATATGGAACTTAATTGAGGAAGGCAGTACTGTTCTCGATTCATAGGAGTTTCAAGTTTTTTTTAGAGTTCCCTTGCATATGTTGTCCCCTTGACTTCCTTCTCCCTCCATTTGGCCCTTCTATAAAGCCTTTGATCGGGTTTTCCCGTCACATGTGTCCCAACATTTGGCAAATATGTCCAGGAAAACCCGTACAGATCTGTTCACCATACCTTTCACAAATGTTTGAGAAATGTTACTATCCTACACCCTCAAAATGTTGTACACACTGAGGTGATCATAAAAAAATTCCCATATGGCTTCTATACGTAGGGGAAAGTCTGACACAAAAGGGGATGCGAAGTCGTCTGTATGCTTATGAGGCTTTTAACAGATAACAATTACATTTTTTCAAAAGTCGAAGTGTCTTGAAATATAGTATAAATTAATCATTTATGGATACCAAATTCTTTTTAATATTATTATGATTTCCTTAGTTGTGTTTGACTTCATCTTGCATTCCAATCGTCAATGCACTGCTTACAATAACGTTCGCTTTGAAGCTGCATTATTATTTTATCATTCTGTATACACTGCGAAAACAAATGGCACTTTCAAAAGTGCCAAGGAAATTTCAGCAGGTTTTCACACAAACTTCCTTTGGGAATTATCGGAAAAGAGTTTTTAAATATCCAAAAAGTTCGAAAATTGTTTTTCCCAAAACAAGGTTGTGAATTCCCAAGCATTTTTGTTTGGAATTCAACAACTTTTCTTTTACAGTGATAGAAAAGTTAGGAAAGATTAATGAATATTTCAGAGAAAGAGGATGATTTAAATAATGGTAGTATGGAAATATTTCTACGGAAAAAGAATAATTTGCTATGGTAACTGGGAATTAGCTGTAATAGCTAATCAGCGTATCTGATATTTCGATAGCTAAAAAATATTGCTGCAACAGCTAAATTTCAGTTGTCGCAGCTGAAAAATACTCTGCCAATTTATAGGTGAAGTAAATATGCTCAAAGTTCCATGGCATTCGAATGATATGAACATAGGGGAGGCATGCTTTAGAAATAATGTGAATCGCAAAAAAAAATTTTCCACAATTTTCAACCGATTGGGATGAAACTGATATGGGACGACTATTGGATTATAACTAGAGCGTAGTATAAGTTTTATTGCAATCGGAGCAGAGATATGCGCGTCCGCAAAAATGATAAGTCTTTGCCACATTCGCTGTTATCCATCAAGTTCTTGTGCACGCATCGAGTTGGAACGAATATGGGACCACCGTCAACCTTGCCTACAACTGTGATGAAAATTTCATAACGATTGGATAATTCAAACGGAAAATATGCGCATTCGTATAAATGTTGACATACAGAAGCCAGACAGATAGACAGACAGGCAGACATCGGACACGAAACCAAAATTCTTCTCCAAGTTCTGAGGAATCATTTGGTGTAAGAAATTGTGATTTTGAAGAAAAAAAATGTTCGGGTCTCCGAAACGATCACTAAGCTTTGTGATCGTTTCGAAGGAGCGACAAATTTCTTAGACCAAAATGTTTTGTCCGAACTGGGGGAAAAATTTTGGTTCCGTATCTGCTTGTCGTGTAAGAGTTATGTCCGTTAACAAACTGCGAACGCGCATATCTCCCGTTTCACTTATCCGATTCCGATGAAATTTATACCAGAGTCATAGAGTGAGGCAGTAGTGGTCCCCTGAAAGTTTTAATCCAATTGATCCAGAGCATCCAGGTGAAGAAGGACGAATGTGATGAAAAAGTGTGATTTTTGCGAACGCGCGTATCTCATCTCCTGCTTCTTCGATTCCCATGAAACTTTTGGTATGTTTCTGTGATGGTCCTATGATGGTGTCATGTGTGTTTTAGTTAAATCAATTGAAAGGGGGAAACCATTTCTTCTTCCAGAATCAATATTTTTAGGGATTTTTTACGTTATATTGTAATCATCCGAACATCATGGAACTTTGCTCAAATGTTATTACCGAAGAGATGGAAGTTCCGTATGAATTTTTGGTAAATCGGTTCGGAGGATCAGAGATAGGGTGGATCGATGTGGCGATGTTTTTTTGTTTTTTTTTGTAGGTCCATGTTGCAAACTCGCATATCTCATCTTCTATTTATGCGATCCTAATGAAATTTATACCACGTTTAAACGACAAATCTGAGATGGTCCTGTATGAGTTTCAGGGTTTGAACAAACTAACCCAGCCCAGTTTCACCCACCGGGTTTTTTTTTGGAAAAAGCCCTCTCGAAATAACCCCAAAAAACCTTGAAGAAAGGGAAAAAGGTATCGAAGAAGCTGTTATTTTTAATTACAATGAATTATTCAAAATTTACCTCTATAATTATGGACATAAGGAATTACTTCTGGAAGAAGCAAATGCGAGTGAAGTAAAATCCAAAGGATAACTAAGTATAAGTACTGAATCGTAGTGGAATAAAACGCATTTCCAATTAATCTTATAGTTCATAAATAGAATATAATTAATGTTTAGTATCAAAATATTTCGAGATCTTTTAAAGAACAATATTCAATTGAAATGTAAAGTATGATTGTAGAGTTTTAATTACGTACTCCACTTGTTATATTAAATGTACGTGATATGAACCACAACGTATCCCATATGACATACTCGAAATTCTTTTTCAAAAATGTGAATTGAATTCTTGTTCAACTCTGTTCAAACTGATGAATTCATCAAGAACTCCGATAGTACGAACTCTATTTTACTTACATTAACGAGTTCTTTGAGAGCAATGAAAGGATATAAAAATCAATTCAGAAGAATTCGTTGATATTAGTGGAATACAACATTTTCAGAATTCTTCATGAATTCTTAACTTCGAAATGAGTACCACAAGAATTCTATTCATATTCTTGAGAAAGAATTCTCCGAATTCTCAAATCAACAAAGCTATAAGATCAATCAAAACTAACAAAAACATAAATCTAATAATAATAACCAAAATGCCAAATTATAAAAAACACATAAACCCCAAAAAACCTAGAAGAGCCCCGAAAATCCACTTAATTGTAAACAAAAACCGACCTGGATCAGGTTTTTTCAAAAAACCCTGATGAGTTTCAGCTAAATCGGTTGAGAAGTTATAAAAATTTTATTCTTTCGAAATCGATGATTCGAGCGATTCTCCGAGGCCCTTGTTTTCTTATGTTCCAATGAAATTGTCATGTAACTACGTTCAAATGTGAATACCGAAGAAGTAAACGTCTTATGATGAGAGTCATAATGGTCTTATATGAGGTTTGGATGCATCGGTTCAGAGATGAGTTGACGGGAGGAAAAAATTCTTCCTGAGTTTTGTTCTGACACAATCGAGGAAGTCATGTGCTAATCAGGAGGGTTTGTTCTGCGTTTTCAAGCCAAAAAACTTATAATAAAAAAGTTCTTAATTGCGGTCCAAATTTACACAAAAATTCATCGAAAAATTTCAATTTTTGATTATGAGAGCAATCATTGTAAAACCACGATAACCATACAAGATTTTGGTTTGTCGTTTAATATAGCATATATTTTGATCACTCCCTACAACACCCTTCATATCTTTGAATCAAATAAATGACGTTCGATTCAACAAACTCCTGTTCTTCATTATGTACAATTATAGTTACATTTATTATTTCTCATAAAAATTACTCATGTGGAATTTATAGTTTTCATCTCAGAAGTAACGTATAATTGTTCTATACTGCACGAACTTAATACGAGACATTGAATACAATGAATTATTCTGCTCCATTAAATTCTCAATCGCACATACGTTCCCGTAAGTAAATCTGTAACCATGATAGGAACTGAAGCGAAATAATTTGTTACGACGAAGAAGATGATTGAGAAGTCCACTTCATATGACCATTTTCATTTGTTCAGAGGGAGAGAGAGAGAGAGAGAGAGAGAGAGAGAGAGAGAATTCATTATTTGATAAAATTTTTGAATCCAATATCTAAAATTTAAGTTCCATTTCTAAAATTTATAGCTCAACTCAAATCGAATATTCTACAAATATTTCATTCGAGAGTCGTTCTCTTTCATTTATCTTGATTCAATTTGTTCATAAAAAGAAATGGTGTTTTCCATAGAGGGATGCTCGAGTTATTATCATTAGGCTTACAGGAAATCATTTCTGAAATATCGAGTCAACTGTTGTTATTGGATTTTTCTATATATTCCCCTGAAATTCATGATTCTCTCCGTAAAAGCTCTGAATGATTCTCAAGGGTTCTGAAAAATTATAGGAATATAGGAAGGTTTCTAGATATTTACGCAAAATCCATTTGATTCATAAGACACGAAAAATTAAAAAAAAAAAAATCATTCTCGCGGCTTTTGTTCATTGTGCAATTTTGTGTTTTTTTCGTTATGCAGTTTCTGTACACCTGTGTCCTAGATCTGTCAATAGTTCTAAAGAACCGGTCTAAATAGTTTCATTTATATTCTCATCATCGGTGCCTTTGATGATTCATTTGTTTTTATTACTCGTTGCGGTTGCGCTACTTTTCCTCACCTGCATTACAAAGATTTCCATATATCATACACTTTGAAATGAAAGTTTAGTGGGATCATATTTTCCCCGAATCCAAATTTTAAAGCAGTTGTATCGCTAATTTCTTGTGAAAGATGAAATTTTTCATACCATCAAGTGTTGAAGGTATTTGAAACTATAATTAAAATATACTACGAATCTCTACAATATATGTTGAATATAACTACAAATATCTTGAAAAATTGAGTGCCACTATTTGATAGAACAATCTATAAAATTGTGCACAACTTCAACTCTCCAATTGCGGTTACGGATGGGTGATCTGGGATCTTAAATGTTCGATCCGATTTTTTCCATAGATCGTAGGAAAAAAATCGATTTCCAATAATGGATTTACATTGAAAATGTGAAAAATGCAACTTCTAATATGTTACATTTTATGTTCAGATCATTAGAGATAGGAACTTTCTGCTTTTTTGAAGAGCGATTTATACTTGCAAAAATCAGTAATTTTTGCTCCAGTTATGCTCTTTGTTTTTCAAAATTCTGCTCATATTTGCTGCTAAAATTATTTATTCATATTTCCTTATTGATTATCAAAATGCTTTTCCTAATAATTTTGAATCAGACATGTGAGTCAATGTGATGCAAAATACCCATAAATAATGAATTTTCAGTTTTCAAACATACGTGATTCAGAGTTTAGTCACTGAAATTTGAAGTTTCATCATTTTAGTAAATTTGTAAGATGATATTCTGAAACTAAAATTCACTCTGTTTGTGCTAGTGACACTTTTCTAAAATTTCCAGGAAACTAAAAGAATGAACTCAAACATAAATTATCACTCATCTCCACCGCTATATCCCTCACGGATAATTAGACATCAGATTAAATGCGAATTTTTATTTTTATTTCTTTTTATTCTCATTCAATACTTGATAATTCATCTTTTATTGGATATATGTATATTATATGATCCCATACAATCATAATCATATAAAATATTCGATAGTTGAGTTCATTGGGTGCACCCAAAGGTCCCCCAAATCGCTCCAAGTGTTTAGGATTTGTTGTTTTCAGTGATAAAAACAAATCGATTGTTTTGCAGTGGGAAATTTTGAATTCATAGACGTTAATTGATTTTGTTTTTGAGTACTCGGGAAGAGTTCCAGTTCAATGTATTACTGCACTATTTTTGTAATACTCCACTGATCCTGAGAAAAATTTGAATCAAAGTTAAAACAAAGGTCTTCATATTAAATTGAATCAATGATCTTTGATTAATTCATTTATCATGGTGCAAAGTCCAAATTTCAAGGAAGATTTTTTTTCAATTTTGGAAACAAAATTTTTCAACAAAATTTAAGGAGAAAAATTTTGTTCAATAAAGTTTTGGGAAAAAAATTTGTTGAGAATTCGAAATTCACGATTTTTTAAATGATTATGCAGCAAATATGTTGAAATTCTCTTATGCTGCTCCGAGTAGGAAATTATGCTCCATTATGCTTGCGAATTTCAAGCTACTTCAATTAAATAGTCCAGAATATTAAGCTTGAATCGCATTATCTGAATTTATGCTTTTATGCTCCTGGCATAAATTTTCTATCTCTGCAGATCATCCACATGGTTTTTTTGAATAAATGAAACAAAAAATCATGGTTACCATAGTAATACTACCCCCATTTGTTCCAGGAACAATGTAAATGTAACATTGGTACCAATGTAAGTATCATCCCAATTACATTTATGTGAGTGGTTCGTCAAATTAACAATAACCAATGCAAAATTCACATGGAATTTATGAACGTGTTCCATTCATACTATTTTCCAATTAAAAAACAAGCTATTCTGCTACCTTCGTACAGTCGATTCACTGAAGTTGTTTAGATGTTAATTCATGAAACAAAAATAGATTTTGAATTTAAACAAAGAGATATGTTTTTGATAAACAGATGGATAATAACAGTTGGCCCAATCTATGAGTTTTTTCATATGAAAAATTGATTTCGACTAAACTTCGTTACTCATACCATTATTGTTTATTAATAATTTTTATTTATGTCTATATTTTTATGAAAAAGTGCAATTATTGCAGAATTTTTTATGAATGCATTTAGATTATGAAATAAAAATTCTGCCAATTGGCACACGGCTTCTTCGTTCCTAACTAATCAATCATGATGAACCTTGTGGAAATATCTTCAAAAACAATGCAGATTTCTAAGGACTCTTTTCCTACATGTTTCAACCGATTGCGATGAAACTTGTATGGGACCAGTATGGGATCATAACTGGAACGTGGTATAAGTTTCATTGCAATCGGATAACAGGAAGCGAAGATCTGCGCGGTCGCAAGAATCACGATTTTTCAGAACATTTTCCCTCATCCCTCCCGTTCTTCTGTGACGATCAGATTAAAACTCATATGGGACTACTATCCATACTGCACATAACTGTGGTAAAAATTTCATAACGATCGGATAATAGAAACGGAAGATATACGCGGTCATAATTTGTGTCACATGCACACACAAACACACAAGCAAACAGACACGAAACGAAATTTGTTCTCTAAGTTCTAGGGAGTCATTTGATATATAACCCTAGCATGCATGTACCATGGGCCTCATCCTGCCAATATGGGCCCAAGACTGGGCCAGAGTGGGGCCACAGTGGGCCAGAGTTCATACACGCTGGGAAAGAGATTTGCGTTTTAGAGATGAAAAAAATTTCGGCCCCCGGAAATGATCACAAAGCTTTCCTCTAACCAGAAAGCAAAAAATAAAAAACCTTGAACATATTAATAAAACACCTCAACTTGATTGTTTTTACTCTCATTTTACTTTATTTTACTTCACTGCCTTATGTTTTTATTCTATTTCCCAATTGATGAAGAAATTCCTGACTTACGAATCGAATGGAAAATTGAAACGAGGAGATCGATTCACGCGAAAATCAAGTATACAAAAATCGATACGAAGATTTGAAAAATCGGAAGAAAAAAATTGATGCCACCCAGATCGAATCGAGATCACCCATCTCTGGTTACATCGCACGTAAATTTGAATTATGAGGGAATCACATTGCCTTCATTTTTCCATTCATTTACATGAAATTATACAATTGTGGTTGAAATTCCTCCGAAGATTTACATGAGAGCACAAACGGGAGAAAAGGGTTCTGAAATTGAAACAACCCATCCTTCGCTCTCAACAAAACAAAACCGTTCATTCGATCATTCACAGAAAATTATTCTCACTACCGTGTTCTGAATTTCCCGACAAATCACGGTATTCATTGAATTTCAAAGAAATTCTTTCAGTATTCCAAGTTCTCTCGCAATCCGTTTACATTTCATTTAAAAATGCTGTGAAAGGAGAATACAAATATTCACAGAAACTAATGTTCTATCAATGCTCAACCAACATTCTCTTTATGTTGAATCAGGATCGATAAAATATGTGATCTTACAACATAAACTAAACCTTGTTAGAAAAAATGCTTCATTTCAAATTATAAATACATCAGGACGTTATTTATGAAGGGGAAAAATAAATGCTGATAGCGAATGGTTATACGAAAAATGTATTCTTTCCGTGAGAAAGAAAACCGAACGGCTGGCGCTAGAAATCAGAATAATCAAATAAAAGCGTTACGTGAAAATTCCAGGGAATACTAATGAACCAGCGAATCCGGTTAAAAGCAGCAAGGTATGAGATTTTTAATGCCAGACACGTTACTAGCATTTACGATCACCGAGATCTCATTGACTACGCGCTAGAGACCCCCGCGTCATATAATTCCGGAGTCAATTTGCTTCCATGCATGAAAAGATATCCACAATGTATCAGAAGTGATGCGATTTATGCAAATGAGTACTTAATTTGAACACGGCCTTAGGCTGTGGAACGTATAAGGGCCTGCGACCAACGAAACAAACAAAAATAGAAGAAAATTATTCCACAAATGACAGATGGTAGATATACATCCACCAGCAACAACTCGTTCTCCTTAGAAATATGGGATTCCTAATTCAAAACCGTGTATCATTCATATACTTGTTTCCAGTATAATATGCATGGATCTGACGTTCATTTTATAAGTATACCATCGTTCGCAGTTCGCTTTATAAATATATTTCATGACATGTTAATTTTATGATGTTTGATTTTTTCAAATATCGTGACATTTTATCGAAATAGATTGAAATTGAATTTATAATGAAACGTGGGCTGAATGTAAGTACACAGAGAGATAAATGTATAATAAAAAAAGGGATATCAATAATTTCATAATGAGACTCATTATTAGGAGATTATTATATGTTGCTTCCTCCCCTGTTACAAATAATCTACAAAATCTCTTTGACGAATGGGAAAATTAATAGATTTCAAAGAAATTAAATGATATTCAATCAGAAATTTCACCATTCGCAATAGTATCCAATAGAATATTCCTACCTGGGTCGGTAGAGGGAAGCTTTGTGATCGTTTCGAGGGACCGATAAAAATGTTTTTTGTCTCCAAACTCAAAATCTTTTAGGCCAAAATGTTCCTCCAAACTCGGGGAAAATTCTTGGTTCCGTATCTGCCTGTCTGTCTGTGTGTGTGTATGTAGATTGATTTGCGAACGCGCATATTTTCCGTTCCACTCATCCGATTCTGATAACATTTATACCACAGTCGTAAAGTGAAGTGATAGTGGTCCCATAAAAGTTTTAGCCCGATTGGCCCAGAGCATTCGGGTGGAGAAGGACAAACGTGTTGAAAAATTGCGATTTTTGCGAACCCGCATATCTCCGCTTCCTATTATCCGATTGCAATGAAACTTATACCACGTTCTAGTTATGGTCCGATAGCGGTCCCATATTAGTGACATCCGAATTGGTTGGAAACTGTGGGAATTTTTGTTTTTGTAAGTCGCATCGTTCCTCAATATTTCGAAAGCATGCCTCCCCTATGTTCGTATCATCAGAATGCCATCAAACTTTGAGAATATTGAGTTTACCAGGTGTTAGTTATACGATATGAATTTCAGGCAAATTGGAATTGCAACAAAATTTGAATATTTCGTGGAAATCGTCATCATGCGGATACGCACTGTTCCTAATGAAGTTTTCACCATAATTTTGTGCGGTGTCGATAATGATCCCATATGAGTTTCAACTTGATCTTTGCAGAAAAACGAGAGAGTGGGAGGAATCATGTTATCGACAATTTTGATTTTCCAACCGTACGTATCTTCGCTTCCCGTTACCCGATTTGTAATGAAACTTACACTGCGTTCCAGTTATAGCCCCATAGGTGTCCCATGTAAGTTTCATATCAATTAGTTGAGAATTTTTTCTTTCAAGACAAGCGAGGAAGCCATGTGCCAATTAGCAGAGTATATCTAATAAATTTCATTATAAAATTATTGCTATTCCTATTTTTACTACACATTTCTCTTCTCAAATCTGAGGAGATTTATATTGATGCATGAGAGTATATACCAATATTGAGGGATCAAGTATCGGGGAAAACAATTAATACATTCAATTTATAAAACAACAATTTCCAAGCCGTTTGTTCGGCGATAATTTACCAGATGTTCGGTTCCGAAAAATTATTTTTAGTGTTGTGCATATATTTAAATCTAGTGACACGAAACGGCACGTGTGTGTCCCCTCATCCTGTCGCAACCATACGACGAATTCGAGAATAGAATAGAAAGATTCATCCTTCTTCGAACCCGCTAAAGCGGAAACTCCGACAGCGACGAGAACGATGCGATTTGTGTCTCATATGATGCACGCGTGTGTGTCTCGTTGAAGTACAGGAAAACATGTGGATAAAGGTTGCGATTCCGTTTGATGAAACATACGTTTGTTCGAAACGATAATTCATTCAATGTCATATCTATTATATATAGATGAACCGATGAACGAAGTAAAAACAGGAAGTGCAGTCAAAATTGCAGATCCAGGGAGACAATGCGGTAAGCATGTTGAGATTTGTGGATGACATAGCTATATTAGCTACGAGTGGTGCTGAGTTAGAAAATATTCTCAATACTATAAAAAACAATATTACTAGAAAACTTTTATATGAATATAAATAAGGACAAAACAAAATTTATGATTTGTACAATCAAAATAGATGCAAAGACAATTCGGCAAGTGAAAGAATTTGAATATCTAGGAAGCATAATTACAGAAAATGGTAAAAGCGGAAGAGACATAAGAGCAAGAACAGCACGAGGAAAACAGGCTTTTCACCAAAAGAAACAGTTACTATGCCCAAAGAATATCAGCTCAGCGGTAAGGAAGAAATTCTTGAAGAGTTACGTTTGGAACACAGCATTATATGGTTGCGAAACTTGAGCAATTGGAATAACTGACAAATATAGAGTTGAGGCTTTTGAAATGTGGCGTTATAGAAAGATGCTCGGAATAAAATGGATGGAGAGAGTAAAAATGAACAGGTACTTGAGAAGGTAAATGAAAAAAAGAAGTCTTTTGAGATATGTCATTGATAGATCATGATGTCATATCTATTGATATGTAATTCCTAATTGCAGGGAAAAGTCAACCACTGCAAAACAGTGCATATGCACTGCAGGAATAGGAAATATCCACCGATTCTGGCAGTGGAACGTCCCTCATTCAATTACACGGAGAAAAGTATACAGTAACGGTTACCATGAAGAACAGTAATTTCATGACGGATATTCCAAAACTGTAATCAGTACCATTCAAAGTCGGAGTGAGGGCGATAAACTGTTCAAGTCACCATAGAAACGATAGGTCAACATCGTAATGATTACGCGAGTCATCGCTCAATTCCTATTCTTAAGTCGTAATGAGAATTAGAGCGAACGGTGATCAATCCCACGTACCTTTCTCAGTGTACACACGGGGAAAAATTCTTACTGGATTCTGGAATAGCGATTTTGGAAAATCTCCTTTATTGGATCAGCAAAAAGTTTGCTGTTACAGCAAAAAACCCCTTGTTTCAGCAAAATATTGGCTTATTCGGCAAATTTTCTAGTAGTCTGTATATCTACAATGCCGAATTGCTCGATCAGGAAGCCTTTGCTGAGAGAACAAGATTTTCGTTGTGATATTAAACTTGTTGCTATCAGCAAAGTGCATTTTTTTTCTCACTCATCCCATTCATTGATCAACCATTAATTGCAAAAATAGTGAGACTTCGCCCATTCCAAGTTTGGAAATTCGAAGTGCGAACCATCCTTGCGGAATTTTCACTTTTCTTTTCTGTGAAAAGAGAAAAATAGAAGAAACACATGGCAATTTCGAAAGAATCAATAAAAAATTAAGACACTTCGTTCTATCGGTTACCGAATTGAAGGAATTTCAAAGCATTCGCGGAGAAGAAAGAAATTCGCTGTGACAACGAAATCTAATTTTGCTGGAAAAGCAAATTTCTTGGTGTGGCAGCAAACTATTTGCTACCACAGCAATCATGTTAGCTACGACAGCGATGTTTTGGTCGGGCAATAAAAAATATTTGCTCCTCCGTATTTGCAAATCTTTGTATCATTTACAGAATAGCGAACATATTTCACTAGAGAAGTAAACATTTCTCCCTGCCATAGTTAAAAAGTCGCTGTCATGGGTAATAAAATTGCTGTGGTAACAAATAGATTGCTGTCATAGCAAAAAGTACCTAGCGAAATCAGACTTTGCTGTCACAAAACATTTTTTCCCTCCGTGTCTAATCAAGTATTTAGTATAAAATTATCAGTCAGACTATTTAGTCAAAATAATCTAAGAATGGAGATCGATTCATACAATAATTCAGTGAGATTTCTTCCCAGACAGGACAACATGCCACTGGACCATTTATAGAAGGTTGATAGAACATACTGGGTGATTCAAGATTGCCGTACACTTGTCCGAGAGCAGATTCTTGATGAAATTTTGAAAAGATTTTAGTCCGGAATATTCAGATCTGATCCTTAGATCCGGAGATATGGGCATTTTTTAATTTTTTGAAAAATTCGAATACTTTTGAAGTAACATGTTTCTGACTTTTGAATCCAACACCATTCTCTAAGTCAGTTCATGGAGTATCCCTGGAAAAAAGAAATCTAATTTCACTTCCTTCGTTGTGAAGTTATAGCGATTTGAAGTTCTTGAATTCTGATTGGCTGGAATGCAAGAGAATTCAAACCGCTATAACTCCACAACGAAGGAAGCTAAATGAGATTTATTTTTCTTCCAGGGATACCCCGTGATCTGACTTACAGAATGGTGTTGGATTCAAAAGTTAGAAATATGGTACTTCTGAGGTATTTGGATTTTTCAAAAAATTGAGTAATGCTCATATCTCCCCATATAGAAATTTACAATTGGCGTTAGCATGGTGCAACGTAGATAAAGTATGGCCGAGGCTTGGCAACCAAGCATGGCGCAAACCTGGAATGATAACATCATTTTATGATTTACCAACGTGTTTTTTCAATGAAGTCCCATCATCGATGAAACAATGGTAATAAAATATACCATCATTGGCAAACAATTGGAAATTTTGTTTGTCAATGCTGCGCCAATGATCAAAGTAAAAAATATTTAACCCAAAAATATATAAAAAGTATGCGCATTTCGCAATTCCTGACATATGTTGTTTGAAGTCTTATTGTTTTCCCCTTATTTATTTGTGGACAACTCGGCGTCTTTTGTCGGTAAATTTTGCCATGAGAAGTAGACACAATGTATGTTAGCTCAGCGATACACTGTAAAAAGTCCGACTGAAAGTGGCTGCATCTTACTTTGAAATTTGACTGAAATTCAGTCTTTTCCATTGTGTCGGCATTTGTTTTTGGTGCTTACTTTCAGTAAAATAGGGCTAGTTTCGGCTGCATCTTAAAGTAAGCTGATATTCAGGATGAAAGTAAGTTTTACTTTTTACTGTGTAGGAGCCCTCTAGTGTGACTCATAGTAAAGAGCGATCGACTGGTCTTTCAAAGACTTACTTAAACCTTATATATTCTTCGTATACGCGTTCCACCATTCGCGAGAAACACTTGATTAGTAACGTAGCAAAAATATTATATAGGTTGCCAATATTGATCCATGCTATTACCAATGATCGGCGCTACATTGAAAGCTAATTTCTACCGAAACTAGGCCAAAGTTTGGGGCAGTATTGAACCACATTCCGAATGATCCTGGCGTTGAATGGAATCTATCGTTCAGTCAATGTTGGTCCAAGGATGAGCCAAGCTTGGCGCAATTGTAGCACAATAATAGGCTGACAAACGAAATCCGCCGAACACGGACATCGGTGCAACATTGTGTTCATTGTTAATCAACATTGAAGATTTATAGATTGCCAAGCCTTGTCTATCAGCATTGCGCCAAGCTATATTTTATTGTCAGCATTGGCGAAGCCCAAAAATTTTTGTATGGGTCCTCTAATGCTACTCTCTAAATCCGAAAGAGTGAAAAATCGCACGTTTCACTCCACTAAGTGTCAGAAGTGAGCCTGTCCGCTTCGAGTGGAATTTTCACTCGTTTCGAGTGACCTCTCACTCTTTTAGAGTGAAAAATTCACTCCAGCGTCGAAGTGGTTGTGAATTTCTAACCTCAAACCTTAGAATATCACTCTAAAAGAGTGGAAATTTCAGTCGAAAATTCGACGGGCTCACTTCTGACTGGCTAAAGAGTGAAATCTCACTCCACAGATTTTAGAGAGTAAGGATCAGATCTGAATATTCCGGGCCAAAACCTTCTCAGAATTTCATCAAGAATCTGCCCTCAAAAAAGTTGACGGCGATTTTGAATCAGCCAGTAAATGTTACGGGAGGTTTTCTGAACGTTCAGAAAACATGCCAGCGACACATTTTGCGTGACAGGGTTATTGGATATAGAACACATTTTCAGAATACAATATTTCCAAAGCGATTGTTGATGAGCGATTTCAGATCATGCTGTTTCAAAATTTCTTAAATTTGATATGAAATTCTTCTCCAAACATTTGCTTTTTTCCCTCCACTCGAATTCATTCGTGTAAAATTCAATTTTAATATATGAAAAAATTCAATCAATTCTCATCTTTTCTTCAACATGTGACAATCCTAATTCCACGCGAATATATAGAACAATGCTCGAAGGTTCTTCAACTTCCTTTTCCGTGAGTACAACAAATCTCGTCATAGCTTTAAACAAGAAACTGTTTCATTAGCTTTCTTGTTAAAAAAATTTTTATATACCATATGGATGCCATATGTACAGCATACATATGGAACAGACAGACATATGCAATACACAAAATTAACTCCTACGCAATTCAATTCCGAGAAACGCAAAAGAGGAAAAAGTTGCTCAACTCTTGAGGAAGAATCACCTGATGATCCAAAGATACATACGTTCAAGAGTATGGTACACACATGGGGTGTGCAATATACATGAAACTGACTCTTATAGTACGCGGTACGCGGTACATCAAAAAGCAGAAGCAGACAGAAATTAACTGGGTCTTCGTGAAAAATTAACTGATGCGTGGATAGCAAAAGGGCAAGTTCAATCATAGAACTGTCTGGTAATATTGATCAAACTCCCTCTCTTACCTTGATAATCAATCCACAAGCAGGAATGTCCTTTGAATGTACAAAGATTAGATTAATATATTTTTCAACATGTTTAATAACATATTCTAAAATTACATGACCGTTTTTTTTTAATTCTTTTTATTACAACGTCCATTTACCATTAGGTGTCATATCATATCAAATTCATATTCATGTGCATTTACGCTAGGAGAAATTTCTATCGTGAAATCAGCAATAAAGTCTCAACTATAGTTTCACGTCAAATGCAGTTGTGATAATTAACATCGCTCACAATCGAAATACACGGTGAAACTGTTTTTGATATTGAATATATAATTATGAACTACTGATCATAAATGTATGCAGCATGAACTGATAATACTAAACGGTTTTGACAATACAGCCTAGCCTCCCCTGCATGTAGCGAAATTCACACAAAATTCCTTCCAAAAGTGATTAATTTCATATTGATCAAAATTTGATTTATCAATCTACGAATCTACAATTGAATTATTGAAAGAAAAGTCACATAACACGACGAAAGGAGATGGAATTGACAGAAAAAGAAGAAAAGAATACACATATGAGGGGCAATCTGTTGCGGACGCATTCGTCAACAGCTGACTGCGTACGTCGCCGTTGTCGTCGTTGCTATTATCTCACGCATATTGAATGATTCATGAGGCTGCCACTGCCACCGCCTCCGCTTTATACTACGTGGCCTGCTTTTGTAAAAATCAAAAAGATTTTCTTAAGAGAGTGTCAGTCTGGTCTGACTGAGAACGTATATCGATATCACAGGCATAGGCTTATAACTGTCCGGCCCAAAGGCCATATATATATATATATATATATTCAAGCATTTCAAAAGGAAAGTTGAATAATGAGGTGTGGTAAGAGGTCGCACTAAATTATAAAATAAAATTACATTCAAATTGATTTGACCCACAAGAATAGAGTTATGTGATCTTTAAAACGCCATTTCACAAAATATACCCCAACCCTGAAAATTCATTTGGAATTTTGAGTACGGGAGAAGCATGAATTTTTTAGTTTTCACGTGCAAGTACCTAGTTTTTTGGCTAGCTAAACGTTACAAAATTAGTCAATGACTGAAACATTTCTACTATAGAATAGCTAAATGTTTGCTGTTACACCAAGCGTGTTGCTGATCAAACTATTCGGTATTGTGGATACACAGACTGCTAGGGAATTTCCCATACAGAAATTTACCATTAGCGCTAGCATGGCGCAACACTGAAATGATAACGTCATTTTATGATTTATCAATGTGTTTTTCCAATGGAGTCCCATCATTGGTGCAGAAATGGCAATGAAATAGACCATAATTGGCAAACAAAAGAAAAATTTGTCTATCAATGTTGCACCAATGATAAAACTGTAAAAAATAATTGACCCAGAAATATATCAAAAGTATGCGCATTTCACAATTTTCATTCTATGTTATTTGGAATCTTATTGTGTTTTTCTAATTTATCTGTAAAAAACTCTGTATTTTTTGTCGCTAAAGTTGGCCATTTCGTACAGCACCGGACATTTCTACGTTGCCTCTACGTTGCCTCCACGTGGAATTTTCGTTCATCCACGTTCTATCCACGTGGAGTTCACGGAGATGCGAAGTAGAAATCGGTGGATGTGCTGTCAGGGATGAGAAGTATACACAATATGGATCAGCGGTAGAAGTCCTCTGATGTAACCTGAATAAAGAACGATTGATTGTTCTTCCAGAGAAACACTCGATCAATAACTTAGCTAGCAATCCAGCCATCAAAAGTCAAAATTAAGGAGCATGCCAATATTGACCCATGCTATCGCCAATGATCGGCGCTACATTGAAAACTCATTTTTATCCAGGCTAGACCAAAGTTTGAGGCAACATTTCAACCATGTTTCAAATGATTCCCACTCTCAATTGAATCTATCGTTCGGTCAATGTTGGACCAAGGATGAGCCTAGCGAGCGCCAAGCCTGAAGGAATTGTGAATCAACGGTAAGCTGACAACCGAAATTCTTTAAACAACATTATATTTGTTCCCAAGCCTGGCCTGTCAACATTGCGTTAAGCTATATTTTATTGTCAGCACTCGCGGAACCTGAAAATTTTTATATGGGTTCGCTGTATTGATGAACGATTTATCAACATAACAAGAATTTTGCTGATTTAGCGAAAATAATTCTTCTCTGCGCGAGAAAACCTGCATTCCACATGGTTAATCAGTACCCCCTGGTTGAATAAATCTACCGATTCTCGCCAAATCTTATGGAATCTTGCAGAATGTTCTGACGACATCCTATTCAATCATTTTCAATGGGATTTAATCGGATAAATATATTTTTCCAATGTGATTCTGATCGAATCTTACCAAACCTGAATGAATCTCGCGCAATGTTCTGACTAAATCCCATGGAATTCATTTCACGAGGGCCATGTACTGTAGGAAAAACTTCCAAGAGAAGCTCAACATTTTTCAGTGAATCCACAATGTTGATAAAATCTGAAACAATTTTTGTCAGTTGACAAACATTTTTCGGGAAGTCACGAAAATTGTTTGTAAATTCTCAGAAAATTCGTGAATTCCCAAATAATCTGAGAATGCACAGCCCCATATGTCTTTCACCATACTTTTCTTCTTGGAAATTCACAGATATTGTTTACAGTATGGTGTATACAAGATTTCTCCTGTTCTTTTAATCCCAGCGCAAGATCTAATGCCCGAGGCACTGCTTTCCAAACAGCGAAGTAAAATTTTCAAAACAAAGTGGAAATAAATCTCGAAATAGATTTCGAATCTATGAAATTCGCAACACCATTACGTAACTTCGAATAGATTTATCATTCACAATAAAAGCAGAACAAAAGTACATACATGAATTATCTCACGAATCAGTGTGAAATTACACATTCAATTTTTCCTTCCTGTATTCCGATCTATTCATTCATCTAAAAGGATTTTCTGAAAGGCTCACAACAACCGTGATAGCATATGCAGCAATCAAACGTGAGAAACACTTGTTATAGAAATAGAATGTGATTGCATAAATGAGACATCACTTCCTCCTTAAGCGTACAGTCAAACAATACTTGGACTCGGTATTAACAAGAATTCCTTCTCAAGTTATTCTCCATGCAAGTTAATTTATTAAACCAGTCGGTGGATTAGTTTATCTAATTCGCGAACAAACTTGTATCTTGAATACATCAATGACTTACTTGATTTAGGATATACAAACGGGGATATATACGTAATGAAAAAATATATTCTCATTTGTACGGTTCGAGGGAAAAAGTTAGAAATGAAGGATTACTGGTATTATCTTTTGACACGGTTAAATGCATAAAAGGGGATAAAGAAGAGGCTTCTTCGCTTTCGCATGGTACGGCTCCTCAGTACATCGCAGCATAGTACGGTACAGCCATCGCTGGTACCAACGTGAAGAAATAAGAAGAGGGAGGAGAAGACGAAGAAGAAGAAGAAGAAGAAGAAGAAGAAGAAGAAGAACTCGTTCAAGTGCGTGAGCGTAATACACAGCTGACCGAACTCTCGACGAACGACGAACGACGAACACCTGGACGCAATAATATACTTTACCAAGCCTTTGCTAGCTAGCCGGTGTGTGTTGTTTGTTCGCTTTACTCGCGTTTTAACTCTCGCGATTCGGCCGAGTCACTTCCTTCGGTGATTCACGGACGGTGAACGCGAACGAACACCCGCTCGATGGTGGGCGCGAACTTGAAGCACAAATGAACGTGTCGGGACACAATTGGAGTCACACGTGTTACCTATTTGACTTTTGGCCAACAACAACGTAGACGATAATTAATCGTAATTTTCGTGGGCTTTTAAGCTCGGTAGAAGGTTGTATTCTTTTCTATTCTTTTTACATATTTTCAAGGCTTCGAGATAATGAGAAAATAATTCAACTGGAAGAATATAATAGGACTTCGGATTGGAAGCTTAATGTCGAAAATTCAGTAAATAATACTGTGAAAAGCTCAGTAGAAGATTATATCCCTATTTTTTTTTCTTTACATATTATTCAAGGCTCCAAGAGAATGAAAAACCTATTCAACTGGAAGAATAGAATAGGACTGCAGATCGAAAGCTTAATGTTGAAAATTTAGTGAATAACACTGCAAAATAATGTTCGCGATATTGAAAAGGGTAGGAATTAATCTTAACCCTTCAAATACACACATCCTTTCGCACCTTCGGAGTACACACAGGTGCAAATTCGCTCCACGCAACTTCCCAACCAGAAATTTACAACAGGCGCAGTACTGCACCAGTACTAGCCAAGACTGGCAGGGTACTGGCATTTGTCTGGAATGATAACGCTTTTCAGTACTGGGGATTGAGTACTGATGCCATTATTCGCGATCAGTGCAGGGCCAGTACTGCGTTAGTACCTGGCCGGTATTAAGTTCTCAGTACTGGTTTATCAGTACAGGCATATTACTGTATTTTTATGTATCCAGTACTGATCCCGTACGTGTTGACCAAGTGTTGGAGACCCAATACTGGCACTGTACTGCACCTATTGTCAACATTGGTGGGTTTACCGATTAATAACTCGGTTCCTGTTCGACCAATTTGACCGTACTTTTCTTCAATTTGAAGGAAAAACTGTGCAGATTTACGTGGCATGGAGAAAATTCACAGATATTTCTTTGGTGAAAAAACGCGAGAATAAGATCAATTTTTGACGAAAAATGAAAAGTATTAAAATTGTTGGTGCGAATTCGTACCTGTGTGTACTTAAAGGGTTAAGGATAGGAGAATAATGTATGAATTATATAAGAATCAAACCGCAATAATAGAAATAGAAGGTCAAGAAGGAGGAACACAAATTGAAAGAGGAGTGAGACGAGGATGCTCACTATCACCATTGATTTTCAATTCATATATAGAAGAATCGATGAACGAAGCGAAGGAGCAAGTGCGATTGAAATCGCAGATTCAGGGAGAAAATATAGGCATGTTGAGATTTGCGGATGACAGCTATATTAGCTACAAGTGGTGCTGAGTTAGAAAATATTCTCAACACTATGAAAAACAATATTACTAGAAAATTTTTATATGAATATACATGAGGACAAAACAAAATTTATGATTTGTACTACAGCGAAAACATCAAGAAGAACGAAAATCAAAATAGATGCAGAGACAATTCGGCAAGTAAAAGAATTGGAATATCTAGGAAGCATAATTACAGACAACGGTAAAAGCGGAAGAAATATGAGAGCAAGAATAGCACAAGAAAAACAGGCTTTCCACCAAAAGAAACAGTTATTATGCTCAAAGAATATTAGCTTAGCAGTGAGGAAGAAATTTTTAAAGAGTCACGTTTGAAGCACAGCATTATATGGTTGCGAAACCTGGACAATTGGAATAACTGACCAAAGAAGACTTCAAGCTTTTGAAATGTGTTGTTATAGAAGGATGATTAGAATAAAGTGGATAGAGGAAGTAAAAAAAGGAAGAAGTACTTGAGAAGGTCAATGAAAAAAGAAGTCTTTTGAAATATGTCGTGAAAAGAAGAAGTGATCTGATAGAACACACATGAAGGCACGATAAGATCATTCGAAACAATATTAGAAGGAAAAATGAATGGTAAAACGCGCAACGATAGACCTAGATTAAGTTATATGAAGCAAATTATACAAGACAAGGGTTGTCGTAGATATGTAGAAATTAAGCGTTTAGCGGATAATAAACAGGGTTGGAGGATTTCATCAAACCAGTCATAAGACTGATTACTTCAAAATGAACACTGCAAAAATATGGAGAGTTGTCCTTCACACCATTTGTCCCCTGATCTTGGGAGAATATATTCTGATAAAAAATAATCTTGCTGAGGTCTGAATCGTTTGTTGGTAATTTTGAATAAGGAAACCCTCACTTTTTGAAGGTCCAAAATCTTGCAGTACATCATTTAAACTATGTTTCCAGTTCCAAGGTGGAAATCGAAGACATAAACACCAACGATTTTGCTTCCTCGTTAGAGGGAAGCTTTGTGATCGTTTCAGGGAACGGGACATTTTTTTGCCTCAAAATTAAAAATCTCTTAGGCCAAAAGTCTCCTCCAAACTCAGGGGAAATTTTTGGTTTCGTGTCCACAAAATTTTTACCACAGTTACATTCAGTGTCGATAGTGATCCCATATGAGCTTCAACTCGATCCTCTCAGAAGAATAGCGGGGGTGAAGAAAAATATTACGAAAAATAGTGATTTTGCGATCACGAATATCTCCTCTCCCTGTCATACGTTTGCAATGAAACTCATCCCAGGTCCTGTTTACGATCCGATGGTGGTTCCATATGAGTTCCATCCCAATCGGTTGAAAATTGCGAAAATTCGTAGTTGTCACCAGTTTACTATCTTCTCTAGCGATCATTCCATGATCTTTTTTCTCCGTGTATTTGAGAAAATATTTTGCCTTTTGGGTGTTGAATTCTTTACAAATGGAGAAAAAGTCCATTCAATGATGGTGAAGAATTCCCCATCCATGGAAAAACTTGACTGCCACGAGTTTTTAGGGGGGAATTTTAAAAACATTTTTTACAGTGAAGAGTTTTATAAATTTCGAAACATATTATCAGGATCGAAATATGCACAATACAAGAAAGTTCATACGGGATCATACCATAGGTGAATGAATCTCAGTTTATAATTGTACTACGATGATAGATACATAAATGTTTAATGAGTTGACTACTGAATTATATCAACTCTCACAAAACAGACAAAGAAATAACGTGTCTGAGCGCCAGCAGTGATGGGTACGTTACTCTTCACATGTTACTTATTGTGTATAAAATATACATAACAATATATAGTTTGTATATAAATTATATATTTATTATATATACATCTGATATATAAAGAGTAACAGGAACGACTAACGTACCCATCACTGAGCGTAAGTAACTTTTTTCTATTTTTGTTGATTACGTTACGATTGTTGATTCAAAAGAAAATACATCAAGATTTATATCCTGATCATTAAAATTCGTTTGAAACCACATGAATATTAGATGATTGCTGAAGACGATCACTTACCATGAGTATAATTTTTTCAAGTGCATGTGTACTGAAAAATCCTTGAACACTGATGGTTCAACTTGTTAGAACGATTGTATTAATCTAATAAATAATTTATATTGATTATAAAATGACAAAAATCTAGTATATCCAACTCTTCAGGATTCTTTATCACACTCTCATTTGTTGCTTCGTTGAAAATATCTACGTATTTCAACGCATTTAACAATGAGATAAAATTGAATTCTGAGAGTCTTCTCAAATGATTATCAATGGAATGAGAAATTATATAGTGATACAAAACATTTAATCCAACCAAAATTCACTTAGAATTATTTGGAAATTTTATTGTCAATTTATTTCTCAATTCCAACAAAGTTTGAACCCGTATGGGAATATTTTGCTGAAAAGTTTCTGCAAAACCATTAAGGGTGCATGACATTAAGAGACGATACTCTAGTATTTGGAATCGAGACGATACCAAAGCCAGAGATTCGATACTCGAGGATATGGTCGATAATGGAAGTGCACGAAAGTGTGAGACTAATATTGGTATCGTTTTCATGGATTTTCATGAAAAATTTAATGAATTGGGGACAGCAATTTTGGGTTCTGTACAGCAATTTTTTATCCAGTTTCAAAGTTTTCTCATTTTTTTCAGACAAATAGCAACGGAATTGCAATAATAAAAAATTCTGACAAAACTCTGGTAAATTTTATTGTCAACTTTGTTTTTGATTATTGGAAAAAAATTAAAAAATTCTTAAACAGTTTCTCACATTTGATATTTTATTATAGAATATGAATGTACTCATAGGATTCCAAAGTTTTTCTATAATCAGAAAAATGTCGACAATCTATTTATTAGGGTTTTATCAACATTTTCTTAGAACGCAATTTTGTTCTATTTTGTCTGAAAAGGAAATGAAAAACTGTGAAAAAAGTCCGCACAGATTGTTCTGAACTTATTACATGTTTCATGAGAATTTCAGAGAATCCCAGAAGTTTACAGATTTTTGAAGAGAAAATGCGATGTTTTACAGAGATTATTCATGGTTTTGCAGAAATATTTTCGTAAGGTAAGTTCGCAATATTCAAGGAAAGGCTGAAACCAGATATATTCACTTTGAACTGCAAACACTTGTACATTACGAGATATATCCATGATTGAAATGTGTTTTTCGTGAAAATAGTAGGACATCTAATGTATCTTAGGATAAGATATGATCGATTCATTAAGACAGATGATGTATACAACATATTATCTACCAAGTAGACGTTTAGAAGTATCTTATAAATCACCACAAAAACGTTTTATGAATTGGAGCAAATCCATTTTGAATGGAGACACATGTTTTCGTGGGGTGACCCAAGGATTTACAGCTTGATCTGTGCTGACGAATTAACCCTAGGACTATCAATTTTCGGTATATTTTTTGAAAGTAAATTATGTATTTTTATATTCCGAGTATCCAGAATAGATAACAAAATTGCGAAAATAACATCACATGATATCTGCATGATATTTCACAACACGTTACCTTGATTCTCTGCTCAAACAAACTACAATACTTGAAACAACATTTATTCGACAAATCGCTTTTGCGAAGTTAAAATGTAAGAACCACGTGGAATAAAATCAACCTGCTGCTTCAATTTTGCCGACATTTATCTCTCATTCGAGAAAAGATGTTTAGTAAATTTTCATTTTAAGGAAGACTTACTAATTAGGTGATTTATACAACGTGGAGTAATAACGCAGAGGGGGAATTATGTTTTCCTGCACGATAATAGGATTATTCATCGTTACATGTTTGGAATATACAAAAGAAGTTTTCCTCTCTTCATTGGGTTATATTTTCGTATTATAACACAAGATGAATCAGGGAAAATTTCCCCGCAAAATATTTTCAAGTGTGAATTATGCAGATCATGCAAGAACGTCTTACTTGGTCGTCAGACATTTGACATTGTACAATAACAAAAAAATACAAAGCATTCAACACCTGCATGCTTCAAACAATGCAAATCATACTGTAATGAAAATTTACTCGGATACCTGTGCTTTCGTATTATAGCTTCACCCAGGTGTGTTGTGTACGTGATTATATACGGTCACACAAATGGCCAAGAGGTAAAAAGGAAGAAAGGAAAAGAAGGACTCTCGTTGCTTCTTAGTTTTCGCCTTTTGCCCTCTTCTTACTTATTGTTTGAAGCGAGCACAATCGAAGCGTGACTCACTTTAACGAGTCGAGAATTCACAGCGGGGAATATAAATGCCAAAATCAAGAACAAACAAAATTACTTGGTCTTTTTACCGAATTGATACAGTGAAAACGTTCCGATGTGGCTATTGTATGATTCGAGATAATGTAACGAATGAATGATACGATATGTGCGAATAGATGTCATTTGATTTTCAATCAGCGCATGAATGGTGAATCTAAATCAGGAGCAACATTGAACACTTCGTCAACAAACTAGATAGGCGATGTTGTATATAATTATCTGCAGATCAAGTACATTGTAAAAAATTTCTATGGAAATCTTCACACAGATGTTCGGAAGTACACGGAAAAAAGAAAACAGCAATGGTTACTGTCAATCACAAAAATACATTGAAACTCAAATTCATTCTATGCAGTACTGCGTTTCCCAGTCCTCATTACTGTCCAGTCAACGTTGAGGCATTTTATTACAATACTCATCACTGTGATCGCGCTAATCCTCATTATCCAAGCGTGTTTTCATTTGTTTTTCAGCCGATCGTTGTCATTCACAGTAACCAGTAGTGTTTTCTTTTTTCCGTGTAATTAACACATACACGTGTTAGGAATTTTCCTGTATTTTACTGGAAAATGATAGTAAAAATCCCATAAAGTTTGGGATTTTCAGTTGAATTTATGGGAAATTTCATATAAATGTACCGAAAATTGATTTCCCATCCGATGATCAGGATCTTCCGGTTGTCGCGCATAGGAAAATTCTGATTATTTTTCACAGTGTACTTCACATTATTTTAGGTAGATAATAGCAACATGCGATAGAACCCTGGTAAGTAATTATTGATTAATTTTCGGATGGAGTATTATACAGTAAACCATCTCAATAGGGCAGAATGTTGTTTTCTCCACTCTACACGGAAAGAACCGAGTACATTAATATTTAGAAAAATGACTGTCAATTTAGGGAAAAAGAGAATCGCTGAAAGATATTCGTAGTAAGACTACCATAAGTTTTCGGTAAACTCGCTACGAATATTTTTCGGCAATCCTCTTTTTCACTAAATTGACAGTTATTTTTCTGAATATTAAAAATAAACTGTTTATCATTAATGGACTCGATCTTTCCATGAATCAAAGAAAGACATTTGAGCGAGAGAGAAGTCTACATCACTATAGAGAGGGTTTAATGTAGCATTCGTTGCCTATTCTTTCGATTCATACGTGATTTGGCAAATAATGTGCTTTGATCAAGGAATCACTCGACGAATAAACTTTCGAGCAATAATTTTTTATGGATCAATAGTGTACACTGGGTGATGACCACTGATAAATTGAATTCGATGCTCTGTGTCTTTGGTGGTTCAAAAGATGTAAGTGGATAAATACGAATTCTAATGACTAGAATTTTTCATATGCCAACAATGAGAACATGAATTTCTAAGTAATAATATGAAAAATCCAAGAATTACGTTTTTCTTCATGAAAAGGGAACACTCCCTGACAACACACGGAGATTTTTTATTCAAAAACAAGAATAGAATTCTTTAAGAACTCTTTTCGAACTAATGAATTCATAAAGATCTCTAGAGGAGTTCAATGTTTGGGACATCAACGAGTTCTTTGAGAATGCTGAAATGCTGAATTGTTTTAGTACTCTCAAAGAACTCGTTAATGTCCCAAACATGGAATTCGAAATATCGTCGAATGATGCGGATAGCACAGAAAATTTCCCACATTTTTCAACCGATTGGGATGAAACTCATGTGGGAAGACTATCGGATCACAACTAAAACGAGTTATGAATTTCATCGCAGTCGGATGACAGGAAGCAAAGATATACGCGGTCGCAAAATTACAATTTTGAAAAAAGTATTCTGCAATATTTTTAAAAATGCTTTATCCAATCGATATCGAAACCGATAAGCCTCGAGTTCTCTCTGAGACGAACACATGGGCAAAAATTATTCCAATCGGTGCATTCTGAGGAGAGTTATCATGCGCCAAAGAATGAGGTGTGTACACACAGACATTTTTGAGAATCGCATTTTCTCCACGTTTTGATGCGTTTGGCAAAGGCGAATACTCTCTTCTGCATCATGAATTTCTGACCCTACCCTAGTAAAAATGATTATAGCGGTTGTTCAGTACCGTTCAAGGAGCTTGCAGTGCAGCTAGTCCCTAGAAAATGCCTTGACATGAACTATAAGATGGCTTGAATCATTTCTGCTAGGGCTATCACAATGCTTCCCTTTCTTTATATATGAGGACCATGGAAGTAAAATACAGCTGGTCAGAGAATACATAGGTGATTACTACTCATTGTACTAGGTGTCTCGAGTCGGATAGAATATATTGTAAGGGCATATTCTGCAGTCACAATGCAACAATTTCCCGTATAAAAAAAATTATTTCAAGACTTTGTTCTTGAGATATGAGAATTTTCAGATTTTTTTTCAAATCCAAATCCTTTGACAGCGTTGTATGCTACATACTTGAACTTGAAACCATTCGCTAAGTTGAAGCATGGCGAATCTCTGGGGAAAAAAATCGAACTGCCCTGTCATTTTTCAGCTCGAAGTTATAGCTATTTGCAATTTTTTAGCTTTTAGTCAATCAGAAATCTGCAACTTCAAATTGTTACACAGCTCCGAAACAAAGAATTAAAAGATAGTTTGATTTTTTTTTTCACACAGATCCGCCATTTCCCAACTCAGCGAATGGTGTCAAGTTCAAGTATGTAGTACACAACGTTTTTGAGCGATTTGAATTTGAAAAAAAATTAAAACATGCTCATATCTCAAGAACGTAATTTCAAAAAAATTATTTTCATACAGGAAATTATTGCATTTTGGCTGCAGAATATGCTTTTAAAATATAATCCACCCGACTTGGATCAGCCTGTATATTCGACGGTTAAAATAATAAATGATACGCTAAGAGCAAAAGTGACACTCAAATTGTTGTCAAGCAAAAAATGTCGGAACAATAAAAGTTCCGAGCCAAAGCGATACACTTATAATTTGGAACAAGAGAGCAACCACAGCAATCTCCGGGCAAAAACGAAACGCTGAAAAGCCCGAGCAGAAACGAACTAGCGCATAAATACAGAATTGGGTCGTGGATTGGCGAAAGTGAGTAGAAAAATAGTTCAGCATGTATGAATTTTGGGACCACTTTGACCCAGGTAAGATGAGGCCTATGCTAGACAGTGATGGATACGTTACTCGTTACTCATTGTACATAAAATATATATAATGATGTATAGTGTGTATACAAATTATCTATTTATTATATATATTTTATATTCAATGAGCAATGGTAACGAGTAACGTACCCATCACTGATGCTGGACCAGTGTTGGTCCCACTTTATACACATATCAATTCCGAAAGAAAATTTTGTTTTTGTCAACATGTTCCCAAGTAAAACCCCTAGCAGAAATTTTGGACGGGAAAATATCAAGGCCTGAGTAGGCATGCCTGATTTCGTATTTCGCTCGATTTTATGAAAATCTCACCCGGACCCTATTGTACCCCTGCGTTATAACCGTATTCAAATCCTATTAGGGAAATTAGATGAGTCCCTTGTAAGGGCCTCATAAAATTTTCCTCACTCAAGATACCCAGATTCTAACCTGATTAGGACCTTATTAAAAATAGGGAATGCCTGGACAAATTCCTACTAAAGACATGAATGTTCATAGCATGTTCTGCGAACACATTGAACGTCGAGTGTTCCGCCGCTATGAACATTCTCAGCTTGCTGTACGAATGCAGTCCCAGATAGCACAAAAGTTCTAGAAGAGCTCATGATGAATACAATGTATTCATAAAGAATTCTCTTGAAACTCTTGTGCTATCTGGGGTGCTACTATAAAGTTACCTCTCTGTTGATTTTGCTGAAACCATACAGTGTAGAAGAAAGGTGTTGTAACTAGTTCTGATGGATTGGAGCCAGTTATATCCAAATTAAATCATTGTTATTTTTCAATTGGCCGTCAGATGCCTACGATCTAGAAATAGCGCGAAGAGGGGCAGGGGGGAGGGGGATTTTTCGATGCCAGATGTGAGTGTTCGGGAGTTTGAATTCTATTCACGTTTCCAAACGTTCCAAACTGATGAAAATTGTTCATTTAAAATATAAATATGCTGATTCATTCTAATACTTATAATCTCATTATTCCTTGAGTGTAAATTTTTTTTTCATCAATTTTCCTCGATTCTAAAGTACATTTTTTCATACTTAATTGTGCGTTTATTTTGATACACGATTGCAACCTGATAAACATTACCTTGCGTTGGGTATATGTATGTTGAAAATGATGCATTTTTTATTCATTTGTCATCAATTAAAATCTATTACACACAAAACAGCGATCGGCAACAATGATTTTTGTCAGTAATAATTTTGGAGTTTATTATCATTATCTCTCGAATCAGAATTTGTTTCTTCTATATAGTTTCCATTGTTCAAATCCAGGGCTCACCCAGGTTGACAATTCCTGGATAAACGAGATAGCGAAATTTGCTCGCGGACTCGGATTTCGACCCGGGTCCAGTCCGGTTCCCACCCAGGACTCGCGTTCTCCTCCCAAGTTCTGCGCGGGATCCTTCAGGGTCCTTCAATTCCCCCGTGGGAACCGCTCAGAGTCCTATCAAGCGGGAACCTGCAACCTAAGGGACCCTGAAGGGCTCTGCGCTGGACCTGGAAGGACAAAGTTGATCCTGTCTGGGAATCCGACTGATCCCGTTCATCCAGGAGTTCTCATCTGGGCTGGAAGATAGATAATTTCCACGCATATACATCGAACAGATAGACGGACACGCACAAAACCGTCCAAAAAAAGAATTTTCTCGGCACAGGAGAAGGAAAACTAGCGACATTTGAGGATTGCAGTCAACTGGAAACCATGCAAATTCATCAGGAGTTTCCAAACTATTATGAAAATTCGTAAAAATACAGACAAACAAGAATCTATGAAGAAACCAGTAAAGTCATTGAACACAAAACAAACGATGTGGAAAATAAACGCATGAAAGCATAACAATGTTGCTTCATACACAATACAAATAATTTTTGTCTCAATACCGAAACATACTCTTTCAACGCAGTATTGTTGAATAAAACATTAATTCCTCGAAATAAATACCGTCCAGTGACCTAGGAGCATTGTTCAAAACAAAAAAAATTATTGATGTAATAATCATTTGAGATCCATCCTATCAGTGCTAAAAGAATACAATCCCAACTGCGAACATTAATCACTAAAAATGAATACAAATCTTCATTTGACTTTTCCCAAATGAAGTAATTTGATATATTTCTCTTCTGTTCAAGATGTTTATCTTTCCATCAAAGGTTGAGACGATACTTGGAAGAAATGCGTGATGTCTATTAGGAAAATAAGAGAAGTCTCAACACCTATAATTAGCGCAACGACACATGGTACTTGAAATACATGCTCTACCGCAATGGAAGTAGTCCCTTTTGCCATCTAGCCCTCTCTACTTAGTTCACAACTGTTGTACATGTCGCCCCTTTGGAATCAAATGAAAATCGGGACGACAAGATTGTCCCGCTAGGCAACGCACTCTGTGAAACTGCGCGCATCTGCAGCTGCTGTGTAGCAAAGAACACATGCAAGTTGCCGCCGCCTCCGCACACCAATGCACGTAGTATTATATTAGACTTGTACGTACACACACACACACACACACACACACACACAAGTGTCTGTATACTACACAATATACCTACGATTCTAAAACCAAGTCTCGCGTAATCATGTGTTTCCTGCCACAACGTGTTCGTTCATCGTCGTGATAGCCTGTGTAGGTACTAGGTACTACCTACTCAACTTCCATTTATATAAGTATATATGTAATTCACAGACTCGTTGTACACTCATACGAATAATTTTTTTAACTGTATAATCACGTGCGTAACATACCAATACTAATTAAAAGGATGGAACATGTCTCTTTAAATGTCTTACAGCGGTCGTACGAGTCGAAATATGAAAATTTTCCCAATAATTCCTTGATGTTTGACGTATAAACAAATTGATTCATCTTAGGGTAGTATTATTTTGTATGGAATGTATATAAATTTCATATAATTTATATATAATCTTGCGTTTCACGTGATTGATAAAAAAATGTGCATTCATGCAGATAGTTCCCTTCCAGCTTCATTCTCACGACAATTTCCTGGAGTTTTATACAAAAAAAAATAAAAAATATTCTGCACCCATTACGGGTACAACGGGGAAAGGATATCAAGCTGTTAACTGATTTTTATTGGAAAAATTGCTAGTACGGTATATTTATCCTTCAAATTATAGTTTGTATAAGAAATATATGATTTTATAAACTCAGAAATGAGCAGAGAAGAATATTGTGAACTAATCTCTATATCTTTAATTCCTGAGACATAAAAGATCAGTACAAATATGTGAGGAACAAAGAAAATATACGCTTGATACCAATTAATATTCATGAATAACAAAAATACATTTTCATTTCAAGTTATCAATCATTTCAAGGTATTTATTAACACTTTGTAAAAAGTGTACCATGTATTTTGCATTTCAAGTAGTATATTTCTACCCTTCTGCAATATTATACGTGAATTAATGATAGATTGTACATCGATGTACATCGAAGCAAAAACTCGAATAGGACGACTAATCCATGTAATACTACACACAAAACAGCAACAATTTTTCCAACATGATGAATAATAATTCGCTGATGTAGCTGAGCAATTTCAAGATATTCCCTGATCAAACGAACGAATCTACGATTGAAGTATACGAAAACCGACATTCTCTACGCTAATAATTGTTCATTTCAAGGTATGAATTTATATAACATTATTCAATACAAATACTTCACGTAACGGATGATGTGATTTTTGAACAATTAAGAATTCTTTCACATTCGTTAGGGATTCAAGTATGAAAAATAAAACGCGAAAGCATGATTCGTTCACAAATTATACACGTTGATCTTTTATATCCGAGCAAAGGACGGTTACGATCTCGAATCATTATCAACGAAACAAACTTGTTTTCCTTGCATTGGCAAGAATGTTTTTGTTGTCGTTTTTCGATTTTTGCTTTGCTTCCATTTTTTCCTTTTCTTATATTTTCTTTTTTCTTTTTTTTTTCTTCCATTTGGATTCGTTGTACGGCCATGAGAAGGAAGGCCACGATGATGGGAGTGCCTCTCGAAAATTATTCTGTGGAGTGTATCTTGGCATCCGATGATTGTACGCCAGAGGCTAGAGTGGTTTGTCTCTTTCTCCCTCTATCTATCTTTATTTTTCTTGTTGTTCGAAGTGCACGTGCGCGTTGCACGTGTTAGCTGTGGGGCGACCCTGCCGATTCCTGACTGCCTACAGTCTGTAACATCGTATCAGGGCCACGCAGTTATAGCTATACATATATTATCTATACGTATGTATATATCTTTTACTTACGTGCGGAACAGAATACGAATATATAGAGACATACATTTTTGCTTCTTTTTCATTCGCTTTCATTTATCGTCGATGAGCGAGATGACGCTAATTATTGTCAAGTACCAATGGTTTTCAGTAATGATATAAGGTCGTCATCCGAATGTTCTTGAAATGGCGATAACAATAAAATACTCGTTAAAATATTCAAATCAAGCTTGATTTGAGAAATGAATTAGAATTAGTGATCTTTCCGCACGGATCGACGTTGATTTTCCCATTTCAAATTCAGTTGAGAGTCATCATTGTAATCTAATCGCGTCAATAACCACCATAAAATTTCATGTACATTCAACATATTTCGTATTCATCACTCCGGTACAGTTATGAAACCGGAACTTGGGTGCTCTGATTATTTGCTCTCGTGTAAAAATTTACCAGTGGCGCGAGGTTGACCCAACCCTAACGAACATTGGCGGAGCCTTAGGAGCAAGCAAGATTCAGATTGATAACATTGATACAAAAATTTTTCTATAAAACCAATGTTGGTTCAAACCTGGGTCGATGCTGGTAAAAAACTTATGCCATTATTGTTCTAATATGATTTATCTTTGTATTCCAATTACCAGCACGATAATATCTGCGTTTTCAATCAATGTTAACACAATATAAATCCCCTACGCTATTCCTTGGTTGCTATGTTTGGCCAAAGTTATTGTCCATCGTTATCTAAATCGCTAAATTTTTGCCTGAAGATTTAATTCGTATTCAAGGAGGAAGTGTTGATTTTCCAAAGGATATTTTTCAACAAAATGTTGGTTGTTCGATGAAATTTTAGGACCGATCAAATAAAAAATGATCAGAGTAGAAACTATGATAGTTAGATATTCAATGTAATTGATAATGTAGGACAACAATGATTGATCGCGTTTTCAATTAGCCAAATCCTTACAAAATGACAACTAGCAACTGGAAGCTCTTTCCTTGAATGACAATGCGATGACGTTTATCCCTATTAGGAATCATTCTAGGCCCTCCTTCGCTCATTACTTGACGCTATCGAAGCAGACTGAGCGTACTCCTGGCCCTGTGAACTGTCTAATATGATTTCTACCAGAATGCGGCGTGGAATCAATGCTTACACGAAAATCTTGATATCATATCGATGTTGAATCGACGAATTATTTCTCATCGAGTATCATCACAGTTCCTGTGACTTCCAGTATGGTGATTTCATATTGTTTTGCTTGCAATCCCCTGAGGGAAATTACCGGAGTTGACAAATGACTTAGACAGAAACACTTCTTCTATTCAAGGACATTACTATTTTTCAACAGATTCAAAACGATATTGGTTTACGTGGATAAACAGTCTTTTATACCAGTATCAAGTCTACCCGAGCGAGCGTCATATCAGCACTCGCTAGGCCCTTACAAGTTCCCCGCTAGCCACTAGACTCTTTCTAGCCCTTGGCTAGATTCTCGCGAAGCCCTAGACAGTTCCATGAATGACGTTGCTGGGGATATATTGTTTGGACGAGGTTGGAATTTTTGGAGGTCTCACCATCGAATTTTTCACGGTAAATTTTTCAAATGCAGGAATAGGCAGACACAACCTAGACAGCACACAAGTCCCTTTGGAGTTCGCAGAGATTCCAGAGTAAAGAAAACCTACGGAATTCATGGAGTATTCTAAATAAACACATAGAGTATCAAAAGAGTTCTTGAAGAGTTCTTGATGAATACAAGTGGGAGTTCTCGAAATGCATGAAGTATTCGTAAAGACTACCCGTTATGACAATGAATATGAATCTTTATGGAAGTTCAGAATGTAGTTCTGCTCCGTCCGGAAGAATTTATAACGAATACCATAAACTTCGATCAACAAGGATTCAATCACAGTCTTCCTGAATTTGTAAACGTCTTGGAATAAAAGTAATATCCAAGATACAAATACTAGTATATTTTTCTCTTACAAATTGATTGAATAGGTGTACGAGATTTTGAGAGTGCTTGATAAAGTGAAGTGAATTATGCAATGTAATAATCAGTTAGTAATTCATTTCGATGCAAGAAACATATAATATGTGAAAAGAAATGACATATCATATGATTTTAAGGTTACAGTTTTGTATAAAACAAAATGATCCCATACAGCACAAGAGTTCCTGCGAAGAGCTCCCGTCATGCTAATCAATATGTATTCATTATGAATATTTTTGATTCAAAATGAACAACTTAATTTTCAGAAAGAATTCATATCGAGATTTCATGGTGAATTCTGCGGACATTCAATACGTTTTCATTTTGAATTCAAAATATTCATAATAAATGCATATTGATCAGCATAACGGGAACTATTCGAGAGGTATTCTTTAGTAAATCTTTATAAATTCAAATTGATCATTTGTGCTGGCTGGGATGTAACTCTAAAGAAGAGATGTGTGTGAAAATTCATGAATTGTTCGTGGATAATGAAGTAAATTATTTATTAATTCCAAATATGTGAATATTGACTGTCAAAATGCATTCATACAAACGATCTTCCATTTATGGAAGAACTAATCGATTGTATCGAGTGTGGAAAACCCCTTATAGGAAACGATGGACAAAACTCTATGATCTCTATCTTTTTCGATAGGAAGTTTGTAAAAAACTTGATATTTAATTACAAAGGTTTATTGCATTATGAGAGAGTTCAAAATTCCTATTTTGTGGTGTGATTTATTTGTACTCAATGAATTGAGATATAAATGCATTATGAATCCTTTTGCGCAGATTTCGTTTTCTTTCTGAACGTTCATATATTTTCATATCTACTGACATAACGGGCATACTTTTGGAATTATTTTTGGATTCAAAGCAATGATTGTGCGTAATCTTAAAGAATTCTCTCAAAAAGCGTGGCATTCAAATGGTATTCTCTAAGAACTGTTCGAGAACTAGTTGCACTGTCTAGGAATTATCTTATCTCCAATATTTTTTTCTCTTTCTTGTCGAAATGATAATAGGTTCGACTTTTAATTTCAAGTACAAGGCATTTCAGTTTTCATTACATAAATTCTAAATAGATGATGACATCTAAAAAAAAAAAACCAACAATTGATGGTTATATGAGCTTTGATCACGTAAGAATCACTTTTGCCGTATAGTATATACACAAAATGGAACGAGGCGCGAAGGAAACGATGGTTAAAAGATAAAAATCATGGCACGAAGAACCGCGTGAGGATCCGTTATTTGCGCAGCTGTTCAAACGACGATACCGCGAAAATACACCTCGTCATCCGTTTTTAAAATACCTCAAGAATAGAGAGTCTACGAGTATGCCGCGCATTTCACATACGTACCATACAAACAAGAACAACCACGTTAAATGGACAGTCAGTCATTAACGTCTTCGTCTCTGTCGTTGTCGTCATCGTCACAAGGAAACACTTCTTGACCTGTTTTCTACACTCTTGACTGTACGGTCACTGTTTGCCGTCTCGACACTTTGACGGGATCAAGTGAAAATACAGGTGAGAACTTGAAGAGTTCTTAAGAATTTTTGGGTGTTTCATTATCATGATAATTGAACACTACGAAACCTCACCACAAGGAATATACGTATTTCAAATAATGTTTAATGTCAATGTGAAAGTTTTCACTAGAATTCCTGGAAACAAAATCCATTAAAGTCAAACAGGAGGTTTCTCACAGATTTCATCAAGTAGGTGTGGTAAAATCAATTTTTTATTTACTTGATTTTACAGAATATCTGAAATTTCGAAGCTTATGTCAAAATTTATCAGGAGCACTAGACTGACCCAGCCTTGGGAGTCTTGGGAGAAAGCTTGACAAGGAATGATAACGTTGTTATTGATCGATACACGGAGAACAATTTATCATTAAATTTACTATGGGACTTTATAACCGAGGAACAGACTGAACTTACAATGAAATTTACTATGAAGAGACAATAGAAACATGATCGAATTCACTATGTTTTACAGTAAATGCCGTTGGAAAGTCAGTCTGTTCCTCGGGCACAAAAATGACATAGTAAATTTAACTACAAATTTTCCTCCGTGCAACAGCAATTAAGAAGTCTCAATTCTTACATCTGGTAGCAAAACATCACCTTCGGGTTCTGCAAGGTTGGCCGATAGCAAACTTTTGTTTTTAAACCAATATTGGTTCAAACTTGGATCAATGCTGGTACATGGAAAAAAAAGAATACCTGCATCAGCTATTCACGTAGTCAATATCACGTTAGTTGATACAACTAACAGAGTAATCGCGCTCACTAATGCGGTATTTGTCTCGACTACCAAGTAGTTGCTGCAACTACTTTTCGTAGATGGTTAAAAATCGACTACCCGAGTGGCTGCTGCAAGTATTTTTGACCGTGCATACACCTGCGCTGATGCTATTCAAGCAGAATTATCTTTGCATTATCAAAGCAGGCACGATAATATATCTCTTGTCAATCAATTCCCTATGCTTGGTGATCATGCACTGTGAATGATTCGCGATGTTAGCAAAAATTCACACCGAGTAGTGTTTTTCAATCCCACATGGTGTCATTCTTATACACGGAGAAAACAGGTGGAGTAAAATATGGCCGGACCAAACATTTGCTCACCATAATCAATCGCATTATTATTTCAACTAAACGTATCGTAATGTTGATTGAGTCGTTTAGTTCTTAAGATTGCGGGGTTCGATCTGTCCATATTTCACTATTTTTTTCGTGATTATCACTGTTCCTTTTCCTCCGAGCACCAAAGTGTAATTCTAACACCGTTTGGGGCTGTTCTGACACCGATTTTGGGGTGGACTGCTTTGGAATCCGTTTAGTGTTAATCACTGTTAATAAGTGACACCGTTTTGGATACTACTTTTTACAGTGTGTGTTTTTAAAAGATGCTCCTTCGAAACCGTGTAATTCTCTTCGTATATTGAATAATAAAATTAGTGGTTTTAGTGCATATTGGAATAATATTTGAATAATTATCTATCATTAAATTGTAGAAAATCAAGTTTATATCGCATGTTTTATAAAATGCATTATCAGAATATAATTATTTTTATATAGCGTTATAGTATAATTACATTCACGAGTCATTACCTTTCACTTGATTGATTAATGTAAATTAAATCGACAATGGACAATCCATCATATTCATTAAGAATCATGTATGTGGTGTTATAAAAACTCAGTAGATTAAATGAAAGTACACTATAAAAAATATCAGTTTCACTCAAATATTATTTCACAATTTCATAGAACCCGTTATTACGAACGTGATGTTAATCGTTTCTTACGTTCTTTTCTCACTCCACTTAATAATTTTCAACATCTTGTATCTTGAAAAATCTCTTTTCCAATGAGATTTCTTTTTCACAATGGAATGGAGAAAATAATTCTCAATTACGTGTCAGTAATTTCAACGTCATTGTGAATTTAGAAGTTGTAATTAGTTTGCAGAAGGAAAATCAGCAAGTATGTGAGAGTTTATATTAATTTGTTGGATACCAAGGAATACTCCATTGTTTATTCTTCAACAACCACTTTAATGAACGTAGGATTACCCTGTGATAATTTTCGTATTTCCTATTATTTCATTGAGAAAAGGGTCATCGAATCATCCTTTTTAGGATGATGAAGAAAATCCATGTACGGTAAACAACAAGATTCATTTCGAATAGCGGTCATGAAAATGTTATCGATATACATCAAATTACATCACCGCATATTTTTATCTCTCATTCAATAATCTGAATGACTGAACCAATCCTTCTCTTATAATGAATAGCTACGTGACCTATCATTACTTTACTTTTCGAATGAAAGAAAAAAAAATGAACGCTAATGGTAGAGGGTAAACGATACGGCTGTTACCGGTCTATCACAAGTCGGGTTATGCGAGCCAATAATGTCCCGAACGGTTGGCAAATCTTATTGATATGCAAAATTTACAACCCGTATCCTTAAAAATTACAAGTGATTACGACGAAGGATATCACTTGACTATAATTGGTAACTTTTCTCCTTGCGAGATGCAATTGAGTGATGAACTTTCGCAACTCGTATCTCTATTTGGGTATCGAATTTCACCTTCACCAAACATCCTTATAAGGAAGAAATACCTCCTTCTGCGGGTATGATCTTTGTCGGAGACCTACATCTCCCGTGTAATAAAAGTCATCATTCGAAATCATGTATATTCATATTCAAAAATATGCATGTATCGTATTTCAATTTATACGTCCATGTGAAATTTTGAGATGAAATTCATAGCGATAGTTAGGAATCCAGAATTTCGATAATCGTTAAATTTGGAATTATTCAATTGGATTTATATGATGAATTTAGGGTGGAATTCTTAAAACCTGAATTCGTATGATTTTCGCGAGATACTATAAATTAATAAATGTGTGATGTAATTTGATTGAACGATACATAGTTGCTTTTGTATTATAAAAAATCAAGCCGATAAACGTTTTGTGATTTGAAATATCTTTTAGACTTCGTTTTTAATATGTTTCGGAAGAGAAGAAAGTTTCACCTATCTGTAAGAATAGGAGAGATCTTCAAAAGATAGTAAAGTTCCCTTGCGTACACAGCAGAACCGCAGAACCGCCCCAGATACGTGATATAGAAAAATATATTACGTCGCATTCGTATTTGTAACACTTAATATTCAAGTTCAGTTATGGAAGTTGAAAAATTTGCCAATCCTCACAGTGATTCCGCAGGATACTGCTTGCAGCATGGGGATACAAACCAGACAACATGTGAGCTGGTCATAAACTTGTCAGACTTGTCATTCGATTGTTTTTGACTTGTTATTGACAATTTTGTCAGTGTAAGGTTGCTACAACTCTGCTGCGAGGGTTTTGTAAGCTTATACCCTTGTCGTGTGTTATTTAGGGAGTTTATGTCAACCTCATCACAAGCTTACCTGACAACATTGCAGCAAGGCTAAATTGCCATCTGGGGAAACTGTGAAAAATGTTCAATACACGCACATGAGGGATGTAAACATTGAGACATCCCACAAACCTTTATTGCAAGTATATCAACTTAAAATCAATCTCACACGGAAAAAAGTCCTATGTCAATTCTGAATTGGTTACTGTTAATTTAACATGACTATTCACATAAATGCAATTGGAGTAAAATTTACGTTGGAACCAGAATAGTGTTGCTGTGAAGTAATTATGATAACAATGTAAATCTAACTGGACTGTGTAGTTAATTTTACATGAGATCCAAACTATAATCGTCACCTCATTTTCCATGTAAGTTATACATGAGCATTTTTTTCCATGCAAATTGACTTACAAGGCTCATCATTTCTTGGGGTCAAGTCACGCTTTGTAGTATTTCATAATACATGTCCAATGAATTATGTAGCTCATTTTACTGGATGTATATTAAAAACAGTTACTGCGACATTGAATAGTGAAGTGTACTATTTTTTAAGGAGGCATTTTTTTGCGTGTAAAAGACATGAATATATATATTTTACAAATATACCTTCAATGTATCTGCAACATATCTTATATTTCGCATTTTGAGAGATAATCGAGATACAATGAATGTATTAATGGCTAAATTTTGGTGTTAAACACTTTATTATTTTTCGAATTATAAATGAAAGTCACCTTTGCGGTAATCAAAGTAAAATTCAACAGTTCCATTGTTGGTAAATTTATTGAATTTTAGTTTCATATTTCCTAAATAAAATGAACACCATTTTTTACCTTATTTTATGCTGAGAAAGGATCTGTAAACAAAAAAATTGAAATTCATTCATGTACGGGGCAGAAAACTTGATCTTCAATGTGCATGTGATGCATTTACGTTGGGCCAACCACCCTAGTAGAAATTTTCTTTAGCCAATGATGAGGCACTGATCAGTTTCCATTTTACTGATCAGGAAAATTACAAGTTTTCGACAAGGGGTGTAAAAATTGCCTCATGAGGAACTACTTGGCAAAACTTAGCAGATATGAGCGAGTAACTGATGAGGCCCTGATCAGTAGTTGATGAGGTATTTGTGAGTAACTAACGAAGCATTTATTACCCACAAAAATGCAGGTTATGTCGATGGAGATGTGAAATTATGATAATGAGTTGATGATTTTTCACTCAAATAATAATTTATATTTTTTTTTAAGATGTTCCCAAGGATTAAAAGGTAAAAATTTTCCTAGACTTTTTCTTAGATAAAATCTAGGAGTTTTTGCCAAGGACAGAAAATATATAAAACCATGTGTATGGTGTTTCAACCTCAATCATGAGACATCATGAAATAATATTCAAGTTACTATACTTACTCATAATAAATAACAAAACTATATTATTTCACAACAAGAAAGAATATATACATATCACATCCCATCTCCTTTTATACCATAACCTCACAGAATCTCATAATTTCCAAGGTAGCTTTGTTATATGCATATACTCTTTATAATATAGAAAAAGTCTGTTAGCATCCCAGTTGTTTGGATTATGACACTAAATTGAGTTGCCGCACGATGAAATATAAATTGCAACAACAAACAAAAGTTCTTGTTGTTTTTTTCCATATTCTACCGCATATAACTTCATAATTTTCTGTTTATTCCACATGTAAGAAAAAACGTTATTCAAGGGATTTATAAAGTATTCAAAAAATCATAATGATTCGAATTTTTCGGTTTCACAAAAGGGTTCAATGTAAACTCGCCCCTGTCTCATCCTATACTACTCTGGTCTAGGTTGAAACACTTCCCATGTCCGAATAAAATGTTCTGGCATTCAAGAAGTTGAACAATAACGATTATTATTAGGAGAACACTTTGCAGCTTAGGGTTTTTCCTTTCAAGCGAAAAAAATTGCCTTCTTCCTAAAGTCTGTATTGTATACACGAACAAATGAAAAGTGTCCCAAAGTAGGCCACTCTCCCCTAACGAATAAAGTTTGGTGAATAATAAAAACAAAACAACGATTCATTGAATCCTGATTTGAGTTTGGTTAACCCGTATAACTGTAGCTTTTTCACGAAGAGCTGGAACACTTTGACATGTTCAATAAAGACTGTCATCGTGTAGAGCCTTGTGAAATCCGAAAAGCACGCAGCCGTCCATGAAAACCACACGATAGTACATACATTACTACTTCACTCGTAACCCATAAGGGCCGCTGCAACAAGGGCGACCTTTGTTCTATCCCTAAGAAACTTCACGCTGTATTTTTCTTTCAAATTCTCACCCCCTCACAGTGAGTAATTTAATCCCTTAAAATGAAAGGATCAATTTAAATGAATCCATGTGAAACTTTCACATGTGATTTTCTCATTTTAACACTTACCATACGTACACGATATTCCAGCTTTTACTTCAAAACATTCCGAAATCCTAGCTGCATACACTACTTTTTCTAAGTAAGTAAAACTTATTATCTTTCACTCACCCTCCACGCGTCCAATAATCATTGACCAGGAGAATGTTGTCCGCATAATCCTGCAAGAACAGGTTCAAAGTTTTTTGTAAGAAAGATGTTATACAAAGCTTAAAATCATATACATGGATTCAAAAGTTTATATAATGTTGACAAATGGATTTGATGGAGATAACATGAGAGAGCAGTGTTCGTTCTTGTTCTATACAGAAAGTATAAAAGTCTAATGGATATGTATTTTTATCAAATATTGAGAAAAATTCTATATAATTTTTATACAATAGGGCCAATTCGGTTCTCGAATACCAATGAATTACCTTGGGAACATGGGGAAAAAACAGAGCGTGATTCCTAATGTTGCATGTGACTTGTTCACGGGAAAACCGATGTTATTAATATTACAAAAAATGAATGTCATTCAGAGAAAAAGAGTATTACTGGAGAATATTCCTTTACCATAAGTTGATACTTTCACTGTATGAAATGACCCATGTGGAAATAGCCAGAGTTGACAAATGGCGCGGTACTGGCGAGGTTGTATTTGCCAGAGTTCGGCAAAAACAACTGTGCCTGTTCAGAATCATTACCGTTTTTCAACTGTCGGCGAACATTCGCCAGATTTCAGACGGTATTGGCGCGCGTGGACAGACGGTATAGGGTCAATATCGAATGAATACTGTCTGGACAATACCCAGAATGTAGAGAAACGGTACCGCGCCGGTATTCAGCCAGAGTCGGTATTATCATTCCATATGTACAACAGACGGCAATGTGCCAGCAATGATATGACTCTAGCTAATTACAAAATCGGTAGTGAACTGACGTTAAAATCACCATCTTGGCAACTTGGCTATTGTAATAAGCCGGAGTCACGCCGGTACTGAGCCAGAGTTGAGATTATCATACTATATGTGTGTTAGACAGCAATGTGCCAGTAATGATATGACTCTGGCTGACTACAAAATCGATAGTCGATTGATATTGAAATTATGATTTTGGCAACTCGGCTATTGTGGTCAGCCGGAGTCGCGCCAGCATTGAGCCAAAGTTGGTATTATGATTCAATATGTTCAATACACAACATGGTACCAGTATTGGTGGGACTCTGGTTGACTACGGAATCGGTAGTCGATTGACATTAAAATCACGATCTTGGCAACTTGATTTTTGTAGTGAGCCGGTGTCGCGCCAGTATCAAGACAGTGTTGGTAAGATCATTTAATACATTCGATAGAGAACAATGAGCCAGTATTGGTAGAATCTTGTTTCACTACGGAGTCTATGGTAAATTGTGTGACTTCAAGATTTTGGATGGAAAAACAATTCCCCTGCGATGAGGTGACGAATTCCACCAGCAGTGTGGAGAAAAACTTCCCACATCTCTTACAGTATACTTTGCAGCTAAAATACAATAATTCCCCGTTTTAAAACATTTTTTTAAGGCTTAATTTTTGAGATATGAGTTTTTTTGAGATTTTCTTTCAAATCCAAATAACTCAACAGCATTGTGTGCTACAGGAAACAAAAAAATCAACTATTCTATCACTATTTGTCCCGGAGCTATGGCGATTTGATATTTTTGAGCTTCCAGCCAATCAGAGTTCAGCAACTTACAATTCTCATAGCTCCAAAACGAACAATGATGGAATAGTTGAGGTTTTTCCCAGAGATCCACCGTGTCCCAACTTAGCGAATGGTGTCAAGCTCAAGTACACAGCACATATTGCTTTTGAATGATTTTGATTTTAAAAAATATCTAAAGACGCTTATATCTCAAAAACTAAGAGATAGTTATATCTCTTTTCCGAAAAAAATTCTCCAAACGGGAAATTATTGCATTTTGGCTGCAGAATACACCTGTGATATCCGGTTCACGAATTGTTTTACACCCTGTATATGGGTTATGTTTGTTTCTTATGGATGGAATAATCATATATGAATTTTATATGGTCATGTACACTGAGAGAAGTAGAATGTAATGATTACCATGTACGAATAGTAATTGGAGGACAATGTCGCGATTATGGTTTCGGATACTATGGGGAATCGTAGCAATGTTCATGCACAGGGGAATGGTTACCATTTACATGAAGATGGATACCAAATAACGTAGTCGCTATCATCAACTTAAAGATTCTGTCATTCAACTACCATTTTCGCATGGTAATGGTTACAACAGTTCACTTTTCTCAGTGCATGTCCCATATATGAATTAAATATGTTTTACATATGGACCATGTACACTGAAAGGATGACCTTGTAAAAATTAACGTGAAATTCCAGTACTCGAAGGAGAAGTTAGAATTCTTCAAAAACTTACTGCGCAGTCTGTAAAAAATGAGTGAGTTTTTTAACAGTCGAAAGTGATGTTTCCGATAGTTTTACAAAACGCACAGTAATATTTTTAAAAATCCCTACTTGTTCCTCGATCACTGGAATTCCACGAAATGTATGGATCACTTTTACTATGAAAATGTTAACCTGAAACGAAAGAACTACATGTTTTTCGTAGCCTGATTTTTTTTCTCCAATACGCAACGATTCAGGTTGAATGAGCATTCAAAAAGTACGAACAGGATGAGAAGAGGATGGGATCAGAGCGAAAAATAGAATTAAGCCTGATTTACTCCGCAATGCGCAACGGATGAGAGCCAAATCAGGTTTCACTTTTTGACTCAAGAATTTATGAATTTACACATAGTTGAATCTAATGTTTTTTGTCTTTTCAATTAAAAATGATAATAATGACACATACTGTATCCAACACAAACTCCAATCCAAAAGAAGCAAAATATTCTCTGTAAGAATAAATCCACTTAGAATTCCTGGTAAAATCGAGATAAAAATACGGGAGAAATTTCTCATCGTTTGAAATTAAATATCAAGTATCTTCGGATGGTAATGGCATTGAGTAGTAACATTTCCACAATGATTCTGGTAGGAAAGACGATGGTGGAAGGTACAAAGGTACATCGAGCATGTTACAACGACAATAAATCCATTTTAACGTCTTTACCACGTAGAGTATCTCTCACGAGCATGCTTGCGGTGACGACGACAAGGATCCTTGCAAGAACATCCAAAAGTAAACGCGTATACCCATACTCGTACAGCTATTTATATACATACACATACGTATATCTCTATACACCCAGTCAGCCAGCAGGTACGTTGGTAGGAATAAAGAAAACAAGTCAAGAATACAAAAAAAAATCAAAAGAAAAAAGGAGAAACGAAGAGATGAGCTCAAGAAACGAGAAGATACGTAAGAAAGGTAAGAAGACGGTGAGCGGCCGAGACAGGAAGAAAAAGAGTAAGAGCGAAAGAACCCTGTTTCTTCTCGCGTTTCATCTTCTGCGTCATAAGGAATAATGTTGCGACCAACTTATGTCCACATGAATATTTTTCAGGGAATATTAAATAACTCGTGTAAAACTTAAGATTATCAGATATATATTAATTTCAAATTTTCAAATAGGTTTGTTATATTATTTTTTTCAGATTCCTGTCTTGGGGGAAGATCAATAGTGTGGACCAAAAAAAATGTGAGTCACTGAATTGAGTTCTAAAAGAAAAAATTGATGATTCGGAGAAATCTTATAATTCATTTATTATTACAGTCTATTTGCAGAGTCTAAAGGGATCTGTCTGAGATCTTGAGTGCATTACTAGAATAATGCGAATGAAAAAAAAATGTCTTCCAACCAAATAAATAGTTTATTTGTCCTTTCTGCATAAAATATTTCTTAGGATTAATGAAATATTTAATCGAATCAAATAATGGAATGCTTGCCCTAAATAAATTTGTTTTCTGAAGAAATAATTTAATAGTCACAAGTAATCAGTTTTTGCATCTGATTGAATATTTAATTTCTACAAGTAAATATCTTGTAGAGAGAGGACAAATAAATATTTTTCCCAGTGCAATTGCCCAATCGTGGATGAAGCTTGCCATAAAACCTGCCGAGACTCTTCATGAACATATTCATCAAGTTTGACCCAGATTTGGGGAAGATAAAATCAGGCTAGTCTTGGGCCGTTGGATATGCCAGGCTTGGTGGTCCAATTGATTCATCAAGCCTCAATCAATACGATTTTGTCGATGCGTTTTCGACAATGCCGAGCTTGGAACAAGCTTGTACTATCACTGGCAAATTCGCGTTCTTGGATATTGCAATCAATTTGCTTTTAACGTTGAATTATGCACAAACTGATGAGCTTGTACTGGAGGATGATGATATAATCTCATAATCTGATTCTTCTCTGAAAAGCCACCTGGAGAACTGATGGGGTCTCGTTTTCTCATTACGAGTATGCATAATTATCAAATGCTTCACAATTTGAAGATGAATATAAAATATTAAGATCAATAAGAGTATCAGAAATATCATTTGGATCCATTCTGTTTATCCGATGTGCAATGAAATTATTCCGAAGAAGTGAGGAGATCCTGAAGATATACAATGCCTGGACCAAGATATTTGGAGCAATGGTTTGAAAAGTGAGTCAAGACATCTTAAAATCCTGTGTAGTGTTCTTGAAAATCAATTGATCATTGTGTGTTATCACATTCAACGATACACTGAGGGGGAAAAAGTTATTGAAGTGAGAAAATATGTCATCCAATGGTATCTATAAAATATTTCTTTGAACCAATTAAATATTATTCCAATGAATAAAATGATTTCTTATCGTATGAAGTATTTCATCAACTGCCAAACCATTTCACTCAGTGGGAAGTTTTTCTTCACACTGTTGGTGGATTTAGTCCCCTCATCGTGGGGAAATTGTTTTTCCATAAAAAATGAGGGATTTTTCCAACACTTCGAGGAATTATTTTGTTTCTTGGGTGTTAAATCCTCTGCAAATGAAGGAAAAGTTCATCAAATCATGGTAAAGAATTCCTCATCTATGGAGGAACTTTGCTACCACCATTTTTTGGGGGAAAGTTCCACAATCATTCTCTACAGTGTGTCTTGATGTACACAACTATTGAGCCAAGCTTGGGCCAGACTAGGGCAAACTGTCATACTCAAGTCTTTGGCCATTATGTATTCGAAATTCAATCTCCCTGCTTATCAGCATCAGTTATGTACACCGAAAAAAATAATTTATTTGACCGAATGAACCGAAGTTAGTTGTGAAAATTAGTTCCGAGTCATAAAAGAATAGAAGCCGGTAATAAAAGCTGTAGTAAAGGCAACTTCAAATTAGTAACAGTAACTGAAGTCAGAGAAATTAAATTTGAATTTAGTTGAGCCAACGCCCGTTTTAGTTATCCGAATATCAACAACTGTATCTAGTTGCTGGAACTAATTATTTTTTTCGGTGTACTTGAACATGAATGCTTGGACATTCATGTATACAATTATGGCACAATTTTTCATAACCAACGCTTGTTCTCACACTTGTACCTAGCTTACGCCAATGCAATGGACGTTCTCGAAATAATACAAATGCGCCATGACCAACTAACTGATCATGTGAAACAATAGAACAATATTGCCCCGATTGTTTTTAGCCTAAGTCTGCTTGGTTGAATCAGTGACAAACTTAGCACTGATTCGGATTAAAGAATGGGACAAGCTTGGATTTTTCCAGCTTTGTCTATATCTGGAATTGTATTAGAATTGGGAAATATGTTCAATAACTCTCAGTAACATTTGTTACTTTTTATCATTTCTTTGACTATACAGTAAAACCTGTCAATAAGAACACTTATCCTTTTTCTCATTCGAATGGTCGTTGCCTTGTATTGAAGAAATAAAGTGAGCGTTCTTATTGAGAGATCTTACTATATTAATATAGTCGAACCAAATGAATTCCATTTGTCCCAACTGAATTTTCGTATCCCTGGTAAAAAAAAATTCCATTGATTCCAATTGATTTCTATTGAATCTGCAGAATTCCGACGAAAATCTCATGAGTATTAATCGGTTGCAACTGGAATTCTACTCCTGGTGAAAATGAAGCGTTAGAGCGCGAAAAAAGCCCGGCGAAAGCATAAGCTAAGAGTTATTTACACAGTATGAAATTTTGTGTATTCTTAACACTCGTGCATGTTCCACACAATTCACTCGAAATTTGTGTTAAATATTGACACGAAGGGCATGAGAAATCAACACCAAAGTGTTGAATTTACATTGAAAACCTGTCAATTTGACACCGACATGTTTTGATTTTCAACACGAATTTTGAGTGGACCGTTCTAACCGTGGACTAACACAAAATTTTTTACTGGATTGGCGCAATTTAGGAGGAAATCGAAACATTTTCACGCTTCATTTGTTTCAATACCCGTTTCCTTCACTTTTGGATTACCGAACAGGCTTTCTCAATCAGGCCTTATCAAATAAAATATTTCATTGATATTTCAAACAACCAAACATTCACTTCCATCAGCTAAAATTCAGTTGAAAAAACTAAATGATACAACTATCGACCTTAATGGTACGAAACAAAACTCAAATCATATTAGAAGTAGAATGAATCATCCTCTTATCTGCCCACGTATACCTTTCGAGTACTTCTTGATTCAATGTCATAATTACAATATGTTTCGTATTATAACGAGAAAATGCAAGGCTGAACAGCTTCAAATTTACATGACAGTTACGTCTGAATAGATATATGAATATGTTTATGAATAAATGTTGGAGAGTTCGATACTAATACAATACCTTAAGCTACAATAACTTCTTTTTATACATGACACATTTAATTGTCTGAAACATCGAAGTATATGTACCCAGACAGCACAAATGATCATTTTGAATTCACAAAAACTTCTGAAAGAACTTCTTGAACAGTCCCCGTTATGACAGTAAAAATGAATTCAAAATGCATACATGTTGAATGCCTGACTAGTTCTTTATGAATTCTTTCTGAAGATGAAGTTATTCATCAAGAGTTCATTTTGAATTCAAACTATTCATAATGAATTCATGTTTAGTGTCATCACGGGAACTCTTTGCGGGGACTTTTGTGCTGTATGGGGAGAGAGTGCTTACAATTGAATGCAAATATACGATGTGTGTTCGTTTAAATTTCTTCAGACCTTTTTGCGGAATCATAATTCTACATCCAAATCTTGCGTAGATTTAGAGTTTTATCCATCTTGAAAATATCCGCAAGATCTGAATTTGATCCGAATAATTCTGATGGAGTGTGTTTTCTTTCTAAGCCTGTCTTTCATATACCTGCGTTTTATTCTGTAAGCCTCGCGTGAAATTGATTCCGTTCGTGTAACTACTTACAAATGGAACAGAGTGTTCCAAAAGGCTTTTGTAATAACGAAATATGACTGAATGACATAACAATTCATATCCCGAAGATGTTTCAAGACAAGTTCAAAGTGTATTATGCTGCACAAAAAGATATCTGTTAGACGCTTTTAAATATCCTCCAGAAATAAGAACAGTTTCAGATATCTAAAGATTCGAATAGCACACATTTCTCAGTTATATTTCCAGAGAGGAATAGATAATACAAAATGAGGATGGTTTTGATGAGGAACATTTTTACACTAAATCTCAGTAGATATATATTACTCTTTATTATACAGGATGTTTCAGAATTCAGCATTCGCATTTCTGTGGCGTATTCTACAGCCAAAATGCAATAATTTCCCGTATGAAAGAAATTTTTTTGATGCTTAGTTTTGGAGATATGAGCATTTTAATGTTCTTCTTCAAATTCAAATCACTCGAAAGCATTATATGATACATACTTGAACTTGATGCCGAACGCTAAATTGGAAAACGGTGGATTCCTAGAGAAAAAATCGAACTGCCCTGTCATTTTTCAATGCGAAGTTATAGCGATTTGCAAGTTTTTAGCTTTTAGCCAATCAGGAATCTGCAACTTCAAATTGTTATAGCTCCGAAACAAAGAATAGTTTAATTTTTTTGCAGAGATCCGCCATTTCCTATACTCGGCAAATGGTGTCAAGTTCATTAATCCTATCATTAATTATTTCGAAGCTATGATAATTTGAAGGGAAGTTCTCATCAAGCGAATTCCGGAATGATGTGATTTTCTCGGATATTTTTTTCGTAAGGAGGGAATAAATTGAGGACTCGAGTTATTTGCAACTCATTAAATTTTCTCCAGTTGAAGGGTTGGTATCCCGAAACTTTAAAGGCGTTTTTTCGAAAGCATGTTTTTCAAGTTTGGCTCCACGATATCTCAAAAACTACTGAACGGATCGCTCTTTTTTTTTATTTTCAAGCTGATTAAATTTATTGGAGAATGTACCTAAATGAAGATGACGTTTGCCTTTTTTTTTCTTTTTATAGCACCTTGAAGAGCGGAAAAAGGTGAAGAAACGCTACCAAAAGTTTGCATGTCTGTCATTTTTTTAATTTTGGACTTTTCATTGGTTTTATTGGCACAAACTCCAACAAATATGATATATATTTCATAAAAGTTTTTGGATTTTTGATTTCTGATCATTTTTGTAAGTGCTATACTGGCGCCCGATTGATCACTGCTTTTTTAGGTGGTTATGTTTCATCACGTATCAATAATTCCAATGGCATTATTTTTTACTGAAAAGAAGTTTTTTATGTACTTAAAGACTCAATCAACAAGTGTGAAAAACCCCGAGTTCTTTATTTACTTCCTCCCATAAAAAAAAAGTTCGAGAAAATCACCTTATTTTGGAGTCGCTAGATGAGAACCTCCCCTTGGAGTGGTTGAATGCTGATTGGCTAGAAACTAAAAAATTTCGAATCACCATAATCTGGAATTAAAAAATGATTGAATATTTCAATTCTGTTTCCAGAAATCCGCCGTTGTTCAACTTCGCGAATGGCATCGAGCTCAATTGTGTAGCACACAATGCTTTTAAGTGATTTGGATTTGAGAAAAAATTCAAAAATTCTCATATCTCGAAAACTACGCCTCGAAAAAATTCTTCTCATATGAGAAATTATTACATTTCGGCTGCAGAAAATGTCACGGAAATGCGAATGATGAATTCAGAAACACCCGGTATATCTGATACGTTTGCATATAAAATCCTTGCTGCCCCTATTTTCTCTCTGCGTACAGCACAGAAATGTCTCTGTAATGTCTAAAAATATTGCTGCAATATTCAAAATCTCAATCTCGTAGCACCGTTTCGAGATATTATTAAAACATTTTTCGTTTTAGTAATTTTGCAGAAAAATTATATATAATTTATATATAAATCATTATACTCTATATAAGTTACACATAATTCTGAAAATGTCTCCTCTCAAGACATTCAATGCAAATTTCGTAATTTTGTATGATTATTCAAACTCACTCAAACCTAATCACATCCTCATTATTGGATTGGTCTTATAGGATTAAATCCAGTTCATCCAGTGTTGCAAAATTTGCATTAATTAATGAGATTCAATAGATATTCCTCACTAGAGTGAAGTACGTATCGCAGTTACTACGCTGTGAGAAACTGTATTCACTGATTCCCTATCCCAAGCAATCAACTGAATTTTTATCCCATACTTTTTAATTCGTCATTATTTTCCGAACAAAGAATAACGAGTTCGAATAATCTGTGATATTCTTCATTTGACACGATCTCACTTGAAAAATATCGATTAGATTAGTTCGATCCGTTTCCAACAAGTCTCAAATACTTTGAACTCATCTCTATATATCATTCCAAAACAATATTTCGACAAATTCCTTAATATATGATATTCCATGTTTCTCGTAAAGGAATCAGTCAATAGGGAAATACTGATGGATTTTACTAATGACTTCACCTCACTTGGTCTCACATTCATGTTATTTTGACCCATGTGTTTTGTCTGCGCTCAAAGGACACAGTCAGAAAGATCAATAAAAATGGTAGAGGAAAACCGACTATAATTCTTATAAAACATGTTGAATTTACATCCCTCTTTTCGTAACTATTCTAATTAGAGTTCACATATTGAAGCGTTCTAAAACCTTCTGAATTTGAACTGAAAAAAATGTGATGATAATATCTGAAACATGTTCCGCTAACACGGACATATAATCCTGTACTTTGAATCCAACGGGAAGAGGTTGGCACGTCCTTGAGTCACGATAAAATTCACAAATCAAAAACCAGAAATAAAAAATTCATCGAGAAAGAGAATGAATGAAAAAAAGAAGAAGGAGAATAAGAAAAATGTTCGAGGCAAAATAAAAGCAACCGATGCTGACCATCGTGTCTCTCCTGGTCGGTTGGGTTGGTTTGGCCCCGTGGGAAAGCGTTGGTGGCCAGCTGCACTGATTGCCGTGAGAGGACGTGACGTAGTCGTCACATATACAAGTGAATGTTATGTATCCGTGTATTAGTGTCGTTAATGTTGTAGCTGTATGCTGGTTGGTAGATGCTTCGAAACGAGAGAAGAGAAAGAGGCCCTGCCCCATACCGACTGCTATTACTGCTGCTGTGTTGCTGTTGCCGCTAAGCGTAGAGAAGATTGTATTTGTAGAGTGTAAAAGTTCCTCTGTGTTAGTGCCAGAGAAGGAGAGAAAAAGAAGGGAGAAAAGAACGCATTCCAGAGAGGCGCCGGCCAGTCTGCGGCACACCTGCGCGTTCGGTTGAATCACGGCGCCTCCAACATAACCCAATCTCCTCGTCTCTTTCGCTCACCTTCTTGAACAGAGAGAAACTTGCTTGCCTGCTTCTCATCCTTATTCTTGCAGTGTTTCTCTCCTTTCTCTTTCCAACTCACGTTCTTTTATCTCTCTTCTTTGAATATCTGGTTTCTTTCTTTATCTTATTTCCTCTAAAGAACAGTTCTTATCTCTCTTCAGCTTATCTGTCGAATTCAAGGAAATCGTTATATAATATTATTTGAAATATATTTTTTTCTATGAAAATAAAATTTCTATATTTTATCCAAACTATTTTCATATTGTATTCATTCCAAGTGATCGAAATCCTTTCAATTCCAATCTATTTTCCTCAACGACATTTAGCGTTGTATACACCCTAGCGTGTATGAACTTTGACTCACTCTGGCCCAGTCTTGAGCCCATATTGGCAGGATGGGGCCCATGGTACATATACGCTAGGGCATATGAAAGAAATATCTGCGTTTTATGGTACTTTCATATATTTCAGGTCCTAAAAAACTGGAATCAAACTCTCCTGATTTATTATTAAATCCAATTTACACGAGTTACGAAAGAAATTTAATACAAAATTGTATCAAGTTATAAATTATATGTATAATTGAAATGCCCCATTGGAATATTTGAATTGAAAATACTCGATATGCCTACGGATCAAAAAAATCTATTGCAAAATCCAATGGATACATCAATTCGCATAATCAGGGTACATGTACATATGTCCCATTCTTACATCATTCGAAAAGCAATACTTATGGAGGCATTTTTTGCTGCTAAAGGCAAAATAATATAACTTATGATATACGTGACATTTGATTTGCGGAAACTTCCATACGCAGACTGACACAGGAAATGCGCATTTGAAAATAGAGATATTGCAAACAGCGGACAGCTGTGAGTTGCGCATCAACCTATGCAATTTCTCACATTCCTTTACAGTATTATTACAGGTACTTAAGTCTGAATATATATTCTGATCACGTTTGGGTTAGGATAAAAGCAAAACGATTTCAGAGCAATCTCAAAACCTGCCCTGAAACTGTCAACCAAGAATCTCTAGGAACAAATGGCAGGAACACACCAACAGGTGCGTTCCCAACGAAAAAACAGGTGTCCGCTCGTAGCCGTCGCTAGAAGTGTATATAAGGCTTAGATTGTGCGCGGCACTGACAGACGTGCCGACCGTCGGACGAACGACGGACACCTGCACGCCTCCGATTGTACGTAAGATCGGTTCTCGTCTTCTCCCTTTTGCTCTTCCTTCCTCAGTATATTCACCCTCTCATTCTACCATGAATTTCCTTTCTCGTTTATTCTCAAAGCTGCTTGCTTGGGTCTTAGCTGACACCCCTGGAGGGGATCACCAGGAAAGGTTTATACCCACGTTCAAGAGAAAAGAGGATGGACTGAGAGGGTCTGTGTAAGTACATAGAGTCAACGAGACTCTACTCGGTCTACGAGAAATCTGAACGGAAGAATGAATACTAAAAACGAGGATAGGTGGTCAAGATTCCACTGGATGACCCATCTTGTTGACGGATTTGGAAATATTATCGTTTTTTATATCTATCCTGTACACCAAAGGGTGAATAATCATGAATGGAGAAATGAGACATGTTATAAAATCGGAAACACGCGTGAATGAGAATGAGTTAAAAGTTGGAAAACAGGTGGTCAGGATAGAATATTCAATGTGGATGAATTGTGAGTCATGTGCGTTGACTATTTCATTATCCTACAAGCGTTTCGTAATCAATTTTAATTATAATCAAGGACATTCGTGAGATATCTGTAAAAAAATGTTATGTAAAATCATACAATAAAATCTGCGTCACCAAGTTAACAAAATGGCTGTTGTTACACCAAAAATATTGCTATTTTAGCAAGATATATGCTAAGTCAGCAAAATTTTCTGGCCGTCTGTGTATCTACAATTCTGGATTGCTGAATGGCAAGCGCTTGTTAAAAGAGCAAGATTTTTGCTGTAATAGCAAATGTTTGGCTAATTCAGCAACCAGTTTTGCCATATCAGCAAACCAAATTTTCGAGGTTTACTGCTTCAGCAACTTTTGTTCTCTGAGTGTGTATTTTGGGATTCCACAAAACATTGGGACGTTTCACAATATTGTATCGTGTAAAATTAAAATTTTGTGTACAATCGCAATGCAAATCGTTGAGAAGAATGCCAAATATTTGACGATAATCTCCTTTCAACATTGTGAGAATACGAGTCTCAGTTAGAAATTCTTCCACGTTCGAGCTGTATTTACACGTTGACTAAGGAAATTGTGAATGGAATATCTGAATTCTAAAGATGCACTGAATGAGAATTCACATCCTGTTTTATATTTCTTGGAAAAATTCTGTTCCATCCGCTATTGAAATTTCAACTTACACAGTTATTAAAGTTTTCCAACAACGAATTGTAATGGAATTGTTTTGATAGTATCTTCTTGATATGATCAGGATTTTGAGATTCATTTTCTTTTTTATAATCTAAATTCCAAACAAATCGAACCAAAAATAATGAAAAAGTCATATCAATGAACATAGGAGTCGAAGTTGCGTATCTTTAAAATAAAATATTAAATGTACTCCAACTTCATATTATTAATTCTTTCAAGATTTGAAAATATAACGAGCAAATAGAACAATTTGACACTATTAATTGAAAAAACAAAATCCTACAGTGACACATTCTACAACCAATCATGAGCATAAATTTCTATATCTATCGAACCACAATGATAAATTCGATTATAAATTCCGTACATTTTACGAGAGATTTGCCGGTACGGATATAATGATATTGAGGGGAGGTTCTCATCTAACGACCCCAAAATAAGGTGATTTTCTCGAATTTTTTTTCATGGGAGGAAGTGAATGGAGAACTCGGGGGTTTTCACACTTGTTAATTGAGTCTCTAAGTACATAAAAAAATTTTTTTTCAGTAAGAAATATTGCCATTGCAATTGTTGATACGTGTTGAAACATAACCACCTAAAAGGCCAGCTTCAAAATAAAAAAAAGAGCGATCCGTTCAGTAGTTTTTGAGATATCGTGGAGTCAAATTTGAAAAACATGGTTTTGAAAAAAACGCCTCTAAAGCTTCGGGATACGAATCCTTTAGCGTGAGAAAATTTCGTTCATGTACTTCAAGACCCATTTAATGAGTTCCAAATAACTCGAGTTCTTAATTTATTTCCTTCTGAAAAAAAAAAAAATTCGAGAAAATCACCTTATTTCAGAATTTGCTTGATGAGAACCTCCTCTTAAGGATCGGAATTCACATTATGAAATTCATGAACGTAAGCACTTGCTCTCCTGAAAAGAATTGTCGATTATTCTTGTTTGATAAAACGCTAAATATAATTCTCCGACCTTAAAATGAATAGTCTGAAGGACGCTTAATTCTCTCTCCAAGAATTCACCTGTTGCAGTGTTCTTATCATTTGTTTCTAATTATATTCAGCTTACAATTGTATAGTAGGTAATGCGATTTCTCAGCAAGTATATCGTGTTGCAAGTCAAAAAGAAACGTGATCGGAATACAAAATGAAGCTAAGGTGGCAGATTTCAACAGGACTGTAGTATACACCGAGGATTTGGGTTCGGCAGTTATATGCAGGTGATTTTTACGATGCCTCATTATCATTAATATTTGGCCATCCGGATGGCCAGTCACGAAATGGTAAACCAATACCTAAACATCGTGAGTTGTACAATATAAATATTCACATGCATTCCTGAACGATACAAAGATTGCAAATATTCTAACAGTTCTGTCATTTCTCACGGTTTGAATTTGAAATTTCTTTACAGACCTCATAACTGTATATAATTCAATTAAAGGTAAACGCATAATTCACAAACAACTTTCGTCTACGTACTATCGGCCCGTGATAGTTATGTACGGTCCTGACATTTTTATCCGAGGTTTTTTTTCCTCCTGATGATGGCATTCCAGTGTTTCGTGAGATCAAATTGAAGGGAACCAAATGCAGGGAGGGACAAAAGGGGGCTCGAAGGAAAAAAATCGCACGGTGTATGGTGAGGAACGCGACGCCGTAACAATAATCTTGCCGGACGTGCAAGAGACCTGAAACTCATTCAGTGACGTGGGAACATGCGGTCGCGAGCTCATAGATGAACACCATTCATAAGTTTTTCCTTATGTATGTGTATGCGTATAATACCACGTATACGCATATGCATTTGTGAATAACTGGTAATCGTAGTTTCAATTTATTGTGTTGCACTATCAGGGCGATAAAAGCTTAAGAGCCTTGCATAAAGATTACAACGTTGCCTTTAAAATTATTGGAGTCATTAGGACTCCGACACCTCGTACTGTTACCAGAGAAATAAAAAATATCGAGTTCAATGACCTGAGATTTCTCACTTTTTTTCTCTTACTTTATTTATTACGGAGTGCAACATGATTTAGAGTTTTTCCGAATAAATTAATCTGATTTTAGAAAATCTTTTTATTTCATGGAATAGGAATAATTATCATCGATCACGGAGACAAATTTGGGGCAGTAGATACAGCAGTTTGTACAGATAGGGATAGTATTTCTGCGGTGAAAATGGTATCTGATGTAATCTCGATATAAGCGGTCTTAGCATAATTATTACATATATCAAACGTGAATTCTATTGACGTATTGAATGAAATATAAACAGTATCGCAAGCGATAATCACTTCAAACCCATGAAATTTGTACATGAGTTCGATGTAAAATACATACTAGGATTCTCAATAAATTTGCAATCTCTGATTTATATATTTTATGTATATGAAAGAACTGCGATAATAACTATAGCAAATGTTTTGATTTTTCAAAAATCACGAGGATGGGGATAAAATTTAGTTAATTAAAATTTTATATTATTTTTGCCGTATTTTTATCGATTTTCACTGACAGTTGAAATTTGAAAAAAAAAGGTTTACTCTCCAAATTAATTCTTGCTGTTATATTTTTTGTTGAATTTGTAATGAAACGATGTATACAAATGTATTTTCGAGCAGTGTCATCCCAGACAGCACAACTCGTTCTCGAACAGTTCTCAGAGAATACCATTTGGAAGCCACGTTTTTTGAGAGAATTCTTCAAGAATATGCACAATTATTCATTTGAATCCAAAAGTAATTCCAAAAGTATGCCCTTTATGTTGGTAGAAATGAAAACATATAGAAGTTCAGAAAGAACACTTAATCTGCCCGAAAGAATTCATAATGCATTTATATCTGAATTTATTGAGTATAAATTAATCACACCACAAAACCTTTGTAATTAAATATCAAGTCTTTTACAAATTTCCTATTGGAAAAGAGTTACATCACTTTGTTGTATACAAAACTGTAACCTCAAAATCATATATGTCATTTATTCTCACATATTGTATCTTTCTAGCACCGAAATGAATTAGTATCTAATTATTATATTGCATAATTCACTTCACTTTATTAAGCACTTTCAAAATTTCGTACACGCACTAGTTCAATCAATTTGTAAGAGAAAATATACTACTAATTGTATCTTGGACATGACTTCTATTCAAAGACGTTTGCAAATTTAGGGAAACTCTGATTTAATTCTTGTTGATCGAAGTTCATGGTATTCGTTATAAATTCTTTTGGACAGAACAGGACTACATTTTGAACTTCCATAAAGATTCATATTCATTGTCATAACGGGTAGTCTTTACGAATACTTCATGCATTTTCTATGTGCATTTCAAGAACTCCCACATTTATTCATCAAGAACTCTTCAAGAATTCTTTTGATACTTTTGATACAAAAAGGACTTGTGCGCTGTCTGGGATGTGAGTTTATTCAAAATTGATGTGAAAATGAAATTCATATTATAATTTCTCTCTGTGATCATTCAATGTGTAATAATGAGAATGATGGATAATAAATTGTATAAACGTGCTTCAGTTTTTTCTCATTTTTTATCATAAAATTGAGAATATACTTTCGGAAATCAGCCTGTACACAACGAGCCGTTACTGGTCCGTTAATCCCAGCAAAGAACCATCAATGGGCCTTCGGAATACCAGCATCAGTATTCGCTAGATTCTATCTTTTTATCTACAGATACTGAATCCTCCAAAAACTGACAAACAGTTAATTATAGTTTCATGATAGATTGCATCAAAGACTCGATATTTACACTGCTTGAAATGAACATTTTAATGTCAATATTTCTCAATGAGGTCATCAACTTCCCTTCTTCAAAGGATTATCCACTTACACAGAGAGTGTGAGTAAAGAGACAAGCTCTCATGGTAGAATTCGTGGGAGCCTGCGTTGCTTTCTGTTCTTGTTCGCCTCCTTTTCGTTCGATCGCGAACACAAGACCCACACCGTTTTTTTGTTATGTTGAACCAACGGTTACTGGTTGTGGTTCGCGAGGGACAGCTCGAATTTCTGCCAAGATTGGCGAACATGCCTCGGGCGATACACTGCATCTTCGATCCACTCTTGGGAAAACCTTGTGAGAGAACAACGAAATAGGGGTTCCATTCTTTCTCTCTGAGAGCGTTAATGGTGAAGAATGTTTTGTGTGATAATTACGATATTCAAAAATATAAGAACTATCGATTGAATTAATTTGAATTGTCAGTTATACTGAAATGAATTCATTGTAATTAATGCGAGTAAAATGTGCTAAGAAATTCTTTCTTCATATTTCAAAGGACAGTAGGTAACGGTATTTTACAATTTTACTTATGAAAATCCTTAACAGGAATTTCTAGATGATAATATTTTTTTGCAGCCCTCAATTTGAATTATATCTAACTTTTTCCGAAAGATTTCCTTTTTCATACATTTCATCGTATTGAGAAATGGGATTAACATTGATACAAATATTCTAACGAGAAGAGAAAATAATTTCTCCTGGATTTTGGAGAATAATTCAAAAATGTATTGACAAAGAGAGTACGAATTTCATTCTTCATTCAATCAAATAAATTCAACCGAATGAATGCCAAGGAATATACGTAGATCTAATTAGATCTTCGCAGATGTAGATCAACAAAAATTTTATGTTAGTTAATTGCAATTCGTGTGCATTAACTGCCTATATCCTTCAAGTTTACATCCTTTTTGAGAATTGAGTATCTTTGAAAAAAACAAACAATAATTATATCTCCATAGATCTAAGTGGATCGAAGTCGATTTGGTTTTTTCCATTTTTTTTAGCTGTACGTAGATCTAATCCATCAGATTTAGATTGATTTTTTCCGGTTATACGCATGTTTTTCAAAAAATCATTCACCTGGTCATTTAGAGGACGTTTATGCATTATTGAAGATTATCATTTCGAATTCTTTGTCATTCTCTACACGTTCAAATCCTTCATAGAATATTCCTATAATAACCGACTTTACTTCCCTGCACAATAAAACGGAAGAAAATCATAGAAACTTAGGAAACAGGCCCAGATGTGAGGACAAAGTGAAGTCAGATGTTGCAACGTACCAGTGTCAGCTGGATAACACCTTTGATTCTATTAGCAATCGATAAAACACTTCTAAAGGACACCTGCGGTTTCTCTTCGCGCATATGTAGGTTAGATATTAAGCATGTGTTGCATCGGTGGGTTTTTTAGTCTTTGTACTCATCATTTGTTCCCATGCAAAGTGTGCATTATCGACTCTACGTATTATTACATACACGTGTAAGTGTGATGCAACAACGATACGTGATTTTTGTCTATCACAGTGGTATATATTATTCACCAACGTTGCAGATATCGCGTACACACAGTTGGTGTTTATTGAGCTGCTCGTACGTCGGCAGATGTTATAAGCCAGCAGCATTTTTGTTCTACATCTGCACGTACATACAAATACACGTATAGTCACATTACAATTGTACCAATGTGGTCCTAGTAAGCCTGGATTTTTAGGGGGTCCCCTGGGTCCCTGAGAAAATTCAAGTACACACTCTGCTCTATTCGTCCAGGTGTCGCGAATTGCAGCACCTGGTGATCCTCCTCGGATTTACCGTTATTCTCATTTAAGGATTCGTGCAATGTTAACTTTCAAAGAAGGGAGTCTTCTTTGCTATTATATGGTCACGAGCAACTTGGTGTGCTTGGATTTTCTACGTCTTGTAAAATGTTCTGTTTGTATTCTTCGATAATACAATACGGGTTACGAGGAAATCTATACTTCAATGGACAGGTGTGAAAAAAAAACGTTCCCTTTGAAACTATGTTTCCAGAACTACAACACTTAAATCGGAATATGATCATTATGATGTGCAGGGATGAGGAATTGCAAAATCTCGTTGGTAATATGAAATTCAATTCATGAATCATATTTTTCAATCGTAATATATCGAGAAATCAATGTTTATTTCGTTATTGTTCAATGAATATTTGAGCGTGAATGTAATTCGTGAGAACCGAATGAATTGATTCAACTCTAATCAAAGTTCTTTGGATTATGATGCACGCTTGGGTCGAGTTCCTATTGCAAGAGAACATCAAAGTTTAACAAACATTCGTTGAATCTAAAATAAATCTGTGGACATGGTTCATTGAATGTAAACAACCCATCTGCAATGAATATAAGATTGATCTATTTGATCTATGTTTTCTTGAGATAGGCTGAGAATAGCTATATGAAACTCACACCGAGAAAAAAAAGTTGTAAGTTTTACCTCTTGTTAAGTAAATATATGGACGATTTAAAAATGTAGGGCGAGCTACTACAATTTTAGTTAATTCCATCGCAGGGAAAGTAAGATGCACTTCAGCTATGGTATATTTCACATGCGTTGTTGAAAAATCAACTAAAATTGTGGTCGCTCGCACTAAATTCTCAATCATCCATATATTTACTTAATCAGATGTCAATTTCACAAGTTTTTTTTCTCAGTGCAATTTGAAATTTATTCTGATTGAAATGATAATGAGGTTCCCTAGACATGAGTTTCACCAACAACACCGGTCAACAAGTGAATATAATGTGTTGAATATGAAAATGAATTCCGTTTTCTGGAATTAGTTTATTTATAATTATATGTGAACAATTATAAAAATTGAACCAATTCAGGAAATCTGACATTGTTTTCATATTCAGCACACCAAAACCACTCCAAATCAGTTCCCAAACCCGAACTTTTAGTCCATCATATACGATTTTGAAATATGTATAAAATTGCTGATGGAAGTCATCTAACAGACCCAAAGCTTTTCCCAGCACCAACGTTCAAAATAACCTCCATCGAGGAAATAATCTGACATAAGGGGTATTTGACTTGCATCACACAATTGTGTTGTACATCTGCGGAAGTTACAAATACATCGTTCACGTTTACCGAAGAAAACACGTATATAGTATCACAAATGTAAATGCTCAACGAACCTCATCTGACTCAAACAAATTTTGGATATGAAGAGAAGCAACGAATTTGCAGATAAAGCCTTATGAATGTGAGATCGTTGGAGGTCAAGGATATTTAAGAGAACCAATCTGTAAATCCAAATCAGGTGGTATCGGTATTTGTATACCGCGCTTAGACTAGCAAACGCGATCGTCCAACCGACCAACTGGGTTTCCCATTTGTAATTAATGAAATGCTTTAAAGGACACCTGTGCGACCATCTCTGTGCCGCGGCAAGCACAGGTGGCACAAGCAGGCACAGCTATATAATACGCATAGCGCGGCCGCAACAACAGCAGCAGGCGATAAACCCGGCTTGGCTCGATGTACAGGTGCGTCGAACAGGTAGATAGGTAGTAGGTAGGTAGATAGGTAACATGCGAGACACTCTCAATCAGGATATGTGATATATCTAAACACAGCTCTTCACGTACATGTACTACAGCATCAAAGGCACGCCAAGTGAAATCCTGGCCCAACCAGCCGACCGTTTTAGCTGTTACACGATTGCGAAAAAAACTATGACTTGCAACACCTTTTAGAATCCAATATAAAGTCAGAAAAATCTTCGGTTTGATTACACGTGTAATTTATAGTATTTAATTCGACTGGATCTTCTGGTATTGAGTAATAAAGCAGCGTCGATCCGGCATAAACACCAAAACACTTTTGGAATATTCTTTAGAAAGCTCATGTTTGGTCTCATTTAACATTCAAAATCTGCATATTATTTTAGACATCGCGTTAAAAACATTGCATAAAGTAAATATCAGCAAATTTTGAAGTCTTTGAGAGACTTGAAATCAAAGTTTTCGAGATGCAGCTTTGAGGTGTTGAAAGTATTAGAGAACTCTAATACAAACAAGTGTAATCCAGCAATAAAACTGATATCTTTCAGAATATATTTGAATTTAAAATGAAAAAATGTTGTATCGAATACACACAGAGTACACGAAGCTAAAGAAATTTATGGACGTCTTTTGTCGTTGACAAGATAATATTCAGTGTCTTCCGGTTCACGTTCACAGATCTAAGATAAATTTTACAAGCTACATTGTTTCTCACAATAAAATGCAGTTCCTTTCTTAACAGAAATGACTGACCTCCTACGAAGAATAACAACTTGACCGAAATGAGTGGTCTAGAGAAGATTGTATAGCGAGTCATGAGCCGGTCAACCTGTAACAGCAGTGTGCCTTTCACGAATACATAATTCGTCGTTCATGATCTTTTCAGTGCCATCCGTAATAAAAGTTGTAAGACATGATTATGCCTCAAGTCTTTCTCAACATACTTCTTTTGTGATATTTCGGTATAAGGTAGGTAGTGAAACTACCTCCAGGTGTAATGAAATATTTTCATTCTCTGAAATTTCATATTACAACAATGAACTAACTTTGGACTAACAATGAACAAAGCGCAAAAATGACGGAAGGAATGTCGAATATAATTTCATTGGGGGTAGAGAGTGGCTATGAACTGAAAATGAATATCTGTTTGTGAATAAAAATATATATCTTCACTCACATATTTATTATGAATGTAGTGAACGAAAAATAGAGAAAGTTGTGGAAAGGGATAGAAAAGGAGCAATACTTGTGAGACTGAACGTAACAAAAGAGTTAAGATGTGCACCTGCCTTTCTTTTTTGTTCCTTTCCATTCCAGAAATAGATGAAAGAAAATAATAAAAAGTACCTTCCTATTCTTCTAAATACTGAAAGTACCCACAAGCTGATGTTAACGATAGTCGCTCTAGGTATTATCTATTTCCTTGTTGGCATATTTCTCGCTTGTACCTACCGAAACTACTGTTTTGCCTTGAATGAAATCAAGAGTAGGAAACCCAAATGGCATTCTTTTTCATCAATGGTAAGGATTTTTAGACCCTACACCCCTAGACTGAACAACAATCTTGGAAGTAAAGAAAGTTTGCCTTTACTAAGACGTTTCAAGACATTCCATGGATGTCTGTACTGCGTGGTACAAAAAGTGAGTATATACAGCTAGTATAAACCTGAAAAGAATTTCTCTGCTTTGAGGTCAGGTCGAACGCGTTTTGCTCTTAACCGTTGCCGCCGCCGCCACCGGTGAATATCTGGCTTCGGCCTTCGGTTCAGGTATTTCCTTAAGTTCCTTTTCTTGGTCTCACGCATAGATCGTCGCCATCGTGACGGGTTCTGACATGTCCTGGCGTGTCGCATCTTTCCTCCCACGCTAGACCACCCAACATAATAACATTGCAATATAAAGAACTTTTTTTTCTTCATTTATATCTTGAGTATGAGTTTGAGATTGCTCCACCAGGACTCTTTGTTGACTTTATTTGATGTAGGGGATTTCATTCAAAATCATCACTTTCATTTTCGATCTTCATCGTATTGGAGATTTTAATAGAATTTTTAATATGGTTTAACATGAAAAATAACTAATGAAACTCCTTATTGTCGCTAACTACCTGTAACAAAAGAAAATATGATACCTTTTGATCATTCTACTGTATACGATTTCAATTGTCCAATTCAAATCTAGATAGGCTATGAAAAATTGTATGCAACTGCAGTATCATTCTCTGAAACATGATACAAACATTTTCCACGTATCATACGGGGGTTTGTTATTTATACGTATCCATTTGATGTGCCGATCTAAAGTCTTGTATCTTCAGCAAATATTTTATTATGCTAGTTTCGTGACTTCTGTAGTCCTGTAGTTTCAATTACAAGCGCTGCAATAACAACCTCGCTACTGTTACAGCAACAATTTCAACTTATTTATTACCATTAAGGAGAGGTTCTCATCTAGCGACCCCAAAATAAGGTGATTTTCTCGAATTTTTTGTCATGGAAGGAAAAGGATTAAGAACTCGAGAGTTTTCACACTTGTTAATTGAGTCTTTAAATTTATAAGACAAATTTTTTTCGGTCAAAAATAATGTCATGGGAATTGTTGATACGCGTTAAAACATAACCACCTAAAAAGACAGTGATCAATCGCGTGCCACTATAGCACTCACAAAAATATAAGAAATCAAAAATCCAATACGTAACTTTCGACCCTCTCATGTAACATTTTTTTAAACGTTAACGTTTCAAACGTCAAACTTTAACGCAAGAATGCAAGGTTGAATATTGCCGCAAAATATCATGTAACTTTTGAACTGGAGACGGAACTTTTTTCTAAACTACATGTAATATTTGATCAATGTGCTCCGACAACACTGCTTTAAAGTGCTATAAGAAGAAAAAGAAAAGGCAAATGTCATCTCCATTTAGGTTCACATGGTTTTGAGAAAAACGCTTTTAAAGCTTCGGGATACGAATCATCCTTTAGCTTGAGGAAATGTTTGTCATGTACTTCAAGACCCATTTAATGAGTTTCTTGATTTATTTCTTTCTTACGAAAAAAAAATTCGAAAAAAACACCTTATTTCGGAATTCGCTTGATGAGAACCTCCCCTCAAATCAGTGTTGAAAAAAAAAATACAGAAAACTTCTTTATAAGCTCTGATTTCAACGAATCGAATGTTTTATCTAAAACAAATGTTTAGTTTCTATCAAATTATACAAAATATTTATCGAAACTTGATGAGTATTTGATAAAAAAGATTTGAACATCATTAGAGAGAATTCATTACACCAGTCAATTTCTACTGAATTTGATAAGTTATCTAATGACTGGAATTTCAGTTCCACTACAAACATCCATGAGATGAATTTTATGTTATTCAGCTGATCGAGATAAATACAACGCAAACTATGTATGATGAGTAAATGCGCAGTCAGATGCACAGAAAATGATGTTCATTGAGTATTTGAATTTATGTATCATGACTATATATATATATATATACATATATATAACGAGTACAGCATAAAAATGTCAACCGCAGATGTGTGAATCTGCCCACGCGCTGAACAAGCTATTGACTATAATCATCCTCCTCACTGATTAGTGTCAATTCGTACTGGTTGACGTCGACGATGACTAGCGCAGTTGGTTCATACGTAAAAAATTATTTTAGTGTTATATGATGATAATGGAATACATGACTTTATGGAAAATGAGATAAACTTCAAGTTGTGGGAATAACATCAATATTCTTACACAGACACCAAATATAGTGAATCTTTGAATTCAAACCGATGTTTTTCCAAGATCTTTTGGAATTTCAGCGATGGAAAACAAATTCTATGATCCGAATAAGAATTGCCGGGACAACGATCAAGTTTTTGTTACATCATTCGAAAGAAGTAATTAGCTAAACGAGCAAGACAGGAATGCGGATGTAACGAAATACTTATTACTATTTTCTTTCTTGAAATTTCACATTCATCAATATTATATCGAGATTGATACGATCTGAAAAAGACTAGTTTTGATAAAAGAAAAGAAACAAACGACTGGTTTTTTCAGACATTTCTAATTCACATGATTTCCGCGTTGATGCAACAATCTAGCTTGAATAAAATTAATCGTTTGCATTCTTCTTCATGTTGCAATGTGATTCTCGAGCAGCAGAATACATTAACAATGAGGAGACTATCAAAATAGTATTTTCCCAAATGAAATGGGTGAAAGTTTCATATATTCATAATTTATAAATCATAAGTCTATGATATTTTATGCGAAGAAATACTGTTTTGCCTCTATATTTGAGAATAAAAGCTATGAAACGATACTTCAATCAATAATCGCAAACCAATAAACTGCTATACGTTCGTACCTGACAAACAAGTCTCATATGAAAGAAAACATTGTTTTTCAAATACAAGAATTCTGATTCAAAGAGTTGCATAGTAGCACATGGAAACCTGTTTCCAAATGTATGGAAGAAACATCATCATAAATTCTTTTTTGTTTTCCTTCTGATTTTTTTTCTCAACAAATTCTCGAGAATAGAGAACGAAGAAATATCTGAAGCTTCTTTGAGAAAAAGATAGAAACATGGAGACAGAAAAGAAGAGGTGGTGTACTCTGAGGCTATACCACCGCCTCCATAGCATTTCCTTTGCCATATGACGATGATGGTGGTGGCGGTGGTGGCGGCGGCGGCTGGAGGCGACCAGAGGGGTCCACGACGAAGTGGTACCGCGATATCTTGGATCCTCGAAGGGGACGGGGGAAGGAGAGAGGACCCTGGCGACAGACTGGCGGGCGCGCACCTGCACTCGCCAAGAACTGCCATGAAGTACACTACGAGAGAACCGACAGTCGCGGAGAGTCGGAGGAGGCACAGGCGCACCTAGCAAGACACTACAGACTTCTCTTGTCCTTCTTCTTCTGCTTCTTCTTCTTCTTCTTCTTCTTCCTCTTCTTCTTTTTACCTAGCCACACCGCACACCTCATCGCAACGCAACGACGCCGGCGAAGACACTGTAAATCAACCGCCCGGTGGTGCATTCCTCGTAACCTTATCTTGTGTTTTCGCGTATACCATCGACGAAATCTGGCTTTGAAGTGTGCATATGTTATGTATATGTTTTTATGCTTATATATACATTTTCGCCTAACTCTAAACACTTCTTCACGCTCAAAGAAAATAAACTGGCTGGAGAGACTAAAATTTAGACGTACAACTTGATTCCAGTTAGCGTAATTATAAGCCTAGATGTTCAAGAGATGTACAAACACTTCCAATTCAATGAAGTGTCCATATTGCACGATTCATATTTGCTTGAAATAATTCATCATAAACATTTCTCGGATTTTTCTCGAGAAAGAATCTGTGAATTAATTTTTATCGTAAGATTGGATCAGATAATATACTCAGAGAAAAAAAGTTGCTGAAACAGCAATCGTCGAAAACTTGCTTTGCCGATGTGGCAAAACTTGTTGCTGGATTAGCAAAACATTTGCTATTACAACAAACATCTTGCTCTTTCAACAAGCGCTTGCCATTCAGCAATCCGGAATTGTAGATATACAGACGGCTATAAAATTTTGCTGAATTAGCAAATATCTTGCTAAAATAGCAATATTTTGCTGTAACAGCAACCGTTTTGCTAATTCAGCTGAGCAGATTACTCGGAATCGCTTTTTCAGCAAGAAGTTTTCTCTGCTTTTATCGCGTGTTAAAATTGCATATAAAAGTTTTGCCAAAATTCATTTGTGTGCAGTGAATGCTGTTTTGTTGAATCTATTATAACGAAGAATTCCTGCTTTCACATCGATTATCACAGACAATTCAAGTATATTCTCGAGGTCTCGCTCATAAACATGCAAACAGTAATTTGCTACGATACGTTTTTCCCACGACAGTCTATACAGCTGAAGTTAACTTGATAGCTCCTACGCACCGTTGTCTTTGAAGCAAATGAAACATGAGTTTCTCATATTCTCCGAAATATTTTTCGAAAAAAAACAGGAAATTCTTCAAGAATTCAAAAAATAGAAACAATTGTCAAAATACTCTTGAATACTATAATTTTATTAGAAAAATGTTAAATATACCGATATGAATTTTGATAGATCTTATTTTTCAACTAAGTATTTCCTCCAAGTATTGAAATGTATTTTTATTCAATGTTCATAGAATTACACATCTTCAAGAGAAAACGTTATAATCCATCTCTTCGAAGAAGTGCAAGTTAATGAATTCAGATTACATCATCTGTTCATAAGTCATGTACATGGGAATCACAACCATGAAGAATGAATGAAACTTTTCTTGTATAAGTGCAAATACCGCAATCTGTTAATAGGGGAAGTTATGATATTATCAATACATCATCACAGTACGACATAAAATTAACTTTTTTATATATCTCAATACTTTTCGCCCTATCATCAATTGAAGTTGCAAGTTCTGTTGTGGAATTCATATCGAAGTGCATGATTATCGAAATCACTTTGCGAAAATCATCTTGATAGCCCAGAGCCCACTTCACGTCGTGCGAGGCCCGATTTTCGACATTTTTGCGGGGCTCCCGAGGATAGGCAAAACGCTACCAGACTCGCAAAAGAAAACGTAATGTTTCCAAAATGAGTATAAATAAATAGTGGTCACACGAGTGGAAAGATTGTCAAAATTATATACAATTTATACATGAATGATATATAATTTATATATAAACTCTATTGAATGATATAAATCAGATGAAATTTTCAAAGTTTTTACATCCGGGCAGTTGAGCGTGGGGCCTCCTCTACGGAGAAAAATGCAGACCGATAATATAGTAACCCTTAAGGGGATACCAACGATACCTGCTGATGCAACCGGCCATACAAGCGTACCGACTGAGTCAACATTTTCTCGGCAAGAATACTCTGAACTTAAGAGGACCCCGGCGGGGGTCATAACTCGGAAACGGGTGATCTGAACTGAAAAAAACAACCGATTCCATAATTTGTTTTGTTCTGGCTATGGTCCGTACTAGAATTATGAGGATCCATCATCATTTAGCGATGTTACAAACAATTCAAGTTGCAAAAAACTGGTCAAAAAAATTAAAATTGCCGCCATTTTGTTATTTAAAAAAAATGATTCATTCTGGTACGGGTCATAGCCATAACAATAAAAATTGAGAAATCGTTTGTATTTTTTTTTATTTCAGATGATCTGTCAGAGGGAAAAAAGGTTTTATTAGATCCGCCATCTTGTGCAAAGAACTGATTTAAAAAAATTGTTTTTCATAGTCAAATATGTAAATTTCCAAGTGCAAAAAACTTCTCATTGAAATATATTCCAATTTTGAGAAAAAAAATCATTGAAAAAATCCTGGTTTTTACCAGACTTCCCCTTTAAGAGGATACCAAAGTTACCATCGGATCACGTTTTCTTGCACTCAAATACTCGGAATTGAATTCATAAAAAAATCTGAATTTTGCAGGGAAAAAAAAATTATCTTCTTCGACATTCGAAATTCGGGCTCTGTACAGGCCTAGATGAAGTCTCAAAGAATCATCCCTGAAAAATTCAGGTTTCGAGTATTTGAGTACAAGAAAACGTGCTCCGATGGTAACTTTGGTATTCTCTTAACTGATTCGGAAAGCTTTCAGTGTGTTGAATACAAAATGAATATCAGATTTCTTGGATTAGCTCACTTTTCTATTTCCTTTTATACATAATTTTCATATATAATCCTATGTAATTAATGAATTTTATGATGCATGTAGAATAGAGGTGGACTTTAGACTCTTGAGTAAAACCAACAAAACCTCATTTTACCAGTTCCGATGCAAGATTCGTTGCGTCAATGTGCAACTATTTGGAGAATGAAATGGAAGAGAATTACAAAAAAATTTGTTTGATTTTGAACTCTACGGTTTAGTCAAAACTGTTGCAGTCTCGAAAAAGGTCTTGTCTCGTTTTGTCTTGGTCCTGAACGGAGAAAAATTGTTCTATGTTCTGGATGCAATCAATTTCACCCTCTGAGACGTGTTATTTCAAACTATTCCATGCCCACATTTGTCTTGATATGCAGGTTTGTCTTCGAAGATCGTAAGATTGAATGATATTTACTATTCTTGAATTTTGCTCAAAAGTCTTGAGTCCATCTCTAATGAAAAATGGTAAAAAACGAGCTGATCTAACAAATCTAATATTGTTTTCGTATTCAGTGCTCTAAAAGTACTCCAAATCACACGTCGAGAAAAATTCTTTCGGATATAACAATTTTTAAAAATCTGTTTCGCTGAAATAACAAAACGTTCGCTGTAACAGCAAAATATTTGCTAACTCTCTAAGTTTCCTTGCAGCCTGTATCCCTACAATACGAGTTGCTGGATTAGCAAACCTCTGCTAAAAGAGCAAGATTCTTCCTATAAAGGCAAAGCAAATTTCGAACATTCACTGTTTCAGCAGATTTTTTTTCTTTAATACAGTTCTCAAACCTCAGGAACCAAAATGGTGTATCTGATTTTGCCTCTTCCAAAACCACGCAACCCTTGTCGTACAATTAAAATTTGCCCGAAGCAAAAAACTTGCTCTTTGAATATGACCATAATAAAATTCAATGAGAATGTAATCGAACTGAATTCCTCGAGATATCCAGTGAAAATGATATTTAATTGAATCATTATGTTCAAGTAATCACGCCGCTTGACGACAAAGCAAAAACATTGAGCGAAGGGAACGTATAACATATTGTAAAATTGTTGCATATCTAATTCGCACGTTCCTGTTTCTTTCGTGAGAACGTATGCAACTATATATACCGACGTGGCAATATAATCAGTGGCACACCTGGTGCGATTTGATCTTCGTTCGATCGTCTCACTGAAAGAAGGCACTAATCAGACAGTTGCATTCCTACCTTGTTTAGTGGATCTAGGCCGCAGAAATACCGTCTGCAATCTGTATCGAGACACTGTAATTTATACTTCTTGTATACAACACGTCCAACGTGAAAAATATCTCTTAATTTATTTAAGATAAGTAGAGAGCCAACGTGGAATATTCGCACGATGTTTCTATCGGTTATTAATAATATCATCGTTTATTCCCATAGATTCTCATTCTAATCTGATGTGTAATATAGTGGAGATTTCATGCGTTACGAAGAACATTTATTTCGATATGTTTCTTCTGAATCGAATGGTTAAATTCATTGAATGATTAGTTATTTTAACGTTAATATTTCAGCTACAATCTAGGCGTGAATTGCAGATCACTCAAATTGAACCTAATCAACCTTTAACATGCACACCAAAATCATGGCTACTCTGTTAATTTATAATTGTTTATGACTTCAAAAAAAGGAATGATAAAAACATGAAGAAATTTAAAGTGTAGTGGAAACCTCGAAAAAGAGGCCTGGACAATTCAAACTCAAGTTTTTTTATATTAACATTGCAAGAAAATGATTGAAAAATTTGATTTGGAAGCAAATTTTTTTTTATTTGAAAAACCATAACTTTCTCAATTCTAAATATTAAGGCCTAATCTTGTACGCTCGTTATTATTACGCTTCAATTCATTCACAGAATTGATGTCAGTAATGGGTACGTTCAAGGTTGGCAAAAGTCCGGGTTTTTCTGAAGAAGCCCGACCCCCGTGGGTTTTTTCAAGTTTTTTTCCAAAATTCTGGGCTTTTTCGGGATTTGTCGAGTTTTTTGGGTTTTTTCAATTTCTTAAATAGTTTTCAAGTTTCATTTGAAGTACCAAACCAGTTTGCTGTGGTAGCAATACGTTCCTCATGGCAAGGAATTTTTCTATAGATATATAAAATTTGATGACATTGAAAGAAATCGTTTACTCACATTAGCAAAAATAATTTGGCTAATAACCTATTAGTTCATCTGAATAAATCTTCATTAGATACAAATAAAAGTTCACGTGCGTTAGCAAAAACAATAATAATTTGTCCACTATTCAACTTTAAATCCATTCACTCGCAGTTTATTCGAATGGCTGATTCATTTTCGAATTCATTCAATTTTAAACTTCAATGTAGATGCTAAAAACGGGTCCACGAGAGACCTATCGAGAACATCGATGTTTTTTAAAATATCCGATACTTACTCCGATATAATCAACAATAACCCTGGTTGGCAGTCAGTTTGGACCCTGCGGTTTCGGAGTACTTTTGGAGTACTGAATACGAAATCAACATTAGATTTCTTGGATTAGCTCGGTTTGTATAATTTTTTATATGCGTAATTTATTAATTATATGCAGAGTTGTAAATGATTCATAAAAAAGATAATTGGATTAGCACTGGAATTAAAATTTTCTTCCATTTTCTAATCCCAAAAACTCGGTTTAAAAATAATTTTTCAATTTCTAACTCCACCATGAAGATTAAAAAATAAAAAAAAAATAGTTAATCCCGACATTGGGATTAAAAAGTAATTTCTTCAATTTTCAATCCCAACATCGGCATTAAAGAATAATTTATTCACTCCTCAATCCCAACATTGGGATTAAAAAATAATTTTTCAATTTTCAATCCCAACATTTGAAATAAAAATTGAAAATTGTTAATTCAAAATTTTTGAATTAGAAAATTTCACAATCCTTATTATATGTATAGATTATATATGAGAATGATGTATGAAAGAAAATAGAAAGCGAGATCCAAGAAATCCGATATTCGTTTCGCATCCAACACATCGAAAACACTCCGAATCAGTTACCAGACCTCGGGCACCAGAGAAAACAATTTTTTTTGTCGACTTGTGTGAATGTTGGAATGTCCGTTATTCATTTTAAATAAAAAGTTTAGTTAATAGTAGCATAAGTGATTTATTTGTGACAACTAACAATTTGTGCGTGTTGAATAAAGTGTTTTATCTCAAAACAAATGTTTATTCAACGGAACTTGAAATATTTATTCAATTGAATCCTTTCGCAAAACAACCTGATTACGCATGCGTTCATTCAATATTACCATTTCATCATTTTCCATTTCTTCACCGGTATTTCCACCCATTTCCACTGTTCCAATGCCACGCGTGCAACTGCGTGAAATGACGTGACGTGATTTTGGATTTTATTTTTAACAAAGCTTACTCAGTAAGAAGGAATAACAAAGTTTTGAATTTCATCGGTTTATCGGTTTTATGATCGTTTTGTCTAGAAAATAGTCGAACAGAATCTTTTTTTGTACAGTGGAATTGCGTTAAAATATGGAATGGGAATGCCAAAAATTCTTCAGAATCTCTCCTGACTAAAATATGTTCAGTACATATTTCATTTCCCGAAACTAAAAATATTTCAATACAATCATATTTTATCGATTCAATTGGAATATTTAGTTGTCACAATGTCAAAATATATATTTGTGAAAATTTTACTCACTTCAATCAAATTCAATCAACTCAACGAAATGCGTTGATAAAAATCTTTGTTACAGCGACTATGCTATTCCTCTCAGTGTATTGATATTTGATCTAAATCCATAAAAATTAGATACTTTTCCCATGAAAACGGTTCGATATCAGTACAATGAACTCTAATACAACATCGAATCAACGAATAATCGTTAAGGACACCAAAATTCGGTCGGATCAATATTGAAGTACAATTGATATTCAATTAAGAGATCGTCTGAATGAATTAGCGAAATAATTGTTCGCCACAGCGTTGTGAAATGAAATTCAAGTTTTTCATATGTCGAATATTGAGTTGTCGAGATTGTAAGTGGTGAGTTGTTAACTGAATGGTTTAATCGCATCATTCACGATCATTAATGCGGATAATAAATATGGCAATAGAACGTTTTAGAAGGCGTAAATGTACTTTACTTATCTGTATCTCGATAATTGTAAGACCGAGTATTCTTTAAGACGTATAAAAAGCGTTTAATGATTCAACTTCGTATTATCTGTGATTTACTATCGTGTATTTCAAGTGTGGTGCAGTTACGCACCATCCGTAAAAGACAACGTAGACGGTGAAGGGATCGATAATGTACATATTCACAATTCTATAGCTGATCTTTGCACGTGTATGAAGGTAGGCCAATGTGATAACTGTTATCAGAAACGCGTTTCGTATTGTATACATATATTCATATCAGTGGGAATTCTTGAGAACAGAACATACATTTGAGTGTGACATATACGTACGCAAGATACGTGAGAAAGACGGACAATTTTATTCCCCAAGATCTGCATTATTTATAAACATTTTATAATTCTTCAAATCTTGTGGTTGCACCTAATCAAGTTGTTTGGGAAATTTTAAATATTCGATATATTCACCTGCTAGTAGCGAAACAGGGTACAAGCCTGAAATGAGTTTTTCAATTTTTCGAATGCAATTTCACCCTGTTCGAGTAACCAAACCACGTTGTTGAAAGATACTTAATCAATTTCTGATATAAAAAACATTCGAATTAAGTTCTGTCAAAAGATATTACTTCAATTTTATAAAGGTTGAGTTCAGAATTTTGCGATTTCAGATTCAGGAGCTAGGAGTTAGCTATAGTAGTTAATTCATGTATTTGATATTTCGATAGCTAAGAATATTTCACTTACTATAGCAATAATGTTTGTTGCCATATTTGTTGCTATACAAATGCCTACAACTCCTTTCTTTCCGCGCAAAAACCATACACAGAGAGAAATAATTATTATCATCAACAATATATTTTCTCGTTCCAAAAAATTCATTTCTCCAAAAATATTTTCTCTTGATTCAAGAAAATTTTTCTGAAACCAAGCATAAATTTCTTGAATTGAGAAAGTATTTTCTCGATTTCTCTCAGTGTAGACTCGAAGAAACAGACAAACTTGAAAATTCATTCAATTCATAGTAATTTTGTTAAAACACTTGAATATGCGAAATTGCCAATATTTTGGATGTTAAAAATCAATTACATGGAAATCAGTGCTGGGCGAAGAGCAATGACAACCTAACGTTTATGACGTGAGCTGGTACGTTTATTCAAGCATAATGATTCGCCGAAGAGAGAATGCAACTGGCCAAAAGCCTTCACTTTCTACTCCTATATGCATCCATTGTTCAAGATTTAATATAGAGGTGAATAGGTGTTTACACTTTCTTACATTTCATTTGGGCGGGGTAAATGAATGCAGTGATTATATATAATCGTCATACCGTATGCGTATAGAATTGACATTTTCAATGCGATGATATTTATTAGATTCTCACACAGCCATGACCTTACATAAGGTCGTTTGGTACATAACTTTTTCTACAAGAGCTATGATTATACTATCGATATAATATATTCATTTTCGAACAAACAGAATTTCAATTCACTCGAGAAATAGCGTTGATCTTGTATTAAAGGAAAAAACCTTCAATATTATTCAACATTTTTTCCAATTAATCGTACGAGTAAATCATTATATAGTACACGTAAGTTTGGAGGTAAAATCTGTCGAGAGGTTTGATTTCATGTACAAAAACGATGACGAGGTTCCCTTGATTTGAAAGTGAATTCTATATTTTATTCGTAGAAAGTTGAGAATTCGAGGGAAAAAATCTGTACTGCATGAAGGAACTGAGTTCAATAAAGGAATTTATCTACCATGATATTGGAACAGAAATTCTCCGATCATTCTTTATAAGGCATAACTCTGGTATTACTTAGATATGATATATATTTTTGCTTAAAAATAGAAATTTGTAATGAGCAAATAATCTAACTCATGTCAAGGATGAATGGAGATATCTAAAAATAAACCGTGGATTGATAGTCGGGGAATAATTTATGATTGTTTGTCATAAGAGGAACTGTATATTGTAATTTTATTTTTTCTTGAATTTATATAAAATTTGTGTAGAATAAATTAAAATTGCGCTTTATATGATGAATTGGGAGAATAAGTCAAGTGCGATAATCAAAAAGATTATAAAAGTGACTTTAGAGAAAATCTCATAGGGTAGTCACTGTTTTTTTTCAATTATGAACAATGCTTTCATAGTTGCATTATTTCCTTTATCACGATTACAGTAACCGTGCATTCTGTTTGGAATAGGGACTGGCGATATTTTGACAGTATCGATATTTTTATAGAATTTGTATACAATTTGGATCTATATTGTACAGAATTCAATATAAACTCGCGAAATTTTCTATAAAAATATCGATACTGTCCAAATATCGCCTATCCCTATTTTCTCATTATGTAGTTCACAAATGATTGAACCCTTCCTCACAATTTTATAGTTATATAAAAATTCAACATCTGAGATGTGACGTTTCGAGATCTGAGACGCGTCGGTATATGAAGATACCACTTATCAAAAGCTCCCTATGATGCCTTCAGCTCGCCGGATTTCCAGAGTTTTTTAATATTAAGAGGGGAACGCGGGCCACAGATTAATAAATCAAGACTCGAATTTAAGGTTTAAATTCATATATCTTTATCACATAAATTACGTCAAATTGACGAAACTGCTCAAAAAAACTTATTTGTTATAATAATCAATATCAATACTACATAAAAGTTTAATTGTTATAAAGAACCTCGAAAGTTAAAACATTACATGAGATTATTAATTAAATAATCCTATTAGTCCGGACTTTGTATTTGTTTACCCCTAATACGTGTGCACACGAGGTTTATGACGTATGACGCGCGAGTATGTTCTTAGATCGTCCGGGATCTAATGGAAATAACCGTAATTCCACGCGAATTCAACGGAATATGGCGGAATATGATTTTAACGAGTTAGGCAACTTACCTTCAGCGGTAATCTTTTGGAGGCTGGCCGTATGAGTGTGGCTCTAGCAGAATTCAGCCGGGAGAAGATGGCTCTAACGGAATTTAATCTATGAAGGAGGTGAAACCAACTTCCCTACCGTCTCTAAGCACAAGCTAGGATTTCGCGGTGAAACACGCCGAAATCGTGAACCAATGCGATCTGTCATTTTTTGGATCATTTGTGTCTTAGCAATCACGCCTCAAATAAAATTTTGTCAGTAGAAACATCGGAAGCCGAGAGTTTATTCTTGAATAAGCGGTTCGTCTTTTCTAACCAAAGAAAGCGGTGTCAAAAGTGTCGATTTTTGCAGATTGATGCAAAATTGAATAGACTGGGATTTTTATAGTTTTTGAGGCGCTGAATTATACGATTAGTCGGCACAAGAAGCCCGAAAATCTACAGGAGAAAATCCTGTGATGATCATATAAAATTCATACTTGACAGGATACATATGCGCTAAATCTTATATGTCATTGTGGTGTTTAATTCTGGCTATATAAAATCCACTCACAAATTCGGCTACTCTAAGACTATGAGCGATGTTCTGTCCAAGTCGTTATGGAACGCTACACAGTGACATACAAGACTCGGTGAAATGTGTTCTGTAAAACATGAACTTCATAACGATTATCACAAATTCTTTCCATTTCATCATGGATTTTTGAGCTTCTCATTGTCAGTCTCGAATTTCGCGTCTCAATGACTATAAAAATTCATACTTGACAGAAATTGACACTTTTCACATCTCCTCCCGTTACGTTGAAATGAAGCAAATAATATCTTCCGATCAAAATAACATTTATTGGATTGAAAACCAAGATATATTTCACTTGAATGCATCCATGCAGCTTTCTGAATAAATCTTTCATGCTCTCTTACAGAATTCCATATGCGAATCGAATAAATGTATATTTGAATCAAAAAATCATTTGTTCAATTCAATCAAGGAAATCACATCTTTCTTTCAATCTAAAACAAGAGTTCATCAAAGTATCGGATTTATTTGGACGGATGAATTGTAGAGTTTAGATATTCAAATAGATCCAAACAAGTCATTGAATAAATATTCATTCCGCCCTATTGAAATAACATATTTATTTGAATGACTGAAAATTTATTTGATCCAACGAAACACTTTTATCTGTGTAGTCTTGTGAAGTTTGTTTCGCTAAAAAACTTTCGCAAACTTGCTTGTTGTCCATGAAATAAGAATTCCTTTTCTCCGTGCACTCGAACATTGGAAATTTGAGATAAAATTGTTTATATACAAAATATGCTGAGAAAAAATTGTTCCGCGTGTCTATAAACGCCTGAATGAACTATTTTCAATGAAAAACAAAGCTTCAGTGGTGAGAAGTTTCAGTTGAGTATTATTCTTTGTTATCATATCAAAGGTATTTTACCATAAGGCACAAGAGTTCTTACAAAGAGCTCCCGTTATGCTGATCAATATGTATTAATTATGAATATTTTGAATTCAAAAGGAACTCTTGATGAACGACTTAACGTTCAAAAATTGGATGCATTGAATTCTTATATAATTCATTATTGGTCGCCTTACGGGGACTATTTGAGAGGTCTTTGGGAAGTCCTTATAAATTCAGATTGATCATTTGTGCTAGCTGGGTTATAATGAAACTTACCGACGTTCCATCCTCTGGAAAGCAAACAGTCGTGTTTACTGAGTGTCTGATTGAAATAGAGAGATCTTATAACTTGAGATGAAGAAGCTGTACATTCTCTAGCTTTGGTGTTCTGGAAAAAAAAAATTTTGTGTTTGTATTTTTCTTGATCCAAAAATTTATTAATTTATTGTAAGATTCATAATCATGTATGTTTGTTGTCAACCAACAAGATTGTATTTGTAAAGATATCATGTATTGCATACAGATAGAAATTTCTTTGTTTATGTCTTTATCAAGAAATTTGATATACACTGATAAGATGAAGCATTAACTCTTGGAAACTCGATTATACACCATGTTTCATTTGATCTTGTATCAAACTTATACGCACACATACATCATGAATGTATAAGTACTTCTACACTTGCATGAAGTGAGGATGAACAGTGCGTTCAAGTGAGTGCATTCAAGTTGCATCGGAATGGGCTATTATTGCATGTTTTGAACACGTGTGCTCTTATCGAACTTTCTTTCTCCTTTGAAATCCAATAACGTTCATGGAATGTAACTTCCTGTCTTCATTCTTTCATAAAAATCGCGTCTATTGTACATGATTTTGTATGTTGAGTAACGGAACAGGGCAATAATCAAGGAAAATATTATCCGCAATTTGATTCTTTCGGATGAAAGTACTTGCGGTATACTCCATATGGAAATATTCAATATTAACCTTGAAAATTTGTAGAATATAGGGAAATTATATATTTTTTTTATCATATCTATAATATAAACTTATATCAATTTCTGAGATACAGACCTACATATGTACAACGATATACATTGAGAGAAAAAAATTTGCAGGAACAATCAAATATTCAATTGAGAAGTCGCAACGGAATATTCAATTAATATATACACATATCTATTGACCCAAGTAAAAATTTTCATTTCGAGTTCGCCAAACAGGACTGGTGCAGGCGTGTTGCATTTTTCTGCGGTACTGTCGCGGACGTGATGTGCACGCACTGTATCTGCAACAGTACCGCACAAAAATGCGATACGTCTGCACACGGAAAAAACTGTTCAATAGAATTTACCAACGAGGGCGGTAAAATACGGCACTATTAGAATTTCTGTTGATATTTACTAGAACTGTAGTCAAATCTACTACTGCGGTAGTAATTTTGACTGCGACCATCGTGGATTTTACTAGAACTCTTATAAATATTACGAGAAATTCTAATACTGTATTTTACTGAACGCGTTAGTAAATCTTATGAAACATTTTTTTCCGTGCACCAGTCCCGTTTGGCGAACCGGAATTAACATTTTTACTCGGGGAATCAATTAAATCATAGTTTAATTAAACGAATATTCAATATCCTGTTGAATATTTTGTCAATTCGAACAGATATTTAATAAGTTCAATAAAACTTCCTTCGAATTAACTAAATATTTTGTTGCGACTATTCAATTAAATATTTCATTGTTGTCGAAAATTTCTCCTCTCAGTGTATACGGCTTCTTCTGCACAGACTGAAAATTTGTCCTGCGTAGAGAAAACCTGTTTTTGATTTCAGTAAACAAATACATAATATCATTTGCATAATCAACATTCCTCATGTTTTTTACTTTCATAATGCGGGAATCCTAAAGACCTTTCGAGTTCAAATGAAATCACTTTTTTTTTCTTCAAATCAATTAGTTTAAAGAATATAGGTATATACATATATATTCATACCTATCGCAATGTACAAGAATGAATAACAACTGATTGAAGTTTCAGAACGATCATACACTGACAGAAAAGCGAAATGGGGACAGAAATGGGTTGCAGTGACCTGAAATCTGGTTATGATAACCAGGGAAACAAAACAATATCACGCAAATATGGTTGTGGCAACTAGATGAGATGGTCAAAGCCAAAATTACTCTAGCGAATCCGATCATACCGCAATTTTCCATCTTCTGTGAGTATAATTCTGGTATGGTATGCCAGCAGTATGAATCTAGTAGTATAATTTAGTGAAATACCAAAAATGTGATACAAAGTGAACTGAAAACTCGTGTATGCTCGTGAAATTTTTGTACTTAGAGTGTACCGAAATATTCCCAATCATTCGGTACATTCTAAGTACAACCCAATTATTACCGAAAACTTATCAAATTTCAGTATATTTTTCGTATAAATCCAGTTTGTTTTCAGTAACAGTATTATTTGAGTATAATCGAGGTATGGAAAATTCACAAATATACTGGATAATTTCAGTATGATCACGATATGATCACATTTGCTAGGGTAACTACGTCGTCTGGTGATAAGAATCAGATTTTCCGCTGGGTGTACCTTGTGAGGCCTGAGAAACCTGGAAACCATTAGATAGCCAACCCTGTTGAAAAATTCCGATAGATTCCCGTAGATCCTGTGACAGAACTATATGGTTTTCCAGTAAGAAATTATTTCCTATTGGTGTGTTATGAAGTTTTACCGATTGTACCAATAAAAATCAATAGAATATGGAGTTCCACATAAAACCCATTAGAAAACTATAGCGGCTGCGACAAAACAACGCGAAAAATCGATAGAGACCCATTGATTCCGATAAAATTACATCTATCGGTTTCTATTGGAAGTTTTCAATAGGGAAGACTCAAACAGCAAACTCAGATATCAAACTCGTTCCAAAAGTATAAGAGTTCATTTTGAGAGCGAATGTGCTATGTGGGAAGGAATTAAGTGTCAGAATTCCTCACCACACATCCCACACATCATGCTGGCTCCAATGTCGTCGTGTAGAGTTGATGAATTGATCGTGAAATTTTTTAAGAACCTCCGTTACGACCTGGGTTTTGTCGAATTTCTTCGAGTTCCGGATTTAACAAAATTTTAACAAAATATGGAAGTTTTGCAAGTTTGTGGAAGTGGGTAGAGAAAACTTTTCTACGAGATGTCATGTACATAAACGTTGAAGTGTCACAATCCTGAAAGCCCTTGAACCGGAAATTCCAACATTTTCGTCAAGTTGTGGAACGAGACATTTTCAGAAATTTTTCACCGAGCCCTGTCCCTGCTATCCCTCCCTGCCTTTTTTCTTGTATCATACTCTCCGGGTCATGAGTGCATTCGAGGTGACAACCCTGGTTATGACAGTTCAGAATCAATTCTGTATATATTCTTGGTATTCAAAAAGAATGACCAATTCATACAGAATTGAGAAGAATTCTCAAGAGTTCATCATAAATTCTTTCAGAAGTAACATAACGGGAGTACGTTTGAGACATTTTTGTGCTGGGTGGATTTTTTTCTTTATATAAAAAATAAAATCAAAGATCAATTCAAAACATATACCGATTTCACATTAAAACTGGAAAACCCGAAATACTAACCTCCAACCGAGAAATTTCACCAAACAAATTACGCATAAGTTCATGGGAAGATTTCTTATGTGAATCTTTGGCTTAGAGTAATAAATTATTATACAATAAATCACCTATGGAAATCATTTTTTACTACAGACGGACGGAATTGATTGAACAAGGTTTTTTTCCTTCATTAAATTCACAAATTTTCAATGAAGTACAATTGTTTGTTATAATAATTATAACGTACTTAATCTCAAATCACGTTATGTAACATGGCGTCATCTATGACCATGTTAGCCAACTTCGAAATTGATGCTTGTCTTCACTTACCCTTGTCAACGTAAACCGACGCTATCTTCTTTATCTTGCGGCACTCGAGTTTCACCCGTAATATTATCTTTTATTCACTGTCACAGAACAACAACGTAATTTTTCTAAACTACTGTATATAAACTTGAATTATCACTCTTCCTTCATTATTTTGTAATGAGTACGAGGGACGTGGATGATTAAAATCCCACGATAGATCACGGTTATCATACATGAATAACACTTATCGATCAACTGAACGCGACTGTGGTGGTGAACTTACGAATTAGTCGGGAAGTTACGAAGTAAGACGCGAGATGACGTCATTATACCACTGGGAGAAAACTTCTAGAAAATCGTGCATAGAATTAAATTTGATATTACAAATAATCCCTTGATAGATCAAGGGGATACCAACGCGTGCGCGGAGTATTTTCTTGGTGGGAATTCTACAAACTGGATTCACGAAAAGGTTTGAAATTCAACAAAAAATTTTTAATATTTTAGGTATTCCGATACAAAGCCCAAATTCCGAATTTCAATAAATATTTTCTCCCTGAAAATAGCAGACTTTCAATAGGATTGTTGCATCGACTCTTTCATTCTCAGAGTCAGGGTTGCAAAACACCAGAATTTTTTACAAAAAACCAGGTTTTGTTGATTTAAACCTGGTTTTTTCGCATTAAATCTAGTTTTTCCAATCTGAACGAGGATTTTAGAGTTCCAAAGTTGTAGGGATTTTTTTATAACTATGGGTTTCAATTCTTACTAATGAACAAATTAGACCATTTACATACAAAACAGACAGTGCCTTATTGGAGTGAAAAATCTCACTTCTAATCTAAAGCTCAAAATCTAAACGTATTTAGATATGTATTTTAAACAAGTGATGCGGTCTAAATTATATTTATATTACTTCGAGAGACAGAAATTATAAACATCGGTATAACAATACTTCAAACTCCTTGAAAAGGAAAAGTAAAAAAAACCAGTAACCTTCAACTTTATTTAGTTACATTAATACTTCATTCAATTATATTAAGAATTTAGCATATTCAATTTATAATATATTTAAAATCAAGCATGAAAAACTAAAAAGCATCTGTGAAACAATGATAAATGGATTTATTAAATATTCAAAAGTCAGTGATGAACATTTTTATTGAAAATTTTGTAAAGAAAACCCCATTTCTTTTATACTCTGTGGGCAGGAACAATCATCAATTATTTCAAACTCTTTCCAAACTGTTCTGCTGCATAAAATACAATCCCGTATCATATTTTTCAAGTTCTTTTGGTATTCGTAACTCATTGTTGCAAAATTCTACGATGACTGGAAAAAGCATTACATTCGACCGAAAAAGGAATCCTGAAAGAATTGGATTCTTCGGACATCTGCGAGCTGTTTACAATCTCCATAATTGTTCTTTTGATCAATTTTGGTATTCTGGGAAAATTCTTTTAGAACCCTCGGCGCTATTTGCCCAGATAACAAACGGAGAATTCTTTTTCAAGAGCAAGAATAGAATTCTTCAAGAATCCTTTTCGAACTAATGAATTCATATAGAGCTCTGGAGGAGTTCAATCTGTCGGACATTAACAAGCTCTTTGAGAATATCAGAAGTATTGTTTGAGTACTCTCAAAGAACTTGTTAATGTCCGACAGATTGAACTCCTTCAGAGCTCTATATGAATTCATTAGTTCGAAGAGACTTCTTGAAGAGTTCTATTCTTGCTCTTGAAAAAGAATTCTTCGTGTGTTATTTGGGTGGGTATATAATTGTATTTATTGAGCGGAGCTGAGAATATTAAATCGTTGTTGTGAAGGAAAATATCGTTATAATGACTATCTGTTTCGTTATCACAAATATCCGTGTAGTTTTCATGATACAAGTACTTCTACATTTTAGATTGTTACAAAAACTTGACAGTATAATTATGGGAATAATGATTTATTCCCTTGCATTTGCATTTTCCACAGTGCAAAGTGATCCTAAAACTATCACCAATATGGATCACAGGGTTGGAAAAAACCCGGGTTTTTTTTTCAAATCACAACCCACTTGGATTTCAATCTTTTATTGTTATTCTCAACTCAATATGATAAACTATCGTTATTTATCACCTCAAATTGACTTATTGAAAGTGCAAACATTGTTTAAAGAATGTGCTGCGGGATACTGGGTCTTGAACTGAGGTTGGATCTGAGTATTCCATTTTTCGATTGATAATTCGTTTCAATGAACGATTCAAATCTCAGCAAAATTGAATATTAGGACATGTATGTTCCAAAACATTCGTCCACGTAAATTGTTGAAACTCTCCTTATGAATTAAAAAAAAAAATTCATGATAACATTTCATGAACACATGTAGGATAAAATCTAATGAAAGTTGTATTATTAAGTACAATCGTGTCTTAGATACTCAAGCTTGACGCCATTCCCTGAGTTCGAAAATGGGAATCTCTGGAAAAAAATTAAACTATTCTATCACTGTTTGTTCCGAAACTATAGCCATTCGAAATTTTTAAGCTTCCAACCAATTATAATTCAGTAACTTTGAATTATTGTCGTTCCAAAACGAACAGTGATAAAATAGTTCCATTTTTTCCAGAGATCCGCCGTTTTCTAACTCACACTGTCAGAAATATCTGGAAGTTTTTTTCAATTACGTACATTACATCGGGTTCATACACATTCTACATCAACTTTAATGTACAAAAACATGAAAAGACTATAGATCATGCTATAGTTCACATTGAATTTAACGTAAAATGTGACGTAAGAAACTGAATTCATGAACGTACTTGAAAAAAACTTCCAGCAAAAATATTAAAATTAATGCGGAAATTTCTAGCAGTGCAACGAATAGTGTCGAGCTCCAGTATGTAGCATAAAATTTTTGAATGATTAAGATTCGAAAAAAAAATCTAAAAACGGTCATATATCTCAGAAATTAAGGTTGCAAAAATATTTCTCAAACGGGAAATTATAGCCCCATGTGGAAAAAATGTCAAAAATAGATACAATTGTACACAAATGGTATACAAATCGTATACAGTCCCGAGCAAGCGTTATATAAGCACTCGCTAGGCCCTTACAAGTTCCCTGCTAGCCACTAGACTCTTTCTAGCCCTTGGCTAGATTCTCGCGAAGCCCTAGACAGTTCCATGGATGACGTTGCTGGGGGTTGTATACGAATTGTGTACAATTGTATACATTTTTGGACATTTTTTCCACATGGAGCATTTTGATTTTGGCTGCAAAATCCAGGTTGCGGAGTATTTTATACCCTGTATATAAAAGCATAGAGATTTGTGAGAATATAGATATTTAGAATTAGTCGTATTTGGGAATAGACTTATTTGAGAATGGACATATATAGAAATACAGCCATTTTAGAATAGAGAAATGAACAATAGAGTCCTCATTCTGCCGAATTGACAACACTACTGTTCAAGTAGCACTAGAATATACTATGGACGGTCTTTCAAATATTCGAAATATGTTCTATGCACGTTCCAATGAGACAGTTTCATAGGCGTTATGCATATTCATAAAACGTATGTAATTGAATATACAACGGTACGTCTATCGAACGTCGATTGAATGAATATCGTATATTTTGGATGTACCTACTATGTAAGTTTCAAAAGAATTTAAAACAATGTTATTTAAATATCTTGCGAAAATTGCTATTTCGTATATACTTTGAACTTCTGTTGCTGCTTGGGTACATTTCCAGTTAGAAACATGTTGATATTTGAATAAAGTACATCGGTGGACAAATTTAACTGAAAATCTCAGAAAATTTCAGGAGTGTTCATAGTTTTTCAGAGAGTTTCAGTGATTCTCATAAAAATTTAAAGTTTTACAGACATATTTATAATAGATATTAAGAGCAGTGGCAGATTTAAAAATTCTCTACCGTCCGAATACACGAGGAAACACGTGTCTCCCAAATGTGTATAGTATGTGCGTGTATTTGGCTAATGATTGTGGGCCGCAAATGTAAATCGAGAATCGAAATTATTCTGTTAATTATATTGATAGGTGATGATAAGTATGATAACACTGATCTTCAGTCTGGATTCGAAGTGATCATGGTGTGCTGAATACGAACAAAAGTCGGATGTTGTGTGATGATGTATGTATAGAAGATTCATCAATTATGTAGATTTTATATAAAAATTATATGCAAGCAGTTATGCAAATTGAACTAATTCAATAAATCTAACATTGTTTCTGTGTTTAGCGCACCGAAACCATTCCAAATCAGTTCCCAAACTTCAGGAGACAGAAAATAACTCTTTCGCTGTTGTCCTCTGTAATTGCAATATTAGAGAGCTTGTCCATCCTTCTAACCTTCAAGTCCAAGTTTCCCTGCGGCACTAACAGTCTCAAATTCAATTTTAGTCATTTTTGGCCAAAATTTTCGGTCGATTCTATCAGATAGACCTGTTAGGAGGTCAATGCACCCGAGGAGAAATTTCAATATGGAAAACATCAAGTTCAGATAAAGCATGCCTGATTCCTGTTCAATTTTTGATTCAGAGCTGAAGATAAAATTTCATTTATTTAACAGCACTTTTGATGACGTATCAACACATTCTTGTGATAATTCTTTCCTCATATTTGCAAAATTTCTTCGTTCGCTCTTCTTATCCCTTGCCGCTTGAAAATATAACTTTCTCTTATTTTTCTTAGTGAATTAGGAGCAGAAAGAATCGTGAAATAAACTTTCACACAAAAATACGGAATATGACGAATATTATAGAAGTGGGGGTTGGAATTGAAATTTTTAACGCTGAACGTTGTATTTTATAAAGGGTATAATAAAATTTAGCTATTCATTCGTAATCTCTCGTATTTGCTTGTAAAAATTCATGTCACAAACCTTCGTGTTTTTGGTTTAGCAAGCAAAATAAGAAAAAATCTGATATTTCCTCTTCCGTGTAATTATCAATTTGGAATGGCTACATCTGAGGTACAACAATTATTTTATAAGTTATATATAAGGTGAACCCTACCCGTATGTCCAAAATTTCCCAAACTTTGACACATTTCCGGATGTTGAAAGTGTTCACACAATATCCTCAATGTCACAGAAAGAAAAATAATATCCATGTTTCATTTACTATCCACAAAGACAAAAATTGAACCGAAGAGAAGATGGTCAGAAAATTGAGCAAACAAACTTTGGAAAACAGTTTGTCTTGTCATAAAAAGATTGTATACCATGAGAGTAAAATCGGTTGATTTGTCGGTGGAACGAGATATATTATTTTAGTATTAGGTTTACTTCAATGGTCCTTCGTTTTGCTTATTTAACTTGGTGTTTCTTATCCTCCTTACATTACCACGTCCTTCCTCTCTTCCGGATCTCTCAGAATGCAGTACAGAAGGGAAAAGGATTTTATATCGGTTACTGTTAACATTTCCAAAACCTAATATTTATAAAAATCTTTATTTTCATACAATAGAAACTTATAACTACCGCATGTTTCCAATGCATTAACAACGATTCATCCAACGTTCAAATTGATGAAAAAAACATTTTTCGTTCGACTAGTTGACAAGCTCTGGTTACATTCATAATCATATTATATATATTTTGTAATGAATGATCTTACTAACTCATCTCACTCGTTTAAACTTAATACTTATGAATTAATTATTATCAATTCAGGCATTTGGGGCATTTTTGTATTGAGGTTTTATATATACAGTACTTTACTCAAGTACTTTTTATTTCAACTAATATCAGACTTGTATAATTTTTATAATATATATATATGTAGCGAAATACATACGTAAATGGAATATATATGAACTGCAAGGAAGTTAACACTCAATTACTTTATATGGAGCAAAAAAAAAAACATTGGAACATAGTTTCCAAAAGTGAGAGAATTCATGAGTATATCATATAAAGCGTCATTTGATTCACATGATATTGCTATTTAGACTTAATGAATTGATACGTTTTTGTTATATGAGCACATATGAATTTTATTCCATTTTAAACACTCCACTTCTTTCGAGGAACGATTCTTAAGGCGGGAACAAAACACTTTTTCCTTTGGGAAAAAATTGTGAAATGTTTAGTTTTAGAGCTGACTTCGATCAAGTGGATTCATTGGTAATCTTAGTAGAGAAAAAAGTGTCTTGTTGTTGCTTTGGAAATCACTGCTTGGAAGGAGCAAAGTGTTTTCTGAGACACCCTGTATACAGCGTTTCCAGAATTCAAAGCGTGCGTTCCAAAACGTTTGAAGTAAAAACAAGTTTTCCCTTTCGAATAAATTTTCTAAAATTCAGTTCCTGAGGTGAACAATGTTTAATGCTAATATTTTTGTTTTTACATTAAGAATACCATGTTCAAATCCACGCTATGGATTTTGGGATGTCGGTCTTCCTGTATACATCACTATGACTTGTAATAGGCAAATAAACAATGAACGACTGATGTTAGTTCGGATTATTTTTCTGTTCTGATACTCAACTCATGAATTTGTGAAACACACGATTCATAGTATTCTTCGAATTCATAAATATAAAGTTGTGTGTATTCAATGAAAAAAATAATTCATATTATATTCAATCTGGCTCATAATCTGATATGATTGCACAAAATAAAATCTACACGCGAACAATAAATACAATACACTTAATCGAATTCAATATTATTAGAGAAACAATAAGGGTATGAATGAATTATTTATATACAGAATTTTAATATTTAATGTAATAATTATGAATATTTTAATAAATGAAATGAAAGTCGTAATCGCTCTAATAAAAATTGTTCTATTCGAAGACAAGATGTCTGAATGAGTTGTTAAAAGTACTCGTTAAAACCGGTCAGAAAATTTCCTTGAACTGCTGACGAAAATTCTTAAAAATTATACTACCGGTTAGAAGCTTTCAGCAACTTGTCTGTCTGGTTCTATGAACTTTCCACATCATGTAAGAAACTCACCAAACTGGATAAAAAAGTTTCTGACTGATTTCATATAACTTTTGAAACCTTCAAGTTCGATAATTATTGAACCTGGTAACATTTCTAAGAGCTGTCATCAGGAATTCACGTAACAGAACCCGATCAGAATTTGATACCAAAATTTTCTACCCGTTTCTGATAGGGATTTTTAACAGAGTATCCTAGTGAATATTTCATAAAAATCTCATGATTGTCGTTCGTTTGTTTTTGCTTTCAAGTGCAACTCTTAAATCGACTAGATTCATTTTTGTATTGAATTTCAATATGATTTCTTACAAAAATACTTTGTATATTAAATTTCAATTCATTCGTCATGAAATTCTATAATAGATGGGCGTAATTATTTATTACGCTCTTCAGTGGTGTTGTTCTTTGGTACCGTTACATGATTTGAGAATTTAAAAATAAGAAAGATGTGTTTCGTGATTTATCGACGGATTTTGATGCCCAGAATGATGGAAATTTGAAATTTCATGCGATTCTTGTTGTCCTCGGTATTGAATAGGATTTGAAGAAGGCGTGGATGAAGATACCGCACAATGATTGTTCATTATCATTGATGTGTTGGCAGTTTGAATCGCGAAAGGCCAAGACTGGAAAAAAGAAAATTCATGAGTTAAAACATACACAAGTTTAGGATTTTTGACAAGAATGAATAATGCTTTAGTCCGATGCAATAAATTATCTAAGAAGAAAAAAAAATGATGCCCACACTGTTAGAGAATTCCTTTAATTTTCATTACTTTTTCAAGTACACTTGTAGATTAAATTTCCAATTCACGGTGATTGGATTAGGATTTCAATCACATGTAATTGAATCTTCAATTTTTGCTATATTACATTACTCATAATAGTGCAGTTTATTAACTGTGTTTTCATTCAAATGTTATCAGAATTTCAAGAACCGCCTCAATCACGTGAGTGGAAATTGCTTCCATCACATGTGATTGAAGCTTCATGCGGAAATTTCTAACAGTGCAGAGTTTCGAATTATAATTGCATAAAATCTTCAATAACATAAGGATTTTATTAAAATTCCATTGAATTTATTCCTTTTCAATTCATCGTACTGCACAGTGAAGAATTTATAAGCAAAAATCCACTCATCCGATGTTGGTGAAGTTTTTATTCTAATGCTTGGAAAAAGTTTCACTTCCATGTATCACTGCAGCATTTCTGTTCCCGGCAATGGATATTTTATGAAATCCGACACGAACTTGATAAATTTTGATTCAAAAGACACCTGGTAAATACAAAAATCTTCGACTATTCAATGTTATTAGGAGTTGCAAGAGGTTTTTCAAGGGGTGTAGCCACTGTAGAAGACTCAAAATGAGGTGCATATTCATCATTTTTTTGTATAAAAAGTTATTTATCCCAAAACATGATTATACATATATTCAATACACATGTCAAAGTAACAAGAAACATTTTTTTTTTTGATAACAGAAAAAATACATGTGAAATTCCAAACGCGTTTTGTTCGAAACCACTTTCTGAATTGGCTTTAGTCGCTTCAACAATTTTTGTTCAATTGAATTCAAATGTTAACAGCATCTTCCTAATACAGATTTGCAGGGAAACACATACAGAATTTTCGATTAATTGAAAAATTTTTATTTTATGGGCGCTTTGATATAGAATTTTTTCATCGAAAATTTTGAGGAAAATCAATATTTTACCAATTTCTCACTTGTTCATGTGTGGAATGGGATTAGGAAATGCTGTTGACATTTGAAGTCAATCGGACAAAAGTTGTTGAAGTTATTTGTAAGGACAATTTGAAAAGTGATTTCGAGAAAAACGCGTTCAAAGTTTCTCACATAATTTTGTTGTTGTTAAAAGGAATGTTTAGAGTTACTTTGTTTTTGTACTTTGATTGATGTACCAAATGTCTGTATAATCACTTTTTGAAATGAACAATTTTTTTATACAACAAACCCTTCTACAGTGGCCATACCCCTTCAAGTTCTTTTGGATCTTCTGTCTTGTAAATGATCAATTTTGTACGCAAATCTATTAATTTCATCCGCATTTCAGAAAATAAAATTCCATGCGCGAAACTTCCTAATATTTGGATAGATTACACCAGCCCACAGCCAATATGTATCCGTCCAAATACTGACAAATACTTTATTCATCGATTGATGGAAACATAATTCGACTATGCATTCGGATTTCAACTATGACGTCTAGTTTATCCCTAATTTTTTCTAATTAATTTATGTAATTCTGCATATAAATCGCAGTATTTTTATACAATTTATACACAATGCCTATGTGTCGTATAATGATGTCGATTCTGAGAAGAATCAATTCTTTGTTATACAGAATATACACGCAGAAAAGTACTTTTTTGGAAAATAGCAGAGTTCACTATTTTATATAGCAATACATGCTTTCAGTAGAATGAACTACACTGTAAAAAATGATTGTGGAATCTCCCCCCAAAAAATGGTGGCAGCAAAGGTCCTTTATGAATGGAGGAGTCTTCACCATAATTTTGTGGACTTTCCCTTCATTTGTAGAGGATTCAACACCCAAAAAACAAGAATGGAAAATTCCCTCGTTTTTGATGGAAAATCAATTCCCCTACGATGAGGGGACGAAATCCACCAACAGGGTGGAAAAAAACTTCCCACATTTTTTACAGTGATATATGATTTACTGATTATGTGATGTGAAATATCACAAAATGTAATGTCTAGTAGTAGCTTCGTGAATCACTATTGGGATTAGCGATGTCTGTAATTTCCATCACTGGATTTGAATTTTATGTGCCTATAAATCAAAATGCGACCTGATATAATTTACTACTTCACATATCGGGGGCGGCTGTGCTACGTATGACAGTGAACTTTACTTCTTTTTGAAGATCTCTTTTCTCCGTGTACCAAAGTTTTACCAATATTTTATTCAAATCTATAAGACCAAATACTTTTTCTGTAAAACAGAAACAATTCTGTTCAAGAATCGACATCACTGATATCGTAACTGAAAATCTAGATGTGATAGGCAGAGAGAAAAGAATGTTAATATTTACCATGCTAATATAGTATTCGGTCTTGTTTGATATGAAATCGTGATTGTGACTATGTGAGAATAGAATTCTTTACCATTCTTTTGATAATAATTACTATGCTACATATATATTATTACCAGAAAAATGGTAAAGAATTCTATTCTTACATACCCGCGTGGAAAAATTTTCAAAATTATATATAATTTTTATATAATTATATAGAATTTGTATATAAACTATATTGAATTATATACAAATTATATTGAATTTTGAAAAATTTTTCACATGGGTAGTAACAATCACGATTTTATGTAAAATAAGATTGAATATTATGTTAGCATGGTGAATATTACTATTCTCTTCTCTCCGTATAGAAAAATTTCGCGCATAAATTCTGATTTCGTATAATTCTGAAGAGAATTAAGTGAGGGGCAGATTTTTGTCCATAGATGCATCAACCTTTTTCACGGTTCGTCGGCTTTGCCGAGTTTCATGAAGACCTGAAGAAAATTCTGGAATATCTGAACAAAGTTTCCCGAATGAGATTTTCAAAATAATATATAATTTATACATAACTTGTATATAAACTGTATTAAATTATATACAATGTATGTATAATTTTGAAAAGTTTTCCCCCTTGGGTTTTTCTCAGATGGATATGGTATTTGCATATGTTTCATATAAACTTCTTGATTGAAATTATTTTATGTATGAACTATACATGAATATTCTCTAGTAGAATTTTTTGGATTGTTATGTCTTCTGATCCAGACATTCAAAATATGTTTAAAATTATTCACGTGGAAAAACTGAAAATAATCCGCGCTCTCCTGTCAATTTTGGTTTCCGAGAATTCAGAATAGATTTGAAAGAAAAAAAATTCGGATCTCTTCAATACAAAAATGATGACACAAAAATTCAAATCATCTGCAATTATTACGAGTTGCCTTCAACATTGCTTACATTTATACTCCACGATTATTTTCTTACACAACCTGGTAGAAATTTTCTATTAAATCCCATTACAAATGGTGAAATCCCTGATTGAATAACATTGAATTTCATTGAAACCTATTCATTCTCCCATCTGTCAATGAGATTTTATAGAATATTTGTACACGGAGAAAAATGAAGGTCGAAAATATAGTAATCTTTAATAAACATTTGAGAATATTTCTTGAAATCTGAGAGTTTTTCTTAAATGCATAATAAAGACAAAACGGTCCACTGTTGCGTGGAATTTTATTCGAAAAACAATGAAAAATTATCAATACTTAATAAAGAATAAAGAAACATATGAACTTTCCAAAAGTCGCGCGTGAAATTTTACCAAAATAGTAACACAATTTCAATATCCTACTATTCACTTTGTGGAATTTCGTATGCGACTTTTGGAAGGTTCATATGTTTCTCTATTATTTATTAAGTATTGATAATTTTTCATTGTTTTCCGAATGCAATTCCACAAAAAAGTGGCCCGTTTTGTCTCTATTATGCATTTGAGGAAAATTCTCAGATTTTAAGAAATATTTTCAAATTTTTATTAAAGATTACTATATTTTCGACCTGCATTTTTCTCCGTGTAACAGGGCAGAGGGTTCATATGTTGTTATGCTACAAAGAGTTTTACGACGCACACTTTTATTTACGCCAACGATTGCGATTCTGCACAAAATAAAATTCCATTAATTATTCCCAACCCACGAATGTAAGTATTGAAATTTATTCAATCGTCATGTTGTAGTGGAATAATTCTGCTTTATGATTTTGTATATCAAAATAATCGGTATACATGTATCTTGTGCAATATCGCGCAAGTTAGCGAAAAATCGTAAGAAACCAATTTTGTTCAGTAAAAATCTTCCAGGATAAATGTATGCAGTATCGTTGAATTATCAATTCATAAAACAACAAAATGAAATTGAAACAAATTTGAAATCGTTGATACAAATATAACTTCAATTATGTGTATTCCAATTCTCCTGTAGAATATAAGAGAAACTTTGTATATTTGAGATTTTAATAAATTCATAGAAATATTTTCATACATGTATACAAGATTTTTTGAGAGCCATGTTTATTGGTATAATGAAAATTTTCCTTTCATGTGAAGAGTTGGCTCCGTTTGGACATAAATCAGCAATCTCGCATTTTAAACATTCCGTAATAAAAATAATCGGAACAAAGGGTAGTTAAAAATCAACCAGTTCTTAGCGATAATATAAAATAAACAGCCATCTCTAAACAACAGTACCAACATAGAATTAATGGTGTTAAAGTATAGGTGGGAGGATGGAAAGTGATTCAATCCACCTGGACAGACATAAACAGAGACTGAGCGTTTCGTAAGATGACGTTCTTCGCTGCCTCGACGAGTGGATCCACCTGGTTCCGTTGTTATTTTACGGAACCGTAATGAAGACACTGAATATCGCAATACAAGCTCACGCGAAAGAAATTTTGTATAACGCATAAATTCACTTGAAATAATATTCGATCAATTATATTTCAAATAGAATAGTTGGAATTTCAATAATCATTTGATCATTTGTTTTGGCTAGAACTATATGATTGGTTAATTTTTTTTTTATAATTTGATTGTTATGCTTCATTCTAAATCTAATCATTCAATTCCAGTACAGGGGAAGTGGGAACAAGATGAACCAACGGGGTAAGACGAATCATCGTTATATGCAATCATCTACTGTGTCTGAGTGTAGTGCGCTGGTTTTGGCAACAGAAAAAGAGGAGTTTGAGAGTTCTACCACGAAACTAAAAGTTGTTGGGAATGCATCTATCACAAATTACAGCACGATGAAAAAATTTCGCTCTAATGATCTAACTTTAGGTAAACTTTGTCATGGTGTCAGTTTGTTGAGATTTCAGATTTCTTTGAAAGATAGGTTGAATATATAAAATATCAGAATTATTCTTTCTCATATTGACGGTTTTCATTCAGAATTATTCGAAGGTAGATCAAAATAACCAACCAAAAACGAGAGCGAAATGACCAACCAAAAATACAAGCATTTGGAGCACAGAAAGGGAGAAAACCCAGAGAATGTTTTAGAAAATCACAATAAATATATATTCTGCTTCGGTCAACATTCACGATTTTTAAAAACTTGAATAAGGCTTGCCAAATATGCAATCTTTGGACACATAAAACCTGTGCTGGCTTTGAAGAATACCGCGGTTTTATATGCAAAATATGCCAGCTGGGACAAGATAAGAAGAATTAGTACTCGAGGGAAAACTATTTTTTCTTCAAATTGAACTTATGAGATTGAATCTTTGTTATGGAAATTTGAAGATTAATGTGTATCAATTCTGATACAATTTTAATCAAAATTACTTTAATAATATATTTACTTTTATTCACACTCATCCTTAGCGTTACCATCTTGCCCCCACTTCCTCTAAATTATGCAAAAAAAAACTCCAATTGAAATCGGAGGTCCTTTATAGCCTATCATAACATTGGTCAACAGCCATTTTGGTGCCTGAGATCTGAGAACTGATGCGGAGTACTTTTAGAGCACTGAATACGAAAACAACATCGAATTTGTTGGATCAGCTCGTTTTTTATAATCTTTCATATATAAAATTCATCAATTATATAGATTATGTATAAAAGATAATAGCAAGTGAGTTAATCTAAGAAATTTGATATTCGTTTCGCATTCAACATACCAACAGCACTCCGAATCAGTTACCAAACCTCAGGCACCAGAGACAAAAATGTTTTTTTGTTGACCTGTGTCATAAATAAAAATGTACCTATGTGAAGCATAAACGCATAAAATTCTCTCCAATTTCACCAGGAAGAATGATCTTTTCTCACGTTTCGGAGTATAGACGTAAATTGAAAACATGTCGGTGAACAATTTTCGTAAAAGGTTCCTTCATGATGGTTATAATTGCTGCATTTATTCATTTATATTAGGAAAGTGAAACAAAAGCATGGACATTTTCAAAGTATAAGAAAAAAATTGCGAAGAATTCTCTACAGGTACTTATAAAACATAAGATGTATACCCGAAGAGAACATGAAGCTCTGACAAACGTTCAGAATAGTTCAACATACATCAAACTAAAGCGCCGTTGGAGCTCAAGGTTTAGGTTCAGAAACATTCGACGAAGGTCTGATGAACGTTACAATGTCCGCTTGAGAATAATTTCAAGGAAAGTTCACAGAACGTTCATTGAAGATTTACCAAACATTCACTGGAGTTTCAATTTTGCAATATAAGTTTTTTTCGATTATGTTTTTCTCACGAAAAAATGAACGATACAGGAAATTAGAATTATAATTATAATTCTCTCTAAAATATGCTCAACTGAAACTCAAATGAATCTCCGGAGAACTTTTAATAAACGTTTTATGAATCTTCCTTGAAATCATTTTCAAGCGGACAATCAAATGTTCATTTAAAGTTCGTAAAACGTTTGAGAACCTAAAACTTGGCTCCAAAGGAGCTTCAGGCTGATCTATGTTGATCTATGTTCTGAACGTTTGTCGGAGCTTGATGTTCTTTTCGGGTATTATTACATAAAAGCAATTGAACTTGGTGTAATGTAATGAAATACGGTCACTTACAAACGCCAATGATAAGGATCTCGTCGTATCAGAATGCGTATCCACATCATCCCTTAAAATGGCACGAAGATGAGCTATGTAAGTAGCAGCCAAACGCAAAGTGTCGAGTTTGCTGAGTTTAGTATCCGCAGGTACCCAAGGTAAAGTGGTTTTTAATCTACAAAAAGCTTTGCTAAGAACTCGCATTCGTGCTCTTTCACGAGCATTGGCTGCATTTCTTGGAGCTCGGTTATCCAAATCGTCTTTGTTACATTTTTCTTCACATCCGAAATCATCATCGTCCATGTCCAATGGTGGTGTGGAGGCCCGTCGTTTTCTTGGCATTGATGTGTATTTTAAAGACAAATTCCTATAGACAGTTTAAAAATTTCAAATGAGAACTAGTTGTCGATAAATTTCTAATCACTTCACATTCAGAGAAAATTTGCTATCACAGCAAAAATCTTGCTCTTTTAACAAGCGCTTGCCATTCAGCAATCCGGAATTGTAGATATACACACGGCTAGAAAATTTTGCTGAATTAGGAAATATCTTGTTAAAATAGCAATATTTTTACTGTAACAGCAACCGTTTTGCTAATTCAGCAAAGCAGATTTTTCGGAATTGCTTTTTCAGCAAGAATTTTTCTCTGCGTGCATATGAGAGATGAAAAGATTTTGCACTCAAGAAGACATTAGCGATGGAATTTCATTTTGTTCAAATTTGATGCTAATTATAATCATTTTATATTTGATGGAGCTTCAAGAGATTGACTCATTTTACAGAAAAAATCCACTTAAAATCTCGAGTGTAAAAATTTTTTTTAAATATGTACAGGGTATTCCCGAATTTGCCTCTCGGCTGGGTCAGGGGTATGTGTCAGCCAAAACTCAATAATTTCCCGTTTGGAGAGATTTTTTCCGAGGCTTACTTTTTGAGATATATACATTCGAAGATTTTTTTTAAATCCAAAAAACTCAATGACATTGTATGTTACAAACTTCAGCTTGACACTATTGGCTAAGTTAGAAAACGACGCATCTCTGGAAGAAATTGCAGTGTCCTACACAGTAAAAAGTAAAACTTACTTTCAACCTTGATATCGGCTTATTTTAAGATGCAGCCAAAACTAGCACTAGTTCAGCTGGAAGTAAGCATCCAAAACAAATGCCGACACAATGGAAAAGACTGAATTTCAGTCAAGTTTTCAAGTAAGATGCAGCCACTTTCAGTCAGACTTTTTACAGTGTATCATGTCCCAATCAGAATTCAGCAACTTCAAATGATTGGAGCTTCGACACCAAGAAAGATAAAATAATTCAATGCTGTCAAAATATTGCCTATCTCTAGTTCCGGAAGAATTTACAATGAATTCTTGAGAATGCTTTAAGAATGCTGTTTGAATGCAAGATATTCTTACAGAATCAATTATGAACTACCATAACGGCCACTCTTGGAGAATCTCCCGGAGAATTCGTAAAAAACTCTTTATGCCTACATCGGGACCAGTGTGCTGTGTGATTTGCTTTCCCATACAACACACCAGTTCAGAAAGAATTCATTAGGAGTTCAACTGGGATTCGAAAAATTCATCATGAATCCTTGAAAATTCTTTTGGAACTTCTGTGCTGTGTGGGTTATGATTACAGCTACCATAACCCCAACAGATAGGAGAGTTAAAAATTAATTCTGAAACAAGTGGTTCAAAAACAGTTGTGCCAGAGTCCTTTGAAAACTCCAAACAATTCTATTAAGAATGTATTTTCAAGTCTTCTTAGAATTTTCTAGGAGTTGTTGGAAGAATTGAAAAATATCTCGTGAATGTTTACAGGACAGAAAAGAAGTTTGTAAAAGTTTTAAAAAACTTCAAACTCATCAAAGCGCTCGGATGGAATTTCCTTCAAATTCATTCATAATTCTTTGTATTTTTCCACCTACTGAGATCCCACACAGCACCACAGACCCAGAAGAATTTTTAAAGAATTCATGAAGAGTCAGTTCAATGAGAATTCTTCATGAATTCTTCTGGGATTGTGGTGCTGTGTGAAATTACATCAATTCAATTCACACGTCTGACTCTATTCATTTTATTCCACTGACTGAATATGCAATTCATATATGCACACATGGATAAGAAGAAATAGAATTTAGTGCGAATGAATCAAATGCTCAACAGTAGTAAACCTGATATTTTAATTTTAATAAATTTCATTCATTGTTTCATGTTTGTCATCAACCATTAAAACTTTGCCCTATTTCCTTATTTGTAATCTCTGTTTCTTGCAATTTGCGAATGGAAAACGAACAGTTTTAAGACACCTGATGAGCAATATTTGATTCAAAAAAGTGTTTGTTTCACATAATAGTAGGGTAATCATAGATGAATAGGAATTTATGGCTTTTTTCTCTCAAATTTATTTTGATAATTGATCTTTGTTGAAGAGATTTAAAGGCAATGATGTTATGAAAGTTCATTCAAATCGTATGGAAGATGAAATTTTGAAAGCAGGAAACCATCTGGAGATCAGTGTGTGTGTGTGACAGCAAATGATAATAACAATGATATGATATTAGGAAAACACAAAACAACCCTGGTTACCAAAACCCGCTAAAAATCTTCTCAAATCTTACTGAAATTGGACGAACGTTTGATTGAATCCTATCTCATCATTCATCAGTCAAATATCGCGAAATCCTGTGAATAATTTTCAAATGACTCAACTACACTCGCATGGAAATATATCACTGAAAAATTTCTGTAAAACCATGAATAATATCTGAAAAACATCACATTTTCACTGCAAAAATCCGAAAAACTCTAAGAATCTCTGAAATTTTCATGTAGAATCCAATTATTTTGGAACATTCTGTACAGAATTTCTCCATTAATTCTCAAAGTTTTGTCATTTTTTCTCATCCAAATAGAAACGAAATTACACAATTTTTCGATAATCAGAAGAATGTCAGCAATTTATTAGAGTTTCTAATAAATCTATCAAATCTAATAAATCCTACCAACATTTTTTCAGAACACAAATTCGTTCCTATTTATCTGAGAGGGAAATGAAGATTTGATCATGATTTTTCATGAAAATTTCACAGAATCTCAGAGTTTGTCAGAGTTGTTCAGATTTTTGCAGGGAAAATGCGATGTTTTGCAGAGATTTTCCAGCGGAATATTTCCATACAGGAATCTCATTCAATTTCGTTCAATCTGATTCTGCGAGTTTGTTTAACGAAGGAATAATGTAATTCTTTTATTTCCTCTTTTAGCAAGCAATAATTTCAAACCGCCAACATTGAATGAAAGAGTTCATATTCCATAAGAATTATTAAAACTTTGAAATTGATTGGTATATCTATTTTTCATAAGATGAATTCTCATAAGAATCAGACACAAGCTTTGAAGGAAAATTAACCACTCGAAGAGAAGTGGATAATAATAATAATTACTAATCACATGGTAATTGTGTGATCACTGCAAATTTTCGGAATATGAATTTCGTTAAAAAATAGGGTGTTGCTCAATTACTTTCGACCATTTTATGGGAATGGATATGCAAAAAGGGTGCTTCTTGAACAACTATTCCAGTTTTATATTCATTTTAAATTGAACAAATTCATAAATACACTAGAATTGACGAATCATTCACGGTTATATCAAATTAAAATATTACCTTCATGGTAATTCATTAGCTCATGTCAATTTGTTGAAGTTTTCTCTCCAATGTATACATATTTTTTCGATATTATATTCTTGATTGTGTCCCAATTCTGAGAGAATATTGGCTAATTTCAAAATCGAAATATTTGCGAAAAGAAACGGAATATTGGAATTTTTATTCCAAATTATAAGATTCTGTGAGTTATGAGTTGTGTAATAAATGCAAAAATTTATTTAGAACAAAAAAACGTTTTTGTACACCCAAATAATTTACTTTCTTCGATCATAACAAATCACAACAAGATATAAAAGAAGGTTCTGATTTTCAAATTTTTCAGACCCAGACATTGTCAAAATGAAGAACATTGTTACATAAGTATCTTTCACATATGCAACAAAAATATATTATGCCAAGTAAAATTTATATAAATATCCCAGAAAATTAGTGGCAAATTGTTGAAATTGACTCCATATTTTCATTCATCACATTTCACAAACACAATTGGACAAATATGAGATTTAATATCTGCTAATACGGTATCAGCTCATTCGTTCCCCGAAATGTTATTCAAATACCAGAATTTGAACTGTATCGAAAGCTTTGATAGAGTAAAAATACACGGAAAGAATCTTCACTGTTTTCATTCGTTCATCAAGTTATCAACACTTATGTAAAATTTTGTGATCTTTAATAATCCAAGCATAACTTCCTATTTGGCTCAGATTCTATTACGCGGAGATTAATTATCACTGTTGAAATCTGCATCCATCATTTGAAAGAGAACTGATATTTAATTTTTTGTGTATACATTCCCGATACTTGAGCATATTCTCACCTAAATTTTATTAATTGATTATTCACAGATAATTCCTTTCGTTCGTTCTTGCAACACATTAACCATTAGTCACACGATCGAATCAGACGTTCACGCGGAACTAATTGTCAGTCAAAGTGGTCTGAAAAGAAGAAATACCATAAGAAATAGAGAAGGCGTGAAGTGGGAGAGCGTTAAAGAGGCAGGTCAAGTAGCAGAAGAGGGAAAACTTGAATGAAAACGTACCGAGACATCATGGGACATCCTCGAAAACGGGCGGAGCTTTCCAAGTTGGATGAGTAGATGAGCTTTTTGCTCGTGCCATCGTAGGTTTATAGTAACTTGTGGAAGATCTTCATCCAATCGTTCGGATGCTGCGTCATCTTCAGCCACCTGGCACCTACGTAGCTTCTTCTTTATTTCTCAGTACGTAGACATGGCGGTTCCACGATTAGTTCAAGTAAGTCTTGATTTTTAAATGTTCGTGATTTGTAAATGATGGGACAATTTTCTCTCAATCTCAATGTTTTCATGTGTCATTCAATGTACAGTTGATTTGAAGGAAATCAAATTCATTCGCGACAAATGAATCTCAAGACCGAACTCGACTGATCTTAGGTTGCAAACTATTTCGCTATCCAATGTTTCATTGTCTCAATTCTTAAAATTCAATCTTTTTATTCTTACCTTAATTTTAGGAACTAGTTTTGTGGTTCAATTCGGTTGAGATATGTATCTACATGCGCAGTGGGTTCAATTAATTATTTTCATATTTTCCGACAGATCCTGGGTGCCAATTCATTGTTAATTCATTAGGAATACTTTCAATTGGATAAATATGTGAAGAGTAATATTCTGAACATGGAACATTGATCACACTGGAATACAGTATTTTACTGATATTATTCATCAATTCATTTAATGATGGGCAACCTTGAGAGAATCGATTCTTTTTTTATGGAGATTATAAAAAAATCAATGGAAACTTGATAAATTTTTTATATAAAAGAATCAATTCTGTCAAGACCACCCATCCCTTAGTTCATTGGACAAGAAGTTTTAGTACATTTGCAAAAATATTCCAGCACATTTACTGGAATTTTACAGTAAAAATTGGATTTTTCCTTTCATAAAATCCATAAAATGTCCTTCAATGTAATTGGGAATGAATGTACTAAAGTTTTCCAATACCAAGACCCGGCAAACCTCTAGTTTTCTCCCACAGTGTATCTTATAAATTGATCCATAAGTCGAAACTTTAATGAAGCTGAAACTAACGGATAAAATCCGTGTATAAAAAAATAGCTTGGTGTCAGTCTTGCAGAAAAGTTTAGCAACATTATTGTAATACGTATAACAGAATAGAGCAAAGATAAGGGATGATCTTGGAAAAAGTATGAAGATTGAGATTCTTCTATACTTCTTTCATACTCTTACCGGATTGACAGGATCTCACAATAGTCTCGCAGAAATACGTGAGAGTTCCATATTTTATTCAGAATCGTTCCCATATCTTTCCCCGGTAAAAAAAAGTCTATTAAAACTCCTTGATTAATGGAATTTGATATAAACTTTGCAATGAGAAATTACCATTTAAACCTATTAATTCTCATTGAATCTCAACGATTCCAACAGTTCTAATAGGTTTCAACGGGTTTGAACAAGTGTGAATGATTATTTACCGTTACAAAGTTTGCATTGAATTTCATTATTCAATAAGATTCAATAGACTTTTTCAACTAGTAAAAGTAGTTGCATGCGTGGAAAGACCGTCATATTTAGAAAAATGACTGTCAATTTAAGGAAAAAGAGGATCGCTGAAAAATATTCGTAGTGAAAATATCGAAGGTAGATCGTGTCATCATTATTTCTCGCAGTGAAACTATCAACTTATCGTCAATTCACGACGAATATTTTTCAATGATTCTCTTTTTCCCTAAATTGACAGTCATTTTTAGAATTCCCAATGAACTCAGGCTTTCCGTAGAGAGGAGGTTAAAAGTTGAATTACCTAGCAAAAGTGTTCGAAACGAGTTCAATCACAATTTATATTCCTTCAATCGGCTGTTGACTTTTAGCTTCTAATTCCAGCTTCATGAAAGTTCAAAAAGTTACATTCACTTCATTTGATTTTTGATGTAAAAATTTGCAATCAATTGATACACAGAAATTTATATCAACAAGTATATTTATTTCACTGGCCAACAGCCATTTTGGTTCTTAGGTTTTTAACCCTGATTCGACGTGATTATCATGTGTTGAATACGAAAATAAAGTCCGATTTCTTGAATTAGTTCTTTTTTAGTAATTTTTTATATGTAAAATTCATCAATCATGTAAAACTTGGGATATAATGTGACTCAATGTGATTTTATACAAAATTTGTATCAAGTTTCTATAAATTTGTATAAAATATCGATTGAAAATTGATACAACTTTCATATAAAATCACTATTAGTCACATTATAACCCCACTACTAAAATTATGTAGATTACATTTAAAAGTTCTATATGAAAAATTACAAAACAGAGCTAATTCAAGAAATCTGACTTCATTTTCGTATTCAACGCATCATAATCATTTCAAAATAGTGGGCAAATCTCACGAACCTGAGGAAAAAATTTATTAATTGTTCAGTGTTATTTTCCAACCTTCGACTTTGAATTTAATGAACAAAGTTCAACAATGCATGAAAATAAGATTCAATCGCGTTCTTTTCTCTTCGTTGCGAAAGTTTGGTCAATTTCAACATGCTACTGCATAAAATTTCATGGTAACTATGAAAAAATTGTCAGGTGGTTGAATCGTGAAATTAATTTCTTCCCTTTCTGAAGAAACCACATATGGATAATCTTTCCCTTTCACTGTCGTATAAATTTCTCCCTGACAAGGAAAGATCTTACAGCCCTATTAATCTGGAAAAAGTTATAGTTGACTAGATATTCATTCATTTCGTCGAAACGAGGATTAGGCATGGATCCTGTAACACGAGTTTTGCGGTGACCCTGCAGCTATTACAGCGTGGTAAGATTGAATTATAGCTCGATAAATTTGTTAAAACGTCTTGTGGAGAAATTTGAGTTACCCTACCTTTTCTTTGAACTATCCAACGCTGTGAATAATTAAAACACAATAATAGGAAGATCGAAATATTGTCCTACAATCAAGGATTATCAAAGAATAATTATAATTACAGGAATATAAGTATGATTGTGAGTATTACAAGCACATGTCGAATAGGTCAATTTCATATTGTTCTTACTTTAATTTATGTATAAAAACGATTCCCAGTCGGGTTTCCCCTAAAAAAGTACTAGATCGTTTCAACCGTTTTACGCAATCAATATTCCATTAATTAAATCAGTCTTGAAATCAAAACATTTGAAATCGATCAAGAAGTCTCAAAGTACTCAATAAAAATACGATGTCTACGATAATTATCCGATATAAAACCAATCAGCTAGCCGATGATTTCCCGATAAATCCCTATATCGGGTTTACATTGGATAATTATTGCAGATATCGTATTTTTATCGGACTTGTACTATAATGAAACAAAACGATAGATTTCGGATAGTATTAATAAAACTGATGATTTAATGATGAAATTCCGATATCGGGTTTGTATCATAAGGGATCAGAGCACCCCCTTCATGAATATTGCAAATCGTTCAAATCTTCAGAGATTTATTAAGGTCGATATGCAAAGGGCTAAAAATTTTTTCAGTAGTCAAACTTCTAACCAGAAATCACTTGATTTTCCCCAACAGGGGATGTATGTCAATTATGGAAATCTTTCGTGTGAAATTTGGCTAGAGCTTCAGCGTCAGTACTCTTTAAGGTAGTTCTCTAGCAATATTCAGAATCAAATTTGAAAAATTATTATTCAGTAGGGGAGCAAGGTCGAAGGGATTCAATAATCATATTCGTTGGGGCTTCTATCCGTATTTATGATAAATGAACAACCAACTCGAAACATAACCGAACAACTTTGTAGCCACCACACGGAATTTTTCATGGCTTTTTGTCTTGAACAATTTTTACTTTCAATCCGTTTATACCTTATTAGAGCCCATTTTGTTCCTTGTGAGATTTGGAAAACCTTTATCGCGGAGATTTTTTATACTTTATCATCAAGACGCTGTCACACACTTTTGTTTATGCGAATGTATTTGGCTAATTATAAACAAAATGCGAGTAATCATTGTGAAAATTACATATATTAAAGATTTCCACGATTTCTCAAATCTCATAAGGAATAAAATGAGTCCCCATAAGTCATAAACGGATTGAAAATACAAATTTTTTAAGAAAAAGCTATGAAAAATTTCGTGTAGTTGTTACAAAATTGTTTGTTCATGTCGTGAACTCTCACTGTTTAGAATAAGAAATTCCCTAATCGCAAACCCTACACTATCATTCCAACAGAGGTGCAATTTCCCTCGACAATTTAACGAACTCATTTCTGGCTGACTGAATAATGAATTCTGATTCTAGGAATTATAGAATTATTTAGATGCAGTACAAATTGTGAAGAATGAACTCTTTTCTCTGTACTTCTTGGAATGAAAATACTACAACTCCGATAAGAGTGAGAATTTCCCTGTACTTGACTTGCTGTATTGTTACTCTTTAAGGGTAGATTTTTCCTCCAAGAAGTTTATAAAGTTCATTCTACGAATTTAGAACTGAATTTTCATAATTTCGTTTGTTTTGTAAGGTGCTAGGAGAAGTGAAAATTTCATTCGAACGGAAAGATACCACACAAATAATAAATAATGGGGTATCGATGGGACGCTGATGGCTCTGTAATGATTGTGATAGGCCGGTACTGGCTCTTTGTCAATAAGTTTCAATGATAAATTTTTTACATCGAATTATATGGGTGGTAATAGGTTGTTCCTAGAATGTATGCAATGAATAAGTTCCTTTCAAGAATATCCAACTGGGATCATTGTTGGTTTCCAACGAATGTGTAATGGGAGGCAATGGGAAGTTTTCCATATCCCTGATTAAAGGAATCCGTTCATCCTCGCCAAATCTGACTAAATCACATTGAATCTTAGACAATGTTTTGACCAAGTCTCATGCGGCGATTTCTCAATGAGATTTGGTAAAAAGAATGAATTCTTTCAATGTAAATCTGGTTGAATCTCGCCAAATCTAAGCGAATCTCGGACAGTATTCTGGCCAAATCTCATGAAATTTCATTCATCAGATTCAATTCAGTTCAGATTCTTTTAACCAAGGATTGGCTCCTATCGGAATAAATGAGAAAATCCCACAAGATACACGGTGAATGGGTTCGTATGGGAAATTTCCATTCGAATCGACCGCAGCCTTCCACATGGATTCTATTTTGCAGATAGAAATGGTTTGCTCCTAGAATATAAATAATGGACATATTTCTGTCGAAAACAATCCATTAGGTTTTCTTTTTGTTCAAATGAGTGTTCGATCGGTGCCAATTAGAAGTTGTTTATTTCTGTTCCTTACAGAAAAGACCCCATCCAAACCTATTCAATTCGTCAATTGGATCAAATCAGATTTTTGTCCTGGGAATTTACAATTTGATCTTATTCGACCCGTACAGCACAACCACCGATCCTCCACCTAAGACTTCGGTGGACTGGAGGTGGAGAATTGGTGGAGAAATGGGAGCCGTGGAAATAAGGGAGAGTCTCCGTTGAGGCAACGGAGAGGTGACGGAGAAATGCCGCCCGTCCCCTGTATTTTCAATAAAATTCATATTGGTGCATTTACATAACCAAATCTGAATGTATGAATTCAAGAATCTGAGTTTTATCAAAAAACGGAGACTCTCCCTTATTTCCGCGGCTCCCATTTCTCCACTAATTCTCCACCTCCAGTCCATCGAAGTCCTAGGTAGAGAATCAGTGGTTGCGCTGTACGGGGATGTTTGTCTTCTACAATTTTCTCACTTCATCTCATAGGAATAGTGGGAAACTTCCTATTGACATCCTATTAAATATTCATTCAAGATGAATAGACAACCTAATTGATTATTCCCTAAAAGAACAATTGCAAATTTCTCATTCAATCCGATTCAAAGTTCATCTCGTGGAATTTCCTCATTCATTCTTAGCTAAATTTTTGATTGATTTTAGCTGAATTAAAATTCCACGAACGTTCAACCAGTCTTCAAATGTCCATAGCTTTATTTTAGGTTTATCGAACGTTTGTTGAACGTTCATGTTCTCTTGGGGACCAATTGAATCCTATTACTTCCCTATATTTCCCATTCAGGCTGCATTCTTAATGGGGTCTCATTCAAACTCATTCAATTTGAATCGGTTTCTATAGGTTTCTATGGGTTTCTATGGAATCTTTAAAGCAGGGTAGTATATTCGAAATGTAAGAGATTCATTCAATCGACTTTCGATTGACATACCGTCGTATATTCGATTACATATGTTCGATGAATAATGCACGGAGAAAAAAGGTCTGCTGAGAAGTACCATACTTTATAGTGTTTGAGCATCAGTCTTGTTCAGATCAAATTATTTACATGAAAATACCTCTAAAAGTACCATACTGGCTTGAACTTTCCTAAAGAAGATCTTTTTTCTCCGTGTGCATACACGGAAAAAATAATTTAGTTGCAGCAGCTAAGTAGCTAGCACGGACACGGACAGCCATTAAATTAGCTCCTGCAGCTAAATTTTAGCTGTTACCGCAAATCAATTAACTACAAATGCAAATTTTTTTGCTGTAACAGCTAAAATTTAGCTGCAGGAGCCAATTTAATGGCTGTCCGTGTCCGTGCTAGCTACTTAGCTGCTGCAGCTAAATTATTTTTTCCGTGTAGCCCCGAAGAGAACATGAAGCTACAGCGAACGTTCAGATTAGATCTGTATAGATCGGGCCGAAGGCTCATGAAAGCTAACTTTTAGATTCAGAAACGTATGACAAAGATTCTACGTACGTTGAAATATCCGTCTCGAAATACTTCCAGGAAACATAGATGGAACGTTCGCTGAAGGTTCATCGAAGGTTTGACGAAGATTCACAAGAATATCTATACTCATATTAATTTTTATCGATTTATATGAAAAATCAATTAATTAATAAACATAAATTATTATCAATTAATCTAAGTATAGATATTTTTGTGAAGCTTCGTCAAACCTTCAATGAAACTTCAACGAACGCTCCATCTATATTTCTTGAAAGTATTTTGAGGCGGACATTTCAACGTTCGTGGTACCTTTGTCAAACGTCTGTGAATCTAAGTTAGCTTTCATGAACATTCGACACGATCTATACAAATCTAATTTGAACGTCCGCTGAAGCTTCATGTTCTCTTCGGGGCACCTATGAGAAGGTCTTATTGGAATGTGCATAGAACATATTTCGAATATTCGAAGAACGTTCATAGTACATTCTGATGCTGCTTGGGCTTATGCGGTTTTATGAGAATTTTACAACAGAGATTTTAAAGATATTTTATCGAAGATATGCGTTAGATATCTAAAAAAACAAGTTAATTCAGAGTGTTCCGAAAAACTTTTACAAAAGTGTTCACTGGGGGGTTTGTTGTGCAAAAATTCAATTAAAAAAAAAGTAGAAAAATTCTATTTCATGTGTTTTACACAAGATGATAGAAAATCTGCAATAAACAGCGTTCTTCGTTTGTTTCTTTATTCAATGTCATTGTTACATAATTTCAGTTAATTTATCATATGAACACCCTGGTCAGAAATCAATTCAACTACATTTTCTTTCTTTTGACAATCAATACAAGTTATTATCCATCGAGCAAATTATTGAACTCGTAATACATATGCAGGGTTAATAATTTTCTCATATTTTTTCCTTCTATGATTCTATCGAAATCAAAACCTTCCATAGCATTGAATGTTTCAACGAATAAATATTCAATCAAAATGAAGATGAACAAGAAACCCTCAACAAGAGACCCTGGCAGATATTTTTATCAACTGGACATTCGTGGTGTACCTAAATCGATTACTAGATGAACAGATGGCGTTACTTGTGCTATTGGAAAAATGGCAAGTTCCGATGCGTACAAAGCGCGTTTGGAGCACAACAGTGAGGTTCTTGTTCTTCCCATATTATTCGAGGACAATTTTGCTATAACCTGTTTTTTTATCAGTTGAATGACTTCATAGTGTTTATTCAAGTATTCCGAGCGAATAACTAAAGAATCATAGTCCACATGAATTTATGATAGTACATTCACATAGCTCAATATTGGTGAAAGGATAAAGTAGTCGTGACTGAAATTGTGAGAAGGTGGAAAATTCTACAAGGAATCTTTGCATAACATAATCCACGTTCAAAAAGTGAGTCATTGATTATTATAAAACTTTTTATCAATTGCGCCGTAAATAATAAATAATTTTTTTTTCGACATTAATTATGTTATAACCGAGTTTCATTGCCCTTTAAAATTATTTATATAATTAATCATAGAATTTGTCTTGTGTAGTGTTTTTGAAAACATGATTTCCGTTTAGACAATGAATATCGTCACATACAATTTTAAATCTATAAATTGTTCTATTGATTGAAAATCATTTTTGTGATTCGTGTACATATCAAGTTCATTGAATTTCAATTTCTGATTATCAAAAACATTGATCGGGTAATTCAGTAAGGTAATTATGTACACCTGTATTATTATACAATATTGGTCGATAATGTATTTCGAAAAGTTTTCTACTCTAATGTTCTTAATTTGTATAAATAAAATTTATATGTTATCCAATGATTTTACGAAGAAAATTTGTAAATTCATAATATGTTCCATTACCATCAATAACCATTATAATTTTCATTACCCAAAATATGCACATATGAAGATAATTGTCAAACAATCATAATTTGATTGCATTATTCAGGAGATATGTCGGAAGAACATGAGTTACCTTCCGACTCTGATGAAGATGATGAGAACTATGTTCCCGATGAATTAGATGAGGCAGTATCGGAAGCTGAATCGGAAGGTGAAGCTGAAAGTGGACCTGAAGATGAAAATGATGAAAATCGACGAGAAAGTAACAAAAAAGGTAAAAAAAGAACCAAAAGCTCCAAAAGTAGAAGTGCCAAACATAAGAAAAAGAAGATCTTAGAGGAAGAAGAAGAAGAAGAAGAGGAGGAGGAAGAACAAGCAAACAAAACACAATTAACTAAAGAAGAACAGAAGAAGAAAGCAGATTCACTTTGGGCAGATTTCAAGAAAGATACTGGTATAGTTTGAGAAATTTATTTTGATTTGTATATATGTACAAATTGTTTATTTTAAGTCATTTGACTCAATAATTGTTTTTATCAACAGCTACACCAGCTAAAACAACATCACAAAACTCAGCAAATAGAGTAAAGGAAAAGTCGCCACCCCTAGAAAAATTCAAAATCCAAGAGAAAGTGAAAATCACTAAAGTTTTTGAATTTGCCGGGGAAGAAGTGAAAGTGGAAAAGGAAGTGTCAGCTGATTCGATAGAGGCTAGACTCTCTTTATCGTCATCAGGAAATTCTGCGAAATCTCAGTTTCCTGCCCCTGGCAGAGGGAGAGGCATTAAACGAGGTGGTTTAGGTGGGATCTCATCTGTTCTTGGTCAACTTGGGAAAAAATCCAAGATTAGTACATTGGAGAAATCCAAGTTAGACTGGGATACCTATAAAAAGCAAGAAAATTTGGAAGAAGAGATAAGCACTCACAATAAAGGTAAAGATGGTTACTTGGAGCGTCAAGATTTTCTGCAAAGAGCGGATTTACGTCAATTCGAAATTGAAAAACAATTACGAAACACTACGAGACGTACCACGCGATGAGTTGAATTTTATTTGAAAACTAGTAACATCTACCATGTACGACTGTAATTAGCCTTTGAATAATACATTGAAATTTCGCTGTACGTCATATAATGTAAGAACAGGATTGCCTTGCATGGCTTGACAATCAGCTTAAGCTCTTTCATAGCAGTGATTGACAGCCAACTTTTCAAAATGAGACTGATCATTCCAGTGTAATATGAGACTAATTTCTGTACGCAAAGAAATAGTAGTAATTTAATTGTAATTTTTTTTTACTTTGATTCTCGTTCAGTACGTAATTTATAAAATATACTTGAATGCCAATTGAGTTTTTATATATCATGAAGTATAGCTTTCATACGAGTTGAAAATAAATTTTATTGATTATGATCTGAAAATTCGATGGTTTTGAAATTCACATATTAATCCACACAGCATGACAGTTCAGAACGAGTTCTTAATGCATACATTTTTAATTCTTATAGTTCCAAACGAATTCATTATGAACTCTTCCTGAACTGGTTTGCCATACGAGGATGTAAATCTTACATTCATTATTGATTCTCCGAAAACAAGAAATATAAAGATTTTCTGACAGTTCCACGTGTTGAGTATACTTTGTGATATGTAAAAACGTTAGTGAGATCTTTTGTAAGTTTCTATAGACCAGAATATCAAGGTTTTTTACTTCTCAAGGGAACTCTAGTATTAGAAGAAGCAAATGAAAGTTTGCCTCGATATTTCGACGAATGTCGTAAAGTATGCGAATTTAAAATAAAAATAATGATCAAATGTATACCTGAAATTGTGCATGGAAGGAAAATTTTTGTTTCTGACTTATTTCTGAACTCCAATATAAAAATGTATTATGTTGAGGTTATTACTTGATTGATTAATTGCAAAATGAGCAGGTGTCGGTACAAAGAAACTATTTGTACACGATTTCCTCTCTTAGCCTTATGATTTTTTATGAATTTCTTGTGGTTATATGATTTATAAAGAAGTGTGAAACATTTGTATGCTCTTCTGATGTTTGAGGGTCCTCACGTAATAGATTGAAAAAACTGAATTGAATCAGTTAGAATGTGTGCGAATACCAATTTATATATGTATATGGGTTTATGTTATATACCATTTCAATATATTAATTCATACACTGCCCTTCATCCATCGTCATACATGATGTTATTTTTTGAATAACTTGATGACCGTTTCGGAAATAATAATGATAACTTGTTACTACTCATCATTATTTCCTCCATATATGAAAATGAATTGAATTACATTTGGGAGTTGTAGTTTCAAAAATAGTTGTTTCTTCATTGAAACGATATCTATAAAATAGTATTTCATTGTATTCCAGAACATTCTTCAAATTACAAACTCCATTAGGGTATAATATAAATTATACCATTTATAAACTTGGCTTACTCTTGTCGGCTATTAAAAATTATTGAATAAAATTCAGCAGATTTCAAAACGAAAAAAAGTGTTGTTTGTGTATTCCTTGTATCGGTTATTTTTCATTTTGAATCAATACTATAACTGACAATAATTAAGCATTCTAATACACATGGATAACAGGAATATTTAAATTATTTAAAATTGAAACCTTTGATTTTGAAGGACAATGCCTGTCTGGAACTATTCCCAACATTTTTCAAAATTCTAAAAATAGAAAAAGTAAATAAAATTCAAAATGTGCGTCGTGTCGTATGGGCTTGTGATAATCTATTTTTTCCATCGCCATCACACATCCGTTTGTTGGTGTACTCCTGAGACTCGATAATACGACAATCATACAGTCCAGCACTAGGGATTTGGTTATCATTCATCAGGCGAAAACATCAAGTTTAATCGTTCTACGTGCACAAAGTTGCTCCAACTTGCATCAAATCAATCAATTTGTTCTTATAATTTGAAATAGCGAATCCGAAATACTTGGACCGAGTTAGCACAACTTAAGGCGTACTAAACAAACATAAAATACCATAAAAACACTCAATTTTAATACTGATATTTTTGAACATTAATTTATACGTACAGTCTTAACACGTAAATTAGAAATTGATTTTGAACTGTGATATTATATGGGATTAGGAGAGTATATATTCAGATTTCTTAAAGATTTGCAGACGAAAGAATTCGATGTTGCTGAAGTTTGAATAGTTTATTGAAACGAATTAATAAAGCAATACTCAACTGTTGAAGACCCAAAATTTTGCAGTACTTTTTTGTAGCGATGTTTTCAGTTCCAAAGAATCAATTGGAAAAGTCAAACAATGATCATGTATCCGATTTTATGGGTTTAAATTTTCGTTTTGCCTCTGTAAACGATTCAAACTTCCACAACATAGAATTTGAAGGTATTCAGTGCAAGTAAAATTATTAATTTTTCTGCTTTTCTTGATTTTTTTTGAAGAGAAGAAACGAATGAACCTGGTTAAAAGGAAAATGCTGATCTTCCTTCAACTCCTTTTTATCTTCTTGTGAATATCAAAAGTAAAGAATTTGAACTCTATACATATCAAGTCCAGATTCTAAAGATAAACCAAATTAACGAGACTTAGTGTTCACCCTTAATTAATACTTTGTCATACGCAACACTTTTGGATGAGGTGTAGACTAATTCTTGTCTAAAATCCGTACAAGAGATACCCAACAGTATTGCGTCAGACATCTGCAAGATAACGCAAGACACAAAATGTTCGATGAGAAGAGATCTCATCTTGAATAGATTGCGAAAACGCCAGTTATTGAATAATCAATTCACTATCAAATGCTTCCAATATCAACCAATTTAATATGTCATTGAATCATTTGATGGCAATAACATTCTGATCGAAATTTATTATGTATGTATGATTCAAGAATTGATTCAGAATGTGTATGATCCTAGAAGTATTTGCCAACAACCAAATCTTTGTAGTTATGTTGTGAAATTATCATAACAGATGTTTCACATATTAAAGTTTCCGAATAGCACTGATATTATGTGTAAAACATTGATTGAATGTTTATTGTAGATTCCTACATTTTATGAGTTTTCTATGGATTGGATATAATATTTTCAAATCAGTATTTCAAGTTTGCAGTGTTAGAGGTCCAATAAACATCATTTAAAAAATTCAGGAACAGAAAACTCGTTAATTTTTCCAATACATAAAATATTGTTGTACTTGATATTCTACTTATTCTGGAAGTCTGAAAAAATTGGAGGATGTTAATAAGACCAATATACCAACATTATTGAGAATCACCTCTTTTTACGTAAAGCTTGATCATTATACGGATGACCGTGTTTCCTTGACGTGCTGCGAAAGATGGAAGATGTTCGCTTAGCCTGTTTCTCCGCAACGCACGGGGAAGATATTCCAGTTGGTGAATAAATTGCCGATGGCAAGGCCGAAACGGCTAACTGCCGCCAGTCTGGCGTCGATACTGTTGCCGTTTTAACTTGTGCATACATCAACATGAAGAATGCAAAATGCCCAGGAAAACGATACACGAACGCATTCTCCAAGTTATTCCATAATCTTTAGCTTTATCACATTCTTGTTTCCTTGAGTTCAGTTTTTCTCAGTTTTTCTCTTACTCCCGTGAAATAACTACTCTTAATAATAATGATGATCAATCATCTAACTATAGTCTTTATCTTCTTCACTTCATTGTCTTTTGTTTCTTTATTGAAGTGTATTAAAATATTCCAGCGTTATTAAGAGTTGAAGAGATCATTGAATTTTTTAATTCTGAAAAATAGTAAATTTGCTAAAATTTCTGGCTGTAAACTCCGTAAAAAGCAGAATTGGTTGTGAAATCTGAGACATTCATGAAAGAATTCTACACAATTTTGATAAAAAAACCTTTTAGAATTCTTTTTATGAATATTTTAGAGTGTCTCTTTAATTATCCTATTTGTGGTACAAAATATTACAAAATGTATATTGTTATTAAAAAATCTGAAACGGATAATCACATTTAGTTACCGTGGAATGTAAATAATGATATCCTCTATAACAAGCTGATCGGTGTGACGATGATATCATGCTATGATACTTAGTACCGAATGTAATGTGAAAAACTTATAAGTTATCAATTTCCCGTAATATAACTGTACTCTGTAGTTGAGATCTAACTGGGAAAAAGATAAGATTACAAAAATTCCTAGTTTAACGAGAAAAAGGAATCGATCGAAGAATAAAAGCGTATGAAAATACTTCGGTAATTAATTTTACCGTAACGTAATGTCTTGTAATTGACTTTCAATATTTTATAAGTCTCTGGGAATAAGTTTTTCATGAACTTTGCTGAAATTTGAATCGTTTATTGAAACGAATCAAAAATCGAATGACGAAATACTCCACCGTTACAGACCCAAAATTACATTTTTAAGCGATGTTTTCAGTTCCAAAGATTTAATTTGAAAAGTTCAATAACGATCATTCATCAGATTTTGTGGGTTTGGATTTTCGTTTCATTTCTATAAGCGATTCCAACTTCCGCAACATTCACAGTGAAGAGAAAGTCTTAAATTCAGCTCATCTCATGGCTGAATCTATGATGCAAACAAATTAAGCCGAAAAAACAATCGCCGACACAATGGAAAAAGCATTGTCTGAAATTAAGATGCAAACAGATTAAGACTTTCTTTTCACAGTGTTGCATGGAAAAAAGTCCTATGTAAATTCTACATTGGTTGCTTCAGTGAAAATTCGCTATGCGGTCTTACGCGGCTTGCAAAATTAAATAAATTTTGAGCTTCCGGAGTAGAGCCGCGTCTGGTATCGGTTGGTTGCTGACGTTTGGCCATCATTGCAGCTGGTAATATACCGCCCTGAAGCTCAAAAATTCATTCAAATTCTACATTGGTCGTTGTTAATTTAACATAAGTATTCACATAAATGCAATTGGAGTAAAATTGACATTGGAACCAATGTTATATTTACATTGTTAACGAAGCAAATTAGAGCAGTGTTGCTGTGAAGTAATTATGATAACAATGTAAATCCAACAGGTCTGTGTAGTGAACTTCACATGAGATCCACACTGTAATCGTTCTCTCACTTTTCATGTAATCTTTACATGAGCATTTTTTTCCGTGTGATATGATACAAATGACATTACCCGTAATGTTTGGGTATAAAATTACAAACCCTGCCATTCTAGTTTAATTATATTTCTCGGTGAGAACAGTTGTTCAATAGAATAGTTTTATGTCCACACGGAGAGGGATTCATAGTTCAATTTACTAAGGGATCATAGTAACAAAAGGACTTCCCAATTAAATTTGCTACAAAATCAATATTGCGACCAAAGAAGGATCTGAGAGAACTAGGGTCCCTCAACAGAAGGTTTGACCTCTCCTATGGTCCCCTTAGCTACACAAACACGAAATATGCATTTAATTGTGATGACTTTCATATTTCTTTTTTTTTTCAATCGGATAATTATTGAAGTATTTGAGTTTTCTTGACCACTTCATTGTTGTTTGAAAAAAACATTTTCAATAATTTCTCTCAGTTCTCGAATGTTATTGATGGAAAATTACACATAAATCGTACACAGAGAGCAAAAATTCATCGGAACAAAGGATATTTCTTTGATCTTATGAAATATTTTCATCCAATGGTGTTTATAAAATTAAAAAGTCAAGCTGTTTATTCTTCATGGCAATCCCTCACGTATTTCAGCCTTTCATTTCGACGTTAAGAAAATAATTGCCCTTGCTCGGTCTTCTTTGCCACCCCCACAACACTCATACGTATCATCTTCTTTCGTTGTATTACTGTCGACACTTACATACATATCTGCATTTTTCCATTTTGAACTCTTTTTCAGTCTCCTACTCACCCTCCGGACAAACAAGCCTCTAACCTTAAACGCTTCTCGATGGATACGGTTGTCTATATAGTAAGACAAGTGGCGGGAAAGATTCTTGGTTTCTTCACCCTCTGCTTACTTTATTTCTTCTATTTTTTCGTCCTTTCATTTCACTCTTCCATACCATACAGCTCGATTCATAACTTACGAAACACCTTCTTAGAATATATTCGTAAGGAACATTCAAATTTCTATGTAAATCATTTTCTATTCGACGATTAAAAATCATGAGCACTGACACCACAAGAATTCTGGATAGTCTTTTAATACTTGAGAATTAAAAAACATCCCCTGTAGGAAAATGGTCAAAATTATATATAATTCTTATAGAATTATGTATCAATTGTATATAATTTTGGAAGTTTCTCCACTAGAGTGTTCTAGGAATTCAAGGTTTCTATAAAACACGACAAGAGAAAACAGTGTTTTTCTTTATTTCCTGAGGTTTGGAAACTAATTTGGAGGAGTTTTGAAGTGCTGAATGCGAGAGCACTGTTAGATTCCTTGAATGGGTTGAATTTTTATGATTTTTTAATATATAATTAAAAGCCTGGATTTAATAAATCTCTGAGCGCTGGAACACGTTTCGGATCTGATCCAGGAGACCAGTAGAATGAGAAAAAAAGAAGTTTGGAAACACTAATGGAACTTACTAGTTGTCTTCGGGAATCAATGATGAAGCTGTATACCAAATTCCAAGTCATCCCAATGACCTCTCGCTGAGTAATTACAGAATATAATTTGAATTATATCGATTTTGAGGAAATTAAAATTTTCACTTTTTAATTTTCATCTCACAAATTATGAATGATTTAGATGTAAATTTTTCTTGAGAAAAATGTGGATTTTGATGAGTCCTAACAAGTTATGTTTTTTATTTTTCATTTTGACGAATTTTGTTTTTCTCGTTCTATTGGTCTCCCGGATCAGATTCGAAACGTGTTCGAATGCTCGGTGAGTTATCAAATCCAGACCTTCAATTTTCATATATAATCTACATAATGAATAAACTTCGTATGTAAAAAATTACAACAATAGAGCTCATTCAAGAAATCATAATCACTTCGAATCAGTTTCTAAACCTCAAGAATCAAAATGGGTGTTGATTAATGCAATCAATGATGCGAATTGTTGAAGAAATTAGAATAAACAAAGTTCACAAGCGTTTAGAGTGAAGAGGTGAATTATGAATGTTAATGCTATTTTCTTGAATGCAGTACAGTTGTTATAACGTATGATAAGAAATGCGATTTGCATGTAATAATGTTCGAATATGAAAACATGTATAATTTCAGAGCGGTACTTCGTTGCATAATTACATTAATATTCACCAATATTTTCTGCCTGAATTAAAATTTAAAGTATCATTACACGGAGAAAAATTGTCTATTATAAATCACTAGACTCGCTAGTACATTGAGGATATACTTGCATTTTGAAGTTAAATACCAAACATTCTCTTCAAAAGTACAAGACTTCCTGTGAGTTAATGGTAGAATAATAACATTTTATAATGGAAATTCTGGTACTTTTGAAGAAAACATTTGGTATAATACCTTAAAATGCAAGTATATACTCAATCTACTAGCGAGTCTAGTAATTTATAATAGATAATTTTCTCAGTGTACGATTTTATACAATTTTTGTATGAAATATATAAAAATTATATACAATTTCAATGCGATATTAAATGTTTTCACTGTAAAAACTATAGGCTTACATTGAGAGAAAGAGTGACCGCAAAATCCGCCTGTTTTTTTGAGATCGTGAGTTTCAAGTTGAATTGGAGTCTGAAAAATACCTTATGTCGATCATTTGTAAGCATAACATTGTTTTTGAAGATAAAGAAATCGATGGAATCGATAGATTCTTGACAAAATGAATTCTTTTCTATAAAAAACCTATCGAGACTCATTGATTTTTATAAAATCTTGATCAAAATTTGATACTACCTTGTCTGTTGAACCAGTGTTATGCTCCCCAGGAAATTGTATATTCTCGCAAATGATCAACATAAAGTACGTTTTAGAATGCATTCTAACCTGAAACCCGTGGCCCCAGAAAATAGGCGGAAAAATACTCTTTTTGCGGTCACTGTTTACTGTCCTACGCATCAAAAGCTATTTTTTCTGCTGTTTATATGTGAAAAATAAAAACTAAATATGCAATAATATCATTTCATATGCAATCATACTTACATATTTTAAATCACTCTGTACAAAACGAGTCTGTGTAAAGGAGAGAAAAAGCAAGATGCACCAAAGTTGTGCAGGTAGGCGTCCAGAGTTCTCCTGGTGTCAGTATCCGTTGTGTATATATCGTGTACACATCAACTTCAATATGCAAAATATAAGTACGACTAGGTATATATTCCAAGCACATTATCACACGAGTAGAATGTTGAAAATAAGATTCATTCTTAAAAAGGTGCAACGGAAAGAACATTTCGAGACGAAATCAAATACGACAACAAAATTAATGGCATAGTGGTACTTGCATTCCTTGGCACTTTGAATTTTTCTGATTCTTCTTTATTTTTACATTGTACATAATCTATGTTAATAATCCTCTCAACCAAAACTCCCGTGGTTATATTTTGTTTTCCTTTCAAACTATTTTTGATTGAGTATAATTACACAAAAATTTTTAATTCAGATAATTATTTATATTTGAACGGATTGAGAAAAAAACACTTATAAACGCAAAACTAAATTGTTTGAAAAAAAGGGGGAATAAATTTTTACGAGTCATGTTTTTATAAATGATTATTTATAATGTTTCCATTCAGGTCGGATAGAGATAGCTGCAACTATAACTGATAATAATGTTAAAATGTTTTGTACATTATTTATATGCTGATTCACTGAAATTTTAAATGCATTTTAAATATCTTATGGTGATACCAAAGTGTGATGATCAAGAAACGAAAGGAGTAGCAGCGGTGCGTGAGTCTAGACCTTATCTTGAATCAAGAGTCCAAAATTAGTACCTCATTACAGAAGCCTAAAGCCGTACATTTCGCGAACGTGATCTACCGGACTCATCAAGAACTCAATTAGTTACCAAGAAGAGGGAAATTTTGTCGTGTATAAAATTGATTTCTCTTAATTAGGTTTTATGATACAATTCTTACGGTCACTGTGATCAACATTATAGGTCAATTAAGATATATACGGCGCCTGGTTTTCGCTTGAATATAGCTTAAATTCGTTTCCAAGTGTTTAAAATTAATTTAGGGGAAGGTCGGATGAAACCAGGTACCATAACTTCAATCGGTCATAGAGAAATTCCTATTAGCAGTAAATGAACCAACCAAAGCTTCCCAGTTTCCTTATTCATTCATTGACAACATACTATTCGTGTATTGTTCTAAAATTGATACAATTTTCTTTTTTTATATTCGTTTTAGTCAAAAGGGACAAGAAACTGGTTTTATCCTATGGGTAGGGTAAAACCGGATACCCGTATAAATCAATGCAGAACATTTCTGGATTGTGACATTTTTATTACCAACTGTTAAATCCAATAAAAATTTCTACTAAACAAAAAAAAATTGTTCAGTGAGAAAATTTTTTGGTGGCCAACTCAGTTAAGAACAAAAGTCGCGAGCACACGCAAAGGGATATTCAAGAATAAACTTGTTTTGATGACTATTTTAAAATAAAAATACAACCTTTGTTTAATTTGATAAATTGCAAGGTGAAGTACACGGAGAGAAATGTGTAATAAAATTTCTTAGATTTCTAATAACCCTTATTGAAAAATATCGTAAAAATAGGGTAAATTAATTATACAACATAAAACACGAGGATAATAATGACGAAGACTATTTGAAGCGTGATAACAATCTTTTGCCTGAGTTCATTTGGCATTTTCAGTAGGGACACCAGACAGATTATTAAGCAAAAATTGTGGAAACAATTAAAATACAGTCGACAATTTTTACTGAATAAATCGACTGGTTTATGATGTATTAATTTCAAATGTTGGCTCACAAGTACACTGTAAAAAATGATTGTGGAATTTTCCCCCAAAAAATGGTGGCAGCAAAGTTCCTCCACAGATGGGGAATTTTTCACCATAATTTCTCCATAAAATCCCTCATTTTGTATGGAAAAGCAATTCCCCTACGATGAGGGGACGGAACCCAATAACAGTGTGAAGAAAAACTCCCCACATTTTTTACAGTGTATTCAAGTAATCGAATCTGATAAACAACCGGTCAGTTACCAGGGACCCGACATGGTAGATTAAAATTGATCTAAAATTGATTTATCTATAATTCCACTTCTTTATCGTGCGCTGATTCTCGCAGAACTATTAATCATGTTCTCATCTCCAATGGAATCCACCAATCAACGAACAATGACAGCTTTTCAACGGTAACACTGATCCAATTACAAGGCAATATTAAACCAGAGGGCTCCGCCCCCTGATCACTTCGCTTCGCTCATCAGTCCGGCCCCTTTTCAAATTCGCTTCGCTCGTTTTGAACTCGCTTCGTTCGCATTTCGAACAGTTCCGATCCGGGGATATATGAAGAGGCACTTATGGGTTTCTCGCTCAACTAAAAAGTCTTTAATATGATATTCAAAAGGTCTGAAACTAACTGCCTAACATCCTTTATATCATCTTCAAATGATTTAGAAAGAGGTTTCTAAACAACTGCAAAATTTGAACTGCGACGAAAGTGTAAAGCTAAGAGTCATTCAAGCGTAACGTGGAATAATCTAGGCGTAATTTAAGAATGAATTAGAACATTTTCACGCTTCATTTGTTTCAATAACTACTTCCTTCACTTGTAGATTCTCACTGAGACTGTTTTTACCCTCCCCATCGACCGCTTCCCCTTTCTCCCACCATGTGGATTAAATCGAACGAGCGAGAAAGTGATAGTTACTCTTTCTCTCTCGCTCGCCCGACTTGATCCGCATAGTAGGAGAAAGGGGAAGCGGTCGATGGACAGGGTAAAAACGGTCTCGAATCTGGCTCTGGCATCACTGGCAGTGATGCCAGGAAAAACGGTGCGGACCGAAAAATCAGCCCCTCCATTGTTCACACAATAACACGTTCGTATACGTGTGACTCACATGTATACGAAAGTTTCATCGTGTGCGCGGTAGAGGGGCTGATTTTTCGGTCCACACCGTCTTTCCTGGCATCACTGATCACTGGTCTGTGTTGCGAAAAACAAAGGAACAAGAGCGCCGAGACCGCAATACATTGGCCATTCCGATCAACTAAAGTATGGGACTGGATGTAGGCCGTTGGATCTCAAAATTTCTGACATCACTGTCACTGGTTTGTACTCAGCCGAGGATTGGCGATAGCTTGCCTGAGGCTAGAATGAATGCTTAGGCGATCGTAGACTGACGAAGCCAATGTACTAACAATCAATAATGGTACAGCCTTTTGTAATATTTTGATCAACCTTCACTCTGGCAACACTGGGATACAGTGGTTATAACGTTGGCCAGTTTTTGAAGAGTGTTCGGATGCAAAAAAACTTACACGGCAAGATCGAAATTCTTTCTTTTCCAAAGATTTGATCCTAGAGTTGGATCAAATTTCATTTCATTGATTCAGTTTCAACCTGAAGTTTCTTACAGAAGACCGAGAGAGGTGATGAGAAATGTTTTGAAAAGTTGTGGTTTTGCGATCCCGAATATCTCCGCTTGCAATGAAACTTATACCACGTTCTAGCTATCATCCGCTAGTGGTTCCATATGAGTGTCATTCTAATCGGTTGAGAACTGTGGAAAATTTTGTTGTGCGATCCGCACTATTCGACAATATTTTGGAAGTATGCCTCCCTTGTATCCGTATCACCCAAAAGCCATGAAATGTTGAGCATATTCAATCTGCAAGGTGTTAGTTGTACGGTAAAAATTTCAAGTAAATCGGAATTGAGGGGAGGAATTTTTTTTCAAAATTTGAAATTTGAATTTCATAAATGCTGCATTATGCGCATATCTTCTGTATTTGTTATCCGATCTTCATCAAAGCTCACCACGATTATATGTGGGGTTAATAGCCATTTGATATTAGTTCCGGCCTAACTCATTGAAAAGGACGCAATCAGGAAACAAAAGTGTGATCGAAGATTGTGAGTTTCGATCTTTGAATCCGAATCACGAAAAACCGTTTGGATAACGTATATATAAAGCGAAAAAGCTTTGTGCTTAACAATTGGCAGAGTTTTTTATATATCATTTTTGTATATAATCCTCGTAATTAATAAATCTCATTTATAAAAACTAACAAATAAAGAGTTAATTCAAGTAATCTGATCTTATTTTGGTATTCAGCACATCATAATCAGTATTCAAACCCCAAAAACCCCCCTTCGCAATTTGAAGCAGTATTCAAACTTCAAAAACCAAAATGACTGTTGACTAGTGTTAGCGGGGTGTTAGCATTATTTTCATTCTCTGGCAGTAGATTTCCATTCCACGAAATTCAGAGGTTACAATGAATCATTTTTTGAATTCAATTTATTATACGTAATACATATAATATAAGTCTCTTGCAGCGGCGGATAGAGAATTTCTAAATCCGCCACTGTTCTCTTGTCCCCATTTCAGCTCCAAAAATCAAGATTAGATTTATTTCATCTCTTCCAATTCCAAATTGAGCAAAAAGAAAAGAGGTAAATTCAAGCGAATAAATTTAGATTTTATTTCTGCATGAAGCTTCAATCACATGTAATGGAAGCAATTTCCGCTCACGTGATTGAAAAAATTCTTGAAATTTCAATTACATTTGAATGAAAATTCAGTTAATACAGTGTACTATTTTGGGTGATATAGCAAGAATTGAAAATTCAAGCATAAAGAAGTGAAAATTTAATTTACAAGTGTACTTGAAAAATGAATGAAAATTCGAGAAATTTTTAACAATGTACATACCACGTATTGTCTTCTGAACAAAACTTCACAGATTCAACTTGCTTTGTTTATTTACTGTTTTGAGATGATCTCGCAACATGCCGAAAGCAAAAAAAGAGTAATTTAATGGCCCATGGTCCTTGGAAGGACCGGTTGACGTAACCGGTCCACTATTTTTAACTGGTTCTCGTTGAGTTGATTTTTTTAAATTTCTTTCTTACACTCACACTCACCCTCCATATTAATCGTTCGGACGTTAATATACTTGTCGATTGATTGAGTTTCTTTCTTCAAGACGTATTCAATGCATTTTATCAAATACCCAAATATTTCTTCCGACACATCAATAAAATTTTTCTCACAAATACAACAGAAACTAAATGTAAAAAGTTGTGACGTTGGATGTATAACGAATTAGAAAATAAAAACAAAATTGGAATTCCATTGCGTTCTTCTGAAACTGATTATAAATAATAAAATAATATTTAAGATGATGACATTCAATTATTAATTGTGAAATACGAAACTAACTCGAAAAGCGTCAAATTTGAACTGGCAGACATTTCTTCTCAATCCACTTGTTTTTTTTCTCTCTTGATATTCAATCAATGATGAGTACCGACAGGATAACATAATATGCATACTGATAGCAGTAGAATACTTAGAAAAGATCACCGGGTTTGATCGATGTGAGATGAATACACGTAATTCACCGGTCGGTGGAATAATAACTTTCTCATCGTTTTCTCTCGAACGGTAATCAATTTTTTTTTTCCTGTACGAATAAAATTCCTTGACAGGGAATTGATTTATAAATATCGCAAATCAAACATGATATTAAAATTTTTCAATATCGTTAAATTGAGTTTTAGATTTATATTGCGCAGAAATTCAGTGATAATGATAATTTTCGTTTTTCCGCCGGCTTTGATGCATTCAATTTAATTACGTACTGCGGATTTGAATAAATGAATTTCTCTCGGGAACAGAGATTTGTTGTGCACATCGACAATGTGCGATTGAATTCATCGATTCTCTGTGCTCGTATAAATATGTAAACGTGTATATAGAATGGTCCAGATTTTGATTATCCCTTTATGCAATAGAATTCTCGATGTAGACCTGTGGGAATGATTTTCAGGATGTGAAGCATCATTTATTTCCTAAGGAAAATAAAATCAATAACAGCATATTCCTTCACAACTCCCCAGAATATGAACCGAAATTGGATTGAGTGATTATGAAGGCAATAGGAGAAAAGAATTCTCATTGAATGGAGGAAAGATATCGGAAGAGCAAATCCTATGGAAAATAGCACAAAATCAGTTTTGAAAGAAATTATTAGTTTTTTGAAAAAATACATATTCACCTTAAAGTGAACAAATTTGTTCAAGTATTAGAAACATTTTGTCACGTGTTTTCCTCAGAAATATGTTCCTTCAAAACATTGTTCAAATAAAACGCGTATAACCGTCCACAAAAGCCGAATTGTTCATTGAATCTGAACATCTTTTTCGTCTGAGAACGTGATGAGAATCGTTTCTTCACCTCTATGTTCAGCTCATGTTTCACTCTACACGTTTGATGTGAATTGACCCTTACAGATTCACCGAACGTAGTTCGATGAGTAGGAATGCATGTGACAAGTCCATTGGTCGCCTGTCACGATCGAGAATATTATGTCGTGGTTATGTTGATTCGACTCTTATTATTGAAACAAAACTGTCGCGGGATGCATTGTTTATTGATTCCATGGAATATACATGAATTGTCAATTGAAATACCGGTTATTCTATTATGCAATGAGATTGAATAAGAATTTCGAACATGCTTATTCGAACCTACAGCGATGTGTATCTACGAATGGAGTTCATCGAACTGGATAATCATTTACCGCTGCTAAGTTGATATTAGTTGAGGGGGTAAACCACTCTAAAAGTCGGAAAAAGGGAAAATTTCGGGAACTTCTTTCAAAAAAAACTAAACAACAAACTATTGAATTGAAGTTTGATAAAAGTTTTCGGAACTGTAAGCAACAAAATACCTATATATTCTGATTCTACGTGATTGAAATTTTGTCTTACAGTTTTATTCCAAAGAAACCAATTTGATGACGTTTCCGATCGTACACAAGCAAATTTGACGACCCGTTCAATTTCCCTGGAACGAATCCATCAATTTGTTGAATCCGATATGAGTGAATCGTATTAAAGCTGTAGTTGATGTGCCTAGATTTTTTAAAACCGGGGAAAAAATTGGTAATGCAGCGTGGCTCCATATGGGTGTCCCTGACTTAGAAAAATCAGGCTGAATATCAGCAACCCGACCAAGGCCTCTTAGTGGTTGATGTTAGGAAATCCTAAGTTTGGATACCCAACATAAGCCCATACGGGGCCTATATTCAATACAGGACGACCGGAAAAATTTCCACACGAGCAAAAACAGTTACATAAAATTTGAACGATCCATCTGACCCAACGATGCGGATGTGGGTAGTTTTCTATTTTGGTTTGGAAAATGCTTAGAACAGGAAACGTATCGTTGAATGTAGGGGTCATGTAGATCCTTATTGAACTAAGCAATCGTTATGTCGAGCGATATTTATTTAGAGTTTCTTGTCGTTCGACGTTTCGGGCCGATTCAGTTATGACTTGTAATTTTGAGACGGTTAAGGGGTCTACAAAATTTTTGTTTTGAGATGCATTATACACAAAAAACCCTCTTAAGAGCAATCAAAAACCTCTTGAAGTATTTTTTTCGTATAATATATATGAAAAGTAAACTGTTTTCTCCAAGGAAATTTTTTGTCCCCTCAAACGTCTCAAAATTACGAATCATAAAACATGACATAACTCCACTAAAAAGGATTCTACCGGAAAAATGAAGAAAAACGTTTCGAAGTTGAGAGCTCCCTGCGAGCTCCATCTGTTTGAAAAACCAAGAAAATATCGGCAAAATTGCTCATATTGAATCCGATGTGGGTTGTTAGATAAACATGATAGACCAAAGAGGTCAAGTGATGCTGAAAAAGTACACTTTGCTTATGAGATTGCGTGTCCAATTGTTTCTTTACCATCATTTTTCACTGAAATATCCAACTTTGCAGAAATCTCAGTAATCTCAACGGGGGCCTAATAATTTGGTAACCCACTGTATAAGACTTTCTCTTATTTTTCTTAGTTAACCAGAAACAGGAAGATTTGTAGAATGAATTTTCACATGAAAATACAGGAGATTACGAATACTGTAGAACAAGTGATAAATAGGATTAAAATTTTCAACACTGAAAGTTAAATTTTATAAAGCACTCAATAAATAATTTCCCGTATTTTCGTGTGAAAATTCATTTTACATACCTCCCTGTTTCTGATTTAGCAAAAAGTATGAGAAAACTCTCACATTCTTTTCCCTGTGCAGAACCAGTCCGGTTCCCACCCAGGACCCGCGTTGTCCTTCCAGGTCAAGCGTGGGACTCGTCAAGCTCGCGTTCAGGGTCCCTAAAGTTTCCAGTCGGGACCACTCAGGAACCCTGAGTCCCTGTTAGGCGGGACCTGAGTAGTCCTGACCCGCAACTTAAGGGACCTCAAAGGACAACGCGAGTTTTGAGTGTGGATCTGAGTTCTCATGCGAACTTCGCGATCCCATCTATCCGGAAATTTTCAACTAGGGTTTAATAGATTCTCTCACTAGTTATTATGTGTTATTTATTCACAACAAACCAAACCCAGGTGGGAAAATAATGTCCACCAACACAAAGAAAAATCTCAAGATATTAAATCACGGAACTTCGCGTGATTTTGCATTTCGTAATTGGCGTGAAACAAAACCGTTTGGTGTTTTTTTATCTCCAACTGCGTGATTTTATGCTATTGCGGTTTGGATCGAACGGAAATTTGATAAATTATTGTTACTTATCTTCTCGAATCAACTCTTTGGAATTGAGGAGTTACATGCAATAACTCGACAAGCGCTCGATCACGGTACAGATCTGGACCGAGAGACCAGCAGAACGAGAAAACAAAAATTTGACAAAATGAAAAATAAAGAATTTAGCCTGTTAGAACTCATCGAAACACACATTCTTCTTATCAAAAATTTTTCTCTACTGTCAATAGTTCATGAGATAAAAATTCAAAAGTTAAAATTTGCAGCTTTGCAAAATCAATACAATTCAAATTATATTTTCTGATTACTTAGCGTGGAGTTACTGGAATAACTCCTTATGGAATTACACTTTCTTCCATGGAAACTCGCAGGGGGTGTTCTCAACATCATTTGTTTATTATCAAATATCCATTGGATGATGAGATCTTTTGACAAATTCAATTCACTAGTTGTCTTCAAGGCTCATTACTGAAGCTACACTGTAAAAAATGCGGAGTGAAAACGACACCGAAAATGTTCCCAAGAAGTCCAAACCGGGCTGTGGTGTTAAAATAACACCACTTAGAGTCGAATTGACACAATTCGGTGTTGAATTCGACACCATTTGGGTTGGATTCCATTTCACACCGCTGATTTTCTCCAGTGTACATACTGAATTTCAAGTCGTTCCAATAACTTCTCGTTGAGTGCTCGCAAGATATACACTGTTAGAGATGTTTTTAAATTCAATATATTTTTCATGTACATTTGTGAATGAAATTTCCAATTCTTGGTGATTGAAATGAGAATCCATTTATACGCAACGGAATTTTGAATTTCTGCTATATTATATCATACATTAATATATTTGTTAATGACTGAAATTTCATTCAAATGTAATTGGAATTTCCATAAAATTTTTCAGTCAAGTGAATAACTTTTGCTTCCATTACATGTAATTGGAAGTTCAATCAGAAATTTCTAACAGTGTAATTTGAATTCTATTGATTTTGAGGGAATGAGAACTTTTAATTTTTAATTTCCATCTCACAAACCGTTGATGGTAGAGAAAAATTTTTCGTGAGAAAAATGTGTGTTTTCTCATTCTGTTGGTCTCTCGGATCAGATTTGAAACGTGTTCGAGCGCTTGTCGAGTTATTGCATGAAACCCCTCAATTGGAAACGTCGTTCAAAAGAAGTACTGCTAGATTGTTGGTCTTCATGTGCTGAGCACTTATTAATTCGTTTCAATGAACCATTCCAAGTTCCACGATATTTTTGCTGTAACAGCAACCGTTTTGCTAATTTAGCAGAGTGAATTTTTCGGACTCACTTTTCCAGCAAGAATTTTCCTCTGCGTGCAGTTTCTGCACTGAGAGAAGAGTTTATTTGTGACGAAGAAGGTTTATAAACAAATCATCATTTCCCAATCAGAAAAATCCGTAATATGCCAATGTTGACAACAGGTGCAGTACAGTGCCAGTATTGGGTCTCCAACACTTGGTCAACACGTACGGGATCAGTACTAGATACATAAAAATACAGTACTATGCCTGTACTGATAAACCAGTACTGAGAACTTAATACCGGCCAGGTACTAACCCAGTCCTGGCCCTGCACTGATTGCGAATAATGGTATCAGTACTCAATCCCCATTACTGAAAAGCGTTATCATTCCAGACAAATGCCAGTACCCTGCCAGTCTTGGCTAGTACTGGTGCAGTACTGCGCCTGTTGTAAATTTCTGGTTGGGTTGGGTCAAATAAGATTTGTTAATAATTAACATTAATTTGGAATGCTTTGTTTTCTCAGTGTAACGATACACCGTCTCGCAGGATCTCTTCATCGGGAACCAATCGGCCAAAATTTTATGAAAAATTGGTACATATTCCCCTTGTTCTTCACGTATTCTACGAATTTGAGTTCATTGAATCCCTAGCATGAATGGAATACGCGATCTCCAAATTTCCTAGGAATACAAGAAACCCAAATGATATCCTCGTGAGGGAGTGATAGACGCCGGTTCGTAACTTTCCGTAATCTCTCGGTGGAGTTCGGTCACGAGCTACACCGCCCGGACCAGTCAGTCTCGCGCATGAATTCAACCAGAGAGGATGCGTGTTTTTTAGATCGTCCTCGGCACAATCGTTTCTCATCGCCTGGTTGTGTTCGATCACTCATTTCCACGAATGTACACATTTTTATACGGTAAATTTGAAATAAAGTCTGTAGATCTGTCAAAGATACTTATCTTCGCATTCGACTATGATTTGAAAACTAATGTTACGTTGAAGGAAAATAAGAAAAGTCAATGACAGGATAACCCATGTTGTGACCTGTCAGTGAACGCGTTCCAGTGAGAGATCGATCCTTGTGTGTTTCTTTGAGGTGTGTTTCTACTACTTTCTCTCCAGGATTATTATTGATGATTATGTCGGTATGTTTGCGCGTGTTGCAACGATGTTTTGAGTTGTGAAGTTCTAGTGCAATTGAGAATAGCTGAGAGAAAAAACAGAAGAGAGAAGAGGATTTGAGTAAGAAGGAAAAATATGTTACCACAAACGCCTGACATCATTCCCACCACTCTTAATCAGGTAAGTGTCGCGAATGCAAGTTAGCTCGAAAGTGTTTACAATTTGCATACGGCATGAAAATAATATTTTTTCGCGGGCTTTTATGGTCGACGGTTGTGGCGTGTATTGAACGAGCGGTCTCGATGAAACGCCCTCCCTTTAAATCGATCTATCGAGGAACTAGAAAATACAAGTGATTTCGAACACGATTGACGAAGTGATGATCATGTAATTTTGTTTTGATAAGTTCAGTTCTTTTCTCATGACAACAACCCTTTATCGTAAGTATCTTATCGATGCATATTTTATATACCACGTACCACGAATGTAAGATATTTTTGTTTTTATCAATTGAAGGATAATTTGATTGTAATATTTTTAGTATAATAATGAATATTGTATAAAATTTTGCATCTAAACATCCCGAGTGGAAAAATTTTCAAAATTATATATAATTTTTATATAATTTATATATAATTCAGATATAATACAATATAAATTTTATACAATTTTGAAAATTTTTCCACTCGGGATTGTTTTACCTCATATGTATATAACATTTTAATGGTTTTTGTATAGTATGTATACAATGTGCGAAAATTGAATATTACTTTTATAATAAACTTCATCAAATCAATTTTACGAGTTTATATCTTTACCTAGTTGTTCAACGTGTAAATACACGTGTCATCAACGCATAATTTCTTTGAAGGAACCCAAGTGGAAAAATTTGCAAAATTATATCTAATTTATATACAATTATACATAACCTATACATAAATTGTATGGAAGTTATATATAATTTTGAAAATGTTCTTACTCGGGAATACATACCAAAGAAATGTTTTGTTGAAATGACAATTGTTTCTCTGATACTGGACTGGAATGAAAAATTCTATCCCAGCAAAGCATGTAACTTTTGTAGTAAGGAGGGCCTTCTTATCAGCAGAGAATTGACTAGAGTAACCGGTTTGCTCGACAGCTGTTGTACAGATTAGTTAAAAGAATCGTTAATGCAGCCAGAATGAGTGATGGCAAAGCTAATTGCTGCAGTATTAAAATTTCATATAAAGCTGAAATTGGTGGCGGAAAACTAGCTGCCCACTGAAACGTCATTTGAGACGTCAACAACTGTTGTTATTTTAAATAAAGTTGTTTGTTGTTTTCCTGGATTCAATTTAACTACTTACGCTTACGTACGCTGGTTATAAACAAATATGTCAACGAAATTAATATCTAAGCTGCTGAAGTGAATCTTTTCCCAAGGACAACGAATTTTTTTTTCCAGCCGCTATAGTAACAAACCTCTCTCTCCTCTGTGAGGGAAAAATTCAAATCAAGTTCAATTGAAAGTGACCACAATCTAACACAAGTTTGAACTTAATGCCATGCAGATAAAGAACTTCGGCTTAAGTAGTATCATTAATATGGGAATACTTTAGTTTGATTTGATTTACGATTTTGTAACCATTCACAGAGAATGTTTATTGAAAGTTTCTCATAAAATCAAACCACATCTCGAGTTCTTTCATCAGTTTATTTTTCTTGTAATCTTGTGTATACATATCCGTATTGCGCGTTTGTGTATGGGGACTGAAGAAGATGAGAGAAAATATTCAATGTCCTAAAACCTCCGAACTGTACGCTCCCTGCTATGGGATTGTTTATTCGCCGTTCTTGGGTGATCGACGTCTTCATGGAATGAAAAAAAAGGACTAGTGAAATCTGTAACCTGAATTTCCAAATTTGTGTTTGAAGGAAGTTGAATTGGAATATTTGTGTTATCCAACAAATTACTTTTTATCATAACAGATTGCTCTGGAAGTAATATACAATATTCAAAATTTGAGCAAAGTGGTAAAACACAATGGATGCCGTTTTCAATTCCAATAGCACTTGATTTTAAGCTTGTTGTGGACTGTTGGAATGGAAAATTTACATGTTATAAACAATATCCTGGAGTATGCCATGATTTTCAAATATCTAGAATTCGAAAGTTCATTGAAAATTATAAAATTCATCTACACGGGAAAAATAATTTAGCTGCAGCAGCTGAGTAGCTAGCACGGACACGGACAGCCATTAAATTAGCTCCTGCAGCTAAATTTCAGCTGTTACAGCAAATAAATTAGCTACAAATGCAAATTTTTTTGCTGTAACAGCTAAAATTTAGCTGCAGGAGCTAATTTAATGGCTGTCCGTGTCCGTGCTAGCTACTTAGCTGATGCAGCTAAATTATTTTTACCGTGTATACAATGAAAAAAGCTGGATTTCATTCATTTTTCAAAGTAAGACCCAGTCACATTAAGTTTGACTTCTTACAATGATTCCATTGAGTCATGGTTGAGGGAAGTGATAATTCATTGTTATCTGCTCTACACGGAAAAAAATGCAGGTCGAAAATACAGGGGAGACCGGGGATAGTTGCCCAAGTTCTTGCAAGGATATGTATATTTATTCTGCTTCAATGCCGATGCGTATGGAAACTACTGATACAGGCACTATTAGGCTATTTGAAGTTAATCATAGAAATGTGAAAATAAACTATGGTAGTGCATATCTAATCCATTTTCTAACATGACTTACACTTGGTCAACCTACCCCATGCCCGGGGTTGGTTGACCATACGCTTGGGAAGTTGATAAATATATACGGAAAGACCAAGTTTATTAATATTTCGAAGAATGACTGTCAATTCAAAGAAGTGGAACATCACTGAAGAATTCACTGTGAAAAATAACCATGAAACTATCACCTTTTAGTATTTTTGGTAAAATCACTAGGAAAATTTTTCAGTGATGCTCTTTTTCCCTAAATTCATGTTTCCCTTATGTTTCGAAATGTTAGTAAACTCGGTCTTTCCGTGTAGTAATTAGCATGAGATCACGGGGTAACCACTTATCCAGCCCTGAAACGGGTAATCAGTCAACTAGCCCCAAACGTCATTATTGTGTTTGATCATATATAAAACCTAACTTACAACAGTGACTCGAGAATAATTTTATGTCATATGAAGAACAGCTATACAACCAATACCTGGATCAATAGGAAAGTAATTAACAAGAAATTTGTCTACGTCACAACAAAGCATGTACGGAAGATGAATTTTACTAACATGGTTCATAAACTGAAAATTTGTTACTGCTCCCCAACAATAAGCGACAGTAACTTTGCGTCCCTGAACACTGAACCGGTCAATAAGGACAATCATTCAGCCGTAGTGGAAAAACGCGACACTTCCGTGTTCACCGAGATATCCGATGTTAGTCTACTTATCCCTACAGTCAACTATCCCCGGTCTCCCCTAGTAATCTTCAATCAAAATTCAAGAATATTTTTTGAAATCTGAGAGTATTTCTTGTTTGCATAATGCAGATAAAACGTTTCACATTTTTGTGGAATTGTATTCGGAAAACAATGAAAAATTATTGATACTTAAGGGGAGGTTCTCATCAAGCGAATTCCGAAATGAAGTGATTTTCTCGGATTTTGTTTCTTAAGAAGGGAGTAAATTAAGAACTCGAGTTATTTGAAACTCATTAAATGGGTCTCAAAGTACATGAAAAAAATCTTCTCAAGTTAAAGGATTCGAATGCCGATACCTTCAAGGCGTTTTTCTCGAAATCATGTTTTTGAAGTTTCGATATTTCAAAAACTACTGAGTGGACCGCTTTTTTTTTTATTTCGAAGCTGATTTAATTTATTGGAGGATGAACCTAAGTGGAGATGACATTCGCCTTTTTTTTTCTTTTTATAGCACTTTAAAGAGCAAAAAAGGGTGATAAGACGCTACCAACAGTTTGCGTGTCTGTGATTTTTTAAATTTTGTATTCTTCATTGGTTTTATTGGTACAACCTCCGAAAAATGTAATATATTTCATGAAAATTAATGGATTTTTGATTTCTAATGATTTTGGTTTATTTCTGATTGATTTTTTCAGGTGTTTATGTTTCAACACATATCAACAATTCCCATGGCATTAAATTTTACTGTAAAAACCTTCTTATCCACTTAAAGACTCAATTAACAAGTACGAAAACCCTCGAGTTTTTTATTTACTTCCTTCCATGAAAAAATAATCGAGAAAATCACCTTATTGTGGGGTCGCTAGATGAGAACCTCTCCTCCACAAAGATGATAACAAAATTTGAATATTCTACTATTCACTTTGTGAAATTTCATACGCAAATTTTGGAAACTTCATATCTTTCTCTATTTTTGTATTAATAATTTTTCATTGGTTTTCGAATACAATTCCACAAAAAAGTGAACCCTTTTGTCTTTATTATGCATTTAAGAAATACTATTAGATTTCAAGAAATATTCTTCAATTTTTGTTAAAGATTACTATATTTTCGACCTCAATTTTTCTCCGTGAGGTGTAACAGCAGCCAAATTGTTTATGACAAACTACGGACAAACACCTATTTACATCAAAATATCGCTCTGTACAGCACTTCTAATTGAATCAAAGAAGTGCTGTACAGGGCGATATTTTGATTTAATTGAGGCGTTTGCCCGCGATTTGTTGAACGATTTGGCTACTGCCACGCCGCTGGTTTCACCTCAGTTGATTTTCATTACGAGAAATCAGAGATACGGATTTTTCAATTTTCGCATGTTTGCAAAAATAGTCCTCTTGCAACATCTGGGAATCAAGTACTGACAGGGACTGGAACGTTATTCACTTACGTTACTCATTCTATGTAAAATGTATATAATAATATATATATTGTACACAAATCATATATTTATTATATAGATCCAGTCCCTGAGTACTGATTAAGCAGAACAATCACCAACAATGTAAAAAGATATTTTGAAGTATATAAAATGTATATATATCAAATCTATACAATCCAAATATAAATTGTATATAATTATGTACAGATTATATACCATTTTGAAAATTGGCTCTCTTGTATTCAATAGGGACCGGAAATATTCTTAAAGACATATTCAAAACTACATCTAAATGGCTGTTCCCCAGTGCAATTTTTGATACCAAATTTTCTCCCTGGATTACACAGGTAAAAAAAAGTACATTGTGCGACTAGGGAGCAAAATACGTGTTTGCCAACAAGTGCACGTTTGACGCCCGAGCGAAGCTAGGGCGGCAATTTGGACGAGTCTGCAAACACCTATGCTCCCGTGTTGCACATATACAGTGAAAAAAAATTTGTGTATTTTTAATACACGTGGATGTCCCATGAGGTCCACTCGCAATTTATGTTAGATATTAAATTTACACTGAAAATCTGTGAATTTCAGAATTTGATATTTTGTTTTCAACACAAACTCTGAGTGAACCTCCTATGACACGAAATTCTTCGCTGTGTACTATTTTCTCATACGAGAGCGCAAAATGCTATTTTCTTCGTCTATGTCAGGGAAGCAAAATAGTATTTTGCGCTCAGAGTGCGGGAATAAAATTTTTCCTCTGGTGCGCGAGGTTTGGTAACTGATTCAGAATGCTTTTGGTGCGTGGTATGCGAAACGAATATCACATTTCTTGCATCGGTTCACTTTCTATTATCTCTTATACATAATTTTCATATACAATCTATATAATTGATGAATTTTATGTACAAAAAATTCTAAAAAATGAGCCGATCCAACAAATCTGATATTGTTTTCGTATTCAGTACCTTAAAACTACTCTGAAACAGTTCTTAAACTTCAGGCACCAAAATGGCTGTTGACCAGTGTTATTAAATATTCACGTAGCACAAGAACTTCTAAAAAATATCTTGAGATACCTTGCAAATAAGAATTATCAAAGATATCCTATAATATTTGAAAAACTATTTTATGCAATACAATCAGAATAATTCAAAAACTCCGTTTTTCTCGAAGAATCTCAGAGTTCAAATGCTATAAAATATCTTCAAGGCTTCTTTTTCCACAAGAAAATTGATGATTGATGGATATAAATCAAATTTAACCAAATTCTTACTATGAAACCAGTAATAATCGCTATAACTCTTGACCTCTCAGATTCTTTGAAAATTCGTCTAAATCACTATTCATTAAAATTGCATATTGCGCTTGAAAATTCATTTGCATTGTATTTCAGTTTACAAAGAACTTCCAAAATGATTCAATTAGCTTTAAATCTGAATGTAAATAATTTTGTCTGATTATTTATTGGTATTCTTAATTTTTTTTCCTCTCAATGTCCCGGTATTGGCCTTGTGCTGGATACTTTGAGTGCATGTTTTGAATATGAAAGATCATTAAATTACGCGTCATCAACTCGACGTATATGTTGTTTAAACAATATGTCAAAAAAGAAAAAATAAATCTGTTGAAAAATACTTTGATAAAATGTTTGTACAATTTTCATTTGGAACATACATAAAATATAAATAAATTTCCCACAAAATTCATCAAATTATATTCATGGAAGGAAGATTTCATACAATCCATATACAAATTATTCCATTTTATGTAATTTCTGTTTCAAAATCTTGAAAATTCACGTACCGAATCAATTTCTTGACTGGATAGAATGGATAGATTGGTAACTGTTTGCTGAATGAACAAATTCTCTTGTCTAAAAAATGACGAATAACAATAGTAGTTTACAATTACGAATGACAGAATCTGGAAGTGCTTGCCGAAAGAGTCAATTTTTTTCCTGTACTGCCGAAACAACACGGAGAAAAATGCAAGTCGGAAAGATAGTAATCTTTGATGAAAATTTGAGAATATTTCTTGAAACCTGAGTATATAATAAACATCAAACAGTTCACTTTTCTGTTGAATTTTATTCGAAAAAAATGAAAAATTATCAATACTCAAGAAATAATAGAAAATAATATGAATTTCCCGAAAGTCGCGCATGAAATTTTATAAGGTGGATAGCAAGATTTCGAAATCTTATTGTTCAATTTGTGAAATTTCATGCGCCATTTTTGGGAAATTCTTATTATTTTGTATTGTTTGTTGAATATTGATAATTTCTCATTGTTTTTCAAATAAAATTCAACACGAATTTGAACCGTTTCATCTTTATTATGCATTGAAGGAATACTCTCAGATTTGAAAAAATATTCTGAAATTTCTATACTTTCGACCTGCATTTTTCTCCGTGAAATTTTCAAGAATCGTTGTGTCAGCAGAAATTATACAGAAATTATAAATCATACAGAAATATCAATCCTCTTCAACTTCACGCACGATCGCATATCTCTTTGCATAATTTATTCAAAACTAAGGTTTATCAAATCCACCTACATGGAGAAAAAGTGCCCATGGAAATGAATATTTTTTCGTTGCATTTCATTGTAAAAACAAAACTTTTCAAAGATACATTATATTTCATTCCCAACTATTATTGAGAATATTAATAATCTTCACAGGTATTATCACTGACAGTTGTACTATGGAACTTGAAATGAATTTCAGGTACAAACTATCGATATCTAATTAATTAGAAAACAATATCGCAGCCATATTATTGATTGATGACTAAATTGCCTGTGTACATTTCTAATACCGCAAATTGTGTGTGGGTATGTACGGAGGCACTTGTGACACGTGTTGTATCCAATTCTGTTGCCAGTGTTTGTTATACGTCCGTCGACAATCTTTATGTAAGACAACTACCCGGGGTGCCTGGATAACAAGTCCACTTCTGTCAAGATGGCGGATAAAAGACAGACATTTGCGTGGTTTGCAAAGTTATAACACGACTGCAGAACCAAAATGTTCTCTTTGTTGTGTGGGAACGATAATTTTTCCGTAATCCCATATCTACACGTTTTTTTTTTTCTTCAGTTTTAATCTCAAATTTCAAATGGTTCAAACCGCGATGTGAAATCGATTAATTGTATATAAAAAATCGAGCTTGTTTTACTTGTAACATGCGTATTGGTATCAAGTTGAAAATCAGCTAGGAATTAAATCGAGGATTAATGTTCGGTAAAATAAGACTTTAAATTCGATCTCCAATTAAATTTTATTCGAATCATGTTCCATCGATTGTGAGTAAATTCATCTGGATATTAAATGACAAGTTGATTATACGCCATGTACGACGGTTATTGATGAATGAGGAAGATATTAGCATGTAAACTGAGATATACGTGAAACACAATCTGTTCTTTACTTGAGCGATTCCCTCGAATGATCAAGGTTTAATAGCATGTTATTTTGATTCTTCCTGTTGACACCGATTATTAATTGATATCAAATTTGAAGCGATTGGTCAGGACACGTTGGGATATATCCTGAGTTTTCCAAAGGCTTTCAACGGTTTTGGTTCTACTAAAATCGTTCAGTAGCTTTGGCTACAAGCATAAGCCTTGGATCTACTATAATATATTATTATAATATTTTGGTTGAAAAGGAGAACTCATCTGTACACTTACTCGAGGAATGTTATCTCACGCAGTATTGTATTGCAACTCATGTGTAACTGCTAGTCAACTTAATCGATTATATGATACAGATTCGAGAGGTAAAATTATTACTATTCCAGAACACTGACTATATTCTATTATTTTTTCCACAGTTTATGCATAATTTTTGGAGAAATATAAATTATTGGAATAAGTTCCACAAGAATGAATGTCTACATAAATATATTTTCACTGAGTTATTACAAAAATTACTAAGATCGTTCAAAGGCAAAGTTTCTCTGTAATTTTTTATGAGTTACGTACGCTAGCGTAGCTTCAGCTTTGGCATGAATACCTGAAATCCCATTTGGCGAACATGTGTTTGCTGCCTCTTTATGTACAGAAACTAGCCAAAGGAGAGAATAAAAAGAATAGAGAATATGACATTGAACTGACAATAGTGCTGTATATGTGAGTAAGGAATGTGTTAGTAAATGTACAATAGGTACTTTGTGGCAAGAAGAATATTGAGAAAAGGTTATTTGTTTCGTCAGACTTGAAATGATAATTTTACATGAACCTAATGTCTCCCATGGCATAATAATAATCATTTTTCAAATAGACAAATATGCTTTGAATGTTTCCAACTTGCGATCGATCCATTTCTCATAGCATTTACCGATGTCTTGGACATGCGTTCACATATTCGCGTGACTCTAAAGTATTTAAAAACTTATAAATTAAATTAAATATCTCATTTTTCACAACTGCAAGCTGCGAATTCAGATATCCTAAATGTATGCAAATACCTCTCGCTTATCTATGAAACTATATAAGAACGTGCACTGCGTATCATGATTACAGCTAAAATACCATGTGTTTTAAGTTCCAAATACTATAAATTTGATTGATATAATAATACTCCACGTTTATCCAGTTGTCTCTCATTGCGATTTACTTGACAACAATAAAACGCACTTGGATTGGAATTTCTTTTCATACCTTCAAAGCTTGAGAATTGCAAAATAACGAGGATGAATAACACGATACCACGTTGAACGATTAGAGCCGTTTACACAACAAATTGCATATCTTATTGATTTCGCTATGAAATGCACATTTTCAATCCACGTCGATATTTACATTTGAATAACAGATATGCTATTATCTGTTTACATTCACATGATATGCTTTTCATTGCAGCAATAATAATATGCTCATCGAGCAGTACATAAAACGATTTCTGCAACACTTTGTTGCAGAAAATTGATGTGTAAATTCAGAGAAGCTGTAGATACGAACTATTGTACAATGAATATATATTCGATTATTGTCAGCGATCTTCAGATAACATTTCACGAATGATCAATCGGTGATGTACACATTCTAACATTGAATATTGAATTGCTTAGATACTTGGCGGGGTTATGCCCTCCTCATTGAAAACTTCCTAGTGGGATGGTGGAGTACTGGGAGTTCAGTAGAGTAGTGAGTACTCCGTGAAAGATGCGAATCAATCCCTCTCTTTTTCTTTCTCTCTTGGTATAACGGTAAACCTAACTTACCTATATAGAATCTCTCTGTAGTAACTATACATGTAATCTTCGGCACCTTTCGCTGCTGCAGGCAGGAAGCAGGCTACAGCAGTGAACGAGTATCGTCTGAAGACCATGAGAAGATGACGTTTCTTGGTATTTCGGTTCACTTCAAAGACATCTTTGTCTTTGGCGTTGTCTGTTTGCTCGCCGTTTTCCGTCAGTGCTCTTAAGATATTACCACTAGACATGTATATACATTCTATCCTTCATGAACTCCATCGTGGGATTCGTGGAAATTGTGTACTACTCGGGGAGAAAATTCTCATAAGCTGTATCGTTTATTAATTGCAGAGCGTAATATACAACTTGCTGTATGTTTTATGGATAATTAATAACTCTTTTCAGCATTTTACGTGATAACTCAACTTTTCAGCGGGTTTCTTGAGTAGATCCTGTTTTCGTGTATTACAAAAACAAATTATTTCCACGTTAGCTCATATGAATAAAAATATTAAGAGTACTTTTCAAATCCAAAGAAGAATTTCAATTCTCACTTTCGCGTTTACCTAAATTGTAATTAAACATTGGGTCTAGGTTGGTTTGGTTTGTAAACATTTTTTTTCGCTTCCTGCACCATCCTCCACGAATCAGCAACAGAAAATTCATTCCGCAAAGAAAATTTAATACAAATTCTTTGCTCAACAAATGCAGACATTATAAAAATCGAAAAATTCACTGTCAGCAGCTTGCAAAACGAAAAGTATCTCAAACACTAATGGATATTTCGATGTGACCCTTGGAATGGATATCAAAGACAGTCCTACTAACTCAAAAATAAGAGCACTTCCCCAAATACATTTGCTCACAGAGTTTAAATTCAAATGTTGCCTCACTTTTTGGACACAGTAGTACATGAGTGTTGTTATTCCTTCTATTACATTACATTAACTGAACAGAACCAAAAAATGCGTAATGAATCATAAAATTTCATCACATTGAATTCGTAAAAATTTTGAGATATTGTGAATAGTTTTTTACGCCACAACACTTCTTTGTGAAATCCACGAAGAATTACCATTTGAAATCACATTCCAATCTGTTCGTTGATTATTTTTCAATGAGTTGAAGTAATAAAATAACATTATGTCCCTCTTGTATCAATTAAAGATACATATTCCAAGCAGAAATGAGATTACACGAGAAACTGTATTTCACAACAATTTCAAAACATAATCCCGATTGGAAATGCACTTGTAAAAACCAATAAACTATTGAATTGGTCAATTTCTTCGTCCTTGAATAGTCATTATCTTGGCTTTATGTACACCAATTAAGGATCTCTTCTCACCGTGTATTTGCATAACGGAAAGGACGTGTGTAATCACGTCATCGTATCGGAACTCGAGAGAATTACATCGACTATCGTGATGTCGAGAGTCGTTTGTTGGCATTTCGTTGTCATTTCCATCATTGTACAATTTTATCATCACTTATTCATTCTAAATCGCGTTGCATTATTGAATTTCATTGAGATATTCAAGAAAGTCTATATTGATCTGTTATCTCTCGAGCATCAATTAAGAAATTTTGCATTGATACTTTACCGACATCTGATAAAAAAAAAAGGAATAAATCCTGTTCATAGAGGAAAAGGGTTCTTTGTAGTTAATAAATTTATATTTGGGTACAACGAAATCAATATTTGTTCCACGTATATTCATCATAATTCTCAACAAATGTTTATTTCTGTGAAATATTGAATCACCTGTTTGTTATTAACGGAATATATTTGGTCCAAACAAACATTCATTTCACCATAAGCAAATATGAGTTTGTTGACTACAAATAAACTTCTCTTTAGTGTTCAAGGATTAACATCATTAATGCATATTTTTCTGAACGAAGAGTTTTTTTGTCTCCATAGATTGTTTTAAACGAAACATTGAAAAATCGATGAGCGTGAAAGAGGTATAAATAAAAGTGACACTTGAAATCAACAATAAACCATTTGAAAGCACTTGTTATAGTTAGAAAAGTAAATCTGAGAGTGGATTTTACGTACATATGAATGATCTTTGATGAAAATGCATCAATACATTCTATAAAAACTTCACGGAATGCTTTGAAAAATATGAAAGACTGCTATTTTTACTCGGTATTCTTTGTATACTGAAATGGAATCGAAACACAAAATCGAATCGATTCAACAAGACTGAAATTGAATACTTCACCGTTTCCAATTCTATTATGTCTCACAAAAGTTGTGTGTCTGTAAAGCAAAACATACGATCAAAGAGAAAGATTTTTATATAAAAATAGACGTTGTCAATGGAATCCGATTCAATCATCATTACAACAAAAGACACAGAAAAACAAGTTCGAACTTGCGAAACGGATGATTTATTCGCAATGAGTTGAAAAAAGATGATTATACGGTGCGAATCTCCATACGTGTTTTATAAGATATATTTTTGCTTTGACTACATCAATTTCAAACAACATAGACAACGGTCGAAGACTGATTGTCTCTCTGACCTTAAATTGCTATAGTCAAAGTAAAGAAAACCTATGTAACGTAATTATAGATCCGCATACTATAAATTGTAGAGAAAGGAAAGAAGGAATAAAAATAACATCAAACATGGCCATCAACATTGTAGAATACAAGACGTAATGACGTTCCATTGAAGAATGAAAAAATATTCCTCCAGGAAGAGGGAACTACGTCATCGGCGGTAAATTAAAACAAGAATGCGCGATTTTAATGCCGAGTTAAGTTAGTACGGGTTACAGTTAATATCGTGAATTTATATGCGTTGTTTTAATAATTATGTTACGTGATTTAATGATACCTTTCAACGTTTTATCACAAGTTTATATCTATTACGCTTTGTCCTTTTCGAATATTACATTCGTGTATTATTCAATGTCTGTGCAGTATTGAATTAAGCATGAAAATGAGAATACAATAATTACTTTCAATTTATTCTCCTCAAAGGCTGAACAAACAGAACAGAAATTGAAATATAGTCACATCGATATGTAATCTGTAGAATATATGTAATTACCTGTACGTGGAGTACTTTCATTACGAATTTTCAAATAGATATATAGAGATGACATGTTTTACTTGTCGTGTATTTATTTCATCGATTGAACATCGACTGAACATAATTTTATACTCGTCGTTCGGGATAGATTTCGTATTTTGTAATCTGAAGAGCCAGATACCTCTCACGTATTCTTTCTCAATTTCATATCCTTTCGGGTTATCATTTGTCACGTGTTTCATGTGAGTAGAGGGTTTAAAAGTTCCCACATATTTATGCATTCCAAATGTCATCAGAAATTAAGACATTCGATCCAAAGTTTTAAACAAATAAGAAGGTAATAGATGAAGCTTATAAGAACGAATTTTAAGAACATTTTATGAATTGTAAAATTGAATGGAAAAGACAATTGTTTGTCGATTATTGCACACCAAAAAAATCCTCATGTTTTCTTATTCAGTAAAAAATCATTAACAAATTACAACCTGTATTGTATTATATACGCAATGCGTTATGAAACGAGAAATACTATTATTTCTGTCCAGATGTAAGAAGTTCCCACTGTGTATTTAACTTTCATTTAGTAGTACACTATTTTTCTTCTCTTCAATTACTGGATCATTACTCTTACTTTCACCTAGTTCAAGCTCTCTTGTTCTTCTCTCCCATATTTTCTGTTTGTTTCTTGCTGCCTCAAACCGAACCTCCCCTAATAACATTTCGAGAAGTTATAATGTGATTTCAAGTTTCACAAGGAATTTCAGATCTCATATTCCACAAGAAAGTATTTGCTCATAATGAGAATAAAAATTATGATAATTTGTTTCTAACACTCCTATCGACATAGGGAAAGAAACTTTCAATGAAATTTCAAAATTATCTGTTTGATTGGATATATTAGATCTGTGCAGGCAGATAAAGTATTCAGAAATTCACGTGCAAATTGAAAAGTCGACAAGATCGTAACGTTATCGTGCATCCAAGCGTAACTCAATCGATCATTGTAATTAATTTCTTGGTATAATTGAGCCATTGATATGATACAATCGAAAACATATTTTTTCCAACAACACTCTCTTCGGCGGATGTGGAATAATATGTTCCTCAAAGTAGAATATAATAGAAAAATTGTGAATAAAATAGGTCGAATGTTTCTCCTTTTTTTTATAATTGAGTTCTTGAAACTGCAATGTGAGAGAATATAGTGTTAATTGTGTCATAACCGCTAATGATTACGTGAATGTTAATCTTATTGTGAGTTTTAGTGCGTAATCAATTGTTATCGCTGAATACAAGTATTTCAAGCATTCCAGTGGTTCTATTGATTGCAATAATTACATTGGTACGTGCGATATCATTGATCAACTCAGTTCAATTGCATTTGTTAGAAAATAGGCTTGCATGTATGCGATATGTTCATTATTTTCACTGTTGTAGCTTTTTTCTAGAATTTATTTCGATGTGAGAACATTTTTCAGTACGAAATTAGGGGATTTATGCGAGAAATATAATTTCTTACACACATATCGATTTTGGAATATTTCTTACCCCCAGTTGTTTTGTACAAATATGTATAATCATCCTGATAATACAAGAGAATTAATGAATTAATCTTATCTTATTACTCCTGTGTTGTATTTTATTAACTTCCGCTCGAATCGTGCGTCGTGAATGAGAGAAGTACTTAGACAAATTCGAAGTTGAATACCTTGTTAATAAGCACTTTGATTTCTCCAGGCATGATTGTCTTTACTTCTATAATAAAATATTCGCGAGATATACAAATAATGAGAATCAAGCTTGAGAATGTCTTATCAATAGTTGTTTTTCAAGAAATGACAAGTTAATAATTTTCTTCTGTTTTTTTTTGTTGCAGGTGAGCATTGGAACTATTGGTTTTGTGAACTTTCTCATATGTGAGTAATAAACTTATAATATCATTTTGGTATTTCGTTGAAATCCGTTATGAGTTGAAGAATGAGTATACCATGCTCATGAGAAAACATACATAGGATTCTGTAGAAGTCCTCTGAGAGAGGCATCACGGAAGTGTACGGAATTATGGATTTGAGGAATTTCAAGCTCTTTACAAAAGTAAAATTTTAGTATGTACGTTGATATTACTGTTGGAAGGTTTGTTTAATATCAATTCACATCACACGAAGAAGAATTTCGTGATTAATTAAGCGGGATTATGTTCTTGAAAGTTGAATATCTACAAACAAATGCTTAGATTCTCAGCACTTGTTTTCCTTTAAAGGAGTATTAATTGACCCCAGAAATAATACATTTTCGAAACTAATACAACACCAAAGAACCGGAAGAAATTTAAATTATATACTTTTAGATATTCCGTTGGAAGAGCAAAGCTGTGGTTATATCACCATATAGTTAATGAGATTTCGTGGCCAACAGTAGCGTAATTAGACGCAAGCAGACCTTCGTCTCTCTTTTAAGAGCTCCACTCGCCCTCCCGTATCTCTTATGTCTGCTCCCGTGTATTAATACGTATTAATTTCCCGTTAGCTGCACTCATGGTTTGTTTGCGCCAGCAGTGGAAAGAAGGTAAAAGTTGGAGAGAACGGAATGTTGAGAAACGACAGAGACACAATGTAAGAATGTCAAAAACATCTGTACATTTTCTTCGTTATAATCAAGTATTCAAATTTCCAGTATTTACTTGCATAGAAAAAGAACTGTCGTTGTAGAATTCAAGAAATACTCGAGTTGGAAAAAATTTCTCTCAAATTTGTGTTTTTGAACATGAAATATTATAAATTCTACTCATAAGTTTCAAAGTTGATGAGAAATATCTTACATTTTTCGTTTTCACTTGTGTTGAACCATGGGTTATTCTATGCGGCTTAATTGAAATTTAATTTAATACAAACATCTGTTGCAGTATTCCATGAGAGAGTAGCAGTATAAACTGTTTTTAAGCATAAACAAGAATTAATAGGGCATTAAGAACCAATCTATGGTTAATTCACTCACAAAATTCATTCAAAATTGAATATCCTCATTGCGGTTTATGTAGGATAAAGAATCTTATGTGTGGTCTGTGGTTTTAATAATGTAGAAGATTACATTGTGATGCAAGTATAATAAACTCACGTGCTGTGAGAAGTATTCAATACTGTTGATAATTACTGTGAAAATATATATCAAGGTTATAAAAATTTATATCAAGAAAGTTGTAAATAACAACATGATTATTCATTATTCATCGAAGAGACACACCTGAATTTTTGTTACCAGATATTTATACAATCCTTTACCAATGTGAGATTGAGTGGAGAAGTAAAGTTCAGAATTGAGTCAATACTTGATATTCATTGCTAGTTGATGAGCGTGCGTTCAATTTATATGAATTCTCTCAAGTATGATTTATTGATTATTAAACTGTGCCTCCACGGATTTATTTTCCTATTAAAGATGATTTGTTTCGTAGCTATGGAACATATTCATTTCAATTCAACTACGTACACGTTCTTCCGTTATTGCAAACGCTACTGTGGGCGAGAAAACATGAATTATTAAATCATTTTTCGCCTTTCTTCACATTCTTTTGGGAAGTCATTGTACTTTGACGCTTTTCAAAGCGAATTTTCACTCTAAAATGTTTATGGAATATGATTTTGAAAACAAGGACAGTTAAATGTATCTCAACTCATCTGACAATATTGAATATGATTTCAATAGAGGATAAAAATTGTGTATAAAATGTACAGAATCGTTTTTGATCTCCTTCCCAGGTGTCGATACAATATTTTAATATTATGCTCTTCCTCTCATTTCATATGGCATGCAAAAAGTTGACTGTCTTATGAATATTTCAAATTTTTCTCAAAAGGAACAATGAATTTTCATGATTTAACAGAATAGGGTACGTAGTTATATCAGAGAAAAAAAACTGTTGCGAGGTAACTGGAGGATGGGTTGTGTCAGCAAGCATGTCATTTTATATCCATGTGCTTGCACAATAGACTCATGGATGGTTGATTTGTATCACTAGGCTATGCGCTTATAGAACGTGAGCAAAATAAAAGGATTTTTCAGTGATTTGATGGATTGAAAAAATAGGATTTACTTGAAACGATATATTTTTTCGTAAAATCTAAAAAGCTCTTGTTTTGAATTTTTTGTGATTGAATTTTTATATGTATTGCGGCCCGTTTCATTTGTGTACAAATCTTTTTTCGTATTCCCGTATAGACTGATCGATGTATCAAATGTGCAACGACGTGTAGAACTTCTTCAGGAAATGTTGAAAACATTTTATTTATTTTGAATTGAATTACTCGACAGCAGTGTTCATAAGAAAGTATAGTTCAGCTTTTTTTTTTTTTAATCGAAGGTTCAAATTTGTATATAAATTAAATGCAAAATGTACTTGGTTTGAACTTATTCAGTTTCAATCAGACTTTGGGTTGATTTCAAATGTCATTAGTGTGATTTTAGATGAAATCAACAGTTTTTAGATGTTCACGGAGGTAAAAGGAATTCGTTGTGACATCGAAATCTAATTTTGCTGGATGTTGCTGAAGTTCGAATCGTTTATTGAAACTAATCAACAATCGAATAACATAAAATTCAACTATTAAAACCCAAAAATCTTTCAGTACATTATTTAAACAATGTTTCCAGTGACAGAGAGTTGATTCGAGAAAATATGTAACGATGATTTATCAGATTTCGTGAGTTTTAATTTTCGTTTTGTTTCTGTAAACGTTTCAAACTTCGGGAACATTTTTGCTGGAGTAGAAAATAGCAATTTTTTAGCTGTATCAGCAAAAAATGTTAGCTCCTCCAGTAGATTTGTTTTACTTAATCATATTACTGTCTTGGAAATCCAGTGAACTGCGGCAGCGAACATTTAGCTACATTAGCAACACGATTTACTATTCTGTATAGAATACCTCGATTCGGTGTGTCAGAAAATTTTTTTTTCTCCGTGTCCTTGTTTCTGTTTGAGATGCACTTGATGTTATTCGTTTCATGAATTTTATCTCCACACCACGCCTGGAGAGTATCTCTGAAAAATCAAATATAAAAGTACAAATTATGTAATATATCGACAACTTTTTGTGCAGATTCCTATTTTATTCCGTTTATAGATTTTCATTCTCATATGGATATGTTGTATAGTACTTTTAACATTCTGTGTGCATACAAGATATTAAAAAACAATTCAGATTTTACTCTCTAAAATTTTTAGAGTGAGATTTCACTCTCAAGCCAGCTGAAAGTGAGCCTGTCGAAATTTTGAAGGTTTGAGGTCAGAAATTCACAGCCACTCAAATTCCAGAGTCAATTTTTCACTTGAAAAGAGTGAGGGTTCACTCGAAACGAGTGAAAATCCCACTCGAAGCAGCCTGGCTCACTTTTGAGACTTAGTGAAGTGAAACACGTGATTTTTCACTTCTTTAGATTTAGAGAACAATATATGTTTTTCCTTTTTCATCAAAGATTTAGTACTTGATATTTTATTGAAAAGTTCGATATTTCGTACACCAATTCAATATTATTTTCACTCCCCCGTGTGGAAAAATTTTCAGGATTATATATAATTTTTATATAATTATATAAAAATTATGTACAAACCATATTGAATTATATATAAATTATATATAATTTAGAAAACTTTTCCACTCGGGCCATTAAGACAACACCAGCATTTTTGCATTGTATTATTGATGAAGTTATTGGAATAAATTGAACTCTTCGCATTCTGATATGTAATAGACAGGAATTTGAAGGAGAATGAAAAGGAAAAATCGTTCTGTCTGACTGTTCTCTTCCATGTTCTTTTAGGAAGCAGTTGGGGAGAACTTGAAATCGATCGGTTTCAAGGCATCGAGACAGAATTTCACATGCGTTTGAACTCAGTTCGCATTTTTAAATTATCTGCAATTCATCTTTCATCCTCTGATTCTGTTCGGTTATAGTCATCAAATGCTACATATGTGTTGTAATTTTTCAAGCTACACATCCCATGTAGACAAGTTTCCAAAATTATATATAATTTATATATAACTTATACATAAACTGTATATAATTTTGAAAATTATGGAATGACTTAATCACGTATGACATCATTTCAGATCAAATGTGACAACTAAGGTTACTCGTGTTGCAATAATCTGTATAAATATGAAAAATAATTCAAACCTGGATCCAAATTCACACACTTCACGTTAATTTACAAATTACATGTAATGTAAAGAAAGAACGTTGTTTCTTTATTATAAAGTACACAACATAAAGCCATTCTTTGTCCTGTGAGAATTTGTTTGAACGCTCTTTAAACTTTAAAGCAACATAATACCATATGCAAGAAATAGACGTATTCATAGTACACAATCTGTATGTAATTACATGAATCATGTAATCTATTTTCTCACAGATCGTATGTAAAACGTTTTTCATTACAAAATGTATTATATAAAATGCATAAAAATATTCGTGAAGGAAAATTGAATTAAGTTAATCACATTCTCTTTGATATAATACAAAAATAAATACACATTCAATGAATTACTTTTTCATTATGTATGAGAAATGAATATTATCCTGTAAGAGTAATCACAATATTTTATTATAGATTCTTTTTAAAAGCACTGAAAAAAATTGTTCAGACCAAAATTATTCTAATTTTAGCATCTTCGTCCATCCGAGTTCTACAAAATTAGAATAAAACATTGGCATAGATTGAGTTTAGGCCCAACAGAATCATTTCAATCCAACAAATAGTGTAGTTTATAAATGAGTTCCTTCAAATGTAGTAAATTTTCATTCTAAAATCCTCTTCAACTTACTTTTAAGTATTCAAATCATTTTGATCCTCCTATATCAAGATTAAAAAAAGAATTCAATTTTCATTTTTCAAACTTTGTACCTCATTACCGTCTCGATGTCTCTTCGCTTGACGTAAATTCTATATAAGAGTGATGAAATTGACCAGTGGTGATTCATCAATCACTCCGTGATTGAAAGGAGTTACGCGTCAGTCAAGGACTCGCAGGTTTATATAGGGGCTGCCGGAAATTCAAGAAGTTACGAAATTATTAGCGTGAATCTGCGGGCACCCACTTGATGCTTACGAGATGGAAATCAAAGCTGTATACGGAGAAGCAACCACGAGTACATCTATTTAGATACATTAAACGTCTGCTGCAGTTCACTTACATCGACATCCACTAACCAGTCTTATTACTTTGAAATGCAGACAATGAGAGGGAATGTTGAAATGAATTCAGCTCAATTGAAAATTTACTTTACCGTAACGCCGTTTAACGTCTTTGCCATTATGGTGTATTTCTTAATGTCTCGTGCCGCGAGTCTTTTCACACTCTCAACAATGAGAATTGAATTGGACGAATTACGGGAGTTATTGACCTCGTTATTTCTGAAAATGTGAGTGATACGATTCAATTTTGATTAATCATTAATTGTGACTATCATAAATAGCTACTTCTTACTGTTTATTTTCAATCTATTCAACCCATACCTGAAACTCTAACGACTACAAAGAATCTGAACATTTCAAGCGAAACGATAATTGAGAAAAAATTTATCTTCTCAGAGAGGTCATCAATTTATACCATTGGATTTTTATCTCTATATAAATTCAGTTCGTTTTGCCACAAGAGAACCCAACAAGATGTTGGTTTGAACGACAAAAACAAAGTCCCAAGTCTTTTCTCCGTAGAAATATAGTTCAAAAGGAAAATAGATTGATAGGAAACTTGGTTTGTTGGCACGAATAACCGGAAATTCTTCTTTTCTGCTTCGTTCTGGAAAATTTGGTATCCCATCGAATAATCCTCCTTAAAATGGATTTTATGGATTTGTTCAAGAAATATGTAGAAAATTTCGTTTCTTGAGAATATCAGCAAGGTATTTAATAGAGAACAGGTATCGGATGATTGAGGCTAGAATGATAAGTTATTATATCGATATCCGATCACAGTATCCTTTTGAACGTAACTTTACAACGATTGAGTGAATGTAAAAAGTTTTCAGTATATTTAAGTATAATTATATCATTTTCAATTCTCATTTATTTTGCGTCATACGGAGATATAATTGTTTCACAAATAATTAATTCATGTTACTTTGTTACTCACTTTCATTTTCCTTTTAATGATACTTGATTAAACGCTTTTTTTTCTTTTGCTATGTCTTATATGATCCCTGATCATAACGAAGGTACAAAAATATATAGATAATTCAATGAAAAGGACTAACCAATGTTCATTTACTACTGTGTCTAAAAAATAAGGTGACATAGCATTGATTTCCAAAAATCTTTATTTATTCTCCCAAATCAAGTTTATCGCCTTCATTTCCCAATCTTCGAAACAGTTGTTAAAGTCGTTTTACGGGATGGCCTTCAGCTCTCGCTTCGATTCAGCTTGGATCTCCTCTATCGACTCAAAACGGTGTCCCCGGAGCAGTCTTTTGAGGTTTATCGAATAGCCAAAAGAAATAGCCAGAATTTTGCGAAATAATCACGAAGGATCAATGCAATTTGAGCCGGTGTATTGTCGTGGTGCAAAAACCAAGAGTTGTCTCGCAACAATTCCGTTCTCTTTAGGCGAATAGCTCGACATAAACGACGCATAACACTCAAATGATATTCTTTGTTGGCAGTTTGATCCGGTGGTAGGAACTCAAAATGCACAACACCACGATAATCGAAGGAAACATTCAACATAACCTTGATTTTTGAGCGACTTTGGCGCGGTTTTTTTGGTCCCGCTTCACCTTTAGCGCGACATTCACTTGATTGATCGTTTGTTTCCGGGTCATAAGCATAAATCCACGTTTCATCTCTCGTAATAATGCGTTTCATCTCGTCCTGATAGTCAAAAAGCATTGTTTTACACACTTCAACGCGACAATGTTTTTCCAGGAAATTCAGTGTTTTCGGTACCAATCGGGATTTGACGTGTCTGAAGCCCAAAACATCCTACAAAATGGTATTGACTGATCCTTTTGAAATGTCAACATCATCAGCAAGATCTCTAATTGTTAATCGACGAATCACAAGCACCAAATCTTTGATTTTTTGGATGTGAACTTCGTCAGTTGAAGTTGAAGATCGACCGGGACGCTTTTCGTCTTCGACACGTTCTCAACCGCCTTGGAAATCTTTATACCACTCGTAAACATTCTTTTCCGACATAGCCTCATCACCAAAGGCTTCCTGCGCCATCCTCAACGAATCAGCAGCAGCAAGGTTATTCCGCAAAGAAAATTTAATACAAATTCTTTGCTCAACAAATGCAGACATTATGAAAATCGAAAAGACAGTCTTACTAACCTAAAAATGAGAGCACTTCCCCAAATATATTTGCGCACAGAGTTTAAATTCAAACGTCACCTTACTTTTTGGACACAGTAGTATGCTGAAATAGTGATTTTGAAAAATTGGCTTCGATGTATTAGCAAAACGTTTGTATATCTACAATTTCGAATATTACTGAATTAGCGAGCGTTTGTTGGAATAGTAAATCTTTTGCCAACTCAAAGTCATGCATAGAAAAAAAACTTTTTCAAGATTTTTTTTCTGGGAGTACCGACGGTGATGAAAGTTTCACATAAGAATATAAAGTTTTCATAAAGAACATGAACGAAGGAAGTAAGGAGAAATTATACGAGAAAATCGTTCTGCCAGTGACACAAGGCGTGTCCTGAAGAACGGAAATTCTGTCCAAATATTTTATACATTAAAAGTAGGAGCGCAAGGAAAATACAATGAACGGGTCAGTGGCCTCGGTTGAAGGAGATTGCATTTCAGAATCTCACCACAAAGGAAACAGCCCCCTTGTCGAGGATGAACGAGAATGGGTGATATCATTTCTTTACCAACGGACACACCTCTTCAACGTACATAAATTTATCGGAAACGTCTTAGATTAGGAATATCTCTATTTTCTCAGCCGTTTGTGTACATATTGAAATAAATTATACATCTGCTCGAAATGGAATAAAATAGATACATATACTTTATATTTTACGATAATACTATATGATTTGGATTCGATAATTGTATTTCTAAACCCATGATTATTCAAGTTGAAATGTATATTTTTTGCAATAATTTTCATTCATTGATCCCGAAGGTTATATTCTTTCCCATAACTTTTTCTTTGAGAATCGATCAATTCACGTTCAGAGAGGACGAGTTGTTTGCAATTCCATCAAAAACTGAATAAGAAAAATAAAAAAAAGAATTTATCCACTTTCATCGATCGGATTCAAAGCATCCTTCTATGAAATTGATATCCCAATTCAACCTTGAACCCAAAACGAGAATTCGAGTCATCCGAAGTTTGTGAAAATCATTCTTTTTCTCTTTCACATTGAAGAAGTTTTGATCCAATTAAAAACTTGATACACCATGGGATATTATAGAGCAGGTGCACGTTTTACTTCGCCTCAAGCAATTCTACTTCTTCATCTTCTCTTTATTTTGATACCTCTATAAGTATACCATCATCATCGTTCATTGGTTCTTTCTTTCTTTTTTTCCCCATCTTAGAAATTCCCTCTCGTCGTTTAGCCATACGCGTGAAGTAACAGAGAATATAAATTACAATTTAAAGCGAAAAAAAATGTAAAATGTCTCCCAAGTCTTCGTTTTTTAAATAGATTTCTAAATTTTAATATATGAATCGTTATGAAGATTCAAAACTTCAATGCAACAGAAGTGATGAAAATAATAAACGTGATCGTGAAAATAATTATATATCGATGACGATTCATTCAATCACAAGAAGAAGTGGATCGAGCGTTGGGATGAAAAGAAGGGAGTCGGTGAAGATTTTATCTTCGAAAGTGAATGGAAAATGTATTTGGTTTCATTTTTAATCAGTCCAGGCACAGACTTTGATTCCTGAGATATCAAAGAGAGGATTCTTGTAGGGCTTCAGGAGTTATAAATTACAAGTCGTTCTGTTGTTTTTATTCTTCGGACAGTTCTTTTTTCATTTTCTGTAATTTATTTCCTCCTATTATTGTACACGAAGGATCTCTTTTTTGACAGACTTTTTGAAAAGTTGTCGGTGCAGTTATGTCGTGAACCACACCGTTGGTGGTCCAGACTCCAATGAATTCGAATAAGTAATATAATGGGCGAGGCTCGAGGTTTTGATGGTTTCATCTGTTCTGGGAAGAAATCGCACTCCTACACAAACTAAATCATATCGTGTAAGCTTCTATAATAAATGCGAATTTCTTTATGAATGTTTAATAAGTTTATTATATAATCTTTTTGGCAATATCTCCACTATTTCTACGATAGTGGATGTGTTTGGATAATTTTTATTTTATTTCTCTTAGCGCATCACGTCGAAACTATTCTCATTGGAACATCTCGATTATTTGTATACGCGTTGGCTCCTTCCATATTCTGTTTGGTGCAGTAACATTTTAATACTATACCTTCTTTTGTGCTCTTGGCCATTCGATACACCGTCCAAGCAGGTCAGGCAAGCAGCCAGGTTCGTGACTGGCGTTGCCCTTTCATTTTTTTTTATTTCACTTTTATTTGCTAAAAAAGTGCTTTGGCGAAAATTTATTCAAGGAGAACTTCCATTTCTGGTCCTTTTCATTAATTGAATACGTGAAATTTTACTTATGCACGGATAACATTTTGGCAATGATTATATTCGTCACTTCTGTAGTATGTTAAAAGTGATGAATAAAAGCTGAATTTTTTCGCTTCGAATGGTGAATGACTGGATGTGTGATGAGATTTGTTGTTATTTATGGATAATATCATGGAGTGTTATCCTTTTGTTGTGAATTCATATTGATCGTGCATTATTAGGAAATTTCGAGTAATATGTGATGAAAGTGATCGATAAATTGTTGAATAACACTTTCAAGTTCATAATAGTGTTATGAAATGAGAGAACAATGATGAAATTTAGAATCGCATTATTTAATTATTTGATTCAATTTTTTAGTGTTTATGTTAAGGGGAGGTTCTCATCAAGCGAATTCCGAAATGGAGCGATTTTCTCGAATTTTCGCACATCAAAATCCAGGAAAAGAAGAGGCACTGAATATTTTAAAATAAAAAACAAATCAAACATATGGTTTCATCTACACTCAATTCTAAAGAGATTTGTTCTTTGACGTGTTTCTTTATGATTAGTCAATGATTTGATTGCCGCTAGCTTCATGTTATATTTCAAAAAAATACAACCCGAACGTGAATCCATAAATTCGTTACACTTATGATTATAAAACAAACTCTTTAGATATCTGTGAAAGAGATTTTTGTGCCTGTTTGAAACACGATAAAATATGATTACAGGTAATACGAATCGGCGGTTGTCTGAGCACAAAGTACGATTTGGTCGGTCACCGCCTGATAAGATTAGATATACATATAAAAAATACGTTTTTATTCTTGCCCGGATCAATAAATCGTACATGTTTTTTGTATCACATGAGATTTGTGAACTATTTCCACATTGGTATCTGATTTCTCGGAAGGAAAAATGTCAGTACTTCAGGTTTGATGTACAATGATTCTGTTATCCTGAAATATATTGTGAAGCCATTCAAACAATTACTTGATTGCATTCAGAATAAAATCTTGAATTTTTCCACTAAATTTTCTGTACTGAGAGAAGACATCGAACGAAAAGTTCCTTGAGAAATTCCTTTGCATTCTTCTTTGATTATATTCTGTTGAGATAAAACTATTGAATCAAATATGACAAAACCATATGAGATATTTTCTTCTGGATGTGTGTTTGTATATAAACGTAGTAATCTGTTCCCTCCTTCTTCCCTTAAAAAAAAAACGCTCCCAATTCGGTTGCCAACTCGTACAAATCGAAGAATGGGATAGAATTCAAATAGTTGGCAATTCGACAAAAAGCACTTGTGTAAATTTATCCGCAAAAGTAACCATAAAAGAGAAAAATATTACCGCTTTATCGAGAAATATTTTTAAAACAATTTAGAAAATAAAACTCAGTTTGATTTCACGTATATTGTGATGCATGAGAGACTCCAGCTATGAAATTGCATACTCTGCATTGAAGAATGTCAGAGATGAGATAATAATTACAGTTTGGACGTGTTCATTTTTACAGAAATTTGGTTGATACACGTCTATCGCATAACAATTTTACTTAAAGTATGTATCTAACTTGGAGTATTCTTGACATTTTTGCAAAAATTTTCAAAAGCATGTTAAACGAAGTCCAATCATTTGGTTCGATCTAACTACAATTTGAATTTTGTTGTCAAAATGAAGAACATAGATGATTTTTAAATTTCATTATGTAAACACTGTATATGTTACAATCATTTTGGAAATCGAATCGAATAGCGATGGAGCACAAACGCAAATAGAACTTTTACGATTGAATGCATGGACCCTGGCTCCCCTTTTTACGAGAGATTTGGAATACGGCATGTAGAGAGGGTATACGACATACTCTCTCCCTTCTTCTGTCTACTCATTCACGACCGTGACCATCTTTCGCCTGCAAAAGATTAGGTCCTTCTAGGGTGAAAGTCTGTATTCCAATTGAGTGAATTCTTTTCCCTGTTAATCTTCATGGTTTGCACGGACGACAAGAAAATATTGTTTCCTCCCTCTCTCTATTCGTCCTTTCTTTCCACGTCGACAAGAAAATAACATCATTTCCTTCCTATTTTCGATATTTCATTCAAACCACGTGACAAGTTTCATTCGGTTTCCATCTGAATATTGGCGCATCTGTTAAATGTAATTATAAATCCCTCGTGGAACTGTAGCATGAGATAAGGATGAATGGGAATTCGATACTCCTTGTATATAAAATTTGTATAGCGTGGTATCGTCGATATTGAACGAAAAAGTAACTGCCAAGAGGGAATTTCATGAGTGAGGTACAAAAGTATGGGGAATTGAATTATAGAAAAAGAACCTGACATTGGAATGAGATTTCAAGTGCAAACATAGATCTGTTTCGCGGTAAGTTGTATGAATTTTTCGCTTCCGTAAAACAGCAGGAGGGAAAAAAGGTAGAAATTTTGGATTGGTTTTGTGAGTTTTCATATCATGTGTTTGTATAGAAGAACGGATCAATGAACCGTTCATTCACATGGGAGTGGATACCAACTCGAATCAACAAAAACACCCGGCGGTGCCAAGTGTTCCACTTTATGAGATGCGATATTGTTCATTCTGCATCCTGAAGATTCGAGATCGAGTAGATGCATGAGCATTTTATCACGCAGAATTCATGTTAATCGTATTCTCTATATTTATAGATGTCCATTTTATGACAGATATGTAATATCAGGACTTATACGCATTCGATATTATCTTAATTTTGAATATCCCTATGCCAATTTTTTGACGAAAAATAAAAATACAGGGTAAAAAAATGTGAACGAAGTACAAATCAGATTTATTTACTTTTTCTGCCATTAACACTCAAAATACTTAATTACACCTCTTGAATCATCTTTAATCTGGGTTAACCTCAATTATAGCTCTTAAAGATCCTATTGTTCCGAAATTTAATCTAATAATATCTTTCCATAATTTACACTTAGGGCTGGACTCGAGACTCTCGAGTAAAACCAACAAAACTCAATTTCACCAGTTCTAATGTAAAATTTGTTGGGTCAATGGACAAATATTTAAAGAATGAAATGGGATGAAATTTGTTTTTAATTTTGAACATTGAGGTCGATGCAAAACTGTTGCAGTCTCAAAAGAGGTCTTGTCTTGTCTCGTCTTGGCCTTGAGTGGAAAAAAACTGCTTTATGTCCTGGATGCAATCAATATCAGCCTTCCAGACGTGTTGTTCCCAACTAATACATGCCCACGCTTGACTTGATGTAGAAATTCGTCTTCAAAGACCGTAAAATTGGATGATATTCACTATTTCTGAATTTTTTTCAAGAGTCTCGAGTCCACCTCTATCCACACTCTATACTTAACGGTCTGTTTTCTTTCCCTTTTTCCATCAAATCAACTGCAGTTGACAATGTTTTTTAAATTCATCGTTTCTTTCTCGATATGTCCCACTGAGAACAAAAATGAATTCCCAATAACTATCCTCTCTCCAGTGAAGACAAACCAGGTGTAAATTGAAATAACAAGTGAACAAGAGTATCTAATTCATCATGAAAATCTTCTTTTCAAATCTTGTCGGTTCTTTTATTTTTTAATGATATACTCCCCATTACAGGACCACACATTTTTCTCATTTCGTGTACAATTTATCAAGACGCGGTTCAATTTTTCTCCTTTGATTGCAAAAAGCAATAATTCAAGGGATAGTGATGTGAAAATAAAGAACAATTTCGTCGTATCTTTTCTCTTTGCCGCTCGTTGTAGAATGACAGCGAGAGGCTAGATTAAACCTTCCTATAGCCGTACACATACATACAGAGGAACATGCGTCAACCATAGTTGGTGGGCTTTTTGTTGATTCAGTCTCGTCGAATACTACTACTACGGTCGATACTGAAGAAAGGAAAGCAAAGAAGGGTATGAACCGACAACGTTATCGATTCCGTTTTTCCTCTGACGAATACCATAAATATATCGTGCGTTGCTCGGAAAACTAACTTTTTCTTTTCTTCATCGGCACGAGTGGTGAACCACACAATTAATTGCTCTCCCCGACAGTTCTCTGTACAACATCGTACATTTTTTTATCAACCTTTTGCATATAAGCTGTATAATTCATATAAATATAATCCCTTGTATGAGAGCAACTGTTTTGTTGGAGTCGAAAGCGAAGGTTCGTATATAATTGCCCCGCGAGTAAATGAATGAATCGATTCGTAGGAGCTTAGAGAAGTTCAAAGATGAATGAATTTACTTGTCTGTGAGAAAATGATGACGTAGGTTCATGATGCGATGACAAAAAAATAGTCAAGTGTGCTGGCCGGTATTGATCTTTGTCACCGACAAGGATTAGTTTGAGCACTCTTCCCCTTTTCTTTTTGTTCCTAAGAGTCGTTAGTTCATACTTGTTCGGGGACGGTATGCAAGAAGGGTAAGAAAAAAGACTGAAAGACGAGAATCTGCTCCGTTCTTAGAGCAGATTGGACACGACAAGATCAGACGCCTCGTGTTCATTTAGCTCTATCATTCCATGGTGTACTGTAGGAAAAATACACGCAGAGAAAAGTTAACTAGAATATTATTATATTTTACAGTGGAGAATAAACAAAATGAAACTGCAGTAAGGTTACGTATTATTCTTTGTAATCAAAGTTACTATCCTTTCTATCAATGAATAACAGAATTTCGACACGCTTCACTAGAAAGTATAGTAATTCTAATGACAATTTAGAAAATATATAACCCCACAATGTGATTTTGTCCCTACTTTACTGTCAAGTGTGGTAATTTTTTAGAAAACTTATCCCTGGTTAAAAAAATCCATGGAATCTGACGGAATTAAATTCAATGGGATTTGGTCAAAACATTCTGCAAGATTCAATCAGAATCACATTGAAAAAATACACTAATTTGATCGAATCTCATTGAAAATGGTTGAATATGATTTGATCAGAGCATTATGCAAGATTCAATGAGATTTGGCGAGAATCAATCGGTTCGTTTAACCGCGATTCTCCACGAGTTTATCTATTATGTTCCATTTTTCTGAAGGTTTGGAATGTGTACAATGTGGTTTTGTAATTTTTCAATTCCAAGGTTCGGTGACAAAATGAGAAAGTGAATCAAGATTTAAATCTACAAATATATTTCTTGGTGGTGTATTGTTTGATTAGAAGAATCTTTAAATTAGACTTTCATCGATAAGAGATTTATTCACACCTTTTAATACAATGCTGTTGAATCGTATATTCCACAAAATCTTTCACAAATTTACATCTGGTAAATTGGATTACATTTTATATTGCAAAAGATATGCAGAAAATTCTTGTACGGAATGGTGTGTCATATTACGTTCAAAAGAATTCTCTTTTCTCTGTGTACTGCAAATATATTTTTATAACACATCTTGTTAGTATTTTCATCAGAAAACAAATTTCATAGTAGTATCTTGTTATCATAAGGCTCTTGCAAAATGAGCAACTTTTCTTTTTTTTTCCGCTGGACAAAGTAGGGAAGCGGAAATGGACACTCCCTCTATTCGACTTGCCTTTCAGTTTACAAATTGAATTTTCCATGTAAAACTGAAGGTATCAAAATTTTACGCGGAGAAAAATGAATAAGTATATCTTACTTTATACCATTTAGTCTGACATTTTCTAAAAATTACTGTATTTTTGTAGTACAATATGGAAGAATTCCCCCATTAGGTATTATCAAATATAGTAATTTATAGATAGTGCCAGCCTAAATGATATCATGTATACAAGTCTGTTCTGTACGTGCTAGCAAAATAATAGTTTATAATATAACTTTTCTCTCCGTGCACATGCAAGTGGCGCAGGCAATAACATTTAGTACAACAAAACATAGAAGTAAGGGTGGATATATGGGCCCCCCCACTTGGTTGTTTTATAATAACTTTTTTTATTTTCAGTGTGAAAATTGGAAATAAATCAAAATACCTGTCCGAACTATCTAACACTAATTGCATGAAATCCCGATGTATTCTTCGCAGCCCTCAGAGGAATATAATGGTTTTTATTTAATGGTAATATGAGCTCCAAGATATTTATGTAAAAAAAACAGGACAACAATTGAGAAAAAATGTTTATTTATTCATGAATTCATATAAAATAGAGTTGAGTCAACCATTCTTTCAACATTACCTCTCGTAGCTAATATAGCTATGTCATCCGCAAATCTCAACATGCTCACATTTTCTCCCTGAATCTCTAATTTCGATTGCACTTGCTCCTTCATTTCAGCCATCGCGTCTTCTATGTATAGATTGAAAATCAATCAATGGGTTCCCCAATTCCATAATAAATTTCTCAAATCTGGTTTCTACTCGAAACACATGAACTCATGGGATTCTTTTTTCATTTCATTTGTTGAACAAACGTACAATTTATATATCAGGAACATGAATCAATATTCAATGCTGACAATAGAGATCAAACGAAAGCGTGTAGTGCAGGAAAACAAAGAAATAAAGGCCTTGTTCAGTTGGAGAAAGAAATCCTAAAAGAGGTGAAACAATGGAATTGTTTAGAAAGTATTATTATTGAAAATGGAAAGAGTGAAAGGAAGACATTGGAAGCAGAATCGCACAAGCAAAAAGTTCTTTCAGTCAGAAGAAATAACTGTTATGCTGTATCAACATTGATTTTCAAAAGGGCAAGAATCAGATATTTTCAAATCTATTAAACATAATTGTGCATCAAACATATGAAACCTATTTGAAAATTTGCAATTCATATTGTTTCACAAAAGAAATTCTCGTTCATAATAAGAAAACACTTTCAATGAATAATGATATGATGTTCAATCAATTTTTACACAATCCGTCTTGTGCCGAGAAAAGTTAAATTTGTTTTTACGGAAGTTTGACTACTTTGTCAGAAACTTATGGAAATCTTTTGACTAGTACTTTCAGCAAAAAGAAGTCTCTTCTCGTGATGTAATAATACATTGAAATCTAGATGAATTTTGCATTCAGAGGCACATACAAGTCAAGGTTCTGTGACTATTTATTGAATACTATGCGGATAAGATTTCACACGCAGATTTCACTAATTGCACAAGGTCATTGTAAACATTACAAGCAAAACCTCTTATCTTGCATTCTCTGCGTGAATGACAAAAAACTGAATCTCATTATTGTTTATTTTGTTCCTGGTGATTCATTCATGTTTAACATTAGTTTTCACTCATTGCGTGAAAACAATAATACTCTCTAAAATCTGTGGAGTGAGATTTCACTCTTTAGCCAGTCAGAAGTAAGCCAGGCGAATTTTCGAGTGAAATTTCCACTCTTTTAGAGTGATATTCTAAGGTTTGAGGTTAGAAACTCACAACCACTCCGATGATAGAGTGAATTTTTCACTCTAAAAAAGTGAGAGGTCACTCGAAACGAGTGAAAATTCCACTCGAAGCGGACAGGCTCACTTCTGGCACTTAGTGGAGTGAAACGTGCGATTTTTCACTCTTCCAGATTTAGAGAGTATATAACGCAAGTCAAAACTTCACTTTAGTATTAAAATTATTTTCAAATTACAATGTCCAATCAATTATATTGCACCTCGGTGGAAAACGACTACATTTTCACGGAGAGAAAAAATTTTCTATAACAGCAATCGTGTTAGTTACGACAGCAATTTTTTAGCTGTGGCAGCAAAAAATGTTTGCTCCGCCAGCAAATTTTCAGTATTATATACAGAATAGCAAACAAATTTTGCTGGGATAGCAAACATTTTTTGCTGTCACAGCAAAAAATTTGCTGCTCTGGCAAAAGGAACCCAGCAAAAGTAGATTTCGCTGCCACAGCGAATTCCTTTTTCTCCGTGTTCCTTTTCAGAACTAGAGGAGGAATCTCTAAAGCGAATCAGTGCCAAGTCTTGGAATAGTAAACTAGTACGGAGAACTTGACCGTTTGCTGATTGAGGGGTTTTGATTGTATCGCTGGAGAGATTGTATGAAAACATTTGTGGATCTGCAATGAAAGATTGAAAAGATCTTCTCATTTCATCGATTTCTAAATACATAATTATAACATTATAAAAAGTTATGAGGCAAGCGTACAAGAATGTTATTTTATCTATAAAAATGATTTTTTTATCTTTATTATCTTTTATCAACAATGGCATTGAGGATGCTAGATAATTGTATATCTGTATAAGTGTTTGTACTTTTAACTGCAACTCAATGCTGTGAAGACATATCACAAAAAAAGAAGGATAAAGGTGAATTCATATAAATTTCCAAGTACCGAGCACTGTTATTTAATATCCGTTCAAGTGGGTTTCCGTAGAATATGTTGCGATGTTGGACAAAACTTGATTCTTGAAGTACTCCGTGACTGAATTTTGAAGAGAATATTGTAGAGCATGGAAATTTGAGATCAATGAGCAGCGGTTGTTCCACGGTGAACACGCGTTTCAGAATATACTCTTCCAATACCTTCTCTTATCAAGTTAGATATTTACGGGAGATATTTGCTTGATAAACGATCTCTCTGTTACACTACATTAGAGAATAATCATATTCTTACGTATCACAAAGATATACTATACCTTGAATCTTTGTGTGAGCAGTAATGCGTATTGTGTGTACAGAATAAGTGATACATACGTATGAAAGTTACGCGTGCAAATATGCATGGTTCGGTACTACTTTCAAAGTGTACATTAAGTCATCGGTTCATTGATTTTCATGGCTGAGTCCTTCATACGTTAGTACCCTGGTATACTTGTTGTTATCCATATCAGAGCCACGAATCTATAAATAAAACGAAAATATGATGAAATATTTTTTTATACAGCGCTTCAATAAAAAAAGTCATATTCACTGTTCCGAGTAGAGAATTGAGAATTACTTTAATGAAACCAAGAATATGCGTTACTGCAAAAAATATTGATTCAGACTCATCGAGCGTATAATTGAACTAATTAAAAATTTAATCAAAATGAGAATAGAAGAGAATTATTCCCAAGTGATATGATTGTACTTTCTTCTTCACTGCTATTGGATTTCGTTAATCGATAGTCTTTATTTAATTCCCACAAGACGCATGCACTTGAGTTAGTTTTTACTTGACTTCATATTTTGATTGCTAGAACTATGATTTATTTTGTACATTTATTATTATATCGTTTAAGGATGATATTATTTATCATTCGAAGTATGAAAAAATTTATCGTTTCGAAACCATGCGGATATTTCACAATTCATTTGTCAATTATTATTCGAACGAAAGAAAAGTTTATCAGCTCGAAGGGGTGGTTTCCGCATTTCAATTCACATAAAGTTCGGCATCGTAATTTGTGAGCCTCCCATAAATTTCCAAAAGCCTCTGGTCCAGAAGCAATTTATCCGAACTACCATTGAGCTTATACCCAGTTGGCCAGTCGCAATCTTTTCACGTATATATATATATATATATATATATATGTATATATATCTACTTTCATCTTTCTTCTATCTCTCTTTGTCAATCTTCTTGAACTCGATTTTTTATATTTGCTCCTTCTTTTTTTCCTTGCCTCTTCCTTGGGCTGTTACATCTAGGGATAAGTTTTATTTACGACTCCTCAACGAAAGTGCATTCAATGTATTTATGTATCATAAAAAGTTAATTGTACAACCCTCCGCATAATGTTTATGACGTGTTTTAATCATCTTTCTCTTACTTTCAACGTACATCTAATGCATTCTCATAAACAGAGCAATTAATTTGTTGATAATTTTTTTTTTTGAAGAAATTATGATGAGGAGCAGATTTATAAGAAAGAGATTCTGTATGTTTCGAAGATTTTCAAAGATTGAAATTTCTTCACTGATTTTATGTGAAAATAATTCGATGAAATAGAGAAGATTGAGTAAAATTAGTAGAAAAATATGCAGAGATTACACATGATGAAGACAAAATCGATTTTGAAAACCATCAATTGTTCTTCAACTTCAATTCATTTTCCTCCCTTTCTTCATTTTGGCTTACGTGATGAAAATCTTAAGCTCTTGCTATTTTCACACCTCTCTCGAAGGGACAGAAACTCTATCGTATTACCTCACATCTTTTCAGAATGGTGTCGGGTGTGTATATCCATCTATCTACCTATCTGACTACCCTTCGTTCGATTTTACGAATCGTCGATCTTCCAGCCGGAAGCACAGAACGACCAAGGGGTCATGGTAAACGGAAACTCTCTACTCCCCTGCAAAAGATGTGGTTGGACAAGTTTACATATGAGTTTTGGGTGAAATGCTTGAATACCAGCGGTTCCTCCTGTAATTTCAATTTTGTTGATATACGAGGGCGTGTATAGGAACATACTCGTCGCTTACTACAGACAGGGAAAGAATTTTTTAGCTAAACGGAAGTTAAAATTCTTGATTACTGAATTAACTAGCGCAGTAAAACGCGATTGCGAATATTAATATGTTGGCATATCGCTGACCATATGTCTTCAAAAATTCTGAAATACAAGAAGAAACATTTTGAGGATCTTAATATTCTTTTCCCCTTGTCAATAACATAGAATAAAATAAGAATTAGAACAGACAGAAATGTACACATTTAATTTCCCTTTTCTACGCATGAAACTTATCTACAACATTTCTTCCTCCTTTCATCAGTACGAGGATCAATGAATGAAATATATTCTTTGCTCCCTTATGTCCATACACGTGGTAATTACACCGTCTTTTCAAAAACCAGAGCACCGAAGGAATGGAAAGAAAAAAAACAGAAGAGCGGCACACTTGTGGTGGATCGCGTTTGAAATCGGAGATGTCTAGACTTCAGAAACACATTAGTTCACTTTAATGACAGTTAACTCATGTTCTTCTCTGAAGAGCAAAGTAAGTTCTCAACGGGGAACATCCTAACAACTCCCCGCTCAAGTATATACTTTAAAGATAGTAAACGACATAGCTTTTACCAAGGAATTATAGTCTCACGAAAAAGGTTGCGGTTCGATACAAAGCCACTAAACAATCAATTGTCAGTTGGAATGTATAAGATTTGTGTAAATATATTCTTTAACCTTTCATTAGGACAACAGAATGAATAATAATTCATATTTTTTTCATCAGTGAAATTGTCTGAAATTGAAAGAAATCAATTTTACAATAATCCATTTCATGGGAGTGTTGTCATCTTATAACAAAAATGCAACAATTGTTGTTTTTCTTCTCACGTATGAATTCTTCAAGTCCTTTTATTCAGATAATTGAAAACTCTTGACGGAATGAGACTTCTTCAAGAGTTTTTTCTCACTTCGTTGAAGTTTCTTCTCCAAGGTTTTATAAAATCAGGACAAATTAAGTTGAAAAATTGATTCACACGTTGAAATTTCCCAGTTTGTGTAATACATTATAATGATTTAAAATGAACATGTATGCACGGAGAGAAATTTGTAGTCGAATTTACTATGAGATTATTTCGGCCGAAGCACAGTTTGAATTTCTAATGTAATTTACTGAAAAACATTGTAAATTTAATCAGACTTCCATTGTCTCGTCATAGTAAATTTCATTGTGAGTTAAGTCTGTTCCTCGGTTACAAAGTAGTACCATAGTAAATTTAATTCTAAATTTCTCTCCGTGTATATATTGTTTTTTTTTTCATAAATCGACATGACTGAGTCTTCTAAAGCCAAGTGAAAATGAAGAAATTATATAAAGGAAAGTGTTGAAATATTAATTGAGAAATTAATTATCGAATTAAGTTAGTGTCTCTAGAATATTTCACGAGGAAGATTTATGTGTATATGAAACATGGTACGAAAAAAAAGAACCAAGCAACGACAACTTTGAGAAATAAATCTAAGAAAGAATAATAATAGATCAAAGTAATGGAGATGACTATGATCTATGGAGGTAAAGATGACTGACACGATGGGAGTCCAGGAGGCAAAGTTCTCTCGTTAGACTGACTAGGGAGGCCAAAGCAGCATGATAAAGTCATGTTTTACGATTGCCTTTGACGTACAAATTTGTAATTTGTTTTGAATTGCTAAATTCCGAGTCTTTGATCGCCCGTTTCAATTGAGATATCATATTTGAATTTCAAAGAATTTCTATTATGTGATTTTAACCGAGAGAACCACGTTAATTGTGGTTTCGCGCTTTTGATTTTATGAAATATGAAAAATATGGTCTATTAAAAATGTAAATTTTAGGTAGAGAACTACTTTTGATGTGAGTTAATCAGATTTAACACACTGGAAGAAAAACAGTGGAGCCAACTCCGCTGCAAGGTTAGATACAGCAAATTTTGCTAAGCATTCGGTGAAGTTTTAGTGAGAAATTTTGTGTATTTTTAACACACGTGTATACTTCAGGAGGTCCACTCGTAATATTTTCACAATTGGAAAAACTATTCCACAAATTCATGTTCATTTAGACTATTCCGTATTCTAAGATTGAAAAATTGTCTTGCAATACCTAAAATATCTCCATTTGATTCGCAAATTCAGTTCATAATCATTGAATAACTTTACAACAAAAGAAAAGGAGATCACCTAATATCACGTTGTAGACATCTTCTCAAACAGTTGTAATACATGATCTCTTTTCCACAATTTCCCCTTTATGTATGCATAGAACGAGAAAAGATGGCATTCTCAAGATCATTGAAATCGAATAAACGGAGTAACGACTCGCTTTCTCCACGCCCTACATTATTCCGTGTCCTTCTTCCATTAATAAATCACATCCTTATCATCCGAGTTATATTCCACTGTTTTATGATCCATCTTCTTCCCTCAACCTCAATCATTTGATCAATGCCGGAAACAATAGAAGAAAGTAGCAAAGATAAGAATAAAACTCTGTACGTATCACTCATTTTGTATGTTTCTCATAATTCTTTTCGTACTGAGAGATGATTCCCTGTATCATAAAACTCTTTCACCACTGGCCACGTTATTACACTCTCTGCGCGTGAGCCAGTTTCGCTACAATCATCATAAAACGGGCTGAATTGAAAACTAAGATAGCAAATGATAATAAATTTGTGGAAATATAAAAATTCCTATGTTTTTTGAGATTCCTTTACATTCCTCCAACACAGAGGTCCATTATTCGTTTTATTTTGCCCAGCGAACACAACCCGAGTGAAAAAATTTATATAAAACTCAATATATGTTATATATAAGTTTTATAAAACTATGTTTAATTTTGAGAATTTTTTCAGCCACAAAGATATACACTGTTGGAAACAATTTTGGAAACCGTTTCAAGATAATATTGTGTTAACTGCATTCAAACTTTCGTATTAAAGTCTATACAAATATTTTTTACAGTGTAATGAAGGGGATCTTTGAAAAGGATCGATCCTATTTTATATGAAAAGTATAGAATTTTTATAAATTTCAATAAAGATAAGATGCCTTTTTTTTACAAAAAAAAGGATCGATTTTCTTGGAGGATCACCATAACTTATTATAACTGTTACAGCTCGAACGCTCTGGTAAACAATATTAATATCGATGTTGAAATTTGTGTTCACTGGGTTCATAATGCTTACAGAAACATTCAAATGAATTCATTTCCATTGATTCACATCTTCTAAACCACAAAAATAATTCGAACCACTGATGAGTTACGTTGCCTCCACGTAGAATTCAAAAAGAAAATCCATAGGGATGTGAAACCATAAACGAGTGATGGCTCATTTCACGTGAAATTATATATAATTTTGAAATTTTTTCCACTCGGGCATGTAAACTGAGACAGCGGACAGTTCTATGTTGCTTTAGCATCGCTTCTGCATCGAGCCATCACTTCCACTTCATTCATCGCTTCACATCATCGACGGATTTTTTTCCTAAATTCTACATAGAAGCGATGTACCTCATCCGTGGCATTGTTTCACGGATGTTTATTCGCCGAAATGCTCGTTGGGTGAACTCATCTCCTACCATATCGATACTAGCATTGCTAATATTGAACTCCGATACAATCGCTCAAGAAGTACCCTCCATATATACTAATGCCATATCCCGCATATTCAATTCCTCTGATTAGCCATCCTGATGAACCGTGTTTCGTAGTCGTTGAATTCCATACATGCTGATCGAACCCTCTCTAAATTGATGCGATTAAAGAGCAGGGTCGTTTGGTGTTCACTGAAATTCGATTTTCCCCATCACGCGGAGAAAAATGGAATTCGAAAATATAATAATTTGTATAAAAATCGAAGATTTTCCTTGGTTTTTTGATAGACTAGAAAAGATGAAGTTTAGAAAATGAATTTTTACATGAAAATACAGAAGATTACGAATAATGTACAAAAAGTAACGGGTACCATTGAAGTTTTAAATGCTGAATGTTGAATTTTATAAAAGGCATAGTAAAATTTGGCTGTTCGGTATGTTGGATTTCAATTGTGTTCCTTGCTTTCCACTTTGTATTCATAATCTGTCATATTTTGGAGTGAAAATCCATTTTCTAAATCTTATAGTTTGTAATTTATTAAAAAATTGAGAAAAAGTCTCAGATTTTTATATTGGTGTCCCACACAGCACATGATATTGTTGCGACATTGCTGCAATATTCCAATACCGATGGAATATCAAGAATCACAATCACAATTATAACAATATCGAGCATTGAAGATAATGTTGCTGAAGTTCGAACTGTTTAAAGAAACAAAATGAAAATTCAAACTCACAAAATCTGATGAATTCTCATTATTCATCTTCTCAAATGAATTCTACCAAATTAAGAACATCGTTTCAAGCATATACTATAAAATTTTTGGTTCTTTATGACTGAATATTTCATTATTTTATAAATAAACACTATTGAATGTTTTATCGATTCGCGTAAAATACGTTTGAAAAGTTTTTTTTGAATAACCAAATGCGAAGAACAATTTCATTGTTGAAAACGGTGATATAACAGCAATATAACGGCTGTTCTTGCATTGCAATTAATGAAAATGGATGGTTATCATTGCATCTGCTATAATTTTCAATCTATAATGTAAAAGTGGCTCCAAACCTGTCAATTTGCCGTTGAGTGCATCTGCAACAATTTCTGATTTCGAAAAAACTTTGTTCCGGGATTCAAAATTTCAGATTTGTTGATGATTTTAGTTCCGAATATCTTTGTCTGAAAACAAGTACTACCAGATGGAGCTTGCACGGAAAAAAATGTCCTGTAATTTTCCTGAATGACTATATGTTACTATATGAATAAAATTCTTGTAAAATTGACCGAAAACTTTGTCAAGTCGACAAGAATTTCGGTAAACGTGACAGATATTCCTTGCTGTTCATATGGTCACCGGAGCGCCGGTGAAATTAACAATTCATTTTTTTCCGTGCGTATTCTTTCTCTCAAAGAGTCGGTGAATTTTTCAAAATAATGTAACGAAAGGTTCTGAACATTTTCAAGTTATTATACCAAGGTTCATCAAGATCAGCTAATATTCATAACAACTCTTCAGGTATTATCAAAGATCTGACAAAATCTTTAAAGGATCAACTATTCCATCCTAGAAACTTGAGCTGTTTTTCCATACAGCACTAAAGCGCAACACGAAATGACCACGATTTACTGTTGAAAAGGCATGTAACGTTGATCCAGAGAAAAACTACGTGACTTGCAAAGCACCTTGCAAGTTATCTAACTTTTCTCGAATTTATCGTCACACGCCTTTTCAATGCCTATAGATCGTTTCTATCAAGGTTCGAGTGATCAAGCAAATTTCAGCTCGGATGCATCTCATTGTAAAAATGAAGGGTTGAACATGAAGAAAACATATTCTCCGGTTGATTCTTTCTCCGTATCTACCTCAATAACGTCAATTACGTTACCCGATCATCTGAAAGAAGACATTCATTCCGTTACCATTCACTAAAATATCATCAGCATCGGTTTCTTTCTGCGCTTTATTTTTTGTTTTTACAGTCACGTTCTTTGGTACCTCATGATGTGGGCACCATGACATATCGATTCGAAACTGTACTGGCTGTTCTCTTTCACCATAGACATTTCAACTTTTTCCTTTTCACACTTGTTTTATTTCTTTTGATGTTCCGGGTTCTGTATGATACTTCATCTTGGTCAAACAAAAAATACTTGATTCGTTTTGTTGGACATTTCTCACATCAACAAGTGAGTTTCGAATAAAATGATGTATCTGAAAAGTATTATAAAAAATTTATTATATACGAATATAATCCTTTTCATGTCAAATTGTGGATGACCATGCAAGAGAAAGAGAGAATATTAAAATTTCTAGTTGGAAATTACGTACAAAAAAAGATGAATCACATCAAGCAAATTATTTTTTTCAGGGTAGGAGTTTGAATGTTGAACAACTTTTATAATGTCAATTATGACATCCTGATTTTTATTGAATTCATTTTTTTCGCCTGAGAGAAGAAACAGAACCCTATTTCTTATAACTCAAACAATCTTCAGTAATGTCTGTGGCGCCATTGATGATTCAATGATGACTCGTGCTTTATTTGTCTCTATAAGATACAAATGATACAGCCTGTGTATTCCAATGCAAAACAGCAATCCCCATTGTATGGAACATACGTGATGTTTATGCATGCGGAATCCTAGTCGTTTGAATATGTTTTATGGAATCGAAATGAAAAGCCAGCTGTTTTTAATTTCAACGCCGTATTGAATATGAAAATTTTAGGGTTCGGCGGCAACATAATGTCATTCTGTTTTGGTGTGTATCAAGGTACAGATAAAATCATGTTCTACAGGGTATGTAAATGATTTTCATAGTTAATGTGTGTTGTAAAAAAGTTAATTGAAAATCTGTCAACCAACGTTTCGATATAGAGTAGATTGCGCCTATGACCAACAGCAACCAATAAAAAGTCATTTGAATTGCAACTCCGCTGAACAAGTAAATTAAAAGGAAAGTACTGAAAGGATATACTTCTTTGCGGATCTACGTGGCTCTCAGGTAATGAGAACTTTGCTGAACTTTGATAAGCAAGAAAATTAAAAGCTTGACAAGCGATGGAAAGTTTAACGTATCTTACAAACCTCCAGTTCCTGCATTGACTTTTTTTTCAATTGCATTCCATCGAGATCTTAGATTACATGCCGGATACCAATCGAAGGAAAATGAATATTGAAATTATTTTTACTTTCCCAGAATTTATGAATTATTTATTCCTGCATAAAATTGTAACTCTAATCAAGAGGATGGCTAAGATGGCTGAATTCTCTGCTTCAAGTTTCGAGTCTTTTGATTCAAACTCATTTTCAAGAGTTCGTACACAAGCAGGAAAATTCTTATATTTTGATAAATCATTTCCCGATTATCATCGATTGAAAAACGTTTGAAATTGGAGAGAAATCTTCCTTCGATCCACAGCTAAGGTAAGGTAATAGGCACTTTTCGTTCGGTCTAACCAAGTCCTTGGTGAATTCACGGTCCACTGTCCTTGGATTTCCTTAAGGGATATACGTGTGTTTCTGACTTCCGTTGACTTTTAGGTTTTTTCTTCTAACGTCTCCGTGTCCGTCCCACACAAATACAGAGCCACCCCCGCGTTTGCCTCTCTTCTCACGCCACGCAAAATCACGATCGGTATCTCTCCTCCCTTTCTCTCACAGTAAAGAATCTTTATGCGCGACAATACACGTAATATGAGACGCACGGAGGTGGTCCTTTAAGGATCCCTCTTAAGGAGACCCGAAGGTTTCTGCAATGAAGAACGTCATGAAATCTCGTATATTTTCCCAACAGAATATACGACGATTCGTGAATGACCAAGCGATGAAAAGCAATCCATTTGCACCAGAAAATCTGTAACGTGATGAGGATAAGAATTTCATTCTCTGTTTACTGTGATGTATGTATTCCAACAAAGCCCCTTGAGATATTCAATTGATTCAAACTCAAAGTAACAAACAGTATAGCTAAAATATTCGATATCTGTTGAAGACCAAATATATATTTTATCGATAATACAGTGCACAATTTTATTACTTGATCAGAAACACGTATACATAGTTAACCTATTTTCTTAGATCGATTATCGATAATGTCCTCATTTGAACAATAATACTGGAATTGGAATGGTAGAGGCTCGATTTTAGAATAAACGGTAACGAACATCGATAAATATCGAGTAACTGATTTTTGTCGAGTATCGAAATATCCGAATGAATGACATTTTGTCGTTTCGTGTGAAAATATGTAATGATTTGGTTCAATTACAAATTAGGTTACTAATCATGCGCAGAGAATATTTCAATTATCTATTGCGAACAAAACTGTGCATGTCAATCGAGGTATGTCATAGATTGAAAAATATTCTTATCAGCGATCACTGGTTAGTAACAAGATCGAGCCATTAATAGTTGTGACATTTTCTTTAACGAGTTATATTTTGAGTAAACCTCCACTATTTTATTTTATTGTGTTTATTATTCAATTGTAATATTGTTGCTTGAAAATCAACGCGTTATATTAGAAGTAAAAATGAATATACATACTTTCCCAGCACAATAAAATCCACTTTTACTTGTCCTTGGAATTTTGCCGTTTTTTTCTGATGAAGAATGTTGAAAGAGGAGACATCGGACTTCTCAGAAGCCTATAAAGTGTCAAAGGAGGTGTTAAATATCAAAACGGTCGCTTTTAACGGTTTAAAAGGCTATTAGATGTTTTTTTATTGCAGATATTCTCATCACTTCAGTCACAACATTTGAATTTGGATTGATCTTCCATTATTCATTTTTATCCAGCATTGGAGGAATGATATTGATAATGCATCGGAATTTATAATAAGTTTATACGGAGAAAAAAGTATTGCTAGCATAACAAGCAGGTCTGAGAGAGCAAGAAAAATGATTGGCGCAACCAAATTTTTCTACTGACATGAACAGATTTGTTAACAAAACTCACGTCTCAGCTGCTGCAGTAAATATTTTTGCAATTTTATATGTTATTGGAGTTCGAATCGTTTATAGAAACGAACCGAAATTTCAAACTCGCAAAATCTGATGGACCATCGTTCTTTTTTACTTCGAATTAACTCCTTGGAACTGAAAAAATCGTTTAAAAAATGTACTGCAAGATTTTTGGTCTCTGAATATTGTGTTGTTCGGACACTAATCCGTTTCAATAAACGATTCAAACTTCAGCAACATAATTTTATCCAAGAACAAAATTGTAGGACTCTTTCCCATGATAAATTCGGAGAGCAACGCTTCATATAAAAAATTTACCACACAAAAAAAGTAATTCCAATATTTTATATTGGCCTCAAATTCCAGTCAACATATTTAAAATATTTTCATACGTATGCAAATTTGTGGAATATTATACAATCAATTTGTATGCAAAAATATTTCATTATTCAAAAATCCGCTGTAACGTGAGGATTTCTTGGAGTGAAATATCAGTGATAGCTCTGTTTTGCCTCTTCTCGAGCATGGTATACGAATACAGTGGAATATACAGAAAAACAAGTATACTTTGATGTTACGTGAATTTGAATGGATTGCCATGACACATGTTCACCAAATAATAATACATAAGTCAGTATTGTGGGATTTTTTATTTTATACATTATAAACAAAAGAATTTTTATATATTGCGATTTATTAAAAAAAAAACCCGGAATTATACAAGACTTCAGTTCACATCTGTGTATTTGGAATTTTCAATAGATGAAAACAACAAAGAATAAAGATTCGAGAGAACTATGTGTTGGTCCATAGAAATGTTCAGCATTTGGCTTGCACGTGGCAAACACAAGGCAAAAATCGAGAAACTTCTTCCAACTGTCCATTGGCACACATATACCCTCATATAAACTCAACTTTTGTGTATTTAATGTAATGGAACGAATATCGACAAGGATTCCAAGTACTTTTTCTGTTCTTCTTTCTCTCTTTTCGAATCCAGGCATTGTGACTTCTTCGGAAATCGTTGACACGTTTCAACGCGTCGTTCCTCGTTCTCTTTCTCGACCAATATTCGCTATTCCTTTGTCCTTCGTGAGTTATGTAACATGGAAAATTCTGTAATCAACTGAAATGAATCTCGTAACATGAGTGAACAATAAAGGGTGGATGTGAATCATATTGAGAAAAGGTACTTGAATGTTAGGTGCCGCAGTTAGATCCCTATTTACGCTGAAGTAAATAAAAGTCTGATTGTCTGAAATATGAATGAACTGGTTGAGTCAATGGGAATAAAAAATTTAGTTGTGACGAATAGAATTCAATTGATGCAACAAAATTTTCATTTTCAGTATTTACTGTGCAGATTTTGTCTTCAATGGACTCGTGTATGATGAAAATTAAGATTAAAAGCAGGAAAGTATCTCTACATTGAATATAATTCCTAAATCAGAGTAAAAACGACAGGTCTTCGATAAATACAATGAACGAATCGTTTGTGTATCAGCTCTCCATTAAATCGCTATCGAAATATTCTGTTAAAATATCGTTATCCTCAATCTAGTGCCAGACTCGTTATCCTTTATTCGCTGGAAGAACTAACATCGAATTCATTCATTCATCCGAGTTGTTTCTATTTCGAATTTATATTTCATCGACTGAGCGTATCCTCGACGAGCAGTATTTCTGTCATTTTCTCTCGTTTCGTCGCAAATGAGAGACGAACGATATAAAGAAAAAAAAATGCGAGAAAATAAAAGAAGAAAAAATGGCAACAAAAGGACCGACGACCATGAGGGCTACCACCACGACGACACTTGCCGTGCAGCCCTTTGCAAATTGATTCGACTATAGAAACTGGTCTTGCCGCTCTTGCATAAAACCAAACCAAACTGAAATTTCAGACCGGAAGCTCTTAATGATGGACGATTTCAGTTTGCGTTACACGCAAGAACGAGTTTCACGAGATAAGTTTGTATAAGGGTATTCATCTTTTCTTCGCGATGATCTCAAGAGTCATCGAATGGCTTGTGATGAATAAACTTGATTTTGAGATTTATATGAAATTGTGGGATAGGGAATGAGTTTTGTCTTTGAAGTGTCTTCTTCGAGGTGTATTCTCCAAGGAGTCTTACACGAAACCCGAATAAGATGTTTTTGAAAATTTTATTAAAAATCTCTCAAAGTTGTCTGGGAAATATTGTGTAATTGGGATTATAAAAAGTGATTGAAAATAGACCAGCGACTAATATTTTCTCTCAAAGTCTTCATACGAAGAGAGGAGTTTTTTACAGTCTCAGTTTAATTATTAGTAATTATCATCACACACTTGTGCTCTAAATAACTCGCATCATCTTATATTCATGTAAGTCGCATGTATGCATATATGATTTGTTAAAAGCGGTTTATCAACTCTCTTGCAATAAGCATTTTTTTATCAAGTGCATTTTATAGTTGTAGTTCACAAAAGATATCGCCCAAGTGTGAAAAATTATACTGAATATACCCTTAAACTAGTCCATGTAGAAATTTATCATTAGCGCTAGTATGACGCAACGTAAATAAAGTGTGGCCGAAGTTTAGCAACCAAGCATGGCACAAATCTGAAATGATATCATCATTTTACGATTGATCTATGTATTTTTTAATGGAGTCCCATTATTGATAAAAAAAAAAAAGGCAATGAAATAGACCATCATTCGCAAACAATTGAAACATTTGCACCAATGACAAAACTGTGAAAAATACACGGACAAAAATGCAGTTCGGAAATATAGTGGTATTTAAGGGGAGGTTCTCATCTAGCGACCCCAAAATAAGGTGATTTTCTCGATCTTTTTTTGTCATGGAAGGAAGTGAGGAGAGAACGCGGGAGTCTTCACACTTGTTAATTGAGTCTTTAAGTACATAAAATAATTTCTTTCAGTAAAAAATAATGCTATGGGAATTGTTGATACGTGTTGAAACATAACCACTAGAAAAAAAACAATGATCAACCGAGCGCCACTATAGCACTTACGAAAATTATATATTATATTTGTTAGAGATTGTACCAATAAAACCATTGAAAAGTCCAAAATTGAAAAAATGACAGACATGCAAACTTTTGGTAGCGTTTGTTTCACCTTTTTTTTGCTCTTCAAAGTACTATAAAGAGAAAAGAAAAAGGCAAATGTCATCCCCATTTAGTTTCATCCTCGAATAAATTAAATCAACTTCGAAATAGAAAAAAGAGCAGTCCGTTCAGTAGTTTTTTGGATATCGTGAAGTCAAACTTAAAAAACATGGTTTCGAGTAAAACGCCTTTGAAGTTTCGGGATACGAATCCTTTAATCTGAGAACATTCTTTTCGTGTACTTTAAGACCTATTTAATGAGTTTCAAATAACTCGAGTTCTTAATTTACTTCCTTCTTAAGAAAAAAATTGGAGAAAATCACTTTATTTCGAAATTCGCTGGATGAGAACCTCCCTTTACGAGAAAATTGGAGCATATTTCTGAAAATCTGAATATTTGTTAAAATCTGAGAGTATTTCTCAAGTTCGTAATAAAGATGAAACGGGTCATATTTTTGTTGAATTCTATTTTAAAGAGAATGAAAAATTCTCAGAACCTCACAAACAATAGAAAAAAATATGAACTTTCCAAAAGTCGCGCATGGAATTTTACAAAGTAGATGACAAAATTTCGAATTGTCTTCAATTATTTTGTAAAATTTCATGCGCGACTTTTGGAAAGTTCATTTTTTTTTTATCGTTTTTGAGGTATTGATAAATCTTCATTCTTATTCAAATAAAATTCAACAAAAGTGTGGACCGTTTTATCTTTATTACGAACTTAAGAAATACTCTGAGATTTTACCGAATATTCTCAGATTTCTCCCATTTCCTACTATACTGAAAAAAATACTCCGGTTAATATATGGACAGTAAGAATTACTGCCATTTTAACCGGAATTCTAGTTAAATGAATCGAGTCTCCGGCAAATTTAACAAGGGCTCCGGTAAATTTAACAAGAATTCCAGTAAAAGTCACAGATATTTCTTGCTGTCCATATAGTAACCGGAATTCTGGTAAAATTAACAGTTCATTTTTTTCCGTGTAAATATTACTGTATTTCCAAACTGCGCATCTCACTATTTTTCACATTTCACTCATTTTCTCTGCAAGATTTTGCGAAAAGGGTGGAATATAATTTGTATACATCTCGATGTACATGGAAAAAAATCACGTGTGGATTTTGCATTGGTTGTTGTTATTTTGACATAACTGCTGACGTGAATGCAATCGGAGTAAAATTCACATTGGAACCAATGTTATGTGTACATTGCTACCAAAGTAAATGGCAGGCGTGTTGCCATGGTAACCACGATAACAATGTCAATCCAACAGGGCTCTGGAGCAGTGATCCCAGAATGCGGGAGCTGGCGGCCCCCACCACGCGGTCGGTGGGACACTAATACTGTTTCACCGGGTGTCCGTGTGAACAGAGAAAGTCTATATTCTAGACTTTCTTTCTTTCTCATACGGACGCGCGGTGAGACAGTGTTAGTGTCCCACCGACTGCGTGGTGGGGGCCGCCAGCTCCCGCATTTTGGGCTCACTGCTTTGGAGTAAATTCTACAAGATATCCATACCGTAATCATAACCTCACTTTTCATGTAATTTTTACGTGGTCATTTGTTTCCGTGTATACCTAAATTCTTGGATTGACAAAGAACAGATGTGCATCGAGTTGTTTCAATCATACTTCACCCTTTCAGCAACACAGTCGCCAGTTTGGTGACTTTTGGATTATTCTCATAAGCGATAAGTAGGTCTATAAAAGAAGATTGCTAAATTGGAAACTGCGTTCGTCGAATGTTCAGAGAAAACCAGCTAATCTTATGAGACCAATATTCTTTCAACATCCTTGATCCATTTGAAGTACCCGATCCAATGAACAAACTTATGGTACTCGTTTCCCCCTAACATGTGAATAATTAATTAGCGATACTTCTTATCACTTATAACTCCGTCCACGAAATTCAATTCAAGGATGTTATAAATTTTCATGAATTCAATGCCAAACAGGATCGAACTACTTGAATATTTTGTGGCAATGAAAAAAAGATACTTTTCCCTGTTAGCAACGAACCCTTGAAAGGAAAAAATGAGCATGGACCGTGGCACACTTCACTTTAAGCACTGCGGCCTTTTATTACTTGAGGAGAGAGAATAACGGAAGGGTTCCTGATTATCCATTCGTCCTAAAAGTCTCCACGTTTAAACCTCCAACCCCTTTTTCTCATTTCTAAGGACTCTTCACTTTTTATGAACAATGAGAGACATGCAGATTACGTAACCGCGCACGTACATTTTCACGTGGCGTCGATGGGTTTTTTGAATACAGTTTATGGTATAGGTTCTAATCGCATTCCTATTGTACGTAACCCGTATACCGGAAATGTGTTTCAAAATACGAAAGGATAATGAGAAACAAAAGTATTGTAAAGCCCCTTTGTAAAACTGCTCTGCAACTTATTCTGAATTTTAGAAGTGGATTTTTCAAACGTCGAATCAAATTAAAAACTTGGAATCAATCTTGAAGTATTTAATAAGAAAAAAAGAAGAATACTTGACACTCCGATGTATTTTATATCTCAATTCATATCAAGAATACAAATATTTTCCGTATCTGCGCGGATATTTTGTATGTGTACGAAATTGTATATATGACTTAAATTTTCCACATCGCAGTTCATCGTACTCCAATTCGGGTAAATGATTCGAGTGTATTATTGGAAAGTCAATATTTCGATTCGCAAATATTAATCTTCAATCCAACGTACGATAACTCACGTGTATCTTGTACTTGGAAAATAAAATTCCATGAATTCCAATCGATTCCCGAAACATATCATGGTCTCTGAAGATTATAACGTATGGAATAAAAACATGAAATTCGAGTTTCGAGTTGAAAAATTTCCACACCGTATTTTCTTACAAAACAATTGTGCGGGGTAATTGAATGGATTTGGAAACGAAGACAATTTGGAGTGAAAACTTGCGTTTAATATCAGTCATCCTACGTGTCAGAGCTCGACTTGGCCTCATTTTCAAGGCTATACAAAATTATCCTACAAGAAAATAACAATCTTATCACAGAGAGCAGAAATAACTAACAAAGAATGTTGCATAAAGCTAGAAGTGGTTAGCCGGAAAGATAGCAGATCAAGTAACATTCGCGAATGAAAAAATTTTTGGAATTATATATGATTCATATACAATTATGTATAAATTATATAAAAAATATATTGAATTGTACATACCACTGTGTGCAAAAAATAAGGTGACATAGCATTTATTTTCAAAAATCTTTATTTATTCTCCCGAATCAAGTTCATCGCCTTCAAAGTATCCCCCCCCCCTCCCCGGATACAATACACTTATGCCAACGCATTTTCCAATCTTCGAAATAGTTTTAGAGTCAGTTTCCGGGATGGCCTTCAGCTCTCTCTTCGATTCGACTTGGATCTCCTCTATCGACTCAAGACGGTGTCCCCGGAGCGGTCTTTTGAGTTTATTGAATAGTCAGAAGTCGCACGGCGCAAAATCAGGGGAATACGGTTGTTGTGGAACGATATGGGTCGAATTGTTTGCGAAATAATCACGAAAAATCAATGCAGTGTGAGCTGGTGCGGTGTCATGGTGGAAAATTCCCTCTGAAATAGGAGCGGCTGTGAAGTGTGAACCTCAAACTTCAGATTCCTCGCTTTAACAGAGTGGAAATTTCACTCTACATTTTGACAAGCTTACTTCTGGGTGGCTGAAGAGTGAAACCTCCCTCTGAAAATTTTAGAGAGCAAATTGTCTGAGTTTCCAAATTCCTCGAAATTTAAATTGGAGCAGCGATTCGTGTTGAAATCAAATGAATTCTCAATTTTCATAAACATGTACACTCATAAAAATAATTTTTTCATCATAAGACGGCAGTCGTCTCAAACATGGTCGGTTCCTCTGGTGAAACGTACTCGTGTTACCATTATAATCGGTCGTCTCAACAAAACAACCATGCAGTTTTATCAACAGACGAAAATCGTCTGAACCTTGAAATGAATCCCGTTTTCTCACAAAACGGTATCCGTCTCACAATAACAAAAATGTCTCTAATCTATTCCCAAGTGAGTAATTTTGAGTATTTTTCCTCGTCTTGGTAGAAGAAAGTCCGCTCGTCATTAGACGAGTTCCGTTTTACTAACAGAACAAGTCGTCTGTTAGTGTAATCGAATCGTTTGAGAAAGACGGATCTCCGTCTGGAAGTATTTTGAAACGGGATCGTCTTATAATTATGCCGCTTCGTCTTATCATTAGACGGTATCTTTTTGAGTGTCCAATTCAATTTTTTTCGAGAGTCCGGCTTGCCATAATTAAGAAAACTTCGCATGTACTGTGAACAATTTTAATGGGAAACTTCACACACATCCATGGATAGGAAATTTCCCATAAATCTTCGGAAAATTCCATATGAATAATATTTCCCACGCATTTTCATCTTCCAATTCCTACACGTGTCCCAGGACATGTCCTATACATGCAGTCAAATTGTTAACGTCGTAACCCCTCATCTCGATTATTTACGGAAGGAACGGGTGTTTTGTTAAATCTTCCACTATATCGATCAGAATTCAACTGATGTTGCTAAGAGCATGACTATCCGTTGGGTCGTAAACATGCCTGTTCGCGGATTATTTACTCTTTCATGAAAGAAATTTTTGTTAATCCGATTTAGGATAAATGACATCAATAACGTAAACGATTCATATTTACGGACGGAAGAGAATTACGGTTAAGCCACACCTATGTATCCATATAAGATATCAAGGAATGTGTACGTATCATTTTGCATTCTAATCACTCACTTTCTACACCTGGATTATCTCCAAGTAACAGAGCACCAATAATTTTTATCACACCTCACTTCACCATGTATCATAAACATTTTATAATCAATGTCACATATATTTTGTTCTCGTCATAAACATAATTACAACGACTCGTGGACTATATCCCCGAGATATCGATTGCAAGAAAATGAAGGATGAATAACAGTGACTGATTAGTTTTACTCTTCCAAGTTAGATAACGAGTATTGAATTTTCAATAAGTCAGGGTGTATGGTATCGCGAGTGGGAGGAAACATCATTTCGTTTCATCACGAAGTTATCTCCCTGTCATCTTATCTCCGCATGAATATTATACATTTAATTGATTCAAAAATATCAAATTTTATCATCTGTCTATCTATTTATGACTCATCCGCGCGATATTTTCCAATACGTGCGAGAATTTCTATGAAAAAAAAAAAAACAACAACATATTCAAAGTATTCTACGTAATCACCAAACCGTGCGATTCGAATATTCATAAGTGTCAGTGTCGCCTTGCTGGGAGTAATTTATAGTTCGCACTACGATGTGGGCGGCAAGAAATTGAATTTTTATCTCCAAGAACTTAGATTTCTCTCGTCTATTGGGAATTCAGTATAAGCTTAATTATATAAAGTATTTTTTTTTGTAGTTGGGTTCAGTTCTTGATTGAAATTATCAATCGATGTGTATTGATTTTGTTCCCTCAGATAACAAACTGCACAGTTATTTAAATCTAACTCCGGTCCAACCACGCATTTTACTTTCAAACCATCGATTCGCGTAACTATTAAGAGATCGTTGTTTTTTCAAAGATTCAACCCGTTCAATTTATCTCATATCGATTTATTATGTCAAATGAATGTTTACTTTCAATCCAATGAGAAAATGATTCAAATATCGACATGCATTGTGCATTGCACACTGCGGTTAAGACTTGTAATGGTTCAATTTAATCACCGTACACTCAATCGTGCTTGCTCAATAACCCACTTTCACTGTACCCTCGCACTTCACCTTCTAGAACAATTGGATTTTGATGGGATTTCGCGATATGTCGTATTGGTTACAAATTCATATTTAAATACATGAATCTCATCCAAACTATATAGCGTCTTTGAAATCTCTGAAATGATTGAACACGTGACACGTGATGATTTCAGGTTTCGAATGATCCATATTCGGGACTTGCAAATCCTCATTTCAAATATATTTTCGAACTCGAAAATCGAAATCAGCTATACTATAGAAGATAATTGCACAATATTCCAGTAAGAAAAATTGCACTAAACTTGGATAAAGAACTTTTTCCTCTAAAAAAAAGTCCTTGTTGAGTGAAGGAAAACTACCCATAATTTCTACATGTATATTTCCTTGTTCGGCATTTACTTTTCGAATCAATGACCGAACAATCAACATTCTTTCATGCTCTTTCTACTGATAGTATATGATAAAAAATTTCCACATATCGAAGGAATGAGGATACGTGTCGCTTCCTAAATTCTTCCCACACAAAGAAGCTATGAATTTAAATTAAGCGACAATTTATGTGCGGCGCCATGAGGAAGAGAGGTAGTATTGATTTCATCGTTTGAGTCCCGTTTAAAGTGAATGGTAAATATAGTATAGACGCCATAATTGCAATCCATTATTATGAACCAGTACATAAAGTTGCTGTTCGTCATCATGAAGTAATCAGTCTTATGACTGGTTTGATGAAATCCTCCAACCCTGTCTATTATCCGCTAGACGCCATATTTTTACATATCTACGACAATCCTTATCTTGTATAATTTTCTTCATATGATTGAATCTAGGTCTACCTTTTCAAGTTTTATCATTCATTTTTCCTTCCAATATTGTTTTCAATGAGTTATCATACCTTAATGTGTGTCCTATCAGATTACTGCCTCTTTTCACGACCTGTCTCAAAAGACTTCTTTATTTTTTACTTTCTCTATCCTATATTTATTCTAAGCATCCTTTTATAACACCACATTTCAAAAGCTTCGAGTCTTCGTTGATCCGTTTTTCCAATTGTCCAAGTTTCACAACCATATTGCGTTGTGCTCCAAACGTAACTCTTCAAGAATTTCTTCCTTACTGCTAAGTTAATATTCTTTGAGCTGAATAACTGTTTCTTTTGGTGAAAAGCCTGTTTTCCTTGCGCTATTCTTGCTCTCATATCTGTTTCGCTTCTACCGTTTTCTGTAATTATGCTTCCTAGATATTTAAATTCTTCCACTTGTTGAATTGTTTCTGCATCTATTTTGATTTTCGTTCTTCTTGATGTTTTCGCTGTTGTATGAATCATGAATTTTGTTTCGTTCTTATTTATATTCTTACTACCGAGGATGCTCTTCGTAACAGTAAAATATTCCAACTCAAAAAGTACAGCATATTCAAAATTGAATATGTCGGTACAGTACTATAAGAACAATCTGTTTCGAATACGTTCAACCGAATACAACAGGAACTAATTGTTTTTAATCAACGTTTGATTGGCTGTGACTAATACCGTTCGTGACGGGATCCGTTGAGATAAACGATGGTTTCTTGATCGATGATGGACGAACTTGACTCTCTTGGGCAATGATGCTTGTAATATAAGAACAAGATGAATTTCTCACTACTGGCAGACATCGTTCGGCTTATACCGGAAACGACAATTAACGCTCTCACTCTCTTATTGCTTCTTTCGAGGTGTCTTCGCTCCAGCTTTACTCATTCATCCTCGTACTTTTCTCTGTTTATTCGAATCATATACACGTCATCATAGTAGTTTACACCGCATTCTTGTTATTTTTGATGAGTCATTGGACACATTTTTTCATAGGAATGAGTCTTCTCAGTTCCAAGTAGACGTTACGCAGTTCATCGAAGAATAAACCGTACCGTTGCAATTTTTATTCGATCATTGGTATTGATGATATATCGAATTTGATTTATCTTTCATATCCTGTTTGATAGCCGTACGAACTGGATTTTATATTGAAAATAATATGTGTGTATAATTCTATGTTTCAGGTGAGTCCGTGATTCAACAACCACGTATAATCAACCTGAATAAAAATTGTGAGTAAAAATATCATTCTTCTTAGAGTGATTCGCGAACATCGATAAATGGGATGAGGAAATCTACGTTGGTACTCGGTATTTTGTACTTACAGCAACAGAGAGCTCTTAATCGCAAGAAAGAGGGACGCAGAGATCAGAGGAGGTAGGAGATGACTGAAAAGGAAAATCACGTTTCTTTTCCTCATCCTATTTTGCCTAATGAACTTAACAACGGTAACTTGAATCGTTAAATTCGATATCAGATTCATCTTGTTACGAAGTACAAGCAACTACGACCCTTGGTACTTCACGCCCTAGAAGAGGCTTACGGAGACGAATTGTCTGTTCATACGAACTATTGTTCAATGGCCGAGCTAAACGAACAATGTCCCAGTTACTGCTTTAATTTTATTGCACACTGAATTGAATTAATCCTTTTGGCGTGCGTTACAAAATGGTACCTCATCGGTGCGCACATGGGTCATGAAGTAAAAAAAGTGATTCAACAAAAATCTGCCAAAATTCGGGAACATACTTTCAAGTGTGTAGAATAAACATATGCGTCGATAACTCACATCATTGGTTAGAGAGAGAGAGACAGAATCATTATATAGAAAGAGAGGGTCAATACAGACGCTAGTATCACCTTGAATCTCGGGTGGTTTAGAAAGAAAAAATGTGGTGGAAAATTCGGTTTCACAGGCACCACCTGGGCACAAATGACCCACGTACGCGTTGAGATTTGTTATATCTTGAACTGATATCAACGATCGGCAAAATGATTCAATTCGTGAATAACATCCCAGTGAACTATATGTTATCATCAAGAGCTCTCAAAGGTCTCCCAAATATATGCGAAAGGTCAGACAGACCTTTCAGAAAGTTAACATAAAGATATCAGAATCTTACAAAGTACGTCAATTTCTGAGGACAATAAGAGATTGCCAGAATGTTATCCAAACGAGCTCTATAAGAGGAGAGAAAAACGATACTATTCAAATATCAATATGATAATATCGAGGAGCTCTTTTGAAAGACTTCTTAAAAAGCTTTTCCTCTCATGAGTGTTCACTGCCCTGGTGGACATATTTCTCTGGGAATTTCTGAGAATCTCTGAAAAACTCTCAAAATTCGAACATTTTCTGTAAATCTCTGCAAGTCTCAATAAAACTCAGAATAATTCTGAAAATCTCTGCAAATATTCTAAGCATTTCTGAAAAACTTTCAAAATTGGAATTTCCACCAGGATGGGACCACACTGTAAAAAATATTCGAATTTCTCTCAGTTCTAACAGTATGGCAGTTACAATCAAACATTCGGATACTGCACCCAAGTTTTAGTTACATTCAGAGAAAAAGATTTGCTGACATGACAAATTCTTTCGCTGATTCAGCAAATAGTTTGCTATTGTAGCAAAAATCTTGGTCTTTCAGCGTGTACTTGCTGATTCAGCAATTCGGAAGTATAGATATGTAGGCTGCGAGGGAATCGGCTGAATCAGCAGATTTTGAAAAATCGCTAATTCAGCAAGAATTTTCCTTTGCGTGTGAAAACAATCTTACTTTTGAGGACACATAACAACAGTTTGCGTACGGAGGAAAAAGAAATTTGCTGTGACAGTGAAATCTAATCTTTCTGGAGCAGGAAATTTATTGCTGTTACAGCAAACCATTTGTTGCCACAGCAATCTTGTCAGCTACAATAGTGATTTTGTAGTCGTGTCAGTAAAACATGTTTGCTCCTCCAGTGGATTTTGATATTATATATAGGCCAGTAAACAAATTTTGCTGAAGAAGTCAATGTTTTTTGCTGTCACGGCTAAAAAGTCGTTGTCATAGCTAACAAGAATTTTTTTCTCTGTGTGGAACAGCTATACACGCAGATAAATTTAATTGGAAAGATGCGCATTTTATTCCTAAACTAGAATCATTCGGAAGTCAGACAATAATTGTTAACCCAAATCATAATCATCGCCACACGGAGAACAAGATTAATTGAAATAATTATTCAACTTGTAAGCGCATATAGAACCATTTTTTTCAGTCAGAATAATAATTTTTTCCATCAATTCAATTAATTTTCACAATAAACTATTCAAAATTGGTTAAACCAATGAAAAATTTATTATTCTCTCTAAAAGAAACTGTGATGATTACGACTTATGTTAAAAATTATTATCGGTACTGTAAAAAATAATCGAAATTTTCCTATACGCAGCAACCGAAAACTCCCGATTATGCGATAAAAAAATAATTTCCCATAAATGTATATGAAGTTTCCCATAAATTTAACTAAAAATTCCAAAGTTTATAGGATTTTTACTATCATTTTCCAGTAAATTTCCGGTAAAATACGAAAAATTCCCAACGCCTGTGGATGTGTGAATTACTTCCGAACATTTATGTGAAGTTTCCCATAGAAATTTTTTACAGGGTGACTTTTCCGAATAGTTCTAATTTCCGAATAAAATAATAATCTCTCCAATTAAATTTCTCACCGAGGGACGAAGATATAAAGGTTGTAAAATTTCTTCACCATTGCTTTATAACATATTTATGTTTATTAATTTGAAAAAATGAATAAATGGAAATGAGTGCAGAGCACACATTGTTAAAGTACCATCGAAGTTTTATACACAAAATTTTGTCAGTGTCATTCCATGATTGAACCACAGTTGCAATCCAAGTGACATTCACAATCCATTAGATCATCTTTGTTGATTTGATTGAAAGATTATCACTTATGTTCAGCCTTTTTGCTTCAATAGTGGTGTTTTGAAAAAAAAGAAACAAAGAATAACGACACATCCTGAGCATTTGCTCCACTTACTTTTCGTGCAAGTGTACATTGTGCTCTTTGGAGTGAACCGAGTACATCAGAAAGTAACACGAGTGGTGCTCCAGAACAACGATATACGTATATATGCATATATCGTGTGTTTTCCACTTATGTACCATAGACTCCAGAATATCATGTCATTCATTTATCAAGTGAGTAAATGAAATAGTGCTTTTATGAATAACAAATTGTTAATGAAAAATTTCACACCGTATCAATTCACTCGAAGCTTGAAAAAATTAATAAATCATCCCTCAGACTATACTGAGAAAACAAAAATTACATTGAATAAATGTCTTTTTGACTCTATGATCATTCCATAACCACAAGAATTCATTTTATTTATACTTACAAATCGTCTAATTGAAATTTATTCTCTGTTCCATTAACCGAATAACTAATCTATATCTTTTTTCTGAATTATAATTCTCATTTGATCAATTCCAACGTGAAAGTTAATGAAATACTCCTTCAGTTTTATCAAGTTTCCTATGAAAATTAAGCGTGATTGTGTGTTAAATATGGATTTATTAACGATTAAATATTTGACATAATCATTGATTTCTTCACCGGGATAATTATTTGCTCCGAGTAAAAATATATATTTCATGAAATGAATAGACATGGCTTACAAATGACGAGCTTTCTCCATCGCCACGAAACAGCGGGAGATCAGGCTTATGAAGTGATTATTATATAGGGTGACCTACCCAGTACACTGAAAAAAAAATTTATTCCAGTCAAATAAATATTTATTTGTCCTGTACCAAAGAAATATTTATTAGAAATAACAAAATATTTTTTGGAACCAAAATACTTTATTCGAATTAAATAGATGGTTTTAATCGTTTATTTGATTCCAATAAATTATTTTGGTTTCAAAGAATACTTTGTTAATTCTAATAAATATTTCTTTGGTACAGGGCAAATAAATATTTATTTGACTGGAATAAATTTTTTTTTCAGTGTAGATGAACCATGAACCAGTAGATGAACGACTCATGAAAGAAGTAATCATTATAAATTTCTGCTACCTTAAAATAATTCATTCGGTTTCGCAATAGAAAGGACCTCTTTTTTTAAAACAATCGAATTATTTAAATATAGCAGAAATTTATAATAATTACTTCTCTTATAAATCGCTCTTCTACTGGATGGTTCACCCTATTCAATAAATATTAAAGATCATAGGACGGAACATACTATTATTTCCCATGTGTGCATAAACGTGGGACCATTATGGAGAAAAGATTGGCTGGCTTAGGCCAAGTTTGAACCAACATTGACCCCACATTCGTGCACACATGGGTTATCAATCAGTACAGATTAGGGTATAACAATCTCATTCATTTAAATGAAAACAGTCTTTTTACACAATGAGATCAAATTATATGCTTGATAGTTGTAAATTTCAACTTCGAGGAATTTGTTTTTTGGACGGAAAACTAAGTTGAGGATCACAATGAAACACTTCTTTGTTCGTACTTCGAAGTAATTGTTTTAATGTAAGCTATTTCATGGAACAGATTGAATATAAACGATAGTGGTTTTGATGGTTTTGAAATCAATTCAATAAACAAAAAATTACCATCTCAGCACTAAAGTAGGCTATCAAAACGTTACGAATAGCTTCTGCCTATTGAATGCATAATTCATCGAATCAAATTATATTTCATAATATTCGAGAATCGAAATTTTTCATGCAATGACTTTGTCATCAACTGTAAGTATCTCATAATCCAATTAATGATCCCACCACTTCCGCGTGTATTATATGTTACACGAAGTAAATGCAATAACTTCACAGATACCATTGGATGCATTCATTCCTTACATTCAAGAGAATGTTTTTCTCAGTGTGAAACTCGCGAAATTTTCAACTGAATGCATCTCAAAATGAATCAACGAAATCATTGAGAGGAACTAATTATTTTCATATAATTTTGCCTGCAAAATAAAAATGAAATTCTGTTTTTATTTCATGCTTCAAATATGTCTATATATTTTTTCTCTATCCTCTTCCTATTATAAGAGGAAAGTAACCGGAAGAGATGGAAAATTCACGAGGATGGGAAAAACTTTTTGAGGGAAAAGCATCTTGTGAACGTAGTAGTTTATTTTCTTTCAAAATTTACAACGAAATCTCGTTAATATAAAATAAGAATTCTTTTATATTCTGCAGGATGTTTAATTTCCTTGCATTGAAGGAGTATTCAATTTGAAATATACACGTAAATGTATTCGTTCCTTCATTCCGAGAATGCGAAAAATAATTGGTTCTCAGGTTAAGTGTATATCACAAATCTTTGTGTATACAATTTAATGACGTACGAACGGGTGAAAAAACATACAGATAATTACACGATTCACACCTTCTTTCCATTTTTTTTGTCAACTCTCCATCGTCAATTAATTTCGGAACTTAATGTGCTATCGTTTCACTTTCACTCTTAAGAATTATTGCGGGGATAAGACACGGTTTTATGTTTTACGTACAACAGAATTAGTTGAATTTACGATGTACACGATGCTTCAATCTTAGTCTTACTTCAAAATTCAATGTCGTCTTGATATGTTTGGAAAGTTCTGAACGTGATTATTATTCAGAATGTATTTTTGTACTTCATTTATCCAATTCATTCTAGATTCTTGTGAGTTGTTAAACTGAATGAACTATTGCGTTGGTATTTTACCACTCGAGAAATATATTTGTCGAATCAGGAAACGTCCTTCTCAGAATAAAAATATCGGATACTTTACGAAGAAAGCATACTTTATCGGTAAATGAGTTTCCTCGGTGATGAGGATGTGTACATGAATCGGTACTCTAACCAATTTCTCCCAAATTTGAATAAGAGAGTCACTTCCTAACCAGAGATGGTCAGCCTCCAGTACTTTTTGTACCTAAAGTACTTTTTTCTGTCAAGTACTTTTCTATTTCCATGAAATAGAGATTTTGAACATTAAATTGAAGAGTACTTGGGAAGAGAAAATATTTTAAGTACAAAAAATAATTGAAGCTGCCCATCTCTGTTCCTAACCTCGGGAAACACCTGTCCAGTTCATCCCCGTACACGCAGAAAAATATATTTTTAAAAGTCCCATAATTTATCGAGGATCAGCGCCAGTCTGTGATGAATGAAATCATTTACCTGAATATAGCTTCAAAAGTACCTTATTTTCTTATAGAAACACATCTAATTATGGGAGTTTTCAAAAGTAAATTCAAGTCAAAACTCTATGTGTCACAGACTGGCGCTGATCCTCAATAAATTATGGGACTTTTCAACACATCTGTTTTTTGCGTGTATGTATTTCTCAAATGGATTGATCATCAGTGGACATCGTGAGTGAAAAACATATGAACCAATACAATTACTAAAATCTCATCAAATGATTCCAAAGGTTTCAAGAATAACAAATAGTACACGGAGAAGAATGCAGGTCGAAAATATAGTAATCTTTAATAAAAATTGGAGAACATTTCTTAAAATCTAAGAGTATTTCTCAAATGCATAACAAAGATGAAACGGCTCACATTTTCGTGGAATTGTATTCGAAAAACAATCAAAAATTATCAATATTCAATAAAAAAAATAGAAAAACATATGGAGTTTTTAAAAGTCGTGCGTGAAATTTTACAAAGACAATAACAAAATTTCAATATCCTACTATTCACTTTGTGAAATTTCATACACGACTTTTGGAAAGTTCATATGTTTCTCTATTTCTTTTATCAAGTATTGATAACTTTTCATTGTTTTTCAAATACAATTCCGCAAAAAAGTGGACCGTTTTATCTTTATTATGCATTCAAGAAAAACTCTCAGATTTTAAGGAATAATCTCAAATTTTAATTTAAGATTACTATATTTGCAGCCTGCATTTTTCTCCGTGTATGAATATTCACAAAATTGTTCTCCCGTATTGCATTAATTTGAAGTTGTTTACATTGCCGTGGATTCAGATTTTCTACGAACTGGATTCGCAAACATTATCTAACCACAGTAGTGGTGACATCATCACACAAGAGATACTTGAGCGATCTTTATCTACCTTACGTCTCGGAAGTATATATTCCGCAAGATGATTTTTCCTTTTCCCTTCTATATAACAAGTTTAGAAAGAGAGATATATCGACCAAACTATATTACGTTTGTGGTTGTCGTCGTCGAAAGGTGCTGACAGTACCAAGCACTTTCGCGCACTTCATCCATTTCATGCCTCCAACACGTGTGAAATAAATTCCTTTTTCCCCCTTTTTTGTTTTTTATCAGAGAGTAATCCGAGTCGTTTTTCACGATAGCCGTGTTCTACGTAACCATGATTCCGCGTAACCACTCGTCACATGCACCTCCCTGTACTCACAGAGACCCTGCACGTGGCCTAAGTTGATTATATTTTCATTGAATTTTCAGATTAAAAATTCCATTAGACTCAATAAATGACTCAAAGTCAACAGAAAATAGGCTAGCGTTGAGATGTTTACTGCAATGTTAGAAGATAATAACGATTCAATGATCGACAGTGGTCGATCTCCCAATAATCGAGCAATTGGTTTGATTCACTTGCCTCAGTTGTTTTCATTGTCTTCATCAAATCATCGCGTGACCACTGCAGCTCGTCGTGAACGCTTCCAATGTAAGTAGTTTATGTACTAGGAAACAAGTACTAATTCACAATGAAGTTTCAAGCGATGAACGGTTTCAGTTATTCTCTGACATTTATTGCTGTATGTCCTGTGTGGTTATTCGAATTAATTCGAATCTAATCTGTTCTCATCTATTGGTTCAAAAACTTCGTACGTCCATTTTCTGCGAATTAGAATTTTATCTTCCCTGGTAGAAATTTATGGACACATTTTATCCAAGTCAACTCTCGTGCTCAGACATCCAATTGGGATATCTAGATTTTTATGATTCAATTGATTGTATGATCACATGGCCAGTTCATAAATACGACTAGAATAATAGAAGACAGCCAAACCGTACAGTTCATCAGTACAGATTCTACAGCAGCGTACTTGAAGTGGAATTTTATGTCGAGGCAAATTTTTGCTCTGTTCATAGGCAGAACTTCATTGAAGAAACATAGTTCCACGTTTCTAACTAGCAGCTCGATTAATAATTCCGCAGTTTTCAGGATAGAAATATTTTGCTGAAATTTAACCAAATTACGAAATACTCAACTGCTAAAGACCCAAAATCTTGCATTACACTGAGAGAAAAATTCGCTCATTCCGAAGAACATATTTTCTTGGTGTAACAACATATATTTGTTTCTCTTCTGTATGTGATCAATATGTATCCGAGGGAGGATTAATTTGAAAGCAATGAACTGGATTTGAGAGAATAAATAAAGATTTTTTTCAAATAAATGCTATGTCACCTTATATTTTGGACAAGCTTCAATACCTTGACTCAATAAAATACCGGATTGGACTCGGTCAATCCAAAATTTTGTTTCTCTCAGTGTACTTTTTCCAAAGCAATATTTTCAGTTCCAAAGAGTCAATTTGAAAAGTGAAGTAACAATCATCCATCAGATTTTGCGGATTTAAATTTTCGTTTTGTTCCTATAAGCAATTCAAACTTCAGCAACATATAGAAATTGTGGTACAAAACTTGCCATTTGGGAACATCAAGTCCGGATCATAAAACCCATATTTTCAACTATAATTTTCGCTAGAGTTGAATGATGTCGATAAAAATTATGTTTAAAAGTGTTGTATAAAACACCATTGATATGAGAAAAAAATTGAGCTGAGGCTTGATTCGCATGATCAGATAGGTATCCCAACTAATTTCCAGTCTATGACCATAGGAAACTTCAAATTAGTAGACCACCCTCGCGAAATGCACCGAAAGATTAAGTTCACTTGTATGTTTATACATATGTTAATGTTGGTCCGTATGAATTCGTTGAATTTAATTTGACGAAATCTGTGCTTTATTATTCGAAAGGAGAATAATTTAATCAATTTTAACGTCAGTAATTACAAACGATTGATATAAAACATCACCGCCTAATTGGGTTTAATTCGTAAAGATCAGTGTAGGTGGAGTAGTTTGAAAAGATCGCTGCACATAGATCCATTAAAATCTACTTTTATATCAAAATATTATACGTAATGGATGCAAAGTAATTTTTTTTATTCAGCAAAAGTGGAGATCAGTTTTTTGATTCAATATTCCGACGAATTCTCTTGTTCGGAAGCAATGGGAGAGCTGAGATTATACCAACCCTAGAACAGTGGACGACCAAGCATAGAGAATACCTCGAGAAGTTCGGAAAACCGGAATGGACCGAGACCACGGAAATTTGCATAATTCAATCCCTGTTCGCCGGAAGCTCGTATTGATGATATTATCTTGTCTACTGTTCGTCCAAGGTGATGACGACTAGTTGAAATGTCCTTCTTCCGTTCATCCGATGAAAAATGTATCGTACAGGTTGTGCAAAAGGAAAGAGAAAAATATTTTGAATGTAGCATTCAATTTTGTATTCCAAGATATTCTAGATTTATAAAAATAACTAGAAATATTGTTTAGATAAGATAGGTATGTTGAAAGGAGGAACAATGGTTTATCCGATTGAAATTCATTTAATCGTCTATCATTCGTCAAATCTACCTGTTGAATGTGGTTGTTATTTGCAACCCTAGCGATACACTCATGTCAACATCAGGAGAAATACGAGAATAACTCAATAATGAATTCCCTCGAAGATTATTTGAAATTGGAGGTTTCGTGGTGAATAATCAATTTATATGGAAGAAAATGATGCGGTTGATATTTGGATGGCAATAAAAGTTATTGCTATAGGAGCTGAAGTCTGGCTGTTGCAGCGATTTTTTTCGCTATCCAAATTCCCAGCTACCATATTGAATCATTTTTTTCCGTGTATCTATAATGAGAAAAATGAAATGTGAAAATAACCTCTATTTCGTATATTTTTCACTCGTCAAATAATGAAAACTGAAGCCAGCCTTTCAAAAGTGAAAAGTACCTTTTCAGTGTTGAATTTCACCTTACATTCGGCTGGATTCGCCAAAAAGATGGTATTTATCACCTAGCTCATGGTAATAATAACCAAAATAATGTATTTTTCACCGTCAAATACATTACTATATTGAAACATGATTTCTACAATGCAGATTTTTCTCAGTGTATGAATATTAGATGTGAAAAACTGTCTTTTTTAGTTTTGCTTCATCATGAAAATCAAATAAACGTACAAGAATACCGATCATTCTGATTTTTCAAACTCTTTTAAATGAGAAGAAGTCAAATAGTCTTGAAAAGGTTCTCACTTGAAATAAAACATCGTCGAAGAGTAACTTCGAATCCAGAGGGAAACCCAACACTCTGCGTCGACTAGACTTTGCGAATTTCTCAAAGCAACGACATAATTCCCTCAGTATGAAATTAAGTTAACACTGAGAGAGATTTTATTTCCAAGCTTTGAGCCTGGATGATCTTTTAAACGTTATTGTTCGAATATTGTTATAAATATAGCAGTGAACACTTCCTCTTGGTATTTTAAAAGTTCCATTAGTTTGCCAAAACATCTATTAATTCAAATAAAATTGTCTCTGCTCTTCTTTTTTTCATATATTCTCAAGATTTCGTTCAATCGACGATCCTAACCAATTTAAGTGATTATCCTGTCACTGAAGTGCTGAAAATTGAACGTAACACGATCATGATTGATCAGTTTTAACTATCATTGAGTCTACGTTTACGAAATCTTTGCGGTTTCGAGTTATAAGTACGTTGTATCAATTTGTCGTTCCGATTCTGAACCATCTTGTATACATTCATCGTACAATTTGTTCGAGTTAAATGGACACGATATACTATTTTCACGCTCGAATGGAATCAATTTATCTTAATTCGAGAATCAAGATTTATAAGATGGAGAAGAAGAGCGAATTTTTTTAGTCGGATTGAATAGATGATAAAATACGCGAGTTGTATTTTAAATGGCGAACATATGTTCAGATTCGTGTGGAAATGTTGAAAAATACATTCAATATCTATATGAACGAATTTTCAGAATTGTGTATAATTTATGTATAAACTTGATGGAATTATATATAATTTTGAAAATTTTTCCACATTGGTAGTGTTTGAATCTATTTTATCCCAGAACAAAATGAATCTCCTATCGCGGCTAAATTAATTCAACTATACAACGAGAAAAAAAGTGGTTTGGACAAATTCAAAGAATAGTTCGAGCTACCAAAATTTTAGTTGATTTTACAGCGGGGAATGTAATTAATTACATCAGCTGTAGTACATCTCACAATTGCTGTTGTAAAATCAACTTAGATTGTTATAGGTCAAACTATTTTTACAAATTATTTTTTCTCAGTGCAACAAACTATTCATTAGCGGGCACAAAAAGCATTCGCAGATGTAATAACGCAGGTTTGATAGTTGATATCAAAATGGCAAAACAATTCAATATTTCTGCTATTATAATTACATTTCTCATTGTTACAGCTGAGCGAGTAGCTATGTGACAACTGAAAAATACTTCTCACAGCTACTTCTTTGCTACCCAAATATTAGCAAATGATTTTTTTCTGGGCACTAAATAATTCCCAATTTGATGAGCCCAAGAAAATAAGATAGTCACCAAGCAACGGATGAATATTTAAACATTCGAAGAATCTTTGAAATGAAGGACAATTATTGATTTTACAAAGTTCTATGTTTTCACAGTTTTTTCAAGAAAATGCATTTATAATCCAAATTTGAGTTTTTATTCTTCCATTCCCTCGTACTGTTTTCGAATGACAATCTAAAGGACACCCAACGCTCATGTAACGTCAAATTTCATTCAAGTTAATTTCCTCTGTTGTACGATGATGAATACGGAGGGTAAATTTATTCAATTCTCCCGAATCCATTGAATGAATTTCCATGACAATTATGGCTCATGTTGCTCGATCGATGGATACAGTCATTTTAAAATTCACTGTATCCTCGTTGAAACTTATCCAACTACTTGACTATGCTAATATATACTTTTTGAAAAAGTGGGTGAAACAAGTTTCATGACATCAGTTATTCTTAGTGTAATTCCGTTCTGTGAATTCTTTTTCAATGAAATTATATTTACGAGTGATCGGAGTAGCATTTCCTTGAATACTGATTAACATCACATTATTTTTGGAGTTTTAAATTCACAAAGTGTTGGAAAAAGTATTATTGAAACTGCAATATTAAAAACTGATAGTTAAAATTTAAGAGTGTTGTATTCAAAAACAATCACTCATTTCGGTCTTAATGGGTTTGAACGCAATTAAATGTAGGACATTTCATGGTTTCTTGGGGTAATTGTACACTTTCCATATAACGCAAAATGGGTATTATGAATTCATCATAGCAGTAGAACCATTCCAACTGTACATACCTTTTAACGTGAATGCTCGAATAAGTTATTATTACGGAATGAAATAATAATTGTCAAGTGCGAACTTACTGTATTTTCACATGAAATATCACTCTCAATAGCACTCCTTTCGATTCTGTTTAACATATCTTTCGATTATCAACACTCATGAATCATTTACATCTAATCAATGGAAAGGAAAACAAATATCTAATTTGAATGATATTTAAAAAAAAATTATACCAACCATATTGAAAATTCTATCAATTCTTTTTAATTCTTTGGCGTAGATGAGAAAAAACTCAATTTATTTAACGATCAGCTTTCATATCCATTGGTACCGATACGGAGACATTATACGTGAGCGGACTATTCGTATGAGTCGTCTGACGCGAAATAATTGTTCCCTCGCATCGCATGCACGTTTCTCATTGATCAATCGTCCCTGTCATGACTGAAGTGGTATCTTTCATTGTAAAACGAAGGACACTCCTGACTTCTCTAATTACTCGACTCTCCCACTCTGTTCTGGGAATTTTTCATCAATTTTCTTTGATTAAACAACGTACGGTCTACGCAAATGGATAAGGATTCGAAAATCTGTCCTGGTTACATTTCAACGTTGATTTATTTGTTTTGATAAAACATTTTTCATGACTTCGCATTTATGTAAAACAAGTACTTAACCATTTCTACTTGTTACGAGTCTTATTTCACTAAATGTATTCACACAATTGTTTTTTTCTATGCAATATATAGAAGAGTGACATTCATTGCTTCAACTGAAGTGAATTGTGATTCTCGTCCCTAATTGTATCGAATTGAATTGTCTCTGAACTTGTTTCAAAGTCAAATTAGTCTTCGTTTACCACACTGGGGTAAAATCCACCCCAGTCCCATTCTACTTCACTTTGCTACTACTTCGTGGCGCAGTAACACTCCGGTGGACCCATTAGTCTGTCTGCAGCAGTTATTGAAAGTTATAAATTGGAACTTTTTTTATAAAAATACATACTACTGTGTCCAAAAAATAAGGTGAGATAGCATTTATTTTCAAAAATCTTTATTTATCCTCCCAAATCAAGTGCATCGCCTTCAGAGCATTCTCTCCCCCCCCCCCCCCCACACCCGGATACAATGCACTTATGCCCACGCATTTTCCAATCTTCGAAACAGTGGTTAAAGTTGGTTTTCGAGATGGCCTTCAGCTCTTTTCTCGATTCGGCTTGGATCTCCTCTATCGACTCGAAACGGTGTTCCCGGAATGGTCTTTTGAGTTTGTTGAACAGCCATAAGTCGCACGGTGCCAAATCAGGTGTGTACGGTGGTTGTGAAACCATATGAGTCGAGTTTTTTGCGAAATAGTCACGAAGAATCAATGCAGTTTGAGCTGGTGCATTGTCGTGGTGCAAAAACCAAGAGTTTTGGTTTTTGTGCGACTTTGGCGCGGTTTTTTTGGTTTTGTCTCGCCTTTAGCGCGATATTCACATGATTGATCGGTTGTTTCCGGGTCGTAAGCATAACTCCACTCCTCATCTGCCGTAATAATGCGCTTCATCTTGTCCTGATAGTCAGGAAGCATTGTTTTACACACTTCAACGCGACAATGTTTTTCCAGGAAATTCAGTGTTTTCGGTACCAATCGAGATTTGACGCGTTTGAAGTCCAAAATCTCCTTCGAAATGGTATTGACTGATCATTTTGAAATGCCAACATCATCAGCAGGATCTCTAATTGTTAATCGACGATTTATAAGCACCAAGTCTTTGATTTTTTGGACGTGAACTTCGTCAGTTGAAGTTGATGGTCAAACCGGGACGCTTTTCGTCTTCGACACGTTCTCGACCTTCTGAGAACTCTTCTTTATACCACTTGTAAACATTTTTCTTTCACATAGCCCCGCATCACCGAAGGCTTTCTGTACCATCTTCAACGAATCAGCAGCAGAAAATTAATTTCGAAAACAAAATTCAATACAAATTCTTCGCTCAAAACATGCAAACATTATAAAAATCGAAAAATTCACTTTCAGCAGCTCACAAAAGGAAGCTTACCTGAAACACTTATGAATATTTTTATGTGACCCTTGGCACGGATATCAAAGACAGTCTCACTAATCTAAAAATAAGAGCACTTCCCCAAATACATTCGCGCACAGAGTTTAAATTCGGATGTCACCTCACTTTTTGGACACAGTAGTAGTCCATTTTCTTACAAATTTCTTCCCTTCATTCCTTAGAATAAATACCCTTCCTCAGCAGCCACATGAGGATTAATTTATTTCTCAAAGAGTAACATTCTAGAAGTATACACTCAAATGTTTATGAAGCTGAAACTAGCAGCCGTAGAGATAGCAGCCAGTCTTGTAACTTTTTTTTAACATTATTGAAGCTTTGTCCATACCAAAAATCCAATTTAGATCTTGAAATCTTCATTAAACGTTTTATGTGAAGAATTATGACAATCCACCAGGGTTGGAAAAAAAACAGAAACATGTTTTTCTTGTTTGAAACACGGTTTTTTTTATTCCAAACATATTTAAAACACCATGTTTGAAACCAAATGTTTCAAACAAAGTAACCCTGCAATCGGCTGCTGTTTTTACGACTGCTAGTTCCAACTTCATAGATGTTCAGCTCAAAATATTGAAAAATAAAAAAGTTATGAATTTTTTTACGAAAACAGTCGCTTTTTCATTTCTTTTATACTTCATTTTTTCAAAGTAAACTCTAAATAAGTTCTAAAAAAATTTACAAGTCAAAATATTTGATAGTTATAACAATTTTTTTTTATCAAAATTTTTATCGTCGGGGTGGAAATCACCACAGTGTGGCAAGTACGTGACTCCTGTTATGTGTGGTAAACAAGGGTTAACAAAATGGTAATTTTGTCTCCCAAGAAAAAATTCATTGAATCGTTGCTGTATAAAATACACAAGAAAGTTTGATTACTTTGAGATTAATACAATTTTTTCAAATATGTTCTTAAAGAGCGTTACAGCTATGATTTAGAAATATACAATCCTTCTGCACTAATTCGGTGAAATTATGAAATTGAAGCATGCAAATTAAATCTTTTTCAGAGTTAATAAAATTGACGTTGATGGATTAAAACCATCGATTCTGTAGTCTGTTGTGAATATTTGAACCATATCCTTTCACATTCACTTTTCATCACGATTTCCACTTGGCCAATTTAGCAGAAACATTTTTCAACGTATCTTTTTTCTACGTTCTTTTACCTTTCTTTTCAGCAATCCCAGATTAATTTCGAATTGACTGCTATTTCAAAGAGGGATCGATTCTTCGTTTAAGAATTCAATTAATCTCTCGATTTGGCTCGAGCGTTTAGCGATTGAATAACACAAAGAATATCGATAGGTTCATATACAGATATTTTTACTCGTACATCGTTTCTTTTCAATGTTGTATATCAAATATCGACGAGCCGGTTCATTACATGAATTAAATCCTTATCGACAAAACGCATCTGTGACGAAAATCAATAATTTCGATATGATGATAAGAATAGAAAAATATGATGGAAACCAATTCAATTCTTGAAATAGATTGTATCATTGTCTCGTACAGATAAATACAGATAAATTTCAATACATTCGGTTCCCTAATGAGTGAAAAAGAATAGGAATCTGATTTAAATGCATAGTATTGTTGGAAACCGAGCATATAATATGCCTTGCGTGATATATTCCGTCTATTCTTTCTTTGATGATCCATTTACACGCGATAAGAGAAATTTTAGTATTTGCGTGTGCTTGTGGGTTTCATATTGCGTTAACCCCTGCCTCGGATCGTATGTAATTTGTATAATAAACGCAGACAATGTATAAAGGTGAAAAGTAGGTAAATACGCGAATGTATTGCGTAACAATGGCTCAATTTGATTGTCTGCTAATTATTAGTGTCTGGATATTTTATGTTCAACCACTCTGATGTCTGTAGAATGCATATCATATCATATCATTTCATTACTTAGGTATATTTTGCATTCTATATTGCATAAATCATTCTAATTTGGGACAAAATTGTAAATCCACGTAAGGAGATGAAAGTTTCTTCAACAGTGACACTAATGCACTCAACTCTCTAACAAAAAGAATGAAAAGTAATAAAGAACACGTGCCGGCAAGCATTTTCTGACCCTTTCAGAAAATATTGCACGTTCCATAGAATTGATCACCAACGTGCACACAGTCTTTCCCTCTTTTTGTTCTTGATAGTTTTATTTCGTAGTCATCAGGAGAAAAACAACCCTAAATCATTCATTGTTCATTGATTCGCGAGTGGAAATTATATTCATTGTTAATAGAAAGAACAATAAGCGTACGTGATGAAAGTACGTGAAAAAAATAATTTACATCCTGAATTGAAAATATATTGCGTCGTGTATGAATTTTCCTCTCATTCAAATTTAGATCCAATTAATTTACCCTCGAGACGTGGTGAAATTATTCTTTCTTTTTGTTTTAGATAAATTTATAAATATTCCAAATAAAAACTTGAACTACTGATCCTACACTCCTACCGATGGATATTCATCCTTTCAAACAAATCCCCATAATTAAAAAGTTATTCAATAGTTTTCTACAATCCGTCAAGCCTGCATGAAACGGATTAAATTCCACGAGTGTACTAAATTACTCCAGAACAAGCAGATAAATCCGACAAGTCTTCCAGTGGTATTTAACCGGCAAGATTTATGCCCAACATCATGACTCTGTTCGAATTTTGCAGGAATTTTCCTAGATTTTCGTTACATAGAGTCTGATAAAATTATAGTATAACTTCTAAAGAATATAGAAGAATCTATATTGTTAATCGATGGCCGCTCTTAATATTCCACTTCAAAGAGCTGTATATGAACCGTAGAAAAATTCTAGTTCTCAAATAAAAGTATCTTCATGGTTAACCATAAAATTAGTCCCCGACAAACTTCTTGAGTGATTTCGTATATTCATTCACACCAGATTGCCCCGCAAAGATTCATTACATTCGAACCCTGTAAAATTTTCCTTCAAGCACAAGGGTATGAAATAAAGCCACTTACAGTCCAAGTTTCGGCATCACTGGATACGAGCCACTGTGGAGTCGTCGTGGTGGTCGATTGTGTCGTTTGACTGTCGAGAGGGCGCACGTGCGAGATTACCGGGGTTGTCTTTCTTTTCTTCATTTGTAATAATACCGTCATAAACGCGAAATGACAAGATCGCTCTTTGTTTTTTCTCTTTAGCGTTGAATCAAATGCCTAGAGGGTGTATCCTTTCATCATTAAACTTGTCTATACGCTCTGATGTAAAACAGCAGATTGTAGAATGAGGAAGAGATAGATGACTTGTAAATCTTTTCTCATTTCCTGTGCCGTATTCTCTCTGAGTGAAAGAAGATAGAGATAATTCAACATTGTGTTAAAAAATCGTGTACTTTTACAATCATAATTTATCTAATTCAAACAACTATCTCTGACATTCTTCTTTTATAAAATACACGCAACGAGATATATTAAAATTAAAAGAAGAGAGTTCAATTGAGTGCTTGAATCGATCGATCAGCGATCGATCTTTTTTGCAATGTTTACGTCAATGGTGAACAAATTTTCAAAATTATATATAATTTTGAACATTTTTAATTGGGTGCGAATTCTTCTTTACTCTCCGAAGCTTCCAATTGAGAATTCAATTCTCCTTCATATTGGAAAAACAAGACTCTCAATGAATGGAAAATTCCTTCGATATATAGGTATAAATATATATCTACTGTCGTAGAAATGATAATCGATTGATAGAAAATAAATGAACAAGCGGTTGAAAAATTCCAATACCAAAGGAATTTAATATCATCAACGTATACTGCAACGAACCCTGTTGATGTTCCTTTGTCTCTTATAAAAATTGACTATCTTCATACGTTCCAATCATATTCGGAATATCCCTGCACGCGTCCACTTCCAATATACGTGAATATATACATATCTTGAATCATAAGCTGTCTCGTTCAGGATGAATAGGAACCTGTGGCGGCAGGTCGTATCCACGTGCGTGGGTTGGTCCTAAGCCAATATTTTGACGCGAGTTCAACGTCGTTTCATAATTTTATTGCCTTTTTTTCATATGCATATATAACATGGTCGTTTCTCTTTATACAACACGAAATGGCGTTTAGAGGATCAAGATCTATGTCTAAGCCCCACACATCGGTATCTCTAAACAGACACTTCCAGATGAAATAAAATACCTTTTTATTGGCTTCAAAGCGATTCAAACGATTATAGTTCTCTTTTGAAATAGAATTGATTTTCTTTATTAAATATCGTTTAATGTACAATTTGTATGTCATATTTCTTAATATTCTTGACATTTAAATACGGTTTTTGTATTCGTTTTTCTCTCGATATATTTGATTCGAATTCTAATTTCTTAGAACATGTATTTTTTCATCATCAAAAAGAATGTGGAATATTCTTGAAGTGGACAGCATTATATTATTGTCTGAGTTATATTTCTGAAAGAACATTTGGATATCAAATCAACTTTCATGCCAGTACTGGTTTTGTGCTTGAGAAAAGCAGATTAATAATTTTGTTATTACGCGCTTGGAAATTTCTATTACTTCAACAGGTTACGAAGAAAGTTGTCACAAAATTTGAAAGTAATTTCTGACGTTTAAAACTTCTTGGAAACAATTGAATTGAATCCTGGCCGCGCGTATATGATGTCACGGTAAGTGAACTCAGATCTGACAGCGTACCGCAAATTCATCATTTACATTCATGTATGCGTTCTCAAGTACTTAACCTGTGCACGCATAACTTAAAACAAGCTTGTTTCTACAACTTTTAAACGAATGTCAACTACAAATAATGTGCTGCTTGGAAATCTTTTCATAATGTGGTCAAAAGTATTTCAATCTTAGAAAATAACGATGGTGTCCATTTAGGCTCAAATTCAACTTGTTTATGACTGTCGTTAAGAAAACTAGTCTCCTAGGGTGAAAAAGAAGGAATCAGACAAAATTCGATGAGTGTGAACTACAGTTTTCAATATTGGACCAAAACCACGAAAAATGAGCAATCATAGTAACGTAACGCGAAAAATGAAAAGTAACCACACCTTCGAAGTCGAGAGTTGGATTATCGATTTGAAACCGTTGTGAAACTGTATTTAGCAATTTGTACACAAGTGTAAGGTTGTAGCCGATAGGGTGAGAAAGTCCATAAGTTAGAAGCCCCCAAAGAACATAGTATCGCGTTTAATGGGGAATGTGCACGCCTATAATTTACAGCGATACTCCATCCCCTGGTACATGAAAACAATATTCATTATCAACAGAGATCATCTATACGCCGAAATAACGTCAAGTCCTTGGAGTGACGTTTACAAATTTCGAATCATACATATTATTATTATTTTGGAGATTATTCCCATCAAATTTCACCACACCCGTATGGTTGCAACGGAAAACATTGGATCGATACTTCGATTCAAGCAAAATACTTATGGGAGTATTAATGGTTTTCATATTCATGCTCAGACGCAATACCCTGCTCTCTTAATAACGATAAAGGATACGATTTTTGCTTTTATTTTGAAATCGAAAAAAAAAAACGCTCGAGTGTGATGGAGGATCCAATCATCCAGACGAGTAAACATGGATGTGATATGAAGAATATTAAAAAGGCAATATTCTTGTTGGTTGTAGTAATAGCTTTTCTCATTTTTCACCCTTCGGTTCGATTTCGATGGGGATCTAATTTCCTATATCGCATGGTCGAATTTTATTTGAACATTTTCCATGGTATTTTGAATGAATTTTGTTCAAACATTATTCAACGTTTGAAGAAATTTTCTGGAATATGTGCAACGATTATTACACTTAGAAAGGAATGTATAGTTTAATTTACCATGGGATTATAACCCTCGAGGACGATTATATTGATATCCTCATAACGAAGTTATTCATACAGTTTTAAAGTATCACAGTGAATTCATGTTTATTGAAACGAATTAGTAACCGAATAATAAAATACTCAACTGTTTTGAAGACCAACAAATTTGCAGTACTTTTTGTAAGCGATATTCTTAGGTACAAAGAGTTAATTTGAAAAGTGAAATAACGATAATTCATCAGAATTTTTTGAATTACATCTTTTTCCAATTATCAACATTATATTGCATTATATTTTTCGACTCAAATCGAAACGATCGAGGTTTATTAAGTTCGTGAATGCTTTCTGAAGGGAGGTAAAATAGAGGGATACATGTACCGTGCAAGTGGTGAATATTAAACGGCCAATATTCTTCCAGTCATGCGTTCACCGCTTTTCTAAATCCCCTTTCGAAGGAGGTTCTTCCATGCAGGGTGCAAACTTTGCGTGACTCAGTTTCCAAAGCATCATCATCGTCATCAGGGAAGTACGATACAAGAAAAGTAAGGAACAGGACGGAGAACGCCACACGTGCTGCAGGATTTAGGATCCACCCTCGTAAAACATATTTGTGCGTTAGGAATGATATTTACCGAAAAGCTCCCTAAGAAATTTACGATAACGATGTTACAGCGTTGTAGCGTGTGAGATTCTTGATTTCAAAATCAAGTGTATACCAATGTTGCTGGAATTTGCATCGTTTACCGAAATACTCAGCTGTTGGAAACACAAAATTTGTCCGCACATTTTGTGCAGTAAAATTTCCGTTTCGTTTCTATCAACGATTCAAACTTCAACAACATGTGTAGCGAGAGCAGTAAAGATACAAAAAGAGACAGCATAGAAATTGAACACCTGCATCATTCAAAAGTACCAAATTATACAAAAAAAAACGGGAGAAAAAAGAAAAAAGAAAGAATATGAAGTGAAAGAAAGTTTACTTTCATATAATAATAAGAACACAAATGTGCCCTCAATGTGACAGAAATGAATTTCACAAGACTCGTAAAAAGATCCTGTCTTCGATGTGTGGCGATAAAAATCAACTGAGTATTCGTTAGATGGAAGAATGGATTTTCTTAGTTTCTAAATCTGCTGCGTCATATTCATAATTTTTTCCCTGCACTATGAGAATTATTTTGCTACATCAATTTATTCTTTCCCACAATTTTATAATTTATCTTCTATGCTCTCACATTCCAACAGAATATTCCACGAATTTGATGGATTTTCAACCAGAAAAATGTATTGTCATTCGATCGGGTGTGATATTTATCGCAGGAAATAATTCATATGGACTGTAATAAATATACAAAGATTTATTTCCATAGAGATGAGCGATCCCGATTCGATCTTCATAAATTAGAAATTTGTGTAGTTTTCAAGGGAAAAAATTGGGAAAAATAGAAAATTGAATTTGAAAAAACAAAAAATAAAATGTTTTAAAAGAAATTATATGAAAATTAACAATCCAAATAACAATACAAAAAAGAAATTTGAATTTGATAATGAAATTATCAATGATTAGCAATTTATATCAACGAGAGTTTGAATTTTATTACTATTTCATTTTATTCACTTTTACTTATTTTGGCATTTTATTGTTTTTGTTTCTATTTTATTTTTATCTCCGAGAGTCTGATGTTTAAACGTATTTTTATAGAAATTATTACGAATGATTATCGGATATGAAAATTGAATATTATTGAAATTGAAAATTTCTGAGATATTTCAATTCATTGAAGGAATTTGATGAGAAATCGATAATCCACAAGCTGATCTTATTTGATGATCTCATATATTGTGGTTTATAAGAGCAATTTGTGAAGTTGATTGAAAAAATTTGTAGTGAAATTGAATTGCCATCAGAATGTAGATTATAAATGATATTTGATTGGATTGCTTTGAATGTTTTTGGTGGATGAAAATTCGAAAGAATTCTTGAATTATGGAGTTAGAAGTGAGGATATTCAATTTTTCGATTCGAATATATTCAAAGATAAATTAATAGAATGAGTATTGACAAAGTGAAAATACTGGCAAGTGTTTTTAAAATTATTGAAAATTGAATGAATCATTTGTTGTAATTAAGTTTATCAAGTATAATGTTAGAAAAGAATGAGTCGAAAATAAGGAAGAATTCCAAGATAGTATTGCTTGGGAATAATGATACAATTTTGGGAAGAAATCTTAGGTTAATAAACCTTCTGCATCAGAAATTGTTTCAAAAATCAAATTATGGAATTTCGTTTCTTGAGGAGATGAATAAAATTAGTTGATTTTCATTGATAATTAGTGATGAAGAATCATGAAAAATTTTGTAATTCCTAGTTGTTTTGATTTATAAACAAATTCTCAAAATCATAAGTTTTCAGTTCAAATTCGAATATTAATCTTTCATCTTCTGAAGGATGTTCCGGGGGAGAAATTTATAATCTAACTTATTGGTATGAATTGAAATAGAATCCAAATTAATCTTTCTCGAAAAGAGTATATTAACGCGAATTAGTTCATTAAAAATTTTTTGTTGAATTCAATTGTTTGGGAAATATAGATACAAACAAAAATCATCATTAAATAATTATAATATGAGTGATAAAGTTGATTATAAATAAATTTTCCATACCAAATGAACTTTATTAATTAGGTTAATTTTTATGGTTCACCTGTTCATCAAAAACACGTCTTCTTGTTTGAATGAAAAATCTTTTTTACTCCATGAACTCGAATTTAAAGGATTGCAACAAATTGACTGCATGAAGGCAGCATTGAAAAACACTGTAAATCGAAGGATGAGGTAATAACTTCATTGACTTCATGAATGGTATTATTATGATTGAAATAGAAATATTTAAATCTCTATCTTCTACAACCCTGTAAAATTATCTGTTATATCAGTATTAGATTTTTCATCGATTTGATAATTCTTTTTATACTTAATTGGGAGAATTTCTCAATCGAAAAACCTCTAGAATTAAATTATGAATATCAATTAATGAAATGAATTGAATTGATTTTCATTAGCACAATCAAATGAATTATCTTAAGAATAACATTGTAATGATTTCTGATAGCTCATATTGAATACGTTGATTGTAACCTCGATGTTGGATTTCAGATGAAATTTCAAAAAAGAGATCCGAAATTTAAGTCTGCTAGACTTTTGAAATCTTGAATGATCCAAGCGAGGGAGTATGATGATCAGCATCAGGCAGTTCAGTCTTTATAAATAATCATTTATATTTGCATGAAAGGATTAAAACGATTTTTTTAATTTAGAAGAAAATTCTAGTTAAATTATTTGAATTTAATGATGCAATGGATATATGAAAGAGTTATCGATTTAACGATTATTTTATGGATAATTTTAGTTTCTGCAGGTTTTGCTTCCAAAAGTTTATTGAAGCGGAAGGTTTTGGGGTACATTCAATTTCATAAGGGGTTTAAAAGAGTAGGATTTGTTGATCCAACAACCTTTCGGTGATGCTATTACATTCTATATAATTAAGTTATTCACGCAACTGAAAAATTTATTGAAAATTCAGTCACGAAAATATGTATTAATTTATGATATGATATAGCAAAAATTTTAAATTCAGTTACGTGTTAATGAATTCTCATTTCAATTGCCAAGAATTAGAAATTTCATTTACAAATGTGAATGAAAAATATATTGAATTTAAAGACATTTCTAACAGTGTACCATCGAATCGGGGTGCCATATCGGTTTCTTCGAGAAAAATTACTTTGTGATTCCATACCAATTCAGAATTCATAATTTCCAAATAAAGTTAAATTATTATTTATTTTCTATTGTTTAGCAGTAGCTATTTACTTATTAATCCTGGTAGGTTGATCTTCTTATCCAAATTGAGTTTTAATCGGAGCTTTTCGTGGAGTATCATAGATCTTTTGATTCAGTTGAAGGACAGTCTGAATTGGTTTCTGGGTTTAATATTTTATATTCTAGAGGCCCATTTGGTATAATTTTTGTGGCAGAATATAAAATAATTGTATCTGCTAGAGTTTATTGAGATTTATATTTAGTCTTGGTGTGATTGGTATTCCATTCACTCAAGAGAAAAAAATCGCTTGATCTGAACTTGATCTCTTTTTTAATGCTCAATGCAGATCGATTCTTGAAAATCGATTTTTTTGCCATGATAAACCCTATTAGAAACGGTCTAATCATTCACGGGTTTGTATCGCCCGCACCAACGAAAAACTAGAGACTGGTGAGTGAGTATTCAACGAGTTGGCTAGTTTTTCGTTAGTGCAAGTGTTACAAACTCGTGATTGACTAGACTCTTCTTAGGATGTCGGAAATTTTTCTACAATTCTCAGAAATCAATTTTTCTCTCCATATCACCCACCTTCAATTTGCATTCAATGGTAACATTACATTTTCCCATCAAGATAATTGATGCATGTGTAGAAGGGTTCCATAGGAACAAATAAATGAAAAAAGCAACAAATATTGTATTGAAATTGTATTTTAATATCTTATCTTCGCGCTCCATTCCCAATGCGATCCAGGATTGAACTGTATTCGTATAGTTCATTTCTGTCACAAACGACAACAAATGAATACTTCTATCTCCATCATCTCTCCCATACAATACCGTAAAGTATCAATGTGCGCCTTCATAATATGCCCTTTGTCACTTTGTGTACATGTACTCACATACATTTTACGTACGTATGAATGTATGGTACATGCGTTGGAGTTGATATACGTATGCATGGTTGATTGCACCTTCGCGATGTTGCGTACCTGTATTGAATAGGCACCTGCACAAACATTTTCTCGCGGCGCTCATCCCCGGTGTCTATATCATCTTTATACACACATTCCCTGCATGTATTTACATGCCATATACCGTCGTACCGGCAGGATGTAATATCATCTAAGGGGTGTCACTTGAAATCATGTATAACTCAACGTAAATTCCATCGGTGAGTCATAATATATATGTTCTCCGCCTCACACGATGTTCATGATGATGATGATGATGATGATGATGATGATGATGATGATGTTTGTGATGATGATGATCTGTATATATATTTATAATACAGCTTCATACATATGTTTATTTATGTACATAACTCACTTATTATTTAGTTTTATCTTTATTTTATTTCACCTATTGTATGTTTTCTTTATATGCACTCACATCTTTTGAAGATGATATCTATCTGTTTACATTTATACGGAAAGAGAAATTTGTTATATAATGGATATCAAAATATAATACTGTGTCCAAAAGGTAAAGTGACATTTGAATTTAAACTCTGTGTGCAAATGTATTTGGGGAAGTGCTCTTATTTTCAGGTGAAAATGAATTTTCCAATTTTTATAATGAATTTCATGCTGCTGATTCGTTGAAGATGGTGCAGAAAGCCTTTGGCGATGAGGCTATGTCGAGAAAAAAGTCCCTTCCGCCGGGTCAAACTTTCAACAAAGAATTTTATTCGAGCGTTATGCGTCGTTGACGTGAAGCTATTCGCCTAAAGAGAACGGAATTGTGGCGAGACAACTCTTGATTTTTGCACCACAACAATGCACCGGCTCGAACTGCATTGATTCTTCGTGACTATTTTCGCAAAAAACTGGACTCATATGGTTTCACAACCACCGTAACCTGATTTGGCACCGTGCGACTTCTGGCTATTCAACAAACTCAAAAGACCGCTTCGGGGACAACGTTTTGAGTCGGTCGAGGAGATCCAAGCCGAATCGAAGAGAGAGCTGAAGGCCATCCCGGAAACTGACTTTAACAACTGTTTCGAAGATTAGGAAATGCGTTGGCATAAATGCATTGTATCCGGGGGGGGGGGGGGGGGGGATTACTTTGAATGCTATGTCACCTTATTTTTTGGACACAGTAGTAAAAATAAAACACAGAGACCCCGTTTCTAATCCGAAAGCATGGACTAGAATAATTTTATGACAATTGAGGTGCAAAATGCTGACCCAGTAAACAGTGACTCGAAACCTTCGAAATGATCTCTAATGCGTCGGTTTCTGCCACCTTTTTCGATGTCTTCTGAAGAGTTTTAAACTCTATCTCAAAGATCCAATGGTTAACTTCTAGATAGCATTTAGGAATTTCGAGAAGCTACCAAAACAGTGGCAGAAATCGACGCATCAGAGATCATTTCGACATCTTTCAAATAGCATTATGAAAGTTCCCAATGTTGGCCGAAAAATTGTTTACTGGGGAACTGTTTACAAATTGTAGTACTTTCTCATCAATTACTTGAAAAAAAAAACCATTTTGCGAAGATAATAAACATGATGCGTGAAATATGAAGAACATATTTCATCCTGGCTGTATTATAAAATAGGTATTATTATAATTATTCGTGAAAGAAGAGTGTAGTAGCTGAAGAAATACGATCCTAGTACAACTTTACAACCGAGTAACTGACTTGACGCGTCGGTAGCTGCAGTGGTAAATCCTTTTATGGCGAACCAGCGTTCTGTACGATGAGATCGCTTGACGAGAGTTCAGATTTTCGAACCTGTCTTCTGCAATCAAGATTGAGTATCAAATATTGTTCATGAAATAACATTATCTCCGTATTTCTCATCTCGGTAAGTTTTGATATATTCATCGAACGTGTTTTCTTTCATGATCTTTTCAACTTCAATTTCATAAAAATATTACTGAACTCATGAATATTTGATTTATAAAAGTTTTTTTTGTTGTCATAGATCAAGGTTGAGATTTAATCTTCTAGGTGATTAAATCACACGTAACGATTGAACGCGATCAAATATTGAATCGCACGAAGAAGAGTATTTACACGTATAGTATGATGGAAAATGTAAAGAGTAAAAAGTGAAATTGATGAAATTGATATCGTTCATCATCCTGATGCCTTACCAACGCACCGAAACTTGAATTGAATTACACGATGGAGGCAAATCTAACCACCAACGAAATCCCATAATTTGATCAGTTTCCAATCCGTTCCGGTGATTTAACGAATGCCTTGAAGGACTGTCTAGCGCTAATGACTTGGTTGATGATAAGCAATCAAAGCAAAAGCGTCGCAGGAGAAGTCTCAGAGAGGTAGAGGCTAAGGCATAGAGAGACCTTTCTCAGAGATTGTCTCGGTTCATCGTGTGTTGCTCTTAGTTGGGACTAGGGAAAATACGTCGAATATGTGGCATTTGAATCTGCGGTTAATCGGCTCGACGAAGGCACTAGTTAATTAACAGCTCACATCCTTCAAAAGGGTAAACGACGAAACGTGCTAATTGGGAACCGATATTGATCTAAATTCTCAGTTAAGGAATAATAAATGAATGATTGATTATTTTGAAATGATGACTACAACTCGGCACCTAAATCAATGAATAAATTAATCGATTATAACGGTGAGATAAAATGTTCTCTCAAACATTCTTGCGTCAATTAACTAACGTACGACGCGTAATAACCAGCGTTTGCTCTCTGGTCAATTTAAATTCATAAAATCTAATGTCCCGCTCTCGTTCTCTCTATTCTCGATTTCTTTTCATTATATCCCTTGTTTCTATTTTAAGATACATATTCTAAGTAGCGTCTCAGTGAATAACCGCGTGTAAATCGACCACTCTAAACTCAAGTGAGAGAAAGAACTACGTACTTTATACATCACTTTATACAACTTGACTCGAAAAGACTTGCAAATAATATACCGGACACGAATGATGTACTTTACAAAGTATATTTTTTCCATACTTTTTGCACTTTTATGCCCTTGTCTTTTTTTTTATTCCTTCTTGGTCTTCTTTCGCTTCTTCTTCTTCTCCTTCTTCTTCGCATATCTCACTAAGTACTTCAACTTTTCAAGTGAGATCAATTAAAATGCCTCCACTCGTTGAAAAGAGAATTCCATCGGTCTTCGTGTGCTGTACTTGCTCTATCTTTCTGGTTTTTTTTTTCATATTATATATATTTATGTATGTAATTGTTTTTCTCGGTAGTAAATACTGATGTCATTCATAACTTTGATGAATTCCGACTTTATATTGAAATATTTTTTCTTTTAGAGTGTTTTAATAAAAAATAATAGGCATCGTAGATGATATTTCATCGAATTTCAACCACAATAATTCGTTATACGCGAAAAAAGCTGTTTTCTTGAATTGTTTTGGAAATGACTAAGAAGATTTTTATCAAATAAATTTGTTTCTTTTCGATATATTTGAGGATTAAATTGTTCAATATTATGTTTCAATATCGCAAATTTAAGTAATATCGTATGGGCGTCACTAGAATTCGCAATACTCGCGGTATTCGAGAATTAACTGACATGAAATGTATAGAGAATTGATGCCAGGCCTGGGGCTGTTCTTTAAATTTGGAAGCATGAAAAATCACTCATTTCGCTCCATTAAGTCTCAGAAGTGAGTTCGTTCGCATCAAGTGGTACTCTTTCGCTCTAGAATTGAAGCGGTTGTGAATTTTCAACATCAAATCTTAGACCATCATTCTGAAACAGTGGAAATTTTATTCGAAAGCTCACTTCTGGGTGGCTAAACAGTGAAATTTCACTCTAAAAATGTTGAAGAATATGGGAGATCATCCGAGGTCTTTTGAAAGTTAAATACAAGGGGAAAGAATTCTCAACTGATACTGACAATGAGATTCAAAGACACCTTTTAATCGTTATATGAATATGTCACATCCACGTTAAAGATTCTTTCTTCTCTATGTAGATGCAATGTTACATTTATATAACAGATGTCATGTGATCTGTTGTATTTTCAAATGTAGAATTCAAAATCCCGATCTCATTGAATTCATCATTCTTGTAACAAAAATTGTAATTTGTTACACGAAGAAAATGTTACAAATGATTATAAAAAACATCGTAACAACGTACCATACCGCTTTGAGATGAGAATGAACATGAAGTTAGTTATAAAATACCATGATCATGTTTTTCACTGCTAAGATTTTCATAATAAAAAATTTAACTGAGGTCGTACAATTTCGTCTCATGTGCTAATCTGTTCTCTCGTTGGTATATGTTCCAACACTGTGAATTGTGAATATAATATTCTCTCCGTGTAGGTGGAAATATCCTTCGAAGCTTGTTATATCAATTCAAATTCCTTGAAAAAAAAATTTCTTTGTGGATTTACAAAAAAATTTTGGTAATTTTTTACACGGATATTTTTTTTTTAATTCCTCAACAAACTTTGTGAACAAACAAACATTTTTGTCAGTTGACCAAAGCTTTTGGTTTTCTCCAAATTTGGTTGAGGAATCCAACAGAGGAAATGTTTTCGTACAAACCTTCCAAACTGTTTTTGTAAATCCAGAAAGAAATTTTTTACAGGATATAAAAATAAGTGAAAATCATTGTGTTGATGAGATTTTTCATTTAAATGTATAGGATTTTTCCGAATATTCATGGGAAATTTCCTATCCACACTGAGAACCCAATTTCTTAGATTGGAAGAAAATTTCTTTGCCCTCATTCTGGTAAATCTTGTTTTCAATGGAAAAAATAATTCATTTCAATGAAAAAATTTTTGATTGAATTGAAATAATTTTTTTCAAATTTAAGAAGGAGTATATTTTTGTTCCAATTTGAAAATTCTTTGTTTCAGTTTGATGAAAACTTTTTCCTTTCAACTGAATTTTCTTTGATTCGACAAAATGTTTATTGGAATGAGGACAAAGAAAAATTTCTTCCAATCTAAAAAATTGGGCTCTCAGTGCATGTATGTGAAGTTTTCCATAGAATGTTTTTTTACAATGCAAGTAAGCAAAGCCCGGTTAAAATTCTCAGTCTTCTCCCTCTCTCTCAATCCACACCTGACTAATGCACGATTTGAATCTGCATAAATAACATAACTCGAATTGCTCTCTAAAATTGTTAGAGTGGTATTTCACTCTTTAGCCAGCCAAAAGCGAGCCCGTCGAAATTTCGAGTGAAATTTTCACTCTTTTAGAATGATAATCTAAGGTTTGAGGTTATAAACTCACAGCCACTCTAATTCCAGAGTGAATTTTTCAGTCTAAAAGAGTGGGAGTTCACTCGAAACGAGTAAAAATCCCGTTCGAAGCTGACTGGCTCGCTTCTGAGACTTTCCTAGTAGAAATCAACACCGGATCAACGTTGTTCCGAGGGATCCAAGCTCGAAACAACGTTGATTCGGTGTTAATTTCTGGTAGGGTTAGTGGAGTGAAACGAGTGATTTTTCACTCTTCCAGATTTAGAGAGTGTGGCATTCAATTTCATATGAAGAAAAATTAAAGGAAGACTTGAGTTATTTGTACAAACAATTTCTGTTTCAATAATGAATGCTGTTTAAGATAATGAAAATGTTTCTGGTTCATGTAACCACATAATCTTGATTTCGACGAATAAGCAGAATAACATATTTTATTTTTATTCATCTCTGTTACAGCAAAAATGCGTGAAAGCGCGTGCTTTGTACGACAACATAGCCGAGGCACCAGATGAATTAGCTTTTCGTAAAGGGGATGTGTTAACGGTACTGGAACAAAACACTGCGGGTCTCGAAGGGTGGTGGTTATGTGCTCTTCGTGGTAGACAGGTAAGAGTTTCATTCATCGTAAATAAGAAATATTAAGTTTCAAGGAGTATTGATCGAAAATACAGCTCCGCGCATATGGAAAAAAGAAAATTGTAAGAATCAACAACGGAACGCTTCGGATCTTGATCAAAAATTTTTAAATGTATCCAGCAGAAAGTGCTCTGATGTATGTGATCCCCAAATTCGGCTGAGGACTCGGATTCCTGCCAGATAGGAACGCCAGTAGTCCCGAGTGGTTCCGGGCGAGAATTCAAGTGTCCGTGCGAATTTGGCAATAACAGAACTTTTGTTTTTATACCTGAAGGGGACAATGCTGTACGCACCGCCACACAGTGGGGAATTTTTATGCATTTATGGACAAAATTCTGTCTATAAATCAATTCTCATCCTATGTCAGTCAATTTCGTTCTCAAGTATTCGGAAAGAGGTCTCCTCTCACGTCTCACTGTTGCATCTTTGTTTGCAACAATCCGATATTTATATGATTCTACAAAAACCCGATGAATCTTCAACAGAAAACATCGATAATGTCAAACGTTGCTTGTCACTGGTGAAAATTTTTGGTTTTCTAATATTCGTTGGAGCTATATAAGATTTCCACGGTTTTCTTGAATCAATAAATTCTTCATCTTTGAATGGATTATGTGACTTCAAACGGATTTTCATAGTACTCTTGTGCTTGTTCAACTCAAGTATTGAACTCTTATGTGGAGAAATGTGTTTCACAACGTAAAAGAGAAGAAAAACGTTTCTTCTTGGAAAACTAGTGATCCACTGATTCACCAAGTCTTCTTTCGCAATTTTGATTGAAATTTTTCTCAGATTAAGGTGAAGGATTATAAAATTGCCGAAGCGATACGTTGAAGTGGAACTCTTTCTGAGTATTTTTCAAAGTGAATTCATCAGCATATGATTAAAATTGAGTTGTCGGCAGATTTTTGTCCGCAAATATACAGAAATTCTCCACTGTGCGCCAGGGTGCTAAATTGCGCCCGATTCGTAGGACTCGCTGAATACACAGAGAGAGAAACACATCCATTACTTTTTCATGTTAAATGCAATGTTTTTTACTGGGCTTCATATCAACGCTGGACCATATTTGAATTTTCATGAAGATTTACGTTTACACATAGTGAAATATTTATTTCGAGGGATTATGTGTACATTTTTCAAATCACACGGTAGAAATTCCTGTCATTAAAATAAAAAAATTCCTGAATTTTTACGAAAATTTTTTATTTGGTGAATGTTGTACTGACAATCAAGCTCAGCTTTGAGCCGAATGGGCCAATTTATCCAAATCGAGCCCCGAATTCAACTGCCCCTGTGAACAAATTTTCAAAATTATATATAATTCGTGTATAATTCAATACAGCTTATGTATAAATTGGGATCTAAGGGCGAGAGTTTGTCTGGAACCAAATTGGGGTTGTCCGGGGCAAGATAGGACTCAGATGGTCGGATTATCAGAAAAGAGAAATTCTAGTTGGGTTACTGTGCACTTTTCTAGAATTAGATGAAAGTCCCACAATTTTCCTGGTGAATTCCAATCTGGCCCGCGGACAGTGACCTACTATAGTGATTTGAACTGTATTTTCCTCTCCTTGTGATCGGGGAAAATTCTCACACTCACTTAAACCTCTTCCCGCATTACTTCACGAAGAAGAAAAATCATGGAGTGATCGCTAGAAAAGATAGTAAACTGGTGACAACTACGAATTTCTGTACACAGTCGCTAACAGAAATTCGTGGTTTTCACGAGTTTACTATCTTTTCCAGTGATTTTTTTTCTCCGTGTTCAAGAGGGTACCTTCTCCATGCTTCCCTCGCAACGTCCAAAGTGCCAGAATTATCCCCCTAGGTACCTCATCTTCATGATTACCTTCTGAGCCCTCCTGAAAACAGGGCATGTTTTTATATCGCTCTCTGCGGTTTCCTGCTGTAGGAAGCACTAAACAGGTTGCTGACGCCTCGTGTGGGAGTGTCGGTCTTCGCCGTATTTGAAGCATGCTTTAGAGTGGACCATTTCCAGTTGCCGTATATGTCCGTACCCAAGCTATCAATAGCAACATCCGGGTACAACGATTCATTTTCTTAGCCAAGCGCTAATGACCTCGCCAAGAACCTCCATATCCTCAGCAATCTGACCTCCTCGTATTGAAGTAAATCGAGTATGACCACTTGCAGCCCTTTTGCGTTTGTCCCCGTTATGGTCACCTTATGCATAATTGTTCCCCAGAACCAAGGACTCCGGTGTTTCTCGCACTTCGTCAGTGATAATGAAAAAATCCAGGTTTCTAACTCCGATCACCACAAGATTTTAGAGAAAATGTACTTCCCGTTGGATAACTTTCCCTCTTCGCTGTTAGTTTGATGCAAATAATTCAAGCCCTGGTCAGCACCAAATGACTCTTCCTATTGAAAGAGTGTGATAAGCGTTCATAGAATATATACAGCCGTTAAATGCTTCACGTTTCATAAACGTTGTAGAGAACTTCAATCAAGAATTGGCGATATTTGTGAAACGTCATTTGCAAGATAGACTCAGGATATTTTTACTTTGAAATTCAGTAAATTATTGCATTTATGACACTTTAACAGCGCTCAATGAAGTAAAGTGAGTTGTGAAATTTAATAGTTGGTTAGCAGTTGGTTTCAGTGCCTAAAAACCACAGTACATGAAATGCACAAGATATCTTACACAGCGAAAAATTTTATGTCACAGAAGGTCCACTCAGAGTTTGTGTTGAAAACAAAATATCAAATTCTTTATTTCACATATTTTCAGTGTAAATTTAACAGTTTTGTGCTGATATTTAACATAAATTGCGAGTGGATCTCCTGGGACATACAGGTGTGTGAAAAATACACAAAATTTTGCGCTGTGTATGATTAATTTAAGGTTAAAATTTAATTGTCATCAAATGAACGTAACACAAAAATACGCCTGAAACTTGATTTATTGTTCATTCGATATATTGAATTAGAAAAAAATTAAATATCTGATAATATAACGTATCAAATTACCCAGAACAAAATATTCTATTGAATCCTATTACGAATGGTGAAATTTCTTATTGAATCTCATCTAAATCTATTCATTTTCCCATTCGTCAATGAGATTTTATGAATTTCTTGTAACAGGGTAGCTTGAAAAGACGACCATGATTTTTCATTTCCCCAACCACGTTCAATGCACGCTTTTGGGGCTCTCCCAATGCCCCGCTTCAGACCACCAATTTGCACTTTTGAAGCTTTTCATGCACGGTCAATCTACTTCTCACCAACTTTCCAATCATTTTTCCATCACTTCCGTGACCCGCTTAATTTCACGCTATTTTTTACCAGTGAGGATACATCTTTGCGGATTCTACTCAAGATACCGGCAGATATGACTAGGGGTTAATTTCGCCTATTGAGGTCACACTTTCAAATACTTGAGTAACAATCATGTCTCGGTAGCGCTGCCTCTCCCCAACTCCAGATGACAGCACATATTCGGATTCACGATATACATTCCAAGCTACAGCCACAAAAACGCAAGCCTCAAACTTTCCCCAGTTATTCACATGTTCAGATTTGGTTATATAACTGCACCAATACAAATTTTATTGAAAGTACAGGGGGCGGAGATTTCTTCATCGCTTTTCCATTGCATCAAAGGTGACTCCCGCTCATTTCCACGGCTCTCATTTTTCCTTGAATTCTCTACCTCCATTTCACCGGAGTCCTGGATGGAGGATCGATCACGGTAAAAAGTTCGGCTGAATATGGTTGCATCTTACCGAAAAACGTAACTGACATTCAGTCTTTTCCATTGTGCCGGCATTTCTTTTTGGCGCTGAATTTCATTAAAACAGGGTTAGTTTTGATTGCATCTTCAAATCAGTCAATTTTCAGGATGAAAGTAAGTTTTACTTTTTACCGTGTACCGTATTTTACCACCCTCGTTGGTAAATCCTATCAAACATCTTTTTCCGTGTGTGATATAATAAATAGAATTAACTTATTGAATTCACAGTTAAAAACTTCAAAGCTTATAATTGTTATACCATTCAGAAAAATTTACAATTTACAAAAACTCAACTTTTCATTGTCTTTTGTAGGAAATGTTTTTCTTCGTGATGTAGTATTTTAAATTTCCATTCTTGTTTGTTCATCCTCCATCTGTTGCCATGTTGCCGATGCAGTATTTTAAAGCCTCCTAATTAACTACTCGTTCCAATGCAATGAGATTCCATTCATCTTCTCCCTTCGCTATAATCTCTAATATATTGTTGACCCACAAGCAAATATGATGCATTAGACAGCTTGAAGAAGACTCTCCACTCAAAGTTTTCTCTTCTATAAATTATCTGATGGCAACGTTAATGATGTTTATCATTTTTTCACCTATATACTAACAGAATATGAAAGAGAAAATGTTACCACTTATTCTCTCAATTTTGAAGAAAATTTTAGGGATACATTTTTGTTTGGAATTTTTTTGTAACGAATAGATGAAATAGGGTAACCATTTCGTAAATAGTTCTATAAATAAATTCACATCTTATGAGCGGTTCAAATGTTTCTTACCAGTGCCATTATAACTCATTCCATAAAACATATAAATATAAGCTTTCTGGTGCAGTGACATGCGTGCACGAAGAATTGACACCATCGACATTCATCACTGCCCACAGAGTTCCTTTGATCTTCAACATTCACCGCTGAGAAGAGTCGAGATTACTCTCAATATTCCCTTTCTGGCAACGTCTCATTGGCTAATTTATACAGAAATGAGACAAACCTTATGATGTGCTTCTATTAAATAAATCCCTTTGATTTTGATCTTTTAGGTTATCACCCCAATGAAAAATGTGTACACATTCATACAAGAGCGGTACTTTTTTATACATCGATCTGAAAAAGTTTTGATAAATCTGAATATTCGATTGATAAATCATATACAAATTTTATATCTTTTTCATATTTTTTCTCCCGTAGAGAAAAGAACAAAAAAAAATGAGACGATAAGGCATTGAAGAAAAAATTTCTTACTAAAAAATAGAGTAGGCAAAAACATGGAGGTGTGAATTCTCACAGAAGTATTGATGTGCCAGAATCATAAAATGACATATATTCTGTAACGTTCTGTCCTAAAGGGAGATTCTTATTACCTCTCGACGAGAAGTGCTTTTCATAAGAGCCAAGAATCTTGTTGGCTTTGAGAATGACAACTATTCTATTCTATTCCATGGTAGAATAAAATTCACGAGAAAAATTGAATTTTATCTCGAATAAAATTTTAAGTACTTCATTGTGTGATGCTTCAAGTGAATGGCGAATGACCGATTTCTATCAGCTTGAGAAAAACGTTGAAAGGAAAGCAATTTTCCTTGAATTATAATATAATGTCGTAATTTCATTTCTTATTGGCCTAAAAAGGATTTATTTCGGATTTGTCGAGCAGAAGTCTCGCAAAAGTAACTGATGTTTTTTCTAAACTCTATTTGTTAGGATACAATGAACCAAAATTAGTATTGAATCGTTATCGATTACTACTTGTAACCTTCAAACCGTCAAACTTGAAACATATGTGATCTCAGAGACTAATTGTGTATTGTGTGTATAATTATTATGCAAGTACACATTCATTATGTGAACAGACGAGCGAATGAATATATTCACAATACGGGAACAGAAAGCATAACTTCATTGTAATATATTAAGTATCAATAGTTCTTCGATCTCGAACATATATCTAGAATGTCTCAAGTATATATTGTGAATGTGGGTGTTCAGATCGATTCAACATCTGTGAAAGACATTCATAATAATACATGTGGGTATGTAATATGTCTTACGGCAACGTTGGTTGGATTTGAATTATCGGAAATCTTATGGAAATTAATATTTCTTGTCGGTTGAAGGAAGTACTTTGTAATTCTCAACAATAATAAATTCATGAATTTATCATATCCTTAACTTGAGAAATGGAATTTCGTCAGTCGATTTGTTGGATGCTCAATAACTGCTAATTATTAGAAAATATATTCAGCAAAGAATATTATGTGCGAATTTATTTTTACAAATGAATGTTTTGATTTATCATATAAACAAATCAAATGAGCAGATTATTTATCATTAAATGATCACTGGGCCAAAAACTCTCTCTTCGTGTAGAAATGAAGTAAAATGAAGAAATATCCTTCGCTGTTTTTATTCAATATTCCCTCGTTTGGATTTTGACTAATTAATGTGTAGTGAAATTGTTATTACGTTTGTTTCAATACTCGTCGCTGGTGGATCGATTTCCCGTGCCAACTATTCTCAACAGAGAGATGCTTCAGACCGTACTACACAGGTATTACATAATTTTTTGGAGTTGGTCTGGTTCGCGAGGTCCAATTAAAGAGTCTCTCTGGCGCCTCTTTTTCTCTTACCATTTGTAAAGAGTATAAACACAGGGCTACGTTGCGGAGAACAAAGAGACAAAGATTGCTCTGACAAATGTCAATTTGTTTTAGGAAAGATCAAGTCTGAATTAACGAGAGTGGCGCGGATCTTATTACGTAGTTAGTTATACCTATGTCTTTCAGATCTCGAGATATTATTATATTATGACTGTTCAAATTAAATACAAGAATTGAAGATTAATTAATTTCTTGAACTCAATATTTGAAATGTGTTCTACTGTGGTTAATAATTTGAATATGATCGTTTCAAGACACTCGAATGAACGTTGAAACCCTTTCAGTATGATTACCTTTGGAATCGAAAAAATTAGCAGGAACATTTTTCACCCATGGATTACTTCAAATGGGATTTTATTCGAACAATTGATTTCAAAGTGGGATCATATAGTATCGATTCGATAGAATGGCACGTGCCACGTGGGTGGATAACTATATCCAGTTGATCAGCCATATTCAACGTTGAATTGACTATTAAAATATTGTTTGGACTTGAACGTTGTTCTCGTTGCATAAAAGCTTGAATCGATTCATCTTAACGCATCAGCCAGATTGATGACAGATGTGGTCGATTCATGTGTACCGGGTGTGCAAACAGTGAAGAAAAATACACAATGTGAAAAGAGTATTGTAAAAGGGAAAAGATCGAAAGGTTTCCGGCCCCTTCAATGGTATTCTAATGAAGAAAGAGGGTCCGGGGACTCGCTTTCATTATCCGTTGTCATAATTTTCCTTCTTCAATTTTACATCGCTCGAGTGCTGTATCAAGGACATTTATTAGTTCTAGCTTATACCAATAATAGCATTAAACTTCACTTTCTTGCTCTTTGTTTCAGCAGGATAGTCATTAAACGGATGAGGATATGTTTAGGATGAGCACATATACATTTTAAAGCAAACTCACCTTCTGAAATTTCTCTGCTCCTTCAGATTTTGATTATCCCCTTTCAGTTATTCAGCAATAATGGTATACGAATAATACACATTCGTAGTAAAGATACACTTACATTGTTTTCATATGTATGATAAAAAAACATCAGATTAGAAAATACTTTCTATTCATTGTAAGAACCAACCGATTTCAAATCGAACAATGTATTCACTCTCGTTAAATGTTTTTGAATTTCGAATTTAAACCGAGTTTCAATCGAAGTTTGATTCCTACCACTTCGTGTTATCGAAATAAAGGTTTGGAATTCAAAATGAGGACATTTATAACTGATACTTTCAAATTGTACAACAAAATTTGAAGCTTCAACAGTGTTTTAATCGAACGAAGATCACAAAATGAAGAATGAAATGATTTTCAAGGATTTGACAGGATCTTGATGGATCGAAAGTGAAAGGGTTGGTTTGAATATCATCGATTGATAAATCCTTGCGAAAGGTACCTTAGATCCCAAATCTCTCCCTCTAGATTTTTCAAATATGGATGAACGAGATAGAAAATAATGAACAGCTGCATCTTCTTTGATATTCCACAAAGTTATATTTTGGAGGAAGTTGATATTCCGACTAATTAAAATTGATTTTCTTTATTAACCGCACGGAGAAAAAATGGTTTGCTACTATAGCGCCTACAGAGAAGTTTGTTGTCCTTGCGAAAATATTCACTCCAGCAGCTAAGACGTTAGTTCTGTTAATAAATCTGTTTATTACAGCAAAAATATCTAGTTGTGTCAAACATTTTTCTTGCTCTTCCAGCTAATTTTTTTCGTAGGCGCTATAGTAACAGACCTGCTTGTTATGCCAGCAATACTTTTTTCTCCGTGCGGTGAGAAAATTGGGAGGAGAGATTTAATGGACAACAAATTTCTTTGTAGGCGCTATAGTAATGCTTTCTTGCAATAGTTGCATTATTTGTGTGTTCAAATCGAAGAAATATTCCATCTTTGCATATGGTATGTTTTGTTCTTGAACCAACTCTCAATTCAATTACGCGTTAAAGAAACTCACTTATGCGGGAAAATTCTTTACTACACTGGTTACAACTTAATCCTTCTCTGGATAGGAAAAAGTGTAGTAAATAAATTTTTCTCTCGGAGTCGACATTATTTGCTACCACAGCTAAAAAATCCCTGCCATAGCTAATACACTGACAGAAAAATGAATTGGTTGGAATATTTGTGGTCACAATAACTTGAAATCTGGTTCGATGAACCAGGAAATGTGATTGTGATATCCACAAAAAGTGGTTGAAGCGAAAATTAACTATATTTTCTAGGTTAGAAAAACCAGATGTTTTTCTTCGTGCGATAACCAGAATATGTAATTAATTTTGGGTTCAACCACGAATTTTCCAACCAGGACGTTTTTCTGTCAGTGTAAGATTGCTGTCACAGTGAATTTTGGTTTTTCCGTGCGAGAATTCATTATGAAGAGAAATTTTTCACGGTACGAGAAAAATTCAGTTTCTTTTCAATAATAATAATGTGTACAACGATGAATTCTCGCCTCCGTATATCGTAATATCATTTGCCATTGTCATAAATGTTAATGGAATAATTCAACCACCCTCAACGTACTATTTCAATCTTTTGAATTCATTCATTCGTTTGTTATACTGTACTTGGTAATGTTTAGAAATTGGAATAAAGCTACAAAATGAATGTGGAAAACCAAAACACGAACGTACGCGTGACTTGGTTTCACATCAGTGACTCGCAGGTTGTCGCGCATTACTGCAACTACGTTGGTATGCATTTTGTAAATTGAAGGGTGGGAACGGGGAATGCACTCTGTTGCTGATGCTGTTGCGTACACTGTTTTGCACGTGCTTCCATGTACAAATATAATTGGGAATGTATACACTTTCGCGTACATGAAAATCTACATACTGCGCAATACCCGCCATATATGGACTCATTTTATATGAATCGCTTGCGGAGTGTTATTGAAGAGCATATCTTATAATATTAAAATGTGATTCATCGGTTCGAATTGAGGTAAAAATGATTATCTTTCACAATTGTTGGAGGGATTTTCATAGAAGAAAACGGTTTTCATTACATTCTCTGGTGCTCTCTAAAACAATCAGTGGAATTCCACTGTATGACAGTGATAAGTATACCACTGCGAATCAGTGAATATTCATTGATTTTAATAGTGAAATGTGACTAATTGTGATCAGTGAAAATAACATCCAACTGAGGAATCAGTGACCATCCACTGATTATGCAATGGAATGCAACTGATTGAAATTAGTGGTATACTTATAACTGCGGAATCAGTGAGATTCCACTGATTCAGATTTAGAAAGTGGTGAAATAGTACTTCGAAAAAATGAATATCTGTTGAATTGCTCGTTAATGAACGTCTTCTACTTTATTTTTCTACATTGAATACAATTCTTCATGGAATTCCTTCGAAATAATGAATAGTTCAAGTTCAAGTGATCCCAATTGAGGACGTATGCATGCGAATCAAGCACTGAAAAAAAATAGAGGAGCCAGCCTCGCGGTGGGGTTGAATACAACGAACAGGATTGTCAGTTGTGACCTCTCCGGATTTCGGGAGAATTTATTCGAGGTCGCAACCCTGACAGCGAACCTTGCCACGTGGTTGAGTCAATATCGATATCGATTGGAATGATCGAACAGGAATTCACTTTCATCCATACTCAGTCAAGGGTGGCCCCCGGTCGATTTTTTCCCTAAAAAAAAAAGTACTAGATCGTTTCAACCGTTCTACATCATTAATATTCAATTAATTATAATTCAGAATAAATCAAAGAAGCCGGCTCTGGTTTCAAAATAATTCTACACGACTTACATTTGTTATAATATAAAAAAACTAAATGGAGGTTTTTCATTGGCTATAATGGCGGATTTTCGTTCCAATTAATTATAATGATTTGGTTAAATAACAAACAGACCAGACCCGGATTGTGTGATTAATTCTGAATCTTTTGATCCCAAGTTTGCTGTAATTAATCGAATTTCAATGACGAAAAACAGTTAAAACGATCTAGTAGTTTTCTGGTGGAAAAATTGACCAGAGCACTCCCTTAACTCCGGTTTGCCGTAATCAATCTCGCCACGGGGTTGGCTCCAGTATTTTCTTTTCAGTATACAACATTGTCGAAATAATCCAAAAAGTTTGTAGAATTCAAGAAGCATGATATTGTCTTACATTTTCATTGTTACTACACTTTAATTTCCATCCTCACCCACTTTCAAACTCGCATTAACAGTTTCTCAGTTTGTACTTGATTCTGTTTATCTAGATATCTCATTCTCTCTTTGAATAGAATTCTCTACAAAATATAATACGTATTCCATTACCTACAAGACGTTTGCATTGTATCTCATTCCTTTGGATTCCTGCCAGGAAAAACTATTTTCTTCTTATTTTATTCATTTCTTTTTTATTTTACTTACGTCCAATAAAGGGATTTCGAATATTGAATGCGTTTCTCTTTGTCCATTCAGTCTCTTTTTTAATTTTAACAAGAGTTTTTATGTCTTGTCTCTCTCATAAAAATATCTCGAAGTATGTTAGAATATAAAAAATTCTCATCCGTGTTTACCTGACGTAGTACTTTCGGTTTTTTTCTTTTATTCTTTTCTTCATTTTGACTTCAGAGAGAATGTTTTATTGTTAAGCGTATGGGCTGAGACGGAAAAAAGTACTTTTATTTTATTGTCGAGGAGACACCAAAATGAGAATAATTCTAGCCAGAACATTATTTTTCAAAAGAGTCTCTCGTTCAAGTTGAATTCTCTATGGGAATGTAAATATATAATTCTGTAAAACCTATGTCTGATGTCTTTTTATTCATGAAATAACATGAGAAAAGAATATGTATTTACGATTGGCGTGATTTCATTGCATCTGCTGAATTGTTGAAAATGAATACGCGGAGAATCTCAAGGAAATTCAAAGGTTTTGTTTTTTTTATATCCAAAGTTCTTTCTAAGTAAAATTGAATTTCTTGAAGTGTCAACCAAGGAGTTTCAATTCTCAATGAAGATCAGCATATTTTATGTACATCGTAACCTAAATTCAATGAAGAACTTGAGTTATGAATTTTGAAAAGTTTCCTTGAGAATTTTCACGCTATCTTCCGCAGAATTACCAAATAAATCATCTTCTTTTCGAAAATCATTCTACTGCGAGACTAGATTTACATTTCTTTGAGTGGCCTTCATCTCATTCTTGATATTTCTGTATCGAAATCCTCTTTTCAACCGCATTGATTTGCCGTGATGAAAATATAAGCTCGTAGCAAGCGCACTCGAAGCTGATAAGAAACATAAAAAGGTCCCAATCTTCTCTTGACAAAGCGTATAATAATTGCTTGTTGTAGAGTATTAAAATTATATGTTATCAACACGCTTTACAAAAGTTCAATACCGTTTTAGAAAGAGTACTGTTACGTTCCATAGAAAGTTAGGCGAATCATTTCATGCAGACTTTGAGTATCAGTTTTAAACTGTCAGGAATTATAGCATCCCATGGCTAAATAGGTCAGACACTGGATTGCAATGATGAAAATCATGGGTTCGAAGCTCGCCGAGTGGTTACAATTTTTATCCTCTTATAATATTGTTCATAGTCTTCATAGAGCGTTGATTTTTATACGCTTCCCTTGTTCCAAACTTCGATTCCTTTTACTCTTTGTTTACTGTTCATGAACGTTTCTGTTACGCTCTACCATACTTTTCGTCTGCGTTTTATTTCAGTTTCCATTTTCTCAGGGTGGTCATAAAAAAAATGATATTGTATATCAGACTTTTAAAAGAAAAAAAAATATTACTCTTGTGTCTTTCGTTAAACACAGTTTAATCACGATATCGTTAAATTAGAGTATTTCAAGAGCAGATACAGTGATTGCATGATTAAATCAAGTGGAAAGTACAGAAGGACGCAGCTCTAGTCGTAATAGTTATTGATTGATTATAAAACTGAGATTTCAATCTTATAAATGGAAATAGATATACAATATAGTTTATGTGAGAAGTAAACCAAGAAAGTTCAATAACACTTCTACTCGAAAGAAAAGTTTTTTATGTCGATAATTTACATTTCCATTACTTGAGATACCAGGAAGGGGTACATGAAGAATATATATTTCCATATAAATGAGTGATTTATTTGTCATTTCAGAATTTCGATTCATTGAGGTGAGAAAATAAAATAAAAATAAGAAATCAAATATTCTATAATCTTCACCGTACATGATCGAATATCGCGAGTATGCTGTGAATATACCATGTACACCTAAAGCAGTCTCATTTGAATATTCCATGAAGCTTCTGTATACATTCGTGACATTGTATTCACATTTCTAATATGCATTCGACCGTCCTGTGCTGCATGAGAAACTGCATAAAAATGTTCTTAGAGAAGCACCCTGTGCATGATATATGAATACTCTCAATATTGAAATATCTCCATGTTTGCGTTTCAACTTCATAGAAAATTGAATAATTTTTAATGTAATGGATAAGTTCTTATAACCTTCGATATTCGAAGAACCGAGCTGGTTGTTGGTCGTGCGAGGAGAGATGAGTTTTTGTAACCAAAGAAGCTAAAGAAGCGCGAAGTCTATTTTGGGTCTCGATCGCACGGAATTAGAAAGAATTATAGCGTCTGTAAAAGCTATCCACCACTAGAGCTGCTTTTTCAGCGCTTGATGATCGTGTACACGCACATTTGAACAATTTCGAGAACTTTTGCTTGCCTTTCCACTCGAGTCCGTTCAAGAACTATTGCCGGAATACTTCTACATAACGATAATAGTCTTGGAGTACGGTATTCGTTATAAATCACGTTTTTATCTTCAACTCTGTTGTGTTAGATTCATGTTACTTTAATCAATATTTAGTTTAGAAATGAATAGAGATGTCTAAAATTTCAGTGCACCTATACTTGAATGAACAATCAAGTCCGGTACGAAAATGAGCTTTTGCCAATATAGCGATTGTTATATTATTTTAGCACTTATTAAGGGAAGGTTCTCATCCAGCGATCCCAAAATAAGGTGATTTTCTCGAATTTTGTTTTCATGTAAGGAAGTAAATAAAGAACTCGGGGGTTTTCACACTTGTTGATTGAGTCTTTCAGTACATAAAAAAATTTTTTTCAGTAAAGGATAATGCCATGGGAATTGTTGATACGTGTTGAAACATAACCACCTAAAAAAACAGTGATCAATCGGGTGCCACTGTCGCACTCACAAAAATCATCAGAGATCAAAAATCAAAAAAATTTTATGGAATATATTATATTTGTTGGAGGTTGTACCAATAAAACCAATGAAAAGTTCAAAATTAAAAAAATGACGGACACGCAAACTTTTGGTAGCGTTTTTCACCTTTTTTTCGCTCTTTAAAGTGTTATAAAAAGAAAAAGAAAGGCAAATGTCATCTCCATTTAAGTTTATCCTCCAATAAATTCAATCAGCTTCAAAAAAAGAGCGATCCCTTCAGGAGCTAAACTTGAAGAAGATGGTTTTGAGAAAAACGTCTTTAAAGTTTCGGGATAAAAATCCTTTACCTTGAGAAAATTTGTGTCATATACTTTAAGAACCATTTAATGAACCATTCCAAATAACTCGAGTTCTCAATTTCCTTCCTTCTTACGGAAAAAATTCGAGAAAAACACCTTGTTCCGGAATTCGCTTGATGAGAACCCCCCCTTAAAATAAAATACTACATCAGTTAGGGAAGACAAAATCTACTGTGTATACAAAACTTCATTTTTGGGTTCTACCATTGTTCTGAAAATTGTTCCTAGTAACAGAAATAATACCGAGACTTAATAAAAACCCATTCACGTATTCAAAATTTCCTCTATTGAATTTATCACACGTGTAAAAAATCTCTTTCATAATTCTATTATCCCACTTCCAATTTCTAAGCGTAGGAACGTTAACCCTATGCTCGAATACTAATGAAGCCTCGTCAGTCTAGAGCAGATTATTCTACCTTCCATGACGAAACAATGGTACTTTATCATCTGTCCAGAAAGCCTCTCGATTTTCCACGTATACGGAGCTTATCATGCACCGAAACGATAACGATAGCAATAACAATAATGATTTCTGGAATTCAGGTCAGCATTGGTAAATTAATACTCTAATGACGGTGTTTCTACGAATTTATCGGAAACACAAAATTATCTTCTTCCGTGAACTTCTCTAACGCAGAAAAAAAAATAAAAACTGCCGCTAATACAGACCAGTCATCTCAACAAGTTATGATACTTTTCATTCATCTAATACCGCTAAATTTTACGGTCAAGTTGCAGTTTTATGGAAGAAAAGAACTGTGTTATAAAATCATTCAAGAGAAGAAACTCGTTAAATTTTTGCCACATATTGTGAGAATTGGTCAAAAATTGCTTACCGACTGACTGCACAGGAAAAAAAAAAATAGTTAACTCAATCCCAAAGAACCGCGAACCGACATGAGATTGAGACAGTCACGTATTCATTAGAGTCAATTACATTTCGTTACGGTGAATGAAATTTCATTGATTATCTGACCATACCTGACAACATATCTGATTAATACGCAACTTATTTCAAATAAATTGAACACCAAAACGTTCCCAGAATATTATTTTTCCCATTTTATCAGAATGTGTGGAATGATGAATTCTACAGCTTCAATTGACAGTAATTATCATTTTTAACCACAATTGTACAATTCGCTAACTGCGATAAATTAAAGTCCTCCGATAATCGCTCGTATCCCACGTTTAGTTGAGCAACGTTGCATTTTCATCGCATGTGTTTTATAGTCCGTTATCGTTGAGTGAAATTTTTAATTTTCAGGGTATATGTCCCGGGAATCGATTAAGACTGTTAGTCGGTCAATATGATACGGGAGGTTGCCTAGTCGGGAGCAGAGCTGACTTGACCATTTCCGAAGATGGCATCCAAAGGCATGGAAAACGACGCAGTTGGCACGTTCAACCGAACAGGGTGAGTTTTCAAAATACAATACAAATATAATCGATGATTGATGATGTTGGATTCAAAGACCATTTGATGTCCGCTTCATGGGCAGTTTACCTTGAAAAGAATATTTTTAATTTCTTCTTTAGAAAATCTTCTTCATTTCTACATAAGTTCTTGGTTTGTCTCTTTTTTTCTTTTTTTTTTAAACGCAGTAGGGTGAAAAGAAACCAGGAAAGTGTAAGTAAAACTTGTTCGCATTGAGACAAAACAAAGAGAAGCTAGGCAAACATTTTTGACGATCCTCAGACTCATTTCAGCGCGAAACTAATAAAGCCATAAAGCTAGCAGCAGATTGTTGTAACTTTTGATTTCATTCCAGAAATCGATTGAATAGAGTGTCCCTACCTTTTTCAGATGCTCTGATCCTCAATAAACATTTTGTGTAAAAAGTTATAACAATCGGCTGCTAGCTTTACGGCTGCCAGTTTCAGCTTCATAAATTAATAACGCTAAGAACAATTTCTACAAGTGTTCTGATGGGTCTTGTATCTCAATTTTTGAATTTCTACTATTTGAATTGAATTGGACAAAATGTGATTTCTCAGGGAAGTTGAAAGATTAAATATATTCAGAACTGAATATTATGTCAGACATACATTTACAGTTACAGCTGGACGTTTATTTTGTGAATATTGTCGACCTACAGTGATAAAATTTAATGATCGAAATGAAGATTTTATGAGTTGATTTTAAATCAATTCATGTTTGAAGGACGGTTAATAAACATTCAAACAGTTTGAATATTGTAAATGAGTAGAGACTATTTAACTAACCGTGACTAATAGAATCACCAAAATCATCAATCAACTTCAAAATTATGGCTTGCTAATTTATGACTTCAGCATATTTTATCATGCTACTTATAAAATCCTCCCCATATTTTTTGACTCTTCAAGACATTACAGGAAAAAAATACCATTACGAAATAATAATTTTCCCTTGTTATAATTTCTAACTCCTTCAAATGGATCATCTATTACCATTCACTACTATTCCAATAAAATCATAGAGATAAATACAAGACTATCAACTTGTTACAGTAATTTATATGATTCTTTCTCCACAGTTTACTGTCTTTGAAATTCATTTATTATTCTACATCATATGTCTAATAAAATCTATAATTTATAAAGTATTTCATATTTTCTGCCGATACTGCCGCACGTCGATGAACATAAACTCAAAGTTTAAGTTGCAATTATCACTTTATATACTTCAATATTCCCTGCCGTGAATGAGTTTTGAAAGTGCAAGGAGAAACGTACTTGAATTACAAATCACAAAGGTTGAAAGCACCTTTTTCAATGAAACCACGTAACACACGTTATTACATTCTTGGTATATGAAATACAAAGTCGTCCCGCCACTTTGAGTGGCGAGTCGTCGTTGTTATTACTAATGAAGCCACCAACTGACTATTCAAAGAAACGAATCGTCCTTTTACAAATTAAATACCCACGACTGGTGACAGCTGGTCGACCCTTTGTCGATTGAATTCCCTATTTTTTTTTCTTTCCCATCGTATGAAATTACTCACGGTTCACTCAATATATTATGTCCGTATACAATATATAATGAAAATCTATATTACATCTCGTGTTTGGAGGTTTCAATGCGTTTGTGTTTCATCCCTGTTCTAATATAACTGCAGGGAGTTGGTTGGGGTTAAAAAAGGAAAAAAGGAGAGAACTGTCAAAATCAGCTGAGTATTAATCCATTTCCCGATATCACACGTCACCAGATAGCAGTGGTAAATTGTTTTGACTTTGATATCGATCGCATCCTCGTACACACATCTGCTTTTAACATGAATATCGAGTTATAAGTCATCAAATATGATCTCACTTATTAATGAAATTTTATTCATTTCGTTTAATCACAGGACAATTATTTTTTTTCGTTCTTCGAGTGAATTAATTTCCAATGAATTTCGAAGTTTATGATCCAACTGACGATGATTATTATTCATCTCTTATGAGTTGAATAATATCTTTTTTGTTTGCTTCGCCGAGCAAACAAAAATCAAAGGGTAAATAAAGTTTCTATTCTTGGCTCGAGGAGTGAAATCCAGGCTAAGAATAACACCATGGAACTTGCAGACGATTTGCATTTTAATCTCACTAGCAATCTGCTTGAACCTGAAAATAGATAAAACCTGAGGTTATAGTTTCTCAATCCAAACACAGTATAAGTAATTGTATTTTATCCTATTTCGTATTGTTGCATAATCGGTTTGATTTGAACTGTCAGAGATAGTTTATTGCGATACTTTCATGGGACTTCGATGGGTTTTTATTTTCCAAGAGACGAGGAGATTTTCATTCATCTGTTAAATTGACTGTAAAAATTAGAGGTTAATTAGTATTTTGGCGAAACAACGTGTAATCGAGTGAACAATAATTAAACGATTGTATCTAATCACCGAACAGCTTCGGATAATTAGCATTAGTTTCGAATATCCAAAGTTTTACACAGAATTACACAACGAGAATAATACGATAATCAGCCGCAATCCGCAAATGGCTTCCACTGCTACAAATATTCAATATTTATTCAGCACATTTAAATCATTAATATGGAAATAATTCAAAATTAAAATTTTGAGACATTGAAATTATAAAATTTAACTCACAGCTCAAACGTTGTATAGATTTTGTATGAAATTTCTGTACACGGTATATTCGATAACCAGTCTTCGATATAGTGTTTTCAGGAGCGAATGATTTCAACAACTGTAAAGTACGCGAAGCAAAAAAATTCTTTGACCCAGAGAAATACATTTTTTTTTTGGATTTTAAATTCTTCGAATTAAATGAGTGATGTTCATAGTCAGAGTCAGAAAAAAATATTCCTCTAAAGGGATGTCTAAATTTTGTGTCAAATGCTTGAAGATTTCTGGAATTGATTCAAGTGTATCTTGAAGAATTGATTTTTGTCCTGGAGAAGGAATAAATTGAATCAAGTTAGTTCTCTTCCCCACTGAAGACAGGGTATTGAATTCAAAGAAATCTCTCACCAATCTCAGGAATTCCGGATTTCAATACATTACTTCATCATCATCACTGGTGGATGAATCATTATTGCATTATAAAGTGCATTTTTTAAATTTAATAAATATTCATTCATTCGATGAAATCATGGGGATAATCTGTTCATTTGGATTGAAAAATGGTTGAATTTCTCGCAATAAATCTTTTTAGGAAGGAAATAATATTCATATGACTGAAAGTAATCTCTCATACCTTTCAACGAAATGATATAATTTCCGTACCAATGCCCATGATATTATTATCATGCACAGCTATTTTCTCTTCAAAAAATAATTCATTCGAATCAAAAGTTTCCGGTTGCTTAGTAATAAAATATATTTGATTCAAAGAAATCTATGATGAACCCAAAGAATTCCTCATTTTTTGACCTAAGTTCCACGAAATGCTTGTATATTATATATTCCAATGACTTAATCAAATAATTTGATAGATAATCTCTTAGTATCAAAAAATGTATTCTTTGTTCTCATAAATTTGTTCACTCCATGTAAGTTAAATCACAACATTTCATTTTGATTCTCCGTTCTCGATTGGAGATTGTCAATTGCCATTTGAATTTTCCTATTCTGTTTTGTACATGTGCTTTTCCCTAATTTATTTCAAGAGCAGAAACAAGAGAGGTAAAGAGAGAGAGAGAGAGAGACGCATGGCAGACGAAGTGTCTTAAACTTCGCATACCCTCGGGCTCTTCTTGTTTTCTGGGGGGAAAATGGTTACGCTTTTTGCTCTATGTACGAATTTCAACACCCGAGATCCGGATATTTGGTTCTACATCGATGTGATATGTATATATATATATACACACCACATACAAAGAGTATTCTTTTTCTTCGTGGTGTAGACAGAAATACGAGAACAGTGGTTAAGAGGAGGAACGTTTGTGGACGCGATAGGGGGCAATGTTATGTACAAATTCAAATTTCCTACAACACTCACTGTTTCAATCCGAAATATTTATACAAAAAGGAATAGATTAGGATAATTAAATGAGATAAAATTTTGAAACATCATTCTATATTGTTTTGAAAGAGTGTTTATTTACTAGGGACATGGGTAAGGTTTTCCCGATCCTGTCCATCTGAAGGTTGGATCGAGCCCATTCGAGCTCAATGCAGCTTGTATGAACTGTATTATGTGCATTGTATACATATACATGACGTAGCAATTTATGTAAAGATCTTTCCTGAAAATGATGTGAGATAACCATCTGTTGCAGCTGTAACTTTCTGTAAAGTTTTGATGCGACTATTCTCAACGTCAGTCAAATAATTTCAGCTGTGACAATACCAAGAACACCCAGATGAACGAATTCTCAAATTTTCTATAGAGTCAGATTTACGAAAGGTGGTTTTACAAAATTTTATAGAAATTCGCATCTGTATGATTTCTAGATACTCTTTATAAACATTCAGATTAGAAAAAATAAAAATAATTAGTACAAGATACTTAGAAAACCGAGTCTATTGATACGAGCCCGTGTGTAAAAAATAATCAGAATTATATATAATTTATATATTATTTGTATATAAACTGTATGGAATTATATATAAAATATATATAATTGAAAAAATTTGTCCATGTGGGAGAGAAAATACATTTGTTTGCATAGCAAAGAAATATGACTACCCATCCAAAAACGTATCGAAATTTAGATTTTTTGTTTTCATTCCTCCTGTTTCCTCGGTATCACGAGAAACGAAGGTAGCAACACGTGCACCGTAAGTACCTCACATCCAAAGATCAGGATTTATGAGTATTCGATTCCCCGATCCCAGGGGATTCCCTACAAGGAGCTTCTTCTTTCTTACAAAGTCTCGTTCTTAGGGGCTAAAAAGAGACATACGCGCGCACACATACGAACGTATCACCTTGTATCCTTATATGTCCGTAAGTTCCAGACAATGTCCACTCTTCGACGCCACTAATACTTTCTTTTCTTTCTTTATTGTATTTGTTGTCACCCTTCTACCAACCATAGTTATTCTTTTCTTCTTTTTCTCTTCCTTTTAGTCCTATGTTTTTATTTTCATCGTGCAATCTCGTGACCACGGTCGTGGTCCATGAGAAAGAGGGAGAGAAGAGAGAGAGGAAGAGAGAAGAACGACAGGGGCACCATCAGCGGGATAGGGCAGAAAAGAAGAAAACACCCGCACACATTTCACACACGTAATGCAACGCACAAAGTGGGGTCCCAGGAGTCATCTCGATGGAATGTATGCAGCGCGGTTTCGTTCAAAGAAAGGCGGATGCTTTTCATCGCGTGCACGTATTTATACGCACACTCTTGGCTCATATAAAAATATTCCGTAAATAGAATCCGGTGCAATAGCCTTGTTGTCGCAATTGAAATTTTCCTGCGGTATATTAGACGAAATATTTTCTAATTATGAAACGATTACGGAGCATCGTTTTGTCAATTCACTTGGGGAAAAGAAGTTTCGTTGAAACGATGACAGATCATTACTTCCCCGTTATAAAATATTCCTACAGGTGCTGAGTAGATGAACTTTATAATAACAATGTGATAAATCTCTTTGCGGTCTTTGAGGTGTCGGTAGAGAAAGCGTAGGACGTAAACATCGTAATCAAAGAGTACTCGAAGCGTACTCGATTTCATACAATTTGACATAAATTTCTCCCCGGAACTTGAGTCTAGAGTGGTATAAAATATCATTCTTATCGCACGAGGAGTGATTTACTATGTAGTACACTTTCTTCATCTAGAAGAGTGGAAAATCACGCGTTTCGCTCCACCAAGTCTCAGGAGTGAGCAACCCCTAACAGGGTTTTACTATCAGTCCAATAATGACTCACACGGAGAAAAAGGAATTCGCTGTGGCAGCGAAATCTACTTTCGCTGGGTCCCTTTTGCCGGAGCAGCAAATTTTTTGCTGTGACAGCAAACTATTTGCTGTTCCAGCAATCTTGTTAGCTGTGACAGCGAATTTTTAGCTGCCACAGCTAAAAAATTGCTGTCGTAGCTAACACGATTGCTGTTGTAGCAAATTTTTAGCTAGGTCAGCAAAAAATTTTGCTATTCTATATATAATACCTCGATTTGCTGCGTCAGCAAATTTTTTCTCTCCGTGCATGACTCGCACGGAAAAAATAATTTAGCTGCAGCAGCTGAGTAGCTAGCACGGACACGGACAGCCATTAAATTAGCTCCTGCAGCTAAATTTTAGCTGTTACCGCAAATAAATCGACTACAAATGCAAATTTTCTTGCTTTAACAGCTAAAATTCAGCTGCAGGAGCCAATTAAATGGCTGTCCGTGTCCGTGCTAGCTACTTACATGGAGAAAATCTAACACGAGTGACCAATGTTCCGCACATTGATCATCAGTGTGCGAGAAAAAATAAAGTAAAACACTAGTGACTAATGTGCATCCATCGATTATTAATGACCGCGCATTGGTGACCATTGTGCGTATCATTGGTAACTGATGTACACACACTAGCCAGCAGTGTTTTATTTCATTTTTTCTCGCACAATGATGATCAATGTGCGGAATATTAGTCCCTCGTGACAGATTTTCTCCGTGTAGCTGCTGCAGCTAAATTATTTTTTCCGCGCGGTCATAGCTAGATGATAACTTGAGCCCAGCAATGGCGAAAAGTGAACGGCCAATGATAGAATTGATAACCGATTATCGAGGGTTTTGATATTCAAATACCTTATCAGCCAGGAATGGGCCATTCCTCAGCCAGCGATGAGGAATCAATCATTGTCCATGCAACACGAGCCACATATCGTCCGCTTATCGGTTGTGTTTAATGATTGGACTTCCTGTATGCACGGAGAGAAATGCATAATAAAAACCTAATATATTTTTATAATGAAACCATTATATTGAGATTTACTAAAAAATATAATAAACTTTATACACTGATCATGATGAATTATAATGAAAGCATGTATGGCAACCTGTAATAAAATATATAATACACAACCATGTGATTCATAATAGAAAGAATATTCGTAATAAAATTTCTAATACAGTCAATAAAATCATTTAATAAAAACTTCCTAAACGCGTCAGAGGTAGCGCCAATGATACTTCGAACTTTGATGAATTCATAAGACGCGTCGTATACTCCGCAGTGTAGGAGCTTGGATTCGCTAATTAACTTGTCGTTCATTGTAATAAAAACTGTTGAATATTTCAACGTGTTTTCGAGTGATCGAATGTGGTCCTGATATATAAGAAAATGCAAATATCGTGCAAGGGTTATAATAACAATCCATTTTAGAGAAGAAAATGTTGTGTCATGGCAAAATACTTTGAAACATCGAAAAAATTCGACCCCCGAAATGGTGTGAGAATGTGTGTGTGTGTGTGTGTGTGTGTTTGTTTAACTGTCTGTCAAGTATCTTCAAACTCTTTGGTTCAAGATAATTCTTTGTCAAGATGCATGGATTTGCATAACATTCTTCTTCCAAAATTTTGGACGTAGTTAGGAGACGAGAACAAATTGCATCCTTTATTCTGAAACTATGGGAACTCGGTGAAAATCCAATCTTTCGTCTTGGTTGGCTTTTGTGAACGAAAATGTGACCAGAAATGGGAGTTATATATGATTTTTTATCCAGCTAGTATAACTTTTATTGAATTATGCGCAGATTCGTTTCCACGGTGCATGTAGAAAATCTCAAATTTCAAATAATTGTGGTACATCATTTTCTGCGGATCGTGTTAAAATTATAATAAAAATTGTGGTGTTTCCTCTCAAATGCACAGTATCTACTGTATATTATGTTGTAGGATTGATTTGAATAAACTTTCTAATAAAATTCACCAAAAGTAAATATCGATTTTGTTCATGTCCGTATTTTTACCATATTTTTAAAGATAAGGGTTATTATAAATCTAATACATCTTATCATACATTTTGCTCCGTGTGAGTAATCCGCTTCGAATGGGATTTTCACTCGTTTCGAGTGAACTCTCACTCTTTTAGAGTGGCTGTGAGTTTCTAGCCTTAAACCCTCTAAAAGAATTGGAATTTCACTCGAAATTTCGACACGCTCACTTTTGGCTGACTAAAGAGTGAAATCACACTTTAAACATTTGAGAGAGCACTCGATATTTGAGTGTTCGCACTCTGTAAAAGAAATTTACCTGAAACTTCATAAAAATGTTATGAAGTTTTTCACAAACCCAATTAATTTATGAAATTTTATGAGATGATTTTGGATCCAATGATATTATATGATCCTCAATGTTTTGATTCTCAATATTAAATTGTTTATCAAATTCAAGAATTTTTCTAACGGTTCTGTGGTGTAGAATCTAAATTGATGAAATAATGTGCGATTTTTAAAAGTTGAGAGTAAAATTGGAAGGGGAATAATTGAAATCTTAAGTACTGATTAAAATTTATTTTTGTAATAATCTAAAGTGCCAGTCAGACGCGTGTGCATACGGTCCAGTGAACGTTCCTCGAGTACACGAACAAACTGCTGCTCAAAGTAGTTTCCTGTGCTTCTACGAGAAATGGAAAACGTGGCGGATCCCATCGTATTATTACCATTAAATCATTTCAGAAGTGTAGGCTCGACAGAAGCTGTTTCAAGACAGTGTAATAATAATCCACGTTCCTTCGTATGCTACTCCTTATTATAGGGGAGACCGATAAACGATATTATCTTTCATCGTGGCCCATAGAGAACGTTGAAGATCTTATTACCGAATGCATTTTATACCGTGTAAACGTTTGTGTCCATATACATTTCTATGTACAGGATCGTTATCATTCTCGCTTCTTGTTAAATGGACTATCTCGTTACCATGATTTTTACTCTCTTTTCGTATGGACAATTTACCGATCGCTTCGAATTGTCGGCTTGAGTTTATCACCGTAAGCAATGTTTTTGTTTTTTTTTCCAATTCAATTACACGAATATAGAAATTCAGCATTTTTCCATATCGCCCGCTGCTCTTGATCGTTTTGTATCAATATTTTTGTTTTGTTTTGAACAGTGTAATGGATTAATTTCTTGAAACCATCCGATGGCAGAAAAAAGGATCAAAATCTAGTTCTAGATTGAGTTACTTGCTAATAGCATATAGTTCAGGTTTTTAAATTCCGACCATGATTGAGGGGAAATAATTGATATAAAGCACTTGTTTTCATTATAAGTCAGGGACATTAAACGATTTCTGCTATAACTTGCTCTCGGTTCCTGAACTTTTGTACCATCAGCGATGATAAAAGTTAGAAAGTTGTAACTTTTTCACTATTCACGATGGTCAAAATGCTGAGAAATCGAGAACAGTCTCATATCGTTGGAAACTTATAAAAAATAAGACTTTATACGATAGAGTTTTTCTCAGTGTACTGAAAATTTCAAGCGAGTGGGATAGGATTCATTCTATAGAGTGACTAGAATCAACATGAAACTATAGTTGCGAAATCGTGCGGGTTTTCGCTCACATGATTGTTGAAGTGTAATCAACTCAATCAAAAAACATTACACACTTTTTAACACTTCATTGAGTATTCATGGCTATGCCCACAGAATAGTCCCTTATACCCCAAGAAACAATAAAATATACAATAGTTCACTTTGTTCCATCTCATGTCAGGATTCATGGAATACACGGGTATTATTGTTCTGAATGAACGGAGCACGACAAATTTTATGTACGCGGATACAAAATTAGATACCTAGGATTAAAGATCTAGAAACATTATCGTAAGTGTAGCAAGATATAGTCCTACGCAACTGCAAGTTATGTTGCTCATTGATATCACCTACCGGTCGTTAAAGATCTTTCAACCCACGCCCCTCTCAGACAATTCACGTATATCTCTTGCATGCGTGTAACTCTAATACTCCGTCATTTTCTTTTGTTGGTTTTTCTCCATTCTCCTTCCCGTTTTTCCCTCCTTCTTTTGCACCATTTTCAGCACACGAAGGGATACCTGCCAACGGCACTAACGGATTTTTAAATTTATCACCCCCAGGCATAATCCTTATCATCATCCGAAGTGGATTTTTTTTTACTAAAAGGATTTCTTCTGTTCTTTATTTCTTTTTAGGGAAAGATTTTATATGTTTTCATACTCCAAGTTTCTGTGAGACAGGATTTTCATTCTTCCAATTATTTATGATGACTCTTCTGACTTTTTGATTCGAGTGTCTCATTTCATTCCAACAACTCAATGATTCGAGATATATTCTATCGTTCGGGAGAACAGCAATCAATTTTTTGTTTGAATTTACTGCTTTTCGCTGCTACAGATAAAATGAGAGTGCAGCATCACTCGGCAGGAAAATCCTGCCCTTTAGGACATTACATATCCAAAAACTTGGAACAAAAACAGTTCACGTTTATGTATACTTTTCGTGCAGTATTCGTGTTCCATTTATTGATTCTACATTGAAGTTTGAATAAGACTCGAAGCCAATGTTCTATGCCCGATGTTGATTTTCCACGATGATGATCTGAAATAGAGTTCTCAGTTCCCAAGATAGAACCATGGTCAATACCCTTTTACCGCCAATGTTCGCAAACTTTACAGTTCACTTCTTCGGGGTTAAATAAGCATACCTTTGATCGTAACCAAGGAGAATTTATATATCGACGTGAAAAGTCAGTTACCCTCGATCGATTCTGATAATTTTGATTCGTCATGTGAAAGTTGTTCGTGAATTGATAACTGATTCGAGAAGATTAGTTATCAAAGGATGATGAATAGATGAGATGTAGATACTTCGTGATGGATCTCGTTCAATTGCATTTTATACAGCTGAAAGATTGTTTAACATCTTTAAATAACATTCTGATTTACATTTTGATTAAATTGATTAAAATCCTAATACTCCAAGTTCTTTTCTGAAAGATTTTCTTCTTCTTTTTTTTCAATCAAAACTGTAAAAGAAGTTCAGAATTCTATGATCTAATCTTGAAATATTTTTCCTCGATATATCTAAAATACAATCTCATATCTTCTCTGAACTCTTCAACGCGCTTATAAAGCACGATAAATGAATGAATTATCGAATAAATTAATTATTGAATTTTTATAATTTCAATTGTGCATAAAAATATGATGTAAATATCTTATCAATATGAACCGCACGTTCCTATAATAATTTTCGAATGATCATGAAAACGTGCAGTTCATACTGATAAGGTATAATTTTGAATTATGATGAATCAACGAGACATGGTACATGCTATATTATAAATCCGATAAGATCGTAATTTATGAAACATCATCTATAGCCAAGAACAAGTTTCTTTGATTTCAAGACAAGGTATGCCCCCTTCGAGCATAATAATTATTGGGTACCTATAATTTATTACGCACAACATGAAATTGTTACATTCGATCCGAACTTTCTGTTTTATTTTCATTTTATCTACCTTTTTGTGTTTCTCACGTCTGTTGTAAATTACAAGGTGATTCGAAAGTATGAGATAACTCTATGAGATGTGTTAAAACAAGCAGGTATCTCGGGTGGGAACAATTTATAAATGAACATGGAAAAAAAGTCCAACAGGAGGAGGTTTAGTTGGAGTTTTAGTTGAAAATTACATGGAAGTTGATGTAGTGAACTCACACTCCCTGTGATACGTGTCAGGAAAGTTCAAAACATCATTTGTTTTTCAACGATTCTACATTTTTCAACTCGAAAGTATATAGTTTCTACATATTTGTGCGAATATTCAGAATCGACTAACGTAAAGTGCATCCTCGTATATTTCAAAGCCATTTTGCAGATATTACTTGGAAAATTCTCATTAAAACATTTATCTCTTTGATTCATGAATTGAATTAATACAGATGTATTTTGAAGGCACATATAAATATGTATTCAAGACCAATACACTTTTTTTAAAAAGAAATATTCCCTCTCCTCTGCAACAACCATGCAAATCACTTCGAGTATTCATTCTCAATGAATAACAATTTTAAGAAAATATCCTTTCATCCTTCAACCACACAGCTTGGCGTTATTTTGTTTCCAATGAATACGAAACAAGTTGAGATTCCTGATTCTTCCTTTTTTTCTCTTTTATGAGACGACGCATTATAGTAGTTTCGTCTTTCAGTTGCATTCGGTGAGAAACTTCGTAAAGTGCTAACTTGGTGTAAGCTCGTAACTTCAGCCGCATTTAGAGGCGGAATATATAAACAGGATTTGAGTTTTGATTTCGTTAAATATCGTACAAAGTACAGCTTAACTCTTGCATTAATTGCGTCTCAAATGTATTCTACTTTCTCGTTAAATCTTATTCCAATTCGTGGCAATAAAATTAGTTTTATAATTTCCGCTTGCTCAAAAATCTACCGTCTGCACGCATGATGGTATGATTATCATATTTCCACTGTTCTTGATATCGTAAGGAGTTGAACTTGAAATACTAAGAAGAAAAAAAGCAATATTCGTAGCATCGTTTGAAGAAAATAATTGTTGTAGCTGCATGAGATATGAAGTAGCAGATTATTTTTTTAACAATAAGTAATCTTTTGTCTCCTTGCACACTCAGAGAAATTCTGATAGCAACTGTAACTAAAATGTCTCAATTGAATATTCTTAACGACAAGTACTGAAAATTTGATTGATTCAACTGAGAAATTATAGTTAATATAATCAGGCTTGTTTTCGTATTCAATTGTTTTTGGACACCTTCCTTTTTTTCACACGTATAGCACGCGAGAATCAAAGTTGTAAAAATTGCCGCTTTGAGGGGAGGTTCTCATCTAGCGATTACAAAATAAATAAATAAAGAACTCGGGGGTTTTCACATTTGTTCATTGAGTCTTTAAGTACATAAAAAAATTTTTTTCAGTACAAAATAACGTTATAGGAATTGTTGATACGTGTTAAAACATAACCACCTAAAAAAAAACAGTGATCAATCGAGCACCACTATAGCACTTACAAAAAGAACTTAGTAGCAAGTACTAATACAGATTATAACTTAGAATCAAAGGATATAGTTTCTCTGGTCGAAATTGCGATAAAAGTGAATAAAATGTTCAAAAATAAGACAAAAATGGATATCAGTGTCATTTTTCAAACTTTTTTCATATGATTTTTGGAGGTTATCATCTAGGTTATTATTTTGTACGAATTTACAAGTCATTTTCATCAGGATCTATAAATTATCCTAATACAGTGTAACTTACTATTGAGAAGTAGTTAACTAGTTCCAAAGATTGGGTGTAACATCCTCTAAGACTCTGTTAATAACTGAATAGAGAAGCGGATGCAATTGAAATCAAATACAAAGAGACAGACAAGAAAAACTTGCTCACAAATTATCTGTAGAATCGATGTTGCTTTGATAATGTGAACTGGAACGTGGCTCATCTCAAGAAGCAATCCTTGTCAAGTACCGTGTCGATGAAAGGAATCAACTCCAATCAACCCTCCTTCTCAGAACTATTGGTGATTTCAAGAGAAGTGAATTCTTCTTCTTCATTATAGGTAAACAAGTTTAGTACTTTGAACGACCTTAATTTTCCAAGTTCTACTACTTCATTACGCGCAGGAAAACATAAGCACACTACGAGAAAGAGATGGACCATCTGGAGGAGAACATTCATTTTTGAAGATCGTGGAATTGTGAATATTCGATCCGATTTTTCCCATACATCGTTGAAAAAAATCAATTTGTATTTAAAATAAGGAAAACTGAACTTCTATCATGTTCCATTTTGTGTTCTGATTTTTTCTTTTCTTGATATGGTAACACTACTCTCATTTACCCCAGAAACAATGTAAGTATAATATTGGTACCAAAGTAAATTTGATCTCAATTGCATTTATGTGAGCGGTTAATCAACTTGATAACAATGCAGAATTGACATTGGATTCTTTTTCCATGTCTTATTCATACTATTTTCTAATAAAAGGAACCGATGATTATGCTACCTTTGTACAGTAAATTCACTGCAGTTATTTAAATTTTGATTCATGGCCCGGAAAAGATGTTTTATTCAAACAAATAAACGGATGGATTATCATTGTTTACCGATGATTTTTATTTATATCAATATTTTTATGGGAAAGTGGAATTATTGAAGAATTTTTAATCAACTTATTCGAACTACTACATTCTTCTAAAAAAAAAAAAATTAAATTATTTCTATTCCAATTCATACCAATGAATTGAATATTAAATTTATCTGCAAGGTTATCCCTCGAAAAATGAAAAATTAATATTCAAATTGAAAGTTGAAATTCATAATTTTTCGAATTCAATGTGTTTATCAGACAAACCAGATGAGGAAAATTTTCAATCGCTTTCATTACATCAAGAATAACTTTCAAATGACTTTGGAAGACTAATTAATAGCCATGATTGGCTCATTTTATTCCAAGAAACTGAATTTAATCATTTAATTTCTGATACAAGAGAAACGTGGAATCAAAATTTCTGTTTGACGTTTTATTATCATTTTCGTACGACACGATTTTTGATTATTTCTTACTTTTCATCTATTCTTTCCCATATTGTATCTCAAAAAATTATTTATTGAATTTTGAATATGATTCTAAAAATACCTTAGAATATTTTTACTTCGTTACGACTGAATCTAGTAATTTCAATGAAATGGTGGAGCGATGTGTACATATTTTGAGTTATATATTCAAATTGAACAATTGATTATTTTTACTTTGAAACCCGCTTTCAAAAAATGTATTCTCCATTCTTATCCATCACTCAAATTTTATATAATTTAATTAAATCTCATTTATAATCTCTATATTTTGGTCTGAATTGAATTCTACTGAAGATTTTCCGATTGTTTTTAAAAAAAAACTCATCAAATAAACAACAATACTTATGATTATAAAATGAGTTCAGCTTATCGTGCGCCATCAATTATTCCTCAATTCTCTCTAATAAATTGAGATACGATCAAAGGTTTCTCATTGCAATAATATCTATATCTAATAATCATTCAAGATAATTCAATAAAAATAAGAATAAAATGGAAATAAAAGAATAGAATATAAAAATAAATAACAATGAATCAAATGTAATAGAAAAACAACTTAAAATTCTTCATAATACCACTTGCTCATCACTGATAATCCAATTATCGAATAAAATGATTTTTTAAATTTTTATTTCATTTCTTTTCTTCCTCATTTGTTTTATTGTGTTGTATTTTCATTCTATTTCATTTTCTCATTCTTATTTCATTGTCAATGTTTTAAAGTTATTTTGCCGTGATTGCAGACAAATGCTTTTCATAAAAATCAAAATTTTTCATTTTTTCTTCATTGCTTCCCTGACAAATTCCCAGAAAAATTGCGTACTGTTGTTAGATTATACAACTCCATTATACAACGATAAACAGTAAATTACGTTCAAACCACAATAGAAAAAGAGAATATACAAATTTTCGTTGTTGTTTCTTCCCCGCTACAATAACTTTGATTGTCTATTTTGATGTACCTCTTCAATCGTCCATTCCAAAACTATCAAAACCCCTACCCGAGGACATTCCAGTGGAAATTTTTGCACAAGAGAGAGTGGAAAGAGAACAAAAAATTCATGAATGCTGATCCATGAAACGGCACGGCCATGCAACCCCCAACGAAACAATGACAGTAACGTGAAAAGGGTGGATTCCTCTCTCACATTTTTGTCCACAGCCAATCTTTGTTCCTGGAAAGGCAAAAAGTTAAACGTGGCCGCAATTTTGTCCTCTGTGTTCGAATGAAACAAAATAACCCTTCGCTGCATATCAATTAAAACTGAAACGAATCTCAGTTGAAAAGAAAATTCTTGAAAAGTTTGGATGATGATTCGTATATGATGGTACGAAAGAGAAACGACGAAGGTCATTAAACTTGAATCCTTTTGGAATCTTTGGGATTTGATACTTCTCGAACTGAAGAAATTGGAATAGATTCGTGGGTCGGATCGATAAGACGATTCCGTAAATTGTCTAAAGCGGAGCAAGTTTCCAAGTTCGCGAATTGATCTTTTTCTCTGGGCGGGAAATAATATCTCTGAAATAAAAAGAGCGTACGTCATACATCGTTCTTGAAAGACGAAGAACGAAAGGACACAACAAATGCCCAAACAAGGATCTTTTCTTTCAAAGCATCGCGTATTGTGGCGAACCTCACGTGCCACGACTACAACTGTACGATTTGACGACAATCGCACGAGAAAGGAAAAATCCTTATCATCGTCGCCCGAGACAGGTCCTGGTTTGCAGGAGGAGAAGGTGGAAGTGTGGAGAGAGACTCCTTTCACGTTACCATGGTAACCCGTCTCTCTCTTTCCCACCTCCTGCTTCTCTCCGTCTCTGTTACACCCTCCAGTAGGGTAATACGCCGCCTTTCACAGTTAGCGCCGCGACGCTGGGTATCGACCGAGCATTCTATATATACACGTATACACATACAACCACCCACCCTGGTTCACCACCCTCTTTTTCACTCCTGCCACCCTCGTAACGTGTTTTCAAGCTCTTCCTCCCTTTTTTCCCCTTCCCTTTGCTCCAAGTCTACTATCACTACTACTAATACTACTACTACTACTCCTCCTCCATTTGTACCACTACTATTATTCCTACTACTATCACTGTTGCCGCTCAGAGTCGATTCATACTACGGAGAGTGAAATGAGGTAAATGTAGTAAAATCACGCGGTATTTCAATTCATAAAATTTTCTAACCTTGCATATTGGTACTTGCATGTACGTAGAATACCACCGCCAATCACGGACATTATTACACTCACGTGCTGGATTATCCAATTCCATTGATTCGTGTATCACTCGTGTGTATCATTCATGAAAAATCATTATGCCGATCAACATTTTCGAATCGAGTCATATTCAATTCTCATCTCTCAATTTAGTTGAAATTGCCCCTCATTTGTTCCCCAGTTTAGACTTGTAACGAATATCTGGATTAGATAATTCCAATTCTGGATACTCGTGATAGTATTCCGTGAAGAGTTTAGGTACTAACGATAAAATATCACCGAGGTATCTTCCACAGTTACTTCACGTTCATATGCATAGAAGAAGAGGAGAGAGAGACGTTGGGAGAGATATGATCCAAGTACATTTCACCACTTCGAAATTATCTTCTTCTGTATAAAAATTTCATGATTTATTTCTAAAAACTACGTGCTTCTTAAGTAGATACAAGTACATCTGTACGTACAGCACGAGATAGTCGTTGTTTCAAAACCTTTCCATAGCCTATGAGATTTTTAAAAAATTGGTTGAAATAACCGTTCAACTTGTAAACGCATACGGATCCATTTTTTTTTCGTTGAAATAACAAATGTATGTTTTTTCCATTGATTCATCTATTCTGTAAATCCGAATCTACGAAAAGTAGGGAGAATCAGTACTTTTCATTGATTTGGATTCACGCAGTAATTCAAAATTGATTGAGACAATGATAAAAATAGGTCCATATGCGCTTACACGGAGAAAAAAGATCATGGCGTGATCACTGGCGATTCCGCCAATGTTGAACACGGGTATCGGCTTGGGCCAGGCGTGACAGCCAAGCGTAGGGGATTTATAGGTAATAGAGGTAATATCGTGCCTGCGTCGGTGGCACAAAGATGAAAAGTGATAAAACAGTGTTGGCGTTAGTTTTTTACCAGCATTGGTTCAAGACTGAACCAACATTTGTTTTATAGCAAAAGTTTTGTGTCGGCCAATCATGGCACAACCAGTGAATCAAGCCTGCGCCAACATTGACGATCTTTCACCACCGTTGCCCCCAGTGTACGACTCTGGCTTGCACCAAGGCCCCCGGCTGGGAAATACGTTGAGCCCCCTATACCGAAAACCAAATTTCTTCTCACCAAATGAATGGTTTATTTGTTCTCTCTCCACAGCACATACCTTGGGATTAATGAAATATTCAATCAAGTCAAATAATGGAATGCTTGCCCCAAATAATTTGGTCTTCTAGATAAATAATGTATTCGCCACAAAAAATTAATTTTGGCACCCAATTGAATAATTAATTCCTATAAATAAATATTTTATGAAGAGAGGACAAATAAATATATTTTTTTTTTGCACTATAGATGGAACACATTCTCAGGAAAATCAAACCTTTATCATCATTCATAGAAAAGAAAAGGAAAACTGGGAACTAACCGGACCCCCGGCGATCGCCGGAGAGTCCGCCACTGGTTGCCCCAGACGTCAAAATTGAGGCTTGTTAATTGCTGACACGATGTTATCATTACAGTCCCCAGTCAGGCTTCCTCCCAAGGCTTCGCCAATGCTCGTCAGGGCTGGTTCAGCCTTGCGCCACTGGTGAATTTTCAGTGACAACTACGAGTTTCTGTGCACAGTCGCTAACAGAGACGAGTAATGGTTCCTGTTTTGATATACTACCCAGGAAAAATGACTGCAAGCGTTCCAAAGGGCCAGTAATGGTTCTTCATTGGCATCGCAGGTCTATTAGCGGCCCATTGAAACGCCAGTATCTTTTCTAGCGATCATTCCATGATCTTTTTTCTCCGTGTACGAGTTAAATAGTTATTTCACCTAATCCTTTTCTGTGTAGAATTCCAAGAATTTCAATTGAATTTTTATTGAATAAAATCAACGATCAATAAACATTATACGTAAAAGTATCGTGAACAGAGTGATCGTGAAAATGTTTCAAATTGAAAATAATGATAAATAAATTTATGAGTTGTAGAAAATCTTGGATCTGACATGAAATTGATCCAAAAAGAATGTGAAAGTCTGAACGTACAGGATAAAGCTTCGAACAATATAAATGATTCCTTTGTACTGCACGAAATACAGTTATTGCGATACTTCGAAAGAAAAGAAAGTACAAATTACGACCTTTATTTGTTAAAGTAAAGACATTACGGTAACAAGAGGAGAAATTGTCGAGCGAAGATTTTGGAATTGAATTGTGGTACGATCGAGTCACAATCTTGAATAGTAATGTAAGTAATGTTGAGTGTTTTCCATTTGCCACGATCTCTTCACTTTGCTCACAAAGATTGTCATGTTTTTATTATTCTTTTTATTTTCAAAATGTAATGAAAAAGAAGTCACGGAGAATTACGTGCTACGTGATTGTGGAATAAAACAAGGAAAATGAAGTTCAAAACAGAATTTTCTGCATCTCGCCTGTGCGTAGAAATATCCTTTTTAATATTATTACCTGTCGCTTTCTTTTTTATTCCGTGGTTATACGATTACCAAGAGGGGATTTAGCGGATGTAAAAATTCTTGTCTTGTGTTTTTTTTCAAGTGAGATATTCAGTTTTCTTGGAATTCGGATGAATATGAGAAAATCATGATGAACAGCGAAAAGTAGGACAGCCAAATCACATTTTGCTGTGAATTTTATGTTCTCCGAATGAGTTTCAAAATCATGGAAAAACGATATTTTTATGATTTTGTTGATAGTAATCCACTTCTCTTTCTACATTACTGAAATATTACGGTAATTTTTTTTCAAATACGAGCTCTTTAATACCATTAATGTTGAATCCTTTAAACCTCGACGGAATTCCACTTGCCTGTCTCTCAACCCAATCCTAAGTCTATCGCCTCAACCACAAGACATCTGACGTTAACTGATATCCTCTCTGACATTGTCATCCCTAAGCTCTGTGTATTTCGATCAGTGTTTTTCAAGAAATTTGAAAAAATTCAATAATCAAACGCATGACGTAAAGGTAAAATACTATCATGAACTCGATAATCATCTGTTTATCGATTCACATTTACGTTCAATTGAAATCCGCCAAAATAGCAGTTCCATAGTATCCCTACAGTAAGAAACATAAGTTTGGTATCGATTAAGCACATTATATTTCATAAAAAATTCATTGAGTAATGAAAATTGATAGAAGCTCCAGCGAGGTTCAGCTCCAGATCCATACGCATTGAAATTTGAACCCACACAATACCCACGATCCCAGAATTGTTATTGCACTAATGCACTGATTGTGTTCTTGATGAATGCTTTAAGAATTTTCCTGGGACTGGGGTGTTATGTGGGAAGTTTTGATCTCTCAGCAATAATGATTACAGTGATTGTGTAGTGGCTTTATCAGGGCTCTTGCAGTGAATCTTGACTACAGGGACTAGAAGGAACGTTGACATGAACTTCCAAGTCGCTAGAATCATTTCTGCTAGAGTCAGTGAGGTCTGTGCCATTTCAATTTTAGCAGTTCACACGCAGAAGAAAATCCCTGCTGGAATGAAGATTTTTAAAAATCTCTTTTGCTAAATTTTGTTGTACCTACACGGACAGACCAGATCTATTAATATTTAGAAAAAATTTATCAACGTTTGGAGAAATGACTGTCAATTCAGGGGAAAAAATATTCGTAGTGAGTCTACCAAAAATTCGTAGTCAAAATATCAACAGTTGATAGTTTCTATCAATTTTTAATACATCGACTACAAATTTTTAGTAGACTCACTACGAATATTTTTCAGCGATCCTCGTTTTCCCTAAATTGACAGTCTAGATATTAATAGACTCAGAGAAATTTCGTCGCATAGTGTCCTAAACCAGGGATGTTGAGAGTTTCCAACTATAATTGCTGTCGATTGCCGATCATTTTTACTATCTATAATAGTAAGAAAACCCCACTCTTTCTAGTTTTTCCCTCGTGGATCGTAAACATAATCAGAAATTGAGAGCAATTATAGTCAAAATATCACTTTATACAATGAAATTTTCCTCAGTTTACAATGCCGGATTGCTGAATCAAGCCGCTGGAAGACCAAGATTTTCGTTTTAAAAGCAAACTTCTTGCTAATTCAGCGAAATGATTTGTCAGATCAGCGAAGCGATTGTTTTTTTTCTCGATGCACGGAGAAAAAAGAAATAGCTGTGGTAGCTACTCACTTTACTGCTGTAGCTAAAACAATTGTAGCTATAGCTATTTTTTAGCTATCGCAGTAGAAAATCATAGCTGTAACTGTACGGCTGTTGTGGTTGATATTTGGATAGCCAATTAATTTAGCTGTGGAATTTTCACTGCGGCAGCTAAAAAATAGCTCCCATAGCTAATTCTTAGCCATCGAAATGATAGCTAATTATTTGTTTCCGTGCGTATGCTATTTTCCAGAGACCTTTCTCATATTTTTGCACTATAATGAATCAAGGTAATGACATTATGTAATTTATCTTTATTATACTCTTGAATCGTATACCAGGTTTTTCATCACATGTATTCTTTGATCTATTCAATTACCCAATGAAAATCTCATTCAGTTGTCTATTTTTGCATTATATGTGACCATTACTGAAGATAGAAAGTATCACAAGAAAGATAGTTGAAAACTCTCCATCCCAAATGCTCGCATGACTGTCTTGATTCGACAATTTTGGAAGATTCTATATCAAAGTGTCGTTTGTTGCTTTTTCTCTCTTCCTCGTCAAAACTTTCGTGTCGACAGTTCGAAAATATATCATAAGAGATCTGCAAATTAGATCAGATCTCAACAGATTTGTCTAGACTTTGAAGAGTCAACATTTTTATCTGTATTCGTCAAAATACATATTTGATGGAGTACTTGCAATAGTCTCTAGTTTTTGGCTTAAGCATCTCCTTAATAGGAATTACAAGGATAATTGTCCGAGATATTTGGAGTCTTTACCATCCAAATAGTAATTTCCACAATCAATATTTTTATTTAGCCTACGAAGTAGTAGAACTTATGATCAAGTCATAGTTGATTCCTTTCCCAACTAATCCAACGGCAATCCCGACTATTTCTTCCTCCGAGTGTGTAAGTAGTGTATAATATGTTTTTGTGGTTTTCTAAATATTCATACCATTCTTCGCAATACCTTGGTAATCATAAGGGAAAATAAACAAACAAATCAATACCAATAATCGTAAGAAAATCCTTGCTCGCACCTTACAAATCACACTTGAACGTCAATATAACCTGGCACCAGAGTGAACATCGAAGAGTCTAGGTCTAATCCTATTCAGAAAGAACATCATTCACGCATTAGTTCATGGTATGCTTATACTATATAACTTGCATAACAAATAAAAGCGGCGGTGGCAGCACCCCACGAAGTTAAAACTCGCAGTAGTAGACCCTTGAGAGATACGTTTACTCTAATCCAGGATGTAAGCCTTGTGGCACAATAATCAGATTGGCCTCAGAGTTTCTGAGTCACGACATATATATATCGAGAGCAAGAGCAGTGAAAGGATCGGCACTGGTGATAAAAGTTTTCTGTATATATACATATCCACATACATATGTGTATATATCTTCATTTTTCTCCTAACCATCCGTACATGAAATAAATCCATATATGCATGGATATAGCAACGTGTATTCTCAGTTTAGTTGGGGTAGTCCCAACACAACCCCCAGGGGTGTTGCCGTTCATTTATCAAGGAATACCACAGTCGGTGGATCAATGACATATGCGATGCCTGCACGAAGGACATTCTATGTATCCGTAACATATCCCTACGACACAGATATCATCAGCTTGATCGGAGAAAATTCCAGCGATTGGTTTGACGACTCATTTCTTAGCAAAAGTATTAAAAAAAGAATCTGAAATTCCGTCGAATGGAAGGGATGATCATTTGGAAAATCGATTCAATAATCTACTTCCACGAAGTTATACGATCATTTTAAATCACCCTCTACGTACGAAGATCGCCAAATGCGATAATAATTGCTTTTACGTAATAAATGGGCGTGAACAGTTTTGATCGGCCAAAGAAAGCATTAAATGGTGTTGAAATGATTTGCTGTTTTGGCTTTGAAAAGCCACATTTATCGGTATTGAATCGAGAAGATTCGCACGAAAAGGGGACGCGACTTATTATTCGCCTTCACGTCCAAGAACAAAAAAAAAGAGAAGAAAAGAATGGAGAGGGTGTGGCAAAACAGTGCGTCATTTTGTGAAGAATGGGTAGATTTGTCCTTTCCTTCCGGCGATAAAACTTGATCTGACCCACATATCGTTCTATGTGTACACACATCTTCTTTCTGGAATCTATGATTCTTTGAGAAAGATATCAAGTCGCTATAACACATCATGTAGTTCTTCTTGTTAACGTAAATTTGGAATGAATTTGTAATCGACTAGCTGTTGTGCACCCAAAATCTTACAGTATCTTTTTCAAATGATGTTCCCAATTCCGAGAAATTTATTGAGAAGGTAAATAATGATCATTAATCACATTTTATGACTTTAAATTTTCGATTTAAACTTCAACAACGTATTACCTATGTTTTGTATATTTTACAATATAGTGAATGAAATTGATAACGGAAGAAATCATTTCTAATTTGAAAATCAATGGAATCTGTCCTTCTATGGCAATAGGAAGTTTCCTTCCGAAGAGACATGATATAGGTAAAGAATGTAACGTTTTAGAAGAATGCCAATACAACTCGGGAAGAATTAATTTTGATTCAATGGGTTTAATCTACGTAGATCTACAAAAATGAGAAGATTAACATTCTCCAAACGCACGTAGAGTTATTCAGATTTCTGGAGACCTAATTAATTTTTTTCCAAAAGTATTTAATGCTTAGAAAGTGCATCTAAGGATGCTGGAAATAGGCAGTCCATGGATGCAAATAGCAATTGAGATTACATTTTTGTTGATTTACATCTACGTGGATCTAACTGGATCTATCCAGATTTGAATGGACTTACATTTAGATCTCGCAAGGTCTAATGAGATTTGAATTATTTTTTTCCCGGGGATTCAAACATTGTGCTTGAAATCTAATAAATTTTATACTTCAGAGATTAATTGATCATTGAGATAATTATCTAATTTCAATTGAAATTCAATACCAGGCCAGAGCATTCAAAATGCCAGGCAGAACCCGACAGAATATTGTTGTCAAGCTTTGAACGGTTTCTTTTCCAGGTAATCCAGGCAAAAACTGACAAACTTTCTACCTGATTTGGTTCGGAATTACCAACTCGAAACATCTTGTTAAAAACTGACAGCAATGTTTTGGAACGGTTCTGTTTGAAATTTAACTGCCAGGTTTTGACGGGATGTTACAATTTAGTGATTCCGGACCAAATCGGATGGGAAGTTTGCAGTTTTTGTCTGGATTACCTGAGAAAGAAATCGTTCAAAGTCTGTCAACAATTTTCTGTCCGGTTTTGCCTGGAATTTTTAGCACGGTAGTGAAAAACGGTCTAAACTAAAATCCCTCCACCGAGAACTGAACTCGCCATTCTCAGAGAACGAGTCGACTCTGTACGACTGGGACTGAACCATTGAATAAGATTGAACAAATCTTATCTATTATATTCAATATAAAAAGTGAATCAGGAAATTCATGAACTATCCCAGACAGCACACAAGTCCTCTTTGAGTTCGCAGAGAATTCAGAGTAAAGAATACCTACGGGATTCTATGAATTCGTGAAGTATTCTAAATTAATACATAGAGTATCAAAAGAATTTTTGGAGAGTTCTTGAAATACACATAGAAAATGCATGAAGTATTCGTTAAGACTAATAGAATAATAGAAATTTATAACGAATACCATGAACTTTGATCAACAAAAATTCAATCAGAGCTAGTCTTCCTGAATTTCTAAACGTCTTTGAATAAAAGTAATGTCCAAGATACAATTATTAGTGTATTTTCTCTTATAAATTGATTGGATAGGTGCGTGTACGAGATTTTGAGAGTGCTTAATAAAGTGAAGTGAATTATGCAATGTAATAAATTGATAATCAGTTGGTAATCCATTACGGTGCAAGAAACATATATGTTAGAATAAATGACACCCCGTATGGAAATATTTCGCTGAAAAATGTCTGTAAAACTATGTAAAATCTCTGAAAAAAAATGAAAAAATTCTGAGAAACTCTGACAAACTCTGAGAATCTCTGGAATTTTGATGAGAAATCTAATATTTTTGGGACATTCTTTACAGACTTTTTTCAGACTTTTTTCAGAGTTTCTCAGAGTTTTTTCATACTTTTTCAGAGAAACAGTAACGAAATTGCACTCTGAAAAAACTCTGACAAAACTCTGATGGATTGCTAACATTTTTCTGACTTTTACAAAAAAATTAAAAAATTTTCAAACACTTTTTCACACATGATATTCGAATACGGCATATGAATGTATTTATTGAATTTCAGGATTTTTCAATAATCAAAAAAATGTCAACAATTTATTAGAGTTTTGTCAGAGTTTTTTCAGAGTGCAATTTCGTTACTATTTCTCTGAAAAAGTATGAAAAAACTCTGAGAAACTCTAAAAAAGGTCTGAAAAAAGTCTGTAAAGAATGTCCCAAAAATATTAGATTTCTCATCAAAATTTCAGAGATTCTCAGAGTTTGTCAGAGTTTCTCAGAGTTTTTTCATAGTTTTGCAGACGTTTTTCAGCGAAATATTTCCACACGGGACATCATATGATTTTAAGGTTACAGTTTTGTATACAACAAAGTGATGTAACTCTGAAGAAGAGAAGTGTGTGAAAATTCATGATTTGTTCGTGGATGATGAAGGAAATTATTTATTAACTGAAAATATGTGAATATTGACTGTAAAAATGCATTTCAGGTATGGAAGAACTAATCGATTGTATCGAGTGTGTAAAATCCCTCATAGAGAACGATGGAAAAAACTCTGTGATCTCTATCTTTTTCGATAGGAAATTTGTAAAAGACTTGATATTTAATTACAAAGGTTTATTGAATTATGAGGAAGTTCAGAATACCTGTTTTGAGAACTAGTTGTGCTGTCTGGGATATAGAAACTTTCCCCTACAATATCAAACACTTTACTCAACATTCTTCCCTATCGGAGGAGAAGTTAAATAGAAAAGTAATATAATTTATTCCTTTCAACAGTAAATGGAAGAAAATCATCAGTATTATGTATTAAACTTCATAGCTTTCATTTCCACACGTACGTAGAGAGAGGAGAGAATAAATAATAAAATCCCAATACAATATTCCGCTTCACGGGATACTACTACGTACACTCGTATAACGTAAAACGATATATTGTAAGTACCATTGATTCAATTAATTAAGTAATGAGTAGATTGTGTTATTCCACTCACGTGTATATGTATATATATAAATATATTTCAGTCGGGTAAATACCAATTCCCTCATCGTGCATTTTCTCTATACAGTCGCATCAGAAAGGTCTGCTTGATAAACAAATAATAAAAAAAAAGAAAAAAAATGTCAATGCATTAAATATGCTTTCACAGTTTGTGTTATTAATTTATTCAAGTGGGAAACCTTTGCCTGGCTTATGCATAATTTATGCCTTCTTCCGTATAATGAAATTTTGAAATTATTTCATTCGAAACTATCTCTTCCCCCTCGAAAACCAAGAAATAAAAATCATGATATCAAATATTATCGAAACCGCGAAAACAATTTAACGTCACCAGTGAGATAATTATAACACAACGGGGAGGATGAAAGCACGTATCGCGCTCTCGAAAATCGTTTTCTTCAGGCTCTTTTTCTGTTTCATATCTAAGCGTTGGTTCGTGTCCCTCCTCTACTTCCTCCTCCCTTCGAGTTCACGTACTCTTTTTCCTTGTATTCTTCCTTTACATCCCCAGTTTGTTGCACTTCTTTCCCTGCCAGCAACGTAATTGCCCTTTCCCAACATTTCTACGCTTCATTGGTCGAAACGAATGCATTTGTACATTATGTGCTGCATACTTGAACGTACTTTGTATACGTTTTTCTACGCGCACGAAATAAAGTAAGTAAAATATCGAAGTTGAAAATACAGGGTGATGAGAAGTGAAAATAATCTAGGAAAACAACTTGTCGTTGGGATGGATACACCGTATGCTATTCAAAAAGTATCGATTTATGTATGCGGGAGAAAGAAGTTTCTTTATTCAGTCTATCGGAAGGGACATTTATTTCAATCATAAAATAATGAAAGGAGCGCAGAATATATGAAATCTTTGAGATATACTGGGACGATAAGGGATAAGAGAATTTGCATGGAGGTAAGTTATTTTGAACTCAGTGTACTAAGAAGATAGTATATTGAGAGTTGATGTTAATTTCAATTATCTGCGAGTTTTACACTTGAATCAAGTTACTATCCAAGTGGTACGAGTGTACTCTGCGACCGTGCGAAGAACATGCATGGATATCCTATGGAACTCCGTAGGAGATTCATGGAACGTTTAAATGTACATCGGTGCTACTTGGATAAATTTGAGATAAGTGTATGGAATTTAATTCCAAGTTGATTTCAATGAAAATGAGAACCATTCTTTCCGATTATTATCTCAATTCAAGCTCATTTTCCCCAGAACCAAACAAATTCAAATGTCAAGACGACCCCAGCAGACATTTTGGATGGGAAAATACCAGGGCCTGCCGAGGCATGCCTGATTTCCTATCAGGTTCATATCAGGTTTCGCTACGGTTTTCCCCATTTTGCTCGATTTTATGAGAATCTCATCCGAACCCCATTGTCACTCTGCGTTATAACTCCATTTAAATCCTATTAGGGAAATGAGGTAAGTCCCTTGTAAAGATCTGACAAGATTGTCCTTATTTACGGTTTCCGGATTCTAACATGGTCAGGACCTCATGAAAAATAGGAAACGCCTGATCAAATTTCTACTAGGAAAACTTTTTGTTTGGCTTTCCACATAGAATCCAATACGTCGCAATTGGGAGATGTATGAAATAACTCAGTTCATTCCAAATGGAATCCAACACGAAAATGCATCAAAAAATTCAGTTCGGTATTCGGTTCGATAAATTCCATCGGAAAAGTCTTTTAATTTACACTTCCACATAGAATCCCTCAAAATATGAGGGGGTCAGACGGTGTGCGGGAAAATATCAATAGATTCCAATGTATTCCAATGCATCTTTCATATTCTAAAATATTCAACTTCCATTGGTATCCATGCGGTATTGCTATGACAAAAACACATCATTTTCGAATGAAAACCCGTGCTGTATCGGAAACCATTGGAATCAATTGATTATTTTCAACATGGAAGTTTGAAATATCTCTCAAAAAAATTCTTGACCGTATTTTTCAGATATTTTGAGAATATGTTTGAAAAAAACATAGGGAAAAATACGGCTGGAAAATGAAGTAATTTTTAGTAGAACACAACAAGATTTTTTAGCTTTCCAATCACACAGAGATTTTTCTCAATTTTTTGATGAGCCAGAAACGATAAAGTTTAGAAAATGGATTTTTACATTAACATACGGAAGATTGCGAATACTGTATAAAAATTAAGAGGTGTGAGTGAAAATTCATAAAATAATTAATAAAATTTGACTGTTTAGTATTTTGAATTTGAACCATATTTGCGAATTTTCACTTCCTATTTATAACCTTCCACATTTTAGAATTAAAATCCACCTTCTCGGATTTTCATGGAAATTATTATATTTTCGAGTTTCATTTTTCTTCTACACAACAAAATTCAAATATTAGAAGAAAGTTTTGAATTTCAGAAGGTAAAATAGTCAAATTTTTACGGAAAAAACTACAAAATATCTTGAGATTCTTTTGAAAGTCACTATATTTTCCAGCCACTCACACAGCACTCACAGGACCCGAGAGAAAATCAGGCATGTCTCGTCAGGCCCTAGTATTTTCCCATCTAAAATTTCTACTACTAAAATTACTACTCAGAATATGTGGAAGTTTTTCTTGGAATTCTCACTGGTCGTGTTTCAAAACGATTATTCATTGAACGATTGTGTGAATCCTGATTGATCGAAGCCCTAAACGCTATTAATAAACATCAACGAGTTAATTGTGAGGCCCTCATTGATTTTGCCGCGATACGTACCAGATCACACGATTGAACTGACTATATTCCACTCTCCATGATTAAATATGAAATTTTTGTTTTCTCTTGCTAGAAAATGTATTGACATAAAGGAGAGGGATTTTTTATTCAACTTTTGTTTACCTATATAACAAGTCCAAACTTAAACGAGAAATTGAAAGCAAATCTTTTCGCTGAATTTATGAGAATTTCAAGGAGAAGATTTTAAGAAGAAAGTTTCACCAGTCGGTTAATGGCACTGGTAATGAAAAAACTTTTATCGGTAAATACTTAGTAACTCGTTTTTGATTGTCATCACTGGGAAAATAACTTTGTTTAATAACTTCAAAGCGAAATCAATTCAATTTGTAAATTCCATAGATCTTGCGAACGTGAAAATTAATGTATTCCCATATCGCATCCTCTCCCTCTCTTGCATTGTTGTTGATTTTTCATTCAATGGATAAATTTGTAACGAAATCCACTTTCAAAGTTGTGTCCTAAATGATTATGCAATTCTCATGTATTTCGCATATGGTCATTTATTATAATCATCGCATCATCTCGTCATAGCTCTGAACTGGTTTGCTGATTCATTTTACGTTCATATACTCTCCTTCACTCTTAATTATCCATCCACGTTCATTGAAGTTTAATTAAAAGTTGATGACTTTGCGTGCATTCAAAGGCACTCGCGAATGAAAATGCACAGAATGCTTCATAAATATATACATATTCATTTATATATATTCTGTGATAATTCAAGGTGGCATTGAAGAAAAAAATGTTCACCAATATTATAAATTTTGTGAATTAAAAGTAAACTACCAACGGGATCTTGAAGAGTTTTCAAAGCATTCGTACTATAAATCCAATGGAAAATTTCCAAGTATTTTCCATGAGCTCATTTCGAATGAACAGACTTGATAATGAATTCGTTTTTTCAATTCAATGAAACGAGGAGCGTGGAAAAATGTTTCACAAAAATATGTGAACTCAAAATTTAATTAAAGGGGTGCCAAAACAATATTTTTCGTGATTCTTTTTAGGAATTCTTTGTATGCGGTTGAAGTATATAGAAAAAATATATATATTTTTGGGGTGTAATAATGAATTACAGCAGATTTACTGGGAGAAAAAAAAACGAAAACATTTCCGATTTTTATATACACTGAGAACCCAATTTCTTAAATTGGAAGAAAATTCTTTTGCCCTCATTCTGATAAATCTTATTCACAATGATGATGAAAAATTATTCATTCCAATGAGAAAATTTTTCATTGAATTATAATTATATTCTTCGAATTCAAGAAGGATTAAAAGATTCTTTGTTTCAACCTGATACGAACTTTTTCCATTGAAAAAAAGATTTATTACAATGAGGGCAAGTGTTTGAAATAAAATTTTCAATTCTATTTCGTTCAATTTCGAATATCCAACAAAGATAATTTCTAAATATTAAACTCAAGTCCAATCATTTTTTCTTTTGCAGGTAGTAACTCCACAAAAATGCGGGGATGTGTATTTATACGATTTACCAGCTAGTCGAGGCAGTCCAGCGCCACCCTCTAGGCACGATTCACCATTAAATGCGAACAGCGAACCCCTGCATTCAGGTACACGTTTGTTTCTTCATTTTCGGTATTTTATAAACATTCAATCTTTCTTCTTGTGTACATTTTACACGTTCATTCAAATCAAAGTGTATTTAACAGAATGCAAAGAGAAGAGTTGAATTCTTTATGTTTTAAGCGGTAATTTCAAAAGCTGGTGCTTCTACTCCGTGTGGTTTAAACTTTTTTACTCTTGAAATTGATGAAAAAATTTGGCTAAAGAGTTGTGACAATCGGCTGCCAGTTTCAGCTTTGTAATTTTCTGAAACATATACAATGCCGAATTGCTGGATCAGCAGCGCTCGCTAAAAGAGCAAAATTTCTGCTGTAAAAGCAAATTGTTTGTTAATTGAGCGGGAGAATTTGTCATATCAGCACAACAAATTTTTTCCTCTTATTGCAGTGCTTACAAAAAAAAACTGCTGAAAGAGCACGAAAAATGATTAACACAACTCAATTTTTTTACTGCTATAAACAAATTTGTTAACAGAAATTGCTGCCAGAGTGAATATTTTCGCAGAGACAACACTTTTTGTAGGCGCTATATTAAAAAACCATTTTTCTCCGTGTAGGTATTTTGTTTTGTGTATTCCTGGACAATCGTTTGAACGTTCCTTTATTTTCCCTTGAATGACGCATATTCTCCAACAGAATCGTTTTCTCTTAATGTAGTTTGTATATATTTGTATAAAATATTCATGGAAATTCGATATAATTTATATAGAAAAACAATCGATTCCCATCACTATTTCTTTTTCTACAAAAATGTTTGTAAGCTTTTAACTTTGTGTATACATTTTGTATATTCCAATTACTTCGTATTGCTTGTCTGTTTTACGTTAAGGATCATCCATGAAGTATGTTTGCTTTCCGTTGTGCATATCCTTGTGACATTAACGTGAAGCCAGTGATGTCTAACAAAGAAAGACATATTGGAAAGCAAACGTGTTTTATAGACGATCCCTTAGTGAGGTTTTAAAAGAATCGATTCTCTTTTATATAGAATACATCAAATTTTTATCGATATTTTATCAATATTTTATACAAATCTATAAAAACTGGATAATATATCTATAAAAAAGAATCGATTCTGTTCAAGAATCGGCATCACTATGCACTTCACGTTGTTCAGAATTCAAGAGGCCTGGAGCATCCAGGGGTGGGGAGGAGGGAAAGTCGAATTTTGTGGAAACTTTTGTCAGTAAGAACGTTGATTACACGGGGTGAATAATCCATTACTTTTTCATGTGAAACATAATATTTTTCACTGTGCTCCATATCAACGTCAGACTGAGTTTTGATTTTCATGAGAATTTATATTTCCACACAGTAAAATAGTTCCCCATAAGAATTATATGTAAGTTTTCCAATTCAGACAGTAAAAATTCTTGTGATGGAATCCAGAAATTCATGGATCTTCAGGAACATTTTTTATTCAGTAAATATTGCACTGGATATCATTATAAATTACTGTGGAGTTTTCTAAAATTAGATGAAAATACCATAATTTTTCTTGTCAATTCCAATGTGGGGTCTGTGGATAGTGAGCTATCACAGTAATTTCAACTGTATTGTTCTCTCCGTCTAATACAGATTTGAAACGAATAATAATAAATCAAGTACCTGAGATTTGAGAATGAATTGCGCATTGCCGGAAACTTTGGAATTTCCAATGATTTATAAAATTGTCAAATTTCAAGCTCTAAATTTCAAAAAAATTTACAATTTTATCTTCTAACCTTCGTATTCAATTCAGGTTGTTAATTCAATTTCAGGTACTCAATTCAATATTATTCATTTCAAAGATGTGTTAATTAAAGTACTTCCTGACAAAAGTTTGCACAAAATTCGATTCGACTGCCTTTGAGGGGTTTTTGCCAAGAAACTGCTTAGGATACCCTGCTGGTCTCTTTTCAGCGCCAACCAATAAGCTATAATGATTTCTACGAAGGTTTGCACTACGTAGACTACGTTGCGTATAAATTCTTTGCTATGAATTTCCAACAACAAATGATACACTTTTTCTATACATTTTTACACAATTTTTTTCCAACGCAACCTCTACAAGAGTCGTTTCATTAGTTTGCTTCCCCAGCCCTCAGCATTTTCTGGGTAAAGCTTGGATTTATTCCAGAGAATCCACTTAATCTGATATGGTCAAGAAAAGCTTACAGAAAGAAGTGAACAAGAGGGTACAAAGATACCAGTATGAAAAGCTTGTATTACATAAGAACCCGTAAAAGAAGTACAAAACAAATTGGAGAATAGTTGAAAAATATTTCGACTGTGAAGGAAAGTGAGGAATGGTGGATGAAAGAGCTAGTATGAAGATGAAGTGCATAAATACGAGGTTCAGTGGGGTAGGATGTAAATAAAGAAGCGCAAGGAATACTTCAACATCGTTGGAGAAGGTAAATTCAAGTTCCAAGGAAGATACGTGATACAATCGTCGTTTCAAACAAAACGAGAGGAAAGAAAGGAAGGTTGTGTAGATAAGCTTGAATTGAGGAATGAAGTGTGTGCAGATGTAACTTTCTCGCGGAAGAAAAGAATTCAAAGAGAGATTCAAAGAATCAAGATGTTTGAATTTGAAATTTATAAATTATTAATTGAAAATTGTAAGAAACTTTTAAATCCGAATTATACATTCATCATAAAAAGTACTTAAAATTTGGTTTTTGTAACAAAAAAGCAATAGAATCATTAAATAAATTTTTGGACTTCGATTATCAGTAATGAGATATTAAATAATATTTATTTTTCATGTTATAGGACGGAATTCGAGCAGTAATAGAGGATCTCTTGATAACGGCACCGACATAAGCAGCGATTGTTATGACGTTCCACCGCGTGCTATACCAGTAATTCCTTCGCCCACAAATAGTCCGAGTCCAGCACCTTCGTGTTACGATATTCCAAGGCCGCCAACTTCCTGCACACCAATCTCTAATTGTTCCGGTGGTTCTGGTATAACCCCTTTGGACTGTTACGACGTGCCACGTCCTTTACAACCTCTCACACCAAGTAGTTCGGCCTCCAGTCTGACGAACGACGGTTCTCTCAGTGGATCCAACAGGTAGAATTCTTTTTCTTTAAATCTTCACTTCAAGTCTAAATAGGGTAACCGACCCACTTATCGAATAACCTCGCATTTCATTGTCTGGTACGAGTCGACCCTGTGATCTGAAAAATTATATTGATCCGCATCAACGAAAGACCCTCGATAATAACTCTCTGATAATATTTATAATTATCCACATATTTTATTTTCAAAGTTGAATTAAACACAGTATTGTGGCTTCTGGTTCTCAATTTATTTTCCAAATCCTTCTAAATACTTTGTTCTTTCCAACACTGCGGTCTGTTATTTTAATCCCATTTCATTCTTTCACAAAAGTTTAATATATCTTCTCGTGTTTCTTTTGGTCCTTGTATTTTCTTAAGGTACACTTGTTCTTCTTTTATCGCCACTTGTAAATCTTTCCAATCTAATCCACCTCCTCGTTCTTTCACATTCAAGTCGCTTTCTCTTCATTTGAAAATACTTGTGTGCAATCTTCAACTCAACTTTTGAGAATTTTTCAAAATTTTATGAGTATATCGAACTAAATAATAAAAATGATTCGTCAACAAATGTTGATGAAATTTGAAAAACAAATTACATAGACAAAATTGTCATGTTATAATTGATTTTTGTTTTAGATCGAGTTTGACTGCTCCGGATTATGATGTACCTCGACCTCGTCTTCCAGCATCTTCGGTACCATCTCGTCACAATACTCCTATACCTAAAACCCCAACTCCTCCACCACCCACGCCCCCATCGTCGCAAACCCCCTTGATTCAATCACAACAGATTTACGATGTACCGATCAACAAAGAATTACCATTGGAGCTGGACTCGGCTCTGGAGGGTCTTCAGAGATTACAGAGCGAAGCTTCCGCCGCAATAGCTAGGCTATTAGGTTTCGTTAGTCCAGGTTGGAGAACACCTCAACGTCTGGACACAACTTTAATGGATCTAAGACTGGCCGCGTTGAGACTTAGAACCTCCTTACACGATTTAGCTGAATTCGCTGAAGGTAGTTGAAAGTGACATTTATAATCGAATATATAACGATTGGATGAATAAATTTGTATTCATTTATCGTACAGGCACGCTTGGAAATGCTGGAAAAGCTCCTGACAAGGGTCTCGCAACAAAACTGCGACCCTTGGTCAAAGCGTTGAGGGATTCCGATAGATTAGTACAAGAAGCAGCGACCGAGTTGGACGCGATAGAATGGGACGCTGGGAAACTGAGTCGCGGTGGTAGTAGCGATGGAGGTGGCGATACGCCGACGCCCACCAACGGTCCTCCGGCACCCTCCCTTCTGCCAACCGTACAACCGGATCCGCTTGATCAGCTGATCGCATGTGCACGAGCACTTACGGAAGACGTACGTCAGGTTGCTAGTTTCATTCAGGTAAGACATTCAGCGGACCAAATAATTTTTGTATGATAGGTCAAGTTCATTGATCCATCGTATGGTATACATTAAAAATCCATTACAGGGGAATTCAACGCTGTTATTCAAAAGATCGTCTATCATATCAACGGGAAGTAGTAATAACAGCAATGGTCCTGCCGAAGATTACGATTACGTAAATCTAGATTCGAGGGAAGTCGTGGCGAAACAACGGGAAGAGCTTCGAGCTGCTTTGCCTCAAGAATTACGTAGCAGTTATGATCTCCTTGTATCCGAGGCTGATAATGCGGCGATTCAAATGCCACCCACAACCCCAACGCCGATGGATCCCAACGACAAACAGTTGCTGGCTTTCTATGCCGCTCAGGTGATCACACACGGTGCCCACTTGACGCATGCCATTGACGCCTTCCTTCAAACAGTCGAACACAATCAACCGCCTAAGGTGAGTCATTCGCTACGATACGTCCGGAATTTCAAATACTTGACTTGACTTGACAAATCATTTCTCTTTCCAGGTATTCCTAGCTCATGGAAAATTCGTTGTACTTAGTGCTCATAGATTGGTACACATCGGTGACACGGTGCACAGGAACGTATCGAGAAACGATGTCAGAACACGCGTTCTTCAATGCGCGAATGCATTGAACGAAGCTCTCGCCCAAACAGTTTCAAAAACGAAACAGGCAGCGCAATTTTTTCCAAGCGTCACAGCTGTGCAAGAAATGGTCGACAGCGTAGTAGATGTCTCACATTTGGCTAAAGATTTAAAAGTTGCCATAATCCACGCGGCTCAACAACCTTGAATCATCTCCTACGCGTCTGGGAAACCCTATTTACAATGATTCAAGACGAACCGTACGCTTGAAATGTAATGTTGGAACGTTGATTCTTGAGATCAAGATATAACAAACCCGATTGCAAGTTCCTACCCGTTCTTCGAGAACGAAAAATTCATATACTTCGAAGTTGATATCTTTGATATGTAGACCAAACATCTTCCAGAATTGAGAAAACAAAAATTCATTGGAAGAGATGATACAACGAGACTTTGTAGGGAGGTTTTTCATTTCTCTTCGATAGAATTTTGAGACTGAGGGGATATTGTAAATGATAATAATCGTGGCGAGCAAGATTTTAATTTTCAGTTTTAACTATGATAATAGGATGTTTGTTTTCAGAACCAGTGATCATAAAAGTATAAGAAAGAAGCTTTAAGGACATTCCAGTTGGAAGAATCAAGAAAAAAAGAATTGTGTGAAAGATACAGCTTTACAATGAAGCATATGTAATTCAATCAATTTGTTTGTTCATCATTCGGAAGAACGTTACGTTCGATGAATCGATAAAACATTCCGATGCGAATCAAAACAGTTTTTAAATAGATTAAATATGGTATATGCAATAATCGTGGACCATGCTATTAAATTTTTTCAATCAAATCGGGAAAATATTGAATGAAAACATGAATTTTTTTATCCAATAATTTCCAATTTCATTGAGAATATTCTGCTCTTATAAAAGTTGTAAATCCTTGAGGCCTATGAGTGCACGGAGAAGAATATTCGGTTGCCGAATGGACGAATAATTCTTCATTCCCCGCAACCGTGTATTTCTCTCTTCGGGTATCACATGAAAAATAAGCTACTGCCAAAATACACGTACGTATACAGAAGATGTATAGAATTTAAGAAAAGAAACAGATGTTGTTTTGTCAAATGTATCTTGAAAAATGTGAATGTAACCAGTGTAAAAATTGTTGCTCCTGATACAGGAGGACAATTATATAGCTCTATCATACTCACAATAGATACATGGAACAAATTCGTATTACCGGTACGTAGGAACATATATCGTAGCATAGGATCTTATATCCGAGGAATGTGGGAACCTCTTGGAGTTAGACACAACCGTATATGGAAATTCAAATCACATGGTGCTAAAAAAACAAACGAATAATTTCATGAAACTCACAGTAATAAAGAAGTTTTATGGAAAATATAATCTACCAGTGATGAAGCAGCGATGATAAACGTTTAAGGAATGATATATTCGATGTTTTACTTTCCAATAGTTCAAACTTTTACACACTTTTTGATATCGAATAGCGGCGTTTTTTTATATGTGTTTTTAAATATTTCTCAAGGATTTTTCACGACTACACTCTTCCGAAACAGTAAAATACACATCCGAGATGACGTAGTTTTACGATCGACGACTGATTTTATAGAAAAAAAAAACAAAAAACATGTGTGAAAAGTATTCCTAAGATAATAGACTTCGAATTATTCGAAAACACCATAATTTGCCTATACAAATTTAACCCAAAAGGTTTTATTGTTTGAGTAATTGTGATTGTACGCTATAATGTTTTTATAACGTAAAGGCATGTGAAAATTCATTGAGTACTCGCTAGATGACAGCACATATAATAAAAGATGATAATTTCATGATTAATCGATGATCTCTTGGATGGAACTCTACACTCGTTATGTCAGTTTTTTAAATGGCAGCTTTTACGGTATCTAATACTTTTATAAACAATAAATAATATTCTGCGATAATAATATTGAAACAAAACTTGAACTATTCATGTTTGTTTTTTTTTCTCTTTTCAATTCATAAATCACAAGTTTTTTGAAAAATGATTATTATACATCGACGTTGATACTGATATATTTTATTAAGTATATCGTACCCCACGATCCATGAAACCCTGTATTATAATTTATTGATCAACTGTTCGATGCATTGTAGACAGTTGAACATCGTTATTGTATATTTACAATTTATGTAAAAAAATATATATAAATATATACATGAGAATGACGAACCAATAGGTGCTTAGTATCAAATATAATAATATAAACCTTTTCTTTTTGAGATATTCTGAAAAAAGATAGTGAATAATAATGTATCGAATATATCTCATTTATTTAGAAATGTTTGTCTTACTGTTTTGTTTTGTAAAAAGCAACAGATATTCAAATGTTAATTTAGAATCCCGATGTATGAAAATTCGATTATTTAACTAATTCCAAAAAGGGTACAAATCAATTTTGTTGTCAATCCTTTCTATCCTCTTTTACAAATCTACAGTTTGTTCTACATTTTAGATTCCAACATAGCATTTGAATATCACAAAGTAATGTTGTATATACATATAGATGTATAACAACAACCCACGAATAATTTTCAGTTCTCATGTTTTACAATACAAGAACAATTTCTCAATGAACTTACTCATGAGACACATGACTCATAAATTTGTATTGTCGCGCAAAATAAAAAAACGAATATTTCATCGCTGATCATAGTAATTAGCTACCTCATGGAGAATAATTGACTATGCAAAAATTCATAAACTTTTGTGCCTGTCTCGTTTGTTTTTTCTTTCTTTCTTTCTTTCGTTAATCGAGTGTACTAAACTTTTATTTATTATAAATGAAACGATCAACTGTACATAAACTTATTAATTAAGAATTATGCCGTAAGTTATAGGAAATCAATCATGCGATTCACACGTTGTAAATTTGTATTTTTAATTTATATATGTATATGTATCAAAAGAGATCCAGAGATGTTGGGTTTGACAAAATTGTAATTAAGTTACAATGATTTATCGATACGGAGGATATGGATATCCATTTTCTTACCTGGTTTGCTCATACTAATCTGCATCTCACGCGAGATTTACAGAGAGTGCTTTATTTTTTGTGTATCTTTGTGTATTGTGTATGCATAAATACATATATATATATACACACACACACACCCCGTATACCATTTGATGGCTCAAAATAATGATCGAGATAACAATAAATTGTTTTTATAAAAAGATATGTAAGTGTGCTTGACGAAGAGAAAAAGATTTTTTATATATACCGAGTCAAAGATTCTGATCTTTATACTTATTGCAATTGTAATGTATTTTCAAATATTTATTATGATTAATTAATGATGTGTTTTTCTTTAGAAATTATATAAATATATATATATAGATATATATACCAGACTGCAACATAAATACATAAACCATTTGGTTCTCTTTGTATTCTGAAAAGAAAATCAAAGGTACGAAGGTAATAAATGAAAGAGAAAACAATACGTCGGATAAATTACGCACAGAGTCTCATTTATTCATATGAACTTGAAATCGATTGAAATCCGCAAAAAAACCTGTATAAATAAATTTGAATGTTACTCATTTTTTTTTCTCACCTATTCCGTATTCGATTATGAAACATCAATAACATACTTCTTGATCAGGGAATGCGTAGTTTTTTTATTGCCAAACGTATTCGTTACCTTCGCGAAGGTATCCCTTTGTTAAAACGAATGTATATTATTTAGCGTTGAAAACATAACGGCGATAAATCGATTTTATAACTTCTATATGTGCATTCTCTTTGGTGATATTTAAATTCATTATCGTATTCTTTCATCCTAGGTGATGTGAAAAACAAAAAAAAAAGAACAACAACACTCGTCGTTCGAAGCTATCACATGTGATTATTTTTGTTTGTTTTTTTTTCATGTTGCTCACTAAGAGTGATCGCAACATCTGCCGGTGTGTGCGTGCGTACTTCCATCTTTACTAGTTTTATCCTTGGCCGCGTTTTTCTCTTCGTGAAAACTACTTAAATCACGTTTCATGGCGTAAGCATCTTCTCCGTCCGCATAATACTTTGGTTCAACCTCTGAAACTTCGAATTGTAAACTGCTCGTGTACAAGTTCAACGCGGCGCGATTACTTCTACGAACGTGTAGCGATACATATTTCGCTCCGAAACATTCCACCATCGCTCTAGACGCTTGGTTCATAAGTTTTTGAGCTATACCGAGTCTACGATGCGATCTTTTCACTGCTAAGCTCGTTATGTGTCCGTGAGGATTGTCCTCGCAATCCTCTTCCATTTTAGCGAGTACGTAACCAACGATTTTACCCTTCTCATCCTCGGCCACGTAACTCAATTGGGGCCAGGATAGCGCGTGGTATAGGTAATATTTCATTTGATAATTTTCAGGTAGACATTGTAGATTGCAATGTTGAATGTTCAGTAGATCGTCCGTGTTGGCGCAACGTATCTTTATCGACATTTTGAAGTGCGATTTTGTGGAGGGCTAGTCGATGATGTTGATGATGATAATAATGATGACGATGATGACTTTTCTTCAATCGTGGTTGTGACTCAGTTTCCGTGAGAATTCCGTTTCCAAAGTTCTTCCTTTGTTAATAGATTCAGCGTACTCCAGCTCCAAATTTAATCCCGTCGAATTTTTTTAATACGCGATCGACCGTTTTTCAAGTCACTGACCGATGAGGATTCACTCATACCGCCTAGCAATTCCCTCACGAAATGGAACCGAGAGAGGAAGAATTTCCACACTAGGTACCAGCCTGAAAATATTTCATTTTTTTATTCAATCATTTAGGAGAATATTTTACTAATTTTTCAATGTTCACAATCATTAGATTTTTCTACTCAATTTATTCTTTTATGGATTTCATCACTTGGACTTGGACTGGGTTTTATGGACTTGAACCAGAGAAGTGCTGTACAAAGCGATATTGTGATTAAAATGAAGCCTTTGCCCATAGTTTGTGATCAACGATTTGGTTACTGCCATGCCGCTAGTAGCCCCTTATCGAGGAGTAAAATGAATGGAGAAAAAAAAATCTAACGATGCCTCCAAAATTCAATGAAAATTAGTTAATTAATTTGACGAGAGAAATGAAATTCATTGATTCTTGTCTGGTGACCTAACTCACTTGATCAATACCATACATATTCATGAGCTTGGTCAAATGCAAACTAATGAATTCTATTATCATAACTTTAATAAAACTCAAAAAAGAGGGGGCCAGAATCTTGAAGAAATTTACTATACTTTGTGGAATAGCTTGGTACACCAAATCAAATGAAGAAACGGTAAGAAACGGTAGAGAAACTACTACAGACGTTGTAGCATAAGAATTTACTTCATTTATTTACTCAGAGGTGAAGCCAGACGCATGGTGAATTATTGAATCGTAAAATCTCACGACAGGGATACTAGCACCATGGTGCAAGTCACATCGTTGATTCCAAACTATATGAAAATGCTTCAATAAAATCAACAAAGTGCAGCACGATATTTTGATATTATTGAGCCATTTTTGAATAGTTTGGAATGGAAAATTTGGCTAGTCGACGATTTACAATAATATTTAATATAACATGTGACCAATTCCATCCAACTCTCATCACAGGACTTGAATGTTTCAATGTTGTAAAAATTCGCAATCTTAGGCGCGTGATTTCTCATTGTGTAATTCAATTAATTGATTCCTCTATACTCAAACTGAAGATTATATACAAAATTTTCCTCATCCACGTTGAATCAAGTCTCCAATGGTTCTAAAATGAGAAGTGCCAAGTGAATATAAATAATAGTAGTGATATATGAATTTGCATAGACATTGATTTTTTCAAGTTTAACGAACAACTCCCTCAAAGCGAGAGAAACGGGAAGAATTCCGGACTTTCTCCAAATCGTGGATTTTTCGCGGATGTTCAGTGATATCACGCTGTAACAAATTTTACTTGATTTATTTATCGAACAATAGAAATTGTCTAAAATTTTCCCAATGAATATTTCAAAACAGTCGTTCTGATATTATGCAATAGTTTTATCTTGTGATACATAAAAGTGCATGTCATTGTACAAAATAATGAACAATGCCATCGACGGATACAAAATATTAAAAATCAAAGTAGGTTGAACTACTCCAATGTCGTCTACATTTTTTCTTCTGATAAAACTTATCGTTATTCGACAGCAATTCAAGTTTACTTACGTCAACACAGAAATTGTATGAAAATTCGTATTATTGGCTACCATATCGACATCGCAAAATGGATACAAATTATAACTTCCTAACCAGAGTTTCAAGGACCTTTAGCCAACCAACTGTATCAATGATAAATTTCGAATCAACTGCTTTTATCGATTGTTGATTCAACTCGACATGAAACGTCTGATAGGGAGAAGCCATAAAAAATAATGTGGGTACAATACGTTCTTGTATGGGCTCTGAGAATCTAGTTATGTTATTTTTTAAATCTGTTGAGGTATCATAGACTCGGAGAAACAAAACATTGAATAGTACGACACACCGTTGAAGCATTTGATATTCCAATTACGAAACAAAATTTTGTTGGTACCACAAGATAAGACATAAACAAAAAATATCAAAAAAAACGCTTTTGTATGCATACAAATTTTAAGCGTAATTTCTTCTCATGCGTATTATGTCATCCTTATTTTTAGACAAAAAGAGTATAGTTGCGAATCAAAGATTGAATACAAACAATGGTTTTGAAATCAATTTGAAATTTTCTTTTTCCTTTTTGTTTTTGAGTTTTATAAACCTGTGATTCATTACTGTAAATAAATGAATAAATTCAATAATAATTTCTCAGGTACTGCATGGATTATTTTTGGTTATATGCTTATAACAATAATTGTTAAAAAAAAAATGTTCTTACCCAGCAAAACAAGACCGAATACTATAAGCAAACTGGATATCACAGAAAAAGCTGCTAATAAGATTTCTTGCATCATTAAGTCTTCTGTTTGTCTTTTCAAAATAATAAAGAAAATTTTTCACTTTATCTTGCGACCCAAGATTTACGCGAACACAGTGTCATAATAATCATCCGTTCTATCTCGCGCGTAAAATGATCCTACTTAACCCGGAAAAAGCAACAAATTGATCAAACGTATAGTATCCGATGATAAATTTAGCACATCCTACAAAACGAATTGGGTGCAAATTTTCGTTTTCAACAAGCATGGTTGCACGCCATTTTGTAAATGTGTAATTGTTGGAATAACGTACAGGTTATGTACTCTTTTTTCCCCCTCCATGAAAGCAACAGCGAGGAAATTTACTTACGGTAAAGATCAAATCCAACATTTTTCTTACGACATACATTTTGCATACATATAACTTACCAAAGTCCAAAAGTTCAAATTCCGTTTCGCACGTGTGAGATTTCTCACGGGTCCTCGATTGACCGGTTAATATTTGAATCCTCGTAATGTCTTTTACTCGTGGAAAGAAACGAAGGAGATACTCGGTTTACGCATGGTGCGCGTGCGCGAGTCATCACGTTTGGAAATTTGGAGTTGTCGTCCAACGACGCGGGTTATTTGAAATGAAAATTATGATGCACGATATAAAAATCACTTTTGTATTATTTTTATTCGATTAAAATTCTATGACGATTTCTCGTTACATGGGATATTTACAAGGTTGTTATGAAAGAATAACTGTATAGAAGTATATAATGATAATTAAATTGAATCGAATTTCGATTCAATCCCCCAGTCTCAAATTTGAGATTAACAAACTTGCAATTTGGATGAAGTTTAAATTTTGACGAAAGATTGGTTCTGGATTGAATTTCTGATCAAATTCTAATGCTAAACTGCGTTTGGAACAGCATAAAAATTTTATATATAAATTATATACATTTCATAATACATTAGACAAGAACGAAAATTATTGTTCATAATTTTATGAAGTCTTAAAAATATTTATATAATTTAATCTTCGTCCCCATCGTCGATGTCTTGCAAATGATCTAGTTTGAGTTGTTTCGATCTGTCTATGACAGGCCTATCCTTTTTAACAGTCTTTTTCTTGATTTTTTGACCAACAACGTATTCCGGCATAACAATTTTACTACTTCTGAAAATAGGTTTCTCTTCATTATCGACGATAACTGCCGTCGATAAGGTACTTTCCATTTTATCAGTTTCACTGGTTTCAGGTTTTCTGTATTCCACCTGAGACTTTGTTTTTCGAGATTTGAATACCGGTCTATCTTCATCTTTCTCATCCAAATTCATTTCCTCGTCCAGTTCCATTTCAAGTTTACCTTGCGTTTTACGAGCTTTGAGTTCTCTCAAAAAAGAAAAAGCTGCCCGAGCGTTGCTTTGATCGCTCATATCTTCGTTAGGAACGTCATCTAAACTATATTTAACCCACTTATGGGGATTCCTATGGTAATCCGGAATACTTCTCAATCCAGTACGTGGAGCAGGTCCTTGGGGTCGTTTGAAAATACTCTCCCTACCGCGAAATTTTTGTGTTTCCGACTTACGTTTCTGTCCACACTTTTTAGGCAAATCAATCTTTTTAGAGGGGATTTCTATATTTTCTTCCATATGAACGTCATCCATCGAAGCATCCTTAGTTTTATTACACTCTCGTTCTGCCATTTCCAATTGAGCGAATAATAACTTTTGTCTGTTCGCAAAAGCTGTATCTCCCCCGTGTAGCACAAAATTATTAGAAGTGTGCATTTTGACGCTGTCTGCAATAGAATCTCACAAATTTAAGAAATCATTTGTCAAAATAATGATCAAATGGTTTTATAACTTACGTACTCGACGAGAGGTTAGATAGATACTAATGAATTCTCAGTAATTACGATGTGGTGTCGAGAAAATAATTCAAATTTAGAATATCGAACATATCACAACGGTCATAGATATTTTCTTTCCCAACTAAATTAGAGAATCAAAACGTGTTTGTTGATAAACGTCAATGTTTGAGAACAGCACATACGCATAATTTCATCGAATTGCAATTGATTGCAATATTTGCGACATTTGCAGCGCTAGCGTTCTCTAGCGTTGAGAAATGAGAGAAACCCGGGATAATTCAAATTATTCAATATCAATATCTTTTGTAAACTATTTTTTTGTCAAGCGAGCGATAAATAAAATACTATGTGTACATGATAATAATAAAAAATGTATACTTCTCAATGACTTTTGAACACCATTCCTTGTTGGAAAAATCTATTAAATCTTTACTGATTGAAAACAATTTGAAAATCACATTTAGTTTAATGTAATCGGTTATTTCAATGCAAAATGAATAGGTTTCGATAGAATGAAATTCAAAATTTAGCCATTCGTAATGGGATTTTATAAAATATTTCTATCTGCGTAGACAATGTTCGTGCCAAACCTAGAATCTTTAAGAATTCTTTGCATTCCAAAAGAGTTCAGAAACCCATTCGATTTGATTTGAATAGATTTTATAGGTTTTTCTAACCAAAGCTTCGATGAAGAATCTCTGAAAACATATCTGCGATATCCAATGGAGATTTTTTCAGAGGATTTCAAGAGTGTTCATACATTTTTAAGAAAGTTTCAGTGATTTTCCGGAATATTCAGAGTTTTTCAAAGATATTCACTAATATTCAAGGAAATTTTCAATGAAAAGACATGCTCGATAAACAAGTTCCTCCAAATTTTGCAGATTTTTAAATTCTTCCACAGTTTTTCAGTGAAATTTAGAGAGTTCTTTCACCAGAGGAATCATTTAATTCTTCAACAACTACTTTTTTACTTCTCTTACCAACTCTCATAAATAACAAAATATTTGTATTGTTCAAAGATTTATTTTAGTCAATTATTTACATTCTTATAGTTATTTTCTTTGCATTCCCAAATGCAAAAAGGTAGTAATATTATATTCAATCATATCACAATTGAGTTTTAAAAAAGCTTCATATCGTTGAAATATTTATAATCTTTAAGAAAAATGATTGTTACCATTCATATCATCTCTAATTAGGAATGTACTCGCTATCCTTTCAGTTAAATAAACATGCTTATAACGTATGACTATATGCGAGACTCAATACAGAACTAAAGTATATCAATTTTGTGATACAGATACATAAACGATGAATTATATTATACTAACATGAGAATACATTAATTTTATATATTATTATACAATGTATTTATATAATGAATAAATATTCAACATCGATATAGATTATTCATATCCCACTATAGGACACTTCAACTGTTAAAATAATTTATACTGAGAAAATATTTGTTTGAATGCTTATATTCGTTCCCTTCCACTTGTTTGTTAAATTGTTAAACAAAAATTATTCACTTCACATGAATTTAACCAACGTACAGCATGTTCGATTACAGTTACAATACTGAAATCGAAAGGCTAATCAAGAATTACTTATTTTTATATATATATATATATATATATATATATATATTAACTTTTAAATCAATCTACTAAAATATTTGAACCTTCAAATGAGTCAAATTTAGAACAAAAACAAAATCATAATTTATAAAACATAAATTAAAATGAACAAAACAAAAAAAACAAAAACATTTACTCATCACGATATTCAATATCATCTATAGAATAATAAAAACTCTTCTCCCCGAAATACTTTCAAATGAATGGAATTGCGGATTTTGATTCTGAAAAAGAAAAAAAATAATAAAAAATAATATTTGTATCAAATTCAATGTTTATACTCACATAAATATCAATCCGCAGATATGTCACCCTCCTTATCAAGATTTTCAATTTCAGGCGAAGTAAAAAAATCATCTTTCAATTTTTTCATCATTTGTCGTGGATTTTCTTCTGTGATAATCTGCGACTGTTCATCCATATCGAGTAGTTTACGTTTAGTTCCTTGAGAATTCGATGGTTCATCTTCTTCTTTGACTTGTGACTTTACATCCACATCAATTAATTTACGTTTAATTTCTGGCTGCAGAGGAACAGGTTGTTGGTTTCCTTCTACGGGAATTAATTCCTCATCTACTAACTTTCTTTTAATTCCTCGTTGAGAAGAAGTTGATTGCTCTTCATCGACTAGTGAAGATTTTACATCACTTTCTTCGAGTTCAGATGGATAATCTATGGATACAAATTCATTGCTCGAATATGAACCTAATTTTATATCATAATTTTGAACTTGATTGTCTGGCATGAAATTTGAAGTTGATTCAGGTTGGTTATTCGAACTATTTGATTGTTTTTCAAGTTCTGTATTGGAATCTGGAACTGGTATCAATTGAGAGCGTTGTTCCGTTGTGTCAGAGTTATTCTCGACTCCTTGGAAGGATACAATTTCGTCGGAAGTACTTATTTCAGCAACAGGTTCGTTAGTTTCATTAGATCTCTCGGAATCAAATTTCGTATCCGTTTGTTTGTTTCCTTGAACAGAAGTAGAAAGATCTTCTTGGGTGGAATTCAACACGAATTTTGCTTCATCATTTTTCGTATTTGATGACAAATTAATTGAAATTTTGTCCTCCTGAATTTCTGCTGCAGTTGGTTCAAGAGGTTCTGAACATTCTTTCTGTGTAGCATCCGGATTGGATGCATCGATGCATTTCTTTTGAGATTCTTCAGAGTTTGTGCCAAAGAGGTGTTCTGAATCAATAGACACCGATGAAACTTCTTCCAATTTATCCAAATTTTGGTGTTCAATCAACTCATTTGACTTATCAGATATTCCACGAGTTATTTGCATTTCCTTCAATTGGGACTCAGAATCACACTTTTGAAACTCAATTTGTCCTCTTTCGATATCCAACTTTTCAGATTCAGTAACGGATAATTGTTGTTGGTTGGATATTTTTGTCGATGATGAAATACTATCATCGAGAATTTTTGTAGTCAAAGCGATTCCTTCTTTATCGTCTTTTGTTGGCTTTCTTGTCGAATTCTTGTCAAATTCTAGAAGCTCAGGCATTTTATTGATAATTTGTGAACCAGATGGTTGAATACAAGAATCGTTCTCCAAATTATTATTATTAAACACTCTATCGGTATCTTTTTGTTGTTCAGTATTAAAATTTTCAGAAGATACTGTTTGAGAATGAATTTCTGAATTATTTTCCAAATTATTAATCAATATTTTATTGGTATCTGATTGATCCTTCTTATTCATTGTTGCTTCGATATTAAGATTTTCAAAAGATAGTATTTGAGAATCAGTTTCGCAAACGGTAGAATTCTCCTCAAATTCTTGAAGTTGAGGCATTTTATCGAGTCCTGAATTATTTTCTTCGGTATGCGAAGCACAAGGTTGAACACAAAAATCATATTCCAAATTATTATTTAATACTTTATCGGTATCTGCCTGATTCTTTTTGTCTGCTTCGGTATTAAGATTTTCAGAAGATAATATTTGAGAATCAGTTCCGTGGATGGTTGAATTATTTTCTAATTCTCGAAGTTCAAGCATGTTATCAATTTTTGAATTGTTTTCATCAGTTTGAGGAGCACAGGATTGGATACAAGAATCATGTTCCAAATTATTATTTGATACTTTATCGGTATCCGACTGATGTTCTTTGGATTTTATTTGTTCAGTATCAAGGATTTCAGAAGACACTGTGGGAGAATCAATTTTACAGGAGATTTCTGGATTATTAATCGATACTTTATCGCTATCCAACTGATCCTTGTTATCTGTTTTTGATTCGAGAACAAAATTTTCCGAAGATACTATTTGAGAATCAATTTCACAATTGATTGAATTCTTTTCAAATCCTTGAAGCTCAGACATTTTGTTAATTTCTGAATTATTTTCCTCGGTTTGCGAAGTACACGGTTGAATAGATGAATCATTTTCCAAATGAATAATCGATGTTTTATCGCTATCAGAATGAAGATCCTTCTTGTTTGTTTTTGATTCAGGACTAAGATTTTCAGAAGATACGATGTGAGAATCAATTTCGCAGGTGATTGAATTCTTCTCAAATTCTTGAAGCTCTGGCACTTTATAGATTTCTGAATTATTTTCATCGGTTATACAAGAATCATTTTTCAAATTCTTAATCGATCCTCGAAGGGTTTTCAATTGATTCTCTTTTTCATCATCTTCCGGAAACTGAACTCTCACCATAGTCGATTTTGACATTGCCTCCATTTTCCGAAACTCTTGATTTTTGATAAGAATATTCTCAATCTTTGAATCATTATCTTCGGTTTCTTTTCTTCCATTCATAGAACCAGAATGTGAATCAAACAGTGGAATAGAAACTTCTTTGTTTTCAAGAGGTAAAATTGACGAAAGATATGGAGTAAAGGATTGAGGATTGTCATGGGATGTCCGATTAAATGTGCAGAATTCCGATTGAGACCAATTCATTCCGATTAAATTTGAATCGGAATTTTGCACGTTTAATCGGAATGAATCGGAATCAATCGCTTTTTTGAACAAGGGATGACAATTATCACTTGCATTTAAGAAACTGAAATTCGATTTTTCATCGTCTCCTCCATCGATCTCAAGATTTTCATCTTTTGAGATAGCCGATTCTTGAGAATTTGTTACTGACAACATAACATCTTCGTTCATTTCCGATTTACTCGGATGAAATTCTTTCGTTTCTTGCATCGAAGAACCCTGCAACTGAGTTCCGTTGAATGATCCTTCAATTTCCATAGAATTTGGACTTTCGTCGATTAAACTTTTTGTGTCTGAATTACGTGATAATTCTCGTGCGTTGTTGATATTCTCTGAAAAGACAGGAATGGGAGAATTCAATTCTCGAGTGCTATTTAATTCATTTGAATCTGATGAAACATTTTTTATGGCTTCTTGATCAGTATCAGTCAAACTTTCAACGGTTTTTGATATGTCCAGACATTCTTTTTGTTGTCGTCTACAATGTGTGCTTGAAACAACCTCTTGTACGGGATCTTGGTTTGTACTTGTTATTATCGTACTGTTTTCCAAGGGGCTTTCAGGGACGTCGTTTGAAGAAGTTTGCTGATTTTCTGCATCATTATTTTCTAAAAGATTCATTCCCTCCCGAACTGATGATTTCATTTCGACATCTGCGACTGTCGTTATCGCATCAACACTTTCAGATTTTGCTAGAAGAGTTTCTTTGAATACAGATTCGTCATCAATTTTTTCGTTGGCGTGAAATTTATCTGTTTCAGGAGGCGCTCTTATATTCATGTCAACTTCGTGGGTTTTAGGAGGGTTCTCAACTTCACTGACGATAGTTGAGGAAACTTCCTCAGGAAATTTGAGTAAATTCAAATTGAGGTGAACCTCCTGTGCAGTACTTTGTTTTTTGTCTGTTGTCTTCATATCAATGTCCAGGGAAGTTACAGGGACATTGTTTATAGAATTTTGCTGATTTTCCGCGTCATTTTCTAAGATATCTGTTGGTTCTTTGGTTAATGATTCCATCTCGATATTTGCAATTGCCATTACCGAATCAGCACTTCCAGATTGTATTGGAAGAGTTTCTTTGGATACAGATATATCATCAACTTTTTCGTTGGCGTGAGGTTGATCTGTTTCAGGAGGCACTTCTTTATTCACGTCAACTTCGTGGTTTTCAGAAGTATTTTCAACTTCACTAACGATATCATCAAGTCGTACCTCCTGTACAGTATCTTGTTTGGTATCTGTCATCATCATATCATTTTCCTGGAACCTTTCTGAGACGTCGTTTGAAGAATTTCGCTGATTTTCTGAATCACCATTTTTGAAACGATCTATTTTTTCCTGTGGTGATGATCGCATCTCGATATTTGCAACTTTTATTAACGAATCAACACGTTCAGATTCTGTTACAAGAGTTTCTTTGAGTTTAACTCCATTATCGACCGATGAAGTGTTTTTAGTTATATCAATTTTTTCGTTAGCGTGAAGTTCACCTGTTTCCGGAGAAACTTCTTTATTCACGTCAGTTTCGTGGATTTCAGAAGTATTCTCAACTTCACTAACGATATTATTAAGTTGTACCTCCTGTACAGTATCTTGTTTGGTATCTGTCATCATTATATCATTTTCTTGGGAACTTTCAGGCCCATCGTTTGGAGAATTTTTTTGGTTCTCTGAGTCATTTTCTATTGCTTCCCGAGTTGATGATTCCGTTTCAACATTTGCGACTTTTGGTATCGCATCAACACCTTCAGATACCGTTGGAAGAGTTTCTTTGTGTACAGCTTCATTATCGATAGAAGAAGTGCTTTCATTTATATCCATGTTTTGGTTAGCGTGAAGTTGATTTGTTTCAGGAGACACTTCTTTCTCATTTCCATCAACGACAAGGGAAGAAGCCACATCAGAAATTTTAGTTGTATTGAGCGCAGAAACAACAATTTTCTCTTCATCGATAGATTGCTGTGGATTGCAATTTGGAGTTGCTTTGCTGAGATCTTCATGGATACTGATTTGTGATATTTCACTTTCATGTATGGATATACCTGGGCGACTTGTGTAGGCAGATTCATTCACCCTTATAGTAGATATTTTTGTATGATATTTTGGTTCATCGGAATGATCAGTACTCATCATGCATGTATCATCCGTCAAAGTGGGTGTTCTTTTATCTGTCGATGTATTTGAATTATTCATAGATTGATCATCTTTTGTCACAGAACTTTCTATGTTCCTTGATTGATCTGAATGATTATCATCCATACATGTATCATCCACTGAAGTAGGTGTTTTTTTATCTGTCGATTTATTTAAATCATTCATACATTGATCATCCTTCGTAATAAAACTTTCAACGTGTCTTGATCGATCTGAACGATTATCATCCATGCATGTATCATCCACCGAAGTATGTGTTTTTTTATCACTTGATGTATTTGAATCATTCATAGATTGATCATGCTTTGTAACAGAACTTCCAATGTGCCTTGATTGATTTGGAAGATCATTATCGGTAGATTCATGATCTATTTGAAAAGATTCATCAGCATTCACAGTTTCGGTGTTCATTGAAATAGATCTTTCTGTATCACTAGGTTCATTCAAATCACGATCATTCATAGATTCATCATCGTTTGTAGTCGGCATTATTCGATCGCTTAGTCCATTTGAATGATCACCATTCATGCTTTCATTATCCATTGGAATAGATGTTTCTGCATCACACGGAGTGTTCGAATGATCCATTGATTCATCCTCCATTGAAACAGACATTCTTTCATCGTTTAATAAATTTTGATTCTCATTTTTGCATTCCTCTTCCATGGGAATAGATTCATCCATATCTGTTGGTATATTCGAACGACGAGGACTTCCGAACCTATCGTTTATCGGTGTAACTGCTTGAACATTCATCGATGTATCTGAATTATGACTTAATTTTGATTCGGTTCTGGCGAACCAAATGTTCTGGCGATCAACGTTTTGATCCGATTCTGATATTACATCCATGCTGATATTTTCACCGATAGAATCATGTCCTTCCAATGACGCGTTTTGATTTGAGTCAATATTTTTAGAAAATCCTTTGATATTTGAAGATCTTTGATTCTCTGCATCGACTTTAAAATTATCGTCGTATTTGGGTGACGTCGTACCAGCGATTTTTTGACTTTTATCTGATCTACACGGTAAATCATCTACAGAAGTTTTCATCGCTCCATTAGAAAAATTTCCTTCATTATACAATTGTCGTGGATTAGAGTCATCTTTACGAGTTTTCTTATTTTCATCCAAATCAACACCACTGTCCTGCAAATGAGTTACAGAACTTTGAAAAAAATTTGATTTCAAATTTTGAGTTGATAATTCAAGACATACTTTTGCCGGAGTGCTGTGAGCGATAATCACAGATGATTGTGTTACACTCGCCGACCTCTGTATATCCGTATTTTCAATATCCACATCTTCTTGCGAATCAATTTCCAAGGATTCGCCAAAAGCAGTCCGTTCGAAAGTTGTATCGGTACTCCGGGGAAAATCGGAATCCGATTCATTACATTTTTTATCGTCGAAAGAAATTCTTGAAGATTTTGGCGCGCCAACAAGAACTTTTCTTTTTTGATAAATTTTCAAATCAGGTGAATCTTCATTACGAGAAACCATCGGAGTACTATTCGGCATGGTTCGTTGTACGGAGTTGACTTTTGGATCAATTTTGTTTGTTATTTTGGTCTCACTACGGAGAGAACTAAGATTATTCTCTTTGTTTTGTTCTTTTGTATCTGCAGCAACGGACAATTTCGGGTACAATCCATGTACGTTAGGAACTTGGGTTTCCTCACAAGAATGACTAGTTCGGATTTCGGTTAAAATCCTTCTTTCTTTTAAATTAGCGTTATCAGGGGACAAAGATCTATGCTTATTAGATTTCACAATTGATTCTGATCTAGAAAATTCAGAAGAATACTGTATTTTTTTCAAATCGACCACACGATCATCATCTATCGTGTATAATTTACGTTTATTAATCTGTTGTTGAATTCTCGTCTGCGCCGGAGTTTCAGGATTTGAATTTACTCTGAACGAAGCGGATCCTCTCTGACCGTGAGTTGTTTCTGGACTTCGATTTTCATCATTCGACGTGTAGTAATCGGTTAATTCTTTTTTTATATGCAACGGTATTCTTATGTTCGGAATATCTTCTTCAAACCTGCGAGAATGATTTTCCTTCAAATTATGCGACTCGGTATCGCTATCGTCGTCGTCGATTATGATAATTTCTTGAAAACTTTTTGAATTTGTAGAGCTATTAGGATTTTGGAGATTTTTATTCAAAGGTTCGTTGGACATTTGCTTTTTCACCGAAATTGCCTCGGGATGTACCGGTGAAACGTGTGGAACCGTGGAAAGAGCACTTTTGATGGGAGTTTCTTTTTCCAAGATTCTCCGAGGCTCTTTAAAACAGCTCTTAACTGGAGTTTCAATACTACGTGTTGAATTATCTTCTTCGATATTTTTTTCAGTCTTAACTCTCACCATAGATCGATCATATCTAGACGAGGTTGATGCTACATCTTCTATCTCATTGACGGGATGATTATTCACATGTTGATTACAATTGTTGTTAGAAATATATGAGGAGGATGTTTCTTGTGGGGTATGAACGTTATTTTCCTTCTGTCTTGAACTTGCTGTTGTATTCTGTATTTGCTGTTCTACCTGATTTGCCTCTCTATTCAATCTCTCTAGGTCTCCTTCATTAAATTTATGACATTGGATGATTTTGTCGTAAAGTAAACATAATTTTTGTATACAAACTGGAATCACGTAACTTAAACTTTGTTTCTGTTTTTCTAAATTTTGTTGCTGTTGATCTATAACTTTCATCTGTATTTTGCAAATCTTCCTTTGATCCGCTAAGATCTTTTTTTGTTCTTCTATATGGAGTCCCATATCTTGAATCATCTTCTGTTCCTCTTTCAAATCCATACGACACATTTCCAAGTATATTTCTTGAAACCTGAGAATCGTTTTGGCCTTTTCTTTGTCAAGACCACTGCCGCTTGGACCACTGTCCGATTGAGAAGCATTCGAGCTATCCATGATTCTATCACTGTAATTAAGGTAAAATAGATAATTATATAGAATTGAATTATGTTCAAGCATTCCCACTAAATCCTAATATGAAATATTTTTGAAATTTATGTACATTACATAACTTGGAAACATTTTTCTTTTTTAATTTCTTCAGAACTCATTGAGTAAAAATCCTAAACAGTTATTTGGCTATTAATTTCAATATGTACGTTGAGTAATTGAGCAGAGAGCGATAAACCTCACTGTAATGATAAAGTATATGTACCACTCAATTGGAGAAGAAAACTACCATGCTCAAAGTGTCAGTATTTCTGCAAAATATTTGGTAACGTTACTTTCAGTTTTGGCATTGAGAGATAGAGTACGTTGATATAATCAATAGTGTTTACGTAATATCGAACTAATGGAAAGAATACCAGTAATAAAACAGGAACCACAAAAGATATCGAAGAGATAATGACTTGTATCAACGATGTACCTGGATAGAGATTCAAGCATGAAAAGGTACAAGGTTCTGGAACTCTCGCGATAGAGTTATAGCAACTTTACACCAAAAAGGTTGTCAATGACAAAACAAAAGCAATTGAATGATAAATTGAACAAGCTTGAAAACTTGTTATCTGGGTAAATAATCAACCAATCAATAATATCCATTTATATTCTTAAAAATTCAATATGAGATATTTTTCTGCGGGTTTGTTTGAAATTGGCTATGTCTAGAGACACTCAAGAGTGTCTGCAACATGGGTTTGTAGACACTAAAATATGCATGAATATCTAGAAGCTGGAATTCAAGACATTCAAAAGTTTGAGTGCTTCGAAGCTAGAGTTAAAGACACTCAAAGTATCTGAGTGTCTGAAAGTTTTTAGTGAAAATATACTTCTTTTGGGTAACCGCAAATTATTCTCAAAGAATAATTAGAGACACTCGATCAATTATTTTGAATGCGGGAAATTCAAAATTCAGTGGAATTATTTCAGCAATTAATTTTGAAAAAATCAAACCACAATACAAAATTTGATGAAGCTGAAACTGAAAATTTTTAATTAGAATTTAAGCATCTGAAAAGTGTAGTGGAAGGTTGCTCAATCGATTTCTGGTATAGAAAAGCTTCAACAACGTTTAATCAAAAGTTACAATAATAGGCTGCTAACTTTACGGCTGCTAGTTTCAGTTGCATCAGAATTTGACGATTAAATCATTGATTAACAATCGTTAGGATTAAATTGGCCTCAATATTTTTAAATGCCAAAAGTTTTCAGTTCGAAAAGTTCAGAACGAAATTCAATTTCTAATTTTATAAATTCAATAAACTGAAGAGAATTCTAAACATGGAAGATTTTTCCTCGATTCAAATTAGTGACATACAATTAGATTTTTCAACAAGAATTGAAGGAAAAGGGAAAGTTTCATTTTTTCAAATTAATTGCTGAAATAATTGACTCGAATTCCAGGGACTTCTACTCACTTCTACATATACGAGTATCTACAAACCTGTGCTGCAAACACTTTTGAGTGTCTCTAGACGTAAGCCTTTAAAATTACAAAATTTGTATTGCATAAATCGTATTGAAACATTGTATTTTTTCTCTATCCCTTTATAATTCACAGCATCATTTATTTCACTCGTATTGAACACATAATGAAAAGTGAGAGACGAGGTGTCAATAACGTACATGACAGCTATGAAAAATTCAACTAAAAATTGGCGATATAAAAATTCTAATAAATTTGAATTCTTAGATTAAAAAAATAAACGAATGTTTTAATATGTGCGCGAAACGTGAAATCCAACAAACATCGTACGTGAATTATGAAGGAAAAACGAAACAATAGCAATAAACACATGGTTTTCTCATACATCTTTTGTCTTCGATTTAATTTTGGCATCGAAAATTGATGTCATTTTTTCCCAATGAATATTATAAAATATTACTTACCTACAGCACGAAACATGCAGAAAAATTTCAACAACGATTGGTCTCACTTTGCATCGATATGTATAAGAATCTTTCAATCTTTCTTCACGAAAGTACGTTGTACGAGATGATGCATCCTTCTACGAATTATACCAAGTTTAAAAGATTTTGTTTTATATCTGGCACCTGATTGGTTAATATAAAACGAACATACCTAATGATGTAGATCCATGCTGTAAATTTGTTGGTTCCTTACAATGACGTCATGATCGTGTTATTTAAAAAAAAATACTTCAATCTCAAATTCGCGTTTAATTCCTTGTCACAATATTGAAATATCATATTTTTTCATCAAATATAATTCGAAACAAGATTTTTCATTCAAAGTTGGAACGTCATCGAGCTTATATTGTAAACTTTGTATGAATGATTTAGTTACCGTAGTGAACGATGAAGTGATTAATGTGAAGTGCAGTTAAAACGCGATTAAACCAGTTCGGTGGAATATCAGTACTCAAGATACTTAAATACTTATTAAAAGTACTTGAAGAACATTTATAGGTATTGTTTTTCAATCAAATTGAATGTTCTATTTCGATCGGATTTGAACGAAAGTAAACAAAAATGAAAACAATAGGGCTTGATCCTTAGAATTACTAGTGAATTCAAAACATTTATTTTTATTCCGAGAAAATGTAAATAATAATCGAGAGAAGATTTTTTTCATTCTGCTTGGAAAGGTGAGATCTTTGAAAAAATAATCTGAAATATGTTTAAAAGTTGTAGTGATCTTTGGTCAGAATTTGCTTACATTAGAACCCTAATGGGCGAATGGACAAGCTTGGGACATCCAAACTTTGTCTGAAAAGAGTCTATGATGTCCAAATATTTCTGAGTATTGTCCAAAACATGTCCACGATGTCTGTGTATGTCCATTCATTCAAAATTCTAGACAAAGTCGAATTCAATGTCTATCGTTTGTCCAAAACGCGTCTGAACCTTCTTATCTGTATGTCCGAAAAGTGTCCATGATTTGTCTAGAGTGTCCTGGCATGTCTGAAACGCATCCAAAACTGTCTCGCAATGTCCAATCGTTGTCCAGTTGTTGTCCAACCGATGTCCACCTGCTTAAAATTTCGGACATTCATCCAATGTCCACCATTTATCTCAGTAGCCCATCAGGGAAGGGATTGAAGAATTTATTTTTTTTCTGTTATCCAGTATTTTTTTATTAGCGCTGTAATTCCGATAGAAACTTAGTTGGTCCTGCGTATCAACGATGAATAAAAATAGTGTTCGAAAGCCACCCAGCGAAAGTATGTGGGCATAATATAATAAGTCATGGAAAATTAATACAAAATCTGAAACAAGTGATAATTGTTCTATCATCGGTATTGTTTTTTCTTCTATTGCGTATCTGAGGAATCGCCTTTTCTTTGTTTTTCCCTATGCAGTGTAATAGGTAAAAAAAAAATGATACGCTAAGAGCAAAAATGCCCGGAGATTTTTGTGGTTGCTCTTTTGTTCGGAATGATATGTGTATCGCTTTTGCTCGGAACTTTTGACGTTCCATTCTTGCTCTCAAAAGTTCCTGTTCTTTTTTTTTGCTTGACAACAATTTGGGTGCCACTTTTGCTCTTGGCGTCTCTCTTTGTCTTGAACAACATATTTAAAGTTGGAGGAACAACCCAGATAACACACGAAGAATTCTTTTTCAAGAGCAAGAATAGAATTCTTCAAGAACTCTTTTCGAACTAATGAATTCATATAGAGCTCTGGAGGAGTTAAATCTATCGGACATTAACAACTTCTTTGAGAGTACTCAAACAATACTTCTGATATTCTCAAAGAGCTTGTTAATGTCCGACAGATTGAACTCCTCTAGAGCTCTATATGAATTCATTAGTTCGAAAAGAATTCTTGAAGAGTTCTATTCTGGCTCTTGAAAAAGAATTCTTCGTGTGTTATCTGGGAATGGACATAACGAAAAATTAGTGTTAGGTACTTTTGAGTAAACAACTCGTGACTTATTATTTTCAATTGTATGCGAGCATTAGAATGGAAATGGAGATATTTCTGTTGTTTCATCTGAAAATAAAAATCGTTCATTAAACCGAAACGATGATCGAATTGACAAATCTAACGCATGAAGAATTTGTGTTCAAGAACATGAATAGAATTCTTACCCCAGACAGCACAAATAATCATTTTGAATCCACAGGAACTTCTCAAAGAATTCTTAAACAGTCTCCGTTATGACAGTAAATATGAATTCAATGAATTCAAAATGAATACATGTTGGATGCCAGAATAATTTTTGATGAATTCACGATATGAATGCTTCTTGAATAACCGAGTTGTTCATCAAGAATTCAAAGTATTCATAATTAATTCATGTTTACTGTCATAACGGGGGCTCTTTGAAGGGACTCTTGTGCTATATGGGACCCCAGACAGCACGAGTTCCCGCAAAGAGCTCCCGTTATGCGATTAATAATGAGTTCAATGAATTCAAAATGAAGTCTTGATGAACAACTTAATGTTCAGAAAGAACTCATATCATCACTTCATAATGAATTCTTCGGGCATTCAATACGTTTTCTTATTGCTGGGTACAGAACTCCTTTCGAACTCATGAAGAATCTTGAAAATGTTCTATTCCACTGACATTAACGAGCTCTTCTAAAATGCATTTCGGATTGTTTCATTAATCGCTCTTAAAGAAATCGGTAATGTCAGCAAAATAAAACATTTGCAGAATTTTTTATCAATTCACTAGATCGAAAAGATTTTTACGAGAATTTTGTTGATGTGCTTAAAGAAGAATTCTTCCGTGTGTTATATAAGCTACTTTGAGATAGTACACGAAGGATTCTTTTTTAACCCAGGCAGCACGAGAGCTCCCGTTATGCGACTAAAAATAAGTTCCATATGAATTCAATGAATTCAAAATGAAGTCTTATCGAACAACCTTATGTTCAGAAAGAACTCATATCGATAGTTTATAATGAATTTTTCGGGCATTCAATACGTTTTTATTTTGAATTCATTGGATTTATATTAAATTAATTGTTATTCGCATAACGGGGACTATTTAAGAGGTCTTTAAGAAGTCTTTATAAATTCAAATTGATCATTTGTGCTGGCTGGGAGGAAACAACTAGAACTCTCTCAGAATTCTTTTCGAACTAATGAATTCATAAAAACTTCTAAAAGCGTTTTGTTTTTGTGTGATTATTCTTGGGAAACTCCAGTATTCTCTAAAAACTCGTCAATGTCACCAAAACAGAACGCTTCCAGAACTCTTTATAAATTAATTAGTTAGAAGAGAGTTCTAAAAGAATTTTATTCCCATTTTTGAGAAAGATTTCTTCATGCGTTATCTGGGTAAGAATTTAAATGTTGATAATTCTTCAATATTGTATCTGCCCAGACAGCACACAAGTCCCTTTTGAGTTCGTACAGAATTCAAAGTAAAGAATACTTACGGAATGCATTTCAATGAATTCATGGAGTATTTTAATTAAACACGTAGAGTATCACAAGAATTCTTAAAGAGTTCTTGATGGATACATGTAGGAGTTCTTGAAATACACGTAGAAAATGCATGACAGTGAATATGAATCTTCGAGGAAGTTCAAAATGTAGTCCTGTTCTGCCCAAAAGAATTTATAACGAATACCATGAACTCCCATCAACAAGAATTCAATCAGTCTTCCTGAATTTGTAAACGTCTTTGAATAAAAGTAATTTTCTCTTATAAATTGATTGAATAGATGCGTGTACAAGATTTTGAGAGTTCTTAATAAAGTGAAGTGAATTGTGCAATGTAATAATCAGTTGGTAATTCATTTCGGTGCAAGCAACATGTAATATGTGAAAATAAATGACATATACCCAGATAGCAAAATTTGAGAAAAAGCATCCTTTTTGAATCATTTACGAATTGAACAAAGAATTCTCGAAATGTCAGTGAAATAGGGTTCTTGGAGAATCTCGAAATAAATTCTCCAAGAGTCCTATTTCACTGACATTTGAAGGATTCTTTTCTTGCTATCTGATATATGGTTTTAAGGGGATATACCAGCGATCCCTTCTGATACAACCCGCCATACAAAATTACCGACTGAGTAAACATTTTCTCGGCAAGAATACTCTGAACTGAAATTATGAAGAAGGTGCTGAAGAATACTGTGGTGCATCGCCCGGATTTGGAATTTCGAAAGAAAAAAGTTTGCCTTACCGACTAAGGAAAAAATGTTTCTTCGAAATTCAAAATTCCTAAAAATTTCATCCTTCTTCATGAATTCAGTTCAGAGTATTCTTGCCGAGAAAATGTTTATTCAGTCGGTAATTTTGTATGGTGGGTTGCATCAGCGGGGATCGATGCCCGTACAGCACAACCACCGATCCTCCACCTGAGACTTCGGTGGACCAGAGGTGGAGAATTGGTGGAGAAATGGGAGCCGTGAAAATAAGGGAGAAATAAGGGAGAATCTCCGTTGAGGCAACGGAGAGGCGACGGAGAAATGTCCGCCCCCTGTATTTTCAGTAAAACTTAAATTCGTGAATTCATACATTCGGATTTGGTTACGTAAATGCACCAATAAGAATTATATCGAAAATACAGGGGGCGGACATTTCTCCGTCGCCTCTCCGTTGCCTCAACGGAGACTCTCCCTTATTTCTCCCTTATTTCCACGGCTCCCATTTCTCCACCAATTCTCCACCTCCAGTCCACCGAAGTCCTAGGTGGAGGATCGGTGGTTGTGCTGTATGGGTGGTATCCCCTTAAAGTTAAAGTTTTGTATACAACAAAGTGATGTCACTCTAAAGAAGAGAAGTGTGAAAATTCATGAACTGTTCGTGGATAATGAAGTAAATTATTTATGATTTCAAATATGTGAATATTGACTGTCAAAATGCATTCATACAAACGATCTTCCATTTATGGAAGAACTAATCGATTGTATCGAGTGTGGAAAATCCCTTATAGGAAACGATAGACAAAACTCTATGATCTCTATCTTTTTCGATAGGAAATTTGTAAAAAACTTGATATTTAATTACAAAGGTTTATTGCATTATGAGATAGTTCAAAATACCTGTTTTGTGGTGTGATTTATTTATACTTAATGAATTCAGAATGTAAATGCATTATGAATTCTTTTGGGCAGATTAAGTGTTATTTCTGAACTTCTATATGTTTTCATTTCTACTGACATGACGGGCATACTTTTGGAATTATTTTTGAATTCAAATGAATGATTGTGCGCATTCTGAAGAATTCTCTCAAAAAGCGTGGCATTCAAATGGTATTCTTTGAGAACTGTTTGAGAAATAGTTGTGCTGTCTGCACTGGAAAAAATTGGGAAGACCAGTTTCCCAAAATTGCCGTGAATAGTGCTCCCAACGTATTGGTGTATCTGTTCTTCCACTTTGGGTGGTCAGATCCCCCAAGATGAGAAAATATCTCATCGGTTGAAGTTAGCTGAAGTTGCTGTTCTTTCATTTTGAGAGATCCGACTACCCAAAGTGGAAGAACGGATACGCCACTATGTTGGGTATTCACGGCAATTTTGGGAAGCTGGTCTTTCCACTTTTTTCCAGTGTGGGTGAGTATTTTCGTATTTTCTTATCCTCAGTTTGGAATTTGTTTCGACAATCGATTTAAGCTTTAACATTATATTAGAAGGATGAAACAAAATTATAAAATTGACAATATCTTATTCCCTTTTATTCCACATTGTTTCGCAAGGCGAGATAATAAGTGTTTGGTACCCGAAGGCAACATGAAGCTCCGACAAATGTTCAGAATAGATCATGATAGATCAGACTGAAGCTCTGTTGGAGCTCAAGTTTAGATTCGTAAACGTTCGACGAAGGTCCGATGAACGTTGAAATGTCCACTTGAAAATAGTTTGAATGAACGTTTATAAAACGTTCATCGAACGTTTGCTAAAGGTTCGTTCGAGTTGCAATTTTTCGATCAAAGTTTTTTTCAAAGTATATTTTTCCACGAAAAAATGAAAGATTGGGGCATTTCTAACTATAATTGTAATTCCGTCTGAAACATAAAAAACTGAAGGTTGAATGAATCTTCGTAGAATCTTTAATAAACGTTCTATGAACCTTCATTCAAGCTATTTTCAAGCGGACATTTCAACGTTCATCGGACCTTCGTCGAACGTTTCCGAATCTAAACTTGAGCTCCAACGGAGCTTCAGTCTGATCTATCATGATCTATTCTGAACGTTCGTCGGAGCTTCATGTTCCCTTCGGGTATTGAGCTGGCAACTGAGAAATCATCTTATCCCTAACAGCACATCCACCGACTTCCACGTGGATAAATAGTGGACGTGGATAGAACGCGAATGAACGGAGATTCCACGCGGAGGCAACGTGGAGGCAACGTAGAAATGTCCGATGCTTTATGGGATGGATTTCGGTAAGTCATGTTATTTTCATCATTCCCATCTATGTAAGCGTGAACCAAAAGCGATGCTCAAATTAGCCCGAGTATAGGATCACAACAGCACATGGAAAAACAATTTTTAAATGTAAAAAAGCTGGTTATGAGTACAAAAATCGTTTCAAGGGTCAGAAAATTCGTTACTAGGGTATTGTAAACGGACAATGAATCGGGAATAGTAAAAGCAGTATAATCCGGGCAATTCGGGGTTGTTAATCGAGAATATATCGTCGGTCGCGTTCATAAATGGGGTCATCTACCTTACTATCATGAACTCCGCTCAGCTTGCAATGATGCATAGAATGTAAACATTATGTTTCAATTATGGTGCCATCACCTCGTTTTGCTACCAATAACAATGCTTTATGCGGAAACACCTTGGCGCCATTATGCGAACATTTCTTGGCGTGCATGTCACCATTATGATGGCATTATGGAGACATTTTTCTATCTGGGATTGTTATTCTTATGATAACAAATGTTTCTGATTCCGATCTCTCACAAATCTGGTATCAAATCATTCGTCTGAACATTAGCTATCCAGTTGAATTCATTTCAAACGATTATTCGACTTCTAAAATAATTCAAATTCAGAAAAAATCAAGAAATTATAAAATAACTTATTACGTTTTGTCATGTGATCGACGATATTGTTAACCCGAAGAGAACATGAAGCTTCGGCGAACGTTCCAATTAGATTTGTATAGATCGGGCAGAAGGTTCATGGAAGCTCATTTTTAGATTCACAAACCTTTGACAAAGGTTCTGCGAACGTTGAAATGTCCGCCTCGAAATACTTTCAGGAAACGTAGATGGAACGTTCATTGAAGGGTCATCGAAGGTTTAATGAAGCTTCACAAAAATATCTATACTTATATTAATTCTCATTAATTTATGTTCATCATTTGATTGATTATTCATTTGAATTATTGGAAATTAATCTAAGTATAGATATTTTTGTGGAGCTTCATTAAACCTTCGATGAACCTTCAATGAACGTTCCATGTACGTTTCCCGAAGGCATTTCGAGGCGGACATTTCAACGTTCGTAGAACCTTTGTTGAACGTTTATCAATCTAAAAATTGGCTTTCATGAACCTTCGACCCGATCTATGCAGATCTAATTTGAACGTTCGTTGAAGCTTCATGTTCTCTTCGGGAAGACATTAATGGGATTGCATTGACGTATTTTTAAGTAGATGTCGGGGAGGCATTGTCAGGGAATCATCTGGAGACTGTCAAGATACCGTGAATGTGCTGTCTTTTCATTGTGGAAGCACTGTAAGATACCAGGTCATTTAATATGTCCGTAGGATAAGTAAGAAAAAAACAAAAGTTTGACAAAACTCGATTTTATTATTCAACATAGTTTCCTTCAAGGGCGATACAACGAATATAGCGATTTTCCAACTTTTCGATACGATTTTTATAGTACGATTTCTGTTTCTCTTCCAAATAGGCCTCAGTTTCAGCGATTATTTCATCATTGGACTTGAATTTCTTTCCAGCAGGCATTCTCTTGAGATGTGAAAACAGGAAAAAGTCGCTGGGGCTAAATCTGGAGAATACGGTGGATGGATAAGCAATTCAAAGCCCAATTCGTTTAATTTTGCCATCGTTTTCATCGATTTGTGATATGGTGCATTGTCTTGATGAAACAATACTTTTTTCTTTCGCAAATGTGGCGGTTTTTTTGCGATTTCAGCCTCCAATCGATCCAAAAGTGCATAGGAATAGTCGCTGTTGATAGTGGGTCCTTTTTGGAGATAGTCGATGAATATTATCTCCTTCGCAGATGTTTTGATGATTCCACATAGGACTTCCAATATTTTAAAATATTATCTTTGACCAACAGCGCATCACTCGTCTTTTTCCCCACTGCAGTGACGATTTGATAAATCTAAGAATCTCGTGAATTTTAGTGATCCATTCTGATGGGTCCTTTCTATCACTTCGTGATCAAATGGAATGATTGGCCATGGGGTAATTTGGGAGTTATTTTTAAGAGAATCAACACGAACACCGGTTCCGTTAATTCCCGTGGGTTTTGTCATGTGTAAGGTAGCCTCAGACAAACAATCATCTCCATAATTCTCCCTACCGTTCAAGAAAATTTCCTTCGCGAATTTTCTCAACAGTTCACGATCTAGTGTATTATACACACTGTAAAAACTTGTTGTGGACTCCCAATGGAAAGTATGATGAAAAACCTGAATCGTTTGAAAACTCACAAATTTGTCATGAATTCTCAAAGAATTTTGAGTGCTTGCCAAAAAGTTTTGTTCAATATATATTAACTAAAAGTATTTGGAAGTTACTCAGAATATATGAATTATTCTTGTGTTTTCTGGCATACCCAGACAGCACTTAAAGATTTCTAAAACATCTTAAGATTATCTGAACGTGAAAATATTTCAAAAACTTCCAGGTGACTAAGCGTCGTTATGGTATTGGATACTACTATAGGCAAAGAATAGTAGGACTTTTTAATTTAAATTTCGCGCGAAAACCTATTCGTCGAAATATTTTTTTTTCTAGGTTGGTATATGACTGTCAGTGACATCTGAGCCTCCAAGTCTTTCTCGATCAGTTTTTCCCCTATGCATCGTGTGGCAAAAAAATAATCACATAATAATTATACATCATCTTTTACATAAATTATGAATCTTTATTAACATGGGAATGATATTATTGTAAATTAACTTTAGAAGTATGTCGTAATTTTGCACTTGATTCTTTGTCATATTCTTGTGCTCGGTTGTAAAGTAACACACCGGCTATCACCAACGAGGTCCCAAAAGCTGATAAACCAGTCACTGGATTGTTGAATAACAATACAGATAACCAAATCAAAAACGCTCTTTTAGCTGTATTGGCGACACTGGAATAAATGAACAAATCAATTAAATTCTGTTCATAGATCTTTATGCCGGATAATCCTTTATTTAATATTCATCATACCTATGTGTCACAGGACTAATGTAATCCATAAGTACATAAGCCGTAATACTTTGGAAATGGAAAAACACTCCATTAAGAACAAATGCTGCAAATAAATTTAAGCTCAAGGAATGTTCGAGCGATGGTACATCTACTAATAAAATTGACACTGGTATTTGTACGACAATTGATGCTAAACTTGTATAAAATTGTAGCTCTGCTGGCCTGAAACAATATATTCGATATTTAAATAAATTATTCAGATTTAATAAGATGAAAGTACGAAGAATTTTGTCTACAATATATGCAGTATTGTCTCTATAGATTACACAGATAAGGTTCTGAAAACCAATTATAGCATTTTTTTTCTTGATTTAATTATTTCAGATGTGGAGAGGGAAGTCCTTTTAGATAAAAAGGAAGATTGTTAACAAATGTTGTACTGTTGTACTGTCAGGAGCGACCCTTAGAATTTATCTGATCATCAGCATGAACAAGATTTCATTAACGTGCATACGTTTAGGAACTTGAAATATAAAAAGAGAAAGTATTGCATGAAACATGTTCATAATACACTGTGAAACTTACGTATACTTGAAATTATCACCACTTATTAACATCTTGGAATAAACATTTTGTAAACATTCAGTCATGTTAGTAGCCATTGCAGCAATGAACCCTCTGAGATCAAAACTTATTTCATTGACCGAACAGAGAGCTAGGCCACCCATAACTGGGAGTAGAGATAAATTCACATACATTCCTGTATGTTCCCCTGAAAGTAATTATTAGTTCTTTCAATAAAATTGATAACAGGGGCATGAAGTAAAAATGATTGTTTAAAAATTTGTATGAGGTTGAGGGCACTCAAACATCAGAAGAATCAAGCTAAATTTTGCTCCAAATTTTCATAAATGAGGCATTTACCAGAAATTTTCAATGCATAATAACGAAATCCATGACCAGGATTGGACCCTAAATTTAAGTGTTGGCTTTTTGCTGACTTCTGGCGAGTATAAGAAGGTTTTGAAAGTAATTTCTAAGTGTCCAAAATTCTTCATAATTTTGTTTCTTGATATTTACAAAGTATGAAGGAACCAGTGTTGCCAGATACAGTTCTTTTTCCCACAGATGACGAATCGTAAGACACTATTAAACACAACTCCCAATAAGAACAGGTTGTACGATCATATTCTGGTAACGCTGGAGGAAACCTAAATTTGTATTCAGAGTTTAATCTTAATTTAGAGTCTAATCATGGTTGTGGATGTAGTTTCATTGTGCATTGAAAATTCCCAGCAAGTGCATAACTTATATGAGGAAAGTTGGGACCAAATTTGGCTTCTGATGCTTGAATGCCATTAAGTGCTCACCCAGTAAATATCTGCTAATAAGAACAGTGAAGAGTGGTGCACTACTCTTGATAGTCTCTGTGAAGCTCACAGCTACATAATTTAATGATACTAATCCTAAAACTACAGTGGTAAACCTTGTACACCCAACCAACATCATATGTTTATAAAAGCCAGGTGGCCTCATCAATCGAGGACTGGATTTATACATGCCGCAAGGAAAATACATTTGTATTAAACCACAAACTGCGGTCATGGACATCTGGCATGCTCCTGTAAACATATTTATACATATCACAATTTTGAACAATATAATCCAAGGATCATAACAAATTTGTTCTGATACTATATGATAGTTGTTTAATCAAAACTGATAGACAATTATAAACTGTAAAAAATCAAACAAACTGTACAAATTCTGATTGTATTATTACAGAGGAAATATTACTATGCTAAGCATAGTGAAATAGTTTCATGGGTGTTATGTTGGTAAAACTTGGATAAAATTTGTACATTTGATTTTCAAATTGGAATTATTCTTTGCTCAGTTTAGAAATTTTACATGGAGTTGTAAAAATGTCACACTCAATGTAGGTAATAAAGTTATCTATGCTGAATGTGATCAAATCAGAAGATGGTTAAATCACAATTTTGTTGTAGAAGTTCCACTCTGAATGCAGGGAATATCTCACATTGAGCATCGTTAATTTGCGTTCCTGTGCTTAGCATGCTAATATTCCATAAGTTTTTTTACAGTCTAGTATAAAATGAAGCTTTTCGATAAATGAAAAAAACATTGATACCTAGAATAGTAGGGTCACCTTCCATATACGATAATATATATTTATTTAAAAACAAAGTACACCCACTGAAAAGGTACCATAAAGTTAAAAACCATAATGCTCTAGGGTTGAATAAACCACCCTTGGAATCGCTACTCAATACAATAACTTCTTCTTTCTTTTTGTGTTCCACATAGTGTTTTTCTTGGCAGTCGCGTACAAATGAATCCTCTGTATCACGGGCTGTTTGCGTATAATTGATGCGTACAGAATGGGTATCCATGATACACCTTTCTTGATAAGGTGCAGGAAGAGTAAGAAAGGTGATGTTTTTATCCGAAATCACATTGTTATTTCTTCGAACTACGTGTAAACTTGAAACCATTGAGGTTATAACTCTCAATACATTCATGTATATTCAAGTTCTGTTTAAAATTTCCATTTCTATCACTCTATATCCCATATTTCATATTTGATAGATGAGAATATAGAATCCTACGTTTGTCACTTTGTTATCCAATTATATATCAAACAAAGGTGTCATGTTTGATACGTTCATACGTTCACTGTACATGTATTTACATTCAATCACATTCATTGCACATAAGTGCACTGGGACGCAAAACAGCATAAGCATAAGCATAGCTCGCTGCGCAGAACCTATTTTTGAAGTTCTGCACATCCCGCTTGTGCTTATGTCAGTGCTTATTCATTCATGTGTTTAGTCCTTTATGAAATGTCAAACCAGGAGCCGTCTTCGACGACCATATATACATAGGCTAGTGAATCCAGCAGGTAGAACTATTAAGGTGACACCAGGACCGGGACATTAGCCAAATTTTTTGTGTAAGATTTCTCCAAAATACTTTGATATTTTCAAAATATCGCTCTGTACAGCGTTACTATAGACATTCAAGAAATGCTGTATAGACCGATATTTTGAAAATATTCAAGTATTGTGGAGAAATCTTACATGAAAGATTTGGTTAATGTCCCGGCGCTAGTATCCCCTTAAGTGATACCAGCGCCGGGACATTAGCCAAATTTATTCTGACATTTTATTCGAAAATGAAGCAATGAAATCAAAATATCGCTCTATACCGACGTTCTTGAATTGATGAAGTTGGTCCGTATAGAGCGATATTTTGATTTTTTTGCTTCATTTTTGAATAAAATGTCAGAATAAATTTGACTGATGTCCCGGCGCTGGTATCACTTGATCCAAACTGAGGTAGAGTATCATAATACCGAATGTGTCATAGTACCGAATGTTCATATTCCCGAATGCTCATAAGACCGAATGTGCATAGTCCCGAATAAAAAAATATGAATTTCAAAATAAATAAAAAAATGGACCATTTCTGTCATAAAAAATTGATCGTTCCCACATGATATGCGTAAACGAATCATTTTTCATGACAGAAGTGGCGGATTGTTTGATTCATTTCAAAATTTATATTTTTTTATTCGGGACTATGCACATTCGGTATTATAATACTCTACCCCAAACTGAGTTTCCAAAGATTCTGTAAGCCATGAGGAATCTTTAGAAACTTAGTTTGTACGAATTGATCCAGTACTTTTTGAATAAACTAGCCAATACGAATTGGCTGGCGTCCCGGCACTAGTATCCCCTTAAGAGGATACTAGCGGCGTGGCAGTAGCCAAAATGTTTCTTTCAAATTATTTGAAAGTTCCACAATAAAATTGATTAATTTTCATTTAGAGACCTATAATAGCTAAGTTCGTTTAGTGGTGTCCCAAGTTACCTCAATTTACTCCAAGTATTTTGGATTCGCTATTTCCAGTTATAGAAACAAAATGATTGGTTTGGTACAAGTTGGAGCAACTCGGAGCAGGTAGAACGAACGAACCTATTGACACATATACCAGGTAGGTAAATGACAATTGGTTGGTTTTATTACACCACTTTCAAATAATTTGGAAGAAACATTTTGGCTGCTGCCACGCTGCTAGTATCCTCTTAAGCTCTATATACATTCTGGAGTGAGCGCAGCAATACAACCGCGTGTACAGAGAGAGAGAGAGAGAGGGTATTAGGAGAAGATAACGCTATCTATTGAACGAACATACAGGGTTAGGTTTATTACGTGATTTTTCAATTCCTTACGTATCATACTTGGTTTCTAACACGTTATATATGTAAGATACTTGAATCCCCCCTGTCCCCCCAAAGGCAACGGGTTGGTTTTTATGCGTTAGATACTCGGTTTCTTACGTGTCGTAAACTATGTGAATTACTTAGAAGTATATTACGTCCCAACCCTGCGAACATATATTCACACCCGTTCGAGTTTCTCTCTCGTCATTATGATTAAATAGACAAGGACACAATCACACCCGTTCGCACCTCTCTCTTTGTTCCTGGTGAAAATGAAGCGTTGAAACGCGACGAAAGCGCAAGCGAAGAGTCATCTAAGAGTACACAAATAGTCGCCTAAAAGTAATTTAGCAGGGAATTGGAACGTTTTCCCGTTCCATTTGTTCCAATACCCTCTTCCTTCACTTTTGGATTTTTACCAGGGGTACACGTGGTTGCATTGCTGCGCTCACTTTAGTACTTATATAGAGCTCAATGGGTAGATCTGTTTTATACCAAAGTTGTGTTATTCCGAAAAACGATTACTCCGAAATTTTGTACCCCGAGGAGTTATATTCCACTATCATTGGTTTATCACTAGTAATGTTTAGTAATTTTACTAAATATTTCTAGTTTCCAGCCAATGACAAGCAGTCGGGCTTCTCGCATACTACCTTCCAATTATTTTCGGTCTAATTGTATTACTCATCTCTTATGGATTTCAAAAGACGAATCAATCACGATTTGTCGATACAACAAACTTTCGGAATATAACTCGTCGTGGTACAAAATTTCGGAATAACCGAACTTCGGTGTAAAACAGGTCCACCAATCTAGCATGGGGCAGGGGGCATAATCTCAAATGCAACATTCTCAAACGGATTTCATCGCTGCTGTACGGTAGTACAGTGAATTATTCGCCATAGATATAACTAACACAAACAATGAACAAATCACACCGATTTTCGAATTAGTGTTAGTGTATACATGTAAAATAGTTCACTGTACTACCGTATGGCGGCGCTGAAATCCGTTTGAAAATTTTCTATTCGAGATTATGCCCCCTGGCATGGGGTAATTGGAAAACATTTTCCAATTTTTTGATTGGTTGAAAAATTGATTCAGAGCTAGTGTCCGACCGAAGTTTCGGCTTTCGGCATTTTCGGCGAATTTTACAAATTTTTACTTCCTTTCGGTTTCGGAAGAAAGTAGGCGTATTTTTTGGCCAAAACCGAAAATAAAGTCTTTACCAACAAAATATGTGGCACGTCTAAATTTAACATATATCAGTCAATTAATTTATATTCATCAGAATATACTACTGTGGGCAAAAAATAGGAAGACATTGTTTATAATTTAAACATTCTCAATTTATTCTTCCAAATCTATTTCGTCCCCCTCAAAGTAATCCCCCCTGGCCCCAATACCCTTGTGCCAAAGTTTTTTCCAATCCTCGAAACAGTTGTTGAAGTCAATTTCCGGAATAGCCTTCAATGCGCGTAGAGCGAGTCACGTTTAATGTCTTCAATTGACTCAAAACGGTTTCTATTCCCCGGAGCGGTCGTTTGAGTTTGCTGAATAGCCAGAAGTCACACGGAGTTGAATCAGGCGAATACGGTGGTTGCGGCACGATATTGGTTGAAAATTTGGCGAAAAACTCAGGAAGAATCAATGCAGTATGCGAAGGATTTTGGAACCAATCGTGCTTTCACTTTTCTTAGGTCCAAATGATCTTTCGAAGCGATTTTCACTGATCCTTCCGATATTCCAACGATGCCAGTAAGGTCTCTGACTCAGAGCCAGTGATGCCAGGAAAGATGGCGTGGACCGAAAAATCAGCCCCTCTACCGTGCACACGATGAAACTTTCTTATACATGTGAGTCGCACGTATACGAACGTGTCATTGTGTGAACAATAGCTAAGTTCGTTTACTAGTGTCCCAACTTACCCCAACTTACTCCAAGTATATTGGATTCACGATTTCCAGTTATAGAAACGAAATAATTGGTTTGGTACAAGTTGGAGCAACTCACAGCACGTAGAACGAACGAACCTAATGGAGGGGCTGATTTTTCGGTCCGCACCGTTTTTCCTGGAATCACTGCTCAGAGCTGCCAGATGAGCTCCGACGCTGAGGGGAAATGTACCCCCACCATCACCTCATATATGTATGTGTTGTCAGTAGCTTTGTTCGTTCTACGGTGTTCTAAGCTGCGCCAACTTGCACCAAACCAATGAATCCATTTGTATAACTAGAAGAGCCAATCAAAAATATCTGGAGCACGTTGGGGCAGCTCAGAACAGCTTAGAACGAACGAAGCTATTATATACATGAAGTAATGGTAGGGGTACATTTCCCCTCAGCGTCGGAGCTCATCTGGCAGCTCTGCTCTGACTGTTAATCGTCGATTCTCAAGCACCAATTTCTGGATTTTATTAATGTGTTCCCTATTGAAAAAATCTGAAAAATTCTAATGAATTCTAGTTATTTCTAGGACAGAAACCGCATGAAATCTAGTACCGACACTTGGTTTTGTACGGTTTTACGAGACTTTGCAAATGGTTCTAATTGAATCTCATAAACTCCTCATATAATTTTTGCATTCTTATATGAAATCATATAAAACACATAAGTTCTAGGACAGAAACCGCATATAGACTGATAAAAACTCGTTAAAATTCATATAAACCAATAAGATTTATATATGAGAATTTATGGGACTTTTTCAACAGGGTTGATCATCAATTGATGTTGATAGTCGTCCTGGACGTGGTTCTTCGTCGCATCATTATTTTTGTAGTAAAACTGATTAGCAACAAATTTCTATGTATCCTATATGCAATTTTACATGCAAAGGTATAAGGGCTTTCCAGCGGAATACTTCCACTAGCTCAACTCAAATTTTCCCAATAAATGAAATAACAAAAAATTCCATATTCGTGTTACACATTAGCCACAAAAAAGCAACAGAGTTTCAAGTAGATTTCGTTGGGCGTGCTTGTGATGGGCGAAATAGACGTGAATTATATTCCGAATTCAATCAATTTTCTAATAGGCATATTTTATGAAAGGTATTCAGACCAAATGAATTAGAATGGAAGGTTTAATAACATCAACGATCTGTGTTCATTCATATTTATTGCATTTCTAATTCGTACATAATTACACTTAACATTGAACTAAACGTTTAACCTTGATCCCATATTGTGATTCAATATCATCCAAATAGGAAACGAAATTGATAAATTCTGTATTGGATGATCCATACACTGTTGTGTGGAATGAAAAATGAAACACAAATGATAGAAACGTACACTAACTTAAATTACAGCTCTTATTATAACATTTCAAAAGGCACTTCTTCTCATATTTATTCATCATGACGCGTAATTATAAATCAAATTAATTTTTGAATGAACATTTGAAAAAACTGATTTTTCTTTGAATCAATGTCTAAAGTTAAATGGAGCTGAAACTAGCGGCAGAAATCTAGCCGCTATGAAAATAAATAAATTATAAATTCTAATTGAAGTTGATTCGAATATCTTTTGTATCAGAAATTAATTGTTTTTTATCTAAAAATTTCAGTCACTTACGAGGATACCACAGGATAAAACAATTCTATCAAACGTCAGATCAATCGGCCGCTAGTTTCAGCTTCATTGAAGTTAACCCATTTTCTTTGATAATATTAATTACATGCATATGTATAGTGACCATCACTCGAGATATTGTAGAAAAAATAACAATCGAGTTCTTCTATTCTTTCATTTTGTTTTAACAATCCGCCCGCGGACCTAATATATAGTAATAAAAAAGCTGTGTGATCGACGTATCAATAACTCTCCCACGGGGATAGAATTTTCAATGATTAAACGATTATGATTGAATATATATATGAATATGTTGTGTCAACACACAATTATTATTTAGCATTAATAATAACATCATTCGATCCTCCAATCATCTCCTCTTTCATTTTTTTTCATAATAAATCCATACAATCATATCATATTATTCATCAATTTTCCCTGGATTTATAATACAAAACAGTCTATCCTAATCAGTTGAGTCATGAATCACTTCGATACAGGCACTTATCAAAATACTGCATCGTCCAAGTACCATTATAGTTTCCCTGGAATCCAAATCAGATTCTCGCAACGTTGATTTGAATTTGATTTTATGAAATGTAAACAAAAATGCGCATTGAGAGCTGGCAACTCCCCTATCCTCCATGTAACTTTTGAAGTTGTAATCAATGACTACACTTCACTTGGACGAGCAGTCAAACTGGAATAGGCGCAGAGGATTGCTTGACGGGGGCTGCCAATTCTCGCGTTTTGGTTACATTGATTGGGAGCGAATTGGAATATTGTGAGTTACTTGGATATCAAACGTTACAGCTTGGATATTCTTAGCAATGTTTCTATCTCGAAATACGTCACCGTCTTTGACCTTATACTATTCTGTTGAAAGATCCCAATTCAAAGACTTGTCTGAGATTGTTTAGAGATTTGAAGATTCAACTGAATCTATTCAATCTAGTGAAATAATTAGAGTCAATGCGTTTGTATCACCTTTATATACTATTTACAGTAAATCCTCGTTATGTCTATTGATTCGACAACATCAAACACTTATCAGACGTACATTCTTGATTCCAATAAATTTTCCTTAACAAAAATTCACTTCCTCGTTCATTCATGACAAATATTTACAATAGGAGATTGACATCAAATGAATTTTGAATTCCATAATTAGTAACATAAATTATTTATGACACGTAATTGCGTGAGTAAAATATGTTGCCCTGTAAAAAATTTTGAGTAGGTTCGGAGAAAAAGGAGATAAAAACGAAATGATTTGTATTGAATATTTTTCCGATTTTGTACGACATTCTTAGTAGCGTTTTTTTATACGATTCTGTGAAAATCCCTAAAATTTTCAGAAAGTTTTTCATTTGAGAGTTTTCCAGAGTGTTTCAAAAAAATTTTAATATTTGAGGATTCGTCACTAATAAAAATGAATGATACTGCGGTCATCGATGCAACCGAGGAATAGTCTATGCGTATAGTTTTTACGTCACCATATATATATATATATATATATATGATTTTCATTAGCTTAGCAGCGTGAATCATGAAACTGTCTAGGCCCTCGCGAGAATTTCATCAGAGCGTAACGAGAGTCTACTCGCTAGCGAAGAAGAGTGACAGGGTGTCTAGCAGTCGGGAATTAGTCAGGAATTGTATTTTCGTCGGGAAAAGTCGGGAAAACGTCAAGGAAATGAAAAAAATTCCGGGAAATTTTCTATTATATTTCCAGTTTTGTGTGTGCAGAATTTTTAAACTTAGAAAAGTTTTCCCCATCGACGAATAATTGATTTTATTGAATATTGATTATATTAAATATTGATATTTTTTGGTATAATTTTGAGAGTTATGCAAAGATTTCCAGATATTTTCAGAATAATTTCTTCAGCCAGGTCTAGATAGTGATGAACGATTCACTAAAGAATTCTCGAAAACAAATTCTTTTTGAATTCTTATAGAATTCCAGCAACCTTACACAACTCAAGAAGTCTTATCTCACGGGCCTGTTACAAATAATCTATGAAATCTCATTGACGAATGGAAAGATGCATAGGTTTCAATGGAATTCAATGATATTTGATCAGAAATTTCACCATTTGTAATAGGATTTAATAGAATATTTCTGCTTGGGAGAGATTTGAGAGTTGTTTCAAATATTCTCTCAGAGGTCTTGCGACTGTTTCAAGAATTTTCGAAAAAATTCCCAAATGTTCGTCTGTTTCTGACTTCTTCAAGATGTACTCAACGTACTTGATTTTATTTTCAAAATACATTATAATTGAATGGAGCTGAGTTGGATATGAATGATTTGGATTATTAATTAAAAACATGTCCATTTAAAATGATCAATATTTGAATATTCAACTTCGGATTCATTTTTCTTATTAGATTGTATTGTACCATCGAAAATGTTAATTGAAATTGATCTGTGTGCATTTTATTTAGGGCTTCGCACGAGACTCGCGTCAAAGAAAGATAAAATAGTTACCAATAATTATTCCAATCTCTTGAAATATCGATATGATCAAGATAATTTGAGAGTACCAATGGAATCAACGGAATGGGGTGGAACCTTGATCATTCAAACAAAATCAGCAGAGATATATGTCGAAATATGCAACGAGACCTGCACCGAGACCGATACCAAGACTAGTTCCGAGACTGAGAGAATATCTTAGTTATCCTCTACGATTAAATCGGGATCCCATGTGATTTTGTTACACCTGAGATAGAAGGTTGATTCCGTTCAGAATTTTTATGTCCTAAATTCTTAGAATGGTAAATATAGAACATTTTTCAATTCAAGACGAGAGTCTCGTGTGAAGCCCTAATTTTATTGTCGATCCAGGAATTTCCCAAAAAATCCTGGAAAAAGTCGGGAATTCCAAAATCATATTTTGCTAGACACCCTGAGTGAAGTTTGGCGAGTGCGCATACACGGAGAAAATTGCAGATCGAAAATATACTAATCTTCAATAAAAATTTTAGAATATTTCTTCAAATCGGAGAATATTTCTTGAATTGATAATAGAGATAAAACGGTTCACATTTACACGGATACCATTGGTTACCATGTGAGTACATTTTTTTCTACTCAATATTGAGAAGTTTTAATTACTTGAATGAATGAATTAATTAATTAACATGCATGAAAAATTCAGAATGAAATGGACGAATTTTAATTTTGAACTCAATTATTTCTCAATAATTTGAATTTATTCTAATAAAGTATACCATGTCTCTGAGTATCGTCATCAACTAGAAATCAATGTTTTCGTTTTTCATCCTGATGCTAGGGCTATAATGTGACTCAATGTGATTTTATATAAAATTTATATCAATTTTCAATCGATATTTTATACAAATTTATAGAAACTTGATACAAATTAAATATAAGATCACATTGAGTCACATTATAGCCCCAGCCCTACCTGATGCCGCACACTTTATGATTGACGCAGTTTGCGTCATCTCTATGGGCCATTTCGTTTTATCATTACTCACTGAATATGTTGATTGGAAACAAGGGCGTAAGCGTTACACCTACGTGTAGTTGAAGGATTGGTATAAAGATCTAAGGAAAGATCTTAATTGAAATGTTCTCATTCTAAAAAATTGGGAATCAATAAAAAATAACTCTATGATGAAACATTCAGAAAATGAAATAATATCTCATCGTTATAATTCGAAATTTGGAATTTCTTGGATAATGATTGTGATTTTAGATTTTTTTTTTTCAATATTCTGAAATTTTATCTAAATACTTCATTTCATTCTTCGTTTATGTAGAAAGTGAATGCATATTTTATGTATATTATATATGTATATAATATAAAAGAAGAATAGATATATCTGCTTACAAATATGATACAGTCTACAGTAATTCCACTAATTTTTATAACAAGTTTTATGTACAATTTCGAATTTTTCTTATTATTATTTTTTGTTGTTTTGTATTTTTGTATAGAAAAGAGTAAACTTATACCGTCGTCTATTGATTTCTTGAAACACAATGAAAAATTAATTAAACTATTGATCAATGGTTTATAGTCAGTTCTAAGGCACGTTTCACTGTGACTTGTGCATCCAATGTGCGATCAAAATATCGTACATAATTTATACAAGTTTTCTTTCATTGAAGTAAGAATAAGGAAGTAGAAATGATGCATAGAAATTATCAAGTTTTTTATGAAAATGAAACCTGCAAGCCGATTGTTGTAACTTTTGATTGAGCGTTGTTGAAACCTTCATGGAAAAAAATACTCATCTTATCAACTACGATGTTGAAATCGTAGCACCTGACCGTACTTGGGATAGTGATCGGCGATATTTGGAAATATCGATATTTTTTATAGAATTTTTGTTGAGTTTATATTGAATTTGATCAAATATCGATAAAAACTTTATACAAATTTTATATAAAATATCGATATCGTGAAATATCGCCGATCACTAACTTGGGAGAGCAGAAATTGTTAAACGTTTGATACGTATATTGGTGTTACTTCCTTTTCTAGCAGTTGATATCGTGATATTTGAGGGGTGATAACAGTGTGAAAAAAACCTATTTTGGATCAAAAGAAATGTATATAGTATATGTATATGGGGTGTTTCAGAATTCATCATTCGGATTCCTGTGTTATGATTCCTCGTTTGAAAAAAAATGTTTGGAGGCTTAGCTTTCGAGCCATGAGCACTTTTAGAATTTTTCTCAAATCCAAATAACTCAACAGCATTGTGTTCTACATTCTTGAGCCCAACAACATTCTCTAAGTTGGAAAATGTCGGATCTGTGCTAAGAAATTCAATTATCCTATCATTCTTTGTTTCCGAGCTACAGCGATTTGAAATTTTCTGGTTTGTAGCCAATCAGAATTCAACAACTTGAAATCACTATAGCTCCGAAACGAAAAATGATAGAATAATTGAATGAATTTTTTTACCAGAGATCCGCGTTTTCCAACTAAGAGAATGGTGTTAGGCTCAAGAATGTAGAATACAATGCTTTCGAGTGATTTGGATTTGAAGAAAAAAATCTAGAAATGCTCATAGCTCAAAACCTAAGCCTCCAAAAGATTTTTTTCAAACGAAAAATTATTGCATTTTGGTTCCAGAACACACCACAGAAATCCGAATGATGAATTCTGAAACAAACTGTATAATGTGTATAAGTTTTATATTAATATTTAGCTTGCATCACTCGATTTTCGGCTTTTGAAATTTTAAAATTGTTTTTGTTGGAATCATGTTTTTTGACCTAGTTGACAGCATAACTCAATCAAATTTTGTCCGATCGACTCGATTCAAATTGGATTCTTTTCAGAAAAACGCACCGCTATCGCAGCATCGTACAGTTATCTTCAAATTAATCATTTTTTCTTTATTAACAATTTACTCAAAAACTTTGATGGCAGATTCAATTTTTCTTCAAATGGCCACTATTTTTTTTCTAATAAAAATTTTAAAATTCCCTACGATAGCTATTGTACTATAATTCAATAATCTCTTTGAATTTTTGATTTCGGACATCTGGTGTTGGAATTATGCTGTCAACCGCAGGGGGTCAGTTGTTTGATATGCCATTTTCAGGCGTTTTTGTACCCAATTAAGACAATGTATATAAAAAATTTTGTTGTACTCCATAACTCATTTAATGAACATATAAAATTTCAAGTCAATCGGTGCAGCTGTTTTTTAGAAAAAAATTCTACAACAAGACCTCTGTTTTCAGTCTTTTACACTGTTATAACCCCTTAATTTGTTTTAGTCAGAACACACTATAATTCACAGGGTTACATTTTGAATGAACTACTTCTGCGCATATGGTCCTCTGTTACGAATCTTGCATCGTAGTTTATAAGAGAATATTTTTTCCCTGTTCATACGAGAAGAAAACGATCAAATACAATCACAAGGCGTCGCCAGGTGCTTGTGAAGGACTTGCAAGGCCTAGTGATTGCATGGAGAATAACTAGAGCGATTTCTACTACAGAATCGGCTGCTGGTGTCAGCTTCATGGTTTTTCTTAGTACAAATATCATTAAAAAATTTAGGGTATTTATTTTCATGTAGTTTTAAATAATTTTGAATGAATATCCGAATAAGGTACGCGCGTAATTTGTTATAAGACAATTTTAAACCGATTAAATCCCAGAGGTGGGTAGAAGGTAAGCATTTCTCATTAGTAATCGATACTTTTATACAAAGAATGCATAAAAATTCCTATAGATATTTCATACACAGAGAGAAAAAGCATGCTCTAAACCAGTGTTGCCAGATTCGAGGGATACACCGTTCCTCCCCCCTCCATCGAGTCACTCTCCCTTCCCCCACCATGAAAATCAAGTAGGGCGAGCGGAAAAGAAAGTAAGTTACTCTCTCTCTTGCTCGTCCGACTTGATCAGTGATGCCAGATTCGGCCGACCGACTCGGTTTACCCTCTCCATTACACCCATCTGTATAGAACTTTCACACACACAATGAAACCACCGACAAAAGGAATTTGATTGTGTAGAGCGTGATGGAGGGGGTACACCGAGTCGGTCGGCCGAATCTGGCATCACTGGGCTTGATCCGCATGGTGGAAGAAAGGAGAGTGGCTCGATAGAGGGGGAAGAAACGGTGTATGCCTTGATTCTGGTAGCACTGCTTTAAGCTGTAATTTCATGGGGCGTCGAGCATCAAGCGTCAACATTAGAAGGAAAGAGAAGAACTGTGTGACCTCTCTTTCTTTCTAATGTTGACGCTCGATGCTCGACGCCCCATGAAATTACAGCTTTAAACGCAAGGAATCCCATCCAGTGATGCCAGATTCGAGACCGAGACCGCTCTTACCCTCTCCATCGACCGCTTCCCCTTTCTCCCACCATGCGGAACAAGTTGGGCGAGCGAGAGAGTGATACCCAAATAGACAATCCGATTTCTATTAGATATCTGAAAATTTTGTAAGATATCTTAAAATTTCTCCCGAAAGAGATCTTTGAGATATCATAAAGATATCGGACGCAACACTATTATATATCTTTAAGATATCTGAAAAGAGATCTTTCAGGAGCTTCTTTAAGATATCTTAATGAGGTCTTATGGGAGAGCAAAATTAGAAATCCGAAAAATGATATATTTCAGAAGTCATACAAAAACCCTGGTGGTAATGTTTATCATAATTTTCCATAATTCTCATGAAAGTCATGAATCTTTATATTTCTTCATTTGGTACAAGTTCAAGGAGAAAATATTAGATCTTTCTTACCGAATTTGTAATTTATGAGGAAATATGAAAAATTGTCACTTTTATGAGAAATTATGAAAAATTATGAGATCTACCTTCGCCAAGGAATCGATACATGAATTCGATGAAGATGTTTCGAGAAGAAGACAGCCCGCTGCAAATTCATACATTCAGGTTCATAAATTCATTATTGTAATAGTTCAAGACATTCAAGAAGTGCAATTGCGCCTATAAATAGGATAAGATGTCATCAAGTAAGTGCATGATATTTTTTTTGCATAATATATATATATGTAAAGGACGGTAAAGAGCAAGGTTAGGAATGCCGGTAATGTTTACTAATGCTGATTTTGAAAAAGTATACAATGACATCCAACGAATATACGAAAAATATCATACACTTACTTGGTGAGTTTTTATCCCATGAACAGGTCAATTGCACCTTTGAATCCCTTGAATTCTAATATATAACATTTTTATATATAAGATTCAACATTTGTTTATATATAAGATTCAACAAAGTGATGCAAAAGGCAAAGTCGGTAGACGCCATCTTTTCAGAAATGAAGTTCTGAAAGATATCTTATAGATGATATTTTAAGAACTCTGATGCAATCGATTTTTCAGATATATTTCAGATATCTTATACAGGCATCTGTAAGATATCTTTTTGAAGATTTCTGATATACATCTATAAGACATCTTTTAGACACATCTTAAAGGTTTCTTTCATCGGATATCTTATATTCATCTTTAAGAACTCAGGGTTTACTGGGTAGTCACTCTTTCTCTATCGTTCACCCGTCTTATTTCGCATGGTGGGAGAAAGGGGAAGCGGTCAATGGGGTGAGTAAAAACGGTCTCGGTCTCGAATCTGGCATCACTGATCCCATCACGCTTTTAACGCATGGCGACATGCTTAGAAGGATGGGAGTCATACTCAAAAAGCATGGGATTATGCGTTGAAAGTATATGGGCTCATGCGTTTAACGCACGTTATAACAACAGCGTTAGAAGCGTGATGGGCTCCCTTGCGTTTGGAGCATGCTTTTTCTCTCAGTGTACAAATTTATAGCAACTTGATGCATTTTTCATATGAAAGTCTTTCTGCGTACCTTTATCGGATACACGATAATTGGGAGTGTATCGCGAATTTATGAATGAAAAAGTTTTGGACCAACAAATAGAATTTCTATGTACTCATTTGAAATTCCCAATACCAGATGCGAATTCGGGAGGTAAGATGAGATTTTTACAGAACTTTTGTGAACTTATGCAGTAGGGGAGAGTGGCCCAAGTTGGATAGTGTTCTAAGTCCCTCATATTTACTGAAGACTTCTGTTTCAATTAGTTTGTTCGATGTATGACTGAAGGCATCATTAAGTACTGATTTCTTTCTCAACAGATTGATAGATATCTGTATTGATAAATCGGATAAGCTGAGTTTTTGAAAAACATAAGGGGACCCCGAACAAGGTCCAAGGTAGCTAGCTCACTCTCCCCTATGTTGAACATATTATGTCACGTCCTACTCAAAGAGCATGCTTTGGATCCACGACTGGTTCATACACTGAATTTTGAGAGTTTAAGGTTGGACACACAAGTAAAACGTTCATATTCTGGCGTTGCATGTGCAAGTTTCATACTTTGCCTTGTAATATAATAGACGTGGCATTGATCACTTCCTGAAACAAATCTCAACGCTAAACTGATTTTTGTACAATGATTGTCTGTATTCTCTTTATCAAAAAGTACAAGTTCGAATGATAAGGAAACAATTATTCGCCTATAATCCTGATGAGAATTAAACATAATCCCAGTGGGAATTGGAAAATTTATCATTTTAAAACGTATCTCAAAAGGAAGCAAACTGAGGCCAACCCAGGTTTTGGCAATCTCTTGGCAAGGAAGATGAGATTCACATCAGAAATCTTTCAAGGAACTTATAGTGATTTTCTACCAAAGTTTAGTATAATGTTCTTTAAAATTTGACAAATTTTTATTTGGAATGATTCAACTTGAGTATTTTTGAGATCTCTTCAGGGAATCTTTTAAAACTGTAACATCGAATCCTCACTGAGATTATTCTAGAGATTTTATGTTTATTGATATTCGAATAGAAATTTGTATGTTTCTAACTTCGTATCAATCAAATCGTGACTTCGAATCTACTAGCGGATTCGTAGCAGCCAAGCAATGACTCAATAGTTGATCCTCATTCTGCAATTTTCTTTATTTTCACCTCAAATCAATCCAAACAACGTCGAGTGATTCCTGAGCTTAAAACCACACTAGGTGCACGTAGCACAAAGGTACGAGCGAAATCGTTTATTCCAAACCATTCAAAAGTGTCTCAATAAAATCAAAACATCGCTCTGTACAGCAATTCTTTAAGGCATGTAGAATGGTTACGCATGTGGTTCGCACCAAAGCGCTAGTATCTCCTTAAGAACCACTACCTAAACGAATCGACTGCGAAGAATCCGTTGGTACAGTTTCAGAGTCATAATTAAATCTACATTCTTACTGAAATCTCGTGAGACATCAGTACAAATTTCAGTAAATTTGGTAGAATCAGGGAGGTCCGATTAGACCTTAATTAATTTTTCGTTACATAAATACTATAGATATATTTTACACACCCGATTTGAATTTGTGGATGTTTTGATCTTTCAAATTTCGACACTTCAATTTTGTCAGATGCAGAAATATTGAGTCATCATTTACATATGAAGATTTTCTTGATAGTCGTCAACTTCATTGTACATCTTCCTCATAGGATCTCGTACATTTTTTGTTAGATAATTTTGTGTAGTTGGGGCAACTCGGTTGTTGCCTACGATGCCATTCGCTAAATGCGCCACACCATTTTGAAGCAAGTTATTTTGTCTTCCATTGACCATTCCATTTTGTTGCGCATTGATACCTCCGTTTTGATAAACCACTTGTCTCGCGTTATTTAACATTCCGTTTGCTATCCTATTGATACCTGTGAATGAATACAATTAAACTGTTGTTGAAATTTACAGTTTTGTATTAAACAACTTATATGTAAATTTTGGTTGTCAACAAATTTATCAATAGTATAAAAAATTCATTATCAATTTCTAGATTACACTGATCAACAGTGATTTTATATTTTGAGGTTTGAACAAAGATTCGAAACGATTATGATGTGCTGAATACGAAAAGAAAGTCAGGTCTCTTGAATTAGTTCATTTTTTTGTAATGATTCATATATAAAATTCATCAATTGTCTCAATTTTATATAAACATTGTATATAGAGACTTATAATCTGACACTTTTTCCGTATCTAGCACACTGAAACAACTCCGAATCAGTTCCCAATCATCAGGATACAGAAAAAAACTTTTTTATTGTTATCCTGTTTATCAAATTCTTGTAGATAAAGTATCTGAAATCAAACAAAAAACTTTGCACATTCACTTTTATTGTTGACGCAAGAATCAATACGAGTCTATTTGTTGAAACGATGATTAAGGGGGGATCCTGCTCTGAGAGGCCTCAAAAAAGCCTTTTTTTCAGAATTTTTGTAAATACGAAAAAAATAATTGAATAAAACGAACTTTTTCAATCATTATGCCTGGGACAAAAACCGACCAAATCCTACACAGACTGTAATGCCAGACAAAGCCAAACAAAACCTGACGGATTCCGGTCAAAATTCTGTCTGGTTCTGTCGGAAATCATCATCCCTGGGACAAACTCGACCAAATCCTGACAGAAAATTATCTGTCGGACATTTGGAATAGGGTATATTAGTGTATGTTCCAGGTTGATAGAAAAATTTTTTTCCAATGAGAAATAACGAGGGAGAGTATGTTTTCTCCAATTATCATTTTTACAATCATTAAAAACTGATGGGAGTGATTGCCAAAAAAAAATAGACGTCCGATTAAAATGAACCAAATTGTTATCTTCAGTTTTGTATCCTCTGTTATTTGGACCTAAAAAGTTTATGGAAAATTATGTCTAAGCAATTTTGATAGCAAGTTTGAGTGATTATTCTTCCTCCAAAAAGAGCTGTTTTTTTTTCAAACCCCGAGTAAATTTTGAATTTCACGATTCCTTCCGGGTTCTCTTGATTCACATAAAATAATGATATATGAAAATTAGAATGTCGTTTGGTTCTTCTGTTTTAGATAAGAAATACGACCTGTATCTTTCCCACCGATAGAAGAATCGAATTGCTAGGCGCTCTACAAATCTACACATAACTCTTACATACATGATCTCCTCACACTAGAAAAATGTTCTTATTTATTTGAAAGATGAATGAAAATACCCTGAGAAATTCGTTGGATAAAATTATTTTTTGGTACCTAAAAAAAATGATCAAAAAACACTATTTTGAGGCCTTCTAAAGCAGGATTTCCCTCTAATTTTAAAAGTATAGAACATACAAATTTTATTTCAACGTGTAAACTTTTATTCACTATGGGATACTTCATGAAATAGTTATTCATATCTTTAACAGCGCGGATGCATGTTCACGCAGGGCAGCAAATGAATCATATGGGACATTGAAAATATACTGTACCCTGTGCCGTTATTCCGTTCATATTTTTCACTTCTTTGGCAGCCCCTCGATTAGCTACCCCATTTGGAATGTTATCGGCTCTTCGATGTTTACCGTTTCCGTTCACGCGATTAGTAGCGTGTTCATCAGCTGAATTTATTTTATATTGTCTCGATTGTTGTATTTGATTCATTAATCCATGTAGAGCATTCGCAAAATCTTGCCTAACGCTTGGAACGTCTGTGTCTCCATCAACCTTTTTAAAAATAAAACAAAACAAAAAACAGATGAAATGAAATGAAATATCGTATGAGGATACATAATGAATTTTAAAATTCAAAGAAGTACAACAGAATGGAGAGCTACATAGTTCATTCAAGATGAGATTTCCAATATGAAAACATAGTAACAAAAAGCTACACGCTCAGAGAAAAAAAGTTGCTTTGCTGATATAGCAAAACTTGTTGCTGAATTAGCCAAAAATTTACTATTGTAGCAAAAATCTTGCTCTTTTAACAAACGCTTGCCATTTAGCAATCTAATAGATTGGTAGATATACAGACGGCTAGAAAATTTTGCTGAATTAGCAAATATCTTGCTGAAACAGCAATATTTTTTCTGTAACAGCAACCGTTTTGCTAGTTTAGCGAAGCAGATTTTTCAGAACCACTTTTTCAGCAAGATTTCTTCTCTGCGTGCAGAATTACAAATAAGGTGAATATGAATTATGTTTTGATTTTTATAATTAGAGATATAATGAATAAAACAAATGTGAAAAGTATTGGTACAAAAATGAAGGTACTAAGAATACGAGATGGATTCTTCTCGATTCAACTTACGATTATGAGACGATTGTCATTATCAAGGGTTTTCAACATAGGTAAGGAAATTTCACGGAACAGTTCAAGCCGTCTTCTGTAAGCTGATACACTGTCGTCAGGTCTGCCACGACCGAGTTGTAATTTCGAGCAATCCAGCAGCACAAGCGGTGGTTCTTGGCCGAACTGATATAAGATACAATTTAATATTCGACTAGATGTAACATTTACAAGTCAATAATGACAGTTGAAAATATTATTATGAAGATAGTTTTATTTGGAGAATTGGTACATTCATCCACACTAATTCCACTAATTCCTCTTCATATTGATTCTCGATAAACTTGACCATTTTCCTTCTCGTAAACGGATGAAAAGAGAATGTTATCGAAATTTGAATTCTTGGATTTCATTTCCACATTGTGTTGAGTGATTTCGAATATGACGTTGAAGACATCGATCAAACTCTATCGTTCAACTGCTGTAATTTCTGATCCAAGGTTTTTGGTTACAAGAATCGATTGAGCAGTCCCCACGCGGAGAAAACTGATGGTTTAAATATTACTACATTTTGTACAAAAGTAGTGCTATAAGTAAAATAGTATAATATCTACAACTGAATGTAGTAAATATTCATGCATAATGATTTGAAAAAACCTTTCGATTTGACACAACTTCAGTAGAAATCTTTTATAGAAAGTTTCAGCAGTTGGTCGATAGATCAGAGCCGATCTCACCGAGGATCATTTCTATGAATGGAATGACGTAGGCGCGAAAACTTGGCTATTCCTTCTTTGATTGTTCTAAACACTTTTTGCACCCGTTTACACTATCTTCTTTTATTTGAAAAAATATATTTTTTCGATGGACAGACCGAACTATGTACCTTATTCTCAAATTCTTGCACTTGATTCAAATCCCTCGGATATCCGTCCAAAACAATGCCGTCGGTGTCACGATTCAGGATAATTTGTTGTTCAACGATTTGCATGATAACGTCTTGAGTTACCATTTCACCCGAAACAATAGCCTCTTCAACAGCCGAATTGGATTCGGCTTCCGCTCTTAATAAACTTCCAATACTTACGTGTACCCAGCCTGGCATATTTTTTATTGCATGTGCGCAGAGTGTTGTTTTATTGCTACCTGGGCCACCTGAATAAAATAGAACCAATGTTCGTTAATTATTCCACAATATCAATACGGATAGCCTGTTTTCAAGGTTCTGAAATATTTTACTTGACCTACCTACAACCCAGATGAATGGTGGAAGTCCTTTTCTTGGTTTATCAGCAGTTTTGGAAGGTTTCACATTTATCGAAGTCGGGGTTTTTATCGTTTCAGTCGCACCCATTCGATGTTTTATCGTTTTAGATGGATTTGAAGAATGATCTTGTCGTCTCTCTACCTCCACCTATCGTGTCAATTCAAAATCGTTCAGTTATTTCAATTTTTGTTGGATGTTTTTGATATATTTTTAGATTCAATATGGAATAATGGAATTGTGAAGGATTTATCGGGAGAATGCTCTGTTGCAGTTCTTCCACAACGTTTGTATGTTTGATACATTGAAATCAGACGATACCTCTGCTTGAAGCGACTGTAAGTTTTCCGTTTGCGATGATCTATCAGGTACGTTGAGTATTTTCATGACAGCGTCACGGAAGTCTATATAAACCTCGCTTGGATTCCTTTCCCCGTTAACCTATGTGGAATAAAATAACAGAGAAACATGTTGTATCACTCATCTTCTCGTTTACAAAATCAATTAGAATTCTATTTGTTTCTAAAATTTAAGTAACTAACTTTTTTCAGTTCTTAAATGAAGATCTATTTCATTAGATGAGGATTGTTCACAAAATGAGTTCTATGATACTCAGGGCCGAATTAAGGCTGGGGCAAATGGTGCCGGTGGTCTCATAACCCCTACCACACGGAAATTTGTCTACTTTGCTCTTAAAAAATTTTATTAACCTTTCTTTTAGAGAAGCAATGTCGATTTTACCTATTCACGGACCCCCTTATATTCTTCTGGCCCCAGGGCCCTCACCAACTTTAAGACGATACAAGCGCATAGGTGGCTCCATTTGGTGGTATTTTTTTCAGACAAAAATACTCAAAATTGGACTCATTGAAAATATCAAGGATGACCCTTTGAAGGTTAATCTGGATCTTTACAGACCCGAAATCTTGAATTTTGACAAAAACATTTCCTCTCAATCGGTAAAAAGAATGTTTTTTTCCGAAATTCAAAATTCTGGCTCTGTACAGAGCTAGATTAACCTTCAAAGAGCTATACCTCAAATTTTCAGACCTTTTTATAAGCCCAATTTCGAGTACTTTTGTCTGAAAAAATGCCATCAGATGGAGCCAACTGTGCGCTCGTATCCGCTTAATTCAGCCCTGATGATACCCTTGAACGGATAAAATTGTTCGATTGATTTAATTTTTGATGAATTGTGGTTGATCTTGATCTGATACAAGCTGGAAATTAATCTGAGGATTTTTCATTGAACTGCCAACTTACTTCTAGTAACATTCCGCTTTGATCAAAGTATTCTACAACTGGCATGACATTTCTATAAAAATTTTGTAGTTCCATTCGTGCTAATCCTATGATAACGTGTCCTAATTGTGCTCCAAAATCAATTTGTCTTTCAAGAACCTCCTGTCTCCAGGATACTAGGATGACCCCGTTGACAATTTTTATCTGAATATAAAAATTATTATCAATTGTTAATAGGTGTATCAGTTTAACGGAAAATTAAATTGAACGAAGTCATGTATAAATTTCTATAAAATTAATGTCATTACCTTTTCTGCATATTCCACGACATCTCGCATATTCCTTGGATATCCACTGACCAAATAAACTTTTGCTTTGGGCGCCATTTTCATTTCTAGCATCAGTACTTCTGTTACAGTCTTACTACTAAGTTGTCCAAAGTCTTGCATATCTGTCATCAACGAATGATCAAGTGTTCTTATTATTTTCTTCAATATTATAGGATTCAGAATTCATGCTCATTTTCTTACCGTTGCCTAACGCATACTGCTGGAGTAGATCCATCATATTGATGTGAGTAATACTTTCATTTTCTTGCATAAGGGTATCACAATGTGTCACCTTCCCGCTACCAGGGCCTCCTTTTTGTTGATAAAGAAGAGAAAATTATCATACAAGTTGATTGAAAACTTGGTTGCCATGTTATTGTATTTTTACTAACCGAGTACAAATATAACTGGGACATTTGGCATCTCGAATTTGACAGGACCGATATTTTGTTCTGGAAATTGTCCGTCCGGTGGTGTTGACAATAGACCTGCTTCGCCTCGCCACCTTCCAGTACTTGGGCCTCCTCCTCCTTCCGACATCTGCGATTCATTCTGTTGGTCTACAAATTGAAAAATTATATTCAATTTGGATTCTTGCTCTCATATAATCAAATTTTGAAACAGCAATTGTGTCGATTTATTTGTTGAGATACACGAATGTTTTTTCGTATCAAATACTACACTGAGAGAAGTGGAATGTAATGATTACCATGTACAAATCTTACCAAACCAGATACAGGAAGGTTTGTAAAATGGATTTTTACATCAAAATAAGGGCGATTACGAATCAATAACTGAATTTTACTACATGCTTTATAAAATTTAACGTTCAGCGTTTAAAACTGCAATCCTACCTATGACTTTTTCTACGATAATCGTAATCTTCCATATTTTCATGTGAAAATTTATATTACAAATATTATATTCCTATTTTCTAGTTCACTGAGAAAAATAACAAGAATTCTTATATTTTCGAGCGAAATTTTCCTTCGTATACCAACGTAAAAAACATATTTTGTCTGTGAGACTTCACTGTACTGAATTCATGTAACAGTTTACAATTTTCGAAGAATAATCTCCGATAGCGCAATACATAGGGTATCAAATATTATTTCCTGAAAATTTCAGATTGTCTCTGGTGAAAAATGTTGAAACAGATGAAGCGTGAAAACCCATTAATTTCCGCTTCTTCTGCGCTTAGATACTGGTCCGTTTACTCTCCCGCGTCGCTCCATCCGCTCCATTTTCACCAGGAGTTTTGTAAATTCTGTTCGGAAAAATCTTACAATAAAATGTTCATTCGGATGATACGCTGGTATCCCTTTAATGAACTCTGATGAAATGTTTCTATTAGAGAATTCACTTTCAACTTGGAAATTTCTGGAAATTGTATATTATTCTGGAGAAATTTCAGAGTTCCTCACTGAGATGGAGACCCTACTGCTGAATAAAGTGATTATATAAAACTAGTCTTGTCTTCCAAAACTTTGCTCCCGTACCCTGAAATATCGGTTTTCTATGTCTTTCTGATAAACTGAACAAAGCTGCACGGAGAAAAATGCAGCTCGAAAGGATAATCTTCAATAGAAAATTGGAGAATATTTCTTAAAATCTAAGAATTTTTCTTAAGTTCGTAATAAACATGAAATGGTTCAGATTTCTCTTGAATATTGCTCGAAGAACAATGAAAAATTATCAATACTTAACAAATCATAAAAACGAATATGAAGTTTCCAAAAGTCGGGCATGAAATTTTACAAAGTAAATAACAAAATTTTGGAATCTTATTTTCAAATTACAGAATTTTGTTATTCACTTTGTAAAATTTCATTCGCGACTTTTTGAAACTTCATATTTATTTTTATGATTTGTTAAGTATGGATAATTTTTCATCCTTTTTCGAGCAATATTCAAGAGAAATCTGAGCGGTTTTATGTTTGTTACGAACTTAAGAAAAATTCTTAGATTTTAAGAAATATTCTCCAATTTTTAATTAAAGATTGCTATCCTTTCGAGCTGCATTTTTCTCCGTGTGTGTTGTTCATTTGACCAGCTGATACTGCTATTCTGATATTTAGAGTATAATGGTGGAGTATTGTTACTTTTATCAGAGATATTAGGCGATACCCATATCGTATCAAACGGTACCGAGACGATACAGATGAGATCTCCAAAGTATCGTCGAGAATTTCGTCTCGTGCACCCCCATTGAATTTCATTCAATCAGAACGAAAATTCCTGTGTTGCCAGAAAGTTAGGCTTATCAAAGGGATCAACTAATCATGCATTCTCATTAAATAGCATGACCAATCATCAAAAATCAAACATCACATTCTGGAAACACGGGAAAATCCACTTTTATGGAGTTGGAGTATGCGCTCACTCGTTAAGAGTACATTTTTCTCCCCAAAAATTTCAATTCATGATCCAGTATTGAATCAAGCGGAAGTTTTTTTATCACCAATTGTATTTGACAGAGCCCTTGCGATCATCTTGCAGGTGTATTAAGGGGATACCAGCGGCTCCTGACGATGCAACCCGACCCAAATCTTTTCTGACAAATTATTCGAAAATAAAGCAATAGAAGGAAAATACTGCTCTGTACAGACCATCTTTATTGATTGAAGAAGGTCTGTACAGAGCGATATTTTGATTCCATTCCTTCGTTTTCGAGTAATTCGTCAGAATAGTTTTAGTTGTGTCTTTTTCTAACCAATGGATCTGGTTGCATCTTCAGGGACCGCTGGTATCACCTTAAGGGGATACCATCTATCTTCGCTGATGCAACCTGCCATATAAAATTACCGACTGAGTAAACATTTTCTTGGCAAGAATACTTTAAACTGAATTCATGAAGAAGGAAGAAATTTCCAGGAATCAATCTTCAATTCTTCATCTATTGCTGTACATCGCCCGAATTTTGAGTTTCGAAGAAACATTTTTTCCTCAGTGGGTACCACAAACTTCTTTCGAAATTCAAAATTCGGGTGATGTACAGCAGTAGATGAAAGATTGAAGATTGATTCCTGAAAATTTCATCCTTCTTCATGAATTCAGTTCAGAATATGCTTGCCGAGGAAATTTTTACTCAGTCAGTAATTTTGTATGGCGGGTTGCATCAGCGGGGATCGCTGATATCCCCTTAAAGAACACAACTCTGAATGGCAGATACTGGATCAGTTTCAAAACCATTGCCAACCCGGAATTTTGGGATGTATTCCAGCCAGTAATGGACCATACTCCGATGAGTAACAGGGAATAAATCGTTAAACACCTTATCGAGAGTACCATGCATCAAATTAAATTATCTGGTTTCAACCGCTTTTGTTTGGGTTAGCAGTAATAACGAAGTTGACTTCGCAGTTCACACCACAAGAGTTTATTTTATATCATAATAATTGCTATTGACATTACATTGGTTTTCTTGTTAACTCAATTATACATTTCATATAATATTGAATGGAATGCTTATTGCTCATATATGTCTGAAAAAATACTGAAATTACGGTGAATTTCGTGTAAATCGATATACCAGATTATGGTTATCACATGCTCGATTGAAGTACACACATTTCTGTTGTTAGTCATAATTTCATACGTTTCAACTGTAACTACGTCCCCCTCTTTACTTCCTCTCTCCCTTATTTGAAAACTGTTATCTTATGTCCTTAAACCTGAAGTAAGCAAGACATGTAATTATCTACGAACGATCGAATCCTCATATACCATGTGAATCTTTTACCAGTGTAATGTACATTGTAGCGACCTCTTATTCATTCATGCGAAGGAAATAGTAAAACAGTGCTATTTTTTCCTCTTGGGTATCTGTCATCAGAGAATTCAACATTTATCGATGTATATGACGTACGTATCGATTTCGTGCAGATCTACTCGGTATGACCGATTGAAGAAAAGACGTAATGAGATTCAGTTGTTTCGATGAGGTAAGGTCAGGAACGTAAGCCAGATGTAACTCACTCTAGAAGAAATCACCCTAGTCATCCTCTAGGATGTGTTACAAAGCCTTGACTGGCCTTGCAAGTTCCCCGCGAAAGCCTGGTAAGGCTTTGCGAGGTCTAGAGAAAAATTAGAATGATTTAAGTCAATTTAAACGTTACCGGTTCGACGTAGACGCAAAAAAGAAAATTGTAAAGATAGAATGAAGTTGAAACGAGCGGCGGATTGATGTAACTTTTGATTGCACTTGATTTGTATATTTTTCATATCAAAAATTGATTGGATGGCTGTGAAATATGCGATTCAGCTACTCCAATATCTCAAAAAACAAGTCTATCAAAAGCCACATCAATCTGTCGCTAGTTTGAGCTCTGACTGTATAAAACTCCACAAAATACAATATGGTATTCCTCATATTTCATAAAGAATTTCGTATGAAATTTAATAAAACGTTTATGTGAAAAACTTCATAATATTATTGTTAAGTTTAAGACAGATTTTTCTAACAGTGTATACAAGGTTTGTCGAAATTATGTTCTGGAGAAAAAATGTCTAGTTAAAATATTATGTATTTGAGGCATATCCTATTATATTTTTTATTAAAAACGCAAACTTTTCAGCACAAAAAAATGGATAAATTTTCCGTGAGTGAAGTTCTGTAATACACGGAAAAAAAATCGTGGGTTTTTTACATGAAGGGTTCTGAGCGAATGACCCATGGCAAAGACCAAACGTTTATAACACAGAGTTCATGCTTCAAACGCAAGTCGCCGTGGAAAAAACGCATGGAGCTTTGGCGTTTGGGGCATGAACTTGGTGCTGTTAACGCTTGGTTGTTGCCATGGGTTATTCGCACAGAACCCTTCATGTAAAAAACCCACGATTGTTTTTCCCGTGTAAGGGAAAGGAAAAATACCCAAGAAAGATGGAAACTTTCCCTTCCTACTATATCAATTGAACTGAAATCAATTTAACAATCTTAGTCCCTCTCAATTTGAGAAAGTAGGGGAGACCGGGTACGGTTGGAACACGAGAAATATTTTGCTAATTGTTTGCGTAATAAGTGAACCATGCAGCCTGTGATGAACGATGAGCCACTGAGATCCGTGTTCGGACTTAGGTTTCACTTCATTTTTCCCCAGACCCTTTTTCCCATCGCCAAGAATTGGCGAGATATTTGTTCTGTTCCAACCGTCCTGTGTTTCAATCGTACCCGGTCTACCCTAAAGCATAAGTGAAATCCTCTTGCACATTCAGAATGTCCGACAAAATCTGACAAACAATTATTGCCTCAAACGGTGTAGGTCCCGTGAAAACCCGTGAAAACCTAACCAACTTTTGACCTGGTTCTGTCCAGAGTGTCTGAATTGAAACGTTCCATCACAAACTCACAGCAATTTTCTCGAAATGGTTCGGTTCGAAATTCGCAGACTGTAATGTCCAGTCGAAAACTGATAAAGAATTTTCCGTCAGATTTCAACTGGATCTTCCGGTTCAGTAATTCCGGAATGAATTACGAGAATCGTTCAATGTCATTCTCTAAATCTAAAACAGTAAGAATTCCAATCGAATGAAAAAATAAGTAGGTATCCTTCTATCTAAGCCAAGATAGGGTCATAGATGGTTCAATTTTCAGAAAGGAGAATTTCTAGCCAGGTGATTTGACAATCATTGAATTGAATTGAAGAACCTGTTTTCCATACTTCTCTCACATAACGAGAAACGTTTGGAGAAATGAATATCAATAATCAATGTTCATTGGAAGGAAATTATTTGACACCTTACATAAGGAAATACTTAGCACATCTAATGAAACTCAAATGAATACTCATTTGCTTTGATGCTCTTTAAGAGGGATTAAGTTACATTCACATATCGTTTGATTGTGCTAGAATATTGGATCGATAATAATTTAATTTATATCCTGGAAAATACATTCATCATTTTGACACGCAAGGTTATTACGGGAAAAATATGTGAAAGGAAGTACTTATGAAATCTTATGAAAGATCTGATAGATAAATTAATTAATAATTAATATTAGAATCCTACAGTAGTTTTATGCAGATATTCATATTTATTTGGTCAGATAGTTACTGTATTGAAAATGTACGTAACAGTCAATGTATACGTATCGTTGGAATTAATTCCACATTAATATCATCATTTCCATTTTCCATATGTATACATACGTATGTATCGATCTATCGTGTTTTCACGTATAAAACGACCATTCGAATCAATAAGATGGATAGAAAAGAGATCAACTTATTTCTTTGTTTTTTTTTTTTTAAGAGAATAAGGGCTTATGCATTGTAGAACTCACGCTCTACTCTCCAAATTTGAAAAACTAAAATTTCACTGACTGCAGTGGAAAGTAGACCACTGCGAATCAGTGTATATACAATGCACATATGCATACAGTGAATATTAACTGATATCTGCAGTGAAATCTTACTGCTTTGATTAGTCAGGAACACTTCCAACCGCATAATCAGTGACTATCAGTGAGTCACTGATATTTCATCAATTCGATTCAGTGGTCAACTCTGAATAGCAGAAATAGTGAGATTTCACTGAGTCGAATTTAGAAAGGACAAGAATTATTCCTAATATCATAGTAATAACCGATGATAACCGACTATTATTATATAAAAACATTGTGAAGTATTTCACATAAACCATTTTTTAAACAGAATTCATAATATAATACTGAATTCGATAATATATAATATATACTTCTTTCTTAATTTTAATAACCCGATGTTTGTGGATTTGGAAATATGATATTTCATGAAAAAATCTCTTATTAAATTCAATAATCTTTCTAACAGTGTAGAACACAGAAAAAAAATTCTCACCTGAAATTGATGATAGCATAATAAAAACGCAAAACAGAAATCAATCACGTTGCCTCGAATGGAACAGTATCGAACACAAAATCACTAATTTTCAAGAAGTTCTAATTAGATTTGGATCTGATTCTTTGTTCACACGACATTCAAGTTTACTAATATAATGTGATCCAAAAAGAATGTGAAAGATGGATTTGAATGTTACACTGACTGTCAAATTGAACGATATTCTATTCAGCTGTGAAGTACTTGATGTAATGAAGCTACTGTAAATTCCATTCGAGGCGGATTTTCATGTCATAATACTTTCGCGTGACGGCAACTGTGCGGTTCAAGTTTAAATATTTACAATAGAAAGCACTGTGTATCACGATGTGTTTATGGTTATTTATCTGCAAAAATTCATCTAACCCTGATGTATAAATTTGTAAAGATAAGAAAATCAATCAACAAGCATCAGGAGTATCATTCAATATTCTTCAATAGGACCCGATAAGATTTTTGTTGAGAATCAAAGTAGTTACGGTAACTATTCAGTTAGTTTGTTCGAATAGTAATCAAATAACGAAATACCCCTATAAACAATGATAAATCGCATTTCAATGGGCCGTTGATGGTCCTGCAATGCCAGTGAAAAGCAATGACTGGCCCTTTGAAATGCCTGCAGTCGTGTTTGTTGGAACGTAACTGTTGAAGACTTAAAATCTTTGAGTAAATCTTTTGAACGATGTTTCCACTCCAAGGAGTTAATTCGAGAAGATGAATAACGGTGATATATTAGATTTTGTGAGTTGGAATCTTCGTTGGAATCTACCTTGAAATTATTTTCAAGCGGGCATTGTATCATTTATTAAACCTTCGCCGAATGTTTATGATCCTAAACTTGAGCTCTAACGGAGCTTTGGTCAGATCTATGTTGATCTATTCTGAAGGTTTGGCGAAGTTTCATGTTCTCTCCGGGTATCTGCCCAACCAAACCCGAGCAAGCGCTGTATCAGCACTCGTTAGGCCCTTACAAGTTCCCCGCTAGCCACTAGACTCTTTCTAGCACTTGGCTAGATTCTCGCGAGGCCCTAGACAGTTCCATGGATGACGTTGCTGGGGAAGGTTTTTGTTACCAGAACTTTAGAAAGTTTAGTGGCCCTGACCATTACACTGTAAAAAGAAAGTCTTAATCTGTTTGCATCTTAATTTCAGACAATGCTTTTGTCCATTGTGTCAGTCATGAAATGAGCTGAATTTAAGACTTTCTTTTTACAGTGTAGGCCCTGCTGAGCAACTGATCTTTCCAAATCATGTTTCATCACCTGAACCAAAAGCGATTGGGTAAGATCTTTTGATTGGCATTATAAAATTTCGATTGAAGCCTTGGAAAGGAACTACTATTTTTATGAATCAGAATACAAATATTTATTGTTTCATTTTTTAAAATGTTTACAAAATGACGACACACGGCCGCTATCAAAAATGCGTGCTTTGAAGAGGGTTTGCAAAATATCTTGAGTAATTTTCATCTTACAATAAGAAAACAAAATTCCCCTTAAACTATCCTATTAAAAATGTCCGACAGATCCTGACAGATTCCGGTTAAAATTCTGTCTGGTTCCGTTGGAAATCATCCTGCCTGGGACAAAAATCTACCAAATCCTGACAGAAAATTATCTGTCGGACATTTGGAATAGAGTATAATACATGAGAATATCAGAAAATGCCGTACGGAATTTGGAAAGTATTCATTTTTAAAAAAATGACAAGTTTCAGAGAGAAAGGTCAATTTTGTCGCGTGTTACGTCAAAACTTTTTGGGTTTGTCTATAACTGACGGGTGTTTCAAGGAATTGCCAAATAAGAGTCTGAAAATCCTTTTGATACCTCGTTCCGGTGAGGAAAATCCTGATCAAAGACGGGGAAAGGATGTTTCAATGAAATGTTCTTGTTATTTCAAATTGAATAATATAATCTATTCGACAAAAAGATAATATATTGAGTATGATACAATTTGTATTCTAAGTGCTTATTGAATGATGTTTTTTCTTATTTTAATAATTCAAACTTTATGTTGAATCAAACAGTATTACAATATTTTGGGGGCGTAATTGGACTGGTCTGGATCTTAATTGTGGAGTAGTGTAAATCCCATAAGTTAAGTAGTGTTGTCGAGATTGTTCATTGAATCTTGCTTCCCGACGTTTTGAACTGACGCAGTTCGTTATCAAGGTTGACGCAGGGGTAATTGTGTTGTACCTTGGTAACGAACTGCATCAGTTCGAAACGTCAGGAAGCAAGATTCAATAAACAATCTCCACAACACTACTTTGCTTTTGGGATTTACACTACTCCAAGCTCGCAAAGTATTATTTTAAGAAATGTCTAGAAAATAGTTTTTCTTCTCATTTGTTTTATCAGAGAACGCTGAAAAACACTCACATCAAAGGTCTATCGTTACTTTCTGTATGGCGAAAGTAAAATTAAGAAGATATCATGGTTACTGTGTGAGCAAAACTGAATTCATAAGAAAATCTGGAATTTTCATGAATTGAGTTTCGAGTAATTTGGTAGAAAAAAAACCGTGCTCGGTTAGTAAGCTGGTATTCTCTTGAAGCATGAATAGAGATTTGTTCCTTTTGTTCAGTGGATGTTCGAGAATTTTGATCGACAGCAATAGAAGAGAAAAGAAAAGGAGTTCATGGACTTCGAAAGCACGTGTGAGGAAGTATCGACCTGTTTGAGTCATGAAATACCCGAAAAGAAAGTAAGGATCATATATCGAATTCAAATAGTTACAGAGGAGTAGGCTGAGGAAAGATTAACTTGATTTTATCTGTTAGTATCTTAGAGGTATTCTGCTTATGATTCCTATTTAGCGTCATTCTAAAATTTTTCTATTGAAACCAGGAAAAAGAGGAAAATTGAAATCAATGATTCTACATTTTCACCATAAAAGAAAGATAAAACCGTTGATCGGTAATCAAGAAAACAACTCTTCCGCAAAAGAAGCATTTTGTTGATAGGAAAATATTCTTGATTAGATTTGAATTTATGTTAAGTGAGATTTTGACACTATTCGTTAGGACCTTCAAAGTAAGATTCTAAATCTAATCTGAATTAATCAATAAAAATAAACACTCGAATAAGAAATTTTGTCAGAATGGAAACTGAGTTTCTTGTCCCACCCGAATTGTGTTGAAAACAATTATTTTTTTCAATAATTTCCCCCACAAGTGCCGTAATACTCGTCCTAACGCTTCTTCTTTTCGCTTGTAATGAAACATTAAAAAACCATTTAAAATCCACTTTCACATGAGTCTTCCCGCTTAATGTTGATTAAAAAATGCGAATATCTATATTTTGGAGAAAAAGTACGTATTTCACTACATAAATATTCCATGAGTACTATAAAAAAGAGAATCGAGCCGATTGATTGACGACTGGTTAAGTTGGAACTCTAATTGATTTTTGAAATGGAGTTTTGAGATGAACGCGCTCAAAGTTTTCGTAACGGTTGATGATGATTTCAATGAAAATTATCTGTAATTTCCGATGCCGGGCGATCTATCGATGTGTTAAAAAGTTCAATATTCCAGGTAAGGAGTCTCAGATTTCGTTTTCGGAAATCGACGCATAAGGACGTTGGGGCGCTTGTATACGCCCCCCCCCCTGCATACATCAACATTGAGTCAACTTCAGCCCATTCTTGCAGAATGCGGGCCAATTTCGCGCCAAGGGAGGGCTGAAGTTGGCTCAATGTTTGTGCACACATGCGTCTACTTCCACACCGAGAGGAAACCCTGGTTCACGTAACCAGAGAATATAGTTGATTTTAGCTTTAACCATTTTATGCAGTTTCCGCAACCAGATTTATTAAATTTTGTTTTGCTATTACAACCATAAATCCTTGACCATGCAAGTATAATTGCCGTGACCATGTTGCTTTTCTTTCAGTGCATGCTTCAAAAACTGCCTTTGCACTCCAAATAACTGTTCTCGACTCACGGCATAGCATTTTTGAGTCAACAAAAGATACTTGAATTTGCAAATTTTCAGCTTCTAAACAATCAGAACTCAACAACTTTGAATTATTGTAGCTCCAAAACGAAGAATGACAGGATAGTTTAATTTGGTTTCTAGAGATATGCTGTTTTCTAACTCATCCATACAGGAAAAGACCAAAAGTAAAACCTGAGGCTAAAAAAAATTCTCTCAGACGGGAAATTATTGCAATTTTTCTGCAGAATATTGGTATGAAGTACGGTACGCAAGTTCTAAATCACCCTGTATCGCTCCTGGAATTGAACAAATACGAATAAAATAATTCTATACTGAGAAAAAAAATTTCCGGGAACGATAAAATATTTAGTTGAATAGTCGCCATAAAATACTTAATTGATTTGAATAAACTTTCATTTACTTGATTAAATATTTATCTATCAAACAAATATTTAATATACTATGAAATATGTATTTCATCAATGGAAACAGTTATTTAATTGAGCCAATGAAAGTTTATTCAAATCAATTAAGTATTTTATGGCAACTATTCAACTACATATTGTATTGTTCCTGGAACTTTTTTCTCTCGGTGTAAAGTTCCAGCTTCTAGCCCTAGTAGAAATCATTCTTGACCCTCATCCACCCTTTACCTGGCGTTCTCGAGGCAGACTAGGCGTATCCCTGGTCTTGATATGGGCCAGTGAACTGCCTAGTATGATTTCTACCAGGCAGGGAGCATTCAAAAGCAAACCTTGTGATTTGTGATTTTTCATCCAAGAAAAACGGTCTACACTAAGAAGAAAATGTAAAAAAATGTGAGAAAAATATTCAAAAACTCTAAAATTGCCTCGAAAATTTATCAAAACCGTTTCTGCGCTAGTGAATTCAATAAAAACATTAACGAATACTCATTTTCATATGCACGTGTTAGGAATTTATCCGAAGATCATTCGAAAGATTCTGCTTCCTGATAAAAGATGTTTCATTCATTCTCCATTTGTCACAGTTGTCATTCATAATTAATCAAACTACACAATAAAGTGATATCTTCATGAACCACGCTCTGTGAAGTGTATTTCTCGCGAACTGGATAATGCATTCAGGTGAAATTCAGAGAAACTCGGAAAAAAGTTTGAAAATAAATTTGAAACGTCAGTACATTGAAACTTTTCATATCTCACATTTTCATCAATGTCTCTCACCGATGAATTGACGTAGTAAATGGAATTCAATCGAGCATGATTTCCCATAACATAACAAAATTGCTCATACATTCATTAATAATCGGTTTTAGATAGTGTGTTATCGATCGATATTACTGAGTACACTTGGTTTGCATGTAACATGCGTGACTACTAGGCGTTCTTGTATGTTGCATCGCGCGATGCAATTATGACTTATTTTTTTGAATACCAGGAAAATTGAACTTGTGTGCAAAGACGTATTCCATAACACGTAATATATTTGCGAAAATATAAGCTTGTTTCTTTGTGGACATTTTCTTGGAATTATTGTGTATGCTTTTATAGGATATTAGCCGTAACTTCGTATATTTCTTCTAAAGCTTACTCGCGATTAATAGGTTGCAATATGACAATCAAGAATTTCATGTAGGGGAGAGTCGGATAAAACCGGGTACCTCAATATCTCCCTGATTAGTGCTCCTTTCTGACAGCAAACGTTTGGACTAGTAGCAGTAGATATTTTGAGCAGTTGGAGAGAACAACAGCATCGATGCAACGCTTTTTCTCATTTAGAACGTTGTTTAAAGTTTCCTGCGAAAAAATTGTCAAAGTTCTTGCATTTGGGTAGTGAGTTTCAAGTGCCTCACCACTCTGCCCAGAAAGAGGCACGTACATACTTCAATTGAGCACGTTTTCCTGCGTATTTTCATTCTTTTCTAATTCGCCTAGAGCAACGCATAATCTATCTAAGCCATATTGACCTCAACAAGTTGATGTGGGGTCAAACCGGGTACTTGAGATTGTATTTTCCAATTTATGAAATTCAACCAAATTTGTGCTTTTATTCTAAAATAGTCATCAAAACATGTTCATTCTTGAAGATCCCTTTGCACGTGCTTCCGACTTTTGTTCTCAACTGAGTTGGCCGCAAAAAAATTCTTTCTCTGAACAATTTTTTTTAGTTTGTCAAAATATATCAATTTTCAAACATGACTCACGTCTGTTTTTGGAATTTTTGTCGAATTCAACAGTCGGTGCTGAAAATTCCACAACTCGAGAGTGTTTCGCATTGATTTAAACGAGTACTCGGTTTCACCCTATCCATGGATTGGAACCGGGTTTTTGTACCTTTCGACTAGCGCGAATATAAAAAGAATTGTATCAATTTTACAGCAATATACGAATCGTATGTTGTTAATGAATGAATAAGGAAATTGAAAACCTTTAGTTGGTTAATCTATTGCTCATAGGAACTTCTCTATGACCGATTAAAGTTATGGTACCCGGTTTTATCCGACCTTCCCCTAATATAAGACGATTGAATCCTCGTCACTTTGTTCGAGCACTTTGAAACTTGAAGTTTTTGAAAGCACACTCAGGCAGCACACAAGTCTCTTTGAATTCGCAATGAATTCAGAGTAAAGAAATACCTACGGAATTCATCTTTATGAATTCATGGGGTATTCTGAATGAGCACATAGAGTATCAAAAGAATTCTTGAAGAGTTCTTGATGAAGACCTGAGGGAGTTCTTGGAATACACATAGAAAATGTATGAAGTATTCGTAAAGACTACTTATATTGTGGGATTGCAAGTTCCAAGTGAATAACACTCGCCACCGCAACAGTTAACCCATTAGAACCCAAGGCAAATCATGGTTTAAACAAAATTGTTAGAACAAATTCCTGAAAAATGATGTTATTTCGAAAAACGGAGACGGTCAATCGATTCTACGGGAGAAACCATGAGAGGGACCTATGGGGCACTGTTGTCTCAGAGTTCAATCTGTTAGGGAAAAATCGATATGAATCGGCCGAAAATTGACGGTAGAAAGGCAATTTGTTCACAGCAAGGCTGGTTTTCTCGTGGTTGTGCAAAATTCCCCGGTTTTTCCCGTAGAATCGATTGATCGTCTCTGTTTTTCGAACCCAAGTGTGTATTAACGGCAGGCCCAATCTGAGTCTAGGGTGGGTGCCCATGCTGCCCAACTTTGGGCCAAGCTGGGCAGACAAATGGGGCCAACCCTGAGATGATAACATTGTTCCCAGCTTGGCTGTATTGCTTTGCCCGAGCATTGGTAACACCATGGGCCCAGCATGACCCCAGACTAGGCAATCAATACTGCCCCTTCCTTTTTTTTTTTTGAAATTGAAAAATTAGCCCAGTCCTGGGCCTAGTGTGAGCCACATCGTGCCTATATGGGTCCAAGACTGGACCAAAGTGGGTTCAAAATTTATACACGCCGAGGATCGTACACACATGCTCGGGATATAAATTGACCCCAAACTTGGCCTAACGCTGATCCAAATTGGGGCCAAGTTCAAATATGCCCGCACTAAGATTCATTATTTCCATTTTCTACCAACCATAATTGTATGGGAAAGCACAACAGGGCTAAGATTGAGCCAACATGGGCCCTATCGTCATTCCCCAATAGTGGGTTAGAGGATGAACCCATTTTGGGGCTCATTGTCATTATAGGCAATACAAGCTTGGGAAATAACATCATTTTCCAGCAATTTATTCAAACCATTTTGTTTAAACAATTGCAATTGCCAAAAGAAAGAATATGGGTCTATTTTTTCTCGCCATGCCCTGAATACAATAGTCAGTTGGATGTTACACATGACCATGATTTGGCTGGGGTTCTAATGGGTTATTTCAAAATCAAGATTAAATAATGGGATACGACGTTTGAACACGTCGCGAAGTACGATACAGTCCATTCAAAGAAATCCCATCCAAGAAATATATTCTCCTGTGCATGGTACGCGAAATTCGCTTTTCACGCCTGCATTCCCTAGTGAAAATATCCGCTTGCCGGAAGTGAAGATCTTAGGATTACCTGATCGTGTGGTTATAAGTGATCGGATAAATTTCTAGTCGGACGTCGGGCATTCATTTTCATTACTCATTTTCTACAATTATTATAATTGTGTTTTTATCTCATTTTCTACCGTCATCGATATCAAAAATATAATTTGCTACTCATTTTTCATAAGTTTCTCTGAAAGTTTACATGCAATATTTCTGAAACAATTACTCTCATTCCAGATGATTATAGTGCACATATATTACAAACGATTATTGATCTCTGTTACTTACAAATATTAAAACAAAATCAAACAGATTTATGAAAATATTATTTTTACAACTCACCTGTGTCCAGGCAGATGCCCATAGTAGGTCCTTCGAAGGATGCCACGATCCTTGTACGGCCATTTACTCACATGCTTTGAGCAGAATAACCACTTATCCTCTTTGCGTCTCTGCCGAAGACGCAGAGTCTCCGAGATTAACTGTATCTTGAATGAATAAAACAAAACACCCACAACACAATCTTACGTTACATCAGAGATTATAGATGTATTATCACTTTCTTTTTTCAATTTTAGGTTGACAGTTTAGTTTATTGTCCAAGGTACTTTATTATTTTGCTTATGTGAATCGTTAAATGTACGATTCTCACGACCCTGAATTGCGATCGATTAACCGTGAAACATAACTTTCTGACCGATAAACTGTCGACCAAGGAACAATGGTGGTGTTATTGTAGAATTCTTCCAAGCGACTAACCGATAGTACTTTTTTAACAAAATTTTAAATAAAAAATACAGTAGTAGTAGCACCCACATGGATTCGCTTGAATTTTTTTTTGAGGTTGAGGTTTTTATGTTAATTTTAATGGACACAAAGTTCAAAATTAAACAGTCGTATACACGTAGATAATCATCAGTTTATAACGCTCAGTGACGTTCTCTGAATCGGGCGTAGAAATCCAATGACCATGCAAAATCCAGTATGATGTCTTATCTGCAAAGTGCAAAAATATTGTAATTATGGTATACAAGAATGTAATAATTTTTAAGATTTTTTCCACGTGTTTCTGGTTTGTGAAGATTAAATGTCTCAGAAATTCGATCGAGTGGAATCGATTTAGAAAACATTTTTCAAACCAGAAAAATCGATGGTGAATGAGATTGTTCAAGCCATGTAGAATCTCACATAGCAGTAGAGGTTATGCATGAAGAGGAAAATTTGAAGAGATACTACCCATGTGGAAATTAGTCATTGGCGGTACATTGAGAGAACGGTATCTAGCTGGGGCTAATAAAAGCCTCGCTGTTTGAAATATGAATAAAACAGTTCATTCAATGGGAATAAGAAATTTTGTTGGCGCAATCGAGTTTTCATTCAGAGGGACTAAATTTTCTAGCTATCTAATATTCAACTAGACCCTTCCTCTGAGGGCAATCAGAGCCAAACTAAGTATCTTTATTTTATTTGAGGCCCTATATTGATTGCCCTTAAACTAGGGTCTTTGAAAGTACAACAAATTACCAAGAAAATTAGGAGTAAATATTCTACCCAATACTAATTACTTTGTTTACACATTATCGAATTCTATCAAAAACAGGAACTATTGACTTGTATCTAATAATACGATATGGAAAATTGATAGAATTTCATTTCTTTATTCAGTCAAAACAGGAGAAATTTGGCTATGGAAATTATAAATTGAATGCTACTCTTTCGCAGTTTCCACTTACCATGGTACTCTGACTGTTCCAAGTTAATGCAATGTTTGAGCGCATCTAGGTTCAAGTATCGGAGGAAAATATTGGTAGTTTCAATTAAGGGGAAACCAGCATACCATCCGGGTGAATATTTTGTGTGCAAGATTTCTCCGAATTGAACTTATGGAACAGTCTGAAGCTTTCAGGGAATAATCTTTGATAATTTAAAAATTGCTGCATATAGCCCAAATTTCAAATTTTGGAAGAAAATTTTTTCTGAGAGAATGCGGGAATTCCAGCAAGGCCCTGTGCAAGTGAGATGTAGTCAGATACATCCAGAATTTCATGAGGGAGGGAAACATTGATAACACAGCTTGGGTCCACATGGACATTGGTATATGGGTGGCCCTGAGTTATAAAAATCAGGACGAATATGAACAACCCTATTAAGCCCCTTGGTGAGTAAACCTAGGTTTGAATACATAAAATATGTGCCCATACAGGACCCATATTCAATAAAGGATGCCCGGAAAAATTTCCATACGGGTGTTAAAGTACCTACGTTAACAATATGACTACAGTGGGTTGCCAAATTATTAGGCCACAATTGCGATTATTGAGATTACTCCAAAGTTGAATATCTCAGTGAAAAATTATCGTGGGGGAACAAATGAATACGCAATTTCAAGGGCAAAGTCTACTCTTTGAGCATCATTTGACCTCTTTGGTCTATCATGTTTGTCCGACAACCTACATCGCATTGAGTATGAGCATTTTGGTCGATATTTCCTGAGTTTTTCAAATAGAAGGAGCTCGCAGAAAGATTAAAACATGGAAACACGGAAATAAACATTTTGTAGAGAATTTCCTCAGCTCCAAAAGGCTTTTTTTATTTTCCTGGTAGAGTCATTTTCAGCGGAGTTATGTCATGTTTTATGACTTGTAATTTTGAGACGGTTAAGGGGACAAAAAATTTCCTTGGAGGAAAAAGTTTAGTTTTGCTATGTATTATACGAAAAAAAATACTTCGAGAGGTTTTTGATTGCTTTCAAAAGTATTTTCTGCGTACAATACATCTTAAAACAAATCTTTTTCTTTCATGGAGATTTTTCCCCCCTCTACCGTCTCCAAATTACAAGTCATAAAACATGACATAACTCCGCGAAAAATGACTCTACCAAGAAGATAAAAAAAGCGTTTTGAAACTGAGGAAATTCTCTACAAAATGTATATTTTCGTGTTTCCATGTTTTAATCTTCCTGCGAGCTCCTCCTGTTTGAAAAACTGAGAAAATATCGGCAAAAATGCTCATACTCAATGCGATGTAGGTTGTTGGACAAACATGATAGACCAAAGGGGTCAAATGATGCTCAAAGAGTAGACTTTTCCCTCGAAATTGCCTATTCATTTGTTCCCTTACGATAATTTTTCACTGAGATATTCAACTCTGGAGTAATCTCAAAAATCTCAACTGTGGCCTAATGATTTGGCAACCCACTGTAATACTATACACTGCTCTCTAATTCTGAAAGAGTGAAAAATTACGCGCTTCACTCCACTAAGTCTCAGGAGTGAGCCAGCCCGCTTCGAGTAGAATTTTCACTCGTTTCGAGTGAACCCTCACTCTTTGAGAGTGAAAAATTGACTCTAGAATTTGAGTGGCTGTGAGTGTCTAACCTTAAACCTCAGAATATCACTTCAAAACCCTGGTGGAGATGGAAACGGGAAGCGTATGTTGGAGGGTAACCTGGTGGAAAAGGTGGAATTGAAGCGAACGAAACGTATAAAATTCATGGAACTTGAATACAAAAATTGCGCCCCATAGCGAGAATCGAACCGATGACTTCCACCATGGCAGACAAGGGTTTTATCCACTGAGCCACGAAGTGTCGTTGTGATTAATCACTTAAAGATATTATTTGAAGTCAGAATAGGTATGATTCGCATACGCTCAATGTAACTCACTATTACTTCATATAAAGCGTGTGTGAAACGGGATCGAGAACCTATGGAGCGTATATGGGACGTATGATTTCATCACTTTACAGCTAGCGGGCATCATACGCTTCAGGGAGAGGGAATTGAAACGTTTTTCGCTTCGTATGCGCTTCCTCCGCGCTTTGTGTATACGCTCCATTTCCACCAGGGAAGAGTGGAAATTTCACTCGAAATTTCGACAGGCTCACTTTTGGCTAGCTGAAGAGTGAAATCTCACTTTCAAAATTTTAGAGAGTGAGAGAAGTTTATAGTTCAGTTTACTATGGAATTATAGGAATGAGAGAACATACTGACTTCGAATGAAATTTGCTGTAAAACATTGTAAAATTAATCAGGTTTCTATTGTTATTATGCCATAGTAAATTTCATTATGTTATAGTGAATTTCATTGGGGAGTCAGTATGCTCCCCCGTTCCTATAATTCCATAGTAAATTTAACTACAAATTTTTCTTAGCGTACAGTGACTCTGCTTTATGTTAATTCAAGCATATTATACTCTCTAAATTCTTTGGAGTGAATATTCACTCTTCAAAGAGTCAAAATACTGCAACTCAAGAACGGAGTGGGAGCTCAACTCTTGAAGAGTGAAATTTCACTCTTTAAGAGTCAATATTCACTCTTTTTCCTAAGAGTGAGTTTTTCACTCCAAACACCAGAGTTGATTTCCACTCTTATAGAGTGAAAATTCACTCTTTAAGAGTGAAATTTTTCACTCTTTCGGAGTTGCAGTATTTTCACTCGGCAAGAGTGAATTTTCACTCCAAGGAATTCAGAGAGTATAAGGGTCAGTTCTTACCTAAAAGTTAGTTCTAAAAGAAAACGATCAGTTCTAAAACGTTAAAATGGTTAGTTCTTAAAAAATTACCCAATTTTTAGTGAAATGTTCTCCTCTTTCGTTTTCTTATTCTAAATCAAGTACCCTGTTGCAGAATGAGCCTTTCACCTCATATTAAGGGGTATAGTGAGTTCAATAATGATAGTCATCCTGAAAAAATAAGACTTCATGCTAAAACTAAAATTAAGAAAGTATCAAATAATTCAAGAAATACTTGTCACGCGAATGTTCTCCTTTTTTTTAGAAATCGAGTGTCCACCGTTTCGGTTAGTTCTTAAATTTTCATAGAATATGCCCTGATTAGATTTATCGCAATTTATGTGACCACTGCAACAAATTTTCATTTTCATCGGAGACTTTGGTTGATTGAACAGGAATTTCGGTATGTTTTACAGCAATATTAATGCTGTCCCTATAATTACAGCAATTTTCTCTTCGTGCAGAGATTCGCTGACAACGTGTACATGATGAAAACGAATTCACTGCTACAGATCAAATGATCGCAACCATAGCTATTTATTAGCTGCGAACAGTAAGAATTTGCAAGTGTGATAGCATGGGTCCTGTGATTGATATTTGAATAACGAAATCATTTAGCTGCGCACAGATATCATGATATCTTTGCGATGACCCCTCCTACATTTCTCGCTGCACCGTAAAAAATTTTTATGGGAAACTTCACATACATGCATGTGAAGTCAATAACACATACGTGGATAAGGAATTTCCCATAAATATTTGGGAAAATCTTATGAATTCGCAGTGGAAATCCTATAAAAACAATAATTTTGATGTATTTTTATATGCACTGAGAAAAATTATCTACTATAAATCACTAGACTCGCTAGTATATTGAGGATATACTTGCATTTTAAGGTTATATACCAAACATTCTGATCAAAAGCATCAGACTTTCCATTATAAAATGTCATTATCCTACCATTAACTCCCAGAAAGTCTGGTACTTTTGAAGAGAATGTTTGGTATATACCTTCAGAATGCAAGTATATCCGCAATATACTAGCGAGTCTAGTAATTTATAATAGACAATTTTTTTCCGTGTAGAAATTCCGGATACTTTTCAAAGTGTGGTACAACTTGGTCACCCTATTAGAAATATCTTGGGCATTAATAAGGCATATAACGGTGAACTAGAAACAAACTAGATGATTTGCAAGCCCCTTGTGAGCCGCTCGACTCTTGCTCGACAACTAGCTCTCCTGCTGGGGGAGTATTCGTGACAGCTACAGAGGATAGTTTACGTAGCTGATGTTTCTCTCTCAACTCTCAAAAAGTGAAAATACTGCAAATCCAGGAGGAGTGAGAATTTCATTTCATGAGAAAGAATTTTCACTTTGATGGAGTGAAATTGTAACTCACTCCAGAGAATGAACTTCGAACTTTTTCATATCAGTGAAATAATCCTCCCTCCGATAGAGTGAAAATTCGCTCTTATAGGGATGAATTTTTACTCTTTGAAACTAGAAGCGTCGAAGCAAGCAGCCAATTATTCCAACTTTTGATTGAACCCGTTAAGGTTTCAATAGCTCTGTTGGTACAAATCGATTAAAATCAAGAGCGCCCCCCTGAACATTAGAGGCGCTTCAATTCTTGATGAAATTTTCGTATGAAAAGTTATGGCAATTGGCTGCTAGCTTCACAGCCAATCGTTTCAGCTTTATTATTGAATTTGATAAAAATTAATGTTCCGAATAAAATCGATATATATCTTGATATGTGGAGCAATTCGAAATTTTATGTATACGCTAAGAAATTTAGCGTTTATTTGATACATCAAATAAGCTTATCCAAGAAATTGAACAATCTTTCATATATGAATAAAATAATGAATAGTTTGTTATCACCACTAATAATGTTCCCATAGATTGTTTCCATATCCCTTTGAGTATTTCCGTTGGATCCTTGCACGCAACGATATTGATCCGTTTGGAAATACTCATAATTTACAATATCGATGCGATATTCAACTCTAATTGACAATTGCTTGACAGAAATATTGCGTCCTCGTGTAATTTTTCAGCAAATTCACTTTTAATAAGTTACTTCAGTGATTCCATACACAACCCTCAGAACATTTTCAAGTTTTGCACATCCTAAGTACTTGCAATGTATGTGAACTTCACATTGAATATGAAATTTATATACATTGCACCTGCATCGAATGTGCAGAATTGGAAAATATTGTAAGGGTACTTTATTCAGAGATGGCTTTAATTCAATAAAGTTTGAACGTTCACAAATAATTGCAATACACAAGTTACTGGTTTGAGAAATGCTTTTCCTTGGATACTTGAGAGAGGAAGATGTTTTCTTTCATCTTATAGGTCATTGTGCGGAGTTTTCTTCGCAAATCAATTCATGTTTTTAATGTATTTATAAATCAATGTCTATTTTTATGCGAGGTGGTACAGGAAAGTATCATTTCTTATTTGTGCATGCCTTCTGACCCAGCATAGCACAAATGTCTCAGTAATATTTCCAGGATATTGTGACAATATCACAATATCTCCAGAAAGTTGCGGAATATTCTGAAGATATTCCTGAGACATTTGTGCTATGTGGGGAGTACGAGGAGTTTTATCTTCCTCAAGATAAACTCTAGTAAAATTTTGACAGGAAATTCCCTATAAGAAGCATGGCCCTGTTAAGGAGACCCAGTGGTGGTCTCGCATCCGTAGATTTGACGATTTTTCAGGATGGTTTTCTCAATGAAAATAATGAACAATAGTATTCAAACTTGGCAGATATGTTGAATGGCTTCGAAAGTATAAAAAAATATTATTCTTTAAGAGAAAAAAACTTTTTAATTGGTTTAAACTCATTTATTTCGAAACTGCTCTTTTCTGCACAATTCGTCTCAAATTTTAGTTTGTTATGCAGTACACCAGTGGCTATCGCAGGAACTAGGGTAAAGTTTTTACGTTGAATACTTCTTATTTTTTACTTACAAAAAATGGTGGAAAAAATCGTCTGTTTTCGGAAAATAAATTTCAACGATGCGCCGTTTTGTCAACTTTTGAATTTTTTTTTATTCTAGTTCCTGCGATAACCACACTTATACTGATTAAGAATTTATCTGGTTGTTCATTCCCAAATAAGTGAAAGAGGTGAAATTTACAACACCAGCCAGGTCCATTTTTTTGTGGAGGGCAAAGTCGGCGCCATTTTTAAACCAATTAAAACATTTTTGCTCTTGAAGAATAATATTTTTGTATGCTTTCGAAGTCATTTAACATAACTGCCAAGTTTGAATACTATTGTTCATTATTTTAATTAAAAAAAACAACCTGAAAATTTGTCAAATTTACGGATGCTAGATCACCTGGTCCCCTTAAGGCTGTAATCGGAATCATAATTGCGAAAAACTTTCAATTGTCTTACCATGTTTCGACATGACATCCTCCCACTAATCCTGCCATGGCATTCCTATCAAAAACCTCATCAGAATTGTCTTGAGTCTTCCATATCTGACTCGTGTGTAAACTCTCAAATTAACTTGATCGAAATTTAATAAGGATCTTTCTAAGAAAATCGTTTTTCAAGGATATAATGTATTTACTACACGGAGAAAAGTGCATGGGATCGATTACCATTCGTTCTAGTTCTCATCGCGGCTTTAGAATAGGAAGTGAGTGATGACTCGCGGTTTGGTGATCGTTCTTATGCTAACCTATCGTTTCCATGGTAACGTGGACAGTTTATTGTACTCAGCCCGATTTCAAACGGTACTTATTACAATTTGGGAATATCTGTCACCGAATTCCTATTCTTTCTAGTAATCGTTACCATATACTTCTCTCCGTGTAGTAATTACACGGAGAAAAATCAGGGGTGAATCCTGCATTGGTTGCTGTTATTTTGACACAACTGCTGACATGAATGCGATTGGAGTAAAATTCACATTGGAATCAATGTTATGTGTACATTGCTACTGAAGTAAACAGCAGGCGTGTTGGCATGGTAACCACACTGAGAGAAAGGTACCTAGTTGGGACAACTAAATGTTAGTTGCCGCAGCTAGATTTTTATTTATGCTAGCTAGACTCTAGTTGGGGTAAATAAAAGGCTAGCTGTCTGAAATATGAATAAAATGGTTTATTCAATATGGGAATGGAAAATATGGTTGTGACAAAATTTAGCTAGCACAACTAAATTTTTATTTACAGTTACTAAATTTCCTAGTTGTCGAATATTCGAATAGACCCTTTCTCTCAGTGCATGATAACAATGTAAATCCAACAGGACTTTGGAGTAAATTCTACATGAAATCCACACCATGATCATAACCTCCTTGCTTGAAAATTGTCATTCATTCTCATTGAAAAAAATGATAACAAAAAGTTGTGGAAATCATATGAGACATTTCTCACGGAAACCTATTGAGCATCTCTATTCTGGAAATATCCCATCATTTCTTGTAGAATGAACTATTTCAGACAATTTCGATTGAAACCGATTGAACATTGACATGAAGAATACTGAGAAGTTCTATGAGACATTTCCCATAGGGATTGATTGAAAAGTTTTACTCCGGGAATTTGTCATCATTTCTCGTATAACACGCTTGTGGGAAATTTCGATTAGAACCGATTGAACATTGACATGATTATTAAGGGAAAGTTATATCAGAATTTTTCCGTAGAAACCTATTGAGGATTCATAGCGCAGAAATTTCTCATAATTTCTCATTGCAGCCTCTTTCAGGAATTTCTTATTGAAACTCATTGACCATTGATATGGAAAATCCTCCAAAATTATATTAGACAATCTCCATAAAAACCGATTGAGAAGTTTTACTTCAGAAATTTCTCATCATTTCTTATAGACTCTACTCTAGAAAATTCCTGTTGGAACCGATCGACGGTTGGTACAGACAAAAAATGAAATTGAATCAGCATTTTCCTACAAATACTCACTCAACTCTTTACATTAAGAACTGTTTTATCTGTTTCTAATCTCATATTGCACGTATTTATTGAGAGATAACCGATTGGCTCACATTGGATACTGATGTCTGATTCATTCTCATTCGGTTTCAATGAGACGTTACAGACACTCTGGTCTTTCTCGTTGGTCTCGTTCTCTCTCATTCAATTTGAATAAGACTCTATGAGATTCTATGAGATATTTCAAGCAGGGCTCACTTTTCATGTAAGTTTTACGTGGTCAATTTTTCCGTGTAAAAACGATTCCTCTGAAGTGGCGTGTTTAGCTTATCTGTATAGAGTTTTTTCGTGTAATTATGAATAAATCTAGTATAGTCAGTGACTATATTAAATTCAATCATAATTACATGAGTTACAAATACTGAAGGGCGTGGATGCCGTTATATAACATAGAAAGGAGAATAGTTGAGCATAAGAGAGACATATTCCCCAGTAAACCCTGAGTTCTTGAAGATGAATATAAGATATCAGATGGAAGAAACCTTTAAGATGTGTCTAAAAGATGTCTTATAGATGTATATCAGAAATCTTCAGAAAGATATCTCATAAATGCTTGTATGAGATATCTGAAATATATCTGAAAAATCGATTGCAACGGAGTTCTTAAAATATCATCTATGAGACATTTTTCAGAATTTCAATTTCTGAAAAGATGGCGTCCACCGACTTTGCCTTTCGCATCATTTTTCTGCCTCATCCTTTCGCGTGCAGGACGTGTGAAATGTTGAATCTTATATATACAAATGTTTATTATTATTAGGATTCAAGGAATTCACAGGTGCAATTGACCTGTTCACGGGATGAAAACTCACCAAGTAAGGGTATGATATTTTATTCGTATATTCGTTGGATGTCATTGTATACTTTTTCAAAATCAGCATCAGTCAACATTACCGGCATTCCTAACCTTGCTCTTTACCGTCATTTACATATATATACAAATATAATATCATGCACTCACATGATGAGATTTTATCCTATTTATAGGCACAATTGCACTTCTTGAATACCCAATCAACACATGCACGTTATTTCAACGTTGAAAAAACGTTGCACTATCGAACGGACGTTATTCGTCGAATTCATAACGTTCATTTTTGGTTAACGTCTGACGAGGGAATAGACGTCCAGAAATGACGTTTCGATAACGTATTACTAAAACTAATAGTAAAAAATGACCATTAAAAAACGTCTTCAAAAAACGTTTTTGAAATGTACTTCAATCACGCGTTGAGGACGTATTGTTTATGAAATTTTCAATGCTCGAACATCAATCGAAGATATCGTGTTGAGAATGTCGAACAAAACACAGCAACGTTGGACAAAAATCTAAACGAAAAGTGAAATAATGAATAGCGTCACTTCATTTATGAATATTTTTCCTCTTAAATTTTTGTGTTATCAAAAATTCCTTCTTTTTGCATTAATAGAAAATTTTTCAAATAATATGTCTGGTTTGATTCTCATTTTGGAACCATCATTATAACACGTCATTATTTGACGTCTTATAAACGACTTTTGGACCGTTGTTGTGACGTTATTTTATAGTTGAAAAACACGTGATCTGCCGCGACATTTTTACGTCGAATCAACGTCAGAATATTACTAAATGTCAACGTGTGGTCATTGGGCGTTTTTCACGTTTTTTAGACGTATGTGTGTTTATTGGGATATCTTTAACTATTACAATAATGAATTTATGAACCTGAATACATGAATTTGCAGCATGCCATCTTCTCCTCGGAACATCTTCATCGAATTCATGTATCGATTCTCTGGCGAAGGTAGATCTCATAATTTTCCATAATTTCTGATAGAAGTGACAATTTTTCATTCTTCCTCATAAATAACAAATTCTATAATAAAAATCTAATATTTTCTCTTCGAATTTGTATCAAAAGAGGAAATTATAATATATATTACCATCAGGGTTTTTGAATGACTTCTGAAATATATCATTTTTCGGATTTCTAATTTTGCTCACCCAGAAGACCTCATTGAGATATCTCAAAGAAGCTTCTGAAAGATCTATTTTCAGATATCTTGAAGATCTCTTTCAGAAAAAATTTTAAAATATCTCACAAAATTTTCAGATATCTAATGTCTATTTGGGTCTTAGACTTATGCACTTGGATCCTGATTGGGATTTATTTAGTTCCACCAAGTACTCATATCAGATCTCGAACAGGGATCAGACATGCTTTATCTGGACCTGATGTTTTCAATATTGAAATTCCTTCTAAACTGTAAAAAATAATTGGAATGTTTCTATGCGCAGCAACCGGAAAAGTCCGATTATGGGATGAATCCGGATGAATTCCCGGTACATATATATGGAATTTCCCATAAATTTAATTGAAAATTCTAAATTTTTTGAGATTTTTACTATCATTTTTCAGCAAATTTCTGGTAAAATATGGGGAATTTCCCCCACATGCATGTGTCAATTACTTCCTACAAAAATTTCTCACAGTGTCGGGCACATTGATAAAAGGAATCCTCTCCAACAGAACAGATGTCTCAAATCCAACAAAAATGATTCTTAAGAGTAACAGACTTTTCAAATATGGCCACCAAGTCAATTCAATACGTCAGCCAATCTGGAATAAACAACGCACGAACATGAGATTGTCCTATTAGCTATACTTGAAGATCTCTGCCAACTCGATTCGTTTTTATCTGAAAATATCAGGAGTCTCACTCTTTGAAATATCTGGAGTGAGATTTTACTCTTCAGCCAGCCAGACGTGAGCTTGTCAAATGTTTCAGTGAACTTTCCATCCTTTCAGAGTGATAACCTAAGGTTTGAAGTCAGAAACTCACCACCACTTTAATTATAGAGTGAATTTTTCTCTTTAAAAGAGTCAGAGGTCATTCTGCGAATCTTGACAAGATAAAAAAATACGAGTCAAAAACTTCGACTTTCCTTCAGCATTTCAAAACTATTTTGACCTCTTTTGATAACTCTAGCTTGCCCATATTATTTTTTGTTCAAATTTTATGTTGCCAAAGTTTGAATCGTTTATAGAAACAAAACGAAAATTTAAATTCACAAAATCTGATGATTTATCATTATTTATCTTTTCAAATTAATTCCTCGGAATGGAAAATATCGTTTGAAGGATTTATCATCAGATTGTGGGCCCTTAATAACTGAATATTTCTCTAGTCGTTTACGAATTGGTTTCAATAAACGATTCAAACTTCAGCAACATCGAATTTTGTGCTCTTCTTCACTTCCTATTTCGTATATTGTACTCCACATTTAAAACTAACATTTGTAACTAAAATTAGTTACTTGAACGATCAGTTCATTCTTTTCATCACGCAAAAAGTAATCGCTACAAAAAATTTTACTAAAGCACAATCTTGTTCTTCTCCTCAAAAGTATTACGTGCTTAGTGTCTTCCATAATGTGACTCAGTACAGAGTATCACACAAACATACGCAAACTGTCAATAAATTATGCATCATCGATATTCATATAATCTAAGGGGACCGATTCCCACATCTACATGGAGAAAAAAAAAGATTGATAGGCAAACAACGTCAAACCCTATGAAAAAACAAAACTGCTACATAAAGAAATAATTCCACATAATGAGACTTTACATACAATTAAACATGAAATATGTATCATTCATGTACATCAATTTCTTTAGATAGCGGTATTTGTATAATTCATACATAAATTCTCTGTTGATATAATATTTTTTTCTTTTACTTTCCATACAATTGTGAACACATGTTTTTCCTCGTGAATCATAGATGAAGTAATATCCAGTACTCGCAGAAAAAGTATCAATCGTGATTGTTACAATCCTAGCTCTTGTATTTATTCCAACACGAAGAAAAATAGATACCAATGGGTATAAGAAATATTATACGGGTTAGTATACGAGGACAAGCATCAAGATTATACCCCTGGGATCATAGTCCTCCATAACTTCTTATTACTCCTTATAATCTGAATTATACTCCTTAGCATCTGGATATTAGGGACTAGGAAAAATTGGTATAATCCAGATGCTTGTCATTAGTATCTATTTTTTTTCATGAAGGTATGGGATTCTATGACGTGAAATCCACCAAAATTCTGATCATTGCATGGAGAATATGAAATCTCAGCAATCTTCATGAAAATTCGAATTGAATGACAACAAAAATGAATCACCCATGTGAAAAAAATGTCCAAAAATGTATACAATTCGTATATAATTGTAAACAGATTTAGATATTTTTGTCCACATGGGCGGTTGATTAGAAAGTAATGAACTTCTGTCGTGAGTTAGAATGTTTATACGTACCAAAATAACAGGGAAAGCCTACAAAAGCTCTTGTATTCGATTTTCAAAAATAGAAAAAAGAAACATCCAATTTTGGGATAGGACATATATAATCGTCAAGAATTTTCTTCCATCTGTTTTATGATTTATGAATTAAACCACGTGGTATTGGAGAGACGTAAATGACCTTGAACTCAGATCACCATCGATTTTCCATTTCAAACACATGGTAGACAAGATGCTTGTTGTTGATAATGCTCAAAGATTTTCAAGGTTTCCTATCCAAAATATCGCAATTGAATTGAAATAGGAACGTTTACGTGTGAAACTAATTGTATATAAGAACATATGTAACACCTGTAACGTGTGATTCTTCAGAATATAATCAGGCGACGTTGATCAACGTAAACCTTGGTTCCGATTCAAGCTTGTTTCGAAAGGAGAGACTTTATAGATCGGAATTGATCGGCGAGACACATCTAATTATTTAAACGTAACACTGACCAACGGTTTTGCACTGAATCGTAAATGATCAAATATCACATTTACGCGGACACACACACTTTGTTCTTGGACTTATCTTTGTTATTATTTCAAACGACAAGTTCAAATACTCAATGATGGAAGTTGAATAAAACTTTGAGAAAGCACGAGTTTATCGACTTTATTGTATCATATATCCGAGGATACGATGTAAGCCTTTTGCTCAAAGCTTTAACACTATCTGATAAAAGATAGTGCAAGCAATAACGAGGTGGAGGTTGTAACTACAAACCGTTGGGTGTCATGGCTACGCGCAAGCGTAGCCAAGGGTCACAAGTTATGACTGTCCATGTAAATACGTGTGGAAAGAGGAAAACATCGATGTACATACAGGTGCGATGGTTTTCTAGAATCTTGTTCCCCCGTGGTGAGGCTTGTTTCGTACGGAATCAACACCCCTATGTATACACATAAGCAGGCAGGTATCGCATTAAAGCTTGCGCATTAATGTGAGGAGCGTACATGTGAAGTGGTTCAATGTCAAGTTCTTGCACCTGCACCGGTTACTACAACTACCACTGCTACTGCTGTTATGGCTGGTGCGTGACCGTTCTAGAATGTACAAAATAATGACACTTTCTTCGAAGAGGCTTCCCTATTTCTCATTCATCTTTCTCCTTCAATTTTCAGACTGTGCTCAAATCGTGCTAGTTGAATTTTCATTATAATTGTTGCGAACACCATGAGTCTTTCTTTTTATTTATTTTTTCTTTTTAGAGGTAAGCTCGTGATTATTTCGAAGAATCGAAAATTTTTTTGGCTCCAAATTCAAAATCTTCCTTTGAATTCGGGAAAATTTTTTGGTCTCGTGTCTGTGTGTCCGTCTGGATGAATGTGTGCGCCTCCCCCCAGAATTGCAACCGTGCATGGCTCTCGTTTTAATTATCCGATCTTCATGAAATTTTTATCACAATTGTGGACCGAGGTAATAGTGGTCCCATATGAATTTTAACTTGATTCTTATAGAAGAATGGGAGACAGAAAGGAACAATGTTATAAGAATTGTGATTTTGCGAACGTGCATATCCCCAAGTGGAAATGCTCTAGTTTTATTGACGAGTTTTGTGACGCTCAACTAGCCAGATACTAGACACTTGCAAGTACCTCGTCAGAACCCTACACGGAGAGAAATGTATGGTAATATTTACCATGCTAACATAGTATTCGTTCTTATTTTATTGAAAATCGTAGATGTTACTATGTGAGAATAGAATCCTTCGCCATTTTTCTGGTAATGATTACTATACTACATAGAAATCAGACAAATAGAACTCAAAGCAATGTAAAATGGTACTGATTACCATGTTACAATAGCTGTCATTCTAGTTAATGAAAATATGCACGCTGTGGGCAATATCGACACGACGTGTATAGACATACACATATTATACGTATCATTACGGTAGTCAGCCCACTATTAATAATCAAGTAAAAACACAGTTATTATTTGGAAGACTGATATAATTTGTTTCTGACTGTGTGCTCCCTTTTCTTTCTATTAACCATTTCACAACCTAATTTATTTATTTATAACCTCATTTACTGAAAAGCCTTGTGTGTATATACATATTAATAGTTTAATTTAGGTTATAATCAATGAAAAAATCATGGTCAATATTACTTTATAGCATTGGATTCATGTTTAGTTGCATAGTACTGTCTCCAATGTAACATGGTAATCATTACAATGTTAACAGGGCTAATGTTACCACATAAAATCGGGAGCATCACTATGTCAAGTGACTCGCACCATCTAAAAATTTTCGTCACCATGTAACATAGTAATCATTCCCATGCTATATTGAGAATATAACTATTCTTTTCTCTCCGTGTACGAGGCACTTGCGAACGTCTAGTTTTTGGCTAGTTAAGCGTTAAAAAACTCGTCAATTACTGCAACATTTCTACTAGGGTCGCTGCTCCCTATTATCCGATTGCGATGAAACTTATACTACGTTCCAGTTATGATCCGATAGTGGTCCCATATAAGTTTCATCCTAATCGGTTGGAAACTGTGGAAAATTTTTGTTCGCGATTCGCATTATTTGGCAATATTTTGAAACCATGCCTTCCCTATGTCCGTATCATCCGAATGCCATGGAACTTTTAGCATATTCAATTCACGAGGTATTAATTGTACGATATAAATTTCAGACAAACCGGAATTCAGGGAAGAGGAGTGTAAGCACTAAGCTTCGATGCAATATTTCAAAATTTCGTAAATGTCATTACACTGAGAAAAATTTGAATAGTCACATCAGCTATTTGAGGACAAGCATTCACATTCAGTATTCACAACTACATAAATAGTTATGGTATAACTATCAATATGATAGTATAATTATTATAGTATGGTAATAACTTGTTTATAGCAGTAATAACTATTAATATCGTTGCATTAAGGGGTAATATCACTTTGTCAACGGAAAAATGGACGTTATTTTTAAAGTGTAAAATCATAAATCCCTCCAAGGGGTGGAAAAATCCCTCATTTTTTATGGAAAAATAATTCCCCCACGATGAGGGGATAAAATCCACCCACAGTGTGAGAAACACTTCCCACATTTTTCACAGTGAGTGTAAAAAAAAAAAATTCATCGTACTATTAGATACATAGTAGATAATTTGCATATGATATTCGTTATTACTCACAAAACACCACAGTCCTAGGAGAATTCTTATTGAGCTGATTGTGTTTTTTATGAATTCTCTAAAAATTCTTCAGGGACTGTAGTGCTGTGAGGGTAATGGTTAATAGAAATACAGTAGATTTGAGAATTCCTCAAATCTCGGTTGAAAATCTGAAATGAAAACTAGCGATTGCAATTAAACCTGAAATCTGGTTATGATAACCAGGAAAACAAAACAAAATCACGTAAATCTGGTTGTGGCAACCAGACAGAATAGTCGAAGACAAAATCAACTACGTCGCCTGGTTATGAGAACCAGATTGTTCTCTGAGTGTAGCCACAACCCAATAATTTCCTCAATGTATGCCCATGAAAACAAATTTATCACTCTCTAAGTTCCTTGGAGTGAAAAATTCACTCAAAGAGTGAAAATACTGCAAGTCCCGGAAGAATGACATTCCACTCCTAAATAGTGACTTTCACTCCATAAGAGTGAATTCTCACTCCAACAGAGTGAAGATTCAATTCGGTTTGAACAGTAAAATTCCACCTCTTCATAAGAGTTAAATCCTCACTCCAAGAGAGTAACAATTCATTCTTATGGAGTGAAAACTCACTCTATAGGAGTGGAATCTCACTCTTGTTGGGCTTGGAGTATTTTCACTCTTTGAAAGTGGATTTTCACGCCAAGAAATTTAGAGATTAGTTATGACAGTGAATTTCGAGCTGATACGGCGGAAGAATTTGACTACCGGAGTTGAAGTTTTGGACTACCTTTCTTATAATACCTCGAATGTAGCTGCCTTTGATCATCATTCACAGCTACAGGTCGTTCAGTCGCTGGAACGGCGAAGTGATTCGTAATGTAGCGTAAAATTTACTACTCTAGGAAAGTATACGAGAGACAATTAGATTTCGCTATCATAGACAATAATTGTTATTCTTTACGCAACTATTCATTCAAAAATCTACATCCGACGCCTCGAGTACACTCGTATCAAATGAATTCCAGTGTTTCAATCTCTTATACTTCTGCAACAAGTATATTCTAGAATATCATATACACATTCGATTAATTCATTCTTGCCTATCATCGTTTTTGCTTTTCTTCGATGGAATGATGTTGGTTGGCTATGATACATTCATTATCTTTCTTATGCCCTACTTGAATTCTTAAAACTTGTGTCTTCAAGGTAGGAATATTGTGTGATAATAGTGTTCGGCAGGCTATCGACTGACATATATTCGGAAATAATAGACTTCCAATGACCTGACATAGTACCAATCTATAGTTATTGGCTTATGAATTGTATATTTCGTGAATAATGAATTGCGCTTATTCGAAGTTAACCTTCGTAACAATTATAAACGTATTAGTTCGGTATAAATTATAAAAACGGAAGAGCAAAGGAGTTCAAAGTCCCGAATCTACTGCCGTAAAAAAATGGAGTCATTTATTTATTTATACATTCAATACAACAGTATGAAATTCAATAACGTAGATGATTTATACAGCGTAAATAATGTTGTTGAAGTTTGAATCACTTATTGAACCGAAACGAAAATTCCAACTCACAGCGTTTGATGAATCATCGTTGTCTATGTTTTCGAATTAACTCTCTGGAACTGGAAACATCATTTAAAGAATGTGGGTTATTCCGCGCGAGATCGGCCGAAGGAAAAGTGACATGTCTCCGATTTCGACCAAATTTGAAGGGGTACAAGAGGTACTCAAACAATGACAAGAAGCTTTTCAGCCTTTTTTATGCAATTTTATGGATTTTTACCGTATAAACAAAACAAAAATCATATTTTTATTGATTGTCAATCATCTCAACAGGGAGTTGAAATGAAATTCTGAAAAAAATTCATACATCTTTTTAAATAAATTCTCTTTATGTGGAAATTAAAAAAAATTTTCTTTTTCCAAAAAAGTCAATTTATCTCAAAACACCCGGTCTTTGATTTTCTTGAAGAAAATATATATAGTAGCTGCCCTCTTTACGAACATTTTTTATATTTAAAATTGAAGAAGCCTTCAAAATTGTGGAAGTTATGAACGGTTTAGTGAAGTAATTCGCGTTATGGCACCTCCGAGTCGAAAAATTTGGACGGTTTGTGTTGAATGATGCGGACAAAAACAGTACTTTTTCATGATTTTAGCCTGAATTTCTCCTCGATCACTTTCATTCGTTGGAGGAGAAATTTAAACTAAAATCATGAAAAAGTACACGGAGAGAAGTATATGGTAACGATTATTAGGAAGAATAGGAATTCGGTGACAGATATTCCTAAATTGTAATAAGTACCGTTTGGAATCGGGCTGAGTACAATAAACTGTTTACGTTACCATGGAAACGATAGGTTAGCATAAGAACTAGAACGAATGGTAATCAATCCCATGCACTTTGCATAGAACTTTGGCTGCAGAAGTCAACGTTTTTTGTTGCTATAGCTAAAAGATCGTTGTCGTAGCTGACAAAATTTCTGTGATAGCAGATAAATTTTTATCACAGCAAAAAGTTTGCTGCTCCAGTAAAAGATATCCAGTAAAATCAAATCTTACTGTCACAGCAAATTTTTTACTCCGTGTAAGATGACATAAAGAATTCTGTGATATTGTTTACATACCCAATAAACAAACACACGTTATTTCAACGTTGAAAGAACGTTAAACTGTCAAACGGACGTCAGTCGTTGATTTCATAACGTTGATTTTTAGTTGAAATTTGATAGGGAATTAGACGACCAGGAATTTACGTTTTGATGACGTGTAATTTAAACTAATATTCAAAAATCACCATCAAACGACGTCCTCAAAGAACGTGTTTTGAACGGGTTTGAACCACGCGTTTGAAATGTGCTCATAACACCTTGTGTTTGAACTTCAATTGAAGATATTCTGCTACAAATGTCGAACGAACCCGAACAATGGTTAAAATTTCAACAAAGAGCAAGATAGTAAATAGTGTGGCATACTTTCCAAATTCTGTCATACTCAGAAATACTATTGTTCTCGATATTGAATGAAAAGTTTTCAAAATAATTTGTTGGATTCAATTCACGTTTTAGATCCATCATCAGGACACGTCAATATTCAACGTTTTTTAAACGATGTTCAAACCGTTGATATGACGTTATTTTATGGTTGAAAAACACGTGATCTGCCGCGACATTTTTAAGTTGAATCAACGCAAGAATATTACTAATCCACAACGTGTGGTTATCAACTGTTTTTGACGTTTTTGAAACGTGCGTGTGTTTACTGGGATACCACTTACCGTGGAATAATAAAAATCTGCTGTGCAAATACGAACCTATCAATGATCACAAACCCCAGTCTCTCTTCTGAAACCTCCCCACAGTTACTACAGCAAAAAAACACGGCGTATTGACAACATTATTGTTCTTATTACTGTACGCATATGGCATGCTAATACGCCAGGTTGTCTGATCATAACGCTTCATTTACTACTCATGATTATACCTCCAAACAGGAAGTGAATTTACGGCTTGTTTCAATGGATATACTTTCATTAGATGAATAATAACTATTTTTCTTTTCGAATTCTTGTTGAGAGATAATTTTAGAGATAATTCGAGCAAGTAATTAATTCTAACCCAAGCCACCATTTCCTCTAGTTATGAAGGGAAAATAAATTAGAAGGCCTCTTTTTATGCTCTATTTTTTGTACTTTATTGAAATTGATTTGAACTACAAGATCAATTTAATTTGAGTGGATTTTATGAGTTTTTGGAATCAGGATTATCAAATACTATTGAACAAAAAAAATGATTCACAAATTATTAGTGAGTCATTGACGTGTGCATTAATATTCCCAACCCTGGTTGGAAAAGTTTATTGAATTATGCTTCACACAGCACATGATATTGCTGCAATATTGCTGCAATATTTTAATCTTGATAAAATATTATAAATAACAATGCAATACTGCAGCAATATCAATAGCATAGTCGAACCTCACGATATGCAACTCTTCTCTGTTCTTCCTCTTCTATTTCCATTGATAGGAATGAGAAAGAAGTTCGATATAGAGAAACAATTACGAATCAGAATGTCATATTGCATAAATATTTCAGAATTATAAAAATACAAAGTGTTTCAGAATTCATCATTCGGATTTCTGTGGTATATTCTGGAACCGAAATGGAATTTTCCGTTTGAAAAAAATTTTTTGGAGGCTTAGTTTTTGAGCTATAAGCATTTTTAGATTTTTCTTTAAATCCAACTAACTCGAGAGCATTGTGTTCCACATTCTTGAGCCTAACGCCATTCTCTAAGTTGGAGAACGCTGGATCTCTGGAAAAAAAATTCAATTATCCTATCATTCTTTGTTTCGGAGCTATAGTAATTAAAAGTTGCTGAATTCTCATTGGCTAGAAGCCAGAAAATTTCAAATTGCTGTAGCTCCGAAACAAAGAATGATAGGACGATTGAATTTTTGTTCCAAAGAGAACGCAATGCTGTTGAGTTATTTGGATTTGAAAAAAAATCTAGAAATGCTCATAGCTTGAAAACTAAGCCTCCAAAATAGTTTTTTCAAACGGGAAAGTATTGCATTTTGGCTGCAGAATATGCCACAAAAATCCGAATGGTGAATTATGAAACACCATGTATTGAGTATTGAAAATGAAAGAAACAATTTCCCTGATTTATTTCTTTGTTATAAGAAGACAGTTTTGTTTCCAACTTATGAGAATCCGGAGAACTCTCTTTTGATCAATTTTTCCCTAACTTCCCTTTTAACTTCCTCGTGTTATGACCCGAAAATATACCCTAGTGGAAATTTTACAGGGAATTCCCTTTTAGACGCATGGCCCTCGTAAGGCTGCAATAGGGAACTCTTAATTAAGGAAAACTTTTAGTTACCTTATCAGATCCTGACATGGCATCCTGTTCAGGACCTTACAACAATGTAACGCAAGGTTGTGGACAGGTCCCAGTCAGATTTTCCCTTTCAGTAACTCATACATGGTATTCCTATCAGAACCTGATCAGGATTGCCTTGGCTCATTCGTATTTGAATTGTGAAGTGACTGTCAAGATATCTTGATCAGGAGCTGATCAGGATTGCCTTGGCTCATCCGTATTTCAATCATGTGATAACCGACAAGACAGCCGAATCAGGACCTGATCAATTCAAAACGATGAATGCACGATTGAAATGACCGAATGAGCATTTACTTCAATCGATATTAAGTTGGGTCAACCTCGCGGCGAGATTCGCCGTATCCAAACTCATATGCGGTTGGCTCCACTGCATTTTTCCTCAGTGTGTATAAAACTATTCAGAATTTTCACAGGACTCATTAGAAATTTACCCGTCTTTTTGAAATGTTCAACTGAGGTCTATTTGGATCATCAGTAGAATTTCTTCTGTCGGGGGAGTTTCAAAAAATTTCATGAAAAGTGAATTGCATGAAAATTAAATTGAATGTTAGAATATAACTTAGATGAGGTCCTGGTTGGTAATCCAATTACTACGCTGATCAGATGCTGATTGGGAAACGTTTGGTTTTCCTGATCAGGACCTCGTCTTTTCCCTGCGTTACATTTTTGTCAGGGCCTTATCAGATACTCAAGTCAGGCCCTGAACAGAAATCAGGGATGCCTGATCTGGACCTGATGTTTTCCATATCAAAATTTCTACTTGGGATATTCTGATTTTCAATTGATGATCAAATCTTTGGTGACTTCAAATGTCTCATTCGTGAATATCATTCATTTTGTACAAATTTCTCCGGGTGAGCAATCTCATGTTGTTCTCTAATCCGTTTTTTTCATAAGTTCTACATAAATCAAAATTCTAACGAGCTATCATACACTGTGAAAAGAACTGGAAATTTACTGTGCAACTGGTCTGGAAATTCCCAGTGCTAGTACTGGAATATGGATATTCCAGTACATGTACGGAGATTTTGTTGGTACGGTACAAAAACGTTTCCTACGGGAATATTTTTTATTCCCCATAAAATATCAAATTTTCAGGTGGGGCAGAGAAAGAAAAAATATCGCCCTAAAATGAAACACCCTCATGTATATGAGTTTTCGGAATCGTATATGAATGTGAGCTCATTGGAACGTACAAATGCATGTAGCGTAGAAGGTCACTTTACAGGTATGAATCAATGGTTATCCCACTAAATGTTTTCATCAGGTCTTCGGATATTGTGCATTGTAGAACACCTTTGGATTTCCACAATTCTTCATAAGGAATGAATTCCTTTTAAAGGACTCAACAAACCGATCTAATGTATTCAGATGAATTTGAAATACATCCAATGCATTTCAAATGCATTTGAAAAAACTCTTCATAAAAATCCTTATTTTCAAAAATGATTGCAAGTGTGTTTGATGCATTTAAAAAGCATTTTGGAAGCCCTTATGGATACGTGGGGTAGTATGTTTTATCATTGGAATTACTGTAATTTCTGGTAAAGAGTGATAGAATCCTATTATTTATCGACATGAATTATAGTAATTTTAATGAAAGAACAAAATACATAACCTCACAATTTGATTTTTTCCCTAATTTGCTGTCAAGTGCAGTCATTTTTTAGGTAACTTTTTTCTGCATGTACCTATTTAAAGGAAACTTCTTATACTTGTATGGGAACAGTGAATTCCCGCGGACGTATATCAGTTTCCACAAAAAAATACTCGAAAATTATTACTTTTATGGGATTTTCACTGTAAATTTATAGGATTTTCTAAGAAATTTATTCATTTTTCATCAAAATTCTTCATAGTGTGTATTAAAATAAAACACTTGAGTTTACAATGGTAGCCAAGAATTTGTTGAAGAATTCAAAAATCCAGAAACAAAAATATTTCATTAGAAAATTTTGTAGTGAACAAATCAGGGAAACGCGAAGAACGATCTACTCCAGGGGAGGATAATCGATACCTAGACGAATTAAAATCCTCAAGAATTCTCATATTACTTTTCTCTGAAATATTTTTGTCCACAAATGTTCATAGTAGTCACATCGAGTCATATCGAATTCTTTCTTTCAAAAATTAATGATGCAAAAAATCAGGTTAACGACTAAGCACTATTCGTTTCGCAATTAAAATTAATTTCACGATTCTAATGATGATGTCGATTAAGAACATCGTCCGACATTTTCATCGGGTCGCCTGTTTTTCGTGGATGAGATATTCATGAACAGGATATTAGGATGAAATATTTTCGATTCAAATATTGGGATGAGACTACGAATTAGCTTTAATATTTGAAAAGTTCTCAATGAGCCAACGAGAAGTTTGCAATAAATGTCTTTTACTCGGTAAATGCAGTATAAGTTTCGTTTATTGTATATACGGACAACTCTATAGTTCGCTAATGATAGACATAACTCAACGTAACGTATTTTCTTTCTATCACTGCGTGACGACAAACTATAATGAAAAATGTCGACACTGGTACGTGGAAACTTGAATTATTTAAATACCACGATCGGCGAAACAGGTGCTCCAAGTTCAAGAGCTATTTTCGCTTGTGTTAACAATACTGTAAAAATATTCTGGAATTCGCTTTATCGGATGAATGGGAAAACTGTAGAACTTGTTATTGAAATCTAGTTCGATTATAAGTTTATGAAGTTGATTGCAGAATTCATAAAGAATCTCAATTTTGTCTGAAATTCGTTTGATTTTATATGAACAGTCAAAAAAAATTTAGTAAATTAATACAAAATTTATGTATTTTTTGCTTCACATAAATTTAAATGAAGTTTTCTCAGCAATTTTCTACAGTGAAAAGTTCGAAGTTGAGATTAAAATTATGAATTTTCATAGGAATATTTGACATAAAATTCTAAAATCACATAACCAACGTTTTTATGAAACTCATTGTTTGAAAGGGAACTTCTCAGGTCGTTATAAAAACAATTAAATTACTTGCTTTCGATGAAGATCCTCACGATTTGTGATCCTCAAAATGAAGCTTTCTTCTAACAAGAATAAATACTCACGTTCTAACACGTCGTATCTCGCTTTTAGAAAATTTCCCATGAATCGGTGCCCACAGTTATTGCACAGAATGTCTATGACATCATTTATAAAAAAAAACATGGATTTCTCAAATTTGGGGGGATACGACATATTGAAATGTGGGTCTCGATATTCTTGTCCCGCGGAGAGAAAAAATGTCCTTGATTTAAGTAATATTTTCTCAAGATTAGCGGATTTTATTTGAATCGAAAAAAAACTTTCCTTGTCGGGACAAAGATATCTTTTTATTCTTTTCAGAAAGAAAAAACATTTCTAAAGGGTGTATTTCGCTGTATTCTGGCGTGAATAAGGGTACAGTTCCTACAAGGGGAAAATTTGCCACGGATAACCAAAGCCCGCACATTGATGTTCGATGTGAAACAATAAAGCATCTTTTTTACATGGATTTTCAGAATGAATTACGCCGATAGCTGCTGTATGAACATTGAAAATTATTGCGAGGAAAATATTTTTTGTTGCACATTGACCATCAATGTACGGACTTTGGATTATCTGTGTGACAATTTCTTCGCGCATAACGACATGGAAAAAGATATTTCGCTATCATTTGAATTATTCTTAGATTCTTTTGAAAATCATCATATTTTCCAGCCGAATTTCTCTCGGGCTGTTGAATTGAATAGTCGCAACAAAATACTACATTGATTTGAATTGGGGATGCGCAGGTAGCGAACAAAGAACCTTGAATACTCGCGCACATCTGATTTGAATGGAGTTTCATTGAATCAACTGAATATTTTTTCAATCAAACCCAGACGGAACTAACAAGATATCAAATTAGAGAACCTTCCTGTGATTTTTTATCTCGCGACTATAACGTGAAACGAAATCACCGATTCGTGATTTTTTATCCAGACTGAACTCGTGATTTTATTTATCGAACTCGGTGGATTTGTTTCTCAGACTTGGTTATTTTAGTACTCGTAATTCCGTGAATCATTGAAATCGAGAAAATATATCACATGTACGATGATTTTGTTTTCTATAGCCACAGTTGTGAAATAAAATCACAAAATCTGAGAACATAAATCTAATTCTGACATCTAAAATGACACGCTTGAGTGAACTGATATATGATAACTTTTAGGTTATCTCTGTGAAAAAATATTTAATATTCTATAAAATATTTTGTAAATCAGAATGGATATTTGATTGATGCAATGAAATTTCATTCAAATTAATTATTTATTCATTCCATTACGACTGTTTAAGTAAATGTTTTATTGTTCTCGGGAATTTATTCTCTCACTGTATGAAAAATATTCAAATCAAGGCCACTAAAAGGAAAAAACATCATGCATGATGATCATTAGTGAGAGTTGACCATACATGACCATGCAAGATCATGCAAAAATACAATTTGTGCGGTGTATAAATAAAAAAAATTTATGCCAACAACACGCGGTGTTCCCAAGCGGTCACCCATCCAAGTACTGACCGCGCTCACTGTTGCTTAACTTTGGTGATCGGACGAGAACCAGTGCGTTCAACAGGATGTGGTCGTTGGCTTGAGAATGTATGATTGAGATTCAGATTTCATGTTACTCGAGTTGAAACTATTGAGTATTTTTTTGAAACTCAGATTTTATTGGGTCATATTGTTACGATATTGATTGTAAATTCAACAATATGATTATCGATCATTGAATGTTTTTGCATCTCATGTTAATGAATGATGCATCAAATGTCAAGTAAACGTCGCATATTGGTACTGCATTGAGAATCTATTTTCTATATCGTTTAGATGTTTTCATACAAAAAATCAATGTGAGCAAACTCGATGATAATAATAAGATTCTTCCTTTATGTGTTACTTCTCCGTCCCGGACAACATTGAGAGTTCTAAAAGAATTCTCGGATGTTCGAAAGAATTCTTCAGGAGCACCAAAAGTAATTGGAAGAATTCTGGTAGAATATATTCAAAACTCTGCAATGTCCAACCAATAGAGCATTCTTGGTGTTCTTTTTCCATCACATTAGAATTAATTATGAACTCACTAGAGAATTATTTGAGAACATTGAAAGTATGATTAAAGAGCAAATTAGGACTTTTTAAGAAACTCGTTTCTTCAATAAAAGGAGTTATTTGGAATTTCAAATGTATCTGTTGATTGGAGAGTTTCATAAATTGGATAATATAAAATTAGTTTACATTGGGTGCATTGAAATCAATAAACAGTTTTATCCAAGTATTTAAATGATTTTTTATTCGTTTGTTATTAAATATTTTTTCCTGCCTGCACATAAGAAGAATTTATATTTGACATTGGAATTTGGGAGAATCCAACGTACATTCTGATGTATAAGAGTTTAGTTTTGAATTTGGACAAATTTTTGTTTCAAAATTATTCCTCAAAGAAGTGTAATTGCAATCCCTATGAAACTATCGTCAATTTTAGATATCAGTTATTTTCGAAACATTAATATTTTAAATAACACAAATCTCTATAGAGAAAATTTCAGTATCTCTCAGTATACTGATGAAATCACCCCCCGGAACGTTTTATTTGAGGTTTTTTAATATTTATTCAATTTTTCGTATTGATAACGATTACACAGGCCTACAAAATTGAACTTTTTGTTTGGTGCAACAACTGTATCATACTTTTCCGAAGTATTTTTGGCGCGCTGAATCCGAATCTGGCTTCAAAATTGCTTTATTACGTGTGGTTTTTGAGATATTTTAACGTCAAAGTGTGAAAAACACCGTTTTTCGACATATTTGACATTACGTGACGTCAGAATGTAATTTTTTCTCATGAAACTAGTAGATGCACCTCAAAATATAATCCATCCCCTTCCGAATGCCGTTGAGTTTGCTCGAATATCTTTTTTTTTACTGTGACACGACAATTTGAAATTTGTGTGTTCATGGATTTAGTGAATAGGTGAAATAACACAATTTTCAAACTGTCGTATCTCAGAGAAAAAAAAAGATATTTGAACAAACCTAATCGCATTTGGAAGAGAATGACTCATATTTTGAGATAATTTGAAGAATAATTTGATAAAATGTTCTTAAAGTGTGGAATAATTGAATAAAACGTTTCAAAATCGTGCATTTTCATTTTATTTTACACCTGCGATTTCTTGAAAACTACACGTAGCATTAAAAAAATAAGTATATTTCCAGAGTCAGGGTATCGAATATACTCAAAATCTGCTTTAGTTTTAGCGGCACCAAAATCATTGTAGACCTGTGTTATCTATTACAATTCTTCATAAAAGCATGAATATTAGCGTGATAAGAGAACATAAATTACTTGAATCTTAGGGTGAAAAAAGGAAATTCCAAAAAGATATTTAAAACTTCCGCCAATAAGTTGGTTTAGCATGTACGAATCGAAAAACATATGATCTTATTAACGCCATCTACATTTTCAACGAATCTGCAAATAATTCTTTCGGATTGAATAGAGAACACCGCACGAGTCAATATCATTGGACATTTGAGAGTTCTTAAATCGCATTTTAAGAGTTGTTTTCGAACATTTTACAAACTCCCTAAATCATTCGGAAGAATTCTTTGAGAACCCTATACGTTCCAAATGAATTCTGAAAGAATTCAATGCTGAGAGTTCTTGAGGAGTTCATGTTGAGAACTCATATGGCATTCTTTCGAAACTGTCTTGCTGTCTGGGGTGTAGCCGTACGCCTTTGGATATCATTAGAGGGAAGTCTGCCTACAGGGGCCCTGTTAAAATGTCACTTGATCGGACTCCTCATCAAAGTACCCACTTCAAGAGTCTTCGGGATCGTCTGAAAGACCTAAACGATCAATCTAAAACCATAAGATATCTGAATGGTGTACCAAAAATTGTTCCATTCAATAGAATTCAGAATCCATCATTAATGAACCGAGAAAAAAAATAGTGGACTCAACTATAGTTGATGTCGTATACGCACGATAGTTGGATACGTTCAAATGCAATATTTCATTATTTCAATTAGATTTGTAGTTGGATGAATTACGCATATTTGAATGAACCTTGTTTTTCTCATTGTCTCATTTGCACATTCCCTTTCCATTCATAGAATAACTATAGAATCTTACAAAATCCGTGTCGTTATATTCACATTATGCGTGATAGCTATACGCTTTCATTAAAATATCATAAAATTCGACAGATTTTCACCCATAAGTTTACTATACGAAAGGATAGACAAATTTATCATCGGATTTTCCAGATTGAGCCTGATAGAATTTGAAATTCCGTGAGTTACCTATACACTACGATTGACATTCCATCGTTGATTGTTGATTGAAATCGTTTAGTCTTGGATTATACGACAGGAAATGATTGAAATTGTATCGTTATAATGTAATTGGAAGTGAAAACTGGAAATTCTAATACGGTACGATAGCATTCCTGTCTGATGGACAAATCCTTACGATTCATCCTATAAAACTCGATAGAATTTGATACAAATCCCATCGTTCTTTATGAGATTCTATCGTTTGTTTTACAAGGGCAGTTTTCACTGTCTTGAGGATGTTTTTTGGACAAAGTAAAATTTTTGCTTGTATGGGCAGTGACACTTCCTGCGCGGGTGTATGAAGAGATTTTATCGTACGGTCGGATTGTCTCCTGTTGTGTTTTTTCTGATTCTTGGCGTTGAAGGATTGTTCAAATTGATACACAATAAGAAAGAATTCAATTTTCCAAAAAACCATATTTGTTCATGATTTTTTGGAGATTTGTTCTTTCACTCCCCACACAGCATTTCAGTTCTGAAAGATATCTCGAGCCTAATTGAGGAAGTCTTATGCAACATGAAAAGATATATTTAAGAGATCTAAAAGAGTTCTCACGTCTAAAAGATTTCTATAAGATATTTAAAAGATATAATCTCGGAAGAAAAGTTATAGATCTTCTAAAAGATATCTTTTAGAAGTAAGAACTGTTTTAGACATCTTAAGGATATCTTTTCATGTTGCATAAGACTTCTCAAACTTTTCTGAATAGTTCCTCAAGATATCTTGAAAACGAAAAGTGCTGTGTGGGTTCCCACTTCCTATAGATGATTCTCTTCTCTATCCATCCAGAAGTAGGGCAGATTTTTGGCAAGCCGTGATCAATCTGTCCAAGGGTGTTGAATGCTCTTTTTCAAGACTCCAAGGATGAAATCGTCCCATACAGCATTAAAGTCCCCGCAAAGAACATGTTGCTGAACTTTGAATCGTTTATTGAAACGAATTGGCAATTGAATAAGGAAATCCTTAGCTTTTAGAGACTCAAAACTGCGCAGTACTTCCTTTAAACGATGTTTCCAATTCCAAGAAATGAATCCTAAAAGATAGACACCGATGATTCTCCAGATCTGATGAGTTTGAATTTTCGTTTCGTTTCTATAATCGATTCAAACTTCAAGAACATCAAAGAACTCCCGTTATGACAGTAAACATGAATTCATTATGAATAGTTTGAATTTAAAATGAACTCTTGATGAATAACTCAATATTCAGAAAGAATTCATATCACGAATTCATAAAGAACTATTCAGGCATTCAACATGTATGCATTTTGAATTCATTGAGTTCATATCGAATTCATTTTTACTGTAATAACGGGGACTGTTCAAGAGGTTCTTTCAGAAGTTTTTGCGAATTCAAAATGATCATTTGTGCTGTCTGGGGTAACTTTGCTGGGCTGTACTGGCGCCAAATGTTTTTTTGTCTTTCAGTTCAGCTAATAATGCACGTCTTAACGTGAGTACTGATGATCACTTTTATGTGAAGAACAGTTCGTCCAATTCATCATTTATAACTTTTTACACAAAGAACTAGGGAATTTCCGATTTTTTGACAAAATCGATGGGTGCGACCTCTGGGACCTTTTCCATCCAAATAAAGAAAAGATCAGGAGAAGAACGACGGAATACAAAAAAAATTCTGTGAAACTCACTATACAACATATACTAATTTGATATTATTCTTTTTATTAATGAAAATATCAGTTGTATCGAATTTACGTCTTTCGAGAAGATTCTATGGCACAAATCATACAGTACCAGTTCTCATCAGAAAGAATGTTTGGTTGAATATCTTAATCTACCTTATATTCTAGAGCGAGAGAATCTCAATTGATTTAACTTATAAATGAAATTTCTGTTAACAATCTGAAAAAAATGTAAAAAATCTAGAGAAAAAAACTTGATTGTTGAATCGTCCGTACTTGATAAGTTGAAAATTTCAATCCTGCATGAAATTTTCTGAACTGAAACCACACAAAAATTGAAGATAAACGTGAATTATTAATATCCTAATCTAAATATAAATTCTTATAGAATTATATCATAGAAACGAAGAACATTTATGACGCATAAGAGAGTACTTCCATTGTTTCCTTTCATTCAATTAAAAACTACTATGACTTCATTTAATTGTATAAAATCCTTATATTAGAATATTTGGTTCATTCTTTTAAAAATCTAATTCGATCACACGAAACATTTTCAGCGTTTTTAATGCACCGATGGCACAATCGACACAATGATTTGAGAACTTGAATTCATTTGCATTCGAATAAATTTTGCTTACAAAGAATACTTCTCTCTGAATTTTTTCTCTCATTCAATTAAAAAATATGTAACTTCATTTAATTCTATAAAATTCTTTCATTATAATATTCGATTCACTATTTTGAAATTTAAGTTCGCGTATACAAAACATTTTCAACGTTTAAAATGTGTCGATAACACAATCGATCTTTTTTTTTCCTACACAAAATATCTTTCTCCATTCATTCTTCAAACTCAGATCTTCTACCCAGAGAAAAGTTGATATTAAAAATGACCACCCTTTTATAACACTTCATTATAAGGTTTGGAATCATATTCATTCCCAACTTTAATATATGTATTCGTATATTTGTGATTTAAAACGACACAATCAAATATATCCCTCAAGTAAAATATCAATGCCGTAATATTTTGTATAAAAATTTTAACTGTGTAGACAGAACAGATGGAATAACGGATTCTCAAAAAATACCTCTCTGTTCTATGAACATTTAAAAATCAATTGACAAGTTCTCAAGCATTGTAAAAGAATTCAAAACGTTCGTAAAACAGAAAAAGCTCTTTTCGAACTGTCGGAAAATTCATTAGTCATATACTTTTGTGCCATTTAGGAATTTCTTGATTAAAAATCTATTCTCTTTGGGCGAGAATTCATTAGAATAAAATTTCGTTCACACAAAAGTCGTTTGATGTTGAAAATTGTAAACATGATCATGTTCGTGGCTGCTGAATGACGTGATGATCCATGCCGTGAGACTGTTACTTCGTACAGCGTTATGAGTATTCTGTTGTTCAATCGGCCAATTAAAATCCTTTTGGATGACCGGTGCATCAGATTTATGCTTGACCATAAGTTTGACATTCTGATTTCTTTGGGACCATTGTTGCCAAGATCTATAATGGTATCTAGAAGCGAGAGCTTTGTTATTATCGTAATTTTCTTTGTGATATCGATGATACAATTACCTTACGGTTACGACCAACCATAAAGAATAAGTGGCGATCAGCATACAGCATAGAATAGCGAGTCCTGTACCTTGCCAGATACCAAACCGAATATAAGAAGATGCTCCAACGCCACATAAATAAGCAGATATCAAACAAAGAGGTGTAAGAACGACGAGACAAATTATGTCACCTGCGATTCCTTGTGGTCCATAACAGTTCGTATTGCTCCACCACTGGACAAATTTTACATACATTCACATGTATTGAGAAGAGGTAAAAGCATCTTTTATTGAAAATGTGTTATTTACCTCTGAGATAGGCTTGTTAATTTTCTCAGTGATGAAAGGAAACTTGCAAATTTCGCAACGATCGGTATCGGACATGGATAGCCATCGCTCTAAACAGCTTGCATGAATTAAACCCAATGTACCAGAGCATTGACAAGGATCTATGAGCTCTTCTTTATTATCATCTAATCATTACAAAATAAAATTTCAGTCGATATTTTAGAAATTTTGATAATCACTTCCCACCAGAATTATATCAAAATTTTCAAGATATTTTTTTTTTTATTCAAAATTCACGTATTACGAATTTATGAATCTCTACAAGGATTCTATTAATATTACTGACGTTTCATTGAGCCACTTTCAATGGTCCAAAATGGCTTCAAAAATTCGATTTAACCTTATTAACTCGTCAATCAGTTTGAATCAGATTTTTGTCCGGGAATTTTCCTATTTGATCTCATGCAAATATAATCGGTTTGAATAAGATCAAATAGGAAAATTCCTGGACAAAAATCTGATTCACACTAATTGACCAGTTAATAGGTTTGAATCGGGTCTTTTAAGCAGGGTACGATCGTTTCTATCGGAACTGTGTAGTTATGCGAATAATATTCAAATTTGTTTTGAACTATCAATGAATATATAAACCGAGAAAAACAAATCTCAAAACACGATTTATTCGGTATAAACAAATTCATATTAAATAAATTTTTAAAACACTTTATCCAGCGTACAATTTAGTTTATATATAATATCATTGAATTCCCTTTGAATGAAATAATGAAAGAACATGCAGAATTTATTAAAAGTAATATTTCAATCGAGAAATGAAAATTAGATTTACCTTCGTGACAAATACGACAATGAATAGATCTGGAACTGTGTTTATCTGGCGACATGTTACATTTAACAAGAGGCGAAGACAGACTTTGCGATTCTTCCTCTAACTTGCTGATATCTGATCGCACATCGTTGGTATCCAATAATTTTGACATGATGATTTTATTTCTTTAATTATCTTATTAATGAATTAATAGAAACAATTCATAATCTTTCGAATTGTTATCGAATCTTCACTCTATAAAATTTTGTTCATTATCTAATCGAATGTGTACGGTTTCTTTAGTGTGTAGTTCTGCAAATGTTGATGCTTTTCTGAATTTCATTGTTCATTCGGTGCCTTAGCTATGTAAATATTCAATCGAGTGTCGTATCATAATATTCCTGTATAGCAGTACCACAACTGGCATTCATATAGATCTTCGTATCAGGTCATTTAAAATTTTTCAAACTCACAATCAAAGTACATATTTTGGGATAAACAAAACTTCATTTTTATTTTCTTCTTTTTCATTCCACTACAAGCGATTTAGAACTTTAATTTGGAAAAATCTCCAATTAGCAAGTAAATTTCATCCTCTGGGAAATTTGATGAATATTCAAAAGTGAAAGATAATAACTTCAATTTGATTTAATTTTTTATTCTTCGCAAAATTTTCTTTGATTTTCTTCCTTTTCTGTTCACTCTCGATTTTTTTCTCCAAGTATAGAAAAAAAGTAAGCGGAACTTTTTCTATGAATTAGTTCTAAAAATGGAGAAGGAAGTATGTTATTTTTGGTAGGAAAGAATCCCTCCTTTTGATCAGGTTACGAAATCCAATCGGATTAAAAACTCAGTTAAAGAATTAATAGAAACTAATGGGTGTTATGTTATCGAAAATAATTGATTTTTATGGATTTTCAGTGTTGTTTGGGTGGAGGTTCGATAAATGTTGTATCGAATGATACGTAAAAATTGATATTTCTCCGATAAAACCTCATAACTATCAATGAACAACGAATTTCTGTTGAAAATGATATCCTTTCTCAGAATTTGCAAGAATCTGCTGAAATGGATTATATTTTTTCAATATATGGTAAATTTTTTAATTCAAAATTAATTGAAAATAGGTAATATATAGAGACTCTAGTTGCCATTAATATGATTTTATTCAAGATTTAATATACGGTATTGGAATAAACTAATATTGATCACGAAAACGAGAGATCTCTCAATATACCCTGCAATATCATATTTAAATTTGCCGCCATTTATGATGTTATTTTCCTCCTATACAGAGGTCGTTGGTTACTTCTACATTTTGTGCTACTGTGTGTTTATATTTCTTTGAATTCTTATAAATTAGTTGATAATTTTTGAATAATATGTATAAATTTTATGATTTTTAATTCAATGAATTTTTTTAATTGATTCGACAAAAGAATTTTCTTCCCATAAATATTACTGTCACTTAACCTCAATATGGAATGTTGATGTTTTGTGAGAATATAAACTTTCATTCAGTGATTGCTGATTTCATATTTTAATAACAGTGACTGTGATCGATGTTGCAAGTTGAAAAAAAGATAAAAGAATTCAGAATTTGAATATGAATGATTCAAGCGATGCCAGTGATGTTTCTATTGAACAAGATGACGAGGAAGACAAGGATTTTAACATTGAGGATTACAGAGATGAAATGGAGAGTGATGAATCTTATGAAGAATTAACAAATAATGAAAATTCCGGGGAAAAAGTATATACTCTGCTTTATTATCCACAAACTCTTATCAATTTTGTTTATACACTTATACGTTTGATATAATCATTTTAGGAATCTTCTGATCCTTTACAAACAACCACAGAACCAGAAAATGAATTTGTCGGCCCTATTCTTCCAGGTGGTCATCGATTCGACAAGAAATTTGTTGCTATCAAATATCCTGGGAACGTAATGAACGTAGATAGAGCTGTAACTACTCTCGGAGGACTCAACGATATTTCAACTGTAATTCTTCAAAAATTAATACTTCTTTGTACTTTTAATCTTGATTGATTTATATCGACGATTCATATCATTGGTTTCTGATTTTTCTAGGCTCTGAATACTACTAACAGACGACTCGAATTAAGATTCAGACCCGACGATGTTTTTTGTAAACCAGCTTGTGCCGACAGACACAAAACAAGTGCATTTCTGTTGAGAGTGAGAGTAAAGAAATCCAGAGTACGGCAGGCAGAAGATAATGAAAAACAATCAAAACCAGAATTCTCTGCTATGGATTCTAATCAAGGTCCTGAATCCTCTTCCAGGAATAATGAATCGCAAAGAATGGAACAAAGTACGATAGTAGTGGATCTAACTGCCGACAGCGACAAAGATGGATCCATCAAAACGCTTGCCAATCAAGTACAAAATTGTAATATCAACGATGGACAGAAAAGTGAGAAAACTAATAACATGGAACCAACTTTTGAGAAAGATAAATACGAGGATTTATCGAAAGATAATAATTATGAATTACCGAAGTTAAAAATTCTAGGACGAGTGGATACAGAATTCAGATTCACAAGTACGATTTATTCTACGTTTTTGTTGATTTTTCAATCAATGCCATCATTTCATTCATCGTGTGTTTCTAGATTTGTGCGATTATCAATTCCTTCCTCTGATGCAACGGTTAAAAAATTCAAAGAAACTCGAATGCATTTACAATATGATTTATCCGAAAGGTATACCTGCCCCAGCATGGATGAAACAAGACGTACCCTATTTTTTACCACCTGCTGCCTTTAGTAGAATGGATAGCGTGCAACAGTACATCCCTCGAACGGAAATAGACTCTTTGCCGGAGAACGTAATTGGTAAAAGTAGGAAAAGTCGTAAAGGGTTCAGCAATTTCATTCATTTTTCTACCCCCGAAGTACCTTCGGAGGCACCTCCGGGTATCGAGACTGCTATGAAAGTGAAATTCTTACAACAGTCTCATTTGGAAAAAATACGTCAAGTGTTTCAAGAAAGACCAATTTGGTCGAAAAATGCTTTGATGTGCATCACCAAGTTTTCCTCTGAACAATTGAAAATATTGTTACCTTCTGTAGCTTATTATTTCATGAATGGTCCGTGGAGAGTCATGTGGGTAAAATTAGGGTATGATCCTAGAAAAGATATATCGGCCAGAAAATATCAAACTTTGGATTATAGATTGAAATCCATGTGTAAGTATTTTTTTTTATATTTAATATTTGAATGTAAAGTTACTCGACATTAAGGTCATAAAAATTTTGGAAAACATCAATGTGCTAAAAATCTTATTCCGTACAGTGATTGTATGAAAAATTGCTGTATTTGTGAGGAATTTATTACGAAAGATTCCACTGAAATTATGCTATTAATGTTTATTTGAGGGTCTGTCACAAGAAATTGAGTCAATCCTTTGAAATTTGTTATTTCTTCATTGAATTCTATTCTTATGATTCTATAAAAGGGGAAAAGAATAACAATATTCAAGGTTTTTTATTTTAATTTCATAGATGGTCTAAGCTCGACTGTAAAATGTAAAAGAAATTACGCGGAGTACATTTTGCCGTACCGATCTGGTCCAACGTCAAAGCGAAAAGCAACGGTTCTTAGTTCACCCATGAAACAAGATCGAAGTAAGAAAAAAGAAACTGAATCCAACGAAGATTCATACATTTATCGAGAAGGCTGCGTGCCTCCATCGAGACAAATGTTTTATCAGGTGAATACTTCCCTTATCAAAATCTATGTAAAAAATTAATTTCGATGCATAATATTTGTATTCTTTTTCTCAGTATTGCGATATTCATGTGGATGAGATACAAGAGATGTTAGCAAAACTCCCAGATTTACCTGGTAACAAATGTCATGAGAAGAGAGGATGGTTACCAAGTGGGTTCGATGAATTGTGCAGAGAAATTATTAACAAACAAGTTCGGGTAGTTTTAAGACAGAAACTGAACATTCCGGAAGATCGTATGTATTTTGAAATATTCATCGAGATTAAGACGCAAACGAGAATCGATCGTCAACAAAGAAATATAAACTTCAATTTCATTTTCACAGGTTCTCTTGGAGTCAAGAGAAAGTGTGTAACAAATACCGATTCAAACAATCAAAAGTTGAAAGACAAGAAAAAGAAAGTTACAACGGATGAACTTGCTTCAAAGCAATCAATCGTCGGAGGGGTAAATGAACCAAGTACTAGTACCAAAAAAGACTGAATTATTTGTATCCGATGGGTTGATTTACTCAAATTTAAGATTATATGTGTACAATATAAGTAATCACATTCTCTTCTTCCTAATCGATTTGTTTTGTTTTTTTTTCATCCTTCTTAACCGCTATGCGATCAATTTATGGTTTACTTTTGCTGAAAGCATCATTTAATCGTACGATTAGATGGATTTGCACAATCGAGTGACGAGACACGTCATGTAATTCCTGACATCATTTCAAGCTAATGATCATGTGAAGTTATATCACGTCGTATATCATTTATAAGTGCAAACTTACCTACTTTCCCCAGGGAATGAAGGTTGACCAATTGATGGAAATCAAGAATAATAATGAGCATGAGTTTATAACTACGATTATAATTTTATTTAAAAATTTACAAAGACTTATACGTCGATTACATCTAATGAGTTTGATCTTCGAATGAGTGAGAATACAAATGGTACTTCATCAAATCAGAACTGAAAAATCCATACAAAAAGAATAGATAGACGGTTACAGTATCGTGCAATGAATGTGCGTCAGCCCGGTTCAGAGTTTGATAATGTCCTCGGGCTTCTAAGGTATACTTTTTTAATTTTTACCAATAAAATAATATATTTTCAAAATCTTTCGTGATATAATTTATCTTTCCTACAAATTTTATGTCGATCTATTTAAATAACTGTATTTTCAAATAAACTAGAACAAAAACAATAATTTCGTCAGGTGTGGTGTTTTTGTTTTGTTTTTTTTTAATTAATATGTTTATATATATTTATATATATCGACTCATTTGAATACAGTCACACTTTTTACAGTCTAAGGCTGGGATTGTTAGCCTTAACATAATTTAGAAGCTCTTCGGAGTCCTCACAAACGAAAGGTTTCTCGTGGTAACAAGCGATATCGTGCCATGCAATACCATCGTTGTACACGTTGTTGAGAACAGCCATGCACGATTCATTCGTGCCGTTGATATCGAATTCAGCGTTGTCCGGTTGTCTGACCTTTTTGTGTCCGGTTTGCGACCATGGATTGAATCCCCAACCGTTTGGTACTTGATTGGTTGGTGCCATTTTCGCACGGTTCGCGGACCAGAACCAACCGTAAAGAGCTTTGGGCTCTAAATCACGGCGATTTTCACAGCCTTTGAAATCACAAAGACGACCCGATGTCCAAATGTAAGGCACGTCGTCTGTAAGAAGATTTAAAAAGAATCAGTAAATTTGTTTTCTTTTGTTACAGAAATCTCACACTAAGTGTTTCATATTCTTCATTTATACTGAAATCAAGGACGAAAAGAGAAAATCCCTTGACGTGATTAAACTAATTGACAATGATCAAATGGATTGTTATTCTTATTATTAGGAGAGGCAATGAGAGAACAAAAAGAATACGTAGCTTTTGTGTTATCTGACTTTCTCTGAGTTAATTGTATACTCGAAGAGGTTTCTTGGATGGACCGAACATAGACGACGGACACGATGATATTACATAAAGGAGCGAGAGCTTCTCTGCTCTCAACCTACTTTAGAAATTTTCTCTTCGTCTGTTACCTTGAAGATTGCATTTCTCGCATATTCTTCAATACGACACACAATAAGAAATTATCCAACACGTGTATGGATAAAAATTCAACTCGTAATTCTTTATGTTTCCTACATTTTGGAATTCATTTCATTGGAATACATTTGGATTCATAATTCAGAATATTCGAAGTATCATTCTTGAAAAGAAGAAATCTCATCGAACTCGAGAAAAACTTGAAAAATCTGGTCAGGTTTTGACGTTTTGTTCGACTAATTATTCCGTCAGTGTCAAATTTCAGTGCTGCATCGAACGAAATTTCAAATAATTAAATATTAATAAATGGTGGTAATTGAAAAGTTGATTTTTCATCAAAATTCCAACCTTACAACAGTTATTAACAGTTTATTACCGTAAGGTATAGTCCCTACTTCGTTACAATTCTCCAAGCAACTTTGTTGTTATTACAACATTTATCGTAACGAATTCAAAAAAATGTTTTAATGCACTCTCATTAAATTCGAATTTCATTTTCAATCAAACCTCATTGCATTGAAAAATACTTGACATTTAATTCAAACCAACGACACGAATTCTATCTTTCACCATTCATGTATTATTTTATGACATGTCGAGTGGTAAAGAAATACATGAATATATTACCCCAGCACTGTAATCTAATCGGAAAAAAATCCTGAATAGCTAGAAAAGATACGTAAGAATGTGCAATCCAAGTAATTGTTTGATAGTAGGTATCGATAATTGATTATGATTAATAACCTTTGACGATGTTAATTATTTCATTGAAATCTACGTGCGCATATAATACATTTCATTAAAAGGTATCAACTATCAAGTAGTACGCAATTATTTATGAATGTTGGCAGGTGTATAATACTCTGCATAACCTTCCTTTCTAGATCTTTCATAAAAGTGAAAAAGAATACATCTCAGTGATAATCCCGACTGATGAACTTTAACATTACCCCCATCCCCGTATTATTTTCGTGCTCACAATACATTATCCTTTATTCATTCTTTTGCTTACTCTTTGTTTTCAATCACCTACATTGTTTGTCATTGAATGCTCTCGAATAAATTTTAGAATTATACAGAAATAATGTTCTCGCACTATTTTCTAATTTTCAAAACATTTTTCCAAGCAGAACCACCGAGCAAAAAGTCGTTATCAGGCTGCGAACGGTGTTTGTTCCGCGAAACCACTGAATTCGGATGTAAGTTAAGCGGCATGCTTGAGAAAATATTGAAAAGATTTAGGAGAGATCATGGAAAAACGGATGGCATACTTTTTGTCAATCTTTGAACGGTATGGCTGAGTCCCAAAGTTGATTTCAAATCTCCTCAGTGATTTTCCCAAGCTTGCCACCAAACTTTTAGTCAGATTCTTCCGAAATTACTGTCATACTAATTCTTCTCACGGAAGAACCGAATTAAAAACTGACAAACTTCCTCGATAGAAATCACTCTGCTAGGAATTTTCTCAGCCTTGCAAGATCTTAAGGACTCTCCAGGTCTGTTAACGTCTTGTAATAGCCTAAAAAATGACTACACAAAAAACATTGGGGATCCAAATTTTCGTTGACTACTGTGTCACTTTTGGGCAGAGCACAAATTCGAGAAGAATTCGTATACTGGATTTTAATAATTCGTTGACTCTTTACATTATTTCAACAACCGAAATGAAAAGTAAATTCCATTGTTGAAATAGTAGACAAAGTCAACGAATTATTAAAATCCAGTGTACGAATTCTTCTCCAATTTGTGCTGCGTCCAAAAATTACATACTATACCCAAGTAGCACAAGAACATTTCAAATATTCTGCGTTCATTCCGTGATCATGCATAGAGTATGCAGATGAGACTGTTTTGGATGAATTCGAAAAATATGTTCTGAGAATGTGCATAGAACACACTTATCCAAAACAGTCTCATTCGAAGATTCTAAGAATGTTCATAAAACATGCTCAGAACTTCCCAGAACCTTCTTAGCATTTCTAACCTGTTGTGCTACTTGGGTAGTCAATGAAAATTCGGATTATTAATTTTTTCCGTGTAGAGTGATTTATACTCAAGCTTCTACTTGGTTTTGTTCGAGATGACCAAATTGGAACATTCTGTCAAAACCTGATAGGAAGACTTTCCACACAGCCCTCGTTGTTTGAAAGATATGTTCAGAAATAATTAGGAACCACCCTGGTTAAACGAAACCATTGATTCTCGCTAAATATCATTGAATCTGGGACAATGTTCCGACCAAATGCCATTAAATTTCATTTCATCAGATTTTATGGATTTTTTCAACCAGGGATTACAAGAATTCTTATGCACCATGAATCTCTTAGGAGTCCTAAGCTGTTCTTACTCCTAAAAGATATCTTTGAGAAGATTTTAAAAGATTCCTGTGAAAACGCTCTTGAAGATATCTTTTAGAAGTAAGAAGAGTTTAAGACTTTAAAAAGATGTTTATTCATATTGCATAAGACTTCTTGCATTATTTTGAATGATTTCTGAAGATATATTTTAGACAACCAGTGCTGTGTGGGTTTTTGTCAGTTTTTATCTGAATAGCGCAGTCTGTAATAAACCCCAAACAGAATCATCTCAGAAAATTAATCTCAGTTATTGACAGGATATTCCAATTTGGTAATTGCGGACAGCATTCTACGTACAATATCAGTTTCCCATTCAATTTTTTCTTTCCTTAGTCATTTGAATTCCTTTTATGACTATTTTTCTATTCTCACTCCTCATATAACGATTTTAGAAATTTTAATCCGCTGTTATAAAAAAAAAATAAGATAAATAATTGGACCGTGTATTAAAATTAAGATACGATGATTCTCTGAACTCTTGGAAAAATATTACTGCCATCAAAGTTTTTAAGACGTCATCAATTTCATGTACAAGCTATTAACAATTCATGGTTCTCGTGTTACGAAAGCATATGAAATTACACATTTGTTCGCATGTGCTGCTTGTTAGATCATCTCAAGACCTATAGTTATAAATGACGATTTATACTCGACGTAAGGGAAAGTACTCGAACGGTCGAAACTTTTTCCGATCTAAAAGAAGTTCTGGAAGATTTTAGAGAATGTATTATGTAATATTGCTTCATACGCTTTTCAGAGATATCGCGATTGAAACGAAATTTCGTTTCTTACGTTCCTTCAGATTTGTATGGATTAACAAATTTTTTAATGAATCATTCACTCTATAAACACCAGTCATTGGAAATTAATAGGGGATATTGGTAATTTTGTTGAGAATACTCACTTTGTTGGACGAGTTTGTACATCAGATTATTTTCTTCTTGAGTTTCCATGGACACCAAATCCATACAGTATTCCCTACAAATGTTCCTAGCATCTAACCAGTCGACTTTTTGATTGGCATGAGCTGGCACGTGTCCACTGAAGAAGTAATTGTGACCTCTAAATTGGAATTCTTTGGGTCCTGAAAAGAAGAAAAGAATATTTGAAAATTCATTGTTTTGATATGTATCTGAAGCATGGTATGATTTTAATGCGTTGATGTGATACACAATTTACTCCTGATACAAGGTTTAAGAGGATGAACATTGCAGTTATAATTTCTATTCTGGGAGGAATCTATGAGTGTAAGCACAAACAGCTTCTTAAATAAATTCGGTGTTTCCGATAAATAACACTGTACATAAAAAGTCTAACGATCATATTTATTTTATTTGCAATTCCATCACCTTGAGATAAGACTTGGTTTTTATTGAAATTGTAGATATAACGAAGATTTCCTAATTACAAATAGGCGTTGTTTTTTCACTCGAAGAATCGAATAAGACCAGAAAAATGCATTTCATTAATATATAATTTATAAACTTTTTCTTCGATTTAATTTACAGAGTTCGAATAAATGCAGAAAAACCAGTTTCTTTTTCAACTTTTTTTGAGGTCGATGTTGCAAACATTAATCGATTTAATATAAAGTTTTTGCACGCGTAATACATACATACTAATATTAGCAACCTTTTCAAATTATTGGTTTTTAATTGTTGAATGAGTTTTTTTATTTTATTTTATTTTTTTTCCCCAGATACGATAGATGATCATTGATATTTTCAAAATTAATTTCAAAGAATATTTTAGAAGGCGTTTATTCCAGACGTGTTAGGTATATAAAAATAATTACACCTACATTTTATTCATTTCTTTTGCATTCCTATTTCGATTATGTTACATAAATATAATTGAATCGATGATTCGAACGAATGAACGAAGGTTAAAAACAAAATCTCTCAGGACATAAATGAGGAAAGAAGGTTCGAAAATTCAATCACCTTGAAATCTGCCACCACCGTCACTAATTTGAAAACCAAACTGTTCGATTATCATAAAACATTCGCTCTCACCATAAATTTAGTGATTTTAACTCGTCAAACTTGGTTTGCATAAATTTTCCATCAAGATATATATGCGTGTACGGGCATAGCGAATATTCAATCATTCAAATTCAGATGAATCAAAATAGAATGTTTTGAAAGGAAGAAGACATACTTTGTAACGCTACAGCAGTCATAGGAAATCGATTAAAACTGGAAAAAAAAACGAAGCGAAAAGGTTGTGGTCAAGGTTGAATTATACAGAAAATGAAATTTAAAATGTATGGAATAACGAATCCTAATCATTTTTGTAAAATGATCATACGTGTACTCGAATAGATGAAATTGTTACGTTATCGATTTACGGTCTGGGCGATACATGAAAGAGCCTTTTCATGAAAAATAGCTGTTGATTGAACAGATATTAGAATTATATATAACTCTTTTTGCACTATGCGAGAATTCATCGCTGTATATTTTTTGATTGCTATAACTTTTTCTTAAAGGCATTCAAAGCGTTAGAAGAAACATGTCAAATTTGACATAAATTTAAAATATATAATAATTTAACCCGCATCTAAGATTGAACTTTGAACATAAATTTGGGTTTCCTCGTAGTTTCTTTTTGACAGTTATTTTATCAGCACTACTACACTGTGAACTCAGGTATTTTATTTTGATGCACTCAGTGTGTTTGAATTGAGTCGTCATTTTTTAACCCTTCGTCGATCGCGTGGGGTATATTTTACACCCCGTGTACTTTCTTTTGATTACTATGATGACGTAAAAGCGAATTCAAATGCTGCAATTCCACAACTTGACATGCATGCGCATGTATTTTTCGATCAGTTATTAATCATCAAAGTTGATTGGGGTGTATTTTACACCCCACGTGATCATGCGTGTCTTGGTTTTGAGTATAATTTTAGATAACGAATATGAAAAATAGAACTGCATTGAAAATATGAGAGAAACAATGCTTGAGAAACAGCATCGAGTTTATTATATATTTAAGGGCATCCACTATTTTTGCGAAATCGAAAAAAAAGTATCGTATGTCCCTCGGGAGGGAAATGATTTTCATCGAGAATGATTTTTGATCGAGCAACAAACATCACCCTCGGTAAAAATCACTCATTTCCCTTTCTCATAGCATAATGTACTATTTTCTCAATCATTTAATAAGTTAGTTCGTTTTCCATTGATAAGAATTGCAAATTTCATGAGAAAATCCAGAATTCTATGGAAAATATGTATGACCATCTAAAATACTTCAGAATAGTGAGAAAAATCTCATTTGATCAATACTTACAGCCAAAATATCGTGGGGTGTAAATTACACCCCACGTGATCGTTCCTGCCTCAGATTTCGACGCGATCGTCGAAGGGTTAAACGCTTAAAAGCGTGTGATGAAGTTTTATCATAAAACACTTGAAAGTTTGTAAATATGTCAGTAATTTAGATCATGTGTTTTCGAAGTGACCACGTGATTTGAATTTGGAGATGAACAATCTCGATTCAATATGCACATAATCGATTTTTCGATTCTTTTTATTGATTTTTGTATGCTCAATTTCCACGCAAATCGATCTCTTTGTTTGGATTTTGTATTTGATTCGTAAGTCAGAAATTTCTTCATTCGTCAAGGAAACAATGGAGAAGAAATGAAAGATTTGGATTCTAACGAGAAACATTTTCCTGTAAAATTGGAAAATCGAATTCCAAAATTACAAAATGAAATAAAAATACAACAAATAGTGAAACAAATGAAATGAGAGCAAAATGAAATAAAATGGCAGTAAGAGAATGAAAACAAAACAAGAAATTACATGAGAATAAAAAAGTGAAATAATTTAATTTGATAATTAAATTATTAGTCATGAGCAATTGGTGTTATGAACGGTTTAAATTTGATTTTTATTACATTTAATTAATTTTTATTATTTATTTTGATATTTTGTTCCTCTTATGTCCATTTCATTTTCATTCACGAGAGTCTGATTTTTGAATGAATTTTTATAGGATTATTTCGAATGATTATTAAACATAGATATTATTGCAATGAAAAATGTTTGCGGTATTCCAATTTTATCAGAAGCATTTGATGACTGATATTTGAATATCTTTTGATATATTCAATATATTTTTTAAAACGATGGAGAATTTCTATTAGAATTGAATTCAGATGAAAATAGAAATGCTCAATGAGATTTGATCGAATTGTATAGAATTTAAGTTGTGGGTGAGAATTGAAAAAATATTTTTTGAAAGTGGATTCAATCTAAAATTATTAAATTGTTTAATTTGAATATATAATATCGTAATGAAGTTGTAATGAAGTGACAATACTGGAAAATGTTTCTAGAATTATATTCAATATTAAATAAATAATTTCTTTTAATCAAATTTTCATCATTACAATAAAATTGTTTTCAATTTTTGAGGTTTAATGTGGGAGAAAAGAGTGTACATTAAGAAAGAATTAGAAAATCGTATCGTATGGGAATGATAATGAAACTTTGAACAGAGATTCTCACTCGATGTACTTTATTATCAAATTATTAACTTGAATCTCTCGGAATAAAAGGATTTAATCATGAATATTAATTAATGTTGGAAAATAATTTCAAATTAGATAGTCGATATGTCGACTTGTCACCAAATGAAATATAATTGAAATTTGGTGATATCCGATGTGTTTAATAAATACACTCAATTTCGAAAATCATAAGTTTGAAACTTGAATTTAAATATTAATCTTTCATACTTCATGGGATAATCTTGAAAATAAATTCAATACAAAAACAAATAAATGAAAATCTTTTATATGAATTCAATATTCATGGTTTTGATATGAATTCAAATAGAATCAAAATTAATCTTTTCGAAAAACAATGTAATATTTCGAATAAGTTTCTTAAAAATTCTTCAATCATTGCACATTTCCATAAAGAGTATTGATATAAATAAAAATTTTCAATCAATAATGATAAAATGAGTAACAAACTTGAATGCAAATACATTTTCATAGAAAATAAGGTTAATGAATTGGGCAAACTGTTATTTTCCCTTCTGTTTATCAAAAACATGTCTCTTTGTTTGGATAAAAAATCTTTTCTGTTCCATACATTCAAATTGACTGTACAAAGGTAGCATAGTCATTGGTTTTTTAATTAAAAAATAGTATGGATAAAACACGGAGAAAAATTCTATGTAAATTCTATACTGGTTGTTGTTAATTTGATGAACAAATTAAAAAAATCAAATTCACTTTGGTACCAATATTATATGTACATTGTTTTCGAAGTAAATGAGAGTATTTTTTGTTTCATTCATTCAAAAAAACAATTCAGTTGATTTGAATACAAAATTTGACATGCTAGAAGGTTGATTTTTCTTATTTTCAATGCAAAATGTACCGGAAAAATCAGATCGGACATTTACGATTCTACAATTTCCGAAAATCGATTCTTCTCTTCAGATTGTTCATCTCCAATTTTAACACTATGAGTGCATTAAAACATTTGAATTCGGAGTTTAAACATCAGTGAAAGAAAAATTCATATTTGGAGTCTAATTCTGGTTGTGGATAATTTTTCATCATTATGTAAAAATGTTTATACATAAAAAATTGGCGCAAAATATATCACGTTCATTTCGATGATTTTTCATTGCAATTCAAATTATTTTGATAATTCAGAAAGAAAAAAAAATATTTATGACAAATCATCGAACCAACTATGTTATTCCAACTAAAACACTTTGGCATATTCTTGCGTTAAAATTTGTCACTTGAAATATAATAATTTTTCAACACGTTTGTTCAAACAAGAAAATATTCATCGAACAAGCAACAAAACTCATAAACTTTCAATAACAAAGTCATTCAATATTATTGGTAAAGTGAAAACAATGATCACGAGGGGTCAATTATCATTGTCATCGGGTCGAAAGGTTTTATGTTTTTTTTTTCTACTTTTCATATCCGCGAGGTAATTGGTAATCCGTGCTTGTGGCGTCGTCATCATTATCGTTCACGCTTTAAATGTCAACGGTCTTTCATAATTGTTTCTTTTTTCATCTCTCTGGCACTCGTACAACCATTCTTCTCTCTTTAGCTCATTCGAGGATTTACGACGTGTGTTTCCTATTACCTACACAAAGGATCCTAACGCTAAAACGTTACGCAACTTTGTATATACGTGCTTGGGATCTGACTCTTTTATACACGCGTCAAAGAGAAGCTCTTTCTTCTTTATATTATGATATAATAATACGCTGTATAAATATACCACGTGAATGTCCTCGAATTCAAATGTGATGTTCTTAGAAAGATGAATGAATAAATTTGACTGAGATGAAATTTTTCCACTTTGAAAAGGCGAACGATATTTGGATGTTTGAAAGTTGTGTATCATCGATCTAACAATCTTCGATCTTGAAGAGGAATAAAAAAAAAAGAATTATCATACTTTGAAAATGTTTGAACAATATTTCGACTACTAAAATATTAGGGATTATAGTCAACCCAGCAAACACGAATGCTGGCGTTTCAAAGGACCAGTGACGGCTCTTCAACGGCATTGCCTGACCATCAGCGGCCCATTGAAACGCCAGTAATCATTGTTTGTAGGGAAAGAAAGTGATTTGTTGGTGCGTCACATCCTCAGTAAAAATTTACCATTGGTTGTAGGGTGTCACAGTTGTGAAATGATAACATCATTTTATGCTCCGATAATCCTTTTTTTGTAACATAAAAAATCAGCATTGGTGGAACTGCAGTGGACCAAATTTGGGCCAAAACTAACCCCTTTTGTCGCTAGAAATTTTCCCCATCGCTTACTTTTGGGAGAACTCCTGGTTGAAGAAACCTATTGATGCTCGGCAGATCTCATTGAAATTGGACGAAGGTCTGATTGATCAATCAGATCTTTGTCCAATTTGAATGAAATTTGGCCAAAATCGATGGGTTTTTTGAACTAGGGAAAACTAGGGTGGTGCTGTTTCGTGCTGTTCCAGCTTTTGCCAATAATTGGCGTAACACTTATTCATTTGATCCATTCTATATTAGGCCAATGATTGGCGATAGTTCGCTGAAGGGTCGAACGACTGCTAAGCCAGTCGTAGATTGCTCAACTTAATGCATCCATCATTCATATTGGTACAGCATTTTGTTATGTATCGATCAACATTGACTTCACACAAACATTGCTAAGATTTGCTAATCTGTCTTGCACCGAGCAATGTTCCATTGTCAGCATTGGTGAAAGGAAGACATTTTTATATGAAGTGGCTCATCTACAGGCATAGAAATCATCAAAATATGAAAGAATAATGACAATTTCTGTGCAGTTGGATTCGAACAAACACTTCCTTTTATTCAAAAAGTTCAATTAAATCATCAACAATTATTGATATTCCTATCATAACGTGGCAAATTTAAAAAATGCAAATCTAAAGGAACTTGAGGTTTGAAATACGTATTTTATGCGTATTGTTTCTCTTCGTATCTAGCTCTAATTTGATTCAAGATGATAGTGAAGTATACTTTAATAAGCATGAAAAGGACATGACCAGTGGGATCAGTATTCCAGGTATCGAAACAATTAAAAGATATGTTCAATGAAATTTCTATTGTATACAAAGTTGGAGATAATTTCCTCAGTTATTGTGTTCTGTCCATAAATCAGATCGTAGATAAAAAAGGGAACTTCGCACCTCACACTCACACCTATATCTTTTATTGTTTTATAGAGAATACTTCGTAAATAAAAAGAACGTGATAGGTGCGTAATAACACGACCTACCTTGAGGTGAGACAATCGATGTTAATTGACGGATGAATGTTAAAGATTACGAGGAAGCTTGAAATGATGGTAATTCCTCACGGACGGTGTTCCTCATGACATATCACGAAGGATGGATACGCATATTTCTTGAGAACTTTTTGTCCCAAGTATGAATTGCGTTACGACTCGATGAATCGTTTTGTATTGACATTTCTATTATTGTAATAAGTTCAATTTATTCATAAATTGAATACTTTGTCAGAAAACGAATACTTCGCGATAATACACTCGTACTTAATTCAAGATTATACTTTCATGTATTCTTAATTCAAAACCTACAGCAGAATCACATGAAATATGCTATATGACGTTCGTTTTATCTTTGGCAAATGGAAATTCGGATTTTACGAGCGATTCCAGCAAACCCTGTTTAAGGTTGCCAAAAGGTTAAAACTGAAGTTCTTGACATTTAATTGAATGGATTTGAGTTGAATAACATACATATATAATTTCCTTTGCCTACGGGACAAGTTTTCACGACAAATCAATGTTTTAATCAATTCATCGTGTCATCTATGATGATTATTTGAAAAAAAAACTCGAGAAAATTATTCTTGATTGCCTGATTGATTGTATCTCGTAATATCTTTTTGATCGTCGAAGGAACATTGTAATACAATCCGGGTAGAGAAAGTAGAGTTGATTAATCATAAGACAGAGAATATCAATTGTCACTTTTCTTCATTTATTCACTTCGATTGTAGGATCGGAGATTAGAAAACCTATATAGATTGTGTAAATCTATTTTCGACAAGCAATGTAATCGAATCTAGTGAGTTTTATCCCAGACAGCACACAAGTGAGTTTTGAGTTCGCAGAGAATTCAGAGTGAGGAATACCTACGGAACTCGTCGAGTATTCTAAATGAACACATAGAGTATCAAAAGAATTCTCGAAGAGTAATTCTTGAAATGCACATAGAAAATTCATGGAGTATTCGTAAAGACTACCCGTCATGACAGGAAATATGAATCTTTATGGAAGTTCCAAATGTAGTCCTGCAGTTCTGCCCAAAAGAATTTATAACGTATACCATGAACTTCGATTAACAAGAATTCAATCAGAGTCTCCCTGAATTTGTAAATATCTTTGAATAAAAGTAATCTTATAGTGAGTCTGGAAAATCCCTTTTGGAAAACGATGGGAAAAACTCTGGAATCTCTATCTTTTTCGATAGGAAATTTGTAAAAGACTTGATATCTAATTACAAAGGTTTATTGAATTAAGAAAAGGTTCAGAATGCCTGTTTTGCCCTGGTGAAAATGGAGCGTTGAGGCGCAACAAGAACAAAAGCGAAGAGTCATCTAAGCGTAGCAAAGAGTCACCTGAGCGTAATTTAGGAGGCAATTGGAACATTTTCACGTTTCATTTGTTTCAATATCCGCTCCCTTCACTTTTGGATTTTCACCAGGGTGTGGTGTGATTTATTTCAAATGCATTATGAATCTTTTTGGGCAGATTGCGTGTTCTTTCCGAACTTCTACATGTTTTCATTTCTACTGACATACTTTTGAAATTATTTTTGGATTCAAATGAATGATTGTGCGTATTCTCAGAGAATTCTCTCACAAAGCGTGGCATTCGAATGGTATTCTCTGAAAACTGTTTGAGAACTAGTCGCGCCATCTGGGATGGAACCACCCTTGGAGCGGATCTTGGTGAACCGAGGAGCGACCAAAAATTGCAGTTCCCCTTTGGTGGAAAAATGTTGATTTTATTAACTTCATGGTCATTTTTTACATTTTTTTTAACAAACATTGATGAGAATTGAATTGATTTTATAACAGTATTTTTGGTTTCCACCTCGAGAATATCAAAAACATTCCAAAATAGACTGCACTTTGTGAAAAAGTGTCATAAACTTATCATTATATGTTAAAAACATTTAATGTTTGATGTTTACTCATTTACTTTGAGTATTCAACAATGTACAACATCGAGGTTCAAACTAATCGAAGTAAATACATGTCGTAACGGTTAACATCTTGCATTCTAATTTTCGAATTCCCTAGATTAATTTTCCTCAAATTTCTTGAGATCGTGTCAAAGCAAAACCGTCGTATCACGCTCTCATCATTCGAGGAATTTTCTTTCTCATTCTCCAGAGACATTCCAAACGAATCGAAAATTCATTATTACGTAATAACAGCTGAAAAAGAAAACCGACGTACATTCCGAACGATAATTGAAAGCATAAACAAAGTACGGACGTCATTCTTGTTTGGGGTCAAACCCCGAAGGGAAAGGGAAAGTTCTCACTTTCACGAGTCGAGCCTCACACGAATCTTTTAACATGCTAATGATGAATCGTTTCTTTTTCTTCCTGACACCAAAATACACCACATCGTATATACAATTTCGAGAAGAGTGCATCGAGATACACCGTGGAAATTTACATAAATTATCATGATCTCAGTTAATGAAGGACATTAAAATGAAAATTGGATCAACATAAAAAACTTGTCGTGGCGAATAAGCAGACAAAAAAATGTATGAAATTTTTCTTTGGATAAAAATGTATACAAATGACGATGATTTTCCAAGCTGAATTCATTCATTAAAACACACATTTGTATTCAAAGTTGAATTCATTGAATCGCGTGATCATATATGTTGCTACATTCGTTTCGCAATATTCTCGTCCTGACATTTTCGCGGCATAATAAGAATACACAGCATATGTTTATGTATGTACAATCTTTTGTGTATACGAGCTTGTCAAGTACATCAACCTTACAGGTGAACATGCGATTAAAGAGAATAAAAAACAAAATACGTCAACGATCGGTCAATCTTTGAGCCTGTTTTTTTTCTTATCTTTCCTTCATTATTCCTTTCCAATTTGCGGTACAGAATCAAGGGTTCAGTTTTTGAATTCATTCAAAAAGCTGTTACTTGGTGATGTGAAGATACAACTATGTTCAAGTCATTTCCAGTAAAAACAGAAATGTATTGAGACTATATGGGAACGACCGTCTAGAAAGCGTGATTTTAGGCCAAATTCCATATCAAGAAATATCACCAAGAACCATATCAGCTTCCTGCCCGGATCTGCCCGGTTCTGCTCGGTATTTTCAGCAGGGCTGTATCACATAAATCCTTCGATTTCATGAAGCTAAAATTAACAGTTGATTTTGTAACATCTCATACATCCTCTCATCAAGGATTTAGGCATCAGAAACGTCTGGTGAAACGCTACTTCATCCATTTCTGGTAAGAACAGGGCTTCAACAATGATGACCCTGAAAAAATCGGCTGCCTGCTGTAAATGTTCATTAGTGAAATTTGATGGAATTGTTTTGGTCACAGAAATCGATTGGATAGTTTCAAACTATTAACAAATTACAGCAGTTGGCCGGTATATTTCAGCCGATGAATTCCTGAGTCAAAAAATGAAACCTGATTTGCCTCTGATTCGTAGCATATTACGAAGTAAATCAACTTTGATTCGATTTTTCGTCCTGATCTCAACTTGTTCTCACCTTGCTCTTACGCTGAGAGAAAGGTACCTACACTGTAAAAGGTGATTGTGGAATTTTCCCCCAAAAAATGGTGGTAGCAAAGTTCCTCCATAGATGAGGAATTTTTTACCATAATTTGGTGGAATTTCCCTCCATTTGTAGAGGATTCAACACTCAAAAAACGAAATGATTTCTCAAAGTGGTGGAAAACTTTCTTATTTTGAATGGAAAAACAATTCCCCTACGATCAGGGAACAAAATCCACCAACAGTGGGGAGGAAAACTTCGCACATTTTTTACAGTGTAATTGGGACAACTAAATGTTACTTGCCGCAGCTAAATTTTTATTCGCGCTAACTAGACTCTAGTTGGGGTAAACAAAAGTCTAGCTGTCTGAAATATGAATAACTCAATTTTTATTCACAATGACTAAATTTCCTAGCTGCTGAATATTTAATTAGACCTTTTCTATCAGCGCACTTTGAAAATTCTGATTCAACCTGATGTTCACCTTTTTGTGGATGCGATTCAACTCTGATTCGTTGCATATCACGAAGTAAATATCAGGCTTCGAAAAGCATGATATTTTTGCACTCGAGTGCGTAATTCAGACGGAGGAAAGTAATTAGCTGTAAGAAGGACGGTCTTTTTTTTGTCTCCCATAGCTAAATTTTTACCGAGCCGAAAAAGATTGCAGGGGTTTCAAAAGACTACACGGAAAAAAAAGAATAGTTGCAGCAACTACTTAAGTAGATGGTCGAAAATCGACTATTCCTGACTGGAAATTATCATCAGGTTAACCCAACACATGATGAGGACCTAGCAAGGTCATCCGGGATGAGGTGTACCTTTTAAGGTCCTAATTAGCGTTAGGTATGGATCACCCATGTAGGGATGAGCTTACTTGGTCCTAATCAGGGCTCCCTCAAATTATCCTGAAGGGTTGAAGTAGGTTTTCCTCGCCGTATCCTCGTCAGGACCTTGTTAGTCCACCTTCTGTAGATGACTGTAAATATGTTTTTGATTAGATCGATTCATGCCAAATAAGCTATTTTTCAGTGCTTTTGGCTGTTCTGATCAGATACTTTAACATTCAATGCATCACATATAATTAAATCTTTGTAAATGTACTTAGAACTGGAAAACGGTTACTTGATGTGAATAAAACTGATTTGATCCAGTCAATTTCAACTACGTTGAGTCTCTTTTATATTTGGTTTTGTCTTGTATTTCACGCTCATATTATAATTTTGATTCATTTTGGAGGTTTTGGTATGGAATTCCTCATCAAATCTTAATTAGTCTTTCCTGATAAGGTCTCCATGATAGTGAAGCGTGACATGGAGACCTTATCAGAGAAGACTAATAAAGGTAATCTCATCAGGACCTAGGCCGGATCAAGGTTTGCCTGATCTCGTCCATAGGATAAATTTCCAGTCGGGTTTAAGTAGTTGCTGCAACTATTGCTTTTTTTCCGTGTAGTAATGGTCCTGTGGTGGCATTATAGAGCCATTGGAACACCACACGGAAAACAAAGAATACTTGCAGCAGCTACCCACGTAGTCGATTTTCGACCATCTGAGAAAAATAGTTACGGCAACTAATTAGTAGTTCAGACAAATACCATGCTAGTGAGTGCGACTACTCAGTTGTCTCAACTAACGTGATGTTTGCCCTAGGTACTAAGTAGTTGTCATAACTACTCATCGTAAACGGTCGAAAATCGACTACGTGAGTAGCAACCCTGGTAAAAAAAACCCGGATAGGACTTTCCGGGACTACATCTGGATGTATCCTGATTCCAATACGGATTTCGCGGTGATTCTTCATCCGTTTCTATCTGGATCCTGTCCGGATTTCAATACTAGATAGATATTTTTCGGAATCCCACATAAAATTTGGATTCAACTCATTTGGTTTTTTGTTCGGGTTTCATTTAGCATTTTAAAAAATATTTAGTCCAAAACCCAGACAAAATCCGGATGGAACCGGATGAAGGATTCCCGCAAAACCCGTATTCCATCCTGGTTTTATCCTGATCATTATTTGGTTTTCTTCAGGAAAAGGGTAGCTTCATCGGCAAAATGTTGACTAATTTTGCTAAAAAGTTAGCTGTCCTGTGGCTGCCAAGTATTTAGCTTACTTCTTTTCAACAATTCATCTTCTCCCACTTTAGGGGGCGTCCATTAATTACGTGGGGTGTTTAGGGAGGAGGGGGTCAAGCTAAATCTCACTAAATCTTACTTGGGGGAAGGAGGGGGGGGTCTTAGCAAATCTCACGTAATTTTTTTTCTAGCAGAGAACGATGTAAATATGCGTGAAAGTGAAGTTAAAAAGGTGAAAAATATTTCTAGAATAAACTATGGCAAAATCTGACACAACAGTGTTTACACTAATTTACACATTTACACCCAAAACACAAATTTTTAAAAATCTCACGTGGGATTGGGGGGGGGGGGGGTTGCGGAAAATCTTACGAAATCTCACCAAGGGGGGGGGGGTCAAAAATTCTGAAAAATGACCCACGTAATTTATGGACGCCCCCTTATCTTCTGAACAATTCTCCCTGTTCAATATTTTATTCTCTGGGATATTTTATCTTCCGAACAATTTATTCTCTGGGACATTTCATCTTTTAAACCTTTCACAGAGGATGAAATGTCCAGAGGATAGAATGTTCGAGAAAAAGACTGTTGGAGGATGGAGTGTTCATAACCCGAAAAGAACACCGTTCGAGACCAAGTTACATTGATGAAATTCCAGATGAAACGTAAACAGGAACCCAAATATACATACATCGAGAGAAAAAGCATGCTCCAAACGCAAGGGACCACATCACGCTTCTAACACATTTATTATAACGTGCGTTAAATGCATGAGCCCATGCTTTTTGAGTATGAGTCCCATGCCTTCTAAGCATGTTGCCATGCGTTAAAAGCACGTTATAACAACAGCGTGAGAAGCGTGAAGGGCTCCCTTGCGTTTGGAGCCCGCTTTTTCTCTCGGTGTAGATTCTTGGGTAGATTTGCGTTAACTGTTGTCTCACCCAGCAAAAGTTTGGGTGACATTTTATCATATTCGTAACGTGTAATTTGGAACTCCAAATACCCGGTGTATGGTGTTTCGAGTTAACGGAGGTCTACAACAGCAATCATTTTAACGTTTGGAGCAGAAAAAGTGGAATTGAAAATGTAGTAGCTTTCATAACAAATTCATTCTTTTCTTATTACTTGCAATTTTCTTACCTGACATGAATTGTTTCAGTAACATATCTGCACTCCCTCTCTAAATTCTTTGGAGTGAATATTCACTCTTCAAAGAGTCAAAATACTGCAACTCTAGAACGGAGTGGGAGCTCAACTCTTGAAGAGTAAAATTTCACTCTTTAAGAGTCAATATTCACTCTTTTTCCTAAGAGTGAGTTTTTCACTCCAAACACCAGAGTTGATTTCCACTCTTATAGAGTGAAAATTCACTCTTTAAGTGTGAAATTTTTCACTCTTTCGGAGTTGCAGTATTTTCACTCGGCAAGAGTGAATTTTCACTCCAAGGAATTTAGAGAGCACAAAAAGGATTTCTTGAAATGAGAAAATTTCTTTTGTCGCTGGGACAAAACTCATTTTTTTCTTGAGCCTAGAAAATGAGTTTTGTCCCAGCGACAAGAAAACTTTTCTCATTTCAAGAAACCTTTTTTGTGAGTGCAGATATGTTACTGAAACAATTCATGTCAGGTGAGAAAATTGCGAGTAATATGAAATCAATTTGATGTAAACTTTTACACCGAGACTAGTGGAGTGTAACATTATCTTGCAGATTCATCCATTATTCCATTCCAAGCGTGTATTTACTACGGGTCCAATGGGGGCCCAAAGTGGGTGCCCATGCTACCTAACATGGGACCAACTCTGGGATGATAACATCGTTTCCAGCCTGACTGTATTGCTTTGCCCGAGGACTAGGTGATACAATGGGCCCTGACCTAAGCCGATTTTGGCTCAACTTAGGGTCGGGCCCTCACCAAAGTTCAATATTTCCATTTTCTACGAACTGTAGTTGTATGGGAACAAACAATAGGGCCAAGATTAGTCCAAGATGGGTCCCTTTCCCAGTACTGGATCCAAGCAAATGGACCCTGCTTGGGCCCATTGTCAATATTGGCAATACACACTTGGGATTCGATCCCGTTATAAAATCGACAAAATGTATCAAAGAATTAGTGAATACACGCGTACTTCGCAGTCTACGGATTACCTTTCGGTCAATTTTTGTTTTCTACAGGTACGGCATTCCAACAATTTAATCTCCACATGAATCGCATTGATGTTTCTTTTTTGTTTATCGCACTGTTAACGAACGCGATTACGTTGCTGCCATTAACTCTACAGCAATGATCGGATCATACATTCCAGCACCGTCTCGCAGTCTTTAGGTTGTTAGGTGATTGTTGCTGTCGGTATAAGTTCATGTATATACATCTGTATATACATGAACACATATATATCTGAAAAACATCACATTGCACCATGCTGCTGCAACGTTGGTGAGATTCACTCCCACGGCCTTATCTATCACATGACTACACTCTCTCACGTGCGATTATACACCGTGGAAATACGACAATTTTTTTAAATTATATCCTTTTCTTATTCCTATCTTTGTTCTGAAACTTTTCATTCATTGTTTCTCATTCTACAACTTTTGAAGAATTTGATCAATTGAATGCATGTACATTCGAAAGTTAACACTGAAACTCCACGACGGATTCATAAATCACCCAACGATGTGACATTTATATTACAATTGACAGATTTACGATCATAATTTTTATGAACGGTTTTAGATTTACTACATAATTTTTCAACGCCCTCTCTTTATTGCTCCACACTGTTAATTCTCTTTTTCTTCTTCTTCTTTTTTTTCAGTTATTTCATCGAAACAGCGCATGTGATGTTTCTCACAATAAATCCTCGCTCAGATCAATGTTGCGATAAAACAAATTGAAACTCTAGGATTTTGCAATTGAATTAACAAAATTACAATCTACGAGATGATGTGAATTGTTTGAGTCCTTGGAACACAAGTGTCGAATGACGTGAGAACTTGTTTCATAAAAATCTTCTTCGCGTAGAGAAGAATCCTCAAAAGAATACACAACTTTCCTTTTTGTCTTTTTTTTTTATTGCTATCAAAATGTCTACCCGATCGGAGAATTGGAGTGCGAGAATGTTCTTCGTTTTATATTGAATTTATTTTGAAATAACGGATTCAATATTTCGATCAAATGAATATTGAGAATTGAGTATACAAATAGAATCAATGTATCGAATAATTGAATGTGGGAAAAAGAATGTTTCGTTACATAATAATTGTTCTAATCATGTCAATCTATTCAACGAGGATCGTGTTAATGACATAACGGCATAGCGATGACTTCACATCACTGTATTAATAACGATGAAAATTTATCCGCGATATGAATGACCAGGATAACTTTGTTGTCGATATCTTCTCATTCTTTGCGCACTTTTATCGATTGTTCACGTAAGTTATAATTGCGATGAGAATGGAAAAAACCTGCTATTATAACAGTGAATACAATTATCGGATGATCAATAAATTCCTGTTACTTTCATTGTAACGGTTAATAATGATTTTTCACGATCTATACTGCACGACGGACATATGATACACCGAGAAAAAGGGTTTGGTTCAATTGAGCCAAATAAATATAGTTTGTTTCAGCCTAATTCTTTATTCTCATCGAATAAACTGTTTTATTCATATAACTGGACCTAAGGTGCAGGTTACTGGGAATGATATCAATCGGTGTAAAAGTAAACGAAAATATAGTTGAGTGATGAGGATCAACCAGATCACAGTGGTGAGTAATGGAATAAAATTCGTCAATGTTGGCTAAATAGTAATCCTGAATATCAGGTTATTACAAGATTAAGCCTCAATTAGCCTTCCCAATTAGAAAAAACCGAAGTATGCCAATGTAGACAACAGGCGGAGTACAGTGCCCCCAAGAGTCGGCTAGCACGTACCCAGTATGGAAAAGCGTTATCATTTCGGACAAATGCCAGTACTGCTGCAGTACAGACAAACTTTTTTCACAACTAAACAAAATTTTTCACAAACTAAACTTCAGTAAAATTGAATTTGTTCTTCATTAATCTCTTTGGCATGGAAAAACAAAGAAATTCATGTGCTTATGAATCAAATTACTGCTTCTAGAACGATTCTATGAGCGAATAATACGTGGGGTAAATATTTACCCTGGTTTGTAGTTCTAGGGTGAATGGACTATTGTGATTCATTTGTTCCATGTAGATGTCTTTCTTCGAACGTAATTGAGAGTTTTCTGGTTTTAGAAAGAAACGATATCTGCGATGAAGAATCAATCACTTCATAATTAAGGACATTTCACAGATCCTAGAATCACTCGAAGACAATTTAGTTAGAGAGACGTAGGAAGTTCAAAATCTACAAAAGGTTCTCGAGAGATAGAATCTCATAGAGATACAAATATGCAAAAAAATGGAAGAATAAGTGTAAATTCAACTGTTTTGAAAAGTGTAATCCACATTATGAGATTACACGATACATTCCCATTTTTGGGCACCTGAAGGATCGGGAAGAGAAATGTAACGTACGTATCATTACGGGTTTTTCGTACAAAGGTGCGAGTCAAACTGTATATTACGAAGACTCTTAACTCATCAATCGTTCGAGAGAAAAACAAATGTCAGCAAAAGGAAATCAACGACAGAAAAGGTGATACTTAATTATAAGTTACGAGGCTTGAGCGCAAATGAGAGGGAAGTACAAAGAGAGAGAAAAGTCGAGCTTCTGTGAAATCAGATGGACGGTTATTTAATCGCCAAATGGTTCATAAATTACATCGAGTCAATTCAACGTAGAAATTTTTGGTGATTAAAATAAAGATCGATGATTATGAAAAAAATTGATTCAAATGTTGTTTTGAAATGAACGATGTATAATTTGCACTAGTGATTTCACTCATCAATTGTTTCATGCTCTCTCGCTTTTTCTCCCTATCTCAGTATGGTACACAATAAACAAGCACTGGAAGGATTATAAGAAGAGTTTTGAAAGGTCACAACACTTTCAAACGTTTAGCAGATATTTCATGTTCCAAAGATGTTTTCCGAATCTCACTCATTACGCCTCGTGTTTCTGCGGAATGACTTTCTGAAATTCTTGTTGTTGTTCTTCCTTCAATGCGATTTTAGAATAGTTTAAGAAATTATTGCTGCTGTGTCGTTAGGAAAATTACCCCATAATCTGAACAATTGCATTCACCGTGTTCGAGGTGGTATTCGCTACAGGTGTATTTCATGAATCAGGAATACAGTGCTATTCAGTGATATTCAACTCTTCGTATTTTGAGATTGTGAACAAGTGAAATATCTATAACCAACGACCACGTGTTATCTTGGATTTTTTGCCGTACAAGTAAATTGAGAGTACAATGAAACTTATGCAAGATTTTTGTCATCATTTTTTCTCGACAAATCTGAAGCACCAAGGAGAAGTTATTCAGGAGCTTCAGAAAGGTATTTAATCGACAAACACCCGCTGAGTGATAACTTCATCGTTTTTTTTTTTTTAAGATTTTATCCATCTCCTGGTAGAAACGTTTCTAGCACCTGTTGCTTCGCTGTCTGAGAAGAACGAACGTGATAGTCGAAAACTTATCGAATATCATTCATATTTTAATTTGATTTCAAAAAGTATTACCATTTATGTTAAGAATCTCTGAAGACAAGTCTAAAAATGAATGGATATTCATTGAGGGTGCAGGTTTCATTAGTCACGTACCTGTTGACGACTTGAAGAATCGAGGTTAAAATACTCGATACGAGCTTCAAAGAACCTCTCGCGCAATCATACGATCATGTGCGTGTATAGTTTATATACACTTTCAAAGAAACAAACAAGAAGACTCACTCTCTCGGTCTTTTCTCGGGGTCTTTCCCGTGTGAGTCTTGTGCAAGAACGAACCGATGGATTTACACTTGGCATGTACTTGTCACGGACACAGATTCGTAATGTACTTACACCAAAAGAAGAAAAAAGAACAGAAACACTTTCTCGTCCCGTACTCTTTGCGGTTGAATATTTATACGCGAACCTTTTTTTTTCTTTTCGTTCCTCTTTCGATTGTTTCAAAGAACAACGCGTTCGCACCGCGGTATTGGAATTGCTAATTACGATGATGCGATGATCGTTCAATCATTGACCTACATTCTTTCACAGACTTCATCTTCTTTTATAGATTCATTTCGAGACGTTCTCGAATCGAATGATCGATGAAATCAATTGTATCTCATAAAATATCTTCGTGAGATTCTAACACCAAGTTACATGTCTATGGATTTACATCCAGAGGAGAAATAGTGTGATTGCTCTCATAGTGATGAGATGAATTCCTTTTGGAGCAAATTTAATGTACAACAAAACTAACTAATTAATTGTCTGTTCAGACAAATCAAAACAGATTGAATTGAAATGAATGATATTATTCATATTGACCCTTTGAGTCATGGAGACGTTATATAGATTGTCCATTAAAATGTTTATCAATGAGATGGATAAAGCTGAATGAAATATCATCATAGTCACTCACGATTTGCACATTTTTGTGGTATCGGCAGAGATAAAAATCTCCCTGGTCGATTACTGTGTGGTCGTACTTCATTGATTGCAGGTTCAGCGCTGACGATCGCCGCCAATACCACCACTAACACCAGTGGCGCCAGCATCATCTGTAAAACAAAAACGATACTTTTTGTAATGAATTGTCACTTGGTTGATTTCATTATCAAAATCAAATAATAGGCTCTGAGTTGAAATCCAGATTTTCAGTTCACATTTCATTGCAATGAAATTTTCACTTCCGAAGAGTCTTTTGGATTTAGAGAACAATTTTTAGCCTTCATGAGATTTCAACCTGATAACCAGCAATCCTTGTGGATGGATTTTGCATGGTTTAGATTCAAACCTATCATAAACCATTCGTAGTGAATCAAACTCTCCTATAAATATTTTTAGGTTCCGCCAATGGTGACAATAGAATATAGCTTGGCGCAATGTTGACAGACAAGGCTGGGCAATGTTGATTAACAACAGATATAATATTGCACCGATATCGGTGTTCAACGAATTTCGGTTGTCAGCCTACCATTAATTCACAATTCCACCAGGCTTGGCGCTTGCTAAGCTCATCCTTCGTCCAACATTGACCGAACGATAGATTCTATTGAAAGTGAGGATCATTTGAAACATGCTCGAATATTGCCACAAACTTTGGTCCAGTCTGGATGAAAATTAGTTTTCAATGTAGCGCCATTCATTGGTAATGGCATGGCTCAATATTGGCATGCTCCTTAATTTTAACTTGCTAACTAAGTTATCGATCGAGTGTTTCTCGCGAGTAGTGACTGAGAGGACAGTCAATCATTCTTTGTTACAGGTTACATCAGAGTGCTCCTACTACTGATCCATCCCACGTAGAAATTGACGGATGGCCCAGTACCGGCTCAATACAGGCTGCCAGGGTGCAACCGTTGGCGGCCGGTGTCGGTCGGACTACGGAATGATAACGCCAAATAACTCTAACCCGGTACCGGTTACCAACATCAATTCAGTACTGGAAATCAGTGTAGTTCCGACATTGAGAACTAATACTACCAGTATTGATCGGTATTCAAGTACCAACGACTGTTACTCAACCGTTATTTGCGCTGTTGTAACTTTGGAAGGTTTTGAATGCATTATCAAAATTTCTGCACTAGGGGGAATTTAGAGTGAAACGGTTGCAAACTAGCAGCCTGTATCAAGCCGGTATTGGACCATTTGTCAATTTCTACGTGCACTGAACAAAAGGCTGGTGACAGTTATCAAATGATGTTTTTGAATATGACCAATCAAATATTCGATAACATTAATCGAATATTCAATAATGTTTATAAATGATGTTTATAATTATCGAATATTTGATAGATATTATTGATATTTAATTAATGTTATCGAATATTTGATTGGTCATATTCAAGAATATCATTTGATAACTGTGACCTGCCTTTTTTTCAGTGTGGCCAATCAAGTCTTCTCTCAAAGTATAAGAGATATTTATTCACATTGGTTCGGTGCCGAATCAACGTTGGAGGCCAACGCTTGCGTATTAAAATTGTGCCGTTGTTAATCCAACATTGGTGGAAAAGTGGTCAATAACGGTTGGTTCAAATATCGAACCCGTACCGATACGAACTTAAAATAAAGTCTGTTAAGTACCGATCCGCAATCGGCAGACAACCATTGGTGGCCCATACCTTTGCAGTACCGATCCGTTCGTCACCATCGGCTCAGTACCGGAATTTCTACGTGGGATATTGTGTATTATTCTCATGGCAAACATTAGCGACAAGAAACACCGAGTTGTTTACAGATAAATGAGGAAAACACAATAATATCCCAAATACCATATATTGGAAATTGTGAAATGCGCATATTTTTTACAGTTTTATCATTGGCGCAACATGTTATCATTTCAGTGTTGCGCCATGCTTGGGTGCCAAGCCTCGGCCATACTTTATCTACATTGCGCCATGCTAGCACCAATTGTAAATTTCTGTATGGGATTGTACGTTCAATGAACAAATTATTGAAAACATGGTATCGAACTATCTATGTGTAGGATTTATATACAGCTTTTATATAATTCGCATTGTAATTCATATCATGTGTTTCGTATGTACAGACAGCGCCTTCTTTCAAACAAACGTTTCTCTACAATTCTGATAATTTATTCCTTGGAGTAAGGAAAGAGGAACATTGTGAATTCAAAATGAAATCAGTAAAATAATTTCCAACTCTTCTTGAGAATTTTTTCATCAGATGTTCCGAAGAATTCGATCTCTCAACAGAGTTTGAGATTTTGAAAAATAAATCAGAAAAACTGAATCGAATTCCCATTCAACATAATAGAAGTGTGAACCACCCCCTCGGTGTTTCAACTTCGAAGAATCCGTCTATAAATAAATATAGTGAAATTTATAGACCTTGAAAAACGATATAATTTATTTTACATATGGTTTCTTTCCGAATTCACAATTGGAAATCATGAACTGAATTTCAAATATATTCAAGATAGTTGCACAACCAGTTCTATTATGTATGCACGCACTTTCTTTCAATCGGTTAAAATTTCTCTCACCAAAGGGGAGAAGGCGGCCGCAGCATGACGAGATAATTAATCTCATTCCTTTGAAATATCATTATAATCATAAATTGGAGGTCGCGTGTGAACTAAACGTGATATATAATGTATCGGGTTCCCCTCTCTCCAATGTCGAGAACGGAAACGAAAAGAAAAATGAAATGTTGTGAACAGAGATTGATTTTCTTAATGGGATTCAATACCCTTTGGGAAAACTTCGGTCCCTATCTTGAACTAAACTTCCCACGTTTTCTCAACAAAACAAAGTTGAAAGATTTTGTAACGTCGCTTATGAGAATTCAAAACAATTTATCAGAATATTTTATTTCTCAAGGGAGATTAAAAATGGATAGAGTTATTTCTTTGAATAATTGATGAATTTTATGGATTTTATACGGACAGAATATTCTTTATATCGATTTCGTTCGTAGTGGTAGTGTGGGTCAAGAAAGTATCTCTTCGCGTGAAATCTCGGGTTTAGAATTTAACGTATGACTTTATACAATTTATGTATGAAATATTATAAAAATTGTATTGAAATTTGATGCGGAATACTCATGGAATGTTAATGGAAAATTATTTGAATCATCATTTTCCGTGGCTAGAAATCATTCTCAGCATTCTTCGGTGGTTATCTTAACAAATTTATAGAATTTACAACAACATTTGAGATATAGTTAATTTCTGGGTGAAAAATTCAATCCATATCTCGATAAATCACCTAACGAGATAGAAATATTCTTCTCGCCAAGGTAAAAATGCTATGAAGATCTCGTGTTCAAGATAACCGAGATGAACTTTTTGTAGTCAATTTATACCCTTGGATTAGTTCAAATCAAATTCATGCATAATTAATGAGGAAATATTGATAATTTATACAAAATCACCTCTACAACGATTGAACACAATTCAAACTTGAACAATATCAAAAGTTTCTACCTGCGTATCGTATTCCGATGTTTGTTTTAATGAAGTTGTTTTACACTTTTTCATTTGAAAAATTTGTTTTTTCGTCTCGATAGAGAAAAAAAAACGTGATACATAATGTGAATTATTGATCATGAATGTATAATTTTTATAAAGTGTAACAAACTTATTCTTTGATTTATCAATTTATATTCGACTTCCTGGTTGCGATGTTTATGCCTTGAACTATTTTTTTTTCATGGCAATTTTTGATCATTCATCATCATTATGTAAATTAATTCTTTTCTTTATTTCTTACTCCAACTTCAAAGCACTTTGCCTGTGAAAATGAGTCAAATAACAAAGAAAAAAAACAGAGCAAAAATATGATTTGTTACTTTCATACAGTTGTTTATCGTTCAGAATTTGTGCTTCCCACTTTTCCTTTCCTTCTGAAAATTATTGTTTGTTCAAAAAAGAAAATCAACATATTCCTGAATGCTTTATTAGTTTCGACCAAAAATAATGAAAAATTAATAGTTGCATTCTCTGAAAGCTGCTTGAAATCGACAGTTCATGTTTTTGCACCAAGGTAAAGAAAGGTTTTAGGGATGAAAAAGTTCAGGAAAAGTTTGAACAGCATGAATCTGAGTGTTTCATTCCAATCACAAGAGTGGTAATTTAATTTTTTCAGATTCTCCATCCCATTTGATTTTCTCAGAAGAGTAAAAACAATAGTTCAGGTATGGAGGGGTTAATAACTCCCCGTTCAACCGCTGATATTCACATTTTTCGTTTAAATACTGTGAAGGTATGTCCCAAAGAATATGATACGCTGAGAAAGAAGGTTTAGTTGAGTATTAGATAGCTAGGAAATTCAGTCACTCTAAATAAAAATTTAGTTGGACCAAATGAATTTTATTCGTCACAGCTAAATATATTGTTGTTCATCTGGAATCAATCATTTTATCCATATTCTAGACAACTAGACTTTTATCCACGCCAGCTGAAATCTAGCTGGGACAACTGAATTTTAGTTGCCGCAGCTAGGTACTTTTCTCTCAGTGCAATCTATCAATTTAATGCACGCGCTTCAGAGAACAATTATCTTCCACTGAAACCTGAAAGAAAGCGCTTATATGACGCAACAATTAGAAATTTCACGTTGGAACTTCTCATAAGTTTAAGAAAATCCATTGAAAATCCATAACGAATTCTTTAAATCCTAGTTGAATTCTTGGCGAACTGGGGTACTGTATGGATTACGATTAGATTGAGACTGGCAACCAATGACACCTTTCAACCCGCTCAAACGTCTGATGAAATATTTCTACTATAATTATAGTACTCTATCACCAGCTTTTAATCGCTAATTTCAGTTTTATGATTTTTATTTGGTGTCTTTCGAATTTTTCCAAGTTTTTTGAATATAGACCAATACTTTTTGTTTGTATTCACATATTCAGACAAAAAATCTAGGTCAATCAGATTCACGTACAGAAAGTTTAATAAACGAATGAATAATTTTTTAATGACAATTGTTTCTCTGTTGCTATTTTATGAGACTTTACAAACTATGAAGATGAGTTGGGACAAAGTAAAATCCCGGCCAGAAATGATTCGTGGCATTCCCTACACTGTTAGAAATTTCTGATTGAATTTGCGATTATATGTAATGGAAGCAAAAGTTATTAACGTAAGTGAAAAATTGATTGAAATTTCAATTAGATCTGAATTAAATTTCAATATCAATGTATGATATGATACAGCAAAAATTGGAAATTCAGTTACCAAGAATTGGGAATTTCATTTACAATGTACTTGGAAAATATATTGAATTTAAAGACATTTCTAACAGTGTAGCGTTTTTCAGAATTCGACTGGCTCCTGATGAGACATAAACAGGTCTCATCAGACCCTAATAAGGAAATAGCATATCCTTTCGTTTACTGAAACATTATTCCTTTTAAAAACCATCAAATGATAGCGATGATAACTTCAAATATAAATAAAATTCCATAAGTAGTAATTTTTTGAGTGAAATTTTATGTTTAATAATTCCCAAATGATCCTCATCGAGCAAAAAAAATTGTAATTTCAAAGCATGTTTCGAAGCAACCATTCCTAACGCATCTGAATCGTTGATCAATCTTGTTCGTAACAAATGCAATGTAATCAAAGTTGATGACAAAAAATAATCAACTAAATATAATTTACGAATCTCTTCCTTTCGTTGCAATTCATTCCATATTGACTCACTTTCGATTTTAATATAAACAAATTACGTATCCGTCTGTTCGTATAATTAATAATATTAATAGAATAAATGAAATTTCAAACTTCCGCCGAGGAGCACAGGATATAATTTTGTTTCTAATGAAACTTAATTACTCTAATCCGAAGAAAAAATCATGAGACTTTCTATCGAACGTTTTCACACTAAATATGCAATCTCATAAGATCGTATTCTCATAGAATCCAAATATTTCCGATCGAGCGCGGTTCACTTACCTCACCGAACGAACAACAATAAACCAATCAACGAACTTTTTGTTTGTTGTTTCAAACACGCAAAAAACAAATGATTCTCACCTTTATTTGTCACTAATGTAATTTGAAATGTGTTTTATGTTTGATTTTGGATTATTTAAGATTGAAACGAGGATGTTGTTGAGTATTGAAATAACGTGATCACTGATACAATATGAAGAGACTGGTACCTTCACCGTCATTTATATAGAAATGTTCCCCACCATGAGTGGTCACAGGGAATGCTCATCATCCCAGCCCCACAAGGTACAAGGATCCATCATCTCATCATCATAATCATCTTCAGCATCGATATCTTTGATTCTTTGGATCCGACCTTATGCCTAATTATTCCAGTCTCTAATCGGTGGGGGCTCGTTATTTCGAGGCATCTTCGTACTTCATCGAGCAGAGGATGTCCTCTCACATCAAATACTAATACAAAACAATTCGATCAAATATTATGCTAAAGTCACTGTTGTTATTCTCGATTCGATTCGTCATTTTTGCGTAAAAGGATCTCCGAATGATAAACAAGAATGACACTATTAGAATCCTTCTGTACCTGAATAATCTTACCTCATCTACCTCCACTTCGATCCAAATTCCTCCTTGAATAGAAACAAATATGCGAACAGTCGATACAGAAAACAAATTTTATATATTTTATCATCTTATTACGCAAAATTGTATTACATAATTTGATTCCAATGTCGCTAAAAAAAAAAAGAAGAAGAGAAGGCTCGAGACTGAGAAACATTCGATGTTTCTAAGCACGATGGTGGATATTCTCAAACCCGTGGCTCTGTATCATCGTTAAATATTTATGGTACTTTGTTTTGTATTATGCTAGTTAACGCTATTAGCGATAACATGCGTGTACGTATCTTTTATTTGACGAACAAAAGATACTTTCCTTCTTTTGTTTAGCGCAAAAATATCACGAATTCAATACAATCGAGCGTTCGCATTTATTTGGTTTGAAACAAAAAAACCCGACATTCTCATCGGTTATCTGGAGATGAGACAGACTCATGAGAAATGTATATTTTACTTCCTTGGAATACTTCATTAAACATTTATTACGTTTTCGCTAGTTCTTGTATAGGTTTAACAAATTTCTAAAGAACAAAATTAACGAACACGAAACAAATTTGCTTACGCAATGTACACGGTTTGTTGAAATCATCTTAAAAGGAAATTCAATGTATTGTGTATTTTTATTATACTAGATCTTTCTTTTTTTACAAAAAACAATATTTTACGAATATAAAACGCCAACGTTGCGGCAAAAATTCCAGAATTATCGAATTATTAATTTTCCTGCGGAAATCCGCCGTTTTCCAACCCAGCCAGGAGAGTCAAGCTGAAGTCTATGGCACACGGTGCTTTTGAGTTATTTGGATTTGAAAGAAAATAAAAAAAAAACTCATATCTCAAAAATTAAGACTCAAAACAATTTGTTCAAACAGGGAAATATTGTATTTAAGGTGCAAAGTGCGCTGTAAACAACGTGGGGAGTTTTTCTTTATAACATTGGCGAATTTTGTCCCCTCATCGTGGGGAAATTGTTTTTTCATGAAAGAATGAGGGATTTTTGCAACCCTTTGAGGAAGTATTTTGTTTTCTGTAAATGAAGAAGAAGGAGTTCACCAAATCGTGGTGAAGAATTCCCCATCAACACGGAAGAAAAAAATACTGAAGCCAACTTCGTCAGCGTTCGGGTACGGCGAATTTCGCCGCAGAATTGAAACTACTGAATAACGATTGAAGATTTCAATCGACATTCCTTATGGATTTGAGGAAAATTTGGTGTTTTCTCAGTATATGCAGGAACTTTGCTGCCATCATTCTTCAGGGGAAAATTCCATGATTATTTTTTATAGTGAACATTACTCCAGTATGAAATTTTCGGCTATAAAATAATCCATTGTTGCTAGAATGAATGCGTATGTATATGGTATACCTTCTGGAGTGGAAATCACTCTGGTACAAGGCTTAGGAAACCCTTGTAATAGCCTAGAGAATGACTGCAATGCACTGTAAAAAATAATTATGGAATTTTCCTCCAAAAAATGGTGACAACAAAGTTCCTCCATAGATGGGGAATTCTTCATTATAACTTGGTGGACTTTTCCTTCATTTGTAAAGGATTCAACACCCAAAAAACAAAATAGTCCCTCAAAGTGGTAGAAAATCCCTCGTTTTTTTCATGATAAAAACAATTCCCCCGCAATTAGGGGCCGAAATCCACCAACAATGTGAAGAAAAACCCTCCACATATTTACAGCGTAGAATGGTTTCGCAACGAATTGTGTCGTTCACCAACACAATTGAAGGTTAGGGTACCAGGTTCCAGTAATCAAATTCCATCATATACCCACACAGCGCAATGTGCTACACAAAAAGGAATAATTCGCTGTGGTAGTTGGGAATTAGCTATTTCACGTATTTGATTAGCCAAAAATATTGCTGCAACAGCTAAAGTTTAGCTAATATAACGATACCTTTTGTTGCCCTAGCTGAAAAACAGCTACCATACTCAAGTCTTGGATATTTATGCCCAAATAGCACACAATGTTTCAGTAATGTCTCGAAATATTGCTGGAATGTTTCGAATGTTTCGGTTATGTTCTAGTGATATTTCGAGACATTACTGAGACAATGAATCCATAATATATCTACGATAGAATTTTAATTGGTTCCTATTGTAAGAACATTCTATACGTGTAAAGTAGTTTAAAATGAATTATACTTGTAAATCAATTAGTGAAATTGACTGCTGAGTCAGTGACATTCATTGTTGAGACCGCAATATTCTACTGATTCGAGTTGAGGTAACAATAATTTTCCTTGTTGCATGGTAAAATGTGGACAAAAGCACATAATGAAAGGAAGTAAATTCTTGAATTTTATTTAAAATCTATATACTGCATGTCATCACTGCTTCCATTGAATTTGGTTTACTTGTAGTTTTTTCGGCCTATGAAGTCTGACAATAAAAATTTAGCTTAATTTTATTACAAGGAATGGTAATTCCTGGTGGAAAACTTTCACTGAAATTTTCATAGTTTCTCAGAGAGTTTCAGTGATTTTCAAAAGAATTCGGAGTTTCTGACACGGAGGAGAAAATATAATAATGGTTATCAGACAAAGTATAGTAATCGAAGGATATAATTTATTATGACGTGAAATACTATACATCTATCAGTGTTTAGCAGAAATATAGTAACTGTTACGAGAGTTATGATGAATCGTCGTATATCGACTGTTATTTGTCGTCGTAATGAATCATATCTTTCGTTTACTATATTTGTTTGAAAATGGTTATCATATGTTTTTTTCCGCGTGGAGATATTCATAAATATTCAAAAAAATTTTCAGTGGAAAAGCATGCCCGATAATTCAGAGTTTTTCAGAATTTTTCAGAGATCTTCAGAGTTGTTCAAGGTTTTCCAGATTCAGAAAAAATTTTCATAGATTTTCTGAGTTTTTCAGATGCTTTTAGGTTTATTACACGAGATGATGAAATATGATTTCAAATATGTAAACTTCATGTATTTTCTTCTTGTATCTGCTAGTTCTCATTATTCACGTGCCAGATACCTGAAGAATTGCAGATTTTTAATCGAAGTATCTGATCATTCTCCAGTGAATGATTAATGCAAAACTGCAAGCATGTAACACTAATAACCATAGTTTCCAAGCTTATACAATCAATTACGATTTCTCTAATAATTTTATACAAAAATTTCTTTCCATGCTTTTGTGCTTTACTTCTGCCTTCAACTTCTGTACTTATTTGCACATATAATATGACATTATCCGAGAATGACAAATAAAACAAAAAAGAACACGATAGTTCAATGATTTGTTTGATTATAACCTTGAAAATCGTGGCTCTTTAACTTTCACTGCAGTTCGAAGTGGTTGTTGGGAGAATAGATCAGTCAATGTCATCTCCCGTAGAGCATCTTTTTCCACCACAGGTCATGCACTTTTATGGAATAGAATTTTTTTTCCAATCAACAAGGCGTATTGAGTTGACACATAGTAGCGACACTCGTTGCAATTAACGAGACACATTATATTAAATTAAGCAGAAAGTATTGAGATCCGTTCCGTCATCATAATTCACGGTTCATTCTCACATAAAGATTCTCCAGTCTTATTTGAACATGGGCTAATTGGCCAAATAAAATTCCATTATCTTTGATATTTCTCAGCAAGAGACGAGAAACATCGTCCTCAGTATCAAAACATATTGAAACACTTGAATAATTCATAATTATAATTTATTAGTCATAATGGAAATATATCGACATAATCCTCCTGTAAAATTACATTAATTTATTGTTAACATTATGCATATTCCTATTTGCAATTATTCGTGGCATTTTCGCATGTTCCAGGGCCGTTTCATTGTACTTTTTTTGTGTTTTCTATTAACACAAACAAAAAATTCGAAATCTCGTGGCTTAATTTTGTCGCGTCTTCTTGTGGTCAAGGAAATATATAAAAATCATAATCGATATTTATGGTTTTTTTTTATCGGTACTTTTGAGAGAACGATATTTGAACCGACATGAAATATGATATAAAATATTACGTCGGTATATCTTTGTTTTGAAGGAACTATTTTTGTATTTTGATATCTTTAAAGCAATTTCCTGGTCACAGAATTTTGTAGAAAAATATATGAGGATCTCAGAGAAAATTCAGTGGAGTGATTTTTTAAGTTCAGAACGAAATTTCAAGACAAATTCTTCCATGGCCATAAAAGCTATACTCGCATGGTGAAGAATTTGTGGTTACACAGTAAAAAATTTTGTGTATTTTTAAAACACTTGCATGTTCCAAACGGTCCACATAAATTTGGTGTTAAGTATTGGCACAAAGAATGTGTAAAATTAACACACTAGTGTTAAGTTTACATTGAAAATCCGCCAGTTTTGATTTTCAACACGGATTTTGAATTGAAAAGAAAGCAACTTGGTTTCAGCAACCATCCTTCCGTGGTTGAGGATTTATGGTTGCAGTGACCTGAAATCTGGTTATGATAACCAGTAAAACGAGACAAAATCACGTGAATCTGGTTGTGGCAACTAGATGGAATGGTTAGAGCAAAAAATAACTATGTCACCCGGTTGTACGATCCAAATTTTTCTCTAATTGTGAGTGGGCCGAAAAATTTTATGGCCAGCCTCATGTTCAATATGGACTCGATCGGGAAGTGATAGGGCTCAACTCATTTTAGCACACCTGATCTGGTCCTGGTTAGAGCATGATTTGGCACGCCTGATGAGGGTTAATCAGATCTGATCCTAGTAGGCTTATAATTTGGCATGCTCGTTATAGAATTTTTACTCAGGATGGTTATGGGAATCAAATTTTTTTCTCAGCACAGAATAATTTAAATTTGAATACATTATACAAAATATGACGAGGTTTTCTTTACGTCAATAGTGAATTTCCACCCCTGATCGTGGGAGAATTGTTTTTTCATTGAAAATAAGAGACTTTCCTCCTATTCTGAAGAACTAGTTTATCAAATGGAGAAAAACTTCATAGACTCATGTTTATGAGTTTCTTATCCATCAACCATTGCCACCACTGGCACTATTTTTCGGGGGAATATTCCACAATTATGTTTCACCTTGTAAATATACAAAGGTTTCATTTTGTAAGAATTTACAAAATATCAACAGTATCTGTATTGATATTTAATATTTCCAAATATTTTATCATATTTAGATGCACAGAAAAAAGAAAATCGAGAAATTTACCTTGTAGGATGACAATACGTTCGAATCTTTAAATGGAAATTTTTACAAAACGTGTTGTCGAATAATTCACATCATAAGAGAAAAATCTTCATTTTCTTTTTTCCGTGTTGGCCATTTTTATCAGCCGATTGTTGTGATTTTTTCATTCAACTTGGGTGCAATCGATTAGGCTACTTGAATATTCAGTCAGATCATTGTATCAGGAGTTAGATCGATCGTCTGTTGGTTTCAGCTTCCCCTAATTAAGAAATCCTATTAATTCCAATTCATTCTTATTGAACGTACAGGTTCCGATTCAAGTTCGATAGGCGTCAATCGGTTTCAATTCGAATTCCGCTGGAATTTATTCAGAATTAATAGGATTTTTCAATCAGGATCATCCAGAATCACGTAATTTACGTAAATCTATGTACTCTAATTCCTCATATAAAAATTTTTTGCTTGCGCCAACGGTGGCAATGGAATATAACTTGGTGCAAAGATGTTTGCTCAATATTGACGATTGTTTTAAAGTCAATTTTGATCGAAACATGACAAAATGCAGTACCATTATTTGTAATTATTAAATCGGGTTTCGTTGACCTGCGATTGTCTCAGCATCCATTTAGACCTGGAGCAAGCTATCGCCAATCCTCAATCCAATATAGACTGGATAAAATAGATTGATGTTACGCCAAATATTTACCATAACTCAAACTTGATCGACTATTTTATCAATGCTGTTTCTACATTGAAGAAAAGGAGTTGTATCATCTTACACAGATAAAAGGGTTTCTGTCAGGTTGAGAAATTGCTATTTGGATAGGTGGGAGAAAATATTTCCTTAAAGAAAACGAATATTTTCTTGGTATAAATGAATGTATACTTTGGAATGATGAGGAAATAACAATGTGTTTAGATGTCAGACATCCCAATAAACACGAAGACATCCTTCGAAGACGTTCAGGACATTCATTGGACATCGTCTGACGTCCTGTACTATCAGAAATCGCCTCATTTCGGGGTATGTTTTGCCGCCCTAGAACCATTGGTCAGTTTTTATTTGGGTCGCTTGAACTTATGTGGATTTTAATATCTCCGTCATCATCATCATCATTTTATCCAAACATAACCCTAGTGGAAATTTTGAACGGGGAAAATACGAGGGTTTGTTAAGGCATGCCTGGTTTCCTATCAGGTCCTCATCAGGTTTCATTACCATTTTCCCTTTAGCCCTCGATTTTATGAAAATTTTATCCGAACCCTATTGTACCCTTGCGTTACAACCCTATTTGAATCCTATTAGGGAAATCAGGTAAAGCTCTTGTAAGGGCCTCATAAGATTTTCCTTATTCACGGTTTCCGGGATTCTAACCTGATCAGGACCTTATTAAAAATGATAAGAGAAATCATGAATTATTTTTCTCTGGAATTTCTCTATACATCATCAATCGAACGAAATACCACGAAATAAAATCGGGAAATGAAATTCTGAATTAGTGCATCAGATTTTCATAATGAAACGTGGAACGTTGCAATTCATTGAAGATTATATTGAATAATGAATCAATCCTATAAATAAGGAGTTCAGAATTGATTTGAATTACTTGTGAGTTTATCGAACTGTGGTGAGTTTTCTCATGTGAGATCCATAATAGTACATTGTACTTATACAGACGCATTGCAGACGTACGTTATCCACGTGCTGATGTAACGTCTATCATTTCGTAGTCTAGTTGAGTTCTTGAACACCTGTTACGTCCAGCCATGATAGCCATGATCATACGCGTAACTGCAAACCATACACGCACTTGAATGCATGATGTACATTTGTGTTGCGTATATACACTGCAAAAAATATTTGTCAATTTCCAAGAAGAAAAGTATGGGTGAAAAACTTATGGGGATTTGTAGATTTCCAGATTATTTGAAAATGCACAAAGTTTCAGGGAATTGTATACAATTTTCATGACTTCCGAAAAAATGTTTGTTAAATGACAAAAATTGTTTGAGATTTTACCCTGGTTGGGAGGATCGATTCTTTTTTAAAGAATTTTTCATACCATTTGGTTCGAAATTATATAAAATTCAATAAAAACTTGATAAATTTTTTATAGAAAAGAATTGATTCTTTTAAGATCGGCCATAACTATCACGGAGTCTCTAGTACTATATAATATCAATAGAAATCTATTCCCTTGTCCTTGTAGAGCACTTTGTGTTAGACGTTGTCAAAATTGGAATGAAGATTTATTTAATTGCATAGTCATGGAGTAAACTTTGAAAAGCCAACTCGATTACAATACAGGTCCATAATTGACCTATTCACTCTAAATCCGAAGAAACTTTGTTAGAAGAAGTTCATCCTGAATGGTATTGTTTAAACACCTCACAATGTTATTTTGACATTGAATGACACGACATTGTATCATCACGCAATGGGTGGTGAATCGTCCTTGTCGTGCTATTCAACTTCAAGGTAGCATGGCTGTTTCGGCGAAACCCGACTACGCTAGTACTGAACCAGAGTTGCAGATTACATTCTGGAGTACATGAAAATCCGATGTTCCAATAGTTTCGGTAGAACACTGCTCCATCACGGAATTGGTGGTCGATCTGAGTTGGAATCAACTGCTGTGGTGTGATAAGACTGTCCCATCACAGAACCAGACTCCATAACAATGTAAAATATAGTCAAAACATAGTACTGTGCCAGTATCGATAGAACTTCGTTTGACTGCGGAATCGGTGGTAGATCGTATAGTACTTCAATGGAATTCTCACAATCAATGACAATTCGAGTCATCCGTTGTTAATTCTGAGATTGGCTGATGTGATAGAAACTCGGTTTCCCATCCGCAGGACCCGGTTCTGATAATATAAGTAAGATTCCGAAACTGTCATTTGATCATATCAATTTGTTTTTAATAGCTGAAATTTGATAAACGGGTAACTTCGGTTACCGGTATTATGCCCGTATTGGGTCGGAATGGAATTTCCATCTAGAATTTCATCATATTGATTTCCCATTGCTCATTCAGTTCTGGAAAAACAACTGGTCCTTTTGAAATGCCAATGCCGGCAATTCAACTGGCTCTCTAATGGTAAGTTCGAAACGCCAATATTACCAAATTTGAAAAGCTACTATTGTCAAGTTTGAAATTCTGATGATGGGCTTTATTTAACCCTAGAACTTTATACATATCTTTTTACCCCTCATACTCTATACATGGGTTCACAGGACCCAGCTGACAAAGTGTGCTGCAATTCTTGACGATAATGGTTAATTCCTTTCAATGCGGTTAAAATCGGAACACCAAACTGTAAACTATTTCCTCAGATTAATGAAAGTAGAATTCAATCGCACGAAAGTTTTTCTCCACCCATGTTTGTGGTAACAACAAACCCGCGCAGAGAAAACGCTCTGGGTCCACTAGACCCATGTATACAGTTCTAGGGTTGAGGCACTATCATCATTTTGTCCATTTTTCTAAACCAGTGGAACGACCGACGGTTTCAAAAACGCGAGTACTGGCAACTGCGGCAATATAACTGCGTGCGCCAGTAGCGGGCCATTTGGCAATTTTCATATGAGTGGCTGATGAATGATACGCTAAGAGCAAAAGTGGCAACTTACAATCCAATTTTGTATTGATGCGCTGGTTCGTTTTTGCTCGAGCTCTCTCAGTGTTTCATTTTTGCCCGGAGATTTCTGTGGTTGCTCTTTTGCTCGGAACTTTTGACGTTACATTCTTGCTCTCAACAGTTCTTGTCCTGCTTTCGCTCGACAACAATTTGGGTGCCACCTTTTGCTCTTAGCGTATCAAATATCTCACATCCGTTGCTGTAAAATCAACTGAAATTATATTAACTCGAACTGCACTGTAAACAAAATCTCTTCTGGAAATTCAGAAAATGTGACTGATTTTTTACAGCCACTTTCTTCTGAATTTCCAGTAGGAATTTTTTTACAGTGTGCATTTTGATAAAGGTTGGCGATATTTTGTATCTTTAACAGGTGAACTGAACAACTTTTCCTGCTCCGTGTTAATTAAATTTTCCAAATAATGCAATAACAGTTAATTCACCTAGTCGACTTTTTGATAATTCTCCATCAGGATAGGTATTTAATATTTTTTACTGATATAACAATCGTTGAATGTTCACGAATCATTATAAATTCCATCATTTCCTTATCAAAAAACCTAGATCATTGAAAACTAATTTAAAATATGTGATTCCTGGTTTATTCACCATTGCTCTGCATACGATTAAACCAGGAAAGCAAATAAATTAAACAATTTATCCTTGTGGCGCGTCTTTTCGAATAGATCGATGATCGATGGGGAACCGGTTTTTCGTTCGATAGATTGATATTATCCATCTGACTGCATCCATTAGAAGCCCTCACAAAACCCTTACCGCTCAAGAACTCAATTTCACTCCCTGAACGAAGGGGGGATATGTTTTTTAATTATGAGAAAAAATATTATGTAAGGATTGAAGAATCCATTAATATGTATTGCTTTCAAATCCACGCCCACTTGAAAAGTTTATTAGTACATCCATTTGTGATCTTTTGTATATAGGAAAAAGATATGATATTCGAATCGAATACAATAACCATATTCGCTTCTTCTTTCTTCTCTTTTTTTCCTACTTCGGGTATCGATGTCATGAAGAGAAGAAAAAAACACAAAGGAAAAGAACCTGAGAACAATTGAGTGGTCTCAACAATTCAAATAAGATTGTACAGATATGATCTCAATATTCCTGCCACTCTCATCAGATTTTGCAACGCGAACGACTTGATATTTCGAAGTTTCTAATATGTATTCGAAATACGTATTATCGGAAACATCTCATTAAAGGTTGTAAAACGATGGTGGATCGAAGACCTTGACAATATCTCAAATAACTTGTATGTAATATGTGCGAATAACTTGGATATACTTGATAATAATGTGATTAAATTACATTTACAAATCCTCCTTTGACAAATTAAATTATTCATTGTGATATTGAGAGGGAATCTACATGTTTCGTTCGAACAATGCCAATGAGATAAACACAAATCTGAATAAGATAAATCATGTTTGAAAGTCGTGTTGTAATAGTGTATACTATAAATAATCTATTCTGAACAGGATTTTAGTTATAAAATGTGGGGAAATATCTTTGAACGATCATCGGTCTTTTGTTCAAGGTTGAATTTGCGCTCGTGAAAAATTCTATCTTTTTTATGCTGAGTTTGAAAAAGTATCGAACGGTGGATAGTTTGAGTTAATTCGTCCTAATGCGAGGTGATCGATTTTTTATAGGTCTTGCGGGAGGTTATAAGACGTGAGGATTGTGAATTATTTCTGAAATTGTCAAACTTGTTACAACATTTGATATTTCTTGTAAGGGTATAGGTTTATGTAGATCAGAGGCATCGTTTGATTGATTTATAGATGAATCCTGGTAAAAATCAGTGATTTTGATCCTTGAGAAAGATCAATCTTCTTTTTTTATAGAAAAATTATATAGTTTTTATACACTGAAGTGGTTTTCACATTGAATTTAATGTACTCGATAGCCTTAATTATAGCTATTTCATGCTTTTTGTACATCAAATATTATACAAAATGTGTATGAACCTGAATTCATGTACGTAATTGAACAAAACTTCCAGATATTTCCAACAACTTGGATATATTGAGAATTGAATTGATAACGTTAGTCGAAATAATTCTGGTAGAAAAAACCAATATATTTTATGCTGGTTTGTATATAAATTATAAGGTTTTTAAATACCTGAATGGGAATACCCTTGGTTCATTACATTATGAAAGAGAAATCTATGAAAAATCGAATCCAATTATCAAAGTCATTATTGAGTAATGGAATTCCAAAACCGACTCAATAAGCGTAACTTAGACAGTGTTGATTGTAAATACGTGAATAGTTGAAAGAGATTCAAAAAGAAGAAAACATCTCACAAAAACTAGGTTATATCTCATTTTTAAGGCAAGAATTACAGAGCCAAATTGAATACTCTGTGTACAGTGGTTCAAAACTCAATCGTATCTAATCAGAATATAAACAATGAAACAAAAATGTTTACAATTATATATATAAACTATATTGAATTATATATACATTTTTCCAATCGAGACGTTCAATGAAGGTAAGAAAGTAGTTGTATCAAAACTTGATAGATTTTTCTAACGATGGTCTCCAGTTATCGGTTCAAAGTATAACACATTTTTCCATCCAATTTTTGAGATATTTAAAATATTACTCAACGAACACTATGAATTTCTACGTTACATGTTGAGTGTAACTTTAAATATTCCAAAAACTGGATGTGATAAAGTCTCATACGTGGAACGACTAATTGGAAATACTTGATAAAACAATCTGTAAAATTTTTATCAACTTCGTAAGAATTTCAACAACAGTCTCTAACAGTTCGAAAACGGTTTCCAAATAGTCGTTGAATAGTTGTAAAATAGTCATCAATGAATACTGAACCCGTTTACCAAGAGCAACAAAATACGTTCCAAATTTGTCATACAATATTCGGAAGGCCTTCTGAAGAACTCTCAACAGCCTTTTACCGATCTTCGAACGGATATCAAACGTTCCAAAATAAAATTCCAACCTCCCAAGTAGAACTGCTATAGTTATTGACGAGTTTTGTGACGCTCAACTAGCCAGGTACTCTAGACACTTGCAAGTACCTCATCGGAATCCTACGAGGCACTTGCAAGCGTCTAATATTGGGTAGTTAGTAGACTAAGCATCTACTAAGGCTTACGGTATCGATATCAAAATACTACTGTAATGATATTGTTGTACAGCCACATAAATATTATGATGTTACTTAGATTGCCTCCACACAGTCATAGAATGCTCACAAGACCATCTTGAAAGAATTTCCAGGCAGTCTGTAAGGCATGGGCAGTTTGATGGCATATCGGATATGCTGTTATCGCTCAACCAACAAATCTCGAGCCTTCTCGAACTAGTCTCCAAAAAATCTTCACACGATTGTACAATAGTCGTAGAATAGGTTTCCAACAATCAGTGCCGGATTCACCGAAAGTGGGGCCCTCTAGACAAACTTTGATGGGAGCTTATGTACCCGTACTGCACAACCACCGATTCTCCACCCAGGACTTCGGTAGACTGGAGGTGGAGAATCAGTGGAGAAATGAGAGCCGTGGAAATAAGGGAGAAATAAGGGAGAGTCTCCGTTGAGGCAACGAGGAGGCGACGTGGATTTGTCCGCCCCCTTTATTTTCAATAAAATTTATGTTAGTGGATTCACTCATTGAAATTTGGTTGTGTAAATCAACAGATATGAATTTTATTGAAAATAAAGGGGGCGGACAAATCCACGTCGCCTTTCCGTTGCCTCAACGGAGACTCTCCCTTATTTCTCCCTTATTTCCACGGCTCTCATTTCTCCACTGATTCTCCACCGAAGTCCTGGGTGGAGAATCGGTGGTTGTGCTGTACGGGTAAGGGTAGCTTAAAAACGATAAGTTGAAAATATAAAATTCCGAGCTACGAAATGAATTAAACAAAACCGTAGTGTTTTTCAAATACAATTAACTTATTGAATGTTCTCAGCATAAATCTTTTGACAAGAAAAATAACTTGCTGTAATCCAAACTTATCGGCTATATAAATACATTAGTTAATTACTCTTCAACATTAGATTTAAAATAATATGAGGCATAAAGTTATTTAGGGTTGGCTTGCTTGGAGCTTAGAACGCCCTCGGTTACGTTTGTGGTATGTGGTTCTATTGAATTTTGATATAAGAATTTTTTTTTTTCATTGGTGGGGGCCCATAGGCCTGTGCCTAGTAGGCCTAGTGCTTAATCCGGCACTGCCAACAATATTCAACATTCACTGGAATAACAGTAATAGTATTTTGAAAATGTTTCGCGATTCGCCTAGGTCCTGAGATAGAGGTGAACTCGAGACTCTTGAGCAAAATTAAAAAATAGTAAATATCATTCAATTTTACGATCTTTGAAGACGAATTTCTACATCAAATCAAGTGTGAGCATGTAATAGTTGGAAATAACATGTTTGAAAAGATGAAATTGATTTGAATTGATTAACGTGCGTTAAATGGATGAGTCCTATGCCTTCTAAGCATGTTGCCATGCGTTGAAAACACGTTATAGCAACAGCGTTAGAAGCGTGAAGGGCTCCTTTGCATTTGGAGCATGCTTTTTTCTCGGTGCAGGAAGATGGGATCAAGTAGTGGCTAACGACGGCCAGTACTTTGAATCATAAGTATGTATTTACTTTTTGAGAATAAAGCCTCAAATTTTGGGAAAAAACGGCGGAAGCAAAGTTGTACACCCAATACAATCAGATAGTTTTTGGAAAATCCTTGGACTAATCCACTGTTGTTTGAGTACTATGATACGGCTCTGCGTACTTGTTCGAAAATTTAATATATAATAGTGATAAAAATCCCACGAACTTCAGAATTTTCTCAATTGAAGTGATGAGAAATTTCATACACACGTATATGAAATTTTCCGTTTGTTGCATACATGAAAATTTCGATGATTTTGTACAGTGTAGTACATCAGCTACCTAGTGATGAATAATCGAATTCACGTATTTTCTACTTGATTAATTGAAGTCAGCTCTGGACCTAGGCTTTAGATCGAAAAATGGTCAAGGAAAAAGTCATTCCCGACTAGAAATTTGATGAGGTAAAAGTAGGGGCCTTATAAGGTAATATAAGGCCCTGAGGTTTGCTCGACCAAATTTCTAGTTGGGTTAGTTTTAATGCGTTTTATGTAAGCACGAACCTGGGAACAGTTTCTGCTCGGATTGAAATTGGACCAATGTCTGTGCCTACACCGGATAGAATAAGTCAGTAAGGTACAGTCCACGAATTGTGATACACTCCCCGATAGAAATGAAAATGAGTCCATTCGAGGCTCGTTCGGGCTCAAATTGGATTGGTCTGGGCCCAGGTGGGGCCTTGGATAGGGATTCACACGATATTCTCTTCGATATTGCAAAACAATCGACTATTTCAATTCTCATATGTTTCAGTGGAATATTTAGCGCATGAATTTCCGACTTTGTACATAATAAAACGGAATAATGAATCATCATGGGCTTCAGCCTTGCTTATTAAAGAATCTCATTGAACCGATTGATTCTCATTGATTAAAAATTGATTCTCAATGGGTTTGGATCAGTTTTCTGCATCGGAATCAATGAGTGGGAATCCTCCACCCCTAAGCCAGATATATGGTGCCACTCCTAGAGTGAGAAAATTGTCAAAATTATACGTAATTTATATATAATTCAATGTAGTTTATATATAAGTTTTATATAAGTATACTTTCAAAATTCCAAACGAGTTCTGAAAGGGGAATGTTGGCACTTTTGAGACATATATATGGTTTTGAGTATTAAATAACAGTACAATTATAATGATAATTGATATAATTATATTAGCCTGAGTTCTACACGGAGAGAAATTTGTAGTTAAATTTACTATGTTATTATTGTTTCCGAGGAACAGACTGAATTCTGTCGGATTTTACTATGAAGGGCATATTTTTACTATGATACAACAATAGAATGCTGATCATATTTACTATGTTTTATGGGGGAACCCGTCATAGTTCAGTCTGTTCCTCGGGAACAATAATAACATAGTAAATTTAACTACAAATTTCTCTCTGTGTACATACTTGGCCTATACTCTTTTCTCAGCGTAATGATAGACCGAGTCAACATCATGTTCGATACCATAATACGTCATATGATGCATAGAATATTATTAATTGAACTCCACATCGATTTTCGTATGAGACCGAAATTTCCTTTTTTGGAAAAAATTGTATAACTCCGACGATTCTTGATCGATCTCAATGAACAACGACTTATTCCACACAGAATTGAACACACTTCAATACCATATATGATAAACCATTGGTTCTTGAAGTATAGTCGCAAAAAAATGCTTTTGAAATAGAGAAAATGAAAAGAACAGGTGAAAATTTCAAATTCTTGAGGAAAAATTTCCACTAAGTTCTATTCAATACTCAAAACCATATATGTATATGTCTCGAAAGTGCCAACATTCTCCTTTCAGAACCCGTTTGGAATTTTGAAATTGGTCCAAAAATGGCCGAGTTAGAAATTTTCAAATGTACAAAATCACAAAAAATCAGTTTTTTGACCATAACTTGAAAATTTGAGGGTGTAAAAAATTTTTCAAACATGGTTTTGTGTTGTATTCGACCAGACCAACAACCTACACTAGGTCATTCGAAAAGTGCCTGACCAGTGTAGCACCGTGTAATTTTTCAAATTCTTGATGTGAATATCGTATGCATTCCGAGCCTTGGATGGCCCCATTTTCAATTCAGGAAATTTCTAACTTGGTTGCATACAACGGAGAAAGATTTTGTTCAAAATCCGTCTGTTTTAAAAAAGATACAAACAAATAGAAGGATTTGTCCAATTTTGGTAATAATTGGATGATTTTCCGGCGATGTTCCAAGAATGTCCCCTATAAATTTCAATCAATTTGGTTCACTCGGTCCAGAGATATCCCGAACAATTAACAGACAGACACACAGATAATCCTACGGAATATCAATCAGTTTAGAATGAAATGAAGAATTGGATTATTGAAATACTTTAGATAAAATCACAGCACACAGCACTCTTCATCTAAAAGATATCTCCAGAAATAATTAAGAACAATGCAAGGAGTCTTATGCAACATGAAGAGATATCTTTTAGAAGTCTTAAACTGTTCTTTTTACTTATTGAAGATATCTTCGAGAACGCTTTCAGAAACCTTTTAGGAGTAAGAACAGTTTAAGAATTCTACAATAAGATGTCTATTCATGTTGCATAAGACTTCTTGCATTGTTTCTAATTATTTCTGAAGATACCTCCTAGAGAACGAGTGCCCTGTGTTAGGGTACGATAGCGGAATGATTTCTCATAAAGATGATGTTACTGAAATCAATTTACCATGAAAATATTCCATAAAGCATTAAATCATATGTAACAAAAAATGACAAATAGAGGATTCGTCTATAACAATCTTATAAACATCATTGATAAAAACAATGTTCTTTTTTTCTTGATAAATCGAGTAACGGGTGAGTCATCGCGGTAGATTGAACTCATTTGAGATCCAAGCTTCATTCATCATTCCTTCGCACGTTTCATTTGATTGTTTTATAAATCATCTTTCTCATAGAAAAAAATGGAAATGTATCTTCGTACTAGAATAACAAAATTTCGATCAAAGTAGCAATTCATGTCTACAAAATCTCTTATTTAAGAAAACATTTGCTGTTTTCGTCATCATCATCATTAAGCGATCAGTCTTATGACTGGTTTGATGAAATCCTCCAACCTTGTCTATCATCCGCTAAACGCTTGATTTCTACATATCTACGACAACCCTTATCTTGTATAATTTGCTTTATATAACTTAATCTAGGTCTACCTTTGCAAGTTTTACCATTCATTTTTCCTTTTAATATTGTTTTTGATCAATTATCATGCCTGAATGTGTGTCCTATCAGATTAGTTCTCCTTTTCACTAAATGTTTCAAAAGACTTCTTTTTTCATTTACCTCCTCAAGTACTTCTTCATTCTTCACTTTCTCTATCCACTTTATTCTAAGCATCCTTCTATAACACCACGTTTCGAAAGCTTCGAGTCTTCGTTGGTCCGTTTTTCCAATTGTCCAAGTTTCGCAATCATATAATGCTGTGATCCAAACGTAACTCTTCAAGAATTTCTTCCTTCCTGCTAAGCTAATATTCTTTGAGCGAAGTAACTGCTTCTTTTGGTGAAAAGCCTGTTTTCCTTGTGCTATTCTGGCTCTTATTCTTGTTTTCGTCAATTAATCGCAATAATCTGTCAATAATATGCATGTGTATCTCAAAGTTTGGATCATTCCTGTTGGGTAGACTTTACTGAAAATTTCTCAACGTTTCTGAAACAGCATTTTTTCTATCCAAAATGTATATGGAAAGTGAAAACTTGAAGGTAGTACAAAGTAAAGTTTGAAAGAAACCTACCAAACTAAATATCCTCTCAAAGAGAAGCGTGAAATGTTCAAAATCCGTGACAAGTCGAGAAATCATACAATCTAAAAATAGAAATGGTCTAAGAATTAATGGAATCTCTATGAATGGAGGATATAACATTTGTATAGACCAAGAAGAGGATAGACGTAGGAATTCTAATGACAAAAGAGTTAGAAAAACGAGTCTAAAAGTTGGCAGGTAACAAGTCCGTCCACTCGTTGGGATTCAAATCGTACCGGAACAAACCAACGTAAGTGGTGATATCGATATACATATACGTCTAGCGTGGCTAGTTATACGATTCATATAGTCAGAAAAATATTGATCAAGATACGGAACAGGTTATAGAACACGTGTGAGAGAAGATGGGAACTCAATTGTGACAGATGATTGGAATGCAATGTGCTGCAGGAAGGAAAAGAATAAAAATACGAACAAATGAATATGGAATTTCTTGATAAAAATATAAATTAGTAGAGAAGATAATAAAGCTTTTAAAAACGTGGTAGTCAAATTTACTGTTATATTATAATGACTTTTTCGGATTACAAAACAAATGGGGAACGCTAGAAACTGATAATTGATTCGTTTATTGAGATATTCCGCTTTGGTAATTCAAATAGCAATTGACCTAAATTAAAAAAAAAACACTTGGAGAAATTACTGGGATTTTAATAATTATGCAAAAAGAAATGAAATTTCGGTAGATTTATCAAAATTTTATCCCCAATTTATTTATTATTTATTCTCCCTGAAGCAGACGTGATAAAATAATCATTAGATTCGGTAGCTGATCTTTATGCAATTATCATAATAAATCAATTTCTTTGCGTCATCGTTAATGGTACGAGCGATATGTCAACAATTCTATATTCGAATTCATAAATTTTGTACTAAGCATACATTGTAATGTGGTAAAAGAAACATTTCGTCACACAATGATTCTGAAAGTTACTAATTATTACGTATCTTTCATTTTGGTAGGAGAAACTTGAGAAACATGAACGAAAAAATGATGTCTAATTAATGTAGTATCGCACGTGCCATCGAACGTGTAAATGACTCTCGTTGAAGACTGCTTTGAATACCTTCTTTCTGCACAATACAAAGAAATACATCAAAATAAGAGATCTGTAAGGATGTTACTGTTACAAAAGATCCTGAATGCCTCAAGCTAGTATAGAAATCGTAATTACAATTAATCGTATAAAGAGTATTTTCGTAGATTTTTTAACAAAAATTGCAATGCTTTTTTTTACGTCCTGAACTACATATTATTACAACTATCTTTGATCTATTCTTCCAAAAAATTTATGTCAATGATGAAATCTTCAAACGTGCGATATCACTTAAAAAATCCATGAAATGATCTATATTTTCATACGAATCAATGATATAAATAGAATCTCCCCACAAGACCTTCCATCCTAATCCTAAATCTTTTCATAAAAAATGTAATTTTCACATCATATGATTCACACGTATGTGGAAAACGCTTAATTTTTTTTTTACAGACATTTACAATAGTGCGATAATTACTCGTCGAGGAATTTCAGTAACAAGATTCCGTGGTAATAGCTTCATTACGAAAGTCCTTCGTTTCCTTTTTCACAAAGACCCGAGAGCAAAAGAAATCCATCTATTCTTCATTGTAAGTAAATTTGGTCTTTTATACTTAAAATGAATGTAGAAACACAAAAAAAAACATTTACATTTACATTTTAAAGTGTCGAAAAGTGCACACTCTATGAAATATTTTTCCTCACTCCGAGATTCAGAGTTTAATAACAAAAAAAAACCGACAAGTTTCATTGAAAAATATAATATATAAATACAATAAATTTCACTGAGTTAATTGATAAATGAAAAATATTTGATTACAGTGTGACAGCTTGTCACCATTAAGTGAAACATTAACATCTGACTTTCGCTTCAATATTTGCCACAAGCGAAAGCTTATGATAAATGAAGCTATAGATATATGTCCATCACTCTTTGGTAAACATATAATAAATATCAATGTTTCTAAGGAGGATCCTCTTTTGTAGTATCATAGAGAAAATGAAGAAGGTAATCAATCAATGAACCACATAATCCTCATTGCCGGTGTTTATTTTCATGGGATTTTATCAATCACATCATAAATGTTCGAGTGAAATTCACACCTGAACGAGTTCTTTGTTACGATACAAGGTAACAACCATACAATTGCACATGACGAGTTGAAATGATCTACAAGAGAAATTTCAGAGCCACGCTTATTCAAAACATAGCAATTTTGAAACATAGTAAATCGAGTGAAAAACTGTATTAAATTTCTACACGCTTTTTTTGGTACGTCGGAACCTGTCGTCAAATCGAAGAATATTTATGGGTGATTAGAATGCTAAAATTATTTCATCTTAACATAATCATTCCTGACGTATTTAGACGATCAATTTATTTAATTTTTCATATGTTTACGTTTATTAGGTTAGAAGTGAAAGAAATGTTTCTGCATCGATCGTGTCAGGTTGGATTTATTAACAGCTTCAAAATGGTTAATTATAATATATTCCTGATCTCATGGAATCAATTAATTCATGATAGTTCATGAATTATGTATTTAAATGAAGTTTGTTATTCTACAGACATTTTCGAAATTTAATTATATTCGGACCTCTCGAGACTGTTAACTTCTCCTCCGTATATACCAGAATATATTATATTTGAATTGTCAATTGATCAAATATGAACAAATCATACCAAAATAGATAATCAATAGTTTGAAAAGTACATATATTTTTTATATATTTTCATTCATAATAAATAGATTATTATATGCTATAGAATAATTGATTGGAAATTAATCCGAGAGCATGAGTTTGATTCCTTGGTTCACTGTCTTCATTGTTATCACAATGCAGTATCGTACGGACGAAGTGAATTTGACACCATTGGGGAAACAACAATACATTTATCACGTGATTTTGCATTGTACGTTGTATAATGTTACATCTTCGAATATGGGTAGGGGTGTACTTGTTACAATTATATGAGAAACCGTCGTGTACACCATTTACAATCCACCCAAGTTACATCAGTGGCAGTTGACTGTGTTGCATTGAATTCTTCTTATATCATCAAGACAAAAAATCATCACCATGTTCCGATCACTTTATATCGTTGTTCTTATATTGCCGTTATCATTCGCCATGTGAGTGAAAATCTGTTATAATTCTAATATGCGTTTGATTTAATAATATGGAGGAATGAAGGATGCTAATCGAAGTGCGGCTATTTTTTCAACTCTTTCCTCGTAGCTGTTTTGATGGAAATTTCCATCCCCTTTTCTCATTGAGTTTTTTTCCGTGTGGGAATCGCAGGTTTCTCACAAGACAGTTCAAAAACAAGGAAAAAATACATGAATAATGAACAACTGATTGATAAAAAGATTTCAATCCATGGAATCGTGCTGATAATCATACACGCAGAAAAATATATTTTTAAAAGTCCCATAATTTATCGAGGATCAGCGCCAGGCTGTGATGAATGAAATTATTTACCTGAATATAGCTTCAAAAGTACCATATTTTCTTGTAGAAATACATCTAATTATAGGAGTTTTTAAAAGTGAATTCAAGTCAAAACTCTATGTGTCACAGACTGGCGCTGATCCTCAATAAATTATCAGACTTTTCAACACATCTGTTTTCTGCGTGTACCACTCATTTCAATCAACAAAATTTCACTTTGTAATTAGTTCATGAGCAGTGACTCAAAATGTTATTTTTTTCTCAAATGATAGACTTTAATTCATCTCACAATTCGATAGGAACTTTTCATTATTTTCTTGCATGTACTTTTCAAAGTGCGACTATCCAACGCCCAAACACTATAGCCAAGTCTTTTCTGATAAATTATTCGAAGGTGAATCAATATAATCGAAATATCGTTATGTGCAGACCTTCTTCGATTAACAAAGATGGTTCGTAAGAAGTGATATTTTGAGTATATCTCATACAACAAAAGTTGCTGTGCAACCGTTGCTCTTACGTTGTTTATCAAGTTTACGCAAAGTTGTTGGGAATTTGCCACGCATGTGATTGAGAGTTCCATGAAACCGAGCAACTTCCTAGCAACAGAATAACAACTCAACTTAAGATCCTACCAAAATAACATGTAAGCCTGTCATAAGCCTGTCATTCTTTGTCAGACTTGTCGTTCGGTTGTTTTTGGCTTGTTATTGACAACCTTCTCAGTGTAAGGGTTGCTACAACACTGCTGCAAGGGTTTTGTAAGCTTGTACCCTTGTCGTGTGTCAACTAGGAAGCTTATGTCAAACTTGTCACAAGATCGCCGGACAGCATCGCAGCAAGGTTAAATTGCTATCTGGGTAGATTTATAGCATATTGTTGTGCATTTGGCGACGCAACGTCCCTGCAAATTGCTTCAAATAACTGTTGTTGTACGTTTTCAACAATTTGCTACATATTTGCTTAGTATTTTGCTGTTAGGGATATTGCTTCAAATGGTTGATTCCAAACGATTCAAAAATGTTTCATTAAGGCCAAAAAATCGCTCTGCATAGAGCAATTCTTTACGCATTAATATTGAATAATTTGGAATCAACGATTGGTATCTCCTTAAATGTGGAAGAGTATTCTTTTGACATGCTATAAATGAATCGAGTTCAAAATGCAATTAATTCTTAGATATCATCTCCATGTAAAAATCTTTTGCTTTCGTCAACGCTGATAATAGAATATAGCTTGGAGCAAGGAAATATTTCGCTGAAAAATGACTATGAAACCATGAATAATCTCTGGAAAACTTCTGTAAAAATCTGAAAAATTCTGATAAATTCTGAGAATCTCTTAAATTTTATTGAGAAATCTATTGAATTTAGGACACTCTACACAGACTTTTTCCGAATTTTTTCAATTGTCTTTTCGAAACAAATAGGAACGAAACTGGAGTCTGAAAAAATTCTGATGAATTATTTACATTTCTCTGATTGTTGACAAATTTCGAGATCCTATAAATACATTCATGTGCTATATTCAAATATCGTAAGTGAGAAGGTGTTTGGAAATTAAAAAAATTTTTTTTCAGTAGTCGAAAAAATGTTAACAATTTATGAGAACTTCGTCAGAGTTTTTTTTTAGAGTGCTCCTCCGTTTCTACTCGTCTGCAAACGACTGAAGAAACTCTGAAAAATTGTGAACAAAAATTCTGGAAAACTCTGGCAACCCTGGTGGAAATATACGCTTTGAGTGAGCGTACTTGAAGCTGACAGGAAACGTAAAAAAGTTCCAATCAACTCTCGCTGTAGCGTATAATAATTGCTTGCTGTGGAGTATTGAAATTATACGTTTCCAATGTGCTTTATAAACGTTCCATGTCGTTTCGGGAAGAGTATCGTTACACGGAAAAAAGAAAATGGTGAAATTTACCGGATAGGAAGATAACGCGTCGCTTCAAGCCTTTAAATGGAAATTTTTACAAAATATATTGTCAAATAATTCACGTCATAAGAGAATAGTCTATTTTTATCTTACAATGTGAAATATCTGACAATATATTTTGTGAAAATTTCCATTTAAAGATTCAAAGCGACGCGTTGTCATCCTACATGGTAAATTTCTCCACTTTCCTTTTTCCGTGTATACGTTTCATGAGAGTTAATGCGAATCCTTTCATACAGACTGTAAGTATCGGTTTTAAGTTATCAGGAATCACAGCATTCCATTGTTCAATAGGTATGACGGTAGACCGCAACGATAAAATTCACGGATTCGAATGTTGCCAAGTAGTCGACATTTTTATCCTCTTATATTGCTTATACTCTTCATGGAGCCCCAGGGAAAAGGTCCCGTAAAGCACAACCACCGATCCTCCACCTAGGACTTCGGTGGACTGAAGGTGGAGAATTGGTGGAGAAATGGGAGCCGTGGAAATTAGGGAGAAATGAGGGAGAGTCTCCGTTGGTGCATTGACATAACCAAATCTGAATGTATGAATTCACGAATTTGAGTTTTATTGAAAATACAGAGGGCAGACATTTCTCCGTCGCCTCTCCGTTGCCTCAACGGAGACTCCCTTATTTCCCCGGCTCCCATTTCTCCACCGAAGTCCACCGAAGTCCTAGGTGGAGGATCGGTGGGTTGTGCTGTACGGGGTTTACATCTTTTCAGATCTAGTCAGACCTCCATAGATCTGACTAGCTCTTGACAGATCTGGTTAGATCTGGTTAGATCTGTTTAGATCTCGTTAGATCTGAATTGAAAATCACATTCAATCTTGATGAGCAATCAATTGTTCAATTACCAAAAATTTGCTCATATTTTCCCATGTATGCATTCAAATTTGAACATGTGAGTTGACAAATACAAACTGAAATTGCAGTTTGTCAAAACTAAAATGCAGGGAATAACTACACGGAAAAAAAAGTATGACTAGTATAACGATCTGAAGTATGGTTAAGAAGAGATAGCTGTAGTGACAATACTGTATCGCTATGGTGACGATAGAGATGGCTATGCTGGCGATCTATATCGTTCCTCGGATGATTTGTATGATCATAGCAACGATACTGATACCACTAAACTTTGGATAGTCATCACAACTATCTAGTATCGTTATGACAGCGATATTTTTTCCTCCGTGTAGGCTTAATTTTGGCTGCGAGCATCAGTCTTGGTCCAAACTTGGTCAACTGTTTTGTCAATGTTGATTCTACATAAAATTCAAGAAGGATGTACAGAGCTTGAAATGATGTACATATATGTAATAATATCATTCACTACTGTTGCCGCGATCCGATCTAATCCGAGTTTTGAGCATGAGCTCGGCTTGGCTCGGCTGTGTTTTACAGTGAGGATCGGCTAGCTGATCGATAGCTCTACTGCTCGGATCGGAGCTCGGATTGGCTCGAAGATCGTCGATCTCTATTCAAAATACATGCTAATGAAAAATGTTTTGCATTCAAAAGCTCTTTGAAATGGAACATATTTCTGAAACTCTTGAAGTTGGAGGATAAATCAACGCTTTCTTGAAATTTTCATGATTAATTGAATCAAATTTTACAAATGTGTTAATTATAATAACTCAATGAATGGCATATTTTAATGAATAGGTGGGTAAATACATCATTAAATGTATCTTCAGAAGATTGGTGAAGAAAAACCAACTTTGTATAATAGAAAAATATCTTTGTAAATATATTTTTATAAAATTCCTGACTTTGCTGCTAATTGAACACAATATTCACGGAAAAAAAAGATTAGTTGAAATAACTATTTAACTTGTAAGCGCATATGGGCCCACCATTTTTTTCGTTGGAATAACAAATTAATTAATTGATTTAACCAATTTAAAATGATTTACTCACAAAATTAGTTAAATTAACGAAAAAAAGTGGGCCCATATGCGCTTACAAGTTAAATAGTTATTTCAACTCATCTTTTCTTTTCGTGTTGTTTCATAAACCGTGGTGAATATGAAAAAAAGTACACTCTGACTTATTTCATGATAATCTCAATATTCAATCTCACTATTATAATAATTATCATCTAAATATTGTTTCATGCGTAAAATCAAGCAGTTTTTCATCACATGTTTTCTCTGTTTCCTCGTCTGAAGGGAAATTTCCTCAGTGACGATCTAGATCGACTGAAGTTTTTTCAGCTCTGCTCGAAGATCGGATCGTACAGAATTATTGAGGTCGGCTCGAAGATTGGCTCGAAATTTCGATTTTCATAAAAATGCGATAAAGGCCGAAAAACGAGAAAATTTCGAGAATTTCTTTCAAGAAAACTAAACAACATATCGGAATTTATTAAAAAGTGCTTCATTATATAACCATCGAAGTGTTTATTTGAATTTTTTCGGAGCTGTAAACAACGAAATGGTGGTTTCTCAGTATTTTTCCTGAAGATTGTTTATTGTTCCATGGCCGGACCAGTAATCCCTGCAAATTTGAAGATACAATTATGGACCAAGAAAATCTTTATTCGATATTATATTAGCTACAATCCTGCGTAGGATTTTTTACATTCTTTATAATGCATAGCTTAATTTTTATTAGCAGTTTTTTCTCCATTATTTCGAATTTTATTAAAAAAACACGCCACATGGAGAAAAAAAGATCATGGAATGATCACTAGCAAAGATAGTAAACTGGTGACAACTGCGAATTTTTGTGCACAGTCGCTAGCAGAGACGAGTAATGGTTCCTATTTTGGTATAATATATTGCATTTGAGTATACCAAAATAGGAACCATTACTCGTCTCTGCTCAACGACTGTGCACAAAAATTCGCAGTTGTCACCAGTTTACTATCTTTGCTAGTGATCATTCCATGATCTTTTTCTTCGGTGCATCTTTGCGAAAATCCATTTGAAAAAGAATCATACCTACTGTGTTTGCAGGAGTTATTGCTCCGGCCTCGGAATAAAAGATACCTAGAGAAAAATACTGAGAAGCCCCCATTCTGTTGTTTACAGCTCCGAAAAAATGTAAAAAAACCCTTCAACAGTTATACAATTAAGAACTTCTTACCAAATTTCGATTTGTTGTGCAGTTTTTCGAATCAAAATTCCTAAGTTGTTTCAGCCTTGAGAGTAGTTTACACTTTTAATAAACCCTGGTGAAAGGGAAGTGTGTATTAGGAAGTGTCAGGAACGTACACTGTGAAAAATATACTTCCTAAACTGCCAAAGAAGTTTGGCAGTTTTTTACACAAACTTTTTTTGTAAATTACCAAACAAAAGTTTGTAAACATTCAAAAAATTTTGTGATTTCACGAGGATTTTTGAGAATTCACAAACTTTTGTTCGGCAATTTACAAAGAAGGTTCGGAAATTATTTTTCCAAACCAAGTTTGTAAATTTCCAAGCATTTTTGTTTGGAATTCAACAAATTTTTTTTACAGTGTAGTTGGAAAGTATTTGGAACGTGGATTTGAGCGTTTACCAAGCGGGACGTTAAAAGTAGTTCAAACGTATATTTGAAGTGCGCGAAACGTACGGGAAGAAACACCAATTTCATAGGAATAACCGGGCTCTACACACGGGAGCGTAATTTGAGAGTGGATAGGAAATATGTAAGAAGTATTAGAAAAGTCATCCGAAACATTCTTACGCTTCCTTTTCACCAGGTAACCAAGGACGGAAAGATTCAGAAAAATGAATCTTACTCCAATATATGCAAGATTATGAACATGGTAGTGATAGTAAAGTAACAAACGCGATTAAAACAGCTCAATTTTACTATGCGCTTTATAAAATTCAACGTTCAGTGTTTCAAATTTCAATCCCAGTACTTTTTTCACACTATTCGTAATCTTCCGTATTTTCACGTTAAAAAAAACTATTTCCTCGACGTAATCGTTTCTAGTTTATGAAGAATCTAACAAAAAGTTTCAAATTTTTATAAAAATTTCTTCGAGTTCTATTTTTCTCAATACAGTTGAAGGTAGTTCAATCTTTGCCCACACTATGCCACCCTAGAACCAGTGGTTGGTTGTCATTCAAGTACTCATTCCTCGCATAAATTTAATTTGATTTTTATTCATTATGAAGAATCACAGCACGAAATAATTGATTTCTCTAAAAACATGAATTTCTTTCAGGCAAGGAGAAATTAAAGAAGGAGGATGTGTCTGTGGGGTTTTTCCAAAAGAAGGTCCGTCTAAGAAATCTATACTAGAACACGCATTACAATACAACGTAACATGCGATGAAAACGGCGCAATCACTTGTCAACGATTGTGTCTTGCTTTGGTACATGCATCCCTTGTTTCTTCCCTTCGATTTTCAATATCGACCGACTATTTACAATATTTTATGATTCTAGGCGGAATCTGCTAAAGAACGAGCTCCAGCTTTGATATGCAACGTTTTGAAAGGACATATCGATGGTTTGATTGTAAGTTACACTGAGAAAAACGTATGGGAAAAGTATACTATGGTTTACCCTAACAATGGAAGTTTTCAGTCACATGAGCATTTATGTGCACTTCTATTTCAACTTATAGCCATTCATACCTTCTTTTGGGGAAAACAACTTTGCATCTAACACATGTTACTATAAATTTTCAAAAAATTACCATAAATTCAAAGAGAAAACGCTCATGTGCCTGAAAACTGGTATTATTATGGGGATCTCTGCTACGAATTTTTCTCAGTGTACTGAAGTATAAACGCATGATCTTTGGAATATTTAAAGATTCTAAGTCAATTTCTTTTGCTTCATAGATAACATTTTATACGAAATCATGTAAAACGACCGAGTGGAAGGACAGTAAATTGAAAGGCATAGAGCCAATTTATTGCCACGAAGGAAAACCGATCGCTCGTAATGAAACTAAACCTCTACCCAAGAATTAGTAGTGTTACATTTATTATGGGTTTTCAAAATCTACTGTTTATCCCTCACCTCAATTATCTTAAGAAACAAATTTATACAGAAAATACATGTTTATTCATCGTGACACAAAAAGTGTACCGGGAAAAAATCATTAGATTTGTTCAGATCTTTCACATAGATTTGACTAGATCTGGACACATCTGGTTAGGTCTGAAATGAAAATTATATGTCATCTTAATGAGTAATTGACCGTTCAATTATCAAAAGCTTTATCAGATCTTGGTAGATCTGTTTAGATCTGATTAGACCTAATCCCTTTTTCCCTGGTATTCAAATGCGAAGATTATACTATTATTATTGAGATAGTTATATTAATTATAAAATTGCCTCTGTGTTTACGAAAATATATATGAAGTAATTTCAAACTTATTAAATCAATGGATTTAGCTCTTATTTAGGACGGATGCCTTGAGGGAATATTAGCGTTGAGAAACTCAGATTTCGTATTGGTCAGTTTATCAGAAAATTATCAAATAGAATTTTCATGGTTAAAAGAATCCATTGAATCTGACAGATGAAATTCAATGAGATTTGGTCAGAACATTGTCCAAATTCAATCGTAATTTAGTGAGATTTGGCCAGATTCAACGAGATTCACATGAAAGTTCTGACCCAATCTCATTGAAAAATCGCCAGTGAGATTTCGTCAGAACATTGTCCACGTCCACGTTTAATTATAATTTAATGAGAATTGGTCAGAATCAATGGGTTCTTTTAAGCAGGGTGTACAAAATGAGTTTCTGCATATTTTTCTTCGACTTTAACGAGCTCCACGCGCGTTAAAATACCGAAAAGTTCAAGTATATGTAATTTAATCCCAATAAACATTGTATTTCTTTGGAGAAATGAAATGTGTATTCGGATGTTACTGACAATTCATGTTTAAAATGTTCTTGAATAAACTAATCAATATTAAACGGTCGGAGATCCCACGTTATTATCCTTTCAACTTCGTGTTTTACGCATGAAAATGAATTTATTCAGATATTTTATCTGTTCGTATAATCATTGTAGGATATGATGTGATGAATAATTTGATAGACTTTGAAAAATTATTTGGTTTGAAAAGAATGAAATACTTTGCCATTACAATTAATATTTACTTTTCGTGAATTACTTCTAATAAAGTTTCAAGAATTCGTAACAGAAACTTTATGCAACAATAATCCACAATGAACGATAAATAAAATGTTTTATATCTACTAATGTAACATTTAGAATTTGTCATTAAGATATTCACAGTTGATCACTCATTTTTGTATTGTGATTTTTATCTCCCTTGATATATTACCGTTATTCATAAATGTCTTATCGCTACTATCTTCCTATAATATCCGGAAACAACTTCGTTGCTAATGTACTTTCTCGGATCGAAAATTCTTGGAAAAACCTTGACGATAACGCGTTTGATTTTTCCATTCAATTCGCACTGCCACGTGCTTTGTAAAAATTCACAATTCAACACAACACAGTTTATTACTGTAAAAAAAAAATATCAAGAGATGCAGAGTGATTGAATTTCTTTTATTTGTTCTTTCAAGAATTCATTCAAATCAGAGATTCAAATCAATTCTCTTGATATATTCAAAAAAATCATTATTGGTCTAATCAAACTGGACGGAATATAACGATACATGGTAATTTTTTTCAAAGGGTTTTGAAAATAATACAATAATTCCCAGGATGAAAAGTCATCATTATGTGTTGAAAATTGATCAAAATTATAATTTTGAAGATACTCTACTTTCCCCCGCAGTCTTAAATCATGTGAAACTTTTTATTTCCTTAAACTTATGAAAGTCAAACAGCGACTCAACAACTTTTCATATGCGATTAATGTATGTCCGAAATGAATTTCACTATAATTTTATATGATTGAATCATTGTGAATTGAGTGAATGTTACGTTTGAGTGGGTTTCACAACAATGATGAAAATCCTAGAGAAGCGTAATTGGTTACTATTTTTGACAGTGACCTTTAAGATTTCCATAATCCGTGTAAATCAAAGTTCCACATGGATTAGTGTTTCTATTGAAACGTTAAGTCATTTATTATTCACTTTTGTGGTTCCGTTTCATGTGGCGCAAGGTCAACTTGATCATTCCCCATACACAGGATCACGAGCATGTAACGAATTTATAACAAATTACCTATCAATTCCCGTATGCAAACTGATTCGATAAACGAAGAGTTTTGTTCGTTATCTCATTAACAATTCTAATAGCGAATTTTTATAGCATATTTTTCTTTCGCCTATTACTAAATTTTGAACGGGCATGAATGGATTTTAATTGAATTCAAGTAAGATTAACGAACCTAATTATGTATTTTATTGTGTAAATTTAATTTCTTTTCTGAATGAATATGGGTTTTTTTTTGTTTAGAGTTGGCATTTGAATTGAATAACAGCGGACAAACACGGAAATTTTGAATTACATTATCCAAAGGGTAGACAAAAATTTCAAGTGCAGTGAGTTTATAACTGGATTACCTCGAACGTTGAAAAATCCATTATCGATGTATTTTTGTATGTTTAAATATTTTAGAATTTTAAACGCCAAATTATTGACTTTAATTAAGAAGCCATACGATGTTTCGAGATACCAGGAGAGAACATGACACGTTGAAGTTCTGAAACCTTTTCAATATATAATTACATGAATGACAATTTACTATTTTTAGTCTTGACGTGTATCTGATATGGAACTTGACGTTAGATTACATTAGTCGGACTTATTATTTGCAAACAACGGTCGAGACGATCGCAATCCATTCAGATGAGGTTTTCGTAATAATAATTGTTCTCAACTCTCCGTTGCCCTGTCCTCGCGCTGTATAAAGTTATACACAAACTCGTATGCATTGCCTGATTTCTTGAATTTTCTCTCTCCTTTGGCGGCTTGATACGCCAAGAAACCAGTACAGGGATAATCACTGATACCACAGTTTGACCCATTTTTACGAGGTTGCTGTTCTGATGAATAATTGAAAAAAAATAAGATGATGCGCGTGTGATTGGTAAATTGTTTGCTGAAAAAGAAAATATAGCGAACTTCAATTGGTCTGTGAATCTTTGTTTGAAAACTCCACATCGAGAATTCATCAAGTAATTTATGAACAATTCCTGATTCATTAAGAATTGCATTAAATGATACAAAACGGATCGGAGGTATGGATCTCCCTCAATGGTTTCCTAATGGTGAACTTCCTGTGAACATTGCGAATGAGTTGCTGAATTTTTCCCGCACAAAACAATTACCGATGTCTACATCGCATCTTCCTGAAGATTGGCGGATAAGTGGGAAATGTGTATATATAAAGAGAATAAGCGGAATGTTGGAGTTCGATAATAAACCGGTATTATAAAGATTTATAAAACATTGTACAAATTATTTCAAATTTCATGATTTATTTTGTACGATTTACAGAAGAAGAAACAAATGATGTGATAAAAGTCACGAATTCGGTCTTTTTTTTTTTCTATAAACATCACAATGCACCTCACATTAGCGAATGAAAAACAATTTTCAATTTTTCCTAATTGTAGTAGTAAAACACCAACTTAATACCGTAAACAATCTTTGTAAATATTTCAACGTAACAACATTTCTCTCTTATACAAAAAGACATGAGCAACTAATATTGCGTCATCATTACAAAAGCTCAATCAGCTTCAAAAGATCTCCCAGATACAGTCTTTATAATAATTATTATATGCCTTTTTACATACCTTTATTTGAAAAATATATCAAAACTCATTACGAACTTATATATTTATTCAAATGATACAAAAATCATGTGTATTTTCATTCCTCTTGTATTCTCTTTTCCATCGAACAATCTCTTCGTCTAATATAAACTGTATATTGAAAAACTGATACGAAAATTATAAGAATAATACTAAACTTGATAATGTGAATGACATCCTTCAACAAAGAGAATTAGTTGATCAAAGCCATAATTCTTACGATGATGTCAGATTTATTTTTACATATAATCCGCTTAAATCCGGTTAAATAAAAATGCATATAAATTAAGGAATTTTAAATATATACATATGACTCTCACATTGAAAAAGAATTTCAATTAAATACAATGATTTCGCGTACCGTCGAATAAGTCATAATACGATTTTTGGTTCTATATAAAAAAATCAAAAAATACTTAAGCTACAAAATTTGTTATCTACATTGCCTTGAAATTGTGAACCTCAAAGGCGTTTTATCATTCCTTACATATTACCGTTCTACGTTTTGAATATTTTAGATGCTAAATGCTTCATCATTATTTGACGGTTTGGCGTACAAAAATCACACAGATAATTTTTCTTGTCTAGTAATATTCCCTTGGTCTCCACGCACTCTGAAATTCAAAATTAACATTTTCCTTGTATTACATATTCGAACAAATTTATTCAAAGTTTGTAACAAGGGAAAACAGACTTATGTGCTTTCAAACTTCTTTCAATAAGTATTTCTTCCTGAATTTCACACATCGTCTACCAAATCACAAAGTGGAAGTCGAATTCACACAAACCTGCCTTCTCTTTCAGGTACATCAGCATAATAATTAATAATTGTTAAACTGGTATCGATTTGTAAACATATTGGATGTAGTTTTTAGGGGTGCATTGTACCCCTAAGGAATGAAGGAACCTTAATGAGTGAAAATAAAGCAGTTTAAAGTAACCTAGAATCAAAACACGATTCCCTTCTTAAACACCACTAATCACTGTTTAAAAATAGAACAAACGTGTTCGTGAACTGAATAATCTAAACTTGAGTCTTTCCGCCGGAAAAGTTTTGGCGCTGTACTTGTTTACACAGTGCTCAAAACCTAAATTCTTTTTTTTTCTATTTTCAAACGATAACATAAAACTATCGTTTGATATTGATAAACAAAAAAACAACATGCGAGTGATAATTTATTAGAAAAAAAAAAACAAAGGAAAACAGGCATGCGTTGCAAACAAAGATGAGAATTAATGAAAAATGTCATCAATACCTAAGTGCAGATATTTGTCACATGCGCTGCAATGCACTAGACTTGCATCCAGGTCGAGTCTTGGGGCAGAATGACAGCGACTGCAGTGTGGGCAATAGCGACCCTTTCGCCACAGCCTTGTTAATGCATAAACGATTATTAGGGTTAGTAAAAATTTAATCAATAGAAGATTATTAAGGGACTTCAGAAAAAAAAAAAAACTTTTATCCACACACGGAAAATACGTCAATGCGATTGCTCTTAGTTATTTTTTATTAAGGTGAAAACCGTTGTTTGTTTTTATCGAAAAAGCAATGAGAAATGAATCAATCGTGTCGTTGCAGTGGCATGAAAGTATTTCACTGATTTTTCAAGTATGAAATTATATGTACACAATTGAAATTTCTGAATGATTGATATGAAAGTGAATGTAAACGTGAATGTATAGACGTGAACGTTACGATATTTGAGATGTGCATTTATGGAAAAAGGATTGGATTTATTTTTATCTTATATATCAATTTTACGATTTGTGTTAAAATTAATTTTCACTGATCCAAAATCCAATACATGCGATGACGTGAAATTGATTTGAAAAATTGCAACAATTGGTCTGAACGTTGTGAAGATAAGCGGTGGTATAATTTTACACTCTCTTTGATCGTTATCGTATGAAATCTGACAAACTTTCTTACTTTGAACAAGGAACGCACAACGTCGAAACGTAAACTCGAGTATTCTTTTCTCCTCTTTTGTACTCGTGTTGCCATTGGGGGGCACTACTTTTATCAAAATTTGGATTGGGACCACCGGGTTCTCTCGTCCCACAATTTGCGCATATCGCGCACTCTTGACAGTGCCATCTCCCAAACGGTACTCGACGGAGACCAACGCAATAAATATGATACCTAAATTCAAAGAATTCAATCAATCAATAATCATACATCATTCTAAGATATTTCTCTTGTTTAGTATTTTTTGCCAATTACCCTCTATCACACATATCACAGAACAGCATTTTATCCTCATCCGCAGGATCGTGACATTGCGCACATGTTTTACAATCTGTACATTGCCAAGCGTATGATCGAATGTGAGGAACCATGTCTAACGTTAAATCGATACACGACGGATGAACTGTAAATGATAAATTGATTAAACTATCAACATCATCCCTATAATTTAATTGATTCTTATAAAATCTTCTTACCATGACCTTGACACGTTCCACACTGGATTAATACTTCATTTTTATCAAATTTGTTCAACGATTTCAGACACATTTTACATTTGAATTTCATTTCTTCTTTTTGTGCAGCCAATTCCATGTCGACGTCATCCATAGTGGATTGAGATTCTTCCGTATCCTGAGTACCCTCGCTGGAAGACGAACTGCAGAAAAGAAAGGTATCGTACTCTCATTCGTAAACAATTGAAAAGTGTTTTTACCAACCTCGAATCATCGGAAGACGAATCGCTGTCGCTGTCACTCTGTGATCCCTCGGAATGACTATCAAATTTCCGTTCGTTCGGTTTCATAGGGCCATATAAAACAGTATTAAGAGGATAATATCTCAATTCCGCTGGAGTGTATTCCCGATAATAATCGGTGTACTGTCCTGGTATCAGAGCAACAGGATAATGACTGACTTTGGAGTCGGTTTCAATTTTTTGTTGTTTCTTTGGCACATGAATAGTAAACGTTTGCAAATCCAAACTGCATTTTCGCGAGTCTCTTCGTGCTTTGTTGAAATTAACGTTCCAAGAAAGAGCAGATTGAACCGCCATTTCCGCCAAATCTATTCTGTTCCTTTCTGCGTTGGCCGCAGCCGTTAACTCCTTTTGTTTTTTGGAATGTTCTTTAGCTTGCTTTTCTCTTATGTATTTTCTGTATTCTTCGTATTGATCAGGAAAATCACTACACATTACATCTAATACTTCTTGGCTACAAACTGCGGTCAAACCTGTAATCAGAAATTTACAAATACATCAAGTTTATCATACGTTTAAAATATTAATTTGATAATTCAAATCTACGTAATATAATGGATTTTTAATTCAACAAATCAATAATGCAGAAACAAAAATACATATTTGTATTTGGAAAAAAATGTATTAATGAGAATAAAATGCTGTACATACATACTGACGTACAAAATGATAGCAGATGCGATCGAGAGAAAACAAAAAGATACAAAAATCAGTGATGTGCAAACATAACCTAAAATATACACTGTTTCTTTTTTTAAAAGATCGTGGGAAACATGTCTAGAATATCAATGAAACTGAGGTTAGTTTTTGCAGTGTAAAATCTTGAATGGAATTTATGTTTCTCTCATTCTTGAATTCAATGTGGAATTGGAGGAAACATAAAAATTTGTAAACTTATGAATTGACATTGATATGAAATGCAATTGTACTCACCCATATCGCACATTGATTCGCTAACCAATCCATTTTCTCTCAAATAATTTCTCTCTTCCATATCAACCATTCTCCGCTTCAAATCAGGATATTTCCTTTTGAACGATTTAACACCCAAATATTGGGAAATTTGTTCTTGTATCATGAAAGTTTCACCCTTACGATCAAGAGGCCATTCGTATTCTACTAGTTTATCGACGGTAAAAGGACCCTCATCTGGATCAAAATTAATTTCCATTCTACGATTTTTCACTTTAACCTTCTCAGATTCGGTAGTCGCGGTGCTGAGCACACTACCTTGGGATTCTTCATTTATAATAGTTTCTGAAGCTGAAAACAAAGCCGAAAATTATATACAACTTCATCATTATCGTTACTGCAAAATGAAGTTTTATCAATTCTATCGTACTTTGGATTTACGAAACAATGTTGTGATTTGATTTTAAACAAAACTGATCCACTGAAAATTGAAATATTCAATGATTCGACTATTCATTTAATTTCTGTGTTATTCGAATGATATATCATCACAAGCATCATTGTACATTCAGGTACTTGAAAGATCTTAGGACACAGATCTATTTTTAGATACTTTAGTTGGAGATCTACCAATACTACATTATACTTTAGTTTCAGCTGAGTTCTAATTTAATGAAACAGGATTTATTCAAATACGTGTAAAATGATATTAAAAATTATATTTTTCATGTATGAAATTAAGTAAATTTAATAAAAAGATATCAATGGAAATATTTTCACTGTAAATCAAGAAATTATTCACTTTACCTGTCTGTGAGATATTTCTAGCTGGTGTTTGAGATCTCGAACCAGACTCTGCACTCATTCTAGTTTCTTCGTCGATAACTTGTATGTTGGATACATTTTCACTTTTAGTTATCGTCTCGGGTTCTTTCAAAGATTTTTTAGATGTAGTTGGAGTTAACCAATTTGCAGGTGCTGGAGGATTCAACATATCTTTGATATCGCTAACTGGACTTAATTTCACAATTTTATTATTCTCTTCTATTCCCTCGTTCAGCCTTTCTTCCCTAGCTGTCTCTGTTATTTCAGCGACTTTGTTCACTTCGTCCATTTCAGTTACTTCAACTACTTCTTCAGTTGCTTCAGCTGCTCCAATGATTCCTCCAATCATTTCAGGCACTTCAGGTACCACAACAGCTGCCTCGACTTTCTCGGGTTCTTGATTTATTTCAATATTTTCAATCCCTTTATCTACCTCATGCTTTACAATTTCAATGATCTCAGTCGGTTTATTTTGTTCAATTATTCGAGTTTCGTTTGTTACATTCATCTGAATATTTAGATTGTCTGGTTTAATCGATTCAGTCTCGACGGATGTTTTATTTTCCTTGGATTCCACAATTTTTGACGAATCTACGTCAATTTCCGCTTGTTCCGATGTTTTTATATCGGAGTCTTGAATCGCTATCGACGTTTCGGTTATACTAGATACAGCCGCTTCGTTCTCAATTTTTGAAATAGATTCTTTAATCTCTCCAATGGATTGGACAATGTTTGATTCTATAGTCTCTACATTCTTCGTTGGTGCTTCTTTGGATACTATCGTACCAGTCGCTTGTTTTGGAATGAAATTCTGTTTCGTTGTTACCGCAACGATTTTTTGATTTGGTGCCGATTGCTTGATGGCTTTAACGAGTTCCGCCGACTTTTTCAGTGATTCTTTTGGTTTTGGGAGTTCAAAGGGAGGAGGTATCGTAGGCATTTTTAGAGATTTCATTGATTCCTCGTCGTCGTCGAGTTTAGGTCTTTTTCCAATCGTTGGTAAATCCGCGTCATCCATTTTTCGCTTTCCACGCCCTGAATGAGAAGAAATATCTTAAGCAACATGTAAATAAGAGTAAATAAATCATAAGGTTTAGCGAAATGGATTCTTTTCTTCGCCACAGGTAACCATCAAATGCTCATAAATATTATACTTTCAACTCCATAGAATATATTTTAATGTTCTGGATTTGTAAAAAGTTGATAAAATATTTTTATACATGCGATATTATCAACAATTCAATGCAATTGAAAAATATCTTATGAGGTGAAAGAAAAAGAAAACACAACAAACCTCTTCCTCTGCCTCTCTTAGGTGGAGCATAGCTCTTCTGACTTCGACAAGTCCTCACGGGTCTTCCATTACCATCTGTTTCTGGAGCTTGTGCTTCATCTCCAGTCAATTGATCGCGTCCAGGTATCGAGGGTGGCGGCTGTGGAGGCAGTGGCTGCGGTTGCATCTGAGCAGATTGTTGCAACGCGGCAGGATCTTGAATTTTTCTCGGTCTGCCTCTCTTTCGAGGTATCTTAACCTCGGGAGGTTTGACAACAGGCGGCGGAGGTGGAGGCGGCACTTCTTCGATGATCATAACATCTTGACTCGAATTAGAATTCTCGTTAACAATGATCAATTCCGGCCGAGTTTCTACGATTTGACGTTCCTCGGGAGGAGCAGAAGAAGATTTATCAACATTCTTATTCAGCATAGCTTTTAATTTTTCAGTTATAGATTTGTCTTTGGGTTTCGACGGTTTGACTTGGGTAATACTGATTTCTTGATTGATAACGTTCATTTGTTGACGACTTATCAAATTGCTTTTTGAATCGAATAGAATCGGTTGTTTTTGATCTTTAGTCGAAACCGGTTGAATAGTAACTTCTGGTAAAATCTGAGACAGCTGGGCTTCCAATTTGGATTTCTTGGATTCGATTGGAGAAATTGTGATCTCTTTACGTTTTCCTATCGTGTTGTCCAGTTTCTTCGATGCCGATAACGAGGACGGGGACGATTGTACCGGCTCGATCGTCAGTTCAGATCGATTACCTTGCACTATCGTTGAATGTGCAGTTTTGAGAATTTTCATTGGAGGTTCTTTAACTTGAGGTGATGTTACTACCGCCGCTTGGGGATCTTTATACTTCAAACCCAAGGATTCAACAATCGCTTTCTTATGATTCGCGTCTCCGTGAGTGTCACAAGGTATTATTGTTGGATGTCCAGTTTTCGATAATTTGATTTTCATTTCTAAAGAAGAGTCAGCGTCTTTGCGTCTCAATGATTTCCTTTCTGGTTCGCTTTCTTTAGAAACTTCACCAGATTTAGCTAATTTTCTTTTCTGAACGGTGGAGGATTCTTGAGATTTCAAAGACTCTGTATTGCCTATTTCTTTTTGATCCTTGGTTTCGCTGGGAATTATAGAAGCGTCACCTGTTTTGGAGAGTTTTATCTTCATCCCGATCGGAGATTCTGTTCTTTTGGCAGGTTCTTGAGAACTCGATTGTTCCTCTGATGTTTTTTGTTTATGAGATGAAACTACTTTTCCTTCGCTGGATTTCAATAATTTGATTTTCATGAACTTTTGTTGATCCTCCGCAGGTTCCTGTTTGATCAGAGAACCCGTTTGTGCTTCGCTCAACTTCGATAATTTAATCTTTGGACACTTTTGATCGGTCAATGATTCTGGTTTCTCTAGAGACACTATTTTGGAATCACTCGGTTTCGATGTATTCTTAAGGACAGAAGACTTTGTATCCTCCTCGTCGTCAGATTTTTCGGGAGTCGACGATTGTGAATCCGTTGATTTAGATGTTTTAGTTTTTGTGACTTTTTGATCCTCCGTGGCTCCGGCCTGTGTTTGTTCGGATTGCACTATTTTCGCGTCAGCGGATTTCGACACTTTGATTCTCATAGATCTTGGCTCTTCGATTGGTTCCGTATTTTCAGACGTTTTTGAATCAATAGATTTCGAAGATTTGATTTTGGCCGATTTTTGTTCTTCCGTAGACTCCAGTTTTTCAGGTACAAGTGAAGTTTTAATATCGTTAGATTTCAAAGTTTTAGTTTTTAATAATTTTTGATCTTCCGTGGATGGTTTTTCGATTGTCGTTGGTTTCGCTTCAGCTGATTTTGCTGCCTTATTTCTTGTACATCTTTGTTCTTCTATAGGTTGTTCTTGTTTTTCAGTGGAAGCTTTCGAGTCGTTGGATTTCGATACTTTTACTTTGGCAGCTTTCTGTTCGTCGGCAGGTTCCTGCTTTTCGGGAGAATTCGTTTTAGCATCAGATAATTTTGATACTTTGATTCTCATGGATCTTGGTTCGTCTACATTCTCGGAAGACGTTTTAGCGTCGTTTGTTTTTGTTTTCGCATCCCCTAACTTTGAAACTTTGATTCTCATAATTCTCTGTTCTTCCAAGGGTTGCTCTTTTTCGGATGGTACTGATTTAACGTCTGATAATTTTGTTACTTTGATTCTCATAGATCTTTGCTCCTCTAATTCTTGTTTTTCGGATGAAACTGTCTTCGCGTCTCCCAATTTGGGTACTTTGATCCTCATGGATCGTTCCTCTCCAAGCGGATCCTGTTTTTCAGGTGTAATTGATTTAATATCTGGTAATTTTTGTACTTTAACTCTCATGGTTCTTTGTTCCTCTATCAGTTGCTCTTGTTTTCCAGCTGGAACTGATTTCGTATCCGTTAGTTTCGATACTTTGATCCTCGTAGCTCTTGGTTCTTCGGTATGTTCTTGTTTCTCCGAAGATGTTTTAGCATCATTCGATTTTGCAAGCTTGGTTTTCGTAAGTTTTTGTTCTTCCGTTGTTGATTCGTATTTTTCGGAAGAAACTGTTTTCGTATCTCCCAATTTGGTTAATTTGATTCTCATCGATCTTGGCTCTTCTATGGGCTGTTCCAATTTCTCAGATGACGCTGTTTTGACATCAACGGCAGATTTCGATGCTTTAGCTTTGCCGGATTTCAATTCTTCCGTGGGTTCTTGTTTTTCGGATACAGTTGTTTTAACATCCGTCAATTTTGACGATTTAATCCTCATCGATCTTGGCTCTTCGACGGATTCTTGTTTTTCCGATGAAGTTACTTTCACGTCAGCCGATTTCGATATTTTAGATTTCACTGTTTTTTGTTCTTCCGTCACCTCCTGTAATTCGGATGAAACTATCTTCGCATCACCCGATTTAGATACTTTAATTCTCATAGATCTCGTTTCTTCTACCGGTGTTTCTTGTTTTTCTAACGTTGTTTTCGTATCGCTCAACTTCACAACTTTGAGCCTCATCGATCTCTGCTCGGTTACGTGCTCTGATTTTTCAGAGAATGCTGTTTTCACATCGGCCGATTTCAATGTCTTCGATCTCATTGATCTTTGCTCATCGGCAGGTTGTTCGTGCTTTTCAGGCGTTATTATTTTCGCATCGCCTGATTTTGATACCTTGATTCTCATCGATCTCTGTTCTTCCATAAATTCTTGTTTTTCGCACACGCCTGCCTTTGCGTCACCCGATTTCGATCCTTTAGTCTTGCTGGATCTGTGCTCTTCCGTAGACTCTTGTTTCTCAGACGACACTATTTTCGCTTCTCCAGACTTAGAAAATTTAATCTTCATAGATTTCTGCTCGTCCCCGGTTTCCGGTTTTTCCGGTGAAATTATTTTTGCATCGCCCGATTTAGACAATTTAATTTTCATTCCTATGGTAGACGAATCACATTTTTGTGATCCTTCACCCTCGTCGCTTTCCTCCAATTTTGAGACTTCTCCTCCTAATTTATTCGCACCTTTTGTTTTCTTACTTTCCGAGGGGAACGTTGAAGCACTTTCATCCATTTTATCCTTTTTCGTTTCCTTATGTTCCTTCAGCTTGGTATCTTTCTGTTCAGAGGTTTCAGGATGTATAATAGATGCATCTCCGCTTTTCGATAATTTGATCTTCATACCCAAGGGAGATTCCGTTCTTTTGGGAACTTCGGGAAGTTCCAACTTATCCTTCTCTTGAGAACTATCAGGACTGATGATGGAAGCCCCGCTCCTCGTTTTTGATAATTTAATTTTCATTCCAGATTCATTCTTCTTGGATCCATCTGGAGAAATTTCGAACTTCTTATCTTTGTTCTCCTCGATGGAATCCGGTGGAATGATGGATGCATCTCCACTCTTCGATAACTTGATTTTCATTCCTATAGGAGAGTCTGTCCTTTTTGGAGAATGTTGAGCGGTTTCTTTGGATTTCAGAACTGATTCTTTGACTTCTTCGATTTCCTGTTTGTCCGGTTGTATTATAGAAGCGTCGCCAGATTTAGACAACTTGAATTTCATTCCCAAAGGAGAATCAGTTCTTTTCAAAGTTTCTTTCGGTGAGATCTCTTTGGAATCCTGTTGAACGATCGAAACGTCACCTGATTTCGATAACTTGAGTTTCATTCCAATTGGAGATTCCGTTCTTCTTTCTTCAAATTTATGTTTCGATTCTCTCTGGTCGTCCCCGTGTTCGTGTTTTTCCGACGACACGATCGACGCATCACCAGATTTAGATAGTTTAATTTTCATCCCAAGGGGAGATAGAGATCCGGTACTCTCGGGGTGCCATTGTACGCTACTCTCTTCCGTAGTTTCATTCGATATGATCGATGGATGGCCACCTTTGGATAACTTCAGTTTAATTTTTTGCAGCTTCTGACCGGGACTGTCTTCCGGATTAGGTGAATTCGTGGCTGAACGAATTTTAGGACTCTTTGGAGATCTTGGTTCACTGCAATCCGTTATCGCTGATTTGGCTATCTTTAAAATTATCCTCGGGGAACCGACATTCTCGAAATCATGTTTTTCCGAATCTTTTCGAGGAGAGTCAAACAGTTTTGAATCAGTTTTATCCATCATTTTAGGAGATTCCAACATTTTCGCTCTGACATCTTTTTGTATGAGAAGACTATTCTTCGGTGTAATTGGTGCGTCACTTATTTTCGTCACATCCGTCAGAGGAATTTCTATTTTTGGTGGTTCTTTCAGACGTTCTTCCAATTTCAACGCTTTTGGAATAGTTTCCGAACCTTTCAAAGGTATTTCTTTTATTTCAGACATAATATCAGGTACACGTTGCGTTTGTAAAGTTTCTTGGATAACAAGGGGTTTTAGATTCTGAGACACATCGTCTAAAGCTAATACATTATCCATCGTTACTTCAGCATTTCCTTCTTCGATTTGGGAAACAGCCTTTGATCGCTTATCTGCCTCGTCCTGCTTTTTCTCATTCTCTAATTTTGCTGCTTCAGATATGATTTCAGCTTCGGATATAGATATAGAACTCGGAGTAATGTCGGTTAGCTGTGAAACTAATTCTGAAGAGTCATCACAGATGTTTGTATCCGTTATAAATAAATTTGAATCTTCTTCCGGTGGTTGCGAGGGCTTAGACATATTTTCAACCAATTTTGGAGAAAGAATCATAGGCGATCCCATTACTTGATCCTCAGACTCTTGTAAGAATTTCACTGCAGACTCCAATTCGGATATTTCAGAACTCGGTTCGGATATTTCAACGGGAATGATAGGTTCGCTAGCTTTCTCAGTATCTAACAAAAGATCTTCAGGTAACTGAAGCTTTGAAGTTGCTTCATCGGGATCTATGGTTTCTGCAGATTCTAAAGGATTTTCTTCAAAATTCATTTCAGGTAAATCAAGATTAACATCGAGTTCAGGCTGCGCAGAGTCGCCTATTATACTCTCATCGATCGATAGGATTTCTTTCGCTGCTGGTTCAGGTTTTTCTTTCAGCGCATTTTTCACTTCAACCTCGTCCGATAGACAACCGCTGAGAACATCATCCATGTAATTCGTATCCTGTGGTGTCTGATCTGGAACGCTCAATAAATCTTCGATATTCACATCTTTATCCATAGCCGGTACCGATACTGGTGAATCTACTTTGGGCACAGCTGTCAAACTGTCATCCAAAGAAGACCCTTCTTTTTCAGCTATCAAATCCAAACCCAATAAACCTTCCAAAGAATCCATATTCTGTGTAGACATCGAACCTGCCAAATCTTTATCCAACAGATCTTCCGAATCTGCAGGTAGTTTCTCAGACAGTTCAATTTCTGTATCTAATGGTAAATCCGGTAAATCCGTGGAACTTCCTTTCAAAACCTCTTCGATTTCCGTCCCCACATTCTCATCCGTATCTAAAATATTCTTCAAATCGGGGACCTCGTCGCTCACATTATCCAAAATTCCTGTCATTATATCTTGAGTATTTTGAGATTGGTCTTCAGAAAATATTTCCGTAACGACATTCTCAACATCGTCGTCATTTTTGGAACCAGTTTCATCAACGGTGGATTTAATATTGATATCCGCGGAGAACGGAGTTTCCATTGAAAGCACGTCAGAGATATTTTCAGATGTACTGACAATTGGGAACTCTACATCTTCTTCGTCGGGTTCTAAAGATAAATTGATATTAACTTGATCCGTTATTATCTCATCACTTCCTTCGGTGTTAATTTTGCCTATTATATCATCCATAGTAACTTCCGTTTGAAGTTCTAATTTTTCTGAATCCTCTGCTTTCTCTTCGAGACTTTGTAAAAGACTGTCACGAATTTCATCGACATTTTCTTCATCTTTCAATTCCATTTCAACATTTTTCTCTATAATGGAATTCTTTGCAGCAATACTCTCTTCTTCCTCATCGATTACCATTTCAGATTTCTCCGTTTCCTGTGGGAGCGAAATATCGTAACTTTGCAATTCGGTAGACGCTGCTGATTCAGCGACTGGATTACTTTCCAATTCCACTGAATCTTTCTTTTGCATATCGAAGTCTTCAACAAAATCTACAGGAGATACGTCTGATTTATCAAGATCTTCAAATTTGTCTACAACTTTTTCGTTGTCTAAATTATTATCTTGTATTTCCTCGTTCGAAGTAGGTATTGAAGTTTTCATTGATAAAATATCTTGGACATCGTTCGATGTATTATCGTCGCTTCGAAGCTGGTTTAGATTTGATACTGATTCTGTGCAGTATTCTTTAGAAATCTCTTGATCCCCTGATTCATTCTTCTCGTCAATCGGTTGAGAATCTTTGACAATTTCAGCCTCAGTTTCACTTGGATCACTTTGCTCCTTCACTGATGCTGATTGATCAATTTCTCGTTGCTCATTCTCCACATTATCCAAAGAAATTTCTGTGTCCATTGTTTGGACTGTATCATCAGCCAAATCTAAATTTTCTGTACTTTTCAATTTTTCCTCGACCTCAACCGTTGATCGTTGTTCTTGAATCATGGAACTTGGTTGTTCAGAAATATCAAATCCAGTAGCTTGGGATTCTTCATCGTTCGCTTTATCCATTTGTTGTGAACATTCGGTATCTTGCGTTTCAGATACTTCCTCCTCACCGTTGCTCTGATTTATCAGTTGGGATTGAGATTCAGTCGTCAAAGAGCCTAGTTCGCTGACTTGAGTTGTAGATTCAGATATCGATTCAACGTCATCCATTGGCAGTGATTCCGACGCGTTTATTTCTTGCATTGTTGCGGAAGATTCTAACGGTTGTTCGTCGACAGTTTGAGATTCTTCTTCTGGAACTAATTCGGATATCAAATCGACAGTATCATTCACCACATCTGATTTTAATAGACTTTCTTCAAATGTTGATTTATACTCCGATTCGGTATCATCGTCTATCGACTTGAATTCTAATTGACTATCCTCTGTTTGTGGAAGCGATTTAGATTCAATATCATCGGCTGAACATTCATCTGGTTCTTTTGATTCTTCAGTTGATTTTTCTAATTTATCATCTACGCTTTTAACTAATTGTGATTCTAATGGATTGTCTTCTGCATCTAAAACCGACTGGGATTGTGATTCATCAGCGATATTCTCTGTTACCTCTGATTTTAAAATCGATTCGACTTCAGGTGTATCGACTACATTCTCAATAGATTGTGGTTTAGACTCATTTTCTTCTACATCCATAACAGAGTTGTTGTCTAAATTATTAGCGGTATTTTCGATCGATTGCGGCTCCAAAACTGATTCAGATTCAGGTATTTTATCCCTAGAATCATCAGTTTCTGGTAATTCTTTATCTTCTCCTTCTAAATTTGATTCAGACTGTAATTCTTCAGTAGTATCTTCTACTTGATGTGGTTTAGATTCACTTTTTACTGATTCTAAAATCGAATGAGATTCTAGTTCATCCATAGTCCCTTCAATTGATTGTGATTCTGATTCAATTTTTTCTATTACCGCAAGTGACGAAGATGGTGAATTGCCAGTATCATCAACAACATGCGATTCCAATTGATTTTTTTCACTTACGGCAGGTGATATCGACGCTTGAATTTCTTTTGATGATTCCAATTGATCATTTTTCTCTGAACATTCATTGTCATTGTTTCTTTCAGATTCATCTATCAATTCTGATTGTAATTCATCTGAATGTTGAACCGACTGTGACACCTCTTCGTTTCTTTCATTTGTGCATCGAGTACTTATTTCTGTACTTGAATCATTCGCTGATTGGGAACACAATTGATTATCTTCATCTTGTACTGACTCTGAAATCAATTTCATTTCCATTTTGTTCGAATCTTCTGTCGAATGGGATTCTGCTTCATCTTGTTGGTTTATTATACTCGTACAATCCTTGCTTTCAGATTGTAAAATTTCTGATTCCACTGCTTTGGAACATTCTATTGTTTCCATCGGCATTGAATTATCTACATCCTGGGATTCCGATTCATTCTTTTCAACATCCATTGTTTCATTAGATTTTGTTTCTGCCACTGACTCTTCGATAGTCTCAGATTTGGGTTCTTCGTAGTTGGCATTTTGTGTTGTTGAATCTTGAGTGATTGACGCACTAGATTCAGAAGTAAGTTTACTCTCATCACATAAAATTTCACTTTCCGCCATAGCTTCGGTATTTGAAACTTCCAAGTTGGTAATCAATGGATTTGAAATTTCCTCATTTTGTAATTGTGACGATTTTGTAACTTCTGTATTTTGCGTTTCAGGTTGGTTCGATTGTTCTTCTTCTTTTACCGATTCTATGGTTGCGTCATCGATCAGCTCACCAACCGCGGGTAACTGTGGATTTGAATCAAGATCAGTCTCCATCATCTCTGAATTTTCCACACTTTTCGATTCTAATGCATCTAAATCCATAGAAGTAATTTCTTTTGATGTGCCTTGATTCAATTGATCATCAGCAGTATTTGATCCTTCACATGTATTATCAATTAATGCATCCGATAATATGGAACTTTCATTGATTTCAGTAGATTTGACTTGAGGCTCCGATATTTCAAATTGATCATCACTTGCATCGATAAGTTTTGCTTTTTCCATTGATTCTTCGAGGCTTGGAGCTACTGCTTCATTCAACCCTTTTTCAATATTCATTGTGAGTCGGGTTTCGTCATTTTCACATATTCCTTCAATTATATTGCCAAGTTGTGAATTTCCAGATTGAAAATCTGTAACATCTTGCAGTAATGATTGTTCATTTATTTTAATTGAAATCTCTGAATCTCCCTCATTTTGAAATTTCGTTTTATCCTCATCTTCAATCAACGCTGGTACTTTTTCAACATCATCTATCTCTGAACTAGTAGATTTTAAATCGTTAGATGATCCCAAATCATCTTCTGCATTCATAGATTCTAGATTTTCGACATTTGTCGAATCCAATTTCTCCAAATCAACATCTGAATTACTTGATTTTGCGTTGTCAACATTTTCTTCTTCTTTCAATTCTAATTCATTTGTAACGGATTCAACATTGTCTCCATCTGTTGTTACTTCCTTGAGCAACGAAGTATCTTGTGCTTCGGTTACGGTTTCTGAAGATTGACAAGATTCTATCTCAGAATCAGTTTTCAAATAAGTTTCTATGGTATTTTCTTGCTTTGAGACTTGAATTCCGTCTTGGATACTCTCGTTTTGAATTCCTGTTCCAGAATTAACATCAGAAACTATTTTCTCTTCAGAATTGTCGAATTCTTCACTTTTGGATGAAGTTTCTATTTCTGAGATATTCTGCTCAACTTCTTTCGTTTGTACGTCTTCCGTTGAAACTGGTTCTTTAATCAAATCCACTTCCTTGGTAATATCTGACTGCATTTCTTGATTAATTGAACTATCAACATTAACTGAACACTCTTCAACAGTTGTACTTGTTGTAACATTTTCAGTATTCATTTCTTGGGTTTCAAAGTTTTCATTGACGTTATTGTCAACATTTTCATCTTTTTCTGAGAGTTTGTTATCCGATTGAACATTTGAAAAATCATCTTCTATGGTTCCCTGGGAATCTTCGGATGTATAAGCTTCTCCTATGAGTTGCAAACTTTGACTGATACCCGTCAAAGTAGGTACAGGATTTTTTAATCGATCAATATCTTCAGACATTTTCACGGTATTGACTTCGATAGAACTTTGATTTTTTACAGGGAGATCGGAAACTGCGCATTCAATATTATTAGATATTTGATTGGTATCTGTTTGTTCTACATGACATACAGTGCCAGTTGTATTTTCAATGGAGCATTCTGCAAAATAGAAATTAATAAATGAAAAACAAAAGTCGATGTAGCAAATTTTTGAAATGAAAAGAACTGGATTTGTAATGAAGTTCCTAATTTATGATTTTGTTCTAAAACAGAGTATAATTGTTCTTGATTTTAAGATATATTTCAAGATATTCATTGCAGAATATGCTAAAACATTAGTGAAGTTAATGAAAGTAAAATTTGAATTAAATTACAAACGAGGATGAAATAATTTTCCATTTATAGCAAACATATATATAAATTATCTATTCTCAGTACAGGATTTTCATAAGCCATGATCAATTATAATTCATATTCGGCGTGCTACGTAAGATATATATAAAAAAAAATCCTTACCATTGGATAATGTGGTATTATTTATAGAATTAATGTCAGTTACGTTACACTTTATTCCACTATCACTTGAGTTTATATTTTCTTTGTCTTCTTGAACAGGGACAACATTTTTAGAGTCAATACTCGAACTGGGATTAACATTAAGATTGAATTCACTCGTTTCATCAGTTTTTGAAACACTTTCTTCTAGGTTTTCCATTACGGAATTCACTATTTCTGTTTCTAAACCATTTAAATCTGTATCTTTGACGTAAGACTCTGTTTTAGTATCGGTAATGATTTCTGAAAGTGCAGCTATTTCGCTATCGAGAGTCGAATCGCTAACTTGCTGCGATTGAATGCCAATGATATCATTTATATCCATAATGCTGAGAGTTTCAGTATCATAAGCATCAGACTCGTTATCTGTGGAATATGGAGCACAATGTTCTGGAGATTCTTTCCTTTTAACAGATTTATTCTCATCTTTGGAGCCAAATAGGCCCATCTTAGAACTCTCAGACATTGTTCTTTAACCTATCCCTACAGGTGAAATAAATCGATAGAATGCAAGATTATCTTTCAACCCTAGAATATCATGATGAGAATGTATTTCAAAACAATTTCCATGATCGAACGGTTTATTTGTTATTACTTACGCAGACATAACCAATTTTTTTTTCTCATTAGGCAGCCATCGATTTTCACGGAACGAACATACGGATTGTCGATTCGGTCGATTCAATATCAAAAAAGTGGAGATGAATTCAAATTCTTCCATGTAAATGATTTAATTGTAAATATTTAGAAGCAATTTGAACAAAATTTGTTCTACTTCATTACATTCACTGACGCCAAACGTCTTTAAAACAGTTCAACACAGTTCAAGATAATCCCCCACTCTCGTAAATTCGTTTTATGTGTATGTGTATACATATATAATGCGTGTCCAGGGCATAACGAGGGGTTGCCACATACTTTTGTTTCTCTCTTTCTCATTCAAAGTATTCAGAGCTGTCTTTTTTTTACACTTTAATGCTTATTTTACACTTCTCCATGGACATATTGTATAATACATGAATATATATCGAGTGTTATAGAATTTTTTTCTATGATTGATTGGGAAGACTTTTCTTTCACGCTGACGTTTTAAATATAAGTGGTTCTTGAAATTCAAATATTCCCAGATCGCGCTTCATAGACTACCACCCCTCCATCGAGATGCTTCAAATTTTGGAATTATAAATTCCAACCAATTGTTGAGAGGATTTGAAAGAATTAATGGTTCAAATTGACATATTCCGAATGGAAACGAGCGTTTTTTTCGGATCTCTGTATCTGTTGTATAAGCGTATCCATTTCTAAACAATGTGCTTGTCCATTCCTTACACTTGGTATGGTATCCATCAGATATCCAATAGATATTCAAATGTCCGTCCAATATCCATTTGACGTCAATTAGATCTCCATTGGATATTCCAAATATCCTGGACATCCAACGGGCATCTAATGGATATCTGTGCAATGTAAGGGAGTACTATTCTATTAAATTAACTAAATTGTCGTAATGAATACAATAATGTATTCATAAATGATATTATTTGGTGATCTTTTTCTATGTATTCATAAAGAATTCTTTTAGAACTCTTGTATTATCTGGAAAGAAGAAGAGGGAATAAGATTCTCGCTCCGTTGTAAATGGAGCAAGTACATATGGCCGAATTCGCCATAATAAATCGTCCTGTCATAAACATAACCTCACATTTAATCGATGATTCACTGCTCAATCTGACAATATTTGTTTAAAAGTGTTTTGATAATTAAACATAATATCCACTATTTTGAACTTGTTTTTTTCCCTTTGAACTTTGTACCATGCCGAAATTTACTCTCCATGGATAACAAATACGTCTTACATCGAAACATAATTCAGAAAAAATGTGCACGAAATTTATTATCGGTTATTGGGTGCCCGAGAAAAAACGTCAAAAATATAATTGGCTCGAATTTCAGAATATATGTGAATCCGAAGGATTTGTATTGAAACCGGTAAGTTATTCTTGTATTTTGTACCATCATTAGAATATATTCTGTAATTTTAAAGCGAGGTTAAATCACCGTGTTTCTTACATCTCAAAAAAAATTGTTATGTTAATGAGGAAAACGTTGTACAAACTCTTTATATGATTCTATAGGAGTATATATTTTTCTGTGGAATGTAACCGCATTTTTTTGTAACTAAATCAACTTGTATATCGTGTCATGGATTATAATTTACTTTTTCTATTTCAATGATATTTCAGATTGATATTCATGTGGATTTAGAACTACAAGGATCGTTTCATGTAATTTTACATAAACTCTCGGATATCCTAGCACGTGCACAATATGGGGATCACGATGTAAGATAATAAACGTAATTCATAATTCGTACACATGTATGTAGCTATGAATGTCATCATGAAGTAATCAGTCTTATGACTGGTTTGATGAGATCCTCCAACTCTGCCTATTATCCGCTAAACGCTCAATTTCTACATATCTACGACAACCCTTATCTTGTATAATTCATTTCATATAACTTAATCTAGGTCTACCTTTGCGAGTTTTGCCATCCATTCTCCCTTCTAATATTGTCCTATCAGGTCACTTCTTCTTCTCACGACTTGTCTCAAGAGACTTCTTTTTTCATTCACTTTTCCAAGTATTTCTTCATTTTTTACTTTCTCTATCCACTTGACCTCTAAGCATCCTTCTATAACACCACATTTCCAAAGCTTCGAGTCTTCTTTGGTCCGTTTTTCCAATTGTCTGAATTGTCTCTGCATCTATTTTGATTCTCATTCTTCTTGATGTTTTCGCTGTTGTACAAATCATGAATTTTGTCTTGTCCTTATTTATATTCATACAATAGTTTTCTAGTTTACACGAATGTAATACAACTTAACATTATATCAATGATTATGACTATTTTTATCCAGGCAAAAACCATCATATCGAGATTAGAAGGTTATATTCATAAACATTCCAAGATAGTAATGATAGATCCTTTGGGAAGCATTATAAAGTTACATAGTCGACACGAATCTTATGAAATTATCCACAATGGAGTACAACTCAGTGGTGAGATAAAGATCTTGGATAGTTGTAGATATATCGGAAATTTGTGATCTTTTGCAAACATATCTATTCTGTTTTAGGTGTATTTACTCCAAATTTTGTAGAAATCAAAAGTAAAAATGTTTTAGAAAATCTTTCTCAATTGAAAAAAGCTGGCATTAAATTTCCATTCCTTTGTAAGCCTCTATTGGCTCATGGATCAAGCGACGCTCATAAAGTAAGTACTTCTCATACCAAACTCGAATATTATTAAGACAGAAAGTTGATATCTTGAATTTTTATTCAGCTCATGGTGATATTCAACGAGAAAGGAATGAAAGATTGTCAAGTACCTTACGTGGCTCAAGATTTCATCAACCATAATGCTATTTTGTACAAAGTATTCATAATAGGAGATCGATTTCACGTAGTCGAACGCCCCAGTTTGAAGAATTTTTATGAGGAGGATTGTCTTTCCATGAATACTATATTTTTCAGCTCACACGATACTTGCAAAGCAGATTCGACCTCTAAATGGTCTATATTATCCGAAAACGATATCCCTCTAACCATCAAACCAAATTATGAAACATTAGGAAAAATTGGTCAAAGGATAAGACAATTATTTGGTTTGACGTTAGCTGGGGTTGACGTCGTTGTTGAGAATCATACTGGAAAATATGCTATAATCGATGTCAATGTATTTCCAGGATACGACGGGTATCCAAATTTCTTTCAGGATTTGATGGATACTATTAAAAGTTTAGTACAGGAACAGAATTGTTCCAAACAAATCAATAAACATTGTATGTTGGAAAAATATCTTACCGATGATCTGGATTCTGGATTTGAAAGTGACGAGAAGAAGAAATATTCTAAAACTTGAATCGTTTTACGTGCCTAAGATAATCCGAATATACCTTTTCGAATGATTAATCAATCAATTTCATGATACAAATCTTTTAAATCTAAAATTGATTTCATGCATTGAGGTCTTCCTTGATTAAGATGAAATTCAATTCCAAATCGATTACAGGATAAACATCATTTGATATGATTCAACAAGATTATTGATTGCATTTTCTTCAAATTGTTTTCAAAGCATTCAGAATATTACTTGCTTATTTATTTATTTATGTTGAATGTAATTAAGTTAATTTATAATTCCTTTTCATTATTTCTTACGATATATTGACAATATATCGACACGTTTGTTCGTTGTTCTATAATACGATTTGAAGCACGCTATTTAAGGAGATATTAGCACTGTGAAATCAAAATATCCCTCGGTACAGCAATTTCACATGTTCTAAACAGGGTCGCCAGAGTAGTAATGAACATTCGCTTCCAATTGGCTATTCTTTGTAACGCAATTCATCTGGCGACCCTGGCTCTAAAGAATTGCTGTACAGAGCGATATTTTGAGTGAAATGAGCCACTTTTGAATAATTCGGAATAAACAATTTAGCTCTTACCATGTCGCCAGTATCTCCTTGAAACAAGGAGACTCATATTCAAGAAACTCGAGTGTAAATGAAACTATATATATTTATATGTTCTCCACAAATATACTTTGAAAAACGTTCAAGGTATATAAGATGAGCGTAATACAATATTTAAAATTCAACTTACAGATGAATTTTATTAAACACGGTGCATAATTCAAATTGAAATCAGGATGTTTTAAATGAACAATAATTATTCTATTTTAAGAATACTCGTTTTAATATATTCTTTGCAAGATTAATTTGTAATTATTTATTTATGTGATGGATACTCTTTGTGGTACGCTAATTCATTTATTTCGAGTATATTATTTTTTATACACTGCAATAACTTGGAACTACGAAAAAGGAACCGGACAGGACTGCCAAAATATTCGATAGATTGTAAAAAAATTTTGATATACGTGAATTTTAATGTATTTATTCATACGAACTGAATCATATTTTAAGAAAAGTGAAAAAGTATTACTTCAATGTTCTTGGTTCCTCTGTTCTCATAAGGAATTGAAATAATACAAATAATCGATGAAAAGAAAAACAAAACATGCATTTTCAAGTCTCAATCATCGTATAGCATGTGAATCTCGAATCGTGTGGTATCTTTTGGTATCAATTATAAAGCTCTTTTGCTAACATTTCAGAAATTTTTTTCTGTTTGTGAATGACTGAGATTGTTCTTTATGATATTATTTTCGAAACAAGAATACATAAGTTTTGAAATTCTCTCAAATTATGAAGCATAATTTATTTATGAGTATTCATAATACGAATGAACGAAATTGTACAGATTCTATACACGAAAGAATGAATTTGCTGGAACATAATCCTCCTGGACAACAAAAAGTTCTTCATGAAATAGTTTCAGAACTCTGTTCATATTCCTGAACTGTAGGAGAGTTCATCTATATGCTCTTTGTCGTCTGGGTCATCATTGGAATCTTATGTGTAAATATAGTTAATGAATATACAAATGTAAGGATATTATCATATAATGATAGAATTTTCAATGGAATTTCTATTATAATGATTTGAATATATTTTGAAAAATTGTACGCTGTTGGGGTGAAAATAAAATCTTAAATCATTATTTGTGTAATTTTTACCACATTTTATGGTAAATAAAGTGATTGTCATTAGTATTCAATCATACAATTATCTGTTTAGTACAAGTGTTAAAAAAAGTCATAATCAGTTGATTGAACACACAACGTTCTTTAATTCTAATAAAAATCAAATGAGTAAATGGGAACTTCATCCTGCATTCAAAATATTTATAATGAATCATTGAATCTCTTAAAATGTGGGAATTGAAAAAGAATCTCCCAAGTATATTATTTTACTTTTTTTTTTCAAATTATAACCATTTCAATGTTTTGGATAAAATCGAAATTTATTAAAATTAATTAAAATCTAAAATACATTTGTTGTGTAGAAAAATGAATCATAAATTTATATTGAATACACAGTTACACGATTTGTTGAAGCAAAAAAAATCAATTGACAGAGTATTTAGAAATATCAGTAACATAGATTTGTATATACACATATTTACAGAAAAATGTTAAATACTGCTTTATTTATCAGATTCTGACTGTACAGACGAATTTGGAGTGCTTTCATTTACTGCTCTTTGCTTCATCCAGGCTTTCGCCGAAGCCAAGAATTTAAGGTTCGGTTTTTGTGATTCGTCTTCTGGGAAAACGAAATCAAATATTTCTTCCCAACCATCGTCACTCTGTGGGAAAATAATAATTGATGAGTATCGCCAATTGATAATTGAATAATATAGAGAAATTCGAAAAAATCTTACCCCATCCTCTCCAACAACGCGTCTTCTACGTTTAATTCTACGAGGCATTTTCTCCATAATTTTAGCTCGACTTTCCTCGTCTCCTTTCTCATTTTCAAAATCTCTCCACGCCTCTAACAATAAAGCCCTACTTTCTTTATCACCACTCGATCTCAAGGCGTCATTCCCACGTTCAAAGATTCTTCTTGCAAGTACTACATTATCAGGACCATCTTCCGTTGTTGGGTTGGCTAATTCAAATTTAGCGTAGGCTATCCAAACCTTCGAATCAACATCACACATCGAAGATTAAAATTCAAGTTCTAAGTTCACATACATACACATCATCAAAAACTTACTTTAACATGCAGAGTACGTTCTAATAATCTTTCGAATAATAGTCTTGCATTCTCCGTTTCATCTTGAGATATTTCAAAATCAATATAAGATTTCCATAATAATTCTGGCATATCCAATCTGTGAAATAACGTACGAGTCATTAAATAAATCATTTGAGAATAAGATCCGTCAAGTAGATAGAAGGTGATTGAAATAATTACCTAGGTTGAGCAACAGCGAGTTCGTAAATGGCTCTTGCACGATCGATATCTCCTAATAATGTTTCTAATTCTGCAAACTGTACGCAAAGCAAAAATACACAATGTCATGTATAATCGAAAATTATAAAAGATGAATGTTCATATCGTTTGAAATTGTAGAGAAAACACTGTCAACTTACTTTCATCCAAGTTGTGCAATTTTCTGGACCAAATTCGAGGAATTTCTCATACAATATTCGACATCTGTCAAATTCTCTCAACTGTATTTCGAGATCGATATATCCTCGGAAAAGTTTGTCTCTTGGACATATTCCTAATGCCATACCCTGTATGGTAAAAATACATTTATAATTATTAATCATCAATGTCAATTATGCTGTATCAGCAAAATATAACTCACCAAGGTTTTTCTTGCGGTAGTTAAATTCTTTTGTCGTATTTCAAAATGTGCATAATACAGCCAAATTTTAGAGAATGTGAAATGTTTATGTGGCACGAGTTCCAAACATGCTCGATATACTTGACGACATCTCTCTATATCTTCCATATCAAGCTCTTCAAAAAGTGCATAATTTATCCAAAGATAAATGTATCTTCTCCAAAATTGTTTTTCCTAAATAACAAAAACGAATGTATCTAATAACGATAATGGAAAGATTCTGATCCTCATTTGATGATTGAGATATTCTTACTTTAGTGGGAGGTACATTGGCTATCGCGCGTTCGTAAGTTTCTCTGATAACTTCTGCATTTCCTTCTGATTCTACAAGTCTTAAATAATCGAACCATGCGTCGTAATTGGATGGATTTTCTTTCACTTCTTGTTCGTACTGATATTTTCTTTTGCTAACAATTACATCTTCTATACCTGTTATATCAAAATTTTATAATTTATTATTTTTCAGCTGTCGATTGCATATAATAGATAGACAAATATAGTAACCGTGAGGGCTGTGGGATGCCTTTGAATGTGGAATTTTATAGTAAGGATCATACCTGAACGATCGCCGTATTTTTTTTCGTGTATCGTATATGCTTTATAAATTTCTTGAGTTCTATCTTTGGGTATATGATCTAAAGCATATTTATAAATAACTCTAGCTCGATCGTGCTGTGAAAAGAATTTATGTAATGAATTAACATCAATATAATCATACTTTTATAACTCTTCGAGCAAGTAAAATTTACCTCTCTTTGTCCCTCTTCAAATCTAGCAAACGCTATGAATAATTTCTCATCTAAACTTTCATCTCCATAAAAATTCACAGCGCGTTCGTATACTTTCCGTGCTCCATTGATAAATCCATGAGATTCCTCAAAACGTGCATATTTTATCCAATGTATAACTTCTGGATGAACCATAACAAATCTTTCATAAATACTTCTAGCTCTCTGTATTTCTTTATACCTGAGTTCAAATTTGATATAAGTTTGCCAAGCTTGTTCATCGGGTTCCCATTCCATCCATCGTTCAAATACCTGTCGTGCTCCTAAAAACAAATTAAAATTATTTCACAAATTGAACCCTTTCGAATAAAAAAGTTTTTTAATTGCAACAAAAACATGTTGCGATCGACATTACTTTGGTAATTTAAATTTATATAAAATATTCATATTTCAATATTTTTACGTGATGAACGGTTTTAATATTCACATCATATGACGAATTGTCTTTTAAACGTGATTTCGAAACAATTATCAGAATTAAGATATAATTTTATACATTTCTCAATGTTTCATTACCTGCAATATTCTCTAGCATTTCTTCCATATAAGTATACTTGTACCAAAATTGATTTGCTCTTGGGAGTATAGTAACTGCACGATCCCACAGATTTCTGGCGTGATTGACTTGCCGATTCCGCATTTCCATTTCCGTATATTTGAGCCATAATGTAATATTTCTATGATCAACGTCTAAAGCTCTTTCATATATGGATCTTCAAAGAAATAAATACAAATTATGAGTTGTAATCTACTTTTATCCATGATACAAATTTAATGGTTTATTTAAAATCAATAGAATACCTTGCTCTAGCTATCTGCTTCTGACTTTCTTCCCATTGAGCATACTTGATCCAATTTGAAATTACCATACGATTTTTACGAATATTATCTTCAAATGCTTTACGCTTGCGATGTTGATAATCCGCTAATTCATGAGGGTCTGAAATTTTCTGCTTTGGCGGCTACAGACATAAATAAGGCATCGTTGTTATCGGAAACTATATCACATATGTGTACATGCTTGAAAATTTGAGATATCTTACCGGTGGTAGAATTTCCAAATCTCTTTCCTTCGCTTCTCTCAACAACTGCTCGGCTGTGATCTGAATCTCAGCTGGAGCTTTATTTTTCACCTATAAAACAAAATATATTTCATAAAACCGTAATGAAAAATGCAGGCAATCGATTAAGTTGATTAATTTTTAAAATCTATCAATCAATTTCAAAATGAATGATTTGAAACAGCATTGAAGTTCATTTTACCTTCGCCACTTTCGGCATCTTCTGAGATTTTTCCATGGTGATGCGGTGTTCACTGGATATTCTTTCAAACGATTCAATCAATGAGTTTTTCGTAAAACAAAAAATATAAATATTATTCAGTTATTTGAATAAAAATCAACATAACCTACTCCCAGAAATGAATTGGGGAGATTGCCAATGCAATGTTAAAATCTTTTACTATATAAAGGCCTAGGGCCCCTAGACGGTAAACACCCGTTGATTCGAAATACCGTTAGGGAGATTTCTAAGGAAATTTACCAATGAATTGGTTCCATTGAATAGAACGACCAATGAAGAGACCTAGGTTCCCTTAACCTGGCAATAGTGCACATGGCGGGCTTATTTCCATTCGGGTCAGTTGACTCCAACCTGCACGAGTTGCGTGTTTTTGCACTTTTGCACGTGTCTGTTTATATTTGTTAATCTGTTTGCCGTCAAAGGCAATTTAGAGTACATTTCAGTACACACATTTTGAATCGTGACAACTTTTCAATTGGTACATTTGTTTTTCTTTATTTTTAATATTATTAGTTTTACAATTTCATTCATGCACCAACTCGTTCACTTATCCAAAGTTTGATACATTTTTTTTCAATTTTTCCATTATAAATTTTACAAACTTATGACAGATATATGAAATATTTTGTTTTAATTATATGTTTATAGTTTTATTTACCTACACTCTACACTCTACATTTGGAGATACATACAAGCTGTATTTCAAGATCAAGATATATTTGTAACCTAAATGAAAATTCAAGTTATAGTCTAAATTTATTATTTATTTCTTTACAGATATTGTACTTTTATAGCAATAATTTTGTAAACATGGAGCATATGCTTAAGGATCCACGCTTTGCACATGTTGCAAAAGATCCCAAATTCAGAAGAATTCCAAAAGCTGAACGTAAAGTTAAAATAGACAAGAGATTCCAGGGCATGTTCAAAGACAAAAAATTCATGGTGAAATATACCATTGATAAGCGTGGAAGACCCGTTGATCAATCTTCTATGGAAAATTTGAAGAAATATTATGATCTTTCTAGCAGCGAAGATGAATCTGATTCCGATGAGAGAACCAAAAAGAAAGTAGTGAGAAAAAAAGAAAAGTTGACAAAGAAAAATCAAAAGGAATCAATAATTGTTGAAAATGAAAAAAAAGAAGAGAAAGAAAAGGAAGAGAGTCATGGAGAAAATTCTGATAATTGCTTTTCAAGTAATGGATCTCTGCTTCTTGTGAACCGTTCACAAAATTCTGATAATGATAATGATGATGATGACATTGATTCTAAAAGCGATGACGAATCTAATGAAGATACAGAACATAAGAAAACCTCTGAATCTTCAAGAGACACAAAATTGGACGAAAACAATGAACAATTGTATAAGAGAAAGAAAAATGAAAATATTAAATTAGATGATAAAGTCAGAGAAAAATTAAAAGATCTTTCTGTTGATTACGCCAGAGGAGAGGGAGTTCTTTTCACAGATAGCTCATCTTCTGAAGAAGAGAGTTCAGAATATAGTGGTCAGTTGATTTGTTGATATCTATATTGTTTAATATTTGTTTTAATTTATATAGTTTGTTACATTATTTACATTTAAGATGAAGGAGAGGAGATTGAACACGATTGGGGTGAATTAGATAAAGAAGCTGAGAGAACAGATGAAATAACACATCGTTTAGCTTTGTGTAATATGGATTGGGATAGAATAAGAGCAGTGGACATAATGGTGCTGTTAAACTCTTTTCTACCCGGTGGAGGAATTATCAATTCAGTAACGGTAAGAATCAAAATGATTCTTATTCCAAATAAACTAATATTTCGAAGTTTCAAACATATGTATGAATTTTGAATAGTATAATAATTTTAATTCATCAAATTATCAATATAATTAATTGATAGTGATTATTTCATAGAGATACAGTTTTTCAAAAGTTAATTTTATAATTTCAGATTTATCCATCAGAATTTGGTTTAAAACGAATGCAAGAAGAAGAAATTAAAGGACCAATTGAATTAGTAGAAGCAACTAAAGAAGAAAAAGAAAAAGAGAGTACAGACGAAGAAGTAAGTGTATGACTTTAATATTCTCTGTATTTCAAAATTATTGTGTGAAAAGGTATTTATATTTTTATTCATTAGAATGAAGAAGGATCGACTTACCATATGGAAAAATTACGACAGTATCAACTGAACAGATTAAAATACTACTATGCGGTTGTAGATTGTGATTCTGCTGAAACCGCAAATAAAATCTACACAGAATGTGATGGAGTTGAATATGAATCCACTGCCACCAAATTAGATTTGAGGTTTATACCAGATGATATGGAATTTGATCAGGTATGTGTATTAAAATTGACATAAAACGTTGATTTTTGTTTTCACCGACGCTGTATCCGTTTTCTTCTATCGTAGGAACCTAAAGAAGTATGTACAGGACTGCCTGAATTTACCAAGTATCAACCAAGGTTATTTACAACGACAGCTTTGCAACAAGTTAAGGTCGATCTAACTTGGGATGAAACAAATCCAGAAAGACAAGAATTCACTCAAAAATTGAGTTCTGGGAAAATAGATGAATTCAACAAAAATGATTTACAAGCTTATTTAGCTAGCGGCACAAGTGACAGTGAATCAGGTATAACATAATAATATATGAAAAAAAAATGAAAAAATTAAACTAAAATCGTTTTCACTTTATTAATATGTTCATTAACATGCATACAGATAAACCAAGTATTCACGAAGATGGGAACAATTCTGATTCTGACGGAAATCAAGATCCGATTGAAAAGTACAAAGCACTCTTGAAAAGTATCGAAGATCAAGAAGAAGAAGAAAGAAAAAAGAAACAAGATGTTGAAATGGAATTCACATGGGACATAGGGAAACAAGACCAAGCTGAAAAGATGGTCAAAGAGCGATTGAAGAAGAGTGAAGATTTAACGCCGTTTGAGCAATATCTTGAAAAACGAAAAGCTAAAAAGAAAGAAAAAAGACAACAAAAACAAACGAAGGATGAATCCGTCAATTCCGAGGAGGATTCAGATACCGATGAAGATGTTGTTAAATCTGTGGGGAAAGCCAAGTCTGGTGGCGAGTCTAATGACGAAGATAATCAATATAAAAATGAGTTAGAATTATTATTGATGGATAAAGAGGATGGGAAAAAACATTTCAATATGAAAGATATCGAAGATAAAACAAACATGTCAAAATCCAAGCAAAAACGTCTTAGTAAAAAGAATAAAAATTCGGAGAAAGAGGAAGATGATTTCAAAATTAATGTTGAAGATCCACGGTTCGCTGCTTTGTTTACGTCGCATCATTATAATATCGATCCAGCTGATCCACATTTCAGAAAAACTAAAGGAACTGAAGTTATAATATCTGAAAAATTGAAACGTAGAGCTAATGATGACGGAAATCAAGTGAGTATGGTATTTTGATTGTATTCACATACGAGTCCCAAAACGATCAAATTACTGCTATTACTATTGGTATTTTAATTTTGTTGTTTTTCCTTAAGAGGATACCATTGGTTACCACGTGAGTAAATTTTTCTCTATCAAATCACTCGGAACTGAATCGATCAAAAAAATCTGAAAATTTCAGGGATTCAGGAAAGAGCCCAAATTTTCAATTTGAAGAAAATTTTTTCTTCGAAATTCAAAATTTGAACTCTTCAGCGACGTAAAGTTTCAAAGAATCATCCCTGAAAATTTCAGATTTTTTCATGGATTCAGTTTCGAGTAATTTAGTAGAAAAAAACCGTGCTCGGTCGGTACGCTGATATCCTCTTAAGTGGATACCAGCGTTTGTCTCTGACCTTTCTTTCTATCGTATAGGTTAGTCCTCTTCTAACCAATGTGCTCTGATGGTAACGCTGGTATCCTCTTAAGGGCATTCATTACTCCCTACAAAAGTTACTAGATTCAAAATTTCTCCCCCCAGTTTTCTCAGAAACGAACACATGAAAATGAAAAATAATGAGTAGCTGCATTTTTTTCAATAGCCTAAAAAGATGCACCTGCTCATTAAAATTGATTCTATTAATTGATTACTGAGAGAACTGGGGGGAGAGATCTAGTACCTTTGCCTCTGATGAATGCCCTTAAGGAATACCGAAAACCTTTCTTATACATTTTTATTTTTTTATCTTTTAGGAAGTGCAAATCAAACGATCTAAGGAGAAAAGTGCATTAAATACGGAATTACAAGCTTTAGTAAAGTCTGTGAAGAAGAATACAAAAAACATTGCCCAACAAATAAAATAATCGGTTTCAAATTTAGTTGAAGCAAAGAAAAAGAAAAAGAAAAAACAAAGTGATTGTGAATGGTAAGAATACGATTACAGTTTCTTTGTTTCTTAGGCTCATTGTATATATTATAGAATATGTTTATTATTATGAAATTTATGAATATATGTTGTACATGTATATTATAAAATGCAGTCTTGAATTTTTATAATTGAATCGAGAATTAGTGACTGATTAAAGTTACGATAAAATACTAGTCGTTATTCAATGTTGAGATCAATTGGGGGATTTCCAATCCCACAGAAGCACGTTCTAAGGGAACAACAAATTTGATAATTGTGCTGAATAGAATGACCAATGGGAAGGGTCTTGCCCCCCCCCCCCTCCCCCCAGCCTGGAAACTTTGAATGGGAGCTGTGTTGTCAGAGACAAAGGAACAAGAGCACCGAGACCGGAATATATTGGTCATTCCGATCAATAAAAGTGTCTAATTGGATGCAGGCCGTTGGATCTCAGAATTTCTGGCACCACTGAATGGGAGCCAAATGAACGAAATCATTAGCTAAGTTGGTTTAGTGGTATTCTCAGTGACCCCAACTTGCTCCAAGTATTTCGAATTCGTTATTTTCAGTTATAGAAACGAATTGATTGGTTGAGTACAAGTTGGGGCAGCTTCCCAAGTGAAAACAAATCGGTCAGGTTGTCGAAATATAGCCAACAAGACAATCCCATACGTTGGTCAGATAGGAACAAATCCCGCATGAGTGTGGCACTCGTAAGGCTCCAGGGACTAACAAAATACTCGAAAAACAATGACTTGAGTCATACAAGTACCATACTTATGCTCGATTTGTTCCTATCGGACCATTGTGGAGCTTTCCGAAGTGTTTGACCTGGGGCGTCTGGGGCGTGAACTATGGATTCCTATTGGTTCATTCTACGCCCCTGACGCCCCGGGTCACACACTTCGGAAAGCTCCAGTATAAGATTGTCTTATTGGCCATAGTTGGACAATTTATTGCCCCAGTGATCTCTACCAGACCAATTTGTTTTCACTTGGGTTGAGACGATAAGGATTAGTAGGTCCGAATGAAATAGATCCGCATCAAAATAAAGCCGAAAAATCACTATGAGTTACATACTAGTCACATTTTGATTACGGTAGGGGGTCTTTTTGCCGAATGAACATAAGCTAAGTTCGGTTACTAGTGTCCCAAGTTACCCCAACTTGCTCCAAGTATTTCGAATTCGCTATTTCCAGTTATAGAAACGAAAAGATTGGTTTGGTACAAGTTGGAGTAACTCGGAGCGCGTAGAACGAACGAACGAACCCATAATTTGACAATCGCTAGTCGTTTCCTAGTGATCTCTAAAAGCGACCAACGATTGTCAAAATATGTACATCCGGCGAAAAACTTTTGTAAACACCCGTTGGTCCGAATTCTAAAATTCCAAAAAAGTATTGGTAACATCTCATCCCATTCGCACATGACTAGAAACTTCCAGTCATATTTCAGGATTAATTCATTCGGAATGTGAGGGTGCTCTCCCATGCGATGGATTATTCAACCGGAACGGGACATTTCTTCTTCCGTTCCGTCGAAAGCGGGTGCCCTTGTCTCCCATGAACCGCAATACATTCCGGCGGAATGGAAAATTAACTAATCAATGAAGAAATATAAATTTCCATTGGAACTCTTTATGAGAAATAGCCAATACATTCCATTTGAAGTTGTTACGGCCGGAATGATTCCGATCCATGGGAGAGCAGCGCTATTTGGGTTGAATGGAACGGAATGAGTACTGAAATCCCTGTTCTGTTCCGATTCAATTTCAGTGCCATGGGAGAGCACCCTGAGGCTGGTCTCCCATGCACCCGGATTGTCCGGAACGGAACGCTCACAATTGGTGGATCCCTAGTGTTGTTATAGTTATATTCAAATAAGACTAGTATTCTACCAATGAGGATCGTTCCGTTCCGGACAATCCGGTTGCACGGGAGCCCAGCCTCAGGGGCCTGGAAACGACCAAAAGAACGCGGCCTTTGAACGAGCTAATCGGACAGCGCTCCCTATACTGTAATTTCTTTTCGCGATTGAGCCCGTTTTTTCACGACTAGCGCAAAGACTTTCGCAAGTTTTGCTTTCATCCGTCGAGTAAACTTTCGGAGATATGTCTTTTTTACCTTCAGTCAATGATAAAGTTACACTAATACACAATACTGCGGTAGAATCTTGGCTAAATGACGGAAAACGAAAGAAGTGAGTCACACGGGCGTAATGTTACATCAAAACAAAAACAATCGTAAAATTTTTTAACGGCAAAATGAAAACCAATGATATAATACAATGAGCTGTTCTCCCTACAAAAATCGTCAAGTGAAAATAACAAAGAATTATTTACAATTCTTTCCGATCTGTATTGATACGAGTCGCGACAGCTAAGGTGAAAAACTTTACAGGCTGAATCTTAAACTAAAAAAGAAAAGTTTTTTGCATATTTTTACAGACCAATGACAAATGTGGTTGAAAATATGTGCTTCCAAATAGTTCGTATATATATAACAATTCCGAGCATCCAGTTTCTTCGCATACGATTGTCATGTACGCAATCCAACGAGTAAATGAATGAACGTTCACGTTCAATAATCCGTTTTTCTTCAAGCAGTTTGGTACTTTCACATCAAAACGTCGTTACTGTCAACCGTTGACGATCCTCCCGATCATTGGAGTTTACATCATGGATTTGTTATTTGAAAATGACAATTATGTGACCCTCAAAGTGATTTTATGATGTCTCAGTGTGTTTCTTTATGATTCGATGGAATAGCTTTACAAAACCAGGTTATGATATGGCGAAGGAAAACATATTTTAAGTGGGTAAGATGCGGAGATGATGCTCAATTTTGTCTAATAACTTCTAAATTCAACGTACTATCCAAATCAGCCAGGAAAATGTTGATCAAATATTAACCTGTCGACAATATTGTAAACAAGTAAGGAATATCGAGACTCTCTGTCTCTTATCTTCCCTCCGTATCATAAATCCTCTTGCGACAATTAATTTTCAATCTTCAGTCGGCGAATGCAGGTCGTACATACCTGGATCAGAATTCCAAGACGCTGAACAGGGGATGCCTAGCCTACATTCGCTCGTCGTACGACGAGCTCCTCTAATGGATATGGGTACTGCTACCAGTTCAGTGACGTCTGTTAATCCTCCAGCTAAAATAGTCACAACTTCAAAGAAAATTGATAAGAACAATAAACTAACCGGTATAAGATTACCGTTGTTACGTAAAGAATCTAGCGTCGTTAATCTGTCATTGACGGAGAGAACTGTACCTGGAAGAGGAGTGGATTCGGCTCTTCTTAGGCCCGAAAGTAGCGCCAGTCTCGAAGCGAGTCGAGGTAGTTGGACCAATTTGGGTCCAAGCGCTTTGAGAAAATGCGAAACCGCCGTTGGGTTGAGCACCTCCGCTTTGGAAGGTCGACCTATAAATCGCAGTAGAGTTTGTTCTCGATGCTCTAGTCTCTTGTCCCTGGCGTCCAGTTCACGATATAGTTTGGCTGCCGGTAATTTCATTCCTGCGGCCTCCCAGCAAACTTTAGGTCGTATGTTTTGTAAATTATGTCTCACCGAAACTGTACTTTCCAATGCATTTAAAATGGACATGTGTGGTTGTTCCTATTGTATAGATGTAAGTATCTTTATTCTTGTATACATCGTACTGCCATGAATTCTTTAATTATATCATAAGTATTGTTTGTCAAGTGTATGAAAGCGTATGTGGAATTCGAAATTGAAGAAGGAGCATATGAAATTAGTTGCCCTGATGCTCAGTGCCAAGAAGATGCTATACTTACCTTGAAAGAGATAGCATCTCTTGTATCCCCAGAACTTATGGAAAAACACCACAGAATTCGTATTAACAGAGGTAAGAGTTGATTTAATAATCATTTGGAGTTGAAAAAATTCATTATTTAACGTTTTATCTTTCACAGATGTATCAATGGACAAATCTCGCGCTTGGTGCCCTCGGGCAGGCTGTGAAACTATATGTTCCGTTAAAAGGGATAATGGTACAGTTTCAGGACCTGTTCATTGTCCCAATTGTTCTACCGAGTTTTGTTCAATATGTCGGGAGTCTTGGCATACTGGACCTTGTAACGATATGGCACTAGGCATCCCATTTGACAGTGATCATATAAAATGCTGTCCCATGTGTTCGGTACCTATCGAGAAAGATGAAGGATGTGCTCAAATGATGTGTAAAAGATGCAAACATGTTTTTTGCTGGTACTGCTTAGCTTCTTTAGATGTGAGTATCCATTCATAGAATAATACCATAATCAACTAGAAAAATTATTGTAGTTTTAATCAACAATGGATTTGATGAACCGTGAACGCTTGATCATTCTCTTTTCAAATCTAAAAGTCTTGTCATATTTGCTGTGTGAAAAGAAAAATCATCGCTTTACCTCTAATTTGAATCATTGACACAGAGGTTCGGGTTCATTTTTTTTTCGCGTCCAAAAATTTTGTCAATATTTGGATATGACAAAATAAATGTTTGCGACAATTGTAGTCAGTTTTACACCAGTTTTCAAATTCCAGTAGTTGGATCAATTTTCAATCGGAAAGAGGTTTATTTCTGCATAGTAAAAGTAGTAAAATAAATGCATTAAAATTTGATTTTTTTCTGAGCTAATTCACTTTATTTTCTAAGATTTGAGAAAAATATATTTCATGGTTTTGAAAATTAAGTAGAATGTATGCCGAAGATCATACTTTATCAATAGAAATTTTTGTTATCATAAGATACCACAACTTGACCAGCTTTCAAAATGAATTATCAATCAAATGAAACAGTTTTTAAAGTTTCACGAATTCCAAGTCTGCAGATGTGGATGGAAGAGATAAGAGCAATAAACGTCAAAATTTGATTTCGAGCTTGTCATGATTACAACTTCCGAATATTTCACCTTTGACATGAGCATTTTTATGATTAAATATCCCATTCTAAGGAGATATAATGTTATGAGTCACTCGTTTTGTTATTGATATACCTCGGAGGTAATAGTATACTTGATTATCAGAGCACAGTGGATATTCATTCTCTTTTTACATTCCCAAGATATGAATCATATTAATTCATGGCACAAAGAAAAAGATGATACAAATGATTTGACGAAATCAAACCTCGTTCTTTTTGAATTATAAGTATTATAGAAATTTTGTTAATTTTTCATCTAATTCTGTCAAATTTGTTGGAATGTAGCAATAGATCTGTTAGATATTTTTCCGAATTTTGCTTCTTCACGAAATTAATGTTTCTTAAATTTTATAGGATGACTTTCTATTGCGACATTATGACAAGGGACCATGTAAAAATAAATTAGGTCACTCACGTGCGTCCGTAATATGGCATCGAACACAAGTTATTGGAATTTTCGCTGGATTCGGGCTTCTCTTGCTCGTCGCATCGCCTTTGCTGTTATTAGCTGCACCTTGCATAGTATGTTGTAAATGTCGGGTGTGTGGGTCATCTAGACTCGAACAAGAGGAAGTTCAACATGACGATAATGCTACATAGAAATGTTGAAATGTTTTTTTTTCTTTTTTCTTAATATTTATACATCTCATATATACATTCATACGTGCGTATATATGCGTATACATACGTATGTACATATGTATATATATCTTCTATATAAAAAGAACTTATTTACGTTATTCCGATGAGAACATGGGCGATGTTTATTAACGACTTATATTAGATGTACGGTGCGCGATTTCATGAAGATAAATACACACGCGACTAAAATATATATTCAAGTTTTCTTCGAACTTTCTCAAGTACTTCAATTCAAATCTTTTATTCAATTGCACAAAATAGTTTGTTCTACCGCTATTAAATACTAACATATTTAAGTTTTAGTAAGTGTTTTTAAAAATCGACTGCGTTAATGCTATATTTGATGAATAACCGTTGATGATCATTTGATTCACCATGAAATCGCTGACAAATATTTAAAAAAAATATATGCAAATGGGTATAGAGAAAGGCTTTTTTTTTTCTTTTTATTAGTGTTTACTGTTTACTGTATATAATAATCTTGTGATTCAGATGATAAGCGTGATTAGATTCAACGTTAAATACTCATTTATTTTGTCTTCGCAACTGAACATTCCAGAGACATAATTATACTTTTGTCGTGTTGGATATTGTACTGCCATCGTAGATCGCGTGTAATCTTGCTTTGCGACGAATATTATTACCAGTTTCTCAATAGACAAAAATTACGTGCAGTGATTTAGATTAATTGTAAAAAATATATATAAATATATACTTATATATATGTACACATATAATATAGATACGGTTGAGGATTTTTCCCATGCTTACATGTTTTGGATCAATTCCTTTCGTTTCTTCCAGAATTTATTATGAGAGTTTATTGATTTTCGATACATAAAGGTATAGATCGAGTAAAATACATATATTGAAGAAATCCACTTTGATTATCTCTTTGAAATATCTTTTGAATCTGAAAAATAATAGTTGTTTTTGATGTACAGCAATTAAAAGCAATTTATCGATAAATTATTTAACGTTACGCGTCTAATTCAAACGTAATTTTACAAAAAAATAACAAAGAAAAAAAGTATAACATGTAACGAGAGAAATCTTAGATGTACCGAAAATATGATACTGTCTAATATTATTCGTTGTTTGGACATTGTATTTTTCTTGAAAAATAATTCATCGACAGCTGTGTAAACGCAGAGTTATTTCATTGGAATATACTTGGCACGTGAAATGATGGATTGATTCTTCATAAGTTATATTACATTTATGAATACACATAATGTCTTATAAATCTCAAAATAACTGAAACTTTTTCTGTATTACAACTTATGAATCAAAAAAGGTCGACAGGAACGATTTTATAAGTTCATTCCTCCTTGACTTGTTTGCAAGTTACAATTAATTATCAAGTAAAATCACGTCCATGAACAAAAAATCGTTGCACTTTTTGTGATTATTTCTAAGGAGAATAATTAAGGGCGAATATTTCGTTGACAACAGAAAATGTTATATGATTGTACAAAGATTTATTATCGTTTCGTATCACCGATGAAAAAAGCTATTCAAAGTTTCCATTTGAAAAGCATTTCAAACTAATACCAGCGATACTAAATTTAAATAAGCGAATTTCAACACGATGTTTTTGTTGTATGAAACATGAAAATAACTTGGAAAAAAATATCCATAAGAGATTTTTGAAGTGGGTACAGATGAGTATTTTTATAATATATACAGACAAATAAATACTTGTACAGTAATAAAATCTCGGTGAATTTTAAACTTTAGATTGAATAAAAAAAATTGTTAAGTACCGTTTTTGTGTACATATGACAGAGTAGTGTCTCAGTTCTAACTGTGGGTGCTTTAAAATTACGTTTGGTGAATTGTTCATGCATGTACATGAGGAATGTACATTATAAACAGGGGACATAAAAGTGATGATCGATAGTTTGTATATATAAACATACAAAGCGCATATAAAATTTCGATTGACCAAGAAACGAAATTCTATGAGCACTTTGTATTCGTATAATTATATGCGGAGGATACAAGTTTTAGAGATACCGCAGATATGTAAATTTTATGTAATAATATCACGTTAATTAAACTATTCAATCCAGTTCTAAGATATATATATACTTAAAATAGCTCGTAATGGAATTTGCCTTTCGTTTTGTAATTGAATTATAAATCGATTTTATTTGTTATTTAATTATTGTTTTTTTTTCTTCTTTTTTATAATTATGTTATAATATCAAGCGTCTGCGTTATTATCATGTGAACAATCATACTTCGACTTCATGTTTCCGACTGAATGATTTTTGATTTTGTTACCTCAAAGAACTTAGAACTTTGGTATCCTGTGGAAAGAAAATTCATGTAATATGTTTTTTTTTTATACCGTTGAATTTGGAAGCTTTAGAAAAATGAACAAAACTTTCAAATTTAAATTGTATTTTCACATTTTTGTGATTTTGAACAAAATGTTATTTATATAAGGGAGCAGAATATTCCTTCTAAACATATGAAAGGATGATCTATGGTCCTTAGTTTCGAAATTCGTATTTTTATTATATAATATGCAATTACCAAATGATGTTTGTTTGAAAAAAAAAAAGAAATGTTAATCATTGTACTTTTTTCGTCATAAATTTTTTATTTTAGTTTATTTTGAGAAAGATGAAAATTCTTCAACTATTTTCGTTCTTTTGTTTTTTTTTTATTTTATGTGATTACATGGAAAAAATAGATAACGAGATGTACTATATTTATATCGTAATCGTAGAGTATGTTTATTATATGACAAAAAAAGCACTGTAGATATGTTTGTTGATATTGAGACATACTATCGTACGCACACAAATTATTTTTATGGCTAAAACTTGAATGTATCTTGAAAATGTTACAATTGTTTACCAACTTTCATTATATTTTTTCGAAGCTTTATTACTTAGTATTTGAGAAGTATAATAAATTGAATAAATGCATAGAGAAGTAAAATTGAATTCCTGATCGTGAAAGATTATAAATGTCACAATTGGTGGATTAACTACAGTGGGTATCTTGAATTTAATAACGAAACATCGACGTATAAGATTTTATTTATTTATATTTTATAAAACATATTTCTTCAGATATCAGACGTTGTCCTTGAATCTTCTGTCTTTTTTCTTTTTTTGTATTTATAAAACATATGACGTTGCTAAACTTGTTTTCACATGTATAGAAGTAATCTTTTGTTTCCTTTTGAATGATTGTTTGAAAATTTATTGGAAACACTTCTAGTCTACGTTTATACAGAAATGCGGTAAACGATCTGTTCGCAAATGGAAAGTTCAATATTGTGCTTTATGAATTTTGAAAAATGACAATTTTTGCAGGGCATTGAACCAACGCAATTCAACTTGAATACGATTATGTAAGATTCGGCTTTTGCACTCTTCTGAAAATTTCATGCTTGCCAACTCGGGTTCATATTTTTACTTATTTCGATAGTGAGCGATAATTGCACATGGTGAATTTTGCATTTGAATTTCCAAATAGTATATGATTCAAAGAATGGGAATTACCAAGAAAAATTTCGACTTATCGTAATGTAATTATCGTATGTAAATATGACTAAAAGAAATGAATTACATGTATGTGTTGAATAATAAATGTGTTATTAATTATGAATTCTATTAGCTCGATGGCAGATTTTTAGATACATTTTAGATAAATTATATAATCGTGAAATTTTTACGAAATGAGTATCACGATAATCTATATATATAATAGCGGAGAGTGAAAATCGCATAGAATATCTTGATAAATTGATGTGATATGGCATTTCATACCTGTTATACAGCTGTATTTTAATTTCATAGTTTTTATTGGTGGGAAATTTATGACATTTATCAGAGGTTTTCTACTTTCATGTTACTGATCAGGTTTTCTTTTTTTTTATTAATTTTAGATCACTGTTACAGTATGAAAAGTTGGCTTGAAGGAGTCTTTCAGATAACCGGATGTCTCAGATCCTTCCAAAATACAATTTCCTGAGTTCGTGAGTTTCAATTTCATTCTTTCAAAATCCAATTATGAATAATTAAATTCACTATTCTTAGTTATAAACTGAGGTAAAAAAATTTTTTTAATGATTTTATAGTCCATATATCGGCCAAAACTGCTCTTCGTAAGTCGAAAATACGTTTTGGCAAACCCTGACTTTCAAACTTGAGAAAAAAATATACTTTTTCAAAATAATCATAAAATGGCTTTGACAATCTTCAAGTACATGTCTCCACCTTTTTAAAACAAGACCACGTATACAGTTAAATTTATGTATTCTTTTTCGTGTAGATGCAACCATTTGACAAAAGAAATGATTTTTTTACAAAATATTCTCTTTGGAAAACAAAATCCTTGCCGTACGATGTTTTTCCTCCGAGATACAAGCGATTGAAAATCGCTGGAGTGTTCTACACCCAGTCTATCCCCAGCGGAGAATAACGATACTCAATCCTGTAAGGGTTGATCTCGGTATTTGGTTTGTTATTTTTTGAAAAACACAGGAAGAAGATTATATTTAATAAGGATTTTTATTAATTTCAATACTGTTAACGATAATCTCGTGGCACAGCTGAGAAAGTTCAGCATGAAAAAAGGTTTTTTATATGTGATGTGTCACATTATCGGCTAAAGATTCTAAATAACGAAACATTTATATTTAAAAATGAGAAATTTCTTTCAAGTCTTTTTTTGTTTAAAATAATCTTCTCTGAACGTTTCGTTCATCATTTGACCAATCCTCGTCCTGATCCATACCGGTGGTATTAGAGTGAAGAAGCTTTGAATACCGTGAGCCCAGTATCCGGTACTCGAATCTATTTTTCCAAGCGTCGAGACTGCGTTTTTTGCATAGGTTGCGGCGTTTGGAACAAAAATATTGGACACCTGTGAATCAAATTTGAATTTCAAAATAAATTTATGTCGGAACAATTCGATCTGTGTTTTTTTTTCGAAAATACAGAAAATATAGAGATTCTATCAAGGTTGTGATGTGCAAATAAAGGGATAGGTAGTTTTAATATCAAATTGGAGGATGAGGGTTTCTAGGCGGAGCCAGAGTCGCTTATGTGTGTCCGATTCTGTAGAGAAATCTCGTGTTTCCAGGTTTCCTAGATCTACAATGTTTATTAATTGTAACTGAATTAGATAGTTGATTGAAAGTTTCAATTTTTCCAATCATAATCGATGTGGAGGTGATTAAAAAAATGTGTTCACTTTCAGGAATAGCTGAAATGAATGCTGTTGATAGATATTTGTTTGGTCATAACAATGAATTGTTATTTCAAATATGAGGGATTGAAAATCTCAGGGACAAACGTGATCGAAGAATTCATAAAATTTTAAACAGTTTTCAACAGTTTTCAGGGGTCATGGAGTCCTTGAAGAGAATAGGTGAAATTTTACTAAGTACATCACTAAAATTGAGCTTTGAATATAAAATTGGAACTGTAAATGATTTTTTTAAATCATACAAACAATTATAAACATATTAACCTACAAATCTCAATAATTTTTATGACTTCCCTGGTAAAAAAATCTCTCTGAATCTCCCTGAAAATTTCACGGTTCAGAGAGATTCAGAACGAATCAGAGAAATTCAGAGCAATTCAACGTGGTTCAGAGGATTTCAGAGACTAGTGAATGAGAGAACTTGTGCTTTGAATTTTGCAGAAGGATTCAGAAAAATTCAGAGGAACTCAGAGAGATGCAGGGAAATTCTGGGAAATTCAGAGAGCAACAAATTCAGTAAAATTCTTGGTCCTGCATTTCAGAGGCGTTCAAGGAGTGTCAGACGCTTTCAGAGATAGATGAATTCAGAAAGATTGTGCGTAGAACTTTCCAGAAATATTCAGAGGAGTTTAGAAAGATTCAGAGTAATTCAGAGAGGAATTAATTCAGCTAAATTTTTGGTTCAGGATTTCAGAGGTATTCAAAGAGTGTCAGAGACTCACAGAAACAGGTGAATTAGGAAAAATTGTGCGAGGGATTTTTCAGAGAGATTCAGCGGAATTCAGAGAGATGCGGGGGAAGTCTGGGAAATTCAGAGAGGAATAAATTCAGTAAAATCTTGGTCCTGCATTTCAGAGGCTTTCTAGAAGTTTTAGAGACTTCCAGAGACAGATATACTAGAAAAATTGTGCGTGGAACATTTTAGAAATATATATTCAGAAGAATTTAGAAAGATTCAGAGAAATTCAGAGAGGAATTAATTCAGTAAAATTTTTGGTTCAGGATTTCAGAGGTATTCAGGGAGTGTTAGAGACTCACAGAGACAGGTGAATTAGGAAAAATTGTGCGTGGGATTTTTCAGAAAAATTCAGAGAGATTCAGAGGAATTTAGAGTGATCCGGGGGGGGGGGGGTCTGAGAAATTTAGAGAGGAATGAATCCAGTACAATTCTTGTTCCTGCATTTCAGAGGCTTTCTGGAAGTTTCAGAGACTTCCAGAGGAAGATAAATTTTAAAAAATTGTGCGTGGAATTTTTTAGAAGAGATTCAGAGGAATTCAGAGGAAGCTTTGAAATCTGAATACAATAAATTCCGGGATATTTAGAGGAATTCAGAGAGATTCAGAGGAATTCAGAGGAAGCTTTGAAATCTGAATACATTAAATTCCCGGAGATTTAGAGGAATTCAGAGGAATTCAGAGGGAGCTGTGAAATCTGAATACATTAAATTCCGGGAGATTTAGAGAAATTTAGAGATATTCAGGTAAATTCAGAGGGAGCTTTGAAATTTAAATATATAAAATTCTGAGGGATTCAGTGATATGCGGAGAGATTCAGAGAAAGTTGAAGAATTCAGAACGTTTCACTATCGGAAAAGTCTCTAACTTCCTCTGAATTACTCTGGAATTACTCTGAATCTCTCTGAATTTCTCTAAAATTTGTCCCAAAATATAGAGAGATTCAGAGAGATTTCAGAGAGATTCAGAGAGATCCAGAGATTTTTTTTACCAGGGTTGTTTTCTCATATTTAGGAACATGTTTTGGACTTCGAATTTATACTTGGAGCGCAAGCCTAGTAGTGCACTTTATTACTGCAGATTTAAAATTTGTGATAATTGCTTAGTCCCTGGTGAAAGGGAAGCGTGTCATAAAGAGTAACGGAAGCGTAAGAATGTTTCAGATGACTTTTCCAATACTTCTCACATACTTCCTATCCACTCTCAAATTACGCTTCCGCGTGTAGAGCCCGGTTTCTATGAAATTGGTGTTTCTTCCCATACGCTTCGCGCACTTCAAATATACGTTCGAACTACTCTCAATGTCCCACTTGATGTTCGGTAAACGCTTAAATCCACGTTGCAAATACTATCCAACTACGTTTCTGACACTTCCTAATACACGCTTCCCTTTCACCAGGGGTTGTTCAAAAAGTACGTAGCAAAATTTATCCGTTTTCTGATGCTCCGAGGCTTTTAACAGCGTCCAGTTGTTATTAAAGGGGTAAACTACATCAGGAGGTTGAAAAAATTGATTTTTTTATACTGCATAAATCGTTAGCTCGACTATATCCAAGAATACGCTGTCAAAATTTTAAAGCGAAATTCGTGTTTAGATTTTACGAGTATACTATACTAAATACCCAAGTAGCACAACAGATTAGAAATCCCTAGTGAAAATGGGAGCGTAAGAAAGGTATGAAGCGACGCGGGAGAGTACATGAAACAGTATCTAAGCGCAAAAGAAGTGGAAATTGAAACATTTTACGCTTCATTTGTTTCATAGTTCGCTTCCAGCGAGCGGAAATTGTCACCAGGGATGCTATGAAGGTTCTTGGGAGTTCTGGGCATGTTTTATGAACATTCTTAACATCTTCGAACGAGACTGTTTCGGATAAGTATATTCTGTGCACATTTTCAGAGCGTATTTTTCGAATTTATCCAAAACAGTCTGATCCGCACATTCTACCCTGGTAAAAATGAAGCGTATACACGAAGAGCAGAGGAAGCGCATAGGAAGCGAAAAATGTTTCAATTCTCTCTTCGTGAAGCGTGTGATGCTCGGTTGCTGTACAATGATGAAATTATACCTTCCATATACGCTTCATAATCTCTCGATCTCGTTTCACACACGCTTCATGTAAAGTAACAGTAAGTTACGTTAACTATACGGTAACATTTATGATAACTAATTTCTATTAACGCAGTTAAACGCGCCTTGCTTCCTCATTTCCGAAAAAAATGGAGTTAACAACTCTTTTGCCTGGTACGGCAGACATCGTAGAACAATGTTTTTTCTTTAAATTTATTGCCGAAGTCTGCAGAATACGAATCCGAAACCCGCTTTGCTCTGATAGTTTTTGCAATATTTAAAGAAATGTAAAGGTACTTTTCTTTAGAGATATACAACTTTTCGAAATGAAGGATGGGTGATTTTGACCCAGTGTATCCCCAGAGGGTTAAATTCAAGCGTTTTTGAATTTTTCAAGTAAAACCGAGTACACGGATTGGATTATTTCCAGAAGAATAAATTTCAATCCACATAACACAGAAATTCATAAAGAATTCCTCTGAATTTGTATTGAATTCTTCAAGCTCCAGTCGAATTCTTCCCAGGAAAAAATGATTAAATCTGGCCAAATCTGCTTGTATTTGCTAACACACATGTTCAAATTTGAATTCAAACATGGGAGAATATCACAAAATTTTTGGCAATTGAAGAATCAATTGCTCATCCCATTTTTTCCCCGGGATTATGAACTCTTCCTGATCTGTTGTATACGGTATGGGACATTATTAATTGAATGAACTAAATAACAATGATCGTACCTGAAGTCTTTGACTAAATGCATTCATTTTGGTATTAACGAAAAGAGGTGCCAAATGTTGCACGGTGATGCCAAATTTGGAATATTCCGCTCTGAGAGCGTCAGAAAAACTCTTAACGTATACTTTAGTGGCAGCGTAAACTGTCATCAATGGCAGGGGTTGTAGCTCCGATCCCGAAGAGACATTAACGATAGCACCTCTTCTACGTTTCTGCATTTTATTGATGATCATTCGTGTCATCAAAGTCGTAGCTCCAATGTTAACATTGATGATGTCCCACAGTTCTTCTTCAGGTACTTCACCCAAATACATGGGATAGGAGTATTGTTTACCCACGTTGTTTACTACCACAATAACGTATAAAAATTATTTGATATATCATGAAAAAAAATACCACCATTCACGACTCACCTAATATTCCAACGGGAATATCTTCTAAATTCTCTTCAATCTTCTCGAACACTTCTTTGCCTTTACTAAAATCCGCAGCGATAATTTTTATTTGAATATTCGAATTGATCGACAAAATCTCGTTTTTGGTTTTCTCTAATTTCTCAATATTTCTACTGATGAGAACCAAATTCATATTTTTATGAGCCAATTCCGTAGCGTACGCTTTCCCGATACCATCCGTCGATCCTGTGACAACTGAAAGAAAAAACAAGATTTATCAGCGTCACGAGACATATTTCAAATGCTAATCGCTCGCTTAGATTTTGTTGCGTATATACGCTATAGCGAGTCTTATAAGATTCTTCAATTGGATGCTTAAAAGGGCACTCGAGTATAATATACGGAATATCCACAGGTTCATCTCATTGCTATTTTTGTATAAAAAAATGTACAAAGATGCCGCATCAGCATGAATAATGTGGTAGATTTAGTTGTCAGATTTCTTTCGAAAGAGAGAGAGTCGGTTCGCGTAATAGATTATTCGAAGTCATTGGATAACCAATAGAAATCTGTACCGTTCAACCGGTTATTTGGAAATTATGATTACGTGTCTTCTTTGAATGATTATTTGACGATATCGATTCAATGGCAGGAATTGAAAATCTGTTGCGAAAACGGTTTGAATGTTGAATTACTGTGTCACATTACTAATGTCATGTGATTGATTATCTTCCGGAAGAAAATCAGGTGTATTGTCTTATTCATGTTATTCGAAACGAGTTTATTGACCTCGATGAGATTGTTTAGATTAAGATACATGAGCAATGATATTTAATTCACTCATTGAAGTTCTACAATGAAACAATTCACAATGATTCCCGTAAAATTCCGAAGTTCATTTTAATCTCATTAAGTTTCGAAATTCACTTCGAAAATCATCCACTTGAACTTCATTGGATTAAGCTTTTTGAGAAATATCGTGAGAGACAGATACGAATTCAGTGTTGAATTTCGTACAAATTTGATTCTTGATAACATCGCAATCGGTTACTAGGAAGATTAAAAAATTATGTTTACTGATAATCCGATCTGCTTTCGACTGTGGGGGAGTTGAAGTGAAAATATACTCGTGAATTGGAGATAAGAATGTTTTTTCAAGTCTGCGACCAATTCTGTTTATATACTCATTCATCCGTTTGAATTGATCGGACGAAGATTGATTGCGGCAATAATCAATGTAGATAAATGATAATCTATGATGTTATATCGGAAGACAATCCTGTAGATTTGTAAATCTTCAATAACGTGATGGATTGTTTCATTTTCGTGAGGATATTTTAGTGGTTTGATTGCAAACAAATAGATCGGTTAATTTGCGGGAACCCGTATAAAAATATTTCGTTGAAAAATTTCTGAAAAACATCGCATTTCCTCTGCAAAAATTCTGAACAACTCCGAGAATCTGAAATTTTCATGAAAAATCTAATAAATTTAGGACAATCTGTACAGAATTTCTTCATGAGTTTTCAAAGTTTTTTTCATTTCTTCTGGACGAATAGCAACGGAATTGCAGTTTGAAAAAATTTTGATAAAACTCTAATAGATTGTTAACATTTTTTACAGGGTTTGAAAATTTTTGAATAATTATAAGATTGTCAAGAATTTATCAGAGTTTTATGAGAATTTCGTTAGAACGCAATTTTGTTCCTATTTGTCTGGAAAGAAAATGAAAAAAGTCTGCACAGAATGTCCCAAATTTATTAAAATTTCAGAGAAGACATATGCCAATTTATTAGTCGAATGTTTCATATCATTCCAACGTGAACACATTGTAGGTATTTCAAACTATTATCAACATTCTCTCCAATTTCTACAATTATTTAATTTTTTCTAGAATTCCTGATTTCAGAAGAGCATAAATTATTTACTTTTGATAACCATATTTATAAAAGAGAAAATACTCTACCCTGTAACGTAGGTGAATAATTAACCGTGCGGAAAATAATACACGACACGTGCAATTTTTCTCAATGTTTATTACACGAAGAGAGATTGCGCAACGAAAACAGGCGAATATTCCAATGTCTTGTCATTTTAAGAATCCCTTATGTAATGAGATACAATGTTGCCAATCTTGCTTTTCGCTGTATGCACTTTGGTATCACAAGTAACCTCGTACGGCGTTTATAAATATAATATGCGATAAATATTTATTCGATTTGCATAAGAGATGATTTGTAGATGAGATCTGTGGAAAGTAGGGGTGCTCTGGTGAAAAAAGTTTCTCTGAATTTCACTGCGAAACTCTCAATGTCACTGGAAAATGCTGAAAACCCTAAAAAAAATCTGAAAACTTGTCAAAAACTCTCCCTTATCGGGCATGTTTTTCCACTGAAATTTTTTCTGAATATTTATGAAGATTTCTGAAAAACTCTGAATTTTTCTGAAAATGTTTGGAAATTTCTGTGATTTCCAGCGAAATTTTTCCACCAGGAATGCCTTAACAACTGTTCTTTAATGAAGGAAGAATCAAAGAACAATAAATCTTTCCATGTATTTCAAATAAACTCGAGAAAATGATTCTTGATTTCATGAATACAAGGTAATATTACTCCTTTATATTATCTCTTGCGAACCAGCAGAATTTTTGAATCCATGCATGCACTGTGAAAAATTCTTATATAAGACACGGAAATTTATTTCCCAAACAGCACACGAAATAATATATTAGGGGCGTCCATTAATCACGTGAGGCATTTTTTGACCCCCTTCCTTCCTGGTGAGATCTCGTAAGATTTTCCGCAACTTCCTCCCCCTCCACTAATCTCACGTCAGATTTTTCAAAATTTGTGTTATGGGTGTGAATCCGTTATATTATTAAAAAAGATAAAAACACAATTTGTTTGTTACTTTTATTCAAGACGAGCAAAGACTAGTATTTAAGAACATTACCGTACTTGAAAATCAGTGATAAAATTGAATTTTTTCCAAATAATTTCACGCAATTTAACACCGTTTTCTGCTAGAAAAAAATTACGTGATTTGGAAAGATTCAATCCCCCCTTGATCCCCTTTCCCCCTCGAACACCTCACGTAATTAATGGACGCCCTCTGACGTATCACGGATGGAAAGGATGCCATTACCAACTAGTGTGTTTGTCGAACTAGCCCACACAGCACCGGATGTCCCAGCAATATTGTTAGAATATTACATTTGGAATGAGTAATATCCTGGAAAACATCTCAAGAAGATTGTCAGAATGTCTGCAGGATGTCTCATGTCACCATTTTTTTAACATTTTGGAGATATTTTGAACCATTGCTGGATTCATTGAGGTAACATTCTGGAGACATTCTGAAATATTGCTGTGATTATTCCAGCGATATTCTGTTCGGAAAAAATGTAACAATCACCAGTGCTGTCTTTCATAGTTAAAGGGTGCTAGGCTCAGAATGCTTGGGGGCCCATGTAAGGGAATTTTTTACTTATATATAATAATATCTTTTTGGAAATTTTAATCAATTATGAATATATCAATATGTTCGTTTGACCGTGCAATTTGAATAACCATAGCTCATGTTTTACTTTTCTTATTATCAAAAATTATTTTCTTGTAGAATAGAAAAAAAATTGTGATTCAAGGAGTCGGGGGCCCCCATCAGCGTGGGGCCCTAGGCCCGAGCCTACAAAGCCTATGCAGAAAGACGGCATTGACAATCACATATATTAAAAAGGCTACAAAGTATTACTTTGGGTTGAGAAGAAATTTCTTCAGAGTTTACTTCTACAAATGCTGAATGAGCTTAGACAGAATCATTTTGAGTGGGAGAAAACCTACTTCGGAGTCGATTATTAGAGAGTTCCCCCAGTGGGGATTGAACCCGGGTGCAGCGAGTGAGAATCAAGGCTTCTATCACATCAGCGAATCTCTGAGATGACGACACCGCTCTCAAAGTATCATTTATTGTCATCATCGTGATGGGAGTTTGAAGAATTTGTATTCGTGAAATATAGATCAATCGATTCAGAATCTTCTGACAGAAAAAATGAGGTGCCTTTCGACCTCTACTTTGAAATTTTACGAAGTGCTGAGTAAGATCGATGGAAAAACTTGGAAAATTTGTTGCTTTTGAATATCGACTAATCCATTCAGAATCTTTTGAAATGAAAAATCACCCATGTGAAAATAGCCAGAATTGACAAATGGCGCGGTACTGGCCAAGTTGCACTTGCCAGACTTCGGCAGGTATAACTGTGCCCATTCAGAATCATTACCGTTCTTCAACTGGTGCCAAATGTTTGCCGGATTTCAGACAGTACTGGCTAGCGCAGTTAGAGGGTTTTCAGCCAGTATCGAATTAATAATGTTCGGAGAATACCCAGACCGTACAGAAACGGAAGCGTGCCAGTATCGAATCAGAGTGAGTTGGATGGTAAAATGCGAACAAAAGATATGCGATACTGCACTACTATCGATGCAACATTGTTCTAATACGGAATAGATAGTGGATAGGAATTTCACTGATCTTTCCAATAACACGGTTACTTTGACAAGACAATACTGCACCAGTACTGAGCCAGAGTTAGTATTAGCATTCAATATGTTCCATAGACGACAATGTGCCAGTATTGATTAGACTTGGTAGTCGACTGGCGTTAAAATCACGATTTTAGCAACTTGGCTGTTGTAGTAGGCCGAAGTCTTGCCAGCATTAGGCCAGAGTTGATATGATCATTCGATATTTTTGAAAGACAGCAATGTGCCAGTATTGATACAACTCTGACTTTCTACAGAATCGGTGGTGGTCTAATGGCATTAAAATCACGATCTTACACTGAAGGAAGAAACTTTGAAAATTGACATCATTGAATCAATACATAGATAATTGAGGATTCAGTGCAAGCAACCACAATTTTAGTTAATTTCACAACAACGCATGTGAAATATAACACAGCTGATGCGAAAGATACCATAGCTGAAGTGCATCCTACTTTCCCTGCGGTGAAATTAGCTAAAATTTCAAAGACTCAAGTTTTAGGAGAAACAGAACTGTGCCAGTATCGAAACAGAGTTGGTAACATTATAGGGTAATACGAAAATACAACACTGTGCCAGTCATTCATACAACATTGTTTCACGACGGAATCGGTTGTGGATTGGAGTTCAAATCAACTTTGTCGCAATACCGCTGTTTTGGTGTGACAAGACTGTAGTGTTTCGGTCTCGTCTCATCTCGCCGAGATTGACCCAGTCTCGAGGCCGAGATTCTCGATGGTATCGTCTTTTTTTCGCATTTCACCATGCAACCAACTCTGATTCTGTACTGACGCGGTTTCTGTTTCTGTACGGTCTGGGTTTTCTCCGAACAGTATTGATTCGATACTGGTTCAAGACCGTCTGACCACGTTACGCAGTACCGTCTGAAATCCGGCGCACATTTGGCGCCAGTTGGAAAACGGTAATGATTCTCAACGGGCACAGTTGTTTCTGCCGAAGTCTGGCAAATACAACTTTGCCAGTACCGCGCCATTTGTCAAATCTGGCTATTTCCATATGGATCCATCCGCCTCGTGTCCACGTCTCCCATTTATCGAACTATTTCTTTCCCTATGACCCATTGAAGTGGAGGAACGGTGAGTATCTAGTATGGATAAGTTCTTCGGTATTCCCTTGATAACACGTGGAAATATTTTCTAAGTATGTACAGAATATCCCAAATATCCTTGTGTTGTTTAAGTCTCCTTTCAATGCATTGTGGATTCTATTGATATTGAACGGAATTCAAGTGTGACATAATCAAAATATTGAATCTTGCATTTTAAAATCAATTATTCTATGAGCAATGATTAGTGGCGGTGTGATTGCACCAATAAAATTAAAATCCATCATACCTGCCCATTCGCCAAACTTTATTCGGAAATCAATGGGTTTTGAGTTAAGTATAGGCACAAAAATTTCCCATAAAGCCCGTGTCAGTCTGCTTACTGGTTCCAAGAGCATCCAAATGATAATCAAGCCGGCTAACAGCCATGACGCTATTAAAAGCATCATTTTCCTGTAAACAATAATGGAAAGAAATACTATTATTATTGATTGATTATGCTCTAGAGAAGAATTAAATGAAGATGAGAATACTGAAAATCCGAAATTTGTATTCCAAAATACCTGAAGCGTTTGAATTTTTCCGTACAGTACCACCACCGATGGAGTTCGTCAATTCTAAATTCGAAATTTAGAGAGAAAATCCATGGATCAGGTGAATCGATGGGTTTTTTTCCTGAATTTTACGTGAAGGTGATGGTACTCCATCGGTGGCGGTGTTGTATGGGTTTAGTAATTTTTTTGATGTTTGAAAGTGTATGAATATGTAACCAGATAGAAAACTGTCCCAACAGTGCCATCATAATGGTGCCCAGGTAGGGAATGCCAATATTGACAACTGGCCCATGCTTGGCAGAATACTGGGCTACCAAGCATCGCGAACCAATATTGGTCCAATATACAACCGTTGTTCATTCTAGAAACCATACCGGGTTTCATAGGGAATGCCAATATGACAACCGGTGCGAGCTTGGCAAACAATATCAACCCAATATAAAACCGTTTGTTATTTGAGAACCCACACCATGTTTCATAAAGAAATGCCTCTACAACAAGTGGTTGAAGCTTGGCAAAACATTAAACTGTCAAGCATGGTGAACCAACATTGGGCCAATGTACAACCAATGTTTATTTGAGAACCTATGCCACATCTCCATGTTGGTGATTGTTACAGAGTTGTACCAATATCCCTGCTAAAAATCTTATCGTTTTCTATGGGAACTTTTTAGCAGGGATGGCATGAAAAATGACGTCATTTTTTTCTCCAAGAAGTATGTTTGAAGAATCAGGTTGAAGCATAGCAAAAGTTGATATACACAACTTGAGCCAGGTCCGGTTTAATCGTATGAGCCAAGCGCCAAAATACTCATAATACTCATATCATGAGACATTGGGCCATGCTTGGCATTGCATTCTGGCCCGATATAAGTCATAATTGAGCCAAGATCGAGCCAATCTTGGGCCATTTGTTAATTCCTGCCTGGGTGACATGCACGCCAAGGGATATTCACATCATGGTGCCAAGGTGTTTCCGTATAAAGCATTGTTATTGGTGACAAAACGAGGTGATGGCAACATAATGAAGACATAATGTTTACATATGCATCATCGCAAGCTGAGCAAAGTTCATGATAGTATGTTCACGGCATGTGTCATTATAACAGTGGCACACCGAGAAAAAAAGGTTGTAAAATTTACATCCTGCGAAGTCAATACACGGAGAAAAATAAATTTTTGAAAATTACTGCATTTCTACCAAATAGGCAGGAAATAAGAAAATATCACTGTTATTGATAGACAGTGTAGTGTAAAAATTAATGATTAACAAAATATTCTTTAGTACGAGCGTGCAAACTTCTGCATGATAAATTACACATTTTTACTACACTTCTATATCAATAACAGTGATATTTTCTCTTATCCTGCCAATTCAGTAGGAATGTAGTAATTTTTTGTGAAAGTTTATTTTTCTCCGTGTACTTCGAGCTACCCCGATTTAAATTGATTTTACAACAGCGAATACGAGATAGACTACAGCTGATGTAAATCTTACATTCGCTGTTGTAAAATCAACTTAATTTGTGATTGCTCGAAGTATTTTTCAAATCGTTCAAATATTGACTTCACAAGATGTAAATTTCATAATTTTTTTCCTCTCAGTGTATACTTACACCCTCTTGAATTTTCATAACGCGATTACGAGATCTAAGCACTCGATTGATTGTTTAACGAGTGGCGGGAAGTATACTTCCAACCTCATTTTTTTTCTTTTTGTTTTTCCGTGATAAGTCAAGTCTATGACGTTGTATCAACGTGGAATGAGCTTTTGCTAAAAAAAAGTGTACTCGTTGAAGGGTTGTGTGATCAGAACTGCAGTGAAACAAAAAACCTTTGGATGTATAGACAGTGAAAGATGACGAGATTGCTCGAAACGACAAAGCGATAATGAGATCAAAAGTTGCTGTGCAATCGTTGCTCTTACGTTGTTCATTAAGTTTTCGTCGAGTTGCTGGGAATTTGCTATGCATGTGATTGAGAGTTTCATGAAACCAAGCAACTCCCCAGCAACGGGATAACAACTCAAGCTAAAATCCTAGATTTACAGCATATATTGTTGCGCATTTGGCAACGCAACGTCCCTGCAAATTGCTTCAAACTGTTGTTGCAATTCGCTGCATATTTGCTTAGCATTTTGCTGTTAGGGTATAAGATCAATTGGTTTCCCGAGTAGGGAAGATTTAATGGAATTGAGCCGAATTAAAATAGAGAAAGGTAGTCTGTGTATACAGGAGAAAGAAAATTTTATGATAAATTTTTACAATAAATTTCAAAGTTTTGCTCCCGTTGGAGATCTTTACATTGAATTCTCTGTGGATTGTTATGGAATTTTTGCTATATTTTCCACATCACCTCTAAGAAATTCTTTGATTCTTTTGATTTCTAAATGCTACACTGTAAAAAATTCACACCAAATAGTATCTTTTCAACACCACATGGTGTCATTTTCACACCGTAAAATGTCATTCTGACACTGTTCGGTGTCATTATGACACCGATTTTGGGGTATACTTGTATAGAATCCACGTTGTGTTAATTCCGACACCGTTTTGACACCGCTTTTTTTTTACAGTGTATCAACACTTTTGAATAAGAAGAAACTGACAGATGATGCAATGGAATTTTCACAAATTTCCAAATATATAGCAGCGTTGATTTCATGAAAGTACAATACACTAAAGAAGATAATGAAATTGAGAACGTAAGAATGCACTGCATTAGATCACATTTATTGTATAATGATCAATATGACCTATTGTCATTCCAATCTATTTAAAAATCCACTTTATCGCTGTTTTTGAGTTGTTTCAGAAACCGACTCGATATAATAAGATTGTTTCCCAGACAAGAAATTGACTCTGCCACGCAAATTTCAGAAAGAGTATTCCCTAATACACAATTTTTTATCAATTCCTTGTATATAGATTATACAAAATGCATATAGTCTCCTGTAGAAAAAATAATTATATGCACGTTATACACTGAAAAAAAATTTATTCCAGTCAAATAAATATTTATTTGTCCTGTACCAAAGAAATATTTATTAGAATTAACAAAATATTCTTTGGAACCAAAATAATTTATTGGAATCAAATAAACGATTGAAACCATCTATTTAATTCAAATAAATTATTTTGGTTCCAAAGAATATTTTGTTAATTCTAATGAATATTTCTTTGGTACAGGACAAATAAATATTTACTTGACTGGAATAAATTTTTTTTTCAGTGTACACAAATTTTATTTAGAATGTATACAATATATATGAAGATTGTATATGAATTTCATAAAATTATTTCATATAATTTTTATGAAACCTTCCGTATAATTGATCATTGGAACCATATATAAGTTTTGAATATATCGAATACAAATTAGCTTGATTAGGTAAGACAGTATGATTTGTGAAAATTTTCAATTCTACCAAATATGTTTCCTGTCTTACCCTACAGAGGGTATTCAATCTCCAGAAAAGGAACACAGAAAAAATAGTATGATAAAAATTCACGATAGTTAGAATATTTGCGGTATTTGTCTATTATTATTCTAATTAAATTTCGTCATGCAAAATACATGATGTAATATTCACTGATACCTTCACTGCTATGTCCAATCAATCACACCAGTACTTTACACTAATTTCAAGTTTATAACTTGGCGATACAAATAATTTGAGGGTATTCTCGATAAGATGTGCATTATATACTGCATCGATCCGGCCCAATGCCGACGGTGCAGGTCGAAGATTCATGATGCAACTGCTAGATTGCAGCACCAATCTAGAATCTCACAACGTGTTTCGTTTGATTAACTTCTGAACTTCTTTATCTTGATCGTTTGAAAGATTCAACCAACAACATTTTATGTGTACTACCATGCAGGTATTGCCAAGACTGAAAAAAACCCAAGCTTGTCCCAAGGTTGGCACATGTGTCAGAAACAAACAATTGGCCCAATATTGTTCCATGATTGTCCCGTTGTTCCCAATGGATAGAGTCAGTCATGGTACATTTGTTAATATTTTTGAAGTGGTCACTACATTTGGTACAAGCTTGGCACAGGTGTAAAAATCGAGCATTCGTTGAGGACAATTGTGCCAATATTGCCCACATGAGCGGCACAATGTTTGTAAATATTGACTGAATTTTGATCAAAATCATAATTCAACAATAGAATAAAAACTGATTGAAATATCAAAGAACGCAAATTTTCCAATGATCATACAAGCTTGTCCCAGTCTTGTCACATTTTTTCTATCGTTTCAAGATAATTCATGTACGGTATTCTGAGGGAGAAAGTCATGAACTGAAATATGAATCAATTACTTTTTTCATTCATATCTGCGATCAAAGAAGCATTGGTTGATGCTTGGTAAATGAATTGAACCGGGCCTGGCAAAACCACTGGCCCAAGCTTGTCCTGATCTTATCATTCCCAAGTATCTGGGCCAAGTTTGGTAAATTGTTCAAGACAAGTCTCGGCAGGTCTTGTGCCAGGCTTGGTCCATCATTGAGCCATTGGTCCATACACACATGGGCTGTAGTATCTAAGTATACTAAAGTATCTGACCCAAGTCCCTCTTCCCTTGACTTGAAATGGGAAGTTCTGAACCCTGATTTCGTAAAATTGTACCTCAGTTTTTTGGAAATTTAATCTTGGCAAGGAAGAATTTCCCCGAAGGGCTGAATTTGAAGAAAATTCATTGAAATCTTCTGCGGAACAATCGAATGTTTTCAGAAACATCCAGAAATTCATAGTTTTTCAATGGAATTGAGAATTCGTCGGGGGAATTTTTTTCTTGTACCTTGTAAAGAATATTTGCGTAATTTTCTCCAAGAAATGGTACACACCATAAAAAATTTATGAATTTTCAGATAACTTTTATAGCTACAGCGATTCGAAGTTTCTGAATTCTGATTGGCTGAAAGCTAAAAAATTTCAAATCGCTATTATAGCTCCGGAACTATCAATGATAAAATAGTTAAATGTTTTTTCCATAGATCCGCCGTTTTCCAACTCAGCGACTGGTATTAAGCCCAAGTATGTAGCATACAGTGCCTTGGAATGATTTAGATTTGAACAAAAATCTAAAAATGCTCATATCTCCAAAACTAAGCGTCAAAAAAATTTTTTTCACACGGGAAATTATTGCATTTTGCCCGCAGAATACACCTGTGAAATCCGTTCCGCGAGTCCTGGGACAATCTGTATAATTCTATGGCAACAATTAACAACTTCTCAAGTCATCCGCCTGAACATAAATATTAAGAATACAGATATTTTAGAATAAAATTCTTCAAAAATAAAGTTTTTTAGGGAGATAGTTCTTGGAGAATACGTGTATTCAAGGACAAAGTTATTCAAGAAGACAGTTCTTTGAAAAGATACTTCTTTGAGAACATAGATATTTGAGAATACAGGAATAAAGGAGACAGTTCTTGTTCCGTCATTTTTACGATGCAGAATAATTCTCAAAAGTGGGGAAAAATCCTCTGTATTCTAAAAAAATAAAATTTTCTATAGTCAGTGAATACAATCTATAATTTCGACAGCATAGACAAAATATTCCTTTTCTCATCAATTCTTGGTTTTATTCCTACATAGGAAAAAATTATATGTATTTTTAACTCCCGCGGATATCCCAAACCGTCCATTAGGGTGATTCAAAAAAAATTTTTTTCTGATTTCAGCCGTCATCATGGAATTACATGTTCCTCTGGATTAGAAATAGACCCCCAAATTTTTTCAGATTTTTAAAATAGTATTTAGAGGTCGCTCAAATCACTTTTGTGTCATGAAATGTGTTTTCTCAGTTTTTCATGTTTCAGTGTTGAATATTTCAAGGCTATAAAAATCTTATCTGCAAGAAAATGTTACTGAATGTGCAGGGAAACAAATTGTGGGTATTAAAGATGAAGAGAAAAACATTGGTCCTTGTATTGCTTACAAAAGCGGCAGTTTTGAGAGGCCATTGAAATTCAAGCGCACATTCGCACCCCTAAACATTTTTTATAAGGATCGAAAAAATTCTGAGATATTCTTCATACTTCAGGGAACAAATCCATCAAGACCAGAAATTTGGGAAATTGGAAGTGAAGCTATAAAAAATCGGAGAAAATAAAAAATTTTTCAATTTCTCATTCGAACACCACAGAATCTTCCCCAAATTACTATTTATTGCCGAAACAACATTTTTGATCTTCTGTGCATTACAAACAGTAGGAAATTCGCAAGGGAAAAGAAAAATTCACCCGCTGGTCTCACATGGTATCTTAATCAGAAGGGGTGCGAATGTGCGCTTGAATTTCAATGGCCTCTCAAAATTGCCGCTTTTGTAAGCAATACAAGGACCAATGTTTTTTTCTTCATCTTTAATACCCACAATTTGTTTCCCTGCACATTCAGTAACATTTTCTTGAAGATAAGATTTTTATAGCCTTGAAATATTCAACACTGAAACATGAAAAACTGAGAAAACAGATTTCATGACACAAAAGTGATTTGAGCGGCCTCTAAATATTATTTTAAAAATCTGAAAAAATTTGGGGGTCTATTTCTAACCCAGAAGAACCTGTGATTCCACGATGACGGCTGAAATAAAAAAAAATTTTTTTTTCAATCACCCTACCGTCCATTCACCGTTTATGTTAAGTATTAACACAAAACATGTGTCAAATCAACACAGAAATTTTGATTCAACATTCAAAATCCATTAATTCGAGAACTTCATATGTAGTTCTCAACGCAAACTCTGAGTGGATCGTTCAGCAACATCAAATTTTCAGCTGTGTTATGGATTTGGTACAAAAAAGATGCTTTTGAGTTTTTCTGAAAAATCCTGATTAATTCCAAAACTTTTCTCACATATTCATCGTGCGGAAAAAGTATTTTGTTTTCAGATTATCCTCCATAATTCCAACAAAAACTTTATTGTGGGAAACTTTAGATCGAAGAAGTTGCGAATCCGATAAGTTAATATTCTTGTTGTTTTGTAATTGACGATTCAAAACGCGAACTGTGAATTCCTTTCAGTTTCTGTAACGCAGGAAAGATTCGTGAATTGATATTTCGTAATTTACGACACCTGTTGCGGTTAATTACTTCTAATGAGAACAAAGAAATTGTGTCATAGATATAGAAACAAAAGGCACATTCAATTGAATTGCTAATTTCTTTCAATCGAATCGAACCAGACGCCGTTTTTCACAAGGTTCCGGACGGGAACAACATGCAAGATTCAATTTCTTCTGTTTTCCATGAGCTAATTCATTTCTTCGTAAATTGATAGGAAAACGTCTTTGAGAAAAAATTGCCCAACAGAAACAAATTTGAAGCCAATGAAAAATTTTGGCCAACTGAGAATCATTTTTAATTTTCCCTGAATTTTGTTTCTTTTTTGGGCAATTTTTTACATGATATATTTACGGAAGATTGTTGAATATTACTTGCTGTTATTAAGGAAATAATTGTGGGAGGTCAATCAATCACTAATTATATTTCCTCGAGATCACAAGAATATCCGATTAACGTTTTTCCACTAAACATTGATTTCCGACCCAGGTCAAACTCAATACTCGATTGAAAACAACATTGAAATTCATCAGAACAAGGAAAAGGACATGTAAATTTAATCTCATCTGTGAAAAATACGCCAGATGAAATGAAACTATGGAATTCGGAAAATGTTTTGTTGCTCTTTTTCAATTTGGAGAAGTCAGAATTTTATTTGAATGCAGAGATAGATTCAATTGTCACTGCCTAAAAAGAGGAATTTTACTTTGTTGGACTGTTTAAAGTCAAATTTTCATTCTTTTGGAGATTCAAGGGTAAAATTGAATTTTGTACAGAGTTTTCTCAAAAAGTACGTAATTAATATAAATTTGAAGTCAACAATGATAAACTATATACCAATGATTGCGCCTTGCTGGAGACTTTGAATTTCCCAATGATTACTGAAAGCTGAGAAATAAAATTGTGAAATTCTTCGATGTTTGGGGTTGAAAATTTTACAATTTCATTTTTTAGTCTTCTCAAATGATTGGGAAATTCAAAGTCTTTAGCAGGGTGCAATCTCGGGTATATATTTCATTATTATTCACTCCAAATTTGCATTAATTACGTACACGGAGAGGAAAGTTACATTATCAATTGATACCATTTGATATTACAATACAGAAGAATTCTCCTGTTAGGTACTGTCAAATATAGTACTTTTTAGAAACGTACGTGGTAGCAAAATAGTAATTTATAATATAACTTTTCTCTCTGTGAACTTTTTGAGCAAAATCTTCCCAGAATTCGCATACTCAGTCCTCCCTCCCTTAATGCTCGAATTCGGAATAAAACTATAACATCATACTCGAAGTCTGTCCTTTGAATATCTCCCAGTGTATACGAAGAATGACTTGCTGCTATTTTGTTTTCTCTTTGAATTTCCCCTCCAGAAGGAAAGTCTTTCCGAATAAAAGTAATGACCGTCGGCGCGGTGAATCCAGAATATCTGCGAAGGGCAGCGGAATGCCCCACTTCGAAAGGAATTTTTTGTCGAATTTCATAAGTGATGTTATGAAGTCGTTTACCTTAATATTCCCCCTCTGCATCCGCTACTGGTCGTTCCACGACTGTATATCGTTCATACTCTGAACATCTCACAAGGCCGAACTATCGCTGCAACGGGACTAATGCAGCGTGATGAACAAATCGAGAACACTTGAACACAATTTTATGTTCGATTTTTGCACAATTTCTAATTCATTCTTGTAATATTGTTATGCACAATAGATATGCAAACTTGAGGTTTTATAATTAGAAAAATTGTCATCTATTTTCAATTTCTCAAGATCGAATTAAAAGTTTGCAGTCTTGTGGCGGGAAAAAAATAAGCAAAATCTCTGTTCTAGGAATTCAAAGAGGCTAATTGAGAACTAACAGTTTCTTCCAGTCAAACAAAATTTTGGTTGGAATGAACGCAAAGAAACTTTTTGGTTGGCTGAAATAAAATTTATTTAGGGTAAATAAAATTTACTTACCTGTAAGAAAGGCTTAATTATTGTGAACCAAATTTTGTTCATCCAGAACAAATTTCGTTTCAGTCACACAAAAAGTTTGTTTGGCTGAAACAAACTGTGTTTTCAGTGTAGGATATCAATTTCCGGTACATTGATCTGAAAATTCTAAACTTTATGGGATTTTTCCCAACACTTCACAGGAAATTTGCGGACAAGTTCCGGAAAACTTCACATAAATATATAGGAATTTTCCCATAAATCTTCCCACAGTGTAGCAAACCTGCCCTATGCTTTATAGACGTTCTATGAACGTTTCAGTTGCACGTAATGCTGTCTAGACAGTGTGTTAAGAGTGTCTGCTTGATTATGTGTAAGGTTACACGTGCACAGCAAACAATCCCTGATAAATCATGTATTTTCACAATACTGCTCAATAATGGAAATAATTACTCCAACCGATCCTGCTAATTTTGCAAAAATGCAACGATTCTTGCAACGTCCTTTTTCTCCGCATGCCCTCATAAACTGATGTGAACTTTTGAAACGATCTGCAGATGCATTCATAGGAATCAATCTTCAATTCTCGTAGATCAAATCAAGGTAGTAGCTCGCGGCGGAATCACGACCAGTTTGTAATCGAAAAACAAGTGCATTCAACCTAACGCAACATAATATTCTATCGCGTGCCGTGGATCAAATGAGGAATAATTCAACTTTTTGTATCGAAATCGTTCCAGTCACACTCTGTTCATTCGAGTCTCATCCAATGTACGGCATCCGACATGCTGTTGATGATATGGTATATTAATCAGCTACACGCTCGATGTAGTTGCTAATCTTCAAGCAAAAGTGAGTCTATCCTGTTACATCATCAAATACCTAGCGAACCTGAAGCAATTTTGATTGCGCATCAGTTCGCCAACAAATGAGGAATGAATATCGCGCAACAATCCAATACTGTGAATAAACGCGACAAATGGCAAGTTGGCTGCAAAATTGGTGCAATTATCGAGCGTAGGAACTGCATTTCTACGAAAAATCTTAACTTTTCAAAGATCAGGGTATTGAATTGTTGGAAGATCTAATACACACGAAGCAAGATATCAATCAAATTGTTAGTGCATTCACAGCTAGTAACGAGCATAATTACTTTGAATCTCATGATCATCCTTCACCGGTTAATGCACACGGAGAAAAATCTGCTGTAAAATTCATCTTATGTCTGATAAATATAGGGATAACATTAAATTACTGTAATTTATACCGCAATATTTATTAGATTTATCGCAATTTATGTAACCATTGCAGTAAAGTTTCATTTTCATCGGAGACTTTGGTTGATTAAACAGGGATTTCGGTATATTTTACAGCAATTTAATACTGTCCCTATAATTACAGCAACTTTCTCTCCTTGCATGTTATATTATTTTATAATAAATTGAGGGGATAAAGAGGCAATATTCCAAAAGTTTTATCAAATGATACAAAAAAAGCAAATAATAAATTACAATATACATTGTTTGATGTATGAAACTTGAATGAATTTTTTTTTATTTAAAAGTGGCACAAGCTTTCGACCATTAGATGGTAGCATAAGAAGTGCACTTTATCACATTTTTCTTTGTTCTCAAACTCGATATAAAACGTCACAAAAAAACACAAGGATGATTGATATTCGAAAAATTAGAAGGTTGAAAAAATCACATGGCACTGGAAAATTTGATTTGAACAATTTAATTTGAATCATCTGTGACTGGTCGGTTAAATGAATATTATTTAGTGTTTTATAATTTTAAAAGTTGAATACCAAATTTCAAATGTTTACCTCGATCAATTTGAATTTAATCTTCCAGAAGTGTTGAAACAACGACGGTTTGCAAAGACATTCTTCTCTTACCGATATCTGAACCCATTGGTGAGGAATAATTTTGAGTAATAACTGGTCATCACTTTAAGATTCACATATATTTATGTCTTTCGATAGACTAATTTCTATTCCAAAAGATCGTCCATCGACAGAAGCTGAAGTAAGACTGAGCTGCGCTGAAGTGATTGTATAAAATACGAACGAAGGTGAGGCACTTTCTCTACCCGGTGTACAGTGCGTTTTATTAAACACGGTACTTGACGCTTGATTTTATTTTTGCCGTTTTTGCTTCGGAACTTGCTGTATTTTTCCCAGTTCTGCAGAGAATCCAGATATCAGTGGATGAATATTAGATTGATCATCGATTCAGGATCGATGAGTAGATTGTCCGAAAAAAGCCGATAGATTTCTGAAGAAAAAACATTTTATCGGGAATTGATATGACTTTGTCATCAGTGCTGATGAGAGTTGAATTTCTTTCAGTATCGACATTCATTGGAATCTATCAGTATTTCGTAGAATAACCGGAGTGAGAAAATTTTCAAAATTATATATAAATTATATATAAGTTTGCCAAATTTTCCCACTTGGAGCGCCAATTTCCAGTTGATTTTCAGTTGTGGGATAGCAGATACAGAAGAAATTGCATTGAAACTTATAAGCCAACCAATCACTTTCTTTTGAATTTTTGGAAAAATTTTGTTGAATTTTAAGAAACTTGACTGAATTTTTGGAATACGCTCTGGATTGGTTTAGATTTCTGAATTAATTGTGATGTTTTGCATGCATGTACGCGCATGAATTCAGTTTCATACACATTTTACATTGAATTTAATGTAAAATATAGCATAATCTATAGTTTCTTTATGTTTTCACGCATTCAATGTAATGTGTATGGACCTGAATTCATGTACGTGATTGAAAAAAACTTCCAGATATTTCTAACAGTGTGAAATCTAGTTGAAGTTTCTTAGAATTCTGAAAATTCTGAAGATAGTGGCTGTTGAATAATTACAGTTACATTGTCCGAATTTTCAGATGGAATTTTTTTACACCGATTTTATTAGGAATATCCTGAGCTTTGCCGAAGGTTACCCAGGGTGTCCAGCATCGCTGGCTTACTGCATTCCCTGACTTTTCAGGATTTTTCCCTGACTATTCTGAAATTCGAAAATTTTTCAAATCATAACTGGTATTGTATGTTATTTTTATATTCAAAGGGATGATTTTAAAAATAACATTATTTTGGTGTAAAAAATTACCTTGAGGAAGGATTTTATAATCACTTTCAATTCTCATGATTGTATATATAGTACACGGAAGAGAATTTCCTGTTGCTGTAACAGGATTTTTTCCGTGTAGGTATAAATACAAGAAAAATGGAAAGATCCTCTACATTTCCTCAAGATCTTTTTCCTCATTGAGTACTTGTTAAACATTTCAGATTGCACAAAGCATGGATGACACATCCTTTATTTGACTGAAAAACTAATCGAATCCAACAAAAGCAAATTAACTAAGATTTTCTCAGAACATTGTACAGTTTTTAATAAGATTCAATGCAAAAATATCACATGTGGAATATGTACTCAATATTCTGGAGATTAACTGATGGATATTGTCAGAATGTTTCTAGGATACCTCATGTCACCATCTTTTTGACATTCTGCAGATATTCTGTACGGAAAAACTCCAGAAATTACGTATAACAAATTTACAAAATATGACTTTTGGTTAAAAAAACTGTCTTCAGATTGAACTTTCATCGAAGTTGTACGAGTCTGCCCATACGAAAATATTCCGTTGAAATAATCCTGAATAATCTCTGAAGCACATTGCATTTTCTCTGCAAAACTCTGAAAAACTTTGAAATGTTTATGAAAAATCTAATATTTTTGAAACATTCCGTACAGACCTTTTTCAGACTTGTTCAGGTTTTCTTCAGACAAATAGGAACGAAATTGCACTCCGAAAGAATTCTAACAAAATTCTGACAAATTTCTGACTATTGAAAATTTTCAAAATTCTAAAAACACATTCATATTCTATATCTGAATATGATGTGTGGGGGAAGGTGTTTGAAAATTAAAGAAATCGCTCTCAATAGTTAGAAAAATGTTAGAAATTTTCCAGTTTCGTTAGAATTTATTCAAAGCGCAGTTTTGTTTCTATTTGTCTGAAAAAAGTTAAAAACTCTTATAAACTCTGAAAAAAGTCTGTACAAAATGTTCCAAAAATATTAGATTTTTCATCAAAATTTCAGAGGTTGTTAGAGTTCTGCAGAGAAAATGCGGTTATTCATGGTTATTTGAGCGAAATATTTCCGTACAGGTGACCAGAATGACCTTGTGAAAGAAAACTCACATTGAAAGTATCGTTTATTAGAAAATTCCCACAGTGAGAAGTGAACCTAGTCTCTATCACATCAGCGGATCCTCCAAATCAGGTCGATGCTATCAAAATACCGTTTGATTCATTGAAAAAATCGCGACGAAGTTTTAACAAATTTGTGTCCGAGGGACATAGACCACTCGATTCAGAATCTTGAGAAACGAAAAATGAATCGTGGGAGAGAGGTTTTTTTCGACCTCGACTTGTAAATTCTACCCAGTGCTGGCTCGAATCCATGGAAAATTTTGGAAAATGCGTTTCCTAGATCGAATCAGAATCTTCTCAAATGAAAAATGTGTAGGTCGTGGGAGAGTAGTTTTTTTTGTCTTGACTTTGAAATTTTCCCAAGTGTTCTCTCTGAATTTCTAAGAGTGGAATTCCCACTCTCAATTTCGGGTGGATTGTGCTTCCACTCTTTAAGAGTGGAAAAATCACTCTAATAGAGTGAATCTCTTGACTTTTTCAACTAGAGTGAAAAGTGTCACTCGTAATTAAAGAGTGATTTATACTTCACCCGTTTGAAGATCGAAATACCACCTTTCTTGGAGTGAAATATCCAAGTCTATTTAAATTCAATCGACGCTTCAAAAGTATTTGGATACTCAACGTCTTTTGAGTGACGACGTGAGGAATATATAATTCAAATGAGAAAATTCCTTCTGTACACGTTGCGGGATCAATAATTCTTCACCGGAGGTAAGTATATAAAATGTTATTTATTCAAGACGTGATTACCCGTACAGCACAACCACCGATCCTCCACCTAGGACTTCGGTGGACTGGAGGTGGAGAATTGGTGGAGGAATGGGAGCCGTGGAAATAAGGGAGAAATAAGGGAGAGTCTCCGTTGAGGCAACGGAGAGGCGACGGAGAAATGTCCGCCCCCTGTATTTCCAGTAAAACTTAAATCCGTGAATTCATACATTCAGATTTGGTTACGTAAATGCACCAATAAGAATTATATTGAAAATACAGGGGGCGGACATTTCTCCGTCGCCTCTCCGTTGCCTCAACGGAGACTCTCCCTTATTTCCACGGCTCCCATTTCTCCACCAATTCTCCACCTCCAGTCCACCGAAGTCCTAGGTGGAGGATTGGTGGTTGTGCTGTACGGGTAATAATAATTGAGTTTACGTTTTCCTTATTCTGATGTAGATCCGCATATATTGATAACATAACCTCAATTTTTATATGGAATTAGTATTATAATCTTAAATAACCCTGGAAAACAATTGAAATTCAATCGGTTTCTATCGTTTTTCTTCACCAGGGAAGGCCTTACTTATTTGGATTGAGAAAAATTTCGTTCAGTTTCATGGTCATATTTTGATATTCATAATTGTTTTGGAACGACTCAGTTATTTGAAATCTTAAATGTCATTCAATGAAGAATTCTTCTATTACAGGGGGAAGAAAAGAATTCTTCTGAAGGTAGACCATTTGAATCCACCTAAAAAATCCCACACCAAACAAGTGTCGGTTTAGGCATGGGTTATGTAAGTCAGAATATAGGCAGGTTCTCTAGCGGTTCGATTCCCTCAAAGGTGGTGCATGTTTTCTCTCACTGCAATAAGTGATTCAGGAACATGCAAAGTTAAGAATGTAGTGAGATACACACAAATTCTTTTTTGTTATCCTCTCCACAAAAGTAATAAAAATTCGTGACAGATTTCACTCGAAAGACATATTACAAAATCACTCGCATTTGGAGTGAGATTTTTCACTCTTAGATATGCGGTGAATATTGTCAGTGTAATTCAGAGATGATGAAAATCACTCTTTCCTGAGTGAAAAATAACTCCAACATAGAGATATGTAATATTACTCTTCACAACAGTGAAGTTTCACTCTAATAGGACAGGCTCACTTCTGGCTGATGGAGTGATAGTTCACTCTTAAAGAGTGAAATTTCACTTCAAGAAATTTACAGAGTTGGCTCAGATGGATGAAAAATTGTATAAATTTCGTGGTCGTGAGACGTAGAGCAATTTACTCAGGATATTGTAAAACGAATTATAAATAGTTCATCAAATTCTCGGTTTTCTCATCGTCAATTGGGATGATCAAAAGTGTTATTCCTGTAAATAATATTGCTACTGAAATATTTTTATAATCCTTTCACTTGCAAGAGACTTTGTACACTGTAGAAACTTCACATAAATGTTCGGGAGTACACGGAGAGAAATGTATTTGGAAAAATTACCATTTTATTCGTTAAACTAGAACTATTCGGCAAAATCAGACAATAATTTATAATATAACTCCTAATCATTGCCAGTTATGATGGTAAAAATCGAGATTCATTTGGATTCTTACCATCACAGCTGGCAATGATTAGGAGTTATGCTATGAATTATTGTCTGATTTTCCCGAATAGTTCTAGTTTACGAACAAAATGGTAATCTTTCCAAATAAATTTCTCTCCGTGTAATTAACACATACATGCGTTAGGAATTTTCCGTATTTTACCGGAAATTTACTGCAAAATGATAGTAAAAATCCCATAAAGTTTGGAATTTTCAGTTAAATTCATGAGAAATTTCGGAAAATTTGATTTCCCATCCAATTTTCCGAATGCTGCGTATAGGAAAATTCCGATTATTCTTGACAGTGTATATTCACTAACATAGATTCTCAAAACATCGCAGAATATCATATGTACAATATTTCAATTCGAAGACTCACAGAGTATTTGTAACGGAATATCGTTTCCGTAATGTCTATGGAATCCCGTAGAAATATTTCACACAGAATGTTCCAAATGAGATATTGTAATACCCTAGGAGTATTATTGAGACATGGAGTGCTATGTGGGTTATCAACTGACATTTGGATGATTCGGAAAAAAAATAATTTTTCTTGAAACTAACTCCCCTGGCCACTTTGAAAATTTCCTGACATTGCTCTGACTTCCCTGACCTCCCCGACCGCTGGACACCCTGTTATCATAGTGAAAATTGATCACTTTCTGCGAAAATCGGTCTATAAATTAAAGATGAGCGAATCTGTACGAGTCCCATCTTTTGTATAAAAAAATATACACAGTTGGAAATTTTGTGTTAAATTCAACACATTTCACATGTCCCAAACAGTCCACACATATTTTTGTGTCGATATCACATAATGTGTTTGTGTTAGCTAGTAACTCAAGCTTGATGTCAATAATATAACACAAAAGGATTTCCGATCGTGTAAATTCAACACATAAGTACTGTCAAATGAAATCCAAAATAAGAAGTGAATCAACAGTTCACAAGTGTAATTTATGGATTTTTTTACATCAATCAAATGTGAAAATCACACTTTTTTCGTGTTGAAACAATGCATAAGAATAAATTGAAAAAAACAGTACTTCATTGAGCATTGAACATGGATCGTCGGGACCGAATGTTGAAGCTGTATCACTCAAGCCACTGCTGGTCCTTTGGTTACGTGTACTTTCTTTGCGGATATCAACTCGCACTCTATCTTCAAATTTACATATCTAGAAAACGAATTCCCATTAGAATGAAAGCTAAAACCAAAATGAATGAATAGTTCTTCCGACGACTACTAAAGTTACACGTACATAGAAGTTTCATAAAAAAAATAGCTCCCGCTACTGGCGATCTCCCTTTGGTAGTTGAAAATAACACAATTTTTATGTTCAATTTTGAGTTGAATAAAATTTGTGTCATTTTGACACTTTTTTTCACTTGTTTGAATGATTTGACATTATAAATCAGTTGAGACCTGATTACACAAGGACTGTCTGTAGAAGTTACACGTGTTTATGTTGAATATTTAACAGAAAATTCATGACACACGGATTTTTTAACACATTTACACAAAATTTTCAACTGTGTATTTAGTTCCAATTAAATTTTATACAATTCTTATCGAAACTTGATACGTATTTCATACAAAACATTCACGTTTGGAATGCTAATTGAATCTTATAAACCTTCATTTTGTTCCCATGAATTGCAATTTAAAGGTTTGTAATTGATATCCAAGACAATTTTTCATCAGGGTTTCCAATTCAAGCGCAATGAGTTCCAGAAATCAATTTTGAAACTATATTGTTGCAATTTCGCACGGAAAAAAAGGAATAGTTACAAGAACTACTGATTTCATCGATTTTTCACCATCTACGAAGGATAGTTGCACTAACTGAAGTGAATAGTCCGTCACTAGCGAGGTATTCACGTCAGTTTGCCCACCCATTCTAGTAGTTGAGCCAACTGACGTTGTGTTTATGCTGCCTACTAAGCAGTAGCTGAAACTATTCTTATACCCGAAAAAAAGAGAAATACTTGCAGCAACTGTTCAAGTGGTCGATTTTCGACCAACTTCCGGAAAATAGTTGTGGCAACTACTTGGTGGTTAAAATAAACACCACGCCATCCTGTTTTAAAAATCCGATTCAAACTTATTAACTCGTCAATTAGTTCAAATCAGATTTTTGTATGGGAATTTTCCTATTTGATCTCATTCAAATATAATCCGGTTCACGGAGAGAAAAGATTTGCTGACGCAGCAAATCGAGGTATTATATATAGAATAGCAAAATTTTTTGCTGACCTAGCTAAAAATTTGCTATAACAGCAATCGTGTTAGCTACGGCAGCAATTTTTTAGCTGTGGCAGCAAAAAATGTTTACTCCGCCAGCAAATTTTCAGTATTATATATAGAATAGCAAACAAATCTTGCTGTGGTAGCAAACATTTTTTGCTGCCACAGCTAAAAATTCGCTGTCGCAGCTAACAAGATTGCTGGAACAGCAAATAGTTTGCTGTCATAGCAAAAAGTTTGCTGTCATAGCAAAAAATTTGCTGCTCTGGCAAAAGGAACCCAGCAAAAGTAGATTTCGCTGCCACAGCGAATTCCTTTTTCTCCGTGTTGAATAAGAAGTTTCTACTCAATGTGATATAATCAGTAAATTCGAATGCACATGATCTGAATTTCCTGATTATATTTCATTGCGTAACAATGTTCTATTCAAACCGATTAGATTTGAATAAGATCAGATAGGAAAATTCCTGAACAAAAATCTGAGTCACCCTGATTGACCAGTTAATAGGCTTGATTCGGATTTTTTAAGCAGGTTAGTTAGCGTGATTACTATGTTAGTTATCTTACACTGAGAGAAAAAATTTCCGGGAACAATAAAATATTTAGTTCAATAGCCGCCATAAAATACTTAATTGATTTGAATAAACTTTCATTGACTCGATTAAATATTCATTCAATCAAACAAATATTTAATATGCTATGAAATATTTCATCAATTGAAACAATCATTTAATTGAATCAATGAAAGTTTATTCAAATCAATTAAGTATTTTATGGCGACTATTCAACTGAATATTTTATTGTTCCCGGAAATTTTTTCTCTCAGTGTAGATAAGAAATTCTCACAATTTCGCTCTTTTTTTAAGAGAAATTTATTCATTCGCGCTGAATTTGTTGATTCTGTATCTCTTAATTAATCAAAATGATGCTCGATATTTTTCAAGCATTGTCTTGGAAATATTCCAAAAATTGAAACTCTCGAATACTTTGTTTAACATTCAAATGCCATAATACAGAATTAACTCTTGTTCGAGCTATATCGATGAGCAGTAAATTCTCAGAATTTTCATGTGAAATTCTAATGCACTGTAAAATATGTTGAGAGATGTGTAAATAATTACTTTTACGTCATTCACATTTTCCGTTCACCGTACTATTATATTCGTTTACTTTCTAAATTGAGGGTAAATATAATCCTTGCCGAGCGAATCTAACTAACCGTCTAACTCAGAACTCAATTAATTTTACCCTTGCGAATCTCCAAGTTGTTTTTTTTTCATTTTAATGGGCTAGAAGTATTTTTCTATGGGAAGAAATATAAGTTTGAAACAAAGGGCAATTCTTTTGGTCAGTGTGTCATGGTGAGAAATTCAACTACGAATGCATGAGTAGATGAATTTGAATCTCTAATAAGTGGGTAAATACTCAACTTTCGACCTACGCATTCCTATGAAGGTACGGCAATGGAAACGGTGAGAATCATTATGCAGGGTTGCTGGAAGAAGTTCTATGTTGAAGTGACTTGTACCTTAAATGGAATAGACATTTTTCGATACTCGACAAAACGAAGATCAATGCAGCTACAAAAAGTCAGACTCTTTCGTAATTCTTTGATGAACTAGAAACTGTAAGGTTTGAAAAATTGATTTTTGAATGCAAATACGGAAGATTACAAATACTGTTCAAAAAGCAACGGGCACGATCGACTGATTTAAAACGCTGGATGTTGAGTTTCATAAAGCGCATAGTAAAAGTTAGCTATTCAACATTTGAAATTTCAACAACAAAAGTGGTAAATATGGCGAGAAATTCGATCTTCGGTCATTCAGGGAGCAATTGACTTAGAAGGAAATTCGGAAAATTTGTTCACCTAATGTGATAGGTTTGATTGCTTCCCGACACTCGAAAAAAAAATTTCTTCCAATCAAATCAATAGTTTATTTGTCCTCTCTCCCTAAAATATTTCTTAGGATTAATAAAATATTCAATCGAATCAAATAATGGAATGCTTGCCCCGAATAAATTGGTCTTCCAAATAAATCATTTATTAACCACAAGTAATCAGTTTTTGCATCTAATTGAATATTTAATTTCTACGAATAAATATTTTATGGAGAGAAGACAAATAAATATTTTCTCCAAACTGGACAAACTTCAGTAAATATATCAACATTTTTTCTACAGTACGTCTGTATTAATTCTTACTTTGAATTCATGATCTTCCATATTTTGGATAAAAAATCAAAAATCCAAATTTCATTGTTTCGGGTTTCAACAAACGTCTAAGAAAAAGTCCAAGAGTTCTATGAAAGTTAATTCATTTTTAAGCTGCTTTTTCACTATGTAGCAAAAGAAATTATTCTGTCCATAGAGTTCGTTTAATGCTTGCAAAATATGATAGCTCACTGTTTGTTCTAGAACACAGAAAAAAAAACTATGCAACAAGCATTAAGGTTCTCAATTATTCATTCCAAGTCACCACGTTGGGCATTCATAGAATGTGTGGATAATAACACATGGGCTGGAAAGTCCATAGATGGTGTGACTTTTACTGCATTCACCTGTTTTTCAGTTAGTACTAACCTTCAAAAGACAGCTATCAAAATTTCATGATATTCTATCCATTAGTTTGTGAGTTATTGTACTAAGAGTGACGCTACTTTTGTTTTTTTTTAAAACAATCGATCAAAAACCACTTCGTGTTTCAATTTTACCCTGCTTCTTGATGGGAAAAAAATACCGTTTAAGCGAAGCAATGGCTTGAAAAGTGTTATGGGGACTCCGCTCTTCACTTCAAACGTGGTCGGAGAGACACCGATGATGCAGAACGCAGTGGACGTCCAAATGAGGCGGTAACACCAGAAAACATCCAAAAAATCCACAAAATCGTTTTGAATGATCGAAAAGTGAAGTTGCATTAGTTAGCAGACATCGTAAAGATATCAAAAGAACGTGTTGGTTTTATATTGCATGAGCATTTAACTATGAGGAAGCTCTGTTCAAAGTGGGTGCCGCGTTTGCTCACTGTTGACCAAAAACAAGAACGCGTTGATGCTTCTGAGCAGTGTTTGGTTATGTTTAAACGTAACAAGCCGGAATTTTTGCGTCGATATGTTACAACGGATGAAACATGGATCCATCACTTCACTCCGGAATCAAAACGATATGACCTATATATATCGGACAATCGAAGGGATTCGCCTGGAGCTCGGAGTTGGGGGGTTTTTAAGGCCGAAAATGACGAATATAAGATTCCCCTCACACTACCACAGTTCAAAAAGAGTGCTCAATGTATTCATTTTGAATTCTTATAGTTCCAAATGCATTCTTCAAGAGTTCTCCCTGAAATGTGGTGCTGTGTGAGTCACAATCCGAAATTTACGATGGTTACTGGAATATTGCCAACTTGGATCCCAGATCACACTCAATTCGCCCGGAACGCGTTATCGGAACAGTCTGGAATGTCTGATTAGGAGTGGGAAGTTGGAAAAATCGAAATCAAGAATACAAATCCCAAGAATGTTGAAAACTATTTTATAAACATACTGCTTGGATTAAAACACGTGTTTCCTCATTTTGAGAGCTCTACGAAATGACGCAATGTTGGTGAATTCCGCTCAAAATCCATTGGAGAACATTGAAAACCTACCCCCTCCTAGGTATATTTTCCCCCTTCCTTGGGAGGGAAAGGGCTTTTTCCACATGGGGACCACCTCGTATGTTTTGTCTCTTCGAATGCTTTGACCATGCAAATCCGTAAGTAGATCGAATGGAATTGTCTATGTGGAATTTAAAATTTGGCACTTTTTCCGGAATTCTGTGTTTCACCCCTTTGAAACGCGATTGGGGACGTATAAAAAAATACGTGGCCCTTAAAATCACGAGTACAACAACATATCTCAATTTTAACCAAATCGGCGACGGACACCTCGAAACGTTTGCTTGTCATTAGAGCGAGCATGCATCAACAGAATCGAAGCTTTCATGATACGCAATGTTGTAATGGCCCTTCGGAGGACTTTCGACGGACTAGAAATTAATTTTGAGGGATGTCGTCATGGATTCGTGGGACTTCTCACGGACATTCTGGGATATGACGTGATGCGCGAGTACATGAGGAGTCCAGCAAAAGTCGAGCATGCAATATTACTGGAGGGCTTTCTAGGAACTTGTTCAGGACTTGTCAGGAACTTTTGTGAAAAACGGATAATCATAAAATATATCACGAATCCGGACAAGGTCGAGTGAGCAATATTATTGAGGGACTTTCAAGGGACATTCGTAGGACTTTTGATGGTCTTTCTGAAATATTGCGTGCTCTTCAAGTACATCAAAAGTCCGGGCAAAGTCAAGCAGGCCAAATTACTGAGGGACTTTCTCAGCACTTCAAGTACATTACAAGTCCGTGCGAAGTCAAGCATGCAATATTACTGAAGTATACCCCCCAGGGACTTTTATGGGACTTTCCATAAACTTATGGGAAGACCTAGTGATCATAAAGTATATCAAAAGTCCGGGCAATGTCAAGCATGCAGCATCACTGAGGAGTTCATGAAGGATTTTTGCAGGCCTTTTCATCAACATTCTGCAACATCGGGAGTTTTTCAAAGACACAAGCAGTCAGAGTGACGTTAATCATGTAATATGACTCATATATTCCTGACGGAATTTTGCAGCACTTATGGAGATACCGGATTATCGCGTGATCATCAACAACATCATAAGTTCGGCAGAAGTCAAGCTCGCAATATTCCTGAGGAGGACTGACCATGCACGGTCTGAAACTTTGGTTGATATTCAAGTACATGAAAATTTCTCCAATAGTCTATCAAATATCAGTCAGTAATATATTGCATGCGTGACTTTGCCTGGAGTTGTAATGAACTTGAGGATCATGCGATATTTCAGAAAGTCCATGAAAAATCCTGCAAAAGTCCCTTGGAAGTCCCTCAGTAATATTGTGGACTTGTGTTTGCTCGGACGTATGGTACCCGATTCTCACAAAAGCTCATGAGAAGTCTTGGAAAAGTTCCTAGAACGTCCTTGAGTGATATCTCAATAATATTCAGTCCTTCTTTTTCACTCGGGAATGCTGGGATATTAGGGACGGGTTGAAAACAGCTCACTTCAACTTTCAGGAATCATACCAGAATGAGTATGGAATATACATAAAATTCACAAGTCACAGAGTCCAGTTAGATCTTATTGATACATTGGGATACAATTCAATTATTTATCAAATTAGTCTCTTAATTGAACAAGAAACCTTCAATGATCATTCGAGTTAATATAATGTATTAACTTCGTCCATGCTATTTCTTATAGCAAGTATCAATAATTATTCTTATAGTATGACATTAGTCACGTCCGTGGATATGAAAAGAAGAAGCACCAGTGACGTTGAACAGACTTGTAATACTAGATTTTGTAATACTTTTCCTGCATCTCAGTCAACATATCGTTAGAATTGTGTATTTTGAATATGAAGAGGATGGTTGGGAAGCGTTGTAAATATCACAATCCTCAATTTCATCCTCAAATTCTTCAGGATTGAATTCAGGTCTCTTGGATGATATTCTTACTCATACTATTTCAACTAGTAGAAATTCTCTAGGCTTTTACGATTTTGCAACGCTTGGGTTACACTTTAAAAAATGTGTGGAGTTTTTCTTCACACTGTTGATGGATTTTGTTCCTCCATCGTGGGGGAATGATTTCCCCATCAAAAATGAAGGATTTGTCCACTACTTTGAGGGACTTCTTTGTTGTTTTGGGTGTTTAATCCTCTACAAATGAAGGAAAGGTCCATCTGATTATGGCGAAAAATTCCCCATCTTTCGAGGAACTTTGCTACCACCATTTTTTTTGGGATAAACTTCCACAATTATTTTTTAGAATGTAGCGAAAAACTAGCCAACTCACTAAATCCTTGCGAGGCACTCATCAGGTTTTGGCTGACGCTGGTTTTAAATAATCGTAAATAGCTATAGCATCCCTATCGAGCCGAGGGCAGTACATAGACTACGTAGCCCTATTTTTGCGACTTTTTGATCCCCACTCCGTCCTCTCCCTATGTAGCTCTACCGTGGCTTCCATCTGAACCCTCCTCTCCCGCAATGCGGAGACGCAGTTTTTTACATTTAACCAAAATCATTTCAATCAACCGGAATGAAAGATTGATTCCATTGAAACAAAATTTCTTCCATTTCAAATGAAATTCACTCGAATTAAGTGGAATCTTATTTGACCCAATCAAATATGTATTTAGTTTGCATTCAAGTGGATCATTTTTCTGGATGTTTATATAGAATTTTCTTCCAAGTAATAGATAAATAAAAAACCACGTAGTTCGAAACCGAACTCTACCCCTTCCCCGAATCAGCCTCATCAAATCGTTCGGGTTGATCGCATTTTCAACAGGACTCTCATAAATTATCATGATTTATTTTGATATATTTTCGTAACTGGATATGACTTCGTCAGGGCATTTTAAAACTGATGAATCAAACGCCTATGAACAAATAATGATTTTTTTTCGGTACAAAACGTTACAAATGCATCTCATAATTATACGAAATAAATTCAATTTGTGCAAAATTGCTTGATTATCAATTTTACCAACATTCGGACGAAATAATATCCAGTGAAGTAGATATAGCCAATTTACCTTATCCATTTTAGTAGTTTTGTTACATCTTGTTTTTCTGGATATCATGTTTTCCAATATGATTCTCTCCAACAAGATCGCGAGAATATGTAAAATTTGAAGGGCCTGATCATCGGAAAATACGAATATACACTGTAAAAACGCTGCTGCCATTTTTCCCCAACATTTGATGGCAGCAAATTTTCATAATGAATCGAATAGCGAATTTTTCATCTCGATTAGATGGAGTTTCCCTCACTTTTTGGAGAATTCAACACCCAAAAATGGAATAAGTCTTCAAAATGGAGGAAAAATTCTGTAATTCTGATGAGAAAGAATCCATCAATGAAGCGAGGCAAGACTCCCTCTATTTTGAGGAAGCAAATCGATTGATGATTCATTTTATTCCTGTAGATTTTGGGGGGCCCCTTTTTTGGGGGGGGGGGGGGGCCCTGGGCACGTGCCCCAAGTGCCCTTAAGTAAATCCGGCGCTGACGAGATTAGTGGCGTTTGCCTGTTTTCAGGTGCACTAGACGAAAGGTCACGCGCACAATCGATTATTCGATCCGACCCATGAATTGCTTCAGTGAATCGAATAAACAATGAGCGCATCACCTGGATTCAATTATTTATAAGCCACCAGTTACATTCACGGTGCAATCTCAAGATCATTGATTAAATTATGGAAACATGGAAATAAAGTTGTTTTTGGTTCATTCAATATTTCAATCAGATACAAAAACTAAATTGATTCTCGAATAAACTTATACGGGTCTCAATTACAATTTATTAAATGAATCCTATGTGAGTTGCTGATAGCATATCTAGTTAGAACCCAAATGAAAACCGGATTGCTCTCCAAATGGACTTTTATTAGGTCCCGATATCTATGCGGATTTTATCCGGATTCCAATCACTATGTTTAAGATGGATCTCGTGTGAAACTTATCATATGGAAAGAAAAAACGTTTCAAAAAGTGCCTCATCTCTATTGAATTTTGCAAGATAAGTGAAAATATCACCGTGATTATTAGATGGCGTAGTAAAACATGTGGTTTACCAGATATCGTTGAGTGTGCACGTGCAACCTCTCACATAAGCGCAGATTTTTATTATATTGTTTGATAATAACAGTGATATTTTACTGATGCTGCTGATTCAGTAGAAACCTAGACAGAACAAAGCTCTGAAAGATCATATACATGTCATCTTTCAGAGCTAGTTGTTCTAAAAAATAACATATATGTTATCATTGTATAGCAATAGAAGAGTTATTAGATTTTTCTGCCCAAAATACTCGAAGATAATTGAATAAAATGGAAAAGATGAACCAGCCAGACCTTCCCAGCCAACAAAATCGAGGCAGCGCTTCTGGCAGTGGTGCTACTATTCAGTTATACAGTCAAAAATCTTCTGTACATATATAGCTTCATTTATGTATGGAAATAGGAGCGACTTGGTAGTATTTTTACTAGGAGCACTACTTGGTAGCGCTTCCTGATAATACTGGTGGCGCTGAGGTAGTGCTACTACGTTGCTCCCACTACACGGAGAAAAAAGATCATGGAATGATCGCTAGGAAGGATAGTAAACTGGTGACAACTACGAATTTCTGTGCACAGTCGCTAACAGAGACGAGTAATGGTTTCTATTTCGGTATATTAGAATACAATATAGTATACCAAAATAGGAATCATTACTCGTCTCTGTTAGCGACTGTGCACAGAAATTCGTAGTTGTCACCAGTTTACTATCCTTCCTAGCGATCATTCCATGATCTTTTTTCTCCGTGTAGCACTGCTAGTAGCGGAAACGTGAATTTGGAACCACTTTGCTGGCTGGGTTGCTCCATGCGAGTAGAAAATCTGACTGATTGTTTTATTCCATTTTATTGAAACATTATTTTGAGTAGAAAGATCTAGTCACTCTAGGGCCCACGGGATGCCCTCAAGAGCTTTGTGATGTCTGGGAATATAGAGATTTGATAAACGTTCTTCTCTCCCGTTTGGGACCCCGCCGATTATCTAGATCTTATCCGTATCCTATCCGGTTTCTTTAAGCAGGGTAGCGTATATTCCGCTCCAATCCGGATACATATTCAATAATGTTAAATCGTTACACGCGATCATTTTTGCACAAACTTTGAATATCATTCGCCAGAACGGTTCACAAAACGTGTGACCTCGAATGCCAATTTCATAAGCAATGATGTCTCCGTATTAGGAAATAATGATGAAATTATCCTTTATATCAATGCGATATAAGGTTCCCAAAATCTAATCTCAACTAATTTATAAAATTTTTCATCTCAAAAAGGAGAGAACATGAAAATGAAAAAAATCGTACATGCATATGCGTTTGAATTGATCTCCTTAGAAACTGCAAGATGCAAAAGAAAAATAAGAAGAAGAAGAAGATGGAAAGGAGGAAAGAAGTGAGAGATGAAGATCAAGGAAGAACAAGCGAGGAAGATTATTTGGCGAAAGAGAGAGGAAATAAATGGATATAGGCGCGCGCAGCTTCTTTTACACATTTTTAAGTTCAACACACTGATGAACAGGGTTACATTGCCTTGAGGACTTGGTGCCACCTTAAGACGATTGTCCGTCGCTACGTGTATCGGCTGACCAATTCAACGCGCTTCTTAATTTTCTTATTTATTTTCTCCAAAGATTTCTAAAAATCATCCGGTGTTATCTTCACGTACGTTACTTATCGTTGATGTGATTATTTCATAGAATCGTTGATTCAACATCAATTCACTCACTCATTTGTCAAACACTGGGAATCCGTATTCCTCGAGGAACGTTCAGTGAAACGGGAAAAATGTGTCCACTTTGGTTCAATGGGAAACTCGGACTGTCTAACTGACCAGTCTTGATTGAGGTGCCACGTTGATCTTGAAAACGTGAACTTTGACTTCACGTCTGCGCGAGTGAATCTTTATTAGTTCCTTTTGTTTCTTTTTTGGTATTCTATCTTTTGTTTTTTTCTTTTCGAACGTTCGATGTTTAAAAAAGGTACGTATTTGAATTTATTCAGTTCACTTCTTTTTACCTCGAATTAAGGAGGGTTGAATAACATTCGAATTCATCACTGGTGTTTTTGTTTACGAAAACTCAAAATCTTGGATCTTGATAGTTTATTCATTCTTACGCTGATGATTTGAATGATTCGAAGGATATTCATGTTTTTTTCACGTTTTACGCGGGCAAAGATATTCTTCGATAACACGAAGATTTAAAGTTGAAATTATCATAAGATGGATTGCTGGAATTCACATCGTTGGGTAGTTGATATTCGGGGAATGTGCGAGGTACCGTTTGTCACATGTGTCTTTTGGATCATAGTTATTCTTTACTTTTTACAACTTTGATGTATTTATTAGCATGAATGATGCATTTATCAATCACAATGATCAGTCTCATGATAAACGTGGGAATTATATAGAGTTTGTATATAATTTTTATACATTCTTTATATAATTGTACAAAAATTTTCGACAAATTGAATAGAATAAGTGTACAAGGGATACAAAAAAATCCTCTTGATATTTGTTATATATATGATTGACAAGTTTAATCCAATTTAGCATCTCTTAATTGGTTGATCGAAGTTTTTGCATCAATGATGCTAATTCTGGATTTATTATAAAATTTCTTCCATATGAAGATGCAAAATAGAATTTAAATATAAATTTCTTTAACATTGTTCTGTACTTCGATGAATATTCAATCCAAAAAACACTTTCAAATTAAACGTATTATTGAGTTCTCAGTGCATGAACAAAAAACAAATTCTGACGCAATCATCACATAACTTTACAGTTAAGATGAAAATATTATTTCGATGTCATAATAGTAGAGGATTATTTTTTGAAGAGTATTGAATCAGTATTCAACGGTATTTTATAATCCCCCATCTTCAGTTGATCCTTGTATGATGAAAATTTTCATCTAGCCACCCCAAAATAAGGTGATTTTCTCGAATTTTGTTTTCATAGACCGAGGTGAATGAAGAACTCGGGGGTTCTCACATTTGTTAATTAAGTATTGAAGTATATCAAAATATTTTTTCAGGAAAAAATAACGCCATTGGAATTGTTGATACGTGTTGAAACATAACCACCTAAAAAAACAGTGAACAATTGGGCGCCACTATGGCACTTACAAAGATTATCAGAAATCAAAAATCCAGAAATTTTTATAAAATATATTGTATTTGTTGGGGGTTGTACCGATAAAACCAATGGAAAGTTCAAAATTCAAAAAATTCACCTTCTTTTTCGCTCTTTGAAGTGCTAGAAAAAGAAAGAAAAGGCAAATGTCATCTCCATTTAGGTTCATCCTTCAATAAATTCAATCAGCTTCAAAATGAAAAGAAAACAGCGATCCGTTCAGTAATTTTTGAGATATTGTGGAAAACATGGTTTTGAGAAAAACTCCTCTAAAGTTTCGGGATACGAATCCTTTAACTTGAGGAAATTTGTTTCCATGTACTTTAAGACCTATTCAATGAGTTTCAAATAACTCGAGTTCTTAATTTACTCCCTTCTTAAGAAAAAAAATTCGAGAAAATCACCTTATTTCGGAATTCGCTTGATGAGAATCTCCCCTTAAAACAAATAAATCTCTTTACAGTGCAGTTACAATGTTTCGAAACAATAGTCATTTATTCATACATTCATACAGTATCAGTGTATTTTGAATATTTTGAATTTTTTTGCTCTCGCACCGATCAATTTATCATGATTATATTTGGAATGGCATGACAGTACCGCGAGCATGAAATTTCAAGAAGAACTGAACCAAAAACGAGAAGTGAAAGCTGTTTCCTTGTCCCCTTGATCTCATTGAATCTCGATGATGTAGATTTGTATTTATTACAACAATAATTTGATAACGTGGTTGAAGAAACCTCTAAGGATCGCTCATTCTTGAGATTCCATACAAGACTCAACAAGAGTTTCTATATGGTTTCTTCTACAGTAATAACAGACTACTCTCATTCTATCGAAGATTCAACATCATTCCTGTGGTCCTTGAGGGTCTGTCTCTCTTCCCCTTCAATCAAAATTCTTCGCATTGTGTTGGACAAAAGAATATGCTTATTCATTACTTCCATGAATTTTGTAGAAACGTTCAAAGTATGATGCATCATTTCTCGTCGTTATATCAATTCTTCTTCACTTCTTTCGATACTTCATAATCTAATCTATCTATCCTACGATGAAGTTTATTTGATCTGATTGGATAGCAAACATAAGATTGATAATTTTATCGTTTTCATGGATTTCCGTTGCAGAAAACAGTAATAGTGGAATAGAGGAATTGTATTTCACCCTCATGAATTCAGCGGATCAGAGAAAACGATGACAGGATGTCAAGCCTGGAAAATAATACTGTTCATATTTGGTACTTGGATTTTTATACTGAATGCTATCAAATCTGCGGAATTTGTCCTGGTATATCATGAGAATCCCAAACCTTTAAAAACAGTGCGGAAACAAGTTTACTCGTGGGTAGGACCCAATGCACTTGCACGATCTATCTTGATGGAACGGCAAGAAAGATTGCAGCATAATTGTGACGAGATTGTGAGAAAACAGTCTCTTGATAAGACAAATTTGAACGCGGATTCATTCAGGAATTTGTTGGTGGATGAGAAACACAAATTGCTGTATTGTTACGTTCCTAAGGTACGTTAAATTTTTATCAAGAATATGAGAATATGTATCAATTTACAGTTGTTTTTTGTTTGACAATTTCATATTAAAATTCATCTGGATAAACGTAGGAACTGTGCCTGGGAAAATGATTGTATGCGCTTTATCGTGCCATGTTTGCGATAGTGGAAGATAAAAGTAAAAGATACGTGGATAGTTGCAGATTTCGTGTAATTTTGAAAAAATAACGCAAAATATTATAATATTGATATTTTATACGTCACAATTCAGCAATTTTATAATCAGCGTGGTATATTGGAAATCTTTATTGAGCTTTACCCATGTTATTTAACAAAATTTTCCACATACCAATGATGGGGTATAGCAATTTATGAGCGAATAATTTTTCAATACTGACCTCGGTCCTGCACATGATGTCACACTTGGGTCTTGTCCGAGACCCACTTATATTAGTTCTACCAGTTACTTAATATGCACTTTATGGTGGCAATGAGCCGTTACGCACTTGAAAGTATCCGTTTCCTAATCAAACCCGGTTTGTCCTGTCGTAAATACTATAAATCATCGATGCCAAAGCCTCATAAACGTTTTCCAAATTTTATTTCCTTGTTTAATCTTGAGTATGAAACACGACTCGATTGAGATAGCAAGACAACATCGGTTGTTACCTTGTCCGGTAATTGAACATAAAATAACTCATTGGTGTGAAATATCTGAACTAATTTTAATTGAAGTTGCACTTTGATTTTGATCAGCACTCTCTTAACGAATGAGAGCATCGATTGGGAGGTTAGAAAGGACGGAGATCGATTAACAAGAACGTTAATACAAAACTCAGTTGAATTGACTTTCTATTTCTCGAAATGTACTTTTCATGGTGAAATATAATGACCGCATCAAAGCAAATTAGAGACACGGCGATATTCAATGTTGGGTTTTTTTCAGGTTGCTTGTACAAACTGGAAACGCGTTTTAATGGTGGCAACAGGAAAGTGGCCTACAAACGATCCTCTGGAAATACCAGCGGATCAAGCGCATTCGAAAGATTCTTTTCTAAGACTCAGCAATTATACAATGCCAGAGATCGAGAAGAAATTAATAACTTACGATAAACTGATAGTGGTGAGACATCCTTTGGAAAGGCTGTTATCGGCTTTCAGAAACAAATTTGAAACTAAGAATGAAAAAAGTGCCAAATATTTCCAATCTAGATTTGGAAGAAAAATCATTAAGGTGAGTCAAAGTAAAGAAATAATACACTGTGAAAAATGTGAGGATTTTTCCTTCACACTGTTGGTGGGTTTCCCTAGCAGAAATCACTCTAGTATTTCTCTAGGTAATTACGAGGCCTCACAAGTCCTTGCAAGTTACTTGCGAGGCCTTGCGAGGCCTAGAGAACGACTAGAGTGATTTCTACTAGGGTTCGTCTCCTTATCGTGGGAGAATTGCTTTTCCATCAAAAATGAGGAATTTTTCCACCACTTTGAGAGATTATTTTGTTTTTTGGGTATTAAATCCTCTATAGAGGATACAAATACAATAATTTGTAAACAGTTTGTAATAGTTTGTACAATAGTTTGTAATATTAGTTGTGCAAGTTGAAACTCGGCGTTTTTTGTCAAATTCAATTTTATTAAAAAAAATATTCGCCGTTATTATCTACAGTCTTTTGCCATTTATCGGGGAGTAGATGAATGCCTTCACGATAGAAACTTGATGGTTTTGAAACAAAATAGTTATCCAGCCATTTCCGGACATCTTCGATATTCATGAAGTGCTGCTCCTCCAAATATGACGACATTGATCTAAATAAGCGATAATCAGAAGGAGCTAAGTGTGGTGAATATGCCGCATGAGGTACAACTTCCCAGCCTAAATCGAAGATGAGTTCCTGGGTTGGTTTTGCTGTATGGGGACGTGCATTATCATGCAGCAGCATCACTTCTCATCTTCCTTGCTCCGTAAATGGTCTTTTTTCCTTACTTTGATCAGCTGGGCCTGGTAACGCTCAGCTGTAATAGTTTGGCCAGGTTCGAGAAGCTCGTAATGAATGATTCCTTTCCAATCCCACCAGACACAGAGTAAAACTTTCTTTGCATGAATATTCGGTTTTTCAACTGATGTAGATGGCTGGTCCGGATCAACCCATGCTTTTCTACGTTTAGGATTGTCGTACAAAATCCATTTTTCATCACTCGTAATGATTTTATGCAGAAAATTCTTCTTCTCGAACCGAGAAAGCAAATTCATGCAAATGGCAACTCTTTGTCTTTGATTTTCTTCCGTTAGTTTATGAGGAACCTATTTTCCTTCCTTCTGTATCTTTCCCAATGCATGCAATCGAAGTGTAATTGCTTGACGAGTAACTCCTAACTGTTCTGCAAGCTCTTCTTGAGTTTGACATGGATTTTTTGATTACACCTGGACGTGAGGATCGTCCTCCAGACTGAAATTTCTATTATGAAATCTTGTAAACCACTTTTTCACTGTTGAATGGCTCGCAGAATGTTGACTCAATGTCGTATTAATCAATTCCATAGCTTGAGCAGTATTTTCATTCATTTGAAAACAGAATAGAATATAATGGCGTAAATGTTGCTTATCGAAATCCATCTCATAAAATTGATACACAGTAAATTACTACTTGAAAATGACTGATATGACAACTGCAATGTCCACGCTACATATATCCAAAATGGCAGGCGAATTGGTTGCGTCCAAATATTTTGTTTCATGCAACCAACTTAAAGCCGAGTTTCAACTCGCAGACCCAATAGTTTGTATACAAATTAAAGGAAAATTCATCAAATTATGGTGAAAAATTCCCCATCTATGAAGAAATTTTGCTGCCAAAATTTTTTGGGGGAAAATTCAACACTCACCTTTTACAGTGTAGCTACATTTATTGCAATTTTATGAAATCAATGTTGTCTTTATTCTAAAGAAATATAGATCATCTCCGACTCAAGAATCCTTGGATCGAGGGGATGATGTAACATTCGGAGAATTTGTAGATTTTATCACAGACGATTCCGAAAATGGGTCACCCAACGAGCATTGGAGACCGATATTCGAATTGTGCCATCCATGTACAGTGAATTACAATTTTATTAGTAAGTACGAGAGTATATCCGAAGATGCCACAGAAATTCTAGAAAGGATAGGTGCAAAGTCCATAAGGTAACACAAATTACTACATATTTTAAATATAAACAATATTTATAGCGAGAGATGTTGAATGGTTTATGATCTGTTGTTATAGATTTCCATCCAAACCGAGACGGGATGAACCAACGTTCAAGAAACTACACAATTATTACTCTAATTTGACTTACAAACAGCTACAGAAACTAGTGAATTTGTATAAATTGGATTTACGGTTATTCGATTACTCTTTGGAAGATATATTAGGGTTCTCTTTAGCTTGAAGATTTATATATCTATCCGATTTTCGTGATGAAAAGAAACGCTTATGTATAAAGATTTTTTAATTTATTTTGTACATAAAAGTTGTTTCAGTCATTAGTTTATGAAAGAGTATTAAGTCGATAAAAGGTGGAAATCGAAATCCTAGTGAGGGAGGGTGCTGTGTTTCAAAATAATTTTTGAATAAAATTTTACTCCAAGCGTTGAAACTCTGTAAGTACGAATCAGTCAAAAAAACATTAAGGGATTTAGAGAAAAGGTTGGAATGCCTGATACACGGAGATAAAAATAAGAAGCTCGAAAATATGGTCCCAAACGGCGCAAAGTTTGTAAAGTTTCGAGTTCTAGAAGATTTCTTCAAAGATTCCTTGACGAACTCTGTACCACTTGGCAGTACTTTTTATAAAAATCTGGGATAGGATTGTAAATTCAAAAATTTTACAGGGTTTCAAATTTCATCCACGTTTGATATTTTCCACTTCGTATTCATGATCTTTGATATTCTGGAGTAGAATCCCAATTTGTAGACATCAGCGTTTTTGGTTTATCAAAAAAAAACCTAAGAAAAAGATCGACATTTTTATACAAGTTATCGTATTTTCAAGCTGCACTTTTCTTCGTGAATTTGTACAATTTCAAAGCTTGGAAAATTCGACTCACCATTGGAATTATGATAAAAAGAGATGACAAACCTGTAATCTATAGTTCTGAGCCAACGCTCTCGAATTGTTTTGGAGCAACGGGAAATTATTTTCCACGTTATCTCGGTAGATACTTGAATTTGTCAATTATACCAAAAAAATGTGGTGTATTTACCAATTTTTTGGTGACTTGACTGAAAAATCAGTAACGAAAAATTCGATAAATTCATTACAAATTTTGACATTTTTATCTACTGTGACGAAGTTAATTGCTTCTGAACAAATTTCAGTGAATTTAACGGAAATTCTTTTACAATACTGCCGTCCTAAGCCAAACATCGTATGTCAACAAAATTTCTCTCCGTTTTTTTCCATATTCATATTCAAATAGGTTTTTATGTGTGTTTTAATTCAACAAATCTTCGCAACTGATGTTTATTCTTTTTTTTATCGAAAACTATGTGAAAAACTGATTCAGACATCACGGCGTTTGAATCATTTGAAATGTAAAAGTTTAAATAAAATTCTTGATATCTCGAAACATTAAAATTTGACATACGAACTTTTGGCTTAGGACGGCAAAATATATATTTCAAAGTAAGCGATGCACTGAGAACCCAATTTCTTAGACTGAAAGAAACTTTTCTTTATCTTCATTCTAATAAATCTTTTTTTCAATGGGAACAAAATTCAGTTGAATGGAAAAAGTTTTCTTCAGATTGAAACAGAAATATATTCCTTCTTGAGTAATGAATTATTTTTTCCATCGGAGATGAGATTTATCGGAATGAGGGCGAAGAAATCTTCTGTACGTTCAAGAAATTGGATTCTCAGCGTGCAATTGTTGATTTGAAGAAGTCAAGAAATTTTTCGGCAATTCAGGTAGCAATTACTCCGAAGAAAAACTCGAAAAAAATCACGAGGGTCGAAGTTGATTTTTTAAAAGTTTGAAGTTCATTGAAGGTTTATCCAAATACCGTCCATAAAAATGTTGAAGAACAACCCATAAAGCCCAGAATGAATGTTGCTGTGTGAGAAAAACGTTTGGTAATGAAGTTCAAATTTTTTTCCATTTTTTGAATACAGATTCTTATTAGAAAGGGTAGAAAATTAAATAAGCTATCATAAGCTTTATTATTGAAATTTATGAGGAGAAAAATGAAAATTGCAGAAGACCAAGTATTCGAGGATTTCAAAATCCCAATAAAAATGTGATATTCAAATACGTATTTATGTATGTTGCTGATACATTACATCACTTTACCTCACGAGGAACGAATTTGAAAGTGCGAATGACTTAATCAAATATTTGCACGTTGGAGATGTATTATTCGAACTCACAAATTCGTCCTTCAATAACATAAAAGAATCCCTAATTCAATAATATGTGTTTTCAGGGCCATGGAGCATCAGACAACGGATAAAATTTTGCTACGTAGTTTGTCAACTACCGATCAATGGTCACAAATTTTTAATATGCAGCAATCAAGTGCAACCCTCTGAATATAGATCAAAAACTCCCCTGGTTAAACGAAACCATCGATTCTCACCAAATCTCATTGAATCTTGTACAATGTTCTGACCAAATCCCATTAAATTTCATTTTATCAGATTCTATGGGTTCTTTTAACCAGGGTTCAAAGATTTTTGATCAAAACATATTCTTTAACATGAGAAACCGAGTTATGAAAATTATTGACATTTGTAGTACTTGAGTAGGTAAATGAAGAAGAGAAATCTTTTGAAACGTGTCGTTAAAAGAAGAAGTAATCTGATAGGACACACGCTGAGGGATGATAATTTATTGAAAACAATATTAGAAGGAACAATGAATGGTGAAACTTGCAGAGGTAGACCTAGATCAAATTATATGAAGCAAATTATCCAGGATAAGGGCTGTCGTAGATATGTAGAAATTGAGCGTTTAGCGGATAATAGACAGGGTTGGAGGATTTCATCAAACCAGTATGTTGCTGAAGTTTGAAGCGTTTATAGAAACGGAACGGAAATTCAAATCCACAAAATCTGATGGATGATTCAACTTCAAAAAACAAAAATTTATCCAACTTTTCAAATGAACTCTTTGGAACTCAAAACATATTGCTTGAGAAGAGCACTGCAAAATTTGAGGTTTTAAAAGTTGAGTATTTCGTTATTCAATTACCAATTCGTTTCAGTAAACGATTCAAACTTCAACTACGTAAACCGGTCATGAGACTGATTACTTCATGATGATGTAAGTTAATATGTTTTTATAGCAAAGTTCAATTTTAGTAATCTACTTTATCACTGCAGGTTTAAAATTTGTGTTTATTGTTTAGCTGTTCGGGAAGTACGTAGCAAAACTTCGCCCATTTCTTCCCGGACTCCACAGCTCTTGAGTATACTACGCTGAAAAATTTTTTTGTTATGGCAAAACAACTCTTTTAGTTTTAACTAAAAGTCTCTGTGATACGTGGATTAACCAAATTTTTTAATAACAAAATATTTCAATAATAGCAACAACATTATATGGTTATCTATGCAAATATTGACAAGACTGAAGGAAACCCAAGCTCGTCCCAGGATTGGCACAAGTGCCAGGAACAAACCTCCGTTGAGAACAATGGGACCAATATTGTTTCATGATTGTCTCGTTGTTTCCAAAGTATAGTCAATCATGGTACATTTGTTCATATCTTTGAAATGGTCATTGCCCTTGGTACAAGCTTGGCTCATGAGTGGCACAATGTTTTTAATTAGAGACCAACCCGAGTAGGAATTCATATTGGGTGTTCGATCAGGACTAGATCTGGAAAGCTTTATCTCAAACCAGGCCCTGATATGAAATGTAACGCACCGTTGTATCAGAGCCCGATGTAATGAACTATGATAGCATGCCAAATCATGGCCCCAACACAACCAGATCATGTGTGCCAAAATAAGGTGAGCTCTGTCACTGCTCGATCAGGTCCATATCGAACATGAAGCCAGCCATACAATTTTTCCTGCTCGGGGAATTCCGAGTTTACAATGGCTGAAGATTTGTGCATAACCATCGGGCCAAGACTGGCCCAATCTTCTCCCCATGATTAGCTTCCCACCTCAGTTTCACATAGTTGATCTAAATAAGAATAACACTTCATATATGAAAATCAACTGATCTTGAAGAACTCTTCACAGGATTTCAAGATGTCTTTCCCATGCAGGTATTGACAAGACTGAAGAAAACCTAAGTTTGTTACCGTCTTGGCACATTCAATTCAGGCTTGAAAAAACCGTTGGCCCAAGCTCGTCCAGATCTTATCAATTCCAAGCCTGGACCAAGTGTGGTGAATTGTTAAAGACAAGTCTCGGCAGGTCTTGTACCAGGCTTGGTCCATGATTGGGCCATTGGTCCATCCACAAATGGATATTCACTTCCTCTGAGGATTTTTTTCAGTCTATTATCCATAAGATTAAGATATCAGAAATACAGTTCACCCAAAAAATGTTGTGTGGAAATTCTATCAACGATCATTGGATCTATAAGATTGTACTTGATTTACGGATGTGATTTTGTTTATTTTTGCAATATCACATCAGTTATTGGTGTAAAAGTGTGTATACCCCAGTTAGAAATTCTTGAGGTGTATTCCATAATGAACTCAGGTATCTTTCATTTATAGGGAGATGATATAATATTAATTTGTATCTTTATTATAATACAATGACGATTACGACATAATAAAAGGAAATGTCAAAAAATACATAGATCTAAGAGATTATACGTGACAAAAGATGAAAATATTCCCATTAGATGGCTAGATCAAATAATCCGTTGTTTGCATGCTTTCGTGTAGTACACCTGGGAATAGGCAACCGCCGCAGCCCCGTACATCGCGTTTGAAGCAGGATTCCGGATTAAGTACAATTTTCTGATGTATTAATTATCTATGGCAAACGATATTTAAACGGAATTGTCAATGACATTCTTTGAAGATTGTACTAGAGAAAGAAACCCTGGTTTGAAGGCTTTCACGTTGGAAAATAAAATTGCAGTTATAAAACCTGGGGAAGTTGTTGTAAAATATATTCAACAAAAGTTTTACAAATTTTGAGACAATTTCGTATTTTAGGTAAAAAATGATCAAAAATTCTATAGAATTCATGCACGTAGCTTTTCTCTATCGATTTTGCGACAATTTCCAACCTGCAATATGGAATTGTTTTGAAATTTGGGAAGATTTTGTTGAATATATTTTACAACAACTGTCCTGCTGGAAATTCTTTTTAGAATTCTTCAAACGCGATTAACAGTCCCAGATAGAAAAGCATGCTCTGAATGTTTTGTAACATAACGTGCCGTAAACATACTATCATGAACTCCGCTCAGCTTGCAATGATGCATAGAATGTAAACATTATGTTTCAATTATGGTGCCATCACCTCGTTTTGCTACCAATAACAATGCTTTATGCGGAAACACCTTGGCGCCATGATGCGAACATTTCTTGGCGTGCATGTCACCATTATGATGGCATTATGGAGACATTTTTCTATCTGGGAGTGGTTGCCTATTCTCAGGTGACTAGACAAAACCCATACAGCACAAAAGTCCCCGCAAAGAGCTTCCGTTACGACAGGAAACATGAATTCATTATGAATAGTTTGAATTCAAAATGAACTCTTGATGAATAACTTAATCTTCAGAAAGAATTCATATGACGAATTCATAAAGAACTATTCAGCCATTCAACATGTATGCATTGTGAATTCATTGAGTTCATATTGAATTCATTTTTACTGTCATAACGGGGACTGTTCAAGAAGTTCTTTCAGAAGTTTTTGTGAATTCAAAATGATCATTTGTGCTGTCTTGGAAGGTCATGCGCACGATCGATTCCCAAATTTCATTTTTGTTTAAAATTCTAAAAACAATCCGTGGATAATTTTTCAAGTAAATGAGAATTGAAGGTGATTACAGATAAGATATTTGAATTTTTTATTTGAATACATTTTTTTTGTGTTTAGAATAGTGATCGGCGATATTTGGGAATATCGATATTTTTTATTGAATTTTTGTCGAGTTTATATTGAATTGGATCAAATATCGATACAAACTTTATACAAATTTTATATAAAATATCGATATCGTGAAATCTCGCCGATCACGCGTTTAGAATCTTTCATGTATTAAAAGTGCCATTCAAGTTCTTTGAATTCCCATTGATTGAACACTTACTTCACTGTCTTTTTCCCATTCTGATCAAAAAGTCCGATGTTTTCTGCGAAAAAGAATGACAGAACATATGAACCTAGAAGACATTTTGTTGAGAGTCTTTTTTTGAGGAATTGCTTGAAATATTTTAAGGCTCCCTACTGTAAATAAAAATCATCTGAAACTTGAATCTTGGAACTGAAATTTGATTTATCACAAAATGTATACAAATTCATATAAAAATGCATTGAGCATCATAATTAAGTTATGATGAGTTACAATATTTATATGAAATTTTTTAAATAATGAAAATAATTTTTATCGTAGAAATAATTTTTCACTTGTTTCAAAATAGAGGAAATTCACTCGCGTGTTATTTATAGAAAACGAAAGCATTGTGATAGGGTCAAAAATCCATTAAGGGCTAATATCACTTTTTGGACGGAAAAATTGACGTTTTTTTCAAAGTGTTGCCATGAAGTCAAAAAAAAAATTATAAATGTATGGAGTCTTTTGCATATTAAAGTACTAGTCTTTGGGTACAAAAAACACTTTTTATTCAATTTTTTTAATCCAAAATGGCGGCATGGTAGTACGGTCAAAATAAAATTTTTTTCCTCATGGTTGAAACGGGCGTAGCGCTACAGGTTACAATTTCCAATCTACAATAAAGAATAAAAAAGTTCCCTAAAATATAACTCAAAATCTAGCTATCTACATAGGATGTTTTCGAAAAATAAATTTTGAAGAGAATGGCGTCATTTTGAAAATTTTTTTTTCAATTTTTTCGAAAAAACCGTTCGAAAATCGGCTATAAAATCGGTAAAAAAGCTGATATCAAAAAAATCTTACGTAGATTTCTAGATTTTGGACTATATTTCTAGAAAAATTTTGGTTTTTTGTTTTACATTCATAATTGTGACCTCTAGCGGTACGCCCATGTGAAAAACCAGACTTTTTTTTCAGTGCACTGATGTGTCGCCATTTTGTATTGTGAAAATATAACAAAATGTGTTTCTGATACTCAACGATTAGTACTTTCGTATGCAAAAACCCCATATCCTAAAAATGTTCCTATCGTTTGTGGCACGTCTTAGAAAATGACTAAAAATATTTTGGACGCAAAGTGATGTTACCCCTCGATGCAGAAGGGGTTATTTCGTCTCTGCCAAACGCTCTGAAATTTCGAGAATGCGATTCCCAACAATGTCTTTGTGTCTGTCTGTTTGTCTGCCTGTCACTCGTCTGTGTAGATTTTTCAGTCCACGATAACTCCCCACAGGATGCACTGATTCGAACGAATGTTTTTGCAATTTGTTCGTCTCATCGATGACTCGAGGCCTAATAATTTTCATTCGGATCAGATAACATGCGAATGAATGGGTTTTTTTCAACCAGGGTTACCCTCTTCTTCTTATTATTCGATCGCAATAACAATCTTGTATAAGTTTCAACCTGATCTTTACAGAAGAACGGGAGAGGGGAGAAAAAACATGTTATCGGGAATTGTGGTTTTGCGACTATACTCGCGTATTTTCGTTATTGTTCGAATGCGATTGCAATGAAATTTCTACCACGTTTTAGTTCTGTTCAGCTATTACATGTGGGTGTTTGTTTCAATCATTCACGAGTTGGTTCTTTGGTTATCCATTCATTAGATGGCATGGCGGATGAATTCTTGAAGACTTTAGAATTTATTTCACATGTAAATATGAGGAACATGGAAGTAATGTACTCTCTAAATTCCTTGGAGTGAAACATTCACTCTTGAAGAGTGAAAATACTGCAAGTCTGGGAAGAGTGAGAGACCACTCCTAAAGATTAATTTTTCACTGCATGAGATTGAATTCTCACTCCAGTAGAGTGAAGGTACAACTCGGTTTGACGAGTGAAATTTCACTCTTGTTGGACTTGCAGCCCTGCTAAAAGTTCCTAATGAAAAATAATTCAAAACGATAAGATTTCTCTATAGTTTTGAATGAGGTTTTTGAATACGGAATTCACAATGTTATATCGTTCTTAAGCCATAGAACTCTATCGTTCCTTATAGTAATCTATAGAATTTAACGTAAAACGTAAATTCTCATAGAAAAAGGACCACTTATTTTGGACCACATGACTATTTTCTTTCGAATAAGTGGTACTTTTTCTATACGAATTCCACTATGAAACCACATACATCCTGTTAAATTTCATACAATACGATAAGGAATGATATAACATTGCAAATTCCGTATTCAAAAACCTCATTCAAAACTATAGAGAAATCTTATCGTTTTGAATCGTTTTTTATTGGGAATTTTTAGCAGGGAGTATTTTCACTCTTTGGGGGTGGATTTTCACGCCAAGAAGTTTAGAAAGTATGGTTCTCAAAGCTGTGTAAAAATGATGCGATTCCTTCATAATATTGGAAAAATGCACATCGTGCGATGCATTAATTGATTATTACAATAAATTAACAGAATAGGGTCGTCACCCCGATAGTCGGACAGTTAAGAGGTCGGTGGAATATGATCACGTTTCTTGAATACTTATCTTCATTATTGATCATTCCAAATCATCATATAGATTTGATATGATATTAGGAAATTATTTTCAATTGTTACGATTGTTATAAAGAATTCCCATTAATCGGACGGGTGATATAAGAATAGCTAGATTAGATTTGATTTAATTTTTTTAACTTGTGGTGATAACTTCAACACGGAGAAAATGTATCGACGAAAGATTACCCAAAGTTGAGTAAAACGAGGACATAGTGGCATTTCGGCGAGGCTTCAAAGCCAGTTGACTTCGTTTTACTCGACTACCTATGAACATTCAGTCAAATGTTTTCTTACAACACTCAACTCGTGAACATAATGAAAACATTTGAATGAATTTTCATCTGTAGTCGAGTAAAACGAAGTCAACCGGCTTTCAAACTTCACCGAAACGCCACTATGTCCTCGTTTTACTCAACTTTGGGTAATCTTTCGTCAATAAATTTTCTCCGTGAACGAATATGTAAAATCATTGTAAAAATGAAATATTTTCAGCTAAATCTAATGGGAGTATTAAATAAATGACGTGTCCGACTCTTGGGTGGTGTCCGACTAGAGAAGCTGCTACCCTATCTTGATTTCAAGAATGGAGAATACGTAATAATCCACAAATTGACCTCAAACTCACGTTTCTCTTGCTCAATCAAGTGTGTGAATATATTGAAATCAGCGCGTTTTGACGTGTTGTATAGAGTGATACAAACATACAATGAACATCACTTAAACGAATATCAACATTTTTCTATGAAAAATGAATTTATGTATTCCATATCCCACTAAAGTATATATAGATTCCCCTACACTGAGAAAAAAGTATTCCAAATTCATTTCAATCAAATAATGTTTATTAACTAAGGTAGATGACCCCATTTATGAACGCGACCCCTTTAATGAACGTTTTGGTTTTTGATTCATAGTACTTTTCATTTAGTGCTTTAATTTCATCCAAGCATGACTGACTGGATACTAAATCAACCGCTGTTATGTGAATAAATTCAGAATAATATGCTATAGGAAAGATATAATAAATAAACGATTGTTCGCTAATGGGGGTTAAGGTGTTTATTAATGGGGCCGGTCACCTTATTAACAAATCTTATTTGACCCAAATGATGGTTGGTTTACAAATAACAAGCCTTCTTTGTGACAAATAAACTCTTCTCTCAGTGTATACGAACTCTTTCTCCAAATATTAAAAATGGAAATTATTATAATTGTTCGATAAAAATGCTTCAATGAGAATTTTTTGAAGTTTCAATTATTACTCATAAATTTTATGTACTTCAAATCAACACCCAACTTCCTAATTTGTGAATTCGTGTTAAGATACTTCGTGAAGATATGATGTAACCACAGCATACGCAACAGGAACATGAACGGAAGATGTTCAGAAGATTGTCCATCGAAACTAATGTTTGGTTTACGAGTTAAAATTAGGTAGAGTGAGGAAGATTTTGAAATGATGTACGACGATTTACTTTAGTAGGGTAAGTGTAAGGAAGAAGTAGCACCGGTTTAGCAACTCAAATCAAAAGTGGCGTACTGCTTGATCAGAGCGCTGCGAAGCACCAGACTTGTACTAATTACAGAAATAATTACGTAAGATCGTAATATGTACTTGAATACAAAGAAAACTATTCCTTCTACGCTGAATCGTGTATCGAATGAGACAATAAATATCCGTAATAACGCGTTTTATTCTCGAGATTCGGATGTATAATAAAGTATATAAACAAATACTGTATACACCTCAACGTGTGAAACACGAGAGATATAAAATTATATATAATACTGATCTAACTTCATTATACGTTAATATTTGTTATGAAGTTTTCAAAGTTCAGGAATGATTCGAAGGACTTTATTTGAAGTTTGATTCTATATTAAAGATCAATAGACGAAGTACTGTAAACATGGGATCCACATGGAGGAAAATGTAATTGAGAAGATGACCATTTTATTCGTAAATTTGAACTATTCGGCATAGTTAGACAGTGACTAGTAACACCATAAATTATAATCATCGCGTTATCATTTTCATTTTTACTCTCACAGCTGGCAAGTATGATGATTTATGTTACAAGTTCCCTGGTAAAAAAAATCTCTCTGAAATCTCTCTGAATTTCTCTGAATCTCTCTATATTTTGGGACAAATTTCAGAGAGATTCAGAGTAATTCCAGAGTAATTCAGAGGAAGTTAGAGACTTTTCGATAGTGATACGTTCTGAATTCTTCAACTTTCTTTGAATCTCTCCGCATATCACTGAATCCCAGAGAATTTTATATATTTGAATTTCAAAGCTCCCTCTGAATTTACCTGAATATCTCTAAATTTCTCTAAATCTCCCGGAATTTAATGTATTCAGATTTCAAAGCTTCCTCTGAATTTCTCTGAATCTCTCTGGATTACTCTGAATCTTTCTAAATTCCTCTGAATATTTTTAAAAAGTTCCACGCACAATTTTTCTTAATGTATCTGTCTCTGGAAGTATCTAAAACTTCCAGAAAGCCTCTGAAATGCAGGACCAAGATTTTACTAAATTCATTCCTCTCTGAATTTCCCAGACTTCCCCCGCATCTCTCTGAATTCCGCTGAATCTCTCTAAATCTTTCTGAAAAATCCCACGCACAATTTTTCCTAATTCACCTGTCTCTGTGAGTCTCTGACACTCCCTGAATACCTCTGGAATCCTGAATCAAAAATTTAGCTGAATTAATTCCTTTCTGAATTACTCTGGATCTTTCTAAATTCCTCTGAAGATTTCTGAAAAGTTCTACGCACAATCTTTCTGAATTCATCTATCTCTGGAAGCGTCTGACACTCCTTGAACGCCTCTAAAATGCAGGACCAAGAATTTTACTGAATTTGTTCCTCTCTGAATTTCCCTGCATCTCTCTGAGTTCCTTTGAATTTTCCTGAATCCTTCTGAGAAATTCAAAGCACAAGTTCTCTCAATCCACTAGTCTCTGAAATCCTCTGAACCAGGGTGAGGATACTGCAAGACCAATGAAAGTGGAATTCCACTCTCGAAGTGAAATTCGTACTCCAAGAAACCGAAAATTCACTCCTACGGAGTAGAAATTCACTTTTGTTGGACTTACAGTATTTTCACTCTTCAAGAATGGATTTTCACTTGAAGAAATTTAGAGAGAAACAATATCTTGGATTATTCTGCAGGTATTTCCAGGTAGGGGAATGAAGGGACGAAACTTGACCAAAATTTTCCTCTTTCCTCACAGATTTGTAGAACAAATTTGTATGATACTATCCACTATATATCGAGTATCATCAAAGTAAACAATCTGAAATACGAAACATTATTTATGAATCCTGGAAAAATATTCTCATTCAAATCTCTCTCCACTTCAAATCAGCTTCAATGAATTTTAAATTTCCAGATAAAATCATATTCAGGCATGACTTTTATTGATTCATGCATATAATTCGCATGACGATAGTCTCGCACAACGAACTCTCGTCATCAGTTCAAGCAACCCACCGACTGATATTCTAAATCCAACCACCCTTATCATTGACGCATTTTTCCCATTTCGATGAAGCCCGCTCACGTCACTGTGGATATGATGTGATATGATCCAGGTGTTGATTCGACGATGTTTTTTTTGTCTAGATGCCTCTCTCGGTACAGCAAAGTCGATGATACCTTAATATAACTCGAGGTAGCATATCTCTCATTGCTTTCGCGCACACTTTTTCTGTTTCTCGTTCGATCTTAATCGTGAGTAGGGGGACCGGCGCGTCTACCAATCCTGGAGTCGAGATTGTAGGGAAGGTTCGCGGTAAAGCTCATTCTGAGCTTTCTCGACTTAGGAGGGGATGCAAAATATTTACACGAAAACTGCTTTTCCAAAGTGTTCCCCTATAGGAATTTCTTGTGATCAACGTCGATCATATTCCGCGTCGAACGATCCAGTCTTCGATCGAACGTAACTTGGGAAGGTTCGATACTTTTTATTTATTTTTTTTTTATTCAAAATCGAAGAAAATCGAGCTAATCTTGTTATCCTTCTTTTGTCCTATATTCTGATTTGTGAGTTTTTTAATTAGTATTTTTTTTTATTAAACATCGATCGATCATGACTTTCGTTTGTGTAAGTGAAATTTGTGGTTTGAAACGTTCGAGGATTTTTTTACATTTTTTCAGACTTGCGAAGAGTGTTTTGTGATGAAATGGTGATTAGATTGGAAGCATTTAAAGATGGTTTCGGATAATTGAGAATTATGAAATGAAAAATTTCATTGCAGCAATTGATTATGAGGTTAATTGTTCATCACGAATGGGCAAGTTTTAATTGTTGTGACTTTGTAAATGTGTTTGAAATGGAAATCTATCATGCTTTCTTTGAGTGTTTCATCACATGATGGGAGATTGATGCGTTCGATGACGAATTCTAGTTGTTTTTGTACATATTTCACGATTATGTACGTTTCTTCTCATTTGGTGCCAACCAAAACATTTTATTCGTGTAGACCTTTGCTAAAAGGATGCGAATTCGGTGATTCCATTTCGATTTTGTGCTGATTGAATTTTTGATGACATTTTTGTTGAATGAAATTTTCTACTCTATATATAGGATTTTTTCCATTCAGAATACCATCGTCTCTTGATATTTTATCGGCTTTTTATGAGACAAACTTGGAACATGCTAAAGTGAAATCCAATCACACGAAGAAAAAACAAATTCGCTGTGACAGCGAAATCTAATTTTGCTGGAACAGCAAATTTTTCGTAATGACAGGAAACCATTTGCTATCACAGTAATCTTATTGTTAGCTAGGATAGCGATTGTTTGCTATTCTGTGTATAATCTATCGAAAATCTCGCTAGTCCAGCGAAGAATTTGCTGCTTCAGTTAATTAACTTGTTCTCTCATCAATTCAGTTAGCTGCGTCAGCGAATTTTTCGCTAAATTAGCAAAAAGATTAGCTATTCTAGCTGTTAGCAATGTTTTTTTCTCCGCGCATCAAATCAGGCCTATTTGATTTTGATAGTCGAAATAATTTATAATTTCAATTGAAAAGAATTCATCTATAAATTCAGAACTCCAAATATCTCGAGTTGAGCATGAATTCGGTGCCCTTTTTGCAATTTCTATATGAAATGATAATTCACTACAGAAAACATGACGATTCAGTATAAAATATAAATAATGTTGAATAAGCGTTTTGAATTGGTCATTATCTATTGAATCTCCCACATAACAATCATGTCTTGAAGAAATCTGAAGAAAAGTTGAAGATTTTTTATTATACACCAAAACTTATTTATTTGATGTCTACAACACGGAAAAAAATGATGAGCTATTATTTGGATAGCTAAAATTTAACTACGGGAGCTATTTCACTTAAGGATAGTAGCAAGAAATGTAGCTGTCGCAACGAAAATTCAACAGCTAAATTATTTGGCTATCCAAATATCAATCATAAAACCTGTGCAGTTACAGCTACGATTTCCCACTGTGGTAGCTAAAAAATAGTTCCAGCTGCAATTATTTTAGCTACAGCGGTGAAAAAAGGATGCTGAAAAAGTGAGTAGCTGCTACAGCTATTTCCTTTTTTTCCGGGAACAGTGTTTTCTTCTCACAAATATCTGCAAGTTATAATATCTTTTACACTGAGAGGGACAAAATCTCAAAGTCCAATTCGATATTTTCTTCAAATGAAGAAAACATTTACTCAGTTTGAAGCTATGCAACGTGATATGAAGGAAATTTTCTTGTTATTTATCAAAATTTATATCCTCAGACCAAGAAAATATGTTCTTAGGAATAAGTTGATTTTTCTCTCAGTGGAAGAAAATTTGGAATCTCTCGGTAGGCAAGGTATCTTTTAGATGTCTTGGCAACTCTAAAGTATCTTTTGCACAGACAAAATAATTTAATTACAGCAGCTAAGTGGCTAGCACGTCTCAATAATATCTCCAGGATATCCTAACAAAATATTACAATGTCTCTAGAATGTTACAGAATATTCTGAAGATATATTACTGAAACATTCGTGCTATGTGAATTTGCAGCTGAATTTTACTCATGACAACAAAAAGTTCACATTTGTAGTTGATCGGTTTATTGTGACAGCTGAAATTTAGCTGCACAAATTAATTAATTGGTTATTTTTGTCCGGGCCTAGCCACTCGGCTGCTGCAGCTAAATCACACAGGCCTGCGAAATATGACTTTTTATTACAACAATGGTGGTGTCCAAAGCATTTTGATGCGCTGAATCCGAATCTGGCTGCAGAATTGCTCTATCACGTGAGGTTTTTGAGATATTTCGACCTAAAAATGTGAAAAACGCTGTTTCTCGACATATTTGGGGTCACATAAAGTCGAAGGGTAATTTTTTTTCACAAAACTAATAGATGCACCTCAAATTATAAGTCATCCTCTTCCAAATGCCGTTGAGTTTGCTCGAATATCTTTTTTTTTTTCATTGAGATACGACAGTTTGAAAATTGTACCTCTACCTATTTATTGAATACATTAGCGCACAAATTTCAAATTGTCGTATCTTAATGAAAAAAAAAAGATATTTGAGTAAACTCAACGGCATTTGGAAGAAGATGACTTATACTTTGAGGTGCATCTATTAGTTTTGTGAAAAAAATTACCCTTCGACTTTACGTAACCTCAAATATGTCAAAAAACAGTGTTTTCCACATTTTTAGGTCGAAATATCCCAAAAATCTGACGTGGCATAGCAATTCTGGAGCCATATTCGGATTCAGCGCAGCAAATTACTTCTGAGATGAGAATTTCATTGCCGATCAGTGTAATAAATGTGGATGCTGATTATGTTGTTGGGACATATTACACAACTTAGAATGGTCGTAACTTAGCGAGAAAAAATCATACATGACCGTTCAATAGCTCATTTTAAACGGGAAGAGTAGTATAAATTGATGCAGTTGAGGAAAAAGATCAAGAAAATTTTATGCGTCCTGTACATAACCTCAAAAGTAGCAAAAAAATGCATTTTCCCAGTACATACCCTTAGATATCTCAAAATCCTGACGTGATAGCTCAATTCTGACTCCGGATTCGAATTCTACGCGGCAAATTACCGCGGGAAATGGTCACCAGTTCCAAGGGGTGAACACCTCGCAGGCCTGTGTTATTTTTTCGCATAAGACATCTCAAACTTGTCCTCAATAGTTTCTAATGAACTGATTTCTTTTCGATAGTTACCTATGCTAAATATTCACACCATTACAACCCATGATTACGCTGTACTCTCTTCCTCATCAAAAACTGTAGAATCAATATAGAGAATTACCGTTTCAAAATTAACATGTTGTAGATGTTGGAATCGTTTATAAAAACAACACGAAAATTCAACCTATCAGAATATGGTAAATCATCGTTATTTATCACTCCAAATTGACTTTTTGGGATTGAAAACGTCGTTTCAAGAATGTGCTGCAGGATTTTGAGTCTTCAATTGAGGTTGGATCTGAGTTTGATCGGGTCGAAAAAAGGTTAACATCAGGTTGAATGAGAATGTTGAAAGCAAGATCAGGTTGGGAACAGGGCGAAAAATGACATCAAACCTGATTCACTCCGTCATACGCAACGAATCAGAGCTAAATCAGGTTTCACTTTTTCACTCGGGAAACTTCAGCAACATACTTGCACAGCAAATTTGTTGTTCTTATGTTGTTTTTTTAATTCACTTAATTGAATCTGAGCAGCTTCCCAGAAAAACGACAGCAACTGCAGCTAAGATACCAGGTTTACAGCATATCGCTCGCAACTGGCGATGCAACGTCTCTACACGGAAAAAATTAGTGATCCAAATTTTCGTTGACTATAGTATGTCACTTTTGGACGAGGCACAAATCCGAGAAGGATTCATACACTGGATTTTAATAATTCGTTGACTTTGTCCATGATTTCACCGATGGAATTCACTTCCCTATTGAAAAAATCCAGGTGGGAATCCATACAGGAATCCAGATCGACTCCCATGTTTTCCTGTAGGAAGTTCGGATGGTTTCCTATGGATTTGCTTGAATCCCATGGTTTCCTACGTGAATTCCCACCTGGTTTCTCACATGGGAAATGTTTATCATGGATTCCCAGGAGTTCCAACTGGATTTTTGCAATGGGGTTTTCATTTTGATTGTCGAAATAATGGAAAGAGTCAACGAATTATTAAAATCCAGTGTACGAATTCTTCTATGGAATTTGTTCTCCGTCCCAAAATGCATATTTTGCGCATATTTCGTTAGAATTTTTTGTTTGTTAGGGTTGTGGTTTGAAGCGACATACTTAAATGTATTCCATATGTGTAGGACATGATTTTTCCTAAGTGATTGTGGAAAGATGGGTCTTGCTTGGTGGTACCAGAGATTGCTAACGCAGTGTTGTTAAAATCATGGTCCGTATCACGTTTTTTTCTTTTGAAGAAAAATATATGATTGTTTGGATTTTTCTTCTAAGCCAACCAGCATGAAGAGATAAACGGAAAACGTGATACTGCCAATCAGAAACTGGGCTATGGTTTTCATATTTCATTAGCAATCTCTTCAACTCATCTTTGGTGGTACGTTGCTGCGACCACAAGGGTTATGCATGATCGATTGATGTTTGATATGATGTGTTCATATTCTAATATGATTATTATCATATTTCAAGCACAGCTAGGAATCCCCTACCGGCCTGCAAAAGATGACACACACAGCTCACGAGACTAGAAATATTTTGACAACATATTTAATTCTGATTTTGTTGTTAATAAGCCTATGGCTTCTATACTCAGGGATATTTTAATACAATAAAAAGCAATTATTCATCATGGTAAGTTATGAATGTAAATATCATTCAGTACTTCGAGGTATAAAATTATAAATTGATGATTTTGCTCGACTACAGGGTTGAAAGACCAGTGAATGAAGGAACAATCATGAATCGAGGAAAGGCCAGAAGTGGTTTTGGCAAATGTGACACCATCTTCATCACTCAACAGCAGCATCTTATTTTGATTAATTGAAACGTGTCACGTCCTGCGTCGTCCGATCTAACGTCCAAACAATATCATTTTTTTTCTTTTTTACATATTTCATGTCTCCGAATTGTCAATTATTATAATTCTGTTCACCTAACGATATCTTAGATGTAAAACGTTGTAATTTTTCTTTATTTACAAAATAAATTAGATAATGGTGTAACTAAGATTCTTTTATGGAGGGGTAAAGAATTATTTGCTTAAAGAATGTCGCCAGACGTATCTTCCATTGCAAACTGTTCCATGGTTCAAACCCGAGACAATAGACTCGAAGGAATGAATCTGCATGAGAAGAGTCTGTTGAAGAAGCTAGAATTTCATTTAATGAGCGATGAGATTTGTCTCTTAAGGTGTCGTTAACACGTCGAAGGCGATGGGGGGCATAGGCGAACGTCAGATCCGTAAGAGTCATATTGTTACAAATTATCGTGACAGCCAACGTGTTAAATAATCAGTTCAATCGAGCATTCATTGAGAGAATATTCTATTACGTATGATTTTGTAATTCATATTAACATCAAAATTATCTTTTGTCAACAGTTTGGTAACCACGAAAACCTCTGTGAAAAAACAATTTGAGTTGTATTATGAATAAATCATGAGTAGTATTTCTCAATAAATAATTCATATCTTACCGGAAAGATTTGAAAATGCAGTATGAAAACATTATAAGGAATTGCTATTCAGGCAGTGACGAGGGAAAAAATGTAATCAAACGCATGAGCGTTATCGGGTCCACCGGGAAACCAGGGTGCTCAAAATAGATCCAAACTTCATTTGATGTTCTTTACAGCACGATTTATGCTTGAATCAATTTATTAAGCTCGGATTAAGCATGTGAGAATTAAATTCGTGCTAGAATTAAATTTCACAAGCTTCATTTCAAATTTAATACTTCGATTTAATCATAAATTATACCAGAAAGAAGATAAATTTCACTTTCGAGCTATTTAAAGCTCGGTGAACTTGTTTCGAGCGCACGATTTTCTGGTATAATTTTGGAAATTCATTTTTTTTCTGTTTTCACGTACTTTATACATTCAAAATCTTTATTTCAATAGAATATTCTCTCTATGTTGATACAATTTAAGAAACTATGTTATATGTTTTGTCTTGAAATAAAAGAAAAGGGAAGAACTGATCAAAATTAACTACTTGAATTAATTTTCGGGTTATTGAATTGATGTGGCTTTTTGTTTATAATTCGCTAATAAAATGTATGGAGAAAATATGTATATACTATGTCATTTGAATTGTGATAAATTTAATCGAGTGTATTTATATATATATATATATGTATATTTATATATATATATATGAATATGTTGTAAATGTATGAATTATTTTCTTTTATATGAAATAAATGAAGTAGAAAATGAATGGATAAAAATTGATCTCCCTGTCGATGTTTGACATCGATGAATCATCTACCATTGTTCATTTAATTCCCAGCATTCAATTTGGCTTTGTGTTTTTGCTTTCAGAAAGATTTGTATCAACGATTTGTAAAATGTGTATATGTATATTTAATAAAGGGAGAAAAAAGAAAAAATACAGTGGAGGAAAAACGTATGTGCACACAGGATGATACGTGGGCGTTTAGTCGAAAATAGCCAATGCTTCCAGCTCTCAATGTTCGACCATACATCTACGGATGGAGGATCGAATCGATATTTTTGGTGGCACAAACAAAAATAACAAGTATATAACTAGTACAATTTTATATTTGCAGTTTATCTGACGAGAAAGAAAAATAAAAGCATTGAGTTTTATTTATCCACCGCGTCGCGTATTCATTATACGCAAAATACTATGCGCATTTGTGTGGATCCGCGTAGTTCTGGTCGAAGAAAAAGATACGAGAAAACGGTGTGGACAAATTACCGGTAATCGTTAGTGGGAGATGAATGAAAAATCGAGGAATGTTTTTAGAAAATGTTTTGAGACCCTAATCAAAAGATATTGAAAGTATTTTGAGATATCTTGCCAGTAAGAGTTTGTAAAGTTATCTTTAACTCAAATATAGTAATTTTCAATAGAAAATTGGAGAATATTCCATAAAATTTGAGAGTATTTCTTACAATTTGAGAATGTTTCTTAAATTTGTAATGAAGAAAAAACGGTTCATATTTCTGTTGAATATTACTTGAAGAAGAATGAAAAATTATCAATAGTCAACAAACAATAGGAAGGAATATGAATTTTTCAAAAATCTCGCATGAAATTTTACCAAGTGAACCATGTGGAAATTGACAGAGTTGTCAAGAGGCGCAGCACCGGCAAGGATGTATTTGCCGGAGTCCGGCAGAAACAACGATTTCTATTCAGGGTCATCATTGTTTCTCAACTGGCATCAATCGTTGAACGGATTTCACGAGGTATTGGTTCCCGTAGGCAGAAAGTTCTGCACCAGTACTCAATCTTCATCGCTGAACAAAGACCCAAGTTTTAGGAAAACGGAACTGTCCCAGTATCAAACCAGAGTTGGCAACATTGTACACTGAGAAAAGAGGCATTCGGAAGTTCAGTAAACAGTACTATATTTGTTCGATGAATCTGAATATTACTGAACTTTCAGCGATCTTTTATGAAACTTCAAGAAACATTACTGAAATTTTGCTTTCCATTACTGAATGTTTTGCAACCGTTATCATATAATACAATATTTATGCCCGAATTCGCCACATGTCATCCAATTCCTAGGCGTTTAAGAATTGAAGGACATCTCGTGAATTCGGGCATAAATATTGTATTATATGATAACGGTGTCAAAAAATTCAGTAATGAAACCGATTGAACATAATTCCCGATTCTACATAGATCTCGTTTCTATATAATCCCCGATCTGACATGATTCCCGATTCTGCATAAATCCCGTTTCTACACGGAGAAAAATAAAGTTTAGAAAATCACTACGTTCCTACTAAATTGGCAAGATACGAGAAAACATGACTGTAATTGTTACACAGTGTAGTAAAAGTCTGTACTTGAACATCTGTAACGTTGCATGCTCATGCTACAGAAAGTCAGGCAAACCATTCATTTTTACTACATTGTTTATCAATAAAAGTAGTATTTTCTCGTATCTTGCCAAATTAGTAGAAAATGTAGTATTTTCTTGAGTATTTAATTGAGTGTGAAATGTAGTAATTCTCGATTCTACATGTGGAAGGCTACAACAGATTCAAATGGGAATTCCACATTTAATCCAATTCAAAGTTCATCTCGTGGAATTCATCCATTCATTCTGATAGGGGGATCCATAACTTGCACCCCAATGGGTGGAAGGGAGTCCATGACCAGTGTTTCGTAATGGATTTGGAACCAGCTTTCAAATGCCACGGTAAAAACATGAGGGTCCGGTTAAAAAAAAACCATCTTGACCTCTAAATGATCTTCAAAATGACCTCTGAGGAATTTTTCAAGGTCAGCACTATTATACTTCTTCTCTGGAACCTTGAACTTTTTATCCGTAACATTTTTCTCCATCTCCACTAGTGTCGGAGATATTGGACTATATCACTTAAAATAGTCCACCCTGTATATGTTTATGCTAGGGTGATAATTTTGAAAAATCAATTTTCTTCCGTTTGCCCAATCAATGATGTAACTATTCAAAAGTATGATAAAGATCGCTGCTCGAAAAATTGTATAGAAACCCAGACAACGCAAAGCTCTCAAAGATAACATGTATGTTCATGTATAATCATTTATCACTTTTTTGGCGATTTGGATGGAGTAAAATATGCTCTTTCGAATGGTGCAAACCAGAAGTCTCTAACTGGTAGTTAAGTTTGCTAAAAATGTACAAAAAGAAGAGCAGAAATGATTGAAAATGAACAAAATTTGGAGATTAAATTATAAAATAATAGACATCGTTTCATGTGTTAAAAGATTTTATTTCAAGGCAAAACCACGTCATTTTACATAAAAATTCACAAATTCACAATTAGAACATTAGAAGCGAACAACTAAAGCGAAACTGATAAAATGACTTGTTTATCTTTAACAACTGTTTTCTCGAAAACTTGTTTTCACACCTAAGCCCTCTTTTCGTAGACCAGGTCACATATATGTTATCTTTGAGAGCTTCGCGTTGTCTGGGTTTCTATACACGGAGAAAAAAGGTCTGCTAAGAAGTACCATAATTTATAGTGTCTGAGCATCAGTCTTGTCCAGATCAAATTATTTACTCTCTAAATCAGGAAGAGTGAAAAATCACGCGTTTCACTCCACCAAGTCTCAGAAGTGAGCCAGTTCGCTTCGAGTAGGATTTCCACTCGTTTCGAGGGAACCCCCACTCTTTTAGAGCGGAAAATTCACTCCAAAATTGGAGTGGCTGTGAGTTTCTCACCTCAAACTTTAGACTTTCACTCTGAAAGAGTGGGAATTTCACTCGAAATTTTGCCAAGCTCACTTCTGGCTGCCTAAAGAGTGAAATCTCACTCTAAAAATTTTAGAGAGTACGTGAAAATACCCCTAAAAGTACCATACTGGCTTGGATTTTCCTAAAGAAGTATAATACTTTTGTAGATATTTTCATGTAAATAATTTGATCTGGACAAAACTGATGCTCGAACACTATAAACCCATATATTCTGACAATATTACAATGTCTCCAGAATATTCTGGAGATATTACTGAGACATTTGTGCTATGTGGGAAGTATGGTACTGTTTAGCAGATCTTTTTTCTCCGTGTAGAATTTTTTGAGCAGCGATTTTTATCATACTTTTGAATAGTTACATCAATGATTGGGCAAACGGGAAAACATTGATTTTTTAAAATTATCACCCTAGCATAAACCCGCAACCGGGAAATCACAATCATTGAATGCATTCCCATGGGAAGGTAATTCCGGGTACATGTGTGTGAAATTTCCCAGGAATTTATTTGAAACTTCCAAATTTTATGATATTTTTACCAGCATTTCAAAGTGAATTGACGAAGAAGTACAGAAAATTTTGAACGTAACATCATCAGAATAAAATAATCATTTTTATGACTGCTTTGATGAAATCCTCCAATCCTGTCTATCATCCTCCACACGTTCAACTTTTACGTGTCTATCCACTCAGTACAAATATCACAGTAATGTTACTGCAATATTACTGCAATATTTCAATATTGCTGTAATATTAATGTAACGTTGCTGCGATAGTTGTGCTGGGTGGGTACGAAAACCCAAGACTTGTATCATTTGTTTTATATACCTTAATCTACACCTTGAAAAAAAAGGAAATGTTTTGAGAGAAAATAAAATTAATAAAATTTCGCTATACGAATTAACGTTTCTCTTTTATATTTCAACAGTTTGTGTAGCTCGTATCGGTCATTTCTGAGTTACGTTCATTAGACTCTTATATTTGATTAAAAGCAAATATTTGTCTTTGATTATGGTTTTATCTAGTTTTCAGATTATCACTGTTATTGATAACTGATCTTGAACATGTGAAACTTTCATGTTTTGACTCAATGTTACGCAATTTAGAATTAAAAAATTATAAAGTGTCAATTAGGATCTCCACGTCTTTGAATAAAATAATATCATCCGGTGTCAATTGTAACTAATCGAATTGTTTTAATCCTTATGTTCCCAATATTATTTCCATAGTTCAATAGTCTAGCACGAGATAAACAGCATTGCCATAACCAGGGTAGGGATTTAGGGGTTTGAGCCCTGGGGCCTCCCCATAATAGGGGCCCCCACAATCTGGAATTTCGTGATTTTTCAGTATAGTTTTTATATGAATTGCATATGATATTAAGGCAGTTGATTCAACAGTAAAACAACAACAACAACAACTGCGAGAGGGAGTGTTGGTATTTTCTGGAGCTTTTCAGAATGATGTGTGATCTGTAGAGAATAATTTTCCCCAGTGTGGAGAAAAACGTTTTCGTTCGTTCTCTGTGACTGCTTGATTAAACTAAACAAACATAAATTGAATGTAACAAGTTTTCTATTTCAAGTTATTTGAAAACATGGATATATCAAACAGCAGCAATTTCTTCCTTGATATCCTATTACACCCTGTTACATCTATTCCTGATAAATATATCAAGAACATGAAAGTAATGGTATGGTTCTCCATACCGGGTTTTTTGTTCATCTACGTGTATTATACACTCGAGTTGAATATTGAACAAACAAATTTCACTATTCGCAATTAGTTTCAACAATATTAGTGTATTATTCATCAGCGGACAATGAGCATTGGCTTCACTTGGTTTCAAATCCAGTCTATCATAATGAGCGAGAAAAAGTATTTCACAATTAAATTGCTAACGCAAAAACATTTTGAACTGGATTAAATAAAGATTTATTCAAATCAACTAAAAGATTATTGACTAAAGTATTTTTGCTCACGCAACAAAGCAATTTCTCTCAGTGTATTTGTTAATTTTCTGTATGTTTGATGATTGATAAAAAATTCATACGCCCAGATAACAATTTTGAGGAATTCTTCCGGAACATTCTGAAAGATATCTCAAAGAATTCTAAGAGATGTCTTATGAGACACCTAAAGACATCTTAAAGATATCTTTAAGAATTCTAAAAGAGACCTTCAGAGAACTTCAAGAAATATCACAAGAAGACTTTCAAAAGATATCTTTTGGTGTTTCATAAGACATCTTTTCGAATTCTTTAAGATATCTTTCAGAATGATCCAAAAGAGTGATGCAAAATTGTGATGTGGGTGATAAATCAAGTTGGAGAGGATATGATTTGGGCAGAACAATATTTTTGATCGTGAAATACTTTTTCCTATTGATTATAGAAGACTGGGTTTGAAGCCAATTGGAGCCAGTGCTCACCATCCGCTGATAAATACATCAACCAAACAGACACGAAGATATCTTTTAGATTTCTAAAAGATATCTTCCAAAAGTACAAGAAGTCTTGAAGAATTTTCTAAAAGGTATCTTCTCGTATTTGAAAAGATGTCTTATGCAACATGAATAGATTTCTAAAAGATGTCTCGGAGACTTCTCTAAGATATCTTTAAGAAGAAATTAGGAAATCTAAAAGAGTTCTTCAAGATTTCTTAAAGATGTCTTGAAAAATTCATATAAATGTCTTGGAAGAAGCTTGAATTTATTCACACACAAAAATTCTAGCCTCTTTTTTTTTATGACAAACCGGATCGGTACCGGATTCACACTTCCGCTCGGGGAGGATTTGGTCAGAACATTGTGCAAGATTCAATGAAATTTGGCCAGGATCAATGGTTTGTTTAACCAAGGAATAAATACATAATTTCATGTTTTGAATTGTTCCCAAAATTATGAATAATCAACAACAAATCCTGAAAATTTAATTGATACATCCCTAACTTTTCTTTTCCAATCTATTTTTCAATCATAAGTCCTCAACATTTTCATTACAAAAAAAATGGTTTGTCGAATAAAAATTAAGAAAAACTGTTTTAGGGTTGGATTACTGATAGTGACTACACTGAGAAAAGTGGAATGTAATGATTACCATATACAAATAGTAATTGACGGACAGCTTCGCGAATTTGGTTTCGGATATTATGGAGAATCGTAGCAATGTTCATGCACATGGGAATGGTTACCATTTACATGAAGATGAATACCAAATAACGTAGTCGCCATTTAACTACCATTTTCGCACTGTAATGTTTACAGTTCACTTTTCTCAGTGTACTTCAAATTCAATTATATAAACTTAAATTTCACGATCAAACGGAAAATGGGGGGTCCACTTCAGGTGATATTGCTCTCCCAAGTGTGTATTGACGGCGGGCCCCATCTATGCCCAGGGTGGGTGCCCATGCTACCCAACGTGGGACCAACCCTGGGATGATAACATCGTTCCCAGCTGGGCCGTATTGCTTTGCCCGAGAATTGGTAACACCACGGGCCCAGCATGAACCCAGACTAGGCAATCAATACTGCCCCTTCCTTTTTGTTTTGAAATTGGAAAATCCCTAGCATGTATATACTATGGGACCCACCCCGGGCCAGCATGGGCCCCATCCTGCCAATATGGGCCCAAGACTGGGCCAGAGTGGGACCAAAATTCTTACACGCTGAGGATTGTACACACATGCTCGGGATATAAATTCACCCCAATCTTGGCCTAACGCTGGTCCAAATTGGGGTTAAGTTCAAATGTACCCGCACTAAGATCCATTATCTCCATTCTTTTTCAAATATAATTGTATGGGAAAGCACAACAGGGTCAAGATTGAGCCAACATGGGCCCCATCGTCATTCCCCAATACTGGGTTGAAGAGGATGGACCCAGCCTGGGGCCCATTGTCATTATAGACAATACACGCTTGGGCTATAATACCTGTTGGGTAATGACATTTTCCTCGAGGATTATCCAATAATACTTCCAGGGGTGCCCATCCAACCCTATAATACATGATGCGGAAATCCCCCTTTATTCGCCAAGCAAAAAAAGCCCCTCCTCCGCTGGAAAATTTTCATAGGCTTACATGAGTTTTGACATTATATTTATCAATATCTAAATATATGGTATTATAGAAGGGATAATATTTCTAATTTGGTAGTAATATTGATTGCCGATTCTTGAGGGAAATGGCAAAACTTTGTATAATATTATCATCGGATATCTTATCCAATATATCTTTTTCACTGGCCAATATTATCAAGTTCTTTAATTGCTCTACCGTGCTCATGGACACCATGTTATAAAGATTATTGGGGAAAGGGGGTTGTGGAACATTCTTTATATTGTAGGCAAAAGTTTATGGAATTTCTACAGGAAGAATATAAATGGTCCGCTACTTTTTTCAAAATTTGAAGGAGCTCAGCCCTTCTAACAAATTGTTTGGGGGGGAGGGCACAACCCATACAGCACACAGATATCCATTAGATGTCCATTAGATATCCAGAATATTTGGGATATGCAATGGAGATCTAATGGACGTCAAATGGATATTGGACACACATTTGGATATCTGTTGGATATCTGATGGATGCCATATCCAAGTGTGCTGTATGGGAAACCACTCAAACTCGGGGCCAACCCGTGAACGCGTCGCATAAGATATGTTTTAGAATCATATCAGATGTCTATTATCATGCTCATTTGCCAGATACCTTTTAGAAGTCTTTGTGCCATGTGGACAATTAGCTTCAATAAACAATTATTCAAACTACTGCAACATTCAATTTCATTTGGAATAAGTACATTTTTATTTGAATCCCACATAGTATAGAACACATTCCTTGGTGTGATTACTTTTAATGAACAATTCTCAAATTCCCCCCAAAAATTGCCATGATGCAAAATGCACCGTGACTTGGGCACCCCTGAATACTTCTGTGTAAAAATTAAGACTGAGCTCATGACAATTGGTACCGGTATGTTGTCGATTATACACAGTGAAAAATTTTTCGTTAAATTCAACACACAAGCGAATGTTAACCATTTTTTTTCACACTCAATGTGTGTTGATTCCAGAGTGACACTTATAAAGTGTTAATTTGAACTCGAATAACATTTTAATGTGTTGAAAATTAATCGATCGAACAGCATTTGATCAGTGTTTGTTAAATGAACACATAAGAGTGTTAAATATTCAACACTCGAATTTTAACACGTAGTTAAATATTCAACACTTGAATTTTGACACGTACTTCTTTTTTACACAATGACGGAATTCTTTTTACTGTGTAACATACGAAGTGTCGTCGTATTTGGACTTTCTCTAGCAATAATACTCAGTATTTTTTCTAGAACATAGACGTGGAACTAGTTGAAGGACACTTCAACGAAGCTTGGGAAGAAAAATCATTTAGAAATAATAAATATTAAGCAGCAACGAGGATATTTTGTAAAAATTAGTACAATTCACACCAAGCTCCCCTGCTGCGTTTTGGAATTGGAAAATTTCAGTAACTTAATTTTTCAGCACATCTACTGAAATTTCACGGTTATTGTACTGCGGAATCAGAATTCCCAGTCCAATGAATTAGTTAAGGACTCCCAGTGAAAACCCTGAAATTTTCCAGTAAATATTTCTCACAGCGTAGGTCGACTTGGACAAGTTGTACCATTTATTTTTCTTTCCAATAAACAAAATTTTTCTCAATAAACTAATGTATGTGTTAATCGCACCATTTTCTTAGGATGAACAAACATAACTTGAATCAAAAAGTTTGTTTTCTCGGTGAAACATAACTATTTATTGTCTTATCTGCAGTAAAAAAACATTTCCGGGAGTATACATTGATAAGACATATTCCATGCGTAGAGGCCACGTAATGTACTAGTATAAATAGACGATTATTATCCTAGACGCGATTCAAATTTTGCTTCAAACTTGTTTGTTACCATAAGGAAGACTTCTTGAACTTCGCGCGGTTACAAACCTTGGTTCGAAACGATGGATACCCAAATAAAAATCGCTTGCTTTGTATTTGTATTGATCAATTCATTGGCGTATTCGGTAAGATTATCCAAATTGTCGAATTGATTCTTGAAAATGTAGTAAACATTTTACCTCTTGCCATATTTTTCAGATAGTTTTGAAACATTCCGCACACACATTTTTATATAAATTTCAGACCAATAATTCATGTTTCAAACTGATGTAAAAGACATATCTAATGTGAATTGCATTTGAAAAGTATCTCACAGACACGTTGAGGATATCTTTTGAACGGATTGAAAACAAGAATCGGCATGGAACATTGGTCCCGATATGGTCATAAAGAATTCTTCATGAATTCATCGTAGGATTTTTTAAGATTCCTCGTTATAACAGCTCAGAATGGAGTCTTCATAAATCCCTGGTATTTGAAAAGGATTCTTGAAGAATTCATTATGAATTCTTTGGGAACTGACATAACGGGAGTTCATTTGGGACATATATTTGCCGTGTAGGGTATCTAAAAGTGATGCGCAAGACATTTGAAAACTGTCTGAAAAAATCACGAGACACGAAGTGTTCATCTATCCTATCCCACATCGCACTACAATTCCTAACGAATTCTCACAGGACTCATCTCAGATAGTTCAATATGAATTCTTCTACAAGAATTCTCGAAGAATTCATGAAGAATCCATAAAAGACTTCTCTTGAGAAGTATTCATAAAGAACCCCCGTCATGGCAGTCCAGAATGAATCCCTGGAGGAATTCTTTGTCTCGTCCAAAAGAACTCCTACAGAATTCAGGGAAGAATTCCAAAAGAGTCCTTGAAGAATCCTTGGAGACCTCTTGTAATATTTTTCCATATAACAAATTAACCTAACCACAAACTTAACTGAAGACCTTGACGTGGAGTTGAACTGCGATCAAATTTTGAATAATTCTCAGAATTTTCTGAAATAATCTGGGAAGGAATCAAAGAAAATTCCAAAAGCAGTTTTGGAGGAGTATTTTGAAACTCTCTGCCAAAATTTCAGAAGACCTCAAAGAGCCTGTAGTGTTAGAATGGACTTAGAATATTTTTTAAAAGTTAGAACCTTCAAAAAACGGGAAATTCTTGCATTATGATTGCAGAATACGCCCTTGAAATACAATTTTTCTCACTTGGGTCACCCTGTATACTAACGCTTTGACGAAGTCATCCACGTATCCCCTTCAACTATGTACTAGTTAGATCACACGGTTTGTTCAGTGTTTCTACATCACAAGTACATCTTGATTCACAAGTTTGAAGAATAAACGCAAGGTCATATAAGCAGAAAAATGCTCCCTTTCACATAAGTGGCAGTGGCCAGATATGCAGTAATATCCCAACTAACATTCCAGTTCTTGAAGATATCTAAAAGATCTGTCGATCTAATATCCAACGTTAACGAGCTTAATTAACGGCCTTTCAAAGAATCGTTCGGACTTGATATATTTTATTTGGATTTTGATCATCCTTACAAGAGATATGCACTTCTTTCTTCTGAAATAAATTAAGTGAGTGAAATGAGAAGGAGAGAGAGAGAGATAATACCATATGAAGTCAACCGGATATGTTGGATAAAGAAAATGTTGCCGGTCCGTTTCCGGTCCTCCTCGTGGTCCTGCTGGTCCACGTCGTTACACTTGGATGAGGTGTAGTCAGGAGATCCCCTGTAGTCGTGGTAGAAATATCTATTCACTTGGATCAGGCTTGAAATTTATTCTTCTTGTTGAGGATCGATTAATGGAATCGAATATGTGTCCTATACACTCAATATTTGCAAGCGCCGAGAGAATAGGCGAATTGTCTCGCGTAGACGGACAGGTGCTTTTAACTTTTGTGGGAGATCTTGACGCGTCGATCGATAAATTCTTTCTATCTAATTTCGTTGATGCTCCTTATCAATCTCGGTTATCCCCACTTTTCCTTTGCGTACTTCTAAGGTAATAATTCTTGCTCTTTCCGAATATCTCTCTCTTTCTCTGCATGATTATCTTCTGGGTTGTTATGTTACTTAGTTCTAAAATTCTTTTTAATTTCAATTTTAATCTTGAGCTCATCTTCATACCTTTATATTCTCATCATATTTGTTTCTCATTGAGTTGTAGTTATAATTGCGATGCACAAGTCTTCCTCGCTTTGCTTATTCTATTAATTATGTGTCCAGATTATCTTTGGTGCTTTGCAAAAGTTATTGCGAAATTTCGAATGCTCTCGAGAATTCTTTGCGAGTCCATGTTGCTTTTTACATGAATATTTTCTGGCTTCGCTTTGGAATTTACCCGTGTGGGAATTTTTCCGGGCATCCTGTATTGAATATAGGGCCTGTATGGGTGTATATTGAATATCTAAACACAATTGTCCAGCCTCAGCCATCAAGAGGCGTCCAAAGGTCAGGATAAAAGTACCACCAGGGCCGTCTTTCATTGCTTCAAGGCCCTGGGCCGACTTAGAGTGGAGGCCCATGTAAGGAGACGTAAAATCTTGAAATTTTTCAAAAACCACTCTAACGTTAATCATTATGATTTTTCTTTCTTTGAAATAAGTATTGACTGAATTTCCACTTGTTCGTATATCTAGAATTAGTTTTATTTTAAAAATAACTTGATTTCATTTTGTTCAAGTAACGTTTTTAAGAAAATATGTAAAAATCTTATCGATTCTCTACGAAGAGGCCCCCCCTTTTGCAGGAGGCCCTGGGCTCGGGACCGGTGTGCGCTGCCTTAAAGACGGCCCTGAGTACCACGCCAGGGCCTTAATAAAACAAGGACGCTCAGCTTGGCCCTACCTGCCGCCAAGAATCCACTTCCACACGGGTATACATGTGAACTATAACATTTTTGAATTTTGAATCAATTACAGGCAGCTGGTTACTTCGACACCATGACACTCAAAGCTTGGGATGACAAGGCAAGAACAACCTTCACGTGTTTGCATTATCAGGTGATTGAGATAAATATATATGAAAAGAGTGGAGTGGGGGGCGTGGCCAATTTGTAAAAAACACGACCAACTGCCCATTCGTAAAGGCGCAAAGGGTTAAGCGCCTCTGTGATTCTGCTGTCGCAGATATTTATATATCCGTAAGGACCCTAAAATATATCGAAATACGGTAGTAAATTCACGATAGTTTTTGAGGGATCCAGAGAAAGGGGAAAGCTCAGGGAGAGGGAGTGGGTTGACTCCAATTACCAAAAATCATCAAAATCGAAAATAATAGAGGAAAGGGTCCGAAAATGGGCTATGGTCCGAATATGGGCAATCGAAATCCGAATATGGCGCTGCCGCTTGGTGGTGACCGATTCAACATGTTCCTTATCACCGACCAATTGCGTGCACACCAGTTGGCGATTACAGTACAACGTGTTTTTTCTACAAGTGAATTTATATTTTTCGGTGTCTCTCAAAAGTTTTTCAGGTATGCGATGTTTTCAATATTATTACTAGTCATCCATTCCATTGGATCTGACACGATATGTAGCTTATTCGGGAAGTACTTCTGTAGAGAAACTTACTCTCTAAATTCTTTGGAGTGAATATTCACTCTTCAAAGAGTCAAAATACTGCAACTCTAGAACGGAGTGGGAGCTCAGCTCTTGAAGAGTGAAATTTCACTCTTTAAGAGTCAATATTCACTCTTTTTCCTAAGAGTGAGTTTTTCACTCCAAACACCAGAGTTGATTTCCACTCTTATAGAGTGAAAATTCACTCTTTAAGAGTGAAATTTTTCACTTTTTCGGAGTCGCAGTATTTTCACTCGGCAAGAGTGAATTCTCACTCCAAGGAATTTAGAGAGTAAATCAACCGGAGAATGAACTGATATCATAACAGTTTCAACAAAATTTTACGGGTAGCCCATATCCGGACCCCACTTTCAAAAATCACAGTTTTTACGTTTTCTAGAAAACATTTTATCACCCCTTCAATCATTGAAAATGAAATATATTGCACAAACACACACCTCTGGTGATAGTTGTAGGTTCTTGCTGTCATTTTTATTTGGATTTTTTGCGTGAGGACTGGCCAGTATGAGATGACATCAAAGTGATACCCCTTTTTGGACCCCTTCCTCTATATATAGGGTGTCCCAGAAGAAAGTACCGATATTTCACAAGCGTATTCCTGAGAGAAAACTGAACAACTTTTCCATTTGACATTTTTCGATCCGAAGCTTAGTTTTCGAGTTATAAAAGAAATAAGTTGACCATTCACGTGACAAGTACATTGGCTAGTCCAATGATCGAAGAGTATACTTATGTAGCATCCACTTGATTCGTTGAAATCAACTCTGAAACCAAGCCTCGGATCAGAAAATGGTAAACGGAAAAGTTGTTCAGTTTTCTCTCACACGGAAAAAAAGATGATGTTGGATTTACAATGTTTCGTTCGATCACCATAGAAATATTAGGGGTTTCTATGGTGATCGAACGAAATGTTGTAAATCCAACATCATCTTTTTTTCCGTGCAGGAACACGATGGTGAAAAGTCGATACTTTATTTTGGGACACCCTGTATATAAATACAATACTGTCGCAAGGCTACCCGGCGTTGTTGTGGAGAAAGGAGACACAAAATTAATTATAGTTTATAGAAAAAGCAAGGGAACAAAGGGAATCGGGAGTAACACGGGGGGCACAACCACGAGGGGATAATCTACACGGACAGTACCGTTTACATTTGTTAAACAAAGGGAGGATAAAAAGAAACCGTGACCATAAAAATCAACCGAGGGAGGGCAAATACGCGCGAAAGGGGTGAAGCTAACACTGCAAAAGGAAGGGGATGAAGAGAAATGAAGGACGAGACACATGGAGGGTGCCACGCGAAAAGAGACATGTTAAACACACAACTGTTCACAAAGAGGTACCCCACTGGCACTTCTACACTGGAAATAAATCATTGGCAGGCACGGATTATCCAAATGATCGAAATAAAGCCCCGCTGGCACGACACACTCACCGTCAAAGAGTTTTCTTCGAAAAATGTTCCTTGAGGACGTTGCCATGGCTCTGTCATACAAGAAGTGGAGGCAAGATGGCCGTTTCCTTCTTCTTCACCGATGGGTGAGTTCGTAAAATAACTCACTGAACTCTGTCGGTGGCTTCCCGTTGGAACTCCCCATACAACAAAAGTTGCTGAGCAATCGTTGCTCTTACGTTGTTCATCAAGTTTTCGTAAAGTTGCTGGGAATTTGCTACGCATGTGATTGAGAGTTTCATAAAACCAAGCAACTTCCCAGCAACACGATAACAACTCAAGCTAAAATCCAAGATTTACAACATATTGTTGCGCATTTGGCGACGCAACGTCCCTGCAAATTGCTTCAAACTGTTGTTGTACGTTTTCAACAATTTGCTGCATATTTGCTCAGCATTTTGCTGTTAGGGTCGTTCTTATGAGTTCCTTTATCAATCCAGGTGGTGTTTTGGGCCTGGGAGTCGATGGGTGAGTGTGTGTTAGTGCTTTGTGGGGATCCTTCTGGAGCGGGTGTTTCCATCCTTTTCTATCCTCGTCCGGCCTTCCAGGGCAGGGGTTTAGGTGGCCTGCTGCGATGAAGGGCGTCTCTCTCTTCCTTTGGCTCTTCCTTCTATAGATTTACGCCCCGTGGACTGACGAATACCGGGTTCCTCTTTCTCATGGACTTTGGATTAGAATAAGAGAGCTAATCGATACTTCATATCAGAATTACGCATCAGATTCCGATGAGGCGCTAATCTTCGGGCTCAATCGTATATACACGGAGAAATGGTCACACAGATAACCGAAATCCGCACATTGATGGTCAATGTGCAATAAAAAGCATCCCCTTCACATTGATTCTCAGTACGTAATACACCGATGGCTGGGAAATGTCGCATGCGAACCAACTGGGAATTCACAGTAGGGTAGGAAATTTATAAAATTAAGGATGATCGATATGTATTATTTCCTTCTCAGGACTGGCCTCAGATTATGAAGTCCGTTGTGCGAAACGTCGGTAAAAATTGGGGTATGTTCCTTTCAACGTATCCTACGGTGAGTAATTCACTTATTTCAATCCCATTTATGTATAAATGATATGTGTAACGTTGAAGTTTCTTATAAATATCACCTGACATGTATGTTTTGTATTCCAGATGTATTCTGGGGAACTTCGAAGGATCATCAATAGACATTTCCCATACGGTGCTGTGTTTATGACTCCGGTGAGTTGATGGAAACTAAGTTACCTACCGATGGAATTTGGAATCTTGATAAGACTTATGATAGTTTCCTAACATCAACACTTTGTCCAAACCGGATTTTTCATCGAAAATTTCAAATCGGAATTTTGAGAATTCAAAATAGTTCTAAACCACCATTCTGCCCAAGCAACACAAGAGGTTAAAGATGCTAACAACGTGTTTGAAAAATCCTACGAACATGCTTAGAACCTCCAAATAAGACTGTTCCGAAAAATTACGTGCTAGGCATCCTCATAGCCCGAGTCGAAATATTGCCTCTACTTTGCTGCTAATAATCCTCTTTTTAGTAGGAGTATCAGATAGGAAAGTAGGAGCTGTTTCAATGAGATATCATCTCCTACTTTGCCCCTAAAAGTGGTGAAAATTTCCCATTTCACCACTTGTAGGAGCAAAGCAGGTGCAAGGTTTACCTCCTACTTTGACCCTACCGCCTTTACACGGACAATAATGCAGCCCGAAAATATGAATTTTTTCCATTCTTTCAGTACACTAGGAATAAAAAGATTTATAAAATGAATTTTTACATGAGAATACGAGAGATTACGAGTGCTGTAGAAAATATGATGGGTAGGATTGAAATTTCTTACTCACAGTTTGTTTAAAGTAATCGTGAGCTTCCGTATTTTCATGTACAAATTCATTTGACGAATCATCCTATTCCTGATTTACAAAAAATATTTGAAAAGTCATATTTTGATGATCAAGCGTATGCGTCAGTGCCAGTCAATAAAAAAGAACTTGAGTAATCTGATAACTTTGTTTTGAATTTCCTCTTATAATCTTAGTTGGGTACCTTATTTTTTATACACTCAAATAAATCATTAATTCAAAAAAGAAACCTCATAGATATTCGTTTGGATAAAAAAATTTCATTTGATTCGAAAAATATTTTATTCCATGAAATGAATGAGTGTTTATTTGAATGAAATGCATATTTCATTCCAATCAAGTAAAATTATTAGATTCGTATTCGAATGGAAAATTTGTTGGTTTGACCGACATAATTTGAATTGAATTGAAATACTTTTTTTCAATTACATTTTCAAATTAATAGAAAATGCGCTTTATGTAATATTATTATTCAAAAAATCCAACACATACGCTGTGAGAAAAAATTTTCGGGAAAAATCAAATATTCAATTGAATAGTCGCAACATAATATTCATTTGAATGAAGTGTTATTGAATCAACAAAATATTCATTCGATCAAACAAATATTCAATATTGTACAAAATATTTTATCAATAAAAATGGATACTTGATCGATTCAACGAAATTCCATTGAAATTAACTAATCATTTCATTACGAGTATTCGAGTAAAGATTTTAATGTTTCCAAGAATTTCTTCTCCTAGTGTAGAAGAATCAGGTTCTATGTAGGAGCAGTAGATTGTGGAGTCGGGAAATAGAATCAAAAAATATTCAGAGCAGGAAAGTAGGACCAAGTAGTTTCTGTAGCGTGGAAGGAGAAGCAATTTCAGTGACTGGATCGACAAAGCAGGGGCAAAATTTCGACTCGGGAGAACATCTTGACCATCCAAAATAGTTTCATTTGCACATTCTTTTCATATTCACCGAATGATTATCTCTTGATTATACTATTCAAATTGATATTTATATCATTGAATAATATCAACACCATTTTCCTTTTCGATCGAATAATCTTTCTGAAGTAAAGTTTATTTTGCATATTATTTATTTTGTTTTGAGAGAAATTTATACGTGCCACGCTCGCGCATTGATCGTTTCCATCGATCGATGGAGATATTTTCGCTTCTAAATGACATTACCCTAGCATGTATGTATCATGGGGCCAACCCCGGCCTAGCATGGGCCCCATCATGCCAATATAGGCTCAAGACTGGGCCTGAGTGGAACCAGAGTGGGCAAGAATTCACACACGCTAGAGTGACTTGAGGAGGTTCTAAACTGGCATCAGATTGCTCGAGGAGTGCGAATTATCGAATTTCCAGATTGTCATTCATAATTCAATCACGTTAGGGTTAATCTGACCCACAGTGACAGGTCAGGGGTATCGATGTTATAGATTTTTCAAGAGGGACTGAATTCGTCGAGTTCTTTCATCTCGAATCGGTATATTCGAAATCCTTGAATAATTCATATAAGAATTGCTAATGTTCGTGAAGCAACCGCATTGCTCTCGTAGAAACACAAGAGGATTTGCATTGATACAATTTTCGAAAGAGTTGAAGGTCATCCCTCGTAGAAATTTTGGATGGGAAAATACCAGGGCCTGACAGGGCATGCCCTGAGGCATGATCGTTAGGTGGTTAACGCGTGTGTGATATTTCTAGTTGTAAAATTCAATTTAATCAATCGAAATGAATTAGTTCCATGAGATTCCTTAACCAGAGTTACGTGGATAACAGAGATCCAAATCCTGGGTGTCCTAACAGTAACGAAAACGTTCACTCATGAACCTTCAACAAAGTTGGAAACGATAACAAAAGAAATCTTGGCGAAGGCGAGTACATTGAGAAAAAAGCGACGTGGTCACAGGAACCACCCGTTCATGGTTGAGGACTTATGGCTGCAGTGGCCTGAAATCTACTCATGATAACCAGGAAAATAAGACAAAATCATGTGAATAAACCAAAATAACTATGTCGCCTGATTATACGAAGCAGATTTTTCTCTGAGTGGATTATTGTAGTATAGGTATTGAAACGGATGGAACGTAAAAACGTTCCAGTCTTCGCTTTTTTGGCATTTAGTTTGTGTTTTGGCTCCGTTCCCGTATCGCTCCGTACGCTCCATTCACAACAAGGTTTTCCTAAAGATCCCATAGAAATATATTCATCAATGTTGTATAAGAAATCCTTCTTGAGGGAAAAAGAGACCTTGTACACAATTCTTACCAAATATTTCGTAACATTTGAAGACATCTTGAGAATATTTTTTGTCCATGTTTAAATGCATATTCGAGAAACGAACAGTTCGCAAACAGTCATCAAATTTCATATATATTCTGTACAACTTGTGTATACCTGATAAAATATGTACAACAATATACATATGAATACTACATGTAGCTTATGAACTTCATGTTAAAATAATGTATTTTTTGTTTCTTAGAAAGACCCGTTGATTTGGCAATGCAATTACCCTTCGTATGAACCAGTGGAGGCATGATCGTACTCAATTAGATAACATAATCATGTATTTCTGACTTGCGAATAAAATATGATGATTCGAAAATTGGGTATTCCATCCCACGCATTATGAGTTATTTTTCACCTTCGTGTATCTCCATATCAAACAACACGCACATTCAATATTGAGTACAAATTTGTTCTTCGGGAGGTAGGGTAAAGTCCCCCAGCGAAGATGACTGCAGGCTTTTCAAATGGCCAATAACGGCTGTTCAACGGCATCGCAGGACCATCAGCGGCCAGTGATGTAAAATTACCGGTTATAAAAAATTCTGTTACGTCATGGTCATTATGATCGTCATGGGATCATCACTGACGGTCAGATTTTGATTTTTTATGGTTAAAAAGCTCGCCTTGTTAGGGCCGCAATAAGGTCTGCCTCTTCCGGATTGGATCATGATTTCCCTAATCTGTGCCTCGTTTGGTAAACTGATCAAGGGTGAATAAGGTTGAATAAGACTTTTCTTATTAGGACGCAGATCAGGTCAGTCATATCCGGACCTGATTAAAATTATCTGCATCCGGCTCCAATCAGGAGGACTGATCAGATTCGGATAAGACTGAATGAGGTTTTGCTTGAGAGGGCGTGGATTAGCTTAGCCACATTCGGACCTGATTCAAATCATCCGCATCTGGCCCCAATCAGGAAAACGGATCAGGGCCAGATAGATTTTTATAGGGTCAACCTCATTAGACCCGAGTAAAAATTTTCATTTCGGGTTCGCTAAACAGGACTGGTGCGGGCGTGTTGCATTTTTCTGCGGTACTGTTGCGGATGTGATGTGCCCGCACTGAATCTGCAACAGTACCGCACAAAAATGCAACACGTCTGCACCAGTCCCGTTTGGCGAACCGAAATTAACATGTTTACTCGGGGAACTATCATCAGGTTATCCTCATCGGTGCCGGATCTGGAATCCCCGGTAGGTTTTTATCCACACGGACCTGGTCAGGCCCAGATATGAAGCCCCATATGGGGCTTCCCAATCCCACAGCCGGATCCGGTCCGGACCACTTTAGGGCTTACCCCCATCAAACACTGTGGTCAGGTTCTTTGAAGGACCAACATTGGCAGTGCCGGTGAAATGCTGGCATTGGTGAATACGTATTGGGCCTTTACAGGATATGCAATGACACTCGATACATTGTTCTCCATCGAAGGGCCAATAATGGCATCACGTTCATTTCTGATGCCAGGAAATTACGGCAGAATCGTAATGACCCCATATGTTGCCGATAATGGCTCCCCGTATTATCGTACTGCCATCTGTTGCGATTCTTATGAACTTTGTTGTTATTGGTTTTATAACAGATGCTCAAACTCATCCCATTAAATCAATATTTCATGAGAATTTTCCATTCATTCGAGAATGAATTTCTATATTTTTAATTGAGAATAATATCATACCTAATATCGTGTATCGAGTGAATCATGCAGGTTTTATTTGATTGGAATATATTGTGAGGTGATGTGAATAAACAAAGTGATTAGGTTACGTGATTCACTATTCAATAACAACACATGAGAACATTTCATCAAACTTTGAGTGGTATAGACGTCTTTACCCAACAAAAAACTTGTTCGCGATGAAGATATTCTTTCCAACATTTGATTCAGTGTAAAAGTGGGAATGAATCAGCGTGTGGTTTCAAGTACCGTATATTTATGATCAGGATATATTTTCAATAATTTTTCATTCACCACAACGCCAATTAGTGCTCCAACGAGAACGAAGAACTGGCAGCAGTGCGTCAACGACTTCTGAACGTGATCATGAATGTGCAGCATTCCCAGGAGCGGTAGAAGTTTGGATGGGTAACCGTGGACACAAAGAATTTCTCAGAGAATTCTTTCATTTTGGATTACAACGACATGTTTGAGGATAAGAAAATCATTGCGGATGCATACCATTCATCCGAAAAATTTTTTGTTTATTTTATAGTCTTCAATAAATTCATCGTTTTTGATTCTTGTTCAAAATAATATTGAATTCACAATGAAATCGTGTCTTGACATTCATATTCAATCAGTGGATAAAGTTTGGTGATTCAATGAAGGCATACGGTGTTGGTTGAATGTTACGTGGCCGAATGCTGACCGGTGGGACATATACGCGCTGGGCCATCAAAGGCTGCCAATGGAGGACCATCAAAGCTATTGCTGGCATTTATTGAAGACCCAGTACAGGGCCATCAGTGCAGTGTTTGCTGAGTACATATTCTTGATATGACAGCTGATATGTTGCAAACTCAAGTGGAATTCCCTTGGATCAAGAAAATATTTTTTCAATCCAAGAAATACATCCTTAGTTCCAAGAAAATTTTCTTGAATCAAAAGTACAGATTTTTTAAGAAATGGATTTCTTGAAACATCACAATATGTTATTGGTGATGGTAATTATTTTTCTCAATGTAGTAGAAATTTTGGATGGGGAGATACCAGGGCCTGACGAGGCATGCCTGATTTTCTATCAGGTCCTCATCAGATTTCGGTTTTCCCTATTCCGCTCGATTTTATGGAAATCTCATCCTAACCCTATTGTACCCCTGCGTTGCAACCTTACTTGAATCCTCTTAGGGGAATCAGATAAGCCCCTTGTAAGGACTTCATAAGATTTTCCTTATTCACGGTTTCGGGTTTCTGATCTGATCAGGACCTTATTGAAAATAGGAACTGCTTGATCAAATTTCTACTCGTGGAGTCAGTGCGTCATTGCTCGACGCGTTGCGCCTAACAAATTCATATTTCTCCAACACTTCTTCCAGAGAATCCATCAATATATAAGATGATTTTCATGGGAAATTGAATGCGGAAAACGATGGTGTAACTTTCTATACCGTGTCCGATTGTGGTAACAGTGAGTAAATCCGTTTTAAATATTTGAATTGTTTATAAGTATACGAATTTGCAAGTTTTTGTGACTGGTACCTCCTCGTAAGTAAAGTTCGTTCCATTACCTCCAAATCGAAAGAAAAATGACTGAATTTTTTCAGTACAAATGTGTTGAAATTTTCCAGTACAAGTATTGGAATTTTCCGGTGAAATTCTTTCACAGTGTAGAGATCGTGTACATCCTGTAAATGATGATAAACATGCATAGTCAAGTTTAGGGTAGACTGGGTACAGTTGTAACAGGGGGTTGGTTCTATCCCAGACAGCATAGAAAGTCCTCTGGACGTTTTAGAAACATTCCAGATAACATGCTCTCACGAAGCGACGCACATGGGTAAGATGATCGGTTATTGTTTTCGGTACCAATCGAGATTTGACGCGTTTGAGGCCCAAAACATCCTTCAAAATGGTATTGACTGATCCTTTTGAAATGCCAACATCATCAGCAAGATCCTTAATTGCCAATCGATCATTTAAGAACACCAAATCTTTGATTTTTCGGGTGTGAACTTCGTCAGTTGAAGTTGATGGTCGACCGTGACGCTTCTCGTCTTTCTTGGAACTCTTTATACCACTTGTACACATTTTTCTCCGACATAGCCTCATCACCGGAGGCTTTCTGCACAATCCTCAACGAATCAGCAGCAGAAAATTCATTCTGCAAACAAAATTTAATACAAATTCTTCGCTCAAAACATGCAAAGATTATAAAAATCGAAAAATTCACTTTCAGCAGCTTATAAAACGAAGCGTATCTGAAACACTAATGAATATTTTGATGTAACCCTTTAGCACGGGAATTCAAGACAATCTTACTAACCTAAAAATAAGAGCACTACCCCAAATACATTTGCACACAGAGTTTAAATTCTAATTTCGACTTACTTTTTGGACACACTAGTACTGTACATCAATCAATGATATTTTCTTTAGATGTGATTTTAGCGTGAAATGATAAATCTTCATGCTTATTATCTCACTCTTAGTTTGATGAGTACCTTTCATTAATTTATTCATCAATACCCGAGTAAAAATGTGAATTTCGGTTCGCCAAACGGGACTGGTGCAGACGTGTTGCATTTTTGTGCGGTACTGTTGCAGATTCAGTGCGGGCACATCACATCCGCAACAGTACCGCAGAAAAATGCAACACGCCCGCACCAGTCCTGTTTAGCGAACCCGAAATGAAAATTTTTACTCGGGTATTTACTGTTTTTTCGTATATAAGTTAGTCCGTGCACAAAACGTTTGGCGGAGACGGAATACCCCCTTCTGCATATTGGACTTTTCCGTTTCCTATAAAGATGAATATGGAAGTAAAACAAGAAAGAAATCCTCCTGATTAGTGATTTATGTATGAAATAGTGCATCAGGGTAAATGTTATCCCACATCTTTCTTGTACATACAATTAGATCATCTGGATCCTCACAGTACACGACCGCCGCTGCTTTCGTATTTCCGTCCACGTTCGAATCATTGAGTTTATTTGTATTCGATAATATACGACACGAATATTCATGTCAAGTTTAAGAAAATAATCAGCAATGTTTGGAACCGTCCGTTCATTCCTACGAGTTGAGAAAATACAAGAATTCACAATTCCGCGTTGATTATGTACCATTCTTCTCTCCACGCTTATCGTTGCCGCTGTATATGCAGATGAGCTTGAATAACTTGAAAGCAGAAATTTTCTTTGGTAAATATTTTCATAGACATGAATGTTGACATCCCAATGATGTTTTTGACAATCACTCGAAATAGAATTACATAATCGATTTGTGAATTTAGGTTGGTCTATTCGCGAATGCATTTAAGCAATGTACATCGAATTCGTGAAGAAAACTATGCTGTATCCTGGGCTTGTTAAATGGATCATTCTTCATTGGATGTTTCGGGGAATTTATTGCATGGTTGTTGAAATAATACAATGAGCGACAATTGCAAATCATGAATGATTTTGAAATCAGTCTTCCCAAAATCCTGCACTACTCAAACGTGTGATAATTCTTTAAATAAATCTAGCGATAGTGATACGTCAGAATTGTTTGATTTTATGTATAATTTTATATGAGACATTTCTTCAAAATTTTATCTTCTTCAGTCGTCCGGGAATCGACCTTTCAGTACTATTTCTTTTCGTTATTTTTAATATATAGGTATATTTGTACAATTTATTGATGCGAGGATATTTTATCGTAATAAAAATCTTGGTCTATTTCTATATGTTGTGATGAACCACGAACATAATCCGATATTTCAGTGAAACAAAAAAGTAGTCGACAAGCAGAGCCATATTTTATCTTTTAAATGATAGCAGGAGGTATCTACGAGAAACATTTTCAATAAATTCAGATGAGCTTTTTCATTTATATACAAAAAATGTTTCAGTTGAATTTCACTGGATGATTTTCGTTATGAGGTGTTATGATTTAATTCGTAGGATAATTGAATAATTCATAGTGAATTGTAATGTTATGTTATCTGGCGATAAATGAATTTATAAGACCCCTGCCGGGACTTGTTTGATAACTGCAATTAAATCAGCCCTACAGTCGCAATGCATGACAATTTTCATTCAATTTCAGAAAAATCCCATCTTCCGCGGGGGAGTAGATTGTACAAACGTTTGTAAATTTTCAATTTATGAATTGATAATTATTATGGGAGCATTTTTACTCATTTGAAGACGAGGCCTTGAAATCGACTCTAAGAGTTCGAAACGGAAAAAATTGATTGTTTCCAACAAATTTTCAAAGCTGGCTTTATTTTATTCTGATACACACGAAAATTCATTCAAATGTTTCTACTAATGTTCACTAATTGAGTATAATCGAAAGACAGTTGAATGAATTTTTATCCTCAGACGAGTACAACAAAGTCCACCGAATTTTTAGATTCCCTGAAATGCCATTTCTCCATTTTACTCAACTTTCGACAATACTTTGTCAATAAATTTTCCCTGTGTGTTTCTTTTAAACAACAATTTGTTAATTCAACTATAGAGCTTCTGCTTTGTTTAAAATTGTTTGGAAGCGACTTCACTTGACGGTTTGTTGATCATTCCTTTGTTCGATGCATCACCGATATTTTAAGTCGTTTCCGTTGGTTAAAAAAAATGTTTTTCACTTCTGCTCTCGTGATTTGAATTAGTCCCAAATTGATATTATTAATACAACCAACGTGACAGTTCAAAAGAGTAAAATTCGTATTTCAACGAGAGATCGTACTACAAATGCGTCATCGTACTTAAATAAACCTTCGTTTCGGTAAATCGCGCTGAAATTGGAGAATTATGGGAATTGCTGGTATTTTTACTTCAACCTAATGTCATTCATAACCGTGTACTAGTCGGGTAAGAGTTTTTAACGTTACAGATAAAGATCACCGCAATTTCATACGATTATGACAAAATCCTTTTCATCATTCGCAAGTTCAAAAATCTGTGAGCAACAGAGATGCTTTCCTCATCTTCGCCAAATTTTCCTATTCCTTTTTGATCCTTTTTTCTGTAATAATTGAAAAGTATTGATTCCACTTCTTCCACGGTTTGCTCTCACCGTAGCTTCAGAATTTCTCACTGAGAGAATTAACATGATCAAAGAGAATTTGCTGATGCAGCAAATCAAGGTATTATACATGGAATAGCAAATTTTTTCTCTAACCTGAGTGGAAATTCGCTGCCACGGTTAAGGGAAGGTTCTCATCTAGCGACCCCAAAATAAGGTAACTTTTTCGAATTTTTTTTTTCCATAGAAAGAAGTAAATAAAGAACTCGGGAGTATTCACATTTGTTAATTGAATCTTCAAGTAGATATATACAAATTTCTTTCAGTGAAAAATAATGCCATGGGAATTGTTGACACGTGTTGAAACAAACACCTAAAAAAACAGTGATCAATCGGGTGCCACTATAGCACTTACAAAAATTGTCAGAAATCGAGAATCCAAACATTTTCATGAGATATATTATATTTGTTGAAGATTGTACCATTAACACTGATGAAAAATCCAAAATTGAAAAAATGACACACTTGCAAACTTTTGGTAGCGTTTTTTTACCTTTTTTTCGCTCTTTAAAGTGCTACGAAAAGACAAAAAAAGGCAAATGTCATCTCCATTCAGGTTCATTCTCCAATAAATTCAATCAGCTTCAAAATAAAAAAAAGAACAATCCGTTCGGTAGTTTTTGAGAGATCGTGGAGTTATCAAACTTGAAAAACATGGTTTCGAGAAAAACTCCTTCAAAGTTTCGGAATATGAATCCTTTGACTTGAGAAAATTGTTTTCCTGTACTTCAAGACCCATTTAATGAGTTCCACATAACCCGACTCCTCAGTTCACTTTCTTCTTAAGAAAAAAAATTCGAGAACATCACCTTATGTGGGAATTCGCTTGACGAGAATCTCCCCTTAACTGGATTGTTGAGAGAACAACATGATTACCCTATTAAAAAAGTCTGACAGAACCTGACAGATTCCGGTCAAAATTCTGTCTGGTTCTGTCGGAAATCACCATTCCTGGGACAAAAACCGACCAAATCCTGCACAGGCTGGAATGCCAGACAAAGCCAAACAAAACCTGACGGATTCCGGTCAAAATTCTGTCTGGATCTGTCGGAAATTGTCATTTTCTGGACAAAAACCGATCAAATCCTGACAGAAAATTATCTGTCGGACATTTGGAATAGGGTAATCGAAGCAGCAAATTTTTCGCTGGACTAACAACATTTTCAGTATTATATACAGAATAGTAAACAAATTTTGCTGCCCCAGCCAACAAGGTTGCCGTGATAACAAGTACTTTGCTGTCGCAACAAAAAGATTTGTCGCTCCAGCAAAATTACATTGACGTTGGAAGGAATTAGATATCAAATTCACAAATTAACTTTGGCGACAAAATCACAATATTTATTTCATTATTTACAATATTCGACCATAATGAGAAAAAAAAAATTAAAAATATCATCTATCCTAGAAAATTTTATTCTTATAAGAATAAATAAAAATTATGCAACAAAATAGAAAATAAAACAAAATACGTATGTACAAAATAACAGATCTCTTGAATCAACAACAACACCTTCTTGTTTTCCTCATCTTATATTAATTTTAATCGGTGTACAAAAAATGTTCACAGTTGTCCGCAATTAGCATTTGTAATTGATATATATTGAAATTGTTTTTCTTTCTCGTAAAAAAAAACGACAGCACTCTGTGAATCATAAAAAAAAATCTTTCAAATAGAATGTGATGTGTTTTCTCGCGGAGATAACGTGCGATGTTTTGATTTGAGAATCTTCGCTATCCTTTGTCATTTTTTTTCCGACGTTCTGTCAGAAATCTTGAAACAGAGCCAACTGGTCAGCCGGTAACGGTGGTTGTGAACGCCAATCTGTCTCGGGATAATCATCGAAACAACTTGGGTCACCTGGTGCTTTTATTCGAGGACTAATTGGCGGCGTCAGAGCTCTTTTCGGTACCTGAAGATGGAAGAGAAACGATTATTTTTCTCCACTTGTTGAACAGTTCTCAGAATTTTTTCAAGTTGAATATCTCAATGTTTTTTGGAATTTATTATCACTCATGCAAGGTTTTGAAAGTTTTAATGATCATCGGAATGAATTTTATGATGATTGAAGGGTTAAATCTTCATGAGTTGAATTTAAAGAGAGAAAATGTTTGCGTAGATTATTTGTTCGTGAGAAGGAATACCGAAGGATGAATTGGTTTTTTTTTCTTTATTGATCGATTGATGATGAAAGATATATTGAATGATTACGTTAACCATTTGATCAGTCGTGCTCAATTTTCCAGGAATGAGATTCACTAACTATTAAGAAATGTGATGATATTGTTAGGTGAATTGAATTCGTGATGGGAGAAATTTGATGTAGTTTCAATCGTAATTTACAAAAATGAAAAATATTGATTTGAACTGAAACTGTGGAAAAAGAAAATCCTGATTCCAGAGATAATGATAATGAATCCCGAAATCATAATTGCCGATCTCTGACTTTAGTAATGAAGTGTGAGTTCAGAAGACATCACTTATTGCTCACCGAGTGGCTCGATAAACATTTTATGTCTGGTGATACTTTGATATCCACTGATATCAGGTGTATTACGTAACAATTTGAGATGAGGTTCAAGCAGAAATTGGCAAAGAAGAAATGCTTTTGGTAATACATACTTGACATATCGTCGGTGACATGACGAAACATAACAAGTTTTGTCAATTCGCAGATTTTTAAAAAACTAAAACATCACAAGTCATGGACTTTGACTACATTTCATCGCTGTTATTCTTTTTCAGTGTTTTGGTTAATTTTACCTATTTACCTATTATTTTTATTTCCTGTCGAAGAAAACAACAAAATTTGTTCTCCAAAATTCTTCATAAAAGCATTTGCATCTTTATAACTAGCACATTCTAGCTTTTTCTCGATTTTATTTTGTTCCAAGACTCAAAAACTTGTGTTACTTTTTGTGATGAAAAAAATCTGAAGACAGGGCAGACGTGCTAGTTTTTACCATGTGACCTACGATATATATATATCAACCACTTTCCCAATAATCATATTCATCTATGATTCCATTATTCATTCCTGAAAAAATGGGCAATATACGGAATTTGATTACCCATTCCTTGAATAATGGATGATTTTTCAAAATACTACATTACCTATTATTCGAGAAATGGATAACACAGTGCTACAAAAAAGAAAAAATTAAAGACACTTCTCAAATAACCTAGTGTAGGTTGTTGGTCTGGTCGAATACAACACAAAAACATGTTTGAATAATTTTTTACATCCTCAAATTTTCAAGTTATGGTCAAAAAACTGATTTTTAGGGATTTAGTACATTTGAAAATTTCTAACTCGGCCATTTTTGGACCAATTTCAAAATTCCAAACGGCCTCTGAAAGGGGAATGTTGGCGCTTTCGATACATATATATGGTTTTGAGTATTAAATAGAAATTTAAATCAGTGGAAATTTTTCCTCAAGAATTTGAAATTTTGACCTGTTTTTTGCATTTTTTCTATTTCAAAAGCATTTTTTTGCAACTATACTTCAAGAACCAATGGTTTACCATATATGGTATGGAAGTGGATTCAATTCTGTGTGAAATAAGTCGTTGTTCATTGAAATCGATCGAGAATCGTCGGAGTTATACAATTTTTTCCAAAAAAGGAAATTTCGGTCCCATACGGAAATCGATGTGAAGTTCAATTAATAATATTCTATGCATCATATGACGTATTATGGTATCGAACATGATGTTGACTCGTTCTATCATTACGCTGAGAAAAGAATATAGGCCAAATAGGTAGAACTCCGGCTAATATAATTATATTTTCGTATGAGATCAAAATTTCTTTTTTTGGGAAAAATTGTATGACTCCGACAAATCTTAATCGATTTCAATGAACAACGACTTATTTCACACAAAATTGAACACACTTCAATACCATATATGATAAACCATCGTTTCTTGAAGTATAGTCGCAAAAAAATGCTTTTGACATAGAAAAAATGAAAAAAACAGGTGAAAATTTCAAATTCTTGAGGAAAAATTTCCACTAAGTTCTATTGATTGTCTCGAAAGTGCCAACATTCCCTTTTCAGAACCCGTTTGGATCTTTGAAATTGGTCAAAATATGGCCGAGTTAGAAATTTTCAAATGTACAAAATCCCGAAAAATCAGTTTTTTGACCATAACTTGAAAATTTGAGGGTGTAAAAAATTTTTCAAACATGGTTTTGTGTTGTATTTGACCAGACCAACAACCTACACTAGGTCATTCGAAAAGTGCCTTACCAGTGTAGCACTGTATAATTTTTTCAAATACATTATCCATTATTTAAGTAATGGGCAATCAGATTCCATATATTGGTCATTTTTTGAGGAATCGATAATGAACTGATAGATACATATCATTATTTGGAAAATGGATAATGTACGTATGTTAATTATGTATTAAGGTAGATGATCTCATTTATAAACGCGACTCCTTTAATGAACATTTTGGTTCTTGATTTATAGTTAATATTACTGCAATATTGCTACGATATTTGTGCTGGATGGGATGTCGTCATAGGGGAAATATAATAAATAAACGTTTGTTCGCTAATGGGGGCTAAGGGGTTCACAAGTGAGGGCGTTTACCATACCAAAAAACAAAATAATGGAAAGTCAAAATTTCTTTTCTATCGATCTCTGCTTTTGGCTTTGATGTTCAATCGTTTCATAACTGTTTATAATTTGGAAGAAAAGATCAGTCATAGCGTCCAAGTATCGCTTCAGATCAAATTTTATACATAACACGTAAATAATCTTCACTTTTAAAATGTATGTCACATCCAAGGAATAGATTTAATCAACATTTATTCAGTTTAAATTGGATCAATTCATGTTTGATTGTTCTGGATTCATTAGGTGTGAACTTCGAAGTAAAGGGGGTCATTACATCTCAAATATAGGATTTGGCTTCAAGCCATACTTTGACGCAGTTACGAAGGATTGATCAATAAGATCCGGTCTTTTTGGAGGAGTGCATTCGAAGGGTTTAGTGAATAGTACCATTTTTGTTCGATGAATGTAAAAATAATTAGACTTCCATTAATTCTTCGTGAAATTTCGATAGACTTAGTTATAATTTTGAGTGGAACGTTGTAAAAGCGTTGTTCATACCAGGAATCGATTGAATATCATTTTTCCTGTACGTTTTGAATGCTTAAATCTTATATGAAATTTGTATATCAAAAGTTGAGATGGTCGGCTGATAAGTTTACGGCTGCCAGTTTTAGCTTAATCTCTCCCACTGAGCATTTCCGTGAGAGAACCTCGTATCAATATTGCAACAATATTGATGCGATCTTGGAAGTACCTGTTTTTCAATTTACAAATGCAATATTAGAAAAGTAACTAACAGAAATATCGTTGGAATATCACTTAACAACGTAACATCGCTGCAATTTACTTGTAATTGAATTCTGTAATATTAATGTTGTAATTCTCATGACGGGTACTTTCAAGATCGCATCAATATCACTGCAATATTAATGCAAGGTTCTAACAGAAATGCTCAGTGGGCTTCAACTGTTATTTTGCATATGTGGTTACCATGTGGTCATTTATGGATAATTTTCACCAAGGTCAAATACAACAAATATGGGACTTGCTAAAAATTTCTGAGTTATTGAGGCTGTACGTGACCTATTCTAGTCTTGCTCATGTATATGATCATTTCATTGACCATAATGGAACAATTTGTTACTTGTTGCCCAGTAATTTTTGCCAAACCGATTCATCTCTACTCGAGTCAGCAGAAAGTTGATTTGGAAGATTTTTACCATGATCTGGGGTTACTTTGTGACATGCGTCATGAATCCGGAATCGTTCCCTATGCGGTTATTAACTCTTCTAAACGGTTTTCTATCTTCTCCTTTACCCAAGGAAGATTATTTTCGAACAATTATGAAACAAAATACAATATATGTGAATAAGCGTGGAAATACATGTCACAAAGTAATCCCTGCAGTCTTAAATAACTCCACTTTGCGGTATCACTCTCTAAATTTCTTGGAGTGAAGGTCTACTCCTAAAGAGTGAGTTTTCATTGTCTTGGGGTGAGGATTTCATTCTTGAAAGGAGAAATTTCGCTCTTTAAACCGAGTTAAAACTTCACTTTGTTGGATTGAGAATTCACTCTTCGTGGACTTGCGGTATTTTCACTCTTCGAGAGTGGATTTTTTGCTCCATGGAATTTAGGGGGCAAAAGGTGTAAATGTTGCCAGGAATTAACAAACGGCCCAATACCGATGGGCATTCATTTGCCAGATTCTGATCTGTCCCAGACAGCAAAAATAACCCGTTTGAATTCTTGAAGACTCCTCAATGAGTTCTTGGAACAGTCCCCGTTATGTCAGTGAAAATGAATTCAAAACGAATACATGTTGAATGCCTGGAGAATTCTTCATGAACTCACCACATGGATTTTTTCTGAACAGTAAGTTGTTCATCAAGAATTCAATTTGAATTCAAAGTATTCATAATGAATTCATGTTTACTGTCATAACAGGAGCTCTTCGTGGGGACTCTTTTGCTGTATTGGTTATGAGAAAGTTCAGAATGCCTGTTTTGTGGTGTGATTTATCCATACTTAATGAATTCAGATGTAAATGCATCATGAATTCTTTTGGGCAGATTACATGTTCTTTTTTGAACTTCTATATGTATTCATTTTTACTGACATAACGCCCAGATAACACACGAAGAATTTGTTATCAAAAACAAGAATAGATTTCTTGAAGAATTCTTTTCGAACTAATGAAAGTATCATTCCAGTACTCTCAAAGAACTCGTTAATGTCTCAAACTTTGAACTCTTCCAGGGCTATTTATGAATTCATTAGTTCGGAAAGAGTTCTTGAAGAAAGAATTATCAAGCCGGGCATACTTTTGGAATTATTTTTGAATCCACATGAATGATTGTGCGTATTCTTAGAGAATTCTCTCAAAAAGCATGGCCTTCAAATGGTATTCTCTAAGAACTGTTTGAGAACTAGTGGTGCTGTCTGGGACAAATGTGGTGGGCTGGAAATGTTACTAATTTTGTAAGCTAGTGTAATAATTGCCAACTATAGTGCAATATGATATTGAGTTATGTATATATTGGGAAAAATTGAAAATCGAATTTATTATTACAATTTTCTTCAACGTCAAAACAAACTTGCATTCCAATGAAATACACAATATTCCATAATATATTTCTCATTACGAGTTTATGTTGTAGGTTTCTGTAATCATTTCGTGGATTTAATTGCGCGTTTTTTCTCTATATACGTGCGGTGTAGAAATTTTGCTACGTACTGTTTCAACGACCAAGCACCAAATAAAGATTTTTAATATGCAGTGATCGAACACATTGCCAAGATTGGACCTTGAATATTTGGTTGAATCTGGAAAAGTTTCCTGACAATCATGCAAAGAATTATAAACACAATAACCGACAAATGTCAATAATTCCCACAAATTATTTTCTTTCATGCTCAGATATTATTTCGGAGTTTCAATTGATATTCAGAGTGAAACCTTGGCAATATGCTCCATCATTGCCCTGGTAGAAATTTGTCTGGGCGTCCCATTTACCATCTACGTACTAGATGAGACCCATCCCTGTGCGAAAAGACCAATAGAAACCGATAGGCCAAATCTTATTGGAATCCATGATTTCTTATCAGTGTCAATAATGGCTAGTGTCACAGGACTTGAGGGTTTCTATAAGATTCTATGGGGAATCCGATGTTCTATGGGTTTCTATCGGTATGATCAGCAAAACCTGATAAATACTGATAGGAATAAAACATCCTATCAGTTTCAATAGTGGCTAGTGTGACAGCGTCTACGGAAATTTATGGGAATCTATTGGACTTTTCAGACAAGGATGTGGGGACAACTTGATAATACATTTCAGCCAATTTGACTTGAGTGCTCAAACATTTAGTTGATTTATGTAGATTCTTCATGTGTCAACTGATCGTACAGTAACATTGGTAGTCAGAGGAATGAAAGGAAGCCCAAACGTTTCAATTTGTCACTCAGGATTATTTTATGGAAATAAATTCAAAAGAAACGTTCTCGACTTGAGATGAAATGTCAAAATACATTGTTATCTTATTCATAGGTGTGGTTTTACAGAAAAAAAACATGATCTCACATTTCTGATTGACAATTTGAATTACATTCTAGTAATCCTCTGGGACATCTGGATGGGCACAGGGTACACTGGAAAAAATATTTATTTGTCCTCTCTCCATAAAATATTTATTTGTAGAAATTAAATATTCAATTAGATGCAAAAACTGATTACTTGTGGCGAATAAATTGTTTATTTAGAAGACTAATTCATTTGAAGCAAGTATTCCATTATTTGATTCGATTAAATATTCCATTAATCCTGAGAAATATTTTATGGAGAGAGGAAAAACAAACTATTCATTTGGTTGAAAGACATTTTTTTTCAGTGTAGAAAGTGCGGTACAAAACTATCTAGAAACCAACTTACCATCTGGGAAAACTAGCTGGGATCCATCTAATTCCCAATCATAATTTCTACCAGGGTGCATATTAAGAAATTTTATTCATCGCTTAGGTGTTGGAAAAGTTTTGCCCGTTTTTTTTAGAGCTCCATGGCCGCTGATGTTAGGAACTGTTTTTCTTAATGTTTAGAATGTTTTTGTTGATTTTAATAACATATTTGTGAAATTGAATAAACAATTGTTACATTCCAGAAAGGAATTTTGAAATTTCATTATCAATATCAAATTTAAGAACTATAAAAATCAATATGGAAATATGATATTTCACAAAGAATTTTGTATGAAATTTAAGAATTCTTCCAACAGTGAAGAATAATATGACTACAATTAAATAATAGGGTGATGCAAAAAGCCGAATATTTTGTGGGTGTCTCGTATAAAAATATATCAGTTTTTCATGTTTTAAGAGTCCTCTCGAAAAATCAGCTCGACAAAAAATTTCCAAGGTGTGGCTCAAGATTGTTGGAAATCTTAACAATAGTTGGAATTCATTTGTTTTCCTTTTTCAATTTTTCTCTCGTTTCGGTGAAATTTAATATAAAAAAAAAATACTCCCTTCCTCAAAGTTACAGCTCAAAATATTTATTTAGTCATAGTGAATCTCGAATTTTAATATGAATCAGGTTGCTTGAACACATCAAATAAATCAATGAGTTTAAAAATAAATATTTTGAGCTGAAATCTGAATTTTACCGCAATTAGAGAAGAATTGAAAAATCAAACAAATGAACTTTGATTATTTTTAAAACTTTTTAAAGCTTGAGAGGCCCCTAAAAAATTTTTTTCATACCAGAAAAAAAAATGGTTGATTTTCTTGCGGCACCCGAATTAATAATATAACTATAGTCCATCAGTGCAGGTAACGGAACTGTGTAGATCCTCTCGAGAATTTCGCTAATTATTCAGTCGTAGTTGGAAATTGATTGCTTTGGTGGAGTTGAATTTTCAGTATTATATGCAGAATGACAACCAATTTAGCTTGAGGAGTCGACATCTTTTGCTGTAATTGCTAAGCCATGAGTGTAATAATTAACAAGACTGCTTTGATAGCTAAGGGGAGTCTAGGCGTTAGAGGGGAGTTTGGAAGAAGCTGACTAGTATCGCTTCCAATATATCATAATATTATCAATCGAGTGAAATATAAGGAGAAAAATCATAAATCATGCTTCTCCATTTAAAGAAACAACCGAACAGATCGAGGAGAAAAAAATTTCGCTGCTACAGCGAGATCTGATTTCGCAGGAGTAGCAAATTTTTTGCTATATCGGCAATCAATTTGCTATCCCAACGACTTTTTAACAGCTAGTCCATATATAACACTAAAATTTGCTGGAGGAGCAAATCTTTTTCTGCTGCCAGATCTGAAAAAAAAATTGCTGTCGTAGCTAATAAGATTGCTATGATAATAAATAATTCACTGCTCCGGCAAAATAAATTCAGCAAAATAAGATTTCGCTGTCACAGCAAATTCTTTCTTCCTCCGTGATGGAATGAAAGAACATGATGTCGACAACTTGATGAATTGGAAAAGGATAAGTAAATGCTGAAGTGATTCTCTCATTTTTTCAATCAGTTTGGCATCCCTCAAATTCATTTTTCCACCATAAATGCAATAAACCCTCATTCATCATCCGTATATCATTGGCTTTCCGTTTACATAACCATGTCCAACGAACTTCCCTCATAAAGTTCACCGATATTGAAATATGTCTCTAAATAAAAATTGTTTATAGGATTTTTCTAATCGAGGGATGATATCGAGAGATTGATTAAACGCTTACCAGAGGCCAATCAACCAATTTAAACCAACGATGCCTTTTGACATCATCGGCACCTTGTCTCATGTTTCCAAGCCTCTTTGTTCTGTCAGCAACCAATAATTTCTTGATTAAGTCTTTGGCGATGGGATCCATATGCTTTGGCCATTCAATTCGACCACTTAGAATCTTCTCATAAATTCCAAATGGATTACTGTCGTAAAATGGAGGGTATCCTGATAACATCTCGTAGATTAGAATACCTAATGCCCACCAATCCACGGCTTTATTATGCCCTTTGCTTTGAATGATTTCTGGTGCCAAATATTCCGGTGTACCGCACAAGGTCCATGTTCTGTAAAAAAACAGAGTATCCATTCTTTAAACTTTTGATACAAAGAATGATCAATTCATGTATAAAATGTCTCAATGAAAAATATTTTAAATTAAAGAGAATTTCATAGAATAAACTCAATCGGATGAATTGGTAAACGTTTTTTAGAAAGTCCTTTGAATATAATTAGCGCGGAGCTCAGAGCGAATAGCAGAGAAAACATGCGATGACCGGATTAAAATTCAATTTTCTATTAGAATAATCAGTAACGCATGCGATCATCTTATGTTTCTACACTGAGGGAAGGAAGTCATTGAGGCAAAAAAATATTTCATCCTATAAAATAGGTATCTATAAAATATTTCTTTGGATCAATTAAATATTCATTCGGTGAATGAAATGGTTCTTCGCTGCATGAAGTGTTTCATCTAGTGGAAAACCAGTTCATCCATTGAAGTAAAATTTCACTGATGTAAAGAAATATTTTATAGATACCATTGGATGTTATATTTTTTTCCCTCAACCCAACCAGAAATTTACAACAGGCGCAGTACTGCACCAGTACTGGCCAAGACTGGCAGGGTACTGGTATTTGTCTGGAATGATAACGTTTTTCAGTACTGGGGATTGAGTACTAATACTATTATTCGCAATCAGTGCAGGGCCAGTATTGGGTTAGTACTTGGCCGGTATTGAGTTCTCAGTACTGGTTTATCAGTACAGGCATAGTACTGTATCTTTATGTATCCAGTACTGATCCCGTACGTGTTGTCCAAGTGTTAGAGACCCAATACTGGCACTGTACTGCACCTGTTGTCAACATTGGCATATTTCGGATATTTCTGATTGGGAATGTATAATTTCATCGATGTAATGATTCTCAATATGATCCCAGTCTAAAAAGCGTTATCTTCTGCCTTCAAATACAAATGTATAGGAGGAGAAATGAGAACTTCAAATGGAGTATAAAAAACTACGACTCTAACCGAAGAATAAGAGCTCTAAAAATAATGAGTAGAGAAATATTTTTCATTCTAAGGAGTCTTGCGTTCTCTTACCTATCCGTGAGTTTTTTCGAGAAACCGAAGTCTGTAATTTTCAAATGGCCTTGTCCGTCCAAGAGAAGATTCTCTGGTTTCAAGTCTCTGTAAACTATGTGTTTGCTGTGAAGATACTCCAAGGCACATACTATTTCAGCTGCATAGAAACAGCTGGTGGGTCCGGAAAATCGGCCAGCTGCTCTCAGGTAGGAAAACAATTCACCACCGGCGACGAACTCTAAGAGCATATAAATTCTTGCCTCATCTCGTCCACTCCACAGCCTGAAAAGACGATGATTCTGAAAATGGGATAGGTCGTGAAGGTTACCGAGACCCTTTTAGTAATTTTCGTTTTGCTTCAAACTTTGAATTCAAAAAATTTTCATCTAATAATCGACTAATTCGTCTCTCCGTTGAACTAAATAGCTCTCGGCACATGAGAAATAATAAAAAGAATTCAAAATACTTATGAATATTCATGCATCCCCTTGAAACATCATAAACGCACGAAGAGAAAAGAATTTGCTGGCACAACAAATCGAAATATTATATATAGAGTAACAAGTCTTTTTGGCGATCTACTTGGAAATTCGTTGTCAGAGCTAACTGGAATGCTGAAAGATCAACATGCTCGACTGAAGCAGCAAATTTTTCTCTGGACTAACAAAATTTTCAGTACACTGAGAGAAAAAAATCTTGGATCGATCGAGTTCAATCCGACATTTTCTTGAGTCAAGATGGTCAACTCTAGGGTTCAAATTAACTGGAAAAACACATGAGAAAAACGGAAAAAAAACCAGATTTTGTTCGCAAATTTTCTCGACGTATTTTTCATCAAGAAAAATATCGAAAAATGAAAATTTTTCATTAATTTTCCAAACATGGAAAAATATTATTTTTATTTCACAAGAATCAAGTAATATATAAATATATATATATCAATTATATCCTTATCAATGGAAATAAAGTACCACCTACTTTTTTTTGAGTATTATCTGAGTATTAATGCAAAAAGTTCTATAGGGTGTTTTATTGAGTTTATACCCCCTGATATATGCCAAGGTATTGAGATTTGAATCATTTATTGAAACAAATTAATAATCGAATGTTGGAAAACCTGAAAATACAAACAATCATGATTTTTCAATATCATCCCTACATAACATGTTTTATTTGGAAACATGAATTCCGCGAAGCAATTTTCATTGATACAACATGTTTTCCCATCCTCAATTCAAATTTCGTTCCAATAAAAGAGCCAAAATTCAGCGATATAATGCACGTAAAGCGTTTGCAACCCCATCACGAGTACGAATGGAGAATCAAGACTCCAATTTCCACAATCTGCTGTGACAAAAAATTTGACAACATGAGTGATTTAAAACGTTTGGTTTCGGAAAAACATCGTCTTTTTCCGTGGGGTTTTTTTGTTCAAAAATTTAGAACCCTAGTCAAATCATATGGAGAAAATTTGTTTACCCCAAATACATGTGTTCTTAGGATAAAATAAAAAATACATATTCCCAGACCAAGAAAATATGTTTTATGGAATAAGCAAACAAATTCCGCTGCCACAACCAAAAAATCACTGTCACAGAAAAAAATTTGTTTCTTCAGTGAATTTATATTTAGCAAATTTCTTTTTTCTCCGTGCATATTGAGCCACATAAATCCTCAGATTGAATTTCAATTGAGCGATGTGTATGAATATGAAAATGATAATTATACTCACATGTTGACAACAAAAGGATGTTTGATTTCCTTCAAGACAGTTACTTCATTCCGTACGTGCTCGACTTGCTTTAATCTGATAACATCAACCATTGAAAGTATTTTCAGCGCTAATGGAGTTCCCTGATGCCTGCAGAGAACCACTCTTCCGAAAGTGCCGGTTCCTGTAAAATGAAATAAAACACTCAATGTATGGAGGGTGTAAATGAGAAAACAATACTGTTAAAACCTTCCAATTTACGACACATAAGGGTGAACGACCTGAAGGACTTCACTGAAAGAAAGGATTGGTTACAGTTATCAAATATATTCTTAAATATGACCAATCAAATTCCCGTTAACATTGATAAAATATCAATAATATTCATAAAATACTTGATAATTATGAACATATATAATATATTCAATAATTGTCATCAATTATTTTATGAATATCATTGAATATTTGATTGAAGGGACCCGGTGATCTAGCATTCGTAAGTTCGACGAGTTTTTAGGAATTTTTTCTCAATCAAAATAATGAACAATAGTATTTAAACTTGAATGACTTCAGGAGTATACAAAAATATTATTCTTCGAGGAAACAATTTTTTAAATTGGTTCAAACTGATTTATCTCGAAACTACTTTTTTTGCACGGTGTTATACAAACAAAAAAAAACTACTCGACCGATTCGTCTTAAATTTTAATATGTTAATTCAGTACACCAGTGGCTATCGCAAGGAACTAGAATAAAGTTTCTACGTTGAATACTTCTTATTCTTGACATACAAAAAATGATGAAAAAATGGTCTGTTTTCGGAAAATAAATTTTAACGACGCGTTATTGTGTCAATTTTTGAATTTTTTGTTAATTCTAGTTCCCGCGATAACCACACTCATACTGATCAGGAATTTATTTGGTTTTTTGTTTTCAAATAAGTGAAAGAGGTAAAACTGACAACACCAGCCATTTTTAAACCGATTAGAGAATTTTTTTTTCTTGAAGAATAATATTTTTGTCTACTTTCGATGCCATTCAACACATCTGCCAAGTTTAAAAACTATTGTTCAGTATTTTCATTGAAGAAAAAATCCTGAAAACTCGTCAAACTCACAGATAGGGAGTGCTCTGGTCGGTTTTTTCACCAAAAAACTACTAGATCGTTTCAATAAGGCTTTTCTTTTCGAAAATCTGACGTTTTTGAAATCTTTTCATTTTCGGGCGCTTGTTCCTTGAAATCTTTCACACGTATTGGGAACTTTTACATACATAAAAATTAGCATTTTTCCTCTCATTTTCAGTTCTGTAAGTTTTATAATCGATAAAATTAGCATTCATTGGAAATTTCTCAATTAAAAACTATGAATTGAATTTTTTAATAATAGTTAGTTTTGTTTCTCTTTGTTTTTTCACAGAATGATCTGTAAACCATAACAGAAATTTAGCAATTTTATCATAGTTCTCGAGATAGGATTTTTTTTTTGCATTCAATCCCGTGCTCCAGGTGTTAAGTCGCGTCGCGCAGCGTGTTTTGAAAGACCAATATTTCACAACGCAACACTTCAAGTACCGTATTGCGCCGCGCGCGTGACGTACGGCCCGAACGTAACCACACGAAAAATCATATCCCAAGAATTATAATATTTACAATTATAGAAAAAATTTCTAAATTTTTGTTATGGATTACAGAAAACTATCTATCATGAAAAAATTTCACATTCTAATTTTCAATTGAAAAATTCTTAGTGAATGCTAATTATATCGATTATGAAACTTACAGAATTGGGAACTGAGGGGAAAATGCTGACTTTGATGTCTGTGAAAGATTTCAAGTAACACTGAGAAAATTTCATATTTGGATTTATTGAGATTGACTAAAATTTATTTGAATCAACTACCCTCACAGCACAATGTGTTCTGGGACGTTCTCTGAACGTTCAGAAAATGTCTCCTACGTTTCATAAACCTTCCATAAACGTTCCAGTGCCACGTTGTGCTGTCTGGGTACATTCCTATTCAAATATGAACCTATACACTGTAAAAACTATGTGGTTATGGTAACGATCTGAATTATGGTTATGATAGATAACTGCAGTAGCGACAAGGAGACCGTTATGATAACAATCTAGATTGTTTCATACTAATCTAGATCGTTCTTGGAACGATCTACAGTAGGCTCTCGTTATAAGCGTCGCTAAAAGCTATCTGCGTCTTTTTCTCACATAAGATTTGGTACTGAGTGGAATAATTTAAGGACACAGCTTACGCTTAAAACGAGAGGCTACTGTATTCAGTTTGTGGTAGCAATACCGATATCCCTATACTTCAGATAGCTGTAACAGCTCATTAGTATTGTTATGAAAGCAATACTTTTTCTCCAGTGTACCAGAGTTTTAGTTGGATTAAATAAAAAGTTTATTTCATTCAAATAAATTTTTATTCATTTCAAATACAATCCACTTGAATGAGGTCAAATTTTATTGGATGCAATAGAATGTCTAGTCGGTTCATATTCAAATAAATCATTTTTCCGGGTGCAAGCGCTCAAAAATGAGAAGAACGTTAGATTTTCAAAAAATCATATGTTCGAAAAAAACGCCTTACAAAACAAAATCTAAAAACACGACTCGAATATTCTTCAACCAAGGATTGAAAAAAATGACTTCATTGAATTCTAAAATTTGGCTGAGAAAAACTACGTGGAATGACCCATATACGTTCAAATACCAATCTTTATACACTGAAAGAATTGTGCTGTAAAGATTACCGTGGGATTTCAATGCTCGCAAAACAAGTGAAAATTTCTTCAAAAAATTACTGTGCAGCTCATGAAAATGAGTGAATTTCTCAACAGCTGAGAGTGATATTCTCTCCAAGTTCTACAGATTGCACAGTAATTAATATTTTCTTGGATTTCTACTTGTCCCTCGATCACTGGAATTACACGGTAATTTTTCAAATAAAATTCTTCCAGTGTACCGTACACTTTTGAACTTCCATTCGATACGTAATATCAATTCCAATCATGCACGTGAATCATGAATATTCCTTCCAGCGCACGAACGGTTATATAAGATTTTTATACGACGAAAACATATTTACTAAGACTGCAAGTTCCAATGGAAAAATTACTTTTTCTGCACATCGGTTGATTTTTTTCTTTCATAGTGCAATATTCCTGAAATATCGTTGATATTGAAAACAATCAAAATAACAGGTAGATTTTTATATAATCCATATGTAATTATGCTTAGAATTGAATTTCACTTTTCCGAAGTACTTGATCGAATCAGTGATTACTGCATAAACTCGTCTCATTTCATGCTAAACACTTTGAGTTTTTGGAATGTCATGATAAGAAAACTCTTGTTTACAACGAAGAAGAAACGATTAAAAGAGGATCCTCGATGAATATTAAAAACTGATAAGGATAGCTTTTGCTTTCTACGAACTTTCATAATTTTACTATAAATTTTTATGTAAATAATAAGGTAGTTCCATTCTTCGAAAGATGAAATCCTCGTTAATTATGCTGCGCTTTCATCTTTACTTGGTTTCATTTGACATGTTTGGCACGGTACCTCTCAGTATACTTTCCCACGAACCAAATATACATGTAGTAAGTCCAAAGATAGATTACTTAACGAACCGTGACCAATTAGTGTACCACCATTAATGAATATGAGGGGTCCAATGTAGACGAAGATGCCTCAATTGACCGCCAAATTACCACTACTACTCATGTCGCGTGCTTTTTTTCCCTCATTTGCGAATACAAATTTATTTATTCAAGCGTCGAGTACGAGAATAAACGCAGAAGCTTGGCAGAGAGGTTATTTGCAATAAATTGAAATATTTGTCATTTTTCAATTCCTTGACATCCATAAGATATGTTGTTTTTAAAAAAATTGATTAATTTTTATGAGCAAAATCAATCACAGGGACGTTTTCTGGGAATGACAGGTCTTGAACGACGGTATCTATACATTTGTTTTTATGCGCAGGGAAAAAATGATTAGCTATGATTTGGATGACTAAAAATTAGTTATGTTAGCTATTTTTCAACTGACTCAGCTACTCACTTGGCGGTAACAGCAAGAAATGTAGCTGCAGCAGCGAAAATTGTACGATTTTCTACTGTGATAACTAATAAATTGCTGTAGCTGCAATTATTTTAGCTGTAGCAGTGAAAGTGAGAGCTAAAAAAGTAAGTAGCAACCATTTTTTAGGATCCCATTCGTTTGCGTGATAGGAAATATATAGAATTTTCTAATTTTTGTAGATTTTTTTGAAACAACAGGTTCTACACCAAGAGAAATTTGTTTGAATCCGAATAAACTTTCATTCATTTCAAATAAAATCTACTTGAATCGAGTGAAATTGTATTGCATGCAATGAATTGTCTAGTAGGTTCATTATTCAAGTAAACTATTTTTCTGGGTGTATTCTCAAAGGTTCATCAGCAATATTTACGTCATGTTGCTTTCATTTTGAATAATAATTTTTATCTAATGTATATAATGCAGACTGTGTGAAAAATTTACAGCCACTTGTATGAAATGTACAATTGAATGTAAATTTAATTAAAAACCGCCAACTTCATGAGACTTTTAGCAATATTCTACAGTAAATTCCCACATACGTGAGGAAAATTTCTAACGTATGAAGTTCAACGTTATTCTATGGAAATTTTTCACAGTTCAGTTGCGCTACAAAACATGTAACGTTAAAATGATCTATCTCCCAGCAGATGTTCGTGATCCATCGTGTATCCATGACCTATCGCTGACATTAAAATGATTTTCTCTGGATATGCTGTTCTATTTGGGTTAATGATACCCACAGATATAGTAATTAACATTTTTTTTCAAGTCATCATCAAACAATGTAGTTGTTAAGTTGCACGATATCAGCATTTCAACATCTCCATATTTGAAAAATCAATTGAAAAGAAAATAGAAACAAAATCATCTAAATTTTCTTGAGAGTGAATTTTCACTCCAAGAAATTTAAAGAGGGGATAATTGTAATGTTCGTTCAATAAAATTTTTAGGAAGTCATTGATCTCACATTTCCATTGACCTAGTGAAGTTGAGAACAACTGTAAGATAAACTATCTCAAGTTGACAGTTTTATACGGGTTTTATCGATTTAAAAATATACAACACCCCGATTATTACTTTCTTTAGTAAACGAACAGTAATTTCCCTTTTCTATGTTTATTTACTTGATTAATTTTCATTCGCCAGTTTATTGTTAAAATACAAACTTCTAAAAATATTGTACGAGGAGCTTTCAATCATAAACGGTATTTTTAGATTTTACAACGTGTTCTTTTACTTCTACTACGTCTACCGCCGCGGTGAAAAGTTTTAAAGAAACTTCGAGTGTCGGAAACTCGTGTCCAGATATTATGTGGTCTAGTTTCTTTTCTTTCTTTCGTTCTCTTTTTCTCGTACTAAACGGTAGAACAACTTGGTACGTATCCAATATACGTTTCATTTTTACATACACGTTTTACGGATGACACAACAATTTTGTTCACCGACCGAGTATAAACGATCAGTGACCTTTAAACAGGTTTGTTTCTAACTGAGAAAAATGTTGTATCATAAGATTGAATTATTGTTTATTCCTTAATGGCATCCAAACATTTGGAATATATTATGCACGTTCATAGAACATTTGAAACGTTAATATGTTTCCACTTGGATAGATGGATTGTTTGTATTTCATTAAAAAAATTACAAGTTATGTTGGTAATTTAATCTGTTACTCGATTGGAAATTTTCCTCCAAGATCTGGTTAGGCTGAGAGGGCTCCAATTCAACACAAAATCATTCGACATAAGCTCGATTCTGCACGTTGATGTCGAATTGTCATATTCTACACGACCCCGGTAGAAATTTGATCAGGCATTCCCTATTTTCAATGAGGTCCTGATCAGGTTAGAATCCAGAAACCGTGAATAAGGACAATCTTATGAGGCCCTTGATTCAAATAGGCTCGAGCAGAAAAATTTTATGGCCAGCCTCATGTTCAATATGGGTTCCATCGGACAATGATAGGGCTCACCTTTCTTTGGCACACTTGATCTAGTCCTGGTGAGACCACGATTTCGTACGCCTGATTAGGGTTAACCAGACCTGGTTCTGATTGGTTTGTAATTTGGCATACCCTCTTTAGTTCGTTACATCGGACTTTGAGACAACAGTGCGTTACATTCCGTGTCAGGACCTGATTTGAGATAAGGCTTCCCAGATCTGGTCCTGACCGAACAGTCAATATGAATTTCTACTCGGGGGGGGGGGGGGGGGTAACGCAAGGGTACAATAGGGTTTGGATAAGATTTCCACGAAATCGAGCAAAAAAGGGAAAACCGTAACGACACCTGATGAGGACCTGATAGGAAATCAGGCATGCCTCATCAGGCCCTCGTATTTTCCCGTCCAGAATTTCTACTACGAATATTTTTCCGCACGATCCCTATTATACACAAAAACAGTCCGAATCGTTTTATTCTAGACAATTTTTTCTGCACAATCTCAATTCGACGCAGGAAATGTAAGTAGTGATATTCTATACAAGTTCTTTTCCGAATGGGAACAATCCAAAATTCGTTGTGTCAAATTAAGATTGTGTGGAATAAAACATCTCGAATTTCGATGAGGTCAAATGAGGTTTGTGCAGGTAAATACTTGTTTAGAATGGGACAATTCGGATTCCCATTCTGTCAAATTGGGATTGTACACGAAAACGACCGCTCTCGACCGCTTTGGATTATCTTTAATAAATCTCTTTCTTCCGGATGTTTCCCTGCTGAATTGAAAACGAGCCTGATCTCTCCTATTTTCAAGCATGGTAATAAACTGGATGCTAAGAATTATAGACCTATAAGTATTTTAAATGTTATGTCCAAGATTTTTGAGCGCGTGGTTGTTGACAAGATTACTCCTTTGTTGTCTCCTCTTATTATCCCGGAACAACATGGTTTCATGTCAATGAGGTCTACTACTACGAATTTGGCTGCTTTCTGTAATTACACCGCCATTGCGCTGGAGAATAACTCACAAGTTGATGTTATTTACACTGATTTCAGTAAAGCGTTCGATACTGTATCTCACAGCGTTCTTCTATCTAAGTTGAGTAGCTTTGGAATATCTGGTAATCTGAAACTTTGGTTCCAGAGTTACTTAACTGATCGGGTGCAGATGGTAAAAGTTCGGAACTGTTTTTCTGAACCGATTATACCTTCTTCGGGAGTGCCCCAGGGATCCCACCTTGGTCCACTTTTATTTTTGCTGTTCATAAATGACATTGGGCAGGTTCTCAATGATTGTGATTTCCTGGTATTTGCTGATGATCTAAAAATCTTCAAGAACATAAAATGTCTTGCGGATGTTCATCACTCACAGTCAGTATTATCGAGATCAGATTCTTGTTGCACCCGTAATTCTCTGCATCTGAACTTAGAAAAATGCTGTGTAATGAGAATCTCGCGGTTAAGGAATCCTCTCATATTCTCCTACAAGATTGCAAATGTTACATTGAATACTGTTAAATCTTATGTTGATCTTGGTGTAACTATAAATGATGAATTGGATTTTTCTGAGCATTCTGTGAAAGCTTGTGGTACTGCGCTCAGAAATCTCGGCTTCGTCAAAAGATTTTCTAGTGATTTCAGAGATGTTAGGTCATTGGAAGTACTATATTCCTCTTTAATTAGACCCCATCTTGAATATGCGTCCCCTATCTGGTCTCCGTACTTGAAGAAGGATATTAGAATGATTGAGAGTGTGCAACACAAGTTTTTACGCTTTGCTGCTTTTAGAATAGGCTACCCTATGAGATATTCTGACCATGATTACTCCAGAATTCTTCACAGAATGAATTTAACTACCCTCGAAGAGCGGAGACAAATGAATGATCTCCTATTTCTTTTTAAATTGATTAATGGTTTTCTTGATTGCGAGTCATTGCTGAGTAAAGTTAATTTTAACATCCCCGGTAGACCAGTTAGGAGAGCGCTTTTATTTAGACCTGTACAATTTAAATCTAGATTTGGAAATTATGATCCGATTTCTCGCATTTGTGAATTAGCAAATAATTTCGATCGGTCGATGGAATTGTTTGGTGTTTCCTTGAATCGGTTTAAACTGTCGGTTAATGCATGACCATATTGTAATTGTATTTCATGCGTCTTTGGACGCTGTCTTGTATTGACTCTGTATTTACTTTTTATATCAAAGGGTGCTAACCCGTGTATTGCAATAAAAAAAAAAAAAAAAAATCAACAATAATTATTCTCCTTTTTTGTGATAGCAAGGTTTTTTTAGGAATGTCAAATCCAGTATACAACATTCTGGTTGTGTATTTTGTTCTATCAGCACTAACTTTGACGCAAAGTTTTCGGAGGTGTTAGTGAAGACTTCCCATATGGAGAAATTTCCAGAATTATATATAATTTACATATACCCAGATGAAGAATGCCAATACTGACAACTGGTCCAAGCTTGGTGAAGTATTGAGCTGCTAAGCATCGTGAACCAAGATTGGTTGGATATACAACCGTTGGTTGTTTCAGATCCTTCACCAAGTTTCATAGAAAATATGCCCATATGGCAACTGGTGCCGGCTTGGCGAAATATGGGGCTGCTTAGCATGGCGAAACAGTATCAACCCCACAGGAAACCATTTGTTATTTGAGAACCCATACCACGTTTCATAGAAAATGCGTGACAAGTGGTTGAAGCTTGGCAAAACATTAAGGGGAGGTTCTCATCTAGCGAACCCAAAATAAGGTGATTTTCTCGAATTTTTTTTTCATGGAAGGAAGTTCATAAAGAACTCGGGCACTATAGCACTTACAAAAATTATCAGAAATCAAAAATCTAACAATTTTTATAAAATATATTATATTTGTTGGAGGTTGTATCAATAAAACCAATGACGAGTCTAAAATTAAGAAAATGACAGACATACAACCTTTTGGTAGCATTTTTTTCACCTTTTTTCGCCCTTTAAAGTGCCATAAAAAGAAAAAAAGGCAAATATCATCTCCATTTAGGGTCATCCTCCAATAAATTCAATCCGCTTCAGAATAAAAATAAAAGAGCGATCCGTTCAGTAGTTTTTGAGATATCGTGGAGCTAAACTTGAAAAACGCCTTCAAAGTTTCGGGATACGAATCCTTTAACTTGAGAAATAAGAAAAGAAATTCGATAAAATCACCCTATTCCGGAATTCGCTTGATGAGAACCTCCCCTTAAATTACCAAGCATAGTGAATCAATATTGAGCCAATGTACAACAGTTGGTTATTTGAGAACCTACACCGCATCTTCATACTTGTGATTATTGTAGGGTTTACCAACATTGATTATTGTCATGTGATATTATTTTCCATGTCACAAATGACTGAAGCTGGGCTGTGATGTGACTCAATGTGATTTTATATGAGTTTTGATCAAGTTTCGATTGATATTTTATATAAATTTATAGAGACTAGATACAAAATTTTATATAAAATCATATTGAGTCACATTATAGCCCCAGCCCTACAAATGGCATGAAGAATCAGTGTAAAACTTGGCAGGAATTAATCTACACATTATTTGGGCCGGATCCAGTTTTGTCGTATAATCCAATCACCGCAAAACTACGCATGCAAAAATTCAAACCGGATCCGTACTGGCCTTGACTTGAAGAACCTGGGCCAGTACTGGTCCGGTTTGAATTTCCACATGGGTAGTGATGTTGTTTTTCTAAGAGAACCGATTCTTTGCTATAGGTAAAATATTTAGTGTTGTATTCTGACCCAATATTGGGTACCAAGCCTGACGCGAGTCCGCGTGGAAATCAATCCTGGGCATCTTAAAGTATGTCCGGGTCCCGTAAGGGTGTAACTTGGGCATCCAATATAAGAGTTTCCCACCCACAGCCCAAGTGGGCCCCAGTTGGGGTTGTTAGAGTACTCCCCGGATATTTCAATCTAGGAATGCCCACTCACAGCCCATATAGGCCCTGGGCAAACCAACATTGTCTCGCCCAGATATTGTAATTTGAGCATGTCCAGCCACACCCTATAGAGGCCCTGGGTTGGCTATCATTGTTTCTCTTATTAAAAATATCTGACAGAACCGGACAACATTTTGACCCAGATCTGACAGGTTTGTCTGCCATTGTTTGGTTTGTACATGCTTTCGCTTTATTCCCATTAGATCTCTTTTCAAAATATCGGTTAATTCTTTCTAATTGGGAATATTCTTATCACTTTCAAATTACAAAGAAACTTCATATTTCAATACGTTGATTCCTCACATCATCTGCTGTCCTACATATGCGTGCAGAGTATTCAACGTTCAAGACAACATTTGCTCATCCTAAAACTTTCTTCGCGTATTCCATTTTTCCCTCTCGCGAGTTCTACCGAACACGATTCGTATCAGTAAACAAAAAAGAAACAATAAATCTCAAACCAAACTCAGGAGAATTTTGCACAAACAGCAGGAATAGCACCTGTCACGATTGAGTGAGTTCCAAACTTAATTCCCCTTTTAACGAATGGTTAAATATAATTTACTCTGCGGTAGGCCTCTCGCTCTCCAGTGGCCCACTTCCTTACTTTTAAACACCGCTCGCCATTCTTTCTTTGACATTGTCATTTTTTTTTCTTCATCGCCATCTCACTCGTAACACTCACGATCGGTATCTTCCTCCGAAAATCCCGAAATAATCACTGCCATAACAATTTCGTTTATGAAATTTAGAAATAGATTTGTACAGATCTCATCAGAATAGAAGAAGGAATAACTAAAAAAAGAGATTCGATCATTCCAGCCTGTTGAAAAAAAAAACAAAAACAATTATCACTGGAGTCTAGGATTTTGTGGAATATAAAGAATGATTTTATCCATGTGGTACTGTTTTAATCGTAAAAGTTGATGAAAGCGTTCGAATACTCGAAGTGTTTAGAAAGCGAGAAGAAAAATCGAAAACACACAGTGGTTGAAAGTTTCTCATCGTTCGTCACGTAATTTCCGAACGAGATATTATAAAACAGTATGGGGGAGATATGAAATGATAAAAAAAAATAACACCTGTTATATTCTTGACACACAAGAAGTGTTTATTACAATCAATGATACTCATATGAATCAAAAGATACAGAAAGTTTCGAAGTACATTTTCACGTTTATGATTGTTGAGAAAATCATTGAAGATATGATAATTTTCCAGAGGATTCACAGGGAAAGAAATTTGCTGACTCAACAAATCGAGATATGATATACAGAATGATGAATTTTTTTGCTGGTCTAGCTAAAAATTCGCTGTCACTGTTGACTGGATTGTTGAGAGAGTAACATGATTAACTGAAGCAGCAAATTTTTCAGTATTGTATATAGAATAGCGAACAAATTTTGCTGAAGGAGCAAACATTCTTTACAGTCATAACTTAAAAATCACTTCGTAGCTAACCAGATTGCTGTCACAGCAAAAAATTCGATGCTCCAGCAAAAAGGACTCAACAAAATCAGATTTTGCAGTCACAGCAAGTTCATTTTTTCTTTGTGTCCAAGAATATTTCATATTTTTTTTTTCGCTCATAAGAAATGAAATAATTGTCAATACATTACGAAAGTTGAAAGAAACAAGAACTTTCCAAAAGTGGGGCATGGCATTCAAATATTTATTTTCGAAAATTCATAAATTTCTTGTAGTGTTCCAGTCTTGCTGAAAAAAATTCCACTCAAAAACTAAGAAACACCCCCAAATCATTTGAAACCTTACTTTCTTTCCAAGCCACATTTTCCCGAGTGCAGAAAGTAAATACTCATCAATAAATCCACTGCACTGGACCAAATGTTTTTGGAAATTTGCCGTACATATCCGGACAATTCTTATAAATCCATCGTAACAACCCTTAAAACATGGTATTCATATATTTTATGGGGAAACTCCTTTTCCATTAGAAAGTTAGAGAGTTTATTATACTCGTTTTTTATTTTTCATACATTATTTTTAATCCACCAAAGTTGTATGGAATTCTTCATGGATTGTGCGCACTCCATTGAGAAATGAAGATGATTCTTTCAGTTCAGATTTTTTAAAAGTATATATTTATCAAGAGGTAGTGGAGCTAATATATCAAGTGTGTCTGTTAATCTATGGTCATGACGTCAAGAACGAGAAAATAGATCATTTCCATCCAACACCTCGTGTTCCAGTTATTTTTCAGATTGGGGTACATGAATCGAGGAAAAATATGTGTTAATGAAAGAACGCAGATGATGAAAAGTACGTGATAACTCAAAGGAAATGTTGAGAATAAAATTTGTACCCAGAAGTTGATTGAATAGCTTTCAATTTGTGTTTAATGAACGTAATGGTTGTTAGTTTCTGTTTTGAGCAAAGAACGGAACATTATGGATTTGGATAAATTATTCCACAGTTCACAATTTTTTGAGATCTTCATGGATTCTTTGAATCTTAAATAATTACACGGAGAAAAAACATTGAGCTATTTTTAAAAGAATTCGTCTTCGCTGAGTGAATTTGATAACCTAACGATGACAATAATTCGCTGTGTTTACGGACTGATTCGTTATAATTATCATTTCTTCGCTAGTCTTGCGAAGCTTAATTTGCTAAAGCCCAATAAACAGACAAACGTTATTTCAACGTTGAAAAAACGTTACACTGTCGAACGGACGTCAGTCGTTGTTTTCATAACGTTCATTTTTGGTTGGGAAATGTGACGTCCAGGAATCACGTTTCGATAACGTGTAATCCAAACTAATAATTGAAAATAACCCCAAACGACGTCCTAAAAAAACGTGTTTCGAACGAGTTTGAATCACGCATTCGGGATGTGTTTATGAAACCTTGTGTTTGAACTTCAATTGAAGATATTCTGCTGAAAATGTCGAACGAAAGCGAACAACGCTGGTTGAAAATTCAAACAAAGAGCAAGATAGTAAATAGTGTGGCTCCCTCTCCAAATTCTATCATGTTCAGAAATATTATTTTCCTCGATATTAATGAGAAGGTTTCAAAATCATTGGTCGGGTTTAATTCACGTTTTAAAACCATCATCGAGACACGTCGATATTTGACGTCTTTTGAACGATTTCTAAACCGTTGATATGACGTTATTTTACGGTTGAAAAACACGTGATCTGCCGCGACATTTTTACGTTGAATCAACGCAAGAATATTACTAATTCACAACGTGTGGTTATGGACTGTTTTTGACATTTTTCAAACGTGCGTGTGTTAATTGGGAATAATGAATTCTCGTTCATTTTAGCAATCTTCCTTTGTTGTCCATATAATGACAAGCGAATTCTGCTAAGACAGCAAATTTTTTTTCCTCCGTGTAGAAATCAGAGATTTCATTGCATTAATTTGGAGGAGTCATTTATAATTCCCCTGATTAAAAAAATCCATAGAATCCAATAAAATGACGTTTGATGCGGGATTTGGTCAGAACATTGTACAAGATTCAATGAGATTTGGCAAGAATCAATGGGTTTGTTCAACCAGGGTCGTTTTTCTAATGTATTGAATCAAACGTTATTTAATCTCAATTGTTGCATCCTCTTTCCTTAAAAATAGAAAGATTTAATGACTTAGACTAAGAATGTAGATTTGAATTTAAGTCATTTTTCTATGAATGCAGTCTTCTTGACAGTGTCTGTCAAATTATTCTGAAAAGCAATGGATTGAGGGGAGAGGTTGCTGTTACTCTCCAAATCTAAAAGAGTGAAAAACTTCCACTAAGTCTCAGAAGTGAGCCACTCCGCTTCGAGTGGAATTTTCACTCGTTTCGAGTGAACCCCCACTCTTTTAGAGTGAAAAATTGACTCTAGAATTTGAGTGGCTGTGAGTTTTCAACCTCAAACCTTAGAATATCACTCTAAAAGAGTGGAAATTTCATTCAAAATTCCGACAGGGTCACTTTTGACTGGCTGAAGAGTGAAATCTTACTCTAAAAATTTTAGAGTACAGGCTTAATCAATCATCCAAAGGATTTGATTATCGTTATTTCATATTGAGCACATATTAAGGGGAGGTTCTCATCAAGCAAATTCCGAAATAAGGTGAATTTCTCGATTTCTTTTCAAGATGGAAGAAAATTGAGGTCTTAAGGGACATGAAGGAAGTTCTTTTAAATCAAAGAATTCGTATTCCGAAACTTTATGGGCGTTTTTCTCGAACCCATGGCTTTCCAATTGGGCAGCACGGTATCTCAAAAACTACTGAATATATCACTATTTTTATTTTTTTTATTTCAAAGTAGATTGAATTTACTTGAGTCTTACCCTAAAAAAATTATGATATTAATCCCTATTTTTTTCACAGCACTCCAAAGAGCGAATAAAAAATCCAAACTTAGCATGTCCGCCATTTCTTCAATCCTTGCTGGTTTTATTGGTTCAAATTTCAATCAATGTATTACCATTTCATAAAAATTGTTGGTTTTTTGATTTCCGATGATATTTGCAAGTACTATAATACCACCCGCTTCTTTCGGCCTGCGTAAACAATTCAAATTACATAATTTTTTAGTGAAGAAAAATTTTTTTGCATGCTTCAAAATACATTAAAGTGTCCAAGAAACTTGAGTTGTTCATTGACCTTGGTCTATGAAAAAAAAATCTGTGAAATTCATCTTATCTTCCGGTTGCTAGATGAGAACCTCCCCTTAGTAAACTTCTTGGACATCAAATTTTATAAAAATATCAAAAATTGACGAGCACAAAAAATCCAACAAACAATGAGTACATGATACCCAGTAAACACACGCTTGTTTTAAAAACGTCAAAAGCAGTCAATAACCAAACGTTGTGAATTAGTTGCACTCTTGCGTTGATTCAACGTAAAAATGTCGCGGCAGATCACATGTTTTTCAACCATAAAATAACGTCATATCAACGGTTTGCAGATCGTTTAAAAGACGTCAAATATTGACGTATCCTAATGATGGTTCTAAAACGTGAATTGAATCCAACAAATTATTTTGAAAACTTTTCATTCGATATCGAGAACAATAGTACTTCTGAGTATGACAGAATCTGGAAAGTGTGCCACACTATTTACTATCTTGTTCTTTGTTGAAATTTTAACCATTTTTCGGTTGCGTTCGACATTTTTAGCAGAATATCTTCAATTGAAGTTCAAACACAAGGTTTTATAAACACATTTTAAATGTGTGATTCAAACACGTTTTTTAAGGATGTCGTTTGATGGTTATTTTTCGAATATTAGTTTGAATTACACGTCATCAAAACGTAATTCCTGATCGTCTATTTCCCTATCAAATTTCAACTGAAAATTAACGTTATGGAATCAATGACAAAAATCGACAGTCTAACGCTCTTTCAACGTTGAAATAACGTGTGTGTGTGTGTGTTTATTGGGTATTCAAAAGAATTTTTACATTGACAATTATTATGAATATTCAATGTACAGTTCATCAATATCAGAAACCATCACCATTTCATTATGTTCGGCACGAGCTACTTGAAGTATTAAAATTTTAATCATAAGTTATTCAGTTGACCGAAACTCTCAATAATCGCAATCAAGATCCGTTACAAAGTATAATTGAATTTATGTAAATCTGATCGCATTTATTTGCTTTTCACAGAAGTATCACGTGAAAACAAATGGAAGATTGCATCACCCATTTCTCTATGATACGTTCAAACGTATGAGCCGAGTTGGTTACTTTAAACTTATGATTTTCATTGACAATTCTTTACAAATTACATAATTTGTACAATCACAGTATTATTTCTTGTTTTTCGAAAAATTCATAGGCTCGTCTATGCCCTGCATAGCAAGAGTCCTGAGATACGTGAATTTCTCAATAAATTCTTAACTCTCTGAAAAAGAATTCGAATTCGTTCCAGTTCTTATTCGAAATTACATCAATTTTCCATACGCATGATCTAGAAACATATGAAAAACTGGATTTTCCTGTCTCGTGAACGCTTTTCTCCTCTAACGAGTACTTTTCTAAACGTTCAATCCACTCAGTGTTTTCACGTGCACACATTTACTTTCACGTATTCAGTCCAAATCAACAATAAATTTTTATATTCACGAAACCTTTCCATACGTGCGAGCTTTATTTTTATCTCATTCTACTTCAACACACCTGTTCATTTACAATCAGTTTACCATAATATATTATATTTAAATCATCGTTTATGCTATTGTTTTCGTAAGCTTATGGATCAGTTTTGATAACAACCGACGATTAACCGAATTTTAACGGACGTTGTAATGTATTGTTTTCCATTTCGAAACGTATATTATAATCGATAAAAGTCGTAATGCACATTCAATGTCAACCACCGTATAAAAATATTTGGAATGACAAAATAAAAAGTGTGCATTCGTCTGAAAGAACAAAGAAGACTACTCGCTCTTATCCAAAAATATCAAAAATTATGCAGGTGCAATAAAAGACAGAGTTCTTTATAATACGATCATCGTATCGGTCCGTATCGTGTAATTCTCCACTGTGTACATCGAAAAAGATTTTCACCGAGGGAAATATCTTTTATACTCTTGAATACGTTCGTCAAAGCGAGTGATTTAGTTAACAGGGATTGCAATCAGAGATTTTGATTTTTTTTCCTCCGTGATTCGATTACGGATCATTCAACTAAATCCCCTCGGTAACTCTTGATTCAACTCTGAAAAACTATCGGAGGATCTTTTACTTGTACGTTCGGAAAAGCATGCAGTAAATTGAACTGCAGTGCGGCTGATACTGGCGACCTGCATTACGTAGGTGGATCAATTACTATTCGTCAAAATTTACTTCAGGGTTTAATACCCTCAACTTGGTATCTGATAATTCATTGAAATTCATTCTTTTTTATTACTTAATGAATTTTTACCAAAATGTAATGCGGGCTGACGCACGCGTTGCAGAAAAAGTTGCTTCTGAAATTGTTTCAAATTATGTGACTTGAAAAGTTTTCCTTATTACGTTTGATATATTCATAAAACAAGCTTCTCGATTTTTAGGGCCTTTTCAGATTGATTTTAGAAACCTGAATAATTAAATACAGGATTATTCTGGGGTGCTGATAACAGATTTGGAGTCATATAATTAATCTCTGCCGTTGAATGAGTCATTTATTTCGAAACAACTGATTGTTCATGGTTAACTGAATTTTGAGCGAGAATCAAGTTATTGGCTGTTTCAAGGCCTCGTGGATCCTAGGAAGTCCCTCAAAAGAGGCTTGGTGAGGTCTCGCGAGGTCTAGAAAATTACTGGAGTGATTTTTATTAGGAAGGGAATTGTAGACACTGAATTGAGATGGTTCCCAGATAGCAATTTAACCTTGCTGCAATGTTGTCAGGCAAGCTTGTGGCAAGGTTGACACATGACAAGGGTGCAAGCTTACAAAACCCTTGCAACAGAGCTGTAGCAGCCTTACACTGACAAGGTTGTCAATAACAAGTCAAAAACAATCGAATGACAAGTCTCACAAGCTTATGACAAGCTTACATGTTATCTGGGTAAATTGTCATTTACCTAGTTGAGGTTACTGGGCTAAGTGTATGGTATAAGTAAAGGTACCCAGGAACTGGAGAACTTCTGTGAATGGTGAATTTTTCAGTTGATGTGCAAGAGAATTTCTCCCGTACTGGAATTTTTCCGTATTTCGCGTTTTTCACTTCAATTTTCCGATACGTGTACTTGAATTTTCATGATTCAAATGTAATTTTCCAGCACGTATGTACAAGTCAATTGCATCCAGTACGGTACCAGGAGTTTCGCGTAAATTTTTTTACAGTGTATTGTTTAGGTTCTTTACGCAGTTTCGTGGAATTTTTCCTTAAAAAAATTGAAATATTAACAGAGATTGATAAACTTTAGGAAGTAGATAGTAAAATTCCATGCTCGAATTCTGAACTCTCCGAATTAAAATCAGTGGAATCTCACTATTTCTGCAGTTAAAAATCGACCACTCAATGGAATCAGTGAAATATCATTGGGAGAGTTCCTGACTGATTGAATCAGTGAGATTTCACTACAGAGATTAGTTAATACCCAGACAAAAATTCCCGGGTGGGTGGGATTCCCAAATTCGCATGTAGACTCAGGTTCCTGGCCAGGTTCTGCCCAGGACGAGCCAGGTCCTGCTTGGAACCCCTCTGGTTCCCGCTCGGGGCCGGTCAGGTTCCCGCCCTGGACCAGCCAGGTGGTGACTCAAGCGGGAACCTGACAGGTCCCGAGCAGGAACCAGAGGGTTTCCAGGCAGGACCTGGCCAGGACCTCGCGGATCCCGGTCAGGAACCTGAGTCCACATGCGAATTTGAGAATCCCGCCCACCCGGGAATTTTTGTCTGGGTATTCACTGATTGTGCATCGTATTCACTGATTCGCAATGCTCGACTTTCCATTGCCATCGGTGAAATTTCACTGTTTCAAATTTACAGAGAAGAGTTCATATTTTTGTTTCAAGTTTTCATTATGCATCATCAATTTTTCATGCCTCATTGATAAAATCTGACAGTAATCTGAACCGTTTGATGTTGACTCAAAAAGAATACGAAATATCTCAGGTATCCACGTTAGTTAATGCACCTATTGAGTTAGTTGAGGCAGCTAACGTGTTGCTTGTCCTGACTACTATGTAGCTGCAGCAACTACCCAAGCAGATGGTTGGAAATCAACTATTGAAGTAGTTGCTGCAACTATCCCTTTTCTCCTGTGTGTATATGAAATTTCCCATAAATTTAACTGAAAATTCTACATATTATGGGATTTTTACTATAATTTTTCCGTAAGTTTAAAGCATGTATGCGTTGATTACTTCCGAACATTTATGTGAAGTTTCCTATAGACATTTTTTAAGCTACCTCGACAAATAATGATGGACTACTCACCAGCTTTCAGTTCTTCGCTAATGCAAGCATTCAAAATTCGCGAATGACCAGAGTATTGCCACTAAGAAAAGAATCAAGTAGAAGTAGTAGGAATTTTCCGTATTTTATCGGGAATTTACTGGAGAATGATAGTCAAAATCCCATGAAGTTTAGAATTTTTTGTAAAATTTCATATACACTTATCGGAAATTGATTACTTATCGCGTTGTCGGAATTGTTCCGGTTGCTGCGTATAGGAAAATTCCGGTTATTTTTTACAGCGTAAAAACTAGTTTCAGTTTGAATAATACTATCAAGGATGATGAAACACACAATTTATAGCTAAAACGTTGACAAGAAAGAGAAAAAGAGTGTACAAGGTGTATAACTTTGTTATTTTGTGCAACAGATGTATTCATATTTTTCCCTATTCCATCGAATCGGGGTGTTCTTTCCTGATAGGTTCAAAAATATCGAATTTCTTCACAAGAATGAATTTAGCAGATGTGAAGGTTCCTGTTTTGCCACCCCTATCGTTCTTTAAGATCACATCTGTTGTTACCTGACAACCGTAGTAGGTATCCGGTATCGCTAATTCGATATCGTATTTAACTTCATTTTATTTGCACATCTTAGTACCATTAATTATTGTTGAAAATTTGCAAAACAATCCCATTGTGAGGTTTTAGAAGTTGTTTATTAATTTTCACGTAGAATATCTCGTGCACTGTAAAAAATACCCAGCCCACAAAATCAAGGCAGCTTCTGGCAGTGGTGCTACCATTCACTTATACAGTTAAAAATCTTCTGTACATATATGGCTCCATTTATGTATGGAAATAGGAGCGACTTGGTAGCGCTTCCTGATAATACTGGTGGCGCTGAGGTAGTGATACGTTATAAATTGAATCATATATATGTTATGGTAGCATGCAGTCTCATGGTAATGGAAAAGCTACTACGTTGTTACCACTAGCATTGCTAGTAGCGGAAACGTGAATTTGGGAGCACTTTGCTGGCTGGGTATTCGGCATTTTCCCACACTGGTATGGGAATAGTACATTGTGCATCAAGTGGGAGGAAACGAAAATTTCCGACAAGTGTGGAGCGTACGAGCTAGCGAGCGTGGTAATCACACAAGTCGGGAATTTTCATCTCCCACGAGGTGCACATACTATCTTCTTCAAATACCGCGAAGGGAAATGCGATTTCGGGTACCTGTTAGAAGAGGCCTGAAATAATCGATTCCACAGCCGATGACAGCAACGTGGGAGAAGTAACAGTTTCTCTCACGCTGACATCTAACGCTGACGTTAGGCCCCTCCTAACAGGAGCCCGAAGTCGCATTTTCCGTGCGGATAAGGAAGAGAAGAGAATTCCCGCACACAAAAATACGTGAAAATCATTGTAAATTTTTAGGATTTTCCTGAATATTGATTGGAAAAATTAATATCCATGTATATATAATATATATAGTAATTAACACATGAATGTATGTGAAGTTGCCCATATAAATTTTTTACAGTGTGCTATTTGAACAATTCCACCCCATTTTATAGAGCTCTTATGTTCTATTTTGCTTGCCAATAAATCACCGTTTTATGTTAATCAATATGGTAAATCAAGCTTCCGCAGTGGGCCACATGAGGGAGCTATACAATTGACCCTTCTCATACAACTTATTAAATCACTGTATGTATATAACTAAGAATGAAATTCGCTCCAATTCTTCAGGTGTGGGTTTTTTAAGATGCACTTTTCATTTGTATAGCATGTAAAGTTCATTACTGCACTCACCAATCGTTTTGACGATTTCCAGTTCGTCTATGTCATAATGAGGACAGTCCTCCTGGGACCCTTCCTCATCGGAAGAAGTTGTATCACCTGACATTGTGTTCGTAACTGTTTGGTTGTTTTGTATTTGAAGCGAATGATACAATAAGTGGACGGAGTTTAATTTCAGAGAAAGTGAAATTCTTGATTTGTATCTCCCGTGCGTTCTCGTGCAATGTCACGTGTAAGTAAGAGAAATTTCATAGTTTACGGTGCTTGAGGTTCATTGCTCCACACACTCCACAAGGTATATTCCTAGAACGTGCAGCAGTAGTGACGGTATACTTCAGATAAGAGGATATTGCTATATTTTGAAGAGCAGAAGCTCGTTTCACCACAAATTTATGTTATGCATTCGAGTCTCACTCACATTAGAATATCACAGAGTCCTTATCACAAGAATATCATTCGCATGCGTTCAAAAAAAAAAACCTGGCGTCAATCACAGAACGATCCTAAGAGTTCTTTTATCACAATAATTTAATCAATGTTTGATCAAGATTACATGGAACATGGAAGTGTTGTTGTTTGTTCATGACTTTGTTCACGACTTTGCGCACATGGTACACGTACGTTGGTTATCACACGCTCTTTCACAGAATTTCCTTGTTAGAAGGGAAGAAAACCATCTGTCGTGAACAAGTTTCACAGGTGTCATTTGCCCCAAAGACATATCGTTGAAGTGAAACAGCATGCCACCATCCAACACGAGACGATTCCTTTCATTTCGATCTTTAATCTTCTCCTTGGTGTGTTTTTCCAGCATTTGATGAGATAATGTTTTTTGAATATAAATTCTTTTTTATGCTTTCGTGTATCGATAGAGATTATGAATAACAATAATGGTATATATTACGATTTGATAAGAATTATTCAATCGAAAGGATTAACTAATAATTTGCGCTTTCATATCCTTGGATTCTGTCACATGATACCTCGTGCGTTTCGAATGCCAAGCTGAACTAAACTGGTCACTGGGAATCACGAAAGGCTCTATGTCTATCCTTCTTTTATCCCCTCTATCTTCCTTGACCCCTCCATCCCTTTCTCTCTTCGCTCCATCTCGCTCTTTACCATCTCCTTTCCATCCCTATCTCACCTTCTTCTATTCACTCTTCATTTTCTCTCTTGGTAACTCTCACTAGACATCCCAAATCTTACCTTGGACCAAAACGTAATTCGTAGAAACTGGATGGGAGTAGGAAATCGGGAAAGAATGAGAAAAATTTTTAAAAAGATTTTTTGATAGATGTTCTTTTCTCTTTCTTCTTGTTGTTCTTCTTCTACTCCTTCTTGTTCTGTGTAATCGTTCGGGTGATGAATGATTAAGATATCTAATTCTGTTTTTTGTATCACGATAAAGGAAATACGGTAGGAATTATTAGCATGTTTCTAATTTTTCCACTCTGAAGTATGATTTATGATGTTTCGCGTATTGGAGAAAAAAATTGGCAATAAAATCTAGAACGAGGACGATTTATTGTAATGTTTATTTCAAATCAATTGTGAGACCGGTTTTAGTTGATTATAATACATACATTTATTTGAATGTTTATCAAGTTGTAAAATCTTTGTGGAGGAGGTTTGAATTGGATTCATGATGAGTCGATTGATCAAATGAATGATGAATTTTGGAATCGCAGGTGCTCAACACATAGAATTGAATCGTTTTGATGACATTTTTTATCGAATTTCAACTAAGATCGTCTCCACGGTGAACATTTGTCCCCTCAACATTTCAAACATTCATCATGTTTTCTAAAAAATGTAAAAAAGTTCTATAATGCATTCCCTGGTACAAAAAAAAACCCAGATAGGAAACCGGATGAAACCCGGATGATTATCCGACTCAAACCCGAATGAAATTTCTGGGATTCCATCCGGGCGTGTATCCGGGTTTTGCGGTGATTCTTCATTCGGTTCCATCTGGATCCTATCCGGGATTTGGGACAAGATATTTTTTGGAATCCCAAATAAAACCCGAACAAGGAGACGCATGAATTCTATCCAAATTTCGTGAGGGATTTGGAAAAATATTCAGTATTAAGATCCGGATGACGCCGGATAAAGAATCACCGCAAAAAAAACCGTATACGCGCCCGGATACACCAGGATGGAATCCCGGAGATTTCATCCGGGTTTGAGTCGGGTTTCCGTTCGGCTCTTTGACCAGGATTGGTTTTGGAAATTTTTTGAATGCCTGTCTCATGAGATCTAGAAGTTATGAAAAAGTCATCTAAAATACCTTCCTGTCTACCTGAAAAACTTTGAGAAAACATAATGAATATTTGAAATGTTCAATGGAAAAACGTTTACTGGGTTACTTGATGATAATTGGAAAATGATCCCACATAGCACTCAATGTCTCAGAAATATTCCCAGAATATTACGAATGTCTCATTTGGAACATTCCAGTTGAAATGTTCTCAGAAGATTGCATGAATATTACGTACACAATGTTTCATGGTAAATATTCTAACAATCTTCTCTTTGAAATATCGTATATATTACAATTTGAAATGTTCTGACAATATTATGATTAAAATATTCTGTGAATAAAACAATTCTGAAATTTTTTAAAGTCTGGGTTCGGGATAGTTAGCAAGTTGAAAAAACATTCCTTTGTTATTCATGCTAATCTCTTTCGATTTCAAACGCTCACTGAGAAGAAACATTTTTTCTTGTGAATGAAAAATTTTGATCGACAAATTTCTTTGTCAATACAAATGTTTATCTTATAGTGGAAGAAAAATTGTTCACCTGGGAACGAATCCCATTTTTTACCTGTAATCAAATTATTTTATTCCACTGAAAAATTTGATTTATTACGCTGAAAAACACATGACCCTAGTGAAATGGAAGCAGAAAGGAAAAGTAAATGAAGCGTATGTTGAAAAGTAACAGAAAAGTTGATGCTAAGTATACGGAGCCTTAACGAGAGGTGTAAGAAGAGTATGTGAAACGGGAATTGAAACAAACAAAGCGTATACAATCGAAAGAAAAAAAATTAAACTTCTTGACGGGAATCGAACCAGGGACTGCCAGCATAGTGTAAGAAGGTCTTATCAACTAAGCTATAGACCGCCGTTGGCATTGCCTGCTTAAAAACATTATTTGAACTTAGAATACATATAATTCGCACACGCTTGATGTAACCTACAGTTACGTCACATGAAGCATGTTTAAGGGGGAGGGGGGGGGGGGTTAATTCGATCAAAAAATAGCCTATTTTTATGAATTTTTATCGAAAAACCAGTTGATTTAAATGAATTTATTTTAACGGGATATTATTAAGTAACATTTGGAATATATTGTGTAAAATTTTCATTGAAAAATATCCAGATATGCGCCGGTGGAAGCAATTTTTAATGAGCGCCAAAAAAAAAAGGGTTTTGCGGTGGACAACATAACTCAGGATTGGATCATCTGAAACAAAAAAATCAAAAAGATTCTGTTAGTTTATGAGTTTTTCTAGGTAACCTCGTCGAGTTTTTTTTTTTTTTTAATTTAAAGTATATTTTATAACGACTTAATTGTTGATTTTTTCCGTCAAAAATCGGTATTTTGACTTAAGTGCCATAAAAAATCCAAAAATTGAAAGAAAAAAAAAAACTCGACGAGGTTACCTAGAAAAACTCATAAACTAACAGAATCTTTTTGATTTTTTTGTTTCAGATGATCCAATCCTGAGTTATGTTGTCCACCGCAAAACCCTTTTTTTTTTGGCGCTCATTAAAAATTGCTTCCACCGGCGCATATCTGGATATTTTCCAATGAAAATTTTACACAATATATTCCAAATGTTACTTAATAATATCCCGTTAAAATAAATTCATTTAAATCAACTGGTTTTTCGATAAAAATTCATAAAAATAGGCTATTTTTTTATCGAATCAACCCTACCCCCCCCCTTAAGACGGGATCAAAAGCTTATGGAGCGTATATGGAACGTATGATTCCATCACTTTACAGCAAACGAGCATCACACGCTCCAGGAAGAGGGAATTGAAACCTTTTTCGCTTCGTATGCGCCTCCGTCGCGTTTTGTGTGTACGCTTCATTTTCACCAGGGGATTGATGAAGAAAATACCTACGTAGCCCAACTATTCAAAAAGGCCTTCCTAATGAATTCTTAGAATCGTTCATCCTATGGAGACAAATTTTCGAAATTCTTATATCAATTCATTCTAGCACTTGTTGAAATTTGCAAGTGGGCTTTTCAAAAAAAGTGGCTATTAAGTGGTATTCATTCAACATTTCGAAAGCTTCTGAATCGATTGGTCTATATCCCACGGAGACAAATTTTTGAAATTTTCTCATCAATTTACTCCAGCACTTGGTAAATTTTGGAGGTACACTTTTCAAAAAACGTTTCTCTCAAGTGCCAGTTATTTTTCATCCTGGAAAATTATGAATCGATTAGTCTTTGTCCTACTGCAACAAATTCTCGAAGTTTTTCCATCGATCTTACTCAGCACTTTATAAACTTTCAAAGTGGAGGTAAAAAAAACCTCTCTCCCACGATCTACTCCTTTCTTATGTTAGAAGATTCTGAATCAATTGATCGATATGTCACGGAAACGAATTCTTGAAACTCCCATCACGATGATTACGATAAATGGCACTTTAAGAGTGGTGTCATCATCTCAGAGATTCGCAGATATGATACAAGCCTTGGCTGTCACTCGCAAAACCCGGGTTCAATCCCCACTGGGGGAACTTCCAAATATCAAGTAGGAAGTGAGCATGAAGATACAAATGTGTCGATAAGGAACATTTGTTGTGAACGAGCCTTAATTTTTGTTCCGTTTGGTTGGTATGACATCTGTCAAACATATTTAATGAACATCAAATCATTGAACAAACAACATCATATTTTCCCATCGTGTTAAAAATGTCGAACTTTGTACCAAAAAGTGATGATTTGCGGAAAGCATTAATTTTTTGTTTCCATTTGAAGAAAAGTGCTGCAGAGTCGCATCGAATGCTTGTCGAGGCATATTACGATCATGCTCTATCAGAAGCAACATGCAAAAGATGGTTTCAACGGTTCAGAGATGATGATTTTAATGTGAGAAATGAAGAACGTGGAAGACCACCAAAAAAGTTTGAAGACGTCGAACTGCAAGCAATATTGAATGAAGATGATACTTTGAGTCAAAAGCAAATGGCAGCAATGTTGAATGTTGCACAACAAACAATTTCTGACCGTTTGAAAGCTATGGGAAAGATCCAAAAGTGTGGAAAATGGGTGCAATATAAATTGAATGGAAGACAGATGGAAAACCGAAAACACCCTTGTGACATTTTGCTTCGAAGACAGGAAAGAAAATCAGTTTCGCATTGAATTGTTACTGGCGATAAAAAATGGATTTATTTCAAGAATCCTAAACGGAGAAAATCATGGGTTAATCCGGGACAACCATCAACATCGACTGCAAAACCAGATCGATTCGGCAAGAAAGCAATGCTCTGTGTTTGGTGGGACCAAAAAGATGTGGTGTATGATGAGTTTCTAAAACCTGGTGAAACTGTTAATACTAATCGCTACAAACAACAAATGATCCATTTGAACCATTCATTGATCGAAACACGACCTGAATGGGCCAGAAGACACGGCAAAGTAATTTTATTACACGACAATGCACCTGCACACAAAGCGAGACCGGTTCAGGATACAATCAGAGCACTTGGCTGGGAGCTTCTACCCCACCCACCGTATTCACCAGACTTGGCTCCTCCCGACTACCATTTGTTTTCATCAATGGGATTCCTACGAAGAAGTCGAAAATTGGGTGCCTGATTGGTTTGCCTCAAAAGACGAACATTTCTATTGGCGTGGTATCCACAAATTGCCAGAGAAATGGTCAAAATGTGTAGAAAGCGGTGGTCAATACTTTGAATACATTTTTTTTACTTTCCCATTCCCAATGAGTGTTTCATTTTCACAAAAAAAACGCTCATTTCATACTGGTACACCTGGTAATTGTCTCCGAAACAGGTTGTTTCCGCTCAAAGTGATTCTGGCCAAGCTCGTTGAAGCAATTGGCAAATGCAATCAATGTTGCCCAATCCACCGTTTCTGAACGGCTACATGCTTTGGGGAAGATCCATAAGGTAGGGAAATGGGTTCCATATCAATTGAAAGACGAGAAAACCATTTGTGAGATTCTGCTTGCCGGGCAGAAAAGAAAAGGATTTTTGCATCGAGTCATCACCGGTGATGGAAATTGGATCTACTTTGATAACCCAAAGCGACAGAAATCATGGGTAAACCCAGGCCAGCCTTCAATATCACAACCAATGCGCAATATACATGGAAAGAAAGCTTTGCTTTGTATTTGGTGGGATAATAGGGGAGCTGTGTATTGCGAACTACTGCAACCTGGCGGAACGATCATTGGCGATCGGTACCGGCAGCAATTGATAAAATTGAACAGAGCTTTGAAAGAAAAACGACCAGAATACGCACAAAGACACGACAAAGTCGTTTTTCAACATGATAATGCTCGGCCGCATGTTGCGAAGAGTGTGAAAAACTATTTGGAAAACATTGGATAGGATGTCCTACTCCATCCGCCGTATTCACCGGACTTGGCCACCTATTTCGATCGATGCAGCGCGGACTTTCAGAACAACATTTCCATTCTTACGAAGAAGTGAAAATTTGGCTCGATGAATGGTTGGCCTCAAACAATGAACAATTCTTTTGGCAAGGAATCCATGCTTTGCCAGAAAGATGGGAGAAAGTCATAGCAAACGACGGCCAATACTTTGATTATCAAGATAATTCATATTGTTACGTAAATAAACGCCCAAATTCTGCAAAAAAAATCAATATTATTAACCGAAACACTTATTGAATAAAAAAATTTTGTTCAGCGTGAAAAGATCATATATGTGAGAGTTATGTCCACCTTCGTAGAATGCCTCGCAATTCCATTTTTCTATCGGTCAGAAAGATTCAGGTCGTATGTCTTATCTAAAACAAAAAAACCAAACGGCATTTCAATTTTCATACATCATTTTTCTATGTGAACCAAGAAAAGAACCCAGAAGAAATCGTGGAATTAAAAATTTATTCAAGATTTGAAAAAAACGGCTCTTTTTGGAGGAAGAATAATCACTCAAACTTGCCATAAAAATTGCTTAGGCATGAATTTCCATACATATTTTGAGGTTCAAATAGAAAAGGATAGAAAACTGAAGATAGTTCTTTTGCAATCACTCCCACCACTTTATAATGATTGTAAAACTGAAAACTGGAGAAAACACACTTTCCCTTATTTCTCAATGGGGAAAAAATTTTTTTATCAACTTGAAACATACGGAAATTGACGGATAGTCCAGTACCGGCTCGGTACAGACTGCCAGGATGCAACCGTTGGCGGCCGGTGTCGGTCGGACTACGGAATGATAACGCCAAATAACTCTGATCCGGTACCGGTTACCAACATCAATTCAGTACTGGAAATCAGTGTGGTTCCGACATTGAGAACTAATACTATTAGTATTGATGGCTATTCAAGTACCGACGACTGTTACTCAACCGTTATCTGCGCTGTTATAACTTTGGAAGGTTTTGAATGCATTATCAAAATTTCTGCACTCCAACGGTTGCAAACTGGCAGCCTGTATCAAGCCGGTACTGGAACATTCGTCAATTTCTACGTGGCCAATCAAGTCTTCTCTCAAAGTACACGAGATATTTATTCATATTGGTTCGGTACCGAATCAACGTTGGAGGCCAACGCTTGCGTACTAACATTGGTGGAAAAGTGGTCAATAACAGTTGGTTCAAATGTCGAACCAGTACCGACACGAACTTAAAATGAAGTCGGTTGAGTACCGATTCGCAATCGGCAGACAACCGTTGGTGGCCCTTACCTTTTCAGTACCGATCCGTTCGTCACCATCGGCTTAGTACCGGAATTTCTACGTGGGTATTCCAAAACGTTCGTGGTATTCAATCATTTTTTTCGTGTCTAAAAGAAATTCTTCAAAATACGCTTTTTTGTGGCCTTCTAAAGCAGGATCTCCCCTTTCAGACACGCAATTTTTCCTCAACAAAAACTTTTTCATTTTTCTTCAACATTTTTCTGATGGATTTGAACTATGAGGAAGTACAAAGTACAACACAAGAATATCATATGAATGGAAAAGAGGCTCGCATAGTTCCTGCACCTAAACCCTTGATAATTCGAAATGTTCCTCTCTAAAGTTCCCAAGTCGTAATATATTGAAAAATATTCAAAGAATGTGAAGGAAATCATTCCCGCGTTGTTGTAAAACTACGTAATTCAATCCAACGAAGGAAACTATCTCTACAAAGCATTTGATCAGAAGTGAATATCTGTTTTTATATCTGAAACTTTGAACATAGTATTAGATTTTCGTACTTTGTGAGTAATTTAGCAAAAGTATATTGAAGGATGCGTATAAGAAAAGTTATAACGTAGATTCTTTTGGACAAGAGGAGTAGATAAGTTTATATTGGCTACATATTATGTATCATAGTCTATTATAAATCGGTTTTGTATACATGATTTCTTATCATATAGCTACAGAACATTCGTATACAACCGAGTGATCGTGTCAGACCGTGGATTAGACTATTCCCCCGAATGTTGGCTTATTTTTGATGTTGGACATCATCCAAATGCATTTTACTGCTGACATTAACCGTCATGACGACTGACGATTCCTCTATCGAATCCCTACTGTTGTTCCTTCTCAGCTAACCTCCATAAATCTGTGATCTTTGTATCTAACGATGTAATTTCTGACACCGGCATTACCGGGACCACGTATTTCTAAAATTCGATATCAAGCACCGATATTTTCTGTTTTTTTTTTTTTGGAAAGCAATGTTAGTTCAACATATTTTCTATACAATTATAATAGAATACTACTCTTTCTGAGTATCGTACGGTATTTCTTTTCTATACGGATTCTTTTGTATAGAAATCATATCCAATTTTTATCTACATTTTAAAGAAAATGAAAGTTTCTATAAAAATTGAATACTTTTTTTATCAGGGAAAAAAATAGATTCCGAATCACCATTCCTTCTCTGCATTTGGACATTTTCCTATGGAATTTTATACGAATTTAAAAAATATATTTCTATATACCCAGACAGCATTAGTATCCCTAATGTATTGATAAGGGCTGCTTTATGAGTTCTTATAGTTCCTAACGTTTTCATCATGAACTCACCCTGTACCGTTGTGCTATTTGAGTAGTTGACTGTTCTGCCCAAAAGAATTTATAACGAATACCATGAACTTCGATCACCAAGAATTCAATCAGAGTCTTTCTAAATTTGCGAACGTCTTTGAATAAAAGTAACCTCCAAGATACAATTAGTTGTATATTTTCTCTTATAAATTAATTGAATAGGTGCGTGTACGAGATTTTCTCGAGTGCTTAATAAAGTGAAGTGAATTATGCAATGTACACTGAGAACCCGATTTTTTAGTTTTAAAGAAAATTTCTTCACCCTCATTCTGATGAATCTTGTTTTCAACACGGAGAGAAAAAATTTGCTGACGCAACAAATCGAGGTATTATATATAGAATAGCAAAATTTTTTGCTGACCTAGCTAAAAATTTGCTATAACAGCAATCGTGTTAGCTACGACAGCAATTTTTTAGCTGTGGCAGCAAAAAATGTTTGCTCCGCCAGCAAATTTTCAGTATTATATACAGAATAGCGAACCAATTTTGCTGGGATGGCAAACATTTTTTGCTGTCACAGCTAAAAATTCGCTGTCGCAGCTAACAAGATTGCTGGAACAGCAAATAGTTTGCTGTCACAGCAAAAAATTTGCTGCTCTGGTATTCCTTTTTCTCCGTGAATGGAAAAGATAGTTCATTCCAATGAGAAAATTTTCCATTGGATTGAAATGATATTCTTCAAATTCAAGAAGGAATATATTCCTGTCTGAATTTGAAAATTTTTTGTTTCAATCTGATGAAGAATTTTTCCATTGAAAACAATATTGATTAGAATGAGGGCGAAGAAAATTTTCCTTCAATCTAAAAAATTGGGGTTTCAGTGTAATAATGAGTTAGTAATTCATTTTGGTGCAAGAAACATCCCACACAGCACACAGATTTCAGAAATAATTCCTAATGAATTCCTCTTATTCCACAAAGAATCCTCTATGAATACTCCTTTAGGAATAAAGTACTGGGAGAATCCTTTGCCTCGTCCAAAAGAGTTCTTCAATAATAAAAACGAAAAGAAAAATTACTCATGATGGATCCGAAAAGATTGCATAAAGAGATCATATAAGGATTTCATACGGTACGCGCTTGAAACTTGAATGAAATGAATATTTTCACATTTATTAAACACAAGATTCTTCTTATTCATTGATTCATGAAGTATTTACAATTTATGAAATATTTATTGTAATATACAAAATGAACTATTAACGAGTGCCTTAGAACCCTTTTCACAGGGGACTCAAGAAGAGCTCTTTTGGATTGAAAGAGGAATACTCCCAGGCATTCATCTTTCACTGAAATAACAGCCCTTCTTTTAAAGTACTTTATGAAGTCATTGAGGACTCTCCATGAACTTGGCTCATCATTCATATGAAATGCTTTCTGGCTTCTTTTGGAATTTATTGTACCCTTCATGAGTTATTTGTGGATTCATCGAATTGAATTCATGAGGAATTTTTTTACAGGAGTTCTTTTGAAGATGTTTGGGACTGTGGTGCTGTGTGGGATATAAGGTGTGAGAATAAATGACATATCATATGGTTTTACCCTAGTCGCACAAAACGTGCGTCAAACATTCTGAGAATGTTTGCAGGACATTTAAATATTCTAAGAACGTTCGGAGAATATTTGACGCACATTGGTGTTACTTGGATAAGGTTAAAGTTTTGTATACAACAAAGTGATGTAACTTCAAAGAAGAGAAGTGTGTGAAAATTCATGAATTGTTCGTGAATGATGAAGTAAATTCTTTATAAACTCAAAATATGTGAACATCGACTGTAAAAATGCATTCATACAAACTAGGGGTGCACACGAGACTCGCGTCAAGAACTTGGAAAATGATCTATATTCATCATTCTACTGTTTATAAGACATGGTTTACTAAACTCAATTGAAGCTTCGCATCAGACGGAGCAAATTCGTGACAGGTTTTGATCCTTCAAATGAAAATGATCAAGATCTATATCGAGATCTGCATTGAGCGTTGCACCGAGACGAGACGACGATACCGGAAGCAATCTTGGTTGATCTTGTTTATGAAATCGGAATGATCGATTATTCCGTTTCATTAGATACGAAGTCGGAATTCTGTGCGGTGGATACCTCATTGGAACACGTTTAAATTAAGATGATCGATTCTTTTTCAGTCTCGACGAGAATATCGTGTGCACCCCTAATACAAACGATCTTTCATGTATGGAAGAACAACTAATCGATTGTATCGAGTGTGGAAAATCCCTTACAGAAAACGATGGAAAAAACTCTGTGATCTCTATCTTTTTCGATAGGAAATTTGTAAAAAAACGTTATATTTAATTACAAAGGTTCATCGAATTATGAGAAAATCCAAAATGCCTGTTTTGTGGTGTGATTTATTTATACCTGATGAATTCAGGGTAGATTACGTGTTCTTTCTGAACTTCTGTATGTTTTCATTTCCACTGACACACGGAGAAAAAGGAATAGTGATAATCACTAAGCGAATAAAAAAATATGGAGAGATCAAACTGTGCAATCAAAATAACTAAACGACTCAATCGAAATTACGATACGCTTAGTTGAACCAACGATGCGTTCAGTTAGAATAACGATGCGATTAATTATGGTGACTAAATGTATGGTCCGTCCATATTTCACTATACCAGTTTTTTCCGTGCATAACGTGCATACTTTTAGAATTATTTTTGGATTCAAATAAATGATTGTGCGTATTCTTAAAGAATTCTCCCAAAAAGCGTGGCATTCAAATGGTATTCTCTGAGAAATTTTTGAGAACTAGTTGCCTAAGTAACACAAGAAGTTAAAAATACTAAAAACCTGTTTGGAAAATCCTATGAACATCCATCCAATACAGCACAAAAGTCCCCGCAAAGAGCTCCCGTGATGACAGTAAACATGAATTCATTATGAATAGTGTGAATTCAAAATGAACTCATAAAGAAAGAATTCATAAAGAACTATTCAGGCATTCAACATGTATGCATTTTGAATTCATTGAGTTCATATTGAATTCATTTATACTGTCATAACGGGGACTGTTCAAGAAGTTCTTCAAGAAGTTTTTGTGAATTCAAAATAATCATTTGTGCTGTCTGGGATAGAACCTCCAGTTGAGACTGTTTCGAATGATTATATGCTATGCACCTTCATAGCATATCTTTTACGGATTTGTCCAAAATAGTCTCATTTGCATGTCTCATTTTCTTCATGTTCACAAAATATTCATAGCACATTTAAAAAGTTCTTGTGCTACTTGAGTGTGCTGTCTTGAGGTATATGAGATTTTAACATACATTTTACTTATACATACATTCCTTTCGCTGAAATATCGTAGCTCAAAAATAGAAAAATTTTTTTTATAAACGTTTCTCAAGTCCCAATGCTGATGTAACATGATCTATTGAAACAAAGTTTTTACTTAATTTGTCACAAGAATCTTTTCTAACCATATCATTCAACATTCCATTGAGAATTCAAGCAGCCAAAATGTTTAACTGAAAGCCGCTGGATCGGTTTTTGATATGAAAAATATTCGAACACCGTTTAATCAAAAGCCTCAGTGGATAAGACCGACAAAAGACATCGGTTCGATTCCCACTATGGGATTCAATTTTTCCATCTGGGGTTTTCAAATCTCATACGCTGTTCTTGTTTCAGTTCTCACTTCAAATACTTTTTTTATCCTCTGCATTCGAGCTTTGTATACTTTTCTTTACCGTTTCTGTTACGCTCCAGCATGCGCTTCCATTTGCACCAGAGTTTGAAAGTTTTTCAAAAGAAGTGAAGGCATTTTTTGATGTCCAAGTATCTTTTATGCATAGACTTCTGACAGTCAGTTATCACATATTATTTCATAAATTACCAGTGGAACAATGATTGTACAAGTACTATTATACTATTTTACAAATAAAGATTTGCAGTCAAAAACGGTTCAATCAAAGTTTGTGTAAAAAATCGAGATACAAAATTCTCGAATTGGTAGATTTTCAGTGTGACAGTGAATGTTTTTGTTCTGGTTCAACAAATTTTTTCGCGTTAACCCTAGCATATATGTACCATGGGGCCTACACCGGCCCAGCATGGGCCCCATCCTGCTAATATGGGCACAAGACTTGACCGGAGTTCCTACACGCTAGGGAATATTTAATACAAATTATGAATGAACCGTTTGAGGCATACAAGTCTGTCAAAAATATAACAGATTTTCCACTGGGTGTGGTTTCGCTTACACTGGTAGGATTTTTTATGAACCCTCTTAGGATTCTTAATAGGCTCCTTTAGATTTCTTTGCGAACTGTTTTGGGATTCTTTCGGACGAAAAAAGATTTCTCTCTGGAATTCATTCTGAACTGACATCTTGGAGAGCCTTTAAGAATTCTTCTGGGATTCTCAGAGAATTCTTCCTGAACTCTTTTTACTGTGTGGGTAGAAACCCACACAGTAAAAAGACATATTTAAAGAAGAAATATTTAAACAAAGACTTGATTGGGACTAGGGAAATAAAGAATAGAGTTGTTCATCTGCCTCCTCATTTTGGATTCATGGAATTCTTATTGAATTGATTTTTTATTGATCTTATTGATCGCGTAACGGGGAATATTCAAAAAGTCCTTGGGGGATCTTTATAAATCCAAATCTATTATTTGTTCTGGCTTGGAACGTATTTATTATCGGTTCAAGTAAGATATCAACACATTGCATTGACAAATATTTTCTCCTCTTTTGCTGGCTACTTGTTTGGATTCTTGGTTGGTGGAACAGGTGGATACCTTATTTACGAAATTTTCTGTTTTACGCTGATTTCACACATTATTCTTTCAGTAAACACATGCACGGAGCCATTCAAATTTTACAACTGCCGGGATGTAGTATTCCTACATCCTTAAGCCGATACAAACACTTTATTTGGACCTCTCTCTCTTGTCCATTGTACTATTCAACGGAAATATATGATTGGTCCATTTCGTTGAAACTCAAGAACCCGTCATGAGACTTCACACGGAAAGAAATCTTCAACCGTCTCAGCAGGAAGCTAATTTTTCAGCATCATCAGCCAAACTTTTGCTGATAAAGCTGAAAATTTTTCTGCATCACCAAAAATTTAGCTATAATAGCTGAAAAAATGGATTTCCTTCCCACAGCTAAGTAATTTTTTCATTGTAACGCATTTTCAAGGTACTTTGTATGCCACAATTTTCCATTAAATCCATCTGCAGTCATTTGAATTGAATATAAATCGAATTCACAACTTTGTTACCTTCAAACTTGATTTTGATCTCATGAAATCATAGTTTTAGACTTTCAATTTTCAAGATTATACTTGTTCATAAGTCATTTCATGCAGCAAATGAAATCGAGAGGTACTATTGTTTTCCTTTCGGTAATTTATCGGATATCTTTCCGTTGAACCACAATATTGCATCGTAATGAAGAATTATTGCATTGATTTCAAAAGTGAATAAATTTCGAATAGTGCCAATTTTCTCTTGTAGAGTAAAAATAAGTTGCTGACAGTTATGACGATTCATTACTAAGAAAATGCGTTTTCTTGGATCAAGAAAGTGTTTGCTTATGAATTTTATTGAGAAATAATACGTCACCAGCCAAGAACGTATTTTGTTACCAATTTCTAATTATGAAAAGTTGTGGAAATTTGATTAATTTATGTTTAAATATTAGATCCCAATCTAACGATTCTTCATTCAAAAGATTTCGTATTCATGCAATGAAAATTTGAATGACTTCATGGAAGTTACATGGAAGTCATCAACCAGTACATTGGGCTGAAAATTCCAGTATATTTGCTGAAATATCCCAGCGAATTCACTGAAATTTCCCTGTGAAAATTGGAATTCCACGGTATCAAATACGTAAAATTTCAATACACGTATTGGGAAAATTAATTTACTGGAATTTTTCAGTTCCAAAACGCAGTAAATTTACAGTTTTTTCACAGTGCATGTCATTCCTAGACACCACGACAGTCTCTGATGTATTCATAAAGTATGCTTCTTGAAGTCTTATAGTTTCTAAAGGTATTTATTATGAACTCATCATGAATTGTTTATTCTAGCGTACTCTACGTTACATTCAGTAGGTGTTCATTCACATTGTAAACATTTCATTTATGAAATTCACTGCACTTAATAATATCATTGACGTTCGACAAAGAAAACTGAGTAAAATGTTGAAACATTTGGCTCTTCATCTGATCTTCTGTATTAGAATATTTTTATAATCATAATATTCAACCGCAGCGAGGAACTTGCTTATCGAATGAGCTAGAATACTTTTGCTAAAGCTCTCACGAAGATTCTGAAATTTGATATTACAGATTGTGAGTCTCTCGTCAAACTAATCAACTTATTTGAATATTTCACGTAGTTAATGTTGTTAAACAAAATGCTTAAATCAAATCCGATTACGAGGGTTGGTCCATGTACCAATAAAAATTTTGGCTTTAGCAGCAAGCAATGTCCCACTCAATCATCACTCATACCCAATAAGAACAGCTTGTCAAAATCACATCAAATTGTCTTCAAAATTATGTTATTTTGACGCAATTTTGACTAAAAGTTGGTCAAAGTGACGTCAATTTGACGGTATTTTGACTGAGATGTTCTCATAGGGTACAAACCACTCCATTTCGGCTCTCAAAAATGGCTTTCCTCAACCCTTAGTTGCCACACTGGGGTTAGACTGACCCCAACATGATTCAATCTTGAATTACCATCAAGAAACTCGATAATTCGAACTCTTCGCGCAATCTGGTGCCACTTTGGAGTTTCTTCACCTCATTCCACCCTAGCGTGACATGATTGTTAATATTTAATATAATTTTTTTTCATGATACAGTGATAATGTCATTTAAAAGCGAAAATATACCAAATGATCCATGAAAACCAGCGATGCATGTGTGCTGCAGAAATCATTTTTTCACAAATTCGAAATTTTTCTTTAGAGAAATTATTTGATCGAAAATGGGGATAGTTTCAGTACTTTCTAAAATTTTTTTCAAGAAATATGTACGCATAGCGTGATTTTGGTGTACGTTTACATTTGGGGTCATAATCGAACCCAGTGTGGCAGGTAAGGGTTAACGTTTCTTAACTCAACGTTTCTTTTTTTTCATCTTTCTATAGCAATAATTTGGGAAATAATTCCGAATCCAGGTAAAATTAGCAAGAAAATCTTATTTCTACAAATCTCGATTCTTCACTGCTGTAAAAAAATCTTATCCATACTACAGTCGATTGATAAATCGTGTTAAAATTTGTGTTAAAAAAACGACAGTTGTACCAGTCACCTCTATTTATTATCGGTAAATTAAAATATCAACAAAACATACAGTGAACATAGAATCGCAGCGAATTAGCTTCATAAATCGTTTTATAAATCATAAAAATTTCATTCCCGCTAATTATCATGTTGACGATAGATGCATCCTGGGAAGTTAATTGGGTAATTTATATCCCGCGATGGGTCGTCGGGATTCCATGATTTCTTTTAAAGGAACCTATTCCAACGCCAAGTTGGATTTACAATCGTAAATGTGAAAGCTATGTCCATCTTTTGTACTATTAGTTTCAATTTGACAGTGGAACACATACACACTTCGCTAACCCCGAGATAGTTTGACAGCACAGGTGGTGGAAGAGACACGAATCGCTTTACGCAGGAATTTGTCTGTGTTCCGGAAACTTGGCTATGAAAATCGTTGAGTTGTTTGCCGGATGACGTGTGCGTCGCCCACGATTTTTGGATGAGTATCAAATCCTCCATTTCTGTCTAAAAACTGCAATATAAGTGAAAAATAAGAAAACCAAGTATCAGAAGGACGAACTTACCCACGTTTATTTATTTATGAATTTACTCGAGAATCGAGAAGAGTATACCACGAAAAATTATTGATCCGCATAGTTGATTGATAGTAACAACTGAGTGTTAAGTTTATCCACAAGCGGATGATTGGATTCTCTAAATATCTTGGAGTGATAATCTACTCTTCGAGTTACTTCGTTATCACGGAGAAAAAAGAATTTTGATGTGACAGTGAAATATAATTTTGCTGGGTCCCTTCTTCTGGGACGGCAAATTTTTCATTTGTTATAACAATAATCTTTTCAGCTACGATAGCGAATTTTTGACTGTGGGAGCTCCCCCAGCAAATTTTTGTATCAAATCTAACAAAATTTGTTTGCCGAAGGAGTCAAATTTCGCTGTCACAGCGAACTTTTTGTCTCCGTGTGGAGTGAAGAATACGGATTTTTTACTTTTCAGCAGTAGATTTTCATTCTAAGAAATTTAGAGAGTACAGGAGTGGTACACTATTTCTCTTTCTGCATCCCCAGTAAAAATGATTCCCATACGGTCCATATATAAACCGTATTTGATTCATATATGAACTTTGTCAAAATCATATCCAACTCACATATAAAATTCATATATGATCATCCGATCCATATAAGAACCAAACGAGACCGATATAAGCACGGAGAGACAAAAGATCATGGAATGATCACCAGAAAAGATAGTAAACTGGTGACAACTACGTGACTGGGTACAATTTCTGTACACAGTGGCTAACAGAGACGAGTAATGGTTCCCATTTTGGTATACTAAAATACAATATAGTATACCAAAATAGGAATCATTACTTGTCTCTGCCCAGGTAGAAATTTCCCCGATTGAAAAGTGGCCCTATCCGGCCCTAGTTCTTCCTAACCGGGGCCTGAACTAACGACTGCGTACAGAAATTCGTAGTTGTCACTAGTTTAATATCTTTTCTAGTGGTCATTCCATGATCCTTTTTCTCCGTGCAGGCTAAAAAAACATCATATTTGGGATATGGAGGGCCATACATGGCCCATATGTGAATTATATAGGGGTCATATATGAATCTCTGGAATGATATATGAGGTATGTTTGGTCATATATTCCACATATATGATACATTTTTACTCGGAATGCGAATATTGATTTGCATGTTACAAGTTATTTAGAAAATTATTGTTGTTGCCATCAGATATTTTCCTTGGACATCTGTAAAGCTTATCGGTATTATTATCTTTTCTAATTCAAGTTTGTTTTCCCGAACCATGTTGTGAACAGTTTTGCCTTCACACGCCTCAGGTATATTCGGAATTTCGTTTCCGTGTTCAAAGTATGAGACAAATCTATTCAAATTTTGGTGTTTGTAACACAAAAATCATATAATACGTGGAAAGAATAAATGTATATAAGTATGTACCGGTTGAAGATAACTTACAGACCTGTTGTTTATCCTGTAAACGAGTGACTTGCCGTCTAGCGCTGAACAGAACTTGAAACCGGAAGCACCGCTTTCTGCCTTGCTAGTCACGAATAATGAGACCGAGACCCAAAAGATACTCCAACGCGAACATGAATGTCGAAGTATTTCATCCTCATGAACGTATATTCCAAATGGGTCTTTCATCTGTGAAAATAATTCATCTGTAGATTTCTTTTTAGAAATGAAGTTGTAATAAGTATTCAAAATATAAGAGTACAATCACAAAAGAATCTATACTCCCAAATATTCCGTGTTGGCAAAAAATTTCTCTAAAGATCTCTGTCTATTTGCGAAAAGAATGAAATGATTGTGGATGTATGGTGAGTCAGATGACGGAGCATCATCATTATCCTTGCAACAATTTCAATTTTCTGGTGGAAAAGCAGCTGCTACAGGTATTTTTCACTTTCCCTTTCCTGGATTCGAAAGGGTGAAAATTTCACTACAACGGAACAATATGCTGTATTTCTAGCTACGTTCAGAGTGAGAGTTTGACAATATTTTTCAAATAATGGAAAATGAGCCTGCTTTTTCGTTGGAGTGAGATTTCTCCTTTTTCAGGGTAGAGAGTGAATCTCACAAAATTTTTACTCCCAAGGAAGAAGTCCTCTAGGAGGAACTCTGGAGTGAATCAGAGCTGGATTAGAGAATAATCTGTAGAAAAATCTGACGAACTCTGACGAACTCTGAGAATCTCCGAAATTTTTAAGAAAAATCGAATAAATTTGGGACATTGTGGACAGAACTTTTTCATCAATTTTCAAAGGTTTTCCATTTGGTTTTTTTTTTCAAAGAAATTAGAAGGTGATTGGGATCTGAAAAATTCTGACGGAACTCTGCTGAATTGTTAACATTTTTCTGACTGTTGAAAAACAAATTGATGAGTTTTCAAAAACTTTTCTGTACACGATGATTGAGTAGAGAATATGAATACATTTATAGGATTGGAAAATTTTTCATTAATTAGAAAAATATCAACAATTTATTAGTTTTATCAAAATTTCTTTTAGAACACAATTCCATTTCAATTTTTCTGAACAGGAAATGAAAAAACCTCGAAAAAAGTCTGCGCAGATTGTAGGTCAGTTCTCCTAATCCTTTTCTCCTAAAAGTATATGGTCCTAAAATGAATAGTCCTAAAATAATGTGAGTCCTAAAACATTGTCTCCTAAAAAAATGATTACTAACATGCAAGTGTTCTAAATTGTTTATTTTGTTCCAGATCATAGCTGCTATCAGTTTACAATTCCAGATTATAACCTACAGATTTTAAGTACGTCACAATATCGGTCTCATATTCATCATATGTCGAAACTATATTAAAAATTCTCTCAGCAGCCCTCTTCTGTTTGGGATTACGAACCTTTCTAATTGTTTGTCCCAAGTCAAATTGTTGTAACATACACTCAGTGTCCGCTTGTTCTTTTATTATTTCTCTGAAAAAAGTGTATATACTTGGATGAGAACGACCTACAACAATTTGGAAGCGATTATGCGATTATGATTATGTAGGTTTTCTTTTGCAATGCCAATATGTTTTTCCTGTACCCTCATTACGTTTATAATAGAGGAATCCATCGATATGAAGTAAGAAACCTCTTCCACTCGCTGAGGCGATAATTTCAGCTATAATGAATACAATAATTTGGAATATTATTATTAAAAGATTGTGAATAATGTTAACCAAAGAATTTAAGTGTGACGTGTAACCAAAAGTTGAATTGTAATCAACAGAAGTGAACTTTGTAACAAGTGAACAGCTCAAAGAAGAAAGACAATCGAGCGAGTCGAGCATCTTTAAGACTTCATGGTTTCAATTCAAATGTTATCGTATTATATAGTTCATGGTTTCAATCCAAATGTTATTGTATTATATTAGGAATTCATGTTTTTTGAAAAATGTAAATTAGGAGAAATGGATGATTAGGAGAAATAGATTAGGAAAAGAAAGTTTAGGACTCGCACTCTATTAGGAATTCATATTTTTTAGGACTTACAGATTAGGAGAAAAGGATTAGGAGAACTGACCTCCTCCCCCGAATTCATTAAATTTTCCATAAAAATTTCAGAGAATCTCAGAATTTGTCACAGACGGAAAAAATTGTGCTAGATATCTCGTTGCAGCAGCTAAAATTCAGCTGATACAGCTGAACATTTTTTTCTGTGCAGTTTTTCAAATGTGTACAGAGAAAACTCGATGTTTTTCAGAAATTCTTGCGTCAATCGCACCGCGATGTTACTCATTAATAGTTCATCAATTATCAATTGCTGGATGACAACATGAACCCAGTAATGGCGGTGAATAATGGGACACGTATGAAATTGACGATTGGCCCAGTAATGGTGCGAAATAATTCCAATATGTAATCAATCAATAGCAATCGATGGCGGATTACTAGGATGACTCTGAAACTACCAACGGATTGGTTTGAACAGTGCTTCTAAGCACGGAAGAAAGAAGCGGGATAAATGTGCCTTGCAGGATGACAACTCGTCGCTTCGAGTCTCAGATGGACATTTCTGCAAAATATATTATCAAATAATGCACATCATTAGAAGAAAGATCCGTTTTCGTCTGATAATGTGAATTATTTGACAACCCATGGAAAAATTTAGCGATTCCACCAATATTGATCCCGGGCAATAGCTTGGGCCAGGCGCGACAGCCAAGCGTAGGAGATTTATATTGGGCCAACGTTGATCGACAATAGAGTTGATGTCGTGCGTGCGTCGGCAGTACAAGGATGGGAAGTGATAAAACAGTGTGGGCCAAGTTTGTACCAGCATTGGTTTTATAGCAAAAGTTTTGTGTTGACCAATCATGGCAGAACCATTGAATCAAGCCTGCGCCAACATTGACGACCTCTCACCACCGTTGCCCCAGGCGTCAAAATTGAGGATCGTTAATTGCTGAAACGATGTTATCATTTCAGTCCTCAGTCAGGCTCTCTCCCAAGGCTTCGCCAATGCTCGTCGGGGCTGGGTCAGGCCTGCACCACTAGTAAATCCTTACATGGGAATATATTTCGTGAAAATTCCCATTTAACGACTCGAAGCAACGCGTTGTCATTCCCCATGGTAAGATCAGAGCAATCACCGATGGAATATCAGGTTTGAATCCAGAAAATCCCGGTCGAAAGATAGAGGTTCAAAACAGACGCCTTGAGATTGGCGAAATCGAATGAGTTGCTGTAGAATTGTTGAACAAATGTTGAAATGAATTAGTATTTTCAATGGGAAAATTTTCTCATCGAATCTAAATTACATTTTTCGAAATAAAGGAAAAATACATGTCTGATTCAATTTGAAAATTCTTTGTTTCGATTTGATGATTCAAGATTGATTAGAATGAGGGCAAAGGAAATTTTCTTTTAGTCAAGAGATGGAGTTGTCGTTGCATTTCTATTTAAACTTGATTTCGTAGGTCGCTTGGGAAAGTTTTTGAAAATTTTTCAATTTTTGTTCAATAGTCAGAAAAATGTTGACAATTAAGCAGAGTTTCGTCAGAATTTTTTCAGATTGCAATTCCGTTTCTATTTGTTTGAGAAAAAGAGTGGAAGAACTTTGAAAACTGATGATAAAGTACTGTCCAAAATGTCCCAAATTTATTAGATTTTTCATGAAAATTTCGCAAGTTCTTAGAGTTTGACAGAATTTTTCAGATATTTGCAAAGACGATACGATGTGTTCCATACACGGAGAAAAAGGAATTCGCTGTGGCAGCGAAATCTACTTTGGCTGGGTTCCTTTTGCCAGAGCAGCAAATTTTTTGCTGTGACAGCAAACTATTTGCTGTTCCAGCAATCTTGTTAGCTGTGGCAGCAAAAAATGTTTGCTACCCCAGCAAAATTTGTTTGCTATTCTGTACATAATACTGAAAATTTGCTGGCGGAGCAAACATTTTTTGCTACCACAGCTAAAAGATTGCTGTCATAGCTAACACGATTGCTGTTATAGCAAATTTTTAGCTAGGTCAGCAAAAAATTTTGCTATTCTATATATAATACCTCGATTTGCTGCGTCAGCAAATTTTTTCTCTCCGTGTATAGATTATTCATGGTATTGCAAAAATTCTTCAACGAAATATTTCCATACGGATGCTTTCTACTCAATTATGAACATCAAATATTTCATCCAGGATTTGATAGAACGGATGACTTTATTCTTAGGCAAGTTTAATGACTTGTGTTAGTTTCCATGAGTACGTTTCAAGTTTTACGCGTGTTTCCAAGTACATTTTTTGTAAGGAACCCACAAATCACAAGAGTTCAGAAAGCATTCTTGGGATCTCATAATGAATTCTGTGAATGCTAATTGCACTCTTTATGAACTCTTCCTGAACTAGGGTGCTGTTTGAAAATCATTTATCAAGTAAATGCCGCTGTTTATTAGCTTGTTCCCTGAGTAAACTCCCTAGAGGCACAATAACCAACGTCGACATCAAATAAAAAAACTCAGTTGTTTGAACTAATATATTGATTATTTGAACAAAAATCTTCCACTAAGGGGAGATTCTCATCAAGCGAACTCTGATGTAAGAGGATTTTCTCGGTCCTTCTTTCGAGTGAAGAACTTATGAGTTTTTTGACACTTATTCAATGAGTCATCAACACTGTAAAAAAAATTTGTTGAATTCCAAACCAAAATGCTTGGAAATTTCCAAACTTGGTTTGGAAAAATAATTTCCGAACCTTTTTTGTAAATTCTCAAAAATCTTCGTGAAATCACAAAATTTTTTGAATGTTTACAAACTTTTGTTTGGTAATTTACAAAAAAAGTTTGTGTAAAAAACTGCCAAACTTCTTTGGCAGTTTAGGAAGTATATTTTTTACAGTGAAGTACATAAAACAAATTCAAATACAAAAACTCGAAAGGTATTTTTTTCATAAACCAGCGGCCACTATAATTCAAAAACTACTGGATGGATCGACTTCATTTTTGTTTGTTTGAAGACATTCAACTTTAGCTTATACCTAAATTCAACCAGATTTCATTTGTTTTTTTATATTTTTTTTGTAATATACTTGGAAGAGTACACGGAGAAAAATGCAGATCAAGAATATGGTAATCTTTGATAGAACAATGGAAGATATTTATTAAGAGAATATTTCTTCAAATTTGAGAATATTTCTTCAATTCGTAATTAGGATGATAAGATAAAGAAGTTGAGATCTATTTAGATCTCATCAGATCTGATAAGATCTTAATAGATCTGCCTAGTTCTTGACAGATCTGGTTAGATCTCGTTGAATCTGTGTAGATCTCGTTAGATCTGAATTGAGAATCACATTTAATCACTGTAAAAACAAGAGTTTGAATTTCACACGTTCTGATGTCCCCTCTTTTCAACGTACATGCAGTCATTGGCTTGCATTTGTTTTAACGCATGTAATAAATGCACAATTATTTGAAGTGCATTGAAAACAGGTACATCAAAATGTGTGAAATTCAAGCTGTTGTTTTTACACAGTGATTTTCGTGAGGAATTGATTGTTCAATTACCAAAAATTTTCTCATATTTTCCCATGTATGAATTCAAATTTGAACATGTGTGTTGACAAATACAAGCTGAAATTGTAGTTTTACAGATCTGGTTAGATCTCAATTGTTTCCCCCAGAAACGAATGAAAAATTAGCAATACTCAAAGAAGGAGTATAAATTCTCCAAAAGTTGAGCACAAAATTTTTAAATTTAACAAAGTGAGTAACAAAATTTCTAAGTTTTATTATTCACTTTATAAAATTACATACACGACTTTTGAAAAGTTGATATTTTTCTCTATTGTTTGTTGAGTATTGACAATCTTCCATCCCTTTTCAAGTAAAATTCAACAGAAATTTGGACCGGTTTATCTGCATTACAAATTTAAGAAATATTCTCAAATTTTTTTTATTAAAGATTACTATATTATGAAAACATTAAAAATCGGTACCAAAAATTCATATGTATGCCATTTCATGGATTTTCGACATAATATTGATATTGTTGATGGTATAAACTTCAACAAATATCGTATATATCTCACGAGAATTTTTGGATCCTTTCCAAAAAGACTTTGAGAGTGGCCGTCGATCAGACATCTTTTTTTTCTCAACCCTTCAAGCGCAAATTCGCACCAACCATTTTTATACTTTCCATTTTTTGTCAAGAAATTGATTTTATTCTCGTGTGTTTTTTTCACTGATCGAATGAAATATTTGTGAATTTTCTTCCATGCCACGTTAATTTGCACACTTTTTCCTTCGGATTAAAAAACAAGAAAGGTCGAATTAGTCGAACAGGAACCGAGTTATTAATCGGTAAAATTGCGTGATGCGAATCTGCACCTGTGTGTACTCCGAAGGTGTGAAAGGATGTGTGTACTTGAGAGCTTAAGATCATGTTACAGCATGTGTAAAAAATCTTGGTGACACAATTTTTTATCAAACAAAAAGTTCTGTATGTAATTTGAGAGACTAATTCAATAAGTGTAAAAAGAACTCATGTTCCACACCACCTTATTTCGAGTCGCTTGATAAAAAACTCTCCTCAAAAAATGTAATTAATATTTCATTGAGACTACTTAATTTTTTATTCGATGTTTGTATTGCACTAAATTTTTGTTGATGACAATTGGACAGTTTTCTGCGTTTTTCTTGTTATACTGAGACATGTTGAAGTTAGTATGACGGAGAAAAAGGAACAGTTGCAGCAACTACTTAAATAGTCGATTTTCGACCATCTACTCACGTAGTTGCTACAACTACTTTGTAGTTAGGACAAGTATCACGTTAGCTGCTTCAACTAACTCGATAGTTGCACTAATTAACGTAAATACCTGGCAACTTACGGAGTATTTTAGTTAGTTGAAGCAGCTAACGTGATACTTGTCCTGACTACTAAGTAGTTGTAGCAAGTATTTGACGAGGAGATCAACTATTTTCCATTTTCTCCGTGTATGCTTCCTAATTATTTTTTTTACAAACGCAAGGATGAAGGATGAATTTTTATGAATCTTTTTCAATAAGGAAAGTCTTTCCTCAAGTTAACAATAAGTTTGAAGAACTTTATACAGCTGACAAACGAAAAAGTCTGAAAATTCTTTTTTTCATCCCCTGGTTAAAAGAATCCATTGGATCTGGCAAATGACATTCAATGAGATTTGGTCAGAACATTGTCCAAGTTTCATCGTAATTTAGTGAGATTTGCCCAGATTCAACGAGATTCACATGAAAGTTCTGACCAAATCTCATTGAAAAATCACCGGTGAGATTTGGTCAGAACATTGTCCACGTTTAATTGTAATTTAATGAGAATTGGTCAGAATATCTTTAAACATTTCCAATGCAAAGCGAGAGACAAACCCCTATTTTTTTCTTCTTGAATTCATATTTTGGGACTGAGATGGTTAATTTCTCTACGCCTATTATTGCATAATTATCAGTTGACAAAGAATATAAGTATCTAACACATTTCAACTCCATTCACAAGCATTATTGCGAAAAATTCGTTTACCTGCATACGGTGGGTTTTTTCTTCATTTATCTACACTTAAATATCATTTTATGTAGTTAAAACAGAGCTGAAATGGAAGATATCTCGTGCGTGTACCTATAATGGCTTTGCACACATGTGCACAGTATACAAAGTTAAAGGTTTCCAAGAAGGTGTTGGTATATTCGTGAGTGATAGGCGACGATAAGCCGAGGTTGGTTGAAAAATTGGTGATGAGGGTGGGCGAGCAAGCATTTATGGGGGAAAGATACCGGAAGTTCGCTTCACGGCGACTAACGGAAATGAATATATTACATATTTGTTACCTTTATAAGTACAACGCTAAAAAAGACTTTACTGGCATTGAAAATAACCATTGACGGATTTCCTGATCATAATGATATCCTCTAGATTATATCACGAAGAATAAATTTTTATGGTATTCGATACAATTTATTTAAAATGTCATGTTTCGTTCTTCTTCCGTTTGAAAATTCTCCCGAAAATTGAATATGATAGTACGTTTATCTTTCTATACATACGTGTTTTCTTCATTATAAAATGATCTCCAACAATTTTCATACTTGTTTCACCACTGTAAGAACTGGTTTCATAATTGCATTTAATTATCACCATTTCTCTGTAACAATCATTCAAGTATTCTTATTTATTCTTCAATGTTTTTTTAATGTTGTTTTTACTTAGTGTAATAGAAAAGTGCTTGGTTCCTGCATTCCACGAAACCTTTGTTCTTCTGTGGTCTTTTTTTTCAATCCACGCCTATTCGGAGAAAAAAACTATTAATGTCGGTTATTCGTTGTTTCGTTCTCACCTTTTGCGCCAAAACAAAAAAAAATATCATATAAAAGTTATAAATCTGAGGCCAAAAATATTCAGAATATTTTCAAGTTTTTGTTCCATTCGCAAAAAGTATATATATTCGATATATTCATGTTTAGCCTGGAATTGTGGGAGGGAATGCATGGACTTTGCACCACGATCGCGATCTCGTTCACGCTTCTATACTTGACAATGAATTTAACGAAAGAAATACAGGAAGAATAAACATTCGATATTGATCAGGATTCGCGTGTATTAAGGGGATACCGACGACTCCTGACGATGCAACCTATACAACATCAAAATAGCGTTCTATACACACCATCTGTATTGATTGAAAAAGATTTGTACAGAGCGATATTTTTTATTTTGTTGCATCATTTTTTAATAATTTGTCAAAAAAGTTTTTGTAGTGTCCCTTTCTAACCAATGGTTATGGTTGCACCTTCAGGGATCGCTGGTAACGCCTCAAAGAGTATAAATATTTTTTGAATTGAAATTTCCTTACCAAGTCATCAGGAGAGATCTACAAATTCTGCACCAATTTCGATTCTGATGGAATAAATTACACAATGAATACATCCAAACAAACACCGAAGGTCTTGAAGACATCTACAAGATATCTTTGGGAAGACATATCTTTGAAAGATGTCTTTTAGATATCTAAATGACATCACAAAAGAGACATCTTCAAAATATGTCGAATTAAAGAAATATAAGGAATATGTCTTCAAGATATTTCTGAAAGATATCTTTTATATGTCGAATCAGCATAATCTAAAAGATATCTTGGAAGATTTTCTGAATATCTGTTACACATCTCAAGAATTCTCTAAAGAAGAAGGGCAAAAGTCACGCCATGTTCCTTTTTGATACTGTCTCTATATAAGGATATCTAAAACGTATCTTGAGAAAATCAAAAAAATATCTTGAGGGATGCAGAAGATGTCTATAACATGTATTAAAACAATCGAAAACATATCTTGAAACCATCTAAAAGATGTCTTCCATGTATCTAAAACATATCTTTGTCAGTGTGGCTAAAAGATATTTCGTGCAAGACATTTTTGAGATATCTAAAACTTGTTGAAATTTGTCGCATAAGACATCTTTTAGATGTCGAAAAGATATCTTCACGGAAGTCCTTCAAGACATCTCCCATGATTTAAAGACATCTTCTAGATACTAATAGATATCTTTTTGTTTGTTGGGATTCTATAATGGATGCTACGAAATTTGATATCAGAAGAATTGTTAACAACCAAGAAAGTTCGCTTTGTCGTACAACTAACGAAGCTCACTCTCTAAAATTTTTAGAGTGAGATTTCACTCTTCAGCCAGCCAAAAATGAGCCTATCGAAATTTTTCCACTCTTTTAGAGTGATATTCTAAGGTTTGAGGTTAGAAACTCACAGCCACTCAAATTCTAGACCCAATTTTTCACTCCAAAAGAGTGAGGGTTCACTCGAAACGAGTGAAAATCTCACTCGAAGCAGACTGGCTCACTTCTGAGACTCAGTGAAGTGAAACACGTGATTTTTCACTCTTTCAGATCTAGAGAGCATGATGTTGAAGTTCGAATCGTTTATTGAAACGAATTAGTAATCAAATAACGGACTACTCAGCTGGTGAAGACCCAAAATCTTGCAGTACATTCTTCGATCGATGTTTTCAGTTGCAAAAAATTACAAAGAATTGATTCGAAAAGATAAATAACGATGATTCATCGGATTTTGTGAGTTCGAATTTTCGTTTCGTTTCTATAAACGATTCAAACTTCAAGAACGTCTTGAATCATCTTGATCATGGCTTAATGAATCGTTATTCGGGTTGACAAGAAATATTCGGTTCAAATGTGCATATCTGAGAATTGGCGATCTTCGAATATTCATTCAAAAATCATTGAACATATAACAAATTCATAATCCAAACAAATAATTATTCCACTCTTATGTGAAATAGATCGTTCACGATGAAAATGAGATATAAATTTCCCACCTTTTTTCGAAATAAAACGACGTTTCGAATCATCAACATACATTGAGCGTAGTCAGATCTTCTTGAAAATCGAAATATTTGATTCCTTCGATAAATTTTATGAAATTAACGAGCGATTCATCATCACACGCGAGTGAAACGAACACCTGGAACATCACTAAGACGCAAGCGAAATTAACGCTGTTTAGAATACAAGTGAGTTAATTAATCTTCGATCTTGCACAAAAAGTGTAATTCAATTGATTCCCTGTCTAACACGTAATACTTTGAAATAATTGACGGACTTGGAAGTGTTACCCAATTGAAAATAATAGAATAACTCCAATCAAATGAATAACCCGCGAACGTTCAACCTTCAGCTATTCGAGAACAGTTATTAGACTTTTTTCAAATCATTACATTCATGATTCACGAGAATTATGGATAACGAATTCACAAGACATCATTAGATTTCTATATAATCTTTTATGTCGTGTTTGTTTCATATGCTAATTACCGTTTGTTTCTTCCATTGTCAACCAGAGGCCAACAATTGTGTGATTTATCCTAGATTCCTGAGTTCATACCTTTTATAATACAAGCGCGTTCTTAATTTGACCGGGAGTTTACTGCTTTACAACATAAAATGTTTTTTCATGTTCATATTCAAGCGTAAATGAATCATTCTGTACAGAGAGCTTTACCGAAAGCTGATCAGAACTGGATCGGAAATTAAGTATGTCTGATCAGGCCTTCACAGTTTCCCGGATGAAATTCTTAATCAGCGATCGTATTCAAGGACTTTCTTATATGAAAATTCGTTAGTGGCGCAAGGTTGACTCCGTCCCGATGAATATTGGCAAAGCCCTTCAGAGAAAGCTTAACTAAGGCCCAGAATGATAACATCCCCAATCAGAAAAAACCGAAGTATGCCAATGTTGACAACAGGCGGAGTACTTGAAAAAGTTACCTTATACGAATTTATACAGTACTTCTTGAATCAACTGGCCAATACTGAAATACCAATGTTCCGACGCTGGTATCCCCTAAATGGAAAATAATTATTTTCAAAGAATTCAGTACAGTGTTCTATCAACAGTGAACTATCCAATTATTGACAAGACTGAAAAAAACCCACCGTGAAGAACAAATGGACCAATATTGTTCCACGATTGTCCCGTTGTTTCCAATCGATAGTCAGTCATGGTACATTTGTTCATACCTTTGCGATGGCCATTGCACTTGGTACAAGCTTGGTACAAGCGTGAAAAACAAGCATTCATTAAGAACAATTGTGCCGATGTTGTTCACATGAGTGGCACAATGTTTTTAATTAGTGACCGAATTCTGAGTTCACAATGGCTAAAGATTTAAGCATAACGATCGGGCCAAGCCTGTCTCAATCTTTTCCCCGTGTTCAACCTCGTATTCTAGTTCCATACACTAAAATAGATACAGTTGATCGGAATAAGAATGAAACTTGATTCAATGATAATAGGTGATTTTTAAATGTGATCATTAGGGTGGCGCAGAAAAAGAATCTGATTCATACTGATTGACCAGATAAGAGGTTTAAATCGGATCTTTTAAGCAAGGAATCGATCGTCGGCTATCTAGCATGACTGTAAATCGGCTGATTACCAGTTGAGTCCGTTTTCAGTAAACGGTGTTCTGCAATATCTTTTAGACAGATTTTAGATGAGTTTCAGACAAATTCTTGTTTCAAATTCGTCCACAAATTATCGTTAACATGCTTTACTTCTAAAAATTGTCCTCGAGACGTCTTTTAGGCGCAACACATGTTCAAGACAGGGCATATTTGAAGAGGCAGTTGTAACCAAAAAATTCGTTCTACAAGAAAACGATTAGTTCTAAAACGTGAACAGGATCCATGTATGCTGTAAAATAATGATTTTACTGATCGTTTTTACCTTTTGGAACTAATCGTTTCCTTGTAAAACTAAATTGTTAGTTACAACTGCTCTCTTAGATTATGCCCTGGTTCAAGATATCTTTTAGATGCGTTTTGTACAAGAATTGGTCTGAAGCTCATCTAAGAGTGTTGTGCAAAACGCCTAAAACCTGTCTGAAAAATATTGCAAGATACAAAATATTTATTAACCCGCTGGGCTACCTTGTTCACTTGTACTTGGCCACCAAACTGCCTACTATTTTCATGTAATATACTCTCCAAATTTGAAACATTGAACTCTCACTGATTGCAGTGAAAAGTCGACCACTGCGAATCAGTGAATATTAACTGATCTTTGCAGTGAAATCTCACTGATTAGCACGGCAAAAAAATAATGTGGTTGATATTTGGATAGCTAACAATTGGCTATGGTCACTGTCGGACTGGCCCGCCCGGCTCCCCGGCGATCGCCGGGGGCGCTTTAATATTTGGGGGCCCATTCAGTTTTCAGTTTTCTTTTTTTTAGGAATTATGATGAAATCTTGATTTCTCCAAAAGTATGCCTTGTCTAGGGGGCCCGAAATAATTCCCAGCCGGGGGCCTTGATACAAGCCAGTCCGACACTGGCTATGGTAGCGGTTTTTTAGCTGGGGCAATAAAAGTGAACGCTACAGTAGCTAAAATTTAGCTACTGCTGCAATATTTTTGGCTATCCAAAGATCAAATACATGAATGAGCTACCACTGCTAATCCCTAGCTATCATAGCGAATCATGTTTTTAATCGAAAACACTTCCAACTGCATAACTACCCGTGTGGAAATTTTTTCGGGCTCAGACCTGGGCCCCTACTTAAAATGTGGCCCTGGTTAGAACACCTGGATTGGCCCCAACTTGGGGTGTTACGCTTTTTAATCTAGGCCGCGGAATGGTTCCCAAACTTGGCTCACATCGAGAATTCAACTCGGGCTAACTTAGGGAGTTGATTTTAGCCCATATGGATTTTCAAATTTCATCCTGCGCTGGGCCCAAGGATATTTGGATGATATTCCTCAAATAAAAGACAAATGAATTTGCTCCAGCAAAATGTTCTTTGAGGGTTAGCTTTTGATAGATTTATGCTTTATGTAAACCCGGGGAAAAACGTTTTGATCTGACCAGATCTGAACAACTGCAATTTTAGCTTGCATTTGTCAACACACATGTTCAAATTTGAATTCATACATGGGAAAGTATTAGAAAATTGTTAGTGATTTAACGATCAATTGCCCATCAAGGATCAATGTGATTTTCAATTCAGATCTAACTAGATCTGTCAAGATCTAGTCAAATCTACTGATATCTGAATAGACCTGAATCTGATCTTGTGAGCCAAAATTTGGATCTGATCAGATCTAAATAGATCTAAACTTTTTCCCCTGGAAATTACCATCAAATCAAAAACAAATTAAAACTCCCATCCGCTCTTGTATGTAAATTTTCAGAAAGGTAATGAAAATATTTTTTCCAGTCAGCCAAAGACGTATCAAAGTTTTTGAATCTAAATTTCGAGCTCATATGTTGTTTGAAATTCGTTTCAATTGTTATAACCTGGAAACTAAGAGCACTGGAAGAATAACTTTTCAAAACATAGAAATCAAGATACGTTTTAATTCATTCAGTTTCTGAGATTTCCCTAGTAGAAATAAGAGACAATGCAATTTTGACCTAACAACATTGAGCATGCCCCGAATGTACGTCAGCTTTGATTTTCACTTAAGAAGATACGAGAATTACACGGAAAGACCGGGTCTATTAATATTTAGAAGGAATTTATCAACGTTTAGAAAAATGACTGTTAATTTAGGGAAAAAGAGGATTGCTGAAAAATATTCGTTGTGAGTCTACCAAAAATTTGTAGTGAAAATATTAACACTTGATACCCATGCAGGTATTGCCAAGACTGAAAAAAACCCAAGCTGGTCCCAAGGTTGGCACATGTGTCAGAAACAAACAATTGGCCGTGAAGAACAATTGGCCCAATATTGTTCCATGATTGTCCCGTTGTTCCCAATGGATAGTCCGTCATGGTACATTTGTTGATATTTTTGAAATGGTCACTACATTTGGTACAAGCTTGGCACAAGTGTAAAAAACGAGCATTCTTTGAGAACAATTGTGCCGATATTGCCCACATGAGTGGCATAATGTCTATAAATATTGACTTGATTTTTAATTCACAATGGCTGAAGACTTGGGGATAACCATTGGACCAGGGCTGGCCCGATCTTCCTGCCATAATTAATCCCACACACTATGGTTTAGTGCGAGCGTAATTCAACAATAGAATCAAAATTGATTGAGATATCAAAGAACGCAAAGTTTCCAATGATCATACAAGCTTGCCCCAACCTTGTCACATTTTTTCTATCGTTTCAAGATAATTCATGTACGGTATTCGGAGGGAGAGAATCATGAACTGAAATATGAATCAATAACTTTTTTCATTCATATCTGCGATCAAAGAAGCGTTGGTTGATGCTTGGTAAATGAATTGAACCAGGTGTGACAAAACCACTGGCCCAAGCTTGTCCTGATCTTATCATTCCCAAGCCTGGGCCAAATTTGGTGAATTGTTCAAGACAAGTCTCAGGAGGTCTTGTGCCAGGCTTGGTCCATCATTGGGCCATTGGTCCATACACACATGGGTAGTTTCATTGGTATTCTTCATAGTGAAACTAGCAATTCTTAATACATCGACTACAAATTTTCAGTAGACTTACCACGAATATTTTTCAGTGATCCGAAGTATTTGGTGAAAATCCTGTTGACTATTTTGAAACACTCTATAGATAGACAATCCTACCAACGTTGATATGAAGTATTCTGTTGTTGCATGTATATAGGTTAATTACACAAAAAAAAGTATTTTTTGTTTATTATCTCCTTCCAATGTTTAAAGAAAACTGAACGAAAAAAGGACTTTCGATACACAAAATAATGAAATCTGATTTAAACCAGCCTGGATTTTGACCCGGATTCAACAGGTTCTGTTGCGCTCTGGCTGGCAGTTCCACGAGTCTTTAAACTGATGTACAAACCAAACAATGTCAGACAAACCTGTCAGATTTGGGTCAAAATGTTGTCCGGTTCTGTCAGATATTTTGAACAGGGGAAACAATGATAGCTAACCCAAGGCCTCTATAGAGTGTGGCTGAACATATTGAAATTACAATACCTGGGCGAGACCCTGGTGGCCCGCCCAGGGCCTCAATGGGGTGTGACTGGGGAACTCTCCTATTGCATGCCCAAGTTATACCCTTACGGGGTCCGGATATACTTTAAAATGTCCAGGATTGATTTCCACACGGGCAGTCACTATTCATTGACAATCCACTGATTCCAGTCAGTGGTCAACTTTTAACCGCAGAAATAATGAGATTTCACTGATCATCCTTGTAATGAAAAAACGTGCAGGTATATTAGGATAAAAATCACAGAGATTTGTACATTCATCAGTATTCATCACGAATGAATCGAATGAACTTGAAGTACATGGATATATCATTTTATGTGTTGATATCCAAAATTTTGTCGAAAAAAACACCATAAAATCGTTTGATGATTTGATAGGATGTAAGTATTGAAAGGAAGAAGAATATTCGAAAAATAATTGGGAACAATAGGTTTCCCATCACATTCCATACAACAGAAGAATTTTCGAATCGAGTATCAAAGCCTTGTTTCTTCACAACAGAAAAAATAGCAGAAACTACACTCATGACAGGTATCTATTGAAACTTTTCAGTCAACAACTTAATTGTTTCCGTGCATATACATACGTAGGTACACGACAACATCGTTTCACGGCCATTGTCATCACATACTCTTTCATAATCTGTGTGGTAAGCAACAGGTGTGATGCAACAAGTATAAATGCAAGAGCATGCATTTACTTCATCAATGTTCCTGAATCGTGGTACACGATCAGTTAATTTATAAAGAAAATTCTGTTGTCGTTGTCGTTATTATTTCGAAACAGAACAAACAAAAACTGTGTCCTATTAAATACTCATCGTTAGTGCAAAGTCTCACTTTACGTTCTTGTTATAACCAAAATTTGATGCGTGTAACCACGGATGTGTAGAAATCAACGTGCCGTTATAACTACCATAAGAATTCGTATTACTGTTAAGAATATGTTTTGTGTGCAGTTTCGCATTGATTCGTATATAGAAATTGGATTTATATAGTTATAACCCATATGTATTTTTATACAAAAAGCAATTCTTGAATGAAGTGAACAGTAATTTCAAATTCAAAGTGCCTTTTTTTGTAGGAAAGAATTATTAATCGATGAACCCTAGTCCTGGTTTTAAATACCGAATTTTATAACTAGTTACTCAAAATTCTAGTTGAAATTATTTTTCTTGAATAACAAAAAATACAATATTTTCCCTTGAAAATTCTAAAGGAATAATTGAAATGTCATTCGTTCGAATAACAATTTTTTATACAAGTACATTGAACGAAATTACTGCAATAGCAATTCATTTTACGTTTCCATCCGCAGTAAGAAGAAACAAACTTTACGAGAATTCACAAGAATTTATTTATTTCACAACAGGTGGCGAACGCACTTTTACTCTTATTCTTCAACAGTTTCTTTGCACATTTCGCACATTTTCTTTTTTCTTTCAACGCACGAATGCGAGCGAATGTTTCCGGCAGCGATCTTTTTTTCATTTCTGTTTGTTCTTTTCTTGATTTTTTTCCCTTCGTTCAACTTCGTATTTTATTTCACGCTCTTGAATCACTTGATTTCCCTGCGTGCAAATGTGTTTTCTCATTCATAAGAATATTTTAGATAGATTTAATGTTCGCGAGGTGTACGGTTGTGTTTTTCCTCTCATAATATGCTTATGGTATTTCGATTACGTGATATAGATCGAATATCGAATCGAAATATTGATGAAATTCATGATTGTTTGCAGAATAAAGGATACTTGGGTGCAGGCAGGGCGTCTCGTGATGTGAGAGGGAATTGAATAGTGGTTCATGTGGTGAATCATTCGAAAGAAGATTGATTCGATGTTATTTTTTCAAACTGTCTTTGATGTGAGAATTTTTTTCTTTCTTTCTATATATAATAAATCGTTTGTATCGAATTTTATGCCAGCAAAAATCAATGATACGTCATGTCAATCTTTCGCTCGGCGCATTTTTTTCATTGAAACTTAGATAGTTGTAATCTGAGGGAGGTTCTGCTTCAGGAGGCTTCAAAATAGTGGTTTTTTGAGAATTTTTGTGGGTACCGAAAGAATAATTTTATCCAAGGAACTTTTCAGGGTATTTTCATATATTTTTGAAGGGAATAAAAAAATTTTTTCCAGCGTGAAAAGATCATATATGTAAGAGCGCCTCGCAATTCAAGTCTTCTATCGGTGGGAAAGATACAAGTCGTATTTCTTATCTAAAACAGGAAACCCAAACGGCATTTCAATTCTCATACATCATTCTTCTATGTGAAACAAGAAAACCCGGAAGAAATCGTGGAATTCAAAATTTACTCGGGGTTTGAAAAAAAAACAGCTATTTTGGAGGAAGAATAATCACTTAAACTTGGTATAAAAATTGCTAAGACATGATTTTCCATTATCATTATAGGTTCGAATAGAAGAGGATACAAAACTGAAGATAACAAGCTTTGATTCATTTCAATGGAACGTCCAGTTTTTTTGCAATCACTTCCACCAGTTTATAATGATTGTAAAAATGAAAACTGGAGAAAACATACTTTCCCTCGGTATTTCTCATTGGAAAAAAAATTTGTTATCAACTTGAAACATACACGAATATACTCCAAAAAGTTCATTTCATTTAATTATTTTTTCCGTATCTAAAAGAATTCTCCAAAAAACGCTTTTATGAAGCCTCCTAAAGCAGGATCCCCCCTCGTTCTTCATATTAAAGCTGACATTTGCATTCAATTCTTGCATGGACAGAATAAAACGAGTGATCTCGACGTGTGTATTACTTCTAGTCGTTGATTCTAAGTTCAACCTCGACCAACAATCTATCACAACTCTCGATGTTAATCTTAAATCGTCGTGCGCGTACTTACAAAGTGCAATATTGAACAGGCACGATAAAATGAGCCTCAACGTTCAGCATCGGGAACAAACTTGGTTGGTAATATACGTATTCGGTTTCAATTTGAGTGAATTGATTCCCAGAAGTGGTGGTTTCACTGTTCAAGTAATATCAGCGGTTCCTGAAGATGCAACCAGAACCATTCGTTAGAAAAAAACACGATCTGACCAATTTTTGTGACAAATTATTCGAAAATAAAGCAATAACACCAAAATATCGCTCTATACAGACCTTTTTCAACCTATAAAGATGGTCTGTATGGAGTAATATTATGATTGCATTGCTTTATTTTCAAATAATTTTTCAGCAAAGACTTGGCTCAGGCTGCACCTTCAAGGATCGTTGGACATTCCCTTAAGAAAAACCTGTAAATCTGACTTTGAAAATCATCTAAAAATCTCACTATTTCTGCAGTTGAAAGTCGACCACTGAATTGATGGAATCAGTGAAATATCAGTGGATATAGTCACTGGTTATGCAGTTGGAAGTGTTTCTGACTAATTGAATCAGTGAGACTTCACTGCAAAGATCAGTTCATATTCACTGATTGTCTCTTTTAGATGTCTTTTAGATTCCTTAAACTTAGACACCTTGAAGACAGTGAAAACTACTGCATAAGAAATCTTTTAGACGAAGCAAAATTTTTGCTGTATGGGTGAGATTTCACTTTTCCAAATTTAAAAAGTAGGAACAGGGAATGATTTGAATACGATGTAATTTGCTATTGAAATCATACACCCACTCCCTAAATTTGAATCAGTGAATGGTCACTGGATGGGCATTTGAAAATGCTTCTCACTGCGTTGAGAAAAAGGTTTATCTATATAGTTATGGGGAAATAAATATTTAATAAATATTCGGTCCTGAACGAACACCCAATATGAATTTCTGCTCGGTAAGTGATTCGTAATGAAACATTTTTTCCGTTTCATGAGTATATTTTGACGTTTTTAAGCGTTCAAAAAGTCACTACACGATTTAAAAGATTGTTCTGGGCCAAAACCTTTGGAAAAATCGATTTTTTTTCCTTTTTGCATATTTTTATAGTTTAGGCTCTCAAGGGCATGTTTTCAGGAGAATAAAATTGTTGTGAGAAAATGTAAGTAGAACGTACTGTTGTATGACTTACCCTGTAAAAATCCAACTGAATGTCGCTGCATCTTACATGAAAAATTGACTAAAATTCAGTCTTTCCCAGTGTGTCGGCATTTGTTTTCGGCGCTTACTTTCAGATGGAATCTTGCAAGCTGCATCTTGAAATAACCCTATATGTAGAATCAAAGCAAGGTTTACTTTTGACTGTATAGACCGTTTGAAATCGTGCCCGAATCTTCAAACGCGCGTTTCTCAGAACTCCTTTTTTCAAGACGGTTGACACGATATCTCATTTGACACGGAATTTTGTATGAACCTGCTCTATTCATTAATCTACCCTGCTCAAAGAATCTCATTGAACCGATTGATTCTCATTGATTTCGGAACTGAAAAATGATTCAAATTATACCCGTTGAAAATCATTTTTTGATAGGTTTGAATCGATTTTCTGCATCGAAATCAATGAGAATTATTCGGTTCAATGAGATTCTGTGAGCAAAGTATTTCCCCTACCAGATTCATGTCAAAATTTGTTTTTGACTATTTTTAAGAATTCAGAAAACTGAAAAAAACAGGTCAAAAGTTGGATTTTTTTTTTCAAACAGTCGCCATTTTGCCAACAAAAATTGTCTTCTCCTTTTCCGAGGTACGGACGATAACGACATTCTCACCGATTCAGAATCTTCCAGGTTTATTTGTTTCAGGTCACTAGAACCATCGCAATCATGTCAACCAAGGTGCATGCTTTTGTTTTCACCCTCCACTTTGTCCCTCTGTAGGTTTTTTAATTCATGATGTTTTTCGCTGAAAATTTCAGTGTTCATTGTCAGAACACGAATGAATATCTGAGGGAAGAATGAATACTAAAAATGTGGTTCATTTTTTTTAATCGCACTTGAAAGAACACCTAAAATTCGTGCATCTAGACCAGAATACCCCCTTAGACACTGTAAACGTATTAAAATAAAACACTTGAATTCAAAGTGGATGAGACTGTTGACTTTATGTTCTTTCAGTACAGATTTTTTATTAATCGATCACAAAGAATTCTCCCCGATATTCCTTTTTCCTGAATTGATAGTGATTTTTTTCTTTTGTTTTTTGCATCCATCCGACAGTTTTTACAGGGTAGAATATTGAAAAGATTCGCCAGGTCTCGCAAGTCCCTCACAAGGGCCTCATGAGACATTGCGAAACCTAGAAAGAGACTAGAATGATTCTTGCTAGGGGGAGGGGACAAAAGGATGTTAGAAAGCTACAGACTATGAGCCTCAAGCCTCAGCGAGTGTGAAATTGAAACCCATCACCCTAGCAATTGCAAAGTAACCAATTTTTTTGGTTCACTTTCGATTACTTTTTGGTTTGTTGAAAATTTGATCAGAAAATTGTTACCCAGATGGTTTTTACCATATAATGGCCTATTTTTGACCGAAAACTAACGGTTGCTTCAAACAAATCTGCCACCAAGAGGTCACGAAAAAATGTGGTCCGTTTTTGGAATCTTTTTGGTATTTTTGAGATAAAAACCCAGAAAATCACCACAAAATAACCGAAAAATCACCAAATTGAGATTGGTTGAATTTTTGTTGGATTTTTCACCAAAATGCAACCGAAAATTTTGGTCGCTTGTCGGTTCACCCAGATCCGTTAGGGCAAGATCAGATCTAAATAGCCATAATACAATGTGCCAAATTATGACCCACTTATTCGGGACAGGACTAGCCAACTCTGATCAGGCAAGCCAAATTATGGCCTTATTACAGCCAGATCAGGAGACTGCAGCTCCAAGAAGAACACTTGGAAGGTGTTTGCGCACCCTCTTAAAGTTGCAGTGCAACTGTTGCTCCAGTGTTGCTGCACCAGTTTGTGTTTTGTTGTTGGAGGATTGTTTGATCTGGCGTATTATTAGCTTAATGTATCCAAACATCTTCGCAGCATCATGAAAACAACTTTCCAGTTTGTTGCATGTTGCTGCGCATTTGGCAAAGCAACCTCTCAGCAACTTCCCAACAACAGTTGCTCCGTGTTGTGGGGAAGTTGTCGCGAACTTTTCTAATACTTTGCTGTCTGGAGTATAATAAAGCAGTATCCTCAGAATGATTATGATTTCAAAACATCAATAGAATTTCAACCATGAAGTCTGAAAATCAGGAAATTTTAAATCCAAAATATCTTTGGTCATAATTTGATTTCAGAATTGTTATTCACACTTTACTATTGAAATACTGTTGGTGTTCCAAAACTTAAAAAGAGATTATCTCGCTATACCAGGTCGCCATTTTGATTGTTAGTTCGCATGAAAGCCTGGCTCTGAGAAGGTGCGCAAATACGTCTCAAGTTTCCAAGTAGAAACCCCCAAAGATTCCAATTTTCCATGGAATCCAAAAAAATATAGGAAAATTCAAAAAGATTCCTGGAGATCTCTGTGGATCTCCCCGGATAGAAATGCGAATCGGCCCATTCCTGGCCCCATTCAGGCTCTGCACAGTGGGCCAGATCACACTAAAAACTGGCCAAAATCCAAATTTTCGGTAGAATCGTTTGTAACTCAGTGTACAGGGGTTTTTGGGGTCGCTGATTACGAATCTGGAATCAAATTTGGGAAATTCAAGATGGCGGATCCAATGTGGCGGATAAAAATTTCAGAATACCCCGAATTTCCTTGAAACTCTTCACTCGGGGGTTTTTGGGGTCCCTGATCACGAATCTGGAATCAAATTGTGAAAATTCAAAATGGCGTATGCGATATGATGGATAGAAAATTCAGAATTGATCGAATTCCCTTGAAACTCTCCAATCAGGGATTTTCAGGATGGCTGATTACTAATTGGGAGTAAAAAATATACCATATATAAACCAGAGCTCTGGTTGGGAAGGCCTGAGTCCGGACAGAGCCACTTCTCAATCTGGCAAATTTTTACCTGGGTCCGTAGATTCTTTTCTGCTAAAATTTAGATCTGAAGAGATCTACATATATCTCAAGAGATCTACTTAGATCTTATTAGATCTAATGATTTTTTCTCAGACTTTCATGTCAGGAGACATTTTTACCCCCTAGGGAGATGCGACTTGATTGACAACAGCACAATTTCACATTCGTAATTCTAATTCGGATATTGGATGCAAATCGAGCCAACATGTGTGAACGCTTGGGTAGCAAATTGAACCACAATCTGGTGGTTTCTTCGAACATTTGTGTGGGCATAAGCCAGAAACTATGTACCTATGATCTAGAAAAATTACCCGAGCATAAATTAATATAGGGACCATACGAGGGTCTCCCATTCAATTCCCAACCATATCGTCTCCTAAGATATTTTTTATGAATCAACAACGCTCCCACGATCCGGGGACAAAATTCACAACTGATATCAAGAAAAACTCCCGATAATTCTTCAAGTGTAAATACGTTTACGTCACAATGTTTGCCGCACGGAACGAAATTCTTAGCTGCATCAGCTGAAATTTAGCTGATAAAGCTAGAAATTTTGCTGCAGCAGCTAAAATTTAGCTAGAGGAGCTCAAATAATGGCTGTTCATCTCGCAGCTATATAATTCAATGTATCAACAAAACACACGATATTTTCCATAAAATAAAAATAAGAAATGTAAAAACCAACTCACCGAAGACTAGAAAACTCGTTGAAACTTCTTCCTGGTATCCGGTTTCTTATATTGAATTGGTGAATCAGTTTGAAGCGGTACGCGCTGTTGATCAACTGATAACATCCAATAGTTGGGATTTTAGTACCGATGATTTAACAGCATGAATATATATCAGCGACGGCACGTCGATCGAAGAAGGAAAAAACGATTTCTCCCGCAGTGCTGTTGGCCTTATCGCGTTGCATGGCCGGACGCTGTGTATGACACAGGAGCTCCACGGGTCTGTTAATTCTATACCCCGTGAATTCTTCTAGTGCCATTTACAGAGTCCAAACCGAAGGCTTTTCTTCACATATAGATTCCTCTTCTGATCTTCCACACGAGGGGGTTAGGGTCGTTGATGAACAATATTATTGGGATATTATTCTCGAATTGTCTATACATTGATATACAAAATGACATCATTTATAAAGGATTTATAGGAACAAATTGGAGAGAAAATAAGGATTCAAAGTTGATGTTTGATTATTTTAATCGGAACTTTATGTGATTTTTATTACTATCATAATTCTGATTTCATGTATTCGTATGTAAATGAAGATTTCGTGCTGAAAAAATTCATGGAAAGTACAGGATGTTCTTAATAAATAACATCATAATTAATTCAAAGACTACATAAAGGCTTCGAGCAACTCGAACCCTTTGAAACTCTCAGAATTGTTTTTACGACGATAATGACTTTGTATTCGGTAATAAAATCATGAACAAATCTGAACGAAACCGCATATCGTTGAGGATGGATTTAAAAAATAAAAAGATATATTTTCATGATCATTTAATGCCCAAGATGGCGTCGTTCTTTCCCTTGTACTTGCTTTTCTGTCACGGATCGACGACTCTTCCCGGAAGTTGCGTCTGTTAGTGCTTTCTGTCGGCGGTAAAACTTCTATATAATATACATGTATACGTATACACACCATTGCCATGATGATTTGTTCTCCGGTCGTTCTCCACGCTCATCCTCCCGAGACTCGTGCTGTCTTTTTTCATCTCTTTCTCCTTTACTTCTCTTTCCATCTTATCGTCAAATGGTTCTCGATTTGTTCGTCCTTCTCTCCTCCTTCTCTCACTTTCTCTCTTCATTCACCCCTCGAATTGTTCCCACAGATTCTTCAGATTCGATGGGCTCTTCTTCTTCTTCTTCTTCTTCTTCTCCTTTGGTCTTTGTTTCCTTTCGACGTTTCGTCCTCTTTTCTCTCGATCCTCGACTTTACTTCCCACGGTCTTTTATATTCAAGTATCATATTGTCGCCAATTGCGCTCCTTGCATTAATCAATTTTCCTCGGTGAAGAAATCGATGGAGGATCGAGATATTCGTAAATCGAAATCATCTTTCCACAGCCTGTGCTACTCTGTTCTTTACTAGCGTTGAAAATAAAAGTCTATTTGTCTGAAATATGGATACAAACTTTGGAGTGATTAAATTCCCTGGCTCTGGTATTCGATGTCTATAAGATTCCATAGAATGACAACATGTGGTATTAACAAAACAGTATTTGGTGTGAAACTTTTCTAACGTTGTAAATGAATGAAAATGTAGAATCAAGAACAAGTTATTCCAATGTACGATTATAATCTTTTCTTTAATTATCGTGGGGATTATTGCCGTTCACCTTTCGAGGTGAGAAATCAACAACAAAAAAACATAATAATATAATTGTTAATCGGTTGATGTAGATCAATCTTGAAACCTGTTTTGTTCACGCACGTATGCTCACTTCGATGCAAAGAATGCAAAGATCACTATAATCTACAAAGTATTTACGTTACTCAGGGTTAAAGAATCATTAGTTTCTCATGGTTTCGTCATTTCTCATTCTGGATTAACTCCAATTTGTATAGTTTTGCGTCGAGAGACGGTGTTGTCGATGTTAGAATCTATACGCCATCGCATTTCTTAACTCATTGTTCTCTCTACAATGATGGTTGAATGGAACTTTGAAGAATACCGCACACCTGGAACGAAAATCCACTGTCGATGCAATGGATTGCAGCACACCAGAAATCTCTGGAATAATTCCACTGAAACCAAACTTGCGTCGGATTTCAAAGATTCTCAACGTGTGAGGTCTTTTCATCTTGTGTGAATATTCTCAAGATTTTCTTGATTGATTTCACATTCCATGCCTCATTTTTCTGTAGGATTTCAGGATTTGTGAAAATTTAAAGAACTGAAAAATCTAATTCTACCATTCAGATACCACAACCAGCCTCGATTGCAAGAATTCAAAAGGATCGGTACCGCGCTATAAACAATCTACTACACCACTATTAATCAACTTGATACAAATGACTCTATAGATATGCACGAATTTTTTAACGTTATACTACACGAAATTCGTGAATGCCTAGATCATCCCTACTAGAACAGGGTTTTCGAATATGCTTCAGATGTATTCACAATAAATTCTAAATACATCTGAACAAATCAGGACATGCAAAGATCGATTGAAACAAGTATCATCGCTAAAAAGGAGGACTACATCTTAACATCTGAGGTGTGAGAAAGAACAGCACACGAGGAGGAAAAAATCTGCTGACGTCGAAAATTTGCTGCCACAGCTAACTGAATTGTTGAGAGAGCAACAAACTGAGAGCAGAGCGATTTAGAGGGTCGATGAATAGTAATATACTTGTTTGATAAATTTAAATAATACTGAACTTTCAGCGATGTTCCATGAAATTTCAAGAAGGATTATTGAAATTTTGCTTCACATTACTCAGTGTTCGTCAATTGAATCATCGTTATCATATAATACAATATTCATGACCGAATTCATGACCGGGTTTGAGTGATACACAGCGAATTTGGTCATGAATATTGTATTATATAATAACGACTCAAGAACACTGAGTAATGTGAAACAAAATTTCAGTAATGTTTCTTGAAATTTCATGAAACATCGCTGAAAGTTCAGTGATATTCAGATTCATTGATCAAATATAATAATATTTACCGAACCTCCAAATTGTTCTTCTCTCAGTGCATGTTTAATTGAAGTAGAAAATTTTTCGCTAGATCAGCAAAATTTTCGGTATTATGTACAGGATAACAAACAAATTTTACTAGAGGAGCAAACATTTTTTACTGTCACAGCTGAAAAATCGCTATCGTAGCTAACAAGATCTAATTCGAGCCATCCTGTAATCCTGCGTTACACATGTGTGAAGATTCTATCTGAAAAATGGAATAAGTTCGATACTAGAGATGGATCAGGAGGACAACATGGATGTTTGAAAATCGGAAAATCGTAAATGTCCAATCCCATTTTTCCGATGCATCGTGACACGAAGATCGATTTTCATAAGTCGATTCCCGAGTCAAAAAGTGAAACCTAATTTAGCTCTGATTCGTTGCGTATTACGGAGTGAATCAGGTTTAATTTCATTTTTCGCCCCGATTTCGCCCTGTTCTCAACCTGATCTTGCTTTTAACATTCTTATTCGACCTGATATCAACCTTGTTTTGACCCGATTGAACTCTGGATCGTTGCGTATTATGTAGTTAATCAGGCTTTGAAAAGGATTACAATTTTTCGACTCGGGTTTGCATTGAAAATAATGTTCTCGAAGTTTGAATCGTTTATAGAAGAGAACACATTTTTCATCCAAACAAAGAGACATATTTTTGATAAAAAGATGGTTAATAACAGTTTGCCCGATTGATGAATTCTATTTTCTATGCAAAACCAGTGTGGAAATCAATCCTGGGCATCCTAAGGTAGGCCCTGGCCCCGTAAGGGTATACCTTAGGCATCCCATACAAGGTTGCCTACCGACGGCCCATGTGGGTCTCAGTTGGAGTTCCCAGTATATTCCTGGAATATCTCAATCCAGGCATGATCAACCATAGCCCCTATAAGCCCCGAATTGGCTACCATTGTTTTTCCCGCATATTTGATACCATTACGGGGCCTAGATTGAAAAGCGTGATATTCCAAGTTGGGGCCACTTTTCAACTAGGGATTATAAACCTGGCCCAGGTCTGAGCCTTGGAGAAATTTCTACACGGGAATTGATTTGCCTCAAACATCGTTACTCATATTATCATTATTTATTGGTAATTTTTATTCATATCAATATTTTCATAAAAAATTGCAATTATTGAAATATTTTTGAATGACTTTTTTGACTCATTACATCCTTTTTGAAATGAATTGATTTCAATTCTATTTCAATTCATACCAATGAATCAAAGATTAAAGTTATCCCCAAAATTATCCCTCAAGATATGAAAAATTGAAATTTCAATTCAAATTTCAAACTTATAATTTTCCAAATTCAATATATATTCATCAAACAAACTAGGTATCAAAAAATTCTCAACCATGAATTTGGAATCATTTTTCAACACTAATTAATATTTATGATCAACTCATTTAATTTCGAAGAATTGAATTTAACAATTCAATTCTCGATACAAGAAATGCAGTGAATCTTAATTTGTGTTTGAGGTTTTATTATTATTCTCATACGATAAGATTCACAATTCTTTCTCACTTTTCACGCATGTTTTCTTACATTGTGACTCAAAATTGGTAAACATAATTATTTGAATGATGAGAGTTCGATCACAAAAAGTTGTTGGTGTAATGTTGAATATGATTCTAAAAATACTTCCCGGTATTTTTACTTCATCACAACTCAATGCATCAATTCCAATGAAATTGACAGGCGATAATTTTACTTTTAAATCCCCTTTCAAAAGAATTGTGCTTAATTCTCATCTGCGACTCAAATTTCATATAATTCGATCAAATCTCATTTGTAATCTACATTTTGATCTAAACCCAATTCCACTTGAAATTTTCAAATAAACGACAATACTCAAAATTAGCCTATCGCCCACCATCAATTATGCATCGAATTCCGCAAATAAATTATTGAAATACCACAAAAATTTTTCATTGCAATGATATATAATATAACAATCATTCAAAATAATCCTGGAAAAATATGTTCAAGAATCAGACTCTCAGAAATAAAAGTCAAACGAAAATAGAATAAAATATTAAAATAAATCAGATATCATCAAAATACAATAAAAACTGTTAACTTAATTTTCAAATCAAATTCTCTCTTTTCATTTTTTTTCTACTTTCTCACTTTGACTTCATTTTTTTGCTCTCAATTTATTTATTCCACTGTACTATATTTTTATTTTATTCTCTTATACTTATTTCATTTTTCATTTTTCATTTTCTCATGAGAATCAAAATCTTTCATCTCTTCTCCATCATTTCCTCAACGGATGAAGGAATTTCTCGCTTATAAATCGAATAAAAAATCGGAGAGAAGATCGATTTCCGTGAAAATCGATAGAAAGAATCGGAAAATCGATCTCATGCAGATCGGATCGGGATCACCCATCTCTATTCCACACTACAGAAAATCAACAATGTAAGAAGGATTCCAACCCAAACAATGTCGAATTTAACACCGAGTTGAGTCAATTCAATTCCACATGAAGTTATTTTACAGAGAGAACACGGAGAAAAGTATACGGTAACCGTTACTAGAATAGGAAGAATAGGAATTCGGTGACAGATATTCCAAAATTGTAATGAGCGTCGATCGCATATCAATCGCAAGAAGACATTCTTGAAATAAAAGCATGAACCTATCCGCTCCTCCTTTACCGTACAGCACCGGAAATTTCTACGTTGCCTCCGCGTGGAATCTTCGTTCATCCACGTTCTATCCTCGTCCACCATTTATCCACGTGGGATCCACGGGGATGCGACGTGGAAGTCGGTGGATGTGCTGTTAGGGTTACGGCAATGCGATAAGTGCATAGGTTCATATTCATATTCCAAGGAGTTCCATGGAATAAAACGGTGAAACCTAGTGAAACGCTAGTTCCTAGATTCTTTCTCCGTGTACCATTCAAAATCGAAGTGAGTGCGATAAGCTGTGTACGTTAACATGAAAACGGTAGGTTAGCATAGGAACAATCACTAAATCGCCAGTCAGCACTCGATTCCTATCCCAAGTCCTGAATCGTGATGAAACCCAAAGCGAATGGTAATCAATCCCATACACGTTTCTCAGGGTATCACGAGGACAAAAATTTGCTGATTCAGCAAATCGAGGTATTATATGTACTCAAGTAACACAACAGGTTAGAAATGCTAAGAAGGTTCTTTGAAGTTCTGAGTATATTTTATGAACATTCATAGAATCTTCGAATGGGACTGTTGCGGATAAGTATATTCTATGCATATTCTTAGAATGTATTCTTCGAATGTATCCAAAACAGTCTCACCTGCACATTCTATGCATGATCCCAGAATTAACGCAGAATGTTTAAAATGTTCTTGTGTTACTTGGGTACTAACCCAACTAAAAATTCGCTGCTACAGCTGACTGAATTGCTGAATTCGCTTCACTAGCAAGATTTTAGCACACACCTAAAATAATCGCTGTCGTAGCCAAAGAAAATTTCCTGTTCCAGGTAAAAAGGAACCCAGCAAAATTAGATTTTGGGTAAATTAGAACCTTCATCGAAAACAGCCCTAGTAGAAATCAACACCGGATCAACGTTGTTCCGAGACATCTACACTGAGAAAAATGAAATGTGGAAATAACCTCTATTTCGTATATTTTTCACCTGTCAAATAATGAAAACTGAAGCCAGCCTTTCAAAAGTGAAAAGTACCTTTGCAGTGTTGAATTTCACCGTACATTCGGTTTGATTCACCAAAAAGATGGTATTTATCACCTAGCTCATGGTAACCCTATGGAAAAGATCTCATAGAAACTGATACGGGGAATCTATGAGACTTTATGAGATTTTATATGAGCATTTGTCCAGGGGTTTTTGAGATTTTATAATGCCATTATGCGAATTAATAAGCACAAAATTGGATTTCATCAGGTTTTATAAGCAATCGTGGAAAATCTCATAAAGACGTTTAAAATGAAAATTCCCTATGAGATTTTGGTGTGTTTTTGTCCAGGAGTTTATCACAATGTATCAGCATTTATAAGACCTTTTCAACAGGGAAGAATAACCAAAATAATGTATTCTTCACCGTTAAATTACTATATTGTTTAAGCTCGGAGCAACGTTGATTCGGTGCTTATTTCTGCTAAGGAGAGTTTAATAATCCGGTACAATTTCTATCGATCCAAAAAAGAATACCTACAACACCTGAGACCTATGCGCCCGAATCTTCTCCACGAAGAAAAAAGATCATGGAATGATCACTAGAAAAGATAGTAAACTTGTGACAACTACGAATTTCTGTACACAGTCGCTAACAGAGACGACTAATGGTTCCTATTTTGGTAAACTATATTGTATTTTAGTAACAATGAAACGGTACATATGCGAAAATTTAAATAACTCTCATCAAAGAATCGCACGAACTCTTCGCATGTCCGATAGAAAATATTGAGCTGTATTTTTCTGTACTCGCCAAGAGCGTAATCTTGTTTTCATCGTATACATATAGCAATATCACTCCATCCGAGGTTACCAACGAGCCAGTAAATGGAAATGTCTTAATCGATCGCTCAACATTCCTGCATGAGAAGTTTCTACATACAAGAATGACTTATCGTTCAAGCTCATTGATTCAGTAAATACTTTGATATCTGTTGGTGAAATAGAATAATGGCCAACATCTGCAATGTCTCAACGATCAATTTTTTTCCCTGTATATAAACTGGAAATCTTACATCTGTACAATTTTTTTTCCTCAGCCTCTGAGGGAAAGTTATTGTCATTTTCATCAACTTTATATAAGTGAATTTTTCATTTTCAGTAAATTTCATCGATATTGAAGGAGTCAAGGATTCTAAATGTTTTTCGTAAGAGAAGAAATGATTCGCCGCATTTAACCGCCATTTGGAATGAAATTGAAAAGAGGTGCAATTTGGGGTAACGTTATAACGCAATGTTGTGAAAATAATCGCAATTTGGGATCGATAGTACATGCGATAAATTGTAATCGTCCCTGGTTTTCCAGCTACCGCGAATAGGATGGACAATAACATTCGATAACATAAAACTCTTCTCGAATTCGTATAAAGGTCAATTTTCTGTAGATGAACGAATGAATAAATAAATCACTAATATATTTATTCAATTTCGAAGCATAGTTGAGCTAAGTTGAAAGATTTTTATATTATTTTACGCTGACAGGCCTTCGATCCGTATCTTCACCTTACGATACTTTTCCACTTCTCTTTTATCCAAGTTGAATAAATTCCGAAGTGATCGCTTTATCTTATTCCTCCCGTTCATCTATATATTTCATCCACATTTCTGAAATTCTCAAGTCCGGAGAATGAGTCTTTGTCACTTCATTCATACAATCTCTTTATATTTCCACCATCTTTCAGGTATCTTTCTTTGGGATTAATTAAGGTTAATGTTTGCCCGAGGTGATTCTCAATAATGCCAAGATAATATTTTCATTTTAGAACGTACTGTACCACGTTCTTTCTTTTTTACTGTTATAGATTTTTTATGCTACAGTAACACATTTCTTCAACGCTTTTCAGTTATCATCGTCAAGTCATAACGCAAATAAATGCTGGGTGGATAAACACAAACTAAGTCAGTGAAATGCTGTAATTATGACTTTTATACTCCACGACGATACTCGTAAGAAAAACATTATATATGAGAGATTAACACAGAAACTCGATTCAAAGGAAAATGAGTGATGAAATCTGCCTAGTTAGTGTTGGAAAATAATCAAATTAAATTTGAAAATCCCGAATAAATTGAATGATAAGACAGCTTGCGGGACGATTCAATAAATCCTCGGTATAATTCTGAATAGTGAGTGATTTTTGCAATAAATATTCTTTTTGTGTTGGAAACTTGAAATATAGATAGATTTAAACATCACATAATCAACTCTTAAGATTCTTTGGTAGAAATATAAAATACATCAATAGGATTCAATATTTCAATTGTATAAAACAAATTATTAGGGCTGGACTCGAGACTCGCGAGTAAAACCAACAAAACTGAATTTTGTCAATGTACAAATATTTCAAGAATGAAATGGGAGAGAATTTTTGAAGATGTTTTTTCAATTCTGAACACTAAGGTTTATTCAAAACTGTTGCAGTCTCGAAAAAGGTTTTGTCTTGTCTTGATCTTGAGTGGAGAAAAATTGATCTATATCCTGGATGCAATCAATATCAGCCTCCCAGAGGTGTTATTTCCAACTATTACATGCACACATTTGAACTTGATGTAGAAATTTGTCTTCAAAGATCGTAAAATTGAATGATATTTACTATTTTTGAATTTCACTCAAGAGTCTCGAGTCCACCTCTCCAAATTATGTGAATATTTTCGTTATTATCATAAAAAGTGAATTGGGTCATGAATGTTTCAAGATTTTAAGTGATAGCATACTCGGTGAAAAGATTCGACACTATACCCAGGGGATATAAGGTAATTCAAAGTTTGATAATGAAAAAGTCTACTCAAGGTGCTGTTTCTGGTGGTTCTCTTTTGAATTCACTCCTGATATCAAACACGTGATAAGCGGTAAAAGCAAACGGAGAGTTAATTCTTGACTACCGTGCAATTTAACTTGATATCCTGTAATTTAGTACACGTGCCGTACAATTTGAGGAAAATTTATCAATTATCGAGTCTTGAAAAGTTTTTATAGTCATACAGATTCAGATCAGAATTCACGACACAGAATTACTGAGATTTTTCTCGACTTCTCGATTCATCCGATAGTAATGAAATCATTTCTCCCTGGTGCGATGGTTCCAATAGGATATTGAGTTATCCGAATTGCAAATAAGTACTTAAATTATACATCAAAACTGATGAATTGTATTATTGAATGACTTAATAGAATTCACAATATTTTGATAGGGGGATAAGATAATAGAATTTCCGTGTTCTCAAAACTGAAGATCTGTAAAGAATTGTAGTGATATTATTGTTGGAGGTGATTTCCTTCGATTTAAATAAATTCAGTTCGTGAGGGAGATTTTGGCTGTTGGAAAAACAACTCAAAAGGTGACAAAGATCATGTCTGCCTTTAAACTGGATTATTTATAAGTAAATTTCTGAAAAAATTCTCGCGATCTACTCAACAAATTCGAATCAGTACACGGAGAAAATCTTACACTAGTGGTTAGTGTAGTTTACACGACTGGCTCGTGTTATGCAAAAAAATCATTTTAACACTACTGCTTACTGTGATAACACGAATCAGTTGTGTCTCCGCGGTAGAGAGTCGTTTTTCTATACTATTCTCTACTGTGGAGACACGACTGATTCGTGTTACCACAGTGACCAGTAGTGTTAAAATGATTTTTTTGCATAACACGAGCCAGTCGTGTAAACTACACTAATTAAACCGCTGGTGTAGGATTTTCTCCGTGTACACGCAAAAAAAAATTATTTGCCATATGTTGTCAATTGGGAATAACATTTGGGATTTTATAGGGACAATTCTGGAATATGATTCACTGCGACTGCCATTGAATCCACTCCGATGTAGTTAGATTTACCACAAATGTTTTTTCTAAATAATGATAGAAATTGTACCCGTCCCAGAATTTAACGCAAATTTTTTCCGTGTAGAATCAACTGATTGTCGGTACTTGTACTGATCTGAATTTAGACACTTTGTTCAACCCGTCTTCACGGCACTGAGAAAAACATATTGGAAACGTGGAGCACGGTTTACCATAATAATGGCGGTTTTGGGTCACATGAGTATTCATGTGCACTTCTTCTCCTTCAACTTCTGGCAATTCATACACGGAGAGAAAGAGAATTCTATTAGCATGGTAAATATTACCATTCTCTTCTCTCCGTGTACCTCCTTTTGGTAAAAACAACTTTGCATCTGACACATATATATATTGCCATAAGTTTTCCAAAAATTACCACAAATTAGAGGATAAATGTTCATGAACGCTCATGTACCCCAAAACTGCAATTACTATGATGGGAATTTTTGCTACGAATTTTTCCTAGTGGGTGGACTGGAATTCATGAATTCAAGATTTAGAGCGCAATGATGGGGAGATTGTCAAATTTGTGATATGCCAAACTCGTACACGGAAAAATCGAGCTTAGAAATATGTAGGAAACTGACTGTCAATTTAAGGAAAAAGAACCACTACGAATGTGGATGTTTGAAATTAGTAGCCGAAAACTTAGTAGTTTCGCTAGGGAAAATGGTAAAGAAACAACTAATTTCGAGCATTCACATTCGTGATAGTAATCATTAAGACTCATTTCCCCCCAAAATTAATAGGTGTAGTTTTCTAAATATTGATACGTTTGATTTTTCCGTGTGAAATTCCACCGCTACATGAAAAATCATTCCAGTGGTGCACAATAACTTCCGCGTTCGGAGCGCGTTCCGAGCTCCGAGTCTGAAGCAGGAGTCAGTAAATAATGCAGTTCACCATGCTTCGAGGAAAAAGTAGGGAAAGAACAAGGAAATTTGGCATGGACGAGGAAAACTTTCTTGAGGAAGGCTTCCTTCGTGTAACTGGAGTGCTGCTCATAGTGTTTTTGATCACGGAGCGCTCTCTATCGAGTAGTCTACTAGCCCCCAATTTCTTCCGTGTAGGCTCTTGCAAGGCCTGATGAGGCCCCGCGAGGCGTAGAGAATGACTAGAGTGATTTCTATTGTAGGGTGATTGACAGAATCGGATGCAAGAGGTTCATCATCGCTAGCATACATTGGTTATGCGGAGAAAACACCCTGTTGTTGACTGTACACTGTAAAAAAATTTCACCGGAAAATTCCAGTACATGTACTGGAAGTCATTAACCTGTACATGTACCGGAAAATTTCAGCACATTTGTACTGCAAAAATTCAGTGCAAACGTTATGGAATTCCCGCATCAAAACTGGAAATTTTCTGAGCCTCGGTACTGGAATTTTTCAGTACACGAGCTGGACTTTTCCAGGACATGTACTGGAAAATTAATGCTGAAAATATCCATGAAAATTGAAAAAAAATTGCTCACGCAAAGTGATTTTGCAGGGTCCTTGTGTTCCAAGATGATTGAGAAACTTTTGATCGTTCATTTGGATGGACAGAAACTCATGTCTACCTAACAGGATTTGAACCCACACTTTTCTACCTGCCTACCAACTGAAACCTAAGACCTAACCGATGAGCTATAGCGCGACATGTTGGAAGGCCAGCTTGGGTTACTACATATGCTTCATATCTAGAACACAAGAGGATAAGTCTTGGAAAAACCTCATATATCAATTTCATTGGCTACAATTACAATTATTATTCAAAATCTCAATCAGGAAATTTTTAATATAAAGACTTGAAATTTTTCCTGCCAGAAATGACGAAGTCCAATAGAAGTGGAAAATTTCAGTGCAACAGTGATTAAATTCCGTTGCATAGCAACTGGAAAATTCCATCACACGACCTGAAAATTGCAGTTCAAAACCTGTATAATTCAATTGCATAGTAACTGGAAAATTCCATCACAAAACCTGAGAATTGCAGTTAAAAACCTGTATAATTCCAGTATACCAACGATTAGGTTTTTTTTTCTAAATTCCAAATTTTTTCTCAAGTCCTTTTTGAGGGAATATTTTTTTTTGGTGCACAAGAACTATAAAATTGTAGTACGAGCCGGTAAAATTTTCGCGAAATCATGGCAAAATTTCAGTACATCATCTCAAACTTGAAAATTCCAGTACAATGACTGAATTTTCAGTTATGCTTGGTAAATTTTCAGTAACGTAACAACAAAATCTCTGTACATGTACTGGAATATCCATATTCCAGTACTAGCACTGGAAATTTCCAGTCCAGTTGCACAGTAAATTTCCAGTTTTTTTTTACAGTGTACGTCAAAAATGATGTGGAACACCGGTTTTTGTTTTGCCACTGAATCAAAAACCTACTGATGTTGAATCCACAATGTTGCAACATTAGAGATACTCAATGATCGTCGAATGATATATTCATTAACTTTCACACTGTGGAAAAATATTTGGACGATATATGCTGAACCAAAATTTTGTGTTGGCATCTGTTCTTTTCTGTTGGGAGTCCTCAGAGTCCCAGTAAACATTTTGTGTCTTACACTGAGAAAAAAAGTTTACGTATAGTCAACGAACGTACATTTTAGCTTTACTTTATTACCGATTAACAATCGTTTATTTCTACTGAATATCACTTGTTTATAATTAACAGGATATATTTGATCCAAACGAATATTTTCCCATAAGCAAATATACGTGTTTTAACTATAAATAGACCTCTTTCTCGGTGTGCGATATCTTTGAGACAGGTTTTAAGTGTCTTGCGCAACACTTTTAGATTAGTTTTAGATCAGCTGTTGTCTAAAACTCGTCGAAAACATGTCATTGCTATGTCTTGAAGACAAATTTTAGGTGCGAAACGCGTCAACGATATGTTTTAGATGAGTTTAGACAAAAAGTTCCTACCAAATCACTTTTAGTTCAGCAACGCAAACATGATTTGGTAGAATCATTTGTTTAGCACAACTAAATTCTGGTAACACCCACCAAATTTTTAGTCTTGCCAACAAAAAGTTTTGGTTGGGCATATAATAACAAAATGTTTCAGTTATCACAACAAAATAGCTTTCCACTGATAACCATAATTTATTCTTCATTTCAATCGTAAAATATAATAATATACCGGAATTGATGAATACTCCACTTGAATGACTTGACCTCAAATTTGAGTTAACTGATGTCGGATGTGCAAACATAACAGTGATTTGTGTTGATAATTACAAATCCACCATTGTTCATCACCGAAATTCGGTTTTCTATCCCAAAATTTCTCCAAAATAACTTACCCTGTCACATTGCCAACTACTCTGTTTAATATCTGCGACAGCGACGATGTGAGCATAACAAAATAACTGATGTAAATGCACCAGCAGTTACATGTACCCGGGTAGAAATGAAAATTGGCACATTCCATGCCCTGTTCAGGCCCAAATTGGAGGGGTCTGGGTCTAGACAAGGCCTCTTCCATTGCAGCACTGCATGGGAATTCAACATGATTTCTTTCCCGTGTAGACTGTCGTTACTTCGAGAACTGTTCCCTACTCACCCTGGTTAAACAAACACATTGATTCTCGCCAAATCTCATTGAATCTTGCACAATGTTCTGATCCAATCCTATCCAACCATTTAATCAGGTGATTCTGACTGAATCTTGCACATTGTTCTGACAAAATTACATCAACCCGAGAAAAAAAACAGATTAGATCTCATTAGATCTAAATTTTGGCAAAAATCTCTATACATCTCAATTTAGGCGACAATCTTTGGAGTTTTCTGACACCCACTCACTCTTGAAGGTTCCAATTTTGCAAGAAAACCAAAGAAATATAGGAAAATTCAAAAAGATCTCTGGAGATCTCTGTGGATCTGTGTAGATCTTTTCTTGCCAAAATTTAGATCTGAAGAGATCTACATATATCTCAATAGATCTACATAGATCTCAGTAGATCCAATCATTTTTCCTCGGGAAATTTCATTTCTTCAGATTCTATAGACTTTTTTAACCAGGGTAGACAGCACAAGAGTCCCTGCAAAGAGCTCCCGTTATACGACTATGATTTCCCCTAGCAGAAATTATGATTGGGAATTAAATGAGCCCCAACTAGTTTTCTCAGACATTGAGTTGGTTTCGAGCTATTTTGGTAACGCACTTTCTAGCCTGTACCCATCAGATTTCACGGATTTGAATTTTCATTTCGTTTCTATAAACGATTCAAACTTCAGGAACATATTTTGTTATTCAGTTTGTGAAATTTCTTACGCGACTTTTGAATAATTTCTCATTGTTTTTCGAATGAAATTCAACAAACATGCGAACCATTTTATTTTTATTAGAAAATTAGGAAATATTCTCAGATTTTTATTAAAGATCACTATATTTTCGTCCTGCATTTTGATAAATGGTACAGAAATTTTATCTCGATAAGAATAAAGATTCCCTAGTTGAACCGTAGTTGATGGTGTTGAATTTGTTTGGAATTTATGTCTCATTTTCCAAATCTATCATTCCTCGCCGAAGAACATAATAAATTCGACTTAACAACTAAAAACTATTCCTAGGTAATTGGTACTGATGCATTTTCCATCCACATCGTTTCACGTTCAGCGTTGAATTCGTTCATAGATTTTCCATCGAATGTAAGCAAGGTACATAATATTCAGCAATTTTTCATTTTGCAGAAGAAAATCAAGTTGATCTCCACGTATATCTATAAATCGTTTGTTCTGCATACACACGTGAACTCTCTTGTACGTGTAAGACATATGTCACTTACACACGTGACTTATAACCCATATAAAATCAAATATACATGTAAGCTTCCATACAAGACAGTCTATGAATAATGTATGTAACGGAATGAACGAATTCCTTTGCGTGGAGGCAATAAAGTATTTATTATCTAAACCTGCATTAATGAAATATCGCCAATTCCTAGTCAGAATCCATCAGTTTTTAGTTCAAAGTAATTACGAATCTATTTTTGATTCACCCTCGGAATGTTTCAGAATCGTAGCACGGAAATATTTCTGCAAAACCATGAATAATCTCTGAAAAACATCGTATTGTCTCTGCAAAAGTCTGAGAAACTCTGAGAATTTTTTATTGAAAAATCTAATCAATTCAGGACATTCTGTGCCCACACGGAAAGAATAATTTAGCTGCAGCAGCTGAGTGGCTAGCACGGACATGGACAGCCATTAAATTAGCTCCTGCAGCTAAATTTTAGCTGTTATAGCAAAAAAATTTGCATTTGTAGCTGATTTATTTGCGGTGTTAGCTGAAATTTAGCTGCGGGAGCTAATTTAATGTCTGTCCGTGTCTGTGCTAGCTATTTAGCTGCTGCAGCTAAATTATTTTTTCCGTGCACTTTTTCCAGAGTGTTTTCATTCTATTTTTAAACAAATAGGAACGAAATTCCAGTCTAGAAAAATTTTTTAAATATCATATATGAAGAAGTGTTCGAAAATTGTTCAATATTCTTTCAATTGTCACATGGAGAAAAATGCAGGTCGAAAATATAGTGATCTTTAATAAAAAGTCAAACGGTTCACATTTTCGTGAAATTCTATTCGAAAAACAACAAAAATTATCAATACTTGATGAAAAAATAAAGAAACATATGTAGTTTCCAAAAGTCGCGTGTGAAATTTTACAAAGACAGTAACAAAATTTCATTATCCTACTATTCACTTTGTAAAATTTCATACGCGACTTTGGGGAAGTTCTTATGTTTCTGTATTTTTTTATTAAGTATTGATAATTTTTCAAGAAATATTCCCAAATTTTTTATAAAGATTACTATATTTTCGCCCTGCATTTTTTTCCGTGCAAAACAATTTTGACAATTGATGAAGAAATTCTGTGCTATTAGATTTTTAATGAAAATTTCAGGGAGATTCTCAGAAATTGTCAGAGTTTTTCAGTTTTTCGCAAAGAAAATGCAATGTTTTTTCGAGATTAGTCATGGTTTTGCAGAAATTCTTCAGCGGAATATTTCCATACAGGAAGACATTAGAAACCCGAAAGGTTGAGTACGGTCCTCTGTGACTCCGATTTTAACATCGTCATTCGTAAGACGATATCCTCTTCGTATCCCAATACGCAGCCACGACTTTCCTTTCACAACTTGCAAATCTTGGCTCATAGAACGAATGTTCATTCCACCCTTTGAAAATTAGAAACAAAACTATTTCCAGCACGAGATTTATTTTTAAAGTTTCTATCATCGTCATCTAGGATCTTTGAATTTCAATGACAAATATTGTCTCGTTAGAATGTCTCGCTTTGAAAAACGCCAATCTCTAACCTTGAAAAAACCTGTAGGAGAGAGTGTGTAACGAGGAAATCTTCACTTTTAAATTTGGCTCGGATCGCTGCGAGTGTTTCAAATAATAATATTCAAAGAAGTTTTTTGTTTAATAAAAAAAAAACAAAACAACAACAACGAAGGCACGGATTAGAAAATAATATAAAAATAGAGAAAGTTGAAAATGTATTCAAGTAAATCGTCACGTTACATCTTATTCGGAATTTTTCCCTCGCTACGATACCTATGTTCTCACGATTCAAATCTTAACTCATTTAGTTATTCGCGTACACGCACACCACACACCCACGTATACCAATATATATTTATATTTATTTTTGTATACTATATACACACCCGTGTAGTCGAGTATAGTAGTTCTTTGGCTGACGATCCGCAAGTCCCTGGCAACGCAATATTATTCTCAAGCCTCTCTTCCGGTCATGCTATTATTCCGGTTCTCACGACTCACGGCTGATGGCTCACGTAGTTGTGTATACCTCAAGAAAACATGGCAGGAAAACAATAATCCGTCCAACCAAGGTGTCTTTTTCGTTCGTTTCAAGATAGGAGGTTTCATCCATTCCATCCATCTAGATATACGAGAAATAAAGAACAAAAGAGCTCGTAAAAAAACATTCTTGCGCTTGATGAACAATTTTTATTATCCTTATTATGTATATTGAAAAGTTTCCAGGGTATAATTTTAATCTTGAATCATGAAATTTGATTCTTGGGTGACATTAATTGCTTGAAAAATACCAAGTCTCCGAGTATTCACGTATTTAGTGTGAATTTTAATTGGAATGAATATTTTCAATTCCAAGGGAGAACATCAGCTGAAGCTGAAAAAGTTAGCAATCGATTGATGTAACTGTGGAGAAAATTGTTTCTCAATTTCTGATTCGAACAATATTTGAATCGAGTCACAACAATCGATCGCTAGTTCCGAGTCGAAAGATTTGGGCGGATTTTGTCCTCTCATCTCATTTTTAGACTCATTTTGTGCTTGATTGATGTGGACAAAAACAGTACTTCTTCAAGATTTCAGTCTGAATTTTTCCTCCAACGAATGAAAGTGATTAATTAATCAAGCATTAATCAATCATCAGGACAAAATCAGTCTTAAAATGAAATAAGAGGACAAAAACCGTCCAAATTTTTCGACCCGGGATCAAATCCGTGTCTTCCCAATTCAAGTGCTTTTAAATATTTCGTGGAAAAATGGTGTAGAATTCTTGTGAGGATTTGGTTCTATACAAATTCGACACCATGAATGTACACGGAAAAAATAATTTAGCTGCAGCAGCTAAGTAGCCAGCACGGACACGGACAGCCATTAAATTGGCTCCTGCAGCTAAATTTTGCATTTGTAGTCAATTTATCTGCGGTAACAGCTAAAATTTAGCTGCAGGAGCTAATTCAATGGCTGTCCGTGTCCGTGCTAGCTACTCAGCTGCTGCAACTGAATTATTTTTTCCATGTCACAGAAAATATGATTTCGTGAGAATGGTTGCGTGGAACCATATCCTGATGAAAAGAAATTCCAATACCCATCGAATTGCTAGGAAGAAGCCCAAGATTTTCTCTCCCAAAGGAAGAAATCTTCCCAAATTCGAACAATTGTTCAAAGAGTTGACGATGGCACGATATGAAACAACAAAGAAAAGTGAAGAAAGATGCGAACTTTTCGCTCGTTGGTCGGAATAGAAGTATCACGTAATATAAGAAGGAATGAAAAATCTCGTTGAGCGGTAAAAATTGATAATGACAAAGTTTGAATTATGATACGAGCAGAAGCCGGAAAGGAACCCTCTCGTTCGAGTCGTGATGCCTGAACGAGAAAGAGAATAATATGAGAAGCCGAGGTCACGCGCAGAACCTGTTCAAAGAAGTTATGAGATCTCAGGAGAGGAGTAACTTGCTTTTTTGCCTTCCCTTCTTTTTTCTTCCTATCATCTCGAATCTACACTCTCTTTCCCTTCTAAACTCACTTATATACAGAGTTCGCGTGCGACTAATGTAACACATCATTGTACAAGGAGATACTATTTTTGACCATGAACCGATGATGGCGATGAATCGCATGAATTTCAATGCCTTACGTTCTTCGAGAGCCATAATATAAGTGGAGTTTAATGTCTTCAACTTATCCGCTCGCTATGTACGTGTAGCGTGATTTGGCATCGTCAATATGTTGAGAAGCATCCCATCTAATGCAACTCGTGTGTACTAAATCATTAAGCGAGATTTATCAATGAGCACGACGAAGATGCGACAGATGCGCGTATATGTTTAGATTTGAAATGTAAATTCTCCGGGAGGAAAGAATCCTATCCCGTGAGAATTTGACATCTAAAGTTCAGATTGATATCCACAATGGAGATGACAGCGCTTTTCAAGATTTGACGTCTAACTTGCTTCTCAATTATAACTTGGAATTCCTTGATGACGACGTCTTTAGTTGGAAACAATGTATATAACGTATATAGAATGCACATCAGTTGTATATAAATTATATATATTCCATATATATGCCATACTTTCTCTATACATGATTTCTGCTCGAGGAGTGCCATTGTGAGGTGTGGAGCGATGTACTGTATTTCTTTGTCTTCAACAATACTCTTGTTGAGAAATCTAAAAGATCTTCTCCATAGACATCCCTCTGATCTTTTAGACAATTTTTCACGAGTCTCAGCACGAAGAGAAAATCTAGTCTCTCGATTGAGTTATTAGAAACAACTTTGAAATGAAATTTCACTTGTTTCAATTCTTTCATTGGATGATTACAGTTTGCGATGAAAAATAGGGTGGAAACCCTGTAAAACAGGTCAGGGAAGAGACAAAAAAAGATCTTGAAGCGGTTTATAAGAGAGTATAAATACAGTTCGCCAACTGTATTTTGATCATCGCGTATAAGTATACAGAGCATTTCAAAGCACAGGTGGATAGTTCTGAGCGCAGGAAAGATTATAATACCGTTATCATGCTAAATCAGTTACGAATGCTAATTTATGCTTGACATCGTGCGATTAAAACAAAGATCAAGATGTTGGAGTAACATAAGACTGATCAATGGATTACATAATGTTATTGATTTACATATTGTACCAATTTTCTCCTCTCTTCAACTTTATTTTGATCAAACAGAACTGCCTGAAAGCAGACATAAAGTGTGCAGAATTATTCTAAATTCCCTCTTTGGAATAGAAAAATTGATATGATGGAAAATATTGTGTGGTGCTTTCAAAAAAAAAAACCTCTCAGAATCGATTCTCTGAGTTAATTTAATCTCCATGCAAATTCTAAATTAACAAATTAAGAGTGATAACGGGGGAATTAAAAATTTCGATTGCATTACAAATCAGACTAAGTTTGATTTTAAATGACAATTTACATTGATAATTCTTTGAATATTCATACTTCGATTCCCAGTTTCGTGAACGATCGAATCGTCGGATCAATGCTTCAATGATGATTCTGAGAGAGCAGGAATATTTGGTGGACGTTTTTTGAACGTGAAATGAATTTGGGAACATCCGGAAGGTGCGTTGAACGTTCGATAAACGTCAGTTGATCTACAATGAATAAATACATCGCCAATCTTAGTTGTTTGGAACTATCTTGAAAGAGCCATTCGAGCGTTTATCAAACCTTCTTCAAACATTTTTCTAAGCTGAAATCGAGTAATTTGTTACAGAAAACCTAAAATAAACCTCCACCAGAACTTTGTATGCTTTCAAAACTGAATACAACGACAAGTCATTTTTGCCAAGGAATTTTTATGAAGGAATTGACACGCATTCAGAGTTGTCAAAGATCATACAAATTATGGGGAGTTCTTTCGAATTTTAGTGGTGAATTCCATTCCTCCGATCGTGAGAGAATTATTTCTTTTTAATCCAAAATAAGGAATCGTATTCTGTTCTGTAGACCCACACAGCACTACATTTCGAGAAGGATTCATGAAGAATTCTTATTGAACTGGTTGTGTTCTTTATGAATTCTTTGAGAATTCTCCTGGGACTGTGGTGCCATGAGGGGAGGTTGAATTCTCCAAAAAGCGAGGGAAAGTTCACCAAAACCACTATTAGAGAACTTTATTGCCACCATGTTTTACAGAAACAATCCACAATTATTTCTTAGAGGGCATTTCAAAAAACATTCAAAACACAAATACGAAAAGTGTGCCACTTGATAGAACATCTCATCAACTGTTCACCTTGGGTAGGAATAATTTATGGCAATCCCTAGATGCCTAGATGTCTGGGCAATCCTTCAAATGAAATATCTTTGGAGCTGAACAGAAACGTTTGAGAGACAATCTTTGAGCAACAGAAGAGAACTACTCTCGTTCGATTTGATCCACGATGCACCAAGAACCCATATGAGAATATTTTATTAAAAAATGTCTACAAAACCAGGAATAATCTCTGAAAAACATCGCATTCTCTCTGCGAAAATCTGAAAAACTCCGACAAACTCTGAGAATCTCTAATAGAAACAAAATAGCGTTCTGAAAAAATTTTGATACAACTTTAATTGATAAATTGTTGACATTTTTCTGATTATTGAAAAATTTTGAAACCCTATGAATACATTCGTGCTATATATTCAAATATCATATGTGAAAAAGTGTTTGAAAGTTTGTTATTGTTTTTTCCAATATTCGAAAAGATCCTAACAATTCATCGAAGTTTCGTCAGAATTTTTCTCTGATTGCAATTCAGTTCCTATTAGTCGGAAAACAAATGAAAAAACTTCGAAAACTGATGGAAAAATTCTGCACGGAATGTCTCCATTTTATTGGATTTTTCATCAAAATTTCAGAGATTCATGGTTATACAGAAACTTTTCAACAAAATATTTCTATACGAGAATCGAAATCAGATCAAGTTTAATTCAAAAAACGGGAATGATAATAACATCCGAACAGAAAAAAAAACAAATCCTGATATGATCAACATCGAAGAAGAATCACAAACAATGGGAATGGAGAGTTTTTGATACGTTCATTGTGAGAATTATGGAGAGTTTTCCCTCATTCCAATGATAAATTCCACCCCAAAAATAGGAGGTTATGAACTATTGTGCCTTGTGGCTATTAAAAAGCGAAAAGAACATCCCCCAAATCACTGTGAGAAGTACCCTGATCAAAAGAACCCATTGATTCTGACCAATTCTCATTAAATTACAATTAAACGTCGACAATGTTCTGACCAAATCTCACCGGTGATTTTTCAATGAGATTTTGTCAGAACTTTCATGTGAATCTCGTTGAATCTGGCCAAATCTCACTAAATTACGATTAAACTTGGACAATGTTCTGACCAAATCTCATTGAATTTCATTTGTCAGGTTCAATGGATTCTTTTAACCAGGGTACCTCAGAAGGAACCATTTAGTGTCACCATGTTCTAAGGAAAAATTCCCGAATTGTTCCTCACAGTCCCAGTAAAAATTTTGTGTCTTACACTGAGAAAAAAGTTTACTTTTTTAACTTCACTTTATTACCTATTGACAAACGTTTATTTCTACCGAACATCACTTGTTTAATATATTTGATCCAAACGAATATTTTCCCATAAGCAAATATACGTGTGTTCACTATAAATAAACCTCTTTTTCAGTGTGCGATATCTTTTAGACGGGTTTTTGGTGCCTCGCGCAACACTTTTAGATTAGTTTTAGATCAGCTGTTGTCTAAAACTCGTCGAAAACATGTCATTGCTATGTCTTGAAGACAAATTTTAGATGCTGAACTCGTCAACGATATGTTTTAGATGAGTTTAGACAAAAAGTTATCCAAAACTAATCTAAAAGTCCCCCATGAGACATATAAAACTTGCCTGAAAGATATCGCACACAAATTATTTATCGAAAAATGTCACTATTAGAAATTTCTGCGTGAAGCGTCAATCACATGTGATGGGAGTAATTTCAATCACATATGAATGAAAATTCCATTGCTAAACTCTACTATTATGAGTAATATAACATTCCTGGCGGAAAAATTTCGTTCAAATTTTATTGAATTTCATTAATTTTGTTGAATTTTATGAAATTTTATTGCATTTGATTCACTTTTAATTAAAAATCAACAAAATTCAACTCAATTCAACAAAATTTCCGTAAAATTTAATAATTTTTATTGAAAGTTATTGACTTCTATTGAAGTTTGTGAAATTTTCATGAATTTTATTGAAACCTTGTACGAAAAGTGAATAAAATGGAACAAAATTGTTTCCGCCAGAAATGAAAAAAATTGAGAATTCAATCACCAAGAATCTGAATTTTTCATTTAACCTCACTAAATCTGACAATTCATCGTCATTGATCTTCTTGAATTGATTTCTTGGGACTGAAAACATCAATCGCAGAGTGTATCGCACCATTTAGGGTTTTAAGCAGCTGAATATTCCGTGATTCGATTACTAATTCGTTTCAATAAACGATTCAAACTTCAGGGACATTGAAATTCCAAGGAATTCTTAACAACGTATCCGCAATTTTTCCCCAAACAACGGTGACAGTAAAATTCTTCTATGGATGGGGAATATTTTCCCATGATTTGTTGAACTCTTTCTTCACTGTTTGTAGAACTCAACAATTTTCCAAATTGGAGGAAAAGTTTCTTCTTTTTTGATGAGAAAACAATTCCCTCGCGATCGCAAGACCACCATTGATGCAAGAAAATACTCTCCATAATTTTTACAGTGCGCAATTCCGAATACCCACAGACAATTTTGGTACAGAATAATAAGAACAAAATTAATTCGAAAAGATTTTGTTACATACGGTCCGCGTTATTCTCATGGCAACAAAAAATTCAAAAGAATATAATAAGAGTCATCGTTGAGTTATTATAATGTGGGCACCCAATTCTCTGAGCAAAGAATAAAAAAGTAGAAAAATGATTTGGATAAAAATGACGTCAACAAATTAAACGAACAAACGATGAAATTCATGAAAATGTACCTGGAATGTCTGCGTGGAAAAAAATTACTCATCGCATACAATTGAGACAATTTAAAATTAAATTTGGGACAGAGAGGATTTTTGAATGCATTTCCATGGAGCCACAATCTGGGAAAATTTGGTACCCCTCACAAAAATCTGATATGGTATTATATTATCTCAATATAAATTCACTTGAATTTTAATAGGTATTATTTTTGCGTATTTTCAACCGTAAATATTCAGGATGATCACTCAGTGTGGAATGAGTGCAATATTCCTAGGTGCAGTTTGAATGTCAATCATGGTGTGAAAAATTCACGAATACACCAGAAAATTACGATGGTGATTCGGTGTTTTGAATTCCATTAGGGCAGTGCTAGGAGAGTCTGTCACTGATTCCCAGTACTTTTTGCCCACTTTGGATTTAGAGCAGATTATTGATAATTCAATAATCTTGATAGTCTCAAGATAATTCTACACAGGTTATATTTGTTATAATATACAAGAAACTGAATTGAGGTTTCTTATTGGCTGATAACTAAATTTCGTTCTCATTAATTATAAAGATTCATTCAAACAACAATCAGACCAAACCCGGATTGTTTGACTGATGCTGAATCTTTTGATTCAAAGTTTGATGTAATTGATCTAGTGGTCTTCAAGTGGAAAAATTGACTACAGCACTCCCACGAGTTTCTCCCACAGAACTGGCCAACTTTACATAACTGTTAATATCAGAACGATCCATCATTCTTCAGCAGCCTGTGAACGCTGACATCGCAGACCTTGAGGCCTTAAATCAGGACCACTAAATTGTCGAGTCTCGAGGTCTATGCTCAAAAAGCACGGACTTGACGTGATTTCTAAACTAAAACTAGCAGTGAATTGATGTAACTTTTGATTGAACTTGATTCAATTATTTTTCTTATCAAAAATTGATTGGGTAGTGGCTTTCAATTGTGTGATTGAGCTATTTGAATACTTAATAGAACAAAAGGTAGAATTGAAAGTTTCTATCAAAAAAACGTTGATCATACATGACAAAATATTTTATTTCTCCAATAACTTCCCGTAAACCGTGGTTTATGATGGAATACGAACGAAACGAGCCCCATGTGTTATCAAGAACTGGGAAAGTCTGAGAGGAGCGAGCTGTGTTCATACACTGGGGAAAAAGTGTTCAAAATTCATTTCAATTCAATAAGATTCTTTAACTATTAACAAATCTAATCTAATCAATATTAATCTCATTAATCTGATTAATCTTATAAGAAAAGATGAAGGTTTTGAAAGATTAATTTAATCTTATTCGACCAAAAGATGGTTTGTTTATAATCAACAAACTTTGTTGTGTGGATGCACTGTAATATTTTCGTTTCACTTTTCGAAGGACCAACATCCAAAAAGCAGAGTCGATCCCCGTGAATTTCGAAGAATTTCGTGAAGAATTGATAAGAAAAAACGCAATTCAGAAATATTCAAACTCATTAAAATTTCACATGGAAATTCACATTCATCGAGATTATCCACATTTAATTCTATTCGCATTCTTGAGTTGAATTATGTTCAATTTTTCAAACCTCGTTAGATCCTCTCAGCATTTCAGGTCAGCCTGATAACAATAATTTCCGGATCCCGAAGTTCTGTGATTAAACAATCATCTAAAATAGATAGATGTGTTCCCAAGGAGTTTCACACTGTACAAAAATGTCTTCTGGAAATCTAGAAAACGTCACTACAATTTTTCATCGGTACTTTCTTCTGTTTCCAAATACGGTCCGAGAATGTGGTTGATTTTTGAAAAGACATTTTTTTGCACTGCATGAAAATATCACAAAAAATAAATGACATTCGATTTACGGAAATCAAATTGCAAATCAATAAATATCAACAAAACGGATAGAAATCAATGACAAACAAACGTTTTGAGATCGAATTGAGCAGTATTGAAAATTAAAATACACTTAAACAGTGGCTTCATCAATATCTTTCCTTTGACCTTTTTTTTCCTCCGATCGCTTCTCTTTCAAAGCCCTGTAATCTTTGAAATTACATAATAACCATCACCTCAATTGCTCCACGGTACAATTGTTGTTATGGGAGTTCTCAATATTGAAGGAGACCAAATCCTTTTACACAGTTCAGATTGTTTCCGCGAAATACAGTTAACGGTACAATGAATCAGTTCTAGTTATCAGAAAAATTCATGATGATCCTTGGTTGATTTTTTTCCCCGACAATCCCCGTTTTGAAGAGTCAAAAATATATTTATTCACAGAACTTCTTTTCTCATTTGTATATTATATTTCGTAGTATGAAAACAGAAACGGATGTTTGTTTCAAAGAATAGTTACATCATTCACTTTCGGATTTACCTTGAACCTCAACGTGACTGAAGAATTAATAAATCTATATTACGGATGTAGTAACTATGTCACTCTCGTAGTGCACGATTCGAGTATAAATACATTTTGGCTTGTCAAAGTTTGAAATACGTGATGAACTTTAGATTCAGTTCTTCAATCATTCTTATCCTTCGCCAAAGTTTTGAACAATTGTAATACGTTCACTAATTGATTATTGTTTTTTGGACCAAGACTGATCCACCTCGATTCTTCGTTATTTCTTAAATGTTCTTCTGTTTTATATACAAGAAAATAATACTTGAGAAGAAAAGGCACGAAATGTGATTCTCCGATCTGGATTTTTCGATTGTGAAAAACTGTAATTTGGATGAAAAATCTCGTTTATTCCGATCAAATGTGCAGAATCATAATCGAACCCTGAATTACCTGATACCCGTGAGATTTGTATCGGATTTAAGGGGAGGTTCTCATCTAGCGACCCCAAAATAAGGTGATTTTCTCGAATTTTGTTACATGGAAGGAAGTAAATGAAGAACTTCTCGGGGGTTTTCACACTTGTTAATTCAGTCTTTAAGTACATAAAAGAATTGTTTTAAGTGAAAAATAATGACATGAGGATTGTTGATACGCGTTAAAAAAATAACCACCAAAAAAAAAACAGTGATCAATCGGGCACCACTGTAGCACTCACAAAAATTATCAAAAATCAAAAATCCAAACATTTTTATAAAATATATTATATTTGTTGGAGGTTGTACTGATAAAACCAATGAAAAGTCCAGAATTCGAAAAATGACAGACATGCAAACTTTTGGTAGCGTTTTTTCGCTATCTCACGGAGAGAAAAAATTTGCTGACGCAGCAAATCGAGGTATTATATATAGAATAGCAAAATTTTTTGCTGACCTAGCTAAAAATTTGCTATCACAGCAATCGTGTTAGCTACGACAGCAATTTTTTAGCTGTGGCAGCAAAAAATGTTTGCTCCGCCAACAAATTTTCAGTATTATATATAGAATAGCAAACAAATTTTGCTGGGATAGCAAACATTTTTTGCTGCTACAGCTAAAAATTCGCTGTCGCAGCTAACAAGATTGCTGGAACAGCAAAAAATTTGCTGCTCTGGCAAAAGGAACCCAGCAACAGTAGATTTCGCTGCCACAGCGAATTCCTTTTTCTCCGTGCTCCATTCAGGTTCATCCTGCAATAAATTCAATCAGCTTCAAAATAAAAAAAAAAACAGCGATCCGTGCAGTAGTTTTTGAGATATCGTGGAGCCAAACTTGAACAACACCTTAAAAAGGTTCCGGAATAGAACTCCTTCAACTTGAAAAAATATTTTTTAATGTAGTTTAAAACCCATTCAATGAATTTCAAATAACTCGAGTTCTTAATTTACTTCCTCCTTAGGAAAACAAATTCGAGAAAATCACCTTATTTCGGAATTCGCTTTTATAAGAACCTCCCGTTAATAGGATTTTTTGATTTGGGAAGGGGCGGAAAGGTGAGCTCTATCCGTAAAAAGTTGTTTTAAAAATAGATTCTTAAAATTTGACTTCTGCAACTATGCTGCTAGGGATGAAACTCTTTGGATCTGAAGCCTGGTCTTGGACCAGGTTGACATGTTCTCAAACAAGATACGGCTTGGGATGGTCCAATTTCTCAAAATGGCGGGCAAGTTCCTTATCTTTGGTGGAGAAACAATCCCCCCACGATTAAAACTCAGCATAATTTCACTGGCAGCGAATTATTCGATAAACGGGGAACTTTTCAGCATGAGTTGGTGTAGTTTTTATTCATTTTCAAAAGACTCGACACTCAAAAAACAAAATAGTCCCTCATAATGTGGAGAAAAAATCCTTTATTTTTTATGAAATAATAACAATAACAATTACCTCACGATCAGGGGACGTAATTCGCTCTTGGTGAGGGAAAGAACTCCCTATATTTTTTACATCGTATATTTAGTTATAATTATATCCACGATTAGGTATCATCTCAAAGGAAAAGACATCTTCGCAAAAAGCAAATCCTCCATTCATGCATCATTTAATTAGTTGAATATTAACAAAAGAAATATGAACAGAAAGGCCTGAATGACCATAATAACATCACATTTTTCAATCCGTTGCTTTGATTTTGAGACTAGAAAGGCCCCTGCATTGAATCAATATTAAATAAATATACTAGGCAGAAAAAGTACTTAATGCTCCATTGAGAAACTTTTTTCTTTTCTTTCACCCGACCTATGTTTATCTCATTATATTCTGAGGGAAAAAAAAGTGTTCTGCTCGGTAATTTAGATCAGACGTAATAAGGAACAGAAAAAAAATTACTTTTATTCCTTCTGTAGACGTGATTTTTATCTAGCTTCTAAAAGAGCACACGTTGTTGCAATCTTTCTCACGCAAAATATAACCCGAAATAACGTCCATCTTACATACCGCAAACTCATACACGTGTATCGTTTATTCTTCTACTCCTCATAGAAAGATATAAAGCGGCAAAGCGACTTAAAGGAGAAAAAAAACGATTATAAAGAATCCGCGACGATGACGATGACGATGACGACGACGACGACGACGACGACGACAACAACGACAAAAAGTTCGCAATAGAGGGTTTGTAAGTACCTCTACTCGACACCATGACGAAATGATTTTACGGTGACGCAACGATATCTAATTAAAATGAAGGTGGAAGAGAAACGACAGGGAAGGACGAAGACGAAAGAGAAAGAAGAGGGAAAAAAAGCGATCTGGAAACAATGAAATTTCAAGTAAAGTCAGTCTTGAAGACCCCGGACACTGATTTTCTTCCTTTCGTATTTCTTTAGTCACGAAGTCTTCTTATTTTAAAACTTACATCAATCCTCCAGCCGAATTCTCGACAAGCGTTCTGGTATTTCAGTTACGTAATCGAAGCAATTAGAAATCGAAAGCCCAAAAAATCGTTTGATTCCGTTGTGAAAATCGAAGGAATCCTTTAATCCTGAGGGCGTGATTTTTCATTTTGTAATTCATTCCATCGATCCTTTATCGTATTTGGAACTAATTTTATTCTTCGAGACCTTCATTTGAATTCAGACGAGGTTCTCATGGTAGCCAAGCGTTACAAGCATTGCGAGAACTCATGCGGAATCGAGATTTATTTTTTTGTTCTTTTTGTGTATTATGAAATACAGTGCCGAGAAATTTGGCCATTCCACCTATCATGATTTTTCGATATCGCGCAAAGAAAACGCACGTGGAAGGAAAAAATCTTCATAACTGTGCATGATATCAAATGAGTTCAAGTGTTCAATCTCATGAGTTTATGAGAATTCGGACATCTAACAAGAGCATTATGTCACCCAGTATGGTAAAACCCACCTACTCCCCGAATGTCAAATAGAAAAGCTCATAATGGAGATCTTTTCGACTTTTTCCAATCAAAAGACTCTGAAAGGGTTTATGGCAAATTTTTCAGAAGGTTCAATGGATGGATGAATCATCAAATCATCCCACCAACCACCCACATACCGTACTTATCTCCACGCTCGTGCGCGACCACCTTACTCTATGGGAATCAACGGTCCCGATTTGTTCGGTATGAAATTTCACGCATACGAGTACTACGAGGATGATGAATTATATATACTTTTTTTTCTTGCTCTGAAAATCTGACACTCCGTGTTTAGAAATTGACTTACACGTATTTGGTATTGTCGATTCATAATCAATGACCCTGAAGGCATCGGCTGGAATTTATTGACCAACCGCTGGATAACTTTTCATGGAGTGTTTTTATGAAAGATTCAAGCGGGTGAAATGGGAATTGGGATCTACTTGAACAATTGAACGTTGAATAAGAATTTACAACAGTTGGCCGATGACTTCCGATTTATTGGAGGGAAAGTGATTTTAATTGGTGCCTGTGAGGCTATCCATATTCTAAGAAATGGTTTTATAGCGCGATTGGCGATATACAAAAAATGAACGGAACTTAGCGATTCGTGTGGATTCAATTAACACCGGACTAGCTCATAACTGTAAGAACGATTTACTATTTTCTCAATGTGTAATAAGAGTTTATTTGTCTCTGCCAGAATCTTGCAGATATATCCCCGCCAATACCGGACCACTTGTTCGTTTCTGGTGATTTCCATATAAAACAGTTCAATAATTCATTCCCAATGGGAACAATAAATCAAAATCATGTCAAAATTTCTGTGAAAATGATTATTTTTATAAATAATCAAAATAAGTAAAAAATAAGGTGAGGCCCAATTTTGAGACACCATGCGAAACACGGACCCATCTGGTTCACTTTCTTATCTCAAGAGTTTCTGAACATTTTGTCGAAAAAATTATCACTTTGGCTAAAATTTGGACATGATTTTGATTGATTGTTCCCGTTGGGTTCCGTTCTTCAACCATGAGGAAATTGTTTTTTATCAACAAGTACAGCATTTTCCCCTCACTTTGAGAGACAATTCTACTATTTGGATGTTGAATTCTCCAAAAATAGGAACAGAAGTTTACACGCAAAAGAAATTACTTGTCATATTTACCACAATTTGGAATAAAATTCGAGATGGGTACAACTTCGGAATATAATTTACTACAATTATTGTCAGTGAATCTATTCAAAATTAGTTGAAAATACTACAATTTGTTTTCAATGGTAATAGAAATTGTCCCTGTCCCAGGATTCACCGCAGATTTTTTGTCTCTGTACTGAATCATGATGGAGAATTTTGCATCAATGAAGACACTTCGCTGCCATCATTGCAAAGTGCACTGTTTTTCTTACTCGGGCTTCAGGGAAAAGCAGATGATTGAATTATATGTATAAAAATAAAAAAAATCAAACTGGTCGAAGACATCTGTGAAAATACTGTAAAAAAAATATGAATTTTGAGAGAATTCCTATATATTCAAGTGAAGTAATTAAAGCATACATGCGTTAGGAATTTTCCCAACTTGTCCGGAAATTTACTGTGAAATGTTGGAAAAAATCCCATGAAGGTTGGAATTTTCAGATAAATGTGTGGGAAATTTCATATAAATGTACCGGAAATTGATTTCTCAATCAGTGATTGGAATTTTTGGGTTGATATACACAGGAAAATTCCGATTATTTTTTACAGTGTACGAGATTTAGTTGGAGTCTCTTCAAATTCAGTGAAATTTATCTAAAAATTCAAAATGAAGTCGTTGTAAAAATTACAATCACATTTTCTGCACTTTCAGAAGGAATTTTTTTACAGTGGAGCTAGATGGCGATTTTATAGCGGAAGCTGTTTGGATCGTACAAGGTGACCCGAATGGGGTAGATTGTATTTCAAGGGCATATTTAATTCCCTGTATGGAAAAAGTTCTTTTGAAACTTTGTTCTTGAAATATGAGCATTGAACATTTTTTTTCAAATCTAAATCGTTCAAAAGCGTTGTGTGCTACACACGCAGAGAAAAATTCTTGCTGAAAAAGCGATTTCGAAAAATCTGCTTTGCTAAATTAGCAAAACGGTTGCTGTTACAGCAAAAATTCTGTTATTTTAGCAAGATATTTGCTGATTCAGCAAAATTTCCTAGTTGTCTGTATACCTACAATCTCGGATTGCTGAATGGCAAGCGCTTGTTAAAAGAGCAAGATTTTTGCTGTGACAGCAAATTATTTGCTAATTCAGCAACAAGTTTTGCCATATCAGCAGAGCAAATCTTCGAGGTTTGCTGTTTCAGCAACTTTTTTTCTCTGAGTGCATGCTAAAACTTGAAACCGTTCGCTAAGTTGGGAAACGGCGGATCTCTGGACAAAAGATTAAACAACCTTATCATTCTTCGTTTCGGAGCTATAACAATTTGAAGTAGCTGATTTTTGATTGGCTAAAAGCTAAAAAATTTCAAATCGCTATAACTTCGAATTGAAAAATTACAAGTTAGTTCAATTTCAGGTCAAGTTCAGGTATGTAGCAATACAACGCTTTTGGGCGATTTGGATTTGAAAAAAGAATCTAAAAATGCTCATATCTCAAGAACAAAGGCTCAAAAGAATTTTTTTCATACGGAAAATTGTTGCATTTTGGCTGCAGAATATGCCCTTGAAATATAATTCACCCGACTCGGGTTACCCTATATACTGTAAAAGAAAAATGTTATATGAAATGACATCATTCATTCCTAAATTCACGCGTGTTAAATGGTATATTTTTACATGGATTTGGAAAATTAAATAAGGAATATGCAAGTACCCAGTATAATGAAGAATTTCCCTCATTTACGGCGTAAATATTCATTGTTTTTGTTAATTTATGTTGTAAATGATAATAAAATAACAAGCGTTCGATAATGTTATATGTAAAATTATATGAATAATTTCAATTCCACATCATATACGACCCAACTCTGTGATTATTCGTAATGTAATTTTCACCCGCATTTTAACGGCATAGAGATAAGAGCTCGGCGAGCATAGTTTCGAGGTAATAACATCTTCATACTTTTGGGGAACCCAAGCAGTACCGAAGTTCATTTGACCGAGTGGAAGAGTTAAACTTACTGGATAGTTCACAAGAGCTTTGAAATTTTTTTACCGCCATTTTCTCCATAGTTAATGAAATGAATTGCGTAATGAGAATACCGCATAGTGGCTTCAGCCAGTGAGAAGATATTTCGCTGAAAAATGTCTGCAAAGCCATGAATGACCTCTGGAACCTCTGAGAATGTGAAATTTTCATGAAAAATTTCATGGATTCGGAACACTCTGTGCGGGCCTTTTCAGAGTTTTTTCTCTTTCTTTGCAAACAAATAGCAACAAATTATTATGTTCTGACAAAATTTTAATAGAACTAATAAATCATTGACATATTTCTGATGATGGAAAAATTTTTAAATCTTCTAAATACATTCATGAAAAAGTGTTCAGTTTTTATTTCAGTATTGAAAAAAATGTTGACAAAACACCAGCCCTGCTTGAAGAATCTCATTGATTCCGATGTAGGAAACTGATTTCAATCCATTGAGAATCACTTTTGAATGGATTTAAATCGGTTTTCTGCATCGGAATCAATGACAATCAATCGGTTCAATGAGATTCTTTAAACAGGGAGAGTTCCATCAGAATTCTTCCAGATTGCAATACCGTTCCCATTTGTCTGAAGAGAAAATGAAAAGCTCTGCAAAGAGTCTGCAGAAAATATCCCAAATTTATGAGATTTTTCATGAAAATTTCAGAGATTCTCAAATTTCGTCAGAGTTTTTTTATATTTTTGCAGAAGAAATGCGATGTTTATCAGAGGCTATTCATGGTTTTGCAGAAATTTTGCCATCAAAATATTTCCATACGTGGTAAATATGGCTGCAAAATGTAGAATCAGAAATCAGAAGAATTACTCGCAATAGGGAAAGCCTTGATGTGCGAGGCTCGCCGTATTCAGTCGTGTCCAGCGGGTTATTACTATATCAAAGAGGTGTGTAAAAAAATCCCATGTGCGTATGGACAATCGACCTAATTATTGACCAACTTCACCAATTTTGGCCCAGACTTGGGAATGATGAGTTCAGGCCAAGTCTGGGCTAATAATTTTATCACACTGGTCTATTCGATTCATCACGCATTAATCAATCCTTCTTTGATCACAGGTATTGCGATGAAAGAAGTAATTAATCCGTAACTCAGTTCATGGGTGTGTTCCTCAAAATACCGTACAGAAACCATGCCAAACTTGGAACAAAAACTTTCATTATCACTAGCGAATTTGCATTTTCTGATATTCTAATCAATTTTTGCTGTTTACCTTGAATTATACTCAAACTAATGAATTTTCAATTAAACATTACCACATATTTTTATAATGATCTGATTCTTCCCTCAAGAGTCACAACTGACAACTGATGGTTTAACAATGCAACATGATCATTGAACCAACCTCCTCCCTCTTTAGATTAACTGAGATATATATCTAAATTTGCAAAATTATCAGGTAAATCTTGCGCACGGATGAGGCTAATCGTGACAACTCTAGGATAGACGAGGGCCAGCCCTGGCGCAATGATTGAGCATAAGTCTTTGCCCAGTACAAATTCATAATTCAGTCACTAATTATCAACATTGTGCCACTCGTGAGTACAGTATTGGCACAATTTTTCTTAAACAGGGCTGTCATCTACAAACTCATAAACCCAGAACACGCAGCCCAATACGGAAAAAGATGATGTGGTTGATATTTGGATAGCTAAAAATTAACGGTGGTAGTTATTTTTTAGCTGTGGCAACAAAAGTTATTGCTACAGGAGCTAAAATTTAGCTTTTGCAGTAATTTTTTTGCTATCCAGAATATCAAATACTCGAAATAATTAGCTAATTTCTAGCTACCATAAGGAATTATTTTTTTCCGTGAAGAACTCCGGATTTTTGGCTTGAAATCCGGACAAATCGTGAAATATCTTCACTGTAATAAAAGAAAGATCGTCAACATTCGATATCCATACAATATTAAAACCACCACCCAGACGTTCCAAAAAAACGTATGACAAATCTGGGGAAATCCGGCCTGTTGGCAGCCCTATTCTTATTCACGGTATGTTTTTACCCTTGTACCAAGCCCGCTTCGAGTGCAATAACCGTTCCTGGAACGATACCCCTAAAAAAAATTAATATAAAAATCAGAGTATTCCTCTCGTTTTGATGCAATTTCTCCCCTGATGTACGGTATCAAAAGTATTCCTCTCCATTTGGAAGGATTAGTCTTTGTGGTGAAAGAATTTTCATTCGTTCAAAACCGTCGAGCATATTCTCAATTGAAGAAGAAAACAAAAATGGAACATCTTTTCTGATTGAGAGGAGTTTCTCCTCTCATTTTCAGATTACTTTTTTTGGTCAGAGATAAATTGGAGAGATTGCTAAAAAAATTTTAAAATCATAGTTCGTATCACCTGGTTTTCCTTTTGAAGAAAATTATGTGATTGGTTGAATTTTTCTTCTAAGCCGATCAGCGTGGAATGATAAACGGAAAACGTGATACCATCAATCAGAAACTGGACCATGATTTTCATATATCATTAGCAATCTCTTCAACTCATCTCTGTTTTGTTGTACAAATGTGTCATTACCGATCGATCGTTGGAAACAACGGGCCATTTATAGGGCCCAGTCTTGGCTCCATGTTGGCAGTATGGGCCCCATTGTACATACATTGATCTAGGCACAATACAGATCTTAACCAAAATCTATTCCTGAACCATGGGCCAGCCCTGGAACGAGTTCGAATTTCTTTTCAGTCTTGCACACTGTTACAAAATAAACTTGAATTTTCCGGGACAGAACTGCAAAATTTTGACTATTCAATACAGATTTCAGGAAAACGGAATTCAAAAAAATTTGTTTACAAAAATGCAAACCTTCCACGTGGTCCCATGATACAATTCAAGTGTGGGAAGCTGCGAAAAGTTCACAAGGAACCCACGAACCGCTCCCAAACAGTACCTACACAAGACTTGCAAGAAGATGACAGTTTTTCTCCAACTTGTCTACATAAATGCCTTTCACCTCGTCCTATGAAAGACTTCAAGTAAGAGAAAGCGTGAAGAGTAAAGCTGAAAACCCAACCTTCGGAACTATTTGTAATCTGGGTGTTAGTTCCTTACAGACTTTCCTCGCCTTTCCTTCACTCGAATCGTACTACGAAAAAATCATCATCTTCCTGCAAATCGGATTCAGGTACTATTTTTTTTGTATGAATTTTCTCCAACTTCTTCGCTTTGAATTTCATTTTGGAAAGCATTTATGCACACAAAAAATGTCCTGGAAAAAGTACACCACTTTCTCAAAAGCCGTACTTCTACATAATTACCGCCTCTTGTATTAATGTGGATTCCTCAAACGAGGCCCAAAACTATAACCCTTCCTAGCGCCTTTCTAATCCAGGCAGGGATGTTCTTCAGTACAATTGCGGAATTTCTGATTGGTATTCCCATTTAACTTATCATAGGTTTATCGAATGGAAATTGTATTGGCCGGAACATCTCTGGGTCTAGGGGATAAATTTCTAACCGGGTGAATAAGTAAAGAATACAAAGCACAGAAGCGATCGTAATAATATAAGACGGGATCGTAAGACTTCAAAGACTAGTAATGTACTATCGGGTTCGTGCCACCACCTTAAGAGTCCCCCTTCTTCGCGTTTTATCAGCACTTTTTATTTACAGTTTTCTGTACAGTTTTTTAGAATTTCTGTAATTTTGAAAAAATCAAAATCTACATTCACCTATCAACTACTTATCATATACCAATTCTAAACGACTCATTTGTATAAAATGAAAGGTAATTTACGATATAATAAAATATAAACACTGTCAGTATATTTTGATTAAATACTCTGATTTCCTAGACCCAACACTGAAAATAACTCCCTCTAATTTGCAGATATTCCTCTTAGATTGAGAGAATATTCTAAATGTTTGTAGACGCGATCCATTTTTTCAATGTTCACCTGCTATCAGAAAATTCATCTGAATTAATGTTTATTCTAATTAAATTTACATTCATGCGATATTGTCTGCTCAAACACTTTTGTTTCAAAAAATCTTTTATATATGAAGATACAGAGAACCTAGACCAAACGAACATTGGAAGAAAACTTGATTAAGGATAACACCGTTCCAGCAATCGATGCGTTTAATGATCCTGCAAGATTGGCTGATAGCAAATTTTTCCTATAAAATCTATGTAGATTCAAACCTGAATCAATGCTGGCTCAAACTTGTGCCAACGTTGTTGCACCACAATTTATCTGTGTATCACGAATACAGGAGAGATAACAATTCCGTTATAAATCAACGTTGGCTCGGTATAACTTGGCTACGCTTGGTTGCCATGCATGGCCCAAACTATTGCCTTTTGTCACAAATGACTTGATACTTTCTCTACTACTTCCCACGGTAAAACTACTAATTTTTTATCAATCATTTCAAGTTTTTTCTCTTCAAATTGACAATTGGTTTGCTAAATATTGATTGAATTACACCAGTAGATTTAAATGAAATATCCACTGCACTACGCAGTCTTCCTTTCGACAAAGTAAAAATAGTAAAAGCCACTATCCGATGCAACGAACTATTCAAAAACAAGTTTCAATCAATACATTGAATTCAAATCCGGTTTCTTTGGAGAAATATCGTGGGAAATAAATTACAATTGCATTTATATACCACAAGTACCTATGTATCGATTTAAATATAAAAAATGACGAAATATCATTTATACTTATCATTTCTCTGATTTGGAATTCAAAAGTCTTTCATATACATTTTTTAAACCACGTGGAATTTAGTGAACCAAGTATACCAACGCTTTATCGATTAACCATTCTATCTCGAAGGTAAACCCAATAGTGAGTTACGCAATGGTAATCACCGCATGAATCATGAATTGTGAATTTTATCATCGTGTTGCAATGGTGCATACACAAATACAAATCAAAGCTACGTGAGTTATGAATTTCACATTTCACACATTATTTTATCATAGATACAAGGGATTGATTGAAGATTTATGACAATCACTAGTATAGTTTGTTGTCGATTAATAGATTCAAAGTAGATATCGTAAATTATATTCGTATATTCAATATGTAGCACACATCGAACTCTTTCATTTAAGTCATCATTGTTCAACATTGTAATGTTTCATATCGAATGCATGGCGGAGAGAGGATAATTATCAGTTTTCTATTCATCGTGAAGTATCAGGATCTGCCGTTCGATGCCATATAACTCCCATATTATTTATAACTATTATGTTATTTTATCAAAGATATCTCACGTATTCATCGAAATTACATTCATTTTTATTCATTAAACGACGCGATCTCAACTGCTCCAATTGCATCATATATTATTGATCGAATGAGTAGCAGAAACTGATAACCGTGAAGTAATTAATACATCAAGTTGTGAAATTTATAACTTGCCAGGATTTTCTGTACGTGATATTCTCATTAGTTGGACAATGGACAATTGAGAATAATATTTTCTTGTGAAGCTAAAGCTTTTTATATGTTGTTTCCACGCTAAATATACTGAATGAGATATGACTAGGGACAGTCCTTGACAATGAATTGATGAATCTCCACAAGAATTTCTCTATTGCTTTTTCATGAGAGAAGGTCTAAATTTGCAAAAACAAGATGTTACTAAAGTTTAGATACTTAAATAAGCGACTGTTGAAGACTCAAAATCTTGCAATACTGTTTAGCTCTGATTTGTTCAGGTTTGATTTCATTTTTCACCCTGATCTCATCCTGTTTTCAAAATTCTCAGCCGACCTGATTCAACTCTGAATCGTTGCGTATTACGGAATTGATCAGGCTTGAAAAAGTATTACAATTCAAGGAGTTCGTGAACGATTCAAACTTCAGCAACGTAAGAAAGAAGCAATCTTTCCCATTAAAATCAGATTAATATGGTTGATCGAAAAATCATAATCCTTTTCAGCCTTAGTAACTGACATCATTCATAAGAAAAAATATAACCAACGCTCTTCAAAGCTCAAACCCGCAGAGTTGAATGGTGAGAAAACAATTGGTGTCCGGGATTTTTGAAAGCGTAAGGCTTTGCCTCAACGCGTGAGTTGAAATCGGGAATTTTTCATTCTAAAAAGATTACAATACCAATCATTCCCTTCAGGATTGGAGCGCCAAATTGACCCAAAATTCATATAGTTATACTCTGATAAAAGTACTTGATGAATTTACATCTGAATAAATCTGGAAACAATCATTCTTCAGGTGCTCGCGAGGTTTAGGTTTAGGTACTGGAATGTGTCGCGCTAAGGTAATCGCACGATGTTTTTGAGTATAATTTTTGTGTATCATCGGATAATATCGACACAGCCAGGGTTCCATGCAACAGAAATGTATAGAAACAATAAACACCCTTCAAACCCCGTTTGAATACCCGAATACTTGAATTAATGGAATTTTATAGACCCCTCCAAATGAATTTCGATACAAAACCAAAAGCATTTGGAAAGGATATATATTTTGTTTCGTATCCTTTCCAAACAACGACATCCGCACATATCGGAATCCCCATTAAACGAACGAGTCTCGTCCCCTCTCGTTCGTTAAAGAAAACCTCATTATGAAATTTCTATCTCCCAAGCATGGGACAGTAAAAAGCCACAAAACAAATTGAAAAGACATGTTTCAACAATAATCGTACAAGAATAATCCTTTTGTAAATGCTATTTTTCGGCCACTGCCGCTAACCACTGCCGTCGAGGTCAGAGCTATGAGGAATAACGGTGATGACCGCACATCGAGGACACCGACCCGATGAAAATTTCTCTCACAGATGCACGCAAGAAGAGGGCACTCTTCTAACGAAGTAATAACATTGTTCAAAGATACCCAACTGCGTGTACTTTGAAATACATGGATTTCGTTCCACGAACACGATAACATTTCAAATAAAAAAAGAAATGTGTATAAATAGCGTGACAGACTCTACGGTTAATAAATACGGACTGCAACGCGCTTCGAATATATTTATTCTAAAAACAAGTATTATACAAAAATTGTTGAGCATAATTTTTTACTTACAAAGGAAGATTTGTCTTGACGTTGCTATCCTTTAGGCACTCATCTGCGGTGGTTTGTTGAGTTTTTAGCTCTTCCGTCAACTCTTAAATTCAAGTTCCTTATTAAAAATGTTCAAACGAAGAACCTTTTGACGATCGAACCGCAAGAGTGGAAAAGAAAGAAGAAAAACTTGATAATATCGAAGGTTGGTACGATACAACCGTGGTGAAAACATCGAGGTGTGCAACAGGTGACGGACGACGCGTGCAGGTACAATGAAAATGAATAAAGGATGAGAAAAGGTAGAAACAGGGGTTAAACTGGTGATAACTTTTGAAAGAAGAGAGGAGAACTCCGAACCGGTTGCTCGAAGTGACGTGAGTGAACTGAGGCTGCGAGTTGGCAGGTAACGCCAGGTAAACTCAAACGAGCAGGAGAATCACAAACACATAGGAACGGATATACAATGAAAAAGAGGAAGAGGAAGGTGGTGGTTCTCGCTGGGTGGCTGACTGGTTAGCCAGCCAGCCGTGGAGACAGTCAGCCCAGTCAAGTCGACTTGAAGTTGAGAGTCAGCCCCTGGTCCCTGGCAGTCCCTGCCTGGTCTTTCTCTTTCTCTCTCCTCCTTTCTCTCTTGGTTACAGGTAAATGTTGTTATGTAGGTATCACAGAAGTGGGGAGAGAGAAAAAGTTGGAAGGGATAAAAGTTGGTGGTGATGGTGTTCAGGGACGTATCGATATACGATCAACACCCGCCAAAATCCCCAAAGTTTGAATCGCTTGGCCAAGGGTGGATTCCTTATTTTCATTTATCAACTTCAATTCCAAGTCCCGAGTTCGATGTTTCCGGACCCTGATGATCCCCGATCCCCCATAAATTCACATTGCTTATTCGTTTATCCATACAACATTCGCGTAAATAATCTCTAATTGAAATTCAATCAATGATATTTGTTAAAAATGAAACTCTCAAAAGTACGATCATCGTTGAACATTCTTACCTGGATATTTGAGTTTGTCTTATCGTGAAGCAAAGGCGAAGTGAAAAATTGAGTTTGTGCTATTCCTTTTGCGTTAGCTTGGTTGATGGACACAAGGTGTATGTACACGTACGAACATTGTGTATGACTCAGCTCGGAGAATGAGCGAATAGGCCAAAGCATAGCAGAAGCTATATACACTGTGTGTTCATAAAATTAGTTGAAACTTGATTTGCCATTGTCAGAAATCATTTCAGTTTCGTGATTCTATTTTTATTTGTAAATATTTGAAATTCAAATTGGTGTTCCTCCGTAAGGAACAGTCGTGAATATACTTTTTGTGATTCGAGAATACTTTCTTGTACAAAATTATCCAAGTATTATGCGGTACATTAATCAGATATTTTCGTAGAAACGAAACACTTATTCGATGAAAAGATGCGAGGCTCAGCTTTATCCGCACCTGGCACAAGAAACTTTTGAAATACTTTTCATATTCACAATGTGAAAGAATTCTCTCAAACCACGTGATTGGAATATTAGGTACCCAAATGTAGCGTGGAGATTTTGTAACAAATTTTCGATCTTTTCAGTTCTACATTGAGGATTAGGAAGCAAAAGATTCTCAAGTTGAATTTCAGGCAATCCCAAAAATACACGTTGAGTTGAATTTAGTAAATAAAAAGCACTAAAAGATGAATAACACGGCTTGGATTTGGACGGAAGATAGGAAAACCCAAACGTGATATCGATGATATAGTCTCCACTGTTAGAAATTTCTGATTGAATTTCCAATGTAACGGAAACAAAAGTTGCGATGTAATATAATAAAGATTGAAAGATTCCCGAGAATTGAAAATTTAATTAACGAATGTACTTGAAAAATACTTGAAATTTGAAGAAAACAGTGTGGAAAAAAACTTGTGAACGTGCAATGTACGGTCCCCGCAACGGAATGAATCATTTCGAACAGAAATCACAGTTCCAAAAGGAAAACCATAAGACAAGGTAGGTGAATTCATGACAGATGAGTGCTCAACGTTTTTCTTCCAAACAAACATTCAAATTTGTATGCATAAGGAAAAATTGAAGTAAGAAACGTGATACAAAATGAGCATGAAGTCAAAGTTCAGTGAAAAAAATGTAATAAAGGGACTGGTTCAATTACAGAGAAGACTATCGGAGAAGGAAATTTGAATATTTAATCAATGCTGACAGCAGTAGTAACAGCAAAAGGAGAATAGAATAAGGACTAGATGATAAACTTTGATTTAATCAAAAGACTTCTATGTTCTCGTAATATTAATTGAGAAGAATGATGAAGAACTTACGTTAACGGTGTAAGATGCACATCCCATTCTAGAATCTAAACGATAGGGATAGCTTGTAAAAACAAGCTCGAAACGTTTCAGATCTGCTCCTACGAAGAAAGAACGTCAACCCTCAGTCTATATACGTTTTTATTTGGTCCACATCAACTGTATATAGGGGTCATTTGTGTTATTTAAAAAATATGTTCGATTTATGGAAGGAATCTAACAAAGTTCAAAATTTTTACTTAGGAAATCCACTGCGATATCAGGTGAAGAATAAATTGTTTACACGAAACTCATGCGAACACAAGTACAAGTTTTCATCCGGACACGAATAATCCCCGCATGAAGGCTGACGATTGATACCGCGATCAGTTGATGGAAAAAAGATGAAAAAAAAGGAAAATGATGCATAAAATGATCGAAGTAATTGGAGCACGGAAAAAATAATTTAGCTGCAGCAGCTAAATAGCTAGCACGGACACGGACAGCCATTAAATTAGCTCCTGCAGCTAAATTTCAGCTGTTACCGCAAATAAATTGACTACAAATGCAAATTTTTTTGCTGTAACAGCTAAAATTTAGCTGCAGGAGCTAATTCAATGGTTGTCCGTGTCCGTGCTAGCTACTTAGCTGCTGCAGCTAAATTATTGTTTCCGTGAGGAAAGAATGTGTCGATAATTAATGTACCGTGAAATACTGTGAATGAAATAACAGGAAAACAAAAGTGAGAGAAGACAAAAACGAATCCTGGAACAAGTAAGTTTTCGTCATAATGGAATTGGTGTGTTTCTTTAAAATTATTTGATTTTTCACAGGAATATTTGCACGTGAGATAACTTGAAATATACCCTCGAATTCTCACCCTTTCGTATATAAAGAATATTCAAGATGTAGACGCTCTTTGAAATGGGTATTAGAATAAGTGAATAAAAATTCGACAAATTTTCAACACTGTACGCTTCATTCTCACCAAGAGAATAATAATATAACCCGAGTAGAAATTTCTCCGATTGAGAAGCGGGCTGTCTAAGGCCCAACCTAGGCCCGGACTATTGAAACTGGGACCCAAAATTTCATTTCTACACGGAAATACATCTAAGGCTTTGGTGAAAAATGTCATTCCAGGAAGGTGAATTATTTCACTACTGGCTCATAGATTCTTGGAGACGAGCCTATGGAAAGGTTTCGTGAATTAAACTTTTGAAATATTGCCAAGTCGAAACATTGAGCCTCTACCAAGTGAAATAAAATTCAACCGTTTCCTTCGTCCTATTCTTATTTTATTCAACACGGAGAGTAAAAATATTGTCATCGTCACTTTCCGGTCTCGTTACCACAGCTATACACGATATGCTGAACGAAGAAAGGTTACACGGAGAGAAAAAATTTGCTGACGCAGCAAATCGAGGTATTATATATAGAATAGCAAATTTTTTTGCTGACCTAGCTAAAAATTTGCTATAACAGCAATCGTGTTAGCTACGACAGCAATTTTTTAGCTGTGGCAGCAAAAAATGTTTGCTCCGCCAGCAAATTTTCAGTATTATATACAGAATAGCCAACAAATTTTGCTGGGATAGCAAACATTTTTTTTCTGCCACAGCCAAAAATTCGCTGTCGCAGCTAACAAGATTGCTGGAACAGCAAATAGTTTGCTGTCACAGCAAAAAATTTGCTGCTCTGGCAAAAGGAACCCAGCAAAAGTAGATTTCGCTGCCACAGCAAATTCCTTTTTCTCCGTGTATAAACATACTGCATTTTGTTCAACACAACGATATGTTCAGGAATTTTTTTCCGTGCACTCGTAAACTGGTGACTGTTTTCTCAGTAATTGATAGATCTGGTCTGATCATGTAATTTCCGCAATTTTCCTTCGATAAATCGGAAGGCTTCACAACACTAGTCTGAAGATTGATACGTGCTGCGCTTGCATTTCTGAATTAGAATTGTTCTTGCTCCACTCGCTATTCGATGCTAAAAATGGCGCTTGCTCCGCTCGCACTTTCCAAATTTGAGAACGCTTGCTCCACTTACCATTGATTGCCCCAAATGATGATGATGATGATGATGATGTTGCGATTACCCTTTCGTTCGCCATTTAAGAGGATACCAGCGGCCCCTGACGATGCAATCCGAGCCAAATCTTTTCTGACAAATTATTCGAAAATAAAGCACGCCGAGAGAAATTTTTATTACAATATATGTTGAATACAAGTAGAGATAGCTATAATACATAATAAAGGATATTATATATCTAACTAACGTTATTATGCGTACAATAAAATTCATTATATTATACAGTAAGGTTACAATCTGTATAATAATGTTTATTATATACCTCATAGATCTTAGGAAATAATTATTGCTCTCCCTATTTTTATTATATATTTCTCTCTGTGCAGTAAAAGGAAAATATCGCTCTGTACAGACCATCTTTATTGATCGAAGAAGGTCTGTACAGAGTGATATTTTGATTTCATTCTTTTGTTTCCAAATAATTTGTCAGAATAATTTTGGTTGTGTCGTTTCCTAGTCAATGGGTCTGGTTGCATGTCCAGGGGCCGCTGGTATCACCTTGATACTCCAAATAACACTCGATTCGCTCGCCTTGATTAAATTAAAGGACGCTCACTGTTTGATATTCTATATAAGACTCTATATAACAAAAATGAAGAAGTACTCGAGCACATAAATGAAGAAAGAAATTTTTTGAAACACATCGTGAAGAGGAGAAGCAATCTTATAGGAAACACATTACGGCATGAGAGTTTATTGAAAACAATATTGGAAGGGAAAATGAATGGTAAAACTGGTAAAGGTAGACCTAGAGCAAGTTATATGAAGCAAATCGTACAAGACAAGGGATGTAGTAGATATGTAGAAATTAAACGTTTGGCGGATAATAGACAGGGGTGGAGGGTTTTATCAAACCAGTCGTAAGACTGATTACTTCATGATGATGATGATATAACACTCATGGAGAAAAAAGAAAGTTGCTGTAACAGCGAAATCTAATTTCGCTGGGTCCCTTTTGCTGGAACAGCAGATTTGTGCTGTGTCAGCAAACTCTTTGTTATCACAGCAATCTTTGTAGCTACACCAGCGACTTTTTAGCTATGGCAGCAAAACATGTTTGCTCCTCCACCAAATTCCAAGTAACATACTTTATAGCATTCGAGCATTATTCTTGTCCAAATCAAAATAATCACATGAAAATACTTCTAAAAGTACCATGCTTGCTTTGACTTTCCCGGAGAAGTATAGTACTCTTGTAGATATTCCCACGCAGGGGCGGCGAAACGGGGGTGGAGCTGTGGAGTACTTCACACCTGCTGAATTGCTCGATTTTCAAAACTCAGAAATACACACCATTTGAAACTTGTTAGAATTAAATGCTTTGAACGAGCAGGCAATGAATTTGACTGTCCATAATCCGCTACCCATAGAACACTCGTAATACAGAAGTGCATTTTACCTTCCAAATAGGATTGGATTATAAAATGCAATTTTTTCATTTCTCCCCCCTGCCCCCCGTCATCGCTTTTCAAGTAAACTCCACGCCTGTTGAATTTATGTTACGCCGTCCTTGTTCCCACGTGAATAATGTGATGTGGACAAGAATAATACTCGAACACAAAGTATGGTACTTTTAGCAGATCTTTTTCCTCCGTGCACTCCGGTAGAGTGAAAATCCACTCTCTGTGCAACCAAAAGAGAACCTATCTTTCTGTTTCAGTGAAGATTCCGCTCTTTCCAGTTTAGAGAGTATCGAAGAAAAAACAAGATTCAAAATTTCAGGCTTGGGTCAACATTTGTCAAAGAAAAAATCCATTTCAAATTCTATGAGGAATCCGTGAGCGCAGTAGTGTTTCGACGCTTCGAGTCATCCTTTACAGTTCGTATAGTAAATTTATATTCAATACCACTTTCGAGGAGTTCAGTAATCGTACAGTGCAGATGTGTGTAATACTGGAAGTCACTCATAAATTTTCTATCTGAAAATTCACACCTTCGCTAAGAGAAATGCTATCAATGTTTCAATAATACTAAATCACTCGGACTTGGTAATGAACGATGAAAACATTACCAGCAATAATGAATTCTTCCACGATTATGGGAAATTCCTGAATTCAGCAAATACATGCCATTTTTGCAGCGGAATCACAGTGTATTGTATATTAATAACTTTTCCACAGCCTCTAATGGCTTTCCACAGTTTTGAATATACATGTACACGTCTGAGATTTTTACACGAATCACATGAGGTCGTGTGTAGAAACAATCGTGTACAATCTTATCAAATGCTAGATGTTATTGCGTCATAGAATGACGTTTCGCTTCTCTAACGTTTCACGATACTATTGAATTCAACGTCAAATGGAATAGAACCTTCGAATCGAATATTCCGTGTTTTATTTTATATTTGTTTTCGTCATAACATCAATTACGATGTTTTTCCAAGGTTTTATTTGTAATATTGAGGGAAGATTCTTATCAAGTAAATTCCGAAATACGGTGATTTTCTCGAATTTGTTTTCCTAAGGAGGGAGTAAATTAAGAACTCGAGTTATCTCAAACTCATTAAATGGATCTTAGAGTACATGAAAACAAATTTCCTCAAATTGAAGGATGCGTATTCCAAAACTTCAAAGGCGTTTTTCTCGAAACCATGTTTTTCAATTTTGGCTCCACGATATCTCAAAAACTACTGAACGGATCGCTCTTCTTTTTTTTTTGAAGCTGATTGAATTTATTGGAGGATGAACCTAAATCGAGATGACATTTGCTTTTTTGTTTTTTTTCATAGCACTTTGAGGAGCGCAAAAAAGGTGGAAACATTTTTTTAATTTTGGACTTTTCATTGGTCTCATTGGTACAGCCTCCAACAAATATAATGTATTTCATAAAAATTTTTAGATTTTTGATTTCTGATAATTTTTGTAAGTGCTATAGTGGCGTCCGATTGATCACTGTTTTTTTAGGGGGTAATGTTTCAACGCGTATCAGCAATTCCCATGGCATTATTTTTTACTAAAGAACATTTTTTTATGTACTTGAAGACTCAATTAACAAGTGTGAGAATCCCCGAGTTCTTCATTTACTTTCTTCCATGGAAAAAACAATTAGAGAAAATTATCTTATTTTGGGGTCGATAGCACAGGCCTGCGAAATATGACTTTTTATTCCTCCCTCGAACAATAATGTCTTTTCCGAAGCATTTTGATGCGCTAAATCCGAATATGGATCCAGAATTGCTCTATCACGTCAAGTTTTTGATATATTTCGACCTAAAAATGTGAAAAACACTGTTTTTTTTTTTTTTTTCATTGAGTTTTTGTTAACCCGGTCTCTTTACGCTGCTAAGGCCAATTGGACTGAGGGAGGCGTACTTCCAACCTAACCTACGCGGCAGGGTTAAGATTCCCTGACTTATCAACCGTCGTTCCCCTATTACGGTGGTAGCCGCTTTCGGGATAAACTTTGGTTGACGTACCAACCGCCATTTCCCCTTTTGCGGCACAACCGTTGGGGAGAAAGGCGGATTGATTAGTCAGGGATTCGAACCCCCCTACCTGCCGGACTCCATGTCTGAAAGTTAGTGCGTTAACCGTTCAGCTATGGAGCCGGTTAAACACTGTGTTTCGACATATTTGGGGTGACGTAAAGTCGAAGGGTAATTTTTTTTCACAAAACTAATAGATGCACCTCAAAGTATAAGTCATCCTCTTCCAAATGCCGTTGAGTTTGCTCGAATATCTTATTTTTTCATTGAGATACCACAGTTTGAAAATTGTGTCTCCACCTATTTATTGAATACATGAGCGCACAAATTTCAAATTGTCGTATCTCAATGAAAAACAAAGATATTTGAGCAAACTCAACGGCATTTGGAAGAAGATGACTTATACTTTGAGGTACATCTATTAGTTTTGTGAAAAAAATTACCCTTCGACTTGACGTAACCTCAAATATGTCAAAGAACAGTGCTTTCTACATTTTTAGGTCGAAATATCCCAAAAATCTGAAGTGATATAGCAATTCTGGAGCCATATTTGAAATGAGAATTTCATTTGAAGGAGAATTTCATTGCCGATCAGTGTAATAAATGTGGATGCTGATTATGTTGTTGGGACATATTACACAACTTAGAATGGTCGTAACTTAGCGTGCAAAAATCATACATGACCGTTCAATAGCTCATTTTAAACGGGAAGAGTAGTACAAATTGATACCGTTGAGGAAAAAGATCTAGAAAATTTTATGCGTCCTGTACATAACCTCAAAAGCAGCAAAAAAATGCACAGAAAAAAAAACTATCTTGTATCAAGAAAATATTGTTTTCGTTATATATGAAACACGGATTGTCTCAGTTCAATGCAACTTGCTTCGAATCAAGAATTTTGTTTTGTCCTGTGTTTGATTCAAAACAAATTGCATTGAACTGAGACAATCCGTGTTTCATATATAACGAAAACAATATTATCTTGATACAAGATAGTTTTTTTTCTGTGTGCATTTTTCCAGTATATACCCTTAGATATCTCAAATTCCTGACGTGATAGCCCAATTCTGACTCCGGATTCGGATTCTACGCAGCAAATTACTCCGGGAAATGGTCACCAGTTCCAAGGGAGGAAAACCTCGCAGGCCTGTGTAGATGAGAACCCCCTGGTTCAAAGAATCCATTACTTCTGACAAATGAAATTAAATGAGATTTGGCCAGAACATTGTCCGAGAATCAATGAGATTTGGCCAGATTCAGTGAGATTTGGCGAGAATCGACTGTTCTTTCTGACCAAATCTCATTGACATTTGCTGGATGAGATTCGGCCAGAACATTGTCCAAGTTCAACTGTAATTTAGTGAGATTTGGCGAGAATCAATGGTTTTTTTAAACCAGGGCCTCCCCTTAAACAACGTTTGCCGCCAAAGAATCAAATGCCTAAGCAAATTTTCAGCTTTGGCAGCTCCAGCGAGAACAAAAGCGGCTGGGAACATTACTGGAAAGTAAAGAAAACGTATATAAAGAGTCAATAAAGTTAGTTCAGGAAGTGTTTGAGGAGGTTACCGAGAAGGGCTCGGGAAAAGATGCAGAAGAGTGAAGAATGCGTTCTTTCTGAAGCGACTTCTGAAGTGAAACCCAAGAGGAAATAATGAATTAAAATCTAACTTTGATCAATCTCACCTGGAACATCCACGGATTTAAAAAATTTTCTTGCACCCGTTGAAGCATCAGTATAGTTTTTCGACAGGTAAATTAATTCTTCTTATCGTAATACGAGTACGATTTTCAGTATTCCCTGGTTCACTTATATCTATACATGGATGCGAGTCACATCTCTCTCGATACGAAAAGAAATAAACTCCAAATACGTTATACCGCTAAAACACTATGTTCTAGGAACATTGTGCGATGCGTTCTACAGTGCCCTTTCATTATACTTTTTCCTTATGTCTATTCTTGTATTTTATTGTTATTCCCAAGTATGCGTACTCATTACGCCATAAATCTCCCGTTATTTTCCTTATAAATGTAACAGAAATGAGTTATAAATTGTTGACTTTGGATACCAAGAGCTTCCGATGAAGAACAAATTTAATAAAAAAAGAGAAAAACAGAGAGACGAAATGTATAAGATACGTTAACGAGTAAATGAATCAACTGTTACATCAATTGAACCGAATCGGAAGAGAAATTGACCAAATCGACTGACCGTTCGATAATAATTCTCACGAATCCAGTAAATTTTGATTTGAAAAAATCCATTATATCATCGAGATTTAAAATACGATAGAACAAACTCGTTCATTTATCACTTATTTTCTTCGTTGAACGATCCAACTCCATCAGGAAGAATAGAAAGATTTATTCATAGATTAATGATATAGTTGTAATATATCGTATCACCCGGTATAGTGAAGAATAACTATACATGAATCCAGCAGAGCGTGACTTTTCACGTGTAGTCGTGTCTTGGAGTGGAGTATAACCGTATAACCGCACAGTACAGAGCAAGATAGACTTTGATAGAATTTACACCAGCGGCTCCTTCTTTCTCCAAGAGAGCTCACTTATAATCTGTGCGAATCAAGGCTTTGGTGATGAAGACAGATTACGAAGACTAAATAATAAATCCTTCTTTCAAGTTTCCTCGCTCCTTTGAACTATTAAACAATGTTCTCGACTCATTTATCATAGCAGGGAATTTGAAAAACAAAAAAACCTAACAAAAATACGAATGTGTCATCCCGCACGACCAAGTTCGTCGACATTCTTTCAGGTGCTAATATCCCACGTTTAATTTCTCTAATCAATGAGGGAACGCATAAATGATTTTCTTTCAAGCAAATTCCTTTTTATTCGGACATTACCGGTTGAAAGAATTGCATAAATTCACGTTCACGAAACTCGTGGTAATTACTTGATTGCGAAACAAGTTGTAATTACATTTTGGATACATTAACGAAACATAAATGGAAATAAATTGAAATGAACGAACGTTTTTTATCAAGCCGAGTGGAATTATGAAGAGTTTTATGTATATTTCGGAATGTATGAAATTTCTATGAATCTGGGTTTTACGGAAAGATTGATTTCAGTTGTTTCCGTGGGAAGAATATGTCTTTTATCGTGAAAGGCTAATACAGGGGCTGTGATATAATCTACTGTGCTTTAATTGCGAGGCAAGAACAAAGAAATAATTCTATTTCATCAATTGATTAGATTCATTTCTCATCTTATCTATAGGTTTAGTCTCCAGCAAGGGAATATCAGATATTATGTGGTAGAAGTTTGAATCGTTTATAAAAAACGAAACGAAAATTCGAACCCACAAAATATGATAAATCAGCACTATTTATTTCCTCGAATTGACTTCTTGAAACTGGAAACATTGTTTAAACAATGTGCTGCAAGATCTTCAACTGAGGGCGGGTCTGAGTATTTCGTTATTCGATTATCTCATGTGTGCACGAAACATTGAGCCAACTTCAGTCCTTTCCTGGCCTGAAATTGGCCAAGAATGGCCTGAAAGTGGCTCTATGTTCATGCACACAGGGAATTAATTCGTTTCAATAAACGATTCAAACTTCAGCAACATCAGATATTTAATAATCTTGAGATTTAGCATTTTTTTCGGTAAATTGAGATCTTAAAGGACCTAAAGAGATTTCTTGAAGGTGAGCTGGAAAAATATCAAGGCCTGTAGGGATCGAGAAATAATATTTCGTATAACTCTTCCTGTGATCAAAGTGGAGATCAACTGCACGGAGAAAAAATGGTTTGCTACTAATACGTTAGTTCTGTTAACAAATGAGTTTATGTCAGCAAATTTTGAAATCATTTTTCTTGCTCTTTCAGTTAATTTTTCTTGTAGGCGCTATAATAACAGACCTGCTTGTTATGCCAGCAATACTTTTTTCTCCGTGTGTGAGGACCCGTCCAGCGCCGTTGACGATAGGATCCGCTGTTTTGACGTAGAATTTAAGTACAGGTTTAGCGTTCCATGCACCTAAATTCGATCCCATCGGCGATGGGGTTGCACCGAAAGGAGCAATAATCATCCAATTGTCCCGCGTAAACTTTGCTGAAGTGGGATATTTTTCACTACTTCGGCAAATCAGACGCTACCTACCTCAGTGGATTATTTAGCTGTTTCAGCAATTGAATTAGCTGTAACTGCGATTTGTTTGTGACGGCCGCTGAATTGATGGTATTATTATATTCAGATTTTGCTGTCACAGGCAATTTTTCCCCATAAAAAAAAACCTTTCGGTAATGAGAGCCAAGAAAATGTAGAAAAGTTTGATCCTTTATATCGCTTCGAATTGAATCGGAATGAAAAAAATTGTTTTTTATTTTTAACTTATCACAATTCCATTGACTTCCCAAAGAAAAACACTGTGTTGACGCAGCAAATCAGTGTATTAAAAATCAAACAATGAATTTTTCCGCCAACTTAACTCAACATTTGTAATCACAGCTAACTGAATTGCTTGAACGGCAAAGCCCTTCATTAAAATAGTAGAGATTTGTGATCTGGAGAGAAGCATTGATTTTCAGCAATCCTAGAATTGCAAATGTCCCATCCGATTTTCCTAATGCATCGCAGCAAAAAGATTAATCTTCATAAATCGACTTGAATTGAAAATAGGGAATAAAATATTCAAATTCCTAACATGCAGGGATCGACAGTAATGATTTTGGGATTTATCGCTGGGTATTACTAGGATTAGAATGTTTATTTTCCGCAGTTCCCTTCGGAAGTTATGAAAATGGAAAATATTGATTTCGATTGAAACTGTGGAAAAAGGAAATTCTGATTTCAGAGATAATGCTAATAAATCCCGAAATCATTACTGACAACAAAAATCGTTATTATCGATCTCAACCAGCATGTTTCATTTTGTGCTCAGATCAAGTGAATTGTTCTTCTGAATGAATGAATAAAACGAAAAATCATGGTGAGCATGGTAACATTACTCTCATTTTCTCCAGAAATAATGTATGTTTAACATCGGTACCAATGCAAATTTGATCCCAATTGCATTCAAATTAAAAACAACCACACGCAAAAAAATTTGCCCACTGCTGTAACCAAAATAATTGCAGCTGTAGCTATTTTTTAGCTACCACAAGTAGGAATTCCTAGCTGTAACTGCCCAGAATTGGTGGTTGATATAGCCAAATTTACAGGTTAATAGCCAAATAATTTAGCTGTTGAATTTTTGCTGTGGCTGTCACATTTCTGGCTGCTACCGCTAAGTGAGTAGCTGTGACAGCTAACAAATGGCTCCTGCAGCTGATTTCTAGCTATCCAAATAATATAGCTGATTATTTTTCTTCGTGCAATACAGAATCCATATAGGATTTGTTGCAGTGATTCATTCTTACTATTTTTCAATTGAGAAACAAATAATTATGCCACATTTGTACAGTCAATTCACTGCACTTATTTGAGTTTGAATTCATGGGACAGAAAAAATTTTTATCCGAACAGAAAGACATGTTTTTTTCTAAACGAATGTTACTCATATTATCATTACTTTTCAATAATTTTCATTTATGTGTGTAATTATTGGAGAATTTTTAACGAACTTATTTGAATTATTACATTCTTTTGAGGAGAAATTTATTGTAATTCCATTTCAATTTACACCAATAAATTGAAGATCAAATTGTTGTTCAAGATCACTCCTCAAAATATGTAGAAAATTGATATTCAAATTCGAATTTCGAATTTATAATTTTCCAAATTCAATGTATTTATTAGAGTGGTGCAAAAAAATCGACTTCCTTCTTCTTCGTGTCTCGTATAAAGATATGTTAATTTTTTATGTTTTAAGAGTCCTTTTTCAAGATTAGCTTAAAAAAAATTTTCTTAGAGATCGCTCAAGACCTAAAAAAAATTTTTCAAATAGTTCATTTCAAATTAATTTTTCTCTCATTTATCAATTTTTTTTTCTTGTTGCGGTAAAACTTTAAATCTGAAAAATAGTAACTTCCTCAAAGTTACAGCTCAAGAGATTCATTTTTAGAAGTCGCTGAGAATTTATAAACATTTTCAAATTCATTGCTTTCGAAGTCTTTGACCAAAACCCAGGAATCATAAAAGAAATGAGGTTCCTAAAATTTAGAGAATTAACTGATTTTGTCAATTAATTGATTTAATTCAATTCCAATTACTTTAATTAATTTGTTTTTTTCTTAATGAATTTAAGGGGATAATTGAGAGGAATAATACATATTGAAGGTCAATTCGAATTTTTAAAGGTCGCTCGAAAACATCAAAAGCAATGAATTTAAAAATGTTAAAGAACTCTTACCGACCTTTAAAAATTAATATTTTCAACTGTAACTTTTAGGAAGTTACTATTTTCTAATTTTGACTAATTTTAGAGTTTTTATTCCTCGGAGGCTGCACTTTATTCAGGGCAAGATTTTGAGTACGGATAACTCAGTAACCATAAGCAACAATCGATGACATCAATTGAGGCTCAGATATTCGGGATCTGGAACTCCTCTCCTACTCCATCCCCTTGTTTCTCATCCGTTAAAAAATTTCGCAACTTTTGAAAATTGCTCTGGATTACTGTAACTCAGTGCGGCCTTTGAGGGTTGAAAAGGTAGTTGAATCTTGAGCGAGCCCTGAAAAAATTTTCCCCCAGCTGATCTTGGGAGAGGACTCTTAAGGGGATTCATTACTCCCTGCAAAAGTTACTAGATTCTAAATTTCTCCCCCCAGTTTTCTCAGAAACAAACACATGAAATGAAAAATAATGAGTAGCTGCATTTTTTTCAATAGCCTAAGAAGATGCCTACCTACTCATTAAAAATGATTCTATTCATTGATTACTGAGAAAACTAGGGGGAGAGATCTAGTAACTTGGCTTGTGGTGAATCGCCTTGAAACATAAAAAAGTAACAATGTAACTAGTATTTATCAAACAAACTAGATATGAAAACATTTTAATTACGTTTCCGTTATATCAACTATGAACTTTGAATCATCTTTTAACAATAATTAATATTGTCAATTAACTCATTTGAAGTTTTATTATTTTTCTCATACAATATGATTCACAATTCTTTCTCACTTTTCAATCAATTTTTTCCTCATATTGTACCTCAAAAATTGAGAACGCTATTATAATAATGCAAATTTCATTACAACGAATTCCTCAATGAATTTTGAATATAATGCTAAAAACACTTTCCAGTAACTATACTTTGTTATGAATTAATCCATCAATTTCAATGAAATTGACGGGCGATATGTACATATTCCAGATCATAATGTTCAAATTGAACAAGTCAATATTTTTACTGCTAAATTCGCTTTCAAAAGAAAAAAAATTGTTTTTATTCTTATCCATAACTGAAATTTTATATAATTCAGTCAAATCTCATTTATAATCTATATTTTGATCTGAATTCAATTCGACCAAAAATTGTTCAATTGTTTTTAAAAATTCATCAAATAAACGACAATACTTATTGAATTAATTATAAAATAAGTTTCGCCTATCACGCACCATCAATGATTCATCGAATTCCTTTAATGTATTGAAATATTACCTAAATTTTCCATTGCAATCATATCTATATATATAATAATCATTCAAAATAATCCTTTGAGAATACGTTCAAAAATCAGGCTCTCAGAAATAAAAATAAAATATTCAAATACATCAAAATCCATCAGATATCATAGAAAGAAAATTCAAACTCTTTATGAGATACGTGTTTCACATCCCTGTTGATTTAATTATCAAATTAAATTATTCCTTTTCATTTTTATTTAATTTTTTTTGTAACTTTTTTACTTTGACTTCATTTTTTTGTTCTCATTTGACTTTATTCTTCTCTCATTTTATTTGTTGTTTGTCTATGTTGTATTTTCATTTCATTTCTTATTTGCGACTGAAACTGATTATTCAGCTATACACTGAGTGAAAAAATTTCTGAGAACAATAAAATATTTAGTTGAATAGTCGCCATAAAATACTTAATTGATTTGAATAAACTTGCATTGACTCAATTAAATAATTGTTTGAATTGATGAAATATTTCATAGCATATTAAATATTTAATCGAGTCAATGAAAGTTTATTAAAATCAATTAAGTATTTTATGGCGACTATTCAACAAAATATTTCATTGTTCCCGGAAATTTTTTCTCTCAGTGTAGCTACGAATTATTCGCTGAGGCGGCTCAATTCTCAGTAATATAGTATAAGTAGAATGAAAAATGAATTTAGTTGCACGCAAAAAAATTACTTGTAATATTTACCTCAATTTGGAATAAAATTTGGAACAGGGAAAATTTTGAAGTACATTGAATCTACTCCAATTTAGTTGAGATTACCACAATTTGTTTCAAGTGGTAACAGACATTGTACCTGTCCCAAAATTGACCGCAATTTTTTTCCATGTGGAGGAATTGACATTATGTATTCGCTGTAACAGCTTTAAATTCGCAAACAAAAATTCGCCCTCCCAGCGGAAAGTATCCAGCAAAATCGGATTCGCAGTGAATTTCTCTCCAAGAGATACAAAGAGATAAAGTAGGCAAATTTTCCTGGATTTGGGATAATTTGGTCACGGCATTCAACTAAATAATAAAAAGTACAGAAAAAATTGAAGAAATTCTTCACAGTTTTCCTTCAAGAATGCTTCTCCGCCAATCTAATAAATTCTCGAGTGACTCCACATTCCGCTCAGGCGTTCCAAGAAAATTCACAGAATATTCCCACAACGTTATTGAAAACTTCTAACAAGGAGCAAAACATCGATCAAAGAACTACCAATTCGATAATTCAAATAAACAAATCTATCCACAATTACCAAGAATTACCAGCATTAATCATCGCAAGCATTTTTCTTCAAAATGAAGACAAATTATTGACTCGTATCGAAAAACTAAACCAACGAAGGCTATTATAACGCAACAAAACCGATATGTCAATTTTTACTGCAGGTAACATAATTTCACGCTTCGATGCGATTTGAGTCACAGGGAGAGATAGGAAAATAAAAAAAAGAAGACAGACACGGCAAACAAATTTCCTATTCGTTTGAAATTCATCATCGAACCAACGAAACATTGACCTAAATTAACACGAATCGTCCATCGAAATTAGAATCCCCTTCGTAAAGAGGAGAGGGAGACAAACTTTGGAGCGTTTCATGAGTTTCGAGGAGGACGATTTTGATTGCTGACATGCGAATGTCATTGGCTCGCGTGTTGCGTCACAGTGGTAGTTCTTTGATAAGGATACCAACCAAGGAGTCTTGGATTGTCCATGACCATCATAGTACAACTTGTTCATGTTGTGCTGCACACGGAGAAAAGCGCTGGTGCAATGCAGCTGATGCGCACGGCTGAGTCCTGAGGTCACCGACTCGTTGGCTACGAAGTTAGTGGAGCGCTTAGGTTCACTCCAGGAACTTTATGAATCGGTGCATAGAAGCATAGAGCGAAAAAGAGAATAACCCTGGCAAAAGGTAGCAAAACAAATCCCTGATGAGCAAAACATTCGAATAGCGGAAACATAGATATTCCTTGATTATTTAATATTCTCGTGAGAGAACAGCGATAACGTCGAATGCAGTTGATCCTTCGATTGCATTCTTTTCAGGGTTACAAGATCTTCGTGTGAAAGTCTTCGAAAAATGAATCGAGGTGAATAAACTTCACGGAAAAAATATAATTCGCTGATAATTCATTTTTCACTCATGTTTCACAATTCTTCAGAGTAGAATGAATTGCATATGAATTCTCTAAGGTCAGAAAATTATATACAATTTGTATATAATTTATATAAAAGTTCCTCATTCGAAGACACAATTTTAACTGTGATGTCGTGTAAGTATGAAAAAAACCCTCATGAAATGGTTTACAAACAGCTTCCTTGGACTTCACTTGGAATATTATTATATTATCATACTATAAATTCATTTGATTGGAATCCGTTTTGTTTCTTATTTCATTTCTTCCGCAACCGCATTTACTGGTACGTCATCGTGAGCTTATTTGATAATACTATTACCTCATCATCTTTGTCAAGTTTTCGTCTTTGTACGTCGTAATTTCTTCTTCACGCTTTTGTATCATTCTCCACGTGACCGGCTATTTCTTCATAATTTCCTGATACTTTATTCTTTCCTCTTCGGTAGTTTAGCAAATGGTCTCGTAAATGTTGATTCCTCACATTTTCTTCTTCCTTCGCTGGTTTTATACAGAGTGATTCATAACTCACGCTTCATATTACCTCGACTTTATATTCCCATGACATTTTCTATGTCAAAAAACTCCAATCCGAGTGTCCAAAATCGAATTTTTCAATATTCCGATACGTTACCACTCGTAAACGAGGTAACAGAGGGGTGGATTGAATAATATAAAAATCGCCTACCATAAAGAAAACGACAAGATACGTGTACGAGCTTCTTTCAAAACTGTTTGCATTCCAAGTTTAATTACAAGCATGGATGAATTCATACGTATGATTCTTGTAATTTTTCTCGATATATAAATACGAGATATCACTCGACTATCACTCGACACTGGTGCAACAGATACATTGTAGAATTACAAACTCGGATAAGTAGCAGAAGTAGAATGTTATAAATATAATTTATATACGTAATCATTATCATTTCTCTTTTTCCTCGAGTTCTTCCTCTTTTCCGTACGTACACACATGGACTTTTTTTCCATCTTTCCTCCCCCTACCTCGTGTGCTTCTCTATTCGTTTCTTCACGGTATTCCGCTCACAGGCTTACAGAGTACGTAGGTGCATTAACCGGACATCCAGCACCGTAACGCTGGCCTTAGAAACGAAGATCTAAGTGGTTTTAGGGGGAAGAAACGAGAAAGATGTAGATAAGAGACAGAACGATGGGAAGAGGGTGAAGAAAGGAAGAGAAGATGAACAACGAAGACGAAGAAGAATGTTGAAGACGGAGAGAGGGTAAAAGATTGGTAGAGGATACCTAGGCACGAGTTTGCTGCCAGAACAGATATCAGCTTGGGATTCGAATAGTCTCTCTGTTCCTAAACCACGAATGAACCAACTTAACCGCTGAAACAACTCGTAGTACTAACTCGAGTTGAGAGTTGAACTTAGAGAACAGAGATAGAATAGAATTGGAAGATGGACGAAGAATTGTACTCCTTCAGATATACCAAGAGCTCTCCTCGAATGTTATAGACGTACGATAGAATGAGTGGGTTCGACTGATCTCTTCTTTCGTGCAGGAATGCGATTTTCTTCCAAGATTGATAACATGCTTCGTAGAATTTCTCCTCCCTTTTTTTGGATGCAGGAAAACGAATTCACGTTTCGAATGATTTTATAAATAACAATTGAAAATTTTCTAGACTTCGTAGATAACGATCGTCTAGGAGATCTGCGCATAAAATACATTTGTCGGAAATTGTTGGTCGTGAACCAAATAACGAAGACGATACAATATAATACTTATTCGCTGGTGATGAAACAAAAATAAAAAAGAAAAAAAAAGAGAGAAATATGCGCAGTGCCACGCGTTGGAAAGTTCCCAATGCCGAAAAAGCATCATACCGCACCGCACACGTTTCGTTCGAGGGCATTGCGATTCCTCCCCTTGTATCGTTTCCCTTCTATCTTCTGACAGGTGCAAAGTGGAGACTATCGCATACACACGCTTTAAATGACTCAACCATATGCCGATAACCACTGTTGCTGGTCTCGTATAAACATAGCACAGGGTACACCGGTACTGTACACCTTCGTATATTAATATCATCGCTACTCCGAATGCTTTTCCCGCAATTCTCACGAATCGGCATTCGTTGTATCGAGGAGGAGGGAAAAAAGACTGCAAGGATGATCCAATAATACTACCATAATACATGCACATTTCTCAAACAAATTAAAATTCATAATTCTCTGGTGCCCTCGTATCGTAAATTCGTACCGAATTATGAGGATAAAACGGGAAACTTCGTAATGTTTTGTTATAACATGAAATTCTACAAAAGCAGTAGAAAACCAATTACGATTCTTATCGTTGGCTCGTAGAAAGAGAACTGCTGTTGAAGTTGTTCACTCTCCTGCCCTTTCGTCCGTTATCTTAACATTTCTCCCGCGTTTTCGGACTGTTACCATCGTTATATCAGATGTAAGATACTCGTTAGATATACTCATTGCACGGCTCTTGGAAACCAGTTTTTCGTGTACCAACGATTATAGGCCAAAGAGTGAAATGATGAGTAACACTGTGGAGAGGAAAAAGAAGAAGAAAAAGAGGAGGAGGAAGAAGAAGAAGAAGAAGATGATGATGAGGTTGATGATGATGATGATGATGAAGAACAAGAAGAAAAAGAAGCCTGAACTCTAGTTTTCTTTTATTCGACTCCCTGTTTCTTTTTTGCTTTTTTCCTCTTATTCTTGTTACTTCAAATCCCGAACACTAGAACCGCTTACTTATCGTCATCATAAATTTTCTGTCTTCCGCAATGCCATCGAGAGGAGGAAGAAAATTGGGACCGACCCATTTTTTTTTCTTACTCTCAACGACGACAAGGGTATCGTATATCCCTAACAGTACGTCGAGCATCAAAAGACCCATAAAACCTTCTCACCAACTTGGATCCGCAAATTGTATCTTCGTTCTTACGGTGAGTTTGGAGAGCGAATACAACAAAACATTGATGTTGATATGATGCATACTAAAATATATACACTATCAATAAATACTATAACTGTTCATAATTCTTCAGACTCAAAATAATCGAACGAAATACATGAACTAGTTATAAAAAATGATAATGATAATCCACCCTTTGAAGAACTTTCTCAAAGCATTGTATTCTCCTTTACCTTTGATTCTGGTTGGAAAATATTCTATGCAGTTGCAAAACTTAACATATATCTCGAAACATATGGGAGACATTAATTAGCATTGATGGAATTGTAAACCCAGACAGCACTACAGTCCCTTCTGAATTCGCAGAGAATTCACAGAAAAGAATGCTTTGAGAACTCTTTTTTGAGGATTCCATATATCATTTGAGAGAATACATGCAGTACCAAAAGACTTCAAAAAGAATTCTTATTGAGTGCATATCAGAACTCGCAAAACATTCATCAAGACCACATACGGTATTCCAAAAGAACACCCATTATGCGACAAAACATGAATCCCCACGGAAGTTCAAGATGTGTTCTCAGTTAGCCCAAATGAACATAAAATGAAAGCAAGAACTTGAATTCTTTCAGAAGTTATTTGATATTCATTGAAATGTCAGACATTCAAAATGAGTAAAAATATTCATATTCAAAGCTTGGAATCTTTAAATTGATTTTGTTTATCCAAGTATAAAAGCTGATAGATGATAAAATACCAAAGTGTAGTGGTAGTTGATTTCATTGCAATAACATGCAATAAATAAAATAATTCTATAATTATTGACATTAATGGAATGACATACAAACTCTTGAATACTATGATGAAATATTTTGAGGTTAGGATTTACTGTGGGTAAAAAAGATGAATGCAATTTTCAAATTGTATCAAAATTTGTAATAATGGTTGAGAGACAAAAGTAGTTTGGGATTCATCTTGATCATTATGAAATTCATGAAATTATGACGCATAAAGCGTTGTTTTTTGTTTCTTTTAAATTGCCAGTATAAACAGTGAAAATCAGTAATATCATTATGTATAACGTAGGGAAAATACGTTGGAATTTTGAAAGTTCTGCGTTGAACATTGTAAGGTCCCATAATTTGGTAGTGTTCATACTTAGCGCAGGTGAAGAAGTTCCTGATGTCCCGTACGAAAATATTTCGCTGGAATCATCATGAATAATCTCTGAAAAACTCCGCTTTTTCTCTAAAAAAAACTCTGAGAATTTCTGAAAATTTGATGAAAAATCTAATATTTTTTAGAGGTGGGCGAATCTTTACGAAGCGAATCTTTTGTATAAAAAAAATGTTCAATTTGTATCAAATTCTATAGAATTTTTATCAAAACTCGATAAGTATTTTATACAAAAGATTCGCTTCGTCAAGATTCGCCCGCCTCTAATATTTTTGAAACATTCTGTATAAACTTTTTCAGACTTTTTTCAGAGGTTTTTAGAGTTGTTCAGACAAATAGGAACGAAATTGCACTCTGATAGAATTCTGACAAAACTCTGAGAAATTTCTGACTATTAAAAATTTTCAAAATTACATGAATACATTCATATTCTAAATTCAAATATCATATGTGAAAAAGTGTTTGAAAATGAAAAAAATTTTACTTCAATAATCAGAAAAATGTTAGAAATTTTTCGGAGCTTTGTTAGAGTTTGTTCAGAGTGCGATTTCGTTCCTATTTGTGTGGAAAAAAAATTGAAAACCTCTGAAAAACTCTGAAAAAAGTCTGAAAAAAGACATTGTATGGTATTTACATATTTTAAATTAGAATTTTTTTCTTAACTAACCTTTGAAAAATGGTATACTTTATTTTTTGAAGCGAAAGTTTTTCAAACCGTTGAGTCTGCTTTTTTCAAATATCAAAGTAACTATTTCATTCATTTATTTGTTCATTTAATGAGCATTAAAAACTGATACCATTATGCACGCAAAATTGATTCAAAACCGATATCATTATGCACGTAAATTGTATTCAAAACTGAATACGTTATGTGCTCAGAATGTATCCCTAATGGCGTTCAATATGAGTTCTTTTGGGTGGACTAGGTATTCTTTTTGACCTTCCATATGTTTTCATGTTTAGTCGCATAACGGGTGTACATGTTGATGTCTCATAGGATTAATTTGGATGATTCTGGGGATACAAAATGAATTTTCCCAAAAACTGAGGTGTTCTAAATGTTATTTTTCAAGAATTCTTTGTGAAGTGGTGGTGCTGTCTGGGAAAAACCTAATGAGAAAGGAGACCCAGGCAGCACACAAGTCCTTTTTGAGCTCGCACAGAATTCAGAGTGGAGAATACCTACGGAATTCATCGAGTATTCTAAATGAATACATAGAGTATCAAAAGAATTCTTGAAGAGTTCTCGAAATACACATAGAAAATGTATTAAGTATTCGTAAAGACTACCCGAGATGGCAGTGAATATGAATCTTCAGGGAAGTTCAGTATGTAGTCCTGTTCTGCCTAAAAGAATTTATAACGAATATACCATGAACTTCGATCAACAAGAATTCAATCAGAGTCTTTGAATAAAATTAATCTCCAAGATACAATTAGTTGTATATTTTCTCTTATAAATTAATTGAATAAGTGCGTGTACGAGATTTTCTCGAGTGCTTAATAAAGTGAAGTGAATGATGCAATGTAATTATAATCAGTTAGTGATTCATTTCGGTGCAAGAAACATATGATATGTGAGAATAAATGACATATCATATGATTTTAAAGTGACAGTTTTGTATACAACAAAGTGATGTAACTTTGAAGAAGAGAAGTGTGTGAAAATTCATGAATTTTTCGTGGATAATGAAGTAAATTATTTATTAACTCAAAATATGTGAATATTGACTGTAAAAATGCATTTCAGGTATGGAAGAACTAATCGATTGTATCGAGTGTGGAAAATCCCTTATAGAAAACGATGGAAAAACTCTGTGATCTTCATCTTTTTCGATAGGAAATTTGTAAAAGACTTGATATTTAATCACAAAGGTTTATTGAATTATGAGAAAGTTCAGAATGCCTGCTTCGTGGTGTGATTTATTTTTACTTAACGAATTCAGATGTTCTTTCTGAACTTTTACATGTTCTCATTTCTACTGACATAACGGGCATACTTTTGGAATTATTTCTGAATTCAAACAAATGATTGTGCGTATTCTTAAAGAATTCTTTCAAAAAGCGTGGCATTCGAATGGTATTCTCTCAGAATTGTTTGAGAACCAGTTGCGCTGTATGGGCGAGAACCTGAATTGTAAAAAATGTGTATGAACATCCTATCAAGAGCATTTATCATGAAGAATGAACGACAGAAATGTTTTGAAAGTACTTTAAAAAATACACCACGTGTAGCATTTTGTTGATGATTATCAGAAATGGAGTATATACCTCGAATCCGTATGTGAATTGAAAATGTGTGTACTTATCATGTTTGAAAACGACTTATCATCCAACACATAGACTCTTCGATCTAATAGGAAAAGCCCTATTGATTTTCTAACCCGCAGCTTTGCACAGTTAAGAATTATGAGGGCTGCAGTGCGGGTGATACGAATCCACTAATTGGTTGAATCAGTTTTCCCTGGGGTTCGCTTATGCTTCATTATCTACACCACGCGCGCTATCATGTGTAGATTTGAATCGATTCGTGTATCCAATATTTTGAAGACAAAGCATCAATTTTGAAACATTGGAATCAATTGTGATGAGAGGGATGTACATTCAAATTACCTTTTTTCAATGTTCACCAGTAACATAATATACTTACACCAGAGCTGGGATGTCTCAAAGGAAAAAAAATTTGGCTACCATTGCTGGCCTTTGAATAACAGTTTCAGGGTGTCTCCGGGTCGATTTTTTCCCCAGAAAACTACTGGATTCATTAGAGTCATTGTCAATATTCAATCAATTACATTAGATCAAAAAATTCAGAATAAATAAGAGACGCCGGCTCTGGTCTCAAAATAATTGTACACGGGTTACACAGGATGATTCAGAACTCGTGCACCGTACTTCATAATAATATTCTTCAGTCAAAATTCAATAATTTCCCGTTCGAAAAAAATTTTCTGATGCTCAGTTTTTGAAATATGAGTATTTGTAGATTTTTTTGAAATGCGAATAAATTAAGGGGTTATATCCCCCTTTTTTTTAGCATTCCGTTATGATAATCATGAACAACCAATACACCAATCGATTGAGCAGCTCTTCAGAAGTAAGAAAAACTTTTTGTATTGAAGATTTTTTACAAAATGGCGGCTGTAGGAGCGTTTTGCTGGAAACTATGGTTGGCAAAACTCGAAGAATTTCATCCGATCGACTTGAGAATTGAACTGTAACTTCATCGTGTGATTATCTAGTGAAGTACACACGATAATAATTTTAAGAATTTTTTTGCAAACTGGCGAGACCTTGAACAAAAAATTCGAATTTTCGAAAAAAAAATCGACTTTGATTGTTCATAAAAAAAAATCCTGTCGACCAATCGTGAAAATCGCGTGTACTTCACTAGATAATCACACGATGAAGTTACAGTTCAATTTTCAAGTCGGTCGGATGAAAACTCTTCGAGTTCTGCTGCTTGCCGATTTCAAACCATAGTTTCCTGCAAAACGCTCCTACAGCCGCCATTTTGTGAAAAATCTTCAATAACAAAAGTTTTTCTTACTCCCGAAGAGTGAATCGATCGATTGGTGTATTGGTTGTTCATGATTATCATAAAGGAATGCCAAAAAAAAAATGATTGAAAAAAGCTTTTTTTTTTAGAGAATAAGGGGTATATGACCCGTAAAAAAATCGTTCAGGTCTGATAATGCGTGTCCAGGCCTAATCATGGACATTTTTTGGCAAAATTCTTCGTATTCAATACCGACTGCGCGTGATTGAGCCTGATCACACCTGGTTGTTCATTTTTGAGCTTTGTCATCACTTCAAAAGCTTCAATTTTGTACCCACGTGGAAACCCGTGATCAAGCTGAACCACCAGCGATCATGCCAGACAAACTATTCTCGCCCGTGATCATGCAAAATGTCACCGACCGAGGAATATTCATACAAAATGACTGTGTGTTGATTTTTTTATCACGAATACACATGCTTCATCATGCTAAATCCGCCACAAACGCAGGCGCGTACGCCTGATCACGCATGATCATGCCTGAAAACTGGAAACTAGAAAATGGGAGTTGCATAAGCACAATAAGTAGAAATGATTGACAATGAATGAGTGTTTTATAATGTTGTTACAGTTTCATTCCTTACGGAAAACTTATTGGTTTTGTATGAATTTCTCATGTATAATGGAGCATAATCAAGCGTGATTGGGCATAATTGGGCATGATCAGTCCTGATCACGTGGGTACAAAATTGAGGCCTGATCACGCCTGATTAGGCTTTAGTCATCAGCCGTGATCAGGCGTGGACAATTTTTCCACGGGAACCCCTTAAAAGCATTGTGTTCTACAAACCTCAATTTGATACCATCGGCTAAGCTGAAGAACGACGGATCTCTGGAAAAAAAATTGAATTATCCTGTCACCTCTCAATTCGAAGTTATAGCGATTTGAATTTTTTGGACTTTCAGCCAATCAGAATTCAGCACTCAAAATTTTTAAACCTCCGAAACAAAGAATGACAGGATACTTCAATTTTTTCCCAGAGACCCACCGTTTCTCAACTTTACCAATAGTATGAAGTTGAGGTGTGTAGCGCACAATGCTTTTGAGTTATTTAAATTTTTTTAAGAATCTAAAAATGCTCGTATCTCAAAAACTAAGCTTCAAAAAAATTTTTTTCTCAACGGGAAATTATTGAATTTTGACTGAAGAATAATATGCCTATAAAGTACACCCTGGTGAAGATGGAAGCGGGGAAGAAGAGCAAACGAAGCATATGCTGGAGGGTAACAAAAACTTTGATGAAAAGTATACAGAGCTTGAGTGGAAAGGATACAAAGAGTACGCGAAACGGGGATTGAAACAAAAGAAGCGTATAAAATTTAAGAAATGTAATTTAAAAAATCGAACCCCGTAGCAAGGATCGAACCGGGGACTTTTACAATGGTAGCCGAGGGTCTTATCCACTTAGCCATTGATCGTCGTTGGGATCGATCGCATGAAGATATTATCTGAAATCAGAATAGGTGGGATTCGCATGAGTTTAATATAACTCACTATTACTTCACATGGAGAGTGTGTGAAACAGGATCGAAAGCTTATGAAGCGTATATGGAACGTATGATTTCATTACTTCACAGTGAGGGGGCATTACACGTTCCATGAAGAGGGAATTGAAACATTTTTCGCTTCGTATACGCTTTATTTTCACCAGAGCAGTGTGCCAGTTCTGAATCATCCTGTATTTGTTATAATATAAAAAAAACTGAATGGAGGTTTTTAATGGGCTAATAACGAATTTTCGTTCCAATTCATCATAATGATTTAATTAAACAACAAACATGTGCAGACCAGACCTGGATTGTTCGATTAATTCTGAATCTTCTGAGTCAAAGTTTGACGTGTTTAATTGAATATTAATTACGAAAAATGGTTGAAACGATCTAGTAGTGTTCTGGTGGAAAAATTGACCATAGCACTCCCTTGAACACTTGAATTTTAATCAAACAATACAATGAGAAAAATGATTTTCAGCAAGCTCGGGATACTCTTGAAATCTAACTGAATGTAGGTCCAATTTTATGAAAACAAAAAAAGCCATCTCGGACCAACATACTATAATAAACTAAGAATGTACTATCCCGACAGGAAACTTCCATAAAATTGAATCTACATTCAGTTAGATTTCAAGAGTTAATGCTGATACTTGCTGGCAAGGATGGGACTTTTTAGAGTGAAATTTGAGTGTTGTCGCGAGCCGCGAAACGAGCCGTAACGAATTTTAGATTTCAAATTATCTGGAGTGAAAGTGAACTCTTTTTGAGTCAACCAAATTGGTTTGAAATTCAGTTTAATAGACCCTCAACTGAATTTCAAGGTTTGAACTGGAATATAACTTTATGGATACGAGTTTCAAATTAGTTTATATTCGAGCCGACATTTCGAGCTGGACCTATACTGTTCGCTGTTATGAACCGGTTGGAAATTCAAATCCACGGAACTGTGCATTGTTATGAACTTCCAAACCAAAGTATAGGACCATTCAAACAAGTATTGAGACAATTTTTACTTCTTATAGTCCTAACTAAATCCAGTGAAAGTCTAAAGCTCGTTACAGCTCGTTTTGCGGCTCGGGGCAACACTATAAAATTTTTCTCAGAGTACCCAAGCAACACGCTCCCCATATAGCACATATGACCAAGGAACATGGTTTCCACCTGCCAAGCATATTCAAAAACATTATCATGTAGCAATAAGAAGGTGGGAGGAAGATTAAAGTCACCGCAAATGTGCCATTCACGAGATTTGTTGTTCTAGGCATATTTCTTTTGCCAAGTGTGTCGTATGGGTCGTCACAGCGGCTTCGCAGCAACATAACAGCAACATAGCGAGTCACTGCGATGTCACTGTTATGTCACTGGGACCATGTGTGTTGAGTTAGTAATGACGTATTTAAACCCAAAAATGAAAACGGTTCAATTCCTTCTTAAATACCACTTCAATGACTATTTGCTTACGCTTCAGATTAGATCTGTATAGATCGGGTTGAAGGTTAATGAGAGCTAATTTTTAGATTCACAAACAATCCTTGATGAAGGTTCTACGGGCGTTGAAATGTCCGCCTTGAAATCCTTTTAGGAAACATAGATGGAACGTTTGTTGAAACTGCATCGAAGGTTTGACGAAGCTTCATAAAAATATCTATGTTTACATTAATTCATGTTCATTGATTAATTGATTATTCATATAAATTCATAACAACAGATATTGATAAGTATAGATATTTTTATGGAGCTTCATGAAACCTTTGATGAAGCTTCAACGGACGTTCCATCTATGTTTCCTGAAAGTATTTTAAGGCGGACATTTCAACGTCCATAGAACCTTCGTCAAGAGTTTGTGAATCTAAAAGTTAGCTCTCATGAACCTTCGTCCCGATCTGTACAGATCTAATCTGAACATTCGCTGAAGCTTCATGTTCTCTTCGGGGACCACACTGTAACAAAATCTGCCTTGAATTTGATAAGAGAGATGAAATTTTTCACATAAACACTTTGGTAAATTTCATAATAAGATATTGAATTCAATAATATAATTCCCAATGTTAAGAATTTTATTCTTAAATGTGATAACATATGTGGGAAATTTAATCAGTAATTACTACATTCCCGTGAAAAATTTTGAAATTTCAGCACTAATATTAAAATGAGGAACTATATTTTTAAATTTAATACAAAAATATGACATTTCAAAAGGCGTTTCGTATTAAATTTAAGCATATTTATGACGGTTTAGATTAGAAAAATTGAGCTATCACGTAATTTAATTGGAAGAACTAAATTAACTGACTGTAAAAAATGGACGATATTAAGTGAATTTGTTTTCTGTGTTTTGAAAATTGTCTCCCCAAAAATGGTGGCAGAAAAACGCGTCCATCGAAGAGGAACTCTTCATTATAGTTTGGTGAACTACTTTTCCTTTACTTTTCAGAGAATTTAACCCAGAATAGTCAACGACAGAATAGTTTCTCAAAGTGGAGCAAGAGTCGCCCATTTTTGGTTCAAAAATAAACAAAACTCCATTCATTAGAATGAAACTTACAGGATTTCAATTGAAACCGATTGATACCCTCTAGATTTTGATTGGAAGTCTACATGCTTAAAAACTCATTTCCCTGATGGAATCAAATAATACATCGATTCAAACCGTGGTTTTCTGATACATTTGTGAAGTTTTTACGCCATAATTGACATCGGAATTACACTGAAAGCCAATTTTACCCGTTTTACATCCTGAGATCGCCCTGAATATTCAAAGTTAGAGTACAGTTACAGCAGATTTCTACCGAATCCAAACTTATTATCTACTGACAAGAAACCAAAAGATATTGAGGTTGAAAATTCACAAATGCACCGTGTGTTCATGGTGACATACCAAACTATCACTAATTTTCCACTCGATTTGCACTGACGCCAAATTTACACCAAAAAAACACGATGTAACATGTTCATTAGGGTGACTATCTGAAGAATGTATTTCCAAAATCTTCCGCCCAAAAGAAAGTCCCAAACGTCCCTAAGAAGTCGCCAAAGTGATACGCTCGGAAGATACCGAGAGCAGGTAAACAAAGTCGAAGATCATTAAATTCGTCGAAAGCGGCCAGGATGGCTCTGAAAGAGGAAAAAAATGACACGGGAACATGCTTTTCTAAGAGAAGAAGGCTGCTCCTACAGTCCTAGGATTGCAGACTAAGCTTAGGTAACTATAAATCATTCTAAACTCTAATCTGAAGACCGAAAACTTCAAATGCGTTTCTCTTGAGATGTTGGTTTGCCGCGCCGTGGAATGTAACTAAAAAAATAATGAAACAATATTTGTAGCTGGTCGAAAATCGTTTACGTAAAATAGTTGAAGCAGCTACTTATCAGTTGGGAGAGCTATTTTTTTCTCCGTATGTGGACTTGGAATCAATGTTTCGTGAATTCTACACCGAGAACGAGGTTCCCTGGATAGCAAGAATTTCGCTGTTCCAACGACAAGTTTGCTAGAATAAACGGAAATTTGTTCTCCGGCGAATCAAGTTCGGGAAGACTAGCGAAGGACTGATAATTCGTATCGAGCTAGACATGTAACGTCGCGGGTGAAGATATTTTCAAAATTTCCCACAATTCATATATAAATTTTATATAATTATACGCGAATTCCACATAATTCTGAAAATTTTTCCAGGCGGGGTTCTTCCTCCATCAAGTTTTTTTTCATCACACATACGGAGAAGAGTGGTTTGGGATTATAGCGCCTACAAAAAAATTGATTGTTCTGGCAAAAATATTCACTTCAGCAGCTGAGGAATTAGTCCTGTTGACAAATTTGTTTACGGCAGCAAAAAAATATAGTAGTGTATACTTTTTTTGTAGACGCTATACTAACAGACCAGTTAATTATGCTAGCAATACATTTTTTTGCGTGCAGAAAAAATGACCACGCTATGAGGAATACAACCATCCTGGTACAAAAGAACCGGATAGAGGCCTAGTAGCAACCAGACTGGGATCCAAACGGAATGATATCCGGTTGCATACTGTTTTTATACGGGGAAGGTTTTCTGTTTCTGGTATTAATATATATCAGTCTGTCCAAGTGTAGCACCGGGATTGCGAAGTGGAAAACGAACATGTATCCGGGTTCATTTGGGTCCTGCCTGGGGAAATTTTCGGGAATAAGTTTTATATACAAATCTATTCGGGTGCTATTTGGGGACAGCAAAACGTAAAACGGCTATACGTTATCCGAGAATAATGTGGCAATTAGTGACCAAAATTCTCTCATAACTTTTAATTAGTATTCAATCCGGGTTTACCTGGATTCCGCAGGGACGTGACAACCTGGTCCTATTAATGAGTGCCCAAAGCATCTAACCATCGGTGACTAGAAGAAGAAAAATCAACTTTTCCGTTTTATGAAAACATGTTCAAAATTGTATATAATCTGTAATAAAATTTAATATATTTTGTACATAATTTATATACAATTCTATATAAATTATATATAATCTAAAAAAATTTTCCATTCGGAAAACACATCACAATTCAGGGGGTGCCTTGGCTTACATAGCTGTAACAACTGAACGGTATCATTGTGATAAAAATATATATTTTTCTTTTGATTGCACAAATAATCCAAGGAGAATAACTTTTCACTCAAAAGTTGGATATAATCCATCAGAAGCCTAACACAAATGTGATTCCGTTATTTTAATTCATGTCATTCTGTTTCGCAACGTCATGCTTGGTCTATATAATTCCATTCTAAACCATACATTATATTTCGTGCACATTTATAATTCTTCTAACACGAATGAAGGAAAAAAACACAATCCAGTTGTTCACAATATCCCATTGAAATGTGGAAAACAACAATTAGGTTGATAAAGACGTTTATCTAAAAGAACGATCGTTTCCGTAAAGAAGCACTCTACTTGCAGACATCTATGCGCAGTCTGGCGAAAGTTTATTTAATTGGATGTTCATGATGGTAGCTCACGGAATAAATCTTTCAAGAGTTCAATGTCCTCTTCTGGGTGTACGTACGTATGTGTGTGTGTGTGTGTGTGTGTTTAGATCTTTCTATCACGATATTATACATGATCACGGTTCACATTTAGACAGGATCATCCGTTGGCAGAAATAAATATAAACTCTTCCTCGCTATGAAAGATATCAAATTATCCGCCATAAAGTTTTGCGATGTCGTATATCTTGACTACAAAATTTTATAATCGACTTTGAAAAGTCATAAATTTCTATCGAATTTTTAGTTTTGTATCGACTGATTAATTTACTTGAAAGAGAAAAAGAGTCGAACAAAATTCTTTACCACCATTCAGTTTGAATATTCAAACGGAAACTGTTTGAAGATGTTCTACAAGCTTTCGATACGATAATTTCGTATCTCAAAATTCATTTTGATTCAAGGATCAGAATTTCTATAAAATCAGCAGGAATTGAATTTTAATTCTCATCATTCAGGGAAGTATAGCAAAAATGATAGCTCTTTATATTAGAAATGAGTTGGCCAAATAATTCAGCAAAAAATTTTCCTCTGCACGGAAAAAATAAGTAGTCCAAATTTTCGTTGACTAGTATACCAATTTTGGACGGAGCACAAGTTTGAAAAGAATTCGTATACTGGATTTGAATAATTCGTTAACTGTGTTCACTATTCGAACAATGGAATCCACTTTTTATTTTCATCATCGAAATAAAGGAAAGAGTCAACGAATTATTAAAATCCAGTGCACGAATTCTGCTCCAAATTGTGCTCCGTCCGAAAGTGACATACTGGTCAACGAAAATTTGGATCACTGATTTTTTCCGTGTGCGGAAATTATGAATAATTGAATTTTTGTTTTTTAATTTATAACTTCTGAACGGTGCGACCAATTTGAACACACAAACGCTTAAATTGAAGATAATCGATTGAATTGCATGAATTGTTTTATAAAGCCCGAAAAAAATTTGTTCCTCATTGTTTTCAAGTAATTTGTTTGTCAAAAAAAGTAGAGAGAAATATTGTACCCTTACAAACCAAATTCCGGTCGCGCGGATCTGTATCTTTCGAATTGCAACTACCTCATACAAAATAAAGAGGCAACCAAAACTATCAATAAATAGAAACAAGTGCCCGATTTTTTCAACGAATGAAATACGATAATTTACAATAAACTTGCAATATTTTTTTTCAACCATCCAAATAAGTCAAAAGTTCAAATAGTTTACAAGAGAAAAAAACACTTAATTATAATTCCGACGAGATGGTTATTTTACTTCACCGTGGATGGAGAAGGATGATGTAGCGATGACGGATGAAAATTCGTCGTAGGCGTGAAGCTGCTCCTCTCAAATGGACGAGGGATTCCTTTTGTCCACTTCCCATAGACCAATTTACTTTAATTTAATAGGGACGAATATTCTTCTATTCTTTCCTTGTGCCGTTCATGCGGTTTTGATAATAATTCCGAGTTTTTTGATAATGGAATCAAGCGTGCCCGCACTCGATTGTATGTCATATGATTATATGACTATCTCGAAATAACGGCCTCTAACTCTTCTCTGTGTATTCTTTTCCTCCTCTTTTCATCCTTGTTCCTTCTCCTTTCTTATTCCATTTACTTGTATACATGTACATATTTATGTTCAGCCCCTAAACGGAGAGAAATTCGGAGATATTAAATCAACGAACTCCACATGATTTTGCATCTCGCAACTGACGTGAAGCAAAATCAACCGATTGGTGATTTTCTATCACGAACTGTATGCTTTTCGAGCACCGAACTGCTTGATTTTGAATCTCCAACTTCACGGTGAAATAATATCACGGCATTCGAGATTTATGCTCTCCGATGTTGTGATGTTTTTTCACGCCGTTCGAGATACAAAATCATCTAATTTCGAGATGAAGAATCACACGAAGCTCCGTGATTCAATATCTCCAAATTTCTCTCCGTATACATACTCAGGAAAAAAAGTTGCTGAAACAGCAAACTTCGAAAATTCACTTCGCTGATGTGCCAAACTTGTTGCTGAATGAGCAAAATCTTTGCTTTCACAGCAAAAATCTTGCTCTTTTAGCAAGCGCTTGCCATCCAGCAATACACAGACGGCTAGAAAATTTTGCTGAATTAGCAAATATCTTGCTAAAATAGCAATACTACTGTGTTCAAAAAGTGAGGTGACATTTGAATTTGAACTCTGTGCGCAAATGTATTTGGGGGAGTGTTCTTATTTTTAGGTTAGTAAGACTGTATTTGATATCTGTGCCAAGGGTCACATCAAAGTATCCATTAGTGTTTGAGAGACGCTTCGTTTTGTAAGCTGCTGGAAGGGAATTTTTCGATTTTTATAATGTCTGCATTTATTGAGCAAAGAATTTGTAATCAATTTTGTTTGCGGAATGAATTTTCTGCTGCTGATTCGTTAAGGGTGGTGCAGAAAGCCTTTGGTGATGAGACTATGTCGAAAAAGAATATTTACAAGTGGTATAAAGCGTTTGAAGAAGGTCAAGAGCGTGTCGAAGACGAAAAATGTCCCGGTCGACCATCAACTTCAACTGACGAAGTTCACGTCCGTAAAATCAAAGACTTGGTGCTTGCAAATCGTCGATTAACAATTAGAGATCTTGCTGATGATGTTGGCATTCCAAAAGGATCAGTCAATACCATTTTGAAGGATGTTTTGGGCCTCAGACGCGTTGAAGTGTGTAAAACAATGCTTTCTGACTATCAGGACAATATAAAACGCATTATTACGGGAGATGAAACGCGGATTTATGCTCAAGACCCGGAGATAACCGATGAATCAAGTGAATATCGCGCTAAAGGTGAGATAAAACCAAAAAAACCGCGCCAAAGTCGCTCAAAAATCAATGTTATGTTGACTGTTTTCTTGGATTATCGTGGTGTTGTGCATTTTCAGTTCCTCCTGCCGGGTCAAATTGTCAACAAAGCATATTATTTGAGCGTTATGCGTCGTTCACGTGAAGGTATTTGCCTAAAGAGAACGGAATTGTGGCGAGACAACTCCCAGCCAGCACCGATGATCAATTTGAATTCGTAAAAGATCATGAAGACTTCTCAAAGACTTCTCAAATAGTCCCCGTTATGCGACTAACAATGAGTTCAATATGAATCTAATGCATTCAAAATGAACTCTTGATGAACAACCTAATGATCAGAAAGAACTCATATCGAGACTACATATTGGATTCTTTTTGAACATCAAGTTGTTCATCAAGAGTTCATTTTGATGCATTTTATTCATATTGAACTCATTGTTGGTCGCATAACGGGAGCTCTTTGCGGGAGCTTTGGTGCTGTCTAGGCTCTTGGCTTTTGCACCGCGACATTACACCGGCTCACCCTGCATTGATTCTTCGTGATTATTTCGCAAAAAAACTCGACCCATATCGTTCCAAAACCACCGTTTTCAGCTGATTTGGTACCGTGCGACTTCTGGCTATTCAACAAACTCAAAAGACCGCTCCGGGGACACCGTTTTGAGTCGACAGAGGAGATCCAAGCCGAATCGAAGGGAGAGAGCTGAAGGCCATCCTGGAAACCGACTTTAACAACTGTTTCGAAGATCGGGAAATACGTTGTCATAAGTGCATTGTATCCGGGGGGGTGGAGGATTACTTTGAATGCGATGAACTTGATTTGGGAGAATAAATAAAGATTTTTCAAAATAAATGCTATGTCACCTTATTCTTTGGACACAGTAGTATCTTTGCTGTAACAGCAACCGTTTTGCTAATTTAGTAAAGCAGATTTTTCGGAATCGCTTTTTCAGCAAGAATTTTTCTCTGAATGCGGACTCGCAGGGCGTGTTGTTCTCGTAGGGGCTCTTGGATGTGAATACTATATTCCAGTCGATTTGGGGAATGAAAAATGCGTGCAGTAACAATTTTTCAAAACATGCAAAATTTGTTGATTCATTCACTAATTTTCATAATCAGAAACTGGAAAGTTTCAATTATATAATGCGTGGGGTATCCCTGTACAGCATTAACCACCGATTCTTTATTGTATCTAGAACTTCGGTGGAACGAAGGCGAAAGATTGGTGAAGAAATGGAAGCTGTGAAAATAAAAAAGAAATAAGGGAGAGTCTTCGGTTTTGCAACGAAGAGACGACGAAAAACAGTCCGCCTACAGTATTTGCAATAGAATTCATATTAGTATTTTTTTTAATTTGAATTTTTCTCAACAAGCAATCGTTAAAAGCCACTTGCACAACGTTACCGTAATTCATTATTGAATGAAAAACATAGCTGCATAAGAAAAAGAACAAGAATAGTCAATGACCTCGACAGCACCACCACTAAAACCTTCCACGTAGGAGTTGAATGGAATAGAACTGGAACATTGGTGGATCGACGGGAGCCTTGGAAATAATTGAATATTCACATTTGTTTATGTAAATCCACTAATATGAATTAGATTGAAAATACAGTACACTGAGAAAAAGGTTTCCTTCTGACAAATCAACGCATTTGGTTGAGCATTTTCAAGAAGTATCATTTCATACAAATAAGACATATTGATTATAACCAAACATTGTGTTGAGTCAAGAAATTCATATTTATCAACTATAACCAAATCATTCATTTGATTCAAAATGATTGGAGTTAATGTAAATGAATATGAATTCTTGTCAAATTCAGATCTATCGAATCATAGTCGGCATGAAGTTGACTCAAAGAAATATGTGGTGTATTCAACAACTATGTGATAAAATGAATATTAGTAAATATTTCTTTGCTCGTATCCAAATATACGATTTATTTACTGTAAACAAATCTCATTTGAGTCAACGAATCCTTTTTCTCAGTGTAGACGGACTACTGTTTTCCGTCGTTTCTTCGTTGCATAAACAGAGACTCTCCTTTATTTTTCCTTCATTTCCACGGCTTCCATTTCTTCACCAATTTTCCGCCTTCGTTACACCGAAGTTCTAGGTGCAATAAAGAATGGGTGGTTAATGCTGTACAGGGATACGCTACGCATTATATAATTAAAACTTTCCAGTTATAAATATTAGTGAAAGAATTACGATTATCTTGTAAAAAATTGTTACCGCACGCATTTTTCATTCGATACAGATCAAGACACAGATCCGCGCGACTGCATGTTTATTATAATTATAGTCGAACAAGTAGCGTCTCTATTTTTTCCCTACGAAATTCGAATGGTAAGGGTACAATATTTCTCCCTCCTTGTTTTCAGGTTTTTGTGAAGCGGAGAACATTGTTGAAAACAAAATCAATTGCTTATGAACAAATTACTTGAAAACAATGAAGAAAAGATTTTTGTCGCACTACATAAAACAATTCATGTAATTCAATCAATTATCTCCAATTTAAGTGCTTGTGCGTCCAAGTCGGTTGCACCGATCAAAAGTTATGAATTTAAATAAAAAAAGTTCCATAAAATTTCAATCACTCATAACTTTTGCAAAAGAAAATTTTTGCTCGATCATTTGGCAGACTCATTTCTAACATAAAGAGCTATCATTTTTTTGCTACATTTCATTGAATTATAAGAATTGAAATTTAATTCGTGCTGAGTTCAGAAATTCTGACCACAACAATACCAAGATGAATATTCACAATGATCAATTTTGGAACAACAAGAATTCTCTAAGAATACATCGGGAACTGTTGTATTATCTACCTCGTTCAAATACTTATTTTTTCAATACTTTTCATTCTCTTAGATTTATACAAAAAGACAAAAATTTACTAATGCAGCGAAAAATTTGCTGTTTTAATTAATCGAATTGTCCGCTGAGCAACTCAGTTGATCGTGACAACGAATTTCTGACTCGGCTGGCAGAAAAATTTCTCCCTCCCAAAAAAAGGGTGGTTTCACAGCGAAGTTTCTCCATGGATAGGGAACTTCTTCTCAAGCAGCAACAGAAGTTCAAAGTATATACGAAATAGAAACGTTTGTAGAATTTACGGATGAGATACGAAGAACACATGATGAAAGTTCATGGAATATTCGAATGAGGCTTTTATAAATATACTTAGAACGTACATAGTACATTCGAAATGTACGATATTCATTCAATCAACGTTCGATTGACGTACCGCCGTATATTCGATTACATACGTTAGATGAATGTGCATAGCACGTATAAAACGGTCTTTTGCAATGTGCATACAACATATTTCGAATATTCTAAGATTTCATAGTACATTCTGGTGCTAATTGAGTCACTATAATCTGGCAGACTTTTTTTCCACTCGTAGAGGATTCAACAGACAAAAGTGGAGAAAATTTGCTTCATTTTGGATGAAAATCAATTCTCCCGCGACCAGAGGGACAGAATCCACTACTGAAGTGAAGAAAAACTATCCATAATTTTTACAGTGCTACTGTGATAAAAAAATAAGATGAAATTGTCATTTAAAACTCCCGGGCATTGGGAAGGCAGGTAAATTGTTTTTTCCTAGGTGGGTAAGACTGTCTATAACATTTACCAAGCGTCTGTTTGTCCAAAGGTTTAATTATCTCCGAGTTACACGTGTTTTTGTAAACAACCAAAAGTGAATTTTTCGATTTTTACAATGAATGATTTTGTTGAGCAAAGAACTTGCATCAAATTTTGTTTGCGGAACGAATATTCTTGTGCGAACACGTTGAAAATGTTGCGGAAGGCCTTTGGTGATCAGGCTATGGCACAAAAAAACGTTTATAAGTGGTCCAACGAGTTCAAAACGGGCCGAGAACGCGTTGAAGACGAACCGCGCTCTGGACGACCATCAATGTCTACCGACGAGGGCCACGTCCTAAAAATCAAAGATTTGGTGCTTGAAAATCGTCGATTGACAATTAGAGACCTCGCTGATAGTGTTGGAATATCATTTGGCTCAGCCCAAACCTGGAACGGCTGGAATTATGGGCAAATAACTCTTTGCATTGGTTCTTCGCGACTTTTTTGCCAAAACCTTGATTCTTATCGTTCCGCAACCACCTTATTCACCTGATTTAGCTCCGTGCGACTTCTGGCTATTCGGCAAACTCAAAAGGCCAATGCGGGGACGCCGTTTCGACACGATTGAGGGGATAAAAACCGAATCGAAGAAGGTCTTGAAGGCTATACCGAAAAAAGACTATTCCGACTGTTTCGAGGACTGGCAAAAGCTTTGGCCAAAGTGCGTTTTACCGGACGGGGATTACTTTGAAAGGGATGGAATTGATTTGGAAGAATAAATTAGTATATTGTTCATCAAGGGGGGAAAGTGGGAAATTTCCGACAAGTTTGAAGTTTGTCTTCCCAAGCCGAAGGCGAGGGAGACAATCACACGAGTGGAAATTTCCCACTTCTCCCCGAGGTGAACATACTATTTTTTCCCACAACTGCAAGGAAAGTGAAAATCATCTGTTTAATTGCATATAAAATATTCATATGCATATTCCAGAACGAAAAGATAGTTTGTATTTTCCTCCCGCTGTGACACATTCGCTTGGAATTCAGCACTTCCTCCCCTAAAAATAGGTCAGAAAACATCAACTTTCCGTGCAGGTGTGGGAAAAAAAGAATTTACATTTTATAAACAAATTCACCTCACTTTTGATCACAGTAGTACACTGTTATTTATAAATATAAAATATCTAAGGCTAACACGCCTCAAAATATAATATTGGATGTCACTTTTAGATTCCGAGGAAATATCTATACCCTATTCCACATTAATTTATTGGGCAAGAAGAAAGTTTTCTTGGATTCTTACATTCACTTATGAATTCTGTTCAGCGAGCTATTGAAGCAGCTCAAAATAATGTCTCCTGGATATTAGGCACTGCTCTCAAAGATATCTTTTCAATATCTACAAAACATCTTATGCAATAGTTTGAGACATATCAAAGACCTTGCTCTCTCAATTCGGAAGAGTGACAATTATTTCACTCGAACGGAAGGATAGGTTCCCTTCTGGCTGCACTGTTAAAGAAGAACTAGAAAATTTCCATTCGTGACGAATTTTTCAATTTACGTACAAGAAAATTCCTGTTGTACTGGTATTTTTCCCTGTTTTACATGAAATTTCACGTTTTGTACTTCAATCTCTGGTATAAATACAAGAATTTTCTTATACATATACTGGAAGTTTTCCGTTTTTTTTACAGCATGCCTAAAGAGTGAATCCTCACTCTAACAGAATAGAATTTCACTCTTTAGGCAGCCAGAAGGGAACCTATCTTTCCATTCCAGTGGGATTTTTACTCTGTCATATTTAAAAAGTGTGTTCATTAGGATGAATAATATGTCATGCGTTGAAACATCGAGCCCCTAAAATTAGGCAACCAAGTGTGAATATGTGCATGAATATATTCTTCTTATTCCCCACGTCTTCTTCCTAACACAATGATAAATCCTCAAAACTGTTGCTTAGTTAAAATAAAAAGAATAAAGAGAAAAGACAATGATCGAAGCATAGCACTGCACACTGAGAAAAGAATTTGATTACATGAATCGAATACATTTATTTGTCACTTAGTGAGAAATATTCATTTCCTGTCAACAAATATAGTAACTATTACACTCAGAGAAAAAAAGTTGCTGAAACAGCAAACCTCGAAGATTTGCTTTGCTGATATGGCAAAACTTGTTGCTGAATTAGCAAATAATTTGCTGTCACAGCAAAAATCTTGCTCTTTGAACAAGCGCTTGCCATTCAGCAATCCGAGATTGTAGATATACAGACAACTAGGAAATTTCGCTGAAGTAGCAAATATCTTGCTAAAATAGCAGAATTTTTGCTGTAACAGCAACCATTTTGCTTGATTTAGCAAAGCAGATTTTTCGGAATCGCTTTTTCAGCAAGAATTTTTCTCTGCGTGTAGGTTCTATTTTATACAGCATTTAAAATGAACAAACCATTCATTTGGTACGTTTATTTCATATTAACAATTCCATACTTGTTTTGAGTAACGAATGATTCTTGTTTCATAACAAAGTGATTTGATATCTCTAACTTTTTCATATGATAAATCACAGTTAAGTATGAGTCCACACAAAATACAAATCATTCAAATCGAATTCGAGAACTAGTTGGATGTAAGTAACTAGTTTCTGATCAATACGAGACTTATTTTGCTGAAATGCAGATTTTTTAATAGTTAATAAATCTGATTTGTGACAAACATTATAAGTTTGGCGTGACTCTTCACGTATTTAGATGTGGCGGTCTCAGTGTTGGCGCATACGCGGTAACCGTTATGTTAGAGTCACCGCAACACGATAACACTTATAACACTTATAATTTCGTTGGTTAAAAAAATCCACAGAATCTGACGAAATGAAATTTGATGGGATTTGGTCAGAACATTGCGCGGGACTCAATCAGATTTGGCAAGATTCGATCAGAATCACATTGAGAAAACATATTCATCTAATTAAATCTCATCGAAAATGATTGAATAAGATTTGATCAGAACATTGTGTAAGATCTGTTTTACCAGGGTTACCTTTGAGTCTATAAATTTTAATAATTTATATAGTTTTGAATGAGAAACGAACTGTGTTGGGATAACAGCTTGTAATAACGTAGATTAAAATCCACCATATGAAACTAAGAGGAGCCATTATAGAATACCAGTTTCTGATATTTAAGTGTATTTTTAATTAATGCTATTGTAAACTATCATTTTGATACAGTTCTTCATTCAAAACTACATAAACTGATGATATTAAAAACGGTAGAGGCAATAATAAATTATAGGTTCAAAACATTAATTCGAAACCATTCCCATTCACAAGGATTTTTTTACAGAAAATTTTAAGCAAGCAGTGATGTGCACTGTAAAAAATATACTTCCTAAACTGCCAAAGAAGTTTGGCAGTTTTTTACACAAACTTTTTTTGTAAATTACCAAACAAAAGTTTGTAAACATTCAAAAAATTTTGTGATTTCACGAAGATTTTTGAGAATTCACAAACTTTTGTTCGGCAATTTACAAAAAAGGTTCGGAAATTATTTTTCCAAACCAAGTTTGGAAATTTCCAAGCATTTTTGTTTGGAATTCAACAAATTTTTTTTACAGTGTGTTTCAACTGAGTGAAATGGTTATATCAATGAATCGTGATGTTAGTTCAACTTCATTATAATCTTCCTTCAAATTACATTATTCTCCAATTGATGAATGCTTCAATATTGGCCCAAATAATGTGAAAATATTCTAAAATTTCATGATTTGTTAATAGTTAACGAATGTTAAAGTTATCTAAAGAGCATCGCACAAATATGCGGCTTGGTGATAATAATGTTATATTTATTTCACCATAAGCAAATATAGGGTTCGTTTACTGTAACTTAATCTTCTTTAAATAAATCTTTTTCTCAGTGCATCTAGAGTTTATTGAAAATTGCATAATTAAATTTTGTCCTATTTACGAGCATCTCTTTCCAGCTCTCCTCTTTTGACTTTATGTTACGTTGACGTGAAAAAGTTCTTCAGAAGAAGTTCAGTCATAACCACGTACAATGATCAGAAGTATCTGAGTCACCTGAACCTCCCGTAACAGGTGTTGGACGACACGCGTTGCTGCTGGCTGCTGTTTTCAACAAGTAAAGCCTACAGCAGGGAACGACAGCTTAGCCTACAAGCAACGAACCGTTTTGCAGGTGAAGTCCGCAGCTGTGACAAATGAAACAGCAAAAAAAAGATGGAGAACTATAAAAGATGTGAAATATCCCATCATCGTATAATGTAAACTCATAATAACTAGACTTTTCAAACAGGATCGACGATAAAATATATTTTTCATCCATTTGATTGCACTTGATTTGCTCCAAAGAGGGTTTTGATGCGATACCGCAAGCTTCCATTGAAAGGAACTCAACAAAAAATATCCCTTTTTCTCGTTCGAGAAAATGAAAATGTGAATGTATTATAGTAATGGAAATGAAAATTCTTGAAAATAATTTTAAAATATGCCAAAAATGATGGCAGTGAATTTCCAAAACAAGAACTTCAAGAACGTTTGCTAATATTTTCAATGACGACCACGTTTTTAGGGGTAATACTTCTGATAGAAACATTCAGAATAAGAACCTTGAAATTCCCAACTCCGGAGAATGTAGAATGTATTGAAGAAACTGTAGGAAACATAATCAAGACGAAAGAAAGAGAGAAAAGAAGCAGAAGATCCTTTTTCGACCAAGTCGCCGGAGACACGGCTGGCCGCCTGTGGCTTCGCTCTGCCGCTTTTCATATCTTCTTTTTCCCGCAAGCTGTATTCTCTCTTCACTCGCTTCTCTTATGATCTCCTTCTACTAACAACTTTTACCCCGCTTTATCACTGTACTTCTCTTCATCTGCACTCATTTTTCTTTCGTAACTTGGTAACGTGTTCGAGTGTGAGAATTTCCAATTCTTTTGTATATTTGTTTAATGCTGTTCTTGTTTCAAGAGAACCAACCAGTTCCGTACAAAGGTGACAATAGAAGATTTTCTGGCATTGATTTTTCTTATTAGATTTGATAGAAAAGAAGCGAGATGTAGTCGTAATACAATTCCAAAAATATTCATTGAGATTACGAAGTTGTTGTCAATGTTTTATGCTACAAAACATATTCATGGATACATACAATTTTCATTGAAATTCTATGCAATAATTCAATTGAAAATTAAATCGTATAATTTTGGCAGAGATTCAAGTTTCATTCGCACTTAAAATATACAACTTTTCCTCTAATACTTTGAGAAGATACCAGCACCGTGGTATGAGCCAAATCGTTTATTACAAACTATTCCAAACTGCTTCAATCAAATCAAAACATCCCTCTGAACAGCAATTCTTCCAAGCATGTACACTGAGAACACAATTTCTTAGATTGAAAGGAAAGTTTCTTTGTCCTCATTCTAATAAATCTTTTTTTCAATGGAAAAAGTTTTTATCAAATTGAAACAAAGATTTTCAAATCGAAACAGAAATATAATCCTTCTTGAATTTGAACAATATAATTTTGATTCAATGAACAATTTTTCCATTGAAATGAATCATTTGTTCCATTGGAAATAAGATTTATCAGAAAGAGGGTAAAGAAATTTTCTTCCAATTCAAGAAATTAGGTTCTCAGTGTAGAATTGTAGGGAATATTTTTATTTTATTGCAGCATGCATCAATTTCACATACCCTAAATAATTGCTCACTGTAAAAAAAAATCCCTTCTGAAAATTGGTAAAATGTGAGTATAATTTTTTACAGCCACTTTCCTCACGGAACAAATAATTTAGCTGCAGTAGCTAAGTGGCTAGCACGGACACGGACAGCCATTAAATTTGCATATGTAGTTAATTTATTTGCGGTAACAGCTAAAATTTAGCTGCAGGAGCTAATTTAATGGCTGTCCGTGTCCGTGCTAGCTACTTAGCTGCTGCAGCTAAATTGTTTTTTCCGTGTTCTGAATTTTTAGAAAAATTTCGCCGAATTCTAAAAACATTGAAATTTTGATTGCCTTCAAGAAGATCCGAGCGGCGGGACTTTGGCCAATTCTTTTTTTAAATAAACTATGCAAAAATACGTGCCTCGATTCAAAAGACATATTTGAACAACATTTTTTAAAATGCTGAAAAAATGCTATACGCTGTACAAAATATTTGTACATTTCCAAGAAGACAGAGCATGATCTCAATGAAAATTGGAACTGACCGAACCATTGAATACTGAATTTTAAAAGAGAAAATAAAGCAGCCAAGTGGGAAAATTTTCAGAATTATATACAATTCATGTATAATTGATATACAATTTATATTGGGTACGGGCCATTATACTAACCCCTTTTTGTAGAGCCAACTCTTTTATTAGCCCTGGATGAAAACACCCATTGATTCACGCCAAATCTCATGCAATTTCGCACAATGTTCTGACCAAATCCCATTAAATTTCATTTCATTGGATTATATGGATTTTTTCAATCAGGAAGAAGTTACCCCATAAATTATACCTTGCAAAAACAGATATGGTGAAAAACTAATGGATTCGTGATTCGCTAAAAACACTTCTAAATGAAGAACTTCCAAACTTCCTTGGAAGTCTTTCTTTCAATGTACAGAGAAATATTTTCAATCAACAATTGCATTTTTGCTTAATTTATCTCGAAAGAATTGGCTACAGTGCCTTCTCTCGTATCACGTTAAAACCCTCTAAAATAATCATTCCCAGACCAATATGAATTGAAAATGTTTTATTCGGAAAACAACCCTTTTTTAATAAAATGGCAAAACTGAATATTTCTATGAAAGTTGTACCTTTTTCCGAGAATATTCAGTTCATTCTGAGAATCCTTTCAGACTACACAGACAAATAACTTAATAACGCAGGTGGCCCTTGAATAATAATTAACACGATAAAACATGCTCCTCCTCACGCACATTTGATATTTTGTTCACGTTCCTTCTTATGAATAAGAAAAAAAATAAGATAAGATATCATATTCGATTTCATTACTCGTAATGTTTATTCAAATCATTATACGTCCATTACGATAGTCGTATAACGTAAATAATTGAGCGCAGGGTTGTTATCACCGCTATACGTATATATGGAATATCTGCAAATTTATATATCTATATATTATTGTTGTTCTAGTAGTAACAGGTTCACTCATTAAAAGAAGCATAACCGTGTAACGTGACAACAAACCCATGTACAACCAACCAAGGCACGAGCTATATCTTGCTTTGTGATGCTTCGGTTAACTCAGCATGGGGCGAAGTAAGCTGCGCGTGAAGTTGGAGAAGAAAATGGGCATTGCGAAGAAAAGACTTGGGTAAAGATTGGCGGGAAAAGAATAATAATATAAAAAACAGTGGAGATGGAGGGAAGGTAAGGGCCGAAAGAGCACGCAAAGACGTGGAAAGGAACAATGACTTTGGTGCCGTGTCGTTTACGGCTTACGCAGGCCGTATCGGTCGAGAACCGTGGAACACGAGGTAAGGGAAAAAGAGTCCAAAGCGGAGAGCCTCCAAGCTCGTAATTAGTCATAGTGCGATGCGCTAACAGCGGCACTCTGCAAGAGTGCGTCTTCACTGCGGCGATCGGCTTTGCTTCGCCGCCATTCTTAGATAAGTTTTTCATTTTATGATTCCAGTGTATTAATTTCAGAAAATTCGTATTTTTTATTTTATTGGGAAATCATGTGCTTGAATAACTTCACCTAACGTTCGCATCCCTCTACCACGTCCGGTGTGTTGCGATAGTAACATTCTTTGTTTTGAATATTTTTGAAATTTCTACTTGAACTTCCAATTAACCCTAGAACTACAAACCCTTCTTCTTTTACCTGCGTAAACCACAAATCGGGGTAAATATTTACCCCATGGATTTTTTGCTCATATGGAAGGGGATACGAGCGACTCCTAACGATGCAACCCGAGCAGAATTTTTTCTTCAAACAAATTATTCGAAAATCAAGCAATAAAATCGCCCTAGCAGAAATGACTCTACCCAACCAGAAATTTACAACAGGCACAGTACTGCACCAGTACTGGCCAAGACTGACAGGGTACTGGCATTTGTTTGGAATGATAACGCTTTTCAGTACTGGGGATTGAGTACTAATACCATTATTCGCAATCAGTGCAGGGCCAGTACTGGGTTAGTACCTGGTCGGTATCAAGTTCTCAGTACTGGTTTATCAGTACAGGCATAGTACTGTATTTTTATGTATCCAGTACTGATCCCGTACGTGTTGGCCAAGTGTTGGAGACCCAATACTGGCACTGTACTGCACCTGTTGCCAACATTGTCATATTTCGGATTTTTCTGATTGGGTAGTGACTAGCTTTACTGCGAGCGCCTGGAAAGTTGCTATATAACCGCTATAATTATTTTTACTAGGGTCAAAATAGAATCAAAATATCGTTCTGTACAGACCATCTTTATTGATTGAAAAAGGTCTGTACAGAGCGATATTTTGATTTTATTGCTTTATTTTTGAATAATTTGTCAGAATAGTTTTCGTAGTGTCCCTTTCTCAACAAAGGTTATGGTTGCATCTTCAGGGGTCGCTGGTATCACCATTAGAGAACTCAAACGCTGTCTTGTCCACCGTTCTTTCCCAATCCAACAACTTATCTCTTATCATCGAATACAATTTAAAAACAAAAGCAAGAATTATACCGCTCGAGGTAACTTAAAACCAACTCATTTCAATCAATCTTTCTTCTCCTTCTTCTTGTTGCAGAAGGACGATCTCTTGATATCCGACAGAAGCTGCCGCAAGGTGAGAGAAGGATATCAAAATGTGATACTTCATGAATAACATTCACACATAGGATCGTAATCTGGTAACAAGTCACACCGCGTGACTTCAAGAAATTCGAATATGTATACACGAATTGAATACACGTTTATCAATTTGGTCGATGATTTTTATGCTTCATAACTGCTTTACCGTTGAAGTAGCACCAAAGCGTGTTTAGTCTCGTGGTTCGCACGTATTTACAAACCCGTGCCATTGTTTCAAACGGCACTATACGCCGTCAGTATTTTTCCACGAATAGACAATATTATAGTAGGAGGGTCAGAAGCGCGAGAGACGCGGAAGGTAAGTACATCCTGTGTCGTAGACCCTCCTTTACGCTCTGCTGATTCTACTCCATCACTGATTTTCTAAATACCCTTCTTCTCTGCACTTCCACGCCAAACTGATTCAAGTTGAAGAAAAAAAGGCGAGATAAAAAAACAATAAGAAGACAATTTCTAAACCAAATCAAAGCTCGTGACGGATATGGCGTTAATTAAAACTTCAACATCGGCAACGCGAGACTTCTTTTTTTTTCCAAAAATGAAACCTCGCTGATGTTGAGAATCTTAAGCGTTGTCGGTATAAGAAATAGAACAGAGTGTGTTGACTTTTCTCTCACCGAATTGTCGATTGTTTCACTCAGATAACACTCGACGAGTTTTCAAAGAATTCTATTCTTTTAGAACATTTTATAATTTCTTAGAGTTTTACGAATATAATTCTTCATGGATTATTGGAAAGAAAATACAAAATTTCACTGATATTTTTATATGCAGTGTAATTTTATGAATGTCGTTCAAAATTGAGAAATGTATATTACATTTGAATTGGAAATTCAATATCGATCTTTTAATGCAATAACATTAGTTTTATGAAATGTAGGGGAGAGTGGGGACACTTGCACCATGGGGTGATATGCACCACAGCAGATATCTCTTAATTTTCCAAAATTTCTGAACTGTTCTTGCACGTGGCGTTTGCTGAATGGATGACCTAACTCCACACGAGTTCACAGGAATGTGGAATGAATCTCTGTTTTTTTATTGATATCAAAAGGTTTGGCACTCTCAAAATCGTTTGATTTGTGTCTCCTTAGTTTTTCAGAAAAAGTTTCCCATGATCTGTAAGTGATCCCAAACACCACGAAACCAATCTCAATCGAAAGTACAATCGTTGCACAATATTTTCATGATCCACTTTTTGACTGAAAATATCTGGAATTTTTTTGCGAGCATCAGTAGACTGTTGATGCCGTGAGGGGTGCAATGCACCACAAATTGCGGGGATACTTGCACCACTTCCGATGTTTCATTTTTTTTATAGGAACAGGTATTCAGAATGATCCGTACACTCGGATGTTCGAATCTGAATGTTCTTCCGAAGAACAGAAGAGAGAAGGAGAGGAAGGAGAGAGAGAGAGAGAAAGATTCTTTTGTTTGATAAAATACTCTGTGAAACTCTTTGCTATTTCCATGAATGATCTCACTTCATATAAGTCAGGAGGGATAAACTCAATGAGAGAATTTTCATAATGAACTTCAGCGCCGCCAAGGGGAAGGCTACTGGAACTAACCTCACATGGATACATTTACACAAATGCTCAACAAATCATAAAAGTTTGTGGCACAGTATCAGTGCCTCCATGTGAGATTAGTTCAAGTACCCTTCCTCTTGGCGGCGCTGAAATCAGTCTCAAGAACGTTCAATTGAGTTTATGCCTCCTGATATGAGTTGGTAGGAGTGACAAATTTCACTTGTTTCCTCCGTTCATAGCAAACACTCTTGTGCAATTAGTTTTCAATAAAAGGTTGTTGCTAGTATCAAACTCTAAACTGCATAAAGTCCATCTTGATCGTAAGTTCAGCTATTCACTTGTATATCTGATTATTCATTTCAAATAAATACTGATAAATAGATTTGAAAATAGTGGTTATTATTCCAATTAGCCCTGCTAAATTATCCCCATAAAGAACGATACAAAACGATAAATTTTTCTATAGTTTTCAATGAGGTTTCTGAATACGGAATTTACGAAGTTATATCGTTATCAAACGATAGAACTCTATCGTTCCTTACCGTTTTCTATAAAAATTTAACAGATTGTATAGGGTTTTATCGTGAAATTCGTATTGGAAAAGTACTACTTATTCTAGAACACATAACTATTTTTTTCCAAATAACTGATACTTCTCCTATACGAATTTCACGATAAAACCCTATACAATCTGTTAAATTTTTATAGGAAACGATAAAGAACGATAGAGTTCTATCGTTTGATAACGATATAACTTCGTAAATTCCGTATTCAGAAACCTCATTGAAAACTATAGAAAACATTTATCGTTTTGTATCGGTCTTTATTGGGAAAATTTAGCAGGGAGAGGATCAATTACTCAGGGAGAGAGAAAGAGAGAGAGAGAGAGGGAGAAAGAGCTAATTCGCAGGGTGGTGCAAATATCCCCACAGGGTGGTGCAAGTCTCCCGCCATGTGGGGAGAGTTGCACCAAACGCAATGTTTTTGAAGAACACTTATATCATTGATAGGATGTTAGATTCGACGTTGCTATCATTTGCAACTTAGAAAGGAATGTTTGCTCTGTCAAAATCCCATAAATAATATATCGAATGAAGTTAACCACGAAAGTTATAACAATGTAAAAAAAAAGTGGTGCAAGTGTCCCCACTCTCCCTTATCCTTCATGCAAAACACTTGGCGCCAAACTGGGTACCGGAAATTTTGACCTTCAATGCCGAATTTCTCCTGCTCGAATACGAGTTGCTCGAAGTCGTCAGTCATCCACACCCTGAAGATTTCCATAATGACCGATTTCTACGATGATCTTATGGTTATTTGCCGTTTGATTGAAATTAAGTTCTTTTTAACTCTTCTAAGGTTAAGGCTTCTAAGGCTGATTTTTTTGACGGGATTGAATATTAAATCATGAGAAACTCCATAGGAAAGCATAGAGCCTCCAAATCGAATAGAATAGGTTTTTCCTCGATTCAGATTTTCCTTTGCGAACGAAATTCCATGAACGTCTGGTGGATGATTATTCATTCAATGAGATAGTATCTACATTCTGAAGGTAACATATCACGTACTCAATTCGGGCGATCACGAATAATTCAATCTTTCAAGTACTAAGCTGTGAAGCAGACGACGAAGAGTGTTTTCCTCTTCCTCTTTACATCGAAAATGATGTAAAGAATCTGAAATCGGTAAAAACAAATTTTGAAACATTTTTTTCTCTTTCCACTGTGACCGACTCTGATTTGGTCTGTTGTGCGAGTCCTGTTTCCAACTCATTCGAAATAGTATAACTTACATGACAGTGTTTCCACGTGATTACGATTCCGAATCGTCATATGGATTATTCAATACTATAAAATTCAATCGATCATCATCCTATTGAACCCGATTACCAACACTGTAAAAAGAAAGTCTTAAATTCAGCTCATTTCATGCACTAAGAAAAAAATAAAAGTGCCATCAACCACCTAGTGTAGTTGAAAAATTTTTAAGTGAATCAATGAATTTTTCGTTGAAACGACTTGGAATTTGTAGAATCAACTACAACGCGTTTCATTGTTTCAAACCTATCACTTGATTGTATGAACCAACGCGAATGAAATTCAAGGAATCAGAAAAAATTCTATTCAAAATCGCAAGTAGTTGAGTCAACCTCCCAAGCAAGAAGTGAATCAACTTACGTGAACAGTTGCATGAACAAAAAATGTTTCCGTTTACAAACTTCAGATCATTAATTGAATGAAAATAATTGATTATTCCAATTGATTCAATTGTTTGATTTAATGATACACCAGGAACTAATCAACATTATTCTCGAGTTCAGGGTATTCAGATGTCCAGTTGATTGTTTTTTTTTTCAATATATCTACAAAACATGACCACAGCATTTGCTTGAAAAGAATTTTACTTCCGTATTCATTCTACATATTTGTCAATCTCAGGAGATATTCAATAGAAATAAATTTCAGAAGACACACTGAAGTATTTTATAACAATGTCTTTGAAATTGGTTTTTATTTCTAATGACGAGGTACAAGATACCAACAGGGTTTGGGAATGACTTGCATTCTGTGTCACGAGAATCGTATATCGTCGCATAGCTACGTCAGTTAAAGCGTGAATTCGATGAGGTTAGATAGGCCCGTAGGTAGGTAGGTTCGATTCTCGATTAGGACTTCAAACTCTCTGTTCTGACTGACAACTCGCTGTACTTCTTTATCCGCCGTTGGTGGAGGAGAGAGAGTCTTCGTCATAGGTAAAAGAACTCCCCTTCCATTAAGTGGTTTGTGTAATCGAAATTTTTTATTTGTTTTTTCTCGTTATTTGTACATTGGACATCAAATACTATTGGATTCAATGAACTTTTTTGGAAATTTATTGCAACCGAGTGTAGAATTGATTCAACGACTCTTGAAAAACGATTGAAAAGAAAATCTGAGTTGATTCAGAAATTCAAAAACTTGGGATGAATTGTTACGTGCATTTGACACAAAAATGTAAGATAGTATGTCAAGCACATAATGAGTCTAAACAATTCTGTATCGTTTTATGTCAAATGTATTAAGATACTTGACGAAGCCAATTTTTTATTGCTTCAACCATTCACGTAGTTGACTCAACGGAGTCGGCCAACTTGGTAAATGATTTAATTCAACTTCCAGAGTTAGTTGAACGTATCTAACCTCCTGGCGTAGTTGAGTCAACTACATTTTCGTTGAGCTCACAAATTTTTTTTCTCAGTGTGGCTGAATCTATGATGCAAACAGATTAAGCAGAAAAAACAATCGCCGACACAATGGAAAAAGCATTGTCTGAAATTAAGATGCAAACAGATTAAGACTTTCTTTTTACAGTGAAGGAGAGCTTATCTCTGATGAAATTCCTTTCGCCTACAGGTGTTCCGAATCGGCTGAACCCCGATTGACTCTGATTGGAGCTATTTTGTTGTTTATAACTCATTCGGAATAGTGTAACTTACATATTATAGTGTCTCAATTTGATTTCGATTCCGAATCGTAATATGAGTCATAGGGTACTGTAGAATCCAGTCGGGCACGCCCGGATCGAGTCCGATGGAAAAATAGAACCCATCCCCGGAGGAAACCCAATTGCCTACAGATGTGTCCAATCAGCTCAATCCCTACACTGAGAGAAAGGTGTAGGACCTAGTGGGGACGACTAAATGTTAGTTGCCGCAGCTACATTTTTATTCACGCTAGCTAGACTCTAGTTGGGATAAATAAAAGGCTATAGCTGTCTGAAATATGAATAAAATGGTTTATTCAATGGGAATAAAAAATATAGTTGTGACAAATACAATTTAGCTAGCACAACTGAATTTTTATTTACAGTTACCAAATTTCCAGCTGTCGAATATTTGAATAGACCCTTTCTCTCAGTTTATGGACTCTGATTGATTCATTCCAATTGATTCATTCCGTACATGCACCGATTGTTTCTCAAGTCATTGCAGTGATTGATTCGTCCGCATGCTCATTAAATCCAATTGTATTCAATCAGGATATCGACTGCTTTCATTCATTTCATTCATCTCTCATTAATAACATTCTACACTTACAATGGGCTTTCTCCCATTGAATTTGATTATCCATTCCATCTCAACATTACTGGGAAAATGCCGATATCCATTCTCATTCATTCATCCGTTGATTTTCTTATTGATTCTGAATCATGAAAATTCCCGATTTTCTATATTCAATCCATCATTTGATTCTGATTTGATCACGATCAGTGAAATGATCATTGAATATTATCAAATTTCATATGAAAATCAAAACAGTCAAATGCCTATTAAATCCAGAAACATAAATATGTTCAAACCACATTCAATCGGATTACTCTATTCCTCCCCATTTCCCTATGCAAAAGTGTCCCTTGTTTCACCTGTACATCCCTCATCCAATACCATTCAAGGAAGCCTGTCCATTGATCCCTGTTCAAGCCGACCAATTTTGATTGAAGTTCAATCGCCAAATATCGATACTCCAAAGTATGTACGATTCATTCAATCAGATTTGGTCGGAATCAATCGTTTCGTTTAACCACCCTGTTGAAAAGATCTCATCAATTCTAATGAATTCTAGTTATTTCTAGGACAGAAACCGCATGAAATCTAGTACACACACTTGATTTTATACGGTTTTATGAGATTTTGCAAATGGTTCTAATTGAATCTCATAAAGTTCTCATATAATTTTTGCATTCTCATATGAAATCATTTAAAACCCATAAGTTCTAGGACAGAAACCGCATATAGACTGATAAAAATTTGTTGAAATTCATATAAACTAATAACCCTGTCTGAAAAGTCCAATAGATTCCCATAAATTCCCATAGATGCTGTGACACTAGCCACTATTGAAACTGATAGAATGTTTTATTCCTATCAGTATTTATCAGGTTTTGCTGATCATACCGATAGAAACCCACATAACATCGGATTCCCCATAGAATCTTATAGAAACCCTCAAGTCCTGACACTAGCCACTATTGACACTGATAGGAAATCATGGATTCCAATAGGATTTGGCCTATCGGTTTCTATTGGTCTTTTCGCACAGGGAAGATTTAAATATGAGAATGTATGGGACTTTTTCAACAGGGCAGGGCTTCCAATTGGTTTTTATCGTTTTCGTTTTCCAAGAAAAAATTCTTTATGAACATATTATAGGATTTTATCCCTGGTTTAAAAAAACCATTGATTCTCGCCAAATCTCACTAAATTACAGTTGAACTTGGACAATGTTCTGGCCGAATCTCATCCAGCAAATGTCAATGAGATTTGGTCAGAAAAAACAGTCGATTCTCGCCAAATCTCACTGAATCTGGCCAAATCTCATTGATTCTCGGACAATGTTCTGGCCAAATCTCATTTAATTTCATTTATCAGAAGTAATGGATTCTTTTAACCAGGGATGCTGTCTAGGAAAATAAACTCTAGTTCAAAAAGTTCATTGACTCTGGTGAAAATCCAAAAGTGAAGGAAGCGGTTATTGAAACGAATGAAACGTGAAAAAATGTTCCAATTCCCTCCTAAGTTACGCCTAGATGACTCTTAGCTTACGCTTTCGTCGCGCTTCAACGCTTCATTTTCACCAGAGGAGTCCCATTGATTAATGAAATTCAATAAAAACTTTGCAACGATAAATAACTATTTATACTTATTCATGCCCGTCAAAACCCGATTCAAAATCGGTTAAATTAATGAGATTCAATGGGAACTCAATAAGCTTGAACAGTGATTTACCGTATTAAATTTCATTAATCACCAAAGAAGAAGAAAGAATATGTTTATTATTTATTTTAATTTTATACTTTTATAATAATTAAAAATCAAATAGATGAATAATCTTGATAATTCGAATAATTTTCCAAGTGTATACACTTTTAGAGATACAGACATATTCAAAATGATATTTGAAGTGAAATTTGAAAGAAGAAATGTATGAAGTGAAAATAGAATAGACGCTCGGAATGAAAGTAAGTAACTATTTTCGAACAAGAGATCTGGCATGGAAACATGACTGCGCATACCCATTGAAGCTTAAACGGATTCATCATGGTTCTTTTAACAAAATGTTTCATAGCTACGTCTAAGGGCAAGTAAAAAATTAAGCAAGGGTCACTGTCAAACCGTGTACCGAGCCGTGAACCAAAAATTTCAATCACTCTTATGGAGTATTAACAGTCATTTCAGTCCAAATCTTGACATATCAAAATATATTTTAAATGTAAGTAACTTGTTTTGTCGGCGAAATTCATTTTCATGACATTTCAAACCATGCATTCTCGAATCATAAATCCTATCAAAGATAATTCAATTTTTAAACAATATTTTTGTGAAAATTATTCAAAATAACCAAAAAAATTCTATTCTCAATAAAAAATGAATTTCGTTTCTTCGATGTAGTGCATACACCGTCTTTGTATATAATTCATATAAAAAAGTATCCCAAGTATTGTTTCCAAATTTTTCGATATTTCGTAAACAAAACTTATGATTGATGTTTGAATTCGCGATAAAGAATGTGCGGTATTGTTTTCGGAATTTGAATATCAAGAAAGTACTTTCCTTTCTTCTCTTTTCATAAATAATGATTAATCGATAGTTAAGAACGATAGACAAGTGACATGCGTATAACAAACGAAACAAAAACATAAACTAATCGATAATATTTCAATCTGTCATTCGTCTCGTTGTATACGACCATGTTTTTGAGGTTATGCCGTCTTGTTTTTATCTGCTACCTGTAATCCGGCATCCACCTTTTCAGATACTATCATGAATAATTCACGTTCGAGCATACATTTGTTCTCGATATTTATCATAATAAGCGAATTCACATCATGCTGCATTGCCGCATCGGCACATATACATATGCATCAACATAACAAAATTGACGGAAATGAGAGAACGGAGGATGGTGCGTTCAGTCCAAGGGACATGGATCATTATTCAGGCGGAGAACATCATCAAGAATTCGATCACGAGGCTATTCTGGGTATAAATTTTCTTTCAATTTCATTCTCACACTTGTATCTTAAAAAAGTAATTAAAATTCTCTTTACCACTGTTTCTAAGGTAGCGTAAAAGAAGCAGAAGAATTTGATAAACTCTCACCCGAAGAATCAAAGAGGAGACTTGCTATTTTATTGAAGAAGATGGATCTAAATGATGATCAATTCATCGAAAGAAATGAATTGAAGGCTTGGATTTTAAGATCGTTTAGGTAATCGATATAAGCATGCTATTGTAAGATCCAGCTATGAATGATTCTGTTTATTTTCAATAGCATGTTATCCGCCGAAGAATCTCAAGATCGTTTGGAAGATGCAGATTCCGACGAGGATGGTAAGATAAGTTGGGACGAAATTCTTCAAGATACGTATGGGTCCGATCCGGAAGATTTAGCTCTCGACGATAAATTGATCAACGACGACAAAGAAACCTTCTCAGCTGCAGATTTGAATAACGATGGATTTTTGGATACCGAAGAATTCAAAGCTTACACCCATCCGGAAGAAACTCCTCGTATGTTTCCTTTGCTCTTGAAACAAGCTCTGGAAGATAAGGATACCAACAGAGACAATCAAATTAGTTTTCAAGAATTCATCGGTAGCAGAGCTAAGAGCGAGGATAAAGAATGGTTGCTGATAGAAAAAGAGAAATTTGATCACGAACATGATAAAAATAAAGACGGGGTTTTGGATTCTGATGAAATCCTGTCTTGGCTCGTACCAAGTAACGAGTGAGTTATTTTCAAATTTTATTTAAATTCCCATTACTTTGTCATGATCGTTGAAAAATCTGTTTTCAGAGAAATAGCCACGGATGAGGTGGATCATTTGTTTGCGGCGTCCGACGACGATCATGATAATCGATTATCCTTTGAAGAAATCCTAGAACATTATGATGTTTTTGTAGGTAGCGAAGCTACCGATTACGGAGATCATTTACAAGACATCGATCGATTTACCGATGAGCTCTGATCATTTGTGTCCGCAAAACATCCCTCTAATGATAAAAGTATGTTATAATTTCAGTTAAAGTTCCTTTACGATAGACTCGAAATTTGCGCACAACAACAAATTCAGTGAATTAGAACGATATTGATTATTGAAATCATAAACTGTCTTCCAGTTTTGATAAAACAGAAATACGACTTGTATATATAAAATGTATTATTTGAAGTGAGTTGCCATTTTAATTTGAACTCAAATCGTCGATTCTTGCCTATGTTTTTATTATTATTATTATTTATATTACATTTCATTGTGATTTGCATATTTGTATCTATGTACAATTTTTAAATAAAATATTTGAAATTTGAAAATAACTCTTGATTCATTGACACGACGATATTCAAAAAATTTGTCTTTTAAAACATGCGTGTGACTAACGTGGTGCCAACAGGTACGAAAGTGCTATTAGCGCCACGTTGAAGTTGGCGGTGATTGTCCCACATGTACAATGTGACGTTTCAGATGGATGCGCATTGCGCGTCAATATAATTGTGTTTGTATGACAGGTGGTGGTACATTTACAGATTTTCGGTGAAATTGTACGGTGTATGAGTGGAAACGTTGGATCTCTTCAATAGGGCACTAGGAGAAAGTGAACAGGTGCTTTAGGTCAAACAAATTAGAATTTTTATCAACAAAATGGTAGCAATTAAAAGCCGAAAAAGTTCAAATAAAAATCCACCGATATTAAGTCATGAATTTATTATTCAAAATCATGCGGATATCGTTGCCTGCGTGGCTATGGTATTTTTGATTGGTTTGATGGTTCAAGTGAGTATTAATATTATTTATTTATTGTATTTGTATTCTATTGTTATTGACTTGAACAATTTTTCAAATCTTTAGATTATTTCATTCATCTTTTTCAATGTTAAGTGGATAAAGAAGGAGTATTGAGTTCGACACTATTGACACCATATGTTTGTTTATTATCGCCGGTTTGAAGTAAATGAATGTTATGAACATTGAGATTTAATATTCTCCGAAATTAATTTGAAAAATTGTTCAAATTTTGGTCCATATGTTTTAATTTGCTCGTATCCAGTACAATTTTGCAATTATTGATTGGATCTGTGATTCTAAGAAGCATTCTTTATTCGATAGGTTACATCGCCATGGGCTTATACTTTCATTGTAATTCATCACAATGTTTCATCCGTGGATCCAATGCTGCCGCAAAGATATACGACAGGCTGGAAAGATGCGTGTGCAGTATTTTTCTACTTTCTAATAACCATTGTAATGCACGCCGTACTTCAAGAGCACATATTGGATGTACGAATCAATTCTCTTAACAAATTTGAAGATTTTATATCTGATACGAAACAAACGATACTAATGGTTTTTCATTTCTCTTTACATAGAAACTCTCCAAACGGCTCCATCTCAGTAAAGTGAAAATTTCAAAGTTCAATGAATCCAGTCAGCTTTTAGTGTTTTATGTTTTCTCCATTATTTGGGGACTCGATATCATAATCAGGTAAAATTTGTATTAATTCTCTATTTTATGTTATTTTTTCTTTCAAATATATTTGTGTATTCACATTCACATTACATAATATTTCAGGGAAAATATTTTATTCAACTTGGCTGGTCTTTGGCAAAATTATCCAGCGCCGCTTTCTTTCTCAATGAAATTATTTTTCGTCGGTCAACTAGCTTATTGGTTTCATTGTTATCCTGAATTATACTTCCAACGTATCAAGAAGGAAGAGATTCCATCTCGTATCGTCTATGCCACTATTGGATTGTTTTTCACCCTCGCCGCTTACATTTTCAAGTAAATTGTTTCTCATGTTGCAAATTTAATATCCTCTATATCCTCAATTATCAATTTGAAATAATTTCCAGTTTTCAACACGTCGCTGTAATATTATTAATCCTGCATTATCTTGGAGATGCCTTACAACACGGTGCAAGACTCGTTCATTTTGTTCAGCAAAAGGAAAATGTGACGAAAGGTGAGCGAAATTCATACATAAAAAAGCAAATTTTATCCACAGTAATTTTAATTGATTTTTTTAATTTTTAGCGTTGTTCCTGGTTGCCAACATGGTATACGTTTTTACTCGTATTTCCACACTCATGCTCTCAGCTCTAGTATTCCTTTATGGTTTCAACCAAATAGAACGAAACTTTGATTACACGTTAGGAAATTTCAATCATCCTGCTGTACAATACTCAGCCTTGGCTGTCATAGCGGTCTTCCAAATGTATCTTTTCTATGTGTTTACAAGTAAACAAATCAAACGTACTCGTGAGAACGCAGCACCTGTTGTCACGAAAGTAAAATCAAAGGGAAAAGCGAAAAAAAGAGAAGGTGATTGATGAATACTTGAAAAATATTAAAATTCAATGACACATTAATGTCGAACGTATTGAATTCTAAAATAAATGTTTACAGGAAAAAAATCTGCTGTATCGGAAGACGATGAACTACCCGAAGTTGATCAAGCAACAAAGAAAAATCTTAGGTCCCGAGCTCACGTCAAAGCGAAATAAAATCACACGTTGACTGTTTGAGGCTGATGAGATATTTGATGTATTTCGCGTCATTTATTTGATCACCTTCCGGGGTACACTGGTAATCTTCAGTGAAGAATTTTTTTAGTTTGTAAAAATGATTCGCTTATCGCTTTTAAGATACTCGAAGAATACTTTGTTTCTAATATTTAGAATATTTTTATAATTGAAATATTTTATTTTTCGGAACTATTCGAATTTCATTTCATCCAAACACTTCCATCGAGTAATTTGTAAGATCATTTACATTAGGAAACTGTTTCCCCCCCCCCCTTAAAAAAAAAAAAATGAGGAGTAGTTATATAAATAGAAGAATATAATTGTTTTTAAGATGAAAGAAAATAGAAATATACAAATATTTTCCAATAAAGCTATTTATATATTTTGCGGTTTGATGTGATAATAGGGGAAAAGAATAAGTAAAATATTTTATAACAGATCAAAGTCTCAGAATATAAATTCTTAATCGAATCCTATTAATTTATATAATATTTCAAATTCACATCCTTTTTCCTTGCAAATTTGCAAAATGAAATACAATGACAATACAAATTTATCTATCGATCCGGACAAATGTAATGTGCAAATGTTTTATCATTTTATTCTTTTTATATGAAGATTGTAGATTTTATTAAAAATTATGTGAATAATAACATTTTTACAAAGTTACATTGTTTGTCATGATTTTTTAATTGTTTATTATTCACAGTCTTTGAGAAACAGATTTTAATTCGCTATGCTTGTACCGTAAAACGTTTGATACGTGAATCAAATTTTATCGTACCAATAAAACCTCGGTTCTAGAAGAAAACGTAACTAAGGTTCTTATCTCCCTGCACTTAATTTTTCCATATCACATTTTGCATCATTTGCATTGATTTGCGTATAATTTAATAAAGTGTAAACAAAAGATTTCTATCATACAATACATTGAACATTTTTTAATTAAATCAAAATTAAGTCTGTGAATCTTACCCTCCAATAAAAATTAATTATCCGTAAATTATTATTATTGTATATTGGCAAATACCGTTTACTTATCACATGGCGGCTGTAATAAAAGGTGTGGACATAGTTGATATTCATTATGATAAAAGGACTTCATGTTTACATTTCAATCAGCAAAGAGGATATCGTAGATATTTTTGTTTGCAGATACAGGAGAGATTTGGAGTAGACTTTTCGATCATAGACCATTCATTCGAGGCGAAATAAACTTTTTTGTTCGTGAATTTGAGGTAAATTACAACAATGACGGTTCAGTCAAATAAATAGAATAGAATGCAAATAAGTAAATTGATAAAGAATTGTTTCATTTATTATTATATATTTCGAACTAATGGTAGAAAATTATTGATGTGAGGTTATGTAGAATGATGAAAATTCAAAGATTTGTTTATCCCACAGGAGAAGAGAAATGACAGAGAAGTGGAACGTTTATTCAAAATTTTAGAATACACTACGGAATTGAGTCAGAGTCAATTGGATCGTGCGGAACAACTTGGAGACTGCCATTTACCTAGTCTAAAAGCTAATGTCGATGTTGCGCTTAGTATGTGCGACAAAGTACTTCAAAGAGAAGAAGATATAGATAACGTAAATAATACAATATTACAACTTATTTGACTCATGATATATGATTGCATAATTCATTAGAATTGATATTTTGCAGGAGATTTTGCAAAAGAACAGAGAAATTCGTAAAGCGGAATGGGAACGGTTCATTAATGATATGAATGATAAATGTCAAAAAGTAGATGAAGCATTCAGAGAAAAGGAAATCGAGATCAAAGAATTTTATGTTGATTTGGAAAAGAAATTGCATATCGCTCCATAAATTATAATAATATACTTCATGTTATACAAAGTTAATACGTTACAGAAATGCCAATAGAATCGATAGAAGATCCATCTATAACGATAGTACCTAGCACAAAACTTATCAAGTTTATACAAAATCATGTGAATGAAACGGATAACATTCCTGCTGGTATTATCCAGATAAAAGCTTGTCAAGAGACAACAAAGATCAATTGTTTGTTGAAACTTGATGATCTAAGATGGTTGAATCAATATTTGATCGAATATAGGAATTCTGGATCTGACAAAGTATATTTACATGAACTCTTGAAAGATGCAGATCTGCAATTGCCTACGCCAAAGATAACCCCAAGAAATCCTGAACTTGAAGCCAGAATACAAAAATTGATAGCTCAGCAAAATGCTAAAGAATATGAAGCGATGACTAAAAGTGTGGATTCTGTTCGCAAAACAATGCCAGAAGACACAATTGCTTATCAAAGTGAGTATAAAACGTATTTCAATTGCCACTCGCAGACTTGGAGAACAAGTCCACGAAACCAAATTTTTCAGGAAATATATTATTTGGTACTCATAATTATTAGATGAAATGAATATTTTCAAAACGTAGATTTATATGTTCTACCTACGTTCTGAAACTACTGTCAAAATCAATTTTCTATAGTAAGCACTTCAATTGTATTTTTCAAAATAATAATAAATTTGATGATATTTCAGTGAAGCAAATCAACAGACAGCTAATCGCGGTAGCACAGTTCGTATTTTCCGTACTAGCTGGATTCGCCTTTGGATTCGTTGGTTTAGAATGGATATTTGGGAATTTGGATTTTGGTTTTAGATTACTTTTGGGTATAATTTGTGCTCTCATTATAGCTTTGGCGGAAATTTATTTCCTAGCTATCAAACTTAACGAAGATTGTTACGACGTTATTGCAAAACCATCCAAACCAACATCCAAAAAATTACATCAAGAATAATTCATAAGAGGTTTCTGTAAAAAGTATCGTCTTATATTAGCATTCCTTCATAATGAATTCTGATTACATGTAAAAGGGATTTTTGATCAATCTCAACTTATGAAACAATTTGTTTTTACAATTGAATTGTAATATAAATAACGTATGTTATATAATCATTGTTTTGTTCTTTTCCTTACAAAATATACACATGACTAAGAAACGTATTAGTGATATAGTTTGATTTGTTTGTTTGTTTTATTTATGCTTCAAATGCGTTTCCATTCATCATTGATAAATGAAGTTTGAAAACAACAAAAGCATACCAAGCACTAAATTGTGCATTGTACAATCTATTTTTGGTTTTTTGACCATTTTCTATCATTCAAAAGATATTAATTACTAAACTAGAAAATAATGTAATCTAAAGTTACTCGATGTGAAGTTTTTGTACATACTTTGAGTGGAAAATACATGGAGCAATGATTAATATTATCCCAAGTCATGATGTTATTGTAAAAAAATATCGATTTTTGATTGAACATTAAAAACCTACTACAAAAAAATAGTTTTTCTCATTACTTTGAACTTTAAAAGCTCAAAGATTTGTATGGACCCGATGCATGTTGAGTAATGATAATTACAAATTTGAAATATTTAGATAATACATTATATTTGATTTGAGAGGCTAAGAAAGGTTCTATCTTTCACGTCTTCTCTTCATCACTATCACTTTTGCTGCTGTCGTCGCTTTTATCACTGGACGAGTTAGATTTATTGTGTTCTTTAGTTTCACTATCTCCACTGCTACTGGATGAACTCCTGTTTTTCTCTTCATTCTTATCAGAACCAGATTCGGTATCGGATGGACTGTCGCTGTCAGAATCTGAGCTACTGTCGGATGAACTGCTGTGAGAAGAGGATGAATTCTTTGCTGCCATCATTTCTTTGAATTGTCTCACAGTAATTTTTCTAGGTATTATTTCCCTTAGGAATTCAAGGGCATTGTTTGTTTGTACAACTTCAGCCAGGTGTTTGTAATCCATCGAACCTCCTTTGTTACCTTGCGCATGGGCTTCTTCAGTCAAATAATGTATGAATAATTCCTGGAAGGATAAAATTTATGAAATCAAGGCATATTGTTGAAGTTTGAATCGTTAATAGAAACGAAACGAAAATTCAAATTCACAAAATCTGATGATTCATCGTTATTTATCTTCTTGAATCGACTCCTTGGGACTGGAAACATCATTCGCAGAATTGAATTGCAAGTTTTGGGTTTTAAACAGCTGAATATTCTGTTACTTGATTACTAATTTCATTACAAACTTCAGGAAAATATCCAAGCAATGAATACAGAAGTATTAATTAGATCGTAGAAATAATTTGATATAACTGTAAAACAATGTTGAAATATTGTGAAAATTTTACCGTAGCTTTGGTAACTAAGTACAATCCATCTTGGCCAATAGTTTCAACGTACGGAGAACTTTTCATTATTGTTTTTACTCGTGAAATCGGTAAACGTAATTCTTTCATTTTTGGAGATGCTCCTGGTGCCGCCATTTTTGACAACTGATTTTCGGCTTTTGTATACACCAAGCTTCAAATTACTTTGAATGTAACTTGACCAATCGTCGGTTCAAAGCATTCAAATATTTCAAATCAAGGGTAGATAAGGGCGCTCTTCCAAGGCCTGGGATTTCAGGGGAATTTTAGTAAGTTACTATTCACGAACCAATTAGATCTACAGTTTCCGTTCCATTCCCTAGAAATTTCAATGCATAGGAGCCAGCCCAAGGCCCGCGTCACATGGAGCTGAAAAAAGGCGGAAAGCGAAACCCTTGTCCAAATAGCAATAGTACATTGTACTGTATATAGTATGACAAAAGACAAATTGAATTCTCCAAGGATTCTATTCTGCTGACATTTCAGTAGTTCATTTCGTAATTCGGAAAGGATTCGATGAGATCTAGTTTTTGGAACTTTTGCTATTTGGGTTGGTTGAAGAGAGAAGTCAATATTTGCCTTTTGGTCAATATATTGAAAATATTGTTTTAGTATTCTCAAAGAACTCGTTAATGTCCCAAACATTGAACTCCTCCAGAGCTCTCTATGAATTCATTAGTTCGAAAAGAGTTCTTGAAGAATTGTATTCTTATTTTTGAAAAAGAATTCTTCGTGTGTTATCAGAAGAGGTTCCATTCGATCAGAGGGCGCTTCAATATTTCCGATGAATGAAACCCCGACCGTGCGCGTGCATGCACTCTTATCTTCTTTTTACTTTGGGTTTCGGTCTGTCGTTATATGAATTTCCACTTCTTACCTCATATCATTCCAAATCCGTGCTTGACGTTTGTATGTTCATGTGATACACTTCACCAGCATCTACAAACTGAATTTTTTTAAAATGCCTGACCAAACTTTTAAAAAGGTGACACATTGTATTTTCGATATGGATGGATTACTCCTTGGTAAATATAATTTTTTATAAAACAAAATTCATTGTCTGATACAATTTTTCAAATTTATCGATATAGGTACAAACAACTTCATATCTAAGTGAATTCTGTGCATTGTACAAAATTCATTCATCCCTCGAATTATTGAAAGGTCGAGGGTGTGAATGTATTGAATTATATTTAATTTTATAAATTTACATAAATTTTCCATTACCGGTCTATATTCGATGACCCTATATCTTTATAATGGAAGAAAAAATATGAAATGGAATTTATATGACTTCAAATTGAAATGTTTGAATCAAAATTGTCTTGATTGTGAATTTTTTAAGGATTTAATGTCAGTAATTTATTGTTTTTTTTTTCTTTTACTCAATCAATAGTTCACGTAATTAATTTCGTCTTATGTTTAGTCGTCTGTTGTCTTCATGAATGAATTGAAACCAATTGACTAATGAAAAGTGATGAAGTAAGATTGAAGTTTTTTAATTGATTTCGGGTTCAGTTTATTATTGCTACAGGAGTGCGGGCTCGTACATCGTCACACGATGAAAAACAGCGACAATCTTACCGGCAGAACGAACATTTTCACGTGATATTTTCTGTGATGTGTTCTAAGAATTCTTATCATACTCTTTGCATTGATTTTATGTGTAAAATATTTTACTCATTTGTGGATGAAATTTCATCGAACTCGATTGATTTTTAATATCGTTTTAAAACAATTTATATCATTTTATATAAAATATATTAGAATTATATACAAACTCTATTCAATTTTTATAGAATTCCTTCGACAGAGTTTCATACAACCCTGTTGAAAAAGTCCCATACATTCTCATATATCAATCTTATTAGTTTATATGAATTTCAACAAGTTTTTATGAGTCTATATATGGTTTCTGTCCTAGAACTTATGGGTTTTATATGATTTCATATAAGAATGCAAAAATTATATGAGAACTTTATGAGATTCAATTAGAATCATTTGCAAAATCTCATAAAACCGTATAAAATCAAGTGTGTGTACTAGATTTCATGCGATTTCTGTCCTAGAAATAACTAGAATTCATTAGAATTTATGAGATCTTTTCAACAGGGAATTTTCGTATATCATCTTAGCTCATCCATTGACAAATTTGCGAATTATCTTGCCAAAGCCCATTTTGGATAAGCGTTTCAATTTGAATTGCTGCTGTTCTTCTTATAGATACGGAGGATCTTTATTCGGAAGCTGTGAATCGTATTACAAAACGTTATGGCAAAGAATTTACTTGGAGTGAAAAAGCAACGACCATGGGTTTCAAAACTCACGATATGGTACGGGCAATTATAGATATGTTTAATTTGCCCATGACTCCAGAAGAATTTCAAACGGAAATAGTTGATATTTACAATGAATTATTTCCTAAATCTCAACCTTTACCAGGTATTATATCAACATTTTGATTATTCCACATTAAAACATCCATCAAGAAGTGTGTTATTTTCTTCATTTTGTATTTTGATATAAAAGAAAAATCTAAAATCTCGTTCAACTTAATTGAACAGTTCCAAGTTGTAGTTCCTCAAAATTGAATCAATTCGGTGGTTCTCCATCAAACGTGACATAACTTCAAAATAACACAACTCAAAAATTATTCAATAAAATCAATCAAATAATTCCTCGAATGAACATTTTTCGATCATTCTGAAAGATATCTAAGAAAGTATTCCACCAAAATGTTTATTTCCTGTTGAACGTTCCCAATAAAGAACGAGACGAAACAATAAATTTTCTTTATTACTCTCAGTGAGGTTTCTGGATACGGAATTCACAATGTTATAACGTTATTAAACGGTAGAACTCTATCGTTTCTTATCGTATTCTATAGAATTTATTATAAAGGATATGGGATATTGTAAACTTTTTTATAGAAGCAGCGTCAATTATTCTGGAACCAATCAGTGTCACAAAACCTTCCGATTTATCGGGAAATCTTCCCTATTTTTCGAAATACCGAATTCAGGCTGAATTTCAACGATTTCTTAATTAATTCAACAAAAACTACTGTTTTCTCTACTCCATTCGAAAATCACTCTGTCTTCTTTAGGGTATCAAATGGGCGAGGAAAACGAGCGCCATTTGAGGCATTGAATGCGAGCGCGATTTGGAGCATTGCATAGCGAGTGGAGCGAGAACAATTCTAATTGCAGAAATGCTAGCGTAGGGCAAAAATGACACCCAAATTGTTGTCAAGCAAAAACAGGACAGGAACTTTTGAGAACAAGAATAGAACGTCAAAAGTTCCGAGCAAAAGCGATACACCTATAATTCCGAACAAAAGAGCAACCACAGAAATCTCCGGGCAGAAATGAAACACTCGAAGAGTTGGAGCAAAAACGAACCAGCGCATAAATACAAAATTGGGTTGTGCATATGATTTGCATTTGTCTCTCTACATCATGCGTAAGAGGAACTCCAAATATCTAGTAAAATTTACTTGATGCGAGGTCAATTGAATACTTCGCGCATATAGAAATAATATTTAGATAGAATACATTTATCATACCTCATATATAAAAGAAACCTTAGACAGCAAATTGATTCTACAAAAAATGTGTATAATTTTACATAAGCCAGGAGTGAAATTGGAACATTCAATTGGTACACCCTATTTTGAAAATTAGTGTGAAATTACACGCTATGCAAATATGAAAACATAACTTTCAATTGAATACTTTGTTAACATTTCACCAATAATTATAAGAAAATGATAGAAAATATAAAACTCCATCCTGAAACATAGAAAAATTATAGAAAACTGAAATTCTACCAAGGATTGTATCAGTCATAATCTGTCTATTGAATTTTAGTGGAATTTCACAATTTTCTATAATTTTTCTATATTTGAAAATAAAATTTCACATTACCTGTGATTTTCTTGTAATTATTGGTAGAATTTAACAAAAGTATTTGATTGGGAGTTATATTCTCATTTTCCATAACATGCAATTGTAAATTCATGTTACACAGTTTATGATGTACATTGAACAATTTTCGAAATTTTGTAGAACTTGCTCAGTTTTGAATGAGTGGACTTGATATGTGACCACCCCATACGCTTTCCGTCTTTCGGTACAATCGATCAACACGTATAAACAAAGAAACATCAAGCATAAACCGTAGAAACATACGTACGGAAGAGGGGGAATAGACCGAAACTATGTTGCTGAGAATTGAATCTTTTATTGAAACGAATCAATAATAACGAAATATTCAGCCCCAACCGCAGTTAAAGACTCAGAATCTTACAGCGCATTCTTCAAACGATGTTTTCAATTTCAAGTAGTGAATTCTGAAAGATAAGTAACGACGATTTATCAAATTTTGTGGATTTGAATTCTCGTTTCGTCTTTATAAACGGTTCAAACTTATACAACATACCGAAACTTTGTTGTTGCTCTCTCTTTTCTTGCACAGTCGCTCTATTCTTGTATCTAAGGTGGAAACTACTCCAGTGATGATAATGTTCGCATTCGTGTGAAGTAAATATACAACGTCGTGATGTGCTCGAAAATTCATAATAACAGATACTTTGAATTGGAATAAAATCTACTCAGGGCTGAAGTAATCTTCAAATCGCAAACGAAGTGGCATAATCACGAAGAAAACAATTTTAGCCTATGGAGAATAGTATTTTTTAGATTTGTTGCAACTACTATTTCAAAAGTGTACACTACTAAACTGAGTGACTATAATTTTAGAATGATTTTCACGACAGGTCAAAGTGAATTTTATTTCTAGAACATGTGAGTTATAACAAACATTATGTCAAATTTGCTTGAAAAGTTTTACTATTGTTGTTGAGTTAATTTTACAAATGAATTTTTCTCTTGGAGGAAAATTTCGATCAAAATTGAGGGGAAGGACTTGGTGAATCACTATTTTTCTAAAAAGAAAAGTTTTCCCTCTGTTTTACGTTATGAAGCATATTTCTTCGCATAAGAGTACTGAACTTGTAATGGAGAAGTACAAAAATATTATGAAAATCCTACTGAAATCACATGATCTATTCAAAGATCAAGAATTTTTGTGTATAGAAATAACTCCCTCAGAATGTGAATGGAATCAACGGATTTGTATACAAAACCGTTGACACATCATATAGCTCCTAACAATATTGGAAAACCAAAGATTTTCATTAGTGAAAAATGATGTTTGAGAGTATCGACGTTTTTTTATTGAGAATTTATCGAGTTTTTATTGAATTATATGGATATCGAATGCCTACAAACAAAAATACCGCAATGCTACATGGGAGTAGAACTCTTTCCGAATATTTAAGAACGAAATTAATTGACATAGAATGGAAATTGAGTTGTAGACCGATTTTTGTCCATAATAAATACATAGAAATTTCCCACTGCGCGGCATCAAAACGCTCGTATGAGTTCTGTTTTCAATCTAAGATCAGAAAGAATAGAGTTATAATAACGATACAACATTATAAATTCCGTATTCAGAAACTTCATTGAGAACAGAAGGAAAACTATATCGTTTTCGATCGTTTTGTGTAAGGAACTTTGCAGAGTTGGACTACTTTTATTTTGCACATTAAAGATCCATGTTGCTGAAGTTTGAATCGTTCATTGAAACAAATAAGTTCTCGAACAACGAACTACTCCACCGTTGAAGACCCAAAATTGTGCAGTACTTTTTATTAAGCGAGGTTTCCATTTCCAAAAAGTTGATTTGAAAAGTCAAATAACGATCATTCATCGAATTTTTTGGGTTTGAATTTTCGTTTTGTTTGTATAAACGATTCAAACTTCAGCCACATGAAAATCCTTGATTTACCGTATACAGGTGTGGAACGACTTCTACAGCATTTGAAGAAACACAACGTTCCAATAGCGTTAGGAACAAGTTCGAATAAAGAGAATTACGAATTGAAAACGCAAAAATTGAAGCATCTGTTCGATTTATTCGATCACCACGTACTTGGAGGTTCCGATCCAGAAGTCAAACGAGGAAAACCCCATCCCGATATATTTCTCATCGCCGCCAAGCGATTTCCCGGGAATCCTGAACCCTCTAGCGTTGGTTGAACATTTTGGATTCAAATTCTTCATAAAATTTTCAACAAAACATATCATTACATTTCGTTATATTGCTTTCAGTGCCTCGTCTTCGAAGATGCTCCTAACGGCGTTTTAGCTGGTCTAAATGCCGGTATGCAAGTCGTAATGGTACCACATCCGAATTTACCAAAGCAACATATCGGTAAAGCTACCTTAGTCTTAGAAAGTTTGGAAGACTTTAAACCCGAATTATTTGGTCTACCGCCATTTGAATAAAAAAAAATTATGTTTAATTTTATTTATTTTTCTAGTGACAAATTGAAAAGAGAATTTTATGTTGTTGTAAATGTAGCGAATTGATATTATTTGCGTGATCCTTGAAGGATTAGGATGTTTTGAAATGATCGAATGACATTAAATGTACAAATCATGAAAACCTGCATAATAAAACTTGTCGTATGAAATTTTTATATTGTCTTTTTATATTTCATTGCATTCCTGGCGGGAGGGAAACGTGTGAAGCGTGTGATAAGATTATGTACAGAGTTGAGGGACCGTATATTGAACATTTTAAGCGTAGAGTTGTTCCAGATGACGCTTCCTACGCGCTGTAACTGTCACTAGGGATTTATTCATCTCGATATTTGTCTGCTAAAATTGCCAGGTAGAAGTTGACAGAAAATCGATAAACTTTCAGCCCGATTTTGTACGGAATCATCAAATTGTAACATCCTGTCAAAACCTGTCAGGAAAATTTTCGTTAGTTTTTAACTGGATATCACGGGGACCCAACTCAATCATGGCACCCCTTTAGAGTGGAAAAAGATGTAAAATTATATATAATTCTATATAAGTTATAGATGCGGTGTATTAAATTATATACAAATTTATGTATAAGTCTGAACATTTTCTTACTCGAGTCCCTCTACCCTGGTTTAAAAAAACCATTGATTCTCGCCAAATCTCACTAAATTACAGTTGAACTTGGACAATGTTCTGGCCGAATCTCATCCAGCAAATGTCAATGAGATTTGGTCAGAAAGAACAGTCGATTCTCGCCAAATCTCACTGAATCTGGCCAAATCTCCTTGATTCTCGGACAATGTTCTGGCCAAATCTCATTTAATTTCATTTGTCAGAAGTAATGGATTCTTTTAACCAGGGTAACCAATTGTCAAAATGACATGAAGAAACCGTCGCTGAATGAATTGTTGATTAATATAATCGAAAATGAAATGCAACCACGTCTTGTCATCAGATATCCAATCATCATTTGCGCCATGAATAAGGAATCAGTTGATCAGAATATTAAAGTTTCGAGTACATTTTGGTGAAAAATCTTGGTTTTGGTAACTTGTTGATCGTTTGGGACATTTTCTTCAACAAAAATTGAACCAAATTCAACCAATTTCAATTTTGGTGATTTTCCGGTTATTTCGTGGTAATTTTCTGGATTTTTACCACAAAAATACCAAAAAGATTCCAAAAACGGACCACATTTTTTGATTACCGTTTGATGGCAGATTTATTCTAAGCAATCATTAGTTACCGGGTTATAAATAGGTCATTGTATGGTAAAAACCATCTGGGTAACCATTTTGTGACCAAATTCTTACCAAACCAAAAAATGACCGAATCGCCAGGGCTGTCCCAAAAAATATTGCTGCCAGGTTTTGATAGGATATTCTAATTTGTTAATTCGGGATCAAATCGGTTAGAGAGTTCATCAGTTTTGGCTTGTATTACCTGGAAAAGAAACCGTTCGAAGCCTGACAACAATTTTCTGTTCGGTTCTGCCTGGCATTTTTAGCAGGGTTTATAATTCTTGGAGAATTTTAGAACTCTGGAAGATTTCAAGAAAAATAATGTTCTTAGATTAATGATTATACAACGTACAACAGATTAATCTTTTATCATCAAATATCGATAAAAGAATCTGCAAACAAAACGCACGTCAATCATTTTCAAATTTGGAAAACCAAACGCGATATTGATTAATCGATTCTTCCATCGCACGCACGTAACATTCGTTCGAGGTGAAGGGGAAGTGTGATTCAACTGTATCAACTCACGTGGCCTCGTAAGTTACCCACCTCATTACGTCTTGTATGAAATATATCAACTAATTCTTGAAATAATTTATTATAAATTTCGAAGAAATTAATGATCTTGTGAGAAAATGTCTGCGTCAATCGTGGAAGGTCAATTTGACGACGCTGAAGAAAATGAAACAGGGTATGTGTGAACAGTATTCTATTATTTTCATTTTCTGTTCATCATCAATTGTTTTGATATTCTCATATGATTTATGGTTTAGAAAACTTGAGGACAAAATATCAATATTTGATAACCTAAATATTCAGTTCTCCACCGTATTTTAATCAATCTTTCCCCAATTTTAATGAGAATAAGTAAATAGGTTATGAGGATACCTCCAAAATATTACTCTTCTCAGTGAAGGTTATGTCAAATTGTGACATATTTTATTTCTTATTTTCCATAAATAAAATGGAAAAATTTCTACTTCATTTTTGAACATGTTGATTAGTTGCTATACGTTGTGCAAGTATCTGTGTTGATATTTCATTTCCATGCTTTTGGAGATTCACATTTCATCTGCTACATAATGTTTTCTTGAATCAATCTAAGAATAAAGAATATATATATACATCAATATGTGAGCGAGCTTACTTTTTAAAAAAATTAAAATCCCAAGGTCATTGGATTTTTAGAACAACTTTTTCATTCAGAGGAATACTACGACGTGTCGACAACCAGATCATTTATGAAAAACTATAAGCGAATGTTTCAATATAATTGAAACAATACTCTGTACAGTACTTTTCTGATTCGAATAGAGGTGCTATACAGAGCGATATTATTTTGAATCAAAGCATATATCCGTAATATGACATGAATGATTTGGTTGCTAACACGACATGTCCCTATTATCCCCTTAAATATAATCAAATATCACTTTAAACCACTCAAACTTTCATTTGAATCACACAATCGTGGTCGATAAATGATATTATCGGATTCTTAGTTTTAGATTTAGAACAGTGGATAGTTCTTGTTCATCTTATAATACCTCACAAGTAATTTCGAACGTTTCAGTTCATTTCTTTCTCACCTTGTCTTTGTTCCATTACTATCTCTCAAACTGCATTCGCAAAAAAGATTCATATCTCTCCCTCGTGGCTCTTTTGATATCCCTCCTTTCTAAATTCAGATGAATTTTTGTATGCTGAAAGAGTAAAACAAAAAATGAAAAAATGTCATATCTACGACGAATGAATTTCTACAAATGAGATTGTATTAGAAACACAGCCCTTTTGAAAAATTTCATTCGTACTTTGTTCATGATATTTGTTTCGAGACTGCACTTATCAATTTATCAGTATTTAAATACTTAATGCATAACATCGTAATAGTTTTATGGCAGTCCTTTGGTATAAGAGCGTAAAGCTGAAACTAGCAGCCAAATGATGTAACTTTTCAACAAAACATTTTATCAAAAATTCGAACACAGTTGAGTTGAAAGCCTCGGCAAGTACCCACTAGTTTTTGACTGCTAATTTTGATATAGAGTAGAATTTAATCCACATACAACAACATGCATGAATTTACGTGTTGAGTATAGAAGTATGAATTATTAATTGAGATACAGATTGATAGTCATTCCATATTACACGATGAATTTCTATTCATGACTTCAAAGGTGTACAAGAACACTTCATCCATTTACAGGGAAATTAATTAAGGGAATGGAGGTCAACTCATTCTTCTATCGTTGATTGTTTGAAGATACTATACATGATTGATCTATTACTCTCAATATTAACGTTTCATTGATTTCCGTATAAAGAACGACGTAATTGATGGGCGATAAGTGAAATTAATCTCCAACGAGAGAAAGAAAGAACATTATTTTCGTCCATAGAAGAGATTCCGTTGTAAAATTGAAGATTGGATATCGTTTGTTACATCATTTCATCGGAAAAAGAGAATTAACATATTTTACAACGTGTTGTAGATAATACTCCCTCGTCGTGCTTTGCATCCTACGATTATTAAAAACTCTCCACCTCCCAATCGTAGACTCTAAATTTTGTTATTAAATGTATGGTTTGAATATATAAAATGGATGAATTTAATTCTAAAACTTTGATCTTTTATTTCACAGGGGAGAAACAGGACCCGTGATATGCAAGCCCATATTCAGTTCTCTACTTCCAGAAGAAATGGGACAATTACGTGTCTCGGATAGCGACGAAGAGAATGAGGTGGATGACAATTTATACGATTGGGATTTGTATCAAGACAATACCGGACAACCAAACAGTAGTGTACTGAAAAATATTAACAATAAAAGTGCAAATACTCAAAAACCATCGAGTAAGGTGATGAATTATCAACCAACGGATAAATTATTTCGACGATATTCGAATAAAATCAACGTAGAGAAGTACGAAGGGCCTTCCTTACCGGGCCATGCCACCAATCTTCTGATAGAAAACGATAAGCGTATGGATAAAGGCCGAATCAGAACAAAGGACAAACACGATCGTGCAACGGTAGAACAAGTCTTGGATCCCCGCACTCGAATGATTCTATTCAAATTACTGAACCAAGGTATAATCGCCGAGATAAATGGATGTATCTCTACGGGTAAAGAGGCAAACGTATACCACGCGATATCCAAAACGGGTATCGAATTTGCCATTAAAATCTACAAAACCTCGATATTACAATTCAAGGATCGCGACAAATACGTGACCGGTGAATTTAGATTCAGACACGGATATTGTCGTCACAATCCCAGAAAAATGGTGAAAACCTGGGCGGAAAAGGAATTCCGAAATTATATTCGTCTTCATCAGTCCGGTGTAAAAGCTCCGAAACCAATTCTATTACGCAGTCATGTGTTATTGATGGAATTCATCGGAACCAACGGTTGGCCATCGCCAAAATTGAAAGACGTTCTCCTCACCTCTTCGAAACCCAGAAAATTGTATAGGGAGTGCGTAGAAATGATGTGGAGATTGTATAACAAGTGTAAATTGGTCCACGCTGATTTGAGTGAATACAATTTATTGTATCATGACGGATCCATTGTGGTTATCGATGTCTCTCAATCGGTAGAACACGATCACCCTATGGCGTTGGAATTCTTAAGAAAAGATTGTACGAATATCACGGGTAAGTTGAATACTGTTTTTTTTTGTTTTTTTAATAGAATGTTTTCAAAAAAGAGTATTCGATATTTCGTTTCAGAGTTTTTCAAAAAGAACGATGTCGCGGTGATGTCCGTTAAAACGTTGTTTGATTTCATAACCGATCCAACTGTGACCGAGGATAACATGGATCGGTACTTGGATACAGTATCCGAACGGATGAATGAATTAGCTAACAAAGAACCTGATCCTACTCAAGACGTAGAGGAACAAGTTTTTAAACATGCCTATATTCCACAAAGATTAACCGAGGTAATTGTGTGAACGTATTCCAGGACAAATGATATTGATTTATCAATTTCAGGCTGATAACGAAGTACTTGAATTGTAGGTAATTGACGTTGAACGTGATATCAAATTGGCTAAATCTGGAGAACAAAATCTGATATACAAAACATTGGTTGGATTGAAAGCGGATTTATCCAAACCTCTGCAAACGCCAGAAATTCTTGCTGAGAAGGATAAAGGGCAAGAATCGGATAGTGAGTTGGATTCGGAGGATGGGACTACCGGAGATAGCGAAGAGGAAGAGGAGGAGGAGGAGGAAGAAGGTGTTGAGAAAGAATCTAAGTTTGTTAATTCAGCACGACCTGCCAATGAAACCCCTGAAAGCAGAAAGGTAAATATATCACCCGAATGATTGATATTGTGGGTATTTTGCTATGTGTTTGAAGGGAGTACTAGCGCCAGAATACCAACCATTTTGTATGCTTTGACCAATTTATAGAGAATCTTTATAATTCACAATATTTCTAGAAACAGAATTTAGATGATTTTATTTTCAAACTGCTTCTGAATTGATGACTCTTTGATACAAAATGAATAAAGTCCGGGCGCTATCTCCTTACAAAGTATTGCATGAAGCATATATTATTTTCGGAAATACGTGTATTGGTGTTGCGATGAAATGAAAAAATAACATTCATACTTCCTGACTATAAGCTTTTTTTCTTTTCGGGTTTTCTTTTCTGTTCTATGTGTCCTGCTGTGTGCTTTCGCTTTCACCGCATTGTCCTCTCGCAACAAATACAATAATCCAATTATTCGACGCATCATATATTGTTTTTGCTCTTGTTTATAAAATTCACTACTTCGCATACTCTCTAGATAACTCTGGAATTTTGTGAAAAACACTCCTAGAAAGACCCGTGTTTATTTATGTTTGTTCAGACACTGTTCTTTTTCATTAAACACTTGCTTTCTATTCATCAATGTCATCATTTTCTATGAAAACGTGACAATTATATATTTTTCATTGCATATTTTAGGCTCGTAAAAAAGCAGTGAAAGAGCAACAAGCGGAAAAGAGGAAAACTAAAGTGAAAAAACACTTGAAAAAGAGAAAAGAAAAACTGCTTAAGAAAAAATGAACGATCAACCTTGAGTGAAGAATAAAAGGTTGTTTATTTAAAATCAATGAGGTGTAAATATTCTTGTGAATAGAATGAACGGATGAGAGATGAATCTAATTTCAAGGTTTTATTCGTCGGTGGGTATATCAAAGAAAAGTAAAATGAGTGCCATAGCGCGAATATAAGATTCGTTGTACTACAATTTGGACATCAAATTGTTTTGAAAGATGTCAATAGAAGTATATTACTGCGATTGCATCTTTGATGTATGAATTCAGTTTCATGCAAACTGGCCGATATTGTTGGAGCTCGAATTGTAGAGTAGTAAGTAATTATCTACAATTTTGTGAGCGAAATTTAAACGGAAAATAAGTATGCAGAAAACTCCCACGTGTTTGAAAGATGACAACAAAATATTTATAATTTCTCTTCTGTGTGCTTTAAATAAGTAGGGTTTTTAAACATTCATCTACATGTTTGAAAAGCATTCTCTGAATGCTTGTTAGCATTCTCTCTGCGAATATTGATTATTCAATCACTGAAATTAGATTTTGGAATCGAGGATGATTGATTTAGGTAAGAATTTAATTTATTTAAGGAAAAAAATGATGAATTTTTGATTATTTTCAACTTGAAAAAGTGTGAACGATGAGACAGTACATAAATCATAGTAATTTCTTTAATAAAAGATTTATTTTTTGTACAATACATTAAATGCAATCACTTCCTTCTTGACCTAATGATACTATGATAATACCTGTACTAATTGTGGTACATAGATCAGTCTCTAATGTAACAATGTTTTAAACTATAAACCGTTCTTCCTTTTCTAATCCTATTTTATAAATTCAAATCAATTGAACTTATTTACTGCTATTGGAAGGGGACTACTCGATTCGCGGTATCCAAAGTACGGTGATGGAACCGATTGCCCTAGGTTTTCAGGTTTGAAAAATTGAAAATTCTCTATCCAAGTGGGAAAATTTCATGAAAAAGAAGTAGAAGTTATGTGTAACAACCATTTTATATTATAAATTGTATATAAACTATGCAAATTGATTTTTTGAAAAGATTTGCTTAAGGGAAGGTTCTCATCAAGTGAACTTGAAATGAGGTGATTTTTTCGAACCTTTTGTTCATGAAAGAAAGTGAATAAGGAACTTGAGTTTTTTGACACTTACTTAATAAGCCTTCAAGTACATGAAAACATTTTTTGCAGTGAAAAATAATGCCATGGGAATTGTTGTACCAATGAAACCAATGGAAAATCCAAAATTGAAAAAATGACAGACATGCAAACTTTTGGTAGCGTTTTTTCACCTTTTTTTCGCTCTTCAAAGTGCTATAAAAAGAAAAAAGAAAGGCAAATACCATCTCTATTTAGGTTCATCCTCCAATAAATTCAATCAGCTTCAAAATAGAAAAAAAGCGATCCGTTCAGTAGTTTTTGAGATACCGTGGAGCCAAACTTGAAAAACATGCATTCGAGAAAAATTCCTCTAAAGATTCGGGATACGAACCCTTTAACTTGAGAAAATTTGTTTTCATGTACTTCAAGATCCATTCAATAAGTGTCAAATAACTCGAGTTCTTAATTTACTTCCTTCTTAAGAAAAAAGATTCGAGAAAATCACCTTATTTTGGAATTTGCTTGATGAGAACCTCCCCTTAATATATTCTTGTGGTCTTTTGCAAAGTCTAGTCTAATCTTATTTGTGATCGCCATTAATTAACCTAATGAATGGACACGCTGAAATTTACCTAAACGATTCGACGAGAATTTGAACTAAAAATCTTTTTATAACTGAAAAATAAGATTGAAATCGAGTCCAGCCTAGAACATTATTTCCATTCAGCAAAAAGACTTGTAAATTTGGTAATTAAAATGAAAGAAATACTCCTTGAAAGTATATGGAGAAAAAGGAAATAGCTTGTGGCAGCTGTCCACTTTTTTAGCACCTTTTTTCACCGCTGTAGCTATTTTTTAGCTACCGCAGTAGGAAATCGTAGCTACAACTGCACAGATTTTTTAATCGATATTGGGATAGCCAAAAAATTCAGCCGTTAAATTGAGTAGCCGTGACAGTGAAAAAATAACTCCCGTAGCCAATTTTTAGCTATCCAAATAATAGCTAATTATTTTTTTCTAATATAGTGATGAACGGTGTTCGGCATTATGTATGTGTTTTATCATTTTAAGACCTCTATCTATGTAAATCTGCATTCTGCCAGATTTAGGATGAAGCTGGAACTAGCAGCCGATTGTTGTAACTTTTGATCAAACATCATTCAACCTTTTTTTATACCAGAAATCGATTAAGCAGTGTCCCACTGAACGTGTCAGATGCTGAAATCTTCAACAAAAATTTTGTATAAAAAGTTATAACAATTGGCTGCTAGCCTTCCGGCTGTCAGTTTTAGCAGATTTAGGACAAGCTTGCATTTGATTTACAACGTTAGCAAAAGATGCCAAACTGTGATTTTGGAACTCATAAGAATATTATGAACAATGTTTGAACATCGTAGCAAGGCATGACTTGCTTCCAAAACAATATTTCTTTTTCAACGAAAAATGGTTCTGAAAAGTCGTTCAACAATGATTTTACAAAGCAGGGGTACGAAGTGATGATCAAAAACATTCGCGAACATTTCTTGAACTTTTCGTTTTGTTTGAGACGTATTTCAAACATTTCCCTCGATAGTCGATAAATGAATGATCGATTTCGAACGTTCACAAGAACAATAAGAGTATAATATCATTTTGATATTGAATCAACAGCGTGATTCAACAATCTTATAGAATCTCATCCAATCAAATCGAATAAGATTCAAGAAAAACATTGGAAGGGTTGATTGAATGATGCCCCATCTTATTGACGAATGATTGGATGATGAAATAGGAATGAATTAGCAATTCAACAAGATCAAATAGGTTTTGGTTGAAATTTTAAACAAGAATGTCAAACCGAAGTTTCTCGTATAAATAGAAAAACAGAAAAAATCAAAATTCATGTATGAAAAATATAAATAATTTACAATACACATAGCAAAAAGTATGGGGAGTTTGTCCTCCATTTTGGGGTACTATTCCCTTTTTTGGGTGTTAAATCCTCAAAAAAATGACGGGAAACTCTACCAAATGTTGAAAGAAAATCGCGCGGCAGTGTTTTTACAGTGTAGTGGCACAAATCTATCGAAATCTGTGATTCAATTTTGATGGGTTTTATAAGGTTGGATACTCATTTGCAATTAAAAAATTTACATCGATGGATTCAATTAATTCCTTTTGTAGAATACAGAAATATCAAATCCTCAAGTGTTTCGCAAGATGATTGAGAAGAAAAACTTGTACACCTGTGTCATCGAATTACCATCATTTGAAAAAGAAAGAACAAATTATTGATTCAACCGTGATTTATATAATCTGTTTCGAATTCGTATGCTATGGTTGAGATATTTTTATATCATACAATTGAATTTGCAGAAAGATCTGTTGATTCAAGATATATTTCACCGCCTGTAGATTCGCAACCGTAAGACATTGACGTGAACGTTCGAAGAATAATTTCACAACTGTTGAAAAAGACAGTTCGATTTAACAGAAACTTTATTCTTCGATAATGATTTTGTATCCACGAACAACGCGATATCAGTATTCCAAAGTAGTACAATTTATCAAAATACTATTCGGTATTGAAATGTGGAAAATATTCTCAAAAATTTCGTGAATCAAGGAACACTGCAGGTTGTTGGCGCTTGTTCGACTCATATAATCATGAGAGAGAGAGAGAGAGAGAAAGTTCATTGACGGTATTGCTGGAAAAAAAATACTTTATTCTTTTCTTTCTTAATAACAATACGTATTCCTTTATCTTTCAAAAGCATGTTTTTTTTGCTGGCTGATATCGAGAATGTGAATAATTATTTGAATTGAATCGCAAAGCTATTTTCTTTCGAAATAAAGAAAATATAGAAGAATTCAGTGGAACTAATTATTGATATATGTACATATTGTTTGTAGGAGGAACTTTTTTGTATGAAATTACACGAAAGTACAGATAGTATCATTTTATAGAAAGAATAATTCTGTTGAAATTATGAGTTTTCATTAGCTGTATAATATCAATTTGTCTTGGTGCAAGCATCAGGTTCCCAAATTAGCACGCATGATCAAATATAAAAGATAGTATATTTTAATGAAAAGAAAATCTCGATTGAAGACGTTCAAGTATTAGAAAAAGCGAGGCAAATGTAGCGCCACTTTTTCTCACAACTTATGCGTCCACTGAAAAATTTCAATACTTAAAGGCAACAATCTGTGCTTGAATGATTCATTACAAAGAACTGAGAGAAGTTATTAAATTGATTCAAGGCACACAATATATTTCAAGTACAAAGGTATATAAAAGAATTTTTTAATGATAAAAAAAACACAAAATTGCGGCACTGCAGTTGTTTGAAGTGAGCTTCTTAATTCTGCACCAGAGAATGCCCAAGTCCTTGTAATTAACGAATTTCAACGAAAAAACAATGGTGGGAACAATATTTAATAAAAAAAAATGTTCATACTATTTTAGGTTCCATCGATAACTAGTGCATTCCCAACAAACTGCATTCTTTAGGAAGATATCTTTTAGATATCTACACGACGTTACAAAAGAGATATCTTCAAGATAAATCGAAATGATATCCTTTAGACATCTTCAAGGAATGTTAGAAACATCCCACACAGCATTTCACTTCTAAAAGATATCTCAAATCAAATTTAAGAAGTGTTATGCAACATGAAAAGATATCTTTAAGAGATCTCAAACAGTTCTTACTTTTAAAAGATTTCTATAAGATATCTAAGACATATAATCTCGGAAGAAATCTTCTAGATCTTCTAAAATATATCTTTCAGATGTCTTTTAGAAGTAAGAACTGTTTTAGACATCTCAAGGATATCTTTCCATGTTGCATAAGACTTCTTAAAATTTTCTGAACAGTTCCTCAAGATATCTTGAAGACCAAAGGTGCGGTGTGGGATGTCTTCAAGGTATTTCTGAAAGACATCTTTTAAATGTCGAATCAGCATAATCTAAAAGACATCTTGAAAGAGTTTCTGAATGATCTCAAAAATTGTTCAAGTAATATGAGCAAAAGTCACGTCATGCTGCTTTTTCAAAACTCATTAGTGATCCTTTTGTGCTGTCTTGGAAGTTTCAATGATTTCAAAGAGACATCTGAAAGGCATCTAAAACATATCTCGAAAATATTTAAACCATTTTTGGGAGCAATACAAAACGTATCTTAAGATATCTAAAAGATTTCTTCCACATATCTGAAACATATCTTTTGCAAGACCTTTTTGAGATATCTAAAACTTGTGAAAATTTATTGCATAAGACATCTTCTAGATGCCGAAAGGATATCTTCACGAAAGTCTTCCAAGACACCCTCCATGATTTTGAGACATCTTTTAGACACTAATAGATGTCTTTTCATTTGTTGGGTGTTTGCCAAAATCTGGAAATTCTAACGAAATTGATGAATTACAAATTCGCGTTGGATAGAATGACTAATGAGATGCATCGGATTTCCAGGTTGTGGCAACCCTATAGTGAGTTGAAGAATATCTGATAGAATTTTCAAGTCGATCGGTTCATAGTTTTTGACACACTTCACGCGAGAAGACCGCATTTGAAGTGTTCGGTCTTGAAATTGGAATTTAGAGTAATTTGAAGTTATCCAAACTTATTTTGCGATCCCAAGATCGTGGAATGAGCTGTTTTCTTCAGGAGAGCATCTTTCTGTGCTGTTTTTCTTTTCTCTTTTAGAGTAGTCTTGGTCTGTGTCGACGAATCTCAATGATCTTCGACCTTGTTCACATGCCCCCGGTACCTTTTAAACCTATCACTTCGATTACTTCTTAGGAACATTTAGGACTTTTATTCGGGCTCAAGACTTAGGGAATACATTCTTCAGATAGTGAATGAATTTTCAAGGCAATTAAAAAGACGTGCAAAAGAATTTCACTCCACATGAGGCTTAATAATTAAACCCGTTGTAAAGATTTGATTCTAAATATGAGTTCCAGTCTTTTACGTTCAAACGTAAGAAATCATTCATAATTTCGTTTCCCGATATCTATAAATCGTGAAGAAATTCCAATTTATATTCAGAGTCCAATGTCAGACATGCCCACATAGCACAAATGTCTCAGTAATGTTTCCAGAATATTGCAGAATATTTTGGAGACATTATTGAAACATTCGTGCTATGTGGGTGCGCGCGTCATCATTTTTTTTTTCAATTCGAATTTGCCCAGTAATTTATATAAAAAAAAGTCGCCATACAATTTTACTCAATCCTTCTGATGGTTGAGTGGCCAAAGTTGTTGATAGTGTGTACCCTATTGAAAATGCTTGTCAGCACCAGGCAAAAAGTCTGGCTTTGAACAGCTTTTGTCTCTGGAATTGCGAAAACAATTACAAACTTTTTTGTCCGGACCCACACAAAACAGCTACGTTCTCCGTAACGTAGAATTTAGGTTGAAAATCGGTGGATGAATGATTGCTCTCCAGAGAAGCAACGAGAAGGCAACGGAGAAAAGTCCAATCCCGTACAGCACCATGGATTTCAAAAATGTCTCAATTACATTTCGATCTTTCATCTTCATGACATTTCAATGGCCTTTTATAGGAATCGCTGATAACACACGAAGAATTCTTTTTAAAAAACAAGAATAGAATTCTTCAAGAACTCTTTTCGAACTAATGAATACACAAAGGGCTCTGGAGGAGTTCAATGTCTGGGACATTAACGAGTTCTTTGAGAGTATTCAAATAATACTTTCAGCATTCTCAAAGAACTCTTTAACGTCGCATATATTGAACTCCTTTAGAGCTCTTGAAGAATTCTATTCTGGTTTTTGAGAAAGAATTCTTCGCGTGTTATCTCGGATATGTCAAAAATCTGTCAATTGGAATGTTAGCTCTTTGCAATGTCCCATATACATTGCAAGAGAAAATATTCCAATGAAATGTTTCATAAATACTCTTAAAATATTCGAAAAATAATTTGGAAATATTTGATGAAATGTAAGATTAACGGACAATGCAATGTTTCTAAAGGGACTGTGCAACCTCAATGTGACATACAGCAATATCACAGAAATCTTCCAATATTTCAAATGTTAAATTCCTGCAATCTTAATGAAATCTTTGCTGTTTATGGGATCTTAATTTTCAATGTTCTTGAAGTTTGAATCGATCATAGAAACGAAACGAGAATTCAAACTCATCAGATCTGAAAAATCATCGGTATCTATCTTTTAGGATTTATTTCTTGGAACTGGAAACATCGTTTGAAGGAGTTACCGCGAAGTTTTGAGTCTCTAAAAGCTAAGGATTTCCTTATTCGATTGCCGATTCGTTTCAATAAACGATTCAAACTTCAGCAACATAATTTTCAAGCGTTTTTTCCGATGAGTAACCGTCCATCCACATTTTACGTTGAGGCGACGAACCCCATTGGTAGGTGTTTAGTCCGGAGAATCACCACATTGGCACGTCCTATCAGTAATTGACAGCAAATTTTAGAACTATTCTGTTTGGAATTTACAGATCATGATGGCCAGTCAAAAAACCCACGAAAATTTTCCCGTCAGATTTTGACAGGATGTTTCAATTTGGTAATTCCAGACAAACTCGAGTAAAAAGTTTGTAATTTTTGTTTGGCTCAAAACCGTTCAAAGCGTGGCAACAATTTTTTCCCGTTCTGATGAGCATTTTCAACAAAATAGTAATGTTCAAGTCCATACACCCTGGTTAAAACAAATCCATAGAATCTGATGAAATGAAATTTGATGGGATTTGGTCAGAACATTGTACAAGATTCAATGAGATTTGGCAAGAATCAATGGTTTCGTTTAACCAGGGCATTCGTACCATCATTTCGATTTTGAACCTCTTACCTTACAAATGATCACTGCTCATGATAATGAACGGTCAACTACACGGAAAAAAAGTAATAGTTACAGCGACTACTTGAATAGTCGATTTTCGACTATCTACTTAAGTAGTTGCTGCAGCTACTTAGTAGTCCAGACAAGTAACTCGATAGTTGCACTAACTAACGTGAATACCTAAGGTATCTTGAATCAGTTGAGACAGCTAACGTGTTACTTATCCTGACTACTAAGTAGTTGCGGCAACTACTTAAGTAGATGGTCGAAAATCGAATATTTAAGTAGTTGCTGCGACTATTCTTTTTTTCCCGCGTAGGGTTGCTAGATTATTTGTAACAGTATCCGCCGTTGGAGGCTGCGAAAACCGCCCAAAACCACGGAAAGTCAAAAATTTCCCGCTCGAAACCAAACCCAAATGATTCAAACGAAGAGTTTATTGAACGTGTACAAGAGTTCATAACCCAAACTTCTCAACTTAAGGCGATTCACCACAAGCCAAGTTACTAGATCTCTCCCCCCAGTTTTCTCAGTAATCAATGAATAGAATAAATTTTAATGAGCAGGTGCATCTTCTTAGGCTATTGAAAAAAATGCAACTACTCATTATTTTTCATTTTATGTGTTCGTTCCTGAGAAAACCCGGGGGATAAATTTGGAATCTAGTAACTTTTGCAGGGAGTAATGAATCCCCTTAATATACCCCAGTTTTCTGTAGGTAATAAATGACCCTCCGAACTTGATAAAAAAAGAATTGGTTTATTATGTTAAGTGAAAAATGTTATGGCTCTTCAGAAATTCGAACAATTCTGAAATCCGTTATATACATAGGGGGCGTCCATTAATTACGTGGGGTGTTTAGGGGTCCTTAGCAAATCTCACGTAATTTTTTTTCTAGCAGAAAAGGGTGTAAATATGCGTGAAAGTGAAGTTAAAAAGGTGAAAAATATTTCTAGAATAAACTATGGCAAAATCTGACACAACAGTGTTTACACTAATTTACGCATTTACACCCAAAACACAAATTTTTAAAATCTCACGTGGGATTTGGACGGGGGGTTGCGGAATATCTTACGAAATCTCACCAGGGGGGGGGCAGGGGGTCAAAAATCCTGAAAAATGACCCACGTAATTAATGGACGCCCCCATATATAATGCATCATTATTAAAATTGTAATATAATGTCAAACTGTTCAACTATGAACCTCCCTACATCTCCCAATTTCCGAAAAATCGTATTTTATTTCCATGTTTTTTATATATAAGGAAATGGAAGTATTGTGATAGGGCCGAAAATCGATGATGCAGAAGGGGGTATTCCACCTTTGCCAAACGCTTCAGAACGTCGCAAAAACGCGATCCCTAAAAATATCTGTATGTGCATCCGTGTGTTTGTGTCCTTTCCTATGGTTAACGATAACTTTTCATAGGATGCATCGATTCGAATGATTCTTTTTGCAACTTGTTCGTCTCGTCGAGGACTCGACGCCTATTGATTTTCAGACGGATCGGATGACGTGTTTCGGAAATATTGCGGAACATCGTTTGAAAGATCGTAATTATGTCTCCGCTTCCTATTATCCGATTGCGATGGAATTTATACCACATTCTAGTTGTGATCCGATAGCGTTCCCATATGAATTTTATCTCAATCGGTTGTAAAAAGGTGGAAAATTCTCTTTCGCGATGCGCATCATTTGACAATATTTTGAAAGCATGCCTTCCCTATGTTCGTGTCATCTGAATGCCATAGAATTCTGAGGACAGTCAATTGGTAGGGGGTCTTTTGGTCGAATAAACACAATTTGACAATCACTAGTGATTTCCTAATGATCTCTAGAAATGACTAGAGTGCTTGCGAACTTATGTCAATTTCGCCCAAAAGACCTACTTACCAGTCAATTCATGAGATGGTCATTGTGTAATATAAGTTTCAGCCAAATCGAAATTGAGGGAACAAGAGGGTAAGCATTCAGCTTTGAAAGAGAATGTTGAAATTCCGGAAATGCCGCGATTAAGCGGATATCTTTCGTTCTTATCATCCGATCGTTATGAAATTTTTACCACAGTTGTATGCAGTTTCGATAGTGGTCCTATATTAGTTTCAACTGATGATTCTTCCAAAAAAAACGGGAAGAAGGGAAACATGTTAACGAAAATCGTAATTTTGCGACCGCTCGGATTTGCGTATCTGGTTATCCGATTGCGATGAAACTTATACGACGTTTCATCCACAATCTCATAGTAGTTCCATACAAGTTGCGTTCCAATTGGTGGACAACTGTAAAAAAAAATTTTCTCCCTGTTTTGAAGGAAGAAGTTTCCGTTCTATTCGTTCTATGTGACTGTTTGATTGCAACTAAACAATGATAAATTGAACGTAATAAGTTTTCTATTTCAAGTGATTTGAAAACATCGATATATCGCACAGCAGTAATTTCATCCTTGACTTCTCGTCACACTCTGTTACATCTATCCCTTATAAATATATCAAGAACATGGAAGTAATGTATGGTTCTCCATACCGATTTGTTAATTTCCCCCCGTAAACCTTCTTAATCTGGCAACCCTGACTACGAAGAGTTCCAATATATCCCAGGTATACACACTTTCTTTTAGTAATATCCATCCTTCTCGAAGGGCAATATACCTGACACTTGATACCCTGCAGGAAAAATAATCCGTCGGTTTAATCCTCTAGAGACTGAAGCACGTTTAAGCATCACTTAAGAAAGTTTAAGGAAGTTTTCTATGCAACCCCGCTGAAAAAATCTCATAAATGACCAAATATTGCTATAGAATCTTGTATTCACATAAAATTTCTGCAGTTCCTATAGTGGTATTTGGACACCCGTTTATACACTTTCCAAGTAATACAAAAGAATATTTGGGGCGTATTAAATTATTCGGAATGCCATAATGGACAGTTGGATTAGCTAACTATAAATTCTTATGAAACTTCTGTATTTGAATGAAGTTACTATTCTATCCTATCTATCGAACAGAAGTTCCTATCCGGTGAACCCTGAAGTAGTCCGGACCAGATCCGGCCGCGAAATGAAATGCTCCATATGAGGCTGCAACATCTGGGCTTGACCAGGTTCATGTAAGTACAAACCTATCCGGGTTTCCAGATCCGGCACGGATGAGGATAACCTAATGGTTGTTTTGATAGGATTGACCCGATAAAAATATATTCGGCTCTGATCACACGGAGAAAAATAAAGTTCAGAAGATTACTACATTTTCTACTAATTTGGCAAGATACGAGAAAATACTACTTTTATTGATAGACAATGTAGTAAAAATGAATGGTTTGCCTGACACTCTTTAGCATGAGCATGCAACGTTACAGATGATCAAGTACAGATTTTTACTACACTGTGTAACAATTACAGTCATGTTTTCTCGTATCTTGTCAATTTAGTAAGAACGTGGTAATTTTCTAAACTTTATTTTTCTCTGTGTAGTTTTCCTGATTAGGACCGGATGCAGATGATTTGTATCCGGTCCGAATGTGGCTAACTCAATTCTCGCCATAATAAGCAACACCTCACGGAAAAAAGGACTCAGGCATATGAGCTATTTTCGCGTAGTTGTATAAGAGATAGTTGTGATAATAAATCAAATATCTGTCTGAAATAGTTCGTGAATTCTCACAAGATTTTTCTAATATTTGTCACAAGTGAATTATATAGTTGTGAAAAAGTAGCTGATCGAATAAGAGAAATAGCTACCTGATCTACTTTACTTTGAGATAGTTCGTGGAGCTACTTCTCATTGCTCCCATCGTTACGCACGTAGTTCCTGCAGCAATGTGAACTTTGTTGAAAACAATCGAAACGCGGTGAACTCTCGCGTTATTCATTGAGGTTACCTGTCGTGGTTACCGTGTATATCTTTCATTTTATAATATTTTCAATACGTATTCGTGTCAAATTACTAATTTTCAAAAACCTCGTATGTCCAATTTTATTTTCGGAATTAAATGACTGATCATTTGTAGAATGATAAATCCTCTTTATGTATACTCTGAGTATATGAAAATACACAATCAAAACGATCAAAAACATATCCAAGGCTTTTTTTACGATACAATCAGCGTTGTCGGTTTAGCTGCGATCATTAAGGCATAGGTTAGGTAGATTTAGGTAAAGCGTATAGGTAGGTTATGACAGGGGTTCGAAACCCGAGGTAAGTTAACATTGGAACTTGAATGTTTCAACCACCTCCTCCCAAATCTATATGCATTGAACAAATATCACAATCGAAAATAAATTTTGTTTTCGAAATTTCCAATTAAATGTTGCAAAGAGTCGACGAGCACATGCAGAAATAATAAAAGATCCTAACCTTAAACATCAAAACCGGCACTGAATATTGCTCTTCTCAATTAATAAAATAGTTCATCGGCCTACATATATCGTCATACTTGATATTTTATGTAGATCCTGCATCTTAGAAAAGTAGTTGTAACAACTACTCGAGTTGATATCCCGACAATCTGGGGTACATCTAACAAAAGTACCTGCCACAACTACTTTCGTAGTTGGTCGAAAATCGTCTACGTAAAGTAGTTGGAACAGCTAATTATTAGTTGGGGGAACTATTTTTTTTTCTCCGTGCTCGTTCGGTCTTATCCGGGTCTAATAAGTTTTTTTTATTGGAGCCGGATGCAGATAATTATAATCAAGTCCTGATATGAATAACCTGATTTGCGTCCTAATAAGAAAAGCCTCATTCAAGCTTACCAGACGATGCACAAATGAGGGAAATCGTGATCCAGTTAAGAACAGGGCATATTATAAGGGTCAGTTCTTACCAAAAGGTGAGTTCTGAAAGAAAACGATCAGTTCTTAAAAAATGACTTTCTTTTTCTTTTTTTGAATCAAGTATCCAATATTGCCCTTCCTGCTTAAACGAACCGATTGATTCTCGCCAAATCTGAGTGAATCTTGCACAATGTTCTGGCCAAATCCTATTCCACCATTTTCAATGAGATTCAATCAGGTTAGTGTATTTTTTCAATGTAATTTTGATTGAACCTTGCACAATGTTCTGACTGAATGCCATCAAATTTCCCTGCTTGAAGAATCTCATTGAACCGATTGATTCTCATTAATTCCGATGCAGAATCAATCGGTTCAATGAGATTCTTTGAGCAGGGTTAATTTTCCCCTGGTTAAAAGAATCCGTTGAATTTGACAAATGAAATTCAATGGAATTTGGTCAGAACATTGTCCAAGTTCAATTGTAATTTAATGAGGATTGGTCAGATTCTATGGATTCTTTCGACAAGGGCTGTTACAGAATGAGCCTTTCGTCTTATATCAAACAGTATAGTGAGTTCAGAAGCGATATTAATTCTAAAAAAATAAGACTTCATGCGAAAAGTAAAATTAAAGAAGTACTTGTCACACAAATGTTTTCCTTCCTTTTTTTAGAAATCGAGTGTCCAGCGTTTCGGTTAGTTCTTAAATTTTCTTAGAATATGCCCTGGTTAAGAAGAAGTGAACCTTATTGCGGCTCTAACAAGACGAGCCTTTTAGAATCTCATCAGGTTCGGATTAGTTTTCCTGATGGGAGCGAGATATAGACAATGTTAATCATGTTCAGATGTGGCTGACCTCATCTCCGCCCTAATAAGATAACTCAGAATGGATGCAAGCAAATTTTTCCCAAATGCTCCTAAAATTATACAAGTTTCAATCCTTCACTGATAAACTCCGGGATGCCATCGAAGTTTTTATATGACACTGAATGAATGAGGTTCCTCGCGAGTGCTGGTTCTACCTGTAAGGAAATATTTCGCTGAAAAATTTCTGAAAACCTCTGATTTCTCTCTGCAAAAGTTTGGTAAAGTCTGAGAAACTCTGAGATTTCGATGAAAAATCTAATATTTTTGGGACATCGTTGTCAGAGATTTTTCATTGAAACTTCAAATGGATGATTATGAATTTATTCCTGATAAAAGTCTGCAGAAGGTATGGCGAATGTCCGTTTTTTCTCCGGAAGCTGTGATATAAAAAAATCATGAAATATGAGTAATCGTCAGATCTTTCTCAGATCTTTTTCCGAGTTCATCAGAGATTTTTCATCTAAAATTTCAGAACAATCATTATGAATTTATTCCTGACGAAACTCTGAAAAAAATATGATAAATCCCTGTTTTCCTGGACAGGTGGGTAAAAATGATCAAAAACGAGTAATGTTTAGAACTTTTCTCGTAACTTTTGAGTTGAAATTAGCAGCAGTAAATCTAGCAGACGATTGTTCTGACTTGGTATTAAATTACATACGTCAAATGTCACTCATGTTTCGTGGTTTTTTCATAGCTTTAGGAGGAAACACAGACATTTATCATACTTTCTTCAGACGTTTATCAGGAATAAATTCATAATCGTCAATCTGAAATTTCGATGAAAAATCCCAGAAAATTCTGACAATTACTCATATTGTATGATTTTTTTACAGCTCTCAGAGAAAACACGAACATTTGTATGGCCACTGTACACAATAAAGAATTTTGTTAAATTAACACACAAAACTGTTGAATATTTTACACAAAAACAACGTGTATTGTGGAAAAATGACGCAAAATTCTTTACTGCGTAGAAGGTTCAAAATGAGGTGCATTGTTTTTTGTATGAAAAAAGTTATTTGTTGGAAAGAGTGATTATATATACATTTTGTACACATGTCAAAATAACAGAACACATGTTTTTTAATAACCAAATCACATGTGAAACTCGGAACGCGATCATTATGAAATTTTTACCGCGATTATGTGTTGGGTTGAAAGTAGTCTCCCCACACAGCACATATGATCGAAAAAAGGCCGAGAAGAGTTCTGAACAAGTATTCTGAATGAACTATTTTCTTCTCATTTTTTTAGACTTCTTTATGAATACATAGAATGCGTAAAGAATTCTTCCAGAATTCTGCATATAATTCATAAAACGTTCAGAAAGTCTCTCAAATGTCTGACTTTTTGAATTCTCGCGATATTTGTTTTTGTATCATTCAGAGCTTTTTATGAACTCGTGTAAAAAAATTCTGCCAATTGATAGGCACAAAGCTTCCTCGTTTCTATCCAAGTATAGCATCCGAACGTATGTTATATACACATTTCGATTTCGCAGAGTTTTTGGGTAAAAATGCGCTCGAATGCTACTTGAACAGAAACGAGGAAGCTTTGGGCTTATCAATTGGCAGAGTTTTTATATAAAAATCAATAATTCGAAATGTGCCGTAATGAAAATGCTTTCAAATTTCAATTGGAATCGTGTAGAAATTTATATAAACTAGAAACCTGTTTCAATGTATACAATGTATATCAATACTGCAAACACGGACAACTTGTTTTGTCCGGAATTATCAAATTGACAAACATCCTGTCAAAGACTGACAGTAAATTTTAGAACGGTTCTGTTTGGAATTTGAAGATCATGATATTTAGTGGGAATCTGACGAAAATTTTCCTGCCAGGTTTTGATAGGATGTTTCAATTGGATAATTCCAGACAAACTCGAGTGAAAAGTTTGTAGATTTGTGTCCAGACTTCCATAGATTGAAATCGTTCAAAGCTTGATTACCACTTTCCGTCCGATTTGATGAGAATTTTCCACAAAGCAAGTAAAAATACAATATAATAACAGTGAAAACACTACCTCAACGGGAACTGAAAGCACTCAAAATCGGTGAATAAAATATCACCGAAAACTTGGATATCTAAGCACGCTGTAAGAAGCTGAAAAAATTGAGAAAACCAAGTCAAAAAGAGACTAGCAATAAATCATACCATGAAAGACAAACAAGGTTGTAAAGTGCATTTACTCGAGCACACCTGATCTTTTAGACCTTTCTAGAATAACCTTAAATCTAACGTTGAATCTTTTAGATATTCTCAACCCTTTGATCATACAGGTTTTCGAGATACTCGGAAACCATAAAGGTGGGTCGTTTATGTCCAGCGCGAAGAAGTGCAAAAAAATCTTCAACGATAAATATTACTGTTTTCAATTCACTCCTTCAAGAACCAATCGACTATAATTGATGAAAAAAAGTGATTTATAACAAAATTCCGCCTCTTACGGAAGACCCAATTTTACTGTCTAAGAGTTGATGAGATAGCTCTCAAAGGGTTCCAACCCTATCCAACAAAAAATCTCTGAGAATTCTTTTGAATATGAATTGAAATCTATGAAACAGGGTGTCCACAATCTGAAAATTCTAAGGCCTATTTTACATGAATCGGATCTGTTCACGGAACGAAACGGTCTCCAGAAATTTCATTGATCGAGAACTACAGTTTCTGCAAATCTCCATTCAATTCCGATGCATGAAATTTTCAGTGGAATTTTCGCACCAGGGAAAAGAGCGATCTAAAATTGTTGTGAGAAATTGGGTGACTGAAATCAATAGTCATCGATCGTCATTTTACCAACCTCTTATTACTCAAATGCCACACAAGAATCATATCCTGAGAATTCTCAGTTTTGGAAACAATCCGATTTTCTAAACTGAGTTTGTAAAAACTTGAAATTCTTCGAGACTTTTCGAAGAATTTGCCAGTGTCTGACTTGTGTTCCATCTGGGTAGTCACGCGCTGATAACGGATCCGAATGGGGGAATTTTTCAAAACTCGGATAAATTTTTAGTCATTTTAACCGCACAACACGATAACTGATGTTCGATAACTATATTCTCAGTTATTTTTGCTAAACACGATGATTGATACAGGATTTTTCTCACCGGAAGGTTCGCAAAATTGTTCGGAAAATGAACATAATCTCCCATTCAATGCCCTTAACGATACGGCCCTGAGAACTGGAAGGTATCACACGCTCATTATCATCGATGACAGGTTTCCGTGGAGACCGATTTCCCTACTTTATCCAGCTATGGTCTTTCCCCTTCACGATGACAAAACGTCTCATTCAGAAATTCTTCTCACAGAGTATCAGGTTCTATCTTCGAAAACCTCTTACCAGCTGAAATCATAGATATTTAAAGTTAGTAGATATATACACTTTTTAAAATCAATCTTTGATTCAGAATTTGTTTTGAAAATCATAAATGGCTAATGGAAAAATATCAGAAGTCAGATGATTTTCTATTCCGTATGAAAGACAGTTTCGAAAATTAATTACATCATCCAAGGAAGAAGAACTTTCTGAAAAGGTTATGAAACACTCAAAATCGACCAATAATTGAAGATGATTTTTGATGTCTGAAATTTTCAAGAGTGAACGTGTCAACGTGTTATCCTCAATTGAAATCTGAAGTTCTCAGAAATTAATTGACGGTATATTATTTAAGGTGGACTTTCGGTTTTATTCAAATAAAACATCCCACAGTTGGCGAAGATGGCGCTAACCAGCAGGATGGTATCTCTTCCTTGATTTTTGTTTCAACAAAAAAATGAATATTCCCTTGAACTTCCATCGAAACTATCGATGTTGGTGAACGCGAGGCGACCTTGTCCGAAAGGATTGCGCAATCCTGTAACCTGTAACATCTACATCATATTCCAATTTGAATTCTTCTGAAAATTATTCAGATCATTGGAATGTAATCGAGAGTAGACGAGTAACATGATGTATACTGAGACATCGCATTCCAAACTTTTCTTTGAGAAATTTCACATGTCGCTGAAGTTTGAATCGTTTATTGAAACCAATTGGTATAACGAAATACTCAGCTGTTAAAGACCCAAAATCTTGCGATACATTCTTCCAGTTCCAAGGAATTAATTCGAGGAGATAAGCGCCGATGATTCATCAGATTTTGTGAGTTGAAATTTTCGTTTCGTTTTTATAAACGATTCGAACTTTGACAACATAATTTCACGCACATTCGTAAGAATGGGACATTTATGCCGGTTTTTCTTTTCAACAAAATTGCCATCTCCTACTTTTCGAATAAAAAAGGGGGGCTGCAAGCCATTATATATTATATTCTGTATTCGAAAATATTCAAAACTGACTCACGCTGTACAGAGTGATATTTTGATTTTAATGAGCTACTTTCGAATAGTTTGATACAGACGATTTAGCTCTTACCACGGCTCTAATATCTCCTAAAGGATTTTAAACTAGAGAACAAAGCCGCCTGCCGTGGTGAGGAGGGTAACGGATGGCTGATTGTTATAAATCGAATGTACTTTTACAAGATTGATTGTACGTGAATTATTATCCAGAAAGAATAAATCGCGTTGAAAGGATATCTTCAGTCGCAGAAATATATGAAGATTTCTCAACCACAGTTATGAGAGAATGGAATTACAGTATATTTGCAGATCCCCTTAGATAAAGTCATGCAATGTTGGGATGAAACTCAATTTGTTAACTAATTTAAGGGAAGCAAACTTCATTATTCGAATTAACATTGTTTTTGTGCATATAAATTGAGAAAGCTACAATCCGGACAACTCAGTTGCGCTGAGATCAGGCGTAATATATGTATATATATATCAAGGCGACTTTATTGGGACATCTATCTCAACATCCGACAAATTCTTACAAATTTCTGTACGTGGAGTAGAGAGAAATCCAAACAATTAATGATGTTAATCTCTATCGGCATCAAACTAATAAACGTTGTTGTACATCCAATAGATGATCCGGATCGTTATAGACTCGGTTGAACTCGGAGACCTTCGTATAATCTCGCGCGTCATGTTACTATATAAGCTGACTCATACTCATAAAGCAGGTTCCGCCCCACAATTTTCGTTAAATGAACTTACAAAACTGATCGATCACGTGGATTAAAAATTCTTTCATTCCGGTTGATCATGTACAACATGATGAATTAACTACGTTAAGTATCGACTTTTTCCCCAACTAAAGGATCTTCAATTCATTTGAAACCTCAATGCGATCAGCAATCGTTATCTTTTTCGAATAACACTGAAAATTCAAGAAACAATGAATAACATTCAGCAGATGCTTCATAGAGAGAATTCTGAAATTCATTTCGATCATTCAAATCGGAATTGTATTGCAAATATCCAACACTTACATCTTAAAATAATGTGATATCGAAACATCTCTTCCTACAGCTTTCATATGTGTGATGTTGAGGACAGTCGAGAACCCTGGATCGTTTTGAACCTTCTCTTTGACCATAGCAGGACCGCTGTACCTGAACATCGCAGGTTCTTCGAATGAGATTGAAGTACTTACCATGGGAATGTTAAATCTTACAATACAACGGAATCTCTACACGATTATTGTACACCAAAGACGCCAAATACGACACGCATGCGCCAGTGGGAGTGTTTCTCGATATTCTTCGGATAATGTTGAATTTGTGCGTTCTGAAAAGAATATCGATAGAACGTATGTTGCATATGATATCTGGATGTACATACAATATTGATATCAACTTGCTCAATATAGTATCACAATATCCAACTGTTACCCCTACAAATACATCACTCCACTCGGCGTAGCGTGTGTTGATGCCTGAGAACAGAGCGAGAGAGAGAGGGGAAAAAGTGGCAACGCTGCTCGTGTCGTCTATTGAAATTGCGATGTTGCTGAGTGACTCGATGCACAGATATCGTAGTGTATTCTTCGCGTTTCTGGTATTTATGAGATAAATATTCTCGTGTTTTTCATGTATCGAATATCACATGTGTATTAACGGTTGCAGTTTCTTCTCGATCAACATTTGAACTTTACGTAAGTTGTGCACCTTTTTTTTCTCATGTATCCCACATATCATCGGATGGCTAGGATGAATCGAATTGATTCGTTCCGGCTCGATCCGTTTAATAGTGGGATTGAAGTTTTACGTATCTACAGTATCGAACATCTGATCGTAACATCTCGTACAAGAAAACGTAACAAAAACAATATTTCTCAATAATTTCCGAACATCCTCGAATTTTGAGGTTATCGGACAAAGACGAACACGAGCTTGGGCGGATTGGGCATACACGGGAGGCCCTCTTTTCTCAAGTTGGCCATCTTGATGTTTCAATGTACATTCCAACGATATCCAGACCTCCCCCCCCCCTCCTCCTCCATCTATCCCGTTCCAATAGATTTATATTGGATTTGGGGACTGTCCCCGAGAAAAATTTGTGGCCATTTTGAAAATTTATTCAAAATATATATTTGTGAACGATTCTCAAAATCAGAAATTTTTTTGAATCGGTAACTTTGTTGAACTCGAAAATAAATAGTTGTATCTATGTATATTTACGAAATAAGTTTCAATATTTGAGAGAACAACAATGTTTCTTCGTGCAAGCTTTCGGCCATTTTGTAGAAAATAACAAGAAACTGTGCGTATTCGATATGTGATGTGCATTGAAATGAGTTTGAGGGTAGATTGAAACAAAATGAGTTTCATTTCATAGTTCGAATAGCATGAAGAAGCAGGGAATAAATCGAATGCAAGTCTTCCAATCCCGTAAAGGAAGGTAGAAAATTTTATCGATAGAATGGCTATAAATACCAAAGCCGAAGAGGAGAAATTCAAATCTTCTGAAGCAGTCAAGGGACTATTTATTAATCAAGTACACTGATTTTCATATTTCAAATTAATTGTACTCTATATAGTCTGCTTGCACACTGCTAATATTGGTGAAACTAAGTAGGTAATAAGTGAGAGGCCAAAGCCACGTAACCTAAGCCTTGCAACGTTATGCGCGTTAGCGTTTGATGATCAATTCCATCAATCGGCGATCCTTTTGAATATCGTTCCGATATAATTTCGAATTTTTTAAATATTATGAATATAAAATCCTGAGAGCAGAGTGTAGAATACCTGAATTCTTTGTTTTTTATTGTATTATTGTACATTCTAGCCTTGGAACTGCGAGAAAATTCAATTATCGAGCATTGAAGTGTGTAGCTGGTTTATAACTTCGAAGATCAATTTAATGAGATAATTCAAAAGTTTTCTTCTTCGGTAAGAAACGGGTTGTGAATTTTTGAGTCTTCTTATAATTGAGATTCATAATTCTTTGATAAATACTGCATAACGTGCTCCTGAACACCCTGGAACATCCCAAGAAAAGTTTATAACCGATGTTCTTTCATTCTCAAGAACAACAAAATACTGTTTCGAAAGTATGAATTATTTCTTTAGAAATTCATTGATCGATTCTTCCTCCCATTCGCTTCACAAGACCCGTATCAGCGTAATATATTTACAAAAGTAATACAAATTTTGAACATGTTTCTTTTTTTGTTTCAAAATCTATACAAGCATTTCAGGGAACATGTTAATTTTAAATTCGTGTTATCATCTTTTTAACCTCAATCTTCGAAAAGAGACACAAACAACGCTTGTAGCCCCTGAAACCCACATCCACCTCTGTCACTCCTGCCGAGTACGAAAGAGATACAATATATCCGGTTGTGAATTCTCCCCACGGCTGTTCGTCAGTTGGCAAACCGAATGAGACAGCCATGTTAGAAATTGCATCATTTCATACACTTATAATAAAAACTTGCGATTCTTTAAGGTAACACTATATTTTCCCGCATAAACGATATTTAATATCAAACTTAGGATCCTTCATCAAGGATTTGAGAAATCCAAAAGGATATTCTTGATGAATCAATTGTGAGTACTTTATCCATCAATCCCCGAATGAGTGGACAAAAAAAAACAGGTACTTATTCATTCAAATTTGGTGGTTAATGAGTACCCACGCGAGTAGCAGATCGTTTGTGGCAGGGAGGACAATTGTATTACCTCCTCCGTAGAAGGGAGGGGAAAGAGAACGAACGCTATTTCTCGTATCTCCATTTTATGTTTCAACACAGTGTGCGATGTATTACATCGTTCACTATCGTGCAATACTTTTATATAACTTGAAATAGGAACTGATATGGGTATTTTTATGTTGAATGAATTAGGAATGACAAATGATTCGAATTAACTCATCGTTTGCCAATTGACGGTCAAATGATTTTGGACGGATAAAGGATTGAGTATTAGAGTCATGTGGTTGTTTGAGCTGAAAATTCCACTCAAAGACAGAGAAAGGCAGAAACATTGAGTATATAGGTTAAAAAATGTACAATGTTTTGCGATAAGAAATCATCACTGAATTCCGATTATGCCTTCGATGCAATAAAATACCTAATCAATAGTGTTTTTAACCTTCACGTGACCTCCCAACGCGATAAATTATTTGCATTACCATTTTCAATAGGAGAGATCGATATTAAGAATTTCTTCAGGCTCCACGGAACGTGGGGATTCGCGCAGGTCCAAATGATATCATCTTTGTCATAAAATTGGATGAGAAATTTAAGGCCCCGAAGCACGTTTCATTTGCACAAAAATAAATGAGATATGCGCGTACGGAAAATTCAGGGTTTTAACAATTGGTTGTTAGAAAGATGAACAATTTTTCTATCGTATGTGTATATATGGGCATATACATACTAGGTTGAACGATAGTCGGTGGTTTCCTATAGAAGAACGAACAATTCTTATCCTATAGCATTCTGTTCTTTTGTTAATATCAAATAATTTATATTTGAAAAAGTAGAGTAACGAAAAATTCTCCTCATTTTTGTTTTCTCAATTTATATCCAAATTTCAGCACTAGTTATTCCTTGTATACAGCTGATACTAATTTTAGTGAAGTAGTGGTGGTATATACGGATCACGTGAGAGCATAACGAAGCGGGGCAGAAGAGATATTTTAACGCTCAATACATTCGCCGTGGCGCTGCCGGCGAATCAAATTTTTCTAAAAACCCGTTTTATATTTAGGCAACACACAATATTCAATGCACTTTTGTCCATTGATTTCCACTATTGCGCAGAATTTGATTTTTTTTTTATAGGTAAAAAGCTCATTGGTGCTGTCTTCTACTTACGTATTCGAAGTTGGTTTTTGAATCCATTTCTCTTTGATTTCAAGGGAATATACAAAACTTCATGCTTTTTTTGTAGATAATATTGAGATTTTAGCAGCGGCCTCGAACAACGCGTTGATAGCGTTTCATACGAATTCAACAATTATCTATCTTTCTGGTATACTTTTGAAATATTATTTTCACGTCACTCGAATTCTAAATTATTCAATATCGTTTTGATTTATCGAGCAAACGTTTTGCGAAGGCTCGGTCTTTCCTGAACGGCATACATCATTTTCATTTTATTACCGAAATTCGTTGGACAACATAAAAATGTTGAATACGAGCAATTAATAAGAAATGCCAATTTATAACTGAAGGAAAAATCTATATCTATAAATCTGAATCCATGCTTCGCCTGTTCGCTGTTACAGCTACAATGATTGCAACTGTAGTTATCGATTTGCTACTACAGCACAGCTCCTAACTGTTCCAGCTGAGTGAGCAGCTCTCATAGCTTATTTTTAGGCATCCAAATAAGAGCGAAGTCTTTCTTCTTGCGTACGATACTGAAAAAAAGACTTTGCTATACTCACTCAGAGCTCTCATTTATGACATAATTCTGATATTCAATGAGATTTCCAGAAGATGTCTATAAAGGAGATCTATACCAGAAACATGACACGCCGAAGTTGGTTCATTGACATGAAATGTTCGTCACTGAAATACGTGAGAATTTGACTCTTGGACTGGAAGAGAGACCATGTCGAATCGACATGAAAACAAGTTCATCTAACATCGATGCGAAGTTCAAGTGACACACTGTGAAAAATTTTGATAACGAACTTCCAAAGCAAAGTTTGGAACTTTTTTTTTTCAAACATTTTTTAGTAAATTGACAAACAATTTGTGTAAACGGACAAACCTTATTTGGAAAATCGCTAAAATTGTTTGTAAATCTACTAAAAAAGATTTCCAAACTTTGCTTTGGAAGTTTCCTATCAAAATTTTTCACAGTGCAGGGAGAATACATACACCCTAGTAGAAATGCTCGAGTAATTGACGAGTTTTGTAACGCTTAACTAGCCAAAAACTAGACGCTTGCAAGTGCCTCGTAGGGTTCTGGCGAGGTACTTGCCAGTGTCTAGTATCCGGGTAGTTAAGTGTTACAAAACTCGTCAATAACTAGAGCATTTCTACTTGGGCAGGCGTTCCATGCATCGATGCCAGAAACCAAAATTTTATTGTGTACAGGTAAAATGGATTGATTGGGGTGCAAAAGTTCCAAGATATTTGATCCAACCCCGTAGTTCCAAGGAAAAAGTTCCAATGATATATTTCTACACGGATAAAAAAGATCTGCTGAAAAGTACCATACTTTGTAGTGTTCGAGCATCAGTCTTGTCCAGATCAAATTATTTACATGAAAATATATACAAAAGCAGTATACTTCTTCAGAAAAGTCCAAGCCAGTATGGTAAGTACTTTTAGAGGTATTTTCACGTAAATAATTTGATCTGGACAAGACTGATGCTCAAATACTATAAAGTATGGTACTTCTTGGCAGACCTTTTTTCTGCGTGTACAAAAGTACATATTCCCCAACACTATAAAAGATCCAAAAGGAGATGAGCAGTTAGAAACAGTGTTGCCAGAGCACCTTGATCAAATATTACATGTAGATTAGAAAAAAGTTACATGATATTTTGCGGCAATATGCAGCCTTGCATTTTTGCATTAAAGTTTGACGCTTTAAACGTCAACGTTTGAAAAAATGTTACATCCATGTTACATGAGAGGGTAGAAAGTTACGTAAGATGTAACAAATGTAACCTTCTGGCAACACTGGCTCAGAAATGCAAAATATATCCAATCGTTCTTAAATAGACAATGATCTCATCTTTTTCAACATATTCTTCATAATTAGAAACTATGTTGAAGATTCGTTTATCTGCACGGAGAAATATGTTGGCGAAAAATTACCCGAAGTTGAGTAAAACGGGGACATAGTGGTATTCCTGAGAATTTTAGAACCCAGTGGCCTTTATTTTACTCGACTACAGATGGAAATAAATTCGAATGTTTTTATTATCTCCACAAATTGAATACCGTTGAAAAACATCTGAATGAATTTTCATCTGTAGTCGAGTAAAATGAAATCGACCGAATTTTAAACTCTGCAGGAATGCCACTATGTCCCTGTTTTATCCAACTTTGGATAATCTTTCGTCAATACATTTTCTTCGTGTGTGTTTTTTGTCGAGTAGGTGCACGAGTCTTCTTTATTTTCTGGCCGAGGCCCACACTGAGAAAAAGAAACATGACTGCGCAGCGTGCAGACAGTGATAATTCATGTCTAAAAGAAATTCCAAATTAGTCCTCACTACTAGATGCTCGCCAGACATCAACTGTTTGCGTCCAAAACGTACTCAGTAATGCCTTGGATGCGAATAGTTTATGTCTGGTCAACATCTAGTGATGGCTAATTTGAAATTTCTTTTGGACATGAATTATCACTGTCTGAACGCTGCACAATTATGTTTCTTTTTCTCGATGCAGTTGTCGCAACATACCCTCATTATCTGCTTGCTCTTTCTGTAAGTCAGTTAAAAAAATTATATAAACTTGGATGATAACGCCCTACAACGATTTGGAAACGATTATGCCATCCCTCAGACACTTTATTCGTTCTTGACAGCTTCTGGCGTACAGCGTTGTATTGTTGCCGAGGATACTCCAATGAGCCAAACAAGTTTTTGGAACTTTTAGAGTGGAACAAGCACCAATGAGATTTTTGAATCATAATCTCTGAAAATATGGATTAAAAAAATTTTTAATTTACATTAGCTCAGTTCATAAATGTGGTATACTAGTTTACGTCCGCTAGCTTCAGCTTCATATTGATTCCTAAATTAGGGTGGAGGCACCAGTAATGGAATGACTTGGGGAATTGCGATTTTCTTGATTGATCTATGCTTTTTAATGTAATCACGGTTTCTTTTCTGGGATAAACAATCCCTCAATTTTGAAATCCGTATAAATTTTGATATTTTAAGACAAAACTAAACATAGAGAAGGGTAGCTAAAGCTGAAAACCGTCCCTGGTAGAAATCACATGAGGCAGTTCATTGGCCCATATCAGGGCCACGGATACGCTTAGTTTGCCTCGATAGCGCGAGAGGTAAGGGGCAAAGGAGGGCCTAAAATAATTCCCAATAGGGGCCAGTTGCATCAATAACGGAACGGAACGGAACGAAGAGAAGATTTATATACCTCACAGAGGCATTATTTAGTCGTGTGTTTCTTTATCGAAAAAGTATTCAGTGATAAAACTGTTCATGAGGAATCACTATTGATTGATAAATCGGAACATTAATACTTATCTTCATGACACTTCTTTCGTCCACCCTCATTTCAGAGGAATATGACATCATAATTTAATCATATAATGACGGTGGCATATTCACCGCCGATAAAATTGAATAATAAACCTTTCTGCATATCGAAAATATTTCAAACTGCTTGTATACATTGATTATTCACAATGATTTGTTATTGTTACCATCATTTTATTCTTGATATCAATGTTCTTCTCCGGAAACAAGTAGTGTTCATCATGGATTGTCAATAGGGAAAATTTGATTCATGACTTTTCTTTAACGTAAGAATCTTTATTTTTTGTAAGAACCATCGCTTCTTATGGTAAGACAAATTTTCTTACGCTGAAACTACATGAATATTCTTAGAGGCGACGCTTAAAGAGACGCTCTTCTCCCCTTGATTGGCAGAAAACCGGTCAGCCATGGAGTTTTCAACATTGATTCTGATGTATTATGTTGTAAAGTGAAATATTCAGTATAAACTTCAAAGCAGCGTACTGCAGTGCACGGAGAAAAAAATATACATACTATGTTCTCTTATTTTGCTTGCAAAACCAGAAACAGGAAGGTTTGTAAAATGGATTTTTACATAAAAATACGGGGGATTACGAATGAATGACTGAATTTTACTATACGCTTTATAAAATTTAATGTCCAGCGTTTGAAGTTTCAATCCTATCTATTACTTTTTCTACAATATTCATAATCTTCCGTATTCTTGTTTCTAGTTTGCTAAGAAAAATAACAAAAATTCCCATATTTTCGAGCGGCATTCTTCTCCGTGTGGTCCCAGATCCGAAACGCCGACCTTACTCACACAGGCGTAACAATATATACACTCTCTAAATCTGAAAGAGTGAAAAATCACACGTTTCACTCCACTAACCCACATAGCAACAGAGGTTATGTCGTTCCAAAAGTATTCTAAAAGATATCTTTAAGATGTCTTATGCAACATGAAAAGAACGATTTAAGAAAGATTTGTTCTTGAGAAAGGATCTTTCTTAAATCGTTCTTTTCATGTTGCATAAGACATCTTGAAGATATCGTTTAGAATACTCTTGGAACGACATAACCTCTGTTGCTATGTGGGAAGTGTCAGAAGTGAGCTTGACCGCTTCGAGTGGAATTTTCACTCGTTTCGAGTGACCTTTCACTCTTTGAGAGTGAACAATTCACTCTAGCGTCGAAGTGTTTGTGAATTTCTAACCTCAAACCTTAGAATATCACTCTAAAAGAGTGGAAATTTCACTCGAAAATTCGAGAGGCTCACTTCTGGCTGGCTAAAGAGTGAAATCCCACTTCAAAGATTGTAGAGAGCATGTAAAGACATGTATATATCACATGTTCACGTCTTTTTATAGTTGTGCCTGTAGTTGAGTAAGGTTCGGCGTTTCGGATCTGGGACCACTGCTGTAGGGGAAACTGGGGCTAAAAGTAACAGAGGTGAGTTGTAACACAGACTGCAAAGTTTCATATTTTCCAACGAATAAGATTTACTCCCCGTAAACAATTATTTAGTCGCTGAAAAAGTATTCTATAAAGCGCAGACATTATCTGATAAGGAATGCTACGGTAATAGACCGTGTCACAAACCCACTTCTGTTACAACTAGCCCCTATCTCTCCTACACGCGGCAAAATATATTTCAAAAATTCCCATAATTTATTGATTAATTTATTCACCTGAATATAGCTCCTAAAGTACCATGATTCCTTGTAGAAATACGTCTAATTATGGGACTTTTCAAAAGTAAATTCAAGTGAGAACTCCATCTGTCAGAGACTGGCGCTGATCCTCAATAAACTATGGGACTTTTCAAAACATCTGTTTTCTGCGTGTACTGTTGATTTTTCTTTATTACACATTATAGAGTCAACCAGGGTACCGTGTGTCAGTTACCGTCCCAAGCAATACTACACCAATATTTTATTTGAAAAGAAAAAATCAATTATTGTACCCAGTGAACATTTTGTACCTTGCGATATCTTGTACAACACTTTGAGATGTCTTTTAGACTACACTGTTAGAAATTTCTGATTGAATTTTCAATTACATGTGATGGAAGCAATTTCCACTCACGTAAATGAAAAATAATGTACAGTAGTATTGAAAATCCAATAACCAGTTCTTTAAATTTCATGCACATGTTCTTGATTGTTGAGAGAAATCATGATTGAAAATTCAATAACAAGTTCTTTAAATTTCATGCACATGTTCATGATCGTTGAAAAAAAAAATCACCTCCACAAGATGTGAACGCGGGACGTCGAAGTCGGACGCCAAAGCTCTGTCACTCAAGCCACTGCCATTTATGTGGAAGGGAGTATTTTTCTGCTCATATGACCTTGCGTTCATTCTTCAAACTTGTGAATCAAGATGTACTTGTAATATAGAAACACTGAACAAACCGTGTGATCTAACTAGTACATAGTTGAAGTGGATACGCGGATGACTTCGTCAAAGCGTTAGTATACAGGGTGACCCATAGTGAGAAAAATTGTATTTCAAGGGCGTATTCTGCAGCCATAATGCAAGAATTTCTCGTTTTTTTGAAGGTTAGTTTTTGAGATATGAGCATTTTTAGATTTTTTTTCAAATCCAAACACACTTGGATCATTTTTGTTATTTTCAGTTGGATGCCATTAGAGCCATGATTTGATTATAATTATAATGATATTATTATGTTATTATACTGGATTAAATTTTTCTAAGTTTTTTCAATCACCTGTACATTAATTTCAATTTTCATGCACGATAACTTGAAAATTCAATAACATGTATTCGGACTCCTATTTCACTTCACAAAAATTGAATTTTCATTCACATATGTACATGAAAAGTACATGAAATTTCAAGCAATTTTTAACAGTGTAGTTTCAAACAAGAATTGATCTCAAACTCATCTGATAGTGTTTTACAGGACATCTAAACGTATCTCAAAGATGTCGCGAGATACAAAATGTTCACTGGGCCACAAAAAAGATGTCATTACCTTTTTTAAAAACTCCATTGCACCAAGAGAATCTATAAGCCTGATTTGAAAAATGCTTATGACGATTTTAAGACTATTTCTCTTGATCGAAGATTCAATATTTCAATAAGTGAGTTCACATTTCTGTGAATGCTGAGAAAATAAAAACAATATTCCATTACTGTTCTGTTGCCAACTAGAAGTTTATGTGTTTTTTTTGCTGATTGATCACTCTAATCAATGAGAATACGTGATTGATCAATTCTGTTGGATCTAGAGGGTCCCGACAACAATGCATTACTGGTGCTCTCACCCTACTACCTTACATCGAAAATTCGATCCCTACAGTACAGGTAGAAATTGAGTCAAATGTATAACATGTGCGGTCTATCACCTCGTGCTAGGAAAAGAAACTTGAGGTACCATTGAAATAGAATAACAATACCCTTATGAAAATTTACGAACCGAATGAGGGATTAATAAGGATTCATTTCACCACAAGCTGTTGACTTGTCTAAAAGTCACGTGAAAGTTGCCTTCTGCCCAGCAATTGAAGTCTCCTGTTTTCTTCTTTTTATTGCTCTTTTGTCTCGTGCATTGGAGAATCGTATTCAAAGTATGAACTTTCGTTTCTCGCATAAAAAAAAAATCATTTGTTGCCATAGCGCCATGAAACTAAAGAAACTAGCAGCCAAGTGATGTAAGTTTTGATAGAATCGTGTCATCACGTATTTAACCAGCCAAACCTCTTTGATTTCTTATGCGAAAAATATTCTAATCAAGTTCAATCAGAATCTGAAAAAAATTGTAAATAATCTTTAATGATTCCGTATCGACAATGAGATAGGGAAAAATAAATTCTCAATCAGTAAAAGTGAGTAATCCTTTGAAAATGTAATACAAATTCCACTTTTTCGTTACATTTTCAATGGATTGTTCATGTTAGATTCATTGAAGGGCGTGCAAACTCACTAACCTTTCATTAAACAGAATGTCTACTGCCTAAAAATTTTATCAGAATCGATCAACCACAAATTCCTGTCGACTAGAATGACCAATGGGACGCATAGAATTCACAGGCGATCAACACCATGTTGAAGAATGCCTAAAAGATTCCTGATTGAAGGTTGAATTGCCGAAATGAACGAGAAGCGTAATTTTAGATGAATGAATTATTTTTGAAACTGGCGGCAGTTTTTTTCAGACAAAATACTCAAAACTGGACTTATGGAAACCCCTAAAATGTTTATCCCTGAAAATTTCAGGCTTTCTCACGAGTTCAGTTTCGATTATTTTTATTTGAAAAAAAAAACTGCTACCCGTTTGAGCGATCAAAACGCTTGTACCTTTTTGAACAGGGAAAGTGTTTTATATTCTCATTGAAGCATTTCGTATAAACTTCTTACCTACAACTTAGTGTACAAAACTGTAGTGAATTACGACCAACGAAGTCCAATATATTTTTGGTCGAGTGCAAAACGTTTGATTTATCATTAAAATCTCCAAATAATTACTAAAACATAGAGCTTGGTGGAACAGTAATCTTATCTTGACATAATGTTGACCAAGTGTATCTCATAAAACCTTCATAAACCCAAACCAAGCTTTCGAACTGTATCTCCGTGTCCCGGAGTATCAGTCTTTTGTATCTTTTCGATGGATCAGAAGATGGATGGTACGTCGAGCACGAGAGTGAAGTACTAAAAATGCAGTAAAGCAGTAAACCCAACATTATACTACTCTATGTAATATGACCAATGTAAACGAAGTTTCTCTGAGGAATTAAAACAAACGTTTAGGGAACGTTTCATGTCCTCAAACATTCACAACACGCGCACCGTAACAACCTCGATCAATTTCGTTAACTGTAATGTAAAAAATTCAATGATATGTTTTTACGGACACGTAGAGAGAGATCATTGTTCTTCAAATTCAAATTAATCCCTCAAAACCGATGCTCTCATGTACTATTTACATACGAATTAATAATCAACGTATCAAGTTTTATTCTCGAAAAAGGATCGTGCTGTTTGGGTCTTAATTTCAAGGTCATCTTGTTGACCTTCGACGGGTTATTCGTCTTTGCGACTTATTCGAGCGTGAATTCAAACTCTCCCTAAAATGCCATTCAAACCCGGGGAGACATGAGCTATGATCAATTTCGAAGATAAAAAATTCGAATAAAATAAATATCTATTCAGGCGCATTATCGAAACAAGTTTTACAAGAAAATTACTGCACAAATGAGCAAGGATGACGTGTTGGGATAGAGCTTCGCTTGCAAAACTTACACGGCTGTGCTTAGAGATCTGCGCAAAATTGTTAGATAGGTTTCATTTCGTAGTGTTGGTGCGCTATATTGCCAAACGTATATGTAACTTTTCATTTTCAACCTTCGATCAATCTGGCAACGTCGCATAATCACAACAATAGTAAGAAGCTCCTTCATACGACGAACGGTGTTTTAAACCGCCTCGTTCACGCCCAACCGAGTATTCTCGCTTCCAGATTAATATTTCAACGAATTTACACACATTGCCAATAATTTGAATTGGATTTTTGGATGATTGAAATGTCTTCTAATTCCTTGGACTGTTGGAAAAAAGAAACAGCGGTTGGGACAAATAATCCCACAGTTTTGATGGAAAATTGTACAATAAGTGTCCATGAATTTGGGACATCCTGGAGGTCCCTGAAATCTGAAAAATCTCACGTCATTTACGAGTTTTATGAAATGTCGAAAATGTTCAGGTTTCTTTACCAGCCTCGAGTTTTGATACAACTGCTACAACTGTAGAGTGAAGGGAATGTACATACGAAGCTGAAACTTCATCTGAAATGCAATGATTAGAATCAATAAAGATGTAATTTTTGTCTATAATAATTTGTGATATACTGTGATAGAATCGATTTATATTAGCTTGAATATTTCTGCATACTTGTCATGGGAGGAACCGCATTATTAAATATTCCGTTTCTTGCCTACACGTTGTATTGAGCAAAAGATAACGCGTAACGTAGAGAGATCTATTTAGGGTAAATTGTAACACTTGGAGAGTCTCCTCGAAGGGATATTACATTAATTGTAAGAAATTTATAATCACGTCAAAGCAGATCTGGAGAGGTCGCCAACTGCTGCACAGTTACGCAACTAAAAGTATCAAGAAAATCGTTTTGGAACATCAAAAATGATTAATCTTCTATCACAATCCCAATTATACATCATTATAATTATATTCCATTATTTTACCAAAAAACGTTCCCTATTTAACCAGATTTGCAATTTGAGTCTGAATATGACGATTCGTGCATTACATTCCAAACATTCTTCTTCATTTTATTCAGGTTTGTAATATCTGAAAATTAAAAAAAAATTAATCATTACATTTGATTTAACCCCGATGTCAATACAAAGTTGAAGAAGTTATATAAAACGTGTCAACGGTGCGCAGAAAATCAATTTTCTCGCACATCCCAAAATGGAATAAATCATCTCAACGTTTCGGCCCTTAACGATGAAGTCGCGATTTAACAATTTCTTCGTTTCGCATTGTGTTGTCGGCCATATTTTTGACGTCACAATCATTATTGCTCCAACATTCTCAGTCTTCGCATGCAAAAAAAAGCTTATTGTTATTTTATCGTTTTTGTACAGAATATATCGAATATAAATATCCATCGTCTGATCAATTTCTAAAGAAAGATGCTCTGTATGGTGTTAAACGTATCATCTGGAGCGCCGGGAGAAAGGTGGAAAGTAATCATCATCCGAATACCGTAGCTATCGCAATTTCCTTGCCAAGTTTGAATGCGAAAAAATCCTGAAATGCCTTTGTATATGATGCACGTAAGAGAGCAAATGATTGATTATATTTGGGAATATTATTGTAGGATCGGCAACTGCGAAGAATTCTTTTTAGGCATAAACTTCGATATTCGTGTGTATCGTTTCGTACAATGAACAACAACGTCGATGCAACTACTCATTGTACAAGTACTCTTTTCATTTTTGTATAACGGAGAAAAAAAGGAATTTCTGCAAATTTCATGGTCAATTTTTGCACGATTAAAAACCTCCTAAATATCCGCCATGTTCGGATACTTCGGCTGAATTCGTGTGATTTCGTCGGGACGCATCCCGGGGCCTGGATATTCACCGTTTTCACAGTGTTGTTCCACGTTCACTCGGAAAACCTGTCGATAACCATACCTTTTCATGTTCAGTCCGTTTTAAATGTTCACCTACTCGAGAGATAGATTTTTAATTTTAGATAGTTCGATGAAAAGTAATTTATAGTTGTATTGTGTTTGTATAAAAATTGTACAGTTGTTCTCTCACCGTACATTTATTATCTTTCAATTTCTTGAATTTTTTCCTAAGTCAAACGCGTTCGGGTTGTATATAATAGAGGGGGTGCAATGAACGCGCCATGTAAAACCGTTTTCGAAATGATAATGTAAAGTGATACGATGCTGTGTTTTATATCTTCTTCGGGGTAAAAGAAAGTTGAATAAGTGTAAAGTTATCTAAGTGAAGTTCAGGAACACTCGTCTGTTTGAAGAATCCACGACGGACGCTTGGACCTCGTGTGTTGTGCTGCTGCTGCTCCTACTACTACGATACGGATCTTCGATTCGCCATTTTCCCATTTCAACACAACCAACGGTCCAGGGCCGACGTTTGTGTTCTGTGCGTTCTGTGCAATAAAGAAGGGCCCTTTATTATTCTCAAGTGGTACATTTTCATTTGTTAACTTCATATTATTATTTAATTATTTTGTATATATACGCATAATGCATTCGTCAAATATTCCTAGTTGAACGTGATTGTTTCTGTTACATCGATCATAACAAAAAGTGTAATAATGTGTTACGATATATAATAATAATAATTAACACGAATTTTGTTAAAACAGAATTTTAACGTTGTTGAATTTCTGTTCGAAATATATTCATATTTTTATCCGAAACATGAAGAATTTTTATTGAAATTTACATGTGTTTGTACGGTAGAGACCTCTCGCGGACAGCATCGATCCATTGTCAACTATGGGACGCGATGATGCTTCGAGTGGATTGTCTCTCGTTCATAGTGACAGTTAGTTTTGTTTTTATTTCAAAAGTAATAGACGAAATGACAAGGATGTTGATTAATCGATCAGTGTGTCAAACAAAATTATCAATTCCGACAATTGATGTACATAGACTTGCCGTTGGTTTACCAATTGAGGAAAGTTGTAGTTAACGAGGTTAATGTTGACGTGCATTGGGGTTTGCAGTTTTGCAAATTTCTAGGTATTCGTTTCTATATCTGGTTTTCTATTTCATTTCGTTTTGTAACGTTCAAATATGAATTACATTTGTTCAGTGGTTACACGAAGAATATCGAATTGGTTTATTGAAATAATTAATTCAATCAAGGGTTGTATGAAGTTGTTAATGTCGTTTGACCTCGTTATTTGGACTATTCATTTTCCACTGCTCATTGAAAGTGAATTGTTGAATGAATAGATCAAAATGTATTTTTGCAATGCATGATCGTTGAGGAAACAAATCTTGGAAAATGATGATAAATTCATGTTTGGTGAATTGTTTTTATTGATTTACTTTGATTAAAATGAGTAAACGGCAATTACGATGAGGAGATGATATTTTAAAGTTATAATATCGGCAAATACATCACTGAAAAGATTATTCCTATGGGAGAAATTTCATATACATTGATACGTGGAATCTGTGAGACTATATGAGCATTGGTCCCGGGATTTATGAGAATTTTTGAACACAAAATTGGATTTTATCACACTTGATGAGTCATTAAATGCAAATTTCCTATAAGATTTTGATAAAGTTTTGTCCAAGAATCTATCAGAATGTATCGGCACTTAAGGGCACTCCAGTATCAACAAAAGCGAGCCAAGTTTTTTTCATAAATTATGCGTTCAACAGAAATTTTGATTGGATAATAATGAAATCCACAACCAGGATTAGACCTCAAAGTTAAGTTCCAGGCTTTTTCTGATTTTCTGGCAAGTATAAAAGGATTTTAAAAGTAATAGCCTCCAACTATCAACAATTTTTTGTAGTTTTGTTTTCCAATACTTGCAAACTATGAAGAAACTTAAAATTGATATTCAGAGTCCAATCTCAGGTATGTACTTAATTTTTATCGAGTAATTTATGAAAACAGTTGGCGCAAAATTTCAGCTGCTTCTCCTGACGCTCGAGCGCCCTTAACAGACTTTTTAACAGGGATAAAAGAGCAAACAAGATTGATAGTTTGATGTTTTTTTCATTCTTTTTTCTATTTGAGTTGTCATTCGACTGACAAAACTCTAAAAAATAGATTATCGTCGAAGTCTCCCAGTAACTACAACACTGTAAAGAATACTTTTTGTCAATAATCTACATCAAAATTGGAGAATCACAGTTTTTTTTTTTTTAAATACTATGCTCCGTATAGAAGAAATATATTTATATCGTGGAAGTTGTACCTTCGGCGTTATAATATCAGAAAATTTTGTAAATTTTCTATACTCGGCGTAAATACTATGCTAAGTTTCCTGCGCTAAGCATAAAAAAGAGCTGATCGCAATTAAACCAACTTTTAGAATGCGATAAGTTTGGAGAGATGTCAATGTTAGATTTTTTTAGCACGATTTTGAAGGTTCTCTGTCATTCTAAATAAAATGTATTTGTACGGACACTAAAATTTTCGAATTTCAATTCAATTACAAAGCATTGTCCTGACAAAATCGAATTGATAAAACTAATACGAAATGATTATTGTTCCCAATACTAACAATTGATGTGAAAATGAAGGAGTATTGTTGGAATTTTTCTTTGTACACACATCTTTCATAGATCAATCTCACTTTCTTAGTAAGTTTAAACTTGAATTGACATTCTTTCTGAAACTTGGATAATTTGATCTTGTGAATAAATTTAAAATCTAATAACTTGATCTAATCATGAATTATACTACAAAGCGAGCATCGTGTTATCTGGGAGTTGCTTTGTCGAATGCACCATTTACCGTCTTTATTTAATAAATCCTTGAATAAATTGATTCCATGTTTTCATGTAATGAAAATGTTTGGCAGACTCAAAGAAAAGATGTTGAATTGATAGGATCTGCAAAGCTTATGCGAAATTGTCAAAAGAAACCTAGATTTCAATCCGTCATTCAAATTATCAGATCTAAAATTTACAGAAGAGAGCATCGGCAAATGATATTTCAGTTAAATAGTCTATTGTTTTTGTATTTTAGTACAACAACGAGACATCTGTAATTCAACCTTGCATTTTTTGGTACCTTTTTCAAAGATGTAAATCCAGTTCCTGCTCCCTTGAATTGACCTGGTGCGCCGTTACGGCAGGATATCAAGATTGAAAGGCTTTGAAGATCTTTAGGTCGGATTATTGACGCTTCGGCGCATTATTGAGATTCGATTATCCATACAAAAATTCAGTGAATTGAATTTCTCTCAATTTGAAAGTTGGAATGATTTTTTCATTATTGAAACAATGAGTATGATGAGTATTTTAAAAAATGAGATCATCCAAAGAAGGAATGAAACCCAACCCATTTGGCATGCCATTCAACCACGTTATCCAAAGAAAGAACACTCCCTTAGTTGTTGCCACATTCCAGACCTTGTTTGACTTTTTCATTTTTAGAACCTTCGGTATCGGTCATAAGATGTACTGTTTGGATTTTAAATGTTAAGAAAATGGGGTTTAATTTAGTATTTATTCGTATCAGTTCATAAAGGTCAGACATCTGAATTGAATTAATCTGGAATGATTCTTGTGGTATAATAGATTTACACTTTTGAATTTAATGAATAAAATAGTACGTCAATCGTTTATTCAATGCTTTTTTCAAACATAAAAATTTCAACAGTTTTTTTTTTGCTTCAACAAAAGTTTAATTAATATTCAATCACCATTGAGCAAGCTCTTAGCGTCAACTGCTTCACACTCTTTTATAAAGATGACAAATATGGCATTAGGTCATTGATCTTGTAATGGTGAATATGACCAAGAATTATACATATCTTTCGTACACGCAATAGGCTGAGGTGATAAGGCATAACATTTGTTATCAAGACAATGCTTCTTTACGAATAAAATGTCACATTGTTGAAAGGATAAACACGTTTTTTAGTTTTTTTTCGTTTGCAACCAAAATAGACAATAAAGAGGATTTAATTTTCCTTTCATTTGTAACGTGAATTTAATCTACGACTTGGTTCATTTGATAAATAAATACAATTGCACGCAATTGATTAATGAATTCCATCCAGCCTTGTTGTAAGTTATTAGTGTAAAGCCGTACACAATCTACTTTTTGAAGCTGCGATCGTTTGATTATAATGTTTATAATTCACTTTTCGATAATTGGGGAAAGTTTTTATAAACGAGAAAGGATTTTTAGATATATTAGAGTATTCAATGATTATTAATATTCGTAGTTGAAGTTACTCACGTTCCAATGAAATCTTGGATTATTTACAGATTAAAACAAGATTAAAATCAGCAAATTAAATGGGCCTGCTGTAAAATCACTGTTGTAAACACTGCCTGTTCAATCATGGAGACTCTGAGAACTGATACGGTACACACCTCTGAATCTATTTGCTCAAAACTTTCGTGTATTAATACAGAAGACGTTGATGAATTATCAAAAGAAAAAGAAGAAGAACTTCTGTATGGAGCAGGTGGGTTTGGAGATGAGGATGAAGCACTTTCCGATGACAGTTTACGTTTGAGAGTCTCGGATGACGAGGAACTCGAATTAGAAGAACATCACATAACTAGTCCTATTGGTAATGAAGTTGTTGAGCCACAAGTAAATAATAAAGGTAAAATAGATATTTATGCATTTTTCTTTTCAAGAGAATGATAGAGTTCATTTGTTATTGATCAATAGTTCAATTGAGTCTTCCAAACATAGATTCCGAGGATACTAGAAACTGTAAAGAATTATAAGTTGTTTGTAAATGAAAGGGTAGTTTTCCAACTTATTGAATATATTTTTCATAATTTTCGTTGCAGATATGGGATCTAACGTTGATAAGCCTGCAGAAACAAATCAAAAGGTTTCTGTTGAAGCACCTACGGAGTCAAAACAAGAAAATGATGTTGAGTTTGAAGAGACTAGTGAAAAAGTTAATGAAAATTTAGTACAACAGGACCAAGGCGCAGGTAATGTTTCTGTTAATGATGAAACAATTGTAAATGACGATCAGAAACAAGTAAAAACCAATGGGGGTAAACCGGTGGTATCTGAAGTAGATAGTAGTAAATCGTCTTCTGTGTGGCAGTCGAGTGATTCCAGGTGGAGGTATTTAAATTCTCTTCGTACTAGATCGTTTCATTGTTTAAATAATCGTCTCCCATATCCAATGCGTCATTACTTATTACCCAACGAACCTTACAGGAATGATTTCCATAATCGTCAAAGTAAGCACCCTCGTAACAACAAACGAGAGAAATATAGCGAAAAAAATTGTGGTTATGGGGCGTATTTGAAAGATCGTTATGGAGATAAATTAGAATCGAAATATTCATCCAACGATGTCAATTCCAAAAATCAAAATTCTGAAGATAATGTTCCGAAGTGTCCTTCCGACAATGCGGAATGTAAATTAAGAGATAATACGAAGGATGATGCACCAAATTGTATAGATGAAGTTACAAAGAATAATGATACTGATGCCAATGAGGGGGTAGAAGGGCAAGAAAATGAACGTACGAATAGCTCCAATGATGAGAAAAGCAAAGAAAAAATGGATGAAGACTCGCAGGATGCGGAATTAGAATTAAAAGTTCCGGATGGCACCGTCGAGGATGATTTATCCAACGATGGGCTCGCTAAAAATTCCAATATAGAGAAGAATAATGCAGAATCGAAAGATACAAAATCTACTTTGGATGAAGATATAGATAGATTCGAGGAAGAATCTCCTAAGTATCCCAATATAGACGACGAAGATCTAATGACTGTAGACGAAGCTTCTAATTCAACGATCGACGAAGAGAGTAACGATGGGAATCGAAGATTCGATCATTCAAATGAATCCCCAGTGATGAAGTCTAATGAATTAAATTCTAATGGCATGGAAATTACGGAAAATGCGTCAAATTTGAAGGATAAAGAGAGTGTTGATAAAACGAAAGGAAAAGAACATAGAAACTTTGAGGGAATCAATGACGAAATAGATTTCACCAGTGAGGATTGTATTCATAAAGATATCCATATCAAACCCTTTGAACAGAAAATTGTCGAACCCGTTGAAAGTGCGAATCACGAGAATAATGGGGAGGAAAAATGTACGGAAGAGATGAAAGATAATAAGGATGAAGGAGATACAGAGAATTCGGAAAGCAAGAATCACAATTTTGAATCGTCAGGCACCCCGGAGATCGATAACAAACAGCAGATCGAGGAAATGGACGAGGCAACGTTCGACAACAAAGAGAACCTTGACGACGATATCAATGAAACGGACTTTGACGATGAAGAATTCATTAAAGACGAAGAAATCACATCTGAACTGAAAGAAGATGACAAAGAAATAAACAAAGAAGTTGGCGGTGAAGTCGGTGATGAACCAGTTACAGAAATCAATGGTGAAAAGTCTCCACCCCCGCCTGTTGATACTTGCGAACCAATCGAAACAACCGATCCCGTTGACCCAAAAGAAACACCCGAACCAATTACCGTTGACGAGAAAGAAGATGTTTCAAATAACGACGATCAAGACCCACCGCAAGATATTTTATTACCCAACGATGACATAAACGAAGATGCGAATGACGGAATCAACGAGGAAACCGTGGACGATATTTGCGACGAATTACAGATCGCCAACGATGATAATGATTTACAAAATGACGACGACGATACTTTAAGTTTCAAAGATATAATAGAATATGAAAATCAAACAAAAGAACTGTACGAAAAAAATAAAAAATCTGACAGCTGTACTAAAACTGTATCCGCAGAAGAAATGATGGAAGAAGAAGAAGATATCGTCGAGAAAGTTAGCGAGGAGGGAAAAGATATAGAAGATGCTTCTTCCAAATCTGGCGAAGATGGTGTTGTGCAATCGGCAGGTGATTCGGGGAACGATAACAACACCACACAACAACCATCGGTGGACAGTGGGGGTGATTCAAATTCGACGGACATCGGAGTGACCGTCAAATCTAGTATTTGTCAGGAAGATTCATCTTCTTGCGAACAAGTACCTTCGAAAGAGAACGAAGAATCTTCAAATCAATCCGAAGTGAAAAAAGAGGAGGTGAAAGAAGAACAAGAAGAAGAGGACTCGGTTAAAAGCGAACAGAATAATGCCACGGATACGAAAGATTTCAAATTAACGCAACAATTGGATAATAAAATGGAAGTGGATGTAGAGTCAGGTGAAAGTGAAGATATCGAACTGAAGAAGAATGATGAGAAAGAAGATAAGGAATGTAAAGTCAATGAAACAAAAATTAAAGATCCAAAGGAAGACGATTCGATGTCTCTGAACGAAAATTCCTCGAAAAGTCAAACTCTTTCGATAGACGATACGGATTTGCAAGAAGTGGAGGACGATAGTGATGAGAATATCACTGAAATTGAAATACCGATGAGAAAGAGACGACGAAAAAGGAAAATGATGATTACCGCTTTAGAGATGGCGATGGACGACAATAGTCAAGGTATGAATAATTTTCAATTGTTGTGTAAAATAATAAATATTGTTCGCGTTATCATCATTTGTTGTTTTAGTTTATGTTATTAGAATCAAGGTTTATTAACTCATTTATATTCCATTTTTTCATTATTCATTCATGTTGTAATATGGGTAATAATACGGATTTTGCATGTTACGTTGGGATGTTAGAACATTGAAAAATAGGATTGAATTTAATCAAAGATTGAAAATCATTTGTGAAAAAAAGATTTGGCTAGGGTCACGGCGCTATGGGATCCTCTTTCAAGGGCCATGGAGCATCAAAAAACGGATAAAATTTTCCTACGTAGTTTTCAAACAACTAAGCAAGGATCGGAAATTTTGAATATGCAGCAATCAAGTGCACTGAGAAAACAAGTTATAAAAATGAATAACATTTATAGGTTGATGTGATTATAATTGTTTGCATGATTTTGAGGAATCATTTGCGTTACCAATTTCATATTTAAAGATCAATCATAGCGATGCGCTTCATCACTGCAGGTTTGAAATTGGTGTTTATTGTTTAATTGTTCAGAAAGTACGTAGCAAAATTTCGCCCATTTCTACAATGATTCCGTGGCCGTGGAAGTTCATGTAACTCATTTTGAAAATTTTTCTATACGAAGCTAAAAATTTTGTTAGAAATTTTGAATATTCGGTGCATTAGTATAATTTCATGTGTTCGAAGCTCATGCCGGGTGATGCATTAAAACAAAACAATTGATTCTGTTTTAGAAAAAGAAGGTGGACGACAAAAACGGAAAACAGCTAAAAATGCTGAAGAGATAATAAAAAATAAATTCCTCAACCAAGATAGTGATTTAGAATCTAGTGATAATTCCGACAAATTCGTAATAGTCAATCATAAAATAACCGAGGATACGCGCTCTCTTTCTCCACCTACATTGAAACGTAACTGTCCGGATAGCGATGTGATAACTTTGAATGGCAGTATTAAAAAGGCAAAGATAACCGCTGATGCTGTGGAACAAAATGATGCCAAACCAGTTAAAACCGATGTGAAGAGTCTCAGTTACGTGAGGAAATTCTTTCAAAGGGATGCCAATGGTAAAATACCTAAACTGAGCCAAGAAGTGAGTATTTTTGTAATCTCTTATAACGAGAATCGATAAAAACATGAGAAAAAAAAGAAAACAAAAGAATCATACGAACTGAACTTATCTACGAACCGTCAAACTCGATTGTTTTTTCTTTGTTTTCTTTAATGCAATTAATTTTGTTTTTGTCATCAACGTAAAGTTTTTAAAGATTTCATTCAATTATAAACCCACTCACATTTCTGATTAATACAGTAAATATAGTTCAGTGCGATTCAATTCGAACTTTTATTCAAATATTGAAAATATGAATCAAGTATATCATTCTCATGATTATATATATTCAGTTTATTGTGAGCAAAAATATGAAAAGCTTGTTTTGTTTATTTTTACAGGAACTCGAAGAATTATTACTACAAAAAATAGTAGAGACTATAACAATGCGAGGCGAGATTGGTAAATTGAGGGAACAAGCGCGTATATCGGAGAAGAATCAAGAAGCTACTCGGGCAAGGTGTCAACAATTGGCTAAACAAATAACTGATTTGGAAATGGTATTGAATCGCAACGCAGCGGATCGAAGAGCGAATAACGAAAAGCCCACTCCGCCGATCAAAATTAATAGATCTGTTGGATTGCAAGTGAATTTTATATCGGTAAATATCGAGATTCAGTATAAATATTGATTTTGTTTATAATAAACAGTGTTGTAATGATGTATAATTCACCCCGTAGGAACAAGGAATGCAAAGTTTGCGACAATTGCAACACAATAATTCAAAACCAGCATTCACGAATGGTCTAAGCGCGTCAAGTGATTCAAATAATACTCCAAGCCCGAGACGTGGAATCAAAGTACGATCTCCCCGAAGAGCTGAACTTCCGACTACTACTTCTACGCCCATTACGTCCGCATCTTCGGCAACCAATTCATCGACTGTTATCACTAACGCTACAGCAGCGCAAGTTCAGAATCCATCTCCAGTAATATCCTCTGTAACTCCACAAGCTTTACTTGTGGCTAAACCAATCAATCCTCAAGCTTCGCCAAGTAATACTGTCAACAATACACAACTCATATCCAATGTAAGTATTTTGTCATGTATATCTTTCAAAAACAAACGTAGAAATCAAATATTTATATAAATCTTTCAATTACAGCAAGGGGTCCTGTTGAATGGTGGAAAAGTGGCCACTCCGGCGAATCGTACAAATGCCGTGATAAATCCTCCTAAATCGCAATCGAGCAAACCGAATGATCTTATTGACCTCACTGATGAGGAAGAAAAGAGTAAATGTAGGTTCGAGATAAAACTCGATTTATTATGTATTATATATTTACAGTTGAAACATTTGTATATAAATATTAATCTTCGTGAACAGCCGTGAATCCAGCAGCACCCGCAAATAGTACTCCGGATAAGCAACCGTTGAACATGTTGGGCGCAAAACCGGCCCATGTCAACTTCCAAAGGGTAGTTCAAGCTGTTCCTGGAAATATAGCTATTAGCCAAGCTACTAGCATCAGGGTTGTTCAACCAACCGCTAGTCAACCAACTCCCACTGCCTTAGTGGTATGTACAGAATTATTGACAAATTTCAAGTACTCCAAACAAACTAGAACTAATGATACATTATTTTTTTTTATTTCAGAATAATATGAATGGTCCTAGATTAACGTATGTTATGCAAAGTGGTTCGAGACAATTACTCATCACTTCGAATTCAAATCAGGTAAATAGAAATAGATTGAATAATTGACTTGAAGGGATCCTACCAGCGGCGTGAAAACAGCCAAATCGTTTAATCATTAATTTAATCCAAATATCGCTCGATATTTTGAAAGATCCCTTCAAACTACAGTACCTTACAGCATCAATTTTTAATGTAATTTTCAATTTCAGCCATTACGTCCAGGTGGGGTAACGAATAGACCACAATTTTCAGGTCTCACTTACAAAGCTGGTAAGTTTTCACGCGACTCGTTATGATATTATTAATCTTGATTGAAATATTTATGGTTTCTTTTTATTCTATGTGAAGGAATTTCTTCTATCGCCAATGGCACTGTACGATTAATATCGACGCCAGCTAGCACAAATGTTCAACTGAATAAAGTAAGTTTGTTATTAAATTACAATTTTGCTTCCATGTTCCTCAAGGAAATGGTATTGTGATATGAGGTCAAAAAACCATTATGGAGAAAGTGTTTCGCCTTTGCCAACCGTTTCAAAACGTCAAGAAGATCCAATTCCCAAAAGTGTGCGTTGTAATTCATGATGGATTTCGATGATTCTTTTTGAAATAATTTTACGATGAGGAGACCAGAACCTCCTATTTTAGTCGGAATTGGAAGAGAAAAAAATGATTATCGAAATATTTGATATTTGCTGCTTATAATAACTTTTGATAGGGTTGGTGATTTTAAATACTGGTTTTGCCTAACAGAAGAGATTGAAATGTATCATTTTTGTGGTTTAGGCGCTACGAAACAAACACGAATCCGATATTAAATATTCTATGGTGTAGGATAATTTTCGTTAGAACAAATGCACTGGGATGATTCTTGCGCCAAAATGTTTGTCTCGATGGCGGTTTCTTTAGGAATTGCAAAAGAGAAATAGAATTTTGTCGATTTTGTATATCTTTGAATGCCTCGCATGTAATAGGAACATGGAAGTAATGTATGGTTCTCCATACAGATTTTTTACATTTGGATTTAAATTAAATGAGATGATTAAAATTAATTCATTTCCAGCATCCAGCACCTCTTCCAGATACACCAAATTATACTCTCAATCCGTCGTGGAAACTTCCTCCTCCAGCTCCATCTTTGAAAATATCTAAAGTTGCAAATGGTATGTGATACAATTTTCCATACTTATTTCTTTGAATTATTTCATTACATTCTAATTGTTGGCTTTTTTCTGGGTTGACAGGTATAGTATTATCTTGGAACATGACTTTATCCGATAAATACGCTGATATAGCGAGTTACCAATTATATGCTTATCAAGAAGTCGTTGGTGTACCTCCAAGTACTGCTCTTTGGAAAAAAGTTGGTGATGTACGAGCTCTTCCACTGCCAATGGCTTGTACGCTGACTCAGGTAAGTTTTTGTTTTCTTATGCTGAATTATTTTTCCCACATATATTTCAAATTTGAATCTTAAGCATCGGTTCTTGAATTCGTTAAAGAGACTTTCAAAACAAATAATTCTTTGTTTTTACTTGTACTCCGAAGTTTCCCTGTGAAATTCAATTATACCATGTGATATAATTCCCGCTATTGGAGATGATAATTTTTTATTTTCAGTTTTCTGAAGGCAATAATTACTATTTTGCGGTAAGGGCCGTTGACACGCATTCCAGAAAAGGACAATATAGTACGCCTGGCAACATTTCCTTATAAAATATCAAATCCTTAGAACATAGGTTAGATGTTCTATCGTATATATAAATATATATAAATCCTGCTTTTCTGCCCAAAAGTTTATTGTTTCTGCGTTTGACGCACATAAACAAAATTTGAGGTCTGTATTAGTGATCTTTAATCAAGTTCAAACTTGACTTAATTTAATTCGTTCGTGTGAAAAGGTTTTTACATGAGTTTACATAGAAACAAAACGATATTGATATGAAAAATCTCTCTTATACAAATACATTGGATGTAAAAGTATGCCGTGAATATTCCAAACAGTGTAGATATTGATACAAAGTAAAATGGATTGAAAGAACAACTATTGTTTTCTGTAAACAAAACAAAAACAATTACAATTCATAACAGTTATTACGATATTTCACACAATCTTTCATAAATTAGAATAATATCAATAAAACGATAGTTTATAAATTCATTAGAAACAGAGAAAATTAAAATTGATTGAAAAAAAAAAACATTCTTTGAGAAATGAAAGATTCTTCCCATGAGAATTATGAGAATATTCGAAATGTTCGTTTAGATTCTCTTGTTTTTTTTTTTGTCATTTTCGTTTTGTAAACGGAAAATCAGTTCTCGTAGAGTTCGACATCACATGAAATTATGGGGAATTTCACGGATCGATGAAAAATTCGAATCGTCAACGAAGGTTGTACTTACATCGTATGCATAATATAAATGTTCTAGTCGGGGAATTCACCGAGATACACTAACAAGCATGTGGAGAAAAAAAATGAAAAGAAAGAAAAAAAAAGAAAGACAAGACTGTTAGCCAATGGAAACAAACACTTTTTTGTAATCGAAAAGCTGATTAGGAAAGTCAGTTTTCATTATTTTATATGTAATGTCATAGGTAAAATGAATTCAAGGTTTCATTAATTTATACTGTTTTGTGAGTTAAATGAATGAATAAGTTGCGTAAATATAGGTTATAAAATTTAGATTTCTGCTAATGATGTACTTGCTCAATTTTTATATAATTTAAAAAGTCGAATATCATATAAAAAGTATTATTGAGAATGAACGAAGATCATTGTGCTTCAAAAACGTTTGATTTTGTAAGAAATAGATCTTTTGTATATAGTATGTACATCGATTATGTAAATACTAATATTTATAAAACCATAATGAAATTCAAAACTTGTTATTTAAAAACAAACTTTCGTGATCTCCAATTGGATTCAAGTGAAAATACTTTTAAGGGCACTCAAGTATCATCTCCTAATGCTCGAGAGTATCCTCAACAGATGGTTTTGATACACCGGCAGTATAATCGTATTAGAAGAAACTATAGTGCCAATTAAAAATCAATCTTACAAACTGAATCATAGCTCCTATATCTCTCTATTTGTACAGATTTTGAAGTAATTGAAAATAATCATTCATCTATTCCATCATCAATAAGACAATTTATTTAATGTGCAGTAGAAATACTTGAAATACTCCTGATTATTTTTTATTATAATACAAAGTTTACTTCGTGATACAATTATTAGAGGATTGGTAAAGGATTGTTTGATATGTCCCATAAACAATTGACAATTTATTTGAGTTTGTTGTTGGCAGGTTAGATTGATCGTAAAAATTTAATTGAAAACTCTACAGAGAGGTTTATTGGAACTGTTCATGCATGCAAGTTATCTTGTATACTTCTTTCACACTTTCATTGGCAAAATCTTGATTCAATCATTTGCCAAATAATCGAAAAATTGTGATGAAAAAGTGTTTTGATCATTCATGCGTTGAAGTTTTATTCAAATATGAATGTAACAGGTGAGTAAATAGATAACAAATTTACATAGATTGATAGGTTCACGGTTAAAGGAATGACTTCGACGTGATCTCTTTTCGAGTGTGGCTAGAGAAAGATAGATCCCGCATTATCTCTTTTCAACATCACTTATGTGAAAAGTTGAAAGCTGATGAATGGTTTTGAAGTAAGAATACATGTTGAGGTATCAATACCCGCAATAGTACTCATCAAAGTTCAATGTTTATACAATTTTAATAAGTATTGTATTCTTTAATGGTTCACATTAACCCTAGAACTACAGAACCATTCTTTTTACCTGTCAACTAAAAACCGGGGTGAATATTTACCCCACGGATTTTTTGTTCGTAAAATCGTTCTAGAAGCAGTAATTTGACTCATAAATGCATGAATTTCTTTGTGTTTTCATACCAAAGAGATTGGTGAAGAGCAAATTCAATTTTACTGAACTGATTTTCAAATTTCCAACCGGATTTTGAAGAGGACGCATGAAGTTTTAAGACAAAAAATAGTATATTTATTTGGGACTCTGAAAATTAAAAAAAAATGGGAATCTGATCTATGAAAAAGGTAAATAAAAATCCATGAAATATTGATTTTCATGACTATATTTCTGTTTCTGTCATGTGAAATTTAAAGAGAAAGAGAAATTTGATACATATAAAAAATATTCAAAAGTAGAGTTACAATTTAACTTATTCAAAGGTGTCACAATTGCTACAGTAAAGCATTCTGTGATTATCACACTCTCCAAATTCGAATCGGCGAAATCTCACTATTTCTGCAGTTGAGAGTCGACCACTGTATAAATAGTCACTGGTTATGCAGTTGGAATTCCTCCCCACGGATTAAATCAGGGACATTTCACTGCAGGGATTAGTGAATCTTCACTGATTTTGCACTGCATATGAACTGATTCGCAGTGGTCGACTTTTCACTGTTTTCAATTCAGAGAGCAGGTCGGTCACTTGGACTTGGTGCAATATATTCGCTTTTTGCGAGCCTCCGATCAGGAACATAAGCCGCATCACGCGTGCTTTATTGGTGACTCATTAGCTGGTGGAAATTTAGTATGGGCACTTGAAATATCAAGATCATCGCTGAGAATTAAATATCTAATGTTTTATTGTAAAATGAGGTCATAATATGTGAATTATATTTGTTGTAGCGAAAAAGAGAAATTTCACTCACCTACGCAAAACGGGAACCACAAACTGGGGTAGATATCAACCCCACAAAAGCTCCACGTCTTCACCCCGTCACAGTAAATCAGAAACTGAAGGGTCTATCAACCTCGCCCCATTTTTAGAACCCTGAACGAAATTATGGTATAGGTTTCCAGTGGATGTTTCTGGTTATATCTACCCCGGTTTGAAGTTCTAGAGTTAACACAGAAACGTTTTGTACGTGAACTAAACAAAAACGAACCCCAAGTACAGTTGACATGTAATTCCCAACACACAAGTTTAACCTTCAATTGTCACACTGGGAAATTTTTAGTCCCAGTCAAAACATCTTCACAGTAAAAAAAAAACTACCCATATAGCACACCAGAACAGAAAGAGCTGATGACAAAAATTCAATTGGAGCTTGAAGAAAATAGTCAGATAGCGTTTAAAATATGTTTTATAAATTGCAATCGAATGTTTAAGCAGAAATTAATATGAAAAGCTAAGAACAAATCTTTCGCAAACCCAAATTGGATTTGAAGATTAAAACCTTGGATATGAAATGAGATCATTCAATAAATTCCAACACGTCACACGTCTCTGATGCCTCAAATTTCAAATTGTTGTTAATTTCATTAAGCGATTCAATAGATTCAATTTATCAATACATTATACATTTAATTCATTATTTACACACTGTGGAAATGTGATTCACCGATATAATTCAATTATAAGTTACAAAAGTTCATCAGTTCAGGAAACCTTATTTCCTTTCAATTAAAATTTCATCAGTTGATATATTTGTAAATACTGAAAAATCAATCCCCTGTTAATCAACGTCTTCCGGTCTCACTGGATGAGTTAATGGTATCACAGATTTCTTCTTCACATCCCTGGAAAGTGCTTTTCTCATATCTACAAAGAAACAATGAGAATGAGAAGAACTGAACTCAATTCCATCTTTTTCTTAGATTGCTGAATATATAAATATATACAAATGAAAGAATACCGTAAGCATCTTCGTCTGGATCTCCGTTATAATATTCCAAAACAGTTCTGTACACAATATAACCCAATTGTTGGTACATTTTGATTGCCACTTTATTACTGACCCTCACAAAAAGATCAACAAAGTAAACTTGTTTCCTAGAACCAAAATAAATCCCCGTTATATTATATAAATATTTTTCTACTCAAACGTTATTCATATATCGTGTCGCATAAAATTGATTTTCAACTTAACTTTTTATAGTGATATGTTTTTTTCCCGAAGTGTATAAGAATTTTCATTCCATCATTTTTGAAATATGACAATCATGTTTGTAAATATAAAACAACTTACTTCTCTGAAACTTCTTCCAAAAATTTGATCAACATCGCAGCAAGACCTAGTCTCCTGTAATCGGGTGATACGGTAAGCGCCGTCACGTGACCATGCCAATTTTCTCCATGCCCTTCAGCTTTTCCCATAACTGAGGGAATTATTTTTCAAATTAAGGACGTCCCCTGGTTGATTTTTTCCCCCCAGAAAACTACTAGATCGTTTCAACCGTTTTGTATCATCAATATTCAATTAATTTCTTTTCAATACAATGATCTTTAGATGACAAAATTCAGAAAAAATCAGAGAAGCCGGCTCTGGTCTCAAAATAATTGTACACGAGTTATATTTGTTATAATATAAAACAAAACTAAATGGAGGTTTCTAATTGACTGATCACGAGATTTCGTTCTAATTAATTCTAATGATTTGATTGAACCATAAACAGACCAGACCCGGATTGTTTAATGAATTCTGAATATTTTGATCCAAAAACTGTTTTTTTTTCTAGTGGAAAAATTGCTCAGAGCACTCCCTTAATATTTTTAGAAACTTCTACCACTCGTGTTGTTAAATGAAAATTGATAGCCCTGCTACAAATATCGTACAGAGCTGGACAAAAATTTAATACGATTTTCGGATGTTGCTGAAGTTTGAATCGTTCATTGAAACGAATTGGTAATCGGATACTTGCAATATATGGCATTATTTTGTCAATATTTTCGGTTACAAGGAGTCAATTCGAACAGATAAACACCGATGATTTATTAGATTTTCTGAATTTGAATGTTCATTTTGTATTTCTATAAACGATTAAAATTTCAGGGAAACAAGACTTTTCTACCCTTCTTGTCCGACATTTCATCAGACATTCTCATAGGGGGGAAAAATATTAATTAATATTAATATTAATAGAACTTACTGTAACCCATGATTTCACCACTTGGCGACTCCGCGACTTGAAAATATTCTGGCCAATGAGCCAAGTAATGCATATAAAATGAAATTCCATACTAAATATTCAATTGTCAAGGAAAATCAAATCTTTGCGCTGAGGATAGTTTGAAATATTATGTCTACCATTCAAACTAGGTGTTTGAAAAGAAGAAGAATACTCTACACTGTGAAAAATGAAACAAACTTTACAAACTCTGATTGTATTATTACAGAGGTAAATTTTTGTAATATTCCTACGCTAAGCGTAGCAGAACTACATTTTCAAAACAGTAAAATTGTGTTTTGTGGTGAAAACTTGTACAACATTTGTACATAAGCCTTTACAAATTGTGTTTATCCCACGCTTGGCATAGAAATTTTACATGGTAGTTGTAAAACTGTCACGTGCAACGTAGGTAATAAAGTTACCTACGCTGAACATGAACAAATCACAGGCAGTGGTAAAATCACACATCTTAATGCAAAGGTCCAACCACAGATAGCTATAGTACAACTCTGAACATAGGGAATTCACCATTTTTTTTTACGAATGTCCTACGCTGAATGTAGTAGAAGGACAATTCTATTTTTTTCACAGTGTACTCATGTTTCAAACAGCGAGAAAACTGCAACTGAACGTAAAAAACATGAAGAGAAAAAAGATAGTACAAGAATAATTGAAACATGTAAAATGCAGATTTCCATGAAAGAATTTGAATGGGAGTTTACTGTTTTCAATACCATGTGTCTTGCATATTCCATTTTTTACAGAGAGAAAAAAATATGGTTAATAGTTTCGTATATCATCCAGTCACATGATTTTTTTGCGTAAAATTCATCAATCGTAAAATTGAGATTCTGGAAACCCCCTGTTGGAAAAAGATGGATTAGAGTGAATGAGAGAAATTAAATGGAATTGAATGCGTTTTCCTGATTGAAATCAGTACTGAAATTTCACATAAATGCACAATAGTGAGTTCATATGGATTCGATGTTGTGTTCAATTGGAATGAATTGAAATAAATTAATACGAATGCAGATATTCCAACATGAATTTCATTTGTATTGACCGTGAGTTGGAATGAATCAATCATAATTCATAGATGAATTAGAATGAATTGCGTGTTAATTCTGATGAATCCTTTTCAATCTTTGTTTTCTGTTTCCCACCAAATTTTGAGCTGGAATAATCGATCGATCTTGAATATTATGGATAATGCAAAACTCAGTCGAACGGTGATGAATGGAAAATTTTTTTTCACATCTCTATCAACATTGAATCCAGGATTCAATTTGGGGATGAATAATATGTGTCGACAGGGGTAATGATTTTACAGATTTTGCAATAATGAATACTGGATTCATGAATCCAGATATAGTTTCGATAGAGTAGAGGTCTATTTGTCGTTTTACATTACATGAATCTCACGATAATGGGAATTTTATAGCGTAAAGGATACAGTTTCTGTAAGTGGATCCAAATTTCTGAAACAAAAATTTGTTTTCAATGAATGTGTATTATTTTTCTTCTTATCAGGGTTGGGACTGACGCATCACTGAAGGTTTGTTACATTCATCACACCAGTATAAAACGTATGCGTCGATACATAAATTACATATAACGCGTGAAAAGACCTTGAAAGAGGGGTTTGTTACACAGTATGAGACCAATGCTCACTACGTATTATACGTCAAGTACGATACCTATGCAACCCTGCTTCTTACGATAATAGTATCTGAATCGATCATAACATGATTTTCATACAAGAAATGATGAATTATTCTTGACAATCACAAGAAATTATTTATTTGAGGTCAGATGGGGATTAGTCTAAAACTCATTAACAATCAGAAAACTAAATTTTAAGGTTATAATGAGTATAAATATTAGATTAACTTACATACACGTTGTTAAATTTAAAAAGATCATTACAAGTGAAAGGCCTGAGTGTAGTCATTTTTGTTTCAAGTTAATAATTTAAAAACGAAAAGGGATTTTGATATTTCGATTATTTTTGAGCATAAACTGCTCTGCCCACTGATATAAATACTATGGATACGAGATCGCTCGGTTGAAATAACAAATTCTTGTACCTGAAAAATGTACAAATCGCAGCGCTGCCTAGCAGGGGGTGTGATACTTTCTGATAATATGATACTATCTGTAGTATGATTTGTTCATGTTCATATAACCAAAAAGTGGAATGTTATAACAATGGTATAAGGAAAGAAATGTTATGTATTGTTAACACTGATCTGTGATTGTTAATCAAGTCAATTAATAATAATAATAATTTTATAAAAACGGTATTAATGTATACATAGTTTCAATTTTAACCAAAATTTTCAATTTTACCGCGTTTCATTAGTTCTAAACCCCCCTGCTGGTGGCGCAAAACGGTCCTTCAATTAGGGACATGAAAATGGCGGCCATCCCGTTTCCATAGTATAGAGATCAGTGGGTCTGCCTCAATGAACTCTAAAGAGTGTACTGCAGTACTGGAATGTACACTTTCTCAATTATCTATAGTATGGTCCAATCTGAAAGAGAGAGAGAGATACGAAAAATTGGTAGCGATTATCAAATCGGTAACGGCGCAATGTCCCGAAATTCACTGATTGGACCATTTCTAGTAACTAGCTAGTAACTTTTTAAAACTTCCAAAAAAATTGCCCAATCCACCAATTTCGGAATATTGCACTATTACCTATCAAATCATGTCAATTCGGCCAAGAGAACCACGCGCCTCCCGGAAAATTGGGACAGGATGGGAGTGCTCTGGTCAATTTTTTCACCAAAAAACTACTGGATCGTTTCAACCATTTGAAGTCAAAAATATTCAATCAATTGCATTAAACTTTGAATCAAATGATTCAGAATCAATCAAACAATCCGGGTCTGGTCTGTTTGTTGTTCAACTAACTTGTCATAAATAATTAGAACGAAATTTCGTTGTCAGCCGATAAGAAACCTCTATTCAGTTTTTTTGATATTATAACAAATATAATTCATGGACAATTATTTTGAGACCAGAACCAGCATCTCTCATTTATTCTGGATTTTTTTATCTCAAGGTCGATGTAATTAATTGAATACCCAGATAACACACGAAAAATTCTTTTTCAAGAGCAAGAATAGAACTCTTCAAGAACTCTTTTCAAACTAATGAATTCATATAGTAGAGCTCTGGAGGAGTTCAATCTGTCGGACATTACCGAGCTCTTTGAGAATATCAGGAGTATTGTTTGAGTACTCTCAAAGAACTTGTTAATGTCCGACAGATTGAACTCCTTCAGAGCTCTATATGAATTCATAGGTTCGAAAAAAATTCTTGAAGAGTTCTATTCTTGCTCTTGAAGAAGAATTCTTCGTGTGTTATCTGGGTATTAATGACGTGAAACGGTTGAAACGATCTAGTAGTTTTCTAGTGAAAAAATCGACCAGGGGACACCCTTAAGAATATTTTGTAGTGCTACCGTTCTGAATATAGGAAAAATACAAAGTAGAAGTTACAAATTTACAAACATTTGTCGATACACAACTCTGAATGTTGGCATATTACAGTGAGTTTGTAAACTCCTCATAAAATCGGTAAAAAACTTCACATTCGGAGTAGGTCATAAAGTTACCAACATTGAATGTGACGTACTTACAGATGGTTGTAAAATTACAGATCTTTGAAAAACTGTCACGTGGAATATAGGGAATCTGCATTTCCTTTTGGTAAACCCTTCACACTCTAAGTAGCGAATTTACATTGTCAATAACGGAAGCTCAACATCCAGACTAGGTAATTTTTGTCCCTACACTTAACGGCATTCACCACCTTCCCAAAAAGTTACTAGATTGCAAAATCGCCCCCCCCCCCCCAGTTTCCTCAGAAACGAACAAATAAAATGAAGAATAAAGAGTAGCTGCACTTTCTTTGATATGCTAAGAAGATGCACCTGCTCATTAAAATCGATTATATTCATTAATCGTTGAGAAAACTGGGGGGAGAGATCTAGTAACTTTGCCTCTTATGAATGCCCTTAAAGTGGTAGAATTCATAAAACTTTTTTTACAGTGTATGCCCCTGGGCCACTGTGGGGCACCGTCGGGATTGTGAAGTTCTGGTATTATGATACTCTACCCGAATATTTTGATCGGAAAGAAAACGCCAGCAGATGGAGCCACCTATGCGCTCGTATCCACTTAAGGCGATTCACCACAAGCCAAGTTACTAGATCTCTCCCCCCCCCCAGTTTTTTCAGTAATCAATGAATAGAATCAATTTTAATGAGCAGGTGCATCGTCTTGGGCTATTGAAAAAAATGCAGCTACTCATTATTTTCCATTTTATGTGTTCGTTTCTGAGAAAACTGGGGGGAGAAATTTGGAATCTAGTAACTTTTGCAGGGAGTAATGAATCCCCTTAAGGGCATTCCGTAGACCCTAGAGTTGAGTACCCCATATAGCACAAGAGTTCTAGAAGAGTTCGTCAGTTATTATATTGACCCGACTAGTTATAAAAATATCATGAAATAAAATGGAAAATTAATCAAAATCAAAGCTCATTCAACCTTTCACTGTAAAGATGTATAGATTAAAGATTAATTACGCTTTGATTTCGATTAATTTTCCATTTTATTTGATTGTATTTTTATAATTAGTCGGGTCAACTGTCATTCGGGTTTAAAGTCGTTCGGGTTGAATGCAGTCGGGCTTAGGTGCCATCAGGGTTGGGTAGGTATCAAATTGACGTATTAATACGTAGTGAATGTTACGTATGATACCGTGTAACAAATCCCTCTTTCAGGGTCTTCTCACGTAATAAATGTAATTTATGTATTGATACATACGTATCATACTCGCGTAATAAATAGCTAAATTCGTTGAGTGGTGTCCCGAGTTACCCCAACTTGCTCCAAGTATTTTGGATTCGTTATTTCCAATTATAGGAACGAAATGATTGGTTTGTTACAAGTTAGAGCAACACAGAACACGTAGAACGAACGAACCTAATGTAACAAACCCTCCAGTGACGCGTCATTACTCAACCCTGGGCGCCATTCAGGCTTATTACCAGTCGGGCTTCTCGCATACTACCTTTGTTATGACTACATTGTATTCATTGGGAGCCCTTTTAGAATTCTTGTGCCATCTGGGAGATCTCTCTACCCAAAATACTCAAAGATAATTGAATAAAATGGAAAAAATCAACCATCCAGACCTTGTTCCATACGAGGTGAAGACATGGGCTGGTTGTTTTATTCCATTTTTCACCTCATCTTTGAGTATTTTGGGTAAAGATATCTAGTAAATCTAGTGTCTACGGGATGCTCTTGAGGAGATTCATTGCTCCCTGGAAAAGTTACAAGATTCCAAATTTTTCCCCCCAGTTTTCTCAGAAACGAACACATAAAATGAAAAATAATGAGTAGCTGCATTTTTTTCAATAGCCTGATGCACCTGCTCATTAAAATTGATTCTATTAATTGATTAATGAAAAAACGGGGGGGGGGGGAAGAGATCTAGTAACTTGGCTTTTGGTGAATCGCCTTAAGAACACCCGCAAGTGAATTTCGATTATAATGATGTTACTCAATTTCAAAACTTCTTAACCATATCATCGATCAACGTGAATCATTTCTCAAATATATAGGTGGTTGAATTTCAATTTCCATCCAGAAGCTGTGACTTATGACATAGTTTTCCACAACTCATCAAAGATAGAAGAGAACGGATGAAATTCACCGACTGTACAATTTACTGTGCTCACTTTAATATGTATATAGAGTTCAATAGTTTATGTACGTATCATCAGTGTTTTGTACACAGCGCTCCACAGTGGCAAACAAAAGAATAAATTTGAAATTTCAGAAAACAGACTTCTTTTCTTACTTGAAAACAAAAATTGTTCATGACTTATGAGCAGTCAGAAAACCCAATATGGTATCCATCATTAAGCGGTGCACGTCGGATTTCCGTATATTAAGGTAAAAACCTTACGCGGGAACCGCAAGGTCATCAGTAATTATGAAAATTCGATTAAAAATACGGTGCTACACCTAAAAACCCATATGCCGCGTTAAAAAATCATCTGCCAAACTACTAAAAAGTAGTGCGCCTCGGCGGCAGTAGTAGTATAACTTTCTGTGCCACATTTGGTCTTCAAGTGTTTAATCATTTAGAGAAGAAAAAATTTCATGATCATCGTTTAAAGCGAAAAACAATGGATAAAGATTGTACAAATAATAGTGGAGTAGAGATAACCGAAACCGCGTCCTCGTCGAAGAGCAATAAAATTAAAGAAACGAACGATGACATGGTAACAGATATTACCACATTAGACATTAAATCTCGACTTAGTTTGGAGACAACAGAAAATGTTTCTACCACAGAGGAACCACAAACCAATGGATTGCATCAAATCAACGGAGTCTGTGATTCTCCACAAAAATGTGATTCCACCAATCCAAATGAATCTCCAACCTTGGAACCTAGTCATTTGAATCAATGTGGTAAATTATTTATAACTATCTATTCTCGTTTTCTTGTCAACATTTCCTTCTTTCGATTCATCAAGTTTCTGGTTTCTGTTTTGTTTCAATGTTTTATGGATTTTTTATTTCATCAAATGAAAATCTCAATTTTATTTACTAGGCTAGGAATGACATTCAAAGTGCATTCATGCATCTGTGAATCTATCATTCAAATTGATGTACATGAGTAATTAATTTGAATTCAATTTTCAGATCTAATTGTTGAATTAATATTTCAACGTTGCACATCAATTTATGCTCCTCATTTCCTTTGTTCGAAAAAATTTTTCAAACAAATTTTCTTAATTTTCAATGTCCTCCTACAAAATTGAATGGAACACCTACATTTTTCATGGTATGCCCCGCTTAACATTTTGCATTGGAAACTATTAGAAAAACAAATAGTTTTTAATCAGTCTTTTAAATCTACAATGCACTATTTCCTTATTCTAATCGAAAGAACCATATTGTTTTAAAAGTTTGTAATAAGGAACTATCGAGAACTATTGCTTCCGAACAATGATATCATTTGAAATCACACAAACTATTGTAAACTACAGTTTTGATAATGAATTCATGTCTTGTCGCGAATCATCATTTTTTCTATGAAAAATGTTAATCGGAGCTAATTTTCGAGATTCAATCTGATGAAATTTAAGCAGTGCGATTTAATATTCTAATCTGTATGTCAGTTGAATTAGTTTTTCCTCGAGTATTCACAAATAAATCATTTGTACAGTTTTCCTTTGATACAATTCACCAATTTCTTTTACTTGAAAAACATTTCCTCTTGATAAATTGAAAAAATACATTCTTTGTCCTCATTCGGATCATTTAATTACGGAATCTTTATCGGAGTTGTACTAAATTTGAAAAGCATTATTCAAAAATTCCGAAATTATACCTGTAGTGTCCACATTTTTCTGTGTAGCGATTTTAAATATAATCGTAATTTACTATAGAAATTTGTATGTAAATAATAAAGCTATGTACTCCGTGCAGTCATGGAACAAAGTCCAGTAACATATTTGCCAAAGTTTATTTCAAGTTTTTTCCAAAGTAAATCACAGATAAAATTGACATTCGAACCATGGATCTATTCGGGATATGACCAATTGAGAGACTTGAGGGGATACGAGCGTTGTTATCAGAGCACGTTGGTTAGAAAAGAACACACCTGTACAATAGAAAGAGAGAGATTCGAACAGACGCTGGTATCCCCGATTCTAATTTTTCTAAATAATTTCCATAATTCAATGAATCTTTTCAGAAGGGACAGACACGCAGGCTGCAGCGAGTAAAGAAGATATTGTTATTGATTATGTCAGTTATACGAGTGAACTTCAAATGCCTGATATTATGAAAATAATACAAAAGGATCTAAGCGAACCATATTCGATTTACACTTACAGATATTTTATTCACAATTGGCCCAAATTGTGCTTCCTGGTAAGTGACGGTGTACTGAAATCATTTGAAAGTTTTCGAAAATGACAATCCTTTCTTGATTGATAAATGACTAATTCCAAGTTATCATAAAGTTCTGAAAATAATAAAAAAGGCAAGATTATTCTCAGTACGAGGGAAAAATTTGAAAGACGTTTTTTACGTTGCAGTTGAATGCACAAAAAAATAATCTGTGTTGGGAATAATTTTACACCTATCAAAATTGATTGATAAAGTTTCATGAAATTAAATTAATATGAACATTTTGATGTTTGTTTACAAAGGCGATGCACGGCAACGAGTGCGTGGGTGCTATTGTTTGCAAACTCGATATACACAGAAAGGTGATAAAACGTGGATACATCGCAATGTTGGCGGTCGACGTGAAGTATCGCAAACGTAAAATCGGATCAAATTTGGTGAAACGGGCGATACGAGTGATGATAGAGGACGACGCGGACGAGGTGGTATTGGAAACGGAAATTACGAATCGATCCGCTCTACGTTTATATGAGAATCTCGGTTTTGTACGAGATAAACGATTGTTTCGTTATTATTTAAATGGCGTTGATGCCCTGCGACTGAAATTATGGCTTAGATGAAATTCGACTTCGTGTTTATGCCAATAGGAACTTAAATAATTCTTGAAATGAAACATGCCGAGAGAAGAGGGCAAAAATGAATGAATATCTGTGTTCTCCGTCTTGGACGAATAATAACGTTCTTATTCAGTACGAATACCAAAAACAGTTATTGGGCTTTCTTTTCGGTTTTCCTTTGGTATTTTCTTTCTCTTTGTTTTCTTTTCTCGCCCACGCACAAATTATAAATTTGTGAACAAAGGAGATGCTTGTGTACATATTATAATCGTGTTTATTTTGAGAATGAATTATGTAGTTTGAAAACAACATTGACAAAACGGGATATCGCTTGAATTAAAATTGTGGTTTAAGAATTTGTATTGGAAAGACGATTAATGAAATAACTTTCGTTCATGTTGGAATGCAAGCCTGAATGTCAAAATTGAACAAACAAGTTTAACAAATAAATCTCATATTCTTCTTTCCTCCATTTGTTTACGTTCGTTGGTCCGTTTTCTTCTTTCTTTTTTTTTTCTTTCCTTACATTCGAATAATGTCAGATCATTGCAACACTTTTTAACAAAGGAAATGGCTCATGCGCCTCGTCTCGATATATAACTCAACTAAATTCTTGCAAATATTATCATTTATTTGCATACCGTCAACAAAAATGCATTGTCAAAAATATGGATCGTAATTTTATTGGTTCACAAATGAACTTTTGTTTGGAATTTCATTGTTCCAGCATAAAAATAATTGAAATGGTTTGGGTGGGGAAAATTCATGTGATGGAACTTCTCGAGTAATGGATAAACTTCCTGATATTTATATATTACTTATAACGAAACAATCATATAAGGTGATTCATTATTATTTATGAAAAAAGGAGGAGAATATGTCTGCCACATGATAAAAGCTGAGCCATATACATTATGATTGTCTAAAAATTATTATAATCTATCTTTGTATAAAATAATGCAAAGCACAGATCATGTAACTATCAAAAAAAATGTAAAAAATGTTAATAAAAATACGTAAATGTTTTTAGATCATTTTTTTTCATTTACGACAGTCTATGTGTATGGAAGTTAATAATTCATATACATAATAATTGACTTGATAGAACAATTTTTCTGATTTTTATTTCATTTGAGCTCATGATGAATAAAATATATTTATAAATAATTCTTTTATAACTTTTAAGCTGTCACGGTGAGCTCGCTTGTTTTTCTCATCAAGCTCTACACATTTAACTCAATATTATATTGAGGGAATGAGCATTCTGTGCTTTTTCTATAGTATCGAACGGTCAGAGAGAGAGAGAGAGAGAGAGGTCAGTATTTTGGGAGATGGTATCTTTTTTTTTTTTCTAATAAATTCATTTCAGAGAGAGAGGAAGGAAAATATTTGGTCTTATTCTTTCTTGCTCATTTTTGGTAAAAGAAAATCTCTGAATGTCTCTATATTTTGGGACACTTTCCAAAGAGATTCAGAGGAATTTCAGAGTAATTCAAAGGAAGTTAGAGGCATATCAGATAGTGATAAATCCTGAATCTCTCCAACTTTCTTTGAATCTCTTTGGATTTTTCTGTTGGAGATTTAGAAATTTTCCGGAATCTTTCTGAATTCTTCAGGATTTTATTCATTTTGATGACACAGCTTATTCTGATTTGTGTGAATCTCTCTGAACCCACACAGCACCACCAGGAATTCATGAAGAATTCTTATTGAATTGATTGTGTTCTTTATGAATTCTTCGAGAATTCTTCTGGGACTGTGGTGCTGTGTGAGAATCAGTGATGCCAGTATTCCCTAGAAAAATCTTCAGATTTCTTTCCAAATTGAACATATGATTGGCCGGTTGTACAAGAAATAACCAATCATCAGATGCTGAAGATTTTTCTAGGGAATACTGGCAACGCTGGTTGTGACTCACTTGATTTTCATGTGATCCACTCGATTTCCATGCAGTGACCCATGCGATAACCCATGCAACCCATTTGATTCCCATGCGAAGACCCGTGCGATCCACTTAATCCCTATGTGAAGACCCATGTGACCTACCCGATTCGAACTAACTGGGAATTCACAGTAGGGTTGTTTCTTCAACACAGAAGGAGAGTGACGCCAGAAATTTGGAGATCCAACAGCCTACATCTTATCGATACTTCTATTGATCGGAATGACCAATGTATTCCGGCCTCAGCGCTCTTGTTCCTTTGCAACCCTATCCGACTCTCTAACTAAACTATAGTAAATGAGGTATTTTTACTATCACCAAAAACATTGAACCAGTAGATAGCGCTGGCTGTACTGGTGGGATGTTCCTCCTAATTTGATTGGATGGCTGAGCGATAGGTATATTTTATGCAGCCCATCAGAACACTTAGCGCTGCGCTGTGGATTAGTTCAAATGGCGACATTAAGGAACCTCAGAAGTGGGGGAGCCGGATAGGACTGTTCCTTTGTTCCTGGCAACACAGCCCAGGGGAATGCAACTTCATAGGATGACCTCAAACTGCATTCCGATTACGGTCATATTTATTAACATGGTGGCATGTCGATCAGGAGCTAGAACTCTATACGAATTCTTATAGTCCCAATAGTGTTCATTATAAACATGATAATTGGTAGACTCCAATATACCCGAAAGACAATTGGCCCGACGCATGATAGACCCGAAGACGAGGGTCCCGAAGCATATACTAGGTTCGTTCGTTCTACGTGCCCTGAGTTGCTCCAACTTGTACCAAACTAATCATTTCGTTGCTTGAACTGGAAGTAACGAATCCAAAATACTTGGAGCGAGTTGGGGTAACTTGGGACATCGGTAAACGAACACTCTACGATTCGGCCAAAAGACCCCCCACCAAAACGCCCCCATCCTTCAGCTCCATGTGACACCGGCCTCACGCTGCTCTCCAATGGAATGGAAAAGCGCACAACACGGATCGCATGGGATTCGGTGATTCCTCGGTTTTTTCAAATAAAACCAGGAATCAGCCAATCTTGGTCGTTCTACATTGCGCTTTTCCGTTCTACGGGAGAGAGACCTGAGTTGCACGAGAAGAGAGGGGATGAAATTGCATCCACTTCTTACATCGTGTCTACATGTAATCTCAACCGTATATATAGATGTAACCAAAAAATTATCAAGTTTTCGATGTATTACCATGCATTGCTCGGTAAATGGCAGTTAACGTCATTTGTGAATTCTACTTCCGCTACCAAATGATTTGAAAATTTCGTTCACCAAATCATTTCAACATCACATGCATGTGAAAAAAAAATTTATCGTGACAATTTTAAACCGCATCCAATAAGATACTACTTGGTCTTCAAATTTTCTCTTTCCGGGAGTTCGCACTTCTCGTTAAACATCTCAATCTAAACGTTCGATTGAAGTAAACAAAGAACTCGCTCATGCCAGTTTTTGGATAATAATCATGATTTCAATATTATGTAATTTATGAGTAAAGAAATGCTTATGGTGAAGAAAAAGTCGATGGGATTCTCACTAGAGTTTGTGAATTACGGATGGTTAACTTCGAAAAAAAATGCCCGATTCTTCATCTGCGTCGGCGGTTTCGTCTTTTGTGAGGTGAGCTGTGAGAATTTATTCAACAAATGCCATATCCATGATCCTCTTTTAGTTATCTAATTTTAAATAATCGTCGCTTTGTACGTCAAAACATCTTAACCTTCAAATCGTTCGATACCTGGTCTATTTTACTGATAACACATGTATTCCAAACGTACACAATTTCATGGACTTACAGCAACATATTACCAAATCATTTTCAAACGAGGACGTCAAATACAAAGATATTTTTTAATCCTCAAATAATAAAGCAGCGTAATAAACACGAGTTCATTTTTATGTAATCGGTTCGGTTGGAAGGAAGGGAAAAAAAAAATTAACAAGTCAATAGGTCATTTGATTGAACATAATGATGTCTGGTTTAATATCTAAACAATGTGGTGCGCATCAATCTTTCAAACTACTCTACTTTTATTGCGTGTATCGCGTGTTGCTAAATAACCTCTATTTTTAGATTTCTTTGACAAATCCTTTGGAAGAACGTGAAAGCGTAATTATTTATTTTTATATCGATCATTCATCAATGAGAGATGAATCAACCAGAGATGCATCTATATGAATTTTCTGTCACAAGGAATGATAGAGTAACCGTTGTTTATGCGTTTTTATATCACTTTTGAAATCTTTTCATTGACGATCCATCGATCGATTTACATACAATCTTCTCTTTCTATACTTTTTTTTCGATTTGCTATGTCGAGAATCGTTTAATTGTCTCATTGTTTTTTAATGCATCCAATGCATGTCCACGCGTGTATAGATCACTTTCCAAATGAAATGTTCTATTATTTAAAGTCATTTCTAACTTTCGAATATCAATTCATTTAGATGGTTGTAAATAGTGTTAGAAATCACACGATTCAACTTGTGTATTCTCATTTATAACGAATGGTTCATAAAACTTGTAAAAACAGCAAAATTATATGAATGAAATTCTCATTATAATTGTTGATGAATTTTTTTAGAAACATTGCGTAATTCGAAGAATAGCTACGATGCGTGAGATTACCATTTATATTGAATAACAAATTATTCTTTTCATTTACATTTACGATTTAAATAAATTGTCAATTGAACTCTCTGTATATTGTATTATATTTATGTTCGAATAGATTGTACTTTGTTAATAACACGCTAAACGACACTTTATTTTTAAATTCTAATAATATGTTGCTACAATTTTGCATTACATCGTAACTTTTGTTATGCGATTAATAATTGATTGAAACGCAAGTCTTTCATTTCATTAATAAAATTGTTTCTCCCAAGCTTTCCCTTAGTTTGTGTTTCTTTATTTGCGATATATTACTTAATTTTATTCCTTTGTACTCGTCAAAGTATCTCAATCACACGACACTAGCCAAATCTGCTGTGTAGTGTTGATAAAGAATGATTGAATAAAATCAGAGTATCGCTATGTATAATTCTACAGTACGCAACTGTCAATGTAATGGAATTATAACGCAAGAAGACATTTTAAATAGATTCCAAGAATACTAAAATACAAAATGTATCTATACATCATAAATATAGATATAATGCAAATATAAGTTCGTCATAAATTCAGGTATAGCCTGTATTATTTAACATTTATAATTTCAAATCAACTCAAAAGAAAAAGTTTACCAAGTTTTGGCATTGGTATATTTTTTCATTCAATTGATAATATCAGAATATCGAATAAAAAACAATCATTATTCTATTTGCAGGGTCATCAGTAGCGTAGTGACTCTCGTAAAATGCATCGCTCGAACAGGATTTGTTATTTTAAACAACGTGTATTGCATACCAACGTATTTGGTATGGATGACATTATTATTCCCCGTCAAAGTTTACCAACCTCAAGTTTATTGGAGAATCGAAGGATTGTTCTTTCACTGGTTGCTAGCTATGGTTTCTATGTGGTCTTGGTCCGCTGGTTACGATAGTAAGTACAAATTTATATTCTATTTTGTACCGTAAAGCAATATCATCGCTAGAACTCACAACTTGAATCTTTCAATTGTTTTGCACAATCAAAAGCACTTATATCTCCTTCATGTTGTAAATCCAGAATTAATTTTCACTCTTCCAATCGATCATTATTTTCATGTCATTTTCAAATCCAATCGTATTGAAAAATTTAGATAACTTTGACGTTGCGTTGAGTTGTTATCGTTTTTTCATTTTGCTGTGCCAGCTAGAGCTTTGCATAATACCTGCTTTATGTTAAATACTTCTTTAGTTGATAGATATATGGAGATTAGGTCTCCAATCTATTGCCTATGTAAATTGTTTAAAAGGAATATATTATGGTTTGATGCATTCAACATTAGTATTGGTGCATTGAAGCAAATGTTTCATGATAACCTTGTTGATAAGAATGCTTCATTGCTCATTATACTTTATTGTTGGTGAAATAAATAAATAAATAAATAAATTACTCGTACTCAAAAGATCAACTTCTTTCAATTTTCATAACTTCAAATTATGTTTCTCATTGTCATTGAATTACAAATCTTTTTGTGTTTCTAGTCGTCGAGCAAGGGGATGATATAAAAAGTCTGGTCAACGAGAGGACCCTAGTTCTAGCGAATCATCAAAGTACCGGCGATGTTCCTATGTTGATGGCAACATTTAACTCGAAACCAAATGTACTACCTAATCTAATGTGGATAATGGATAGCATATTCAAGTATACTAATTTCGGTATAGTTTCTGTTCTACATCACGATTTTTTCATCATGTCGGTGAGTTGAAACTTGTGTTATCTTTGAAAATACAACAACGATTGTCGTTGATATATTTTTTGAATAATATTTCATACAATATTTACAGGGCCGAAAAAGAAGGGAGGAAAGTTTAAAGCAGTTAGAAAAACATCTTAAAGAGTCTTACATTCCTCTCAACAGAAAGTGGATGGTTCTCTTTCCGGAAGGAGGGTTTTTATGCAAAAGACGAGAAACGTCACAGAAATATGCTAAGAAGAATAATTTACCTATTCTTGAAAATGTGACTCTACCGAGAGTAGGAGCAATGCAAACTATATTCAACACGGTAGGACCAAGTCAGGACAGCGAAGATACTTTTGATCGGCAATTGAACAATAGATCGAGTAATTATTTTCTTTATTCTTTGATACATTTTCTATTCTTTTGGAATTTAGATTCCAAATTTTCTAGATGGTAAAAGGTATTTTTTTTTTACGTTCATTCTGATTCTTTTTATATGAAATTGAAAGTTGAATGCCTTGGAATGAATCTTAGCGATTGAAAATTTTATGTAATATTCATTCGATGCTTATGATGATTGTTATTAATTTTAGTTCTGAGAAAATGAAATTCATGAGGTTATATAAATAACGTTTAAAGATATAATCATTCCGTAGGTATGACTGTCGCAAAACCGGAGATCAGATGGATCTTGGACATAACAATAGCATATCCTCAGGGTAAACCAATTGACTTGTTTACCATTATAACCGGTGCAAGGCCACCGTGTGAAACAGTATTGTTTTATCGGATTTTCCCGAGTGTAGTGGTGAGTCACAAACAAATTTATTTCATAAATTTAATTGAATAATTCTAGAACGTTAGGATCATCACAAAAATAATAATCCTCAGATTTCAAATGAATTTGCGTATTTTTACTCGAAAAATTGAGAATCATGATTCAAATACAGAGATTTTTTCAATCCTATCAAATTTCTTATTTTGAATTTTTTTTCGAAATATCTAAACGTTTTAAAAACGTTCTGAAGCGCGTTGCAATGACATTACGAGGACTATTTAGTTTCATCTTGTGCAGAATTGAATACTATTTTATGGTTTTCGATACAAGTTCTTGTCGTGGTAATCCATTGACTACGCAGAAGCATTGATAATAAAAAGTGATGATCATCTTATAAACATTGCCTGTTGGATTAGCTAAAAGGTAATTGCAAGACTTACACAATTTACGATTAATAATCGTATCTTAGCGATTCATTAAGGGAAAAATGACAGACAAACAAGATTAATCATAAGTTTAATCTCTGAAACATATTTTTCGCAACGTCGATAAAGATTATATACATATATATATATATATTGAAACTAAATGACGCATCAAAACAACGAAGGATCAGTACCGATGAAAAAAATAAGAGAATGAAGTATCTTTCGGTGATACGCTTGATAATACATATATGAGGAAACATTTGATGATGATACAAAAGTTAGTGCTCAAAATTGATTAGTTGAAGTACGAGCAATGAAATTTCCAATGAGTTGAAAAGTTTTGTGTATAATCTGCGTGGCAGAAAATCTTAGGTTTGAATATATATATATATATATTTTAAATGACAAATCTTTCATGCATTCTCATACAAATTTCTTATTTGTTCAATTGAATCGGATTCCAGGTCATACAAATCTTTTGAAAAATGAAAGAAATTCAAGTGTTTGTGAATTTTCTACCGCTTTTGAGTAGAGAGGATTCAAAATTCCAACAAGCGATGTATTCTGATTTGTTCGTTACTAATAAAAAAAATAACACGTGCACCTTGTTCCGAAGGGAGAGAGCTGAGAAGCAAAATAATAAGGTTGCATAATGCCATTGTTATTAAAATTTTGCTCACGTATAGAAACACTTAATACAGTCTTATGAGTTTTTTTTTCTCACATGAGCAGTCACTTGTACACGGCGAAGAAATTTTGTGTCGAATTTCACTTCCTTCAACTTTTTTACTCAAACTCATTGGTCATTACATTATAAAACTTCTATGATAAAAAAAAACAAAACAAGATTATTATGAAATTTTGTATTCCTCAGTAATTTGTATAATAACAAAACCACGCGTCCAACTCGTAAAATCATCATTCCAGGTGAAAATAAAAGTAGAAATATAAATGTTTTACATACACGAGATTTGAATATTTTGATATATGAACTTCCAGTACGTGCGTGTATGTAATTAATTTGTATTTCAATCGTAACCTTATCTCTTCGGTATTATATAATGACATTTTTTTTTCTTCTTTATTTCGAATTGCTGAATGAGTTGCGATATCGAGTCAATGATCCAGTTACGAGGAGATTAGCAAGTCTGTAGGCTTATTATTATTTAGGAATGATAAAAAAGAAGACCGCGTGGATATTTTCTGAATTCGAAAGTAGATTCTTCTTGAATAATATCAACGGTCATTCATCGTCTTGCATTGCGAGTATTTTCAATAGGTTGAAAGAAGAACGAGTATCATAAACATGTAAAAATGGTCTTAAGGATATACTAGCGCCATGGATGGAGAGCGATATTTTGATTTCGTCGAAACTATTTTCAATAGTTTGAAATATTCAGCAGCGCTATTATCTCCTTAAAAGGAGCCTTCTACGTCGGAGTGTCGAAAATAAACACTTTTTGATGAATTTTGTTATAAATGAACTCTATGTAATGGTTATTTTGCAGTGTTAAAATTGATTTTTTTCAAGTGATGACATTCATGTGAACGGAAGTTATATGCTCAAATACGGGAGTGCTTCGGAAAATTGCTCTTCTGTGGCGTTCGAATAGAAAAAAGACAAAAACAAAACAAAAAGTTGTGTGCACTTTACGAGTATAACGTTCTTGCAACGTGATTCAAATCGACGAGACACTTCTCTTTGTACACATAGATTCTTTATGAAATTTGAAATGGATTTTGCCTTTGGCAAATTTTGTATATTTTTGGGCGCAAATTATGAATTCACTGCCAAACATTGCACTGAGAGAAAAAATTTTCGGAAGCGATAAAATATTTAGTTGAATAGTCGCCATGAAATACTTAATTGATTTGAATAAACTTATTCGATCAAACAAATATTTAACATGGTATGAAATATTTCATCAATGGAAACAGTTATTGAATTGAGTCAATGAAAGTTTATTCAAATCAATTGAGTATTTTATGTCGACAGTGGCGCATTCTTGTATCGTTTTGAAGATAATTAACCCCTCGTTATAATGCGACAGTTTTTGTCTGCAAATACAGACACAAAAAATACAAATACAATTTATGCAAAAAAATATATCATAAGAAGTGATTTTGAAATCATTTTTGTCACGTAAAAGTCATGCAACAATCATTCTCTTCTCGGTGTAGGAAATTTCTGCCTGATTGTGACTGGTTTTTGCCAGAGAAATGTGCTAAGAAAGACTGGTAGATTTCTCATTCTCTCTTGCCTGGCGTTTCAAATTTAGAAAATCCTGTTGAAAACTGAATACAATTTCATAACTGACTGCTTAATATATCTGTGAATTAACAATCTAATGAAGGGAGTGCTCTGGTTAATTTTTCTCCTAGAAAAACTACAAGATCGTTAAAATTATTCTTCAAAAATCATATTCAATTACTCGCATTACGCTTCAAGGGGATACTAGCATCGGTAACTCTCATTATTAGTTAGAAAAAGACAAAATCATTACATAGAAAGGGAGGTCTGATACCGACGCTAGTATCCCATTGAATCGAAAGATTCAAAATCAGTCGAACAATCCAGCTCTGATTGATTTGTTGCTAAAAAAAACGTGTTTGTAGTTAATTGCAACAAAATTTCGTCACCAGTTAACCCATTACCGCCTGAACGGACACTTTTGGACACCAAATTTCAGAGATTCATTGTATAATGAATTTGGTCGAAGAAAAATTTTTGAGCCACTGTATCCTATGTTTCGAAGGTCGCTAAAATGAGTTTTTTCGTGTGAAAATTGCAAATTAAAAAAAAAAGCACTGTTTATTTGAAAAAAAAAAATTTTTCAAGATCATGTTTTCGTTTGCTTTTGCATTTTTCTACATACTTAATACCGATGAATATCGCGTCCATGGACCGACAACTGAAAGTTATCGGCTTAAGATTAATAAAAAAAAAAATGTTTATCCATACAAAAAGGCGTCCGAAACAATAAATTTCACTTTCAATCTTCAGCAATTTTTTTCTCGATTTCTAAGGACTTTAAGACAAATTTCCTGAGAACAAAAACGTCTTAAAATTGATCAAAGAATACCCTCAAATTTTTTCAGATTTTTTAAACAATTTTTCAAAAATGCCAATTTTTCCATTTTCCGGAAAATCAAAAATATTTTTCCACGGTTTTGAAAAAATTTGAGGGTATTCTTTGACCAATTTTAAGGCGTTTTTGTTCTTAGGAAATTTTTTCTAAAGTCCTTAGGAATTGAGAAAAAAATGGCTGAAGATTAAGAGTAAAATTTATCGTTTCGGACGCCTTTTTGTATGGATAAACATTTTTTTTTATTAATCTTAAGGCAATAACTTTCAGTTGAGGTTCCATGGACGCGATATTTATCGGTGTTAAGTATGTAGAAAAATGCAAAAGCAAACAAAAATATGATCTTGAAAAAATTTTTTTTTTAAAAAACAGTGCTTTTTTTTTTTAATTTGCAATTTTCACACGAGAAAACTCATTTTAGGGACTTCTGAACATCACCATTCGAAAGAGAGACCTTCAAAACATAGGATACAGTGGCTCAAGAATTTTTTTTTCGACCAAGTTCATTGTACAATGAATCTCTGAAATTTGGTGTCCAAAAGTGTCCGTTCAGGCGCTAATGGGTTAACGAGAAACCTCTACTCACTTTTTTCCATATTAAGACAAATATAATCCGTATTCAAGTATTTTGAACTCAAAGTTGAATTTTCTGATCGATTCTACATGCTTTAATTAAAAAATTGATTCATCTAATTGAATATCGATGGGTTGAAAAGATAGAGAAAATCTATACGAGCAGTTTTCAAGAACAAAAATCGATTAAAGAACACCTTGAAATACTGACAAAAAATATTTGTGAACAGCGGATTCCAAGCAAATCTAGAAGCACAGTTGGATTGGTTTGAGAGGATACCAAAGTTACCATCGGAGCACGTTTAAAGCATTCCTGAAAATTTCAAATTTTTTTATAAATTTAGTTTCGAGTATTTTGATGCAAGAAAACGGGCTCCGATGGTAACTTTGGTATCCTCTTAAGGCGATTCACCACAAGCCAAGTTACTAGATCTCTCCCCCCCCCCCCCGTTTTCTCAGTAATCAATGAATAGAATCAATTTTAATGAGCAGGTGCATCTTCTATTGCAGGCTATTGGAAAAAATGCAGCTACTCATTATTTTTCATTTTATGTGTTCGTTTCTGAGAAAACTGGAGGGAGAAATTTGGAATCTAGTACCTTTTGCAGGGAGTAATGAATCCCCTCAAATACAAATAAAAGAGTCGCGCGATTTTATGGCCATTTCCTGATGAAACTTACAAAAAGTAAATATTGATCCCGTTCATGTGCTTATAATAATCAATATTATATCAGATAGCTGTCCCTATTTTCACCATATTTTTGAATGAGGGCTATTAGAAATCTAATAAATTCTATGATACATTTCTCTCCGTGTAGGTTTGAGTGAATTTTTTTTATGCGTTCAGTTTCGAATATTTTGGTCGGACAAAAATGCCACTAGATGGAGCCACCTATGCTGTTGTATCCTCTTAACGGGATACCCGCGCACCATCCGAGTAAAGAGTTTGTCTGCAAGATTTCTCCGAACTGAATCCATGGAACAGTTTGAAATTTTGAGGGAATATTCTTTGATACTTTAGTCATCGCGGTACAGAGTCAGAATTTCAAATTTCGGAGAGGAATTCTCTTTTACCGACTGAGAAAAAAAAAACGTTTTTCGAAATTTGAAATTCGGACCCTGTACCGCGATTACTAAAGTATCAAAGAATATTCCCTCAAAATTTCAAACTGTTTCATGAATTCAGTTCGGAGTATTCTTGCCGAGAAAATGTTTACTAAGTCGGTACGCTTGTATGGCGGGTTGCATCAGCCGGGATCGCTGGTAGCCCCTTAAGGGGATACGAACTTACGGACCCAGCAAGGTTTTTCTTGACCAAATTACTCGAAACTGAATTTACGGAATAATCTGAAATTCTTACTGATGATTCTTCAAGACTTTATCTTGGTCGCTAGAGAGCCCGAATTCTGTAATTCGAAAAAAAAAAGGTATTTCCAAAATTCAAAATTCGGGTTGTTTAGCGCCCCAGATAAAGTCTCAAAGAATCATCCCTGAGAATTTCAGATTATTTCATGAATTCAATTTCGAGTAATTTGGCCAAAAGAAACCGTGCTTCGATGGTAAGCTCGTATCCACTTGAGAGGATACTAGCGGCGTGGCAGCAGCCAAAATGTTTCTTCCAAATTATTTGAAAGTGGTGTAATAAAACCAACCAATTTTCATTTACCTACCTGGTATATGTGTCAAGATAGGTCTCTAAATGAAAATTATTAAATTTTATTGTGAAACTTTCAAATAATTTGAAAGAAACATTTTGGCTACTGCCACGCCGCTAGTATCCTCTTAAGGGGATGATACGAGCCGCTGAGCTCTTACCAATTTTTCCGAAACAAACTACGTCAAAATACGTACATCGATTCAAAATCTATTTCTGTACAGCATTCCTTGAAACGCTAAAGAAGTGCTGTTTTTAAAAGTTTGTCTCGAAAAAATTGTATTGCTTGTATCACGTTGAGGTTCAGATACAAATTTTTCAAATAATAAATCTATTCTAAATTTCATAAAGAATTCATGTGTACAATAATGTATCGATGTTTTCAATCCCTCGCATAAACCTAAAAAAAAAACAAATTTCCAAAATTTGTAAGGTGACAGGCCCCATTAATGAACACCTTAACCCCCATTAGCGAACAATCGTTTATCTATTATATCTTTCCTATAGCATATTATTCTGAATTTATTTACATAACCGCGGTTGATTTAGTATCCAGTCAGTCATGCTTGGATGAAATTAAAGCACTAAATGAAAAGTACTATGAATCAAAAACCAAAACGTTCATTAAAGGGGTCGCGTTCATAAATGGGGTCATCTACCTTAAATCATGCCTCCACACAAACTTTACGATCTCTTTTGTTGTAGCAAACAAAAAATTCAATAAATCAATCCAACATTTTCCACTTAATTAATCCTGTCTGCTGTATTGAGGAATATAGTTTTCTATACAGTAATTCAACCTTCTCCATTTTATCGGCATTTCCCTTTAGGTGCTTATATTCAACAAAGTTTGATACGAGATGACGGGAAATTTCACTTTTCACTATGGAATTGTCAAACAATAAAAAAAACGTTGATTGAGAGCGCTTAAACATTTACACTTGAATCTACAGTCATCACTTGAAACTTCAAGAACGTATTATTCTAGCGACACAATGCTATTGATTCAAAGAAAAAGAAGAGAGGATTAATTTTGCGACATAACGTAGAAGCCCTCCTCAACCTAAAACTATTGATAATTTGTCTTCATTAGAAAATCCAATTATTTTACATTCATCAATGATATTAACGCTAAAAAAAAATGTTCCCTAGGTTCCCAAAGAACCGGAATTGTTATCCAAGTGGCTTTGCGATAGATGGGTGGAAAAAGAAGTGTTATTGGAAAATTATTATAAAAATGGAACATTTCTTGGAACCACGCCAAACGGAACATCAACAGTCAGTGAAGGCTCCAAAATATTTCAGGACCCTTTACGATTCCTAGTCCTTCATTTATTCTTCATAACATCTAGCTATATTCATTACAACATGTTTTCTTATGTGTTATCTTTTTTTTTCTAGTAAAATGGTTTTTTGTATCTCACTTTCAACGCGTGATAAATTATGAACTTGAGATTAGAAGAAAAACAAAAAAGAAAACCAGAGAAACAAGTATTCCTGCCTTATTAAATAGTCTTGATTATTAAGAAAACAAGAAATATGATGAGAAAATCGAATTTATGGACACATCACCGGTGGTCCAAAAACTATTACGACGATTCGAATAATAATTTGAATTCAATCATTTTTGTGAAAAAAAAACATAAACAATTTCGTTGAACGAATAAATTCATACTCTAATCGTCAGCGATTGAAAAGGAAATGAAAAACATGTTGTACGCGATAATGCGTGGTCCACGATCTTTTCTTCAGATCTCTATCATTTTTCTTTTGTTTTTTTTTTTTCTTGCACGATTGATAAATTGCTCCACTCTGGTATCTCTCTCCAACTTTCTTTCTCTGAGCGTAGGAGGAAGAAGTAGAAGAGAGAAATCGAAAGGGGAGAATTTATCGAGAAAAAACCCGTAAAATCTTGTTAACTATACTGTATCTTATATATTTTTTGTCGATCCAGTGTCTAAGGTACAAACAATTCTATTTTCTTCTTGAGACCTCTGATATCGTGAATGTTGATGTGATGCGTTATATATTTATTTAAAAATACTCTTAATATCAGGAAAATAAAGTCATAGAACTATATCAAAAATAAAATACAAGAGAGCTTTGAATTTAGTACATTTTGTATTCAAATCAAATATATAATATTCCTCTTAATTCAAGACTGCTCACAAATGGGAATTCTATTTTTCATTTCGTATAAGATACTTTCAAAAGTTATTGTTCTATCTAAGGTGATTTATTAAACTCACGCTGTTTTTATCGTTGCAAAAAATAATAATATACGATTCATCGAGACGAGACGGTAGGTGTAAATACTTTTGAACCATCGATCGTTATGCAACGGAATTCTGTTTGAAAAAAACAAAAAAAATTTTTCTTATCTTGCGATATATAAAATTCTGTAAATATTGCGAATTTTTTCCAATTTGCGATGTCCGAGCCATAGTGTGTCGAAATGAAATTCAATACGTTCTATACCTTTTTGTACAATTAATGATTGTTATGATTCTTTAATTTACAAGTGTCATAATATAGATACAAATTTATAATATATATATACATATATATATATATATATATATATATATATTCCGTTCGTCGTTCAACGCTTGTGAATGAAATAGAAGATTTCATTGTAATATATTATACCGAGAAAATTTTATTTTCGATAATAAATGAACAACCAAAATGTTCATCAAATGTAGCAAAGCAAAGATCATCGATAGCGCATCGTTTATTATTTCCGATTGCATATATCGGGAAATTTATGTGAAATGATTCAAGAGTTTGTAATTGAATGTATGAATGCATATGAGTGTGATCGCTGAAATTGAGGAAATTGAAAAGAAAGATGTATTATGCGAATCTCTAATTATTCAATTCAGGTCGCGAAGGCTCTTGTGTTTCGAGAGACAAGAAAAGTTTATTATACTTTACGTGATTGGGAACCAGAGGGTGATTCGAGACAATTCGTTACCTTTCGTTTCTTTTGGGAAGAATTTGAAATTTATATGGATGCAACAGAGCAGGTATGACTCACATTGTATAGTTAGAGTTTTCGCTTCATTGTAGTTTTTAATTAAATATGTAGATATATTTCGTTCGATTTCTTTAATTTTTATTATGTTCGTATAGCGATGTGCAGGGATTTGGTTTCTGAAACTTTCTGATCATGCACTCGAAAGATTGTTTTGATAATTCTTCGTGATATCGATTCATCCAAAATTTAGAAACCTCGAGAATTCCACTCTGAACAATTCAAAGGAGTTTTGTCAAAAATGCGGAAAAAAGGGAGAATACATTGTATTGATTTTAGAAGATCCGGTGTTTTCAAATTTTTATACATATCGGACCACGTTTTTTTGCACTAAAATACTCTCGGAACTGAATTCATCAAGAAATCTGAAATTTCCAGGGATGATTCTTTGAAATCTAAACTAGGTCTGTACAGAGTCCAAATTTTGAAATTTGGAAAAGAATCATCCCTGAAAATTTCAGATTCTTTTATGAATTCAGTTCCGAGTATTTTAGTGCAAGAAAACGTGCTCCGATGGTAACTCTAGTATCCTCTTAAGGGGGAACATCTCTCTGGACGACTGTTTTTTCAATAATTTCTTATGGAAAACTTAAAGCATTTATTGAAATTCGGAAAAGTACATGACATCATTGATATTATGAAGTATTGATACAATATTTTTGAAGTAAAAATAAAAACAAAATGACGGCTCTGCAGCCCTTCAAAGTTGACGCCTGGAGTTTGCGCCGTGCAACGCCCAGGTCCAGGAAATTATCTGTAATCAAAAGGGAAAATGTTTTCCATCGAAATATGTTGGTACGCTTTGCATGAACCTAAATTTAGTAAAAAAGAAATGAAAAATAAAAATTAGAGATAAAAAAACGAAAAATACAATTGTTTTTTATAAACGAATGATTAAAAACAATATTTATTGTAAAAATTATATTCAACTTTTAGGTTCATGCAAAGCATACTAACATATTTTGATGGAAAACATTTTCCCTTTTGATTACAGATAATTTTGCAGGGCTGCAGAGCCGCCATTTTGTTGTTTTTTTACTTCAAAAATATTGTATCAATACTTCATAATATCAATGACGTCATGTACTTTTCCGAATTTCAATAAATGCTTTCAGTTTTCCATAAAAAATTATTGAAAAAACAGTTGTCCAGGGGGATTTCTTCCCTCAAGGTGATACCAGCAACCCCGGAAGATGCAACCAGACCCATCATTCAGAAAAGGACACGCCCAAAACCATTCTGACAAATTACTCGAAAACAAAGGAATGAAATGGAAATATCACTCTGTACAGAGCGATATTTTCCTTTCATTGCTTCATTTTCTAATAATTTGTCAGAAAAGATTTGGCTCGGGTTGCATCGTCAGGGGCCGTTGGTATCCCCTCAACTCATTTGGATAACTTTTCGGTATCAACTTTCGAGAGGATACCAGCGTTACTATCCAATCTATACTCTACATATCTGTAAAAAAGAAAACCTTTTGAGTTGACATTTAGATGTTTCTGTGAATTGAATTTCGAGTACTATGATCAGAAGAAAACGTGTTTTTAACTTAGAAATGTTTTGCCAAATATTTCATTTGTCTTCCCTTTATCCTGCATTTTTTGCCAAGCACTTCGAGGGTACATTCGAGATTTACACAAATCAGAAAAAAGACTTGGTAAAATTTTTGATTCGATACAATCGAAGCCCTCTGGAACATCCTATATGGCGATTAATTAATTATTTTTATTGTTATAATTCATGCCGAGCATAATAATGAAATGAAAAGTTTCTTATCATAGATCAATACAATGATTTCTTACAAATGTTTCGTCAAAACAACTTGATTTACATTCACCAAAGGAGATGCGGTAATTAGAAGATAAGATATTATTGATCATTGATAAAAGATTAAAGGTTAAGACAATGTTATACACTAGAATGCAAGAATCTTTGACTATGGATCCAAAATACACCACACCACCCACCTTTGGCGAATGAAACAGTATTACAAATTTATACTAATTCTTTCGATTTTGAAGATTATATTTTGTCATTTGATCTGGAGGTGTGCGAATAGTTTGAAACGTATCGATTAGCTTTCGAATTGACAAAGACAGCAAATTGTGGTAGAAAATTTTATCGAATTCTTCTCAGTCGTCTCTTTGTCATTGTCAATTAGCAAGATTTACCGGATTGTCACAAAATTTCGCTAGGGTTCAATAACAGCGGCATTTTTATTCACTTACATTTGGAGTGATTCTCCCTGCGTTTGCATGTTCATAATCTCAACATTCATTCCAGTTGTTTTTTTAATCCAAATACTTTATGGCGCCCACTCTGTGGACAAAGCGAGCGTCATTAACATCGTCAGAGTGCGAGCGAAGTGAGCACTTCTAGCCATAAAGTCTGCACTATAAAAAATAATCGGAATTTTCCTGTATACGGTCACTGGTAAATTCCAATCATCGGAACGGAAATCAATTTCTCATCAATTCAATTGAAAATTCCAAATTTCATGGGATTTTTACTGTCATTTTACATAAATTCCTAACGCATATATATGTTAATTACTTCACATGGATTTATAAAAAATTTTCTCATAGCAATTTTTTACAGTGTGGAAAAATGCGAGTATCGTAAAAATCAGGGAAATGCTTTTTTATTATACATATTGAGAAAGATCTAAATTCGTCCTTGAGCAACAAAAAACGGAGTGATTCGAATCCGTGATGCCATGCATACAATTGAAGAAAATAATCACAATCCTGCTAGAAATGTCTCACAAATTCGGAAAAAATAGGGACAAAAATCGCCAACAATACAGAAAGAAACGACTAGTTTTTTTTTCGGTTTCTTATACGAAGCTTTCCGAATGTTTTCGACATTTTTAATAGGAAAGCAGAAATAAAAATTCATATTCGTTTCCTATATTCGTATATTCGTGGTGATTTTTTCGAGTCGAGTCGAGCGGAGTACTCGAAAAATATATGATGTGAACATAAATATGATCTATATGCAAATATGATCCATATGTGATTGTGGATCACGAACCCTTGTGTTTTCTCTACAAATATTCTACTCTTTACAAATAATGAATTATGATAATCCTAAAAACTTCGAGAAATTACTGGAAGACTTTCGAGTACTCGCACCCCTCTACGAACTATCCATATTCTAATGAAAGATACAAGCTCGAATACCTGAAATCAAACAATTGTCACATTGAAGAAAAAATTGGAAAATCTAAACCACCAGCTCTCTTAAGAATTCAATTCTGAGTGTTATGATTTGCACTGTAAAAAATTTTTATGTGAAGTAATTAACACATACATATAGGAAATTTCCCGTAAATTTTGGGAAGATCCTATAAATTTACAGTAAAAAATCCCATAAAAACAGTAATTTTAGTATATTTTTATGTGAAAATACAAGTATAGGAAATTTCCATGACACATGTATGGGAAAATTCCGAATATTCTTTAAAGTGTGGGTTTCAGTCCCGATTACTGTTTGATGGAAGATAGTACGTAAGCCCTCTGCCGACGTGTACGTTTGAGGCTTGTAAGATCGGGTTTATTGCGGAATTAATCGCGCGTTCGTTAGGTCCACCACCATAGTAAAAGGGCGCGTAGGCAAACTCGGGCACTTGGCCTTTGAATATGGTTGTTGACCATATCACCCTTTTGCGGTGTATTGTGTCGTTAGGCGGTCTAACCTCGAAAGTGTTGAGTACAGCTGAGTGCTGGAAGACACGCTATGCTAATGCAGCTCCAGCCCTGTGTGGTAGCAGGGCCAAGCGTATGCGTAAGATATGATTTTCGAGGTCGAATTAACCTGAGGATTGGTCTAACGTCGAGGATAATTGTCGTATATAATTGAGGGGTTGTCGTAGCTAATGGGATCCGTAGTAATGAGGATCTGCTCCGACACCCCGGTTGTCTTGATTGTCTGATCACCGATGCATATTTGTCGCTAACTGGATGCTGTGGCTTTACACAAGTTGACCGACCCCTCTTCCTGTGGTTCATCCACACTTAGAGAGTCGTCAGCTGAGGTGTTGGTCTCGTTGTCGTGGTCGTCATTTCCAAGGGGTGCATCCTGATCCCCGTTTTCTTCTAGCACCGGCTGGTCACCCTCGGGAGGCGTAAGGTCGTCACCATGCCCCGATGGGTGGTCACTGCTGTGAATTCCAGAATGCTCCCAGTGATAATGCCTACTGAATCTGACTTTGGCAATGGGAGCACACCATCCAAAGTATCGCTTGGTCCCCAGACTCAGATCCAGCCCGGTGGTTTGACCCACCGAACTCTTCTTTTCGTCTCCCGGGACCATACCCCTGGGAGTGGTTGAATTTAGGTTGAGCTGTGGCTCACAGACATTATCCACAGCCATCACCAAATCAACCTGGGTGCTTTTATCGGCAATAGTACTAGTCATGAGGTTACTTTTGTTTGAGACATATGTTCAAAGCTGCTTATGCTTCATCACAGCTCTGTGTTGACTTGAAACATTAGGTGTACTCAAAATTCTTCAGAGCAGTGACCTAATACCCAACTTCTGAGGTGCCACCAGGTGAGACGAGGCAGATTGCAAAATGGTGTTATACCTACTCACGGAAGGATTTTTCATCCACCCGCGTGTAGGGAAGAGAAGTCCGCCCTTCCCTTACTTAGTCCCGGTTACTGAAAATAAAAGTTTGACAATATGTTCCCTAACAGCAAAGTGCTGAGCAAATATGCGGCAAATTATTTAAAACACTCAGCAACAGTTTGAAGCAATTTGCAGGAACGTTGCTTCGCCAAATGCGCAACAATATGCTGTGAATCTGGAATTTTGGCTTAAGTTGTTGTCGTGTTGCTGGGAAGTTGCTCGGTTTCATGAAACTCTTAATCACATGCTTAGCAAATTCTCAGCAAGTTCGCACAAATTTAAGAAACAACGTTAAGAGCAATGGTTGCACGGCAACTTTTGTTGTATGGGTTACGTTTGTTCATAGGGATGAATTATTTAAAACTGTCTTCTTCAAATGTACCGCATGTATACATGAATCGTGTTCATAATCTGTTGGCGTTTCAATTCAAATCGATTCGTAGTTGAACAAACACAATTCGCACTTCTCCAATTTGATCTTACTATTTTTTTTTTGTCAAATTCAATAACAGTCGATGGACATCGGTCAAAGACTCGTACGCTGATGTATAAGAATGAAAAAAGCGAATGATTTTATGTATGATGTAAGTGAAGTACACAAATATATGTTTTATTTATTTATAGATTCGTTTATGCTGCATATTTGTAGAGCGAAACGCGTAGATCAAATTTTCAAAATTTGTATCAATACGTTGTGTATGTTGAAATAATCGATTGAAGTGAAATATTAGACATATCTTTCATAACATTCAATTTTATAAAAGGTCAGTATCGAGTGATATGATGATTGAATTATTAATTGTTGAATTCAATTATAGTCATTTCATTGACATGCTTTTATCCCGTAAAAGTTAATTTGTTCCTTGATACATCGTTAAAAGGGAATTATAACAAATTGATTTTGGTAAATTTATCCAAAAAAAAATTCAACAATATATTGTTGTACGGATAATACCTTATTCGAAGCAGAGATTGGCGATCTGGAGGGAAACATCGATTTTTGGAGATCGTAGAATTTGATTTTCCCGATATAGTGTGATAAAAAATTCGATTTTTATTTTGCATTGAAGAGAAGTAAAACAGAACTTCTAGCATGTTTCATTCTGTATTCAGATCAACTGAATTCTTCTTTGAAACGAAGAATATTACTTTCATTTACTCCAGAAACAATGTACATATGGCGATTAGTGAAATTAATAACAACCATTGCAGAATTTGCATAGGATTTTTTTCCGTGTTTCATTTAAACTCTTTTCCAATTAAAAAACAAATGATTATGCTACTTTTGTACAGTCAGTCCACGGCAATCATTTGAAGTTTTATCCAAACATGTTTTTGATGAACAGATGGAGATAATAACAGTTTGGCCAATTCATGAATCTTATTTTTCATGAAAAACTCATTCCCATTAAACTTTGTTACTCGTATTATCATTATTTATTAATAATTTTCATTCATTTGAATATTCATATAAGAGAGTGCAATCATTGAACAATTTTTAATAAATTTATTTGAATTATTACATTCCCTTAATAGAAATGATTTCAATTCTATTCCAATTCATACCAAATTGAATATTAAATTCATTTCCAGAACTATTATTCAAATTTAAAAAATTGTTCATCAAACAAACTAGATATCGAATGATTTCGATTATATGTGATTATATCAATTGTGAATTATTTTTAATTTCGAATCATTTTTCAACGCTAATGGATATTTATGATTAGCTCATTCTATTTCGATGAATTGAATTTTTCGATACAAGAGAAACATTGACTCGAAATCTTCGTATAAAGTTTTATTCTATTCCCATACGATACGATTTTGAATTCTTTCTTACTTTTTTATATTCATTTTGCCTGATATTGTATCTCAAAAATTGAAAACAAAATTATTCATTCAATTTTTAATATGATTTTGAAAACACTTTCCAGTATTCTTACTTTGTTACCGACTCAACTCATCCTTATTAATGAAATTGATCAACGATGTGTACAAATTTTAGATTATATATTGAAATTTAACAATTTATTAACTTGTACTTTCGAATTCGCTTCCAAATTTTCCCTCAATTCAATCAAAAATCTCATTTATAATCAATATTTTGATTTGAATTCAATTCTAGTAAAAAATTTTCAATCGTTTTCAAAAAATTTATTAAACAAACGACAATATTTATAATTATAAAATAAATTTGGCCTATCATTTTTCTAATAAATTGAAACATCGCAAAAATTTTTCATTGCAATGATATATGAAGTAATGAAAATAAAATGAATATAAAAGAAAAAGCACATTAAAATGAATAAAAATAAATTAAATATAATGGGAATAGAATTCAAATTCTTCCAATACCCATTGCTTCGATTATCAAATTGAATGATCCTTTCATCTCTTCTTTTACTTTCTCGCTTTTACTTCACTGTTTTATTCCCATTGTTTCACTTAGTCGTATTTTCATTTCATTTTCTGTATTGTAAAAGAATTTCACCTATGACAATCCAAATTGTTTCCCTGACAAATAAAAAGACATTTCTGACTTATGACTCAAATAAAAAATCGATCTCGTACAGAACGAAGCGTAATCGCCCATCTCTAGTTCGAAGGTTCGTCTCGTTCATTGGAAACGAAAAGAAAAAAAGCATTTTAGGTTCTACTACCCAAGAAAATAGAATTCAAAAACTTTAATTGTATAATGAGAACCCATCGAGGTTTTCGAAAAAGATATCAGAGTATTGAGTTTTTCCACCTGATTCCAGTGGGACAATCCAAATTTCTCGAAAACAGATCCAGAAGCGATCAAATTTTGGATAGAAAAATGAAAATTGTACTTTTATACCAATACAAAATCCATTTACATTCATTCTCATTTACTGCATTTAAATTTTATATTTGTGTCTTATTTTCTACCAAATTATGTAGGTAAAAGTCTTTCTTGATTGACAAAAAAAAACACACAAAAAAAAAAGAAAAAACTGAAAACAGACGTTTTTCAAAGTTACAATGGTGTTGAATGAGTTTGCATGCATTCAAATTAATCGTGTTTATCGATTTCAAATAATTTAAAATATTGACTTGTACGAAAATATGAAAACCAGTTCCAAAATATTCACAGCATTATTTCCATTCTTTTTTTTTTACTTACCGTGTATATAAATCAGAACAATTCCTTCTTTTTATAAACACTTTTCTTAGCGAATTCAATGGATCATATGTAAAAATATGGAATGGATAGAATAATTTGAACCCATTATTATCCAGAATAATAAAAAAAAAAACTAAAATCCCACCAACAATTAAAAAATTTTGTTTGCAATTATAAAATGAATTTTTAAACTCGATATTTCATTCCTCTTTGCACAAAATTTATATATTCTTCATGGAATTGCATAAAAATAATTAGGATATATAGAGAGTGTATGATGTTTTAATTAAAAGAAGAAGGAGGAAAAAGAAAACCTAGGGCGATAATGCTATGAGATATTTTCAAATAAATACATTCACAAACATCGTTCGTTAGAGAATAAAAATGAAGAAAAAAAAAGGAATATTTTTAAATATAAAAGTTAATCTTACGAACATAAATTTTTACCTATGATGAATGATAAAATTTATATAATTTTTATAATTCAAGAACGCCACAAGCGCTAGTAGAATGTTTGACTGTAAGAAATAATAAATAGCGAATAGACACTTTAATTGACAAACAAACGAATAAAGAAAAAGAACATTTCAAAAATTGACAATTCATTTTCTTATTTTCTAACTGATTTGATATGGAAAAAAAGACAGGCATGCTTGATGCATTATACGAATGAAGTGCATAAAACCGAAGAAGGGGATAAAATTTTCATTCAATCGTGCCTTGCTATTGCAGAAAACTTCACTGCTGATCATGTAAATATATAAAAAATCTGATGAATTTCCATAGCTAAAACTACACTATATAAAAGCCTATACACATACACATATAAATAAATACACAAACACATGTATATTGTAAATTTTTAAGATTTTCCACAATATTGAATGATATGTAGTTCACATATAATTTTCTTGTTATAAAAAAACCGCATTGATTTATATGTCGTTGAAGTTTGAATCGAATTTCAAATCGAATACAAAAATACTGAGACGTATATAGCTTTCCTCTTCCTGTATCACATTCAACCAGCGCATCTTGTTCAAGAGAATTGATTTTATGTTTCTTTAATTCCAGTATCTCATGTATTTCATTTCAAATGCGATTCAAGCTGCAATAACGTTGATTTATTATTCATTCGCATCGAAGGAGAATCAATGTATCAATGATTTGATTTGAAAGAAAAAAAGGAAAACAAAAACAATAAATAAATGTAGATAATTCATTGTAATTCAATGATATTTGATAGAATTTATGATTTGTATTTTTTGATGATGTTCCGCGTTATGAAATTTTAAATGAGTGAAATCAAAAGTTATTCCCGATGCACGTTGGAGACTAATCATAGAGGATGAATCAACATTTTGAATTGAAAATAAAAAAATAAACAAAAAAAATCAATATTCAGAAAACTGGTTTATGGTGCTATCAACTTTTTCAAATACATTTGCCCGTCTATAGGCATAATTTTGTACATTGTTTACAAAATATATAAGAATCTAATGTCAGTGAAATAGTATTTGTAACGGTACGTTAACGTGAATGTTTATGAAAAGAAAAAAAAATGTTATAAGACGATACTGTAAAAAGAATCCTTTTGAATCCCAAAATCACAATACTATGTCGTTAAAGAAAAGAATAAAAATTAATGGTAATATTGTAAGATGTACATGATACAAATGTATATGTAGATAGATATTCGTACAAAACTCTCTAAAGGAGCGCTCTGTTGTTTTGCATTTCTTTGCATTTAACAATATTTTTTTGTACATGTCTGTCGGGAATCAATGTATTATCCATAAATGGTATAATGAAGTTTCGGATAACCATGATAATGAATATAATGATGAAAGAAGAAGGTGGTACAACATCGACAGATTATGAATTTTACTTTTTCATCCAAATTTATTATCCGTAATCACAGTGACATGACCTTTTCTGTGAGATTATTATTGAAAAACACTTCAGCGACATCTATAGACAATAAATCCCTGAAAAGATGCAAGAATAATTCACCCACGATTTATTCAATTTTGAAATAAGTTACGACAGTATATAATTACTTCAAGAGTGTTAAATGTAACCAAGTTGATAAGGAATGCAGTTTTTCCTTGATCGGATGACCAAAAGTCTTTTATGTACAAGATTTATGAGAAAAAATTCGCCTCCTTTCAGGGAACTCTAAGAAATTGAGTAAATTACTTTATCCTGAATCAGACCACAGTACCATAATCATGGCGAAAAAGACTAAAACCACTCAATAAAAGTAGAATTACGGTATAGAGTGTGTGATATCTCATTGAAGTATCGACAAATGATCTTACAGAAACGATTCGATTCAGTTCACGATTATGCGTTTGGTATTCCCTCGAATGATCAATGATATCTGACTTGAATTACAAAAATTTAGGGCCAATTTAGAGGATAATTCATGCATCAGGAGTAATGACAGATTTCTAGTCTTATTCTTGGATGAACATCGGATCGAATGATGTTGTGAAAATTTTATTTATCGTCGTCATAGTTACAAACACGATTGATTTGAATCTGATAGAGGGATGCGAGGAATTTTTTTAACAATGACCAACCAAAAAGTAAAAACCCAAGTTTGAGAGAAGAAGATTTATTGATAATTTTTGAAAAGAAAAATAAGATTTTCACAACGTGAATTCGCACGAATCATCTCTTCGATGTATATCACTAACCTGTATGAAACAGGATTCTGTTTCTTTCAAGATTATGGATAGAATGTGATAAAGAAACTTCTAAAATAAAATATGAGTATATGATGTACATGTTTGTTGTATAAAAGATATGTTTTGTATATGAAACTATATATCATGTGCAAGATGATTCAAAATATGCTTAAACATAACTTACAAATGCCTCTTGCTTCAATATTATCTTTTCTGTATAACTGGAATTAAATAAAGTCGTTATTCCTAAACGAAATGAAAACGAAAGGATTGTTATTTTAGTATTATGTGAGATTGATTCGAAGTTTTTGTTGAGAATTTGAATTCATCGGCGTGGGGAACACGAGAACTTGGAGGTTCTTAAGGGGATACGAGCTTACCGACCAAATCACTCGAAACTGGACTTACGAAATAACTTTTCCCAGGGATGATTGTGTGAAATTTCATTTACGTCGCTGAAGATCCCGAATTTTGTACTTTGAACAAAACATTTTTGAAAGAAAAATCTTGTTCAATATTCAAAATTCGGGCTCTTCAGCGACGTACCCACTCTCTAAAATCTTTGGAGTGAGATTTCACTCTTTACCCAGCCAGAAGTGAGCCTGTCGAATTTTCGAGTGAAATTTCCACTCTTTTAGAGTGATATTCTAAGGTTTGAGGTAGAGATCGACCGAAATTTTTTGCCGAAACTGACTAAGATTGAAACTCTGATTATTGGTTTCGAAAAAAACTTGGTATTGGACGTTAGAAGTGTAGATAAGCTCCTTAATAATGCAATTATCATACTTAAGATCACATATCAATGTGATTAATGAAATAATTTCGATTTTCGGTTTAAATTTTCGGCTAATGCTTGTCGGCCGAAATTGTAAACCGAAAATCGCAAGTATTTTGTTAATTACAATGAAATGTGATCGTAAGTATGATAATTGGATTATTAAGGAGCTCGTCTACACTTCAAACGTCCAGTCCTAAGTTTTTTTCGAAACCAATAATCACAACTTCAATTTTAATCATTTTCGACAAAAATTTTCGGGCGATCTCTAGTTTGAGGTTAGAAATTCATAACCACTTCGACGCTAGAGTGAATTTTTCACTCTAAAAGAGTGAGAGGTCACTCGAAACGAGTGAAAATTCCACTCGAAGCGGACAGGCTCATTTCTGACACTTAGTGGAGTGAAACGTGCGATTTTTCACTTTTTCAGATTCAGAGAGCAGATGGCACAAACAAATTTTAAGAGAATTCTGAAAGAAGAACTCTTTAAGAGTTCTTCTGGAGTACAAAGAGTCCTTGAAGCATTCCAAAAAGAATTCGTTTTGTCAGTTATTTGCTACTTCTGTTGAAATTCTATGAGACTTCTTTAAGAATTTTTCGCTCCGGTAGTTTTCGAGAAAATGAAGGTTGTATCAGCGGAACAGTTCCGCTGGAACAACCATTGTTCTGAAGGGCATGAAATGGTAAAAGGAATGCATGAGAATTATTTACTTTTTATTAGCTCTAAGAATGTGCTAGATTGATCTCATTTGGACCCAAGGATAAGGGAATGACAGATATTCGTGGGAAAGATAAAATACTTGAACATCGGGACAGAGCGAAATCGTCATAGGAGAGGAGATTTCTTGGGGACTTTGGCATTGTAGATCATACGTGGGGCAAACATCTGGGCATACTAATCACATTGTGAACAACCATACAGTGTAGAAAGGAATTGGGATTTGAAAGTATGAATCATGCTGGAAATCCATACTTGTAGATTATTCAGAAAATGTGAAATATTCGCTATTTTCTCGTCAAACTTTGGTTTTCTGGAACCAAGTCACGCTTTTTCCATATATAGGGTTCAGAATAGTTGCAGCACAACCCCTACGACCAGGTGACAATGAGCAAAAAAATCGAATGTCTCTGGAAATGTGGAATATTTGCGGTTATTATCATCAAACTTTGCTTTTCGGAGTCCAGATGCCGTTTTCGCCTCATATATCATTCGGAATAGTTGTGGTACACCCCCAACGACAAGGGAAGAACCAAGCAAAAAAATCCAGGATGGGTTGGAGCAGAGCAAAAAATATAAGGATTCGAATGAATATAGCACACTTTCTTCGACGCGGTGAGAACTAGCAAAAAAATCAAATGTCTCTAGAAATGTCAAATATTCGCGATTTTTCCATCAAACTTTGTTTTTCGGAGCCCAGATTGCGTTGGTGATCCATATGAGGATTCGGATGGATGTAGCACACCTCCTTCGACGCGGCGAGACCTAGCGAAAGAATCCAGAATGCTTCACAGAAGAGCAAAAACATCAGGTGTCCCAAAAAATGTGGAATATTCGTGATTTTGTCGTCAAATTTTAGTTCTCTGGAACCAAGTCACGTTTTTCCCACATATAGGGATCAGAATGGTTGTAGCACAACCTCTACGACCCGGTGATAATTACCGAAAAAATCCAGGATGGTTTAGAGCCGAGCAAAAACATCAATGTCTCTGTAAATGTCAAAAATTCGCGATTTTTTCATCAAACTTCGTTTTTCGGAGCCCAGATTACGTTCCGTCGTCATATAAGGACTGGAATAGTTGCAGCACGACTCCTCCGGAGAGGTGAGAACTAGCAAAAAAATCCAGGATTGTTTAGAGCAAAGCAGTAACATCGACTGTCTCAAGACATGTAAAAATATTCCCGATTTTTTCATCAAACTTTGTTTTTCAGAGCCCAGATTACGTTTTTGGTTCATGTTATGTATTGTGAAGGTATGCTACATTCATTTCAATCCTTATGTAAACCAAGAACGTGATCTGGGCTCTAAAAAACAAAGTTTGATGAAAAGACCGCGAATATTTGATATTTCCAGAGACATTTCATTTTTTTGCTCCGCTCCAAACCATCCTGGGTTTTTTTGCTCATTATCACCCGGTCGTAGGGGTTGTGCTGCAACTATTCTAAACCCTATATGTGGAAAAAACGTGAATTGGTTCCAGAAAACTAAAGTTTGACGAGAAAATAGCGAATATTTCACATTTTCTGAATAATCTACAAGTATGGATTTCCAGCATGATTCATACTTTCAAATCCCAATTCCTTTCTACACTGTATGGTTGTTCACAATGTGATTAGTATGCCCAGATGTTTGCCCCACGTATGATCTACAATGCCAAAGTCCCCAAGAAATCTCCTCTCCTATGACGATTTCGCTCTGTCCCGATGTTCAAGTATTTTATCTTTCCCACGAATATCTGTCATTCCCTTATGCTTGGGTCCAAATGAGATCAATCTAGCACATTCTTAGAGCTAATAAAAAGTAAATAATTCTCATGCATTCCTTTTACCATTTCCTGCCCTTTATAACAATGGTTGTTCCAGCGGAACTGTTCCGCCGATACAACCTTCATTTTCTCGAAAACTATCGGAGCAAAGAATTCGATATTATAGCAAAAAGCGAAAAACTCTCATATAATTCATATCTGATTGTGCTCATTTGGCTGTTCCAGCGGAATAGATGTAGAAAAATGTCTTTGTGAAGAATAACAGAGGTCACTATTTAATATAGCCACACGTGTTTTTGATATATGTTTTCAGCAGAATGAGCTATATAATTCACTGTTTATGTGATGTGAAGTTCTACAAAGTGTAATGCCACGTAGTATCTTCGTGAATCACTATACGGATTAGCAATTTATGTACTTTCCATCATTGAATTTGAATTTTATATGCCTATAAATCAAAATGCGACGTGATATAATTCACTATTTTACATATCAGGGGTGGCTGTGCTTTTTTGAAGAATTCTTTTCCCCGTGTGTGCTATCTGGGTAGATGAACTCTCAATGAATGATCTCGGAAAATTTCAGATTACTTTGTGAACTCAGTTCCGAATAATTCGGTCAAAAAAGAAATCGTGCTCGGTCAGTAAACTGAACCCTGACGATGCAACCCGAGATGATTGTTCAGAAAAAGACCCAGTCAGTGTCGGACTGGCTCGCATCAAGGCCCCTTGCCTGGAAAATACGTTGGGCCCGCTATACTGAAAAACCAATATCCTCTCACCGAATAAATAGTTGATTGGTCCTCTCTCTATAGCATATTCTTTGGGATGAATAAAATATTTTAATCGAATCAAATAGAGGAATGCTTGTCCTAAATAATTTGGTCTTCTGAATAAATATTGTATTCGCCACAAGTAAACAATTTTGGCACCCAATTGGATAATTAATTTCTGCAAATAAATATTTTATGGAGAGAGAACACATAAATATTTTTTTTGCACTGTAGACGAAGCATATTCTCAGGAAAATCACAGTTTTATCATAATTCATGAACAAAAAAAAAACAGGAAAACTGAGAACTAAACGGGCCCCCGGCAATTGCCAGGGAGTCCGGCGGGCCAGTCCCATACTGAGACACAGCTATACGTTAGAAAGAAAGATCTTGACCGACGTTTGTATTGGTTTGTATCTCCTGAAGAATATACCACCGCACGGACTGAGGATGCTTCCGATTGCAGGCAGGAGCTAGCCCCTTGGGCTAGAATACTGGATTCCCATTGGCTGAATCATGGCCCCTGGGGCTAAAAGCCCTCGCATTCGGAAGCATTCAAAATCAACATTTTCCCGGCCAAAATTCTCCGAACTAAAATCATGAAAATATCTGAAATTTTTGTAAAGATTTATAAATCAGATAAACAAGGAACGTACCCCTTTATCGATGATCCAATGACACTGGATTTCACTACATAACCCGAGTAACCCCCGGGTACTCATGCTAGCGACTGTCGCGCGCGACATCATTAGAAGAAAAAAGAGATCCGAGTTGGAAACATCTTTCCTCCTTTTTTTTCTAATGAGGTCGCGCGCGACAGTCGCTAGCATGGGTACCCGGGGCAGGGATGCCAGCTTCTGCTTGTTTCTACTTCCGTCATTGGCCGTTCTATTCAACAGCTGTACGTGATTCGCTGATCCATCGGAAAAAAACAGGAGGCTGGCAACGCTGACCCGGGGTTAAAATAAGGGAACGTACCAGCAGAGAGAAAATGAGAGGGCTCACGGGCACCTCTTCACTGATAGTAAAAGTTCCACCGGCTCTCTGACGGTTGGATCATGGAAGTTGACACACTGCAATTTTATTTTTTAATGCGACAAAATCGCGCATTTCTTCTGTATACTTTTCAACGCGTATTTGATTAAAATGATTTTATGTATCGATGTTGAATGCATATAATTTTTCATCATCATCATGAATAAGAAAAATGAAAAATGAGAGAGGGGGTTGATAAACCAGGTTCCGTGTTCCATCCGATAAGAGGGCGCTTCAATGTTTACTATCGATGGAACCCCGGCCGTGAGCTCTCTCATCTTCTGTCTGGTACCAGGGTTCGTAACAAAATTATCGTGATTATTCGTTCATTGGCCTATTCTAATAGAGTTGAAGATATGATTGGGTGTATCCAAAAGAATGAACCAATCAACGCCGTGTACGATAATTTGTTACGAACGCTGGAACGTACCCCACTCAGATAGCAAAATTTTGGAAAAAGCATCCTTTTTGAATCATTCACGAATTCAAAAAAGAATTCTCGAAACTTCAGTGAAATAGAATTCTTGGAGAATCCAATAAGAGCTACATAGCTCGAGATGAATTCTTCAGGAGTCTTATTTTAATGACATTTGAAGGATTCCTTTTTTGCACCAAGACACCTGACACACCAATAGCCCGAAAATTCGAAATTCAAGGTTAATTTTCAATGCGTCATTACTCTAGGATGAACAAAGATGAAAACACGTCTTCACTTTCGAATTTGCGGGTCGAGTGACCTTCGGGCCATTGGTGTGTCGGCTTTACTGGTGGCTACCGCGTGATTGAGGGGGTAAAAATTGTCAACCGACCAACAGTGATGCAAGTATTCCCTAGAAAAATCTTCAAATTTTTTGGCATTGGTCATTTCTTTCTAAATTGAAAATATGATTGGCCGGTTGTACAAGAAACAAGCAATTATCAGATGCTGAAGATTTTTCTAGGGAATACTGGCAACGCAGTTGGTAACATTTGAATTCCCCAAAACTCCATCTGACTTTATTTATTTACTTATTCATTCGTCGATTTGCTCCAAAAAAAAAACATTGTCACATATTATCACTCCATTAGATAATTATCAAACACCAAAAAATACATTTTCTCAAAAAATATGATTCAGCGATCAGTAATGATACATTTTCATTTATGAAATACAAATCAAAGAAATATTGAAAAACTGCACATCGATCTAATTAATATAATTAACAAATAAACTATCAACATCATGGCTTTCAGCGATCAAGGGCATAAAATTGGAGATTCTCCAGATTTCCTGACAAAGTTTCACAGCATATCGAATAAACTGAAAAAGTAAGATCCTTTAATATTCAAGTTCATGTCTTGACATATAAAGTATATATATACCTAAATTCACATATAAATGTGTATTCATTATCTAGGCGGTTCTTGAGAAAACCGAATGTTGCAGAAGCTTGTGATCAATTCAGTGAGCTATTTTTTACATTTACTATTCCAAGTACATATCGACGGTATAGGAAGTCTCAACTTTGATCTGTCGTCGCTCAATTATTTTCAGGTGCCTTAGCTACAGAGTGTGAACAAAATGAAATGTGGCAGTATGCAGGTTTATGCTGGTTGGCCGCAGCTAAATGTCAGGGAACGTTAGAGAATGTTACGCCCGAAATAAATCTCCTGATACGCGCTGGAAGACAATTTCTCAAAGCGCAAAAGAAGGACGAGGATTTGGAGTTTATCTGGATGAGTCAAGAAAATATGCAGGTCTCTTGTATGAAAATAAATGGAATCAAAGTTATATACTCTTTGTGGTTGTTAGATTTTAGAATTGTATGAAATTCTGTAACGCGCTATAGTGTATATATTTTGAATCGGTACTCTGAATTTTGTTTCAGGCTGCTATCGATTGTTTTCATTCAGCGATCGAACGTTACACTAACATACCTGGATGTAACGCTATAGCTGCTGGATTGGCAATGGAATTAGCTTTAGCTATGGGTCCAAATTCATCCAATATTCAAGAATTGAAAAAAGCTATAGAAATATTCCCAACCCCTAAAGCCATTTGTCTTTTAATTACCTATTATATTAAGCAATGTAAGAAACAGTTTGAAACTTATTATCGCATCGAAGAGATACCAGGTGCATGATCTGTTTAAATTCTTTTTCTTCTTCTAATTATTCAAAAATATTTCAAAATGTAATTCATCTTTGCACTGTGAACAAATTTCGTGATGCAATTTTACTAAAAATTATGCCTTTAGGTTTAACAGTTTATTTAATTCTGTTAAATTTGAAGTTAAAATCAATTCATGAGATGAGGTTTATTATTTTTGCTCAACTCATTTTTCAATTCCATGCAAGAGGATGGATTGAGATTTCAAATATTACAACATTGGTACTGGTATCTTTTCATTAATCACGAACAGTCTATTATATTCTGATAATTATATTATTCATTCAACACCCACAGGCGATTATGTACCTGCCCTCAATCTTCTTACCGAATTAGTAGAATTTATCGAATCTAGTATTAATGTTGAAGCCAATGGATATTACATGGACATTCTTCACAGGTATTTCTCTCACTGATGAACACAGGATTGTGTTTCGAATAGGATTGTATTTTAATTTATATATTTCTAGTTCTGAAGTGACCAGAGTGTTGTTATTACTGATACTCCAACCACCACCTCAAAAACTTGCACCCTCTTTGGCACAAGTTTTAGAAAAGTACGCTTGGGCAGAGGATAGCGTTAATATTGGTAAGTGAAGTAACATATTTCTACTTTTATATATTCATCAAATGCATCGCCATCGATGAAACATGTTTCATCCACCTCAATGTAGTACTACGTGGAGGCGACCTTTCTTATCTGCGACTGTGCTACACGAGACGATAAATGCTATTTTAGTTCAAAGACAGAAAACTTTGTTTTATTTATAGCTCAGCGTATGAATAACAATTTCTGCAGATTTGTAAAGATTTTGTAAAGATCATTTGATCTTTCATTCTAATTGTTTTGTGTTTCTCGTGTTGCACTTTTCTCGAAAATGATGTACTTTTGTACATTAAGAAACCCTATTTGGTGTTGGTTGATCATTCTGTTTGAGTGATTCAAAGATGAATAATGTGTTTTCATGTTATTCTTTATGATTTCCGGTAAAAGTTTGAACGAAATAAAAAACATGAAATTGAATAATCGCCAATTAATGATGCGAGAAAGTGATGATGAAAGTCCTGTTATGAGATTGTGAGATACACTCATCTTTGAATTTTTAAGAGAAATCAAGTGCCAGCATATTCGTTGAATTATTAGGTTTCGTGTCAACTAAAGGAACTCATTTTGTTACAGGTTACAACATGTGCGAAGATGAAGTATTGATATTACAATCTTTGGTATTAGCCTGCCAATCCAACGATTTTCAAGCATTAACCGAATTAGAACCTGAATTATGGCCCTATTTGAACGCAGAACAAAAAGAATTATTAAGTAAATTGCTTCATGTGATGAACAAATGATATGTTTGTTGTTAATAATTATTGTAAGTAAACATGATTTTATAAAGGTCATATACAAATTTTATTATTTTTCAATAGATATTGGAGAAAAAAATTATTTTACTTATTCTGTGATATAATAAAAACAAAATTTCCCCTCAATCAGGTTTTCCTAACATCAATTCACAATCTACAATACTCATACTAAAAACTGTAAAAAAAGAATATGAATTATTATTATTATTTTATCCCGTTTATATGGATTACAAATTTGTTCAGGGTGAAAAATGATCCTCACACGGTCCTGACGATGGTAAAGACGATGGTAGAGGTTTTACAGCCTCTGCAGAATATCATAGTGTATGAGAAATTGGAAGGGAGAATACTATACTAAAGTATGTGTGGGTCACAACTAAAGAACGTAGTCATTCGAGGTATAGTCAGTAATTACGGGAACGCGTCCTCAAATCCTTTCAGACTCATCTTTAAAAGTATGTGAAATAAAATAACATTCTATAGTGATAATTTACTCATTTTTTTTTTCACTCAAAGAATTTTATAAAGAATCAATTAGATAGATATTTTCAAAATTTTGAAAATTTTCATTGCGAATTGTAAATTGTCGATTCTTTGGATCCGAAATTATAAAACTTGGAACCCAAATGCAACAAGAACAGTGTACTAAAGTAATAATAATTCTCAAATAAAAGTGAATAAGATAGAAGAATTGATGGAAGAAACTAGTTTTCGAGTTGCTTAATACAATTTCACAATCGTTAAATACATTATTCTTTTAGAAACGTAAAACCATCGAAGAAAAAGGTGTTATAAGGATATGATTTTTATATAAGTGTTTCAAATTTATTCTTCGATGTGAGTATGGATTTTGAATGCGGCAGGTGTTTGCAGAAGGTTTTTTTTAGATCAAATTCGGATGTTTCCTTTTCAAAACCTTGGAAAAAAAAAGAGAAAAAAGCAATTTGCCTACAGAGTTACAAGCTAAAGTATTTGTATTGTAACGGTAAAGATTCTCCGAAACGGAATTCACGTGGAGAATAAAAGATTTGAAATAATTATACTTTGAGAGCTTCTTCTCTTACAGGTTGTTATTAAATCATTCCAAATGAATCATCTAATATCCTTATAGATAATTCAAACCTTGAAACTTGGAAAATACCTTTACAATGAGAGTTTCATAACCAACCGGTTCAAGTCCGTAATTTAAAACAAAAAATACCTTTGAATGACCTTGTATTACTTTTTGTGTAACGTATACGTCGGACGTTTCTGCGACCTTGAACTTTCTTCAATTCAATCTAACGGAGGTGAACGTACTCATTCGCAAGACTTCATGAAGCATATCATATCATATCTTATATGCAATTTTGTCGAGATCGTTGATAGAGATAGTGAATTTTTGTTTGTTATATTTTGATTCATTTTACTCATCACTCTGATTATTATTATTATTATTATTGAATCTATTCCTACCATCATTTTCAACTCCGCGAAGAACATCAATTTAAAATGAAAAATAACCGAATGCATACTCGAAGTTGCACTTTCATTGTAAATTTAGGTTTTTAGATCTGAATTTCCATTTCTTTTTATCAATGAACAAAAATCATTCAAAGATCTGAATTCAAACTCAAAGTCACTTCGAAACTTCTTTGATTTCTTCTTTATCTGTAAGAACTTTACCGTCAGTTGCAATCAATGCACTCAAAACGCATCTTAAATACTAACTCCAAAAACTTTTCAAGGGGAGGTTCTCATCAAGCGAATTCCCGAAATAAGGTGGTTTTCTCGAATTTTTTTTCTTAAGAAGGAAGTAAATTAAGAATTCGAATTATTTGATATTCATTAAATGGGTCTTAAAACACATGAACAACATTTTCTTAAGTTCAAGGATTCTTATCCCTTTTTCAAGGCGTTTTTCTGGAAACCATGTTTCAAGTTTGGCTCCACGAAATCTCAAAAACTACTGAACGGATCGCTCTTTTTTTTGTTTTATTTTGAAGCTGATTAAATTTACTGGAGGATGAACCTGAATGGAGATGACATTTGCCTTTCTTTTTCCTTTTATAGCACTTTAAAAAGCGGAAAAAAAGGTGAAAAACCCCTACCAAAAGTTTGCATGTCTGTCAGTTTTTTAATTTTGGACTTTTCATCGATTTTATTGGTACAACCTCCAACAAATATAATATATTTCATAAACATTTTTGATTTCTGATAATTTTTCTAAGTGCTACAGTCGCGCCCAATTGATCACTGTTTTTTTACGTGGTTACCCTGGCCAAAAGAATCCATTGAATCTGACAAATGAAATTCAATGAGATTTGGTCAGAACATTGTCCAAGTTGAATCGTAATTTAGGGAGATTTGGTCAGATTCAACGAGATTCATATGAAAGTTCTGATCAAATCTCATTGAAAAATCATCGGTGAGATTTGGTCAGAACATTGTCCACGTTCAACCGTAATTTAATGAGAATTGGTCAGAGTCAATGGATTTCTTTAACCAGGCTATGTTTCAATACGTATCAGCTATTCCCATGGCATTATTTTTCACTGAAAAAAAGTTTTTTATGTACTTGAAAACTCAATTAACATCTCCATGGAAAAAAAATTCAAGAAAATTACCTTATTTTGGGATCGTTAGATGAGAACCTCCCCTTAATTACACAAATTTTCTGTTTATTCGAGAATTTTTATTTCTAAGGAAACTATCCTTGATAGAAAATGACTGAAGCTTTTCAATCAAGCCTAATAAAATCTCTCAAATGGCAAACCATGACCAATACTTGGCCAATTTCTACCAAGGATACTCCATCATTTTATATCTCAGTTTGAAATAATTCAATTGCTTCACGCAAAATCTTCATACGAAATATGTTTGTACTAGAACATGGATAGGGAGTGGAAGACTGTTTTCGTAACCGGAGGAGCCGGCTACATCGGTAGTCATTGCATCGTGGAACTTTTGGAAAATGGATACGAAGTTGTAGCGATAGATAACTTCGCCAACAGTGTCATAGAAAACGGTCGGTCAGCGGCTTTGAAAAGAGTTGAAAAAATAACTGGGAAAGAAGTCAAGTTCTACAATTGCGACCTTCTGGACAAAGATAGATTAGAGACTGTTTTCAATGAGGTTTGTATGATATTTCATCCGATATCATCTGGACGGAAAAATGAATTTCACATTATTATTTAGAATTAATTATTATCGTAAGGTTTGGACAATTAATGAGTTTTGACTTTCAGCATAAAATAGACTGCGTTATTCATTTCGCTGCCATTAAAGCGGTAGGAGAATCCATGCAAGTACCTCTTCATTATTATAGAAATAATATCATTGGAGCGATCAATTTATTGCAGGTAATTGCTGGTTTATATGACAATTTGTTCTTTGAATGTAAAATTATTATGTAAAACAACAAAACCTGTATTTATGCACTTAGGTCATGAAAGCCGCGGGTTGTTTTCAATTAGTCTTTAGTAGTTCTTGTACAGTATATGGAGAACCAGACACGCTTCCGATAACGGAAGACCATCCCACAGGAAACATTACCAACGTATATGGTCGAACAAAGTACTTCATTGAAGAAATGTTGAAAGATATATCAAGAGCGGAGAAGGTGATAATTCTAATTCTATTTTCAAGATATTTAATATCCCACGTAACGATATTATTTTCATTTTTTTATAGAGCTGGAATATAATCTCTTTAAGATATTTCAATCCAGTAGGCGCTCATCACAGTGGATTAATTGGCGAAGATCCTACCAAACCGTTCGCGAATTTAATGCCGTATATCGCACAGGTTGCTTTAAGACATAAACCCGAATTGACCATATTCGGAGGAGATTATCCCACTAAAGATGGGACAGGTATGAAATACAGAAATGAAATACGAAAAGGGCTTTTTTATTTTTATCATTCATTTCACAGGTATCAGAGATTACATACACGTCATGGATTTAGCATCCGGACATGTGGCAGCTCTGAATGCTCTTAAAAAACAACACTTGAGGTTGAAAATCTACAATTTAGGTACCGGGAAAGGTGTTTCGGTGCTCGAATTGGTAAAAACATTTGAGAAAGTTACGGGAACGAGTGTGCCGTATGTTATCAAAGACAGAAGAGAAGGGGATATCGTATCAATGTACGCAAATACAGATTTAGCGAATAAGGAATTGGGATGGAAAACTAAATATAGCGTTGAACAAATGTGTAAGTAACATGAAAGCACTGAAAAATACGTTATTCTTTCTGTTTTGAATATTCAATAATTTCTGTTATCGATCAGGTGAAGATTTTTGGAGATGGCAAAAAATGAATCCTCATGGATATCGAATAGCGATGAAAAACGGAAACAGCGATGAATAAATATCTCATACAAGATACATGCTTAAATGACATTTATAAATATTTCTGAATAAAATATTTTACAAATATACAAAATTATTCTCTCTTCCCCACCGTAAATAATGATAAATGTTGAAATTTCAAAACCTCCAGTCCATAACTTGTCCATCCAGGGAGTAAATATCTTGCAAAGATTTCTAAACATTGTGGATCACTTGGAAGAAATTGTTTGACTAATTCTAAAATTGATATAAAATGTTTTATTATGGATATAGAATATTTATCACAGTTGGGAATAGAGATTTTACCTGTGATGGGTGGTTTATGAGAATGTACTGCACTTGGTACGCTGAGTATAAGCTTTTCATCCGGAATGTTTATATCAGATTTCGATCTTGAGCCTAATATTAGTAACTCGAAGGGTTGTTTTGCGCCTATCGAGTTGAAATCGCATACCGTATCACCCGAATTGGTTATCTGAACATATTATCGTGAAGATTATATTATATTCATACTTTTGATGCAAACATTGCAGTAACTTACTTTAATCCAATACCATTTGGCTCGATATTGAATTCCCCACGATGGAAATATCTCTTTAATAATGCTATCCAAGTGACTTGGAGCATTTGTACACCATATCGCAACTATTCCATTCGAATTCAAAAGTTTATCTATCGGTATTTCAGTTAATTCATCGTTGTACATCATTTCATAACTGTAAGAGAAATTTAATAATTCTAGGCAAGATATTCTGCTATCAATGTTAATTTCTCAATCACAAAATTAGAATGCCATGCACATTTGTATGGACAAAAGTATAATAACATACTAGATCACCTAGCCTCTGAATGTTTTTGCTTTTTCCTTCTGATAGATTTATTCCACCAGGGTGGGTCCAATAATATCAGATCGTATTGATTTTTCAATTCCATTTTGTGTGCTATATCCCTCACGTCGTGACAATAAAAGGTACATCTTTCAGGAAACACAAATTCCTCTGATTCTATTTGAGCGATAATGGATATTTCATTATCGTTAGAACCATGAGATTTATCAACTTTATAAGACAGAGTGTTGTGATAAAATTTTTGAGATTCCATTTGAGCTGCTTGGTTATTGTCAGAAACAATACGATTGGTGAATAAGTTTTTGGTTTTCGCTGTACCCAATATCTTGTCGAAATTCTGTTTAACACGATGGACCTTTAAAAATATATAAACTTGAATATCGATATCAATATTATTCCTAAAGATCAAGATTTACTCACTTCTTCCGAAAGCTTCGGCTCAACACATTTTCTTCTCCTTTTTTTATGATGTGTTTCGATCTTTTCACTTTGTTCCAAGAACTTTAATTGATTCTGTCTCATATACTTTGAGTTAATTTCAAATAAAGTTTCATTGAATTCTAATGTAAATAACACATGATCCTTTTCAACATTCCTATAAATATCATTTAAATATCGAAGATGAGAGATAATCCAACCTTCCTGAGATGTAAAACACAAACTCATGTTCGTTCGACTTGGATTCTTTATTTATTCTTTCAAATTTTGAACATGTAAACACGGGGGTGACGACAAAAAGTGAGGTTAGGTGTAAAAATATTTATGGTGAAAGGGTGAAATCTGTGAAATAACGCAGGGTTCTTGAAATACATCAATCCATCCCTGTTTAGCGATTATTATTAGTCGGACAGCGTCTTCGATCGTGAGAGAGATAAAGAGGAAAATACAGTTAGTTTACTCTTCCCCAATTCTCCCAATCTCTTGTTTGTTTAATATTTTGATAGACAACAACGAAAACGAAACTTTGTCGAGCTAACCTCTTTCGGTATTGACAGTTTACTTCTCTGTACACGCATCTAAACAAAATACAGGTGCATTATTGAACCTGCAGGTGTAAATAATTCATTGATGCAATCCGTTTGACAAAATTTTATTTCAAAATTGTAAAAAGAAGGGAAATCGAAGATGAGGATCGCGGTTGAAGGCTGTGCTCACGGTGAATTAGAAATTATTTACGACACGATCAATGAAATAGAAAAATCTGATGGGAAAAAAGTTGATTTGCTTATTTGTTGTGGAGATTTTCAATCTACAAGGAATTTGAGTGATCTTCAAAGCATGGCTGTGCCTGATAAATACAAGGATATGTGTACATTTTACAAGTACGTAAACTATTTCCAGGATATAATTTTCATTTCTAGCATGACACATTTTTGTTCTCTTTTTTATATATTTTTTTGTAAAGAATGTAAAAATTTATGGAAATAAAAGAGAAGAAACATCAAAGATTCCATGAAATAGAATAACGAGTAAAACAAGCGATAAAAGTTTGTTTTATTTCTATTTTGAATCTATCGAAATGGGGTACAAGAATGGAAACTACATAGTTAATTCTACACAACGATGATATAAAAATCTTTAGGTAAAATTCAAATTTTATAGATATTATTCTGGTGAGAAAGTTGCACCAATTTTAACGATATTCATTGGTGGCAATCACGAAGCATCAAATTATCTTCAAGAGCTACCATACGGGGGATGGGTAGCTCCAAATATTTATTATCTTGGATATGCGGGTGTTGTGACGATAGCTGGTTTGAGAATTGCTGGATTGTCTGGGATTTATAAAGGTCAAGACTGGATGCAAGGTCGTCACGAGACCCCACCATATAATTCAAACTCTATTAGAAGTATTTATCACATTAGAAATTTAGATGTCTTCAGGTTGAAGCAGGTACTTTACCGAATACATCTCTCTATGAGATGATACTCATAGTTTGAATTATATTCCATGATCGATAATCGCATACCATACATATCAAAATATTTCATATTTTACAGCTCAGTGGGAGCATCGATATTTTCCTATCCCACGATTGGCCGAACGGTATAACCAAATACGGCGATGAGACTCAGCTGTTGAAGAGAAAACCTTTTTTCAAGTAAATATTTTATAACTCCAAGACCCTAAAAACAGAACCCCAAAGTTTCAATGATTTTGTATTTCAGATCCGACATAGAGAACAATGCTTTGGGTAGTTCACCGGCGATGGAACTTTTAGAACTTCATTATCCATCTTATTGGTTTGCCGCGCATTTACATTGTAAATTTGCGGCTATGGTACCTGAGAAAAATGGGAAAAGAATAACGAAATTTCTAGCCCTCGACAAATGTCTTCCCAAAAGAAAATTTCTTCAAATCATTGAAGTTGATCATAAAGAGAATTTACCTTTGGAAGTCCATTATGATTTGGAATGGTTGACGATCCTTTATTTGACCAATCATTTGCTTAGCATCAAACACGGAACGCATTATATGCCTGGTGAATTCGGCAACGAGAGGTGGATATATACTCCCACGCCGGAAGAGAAAGAAATAGTATCGAAGAAATTCAATAACGATTTAAAAATACCGAGCAACTTCAAACGTACGGTGAAAGCGTATGACCCGAATGCCAATCATAGTGAAGTTGAAGCACCTTGTTTACAAATAAACAATCAAACGACCGAATTTTGTAATACTCTTGGCATAGACGATCCATCCACTTTATTACAAATAATCATGAAATCGAAAGATCAGCCTTTGAATGGTATCAAAAGAAACATATCTTTTGGAGAAGATTTATCGGATACCTGTGATACTTCTTTCACTTACGATGAAGAAAGTTGTCTAGATTCTACGTGGGATGGAAATTCGCCTGACAGTTCTTTTGGTAAAATGTCGACTTTGAAATTATTACCCCCGAAAAATCAAGTCACGAATTCCAACGATGAACCACAAATGGATTCTGAACGAATCTCGGATCTAGATTCTGTTACCGAACTGGGGGGTGATTTTAAAACAAAAGAACAAGTTCAAGATACTCGAATAAAAGGTAAATCGAAGGTATTTTTAGATATTAATTGAAAAATTTATAAATGTTTCCATATCATTTTTAGATGAAGTTGTTGCGCAGGAAAAAACTGAACCCAATTGTAAAAAATTCAAGCGGAGAAATCATTCCATATACGCTTGTACAGAATGAATGCGATGAATGGAATATTATCACATGACACGAAGAACGTCAAAGACACGTTAGAGGAAGAGCTTTCGAAATAGTGTATTCGATTTGTGAAATCAATGAATTGTTTTCTAGCGAATCGTCGCTTGAGGAATCACTTCGAATCGATAAGTTCTATCTTTCGAATTGTTATAAATTGTCTTTTGATGATTAAGGAAACATCAGCGTATCAACTGAGTAAACATTTTCCAAGTGAGAATTTTGTGAACTGAATCAATGCAAAGATCTGAATTATTCAAGGAATAATTTTTAAAATTTTATATATCACTGTAAAAAATCCAAATTCTAACAAATATCCTTTTCCCAAAATTTTGGACAATTTCAGAGCTTTTCCTCAATTTAGTTCGGAGGATTTTTATCGAAAAAATATTTACTCAGAGGATGTGCTGATATCCCTTTAATAAAACAGAAAAGATCAACCAAGTTCTGTGAGTATAAAACAAGGTCTGTTTGGTCGACATTTTACATTTCATTATGTTATCTTTGAATGATTCGGACACAGATATGTGATAAATTGAGGAATGCTTTTGAATTCATAAACAAGATTGGATTTCCAAGTATCATCTCAATCATACTTGATTGTTCTTGTATATAGCTCAGATTTTGAATTTTGAAGAACTTTCACTTAAAATTTGTGATATGCAGAAAACTGAACTTTTTTGTTGAAAATTTTTTGATGCAAAGCTTAATTCTTAAGTTATAAACGAAAGAAGTTGAGCATTCAGATGGCACGTACATCAGCTACAAAGAGTAACGATGATACCGATGTAAGGCTCGGACCTTGTTTTGGGACATCCTGTATACTTATAATAATGAATAATTTTCAACTTTTGTAGAAGTTCAATTCTCTACAATCTTAATTAAAAGACAATTTTATCAGACGGTACTACTATTCGACTGTGAGAATTCTTCTTACGGGATACTAGCTAGAGCATCATATCCGTTGGTATCTCCTTATCAAAAATAAATATTTCAAATTCTGTACTTGTTTCATTTTGATATTCATCTTGGGTGATTAGCAAAACAGCGATATTTATTTCCAATCAAGCAGTGAAGAAATTTAATTTCGTCGGAGTCAAAATATGCTCAATGGATTTTCTTTTTTTAATAAATGTTGAATGTACATAAAATTCTGCAGAAATATGAAAATTGAAAAATCAGTTACTGGATATTTCGTTGTTGATTTGTGAAATTCTTTTTTCACTGCGAAAAGTAATGAATTTTAATGTGCCAAGTAGAAACAATAAAATTGTATTATACATAACATATAAAATTGAATGATTTTGTATCTCTAAATTATCCTAAGTGATTCTTAATTGTAAAATTTGATCAATATGTGAACATAGGGTCAAGTTGAAAACATGAAATAGAAAGCAAGACAAGTTGAGGAAAAACAAATAAATACACTTTGAAGTTCAGTATAAGATTTTTTACTTACCATTCCACTGCATTTCACTTGAAATCCATGTTGAATGTAACTTATCCATCTATTCGTATTCACTTTTGAATCACAATTCTCCGAACGCGAAATGAATGTACATATTTATATTATTTCCCGCGTAATATCACAATGTCAAAACTTGCCGCAAATTTCACCGTTGTAAATATTGAATCATGCGTGGGTAGTTCAACTATCACACTATCCTCGTATTATAAATTTTCAATTGTCTTTGTTATTCACATTTTTTCCAGCCGGAAAATTTGAATTACATGATGAAGAGAATATAAACATTTCAATTCTACTTGAAATTGAGTTGATCGATGAGCACGAAGTAGAAATGAAAATCACAGGGCGGATTTGGTGTTGCCAACTTGAATACTGAAAAGCTGTCAGGCTGGTCCAGTGTTCGGAACTCCTAGGATCGTACACGATTCTGATTGATCGCTTCTCTTAGAATGTTGGAGGTGATTGGTTGCTCTATAAGAATTGATCAATAAACATCGTGTACGATCCTAGGAGTTCCGAACACTGGGCTGGTCTCCCATGCAACCAGATTGTCCGGAACGGAACGCTCATAATTGGTGGATCCCTAGTATTGTTATAGTTATATCCAAATGAGACTAGTATTCTACCAATTAGGATCGTTCCGTTTCGGACAATCCGGTTGCATGGGAGACCAGCCTCAATGTACGAACTTTTTAGGGTGCCTTACTGGAAGTTTGTGCATCGTACTTTCGGGAGAATGAACCTTTATGGGAAACCGGGAAAGAGAATTTAGCGAAACGGAACGAGAAACTAGAAATAACCCAGAATTCCTATGCAGTTATAGAGATCACTGGTCATTTTACTTTTACAACGTTTGAGTTACATGCCCCTGACGTTTATGCCCCCTGGTTAGGCTCACCTCCCATGGACCGGAATTCGTTCCGGCGGAATGACTTTAAACCAATCGCTTTCACAATTTCTTTTAGAGCGTTCTATCAGAAATCTATAAAAAATTGTGCATTGGCTCAATTTTCATTCCGCCGAAACGAATTCCGGCCCATGGGAGGCCAGCCTTACCGTTTTTCAGTAAAATTCAGGGTAAACCATAATTAACCCGAAGTGTAACAGTCCCGAAGTCAGTAAACCCGAATGGGAGTAATCCCGAAAAATAATAGTTGGTTACTACCTGCATGGAACGAAATAAAATATGACTAAATTTTTTTCGGGATTAACCTGATAACACAGGTAGAGGTCAATAGACCCGAAAGGCAATTGTCCATAATGAAATAGTCCCGAATGAAATTAGCCCCGAAAACAAATTGGTAACTATTACGGTGACTGGAGCACGGCTGGAAACACGTGGGGTTTTTTCGGGCGTAATTTCATTCGGGGCTATTTCATTATGGACAATTGCCTTTCGGGACTATTTACTTTCGGGCCTATTGACCCCTACCATAACACACACGAAGAATTCTTGTCCAAAAACAAAAATAGAATTCTTCAAGAACTCTTTTCGGACTAATGAATCCAGTAAAAGCTCTGGAGGAGTTCAATGTTCGGGACATCAAGGAGTTCTTTGAGAATGCTGAAAGTATTGTTTGAGTACTCTCAGAGAACTCGTTAATGTTCTGAACATTGAACTCCTTCAAAGCTCTTTATGAATTCATTAGTTTGAAAAAAGTCCTTGAAGAATTCTATTCTTGTTTTTGAAAATGAATTCTTCGTGTGTTATCAGGGTACTGCCGTTCGGGTTTACTGACTTCGAGTCTACTGCACTTCGGGACTATTGTACTCCGGGTGAATTATGGGTTACCAAATTTAGGGGGATGATTCCAAACCAGTTTGCAACAACACCGACACTCTGCCTACATAAGAGGTTAAGTTGATGTTAGTATAGCGAACAAAGTTGACCAAGTCCTGGTGTAATTCTTTATCCTCCCATATTTTTTGCAAAACTCATTAATACACCATAATATACAAAACAATATATCCTAAGTTTTTACTTCAAAATAGAATAAAGGTTCCAATTTCAAAGAAATTCTACAATTGGCGAGCTGTTACTTAGTTTGTTTGTAAGTAATCCAAATCTTTTGCAAACTTTATATGTGTACATTGATCAAACTAAAACAAAAGGCTTTGCAATTTGAAAAGATATAAAATGAATCCCAGAAGTCAACAATTGCTATCTCAATATAAAATGATTATCATGGCAACACTACCTGTTAATACCAAGGTTTGAAATAATCACTAAAATTTTCAGATAATGATGTGTTATATGCTGTGAAAATAAAAGTAAATACCACCTCCAGTCTGTAGAATTGCATTGAATAATTCTATAATTCTGATGCTCTTTACGTAAAAGGATAACGCATTGTAATGCAAAAGCATTATATGCTACATACTTGAACTCAATGGCAAACGCTAAGTTGAAAAAAGGCGGATCTCTGAAAAAAAATTGAACTATCTTATCATTGTTTGTTTTGGAGCTATAATAATTTGAAGTTGTTGAATGTTGATTGGCTAGAAGCTGAAGAATTTCAAATCGTCGAGCTGAAGTGTGTAGCGCACAATGCTTATGAGTGATTTGGATTTGAAAAGAAAATTTTTAAATCCTCGTATCACGTTCACAGTAGATGATAATGTTCCCTATTATGTAAAGATTAAAATCACATTCAGTTGTAAAATGAACAAGCCTTATCAGAAGCTCCATGTTTGGAAGGACTAATTTGTCTGTTGCTTTCTGTGAAACCTCTATGCTGAGTCAGTCAATTAAATTACTCGCTGTGAAAATATCAATTCTGAATGTGGGGAATTTTTGTCACTATTCGCAGAGTCGTAAAAATACTGAAATATTTTTTACAGTGTATTTTCATAAGAATTTTAGATTAACGATGACATTATTCTCAAAAAACATTTCTATTGTGAAAAATCAAAGAGATTTTATAAATGAATGAATAGAAATATGTTTATTGGTTCATACACAATATACCAAGAACAATAAAAACACAAATATTTATATTACATACATGTATATGATTAAAAACCAGTGGTAATATTAACCCTTGATCATTCATCAGGGCAGTCTCATGACTTTTCCACCAAATAGTCATTCTTGTATTCTCGATGCTTAGGAACTATGATTTTGTGCATCATAAATTCCACTTGATCCTTTTTCAACCCCCATGAGTTGTGTATCGATGTCTGCTACAACGTTGATGAACAATAGACACTTCAGGTTTCAACGATTGGGGTACAAAAGTTCCAAAATATTTGATCTAACCCCATAGTTCCAAGGAAAAAGTTCCAATAAACAATACTATAAAAGATCCAAAAGAAGAGTAGTAGTCAAAAATGCAAATTATATCCAATCGTTCTCAAACAGACAATGATCTCATCTTTTTCAACATATTCTTCATAATTAGAAACTATGTTGAAAATTTGTTCATCTGTTTTTTGTCGAGTAGATGTACGAGCCTTCTTTATTTTCTGATCGAGGCCCACTATCTGCTTGTTCTTTTTGTAATTCAGTTAAAAAATTATATAAACTTGGATGATAACGCCTTACAACGATGCATAGATATTATGAATTTCCTAAGGCTACGTCCAAAGATACTTACAAATAATATGGACAGTACAGATATGCTGTCCCATATTACTATTCTGATTGTCTTGAGATGTATAGTGATTTCTTAACACAGGTTTGCTTCAGCTCATAAAAGAGCTTAGCAGAACTTAGTTGATCCAAACTCGATGCAGAATTCACTATAAAAAAAGTTTTGTCTAACTTTATTGCTTTTGGAATTGGTAATAAAATTGTAACCATATTTGAAGTTTAATTTCTATAAAATTCCAACAATGAATGGAAAGTGTTTGACCATTTGTTATGAGATTTGAAGGATATTTCTACCAGGGAAATTTACAATTCAAGTTTGTTGGAAATTATTTTTCATGCTGTGGATGTATAACATCATTTACAATAAATCATGAAATTTTCTTCTCTCAAAGTAGAATTTCTGTTAACAGAGATGAAGTTTGAAGACATTACAAAAGGCTTCTTCTTAATTTGTATAATTTGTACAAATGTAGTAATTCCACTCTTCATAGAATAGTCAATTTTGAATCTTTTTCAACCATGAAGTATAGAAATCCTTCTTTTCTTTACAGAATATCATTTAAAAAATGCCGTATGCTAATCAACCGTCGGTTCACATTTCTGATTTAACAGAAGAGAATGTTAAATTTCAAGTCGAAGATACCGAATTGAGGTAAGAAGAGACGATTATTCCATAGAATTAATTCCACTTCGTATGCCAAATGTTTACTTCATTTGTTTTATTCATTTCAGCGTGGCGAACAGTATGCGAAGAGTTTTTATTGCTGAAACCCCAACAATGGCTATAGATTGGATACAGTTGGAGGCAAATTCAACTGTTCTGAGCGATGAATTTTTAGCCCATAGAATCGGCATGATACCTTTAATTAGCGACGATGTAATGTCATTTTTCCGTATCTATTGAAACCAAATCTAATTGAAGCTAAAATTGGCACATTTAAGCGTCTGAAACGTTATTAATTCCAAGTTCAACGATCGGCTTTTAGCTTTACTGCCAGTTTCAGCTTCATGAATCTAAGCGTTATTAAAAAATGTTATTTTATACTTTTGAATGTTAGGTTGTCGATAGACTTCAATACACCAGAGATTGTCAATGCGCGGACTTTTGTCCAGAATGTAGCGTTGAATTTACTCTAGATGTGAAATGTATCGAGGATCAAACTAGGCACGTAACCACTGCGGATATTAAATCAAGCGATTCTAGAGTTTTACCTGTCACGTCCAGACATAGAGAAGACGACGCTAATGAATATGGAGAAACAGATGGTTAATACTTGTTGTTATCTTGTGATGACGATTTGGTGGTTTTTGGTGATTCAAAATCAATTATTTCTGTTGTTCTTTTTAGAAATACTAATAGTGAAATTACGTAAGGGACAAGAATTGAAGCTCAGAGCTTACGCTAAAAAAGGTTTTGGTAAAGAACATGCTAAATGGAATCCAACCGCTGGGGTGAGTTTTGAATATGATCCAGATAATTCCATGAGACACACGTTGTTTCCAAAACCCGACGAATGGCCGAAATCAGAATACAGTGAATTGGAGGAAGATCAATGTGAGTATTGAATTAGGAAGAAATTTTATCGTTACTTTTACACACTTTCATGCATTTACCAGTTGTTTATTTTTTTTTTAGATGAAGCACCCTTCAACTGGGAAGCTAAACCAAATAAGTATTATTTCAATGTTGAAAGCAGTGGTGCGTTGAAACCTGAAAATATTGTAATGATGGGGATTGCTGCCTTGAAGAATAAGTTATCTAATTTACAAACGCAATTGAGTCATGAAGTTCAAAGCGATGCTCTTAGTATACATCACTAATAATGATGATGATTATTATTATTAATATTATTTTATTCAATAAACAAGCAAGAATTCTTTACATATGAAAGTACCAAAATAAGAATTATCACATTTAGATAACCCCGACTCGATGATTTTCAGTCCACATAATATTGCAACGATATTATCTTTGCAAACATATCCACCGCAAAGTACATGAATGATGTGATGTCGCGTTATAATTTTTACAATGTTCCGAACACGGATTCTCGGGTGAAAATGGAAACTGAAATGAAGTGAACACAAACAGTACGGCGGAGCGTAAGAAAAACGTTCATGAGAGGTTAGCGAAAAATGAACAGAACGGATTCGAAGAGTATTAAAGCAAAGTTTGAAGAAAACAACGCAAGAAATGATGCAAGAGAAGGGTACACAAAAGGATCCATGAGCTTTGCCATTCCAGTCCAACGTTTTATCTATTGATCCAAGAAATGCTATGATTACCGATACAAACCTGTTTCTTGTGGAATGTAAAACAAACAAAAATTCTGAAAAAAGAACTCTTTTAAAACACAAAGAGTTCTTGAAGAGTCTTAAAAAGAATTTGATTCGTAAAAAATTTGCCAGTTCCGTTGAACTTCTCAAAGTCTCATAGAATTTTGAAAGGATTCATAAATGTTTGACCAGTCGAATTCTTTTCTAAACTATTTCAAAACTCTTTATATTCTAAAAGAGCTCTTTTTCCGGAATGCGTCTGGAATTGCTGTGTGAAATCACATTACATTTCCCTTACGGTTCTTTTCTGGTACGCATACAATCAAATTTTGTGTACGTTTGTGTAACGGAGAGGGTAGCCACGACAGACGTCGCCCTCGATTCTGGCATCATTGGTAGATACTCCAACTTTCACTAGTCGGTAGTATGGGTCATAATAAGCGCTCCCATTCAAATTTTAGCCAAGTTGACGTTGAGGTAATTCTGACCCCATATAAATGATGAGGGTTAATGTCTTTTTAACCCTTTTTCCTCTTAAGTGAAGTAAATGATGGAAATATGACTTACTAGTCATTTTACAAGCTAGATTTAGTTGAAATGATTTTTGTTACTTTCAATAGACGTTTTGTTAAAATATTTGCAACATTTATGTCACATTATTTCTATTTTCTCACTCTATTTTGAGTGGTTGTTCAATTCGATCATATAGTTTTCTCGATTCCGTATAAATTTATAAGATCATCGTCCAATCAGAATATGAATATATAGATCGTCTATCAACTTTTTGTTCAAAGAATGAATCCGGTTAAATCAGAATCCTACACCCATTTTTATATTGAAAATAAAAAATAAGTTTTGTAAATCGTAGTTTGTTGGAAATATTCAAATTGACTAGAATAAAACAGAGAAGTGATTGGATCATCACTACTTCAATTGAATGTCGTCAAGTTTCAAAGCTTTAAAGAATTCTATTACAAACCCTACTAAGTTTTCCTCTCTTCTTATCATGTAACCTTTCAGTCACTGATCGCGTCGATATATTGCTTCATCGTATCATTGAATTTTAAACCTATCTTCATATTTTTCTACTTTTATTTTCTGAAGAAGTCAAATTTGACTCACTTACAAGAATGTCAAGTATACGCTAGTAGTAGATCATCTATTTGCATTTACATAAAAGCTGTTCCCACTAAACCTAGTACGAAAAGCTAAATGACTGTCGATATTATTATAAAGTCTGTAATTCGTAGCATAGATTGAATCATTTCCAAACGCTGGTATCCATTTCATCCCTTCACCTTTCGCGCGAATCGTTTCAGAGTTGGGTAAAATTTGAAAAAAAGACTTTTCTAGTTGCAAAATTTAATTTTGCTATATTTTACAATTGAACGGTTTTCAATCTGAAAACAAAAATATCATACAATTAAAAAAATTTTCCATTCCATAAGTATTCCACGAAGATCCTAATAATGAAAATTCAGTCTCATAAATTAACTGGGGAATAAAATACAAGTTTTAAATCGAACCCATTTATTATATCATCATTTTTTTTAAACATACGATGTTCTCAAAAAAAAAGAATATATATAATCAATTGATTGGGCTTGAAATCATTTTTGGAATGAAAATATTCGTACCAAAACGGCATATTACAAAAATTTTGGGGATTTTCAGCGATGACATATGCTTTGCCCTTTTGATAAATTCAATGGGCTGGAACGAGCCAAAAACTTCCCATCATTCATTTAATACACCTTGAATTTTGAGTGGATCGCTAATAACATTCGATAACATATTATATTGTATATTACGAGACGACACATCTAAACATTTCATCGAAATACAGGATTATTCAATTACACGTATATTAAAAATTAAGATGAAATTTCCCCCTTAAGAAGAAATGAGTCAAAGAATCTCGAGAAGGATTGAAATTCAATTCACGATCGCTCGATTATTCAATGAATTAAAAAAAACTCTCTCAAAACCTTTTCATTTAATTTAAGAGCGAAACACGATTATGCGCCATTACATTACAAGTTAGTACTTAGAATAATTAAAGTCAATTAATTAAAAATTTTCAACACCGATAACAAGTCGGTAATTAAACTCTACGATAATAAAATGCTATGATAGATGAATGGATTATTCCATGAGCCCTTTAGCCTTAAATAGATCTTTCATCAATCCCTTCAGATATCCTATTTCGCGTTGCAAATCTTTAACTTGATTTTTCAATTTCTCATTATGCTCGGTGAGCTCGCGCTCCTCTCCAATGATCTCTTTGATTTCTTGTTTCTTTTTCTGTCTATAACGAGTGGCAGCGTTTTTATTTTGTTCCTTTTTACGAACTTTTTTATCTTCCACAGTTGATCGAGAGTAAGGTTTGTAACGATGTTTTGCCGAATCGCGAGATGTTTGTTTCGCTTTGGGGTCTTGTTCCAAAACCCAATCAGGATCATCGGTGGAATCCTCTGACAAATGACAACTATCGGAGCTGGTACAAGGACTCGGTGGTGATACGTCCTCGGAGTAACAGCGTACGAATTCATCAACAACATCGGCCAATTCGTTCGTGACATCATTGCCCAGTGGTACCAGCGATACGTTTTCAGCGTTCCATTGCGAAGGTATCTCTTGTTCCGTATACAATGTTGTTTTCTCTTGGGAATCGATCGTGGAGTATGTCACGGTTTGTTGTTGAGGGAATAACGATTGAACTGGTTGTAAAGTAACGAGCAATTGGGTGGTGTCCAATGATAGATTGGGTGGAGGAGATTGAGGAGGAGTGAGGGTCGAGCTGTTGGGAGGTAAAATTTGATGACACGCTTCTACATCTCCCAATACAGTTTCGAACTCCTGTAAGAGAGTTTGCGTGCTCTCTTGATCATCGATCTTCAAACTACCAGGATAAGCAACAATCGGATTTGGATTCGGTTTCGTCGGTGTAACGACGCATTCCGGGACTGGCAATTCTTCGAATATTGGTAGCTCTATTTTTTCCTCCAACCAATCCGAAAAGGGCTCTGTAAAATAAAACAAATACTCTTTATTTATATTGTCTTTTTGCACATGTCAAACGAAAATTGTTGGAAAATTGTATGTCATTTATTTACATTTTGTTTCAGTTTGAAATTCTTCAGTCTCGGATATTCGATGTTCAAGATTTCATAAGCGTATAAAACTACGACTGAAACCAAATACCATGCTCACAAGACGCTCATATTTCCTCGAGTTTCTAATCAATTCCGTTCAATGTAAAGACGGTTTACTTGATATCGAAATCATATTCATAACAACAACGCCGATCGAACGTTATTCAAATTAGTATCAAGGGGCACGGTTGCACCTAGATCATTATGTTATTTTTTCTTCGAGAAGAAAAAAAATTCAAACCTTACAAGTGTGATAAAAAATATCAATTATTCATAATTTCTAACAACAAGACGATTTCTCTTCCTTCGTTGGAAGTCATTTCTATTGCGATATGGATTGATCACACGATCCATATCGAAGGATATATCACGTAGCTTCGACATCGTAGAAATATTTTGCTCGGAGTACGGAAAGTGTAACTTTGAATCGAGACTACAAATGAATGATTTGTTTTTCTCGTCCAACCAGTAACGGCCGTGAAATTAAATATACATCGATACACCACTCCTACTGATTGCAAATTCAAGACATCTACAAATGTACTGTTAACTTATCAGTTCACTTCAACATTATGTGAAGAATCGTGTGCACTGTCATCATCGTTATTATACGTATCAAGGTAAAAAATAATGTGTATCGAATACGCAGAAACAATATGCAAACGATATCCCTTCGTTCCATCAGATGTCCAAAAATGGATACTCCCGGGTTACTGCAGTCTATTCGATTATTTGTCAGTTAAAACTTATTGTAACATCCGATCAGGGTGAGAAGAAAAACACAATTCCAATGTATCTGAGTTTTGTGTCGTTTGGATTGATTTCCAATCATGAAATTAATTATGTTTTATACAAATGTTTTCAATTTGAATGATCTCTTCGTTGTTCATCCACAAGAAACGTACCAGGGAGTTTGAACAATCATCATACATATTGAATATAAAGAGCGATAAAAATTTATAATTCAAAATAGAAGCACGATTATTGATATAGATACATTCCATTTATACACGTGTTGTTGTTGTTGTTGTTGTTAGAATGATGGAAAAAACGTATGGAATTTGTGGTTCCTTTACGATGATAATATATCACTATGATAAGGAAAAGAATCTAGAATCACAAGGAATATAAACTCTTTTACCGGATTGTTGATTTAATCTTGTACCATAATTTCAACTTAAAATTTTTGGAAGAAACAATATTTCATATTACGTGATGAGATATTCACTTGATCATAAAACAACAGAAAAGTAAATAGAAAAATTGATATCCGTATTATCATCGTATGGAAAATTTTTGAAAATTTTTCATCGCCTCTTCATTCCAAGAAGCAAAAATCAAGAGAAATTCATTTTAAATATTTATTCATACTCAAAAATTCCAAATGAATCATCAATTTTATAATCACACTTGACCTGTAAGATTTTTTGTTTCTTCATTTTTCACCGCTTCGTGTAAATTTACTTGAATGTGATTGCAACTTGGAGATACCCTTTTATCTCATTGCTATACAATTACGTTACTTATCAACAGAATTTTCAATATCAGTTTGAAAAAATTACATTGAATTTTCAACAATGGAAACACAGAGATATTGCACAGTTATTTGAAATTCAATAAATTTAGAAATCTTGTGTAACCGAATAGATTTTTACACCATTTTAGCCAAAAGGGCATATTTTGAAGCTTTCACAGTTACTCAGGGATTTTGAAAGATATGAAATATCAATTATTTCACCACCACCACTTTATATCAAATTGTTGCATTTCGAATAAATGAAGTCTATAAAAGATAACAGGGAACAAAAGAAAAAGCGGAAAAATGTATGTATACAATAAAAATAATATTTCAATTCTTTATCTAATCTTAAAATAATCGCTATTAATGTAAGACTTAAAAAAATTGATATTGATGTGAGGTGAAGATAAATTAAAGTTTGATGCCTGATAAAAATTAAGTTTGTTAAATATCGTTAAGTGCCGACAAGATCGTGATAAAATCGAATCAACGTGGTCCCTTTGTGGTGTGTGAAATACCGTTCATCAGAGAAACAGGCAATTGCAGTTTACTGCCAAAGGTGACAACATTTATTTACAATCAATCAATTTTTCATGTGGAATGCAAAAATTCTTCTAGAGTTTATCTAAGGGTTATGGTGAAGAGAATTTGGGAATTTTCGATTGATTGACGAGTTTGTAATATTATGAATTTTGCTGCACAATTATCGAATACAATTTACAAATTGTTCTTTGTACAATCAACACCCGTGTAGTTGTCTTACAACTGTGAATCACGCCTTGTTCTATTAATTATTCATTCATATCTTGATTGATCAATGAGTATGGCTAATTGGATCAATAACAAACGAATTCATTATGACTTCTGAAGAAAGATAATCAAGTGTTGCACACGTGGCCATGGATGTGATATGAATTGAATCCAATTTTAGTTTCAAAGATGTACAATAGAATAGATGAAAGTATCATTTGGCTCTGCTTCCTAAAATTATATCAAAATGAAAGTATGAAACCGGAATTTCCCTATGAATGGCACTAGCCATCAATTTAGGAACCCCAATACCACTTCTTTGGCACCATCATCTCCCCCTAACAGATTTTCAACACAAAACAATAGGAATTCTGTACATCCGTAATTGTTTTATAACCTTAAACATGTCGAGTTTTGTGCCCACAAACTACGATTGGTTTTTTGTTATTATTTGAAGAAAACTGCTGCAGAATCACATCGAATGCTTGTCGAAGCTTACAGTGAACATGTCCTTGGTAAAACACAGCGTTTCGAGTGGTTCTAAAAATTCCAAAGTGATGATTTTGGAGTGAGAAACGAAGAGCGTGGAAAACTACAGAAAAAGTTAACAGACGACGAATTGCAAGCCTTATTGGATGAAGATGATACTCAAACTCAACAAGAACTCGCGAATCAACCGGATGTGACGCGAAAAGCCGTCTCCATTAGTTTGAAAGCCATGAGGAAGATTCGGAAAGTGAGAAAATGGGTTCCGCATGAACTGAATAAAAGACAGCAAGAAAATCGAAAAACCACTTGAGAAATGCTGTTCGACAGATACAAAACCAAGTCATTCCTCCATCGAATTGTGACAGGTCATGAAAAATTGATATATTTTGAGAATCCTAAGCGTCGGAAATCATGGGTGAATTCAGGCGAATCATCGACATCCATTGCAAGACCAAATCGTTTTGGAAAGAAAATAATGCTCTGTGTTTGGTGGGATCAGAAGGGTGTAATCTACTATGATAACACTGTATAACACTGATCGCTACCAACGGCAAATGATCGACTTGGATCGCGCATTGCGTGAAAAACGACACAAAGTCATCTTGCTCCACGATAATGCCCCATCAAACACAGTAAAAGGAGTCAGTGAAACGATTGAGGCGTTCAGTTGGAGATGCTACCGCATGCGCCTTATTCTCCAGACTTGGTTCCATCCGATTGACATCTATTCGCGTCAATGGGACACGCTCTCGCTGAACAACGCTTCAGTTTGTATGAAACTGTTTTTTTTTTGGCGTGGCATTCATTAACTGCAATGAAGATTATTACGAATAAAATATTGTTCATCATTTTCAAACAACAAAAGTGTAATTTTTACAAAAAATTGCCATTGTATTTTGCGCTGCACAGTAAAAACCAGGCCCCTCCAACTCACACATTTTTCAATACTCCTCGTTTTCACATAATGTCCATCAAAATCCAGGTGGCGAACGATCTAGTGGTCCGAAACAATTGGTAAACATAACCAAAAAGTTTCATTTTGCGAATTGTCAAGACAAACTGGTGTTGTGATTTCTGTAAATTTATGTTTTCATGGGCCAATAAATTTATTTTTTCTCATTCCGCGGATTATTTGATTACGTGTAACGTAAATTGAATTGAAGTGCCGGCCAACAGTCGTGTAGAGCGATCTACAACTTTTTGGACATTATGTGAACACGTAGAAGCTCGAGTCGGAGGGGCCTGGTAAAAGCTCCAAATTTGTGTTGAATATTGACACAGAGGATGTGAAAAATTAACACAAAAGTGTTGATTTTACATTGAGAATCTGTCAATTTGACATTCATATTTTTTTCATTTTCAACACGAATTTTGAGTGGACCGTTTCTAACACAAAATTTTTTACTGTGCGAATGGTTAAAAACGGAGGGAAATAAATGCATACATTAAATACATTGGTCTGCAAAAAAATGAAATTTTTCGCTCCTTTGCAACTGATGATCATTTCCTGAAGTAATTTGTTGCGTAGAATCCGAATCCGGAGGCGGAATTGGGCTATCACGTCAGGATTTTGAGATATTCAAGGGTGTATACTCGAAAAATGCGTTTTTTTGCTATTTTTGAGGTTATGTACAGGGCGCACAAAATTTTTTTGGTTCTTTATTCTAATTGTATCATTTAGTACTATTCTTACTCTTCAAAATGAGCTATTGATCGATCATCTACGATTTTTTCTTGCAGAGTTACGACCATTTGAAGTTCTGAAATATATGCGCAAGATTGTAATATTCCTAGGATTTCTTAAGGGTGCTGCCAACATGTATGGCAATAAAAATTTCAATTTTCTAATATGATCTCCTTACTCAGCGACTGGATAAACTTCAAAGTTTGAAAGTACTAGTACAAATGTTCAAGGAAAATTTGCCCCTAAAATAATATATTTCTCAAAGGGTTGATAATGTGAATATGTCGGGACGTATTTCATAATTTAGAATGGTCGTAACTTTGCAAAAAAAAATCGTAAATGACCGATCAATAGCTCATTTTGAAGAGTAAGAGTAGTACTAAATGATCCAATTACAATAAAGAACCAAAAAAATTTTGTGCGCCCTTTACATAACCTCAAAAATAGCAAAAAAACGAATTTTTCGAGTATATACCTTTAAATATCTCAAAATCCTGACGTGATAGCCCAATTCTGCCTCCGGATTCGGATTCTACGCAGCAAATTACTTCAGGAAATGACAATTTCATTTAAAGGAGAATTTCTTTGCCGACCAGTGATATGAATTGAAACACGAAAAATTGAGTTCACGATGTATATTCAATAAATATAAGTGAATAGAATAATTCGATCAATTAGATTGATAAACGTTACAAATGATTCATTTCAAATTTATAAGAAAATGAATTCATACGGTTTCGAATTTTCCCGTCCATTTTTAACCATTTTGCCCAACATGCAAATGGTGATTCCGGTTCATTTTCTATCCAGTGTACAATAAAATGCTTCTCATATTCAATTCTTTGTAGAAGAACCTGCATATTTTCATATTATTTTCCTTGCATGACAGTTGAGTGGACTATTAGGACCGGATCATTATATACGTTCGTGTTGTCAAGTAAAACTGCCTTGATACTTCGTTTGGGGGAGAGTGTTATGATCATACACGTGTGCCAATGCCTCAATTTCATTTTCAACACCCGACTTTCGGACTATCGTTCAATCTTTTAAAATGTACATTCAACTATATAAGATTGATAACTATCAAATTGAGAAGAGCGATACTCAATCAACTTCAAATACAATACATTCTCGACATTAACAATATGAATTTATATCAACTCTCAAGAATGTTTGATACGAACAAACTAATATCTCGTAGTGCCTGCATCTTCTTTTGATGGATCGAAGAGTACATAAGGATGATTGAATTGGAAGTGAAAACAATATAAGTGGATATAAATGGATCACACAAATATCAAACGATACTTTGATTTTATTCTTTTCAATAATCCCGAGTATAAAATTATTCTTCATTTTCTTGAGACGATTTAAATTTCAAATGATACGAGCGTTACCATCCAAACATATTTTCCTTTTCAATTAAGGGGATACCAGCGGCTGGGCTTTTAAAAATTTTTTCGGGACGAACCACGTAAAAATACATACACTAATTCAAAATATCTCTCTGTACAGCATTTCTTGAACTGCTGCACAGAGGGATATTTTGAATTATTGCGTGCAATTTTTTTTTCAGTTTGTCCCGTAAAAATTATAGCGCTGGTATCACGTTAAATTACCAGATTTCCTAAGGCTTGCAGTCTTGAAAATTTTCAATCTTCTTATGAATTCAATTCCCGGTAATTTGATCGAAAAAAAAACACGTGCTCGCGTGGTAACGTTCGTCGTCGTACTCTCTAGAGTTATTCGTACCCACTTTCGAAATCGCATATGTTAGATATCAAATTACCATAGTAAAATTGAACAGATTACACAGTGAAAGTATGTCAACGTACGCTCCTTTGAATGCAAAAAAAAATGAATTGTTTTGAAAATATTGTCTTTTTTATACCCTGTGTTGTCAAGTTTAATCAAAAAATTGATGCTGTTTTAAATTGAAAATTACTGCAGTAAATATGTTGAATCGAAAGAGTAGCAGGGTTCCCCCAAAATTTGAAGAGTGATTTTTCCTGACTTTCACTGACCATGTTGCTTCAAATTGTACCAAACCAATCAAATTTGTTTCTATAACTGGAAATAACAAATCCGAAATACTTGGAGCAAGTTGGGGTAACTTAGGACGCCACTAAGTAAACTCAGCTTATAAATGAAATTGTGGAATTGTCACGATTTATGATGGAATATTGTTACAATTTACCAGTATATCGCATCATCACCAAATTCCTCTGAATATGAGTGTGATACGTACATATATGTATACTTCCCTATCCATATAATGGTATCAAGGGCGTATCCAGAAATTCACTATCCTCCTTTGAGGGGACACGAGCATAAGGAAGTGGGGGACGGAAAAATTCAAATTTGTTAATGTTTGGAGGTTAAAATTTTACAATCTTATTTTTCAGCCTTCAGAAATCACTTAACCATTCAAGGTTTGCGGCGATGTGGAACTCTAGGCATGTAATTTATTATTATTCACTTCAAGTAAGGTAGTGAATTTTTGGATATTCCCTTGAATGGTATTACACTTCACTCTAAAAACATTTGACAGTGTTAGGTAAAGTCCACTCCGGATGGTGTTGTTTCAACACCTGACGGTGTTATTTTGACACCGTACGGTGTCATTCTAATACCATTTGGAATTATTTCAACACTGAATTCCAGAGTGAACTTTTACAGAATCCGCGCGGTGTTAATTCTGACACCGCTTTTCTTACAGTATTTTGAGACGTTTGGAGGTGATCTGATACGGATTGAAATAAAATAAGCACAGTCAATAGATCAATTGTGAATACTTATTCTCCTGACATCGCGTTTTGAACCAAACCAAAGGAATGGTATTCGCAAACAAAATCGCAAGGCATTTCAATGAAATTTATACTTCACCCATACATCACAAGAGTTCCCGTTATGTTCATGAATATGTATTTATTATGAATATTTTGAATTCAAAACGAACTCCTAATGAATAACTCGATGTTCAGAAAGAATTCGTATCAAGACTCCATAATGAATTCTGCGTGCATTCAATACATTTTAATTTTGACTCCATTGAATTGTTATTGAATTCATTATTGGTCGCATAACGGCGACTATTCAGAGAGTCTTTGGGAAGTCTTTATGAATTCAAATTGATCATTTGTGCTGGCTGGGTAAAAAATACACAAATGGACATTACTCCTTGAAAATTTTCTGCTGGAATCAAATGTTTCAATTTTCCCTGACTTTTTATAAATTTCAATAGATTTCCCTGACTAATGGAGCATTTTGAAAACGTTTCCTGCCTTTCCCTGACTTTCAATGTCTGGGGGCCCCTGAGTAGGTATCTGAAAGTTTATATACAATTTTTATACAACTCAAAGTATGTATAAAATTCATCCGCACTCCAACTTAGGGATCCTCCAGTGAGGGATAAGACAACGGCCGCAATTAATGGGATAACCAAAAAATAAGTACCTAATTTATGCATCATCCAATAAGTAAACCGAATAATCCATCGAAAATAATATAATATAAAGCCCACTTTGCCGTCATATTTTTAATGAATTATTCAATTTTATCAATTGACTGACGCGCAAATTCATCCCTCATTGAAGGGTTCCTACTCCAACTGGAGTACAGAGACTGCACAGAGAATAAGTTTGTGTATTTTCAAAACACGTGTATGTTCACTCGCAATTTATGTCAAATATTAATACAAAAATGTTAAATTTACACTAAAAATCTCTGAATTTCAGAGAAAATTTGTCGCTGAGCGATTAATTAAAATGAAATGAATCGCGAATTTTGATTTCATTACTTTTTTCGTATCATTAAAATTTTATGTACAAGTTACATCATTTATCAGCAACCGTTGATAAGATGTTTAATTAAAATTATTGTACATTTTCCTCGCTTTATTCAACGATAAAGAAGAATAATCACAAGATTGAGTAAAGAGCGATGTAAGTTAACAAAGTGTTTGTTGAATCGATTCATCATCCAGACAAGAAACTGAGTGATGATTCAATTCAACATACCCACTTCTTTACAGTGGAGCGAGAGGGACAATTATCAATATCAAAAATACAGATTTCTACATTTCAAAAGTCGATAACTCGACAATTTTTTCCTTTGGAAGTGATTTCAAGCGCGAATCGCTATATTTTCATCTTTTTCAAGTCGCAGTCTTTATAGGATGTTGAATTGTTATGGTTCAAGACAGCACGTGGCTTCTCGCTCTGAATCCGATAAAAATCTAATTGTTCGATTGAAACATTATATGGTACTAAAGGAATTTCTAACGATAGCACAAAACTCTAATTACCACTTCATGTTTGACAATAGAGACCTCAATTGATACGATCTTTCACAATTAATGAACTACGATCTATTCTTTCTCTTCGTCTTATATAGTATCTCTGATCCTCGATAAAGCGAGGAATAAGTATTTTACTTGGCCTGGTTTCACCGAGATCAAATTCATTAAATACTAATCATACATCTTCGTTCGTCGTTGCGTCTCAAAATACTATAGGAAGTATTATTCAATCTTCATCTTACACGTGCAAGCGATAAAACCGGTACTTATACAAATTCTATACTACTTCCTATACCAGTTGGCTTTTGGAGAATGCATAAATTACGTTCAGGGCATACTAGTGCCGGGACTCTAGTCAAATCTTTCGTGTAAGATTTCTTCACAATGCTCGAATATTTTCGAAAATATGAAAGTATTTTGGAGAAATCTTGGACGACAAATTTGGCTAATGTATCTTCTTGATGGGTGATTATAAAATCTAATCGATCCATGTTTAATCGACATTTTTGTTCTCCAGATGTGCACTTTGATAATTTGAACTGCTAAATGTGGAATATCCGAACCTAAGAGAATGAAGAAGAAATTGGAAAATTTTTCCAAGATAAAGATATGCGGGAAAAGCTCAAGTCAAGATTATTATTATTATTATTGATTCGATAAAATGTACTGCGGCTACTGGGTCGAATGAGAAAAAACAACTTGAGAATAAGCATAAGATCGATATCTATCATAATTCTTTGACATTACGATACGCGGATAAACAAGTACATCAATCTTCATGATGAATTTGTTTCATATTAAAACAAATAGACCAAGAGAATTTGTATTTGATCTGAAGGTAAATCAACCTACCAGCGGCGTAACACATAGCGGCCATCATTGTCAGATTCGTACGATATTATTTTCAAGTCTTTTGTTTTATGTGAGTAATTAATAATTGTCCTAACGATGAGTTCAGAATACTTTTGCGATACACAGTCAATGAATGTTTTTGTATTAAAAAAAAAAACAACGACACTGGTACAAACAAATTCGTCCAGAAAATTCTTTCCTTTTCTTTCTTGGCACGATAATCCGAAGTATCAACGTCTTTTTACAAGTTTTTGGGAATTTACAATGATTTCTCGGTTCCACGTGTAACTGTACGCGAACTGCATGCTATTAAATATCATTAATACACTCCAGCATTGAGATTTTGGTCCTTTATTCGATCGTTGAATCACTTTTGATGCCAGTATTGTCACTTTGTCCAATATCTTCGACAAATTTCCTCGTTTGAAAAATGGTATGAACAACTCTCAATGCTTCGCAAGATTATCGTGGAGTTCGTTGTCGGATTCTTCTGGGGGAGGCGGTCAAATAGAACCACGTGCACCACCGCGAAGTAACACACTAAAAAAATGTTCACACTCTCAGAATTTTTTGAATCACTTTCAAACCACACCACAAACGAGTGACAACGAATACAGAGTTGTGTACAAACACCAATCACTTTGGAATAGAATGGTTGGTGTCTTTTTTCCACACCCTAAATGCACACAATACGGATAACTTTTTTCTTAACCGGGCAACGAGAAGCGGGAGGAATTCGTCTAACGTTCGACAATTAACTAACTGCAATCGTACGAATCGTTTTGCTGGCTTGCACGTTGCTAGAAAAAAAAATATCCATTCCTGCTTATCTTTGGACTTTCCCCCCTCTGTCACACCCCTACTACCTCATTTTCATCACCAATACCATGCGTCATCTGTTGTCTCTGTTTCTTACTCTCTTTCTCTATTCAACAGTTTCTGATCACAAGTCGTTTACGCGTAGAGGTTAACCAGTTTGTCCCACTCTCCTTTTTCTTCAACAGTATTATAAAGAATACAAAAAAAATGAGATGGGAAAGACCAATACGAAGGAAGAGGAGAAGAAACTGATTAAAACGACTCAAAAATATAAAAACGTCATATTCTCTCTTTTTTTCTCTGTTTTTGTCATTTTAAGCAACAATGTGGTCGTTGTATAATTTTTACCACAAGAAACTTTCCTTTTACAACGCAGTGACACGTTTATTATAATTCTTTTTTCCCAATCACATGTATTCATTGAATCAACATTTCAAGTAGAGTTAACAATGAGACATGTGTATTTGCTCGATCTTTCGCTGGATAGCGAGACTTATCACGTTACACATACGATATCGAACCCGAAAGATAAATAATAGAAATATTAGAAGATTCGTAGCCAACGGCTTAAGAAAATCAACATAATTCCAATCCTCTCCCCACAATTTGAAATATTTATGAATATCTTTGCTGATGATCTATATAATTGTTTACACAATTTTTAATACATAATTACTTCATGTACCATGTACCGTGCACATGTATTACAAAAATTGTCATATATTTTGACAGAAGGATTGTTAAAATGCGGTTTCCTTCCTTCGATGAGATACTTATGAATCCGAACGAGACTACGCTAGACGTGTTTGTAACAGATTCAGAAATTCTCACAATGTGAGATTCTGTGAGAACAAAATTGGAGAAAACAAGAAAAAAGAAGGTCATCAAGATATTTGGGTATAAATTTTCGTTCTCTCTTTTTTCTCGAGATATGTGAAATTCTCAATGTCCATGAGTTGTATGGAAAGGGATATATTGACCTTTCAATTGGATGTTATTCTGTATCGATGGATCGGCAAATTCTGTCTGAACGAAAACTCGATAAAATGGGGTTTCATACATTTTTTAATATTTTCTACACTTCTCCCGCTATTCACTCTACTTTCCTTTGACAATTAAAATCAAATACTACTCGCTGCGATATAAGAATGCATTAACAAATCGTTTTCAATAATAGAGATAAAACCTTCATCATCAATGGAATATTTTCATTAATTAGGACATGAGTAACTTTTCACTGCTCGTTGAACTCTAAATTACAAAAAAAGGTCTCTAGTTCCGATAAGTGCTTATTATCTGTTTAGAAAACTATCATCACACGTTTGATAAAAATCTTACACTCAAATCAGTAGTATCAGTCTAACATTACTTGCATCAGATGACAAATACGATAAATCCACTTTATGCTGTTTATAAAAATACATTTTCATTCAAAATCAACTAATAATCCTGCGCTATATTTAGTTCATGGTATCGGAAAAAGTGGTATGTAATATTGTACAAATGTCAAATGATCTGAATATTTTTTTGGATTAAAATTCTTATCTCAACTTTCTGTTCATTCGCAATGAAAATAATGTTGCCGAAGCTTGAACCGTTTATTCAAACTAATTAGTAATCGAACAACGAAACACTCAGCTATTAAAAACCCAAAATCCTACCGCACATTCTTAAAACGATGTTTCCAGTTTAAAAGAGATGATTCAAGAAGGCAAACACCTTATTAAAGAAATATGAGAAAGCGATTTCTTCACGATTTTAAGGAGAGGTTCTCATCAAGCGAGTTTCCGAAATGAGATGATTTTCTCGAATTTTTTTTTCTCAAGAGGGAAGTAAATTAAGAACTCGAGTTATTTGAAACTCATTAAATAGGTCTTCGAGTACATGAAAAAAATGTTCTCAAGTTTGGCTCCACGGAATCTCAAAAACTGCTGAACGGATCACTCTTTTCTTTGGTTTTATTTTGAAGCTGATTGAATTTATTGGAGGATGAACCTGAATGGAGATGACATTTGCTTTTCTTTTTCTTTTTATAGCACTTTAAAAAGCGAAAAAAAGTTGAAAACCCCCTACCAAAAGTTTGCACGTCTGTCATTTTTTAATTTTGGACTTTTCATTGGTTTCATTGATACAACCTGCAACAAATATAATGTATCTTATAAAAATTTTTGGATTTTTGATTTCTGATAAGTTTTGTAAGTGCTATAGTGGCGCCCGATTGATCACTGTTTTTTTAGGTGATTATGTTACAACACGTATCAACAATTCCCATAGCATCATTTGTTACTGAAAAAAATGTTTCCATGTACTTAAAGACTCAATTAACAAGTGTGAAAACTCCCGAGTTCTTCATTTCGAAAAATTCGAGAAAATCACCTCATTTTGGGGTCACTAGATGGAACCTCCCTTCAATAAAAAAAATTATTTACGAAAATCTAAATAAAAAATGTATAGCTAATACGAAAAATTTCATGTTATTTTATTACCAAGATGGAAGTTCTGAGATTAACATAATTTTCCTCGATGCGAGTTTCGAATGCCTATTCTTGTTTTAGAAAACAAACGAAACAACATTGAATCTCTACCTAGTATCATGCTTTATTTCTGAATCTTTTGTTCTTTAAAGACTTTCAATGTATTTTATTTTCTAAACTGAACAAAACAATATGTAAAAGTAGTCATTCATTTAGAATCGGTGTTCCAAGGCATTACATATGAGTTCATTAATATTTGTTTTTATTATATAATAATATATCCTTTCAAGCGGAGAATATATATTCTACATATATTGTGATTAAAGTAAAATGGAACGAAGGAAGTAAAAAGCGCGCAACTTGAAACCGGTTAGGCTGAGCCTCGAAAACAATTCAAGAGAGAAAAATACTTACAGAATAAAAATGAAAGAAAATGGATATAATTGAAGAAAAGAAGAAACAGTTTCACTGCGGATTGATCTCAATCGAACAGGTGTATCATCTCAAGCGCGTTTCGAACTGGGGACGAGAATTAATAAACTGCATATACACGGAGAGAAATTTGATGGTTGAAAGTGGTAAAATACGTAGGTAATATCATCATCAAAACTGGTCAACTGAAACTATGGGGAATAGCTTGGAAATTAAATTATCACGATGGTAAACTTTGTCACTTTGTCAAAAATTTCAAAATTTCTTCAGGAAAACTAACAAAGATAATATTGATGATTCCAGGCAGTGCTAATACTTTTCACCATCAGCGATCGTAATGTTTCTTTACACTTTATTTCAAGATTCTCGCAAGCAAGAGCTCTAAAAATCGAAGCAAAGGCAATAATTTTCACCATCAATGATGGTAATGAAAAAAAAACATTTACTTGCAAAAACATATTTCCAGGCACATTTGTTAGTTCATGTTGTACAACCTTCGAGTTATTACCACCATATTTGTTGATTGCAATCATGTTATTTTTAATACATTCTTGAGTACAATTTTTAATGAAAAATCCTAATTACGCGGAGGGGATTTGAACTTGAGAATAATGTACTTATATCTACCTATAGACCTTACAATTAAAGCCGCTTTGCTACGCTCGCACTTATGAATTCGCTGTTTTGAAGTTTCATTGAAAGACTGAACGAGGGAACCTAAACTGGATAACTTGTTGTGTGCGATAATTGTAAGCAAATCTCGAGCGCTGTTGGAAAATATTACCATCAGTGCTTGTATTATACCAACCCGTCATTGGTAGTAAATGTGATTCGTGGCTTTCAAAATTCAGGATAGTTGTTCAAACAAAATCTATGATAATTTTCATTAGAAAAGGTATTTATTTCCTTTGTTCATAGTTGTTATTACTGAAATATATTTTCTCACTCTGAATCTTCATTTTTACCATCGTAGCTGACGATTATTTACAACGTGCGTATAAAATAATACACTTAGGTTACAAATTACAGTCAATATTCTCCAATAATACTAGTTTACGACAAAAAATAGTAATTTTCACAATCAAATTTTTCTCCGTGTAATAAAAACAAAGCAAACAAGAATAATAAACTGATTACATTCTATGATATTTTGTTTTTTATCGTCTAGTATCTCCACTGATGTTCAATGTTTTGATATTAGATTTTAATTAAACTTCGAACTTCAGCGAAAGGTTCCAAAGGTGTTGTTTTTTTTGTGTGCAGATTTTTTATTATTTAACGTTTTCTTTTTCATGACTTCTGACGTTGTCGACGAGTTGGTATCTTCCCACAGGGCACAACAAACAATTCAGAGAGGATTCGTAATAAATCCATTTTGAAGTCCAAGTATTCAATATGGATCCAGAGTAAGAACCCTTTTTCTAAACCAATAATTTCCTAGTTTAGAAGCACTTTTACGGATTTGAGAGCTTTGTCATATGCGGAAAGTTCCAACCGACATATTGGGAAAAACAGAAATTGGTAGTTCTGAATTCAGATGGATGTAATTTACAATTCTCCACGGAGATCGATGTAGAGGTTGAGATGAAGATTTTGCATACAAACCCGAAATGACAGGGAGCAAGAGAGAACTTTGTACCCATCTCACACCTGGGATTACCGACTTCGAAGAATCGAGAGCGGAATGCGGATACGGAAGAAACAATCTCGAGTGTTTGAAGATCAATTCTGAAATCCTTTCAACCGTAGTTTTCAGTCCTACAAAGTGAGTTGTGCGTGTTTCATGATACTTCAAAACACAAATTCGTTCCCAATTTTTCCGAAAGTGTATTCAAACCCGCTCGTAGAATTGAATGTTGTAAGAAAAATCTGCGATTCTATGATTAAAAGAACAGATATTTTCCACAAATCACATAAAATTTTCCATAAGTGTATTCAAAATCGAAGGAATTTTCAATATATTCGGATCTTGAAATAAACATATCACAGTATATTTTGGTAAAGTATTCTTAATGCTTCTTCGAAACCTTATTGAATATTTGGCAATTAGATAATCAGAAACCAAGATACCGTGACACAACCAAGAGATTCATCCACATATGAACCTTGCTATTTTTGACACAAAACATTCCTGACTGAACATACACGTGAAGAGCACATGGAACTCACATGCTTCGTACAAGGTCACAGAAATGAGATTCGTGTCGATGAGGGTTAGAAGATACGCGAAGAAGATGAACACTTGCTAATTGAAATCAGTTTCAAGTCTGAATCATTGTAAAACTCATGAAGAGAAAGAGATTTTATCTATCATACATTTTCAAGAGGATACTAGCACAGGGAACGTGAGCCATTTCGTGTTAGTCTGTTTATTTCGAAATGATTTGATGAAATCATCAACCGTCAATAATCAAGTGGGATACAATGTAATGTTTTTAAAGTTTGAATCGTTTATAGAAACGAAACTAAAATCTAATGGATTATTATGATTTTGGCTTTATAACAACACAGTATTTCATTATTTGATTACTAATTCGTTTTAATAAACGATTCAAACTTCAGGAACATGCAATGTCACTCTCCTGCTCAATTTGAAAGAAAACTCTGTTTGAATAGCAGCATTGCAGTTGGGATTGAAAAATTGATTTTTCATTTCTAATTATAACCCTGTTATCGAAGAAGTGTTTTTTTGAGTCAAAGTGTCAAAAGTTATCGGATCTCGTTGAATCATTCCAAAAATAAACCCGAATTAATACAATGAAGAGAATACTTCGAACAGAAAACAACAGATATTTTTGGAATACTGAGAAAAAAGATTCTTTGAATTGATGAAATAGATTTCATTGCATTAAATGAATGTCCTTTTGATTCTATGATCATTTCATTCATACTATCAAATTAGCTGATTGATATTTATTTTCTGAAATTAAAAACGCACTCTATTGACTGAATAAATAATTATTTTTGTCAATATCATTTTTCATTCGATTTATAACTCTCATGTGATGGGTCCCATGAAGTGAAACTCAATGAAATACAACTTTAATTTTATAACGTCAAGTTTCGTATGGAAATCGAGCTTAATTATTAGGGCTTCGCACGAGACTCTCGTCTCAAATTGAAAAATGATCTATATCCGCTGTTCTAACAATTTAAGATATAAAAATGTTGAACGGAATCAAGCTTCTACCTAAGATGTGACCAAATCATATGGAATTCCGATTCCATTGAAGAGGAGAACTAAGATATTCCTTCAGTCTCGGGACTAGTCTCGGTATCGGTCTCGATGCATACTTTGACATACATATTTGTTGATTTTATTTGAATAATCAACGTTGCATCCCATTCCGTCGATTCCATCTATACTCTCAAATCATCTTGATCATTCGGATATTACGAAAGATTTGAGAAATTATTGGTCACGATTTTATTTTTCTTTGACGCGAGTCTCGTGCGAAGCCCCAGTGATTATACTTAGTATTTAAAATTCTTAACAATCAAGTATTTGACATGATAATTTTTTTTCTTTACCAGAATAATTATCGACTCCAAGTGAAAATATATTCCATGGAATGAAACAACGCGAGATCAGGCTGATAAAATAATTATTATATTCAAGAACGTGAAGTTATAGGACCAAAAATACTGTTATTTATAAACTGGTACACTTTAGAGTATAATAATCTCAGTCATTTCAATACAAGTGGTTTTTTCAGACAATAAAATCAAATCATATATTCAATAGTTGTGAATTTTAATTCCGAGCGTTCTATTCTTTGAACAGAAAACCAAGTTTATGATCCCAATGAAAATACTTTTTCAGTTCAAACTTCAGAGAAATTTTTCTGAATAAAAGCTATTTTATAGAAGTGATTTCATATGAACAATAATAGTTTGGATAGTTTTCAAATCAATAAAATGAAGTATGATAAGCCATGGTTTGAGAATAACCATTTTCTGCAATGAATACATTTTGCTTACGCATAATGTATGGTTGTATTGGTTGTATTGAGTATCTTGAAATTGATGAATTAGCTCATTTGAAATATTGATCATTTAATTCATTTTCAAACATTATTGCATTCAAATCAACAGAAGAAGCGAATACTACTAGGATTAATGAAACATATTCCATTGATTTCCAATTTATTGCATTGAACAAATGGATTTTCAACACCATAAGGAATGTCCACGAATTAAGTTACGCTCATTTTTATTTACTTCTTTATCTCATTCCATACAAGTGGAGTTGATGCAATGAAGAACGAAATGAGTAAGACCGTGATGTAATTTACAGATGATCCCATAATTATTTTATACGCATAAAATGAAGCTAGTTTATTTATGCTAATAAGTATGTTCTCGAAATTTGAATCGTTTATAGAAACAAAACGAAAATTAAAACTTATGAAATCTGATAAATCATCGTTACAACTCTTTGCCACTGGAAACATCGTTTAAATAATGTATACTGCAAGATTTTTGGGCTTCAATAGTTGAATATAAATGATTGAAACTTCAGCAATATCTAATGAATTCCCTCATTAAAAATTCTCATTTATGATTGAAGAAGGATTTAGTCAATAAATTGCCAACCTGATTATTCTTGCCAATGCTACGTTTGATACATTCTGCAAAACTTCAGTGCTTTTTGCAAATAAAGGTTTCATCGATTCCATAAAATGAATAGATCGATCGAATTCATGAATCCCTTGAAACAAAGAAATACGTTTTTGAAATGAAAATGTGTTGAATTGCGATTACTTTTCAGAAGGTGGCAATACTTTCTCATCAGTTATCTTTTTGCAGTACAGTTTGTATATAAAGAACTAATTCACCGTGAAACTATAGTAAGTAATGTTCCGTCCTGATAAATATTTCATTCGGATTACGGCATTGAACATCATCAATGAATATGACTTCATCGCAGAGGAAAACAGTTTCTTCGGACTCCTTAATCATATTAATCATCTGATAGAATAATCCAATTGTTTCGAATAAATTACAAATCACACAGGAACTAGGAAGGTCGGCTTCGCCCTTGCGCGAATGCTCCGACTCTTGCTTGTTTTTTTTTATTTTGGAAATTTTATACAATATAATTCATCCAATCAAAATGAAGTTCATTGATTTGAAGAAAGATTTATTCATATCAATAAGTTCTCTAAAGGATTAGGAAATCCTTCTTTATACATTCTATGAAATAATTTCTTAGATAAGAAAGAATATTGATTTAATTACAACAAATTCTCTTTTCATATTCATGAAAACATTTCATTTTGAATGCAAGGAATAATTTATATTATTTATATTGACATTTTCCTATTTTAAAACTTTTCTTTAATTCAAATTATTGAATATTTTATGGAAAGGAGAAATTATTATCACTTTGGCATTACAGTTGACTATTACAGTGTTATGAATGGCTTCTACCCATAAAAAGCATAATTCATTGAATCAAATTATATTTCATGAATTCAAAAATCAAAATTTCTCATCCAATAACTTCTTCATCAACCCTAAGTATCTTATATTCCAATTATTAATGATCCCACCACTTCCATGTGAATCACATATTACATGAATTTGATGCAATAACTCCACAGATATCATTGGATGAATTCATTTTTGAGGCTCAAAGCAAAATTCATCGGTTCAAAACATTTTCTTCTCAGTGTAGCTGGCTTATAATTGGCATCTTTTTTCCCAAATTCCCCAACGATTTGAGAATAAAATCGATTCAAATCCCGAAAAAGAGCAAGTTTGTGATATATCGATTTCATAAAATTCAGCATTGAACTTTGTGAAGTTAAAACCAGCAGCCGATCGATGTAACTTTTGATGGGAACGTTTTATCAAGTATTTGAATAGGCAAATCGCATAGTTGACAACGATTCGATTGAGAGGATACCAAAGTTACCATCGGAGCATGTTCTGTCAAAAACTTGTTTTCGAAATTCAAAATTCGGGTCCCACACAGAGTCACATAAAGTCTCGATGAATCATTTCCGAAAATTTCACATCTTTTTATCAAGTCAGTTTCGAGTATTTTGTTGCAAGAAAACATGCTCCGATGGTAACTGTGGTATCCTCTTGAACTTTCACAATCTCAAGATTCAAACGAGAAAAGTTACTAAATTTGTGCTCAGTTCTTTTCATTTTTCTAAAAATTCTTTTATAAGGATATCGATAACATAATTGCATATCTAGGAAACTATCATGTACTTGAAATTCAATCTACAAGGAACAATAAATGGAATTATTCAACTATGAATATTACATGAAATACTTTCAATCTTACGAAACGCGGTGATTTCAACGCCCAGAGTGATTGAAAATATGTACGCGCATCAACTTGTGATACGTGGTATACGCAATTCCCCGCAAACTAACAAGTAAGAGATAATAAGGAATACTCAATGTATCACTACACGTTCAGTTAATCCTCAATCAGTTTTTTCAAATGAAATCATAATGTGATTACAATTTATCCTTACACGGATTTACACGGAAAGAAAAAAGTTATCAATACTTGAATAACATTTATTAACATTTAGAAAAATGCCGGGGAAAAAGAGCGGCCCTGAAAAACCTTTGCAGTAAGGTTATCAAATATTCGTAGTGAAAATACCAAACGTTGATGGTTTTATTGTTATTGTTTACAGTAAATTTATCAACTTTTGAGAGAATTTACTACGAAAATTTTCTTTTTCCCCTAAATTGACAGTCATTTTTCTAAATAATTATAATCTCTGTCTTTTCGTGTACAATTATTTTATGTTAAAATACTATCCTTTGACGTATATATTTATATTAAAAATAAATGGTCTAGAGAGTAATGAAAATAAAAATGATTCTAAGGGGATACCTGACGATCCCTGACAAATTATTCTAAAGTAAAGCAATAAATTTAAAATGTCGCTCTATACAGATCATCTTTGTCGACTGAAAAAGGTCTGTATAGAATAATATTTTGATTTTATTGCTTAATTTTGGAATAATTTGTCAGAATAGTTTAAGGTCTGAGATCTTAGATTCTGAATCCCAATTTATTCCAATATCTTCGCAAGCTTGACACCAGACTTTTATCCAGATTTTTCCGAAATCGTTGTGATATCAGTTTTTTCTACGTGGTGCGATCAACTCATCTTTTCTTTAATTCAAGGAATTTCAGATGTGATTTTTGTACGCAGATCACATTATTGATATTTCAGAAATATATTAAACCAAAGTATTCCTTTCCCAATCGAACTTAAAAGGAATAATGGACATCGAGAGAGTGCGAGACTTGAGTACTTTCACTGACATATAGATCACAATGTCGTATATTATATATCTTGAAGGCTTTGGCATGTCTCCCCGATTGTGCAGACGTTATAATGTAGAATTTTTTTGTAATACCTTGTAGCTGTCGGTATATTTGCAACATTGTTGTGAACTTGAACAGTTTTAAGACTGATTATCACGCACATACATACGTACATTCCACAAGAATACTGGTTCTAGTGATAATTTGTAAAACCTTAATGCATAAACAAATTATAGATTTATATTAAGAACTGGAATGTACGCAAATATATTTTCCTTGAATATAGTATAATCGATGTGTACAAGTTTTTCTTCAGTTTCAACTTTTTATTTTCACATCAACTAGTATATAACATGATTTTATAACATATCAATGATGAACGATGTCGAATGCTGTTGAGCATTTATTTTTCATCAGTTTTTAGATATAATATGTTACAGAAAAATTCCAACAAATTCTCAACAATGTATCTGTTTTCTGAGTTTTAACATCCATAGAATTATTCGTCAATGTTCTTATGATTCATGCAGATATTTGTAGGAAAAACTTCAGATGATCGTATCAAACCATATTGAAAGAAACTTTTTGTTCATCAAATCAATAGCTCTAAGAATTCAGAACACCGTTTTCGTTTTGGAAAAACGAGGCCATTTTGGCTCGTAATTTGAAATGAGCTGAAATAAAGATTGATAGTGTACATGATGAATGCTTTTCGATTTTCAAACAATAAAGAAACTAGGTGTGTGTGAGAACTCAAATTTCTCGAGTATTTTCTTATGTATTTTCTCTCTAACTTTTGATCTACTCGAATTTTTAGATTTGGTGCTCTTGCCTCCAGAAGGATTTTGTTTCACTTGGAAGAATTCAACATAAGTTTTTACGGTTTGCGGTTAGCACTCCGACTCAACATTCGAATATAAGAGGCAATTCAAAGATCTTGCATTTTTGCATAAAATGTACTCTTCGTCCACTTCAGTTTAATGTGCTGAATAGAAACTTCGGGAACTATAGATTATTCAATATCACAATGTAAAAATCTAAATATTGTTTCCATGAAGTTACCACTGTGACCAAAAAGTAAGGTGACATTTGAATTTAAATTTTATGTGCAAATGTATTTGGGGGTAGTGCTCTTATTTTTAGGGTAATAAGACTGTCTTTGATATCAGTGCCAAATATATAGGGGAGAGTGGTCTAACTCGGACCCCCTTATGTTTCTTGAAGACTTCAAACTCAATCAGCTTGCCCGATGCATCCCTAGATACATCATTTGGTACTGATCATTTGTCCGCGAGTTGAAGAATATCAATTCATATTACGATTTTTCACAAACAATAATGTGTTTTCAGCATCGCTGCATCAAATTTTCTATCTTCGAAAAATCCGTGAACATTATGTTTTCTATTATCGATTCGAATAAAGTGTTGAATGTTTTCAGATCAGTATTCATCACTCTTTTTGGGAATATATTCATTCCAGTGATTCAATTCGTAAGTTTAGTGATATTTGATGCAAAATTCGAAGAGAACCTCTGTTCCAACTCAGACCGCCAACAGTGGTTCCAACAAAGTGGGACGAAAACCGCCACGAAACGGAAAGACCCAACTGTTTTGTCCGTTTCGAGGCGATTTTTATCCCAGTTTCTTTATGAATTTTTTCGACATTTTCAACAGGATTAAGACGATATTAGCATCAGTATGAACCCTCTCTATCTATTTCACGATTACGTCTCTTTTTAACCAATGATATGAGTTATCGACGCTAAAATCCCTAAGTCAAACACCACAGTATCAGCCTCACCGACTTTATCACTATATGCTAATGCCATCTGTAGTGTGAATCAATAATTGGAATGTTCAAGGGATCGTCACTTTTATAGTTAACAATAAATTCGTTTTTACATAGAAGCGTCGTGCATAAACGGCAGTCCATTTTTCTTAGTGAGAATTGTGACCAACATGTGCAATAAAACTTGATTTTTTTTTCATCACAAACCACTGCCGTCTATGAATTATTAAAAAAAAACCACACGCATACTTTCAAGAGTTCGAAATTTGCAATAAAAAGCTCAAAAAATGGGCGGTCCGAGTTGGAACCATTGTTTCTATTCAGACGATTTATCACCATTTTTTATTTCCAGCCACAACTCAGAAACGATGAGAGATATGTCAAAAGCTTTTTGGACAAATTTGAGGAACTAAAAAATCTTACCAACGGCATCTAACACAAGCCGATTGGTCAACATTGGAGAGTTTAATGCAATAAAAAGAAAAAGGGGGTCCGAGTTAGGCCACTCTCCCCTACACGGTTATAGATGACATATCTTCACAAATTTCTGTTTCTTCGCTCGGTTCGAAGAATATTTATTTTATCTGTGTTACACAGTTACATATTTTTGAATGCTCTTTCCCGATCTTTTTAGATCGTATAATTTTTCGAAACGTAAGCGTGGGTACCTTTCTATATTCATCTATTATACCTTATTAATCTAGTTCTAAACAAGTTTGAAGACTTTCAGCGATATATAGGACCGTCCTTGTCTCCGCACGTATCGCATAATTAGGGGTAACTAATACCCAGTAACCTTTTTATGAAAATCGTTCGTGCTGTATCTAAAATTTCCAGATATCTGATGCTTTAGACGAGAGTGGTATATGTTGAGATCAAAATGATTAATGAATCTAATACTTTATCTCTTGTAGACCAAGAATCTATTTTTGTATTCATTATCAGTGAAATCGTTGAACAGCTGGCTATGTTGGTGTTCTCGCTGTACGTTGCTTGGTAGTTTTTTTCAAAAAGTGCAGATCTAATAGATGTGATTCCTAAATAATAATGTTCTTTCACAATCTCCAGTTTGTCACGTTCAAAGTAGAAATTGGTGTTGTTTTTCCTTTGCCAGATCTACCTCTTTGAAAAATTACAATTTTAGATTTTTTGGACATATTCAACTACAAGTGATTGAGTGAGTAATATTCATCACAAGCTTCGAGTATTTTTTCTATTTCAGAAGTGGAGTTTGGAACTGATACCATATCGTCAGCGTAAGCTAATCAAATTATTTCTGTCAGAAGGGAAGTTTTCTAGATTAGCTAGAAATGGGACAAAAATAATAGAGCTGCGAAAACGCTATGCGTTATCCATATCGCATTCGATCGACCTTCTGACATGCATTCTTGCATTAGAATTATTCTCCTCATTCCTCAGCGAATTCAGAACTTTTTTTAATTTGCTTTCGTTCAATTCAGTAGATTGTGATTTTTTTCTTCATCTCGTATAAGTACATCAACATACTTATTGTTATAATGGTTTTTCATCCTTCGTTCTAGATTGAATCTCTTTACAATTGTTATCTTTTTTGTATTCAAAAGATGTTACCTCGTTTATCAATAAATGAAATGATCAAACACCTTCGGTGGTGTTATATCGAGAAGCTCTTGATCATCTTCAAAAATGAAGCTTTATACATTTCTAGGATTAACGTTTCTCTACCAAACAACATGTATGTGAATAAATTGATACAGGGATACAGTATTCGCAATAAAAGTAGGTCTCATAAGAAATAATCGTAAGGTATTTCTAGGATATTAACCCACCTAATTGAATGAACAGAAAAAAAAGTCACTAACCTTCTTTAATCCACTCATCCAGTTCCTCCAGAAGTTTAGTGGCCACTTGGGCTCTTGTGGGATGATCGTCGTAAAGAACAGGTTCAGCAGCATTATTGATGAAATCTACAGATTTGTCGTCAAGTAACAACCAGTTATCATCGGCTTTTGATGACAAAACCCCATTAGGGGAAGCCGGTTCGAACTTCCATAACCACATTTCCTGATCCTGATTGGCTGCCATTTTTTTTCCGGATCCAATCAAGAGGTATCAAATAACGATGAGAAGAAATAAAGGTCGACGTAGCGACGGTGCTTGTGAAAAGCGCCATGATGGCTCTGAAATTATAAACAATACAAGTTCATTTAATGAATCTATTATTTTTCTCTATACGCTGGGGGCAATTATTTTGAATACATCCATAATTGAATCAAATGTGATTTAAAATTGATTTTTTTTTCAAATTTAGAAATCATGTTATCGAGTTTTGGGTTTTTAATTAAGTAAATCTTTAGCATGTGTGACGTAAGTGTAAAAGTAGCTTAAATATGGTGCGGTTGCAGCAACATTTTTGGGATTTTTGGTACCGTCTGGTATACTTTTTCAAAATAATACTCTCAAGTTTGAAAGGGAGCTGAAATGAGCATCCACGAATCAATTACCCTTCGTGTTAGGAATTGGGATAAAGTTAAAACTCTATCGGTCGATAGATCGGTCGATAGATCGGTCGATTTTGATTAAAGTTATCTTATCAAGTACTTAATTAGCCAAAACGCTAACGTTTCCGTTATTCATTGTTGTAAAAGTATTCTGTTAATTTGAGCTTCTCTAGTTTCAATACGCACATAGATCGTAAGTGACGGGTTCAATTGAACGAGAAGAGGAATAATTTATAAATCTGAAATTCCCTTTTTCTTTTCGTATAAATATTCATTTGCATAGAAATAGTGTCTCAGGTGGTATTGATCTTGAGTAATCAGGTTCTCCATTTAACATAATCATTTTTATGGTATACCTTGTTTTAGAATATATCAAATATTATTCCAAACGTATCGAATGTTCTACGAAAAATCTTAGTTTATTCAACACAATAGTTGAGCGTGTATTAGACTCTTATTGAATTGATCATACAATTGTAAGTGTCAATAAAACTATTAAACAGTTCCATCCATGCTTAGCGGGGACATCATTTCTTCTGTTTTCAAGGTTTCAAGCAGTGTATTTGTTCTATTGTTTCTTGTTTCATGCTCAACTTATATTCAAAAGGAACAATTGAGCAAATAGATGAGGAGAGATAAAATTGTTTTGAAAAAGATTAAAAGTACAGATGTTCATGAAATTTCAAGCAAGATACATTTTCCTTGAAAAGTAATTTTAAATCTCGCCATGAATTCTATACGCTTATTCTTTTATGGAAATAAAACAAAAAAATAAAATTTGACTGGTCGCTTGAATAGGATGATTGATGTGAGGTAAAATAGTTTGTAATTAGATCCGTGTTTCATTTCAATGAGCAGCGATACCAATTTTAAAAGCATTTCAAATTATTCAGTTTGCTAAATCATGAAACGAGTTCGATAAAGCGTCATGGAGATACATGTGCGTGTAAAAACATAATTAACCAAATTTATGACCAGATTGTCCATATTTTGAGAACTTAAATAATTAAACAAACGTCGAGAGATCTTTTTTCATATCAATCTTTGTTTCTTTTTATTAGAAATTTGTCTCAACATAAATATAACCGGTTTAGAAACTTCATTTACTTATTTTTCATTCAAATTATCGCTAAAATAATAATATTCGATATTTTTTGACTCACAATAACTTTGTATAATGGATATTTGTACGAATAAATTACAATCTCAATTTTATCGACTTATCTACCCTATGAAGCATTATACCTAATACTATAAATCAAACGAATATTGATTTTTCTAATGCCATAACTGCTGGCACGTGTAAAAATCTTATTCATTTTCAGAAAGAGGGGATTCCATTCATCTTTGTTCCCCATATTACCGTACTATTTCTGGACAACAACTCTTCAACGGAGGCTCGATCTATCCGTTGGAATGAAAAGTGACAAAAGAAGAATGTCTCGCAATCGAAGTCCGATGACCGATCGTTTCAAATGAAGATTAAAAATAGTCAATAAGAAAAAGGTGTGAAACTGAAGAACCACGCGCCAATAAAAATATCTTATCTTCGGCTAATTATTTCTCATCGTCTTACGTACTTATCGTGTACAATACGATAACTCGAAGACGTACGAAAGATTGAAAAATACCGGCTGACTTATGCAGACAGAAAAAAAAAACTTGATCCCAGAGAACGTATTAGGGACAAGAGCGAATTAATAACAATCCAAGAGTATTGACATTGTGGAGATAGAAATGAAAGAACTATTAGAAAAAAATGAGGCTAGAGGAATGAATGAGAGCAAAAAGATGTAGATAAATGTTGTGAACGAGTCATCGTTAAGTGGATGAATTGCAATCTTGTGTTGACAATCTTAGGTCAATAATTAATGGCGAGGTAAAAGATTTCTTTCAATATAGCGCCTGAGTTTTGAAATAGATATTCGATACGTCATTTTGTTTATACCAATCAATCGACAACGATTTATCGAGTATTGCATTTTAGTAAAGGATCTTAAATGTTCGGATATAAGTTTTGTTTTACGTCGCCCCACTTGTTAACTTTTCAAAGACTCCTTCAAAGAATCTGGCTAGGCGATATCGAATGGTGATAATTTCCAACTCCAAGTTTAATCCTATCAAAGTTTTTAATGAGTTTTTAAGGAGATACTATATCTAGCGCCGTGGAACGAGCCAAATCGTTTATTCCAAACTATACAAAAGTCGTTCGTTGAAATCAAAATATACTGTGTACAGCAATTCTGTAGAGCATGTTACATTGCTTTACAGAGAGATATTTTGATTTCATTCAAATATCTTCGAATAATTTGGATAAAATTTTGCTACATAATTTTCAAATTTTAAATATATAGCAATAAATAGCAAAACATATTCCTAAACATAAGGAAATAAGTTATAAAAATTATTGACATTTGCAGTTTCAATTTCACATTCAAAGCTCAATTTGAGCAATTTACTTCATAACTGCGAATTCAAGATTTGTATTTTTTGCTTAGTCGATCAGAAAGTCCGTAGCAAAATTTTGTCCATTTCTCGAAAGATTCTATGGACAAATGTATCAAATATGTTTAATGAACCCAAAAATATGCTCAATAAAGAGATTTCCATGAGACCTTGATAGACCTTATTCCAAGGGGATCTTGCTCTCCTGGCACTTTTTCAACAATAGATTCCTACTCTTCTTTTTTTGCATAATTACAGAAAAGGGGAATAATCGTAGAAACTGCTTACAGTCAATTCCCGGCCAATATTTACCAAGATAGTTGACTCGATTAACTAAATATTTGTAGTACTACTTTAGTGAGCGATCAAAAATTGACTACATAAGTAGTTACTGCGACTATTATTTATATTATACATGTATTGTATGATAAAGAGAGCTCACTGGAAACTGATGAAGTCTAGACATACTGAAATGCTGACTACCTAGAAAATTATAATCAGGGAGAGATAGCCGACAACTATGTATTAAAAACAATAAGGAATTTCTACCAAGATGATTGAAAGAAGATCTCTACTTGTGTAGATGTTGCTGAAGTTTGAACCGCTTATTGAAACGGATTTGTAACTGAATACTCAGCTGTTCAGAACCTGAACTCTCACTGTACATTGTTCAAATAACGTTTTCAGTTCCAAGGAGTTGGTTCGAAGAGATAAACAATGATGATTCGTAGTATGCGGCTGATCAGAAATTCTAGAATATTCAGATGCTAAATCCAGAATTTGTTATTCAATATGTCCATACTTTTGGATCCTTCCTACGATTGGCTCAGATTTATCAACCCAGGATTTAGAACACGATGGTGGAAAGGCAGACAAAGTTGGCTTTTGCTCGATTTTGTTGTATTGAAATTTGATTTGCAACCCAATGAATTAGAGTCTTGGATTAATTTAAAAAAAATCCTTTTCTTCTCTTTTGCTAATCTGGATCGAAAAAAGGTTTCAATTTGATTATTCCAACGATTCTGCTCACAAATAATTTGATGAAGTGCAAAAAAAATCATAACTTGTAATTTGAGATCGAATCTAGAGAATTATTTAATGAATCGATGCTTCATATCTTTTGAGAACAAAATTCTATATCGAACGTTATGAAATTGTGATGTTAATCAAATTAATGAACAAGACATACATGCACAAGATTATCTAAGGATGTTTCAATGCTATTTCATAAAATTGTTAAAATTGGAGTACAGAGTGATATTTGAATTTTATTATCGTCCCTCGATAATCTTAAACCAAAAACCATTGTGAAGCATCAGCAAACTACTAGTATTTTCTTAAACATGATACATTTGTTAACCTCTCAATTAATAATATGAGGGAAATATATAACTCTTTGTTATCGTGCATGCTACGATTTCTAAAAATTCTTCACATTTTATAAATCATAAATATTTCATAAAATATAATTACTTATTCAATACACTACTATCAAACGCAAACTCAGAGTTTTTTTTTTATCAATATATTCTATGAAAGCGAATGAACTAGATATTTATCTTCAATGACAACTGCATGTACTTTCACATCGACTTTCATATCTAATAAATTGGTGAAAAGAAACAATAAATTGAATTTTGTGGAGAATGAAATAATAAATGACATGATTTCATAAAATAGAAACTGACAAATTTTATCGAAGACGTTTGGTGATTGATCGAAGAATGAATTGACAATGGCAGGAGAAAAACAAATTGATGTCACTTTATGACGCAACACTCCGAAACATCATATGTGAAGGTATTTTGGAGACTGAAGTTGTTTAGATCAGGTTTAGATAGACCGTGAAGGGTAAGGAACGTGACTATCAACATCCCGGATAAATTTGATCAATCAGTTATATTTTGGGACACTAAAATATAAGAAAAGATATTTATCGTAAGGTATCGCAACCCAATGACGAGTCACAAAATGGCAACCGGGTACTCATTTAGACTAACCAATTTTGTTGAAATTAAAACATTTAAAATCAAAGGAAGATTGTGAATTATATATTTTTACTTACGCCATGATTAATAGAAACTTCGGCACACTTGCGTGTGCAAACTGTTTTTCAACTAGTAACTCATCTTCCTCCTTTTATTGAGCGAGTAAAATTCAGATGCCTTCTTTACGAGATACATGGATGAAGAGTGATCTTTTTCGAAACATTCAACCATATACCAATGGGCAGGTAGATGGGAAACATCTTACGGCGAATTCGGTCAACTCACTGATCTCTGTTATACACTGTATAGCGAATTGGTAAAAATTCTTGTGATGGATTAAAGACCGGAAGTAGGCTCCTTAGGCTACTCTGCCATGGACCGGAATTTTTGGGGGATTCGCAGGGAATTCTAGTAAGTTACTATCCATGAATCAATTGGGTCTGCGGATTGCGTTCCGTTCCCTAGAAATTCCGGTCCATGGGAGAGCAGCCCAGGCTGGTCTCACATGCAACCAGATTGTCCGGAACGGAACGATCCTCATTGGTAGAATACTAGTCTTATTTGAATATAACTATAACAACGCTAGGGATCCACCAATTGTGAGCGTTCCGTTCCGGACAATCCGGCTGCATGGGACGCCAGCCTCAGACTGTCTAGAACTTTTGTTAATATACTAGGGTACGTTCCTTTATCGTTACTCGGAGAAAGTAGCACAATGCATTACTATTGGACAATTTTTGGAGAAAAAGAGCATCGTATAGTGAAACACGTGAGCAACTTCACAACCCCCCACGGTTTTCTTACCGTCCTCGGAAAGTTCGGGAAGAAAACTGTAGAGTTGTGGAGTTGCTCACGTATTTCACTATACAATACTCCTTTTCTCCAAAGATGGTCCAATAGTAATGAATTTCACTGCATTCACTCAGTCACGATAAAGGAACGTACCCCTGATCAGAAAGTTGTAGAGGGCTCCGCGTGTCAGTTGCACTGTGAAAAATGAAATGAACTTGACAAACTCTGATTGTATTATTACAGAGGTAAATTTTATAATATTCCTACGCCAAGCGTAGCAGAACTACATTTTCAAAACAGTAAAATTGTGTTTTGGGTTGAAAACTTGTACAACATTTGTACATGAGCCTTTATAAATTGTGTTTATCCCACGCTTAGCATAGAAATTTTACATGGCAGTTGTTAAACTGTCACGTGCAACGTAGGTAATAAAGTTACCTACGCTGAACATAAACAAATCACAAATCTAAATGCAAAGGTCCAACCACAGATAGCTATAGTACAACTCTGAACACAGGGAATTCACCGTTTTTTTTACGAATACGAATGTCCTACGCTGAACGTAGGTAATTTTATTCGGGCTTACGGACATTCGGGCATATAGTCTTTCGGGTTTCTAAAATTCGGGCGTATGAAGCTTGAAGCTGACGATACTCTACTGAAGCCACGCTCCTAGAGACTGACTAGATGTTGACCAATCATCGAATTTCGGGCTATTATCGAGATATTGTCGTATCGGAACATTGAGCGTTCGGGATATTGCGGCTCCACTCTCCCTTATGGGGATACCAGCAATCCCCGTTGATGCAACCGGGTCTATGTAAAAGCTTCGAATCGTGAATGTTTCGAAACTTTGTTTGAATAAAGAGGGTGTGTACGTTGCTATTCTTTTCAATCAAGAACTATGTTTCCACCAGGCGTAAATAAAACAGGATTGAAATGGAATTATCTAATCGCCATTCAAACATTCTCTTGTAAAAAATGTACTCGTCTATGGAGTGGTCATTTTCCGTGGTTCGATCCTATTTCAATTCTGTCTCTCAAGTCCGGTGGAGCAGCAATCAAGGTTTCGAAACATTTCCAATTCGAAGCTTTCACATGGACCCATGCAACCCGCCATACAAGCATACCGACTGAGTAACCCCGGATAAGAGATCCGAGTTGAAAATATCTTTCCTCTTTTTTCTTCTAATGATCTCACGCGCGACAGTTACTAGCATCAGTTTCCGGTCTAAACATTTTCTCGGCAAGAATCCTCCGAACTTAATTCATGAAGAAGTATGAAATTTTCAGGGATCAATCCTCAATGCTTTATTTATCGCGGTACATCGCCCGAATTTTGAATTCCGGAGAACAATTTTGTTCTCAGTCGGTAACACAAACTTCCTTCTCAAAATTCAAAATTCGGACGATGTACCGCGACAGATGAAGGATCGAAGATTGATTCCTGCCAGTTTTATACTTCCCCATGAATTCAGTTCAGGGTATTCTTGCCAAAAAATGTTTACTCAGTCGGTACGCTTGTATGGTGGATTGCATCCAGAGTACCCAAGCTACAATAGGAAAGAGAAGTTTCATGTTCGAACATCTGAGATTGTAAGAGGCGATACTATACCTACTATATTGTGTCCAAAAAATAAGTTGACATAGCATTCATCTTCAAAAATCTTCATTCATTCTCCCAAAATAAGTTCATCACCTTCAAAGTAATCCCCCTCGGATACAATACACTTATAACAACGCATTTTCCAATCTTCGAAACAATTTTTAAAGTCGGTTTCCGGGATGGCCTTTAGTTCTCTCTTCGATTCGGCTTGGATCTCCTCTATCGACTCAAAACGGTGTCCCCGGAGCGATCTTTTGAGTTTTTTGAATAGCCAGAAATCGCACGGTGCTAAATCAGGTGAATACGGTGGTTGTGGAACGATATGGGTCGAGTTTTTTGCGAAATAGTCACGAAGAATCAATGCAGTGTGAGCTGGTGCATTGTCGTAGTGCAAAAACCAAGAGTTGTCTCGCCACAATTCCGGTCTCTTTAGGCGAATAGCTTCACTTAAACGATGCATGACGCTCAAATAATATTCTTTGTCGACAGTTTGACCCGGCGGAAGGAACTCAAAATGCACAACACCACGATGATCAAAGAAAGCAGTCAACATAACCTTGATTTTTGAGCGACATTGGCGCGGTTTTTTTGGTTTTGCCTCACCTTTAGCGCTATTTTCACTTGCTTGATCGGTTGTTTCTGGGTCGTAAGCATAAATCCATGTCTCATCACCCGTAATAATGCGTTCCATCTTGTCCTGATAGTCAGAAAGCATTGTTTTACACACTTCAATGCGACGATGTTTTTCCAGGAAATTCAGTGTTTTAGGTACTAATCGAGATTTGACGCGTCTGAGGCCCAAAACATCCTTCAAAATGGTATTGACTGATCCTTTTGAAATGCCAACATCATCAGCAAGATTTCTAATTGTTAATCGACGATCTACAAGAATCAAATCCTTGATTTTTTGCACGTGAACTTCGTCAGTTGAAGTTGATGGTCGACCGGAACGCTTTTCGTCTTCGACACGTTCTCGACCTTCTTGGAATTCTTTATACCACTTGTAAACATTTTTTTTGGACATAGCCTCATCACCAAAGGCTCTCTGCAGCATCCTCAACGAATCAGCAGCAGAAAATTCATTCCGCAAACAAAATTTAATACAAATTCTTTGTTCAACAAATGCAGACATTATAAAAATCGCAAAATTCACTTTCAGCAGCTTGCAAAACCAAGCGTATCTCAAACACTAATGAATATTTTGATGTGACCCTTGGCACGGATACTTACTAACGGAGTCTCACTAACCTAAAAACAAGAACACTTCCCCAAATACATTCGCGCACATAGTTTAAATTCAAATGTCACCTTACTTTTTAGACAAACTAGTAATACACAATCCTTTTTGTGTACAAATGAATGTAAAGAGGGGCCCGGTTATAGTGGCTATAGTATCGCCTCCTACAATCTTAGATGTTGAACATGAAACTTCTCTCTTGTATTGTAGCTTGGTTACCCTGTTCGTACCTGCGGGGATCGCTGGTAACGGTGCAATATCCCGAAATTTGCTGCTTGGTCCATTTCTAGAAAATTCTAGAAAGTTACTAGTAATTGATCAATCAGTTAATTTCGACCATTGAATTTTCGGGACCTCTCACCGTTACCATTCTGTTTTGGTAATCACATGATGAGGTCACCTGTTTTCCCAAATCGTGGTTGACGTGTAAGCAAACCGTAGCTGTCTTGTACACGCATCTGTGAAAAGTCTGCTTTGAAATATTTATTCTGTATATTTTATAAATTATTGAATGAACCATTATGGTAGAAATGGCAGCGAATGAAACAAACGTAAGATTACTTTTGTGATTCTTCAAATTTTATTGTCTTTTGCACAGATTCACTTTAAAACGTTATACTCCCATCATAGAATAATTGAGTATGTTTCAATATAAATGTTATCATCATCCCGGCTTTTGTAATACAAAACAATTATACTGAATTTTTTGTTAGTATTAGTTCTTACATTCAATAAATTATAAGTCAATAAGGATTTCTATCCATTAATTCTTTTTCTATACACTGGAAAGGATTTTCCATAAATTTTTTATTTAAGCATTGAAAATCAATGTTTTAGGATATCATTATGCTCAGCATGCAGGAAATACGTTGGAGTTGACCAAAGTCCTCTGTTGACAGAATGTTTTCCCTTCGCCGAGTATGGATAAATCACAAATCAGTGCGAATATCACTACTCTAAGAGGACTTTGTTAGTTTTAATACATTTCCGCTATGTTGAGCGTACTGTATTAAAAATGTCCGATAGAACAGGAAATTTTGACCTAGATCTGATATTGTTTGGATTATACATCATTTGAAAGACTCGTGGAATTACCACGCAAAGTCAAGTCAAACAAGAGCTGTCAGATCTGGATCAAAATCCTGTCTGGTCTTGTTGGAAATTATCAAGCTACTAGGGACAAACACCGACCAGATTTTGAAAGAAATTCAACTGTTTGGTTCTCTCAGACATTCGGAATATGGAGTAATGATATGACAGAACATTGTGATTTTCAATTCTCATTCAGAAAAATTACAGAAAATTCTGTTCACAGTATACGCTATAAAAGTTTAAAAAAAAACAGAATTTATAACATTCCCTGAAAATCTGGTTTGCAATGATTCTGATGATGCAGAAATGCTGTTTTTTGTATCAATATCTTCTTAAATGATTACTTTTCACATCTCAAGTAATATACTATTTGTTCTATCTGTTTGATAACATAATAATTATAGCTATTCGATGACATATAAATATTGTAATATCAATGCTCATGTGCATTTTTGCAATATACGATGAATGTACAGAAACATTGATATATAAATGTTACAGGTTATCAAGATCAATAAATGGGATGGATCTGCTGTTAAAAATGCTTTGGATGATGCAGTTAAAGACGTTTTCACAAGAAAGTACAACTATATAGAGAACTTTGCCTTACTCGATGGAAGATTAGCACTGTGCGGTATTGCTGTAGTAATAGCAATTGTGGCATTACTTTGTGATTATTTATATCCATTCCCAGCATCAAAACCTATTTTAATTGCCTGTGTTTCTTCGTACTTTGTTCTAATGGGATTATTAACCCTTTACACAACATATAAAGAGAAAGGAATATTTGTTGTTGCAATCCAAAGGTAAACTAATCTCAACTTCCACATTAGAAAAGCTTCAACTTTATTGTAGAACAATATATTGGTTATTAATATGTATGAATTACTTGTATTTCAGAGATCCAGCAGGTTTTAATCCAGATTTAATATGGGAAGCAAGTTCTTATTTGAAAAAATATGACGATCAATATAACTTGGTGTTATCAGTCACTCAACCCAATGGTACAGTTCATGAAGGATCTGTGACTAAATCCATTGCAAATTTCATTGACGTCAATGGCGTTGTTCTACCTGAATTGATAGAAGCTGTAGTAACTGATTTGCACGACAGTTTAACTTCTCAACGCAAAGAAAAGTAATTTAATGTCTAAATAATAGGATATTATTTGATATAAACAATGCTTTTATTCCATTTGCCGTTTCATCATTCGTACCCCATCATTTTTGTAAACATATTTCACATAAGTGGTAGTTTAACTTTCTTACAACTAATGATTTGTGAAGACACAAAAAGAAAGTACAAGTATTCAAATTAATATATGTATTTCCATTTGTAGATTAAAAACATAGTCAAAACCAATATTACAAAACAAATTCTTCAAAAAATCATAATACATTGATATTTGATAAAAAGAAAAAACATTAGAGCACGATTTGTTTCATTATAGGGAGGTGCACACCAAAAAAATCTTAATCACAATGATTGGTAGCATAAAAATCAAGGCATCACAGAACAAAACGTGAATTTCTTTGTATAAACGTTTTCTCATCAGATGTAAAGGATCTTAGACATTAAGAGATTTTGAAAAACTGAATATTTTTTCCAAATCATATTTTATATAAAAATATGAAGATCAAATTCGTAAAACTTCGAGTCTCTTTTTCTTTTCTTTTTGAATTTCTAACATACATATACATTTTTTATAACAATTCTGTTTCGATTATTTTTCAGCCGAAAATTTGTTGATTGATAAAATGATTAATTATATAAACAATGATTTAAAATAATTATATTCATCTCCTGGAGCGTTATTACTGTTTTTTTTAAATATATATATATGTATATATATATACTTTTAAGCGATACAAACTATCAAAAATACTATGAAATTATATTATTAAATTCAATCGTCAATAATATAGAAATTGTATAAGTTTTTCCAGTGAGGTTCTTAATTATCACTTCACTAAAAAATACGAGATAAATATTTCATTTGTTTGATTATCAACTATGCGATTTTAATAAATTTCTTATTCCTTATAATAAAATCATTTTGAAGAAATTATTATCGTGATTGTAAATGAAGAAGAAAAAATGAATGTATAAAACAAAGAAAAATTCATATTTCAACCGTGGGTTGTATCATCTTCAACGAAATCTGCTGCCTCTTCCCTCGTTACACACTCGACGTGCGAAACTTTATTCCTAAATTTCACTCCGTAAAATTTATTTGCGTGTATCAATAATTCTGGCCTGTGAAAAATAATACAAAATATCGTAAATACGTTATTTTATTTTGAATAGAATTCTTGCGTTGAGGGATATTACCTGAAGGTTGTGGTGATGAATTGAGCATCAGAACTGAGTTCGTGAATCATATCGGCAACTGCTTTTCTATGCTGCGCGTCCAAAGCTTGATCAATTTCATCGAACAAATAGAACGGTGCTGGGTCGCATTTTTGAATAGCAAAAATCAGAGCCAGAGCGACAAGAGATTTTTGACCTCCCGACAACTGATTCATTTCTCTCATCTCGGTTTTATGACCAGTGAAGGACACTCTTATGCCTGTGACATAATTAAATAAATTTAATAGATCATCATTTAAATCAAAGTTTTCCATTTCTCAATAATCTAATTGCAAACAAGTGACTGAATTCTTACCAACGCCAATGAATCTATCAGAATCAGATGGTTCATCTTTTGCCCCATCATCCCCTTCATCGCCGTCCGCAGTTTTCATGACCAGTTGTGCGTGACCCGATGGTACAAGTTTTTTGAATACTTCGCTAAAATACTTGCTCACCTGTAATCAAGAAATAAAGTAATAGAGTTACATTGATTCAAAAGACTTTTAACCGATTTTTGATACTTCAAACAACCTTATGAATTTAATTAAACAATATGATACATACTTGTTTAAACGTGAATTGAATAGCTTCGCATTTACGTTGTTCAAGAACAGACATGAGTTCTTTAATCTTTTGATCACCTCGATCTAATTCCTCTTTTCTTTTAACTAATTTTTCTTTTTGATCGCTAAATGACATGAACTGATCCAAAGCCTTTTTATTCACATGGCTGAAAACAAATACAAACATTCACAACATCATTCAAAATACATTCACTCGTGAAATTTATAAATGTCAATGTACCTGTATTTTTTCAAATGATTATTTGCTTTCTCCATTTCTCTAAACAACTGTTTGGTAGACATATTATTGAATTTAGCATATACTTCGTGACTGGGCAACGCTCCAAGTTCAGTAATTTTTTGAGTACATTCTGTTATTTTTTGTTGTAGAATATTTTGTTTGCTAGCCAACTTTTCTAGGTCTTTAGCATCAGCTTCAATTTTTTCCTGAGCTTCTTTTTCCTTGAGTCTCCATTTTTCCACTTCCGCCGCTTCTGCTTTTTGCTAAAAGAAAAAAAGGTTAGGGTAGGATAGAACGATGAATACACGAGTTCAGATAAAGTAATTGAAAAGAACAGGGCAATGCAGGGGTTTTGTACCTTTTTCATGGCATTAGTAACTTTTTCATTTTGTGCTTTAAAATCAGCATTCGCTTTAACTAGTCTTTTCTCAATTTCAGCCAATTGTGCTTTTGATGTTTCCAATTTGTGTTGTCGATCTTCAACTGAGATTTCTTGCAGCGCTTGAACCAATTCATCTTTTCTTCTCACCAAATTATTAGTCAACAAATTTTCTAATTTGTTTTTCTCAGCTTCCAATCGCATTCTCTTCGCAAAAGCTTCTTTGTTCTCTTTAGTCAAACGTCTGATATCGTCGTTCAAAGTATCAACCTATGAATAGAAACAAATACAAAACAACAATAAAAGATCACATTACAAATGTCTATAATATACTGTACCTGATGTTGATCAGCAACCGACAACTGTGCCATAAGATCCTGATGTAATTCACTCTCCAAACCCTCCTTCGTTGCCCGCATTGCTTCCAAATTTGATGTGCATTGTGCCAAACTTCTCTCTTTAGGGGTTCGATATCTTTCTATAGCGCTGAGTTCTTCTTTCATAAGACGTATTTCAGCCTTCATCTTATCATAGATGTCTCTAAAAAGCGACAACGATTTTTCATTATTCTGATAAATAAAATTGCAAGATTTTGAAACTCACTTGGCTTTGCTGTTCTTAGTTTCGGTTCTTTGCATCTCACTGACGTAAGAGCTAATACTTTGATCCGCTTTTCTAATTTCCTCTTTGAGATTTGCTAATTGGCTTTCCAGACTCGCGATTTGTTCTATCAACTCTGATCTAGTTTTTTGGATTTCTAAACGAGATCTCGCGGTATTGAAGTATCCACCGGTTAGAGAACCCTTCGAAGATACCTGGTCTCCTTCCAGAGTTACACAATCTAAACCTGATGTACGAGCGAGACTAGTCGCTGCTTCTAAATTACGACAAATTAAAGTTTTTCCGAATATGTACCTATGAAAAGTTGTTCGTAAAATTAATCATTTCATATTCGTTGAATTTGAGAGATTTTACGTAAAAAACTTGAAGTACAAACCTCATTGCTTTATCGTATTTTGGATCATAATTCAATCTAGATATCATGGGAATGGCATCTGTAGTTTTAGGATAATCTATATGTTTAACGTGAAGTCGATTCAAAGGCATGAAAGTTACTTCTCCCGGCAAACGTTGATTGTTCATTTCTTTCAAAATTTTGGTCCCAAATTTATCTGTTTCCACTATGTGATGAAATAATCTGTTACCAGCTGTTACTTCTACAGCCATGTAAACACTCTTGTCGCAACTGAAATTTTCAATCACTGGCCCATAGTAACTGCTCACTTCATGAGCCATATCTTTGCGTTGTCTGTAATTGAAATGATTTGAGTTTTTCTTTTTCATATCCTATGTAAGTTATGTATAAAAAGATGCAAACCTACCGGAATGTATCTAGAACTTTTCGTACGCTGTCTCTACCGTTAAGAATGGGTTTGCCTGCCATGGATCTCAAACTTTGATCAGCTTTTGCTAAATCTTCCTTCAATCCCGACAAATTCAATTGCAATACACTTTCCTGACGATAACTGAGATACAAAAATTCAATGTAATTTTAGGATCATCGATGAACCGGCATATTCAACTTACTGTTCTTTTCGAGTTGCTTGGCACTGATCTTTCGCTTTATTGAGTTCGTAGTATTGTTTATTGTGGTCATCTATCGACGCTCTTTGTCGTTCCATTTCCCGAGTACTTTCCTCGATTTTTTTCTCCAATGCAATTTGTTTTTCTGCATCTTTTTTCAAGTCTTCACTAATTTTTTTCTGATGATCTTCTTTGTCTTTGATTTGTTTAGTGAGTTGTTTTAGTTCATTTTGAATCCATTTGTCTCTTTCATCCTATTATCAATTAACAAATGACATTATTTCTTCTTGGAAATAATTTTATATCGATCAAGATCATGAAAACCAATGGTACTTACTCTGCTGGTGAATTGACTTCCACGACCCTGTTTGGCATACAGTTCTTTACGTTTTTGTTCCTTCAACGCCAATTCTCTTGTACATTCTTCCTCTATGCGTTTCATTTCTTCATACTAAAAGTAAAATTGATGCAATCTTAGATTGGACAGTTACAGATATGAAATCAAATATTCTTCATAACACCTGTTCGGAAAGTTGGACTTTCCATGCCTGTTTAGAGGGGGAGAAAAGGGCCTGATTAGGGAAGGAAGAAATGACTGGGAGGAAAAGTAAATTCGTGCATACGCAAATGTAATTAGATATCTTTGCCACCCTGGCAGATATGTTTGAGCATGTCCTCTGTGCTGAAACTGAGGGTTCTCTCTGTACTTTGCCTACCCAGTAAACACAAATGGAAAAAGCCTCTTTTTAGAGCTCTTAGAGCTGACCCATGTCTAACACAAAGTTTTAAAGTGGTTTTCGAGACGAAAGGGAGCTTAAAATTGCCTTTGATTGGACATTGATCAACTCTACAGGCTCTAAAGAGAGACGTTTTTCATTTTTATTCACTAGGTATATAAGTATGGACTGCCAGTTAGCCCACTTTTCCCATTCAAACGTACTAAAAAGGCGGCAATTCGAAAAATCAAATTGAGCGCACATAATTAATTGCATTAAGTTTATGATGTTTACATTTGTAATCATTAATTTGTGCTGAAATACTACTTCTATGTGAAATAGACTGCTTTTTTCGATTCCTGCCAATTAACAAATTTTAGTCGGTCAAAGTAGAGTTGCTATAACGTGAACAATATTTTTGAGACCAGTCTGAAGTTGTGGACTAGTAATCCATTTTCATACAGTTGAAGTCTGTGTAATTTTTCTCGACATTCTCTCTCAACCCTCCCTTGATTCTTTCGATTTTATCTCAACTTTGTTACTCTATGAGCCCAACAAAAAACAGAATAAATATTCCTATCAAAGAAAAACTCATCACTGATATGGTCTTTCATATTGTATCATAGAACTCCCCTCACAGGTGTTATGAAAATTAGCATGTGTAACACGGAAGAAAGTGGCAATATTTCATTCGTGTGATTGCTAGCATTCACTTTCGGCTCGTGCAGCAAATCTCTTGTCGGAAATTGTCCACTTTCTTCCCTACATAAATAAATAGCTGTAATCAAACATCATTACTTGAGGTTTGATAGTTTCCAATTCTGCTTCACGGGCTGCGATGTTGATTTTCAATTTTTCTAATTCTTGTTGCGCCCTCTTTCTACTATCGTTGTCGCCTTTAACTTCTTCTAGCAAATCATTGATAGTTAATGTCAATTTTGTTTTATCTTTTAATAGCTGCTGTTGTTCAGCACTGAAATTAAATTTAGCAATTTAATTCAAAGAATATCAATTTAATTGAAGTTTATGTAATTACCTTAAAGTATCGCGTTCTTCTTTTGCGGTTTGCACTTCTTTTTTCGCCTCTTTGAGACGTTTAGTGGCTGCTCTAACCATTTCTTGAGCAGTTTTGATTTCTGCCCCAAGTTTAGCTTGTTCGGCACCACTGTTTGCTCTGGAAGCTTCAAGTTCATCCAGTTTCTTTTTATTTTCTTTTAGTTCACGTTCATGAATCGTATATTCCAAACAACGTCGCTGTTTATCCCATCGTTGATACTCCTTCAATTCCTCTTTTTCTTCCTCCAGTGTTTTCAAACGTTCCTCTGGAAGATTTTTTAAATTATTCATTCATTCCTCACAAATTTTTTGCTTTCTCGGAAGCTTTGTGATCGTTTCTGGATAAATATTTTAGATGAAAATGGGTAGAGGCAAATTTGCCGGACGAACATTTCGATTCACAACTCGGGGAACAATCATGTTATACAATCATCATGAAATTTTTACCACAGTCATGTGTGGAGTTGATCATAATCTCATGAGTTTCAACCTGATTTTTATAAAAGAACGGGAAAGGTGAGGAAAAAGTGTTATAAGAAATTGTGATTTTGCGATCGCGCACATCTCCGCTTCCTATTATCAGATTGCGATGAAACTTGTACAACATTTTAGTGACGATCCGATAGTGGTCCTATCCGAGTTTCATTCCAATCGGTCAAAAAATTGCGAAATTTTGCTGTATTCGTGTCATTCAAATGCCATGAAACGTTGAGCACATTCAATTCACGAGGTGTTAATTGTACGAAATAAGTTTGAGACCAATCGAAATTGGGGGAAGAAAAGGTTAGCATTGAACTTCGAAATAAAATTTGAAAATTTCGTAAATGCCGCTATTATGTACATACTTTCCATTCTTATTATCCGATCTTTATGAAATTTTCATCACGATAATATGTGAGGTTCATTAGTGGTTCCATATCAGTTTCATCCTGATTCATTTGAAGGAACGGAATCAGCAAAGAAAAGTGTGATTTTTGCTCTCTAAATCCGAATCAGTAAACATTATATATAAATCGTTCAGATGCTACTTGGACAGAAACGAGGAAGCTTTGTGCCTATCAATTGTAAGTTTTTTTCATTTCAAAATTACAAATTACCAATGGTTCTTAGAAAGTCTTGAATCTTTTCAAGCTTCCCTTCAGTTTCCTTCAGAATAGATTTTGACTCTTCCCTACGATCGTCATATACCCTAGTGCCAGCCACTTCCCTCAATAATTTCAATCTTTGTGAATCTGGTGCCGTGGCCATTTGATTAATCTGTAAAGATATTTGATGTGAATACATTGATAAGTGAGGAATTTTATCTCATTTCATTCATTTTTTTTTTTAAAGAAAAACTTACCTTTCCTTGTTTGACAATATAATATGGATTGGATCTGGAAAATCCTGCGGATTCTAATAAATTCATAACATCGTTTCTAGTTACAATTTTTTTATTGAGAAAATATTGATCTTTTTTTGATCCAATCACTCTTCTTAAATAGACTTCATCTTTGTCGATCTTAAAAACATTGAGGATTAATTGATATATTTATTCAACAACATTTGCTATTTCATTACATTACTTACCGGCAATCTTCCATCTGAATTATCAAATATAATTTCTACGTGCGCAGATATTACTCGTGGACCAGTGCCTTCGTGAAGCAATGCTTGTCGCTGCTCTGGTCTGAGATGTGAAAATTCATCGCTGAGTACAAATTGTATAGCATAGAAGAAATTACTTTTCCCAGAACCATTCCTTCCAACTAGAAATCAGAGTATTAGACCATGAAACATATGGATTTTGGAATGTAAGAGCGAGAATGATGCATTACATACCTACTACATTATGTCTGTGATCAAACGGTTCAACTACCGTCTGTTCACGGTAGGATTTAAAACCCTGAATGATAACCTGAAAAATGTATAATATTCATAGATCAAGACAGTAGTGTATATAATTTGTCGTGATTCAAAAAATTTCTAATCAAAGAACAAATTAGTGTATTACAATCAACAAGAAGCATAACCTATTTCAGTGTTGTGATTCGAAAATATTTCATAATATGAAGATTGTATCGCAATGGTTGAAAAAGAATTGATTTAGAATTGCAAAATCAACTAGATTGTAATTGATAAAGTAAAGTATTATCAACATGAATGTGAAAAGATGTTGTATAAACGAATGTCGGTGAAGCGTCTATCAAAGAATAGTAAAAATTACATCAACACAAAGTGGTAAATGTACCAAACATAAAAATTGTAATAATCATACCTGTTTGATGTACATGATGCTTTTCCAAACTATATGAACATTCTAATATTTATACATTCTTTACACAATTGATCAAAACAACAGTTCCATGACCCTCTAATAGAAAAAAAAACATACGTTTGCCGTTTGACCCAACTACATAACTTGTCAGCAATGATCAGTCAGCCAAGTATTTGTGAGGGTCCCGCCATAAACGTAAACGATCAACGATTATGGTCGCGTTTACATTGGTTGTTTAAGCCTCAATTGCATGTGACATTGCAGAAACATTCTGGAAAGTCGCCTTTGCGTGATTGAAGTTTTGGCATCGCCCTTCTGAATTTGATTACATTGTAGTGAAGGTTTTTTAAAGAAATGTCAATAAACTATAAACAAAAGTCTTTAACTCAACATATATAATTCAATGAAGTAATATTGATGAAAATATCAAAGGAAATAACTTGAATCTTCGATAACAATAATTTTAAATTATAATTTTTGTTATTACAATAATCTAAATATGAAAAAAGCTTGGTTTCATTCTTCAGTTCAAATTTATAATATTTTAATAAAAAATGTGTGAATGATCAAGATATATTCACCTATAAGCAAATTCAAGTGTGTTTTTAAAATTTAACAAGACCAATTGTCACTGAAGAATGTAAATACGTCCTTTATATATGATTTATTTAAAAAATTAGCAATATAACAAATATTTTTTGTAAGTGTGAAGGGTTTGGAGTTGATTAACAAAAATTTGATCACAGAATTTATACAGAACAATAAACAATGCATGGTATCATTGAATTGATTTGGAACACTGCTTTATTATATATATCACTTCAAACGTTATGGACAATATTGGTGAGCATGCTGTATGATTTTTCCCTACCTTGGATTTTTTGGGGCACGATAACTATACTACTTGTGTTGAGAATTGCCAGAATACCACCTCCGTGCGATAAAGCAGTGAAAGAAGCGATTGGTATAAATCCTCTTTTGCTCACAAAAGATGATTCATCTGAAAATCATAATAACGAAGAACAGTATTGCATGCGAGTCGTGGGTCATCGTGGTGGAGGATATGATTACCCTGAGAACAGCGTATCAGCTGTGAAAAATGTAAAATTTTATTCTTTGATCGATGGTGATTGATAGAACTTCAAATTTCATTACAAATTAAAACGAATAAGACATTTCAATCGAAAATTGGCATTTAGAGCAACAGTCTAAAAGTATGCCTGAAAATGCCAGATTGTTGATTGATACTTTCAAAACAGAAAATTAAACAAGTCATTTGAATTTTGCAGCTAAGAAAATTATGAGATTAGTTGAAATTTCTTTAAGAATTGTTTTAACTGTAATTTTAATAATAATGTAGTTACTAACGACACAAATAATGCAATATATAAGTAAAAATAACCCTCCCGATTGATTTTTGGTATTGAAATTTGTTCTTTAATACTACAGTAATAATTGAAGAGTAACAATATTTTCATAAAATTACTAAAATTTCTTCAATTTTATAAAATAATGAGTACTGTATGTCTTTATATCACAAAAATTTTATATCATTTATTTTTCAGTGCAAAGAAAAAGGGTGTACCGCAATAGAATTTGATTTATCTCTGACGAAAGATAACGTTCCAATAGTATTCCACGATGCAAAAATAGATAGACTGACAGGCAAAACAGGAATTATTGCAGAAATGACATGGGAACAATTGAAAGGATTAGATATCACTCACAATCATCCTTTGAGGTATAACAATATTTTATTCAAGTTATTATTTTTTACAGCAATTTGTTTCTCAAAGTGCTCAGTAAAATATTTGTTTTTCTATCATCAAATTGTTATTATATTTCTTCTTGAAGGGACAAATTTACCAATGGGGAAAAAATAGCCTTATTAGACAATATTATTGAGGAATGTTTGCGCAACGATATAAGGATGATAATAGACATCAAAGAGAAAAAATTGAATGTTGTTCCCGTAATCTTGGATGCATTTGAAAAATATCCAAAATTGTATAATAGAGCAATTGTATCTAGTTTCAATCCAGTCATAATATACATGGTACGTGTTTCGTGTGATATCATTTTTAAGGTCTCCATATAACATATTTATAACAAACAACAATTGTGAATTCAGATTAGAAAAAAGGAGCCTAAAATCGTGTCTTGTCTTGCATTGAGACCTTACACTTTTTCAAGAGAATCTTTTTCGTCGTCGGATGGTCCAGGACCAGCGAGATCTAACAATCCCTTCAAACATTTCATGCTGTGTGTATTAGATACATTATACGAATGGACGTTGCCACGTTTTATTTATTATATCACAGGAATTTCTGCTACCATTCTACATAAAGATATTTTAAATCAGTACGTATTTTTAATGGACTATAAAATCTCCTATAAAAATAATTAGCAATGCAAAATGTATAATTAAAACGATATTTCAGAAAGGTGATTCAACAATGGTATAAACGTGGAGTTCGTGTATTCGCATATCCGGTGAATTTACCATCCGAAAAGATGTATTTTTCCAAACATCTGAAGGTCTCTTATTTAACGGATACATTGCTGGCGGAAAAAGTTGTATAATAATAAGGGCTTTAATTGGACTTGAACATAAGAAATGGAAAAATTTACTTCCAAGAAACAATGATAATCTCTTCTCATATCAAAATCTATTTATAACAAAGTGCAATCCTGGGAGCATAATTTCTCATCGTTTAATTTATCTCAATAGTTCCTCTATATTTTAGAAACACAACTTCGCACAAATTATTCATTACTTCATCAAACGAAGTTTTTGCAGTTCTTATTTTCGAGTGTCTTTAACAAATTCTTTCAGTATTTTAATTAAAAAAAAAAAAAATATGTATTATCATATGTGATTATTTTTGACACATATTTAAAAAAATTCTAGTCTATTTAAAATGAACAATTATATGTGTACATAGCACAATTGATTTTTAAGTTACGATTAAGTCATGATAAAGTATTGTATGAATCTCTTTTATACGATTTTTTCTGAAATTTTGAACATTTATTATTACATGATATAAAAACAATGTATAAAATATAATTACTATACGTTTTTATATTACAATACAGCATAAATTTTCAGTACAATTAATTGTCTATGTTATTTGATTGACAATTTTCTGATGGACGGAGTTTTGATATATCTAATGTAATACTTGAATTATTACCACATATAGATGGAGTTAAACACCATATATGATAATGATTCTATTACCTATATTCACTAACTTTAACCTATTTTTCTATTTATTTTGTTCGCAAATTATGAGAAACTGAGGAGTTCTTTACCGCAGATCATAAAGTATTGGTAAAGAATTTTTTTTCAACTTCGAAAATATCTTCATTTCAGAATTCACATTCGAAGTTCAATTTTTTGATTTGATTATATCATTTAAAAACAAAATAAGTACAAATATAATTTTGTACTATTCATAGTGAGTGCAAATAATCATCGAGTAATGTGATTTCAATCAATGTACTAAGAACAGTACATTTTCATCTTACCTGACCTTGTTATACAATGGTGGTAAGTTTACTTTTTCGTGATTCCATCCCTTCGATCAGACCCGTTAAGAGGTCTTCCATTTCAGTAGTAGCACGTTTTAATTTGCAGTTGTCGTTTGCTATGTACGATTCTGAAATAATACGTTCAATGAAGTCATTATAAGAATATCAGAGTTACCACCCGAGCACGTTTTTTTACAACAAAACATTACTCGAAATTACTCATAAAGAATCATCCTTGAAAATTTTAGATTTTTCAATGGATTTGATTTCGAGTAATTTGTTGCAAAGAAAACTTACTCGGATGACAAAAATTCTCGAATTTATAACTTCAAACTTTACCTTCAAGTAAACAATCGTTGGCGACCATGTTCTGTAACCTGTCTAATATATCGTTGAGATCACCTTGAATATTTTGTAAGCTACTATGTTGAGAATGTTTATCAGGACGTTGTAAAGATGATGGAGTATTATCTCTCTGAGTGCTGGTAGGAGAATGTGATACCATTAAAGCTGAATCTCTGTGAACAGCACTCCCACTGGGTATTACTGCATTTATTACGTTTCTTTCCTGTTTATCTTCTGGATCTGCAGAACCCAGCCATTGACTGAAACCGCTATTGACAGGGTCCAATTCAGATCTTTTAGAACCTGAAGATATGAAATATCCAGTATAACTTTTTGCATTTTCACATTTAAAGAATTGTTTGAAATTATTGTTTGAAATATATTCTATACTACCCACCAATCCATGTACTCAATTCCACACATGTGTTCTCCGGTATATTATTGAATGTAGAAGTACCATTTGTTTCTCTACTATAAAGTAGATTATTAGTGCTACTTCTTTCAGTCGTATTCAAGAAAGAGGGAGTCGAATTACAATTATCTTGTATTGGATTTTCAGTCTCATTTTGCATTTGTTCTAAGGAGTTTTGACGAAAGATGGGACTCAATTCAAATTCTAATGGAACAGCCGATGGTCTTGTGGGTCGCGGCATCGGTGTGCTTTGTAGGTGATTGACACTTTGCGGTTTATTGCATGCTTCGGTAAACAAATATTTCTAAAAGAAAATTGGTGGAGTGTAATGAGAATGATGAAAAAGTGAATAAAATTATAATACCTTTAGTATTTTCAAACGTTGTAATTGAGATTCTATGGTAGCTCTGTGCTGATGTAATCTCTCTGCTCTCGTACCCTGTATATCAAGTAATTCAATTTGTAATTGTCTATTCTCTTCTTCCAAGTGATTAATGATGCTTTGTAGTTCTTTTTGCGGATCATTAAGAACTCTTCTTCGGACTGTGCTTCCTACAGACACCGTATCTAAAGATTTCGGCTCTACGCTGTAAATTATTCAGGATTTTAATCCACGTTTTCCAAAGTTTCATGTTCATAAAAATATCAGTTATTGTCAACAAACCAAGTGATATCCATAGGTGGATCTGCTCTGGGTGGAACAGATTTAGTAGGACACAATCTAAGTTTATTTCTAATCAATTCAATGATCAGTTTTGTAACTTCTCTGTTGGATGTCTAGAAGAGAAATAAATAATGTGTTGTTGAAAGCATGAATCAAGAAACTGTCATTTGATTTCACAACTTACCTTAATACAATACTCTCGAACTGGATGTTTTAATTTATGTTTATGCGATATTTTGCCAGTTAGAAAGCATGTTTGGCATTGATGATAACCAGCACATCTTAAACAAGTATATCGCAATCCTTGTACGGGTGTTACTTTGCACGAGGAACATCTTATATTATGAACAACTACAAATAAATAGTAATGAAACAATAATTTAGCGTTTGGAAAGATCTTTCGATTAAATGAGGTAATACTAACTATTTTCTGCAGATTTTATCCGATTAAAAGTAATGATCCAACTTAATAAAGGGGGTTCTTGTGTAATCCATTGTGCAAATTCAGATTCAGTTACTCCAAGACAACCCTGTGACTAACAATACAAATAAAAATTTTGTTTTTCTTTGATCTTATCCACCAGCATGATTTGTAGGTTTTTCTTGAAATTATTGATATTCCAGAAACAATAAAAAGTATTTTTGGGATGTATAACATCCGAATGGCTCAAAGTGCTTGAAACATTGATACTATTGGACATTTAAACCAAATAAAAATTTATTAGCAATATCAAATCATGAATTTAACATACACTGAGAGAAAAAATGTCCAGTAACAATAAAATATTTAGTTGAATAGTCTCCATAAAATACCTAATGGATTTAAATAAAGTTTTATTGAATCGATTAAATTTCTTTTTGCATTGATAAAATATTTTATAGCATATTGAATATTTGTTCCATTGAAGAAATGTTCAATTGAGTCTTAGTGAAGTTGGAAAATTGTTATTTACAAACAAAAATAAGAAAAAACGGAGAATTTAATCGTTTTCTACGGAAACAATTGTATCTGGTTTCTAACGTCCATGCATGAATATGTATACATTTCAACGAAAAATAGCGTTATGGAGTGTTGTTGAAATCTTATCAGAGCGCTATACGTCTATAGGAAGATACAAAGGCTATGACATTACCATTGACAAAATTTAAATATTTCTGATTGATCGTATGATGACAAAATGAAGAAAAATTATATAATATAGTATGCAAAATCTTTCAATTAAAATTTTAGTTGAAACAGAAAAAAAACATGCGAATTGAAACTATAATCTGCAATACCTTGATGAAGCAATCATCGATGTGTGATTGAATTTGATCGTACCCATACGATTTTATTTCTCCAAGAAATTCAGCAATCTTACATATATTGTTCAATAATGTATGTAGTCCAGCTTTAGACAAGCATGCATTATGATCAGCTAATTGATGATACAGATATCTGAATTTTTCTTGTAATTTATCAGAACTCATAATTGTCAATGCTGTTTTTACAGAAAATACTGAGATGTTACCACCAGTGGATCTGTAATCAAAGTTTTGAATGCATGTATTTTTGTCCATGCAATATATCTAATAACGTTATTTAAAATCACGGAAAAAAATTGGTCTATTAAATTAATGAAGGAACTGAATTTTATATTGATGCAATAATACATTATTGTTAGAATTTTATTAATTTTGATTTCAAAACAAGAATGTAAATGTATCACCCTTAGCACTTCTTTGATTTACGAGCATAGTTATATAAATTGTTTTTCAACTCACTTTTCAAATGTAGAAGTAATGTAATCCACTCCAAGCTTAGTGGCATGATCAACATCAAAATCAATGTTGGCTTCTTTACGCGCTGCAAAGAAAATGTCGGAAAGAACATCTTCGATCTCACTTGGATCCAATGTTACAGAATTTTCTGTACTCGATAATCTATGACGCTCGAATACACCAGCTATTAATTCTAACTGCACATAATGTACTGAAAATAAAACCATAAAGTATCAATCAATTTCAGATTCAAAGATTCAAGTTTTAATATACTTTGTTTAAAGGAAGATCCTTACATTTTAGATCCTTTTGAAGAACTTGTAACTTTCTAGCAGTTCTGTAAGCTGGATAACGGATGACATTACATTCTTCAATAGCTTGTAATACCGTTTGCATGATGAATTCACCTCATATCACAACTCTGAAGGCAATTCTGTAAAATTGAAAAAACAACAAATAATGTACTTAATGCGATCCACATAATTTGCAATATCGTATAGTACATTACAGAATAACAGAAAATGTTTTCCATACAAACTCAGTCACGCAAAGGAGCTGATTTCAATTGTAGAAAGATGTATTTGTGATAGCTGTTGAAATTCTCCAAATGTTCAATTTGAAATATTTCATAAAAAATTTATGAAGGAAATAAAATGTTTTATAAAATACATGTAGATTTATTGTATGTATTTGATAATTTAATTAAATACAATAGAAAATTTAAGACTTGAATTTATTTTATTTAAAAAATATAAAATTATATTTGAAAAAACTTATATACAAAAACATACGAGAAAACAAGTTTTTCAATGAAAATTTCAAAATATTAAGCTTGTAAACAAAACTGACGCTATGAGTAAGTTATAAAGTTGCTTTATTCGTTAGTTTATTTAGTTTTCAATTATAGTAGTATAACCGTTTTTTTTTACATACCTGACTTATATTCCCTTGGATTCTAACCTTGTTGTAAAACGAAAACAAATAGCGTTTCCTCTCTCTCGATTGATTCAGAGAGAATAGAAGAGAGCGCTCACTAGGGTGCCCACGATAGAGATATTAGGTTCGTTCGTTATACGTGTCCTGAGTTGCTCCAACTTGTTCCAAGCCAATCAGTTCGTTCGTATAACTAGAAACAGCCAATCCGAAATAGTTGGAGCAAGTTGGAGTAATCTGGGACACCGCTAAACGAACGTACTTATTATATGTAGAGGAGGCAAGTCACTAGAAACCGCGTGAGGTTTCTCCAGGGGGCATAAACTCGAATGAAATATTTTCAGATGGATTTTAGCGGCGCCGTACGGTACCTCCATTGAAGTGATTTTCACAGATACACTAACACTACTTCAACAATTTTTATGATTCGTCAATCATTTGTGTTGGCCTGTCCATGTAAATTTACTTCAATGGAGGTACCGTACGCCGGCGCTAAAACCCGTCTGAAAATTGTTCATTTGAGTTTATGCCCCCTGGACTGGAATTTTTAAGGAACGGAACGAAATCCGAAAACCCAGATGGTTCGTGGATAGTAACTTACTAGAATCCCCTGAAAATCCCACAAAAATTCCGATCCATGGGAGGAGAGAAGCACTGATCTATAATCCCAGATAGCAAAATTTTGGAAAAAGCATTCTTTTTAAATCATTTACGAATTGAAAAAAGTATTCTCGAAATGTCAGTGAAATAGAGTTCTTGGAGAATCCAATAAGAGCTACATAGCTCGAAATGAATTCTCCAAGAGTCCTATTTCACTGACATTTGAAGAATTCTTTGTTTGCTATCTGGGAATGGAGCTTTCCGAGGTGTTTGACCCGGGGCGTCTGGGGCGTGAACTACGGATTCCTATTGGTTCATTCCACGCCCCTGATGCCCCGGGTCACACACTTCGAAAAGCTCCTATGTGTACAATTTTTGTTGATTACATTTTGAAAGCTTATAAAATATTTCTTGAACAATTTATATGTCAATCAATTAAACGTGCACCAATAATCATTGCATAAAATATTATGTGTTAGACAAAAATTATTAGTGTAAATACTTTTGGGTTTTATTTTTCGTGTACAATCATTACGTGTATGATTCTTGCGTGCATAACATCTTCATCACGAACAAGTTTTTTTCAGGTAAAGACGTCTATACTACTCAAAGTTTGATGAAATATTCTCATGTGTTGTTATTGAATAGTGAATCACGTAACCTAATCACTTTGTTTATTCACATCACCTCACAATATATTCCAATAAAATAAAACCTGCATGATTCACTCGATACACGATATTAGGTATGATTTTATTTTCAATTTGAAATATAGAAATTCATTCTCGAATGAATGAAGAATTCTCATAAAATATTAATTTAATGGGATGGGTTTGATCATCTGTTATAAAACCAACAACAAAGTTCATAAGAATCGCAACAGATGGCAGTACGATAATACGGGGAGCCATTATTGGCAACATATCGGGTCATTACAATTCTGCCGTGATTTCCTGGCATCAGAAATGAACGTGATGCCATTATTGGCCCTTCGATGGAGAACAATGTATCGAGTGTCATTGCACATCCTGTGAAGGTCCAATACATATTCACCAATGCCAGCATTTCACTGGCACTGCCAATGTTGGTCCTTCGAAGAACCTGACCACAGTGTTTGCTGGGTCTATTTCAAGTGACAAGTATAAATAAGAATTCCTCAGTAATATTTTTACATCAAACTTTATTCGACATTAATGCTTTAACGGTTATTTAAATATAATTTAAACTCTTCTCAAACTTAATTGTGACATATGAACAGTTTGATATTGGACACTTGGTAGATTGATAATTCATTCATTACTCAGATCCCGTACAGCACCGGACATTTCTACGTTGCCTCTACGTTGCCTCCGCGTGGAATCTCCGTTCATCTACGTTCTATCCACGTACACCATTTATCCACATGGAGTCCACGGGGATGCGACGTGGAAGTCGGTGGATGTGCTGTTAGGGATGTATTTACCTGTATGTTTGTCTTCGGCTATTTTCAAACGGCCATTAAAAAATTCCAAATGCATGGGAACAAATTTATTGACTCTCATTGGCAATGAGTGATTCTTTAATAAATTAAAATCACTCTCATCCGCAGCACTGATCGGGGGAATACGTCCGTAACCAAATTTTTTGACCAAAATGCAATACTAAAGGGGAAACCACTGGATGTCTCGGAGTAGTTTTTTAGCCAGCCAGGGCGAATATAATCTATTCATATTTTTGGCTCCCACTCGAATCGCGGTTTGAATTTGATAATTGATTTCTTTACCCTACTCCAGTCGAACATTTGAATTCATAGATGTTTTAAAAATTGTTTCTCCCTTTGGAATATTATCTTCATTCGCATCGTCTTTCCCGTTATTTGAATCAGTATCCTCTTCGTCTACGTTTTCTTCCCCACATTTATTGATTTTCAATTTGTCGAATCCATCGTCAGCTTCAGTTTCTGTGATTTGGATGATTTTTTGTTTGTGTTTCTCACAAGGGGTTAACCGTCCCACATCATCATACCCATCATTCTCAGTTTGGCACACGATTAAAATGGATTTCAATAATTTTTTGGCTTTCTTGAGTTCTGTCATGACAACGTCCCCAAGTTTCCCTGTCGCCGATAAAAAGAAAATTCTCATTTGTTTTGGCTTTTTTCTCAAAAGATTGCTATATAATTTAATAAAATGCGCATTATCGAGACGGATGAAGCAGTTCAGCATTTCTTCGTTCTCACATGCATTAACATATTCAGATACCGTTTGATATCCTGTGAAAACGAATGTTACAGGCTTTATCTCATCCTTTTTTTGCAGAGTTTATAATATTCCTCTTTAATGAGTTTATTAGAATGATCACGTAATAATGGAATGACGAATGAATCTTCATATTCTCCGCTGTCATCCAATGGACTTGTTGACACGATGCTAGTGTCATTGGAGCCTTCCGAAGTAACTGATCTAGACCATATAATCAGCTACTTCGAAAGGCTCCATTGATTTCCATTGAATCTGATAGATTTGACGTTTTATTTTGTGGTATAATTCCTTCGCTTCATCACAAGACACTTCTGATATTATACCTATTTGCGGTAACAATTGTATATATGTTAAGGTATTCGGCAGCAATTTTCCTCCAAGCTCTCTCGCTATAGCTTTCCATGCGTCGTCCGTTTTGAATTTTATTTTATTCTGATCAAAAATACTGCGCATTCCAGTATGTTATATAGTTCAATGAGCTCAACATATCATCGTATGTGTGTCAAATTCTCTTTCCTCGTTGTACACTGAAAGAAATAATTACTAATACCAAGAAAACATATTCTTGAATATTTTTAAGAATATCTATTCTTGATCACAGTTTATATGTTGCAAAATCAAGCGGAATTCCCTTGGATTAAGAAAATATTCATTCAATTCGAGAAATACATCCTTAGTTCTGAGAAAATTTTTTCGTATCAAGAGTACAGATTTTTTCAAGAAATGGATTCTTGAAACACCCTGGTGAAAATGGGAGCGAGAAGAAAGAGTAAACGAAGCGTATGCCGAAGGGCAATTGAAACGTTGATGGAAAGTATACGAAGCTTGAATGGAAAAGACACGAAGAGTATGTGAAACGGGAATTGAAACAAAGAAAGCGGGCAAGATTCAAGAAATCTAGACAAAAAAATTGAACCCTGTGGTGAGAATCGAACCGGTAACTTTCACTATGGTAGGATCTTATCCACTGAGTCATGGAGCGTCGTTGGCATCGATTGCATAAAGATGTTATTTGCAGTCAGAATAGGTATGACTCGCATACGCTCCATATAACCTACTATTACGTTACATGAAGCATATGCGAAACGGGATCGGAAGTTTATGAAACGTATACAGAACGTATGATTTGATGACTTTCCAGGAAGCGCGTATCATACGCTCCAGAAAGAGGGAGTTGAAACGTTTTTCGCTTCGCATACGTTTCCTTCTTGCTTCGTGTATACGCTTCATTTTCACCAGGGATATTGACCCGAAGAGAACATGAAGCTTCAGCGAACGTTCAGATTAGATCTGTATAGATCGGATCGAAGGTTCAAGAAAGCTAACTTCAAGAAAGCTAACTTTAGATTCACAAACGTTTGACAAAGGTTCTACGGACGTTGAAATGTCCGCCTCGAAATACGTCCAGGAAACATAGATGGAACGTTCGCTGAAGGTTCATCGAAGGTCTAAGGAAGCTTCACAAAAATATCTATACTTAGATTGATTTATAATAATTTATGTTTATTAATTCATTTATTTTTCATATAAATTGATGAAAATTAATATAAGTATAGATATTTTTGTGAAGCTTCGTCAAACCTTCGATGAACCTTCAGTGAACGTTCCATCTATGTTTCTTGAATATAATTTCGAAGCGGACATTTCAACGTCCGTAGAACCTTTGTCAAACGTTTGTGAATCTAAAAGTTAGCTCTAATGAACCTTCGACCCGATCTATACACATCTGATCTGAACGTTCGCTGAAGCTTCATGTTCTCTTCGGGGAGGTACCCGGTTTTATCCGACTCTCCCCTACTACTTTTACAGATGAGTGGCTAAAAAGTCCAAAGGTGATAAATGAATACAACATACGTAGAATTCATTCATTAAATATTTATTTAATCGAGCATTGTATTTAAGTAAAGATTCGGACAAGGGACAATCAGCCTCAACAATAAATTACACTCGTCATACAATAGACAATATGTTTTCTTTATTTAGTTAATAATAGTCTCGCTATATTGATATACTTATATATATATGACTTGTTTCATTCTAACAGATCGCTGCCTACATGTGTGACGTGGCCGAATTTTATTGTGCCTGGCCCTACTAGTCCTTATTGTGCATGATTCTATGATGATGTGTCAACCGTTCTCTCATCTCTTTTATCTTCAACTCTTTTAACTCTTTGTTCCTCATCTCAATTTTCTATGCTCAATACAAACAATACTGGATCAATATACGCCATTCTATACGCAATACATGTGGTAATATATATACATTGGGATATCCATATACCTAAAATTCGTTTTCGTGTAATTCTAAGAAAGTCATGATCCTTCAATTCAATAAAAAAACAACTGAGGGCACAAATGAACTCCGCAATATCGTGTATACGTTTTGAAAAAATAAAACTATGCATTATTCCTTTTTCCGGACATTCAATACATTATTGTATATCACGAACAAGAAAACGAATTCACTATTGTTCCTTTCTTCAAATATGTTTGTTCTTTTGCTTGTGTCGAAATGATTACATCGTATTATCTCAAAAATACACAAAATCTTATTGTACTCTCGCGCAATTACCTGATCATGATCCACATATCAACATACACACACGTTACACTTTACGCATATGCATACATAATTATGTATAATTATATACACGACAGGGTTTTTGCTGAATATGCGAGAAAACTAGATCAGTTTCAGAACAAGTACAACTTTTTCTTTTTTTTTTTCAATTCACGTTTCCATCGTATACAAATGGGAATGCGAACCGTTTGTGCAATTTGTCTTATTATTGGAAAAAAAAATTCTAAACAAACGATCCCAATTGAAAATTTATAAAGTCAATTTCTGTTGAGATCTTCCTTGGGGCTCGAGTGTAAGTTCTTTGCTGGGTCTCAAAATAATAATTGATTTAATATCGTTAAAATATTCTAACCAGCAATTACAGACCAAAGGATGTTTAATCGAAATTAGAATTTCAATTCAAAGTTCCAATTCCAATCCACAATGAGATCAACAAGGATATCCCTTCATTCCTTCAATTACAAATTTTCAATTGGAGAAGTCGATTAACCCTGGTGAAAATGGAAACTGAAATGAAGCGCAGACGAAAAGTATGGTGGAGCGTAACAGAAACGTTAATCAAAAGTGAACAAAGAGTAAATGGAACGGTTTCGAAGAGTACTCAAAGCAAAGTTTGGAAGAAAAAAAAAGCGTACAAAAATCAACGCTCTATGAATAGTATGAACAATATAAGAGGATAAAAATTTTCACCACTTGGAGAGATTCGAACCCATGATTTTCATCATTGTAATCCAGCGTCTTACCTATTCAGCCATAGAATGCTTTGATATCTGACAGTTCAAAACCTGTATGAAAAGTCAAAGTCTGTATGAAATGATTCGCATTACCTTTCATGGAACGTAACAGTACTCTTCCCAAAACGGCATTGAACGTTTATAAAGCGTATAATTTCAGTACTCTACAACAAGCAATTATTATACGCTTCGGCAAGAGAAGATTGGAACCTTTTCACGTTTCTTCTCAGCTTCGAATGCGCTTACTACGAGCGTATATTTTCACCAGGAAAAATTCGCAACTCAATCTGGTTTTTATATAATTATCATTTTCTGAAACAAATCTCAGATGAACGATACACAGAAAATTCACATTCAGTACTTCCATCCATGAATATATTTCTATTTTCTAAGATTCTAGAACCACGAAGAGCATCGGATGAAATTTGAAACGCATGTAAATTATTCTATGGATGTCAGCGGGACATTGAATGTTCATACTGTTCATAGATATTTCCTAAAATACATCAAATTTACCCTCTGGAAATTTACATTGTAGTTTCACAATACCAGCAGTTTTTTTTTTTCAATCGGATCAACAAGATATAACAGCTGTTTGAATGATTATTTCTCATTTTTGTGTGTTGTCATTTTTATGTAAGCGATATAACAAAGATACAGACGAGAACGCGCACAAGTACAATTTCATTTTATGCGTGAGTAGATTCTGTTTCACAATTTGTTTTTTTCTTTTTTCATTGTTTTTTTTCTCGATATACGACAAACGTGATTCGTGGTTATATTAATGGCACACAGCATGGCAGTTGCAACAATGTACTTTAATGAACTTTAATTTACTTCAACAGCTTAAATTTCAATTATCTTATTCTAAAACGTCTTTACTCATTTGTTTTTTATATCTCAAAAGAGTTCCTCTCCAAAACTTTCTATTGAAATTCCGTGAAAGAAGAAGTCGTAATAGTAGTAATAGTAGTAGTAGTAGTAGTAGTAATAGTAGTAGTAGTAATAGTAGTAGTTGTAATAGTAGCAGTAGTTGAAATAGAAGAGAAAGATACAACAAGATTCAAATGGTATCGAATCGAATTATATTATTCATTATCATTCAGAGGAATTTCAAAAGAAAGTTTTTCCTAAAAATTCAACTTACATGGAGATTTTTCCAAAATAATAATACGCAACAAGTATTAAATATTTATAATTTTATGTAAGGACTAGGCGAAAAAGCGATCTGTATAATCAATTAATCTGCATAACATTCATCCTTACATTCATTCTTTCCATACTTTCTGTGTTTCTTTTATGCGTACAATCATCCGCACTTCAATCAATTTCCACACCCGTGTAATCTAATTGAATTAACATAACGTTCTCTTAGATATATACACGCGAATAAAAGATGTATTGCGTTTCATTTATTCTATTTCAATCATTAGTGAAATATCATTCACTTTTTATTGAATTATCATTATTATTATTATTATTATTATTATTCCTTTTTTATATAATATACATATGCATTAACGATACAATTCGATTACTTATACCTCCATTGATACTTCTTTTAGTCGCTGTCTCTGGTTCTCTTTTCTATATTCTCTGTCGTTAGATATTCATTTATTCATTTGCTTATTTTATTGTATCCTTATAATTACTTAACGATTAAAACACGTAGAAATTGGAGAATAAAAAAAAGGAGGAGGTAGAAATAGCCACATCGTTTCAGCTTCAATCGATTCTCGGGAATGCAATGAAATAAAAATCTTCCGTTCAATGTTTTCAGTAAAATTTGCCGAAGCTGAAACCATTTGTCTTGTTCTCTACTCACATGGAAAAATCTTTTTTTTTTCTTTTTCTTCCCTCGAAAATACTAAACATTTAAGTTGAAAAATAATATCGAGAGATATAGCTCTGGTTGAGAAATTCCGTTGAACTCGATGGGTGGGAAATGAATGGAAAAGTGATTATTTTTACCAAACACCTCATCAAATGCGTTTTGTCATCTGTCTCTTCTTTGATAGTTGCTTGATTAATTTTTTTTAACGAAAAGAAATCTAATTTCTGAGTCGAATCATCGACTCACGTTTGTGACGCGACTGTATTTTCGTATTCAGAACAATAAATTACATCCTTTTCCGTTTCGCTCAAATTCGTGTGTAATGAAATATGAATTTCTTATTTTATCGGATCAAATAAGTTTCTTCAACCAGAGAACCATTCACAGAAATTTCTGTGTTTTTTTCAATTTTTATTTATTTTATCCCTGCATTAAACTTAACGTTACACGAAATGTTCCCTATTCATTCTTTCGTACACATATTTATTTATTTTTTCCTAATATTTCATTAGAATCTATTTCGAAGTGTAGTAAAAAATTCCAAAGAAAATCGAAGGATGGAGAAAAAGGGAAAAGATCGAAATATTTTACAATGTGTTATTTTTCTAAAGTCAAATTTTCAAACAAGACGTTTTTATCGTTTCATTTGTGAATTTACATTACTTTAGAAATGGAAAATGTATTTTTTAGCCGAGTTGTTCTTTTTCTGATTCTTAATATTTATAATGTTTTGCTTTTTTTTTTTAAATCCATTCAATATTGCAATGGATATATTAATTTCAAGCACATCCAACGAATAAAAATAAATCACAATTGTTTGTTTTATTGTTGTCCAAGAATATCGAATATCGCGTTTCGATAATCACAATTTGTACAACACCGAGTCATCGTCAACTCTTTCGGGGAAGAAGCGCTTCAACAAAGAGATCCATAAAACAATTTCACCTTTCGAGATCCGTTCAACAGAATTATCAATTTCCAATCTTGATCCAAAATCAAACATCGGTGGAAAAAAGGTCAAAAACATTCCTGCCGTACAAAGTGAGAAAGCCGTGACTCAATTTTCTTTGAAAAAAATTCTTTTATGTCATTCGATGCAGTGAAATTTTCTGAATGAAATGGTACATGAATCTCATTTTCGACTAAAAATTGAGTTACGGCTTTTTTGCTTTGTACGGCAGATTCAGTCAAAACAGAAAGTTGTGTTAGTTTGTTGAAAGAGAAGAAAAACCTATGTGAAAAACACGTAAAACGGATTTTCCTTCCGATTTACGGTGGTCACTTGTTGTCTTTTGAGGATATTTCCTAACGTTGTTATGAGTATTCAAAACATTATCACAGATTATATGAAGCTTCCTTTGAATTTTTAGGAGAGAAATGATCACAATTCTGATGGAAGTGAACATTCATTCTTAGACTTAAAAATGGACGATCTCAATTCGTCCAATTTCCAAATCGATCCGTAAATCCAGAATTTCTCCAACTTTTGAGGAAAGAATGAAGAAAAAATGGAAAATTTTGATCTTCCTGAGAGACATTCTTCTGAAATTAAATTGGCAAAACAAATTTTGATAAAAAAAAAAAACTAAAATTAGGGAAATAATTTGATCTGATAATTGAATTATTGGATATGAATTTTGGTCTCACTGTGGACTGTGGTATTAGTCTTAGGTCGATTAGCAGGGTGGAGCCCATGCTGGACCAGTGCAGGATCTATGAGGAATGGAACTTGCACTTACAGAATTCCATTGAACCGATTGATTCTCATTAATTCCGATGCAGAAAACTAATTCAAATCTATTGAGAATCAATTTTTAATGGGTTTGAATCGGGTTTCTGCATCGGAATCAATGAGAATCAATCGGTTCAATGAGATTCTTTAAGCGAGGTAGCTAATTAAATACACCCATGCCCTTGAAATACCGGCTTTTAACAGGTTTGAATGGGTTTAAATAGTTATTTGTCGGTGCAATGTTTCTATTAAATCGTGATTTCAATGTATTATTTCAACTAAGGTGGAGCGGGATTCTTATTGTTATCAGAGTTGCAAGAACTTTACTCATAGAAATTCAGGGGGTTGACACTCCAATTACTTCAAGGATTCATAGTATGCTTTTTGCATTGATTTTAAATAAAAATTCTGAATTAATCATTTTTGATTTTACCCTATTGCAAAAATCGACATGAGGATCCAGGTACCCATCCGAAATTCTCGTAAATTCTTGGAAATCCAGTTGGAACTCCTGGGAATCCATAAGAAAAATTCCTTATCTGAGAAACTAGGCAGAAATTTATGTAGGGAACCACCCGAATTTCCCATAAGGAAACGTACAAATCCATCTGGATTCCTGCATGGATTCTTGCCTGGATTTTTTGAAAATAGGGCAAACTTTCAACTCTATAATATGACCGATTTTGAAAGAACAACTTGTGTTTAATCTTTTTTTTCTGTTCCTATTCATTCATTTACCACAGTTAGCATAACTATCGGCTCAGTACTGGGCCAAAAGGTGGAAGCCTTGGCTCAAGATGCCCCGATAGTTGTGCATGCAGAGGATACATGTAACATCGATGTCGTACAGGACTTTGTTTTTCAATTTCTATACAAAATTCAAAATTTCTGAATGAATACATGGATAAAAATTCAGGTCAAAAATATAGTAATCTTTAATATAAATTTGAGAATATTTCTCAAAATTTGAAGTATTTCTTAAATTTATAATAAATATAAGCACGGTTCACATTTTTCTGGAATTTTATTTGAAAAACATCGAAAAATCATCAATACTTAACAAACAATAGAAAAAAAATATGAACTCTCCAAAAGTTTCACAGAAAAATTTTACAAAGTGAATAACAAAATTTGGAAATGTTATTATTCTCTTTGTGAAATTTGGTGTGCAACTCTTGGAAAGTTCATATTCTTTTCTATTGTTTGGGAAGTATCGATAATTTTTTGATGTTTTTTAAATAAAATTTCAGAAAAATGTAAACCGTTTCATCTTTATTACAAATTTAAGAAATATTCTCAAATTTTTATTCAAGATTACTATATTTGTCTCCGTGTAAACGATTTGAAGTTGTAAATACAATTCAAGAACGACTTTGGGGTTGATTGAAATATTGAACAAAATTCATACGTCGCGTACCGATATTCTTCCTAGAAGGGTTAATCGACAGCTGATAACAGTTCTATGGATCTCAAATAGTGATATTAATAATCATAATCATAATCAGCAATATGTAAATACTTATATATAAATATATATATCTATATATACTATATATGTATCGTATAATAATTATACACAAATTTAATGTGTTAACAAGAAATTTGATACACTTCACTTTTATTCCTCCTCTTTCGCGTATTATTTGCATTTCTCATATTTTCGAAGCTATTTCCAATGAAATTGTTCGATTCACGATCTCTGAATTGATACTGCACGAAAATGAAAAAGCAATAATACACCTTCCAAACGCAATTTTCTCAATTCCCTTCAGGTTTTCTTGAGGAAATTCATCCAACTTCCATTTCTTTTCTGGTTTTTCTTTCCAAATTTTGTGTGATTGAAAAAGTGCATTCTCATTCTAAAATTTACTCCTTGTTCCTTCTCCCCTTTTCCATCGTAAGTTAACAATGCTATCGGTCAACATTAATATTAATGATGCTTTTTATTTACGTTTCTCATCTCCTGCTTAATTAGTTCTTGTATACGTCTTAACACAATGATATAGACTTGATATGACGATGGCACACGTTAACTGAATAATTGAATCATTTCCTTCTCTATCTCATTTGTATTGGAAATCTTCAACGATGTTATCGGGTTTTTAGAGTAATGTTCATTAATGAAACCGTTGTCACGTCAATAAAAATTCGTACATTTTCTTAACAAAAATTCAACAGGTTCAGATAATATTTGAAACCCAACAAGTGTATGATTGACGAAACAAAATTAGATGATCATATTTATTTATGTCGAGCGAATTGGAAACAATATTATGAAGGTTACTTTGACTCAAGTTGGAATGACTTTGCATTGCGAATGTCGGAATATCGTAGGAATTCTTCACGTTATAAGGATATTTGCATCAATTTTATATTCATTCACGTGAGATGCTTTCTTTCCTGTTGTGAATGGCGGAAGAATAAAATTGGTTTCCTCGTTTTAATTCTTCAGCTTTTCCTTCAATGTTAGAAAGCATTCATCCTAAGAGGGAGTCAAGTTTCTCATTCACGAAGAAACTTAAATTATCATTACCGTTTTAAGGACAATATCAGGATTATTTTTAAGAGTGTACGATACTCATCAAAAAGCTTCCCAGACAAAAATTCCCGGGTGGCCGGGATTCCCAAATTCGCATGTGGTCTAATGTTCCCGACCGGGACCCGCCAGGTCCTGCCTGGAACTCCTCAGGTTTCCGTACGGGACCTGCCAGGTGGTGACCCGAGCGGGAACCTGACCGGTTCGCCAGGCTCGGGCGGGAACTTGAGGGGTTCCAGGCAGGACCTGGCGGGTCCCGGTCGGGAACATTAGACCACATGCGAATTTGGGAATCCCGGTCACCCGGGAATTTTTGTCTGGGTTATCAGAAGATTAAGAGAATCAGATAGACTTCCCTGTTTAGAGAACGTCATTAAACCGATTGATTCTCATTGATTCATCGGTTCAATGAGATTCTTTACTGAAATGGTGACTCAATACTGTAAAAGCGGTATTATATCGGTAGCAAGACAAAATATTCAGATATGCTGGAAATTTTATCGTTTGTTTCTATATTTTTTTATAACTTTCATCAAGAGACTAATAACTTAGATGAACAGGAATCACAGATATCGTCATCATCATAATATAGGCCGTTAAATAAATCCCTTCTTATACCCTTTGAACAATTTAAAATATCGCTTCAATAAATGATTCAACTGTATTTCTGATTGCTCATGAATTATTATAGATGTAAAGTGGTTATTCTCTTTTTATAATTTCACATCCTAATTATACGATTATTTTATTGGATTTTCTATGCAGTATGAAAAACTCCAGCAATATTTTTAATGTAGTTAATATTTCTCGTGAAAATGATGTGTCAATAATGCAACTGAGTATTATACCGAGAGTACCGCCTCTTGAATATAGGACTGGCATTTCCTTGTGCGAACTCACACTATATTTTCACCAGCCATTACGCAATTCCTTCGTATCAATCCACAATTCATAGATTGATTCGACTATTCCATCGTAAATAATATTTTTTGCGATGAGAAATATTCTTTTGGTCTGAATGTTGGTCTTAGAATGCTTTCCGCTAAATCTTCTGTTACTCCAGAATATTTCACCAAGAATGCGTGTATATCGTTTATTATCATGACTAGAATTCGTCGACCGGATGAAAGTAGTTCAATTATGTTGATCAATTGATTTTTTTGGATTCACATAACTGGTCAGTTATGAGAGAAATAATTAATTCCCAGGTAACACACGCACGTCTTGAGAATTTTCTGAAAATATACGTTCCCAGATAGCAATTCAACCTTGCTGCAATGTTGTCAGGCAAGCTTGTGACAAGGTTGACATAAGCCTCCTAGTTGACACACGACAATGGTACAAGCTTACAAAACCCTTGTAGCAGAGTTGTAGCAGCCTTACACTGACAAGGTTATAAATAACAAATCAAAAACAATCGAATGACAAGTCTGGCAAGCTTATGACAAGCTTACATGTTATCTGGGTTGAGGATACTCGAATAGTCTATGAAAATTTTGATAATGTGCGAATATATTCTATGCACATTCTCAGAATGTTTGAATGAGACTGTTTGAAATATTCTCAGAATATGATGCCACGAATATTGTGGGAATATTAGAAAAAAATGCTGTAAAATAAAAATTCCCGTCAATATAAACTTCTGCATGTCATCGAAAAATACTTTACAAGCGTTTTTTTTCTCATCATTCAACATCTGTAATCATGAATTGTTAGCAATATTATTCTTTTACATGGATGGATGAGATACTTATGATCGCAACAGGCAATCATAATATATACGGCTTTTCTTAATATTTTATTATATACACTTTTGAGGATTATTTTTCACACATGGCACTGTCAGGAGACATTTGTGATATTAAAATGTACCTTTCATAAATTTATCATTCCCCAAATACAAATTAAAATAATATATTATCCAAGGGTCTGTAGCTTGTCATGTTGTCAACAATATTATCCGCCATTACTGAATTCATGTCATTACGATACTTGCGCATGCGCTGTTCATCAACCTCCCAACACACTTTGTACGCATATTGTACGAACGTTCCTAGAATATTCGAAGCAGTCTCATTCAAACGTTCTAAGAATCTTCTATGAACATTTACGAATCTTCTACGCTTTTTGTGAGAATATTGGATCAAGTACATTTTACGGATGCTGTGAGAATGTTCTCAGAATATTCTGTGTTACATGGGTTGATACATTGGGCTACTTTTATTTGCCCCCTCCCCCCTGCATTGAGAAAAAATTGAAGCTGAAAACGAGCTCAAGCACATTTTTGTGGTCACAGTAGCCATATTTTTCTATTGAAGTGACTACTATGAGAAGCCCTGTGATGGTGAAAATACAGCTATAGTGACTAAAAACTATACTTAGGCTTATTTACAGCACAGGTCTTTCTCTCAGTGTGATCTCACTGTACACCCAGATAGAAAAGCATGCTCTGAATGTTTTGTAACATAACGTGCCGTAAACATACTATCATGAACTCCGCTCAGCTTGCAATGATGCATAGAATGTAAACATTATGTTTCAATTATGGTGCCATCACCTCGTTTTGCTGCCAATAACAATGCTTTATGCGGAAACACCTTGGCACCATGATGCGAACATTTCTTGGCGTGCATGTCACCATTATGATGGCATTATGGAGACATTTTTCTATCTGGGCATGAAGTTTTAATGACATCAAATGTATTTTCCAATAAAATATCAATCCTCTTCAAGAATAATTCTCATCTGGATGAATCAACCACAACTTCTTGATCATCCTTGATTGAATGCCTCATAATTTTGTTATTAAGAAATATTATGTCGATCATTCAATTTTCCTTTCTATTTTTCAAGATTCTACATTGAATTTAACGGTCAAATAAAATATATCTGTTTCAATGAACAAATCATTATTTATTATTCGATAAAATTTTAGAAACTTCATAATTCTATCTGAAAGTTTTCTACCAATGTAAAGCAGGATAAAATATCTTTGTAATCGACTGTGTGTATATATGTGTGTGGGTGAGGATTAAGGGCTCACACACCCATGAAATTTCCACAAATTCGATTTTTAAAAAAACACCAGAAGAAGACGGAGATACATAATGGACGTAGCTGTCACGAGCCTACCTTTTCGGCATAGCAATCGTTGCTGCGTGGCAGAGTATTGGGCAGTGTTGCCCGAGCACCTTGATCAAATATTACATGTAGATTAGAAAAAAGTTACATTTCCATTCCAAAAGTTACATGATATTTTGCGGCAATATTCAGCCTTGCATTCTTGCGTTAAAGTTTGACGTTTTAAACGTTAACGTTTAAGAAAATGTTACATCCATGTTACATGAGAGGGTCGAAAGTTACGTAAAATGTAACAAATGTAACCTTTTGGCAACACTGGTATTGGGAAACAAGGCGTTCATTATACTCTTCGCGAAGCACTGGTTACTTTCCGCAGAATAGTGGTTACTTTGTCCGAAGCTGCAATTACTTTGCGTTCGCCATTTCCGTTTTTCAGCTGTGTTCTCGACATTCCGCATTTGTTTGTTCCGTGTCGTTGTCAACAATTAAATGCGGAATGTCGAGAACACAGCTGAAAAACGGAAATCGCGGACGCAAAGTAATTGCAGCTTCGGACAGAGTAACCACTATTCACTATATACGCAGCAATGATTGCTATTCCGAAAGGGTAGGCTCATGTCTGCGAGGTAATTTCTACTCTGCTGAGAGGAACGGGTGCTCTGCAAGACAAACTTTCCACGCGAGCATATGTCGCTGCTCTGCTGCAGAGTAACCATTACCCTGCTTTTTTCTCCGTGTATGAGAAAATTTAAACGCGGTTTTTTTCGAAACAACGCTATTGCACAGTATAGGCATGATAACTCAAACATATTTTCATATCCCTTGATTGTTTTCTCAAGTCTTGATAATTATACCATCTATAGTTGGATGAGAAGTGTTTTTAATATTTTCATTGGACAATTTTCTATAAATCATTAAGGGGAGGTTCTCATCAAGCGAGTTTCCGAAATAAGGTGATTTTCTCGAATTTGTTTTCTTAAGAGGGAAGTACATACAAGAACTCGAGTTATTTGAAACTCATTAAATAGGTCTTAAAGTACATGGAAAAAAATTTCTCAAGTTAAAGGATTCGTATCCCGCAACCTTTTTCAAGGCGTTTTTCTGGAAACCATGTTTTTCAAGTTTGGCTCCACGAAATCTCAGAAACTACTGAATGGATCGCTCTTTTTTTGTTTTATTTTGAAGCTGATTGAATTTATTGGAGGATGAACCTGAATGAAGATGACATTTGCCTTTCTGTTTCTTTTTATAGCACTTTAAAAAGCGAAAAACGGTGAAAAACCCCTCCCAAAAGTTTGCATGTCTGTCATTTTTTTTAATTTTGGACTTTTCATTGGTTTCATTGATACGACCTCCAACAAATATAATATATCTTATAGAAATTTTTGGATTTTTGTAAGTGCTATAGTGGCGCCCGATTGATCACTGTTTTTTTAGGTGATTATGTTACAACACGTATCAACAATTCCCATGGCATCATTTGTTACTGAAAAAAATTTTTTTATGTACTTAAAGACTCAATTAACAAGTGTGAAAACCCCCGAGAAGTTCTTCATTTACTTCCTTCCATGAAAAAAAAAAAATTCAAGAAAATCACCTTATTTTGGGGTCGCTAGATGAGAACCTCCCCTTAAATTTTCATGTTTTTCCTTTAGATTGCATACTGAAGTTTGAAAGACTGTGATTTATTTATTCTTGAAAGAAACATTTTCTTCGTCAGACAATTATTTTTTAATAATTTTAAAAGATTCTTCTTTAGTTTTTGTAGATTGAATAATCCTTAGTGATGTTAGTACTTCATTTGTACTCGTGAAAAATAATGTTAATATTGAAAGAAACGTTTTGATTTTTTTTTTCTTCCAGTTGAATAGTCGATAAAAAATGTGAAATGAATTTTTTTCAACCGTATAAACTTTATTATAATAGTTTTTCAAATAGATTTGCAAGTCCTACGGGAACATGTGAGCCCTTAAAATAAACAAGACTTCGCTTAAATATATCTCTGATCTCTGCAACCTATAAGTGCTACGCGAATTTTCTACGGTGTAAAAGTTTTTGATTGGTTTCTCTCAAATTGAAATGTTCAAAATTCTTATTCGAATTATTACACGGAGAGAAAAAATTTGCTGACGCAGCAAATCGAGGTATTATACATAGAATAGCAAAATTTTTTGCTGACCTAGCTAAAAATTTGCTATAACAGCAATCGTGTTAGCTACGACAGCAATTTTTTAGCTGTGGCAGCAAAAAATGTTTGCTCCGCCAACAAATTTTCAGTATTATATACAGAATAGCAAACAAATTTTTCTGGGACAGCAAACATTTTTTGCTGCCACAGCTAAAAATTCGCTGTCGCAGCTAACAAGATTGCTGGAACAGCAAATAGTTTGCTGTCACAGCAAAAAATTTGCTGCTCTGGCAAAAGGAACCCAGCAAAACTAGATTTCGCTGCTACAGCGAATTCCTTTTTCTCCGTGTGATGTTACTTGAAACCGGTGCAACTTTGAGTTGTATCAAACACTCAGATTAATAAACGAACAGCGCCTACAGGGACAATTTTGGCATATTTTATTGATAATAAATTTAAACTAAATAGCATCAGACCTGCTAGGTCCATGTTTGGCGTTCTGAAAAAATGCAATCAAGAGTGTATCTTCAATGATGACAAATCTTCTACCAAAAGAAGGATACTTTCTGCTTTTATTTATTCCATCAAACTCGAGTGTTGATAATTTATTGACATCTCATGAACTCAACAAACGCTAAAATTTGTTATTATTGTCTTTGAGTACCCAAAAAAATCAATAAAGTAATTCAGAATTGTGATGTATTTAGAAATCAATTGTTCTGTACATTCATATGCTATTTCATAGAGGTTTTGATCTGTGATAATATGTATACAATACTATATGTTTATTGATCACTATCGAATGTTACGTTGATAAATCAATGATATAATTTTCATCTCGATTCTATATCTATTTTATTATTACTGTTATTATTATGCATACTTCGTGAGAAATTTTCTACATATTTAAACAATGCTCTCATTCTTTTACTGCTCTCAAATCTGAATAATCAGATAAATCACTTAATTATTCAGATCTGATCGTATTGAGAAATTTCAGGACTAGTTTGAATTTGGAGAAAACTGTTTATAGTATTTATTTCAATTTCCATAAAACTAACTGCATGATATACATTTTCTATTACATATGCATGTAAAATATCTCAGAAATAACAGATCAAACTTTAATACCGTGTGCTTGACACAATGCATATCATTCATCAAATTTCAATTCGGTTTCAAATGATTCGAAATCTGCTAACTTTGTTAGCAGGGCAAGGTTTCAATCATAAATCAGTAATCAAGTGATCATGAGCGATAATATTTGGAGGTATTGATATTTTTTTTGATCAAATTTGTTCCAAGTTTCGATCGATATTTTACAAAATGCATTAGAAACTCCACAAATGTTTCATGAAAAATATCGATACTCATCACCACTTGGTATGAGCCAATTCGATTGACATTTTATTCCTTTATTACGTTTTTCGTTTCACGTCAGGATTACATATGAAGAATTTTGCTCTTGAAATCCTAAGTTTTTGAAATAGCGATTCTTAAACGAGAAGAATCGTTACATTACTCGTGTTCCTTTCCTATTTGATCCTTTTCGCAAGGACCGTTGGACCCGTTGGAATAAATTCAGGAGAAACACAAACATTCATGTAATTGAAAATTTCCTATAGACGATTATAGAACTTTTCTATCCCTCACCTTAATTGTCTATTCACGATAGAGCTTTATTTTTTGTGGAATAAAATGCTGCAAACGCGATAAAATATTATAGACATTTTATTGGAAATTTTGGTTAGAATAGAATCATCTTTTCTCTATCAAAACTACTTAGTTGTAAGCTCCAATTCATAATTTTCATTTTCTCAAGTGCAATTGAACTGACGTTTATTATTTTGTTTAATCTCAAAATTCTTTCAATGTCGATGATTTCAATCGTAACGTTCTTCCTTGAGGTTGCAAATACGATTTATTTCTCCTCGTTTTCGTTTTAAATTCTCGTAATTAGTCCAACCAAATTGGGGAAATAATTTTTTGATATCGAGAATGAATTTGATTCGAAATCTTGCGTGAATTTAAACATCAACACTCAGTCCGAGCATAGAAAATCTCAAGAAAACGAATGTTCTCGATAAACACTTCATAGTCTGTTCTGTACCGGCTTTAAGAGGAGAAAACATTATTTTTCATAAATATTGTTTAGACGAGAAAATATTCATGAAAACCAGCATCGATCGTGAGAGATCATTCTCATCGAGAGCAATTGTTTGTTTCTATCGTGCCTATCACATCCTCAGAAAATTTAATTAAGAAAAATATATATCACTCCGATTTCATTAGAAATAAAATGGAATAGAGTATTTTTTTAAAAAAGAGAATGAGCTATGAATTTTATGATTTTGAAGGAATTATTTATCAAAGATGAAAAAAGGAAGAATTTCGATCCCTTTTAATTTTCGAAGAATGGAAAGCTGTAAAATGAATGAAGCGAGAACATGCTCAAATATGATGAATTCAATGACCACGATGATACTCATGACGATGACGATGATGGAGAGAAACTTTATCCTAGGTGCAGAACGCGTGGACGAAAAGGACGAAGTTTCCGGTATCTCACTTTGATTATGTCGAAGTAAGTAGATTAATCCGTGATGAATAGCGCTAACATTCTCTAGAATACACTAAACTTCTAGAAGAATTGCGTTGAAATTGTATAAATGTGTGTTTTGTGTGTGGCAATGATACAACATCGAAGGAAAGGTGTCTATCTTTTCATACGCCATAATATCATCCTCGATAGAGGTGTCAGGTACTTATCTGGTTTCTTGTGCTTCGATTCTCTGACTGTTGTATCCTGATTTTGCTTCTGACCTGACGTCCCTGTGTAATAGAAACAAAATAACAATGTGATCTTGATCGTACATTTTTTAGTCACATTAATTGTAATTAGATGAAAATTTTATCCTTACGCATGTTCGTGGCTGTGGCTGAGACCATTCGTCGTCGATGGCCTTGGAGAATCTGCATCGCTTCGTCGATCGTCAAATATATCCATGCTGTTGCCATCTTCGATATCCGATAAAGTTTCGAAAAGCCTTGTAGAAATATGCGAGGATGTTTCCAGTTCCGGCGAGGATGATTTGCCGGCCATTTCGATGCTTTTTTCATCCTGAAAGTCATTCCAGAGTGATTTTCATTGCGATGATAAACAAAAAGACCTTTCATCAAAGTAGTTGACTTCTTATCATTATCTATACAATCCTCACCTCTTTTTTCAGTCTTTCGAGTAGTCTGTTTCTATCTGCTCTCAATTTATCAGCTTGTTCCGCTTGAGATGCGTTTTTCATGCCAGTGAGTTCCAACAAAGCCAAGTGCGCATCTTTCTCAGATAATGCTGCTTTCAAAGCTTCCCGTCTGCAATGATGAAAAATGAAAATACCATACGGTTTTTTTCATCTCATTCAAATGGAAAGACATACTTCATTTGATGTAAATCTTCCAATTGCGTTGTCCGCTCCTCGATCAATCTTCGAAGCTTGTTTTCATATTTTTGTAATTTACACATCAATGGTTTGCAGGTGGGACACTTCAGAACATTAGCGGTTTGCATCGAAGCTATTCTCTGTTCTAATTTCATAGCCTGTGGAAAGGGTAAAGATTATGAATTTCAAAACAATCAAAAGAATATAAAAAATTTGTGAAAGAACTGACCATCTCTAAAGCGTCGTTCTTTATCTTTTCCTCCATCTTCAATTTCTTTTCACTTCCACTAACAATGATTACGCTTTCACGAAGAGCTGTGCTGAGTTCCTCGATTTTAAGATCTTTCTCCTCAAGACATTTTTCCAATTCCTGTTCTCTGTCTTCTTTCTTTTTCACCACATTGACCAATTCCTCGATCTCTTCCAGATCTATTCTTTCACCGAAAGTTCTTTCAAGAGAATCGATTTCTTCCTCCAATTGCAAAACTTTCTCATCTCTAACTCTGATCTCTTCTTTGAGAACTCCAATATCTTCAGCCTCATATTCGCTTAGTTCTTCCGCTAATCTCGATATCTCTTTCTTCATTCTGGAGATTTCTTCTCTGGATTCCACCAGCTGCTGTTCGTATTCTAAAATCTGATTTTCTTTTTCAGCAATCGTATGTTCCATCTCTTTCATCTTGTATCTACCATCTTCGAAATCACTTTGGGTTTGAATGGAATTCATAGATGCTGTTTCTTGACTCTCAAGACTTCTCTCATTGCTTTTGCTCTCCGATAATTCTTTCTCCAACGAATTAACTCTGATTTGTAATTCTTCCAATCTTCCTTCGCGATCTTGTAACTTTTGTCTGAGTAACTGAACGTCGTGCTGTTCTTCAACGTACTCCTCCAGATGAGTAACAGTTTCCTCCAATTCCGCGATTCTCGCCCGATCGATAATCACTTCGTCCTTGGCGTTTCCTTCGATCCAATCTTCCAATTCTTTGATTCTATGTTCCCTCGCTTTGACGCGACATCTTAATTCATGCAATTCTCTAACATCAGGATTCTGTCGTAGAAAATCTTCGAATTCAGCGACATTATCTTCCAGTTGTTCGATTCTACGTCTCTTCACTTCTATAACGTGTTCCAATTCCAATGAACTCTCAACATCCGCGTGTTCTTTGAGGAAATTCTCGAGCGACGTTAGTTCGTGTTCCAATTCTCGTATTCGTCGTTCTTTCATCTCTAGGGATGTTTTCAACGATTCCAGTTCTTCAAGTTTCGTCTGTTGAGTCATTCGTCGTATGGCATACACAGAAGAGAAGAAAGAAAAAAAAATGAAACAATAAAATCAAAAGAAAGTTCAGGAGAAATGATTTTTATCGAGTCCTTGCGTGGTTTTCAATTTGAGTCCTCTCCGTGTGATCTTTTGTTTTCGTTTTCTACAGTTAGATGACGTTTCAACGGTTAGTCAATTAAACTTTACTCTTCGAGTTAATTCAGTTTTCAACAATAACGTCTCTTTTATTTTTTAATTATTTTTTCACTTTTTCATATATATTTATAATATCTACATACGTATATCTTCTTTAGCATTATCTTATATAATTATATACATTTATATAGTGGAATGCGCGTTCGTGGATTTCCATTCATATACTTTTTCCCTTCTCTCAAACGATGGTTCAATTACATGATAATCAATAATAATATAATGATGATTAAAATTATTGTTGCCGTTGTGATTGTTTTTTTTTTTTAAGTATCGTTATATTTATAATTATTCAATTATTTATTGTTCATTATCGCTTCTGTATTTCTTCTCATCTCCTGCTCTTTTCCTGTTCTCTTTTTTATATTAAATATTTTTAACAATGGTCACAGGCATCACGTAAAATAATTATATATATTTATATTCATAAATATTTTGACTATGTGTGTTTGTTTGTCTGCTTGTGTCGATCCGTACAGCTCTCGTTCGCCTCGTATTTGTATTATTGGTTTATTATTGGTAAGATATCATATTCATAAAAGTTCGCTTAATATGCAAATTGTACTAAAAAAAATGTAGAAGGCGTTTCCAACAAAAATCGACCTTAGAACAAGCTTTTTAGGAAACCGGCGGGTCCAGCCTATTATTTACCAAATATTCAAGTCACGATGAATTTCAATTGATATTTTTAGCGGTAGGATAGTGAATAAGAGAAATTGAGAATGTGAGTATGATAGTTGTGATCGAGTGTGGTGATCCAGTAGAGAAGAGCAGCATGAAAATTGGAGAAAGAAAAAGATTTGATTAGTGTTAATGTGGTTTGAGAAGATTTATTTTTATAAATGTTTCTTTTGAAGAAAACTTTGTTATTGGCAAGTTGATTGTCATTATTATGAATAAAATTATTTTGATGGTACTCAAAAACATGCACATAACTAATTATTCAATATTCTATTTGATCGAAATGAACCCTGGTAGAAATTTTAGCTAGTAAACCATTAAACATTATAAGTTCACTCCTTTTATTGGTGAGGTACTCACGAGGGAAACTTATAAATAACTGACTCGTTAAGAAAACTACACAGGTACTAGCGAGTAACAGATAAGGCAGGACTAGTTAATTCAGTAATTACCAGTAATTCACAAGACGTGTACTAGTAATTAATGAAGCACTGACGAAAGAGGATTTTTCCTGTATTATCCTTTGAACTGAAGCTTTTTTCACTCCAAATTTTACATGAGAAATCATTTGAATTACGTGTAATTACCAATTAGCGTTTTAAATACTTGTTACTCAATAAATATTCCATCTTTTGCGATATTTTTTAGAGGCACCGTGAAAAAATTCCTTCTGAAAATTCAGAAAATGTGACTGTAATTTTTTAGTCACTTTTTCCCAAATTTTCAGATGAATTTTGCAGAATTTTGAGAAACATGACTGAATTTTCAGGATATGCTCCAAAATTCAGTGGAAGTTTCTTAGAATTCAGTGAAAATCATCTAAAAATTGAGAAGAAATTTTTTTTACAGTGCATGTTCAAGATGTCTCACGCGACAAGATATCTTTTAGATGAAAGACAAGGTTTGAACGCCTGAAAGATATCTAAAATCGTTGCGTAAGACATCTTGAACACGCCTAAAAGATATCGCGAGGCATGAAATGTTTATTGAGTAAATTATAATTTAATATTTTATATAATTTTGAAATAATAATGGTTTGTAATACTGTGAAAAATTCATTATGGGAAACTATTGAGAATATATTACATTCCTTATTTCTAATATTATTGCAGTTTTCAATTCACTCCTCAATTGAACTGTGATGGAAAAATATTCCCTGCGAGATTCTTATCCATTGTGTCGTAGTTACATCAATCTAGTTAAAATCATTGTGGGCATTTTCGAGGCATCACGGACACGGACAGCCATTAAATTGGCTCCTGCAGCTAAATTTTAGCTGTTACAGCAAAAAAATTCGCATTTGTAGTCAATTTATTTGCGGTAACAGCTAAAATTTAGCTGCAGGAGCTAATTTAATGGCTGTCCGTGTCCATGCTAGCTACTTAGCCGCTGCAGCTAAATTATTTTTTCCGTGTGGGCTTGAACCAACTGAAAATTTTGGTTATCTTTTGGTGAAATAAAAATCATCCCGAGTCGGAAAATTGTAATACCTTTTGGAGCCTGATTAACTCCGTAATACGCAACGATCGGGTTTCACTTTTTGACTCGGAATTATAGTTGGTTCAGTTCATCTCCTACCAATGAGTAGGAGCTTACTAGTTTTGTCTAACCAGTGCTAGTTAGATCTCCCCTATCAGTTACCATCTAGAGCCTTGTTAGTTATTTTCAACCAGTTTTTCCTGTATTTAGTACCTACTTTTCATTGTTCACGAGGAAGAAGTTTTGAAATTTCTACCAGGGAATTTCCTTCAGTTAATCAACGCAATTTGTGATAATGATTATAGTACTGACCTCTTGTTGCTGTGCAGTTGCAGCTTGTTTTAATTTGGCTTGTGCGGCTTTGAGGGCACTGTAAGAAAATGAATTGATAAGGTATTAGAGACATACAAAAATCAGGAAAAACCGTGATGATTCAATGAAGGGGGAATATACCTTCGTGGGGGCAAAATCAAGAGTCATTTTTGACAATTCATTCAACAAAGACGAAGCAATATTTTCAAATTCAGTTTTTCACGCCTGTTTATGTAATTCTTGAAGTACAAGAAAATATTATTAGTCAATTACTTGAGAACAAAATGGCGGCATAGGGACTGGAAAAGAAGAATCGCTGCTTTCAACACGGGTGTATTCCTAGCATCTTCAGTTTTGAACCGACCGACTTGGAATTTTAGCTGTAGCTTCCTCATTACCTACATTTTCTAAAAAAGTACTTGGGATTTTTCGAAAATGTCCATTTTTCAAAAAATGACGTCAATATCAAGAAAAAGTATATTTTTCTAATTGAAAAAATCGATCGATAAAATTGTAAATTTTAACTTGACGAAAAAATCCTACTTACTTCTATAGAAAAAAGTTCAAAACTGAAGGTGCTAGGAATACGTCTGTGTTAAGAGCAGCGATTCTCCTTGTCCAGTCCCTACACCACCATTTTGTTCTCAAATAATTGACTAAGAATGTTTGTTTGTAATCCAAGAGTTACATAAATAGGCGTGAAAAACCGAATGTGAAAATATCGCTTCGTCTTTCTTAAATGAATTGTGAAAAATGACTCTTGATTTTGCCCTCACAAAGGCGTCTTCCCCTTCAAAGCATACAATCAACAAATGTGTCAAATATGATACATTTGTTTTGAATTCTCATGTATTCAGGAATTGAATCAGAAATACGAAAGGAGAATTCAAGTCTCCTGAATTTGTACTCACTCTTGAAGTTGTCTTATTTCTTTTTCTTTCGCATTTTGTTCTTCTTGCGTCATTTGCACTAGCTGCAATAACCTTTCCGTCTCGGCCGCAGCTCTACTCGATTCTTGTTTGGACTTCTCCACTTCTTTTTCAGCTGCTTCAAGGGCTTTTTGCATTTCTGCTAGCCTCTTGTCGGGTGACCCACCACTCTGTGAATGGAGAAGCAGACATATAATAAAAAATTTGAAAAATTGGGTGTGGTTACGTGAAATGGAAATTGCAACAGTTCAGCAAGATTTTTTCTAAATAAAATTTGGAATCCCGCGAAGAAGTAACTGAAACCGCATGTACCCTTTGTAATTGTTGTTCCAACTGGTCCATTTTCGCTTTTCGTTTCTTAAGTTCTTGGTCAAGATTTTGAAGCGCCCTCTCTTTTTCTTCTATCGTTCTAGCTTTTTGATCAACTGATTTCGTCCTCTCCTCTACCTGCCTCCTTTGTTCCTCGACTTGCCGCCTCTGTTCCTCCACCTGCTTTTGTGCCTGACTAGAATCGGCGCCAGCTTTCGCGGCTCCAGCTTGTTGAAGTTTCTTGTTCGCTTCGTGGAGATCGACCTGCGTAACAAAGCAGTCGGTTATTTTCATACACTACGTCTTAATCGCCCAACTTATCAGAAACGTATAAGATGGAAACATGTAACATTATAATAAGTGTTTTTGAAACAATCTTAATTTAATTAAACAACAAACTATTACTCATTGAAATTAAATGCCATCAAAGTTAGAACAATTATAACTAATATCGAATCATTCCAGTGACTCCATTCCAAAGTTCATTTGCGTCGGAAACACTGAACGGAGTATACAATGAAAATTGTCAACAAAAATACGGAGAGAAATAATAAAAGAAGTTGTGATGATATCACCTGTTCTAAGGATTCTAGGGTCGGGAAAATTGAGGAATTTTGAAAGGCAAACTTATTAAAACAGCAAATCTTCAAAATTCGATATGCTGATATGACAAACTTTTTTGCTGAATTTGCAAAAATTTTGCTCAATCAGCAAATGCTTGCGAATCCAGCACTCCGGCATTGTGGATATACAGACTTCTAGAAAATTTGCTGATTCAGCAAACTTCAATCCTGAAACAGTAATATTTTTGCTGCAACATCAAAAGTTATGCTAATTCAGGAAAGCAAATTTTTTAGAATCGCTATTTTTCTTCATGTGTTCTCGACACCGATAATAACATCATATTTTGGTTGATATGTGAACAACCAAAACCTTCTGTTACTTCAACCAGGTTTTTATTATTTCAACAAAATTATTTTGTTGGAGCATCAAATACATTCGGTATTGCGAACAAACTACCTGTTTTTTCAAATTCAATACCACAATAATTTTGCTACAGCGACAAAACCTTGGTTGAAGTAACATAGGATTTTAGGTGTTCACATCCCTGGTGAAAATCCCAAAGTGAAGGAAGAGGGTATTGGAACAAATGAAACGTGAAAATGTTTCAGTTGCCTCCTAAATTACGCTGAGGTGACCCTTCGTTACTCTTAGATGACTCTTCGCTTACGCTTTCGTCGCGCTTCAACGCGTCATTCTCACCAGGAATATGAACCAAAATATTTTGTTGTTTCAACCAAACACTGTTTTCGGCGTATCATCAGTTCGGTTGACGGAAAATCAAAATAATTCGATCGCACATTCCATCCAGTATAATATTTCGATTCATGTGAGGTTATGCTTCCTCAATAAATGAAATCAAAGTCAAACGAATTGTATTAAATGGCCCTGAATTATAAATTCAGGCAACGATTTCACTTTTTATTTCCCCGAGTCAAAAATTGTAACACTGACCGCTGCTCCACCGGACTTGAAACAGAATTGAAATAGGATTGAATCACAGGAAATGACCACTCAACAGACGAGCCCCTGGTAAAAAAATCTCTCTGAATTTCTCTGAAAATTTCACGTTTCAGAGAGATTCAGAAAGAATCAGAGAAATTCAGAGCAATTTAGCGTGGTTCAGAGGATTTCAGAGACTAGTGGATTGAGAGCACTTGTGCTTTGAATTTTTCAGAAGGATTCAGGAAAATTCAGAGGAACTCAGAGAGATGCCGGGAAATTCAGAGAGGAACAAATTCAGTAAAATTCTTGGTCCTGCATTTCAGAGGCGTTCAAGGAGTGTCAGACGCTCTCAGAGATAGATGAATTCAGAAAGATTGTGCGTAGAACTTTCCAGAAATGTTCAGAGGAATTTAGAAAGATTCAGAGTAATCCAGAGAGATTCAGAGAAACTCAGAGAAATTCAGAGAAATTCAGAGGGAGCTTTGAAATCTGAACACATTAGATTCCGGGAGATTTAGAGAAATTTAGAGATATTCAGGTAAATTCAGAGGGAGCTTTGAAATTTAAATATATAAAATTCTGAGGGATTCAGTGATGTGCGGAGAGATTCAGAGAAAGTCGAAGGATTCAGAGCCTATCACTATCGGAAAAGTCTCTAACTTCCTCTGAATGACTCTGAATCTCTCTGAAATTTGTCCCAAAATATAGACAGATTCAGAGGAATTCAGAGAGATTTTTTTTACCAGGGGTACATTTTTTACAAGAGAATGCTTGGATCACGATTAGATAATTTCATTTCAATCCTGTTTTATTTACGCCTGGTGGAAACCTAGTAATTATTTGAAGCTTGCTCAACTCGAGAAAAGATTAATATCAGGTTCAATGAGAAGTTTGAAAACAAGATTAGGGTGAAAAATGAAATCCAACCTGATTTACTCCGTAATACGCAACGAATTAGAACTAAATCAGGTCTCACTTTTTGACACGGGTTATTTGAATGAATTTCTGTCCATTTTTTCGTATGTTTTCAGACATTGAAGAATATTATTCTCATGAAAAATACATTATTCGAATTCTGTTTCAAATTCACATGCTGTCCTTGGTAAAAATAACAGATAGAGATATCGGATGAAACTTGAATGAACCCGGAAAGTTTCATCTGGGTGTATCTGGGCGCAAATACGAGCCTTCACCCGCTTTTATCCGAATTTTGGGATGAGATATTGTTTGGAATCCTACATGAAATCCGAACTATTCGAAAATTATTCAGCTTTGAAACCCGGATAGGATCCGAATGGAACCGGATGGAGAATCACCGCAAAACCTGTATTCGCGCCCGGATGAACCTTTCCGGGTTTGATCCGGATCCCCCCCGGAAAGTTATTTATTAAACGGAAACTTTTGAACATGTTCCGGTAAAAAAGCTGTGAAAAAATAAATTCACTGATTCATAATGAAAAAAAATGTCGTAATGATATTTTAGCGAGAAACCAAAAGTTGAATTCATGTCTATCCAATGTTCAATCAGGATCAAGAGTCCTGTTTAAAACATCTCATTACCAACGATTAACATAATTCAATTCGAATGAGCCTTGTGAAAATTCCGTGTCTTGCAATACCTTTTTGGACAGGTTTCAAATTTCATGCATAACACTTTTAGATGAGTATAGTATCAATTCTTGTCTAAAACTCGTCTGAAAGATGTCTTCATCGAGTTTTGTATTTCAAAGTTGTCTTCGAAACATCTCTTAGATACAAGATATCTTTCAGACAAGAATTGGAAATTCTTGTGCAAGACATCTGAAACCTGTTTAAAAGATATGGTTACATACAGAATATTTATTTGGAATCTGGATTTTATCCTTAGTTCAGGGACGCTTTTTGTTCTGATATTTCCAAACTGGTCTGATTTAGAAAGTGCATCTTATTTATTTCTGTTCATTTTTATTCACTATGCGGATAAGAAATTTGAGGCGTTCGATTACTCTTTATCGTCACTGATTTGTTTATCCGGAATTCACATCGGAATCAATTCGGTATACACCAGGGCTGCCATAGTCTAGAAATTCTGTGTATCTTACTGGTCATTCTATTCAACGCGAATTTGTGGTTGATCATGTCCGTCAGAACTTCTAGATCGTGGCAACCATGTTGTACGCAGATTTGAATCAGATTTTTCAAGCAGAGAACCCCAAAATGAGATTTATATAGACATTGAGATAGACTGTTTTGAGAAAGCTTGAAAATGTTTGGTTTCCGCATATCAACTACTTAAACTTCCACAATTATATGAATCTACGCAAGTTTAAATCGAGATTTCAAATTAATATTCTAATGTCTGACGAACTTTCATTCAACTGAGGATTAACTTATCGATATCATTAGACCGGAAGGAAAAATTCCACTGAAAGGAACTGTCCTGATTGAAAATTCCCAAATTCGCATGCAGACAACATGGGTTACCCCACCCAGGACCTGTATTACTTTTCAGGTTTTCACTGGAGACCACTCGAGTTTCGACCCAGAACTAGTGTTATCTTTCAAGTTCCTACTCAGGACTCCTCAGGTTTCCGCCAGGAACCATTCGGGGTCCCTAATTCACGGGCAATAGAAGGGAACCTGAATAACTTCGAGCGGGAATCTGTTCTGTATGCAAGTTTTTGAATTCCGTCTATCCGGGAATTTTCAGTTGGGGAAAGAACAATGAACTACTCAGTTGAATACTTACGAAAGAATATCAAGTACTCATTGAATCAACCAGATATTTCATGGGTAACAATTGATATTCAATTGATTCAATAAAATCCAAATGAATTAAGTATTCTTTGTGACTATTCAATTCAATATTTCATTGTTCCCGTAAATTTTTTCTTCCAGCGCATCTAGATTCAAAGTTGTCTAGATACAATTTTTGAGTAAAAAAATCATTATAAATTCAAAATACCGTAAAAGGCGCATGTGCGAACAAAGAAAAAAAGTTGCATCAATTAAATCAATCCAGTGTATCAATGCTTTGCATGCCATTAAATGCATCATTGCGGCATTTGCACACAATGAATTTTCAATTGTTTGCGTTGGAATGATGGTGAAAAATCACAAATAATATATAGAGATAAAAACAACAATCATAACAAGAAAAATGATAAATTCAGCATACATTCATGATTATTATCGAACAAATTATGAGAACAATATGAAGTATTTTTAACAAATACACTATGAAAATATACCAAACATAACGAAGATATTAACAAGCTAATAAAATGTGAATCAAATTGTCACCTCAGGTAGTTGATATCATATTTTTTTGTACGTTCTTACAATAGCGGTATCAATTCAATACATTTTTTACTTCACAATCATATTCAGAATTTTGTTGTGCAGAAGTGGAAAGACACTCCCCTGGTTATATTATTATGTCGATATCAGTACAAAATCAGATCAATTCTTGAGATATCACATGATATTTCTACGTTTACAATTTACTATCAAATATCACTTTACCTGTGGAATACACGGAAAAAAATGTACGGTCGATTCTGGGACAGGGACAATTTCTATCAACATTGAGAAAAAATTCTAGTAAACCTAATCAAATTGGATTAAATTTTATGGCAGTTACAGTAAAATATATTCCCAAATTGTCCCTGTCCCAAATTTCATAGCAAATTGTGTTGAACATGGACAACCCCAGATAGAAAAATATGCTCTAAATGTTTTGTGACATGAATAAGTGCCGTAAATATATTATTATCATAGATTTCGTTCCACTTGCGAAGATGCGTAGGATGTCGACATTGAAATGGCTTTATTGAGACATATATCTTTCTATCTGGCGAGTAATTTTTTTGCGTGTGACTTTGCATTCACATAAATTACAAATGAAAAGTAACGAAAATAAAAAGATAATAAGAACAAATATAAATGAAATAAACATTGTGCAGTATGAACTGAAATATCATAAGTTCCATATGCTAAAATATGAATAAAAATTGATGTGATGCCAGGCGCATAACATTGTGTGGTGACGTATATGGAATATTTGCAGTAATTGTGGTGAACGTTGTGTTTAAAAATCGAGGGCAGAGTGAACGATTGCGTATATGATATATTATAGAAAAGAGATCTTTTCTTGCTTTGTCTGGTCATGTGTTAAATCCTTTCCTCAATGGAGACTGTCGATCGAACAGTCTTGCAGAAGCAAGTTTGGCAGTTTACTGTCTCAGATCTCAAGCACGAAATATACATATATACATATATATGTACACACATAAGATGATTTGCGGATAAATAATGGATAATGCGAGAGAGAGAGCGAGATTCGTACACAACACAGGTTATTCTAACCTGATTCTTCTCGAGTTCCTGGCACAGCATCTCCAGCTGCGCTTGAAACCTTTCACGCTCAACAGCTGCTTGTTTAACTTCCTCTCGAGCGCGTTCCAATTCCTTTCTAAGGTTCGCAGCCTCTTGACCGTTCTGTCGTTGCGGTTGTTGTTGTAACTGTTGCTGCTGTTGCTGTAGATTCGCTTGCATCTGTTGAATTTGTTGTTGTTGAGCGTGTATTTGTCTTTCGGAAGCTTGAATACGCTTCTGCAATTCAGCGGCGTTTCTCTCAGCCGTGTCTGCGCGTTGTTTTTCGGTTTCGCAGAGTTTTCTCCACTGATCCAGTTGTACTTCAGTGGCAGCCGCTGCCGCGGCACTCGTCGATTCAGTTCCCATAGCAACGATCTGCTTCTGTAACTCTTGAACCCTCTTTTCCGCCTGTTCCGCCCTTTGTCGCTCTTTCACCTGAGCTTGTGTGAAATTCTGTACTTGTTGTTGCAGTCGTTGAACTTCCCGAACTTGAGTTTCGAGCGCTTCCTTGGCCGCGCGATCTGGTGTTTGCGCGTGAGCGCGTTGTTGTTGGAGTTGTTGTAAACGTCGCACTTCTTCTCTTTGCCTTTCCAATTCCGTTTCGTTCGTATTGAGCTCCTGTTGGAAATTGACCAACATCTCTTGTGATTTTTCTAATTGTATGACCAATTGATCTCGCTCGACTTGTAATTGTTTCGCTTCGGCCTCCAGTTTTTCTTTCAATTTTTCGATCTTTTCCGAATGTTTTTCACGATTTTCCAGGATCGCTGCCATTCTATCTCGTTCTCGTTGAGCCATTTGTAATTCGTGCTGCATACGCGCCAATTCTTCGCTTCCGACCATCTGTTGTTGTTGCTGTTGGATACGCCTGAGCTCTTGCCTGAGCGCATCTCGTTCTTCCCGTACGAGATTCGCTTCGGCACTTATGCGTTCGAGTTCTTTCTTCGCTACCTCCGCAGCCTCTTGATACTTGGCCAGTTGTTGATGCGATTTTTCAAGTTCTTTCGCTAATCTACCCGCTTCTAATTCTACTTGATCCCGCGCCACGATCGCCTTATCGAGACTCGCGCGTAATCGTTCAACTTCGATGCTAGCGCTTTCCGATCTAGTTTTACCTTCGGTCTGCATTAGCCTTTCGAGTCTCACGATTTCTACCCGAAGTTTCTCGTTATCCGCTTCCAAAGCGTCGGCTCGTGCTTTCATCTTATCGTGACGATCTCGAATTTTTTCGGCCTCGATTCTGGCCCGCTCAAATTCGTTACGGTTCCTTTCCTGTTGGCTATTCGCCTTAATCACCTCCTCACGCGCCCGTTCCAATTGCAATTGCGTTTCATGGAGCTTGGTCTCGAGTTCCGTTTGGCTGGACTGCGTTCTCTTCAATTCAGCCTCTCGACTCTCTAGTCGCTCCCGCAGTTTATCCACCTCCTGTTGTAGTCTACTACCCTCGCTTTGCCACTTCTCTTGCTCGTATTGGTATTTACCTCGCACACCCTCCGCTCGCTCCAAATCGGCTCGCAATCTATTAGCATCTGCTTCCGCTTTCCTTGCTCGTTCCAATTCCACCAAAGTCTTGTCTAAACGATCTCGTAACCGTTCGACCTCCAACTTCGCCCATTCGTGTTCCTCCTTCTGTCGTTCTTGACTCTCTTGATATTTGCCGAATCGTGCAGCGTACCTCTCGCATTCTTCCTTCGAGCTTTCTGCTTCGAGACGGTATCTTTCTGCCTCGGCTTGAGCTTTTCTCACTTCCGCTTGTTGACGATCGTGTTTCTCGTACATCTTTTCGAGTTCCAGTTGCATTCGCGCCAGTTCTTCTTGCGTCTTATCCGTCGCAGCTTGAGCTTTATTCAATTGCGAATGTGCACGTTCCAATTCGAAGCTGAGATGCTCGTGATCAGCCGCCATTTTTTCTCGTTCGTTTTGCAATCTGCGAAGCTCGATTTGAGATTTCTCGTAACGTTCGCGTAACATTTCAAGATCGACTGTCAATCGGTCTAGATCTTCCTTGGATTTCTCTTCATGTTCTTTCGTTCTACCTAGTTGAAGACATACACGATCGTACATCTCTTGTACTCGAGCTAATTCTTCTTGTGCCTTACGAGCCTCTTCCCGACTCTTCGACGCCAACATCTGTTGTTTTTCGGCTTCTAATTCTAAACGATCTTTATCGGCTTCCATCACTTCGATGCGATTTTGTAAGCGATAAATTTCATTTTGTGCCCTGTGAACAATATATTTTATGAAATTTTCTCAATCACGTGCTTTAAATAATGAAATTAAATGATAATGATCCAGGGAATTGATAACGATCGATACCTATCGTATTTTTCAAGCATTTTTTCGAATTCCTTATTCGCATTGTCCCGTTCTTCGTTGGTCTTGTTCAGGGTGTGCTGCGCCTTGTCCAATTTCTCTTTCAGGATCTGTATTTCAGTCAGTGCGTCGTCTCTTTCAAGCTATTCCAAAGTCATTAAATTTAATTAAAACAATTGTTCAAATGAAATAAATTTTGAGATTGTTTAAAAATCTATTACCGATTATTACTCACCGTGATTTTCTGTTGCGAAGTATGTACCTTCTCCCACCTTTCTTTTACCATTTCTAACTCTGACAGAACGTTCTCTTTGTCGCGTTGCATTTTAGCTATTTGATTTTGTTGGAATTCTATCCTTTCGTGTAGTTTTTCCATTTCTTCTTGGAAGTTGTCTCTTTCTTTTTGGAGGCGCTGCATTATAATCTGTAACCGCATCAGCAACATTTGTTCATAACGTCGATCAAGTTTTTTTTCAAATATTATATCAAAAATCCATTCTCCAAAATTCATGGGAAATGAGGTTTTGTTCTTCATGTATGCAACGTTTATTATACACTTACCTGAGCTTTTTCGTATTTATCCTGAAGACGATCAACTTCCAGTTGAATAGTTTCTTTCTCCTTTTGCATTCGCGTTGATTGACCAAGTGCTTTATCGAGTTGACTTTGTAGATTTTCAAAGTCGTAATTTTGTTTCTCTCTCTCCATTTGCATCTGTGGAAAAAGACAAAAAAAAACAAACATAAAAATCACATACAAATCGCGAAAATATTAATGAACGAAATAATGATATTTTCTCGTTTACTCACTCTACGAACTTCTGCCTGTGACTTATCGAGCTTCTCTTGTAGCTTGTCGACTTCGCTTTGTGTCTTATCCAATAGATTTTGAAGCTTATCCTGTTGTAATTGTGCTTTGCCAAGAGTAGCTTGAGTTCGTTCGAGTTCTTCTTGAGCTTTTTCCAATTCCGCCATCGCTTTATCCCTCTCAGAATGAAGACGGGCGACGGTTGCTTGGGCCCGATCGTATTCATCTCGCAAACTTTCTTGTTCACCTTGAGCGTTTTCGAGCCTCGCTTTCAGTCGATAAACTTCGCCTTGACTTTTTTCAACCTTATTGGAATAATAATTGAAGAAACAATCATGAATCATGAAACAATCGTTCATGTTTTTATTATTTTGTGTAGACAATTCGTTTAAAATTATTCGAATCAAACTTATTCACGCAAAGTTAAAAAGATTATCATAGGTTCTCATGACATAGAGTTGATTTTTCAAAATCTATTGCAAATATTTGTCAATTTCTTCAATTATAGAAAATTATATCTCATTATTCACTACAAAAGAGTGACTCTTCGTTAATTGGTATACAACTCTGTGGTATCTCGTTTTGATTCATAATTAAGAAGGATACAACCCTGCGAATAGCATTCCATCTTTAGTGTCATAATCTTCACTAATCATGGAAGAAATTTAACTTTACGAGAAGAGTTAAAGTCTGCCTCGTTTCATGAATTATCAATTATACGCATCAAATGGGTTATAGTTTCACGCTTTCCACGTAGGATTATTAAATAATCCTAATTGGATAACCGAACATTCTACCAATTATCTCTCATTACAATTCTCTTTGTTTTTCAACTCTGTTGTAACAGAATAAAATATTAGCAATTTTAAACTCATTTTCGCATGCGAATATTTACCTTCCCAAGCATGTCATGAAACTGGATTATCAAAATTATGAATTTTGTCATGATTATAAAACTAAAGCTTATCGAATAGTGATATATCACTAATATTTAGTTTTGTTCTTCAAGAATTTTATTCAACCAATTAAAATATGTATTCCTACTATTTTCTGTATGTAAAATATGCATAGATCATCAATCATTTAATATATTCAGTTGATCAATTTCAATTCCACTTCATCATACCATCCTGTTCAATAACATAATTCAATGACAGAAAAATAAAAGAACTTCTACTTAAAACCGATATGTGTTTGATTTCGTCAATCCTAACACTTGAACTTTATGCAAACTGCGGGTAACTGCTCTCGTCTGATCGTTATACTCTCATCTCTACGCTATAGAGAATAACACTTATGATCGAATATGAGAGTTAAATATGATTTGAAACGTTATCGTTCATGTATCTTTCTACGAAAGTGAGTTATAATATATTTCTAATTTATAAAAATTATTGAGAAATCTATTAAAAGATTGTCACAGAAATTTTTTTGTCCATATTTCTGTTAAAATATCTTTGATAACAATTTGAATCAAAATTTGTATATCGTTAGTGGTAATTTTCTCACAGTTTACCACAAACAAACGAGAGTGCTCATACTCGTTAATAACCCGTGGCCTGTGATGAACGACAGGTTACCTAGCAACATTGTATCAAACATTGTATGCGTGTAAAATCTTATTTGTTGGGATTTGATCCAATAAGTTACACAGATGAATTGATCAATGACGTAAATACATGATTTGATATTAGATAATAGATTGAAAAATTGATAATCACGTATCGCAACCATCCAGATTCATTACCTTTTCTTGTAAAGCCGCGGCTTCCGCTCTCGCTCTTTCGTTATCGGCTTGAGTGACCCTGAGTTCGGCTTGAGCTCGTCTAAGTTCAGCTGTGGCCTTATCGAGTCTTTCTTGGAGTCTATCGACATCCTGAGATGAATTAAGAGTACTTCTTCCGAAGGGTGTCTGTGATCTCTCCAGCTCGTGCCTGAGTCTTTCATTCTCCAATTCCAACCTGGTCAATCTCTGTTTGGCCGCTTCCCAATCAGCTCCACTACGACCAACCTCGGACGCTGCTTTATCAAGCTCAGCTTTGCTCTTGCCAAGTTCAGACTGTGAACTTTCAAGTTTGGCTTCTAATCGATCTTTTTCAGCCTGTGCTCTTTCTAGACGCGCGCCCAACTTTTCCACCTGCATCACGTAGAATTGAATTCGGAATATAATTAATCTTAAGATGTTTCATATCAATGAGATGGGTTACAATGCAATCCCTCTTCTTTTTTTTTCTTGGAATTATATCAGATTCAATAAAAGAATATTATTGATCTTCACCTGCGCGTTCGTCGCTTAGAATACTATATGTATATTTTTTCCTTCAAATGATTCTATGATATTGATGGAATTTCAACCCTAGAATGTCATCTATTTCTTTCTGCTGTTAATTACTCTTGCCCTTTTGAAAGAGAAATTCTTGTCATTAAATCATTTCAAGTTTGTACGTAATTATGGAATTTTTCCTTCAATGTGATGGTGAATGAGGAAACATGAAAACAAATTATGCAGCATGGATGTGCACGTTATTATATTGCGGTCATGGAACGTATCGTGGTCATAGGAAAAAAACTTTTATGCGTGTTAGTTGAAGTATAATTAATTCCAATATAATGATTGAATCCATTGTCTCGGTTTCTGAATCTGAGGAACATTTGAGTGAATTTGAATGAATTCAGCGAATTCTAATGAGTCCATCGAAGCGGAATCGTGTGTCTTTTATTCACAAACAATTATCTAAACTCAGTGGTAATCTGTCTATTTTTGTAATTGAATTTCTTATTTTAGAACAGTAGATTGTTTAAAATGCTTTATAGTTTTTCTACTTGTCATTCCTCCTGAATTCTTTGAAAATTTTAGCTAAAAGATACAGGTAACTCATATTCTTATGAATCATTGTACTTGTAAGATCAGTTTTTTCTATTCTATGTAACCGGTATTTATTTCTCTTATCATGAAATAAAATTAGATTATGGAGTGCAGTTACTTTGTGCTACTTTTTAAGCTCGACATAGAGAGAAAATATAAAGAGATAGAAAAACAATAGAAAACTGTCACTCAAGACTGTTACGTGTAACGCATCGAAGCTTCGAGATAGATTTATTCAAGCTTTCAAGCCGATGAACGTTGCGATACGATAAATTTTGCACGAATTCACGCTGGAAAATCACTTCGGCGATACAGGGGTTGTTCTTCTTTTGTATATTTAATAAATATAAAATTATGTGACCAAAACCCATCGTTTATAACTGTATGTACGTTGACTTCGAATTCTGTGTGAAGAATAGATGAATGAAAGACTAAAGAGAAGTAAAAATTAATCAGAAACAATTCCGAGTGCAATTACGCAAGTTTTGTAGGTTTCTAAAACTGCACTCGAGCGAGTGGAATGAAATATTTTCCGTTCCTCCTACAATTTCTTATTAGAGTGGAAATCAAAGTTGTCATGAAGACATCATCGTCATGGAATGGGATAAAATGAACTCGAGTATCAATTCAGAATAAAAATGAATTGCCGAAGAGATGAAATTTTATTTCAGTAGATGATGTACATAATTAGTCAGACAAGAGAGAAAAAATATCAAACGAGTCAAATACTAGGGTGATCTGCTGCAATTGGATGTGAGATTTGTAAATGAGAATAATAATCCATTCGAATGTGAACTTCTGCATTTGAAGTACACGATTTGATCCTCCACGAAAAACTAGGACGTAATGCACATTCATTACGATGAACTAGATCAATTTTGTTCGAAAGTATCTAATTTTTACTATATAGCTGTCTGTACCCTAGCATGTATGTATCATGGGGCCCACTCCGGCCCAGCATGGGCCCAAGACTGGATCAGAGTGGGACCAGAGTGGGCCAAAGTTCATACACACTAGGGTAATGCATTGACATAAATTCTATATATTACATTCAAGCCCAATTGATGAAAAATAAGATGCGATGATGTCAATCCTTGAAAATCCAGAAATTGAATACGAGATTTATCAGGAAAAATCTTATCCTTAGGCGTGAGATATATTCAAATTTCTCAAATTGTATAACAATTCGCAATGAATCTAGGGTTCAATATGAAGTTACCTGAACCTTTGGGAAAATTAATTTCATTCTGACCAAAACGTTCCATTTTTCCTTCAATTTTTTGATATAAAATGGAGCATTTTTGTCACAATGGCGTGGATTTTCTCCAGGGAACAACCTAAAGTGTGTTGGGTGTTTTTAAAACGTTGAAAAGTTATTGTAAACACGTCCAAGCGTTCTTGAATTTTCCGTTTGTAGCATAAGATTTGTGATCGATGACCCCAAAAAACCCCCAAATAACAAATTTCGAGCAACTTTGGCAGATTTTGTATTGAATCTTTCCATAATAGGGCACTGGAAAATTTTATTTAATTGATTTTTCATTTTCCAAAGGGAATACCGGGTGTGCGATGACATAAGAGGGTCACTGCCCCTTTGGAACGCCAGCAGTGCTGTTTGTGGGGAATGGATTCGACGAAACCTTTCTTTATAAGAGGCATTGGAATTTTGCAGCGTGTATCAAATTTTTTTCGAATAAAATACACCCTGAGAACCCAATTTCTTAGACTGAAACAAACTTTTCTTTGCCCTCATTCTAATAAATCTTTCTTCCGATGGAAAAAAATTCAATTAAATGGGAGAAGTTTTCTTCAGATTGAAACTACAAATTCTCAAATTGAAACAGAAATATATTTCTTCTTGAATTCGAAGAATGTGATTTCAATTCAATGAAGAATTTGTCCATTGGAATGGGTTATTTTTCCCATTGGGAATAACATTTATCAGAATGAGGGCAAAAAAATCTTCTTCGAGTTTAAGAAATTGGGTTCTCGGTGTAGTATTGACAAAAATGATCAGTTCTGCAGTTGATAAAATCCTTCTCCGATTGTAATGAGAATTTTTAATGAGGTAATTTATGAGCATAAATACACTCGATACAACTATTCTATGAATTCGGACCAATCAATTATCTCATTATGCATGAGTAAAATGTATTTATTGGAAGAAATGGTTATTTGACAGAAATTCTTAGAGTATCGGTTATAAAACCCTGTTTCATTGATTTTAAAATTACCCGAACTATCATCATTCATATTGCATTTGTTCCATAAAATAGCTTAAATTGAAGAAAAATTACTCTCTTAAAAAACTCATTTAGTTTGCCGTTCAAAAAACGAATATCTCGAAATTAAACTTCACGATTATCAATATATAATTTTCACATTGAAAAATTTGGAACATAAAATGATCTAATTATAAAATTTTGATTAATCAATTTAATCTGAATTTAATAAAAAAAGAAATGACAATTTAATGAATCATGATGATTGATGATGCTGAATAATTTGATGAATTTTGACTTAAACAAATTTTTTCCAGATTTTCCATTCGAGTTTTTATTTTTTTTATATTTTTTGGATTAATTTTTTATTTCAGAAGATAAATTTCAATAAGATGATAATTTGTTTGATACGATGAATTGGGACTCAATGACTTTTATTCCATCAATTCAAAGAATTTTTCTCCAGAGTACTACCACCCCACAGAAATTTCAAGTTCCTATGGCTTTTGAATGAAAAAAATGTCCCAACCTACTCGTTAATTTTGTTTGTTATTATACAAATAACAACATAAATTCCTGTTTCCCCAACAAAACTATTGTCTCCTCTTCAGAACATCAAAACTTTACAATCGCGATAAATTTTGACTTTTTCATTTCGTCACAAAGGAATCAAATGTTCATTCATTAACTTCGGAATTTGTAGTTTCTCGACAAAATAAAAAATCTTGAAGAGTAGTAAACTGCCTTACCTCGGACTCCAAAGCATGAATCTTCATTTTGTACTCGGCCAATTCTCGCTCATGTAATTCTCTCTCCTCCTGCTTTTCCTGTTCAGCTCGGTCTCTTTGTTCCCGTAATTGTGCCATTTGTTTTTCCTTATCTCCTATCGCTTCCTCGAGACTGCTCAATGCACCTTCGCTACTACAGTGATGCGCTTGCATTGCTGTTAAACGTGCTCTCGCCATATCAACCTGGTTGTCTTTTTCCTTTAGTAAGTCTTCCAGGTTTTCAATCTAGAAAGTTGGAGTTGAGATTCGATAAGACAGGAGTGTTATTACGAAACATACGTTGAACAATCTTAGTTATATTTCAATAACGTAATTATCGCTTCTAATGTTGAATTTATATATACATACTCTGCTCTGGTACGTCACGTTAATTTCGTTTCATACCAGATAATTACATATCTACTTACCTGCATATTTGCCTTCTTGAAAATCCGATTACGTTAAATCGATGATTACACGGAACAAAAATTTTCAGGCTTCCAAGCGAAACAAATGATGCACTATATACTTGAATCATAAAATAAAATAACAATGATAAAATCAAATTAAATATATGAGGAAAGCAAATCAAACGTGTGAAAGAACGATATCAATCATTTCGAGTACAGATATACATACATATGGGGCAGTCAATTCTAAATTATTGAGTTTTTGACCCGAACATCTTCGGATTCGCTGATTCTTTTGTCTTGCAGTACACTGTTAGAAACATCTCCCTTTAAGTTTCATAACAATATTATCAAACTTTTCACATAACACGATCTATTACATTTCATAATATGATATTAATTTCAAAAATATAATTCTGAATTTTAAGATTTTTTTTTCTTACTTGTAATAAGATATTCTTAAATTTAATAAATAATTCCTCACATTTCAATAGGACATTCTCAAATTTCATAATTCATATTAAATTTAAGAACCGTATTGAAATTGATATGACAATATTAAATTTCACAAGAAATTTTCTATTAAATTCAAGAATTTTTCCAACAGTTTATAAAACTTGCAAACCAATTTTCAGGTTTATTTTATTCCAGAACTGTTATGGAGGAATCCATGTTTACAATTTTCAAGCAAAGAATCTTTAATTAACCATAGATTAGTAATAAATATGAATATTGAAAGAAAATAAGGTATCATTCCTTCCGTCCCTGAATGTAATGTCAAAATCGGCATTTTCAAGATTCCTAAACCCTTCAAACTTTTCAAAAAAGTTTCAAAAAATTAAGTTGCAGTTCGAGATATGATCTAAATTTTTTCTAGTTTTTTTAAATATTGAAAATTTTTTTCCCTTTGATTGAATTGTCTATAATCCCACTTTCTTGACTCAATATTGTGCAGCAAGAAATGGAAATGATTTTATTATAAGGAATTAAATTATTTGAATCAATTTAAAATATTTGATCTGATCATCATATTATGTTACATTTCAATAATTCTTTTTATTTTTTTTTTTTCACTTAACAATTGTTTTTTAGATTTTTGAATTATGTACTGTGATGTGTAAACTTGTCTGAAAGGAAAACATCTTTCATTTTCACAACAGAATTTAATACAGGCGTAATTTTACGGATCTTCTGTGTCGATAATATCGGTTTTGCATTTCTGAAGCCATCTTGAAATTTTTCTTTCATTGTACTATATTCTTGGATTTTTGAGAACCGGATATTTTATGATTACTCGAAAAATTGTATCAGTTCATATTTTTAAATGAAGTTGGGACTGCAAACTAGCATTATTAAGTGTATTATCTATGAGATACAATTACGAAATAAACAGTCGAGTCATTTAGAAAACATAACCTCTAATCAATTTACAAAAATTTGAAAAGATACTTCTATTATCGATTATCGACAATTTCAGCAGTTGGTGAGAAATTTGTAAAGTGGGGAGTTTTCACTTCACTTAAAAAATCTAAAGAACAATCGTTGAGTAAAAAAATATTCATTATAAAATTATATAAAATGTGAAGAAATATGATTGGATAGAATGTTGTAAGTTGATTAAAATAATTTAAGAGGTCTTTCTGGGTAACATTGTCAAGAAAAATTTTTTTCTCATAGAAAAAATTGGGATATCGTTTTGAAAATTTGTAGGTATGTTTATTGAACATTAAATATTACAAGAAAGATTTTTTCATACTAATTGAAACAAATAAACACCAAAAATGATGCTGGGAGTGATTTGGGGTGACCGGATGATCTAAAAAAGACGGCATATCATTCCTTGTTGAAGTGCCTATTGTATGAATTAGAATATCTTTTTTTAACAAAAAATAACAAAGAGGGCGGCTATTTTTCGAAGGAATCGATTTTTGAGGGTGGGAAATCGGCTGCAAATCGGACAATTTTTGACCAATCACAAAGATCGTAGTTTTTCAGTGTTATTTGTTGTTTAAATTAGTTTAATGGGAAAAATTTGTTCCAATCTGAGAACAATTATTTTGTAATATTTAAGGTCTAATGAACATATACCTACAAATTTTTAAAACGATATCCCAACTTTTTCTATGAAAAAAAATGTTTGAAAAAAAAATTTTTCTCGAAAAACTTAACCAGAAAGACTCTTGAATCCCTTAAAATGGAATCGTTCACAATTCTCTTGGACGATATTTAGTCAAGAGAGTGAAATTACAGATAATTCAATTCAAAAACAAAATGGAATGAAATTTTCAACATTCGAAAAAAAGTAGAAAAAATTATGATCACATCTCGAAATGGGCCTTGAAAACTGCGTCTTTTGCTTTCAATTTTGGAACATAAATTACCAAGTGATAATTACTACGAATAATTTTCTTTTGTTCTTTTCCTGCAACCAAATAAGAGAATGAAAAAAATGATACTACTTTTTATTAATGTCAGCATTTATCAATAGTCTATCATTAATTGAACATTTTTTGCTCACAAATCAAAGAACTCGATTACTCACTAACGATTTGGAATCAAAAGCTGAACATTGGTGTGCAATTTTCTTTAAATACGTCATAAAAAGTCTCAAAAAATGAGCGAAATCGAAAAGGGTCCAGTCAAAAACTCGCTGATTTGTCACGGAATGTGCTATATATTCTCAAAAATATTGAGAATTAATTCAGTTTGATTGTGCGTTGTATCGAATAGGATTGTTGAATCAGAATTTGTCAATGATTGATGAACGTCGATCGAGAAATACGTGGTATAAAATGAATATCAAAGACATAAATAATCAATAATAATAGATAATTTGATGACTATAAAAGTAAATAATATAAAACATGAAAAGCGAATAAATTCTTTTTCCTACAATAGCAAAGAGGTTTTATTTGAATCCACAAATAAGAAACATTATTCACAGCTTCGGTACAGTTGAAAAATTTGAGAATGCACAATTCTCCTCAATCATACGTAATCTTTTTGAAGTATTGCTGAACCACTGCGTTACTTTACAGCTTATTCACAGTCGAACTTTTTTACTTTTTGTAGACTATCGGAGAAACTCTAACGTAGTATCGCTGGAGAACAAAGAACAAACTTTTCCTGTATGAAAGTTGTGTAAAACATTTAGATCTCTCAGAATTTTTCAAGTTTTGATCTGTGGAATTGAGGATTCCACTTCCGTTGCGCATCGTTATAAAGCATATCTCGATAGAGTCAAAGGTTTATATTTAAGAAGAAAATCTTCATTTTCTTAAACTCAGTTTCTGCGGTATATTAATCACAAGAATAAAGGGAGAGAGTTTCTTCCGGAACTGGAATTGAACATTCCCCCACGAGGGTGTGATAAAAAAATATCTTGAATCTTTATCTTTGAGCGAAGAGCAATCAATCGCACGGAAAAGTATAAACCGATTAGATTTCAATTCGTGCTGAAATCCTTAATAACGGATACTTCCATTTCTTATTTGTGATTCTTGATCATCTACATACGTACATGGATTCTCGAGGGGAGAGAAATAAAAATCTACGAAGATATTGGAAAAGGCTGAGTTCAAGCCCTTTAAAGTGGTACCGCAATCAATAAAAATTACATATAAAATCCTGCGACTCACCTTTCGTTGAAGAACATTTATTTTTCTATCTTTGATATCCATGTGATCCTTTAATTCTGTTAGTTCTGTGCTCATTCGATTACGCTCTTGTTGTGCCTGCATTGCAGCTTGGGTTTTCTTCTCAATTAACCGATTTTTCTCTTCGAGTCGTTGTCGCATTTCTTCAACCTACATTAAAATTCACAATTATTTTACGCATTAAGTGTTTTATATATTACGATGTGTTTATGGAGGTGTAGAGCAAATTCAATTACAAAATTCTTAGCCATGCGTTGAATATTCATACAATGGTCATGTGATGTTCCAAGAATTCAATTTCATCGGTTATATCTCATAACTCAAAAAATAATAATTCCAAATCAAAACTTCATTTCATTATGCGGAGTGAATTTTGGAAATTGTCGACATTCCATGAAATTGGAAGATGAGCAAAAACACCAATAAATAATGTAGTTCTATTTCAAGGATAATTTCTTCCGATTTAAATCAAATCTCAACAACATATAATGCAATGGAATTGGAGTCGTGAACAGCCCTTAGGAAAATTCATGCCATTTTGACCAAAGTGCTTCATTTTTTTTAAAAAAATTGGCGCAAGAATGAAGCATTCTGAATTTTCTTGAGGGGAAGTTTACACTGACTAATTTCCTACATAATACTCTCTGAGTAGGAATTTTGATGAGGTTCTTTGGAAGGTTTCAACCAAAATTGCCGATCTAAAATTCAGCCATTTGAAGGGCATGGAAAGATTTATTGTCTACTGATTTTCTCTGTACATTTGAATTGCCGTTCTTATGAGACAAAGAAAATATTCTACAGATCACAATTTCGCATCTGGAATAAAGATTCAAAATTTCCTTGAAGATATGGCTGGAGATTTAGTAAATTACGTTGGATTTTTTTTTGCATGAAAAATGAACGATTTTCGATTGAACTTTTTGCAAAACAGCTTTCGCTTCATGTCAATGCCATTTTTTCTCAAATCCCCCACATTGAAAGAATTTTGTCATGAGAATTACCGAGGAATTTCAGTAATCGAAGGACAAGTAGAAATTTTTCAACAAAATACTGCGCAGTGAATTTCTTAACAGGTTACAGATTTTGAGCTTCCGGAGTGGAGCCGCGTCTGGAATCGGTTTGTTGCCGACGTTTCGCCATCATTGCAGAAGCATTGAAGAAGCCAGCTGCAATGATGGCGAAACGTCGGCAACAAACCGATTCCAGACGCGGCTCCACTCCGGAAGCTCAAAATCTGTATCTTTTTAAAAGTCGCGAAAAAACATCCAGCGAACCATCGCTGAAACAATTGATCAATTTCTTAACAGTTGAGAGTGATAATTTCCACAAGTTTTACAGAATGCACGGTAATTTTTTTTTCAAAAAATGTTCACCTCGTCCCTCGATCATTGAAATTTCACGGTAATTTTCCAAATAAAATTCTTCCAGTTGAATTGATAAAGAAATTTGGATTTTGAATTCCAGAGGGATGCCTAGCAGAAATGATTCTAACCACCTTACAGTCAATGTCAAGGCTTTTTCTGATGACTAGCTTCATTGTAAGCGCCTTGAAAGGTGCTAGGCAACCGCTATAATCATTTTCACAAGGGATGTTTAACCTCAATGATTTCAGCAATGTTTCAGAATACCTCCGGAATGTTACAAGGATGGGGACATGAGACATCTTGCAGACATTATGACAATCTTCTTGAGATATTTTGCGGAATATTACACATTTCAAATGTAATATTCTGACAATATTGCTGGGACATCCGGTGCTGTGAGGGTGGTAACTGAGGATTAATATACTCGTGTAAACTCCCATACACATGTTCTGGGGAAAAAAAACAATTGTCCCATTTGCAAGTCAAATCACGATAATTCTGAATGTCAATTCTTTTTTAAACCTCCATCATCATCTGGAAAAATGATTAATGATCTAATGTGGAATAACGATAAAAGTTCAATCTTGTTCTCTCAGGATAATGATATTGGAGAGAAATTAAGAAAAGTGATTATTTTGATGAAGAGTGATTTTGAGATTATATTTCTCTTCTTGGGAATTTCTCCTGATTCATCGATTCATAGAATTTTTCTAACTGCCGTTGAATGATTCTACTTTGAATTCCAATTATTTTCCGATGAGCGCAATACCGCTTGATATTTTCGGTGCACATAATGTGCATATTTTGCGACAAAAAAGAGAAATAAGAAAGTGGTACGGCTTGCAATTGATATATATATATAATATATATCTATACATATAAGTATGTGTGCACATGCGACATAACACATACGTGTATGAGATGGAACCTTCTGCCCGACCTAGTTTTCTAACTCGACATGAACGAAAACGGAGCATATGAAATGAATCCTTCCTTTCATCTTCAGTGTTCACTTGTTCCCGGTAAATGGGTGTAATATCAAAGACCTTGATTTTTTTTTCATATCAGTATGCATCGGAACACGTTTTTAATACCTTATCGAGTAGTCAATTGATTCGTTAATATTTATCCATACTCTTGACAATACAATAAATTAACTAAGATGATCTTGCCGCTCCATCCATCGTGATGTTTCAGTATGGCAGAGTTTTATTATTTTGGGATAGAAAAATTGATTTGACATTGATCTTATTGCAATTGGGTTATGATTGCGTGTAAGAAGTGGAGTAAATCGAGCGAGAGATTGGATTTGTGAAATGACAACCCTGGTGAAAAAAGTTTCTCTGAAAATCTCTGAAAATTCCTCTGAATGTCACTGCAAAACTCTGAATCTCACTGGGAGACTCTGAGAAACACTGAGAAAACCTGAATGAATTTGAAAAATTCTGAAAACCTATGCATAAACATTTTTTCAAACTCTGAAAAATTCTGGAAAACTCTCATTTATCGGGCATGTTTTTCCAGAAAATTTTTCTGAATATTTATGAATATCTCTGAAGAACTCTAAATTCTTTTGAAAGTCACTGAGATTCTCTGAAAAACTCTTCACTGAAAATCTCTGAGAATTTCATTGATTTTCAGCGAAATTTTTCCACTAGAGGTGAATCTGATGTGCTAAAAATTGCAAAAAATATTGTAAAAATCATGGTATATTCTTCTTTTAATAGTGAATCCCGTTTCTTGATTGTGGAAGGATTCGTTTTTTCATTAAAAAATAGGGAATTTCGCCTCGACTTTGAAAAACTATTCTATCTTTTGGATGCATCGCATAAAAGTGTTTTATCGGAACAACAAGATATTTTGGTTCATATATATATGAACAATTAAAATCTTTTGTCACTTCAATCAAGTTTTTCTTGTTTCAAGAGAATTAGCTTGCGACTCAATCAACAACAAAATATTTGGTTCGAGCATCATAAACGTTTCGCGCACTGAGAGAAATCTTTGAGGTGATTGTAATGAAAACGCCGCAGCCAAATATTCTTAGTAAAAGCTACTGGAAATTTGATAGATTTAACCAAAAAAATATAGTTGATACAACTAAGTGACGAATCAACTATACCTTCTTAGTTGAATCACTCAAATTTTTAGTAGCTCTCATTAGAAATGTTTAGTTGAGATGTTTCAGTTACAGTGGCTATAGAAATTTCTCTCAGTGCATTGAGTACAAAATATTTCAGTTGAAAATTCAGTAGCAGGAGAATTTTGTTGGAACAACAAAAATTTGGTTTTTGTTGTCGACATATCACCCAAAATATCTCTTTGGTTCAACCAATGAAGAAAAAATTTAATGAATTACAATTATACAAATTCCCCACTCACGCAGTTCATACATGAACTTTCCTGCGAACAGTCTTTGGCGAAGATCCCATGAGCTCTTGGTAAGCCTGCTCACTGTCTTCCTTTGACGCAAACAAAAATCGTTTGAATGAGAAAGAGGGTGAGCGAGCTTGTTAAGAGATTGCACTGTACATACACACATGTATTACTGTCATTCTACGAATTGTTAATGGGGAAACAATATGGTTCATTTTGAAATTAAGTGCAGATAAGTTGCTTCCTCGTTGAGAGAGAGAAGCTTTATGATCGTTTCGAGGGACCGACAAATTTTTTCTCTGCAAAGTGAAAATTTCTTGGACCAAAATGTTCCTCCGAATTCGAGAAAAAATTTTTGCGTCAAGATTGTGATTGCGATGTTTTTTTGATTGGAAGTTTTTCATCTCAAATTGCGGAAGATGCGTGAAAAAATTCAAAACAACAATATTCTACGTGAAGAGGATTACGATCCATGCAGAAAAATTTCTCTGAACCCATCGGAACTTGAATTTTTGAATGAAGAACCCTCGAAATGAAATAATATCGAGAGTTATCGAGAAGGGAAAACAATCATTGAAGTTATTAGAGTAACGAATGACGCGGCAAAGAGAGGAGTGAAACTAACTGGAGAATATAATGGCAAACTAGACACACTGGAAGATCAGAAATAGTTCATTTTGCAAGTTGTTTCCGCTTATGGAAAACGATATCCAGATTGTATCCTGATAACATCACTTACGTATTTATACACTTTATAGAATTGTAATAATGTTTGGTTTTTATTCTAAATAAAAAATACAGCACGAATTCTTTTTTATACCTTCGAACTCTCGGTGGCACGGGTTGAAGTTATCACAAAGAACTCGGGTTTCACTCACATCATTTTTTCATGGGAGAGAAACACTCTAAGGGGTAAGTAGCATCCAAAAAAAGTTGAAAAAAATTTTCTCTACACGAATAAGGACCACCCTACTGTTCATCCGTGTCCTTGTAGTCAATTTGAACACACTTCAGTTTGCAGTGTATGCTTTATGAACGTTGAAATTCATGGGCTCGAATTTCGCCCAGTGATGAACATTTTGATCCCCTTATATTACTTTCACTCTTCATGGAAAGTGAATTTTTATACATGGAGGAAAAGAAAGGAGTATATTTTACTTCAAAAGGTTAATCAACATGTTTCTTGAGAGGCGGTAAAAAGTACTCCAATGGAGTAACTTCTACTCCGAAAATAGTCATCCATATACTGGCTGGGCGCTGGAGTAAGAGCTACCGTGATTAGAATAGCGGTCACTCCTTATTTGTCTCTGTGCACGCTTCCTTTGTTCCAAACTTCGCTTCAAATACTCTGCGAATGCGTTGCGTTTACTCCTTGTTCACTTTTCATTAAGGTTTCTGTTGCTTTATTTCAGTTTTCATTTTCACCAGGGGTAATGAAGAATACTTCAATTCTTACCAAAAGATAGTGTCACTGGTGTAACCCTAGTGTTGATTTGTTACCATATTTTTATGATAACAGAGTTGTGCCTCATTGTAACAGAGTGGTTTTTCGTATAAGTCAAACATGTTCCACGTATCTAGATCAATTCAAAATTGGATGGAAAATACTGCGACTATATACTTCAACAATGATCAATTAAAATTTTGTCCTCATATTATTATTTATACACTTACGCAATATATATACAATATGATTAACTCAAATGAGAAACCACTTTGTTACCAAGAATGATTACTCTATTATTTAAAAAAAACATGGTGTGATGAATTCACGCTATTTTGAGGATTGTTGTAGAGTTAATTAAATTCCTCAGTCCTTGTCTTAAATTTGTCATTTTATGATCACTATTGGAATACTAGTCGCTAAAATACAATGTTTGGGCACAGAGACAAATTTATCTGCACTAAATTTTAAAATGACCTATATTCGATTCGCAGAACAGAAGTGATTCGCATAATTTGTGGAACTATCGACCTACTGTTTTTGATTTGAAAGAATGAGATTCTCAGAGAAATTATATAAAATAAAATTGAACAATGATGAATTATTTGAAAACTTAGTTGAAACATCATATGACCATTGTATAATGTATATATGTGGATAAATTCATTATCAACTCATTAATGCCTGCATGTTGGAGAAATTTGAATGTTCAGAAAAGAAGTGTTAAGAGACTCAAGATCAAGTTTACCAATGACGGAAAGAGTCAGACTTCAAGATAAACGGGTGCAGAAGGTTCGATAACCCACATGGTGGTTTTGAAATGGCGGCTGAATGAGAAAATCTTGTTGTAAAACTTCATTTACCCGATTTTACGGATTTTGATTTTGTTTTATCACTTGACTACACAAATTACCTTGACATTGGATTCAAATAGCGAAAAATACGCGGAAAGTAACCAAAGATTAAATTCGATAGTAGAAAGGAAATTAAAATGGGACCAGAATAAAATGAATGAATATAAGAATAATATATTGCAAATACTGGATCAATTAAGCATAGACTTGGATAACACCAACTGTGATCTAATCAGTGTAATCAATAAAGCAGCGACTTATTTGGAAATTACCTTAATAAATCAGGGAAAGAAAAAAAGCCCTAGTACAGGGAAGCCATGGTTCGATAAACAATGTTATATAGCTAGGAAAAATGTTAAAAAGGCTTGTAAAGAATGGCAAAAGTCTAACAAAGAAAAACTGGATTTGAGAATTCAATACTTAACAGAAAAAAATTTATACGTTAATTTAATAAAAAAGAGAAAGTTAGATTATACTTCTGAAATAAGTAGGAAAATAGGAAATATTAAGCACAGTAAAGAATTCTGGATGACAGTAAAATCTCTAAATGGATCGAACTATAAAAGTTTAGAGATCACCAAAAACAGAGATTTTGTTTTATCAGTTTTCATGGCATTGAATAGATGTACTTGTATGATACTTTATGGGATCTTATAAAACTTTCTAAGTTTTTGTGGGATTTAATCTGGCATCTACTGTTTTCCTTATATGCCATAAAAACAGATATAACCCTAAAGTTTATGAGATTTAATATGTATATTTGAAACAGATTTTATCTGGATTGATCAGAATTTCACAACAGGCAAAGCCCAAGCTTTGGAAAATCATAGTTTTTTTTTCAACATTCCGCTCATAATAATAGTATTCCAACAGGAAAAAGATGTATATAATTTTGAAGAATATTCACACAACATAAGCTATGTTCTGAATGAATTTTCGTTATATCAGTTCTGGAAGATTTCAAAATGAATTGTTAATCCCTTAAAATAGGGATTCACTAAAAACCATCTCAAAGCTGCCATTTTGCGGTGAAAAATTACAAAAACAATGCATTTATATACTTTAATATTATGTTACAAACCTACAGAGTTTCAATCTAATTGACTTTCTCATGAAGTAAAATTTGTCAATGCGTTTTTTTGGCTTTTCTAATTGCATTGACCCCCTTGAACAGATTTCAAATGAAGTATTCTAAAATTTCATTATACTCATGCTCTTAAATTATTTTCCTTCGATAGGTTCTCAAGAGTGTTGTATTCCAAATCCATTCAATAGGCATTTCAAATCAAGTACTCAATATAAATGCGAAATAAAGATCCAGTTTTGCAATCAACACACTGTGATGAGAATCCACTTAATCAGACCCTTTTTCAATCCTTGGATCAATTTTTTTTCTTCTTTGACGTATATGGATTGTGAAAAAGTGTGACATTGTAATGGATGGGAGGTGTCGGTTGTTTTCATCCGTTTCTATGGTACCATTACCCTTGAAAATGATGATAATTCTCATATCCTTAGTCAAGTTAGTACCACGGAAACGGATGAAAACAATCGAAAATTGAGTGCGTAAATCACATGATGGTCGTTCTCACAATTCATGGGTCAAAATGAAAATAATGAATTCAAGGGTTATAAAAAAGCTTGAGTCACTATCAGTTCATTAATTCTAAATAATGGATTCTCATCGCATTGTTGAGCTGCGAAAGTGGACTTTATTTTTGAAGTTATGGAATACATCAATATTTCTTTCCATAGACATCATTGATCATTGGCATCGAATGTTCCTTGGAATGAATTATTTATTATCAGATGCACAGATTTCTTGTTCCATTTTTATGTAATAAAGTAACACGAGATACTTGAAAATTAATTAAAAATGACTTTTGAGATGAGTGGTTGACAAATGATGACTTTTTCTCGTAATAGAATTTAAGTGGGAATTTTTCTCTAGGGATATGATTTTTCTCTGTTCAATGTGGAATTTACGTACATTGCAACCACATAGAATGTGCAAAATTTGAAAATGTTATACACGCAAAAAAGAGAATGGAGAAATTCACCATGTACACGGAGAAAATATATTGATGAAAAATTATTCAAAGTTGAGTAAAACGAGGACATAGTGGCATTCCCACGAAGTTGAAAATCCAGTTGACTTAATTTTACTCGACTACAGATGAAAATCAATTCAGATGTTTTTCAACAGTATTCAACTTGTTGAAATAATGAGAACATTTGAATGTATTTTCATCTGTAGTCGAGTAAAATGAACTCGACCGGATTTTAAACTTCGCGGGAATGCCACTATGTCCCCGTTTTACTCAACTTTGGGTAATTTTTCGCCAATACATTTTCTCCGTGTAGGGTAACAGCAGGTCGCTTCAAGGCTTTAGATGAAAATTTTGACAACGTGCTTTGTCAAATAATAATTCACATCATAAGAGAAAAATTCATTTTTGTCTTATGATATGAATTATTTGACAGTATATTCCGTGAAAATTTTCATTTAAAGGCTCGTAGTGATGCGTTGTCACTCCACATAGTAAATGTCTCCTTATTTTCTTTTTTCTGTGTAAGTAGGGTTACCATACGTCCGGGAAAACTCGGACATGTACTCTTTATAATACGGTTTTTCCGATATTAAAATGTAGATCTAATTCCTTCTCTAAAAAGAGAACAAAAAGAGTACTGAGAGTACAAGTCGAAAACCCCGGCGGATGTTCTCGCATTCTTGAAAAGAGTACATGTCCGGGGTTTTCCCCGGACACATATGGTAACCCTACGTGTAAGGGTACTAATAAGATTTTATGGAATATTTTTAGCAGGTAATTCATTGTCATAACATGGAGAATAGAAGAAACGATGTATCCTAGATTGGTCTCAAATGTGGCGCTGTTGTATGTTAAGAACAATTTTTGAATTTCACACACAAAAATTTGAAAGCAATTAACACATACTTTTGTGTATTGAATTCACCACACACTCGGACAGAAAAAATTGCTGAAACAGCAAACCTCGAAAATTTGCTTTGCTGATATTGCAAAACTTGCCGCTGAATTGGCAAAAAATTTGCTGTTACAGCGAAAATCTTGCTTTCTTAACAAGCGCTTGCCATTCAGCAATCCGGAATTGTAGATATACCGACATCTACAAAATTTTGATGAATTAGCAAATATCTTGCTAAAATAGCAATATTTCTGCTGTCACAGCAGCCGTTTTGTTAATTCAGTAAGGCAGATTTTTCGGAATCGCTTTATCAGCAAGAATCTTTCTCTGCGTGCAGATTTTATGAAATTCAAATTTTTGTAGGAAAACCATTTCAAGATAATATTGAGTTCCCATATGTGCATAAACGTGTGATCATCATTGATCCAAGATTGGCTAGCCTTGGTCAAGATTGAACCGAAATTGGCTCCACATTCGTGGACAAATGGGTTTGAATTTCAATAAAAATGTGGGGAATTCAATACAAAAAATATGTGTGTCTAGTGTTGCCGCGATCCAAATTAATCCGAGTTTTGAGCATGAGCTCGGCTTGGCTCTTGTGTTTTACAGTGAGGATCAAACCGATTGGCTTGGAGATTGGATCGATAGCTCAACAATAACAAATTTTTGCATTCAAAAGTTCTTTGGAATGGAACATATTTCTGAAACTCTTGAAGCTTGGAGTATAACTCAACGCTTTCTCGAAATTTTCATGACTAATTGAATCGAATTTTACAAATGTGGTAATTATAATAATTCAATGAATGCATCTTTTAATGAATAGGTGGGTAAATACATCATCATTGAATATATCTTCAGAAGATTGGTGAAGAAAAACCAACTTTATAATAGAAAAATATCTTCGTAAATATATTTTTACAAAATTCCTGACTTTGCACGGAAAAAATAATTTAGCTGCAGCAGCTAAATGGCTAGCACAGACACGGACAGCCATTAAATTATCTCCCGCAGCTAAATTTTAGCTACCACCGCAAATAAATTAGCTACAAATGCCAATTTTTTTGCTATAACAGCTAAAGTTTAGCTGCAGGAGCTAATTTAATGGCTGTCCATGTCCGTGCTAGCCACTTGGATGCTGCAGCTAAAATATTGTTTTCGTGTGCTACTAATTGAACACAATATTGTTTCGTCAACCGTGGTAAATATGAAAAAAAGTACACTCTGACTTACTCAATGATAATCTCAATATTCAATCTCAATATTATAATAATTATGATCTCAATATTGTTTCATGTGTAAAATCAAGTAGTCTTTTATTACATGTTTACTCTGTTTCCTCGTCTGAAGGGAAATTTCTTCAGTGACGATCTAGCTCGAAATTTCGAGCCAATCCGAGACGATCTTCGATCCAGATCGAAGATCGCGGCAACACTATGTGTGTCAATTGCTTCCAAGCTTTTGTATTAAAATTGATACAAATATTTCTCACAGTGTACTACTGAGTAACCATGGAAATAAAGTGCTCAACCAATTAGTCTCCGGGTTTTACAGTTGCAAAGTGTCATCACCCTGGTTAAAAGAATCCATTGAATCTGACAAATGAAATTCAATGAGATTTGGTCAGAACATTGTCCAAGTTTAATCGTAATTTAGTGAGATTTGCTCAGATTTAACGAGATTCACATGAAAGTTCTGACCAAATCTCATTGAAAAATCACTAGTGAGATTTGGTCAGAACATTGTCCACGTTTAATTGTAATTTAATGAGAATTGGTCAGAATCAATGGGTTCTTTTAACCAGGGCAAATATGAACAAATTGAAACTACCTAGATTACAATTTTGGGCACTTCCCATATTGCAGAGAATTAACCTCGATCGTACCTCTATTCTCCAGGGTTCATCAAATTTATTTTTCTCATTCATTCGCCATTTGGAGACCACCATGTTGGCTTTCAATTTCCTATAAGCGCGCATTTTGAAATCCAACTTTTATCGCCACAGGTAAACCTTGTATCTCTTTGTGCTTTGTTTCCGTATGAAAAATGTGGAGTTTTCAAAAGAAACCTTTTTCAGAGTAATCGACAAATTCGAAGGTTCATACAAGTTCCCAGATATCCAGGCATCAATGGGTTGGAATAAGTTAGAAAAATTACTTCAACTGTATAACTTACATCAGCTTGTAACATGTTGTAATGTTCTTCTTTGGCGCATAATGATTCCTTAAGTACGGCAATGTGACGTTGATAATCTTGATGTTGTTCCTCCAGAGTCTTCATTTTAGCGGACATGGCTAGAATTTCCTGGTCCCTTCGCTGCACTTCCGTTCTAAGCTCGTCCAACTGCGAAAAGATTGGTCGTCTAGGAGAGGATCTGTTCCTCTCAAGTCTCCGTCGGCCTCGACGACGACGACTACGACGACGACTACGACGGAGGCATATCGGGACTCCCGTCTTTTTTGCTTGTGTCCGTATGTGACGACTATCTATATTCTGTCTCTTCATTTTCTATTGTATAATTATTTAATTGTCTCCAATAAGTTATGAGACTTTGTGTTGTCTCGATCAAAGGAACAAAATGAATCTGGTCAATAATTGGTTTCAATATCATATTCATCCTTCATCGTGGGAGATAATTTTATGTTCCACTACTACTCAAATTTATCATCCATAAAAAGATGTCCTTGTTGAGAGAATTCCAATATATTCCGTTAAATTATTTTCCAGCGGTTTACATGAGGTGTTACCGATTGTACACCAATAGAAACCAATAGAATATATAGACTTCCACATGAAATTCAATCAGTTTCTATTGGAATTTTTCAATAGGGTTTAGAAGTTTCATACAAACACTATTCCTCTCTGCAAATTAGAAATCTAAAGTTTTCCAAGCTTCTGCGGTAATGTACAGTCAAAATGAGATCTATATTTACTATATCAACCCTCACATGTAGAAATTAATTACAATTTTATGGTTTGAGATTTCACAGTCAATCTTTGCAGAAAAATTAAATATTTCATCATGTATTATTATCATCGTGAAATGTTTCCATAGCGAACAAGCTATCGTAGAAATTTCACTGTTTCAAATTTAGAAAGTTGACCTGAGGTAAGACCAAAATAACTGAGAGTGAAAATACAACAAATAGGAGTATCAGAGATGAAGCTTGACCTGGGTAACCCAGTAGTCGATGCATACAATGAATATATCATGACCATTCACCGTTCTTCTGATTGAAACTGCAAAAATTTATGAAGATCTTTAGTAATCTATCTTTGGTAAATGAACAATAATCGCAGACAAATGAATTTGATATTCAAACAATATCCAGTTTGGGTTTTTAGAACATTTCGAAATCAGATTGTCGTCAACGCACACGGACACAGCTCGTAACATGCAACGGTATTGAGATAATCAAAGGGTAACGAATAGTGTGTGTTATTTCTTCTTTGTTTTTTTGAATATCATTGATAATACACATATAAATATGTATAGTGTCGATATGTTGTTTCTTCAAAAGATTCAACAGAATCCAAATTTGTGCCACGAAGGGTGATACTGATTTTTTCTAATTAAATCGTAGACTTTACTCGAAAAATCTCCCTAAACATAAACGTATATATGTATTTCAAGGCAAATAACATTACGACGAATGAAATCGAACGTCGTCCTTCTTTGACTTTGTTGTTCATTTGTTGGATCGTTTTCTTTCTGTTCTTCTCTTTTGCCTTGTGTGTACGTACCTACGATCGTCTGATCGTCATCTACTCTGCAGGGTGTTGGCAGGCGGCAGGTGGATTATTTCGTACTCAGCAAGATCTCCCCGATTTATACGGAACAGAATGAACTTGGAAGATTTTCCCCTCGTTTTTTTTTGAATCCTATTATCAATCTCGCTGAGTACGTTTAAGCAGAGTGAGCGTGTGAGTAATTACGCTAATTCTAGCTAATTCAAACTACTCGTTTCATCACTATTTCAAGCGAACCAGTACAACACGAGACCAGGACAAAGAGAAGTGCATCCTCGTTTGAGGAAGTTGATAAATCTATCGCTAATCGCTATATATTTATCGATGCGTGCAAAATTTCTTCTGCCTACAAATATATCATCATTTTTGCTGCACTTTTCACTACGTTCGTGTATATTTTTCGTAATATACGGGAAAGTAGATCACAAAAATATACAGAGGTACGTTTTTCATTAAAAACCGCACGCGCGCGCATACACATATACGCGCACATAGATGCGCGCACACACACACACACACACTTGTATTTACTATAATCAAATACGAAAAAAAAAATATATATATATACATCAAACTACAATTTTCACGCTAAAATTAAAGTATTTATTTGAGCTTAGGAACATTTTCCTTGAATTTCAATCGTATCTTCTTCTCCCCAATGTGAATTGCTTTGTCACGGGGATATAGAGAATAGAATTGCAGAATAGAAAAGATGAGAATGTATTGTATCAGAAAATACGATACAATATAGTGAAGAACATAATACACGACATCGATCTAAAAGAAGAGAAAGATCCATCTAGATGAAGTGGGTGCGAACATGTTTGCAGTCAACAAGTTGATTGTTGTAGGTAAAGGCAACAACAGGGAGAAAGACAAGACAAACATCGAATCAACATGAACAATATACGTATAGAAAATAATAATTCAGTATCACGTATACACGGAACGAAGGAAGAGAAAGGTAGTTGTGATGTGGTTGCTTGGAAGTGCTTCTTGTCGACGAGGAGAAGAATATCCTTACCTCTTCAGTAAGCTAGAATTATTGGGCACCACATTTAATAATGCTTTTCTTTCTTATTCTTTCTTCTTATGAGTTATTCGGTCAATTAGAATGTTGTTAACGTCCAATTTCAAATTCTATTGTTCTCCAGATATATCTTGAATTTCATTTGATTTTTCAATACAAGGTTTTGTCCGACGCATGAAATTGGACATCACCAATTACTATTGATCGAGAATTAGCTTAGTTCTAATGTCTTACATGCTAATTAGAATGATCATTCGGTAGAAATAATTTAGATGGAAACAAAAGTTGGTTTGTACACGATTGAGTCGAGCTTCGCGAGACCTTGGAATATCTATCGAAAGCCTAGAAAGTCTCCATAATGATTTCTACTCGGGAAGCGATCTTTCGACTTTCATACACTGTAAAAAAAAACTGGAAATTTACTGTGCAACTGGACTGGAAATACTAGAATATGGATAATTCAGTACATGTACAGGGATTTTGTTAGTACGATACTGAAAATTTACCAATCAGTCCTTGTACTGGAATTTTCAAGTTTGGGATTGTGTACTGAAATTTTGCCATGATTTCGCGAAAATTTTACTGGCTCGTATTACAATTTTACAGTTCTCGTGCGCCAGAAGAAAGTATCCCTTCGATAAGGAAATTTAGAAACAAAAATCCAATCGTTGGTATACTGGAATTATACAGGTTTTGAACTGCAATTTTCAGATCGTGTGATGGAATTTTCCAGTTGCTATGCAACGGAGTTCTCCAGTTATGCTGGAATTTAATCACTGTTGCACTGGAATTTTCCATTTCTATTGGACTTCGTCATTTCTGACGGGAAAAATTTCAAGTCTTTATATTACAAATTTCCTGATTGAGATTCTGAATAATAATTGTAATTGTGAGCAAATAAAATTGATATATGAGGTTTTTCGAAGACTTATTTCTTTGTGTATTCTAGATATGAAGCATACGTAGTAACCCAAGCTGGCTTTCCAACATGTCGCGCTATATCTCATCGGGTAGGTCTTGGGTTTCAATTGGTAAGCAGGTAGAAAAGTGTAGGTTCAAATCCCGTTAGGTAGACATGACTTTCTGTCCATCCACATGAACGATCAAGTTTCTCAACAATCTTGAAACACAAGGACCGTGCAAAAATCACTTTGTGTGAGCAATTATTTTTTAATTTTCATGAATATTCTCAGCTTTAATTTTTCAGTACATGTCCTGGAAAAGTCCAGTTTGTGTACTGAAAAATTCCGGTACTGAGACTCAGGAAATTTCCAGTTTTGCTGCTTAAATTCCATAATATTTGTACTGAATTTGTGCAGGACGAATGTGCTAAAATTTTCCGGTACATGTCCAGGTTAATTGCTTCCAATACATGTACTGGAATTTTCCGGTGAAATTCTTTTACACAGAAAGAAAAAAAACAGCACTGGTTACTGTCCATAACAGCAATCAGTTGAAAAAGAAATGAAAACACGCTTGGATGATAGAGGTTAGCGCGATCACCAGTGATGTGTACTGCAGTTAAATTCGTCAATGCTGCTTGGACATTAACGGTTACTGGGAGCCGCAGTAATGAACGGCGTGAATTTGATTTTTCATTATTTTTCAATGAATTACTGCGATTCACAGTAACCATTGCTGTTTTCTTTCTTCCGTGTACAGCGTAGTGAATATTCGAGATGAATTCCTTAGATACTGATTGTATTTGATGGTTAGATAGCTGGGGAATCCAGTGAATTCATTCGATAATTGTTACCGAAGGATGCATTGAGTCTATGAAATTTTATACTTCGAACTTGGTGCACGAAGTATCGAATATTATAAATCATTACGACAAAAATTAAATATTTCAAATGGAAGAGCTATGAAATTCAGAGAAAGGAAATTGAAGAAATCGATAAAAAATAATCGAAATTTTCCTGCGTACGTGAATCGGAAAATTGCAATTACTTATTGGGAAATCAATTTCTGGTACATTTATATGGGATTTTTCATAAATTCATCTGTAAATCCTAAACCCTTATGGGATTTTTCCCAACATTTTACAGTAAATTTCCGCACAAGTTCGAAAAATTCCCAAAATATATAGGAATTTTTTTACAGTGTAGATAAAATCGTGGACAAACCAAATTTGTCTTCTAGTCTTCTAGACAAGTCGAATGAATATTTACGAATGTGTATCAGAATTTCAATTTTTTCTTCAAGAAGATACAAACTGAAATTAATGAAATCACATAAAATTTATCATGAATCGTGATGAATCTAAAAAAAAAGAAATTAAAAACAAAAGACAATGTCCCAATTTACCTGATTGGTTCAAAACAAGGCGGACGTGATGATGATGCTTCGAGTATTAGATGTACAGTAGTTGATATATATATACAAATTAGTATAGTGGACATAGTCGTACACGTGCAGCTTCCATGCAATCTCAAATATATTGTACATCTCGATAATAACATGCGAATCCATTTATACGAGGAATAGATAGGGATTTGGGACAGCAAAATTCTAATTCCGTATGTGAATACTACAAGAGGGAGGACTAAAGTTGAAAATCTCTCAATGGATCGAAACCCAAAATCATGAATGATGTTGTATCTGATTTGATTTCAATTTTTCTTGTGAAGAGAATCCATCAAATTTGTTGTTCACAACCTGTGATCGAATCTTCGATGGAACGAGTAGTTTTCGAGGCTATTTTTCTTTTCATGAAGATCGAAAGAAAGTAGATGGAAAGAAAAGCATCATTTGGACATGCGACATGCTTTCATTTACGTTATTTGAAAATTTCAAATACGAGATGAGAATGCCGCAGTAAAAACCATAGAAATTATCATGAGAATGACAACGATGAGAGTGAGCATGATCATGTTGAATGAGTGGTCGATGAACAGATCTGAAACAACTCGGATCGCGTTGAAAACTGAAGAGATATGTTTGAAATATTTGTGATGACCTTGGATATTTTCACGGATGAAGTTTACAGACTTTATGAAAGGTGAATGTCAAGAGAGAGAAAAATAACAAAATAAGGAGAGGAGAAACGAGGAGTATAGAAAATTGAATAGAATATATATTGGTTTATTTGTCTCGCGAGGTGATATACATACTTTTTAAGTTGCCGCGAAGTTTCTTTTGTAAATTCATCTTGTGAGATTGATTTATAGCATTTATATACGATTCGAGGACGAATTCGGTTTAGCAGAGCATTCACCAGCAGAAATTTGCTGTACGAATAGGAAAAGTGTGAAAAAACACCGAGAAAAAAAATTGTAAATTTTAACCCTTGTTGAGTAAATATATGGACGATTCGAAAATGTGGTGCGAGCTACTACAATTTTAGCTGATTCCATCGCAGGGGAAGTAAGATGTACTTCAGCTATGGTATATGTCACATGCGTTGTTGTGAAATCAACTGAATTGGTGGTCTCTCGCACTAAATTCTAAATCATCTATATATTTACTCAATAAGATGTAAATTTTACAAGTTTTTTTTTCTCAGTGAAGGCGGTGTACAAAGTGCCGATTTTTTGTATGGGTTTCAGGGTTGCCGAAAAATTCCGGTACGCCCAGATTATTGGCTCCTTCATTCGGAATCAACCACACTGTAAACAAAAATTGTTGAATTCCAAACAAAAATGCTTGGAAAGTTACAAACCTGGTTTGGAAACATAATTTCCGAACCTTTTTTGTAAATTGCTGAACAAAAGTTTGTGAATTCTCAAAAATCTTCGTGAAATCACAAAATTTTTTGAATGTTTACAAACTGTTGTTTGGTAATTTACAAAAAAAGTTTGTGTAAAAAACTGCCAAACATTTTTTACAGTGCAATAAGACTTCCATTTCTATCAAAAAATCAACTAATAGGTTTATTGTCACTCAATTTATGCGGCAACCCTGATGGGTTTTCATACACTGAATAAAATTTATAGTTAAATTTACTATGGGATTATAGGAATAAGGGAACGTACTGATTTCTAATGAAATTTATTGTAAACCATTGTAAATTTGATCAGGTTTTTATTGTTATGCCATAGTAAATTTCATTATATTGTACACTGAGAAAAATTATCTATTATAAATGACTGGACTCGCTCGTTTATTGAGGATATACTTGCATTTTGAAGTTATATCCCAAACATTCTCTTCAAAAGTACCAGACTTTCTATTATAAAATGTTATTATTCTGCCATTAACTCACAGAAAGTCTGGTACTTTTCAAGAGAATGTTTGGTATATAATTTCAAAATGCAAGTATATCCTGAATATACTAGCGAGTAGTAAATTCTCCGTGTAGTAAATTCCATTAGGAGTCAGTATGTTCCCCCATTTCTATAATTCCATAGTAAATTTAACTAGAAATTTCTCTCAGTGTATTTTTTGAGGCGCTGGATGCAGTAGGGGCAACGAGAAACTCAAATACCCAAGGAAGACTGGATGAAACGCGCGGTAATTGTATTGAATTCCCGGTTTACAGCTGACATATCCATCAAGTCTTTGATATTGCTTTGTAAGGTTGATTAATAAGCTAATCGGGTTAATAAGCAACCTTCATGGTTGCCACATCGCTGAATTCGACAGTTGCAACGAAAAGCCTGAAAATTCATGAAATAGTGGGGAGAGCTTATACTCTCTAAATTCCTTGGAGTGGAAAATTCCTTTTGAAAGAGTGAAAATATTGTAAGCCCAGGAAGAGTGAGATTCCACTGCTAAAGGGTCACTTTTAACTCCATAACAGTGAAAGTTCAATTCGGCTTAAAGAGTGAAATCCTCACCTCAAGACAGTGAAAATTCACTCTATAGGAGTGAAATCTCACTCTTGTTGGACTTGCAGTATTCTCACTCTTTGGGAGTGGATTTTCGCTTAAAGAAATTCAGAGAGTATAAAATTTGTGGTTAACCACACATACATTCATGAAGTGTTTGATATCATTGCGTGATAATAATTGTTTGATAATGGAGTGAACGGGATATCACTTGATTACTGTTCGAGTCGGTGAAGTGAATAGTAAGCTTACTATTTTAGAATAACGACTGAAAATGCGGAAAACTATGGGAAAAAACTGGAAGAACTCGTAATATTCGTATGATATTCATATCCTATTCATTGATCAGTCAGTTGCTGAATTTGGTAGGGACCATGAGAAGTCGGAAAAGTCTTGCCAAATCATTGGAGATCGTTTCCATGCTCATCATATGATTCCTAATATTGTCCCCCTCACCATTGTTTTAGCTGCTGCCACACATACGAAATCTTTCCAAAGGGGGAACTATATCTCAAGAAGAATCGATTGAATTAGAAGCAGGGAAAAAAGAAAAGATGAGTGGAAGCCATGGTGGAAATATTTCTGTGAGAATTTCTAAGAATCTCTGAAAAACCCTCAAAATTTAAACATTCTCTGTAAATCTCTGTAAGTCTCTATAAAATCCGGAATAATTCTGAAAATCTCCGAAAATCTTCTGAGCATTTTTGAAAACTTTCAAAATTGGAATTTCAACCTGGGAGGGAGAATAGTATATTGTTCATCAAGGGGGGAAAGTGGGAAATTTCCGACGAGTGTGAACATACTATTTTTTCCCACAACTGCAAGGAAAGTGAAAATCATCTGTTTAATTGCATATAAAATATTCATATGCATATTTCAGAACGAAAAGATCGGAAAATATTTTCCTCCCGCTGTGACACATTCGCTTGGAATTCAGCACTTTCTCCCCTAAAAATAGGTCAGAAAACATCAACTTTCCGTGCAGGTGTGGGAAAAAAAATGTAATTGGACAATGCTAGAAATCATACGATGAGCATGACAATGACATCGCATGATTTTGTGAGAATTTCCAATTTTTCAATGCTATCAAATTCAGCTCCTCAAAAACTGAATGAACGATGCATAAAACTTAGTGTCTCTGTATTTTGTTGATTATGAACCTCATAAAGTTATCACGGGTTTTTCCTGTTTTTCGGTAGGTTTCTAAGCACTCAGCCACTATTTCTAGCGTTCAATTCTATGGATTGAGAAGCGAATAATCGATCTCTCGTTCAATCCATTTCTATGTGGGAATTGTTGAAGTTACGAAACAGTGTTCACCAGTGTACGACTGGTAAGTTTGCATTTGCCAGACTTTGGCAAAAATAGTTCGTTTCTATCCAAGGTCAGCTCCGTTTGTGAACTGGTACTAATTTTTCAATGGATTCCAACGAAAGTATTGGGTCAGGATTGAATCAATATTGCTTCAACGAGGTTGAAATGCCAGAGTTCTATACAGAAAAAATTGAGTGGTTTTTTCAATCAATTGTCAGAAATTTGGTCAATGTTATCAACGATGTGGTTGTCACAATTAAATTTCTACTTCGGATAGCAATAAGTTTGAGGTGAGCCATCTAGTTACAGTTGATCAGAAATATCATACAATTTTTTCCATGTGCCATCACAAGCGCACATGAATCAACAGTCCTCTCTGGGAAAAGAACCCCTTAAATTCCATCAGAAAAACACAGGAAATAGAAAAAAGGGTTCGCTTTCGTCAGTTCCTCCTTCTTTCTTAGTAACTTTTTCGGAGTTAATTAAAATTTAATGAAGAAACGTGTGGAAAATCATTAAATCTCATCGGTGACTTTACTACTTAATCTCTCTGTAAAAGCAACCCAACAGCGGTGAAAGGCGGATAAGCTAATGATTGAGAAACTCAGAGTGCGTCTGTTGTTATATTGAGCGGTACTCTGGTCCGCGCCCGTCGCTAGGAGTCGCAGCTGTTCCAAACGTTAATCAATCGACGGAAAAAAATTTTCCATAAGATTTACTCGTAATATTCATAAGAGTTTCAGGAGAATGTACGATGGTCGAAGTTAAAATTACCATCGCAGTAGTAGATTCAACTGAAGTTCTAGTAAATATTAACAGAAATTTTAATATTGCTGTATTTTACCACCCTCAGTGGTGAATTCTATCAAACATGTTTTTTCGTGTCGGCTCCGGAACGATTAGGATTTCTCATCTTAGCTGAAAAGTGGGCTGATGGAAGCTTGTTTTGTCGAGAGATTAATGCGGCGTGTTTTCAGGAGCCACCCCTCTCGGGCTTCAATCGCAAACCTAACCCCTGGTCCATCCGTGTATTTTGGGATCGGGGAAACAGAGACCAGGCCTCGGGGAACTGCAGCACTGAACCCATTTTTGGTTATTCCAAAGTGCCCTTTGGTGTGCAACGAGAAAATTTAGACGGCGTCACGAAATTCACTAACGGTACCAAAACGCCCATACTGGCTCAAAGAATGCGGGTATACGTGAAAACACGTTGTTTTATCAGGTTAATGCATTCAACGCTGTGAGTGGAATAACCGATAAGCTCGGCGAATAGCAGAAGCTGGATGTGATCAAAGTGCAAGTTCGGCATGGGGCATGAAGAGGTCTTCTCATGGGGAGCAATAAAACAGGACTACGCTCAAGGCTTGAGGAATACAATGCAACACGAGGATGTGTATCGAACATAGACTCGTTAGTCTTGCAAATTGGGGCGATGAGCTTCATGAAATTCACTGCGAAATGATGGAAGCGGAACAATCATATCAAAGCGCTATCAAGGTCAACAGAGCCAAGAGGAACAGGACTCGGTACGAACTGTTCTGATATTAGTACTTTGAAACATATGAGGTATTTCAGTGGAAAAGAAATCACCCATCAAAAAATGAAACGGGACCCGAGAAAAAAAGTTTAGATCTCTTTAGATCTAAATTTTGGTAAAAAAGATCCACAGAGATCCACAGAGATCTCCAGAAATCTTTTTGAATGTTTCTATATTTTTTTGAATCCCTTGCAAAATTGGAATCTTTAGAAGTGAGTGGATATCAGAAAACTCCAAAGATTGTTGCCCAAGTTGAGATGTCCAGATTCAAGTAGATATGAACAGATTCGTAGAGATTTTTGCCAAAATTTAAATCTGATGAGATCTACTTAGATTGGTCTCGCACATGTCGCCACTGCGGAATCGGATATCACCCAGATAGCACAAAGACTCTTTTCAAACGGGTGTGCTATATGGGCAGACGGCATAACCTCCAGCGAAGATCAAATCTTCAGCCAATGTCTAAAACAAAATCCACTAGGATGTGTTCTTAACAGAGACCAGCACTCAAGTTACTTGCGCCACACCAACAAGGATGGGGAATATTTTCCTCGAAGTGAGAGGCTCTCGAATAGGATGATCGAGGTCACCCTGTCGAGAGCTGTGATGCCAGATCGAGATGAATCTTATTTCCCGATTGGTAGTTTTAATGAACCAAAACACGCGATTGAATAGCCATTGAGCAAATTCACAGTTCAACGTACTTGGGAACTTATTAATAGAGAAGTCATTTATGAGGGTGAATAAAATAAAATTGGAAAGCATTTCACTTGGAATCTGTTTAACGATGGTTTTTATTCTCCAAATTGAGCGAGGAAGTAAAAGATGAGGTTCAATTATTTTCGACTTTGGGAAAGTTATTAGGGAATAAGGAGGAACTAACACAAGCAAACCCTTTGTTCTATTACCTGTTGTTTTTTTTTCAATAAGATTTGAGGAATCTTTTTCGCTGAAAATGACAGTACAAAAGACCTTGTTCAGTTATATCTTGATCCTATTCAAATTATGTAACTAGATATTGTTTGGAATCTCGAATGAAATTTGGATATAACTCTTTCGATTCCTCGTTCAGGTTTCATCCAAGATAACCCAGATCGGATCCAGGTAGGATCATATAAAGAATCAACGCAAACTCTACACGGATAAACCGATCTGCTGAAAAGTAGCATACACGGAAAGAAGAAACAGCACTGGTTACTGTCCATAACAGCAATCAGTTGAAAAACAAATGAAAACACGCTTGGATGATAGAGGTTAGCGCGATCAAAGTGATGTATACTGCAGTGAAATTCGTCAATGCTGCGTGGACATTAACGGTTACTGGGAGACGCAGTAATGAACGGCGTGAATTTGATTTTTCATTTGTTTTCAATGAATTACTGCGATTCACAGTAACCATTGCTGTTTTCTTTTTTCCGTGTAGCGTTCGAGCATTACTTTTGCCCAGATCAAAATAATCACATGAAAATACTTCTAGAAGTACCATATTTGCTTAAACTTTCCACGTGAATAATTCGATGTGGACAAGAGTGATGCTCGAACACTTTGAAGTACTTTTTCTTCCCACCAGGGCGACCCTTGTGTCAAATCTTATGTTATAACATGAACTCCTAGCTAGATCTGAGAGCTTTGGTAGATTTGGATTTGCTATTACCGGCAACACTGCAAGGGGAAAGAAGTTCGCTGACACAGCAAACTGAAGTGATATACACGGAACAGCGAATCTTTTTGCTGACCAGGCTAAAAATTCGCTACCGCAGTGAACTGGATTGCTGAGAGAGCAACATGATTAACCAAAGCATCAAATTTTTCGCTTGACTACACTGAAAATAGAATTCTGGAACAGTTAATGTTCGGACATCAATGGCTGATGTCCGTGGAAAATAAAATCTTATGAGTTGCGCACGGTTACCAATTTCAATTGTTCACGTACATCAACTGTCGATGTCCAAACGTTAGCCGTTGCAGAATTTTATTCTCAGTGTAGCAAAATTTTCAGTCTTATATACAGAATAGAAGACAAATTTTGCTGGAAAAGCAAAAGTTTTTTGCTGCCACTGCTAAAAAATCGCTGTTGTAGCTAATAAAATTGCTGTGATGGCAAATAGTTTGCTGTGGCAGCAAAATCAGATTTCACTGTCACAGCGGATGTGTTTTTTTGTCAGTGTGGCAAAAATCCTCAGTCTATGTTCTCCTTCTCCCATGGATTATTAAACACTACACAATGGTATACAACATTTGATGAATGTGTCAATCAGAAATTCTTCCGCTTTCCTATGGATTTTCAAACTTCACGTTGTCAATGTCGGGTCAGTGATGCAAGGAAGTACAACAGCGGTACCCCAATCAGCTTCCGAATCAATACCATAGAATAACATAGAATACATGTACTTGTTGAACGGGTTTCTCGTAAACCGGGAATTTTATACAAACTGTTGGAAATTTCTCGAAACTCCAAATCCTTGTTGATTGAATTAAGAATTCAGTTACATGTGATTAGATTTGAAAATTTTTTACCATATTATATCACTCATGATACACGGAGAAAAAGGAATTCGCTGTGGCAGCGAAATCTACTCTTGCTGGGTTCCTTTTGCCAGAGCAGCAAATTTTTTGCTGTGACAGCAAACTATTTGCTGTTCCAGCAATCTTGTTAGCTGCGACAGCGAATTTTTAGCTGTGGCAGCAAAAAATGTTTGCTATCCCAGCAAAATTTGTTTGCTATTCTGTATATAATACTGAAAATTTTGCTATTCTATATATAATACCTCGATTTGCTGCGTCAGCAAATTTTTTCTCTCCGTGTAGTATACTTGAGTAACTGCTTTTTCATTGATACACTGAAAAAAATGCCTTTCAACCAAATGAATGGTTTATTTGTCCTCTCTCCATAACATATTCTTTGGAATTAATGAAATATTGGATCAAATCAAATAATGGAATGCTTGCCCCAAATAAATTGGTCTTCTAAATGAATTATTTATTAGCCACAAGTAATCAATTTTTCCATCCAATTGAATATTTAATTTCTGCAAATAAATATTCTATGGAGAGAGGACAAATAAATATTTTCTCCAGTGTACGTAATCAAAATTCCAAGAACTTTTTCAATCACGTGAGTGGAAATTGCTTTGATCAGATCTAATTGAAGCTTCATGTAGGAATTTCTAACAGTGCAATAATCACGGGTTTCCCTGACTCTTCATTTGATTTTCGGGCTTTCCGTTGTTATTGACAAATTCAGCGTTCCGAAACCTCTAAAAACTCACCCACTTCACTCACTTTTGCATCTATGAACAAAATCTGGCACTTTTCACACCATTCCCTTTGTATGGAAAACACTGAGAATAGTTGATCATCAAGCCCCCAGTGTGTATGAACATCGGCCCACTCTGGCCCCATTCTGGCTCAGTCTTGGGCCCATGCTGGGCCAGGTTGGGCCCCATGGTACATACATGCTAGGGTCTGAGCAATGCTGACCACTAAACGACGGGAAATTTTATTTTGCACATTGAAATGTGTACTTGTGCAACGAATCACGTCAAGACGAACACTTTTCAAAATACATCGGTTACCATTTCACGGCTTTCAATCCCCGAAATCAACCAATGCAAACGATTCAAGTCAAGCTTTCTACAGTGAAAATTCCGCTCTTGTTCCGATTTCTTTGCGAATTGTTCCGACATTCTCAATAGAGGACATCGTCCGACGTGCGGATGATCATTTAACTGGACATTGTGAACAAGTTTGTAGATGAATATATTGAATAAAGATAATCGTGGTGTGCACATTGCTTTCCAGCAGCTGATGACATTTCAAATTTCTTGGCACACTCGTAGAAATCTTCCCATATCAAAATACGGTGAAATATATTCATGATCACGTGATCATTGTTGTTATTTGATTCATCAATACGCAATCTTCTTGAGAGCGTATGAAAAAATGGGATTTTGCTATTGCTATTCAATTTTGACTGATGTCTTTCGAAAAATATCCGGCGCAAAGGTGAAATTTGCACAAAAAATCCAAGATCAGTTGGCTACGGCGCAATGGCTACCAATGTGCGAAATAGGAATTCCTGCAATTCAATGATCAGCATTGTTTAAGATAATAATTATCTTCACTCCGTTTCCACCATGTACGTTTTGGATGTTTCAATCGAAATTTTGTGAATCTATAAGGTGCTATTATTGATATGACGATAAAACACTATTAAACATCATTAGGTTGGAGTAAAAACATACCACTTGTTTTTGCTGCGTATGAAAATAATTGGTTGGTTAGTTTTTCATGTTTTAAGAATCTTCTCCAAACATCAGCTCGGAGAAATTTATTTAGGGATTGCTCAAGATTTTCACAAATTTTTAACATAGTAAAAATTCATATACTTATTCTTCAATTTTTCTTCTCGTTGCGATAAAATTTAGCACCTAAAAAAATAATAACTCCCTTAAAGGTACAACTCAAAATATCTATTTTGAGAGGTCGCTCAGAATTCATGAACGTTTTAAAATTCATAGCTTTTGATCTTTTCAAGCGACTTTTAAAAAATTTATATTAACATTCAATATGTACTGTTACTTTTGATTAGCAATCTAATGGATGAAACCATTACATCGCGAAATGCAGAACAAATTCAATACGTCACAGAAATTACATATTGAATGTTGATATGAATTTTTGAAATTTGCTTGAAAAGACACGGAAAAAACTGTTTAATAGAATTTACCAACGAGGGCGGTAAAATACGGCACTATTAGAATTTCTCTTAATATTTACTAGAACTGTAGTCAAATCTACTACTGCGGTAGTAATTTTGACTACGACCATCGTAGATTTTACTAGAACTCTTATAAATATTACGAGAAATTCTAATAGTGCTGTATTTTACTGAACGCGTTAGTAAATCTTATGAAACATTTTTTTCCGTGGATCAAAAGCCGTGAATCCAAAAATGTTTATCAATTCTGAGCGACCTTTTAAAATCAATATTTTGAGTTGTATCTTCGAGGAAGTCGCTACTTCTTCAGGTACTAAATTTTATCTCAGCGAGAAGACAAATAAAAAAATACAAAGAATAAAATATGACTATTTTGAGAATTTAAAAAAATTTTGAGCGACTTCTAAAACATTGTTTTTCGAACTAATCTTTGGAGAAAACTCTTCAAATTAACTAACTAATTATTTCGGCACCCTAATCATTATGCATATTACGGTAAAAATATCGAATCTGATTGATTGAAATTAGATTCGAGCAAATCTTGATCACACTTTGGCTATCCCGGTGAACGCTTTACTAGCTGAATTGGCTAGCTAAAATTCAGTTGCAACAACTAATTCGATAGCCGATGCACCTCTTTTCTTTTCAAATTAGATAAAAAGTTCTGAAAATGAATTGATAAACAATTCTATTAAAAAAATTTGTCCGCAAATGTCATGTCTGGTATACAGCTTCACACACTTTTACTTTTTCTTTTTCGTATTTTTTCTCAATCCCTACTCTTGTCGTCACAATTAAGAAGAAGATTCATTGAAATTGTATTTTTTTTATGACCATAATGGCACCATTTTGACCTGCAACACGTCACTTTGTAACAAAAATAAAAAAAACAGAGGATAATTAAAAATGTAAGATTGTAGGATCCGAAGGTGCACTGTAAAAAATGTGGGGAGTTTTTCTTCACACTGTTGGTGGATTTCATCCCCTCGTTGTGGGGGAATTGTTTTCCCATCAAAAATCAGGGATTTCTCCACCACTTTGAGGAATTATTTCGTTTTTTGGATATTGAATCCTCCATAAATGAAGGGAAAATCCACCAAATTATGGTGAAAACTTTCCCATCTGTGGAGGAACTTTGCTGCCACCATTTTTGGGGGGAAAATTCTACAATCATTTTTTACAGTGTGAGATAAAAGGAGGATAATCAAACAATTCAACAAAAATTATGTTTCCTAAATTCCAAGGATCTATGGAAATAACAATTTGCATTTCTTATTCCTTAAGAATGAAAAGGTTGATGAAAATCAAAAATAATTTTTTCCGAATATGATATCGATGATTAATCAAAGTGAGATCAATTTGAGTTTATGATTGCGTTGAAACGTAGAAAACAGTTGAAGAAATGGAAAAGAAATATCTGATTATGAGTTTTTGATAACGGTTTGAATAGAAACAATTACGGGAATCTTTTGGCTATTGTTAGACTAATTTTAGCTCTCAATCGTCAAACATTTGAATTCATGGAATGTTTTTCTGACTTTTTTTTTCGATTTGTTTTATATTTGAGTGAAGCACGTTGACCTTGCGAACGATTGGAGTACCCCAGATGGCGGACGCTGGGCCCAAAAGAAACTTTAGGACGGATCTGTTTGAGTTGTTTGACCATCGTTGTCGTTCCAGTTCCGGTTCCCAGTCGTCAAGTAACGCTTTTCGGAGAAAGATGTGCCCGCAAGAATGTACCAACCCGTGAGACATATTGGTATCAATGAATATACATCATTATTCGTGAATTAGAACAGTTTAATTGTTTTCAATTTTGAAACTATGATTGCAGAGAGTATGTTTTAGTGAGCTTAAACATATTCGTACGTGTTTCACACGTCTTATCACGTAATTGTACCTTAGTAACACAACCTGCTAACCATAATTCGTTATACGCTTTGTAACTCTAATTTTATTCTTCACCTGCCAAACATAAAAATGCAATCTTTGCCTGATTTATCATTCCATGCTGTTTATGCAAAACCTAGTTTATCACAGTAATTCGCATGTTTTTTTTCATGGAGGTTTGTTGTTTAAACTGTTTCTTCAAGTTCTTCTATACCTAAAGGAATAATCTATTCACAATAACGAACTGAAGTTGTTCGTGATACTTGCTTCTGAGTGATCACAAAAAGATATCAGTAGATGTGACTGTTTTCTTTTTATCAATTTATTATTATCACTCTTTTCAGAATAATAGTCTGGTCTGAAAATATTTCAGAGTGAAGATTGATTTCTTTACATTTATTTATCATCTACCAAGAATATGAATCAATTTTGTAACGGAAATGATCTACGCACCGGGGAACGAAAGAAAAATTAGGAATATTTTGTGGCGAAAGTGCATGGAAACATTCTGATGTTCAAAAATGATGCATGTGCGTTATTGTTTCAAATTTTTGTTGCTAATACTGAGCCTATCGATTGCATTGAATTGTGTATGGGGTGTGAGCAGGTGTGTTACGAAGGCATGTGCTGAGTATCTTAAAATTGGTGGACGCATATAAACTTCCGCATTCCTTTAGAAAATTTCAGGATCTTCTACCTTGAAATGTGAGGAATTCTTGATTGTTTTTAGCATTCATGTTGGGTTCAACACGATGCTGCTTTGAGCGGAATATTGTTGAAATGATCGATCGAATTGTTCGATGATGTCGATTCAACGGCAGAGATGCTACAATTACCATACTTATTTTGGCTACAATCACTCGTAAAGTGTAAAAAATCCAACGCTTTGATCGTTCTTACAATTCCCATGAGTTTGAAGACAAGAGTCGAAGCCCGAAACAAAATTCCAAAGGATCACGGAAGTTGAATTCCGTTCACCATCATTATTTTGAGATCTCAATTAGATATTTTCGCATAGATATAATACAGGTGTAGCATAAATAAATGAGATTTACGTTATTCGATTAATCTCTCTTTGATACTCGTTTTTTTTTCTGTATGCATATATCATAGACTTTATATAACAATTTACATTAACATTTATAGACATTTCTCAGGGCTCAACAATAAACGATACCTTTTGTCTATGACCTAATAATTACATTGAAGCTTAGAGCTTCAAGCATAGAATCTATGAATTTATGACTTTCGCATTGACTTTCGTAACCACAAAATTCGATAAAACAGTCCATATTCTAATTCCTTTGTTCTCCTATTCAATTCCATGTATATCGGAGACGCGAAACTTATGTATAGCAGATAAAATATCTATCTATTCGATACAGGAGAGGAACAAGGAAACTCATTAAATGTAACACGATTAATAAATATAAAATCTATAAAATATAGATATACAATCAAGTGAAAAAATAGAATTATTTTTTGTTCTTAGAAAGATTAGAATGAAGACAAGAGAAAGAGAGGGGGGTAGTTAGAAGGGTACAAAGGAATGTTAAATAAGATGTGTGCACATATATGTATGTACTGTGGGATACATACATATACATATATATGTTATATACATAGAGCCTGTAATGTAAGAAAATAGTGGTGTATTCACAATAATATCATCATTCACGATAGCCATCATCTGTCTCTGATGGCTCTGATTTTATAATCAAAGATTCATACAAATCTTCAAATCGAAAGAGAGAAAGAGAGTGGAAATGGAAGAATCGGGAAGATCTTGTAATGCTCTGATACAAGGCGTGATTTGAGATCAAAGAATATGCTTCAAAACTCAGAATTCACGCAGCTGAGACTTGAAGATTTGACTTGATTTTCGAGGGAAATCTTGATGAACGAGAAAACTTCGATAGTGTCCCGTTGGAAACAATTTCGTATTGCTTTATTTTTCCTTTTTCTCGACCACGAAATTGATTGAATCAAAAATTTGATAGTTTGCTCTTGAGGTTCGCTTTGGTTGACTCTTTTCAATTTCTTACATTAAACTCTACACTCACACACACACACGACCACGTATCGAGCGAATACGCCTGCCCTCTCAAGGTAATTCTTCAGTTCTAAAACAGCCAAAAGATAAGCTTCTTTCCTCCAAAACGATTCATCCGTAAAATTTGGTGATACGCGTTGAGCCACGGATACAACTTCTTCCCACCTGACGAGGAGGATCCTTGAAGTAAAGCGCAGCCAGGAATGAACATCCATTCTCGAAAACATAACGAACATCACAAATGTTAGGATGAGGTTCGACGTGCCTTTATATGTGTGTGCGTGTATGTGTGAGTTTGTGCGTGTGTGTGTGTGTGTGTGTGTGTGTGGGTGTGTGAAGGTGTTTATTTGTGGGAGTGTAACAATGTGTACCTGTTTTCAGCAGGGATTCACCTGTGATTCTCCACGTCAACGTTTGCGGCTTGAGCTATTTCTCTCTTTCTCTCTATCCTTCCGTTCCAATGTTAAGGAAAATAAATTTAGAATGCTTTTGGGAGGACCGGTACGAGCACTTCTTAGGCGGCATCATGTTTTTCGAGGCGCACGTTGTTGATGAAGAAACTTACTTGCCGTTTGAAGTTCATATCGTGCTTGTTGAAGGTGTGAGCGTGAAGTGCCAAAGCTCCCGCTGCAGCGGGCTCTAATTGTTTCAAGTGTTGATGGATTTGTTGATGTTGCTGTAACTGTTGATGTTGATGAAGAGTATTATGGTGATGATGGAGTTGATGGGGATGAGAAGAGTGATGATGATGATCGGCGTAGCGGTCAGTGAAAGGATTGACAACACCTGTAGACGTTCCCGAAGAGATACCGGTAAGACAGCTGGATCCGGTACCAAGGCCAATTCCAGTCCCAGCACCTGTTGAACCGGTAAGCAAGGAACTCTTTAGTCCGGAAGACGAGTGAAAATAACCATACGGTACCAATGAGGTTATCACAGACGGTCCTCTGCTCAACGGCATTGTTGTGCCGAAGGATTGCTGGGGACCAACGGCGATTGCTGGTTGGTGTCGCAAGTGCGACTCGATACCTGCGAAAGCAATCGCTGGGACTGAATGATGTTGACCACTAGGGACGGCAGTAGCTCTTAAAAGTTGTTCTCTCAGTCGACCTCCACATTCCTTGATACGCTGCATCTCGGCTTCCAACAAGGCTACTTGTTTTTCCAACGTTTGTATCCGAGCGTCTTTTGTTTCCAAAATAGCGGTCAGAGTGCTGCTGCCAGGGATCCCACCAGGAACGGCCACGCTTCCACCCAGAATGGTACCCGTTGAACTAGCGCTTTGGAGTCCACTCATTCCACTTCCAGCGATCGGCGCGCCGGACGATGCCGTCGAGGCGTAAGCCAGTTCCAACTGCGTTTGAAGACTCTTCAACGTCTCGTTCGTTGCTTTGAGCTCCTTTATAACAGAAGCAATAAAGGACAAACGTTTATAATCGTTTGTCAAATGATCAAAGGCCTCCCTGATATACGTTGTTATGTCTTCTCTATTCATTAGGGTCCTGTTTTCTTTTACATTTGATTTGACTACCTCATTATCTTATCAATATCCTTGTGGAATCATGCTGATTCGATGATGGTTAGGTATTGATGAGATGCGATTAATGAGGTGCTTTTTCGTGTAAGGTGTGTTCTTGTCAACTTCATGCCACGAGGGTGTTTCAAATGAAGAGAGGTGTTTCTACACCTACAAAAACGTTTGATGCGGAGAAAGACACACTCTACACTGTCGGTATATGGAAATTACGATATAGTATAATGTAATTCGAATCATCCGGAACACCCTCAAGACAAGGAAGTAACATCATTTAACAATGCAGTCTCGGTTGACGAAAGAAAAGCGACGTTCAGCCAAGCTTTCGCGTTTCGTCGATTTCACTTTTTCACTCAAGACGTTGATATTCAAGTTCAGATCATTTTAGGATCGGATAACTCTCTTTCTCTCTAATAATTCTTTCCTCCATCTAACCCCCTCTCATTTCATTCTGATCTGATTCAAAGATACGATAGTGACATACTCTAATACGATCGCAAGGTCAACGATCGAATCTTCGATTGTTTCTTACATTTCCTGTTCCCGATTAATGATCTTTCGCCTCTTTTTCGACAGAGTACGTGAGATTAACGTTGATGACGACAGAGATCCTCTTCCGGACGCCGGGCGCCGCCGCAGTTCTTTCGCCCACCGCGACGTACGGCCGACATCGTTGCCCATCTTTCTGTGCGTCACGTTTCGACGAAACTCTCCTTCTTTTTATTTTTTATCACTCTCCTTCTCTCTGTTCTCTCAATTATATTTTTTATTAAATTCATGAACACAGTTCAGATATTAGTCAACTGATCAATGAATTTGGAGTATTTTAGATTTTTATTTGACATGAAAAAAAAAAAAACAAAAAAAAACAAAATTATTGGATGAGAACGATGTTCGTCATTCGTTTAGAATCGAAACGCGCCCACGTCACATGGACAAGATTTCAATGATGCGTAACCATAATTTTAATAACAAGTCTTCGTTCAGTTGAATGTACAACAATTCAGTCATGTTAGTTTTATGGTCACGCTTCCCTGAATAATTCGTGTAGTAGTGATAATGAATTGTGTGGAGTGTGCGTATAACGATTTGGAAACATCGATCCAGACTTACATTTTCATTCCATTGTATTTCCGTGTGATTATAATTTTATAAGATATATTGAGTTCATTGTGAGATTGAATCATGTTCTTTTAGCACAGATAATGGCACAAAGTGAAAACAAGTGTTCGATGAAGAATCAAATATTTATAAAGATTCCACTCTATTCGGACATAATATGAAAGATTGACTGCAATTATGATAGGAAATTTGTGTAGGATTTAAATATAGTCCCTTTGATAGAGGTGAGTCAACGTTTCGAGACTCTTGAACGGAATTTGAAAACAATAAATGTCGTTTGACGTTGATGAAATGCACTGAAAAAGAACAAATATAGCCAATTTGAAAATTGTGGTAGCTCGAATTAGATTTTGAAGGTTAACGGTGTTTGTACTCTTTAACAAATAAACAATTTTTTCCCCTCCATTCAAGATCAACCTTTTGTCAGTGGAACAGCACTAAACAGCACCCCCCTAATTCTCCCTAGTTCCAGAAACCCATTGATTCTCGCTAAATTTCATTTAAATTGAAGAAAGATTTGATTCATCAATCAGACCTTCGTTCAATTCCAATGAGATTTGCCGAAAATCAATAGGTTCAATCAGGGGTTCTCCTATATAAAAAAGTAAATGGTGGGGAAAATTTCCTGCAGCAAAGGATTAAGAAAAGACACAACAAGACCTATTTTGAGGCTGCAACTATTCTGATTTTCCTCGAATTTAAATCGAATCGAATTCAAGAGACGACTCATAAACAAGTTCTGTTCATTTGACGGAGATGGTTCCAGAAAATCAACCCCAATGAATATACATAAAACATCTCGAAGCATCTGTTTTCAGTGGTTTTGAATATTTCATGAATTATGATATTCAGTAAATCTATTCCTCGATTAGGATAATAGGGGTCTACTAATCGATTCAAGTGTCATTACCCCGGGGGTGCGTTATCCTGCATTTGAGAATCCCGAATTCGCATTGTCACGACAGAGTTATAGTAATTTTAGATAGAATTTTCAGTTTATTAGTAGAGTCTGAAAATAATTCAGTGCATCGCGATTTCGGGATTTTTGAATTCAAGATATTGAACTCTCTGAGAAGATCGGGCGGAACAGGCGAGCCTTTCAGAAGAATGGAAAGATCCCTCATTAAAAAATCCCATTGAACCGATTGATTCTCATTGATTCACCCCATTGAGATTCTCCAACCCATTAAGGGGGGAAATACAATGAGAACTGCGAAGACAAAGGCATTTTTCATGATTTTTTTCCCCCTAGGAGCTTGTATTTGATTTCAACAGAATTTTGCAGTGTTAATAAGACGTTATTAAAGTATATTGAGGTATTTTTAAACACGTTCTTCTCGAAACATGTTTTTTCGAGGTGGTGGGGGTAATAACTAACAAACTAATGATCCCATCGGGCTGAAGTTGTGGGGATATCTTCGTTATTATATCAGCTGCTATTTGAACTAAAAACAACTTGTACTTTTGCGAAATAAATTACTTTTTTATTACGAAAATGATTTGAAAAAAAGGGTGAATTTTCGATTTTTGCCCATTTTGCTCTGCCGATTCACGAATTTGATATTTTTTCCGTTTTTCGTCAGTTGACCTACAAATTATGAGTATACTGAAGGTAATTTCTTTCGGTCTTTTGTGCCAAATGAAAATTACAGTCTGCAGAATCCCCGCCGTCATCGAACTGCGTGTTATTCGAAACCTGTGTACGGCCGCCATTCGGTGAGAAAAAAGGGAGAATAAAATACCTCGATATACTTGAATGATGTACCAATGACACTGCAAAATTCTATTCCAATCAAATGTAAACTTCCAGGTGAGAAAAAATCACGAAAAATGCCTTCTTTTCTTGTCGCTCGAATTGTATTTCTCCCCTAATGCCTATGGAGAAACTGCATGACCTACGGACAAAGTAAGTATTGGAAATAAGATATCTAGTTGGGGGATGAACATCCGCAAGAAAGAACGAAATTTTCACAATTTGTTTGAACTTGTTCAAATAATTTTTTGCAAATAATGATTTATGTGGATAAAAACCCTGGAATCGAGGCTGTTAGCGAGAATGTTCCCACAATCTTTCTATATGATTTTTTTCTGCATGGGAGAGATTCATACGAATTCAAAGGAAGTTTTGAATTTTGAATAATGCAATCCTGAAGAATTCAGGTAGATTTTAACGGATTTTAGAAAATATTTCAATCTCAATCAAAAAAGGTTCAAAGGGATTCAAAGAAAGTTAGACGGATTGAGAATGTATTATTGTACAAGTCTTCTAACTTCCTCCAAATGACTGTAAAATCATTCTGAATCTTTCTGAAAACAATGCTTCAAAACATGAAGAGATTCGGAGAGATTCAAAGGGTTTTTTTTTACCAGGGTTCATCAGGATCATTATTTAGAAGGATATTTATCATTTTTTAACTTGGAATCTTTATTGATTTGCCCTTGCTTTTCAACTAAATTTTCCCAAAGTTCGCGCGTATTTGAGAAGAAAATGAACCATTTGAAATACTTCACACCACCTTTTCTGGTCAATGTCATCATCCTTTTTTAATAAAATTTAGTCATCCTTAACCCTTTGCGGCATGGTGGCTAATATATTAGCCACCTGAATGTGCTTTAAATTCAGAATTCATCAGAGACAATATGACGTTCTTTCCCCCAGTTTTTTTTTGGAGTCAAATTTTCAAATTCAGAGAGGTGGGGTTGAAATTGCAGCCGCAACTCCGAAAATTGACGGAATCTTCATATAATTATGTGTGCATATGTTTCCAAGATCGATAAACACGAATTTAGCTCAAGATTTTTAGAATTTTCAGAATTTCAAATGGCAGATTCTGAAAAACATTCGAAAATCTACAGAATTTTTCTGAAATTATTTATACATGAGTTGTGAAATTTCTCGCATTTATCCCAAATTCGCTATTTAAAATTTTCGAAATCTGAGTTCAGATTCATCATCAACGACTCGAAAGTTCCCCTGCCCTAGTAGAAATTTGTCAGGGGATTCCCTACCAGAAGCATGGCCCTCGTAAGGCTGCAATAGGGAACTCCTAATTGAGGAAACCTTTTAACTACCTTATCAGGTCCTGACATGGCATCCTGTTCAGGACCTTACAACAATGTAACGCTAGGTTGTTGACAGGTCCCAGTCAGATTTTCTCTTCCAGTAACTCAGACATGGTATTCCTATCAGGACCTGATCAGGATTGCCTCGCCTCTTCCGCATTTCAATCATGTGATAACCGACAAGGCAACTGAATCAGGACCTGATCAATTCAGAACGATTAATGTATCAAACTATTCAGAATTTTCATAGGACTCGTTAGAAATTTACCTGTCTTTTTTAAATGTTCAACTGAGGTCTATTTGGATCATTAGTAGAATTTCTTCTGTTGGGGGAGTTTCAAAAAATTTTATTTAAATTAAATTGAATGTTAAAATATAGCTTAGATGAGGTCATGGTTAGAAATTCCGCTCCTACCCGGATCAGGTCCTGATTGGGAATGCAGTTACTACCCTGATCAGATCCTGATTAGCAAATAGTAGGTTTTCCTGATCGGGATCTTGTTTTCCCCTGCGTTAGATTTTTGTCAGGGCCCTATCAAATACTCAAGTCAGGCCCTGAACGTGAATCAGGTATGCCTGATCTGGACCTGATGTTTTCCATATCAAAATTTCTGCTAGGGTGCTTATAAATTTCAGCACGATTCCACCATCTTCCAAATCTTCCAGTGTCATCTTGAATCCGCTATTTGGAATTCCAGATTTGTAATCAGTGATCCAAAAAGTCCTTTGTATGTAATTTTTAGCAACATTCTACAATTTTTCAAATTTCCGCGGCTATCTCGAATTTGCTATTTTGAATCTTGAAAAACTAAGTTCACATTTGTAATTGGCGATCCGAAATATCCCTTGTATGTAATTTCCAGCAAAATTCCGCAATTTTCCGAATTCCCAACTGCCATTTCGAATCCGCCATTTGAATATTGGAAATTTGGGTTCAGATTTGTAATTGACGACTCAAAAACTCCACCGAAATTCCGCAATTTTTCCGCCATTCGCTTATACAGTTGAAAATCTTCTGTACATATATGGCTTCATTTATGTATGGAAATAGGAGCGATTTGGTAGTATTTTTACTAGGAGCACTACTTGGTAGCGCTTCCTTATAATACTGGTAGCGCTGAGGTAGTGCTACGTTATGGTAGCATGCAGTCTCACGGTAATGGAAAATCTACTACGTTGCTACCACTAGCACTGCTAGGAATTCGTCATTTTGCGTTTACAAAATCTGAGCTCAGATTCATAATCAGTGACCTAAGAAACCCCTGTATACCTGTAAACCATTCATGTAAGAAATGTATGCCGCAAAAGGTTAATTGATTCATGTACAGTCTTAGAAATTCAATTATCTGTTACTCGCGTTCTCCCTCCTGAATCTTGCAACTGACGAGTAAGAGGCATAGAGAAGGCTAATTATTGAGGCAATCAAGGATGATTCAGTTCATCAACGCGCAATCAGATTTGAAACGTCACAATTTTATCTTCCGAATCGTTGTACCGTATAACTGGGGAAAACAATTTATGTTGATTCTATTGAAGAGTCTCGAATCCACCTCTACTTTCTTTCAATATCTTAAAGAGTTTCTAAAATTTGTGTGTACTGATTTGAATCATCACTAACAATCATAAAATTTCACTAAAATTATCAAGTTATATTAGCATCTCTTTTTTCAAAGTACAATTGATTCCAATCGAACGATATATACTGGAAAACCATTTTGAGTGTAGTTCCGAATGAAAGAATCACCAACATGTTGTGCCATTGTCTTTTTTTCAACGAATTTTTGATAAAAACATCATCGTTCTACGAACACTCGAATCATGCGGGGTCCAAACTGTATGAGTGAAGTGTGGTAATAATGATATAGAGGATAAGATGGTTGATTACGCGAGGAGTGCGACGTCGTATTATCGCATTTCGCACCAGGCCGGTGCCAAACAGTCGCAAAGTCCTTCCTTGGGCGGACTCGGATCGGCGACTTGACGACTTTCGGACCGTCCCGTTGCTCGTGCACCGATAACGACGATTGCCGATGGTAAGACGTGATGGACAAGAATATTTCTGGGTCTTACAAAAAGAACGAGAAGATATGCATTGTTATAAAATACATGAATCCAAATATAATAACAACGTTAATTAAATATGCTTATGAGTATTGATTTTTTTTTTCATTCTTTTAAAAAAAAAGTCAGTGATTGATTGAGAAAAAGTGAGGTTGATTACTACGTTAAATGACGAATCCAAGGTGAATTATTTACACATAAATATGAATAGGTGCTTAAAAATTGATCGATAAAAGTGATATGAATATATATATTATGCTTTGTATTGTACATTCCGCATATACTTATGTGGCGAATATGGAAAAAATTATCAATATATGAGTTCACTGTGAATATATGTTTGAACAGAATTAAATTGATTTTGAATTCAACTATTGTTCATTGAACAACAAATAGGTCAAAAGTCACGCAATTTGAAAAACATTTTCATGCTTTGGAACAAGCTGCGAAACATCAAAAGGACGTGAAAATAAGAACTTGATTCCGCTCAATGAAGGTGAGATAAGCTAAGAACTGTCTATAACGTAGGTTTTGACGTAGGTATGTTGTTTCGATACATAACACATAATAGGAGAACATGAAAGTGTTGATAATAATTTATTCACCCACCAAACACACAGGTTGATTCGTGGTGATCTGATGGTTCTGGCGCATATGGTGAATGAAAAGTATTTGTAATTAACATCGCGAGCTAGGGAACAAATTACATGCAGCTGTAGTGCTTAGTAGTAATTCGATGATACAATTTGAGTGTACAAACAACAGTGTATTCGCCATTTTTCTTTTGTAATGTACGATCAAATCTATATGAAGAGTTTTTGCGCGACTTTTGGCCCGGATATTTGGGATTGTTTACATGTATACGTACCATCGATACATCCCAGGGGCATAACTACAGTGGTTAGCATGAATATAGACGTGGGGAAATATCTTTATATACATATTTTTGTGTGAATCTTGAATTTTCCATCCGCAGCTTGCACTGCGAGCGATAATATAATGTGAGTTGGAGGATATACGTATATCCTAACTATAGCTTGCGTGGCGAAGTGGGAAGAACGTGTCCCGACTTCCTTCCCGTTTATGTATCATATACATACATGTATATGCATAAATACATGTCGTGTTTGAATTTTATGTCCAGAGAGGAGACGATGTGCACATTTTTATAGTCGCTCGATTAAACCCGAGTGAGCTCAAGTACGAAAAGTGTTCTTTACATATTGTCATTCCTTCACGAGGGAGACACGTAAATAAAATACTACCATTAGATTTGTATATTTGAGTGTAATGCTGCATTGTTTGTTCAGGTCTTCGTTCTTGCGTGGCATGCACAGGTAGTTGCGTTTTGTTTTTTTCAACTATCATGGACTAAACAATATTATAATTCGTTGCGTCGTCGTCGAGATTCGGAATAGACGTGTTCTCTCATTCCCATCGAGGCAAAAGAATTGAAATATGATAATACATTATTGTGAAATCGTCGGGTATATTGTCCCCCGAAAGGAAAATTTCTTCAAGATCAACTGAATATCCATCCATTCTCTAGCGAATATTGCTTTGAAGTATGTATTATGTTTATTCGAGTTCTGTGGATATTTGCTGGAGAATCGATTATCAAATATCTTGAGGAAATTCAACTTTCAGGACGAAAATAAAATAATTGTACGTAATGTTTAATCATTGAACAATGATTTTGCAACAAATTCGTGTCATTGATTTAATATTTTCTTGGCTTGTTATTTATCATCGTTCAATGAAGAGGATACCTCTTAGATCGTCATTCTATTCGCATGCGTTCTATTTTATATTCATCGTGGTAGATAGCGTACAACGGGGAATTGTGATGTGCTACGTTATATATCGTCACACTGCATATCATAGTGAACTGCAATATTCTGATGCAAATGTGACTACATTTCACCTTTGATTTTTGTATTTTTATAACATTCCAATTTGAAATGGTTTATTTCAAAAATTATAGAAATTAAAGTACTACTTTTATACCCAGATAGAGTAAGTCAAATAACTAATAGGTTCTCCAATAGGTTCGAATGACTTTGAATGATCATTTCCCGTTGCAATTGGTGTTTGTTTTTTTTTTTTCTTTATTGTTTCTCATTAATTGATGGGATCTAATGAACTTTTTCAATGGAAGTGCTCTAAGTAGCGATGTATAGTACGTCTCAATGAATTCCCGAAGAGCGGAATGTTTGATACGTGAATGGAGAACAAATGGTGTCATAATATTTTAATAATTATCATAAACTGTGATTAAGCAAATAGATTTTCATCGGTACATATATACTTGCTGATTCTTCAAATGAAAAAGACTCAAAGTTACTCCGCAGGGTGACCAGACCTGGAATTTTGTCATCTTCTCATCGGTTAGTCTTTTCAAACCGAATACACAATTCGCCTATTACCTGTACTTTGGAACGCCCTACGATGATGAACGCGATCTACCAAGATAGAATATACCAATACCAAAAAGAATGATAAACAAACTAAACAGAACGCGTACGACCAGAAGATCTTGACTTCTCCATTCGGAAAATAAATGTGTATATAAAGTGTATTTTCAGTGTATACCTGCACTTTGCTGGGATCTCTTCGTGGCGAGGGCCTGGAGTAGTAGTCGAGTTCACGTCCTTCCGTACTAATAGGTATTTGTCATAGACGTAAGGTGGTATTCATCAATGCCGTCTCATAACACTCTTCCATCATCCTTCGCGTGGACCACCACCATCCCTGTCTTTGAGCCTGTTTTTCGTTCCCGTTCGAATATTATTTCGCAACGAAGAAAGAGTTGAAATCAAAAGTGTAACGAATCTCATTGTTTTCAACTCTATCAAAGCAGTCCTGTTTCTTTTTTCTATCATTCATTCGCTTCGTTGAAGCGATTTTCAGAGAATCTCACTTTTGTTCGCCCCCAGACAAAATGAATGACAAAAGAAAGTGGAGTCTGCTTGGAAATAATTCAAAACTAAACGTGACTTACGTTACTTCTGCTCTCAATATTCCATATTCACTTTTCCATTTGCTCTACCGTCGAATCGTTTAACGAGGAATGTTTAGTGAATGAAACGGCATCAATGAACCAGGCATCGCACATGTGTCTCTCTCTCTTTCTCTCTCACGCTCTCACGTTCTTTCACTTTCTCTCAAATGAGATTCTATAGTGATATATTGTGAGATTGATAATGATATGGTAATGAACATGATTATGATTATTGTTCCCTGACGAGATCATTTGACTTTTGTTTTCCCAATGAACCAAGGATGCAAGCGTGGTGCGATCCTCTGATTGGGACTATGGAGGAGAAAAACAAGGGTTCGCTAACATCTTATTTACCTAAACATTCAAAGCAGCTCATTCCACGCATTTTGTTCTCTGGTTCAACTGCTATTTTTTTCATATGTTCGTTGTTTTTGTCATTTCTTTTTGTCTAAAGTATGAAAATCTCTAAGTTGATTTAGTGTTTTTGATTGATATAAGTGCGAGATGAAGGATGAAGAAATGAAACATGGTTTTCGCTTGAGAGAAGAATGACGGAAAAGATGGATCGATCGACGGATAGGAGGAACAAAATTATAATGAGTGGGAGGCTAACTGGGGAGATGATGTTGAAAGAAATGAGAGAGTATAATTGAGATGTGCGGTTCATGCTTTGGACAAAATCATTACGATCGGTGGGACATATTTCAGAACCTCTTCCTTCTTCATTCGCTTCTTCATCTTATACTGTAAAGAGTGAGTGAAAATCATGATTCACCGAGGGGACATTCGAAAAATGAAAACATCAAGTTATGTACCAAAATTGTCAATTTCCAAGAAATTTTCATAAATTTTTATAGGTTTTGTGCAGGGGACAACTTCCAATCGTCTTTTTTTCAGCGTGACTTTCTTCCTCTCGTTTATCTCTGCAATTCGGAGCATAGAAATTTACGAAAAAGAAGATTAAATGAAATCTCGCGTGTTCGAACACAGAAGGAGTGAACTTTTCTTGTTGCAAGTGTACGCTCAGTAACCAGCAGCTGTGCGTACAGGTAACCTCACACAAATGCACTAGATTGGAAGATTCCTTGCAAGTTACGTACTATTAATTACCGAGCAAGCCAGAATTACAGCGGCCATTAATTATTGCTCCTCGTGCCAACTGAATACTGCTAGGAGAAGAGAGAAAGAATGAGAATGGAAAAGTTGGCATGGCAAGACTTGTACGTCGAAGAACGAGAGAAATTTGTGGAAAAGGTAAATGGCCTCGATATATCTTTTATCTAAAATATACATGTCGTTTCCTTGTCAAGGTATAAACGAATGAATGGGGAAAGCTTTCGATTTATTTCTTCTATTCGATTGGAAATTGAGAAACGTATTTTCGCAATCATAGCGTGATACCTGGGCACAGAAATATTCCATTCTTTTGGTCATTGTTCGATATTTTGTATAATATGTAATCGTGTCTATTGTTCATGCTGTTAATTGTTCAGAATTTGAGAACTTCCTTCTTATCGAGATCAATGCAGCATCAATCAGCTGCAGCATTGTACTCCATATTTTTTATCCGATAAAAATCAATATTCTGGATTTTAAGTTCGAATACAAACTTCTACGATAAAGCCATTAAGGTGGTACCCAATGCTCGTTAGTATTATTTCAAAGCTGAGGGGTGCAATTTTCTTCTGGTTGATACATTCTTTTTAACAGATGAATGAATATCATTCACTCTTGTATAAAATTTGAATGTCTGAATAAAGTATGAGATACGTCACACACCAATCAGGTTCATGATGGATTTGTTGATTCATTGGAAAAAGGTTAGAGAGGAAAAAGTTGTTGGGTGATGCGATGAAGACTCCAATAAGGTAAAGTGCTTTTGAAAATTTTGTATAATGCAGACGATCAGTGACGTGAGACAGGTCCGGTGCTGGTGCGATTGCTGGTTTTATATTTGGTGAAATTTGATTTCTGATGAATATAGTTGTTACCTTCATATGATAGAAAGCGATAGAATAAACTTTGATGTTTCTCATGAAAGATGTGCATGTATAGAATGAAAAGAGAAATAGAAGAAGAAGGTATGATGACATTGTATTCAGTTGTTATGTCAATATGTATTTATATTGTAATGTTCGATAATGAATGCTCCATGAAGAGATATATCATTGTTCCGGTAAATGGATTCAAATTTCCATTCCACCGAAGAATCTAATTATTACACGTAATCTGTGAATATAAAAATACGCTGTGAGATGTTTGTGAGAGAGTGCTGTTCTGCGTTTTCAAATGTTCCAAATGTCTGACTATGTTCAGCTTATGCTACTGAATTAATTCTCCATGTTTATTCATTTTGCCGATATATGCGACCGATTTCTTGGATTGAAAGAAAATTTCTTCGCCCTCATTCTAATAAATCTTCTTTTCAATGGCAAAAATTTATTTTCTATTGAAAAACAGATGCAATGGAATAAAGGTAGAGAAACTTTTCTTTTAATCCAAGTTCCATGCCAAATCACCGAGTTTTTGATTTGACCTGACCCTCTTCGATTTCGCTTATTCTTTTATGTCCTGTTAGCATTAAAAGCAAATTGTACTATCAAATGATACAACACAGGCAAGTCTGTCCCATACCTGCTAGCGAAATAGTGATTTATAATATAACTTTTCTCTCTTTGTATCAGAAAACGCAATTTCGACACTTGGGTTCAAGCTGTCGCCATATAATAAATTTGAATGAAAAAAATCCGAGAATTACTATCGCCTGTGTTTTCGAGAATCCTTTTTCCAATAGTAACGGTTGAAAGCGCTTCACAAAAAATTCACCAAAAACAATGTGATTCTTCAATTTAAACTTTTTAGTTCCCTTCGGATTTTTTTAATGCTCAAAACCTATGAAGAACGCGTCATCAAAGTGTAAATTTGAAACCAGTGAGATTGCTGGAATTGAGAATTTTTTGGTGAACCAAAATGGCGGCTGAAATGAGAAATGTTTTTTCAAAATTTGGCAAATTTTTTTCTCAAAAACTATGCACTTATCGAAAGTTTTCTTCTTGGGAAGTATCGATGCGAATGGAAAATTTCTAAGGAGAAACATGTCAGTTTTTTTCAATCGCGTACATGGATTCACGTGTAATTTAATGTAAAATGTGTATAAAACTGAATTCATGCATGTATTTGAAAACGATTTCCAGCAGAAACATCAAAATTAATGCAGAAATTTCCAACAGTATAGTGAAAAAAACACTCAAATTTCTTCAGACTTTTTTGTGAAATTTTTCAGAATTTCGATTTTTGGAAAATTGAAAAATGAATCAGAAAAATTCTGAAAAAATTCCATAGTTTTTTTCGGCTAATTCCAATACATTTTGTTATGAGAAAATTCTTATTACAGTATGTTAATCAAGAAAAAAGTTGCCAAGTTTTGAAGAAAAAGTTTTATTTCAAAAGGAAAACAAGGCCTAAAAACCACGTTTTTCTGTTTATTTTTCATTTTATTTATGGTTACTTTCCTCCTTAAGGATTTTCAATCACCACCATTGGAAAGAACATGCTGGAAAACATAGGTTACAGTAATTCCCGATTCTTCTTCTTTTTTCTTTTGTTCGAATTCATTCCATGACTACAGTTTGAACTTAAAAGTGTCGAAATTCCATTTTCCAAGCGTTAATGGAACAATTAGAGAATAAACATAAATATCGATATCAATGAAAAGTACGGTATGATTGTTTTCGTCTTCGAATGTAGTTTCAGGAAAAAAAAGTAGAAGAAAATTATTCGAAGTAGTTATCACTTACTTATTAAAGTTTGTAAATTGCGATTTCATTTTTCTCCGAATATTGGAAATTTTAATTTTTTCTCATAATTGAAATATCTATAATTTCACTTTCTTCACTGAACATCGTCTGAAATATTTTATTTGATTATATTATTTTACATTTCATACCATCTTATTATTGCTTCATTTTCAATTCAACGATTGCTTTTGAGATTTTTCAATTGTACTGTTCCATACAGCACAGATGATCATTTTGAATTCACAGAAACTTTTCAAAGAATTCTTAAACAATTCATAGTTGGAAATGAAAAAATATATGTAAACGGATTGATATGGAAAACAACACATTGACGTGTGTAATTCTGACCTAACAAATGAATGTGGTCGAGAGAAAAAGTGTCAATTTGAAGCATAATTTCACAAGTATAATTTTTACAACACAGTGTAGTAAAAATTGATGCTCAATGATTTGAAAAATCGTTCGATTCGACGCAACTTTACATCACAAAGCATGAATTTTACTACATTATCTTGTAAAAATTATACCATGTCACTCATGCTGCTACTTTAGTACAAATTGTAGTAATATTTAAAATGTTTTTCTTTCTCCGTGCACTCAGTGATGAATTTGCTCTGAAGTAGCAGCTACCGCTGAAAACCACCAGGCATCGTGCATCGCAACCACTCGCACGGCAGACAAAAATATACAGTTCAAGGTATATGCTTCGACTGCTATCCGTAGTTTGCCAAATTTCTAATTTATATTACATGTAATTTTTCATCTTGTTATGGGAACTGTTTTTGGAATACATAACCATTCATTTATATTTTCCAGTAAATTGATTGTTTTATTTCAAAAGAGCTGTCTCTTTCAGTCCTGTAATGAACTGTGTTCTGCATTCTCTTCTTTTTACTTCCTGTAACCTTGGAATCCAAGGAGATGAAAATGTGAATAAATTTCACATTTGATTTTGATAATAGCCCCACTGAAAAAAATCAACTGCGGGCGGTTGATTCAAACTTTTTAACGATGAATTACCATTCAAATTCATTCAAATTCATTGAAAAACGGTTTTTGAATGGATGCAATGGGTCGTAATGATAATTAATCGTTGCAGAATTCGTATCAATCAATGGAAATCAGTGAATGCTGTTCATCAAAAAAGGGACCTGAATTTATCATTGTTTCTTTTTGTTCTAAAACAGTTTTCAAAAAATTCTCGTAACGTCCACTGAAACTATAGTCAGATCTTTAGATCAGATTTTTATATCCAATTCAATTCCGCAAAATATTTACAAACCGCGCTGAAAACCCCAGTCCTTCATGAGATTCAAACAGCCTCACATTTTAGTGAAGTAAGGTTTTCGCTGGTGGGATTCGTGGAAATTTGTGTATTCGTGTATAGTAGTGCTTTATTCATCGGATAATACGGACCAATTGCATATCTTCATCTGGATCGATTTTTATCGAACACTTTATTGATTAAAAATGATAAAATTGAAATCTATAAGACGATCATTTCAACCTGCTGAAAGAAATGAAATCGAAAACATCAGAATTTTGATGAGAAAGAAGAAATCGATTTTGGAAGCACAAACATTCCGTTTAAACTCCCCAGCAGAAATACTCTAGCAATTGATTACGAGGTTGCAGATTAGAGACCGGAGAGTAAATATTTGACGAGTGCGCTAGTTTTTCGCTAACGCAGGTGTAACAAACTCGTAAATACGTAGAGTATTTTTGTCAGGGCTGAAGATTTCCTGAAATCGATCATTCGTTTCTATCAAAGTATTGATTCTTCACAGTTTTATTTCTTTCAGGGTGATGTGATATATCGAATGCTGCTCAAGCGACGCAGGTTTCATCTAAGTCCTAGAGTCTAACAGGCACATAGACGAAAATGCAACGGGTTTACAATAATTATCGACAGAACGGATACGACGTTCATGACAGATTAAAAAATCAACATAAATAATGAAAGCTGATTTGGTATATGTTCTGTTACATAATGTCCTATTTATCATGAATGAATCAGGACAGTTTATTTTTCGTGAGTTCTTCACTCTCTTGCCATATTAAATTGTTATCAAAACTTGAAATATAATGTCGTTGAAGAGATCGAACTTGGCAATCTGCGTTAGTTGAGTTTTCATACAAAGAGGATTCAAAAGAGCGAAGAGGATTTTCGAAAACAGTCTCGATCTTTAATTCGATCGTTCAGTTCTGTTCAAAATAAATATGCTCCTCGAAAAGAAGGACAGGATCACAAAGAGTTCTTCAAACCAGGATAAATATTGACATTTGAAACGATTTGAAGAACTCATAACAACACATCGTATCCGTACGCCAAAGGAAGTCTAAAATGGTATAGATCGAGTAAATTATGAAATCGGGATGAATTTTATCAAGACTTCGATCTCCAATAGAATTTCTTTTCTTATAACTTTTGTCTGTATCGAATCTCTTATGTTTCCCCGATAGTCTAAGAAGAAATATATTGCGCTCGGAAAAAGATATATCAGTTGGAATTATACTCGTTCCTGATATCAAGACAAGCAAAAATGAAATGTCTGTTTTATGTATGAGGGATTCAACATCAGTATACCCTGAGGCTTCTTCACTACCGAAGTATGGAAACGTGAAATGAACCAATCATGGCCAAATCTATGAAACGTTCGGTGCTGACAACAGTTCTGGCAAGTTAGAGAAGAGATGTCTAGATGTCTTGTATGGATCAAACCACGTAGAAGGAAATTTATATATCTGTACGATTCTCCTGACGCTTATAAATTATCATGATTCTAGTAGCGAGGTAATTTAGCTATACCTTGATCAATAATCCTTTTGTGGAATAAAACTTCTTTCTTGAAAAATTAATCATCTCATGTTTACAGTTCAGCATTTTCTAGTATTCGTCCGTCAACTCTCGATTGCGGAGATAATTTATTCACTTCAATCAAAATCGATCCGACGTTCATCCCAATATCATAATTTACCGTATGAGAAAGATCACGATAAAGAGCAAAACCATAAACGTGAATCGCTTTTCTATTGAGGTTAATGACGCTGTGTCACTATTGGTACGTACAGGATTGTTGCTTTAAAACAAATAAACACGCAAGGGGTTTCAAATGAGTATGCAGGCAGACACAATAGTGAAATGGTTAATACAATAATCATTGTGACAATATACTTGTGACTCCACAGCACGATGATGGTCAATAATGTGTAGCTTTCGTGGAAATGATACCAATGATGAAGATAGTGTCGTGAGACGAACGTTAGACATTAAATCGACATTGTGTTCATTGTGAGGATCTTGTTAATACAACAATGTTGATTGGCTATACCATTGGCTATATTCACTACCTCGTTCGCAAATGCGCGAACAAATAAGGAAATATAATTGCCCGTGATATTTACGATACTTGAATACATTACTTGAATATTCAATGATTCAAAATCGATTCATCTGAATTTTATTCTCACTCATGTGTGTTTTCAAAACTGAACTTGAGTTGATGTATATAAATTCTCCCCAGCAGCGCAATTCTTGAAACTGTCTAGGTCATCAAGAGAACCTTACCAAGACTTACGAAGTCGGCTATAACGCTTGGGGACACAATTATTGGGCGAAAAATTTTAATAAGACGTTGAACGGTGTTTGTCTCAAGAAATGCGGTTGAAGGCTGACAAACTTCTGATTTGATTTTGACCGGAATTGTTGAGCTTGAATTTTTGTCAGTCTTCAACTGAGTTTTTAACAGTATGTTTCAATTTTCTCATTCCGCACAAAACCATGTGGGGAGTTTGTGAGGTCGTGATCGGGTTTCATGAGACAAAAACCATTCGAAACTTCACATCAATTTGTGTCCAGCTTTGCCTACCCTGATTGAGAAAACTCATTGAATCCTGCCAAATCTGATAGAATCTTGTGCAATTCCAAGTTAAAAAAAAAGAACGGTATCAGTCAAAAAAAGTTCGGCAAATATGCGAGTGTGGAAACCCTTAACCGCACGAACACGTCAACGACTTTTTCGTACCCTTTTCCTGCTTGGCAAGGAGCTAGACCAGGTATCTTTGTACCCTCGCTTCCCTCACACCACGAATCTTCTGTTTTTTGGCATCGGGTGAAATGACAACGGACACATTTCAGCCTTCTTGGATTGGCTAATTTCGGCGTTCCGCACCCTCAACCATATTGAGACCCACTGAGTGTTTCTACGAAATTCCTCTTTCAGCAAACTGGGGAGGTACTACTCCGCCAGATACTTTGACAATCTTGTCTCGTATCGCCAGTCAAAACAGGTGTCACAGTTCACAGGTTGGCATGCTCACTGGCTCATCATTCGCATTCAGGAATCTGAATATATGAGCGATGGTGTGCATATCACGCAGGTTTCCGAGTGGAAGGAGTCCATAGTCTCTTCCATTAGGGGGAATGTGGACCACCTTCGCGCTCGGCTCCTGTGTTAGATTAACCCAAGGTTCAACGACCTGTTTTGTAAGATTGTTGGCTGCTCTCAGTGGTTTCCTCCCCACATGGGCTCTTTTCAACAGAAAGTTCAATTCCCTCTGTTAAGGAGCCAAGAGGAAACGGTCCACTATTCCGAGTTCCGTAATCAACTGGTTCATGTCAGAGATTGGTATTTGTTGCACCTGGTAGCCGATCCATGTACTCTGAAATGCACGTAGGCCTTCTTCGACTCCAGGGGCCGAATTTCAGCTCCCATGAGACCAAAGGCGGTCGGACACGCGAACGTTACACTTCAAGATCTATATTACAACTATATTTCGATTTCTGTTCGAGTTTTATTCGGAATTTCAACAATCAAACTTGGTTTCGAAAGATGTTTTTGTTCTCCATGGGCCGTCAACATTAAGGAGTTTAGGAAGGAATCTTAACAGGTTTTTGATGGTATTTGACGAAATTTTCCAAACAACACGTGATACGAAAGTACATAAAAAATTTGTGGGAGTTCCAAGATAAGGAGGCCTTAGCGGACTTTTGACAAATTTTGGACGAAGTCTCCCAAATACCACGTGATTCATGAACTTCTGATAAAGTTTTGTTTCTTGTAACCAACCTCCCATGCGAATATTGACAAGATTAAAAAAAAACCCAAGCTTGTCTCAGGGTTAGCACATATGTCACGAACAAATCTCCATTAAGGGGACACTAGCGATCCTTGTAGATGCCACCCGCCATACAAGCGTACCGACTAAGTAAACATTCTATCAGCGAGAATACTCTGAACTGAATTCATGAAGAAGTTTATGAAATTTTTACCAGATTTTAAATTTGAAAGGAACATTTCTTTCTCAGTCGGTAACACAAACTGTTTTTCGAAATTCAAAATTCGGGCAATATACCGCGATAGATGAAAGATTGAAGATTGATTCCTGAAAATTTCAGGAAATGTTTACTCAGTCGGTACGTTTGTATGGCGGGTTGTATCTGCAGGGATCGCTGATGTCCCCTTAAGAATAGTAGAACCAATGTTGTTTCATGTTTGTCCCGGTGTTGCCAATGGATGGTACATTCGCTTTCCCTGTGGAATGGCCATTGCACTTGGTATAAACTTGGCACGAGCGTAAACAACAACACCCACAAAAAAGTTCACAGCAAATTTTACTTTAATTAAGAAAGTTTTACTTGAATCCAAAAAGAGTTTCCTTGTCGGCAGGATAAAACTACGTTTTATTCTTGTCAGGAGGAAACCTTTTTATGAGTGAAGCGCTCGTTAAGAACAATTGAGCCGATGCTATCCACATGAGTGGAACGATGTTTTCAATTACCCCGATAAAGCCATTAACATTCGAAGATTCATTAGACATCCGTTGGATGTGAATTTAGTTAAAATCAACCTAACCTCAATCCGTTTGACCCGTGTTCAGGGATGGCGTAACATAGCCAATCCAAGTGGGTAGTGTCCATGAAATAATTCCTATAATCAATTGGCAAGCAAGAAAAAAGGTGGACAAAACCTGTATATCTGAGAAAAACCATCACAAATGTTTTCACAAGAAGATTTTCAGTTGGGTAGTGTACCTACCGTCCCAGAGAGAAGTGCCGGCCCTGTCCGTGTTCTGTTGGGTTAGTCACCAAATTCCGAGTTCGCAATGGCTGAAGACTTGTGTATAATCATTGGGCCGAGACTGGTCCCATCTTCTCCTCATGATTAACCCCACACCCTGATTTCACACACCGAGATAGATATAGTAATTCTAAATAAGAATAAAACTTGACTCGATGGCAGTAGGCTGCTTTTAAATGTGAACTGATCTTGAAGAACTTTTTACAGAGTTTCAAATTCTCTTTCCCATGCAGGGATTGACAAAACTGAAAAAAAACCCAAGCTTGTCCCAGTCTTGGGAGATTTAATCCATCGTTTTAACATGATTCATGTACGCTATTCTAAGGGAGCGAACCAAGCTGGAATATGGAACAAATTACTCCTTTTATCAATATCTGTGATGAAAGAAGCATTGGTTGATGCTTGGCGAATCATTTGGACTACCCGAGCAGAAAAATTGTATGGCTGGACTCATGTTCAATATGGGTCACTCAATGTCCACCTTATTTTGGTACACATGATCTGGTCCTGGCGAGGCCATGATTTGGCATGCCTAATTAGGGTTAACCAGATCTGACCATGCTAGGTTTGTAATTTGGCATGCCCTATTATAGTTCATTACATTAGGCTCTGATACAACGGTGCGTGACATTCCATATCAGGGCCTGATTTGAGATAAGGTTTTCCAAATCTGGTCCTGATCGAACACCCAATATGAATTTCTACTCGGTTAGGCTTGGGAAAAACCATTAGCCCAAGCTTGTCCTGATCTTGCCAAGTGCCAGGCTTGGTCCATACACATATGGGCGGTTACTAACTTGTCTACAATCCATCATGACGCCATCAAAAGTCAATCAGGAGTCAATTGAAAGTCTGTTAAAAGTTCGTCAAAAATTCGTCAGGAGGCAGTCTTTCGAAGTCTTCCAAGAGTGCAAGAGCCCATGTGGAAATTGAAACCTGGCTCCATACTGGCGCAGTGCTGTTGCCGAAAGCACCAGCGCTGGCAAATATCAACAACCAGTTCAGGGCCAGTTGATTCGACAGTACTGATCCAAAGTTGATTTGAAATTGAATGTAAAATAAATATGGGCGTTGAATGTATAATAAATGTAACTTTCTTGTCCATATTCATCCGGATTCAAAGTTTACCTGTTTTTATTTGTTCTTATGCAGTGTCCAAAGGTTAAAAATCTCATTGCATATGGGAATTTTGAAGAAATTGAATTACTTCGGACCAAACCCATTCGAGAGATTTGTTGTTTGAGATGTGTATGAATCGTTGGTTGAACACTCTCATGATCTAGGCTAATCAGATCGGCGTCATGGGGTTACCAGAGTTGATTCCGTATCGCAACGAATCTGGTCATTCTCAAGACCCAGTATTGTGTGACTGTTTTTTGGGAGAGTTCACATCTTCGAGTCACTCCAAGTTCGACTCGTGAAATGACAAATAAAATGTACACAGAAATCAAACTATAAATGTGATATAGATCTTACTATGGGGTTTACCCTGAAACCATACTCTTTGGATGATCATTCCCACATCCCTTCAATACATTTTAGTTTTACTGAGTTAACTTCGGATACTTGATACTCGTTACAAAATCAAGAAAAAGTTTCCGGCATCGATTCTCGCCTATACTTCAGCTCGAGTCTTCATCGATGATCATTCTCTCCGAGGTCAAGGAGGAGTCACTGAAAATTTATTTTCAGCTGGACGTTTGCGTGATTATCGCCTGATGATATTTCTTTCCAAAAATAAGTCAAAAATCGCTCATGATCCATTTCGAGCTGCATTTTTGATTTGACCTCGAATTCCCAATAATTCACTGAGAACCCAATTCCTCAGGCTTGAAGAAAATTTCTTCGCCCTCATTTTGATGAATCTTCTTTCCGATAGGAAGAATAATTCATTCCAATGGAAAAATGTTTCATTCTCCGAATTCAAGAAGAAATATATTTCTGTTTCAATTTAAAGATTTTTCGTTTCAATCTGATGAACACTTTTTTCATTTAACTGAATTTTCTTCTATTGAAAACAAGGTTCATTGGAATGTAGGGCAAAGAGACTTTTCTCTTAATCTAAGAAATTGGGTTCTCAGTGTTGTTACAACAAAAATCAAGTAAAAGTATTGGGCGTAGGTTTTGCACTGTACTCTTATCCAACTTTTGATCAACAATCCTTCTCCTGAAAGTGAAGCAAGACTCACTCAGGATCGATTTTCAGCTGTATTTTGACAAATCACTAGAAATAGTTTTCAAGCTGTACTTTTGCTTGACTCTGAATTCTTAATAATTAATTTCCAAAAAAAACATGTTTCGAAGTTCTGAAGTTCATTTTCGCTAGAATTGCGATCAATAATCATTGTTACGAAAATATAATTGTTTCTTCGACCCTTCCTTCCCCTGATCCGCAATTATGCCAAACTTTTTCTGACCTGTTCTACTTGGATTCAATTGAAAAATTTGGTTAGATTCAACTTTCGAAATGAAAAAGTGGATTTAACAAATTCGTTGCCCCAGGGTGTTGTTGAATTTCATCAAATCTGATCTAGTTATTCAGTCACTTTAATTTCGACAAATATTCGACTTTGATTCACCCTTTGATATTTGATGTTATTAAACTTCGTTCCTCTGCAACAAATCAGACCCCAGCGAAATGGAGTCGATTTTAGAATATTCATCTCAAAACTATTCTGAAAATTCAACTCTTAATTATTGAGGAGTATTTTTACTACAATTAAACGTTGTGTCTTTCGCGATTCTGAAAACCCAATGTGTACGAATGTTTGTGATCAGTGATGTTTCCTGATTTTTGTACGAATCGATCCCCAGACAGTGCAATAATTTAGAGTGAGTTTAATATGACTATAAAAAATCAGGAATTGTTTGTTATGCTGTCTGAAATGCCATGATTTCAGTGAATAATCATGAACGAACGCGATATGAAAGAGTGGAAATGAAGAAAGATTGATCCCTCGTGATCTCTCGAGGATAAAATCAAGTCATGAAACGTTGTACGTAAAATCTGTGATCGTCAGGCGTTGAAGATGAATTATTATCAGTATGTACACATCCGATTATACCGTGTGTGCGTGTGTATGTGTCTGTGTGGCTGAGTATTCACGCAGGAAGAATAATTCAAGGAGACAAAGAGACAGTTTTCATCCATTCCACTCTGAATCGCAAGAACGGAAGGTGAATAAATCGTAAATAGTAAGATCGTCCCTAATAGATTACTCGACACGCGTGAGATATAGTGATACACAGTGTTGTGAGTGAGTTCAGAAATATTTCTTAGAATTATATCTTATGATACCTAAGATTTCCCTTCCGCATATTTACAATGAGAGTTCGAAAGTGACATGTTGTGGGATAAGAAACATGATGAGGTAAAATTGAAGCCACTCGCAGCATCGCAGCAGCGCAATAAATATTTCTACTGAAGCAAGCAAACTACGATAACGGTGAATGTTGCGAGGGGTGTTGATCGCGCTTGTACGTGATAAGTATGTATATACATACACATTCATGGGTACAAGAAAATGTGTCTTGTGCGCATGAATGTGTAATATGAATAGACATTTCGGATAATCGATTTATGCATGTTTATATAATGATGCGAGAGACATAATAATAAGATTTTGATCGAGTGATTAATGATGATTATTATATGTATATTGATGAATGAACACACACATATATAAATATATATACTTTTATCAATATTCATGTATATATATGTATATATATATATTTATAAATTATTAAATGACCACGTTGATAGAAATAGTTTAAGGACCTGCTTCTGGGCCATTGATTGCATCTGCTGGAACATGATCCTTTCCTCCTCTTTACCTGGAACAACATAAATCAACGACAAGCTTTTGGGATGATAGTTGAAAACAAACATAATCCTCGCTTTTCCATTTCAATGATTATCAGTTTCTTATTTTTTGCAGAAAACATTTCATCCGCAATGTCAGGTATGAGATCAGAACGTTTGACTAAACCATGACACGAATCGCTAACGAACGTATTGTCTACGAGAGAAGAGATACTCTTTCAACTCCAATATGCTTCATTCCTGTGCAGATTTGTCCTTGATTTATTTTTCATGTCTTGCAGGTTTTTTTTTGAATTTCACTTCAAATTACTGTTTGAATTTTACTTCGAATTCATTCTCCGATCTTCTTTGGTGGTGAAATTGCTCTCAGTTTACCTCATAAAAGATGGGGAAGAGTGAAAACAAGTTTCACTTCATTCATAAATGATGCGTAATGTGTGTACATAAAAAAAACCAGGATCCTTATACGCAAAGACTCGAAACTATAAAAATTCAAGTCGGAATAGGACGTGATATCAAAAAGTCAGGGATAGATTAAAAAATCGGGCCCACGATTTTTGAAAAACAAAGGAATCGTAATGTTCTCCACGGAGAAAAAGACATTTGTTGACGCAGATATTCTCGCTAACCCCGCTGGAAATTCGCTGCCACACAGGGTTCTCAACAAAATTATAGCACGCGACGTTGATTGGTCAATTTCATTAGATTAACCAATCATATCTTCAGTTAGAACCTTGCATTAACATTGCAGCGATATTGATGCGACCTTGAAAGTACTTGTCTTTCAATTTACCAATGCAATATTACAAAAGTAACTTGCAAAAATATGGTTGAAATATTACCTGACAAAGTAACATTGCTGCAATTTACTTGTAATGGGATGTTGTAATATTACTGTTGTAATTCTCCGAAGAAAACATGAAGCTTCAGCGAACGTTCAAATTAGATCTTCATAGATCGGGCAAAAGGTTCATGAGAGCTCATTTTTAGATTCACAAACGTGTGACAAAGGTTCTACGAACGTTGAAATGTCCACCTCGAAATATTTTCAGGAAACATAGATGGAACGTTCATTGGATGTTCATCGAAGGTTCAATAAAGCTTCACAAAAATATCTATACTTATATCAATTTTCATTAATTTATGTTTTTTTTACTTTTTAGTCGCGGCAGTAAAAACTGTTGACTTATATCCAGCGAAATTTGTTTACTATTCTATATATAATATCCATATCTGCGGGAGGAGCAGACATTTCTTGCTACCACAGCTAGAGAACGGCTGGCGTGGCTAACAAGATTGCTGTGATAAAATTCTATCCGGGATATTTAGTCATACATCCCATATTGAGATCTTCAAAACATTATCAATACAGTAATAAGATTTCAGTTAACTACAACATATTTCTCTTTTATTTTTCTCACTTACATCAATCGCAACGAGAAATAACTGCATTTGTTTTGTTTTTTTTTATATCGAAACGAGTAGACATTCTTCAAATTGTGCAAAACTTTGTCACGCGTTGTTCTACCGTTGGCAGGCGTCTCGAAATCTGGGCCACTTGTCGTTGGAAAAGCCGGAGGACACGTACAGCCGGTGTTGGATTCACGATTTTACCTCGGTTATAGAATGAGAGGGTTGAGTTGAGTTGGTCTACATGCAGCCTATATGAGCTAGAGCTACCAAGAGGGAAGAGAGCTTAATTCAAAAGTTGTCCTATGCTTTTCGATTCGCTTGGATTATGAGTTCAAGTTATATTGTGCAAGTGACAAACTACATGGTTCTTGTTCTGATAGTTATCGATTGGAGTCTCAACTTCGACCTGCTCTTTGCTTTACTTAAATTGAAAAATACGAAACCAACCCAAACGAAATGTTTATTTCTTCGGAAATTTCATATTCTATAGTTGACCGGGTGTTTGTAGAAAAATTATTCGATCGAATACATTGATCAAGATATTGAAATCAGACCATGAAATGAACATTGTGAGGGTTTTTATACGAATTGTTAACACCCAGAAGAAAAAATTCGTTGTAACACTACGCAGTAGGAATATTACACCTAAAATTGCTATATAACTCCGCGAAAAAAGAATTATTATGTTTCCTGTACAATTAGGTGAACATACTTTCCGTTGCAATTTTCAATATGGTCCGAAAATAGCGAACCAACCGAGTAATTTCGAATGTAATATTCTCTCCGTGTAATTTAAACGTCACAGAAACTCCCATTATTCTGAAATATCAATTCAAATGATGTGTCTGTGCACGTTCATGAAGGACAGATGTTTCTTTATGGTACTTGTGACACAGATATAGCTAAGGCTGTCAGACCAGTCTAGCATTACACCCTACCGATCGATAAAAAGAACAGCCTGCAACACCCTGACAAATGCATCATCTCCAATCGTGATGTAGACAAAGTAATGGAATCCGGTTGAAAGTATATATGACTGAAGAGTGAGCTCTAATAATTGAGACTCGGGAACATACTTCTGATGAAGATTTAACGATAGTTCAATTTTTTTGATAAGGAGAACATTCCCTGATTCACGCCCCGCGCATGAATCACTATGAAAAAAATGAAACGAAATGATGACAAATGCAAATTTCCAGACATTTTTTCATGTTACATTTCTTCCATCCCTTCTCATACTTCAAAACCCGTTTTCTTTCATAACACGCTGTCTTTGATCTTCTATGCAAATTTGAGAATGTGAAGCATTTTTTTTTCACTTCTTCCTACCTCGTATCGCTTGTTTCATACCGTTCTCTGGATTTGAATGCTTCATTTTCTGTGTAAACAAATATCTTCTCGTGAGAAATAAGTAAATATTCGTTATGATCAAATACCTTACACTGCGGTGAAATTTTCCGAACGATAAAGCGCAGTGTAGAGATTATTGAAAAGGAAAAAACAGTTGATGGCGGTTGTTCGGAAATCATCAAGTGGAAACAGGGGGTTATGATCAGACCGCATTGATCTTGTTTTAAATGTCTCTTTCCAACGGATAATTCATTGCTCACTTGTCAATTCGAATGAATCTCGAATCTTAATTAAATACAATTGCAATAATCATTATCTCACCCATCCCCTTGTTTTGTAGCATCTCCAGAAGTTTCTTGATACTCTCATCGCGAGCTTGAAGCGTTTGTTTCTGTGTTTCTATTCTCAGTTCCAATTCCTGAAACCAAATAAAAGCATTCATTGAATGATGGCTTTGAAATATAAAAGGGTGGGGTTCACATCATTCATACGGTGGTGGATAAATTGTCGTAAAAACGCGGGTATTGACTCTTTCATCTGGCTGTATTTAACAACCTTCAACGTCGCATAAATATATATTGCAAACAACAACGTCTCTTCACGCCGATATAACGAATTTAGAACACCCCTTTTGACGACACAAACTTAATTAGTCTGGAATTAGACACCCGCTGGCCTTCTCTTTCGTCCTTTTGACAACGAGTTTGTTCGTGCCGAATTGGAAACTACGAGTAGTAATTGCCTGCCGTATCTTTGCTTCAAAATACTTTGTTCGAATGGTCTATGAAATATAAAAAGTTGAAAGATTATTCTCTGTGACATGCTGTTTCGTACTCGTTTCCGGTTGAGGTTCGTGAAGATTACATGAAATTCAAAACATTTCTCTTCCGAGCGTGAGAGAGTTTATCATGGATTATTGTGGCATATTAAGAGATGAATCGTGTTTTATTTAATCTTTCGCTCTGAGTTCATCCCGACAGCATTTTTATATTCTTTATTCAACTTGATGTGGATTTTTTTTAATCTGTCTCGGCTTTAACGTATCGCGGTTTGAATTAGATTTCATCAGATTACTGTGACCAGGATATTGGCCTTTATATGTTTATAATTTGCAACCTTGAGGCGTTGGGGAATTGATTGAAATCATACGATGAACTTTGCACGCTGAGAGAAGTTCTTATAGTGACTGTAACTAAAACGTCTCAACTAAATATTTTCAATGACAGCTACTAGAAATTTGGATGATTCAACTAAGAAATTATAGTCAATATAATCCAGCTTGTTTTCGCATTCAATTGTCTTTGGACACTTTCCTTCCTTTCAAACGTATAGGACGCGTGAATCAAAGTTGGAAAAATTGCTACTTTAAATTGTGCAATTTAGATTGTCAGGGGTCTAAAGGCTGAATTGATTTTGAATGCGTATTTTTCTCTACAATGGGAGTGGTATCTTCACAAGGCATTCACTCTTATACGTAGAAACGTAGTAACAAGTATTGATATAGGTTATAAATTGGAATCAAACGATATAGTTTCCCTGGTCGAGATTGCGATAAAAGTGGATAAAATGTTCAAGAACAAAACGAAAATGAACCCTAGTGTCATTTTTTTAACCTTTGTCATATGATTTTCGTAGATTGTTATCTAGGTTATTATTTTGTACATATTTACAAGTCATTTTAACCGGAATTTACAAATTATCCTATTATAATGTAGCTTATTATCAATAAGTAGTTGTGAAAAATACAAGTAATTTCGATCCCAACCTTCGGTTACATCGTGACATAAAAATTAGTAAGTGATACTGACAAAAAAAATAGTTGAGACATTATTTTACTAATTTTTTCAGATAATGGCGACTAATACTTTCTTTCAGTGCAGTACACTTCTAATCGGAAGAATTTGTTCTTTGAATAAATCATTAATGAATGAAGAGCGGATAATAAGACATGAAAGCAAGTGCATAATCTGGCGCATGGCCAAAGACGACCAGTTGCTTCTTAGGACGTTGTACGAATGTTTGACCTATGCTTCATGTCTGTGACGAACAATTTGGCGAATAGTATCGTGTTAGTTGCTCCAAACAATTATTCTTCTTCCTTAAATGCCTTCGTCTCAGAGCTTCGTTGAAACCATTCTGTGATAAATAAGTAAACAAGGCGTGAAAATTTATCTATTTCCAGACGCACATTCCGAGTGTGTGTGTGATACTGTGAGGAGGAATGTCTTCTTTGAACTCTTCCATCATGTTTTTTCACGCAGGAAATTGTGTACCCTTGTGTTTGTATTATTCGATTTGTTTGTCGCATGATTATAAAATTGGAAAATTCCTGTATAATTCAATCATTGCAATTTATCATCAAAAAATGGGATAGAAAAAAGTGGTAATTCATATGCAAAGACATTCAAATTCAGTTAAGAATGAAGCAAAAAATTCCCAAATTTTCTCAAGAGGGGGAAATCTAGAACATTAGAAGGTTGAAAAGATGTATACATATTTTCCTGCACGGAGAAGAATGCAGATCGAGAATATAGTAATCTTTAATAGAAAATTGGAGAATATTTCTCAAAATTTAAGAATTTTTGTTGAATTTGTAACAAGGATGAAACGGTTCATATTTCTGTTAAATATCACTTGAAAAAGAATGAAAAATTATCAATTATCAACAAACAACAAGAAGAAGTATGAATTTTGCAAAAGTCGCGCATAAAATTTGACGAAGTGTGTAACAAAATTTGGAAATTTTATTGTTCACTTCGTAAAATTGCATGCGCGACTGGAGGTGATATTTTTTTACATTATTTGTTGAGTATTGAGTATTTTCCATTCTCTCTCAAGTGAAATTCAACAGAAATGTAAACGGTTTCATCTTCACTACAAATTTCAGACAAATTTTCAAATTTTAAGAAATATTCTCCAATTTTCTATCAAAGGTTACTATATTCTCGATCTGCATTTTCCTTCGTGTGTAGGAATTACTTCCAGACAAGGAATCAACATTGAGGAGAAAGATTTGGTTGATACATGCCCAACCGTTATTTTTTTTGCCGTCACCAAAGATGTAATGGGTTCAACCAAAATTTGGTTATGCCAACCAAAAAGATCGTACCAAATTTTGACGACACCTACCAAATTTCTATTTATGCCAACAAAAGATTTTGATTGGGCATATAATAACAAAATGTTTTTCTAGGCACAAAGGAACAGTTTTCCTCAGTGAGAGATAATTAATGTCACATAAAATGAATGCAGTGTATACACTGAAGAAAAAATACAGCACGATTTTTCGGATTATCTGGCTATCACTGCTTGACATAGTCCAGTAGTGAGTGTCAAGCAAAATTTGCTTGACAAATTTGACAGATGGTACTTGATGACTTTGTTAAGGGGGGGTATGGTTATTTCGACGGAAAAAAAACATGTTTTTAAGATTTTTTTCTGCTTATACAGATGTTGTAAGTTCATTGAGTCAATCTCCATATGATAATGTAACATTCCAACAATACTTTACTGAATTTTCATCGCAAAATATTGGAAATTGAGCGAGTGATAAGAAATCTCCGGAGCTGCCTCGAAAAAAAGTTGTTTTGCGGTGTTCACGATAACTCGGAATCTACTGGACCAATCGTTTTGAAATTTTGCACAGTACTTTTTCACATGATTTCCCAGGTAACATCGAGGGCTTTTTTTTTTTTAATATTTGTTGATTTTACAACAACAAATAGGCTGATTGTTTCATGCGAAAATCGGTTTTCTTGCTTCAAAGTGTCGCGAAAAATTTAAAAATGAAGAAAAAAAAAATCCCCTCGTCATTACCTCGGAAAACATCTCCTTTAACGAATGCATTTTGGTTTTTTTGTTTCAGATGATTCTGTCACAAGTTATCGTGAACACCGCAAAACAACTTTTTTTCGAGGCACCTCTGGAGGTTTCTTATCACTCGCTCAATTTCCAATATTCCGCGATGAAAATTTAGTAAAGTATCGTTGGAACGTTACATTATCATATGGAGATTGACTCAATAAACTTACAACATCTGTGTAAGCAGAAAAAAATCTTAAAAACATGTCTTTTTTCCGTCGAAATAACCATACCCCCCCCCCTCCCCTCCCCTTAAGGGAGTGCTCTGGTCGATTTTTTCACCAAAAAATTACTAGATCGTTTCAACCATTCTACGTCAAAAATATTCAATCAATTGCATTAAACTTTGGATCAAATGATCCAGAATCAATCAAACAACCCGGGTCTGGTCTGTTTGTTATTCAACTAACTCGTCATAAATAATTAGAACGAAATTTCGTTATCAGCCAATGAGAAACCTTTATTCAGTTTTTTTGATATTATAACAAATATAATCCATGTACAATTATTTTAAGACCAGAGCCGGCATCTCTGATTTATTCTGGATTCTTTGATCTCAAGGTCGATGTAATTAATTGAATATTAATGACGTGAAATGGTTGAAACGATCTAGTAGTTTTCTAGTGAAAAAATCGACCAGGGGACACCCTTAAGCAGTTGCTATGTACCACACGCGTGCGGATTTTCTATTATCTTTGTTATTGTACCAGTTATACTGCTTATTTGTTGCTTCATGACTAATTACTTTCAAATCGTTCAACAAAATCTTCCAGGTTTCACGCGGTTAATATTTCCCGAATAAATGCACCCGTTACAATAAAAAATATCTTGATGCAAGTATCAATCAGTTGATGGGATGTCAAGCAGAAATTGCCGTACAACTTGGATACAGATCATCGGGCAATTATTACCTGATCATACACTGCGAACCCGATTTCTTAGATTCAAAGAAAATTTATTTGCCCTGATTCTGATAAATCTTGTTTCCAATGGAAAAGATAGTTCATTCCAATGAGAAAATTTTTCATTGAATTGAAATCATATTCTTCGAATTCGAGAAGGAATATACTTCTGTTTCAATTTGGAAATTTTTCGTTTCAATCTTATGAGAAATTTTTCCATTGAAAAAAATATTTATTAGAATGAGGGCAAAGAAAATTTTCTCCCAATCCAAGAAATTGGGTTCTCAGGGTAGGAGTTGATGCTGCTGTTTTTTTTCAGTGTAATTTTATTCAACTATTGGAGAAAATTTGTAGAGTGAAAGGTGGAATTATTTTCAAGACTATGGAAGAAAATTAAGGTAGTAGTCTGGTAACTTGAGTTGAAAAAATCGAATTTTTTCTTCTGATCACAAAGTGATCACAAATGAGGCCTGTGAAGAGGTGGGAGGCTGATTGTACGCACCAGGGATAGGCGATTATGATGTGTTTGTATAATTAAGGGGTTATATACAGTTAAGGGGCGCAAAAAAGCAATTTTTCAAGAATTTTTCCTGAAAAGACAGTTAAATTGATTATTGTAAAAATTTGTACAAATAATGAGATAACTTTGGCCCGTATTTGAATATTTTTTATTTGTAAAAATAATGATTTTGAGAGCTGTTCTTCAGGAGCTCCTCTAAAAAAAAAGTGCTTTGCGGTGACCACGATATCTCGGGACTAACTCTTTTAAAATGAAAAAACCAAATGGAGTTCGTTAAAGTAATGCATAATCTAGTGATTAATCGGAGGAATAAGGAAAATAAAATTTTTTGACAACATGGCGGCTTCTAAAAAAAAAAAAATCGATTCTGCACCAAAATTTTGGCTTTGAATTGTTCATAAAAATAAAAATATTCATCGGTGAGAAGAAACCTTCGATTAATCACTGAAAAATATAGTCAACAAGCTCGTGTTGAAATTTGAGACTGATCGGTCCAGCCGTTTTCGATAAATCTTGGTCACCGAGTTTGAAAACACAGTTTGGAGAGAAACGCATTCAAAGTTTCAAAAGCACTGGACATAGAGTAAAAGAATTTTATAAATATGCGTGTAACTTGGACAATAATCGCCGAATTGACTTGAAATTTTCTGTGTGTATATTTGAATGAAAAAAAAATCAATTTTTTGAAAATTTGAACTGTATATAACCCCTTAATCCATCAAAACTTTACACGGAGAAAAATAGTACAATAAAAATTACAACATTTCCTCGTGAATTAATACTATTAGGTCTCATATCTTGAGAAATACTCTTCAAATATGGAATAAAATGTTACAACTGCAATAATTTTTACTACATTCGGTAAGAAAGCCTTTGAGACCGTCAGGCAATTGTGACAACATTTGACAAAATAGTACTATTTTACTATATTATTTTTCTCCGTGTAAATGTGATTTTCTCGAAACAACGCTTTCACGGTCGGCCAACTACATAAAAAATTTTCTATCCAACCGAATGAGCTGAAATTTGGATATGCTATTTTACTTTCTAAGACCTCTCGCAGGGGCTAGGATCTGTTTTTTCATCCCTAATTTTCCATTTTACAGCCCTATTTTTTCTATCTTTGTTATTCTTCAACGAAATTGTTCAATCCTTGTTGAATTTTCCATTTCAGATGTCCTGGAGCGGCACAATCTTGTGGGCCAAACACTAACCTCCTTTTAAAGGCTCATTTTGATGCTAAATATCATTCACAATAAGTTATTACGAAAGAACAAACAACATTTTTTTGTATGCCATTTAGTATATTCACTATAAGTGATAATATGTCAAAATATCAAATCCATTGAATTTTATTTTCCCCAAGAAAAACATCTCCGAAAGAAGTATAAAAAAACGTGCAATTTACCAGACTACTACCTCAATGCTGAACACGTTAGTGCTGAAAAGATATAAAACGTGAGGTTTGATGAAACTGCATCATGTTCCAGAAATTCAAAAATATTGTAAATTAATATTCAGTTGTTGCCTTCTCTTGGAAATAATGACGAATGAGTCTTCCTGCTTGGCTTATAAAAAGAAAACCACATCACATCTTTTAACACAATCCAAACTGGCTTAATGGAAAACAATCTACACATCTCTCATACAAAGATTGGCAGCTCCAATTACTTTTTGTACTTGAAGTACTTTTCCTTGTCGAGTACTTCCAAATTTGACGTTAATAATTTCTATTTTATGGAAATAGAAGAGGACTAAACAGGAGAAAGTATTGAAAGTACAAAAAATAATCAAGTTACGCTGTTAGACAAGGTCTTCAATTTAATACGAAATTCTTTATGAAATATCATATTTTCATATGAAATTTAATACTGATTCTTAAATTTAATATGTAATGAAATTTCACGAATTTCATAAATATATTATTAAAATTAAGAGGGAAATTCTCAACATCAAGAATAAAATTCTCAGCACAAAGAATTATATCATTAAATTCAATATTTTATTATGAATTTTATTATGAATATGTTCTAGCCTCCATGAAAATTGCAAACCCTACTGTCTCAATATTGTCAAAATTTATTCCACAATTATCACCAAAAGAATCCTGGATTAAAATTATTCCAACGATATTTTTCGAGAAACAAAGGAGATATTTTGAAACAGAGAAAATGATGAAAAATAGACGAACTGCTCTTTTTACCCTTATACTTCCAAAGCGATTGATGCAATCGATACCAAACTGTGACATTATCATTTCTTCCACTAAAAATAAACATTCGAAAATAAAAATGATCTCAATCCATGCATTCTTACGGAAAATATTCTGAAACAAAGATGAAACATTGAATGTTGACAGAATCCATTCTTCTCTTATATTTCCCAAACAACTGATGCGATCAATACCAAAATAGGACGCTCTCGTATCATAGTGAAGACTTTGAAGATTTTGAAGAGAGAATCAGGCAAATTCACGTGTCCTGATTGCAGTTACAGCCATGCTTGGAATCCCAACAAATTATCTACGCTGAACAAAAATATATTTGAAAACACATGGACACTGGACATGGAAATTGATTATGTGAATTCTCTAAATCTGGTTTGATTACCATAAATTATAATGAGATAAATTGTTATTAAAATTCCATCTTTATTGATAATCTTTCGCGTGGGGAAAAGTCAATATAATGATCGAATATGACAACAATACTAGGATTTATTATGAATTCCAGGATGTACTGATATCGATTAATTTCCGAGCAGAAATTTTCATTTTGAGTTCGCGAAACAGGACTGATGCAGATATGTTGCGTTTTTTTACGGTACTGTTGCGGACGTGAGGTGCCCGCACTACGTCTGCATTATTACCGCACAGGAACGCAACACGTCTGCACCAGTTTGGTGAACCAAAATTAATATTTTTACCAGGGTTTCCAATACTTGAATTAACCGACTTTGGAATATATTTGGGTCATCCTCTGGTTTTGCTAGCCTATATAGTATATATTCGCGCTTTGGAGTGATGTGGATTTGAATAAGAGACACTTAGAAATGTTCAAATCCATCAAAAATTAGGTCTCGAATTCAATTGTGACAATTAAGAAAAGGTATCACATTGTTAAATATGGCTTGGAAATTTGGATAATATATTCCGAACCACCCTTCATATGAGAAACATGGATGTAAAACGTTGAATATTTTTAAATTTACCTTCCACCTCAAACGAGTAGATTTTCCTGGGATTTTCCATGTACCGCGGAACAATTAGATTATCGTAGAAGAATTACCTTCATTAAAGGTCGGGTTTGTTTTTTCCTATCCACTTCTCAGATTTAAATGCCCAAGACTCGCATTTTTTCCCCTCATAAAATACATGCACGTCCGATAGTGTTATTTTGCTAATTAATTTTCGTTTCATTCTTCACCCTAACGAAACATGATTTTCTAATGAATCAAAACCCCTCCTCTCATTACGGAATGAAAACACAATTTCCTGTCCGCTTTCTCCTCAGTGCTTCAATTATAAGATCCCTCGAGAGGGAAGAAGGTGAAAGAGAAGTCTGCATCCAGTGAGTTTCAAATGTGTGCGATTTTCCATAAACGGGTGGAAACATTATGAAAGACGGCGACGAAAATTAAAGAGCCCTGCGGTGTCAGAGGCTTTTTAGATTCTTCTTTTACAGAAAGAAACGGCTCGAAAAAGAGTGGTTTTTTCAAGCTCTCTTAATTCCCGACACGTCTCGGTCATATGATTTATAATTGCAGTCCTATAACGTAGGCTTATTTCAGAGAAATGAATTTCACGCGACTATGAAAAGTTTTCAATCTCCGTTGTCGAATAATATCTATATATGTATTTTGCGTTGGTTTGAATTGATTATTTCAATTGCACTTACTTTTATGGTGTCACGGAGTATGGCAATTTCTCGCGTGAGGTGCTCGTTCTCGTTGTATAAAACTTCCATTTGTTGTTGCATCTCGACGCTAGGACCCCGCATCCTCATCCTTAACTCTTCCTCGAGCTGTCGCACTATCATACTTTGTTTCTGCAAAATTCAAAGAATAAATCCAATGAAAATCTGATAAATTCTTCAGTTGAAACATGTTTCATAGTTTCTTTATTCCCAGACGGTATTCTGGAATTCAACTTCACGAAAAAAGCACTCCCTAGTAAAAATTTTGGACGGGAAAATACGAGGGCCTGATGACACCTGCTTGATTTCTCATCAGGTCTCGTTACGGTTTTTCCTTCTTTGCTCCATTTTATGAAAATCTTATCCTCACCCTATTGTACCCCCGCGTTACATCCCTTTTTGAATCCTATTAGGGAAATCAGGTAAGGCCCTCATAAGATTTTCCTCATTTACGGTTTTCGGTTTCGATGTTTCCATTTATTTATGGATCCTTCTTCTTCGCTCTCCTCCAAACATTGCAACCGATTCCAATGGAAATGTATGGGAAAATTCAAATAATTGATTTCCCAATCAGTGATTGGAATTTTCCGGTTAATGTACACGGGAAAATTCCGATTAGTCTTCACAGTGAACCTTACCCTGACAAGATCGTCAATAACAAGCCCAAAGCAATTGTATGGCAAGTCTGACAAGCTTCTGACAAGTTCCCATGTTATCTGGGTAATAAATTTGTTCTAACACGAAGACAATAATATAAAGGATACATGTTTTTGTATGACAAAAAGTGACGATCAGTGTGAAACCGTTTACCATACTTCTCAGAAAGATCACGATGCACACTGATGAAGAATGACATGAGAAGAGTATCTGTTGACATATTGAAACATATATCCTCCAGTCATAATACTGTATGTAATTCTCTATCACATCGATTTTCTCCGTGAAGATAAAATTCATTGACTCATTATATCAAGTTCTACCCGGTACTGTGAATAACAGCACATTGCCAAAATTGATCTGTAACAAGTGTTCGATAATAAAACATCACGATATAAACTAATTGTGTTGAAATAAATCATTTATATTTCATACTCGTACATTAATGTCTCATTTTCAAACATTCGTTACAGGTCATTTTTTTGTAGTGAAATTTATGTAAAGTATAACAATAAATTCCCTCAATGTTTGGGTCTCAAGGTTGGGGTCGAGGAATTTTTCAATCGAGTCATATTTTCGTATGAAATATTACAGTGTAAAGTGTATACGGTACAATCTTTAATCGAATAGCTGTGCACGTAACACGAATACTTGAGATACACCTGCAGGCAATGAACCCAAGGGATCAATAAAATGTTGACGCAAGAGAGGGAAATTCGTGCTTGATAGTGCAATGATCAAACCGTTTAGATCGAGTAGAAGTGAGCTGATGAACAAATTGACACGATGAACAGTGAAAATTCGGATTTTCAATTCCAAATTTTCATATTGAAAGGTGAAAAACGATGAGAAGAAAGTATAACAATACATCCACGAAATCGAGGCATTGATACACGGTTCTCTATTTATCATTCTGTCTTTTCTTTTCTCATTGTGAAGAAGATTTCACAAAACTCATACACCGATAGATGTGCCGGAAGCCTGTTCCATTCTCAAGCTGTTGGCTGGATGAAAGCTTTTGTAAAAAAAATGTCTCGGAGCTGTGACCCAGCTCGTTAGTCATCGTTAATGATGACCGAGAGTATAGAGGACACCCTAAACATATGTGTATATATATATACATGTGTAAATAAACATACAGTACAGCAAAATTACACGTTGCAAACTCAAGGATATGTGTGAAAGAGACTCGCGGAAAGCGAGATATGAGAAATAAGAAAAATCAGTTCCAGTCAACGGTTTACAGGGACAAGAAAATATGTCGAATTGAATGATAATTTTCTGGTAAAATGTTTATAAATGTGCTCTCGGAAGGTGGAGAAGAAAAGCGCGATATATACATTCTCAACTTCTACGTCTCAAGCACAAGAGATATTGTTCGTGAATGTCTGATTTCTGAAAAGATAACTCATAATCTCAAGCTTCCTTTTATACTTCGTCCGGAAAGGACGAAGCTTTGTGAACCATTTTGCATACAATATGGTATTTTCTATTCTCACAGCAGAGAATGTCGCGTTATCGTTTTTGTCTCTACACAGAATAGTATTGTAATAATATCACGTGGTTTTCAACTGATACTTGAAAGCGTCTTCCGTTGAAATATATTAGAGTGTAGAACTACTGAACATCGGTGTTAAGAACTTTGTTATGAGATTGAAAGAAAACACAAGTAGGTGACAGGTTGAACGTTAGAACTCAGTCATCTATGATCGTTGGTTGGATTTTACATGTGAAGAAATAAAGGAGGTCAAGGAACATGGGAAAGGTGTAAGGTTGGTACGTGTTTCTATGATATCAAGTCTAGAGATGCGTGAGAAACCGAGTAAGAGATGAGGGATAAAAAGGAAGAGAAATGGAATAGACCAGAGGAGACCTCGCTGTTCGCACGATATTGGCGTGGCATCGTATAACATGGATGCGATATAGAATCTATAACAAGTCGCATAACTGGGTCAACTGAGGAATACCATATATTATCCATCGATTCCAAATGTTCATGATACCATGCAAGAATAATCTCTCACCATACTGCTTTGAAATTTTGTTACCCAATCGACTATTGCTAGTCCCCGATTCATGAAGTTTTCATCCATCTTTCGAAATCTCGATGTAATACAGGTGATATTTCATAAAATATACCTGCTGGGAAGCAGTTGTCAGTCAGTCATACGTGTCTGGCTACATTGAGAGGAATTTATACTGAAATTTACTATAGAATTAAAGCAATGGGGAAACATAATGACTCATACTGTAAAAGATTGTAAGTTTAATCAGGTTCCTATTGATATGCCATAGTAAATTTCATTAGAAATCAGTATGTTCCTCCATTTTTATTATTCAACTATAAATCTATCTCAGTTTATGAAGAGTGCTGAGACTATCATCATAATCAGATTATGTCTGCCTAATTCAGTACCCTGATGAAAATGGAAACTGAAATGAAGCGCTATGGTGGAGCGTAACAGAAACGTTAATGAAAAGTGAACAAAAGAGTGAATAGGACGGTTTCGAAGAGTAACCGAAGCGAAGTTTGGAACCAAAAAAGCGTCTAAAAATCAACGCTCCATGAAGAGTATGAACAATATAAGAGGATACAAATTTTAACCACTTGGCGAGATTCGAACCCATGATTTTCATCATTGTAATCCAGCGTCTCACCTATTCAGCCATGGAATGCTATGATTCCTGACAGTTCAAAACCGATACTCATAGTCTGTATGGGATGATTCGCATTACCTTTCATGGAACGTAACAGTACTCTTCCCAAAACGGCATTACAACGAGCAATACAACGAGCAATTATTATACACTTCGGCAAGAGAAGATTGGAACCTTTTCAAGTTTCTTCTCAGCTTCGAATGCGCTTACTACGAGCGTATATTTTCACCAGGGATGTTGAATTGGTGTTTGTAAATCATTGAATTGAATCAATTTCTGCAGAATTTTTATTTGAAACAGATCTTAAATCAAATATATTGAAGTAAAACAATCTTGAGTGTATTAAATTACATGTATCAACTTATGAAATGGTAAATTTTGTAGAAAATAGTTCAACTGTAAACCGCATTCTAATATCTTCGCTTTATTCTCTACAGTACGTGTATTTTCATGGTGTTTCATGTTTCCCAGTGAAATTTACTTGATTATGTGAAGAACAATGTGGTTTTACTATTATTTGATGAATCAGTCATGTGTGAAACTTTGAAAATGAATGATTAGTAGGTTAGTGTAGGTGATCGATGAAATGGGGAATTTTCATGAATTGAATAAATATTTTCACAGTGTAGGTTTTGAGAATGTTTTGAAAATGTAGTTGTTGCAATCATAGATCGTGAAACAACGGACACGTTTTCAAAACATTTTGAGAACTTACGGTGCTGTCTGGGTAGAGATAAAATGCTTGCCCTAACAGAAATGACTCTACCCACCTCATAGTTCATTTCAAGGCCCTGTCTAGTGACTAGCTTCGCTGCTAGTGCCTTGAAAGGTGCTAGACAACCGCTATAATCATTTTTACTGGGGTGGTTTTCATATAACATCTCGAGAACGTTCTGAAAATGTACCATAGCATGCGTAAACAATGTGCCCAAAACGTGTTCCCCAATACATTGAACGAATGTTCCTAAGACATTTGGGAAACGTGCTTCTGGGAAACCAACATCTGTGGAACTTCGGACACGTTTTTAAAACGTTTTGAGAACTTTCGGTGCTGTTTGGGTAGGAGGGCTGGAATCATCCCCCAGACACAAATTTTCTTCTTCAAACTTCGTATTTTATATTATAAGTACATGAATCAATGTTTTTCATGAGCAAAGGAATTTGTTTTCAACTCTCCTTGACCATACCTTCAAGGGGAGAAACAGTTAATTCGATTATGTTCAATAGTTCCCGAGAGAAAAAATCTTGAAGATATGCTTTTTTTCCGAGGTGTACGTCGGAATGTCCCCTCAAAGGGAGACTTACAGCAGTAATAGAAGGTGCGAGAGGCTCATCAATCGAACAATACGGCTTCGGAACAAGTGGTTTCATGATAGGACGCGAGTGTGGGAGTCAAGGAAACAGTTAAAAACGCGGAAAACTATGATGATCCTTCGGAATGAGTGATTCTATAGAGTGTCACCGATCCCTGCTAAAAATTCCCAATAAAGAACGATTCAAAATGATAAGATTTCTCTATTGTTTTGAATGAGGTTTTTGAATACGGAATTTGCAATGTTATATCGTTCTTAAACGATAGAACTCTACACTGTAAAAAATTGCTTCCTAAATTTTATAGAAATGTATGTGAAGCAATTAACATATACATTTTGTATTGAATTTTCAAAACTTCTTTGGCTTTTCATATGAAATTTTATGATATCTCATACAGAATTATGATTGTTCATGCATTTTTATATGAATTTTCACACATTTTGCATTGAATTTAATGAATTCATGATTGAACTTGATTTCAATTACAAGTTTCAGAATTTTCATATACATCTGATATCGGAAATTTTAGAATATTTTTTACAGTGTATCGTTCCACATCGTATTGTATGAAATTCAACAGGATGTATGTGGTTTTATAGTGGAATTCGTATAGAAAAAGTACCACTTATTCGAAAACAAATTGTCATGTGGTCCAAAATCAGTGATCTATAGATTACTATGAGGAACGATAGAGTTCTATGGTTTGAGAACGATATAACATTGTGAATTCCGTATTCAAAAACCTCATTCAAAACTATAGAAAAATCTTATCGTTTTGAATCGTTTTTTACACTGTAACAAGAAAGCTTTGAATTCAGCTCATTTCATGACTGAATCTATGATGCAAACAAATTAAGCTGAGAAAACAATCGCCGACACAATGGAAAAAGCATTGTCTGAAATTAAGATGCAAACAGATTAAGACTTCCTTTGTACAGTGTATTGGGAACTTTTAGCAGGGATAACACTAGCCGTGAAAAACGCTTCCAATTCAGCTAGATGGAGCGACATACTAAGAAAATTAGAGCACACGTTCTTCGCGCGAAATATCTCAGAATTCTGCACAGCTACATGCACACTGTAAAAAAAACTTCGGAAAACTTCCAGTACCGTAGCATACTGGAAGCAATTATTAACCCGTACATTTTTACTGAAAAATGAAATTCAAATCATGAAAATTCCAGTAAACGTATCAGAGAATTCTTGTATTCATTCTGGAAAATTGGAGTGAAAAAACATGAAACCTGATATAAAATACGGAAAAATTCCGATACAATAGGGATTTTCTTGTGCTTGAACTGAAAAATTTGTCAAGAACAGAAATTTTCCAGTTCCTGGGTACCGGAAAATTCAAGTTTTTTTTCAACAGTGCATGATCGCACTCCGATGTCTGATAACCCAAAAGAATCTGTAGACATTACAAATCACTGGGGGAGCGATCCAAAGACCGATTTGAGCCTCAAATTTTTGTGACGCATCATAAGACGGATCACTAAGATTAGCGACACCTGAAGAAACGTGTCCACTTTGGTATGCACATAACGCGTTTATATTGAGGAAATTCGAACATCTCACCCAAGTAACACAAGAACATTCCCAACATTCTGCGTTGATTCTGAGTTCATGCATAGAATGTGCAGGTGAGACTGTTTTGGATAAATTCGAAAAATATATTCTAAGAATATGCATAGAATATACTTATCCGCAACAGTCCCATTCGAAGATTCTATGAATGTTCATAAAATATACTCAGAACTTCAAAGAACCTTCTTAGCATTTCTAACCTGTTGTGCTACTTGGGCAGTTATGAATGTTGGTAATACAGAGATTCGAAATTTTGTCACAGGTCAGAGAAAAGGAGAAATAATGTAGGCAATAACTTCAAAAGAATTTGGATAATGCGCAATTAGACTTTGTCACAACATTATATTCCTCTTCATAATCCTCGTGTTATCATACGATAATGCGGATGAAATGTTTTGGCAAGGAATTCTTAGCAGTGTGAATATAATTTGAACATACGTATTCATTTGTATTTCCATGAGGGAAATACTCTCGGAAGCATGCACGCGAGCGACACCGTGTAAAGAGAAGGGTTATATACAAGATAAACTTTACGCGATCGTTAATAGGATCTCGTCTTAAGAAGGGCTTCGTTTAAACTTTTAACATTTTCTGTTCTTCCATCTTCCCCTAACGTTTTCAAATGACATTCCGGTGCGTATATACGTGCACGCACAGATACATACATTCTCTTGTTTCATACAAATGAATGTATAATGAAAATAGGAACAGCGATAAATTGGACAATAGAACTTATTTGATTATTGTATGATATGTTTAATGTTGCTTCAGGGAAATATCTTTGATTACTTTAGAAATTAAAATGCAGAACTAACGATCTATCCTTTTACTTTCCTCCTGCAGTGTAGAAGAAATTTTCGAAAACAGTTTGGAAGTTGTTGACTGAATATTTTTCAGTGAATTCAAAGAAAAAATTTTGTCGACATCTCAAACAATTGTTGTAAGTTGACAAAGATGTTTTGGGAAGTTACGAAAATTATTTGGAAATTCAGAGAAAATAATCTGAGACTTCACAAATCCATAAGTTTCTCACCACACAGAAAAAAATGATTAGCTATTATTTGGACAGCCAAAAGTTAGCTACGAGAGCTATTCTCTTTAGTTGTCACAGCTACTCACTTAGCGGTAGCAGCAAGAAATGTAGCTACCGCAGCAAAAATTTCACAGCTAATTTATTTGGCTATCCAAATATCAACCGCGAAACCTGTACAGTTACAGCTACGATTCCCTACTGTGTTAGCCAAGAAATAGCTACAGTTGCAATTATTTTAGCTAGAGTGGTGAAAAAATGGTGCTAAAAAAGTGAGCAGCTGCTACAGCTATTTCCTGTTTTTTCGTGCATACTTTCCTTCATGGATATTCACAAATGCATTCCAAAGTCAAGTGTTTTATTTCAATACCCCCAGTAAAAATGATTCATATATGCTCCATATATAAACCGTATTTGATTCATATATGGACTTTGTAAAAATCATATATGATAACATCGCCAGCAGAAATTAGCACCGAATCAACGTTGTTTCGAGCTTAGATGCCTCGGAACGACGTTGATCCAGTGTTGATTTCTACTAGGGATATAAATCATATATCACCCCTATTGAATTCATATATGGGCCATATATGACCTCATAAAACTCATATATCACCATATAAAATTCATGTAGGACCATTCGATTCATATAAGGACCAAAAATGATCCATATATAGCTTAAACAATGCCAAATATGGGATATATATGGCCATATATGACCCATATATGGATTTTATATGGGTCATATGAATCTGTGGAATCCTATATATGGCCTGTTTGGTCATATATGCCGCATACATGATTCATTTTTACTAGGGACACTGTTAGAAAAATCTGTCTTAAACTTAACAATAATATTATGAAGTTTTTTACATAAACATTCTATTAAATTTCATACGAAATTTTTTATGAAATTTCATATTTCCATATTGAATTCAAGAACGATTATTAAATTTAATATGAAAACATGAAATTTAATATGAAAACATGACATTTAATATGAAAATATGAAATTTTATACAAAATTTCGTATGAAATTTAATCAAATGTTTATGTAAAAAACTTCATAATAGTATTGTTAAGTTTAATACAAATTTTTCTAACAGTTTACACTCAGAGTGTTGAAATCCTGTTGTCATTTCTAAAACACTCAGAACTGTAAAAAATATGTCAATAACTCAGATAAGGTGCTTTATAATGAAACAATTCAGGGCATAATTCGAAGGATCAGTTATAAGCAAAGAGTTAGTTCTACAAGAAAACGGTTAGTTCTAGAACGTCCAAACGTTTAGTATAATGGCAAGTTCACAATATGATTTATGTATCAATTCTATTGAATTATATATGAATTAAATATGATTTTGAAAACTTTTCCACTTGGGCTTTTTCTTGGTTCTAAAAATTCAGTATCCAATGTTTTAATTAGTTCTAGATTTCACTTAGATGATGCTCTAAAACATTTTATCCGTTTTTGGTGTTATTGAAACGTTGTTGAGCGTTCAAAAAATGACTACACGATTTGAACACTCAGTGCATCAAAATAGAACACTTGAATCCAGAGTGTGTTTTCTACAGTGAACGTTTTTATCTTGAAGAAGAATGGCATGCTTGTTTATTCAAGAGATTTCCTGAGATACTCCTTTTTGTTCAATGTTCCCGCGACATTATCGTCAATAATTAAAAATAATCGATTATTTTAATTCCTACGTGTTTCAATGAAACATTAAACACATGGATTTTCGACTTCTTACATAATGAAACGAAATAATGGATCATTTTAGTCTTGTATAGGTAATAAACCAAGATATGCTTCCATTATTGTTTTATATCGTCACGATACATCAAAACGATAATGGAGGTGTATCTTGGTTTATTTCGTGTACAAGATGATCCATTATGCCGTTTCATTATGTAGGAAGTCGAAAATCCATGCGTTTAATGTTTCATTGAAACACGCAGGAATTAACATCATCCATTATTTTGGAGTATCGACGATAATATCGCGGCAACACTATTTTTGTAAACCTGCACTGAGAGAAGAGCAATTTGGAGGTTCGGTTAATAGTATTATATTTGGTGTTTTCGAAGTTTGAATCGATTATAGAAACAAAACGAAAATTAAAACTCATTAAATTTGATAAATCATCGTGACATATCTTTTCGAATCAACTCTGTGCCACTGGAAACATCGTTCAAATAATGTACTGCAAGATTTTTTGGCTTTAATAACACAGGGCAACAAAATTTGGCAAGTTTTAGTAACAGAAACTGGTACATACTTTTCCGAAGGGTTTGGTGCGCTGAATCCGAATCTGGCTGCAGAAATGCTCCATCACGTCAGGTTTCGGAGATATTTCAATTCAAAAGTGTCAAGAAAACCGTTTTTCGGCGTATTTGCAGTTACGGTAAGTCAAGAGGTAATTTTTTCCTACAAAACTAGTGAGTGCGTCTGAAAGTATGATTCATTCTCTTCCAAATGCCGTTGAGTTTGCTCGAATACCTTTTTTTTCCATTGAGATACAACAATTTGAAAATTGTGTTGTACCAGATTCGCTGAATACATGAACACAAATTTCAAATTGTCGTATCTCAATGAAAAAGGAAGATATTTCAACAAACTCAACGGCATTTGGAAGAGAATGACTCATCCTTTCAGGTGCATCCACTAGTTTTGTGGAAAAACATCACCTCTTGATGTTATCTCACTTCAAGCATGTCAAAAAACAGTGTTTTTCAAAGTTTTAGGTTGGAATTCAGGTTAAAATATCACAGAAACCTCAGGTGTCACAAAATTAGTAGGTGTACTCTAAATTATAAGTCATAATCTTCCAAATGCCGTTGAGTTTGTTCGAATATCTTTTTTTTTCATTGAGGTACGATCATTTGAAATTTGTGTGCCCATGTATTCAGTAAGTAGGTGAACACTCAAATTTCAAATTGTCGTATCTTAATGAAAAAAACAGATATTCGAGCAAACTCAACGGCGTTCGACAGAGGATGACTTATACTTTGAAGTACATCTGCTAGTTTTATGAGGAAAAATCACCTTTTGATTCTATATCACTTCAAATATGTCGAAAAACAGTGTTTTCAGATTCGCAGGTTCAAAATTGACGTTAAAATACCTTGGAACTCCTGAATATCAAAGAAATAATAGATACACATCAGATAAATCCTAAACGTTGAGCAATTGAGTGATACACAGCGAATTTGGTCATGAATATTGTATTATATAACAACGATTGTCGAACATTGAGTAATGTAAAGCGAAATTCCAGTAATCCTTCTTGAAATTTCATGAAACATCGCTGGAAGTTCAGTAGTATTTAGATTTATCGAACGAGTACATCACTATTTACCGAACTTCTAAATCGCTCTGCTCTCAGTGTGAAGCAAATGAAAATTGTTGCATTTATACAAGATGTACCGGTATGAAGCGAGTATTGAGATACAAATGTGTCGATAAGGAACATTTGTTGTGAACGAGCCTTGATTTTTGTTCTGTTTGGTTGGTATGACATCTGTCAAACATATTTAATTAACCTCAAGTCATTAAACAAACAACCTCATATTTTTCCATCGTGTTAAAAATGTCGAATTTTGTACCAGGAAGTGATCCCAGCAAATACGAATGCAGGCCATTCAAAGGACCATTGACGGCCCTTCGCCGGCATCGCAGGACCATTAGCGGCCCATTGAAACGCCAGTAATCATTGTTTGTAGGGATGATTTGCGGAAAGCATTAATTTTTTGTTTCCATTTGAAGAAAAGTGCTGTAGAGTCGCATCGAATGCTTGTCGAGGCATATGGTGATCATGCTCTATCAGAAGCAACATGCAAAAGATGGTTTCAAGAGATGATAATTTTGATGTGAGAAATGAAGAACGTGGAAGACCACCAAAAAAGTTTGAAGACGCCGAACTGCAAGCAATATTGGATGAAGATGATACTTTGAGTCAAAAGCAAATGGCAGCACTGTTAAATGTTGCACAACAAACAATTGCTGACCGTTTGAAAGCTATGGGAAAGATCCACAAGTGTGGAAAATGGGTGCAATATAAATTGAATGGAAGACAGATGGAAAACCGAAAAAACCCTTGTGATATTTTGCTTCAAAGACACGAAAGAAAATCAGTTTTGCATCGAATTGTTACTGGCGATGAAAGATGGATTTATTTTAAGAATCCTAAACGGAGAAAATCATGGGTTAATCCGGGACAACCATCAACATCGACTGCAAAACCAGACCGATTCGGCAAAAAGGCAATGCTCTGTGTTTGATGGGACCAAAAAGGTGTGGTGTATCATGAGTTTCCAAAACCTGGTGAAACTGTTGATACTAATCGCTACATACAACAAATGATCAATTTGAAACATTCATCGATCGAACAACGACCAGAATGGGCCAGGAGACACCCTAGTAGAAATCACTCTAGTAATTCTCTAGGCGATTACAAGGCCTTACGAGGTCCCTCATAAGGACCTGATGAGGCCTCACAAGGCCTAGAGAATTGCTAGAGTGATTTCTGCTAGGGAATGCACCTGCACCTGCTACCCCACCCGCCGTATTCACCAGACTTGGCCTCTTTCGACTACGATTTGTTTTCATCGATGGGACACGCATTGGCTAAGCAGCCCTTCGATTTCTACGAAGAAGTCGAAAGTTGGGTGTCTGATTATTATGCTTCAAAAGACGAACATTTGACAAAGGTGGTCAAAATGTGTAGAAAGCGATGTACGATACTTCAAATAAATTTCTCTTACTTTCCCATTCGCAATTAGTGTTTCATGTTCACAAAAAACACTCATTTCATATCGGTACACCTAGTACATAGATCACAGATCAATTTTAATGATTCGTTTTAGAAGACAAAAAAGTCCTCCAGACTTTTCATACAGTCCACAGATGTTTCAGAGACCATTCAGAGCTATTGGAATATCAACGTGGTTAACATTATATCTTGAACATCCTCAAACGCCGCATTTGGCAGTCATTGCAGGAACACCGTTAACAAAACACCGCCGCGAAATTGACCATACTTTTTTGTACGTGTATAACTGTTGTTTAGGACATATCCGGTAATTAATATTCCCACTTTATGTGTCTCTTCTCGAGATTGAATTTCGTGCGAGTCATTTGCGAGCGGGGTTGGAAAGAGAGGTAGAATGATGGAGAGGAAGGGGGATCGGAAGGTTAATCGGTTCAAAACCACTACAGCGGCCTGCCCTGCAGCGGATATTGCACCACTCATACTACCTAGTGTGAAATGTATTGCAATGAAAATATATGTGCATATGGATGTTATGAGCACATGCATATTCGCTGGTATACGCACAGATGAAGATAAATTGAATAAGTATGTCAAATTTAGCTCTCAACTTTCATACAATAAATTCAAATCTCTTCTTACGCACTAATCAAGAAACAATCAACACCGAATTGATGGCACTTATATATACCATAGGATTGTGTAGAGTTCATACTCAATTCGGGGCTGATTGCTAAAATAAATCGCGAATTTGAGTGAACCCAACATGCGGGGAAATCCGTCACAGTATAAGTTTTTGAGAGAATTTGACCAAATAAGCATTTATTCTTATCCGCTGTATCAAAACTAACCACGAGGCTGGTTCTATTATTTCTTCTTGTTTCAATGTGCCTGAGTCTCGATTCTAGACTGCTGTAGAACATATATGTTATTCTAATTACATTGTGTAGTCATTCGCTCGTTAACCACCAGAATTGTTTCAATATATTGTGCTTCCGTACCACGAATATTTTTGAAAGAAATTATCCATGGTTTTCAATACCTATAATAGCAGTCCATGAAATTCTCACACAGGGTTCTGATATCGTGTGTATAATGGTTCACTGAAAACACAGTTTGTTTTAGGGGAATGAAATTATGGTTGGAATGAACGTAATTGAAGGCGAAGAAACTTTTTGGTGGGCTGAAATATAGAATTCGGTTGGAACAAATGAAGTTTGTTTGTCTGTGAGAAACTGTGAATGATTGTGAACCAAATTTTGTTCATCTCAAACTAATTTTATTTCCGCCAAACAAAAAGTTTCTTTGCGTTCATTTCAACTAAAATTTTGTTCGGCTGGAACAAACTTTTTCTCAGTGTCAAGAAAAATTCTTCCTGTCAGGGCGCTCAGTAAAGAAGCGATTGAAATTCACAACAAGGATTACAAGAATTTCTGGTTGTTTCACACTGATAAAACTTTTTGCAAGAATACTTTGAGAAATGTATTTTATAGGGTCATGGATACACCCAGGGTCGAATTAAGGACGTCTTATAATAAGGATGTCTTATTTTAATAGGTTTCTGTACTTCAAACGTTCAAAAAGTGAGTGATCATTTAGTTCAATCCCACTATTCCAGTCTCTCAAGATCCATCCTTCTTCCGTACTGGGGCACGCCAGTTATAGCCCAGACAAGAATTCCCGGGTGGGTTGGATTCCCAAATTCGCATGTTCCCGGCCGGGACCCGCCAGGTCCTGTCTGGAACTCCTCTGGTTCCCGCTCGGGGCCGGTCAGGTTCCCCTCGGGACCAGCCAGGTGATGACTCGAGCGGGAACCTGACCCGGCTGCCGGGTCCCGGGCGGGAACCTGAGTCCACATGCGAATTTGGGAATCCCGCCCACCCGGGAATTTTTGTCTGGGACAGCGGAAAATTTTGTGTCACAGAAGGTCCATTCAGAGTTTGTGTTGAAAACAACATATCAAATTCTGAGATCCACAGATCCTCAGTGTAAATTCTACATTTTTGTGTTGATTTGATAGATTTTTTTGTCCTAATATTCAACATAAATTGCGAGTGGACCTCTTGGGACATACACGCATGTTCAAAATACACAAAATTTTCCACTGTGTACCCAAGAGATGAAAGAAATGTGAATTCCTAATATTTTAAGATTATCTCCTCAAAAAAAAACCATATATTTGCTCTAAAAGATATTCAAATGGATGGTGACAGAACACAAAGCTAATTCCACCAAGTGATGAAATAAGGTTAATTCGATGTGTACACATTCCCTCAAATAATATACTCGAAAGAATATTAAATTCGCTACCCATTCGAAATGGGTTACTTAAATCCTGGATTAGTGGGGTATAAAACCATTCTGTAGATAGTATCTTCACGTGTATCACCTTCGCTAGTGTATATCGATCCATCCTTTGTATCCGTGAAGTCATTTGAACGACTCTTAAAATCTTTATAGAGTTTAATTTAGAAGACGCATCCACGTGTGTACAATCAATATCGGAGATCTGCGCTCCACGATCGAACCATTATTGCTGAAGAACAAAAAATTGTATCCGCTGTTATCTTCTTCGGAGTTCAAGAACTGTAGTTTATAAACGGACACGGGAATCCAATTTGTCGAGGTTTGATGAACGAGACCAAAAGGGTTCCGTGAAATGTGTAAACGATACTTGGAACAGAACAGAAACATTATTCAGAAATTTCGAAAGTTGAATTTCCATAAAACTCCTTGTTGAACAACCTCAATTCTCTAACATGGGGGTCGTTGTACCTTACACCACCAAGTAAATCGATTTCTTTCAACAACCAACCTTCTCCACGACCAGGCGTGGTCATAGATTATATATGTCTATGTAAAGCAAACGTGATTCTGCTGCTGGTAGTTGTGAAACGTGCACCGAGATCTTTCCATCTTCATTCGCGTGACTTTTTCCCTCTTCCTCATTTTACCCTTTCTGTAAGTTCGCAAGGTGGTGAATCTCGTGTTTGCGATCTTTGGCCATCTTTTAAGATCTTCAAATATATATATGTAGGATGAGAACATTCAAGAAAGAACAAAAAGGAATCTTCGATCACTCAACTTCCTCACGTTCCTTACGTTCCGTTTTTCTCTCGCACAAGGGTTGGATTCGATATTATACCGGATTCCTTCGCTGATCAATGGGAGAGAGAGCCAGAGAATGAAGTGTGTTTGAACATAGACGTCTTTTCAAATACGAAAGGTTCAATCGGAAAGGGTGTATACTACAGTTACAGAATCGGGAGAAATGTACGTAGAGGATGTGAATTTACTGAGATTTGAAATGAACGAAGAAACAAGAACAGTCCTGTGGAAGATCGGAATTGATTGATGGCAAGGGAAATTATTATTCTTTGAAGAAATGGGAGAAAAATCTGAGATGTTCTATGATTCTGTGAACTTGAATCTCTCTTACATTATTCAAATAGATTTAGCAAACAAAACTTCAAAGATATAGTAGAATTGATCCTTGGAAAAAAAAAGATGTGAAAAGAATATGATCAGACATGTACTATATTTTGAACACAAATGAAGAACTCGAGTAACCAAATTCTCGATTATTGACCCTACAAACACCAGCAGTCGTGTTTGCTGGGGACTTTCACTCGGGATGAGGTGAGAAAATTCATTCCTGCAGTTTAAAAGATGTCAATCCTTGAGCAGGATCGGTTTTTGTTTTATAGAGAATAGAGTCTTATGAAATCCTGATAAAAATTCAGTATATTATCTATACAAGAAAAAATGAATTGATCCTTCCAACAGTTGACATCATTTCTGCAATTGAAGGGCTGGATCGAATGATCGATTGTGCGCGTGACCTTTCGTCTAGTGTACCTGGAAACAGGGAATTTGATGATAAAACAAAGTAAGATATGTGCGATACTACAAAAATCTCCAGGGGGGGAAGTTGGTGCTAATATATTCAACAATACTTGGACAAATTTTGAGACAATTCCGTACTGTAGGTTAGAAATTATTACACTCCAGGTAGAAAATGCCAATGTTGACAACTGGCCCATGCTCGGCAAAATACTGGGCTGCCAAGCATCACGAACCAATATCAACCCAACATAAAACCGTTTGTTATTTGAGAACCCACACCATGTTTCATAAGGAATTCCTATGCAACAAGTGGTTCAAGATTGGCAAAACATTAATCTGCCAAGCATGGCGAACCAATATCGGCCCAATATTAAACCTTTTGTTATTTGAGAATGTATACCACGTTTCGTAGGGAATGTCATTACAACAAGTGATTGAAGCTTGGCGAAACATTAAACTGTCAAGCATGGTGAACCAATATTGTGTCAATGTACAACCAATGTTTATTTGAGAACCTATGCCACATCTCCATGTTTGTGATTTTTACAGAGTTCTACCGATATCTCTGCTAAAAATCTTATCGTTTTCTATGGGAAATTTTTAGCAGGGGTGGCATGAAAAATGACTTCATTTTTTTCTCCAAGAAGTATGTTTGAAGAATCAAATTGAAGCATGGCGAAAGTTAATATACACAACTTGGGCCAGGTCCGAGACATCGTATATCATGAGACATTGGGCCATGCTTGGCATTGCATTCTGGCCCAATATTGAGTACCAAGCCTGACACGAGATTATCATCCCAAGCTTTCACTAAGCTTGGACCATTTTTTCTCATGGATTTTGACCCAATACAAGTCATAATTGGGCCAAGCTTGGGTCATTTGTTAATTCCTACCTGGGACATGTAATGAAAAAAAACCATATGATGCATTGACTAAATTGATTCGTTTTCCATTGTTGAATCTATGATAATTTCTAACTTACAGAAGGGAATTGTCTCAAAATTTGTCAAAGTGTCGTTGAATACATTTGCAACAACTTTCCCGCTGGAAGTTTCCTCGGTATCGCGAATTTTTCATTTTATTTCATCATGAAAGTTCTCCAACGGGATTAGCGGCGGTTGCCCGCTTTCAGGTGCACTAGACGAAAGGTTACACGCTCAACCGATCATTCGATCCGACCCTTCAATTGGTGTTTACCGATAAATATCGATCAATATTGTGAATACCTCAATTCTCAGGACCCTGTTCGAAAACTGAACCAAACGTAGTGCTCACTCAATTCATTCCGAGACAAAATCAGAATTTGTCTCCGTCTTGTAATTAAACCTACACCTACTGCTTGAGATTTGATTTGAATTTCGAGTTACCTTGAGGAAATTTCAGTACATATCAACTTGACTGATCTCTTTTGTAATAGCAGTCAACTATCTGCCGTCGCGCTATGAGTTCACTGTTTCTCCTGGACATACCGGTGGTGTAATTCAACTCCCGAAGATTCTCTCAAATTATTTGCAAGGAATCCAATATAATCAGATTATTGCTTTGTATGGTCCGCCTATGTACATCAAAGACGGGTGTACCGAGAAATATTTTGATCATATTGGAATATTGCAGGAACGATTCAACGTCACGTTACTGATATCCTCTCAATCGAACGGAATGCGTAAAAGAAATATCCTGTATGGAAAAATTATATCTAAAACTAGGAATATATGGATCATCCCATGTGGTTTTCTATATCTGAATTTTAGGATTCAACGTTTTTTGATCGATGAATATTCAACATGTACTTTTGGTTTTTGCTCTTCAAGGTATTCTCTACGGAAGTATTTTTGCGAAACCATGGATAATATCTGAAAAACATCGCATTTCCTCTGCAACATTTTTGAATAACTTTGAGAAACTTTCAGAATTTCTGAAATTTGGGGCCGTTCATCAACTACGTAGCCTTGTTTTGTAACTTTTTATTCCCCCATTCCCCCATGTGGCTCTACTGTGGGTTTTTCCTGAACATTACTTCCCCTCTCACGTGGATACGTTGTTTTCTACGTTCAACCAAATTCATTTAAATCAAATGAATTTTTATTCGAAAATGAACCCAATAGAATTTTAATTCACTGAAATGAAGGATTCATTCGATGAGGATGAAATTTCCCCCATTTCAAATGAAATTCACTTGAACCAATTACAGACCCCGCAATGAGAAACTAAAAGCCCCCAAGGGGAAGAGTTTTTCCACGAATCAGGGGTTCCTCCCTACTTCTACATTGCCAACACCCCTCGCTCTTTCTGTCTTTCTCTCGCATTTTCGGCGACAACCCTGCATCAAGAAACTCCGCTTTAGCCTTTCGAGCTGTGAACGCCCGTCATTTGTTTCAACGCTTATTTACATGCGCTTATGCAATTATGTTTATTTACAAAATAAAAGTGAAAGAAAAGATGAATCTCAAATATGCTGATTACAGAAGGGGTCGAAGAGTTCTGAAAGTTCTCAATTATTTCTAAAAGTCAACTGCGTTACTCCTACTGAATATACTATTTCTCCGGATTGATGTAGCCTTTACCGGTACCAGTTTCATCCTATTACCGCTTTTGATGTTCTATATGGAGATCTTTGAATAAATGTATTTGAATTTTGAAATGTTTATTATTCCTAAACATTATTCATTTCATTACGAATGAAAAAAATGAATTTTTTAATTAAGTAATTAAATATCACTAAGGTTAGGTTTCGAAATGACTTGCGAAACTCTCTAAAACTCAATGTTCTTATTACGGGGTTGCGCGCAGCAGAAATTTGAGCTCGGAATTGGGGAAGACTCGCGAGCGAGAAACCGGGGAAGTTTCTTATTGCGGGGTTTTACTGTACAAGATAAATAAGAAACCACGTCGCTTGCAGTGATGCCGAATTCGAGACCGTTTTTACCCTCTCCATCGACCGCTTCCCCTTTCTCCCACCATGCGGATTAAGTCGGGCGAACGAGAGAGAAAGAGTAACAATCATTCTCTCGCTCGCCTGACTTAATCCGCATGATGGGGAAAAGGGGAAGCGGTCGATAGAGAGGGTGAAAACGGTCTTGGTCTCGAATCTGGCATCACTGGTCGCTTGGAATCGAACCCCCTCCTCCCACGTGGCCCAGCGGAGCATTTCATCATGATATACTAAGCACGGAGTGCCTATTCTACCGGAAATCTCTGTGTTCACCCGTCTGGTTGTCTGTCTTTCTACAGGGAATATTGACCCTAACATTAATTAAGACTCATTAAATTCTGATCCAAATCGAATTTATTTCTTTTCAATTTTTCTTCAATAAGAACTGATCTTGGGGAATCCAATATGTGCCAAATACTTGACTTCTTGAGATCTCTTCAGAGGCTATTTGGAAATTGGTTGAACTACACTCCAGGAAAGTTCCAAATTTAGGGAAGTTTGAGTTTGTTATTCGAAGATCGTTCGCAAATTGCATCTGTATTCATCCAAAGGACCTTGTACCTCGTGGAGTACTTTGAATGTACTATTGCCGTCATTCCTAGTGAATGGATTGAATACCGTCCGAAGACTTTTTCATAATTATTTACCTCCATCGGAGGAGGGATGACGTCTGAAACTTTTGGGAAAATGTTGCATAAGACGTATTTTCAATATCTAATAGATATCTTTTAGATCATTGTCTCAAATATATTTAATGGATATATTGAAGATATTTTTAGCAACGTTGTCCAATTTTTCCCGCTGAAAATGCTTGTTAGAACTAAGAAAACAAATTCTTACCAGGCTCCGAACGGTTTTTGTCGTTGGAAATTCAATCACAAAATTAGAACATCCTGTCAAAAACTGACAGCAAATTTTAGGCCGGCTGTGTTTGGCTAGGTTTAAGAAACAAATTCGAAAATGCACATACTTCAAAAATTAAGCTTTGAATCAAGTTTCATCAAAAAGACAAGTTATTGCATTTGTCCTGGTAATAAGACCGGATAAAAACAAGACAGAGATCGGATACGAACTCGACTGGGATCCGCATAGGCTCCCGAAACCTCGCCGGATTCTATCCGGGTTGCAACTTTATTTCGTGAAATAAACCTCCAGCGAGATCCAGGCATAAAAATCGGATTAACCGCCTTATAGACCCAGATGAAGTTTCGATTTCTATCATGTACATGAATGTTACATTTAATTTACAAAATCATGAAACCACCAGGTACATTTTCATGTTCAAGTGTGTTAAATTCAATGTAAAATTTTGATACATTTATATTCCATACAAAACCGAAGTTATTTTTTGTAGTATAACAGAATTTCGAACTGCACTACTCAATAATAAATTGTGAAAGTACAATTGATCTTTTGGTGGTATATTTCCAAACGTGGTCGTATGAAATACCGCAACAATGCCGCGATCCATTTAAATTACAGATATGAAAAGTACTTTTACATGCAAAGAAGAAAAAACAAACCAGTGAATGAAAATCAATTGAAAAGGAACGTCATAAATGAACAATCTGTCATATTTCACTTTTGCTTGTTGTACAAATAAATGAAAGGGACATGAAAACTCCAATTTGGTAACTCAAATAAATATACGGCTTTAACAGAGACTGTTCAGAACACGCACGTCGTCCTTGGGACAATCTTTGAAGACGCAAATAGAAATTAAAAGGTCAAATAAAATCAACTCGGTCTTCTCTCAATTCTGATTTATATGCACAAAACACATCGATGCCTCGTGAATAATTGAACCATCAATAATTTTCCATTCCCTTAAATTCCAATTCGTTTCAATCATTCTCATCACTGATAGAAAATAATACTTTCCATATCAGTTTATACATGATTGTGATTTCACTGCAAATTTTGATGATTGTATCGATATTCGGATATGGTAACTCACTGTTGGAACTGATTTAGATTGATGTTGAAAATCAATATTGGTCCATTATTGTAGTTGGTGGGAGGGGGGGGGGGGTTTCTTTCAACTCACCTGCAATGAAAAAAGAAGAAACACTACATTAAAAATTTGGTTTATACGTATGAATAATATTATAAACTATACTCTGTAGATGTTGAACTTGAACACCTCGAACGCATTAAATCAACATTTGAAGACACGTCAACATGTTAAAATGCCTACGATTTATCTCTGCTGATTGATTCTCATTGATTCCGATGCAGAAAACTAATTCAAACCCATTGAGAATCAATTTTTAATAGGTTTCAATTGGTTTTCTGCATCGGAATCAATGAGAACCAATCGGTTCAATGAGATTCTTTAAGCAGGGATATCCGAATCCGGGACATTGAGATCTGAAGCATTAAAGCATCCGGGGTATTGAAGATCTTTGCTTTCCAGGTAGCATTGAAAGTTTTCAAAAAGGTTCGAAAACGTGTTACTGGTATGCTGCAGTTTTGAGTTTTCAAGGGCGCGTTTTTCTAATGTCTTGAGGACATTCGTGTATTATGCTTTGTACATGGAAGAATTATAATACGTTTTCAGAATATTCTTGAAACTTCTCATGTGTATCCAGAATCTTGTTTCTAAATTATACAGAACTTGAAGGTCCATGGATAAAAAGGTGCAACATAAGTATATCGAAAAATAGTGATGCATCAATCTATCGAAATGAAGTACTGCGAAGAAGTGTACTCTTTGAAACTGAATCAGTGGAATTCCACTGGATTGTAGTGATAAGTATACCACTGCGAATCAGTGCAGACACACAGGGAATCAGAGGATATTCACTGATTTTCATAGTGAAATATGACTTATTTTAATCAGTGAAAATAACACCCAACTGCCGAATCAGTGCCTATTCCCTGATTATGCGGTGGAATGCAACTGATTGAAATTAGTGGTATACTTGTAACTGCGGAATCAGTGGGATTCCACTGATTCAAATTTAGAGAGCATGAGAAAAATAAAATAAAGCTCAGTTATAAGGTTAGCGTCTATAAATTTGCACGTGAGTAAAATTTTCATCTCTCTTGTTTGTCCTTATTGGTGTATGTTGATCTATTATTTTCGCTGATTTTTCATAACAGTTGGATAAGTTCTGTAAATAATTGAACTTCTTCAAGATATCATTAGTTTCCCGCTAGAATAAGTGACAATTGTGTTATAACCTTGGATTTAAACGTACACGTGGTTGGAGGCCCGTTATGATGAAACTAATACAATAATGTGACTAATAAAAGTATAATTTGTTCGAAAGTAGAAGTTGAAGTTTGTTTGTCAATTAGCAAGATAATTTCAAAATTTATCTATACTGTAAAAAATTAACACCTACGCGCGTCAGGAATTTCCCGTATTTCACCGGATATAAATCCTATAAAGTTTCGAATTTTCAGTTAAATTTATGGGAAATTTCATATACATGTACCGGAAATTGATTTCCTATTCCATGATGAGAATCTTCTGGTTGCTGAGTACCCCGGGCCAGCATGGGCCCAATCCTGCTGATATGGGCCCAAGGCTGGGCTAGAGTGGGGTCAGAGTTCATACATGCAAGGAAATCATTTCTTCATTCCAAAAAATAAATAATTTGATCCCCATATGTACTCTGATTTACTCCAAAATTTTTTGATATATCTAATGACCTAATTAGATGCTGATCTCCTCACGAATGGGGTCCAAATCAGTCTTATCAGTCTCCTAATTTTTCCTCATGGATCAGCATATCATGCACAGCTGTTGAATAAACCCAAGTGTGTATCGCCGATATTGACAATGGGCCCAAGCAGGGTCCATTTGCTTGAATCCAGTATTGGGAAATGACAATGGGAACCATCTTGGACTAATCTTGGCCCTATTGTTTGTTCCCATACAATTATAGTTCGTAGAAAATGAAAATAATGAACTTTGGTGCGGGCCCGGCCCTAAGTTGAGCCAAGAGCTAAGTTGGGCAAAGGAATACAGACAGACTGGAAACGATGTTATCATCCCAGAGTTGGGCCCACGTTAGGTAACATGGGTACCCACTTTGGGCCCCCATTGGACCCGTAGTAAATACACGCTTGGGAAACGTCCAACCCAGACAGCATTGAATGTCCTGTGGACGTTTTAGAAACATAACCTTAGTTTTGCGCGCTTCGTCTGCGTGGAGTAGGTTTAAATACGTTCAGAGAACGTTAATTTTTTATGCACCTGAATACGTTCCCAGTACGTCTTTTTCATCTACCACGGGACGTTCTCGTTACGTTTCCCAAACGTACTTTCATGAAAACTAACCTATACAAACATACGCGTAGCATCGCAGAACGTCATTGACATCTTCATTGAACACGTCCCCAGAACGTCGCATGGTGGACACAAATTGAACATCACAGAACATTTGTATGTCCCTGAGACGTACATGCGACGTTTTTAGAACATCCTGGGATTTTATTTGGACGTTTTCTGTGAGAGCAAGTACGTTTTATGAACGTTCAGAAAACCTCCCGATGCTATCCGGGGATGATGGAGGTTGAGAAAGTAGGAGGCTGACAACGCTGGTCACTTGAATGGGGCTACTTTCTTTGCGTATATCAACTTGCACTCGATTTTCAGATTTGCAAGTAATTCTCCACAATCTCGGATTATCATCTACTCAGGGTGCGCAAGTTCGATCAAAGACGCATTTTATCACATCGAGAGAATCAATTTGTTGACTTTTTCCTGACGAAAGTGCTGCTGAGAACGAGACGAAAAGCAAACTTATTGCATGATGGTTACTTCTACGTAAACCAACTATGGATATAACGAGTGATCAATTCACTTGTTCTGAAAATAAATTGTAAATTCAATGTACAAAATTTAAGGAATTAATAACACCGCAGGTTGACAAAGTTGCAAATCAAAGACCCCGGTATACTCTTTTGCAGTATTTTACAGTGCCAAATTTGAATCTGACCTCGAAATTAATCCATCACGTGAGATTTTCTCATTAGGCACTTTACAAACGCTACCGCGATTTTCCTCCGGAATTTGGTGACTGCAGTACTTTCAAGTTGCCTCCAAGTTATTGTGCTAGTATACACTGAAGATAAAATTCTGTAACGGCTACAGACATCTTGGGACATCCACTTTTATTGTGCGTGAAAAAATGAAATTGACTCATTTCATTGACATTAACTGTTGATGTGCAACTCCCCATATGAAAATTTTTAGGTTCAGCCTACCATTGATTCACAATCTCGCCAGGTTTGGCGCTTGCTAGGTTCATTCATGGTCCAACATTGACTCCCAACCATGTATTGCCTTTAATGACAATGGGCCCCAGGCTGGGTCCATCCTCTTTAACCCAGTCTTGGGGAATGACGATGGGGCCCATGTTAGCTCAATCTTGGCCCTGTTGTGTTTTCCCATACAATTATGGTTGGTAGAAAATGGAAATAATGAATCTTAGTGCGGGTACATTTGAACTGGGCCCCAATTTGGCCCAGCGTTCGACCAAGATTGGGGTAAATTTATATCTCGAGCATGTGTGTACAATCCTCAGCGTGTATGAATCTTGGCCCCACTTTGGTCCAGTCTTGGATTCATATGGGCAGGATGGGGCTCAACACTGGACTCAAGACTGGGCCAAAGTGGGGCTGAAATTCATGCCCGCTGGGGTAGAATTCAAAGCAATTTTCCAATTTGAAAACAAAAAGGAAGGGGCAGTATTGTATGCCTAGTCTGGGTTTATGCTGGGCCCGTGGTGTTACCAATTCTCGAGCAAAGCAATACGGCCAAGCTGGGAACGATATTATCATCCCAGGGTTGGCCCCACGTTGGGTAGCATGGGCACCCACCCTGGGCGTAGATGGGGCCCACCGTTAATACACACTTGGGCTGAACAATAGATTTCATTGAAAGTGAGAATCTTTGGGAACGTGATTGAATATTGCCACAAACTTTGGTCTAGTCTGGATAAAAATTAGTTTTCAGTGTAGCACCGATCATTGGTAATAGCATGGCTCAGCATTGGCATGTTACTTAATTTGAACTTCTGATGGCTGAATTGAATTGCTAAATTACCGATCGAGTGTTTCTCGCGAGTAGTGAGAAATGTATACAAGGAATATATGAAACTCAAATATTTCTCTGGAAGAACAGTCAATCGTTCTTTGTTAGATGTTACAACAGAGGGCTCTTACCGCTGATCCATTTTGTGTATACTCTCATGGCAAACTTTAGCGACCAAAAGCACCGAGTTGTTTACAGATAAATCAGGAAAACACAATAAGATCCCAAATAACAAATACTGGATATTGTGAAATGCGCACACTTTTTATATATTTTTGGGTCAATTATTTTTCACAGTTTTATCATTCGCGCAACATTGATAAACAAATTTTTCTATTGTTTGCCAATGATGGTCTATTGCATTGCCATTTCTGCAACAATAATGGGGCTCCATTGAAAAAAAAAAACACATTGATAAATCATAAAATGGTGTGATCATTTCAGTGTTGCGCCATGATTGGTTGCCAAGCCTTGGCCATACTTTATTTACGTTATGCCATGCTCACGCTAATGGTAAATTTCTGTATGGGTCATTAACCGGCGATGTACCGGTAACTAATAGCAGATCTTGGAATTATATTTTCCATAGACATAAGCTATTGATGTATTAGCGTTAGCTGTTCCAGAATTTTATTTTCAGTGTAGAAATAATTAATGGAGTGATTTTTACTTCTCCCCAAAATTCTTTTTCTCCGACTACGGTAATTGAATTCTAATCTTTACTAATCTTTCTCTTATTCACGGGTTATTCTCTTATTCAAGGTTGTTGTGGATGTTTGAAAATATGAAGAATGCTATTGGATTATAGGTTTGAAATCTAACACATAATACTAGAAACCCTAGCAAAGTAGTGATACGTAGATACTTCTAAGCTTCAGTGTCAGGGCGATGCGTAAAAAGGAGTCGTAAGTAGTTCAGAAGAGAAAAATTTGATGAAATAATGAAAACTCGGTTGAAAATGATGCGTGGCTTGATGAGGTCTCACTGATCCCTTACTAAGCCCTCATGAAACCTAGAGAATGTCACAAATGTTCCCAGCCGGAAACTTTTCAAATTTCCAAATCAGTATGTTTTTAGATAACAAAAAATACTGCCGCGCAAAGAATTCATCCTTCGTTCAGAGTATTCTGAAGTCTCCATTCCCGATGATATTGGGGAAAGTGAGTGACTTCCAAACTGTGGAATGCGTTTGAAGAGTTCAGCACTACTCAGAAAAATTACTAGATCTCAATTCGTCTCCTTCCCCAAGAAAACACAAATGTTCAACGAACGTTTGTTGAACCTAAAATGAATCTATAGATTCATCTAAAAGTTTATTGAACATTCGTTGAAAGTAAATTTTTCTAAAACCAATCTGAAATTGATTCATTTGACTCGTGTTCTATTGAGGCTGTTTATAAAAATCAAATTTACGTCAACTCCCTACAAGTTCTTTCAACTATCAACAAATATTTCAAAAACACTCAACAGCTTCTGAATCTGAACTCAGCAGCTCTCTCTCTCTCTCTCTCTCTCTCTCTCTCTCTCTCTCGCACCCACACACATATTGATTGTTCTCTCCCTGACAAATTCTGCTAACAGTTGATAATCAAATATACGAGGATGATGAATTTATGGAAAATGTAAATGGTTCTTTTGAAGCGAATGAGTGGTGTCAATAAATGATTCACTTCATCGATCTCTTTTTTTGTTTGCTCAGTATTAAATGTTGAGTTTGTGAACTTTTTCAAAAATTCCCAAACCGGAAAAAGTGTTGATGAATCATTCACATACCGAATTGCGCATCCTTACAAATAGTTACTCGGCAACAGAGTGTTCTTAAACGAAGACAACCAGAAAGGGATTGATGAATGGAATTTAACCGTAGATTCTTTTATGGTTTCCCATGCCCTAGAGGTTTAGTTACGGCTCTGACATTGCTACAGTTTGAGAGTACAAGTACAGTGCGCATGAACATTGAGGATTGAGGGGATCGTAAAGAGACGGAACTCTTTGGTCGAATTTAGTTCATCCTTCCGTGACGGGGGAGTGAAATACGAAGTAAGAATCAACTGAATTTTTATTACCAATCATTCCCAGATATACGGTGAAAAGGAGGAACACTGTTTTCTGGATTTAGAGTAGTTTAAAGTCGCAAATATCCACTGAATATACAAGAATGAAGAATCATCTAGAATCGATCTATACTTTCGAAAAGTTTCAAATCAATATTGAAGGCATTCATTCTCTCTCCGGGTGGGTATAAATTTCCATTCAACAAGTTACCCGGAATTTCTTATTTCCAGCCAACCCTTGACATTTTACTTAGACTAAACGTAAGATCTTCCAAAAATGGATCAATCGAGGAGAAGAGCGCTTTTATCGTTCACGAATTCTACTAGACTCTTCTTGATTCTTCGCTTGACTTGGTCGAGCTTTTGAAGTAGCAGCAGCAGTCTCTTCCAAGAGTTTGTCCGTAAATTCTCACGAGGTTTGATACGTCGTCAGAATATTGAACTTGCGTATATTGAAAAGAGAAAGGGATAAAGGTGGAACGAGACTTCTTTTCGATTCGAATGCTAATGCGCAAACCTCTTTTATATTTAGGAGAAGAAAAGAAATGAGATGATAAGATCGAGGAACAGGGAACAGCATATCAGCATGTATGGTCATCGATATCATCGGGAATATAGATGCAATTCCTTCGAGTTTGAGAGTTGCAAATCACGCAGTTGCTCAGCATCCTTCAGAACCGGGTCATCCTTTTTGTTTCTCAATCCTTTGACTTATTATTTGCCGCATTCAACCTTTTCCGTACATTCGCCAATTTCCTAGTCGTGTGTATTATTCATCTTTGATATGTCAGACAGGAAATACAAACGAATAGACCGGGAATTCATCAATCTCTGGTCATTGCGTTAGTTCTAGGCTGAATTTCATATTTCAGATATAATTTCCATCCACTTCTTGAGTGTGAGGTTAATATAAAGCACAAGTCCATTCAATCTACAGTGGATTCAGACATTTCGAGTAAGGGGTTGGGCCTGAAGCCATACTTTGACACAGTGACCAGGAATTGATCAATTCCCGACCTCTTCATTGGTATTGGGGTAGTACAGTCCACCCATATGTATTATTTTCAAAATAAATCAAGATTGAATGATGTATTTTGTATTTTATTTCAATATACTACACTTTACAAAATTTTTGTAGTAATTTTAACAAATATTAATGGCAACAGGATTTACCTATACACACGGAAAGACCGGGTCTATTAATATTTAGAAAGAATTCATCAACGTTTAGAAAAATGACTGTCAATTTAGGGAATCTACCAAAAATTCGAAGTCAAAATGATCACAGTTGATAGTTTCATTGGTATTTTTCACAGTGGAACTATCAATTGTTGATATATCGACTACGAATTTTCAGTAGACTGACTACGAATATTTTCCAGCGATCCTCATTTTTCCTAAATTGACAGTCATTTTTCTAAATAACAATAAACCCGGTCTTTCCATGCAGTATCTGTAAAATTACATGATACATAATAATGTAAAAATTGCCAACTACACACACCAGTGAATTCACACATCCACCCACGGTAAATTTACACATTCATGTTAAGTGGAATTTTACCAGAATGCGAATGATTTTACATTGACAACATTACATGTACATTACATGTAATTTGATTTTACCAGTACTTAGTACTTGTAACATGATCATCATAGTGTTTATGTGGAATTCCAGGTGACATACGGGGTAAAAAGGATGCCAAAATTTTAGTGGGAATGCATTTTACATGAACAGGCTGGATAAACTTGCTGCATGTAATTTTACATGTATTTCTTACAGTGTATTACATCGAGGAAAATGTAATTGAATAAAAGAAATAGATTTCTTTGAGATTCCATTTATGAAATTATATCATTCAAATTTCTTGTTTAATGTTCTATAGAAATTCATTTGTATATAATGAGGGCTAAAAACTTCTACCATCGGCCACGCCAAGTGTTCCTGGTTGATGCGAATTCCGAAACAGGGTTGCCTTTCACATCTTTTTTTTTTGATGGTATATTTGTTATATGAAGTAATCTTCCAGAAAGAGTGAAGTATTTTTTTCCAAGTGTTATTGTGAAACGTTTGTATGTTTTTTGGGATTTGACGTTACTTTTTACTGTGTTTGAGTTTTTAGGGGTTTTTGTGAGACATTTGTATGTTTTGTGGAAATCTACTTTTTTTCACTTTTTGGTATCTATATACAGGGTGGGGCATTTAATGTGTCGCGGGCGTTTTTTCCAAAAATAAAATGAGATACGAGAAAATTTTTCGGACAAAAATTGTAGGGTATCGAGGGGGACATCCGATGGTGGCCTTGGCTTTGACCTCAAATCTCATCTTCAAGGGCATTCTGAGGTCAACTCTTGTTTTTTAAATAGCATCTCATATTTTTTACTGCAGATTTGGATTCTAGGTCAAAAACCAAGAAACTTTTGTCTGAACCATTTTCCTGAAATCCGCAAAGATGGCGCTCTAATCGATATTGTTCCATACTGAATCTGACATTAGAATAACTGGAAAACGAAGGGTCTTGAAGGAGAATGTTTCGGACAAAAGTTGTCTGATTCCAAGGGGGACCCCTTGAACTGAAACGGAGGTGATGGGGTATAACAGACAAAACACAACACATTTCAATCGTCTACATCACTTGGATAATTTTAATGCAGTAGATGCTCAAAATGATGGCCTTCGGCTTCAATACACATTCCAAAACGTTTTACAAAAGATTGCTGAACTCGTGCTAAAATATCTTCATTGATGCTCGCGCATGCATTGATGATTCCTTGACGCATATTCTCAGGTGTAGTCGGTGCTTGTTGATAAACTGTATCTTTTATGTATCCCCATGAAAAAAAATCTGGAGAAGTAAGATCCGGAGAACGGGCAGGCCAATGAACTGGTCCACGACGTCCTATCCATCGTCCAGGATAATCTCTGTCCAATATTTCTCGAGCTGTGACTGCATAATGGGATGGACAACCATCGTGTTGATACCACATATTCAATCGTTCCTGAATAGGTATGTCTTCAAGTAATGTTGGAAGTACTTGATCTAAGAAATGTCTGTACTCCTCTCCATTTAGCGTATCTGCAATGAAGTACGGTCCAATTACTCGAGATCGAAAAATACCACACCAAACATTCACAGCCCATTGTCTTTGATGCTCTACTTGACGTAACCATCTTGGATTTTCTGTCGCCCAGTAATGCATATTATGTCGATTTACTTGACCATGATTGGTGAACGTCGACTCATCAGAAAATAATATGTTGATGAAGTTGTTATTGTGCATTTGCGCTAGACCCCATCGACAAAACTGTACACGATTTTCGAAATCATCACCGTGAAGGTCTTGATGCAAACAAATGTGATACGGATGGAATTTGTGACGTTTCAGTATTCGAAGAACACTTCTTCGAGAAATTCCCGAATGGAGTTCAATTTCACGAGAGCTCACGTGTAGATTATTGGCTACTGCAGCTAGTACATTAACTTCCGCATTTTCTTCGCTAACAGTTCTCATTCGATGTCGTTTTTCCCTTGTAACACTTCACGTTTCTGAGAATAATTTTGTAATGCGTTGAAAATACCTAATGGATGGCGTTGTTCTTTCAGGAAATCGTTCTGCATACAAGTCATATGCTTGTCTGGGGTTCTTATGCACTTCACCGTAAATGTAGATCATATCGATCTTTTCAGAAACCGTGTATCGGATATCCATGATTTTCAATTTGTCATAAACCAAGTAATAATCAAATGTAACTGACAAACTGACTTTCAAAATCGTGAATTTTCACTGAACCCCGTCGTTTGTTTACATCGCGTGAGCTCTGAATGGTGGTAATGTAGACGATTGAAATGTGTTGTGTATTGACAACTTTTGTACGAAACATTCTTTTGCAAGACCCTTCGTTTTCGAGTTATTCGAATGTCAGATTCAAAATGGAACAATATCGATTAGAGCGCCATTTTTGCGGATTTCAGGAAAATGGTTCAGACAAAAGTTTCTTGGTTTTTGACCTAGAATCCAAATTTGCAGTAAAAAATATGAGATGCTATTTAAAAAACAAGAGTTGATCCCAGAATGCCCTTGAAGATGAGATTTGAGGTCAAAGCCAAGGCCACCATCGGATGTCCCCCTCGGTACCCTACAACTTTTGTCCGAAAAATTTTCTCGTATCTCACTTTATTTTTGGAAAAAACGCCCGCGACACTTTAAATGCCCCACCCTGTATACGGGCAGAACGATACGCTTGTTCTATTTATTTTTTTAATACAATAATGCTGTTTTGAAAATCATAAATTTGACCTTCAATACAGTTTAAACAAACTGAAGTTACAATATACCAAAAATGTTTCACATATCCTTTGGATAACCAATGTACTTGGTCGCTCATATTGATTTCATATCTTTTTGTTTCAAATGGAGCATATTCTTGTATATCCCCTATGTATATTGTATATTGGGGTAAATATTTAATCGAGTCAATGAAAGTTCATTCAAATCAGATATTTCATTTTTCCTGCAAATTTTTTCTCTTAGGGTAATATTGTCAAAATATTCTGGAGATATTTTTTTAAATTTATACCCTGAGACATTTGTGCGACCTATGTGAGTAGTAATGGTTGCGACTGGTTTCAATTACTAACTAATACTGATTGAGCGTAACAAGCTTCCTAAGCCTTGACTACCAGCCTCACCCTAAACTAAATTCTATCATCAAAATTGGGTGAACATACTATAAACATCTCTTCAATGGGATCAAGGGCTACTACGGATAATTTCAAAGGTATTTAGATCGCAGATTAAATATACTTTTCATTGATCGATCAGATCGAAGTTGAATTGAGACAAGTTCTTGCATCAAAAATAGAAACAAAATCTTGATAACATGTTCGAAGCAAGATATTCGAATGAAAATATCATATAAATGTTCACTGCCATCGTCAGCCAAAACAGAGCAAATCAATAGTTCCACTTTAACACAACTCTGTTATTCCAGCGGATAGATTGATATCAAATATAGACCGCGTGAGGTATACGGCATATGGCTAAAAAAAAAACATATCGATGATTATGATTCTGTGAATAATGCATATGAAAATATATTATTCAATCATCTATCATATGTTTGTAGCTACTCAATTCCGAATCAATGAAGCACGATTTGCTCCCAATTCCAATTGATGAATGGATATTAAGTACGATTGCTGCGATACATAGTAACGCAATTGATTTGTTACACTCTTCTTTGTGAATATAAGTATGAGTACATGAGTCTGTATATTTTCATCTATTTACGAGATCACCTGAGACAGAAGAGGCTATAAAAAATGATGACTGGTATTCATTCAGGATTCAAATACGGATATTGAACAATGCATAAGAGATAATATTATCTGGTAAAATCAATGATATACTTCTTAACTCAATTGCTGTCTCGTTAACGAATGAACACTCCAACGGAATCTGACAGATATGACGGATAAAAAAATTGCATTTCTTGAAGAATGTCACATTGCATTCATTCGTCTCGTTTACAATGAATTTATTCAACTTTTCTCTGAGAAATTTCGATTTCGAGTGTGACTAGAATTCATTCGAAATAATTGTCACGAGGAATCAGATTAAAAAGTGTCAAGAGTAAGGAAATGCGCAAGAATCGAGTGGATGAAAAAAAGTAAAAGGGAGTTTGGAAAAATGCGTGGAGTAGAGAGTAGAGGGAACGATCGTAGACGAAAAGCAGAGGCATTATCGAGCGACAGCAACCATTCTCTTTCGCCTCCCTTCTCATTCCTCTTCGTTCCCTCCTCGTATTCCAATACTCTACACTATGTCAGCAGGCTACAAGAGGTAACAGGGTATACCATGTAATTTTTTCTCCTCCATTTCTTTCTCGTTCACACGTGTCTCGCTGATAGTATTAGGTGTGCAAGTTGAAACTCGGCTTCAAGTTGGTTGCATGAAACAAAATATTTGAACGCATCCAATTCGCCCGCCATTTTAGATATATGTAGCGTGGACATTGCAGTTGTCATATCACTCATTTTCAAGTAGTAATTTCCTGTGCATCAATTTTATGAGATAGATTTCGATAAGCAACATTCACGCCATTGTATTCTATTCTGTTTTCAAATGAATAAAAATGCTGCTCAAGCTATGGAGTTGATTAATACGACATTGGGTCAACATTCTGTGAGCCATTCAACAGTTAATAAGTGGTTCACAAGATAACGGGATGGAAATTTCAGTATTGAGGACGATCCACATCCAGGTGAAATCAAAAATAAACTTGAAGTTTTACTGAATGAAAATCCATGTCAAACTCAAGAAGAGCTTGCAGAACAGTTAGGAGTTACTCGTCAAGCAATTTCACTTCGATTGCATGCATTGGGAAAAATACAGAAGGAAGGAAAATGGGTTCCTCATAAACTGACGGTAGAAAATAAAAGACAAAGAGTTGCCATTTGCATGAATTTGCTCTCTCGGTTCAAGAAGAAGAATTTTCTGCATAAAATCATTAAGAGTGATGAAAAATGGATTTTGAACGACAATCCTAAACGTAGAAGAGCATGGGTTGATCCGGGCCAGTCATCTACATCAGTTGAAAAATCGAATATTCATGCAAAGAAAGCTTTACTCTGTGTCTGATGGGATTGGAAAGGAATCATTTATTACGAGCTTCTCGAACCTGGCCAAACTATTACAGCTGAGCGTTACCGGGCCCAGCTGATCAAAGTAAGCGATGCTCTGGAAGAAAAAAGACCATTTACGGAGCAAGGAAGGCGAAAAGTGATGCTGCTGCATGATAATTCACGTCCACATACAGCAAAACCAACCAAGGAACTCATCTTCAATTTAGGCTGGGAAGTTGTACCTCACGCGGCATATTCACCAGACTTAGCTCCTTCTGATCTTATTTAGATCAATGTCGTGATATTTGAAGGAGCAGCACTTCATGAATATCGAAGATGTCCGAAAATGGCTGGATAACTATTTTGTTTCAAAACCACCAAGTTTCTATCGTGAAGGCATTTATCTACTACCCGATAAATGGCACTGTAGATAATAACGGCGAATATTTTTTTCATAAAATTGAATTTGACAAAAAAAAGCCGCGTTTCAATTTGCACAACTAATAGTTTTGAAAGTACTGAATTCGTCCATCCACACGATGCATAATCTTATATTAGCATTTTATAATTTTTCTTTCACTTTGTATCTGGATATCATTCCTCTACTCTATGAGTTCCTCGTGATACATAGTCATTTAAGTGTATTTATGACCTTATGGCGGAATACTTTCCTATATCCGTCAGAAAGCATATGAAATACAGTTTTTCAGAATTTAATTTAAAACTACACTGTAAAGAAATTTTGATTGAAAATTAAGAAAAAAGTGACTGTAATTTTTTACAGTCACTAAGTCTGAATATTCAGAAACATTTCTGTTCTGAATTTTAAGATACTTATTCCTGGATTTTCAAACGCATGTTTCTGAGTCATCAAACATATTCACATTAAATGCAAGATTCATGTTTCTTAATTTTTAGACATGCTGTTCTGAGTTATGAGAAACATTTTTCTGAATTGTCGAAAATATTTGTTTGAATTGTAAGAAATAGTCTTCTGAATTTCAAGATGTTTTCTCTCAATCGTAAGAAACATTTTTCTGAATTGTCGAAAATATTCGTGTGAATTGTAAGAAATAGTCTTCTGAATTTCAAGATATTTCCTCTCAATCGTAAGAAACATTTTTCTGGATTGTCGAAAATATTTGTTTGAATTGTAAGAAATAGTCTTCTGAATTCAAAGATATTTTCTCTCAATTGCAAGAAACATTTTTCTGAACTGTAAGGAATATTTTTCTCAATTTTGAGAGATGCGCATTGAATTCTAATAGGATGCGATAGTTACCATGCGCGAGCACGTTTTTTCTACCAAATTACTGGAAACTGATTTCATGAAAAAAATCCGAAATTTCAGGGATGGTTCTTCGAGATTTTATCTATGTCACTGAAGAGCCAGAATTTTTAATTCCGGAGATTCTTTGGTAAACGTATAATATGCGGTCTACGGTAGTGGGTAGTAGACCGCATACCATATCATTACCGATTTTTTTTCCAAGAATAGCGACGTAGATGAAGTCTCGAAAACCCAAGTGGAATGTATCTGGAAATTATACACTTCCCAGATGAAAAAAATTGAAGACATTTATCTGGAACATTTATAACGTTTGTTTTGATAACATTGTATAGGATTTTATACATCTCTATAACTTCATCTTGTATGATGAAGGTATGGAAACCCACAAAATCTATCTATTTGATTATTACCAAAACAGTGTATTGAAGAATTATGGTAAGCAGCATTACAATTTTTTTAATACATAGAACATGTATCTCCAAAAAATGAAACGTAAATTTGGGTAAAAGAGAAATCAAATTAGCACGTATAAAATTATAAGAATGTATAAAGAATAATTGAAGAATGTGGTTTGAAAAACTATTTTAATTCCATTGATTTTCCTTCAACTATATGTGATAAGAGAGATAGAATTGTGTCTTATGGGACCAAGTCTAATGCAAGTATGCAAGAATCGAGCGATGAGTGTGTGAAACATGTACTAAATGCTCCAATGAAAAGTTCCACAAAGAATAACATTGAGTGATTCAACATGGAACAACTTATATAATTTCTACCAGATCCAACTGATGCCATTAATTTCTGTATTATGTTATAGTTTAGTAAAAATCAATGTTTTTGAGATTGATATTCTGATTTATTAAAAACCAAGAAATAAATCATTTTCAAGAGATTGATTTTCACTGAATTATGACAAAATACAGAAATTAATGCCATCAGTTTGATTTGGTAAAAATTATATAGGCAGGGTTGTATATTGCATCATGTAGGGTTACGCTTTGTGAAATGTTTCATCGATACCCTCAGTACAAGTCTTACATACTTATCGCTGGACTCTTACACCAATTAAATGTACATCGTAGAAGACAAAACTATCTCTCTCATCACAAATAGTTGAATAAAAGTACATAAAACTATAGAAACGATATTCTTTTCATGTACTTTTTTTTAACTATTTGTGATGAGAGAGATGGTTATGTCTTCTACGATGTACATTTAATTGGTGTAAGAGTCCAGCGATAAGTATGTAAGACTTGTACTGAGGGTATCGATGAAACATTTCACAAAGCGTAACCCTACATGATGCAATATACAACTCTGCCTATATAATTTTTACCAAATAAAACTAATGGCAGTAATCACTGTATTTTCTTATGCTTTATTGAGAATCAATATTATTGAGATTGATTTTTGATTCCTTGAATACCAAAAAATATTGTTTCAAAGTGTTATGAAACTATAATATGTTATTCTTTTCATATATTTTTTTTCAACTATTTGTGATGAAAGAGATGGTTTTGTCTTCTACAACATAAAGTTCAATTGATGAAAGAATCAAGCGATAAGTATGTAAGACTTGTGCTGAGGGTATCGATGAAACATTTCACAAAGCGTAACCCTACATGATGCAATATACAACCCTGCCTATATAATTCTTACCAAATCAAACTGATGGAATTAATTCCTGTATTTTGTTATACTTTAGTGAAAATCAATCTCTTGAAAATGATTTATTTTTTGGTTTTTGATAAATCAGAATATCAATCTCACAAACACTGATTTTCACTAAACTAGAACATAATACAGAAATTAATGGCATCAACTGGATCTGGTAGAAATTATATAAGTTGTTCCATGTTGAATCACTCAATGTTATACTTTGTGAAACTTTTCATTTGAGCACTTATTACACGTTTGTATGTTTCACATACTCATCGCTTGTTCCTTGCCCTAATTAGACTTGGTCCCATAGTACACAGTTCTATCTCTTTTATTACAAATAGTTGAAGACAAAGTACATGAAAATAATGTAGTTTTTCAAACCACATTCTCTGAGTTTCAAACTAATCGCAGTAAATACTACATGTTCATGTGGTTCCGTGAATATAAATCTACTTGAAATTGATTTTATGATCCACGAAAAATCAGAACATCTGATTCAGAATTTGGATGTTTTTTTCATCATTTTCAATTCAAAAATCTCAATGTATCATCCTTCCTTTAATCATTTATTCATACCACCGTCATGAGATTTCCTGATTGTCATATTCAGAGACGATTTTTGTTTCAATGGCAAAGAGGTTAACTTCACATTTAAAAAATTTTTTTCACCGAATCCCACAATCCATTTCATGTCACATTATAAATTAATTTGGCTCAAATTACATTGCACAACATGTAATTACTGTTGGTGCAGTAAGTATTTGTTCATTAAGATAAATGATATTGAATTTGATTTTGCAACTCACCTTTACTTACCGTTCATTGACCGTCATACAAAATAATGCAAGCCGATTCACTGCGCGCCGATTCTGCGCATGTTTTCAGTGCAAGTTTCTTAAATTATTCAGATTCTTAATTTTCAAAGTATTGGTGATGAACATGAAGAAATTTTCTCTAATTTTTTAGAAACTTGGTATCTAAATATAATATTCTAGATATCAAATCTGAATTTTCAGAAAACCTTATCTAAATTTGCCTTTTAGAAACTCGAGTCTGAGAATTCAGACACTCCAGTATCTGAATTTTCAGAAAATTTTTTACAGTGTAAAAATCTCCCAACTACTCTCTAAATTCCTTGGAGTGAAAAACTCACTCTTGAAGAGTGAAAATACTGCGAGTCCAGGAAGAGTGATTTTTCACTCCACTCCTAAAGAGTGACTTTTCACTTCATAAGAGTGAATTCACATTCCAACGGGGTGAATATTCAACTCGGCTCGAAGAGTGAAATTTCACCTTTTTAGGGGAGTGAAATCCTCACTCCAAGAGAGTAAAATTTCATTCTTATGGAGTGAAGACTCACTCTATAGGAGTGGAATCTCACTTTTGTTGGACAACGAGAAGATAATTTTTATTAACATTTCTTTGGTGTTTGATAATTTCCATGTGGAAATTGCCAGAGTTGTCAAGAGGCGCAGTTCTGGCAATTGAGGTTGTATTCGCAGAAGTCGGGCAGGAACACCGATTTCTATTCAGAGTCTCTACTGTTTCTCAACTGGCACCAATCGTTGGACGGATTTCAAAAAGTATTGGTTCTCGTAGACAAACAATTCTTCGCCAATACTCAATCTTCCCCGCTGAGTAAAGACCCAAGTTTCAGGAAAACGGAAATGTCCTAGTATCGAACTAGAGTTGACAACATTATACGAGCTAATATTCATACAACATTGTCTCACTATGAAATCGATCGTGAATCAGAATCCAAATCAACTTTATTTCAATAGATACAGACTATGCCGGTACTGAGCCAGCACTGATTACATTGTAAAATGCATGAGAACATGGTGTTGATTTAACGTCGTCTTAATACTGAGTTGGTAGGGGATCAGAAACCAAATTCATTATGTAGTAATAAAGCTGCTTTCGTAAGACGAGACTGGGCCAGTAGTGAACCAGAACTGACAACGCTGTGGAACACACGAAAAGACAACATACTACCGGTACCGGTACAAAGTTGTCTTACCATAAAATCAGTGGTGAATTTGAATTAAAATTAAGTCCGTAACGACACATTTCTTTTTGTGAACCAACACAGTGCCAGTACCAAACCAAAGATGACAGTGTACACCACTGAGAATATATGAGACTGTACTAGTATTGATACAACTCTGCTTACTACGGAATCGATAGAGGTACTGAGTCCCAACCAACGGTCTAGGAATTAAGCTGTTTCAATGAAATCGAGATGTGCCAGCACTAAACCAGACTCCATAATGACGTAGAATACCGTGAAAAAACTACCCTATGCCAGTATTGATACAATTTTGTCTCACTGCGAAATCGATGGGGAAGTGAAGTTCTGATCAACGGTCTACACTGTAAAAAATTTATATGAAAGACTTCACATAAATATTCAGAAGTAATTAACCGTATTCCACTGCAAATTTACTGAAAGATGATAGTGAAAATTCCATAAAGTTTGGAATTTTTAGTTAAATTTATGGAGAATTTCATATACATTTATCAAAAATTGATTTCTCATCGCATGATTGAAATTTTCCGATTGCTGCGTATAGGAAAGTTCCAATTATTTTTCACAGTGTAGAAATACGGCTGTTTTAGTGAGACAGAGATCCGCCAGTACTGAGCCACACTCCACAACAACGTAGAATACCGTAGAGAACCGACACTGTGCCAGTATTGATCGAACTTTCATTGCCAACACGGAGATTGGCTGAGGTAATAGAGACTTGCTTTCTCACTGGTAGGATCGGGGTTCAATCTTCATCAGATGAACTTGCAAGAAATCACTATCGAAATGCCTTCATTCCATAACGATAATGAAGAAAATGTATTCGGAAGAATTTTGAATTTTAAATTTGACATATTAATTTTTTTTTTATTATTTGAAATATGATAACTTTGGTTAACGGTATTGTGCCAGTATTGGGTCGGGTCTGAATTTGCACATAGGATGTTATCATTTCGATTCCTTCCCATCCCTTAATTAGCTCTGGCAAAACAACTGGTGCTTTTGAAGCGCCATAGATCACCCATAACACGCCCTCATAAAAAACCAGTACTGACACAGGGGTGAATGTTATTCTGGCCCTTACGTTCAACGATGTTATCATTTCGACTCCGGATCAGTATCGTCAATTCAACTGGCTCTGCAATGGTGGGAGTGCATACTGGCAACTCTGGCAACAGTACTCAGTATTGGTCCGCGTTTCCATTTCCACATGAGTTAAATCAATACACGAATAAAAGAAATAGAATGGAAAATTCCTTGTTTCATTTTATACGTTCCAATCAGTAAAATCACTTATCAAATTTTGGAAAAGTGTCACTTGTCACAACTTTGATTTGTCAAGAATATATATATTTGTTCTGCGATATTCTGCTGAACTTGGAAAACAAAAATACATTTCATCGTGAAAAGAGATTACAAAAGATTATTATTTTTATCATGCTCACCAACTTCTTGTCCTTTTGGGAATGCTTGTTTTCGTATTCTACATTTTCATCGTCGAAGCGAACTCGGAAATTTTTACGTGAATGTACATGGTTGTGAGTCGACTTCATTTTATATATATATTTTTTTTCCTTTCATTTCACTCGAGGAGGCTAGAAATAAATCTCATTAAAGTAAGATTTCTAGGTTGGAGAAAAAAACCGATTTTGAGTTTGAAATTGAGAACATTTAACCCTAATTCCGTGTTCAACCGAACGAATATACATCCAAATCATCGCAGAGCGAAGTCACTAATGACAATTTTCCGAGGAATATTGAATGCAAGGGAATGTGTGTTATCATGAGCACTTAGTTTCCTCGCAAAAAGTATGAAGCTATGCGTGATATCGACCCTACGAATCCATTATATTCACCCATGTGCATGTGAGATAAAAATTCTAAAACCTAGAACAACACGAGATGACTGTTTAGTTCATTAAGGTAGGTCGGTGATTCGTGATAGCTTATCATTTCGAGATAAGGGATAACTGAAAGCCGACGCGCTGCAAAATTATATGTTATAACCGGTTATTGAATCTATCAACGAATGTTGTAGAATAATGAGGTGACGCTGGTTTCTTTCATCGCTGTTTGGGAATTTCTCGATTTTGATTCAGAAAATTGATATGACAGTTTGGAAATGGTGGAAGATTTTTTAAATTTGAGAATGTGTTACTGGGATTCAAAAAATTATCATGAGATTTGAGGAATTTATCCATGAAATGAAAAAAAAACATGCTATGCGAACATTTGTTACATAAAATGTATAAATCATCAGGTGTTCACTGTTCCTTAATTGATCTTAATTTAGTTCTATATACGGGAAAGAGAAAATGGAGAAATTCACCTTGTAGGATGACAACGCGTCGTTTCGAGTCTTGTTCCTCTGATGATGTAAATTTTTTGACAATAGATTTTGTAAAAATTTCCATTTAAAGATTCAAAGCGACGCGTTGTCATCCTACAAGGTAAATTTCTTCATTTTCTCTTTTCCGTGTATTCTCTCTAAATTTCTTGCAGTGGGAATCCACTGCCAAAAAGTGGGAATATTGCGAGTCCAACAAGAGTGAAATTCCACTCCTGTAGGATGAATTTTCACTGTTTGAACCGAGTTGAAACCTTCACTTTGATGGAGTGAGAACTCGTTCTTATAGAATGAAAAATCACTTTTCAGGAGTCACTGAAACACTTTTGTAACGTCATCCCTGTCTCTGTACACGAAATTTCATCCCGAAGAAAAATTTGATAAAAATTCTCTGTTGGATAAAATCTAACGTTGTGAAATTTGCCGGGAATATTTTTTCTAAATCACGAAACGAACGCTCACTTCCAAACTGAGAAAGATAATGACATGAAATCACCAACGTGAATATAGTGGTAATGTCCTACGGTTAAAATGCAACAACTTTTATTCAATCATATATAATTCATATTCAATTCAATGTGAGGATTGAAAGTATCAATTACCATGTACTTGAATTGATGTGCAATTAACAATTTAAATCTAATTCTTAATTTTTTTTTTTTATTTCAAAATTGAAGTTGATTCCTAATTGCAAATATTTTTGAAAATTAAGAATTGAAGTGAATTCTTAATTGAAATCTTTTTCAATTAATGAAGCAATTCAATTGATTCAATATCAATCGATGATCGGTTAATTTTTTTGTTGGTTTTTTTCCAATTGTTAATTGAAAAACTTCCCAATCCAGGATTATATTTGCACTATTATTTGAAAAAACTGTCGGATAAGAATTAAAATCATATGTCAATTCAATTTGTTAATCTACTTTTTTTCTCAATTACGTAATTTACAACCCTGTTTAATATGATTTATATATAATTTTATATAAATTTTACATAATTTTGAAAATTTCTCTACTCTGGTAGCTGCGTTCTCGAGATATTCAATCAGCGTTTGAAATGGAATTTTGCTAGACACAAAAAAAGCTTGTTATATGCATGTGCTTTACGGTCCACAAATTTTGAAACATCTTATATAAGGTATACAACACTGGTCAGCAGCCATTTTGGTTTTTCGAAGTTTTGAAACTAATTTGAAGTAATTTTGATGTATTGAATATGAAAATAATGTCGAATTTCTTCAATTAGTACCATTGTTGTAATTGTTTGTAATACAATTTATCAATTATGTAGATTATATATAAAAATTATGAGTCACAAATCATAACATATTGTTGATATTGTTTTTGTATTAACACATTCCGCACATGTTACTGAATTTTTCGAGAAAATATTATTACATACATTAAGAGGTAACACCTATGTAGAACACAGTTTTTGAAGCTGATTTTTGGAATTTTTTCGCAAGAAAAATTTATATCTTATTGAAAAAATAATTTCGTGGCTTTATTATACATGTTTTGGAGTGTATAAATCAATGTTTACAATGTTCTAAAATACGAAATGGCGGCTGTACAGGGCAACGAGCATCAGACGATTTTTGAAAGAGGCTTCTACGGCCCGCACGATTTTTCAGTCAATTTTTATCCAATAAATTTGAAATTTGGATACACGCTTCACAACATTATTTCCTAGGGAAGTACGTACGATTTTGTTGAATAATCGAAAACTTACATTTTTACGGCCACTTTTGTGCAATTTGTTTTTAAGAAGAAATTTTTTTTTGCAAAACCGTACGCCAATTTTATAAAATTCAATATTTTTAAAAACCCGTACGTACTTCCCTTGCTTTTAGTTCAAATATGAAGAAAATTTTTGATTTTTGTGTTTCAGATCACTGACGGCGACATAAAGTTGCGGGCCGTAGAAGCCTCTTTCAAAAATCGTCTGATGCTCGTTGCCCTGTACAGCCGCCATTTCGTATTTTAGGACATTGTAAAAATTAATTTCTACACTCCAAAACATGTAGTATAAAACCATAAAATTATTTTTTCAATAAGATATAAATTTTTCTTGCGAAAAAATCACCTTCAAAAACTGTGTTCTACATAGGTGTTACCCCTTAAGGAGTCTTCCTGGTTAAGATTTTCAAGACAAATTTTTTTACAAGCATTTTTTTCTCATAGAAAAGAAATTGAGATATCGTTTTGAAAATTCGTAGGTATGTTTATTCAACATTAAATATTACAAATTATTTTTCTTCAGATTAAAAAAACTTTTTTGGGTTATACCAATTTAAATAAAAAAAAACATCACAAAATAACGGTGAGAGTGATTTGGGGTGACTGGATGATCTAAAAACAAAGAATAGCGAATCATCCCTTGCTGAAGTGTCCTTCGTATGGACTAGGATATTTTTTTTCATCAAGAGATAACAAAATCGCGGCCACTTTTCGAAAAAACCGATTTTTGAGGGTGAAAAAATGGATGCAAATCGGACATTTTTTGGCCATGTAGAAAGATCTTAGTTCATGCGATAACCACTTTAACGAGGAATAATTTGCCATTTCTTTTATCAGATCATCCGGTCGCCTCAAATCACTCCCACTGACATTTTTAAGTGTTTTTTGTTGTTTAAATTAGAATAGTGAAAATAAATTTGGTTTAAATCTGCCAAAAATGTTCTTGTAATGTTTGAAATTAAATAAACATACCTACAAATTTTCAAAACGATAACTCCATTTTTTCTGAGCAAAAAGAGTTTTTGAAAGAAAAATTTTTCCTCAAAATCCTAACCGGAAAGACCCCTTAATATAGGGTTCATTAAGTTCAATAAATACATTCTCGAAATACATAAGAAAATTCTCCTTTTATTTTTTTGTCTTTGTGTATGAAGATCACAGGTAAATTTCTGGAAAAATTGATACGTTATTAGTGGCGGTGATAACTCGATAACAACTCATTCAAAACAAACAAATGAAAAATTGTCAGATTCAGTATGACAGTGGCTTTCGCACCTTATGCGAATATGAATATTCATCGGTAGATGAAACGATGGCGGAGATTTAGGTCGAAAATACGAAAAAGCATTTTTTCACTTTTTTGGCCAAAAACATAATAAAAATTGAAATTTTAATTCAGTTGGAGAACGCGCTGAAGTTATTCACGTATAAAACATGTGGTTCAAATTCTATAAGAAGCAATTCAGTGATTACGGATAGATCACCGTCGTTCATCGAAAAGACGTTGTTTCGAGAAAAACGCGTTTAAAGTGTTTTTAAGGAAAAAGTCTCACTCAAACTCAATTAGGGATGTCTGCACCGCACGAACACAATACTTTTAGATACCTAAATATACTTTCGGAGAATGTGAATCGATTCTTTAGAAATTTCAAACCAGAATGATCTTTTAAAGCCAAACCAAGTAGAATACAAAACAAACGGAACCTAAAGTTTCTATAGTTAGAAAAATACCACTCGAAATCATGAGGATTTTTTATATTCTTCTCACTAAACTCAAAACAGGAAGATTTGTGAAATGAATGTTTACATACAAATACGGAAGATTACGAATATTGTAGAAAAATTAATAGACAGCATTTGAGTTTTAAACGGTGAAAGTGGAATTTTATAAAACGTATAGTAAAATTCAATTATTCATTCGTAATTTCCCGTATTTTTATGTGAAAATCCATTTCACAAACCTCCCCGTTTCTGTTTCAGCAAGCAAAATAAGAAAAAGTAGTATATTTTTTTCTCCGTATATAGTTATAAACATAGATCCCATCCGGAAACCAAGAAACTCTTTTTCATGAGAACACACTGTAAAAAATCGCTCCGTAAATCTCACATAAACTTTTATGAAGCAATTACACCCAGAAAAATGATTTATTTGAATATGAACCTACTAGGCATTTCATTACATTCAATAAAATCTTACTTCATTCAAGTAAATTTTATTTGAGATGAATAAACAATTATTTCAATGAAATCAATCTTTTATTTAATTCAACTAAAATTCTAGTAGGTTCATATTTAAATAGCAATTTAGTTGATTCAAATAAAGTCTAGTCAATTCAAATGAATTCGAATATAAAATTTTCTTAGTGTAACATATAAATTTTGTAATAATTTTCAAAACTTTTCTGACTTTTTATATGAAATTTTGTGATATCTCATAAAGAATTATGATTCCTCATACACTTTCATATGAATTTTGATACATTTCGCAGTAAATTTCATGAATTCATGATGGATTAATTTTAATTATAAGTTTCAGAATTTTCATATTAGTCTGGTATATGAAATTTCCGACTTAAAACAGATATGCTGTCCATACACAATCCTGTCGTAAGATGAACATGATAAAATATAAAGTTCCGTCAACTGGAACTTTGAAAAATGATAAACCAAGCCAAGTCAGATCATGGATAAATGGATAAATAATGTATGTCAATTTGATGTTGAATTATCTCTAACTCCACAACATTGAAGAAGAAATTCATTCGCAAGATATGATGAATACACTGAGAAAACTCTTCAGTTGTAGTAACTAAAAACGATATCAAGTAGAAAATTGAGCTTGCTTGAAATGAAATATTGTTTTTTGTAAGAAAAATTTCCAGTTCAAGAGACTATAACTAATTTATTTATATGTAATTTTGATTATATATAATTTATTAATGTGATTATATGATGTATAATGTTGAATCAGTATACATTATGCTTGAAATTTCAGTACAAATCAATATGCACTGATTTTCAATAAAAATAACAACTATAAATTACATCTGATAAATACCTAAATTCTCAATATTATTTTCACACAAACTAATTACCACATTAAAATCTCTATTCCTTGATGAATAATCTATTAAAATCATTTGATGAATTTTAATCTTAGAATCATATTGACTACAGAAAAATAATAGTGGGTCTATTTTACTAAACTAGTCAAATTTTTATTGAATTTGATAACAATTGATTATGAAATATATAACGCGCATGAATTAATACTCCGATTAAAACACAATTAACACGAATAATTTGTTATAAAAGATTGTTTCCAATCCTATCGGAGGATCAATTCGATACAAAACTCAATAACACTGACAAATTCTTCCAACTAAATATTCTTCGAGTAATTGTTTGTAACGCATTTGAGGATTGTTTTACGAGTGAACAATTGCATTATCGACTGTCCAAATCTTGTCTGAAGACTTTTTTAATTATGCAGAAGATCAATTAGTGCCTTTAAAATATCTGTGGATATATGAATTGTATCGTAATTTCAAAGAACGATTGATATCTCACTTTTAAATGCGAGTGAAACGAGCGTATATCATAAAAGATCCGTTCAAAATGACCAACGCTGCTCAACAAAGTAAAGCAACTTGGCGGCTAAGCCTCAACCAACATGTGCCAATCTTGGGTTTTTTCAGCCTTGTCAATACCTACATGAGATATACCATACACTGTTTTTATAATTTTTTGAATTTGATTTGATTAAAGTCTCAGAAATCAAATCTTAAATCAAATTTTGCTGAATAGAAACAGTTTTTGCATTTTAGTTGTGAATTTATACCTAAAAAATCCGAATAATTATGAATTCCGAAACACCAAGTATAACTTTTCCACATGAATTTTCCAATTCAAAATACAGTTTGAAATTTCTAATCATATCTCAACTGCTGATTACATATTCAAGTTTTTACGAATTCAGCCGTACAAAAGTAGAACACATTAAATATAAGAACTGATTTTGTTTTATATCCAAGATAACAAATCATTGAAATCTTATGTTTTCGATTTTGCAATCATTCGCACACGTACGAGGGTAAGTGAGCAATGTACTTGTATGGAGAATATCAAAGAGAATAGCTCGAACCGTTCTTGTCATCGATAACGACGACAGGAGCATCGATCGTAAACGTCGAATAAAAGTAGAGTTTATCGCGCGTCCCTCGGTATCACGGAGAGATGCGCGTTGGAACCTGACCCACATACGAGGGTTACACTAAAGTAGTATGACTTGTGAATTTTTCCTTGACGTACCATGGATTCTTTTCGTAAGGAATATCATGTGAGATTTGTGATAAGGAAATCGCGCATATTTTGTTTTATTATTATTACTACCTTTGATGTATATTCATATTATCTGGAAAAAGATCGCCTTTTCTTTTCGTTTATGCGTATGAAATATATAAAGATCATGTATAAAACAATGGGAATGAATGATAAAAAAAAAATGTTCAAAACTGAAACAAATTTGTTCCATACCCGTCGATTTTTGTCCTGCATCGAGGGATTCTCTTCGCTTTTCTTAATACAGAACGAAAGAAGAGGAAAGTAATCAATGCAGTTCAGAATAAAACTCTGTACAAAACAAATAACTTATGTAAATGCTATTAAATTGCTTCCATTCACCTGCCCATACCGTATTTGACCTACTTAATCGTAGTTGACAGATTTATCGCATTCGTTTCGCTGTATTCGAACTCTACTGAGGATGTAGTTGACTGAAACTTCTTTGAACTAACGATTTATTCTTTTCAGGTTGAGTTTGAAACTTTTAATCGATGGGCTGGGAGAGATTATTCTCACCTAATCTGACCTTGACCTAGGTGAGGGAGCCTGCTGATCAGTCGTTACTCTTTTGAACGGTTTGATAATTAGGTTGAAGAAACTTTGTTTCACGCATCACCGACTCGAATCCCTATTCCAGTGAAACAAATTACAGTTCAATTTCCACAGGCTGCGTTTTGGAATTTTTTTTCGGTATACCTATAAATGCAAATTTGTGGGGCATTATTGTTTAGATGAATTAGGTTAATTAATTGCTGCTCGAGGATCAATGAATTATAATAATTGAAACAATATTCCAGTAAAAATGCGTAAATTAAATTCCAAATTTACAGATAGAATATCGATGTACTGCTGTGTTCAAAAAATAAGGTGACATTTGAATTTAAACTCCGTGTGCAAATATATTTGGGGAAGTGCTTTGATTGTTAGGCGAGTAAGACTGTTCTTGATATCCGTGCTAAGGATCACATCAAAATATTCATTAGTGTTTGAGAGACGCTTTTTCGATTTTTACAATGTCTGCATTTGTTGAGCAAAGAATTTGTATTAAATTTTGTTTGCGGAATGAATTTTCTGCTGCTGATTCATTGAGGATGGTGCAGGAAGCCTTTAGCGATGAGGCTGTGTCGGAAAAAAATGTTTATAAATGATATAAAGAGTTCCAAGAAGGTCGAGAACGTGTCGAAGACCAAAAGCGTCCTGGTCGACCATCAATTTCAACTAAAGAAGTTCATGTCCAAAGAATGAAATATTTGGTGCTCATAAATCGTCGATTCACAATTAGAGATCTTGCTGATGATGTTAGCATTTCAAATGTATCAGTCAATACCATTTTGAAGGATGTTTCGAGCCTCAGACGCGTCAAATCTCGATTGGTACCGAAAACACTGAATTTCCTGGAAAAACATCGTCGCGTTGAAGTGTGTAAAACAATTCTTTCTGACTATCGGGACAAAATGGAACGCATTATTACGGGAGTTGAGACGTGAATTTGTGCTTACGACTGGATCGGTTGTGGACACAACCGATTAATCGAATGAATATCGCGCTAAAGGTGAGACAAAACCAAAAAAACTGTGCCAAAGTCGCTCAAAAATCAAGTGTTGACTGTTTTCTTCGGTTATCGTGGTGTTGTGCATTTTGAGTTCCTTCCGCCGGGTCAAACTGAGAATATTATTTGAGTGTTAAGCGTCGTTTACGTGAAGCTATACTCTTGAAGAGACCGGAATTGTGGCGAGACAAGTCTTGGTTTTTGCACCACGACAATGCACCGGCTCATCCTGCATTCCATCCATGAAGATCCGAAAAACTCCAGAACTTGTCAATTACATCGACATCAATACGATTGGTCACAGCGTGGATAATAAAACGTTATCCACGCTATAGCGTCAGATTTGCGCAAAATTCAGAAAAGAAAGGTGATACAATATTGTCCAGTCTACAGCAATATCGTCAAAAAATATGGGTTGTCAATATTTGACCGTATGTGGCTCATAATACTAGTCTCTTTCAAATGAAACGTCGGTTTGCAATAGTTCGTTCCGGGTTTGATTGTATACAATCTGTTTTCCATAAATTCCAAAACTTGAATTGATCGTGAGAACATTTTATTGAAACATCATTTATTCTGACATCGTTCAACATCCTGTTGTAAATCAAAATTCAAGAATGCGGAAATCGAAGCGAATGAAACATGAGAAGAGCGATTTCCGTCGCCAACAGACCACGATTCGATTGGATCAATTTTGAGTTTATTTCAGATACACTTAGATATAATAAACATTCAATGAACCCGCATATGTTCATAGTCTCATTTTAGGTTCAACCAACGTTCGTTGCACGTTTCCGTTCCGTTGGGGATTCTTTAATCGGGTAATTGATTGAAATCCAGGATTATTGGTTTATCTATGAAGAAATAGTGTATTATCACATTCGGACATATCTGGGACATACGTGCAACGTTTTCAGAACTACCTGAGACATTATTTGCACGTTCCCTGTTCCAATCAGAATTTAACAACTGGCGCAGTACTGCGCCAGTACCGGCCAACACTGGCAATACGCCCAATCAGAATTTCACAACTAGCGCTGTACTGCGCCAGTACCGGTTAAGACTGGCGGGGTACTAGTGGTCTGTACTGCAGCAGTACTGGCATTTGTCCGAAATGATAACGCTTTTCCATACTGGGTACGTGCTAGCTGATTCTTGGGGGCCCAATACTGGCACTGTACTCCGCCTGTTGTCAACATTGGCATACTTCGGTTTTTTCTGATTGGGTGATTTCCTATTATTTGCAATCACTGCAGTGCCTGTATTGTATCAGTACTTGATCGACATCAAGTTTTCAGTACTGGTGTATCAGTACTGGCATAGTACTGTATCAGTACTTGGTCGACATCAAGCTTTCAGTACCGGTGTATTAGTACTGGCATAGTACTGTATCAGCACTTGGTCGACATCCAGCTTTCAGTATTGGTGTATTAGTACTGGCATAGTACTGTATCAATACTTGGTCGAAATCAAACTTTCAGTACTGGTGTATCAGTACTGGTATAGTACTGTATTTCTATGTATCCAGTACTAAATCCGTACGTGCTAGCCGACTCTTGAGGGCCCAATATTGGCACTGTACTCCGCCTGTTATCAACATTGGCATACTTCGGTTTTTTCTGATTGGGGGGTTGTAATCAAGTACGTCTTATGAACGTTCGAAAAAACATCCTGGTGCTGTCCGGGAAGTGTTCTTAAAAGGATACTCTCAAAAGATGTATCTTATGAACGTTCCAAACTTCCCCCCCCCCCCCCTCCCAGACAGCATCATGTTCCCTGGACTTTTTTAAAACGTTCTAAGAATGTTTTCAACACGTCCGGACGGTCTTAGAACGTTTTCGAAACCTCCGAGTGCTGCTAGGGCCCGGTGTTGTACGGGGAGTGCTCTCAAAAGGATGCTTTCAAGATAATCACACGGACAAAAATGGTTTGCTACTATAGCGCCTACAAAGGAATTTGTTGTCCTTGCAAAGATATTCACTCGAGCAGCTGAGACGTTAGTCCTGTTAACAAATTTGTTTATGTCAGTAAAAAAATGTAACTGTGTCAATCATTTTTTTTGCTATTTCAACTAGTTTTTTTAGTAGGCGCTATAGTAACAGACCTGCTTGTTATGCCAGCAATACTTTCTTCTTCGTGCACACATCTCTGGTAAAAGGAAATCTCTGGAAAAGGAACGATAAAAAGAGTCAAAAACCGCATAGAAAATGATTGAGAGTTGTTTCTATCAGTTCTTATCTGTCTCCAAGCGGCTTTCAACTCTTCCAATCATTTTCTTTTGTTTCTTTTTCCCGCAGTAGGTAACTCAATCTTATCGCGTGCTTCTGTTAAATCATTCGAAATTGAGTTCAAACAAAGATCTGAAATTTTCAGGGGAATTTCAGCTATCTTAGATAGCACAAGAGTTCTTTGTGAATACCTCGCATTCATTATGAGCTCTTTTGGAACTCTTATGCTATCTGGGTATGGTTGAAAATTGATCGGAACTGAATCCAGTAAGTAATTAAACTGATTTAGACTCAATCTTATTCATGGAAAGATGTTTGGTCAGATATTGATCATGGTATTATTTCCACATGCTGGGTCCAGATTTGAGCTACAAAAGTGACACAGAAACACTCAAATCCTGATCCATCGGTCTTCAGCTGGTAGTTCAAATATTGGTCAAACGTATTTCTACTTGGTTCAATGGGTGATTCTTCGTGACTATTTCGCAAAAAACTCGACCCATATCGTTCCGCAACCATCGTATTCACCTGATTCGGTACACTGTAAAAAAAATTTGTTGAATTCCAAACAAAAATGCTTGGAAATTTACAAACTTGGTTTGGGAAAATAATTTCCGAACCTTTTTTGTACATTGCCGAACAAAAGTTTGTGAATTCTCAAAAATCTTCGTGAAATCACAAAATTTTTTGAATGTTTACAAACTTTTGTTTGGTAATTTACTAAAAAAGTTTGTGTGAAAAACTGCCAAACTTCTTTGGCAGTTTAGGAAGTATATTTTTTACAGTGTATCGTACGACTTTTGGCTATTCAAAAAACTCAAAAGACCGCTCCGGGGACACCATTTTGAGTCGATAGAAGAGATTCAAGCCGAATCGTAGAGAGAACTGAAGGCCATCCCAAAAACCGACTTTAACAACTTTTTCGAAGATTGGAAAATGCGTTGTATCCGGGGGGAATTACTTTGAAGGCGATGAACTTGATTTGGGAGAATAAATAAAGATTTTTTAAAATAAATACTACGTCACCTCATTTTTTGGACACAGTAGTTTATGCCTCGAATAAATATTCTCTCCTGCAACCACTCTTTACTGTGTATATGAGTCCATCGATTTCGCGTTAGAATTTTATTTCCGACTTGTGTTGAATATTGTTTTATCTTCGTTGAAATTTCGAAATTATGCATCGGTTATTAATTTTGGAATACGCGGAAGAGAACCGAAGAATATTCTCTGGAGTAAAATTCATATTGGGTAGAATCATCTTCATTGCAGAGTTTAGAAAGCAAACAAAGAGGAAATTACTTTTTCTTCCGTTCCTTTTCTCCTACCTTCTTTCATAATCTTTTGCCTCTTTCTACTCCTCTTCCTTCGCTTCCATCCGCATCTTATTTTCTTTTGTTAATCTTTCTCTACTCACAGTATCAGGAATTACGGAAGAAATAGATGAGGATATGAATCTCGTGTTAAAAATATAGATCCACTGTTCTTCGCTATCCTTTTGTTCTGATATTTGAAAGCCAGTATGTTTTGTTTCAATTCCAGATGAGGGTTCACCAGACGAATTCAGATAAAACAATGTCTTATTTGTCGATACAGAAATTGTATCAACGAAAGAATTTTATGAAATCATCTAATACAATAAAATTGCCTGAAACGAAGGTGATTTAGAATTCAACCTCCAGCACAAGAGGGGTTCTTCTTTCAACCGTATACAAAGCCATCATCTTAATTGACGGTTTCTGTATACTTTGAAGTTAATCTCTTCCATGCTCTAATTAATTCAGAATTCTTGAACCGTCCTCAATTCATTATCATTCTATCACACCCTTGGGCTCTGTATACATATTTTCTATGTAAATATCTTATTGATTCATTCCTGCCTAATTTATTCAACGATTATTTTCTCTTTATTACTCTGTAACGGGAGGAAAACATTTTTTGCGATAAAAAATATGCTAAGATTTTCAAAACGAGTACCCTCAAATGCATCTTCCGCAAACCTATTAACCTTCCCTCATGCGAAATAATAAAAGTCACTGCGGATACTTAACAATCCCGTCATGTTTTTCTTCCGCCCAGCAAAATGACTGGGGAAAAAAAGTACAATATCATTATTCGCGATCTATACTGCATGTAATTTTGTAGTAAAGTGTAAAAATATTTGAAAAAGAAATCAATATTATTCTTTCCTGGTTTTTCACAAGCGTTTCTTTGTTAGCAATTACGAGCTAGAAGTGAAATTCTCGAGAATAACATAAAATTGTGATGATTTAGAATTATCAAGACCCACAAAGGTTAGTAAAATGAATTGCAAGAATCGTTTTCTTATATAAACTTCGTTCATCCATTGCACGCTTTCTCGAATATAATAATCAAATAAAAAGAACATGAAATAACACATGTGCTTTTTCTTTCCCCAGTTTGACAAATGAAAACTTCATTTCAAATCTGTCTGATAAATGCAATAATTTGCTTTATTATTCCTATTTTCGAACGTAAAACAACTTTATTGATTGAATGAAAGAATAAAGAAAATAAAAAGTGACAAACGTGGATGAGACAACTAGAAAATCATGAAAGAAACATTGATGCAAGTCATATACATGGTTGAATTGTTTATGAAATGTATATGAACGAATATCATCTCCACGTTGAAGATACCGCTTATTTTTCAAACAAATGTTCGTATCATCTCATTGAGAAGCTTCAAAGTCGAATAGAATAAACGTTTTCAATGTCTTTGTAGATGCATTGATTTGCTTGTACAAGTTTTACAACAGAGTTGGAAAAAGAATGATTCACGTCATTCAATCTGTCATTGGATTTTTTTTAAATAATACTCAATACTGTAATCACTTGACATTTCCCATACAGCACAAAAGCCCACGCAAAGAGCTCCCGTTATGAGAGTAAACATGAATTCATTATGAATAGTTTGAATTCAAAATGAACTCTTGATGAATAACCTCATCTTCAGAAAGAATTCAGGCATTTAACATGTATGTATTTTGAATTCATTGAGTGTATATTGAATTCATTTTTACTGTCATAACGGGGACTGTTCAAGGAGTTCTTTCAGAAGTTTTTGTGAATTCAAAATGATCATTTGTGCTGTCTGGGTTTATATCAACTGTTTGTACTTCATTCGTATTACACGAATTATACCGAAACAATGAACCCATTTCTTAATCTCAAGAATTTAATACTCAGATATGAAGAAGTCGTTCAGAGTCGATATGCCTAGGTTTTGGAGAAGGTCGCATAAGAGTCAATATTTGCTGAAAACTGCGGCTAAGCTTTCCATAGTATAAAGTAGGTTGAATGGTACATGGAATAATATGCGTACGTCTTTCAAAGCATATGTAGGTTACTCTATTCAATTCTGTCTCAAAGTCATTGCCAAAGGAGGGTGAAATATCTGCACTCCCGTTTCGTTGAATATATATTTCTCACCTACGAATGATTTCATGTTCTCGCCCTGGTTGTGAGAAAAGGCTTTCCACTGTTGATCAGCGAGCAGAGAATTAATCCTCAACTCATTTCGAATTGAAAGAAATTGTTCAAACATTTCGATGGATATTCATCGAAGCTAATGCGATATGAATAGTTGTTTGAAACATCAGACTTTTTCGTAAGTACACTGTTAAAAATTTCTGCATTAATTTTAATGTTTTTACTGAAAGTTTTTTTCAAGTACGTACATGAATTCAGTTTCATGCACATTTTACATGAAATTTAATGCAAACTATAGCATAATCTATAGTTTTTTCATGTTTTTGTACATTAAATTTGATGCAGAATGTATGTGAACCTGATTTCATGTACGTAATTGAAAAAAACTTCCAGATATTTCTGACAGTGTAAGATATGGGAGTGACACAAAGATAGCCGCGCAAATGCAAAGACGCTTTTGTTTTTTATAAGAAGAGTGGTGCCAAATATGCGGAAGCCGTCATTGATGAGATCTATGTAGATCTCTTGAGATATAAGTAGATCTCTTTAGATATATGTAGATCTCTTTAGATCTAAATTTTGGAAAAACAAGATTTATGAAGACCCAAAGAGATCTACTTATATCTCAAGGAATCTTCTTGAACCAGATTCCTTAAGGCATAAGTAGATCTCTTTGGATCTTCGTAGATCTTGTTTCTCCAAAATTCAGATCTAAAGAGATCTACATATATCTAAAGAGATCTACTTATATCTCAAGAGATCTACATAGATCTCATTAGATGTAATTCCCTTTTTCTCGGGATGTCAACTTAAATAGAAGACAATTTTAAATTGATGTTTATTCAAAAATCTTTGCATATAAATCATTTGAAAATAACAAAATGATTCACCTGATCACCAGAGTGAAAAGTTATGAGAATGATTTAAATAATTGAAGTTGAAGTACAAGTGTGAACATTTCACTAATTTAGAGTGCGATATGATAATTAATTCATAGATAAATGAATGAATTCGAAACATGCAAGCGTTTTCAGAAGAATAATGAATTATTCTGGATGATAACATATCTTTCATTCCCAGGTAGCACAAGAACATTTCAAATATTCTGCGTTCATTCCGTGATCATGCATAGAATATGCAGATGAGACTGTTTTGGATAAATTCGAAAAATATGTTCTGAGAATGTGCACAGAATATACTTATCCAGAACAGTCTCATTCGAAGATCCTAAGATTTCACTCCATCCAATTTCCACCTCTTCGCAGATCTCAAAAGGATACCCCAGGGGAAGAGATTTAGTGCCGCAACTGAAGCGTACTCTGGGATGAAAGACTAACTGTTCTACAAGAACGTCACCAAAAATGAAGAAACCGTTGGAATAATTGTACACAGTAAAAAGTCGTACTGAATGTGGCTGCATCTTACTTGAAAACTTGACTGAAATTCAGTATTTTCCATTTTCTCGGGATTTGTTCTCGGTGCTGATTTTCAATAGAAACAGAGCTAGTTTTGGCTGCATCTTGAAATCAGCTAATATCCAGGATGAAAATAAGCTTTCCTTCCTATAGTGTATCGCTATAGCATATATGTACGAAAAAAAATGTTTCACAGAATTGACCAACAAGTGAGGTAAAATAGGATAATATTCACTAAAACTCTTATCAAATCTACTACTGTGAGTATCGTGAATTCTACTAAAACTCATAAATATTATGAGAAATTTTAATAGTTCCGCCCGAGAAAAAATGATTTAGATCTAAGTGGATCTAATTAGATCTCGTTAGATCTAAAAAATGGAAAATGTAGATCTATTTAGATCTAGACAGATCTGGTTAGATCTACATAGATCTAAATCACAAAAAATTTCATATTAATTAATCGAAATTTGCGTGCATCTACTGCCCATTTTCTTCACTTTTAGATGGTTTTTAAGAACTACATATTTTCGAAAAAAATCAATTAGATCTCCGTAGATCTAAATAGATCTAAATCGGCCCACATAGCATGAATTTTTCCATTTTTTAGATCTAAGGAGATCTAATCCATTAGATCTAATTAGATCTAAATCATTTTTTCTCGGGCGTATTTGATTGAATGCGTTAGGAGACCTGTTTTTCTGTGTGGAAGATGCCTACGGTGATGAATAACATCGAATTTTGTAACAGAAGAGAGATGTTTTAACTGATTAGTCCGGGCACACAATGATCCATGTGTTATTTTATTCATCGAAATTATTTGATCAACCAAACGAATGCGATATTAAATTATCATTCTAGGATATACTTTGTCCACTACGATTCAAGGAGGAGTATTTAAATTTACATAAGAAAGTGAGAACTTCGATCCATTCGGCGAATGATTCAAAATACTTTTGAAACGGAAGTTTAGTATCCATTCTTGGACACGAAGGTACTGCTACTTAGATCAAACAAATACTTCCCTCAACGTTGGAAGTTTTAAGAGGTTTCATAATTAGATTTCTGAAGAACAGCAGGTGCGTTGAATGTTATACTGAACTCCATATATCCGTATACACTGTGAAAAAAATCTATGAATTTACAAGAAAAGTATGGTGCAAAACATATGGAATTCTCGAATTTGGCGATTCACAATCTTTCTGTGAATTTCCAAACATTTTTCCTGATGTTCAAATAAAGTTTTTGTCAACTGACAAGAATTGTTTGTGAATTGAGTGGGAAAATTGGGATAATAACAAACTTTCTAACTTTTTTCGGAATTTTTTCTTCACATTGTAGAACATGTGTACCCTAATGAAAATTTTACATCGTGTTTCTTTTTTGTGTAAATTCAGTATCAGTGCAAATCTAGTAAAAAAATCAGTGGTACTTTGGCCTGTCACCATGAAAACACGATGTATTTATGAATTTTTCATACCAATATCTTTTGGTTTCTTCTTAGTAGATAATAAGGGTAGATTAAATAAAAATTCGATGTCACTGTACTGCAACTGGAATCATTGAGGGTGATCACTTGATGTGAAACGGGTGAAATTGATTTTTTATGTACTTCTGGTGTCAATTATGGTGTGAGAAATTTACGAATACACCAGAAAATCACGATGTTGAATCGGTTCATTTGATTAATGGAAATTAGAGTATTTTTCAATGAAAATTTAGTTCTCTTGTTTTCATCGGTTCTACAACTGAATTGACATCGATCAAACCTCCACTGTAAAAGAAGAACTTCCAGAACAGTTCGCAAGTTTTTTACTGAATATTTTTTAGTGAATTCACAAAAAATGTCGATAAAATTTCAAACAATCTTTGTCAGTTGTCAGTCTCGAGTCCAGATTCTTGGTCTCAAGTCGAGATGCTTGGTGCCGGCAATACATTCGAGAAACTAAGTATCGTCGAGACTCTCGGCTTGACAGATATCGTCTCGGTTTCGGGAAATAATGGCTCGGGTCGTCTCGTATCAGTCTCGATCTCGTCTCGATCTCGGGGTCGACATCGAGAGCAGTCTCGGTCTCATCCGAAACACAAGTTCACTAGCTGGTCATTGCAATATCTTTGAAAATACGATTGTTACAAAAAAATGCGGTACATAAAATTTCATGTTTTTTCACGTAGAAAACGACTCCATAACCAAAACTAGTGATTCCCATTAAAAAAAGTGTTATCGCCTGCCGAACGACCTTCGAAACTCACTTCAAGGTCAAAACTGATGTCACCATAAACAGCCCCCCTTTAAACCTAACAACTTTCACCTAAAACATTTTTGGCTCCCACTACTCCTTTCGAAGATGTTCACGTTTATATTCTTATAAACCTGTATATTTCACCACCCACGAAGAAATGCCAGTTTTAAGGCGACGGTAACCAATGCATTGGTACTGAGATGGTATTGGTCACCGACGGTTGTCTGTCGATTACGAGTCGGTACTGGACCGATGTAATTTCAAGTTCCAATCGGTACTGACTCGATGATTAAACTGACCGTTGTTGATCGATTTGCCACCAATTTTGATCAACAACGGCACAACTTTAGTCAACAAGCGTTGGTCTTCAATCCTGAACGGTTATCAAACCAATGTGAACTAATATCTAGTGCACTTTGACGAAAGCTTTGAATATTTTTATAAATTTTCCATATAATACTGTTGATTAAAACAATGTGACGAGCCTATATTGTTCGATGTGTGGCTGAACTACAAGAGATTTTACGAAATTCGTTGAGAGAGTTATGAACTTCGTGAGTAGCTCACAATTATCCGTAGGTTTTTCGTTATATATCACCGTTAGTTTATCAGCATCGGTTGATCCCCGATCCAACAAGAATCCACAAAAGCATTGAAATTCAAAAGAATCCGCTTTCAAGGTGACAGCAGCCGAATCGTTTATGACAAATTACCGGCAAACGATGTGATTTGATCAAAATATCGCTCTGTACAGCAATTCTCTGATTCAAGTAGAAGTGCTGTACAGAGCGATATTTTGATTGATATGAAGTGTTTGTCCGTAGTTTGTTAATAGAGAACTGTATTATATATATAATTCTACGGGATCCATGACATTGTGATCTTGAAATGACCATGAATTTGATCTTCTCATCTGGATATAATAATTTTCGCATCATGATATAATATTACGTAAGTGGCAGAATATCTGAGTTCATATGAATGTACATAAACAGTTACTGAATGTTTCGAAAAAACATCAGTTGCGAAGATCGAATTGATATCGGTGATCGGCACCGGATCAGAGTTATTTGGCGTTATCATTCCGCATTCCGACCAACGTCAGCAGCCAACAATTGCACACTGGCAGTCTGTATCGAACGGGTACTGCACGGGAAACAATCCCCATATAAAAATTACATGAACAGTCAGGTAACGATTACAGTGTGGATTTCATGTAAAATTTACTACACAATCCTGTTGGATTTACATTGTTATTAAAGTTAATTCACAGCAACACTTCTCTCATTTACATAAAGCTGAAACTAGCAGGCGTGAAGTTATCAGCCAATTGTTGTAACTTTTGAATCAAGGTTATTGGAGCTTTGTTTATACCAGAAATCGATTGAGTAGCATCCTACCAAACATTTCAGATCCTCAAATCTTTGATAAAAATTGTGTATAAAGAGTTATGAAAAGCGGCTGCTAGCTCTGCGGCTACCAGTTTTAGTTTCATCTAATTCACTTTGGTAACAATGTAAATATAACATTGGTTCCAAAGTAAATTTTACTCCAATCGCATTCATGTGAGCAGTTATGTTAAATTCACAGCAGCCAATGTAAAATTTACATGGGACTTTTTCCCGTGTAGGCCATTTGTCAATCCCTACGTAGGCATACTTTCCTTTTTGGGAATTCAGGAATATCTGTGTATTTTTTCATTCCGGAATCTTTCAATTCCTGTTGACGGGATTCAAGTCGCAAAATAAGTGCCTCGCTTTGAAATATCTTCATATTTTATTTACGCCTTAATAATTGATGTATTTTATACGATGGGATGTCACGTTTAGGTCTTCAAACATTCAAGAACAGAATTCAATGTATTTAATTCGCTCAACTGTGATGGATACATATTTTGAAACATCTCTCCCTATAATTTGTCGACGATTTCAATTAATATAAATGAGATTTTACTTGACTAATATGATAATACATGTCATCCATATCTCGCCTGTGCGAAAAGCATTCATGTGTTCGTACAACCTCTAATACATGTTTATTGGAAGTTGTGTTCATTGAACACCATGGGATGACGCATCAAGACTCATTTCCTTATTAACCACACCTATGCGTTCAGTGATTTGTACACGCGTGATGAATACAGTGATACGTGTATCATAAGATGTTGTGAAGCAATAAAAGAATTCCCATACAGAAATTTAGCATTGGTGCTAGCATGGTGTAATGTAGATAAAGTATGGCCGAGGCTTAGCAACCAAGCATGGCGCAACACTGAAATGATAACATCATTCTAATATTTATCAATGTCTTTTTCCAATGGAGTTCCATCTTTGGTGCAGAATTGACAATGAAATCCCAATCAGAAAAATCCGTAATATGCCAATGTTGACAACAGGTGCAGTATAGTGCCAGTATTGGGTCTCCAACACTTGGTCAACACGTACGGGATCAGTACTGGATACATAAAAATACAGTAATATGCCTGTACTGATAAACCAGTACTGAGAACTTAATACCGGCCAGGTACTAACCCAGTACTGGCCCTGCACTGATTGCGAATAATGGCATCAGTACTCAATCCCCAGTACTGAAAAGCGTTATCATTCCAGACAAATGCCAGTACCCTGCCAGTCTTGGCTAGTACTGGTGCAGTACTGCGCCTGTTGTAAATTTCTGGTTTGGATAGACCATCATTGGCAAACAATAGAAAAATTTGTTTATCAATGTTGCGCCGATGATAAAACTGTAAAAAATAATTGACCCAAAGATATATAAAAAGTATACGCATTTCACAATTATTTCCGATATATGTTATTTAGGATCTTATTGTGTTTTCCTCATTTATCTGTAAACAACTTAGTGTTTTTCGTTGCTAGAGTTTCCCATGAGAAGTATACACAATATGGATCAGCGGTAGGAGCCCTCTGGTGTAAATTCTAACAAAGAACGATTGACCGTTCTTCCAGAGAAATATTTGAGTTTCATATATTCCTTGTATACATTTCTCACTACTCGCGCGAAATACTCGATCGGTAATTTAGCCATTCAATTCAGCCATCAGAAGTTAAAATTAAGGAGCATGCCAATATTGAGCCATGCCATTACCAATGATCGGCGTTACATTGGAAACTAATTTTTATCCAGACTAGACCAAAGTTTGTGGCAATATTCAACCACGTTTCAAATGATCCTTACTTTCAATAGAATCTATGGTTCGGTCAATGTTGGATCAAAGATGCGCCTATCAAGCGCCAAGCCTGGCGAAATTGTGAATCCATGGTAGACTGACAATCGAAGTTCGTTGACAACATTATACTTGTTGTTAATCAACATTGAATATTCATGGACTGCCAAGCCTTGCCTGTCAACATTGCCCCAAGCTATATTCTATTGTCAGCATTGGCGGAATACGTGTAAACATTTGAATACGTGTCTTTTTTACATAAATCAAAGCATTGAATCGGATTGAGACACGTGCACTAAATTTTCCGTACGTTGTTCCTATTACAGCTGTATGAAAATTGATTCTACAAATTTGAACCTGGAAACCTCTTTTTTTTTCTCCCATTTTTTCGTTTCTTACATATTTCACGTTTCAAGAGGCCATAATCCTTGATCGATGATGGATTAAACTCCTCCTTGAGGAAGAACACTCCATGAGAAATTACTGAAGCATTTGGAATACATCCCCAACATTATTCGTGACTAAGTTGAAGAGACTGATATACATGAATCGATGCAAAGTATGCGTGCCTCATCAGCACTGAAACAAATTCTTCCGGTTCATAACAAGAATATCCTTCCTGTACGTCAACTGAGAAATGATTTTGGGAACAACAGAGCGTGCTTTCTTGAAACTAGGATATGAAGTAATATTTTACTGCCACGTGTCTCCTTCCGCATGACGTTACAGCACGGAAAAGTCAAATCCTCAAAATTATCTATCCTCACTCCCAATTTTTCGTGTGGCGGTGATTGAATTGGAATTCTATAGATATTATCGCGAAATCTGAAGATACAATAATTCATCTTGTTTCTCAAAGAATACTTCATTTCAATCTTGGAATAAATGAGAAAGTTGGGGTAAAAAGAGAAGAACTATTTTTACTTTTTAGTCAAGCGCAAATAATGCATCTCTCTGGTTACATTGGTAGGTATGTACGAGTTTTTCCATGTAACTGCGATGAAAGGAAGATATTCTTCGAATCGTCAGTGCGGAAAAATGAGAAATCTCAAATCTTTTAATCTGAAAGTGTACCTAGTTTTTAATCAAGATCAGCTAAATTATAGGTTTAGTGAAGAAGTTCTTCACGTATTCTCTCAGAATTCTCAATTCGTTGATGTTAATGAATTCTGGGAATGAATTTTTCTTCGAGGCTGAAGAACACAATGCTATACAAGGATTTCGTAACGAGTAGGGTAACTTCTCGAGAGTTCGAAGGTAAGTATCAATCTATAAATATAAATCTTAATTTGAACGTAAAATTAAGATCTCTAAAAGTCAAGTGACTCTGGGGCAATGATAACTGCAGTTAATCTCACTTCAATTAATCTTCTCAGCCAAGTAATTTCGGTGGTAGTTTTCCATACCACTTCATTTATAAATCATTTCCTTTCATCGTGCTATTCCTCTTATGTTTAGAATTCCCTGAACTGAACTGATATAAAGCAAGTGTGTGTGTGTATATATATATATGTAAACGTGTTATATACAACTCGATTTGGTAGAAATGTCGTATATGTAAGAGCACACGATATCCGTCTATATCGATCGGCCTAAATATAACGAGGCAGATTAGTGAGGCCCTATATCATATACATTCACATGAGTATATGTAGTACACACTGTACGCAAACTCGTATCAACCACAGTAAGTCGATTTATAAGCGCACTGAACATACTCAGATACATATATTCTTCCTGCTTAAAAGGTCGTTGAATTTAGACCCTATTACAATCGTATCAATCGATTTTAACGAAACATACCAACCGATACTATTTTTAGATTAAAAATCGTCGGTAAAATCGGATAATTCCAAGAATTTCAAATCTGAGTTGGAGAAGAAATGTCACTTGCTGTGATTCGTGTACGGTTATTAAGAACTTGAAGTTAAAGGATAATTATTGTATTTCGTAATCGATTTCACATGAAGTTGAAGAGAAATGATTCATCATATTGTCTTTATAGAGTCTCCTTAAAACTCCATCAATGATGCGATACCAGGTCATTCAATATGTCCACCGTAAAGAAAGGCTGGAAATTTACTGTGCACCTGGACTGGAAATTTCCAGTGTTAGTGTACCGGAATATGGATGTTCCAGTACGTGTATACAGATTTTGTTGGTACGGTACTGAAAATTTACCAAGCATAACTGAACATTCAGTCCTTGTACTGGAATTTTCAAGTTTGAGATTGTGTACTGAAATTTTGCCATGATTTCGTGAAAGTTTCACTGGCTCGTACTACAATTTTACAGTTCTTGTGCATCAGTAAAAAGTATCCCCCCGATGAGGACTTGGAAAAAATTTCGAATTTAGAAAAAAACACCTAACCGTTGGTATGCTGGAATTAAACAGGTTTTGAACTGCAATTTTCAGGTCGTGTGATGAAATTTTCCAATTGCTATGCAGTGGAATTTTCCAGTTATGTTGAAATTTAATTACTGTTGCACTGAAATTTTCCATTTCTATTGGACTTCGTCATTTCTGAGGGGAAAAATTTCAAGTCTTTATATTAAAAATTTGCTGATTGAGATTCTGAATGATAAGCAAATAAAATTGATATATGAGGTTTTTCGAAGACTTATTCCTTTGTGTATTCCAGATATAGAGCATATTTAGTAACCCAAGCTGGCTTTCCAACATCCCAGGCAAGTAATACCAAGACTGACAATTGGACCATGACTGGCGTCAAGCTTGGTATGCTTAGTCTCGTTAGCCTAGCCTTGACCAATGCGTGGCCCACCGTAGCTGACTGAGCGTTGAAAGAGCCTTAGATACCAATGCTATAGGACCGAGCGTATTTTGCCGTGTTTGATTCCATTTTCGTTAACCAAGTCTCGATGGTTCGCCCGACACCGCTAACCAACCCTTAATAGCACCTCAGACATCAATGCCAGGACTAAGCATATTTCGCTGCGTTTGATTTATTTTTCTTCAACCAAGCTTGAATCGACGCTTGGCTGACCGTGAGCTTAGATATAGCCAGATGACGTGAACTCGGAATTCATTCGCATTTCAGAAGCTTGAAAGAGTGACCGCCTGAATGTACCTCAGCCCAAATACGGGTATCCTTTCAACGTCCTCCCAGATAGCACGATAATTAAACTATCATATTCGTTTAGGTTGATTGTATATCAATCATGGGACCGATATCGACTCAAAACGTAGAACCAATATTGAATCTTGATGTTGAACCAAGCTTGGATGCCAAGCGTTGAACATTGTTATCATCCCAAACATTAATCTGATTTGGTGCCAATGATGGTAACCATGCTAGGCCCAATGCGGAATAGCATTGACTGAAGCTTGGTACATTTCTCAACGCATACCTGGGATGTCGCGCTATAGCTCATCGGTTAGGTCTTAGGTTTCAGTTGGTAGGCAGGTAGAAAAGTGTAGGTTCAAATCCCGTTTGGTGGACAATCAAGTTTCTCAATCATCTCGAAACACAAGGACCGTGCAAAATCACTTTGTGTGAGCAATTATTTTTTAATTTTCATGAATAATCTCAGCATTAATTTTTCCAAGCAGGAAATTTCCAGTTTTGATGCTGAAATTCTATAATATTTGTACTGAATTTTTGCAAAACAAATGTGCTAAAATTCTCTAGTACATGTACAGGTTAATTGCTTCCAGTACATGTACTGGAATTTTCCGGTGAAATTGTTCTACATCGATGAGAAAAAAACAAAAGTTTGATAAAACTCGATTTTATTATTCAACATAGTTGCCTTCGAGGGCGATACAACGAGTATAGCGAGTTTCCAACTTTTCGATACCACTTTTATAGTACGATTTCTCTTTCTCTTCAAAATAGGTATCAGTTTCAGCGATTCCTTCATCATTGACTTAAATTTCTTTCCAGAAAGCATTCTCTTGAGATTTGGAAACAGGAAAAAGTCGCTATGAGCTAAATCTGGAGAATACAGTGGGTGGGTAAGCAATTCGAAGCCCACTTCTTTCAATTTTGTCATCGATTTCTAACACGGTGCATTGTCTGGGTGAAACAACACTGTTTTCTTTCGCAAATGTGGCCGTTTCGTCGCGAATTCAGCCTTCAATCGATCCAAAAGTCCACGGTAATAGTCGCTGTTGATGGTGGTTCATACCAGAAATTGATCAAGTAGCATCCCATTAAACTTTTCAGATCTTTAAATCTTCAGTAAACGTTTAATGTAAAAGATTATGAAAATCCGGTGCTAGCTTCAGGGTTGCCAGTTTCAGCTTCATAAAAATTCCATCAATGAATTTTAAAATAATGATATCAAGTCTGAATACTCGAAACAACTCATGAGAACAATCGAAAAATCGCTGGAAATATCACCTGAAGGTGATATCGAGACGCCAAAAATCAGAGTAATCTTGATACAAGGGAGACTTCACTGTATCAAGTAAATGTGGAGTTTTCTCCCACATTTGGTGACAGTAAAAATCCTCCATGTAAGGTAAATTCATTTCCCTTTGTTCTGGGGCACTTTTCTTTCATCTGGAGAAAAATCCCCTTCAAAAAGAAAAAAAAATTCCCTCCAAAATGGTTGAGAATTCCTTCAAAATATAGGGGAGATAAATTTCTCCCGAATGAGGAATTTTTGCTGTCACTAAATTTGAGGGAAAACTCCACTCACTTTTTACAGTGTGGGTATGGTTGAAACATCGCGAATAACTGACGATTGACTGACAAGAGAATGATGGAATAATCATTCTTATTGTTTTGAATGAAATGAGTTCCAAAATTCATATTCAAATACACTTTGATTTTGATGCTTAATATTCTCAAATTTTTGAACATTTTTTTTGAACCTGTTTTTTTGCGTTGTTTCGCGTATTATGTTATGTTATATAATTGCTACATTAATTTGCTCACACTAAGGAAAAAATATTCCAAATTCATTTCAATCAAATGGGGACCGTTAACTATTGACAAACCTTATTTGACCCAAAGTTGGTTCGTTTATGATGAATAAGCCTTCTTCGTCGCAAACAAACTCTTCCCTCAGTGTGGTTTCTGTCGATTCATTCCCACTAAGGTTGCGTATGTGTTTCCCTGATCCATTCCAGAAATAAGAAATTATGCGAAAATATTGGAGAATGAAGTACGGAGAACTTTTTCCCCAGGGCACAAAATCCCAACACAAATCCATCACTGTGATTCAAGCAAAATCCAATACAATTACCCGACAAACCTCATCCCCATGGAAGAGGACAATTGTGAAGTGAATTCTTCCAATTCATTCTCATTTCTTCCATTTCTAGAAAATTCTAATAAAAACCGTTCAATGTCCTCATCGTTCCCTAATTGATTTTTGCAAGTCTCTTGGACAATGCCCGAAGATTTGTTCCCCAAAGAAAATTCTAATGAAAAATCAGCTCATTCAATAACAAATTTCCACACAGTAAAAAATTTGGTGTTAAAAACTCAACTCTCTCGCGTTAATTTCTCACATCCTTTGTGTTAATATTCAACACAAATTTTGAGTGGACCGTTTGGGACATGCACGTTTGTTAAAAATACACCAAATTTTCTACTGGGAATGGAAATTTTCTTTAATCAAGGATCTTAGCCTGACCCAAAACAAATCTCGAAACTTTCCAAACCGCATCAAATTCAGATCAACAAAAGCGAGTTACTTATCGCATTCGCGATTTAAAATATCGAACTTCAATATTCACGTCAAGTTTCCTTCAACTTGATACCATCCTCAATTTTCCTATTCTTCAATGTTACGAGTTTTATATCTCTTCTTTGTCTTTCGTAATAATATCCAATATAGAAATCATGAAACTTTCACTTTATTCTTTTTTTCCAAGATACTTCCATAATTGTTTATCACCCAGAAACTCGATAAAAGTTATATTCCAGAAACAAACGCGATGAAGAAACTTGTAATTGATCTCGCAATGATAAATAAAGATCATCGATTGGCGTTCCTTTAGGATAAAACTATGTCAAAACCCGTGACTTCTTCTTCTTCTTCTTCTTTTTTTTCCTAGGTTCACAAGAGGATATTGATTTGACGAGATATTAATAATATTCAACCTATATTTGATATTTCAAACTACACGAGAAGTCATAATGATAAAATCAATGTTGAGAATAAAAATCGAGAATGGGAATTTTCCGATAATCCAATACTCGGTCCCTTTGTTTGGCGAAACTCAGAAAATTAGGAAAAAATCATTTGACATGAGTAAAATTGATCGAAAAGTGGTCAATTCGAAGTCGAGAGGATAGATAACGTGGTCGAAAATCACTTAAGCCCACGAAAAGAAACGATCGTTCGACGAGAAGTACGTGGAAAAAATATAAATACCAACTGTGAATCGATTTCTTTCTTCGTACAGGACCCGCTGTGATACGCTTAATGTCTTTTAATGGACGCTTTGCCGCACGTTCAACGCTCATTCGTTCATTAAATGATTTAGATATGAAGGTCTATTTAAAGACATTCTTGTACGGAGGAAAGTGATGTGGCCAACAACTAGAATGGTAAACGAAACGATTCGAGTAAAGTGCAGATGAACAAAAAACATGCGATGAGAAGAAAAAGGAGAAGGAGAAGAAAGGAACTCGTTGATGATTTCCTGTGTTCAAATGGGCGTAAAACATCTGCAAACTACTTTATATCATATGAAGTAAAACTTTCGAATTTCTCATTTCATATTCGTCAGTTTAGTTTAAAATATTTGAATAAAATCCTGTCTCTGTGGATTGTGCGGTGGATATATTCGACTAATAAAGAGGAATTAAGAATTTTTGGGTCCCGGCCAAATATCAAAACAATATTTCTCTTCGCATTCTGGACAAAACATTTGATAAACCCTGATGCAGTTTATCGTTTGAGATTTAACCTTTTATTACTTCCGAATTTTTCATTATTCGATTCTCATTGTACGCCGCCCTTCTCTTCATGAAAATATTTGTGCTCTTTACGTGCTTCACTTCTACAAATGAAATGAAAATGTTGTGGTCGTACAGTGATTCTTGATGCATCTTACGTATAAATCTAGGGGGAAAAAGTCATGTTGTTTCCAACGTTGTTTCACATGGTAAAATGGTCTCACTTTGGAAAAAAGAAGGAAAGGTTGATTATGACGCGGTTCTTGCAAGAATGAATACGTCAAAAAACGTAATTCTGGCAAACAAACTTTGATATTTTCACTACTGAATGAAACAAAAAAGGTTCAATTCGAAATCGAACTAGGATCTTTGCGATCCAAGATCTAACTCATCTGCCTGTCGTTTACGATTCTGTATGAATGTAGATGATATTTATAATTTATTTGAACTGTACCTAATTAAAAATCATTTATAAATAAGATAATTTATCGAATCAGAAAATAACCCATTGAATTTCGTTGAATCTTATCAAAATTGATTGAAGATCTGCACTGCAAAAAAATCTACCTCAAGTTTCATAAAAATATTATGAAATCATTTTCATAACACAATGAATTAAATTAAATTATTAATATATTGATTTCAATAATATAATGATTATTTCCAAGAATTTTCTTCTTAATTCCAATAAAATATTCGTAAATTGATTAATCGATACCTTGAATTTCAATAAAAAATTCTAAGACTTCATGACTCATATTAAATTCAAGAATTTCATTAAAAAAAATTTCTCCCAGTCAAATAAATATTTATTCATCCTGTACCAAAGAGATATTGATTAAAATTAACAAATTATTCTTTGGAACGACAATAATTTACTTGAATCACATAGATGGTTATAATCGTTCATTTGATTCAAATAAATTATTTTGACTTCGAAGAATATTCTGTTAATTCTAATCAATATTTCTTTGGCACAGAATAAATAAATATTCGTTTGACTGGAAGACATTTTTGTTTCAGTGTGGGAATATTAAATTTCACAAGAAATTTTCTATTCAGTTGAGAAATTTTTTCAACAGCTCACTGTAAAAAAATTATGAAGCTTTTCACATGAACAATTTATTACACAAAAATCGTAATAGAATATTGGATTAAATATTTGATATCCTTGATGTTGAGAATTCCCTTCTTAATTTTCATAACATAATATTCGTGAGATTTCATCATTAATATTCAAATTGAATTAGTGATGAAATATCACGAATATTATGTTATGAAAATTAAGAAGGGAATTCTCAACATCAAGGATTATAATATTTAATCCAATATTTGATTATGAATTTTGTGTAATCAATTGTTTATGTGAAAAGCTTGATAATGTTTTTTACAGTGAGCTGTTAAAAAAATTTCTCAACTCAATAGGAAATTTCTGGTGAAATTTAATATTTCCACCCTGAAAAAAATGTCTTCCAGTTAAATGAATATTCATTTATCCTGTGCCAAAGAAATATTGATCAGAATTAACAAAATATTCTCCGAAGCCAAAATAATTCAATTTGAGAATTATTATCAAATTTAATATAGGAATATGACATTCTATAGAGAATTTCGTATTGAATTTAAGAATTTTTTTAACAGTGAATATGGTGGAACCTCATCTGATTATTTGTCAATGAAATTCGTTTTATTTTATGCATTTTTTGAACGACAATCTTATTGACTCTTGAATAAGTTGTATTGAAAGATGAATTTCGGACGCATCATTTACACTTGTATGATAAATTATGAAAAATTATTATTCAGAAAAAAGTCATTCTACAATAATTCTTCAAGTTTTCCTGGTGGTGAATCAATGGAAATAGATCAAACGATACTGTTTTACCAACGATCATAGCACATCCGTATTTTATTGTATTTTATTTTATGAGATAACATTTTTTTAATTATTCTGTTCTCTTATTTGATAGAACATAAACCTAGAGTATTCAGAGATTTGTGAAAATCCCTATGATGGGATGAATTGGAAATACATTTCACATTTCAGATGTATAAAAAAGATGTACACTGTTGGAAAAAATTTTTAAATCTAATAGAAAATTTCTTGTGAAATTTAATATTCCTGTATTGAATTTAATAAGAGTTATGAAATTTCAGAATTCTTTATTGGAATGTGAGGAATTAATTGTTGAATTTACAAATATCTGATCAAAATTCAGGAGGAAGTTCTTAGAATTAGGAATTATTTTATCAAGAATAATATCATGATACGAAATTCAATAGATTGTGTTATTTAAAAAGTTTCATATTATGTTTATGAAACTTAAAAGAGAAAAAGAGTCTGAAATAAAAAAAAACACATATTTTTGTGATTTTTCTTCCAGAGTACCTTATTCATTAATATTTCTATAATCGTTGTACCTAGGATTCGAAGTAACCCGAAAAAACATGAAAAAAAAACGGTTTTTTTTGGGAATTTTTCCGACGTATTTTTCTTCAAGAAAAATATCGAAGAATGAAAATTTTCCATCAATTTTCAGAACATGGGAGAATATTCTGTTCATTTCACAAGAAGCAAGTAATATATATGGAATACATCCTTGTGAAATAAAATAAAATGCAACCTACTTGTTCTTTGAATATTTTATTAATACAAGTGCAAATAGTTTGGTAGGGTCTCCTATTCAGTTTATAGCCCCTGATATATGCCAAGGTATCATACTAAATAGAAATTCACATATGTCATTGAGATTTGAATCGTTTATTGAACAAATTAATAATCGAATGTTGAAAAACCTGAAAATATGAACAATTATGATTTTTCAATATCGTTTCTACAAAACATGTTTCATCTGGAAACATGAATCCTGCGAAGCAGTGTTCATGATACAACATGTTTTCGTATCCTCAATTTAAATTTCGTTTCATTAAACGATCAAAAATTCAGCGATATAATGCACGTAAAGTGTTTGAATATATACAATATAATTGATTTGAACCGTTTTTTTCGGAAAAGAATCGTGTTCTGCCGTAGGTTTTTTTCACAAATATATTTTTCCTGAAAACTTAGAACCCTAGTTGTACTGAAAAAGATTTCAAAAACCGAAAGGATTTCGTTGGTCCATAACCCACCAAACACCCCAGATCTTGAAGACATCTACAAGATATCTTCAGTAAGACATCTTCTAGTTACATCGAAAATATGTCTTTCAAATATCTAAATGACATCACAAAAGAGATATCTCGAAGATATGTCGAGATGATATCCTCTAAATATTTCGAGAAATGTCAGGAATATGTCTCTGAGGTATTCCTGAAAGACATCTTCTAGATGTAAAATCAGCATAGTCTAAAAGACATCTTGGAAGAGTTTCTGAATATCTGTTATGCATCTTAAGAATAGTCTATGTAAGAAGAGCAAAGGTCACGCCATGTTAGAACTCATTAGTGATTCTTTTGTCCTGTCTGGGACGTCCTCATGATTAAAACGTATCTTAAAAGGATCAAAAAAATATCTTGAGACACGTAAAAGATGTTTTCCACATATCCAAAACACATATTAAAACAATCGAGAACATATCTTGAAACCATCTAAAAGATGTCCTCCATATATCTAAAACACATCCCTGTCAGCGTGTCTAAAAGATATCTTTTGCAAGATATTTTTGAGATATCTAGAACTTGTTGAAGTTCCAAGACATCTCCCATGATTTCAAGACATCTTTCAAATACTCATAGATATCTTTTTGTTTTTTGGAAAGTTTATCTTGGATTTGGACAAAGGAATTAACAAGATACTAATTTTTGAATTTTTGGTAAGGGTGTAATTAAAAAAACCTCTGATTTTTGGTCAAAATTGTTCTTCTTGTTTGTAACTAAAAAAGAAAAACAAGTCCTTCGTTCAAACCTAAGATAAACTTATGTATTAACAAAATCTATTCCGATTTCATATAAAGCAATCAAGAGTTATCCTGACTCCCGCATTCTCTGAGGTGACTCAGTTCTCCCTTTTCCCATTGTCTTTATTTTGAAGATTTGTTTATGAAGATTTTTCCGAATATAAAAATATTAATACATAAGATATTCTGGAAAAAAATCACAAAATATGCTATTTTTGTATTTCAGACCATTTTCCCCTCTCAAGGCACATTTTTTTTACAGTGTAATATGTACTTGAAAACTACGCTTTTTCCCACGCTGTGTTTCTCTTTTTCCAAGTAGAACCATTTGACCGTGTTAAACAACGTGGGATTTCCTCCCCCGGGAATTCATGTGGCAGAAGTAAATTCTCTTGGTAATATCGAAACTTTCCCATAATTGAGCGAAATCAGTTGGAAAGTTTTTTTGGATTACATCGTTGTTCAATCACACCGTTGAAAACAATTCTTATTTTCTTAGGATTTAATTCGATTAGAAAATAATGAAATCCACCTTTTACATCCAATTGATTTCAAGGCCGGCTTTATCCTGCGTGTACACGTATTATAGTACCACATGTATTACGAAAGAGAGATTGTCTAGAGTTGAGGTCGTTGTTCGAAGTATTGCACAATTCAATTATCAAATCAAATGGAAACCAAGGTTCATTGAACAGATGAGCCGAATAAATTCCAACCTAGGGTTCGTGAAGTGGCAAAAACAGTCACCTGGGGGAACATATTATCCATATGGGGTTGAGGAAAATGAAAAGTGAAAATACATGATCGTAATGAAGCTGTTGCAGTGTTCATATTTCCTTCGATAGGACAAAACATAGGAAATGATGAACAGTCGATTTGTTTCATCTCTCATCTATGTTCAGAATGTGGGAGTCTAATGAGTGTAAAGTTGCTATTGGCCACAAATGGTGGTTGTCGTGTCGAACCGCTGTAGGGATGTTGCGTGTCCATTATCCTTGTGGAGACGAGGTCAGGCATACGTATCATTGACAAGGCTTTAGCATTTTCATCCAATTGAAGAACAAGGATAATGCAATCTCCAATACGAGTTCCATTGATGATTTTCGTATATTCAATTTTATTTGTAAATCGTGAACCGAGATAAAACGAGGTGAACAAAATTTTTTTACAAAAATTAATGATACACTCCACCCCAGTTCATGAAAGGTGAACTAGAAATAAATAACTACTATTTCAAGAATTCAGTTCCCCCTTCTGAATCAATTCACGCACTCCACATTCAAGAATATGGTATGCATTGATCTAATCGTGGTATCCAAATACTTTGTTTTTCCAATTAGAATACCGTGGTATAAAACACATTCCCACACCAGCTCTTCCGTCCAATCTGTTACAAAATATTCAAATTCAAACACAATATCAAGAGATGTTGTTGGAAACAAAATTTCTCCCATCAAATCTCGTAGGAATGCTTCGTTGCACAGAAAACGAAGTTATTGTGAGAAAAACTCTTCTAAGATGTTGAGACTCATTTGATACTATCCACCACTACCTTAAACCATATTTTGGGTGTAATATCATATTCAAGCATCAGAGTATCACCTTGAACCACTTTCGAATATCATTCGAACCATGAACTGCTTTTTTTCTTCAATGAAGAGGGATCAATCTCCTGGTTCTTCTGTTTGCTCATTGACCTATTCCACCCACAACATCTATTTTCGTTCTTTACTTTCCACACAAATTTACCTAGGAGCATTTTCTCACGCCTGCTCTCGGGTTTCCATCAACGGTTTAATGCATCTCTCCCTACATTCCTGAGTTCTTTTCAGTTCGTAATGGAAAAGAAAAGATCAGGAAAGAAAGGAGTGAAAAGACAAACACGGACAAGTAAGCGAGCGGAAAGCTGGTGCTGCTACTGCTTCTGCTGCTGCCAATACCAGCACCAACGGATCCGTTCCGATCGATTGAAGACTCTACCTTTCACGCAATATATTTTGTATTCCTTGGAACAGAGAGAAAATACGTACAGCCACCGAAGCTCTCCAACGACGATACTGACAGATCCTTCAACAATTCAGTATAATATCTTTTTTTCTGAATTATTTTAGTCATTCCTTTCCTCAACAAATTCAACTCTTCACGAGTTTTCAATAAATTTCATCGTGAATGAATATGCTCCTTTCAGAGATTCTTCAAATTCTTCCATTCCTTTATCAAGCAGATTATTCTCTACATACAAAAACACACACACACACTTTCCTTCGGAATGCGGGGCGTGATTCAAGGTTCGAAGTATTTTAAAGGATAAGGGATCATTTGAATAGAATTCGGATTACTAATTCAATCAAATTATTAGCACGCTTGTCTATGATCTTTAATACATCACCTATACGTCTATAATCCGATTTCATTCCACTCGGATAACTGAGATTCTCTTGTACTTTCTCTGTTTCTCCTTCTATTCGGGTAGATTCTTTCCTCGTTCCATCGCTTATACTCGGAGCTAAATGTATGATCGAAATGTGATTAAATTCGAGGGTAATTTTTCTTTCAAAAACAATTGAATATCGATGAATCCTCATTTATTTACCTAGCTGTTCGAATCGCTTAGTTCCATCCACCCGTTACGGACGAGGAAAATGTTCATTTAAAAAATTCGAGAGGGGAAACATTGGTTTCATGAGTTCTTGTACTTTCTGAATTACATAAGGATGAATCCATCACGTGTTGGAAAATATAGCTTGGAGTATAAAAGTATAAATGTAATGAATTCTTTGAGGGGGAATGTAAAATTCCCTCAAGATAACATTTCATCGCATGCTACAGTCTCATTCACGAGAGTCGAGATTGATAAATTGCAGAAAACTTAATTGTATCTTGAGAATATGCTGTTCGATTACTGGGATGTATATTTCAAATTGTCATTTGTCGATATATCCTGACTCGTGAACACTACTACGTTATGCCTGATTGAATAATGTGTAATGTTAATCAGTAAAAAGTGAATTCCATACGTACGATAGAGTGATAGCCAGGGACGTCTTTGGGGGGTGGCTCAAGGGTCTATAGCCCAGGGCGGCAAATTTCAGGGGGCGGCAGAATTATAGAAATTTTTTTCCAGTTATCAAATTTCGTTCGAGCACAAAGGGAGCGGAGAATGTGAATTCAAGTATTTTATGTTAATATATTCACAGTATTTAAATCATTTACTCACTTGTTAAACACTTAAAAATATACAAATGTGTTGATAACTCAGATTAAGTATTTGATAATTGAACATGTAATCCATTTTATGGATATATTTACATGCTCTGAAGCGTTTTGAAAGCGACTACAGGCTTCAAACTCTGAGTGTATCAAAATAAAACATTGGAATTTAAAGTGTATGTACGGAAGTTGGATGCATTCGAACACGATTTGTGCATGAACTCATCAAACTGCCGTGTATGGTTGTTTGAACTGTTCTATTCCTTACCCTGGTTCAAGTGTCATAGCAATTCATAAGAAAATGTTCTTATTATGAAACACTATGGATTTTGCAACACGATATTCATAAGTCAACCACAGAGCCCTATGAATTTCTGCTCATGAATGTATGTTCATGGGGATACATGATGAATCATAAACAGAAATTCATAGGACTTCATGGTTTACTTATGAATATCCTGTTGCAAAGTCCATAGTGTTTCATAATAAGAACATTTTCTTATGAATTGCTATGCGACGGAAATTCACGGAAATAATTTACGTATCAATCTGCTGTCAAAGTTTTTTGAATTGATGAAATTTTTTTTTAAATGAATGAATTTTCATTATGTATTTTTTATTTGATTCAAACAAATTTCTCCAGGTAGCAATTTAACCTTTTTCACAAGTTCGCATTTCCCTTTTCATCGGCAAGCATATCGTTATAATCTTTCCAACGGGAAGATTTTCCTGGAATTTTCCTGAAATACAATTTGTAAAATTTAATGTGCGACTTTTGGAAAGTTCATATTTTCTTTCTATTCTTTGTTAGGTATTCAGAATCTGTCATCAATTTTCAAGTAAAATTCAACAGAAATATGGACCGTTTTATCTTTATTACAAACTTCAGAAATATTCTCAAATTTTTAAAAATACTCTCAGATTTGAGGAAAAATTCTGAAATTTTTATTCAAAATCACTATTCGATCTTGGCACCTCTAGAGCTTTAATTCCGGTACCTCGGTGATCCTATACACTTATATAAAAGTTTCTGATCAGACGGATAAGTTTATTCAATAATTCCGATATTTTTTTCGATTAAGGAAATGTAGGTTATCAATAGTTTATAATGCTAAATGTTTAATCCTGTTGAATGTGTCAAAGTTTTATTAAATAATATATTGTTTCGAGTTATATGACATACCGTAAAACGGGGCTACTTTGACTTTGAGGGTAACTTTGACACTTTTTGGGGCTACTTTGACAGAGCGTAAAATACGGTTTAAATGCGCGCGGAGCGAACTTACGTGACTTCCTGCGGTGGGAGGGGAGTGCGAGGAGTGGATTGAGTTGCAATCACCTGACTTACCGACTCATCTAAGCGTTTTCGTCGTTGTTGTTTACATTGTGAATACGGCTTCGTACAGTTTGCTTTTTCGGTGAGTTTAAATTGTTATTCACGTAAATATATATGAATTTTGGTAGATTAAGACATATATGTATGCATCTATGATTCAAATGGGAGTATATATGGTTTTTGTATTTGATTATAGGTTAACCTTACTTTTATTTGCATGACAAATACATCGTAATGGTCAGAACATATAAAAGAAGATTGGGTGCTCGAAACTATAAAAATTATAGTGATGAGGACCTTGCAAAAGCCATTGCGGAAGTGAAAGCTGGGACACTTACCGTGGCAGGTGCCGCCAAGAAATATAAAGTTAATAGAATCACCATTCATCACAGGATCAATCAAAAACACGAAGGGAAGCCAGGTCATCCCACCGTTTTGACGCCTCAGAGTGAGAAACTGATAGCAGATACCTTGTGTGTACTAGCAGATTGGGGTTTTCCTTTCACAAAGTCCGACATTCGAACCACCGTTCAAATGATGTTGAACAAGGAAGGTAGAGTTGTGATACAATGGAAAAACAACTTGCCGGGCGTTGACTTTGTGAACGGATTTGCAGCTCGGAATAATCTCACACAAAGACTGGCCACAAACATAAAAACTGCAAGGGCATCGGTGGGTCCTAACGAGATCAAACAGTTTTTTGAGAATTTGAGACCAGCTTTAGAAGAGACACGTCCTGCTTTGATTTATAATTATGATGAGACAAATGTTACTGACGACCCGGGGGCGATAAAAGTGCTAGTACGTCGAGGATATAAACGCGTTGAAAGAGTCCAGGAGCATTCGAAATCATCTATCAGCATCATGTTCTGTGGCACAGCTGAAGGACAATTGACTCCTCCCATGGTTGTTTACAAATCGAAACACCTGTACGACAACTGGACACAGGGTGGGCCGCCTGGAACTGTTTACAGGAACAGTAGCAGCGGCTGGTTTGATATGAACCTCTTCGAAGTATGGTTCTTCAAAATATTGTTACCGCATATTCAAGAACACAGGAAAGGGAATGAAAAAGTTGTTGTCATTGGTGACAATTTGGCTTCTCATTTTTCACCTGAAGTTATCAAAACTGCTTTGGAAGAGAACATTTATTTTACAACTGTGATACCAAACTCGACGCACATGATGCAACCACTAGACGTGGGTGTCTATGGACCTTTAAAAAAACAATGGCGGAAGGTTCTGAATAACTGGAGGAAAGAATCAAGAATACGAGGTGTCATCCCTAAGGCACAGTTTCCTATGCTGTTAAAGAGATTGATGGATGTATTGGCTCCTAATATACAGAAAAATCTACAGAGTTCCTTCAGAACTACAGGTCTTTACCCTTGCAATCCGGAAGCCGTTCTGAGAAAACTTCCAGCAGATCATTCAGAAACTGGACGTGTCCTAGACAATAGTCTGTTGGAGTTTTTAAAAGAGACAAGGGGCTACAATTCTGAAAGAATTCGACATAGAAGAGGAAAGAAAATCGTTAATCAACCAGGTACACAGATATCCGTGACCAGTCAAGATGCTGCAACAATCGATGATGCCCCAGAACCCGAAAACAATGTCTCAGTCGATAAAACTACCTCAGCTATCGAGAATGATCTGACCTTCGCATCAGTCCCATCGACTTCTTCCATGCCGTCTATGACAAGCCAGACATCTTCCGATGAGGATGTTCCTCTAAGTGATTTATCTCACAAGAAGGGCGTAAAGCGCAAGAAGGAGAGCAAGAAGAATGGTAAGAAAAAAGGCAAGAAAAAGGACAACAATCTCTGTTACATTTGCAAGTGTGACTTCCGATTTTACCATCATGCCCCAGATTGGATTCGCTGCGTCACTTGCAAAAATTGGATCTGCGGCGTATGTAACAAAAGCTCAACCAATCCTGCTTATGAATGTACGGTATGCGAGGATACAGATGAATAACTATTTTTAGTGTTCCCTATTATTGTACAGTTCATGATGATTCCAAAGATAATTTCAAGACTGATTACGTGCTTATAATTGTACGCTAAGTGTTCCGTATTATTATGTTAAATTTTGATTCAATAAAGATGAATTAATTGGTAAAGTTCGTGTTTTCTCATTTGATTTTCCGTATAATTCATTAAATATTATTATTTTTTCATCAAAATGATGTGAAAATAACTTTTACGTTCCAGGTCTTTGACATGATACGAATTTCAATGCCTTGTCAAAGTAGCCCCACACACGGGGTAACTTTGACACTAAGAAAAATATGTATACAAAATTGTGGAGGGGTAGTGGGGCTTCATATTGATGATAATTCAATAGTAGAAGGATACAATGTTCTGTTGGGGAAAAAACATTATCAATCCTTGATGTTAAAAAAAAGTTACAGACAAAAAACTGTCAAAAAGTGTAAAAAGTAGCCCCGTTTTACGGTAGTTTCCAAATCACATGAATACACCTGAGAGAATGATTGAAAATATTAATTCAGCTCAGGTTGGGGGCGGCGAAATATTATCAGCCCCTGGGCGGCGAAAACGTAAAGACGCCCCTGGTGATAGCTACTACTTAAACGGATGATTTCTGACTCCCATATAAAAATTTGCTGACAATAATATATAGCTTGGCGCAATGTTGACAGTCAAGGCTTGGCAATCTATGAGTATTCAATGCTAATTAACAACAAATATAATATCAAAATGTACCATTGATTCACAATTTCGCCAGGCTTGGCGCTTGCCAGGCTCATCCTTGGTCCAGCATTGATCGAACGATAGATTGTTTTGAAAGTTAGGATCATTTGAAACGTGGTAACAGCATGGCTCAATATTGGCGTGCTCCTTAATTTCAACCTTAGATGGCTAAATTGCTAGCTAAGTTAGTCATCGAGTGTTTCTCGCGAGTAGGGAGAGATGTATATAAGGAATATATAAGACTCAAATAATTCTCTGGAAGACCCGAGTAGAAATTGAACTAGCCTATCTGAGATATGTACTAGTGACTATCTTCTCACAGCTAGCTCAATTATTCTTTATGATCAATGATTCATCGCTAGCTAGTATTCCTGCACAGTATTTGTCATATAGCCACTCTTCAACCATTGGAATGCCTACCGTAGTTATAGATGTCGCTGTATCACGTGAAAGACATTGCCTAGTCATCATCTCATCATGGACCAGTTGCTATTATACGTCCATGAAAAAGTGAGGTTATGTGTTTTCATGGTACGTCATCTAACCATTGGCTCATGACTGTCTACATTATTCTAGTTACCGATGGCATTGTCAAATGATGAAAATATATCGAATTTCTTCCTCATCACTAGCCAATCGATTACGATTATAAATGTCCGGTTATGTTCCTTCTCCCAATTATTCGGTGCCCTAACAACACATCCACCGACTTCCACGCCGCATCCTCGTGGACTCCACGTGGATAAATGGTGGACGTGGATGAACGGAGATTCCACGCGGAGGCAACGTAGAAATGTCCGGTGCTGTACGGGTGGATATTAAGGTAGATGACCCCATTTATGAACGCGACCCCTCTAATGAACGTTTTGGTTTTTGATCCATAGTACTTTTCATTGAGTGCTTTAATTTCATCCAAGCATGACTGACTGGATACTAAATCAACCGCTGTTATGTAAATAAATTCAGAATAATATTCCATAGGAAAGATATAATAAATAAACGATTGTTCGCTAATGGGGGTTAAGGTGTGAATTAATGGGGCCGGTCACCTTAGTTGACAATTGCAAAGATGATTTTGGAGACAGAGGAGGTTGTAAAACATTAAAATCGTGAAAACCCAATAAACACACACACGTTATTTCAACGTTGAAAGAACGTTAGACTGTCAAACGGACGTCAGTCGTTGGTTTCATAACGTTGATTTTTAGTTGAAATTTGATAGGGAAATAGACGACCAGGAATTACGTTTTGATAACGTGTAATTTAAACTAATATTCAAAAATAACCATCAACCGACATCCTCAAAAAACGTGTCTTCAACGGGTTCGAACCACGCGTTTGAAATGTGTTTATAACACCTTATGTTTGAAATGTCGAACGAACTCGAACAATGGTTAAAATTTCAACAAAGAGCAAGATAGTAAATAGTGTGGCATACTTTCCAAATTCTGTCATACTCAGAAATACTATTCTTCTCGATATTGAATGAGAAGTTTTCAAAATAATTTGTTGGATCCAATTCACGTTTTAGAACCATCATTAGGAGACGTCAATATTTAACGTCTTTTAAACGATGTTCAAACCGTTGATATGACGTTATTTTATGGTTGAAAAACACGTGATCTGCCGCGACATTTTAACGTTGAATCGACGCAAGAATATTACTAATTCACAACGTGTGGTTATTGACTGTTTTTGACGTTTTTAAAACGTGCGTGTGTTTACTGGAAAGTAACCACTTTCGTTGACTAGTTAGCGTTTATGATTCATTACTCCTTTCGATGTATTTAGTTCTGGTGATAAATAACATCGTGTTGCATTGAAAATATCATCTAGCAATCGACTTGCTACTGGAAAGTTGAATTTTATTCACGAGAGATGTGAGGTTAGGTCATTCAAGTAATCGTTCGTCAATCCCCTGGTGAAGATGAAGCGTTGAAGTGCAACGAAAACGCAAGCGAAGAGTCATCTAAGCGTAACAAAGAGTCGCCTAAGCGTAATTTAAGAGGGAATTGAAACATTTTCACGTTTCATTTGTTTCAATATCACCACATACTGACTACTAGTAGACAGTTGGTAAAAATTATCGAAGACTTTGTGACTTTGCTGTCACAAATATACCATCTAGTGAGGACAAAGAGGGTATCCAGTGAATATTAGTAACATATGAAATGTGAAATAATGTTATATCTTTGAATACAAATTTTCAAATTATGCGAACAGTGTAGTTTTTTTTGTGTTCTCACAGTTTACTTGATTTGAATTCGCATTAATAGCAGGAATGTCATTTCATCCTTAGAATATACATACAAAATAAGAAATTATGCTCTGATATATGTCAAGATAGGGTTGGCTCACTGGACAACGTATCTGACTCATCATCCGTGGGACCCAGGATCGAAACTCATCACCGAGTAAGCGTTTTTCAGGAAGATTTAGAATATTTCAATCCACCTGTGGCTATCAAACTTCATAAGGAGCCAGATCCTCTCTGATGTCTCTATCAGTGGCAATGACTGGAAATAAATCTTTTATTCTTTCAATTTCAATATAATCAAAACTGTTTCACACCTGTGCATATTTTTCTATCTCGCTGCTGCTGGATAGTTAATCTGAGCCAGCTACTGGGACATATAAGCGTTACATTAATACCTCTCCACGATCTAAAATTACTAGTCAGGGGTGATATAGTATCAAAATCGATTAGCCCATAACTAGGCAGTGATGAGTTTCCATTTCCACTCGGGGAACAGTCAATCGTTCTTTGTTACAGGTTACACCAAAGGGCTCTCACGGCTGATCCATATTGTGTATACTTCTCATAGCAAACTTTAGCGACGAAAAACACCAAGTTGTTTACAGATAAATGAGGAAAACACAATAAGATCCTGAATAACATAAATTGGAAATTGTGAAATGCGCATACTTTTTATATATTTTTATTATTGATAAACAAAATGTTTTATTGTTTGCCAATGATGGTCCATTTCATTGCCGTTTCTGCACCAATGATGGGGCTTCATTGGAAAAACACATTGATAAATCATAACATGATGTTATCATTTCAGTGTTGCGTTATGCTTGGTTGCCAAGCCTCGGCCATACTTTATCTACATTACACCATACTAGCACCAATGGTAAATTCCTGTATGGGTATGTATCCAAAGTAATTGTGACTGCTATTGAGAGAATACTAGGACTGCATACAGCATTACACTAATCCAGCATTCTTTGAATGCCCATAAAAATACCGTGATCAACGATATAAAAAGCTGCTGTAACTGCGATAGGGTGTAACCTTTCGTCAGCTATTGGGAATAGCTGCCACAGCTATTCTCTTCTCTCTTTGTGCAAAATGAACGATAGAATGATTCTTATGATTCCCGTGAGAGATAATTGCAAAAAATCCTCACAAAGAGTTGATAGTATTTCATCATCTAAAAGGACATTGCAAAACACTTATAATTCCGTTCAAGAGACTCAAGATTCAAAAGAAGAATGCAATAAGATTTCACAAGCAAGACCTTCCATTGACATTTTCCACTATGGAGAATGCAATGGAACTAAGGGCGGTCAACCTTATTCGAGTGACAAGGGCAAAAGATGAAAACAAGGAACGAAATCTATTCATTCATTTCTGTCGCGAAACTCAATCGTGCCGACGTTTAATTACAGCTTGGAGAATATCAATAAGAAAATAAGGGAAGAAAATACTTTTCACGTCTGCATTTATTAATATTCCAACGTCTTCGGCATCAATCTTGGTGAAATAGAATTTTCATATGTTGTAGAAGTTTGAATTGTTTATAAAAAACGAAAGAAAAATTCAAATTAACGATTCGTTGGAAGTGAAAACATTGTTCAAAGAATGTGCTGCAAGAGTTTGGGTCTTCAACTGAGGTCGGATCTGCTCTTCTTTGCCCTCATTCTGATGAATCTTGTTTCAATGAAAAACATTATTCATTGAAATGGAAAAACTTTCCATTGAATTGAAATCATATTCTTGGAATTTAGGAAAGAATATATCTTTGTTTCAATTTGAAAATTCTTGGTTTTAGTTTGATGAAACTTTGCTCCATTGAACTGAATTTTCGTCCATTGAAAAAAAGATTTATCAGAATGAGGGCAAAGGAAATTTCCTTTTGATCTAAGAAATTGGGTTCTCAGTGTGAGTATTTCATTATTCGATTCAGTACACGATTCAAACTTCAGCAACAACATTTTTATCGGATCTGATATCTATCTATGAATTTTCATTAATTTTCATTAATTATGTCCTTTTCGATTGATTTTGTAGAGAAATGTTGTATTCAAAATTGTACTCTCTGAAATTTGTAGAGTGAGATTTCACTCTTCAGCCAGCCAAAAGTGAGCCTGTCGGAATTTTGAGTGAAATTTCCACTCTTTTAGAGTGATATTCTAAGGTTTGAGGTTAGAAACTCACAGCCACTCAAATTCTAGACCCAATTTTTCATTCTAAAAGAGTGAGGGTTCACTCGAAACGAGTGAAAATCCCACTCGAAGCGGACTGGCTCAGTTCTGAGACTTAGTGGAGTGAAACACGTGATTTTTCACTCTTTCAGATTTAGAGAGTACAGTGTATGCAACAGAATTAAGAATTGAAATTTCACAAAATCAATTATCCTAGCCGAAACACCAGATATCGATTTATATTGCGTCTAATTGATCGGTGAAACTTTTATACAGTTGCATTTATGAATTAGTAGTCACGAAGTAACGACTTATCGATTACCTCAAATACTAACTCCCAGTATCCAACGGATGTATATTATGAATATATGAAAAACGATTGAGAAAGTGTACGTAGGGACGGACAAAAGGCGGAAAGAAACAAGGAAAAGAGGAATAAACTGAGTGGGCAGTCAGCCAGCGTTGACGAGTATCCAAGAATTTCTGACTCCTCTCTTTCTCTTTTGAGGTCCTTCTACTTTAGAGATGAGGGGGCAATGATTCATCCGTCGACAGTCATTTATTTACCACCGCTGATGATTGCCAATGTCGTGTACCAACCTACTCGTACGTTTTAAGTGCCATTAAAAGAGAATATAAGATTCTTGAAAATCATTTTATATACTTTAATGCAATGAAAATCCGGTATTTAACTACAGAATGATTCCGCATTTATCGATTCGATATTGAATATCTTTTATTCCATGCGCCGGATATTTATCATTGAGACTCGGTGAGAATGAATCTATCGATTTCCTGGTTCGCAAGCCAAGTTTTGCCACAAGTTTTCTAGCAAGTTATTGTTGTATATCAGAGCCAGATGATGGTTGATTCTGCTTGAAAATTCAGCCCAAACCGTTCTGAAATTTATTTCCAAGTAGGTTTGTATCAGGATTTCATTCCTCGTCATGATTTTCACGTGTTTCTCTTTTCGATTCGAGTATAAGCAGTTTTTCCTCTGAGTATGTGTAGAGCGATACAAAGAATCCGTATTATCGGAGCTCAGTGGGATCAAGTAGGCTAAAAACCAACCTTATTGACAGCATTGACCCTCATTCTCGTTATTACATCGCTCGTCTGTCTATTTGTCTATCCGTTGCTTTGCCTTTTTCCTCCATTTCTGTTTCACAATATCGTGATCCGCTCGTAATTGAACAGCTTTTATTGTGTTCTTTATCCTGATTCTTTGCTGGTATAAAATTGAATCGGAAAGTCAGGTTCCGCGTCAGTCCTTACAGATAAATATATTTTATAGGATTATCAAACTCGAAACATTGTTTTATTTCTCTTATTATCAATCCGTTACGTATTGTCACAATATCCATGATTTATATAGATTGACATACTTTTTGACTACAGTACTTGAAAATAAATCCACACAAATGACAAACACTCGTTTATATACGCGAGTATAAGTTTGTTTGAATGGCTATTGTGAGAATACTCGAACAGATCGGAGAGGAGAATCAATAGAAAGTGAAGTACACGATGCAATCGATAGATTAGAATTGACCATAAATTTATCCAAGTTGCGAAGACCCCAAGAATCAACCAACAACTGATTCAAACATGTTTCGGAATGTAATTCAACTTCGAAATTACCAAAGTCAATGTTATTCTCCAGGGAAAGATGAATAAAAGTAAAGTTTCATACGCTAGAATTATCTAAATCTTTTTCAAGAATGTTGAATATTTTTTCAAATCTTCGTAATGTTGGTGACAGGCGATGCAATTTCGAGTGTTCCACTTTCTACCCTGGTCCGTCAGAGAGTATGAAATGAGTTTGATGGAACTCAATGAGAATTTCGATGCCCTGTTGGAACCGGACACATATTTTCCAACTAAATTTCACTTTCAATGAGTCAATCGAATTATATGATGAGCCAGTCCAAACTGGAACGACGAAAATCAAATGAAATTGATGTAAAACTGGTGGCTCCCCCTTTAAGTCAGATTTTTTGACTAATCAATAAGCATGTAGTTGTTCTCACGTTGGATTGTTCGAACAAAAAGCAATAATGATTAACAATCAAAAAAATCCTATTCTTATCGTCATTGATTTTCTTCGCTTTTGGTTTTGAATGTAGGTCAGAAAACTTGTCCCGAGACCACATGGTATCCTTACGTAAATGGAATAACCTACTGTTGCACCTTCTACAGTTCAAGCCAATCGATTGAGAGCAGCAGAACTGCAATTGTTCACAATTCACGAACACCCAAATGGAAACATGAAATAGCGAATAGATAGAAACAGATGATTTTATCAATTTCCTCAATTACTTCTATCACTCCCATTCAACACTCTCTTTCCTTCCTCAAACACAATGCAGGAAATCTTCACTTTTCCTTGAACGAGAAAAAAAGAAAGAGGGCATAAAGAAATATGGAAAAACAGCACAATTGATAATCCAAGATCGAAATCACGCACTATTTTATGATGGCACCTTGATAATATTGGGGTGAGGGGGGGGGATACATCTTTTGGAGGTGTTGATGGACATTTCGGATGGTTTAAACAAATGATGAGAAACATGAGAGAATGAGAATATACAAGGAAAACTCCATCGTCTTCGATCGGGACTGACCTGATTTTCGGAATTGAGTAGTTTCAGCTGTTCGTTGATCAAGCTGTACTTGGTACTTTCCTCTTTGCGCAACGCCCGTTCCTTTTTCAACTCGGGACTCCAAAATGTCTTGATACTGTGCATCGAACTGCCAAGTTTTTGATTGGTAAGTTCAAGTTCCTTCTTAAGATTACCCAATTCCCTTTGTAAATCGTTGTTCTGATGTTGCAATTCCCCGATGTAACCCCCACCGTCCCGCAACATGTGGGGATTCGGGCTCTGTCTGGCCGATCTCGAACTGTACAACTCATCTTCGAGGTAAAGTCCACGTTCACGACTACGATCTCTTGGATCTCGTATCGGGACGAATTCGCGATCGTGATCCAACAGACCGGCCGAAGCGCGATCGAGGCTTGTGTATCTGGCCGACATGCCAGCAGAGCTGCTGGACATGGCGGGTCTCGAGGCGCTTCTGGATCTGTGATGTCCGCCCCCGCCACCGCCGCCGCCACCGGTCGACATGCTCCTACCCCTCTCCTCAAGCATCACCGGGCTGGCTAGGTCTTCGTCGCGAGAGTAGTACGGGCTGCCCAGCTGATGGTGATGGTAGCTGCTACTACCGTAACCAAGGTGTTCCGGTGAATTGTTTCCGCTCCGCGTTCCACGTTTACGTCCGAGTGGACTTCCACGTCCACTGGCATAGCTACGGGATGGACTACGATCGACGGTCGGTAGTTCACCAACGCGTCGACCGCTTCTTGGAGAACGTGTACCACCACCACCCCCTACAATCCCTGGACCGATCACGCCGCTACCACTCGAGTAAGGGTCTCTCGACATCCTCTATTCTAGTTGTCCTTCCTCTATCCTTTTTTTCTCCTCCTTCTGTTTATGAATTTATCTATCCTTATCTATATCTATTTATTCTCGTGTCTCTGTCCTTGGTGAGGAAAAAAAAGAAGAGAATCGAAACATGTGCGCGCGCTCCTTCCCTTTTCTCCGGCGCACTCTCGTGGCGAAAGAGTTTCCTTTTCTCAATCAGTTTTCGAACGATGTCTTTCTTGATTCTCTCGAGAAATCAATCGCCCGATTGAGGAGAAACTTTTTTGTCTTAAGATATCGATGCCGTCCCAAAATACCCAGTCATTTCCGATCGATTGATGCAACCTCTCGTTAAAATCTCTTCAATTTCTTTCATCGATCGATTCCGTTCCCTCTCGAGTGGACGATCGTGGATGATGTCCTCCGGTCATTGCGTCGACACACCAGAAGAGAGAGAGATCGTTAAATGGAACACGTGGAGAAATGAAACTCAATCACCGATCTTCGATGTTCACCACTTTGCCCGTTCTTTTCTCTTCCAAATCCCAGTAACAACAATTTTTCACTAAAATAAATTCATCGATTATCACTTGTACAAAATGCACGACTACCCTACGTTGTGAGGATGCTCGCCGACGACGAACACCGATCATCTACAAGGAACAACGACGTCGGTCCCGACGCCGTTCAACGTTGCCTTCTTAGTAGTAATTCTTCGAGATGTACCATCTCCCCCGTTGCTTTTCCTCTTCTCGATGATCCCATTGAACCACTCAACCGTCGCGGGTCATTCCCATACGCGCGAGGTCACGAACCTCGCCGACTCGACCGATCAATTTTTCACCTCGCGTTATGAAAATTTAATGAAATATCTATTTATGAATGTATGTATTTATGTATATATATGTTTGTATGTATGTATATACATATGACGAAAAACAAACAATATTGTAGACAAGGTGTATAAAAATGGCTGAAATATTAGGGTAACCGACTGGACATAGACGACGACGGGGAGGGAATTAAACCTGCATCTTCTTTTTACTCCGAAGCGAATTCCGGTGTATATCCAAAACCGGAACTGATATACTCCCGTATATACACTGGCCGTTCACACCGCACCCGTTTTAACCTTCATTCGGGGAAACCCGCGTAACTCGCACCTAAGATCCCCTTCTTATCGATCCCATCCTCACACTCTGGGTTTAGTATCTTCTTCCTCTTTCTTTGATTTCCCTCTTCCTCCTCCTCTTCTTCGTCTCCTTCCTTTTCCTCTAGTGCCGTCGTCGTCTCGTCTCCGCGACGGCAACTCGTGGAGACCTCGACTCGAGCGCGTCTCTCGTCTCTTCGTACTACGTACCCGGCGATGAGGATGACGACGACCGCGCGCTACTACTACTACTACTACTATTACTATTACCACCACCACGTCACCGTCACCACCACCACCACCACTGCTTTTTACTACTATTACTACTACCGCCTGTCACTGGCACACGACTGCCACCATTATACAGAGACGGTTATCACCGACGCCGACGCCAACCACGTCGATGGCGTCGACTCCACCACAGACGAAAATATACAAACTCGAAACCGCGTGCGCATAACAACACGGAAGAGAGAAGAAAGCCACAAGTATTACTTTATAGTCAGAAATATTGCATATAAGTATGCGTTTTTAAGCCGGCTTTTTACCCCTCATCATCAATCGTTCTCTCTCTTTTCACTTATTTATGTTTATTCGTTGAAATACATGAAACACCGGTGGTAATCCTGAGATTTTAATCGAAACGTAACACTGTAACACCGCGAAAAGCGAAAATTACGAATTCTAGCCTGAAGTAGGGAATTGAAGTCATTGTCAGACTGACTGGTAAGTCGGAGCTTTGGCTTTCACTGCATCTTCTCCTCTGAACCCACATGTGTTCGCGATATCCCCATCGTGCATGTGTGTAACACAAGCAAAAATCGTGCTCAAACGTCGGTAGTCGGCAGCACCGTCTAACAACGATGTACTTTGCATCCAAGCGTCGACAACGGCGCTGCCAAAAACTACGTCACGAGAATCACAAAAGTAGAATCGTCATCGAGGTGGAGGGAAAGAAGAATGGATAACACAAAGGGGTGATACGACATAGCTGCAATAACGTATTCATCCCTTGCCTCGCTTCGACTCTCCACCTTACGCTTTTCCTACGCTCATATTCTCCACTCGTCTACGTTTCCGCTTGCCGTACAGTGCCGTACAGTCTCAACAATGATTAAAAAAAACAAACACGAGGACAACAAACTTGTTGTTTCGGCCTATGTATTAGTGAAAGTGCGCAAAAAAAAAATTACAACACACTTTCAGAGTGTTTGACTTTCTCTCTGACTTCATCGTTGTCTACAGTCATAACGGAGTACAGAATTTTTTATACCCTCCCCTAGAGGAGGGTGGTGAATTTTTGCATCACAATCGTGTAACGAGAGTCCTCGTTATGTAGGCGGTCTTGGGAAAGGTTATGGTGCCTGAATTGGTCATTTTGAACGTAGTTCCCTTCAATTATCCCGATGAGCAGTTGTCAATTACAATTACAAAATTACCCTTGTTGATTTTCAATAATTGATTTGTAGTATAGTATATTCATTCATCTATTCAAAACAAAAATATATATATATATATAATTTATTTATTATGTATAGTTCATACACAATTCATAAATGAAATGAATATAAATAAAAAGCGCAATTCATTCATCATTTTTCCGTGAATGAAATTTAATACAATATAAGATCTATTTTCTGTTGGATACAATGTAGTGATGTATTGAAATTCAAAATGGAGTCAAGATTTCGAAAACATCGTTATTATTTTGAAATGATTCCATGCGAAGTAAAGCTGTGAATCATTCATCGCCAACTCTTGTGAGTTGATTTTCGTGTAAAAGAATGTGCTCTCTGAAACAAAAAAAGTACATAATTCTTCATGAATTGGAAATGTATTGTTCACATATTCGATATGATATGTCAATATTCGAATATTCGATATCGTTTGAAATTTAAGAGATCACGATATAGTTAATATTAAGTTGATCTCTTGTGTAGAATCGAGGGCAAGGATTGTGAGCACAGAAAAAGGGAAAGCGCTGATAAAAGGAAACGGAATACAGGAAATAGGAGGATAGACGATGAGCTTTTATATACGTCATCATACATCTGATACCCGATGGCCATGACTGGAAGCGACGTCGATGTCACTACTGTCCATAGGGATTCGCCAGTGGCTCATCGTCTCATATACGTTAAGAAAATTCACCTCGACTCAGTAACAATGGATTGATCAGGGCAATTCAACCTCTATTCTTTTCAAACATCGTTATGTTGTTGAATTTTGAAAACTAACGAAAATATATTATTTCTCCATGATGAATTTTTATCTTTGAGAATCAAATTCTCTTCAGGAGTGGGTAAACAACTGTCGCGAGTATTGTATGCATCGGAGGTTGGAAATATTCCTTTGCAGGACATCTGGAAGACTTTGGTGCTCCACACGGGGGAAACTTGGATTTCACAGCTGAGTTGAGCTCATGGGAGTTTCCAAACGGGCAGGAATCAGGGTTGGCCCGAAAAAAACCCGACCCGGTTTGACCCACTGGGTTTTTTCAGATAAAACCTACTTGAAAAAAAAACCCGGAAACCCCCAATCAAAGACCCACTGAAAAGAATTATAGATGGATAGGTTGGAGAACAATAAAATTGAATTTCATGAATACAATTCAAATTTTTTATTCGATGCATAATATAATAAGTGTTCCTACATGATTAATATTTTCATTTCACCATTCATTTTGATCAATAGGAGTATTATGTTGTTTGTATAATTGGACCAATTTGGTAGCTCTTTCCACGTCTAATCTGTTCCTTACATTGAACCATACGTGTCCAAATGTTGAGAAAACTCGTTCTAATCCTGCTGAACTAGGTGGGATGCTCAATAATTGGTGGAAAAATTCACAAAACCCGATTGGGAGTTCATCTATACAATTCATCCTCGCTTCCATCAATTTCAACCATTTATGAGGAGTATTTTCATATAACTCTTCAACTTCTGCACGGAACATTGAAGCAGGATATAAATTCTCATCGTGGATTTTGAATGCTACAGGTTGGTTGAAAAGTTTTGAAAGCAAAAATGAAAGAATATGTATTTTTTGATGAAATGATGTTTTTTATTCAATATAGTCTCCATTAACTTCAACACACTTATTCCAACGATCCTCCAATAATTTTATACCATCTCTGTAATGATTTTCCGGAAGCTCCATAAGATACTGTTCCACAGCTGCAATAGCTTCTTCATTCGACGAAAAACGCTCTCCACGAAGGAATTGTTTCAAATTTCTGAAGAGGTAATAGTCGGAGGGAGCCAAATCTGGTGAATACGGTGGGTGTTCAAGCAATTCGTACTTCAATTCGTTCAGTTTAGCCATCGCTAGAACACTTGTGTGAACACGTGTATTGTCTTGATGAAAAATGATTTTTTTCTTCCGTAAACCGGGTCTTTTTTCACGAATTTTTTCATCCAATTGGTCCAAAAGGTTGCAATAATATTCAGAGTCAATTCTTTTACCTTTTTCGAGATAATAAATCAACAAAACCCCTTTTGCGTCCCAAAAAACCGATGCTAAAACCTTTTTTGCCGATCGTTCTGACTTCACCCGTTTTGGAGCTGAACAACTAGCTTCGGTCCACTGTAAACGTTCTTGTTTCAGTTTAGGATCATGATGGTAGATCCGAGTCTCGTCCACAGTTACGAAACGACGCAAAAAATCGGTCTTATTCTGCTTAAAACGCTCCAAATTACGCTGAGAAATTTGTTTTCGATTCAATTTTTGTTGAATTGTCAACGAATGCGGCACTAACTTTCCAAAAAGCTTTTTCATATGTAATTCTTCGTGTAAAATATGGAGTACTCGTTCATCCGAGATGCCTATGGAATCAGCAATTCCACGCTTAGTCAAACTCGGATCTTTACACACAATATCATAGACTTGCTCAATGATGTCTGATTTCGTTGCACTTTTTGGACGTCCACTACGTGATTGATCTTCAACGCTTGTACGACCACGTTTAAACTCTAAAACCCATCGATGTACAGTTGGAAATGAAGGAGCAGATTCCTTCAATACTTTCTTCATTTTAGTATAAATTTCTGTTGCTGATAAACCTTCCAAAACAAAGAATTTGATCACCGCACGATATTCGGATTTTTCCATTTTCACAAAATACACTGACACGTCAACTTCGAATGGCTTGTAAATGAAGAATGAATTGACAGATCGGAATAAAATTGTGTGTGTGCGTTCAAATGAAGGATGAAATATAAAAATAGCGTATAAATTCTGATTCATGTACTGATTGATAGGTGTCGCTTTCAAAACTTTTCAACCAACCCCCAAAAATTCTGGTTTATGGTGCATCATCCAATCTTCAGCCATTTTTTTTGTTCCTGATCAAGTTGTACGTTCTTTACAAAGGGATTCATCAATTATGCAATGTAAACAAACGATTTTAAGGCTTCATCTCTTCGTTTTCGTATAGTTGTTGCATAGTCTACTAAATTTTCACTTAGCAGCGATTCAGACCATACTGCAACAGTTGTCGATAGATTAGCTGAGACAACTGAACGTTTCGAGACAATCATTCTGAAAGTTCCATCTTGTGTCATTTGGCAACTGCGGCATCAAGCCCCCTTTTTGCTTAAGCAATCCCTATGAAAGTACACGGAAAGACCGGGTCTGTTAATGTTTAAGAAGAATTTACCAACGTTTGGAAAGATGACTGTCAATTTAGGGAAAAAGAGGATCGCCGAAAAATATTCGTAGTGAGTCTACCAAAAATTCGTAGTCAAAATATTAACAGTTGATAGTTTCATTAGTATTTTTCACAGTGGAACTATCAATTGTTAATAAATCGACTACGAATTTCAGTAGACTCATTACGAAGATTCTTCAGCCATCCTCGTCCTCCCCAAATTGACAGTCATTTTCCGAAATATTAATAGACCCGGTCTTTCCGTGTAGAATGTGGTGTAATGTAGTTTAGCCGTTGCCGTGGCGACATGTCCGGGCATTCCCCAAGATTTTCTGCACTTGGGATCATCGTAATGGACCCATTTTTCGTCGCCGGTCACAATCTGGTGTAGAAACCCCTTCCGCTTCTGTCTTTGAAGCAGCTATTCGCAAGTAAAGAAACGTCGTTCAACATCTTTTGGCTTCAATTCTCTCCATAAAATATTTCTTAGGATTAGTGAAATATTTAATCGAACCAAATAATGGAATGCCTTTCCCCAATAAATTGGTCTTCTAAATAAATAATTTATTCGACACAAGTAATCAGTTTTTGCATCTAATTGAATATTTAATTTGTACAAATAAATATTTTATGGAGAGAGGACGAATGAATATATATTCTCCAGTGTACGGAACCCAATTCCCCTGGTTCTGAATCATTTCCATAGCTCTGAGGCGTTTCGAAATGGTTTGTTGAGTTACTCCCAATGATTCTGCCAATTCTTCTTGCGTTTCGCACGAGTTTTCATCAAGTAATGCCTCAAATTGGGAATCTTCAAAAATTGCCCCTCTTCCACCGCCATGTCGTTCCTCGACATTAAAATCACCCTTTTTGAAACGTTGAAACCATTCACGACACGTTCTTTCGCTCAAACAAGCCTCACCGTGAGTACTTGAGAGCATTCGATGAGCCTCAGCCGCAGTTTTCTTCAAATGAAAGCAGAAAATCAGAACTTCCATTTGGTTTGGACGAGAATTCGGCTCAAAAACTAACATCTTCGATCGAGTAAAAATTTATGATGTAATAAAAAATTCATTAATATAACTCAAAAGCATTATATTATACATTCTTGAGCTTAACACCATTCTCTGAGTTGAAAAACGCCGGTTCTCTGAGAAAAAAATTCAACTATCCTATGATTCTATGTTTCATAGCCACAGAGATTTGAAATTTTCTAGCTTATAGTCAATCATGGCATCTAGCTCCGAAACGGAAAATGATAAGATGGTTGAATTTTTTTCATAGAGATACGGCGTTTTCCAACTCAGAAAATGGTGTTAAGCTCAAGAATGTAGAACATAATACTTCTGAGTTATTTGGATTTGAAAAAAAATCTAAAAATGCTGATAGCTCAAAAACTAAGCCTCCAAAAAATTTCGTCCAAACGGGAAATTATTGCATTTTGGCTGCAGAATAACGCCTCTGAAGTATTTTCAGGGAATTATGTAACACCCTGTATATATCGTATATGGCACACCCGTTCCGCACTGTAAAAAGAAAGTCTTAAATTCAGCTCATTTCATGGCTGAATCTATGATGCAAACGAATTAAGCCGAAAAAACAATCGCCGACACAATGGAAAAAGCATTGTCTGAAATTAAGATGCAAACAGATTAAGACTTTCTTTTTACAGTGCGAAAGAATTCGAAAATTACTATTTTTTCTGAGGACATAATGTTACTGACTCCTGTTATTTCAATTACATTTAACTCATTGTACGTCCAATCCCTAAAACATAGTTGCTTCTCCTATGTCATATGAGTTTTTACCAAGAAAAGTTTCTAGCATCCACAACTTCTGTGGTCTTTGTGATCCAATTTACATAGTTCTGAAAACAAAAATTACATAGTTGAGGTGCTATTTCACCCCATTTTCATAGTTGGCAATACCATTTTTTTCTTTGGGTGCACTATCGCCTCACGCTCCGACTGTGCATACATACACACACGCACGGAACCAAGAATTTTTCCCGAGTTTCGAGGAACATTTTGGCCTAAAAGATTTTGAGTTTGGGGACAAAAAAAATTCCGGTCCCTCGAAACGATCACAAAACTTCCCTCTAACGAGGAAGCAAAATTCACACCTAACGGTGTTTTTCACTCCCTTTTGTTTACGATTCTGGTTCACTCGTTTGAAAATTATCACTTTTTTCCTAGTTATAGTTCTCTTCCATACAATGAAATATCAGACCATCATGAATTGAACTATAGTAAATGAGATGAAGCAAAGGCAAATAAGTATAAAAGAGGTGAACCATGTCAAGTGAGAAACTTTGAAAATAAAAGACATCACTCATGTGTAAGAAAATTCTACTTCAGAATATAATTGTGTATAGTTCGTGTGCAATTTGTATGAAAAAAATTTCTAGACATTACATAGGTATATAGAAACTATGTACAACCTTTATGAAGTTATTCATTGTAGAGAATTATATGCAATCGTTATATTGTTCATTTTCAATCCTTTCATTCAAGACAACTAGTGCTAAAAAAGTCAAGTTACATTGTATGAAATTGCAATATATAAACATGGCACATTTTGATTGATATTTTATTCAAACACTGATGAATAGTAACTATCCATTTGCAAACTTTTAGGTTCGGCCAATGCTGACGATAGAATATAAGCTTGGCACAATGTTGACAGGCAAGGCTTGGCGATCTATAAATATTCAATGTTGATTAACAAGAGATATAATAATGTTGCACCGATATCGGTGTTCAACGAATGCCGCTTGTCAGTCTACCATGGATTCACAATTCCACAAAGCTTGGCGCTTGCTAGGCTCATCCTTGGTCCAGCATTGACCGAACGATTGAATATCGAATATTGTCACAAAATTTGGTCAAGTCTGGATAAAAATTAGTTTCCAAAGTAGCACCGATCATTGGTAATAGCATGGCTCAGTATTGGCATGCTCCTTAATTTGAACTTTTGATAGCTAAATTGCTAGCCAAGTCACCGATCGAGTGTTTCTCACGACTAGTGAGAGATGTGTACAAGGAATATATGAAACTCAAATATTTTTCTAGAAGAATAGTCAATCGTTCTTTGTTACAGGTTACACCAGAGGGTTAAGCCACAAAAAACACCGAGTGATTCACAAATAAATGAGGAAAACACAATACGATCCCAAATAACATATATTGGAAATTGTTAAATGCGCATACTTTTGTTATATTTTTTACAGTTTTATCATTGGCGCAACATTGATGAACAAATTTTTCTATTGTTCGCCAATGATGGTCTATTTTATTGCCATTTTTGCACCAATGATGGAGCTCGATTGGAAAAACACATTTATAAATAATAAAATGATGTTATCACTCCAGTATTGCGCCATGCTTGGTTGCCATACTTCATCTACATCGCGCCATTCTAGCGTCAATGATAAATTTTTGTACGGGTGGGTGTTGGTTGTGCAACTGAAAATACTTGCCACTATTGAATCAGTGAAGACCTCCCGCAAAAATCAGTCGACACGTTTGTTCGCGGTTGGTTTTTCATTCCCATCAATGAAATTCCACGATTTCAAATCTCACAGGGAAAAATTTTGTATCTCATACCCGCGGTACGTACTATAGTTCCATTTGATATCCATAATACGTTATGAAATCATGCACATTTTGTGAAATTGGGACAATGAAATTTCTCTGAAAGTATGTAGTTTTGAATTTTTCTCATATCACTAAGCGTATCATACAAAAGTTGAGGGAGAATCCAGATTTTCACTTCCCGTCGAGCATTTCAACAGGCAGAAGGAATGAAAATTCCAAACTAAATGCCGCCGAGAGAAAAATTCATTCCCTGCACGGAGAAAAAAGATCATGGAATGATCGCTAGAAAAGATAGTAAACTGGTGACAATTACGAATTTTTATACACAGTCGCTAACGGATACGAGTAATGGTTCCTATTTTGGTATATCAAATGCAACATAGTATACCAAAATAGGAATCATTACACGTATCCGTTAGCGACTGTGTATAAAAATTCGTAATTGTCACCAGTTTACTATCTTTTCTAGCGATCATTCCATCATCTTTTTTCTCCACGTGTAACCGTGAGAGGATTTCATAAGTGCTATGATGATTCATGGTAGATTGAATTTATCTCTCAGCATCGATTAATCATTCTATTATCTTGTGTTTCATTTCTAGAATAAAAATGCATTCGAATGTGAGTATGTATTACAAAGAACTTCGTAGAGGAACATTTAGTTTTGAATATTTTATTTTCAATTGATCAGCAATTCCTCGCTGTTGATCTCCAATTAATACCATGAGATGATTGAGAGCGTCCTCAGGTCGTACATGAATGAGCAATCAAATGACACTCAGAGTGCAAAGTACAGGGACGACTCGATGAAAATACGGTTCAATGTTCTGTATTTCATTTCTTGCGTTCCAAATCTTTCGGTTTCGAGTTTTCAATTCGAGGACGAATTACTCAAAATACATGAATTTTAATTTCATTTCCGTCCCCACCTGTCAATCTTTGACCTGTATATCAATTCCAAATGTAGAAGACCAGAGATTGAACAAGTTTATACGATGAAACAAAAATAACCGTATAATCAAGGCATCTCGTACGAGAAATTTATTGATTCTCGATAGACACCTTTGTGAAAATGAGAAAAATAGGGAAACTTTGTAACAGAAAGAACTAAGCTTTTATTCAATATTTAATAATTATTCAATTATCGGTTTTCGTCGTTGGTTTTCCCTCAATGTACAGGGTGTTATCCTATTGTTATACGGGGCTGAGAATGTACGTTCCACTTCGTATTTCCTACCCTCCCCAACCCGTGACGAGCGTCGACCCGGCGTACGGCGTCGCAATCAATGAAGCTACGATTCACCGAGCAGTGCCGTACTATTAGTGGGATATTTGAGGAATATTGTTTCTCGAATATATCCACAAAAACTTCAAAAATCAATCATTCTTCTTCTTGTATCGTTTTCTAATCGAATTTAAACATTGCAGAGAGGAAAGTTTTCAATATGAAAGAAAAGTGCTTTCATTCGGGAGGAGGAATTTCATTTGTTTGGCCATTCAAAGATTTGTGCACTACTGCGGTTTATCGTACGATGAAAGTTTCGTCATCGTCTTCGTCATAGTGTACATACGGTGTAACAAATGAATGCGCAAACTCGTACGAACTGTGCAAATCTTTCCGTGTGATATATAGGTCACACTACTACCTACGTAACACCTATGTACACGTGTCAAACGCATATTCCGTGTCTCCTTATGCATTGTTTCGTTAGTGTGAGATGTACTGGGGTATGCATTTTTGAAGTTATACTTATACAATGAAGTAGGAGATACGCCCTCATTCCTGTATCCAAAATTCTTATAATTTATATGGAAATTGTTTGAAAACGTTGGTATCGAAGATAATACTTTCTTTTTTCATTATTGTAACTGCATTTCCACAAAATTCCTTCATTTTTTTCCGAACGACGTATGTTTTACACTTGTACGGTACTCTGAATATCATCAGAGATTCTTCATTGCATGCATTTCTCTTGTATAGTACGTTATACAAAAAATCCTGGAAATCAATTTTCTGAAGAAAATAAAAAACTGTAACTTTACTTCTCGTAAATAATAGGTTTCATATCCCTGGAATAATTGCATAATGCAATTTCAGTTGAAAAACATAGAAAACAATCTTTCCATTCCATTGAAACATAAGTCTCTACACATTATTTGACTGAATAAGCGAAATTCATGACTATTGCTGCACATATTTCGTTGGAAATGTGGGAAAATTAGAGAGAGAAATGAGTCATTTTTACGCAACAAATTTTGCTATCAGACATCATACGTATTTTTGCTTATATTGGTTAATGCACCCTGTTGAAAAGGTCTTATAAATGCTGATACATTCCGATAATTCCGAATTTTCATTTTAAACGTCTTTATGAGATTTTCCACGGTTGCTTATAAAATCTGATAAAATTCAATTTTGTGCTTATTAATTCGCATAATGGCATTATAAAATCTCATAAACCCCTGGACAAATGCTCATATAAAATCTCATAAAGTCTCATAGATTCCACGTATCAGTTTCTATGAGATCTTTTCCATAGGGCGCGCAAAAAAAATGTTCTCCCCTGCTATCCAGAAGGGAAATTTATTTACTCTGTACACTGAGAAAACATTTGTTTCGGTGAAACAAAATTTTGGTTGAAATGAACGCAAGGAAACTTTTTGGTTGGCTGAAATAAAATTTATTTAGGATAAACAAAATTCATTTGTCTGTATGAAAGCTTTGATTATTGTGAACCAAATTTTGTTCACCCCAAATAAATTTTATTCCAGCCAACCAAAAAGTTTCTTTGCGTTCATTTCAACCAAAATTGTGTTTGGCTGGAACAAACTGTGCTTTCAGTGTAGAAAATACCCGTGTGGAAATTTCTTCCGGGCTCAAATCTAGGCCAGGTTTGTAATCCCTACTTGAAAAGTGGTCCCAACTTGGGATGTTCGCTTCTCAATCTAGGCCCCGTAATGGTATCAAATATTTAGGCAAAACAATGGTGGCCAACTCGGAGCCTATATGGGCTGTGGGTGGGCATACCTATGTAGATTGAAATATTCCGGGAATATACTGGTAACCTCAACAGGGGCCCACATGGGCCGTGGGTAGGCAACCTTGTATTGGATGCCTAAGATATACCCCTATGGAGCCAGGGCCTACCTTAGGATGTCCAGGATTGATTTTCACACGGCTAATTGTCCATTTTTTCCCCAAAAAATGGTGGTAGCAAAGTTCCTCCAAATTATGGTGAAAAATTCCACATCCCTGATTTTTTATGGCAAAACAATTTCCCCGCAATGAGGGGATGAAATCCACCAACAGTGTGGAGAAAAACTCCCCACATTTTTTACAGTGTACAGCCGCTGAGTGGCTAGTGCGGACACAGGCAGTTATCAAATCGATTCCCAGGTAGCACATGCACGTTCTGAGAGTGTTCTGAGAATATACGTTGAGGATATTCGAATATTCTATGGAGATTCTTATTTCGTGTGAATATATTCTACGCACATTCTCAGAATGTTTGAATGGGACTGTTTCAAATATTCGCAGCATATGATGCCACGGATATTGTGGGAATATTAGAAAAGAATGCTGTTAAAATAAGAATTCCCGTCAACATAAACTTCTACATGTCACCGAAAACTACTTCACAATCAATTTTTTTTATCATTAGACATCTGCAATCATAATATATACGGTATTTCTCAATATTTTATTACACTTTTGAGGATTATTTTTCACACATGTCACTGTCAGAGAACATTTGCGATATTAAAATACACCACCATAGATTTATTATTCCCAAAACACAAATTAAAATGATAGATTGTCAAAGGTCTGTAGCCTGTCAACAACATTATCCGCCATTAATGGATCAATGTCATCACGATATCTGCGCGTGCACTGCTCATCAATCTCCCTTCAAACTTTGTACGCATATTGTACGAACGTTCCTAGAATATTCGGAACAGTCTCATTGAAATGTTCTAAGAATATTCTAAGAATCTTGACGAATCTCCTACGCTCTTTGTGCGAATATTCGATCAAGTACATTTTACGGATGTTGTGAGAATATCCTCAGAATATTCTGTGTTACATGGGTTCCTGCAACTCAATTTCAACTGTTACAGCGAAGATATTAATTGGAAATGCAAATGTTTTTGCTGTCATAAATGAAATTTAGCTGCATGAGCGAATTAAATGTCTATCCGTGTCCGTGCTACACTGTGAAAAATAATCGGAATTTTCATGTGTACACCAACCGGACAATCCCAATCACTGATTAGGAAATCAATTTACGTTACATTTATATGAAATTTCCGGACAAGTTGGGAAAATTCCTAACGCATGTATGTGTTAATTACTACACATAAATATATAGGAATTTTCCGATGAAATTTTTTACAGTGTATTCGTGCACTTACACTGTTAGAAATTTGACCTCCTGTAACCACTTTTTTGTGTGTATATGCGTCCATCAATTCTGTGTGAGAATTTTATTCCCAATTTGTGTTGACTTCACACAGTTTTGTGTATTACACGAGGAGAAATTTGGTTTCAATATTCCTACATTTTGTGCCAAAGTAGCAGCATCAGTCATATAGCATAATTCTTAAAACATAGTGTAGTAAAAATCAATGCTTAAAGATTTGAAAAATCGTTTGATTGTGAATCAATTGTGAATCAATGGTAGGCTGGAAACCGAAATTCGTTGAACACCGATATCGGTGCAAGATTGTAATTGTTGTTAATTAACATTGAATAATTATAGATTGCCAAGCCTTGTCCGTGAACATTGCGCCAGGCTATATTCTATTGTCGGCATTGGCAGAACCCAAAAATTTGTATATGGGCTGTAGTGTTTTTGTAAAATGAAGCAGGAAAAATTTGGGAGAAAATATCAAGATTCAACATCAGTGTAGTAATAATTGTCATATTATCGACTAAAAATTCATTTGAATCGACTATAGGTATTTTGTCACTCATCACTCTCTCGCTTTATGAATATTATTGGGAACAAACTTCATTCGAGTCAATAAAGCAATATTACGAGAAATTGCTTGCTATGCAGTTTGAAAAAGAATCACTAATGTTATCTAGGGAGGTAAAAGAGTAACTTGTAGTTGAAGAATAGATTGCTGAGAAGGTAAGTCAGAAATAACTGTATGTAACAAAATATACTCTGGTTCTACTGTGTGACAGTCGGTAGGGGCGAGTTTAGTAACTGCTCGAAGCACAGATTACTGTACATGATACTGGATTTCAAAGCCCCAGATAACACACGAAGGATTGTTGTTCAAAAACAAGAACAGAAGCCTCCAAGAACTCTATTGGAATTAATGAATTCCTAAAGAGCTCTGGAGAAGTTCAATGTTTGGGACATTAACGAGTTCTTGGAGAATGCTGAAAGTATTGTTCCAGTACTCTGGAAGATCTCGTTAATGTCCCAAACATTGAACTCCTCCAGAGCTCTTTATGAATTCATGAGTTCCAAAAGAGTTCTTGAAGAATTCTATTCTTGTTCTTGAAAAGGAATTCTTCGTGTGTTACGAGGGGATCATTTGAATTTGTCGGAGATTTTGGAGAACTATAACACTGATCATATTCATATTATGGTTTGTAAAACAAACGACCAAAATTACCCAACAAATTTTGTCTATACATAAAAAAAAACACAAAACAAAGCACAATTTATGTCATCAGCAGAAACTGATGGAATGAAAAACGATAAATGTTGGACTGAATCCAGATAACACAATAATTCGTGAACCGTTCCAAAAGAGTTCTTGAACTAAACTAAAACTCTCTTGACGAGTTCTCAAAGAATTATTTGACAGCTCTATAATAAATCCCTTGAATGTTCTATAAGGGCATTGAAAGCACACTTTGAGATGACTTGAAGGACTCTTTAATGTCCGCTTGTTGGAACTCTTATGAAGCTCTGTCCCTGCTAAAGAAGAACTTCCTACGAATTCAATGTACATGTTGAATTCCCGCAGATTTCACTCGTGTAAATTACAAACATTTTGGCATCCATGGATACTAAAAATTTCAATGATTGATTTGGTATGATCAATTTTGATTCATCCGACAATACCAACATTTTACCGGCAGTCGGCTGCCCTTTCCGTGTTTGCTGTGAAGCTTTTCCGAAGGGCATGCATGAATGGCCCCTAACAGCACAGCCACCGATGTGCACGTCGCATCTCCGTGGAGGCGAGATGAATAAAAGGGCGACCAAGGGGTGTCCAACGATCGGTGGTTAGGATGTAAGTAATGGTTTATTCAGTTTCTTAGGCGGTGGTTCTTAATTTTCAACCGCAATTTAGGCGTTGTTTTTTCTCCAGATTTTCCCATTTGGAGATGCAAAAGTGGTTTTATATGCCTTCTTACGGAGTCTTAGGAATAAATTGATTGGAAGTATGGAAAAGCGTGATTAGATATCATCAGATCTCATTAGATTTTATTGAATGAAAAACAGGAAAAATGGAGATCCCTATGATGAAGACACCCATATTGCTATAAAAACTGCATCACTCAAATGTACCCTAGTAGAAATTTTGGTATGGAAAACATCGAGTCCAGATCAGGCATACCTGATTTACGTTCAGGACCTGATTGGAGTATCTGATAAGGCCCTGACAAAAGTGTAACGCAGGGAAAAAACAAGAACCTCATCAGGAAAACCAAACGTAGGTGGCTCCATCTGGTGGCATTTTTTTCCGCCCAAAATACTCGAAACTGAACATATAAAAAATTCTGGAACTTTCAGGGATGAATCATCGAAGGTTTATCTAGGTCTGTACAGAACCGGAGTTTTGAATTTCAACCAAAACAAATTTACCAAGTGGTGAAGCAAATTGATGAGAAAAATGTCAAAAATTGATCTCCATGGGATACAGATCATTCGATTCAGAATCTTTTGAGATGAAAAATGAAAGGTACTTGAGAGGAATGTTTTTTGAAAAGTGCACCTCGAAATTTTATAGACATTCCCTGATTTCCAATGGAATTCTCTGACTTTTCCCTGTTTTCCTGAGAGTGACCACCCTGAACAAAGTTTAGTCAATCCAAATGAATCGAAATATAAATTTCTCTCGGTGTAAACAAAAATAGTTCACCGACACCATTATTTTCATCAGAATCTCTTACAATGTTTCAAAAATAATCACTGAATTTCATTAGAATTCAAAAAGGTCAATAATTTTTGAACGCCATCCAACATTCCGAATATGCGTATTAATACATCTCATTAATTCCAGTTCGTTGATGGTATCTATAGTAGTATTCCATGAATTTCACCAACCCGAATCATATTTCAACGCAATTCAGCATTCCGTTATTCGCTGCTATCAATTATTTCCGCCAAAATCCAACAAGGTTACAACATGGTTTTATTCCAAACCATTTTTATTATATTTTTTATTGTAATATCCATTTTGCTCCCCCGATACAGCGGAGGATAACTTTCTTCCTGGCTGAACAAATTCGTAATTGTTTTCTTCTTTTTCACTCTTGAAACCAATATGATGAATATGATAAGTCTCAAGTGGGTCAAGTTATACCACTTCAATTTCTCCTCGCATGTCAGTAGACGATGACCACTCGATGGCAACAGCTCGTTCTTTCGTGTATCCTCCGCCGTGATTAACTAAATACCGCTTCTTTTGATTTATACTTACTTCAATTTGTTATAAGTGCAGCTCTTACCTCATTATGTTCAGTGAAATGGTGGTATCGATCTCGGATATATTATTAAAAATATGTCTTGTCTTACAATTATTATCTTATCAAGCGTCAGCAGCATGGCACGACGATATTGGTCCATGGGTAAAACCCACCCAGGGTGAACCATGGCCCTCACCGAACGCAAGAACTGTAGAAAATGGTTTTTATATAATAAATGCAAGCGACTTTCGATTTCATGTGAGTTTTCATGTTGAGATTTTGATCATTTCTTTACATAGAATCGAATAGTTTACAAATAATTTCGCAGGTATATGATCTGATATCCACCGCAATACTGGTTGTAATAACAAATTTCATCTTGACATGTGAAAATTGTTCTTTTTTGACAGGATTTTTCTATTCGTAATGATGTTTTCCGTACGCGTACTGTTTACTTTTAGAATTAATTGTAACTTCACATTGATATGAAGTTTTCTATCGGAGTACCGTTATCGAGATAATCTCATGAATCCATGCGGGAAACAAATGCCAGGAAGACCTTTTCCGGGTTTATTTTTTTCATATTAGGGTCAGTGCATCAGTGAATGAACGATTAAGCATTCGTCGCTATAAACTGCTACTTTTTTCAAATAAAATTCATGAAATCACTCATTTCTGTGTTTTATATGAACTGAGGAAGCTTTGAATATCATAAATTCCTTTGAGTACCCATGGATCCGTTCTTATCTCCAGAGATATTCATGAAAAGATGTAGATTTTTCCAATTTACCAGTCAATGAACAGCTTGAAAAATGCATATTGTGAAACTCTGAAGGGATAATTTATTTTATAATTAATAATATCTCTTATACTAACATTTGCTTGTATTAAATTAGCTCAAAATGATTTTTTAATACGTTTTGCGGACAGTTTCCATTCACCAGGGTCCGTTCATTCACTGGTGCACTCACCCCACAGGCTTTGAGAATCGTCAGGTTCAATTGAATGGTGAAGGTATTCAATTGGATGAATATTAAAATCAGCAAGTTACATATGGTATAAAGAAATGTTAAGATTTATCGTTAGTCATAGGTACATAAACTGAGAGAAATTGCTTAGCTGCGTGAGCAGAATACTTGGGGTTAATATTCTTCCAGTTCATTCGAATAAATCTTTATATGATGCCAATGAAAATTTGTTTGCATTAGCAAGAACAACACAGAGATAAAAACCTGTAGCTAAGAATGAGCCCAAGTACAGTCTTTAGCAGGGACTGGGACGTTATTCACTTACATTACTCATTATATATAAAATCTATATAATACAGGTTGGTTGAAAATTTTTGAAAGCGATACCTATCAACCAGTACAGGAATCAAAATTTATACACTATTTTGATATTTCATCCTTCATTTGAACACACACACACACAATTTTATTCCGATCTGTCAATTTATTCTTTGTTTACAAGCCATTCGAAGTTGACGTATCAGTGTATTTTGTGAAAACGGAAAAATCCGAATATCGTGCGGTGATCAAATTCTTTGTTTTGGAAGGTTTATCAGCAACAGAAATTCATACTAAAATGAAGAAAGTGTTGAAGGAATCTGCTCCTTCATTTCCAACTGTACATCGATGGGTTTTAGAGTTTAAACGTGGTCGTACAAGCGTTGAAGATCAATCACGTAGTGGACGTCCAAAAAGTGCAACGAAATCAGACATCATTGAGCAAGTCTATTATATTGTTTGTGAAGATCCGGGTTTGACTAAGCGTGAAATTGCTGATACCATAGGCATCTCGGATGAACGAGTACTCCATATTTTACACGAAGAATTACATATGAAAAAGCTTTGTGGAAAGTTAGTGCCGCATTCGTTGACAATTCAACAAAAATTGAATCGAAAACAAATTTCTCAGCGTAATTTGGAGCGTTTTAAGCAGAATAAGACCGATTTTTTGCGTCGTTTCGTAACCGTGGACGAGACTTGGATCTACCATCATGATCCTAAACTGAAACAAGAACGTTTACAGCGGACCGAAGCTAGTTGTTCAGCTCCAAAACGGGTGAAGTCAGAACGATCGGCAAAAGAGGTTTAAGCATCGGTTTTTTGGGACGCAAAAGGGGTTTTGTTGATTGATTATCTCGAAAAAGGTAAAACAATTGACTCTGAATATTATTGCAACCTTTTGGACCAATTGGATGAAAAAATTCGTGAAAAAAGACCCGGTTTACGGAAGAGAAAAATCATTTTTCATCAAGACAATGCACGTGTTCACACAAGTGTTCCGGCGATGGCTAAACTGAACGAATTGAAGTACGAATTGCTTGAACACCCACCGTATTCACCAGATTTGGTTCCCTCCGACTATTACCTCTTCAGAAATTTGAAACAATTCCTTCGTGGAAAGCGCTTTTCGTCGAATGAAGAAGCTGCTGCAGCTGTGGAACAGTATTTTGCGGAGCTTCCGGAAAATCATTACAGAGATGGTATAAAATTATTGGAGGATCGTTGGAATAAGTGTGTTGAAGTTGAGGGAGACTATATTGAATAAAAAAAATCATTTCATCAAAATATACACATTCTTTCATTTTTGCTTTCAAACCTTTTCAACCAACCTGTATCTAATTGTTGATTCCACACTACGAATGGAGAAAAATCCAATTCATGAGGGAAAAATAGGTAATTCCGGTTTCATATAAGCGATGTAATAATATATTTATATTGTCAAAGTGTCCAATTGGAAGGGTATCTTTCGACTCGAAGCAGTACGTTGCGATGCGTTATACCGTTAACTTTTACAACGATCTTCTTTTCTGTTTCTTAATGTAACATTACACTCAATGCGTCTAAATTGAATCGTCAAAGAAATTTTTTGTGCTTGTACGCAGAATCTGAGTTTCAATGATTCCCAAAGTTACCAAATACTTCCAATATGTTCAATCGTAATTATTCAATGCATTTGAGATATTTGGATTCACGCACCTGAAATGTTTTCATTTATCATGTTCTGAGTGATGAGAACATTAAATCAAAACGTGCCAGGTGCATGAAAATCAACCAGCAGAAGTGCATGGAGTGCACTTGATTTCACTAAAATTGTACATTAGACTCCGTTGTAACGAAACATATAAATCGCGTTAAAAGCTGTAACGTGAAATGCTGAAACTGAATAGTTTGTATTGAAAGTGTTCCCATCAAAGATAGGTCAAAACTTATCTTGAACTCTATGTACTTCGTTGATAACGAGTATGAACTTGAACCAGTTGATAATAATAACAAGAAAACATGAACTTCTAATAGAATATCTTTGAATAGAATATCTTAGCTGTAATGTACTTGAATTGTAGCACCAGGTTATTTAATTCAATTGATAATTTTATAGGTAGTGGGTGAAACTTGTGACATCGTCCAAGATGCGATTGAGAGGTACCAAAAGATACTTACAATAGAAGCTCAAGCAGCAGAAAAAGTCGCGTTAGATCGGTCCCAGTTTTCTCTTCCTGATGACTCAGCGTTCAAAGGCATTCTACGAGAATTGAATATCCAACTGAAAAATCCTTGCTCAGAAAATCACGATTATTGGCCACATCTTTACATGAACGAAACTTGTAAGGTTTTTCATTTATTTCTGCAAAAACCAGCGCATCACACTGACTTTTAGCGAATGTTACACAGTAAAAAAAATTCCGTCATTGTGTAAAAAAGAAGTACGTGTCAAAATTCAAGTGTTGAATATTTAACTACGTGTTAAAATTCAAGTGTTGAATATTTAACACTTTTGTGTGTTCATTTAACACACTGATCAAATGCTGTTCGATCGATTCATTTTCAACACATTAAAATGTTATTCGAGTTCAAATTAACACTTTATAAGTGTCACTCTGAAATCAACACACATTGAGTGTGAAGAAAAATGGTTAACATTCGCTTGCGTGTTGAATTTGACGAAAAATTTTTTACTGTGTAGGATTCTACTGTGCATTCTAAATTTCATTCAGCATGATCAACAAATAGTCTTCCAATGAAAACCCTACAACCTTTTTCTTCTCAATTTTTGTGTGGTCTAATTTTTCTGAAAATTGATTAAAAAATTCAATTTGGATGATGTTTCCTTTAGAATGCAACAGCTTGAATATCTTCGATATGTTTCATTTTCTCTCTCCCACGATAATCATCAACGATCTTATAAATTCCGTGAATTTGCGTCGTAATCAAGTTTGTATCTTCACACTCGTAAAAAAAAACAAACCAAAGTCTCAACGTCTTTACCAATTCCGTAGAAGTGAAGAAAAGGATATTAAATTCTTCGACAGGATACGATAGATACCAAATCAATTATCAGATCTGTTTTCCACTCACAGCGATCGAATGCACAGAAGATACATTTGTTTCGACAAATCCAATTGCTAAAGAATTACCGATAAGCGAACCATTTCTTCTTTTAATCTTATATTCCACAAATCGTTACATAAATGACTAGAGATAAATGTAATTCTTTCATCCTCTATTACTGTTTATGTTCCATATTCTGTTTGATGTACATGATTACTTCAATTTATCAGTGATCTTTTAATCTTTTATCGGAATAAATATTTAATTATTTTGTACCATAAATTGATATCAAAATATTTTCATGAAGAATTAATTGGATTATTTTTTCAAATTAAAAAAAAAAGAAATATGTAAATATTGAACGTGATTAGCATGGGAATACTAGTAATGTTTTTTCACAGATACACTGGATATTCAGCCTAACAATCCCGCAATCTTAGCTGCTGATTCTGTCTGGGGTATTCTTCGAGGTATCGAAACATTCTCTCAACTGTTATTCCCAAGCGACGAGAATGCTAATGTGAGAATAATTCAAACAATAATGTATTCTCTTTTATTTTCGCATATGAAAAGAACGAGAAAAACAGATTAATTTATTTCGTAGTTGAAAATAAGATGTCAACGCATCGTGGATGTACCTAAACTAGCACATCGAGGACTTTTACTGGATACATCTCGTCATTATTTACCTCTAAAAGATATCCTCTTAACATTGGATGCAATGTCGTACAATAAATTCAACGTTTTCCATTGGCATATAGTGGACGATAACAGTTTTCCGTACGAAAGTGTCAAATTTCCTGAATTATCTACGAAGGGTGCCTACCATAAACACATGGTTTATAAGCCCCAAGATGTTAAGACTGTTATCAATTACGCTAGGTTAAGAGGAATTCGCGTTATTCCAGAATTCGATACTCCCGGACATACTCGATCTTGGGGCGCAGCGTATCCAGATTTTCTAACAAAATGCTATGGTAATTACCGATGAACATAAATGTATAGTAATCGGAAATTATGGATTGTACTAAATAGTTTTGTAATTCTCTTTGAAGACATATATGGGAAGCCCACTGGAAAACTTGGTCCTATGAATCCCATTAACCCAACACTCTACAAATTTCTCAACGAATTATTTTCCGAGATAAAACAAACCTTCCCGGATCAGTATGTACACTTGGGAGGCGACGAAGTTCCATTCACGTGCTGGGCGAGTAATCCAGAGATTAAGGCGTATATGGAAGCTCAAAATCTGTCTGATAATTACGCGGCATTGGAGAGTGAATATATAGCCAAATTGCTGAACATCACAGCTGGAATACAAGTTGATTCCATTGTTTGGCAAGAGGTAATGATGTGGAAGATAATGAAATATTTCTGCAAAACTATTTATTGATCGACCATGCTTGTGATCGCTTAGGTATTCGATAATGAAGTTATTTTGCCAAATACAACTGTTGTGCATGTATGGAAAGGACAATGGCAGCAAGAAGTTGCGAAAGTATTGAAAGCAGGACATCCAACTCTGCTCTCGTCTTGCTGGTATCTCGATCACTCTGGGGCGAGTTGGTCATGGAATGGAGATTGGGAAAGATTGTATAAATGTGATCCGTTCCAGTTCTCAGGATCCAATGATCCATCGATCAAACGTCTATTGCTTGGGGGAGAAGCTTGTATGTGGGGAGAGTTTGTTGACAGGTGATATATATGAGTTGAGAGAACGTTATGTTGAGAGGAAAGCAACTAACGGTAGAAAATACAATATTCGAATTTTTTATGAAATGCAAAAATCTTCAAAGATACTTTGGATTTTCAGAACAAACGTTCATTCAAGGATTTGGCCACGCGCCTGTGCTGCGATAGAAAGATTATGGTCCAATTCTGCTAATATCACACAGGCTGCTCATCGTTTGGAAGAGCATGCTTGTCGTATGAACAGACGAGGTGTGCCAGCTCAACCACCAAATGGAGCAGGATTTTGTATTGTGTAAATTCATCATTGACTGATTTCAATTATCCTTCTAAAAATTGTTATTGTGATTTCAAAATTACATTGTTCTATTTGTTTTAGTATTACAAACCGCAACGAATATTAAATATCAATTAGGCTTAATAAATCTATGGTTTGATGTGATTCAAAATTTATTTAAATGAATAGAAAATCGACTGTGAACGCGTAGTGCAGTGTTTGGAACATATTTTTAATTGTCCCTTATCCCTAATGAAACTCTGTTGAAAATTGTTCCCTGGTAGAAATTTTGAACGGGAAAATAAGAAGGCCTGATGAGGCATGCCTGATTTCCTATCAGGTCCTTATCAGGTTTCATTACGGTTTTCCCTTTTTTTTGCTCGATTTTATGGAAATCTTATCCGAACCCTTGCGTTACAACCCTATTTGAATCCTATTAGGGAAACCCGGTAAGCCTTTGTAAAGACCTCCGTAAGGATTTTCCTTATTCATGGTTCCCGGATTCCAACCTGATTAGGATCTTATTGAGAATAGGGAATGCCTGATCAATTTCTACTACGGTTATTGGAAAAACAAATTTTTCGGTCAGTTTGAAGTGCATATAAAGTTGAACATACTAAAATCCGTACATCACAACCACCAATCGCTGGACATTTCTCCTTCGTCTCTATGTCACTTCTTCATTCCTCTCTCTTCCCGTTAGGTACTTTTATGTCATGGTCACCCAAACAGCACCACAGTGCCGGAAGAATTTATAAAGAATTCGTATTGAACTGATCGTGTTGTTTATGAATTCTTCAAGAATTCTTCTGGGACTGTGGCGCTGGGAGAGAAATTTCATTGTGAGATCATTGGTATTAACAAAACATGCCATAATATGCGGAAAGCGTACATCAGTAAGAAATGGAATAGATTCGCACATTGATGACCTTTGCACTGACAGGAAAACGATCTGATTAATTTATACCGCGTGTTTCATAATTCACTGAAAAAACTTCACAGGCGTTATTCTGCTATCAAAATGCAATAATTTCCTCCCGAATTCTAAAATTCTTTTTGAGCCTTAGTTCTTGAGATATAAGCATTTTGAGATCTTTTGAAAAATCCAAATCACTCGGAAGCACTGTATGCTACATACTTGAGCCTGATACCATTCGCTAAGTTGAAGAACGGCGGATCTCCCGGGAAAATTAAGGTTTTTCAATCCAAAGTTATAGCGATTTGAAATTTTTGGGCTTCTAGCCACTCAGAATCCCACAACTCTAAATCATTATAGCTCTCAAACAAAGAATACCAGGATAGTTCATTTTCTTCACAGATCCACCACTTTACAACTCAGCGAATGGCGTTAGGCTGAAGTATGTACTATACAATGCTTTTGAGTGATTTGAACTTGTAAAAAAATCTAAAAATGCTCACATCTCACAAACTAACTCTCCAAAAAAATCTTTCAATACGGAAAATGATTGCATTTTGACTGCAGAATGACGTATATGAAGTTTTTCCAGTGAATTCTGAAACACCCGATATGAATAAACCAGAATAAACCCGGATACAAACAATCCCGAAGTACAGTAGATCCGAAGATCAAAATCCTGAATGGCAATAGTCCCGAAGAAAGTTTGGTTATGTTTCTTCCGATTCACTCGCATACAGCACAAGAATTCCCGCGAAGTCTTCCCGTTATGCTAATCAATATGCATTCATTATAAATATTTTGAATTCAAAATAAACTCTTAACGAACAATGTAATGTGAAGAAAGAACTCATATTGAGCTACGATACGTTTTCATTTTGAATTCATTGAATCCTTAGGAACGTTTCCCTCGTTCATGCCAAGTTTCCTTATTCTTTCGCCCTATTTTTCCCTCGAAACATCCCAAGTTGCAACAGAAGCTCAAAGTATATACGAAATAGAAACGTTCGTAGAATGTACGAATGACATACGAATAACATATAATGAACGTTCATAGAATATTCGAATGAGACTGTTTTAAATATACTTGGAACGTGCATAGTACATTCGAAATGTATGATATTCATTCAATCAACGTTCGATCACGTACCGTGGTATATTCGACTACATACGTTTGATGAATATGTATAGCATCTATGAAACGGTCTCATTGAAGTATGCATAAGACATCCCAGACAGCACTGAAAGTTCTCGGGACGTTTTAGAAACGTGTCCATAGTTTTCGAGATTTGATTCTGAAAACATCATGTTCTAGATGTTTTGAAAACGTTTTTTTTCATGCATTCCGCAAGATTTTGAAAATGTTATTCTCACCCTGCTTAAAATGTCATATAGAATCGTATAGAATATCATAAAATATGATTCAAAAACATGATAGAAACTGTGAATCTTATCATGTTTTTGAATCATAATCTATGATATTCTATACGATTCTATATGACACTTCAAGCAGGGCATGTTCTTAGGTCATTTTTGAAACGTTTCTGAAATATTAAACCAAATGGGTATTCGTAATATGTTTGCATAATACTTTGAAATGAGACTGGAAACATCAACTTCAATATAATTTATACACAATTATATTTAATTAAATCATCATAGAGAATTGAAGGATTGTTTTGAAAATTTTATAATTTCCTCTATTTCTTTAACATGTATAGAAAATGAATCTTTCAAGAATAATAAAAATCATGGATTTGAGCATTTTGATGTGTTATTGCGTCACCTTTCCATCCACTAAAAAAAGGAAAACCTGCAAAAGGCCTTTTTTAATCACATAATCATCTCAATAGAATTTTGAAAGTAATCATTCAACATATCCTAACCTAAATTTGAAAATTCACATAACTCGCTTGGTTATCAACTGATGTAAAATTCATTTTTATTACATAGGAAATATAAAATCCATGCAATTCCTTTCATTTGAAGGATTTAATTACACATATTTACATAACATGAAATTTTTATATCCAAATTGACAAATCGAATGCCATAACCAAAAATTTATTTTGATCAAAACTGCACTTTATTCAATAAAAAATCAGCTCACTTTCACTTAAACTCGCTCAACATTCAAATATTTCACGTAAATAGTTCAATATCATTAAATTCTCACGTTCCGGATGATATCATTGCAGGACTTTTTTGTGGACATCTGTGTGACACATTGCTATGTTTTGAAAATGTGTTTGGAATATTCCAATTCTCCAAGGAATAATATGAATTTTAGTGACTGAAAAAGACGAGGAAATCATTCATGCGACGTTTTCAAAACATTCACAATAAAATGTTTCCATCACCTCCTACGAAAACGAAAATAAAACGTTCTAGGACATTTTCACGTTTTCAAAACATACATGTGACGTTTTGAAAACATCCTGGGACGTTTTTGGCATGTTTTCTATGTTACCAACCACGTTTTGAGGATGTTTTCAAAACGTCCCAGTGCTGTCTGGGATATTTTGAATACTCGAAGAACGTCCATAGTACATTCTGGTGCTATTTGAGATGGAAAAGAACATGGAAATTTGGCAAGTTTATGAAAATGAATAGGGAAAACTTTCCTGCGGGAATTCTTATTGAATTCATTATTGGTCGCATAACGGAAATCGATCAAGAAGTCTTTGAGAAGGCTTTATAAATTCAAATTGATCTGTTGTACTGGCTGCGGGTACATACGACTATAGTCTACTATAGTTACTATAGTAATGTGAGGTTATGTTTCGGGACTATTGCCATTTAGAATTTTGAATTTCAGCCGTGCGTTCAAGGGTACGTTCTCTTATCTTCACCTGATGGATCTAGTGAAATTCATTCTTATCCCTGTCACGTAAATCCAACTGGAATTCGACTTGGATTCCAGCTCCGAAATTAACCTGCGTTTTCAGCTGGAGTTCCTATTCCCAGGTGAAGTCCCAGCTAGAATTCCAACTCCAAAGTGGGATTTCAGTTGGAGTTTCTGATCCCAGGTGGAATCCCAGTTGGAATTGGAAATCACACATAGAATCCAGTTGAGATTCTTGATTCTAAGTGGAGGCACAGTTGGCAACACAGTCAAGTCTGTTCCTCGTCCTAAGAGAACAAAATATAGATTGGTTTTAGCTTGATTTCGAATGAATTTACATTGCACGAACAGTTAATGAACCTTCAAATGTTCATAGCCTTATTTTGGGTCTAACGAATGTTTTTTCAACCTTCGTCTTGCTTTGAAACAGTTACGAAGTATACTGTACTAAATTCAACTCCAAACTCTCCTAGTACAGTACTCGTACAAATACAATATCCCGATAAATAAAGCTCCTTAAATTGTTATCCTTTTTTATTCATTTATTATGGATGGGTCAGTTTTTCATAATGATACTTTCATTCCATTGTAATCGAATTTGATGTATGAGGATAGTTTGTTCCGGAAAATGTCTGATGTTCAACATGGTCGGCACGCCACTGTGAAAATTAGGTTCATTTTATAAAATAATTTCTAGTTTATATTCAAAGTGCTTATAAGAAAATAACTTACAAACGAATGGTCTGCATGGGGAGTACGTAGGTGGAGTAGGAGGTGGACAAGGCATGTAAGGAACTAATTTCGGAGTGCAAACATAGACGCAGACTGGCCGAGGAGGTGGTGGCGGTGGTGGAGGTGGACAGCACACCATCGTCATTTTAGGAGGACACGGCATAGGCCCGCAAGGTGGACACGGAGGGCAAGGACTCAAATAAACCTGAAAATTAGTTCATCGAGATAAATATCATTCCCATATTTTTATTACAAAAATATTCTTTCGTTGAAATTACGTACCAACGTCCTTGTTGGTTTTGGTGGTGGCGGAGGGGGACAAGGTGGTTTGCACACAATACCGGTTACACATGGAGTACATGGTGCGTAGCATGGGCTGCAACATCCACTGGAATTTGTTGTCACGTTATTCATTGATAATTAATGAATTCGAAAAGATTTTCTTAAGATTTTAAAAACTTACCTCATGATTGAAAACCGATTTTGAATCAAACGTCAAATTTCGGATATCCAAGATGAATAATTCATATATCAATTTTTAAACATCTTCAAATTGAATCCAAAAGATTGAGATGATTGGTACTTTAAATTTAACTTTGAAATAATATTTTAAAATCTTTCGTTAACAAGAATTTAGAGCCATTTAGAACTGCATTTTTACATGAATTTTGATTTATACCGATTTTGTTTATTTACTCGTCGTCAAGGTGATTTGATACAGTATTAAATCTCAGTCAATCTAATCAGGTTATTTGGAAATACTTTGATGTTTGTTATCATGAGTATCTTCAATTAATTTTGAACAATTGCGAGTATTTAATATAGTTCTAAGGTAGTATCGGTAGTATTGTATGAATATGAGAAGGAGAATCACTTCTATTTCTGTTATTCCCAAAGATGTCTTTGAAAGAGTGCAAAATGGTAGTTTTTTTAATATCAAATATGCAATTAACCTATATTAAAAAAAAAAAACGTCTTTGTCTAGAGACACGCTAACCTGTTTCCAAGTTTTGAATTCGAGACACGTGAAATTCTCAAATTCCCCAGGTGAAAATATTCTATTAAATCCTATTACGAATGGTGAAATTTCTAATTAAATATCATTAAATTTGATTGAAACTTATTTATTTCCTCATTCAAGGGATTATCTACAGACAGGCGAAATTTCTCGTGTATAGAATTTTTTAAGATCGATACACAGGAAATTTCGCCTGTCTGTAGTTGATCCCTCAAGGATTCACTGTATCCACAAGAATTTGAGAATTCACGTGTCTTATTTAAAAATTTCAAGACAGGTTAGCGTGTCTCTAGACGAAGCCAAGAAAAACACACTTTTCACAGATCAGTATAGTGTTAAATTTGAGTGAATATATCAAATATATAATAATATATACAAATAATACATACAAATATTCCTTCGTCTCGAAGATCAAAGTGGAGATTATTTTGGACTTGTGGAACGAGATATCCGTCCTTCAGTAGCAAAACTTCAAGAGCACACCAAAATTTTTGCCTCTATGTGTCCTGATGAGATTCTCGATCACTACGATGATTATGAAACAAGAATGTATTATACTACTTTAATGATAGGAGACATTTCAGGTATGAAACAAAAGTACTTGGAATATTACACGTGAGGATAAAATACATGAAATCTCGTAATGATCTTTCAGGTTTTACTGATCTAACAGAAAAATATACAAAAAGTGGTCAGGGAGGACCTTCTAAAATGACTGAAACTTTGAATAGTTATATTGGAGCTATGGTACAGGAAATTCTATCTCACCACGGAGATGTTCTTAAATTTTCGGGAGACGCTTTCATAGTTATGTGGAAGTTGCAAGAAGGTATGGTGATGCGCGATGTGGCTACCAAAGCTATGCAAACAGCTTGTAGTATACAAAAGCACTTTGGCACCTTTGACACCGATGTGGGTGTAACGTTGCGAGGTATAATTTCTACCCCAACATAAATAATACTTCTGAATTTAATTATCAAATTTATTTTTCCTTCGAAATGTATCTGTGTTTTTTTCATTGTTCGCAGTAAAGATCGCTATAGCTTCGGGCAAAATTTATTTCACGTCGATTGGGGATCCTAACACAACGTCATATTATATCGTGACTGGGAAACCCATGTGGGATGCCAAATACGCTGAAAGCTTGTGCAGGTATTGATATGAATTATAAATGTTTCTTTTCATATTATTTGAGCAAAAACGAATGAATTGAAAATTGGTAAACGTGCAGGGGTGGAGATACTTTGGTTGCGTATAGTACGTGGCAGTGGGTTAATCCAAGCGAATACGTTCACGAGATTCTACCGGATGGATTTCATACTTTAATATTTGCATGTTCCAGTAGCATGTGGTATCGTGGCAATCTTGCAGAGGTTTCGGAAGGTTAGATACTAATATAATGATTAATCATAATTCGAGACATTCTTCGTTCTACGATTCCATAAATAGTTCGAATCTACACAGTAAAAAATGTTGTGTCAGAGACAGTCCACTCAAAATTCAGTTTGAAAATCGAACATTGACTTACACTTGTGTGTTAATTTCTCACATACTTTCACCAAATTTTCAACTTTGTACTTGTAAATGGAACCGCGATGTTTCTCAGTCGATTATGAATGATCACCTATTTTGAAAGACTGGAATTTTATTATCTTTACGGAATTTTTCGAGATCTCTCCGACTGAATAATCTTACGTCCTCTTGTATGCCTTGGAAGCAGGGGTGGACTAAGATTTGCTTCATCTTCCCTCAACTAACGCGGAACAGGAAATAAGAAGTGGAATATCTCTTGCCTCTTATCCTTCCCAGCAAACCCTGAGTTCTCAAAGATGAATATAAGATGAAAGAAACCTTTGAGATGTGTCTAAAAGATGTCTTATAGATGTATATCAGGAATCTTCTCAAAGATATCCTACACGCAGAGAATTTTGTAGCATCGATTACTATAATTCTTTTGTAATGTTGGACTATACTGACACTGTGACCGAAATCACTCAACGTTGATTTTTAAATACGTCGCGAGCATCTCTTTTCACGGAAGGAAAATTGTAATTCTTCTTTGTTTTGTGTCCAACTTTACTACATTGTACCATAATTTCAATCATTATCATAGCAATATTCATCGTAATGTCAGTATGGTCCAACTTTACAAAAACATAGTAATATTCAGTACATTTTTGTTACAATTTATACCAAAGAAATTTTCTCCGTGTATAGATGTTTGTTTCAGATATCTGAAATATATCTAAAAAATCTGTGCCATTGGAGTTCTTGAAATCCTTAGTCAAGAAAACTGAATGAACCTAAACAAAAAATTCCACGTACGACTACTTCCGACCTACTATGTGTCTTTGTCTCGTAAATTTCGGAAATAAAACTAAACACCATTGATATGCATCATTTCCGAATAAATGAATTCAATAACTTTAGTATTGTTCCCATATGTAATTAATCGATTAAGTAAACAAACGATTTGATCAATTTTCCGCAATTCGAAAGTAACATCCCACACAGTATTTTAATTCTAAAAGATATCTCAAACCAAATTTAAGAAATCTTATGCAACATGAAAAGATATGTTTGAGAGATCTAAAACATCATGCTTCTAAAAGATTTCTTCAAGATATCTAAAAGATTCAATCTCGGAAGATAAGTTTCAGATCTTCTGAAAGATATCTTTTAGATGTCTTTTAGAAGCGTAAGAACTATTTTAGACATCTTAATGAGATCTTTTCATATTGCATCAGACTTCTTAAACTTTTCTGAACAGTTCCTCAAGATATCTTGAAGACCAAAAGTGCTGTGTGGAATGTTTGGTGCTGTACGGGAGAGAATTCATCATTCGCATTTCTGTGACATATTCTGCAGCCGAAATGCAATAATTTCCTATTTGAAAACATTCTTTCCGAAGCTTGCTTCTTGAGATGCAAGAATTTTTAGATTTTTTTCCGAATTCAAATCATCCAAAAATACCATCCGCTAAGTTGGAAGACGGCGGATCTCTGGAGAGAAGAAATTGAACTATTCTATCATTATTCGTTTTGGAGCTATAATGAAAAATCGCTATAACTCGGGAACAAACAATCATAGAATAGTTCAATTGATTTCCAAAGATTTGCCGTTTTCCAACTTGGCCAATACTGTCAGGTTCAAGTATGAAAAATATAAAAATGTTAATATTTCAAAAACTAAGTCTAAAAAAAATTGTTTTCAAACGAGAAATCATTGCATTTTGGCTGCAAAATATGCCACAGAAATTCGAATGATGAATTCTGGGACAACCTGTATATAAGGTACCCCCCTTTACTGAGCGGCTGCCTACACCTACGGTCTACTGTTGTGCGAATGTTGGGTTCGTATTGACAGAGCATGGAATGATGGTATCATTTCACAGTTGCGTTATTCTAATACCCAAAATCCACCTAACCTTGGGTCTTGTTGTGCCACCTTAGAATCTTTAATCGATTGTCATATTGGTTTAGATGAATCAGAAGAAAACGAAGAACCCGCGATGGAAGCATCATACGATACTCATACACTCATATCTCCAGATAAACCAGAAGACAGAGAAGCGCGAGTAGCATTGATGAATTTGACAGGAGAAACATTGGGAAGAGGCACAAAATTCAAACAAATAGATTACAGTCGTGAGTTCATGATTTTAAAACTTCTATTGCACAGTGTACACTAGGGCCCTGGTTAAAAGAACCCATTGATTCTGACCAATTCTCATGAAATTACAATTAAACGTGGACAATGTTCTGATCAAATCTCACCGGTGATTTTTCAATGAGATTTGGTCAGAACTTTCATGTGAATCTCGTTGAATCTGGCCAAATCTCACTAAATTACGATTAAACTTGGACAATGTTCTGACCAAATTTCATTGCATTTCATTTGTCAGATTCAATGGATTCTTTTAACGAGGGGGTGGATCGAAAAATTCATTTTCTCGAATCTTGTAACTTAATAGTGCGGAAAAGTTGCGAAATGTGACACGAAATACGTGTGCAAAACCCTGATTCGATCAGATAATATTTTTGGTCAGTAACTTTGCTTTGAAGTTTCAGGAAATGTTCATTTTTTGATCGATTCTCAAAAGGTGGTATCTCTGATCATTCTCGTTGATGCTTGAATTTTCCTATCAAAATCTGGCGCAAATTAATGAGGTCGATGGTGGGAAAAAATCCTAACCAATCATTTGCTATAGATATAGTTTCAAAAATTGTGTTGAAACAACGAGAAATACAGCTTTTGCACTAAGTTTGTTGCATACAATGCTTGCAAAGACGCTCCGATCAGTTGGCGCTGTGCAATCTGTACTATTCCGTCGTTCCGTCTATTGGACGGATTCAAGATGCAAAACTCAACTTTGAAGCTGTTGATTATGTCGACATAATATATTGGAACTAAATAACTGTGATAGAACCCCCCTCATTACGCCACACATCGAATGAAGATCTTTCACTTTTTGAAGGCAATCTCGAAAACCTCCCTCCTCATCTTGAACATCTACCACGCTTCCCTAACTATACACAGAGTGTGGAAAGGTGTGTCAAATTGATAACGAAATTATCAGTAAAGGTAGTGAATGAAAAAGAGAGAGATGGATATGCCAGAACTGTTTTAAAACAACGACAAATTTCACCATATTTTGAAACTAAATCGGATTTTCAACAATAAGAAGTGAGCTCAAGTGGTAGGGTGGTTGGGCTGGGCTCAGGGTGGGTTCAATGGACAGCCACCTCCTCGTGGTGAGTTCTGTGTAGTTTGCGGAGTAAAATTAGCTGAGAGCCGTCGCAAACGGAACAAGGAAGAATTATGATGCGTACAGTAATTATATGAGAATATGCTCAGTCCATGAGTATCCGAAAGGGCCTCATTGGAAGTCCTAGGGTTATCCATATTAAATCTCAATCATCAAAACAGATACCACCTACTGGAAATCGGTCGAAAAGTGAACATTTTCTGAAACTTCAAAGCAAAGTTACTGACCAAAGATATTACCTCACCGGATCAGGGTTTTGCACACGTATTTTGTGTCACATTTCGCAACTTTTCCGCACTATTACGTTACAAGATTCAAGAAAATAAATTCATCGATTTGTACACGCGTCCACGTGTGTTTCTATAATTCGTAATCCAATGAATATCTTGATGAAAAATGTTGATATATATTTGAAACAAGTCCGACCTAAGATCATGAAAGCAGCAAAAGCACAATTGAAATATGCTTTAAGAAGATACATGCTCAGACCGGTGGTACGATCCGTAGAAATGGATGAACCGTTAGAATATCTTACCGAAATGAGACAAGTCGTGATAGTTTTTGTGAACGTCGTCACAGGAACGGTCAGCAAAAACCGACTCATATTATTCGTCAATTCAGCATATAAATTGATTTGCAAGTAAGAAATACGCATATTCTGTTATATTCGGATCTATGTACCACGATTGCACGGAGTCCGTTGAACGTCTTATGTATCACACTTGTACGCAATTTACTAATCTATTATGGTACCATAATACGAACGTATATTTTCAAACGGACACGACATAGTCGTGTTGTGACCTTGGAAGATGTTGAATGCATCGGATTTCACGCAACCGTACTTTACTTGGTTGATATCATAAATTGAGGAAATCCTCGAATCGAACTACTCACATCATTTAACCTTGGTCATCCACCAATCTTATCAATTTTTAAAGTGAAAAGGACTATGAAAAACCATAAATGAAAATTCATTGAATTTAATGAATTTTATCATACTAGAATAGTCGGTGGAATGCAAGGGTGCGTGAACAAAACGTCGTTGTTCGACAAAGACCTCATGTTTCTGTGTATCTTTGGTTTACGTGGTGATAAACACGAACTCGAATCTCAAATTGGGTTGAAATGTGCTGCGAGAATTCGATCTAGTCTTTCAGAAATGGAACAGGCTGAATCGGTGTCAGTAGCAGTCACTACCGGAATTACTTATTGTGGAGTAGTTGGACATATTTTGAGAAGAGAATATACTGTGATTGGATCCTCGGTCAACAAAGCAGCTCGACTCATGATAGCTTATCCTAATAAAGTAAGATTGTCAACTTCCTCCAACTTTAGAACCCATTCTTGTCACATTTTTTCAAATTTTCAGAAATTTTGTTCACAACCCGAGAAAAAAGATCAGATCTACACTGAGATCCCAGTTTCTTAGACTTGAAGGAAAGACTTGTCTTTGCTCTCATTCCGATGAATCTTGGTTTCAGTGGAAAGAATAGTTCATTTCAATGGAAACACTTGTCATTGAATTGAAATAACATCCCACCAAACACAGTTTGTTACCGTATCATCGGTGTAATGTAATTTAAAAATCACATGCAATGTAACCTGCTCGTCACACTCTGCTAATTTCACACTCAAGAAAAGTATTTTGGAAAATATGCATCATAGACACTTTTATGTTACTATATATGTGTGTGTTCAACCTCAAAACTGGCGTGAAAAAAATATATCGGGTTTAATAGTATAACTTATAATAGATCGATGAAACCACGATGTTGCTAAAATGAAACATGTCATATTGTGGTTACATTGTAGCAACTTTTGATGAGTGTGAAATTACAAGTCATGTAACGAACAGGTGATATTGCGTGTGATCTTAAGTTACATTGTAGTTATGATACGGTAACAAATTGTGTTTGGTGGGATTCTTCGAATTCGAAAAGGAATATATTTATGTTTCAATTTGATGAGGACTTCTCCCATTCAACGGAATTCTTTGCCATTGGAAAAAATATTCATTAGAAGGAAGGCAAAGAAAATTTTCTTCCAGTTCAAGAAGTTGAGTTCTCAGTGTAATGAGATCTACGTGAATCTCTTGAGATAGATGTAGATCTCTTCAGATCTCAAGTTTGGCAAATATTTCTACAAACCTTCTGATATCTATTTATATTCAATGATTTTAACTTTGGCAAAAATCTCAGAGATTTTCTAATGTCTACTTACATCTGAAGATTTTAATTTTGGAAGGAATTCAAAAAGGTGTATGGAGATTAAAAAAGAACTCTGAAGATATCTTTTTGGATCACCGTAGATCTTTTAGATCTCTTGCAGAATGGAAGTCTCCAGATGTAAGGGAATATCAAGAGATTTGTAGAAATTTTTTCCGAAATTTGGATCTGAAGAGATGTGCATATATCTCAAGAAATCTACGTAGATCTCGGGAATGTGTCAAATTAATTGTCCAAGTTGTATAATTCTTCACATTTTTATAATTTGCTGTGAACTGGCTTCAGGTCGTTTGTGATCGGGAAAGTTTCATTCATTCTCGATTGGGAGCTGATCATTTTATCTTACAAGAAGCAAAGTATTTGAAAGGTCTGACTTATATCGGCCCAGTCTATGAATTTCGAGAAAAATCAAGGTAAACGAAGATGTGAAAATGTTTCTCTCCTCTGTGAATAATGAACAGAATTTGGTTCACTGATCATTGGACTGTTCATTGTAGTGACAAAATGCCAGAGACGGTGTCTATCACACATCCATTGCTTGGTCGAGATGAAGAAATCAAAACATTCCAGCAATTGCTATCGAATCTGATGAAATTAAGAAATCTAAACAAAGCTCAGAAATCTAATGACCGACCTGAGAATAATACCCTGATCATACGGTAAATCTTCACAAATTTAAAAATAAACCAATTATAACTGTATCCTGAGGTGATTAGAAGGAACATGATTTTCGAATTTCAATGAGAAACTTTCTATGAAGTTGAGGAATAAGATTGAGCCCCAAAAAAGCAAATCGATGGAGTTCAGATGGTGCGCAAAGCGATTGTTTGGATTTTTATCTTAGGATGCGAAAAAGTTGTTCATTATGAAATATTTTGATGCAATATCTGTGGACCTATGCCCTCGAAGTTTGCATAATTCACGGGTTGATTTTCCAATTTGTTGGTTTTTCATAAATGATTGAAAACAAAATTTTTATAATTCAATATCCAAACAATGTATCTGAGAACTCCGATTAAACCTCCGTCATTAGGTGACTTTTCATGCCCACTTGGACATGGAATGAACTTTGGGACGCGCATAAACAAATTATTCACATCAAAGTCATTTTTCTATACAAAATTGATACCGTTGATTCACTAAATGCAGCATATGTCACCTTATTCAACACATTCTGCTCTCAAAATTACTGGTGGACATTGTCCCCACATGGTTCAAAGTATTCCATACATTGTTTCAATATTTTATGGACTTAGTGAGCCAGCAGCGGGCAGTGTTTCCATGTCCACATGGGATTGCATGTAATGAATATTCATCATCAAATTATGTTGTTTATTACCATTTCATTGTTTGTAACCAATTCTCATAATTTCACAATCATATGCACATACTTTTTGATTCTTTCAGAGATATATATTATTTAGAATACTTCTAGAATACTTCAAGATAATATCCATCAGTGAAAATATCGAAAAAGGATGTGGATATGGTTTTGAAATTATGAGGATGGCTTATGACGATAAAACGGTGATAAAAAAATTGATTTGACGATTAATATTTATTACATATCATATTCAATATACATATGAACTCATAGATTTTTCTGATTTTAGGAGCAATTAATTCAATGGACAATTAATTTATTGATTACACGGAGAGAAAAAATTTGCTGACGCAGAAAATCGAGGTATTATATATAGAATAGCAAAATTTTTTGCTGACCTAGCTAAAAATTTGCTATAACAGCAATCGTGTTAGCTACGACAGCAATTTTTTAGCTGAGGCAGCAAAAAATGTTTGTTCCGCCAGCAAATATTCAGTATTATATACAGAATAGCAAACCAATTTTGCTGGGATAGCAAACATTCTTTGCTGCCACAGCTAAAAATTCGCTGTCGCAGCTAACAAGATTGCTGGAACAGCAAAAAAATTTGCTGCTCTGGCAAAAGGAACCCAGCAAAAGTAGATTTCGCTGCCACAGCGAATTCCTTTTTCTCCGTGTAAGACCGTGATTCCCTATAGTGATATCAGAATGGTTGCATCCATAATACGTCATTTCGTAATCTTTGATGTCGAAAAAGTGGGTTGAAAGTAATTTTTTCATGAAGGAGCTCCGAATCATGTATTTATCATCTATAAATTATGTTCAATTTCTACAAAATGTTGAAACAATGTATGGAATACTTCGGGGACAATGTTCACCAGTAATTTTGCGAGCAAAATGTGTTCAATAAGCTGACATATGCTGCATTGAGTCGATCAACGGTATCAATTTTTGTATAAAAAAATGACTTTCATATGAATAATTTGTTCGCCCCACACTCGATGCACTCAGAGAAAAAAAGTTGCTGAAACAGCAAACTTCGAAAATTCGCTTTGCTGATATGGCAAAGCTTGTTGCTGAATTAGCAAAAAATTTGCTATCATAGCGAATATCTTGCTCTTTTAACAAGCGCTTGCCATTCAGCAATCCGGAATTGTAGATATACACACGGCTAGAAAATTCTGCTGAATTAGCAAATATCTTGCTAAAATAGCAATATTTTTGCTGTAACAGCAACCGTTTTGCTAATTTAGCGAAGCAGAATTTTCGAAATCGCTTTTTCAGCAAGAATTTTTCTCTGCGTGTGCGATGTTCAAGTGGGCATAAAAAGTCACCCAATGAGGCCGGTCCAATTGGAATTCTCAGATACATGTTTTTGGTATTGAATTGAATGAAAATTTTGTTTCATCCTTTTATGAAAAACCAACGAATTAAAAAATCAACCCGTGAATCATGCAAACTCCGAGGGGAGAGGTCCACAGATATTGTATCAAAATATCATTAAGTTCTATAAAAAATTACAGAAATTCTAAAACAATTTCTTTGCATTCCAAGGTGAAAATCCAAGCAATCGCTTTGCGCACCATCTGAAGTTACCTACAGCAGCGAAGTGGCTAGCATGGACACGGACAGCCATTGAATTAGCCCCTGCAGCAAAATTCTAGTTATGACAGCAAAAAAATTTGTCCTGGTAGCTAATTTATTTCCTGTAACAGCTAAAATATAGCTGCACGAGCTAATTCAACGGCTATCCGTGTCCATGCTAGCCACTTCGCTGCTGCAACTAAATTATATTTTTCATGTACGCTCTTTAAAATCGAAATTCTGTTTTCATTTTGGTTCCAGTGGTGAGGCGAGAATAGGAAAAACGAGATTGCTAGATGAAATATCCCAGAAAGCCCCTCCAAGTGTTTCTTGTAATTACATTTCTCTTGTTTCTTCAGATATAGAGGTAAACATACCACCACATTCACACCACATTTTCTCTTTGCATTCATTAAGGGGGGAAATACATGTAAACCTAGCATTTTTTGACAATTTATTGCGGAAAATTGGCTGGGGATCCATCAATGAAATACCGCACATTTTGAAATCTACGTTACAAACTATCTTTATGATTTTGTTGAGACGAAAATATGTAAAAGTGGCAGAGCTACAGCTGCTAGAAGTTGGTCCCCTCGTTTTTGCGTCGTGCAGCCTACAGGCCTCAATTTTTTTCTAAAATCTAAAAACCAAAATTCTATCGTTGGAATATGCGAAAACGCACAACTTGACGGAGTCAAAACAAACGAAGATGGAAAATTGAAAATTTGGAAGCGTTTTGAAATAAACACACTTTTGTTTTTAATCTCAAAATTGAAAGAAGCGATTTAAATAAATTTTACATTTTGTTTTCCTCTCCGTCAAGTTGTGCGGTTTGATAAACTTCAACGACAAAATTTTGGTTTTTTTATTTCAGATAAAAATTGAGACCTGTAGGCTGCACGGCGTAAAAACGAGGCACCAACTCGTAGCGCCGCCATTTTGAAACATTTTTGTCTCAAAAAAATTTTAAAGATCGTTTTGAACATATATTTTAAGATGTGCTCAATTTTATTATTTTATCTTTAACCAATTAATTGTAATGAATTCTCAAAGAAAAGGTACATTTGCTTGTATTTCCCCCCTTAAGTGATATAGCCTGAATCTAAATCTAGAGAATCCATGTTTTTCTTTCCGTACTAGTTCTGGGGAAGAATGAGGAAGAAAGTTTATTTGGTATTTTTAACAATGTAGGTCCCTTACACAACAATGCACTTGATATTTTCCGTGCCTTTGAAATTCACTTCTTCAACAACCGCCAAAGAACGTGAAGAAAAACTTCTCACCGTCCTAGGAAAATTGAGACAACCGGAATATCTTTGTGTCTTCAATGACCTTTTCAACGTCCGCTTTCCGATTACTCGACAATACAAATTCCTGAACAACTCGCAAAAACGTCAAATCTTGAGGAAATTTTTATTGAAGCTGACTAAGAGATGTTTCAAAAGTGTTTGGATAGTCGTAATCGACGACGCTGATTATGTCGATGAAGAGTCCGTACAACTTTTCGATGTAGTAACGAAAAAGGATTTTGTACTCTTCGTTCTTAGTTATTGCCGCAGTTCCAATAAGCGACATAGTATTCATCTGAATCTCATGAAAAGGAGCCAAGTACGATGATTAAAATATTTATAATCTTAACGATTCATTTATGCAACTTCATAAGTCGATGCTATGACAGGTCATCAATTTGACGGGTATAGATAAATGGTATCACGCTGGCTTGGCGTGTCAGATTCTCGAAGTGAGAGCCATACCGGCAGAATTGGAAAAGTGAGTAGGGACATTGATTATTGAGATACTATCTTGTTTTTTGAACAACACGGCAAGGAAGTGTTCTCATAACGATACTGGTTCGCTGTCACGACTATCCAAAGTACACAGAAAAAATTAGTGATCCAAATTTTCGTTGACTAGTATGTCACTTTGGGACGGAGCACAAATTCCAGAAGAATTCGTACACTGGATTTTAACAATTCATTGACTCTTTCCATTATTTCGACAATCAAAATGAAAAGTGAATTCCATCGATGAAATCATGGACAAAGTCGACGAATTATTGAAATCCAGTGTATGAATTCTTCGGATTTGTGCCTTGTCCAAAAGTGACATACTAGTCAACGAAAATTTGGATCACCATTTGTTTCCGTGTATAAAGATATCAGTATCGTTGCCATCCCTGGTTAAAGAATCAAACTCATTCATTCCATCTTTCTCATCGGTTTGTATTGAGTTACTGCATCGGATCAAAAGGAATCAACCAGTTCAATTGGAATTCCATCGGATTTTTTAACCCTCATCCGTACAGATCGGGTCTTTTAGGCCCTGGGAATTACATATATGCAGTCTCAATATCAATTTATATTCATTATTATCGACCGATTATTTGTGACATTCATTCATTGGTTCACAAGACGTTAGGAAAAATGATTACAGCTGTTTTTCCAACGTGCAGGTGTAGCAGAAGTTGGAATAACAAACAGAGCGACGTAAACGTATAGTTCGGGTCTCCGAGGCCCAAGTAGTTAAAAAGTTATATGAATAATTGAAACCAGAGAAATATTATACCACGTTTGGTGCCTTCCAAGTTTTGAATATTTTCATTGAATTAGATGAAAATAGTTGATTCCATACAGAATTTTTCATGTTTTTAACACGTAACGGAAGCAATTTCCAATCACGTAACTGAAAAATTAAGTGACATGTGTATGAAATTCCAGTTACGAAAATATACATAAATCTGTAATAAAATGTAGTAAAAATTTGAAAATTCAATCACGTGTAAATGAATTCTCAATTCAAATACCAAGAATTGGAAATTTCAGTTACGGATGTAATTGGAAAAGTTATGAAATTTCAAAACATTTTTAACAGTGTAAGTTAAGGGGGGTAAACCACTCTAGAGGCCGAAACGAAAAGAAAATTTCGGGAATTGTTTCCAACGAAAAAACTGAACATATTGAGATTTGGTGAGAAATTCTATATTACATGAATATTGAAGTGTGTTTTTAAATTTTTTCAAAGCTGTGAACAACAAACCGGACAAATAATTCCTGCAAATTTGAAGATATAAACATAAGCCGAGACAATTTATATTTAATATGATATTAGTTTAGTGTTGCCGACCCGATCTCAATAATTTCAAACGATCTTCGAGCAGAGCTGAAAAAATTTCAGTCGATTCGAGGTTTGAGCTAAGCCAGAACTATGAGATCGACGAGCTAGATCGTTACTAAGAAAATTTCCTATCGAACGAAAACTATTGATTCTCGCAAAATCTCACTGAATCTCGCGAAATCTCATTGAATCTTGGACAATGTTCTGATCAAATCTCATGAAATTTCATTTGTCAGAATCGGTTTATGAAATAACATTGTGTTTAATGTTTAATTAGTAACAGAGTCGATATTAAGGAAATATGTTTATAAAGTGGATTTTTCTTCATCGCCAATCATCTGAAGATAGATATTCATTGGAAGATGCATTTATGGAGTTTTTATCACTAACATTTATGAAATTTGATTTGCCGAGTCATAAAAATTTTGAGAAAACGTTGTTTTATACTCGAACTTCAAGAACTTCAGAAATACAGTCCGGGCCAAAAGTTTGAATACACCCAAATGAAAAACAATTTTTTCAGTTGATGTGTTTGTTTCGGGAAATCAACTTACTTTATTTACATAAATTTATTGTGGTTTATATTGTTTAGACATTTTTGGATTATTATTTATGTAGTTTATATGAATTGAATCAATTCCGAACAGCGAAGATGTAAAAATGTTAAATGTCTTTAGGTTAATTCAAACTTATGGCCTGTAATTTATGCTTTATTCCAAGGAGCCCCTGGATGCAAGAATTTTTCATTCGCGTTTGTTTTGAACGAAGTAGGATCGTGAGATCTTCGATCTAGCTCAACGATCTTCGAGCCAATCCGAGCTTCGATCCGATTTGCGAGTCGAGCCTATTTGTCAAAAACAAGAGCCACGTCAAGCTCATGCTCGAACCTCGGATTAGCTCGGATCGCGGCAACACTATATTAGCTACAGCAGTACGTAAGATTTTTTTCTATATAATACATAGTTTAATTCTTATCACGACTTTTGAGCGGATTTTGTTGTTTGTTTTTTCGAATTTTTTGACAAAACATGCAATTTTGGCAAGAATTAATTGAAGAAAAACCCTACGTACAGCTGTCACTGATATCATATTCAATCGAAATTTTATTGGTTTATGATTGTATCTTCAAATTTGCAGGGGTTATTTGTCCGGCCACGGAAAAAATGATGTCCAGGGAAAAACACTGAGGAGCCGCGATTTTGTTGTTCACAGCTCTGTAAAAGTTCAAAAACGCACTGCAACAGTTATACAATAAATAACTTTTCGCCTGCTCGGAAAGCTCAAATGTCTATGCATGTTTAGAGGGAGGGAAGGGCTGATTGCAGACCGATCATTTCTTCCCTCATTTTCTCCTCTAGGAAAAAAACGATCGTAAGGAAAATAAAGACAACAGAAAATGTTTAAAAATGAATTTATAAAAAGAAAGTATAGAAAGTTAACGAATTTCTAATTTTGCCTTGTTATATTCTCCATATTCTACTATCCGGTTCTCTGAAGTCCGAACTGTACGGATCTGTGATGATTTCGAACTGTACGGAGGAGGGTTAACCAAGAATGACGAAGCAGATTCTGCAACGAACGATACAGATATTTATCATAGCCATCAATATTATCACCATAACGATATAGTATCCCTGGTTTAAAGCCCAGATGGGAACCTAGCTCAAACCCGGATGGGAACCCGACTCACACCCGGATGAAATTTCGGGGATTCCATCCGGGTGTATCCGGGCGCGTATACGGTTTTTGCGGTGATTCTTCATCTGGTTTCATCCGGACCCTCTTCGGATTTTAATACTGAATATTTTTCGAAACTCTACACGAAATTTGGATAGAATTCATTCGTCTCCTTGTTCGGGTTTTATTTGGGATTCCAAAAAATATCTTACAAATATCAAAACCCGGAAAGGGTCCAGCTGGAACCGGATAAAGGATCACCGCAAAACCCGTACACGCGCCCGGATGGAATTCTGGAAATTCCATCCGGGTTTGAGTCGGATTATCATCCGGTTTCCTATCCGGTTTTTTCACCAGGGATCGCCACTACACACGGAAAAACGAGTTTAGCTGTACCAGGTGAATTTTAGCTGCTGCAGCGAAATATCTAGCTATGATAGCTAAAATCTAGTTGATACAGCTAAACATTTTTTTCCCGTGCAGCTATCTTTTATAACTTCACTTCAGATTGATACAATAACCATACTTTTTTTCTCGTGAACGTTCCATTTATATGTTCATTCTATTCTGCTCAGAGTGATTCAGGAGAAAAGTTCAGGAAATCCTGGTTGGATCGAGAGCTATTTGTTAAGTTTAATGCAAGCAGGGGGTTTGGTTATCACGAACGTGACGAAAAAAGATGCGGAAATGATGGGTTATGTTCTACCTCCGATTGAGATGCTGCATAGGTATGTGATTATTTTATTATTCCAGTCATTTTCCTGTATACATTTCTTGGAGTGAAAATCCACTCTTGAAGAGTGGAAATACTGCAAGTCCGATCAGAGTGAGAATCCATTCCATAAGAGTAAATATTCATTTCGTGAAAGTGGATTTTCACTGCAAGGAATTTAGAAAGTACCGAAAGTGATTTAGCATGAGAATCTTTGAATGAAAGTTGATTTTGAACCCTTAACTGATCTTATGCAAGCAATTGATACTCAATTAAACATCAAACATCATGATTCATAGAACGGATCGTGTGCTTTTTTGTAATATTGTTTCTTTAGTACAGAAAGATTCAGGAATAATGTGGGAAAAATATGAGAATGATCTTGGTGGAGGTTTGGCTACGGTATGAGCTGAGTATTGGGAGAGTATGGGTGGGAATTTGGGAACTGATCTGGGGTTTGAACTCAACCAAACTTTTCCCATACTGCCATAATCAAAATAGATGGCCTTGCAAGAGTATGGGAATAGTTTGGCAAAAATTATAACGAAAAGTGTGGCAATAGGTCATGGTACTAAAACTTCATTTCAGTGCTATGATAATAATATACTAGCAAACCGATTCAGGTTCTTCAAATCCCGGGGGAAAAACCACGTGGAAAAACAACGTTGGAAACAACGTTGAACCCTGGTGAAAATGAAGCGTATGTACAAAACGGGAAGAAAACGTATCAGAAGCGAAAAACGTCTCAATTCCCTCTTCCTGAAGCGTATGATACCCGCTTGCTGTGAAGTGTGAAATCTCACGTTCCGTATACGTTTCATCAGCTTTCGATCCCGTTTCGGAAACGCTACATGTAATGTAACAGCAGGGTATATGAAGCGTGTGCAAGTCATATCTATTCTGACTTCAAGTAACATCTTTCAGCAATCGATTCCAAGGACGATCCATGGCTCAGTGAATAAAACCCCACTACGGTGCACGGTACCGTTTCGGTTCTTACTACAGAGTTCAATTTTTTTTCTTTAGATTTCTTGAATTTCTTCCGCTTTCTTTGTTTCAATTCCCGCTTCACATACTCTTTATATCTTTTCCATTCAAGCTTTGCATACTTTCCGTTAACGTTTCTGTTACTCATCAGGATACGCTTCGTTTACTCTTTCTTCTCGCTCCCATTTTCACCAGGGAAAACTAGGTTGAAAACAACATGGTAAAATGGTTTTCAATGAAATCAAATTTCAAAATGATTGATGTTCCATTTTACAACCTCAACAGAGTCTCTCCGAATACGAATGGTACTAACAAAAATGAACTGACCAGTGAACAAACGGATCGACAAGATAGATGGCAGATGTATAGCTCGAGTTTTAGAGTAAGTAGTTTCATATATAAACGAGATTACATAATAATGCACTGAGACAAAAGTATAGTATTCGCCACAATTGACCAACTCAATATGTCTAATTTGTCAACCCCGTGGTTGAAAAAACCCATTGATTTTGATCCAATCTCATCAACTCATGAATATATTAAATTCGACTAAACCTTTCCAGACAGCATAAAGTGCCACGGGAACGTTTATGGAAGGTTTATTGAATGTAGGAGAGGTTTTCTGAACGTTCAAAAAACGTCCCAGAGACACATTGTGCTGTGAAGGTTTATTCATGCATAATGGCGACCCAGAGAGAAAAATTACGTTATTCTTTACATATGTAACTTCAGAGCTAACTTCAACCAATCAAGTAGAAGCTACATGAGTATACTCGTTGATCGTTGGATTAACCCATGTACTTGCCACCAAATAGCCAACTTGTTTTGTTGATAAATTGGAACTTAAAATAAATTCAGTAAATACTGTACATCTTCAATTCGTATTTTTGTTCATTTTATCCCTTCAAACTTGAGCATTCAATTTTTTATAAACAAAATGGGATATTTTTCCCTTGAAAAGTATATTGTTGACCTTCAATTCGCTGTTTTTTAAGTTGCGCTATATTAATTTTTTTCAAAGTTATGATTTTTTTTAGTAACTCAACATAAAATCGTGGATTGCTCAATCTGTTTAAACAAAAATATATGAAAATATTCAATTTTCCGAAATAATATAATTGATATGTTGAGTTGAAGGTTCTCAACAACAGCATTAATTTTTTCAGATTTTTTTTATCATTTTGAGTTGGTCAAACAACGGTTGGACACAGCTGCCCCTGGTTTACAGAAGACGGTTGCCAAAAAAACGTTTACAGACGAAGGGTTAAGAATGGTATTTGGAATGGTGATCATCACACGACAATTGTTATCGTTTTCATCACTTTTCATATTCACAGCACTGCAACTTCACGCGCTGGATCATGAATTTGTTCTTAAAGACGCAAGTTGATGGATATTATTGATTTCAACAGTGCTGGTAAATTTAATGTTCTCAGAATGGGTCCGATTATTATCGCGTCTAGGAATATCAATATCACGAACTGATGACAAATTTTGAGAAAGTTCATAAAATCGCTAAACCCCTAGCATGTATATACTATGGGGCCCCATCCTGCCAATATGGGCCCAAGACTGGGCCAGAGTGGGCCAGAGTTGATACACGCTAGGGACGGAGAACGGCAAATTCATGATAAACTTGTAAAATTACTATACCTAATACAGTAAAATGAGCCTGACGAATTTGATACCCACCAGCAAATTTATTTGAGGATTTGTATGTCTACTGTTTACTATTGAATCCAACTCAATCCGAGCACCGCTGAATCGTCAGGTATCGATGCTTCAAAATATTCCCCCGTCATTTAATGAAATTCGGACAGAATCAATGGATTTTTTCAAATGAGGAAATTAATCTATGAGCTCGTATATTTTCTTGTTTGATTCCCAGTTTTATGCTGTTTATTTCAGGAAAGTTTCTCATTTCGCCATAGATATATCTCCACCGCACGAAGTTCAAAGAACCAAGGGAACCAAGGAACACTGATCGCTATTTGCAAAATTGCAGAATCTTTCAGCCTTGACGAAGTCGATACGGAATTAACTATGGATGGTATTGCTTTCCCAATAGCAAATTCACACTGTTCATAGTGAATAACTACAACTTTTCTTTTCCAGTAATCATACTCAAATTGTTTGATGCTTTGACACACCTCGATCAGTTATTATTGAAGTGTGCATCGGTGATCGGGGAGGTTGTAAACAGAAGCATGCTGGAAAGTTTGATGCGACCTACGTCAATCAAAGACATCGGATTCGGTAAACAGAATTGGAATTGAACAGTATTGAAGATTTAATGCAAATATTTTCAATTCTAATAACCTAGACCATAATCATCACATGTTTGAAATGTCAGTAGAATTTCCCTCTTATAGAATGAATTTGAAGTTTCAAAATTGTTCATTCAAGTAGCTGGATATTCTCCTGATGTTCTAAAAAAAATGTTCTTGAAGTTTGAGTCGTTGATAGCAGCGAACCGAAAATTTGAACTCCCAACATCCGATGAGACATCGTTGTTTGGGTGATTCTCAGTTAAGAGGTAAAAAATCTACAGGTTTGTGGCCAACGAACAAACGCATTTGATCCACGCTATTTCATATTGATTAGTTCATTTAGAGGTAACTTATCCATTTCGGGAATACAAGATACAAACTTTTTGAGTTACTCAATTTTTTCGGTGTAGAGATGATCTGAAATCAAGTTTGGTTGTTGAAGTCCATAGTTAGACGTCAATTTTTATGAATAATGTTGAACTTCTCATGTGACATCTCTTGTGAAAACACTTTGTATCTCCCCTGGATATTTTGTATTTCCCCTGGCCAACTGATCAGTTGGCCGTAGGGGAAATACAGACAGGGGAGATACTTTTTGGAAGAAATTTTGAGATTAACACAAACGTAGAGTTTTGACTTACCTGAACATTTAACAAATTTAACACTCAACTTATTATAGTGTGTATCATCGATAACGACAATCATGAATAAATCGTTCTTCATTGAGAACAATCAACCAGGGGAGATACCATGATTACATAACCTAGTACTCAAACCACGTTGAAAAATCGGAAAAAGTGATCAATGAAGATGGCTAAACGATTCAATTGACATTTGTTGGCAACTTTACATCATTCCTCACCCTTTACAGGTGGATGGAAATTTTCGTGAAACATCCGATGATTATTCATAAGTATAAAAGTATGCCAGGGGAGGAAACATCAAAGTTGAGGGACATAATCTGAACTGAAAAAAAATCACTTCCGAGAAATACGTTGGTAGTTCCAACCCTACAACACGATAATTTATCAATGGAAGAACATATACACGAAGTATTATAACAATATGATCGGAATAGGATCTCGTTTTCTAGTGATTTCTTGCATTTTATTCTAAATTTCAGAAACACCATTAAAATGTCATCACTGAAACATGATGTACCTCATAGATAACGAAGTTATGTATCATGCTAGCCCTTTTGGTAAACTGTAATGCTCAATTTTCAGTATTTTTCTTTCATTGCCGCAGGAAATACCTCTTAACTGAGAATTACCCATTTATCTTCTCGAAACAATTCATTGTTCGAGCGGAAAAGTCGTTTGAAGAGTATACTGCAAAACTTTGGGTCTCTAACAGCTAAATATTGTATTACTCGAAGACTAATTTCGTTTCAATAAACGATTCAAACTTCCGCAACATTTAAGAAATCATATCGTGACTCATTGATTCATCGATTCTTCGAAGTAAATTATTTATCAGGCGGTCATTCTGCCGTACAAAGCAAGAAAGCCGTAACTCAATTTTCGTATGTCATCCGATGCAGTGAAATTTTCTGAATTGAATGACACATGAATCTCATTTTCGACAAAAAATTGAGTTACGGCTTCTTTGCTTTGTACGGCAGCATTATCATGATGGGATTGAGAAAAAAAAAAGGAGGATGTATGAAATTAAAAGGAACTAGCAGCTAAGTGTGTTTCAACTTTTGATTAAATTTTCTTCAAGTACTTCTGATATCAGAAATTGACCTCGGGGCTTTGAACTATACTCAAAAACGTGACACATTCATTTCAAACGTCCCATCAAACCGAAGATTAGAATTCTTGGATTATACCCTCAATTTTTGCTTTTATTTTGAATACAGCGGTTGCAAAGTTGTTCGAGTTGAGAGTTTTTGGATGCGCGATAGGAAATTTCACGAAAACGAGTAACAATTCTATGAAATTTTATCAGAAAAAACGAACCCTCACCATGGACACAGATATTGTTTGCAAATGCATCGGTTTGGTAATACCATGTAATATATCAACTGTATCCGAATGCCAAAGTATTGAGTATGTAAGCATGTTGAATTTCATATTTTCTCAGATGAATTAAAGGGCATGCCAAAATATGCTTCCTGTGGTTTGATCTATTTCAAAACTTCAATGTTTCGAGAGACCACCTACAGGTAAGAAGTTGATCGAAAATTCTTCGAATAATATTGATTGATAACCGAATATTAGGTTGCTAACGGAACAGCAAAAAGTGGAATTACACAGTAAAGCTTTGAAATACCTTCAGCTAAATACAAAACGTTGTGTGAGTTGTGGAGAAGGCCGATTCACCACTCTCCTCAATGGAGGCCAAGTTTTTGAAGACAAACGCGAAGCCATGAATGTTGAAAATCTGTTGAATAAAATCTTATTTGGAAATACACGAACGAAGGATGTCGGTGTTCAAAGCAGGGGAGGTATTGCAAATAATTGCTTCGCGTAATATAATTCATTTATGTTCTGATACTGCTCTTGGTCAAGAAAATCTGTTATAACCTATTAATTGGTCCTGTTCCAACGTTGGTTTCAACGGGTTTGAACCAGAAATACGACCGGAAATTCAGTCACATTTGATCGGTTAACCCGATTAAATTTCTAGTCGGGGATCGGCAATAATGATTTTTTTTCAATAATAATTTCGGGATTTATCATCATTATCTCTGGAATCAGAATTTCCTTTTTCCATTTTCGTGATTCACGATGGAAGCTGCAAAAGATCAAAATTCTGATTCTAAAGATAATGAGCAATGAATCCCAAAATCATTACTGTCGATCTCTGGGTTGAACAAGGGTTGTTCATTTACCTTTGTGAAGTTTTAGCCATACATTAGGTGCCACACTTTTTTGCCATCAAATAACTGCTACACCGGAATGTAACAAGGCATATTATAAGGGTCAGTTCTTACCAAAAAGTTAGCTCTAAAATAAAACGATCAGTTCTAAAACGTAAGAACGGTTTGTTCTCAAAATTTACCCAATTTTTAGTGAAATATTTTCCTCTTCATCTTTCTCATTTCAAATCGAGTACCCAATATTGCCCTGCTGCAGAGTGAGCCTTTCGCCTCATATCAAGGGGTATATTGAGTTCAGTCATGATATTCATCCCGCAAAACCATGTCTTCATGCCAAAAGTGAAATTAAGGAAGTATCAAATAATTCAAGAAATACTCAAGTACAATTGTCATACAAATGTTTTCCATTATTTTTTAGAAATCGAGTGCCTACCGTTTCCCCTGGTAGAAATATTCTATTAAATCCCATTACGAATGGTGAAATTCCTGATTGAATACCATTGAATTTCATTGAAACCCATTCATTTTCCCATTCGTCAATGAGATTTTATAGAATATTTGTAATGGGGTCGGTTAGTTCTTGAATTCCTTCATAATATGCTCTGGAATGTAACGCACCCTAATCAGAGAAATCGACGGTATAAATTTTTGAATTCAACCCTCTATCGTTGGAAATTTTCCCCACCATTTGCTTTTTATATACACTGTTAAAAATTTCTGCATTAATTTTAATGTTTTTACTGGAAGTTTTTTTCAAGTACGTACATGAATTCAGTTTCATGCACATTTTACATGAAATTTAATGTGAACTATAGCATAATCTATAGTCTTTTCATGTTTTTGTACATTAAATTTAATGCAGAATGTATGTGAACCTGATTTCATGTACGTAATTGAAAAAAACTTCCAGATATTTCTGACAGTGTAGCAGAACCCCTGGTTCATGACCCCTATTGATGTTCGCCAAGTCTCATTGAAATTTGACGAAGGTCTGATCGATTAATCAGATCTCTGTTCAATTAAAATGAAATTTGGCGAAGATCAATGGGTTTCTTAAACTGAGGAAAACCAGGGAGGTGCTGTTTCGTGCAGTTCCAGCGGCAAAGGGTTGATATTTGGAACAGTGATCAACGCTCCACTTGTAGTTGGTTGCGACAGTCAGACCGGCTACAAACTTGATCCTGTCCCAGATAGCGATCCAATCTTGTTGCAAGGTTTTCAGACGAGCTTGTGACAAGACTGACGGAAGGTTCTTAATTTACACCTGACAAGGGTGCGAGCTTACAAAACCTTTGCAGTAGAGTTTCAGCAACCTCGAGCAATCTGAAACTGATAAGTTGAAGAAAAAGGAATAGTGATAATCACTAAGCGAATAGTAAAATATGGACAAACCAAACTGCGCTATCATAAGAACTAAACGGCTCAATCAAAATTACCATACGTTCAATTGAACCAACAATACGTTCAGTTAGAATGACAATGCGGTTGGTTGTAGTGACCAAATGTTTGGTCTGTCCATATTTTACTTTATCAGTTTTCTCCGTGAAGAGCAAAAAAATGACAAATCTGACAAGTCTATGACAAGCTCACATGTTATCTGGGCGTTTCCCCAATGTTGTTGCTATTATGAGAAAAAAAGGATTTACAAAGTGTAAAATGATGTTATAATTCCACAGTTGTGCCATCCTAATGCTGAAAATCAACCAACCTCGGGTTGAGTCCTGCCTCCTTCCCCGACAGCACAACGTGCCATTGGAATGTTTATGGAAGGTTTACACTGTTGAAAATTGTTTGGAATTTCCAAGTTCTTGGTAAATTTCATCTACATGTACCTCAAATTTTCAGTTAATTTTCGTAATTGAAAACTGCTTCTGTTACGTGTATTTGGAATTTTGTCCAGAAATTTTTGACAGTGTATGGAACTTAGGGGAGGTTCTCTGGACGTTCAACCAACGTCCCAGAGACACATTTTACCGTTAGGGTCAGAATAATCAACTTTTATTTGGGAAGCTCCAGTTCAGCATGGAAAATTATTACTTTTTTCATAAATATATTAAATACAGTTCCCCCAACCATCTTTTTACAGTTAAACTATCTGGACAACACGCATCATCTTGTCTTCAAATATTTCATAAAATCGAAAGGACATCAACGACATCCTTCTCTCATGTGGACTTCAGTGAATGTCAATGTGAATTAATATTGATGACCGTTTACTCTCATGTACTGGATCATTGCAGAGGCGTTGGTAAGATAAACAAGATATATCGAATATAAAATTTGATTCTCTCCCTGTATCATCAAACTTTTATACTTCCATTTTTTTAGGGCGAAAAGATTTACTTCTGATGGCAACATTATCATTCGCTGAGATATCATTGATAGTTTGTAACATACCTCAAGCCAGAAAACTATTAATCGATGCTCGGACACTTATAACAGAAGTGAGGAGAATTTTCAAGTTCATAAATATCCAATTTTCATTCAAATTCTTCCCCCAGTGAACATTTTTCCTTGACACATTCCAAACATTCATTTGTACGTTTCATGGAACATATCAAAATCCACACAGCAAAAAGGGTTCAGGAAAAATTCTCTGAGAATCCCAAAAGAATCTTCAAAGAAGACCATAACTTTTCTCAACTAAATTTTAGTTTGGATATCTTCAAGTTATGAAATTGAGAAATCTTTTTGTAAGGTACTTGAAAGATGCGAGGTTACGATATCTTTACTGAGATATCTCCAAGATAATTCTGCCGTCCCAGGCAAAAACGTTGTCAACTTCAAATTCGTTCGAACGGAGAAAACCGAGAAAAACTATTCCACATCAAAATTGTATGATGTAACTAATATTTTGACAATATCAAAATGGTTCTAGGAAAAATAAAGGGTACTATTTTTAATTATTTTAAAAAAATCAATATTTTTAATAGCAGCAAATGGAAAAATGAGTTAAGCGTGTTTGGTTAACGGAAATACCTATCAAAAGAACCGTAACTGGAGTCACGGTTTTTCTCCATTCAACAGCGCTCGAAAAACATGTCAACTCTTTAATATAATTTTATGAAAAAATCTTGAAATATCTTAAGACCCATTTAGACATCTTCATGTGTATTGGAGTTTTAGAGCACTTCTTGGTATTCTGCAGAGAACCCAATGCAATTTCCAAATATGCAGGGGAAAAATTTCCACTGGATAAGATGAGAATGTTTTGGAATAAGAAATTTCTTTGAAACATTCAGAGATCCCATAAACATTCTTACGCGAGAATGTTATAATTTCATTACTCCCGTCTAAAGTGCTCATATCACATGAATCAGGTATTTTCTTCGAGCCATGATACTTTGATGATTGTGCCGTATCTCACTGGAAAGATCCAAACCCTAAAAGGTAAATGTTATTTAGAAAGTGGACTCATCGACGAAGCGGAAAGAACATTGAACGAAGCGATGAAGACGCTCGGTTATCCTTTTCCAACAACCGAATGGATGATAGATTTGAAATCTTTTGTGCAACTTCAAAAACTGAGGATGTATTTCGTGTATTTTGAAGTTTGTCGAAGTTGTGCCACTGAACAACATCATGCGAAGTACCTAGATCAATTGGCTGGTTGTTTAAACCACATGTTTGATGTTTACAGAGTGAGTACGCTGATGATTTCTTATGTTTCGATTCAAAAATCTCAGACAACATCCCGTGTGCGCTCAATTTGAGCTTCAGGAATCGCGTTTCCATGCGCGTTGTTTGTCAATGTTTCACATTCCATATAAAAACTTTTTTTTCCGCCAAAGCTGATAATAGAATGTACCCTAACAGCAAAATGCTAAACAAATATGCAGCAAATTCAAAATTGCAAGTTGAAAACGTACAACAACAGTTTGAAGCAATTTGCAGAGACGTTGCGTCGCTAAATGCGCAACAATATACTGTGAATCTAGGATTTTAGCTTGAGTTGTTATCGTGTTGCTAGGAAGTTGCTTGGTTTCATGAAACTCTCAATCACATGCGTAACAAATTCCCAGCAGCTTCACGGAAACTGGATAAACAACTGGATTGCACAGCAACTTTTGTTGTATGGGTAGCTTGGTGCAAGGCTGATTGCTAAATTTAGAGTCAATGTTGATCAAAACATAACAAAATTCAGTGCCATCGATAGAAATTAGTGAATTGATGTCTCAGCATCCATTCAACCCTGGGCCAAGCTGTTGCCAATTTCTGATCTCCAGCGAACATTTTTCCCCCCGAAATTTTCAGCATTAATTATGTTCTCTAAATGCTAACAGAACGTTCTCTAATACGTCGATTTCGGGAGTCTTTTTGGGATCTCTCTCATGAGGTCTGAAAGTTATCAGAAAGTGATTCAAAGTAACTTTCTGAAAACTTCCAGAAGTCATAAGAGAGGCATCAAAAAGATTTTAGAAATCGACTTCAGATATGATTCAAAGAACGTAATGAATATTTGGAATGTTGCGGGGGAGAATGTTCACTGGGCCAGTACAGTCTGAATAAAACAATACATAAATGTTGAGGCAATAAATGTTGACAATAGCTAGTAGCTAGGCTCGATCTTGGCGACGACCATCCACCTTGGCCCAATCTTGGTTCACTGTTTTACTAACGATGATTTGATACTGAACAAAAGGATTAGCGCTGTGTGACAAGACGTTGTCATTCCACAATTGCGCTATTCTAATGCCAAAGTTCACCCAATCTTGAGCTGTATTGCACCACCCTAAAGCCAATGGTTTATTTTCTATTTGCAATGGCTCATACATTTGCTCGCTACAAAATGCTATTAGGGATCACGAGATTTCGATTATAATTCGAAAAACATGTGAATGAATGAACTTTATATTCCAATATAATATGATATGATATGATATGATAATTCCATTGTTTTTCGAAAGATAAAAGGCATGAAAAAACATGCGAGATTAACAGCTCTTTGGGGCTTGAACGTTGCTTTACAATCGAATCAAGATTTTCCAGTACTCTGCACCTCGTACGCCAATATCTTAATCACTGCACACATTTATCAAAATACGTAAGTTTCAAAAGATTACATCATTTTACGAATGTTCAAATTAAGAGAATCTTATCTCAAATTATGCACAGCACAATAATTCCATACTTGGAAATTGAGAGCATCGCTTTGTGCAGCACGAAGATAGATCTAGAGATAAAAGAACTTCGTGCGGTTGTAGAAGTTTACGCCGCTGTATTTTTCTCACGGTGGCTTCGAGGAGAAATTACGGACACGATTGAAATTGGTTTCACTGTCACAAGATTAGCTCATACGAGCACTTCAACGTTCCTCAAATTGATTGTATTACCGAGACTGGTTTATCTATTGATGATTTCGTGCCGGCACTCGGAAGTTGTCACAACTCTACGGGAATTAGGCTAGTTTTCATATCAATTTTGATATCATTTATTGGTGGCTTTTTTGACAATTTTATTAAAACAATTCATCGGAGAACTTGGTAGAGTATTTTTCAGCAAGATTTAGGGATTTTCCAAGTATCTTAGAAAAAAATAAGGGTGTAAATGATACCCCTGGTTGAAAGAAATGATAAAATCTGATCAAATCCCATTGAATGGTACTTTGAAACATCGATACTTGGCGATTGAAATTTGATCAAAATAGGTGGTCTTTATTTGGAACCAATGAATGACACAGAGGAACCAAAATTCTCACTTTTTTGCTGGAACAGCGAATTTTCAGCTGAAGCAGCTATCCTGTTGAAAACTTCCGGATAAGGGGCCGTCCATAAACTACGTGGCCCTGTTTTTGCAACTGTTTGACCCCCCCCTCCGATGTAGCTCTACCGTGGCTTTTCTTTGAACAACCCCCCCCCCTTGCACGTGGGAACGTAGTTTTTTTACGTTCAGCTAAATTAATTTCAATCGAATGAATTTTGATTCAAATATGACCTTAATAAAATTGAAATCAACTGAAATAAAAGATTTATTCTATCGAAATAAAATTTCTCTCATTTCAAATGGGATTTACTTGAATGAAGGAGAATCCTATTTAGTCCAATCAAATATATATTTGGGTTATATTCAAATGGATCATTTTTCTGAATGTTTATATAGAATTTTCCCCCAAGTAAAACATAAATAAAAAAACACGTAGCTTGGAACCCCCCCCCCCTGCCCTATGTAGCCTAACGTAGCATTTTATCTTACCCCTCCCTCCCCCTATACTGGCCACGTAGTTTATGGATGACCCCTAAGTGGGATCGTGTAATTTACATGCGAATTCAGATACTCACCCAGGACTCGCGTGGTCTTTGTACTTTCTGCACAGGACCCTTCAAGGTTCCATGCAGGGTCTCTCAGATTGCGGCCCTGGACCATTTGGGTTCCCCTGATGAAAATGTAAGCGGGAAGGGAGGGTGAACGAAGCGTATGCTGAAGGGTAACATAAACATTGATGAAGAGTATACAGGGCTCGAATGGAAAGCATACGAATAGTATACACTGTAAAAAGTCTGACTGAAAGTGACTGCATCTTACTTGAAAACTTGACACAAATTCAGTCTTTTCCATTGTGTCGGTATTTGTTTTGGATGCTTACTTTCATCTGAAATAAGGCTACTTTTGGCTGCGTCTTAAAATAAGCCGATATCAAGGTTGGAAGTAAGTTTTACTTTTTACTGTGTGTATGTAACGCTTAAAGTTCATGAAGAATTTTTGATTTATTACTTTTGATGTTCTCAAACAGCCTTCAAATAAAAATTCATATCATCATTCAGTTCGTGCGATTACTTTCCATTAGGACAATGAAATGGAAAAGAAGTTGAATACATCACAAGAAGGAAAATTTTCCTAATGAATGAATTAAAATAATCAAACTAATTGAATTAATCAAATTGATTAAAAGGGTATAGCGGAGTGAGATAGGAAAATCTGCCTCGCACGAATGGGGCTGAGATTCACGGCACAACCCGACTGGAAATTATCATAGGGTTAACCTGACATATGGTGAGGACCTAACAAGGTCATCCGAAATACGGCATACCTGCTGAAATCCTAAATAGGATTAGATGTGGATGCCCCATCTAGGGATAAGCCCATTTGATCCTAGTTAGGATTCCCTTAAATCATCCCAGAAGGTTGAAATAGGTTTTCCTCGTTGTAATCTCATCAAGACCTTATTAGGTTATCCTGAGATTATGAACATATATGTTTATAAAGTATAGTTTAATAAAGTGAATGCAAGAATGTCTTAATTTCAGATTGTATACTCCTTGGTGAAATAAATTTTCTCTAAATTAGGGAAATATTTCTAAACAAATGTCAACTGTGCATATCTTTCAAGTTAGATCTCTCCATGCCGAATACAACATTTTTGGGTTGTGGATTTCCTGTCCATATCCTAATTTCAATTCATTCTGCAGGTTTTGGTATGGGATTCCGCATCAAATCCTTATTAGTCTTGCCTCATAAGGTCCTGATATTAATGAAGCGTGACATGACTTGTCAGGTCCTGACGAGGTCGCCTTACTAGGACCTGGGCTGGATCCAAGTTGACCTGATCTGGTCCATGGGGTGAATTTCTAGTCGGGAAGTAGACACTTGTGAAATTATAAAGTGCTGTGAATATCAATCTCAAATTCTAATAAGTTTGGGAGTTATGGGAGTCTTCCGAAGTAGCTGACGTGATCATCTGGTCATGACCACATCACTTCTCAATCAATCAAAGTTGATCTGGTCATGACTAGATGATCAGGTCAGCTACTTCGGAAGGCTCCATGGGAGGAAAAAGAAGAATATTGAGAACAGTTTTTTTTTCGAAAACGACTTGACCGATTTTGTTGGAACAAAAATATAATAAAATATAAGTGTAAGGTAACTGTGGGTTGTATCGGCCACTTCAGGACATTTCCTCGTCCATCAAGAATTTTGAATACTCAGTTGAATATTTCAATCATTTAAGAGTATAGTGTGATTTCTTATACATTATTATAACAGAATATCCATTTAAATGAACTCTGAATACACAGATTTATTTTTAGTAATCGCCAAAATAAAAAGTTCTTTGATGATGCGAATATCAGCCGGTTGCTGATCATTCTAGCCACTATGAGATGGGGTTTTCAGCCGGCAATTGATAAATACACTTCTTTTTGGAATATAATGAAATTTATTGATGCAGGATGAATTATTTGGCTGTCTATTTCCATTTTTCATTAGCATTTGAATTTTTTTAATCATAATAAAATCTTGTAGGGTCGATCGTGGAACATTGAATGATTTGTTCGCTTGTCGTATGGATAATCCATTTTGTACAGCAGCAATAGCTTTTTTTAAATCGTCCATAGAATATTGTAATCTTTTAGATGCCATTTCCTTCAGAACATACAAAAGAACATACGTTTTGAAGTTGAAAATGTAAATCAACACCTGGCCGATACGCTCAACGGGTTTGCGAACTCAAACATCTTTTGCATTAATGTCAAACTTTCATTTCGTCAATGACGAAAAATGACAAAAGTAAAAAGAAAATGGGCAAAAATGATCGAAAAGATGAGAAAATTTTGTGAGAGCGAGGGCAGTTTCCTTGAGAAACGTTAATGGGATGTGATCAGAATGAATCATTGTTTTTTCACCAGGGACATTATTTTGTATTCGAAATGATTGGCTGTATAAATGAAAGCTCTGGTATCCATTTTCCAACAGAATTCTTCTCACATAACGATGTGGATAAATCTGGACGAACTTGGTATTACGCGCTATGTGCTGAAGTATATTTGGATACTGGCCATATGATACATTCGTTCGAAGAATGCCAGTCTTATTATCTGAAAGAGGACGAGCGTATGATCTATTTGAGAGATCCCGAATCTTTGAGACGATACATCACTTTAATGTGGCTTTGGTAAGAATAACGATGCACATCAACACTAGTTTCTTGAGATTTTACTATTAGCGGATTATTAAAAAACAGGGACTGGGAGATTTCCGATCTGTGTGTGCCATAATTTGAAAAAATCCTCGGAATCTTCTTAACCCTCTAGCTACAAACGTTGCAAATTTGCTACGTTTACTAAATCCGCTTTTTTATCAATTCCAAGAGCATTTGATTTTGAACATGATGATCAGGAATTTTTTTGGATTCCATTTGATGCAAAAAAAATGTTCTCATCCTCAATTGATGGTTTGGGGCCTCAAAACAGTTGAAAAGGGGAAAAGTTTGAGATTTTGTTTTTCACCGATTTTGGATTCCTTACATCATTTTCGATGTGAGGAGGAGGAGAAAAACATTTTTCCTCATCTGCTTCATGATTTGGTACCTAGAGGGTTAAAATTCAATCAAATTTTCCAAGGATTAGAATATGCAGATTCCCATGTGTCTTAAATAAGTTCTTCGCCGCTTTCACCCGAAGAATGATTAATTTTTCATTTTATTACATTTGAAATATATATGTTCAGGTGTATCAGAATAAGAGAATGGGAAGCAAGTGAAGTATGGAATGAAAGGAAGTTCACGGATGAAAGTATCATGGATGAATATGAGGTGGCCGCAACCTTTACTATGTTAAAAAAACTCGAAGGACTCATGATGTTATATGGTAAGATATAATTCAAATAGCGGTTGAAACAGTTATGAAATCAGTGTGGTGTTCAACAGATGATTCAACATAATTTGTCTCCAATTTTCCATTCAATTCTGAATGATTCAATCCAGAAAAAGCTCAAGAAAATTTTCCTCATATTTCAGTCATATATTTCACGAATATGGGGTGGAAAGTTTCAAACAACAAATCATTTCTTAAAAACTCGTTTCAGTAATGAATTTTCTTCTGAATTTCCTCCTCTTCTAATGAAAATTTGGAAAATCAAGAAAGAAATGTTAAACGTCATCTTTATGAGCAACCCAGTGAACACTTACGTGAGGAAGAGCTCTTTAAGAGGACTTTTGAAGGAGTTCTATCGATGTTATCATATTGATATCCGAATGGTATCATTTTTCTAAGATCTCGGAAAAAAGATCTTTTTAAAGAGTCCGTTTGGATAACATTTTGGCAATCTCTTATTTTCCTCAGAAATCGACGCCCCATATTAAAATTTTTGGGTCCCGCCAATGCTGACAATAGAATACTCACACAGCACTCGTTGTCTAAAAGATGTCTCCAGAAATAATTAAGAGCAACGCAAGAAGTCTTATGCAACATGAATGGACATCTTTCAGGAGTCTTAAACTGTTCTTATTTCTAAAAGATATCTTCAAGACTGTTTTCAGAAATCTTTTGGAATTCTCTAAATAATATTCAGGAATTTCTAAGGAAGTTAACCTTCTGGAAAGTCTATTCGACCTTTTACAAATATTTGGAAGATATTCAGGAGCTTTTGATGATAACATATTGTTCACTGGGAATAATCACCAGTGTTGCAAAACCTCTCGGACTTATCAGGTATTAATCAGTTATATTGAGCTAAATTTCAACGGTTTCCTGATTGATTCAACGAAATCTACCATTTTTTGGCTCCTTCACGAATTACTTGTTCTTTTCCGGAGAAATGACGAGCGAAGCGGGCGTTATTCAGGGCTTCAACTGGTAAGCGAAGCGAGCATCTTCAAAGTTGAAAAAATGCGCATGAAGCGAACGCCCTTTGAAGTACTAAATGGCGAGCGTATTCGAATTTGGAAAATGCGAGCAAAACGAGCGCCATTTGAGGCTAGTGCAACAAGTGTTCATCTTTGGACCAGTCATAATTGCCAGGTGGTGACGTTCTTCTCACGTATCCACCAATCACATATCCTTTTTGATTGGAACTGCCAATGAGAGGGCCGGAAAAATTTGCCATCTGGCAGCTATGCACTGTAAGAAAAGCGGTGTCAGAATTAACACCACGTGAATTCTATAAAGGTCCACTTCGGAATTCGGTGTTGAAATAACTCCAAACGGAGTTAGAATGACACCATACGGTGTCAAAATAACACCGTCAGGTGTTGAAACAACACCATTCGGGTTGGAATTTTTGTAACATTGCCAAATTTTCGGCAGTGTGAAACCAGTCCCACATAGCATGAATGTCTCAGTAATATCTTCAGAATATCCTGGAGATATTACTGAGACATTCATGCTATGTGGGGTGTTATGAAACCTCCACTGGCGGACTGGCATCTTTTACCATCAATTTTAATTGTACATGATTACGATGTCGAATGGACGTGCCCTTAGAAAACTTTTTCTCATCCATGCAAAATTCCCTTATTCCCTGCCTTATTTTTCCCTCAAAACATGAAGAATACGATGGAATTTTCGCAAGTTCATGGAAATGGACAAGGGAAACTTTCCTACGGGTTGACATCGAAAGCTTATCGAAATTTTAAGCTTGGCTCAGTAACGCACGGTGGGGCCGATCGGAGTTTTTGTGGAAAAACTAACAATTTTAGAAGCCATTTCAAGTCTGATTGAACTGATTCTTATTTTCAATTGTTCAGACGGAAATCACTTCTCGATCCCTTGAGGCGGAATTTTGATTTTTATTGACTTTGACAGTGAGCAACTATCAAATTCTTGGGGAAGTTCAAAATCTATTGATTTTTCGAACGATAGTGTCTGCATCTGGATTACGAGCCTTCATTTGAGGATTCTAATCGATACTGCAGCATCAGTATTAAATACTGAGACATGTCAATCGTCAAATCTGCTGACAGCTTGCTGTCAGGATCAAGATTATGGGTTTGATCTGCAGGAGCTTGATTGTGTTTGAGGGAATCCAATGTTGAGAACTTTGAAGCAGTGAATTATTATGGTAGAACGCACTATGAGAACCGAATTGTGACAATTGACAGCATTGACAAGCATTTCTCTCGTCAGTTTTCCACTTTTGCTGTTAGCGAGGCACCGAATTGGAGCATCCTATCAGAACTTGGTAGACAAATTCTTGTCAGTTTTTGACAGCCGTCAAGTGTCAAATTTGCATTATGACGTGCACTATATCAGATTCATGATGAAAATCTTCAAAATCCCCACAACCGAATTTCATCGTGGTTGCCCAACCAGAAATTTACAACAGGCGCAGTACTGCACCAGTACTAGCCAAGACTGGCAGGGTACTGGCATTTGTCTGGAATGATAACGTTTTTCAGTACTAGGGATTGAGTACTGATACCATTATTCGCAATCAGTGCAGGGCCAGTACTGGGTTAGTACCTGGCCGGTATTAAGTTCTCAGTACTGGTTTATCAGTACAGGCATAGTACTGTATTTTTATGTATCCAGTACTGATCCCGTACGTGTTGGCCAAGTGTTGGAGACCTAATACTGGCACTGTACTGCACCTGTTGTCAACATTGGCATATTACGAATTTTTCTGATTGGGTAATTAGCCATTTTTGTGCAAAAATCCACTGATTTTTCATTCTGACCGCGGGTTGAATGATGTCAATTCCCACAATTTGATTCTAAACCATGATTTTCCATAATTCACTACTTCAAAGTGCTCAATACTGGATTTCCTCCAACACAAACATCCTTCTGCAGATCGAATCCATCATCTTGATCTTGACAGCAAGCTGTCAACAGATTTGACGATTGACATGTCTCATTATTCAATAACGATACTGCATCGTTGATTAGAATCCTCAAATGAACGCTCGTTTCCCAGATGCACACCCTATCGTTCGAAAGATCAACAGATTTTGAACTTCCATGAGAATTTTACAGCTGCTCACTATAAGAATCAATGAAAATCAAAATTTTGCCTCGGGGGACCGATAGGTGATTTCTTCCTGAACATTTGAGAATGAAAATCAGCTCAATCGGCCTTGAAATCGCTTCTGGAAGTTAATTTGTCCGCAAAAAATCCAATCGGCCCCACTCTTTTGACTTGACAATATCACAAAACTGCGGGTTCACGAAAACTTCTCAAACGCCCGCCTTCAAGAATCTATGACATGAGTGAAATAGCCGAATCAAATTTGTTCGAGATATTGAGCAGTCGTACGTACACTGAGGTTGTACCGAATCTATTGTGAAAATTTGGAACATCGTGGTTCCTTTGTTTCTTAAAAATCGTGCTAATCAGTCCTCAGTCCATCTCCCGATTTAAATTCCCATGGTTTTGCATCACTGATGATCGCTGGGGTTTTCATGGGTCACTGATGGCTCTCTAATACCAGCGAAGAGCCATCACTGTAGTGCAGTAATGGCTTTTCGAAGCGACTTTAATTATCGAAAAGAAAAGCACGTAATATTCTGATAAATTGACATGCCCAGATGGAAAAATGTCTCAATGATGCCATCATAATGGTGACATGCACACCAAGAAATGTTTGCATCATGGTACCAATAAGGTGTTTCCGCATAAAGCATTGTTATTGGTAGCAAAACGAGATGATGATACCATAATGAAGACAAGATGTTTACATTTTATGCATTATTGCAATCCGAACGAAGTTTATGATAGTATGTTTACGGCACATTATGTTACAAAATATTTAGGGTATGGTTTTCTATCTGGGATGGATCATGAAACAAATATTGACCCGTACAGCACCAGACATTTCTACGTTGCTTCGTACGTGGGATCTTCGTTCATTCACTTCGTATCCACTTCTACCATTTATCCACGTGGAATCCACAAAGATGTGACGTAGAAATCGATAGATGCGCTGTTAGGAAACTTTCGGAGTATGTAAAAGATATTCATTTTGTGTAGTGCACATGTTGAACAGTAAGAATACCAGAGCAATTGAAATCATCGCGGAAATTGAAAGGAATTTTAAAGAAGTCAAAAAAATGTTGAAAATGATCAAGGTGGTTATCCCGAGATATCTGTTGATGAAAGCCTATTATTCTATCATCATCTTCCATAGAAATACTGCGATGAAATATCTGAATCGTGCGATAAAGGTATCTTCGGAACTAGGCAACCAGATGATACGAATTTGGGCTGAACATTGTAAAAAGGTTTGATATTTGTTATTTTAAAAATACCCCTCCATTATATTTCATTTGAATTCGTTCATTCCAGTCGTGGAGTGGATCGATGTCTACAATCCAAGAAGATTTATGGACCAATGGATCCACCGCATTGGGAGAATGGAACGAAATCAACGCCAATGATGAAAAAATGATACCGTTTACTTTCCCATTGCCTCAAGTATGAGAATGAATATATTTACCATACATTTGAGGAATAAGGAGTGTTGAGGTGAGACTTTGACGACAATAATTTATAACGCAAAATACGAATTGTCCGTATATTTGAGCTTAGCAATAATAATAATAATAATAATAATAATAATAATTGTGATCATATAAATGTATCGCTTGTGATAATCATAACGATCACAACAAATAGGAATAATAATAATAATAATAATAAAAATAATCATAATAATACAATTGATAAATTGCAATAATAAAAATTATATACGATATATTTATATTTATATATGTATAAAAAATCATCACTACCATCTTTGGGAGACAATGTATAAAAAGATACAATTCAAGTCGGGAGAGAACATGAAGTGGAATATCGATGTGACAATGGGTATGAAAAAAAGAATGAGATAACGCGGAATAAAAAATAGTCGGAGATGAAGGAGAAGAGGAAAGGATGAATGAGTAACCGGGAATTCGAGGGAAATATTTTCGTACAAAATTAGTTCATGGGTTTAATGAGGATGATAATATTATCGTTTATATAATATTATTCAAATTTCTATCAACCGTAATCAACCGCCCAGTCACGCAGCCATTCATCGGCAAAATCACGTACTTCTTATGAATCGTCGTTCATGTACGAGATGTATACGTAAGTTTATCTCTCTTTCTCTCTTCTTCTATTCTCGCGTCAAGAAGAAAAAAAAAGCTTTTTCTTTTCTTCGTTTAAACAGCAGTCTTTCATTGCACTAATTGATTTGACCCCTCTCCCTTCTCTTCATCGAGTCTTTACTTTCCTCATTGAGAACACAGAAAAGACTTGTAAATAGATTCCAAATTAATTTTGCAATCGATCTTCCTTTACTCGCTCCATCAACGATTCGCTTTTAAAATATGAAAACAAAACAACGACATGTTATAGAATATTGATTTTATCAACCTTCCTATCTCGATTCGGAGATAATTCGTTTCAAGACGAACAAACAAAAAACATGAAACAAACAAACAAACAAACGAAAAAAAAATCATAACAAAAAGGTAAATTATCAAAAGTTGAGTGAATTTTAGATAAATTTATTTAAAAAAACAAGTACATAATGAAAATCATATTCTTTGTGAAAAAGGAAAATTGTGGATTATTCTTTTGGGGTACATTCGAAATAAGAAACAATGATAATATATACACGAATAAAAATATTGCAGGGTATAAACATTTTGTTATTCAATAAAATATCTTGTTAAATTGTTCGTTATTTCCTCTTTTGTGTTTTTGTTGCCTTTTGTACACAAGTGTCGTAACTTGGTGTGGGGTTGATGATACGAATCATCGATCTTGAAACTTCATAAAGCTTCGAGAGTATTATCAAAGATTATTGCTCAGTCATTAATAATAATGCACTTAATCGATAATAAACGAGGAGGAAGAGGAGGCAGAGGATTGTCCTTTGAGAGTGCACGTCGTCGTCTCGCTAAATCATTAATAATAATTTTTCTTACAAAACAAGCTGAGGGCCTTTCGCGATCGGCCGTTAATTGTATCATTCAACGAGCGACACAACATTGTCGTAATAAATGTGGTACAAATTCTTTTTTTGATCCTTTTTGATTGTTTTTTTTTTCAAATTTTTCTCGTTGGAGAGAATTATAAAAGAACGAAAAATAAATTCAAATACAAAAAGATATTCGAACTTATTTTAAGATAACATATGGATCGATTGATAGCGCGTATCGTGCATTTCCATTGCTACACTAATAGAATTATTCTAACATTTGTAAAAAATGCGACTCGTCTCTGTTAGTCATCATATACATCATCATTATACCATTCATCCACGTTTCCTTGTTCTTTTTTTCTCCTCAGTGGTTTTCTTATCAATACTAATACACATTCATTATCGTCGCCTTCGTTGACATTTTTGCAAAAGATCGACACGTGAAAACCCTCGGCCACTATAACTATACAATTAATAACATTAGTAATCATCTCACTTACTTAAGCCTAAATTTTTCATCATGATATCTTGTTTTATTTACGTGCAAACTCGTCGTTCCCCTAACGATAAGTCGTATGAAATTTTTATTATTATTTTCAATCACTCGTGGTAGTCCAAATTTCTCTATCTCGCCCACTCCTCAATCGAATAAACTTGCAATTTTTGGAATCCTTTCCTGTGGAATTCTGCCCCTTCATCGTTCACATCGTGAAGAGGAACGAATGAAAATCAATCAAATTGGAGCATTAGGAAGATTTATTGAGAACGATTGTACGTTGGAGTAAATTGAATAACAATATAAATGCAAAAATGGGTTGAATAGTCATGGAATTGTTGATGAATGTATTGAAATGAGAGTGATTCACATTGTACCACAAGGTGGACAAGCGAGAAAACATAGGAATTTTTTGATAAAGAGATTGACAACGTTCAATCTGATGAATGAAGTGCCATTTCTAGGTGTACCTCGAATGGATAATCGAGGATAGTCAAATGAACGACTCGATTTGGCATAATTATAATCTTCATCGTCAAGATACATGCCGGTCCGTTGATTATTAGTGGGAACGACGCAGTGTCGTTGCAAACGTTGAAAAGGTTGCAAATGTTGTGAACGATGATGACGATAACGATTCTGTGGCTGACCATGGTAATAATGCGTGCACTTGGCACTCTCCATTAGACGCGAACCTGGCAGTGAGGAGCGTGTGAGTGTGCGTGCTGATGCAGTGTAACCGGATACACGTGGTAAATTCATAATCGACGCTCGCGAAGAGGGTAATCTCGTTACTTTGGCCAAATTCGGCCTAATTCGGGATCACCAGTTAGCCATGCCTGGTTTATTCAGCGTCATGAAGTATATTTGACACGAACTCCCACCTTTCGCCGACGAAAAGAACACCTAAAATATTTTCATTTTATAAATCATAAGCACGAAACGGATGATCGTTTGCAAAATGATTTCACTTACCTTATCGTTACGTTCGCAAAGGAACTTGAGCCGTTGAGCCTTTTTGTGCATAAAAACGCCATCGAGATGTCCGCTTTCCACGCTCCTTATCTCAATAGCCTTATTGCCCCAACCCATAATTTGTCCTGTACCGATATACGCTACACTAGTAGGCATCTCACCCCATTGAAGAACCATAGTTTTCGAAACTCTACCATACGTATTTACGTACACGCCCTCGTTGTCGTAACACAAGAGCAATTGCATGCCGTTGCTATTTGGCAATGCGACGATACAATGTGGACAAATAGGGCCCTGAGTCTGCAAAATCAATTTCATCAAATAATTATCCATCGACTATGATGATGCTCAAAAACTTACATGTTTTGGTAAGTAAATATCGTATACTGTAGCAGAATCCAAATCTACAGCATGGAAACCATCAGCGCTACCGTAGATAACCTTCAGTCTTGTACCCTCTTCGACAGTAAGATCGACCAGAAGTGGCCTATGCGCGAGTTCTCCGAACGATTTGAATGCCATAAACTTATGATAAGGTTTCGGGGCCCAGGCATAAATTTCTATTGAATCTTTCAACGCGATTACGAGAAACTTTATTCTCTCGTATTTGACGATCTTGAAGTGTACCGCTCCTTGCAGATCACCCACGTTGATCCAACCGTTCCGTCGTTCCACTTGCTGCATAAAAATCACAACCGTTGATTCAAAATCTGGTAATTATTTGAAAAATTCATCCCAAAGAAACACACTTACGTCGCTATGACCATCAGTTCGTAAAATCTTGCTTTTAAGCCACGATAAATAATATACTCGTACTCTATTCTTCTTCCCGCTAATTGTGACCAGAATATTTTGTCCCTCGAGAACTTCCATCTGTTGAAACCGTCGCCTACTTATCAATTGATAAACCTTGCCTTGTCCGCTTCTATCCAACAGCATCAGACCGTTCTCCGTGCCAATTAACAAATTCACTCCTGAATAAATTGATCACAAACATAATAATTCATGAAACAATAATTATATAGATACATATAACGAATCGAAGACTCACCCCACAGTGCAGCGCATAAAATCTCACTGTTGAATCGTTTCTTGTATTTACGTATCTCCGGGGTGTCGGACGCCAAATCGTGACTGGTAGGCGTAACGTTGACGTTAACGTGGGATTCCCTTCTTGCCGGCCCGGCTCCAAACCCGAATGTTAAGAAAGATCTTTGCTTCTGTTGGAGTGCAAACGGGGGAGTTTTAACGGCTTGTCGGTACTGTAACAGAGAAGATCGTTCAGATTCGGCTCTCGAGTTGTCACGCGACATGGCATTGTTGTTAGCAGATTATATGAAACCAAAGAAAACATTGGAGACAGAAATTTTAATAGCAAACTCAACAAACTACTATGAATATGATAAAATATATAAATGTCATTTGAATAATCTTTCACAAATTCTTGTTAAAGATTACGAAGGAATTTTGTATGAATTATTCAAATTTTTTCAAATTCAATAATGAAGCATACAACGAAGACAAAACCGTTTTTTATTAATCAATGAGAAATTAACGTGAAATTTGTACAAAACGATAATCAAATGTACAAAACATGCCACTAATAATGAGAATTATGACGCTCATGTAATAACGCTCTATGCAAATAAATGGTTCATGTTACATTATATACAGTGAATATCACACAGCTTTCTACGATAAAAGTAAACTTTCATGCATCTAGAATAGAATTATTACTGTACACGAGAGGTGGAATTCGAAGATGGTTTTGAGTATAGTTATGAAGTCGATTGTGATCTCGATTGGAATGGAAATCGAGAACGTCACAATCGATCGATCGAACGCAATTTTGGGAAATGAGAGTTTCATTTTGGATTCAACACAAAGATCAATGGTACGAATCTTTGGTGCATTCCTATCCATCTCTTTGTGTTTGATACGTGAAATGAAAGAAGAGAAACGAAAACGTAAAACCACAGGATATTATTTGAGTTCAAAACATAATCAACCGTTGGAAAAATCCCAATAAAAATTCAAATTTATGAATCGAATCTACAAGATTTTCATAAGGATGTTTTCCGGAGTTATATTACTAAACATACAATGTTACAAGATCGAGGTTTTATGAAATGCTAGATGTTGAATGATCAAAAGGAATCACTTCTCTGACCTACAGCACGTTTGGTTTGGTCGCATTTTAGATTCAATATCGTTGTAACATTTTTATGCCAAGTAACACACTCCATTGGTTATGATAAGGTTAGTTGAAGTTTTTCTAATAGTCGAAAACGAACGTCACCCGAAAAGATTGAAAGAAAGAAAATCCGTATATCTGAGAAATAAAAAAATGAACCCGATATTCTCTTCGAGTTGTAAAAATTAAAACACGAAGAAATAAAACCATAGATAGAAAAAAAAGAACAGAAAAAAAACCAGAGTGTTTGTTATGTCCTTTCAATCCCCAGCACGCAAGTGATTGTTATATGAATTGTTTTCGCTATTGTTATCGTTTATGCCCGTGCGAACTGAGGAAGAAAAAGCGACATTGAATTGACGTGTAGATCGATAAATGAATACTTACATTGCAATTAGTATTGGGATTGGGATGGTCAGTAGAGGGCCCTGCCCATCGAGTTAGAGCTCCCGCGTGTCCCACAACACACAATATAATCCTGAATTAGTCACGCTGACAACTAACGAGCGCCCGCTTATCCAATTAGGATTATTTTTCATCTCATGAGAAATAGAAACGTGTTGAGTAAGGAAAAAAAAACCTCAAAATGCATTCAAATTTTATCTATTATAAATTCTAAAAGAAAAGTGTGAACACGCTAGTTGTACATTATTACAGAAAATTGATTCTTTGTCATCAAGTTCACAGTATATCATGAAATTTCTGATAAAAGCAGATGTAATGTTACTATTTTTCTGTTAAATGAAGGCATAGAATCGAATCTAATAAATCATCCTGGTAAAACTACTTTACAGCTTGTTATAGGAGAATAAATATTTTACAATGCAGATTGTGTTTTTAATGTTCACTTAAGTGGTTTAGATATTCAATAGCTGCATGTGAATACTCTGAATCTTCTATAGATTGTTTAATTGACAAGATTTTCCAGAACATACGTTTCTATTTGCACATGAGTTTTAAAATAAAACGGACATTCAATATATGACCATGTCATATTTCTCATCTATTCTTTTGTTTCTCTCTCACCCTCGTTGTCAATTTTCACATCCATTCATACATTTCGCATAAAATAATTCCCTCGTGAAGTATAAGGAAAGGAATATCAATAACACTTAACAAAGTGAAAAGTTTTCACAACAATCCAACATTCATTTTCCCTTTTCAGACAGCCACGATGTTAACTCGGACGTTTTGAATCGATAAAACATGGAACATCGGTTCATATTCATAAATTCCATCGGAAGAATAATCATGGATTGAGACTTTTCAAGGTTCGAACAATTCTATCCATACCATACGTGGCTGTCTGGGGTTCATTGAAGATATTCTTCCAAACTAAGATACTTCAATGACGAATTTTCATGTGCAAAATTGGAGACAGCAGTGATTCAAAGATTCCGAATAATATGTACATTTTATGGTGAGTGAAAAATAACAAATTCACAGTCAGAAAAATATACCGATGTTTCGTTTCTTCTTTTAACGCTTTTCAAGGGGAAAAACGGATTGGAAGAGAGAACATTTTCATCGAAAGATCAAATTTAACAAAAATTAAGAATTGATATAAGATTTTTTTATGTATGGAAATTAAATCGTGACACAGTGCTACAAAAAAGAACAAATTAATGACACTTCTCCAATGACCTAGTGTAGGTTGTTGGTCTGGTCGAATACAACACAAGACCATTTTTGAAAAATTTTTTACACCCTCAAATTTTCAAGTTATGGTCGAAAAACTGATTTTTGGGAATTTAGTACATTTGAAAATTTCTAACTCGGCTATTTTTGGACCAATTTCAAAATTCCAAACGGGTTCTGAAAGGGGAATGTTGGCACTTTTAAGGCATATATATGGTTTCGAGTATTAAATAGAACTTAGTGGAAATTTTTCCTCAAGAATTTGAAATTTTCACCTGTTTTTTTCATTTTTTTTATTTCAAAACCATTTTTTCGCGACTATACTTCAAGAATCAATGGTTGATCATATATTGTATGGAAGTGGGTTCAATTCTGTGTGAAATAAGTCGTTGCTCATTGAAATCGACCAAGAATTGTCGGAGTTATACAATTTTTTCCAAAAAAGGAAATTTCGGTCTCATACGAAAATTGATGTGGAGTTCAATTAATAATATTCTATGCATCATATAACGTATTATGGTATCGAACATGATGTTGACTTGTTCTATCATTACGCTGAGAAAAGAATATAGGCCAAATAGGTAGAACTCAGGCTAATATAATTATATTTTCGTATGAGACCGAAATTTCCTTTTTTGGGAAAAATTGTATAACTCCGACAATTCTTAATAGATTTCAATGAACAACGACTTATTTCACACAAAATTGGACACACTTGTATACCATATATGATAAACCATCGGTTCTTGAAGTATAGTCGCGAAAAAATGCTTTTGAAATAGAAACAATGAAAAAAACAGGTGAAAATTTCCACTAAGTTCTATTGATTACTCAAAACCATATATATATCTCGAAAGTGTCAACATTCCCCTTTCAGAACCCGTTTTGAATTTTGAAATTGGTCAAAAAATGGCCGAGTTAGAAATTTTCAAATGTACTAAATCCCCAAAAATCAGTTTTTTGACCATAACTTGAAAATTTGAGGGTGTAAAAAATTTTTCATACATGGTTTTGTGTTGGATTTGACCAGACCAACACCCTACACTAGGTCATTCGAAAAGTGCCTGACCAGTGTAGCACCGTGTGATTCTTATCAGTTTTATGTACGTGAAGATATCATCACTGATCGAGGGATAAAGGCTTAGGCCAGAAACTCGTGTTGGGATCTTCCGGGTACGGCGTGATCAAAAGAAAGGAAAAAGAAAATGTTCAATTCTTGGATCTCTTTGTTCTTATGATATCGCTTATGATATCTTAAGATGCCAGTCGTCGGCATAAGTATCTTAGAAGTGTTCTGATAAATTTTGACACAAGTATTCATATTATTTTCAACACTCATTCTGATGGAATGGAATTGATTGTGCATTTAGGATACACATCACAAACAAATCAAATAAATAAGGAAAAGATGAAATAAAAATTGATTGAAGATGATTATTCATATCGCCAAGAGAAAAAGCAAACCTGAGAGAGAAAGAGAGTGGAGCAAAATTAACCTCTGAGTTACAGAGATATTTGAACGCAGTCAACTCATGGAACATAGTCAAATTCCATTCGATTTGAATGATACGGATTCTATTGAAATTGATAAATAATTGAATGTTATTCTTCTTCTCATAGTTCCGAGTGATGAGGGATTAGAATGTTTCGCCTTTGCCACTCTGCAGTGGAAAGAACGTCATTTTCGAATCAACGAAATTAGTCTCCAATATTAGAATAAAAGAATGATAATGAAAAGATAAAATATATAATCTAACATATACTATGATAATTTGATCACAAAACAACGATGCATAAATTCCCGCTTGAAGCTTTCTTGTTGATACTGCTTAACTATTGAAATTTGATTTGACGAATGGAATGACTAACCTAAGTAAAACGTTCTTCTCTCTATATTTATAATTTTTCAGAAAATGCTCTGAATTTTCCACACGTTATGTACAGTTTTTTTTAGGTTTCATTTTGAAAATGGCGATACAAATATCGAATCATCGTAATATACCATAACAACAGCTTTCCAAGATTTTTCTTTTGCTACATTATTTCAATGCTGAATTGATACTTCGTGTAGTTTAATGGAGAAAATTGATTGATTCCATGTATCAGAATTTTGACGTATAGCTTATTATAATTCTATTCCCATGTCAAACAGTTTCGAGATTATATATAATTTGTGTAAAATTCAGACTGGTTTATATATATACTGGTATATAAATAATTATATACAAATTATACATAATTCTGAAAATTTGTTCACACGACTGAAGTAATTGATTTATTGTCCTAATTAGAAACTTTGTTCAGAAAGAAAGCTTTGAGAGAAAAAATGTAAACAATCTCTATATGATTGTATTCAACTTATGTATTAACTGTATTGAATTATATATAAATTATATATATTTTTTGAAATTTTCCCACTCGTGGTCCTATAATTGACTAGTTTTTCATGATTTCTCACGAAAAAAATGAGAATATTCATCACATTGAATTGAAATACACTGAAGCTTCAAATATATTTGAAAATTTTTTTTCAATATTAAAAAAAAAGAATACGAATTGATGGTGCTACAGTTGCTCAAACTTGACCTTCTGAGTTTACGCCACGAGATGGAAAATTTTGATGCATTTATTGACAAAAATCAGCTTGAAATTCAATTTTCATCCATTGCTGATGAATTTTCTTCCGCGATACCCAGAAAGAGTTTCACTTTAAGGGGCTATACCACTGTGACACTCTAAAAAGAAATAGATTTTTTTACCTTTTTCAACAGTTTGTATCCTTAAGAATATCCTGTGAAAATTCCAAGGCCGTATCTCGAATATTATCCGAATGTCAGCCTGCTAAAGAGCGAATGGTTGCCTCTCAAATTTACACGCAAAAAAATTACTTGTCGTAGTTACCACAATTTGGAATGAAATTTGTGACAGAGACAATTTTGGAGTGTAATTTACTACAATTGACATCAATGGTACTCTAATTTAGTTGAAATCACCACATTTTGTTTGAAATATTAATAGAAAGTGTCCCTATCCCAGAATCGATAGTGAAATCTTTAAACGAGTTTTTCTCGAAATGGGATTTTTCAAATTTGCTGCCATCTGAACTCGAAGAGCAATCAACCGATTGACTTGAAATTTCAACTGAGTGTTCTCGGGTGTATTTCTTCTACGGTGAACCACGATCTTTTTGATTGGATAATAATTGTCGATTTGACATCGGACAAACGACCATTTTTTAGGTAAAAAAACATAGTTTTTTTTTCGAAACACTGCCATTTTGTCAGATTTCGATGTTTTTCAAAAATCCTGGTTCACCGTATGGAATATACCTTCTAGTTTAACGTCATTTTTGTTTTTTTTTTCATTTCAACCACTTGAGCGACCGGTATGGTGGCAGCAGTTGGGGAACTTTTGTTCTTACGCTTTCGAAGGCAGCGCATAAGTCGCTCGTATGTACATATTTTTGTACCAAAAAATTATATAATATAGTTAAGTTATAAGTGAATATATATCCTCAAAGTTTCAAAACATTCGATGGCATATTTTTTTTTCAAAAAATTCCGAAAAATCACCTAAGTTTCAAGCGTTCACAGTGGTATAGCCCCTTAACTTGTCACTGTGGCATTTTTGGAATACTCAACCTAACCCGAGAAGGATTTTAATCAAAACTAAGAAAGAAGACTTGGTGAATCAGTGGATACTTTTCCAAGAAGAAACTCAGCTTCACGTCACGCAACATATTTCTTCGCACAAGGATACTGAAGTTGTGACAACTTTATGCAGCACCTAACGATATTGAAAAGTCGAAAATATCGAAAATTTTCATAAGTGATGTTCGATAGAATTAAGCTTTCGGTCGATTTTTGTTCTGAAATGCATAAAAATTCTCCACTATACACCATGGAAAACCCGGGCACGTTTTATATGAAACAATTTCTTTTTGTTCAAATTAATAATTTCTCTTCGCATCAACCTGAATTCAGCAGAAAAAAAAATAAAAACTTAGACCTGAACGGTCCAAGGCAAAAACTGAATTCGAGCAGCTCATATTTTTTCAATGATAAAGAAATCTTGTCATATGTAATACACCTTTAATATGACAATGTCCTGTTTTAATTCAATGTGATAAATAGTCGGTTACAAAAAGTCCCCCCCTCAATTATAGTCACCTTCCCTAGTTGAAAAATCTATTGATTTCCATTGCTTGATGAGATTTAATACAAAGTTGGCAACGGTATATGACCATTAGAACTCATTCAAACCTATTGAAAATTGGTTTTCGAATGGTTTCAATGAGTTTCAATGATCCTTCATCGTTGCAAAGTTGGTATTAGTCAATGAGATTAAATTGATGGTTATCACCGGAATTCAAACTGAGAAAATCGATGAAGATGGTGAACTATCAAATGCTGAAACGTATCAACGTATTTGAAAAACAACTTCCGATTGATACACGGAGATAAAAGATCATGGAATGATCGCTAGAAGAGATAGTAAACTGGTGACAACTACGAATTTCTGTACACAGTCGCTAACACAGACGAGTAATGGTTCCTATTTGGGTATACTATATTGTGTTTTAGTATACCAAAATATGAACCATTACTCGTCTGTGTTAGCGACTGTGTACAGAAATTCGTAGTTGTCACCAGTTTGCTATCTCTCCTAGTGTTCATTTCATGATCTTTTTTCTCCGTGTATACGGAGGCATTTAATAATTCCTTAGAGAATCCAAAAGATGGCGTTCTTGGGAGGAAGAATTGTTTGCTTTTAGGAATATTCGAAATACGTTCTATGCACATTCCAATGAGACCGCTTCATAGATGCTACCCAAGCAGCACCAGAGTATGCTATGAACGTTTTTTGAATAATCGGAATAGATTTGAGGCACATTCCAATGAGACCGGTTCATACCCAAGCAGCAGGAGAGGTTAGAAATGTTAAGAGCGTGTTTGGAAAATCCTACGAACATGCGTAGAACCTCCAAATGAGACTGTTTCGAATAATTATGTGCTATGCACCTCCATAACACGGAAGAAAAAGTATGGCTATTATAACGATCTGAAGTATGGTTAAGAAGAGATAGCTGTAGTGACAATACTGTATCACTATGGTGACGATACAGATGGCTGTGCTGGTGATCTATATCGTTCCTCGGATGATTTGTATGATCGTAGCAACGATACTGATCCCACAAAACTTTGGATAGCGATCACAACTATCCAGTATCGTTATAACAGCGATATTCTTTCTTCGTGTAGCATATTTGAGAAATTCTTGTGCTACTTGGGTAGGTGCTATGCATATTCATCGAACGTATATAATCGAATATGTAATGATACGTCAATCGATCGTCCATTGAATGAATATCGTACACTGTAAAAAATAATCTGAAATTTCATGAACCAGATGAATATCAAAATTCTGAAGCTTGGAATTGAAATCAAGTTCAATCATGGATTCATGAAATTTACTGCAAAATGTATTGAAATTCATATAAAAATGCATGAAAAATCATAATTCTGTATGACATATCATAAAATTTGATATGAAAAGTCAGAAAAGTTTTGAAATTTAATAAAAAATTTATATGTTAATTGCTCCACATAAATTTATATGAAATTCAGGAAGCAATTTTTTACAGTGTACATTTCGAATGTATAATGTACGTTCTAAATATATTCAAAACAGTCCCATTCGAACATTCTATGAACTGCCATTATATGTTTTTCGTATTTTATCCGTACATTCGACAAACGTTTCTATTTCGTATATGCTTTTAAATTCTGTTGCTGCTTGGGAATAGGCGCCAAGAATATCTTCTTCTTCTTAACGTTAGTGGAAGATATCCTAATATTCAGATCTTTATCCGAACATTAGAAGAATTTCCACTTACGTTAAGGGGAGGTTCTCATCAAGTGAATTCCGAAATAAGGTGATTTTCTTGAATTTTCTTTCTCAAGAAGAAAGTAAATTGAGAACTCGAGGTATTTGAAACTCATTGAATGGGTCTTGAAGTATATGAAAAAAGCTTTCTCAAGTCGAGTTTTTCAAGTTTGGCTCGACGATATCTCAAAAACTAATGAATGGATCGCTCTTTTTTTTTATTTTGAAGCTGATTGGATTTATCAGAGGATGAACCTGAATGGAAATGACATTTGCCTTCTTTTTCTTTTTATAGCACTTTAAAGAGCGAAAAAAAGGTGAAAAAACGCTACCAAAAATTTGCATGTCTGTCATTTTCAAAATTTTGGACGTTTCATTGGTTTTATTGGTACAACCTCCAACAAATATAATATATTTCATAAAAATTTGTGAATTTTTCATTTCTGATAATTTTTGTAAGTGCTATAGTGGCGCCTGATTGATCATTGTGTTTTTAGGTGGTTATGTTTCAACACGTATCAACAATTCCCATGTCAATATTTTTTACTGAAAAAAAACTTTTTATGCATTGAAAGACTCAATTAACAAGTGTGAAACCCCCCGAGTTCTTTATTTACTTCTTTCCATGAAAACAAAATGGGAGAAAATCAACTTATTTCGGGGTCGCTAAATGAGAACTTCCCCTTAAGAGGGAAATATTCTTGGTGCTTGTTATAGAGGGGATTCTCATTTTTAGAATATGATTTTTCAGTGTGACACGGTCTCCTTTTGGGGAGATGGGAATAGAAAGCAATTTCCTCCCTGATTGAATCATAATGTCTCACAAAAGTCAAGATTGTATACAATTTCATCTACTCATTGCGTGAACTCAATACGATATACGATATCATTGGATATTTCCGATAGCTGTTCAGGACAGAAACAGGGACAATTTTCAACCATTCAAAAAATTACGAAAAATATTTTGAATTCCTCGATTGATTGAAAATTGTTTTTGTCCTGAGCTTTTGTTATCGGAAACAACCATTGCAATATTCAGGCTGAGTGGGCACGTACATGTTATCAAAAATTAAAAATGTACATGATACACGTTTGATGTGAGTGTATCATTGAAACGTATAAATTATACATTTACTATATTTATTACACAATTCATCCACGGATATACTACGCAGTAATCTTGTACCTTATCTTGTAATTTATAGACCAAATTTCCCAGATATGTTCCTGTGACAAAGCACATCTTTTTGTTTTCTTTGTATACAATTCTCATTCAGAAACCACAAACTATTCATTATCATTCAAATTGAACTCTACATTTGAACAATTTAATGATTTATTCAAGAACTCCAAGAGGAAAAATCAATCCCCTGTCTTCGTCTCAGGAACATGCTTTTCAACTCTCTGGGATGTGAATCTAGATGAAGTAAAAAAGCATTCGGCAAGTACCGACATGAAGCTTAAGCATTTATTCGTGAAGACCCTCTAATTTGATTTTATATGTTAATATTTTCAGTTTTCCTTTTGGTATTCTTTACAAGCATGCTATTCCAAACATATTCACGACATTCATATATAAAATGTATTGTGAGGATTTTCAAGATTATTTTTTCCTGCGTCACCCAGATGATCACCCGACACACACACACAAATACTGAGAGAGAATCGGAGCTAAATTTGAGCACAGTTTCATGTTTGTAGTTATAGGAGCCATTAGCCATATCATTAACGAGATATCCTGGCAGAATTACGATAATTAACGAGGAATTTCTATGCCCAAATAATACAAAATAACAATAATTCACCCGGAAACATGTTTTCAAGAGTTGAAAACATCAAGTATCGAAAAATATGGAATTTCTCTCATTTGGAAAAAATGTAGTAATAAATATGGTTTGAGAAATTTTCATTTCTCATATACTGAAAGAATTTGATTTTAAAAATTACCGTCAATCATTTTTCAAATTATATGGAGTTGATGAAATTCAGTGAATTTTCAAACTATTGTCAAAAAAAGTTTTCATGAATTTTACCGAGTGCCCAAGTTTTCAAAGATTATTTCCCACGCAAGACACCTACGTTGCCTCTCCGTGGAATTCAGGGAGGAAGAAGGGATTGGTAGATACAGCGTGGTGCGATGGAGAAGCAGCGTAGAGGCGACGGAGAAATGTACACCTGAAAAAAGGACCTTTGCCACGTTATATCCACACTGAAAAAAAAATTATTCCAGTCAAATAAATATTTATTTGCCCTGTACCAAATAAATATTTATTAGAATTAACAAAATATTCTTTGGAACCAAAATAATTTATTGGAATCGAATAAACGATTAAAACCATCTATTTAATCCAAATAAATTATTTTGGTCCCAAAGAATATTTTGTTAATTCTAATAAATATTTCTTTGGTACAGGACAAATAAATATTTATTTGACTGCAATAAATTTTTTTTTCAGTGCACCGCTCCTTTCCTTCTCCCTCGGTTCTACGGAGACACGACGTAACTTCATCGGCAATTGTCCTGTGTGGGTCACTTGCTCCCTCCTTACTGGAATTTTTACACTCAGAAAAAATTATTCCCAATGTATTTCAGTCAAATGATGGTTTTTTTTACAATTAATAAGCCTTCTTTGTCAAAAACAAACCCTTATCTCAGTGTAATTGGGAGTATGCACGGAAAAAAGTGTAGTTATTATGACGATCTGAAGTGAAGTTAGAAGAGATATCTGTATCGTTATGGGAACCATACTTTGGTTTCCGTGTATAATAACATGAACGATGATAATTGAAATCTGTTGATGGGACTCATGAGTTTCGGTTTCAAAAACCAAACAATTCGATTGTAAAGTGTTTCATTCTATCAACTAAAATTTTCATTTCTCAGTACTAAGCTAAGAAGGTTCTTTGAAGTTCTGAGTATATTTTATGAGCATTCATAGAATCTTCGCATGGGACTGTTGCGGATAAGTATATTCTATGCATATTCTTACAATGTATTTTTCGAATTTATCCAGAACAGTCTCACCTGCACATTCTATGCATGATCTCAGAATTAACGCAGAATGTTTGAAATGTTCTTGTGTTACTTGGGAACGGTGAATAGTTACATGTTTATAGTATCACCAATCAAAACTTATAACTGAATGAATCCTATTGTTGTCACAACTACGCAGGTAAGAAATGCCAATACTGACAAGTGGTCCAAGCTTGGCAAAATATTGGGCTGCCAAGGATTGCGAACCAACATTGATTCAATATACAACCGTTGGTTCCCGAAGAGAACATGAAGCTTCAGCGAACGTTCAGATCAGATTTGTATAGATCGGACCGAAGGTTCATCAGAGGTAATTTCTAGATTCACAAACGTTTGACAAAGGTTCAACGGACGTTGAAATGTCCGCCTCGAAATACGTTCAGGAAACATAGATGGAACGTCCGCTGAAGGTTTATCGAAGGTTTTACGAAGCTCCACAAAAATATCTATACTCATATTAATTTTGATCAATTTATATGAAAAATAACTTAATTAATAAACATACATCATCATGAACAAATCTAAGTATAGATATTTTTCTGAAACTTCCTCAAACCTTCGATGAACCTTCAATTAACGTTCCATATATGTTTCCTGAAAGATTTTGGGACGGACATTTCAACGTTCGTAGTACCTTTGACAAATGTTTGTGGATCTAAAAGTTAGCTTTCATGAACCTTCGATCCGATCTATACAGATCTAATCTGAACGTTCGCTGAAGCTCCATGTTCTCTTCGGGTTATTTCAGAACGCACACCGGGTTTCATAGGGAATGCTAATATGACAAGTGTGAGCTTCACAAAATGTGGAGCTGCCGAGCATGGCAGACCAATATTCACCCAATATAAAACCATTCGTTTTTTGAGAACGAATACCATTTTTCATAAGGAATGCCAATGCAACAAGTGGATCAAGCTTGGAGAAACGTTAAGCTGCCAAGCATGGCGAACCAATATCGGCCCATTATATAGCCATTTGTTCTTTGAGGATCCATACACGGAGAAAAATGTATGGTTGCAATAACCAATTCGTTGATTAAATAAGGTCCAACCAATTGATTGGTTATCATGACCAATTATTAGGCTGTAACAACCAATTTTGTTGGTTGTTCCAACTGCATTTTTTGACGTGGTCATCATAACCAACAGAATTGATTGGGGCAACCAATTAATTGGCTAGGGGGTCGTCCATAAATTACGTAAGACGTTTAAGGGGGGGAGGGGGTTCATGGAATTCTTACCAGATCTTACAAGGGGGGAGGGGGAGGGGTTGCACCAAGATCTTACGTAAGATGGATGTAACTAAATATTAAGAAATTCAATTTCAACTGATTTCGAAAAACACATATTTCTTTCAACTTTTTCAAAGATTTTACAAAGATGATGTTCTGTAATCAAGTATCCTTGGATAGTCAATTTTAGTAAGTTAATAATCATCAATGTTATACCATAATTGAGTCATTTATAATTTCTGTACACTTCTGTATTATATTACCTTCCCTAGTAGAAATGCTCTAGTGATCGACAAGTTTTGTAACGCTCAACTGGCCAAAAACTAGACGCTTGCAAGTGCCTCGTAGGGTTCTGGTGAGGTACTTGCCAGTGTCTAGTATCCGGCTAGTTAAGTGTTACAAAACTCGTCAATAACTAGAGCATTTCTACTTGGGTTACCACATGGGGGAGGGGGAGGGGTTTAATGAAATCTTGCGATGTCTTACAAGGGGGAGGGAGGGGGTTGAAAAAATGCCAAAATTGTCTTACGTAATTTATGGACGGCCCCTAGACCATATTTAACCAACGAATTGGTTACTGCAACCATCCATTTTTCTCAGTGTAGCACGTTTCATAGGAAATGGTGAACCAATTTTGAGCCAATAGAGAACCATTAGTTATTTGAGAACCTATACCGCATCTTCATGCTCATAATTATCTCAGAATTGTACCAATATTTATTATCATTAGGATGAATAATGATCTTCCATGCCTCAAATAGAATGTCATGAAGAATGATGTATTTTTTTTTCTCTAAAAAGTATGAAGAACCGGGTTGAAGCTTGTCAAAAGTGAATATACACAACTTGGGCCAGGTCCGGTGTGGTCATATAAGCCAAGCTCCAAAAAACTCATAATACATGTATGATGATACCTTGGGCCAAGCTTAGTACTGTTTTTTGGCTCAATATTGAGTACCAAGCCTGGCACAGGTTATCAACCCAAGCTTCTACCAAACTTGGACTATTTTTGCTGATGGGTTCTCACCCTATATAAGTCAAAATTGGGCCAAGATCGAGCCAAGGGTGGGCCATTCGTCAATTTCTATCTGGGTATTGTATTTCATGGGCATGTAATTTTATTTGTACTTCTTCAAACAAGAAGAAGTTATTGCACCAAATGTCATAGAACAACTGAAAATTTTTGAGTCATCGCGCATATTCAGTTTCCTCAGTTTGCTAGGGAAGCCATGGAAAATAACATCATTTCAAACCTGGGGTTAGGCTCAAGTTCAGCTCCGATTTTCTCTCAGTGCAATAAGATCCGCGGACACTACGGACAGTAAACTGCCACAATAATTTCAAATGTGATATTTTCTTTGTGTGAATAAAATAAGAATCAACAATGATTATTTCTGGAAGAAATGATGAAATGAAATACAGTAATTCTTCCTATGATCGTTCATCCCTCGAAAAGAAACCACAATCAAAAATCAAATTTTAGGGTAAACACATTTCACATTTGTAACATGTTCACTTAATACGTTGACTGCGTTCATCGTACAGTATATAATCATGGAAATTCGTAAATTACTTGAAGCAAATAACGAATAAAAGTCGTTCATGTCTCAAAATAATCCTAAATACTCGAATAAGCGTAACAAGTCTTAATCGACAAAGGCAGCCAGTATCACAATTGTACATCACGACGCTCACAAAACTCACGTCTCGACCAACACATATGCCGTGTTTAAGAACAAAAATTGTTTTCAATAAATAATTTAAGAGCGACACGGTTGTACCCGAACACGCTGGTTCTACTTCATTCGAATAATCCTTGGGGAAATTGATATATTATAATTCATGAATACCACACATGATTTTTGGTTGTAATATTCACAGTGACATTGATTTTTATATTCCTGGCAACAAACGGTACGCTGGAAACTAATTCAATACACTTTTTCGGTAATCAAAGTGGAAAATATATACATTGTGTATGAGAAAGAGAAATGGTTTCATTTAATAGAAGTACATCATTTGAAATGAAATATTTCCAAAAAGTAACATTCTCATCAAAAATCTTGAAAATTTGTTTCTAATGGAACGTATAAATCTAAAAGGATGGAGAATGATAGTATACGTGATAAATAAGTCAAGTATATAAACCCATTTTTATATAGAAAATTTGGATACTTGCATATACATAGAGAAAACATTGTTTCGAATTTGATATTTGAATAAAACACTTTAAACAGATTGTTCTTTCTTTTGAGAATTATTCACGCATTTTGGAGATATCCGAATGAATATTTGTTCTGTTTTGTCCAAATAACAATTCATTAGATTCAAAGAAATCCTTTGATATTACCGAATATGAATTAAACAGGGAATAATGCAAAAGTACTTGACTACACAGGAACATAAAGGCAAATTGAAATTATCATATGAATATAATAATGATGAATTGTATATATTATATTCAATTTACATCAAAAGTATTACTATTTTATGTATTTTCAACCGAGTAAAATATGTTGCGAATTTTCAGTAGGACATCTTATGTTCTTTCTACACTGAGGAAAAAAAGTCATTACATCAAAGAAATACATTTTTTTGAATCTGTCCCTCATTGAACTGAATACATGTCCTTTCAAACAATGATGATTCAATAGAAATAATGAATTCTTTCGTTAAATGGAAGATATTATTTTATTGAGTTCAGTTTCCTCCAATCCAAGAAACATTTTATCGACACAAAGATTAATTCTTTGGATTAGTCAGACCGCGAAGTGCAAGGCATGATTCTAATTTCATTCAAAAACGATTGAAAATTCAATAACTTATTTCTTCAATTTTATTACGTCACGTTTTGTAGGAAAAGCTCGAATTTTCAATTCAAGGTGTACAAATTTGTTAATAACAACGTTTTCGAATCAATACTATACTGCTTGGAATGAAAGTAATATTTGGTAAGCATGATTTTGTATTTCTTCAGATCCACAGAATGATTTTTATATTCAAATGATTTCATTCATCGATATGAAAGTATGTGCAATTGATTCTAAAGAAAATTCAGTAAGATAAAGAAATGGATTTTCAAAATCACGTTACGTTTTAGTTACTTAGACGACTTTCGGTTGGTTCTCGCAAGGTGTAGTCACTTTCTCACAAGTTCTCTTTCGACAGTATGGTTTGTATATAAAGAATTAATCACTGTCTTCTTAAAAAGTATTACTTCATCCAAATAAATATTTCTTTCAGATTATGGCATTGAATTACAGATCCCGCATGGAGTGATAGGCACTATTCGCCTAACAGACGGCATGACTGAACGATCAATGAAGTCTCATTTGATCCAAAGTGCTCAGAATTCCCGGTTATCAACAGATTAAAGGAACACCAGAGTGGACTATGAAAGCTTTACAAGTGTGATAAATTTTTTTTACAGAAAAAATCTGATATTGTGCTCAATGACTTCTGAAACATCATTTATTGAATCAGGATGGAATTCACGGAGTCAAAAAAGAACATCTTGAAGTTGATGATTTATTTCGATGGATTGAAAATTTTCCTAATTGATTCAAAAACTTGCTTTTTTGAATGTTGGTGTGGTTTCATTCCTCCGAAGAAATAATTAATTGAATCAGAGTAGGTTTATTTTCACTGAAGAAAGGGTATTTGATTCAAAGAAATGTTTCTTCAGGCTCAAGAATTTCAGATTTGAATACATTGTTTGCATGAATACTCAGATTGATAAGTCCCATGAAATGATTTCATTGTCACTATTGGATGAATTCATTTCCTTGGCCGGAAGAAATATTCATTACGGTCATGACTTTTTTTTCTCAGTGTAATAGTTCGATTCATTCATGAATTTTCTGGCATCTACACTGAGAGAAAGTATTAGTTGCCATTATCTGAAAAAATTAGTAAAATAATGTCTCAACTATTTTTTTTGTCAGTATCACTTACTAATTTTTATGTCACGATGTAACCGAAGGTTGGGATCGAAATTACTTGATTTTTAGTAAACACGACTATTTTTCACAACTACTTATTGATAATAAGCTACATTATAATAGGATAATTTATAAATTCTGGTTAAAATGACTTGTAAATGTGTATAAAATAATAACCTAGATAACAATCTATACGAAAATCATATGACAAAGGTTAAAAAAATGACCCTAGGGTTCATTTTCGTCTTGTTCTTGAACATTTTATCCACTTTTATCGCAATCTCGACCAGGGAAACTATATCGTTTGATTCCAATTTATAACCTATATCAATACTTGTTACTACGTTTCTACATATAAGAGTGAATGCCTTGTGAAGATACCACTCCCATTGTAGAGAAAAATACGCATTCAAAATCAATTCAGTCTTTAGACCCCCGACAATCTAAATTGCACAATTTAAAGTAGCAATTTTGACAACTTTGACTCACGCGTCCTATACGTTTGAAAGGAAGGAAAGTGTCCAAAGACAATTGAATAAGAAAACAAGCTTGATTATATTGACTATAATTCCTTAGTTGAATCATTCAAATTTTTAGTAGCTGTCATTGAAAATTTTTAGTTACAGTCACTATAAGAATTTCTCTCAGTGTAATTCTTCTGAATCGTAGTCACAGGTAATGAAAGAAGCTGAAGACTCACAATGAAATTTCACTTTTTAGACAACTAGAAGGGAACTGGACCTTTTATTCGGCTGTGATTCTTTTTCCTTCAAATTAATTGTTTGAGGGGATAGAAATTCTGACACAGGATCTTTTTCTTTAAATAGAAAAAGTATCTAGTTTTTAGAGATTCCTACAGAAAAATCGATTTTGTCAAGAATCCCTTCCGTGATGCTTGTAAAATTTTGTACGCTTCATTGGAAAATGATTGGACTATTGAACAAAATGAATGAACCGCCACCCTCACGTCATTCAAAAGAGAATAATTGCAATCAAAATTAAAAAATTCGCAACATATTTTCCTTCTTATGCATATTTTTGAGCTCGATAAAAACGATATGAAACTTTATATCGAAATATCACCATAAATGAAATTTACATTCTTCTTTTTTCTGTACCTTCAATTATTTATTCCTCGACATTTTATGATTACTTCATAGCACAATTTTACACTCTAATGTCTATCTAAAAGAATCTCTCGACAAAAATATCGACTTATTACATGATATATCTCTCTTGAAAATCTTCTAATATTATTTTCACCTAAGGATATTCGAAAAAAAAGTGATCATGCGATGAGAAAAGAGGGAGTGATGAGTATCGATTTTTCTTTAAACGAAGGAATTTTAAGCGTGTGCGAGTACCCGCTTTCGTGCACGAATATTTTTAACTTGAATATGAAAAATAAAAATGAGCGTCTGACCTCTTCGCTGGTGGATTTATCTTGCCGTTGACCTGGGGACGAGGTTAATAGGTCCGGAAGGACAGAACTAGGTCGAGAACCTGGCGATGAATCTGACCTTTGAAAATCCCCAGCTCCTCCGCTCCTTGACCGATCCTCGCCTTCGCGGTTCTGTAAAATTTGCAATTTTGTATATAAATTTTTCGTCGCGAGAACGTGCTCGAAGAGGATGAGAATACAGAAAATTACATTCCCTCACACAACGTGAATCGCAGTGAACATTCTTTCGCTACGGCTTTCATGTTGTGTGATATTGATTTGTCAATTGGTGAACACACATTGCTATTGTTATAATCAACACATCGATAAGAATTGATAAAAAGAGGATTGATAAAGGGAGCAGATAGACGTGATTCGCCGATTTTCAAAATATCAGAAGAAAATGTAATTCATGAAAAATGGGACAATGTAGCAATGATGTGTGAGGAAAAAAAATTAAAAAGCTTGAAAAGAATATAAGTGCGGTGAAAAGAAAGGCTTGGCGATGTATTGTTGCGATGAAGCTTCGCGTGTGAAACAAAAAAAAAACAAACGAAAACGAAAAGGATAAAATCTTGCAAGTAAAAAAAGGGAAGGAATTTTCTTTTGTTTCTATAGCAACGAGCTTAGCTATGTCTAAATTAACAGAATCGAGAATTAGTTTCATATTTCCTCAACATATAACAATAGAAAATAAGTTTGGATTGGTTCTTAGATTAAAAGTTTACACATGTATGATGCGAATTAAACACGAAACATACTCATGCATTTTCACATTTTCATATTTTTCCGGGATTTTTGTAAAGATCAAAGTGTCTTGTTTTTATTAAATTGTGTCCATTCAAAGACTTGTACATGATTTTGTCGATACTTTTTTTCTTAACATATAGTTTGATTTTTCAATAAAATAAATAAAGATTCTTCAAATGTATTATATCGACACAGATGAACAATATGCAGTTCTTTTTAATACTCAGAGTATATCTTCAAAGTATCACTTATTATTACAAATATGAAATATTATAAAAATACTTGGAGATATGGAAACATTTTATATTGTCGATTTACAGTATAATATAAATATATACTTTACATTTGGTCCGAAATTCAAGATTAATGCCCGCTAATTGTTAAATGAAAATGGATGTCAAAACGATTGAAGAGATATCCAATATTTGAATCCAGCGAGCATTAATCTTAACAATGAGTTCATTAACAATACACAATTACTGATCATGCCAACACAGTACACATATACATACATAGAAAATTAAAAAAGAACACAATAAAAGCATGCTTAGCATGCCATGACATACATAATAAAATGAAAGGAAACGAAGGCGGTAATCACATATCTTTTCTTTACACATTGAAGAGAACTTGAGATTTCACAGAAACAACAAGAAATTCTTTGTCTATGTTACAAGCGTCATGCAACTTCTGTGTGTGCAAGAATATGAGAAAAAAATCACAGCACTTGTAAATGAACAAAAAACGATTTTCGAACAATGTCTTTTTCTTTTTCCGTGGAAAAAGTGTCCCCATAAAAATCAATAAAATTCGACCGATCGATCGATTTATCTTTCTTTATATTCGACATTTAACTTTCATTCGATCTTTTCTCTTCGACAAGCTTTCCTCCCTCGAAACTGTAACGAATGACACAATAACAACATGCATTAGACATTATCTCAAATAACAAAGTGTGCAGACGTATGACATGAATTTGTTGTGAAAATTTGAATTCGGTTAGCACAATGAGAGAAAAAAAAATCAATAAACAGCACGTAAAATGATTATTATTCCAGAGGGAAAGATCAAAGCTTGAAGAAGAGATTGAAGCTTAAGAGGATCGTTAGCGTGAAAAGTCAATGACTCGTCTGTGTGCTAATTCATCTCAACGTCATCAACTGGAATATGAACCATATATTTCGTTTTCATTTCTCTGTGAAATTCAAATGTGAGTTAAAAAAAGTCGTGACGTCGAGACAACGGAAGGGTCACTTCTCTTCTAAAATTGCATTTTTCGGTAAAACTTCGATAAGCCACTGTATTTTCTCGCTTTTTTTTTAGGGGGTTTTGCATTTGAATTTCCTCCGGTGTCTGGTTGCGACGATGGTAGAATGCACTGCACACACATACGGCGTTTATAACGAAGAGATGAAGATGGACAATCCCCAAAGAAATTCCATGCTGTTAATTCCTTCCCTGGTCTGTCTTTCTGGTCGAAGCCCAGATTCTTTCTCGTTTCGACGACGAAGCGCCTGGATTTTTGTTTTATTCAGAGGAGGAAGAAGAAGAAGAAGAAGAAGAAGAAGAAGAAGTAGAAGAAGAAGAAGCGTCGTCGTCGTCGTCGTAGAAGCGACGCTCGATATGTTCTGCGTCTATACGTATAGATTGTATTTATCGAAAATTTTGGTTATGGATGAAAAGAAAAGGATAAGTCAAATTCTATAAATCGAGAATTCTTTTTTCTTTCAAAGGACTGCGGGAAGATGTCACCTAATTTTTCAATTCATAACAACACAATTGAATTCAATTTTCATTGCAGTTGCCAGAAAGAGGTCGGTGGTACGGTTCTGATTTTATTAGGAAAAAAAAGGAAGTTGGGGGAAAATTAGCCCTACAGAGGATTCGAAGTTGCGATATTGCAACCATCGCTGTCTTCCGTGGTTAAAGAAACCCATTCATGCCCATTGAACGTGCAGAATTCTGATTCAAATTTGATGGGTATTGATCGATTGAATTCGAATCAGACTTCTGCATGTTCAATGCGAATGAATGGGTTTCTTCAACCAGGACTGGCTGATCCAAACTCTGTAATTGAAAAGTAGGAAGATTTGACTAACACAGATGGTTGCGAAATTGCAACTTTGAACGCTGTAGGGTTAATTCAGAATATTCAGGTACACACAAAATCGATAATATATCTTTTCCTCGCAGAATGTGTTGAGTTTCAAACTTACAAACCTCAGAGAATATTTATTTAGTTTAAAATTCAAGAAAATTAAATGAACTTATCGGATCTGAATTCTAATTGTAAGAATAATATATAATTGTTGACTGGAAATTTACGAGTTTTACAACATTATGCAGAACTTTGAAAACTTTTCTCAAGAGTTTTCTGCTGTACAAATTGAAATATAAATATAATCATGTCAAACTGGATTCATGGATTCCTAACGAGAATAACGAAGTGATATAAATGACATTAACCTCAGTTTTTCAAATAATCTTTCTTCCAACGGATACATTCAATTGTAGACATCAAATAAAACGGTGATTTTTTTCAATCACCCTCTATATACGAGTACCATTGAAATTATAATTCATTGTACATTGATCTATGTTTTTTATTGATACATTCGACGATATTCAATTTCATACTTAATTTAACTGTTTCCAACAGTACTCGACGTTTCACATAGAAGAATATATATGCGTTTTCAACCATATTCAACCGTTTTACAATCTAGCTTTCTATTCGTCGCGTTAAAAAAGCATATCCTTCTTCTCTTGCTCCCAAAGCGAATAAACGATGAATCCATCAAAACACAGAAAAGTCCCAAAACCCGAAAAATAATGTATATTCCAATGTGAAAACAATGGCAAATTTGAGAACTGGCAGAAGCCTCTAAAAGTGAGAGAAGCTAATAATATAAATTTACCGAAGAAATGAAATGCTTCAACTCTTGCAGAAAGCTAAGGAAGAAAATGTTGTTTATAAAAGAATAATATTATCCTTTAAATGATTGTTCTAGCACTACTCTATATAAACTGATGATGAATAAGTATGAAAATTTGCTTGCTTGCTGGCTTGCTTGCTTGCTTCGTCAACAAAAGGTACAACATTAATCAGTATTAGTGACATGTTTTTATTTCCTCATTAATAATAACAAACAGATGGATTAATGGTAGCAATGATAATGAAAAAAGTGATAGATGATAGATAATTCAATCAGAAATATATTAGTGTAGTATGCAATAGTCGTTTCAAGTTATTCAGAGTTATCTAAGTTTATTTATCTCAATTTTTAGTATATGAATGAAAAGAATCTAGATATAAAGAGCAACATTAGAAGATAGAAGATGGTAATAGTGATACTGATAATTGTTATAATTGGTAGCACTAATTTATTAAAAGTATCAATCATTGCTGCTACTGGTATGAAATATTTTCTTTTCTTAATCCAATGTAGGAAGAAAGAGATGGATATACTGAAATGCCTAAGAACTGAGCGTAGCGACTATATCATAATCTTCTATATGAGTTTCATACGCTTTTATAGGATTTTGAATAATGTAATTGATGATGTATTCGATCAAAAGATGTCTATCAGCTGATCATACGATATGTGAACAAAATTACTTTGAAAATATCACAAAACAAAGTATTCAATCGAGGAATTGATCACTCCCTCGTACGAAACATGCTCGAGCAGTTCGTTGAATTATTCTGAATGTTTTTCAATAGACAAGTAATTTTTTCAATGATAGACACCTCCATTCAAACTGGAATTTCTTGAATATCGAGGTCACAGGCATAGATCGAGTAATAGAGCGATGGGCAACAGGGGTGGATTGAAGTTTCGGTTTCAGGGCATAGGGTGGATGGATTGGGAGATCGATAATCAGACAAGCACACAGGCAGGGCTCGCAGAAGAGGACTGACCTGGGTAACAACAGGACTGTATTCGCTAGCTGTCGTACTGGCCGTTGATTTAATGGTCGCATCGTCGATCGGTTCGACCGATGATGCAGTCTCCGAGGTTCTACAACTCCGCCTTCTTGCCGCCTCGATTGCATTATTACGGTCAAAATCGCATCTATCGTCGAGGTAACGGCACCCTCGTCTCGAAACAAAAACAAGCTCACTTTCAGTCTTTTCACGTCGTGGCCTTTGAGGACCACCGTCCCGACCGAACGCAAAATCCGTCAACACTGGTTCACCAGAACTATACGCATTGCTCTTCTTTCCCATGATACCGGCTACACTTATCTCACTCCCACGACGATTCCCACTAGCGAATATACTTGACCTCGAGGTAGAAATGTAAATTTTTAATCAAAACATCGTGATTTCGATCATTCTGATCGATTATGAAATAATTATAAAATTTCAGATAGAATATAATCGATTTTGATGATGAATCAATTCGGATTACAGTCACGTTTCTGGTCGTCGTAACGCCGAAACGTGACTCCAAACCGAGAATTAAGATCATCCTCAAATAAAATTAAAAACGAGAGACGTGGAATATGTTTCACATTTCTACCTCGAACAATCGAATTTTTGTAGATACGCCGAATGCCTCGCCGAAGGAAAAAAATCTGAATTCTCTCGACGAAACGCTCGTGCAAACACACTGGTCGCGTTTGCAAGTTTAGAATCAGATTCCTGTCGTCTATGAACGGGTTTCAACTGTTGTTGTTGCTGCTGCTGTTGTTGTTGCTGCTGTTGTTGTTGTTGTTTCTGATGATTATGATGAAGGTTTTGTTGCTCCGAATGTTTCCTCCTTGCTATCATCTCTTGTCGTTTCAAGGTCCTCTCATTAGACGACGAAGAGCAATCCTCGGTGGCAGATTTGTGTTTCGTGGACGCGTTATTGGCAGTGGCGACGGCTGATGTTGGAACGACGACACCGCTCGGCGTGTCTTGCTGCTGTTGATGATCCTGTTTCATTTTATCCAACCTTTCGTTAAAACCCTGAAAGAAGCGGGTAAAATCCCACTCTTTCAGGAGTAATTGCTCATCTATTTCCGAGCGCCGGTTGACACTCGCTGCTGCACGTTCATTTGACATCTGACTAAGTTTCTATTGGGGATGCACGACGACGAGGAGATAATGGTACGGTGATATAGAGAAAAAAAAACAAGACAAAAAAAAATATGCGTGCGGTATATAGTTTTACTGTATGGTTGATGATCTGAGGTGGTGACATTGTTTCTCAAAATTCAGCAATCAGCTTGATGATTGAATGGAAGGGATCGAATCTCGACTACAACGTTTGAAAAGTAATCTTTTCATGCAATACGTATGAATTGTATGAAATCATTAGACGTAGTTTAAAAGGATTTTCAACGTTGTAGCGTGATCGGTGACTGAAAATGATTGCTTTCATATCCTTTGTGCGTAACTGTACAAAAAGTTTATATAGATAGATAATACTACACGAATAATGAGCGAAGGGTGTAAAAGGGATACAGGCGGTGCACCACAGTGCTGATCTTCGATATATCACATGAATCATTCACAATGACATACGTATGTATGCGATTTAGGTATAAATCGAACACACAGTGATCGAATGAGGAAGAGCAATTACAATATCTTTTCAAGACTGATTATTCATAAACGTATAAATGAAAGGTGGGAACAACTGTACAACGTAATTCCTTCTTCCAATCATTCAAAATTAAGCACAAAAATTGCTGAATAAACTAAAGAACATTCCAACGTTTGGATTTTTGATTGGAAAAACAACAATTACATTGCAAGATTTTCTACTGATAATTTGTTTAAATCATATAATTGTAGCTGACATAATACGAAAAAAAAAAACAATGGATATTGATATTAGTACGTAATTGAATATTGAGTAGGTACATCGAATAAGTGGATGAAACAGCTACGATAAGATAATAAAATTAGCTTGCAAACAAGGTATTAAAAATCTTGAAGTGATACTTACTCGTTTCATGACTAGCGTACGATCACCTGATTCTTCCTCGTCGGGTGTCGGTGGAAGAGGTCGATTTGGGGCTCCGCCTGCGTTGAAATGGACATTAAAATCTCTCAAGCGTACAAAATTTTCCAAATGCATTTCAATTCTATTCTAAAATCGCAAACCTGTAACCAGGAGTAATGTTTCATGAATTTCTTGAATCGTTTTACAGAAAGAAATACCTTGTTTAGACAGTGTAATGCAACAAACGATTGAACTGGACAAAACCAGCATTAAAAGTCTACTAAAAGTTTTCTAATTTATATAAAATTAACACATCATTGTATTGTAATTGTATCAATGAAATTACATCTATGTATTCCACAAGGGCGCGTTGTTTTAAATCGACTTCTATCCGACATTGTACATAAATAGGAAGCAAATCTAGTTTCTCATGACGTTGAATCTACGATATTCTGATTACGAACTTGCAAAAGATCTTGGCTACAGGTTTCTTCTATTTCTTACAGTAATGAAACATTGAATCCCGTAAGAAAAATTGTCATTCATTGATTCACTTTGCTCTTGCATTCAGCGATTACTTTCGTTTGCAGAAGCGAAAGGCATCGATTATACAGTAAAAACCGAAAAGGGGAAAAGAATTTTACTTACGAGATACAAAACAACAATTATCGATACTTAACTTTCATATACTTTGGAAGTACATTCAACAGATTTAAGAATATATAAAATATGAGAATAAAATATAAATGGTTCGTCGATGTCCTACCTTTTGGCTTACCTTCGTGGTGCGAATTTTGAACATTGTGCGAGGACGACGATGACGAGTCTGACGATGGTCTGAAAGGAGAAAATTCAGGTCTGGAGCGGCAGAAATATAGATGCGAGGCGACGATATGAAGAATAAACGTGGCAATTTTGGATTTTGAGGCAATTTTGAGGCAGTTTTGAAGCACGTGGTCGTAAAACGGTGATAAGTCATGATGATGAAGATATGATGATGAGGATCATTATGTAGCGATGAGGACCGACCATGTGATGTGAAATGTTGAAGCGAAGACAAGCGCGATGTAAGATAAAATGATATTATATTAGTAATATGATGGATATTAATATGATAATTATTTCTATTGCAACGTTAACGTATTCTCAACGTGGGCTTGATGGGATTTTATGGGATGTTCATGACTAAGCTAAATAACAACATTGTGATGGAATTAAACAGAAAAAAACATCGTTTGATTGAGATATGAGACCCGGTACCCGATCACTTTTCGTTGTAAAACTACAGAGAGAAAAGTTACATTATAAATTACTATTTTGCTAGCACGTATGGAACAGACTTGCCTGTATGATATGATTCAGTTATACACTTTCTAAATTTACTATATTTGATAGAACAATCAAAAGGTAAAAGAAAGGTATTTTATACCCCAGTAACCGATGATGATAAAATGATTCACCCTAGTACTCGATCAGCACAGTCCTCGACCACATAACATTCTATGTGCGCAAAGTTTGAGCTTCAATTTGCCAGTGTTTTGCAAGCAAGCGAATAGCAATCACACTCATGTATGAGCGTGATGGCTTGCAGTTCTATTAACAAAAAGCAACGTACATAGATTACACGTCCCGATTAGAAGTGTCTGACAGAATCGGATAACATTTTGACCCAGATCTGACAGGTTTTCTCTGACATTGTTTACTTTGCACATCAGTTGAAAGACTCATGGAACTGACAGACAAAGCCAAACAGAACGTGTTATATCCGGATCAAAGTCCTGTCTGGTCTTGTCGACGATCCTCAAGCTAGGGATAAAAACCGACCAAACCCTGACAGAAAATTATCTGTCCGGTTTTGTCAGACATTTGGAATAGGGGTGAATCGCTTACGTTTGCGCGCAATATGTTATTAGGACAGTAGCCGATCGTAGAAAAAGGATTCAACGCAGTACACTCATGAAAATGATTTTGTCATCATAAAACGTCAGCCGTCTCAGACACCCATACAACAAAAGTTGCTGTGGAGTCGTTGCTCTTACATTGTTTATCAAGTTTACGCAAAGTTGCTGGGAATTGAGAGTTTCATGAAACCGAGCAACTTCCTAGCAACGCGTTAACGACTCAAGCTAAAAACCTAGATTCATAGCATATTCTTGCACATTAGGCGACGCAACGTCCCTGCAAATTGCTTCAAACTATTGTTGTACTCTCTAAATTTGGAAGATTGAAAAATCAAGCATTTCACTCCGCTAAGTCTCAGAAGTGACCCAGTCCGCTTCGAGTGGGATTCTCACTCGTTTCACTCTGAAATTGGAGTGGCTGAGAGTTTCTAACCTCGAACCTTAGGCTTCCACTCTAAAAGAGTGGGAATTTCACTCGAAATTTCGACAAGCTCACTTCTGGCTGCTTAAAGAGTGAAATCTCACTCTAAAAATTGTAGATAGGACGTTTTCAACAATTCACTGCATATTTGCTCAGCATTTTGCTGTTAGGGCATAGTATGTTTCACTGGTGAAACGAACCCGTTTTACCATTAAAATCAGCCGTCTCGATCAGTGATGCCACACGCCAAGTTTGGTCCCCTCCATCAAGCCCCATCTATATAGAAATCTCACACACACAATAAAGCTCCCGACAAAAGAAATTTGATTGTGTGGTGGGTATGGAAGGGGTAAAAGTTGGCGATTTTTGAATTTTCTGGCATCACTGGTCTCGATATAATAACCGTGTAGTTTTATGAACAGACGAAAATCGTCTAACCTTGAGATGAATCCCGTCTTCTCACAAGACGGTGTCCCTCTCATGACAAAAGAATGTCTCGAATCTACTCCCAAGTGAGTAATATTGAGTACTTTTTCCCGTCTTATCAGTATAAGAAAGTCCGTCTTGTGATTAGACGAATTCCGTTTTACTAACAGCAGAAGTCGTCCGTTAGTGACATGGAATTGTTTGAGATAGTTCCCGTCTTATTATCCCTTTGCTGCAGGAATTTTTCTGCACCACCCGGGTCGAAAAATTTGAACGGTTTTTGTTCTCTTATTCTATTATTTTCAGGCTGATTTTGTCCTGATTGTTGAATAATGCGGATGTAAACAGTACTTTTCCATGATTCTAATCTGAATTTCTCCTCAATCCCTTTCATCCATGAAAAAGTACTGTTCTTGTCCGCATTATTCAACAGTCAAGACAAAGTCAGTCCAAAAATGAAATATGAGGACAAAAACCGTCCAAATCTTTCGACTCGGGCATTCACTTTTTATATGGGAGAACCACTGGTTGAAGAAACCCATTGATGTTCGACAAATCTCATTGGAATTGGACGAAGCTCTGATTGATCAATCAGATCTTGGTTGAATTTGCATGAAATTTGGCGAGGATCGTGCTGTTCCACCGGCTAAGGTTATAAGGCGGAGATCCATCCGAAAGTATTTTGAAACGGGATCGTCTTGCGATTATGCAGCTTTGTCTTATCATTAGACGGTTATTTTTTTGAGTGTACTCGTTCAGCATATCCCTCTTTAATTCATTAATGATCAATAGCGCTTGATAAGTTGAAGTATGACCAAGAAATGCATAATTCTATGTAAAAATTTCATCACGACATTCTATTTAAGTCCTATGTTATATCTTAGTATGCAATATGATGAGTTTTTAATAAATGAAGGATTGATTGAATTCTGAATGATATTGATAGTTTTGGAATACTGAGAAATGGGGGATGTACACTAAACCCGACGTAACTCCAACATTGATCAAGTACTGATACGATACGCGTCAGAGTGGAATCAATCCTGAATCAAATATTTTTAGATATGAAACAACACGATAAGATCATTTACCTGTTATAATCCCCTGAATGTATTATTGAATAAATTTGACATGCCATACACATGTTGCCCCAATAAACAAAAACATATCTTAAAGATATCTTTAAGATATTTGGATGGATCTTGAGATATCTCAAGATTTTTTCGTCAAGTTAAGTTTGAGATGCATGAAAGATGTCTTATGTAACATAATCAGATAACGTCAAGATATCGTGAGATATCTTTTGAGAATCTAGTGCAAGATAGAATTAAGATCATCGTACAGACTCTCATTTTAGACATCTTTAGGATATCTTTGAGGTATCCTAGTGGATCTGGATGAATCAACAAGCGGTCAAAAATTTTGGTTACCTTTTGGTGAAAAATCTTGGTTTTGGTAACTTGTTGGTCGTTTGCGACATTCTTTTGACCAAAATTCATCCAATATCGGATTCCAAAAACGGGTCACATTTTTTGGTTACCTTTAGGTGGCAGATTTGTTCTGAGCAACCATTAGTTTTCGGTCACAAATAGGTGACAAATCTGACCAAATTTTTACCAAACCAAAAAATAACCGAAAGTATAAACCATAAAACTTGTTCACTTCGGAATCCTCAGGGTATCTTTAATGTGACTTCTCAAAACTTCTCAAAGTTATCTTTAAGATACTTTTAAGATCCCTCCACGATATATTCAAGATGCCGTGAACAATAACAATGCAACAATAATTTTCAATTAACATAAAAAAAATGATTCTTCCCGGAATTTCACTGTACTTCCTATCGATTATTATTCGAGGTATGCTTATCCTGTCTGAGAAATTTTCATCCCTTGAAAGGTATTCGAACCTACCTACTTAACCTCTCACCCACTTAAAGAACCGGTCTTAACAGCTTAAGCTAACGCGCCATATGATAATATAATGGTTTATTATCACTTGAGGCCATAACGTTATACACTGGTCAAATTTCCGTTTGTGTAAAACTCCTCAAAATATATTTTATAAAAAGGCCTGGAATTTTCAAGGAATTAATCCAATATTCCATCTAATGTCATAGAGAATCTGAATTTCAGAAAGAGATCTTTGAGATGTATCCCAAAGATATCTCAATTAAGATGTTCTGAAGACATCTCGTATCCATCTCAAATTCAGTATCCTAATTTCAGTTCTCAAAGTTGTCTCAAAGATATCTTCACGCTACATCTTGAAGATATCTTTGTGAAGATATATATGTAACTATCGCATCTGTGAAGTATCATGCGGAAGATATCTTCGTTTCATAACTCTAAGATTTCTAAAAGATCATTGAGATGTGACTTAAAGATATCTCAATTCGGACGTTCTCAAAACATCCCCACGGAAAAAAGAAAACAACAAAGGTTCCTGTGAATCACGAAAATACGTTAAAACTCAAATTCATTCCATGCAGCACTGCGTTTCCCAGTTCCCATTACTGTCCAGTCAACATTGACATTTCATTACAATCCTCATCACTGTGATCGCGCCAATCCTCATTGTCCAAGCGTGTTTTCCTTTGTTCTTCAACCGATCGCTGTCATTCACATTAACTAGTAGTGTTTTCTTTCTTCCGTGTTACATCCATCTCAATTTTATTTCTGAAAGTTATCTAGAAGATATCTTTGCGAAGATATGGAACCGTTGCATCTTTTCAGTATCTTGCGGAAGATACCTTAATTTCATACTTTCAAGATATCTAAAAGAGACCTTTTGGATGTCTCCCGAAGATATCTCACTCGCGATGTTATCAAGACATCTTGTATTCATTTAGAATTCGGCATCTCAATTTGATTCCTAAAAATGATCTTGAGGATATCTTCATGATACATTTGGAATATATCGTTGTGAAGATATGGAACCGCTGCATATTTCAGGTAACTTGGAGAAGATATCTTCATTTCATAACTTCAGGATTCCTAAAAGAGATCTTCGAGATGTATCCTGAAACTATTTCAATAAAAATGTTCTCCAGACTCCAGTTCTCAAATTCATTTCTTGAAGTTATCTTTAAGATATCTTTACGACATATTTTGAAGATATCTTCAGGACATTTATGTCTATTGGGTGCATCTTCCCTGACTGATAGACTGATACACTCTGAAATACGGAACGCATGTGTCGCCTCGAACGAATTGTCAAATTAAACAGTGATGCATGGAAGCCGTTGGAGATATAAGTATTAATTTTTCTTCGCTAAGTCTTCAGATATTTCCCTGCGCGATGAATTTATACCAACCAAGGCCTATTTTTCAGTGATAATAAATAATTTTTTGACTAATGACATTGCACACAATAATTTCAGAAATGAAATATATATAATATTGAAATTGATTGGATTATAGACCCTGATCAGGTACCAGGTCTCTTACCTCAAATTTCGTGTTAAAATGACCATTCATCATTTAAAAATCATGAGAAAGAATCGAACTCGAGGGATCGAGGTTCAAATGATGTTTAAATTCCATCTAAAAAATGTATATAATACCGAAGAATTTCACTTACAAAGGCTTTGGTGGATCGCTAGCGAGTAGAGTCCCATCATTCCTAACGTTATTCCCACCAGTATCTTCGAGATCGTCATCACTATCACTCTCCACGGATAATGTCTAGAATGAAAAACAAACACGCATATGGAATGAAATTGTACGTATCGTCAAACCAACTCGAATAACACTCTGTCCGATCTTGTTTTCATCTTTTTTTGTATTTGCCTACGTGTATTGTCCTAAGAGGGAATACTGTACAACAAGGTTCCTTTTAACAGACCAAGGAAGACATAAAGAAAGAAAGAAAGAAAGAAAGAACCAAAGAAGTATAGGGGAAGGAGGAATAAAAGAAGATTGTGCTGAAACACCATCCGTAGCCACATCGCGATTGAGTGTCTCAAGAGTTGTGTGTCGCTTACTTGATCAAGAATACTGGAAGATTGCGGCATCTGTTTGTTGTTCTGTTCGTTACCACCTGGAGGCTGGATCGAATTCGAGGTTGAGGAAGTTCCTTGGTGACCTTTATGTTGTCTGTTGGGCCTTGGCGGGGCCTCGGGGCCCTGTGACACACCAAGCTCGTTGAGTTGAGCAGCCAGCATGTCCAAGTCCTAACACCCACGCGTATTACACGCACAACCCCGTTAGTCACTGTTCCGAGATACCTTTCCGAGATAGGGTTTTCTTTTTTTTTTTTTGCTAAAAGCCATTTTTAATATCCGCCAACCGGGATAATTCGGGGAATGTTTATATGTAAATGTAGCCAAAATTAGTTGGGAAGAGGCGGAGAAGAGGCGAAAGAAACAAAATAGTGGTTGCAGCCCAGAAAGTGGAAAAATAGAGAATGCTTGAAGCAATTGCAAAGATTATCGCCATTCATTCAATGTCGAGAAAACGACTTGTTGCAAATAATTTGGCTTTTCTTAGATTCCTTCTTCGTCGTCGAATAATTCGGATATCGAGTTAGTAAAATGCAATATCAGTTATTCAAAACATGTGATTTTTTGTTATTGTTTTAGCTATTATTTCTGTAAAACCATATGGAAGACTCGAATACGTCGTTTCTCGAAACACCAACCAAACGTGTTGTGTATGTAGTTTTTCTAAAGAATTCGAAGTATTCTACTACGCGCGCAGAATAGATTTGATTTGTAATCGAAAGATAAGACGGAAAGAAGTGAGTTACAAAAGCAAATCAGACCAATATGCTCAAGCGATAGATATGTTTTGGTTATATCAAAGTAACGAATAATTGAATTGTTATTATCAAATATGTAAATACACACGTATATTAAATAATTTGTAAGATTATATTGTTATCTAAAATGAAATGTTGTTTTTCCAAGTGGTACAAAATAATTGATTTTTCTGACGAAACTTTGTGTACTTTGTTGATTTTAATCATTCAAACAGAGTTTATTGTGCCCTTTTCACGCTGCTCGGAAACTCACATTGTCTGAAGTATTAAGAAATGTTTTACAAATTCACAAGTGCACGCAGCGACAGCATTTAAACAAATTGAATCACCATATTTTGAACCACTTTTACGGATAATCATTGATCGAATGTATGTTGTATATATTGTGAATCGTTCTCACGTACAAAATGTTTCGTATTTGTTACGAAAATTAAAACAACCCCATTCAACAAAAGTTGCTGTGCAATCATTGCTCCCACGTTGTTCATCAAATTTTCGTCAAGTTGCTAGGAATTCGCTACGCATGTGATTGAAAGTTTCACAAAACCAAGCAAATTCCCAGCAACACGATAACAACTCAAGCTAAACTTCTAGATTCACAGCATATTGTTGCGCATTTGGCGACGCAAAGTTCCTGCAAATTGCTTCAAACTGTTGTTGTACGTTTTCAACAATTTGCTGCATATTTGCTCAGTATTTTGCTGTTAGGGACGGTTCTTTTAAATTTCGATAATAACCGTGAAACATTTGATACGTTCGTGATGAGATGTATATTGAAATGAGAAGTGAGCAATGTCTCATTGATGTAACGAAAAGAATAAAAGAAAGTGTGCGGTGGTGTCGTCTTACCTCTGGCCTCCTCGGCGGCAGCTACGGTACATGTGAACATAGAAAAAAACAAAAACCAAATACATTCCAAGTTCGAGTGAGTGCAAGGCGGTTTTGCGTACATCGCTTGAACGTAACTTATTCCCGTGCGTGTATGGTAACCCCCGAATAAACCAAGTACTCGATACGCTCTTTACATCTGATCGCAAGATTTTGGGATATTAAGGAGCTACCAGTGTTTGTGTGTATAAATTTGTAATCCGTGTGCATTTATCAATATCTATCAACGTGCACGTTAATGACGCAACAGCAAAGTGGAACGAAACTTTGCGTGCAGTGAACATAGTAATGAGGATAAACATAATAACAATGATAATCGTTTACTTTAGAAGTAAGTAGAGACAGAAAGGAATTCAAAATACGTGGAAGAAGAAGTTATGCATTTCGTGTAGTAAAAATATATACACGAGAACCGTAGAGGAAGAAAGAAGAGATCGAAGATAAGTTGAGAAAATGAGAATTATAACCCTCGATTATTACAAATTGCTGAATTTGTTTCTTTTCCATTCATTACAATCAATTCAATTCATTCTACAAACTGTTATATGAGCATGACTCCACGGTGCTTATGTATATGCGTGATTTAACCTTCTGATAAGAATAATACGTGGATTAGAAAAGGAAAAAATGTGAACATATTCGTCAATTTCATGTGGAATGTACATTTTTTTAATACTTTCTAATACACGATTTATTTTCATCGAATTTATAATCATTTAGAATTGAGAACTATCGATAACAGCTACTGCAAAAGTAGATGATAAAAGTATAAGGGAAGGGGTATAGATTAAAATTATACTTCATTTTGGAAACTAATGATACAAAACATGTCCTTCATCTCTTTTTCCAGCTACGTCTCATGGTACGCTTATATGCATCATATACGATGTTTTAAACTTCGTTCATCCAATTTTTGATCCAAATATGAGCTATGAATAACAATTTGTTTACTTGGATATTTCGAATAATGAAATGTTTAACAATAGAAAGCACAAGTAAGGCAAAATCAGACGTGAAAATTGTTTTCTAGAAAAAATGTACAGATGTGAAAGATTATCTGTTATTTGTACTTAAAAACAGAGAAAACAAAAAAACCTATCTTTTTGGTAACTTCGAGGAACAATTTCTTGTACCAAAGAGATACTGGACTAATTTCTCTTGAAATAATTAAACTTTCGAAAGTGACAAAATGAGCGAAGTTTAAAACCCAGCTACATCTACGATTTTTATTTTGAATTCTCAAAATCCATTGTAAATCGAGACTTCTTTTCATGTTGATATCAGCAGGAAAAAGAGTACATCAATGATTGTGAAAAATGAGGATTTCCAGGATTCAGGATCACTCACCATAGGTTTAAATACATGGCTATTCCTTTGCGGTGCCGATTGTCCTCCAGATCCACCACTACCTGGAGGTGCTTGATGATTTGACGGTGGAGTGGATACTTTGTGAGGCTGACGTGGATCGTCTCTTGGCGTAGGTGGCAAGGGACGTGACGGTGGTTGTGGATCAGGTACCACTGTAGAATTAATTTCTGTTAATATTTTTCCCTCGGATTAAATTCATCGAAAGTATTGAAATTTCATAACTACTTTGTTCTATAATAATAAAATACTTAGATGGATCGTTAAATTTGAAAATTGAAGAATTAACATATGTACTTTCTACAATTTTTCAACAAAATTCTGATATTTGTAGTTTTATTATCCCACTCACCGATTAACCTATGAGGAATGGCAGGTCTAGCAGGTGGTCCAGGTTCCGGTACCTCGCGTTGATTTCGATTATTGGGTTTCTCTTTGGGGGCAGGTGTTTGGACAGGGATATCTTGCGTTAACGTTCTACCTTCTTGAATCTGTTGGAAATTACGACGTAAAGTATCACCACCTGGCGCTTGGACAATAGACGACGGTTCTCCAGCCAAAGCTGGTTCATCTTCTTCGTTTTCACTACCACTGTATCGATAATCATCCCTCTCTGAAAATGTGTCAAAAGATTGAGTGGTAAGGAGAGAATTCAATATCCAATATCAATTCGTTCCGTACCTTTCTCTTGTTTACGTTTCTTGCATCGATCGATATGATCTTTAAGTTGGATCCTGACCTGCCTCTCAGTTGGTTGGTCCCGGATGAATGGATGTTTGAGGAGCTGTTCCGTATAAGGCCTCTGATGGTAATCCTTTACCAAAACCGTTTCGATGAATCCATGAAATTTTTTCGCCCATTTTTTCGATTTGAGCCTCGGTGGTGGATTTCGTGGAATCAAGAAGAGAGCCTATGTGAAAAGAATAATGTATTCATGTAATATAATACGATAATAATAATAATAATAATGTTCGTAAGAGAATGGATGTTGTTTTACCCTCATAGGATGTAAATCGCACAAAGGAGGTTGCGATTCAGCCATTTCCAGAGCAGTTATACCAAGCGACCATAGATCACTTCTATTATCGTAGGTAGCATCTGGATTTTCATCACAAGCGATAACTTCTGGGGCCATCCAATATGGTGTACCGATAAATGTGTTTCGTCGACCTATGGTTCTGTCTAATTGTGCGCTGACACCAAAATCAACTGTAAAAATTCATTGATAATTCACTGTTAGTCGAAGTTCATAAAATTCGTGCTGCAGTGAAGGTGTAAATAATTAACGTCATTGTTTGGTTCTCTTTGATTCTTTGAAAGAAAATGAGATCAAGTGCGGGTAAATGGAGAAGAAAATTCACTTTCAATACCCGAACAATGTATTTAAAAATAAAAAGCGTGTAAGGGTGAATGAAGCACGTTATTATTTCACACGTCTCTTTATACTTTTTATAGCGAACGGGAAAAGAATAAAAAGAAAGTATATTCAGGTCATTTGAGAGCAGAGGAAAACTCGCCAGGTATGCCGAGTGTTATCAACATTTTAGAATTTCTCGGAATTGAAGGAAAAATTTATAACGGAAGTTGATATTACTAAACTTACCAAGTTTCACTTCAGCGTTATCAGTTAACAAGACGTTCTGCCCCTTGATATCCCTGTGAATGACTTTATTGCTGTGAAGATAACTTAACCCTCTCAAGATCTCTCTCGATATATAGGCAATCCATTCTTCTTTGAGGCTCTGACCTTTTGTCGATTTCACGAGATCCGTAACGGAGCCAGCTCCGCAATATTCCATAACCAACCATAACTGATCATCTTTACCGGGTGATGACTTCTTTACAAAAGCACCATAATACGTTGCTATGTTTCTATGATTTGAATACTGGAATCAATGGAATAACAATTATTTTTCATACCAAACTGTAAACAGTTATTGAACAGATAGAAAGAACCTAGTAGAAATCATTTATAGGTGTGTCTTTGGCGCGAGAGTGGGTCCTATCCTAACAGCAAAATGTGTGTGTCTGGGACGTTTCCTGAACGTTTAATAAACATTCCACTGACATTTCAGTGGCACGTTTTGCTGTTTGGGTAGTACTGTTTAGGATATCTCGTTCGCACCTTATTTGCACTACAGTAGAAGCTAGAATATTTTCTACCCGGAGGTAGATAATCTATTCGCAAAAGAATGTATTTATTTTAATTCACCGAATGAATTCACTGACGATAATAATCATTTAAATTGAATTAATAATCAATAATTCGTTACTAATTAATTTAAGGACCATAGAGTCCTCCAAGAAATGGACAAAATTTTGCTACGTACCTACTTTCTGATCAACTAAGCAATAAATACAAATTTCGAATTCACAGTGATGCAGTACAATACTAAAATTGAGTTTTGAATATGAAATTGGAACTGAACATGGTTTCTCAACATCCCTATGGCAAAGATCTCATGAAAACTGATACGTGGAATCTATGAGACTTCATGAGATTTCATATGAGCATTTGTCCAGGAATTTATGAGATTTTGGAATACCGTTATGACAATTGATGAGCACAAAATTGGATTTTATCGGACTTTATAAGCCATTGTGAGAAATTTTATACAGACGCATAAAATGAAAATTTTCGGATCAGATTTTGCTGTTTTTATACAGGAATTTATAAGAATGTGTCAGCACTTATCAGACTTTTTCAATAGGGCACATGCCAAAGATTGTAAACATATTAACCTACAAATGTCAATAATCTTTATAACTTATTCCCTTATGTTTAGGAATATGTTTTCGGTTTTTGGATTTATATGTAGAGCCGAATCCTAGCAGTGCGCTTTATTGCTACATATTGAAAATTGTTAATCATTGCTTGGTTATTTGAAAAATACGGAGCAAAATTTTGTTAATTGACTTTTCAATTGAACACGGAAAAAATAATTTAGCTGCAGCAGCTAAGTAGCTAGCACGGACACGGACAGCCATTAAATTAGCTCCTGCAGCTAAATTTTAGCTGTTACAGCAGAAAAATTTGCATTTGTAGTTAATTTATTTGCGATAACAGCTAAAATTTAGCTGCAGGAGCTAATTTAATGGCTGTCCGTGTCCGTGCTAGCTACTTAGCTGCTGAAGCTAAATTATGTTTTCCGTGAAGGGTGATTTATTTATTCAGTTATTCATTCATTCACTCCTGATGAGTTTATAACGTAATCTTCATCATTTCATTCCGTTTCTATTAAAATTCATTTGCTTACTTGACATGGAACTATATTCACTTCCATTTCTCTATTATTTTACATAAAACTGAGAAAGAAAAATTCTTTGAATCGATGAGATGGATTTCATTAATCCCCAATTCATTATATTGAATGAATATCTTTTTGGCGCTATAATCACTCCATAACCACAAAAATTTGTCTCATTTATACGAACCAATCGTTCCATTGAAATTCATCTTCTGAAATGAAAACCCATTCGATCGACTGAATGATTAATCATTTATGTCAAAACCATCTATTATCCGAATTATAACTCTCATGTAATGAATTCGATCGTGAAAATTAATGGAATACTTCTTCAATTTCATGACGTAAAGTTTAGTGTGAAAATCGAGCGTTATTATACCTGAATTATGAATTTCTTAACAACCAAGGATTCGGTATAGTAATTATTTGCTCTAAATGAAAATGTATTTTATAAAATGAATAGATATGAATTATCAATGATTAACGACAAACCAACACGAGATCAAGCTTACAAAATGATTATTATATGCAAGAATATCCTAGATAGCATGAGAGTACTGAAATAATTCTCAATGAATACAATGTAGTCATATACATGTAGAACTCTTGCAGAACTCTCGTGCTGTCTGGGATGGAGTTTATACAAGCAAAAATACTGTTGTTTATCAACTACTAGTACAGTTTGGAGTGAGACAATCCCATTCATTTCAATCAAAGTAGTCTTTTCACAAAATTAAATCAAATTATATACGTGATACCCCTTCCCCCCCCCCCCAGTGTGGGTCCACTGCTTGAAATTTATATTTTTTTTCATTGGTTTGTCTTTTTAATGGGAACACATGATTAGTCAATTTACTTGAACCTCAAGGACTGGTAGACACCCTGTATTTTCTTGGAAGGAAGACCAAGTTGATGATCACAATGGAACACTTTTTTAGTTTGAGCTCCAGAGTAATTTTGTTCAATATAAGCTATTTCATCGGTCAGATGATAAAACTTATCGACCCATGTGGAAATTGCTGAATGGCCCACTACTGGCACAGTACTGTTGTCGGGGTTGCCAGTACTGGCAATTTCAAAGTCACCAGTTGTTGCACCAGTACAGAAAAATGGACGAAATTATAACAATGTCTTACATAAAGCCTGCCCATTATCGGGGTATCAATCTCGTGGATATTGGAATTCAAAATTTGGCAGTATTGGCGGTTCGAATTTGACGGTAGTAGCTTCTTGAATTTTAATCTACCATTACAGAGCCAATTGAACTGACGGTGATAATGTTTGATTTTGGCCATTCATGGTGGACGACCTTTGGCTTTTCAAACTAACCAGTTCCCACACAGCACATCCACCGATGTCCACGTCGCATCTCCGTGGAGGCGAGGTGGAAGAAAGGGACACGTGGATACAAGGTGGAAAGAACGGAGAAGCGACGTGGAGACGACGGGGAAATGTCCGCGTGCCGTACGGGTTGTTTTGCCAGAAGTGAATAAGCAATAAGGAGGAGTCAAAATGATGACATTCGATTCCGATCCAATACTGGCACAGTATCGGTAACCGATGCTACCCAAATTTCAGGTATTAAAAACAAATTAATATGATGAAATTACCCTTTCGGAATCTTACAAATATATATTTCTGATTATTATTATCGAAGAATGGGAAATGGGCATCAACCAAGACGAGCAGTAGAGTTAGGTTTTTTATTGTAATTTTCCACCTAACGTTTCGACTGGCTTCCAGTCGTTATCAGAGGAAATTCGGAGTGGGGAGTTAAAATGAAAAATCGGACCCGCTTCCATCAAGGTGGGGGTGAAAAATCGTATTTTGTACCCAAATTGTCGGGGAAAGTACTCGTTGTGAACCAGCTGAGCGGGAAATGGGCATCAACCAAGACGAGCAGTAGAGTTAGGTTTTTTATTGTAATTTTCGAACAAAGGCACTTTGAAAGTGACTTCTTGAGGGTTCATCGATTGAGGATTGTACCCGGGTCCTGCGGCTAGAAAAACGAGCCTCTATTACATCAACCAATATCTAAGTTAACGACGGATGATTCGAATTGCCATTCATTGTAAGCACTACATTGAAGTACTATGATCACCAACGAGTCAGGATTCAAGCAAAGTTATATCGATACTGGCACAGTATCATGTTTGCATTGTGTTCTATCTTTGTATGGAATCTGATTCTGTACTGGGGCAATCTTGTCACACCAAAACATTGGTATCGCGACAAAGTTGATTTCTATTCGGAGAGGTGACAATGAGTATCGAATCTCCATGTATTCCAGAGTGTAGTCAACTCTAGTTCAGAACTGGCGTTGTCTCGTCTTGTCAAAACAGCCATGTTACCTTGAAGTTGGATAGAACAACAGTTCACCACCGATTCCGTAGTGGAACAATGTTGTATCAATATGCGGCACAATCTGATATTTTCATGCTATGTTGCATGTTGACAATGTTTTATGAACATTGACCAGGCGTTGGACTTGCATATTACCCCACAACGTGACCAATTCTGGTCCGATACTGGCTCAGTTCCGTTTTCCTACACGGAGAAAAAAAATGGTCCTAGATATGACTACATTTTTTACTAAAGTAGCAGCATAAGTGACATACTATAATTTTCACAAAAAATCGTTCAATTTAGTGAAACTTCACATCATAAAGCATGAATTTTTACTACAATGTGTTGTAAAAATTATATTATATCACTTATGCTACTACTTTAGTACAAAATGTAGTAATATTCAAAACCAAACTTGAGTATTTGCTCAGTGGTAAAGATCAAGTACTGGCGCAAGATTGTCTACCTACGGGAACAAATACCTTTTGAAATCCGTTCAAAAATTGATGCCAGCTGGGAAAAAGTAATGCCCCTGAATAGAAATCGTTGTATTTGCTGAACTACGGCAAATACAATCTTGTCAGTACTGCGCCTTTTGACAACTCTGGCAATTTCCACATGGGAAATAACGTTCTTGAATAATTATTATTCTTATGATACCAAATTATTCTGATCGCGACCTTTCACAAATTTGGTATCAAATCGTTCGAACTTTAGCTATCCAGATGAATTCATTTTGAACGATTATTCAACCTTCCAAATAATGAGAATTCAGAAAAAATCAAGAAATTATAAAGATTTATGGAACAGATTTGGATGGTTTTCAAATCAATGAAATCAGGCTTCATAAATCCATGATTTGAGAACTTCGATTAAATAAGCATTCCTTCCGAAAAAAATACATTTTACTCATGCATAATATATATAGATAATTAATTGATCCAAACCCTTTTCATTCCTTTCTCATTTTAGAAATTTTGTAAAACCTAATCCATTCAATGTTGCAGAAGTTTGAATCGTTTATTGAAACGAATTAATAATCGAATAACGAAATACTCAGCTGTTGAAGATCTGAAGTTTTGATTCTCATTTCGTTTCTATAAACGATTCAAACTTCAAGAAAATCCAATCAAAATTTAGTTCATCGATTCGAATCGAGATATATTCATATCGAGGGCGTCTTTGAATAATTTGAAAATCTCTTGAATTTATGTGATTTTACGACAAATTTGATATCAATAACTAATTTTATACATTCTATGAAATATAATTTCTTGGATTGGGAATAAATATTAATTCTTTCAAATATGTAACGAGGAATATTTATATCATTTGAATTGAATTTCATTCTCTTCTTCTCAAGCTTTCTATATTCAGATAATGACATATTTTATTGGAAGAGAAAATTATGGTTTTGGTAGTTGGCTATCAAAGTTTTATGAACGGCTTCTGCCTATCAAATGCATCATATCATATATTTGAAAATCGAAATTTTCCATGCAATGACTATATTACACAGAGTTGATGCATTAACTCCACAGATACCATGGAAAGAATTCATTTTTCAGATTCATTGATTCAAAGCTCTTATTTCCTCAGTGCAGAACGAGGCCCTCCCTGATCAAAAAAACCTATTCCAGATTTTAATATAATCGGTTCAATCAGATTCAAATCCGGATTTTACATTTTTAATAGGAATAAATAGTTTTTTTTCTCAACCAGGGCTGGGTCATGAATAAATGATAAATAAATGAATTTTTTTAGTATTCTTTTTTACTAGAATGAAATAAGTTATAGAATTGTATTAGAATGAACTCGTTGAAATTCTTCCAAGATTCTTCTGCTCCTGTAAGAAAACAGTAACACCTCGAGCAGGAAAATAATGTTTGTTTCATCCTAGATTCATGATGATTATCGCCTGTATCAATGTATGATTTTTCATAGCATGTAATCATACAAATTTGTTTTCAAATGAGATACGTTGAATGAAGTAGAGAGGAGCGACCTACTTTTCTTCTTGATAATTAAGAAAAAAAATAAATAAACTGAATGAAAATCAAATACATTCAATATTTATCTTATAAGGAATTGAATGAGTTATTGCAAACTTCTAATTTTCTCCAGAAAATTGTATATATTATATGTATACGTATATGTAAATAATATCCTTACCCTTTTTAGTACGTTGATTTCCAATTTAATTTCTTCTTCTTCATCCTGAAATAATTACGATCTCTGATGATATACTTATGAAGTTGTTGTTAAAAATGTATTTCTACAGCACTCTTTTGCGTTCAGTACTTCCCAGATAGCCCCGCTTGTACTTCACATACAACAAATCTTGTGGTACAATTAAAGCGCACGTGTGTTACATAAAATTCTGAACGCAACTCACCTACCACAATTTGTTAAAAAATCAGGATTCGTCATAGTTTGAACTACATATGTAGTAGAAATGCAATCCACATCTGTGTGTGTTTGCATCTTGTCGTCAAGACGTGATGCAAATGAAGTACAAATGAGCGTCATGTGGCTATCTGGGTCAGAAATTCGATCATTCTCTTGTCAGCGATTCAAATAAATATCATATAGAATCCCATGACGAATGATCTAATGTCATTGTGAGTCATTCAAATTCTTATTCGCCAATGGGATTTTGAAAAAAAAACAGAAAAGTATCGGACAATTATGAATTCGAGATAATGAATTGGGAATACACATATTCTCATTTAATTTGAAAGATTGCAAAACAAGCATGAAGCTGCGTGCCATTCGCTAAGTAGGTAAGTGGAATTGAAGCTTACTCGCGCGTTACACGAGAACCGTGAACATGAAAGAGATGTTGTACAGGAATAAAAAACAGTTGAGAGAGTAAAGGAGAAGAAAACCTGCAATTCCCTGAATTCCGACGTATATTTTAACCGATCATCTTTATAAAGGAACAGTTATAATTGTGATAAATGTGTTATTAATGGATACCCACTTGTGTAGTTTGGTTTTATATTTTCTTTCATCACTTGCTATTAAATGTTAATCACGCCTATAATATAAATTTTATTATACAAATCACATAAAATATTTAAATTATGTACTATTCAAATGACTGAGAGGTCTAATTGAAAGCAATGATGGAGTGTAGTTTTTATAACTTCATTTTTTATTTTATTGTATTGAAATGTAGTAATGTACAAGTATGTATGTGTGTGTGTGCATTTTAAACAATATTTCTAGTAGGAATATTCAATCCGGGTTTTCCTAGTTCAGGAAACTCGAATTTTTTACCTCATTTTTAAATGTCAACATTGAAAATTCGCGATCAAAACAGAGAATGGAGTTATCAATCCACTCCTTAGTCAAAATCATCCTCATCATTCTTTTTATATAAAATATAAACCTATAAGCTGTTAACCCTCTGGAGATACACTTATAGTTTCCTCACACGTGGGATACACTGACTCAAGTGTGTTTTGATCGATCATATCTTGGCTTTGAAACATCGTAGAGCAATGCTTTTTTCAAATTCATCGCTGAAGTCTGCAGAATACGAATCTGACACCCGCTTTGCTCTACAGTTGTTGGATTTTTCAATATTTGAAGAAATGTGAAGGTACATTTATAAAAGATATACAACTTTTTCGAATGGAGGATGAGTCATTTTGACCAAAAGTCTCTCCCAAGGGTCCCAAAAGAACAATTCAGCATTGCTTGTCTCCGAGTGGAAGAAATTTCAAAATTATACATAATTTCTATAAAATTATATTGAATTGTGCATTGATTATATATAATTTTGAAAAATTGATGGAAGTATAGATGATAAACAAGAATTTTATTAGATATTATCTCACCGAAATTCAAATCTAAACGCTCGTGGAGAATTTCACGTTAATACTAGGAAATCAAATTTTATCTCTATCTTCCACCTCGACTTTCGCAACGTTGAATATCAAGAAATTGATTATTCACGATTTGGACAGAAATTCTCCGAAGACCTTGTAAATTTCTTATAATTCCTGAAAAAACGGATCCATGACCATTGTGTAGATATAAAATGTTCTGTAGGCAGAAAAATTACTCGCAGAAAGTCTAACAGACAAAATGAATAGTATACTCGTGGATTGAGCAATGAAAATAGTTCATACCACTCTACCGACGTACTTGAAATTAAAGAAATGAAATTGAAACTTATATGGCCAATTCAAAGAGTAGAACGCACTTTCTATGCCTGGAGCATCCAGATAGTGTCATTTACAAAGCGTTCATGATCATATTACGATCCTTTTAAATTCAATAAATTTCACCGATTTAATTGAAAATTGATATTATTTTTTTCCTAACCTTGATATCCATGAATTCTACCCACGAATACGTATTGAAAGAAAATCTTTTTCTTCGAAGAAAAAAGGTTGAGTAACCCCAAATAAAATTCATCAACCTTTCCGATGGTGATCAATGTCTGATTTTCACAGCTACAATGAAATCCCATCGTATAATGTATACCCACGTTACTTTTTATATACCTTTCAACGTCTACGTTATGAACCCAACGACCCGAAATGACGAGACGGTACTTTTTTGACTGTCTCGAAAAATTTTTTACACAACCGTCGGGTAAACTCTGAAATTCATTGATCCTCCTCCATGGAACTTTTTGTCATCATTTGGGTTCACTTTTTTTCTGCTTCGTCCTAAGACTCGAAGGTTCTTGAACTTACAATAATTATTGATTATTCTGTGTACTCATTCACAGTCCTGGATAAATTCTTGTGCATTGAACCTTTCTCTAGAGAAATCTCTCATTCGCAACCGAGTGATTATAAATTGTCTCATTTACACCCACGAATTTTCGGCGGCGATATATGTAATTACCTATCCTCTCTATAATAACATGGAATAATAAATAATATAAAGGGTTCAGATAGTTGTGATTGGTAATGTGAAATCCATGCACTCAGAAAATAATTGATCGAGCTCAAAAATTAAGAATTCGAATTGAAGTATATGTGATTGATTCAAAAGATACTCGCATTTCATTCAAATAGTTGAACATATCTGCAATTTTTCACAGCTTTTTTTCCCCTTCGACGATTATTTGTCCACGAAGAATGAAAAGGAAAGAAAGAGCTTACTCATTGATAAAGAGGAAAAAATTTTATACAATGGCATATTATGACACATCATGGGAAGTTTGTGCAATTGGAGAAAGAGTGGAATTAAGCAGCTGAATCGTACGTATCATACTCACAGATTCGTGGAATTTCATTCCGTACGCGAGTATACGTATTTTATTACGTACACAATGTGATAGGGACATGATATTAGACATGGTATGGATCATTCGTCGATTCGTGTGGTATCGCTGTACCGTTCTGCTCGTGTTAGTACGTGTCATTTTACTTCCTACAGTAAGTTTTATCTCAATAAGATTTGATACCTGATAATTCTTGATAAAGGGCATCAAGAAAACTCAATGTCCTGGCTATTCGAATACATATAAAATTCTAATTTTTATCAATTCTACGAGAGACGATTTCGGAATTAATTTTTCAGTGAATACAAAAATTGTGGAAGAAACATTCTGTTATTCGAAAAGTACCAAAAGTTTTGATCTAACTTAGTTATTCATTATTCGAAAGTGGTTAATAATGGACGTAAAGATCTGTATGAATCTGGAAAAAATTAACTCTCCAAATCAAATTAACCTCTCTATGGCTCTATTCTGCTATTTTTAAACCCCCGCGTTTGGGTCCTAACGTGGAACGTGAATCCTCTCTTTTTCTTCCCCCTTTTAGAATAATGAGAAACACTCCTTCCCTTCTCATATCCAGAAATATCAAGGAATGCTTAATCCCTTCTTCTTTTTCGTATCAATTTTACGGAATTTTGTTGCATCAATCGATGTCATCAGGTATATGAAAATAAAAACTGCACTATGAAAAGCATAAAAGATGTCCATTTATACACAAACGACTTCATCTAAAAATGAGCTTTTGGTACGACAGTTCAAAACTGACAACTGGATTCTTCATTCTGTTCAACAGCTTTTTTTAGCATATCGGGAGTATTTCTTCATATTACACCACAGTAAAAACATTATCACGCATTTAAGTGAATGTTTACTCATTACGTGACGGGTTTTATTCGTTTTCACGCTTGAATAACGTCATTGAGCAACATTCCGTTTCAAAATGAAAAATCCATTTATCTAGATGATAAAATTCAAGATCCTAGAATTAAAACTCAATCTTATCGCTTATATTACGAACCCTTCACATAATTAAAATTGTTATTAATTGAGAACATTTTCCCATCAGAATCAAATGTCTTGAAAAATGTATAATCTATGAATTATAAATTTATGAATCATCTCGAAGTTATGATCATACATGCATTAGAATGCATGTGCTTGTTTTCTCTTCAACGATTAATGTTTCCGTCTGATTCGAATCGAACTGGAACAGATTTATTAGGCAGTAAATAAGTAACCCGATTGGATTACCTCATTTCAATAATTCAGAATACTTGAGATGTGAAATGTTTATGAAAATATGTGCTGGTCGAATCATAGTATCTCACAATTCAAATTGTCCGATAGCACGTGGTGTATCAACGCCACTGCACTTCCTTTACTTCTTGTGCTTTAAAACCAAGTTACACTGAAAACCTACCTCCGTGACGTCCATGACCTTGATGGCTGCCAGCTGACCGGTCTTGGTGTGCCGACCCTGAAATAATAAATACAGAAATTAATTTTACTTATTTCACTAGAACAAATAAACTATCTTGCATATGCATGTTTGGAACAGAGTGTAAAAGATTCCAGATGAAATTTGTTTGAAGGAAAATCTATTTGAAAATGTGGAGTGTGTAGAAGAGAATATGTTAAATACCAAAATGTATTCATTGGATTGTAATTTTAGGTGCCTCTCAAGAAGTGATTTTTGTACTAAAATAGCAGTGTGAGTGACATAGTATAATTTTTACAACCCAGGGTAGTGGAAATTGATGCTTAATGATTTGAAAAATCGTTTAATTTGGCGCAACTTCACATCATAAGGCATGAATTTTTACTATACTGTGTTGTAAAAATTATACTATTCCACTTATCCTGCTACTTTCGTACAAAATGTAGTAATGTTTAGAACGTCTTTTTTCTGTGTGTATTGTTTGAATAACGGCCGTTCGAAGTACGAAGAGATTAATCAAATTGACAAAGTTTATAGAAAAAAAAACTATCGCTAACACAAAATAATAATATACCCTAGAAATGGTTTGCTATTGAAGAATGATTTGTTCTATTGATTATAAAAGAAAACGGTTTTTCTTGATTTTCTCGTATTCAAGTCGAATGCACTTACTGTCTTCTTACTTTGAACGGCAATATTGCTATAAGGGAAGTTATGTTTTCGACAAAAATTTTCGACCCAGGATGTGTATACACGGAAAAAATAATTTAGCTGCAGCAGCTGAATGGCTAGCACGTACATGGATATTCATTAAATTAGCTCCAACAGCTAAATTTTAGCTGTTATAGCAAAAAAATTTGCATTTGTAGCTAATTTATTTGCGGCGGTGGTTAAAATTTAGCTGCAGGAGCTAATTCAATGGCTGTCCATGTCCGTGCTAGCCATTCAGCTGCTGTAGCTAAATTATTTTTTCCGTGTATAAGTAACGAAATCGCATAATTGAAAGCTCAATTAATTTTTGATATAAAAAATATTCAAACCAAGTTGAATCAAAAGTTACATTGATCCACCGTTAGCTTAATAACGCTAATTTCATGCTTGAATTCATATTACACTGCTTGCTATCACTTCTTTCTCATAATCTGAAGTTTCGAATAATATCGGGAAAGGTAATCCCAAGAAGTTCTACGAGTATGAACACCACCCGAGTGTAAAAATGTGCATAATTATATATAATTTATATATAATTGTGTATAAATTATATATAAACTCGATTGAATTTTGCATACGTGGTGTGGCAGGGAAGTAATGATACTGATTTTTTATTTACTAGAGTTTATATTATTTTCAAACTTCAATGTTTTCCCTTTCAAAGGAGTTCCCTTGGACAGCTACACACCGATGGAGACATTGTTGCCACCCTGGATAGCAGCGCTGGAAGTCGTGGACCGGTATGGTCTTTAGCATGTCCGTTACATTCTTTTGGATATTCTCGTAAGTCCCGAAATGACGTCCTTTGAGTCTAAGAAAAAGGAAAAAGTCACAATGACTGAGGTAAGGTGGGCTGGGGAACTACAGAAATGCTTTCTGAGGTCAAAAATTATAATCGAGCAGCCATTTGTCCGCAATGTCTGGTCTCATGCGAATTTGTTCCTCCAGGACAAACTGTTCACGAAGCTTTTTATGAAGACGTCCTTGAAAGGCTCAGGAAAAGGGTCATTCGCACCAGACCAGACATTTTGGACAAATGGATGCTCCATCGTGACAATACCCTATGTCACACTGCCCTTTCCATAACAGAATTTTTTACCTCAAAAGGCATTTATGTGGTTCTTCAGCCCCCCCTATTCACCTGACCTCAGTTCTTGTGACTTTCTCATTCTTCCTGAACTAAAAAATGTCCTCAAAGGACATCATTTTGGGACTTTAGAAAATTTTCAAAAGAATGTAACGGACACGCTGAAGACCTTACAGGTTAAAGACTTCCAGTGCTGCTACCAAGAGTGGGAACAATGTCTCAATTGGTATGTGGCTGCTTTTAGTGAATAAAAAACCAGTGTCATTAATTTTCTGCCACACCTGGTAAATTACATTTCATTTTGAACATTTATATGACAGAATAACAGTTGGGAAAGAACTCAACTATGAATAATTAACTGAACGATGGTTACACTAACTATTCCATCGTAAAAGTAACTAACCTGAACAGTAATTTGCATAATAAATATTGTTATTTAGACCATGAAGTAGTGAGACTTATTGTAATTCATAGTTGAGTCCTTTCCAAACTATCCCAATGGTGTATCCGATTTTTTTTCTCTGAATATACTCGGGCACGATTGATCTCCTCGCCCCATAGTTCCAAATACTCATTCATTTGTTCAACTCGTGAAAACTCATCAAAGGTTACATTTTGTCATTCTGAAACTCATCTCAATTGATCCAGCGTTCTAAAATTCATAAAGACATTCCAGTTTCATCCACATCATCTCATTGAATTGTTGAATAATCAATTTCCCAATTAACATTTCATTTCTCAAGATATCTTTGACATATTTTGTCATTCAACAACCAGCACAAAATCAATCTCGAAACGAAATATAAGGAAAAGACCGTTCAAATTTTTGAATTTTAATTAGAACAGTGGAAAATTTGCATTTGTAACTAATGTATTTTCTGTAACACACAATTCTCATCAGATGTCGACGAATTTCTTTTTCAAATACTCAAGAAGAGTTCTACTTTCATGTATCACTGTAACATTTTTATTTGCGATGATCGGCATTTCATGAAATTTTATAAGAACTCGGTAATTTTTAATAAAAGAACATAAATACTGTCTAACTATCGATTCACCAAGATTTTTTTTCTCAGGACACGTTGTGTATTGCAAAAATGGTGCAATGATACATTAAACTGGTACTCTCTCTGAGTATTCAGAAACAAAATTGAACAATAACGGATGAGAATTGAGTGAGAGCCGAAATTTTGTTCGTGGATGCAGCGGTGTGTAAACTTCCCACTGTGTCACAACTGAAATTTAGCTGCAGGAGGTAATTGAATGGTTGTCCGTATGCATGTTAATTACTTAGTTGTTTTCGTTTGCGGAGCATATCTTGAACATATTTGAAATATGTCTTGAGGAACGGAAGATTCACTTGCTATGTTGATAAAAAGTGAGACAATGACATCACATTTTGCTGTTCTACTAAATTGTGGTTTCTTTTTGTTTTAGAGCAGGACACCTTTGTCATTGATGAAAGGGGTGTCCCACCGTAATTAATTTATTACATTGATATTTGGATCAGAAAATTCAGCATAAATCAGAGGAGCCGGGTATGATCTTAGAATAATTATACACGGGTTAAATTTGTTATATTAAAAAAAAAAAAAACTAAATAGAAGTTTCTTATTGGTTGATAATGAAATTTCGTTCTAATGATACATGGCGATTTAGTTGAATAACAAACAGGCCAGACCCAAATTGATTAATTCTGAATCTTTGGATCCAAAGTTTAATGTGATTGATGGAATATCATCTAGGATCTAGGTATTGAAACACCCTAGGCTTCAACCCCAAAATGCCATCCCAATTGGTGGCAGTTTCGAATTCAAGATTTAACCCTCAAACAGTAACCATGGTTCATTTATGTTCAGACCAAAATAAAAAGTTGGTTCAAAAATAGATTGGTTGAGTTCTAGGTTCACAGTTCATGATTTTGGATTCTAATGTGATAATCATGTGAAGCATCTATCGTGTCATTCCATCGTATTCGCTCCTCTCAAACGGAATTGACGGTTAAAACACCCGAAATCAAGTTTAGAAAATACTCTATTATCACCGTTGAGATTTGATACTTTTGCCCCATCCAACAGTAATGTGGTATTTTCTTTTCTTCCAAAAACCATGCTTCAATTCATTTGTTTCGAAACTCTTGAAATGCTTAAAAATCCGGATGGGGGCCGAATCAACGAAACCATTGGTTGAAAAGGAAGAGATGTATAATGTATGATGTCTCATTCTTTCCAATTAACGGTTTCGTTGATTTGGTTCTTCGTTGATTTGCCCCCCATCCAAAAATCCATAGAAATACAGGAAAACCCCCGTATTCGCGGGGGTTGCGTTCCACGAGGGTACCGCGGATACGGAAGCATTGCTCTTACACTGTTGGAAATTTCTGCATTAATTTTAATGCATTTGCTGGAAGTTTTGTTCAAATACGTGCATAAATTGAGTTTCATACACATTTTATATGAAATTTAATGTAAACTATAGCATAATCTATATTTTTTCCATGTTTTTGTACATTAAATTTAATGTAAAATGTGTATTAACCTGAATTTATGTACGTGATTGAAAAAAACTCACAGATATTTCTGACAGTGTATGGAAAAAGGGGGGTTACGTTCCGCGACGACGAGAACAGCAGTAAATATTGTCCTTTTAGCACGAAATATCACCAATTTCTGCTGTAAAATAACAGTATCCTGTGAATGACACTATTGTAAATCATAACACATAAATTATTCACTATTAAATATCATTTATTGGTTGATTTAAAAAATTCAGTAACTGTTGTTTGTTTCGCACGACGAAGAACATCTTTGTACAATTCTTGATAACAACTTAAGGCTGCGGTGATTTCTTGTTTGAATTTTAAACTTCGTATCATAATAGGATCATTCTCAATAGCCCCATCGACTCCTTCTTGAACTGCTCTGATGGTTTTGACAAGTGATTTTTTAGGGAAAGTTGTTTCTTGCATTTCAGAATCACTTTTGCATACTTTGGAATGAGCATCAAGAATTCTCACACTTTCGCGAATTCTCGTTGAATTGTCTCTGATAAATCTAATTGACGACTCGTTAAGCTTGAATTTTCGAGCAACAGCAGCAATTTTTCCTCCTTCCGCCAATAAATCCAAAATTTTTATTTTTTGAGATAAACACTCTTGTCGCGTTTTTTGATCGGAGCTTTTGTAGTTGGAGCCATAATTTAGTTGAATTATTTTTTAATTTCACAACTTTTAAATTAGCGAAAAAAAACTGTCGAAATATCAATAACGTGAATGTGGGTATAAACAAAATCGCGAATACGTGAAGCAAACATCCGCGAATATCGAAACAGGGTGTCAATTCCCAAACCGCGAATAAGTGAGTTCGCGAATACGGGGGTTTTCCTGTAATACTTTTTTCTGCGTTTTGTTGCATAAATTTTCAGAAATACATGTTTAAATAATATCTGTTGACAATTTAAATTGTAGACTCTCAAAATAGACTGTTCAAACTACGTTTATGAATTTTTTCAGTGTTTTTTAATACATTAAAACGGTTTATAATACGCGGAATATGAATGAACCATGGTTACCATTAACGGGTGCTACAAAAGACATTATCGTTTGAGGGTGAAAATCGTTATTCTCCAAAACTTTGCCATCCTCTAAATTTTTCCGCCCTAGGCGGCTGGCTAGGTTACCTATGCAGGCGAGCCAGCCCTGGTTTTACCTCCTTAAGGGGGGAAATACATGTAAACGTAACGTTTTTTGAGAATTTATTGCGAAAAATTGGCTGAGGATTCATTAATGAAAACCCGCACATCTTAAAATCTACGTTTCAAACTATCTTTATAATTTTGTTAAGACAAAAATATTTCAAAATGCTGAAGCTACAGCTGCTAGAAGTTGGTCCCTCGTTTTTGCGGCGTTGCAGCCTACAGGCCTCAATTTTCTCCAAAATCTAAACACCAAAATTCTATCGTCAGAATATGTGAGAACGCACAACTTGACGGAGTTAAAACAAATGAAAATTCAAAATCGTTTTGAAAAAAACACACTTTTGTTTGAATTTGAAAATTGAAAAAGGCAATGTAAATGAATCTTATCTTTGGTTTTTCTCTTCGTCAAGTTGTGCGTTTTGATATACTTTAACGATAGAATTTTGGTTTTTTGATTTTAGATAAAAATTGAGACCTGTAAGCTGCAGGGCGCAAAAACGAGATACGAACTCGTAGCTCCGCCATTCTGAAATATTTCTGTCTCAAAAAAATTGTAAAGATATTTTTGAACGTATGTTTTAAGGTGTGCTTCATTTCATTACTTCATCTTCAACCAATGAATTGTAATAAATTCTCAAAAAAAAAGTCCATTTGCTTGTATTTTTGCCCTTAATACTCAATCAATCACTTTGATCTGTAGATCAAAAAATTCAGAATAAATCAGAAAATTCGGCTCTGGTTTCAAAATAATTGTATACGGATTATATTTGTTGCAATATCGAAGAAACTGAATGAAGATTTCTTATCAACTGATAACGAAATTTCGTTGTAATGAATTACAACGATTTAGTTAAACAACGAACAGACTATCCAATCAGACAAATCCGTAATATGTCAATGTTGACAACAGGTGCAGTACAGTGCCAGCATTGGGTCTCCAACGCTTGGTCAACACGTACGGGATCAGTACTGGATACATAAAAATACAGTAATATGCCTGTACTGATAAACCAGTACTGAAAAGCGTTATCATTCCAGACAAATGCCAGTACCCTGCCAGTCTTGGCTAGTACTGGCGCAGTATTGCACCTGTTGTAAATTTCTGGTTGGGTAGACTCGAATTGCTTGAATGATTCTGAATCTTTTGATCCAAAATTGGATGTAATTGATTGAATATCATCGATGAAAAGCGGTAGACACGATCTAGAATTTTTCTAGTGGAAAAATTGAACAGACCACTTCCTCAATAGCGATAATTGAATTTTATGATGATACTTTTCGCGTAAAAAAGAGTATGAATAGCGAACTTAGCCAGAAACAAAATGCTGTTCGGATGACAGATATAGTTGACTTATTTTTCTCAGTATGGGAAGTTTCAGTAAATTCCACATGTGACGGTCATCAGCACATCCCGATAAGTTTTAATGAAATATTTTCTTTATCTACTAACCCTCAAGACAATCAACCAAAAATTCTCTTGCCTTATGAAATCCTCATAAATTTAGATACTAAAAGGAATACAACTTCCGTTACACATCAATTCCGATAGAGTTTTCCCTTTCCATTCGGAATCTTTTGATGCCTCTCACAAATAGGGATTCCTAAACTATTCCTCTGCAGATAAATCAATCTACATATTATCTAAATTCATTTGAATTTAAATGCACGTGAACTAATGGCTTGATCTACAAAATACAAATAAACGAACAGTAAATAGTGAATTTTCATAATCAAGAGACTTCATAGGATGATCTGTCCTGATCACTTCACAAGAGAATATCAGATGAATCATTCCATGCCATAGAAGTCAAATACCCTGAATAATTTAACGTTTCAGCCACAGACTGTAAGATGTGTAATACATCATATTCTACACAGTCTCCATTTCTATCCCCTACTGGGAATTTAGAACATGAATTCTCTTGACTGTAATCCTCAAATACAATGGACACAATCGAGCAACTAAGAATACGTGTATGTGTGTTTTTATGAGTCAACCCGTGTGAGCTTGTTTCCTTTTTCTTCCCCGGTCTCTTGAATTCCATACCTCTGACTGACCTGCATCACCAATACATAACGATAACCGTTGCTCCTGTCCATGACTGTATTTCAGTTGGAATTATCACAACGGTGTGTACGGGAACTCATATTAATTTCTCGGATTAGACTTCTCGTTTGGCTCCGCGATACGAATTATGATGATCAAAAAAACCTACGTCTTTGTGTACAGATTAATTTCAGAATGCAATTTTATTTTCGTGATGGGGAAATCCGTCGAAATATTGAATTCAACATTGTTGAATGAATGTTGAGTGAAGATTTTCTATCGATTTCATTCATTTATCAAAGTTCATTCAATTTCCTTGTATTAAAATAGAATTATTATCTTCAAGGTTGGAATATCCTCAAAGATAAAGATATACTTGGTTTTCATTGTTGTGATAAAACGCGGATATAATCTCGGCGTAGACAATTTCTAAACTGCACACATTATTCCCACACGCGGAGAACAATTCTTGCTGAAAAAGCGATTCCGAAAAATCTGCTTTGCTAGATAAGCAAAATATTTGCTAATCCAGCCACAAGTTTTGCCATATCAGCAAAGCAAATTTTCGAGGTTTGCTGTTTCAGCAACCTTTCTTCTCTGAGTACAAATAGCACCAAACAGTCTCTGATTTATTCAAAAATGATTGTTCATGAATTCTCATAATTCCAAAAGTATTCATTACCAATCCGTAAGAATTGTATATTATTGTTTATCCAACTCGGGTCTTCAGTTTCCACATTTTTAATGCATCCCAATAGAAGGTGATAAATGGATACTTCAGGTTTTCCGTTATCCCAAGAGTTTTCATCGTTGTATAAACTTCAAACTTTTCTCGAGTTTCTTTCACCTTTTACGAAGAAGCATTTTAATTTTTGATGAAATTGAACGAAGAACTGTTCCAGTTTTATGTTTAAAAAATCATTACGTATTCAGAATTTTATGTAATATCTCAAATTCAAGATTGTTATGATAATGTTACAATTCATATTAGTTCGTGTTTAAAAATATCAAAAAGTCGATGGAATTGTGTTCTGTGATTTATTCGTGAAATACAATTCAGCACACAACGGAATTTTTAAAAATTAAAATAAGAATGTTGAATGGATAAAAATTGCATGGTACATAATAATGTGGATAAAAGTTCTTCTTCGTAAGTCATAATTCCTCGCAAGGAATTTTTTTCATAGTAAAAGTTGATTTATGAACATTTATTAACTCTCCTCTTCCATTCGATTAGAATAATATCTTATCTTATTGATCTGCGTATGTTTTTCTTTCTTTTCAATTGATAAAAATTCGCTTAATTCGATTCTTCATTCTGTCATAGGGTAATACCCAATGAGTTATTCGATTCTATTTATGGAGAGATTATTTATACATCATCGCAATACTGGCATATTATATATTTGATATCGCGAGCAATCTACATACGACAAAGTGCTCAATTAGTTCATCGGAAGAGGACTCGAGATTGAATTTAGCTCAATATACGTCTATTCCGAATGAGGGTTCCGTTCAATCGATTGATCAATCAAATCCTTCACGTCAGTCGTGAAGATTTATTCGTTTCACGGACTAAAACTCTCATTCGAGACATATGAGCACTCGATAGCGAGGAGGACTGAATTCCCTAACAGGTCAAGCTTCGTTGAAAGATTCGAATCTCCAAAAAATCTTATATATAGAAATTCAAAATCCTATTAGAGTATACAATATGAATTTTGAATTGTGGATTCATTGAGGAATACGTGTATGAAGAATTTCATTCTACCGCGATCATCACATCACAAAAACACATGGATATCACGGTATTGAAAATTTTCTTTCATTCGTTATGTACTCTGCAGATTCGAATCAATGACAAATACTGGGAATCATAAAAATTTCTCTTGGTTGAATTACTCGAAGACTCAGCACTGTATCTCCTAGTACTGTTTACTAATTTACATTTAGAGAGTAGTCTTTAGCGAAGTATATTTTCCTACATGTTGAAAGTGCAATGCAAGATGATTGATCGACCAAACAGGATTTCACGACACATGTATTTCATATAACGCATAATACGCGTTCTTAACAATCTCTTTTCATAATTGAAAAGAATTAATTGTTGTCAGCACAATTAAGTACTATGTTGTCTGAGTGGATACCAAACAATCCATTTTTCACAAAATGTCCAACAGGATTAAAAAGTCTCTAATTGCAGTGCGAGTCAAAAAATATACTTGCATGCATGAATGCATGTATACTGTTTTTTTTTGTACAAATAATACGATCCATCGTTTCCAGTAAATTCTTAAACGTCCTGTACATCCATCTGTGTACATACATACATCCGCACGAATAGACTCAATACAAAGTCACTTCTGTTTGAAAAGATAAACGCGAAAGAGCGCACGCGGTCTCTCGTCGACGGTGTCTGGGCGTCAGTATAGCCCATACGTACCCTACCCTAGGTTCTTTGTCGAGGAAAAAAAAAATATAAAAAGCTTGTGCGGTAACGCCTTTTTCTCTTTTTGTCTTTTCTCCCAAACTCTCGCTTCTCTACTATCCTCAAACTTCTTTTCAGATGGAAAAAAGGAAAAAAAGGGGTAATGCGTGTAAAAGCTGTTTTGTTTCGCACCGGCTGCGGTCTTTTGTACTTGTAATACTTATATGTCAGGATATTTGTTGATCTCCCTCGAAGTATCGATTATTCTATCTAGTTGACTATTCCTATCGCACATCGCTCGCTCCTTATCTGTGCGTAAAAGACAGAAAATTGTGTTACAGAGCCACGATTCTCTCCACGATACGAGGCCAGAGAATAGAGGAAAAATCGTTCTAGCCATTCTTTGATTCTTGAAGAAGATATAACAAATAAAAATTGACATACATATATAACTGTTTCATGAAACCCCCTGAAATTTTGTGTATTTTTAGATCCACTCGCAATTTATGTTGAATATTAACACAAAAAATGTGCAAAAAATGTTAAATTCACACTGAAAATCTATGAATTTCAGAATTTGATACACTCACAGAAAGGATTTCTTGAAATAAGAAAATTTTTCTGTGAGTGTATGTTGTTTTCAACACAAATTCTAAGTGGACCTCCTGTGACACAGAATTTTTCGCTGTGTAAACATGCCAAGGTGAATTTCGTATAATACATTGAAATACACTCTGCTGCTACATTAATATCAGTGAACGCAGTAGTCTCCGACGTCTAACGTGAATTCCACACAATGACTTTTGTTCGAGAATTTGCTGAGAGTGAAAAATCGGTTCCCAACAGTGAGATCTTCTTCAAGTATGAAGAATTTTCCATTCAACAAACTCAATCAAAGAATACCAAGGTCTTTGAAATGTTGTTTAAAGTTTGAAAACCCAAAGAAGAAAGAATAAATGAGTATGCAAAGTCATATTTTCCCTAGCAAATGAATGAATATGAAACAGAGTTATTTATATTCATGAATTCTATCAGATAATCACTTCAATCGTGAAGGAATACATGAAATGTTATAAATAGACAATTGTAACGATGGTAGAACTCAATTACACAGATTGAACATAGCATCAGCAGCATGATGTAACATCTACATTCTCGCATGATCCAATTATTCACATTTCCATCTCTAAATCAGATTCTAAAATTGAATCTTGAGTTTGATGCATTCACAATATCGTGTAAAGTCACGATGAATACAAGTGTGTCCTAATTTTCTTGTAAAGAGGGTGATTTTCCACATCTCGTAATACAACCTTCGAAATAATCTACTACTAGTCCTCGCAATGCTGGAAAAAAGACCTGAAGCATCGATGTTTCGTATTAACTGTACTGACATTCTCTGGAATATTACACAAGTGCTTCATACGTGGGAAGTATTTCAGAATACTTTCAAATGAGATTTTTATTTTATCAGCAATGCTGGAATGAGGAAACAGAATTTTTTTCCAATCTACGTATTATCGAGAATTTTGACATTCTTCCTTTCAAAGAAATGAATTGTGTATGCGCAAACCAATGCATACTTTTTTTTTCCACGATACATTATCTTGGTTCGAAAGCATGCATTATTAGTCGCGAGAAATTATTAATATCCTACGAAAGGTCAAAGAGGTAAACCGATAAGAGTACACCAGGTTTGGTATACATGTATTCATCCATTCCTGAAATTCAAGAGAGGAAAAAATAGAGATGCGAATTCAACGCCACATCGACCACCACCTTCTATATTCGAGCACGAAACATTTTTATTCCAGTATAATATATAATACGGTACATGCCATTATAAACTCAAACACACTCGCCATTGAACAATACATAAACGTGACATCGGGTCAAACTTCGTTGCAGGCAACATTCTATTTTAAAGTTGGGCATCGATAATTTACGTTTCCGTCAGAAAAAAGTACTCGATGGATTAAATAATCGAAGGAGAGACGAAAAGTCATTTTATTATTTGAATTTCGAGTATGATGGAAAATATCATATCAATCAATTATCAATTAGATGGCGTAATCTTTTTCAATAGATTGATATACCACAGCTATCTTGATCTGAATATATTTGAAGAAAATCAAATCCAAATCCATTAACAGACTTTGTAGATCGTTTGTCTTTCAGGAGATAATAAAATTGTATCTCAATTTCATAAATCATATCTCATTTAATGAATGCGTCAAAAACCCACGTGAAGGAATTCATTGATGTAAAATTCCTTATCAGCGCTGATTGTTGTGAACTGATAGTGAATTAAAGAAATTCGTCGATTCCCGAAGAGAACATGAAGCTTCAGCGAACGTTCAGATTAGATCTGTATAGTTCAGCTCGAAGGTTTATGAAAGCTAACTTTTATATTCACAAATGTTTATCAAAGGTACTACGAAAGTTAAGATGTTTGCCTCGAAATAAGTTCAGGAAACATAGATGGAACGTTCGCTGAAGGTTCATCGAAGGTTTAACGAAGCTCCACAAAAATATCTATACTTAGATTAATTGATAATAATTTATTTTTCATATAAATTGATCAAAATTAATATAAGTATAGATATTTTTGTAGAGCTTCGTTAAACCTTCGATGAACCTTCAGCGAACGTTCCATCTATGTTTTCTGAACTTATTTCGAGGCAAACATCTTAACTTTAGTAGTACCTTTGATAAACATTTGTGAATCTAAAAGTTAGCTCTTATAAACCTTCGAGCTGAACTATACAAATCTAATCTGAACGTTCGTTGAAGCTTCATGGTCTCTTCGGGTTGTTCTCAACACCGTAACTTATAAATTATTCTAAAATTCAAATCCATTCGAACGAGTCTTCTATAATCTTTTTACAAATAAATAGGCGGAAAGAACTTCTCATTCAACTCGTCATTCCGATTTTTTGTACTAATCGCATAAAAATTTTGCTGAATTTTTGTTTACAGGTGTTTACAATCTTTGAATGCAAAAATCAATGAAATATAACACGTCTTATCATCCGGCGATTCCTCGATAGATTGAATTACATTCGCGTTGCATTCAATATCACCTTGTCTATCATACGTCGCATAGAAGTTTTCTTTATTTCTCACTTTCATACAAATGCATTGCGGAGATAATGGACGAAAGAACGAGGGTTAAAATGAGAGAGAGAGAAGGAAGGGAACAGAGGAGAGGAGGACGATGACCTGATGGTACTCTCCCGATGACGGCACCAGAATGAACCGAACAAACACGCGTGCGCACGCGTGTGCATTGTACATGCGAATGCGTATGATTAATACATCGTACGAGTGTGGATATATGCTTGTATATTATATATATACACACACACACATATATATATAGTGTTTAAATAATAGAGATGGATCCACCTAAGAGCACGGTGTATGAATTTTACGTATTGCTTGATCTAACGGTTCATTGTCAGAAATCGAATAGAAGTACGGTACTCGATATATACAGTAAAATCTCTCCATAAGGGACACCTGTGCACACCGGAGAAGGGTCTCTAATAAGAATGATAGAATTGGTGCCTTATAAGGACTGTAATGCTCGATGTTATACAATTTCCTTGAAACATCAGCCAACTATCTATAAATTCTTGAAAATTTCTTTCTCTTCATAAACATGACATATGTCTCTGTTGTAATTTTTCATGCCTAACAAGATAGATGATTGCAAGTGACTCAACCTTTGCTCATTTCGAATGTTGAACACGATGCTGCTTAAAATCCAATTCTTCTGTATCAACAGAATCCACAAAACAGTGTATCATTGTCCTAACACAAGAGTATCTTTTTCCGAGAACAAATGATGAGGAAATTCAAACACTACATTATAATACGTAAAACATGAAGATTCTCTTCCAAACGAACGATCCCCTTTATTCCCAAATTAACATACCTCTGAAACGCAAACGCAGAAGATACACTGGGATGGATAAAATCACATTTTCAAGGCTTGTATCAACACATAAATATTATGGTATTTGTGGATCAACAAACGTCATCATCATTCTATTTGAAACTCTCAAGAAGCAAACTCACGTGAAAAAACAAATATTTACTGCTGACAGAAATCATGGCTGTAAAGAACATCGTTTGTTGAAAAACAAAGATTTTGTGGAGTGATTCAATTTGAGAAAAGTGATTAGGCAATCTTGAATTGATGAATAAAATAAGCGGAGGAGAATATTTACTTCCACTTGAATTTCTTTCGAACAATGTATGGAACATAAAATTGCTTTGACGCGAGCGTATCGTCGAGTACCTGGCGTTGAAATATTTCCTACGTTTCATTCGAACGACGTGCTTAGGTACAAGAGGTCAACTGAATTATTATAATCCGTGATATGGTCACATGCTTACTCGGCATATTTGACGCGAGAAACACGGAACTCGTGCAACAATTACGGACATTGTACTGAAAAGGTATGTTTTTCCCATATACTTTGATCGAACAATTAACGAGAAAATATTTATAATAAAACTGATTCTACAAAAACATTCAGAATTCCATGAACATTTTGAAAATCACTACTTCGGAAGAGCGCATTTCAGATCCGCTTGGATACATTCGTTGGTTCGTGTTTAAGAAGATAGGATTACCGTATTTCGATTTGTATGCGACATGATCTATCTCTAAATTTCCTCTTCCATTTTTCATTCACCATTCAACGCCAACGTAACACGTGCATTTAGATAAAAGCCAAGTTTATTATACACCGATTTGAGTACACGCGTGAAATGTTCAGACGTGTCGTCAGGGTGTGGACAACGCACCTCAAAACAACTTTCATTTTAACTTCCCCCCGGTATAACGGATAGATAACTGCGCCTTAGAATCTGTGACTAGTAAATTCACTGGGATATCTTGTTCCAATTTTCTTCCGCATTGACATGAAAAATTAGAAATGAAAATAGATGAAAATGAGTCGTTTGTAAATTCTAGTATGTTTCAGTAGGAATTTTATAATCGACCGATCATGTCATTTTCCTGCACTTATCATCAAGGAACTTCACTTTTGAATACTTGACAGGTTTTGAATGGTCTTGGACTCTGGCAATCTGGTCAGAAAATTGACAAAAGTTGTCCTGCTAGGTTTGGACGAGATGTTCCAAATTGGCAATTCCGGATCAAATGGGGTAGAAAGTTTGTCAGTTTCTAACTGGATTTCCGGAACCACACGGAAAAAATAATTTAGCTGCAGCAGCTAAATGGCTAGCACAGACACGAACAGCCATAAAATTACCTACAAATGCAAATTTTTTTGCTATAACAGCTAAAATTTAGCTGCAGGAGCTCATTTAATGGCTGTCCATGTCCGTGCTAGCCACTTAGGTGCTGCAGCTAAATTATTCTTTCCGTGCAATAACCGTTCAAGACCTAACAACTATTTTTTGCTTGGATCTAACAGACATTTTCAACAAAGTTGCAGACTGATTGAATATTAAACACGTTGGAAACATATATAATTTCATGTTCATCTTAGCGTAGTGAATCTCAGGTACTCGTGTCAAAACAAACTCGATTGGCACAAAAACGCAATTTCACAACAACAGCAACAAAAACATCACGAAGTAGGTTTGAAAAGTGGAGTATCATAATGAAACAAGAGGAAAAAAAAACCTAAAAGGATAATCACTTGATTGAAGGTTCTTGTCCAAAGATCAGAAAACAGTATTAATTCGAATTCATTTTAGATTCAATTGAGAGATAAGTTATCCATGAGTAAAAAATCCGGAAAGGAAATATCGCAACCGCAGAAGGTGGAGATTATTTGTGACGATGGAGTGATGTTTCCCATTCCCAGAATTTATGCGATCAACAACATGACGTTAAATACTATGTGCACGCAAGACTGTATTTTTTCCTTTTTTATTCCATAAGTATGGGTATGGGTATTAATGACTATAGGCTGTTCTCCACGTCTTCCGGTCGAGTTCTCGACCTCACGATTGTATACATTTTTTCACACTCCGTTGTACACAAGGACGACCTCTCCAAGGAGAAATTTTTCAAGGTGAGTCACCGTCCTCTACTATTTTAGCACCCATACAGGTGAGGAAATGATCGTTAAGCTTTCCGTCTCTCGCACCAATGTACGGTCATCGAATAGTTATTTCAATTCAGAACGGTTCATTCTCGAACAAAAAAGATCCCTTTTGAAGCGTCAGAAGTATTCGTGTGTTCGATTATTTCAATTTTCAATATTATCATTCCAACAATTTGAAAGATCGATTCTAAGTGGATATCCGGATATCTTGTGAATTCGTAATCGTGACATGTGCGGATAAATGAAATGAAAATCTTCCAACACGGTTGACGATCCTTTGTAAAAGAAAGCAAAAAAATGACTGATAGATCAGACAACCAACCCCGATCTGCCACGTCAGTTCAACCCTTGTAAAATAGGTTTCAAGGACAACTCATCGTGGTAGGAGAATGGGAACATCAAGAACTGTATTAAAATCTGCCTGCTGTATATTGTTTTATACAAAGTAAAATGGTTAGCACACCCAGACGACATCATGAAAAACATGTGGATATATCGGAAAAACAGCATCCCACATGCGGACCGTATGTCGCTTATTGCTTCAACGTTCAAAGTAAATTTCGAATGCAATAATTATAATTTTCAGAATTAAAATTGCCTCAAAGATGATCGATATTCGAATTCGAATTAATCGTTTGAATTGAAATTATGATTGCCGCTATACACCTGATATTCTCATCGTCATCGCCGGGGATTCGTTTGGAAGTTGAATGACGACCACAAGGACGGTTAGAAGACACGTAGAGAATGTATGGTCGTTGGAGCGCGAATGAAAAAGAGAGAGAAACGCAATGACAGACGTTATAAACAGCAAAGACGGAGAACAATCGCGTGGGAGATGCCATAGCTGCATGTTAAAGTTTCTCTTTCAACCTAAAACATATATATATATAATGCATGCAACTTCATTCTTGAGTATCGACGTCTACCGATTTTGAAATTTTCATTCAAGCAATTTTAATTCATAAAAGAAAACGAATTTCAATGACTATGATAAGTCAAGTATTTGTTCATATTCACGTGTCTGATTTTATCATCGCTCGCTCATATTTTGAATGATGACTTAATCATTTTTAAATGCGATGGAGGAAAGCATTTATGTTATCATTCTCCGATAATCGATAGTATATTTCACTTCCTTACGAAGAATTCAATTATTGGAATAATATAATAGAATTGACAGACATACGCTGTTCATTTTTTACGGGTTTGTTATTGCAAAATAATCAATTTTCGTAGTAAATTTGTCCGATTATAGGTGTGAACAAAAGTGGAACTCCTGTCTTCTTTTACAAAAGGAGCCCCATGCTTGGAAAAAGAATCGATTGTTCTCCATTACAGTTCCTCAAAAGCATCGTACTTGCCGTTGTATGCTATTCAATATGCAATGAAAAACAAACCTCGGAAACTGATCTCATTGTATTTTTAACGTGTTTGCTGAGGTCGCTTATATGAAATCGTTGAACCATTTGCATTACAGTTGACTTGATACGAAAAAGATGGCATAAAGACTTGAAGTGCTGCTGAAACAACTGCTGACATTTCGTCACCTTTGAAATGCTTCTCATAAGGTAATAACATCAAATGAATTTCCCTTCCAATTCGAGATATATGAATTTAAAAAAAAATTTCCTCCGCAAATACTTGATATCGTTGCATGGAAAGCACCAGGTTTGTCATGCTTTGCAAACAGCATTCACACATATAGAATGAGACCAATTATGGCATATGTGGAATTCAAAGTGGGTGGAATTGTAGCGATTTTGCAATACCACGAATTCTCCAACCCGTCGTACAAACATAGATGATTGCATTCTCAACTAGTTCTTTTTTTTCGTAGCTGATTTCGCGACAAAGTGTTTCTGTGTACCTTTTGTAGAAACAACGAATTGTTTAGCCGTTTTAGCTACACGGTGGGAATTCGGTGATAATTATTCGGATGCCAAATATGCCACGATAACATCGTAACGGTTATGATGTTTCGTAGTGCCGGTTGCTCAAAAAACAAATGATGTCTATAAACTTATAAGTTTACTGCGATTATTTGTAATGATATCACAGTCAGCACCGTGCAATTTTTTCCGTGCATTGAATTAGCTGTAGCTGTGGATTATTAACAAGAACAACTAAGTTTCAAACATAACATATGAGATAGGAAATAAATGCAGTTATAGTAATGGAATTTTCAGTGATAATCGCTAAAAACTTGTTATTTCAGCAAAAAAGGTACACAGCGATATCAAATTTAACTGCCATAATGCATTAAGTGAAATAAATCTCGTGGAAATTCCTTTTCAATCATGATAACTGAGGGAATAATTACCATTCCATTGTTCAACAAAACCAAAGTATAGATTAAAAACAATCGGTGAACTATTACAACCCTGACCGTATGAGGAAGTATTTTTCATCTTTGTAAGACTGACTTCGTTTTTCAACATTTTACGGGTGAAAAAAATACGAAATAATGGTTGTTTTTAGATTTCATTTCTCTCAGTAGGAATTAGAGATTTTTGCTATATTTACTCTTATTGAAACCATAAACCCACGAAATTATTCTCAAAATCTCTGAATTATGTGATAAAATTCAAGTTTAATATGCATGTATTATGTGGTAAGAATGTCAAAATTATGCAGACAAAATGCGTTTCAAAAGGTAACTTCATGCACCATTGTGCAGCTTCAACTGACTAGCTATTATAATTTCAAGACAAAAAAAAAGGAAAAGAAAAGATCACCAATGACCTTGCAGCTTTTATATAATCGAAGAATGAAAGCGATTCACGATATAATCTGAATACTAAAATATAAATCATAAGGGTTTAGTTGAAAATTAGACAGCTAAACATCTTAGTCAAACCAAATGAATTTTATTCATATTTCAGACCACCATACTTTTATTTACGCCAGCCAACATTTAGTTGGAATAACAAAATTTTAGTTGTTACAAAATTAATAACGAGAAGACGATTTCTTCAATGAGCAGTGGATCGAAGTATATTTTCAGTCCAACGTTCCGGCCAGGTACTGACCCTATTTAACCCTTAACCTAGAAACTTAAAATTGACCTATTTTTTCGCACACAAAATTCAACATAAACTTGCATTTTTTTCACTTAGCGATCAAGTGGTACTAATCTCCAGCAGTTCATGTTCAAGTTGCCTTATAAAAAGATGGCGCCGTTGAAACTCATACTTTTTTTTTTATTCCGTATGGTCCAAATACTGAGGGTTGAGGAATATTTACTATCATGAAGATCAGATCATATTTTAAGGGTCATCTCTGGGACCAAAAAGTTTTACAAGAAAACGGTTAGTTCAATGGCGTGTTCGCAATATAACTCAAGTATAAACTATATTGATAAATGAATTTAAAAAATAGAAAAAATTATATATAAATTGTATACAATTTTGAAAATTTTTCTATTGAGAGTAGGGATGCCTGATATTTATAGTATCGATACTTTTGTATAAAATATGTATCGATACTCTAAATATCGAACATCCCTGCTTGGATTGTTTTTTAAACTGAGGGTCCAATGTTGGGGTTAGTTTCAAACTCTTATTTGGAATATGCCCTGAAAAAGATGAATCTTACTCTATTCAAGGCATTTATTCGTGTGGATAGAGTGAAGTTAAATTTGAAGTAAAGTTCATATGCATATATACTCATATGATAAATATAATGCGTTCAAGTACGAAAATGTGGTGTATTAATTTTTGAACAAGTCTAACCACGTCAAATGTGACAATACATTTTCGTACATACTTGGAATAGGGAAAATAAGTGCATGAATGCTTAGTTTGCTTTCAAACAGATGATTAATTCGACCAAATTCCTAAAAATGACTACTTGTTATTCGTATTTTTAATAATTGAAGATTGTAGCAAAATTTTCTGAAAAAAAGATACCTTTTCATGAAAATTACAAAATTGTATGTCGAATTCGGTGAACCGATTCGTGAAATGATATTATTCAAGAATAACCCTTTTATCAAAAATCTGAATTTCTATACGCGATTACAATGAAACTCATATTAACCGTACAGTGTCTTCTACGCTTTGAGTTCCTGAAAGAAAATGTTGGTATTCATTACTTCAACTTTGGGAAACGAATTGTTTCTCGCATAATACACCCACTAGCAACGTTAAAAACCCGTTTAAGTTCATGCATCATGCGAAAAACAATTCATTTTCGAAAATTAAAGCAATTTATACAAACATTTTCTTTCAGGAGCTCAAAGCGTAGAAGACACTGTTCGGTTAATATGAGTTTCATTGTAATCGCGTATAGAAATTCAGATCTTTGATAAAAGGGTTGTTCTTGAATAATATCATTTCACGAATCGGTTCACCGAATTCGACATACAATTTTGTAATGTTCATGAAAATTTTATCAAATTATTGCCAAACTGTTTTGAATTATTATCAATTTTTCTCATTCCAAGGATGTACGAGAATTTACTGTCACAGTTGACGTGGTTTAACTCAAATAGTTTATTCAAGCAAAATTTATACTTCACAATGAAATTTTGAATATGAAAAAATTTTCTATCAACATTCCGTACATATCCCTTAAACCGTATGTAATTACAAATTATAAATTTCCCTTGAAAAATGCCAACACCTGGCCAAAATGTTGAACTAAAAATAAACGTCGATTCACTAATATGGTGCCCGAGGTTTGGTAACTGATTATACATGATTTTCATATATAATCTATATAATTGATGAATTTTATATATAAGAGATTATAAAAAACGAGCTGATCCAACAAATCTGATATTGTTTTCGTACTCAGTACCTCAAAACTACTCCGAATCAGTTCTCAAATCTCAGGCACCGAAATGGCTGTTGACCACTGCCATCATGAAGTAACTAAAAATTTTCAACTGTAGCGAATATTCAGCTTTCTCAGTGTATCGCTGAAATCGAGTGTTAGGACTCCTTCTAAAATTGTTGGTATCATTTGAAATAATTTCTTGGATGTTTTTTTCAAGTGATCTTGATATACACAGCATTAAAATGAGCAAATATTTCTGTTTACTTCATATAATTCATTGTGAATGTTTAATCAACTGTATTTGAGCTCTTCACCTCTGTCATCATGGGATGGAATTCAGATACATTTTTAAAACCTTTCTTCCGGTCTGGAACAACTCCTCCAGAATTCTGTGGCAAATCCAAATGATTGCTAGTTTCGATAAAGCAAAGATTAAATTATCCGCCAAGAACCAGTCATTTTTCTGGGACTTGCTTGGAAATTGGATGATGGTAATGGTTGTTTTTGAACGGTCATGTAATTTATAGACAGAAACTAAACCATATTCTAATGAGTGATTGACCACTTTACGGAGGCGAATGATAGCGATTATTCGTCTAGTTTCAATACGCAAATTAAGATTGGTAATTCCAACTTGGTTGTTCAACTGATTCGATAACCAACCACCCTGTGATAAATAATCCGTAAAATGTCATTCACGAATGAAAAAATGAATAAGTTTCAATGGGATTCAATGATATTTAATTAGAAATTCCACCATTCGTAATAAGATTTGATAGAATATTTCTACCTGGGCAGTTTTCAAATTTTTATATGGCTGTTTTTGGTTCAGTTTTGATTGAAAATACTCAATTAATTTGGAGTATGCATATTTCTACCAAGCAAACCAATCTGCAACTAGCTGACATTCATCTGTTCCATGGTCAATTTTCGGAGGAAAGTTTTTGGGTGGTTTAATTGGACTGCAGAAACTGAGTGGTCATGAGGAGAACTACTATTCGGTTTGTATACCAAAGTAAACACAATTGAATCTTATATATTCATAATAAATTCATAAGAATTCATTCCCAAGTAACACGAGCATATGAAGAACGTTCTATGGATGTGCATTGAATGTTTGATATACTATAAACATTCTCAGAACATTTCATGAATATTCTGTGCTACTAGAGTTATTAATAAACGTGGCGTAGGATTATTTTTTTCAAATCTAAGACGTTCTCTTAGTATTAAATTACATCGTTTCACTGCAAAAATTGCTATCTTATTCTAAGATACTTTTGCAGTGACTTTTTGAACATTTAAAAATGTTACTGTAATCATATTCAAAATACAACCCTTTGTTTTCATTCAAGACATGGCGTGTTTGATTAGCAAACAAAAATGTTTGATAGCTGCAAGTAGAAACATAACCTTGAATTACTATCACGTCAACGTTAATGTGAAGAACAGGAACAATGTATTCCAAATGTGTATTGTGCCATTTGAAGCTAAACTAAACGAGATTCTAATCAACCGTATGATCGAAAATCATTAATATAATCCATCTTTTCAAGTTAAATGTGATTAACCACATTTCTATCATCTGCTTTGAAAACAAACATATTCAAACGTCAGTGTCGCAAAATAAGATACTGATGTTTTCCAGTGGAAACAGTCAAGTTTTTGATTTGAATCATCAAACATATCATGTTTTATTTTGAGACATTTCTTCGACGGCAGTTTGTGCAGTATTGTAACCAATTTCCATCTCACGACCGTCACTATTACAAATTTGTTCGGTGATTCACTATTACAAAGTATTCCCTAGTAAGAAAAAAACCTCTCTGAATCTCTCTGAAAATTTCACGTTTCAGAGAGGTTCAGAAAGAATCAGAGAAATTCAGAGCAATTCAACGTGGTTCAGAGGATTTCAGAGACTAGTGGATTGAGAGAACTTGTGCTTTGAATTTTTCAGAAGGATTCAGAAAAATTCAGAGGAACTCAGAGAGATGCAGGGAAATTTTGGGAAATTCAGAGAGGAATGAATTCAGTACAATTCTTGGTCCTGCATTCCAGAGGCTTTCTGGAAGTTTTAGAGACTTCCAGAGACAGATAAATTGAGAAAAATTGTGCGTGGAACTTTTTAGGAATATTCAGAAGAATTTAGAAAGATTCAGAGTAATTCAGACAGATTCACAGGAATTCAGAGAAATTCAGAGAGGAATTAATTCAGTAAAATTTTTGGTTTAGGATTTCAGAAGTATTCAAGGAATGTCAGAGACTCACAGAGACAAGTGAATTAGGGGAAATATGTGCGTAGAGGTTTTCAGGAATATTCAGAAGAATTTGGAAAGGTTCAGCGTAATTCAGCGAAATTCAGAGAAATTCAGAGAGAAATTAATTCAGCTAATTTTTTGGTTCAGGATTTCAGAGGCTTTCTGGAAGTTTTAGAGACTTCCAGACGAAGATGAATTAAAAAAAATTGGGCGTGGAATTTTTTAGAAATATTCAGAGGAATTTAGGAAGATTCAGAGTAATCCAGAGAGATTCAAGGAAATTCAGGGGAATTCAGAGGAAGCTTTGGAATCTGAAGACATCAAATTCCCGGAGATTTAGAGGAATTCAGAGAAATTCAGAGGAAGCTTTGAAATCTGAATACATTAGATTCCGGGAGATTTAGAGAAATTTAGGGATATTCAGGTAAATTTAGAGGGAGCTTTGAAATTCAAATATTTAAAATTCTGAGGGATTCAGTGATATGCGGAGAGATTCACAGAAAGTTGAAGAATTCAGAACGTATCACTATCCAAAAAGTCTCTAACTTCCTCTGAATCACTCTGGAATTATTCTAAATCTCTCTGAAATTTGTCCCAAAATATTGAGAGATTCTGAGAAATTCAGAGAGATTTCAGAGGGATTCAGAAATATTTTTTTTACCAGGGTTACTAGTAATATGAACTATCTAAAAAACCTAATGGGCTCGTTATTTGAAAGTGTAGTACACATGTTGTGAATTATCCACTCAGCACATAATATAACAGTCATATTTCTGCGATATTTGTGCTGAGTGGCTGAGTCAATGGTTTGCTTTCTGTTTCAATTATTCAGTAACTTATCAGCTCGTTCAATATCCCAATAAACAAACATTTCTTGTTTAAAAGATATCTTTCAGAGATGAAATGTGTCAAAAGGATATCTCTTAGACATGAAATGTTTATTGGGATGTCAATGATTCTCAAAAAAGATTGATTTTGGAGAGTGAATGTATAGATGTGCATACGACCCTACAGTTAGCACTGCTTTCAAGATTATACATTCCGGTACTGTTACAGACATTAGATTATTCGAGAATTTTGACGACCGTCACCACTTAACATGACGTTCATGAGATATGATAAGAAATCCACAATTATCCGATGTATTAGGTCTAAGGGAAAGTTCTGTCGTTGCAACGTGCATTGTGGTACGTTGTTGAGCCTCACCAAACATTCTGTTCCTCCTAAAACCCTTTTTAATGCCTTGTGCGCACTATTTCGTTAATAAATAAAATCTGAAAAAAACTTCTCATGTTTTTTATTTAGAAACAAACGACCAAACTTTCCCTTACACCCAATATTTCAATAGTTTCAATGGTTTCAAGTGGTGGGATTCTCTCAATGGTTTTGTATGTTGAATGCAGATGAACATTTTTCTAAAAGTATCTCAAAATTTCTTTGAACTTCACTGCGAAACTCTCAATTTCATTGAAAAATTTGAATTAAAATCTGAGAGAATTGGAAAAACTCAGAAAACATGAAAATTCATCAAAACTATGAGAAATTCTGAAAAATTCTGAAAAACTTTTGCTTAGTGGACACATTTTTCCACTGAAAATTTTCCTGACTATCTACGAATATCTCTGAAAGGTTGTAAATTTTTTGAAAGGTCACGGGAACTGTCTGAACATCTTTGAAATCCTTTGAGAAACTTTTCACTGAACATTTTTAAAGATTTCAGTGAAATTTTTCTACCAGGATAACGAAATGAAATTTTTCCTCGAGTAGACCAATTAAAGGACATCATTTGAGCATTTATTTTTTTTTCAGATCTAACGGAAGTAAAGAAACATAGATATCGTTGTGTTTCGTCTTAAGATGTGATATATTGATTCCATTTTTTAATTTTTTTTTGTAGTGACTTTATGAAAAATATACTGCGAATCATTTTCATTGTGCAACGTGTGATATAACAAACTTGAATACATTTTATTTTTCGCATATATTCTAGACATAAACAAGTTAAATATTCATCAGTACACTGCTTTGAAATAGTATCCCAAATTAATGAAATTCATTAAATGGCATCACTCAGATTATTAAATAGTGATGAATTTAATGAGAACTCTGTTGATATATTCACAACCATCACATATTGCTCAAAACTGTTACTCAGTACTCACGACTATCACATAAAAAAGATCTATTCACAACGTAAGGGAAATCATTTGAAAATACATCAACTTGGAGTTTTTGGTTTAAACCGAAGATTTTCTCAGATTCTGAGAAAAATGAGAACAAAATTTCAGAGAAAAATTAACATCCGTACAATTTCATCGATGCTTGGATAATAATTCAAGAAACTCCTATAAATTTCGGTCAGCGCTTCCAATTTAGATATAATTATAATTTTCTACTCTAATGGAAATCAATATTTTAATAGAAACTGACGATCGTGAGATTTTCTTATAATCGCACTAAGCGAACAATTTTTATTTCGATAGAATGCGAAAGATGTTTGACTCCCTTAAGAATCCAATGAGTATAATATACAGCGTAGGAAAATATATATCAAAAATGAAACATGTTCCATCAAATCCATAACTCTGTGTCAAACAGAGCGAAGTGTCATAAAAACGAAAATACCAAATCGAAAGGAATGATCCACAGAATAAATTGGATTCAATATGGTCAATGAGTCAAGAAGAATGCTGTTAGAGCTAGCTGATCCGGGAAAATCTTTCCATGTGCTTTTAGATACAGATAATCTTTTAATTATACAACGTATGAAGACTTGCCATCTTTTTCCTCACATAATATGGATGTGATATGAACCTTTATTGCTTTCCTTTCAAACGATAATCAATTCAAATACAAAACCGAAATATAGCGAATGATGTTCGTTCTATATTCATTAATACCATAATAAATGATCCAGAAAATAGTTCAGTGAAATTTGTGCGATGTGAATAACTTTTTCATAAATCTACATTTATTACATACATAATGAAGAAGTTATATCTACACTTGAGATCTTTTTAACTCAAATGGAGTAAGAAATCATCCAGTCGAAATAGCTGTTTGACATCTTCATGAATAATCATATGAAAATGAGAGAAAATAGTAATGAATATCAATAGCAATGCTCGACAACTGCTGTTGTACACAATTATGAAGATGATCTACAGGTGAATACATTTGCATTTCAATTGTTGATATTTTCAGTTTATTAAGAAATTAACCTCTTTAATCTTTTTGAAACCATAAATCTCATGTCTACGATGATATATCGAACAGGTTTCCAGTCCATTGAAGAACATATGCAGATAGATATACATATAGCCAAGAAATTCTTGTATTTCAACCTCAGACGCGCAAGCAAGAAAACTCGATAGAAGAGCAATTCTATATAAACTATATAAAGTTTCTGTACAATTTTCACGTACATTTTATGTAACCATTGTTATAACAGCGAATCCTGATATTTCCCAAAGTTTCCCAGATATTCTCTGATTCACACTTTATTAAGTGAATATGATGATGAAGAGGAAATAAAAGTGTCTACTTCACATACCCCATTCGATGAACGAGCTGACGTAATTTCATTGAGAAATCAAAGGTGTGACGAAGATGAATTTGAATTAACAAAAAATGTTATACGAAACCGGAAATTCCCAACCGAAAGCATCGAAATGATTCGATGATTCCAACGTATATCACATTTATTTGATGAAAATTGAATATTCATCAATTCCTACTGATTTTTCAAACATAATATTTCTGATGTATTTTCAATCAGGATACACAAGTGCGATACACAGAATGAAAATTTTATAAACAAGTAACGAAAATGACGAATTCCTTCCTTTCGAAATACCCACATTATTCGTTTCTTCCTTGGGGAAATTATTGCAGTGGTTACATCAACCTTGAATGATCTTCATGAATTTCTTAATCCCAATATATGTATTACACACACACAAGCTGAATCTCCGCATGCCTTAAACCAATTTGCATCGAAATATCTCATCTTCTAGCAATTGAAGCATGTGATTAACGAATGATATCTCTATCCTCGATACACGATTTGAAAAAAAAAACCTTCAAATTATATGTCATTTGAATCGAATGCCTTTTTAAGTTCTGAGTTTTCAAGTATGTGAATGAATCATTCGTTTTGTAGCAAAAACAGTAAGATAATCGTTGTCTTGAGTCAGATTGTTTCTTGTGTAATTGCAGTACCAGAGGAGTTCTTCATGTGATTAGGAATGCTTTCAACCCATGTGATACTTGAGAAATCTTGAAAAGAGAGAATTTTTCAAAGTATTTTTTTCTTACATTAAAGGAAAAGTTGTGCAAGAATGGTTGGAAAAATTCATGTTCAAACGTTTTGAATTTGCATCACGTGAATAATGAGTTCTAATGAGTTCCCTTTGTCAAAGAATTCGATAACGAACGATAGACAAATTACTCGACGAATAATATCGTATACTTTATTTCTTGTAAGTTTTATATCGTTTACGACCTCTGCTACTTTCTTTCACCGTATCATCCATTATATCGTCCTATTGAATGAATTTCGCTTCGTTTTATATCATTTACACTTTGCATGTCAAGAATTTGTTGAATAATTGAGTTCGTACTCGTGACGAGGGCGATAAAATACAAAGGGTTGTGACTTCTGTCCTTCTTAATACAGAGTATTATGGAAACCAGATTTCCATCCGAACAGTGCGATGTGCTTCCATTAATGTTTCGTAACATGATCTTCAAACAGTTGCTCGATTAGTCCTGTTGCTAGATGACTCACTATTTCGATCAGTTTCGTGCATGCATAACATCTATCATAAGTATATTTTATTATCCTAAATTGATTATGTTACACAAATACAGTATCCGGCTGTGACATAATATATGAAATGTACAGTTACAATCAGCAGAATTGTGAATTTCATTTAGATTTATCAACAGGATACTTCAATAGGATATTTATCACTTCTGTTCAGCTGTATAGATAGCGTAAATGCGATTGAACTAAAATAATTCTTCAATTGACTCATCATTCATTTTTCCACGACACAATAGAACTTCAGCTAAACAAAAAACAGATCCTTTTCGTTTCAGTATTCAATGGAAATTATGGAGGTTAAACGTTAGAACATTGTCAATTAATGTAAGTGAATCACCCTGTGATACAAATATGATATAAATTATTGGCTCCGCTTTGATGAGAACAAAGGGGAGAGCTCCGTGCTATCGTCTCAATGATAATTATATCCATCTTCGAGCCGCAGACAAAACCAGCCGTACATGATTTATTTATTCTACAAGAGAAATTTTCAAAATGTGTTTACCTTGTAAACTTGACCGTACGTTCCATTTCCTACGACTTCAATTAGTTCGAAGATTCCTGCTGGTTCCTGAAAATTAGAAAAGTTTATTATGCATAAGTGATCATTTCAAATCTAGCTAAAAAGATCTACTGTCTCTTGAATCTTCTACAATCCTCAAAATTTGAAGGACTTCTTCAATTGACGGCATATTGAATTTCACTGAATATTGAAAGGGCTACGAAGTAATTAATTATTGAAATTTACAATAGAAACGTTAAAAAGTATTCTGTCAAGACATGTTATAAATCAATTATAGTTTGATACAGAAAAAAATGACAATTTACTATGAGAGATAATTCATGATCAAACATGTAGTTGTCGATAGTTTTTGTAAAATACCATGACTTTTCAACAGAAATAGGTTCCAATAATATGATTTATGTTCAATAGTTCTCTACAGTAAATTATTATGTTGCTGAAGTTTGAATCGTTCATTGAAACGAATTGGTAATCGAATAACGTAATACTCATCTGTTGAAGACCTAAATTCTTGCAGTACAATCTTTAAACAATGTCTTTAGTTGCAAAAAGTTGATTTGAGAGGTTAAACACCGCCCTGCTTAAAGAATCCCTTTGAACCGATTGATTCTCATTGATTCTGATGCAGGAAACAAATTCAAACCCATTGAGAATAAATTTTTAATGGATATGAATCGGTTTTCTCTATCGGAATCAATGAGGACTTGTCAAATTTTGTAAATTTGAACTTTTGTTTCGTTTGTTATGACGATAAAGTATTCCCTTCATTAAAAACTACGCATAATATTGAAAAATATAGATCAATAACGGACGACTGATTCAATAGTTTTGTACAAAAAATTTGAAGCAGGAACGGCATTTTTGTCACAATGTCCTTTTGATTTGGGGAATGTATGTAATGAAAATGATGCAACGTGTCACGTTTTTCTTCTAACGACCTCTTCGTGACGAATAGAGTTCTTTCAGTGCTTGTATTATGTATGAACAGATATGTGCAGAATTTCCTAGTCAATTCAATACAAATGAGAATCACATGTCGTTTCAAACTATTGAGATGTCATACTCCACAAATGATGATTCATTCGATTCTTTTTCTAGTCACCGGCAAAAATACGTACATGATTTTTCTTCCGGCTACAGATTAAATTAAAGATAAGGTACGATCAAATAAAAATGTCAGAATTGTCAACAAGTGATAAGCGATCTCATTTATTTACATAGTCCGATAAAATCAGATAGATGAGTATCAATTCTACATTGATCTGAAATTTGGATTTCCTCCAGGCGTGAACCACCGGTGAACCAATGATCTTGAATCGATCATTGTGAATTTTTGGAGAGTTATCACGATCGTCGATCTAGAGCCTGTCAACGAAGAGAAGGATATCTCACGTCCAACAATTTGGCAAAAAATGAATCCAGAATTTTCTTTCCTCTAGGATACGAAGGAACAAAAAACAAGGAGGATTTGAACAACTTTGGGCAAAGGCAGCTTTGGTGGAAGAAAAATTCAAGGAGAACTTCTCTCTCTCCCTTCCTCTTTTTGCCTTCACCGGCTAAAAGACAGGTCGAGAGGGTTTGAGAGAATTCGAACTGTCTGGCCTGTTGACGTGAAGTTAAAATCCAGGATAAAGTTGAGAGTTCGATGATACGAAAATGCGGATAATAACCGCAGAACGATGTCATTTCTATTTGCAAGGTAAAAACGAAGAATGTATTTACATACCTTCAGGGCGTTTAGATCAATGTCGTCGAGCGAGCAGTTGACGCTCGGTGCCAAATTCTGCGCCATCTTGATACGCTACTTGCGCTCTCTCGCAAGTTATCTCTCTTTACTCGAAGCTCGCCGAATCTATCGTTGATGGGGCCTCTCCCTCTCACTACAAGCCGGATAAAAATACAAGGAAGATGGAGAAAGAAGAAGATGAATAGCGCCTTCCTCTCTATTTCACTTACACCAGTAACATCACTTTATCACAATGCTGGAAAAAGCAACTTGGAGCAATTGCAGGCTCGATGAGAGAATAACCCTTTCTACATATATTCCAAGTTGTTAATCCACCGTGAAGAGACACACGCGGAGCGACAACGACGACACATGGCGTACCGAGCGAGGACCCCACCGAATGTATATACGTATATTATTTGTATATATGTCGTATGTACGTAAGTATGTGGAAGTATGATAGACTAAAACAGATATCTGTCTAACGCACAGTCAAACGGAGCCACAAACTGTCTTCGTGACATTAAACGTGGTTCTTGAGCTTTATCCGGGAACCGTTTCCGCGATCACGACTGACTTGGTCAAACACTATAATTATAAATCTATAATTTAATTCCAGTCTAGTCGCTGTAAAAGCGCTAAACGCTGGATCACTGTATCATCGTAACGGATGCAAAAGAGCCGAGCCCACACACTACGGCTGTTCTACGTCCTGCCCGCTTGTCTATAGTCTATACTGACTTGCACGCCTCTACCTCACTTCTCTCTATCCCCCATCCTTCGTCAGCCAATCCTCAACCATGCGTTATCTTCCTTTTGCTCATGTGCGCGCCCCTACGCTTACCTCTTCTCTTTCTCTTTACTTCCAACCATTGTTTGTGTGATCGGGTACGATGTACACGTATATTTCAATCTACGTGTGTGGACGTGCATGAGACCGCATGATACATTGCTGCTTCTTTTCATTACTATACCATATTTCAATGACGTCATTATTCCCCAGCATGGCAATACATGCAATACAACTAGGAACAAGGTTGCACCTTTCACTGCGTTGCTAGCTCACTTTATATACAGAGATAAGGCGGTCTGAGAGAGGAATATATAGGGATATTATGACTCGACGGTTGGTAAATTTTATCAGATAGCTTCAAGTCTAACGTGAATGACAGGGCGGGATGATTTTGAACGCAAGTTTGGTCATATTTTATGATATTCTTCGATTAAATGTGATTTTATATAAAATTTGTATCAACTTTTTATATAATTTTTATAGAAACTTGATACAGATTTTATATAAAATCACAGTCCCATCCCTCGATGACAGTTGAAAATGTATAGTATAGATTGTGTAGATTATATATGGTTTTGTATAAAAATTATATATAAATTCGATATAGAATTATATATAATTTTTATATAATTCCATAAAGTTTTTTGAATCAAGTTCAAGTGCTGTATGAAACTTTTGTAAATTCGTATTTCACAATGTCTGATGTTGAATTGAGTAGTTGAAATCTAGTGCTCAAAGTGCGAGATTTAATTTGAATCGTTTATTGAAAATATGAACGAATTATTATTCATTGATTTAACTTTGCATGCTATTTTTTAGCATCCGTTCATGATAACCATTCTGTTGAAAATTCCTGAATGAACGGGACCGCAAAATTCGCATGCGGACTCAGATTTCTACCGGGGACCAGTTGGGTTCCCAGCTAAGACCCACGTTCCTGATATTTTTATAAAATTTATATAAAATTTCGATCTATATTTTAGAAAATTCAATATAAACTTTCCCATAAAAATATCGATACTGTCGAAATATCGCTTATCCCCACTGCATTGGACCCGAGTAGGGCTGGGGCTATAATCTGATTCAATGTGATTTTACTATACTGGGTGATTCAAAATTGCCGTACATTTTTCTGAGAGTAGATTCTTCATGAAGTTCTGAAACGATTTTGAACGGAATATTCAGATCTGATCCTTAGATCCGAAGATATGAGCATTTTCGAAATTTTTTGGAAAGTCCAAATACCTTGGAAGTACCATATTTCTGACTTTTGAATCTACTATTATTCACTAAGTCATCCTAAGGGGTATCCCTGGGAAAGAATAAATCTAATTTAGCTTCCTTCGTTGTGGAGTTACAGCGATTTAAAGTTGTTGGATTTTGATTGGCGGGGATGCGAAAAATTTCAAATCGCTATAACCCCACAACGGAGGGAGTTAAATTAGATTGATTTCTTTCCCAGGGATCTGACCCTGTGATCTGACTTAGAGAATGGTGTTGGATTCAAAAGTCAGAAATATGGTACTTCTGAGGTATTTGGATTTTTTAAAAAATCAAAAAATGCTCATATTTCCGGATGTAAGGATCGAATCTGAATATTCCAGACCAAAATGTTTTTAGAATTTCATTAAGAATCTGCTCTCAGGAAAGTGTACGGCAATTTTGAATCACCCAGTATATATGTAGTTTGCAGGTTTCGAAAAACCCGGGGTTTTTTTTTAAAACCCGACCCACTTGGGTTTTTTTCCGGGTTTTTTCGAAATTTTCAGATTTTTTGAATTTTTTGTTGGTATTTTTAACTCAATATGATAAACCATCATTATTCATCACCTCAAATTGACTTATTGAAAGTGAAAACATTGTTCAAAGAATGTGCTGCGAGATTTTGGGTTTTGAACTGAGGTTGGCTCTGAGTATTTCGTTATTCGATTATCAATTCGTTTCAATGAACGATTCAAATTTCAGCAACATTAAACATTAGGACGTGTATGTTCCAAAACATTCGTTCACGTAGATTGTTGAAGCTCTTCTTATGAATTTTGAAAAAAAAAATTCATTATAACATTTCATGAACACATATAGAATAAAGTCTAATGAAATTTGTTCATTTATCAACATAGAACTATAACATAATAATACATACATTACGTAAGATACAAATAATATATAGAGGAAATAGTTAAGGGGCTATATCTGTTTGAACATTTATTTTTCTTTTCCCATTTTTTTTACTGGCTCAAATGATGTCAAAACATCTCAAGAATGATATCAAACAACATTTATTGATGAAAACATTTTTTGAAAACTCCCAAAATATGAATTTCTTGAAATTACAAATTCTGACGTTCTCAATCCTGTAGCGATTTTGAATGTTATAAAAAATCGCTAAATCGTCCAAGAAAGAGCTGGAGAAGAGTTTTTTGAACATAGAACGGCAGTTATATGGTGCTGAGATCGCAGATTAAAGGTAAAAAAATCAGCAAGCCTCTATTTTAAGAATTCCCTGTCGTAAACTCATTCTCAAACTTCAAACGCGTTTTTCTCGGAACTACTTTTTCAAAATTGGCCAACATCAGAACTCAAGTAAATTTTATCCTATTGACTTGAAAATTCAACTGTATAGCTTCTCGGATGGATTATCCATTGAAGTTCATAGGATTTTCACGATTGATGAACAATTACGATTTTTATAAACAAATTATGGTCGATTTTTTCATCGAAAATGCGATTTTTTTCTTCAAATTGACGCAAAAATTGCAAAAATCAATATTTCTCAATAATCCTACGTACTTCTGCAGCAACATTCATGTAGACTGAGAAAAAATTTTGTTTATTGTTCCAGCTGCGGACGTACGAGACTTCTGTAATGGATGATTCCTAAGCTTCAAACTCTGAATCTCATTTTTTGAATTGTATGTACTCTGCAACTTTCTTGAAAATTGTCTATCGCAACCTGTTCTCGTTCCAGAAGATTTTCAGCTCGATCTAATCGTGGGATCTTGAGGATCATTATTTAGTTTTGATTTTTGAAAATTTGGAAAAGAATTTTTTTCCCCTAATCATTAAGAATACCAATTTTGATCAGTGCGTTCTCCTTTTTAACTTATTTTGAATCATTCTGTATACTTTCTGATCATCAGCAGGCGTTTAAAATTAATGATTACCCATTGAATCTGTCCATCAACAATAGTAAGAAGGGTATTTATTTATTTGCGTACTTTTCTCAAAAATTTCACCTATACAATCATTGTATCAAACAGAACTTTTCCGAGATTTGACCCAAACAGCACAAATGATAATTTTGAATTCACAAAAACTTCTGAAAGAACTTTTAAAATAGTCTCCGTTATGACAGTAAAAATGAATTCAAAATGCATACATATTGAATGCCTGAATAGTTCTTCATGAATTCGTGATATGAATTCTTCCTGAAGATTAAGTTATTCATCAAGAGTTCATTTTGAATTCAAACTATTCGTAATAAATTCATGTTGACTGTCATAACGAGGGCTCTTTGCGGGGACTTTTGTGCTGTATGGGTAGTCTGAAATTCTCCTGAATCACTTCTATTCGTTGGACAAGGAATTAAGACCAAACACAGAGAAAAAGGAATAGCTGCAGCAACTACTTAAATAGTCGATTTTCAAACATCTACTTAGGTAGTTGTGGCAATCACTTGAGCAGTCAGGACAAGTAGGTGCAGCAACTACTCGAGCAGATGGTCGAAAATCGACTGTTTGAGTAATTGCTGCAACTATTCCTTTTTCTGCGTGCTGAATACTCAGTGATTGCAGCAACTACCTAATTAAATGGTTCGTATGGTATTCCTTTTTCTCTGTGTAGGTATTCACATCAAGTAGTCTACCGAATATTGCTGTAAAATTTGCATCTTCCAAAAAATATTATAGTTCAAGTAATGATTGTATATGTGAAATTTCCAAAAAAGTACGCAAATAAACAAAAATTCCCTTCAATATTGCCAATAAACAGACTTAATGGGTATTTATTGATTCTAAACGGATCTTGTCAATGAGGAAGTAGAGATGAGCGATCTGAAAAGAATTGATTCTTTTTTATACAATTTTTATCGATCTTAATCGAAAATATATAAAAAGTTTTTGGGGCTCTTTGATTTTTATATCATTTTGATTGAAATTCAATATAAATTATATACAAAAAAATGGATTCTTTCCAGATCGTCTATCTCTATGAGAAAGTATACAAAATGATTTGAAATAGGATAAAAAAAGAGGATACAGTAGTGGTGGGGATCCTTGAAAAAGATCGATTGTGTTTTATATAAAAAGTATCAAATGTTTTATCGATACCTAAAACAAATTATATATATATTGCTTCCTCGTTGAAGAGAAGCTTTGTGATTGTTTCGAAAGACCGAAAATTCATTCTCCGAATTCGAGGAAATTGTTTGGTCCCATATCTGTCTGTCTGGATGTGTGCCTTTCCCCCAGAATTGCAAACCGCATACCTCTCGTTTGAATCATCCGATCTTCATGAACTTTTTATCGGAATTGTGAACTGAGGTAATAGCGGTCCCATATGAATTTCAACTTGATTCTTATAGAAGAATGGGAGACAGGCAGGAATAATGTTATGAGGATTGTGATTTTGCGAACGTGCGTATCTCCACTCCTCATGAGCCGATTGCAATGAAACTTATCCATGCCAAGACTGGAAAAAAACCAAGGTTGGTACATGTGTCAGAAACAAATCTCCGTGAAGAACAATTAGCCCAATATTGTTCCATGATTGTCCCGTTGTTCCCAATGGATAGTCAGTCATGGTATATTTGTTAATATTTTTGAAATGGTCACTACATTGGGTACAAGCTTAGCACAAGTGTAAAAGTCGAGCATTCGTTGAGAATAATTATACCAATATTGCCCACATGAGTTGCACAATGTTTATAAATATTGACTGAATTTTGGATTTGCAATGGCTGAAGACTTGGGGATAACCATCGGACCGGGGCTGGCCCTGGTTTTACACACCAAGCTAGATTTTATTGATCTGAGTAAGAATAGAACTTCACTTAATGGTAATAGGATACTTTTAAATGTAATCATACACAGAGATCAACTGGTTTGAAGAACGTTCTTCGATAATTCATGTACGGTATTCTGAGGGAGGAAGTCATGAACTGAAATATGAATCAATTACTTTTTTCATCCATATCTGCGATCAAAGAAGATTGGCTGATGCTTGGTGAATGAATTGGACCGGGCCTGAACTTATCATTCCCGAATCTGGGCCAAGTTTGGTAAATTGTTCAAAACAAGTCTCGGCAGGTCTTGTGCCAGGCTTGGTCCATCATTGGGCCATTGGTTCATACACACATGGGTTATACTACGTTCCAGTCATGATCCGATAGTGATCCCATATAAGTTTCATCCTTGGGTACGATGTACCCAAATTCCACCTCAAAGGTTTGCGTTCCGTTGGATTACCTGAGAATGAAACCGTTCAGAGCCTGACAAGAATTTTCTGTATGGTTCTGCCTGGCATTTTTAGCAGAGCCTTGAGCCGAGTTCATGAAGAGTTTTAAATCACCTGATGAAGAACTTCGAAAGAGATGCTATTATGTCAGTGAAAAATGAATGCTCGAAGATATCCCTCTTTCAATCCAAAAGAGCCTCTCTTGAATCCTCGGTGAAACAGTTTTACGGAGCTCATTAATTGTTCATTCTGCATATTATAATTAAACATCTCTGGTAAAAATAGAAACTGAAATGAAGCGAAAACGAAGAGTATGGTGCAGCGTAACAGGAACGATAATGAAAAGTGAACAAAGAGTAAATGGAACGGATTCGAAGAATATTTGAAGCAATCAAATATTCTCCAAATCCATCAATGCTCTATGCAGAGTATAAACAATATAAGAGGATACAAATTTTAACTACTTGGCAACATTCGAACCCATGAATTTCATCAATGCAAACCAGCGTCTTACCTATTGAGTTGTGGGGTGTTATGATTCGTGATCGTTTATAACCGATATTTAAAGTCTGTATGGAATGATTCACATTTCGCTCCATGGATCGTAACAGCACTCATCCCAAAACGGCATTGAACGTTTATGAAGCGTATTGGTAGCGGATAATTTCACAAAGACTTCTTTTTCAAGAACAAGAATAGAATTTTCCAAGAACTCTTTTCGAACTAATGAATTCGTATAGAGCTCTGCAAGAATTCAATATTCGGCACATTAACGAGTTCTTTGAGAATATCGAGAGTGTTGTTCTAATACTCTCAATGAACTCGTGATTGCGCAATGTCCCAAACATTGAACTCCTCCAGAGCCCTCCCAGATAGCACGGCAGTCCCCTGACTCGTCAGAATGAATTCACTTAAATGAATTCATTAAAAAGACAATTTTATGATTTCATAATGGATTCTTAAAGAATACATTCGATCCCCGAAGTATTCTTTATGAATTTTCTAAGAACTCATATAGGACTTCATAAAGTACTAAATTTGAATCTATTAAGGATAACCAATGTATTTCCGTTATGTCAGTTCAGAACGCATTACTGGAGGAATTCTTTTATTAGACCTAAAGAATTCTTAATGAACTCAATCGATGAACTCTTTATGAGGTCATTTAGATGTCATTGCAGGACGCGATAATTTCAACATTTAAAAAATTTTCCCATCTTTTTTTGAATTTGAACTCATGTACAAAAATAGCTGTTATTATTTTTTTTTCAAACGGTTGAATTGTGTCATTTTGCATTGTTTATTAGTTTTTCTGGGGGTTTTTATGAACCTTTTGGGACTCTCAATTCATGTCATTTTATATTCTTTTTAAATTCATTTTTGAATTCTTAATGAACTCTTTTGGATGAAAAAAAGATGTTCCTCGGCACATCATTTTGAACTGTCATAACGGGACGAGTTTGAGAACTCTTTTTGAATTTATTTGGATGAGTTTAGGCATTCATAAGACATTCATTGTGATATAAAAAGAATTCATTATGGATTCTTTCTGAACTGCTTGTGCTATCTCTGGCTATTTCTGGTGAAAAAAACCGGATGGAGAACCGGAAGAAAACCGGATGACGATCATGATAAAACCCGAATGATAATCCGAATCAAATCCGGACGGAACTTTCCGGGATTCCATCCGGGTATATCCGGGTTCCAATATTAATTTTGCAATGATTCTACATCCGGTTCCATCCGGATCTTATCCGGGTTTTTGGACTAGATATTTTTTAAAATCCTAAATGGAACCCAAACCGAAAAAAAAACCCGGATGAGTTTTATCCAAATTTCATGTGGGGTTCCAAAAAATATCTAGTATTGAAATCCGGATAGCACCGGATGAAAAACCACCGCGAAATTCGTATCGGAACCCGGACACACCTGGATGAAGTCTCGAAAAGTCCTATTCGGGTGTGAATTGGATCCGGTATTTTTACCAGGGATATGTACTCATCAGTCCGAAAAGAGGTCTTGAAGAATTCGATTCTTGCTCTTGAAAAAGAAGTCTTCGTGTATTATCTGGGCAGAGAGCACGTATGTCCGAAAATAGATCAAAAACAGTTGTTGAAAAGTGTTCCAAATGAATCCTATTTCCCGAACTCTGTATAACATTTCTAAGAACGCATAGTATTCGTTAAGAATTCTTCGATGATTGTGTACTAAAATCTGAAAAGATGTCTAAAGAAACACTACCTGAATTTGTTCCGACACTCGACTTTTGTACTTTGCAGTATCAATACAAGTTGTTTTCAACCTATCCAGAGGAAACAGAATCCCATACTCCGAAAGTGTTTCAGAACATACCCGTGGTTACTCCATGTGCTTCATGCATGCGTAGATCCGAGATGTTCGGAAAATAAGATTATTTTTGTGATCAATTATTATAAAATCATACCTTTGTGGGAAGAATTAGAGTGTATGGTACGAAAATATACATTTTCAAAATTTCAATAATACTCCATGACATGAAATTAATTCCATCTCTTTTAGGTTAGAAAATATGTTGTTTTGTTTGAACGAATATCAATAATACACAATGAACAATCAACAATTGCATACTTTGTTGAATGAAATGCTCATAAAAAAAATCAACGGAGTATTGGATGAAGGAGAGTATTTAAATCAAAAGGAGAAATGGCGTAATATTTTTGATTATGAGTCTTTAGAAAGATGGGTCAAGCATTATGATGAAGAGGTATGTTTTCTTTCTTGTTTTAAAATTAATCGAAAAGCGTGTTTATAACATCTTTTGCGATATTTGAAATTGTTCTGCTTGCTACAGATTAGATTGAAAGTTCTTAAATTGCTATCTGAATCCAAAAAAAGTACCATGAATTTTTATCCTGGAGAATTGGATATGATTCTATTATTCCTAAAATACAATCTCGGGGAACGATTGGATTATGTTCCCTTGATTAAAAAGGTAAATATATTTCATCTCTCAATCCAATATCTGAAAGGAACTTTTGATAAATCCAAACTGAAGTATGATTTCAGTATTCTAATTTCAGTTGTTTTATATTTCTTATAAGAGACTTTTTGAACATCTCATATCCAAGGATCTGAACACTTAAAATAAAAGAGAGATATAATCGCCATAAATAACAAGATAATATACCTTTGCCTTGAGAACCTTCAATGAGTCTTATTTTTAGCATGTAGGTATGTATCCGAATATGAGCATTAAATATCTTCGTAGTTACTTGAATGCATTAGAATCTCTTCATATCGGATATTTTTTTACTATCTCTCTTTTACTTTATATACAATTATAAAAAGTAAAAAGGTATACAACTCCAAGATTTGGATTATCTTAGAGTTCTCATATTCCATATTTTGATGTGATTTTGGAATAATATTGAAATATCTTGTAGGTTTTAAAACGCTTGCGGGATAGTTTAGCTGTTATGAAGAGACAATTAGCACAAGAAAAAAGGAAACATGAAAATCAGCATCCTCATTCGCCATTGGAGAAAGAACCAAATGCTTCTCTTGAGTCTTGCAATAACATAAAAAAGAATATAGAAACATATACAAAGTTTCTAACAACTTTGCATGACTTATGTGTAGAAAATCTGTACCCTGATGCCACGTATCATCGTAGAAAGTCTAGTTTACAAATACTTTGCCTTATCCAAGAGATTCTGATAGATCACAGCGAAATATTCTCTTGGAATTGCCAGAAAGCACAGCAAATTGTTCAATGTTTATTACTAGATACATACGAATCTAACAAAGAAATGGCTTTCCAAATCATAGAAACTATTGATCCCTTCCTATTGGGATTGAATTCCCAAGATAAAGTTTATGAATTCATCAATGTTGCTGTTAAATTGAGTAATAGTATCAGGCCAATTGATAGCATTACTGCTGCATATATGTTTAAAATTAGTCTGTTATCTCCTATCTTGAAAGATGCTATTTTACAATTTCACGTAGAGAAACTATCTACTGAAACCACAGATTCCCTGATATTGAGTTTAATATCAATTATAATTCAACAATTAGAGGTTTGTATATAAAAGTCACTTTACCATATCGAGTTTCAAATTTCCATTATATTATTCATCTTTCATAGACCATTTCCACAAAAGCACTACAAAATTTAATGATGACGATAAAAGAACATTCCATGTACGGATACCTTCTGTGCCTTCGAATTTTGCTCAAAGGTGTCAATTTGAGGTAAGGAATAATGAGAATTTGTTATCATTATCTAAACAATATTAACCAACTATAAAAACAAATCTTAATATACTACAGAAAAGCTGCGAATGAAATATCGTGGAAAGAAACGATTTCTAAAATTATCTTTTTATGTTTCCAATTGAATCAAGCGGTATCAATAATCGTGAATAATCCTTCTCCAGAAGGGCTGTTACCGGTAGATATGAATCAAAAACAAATGTCATTATTTGAATTATCTGTATCAGAAAAAGAAATTGTAACTCCTCAAATGATACTCTTATGCTCTTGGCGAACTGTCAAAGAAGTGAGTCTCTTATTTGGAGAATTGATGTTGAAAATATCAACTACTGATATCTCTGATCCTCAACTACTAACCGAATATCAGGTACGTGATTTCAATTCATTTGTACACACTTGGATGGATTTTATATCAATAGAATTACATTAAAACAGATTATCCAAATGGGAGAACATTTAATCGCCCTTCTCAAAAAGACGAAACACAGAGGTGCCTTTGAACAAGCTTATGTTGGTTTTAAACAAATGTGTTATCATTTATGGCGTTCGCCGAACAAAAATTTAAACCAACTACCCAGAGTATGGCTTCATCAAATTCTATTAGAAATAGCAGGACTCCAATCAGAAGATTCACAACTGTGTGCAACGAGGCGAAGCGCTGGAGTACCTTTCATGATACAGGTTAAAATCAAGAATTCCCTCTTTATCATTCATGAACTCGAAACAGTATCAATGAGAGTTTGGTTTTCAGGCATTAACATCGTCGGAACCTCATATCAAGATTAATTGTAAAAGTTCAACATCCTATTCCGTTATGAACATTTTGCTAGGATTCACAGAATTGGAAGCTATTTCTGATTATTGGAGTAATCTTAAATGTCTAATGTACGATAACACTGCTTTTTCTGAATTTGAAGAAACTTTTAATGAAACGAGAAGCCTTATAACTGAATATCCTGAAGAGTACAAAATTCAAGTGGATGAAATCAAAACTCATGCTTTGAATATTCTCAGAGCACTGTTTAGGCATCACGAATTGGAAGTATTGGTGAAAGATTACATTGCCGATGGTTTAATTGCCGCTTTCAATAGTTTTAATGGAAAAACGTGGGCAGTGAGTATATTGAGTATAATTCATCTTCGAATGATATGTAATTTTAAAACGAATTTTTGAATTTGTAGGAACGGAATGCAGCCACGTTATTGTTCAGTGCCCTTATAATTCGAATTTTTGGTGTCCAAAGAACGAAAGATCACATTAACCTGTCGGTTGATAATAAAATGACAGGGAAAACGTTTTTCGAAAAATATCCTAAGCTGTTGCCTTTTATATTAAATGAATTGCAGACCTTTGTTTCTATTGGAGATGTTTTGATTAGACCGAATGTACATTCTATCTTGTTATTGTTATCTCGATTATACAATAGTTCTTCTACTGGTGCAATTGATGCTCATTGGGAGGTATGCATTCTATGTTCATTATTCAATACCAAGTGTTCATAACTCTTTCATTTCATATTATTTTTCAGATCAATGAGTTCATAGAATTAGTTTCACAGTGTGCCACTAGTCGAGTTTATAATACCCGACAGTTAGCTGCTAGAGCGTTAGTGCCGTTATTGACTGAGATTAATGCTCGGGAGTATGTGAAAAACTTATTCCCAAAGATTGTTTTGGGACAAGATAAACAGGCATCTTTGAATCAAATGCATGGTTATATGCTACAAGTGAATATGATCATTGTTTCTTGTTTTATATTTTTCATACTTGGAATTATATTAATTTACTTTATATCAGTTACATGAAATTGTCAGAGGACTACGAACTACCAATTTTAAAATTGATCACGTGGATCTCTGTAATTTTATCAATGATACAAAATGGATTTTAAAACGTTTGGAAAGTGGCTGTGATTATCCAATGTGTTTTCCTTTAACAACAGTTTACATAGATTTCATTTGTGCAATTTTGAACACGAATAATGAAATGTAAAGTATGAAAAAATTGTACTAATCACAGCAACCATACAAATTCGATATAAATGTTAATTCAGTTGTGTAATTTGTCTTTTAGGATTGAATCGTTTGATTTCAACTACCTCCTTTCAACCTTTACGCAACATTTAGTTGATAAAGAGATATTGAAACAAGGACCTGGTCGAGGGGCTTATAAAGTTGCCGCACTCAAATTTATTGTTTCCGTCACAGAATATGATCATCTCAACACCACATACTGCGATAAATTAAATATACCCTACAAAATTTATATGCAAATATTCGATGATCCTGACGAAGAAGTTCAAATTATGGTTTGGTCTTCGATTTCCGATGTCATTAGAAATTCATCTTGTTTACAGGAGAAGAAATTATTATATATGAAAGCAGTTGATGTCGTTAACAATCACGTTACTGTTTTACCCAACTATAATCCTGAATTACAAGATGTAATATTTGATTTTTTATACAACTGTCTGAGCAGTGCGAATAGTACGTGGGAATTGGAAGATGATTGTTATAGACTGAAAATTTGTACTTTAATCATGAAAAAGATGACGAATGATGAACAACAAACCATTTACTCCGAGAGATGTAGTTTTATCAGATTACTTGGAAAGTCATACACAACTTTATGTGAAGATTTCAAGGTAAACTCTTTTGATATATCCTCAATGGAAGTTAAATTGAATATTGATTAAAAATTAACTTCTCTCATTTTAAGGACGAATTTATGGATCGTGATTGGAAGGAGCATGTTTACAAATCATACTGTAACACGTGGATTAATCAAGTAGATACTCCATTCAGAATTTCAGCGATCAATATAATGACTGATCTTTTCTATGTTTGTCAAGATGTTGATCAAGACAGTTGTAAGTTAAATATGGTAATTTAAGATACCAACTGAATGTATGAGATTTTACTTTATATAATGTGTATTAATGTAAATAGATTCAATATTAGAGTGGTGGACGGCGGTATTGAGATTACTATTAGATGACAATTCCGTAGTTAGAAGCGATTTTGCAGAATTTATAAGTGCGATGGAACCAAAAAATGAAACAGAATGTTTTATGTCGACTCTAGACACGTTCTTCAACAAATTTTTTTCGATAATGGCCTTAACGTGTCCCGGTGTGGCGATCGTTGCACTGTTTTATTGGAGTTTCACATTTTTAGATGAGAGCAATTATAAAATGGATGAAATTGATGTGAGCGCCGCATTATCTAAGACATTTTATGTGCTCATCTTTAAACACGTGCCAACTAATAACATTTCATTATATTTCAGGTTTTCAATAAGTGTAAAAATCATGAATGCTTGGAACCGGTACGAATAACGCATCGATGCATATACCTGCTTATACAAATAACAACAAAATATTATTCTATTGACGATAGTCTTCCGTTAGACAGTATACGCTGGTTAAATTCTGTTCTGAACATCGATATACCTGAATCCGTATCTTTCAGGCAACTTATAAATCAATATGAATGCAATATTCCAGACCTCAACGGAACATTGTATGATGTGATGGATCCAATGTATAAAGATAAATTGTTGATACACTTGGCTTATGAAAAATACACTTGTATAAAAAATCAGGGAAAATATGAGAATCAATCGTCTCATGAAACGTGAATAGAATAATCAATGAATTATGCATTCCAGCTGAATTTATTCTGAAATGATTATTGTTTATGATGAAATTTAATTTCATGATAGCCATGGGTGTTGAAATTGTACAAATAATCTGAAACTAATAAAAAAAATATATATATATAAATTTCTAGATGGAATTCTGAATTAATGTGTTCAATTGTCATGCTTTTGATTCATAGCTCATTTGAAATGAATTGCAACGAATGTTTTTTTTCTTCCCACGCAATAAAGTGTTTCTTGAGAAATGCCAAATATTCGAATATTATATGGTGATGTATCTTGGCTATGTTCTTTTATGCGTCGAGTAGTTGCTTCAGAAATGCTTCATCTCTTTTCATTGAGAGATTTAAAAGAAGATAACACGATACTCGGGACATCACTCTCTAAAGAAACTTAGTGTTGCATTTACTAACCATGAAAATTTGTATGATTTCAGTACTACACTGAAGCGAGTTCAGCAATATAACTACCCGAACAGAGAGAGAGGATTCCAGAAGGGAACGACACTATCTATTAGAAGGAGACATAAACACCTTTGTTGGGCTGTTTCTGATCTTCTTTCCTCTACTGACCGCACCTTGGCTATTGAAGGAGGCAATAACTCTACTTTTCCTTTCTACAAAAGACCTTGTTCATGAAGCATTCATCGATGTTGGAAGGTAAAAGGTAATTTGAAGATCCCGTTGAACTGCTTTTCAAACTTTGGAATTCTACAAACTACCAAAAGTTTTGAAATTCTAAATAAACCATTTGCTCTGAATTGTCTTTGCGCGAAGATGGTTTTAAAAACTTCTCAAGAATTCTGAAGTTTGGAAATAATTTGAATGGTTGAAAAAATTTATTAATCGAAGTCTTATTCATGAATTATTGAAGTTTTATATACAATATGTATGTATATATGTGATTTTATACAACTTCAGTTATAAGATGGGCCTCAGATCACTCCGGTCTCTACTCTCGGCATATGAAATACTTACATAAAATCCAGATCAATTTCGAAAAGGCACCCAGCACAGAAATTTCAAATAATTTAGTCGATGCGATCATGGAAGCCTGTTCTGTAGTCGGTATTATTAAGACCCAAAAATTGAATGTGAGAACGGAAAGAAAGGCTGTGTGGTTTGACAAAGATTGCATTTAATAATGCTCTGAAACGCTGTAGAAAACAAAACTTTTTACTAGAAGACGATAAAGAAAAGTTTCTCTCATACAAAAAACATTATAAACGCATTCTAAAAGAAAAAAAAGCTCTGCACTACGAGTCGCTTAAAAACTGCTTAGCAAATACAAGAGACCCACGCGAATTTCGAAGCGCAGTTTGGAAGGCTTTCAGACCAAGAATTGTTATAGGGTCTCAAGTAACTTTAGACAAATGGATATGTGATGTTATATAAAATCTGTATCGATTTTTTTATAAATTTGTATAAAATTTTCATATAAAATCACATTCAATCGTATTATAGCTCTGTTCAAAATTATATATAAATCATATAGAATCATATATAATGTGTTAATAATGATCTTTTAGCCTTAACTAGGTAACTTTGTTCAACACAATTCCTTTCTGTTAGGAGATAGATATTTTTTTCTCAAAAAAATGAGTAAAAATTGGATATTCTTCCCCACTTCTCATCAATTGTGAGAAGTTCAAATAATTTTCATGATCACATAGTATATAATGAGAAATGCACAGCATGAAACATTATTTCAGGCATAGGATTTGTATAAAATTATGAACTAACTAAACCAGAATATCAAGAAAAACACGTCTCCACAATATTTCCGTCAGTGTTGGATAACGTCATTCAAATTTCACACTTTTCCCGCGTGATCAAAGTTGTGTATGAATTGTGACGCGATTGAGCAAATTCGCACGGGAGATATGTCAGTTAAATCAATATTCCTTCATCTCTCTCTCATTATCGATTACATATCAGAATTGAAATACCACCAAATAATTAATGATCCGACTCGGGTTTAAGTTTGTCACCTTTGCATTGAGAAAATGTGCCAACAGGGGCTCTGGGGTATTCAGTTGAGGCGCTCGCCACTTGACGACGTTGTTGTCGCGCCCGATGTCTGTCGACTTTGTGCGTGTTTCGTGATATTGTCCCGCTGATCTTTCGGTTTTTTTTTGTTTTTTCGGAGTTCGGTGTTGTGACTATTCGATTTTCTTACACCTCGATGATCTTTAATCACAAAACAATCCATGTAATATGTTTTCGGACTATCAAATAGGTTAAAAACACAGTATTAAGTATCGAACTGCACAAGTGATCGTGCGTGTTTTCCAGGCATGGAGTGGACTCAGTGCGCCCGTTTCAAATCATTAAGGGCCGTCACCGCAGTATTTGTTCTACCAAGGTGAGTTTTTTTCTATACAATTGAACGGACGAATGATTTCGAAATATCAGTTGTTTGAAATAAAGTGAGCAAATTGATAGTTTTCTCGTTGGTTGGTACATGACCTACTTGTTAGATAAGCTGTCATCCCTGTAGTATTCGGTACTCGGGGTTCTTGAACGTATTGAAAGTAATGAAACATGAAATCATTAGCCTCTAATTGTAAATAATGTGAATTTGTTTGATTTTGATCAAAAATGTTAGTATATTACTGGATTTGATATCGAGGTTTTACTTACCGATGGATATTGAATTTTTTTTTTTTCGTAATATAAACTTCTGTGATAGTAATTATTATGCAAATGATCTTTTTATCTATTCATCAATCATGCGGGAATTCCTGTGGAACATCGAAGGGTTTCTCATAAATAACAATTGTATCATAAAGATTTTTTGCATGGATAGGGCTTCGTATTGAAATGCGATGAGAAAAATGATCTTCATGCGTCGAGAGAGGTGACAATTCTTTGAGCGTGATTTTCTCGTGAATAGGGAAAAAATATTATGAAGAGGTTTGGAGCGAAAGGAGGAGCGTCAAACGGTGAGATCGAGCGTGTAGAACAAGACCAGTGAAAACGAGTTTGAAAACTAGCACTGCCAGTCAGTTCTCTTTGGACATCTGTGCGATTCTTAAAGTGCCTTTTGCTTCGTTTCTTCCCTAACACGGAATGTTAAATAGTGTTCACGATGCCTTGATTAACTAACGGAGCTTTCCTTGCATGATCATGTCTTGACCTGCGCCTGTGTCTGTGTATAGTCTCTCTTGATCTCCCTCCTTCGCGGGTGTAAAGGTCATCGGTCTCAAATTTAAATCTCGCCTTATGATTTTGTATAGGAATAATGATAAGTTATTCAAATCAGAAGTTTTTTCTGTCCATCGATGAATGAAGTACGTTCGGTTTAACATGGGAAAGTTTCATGTGTATTTCAAAAACATCTCACCAAAATCCGTTCTAGAAGGTATGAAAAACGTGCCACAGACATATCGATAACGTCAAAAGGCTCATGAATGCGCAATTTGTGTGTCATCTCTGGTGAATGACTTTGAGGAGCGAATCTACATCCGTGATACAACTCTTTCAAATTTTTTGAGAAGGGAACAAGAATGAATGATCACCTTTTCGCCTCGTTTGATGAAGTTTCGATTTATGAGACCTGCTATACATGAAAGAGAAGATATATGAAAGTGTCCCTTTTTGCCATGTAAATTCTCAGGATTTGAATTCTTAATCATTACATGGTTATCACAAGTATGGAAAACCAGGAAAAGTCAGAGAAAGAAGAGGAGAAGACCTGGAGTTTTGTGAGAAGTACACCCCAATTCAAATGAACGATACCTCAAACATTAATGAATGCATCCCCAGTTTTTACATAAAAAAACTAGTTTACGACCGGAACAATGATTATTTTATTACATATTAAAGGCAGAGTTGCTAACTACAAACGAAAATTTCAAGTAGAACCCATCCATTTTAGCGTAGTAATTCGTAAAAGTACGTACTTTCTACGTCCTTCAAAGCCCTTTTATGTCTTTTTGAGTAACGCCAGCTGGATTGTACCATCGGCTGTAGAATGGCGTAGAAATCCGTAGATTTCTATACATTTCTACAAAACGCTAAGAATGTTCATAGATTGCGTCGATTCACCTTTGATGCTTCAGCGTAGTAAACTATACTTCGACGATACTTCGATTTCACGCCATTCTACATTTTTCTATGCCTCCTTACGCCACGCTATTCAAGCCCCATTGTTGAACTTAGAGTGGATTACTTTGGCGTAAAAAGACGTATAATTCTATCAACATCCATGAAACCGTGATGAAAATGTCTAAATTTTTCATTCTGCTGAATTCCTACTGTGCACATTTTTCTTACATTGTCAGAATTATTCAGATGTAGTGCAAAATTCAGTTTCAACGAAATCCTTCACTCCACATCACGCAAAGAACTCGCAAGATATTAACAAACTTTGCGTGATTTTTTTTATCTCACAACTGATGCGAACAACTGATCATTCGATTGGTGATTGTTTTAGCTCAACTGCATGATCTTAGATCACCAAACTTCACGGTGAAATAATATAAAATCCAAGATTTATATTCTCCGATGTTGTGATGTTTTTTCACACAGTTCAAGATGAAAATCACGTAAGGTCCCGTGATTTAACATCTTGCGAGTTCTTTGCGTGATCAATTATATGAAAACATGACGCAAAAAGCATGTCTAATAAAGCAGTCCAAGTTCAGACTAAATCAAAGACATCTGAAATAAATTGGAGAATAATTCGTCTGTGTGTTGTTAACTAAACTCGCAAATTCCAATCTCAAGTTAGTAAAAATCGGCACAGGAAACCCTGATGAAAATTGAAGTTCAAAGAAAAGAGGATTTCAATTTACTTCTAAGGGAAATAGTGTTTTGGGGTAAAATTACGTGATAAGATGTAGCAAAAACGTAATTCAGTTGATTCTAAAACTCGGGAATCGCTATGGTTGAACATAATGAGTAGTAGTTTGGCATCAAAGTACGTGATGAGAAATAAATAAACGTAATTCAGCGTAGCTCTGAAACCTGAACATTATCATACACTGAGAAAAAAATAAAAGTGCGATTAACCATCACGCGTAGTTGAAGAATTTATAAATGAGTCAACGAATTTTTAGTTAAAATGACTTGGAAATTGTAGACTCAACTACGCCACCTTTCATTGTCTCAAACATATCACTTGATGTTATGAACCAATGTATGTGATGAACGTCAACAAATCACAGAAGAAGTTTCATCCAAAATCTCGCGTAGTTGAGTCAAGAAGTGAATCTACTAACATGAACAGTTGCTTGGAAAAAAAAATGTTCTCCACATACAAACTTCAAATCTTTTATGGAATGAAAAGAATTGTTTATTTCAATTGTTTCAATTGTTCGATTCAACAATGAATCTGAAACGAAGCGAGTTTATTCTCAAGTTCAGGGTACTCACAAATACAGTTAATTGTTTCTTTTCAATGCATTGATGAAAAATACCCGCAGCATTTATTCGAAAAGAACCCGAGATATAGAGACTGCTTAATAAAATCTGTTTATCTGAACATCGTCATGTGTCTCTAATGAAGCAACGGAATTCTAATGAAATTGGTGTAAAATATTTTCAAAAACCAAATTTATTAATAAACTACTGATACATTTTGAATAATTTTGTTGATCTCACATATGCTCAACTATTGTTTGTTTCCAAATTCTTTTATTCCTTTCACTCAACTTGGATATTTCATCATCGCGTCATTTTTATATTGCCTTTCCTGTAGAACATGCAACACTGCAAAAAGATTGTGATTGAACTGAGCTGTGAAATCATTCTTTTATCCTCTTATATTCGATCTATATATTTTTTTAATCCAAGTAGAGAGCCCACAAAAATATATTTCAACCGTTACAGTGAAGAATTTCGTAACAATATTAATTGTGAGATACAACTTCAACGATTGTTTTTTTTCCAAATCATGGAGATTCTCTTGTTGTTTTCTTTCAATGGTTGTCTTGTTCCTTTTAGACATTAGATATCAGACACTGCGGATTTCACCAAACTTCTTATGATAGTAAATTCCAAACGAGTACAGGATTGATTCAATGATACATAAATAACGATTGAAAGGGAAATTCAGGTTCATTCAGATATTTGGAGACTCGGAATCAATTGTTACATGAATTTGATATAGGAGTGTAAGATAATACATCAAGCATATAATGAATCCAATCGATGCTGCATTATTTTGTGTCAAATGTATATGGATACTTGACGGGAACTATTTTTTATTGTCCCAATCATTCACGTAGTTGACTCAACAGAGTCGGCCACCTGAGAAATGATTCAATGCAACCCCCAGAGTTGGTTGAACGTATTTAACCTCCTGGCGTAGTTGAGTCAACTACGTTTTCGTTCAGTTCACTAATCCTTTTTCTCAGTGTACATGATCGTAATGAGTATTGGTTGTGGACTGAAAGAAAAAATTATCGTTTCCACTATGAATCTGCCCACGTGAAAATTTCTTGCTTGCGCCAATACTGACAATGGAAAATAGATAGGCGCAATGCTGACATCCAAGGCTTGGAAATCTATATCGAGCTAACGTTGACTGACAAGTGGCACAATGTTGCACCACCGTTGGGAATCATAATTTCCAATGATCAATCCATCATTGGCTCAAGATTGTGCCAATCATGGTTCATCGTTGTCCCAATATCGTTTGGACAAAAGAAATTAACTTCATACGAACAATTTCATAGCACGGCTGAATATTAATCCAAACGTTGACAACGTTTAGAAGAAATGAGTACCCAATGCAGTGCCAAGCCTGGTCAAAGCTTGGCTCAGGCTAGCCACGATCCTCAATTATACGTCTCCATACAAGAATTCCCGCGTCCAATGTCAAAGCGCCACCCTTCGGTATTGTTTCCAACGCTCGGTTCGTTTCTCGCAAGCGCTCAACGAACTATGCGGTTGATATATAAGCATCATATAACCTTCTGATTTGAAAATTGTTGTCTTCATCATAGGTCCTTCATCGAAGGAGAGATTTTAGCTGTGCAGACCCATGGACTCCTGGACATCAGAATTTGAATTATACTTGATGTGATTGATTTGTGAGGTAACCAGTAATCATTGAGTTATATTAAACTTATAAACACATCTTGTATTGGATTAATCAAATAAGTTTCTTCGTTTCAATGTATACAGAGATTCTCTGGCCCTGGTTGTATAAAATACTTCAGGTTTGGGCTGTACTTCTTAACATGTGTGGAGGGGAAGCAATCGATGTCGGGAATATATGACTTTGAATTTTTATTATATTTTTGCAATCTTTCAACATAGAGTTGAACATCGGCACAACATTGGCTCAAGGTTGGCGCGGAATTGTCGCAACGTTGAATCAATTTTGGCCGAATATTGACTCGGTACTATTATAGTATTGACTCAAACTTAGCAGTCAACATCATTTATGTGTAATAAATGATGATACCTCCTTTGAATGCATAAAACATCTGACCATTGGCAGACCATAAAAAAATTCGTCTATCAGTCTTGGTTCGTAAGGAGTACAAGCGTGATCCAATCTTGGATTTAGATCGAGCGATAAATTTTTTCAAGGGTTGCCAATGATGGCTGATTTGACTGCCATAATCGTACCAATGTTGGTCCGTGATTAGCAGAATACATCAATGAAGCCTGTAACGATGTTATCATTTCAAGCTTGCACCTTGCTAACCGCCAAGGCTCGGCCAATCTTTGTCAGCGTTGCGCCATCCTAGTGCCAATCGTCAATTTTCATCTGGATGTATGCTATTCGCTAGGGGTGTACGAGTAGTGATTTTTTTGAGTCGAATAATTTGAGTTTCGATTCGTGTACTCGAAATCTATCGAGTATTCGGTAAATTTCCGAGTATTCAATGAGAATTCAGAGCATATATAACATTCAAATTTCATTGAGATCCTAAAACTTCACAAAGCAAGGGACAATATTGTGTTATTCAAGTTATTTCACACCTTTTTCAAATAGGAGAATGATCTTTCGTCGTCATTATGACGAAGTTCACATCTTGTTTTAGGTTGTTCTTCCATCAATGATTCTTAGATCATTTTTGAATATTCTAAATTGCTAATGATTCCGGAATAGAGATTTTCAATTAATCGCAGTATATACTGATCAAAATTTATCGGAAGCATTTATGAAATTAATTTATTTTCCAACACCTTTCTTTAATACCCTGTTTTATTTCATATCACATGGAACAAGTCATCGATAAATTAATATATTTCAAATGATTATATGTAGTATGAAAATAAAGAGTGACCGCAAAAAAGAGTATTTTTCCTCTATATTGATCATTTGCGAGGATACACAATTTCTTGGTGAGCATAACACTGGTTTTACAGGTAAAGTAATATCCAATTTTGATCAAGATTTTATAAAAATCAAAACACCTCGATAGGTTTTTTTTTATAGAAAAGAATCTATCGATTCCGTCGATTCCTATATCTCCAAAATCAATGTTATGCTCACCGGGAAATGATATTCCCCCCAAATGATCGACATAAGGTATTTTTCAGGATGCAATTCAACCTGAAACTCGCGGTCCTAAAAAAAATAGGCGAATTTTGCGGTCACTCTTTGCGGAGGTAATAATACGAATAGACATAGTTTCTCGATAAACATCCCTTCAAAAACTTCTAAACAATATTTCACTCAAATTCACTTACATTACTCAATTTTTGAATTGTTATGCAAGAAACATGGTTCTTCAACATGATCTGTCAATAATCTAGCACGGGTGGCGGTCACATCGTTTCCTGCGTCAGAGAAAGCTCTTTCGTTGCTTACTTGAGTTGCGAGAATAGATAAGAAGATTTGAGCAAGTCGAGCTATCATAGGATATTCATTTAACTTTTCTTTCCACCATAATCTGATATTTGTATCTGGCGACACCAAGCTTTCTGAAAAATATTTCTTTACTTCTTGTTCCAATGCATCAAGTTCTTGAGGATTTTCTTTATCGATAGTTGCAAGAAATGTCAATAGTTTTTGTGGAGGTTTATCTAAACAAAACAAATTCTAGATCAAATACAATATTCAAATATTTTCCATCAAAGTTTATAAAATGCGTAACTGAAATGGCTGCTGAATTATTTCAAAGAAATAAAAGCAATAATTCAATGTAAAATAGGTTGAGATATGAAAAATATAACTGATATATTTTCAAACCATCAATTTGTACATATTGTAATCCATGATGGAATTAGGCCGAATTCTAATCATAATATTGAGAAAGGAACAATAGTCTTATAGAAATAGTTACTCACATTATCTTTAGTGTATGTATTTTCTAAGGATTAATAATGAATTGATTAATAAATAAATGCAATTTTCAGAAGAATAAGAAGAATATTTTCATCGAAAATTTAAATGAATCATACATTAAATATTCAAATATGAAGTCAAATACGAATAGAAATAACAAAAAACTAACTCACTTGTTGCTCAGTTCCTTGTTGCTTATTTAACAAATATTATAGACCAGACATTGAGCAATAAATGAGTCAATTGTTTTTTATTGCGAAAGAAATAATGTTTAATTACAAAATAATTACGCCTTTAGAAAAAGTGAAGAAAATAACCCGTGTGGAAATTTTTCCGGGCGTCTTGTATTGAATATAGGCTTCATATGGGCTTATATTGGGTATCCAAACTTGGGATGTCCTAACCTTGGCCACTCAGGAGCCTAGTTGGGTTGCTGATATTCAGCCTGATTTCTCTAAGTCAGGGACACCCATATAAAGCTCATATGGGGCCATGCTGCATTAGCCATTTTTTCCCCGGTTTTAAAAATCTAGGCACACCAACTACAGCCTTGATAGGGCCTTGTAAGGCTCCCCGTATTCTCCCGAAGATCTTGATTTAAGCATACCTGTATACAACCCATGTAGGGCCAAGCTGTGTTTCCCACGTTTTCCCCGTTTTGAAGATCTGAATGCACCCAACTACAGCCTGCATAGGGCCTTGCCCTTATATTAATTCCTTTTTTGAATATAAACCTACTTTGAAATGCAAATTTACTGAAATCGTATTGGTAATTCCGACTTTTTGCAGTGTATACCCCCAACAAAATATTTCATCTATGATTACTGTGTTCACACTATTGGTAAACAATGTCAAAAAATCGGAAAAAACATCACTGTATGTTTAATTCCAAGACTGAATAAGACTGTTCTGTTTTTTGATACAGTCAGATAATGTATGAACAAAGTAATGTTGGGTGAAATACCCGAATAGAAATTGGAATCGGCGCATTCCAGGCCCTGCCTGGACTCGAGTCGAAGTGTTCTGGGTACAGATGGAGCCTCGGACAGCCGAATCTTCAATCAAGAAAGTTTTCTTCTTGCAATATTTATTCAGTTTGATGATATTCGCAACAATTTATTATCCTTTTGAAGGCCCTAGTTCCATCGCCTACATTAGCTTCATCATGGGTGTCCTACATAAGCCCAAGTTGGGAATACTATGCAGGCCCTAAAGATGAGTGCATGATAATCCTGTCTAGGCCTTACAAGGGTAACCGAAACAAGGCCTGAAATGAAACGTGGACCCCTAGTTTGGCCCAAACTGCCGCCAAGAATTGATTTCCACACGAGATGAATAAAAGTTGAATAAAGAAAGATCTGTAGAATTTCTGGAAATTTGAGAAAATTAACAAATTACTCGGAAAATTCCGCGTAGCCCAAAAATTTCAAGTAGCGGAAGGTACTTGACTCCACTCGAAAATACTTGAAAATTTCGAATACTCCCACACACTTACTATTCGCAAAGCGTTGCTGTGGTAGCGAGACTACCTTTGATACAATAATAAAATGTAGATTCAGAAAAGATTAGAGTATCGTTGTAGAACAGATACCAGATCGTTTTACCAACTATATAACCGACGTCACAGCGCTACCGTTCAATGTTTCTTTTGATTACTTGTTCCAACTGTAGACTTGTCGTAACCGCTTGATTACGCTAGAAACGCATTTGTTATAACGTGCGTTAAATGCATGAGCCTACGCTTTCAACGCACGAGCCCATGCTTTTTGTGCATGAGTCCCATGCGTTCTAAACATATTGCCATGCGTTGAAAGCACGTTATAGCAACAGTAGTGTTAGAAGCGTGAAGGGCTCCTTTGCATTTGGAGCATGCTTGTTTTCTCGATGTGGGAAATTGATACTTGGAATAACGAGCGATCAGGGACACATTGATTCCACAAGGTTAGGGAAAATTCGAATTTTTCATCTGGAAGGTCATGAGATGTTAGGGAGTTCTCAGATTCGGAATTTGTCGCAATTATGTTTCTTTCTATTCAAGAACATATCGCTTGAATGGATAAGAGTGACTGTGGGAGATTAAATATTTCTTCATGTATAGTAGACGATACCTCATAACGAATCAGTTCAGCTACAAATCACTAAATCATATATTTTACATCTACTTGGACATCGATTAATATGAAAATAGTAAATTTCCTGGATATTTTTGCTTCAATATGTTGTTTTGTACTCATCGATCGAATTGAATATTCGATAAATTCTCAAGCTGTATGAAAAATAAGTGAATCATGATTGAAGATCCTCTTGAAAATGTTTGAACAAGCGTGTAAAGAACCAGAACTAGGCCAGAGTCACCGGTTTCAGATCCCCTAGAGAATACAAAGGTTCAAAGAATGTTCAATAGAGGTGCATTGAACGTCTGGACATCTGAAGATCCATTCAACATTCCATAAACGTGAATTTACGTACAATGAACTTACGTTCGATTCAAAAAGTCTGTGTTCTCTTGGGGATATGAGATTAATGGAATCCTTTTTGCTGCTCATGTAAAAAGCATCTAAAAAATAAGCATCACAACTTGTTAAATTGTCAGAAAGTAAAAAAGTAAAAATGATGGCAATATGAAGTACTGTAATTTGATTGAAAATCTATTTCCGAGAATATGTACACAAGATCAAAAGAATTAATCTTTGAAAAAGTTGTATGAAAAAGAATGGCAACGTGATTACCATTGTTGTCACGAGACTTGATAACTTCGAATAATCCGAGTCTGTTCCAGAGTCGGTGAAGGTTTATTAACTGCTCCAAGTTTAGAATTCAATATTATAGAAGCAACCATACTTCTTGTTAGAGTTCGCGAATACATGTTCTTGATGCATTGCATACCACGTCAAAATAAGATTTTCAATCTTGTAAATAATCCGCGACGCCGAAGAATATTGAAGAACAAAAGTTTTCAACACCATATAAGTTTATGCTACGGTAAATAATAAGTTGAAATAGTTCAGATAAGAATCGATATTCCTTGGAGACAGACGTAAAGGTGGCGTTATTTGATCAATATAGAGACGAAGTACATCCGTATCAAGATGAGCATAGTCACGTTTCCTCGGATAGGAAGAAGGAAAGAGTACAGGATTGAAAGTATATTCAATAACCATAGGATTCTGTGTGACATGAAAAACATCGCAGGTTAAATATAATCTATCTTTCTGGATTCTCAAATTATTCAAATTATATCTGACTACATTTTGGACTTCATTTAGACTCGAATCTGTTTCGTTTGAGATTTCATGTTATTCAATTTCCAAAGAGATGCTGACCCAAAACTTCGAAAGCTTATTAATTTTGAATTGGAAACTGGCTCTGATGTTTGAATAGACATCAACGCTTATTGTTTTATTCTGCTGATATTTCCAGTTTGTTGAAATTACGAGGAACACAAGCATGAATTCCAAACAGTTAATCACAGTCACCCGTTCGTATGTTGTCAAACACAGTAATACCACAAACGCATTAAATATAACAAATATCAATAGAGTAATGTTACATTAATTTAATGAATATTAATCCACGTGAATGAGCGCGAACGTTCGTTGACAGATGTTTCATATACGTGAGAATATTGATTACATTAGCAAACAGCACATCCAACTTATTAATGTGGACAGAAAAGTTTCAATTAATGTATCCATTTGTACAGGAAATATATACACTGTCAAAAATTTCTGCATTAATTTTAATGTTTTTACTGGAAGTTTTTTTCAAGTACGTAAATGAATTCAGTTTCATGCACATTTTACATGAAATTTAATGTAAACTATAGCATAATCTATAGTATTTTCATGTTTTTGTACATTGAATTTAATGCAGAATGTATATGAACCCGATTTCATGTACGGAATTGAAAAAAACTTCCAGATATTTCTGACAGTGTAGTTTCTTGTACTCCATTCCTTAAGACAAACCTTTTAGGCTCTCAGAAATCAAAGTAGCATATTTGAACAATGAATACTGTAAGTTCAAAGCAGTTTCAAACATTTAGTTTCAAATGTTCTCGTTGTGTATTTCATTTCAAACGTAAGTTTCAAACATTCGTTGATTAGTTGATCTATTATAAATTTGTGAATTTTGAAACACTCTTCCGTGAACTTACGATTTACAAATAAAACATCAAAATTGGAATGAAATTTTGCTCATCGATTACTCGAAATGACGGTATTAGAGCAATAGATACAATTTTATTTCTATTTCAACAATGAAACATAAAATCACAATATTGATTTTCAGTCTCTCACACAATGCTTTGGCTTTTCAATGAGGGAGCGTGGTTTCCGCTGGTATATCTCCAAGTTCTTTCTGAATATCAGTATTGAATTCTATACAATGACAATGAATTTGTAAGATTTATCGATTATTAAATCCCATAATATTCAACTTTCCAGTTATGAATTTCATCGAGTTTTGAATTAAAATAATTGTCAATCATTTTTTCATCATTGGCAATTCGAATATAATTTCAGAGCTGATCGAAATTTGTAGTCCATCACACCGAGAATAAATTTTTCCAGTGAAATAAACGGTTACCCGTTGGGGATGGGCGATATAAGAATTTATATCGATATTGCGTATCAATGTGTATCGATGAATACAATATCGATATGTTCGAGTATGGAACCACAAGGTTGAAAATTCCACATAAATTTTCAAATCTCTCAATTTTCTGATGAAGCTGAGCTGAAAAATATATCTTCAAATACTTGGTAAGGTAGCAAGTACCCGAAAGCAGTGAAGTCTGCGGTTATTTGAGGAGTACTATGAACTTGTAGTAATTATCTTCGGATTCACAAATGATTGTCTTTCGGGTGAATGCAATTTCGGGCACTCGCTATCTTTCCCGAATGCTTGTCTGTTAAACGATTCCTGACTTGGGTTATTAAAAAACCCTGCTTCGAATAATAATCTTTCGAATGGTTCCAAAAATGCAGCAATCGATAAAGATTAAAATCCTGAGATTGATAATGGAAACAGTGAGTCCTAATATGAAGCTGAAACTGGCAGCCGTAGAGCTAGCAGCCGATTTTCATAACATTTTAGGGGAGAGTAGGGCACTTGCACATGAAGTGGGAACTTTTTACAGGTAACTTTTATCACGGATTTGAGCATTTGAAACGTTTAGAGCGACGCTGCTTCATCGATTCAACCAAGCTTAAGCAACGTTTAATCAAAAGTTAGCACAATCTGTTGCTATAGTGACAGCCGACAGCTTCCACTTCATCACTTGCACCACGGAGTGATATGCATCACAGCGGATATCTCTTGATCTTACAGAGATTTCCAAGTCATTTTTGCACGTGTCGCTAATCGCTAGCTGTATGGATGCCCTAACTCCACACGAATTCACAGAAATGTGAAATGATTCTCTTTTTTTTTTCTTATTCATAGCAACAGCTTTGGCACTCTCAAAGTCGCTTCATTTTTGTATCATTTGTGTTTAATTATTAATTCCGAATAAATCTTCATGAATTGATCTAAAAATAGTGGATGTTATTTAAATCAAGGTATCAGTTACTCACGGAGAGGGATAAAAAGCTAGTTCGTAGGGTGGTGCAGAAATGCAAACAGGGTGGTGCAAGTCTCCCGTCATGTGAAGGGAATTACACCAATCGCAATGTTTCTAGAGAACAGTCGTATCATTGATAGAACGTTGGGGTTGACCTTGCAATCGTCTGCAACTTAAAGAGGAATCTTTGCTTTATAAAAATGCTATAAATAATGTATCGAATGAACTTGACCTTGAAAGTTATAATAATGTAAAACAAAATGGTGCAAGTGTCCCCACCCTCCCGTACACAAAATGTTTGTCCAGGATTTGAGCATCTGGAACGTTTACAGGGATACTCATCAATATAGGTGTTCGAGGTGAACGAAGCTTCAACAACGTTTAATCAAAAGTGAAAACAATGGGCTGCTAAATTTACGGCAGTTTCAACTTCATCGTCCTGAGTGCCAGAATGCGATGGATTCACTCTACTCATTATTCCTCCACGGAGAAAAAAGATTTCGTTATGTTAACGAATCCGTCTTCGCTGAACGGATTGAATAACCTAACGATGACATTTCACTGCGTTAATGAGCTAATTCGCTGTATTTACTAACTGATTCGTTACAATTATCAGTCCTTCGCTAATTTTACGAAGCTTGATTCGCTGAAACAACGAATCGCCGTTCATTTCAGCGGACTTGCTTGCTGTCCATATAATAATAAGCGAGTTTCGTTAAGACAGCGAAATTCTTGCTATTCCAACGAATTTTTTTTCTCCGTGTCCATGTAAATGATGTTGCAATTTTGTTGGCATCCTTCGTCATAAAAGAGGATAGAAATCAATTGGAAGTGTCAAAAAATGCACAGAAGATCATGATCATCACAGAAACTGGATCATGATGATCACAGAAACTGGATCATGATCATTGTAATAGTGTAAAAAACTATTGAAAAAAAAAACTATATTATTGCAAACTATTGAAAACCATTGCTATCGAAAAGTTATACTTTTACACTGAGAAAGAAGTCATTGAGCCAATGAGCCATTTCTTCCAATAGTGACAATGAAATATTTCTTCCATTCAAATGCATATTTCTTTATTCCAACGTATGTTTCATCAATTCAATCAAATGGTCATTGGCACAATAAAATATTCATCAAATCAAAAGGATATTTCATTGTCACTATTGGAAGAAATGGCTCATTGGCTCAATGACTTTTTTTCTCAGTGTATTCACAATCACGTAAACCATCGAAAAGTGCAGATCCATATTGACCCGTACGTAAATTTACCATTGGCGCAATGATAACACTATTTTCTGATCTATCAATGTGTTTTTCCGATGGAGCCCCATCATTGATGCAGAAATGGCAATGGAATGGACCATCATTGAGAAACAATAGAAAAATGTGTTTATCAATGTTGCACCAATGATAAAACTATAAAAAATAATGGACCTCAAAATATATAAAAAGTATGCTCATTTCACAATTTCCAATATATGTTATTTGGGATATTATTGTGTTTTCCTCATTCATCTGTAAACAACTCGGTGTTTTTTGTCGCTAAAGTTTGCCATGAGAAGTATCCACAATGGATCAACCAACAGTAGGAGCCCTCTGGTGTGACCTGTAACAAAGAACGATGGACTGGTCTTCCAGAGAATTATTTGAGCCTTACTCTCTAAATTCCTTAGAGTGAAAATTCACTCTTGCGGAGTGAAAATACTGCAACTCCGAAAGAGTGAAAATCAACTCTGGTGTTTGGAGTGAAAAACTTACTCTTAGGAAAAAGAGTGAATATTGACTCTTAAAGAGTGAAATTTCATTGTTCAAGAGTTGAGCTTCCCAGTGGCGTAGCGTGGCCAGGTGGTACCCGGGGCGGACGCGATAGCGGAATCCCCCCCCCCCCCCGTCGCCTGGCAGTTCATCTCCTTTTGTATAAAAAAAAACAGAAGAAACTGTAATCCAGTAAAATTTGAATGCGAACCAAAATTTGGCACTCCCTTGAATTTGGCACCCGGGGCGGTCCGCTCCCACCGCCCCCCCCCCTTGCTACGCCACTGGAGCTCCTACTCCGTTCTAGAGTTGCAGTATTTTGACTCTTTGAAGAGTGAATATTCACTCCAAAGAATTTAGAGAGTATATATTCCTTGTATACATCTCTTACTACTTACGAAAAACACTCGATCGGTAACTTAGCTAGTAATTCAGCCATCAAAAGTTAAAATTAAGGAGCATGCCAATATTGAGCCATGTCATTACCAATGATCGGCGCTACATTGGAAACTAATTTTTATCCAGACTAGATCAAAGTTTGTGGTAATAATATTCAACCACGTTTCAAATGATCCTCACTTTCAATAGAATCGATCGTTCGGTTAATGTTGGACCAAGGACAAGCCTCGCAAGCGCCAAGCCTAGCGGAATTGTCAATCAATGGTAGGCTGACAACCGAAATTCGTTGAACACCGATATCGGTCTGTTGTTAATCAACATTGAATATTTATAGATTGCCAAGCCTTGCCTGTCAACATTGCGCCAAGCTATATTCTATTGTCAGCATTGGCGAGACTTAAAGATTTCTATATGGGGAATTACTGATTGGAAATTATAGGTCAATAGTGAATTATCGATTCACAACGTCTGTTCAGAACCCTTCATATTCTATAGTAGATGATGATTCTTTCAATCGTAAACTGCCTTGCTGGAACGTGGAAAAAACCGCATACGAACAGATGGAACGACAGGTTCAATTTCAATACGTTTTCATTTGGGAATTCTAACATGGAGAAGAAACCGCATTGAAACGAACGGAAACAGATCAAACTCGAATGTGTTTCCAACTGGTAGTTTTAACAGGATATAGTTCTCCATGTCAAATTTCAAGCAGGAAGGGCACTTGAAATGATTTTCCACGTTACCTTGACATAAATGATGAACAAATTCTCAGAGTTTCGGAAGTAGTATTAGTGTATCGATGTTGAACTGATTCAAGTGGCCTTCCGCACGACGGTACTGGAATCATTTCAAAAATTATCGATTTGAGTTTTTGCCTCCTGCACACAAGGAATAGCAGTTGTTTGTATGTGCCAAAAACTTATTATCGTGTATCGATATTGAATAACTCAGTACCGATACACAAGATAATCAGGAACCGCAGATTATCAGATGACACCGTACAGAATATTTTATATCGATATTCAATGCCAAAAGTATCGATACGTATCGCTTCTCATCCCCATTACTTGTCTTGGTACCAAAAAAATATTTATTTGAATCAACAGAATATTCTTTGAAATCAAAATAATTTATTTGGATCAAATGAATGGCTATGATGATCGATCTCCCGTGTGGGAATTGATTCTTGGCGGTAGCCAGGGCCAAACTAGGCGTCCTTACTTTGTTACAGGCCCCAGACAGGATTGTCACGCCCCCATTTGCGGGGCCTGTACTGGATTCCCAGCTTGGGTCTATGTAAGGTACCCACGATGGGGCCAATTCAGGCTTCGAAATTAGGGCCTTGGGAGGTATAATAAATTGTTGCGAAAATGATTAAATAAGATGAATATTCTACGGAGAAAATATTCCACCCAACGTTACTATGTTTATCCATTATCTGACTCCATCAAAAAACCAGGAAAGCATTATTGGGCCCTAACATTAATCACAAAGTCATTTGTCTGTGTTTTTTTTTTTGACATAGTTAGCCAATAGTTTGGAAATAATAATTTTTGATGGAATATTTTTCCGTTGTTGCCCGTCGTTAACGTTGATTTATATTAAAAAACAAAAATAATAACAAGTCGGTGTAGTGTGTTAATAAAGTTCTTTGCATGAACATCAAGCAAACTTATAATATAAATGTATGGAATCTTCAACTCTAAACACGGAATCAAATGTTACGAGATGTTTCTAGAATGTTCCAGATTGCTAATATTCTGCCTTTGTAACGTTTCAGATGAAACACTTTAAAATAACATCTGTAAAACACTGTTTGATACTTCAAGAACGGTGCAGACATGTTATTTTGAGACATTTTATTCGAAACGTTACAATGGTAGGCCATCAGCAGTATCTGGAATGTTCCAGAAACGTTTTGCCACATTTTGTTCAGTGTTGAGAGTTCACCTTACTAGTTAATAAAATAAAAACAATATCAACTTTGTATATTCTTTAGCAGTAATCTTTGAAAATTATTACACTCACAGAAATTACAAGAAAACAATATAGTTTTGTTCCATCAGAAAAAACTTGCCGGCTGATAATAGCAGCCCGGGTAGGCCCTACCCGGGCTGTTGTTAGGTGCACCAAGATTCTCATAACAGGGAAACACATTGGTAACTCAGCTTAGAAAAGTCGGGGTCAATAATAGCAACCCGGGTAGGCCCTTTGCTGGCTAGGACTAGGTAGCTCTATGTTGGGATACCTAACATATGCCCGTACAGGGCCTGTATTCAATACAGGACGCCCGGGAAAATTTCTACTTGGGCTATTTGATTCGAATTAATTATCCTGGTTTTAAAGAACATTCTGTTGATTCAAATGAATATTCCTTTGGTACAGGACTAGTAACCATTCATTTGACTAGAAGAAATTTTCTTTCAGGGCATTTATTCTCATCCATATTGTAAAAAATGATCGGAAATTTTCTGTATGCACAAATCAGAAAATTCCGATTATGGGATAAAAAATCAATTTCCGGTTCATGTGTGTAAAATTTACCATCAATGTAATTAAAAATTCCAAAATTCATAGGATTTTTACCATCATGTCGAGAAAATTTCCGATAAAATATGGAAAATCCTCAACATGTGTACACTGTAAAAAAAGCGATGTTAGAACGGTGTCAGAATTCACAAAGAATCAACACCGTGTGGATTCTATAGAAGTGCACCCCAAAATCGGTGTACAAATAACACCAAACGGTGTGAGAATAACACCATGTGGTGTTGAAATAACACTATTTGGTGTGAATTTTTGCCAACACCGCCAATTTTTTACACAGTGAGAGAAAGGTTTCCTTCTGACAAATCAACCGAACATCGCGTTGAATCAAAATCATTTATTTGATCCAAGCTGATCGAAATTGATTTGAATGAATATGACTTGTTATCAAATTTAAATTTCTTATATCACAATCAGTATGAAGTTGACACAAAGAAATATGTGCTGTATTTATCAACTATATGATGAAATAAATATCAATGAATATTCCTTTGGCCGTATCCAACTACACGATTGATTCATTATAAACAAATCTTATTTGATTCAACGAATCCTTTTTCTCAGTGCAGTGTATGTGTTAATTATTTCATAACAATTAGGTGAAGTTTTTTATAGATATTTTTTATATATTTATATATTTCAACACAGTCTTAACTGAATATCAGTGGAACATTCATATGCTATCAGATGCGTTCGAATATGAATTATCATCTCAAGATGAACAATTCATTTCATTATAGGGTAATTTGTTCCCCTAGAGCATACATATTGCATAATAGTTGTAGTATCTGAATATCAATTTTTTATATTTGAAAATATATTGAAACATCAGATTAATTCGCTACTGGAATTTGCATTTCTGAGGATTCGTAGGTCCGTTCATTACAATACTTTCTTTTATATTCCTTTCGTTTTATTCTCCTCCGGAAGTCACGGTGTTGCTGAGAAGAGACTACGACGAAGACGACGACAATGACAAGACTAACTATAGCTGGTATTCGCGTACGGAGAAAAAAACTATCCGTCTGATACGTGAGATGAATCTCTTGGAGTTCTAATCGTATAGATGTGAGAAGGCAGAGGCAATGGTGAATGTACCTTCATTGAGGAAATATGGAAAAAAGAAATGCAAGGGTATCTGAATTTCAGTTTAACAGAATATAGAATGGAGGAAAATCTTTTTTCAAAATATTTATGTTGTGATTATATCACCATCAACAATTGTGCGATGACCATCTATTTCTCTGCACTCGGAGTTTCATATTTTTTAGCCAGAGCTAAAGAATCCATGATATCTGATGGTGAGTTCGCTGATGAGTTCTAAGATTCAAATCGGATCAATTGAGCAAATTGGGTTTATTCTCTTCACTGAGAGAAGAGTTTGTTGTGACAAAGAAGGCGTTTTCATTATAAACGAAACATCTTTGAGTCAAATAAGATTTGTTAACTATTAAACTAAATCTTATTTGATTGAAATACTTTTTTTTCTTAGCGTTCTGAAAATAATGAACGGCACCGTCGGTGTGAACAGGATACCGTGGGTGTATTTAATCAGCTCTCTCCCTATATTTCATCAATTCAAGAACAATCGCAAATAAATTTCGATTGTCAACCTAATATTTATTCTGGTAGAAATAGCCAATCTGAGGCCATAATAATGATTTGCTTCAAACAAAAATGCCATCTCACAATCAAATCATAAGCATACATGAGGGTCATACCAGAAGCAGACTTGAAATTGAAGTGATGTTATCAAGGAGCTGAAGTTCTATTCTCAACATCGATATACACATACACGGAGAAAAATTCCGCTCGAAAATTATCAGACTTCTTTTTATTTTGTTGGTGAATTAGAATCCGTAGGGTTTGTGGAATGGATTTGTCCAAGAAAATACGGAAGATTACGAATACTGTATACAAAATTAATGAATAAGATTGAAATGTTTAACGCTGCTTAGTCGAATTTTACTTGACGCTTCATAAAATTTAAAGTTCAGCGTTCAAAATTTCAATCCTATCTATTAATGCTTCTACAATGTTCGTAATCTTTCTTATTTCCATGGGAAGATTCATTTTACAAACCTTACTGTTTTTGATTTACTAAAAAAAATAAGAAAAAGTCTTAGATTATCAAACGGCATTTTCCTCCGCCTAGCTTCAGTTATTCATCCTTTCCAATGTTCATACAAAATTTAATGGAATTGCAATCGAAATTTCTTCCAATTTCTGAAAGGATTTAAAAGGGAAGAAAATATGAAAACAGAATTATGTATTCCTCATATTTCTGCAAAAAATTAATGCACTGAGAAAAGAAAACAGTAATGGCTGCTGCAAATCACGTTGATCTAATGAAAAAACAAATGCACGCTATGCAGTACCAGTGTCCTCAGATTTGACTCGCAAACGTTAAACACACCGATGCGACTGATCCGTGTGAAAAAAGAGAGGGTGTGGTTGCGCGCGCGACCTAGCATGCTTTCTCCTTCGCTCTCCCATCAAATATTCTATGAGCAATAGAGGAAGCATGCTAGGTTGCGCGCGCAACCACACCCTCTCTTTTTTCACACGGATGTACAGTCGCATCTGTGTGTTTAACGTTTGCGAGTCTAATCTGAGGACACTGTGCAGTACTGCATCTCGCAGTCCTCCTCACTGTCCTGGCAGCAGTGACTAACTTCATTTCAATACCCACGACTGTAATCACAATAATCTCTACTATACGCCGTTGTATTTTCGTATTTTTTCCCATCGATTACTGTCTTTCTGATCCGAGATTGAAGGACTTGAAAAAAATTTCAATTCAAGAAATAAAAAAAACGTCCACTGAGAGAAAGGTACCTAGTTGGAAAAACTAAATGTTAGTTGCCGCAGCTAGATTTTTATTTACGCTAGCTAGACTCTAATTGGGGTAACTGAAACGCTAGCTGTCTGAAATTATGAATAAAATGATTTATTCAATGGGAATAAGAAATATAGTCGTGACAAATAAAATTTAGCTAGCACAACTAAATTTTTATTTACAGTTACTAGAATTTCCTTTCTCTCAGTGTACTCGTAAACAAAGGTTACTACTGATTGAGTGTAACAAGGAGCATTTGTTTTGGGCGCTATCATAATATCATATGTCATATTCGCACCATAAATGAAAGTGTAGCATGTTGATCCACGTCAGAACAGGCCACGGGCTGCCTACTCAGCACAAATATTGCACACTGTAAAAGAATTTCTGTAAATTTACCGAAAATATTCGGGAAGCAATCAACCCGAACTTTCGGTAAAATTGCAAATTGGTATCGGAAATAATTTGAAATGTATTCGGTAATTTTACCGATTACTTTCGGGAATGATATGAACTCGAGCAACTTGAAATTACCGAAATAGGATGGTAATTTTACCGGTTATCCTCGGGAAAGATGTGGAATCGAATGGCTCAAAATTACCGAAATGGTATGGTGGAATTACCGAAATTTGTGAATTTTCTGCAGTTTTGTATCACAATTTACATGTACTGGAAAATTATTGCTCAATAATATTCATAAAAATTTTATTACGCGAACTGATTTCGCATATTTCTTTTGTTTCAAGATCACTGAGGAACTTGATCACTCATCTAGATGAAGAGAAAATCACACTTACCTAGGCGGGATTCGAACTTACATTCCTACCTAACCGTTGAGCTATGGCGCGACATGCTAGATAGCCACCTTGGAAGTCCACATATGCTTTATATTTAGAATACAGTAGAACCTCGATTATCCGAGGTAATGTGGGGAGAGCTTACCTCGGATAACTGAAACCTCGGATAATACAGAAAATATATATTTTTTGAAAAATTTTAATCCCTCAAGTGTTTGAAATCTTCATTGCGCAGTTTGAATATATTACATAAATATTATTCAACATATTCCTGATATATTTATATTTTTATAATCTTCATAACATTAAAATATGAATGTGAAAAGAAAATGAATATGTCCTAATTTTTGGTACATCATTTGTACAAACATGCATTGCTACAAATTTTTTTAATTTTAAAAAATCAGTGATTTTATTATTTATGATCTATTTGATGATTCGTATTATCCGAGGATCCAGCTCGGTTAATCCGAAGCGGTCCAGGCCTCGGATAACGCGGAGCGTCGGTTGATCGGAGCTCGGATAATCGAGGTTCTACTGTACACAAAAAGATAGGCAAGGTGTGAATGTTCAGTTACATTTGGTGAATTTTCAGGACCGTGCTAACAAAATTGTCCCTGCCAGTACGTTTTTTTTCAAAACTCAAAATTTTTTTCAAGTCCTCTCATGGATTACAAAAACCTTTCCCACAAACTTCGGTAGATTTACCGGATCTCGGTAAATTTACCGTAGTTGTTTGGAGAAAATCCACCTGAAAATTTTTTCCAAGTCCTGATTCGAAATAAAGGGAGAAGTGAAAAAAAAATTGTTTTTCCCATATGGAACATTCGATTCCAAATCTGTTGAATCGGATAAAAAACTTGTCCCTGCCTGTACGTTTGTTTTTCAAAATTCGAAATTTTTTCTATAAGTCCTGGTTGAAAAAAAATGTTTTCCTCGTATGATCCATTTGATTCCAAATCTTCTGAAATGATTAAAAAACCTGTCATTACGAGTAGTTTTTTTCCAACTCGAAATTTTTTCTAATTCCGCATATCGTGGACAAAAATTTTCCCGAACAACATCGGTAAAATCATGGTACCTGAGTTTCACCGAACTATCTTCGGTAAAACTTTTTACCGAACTAGTTTTGGACGATTCCCGAAGGAAAGTTCGGTAAATTTACCGATTTTTTTCTTACAGTGCAGTGATATCGCTGCAGTATCTCTGCGACAGTTTAATATTAGTGTTATGTGCTGGGTGAATAACTTCTATCGGGATAATTTTGACATTTTTCACCATATCATCGATCAACGTCAATTATCCTGAAGCGTTTGAGGGGTTGATATCCAATTTTCATCAACCATTCAAGAGTTATGACATGGTTTTCCATAACTTATCTAAAGTAAACGAGAAGAAATTGAATCCATCCACTGTATCGAGTGGATGATGATGTTGAGGTTCAAAGTACAGTAATAGTTCAATAAATCTCATTCTTGAAGGGAGAAAATTTAGGAATTCAAGAAAATCAGTTTCAAAGCGTTTAGAGCAACGAAATCTGTCTCATTAATGAAACTCTCAACACGCTTCAAAGTTTCAAAGAACGCGAATTTCGTTCATTCAAGGTGGAATTAAAACCCACTCGACACCTGCTTGGAAAATGTGGTCTGTTTTCTGCTTAAGTGTAAGGTCAAAGTGGATTCCATAGAACCCGCTTTGATGTGCAAAGTGGTGGAAAACGGCTGGTGTTCTCGGGTAGATGTAGAGCAGAGTTTTGATATGGCCTCGGGCACTATCCTTTCCCTATTTTACACTATTTCACCCTCCCAATATCTCCGTATTATCTCGAATTTCTCGATCTTCGCGGGACAAAGATGAAATCCAGCAAATCCAAAAGCCCATTTTTCAAATTCCAATTTTTGTCCAATGCCGATTCTATCTCCATCCCATCGTCAAATTCTTTCCACATAAATAAATCCTCTACATCCTCCTAAACATCCCAAGATATCAGCGATTCAACTTGATTCGATTACATTATTTGACGAAGATGATTCGAAATCGTACTCGATTTATACGAGGGCAAAGGGAGAGAATGACTAAGGTGAATCTGGATACAATAGTCAGAGTACGTTTGTGTTTTTTTCAGAGATATCGCTTTAGCGAATCGTCTAAGGGATACCTTCCTTGAACCCTAACGCAAGGAAAAAAAGAGAGAAAAGGAAAGTAGCCATGACGCTTGAAGAAGTTTACGAGCAAGGAAACACGGGACGATACGACACCCATTGCCTAAAAGAAAAATGGGAGGAAAGAGAATGAGAGAAAGAGAAAGAACGAATCGAATCTAAAAGTTTCTGACAGCTCGTTTTGAAAGTTGTTGGTTCGAAACAAGATGCGGGACAGGCAAGAAGCAAGATTTTTCAATTTAGCAGGAGTGCAAGTTTATGCCTCCATTACAAAAGATCCAACAACCAAAAAGTTGCCTCATATCGTAAACCGTAAAACCGTTTAACCCTTCTTTACATCTTATCATTCGACTCGGATCGATGAGTGAGATGTTCTAATCGGAGTTTGAATAAATTCATTCCTCATCTTGTTTTTTTTCAATTCACGCAATGATCTACGAGAAGTGTTCTACTTGGGTCACTTTCGAATGTTATTTGAAGTTCAGAAACGATATTCAAACGCTGTATTTTGATGTAGGTCAATGTATGGTCACAAGGATTCGATAGGTTGCGATTACGCATTGACAATTTGAGCCCTCTGACCATTTTTCAAGGAAAATTCGACACAGATGCTCGTGCCTCGTTCTTCTTTTATGCATACCGAATGCCAAATAAATTCACTCCAAAGAGATCTTACGTATTTACACGCTTTTTTGGCTCGTAAAAAAATCGCATTCCTTTTGTGAAGGATCTATCGAGTCATAAATAATACATAACGGGAATACATACCGTGGTACAGGGTGATCATCTTGTGATGTGCCACCACAGCAACAACAGCGGCAGGGAGAGCACCACTGATAAAGAAGGAAGGAAAGGTACTCAGTTGAAATCGAAAAAGGGGAAAAAGGAGATGAAATACATGCATAAAGCTCGTGAATATATAGAAAAGAGGAAATATGTCGTTTCGAACTTTCCTGTGGAAAAAAAGGCATTATTCTGAAGAAGTTTTTACACTCTTTCATACGTCCCATGCATCTTTGATCGTATTGTTTTGATAATTCCACGACATTCTTCAAATAATCGAGGTACTTGGGCCCCCCGGGGGGTTACGTAAAAGTATCGTAAAACGTAATTTTCGTTCATATTGCATTTTTGATGAAACATTTTCATTTGTGTACGACAGATAACGCGCTTTGATGTATACCAGTACTTATACGTAATCTGATCACTCAAGAGACTGAGATTTATGCAGAGCACTTCATCCAATAAAATTGTCCATCATGTGTAATTTTATGTCTCTACCTATGAGATTCTTTTTCATTCGCATTCAAATACAACCTACGCATTATAACAGGTGCTCTTTTTCAAATAGATTGCAAAGGACATAGGATGCGCCTCGAATAACGTGCTTTCCGACGAGAAACGCTCAAAAGTTAATTTGAAATTTATTCATGGACACTCGGGGACCACCACTTCCGAGTATATACATTCATATACCTTCCGTGTACATGAGCTTGAGTATATACCCCCGTCAGGTCCTGGAAAAAGTCGAGCAGCTTTTTTAAAAATAAGATTACAAAGAGAAAACGGGGCAAACGAAGACGGTATATCCTATGAATACGTAATTTTATTACAATTAAGAATTAAGTTTGCACGATCGATTTAGTTTTCATTTTTTCGTTTCATCCTGTATATCAACAGGCACGAAGAGGATGGAGTAATGAATTGAGTAGTCGTTTTCCTCTCGAATGAATTGATCCTTTAATTATTATTAAACTCGGGGTATTGATTTTGTTTACAAAAGTTCGTTCAATTAATTTAGTTGGAGTGATTATAAATTATTGAAATCTCTTCTTCTCGTATTCTTCGTATGGCGACAGTAGTGTAATTCAATTTTGAATATTTCTAACAGGATAAAAGATTCTCAGGCCATATGCAAATGTTTACAATAATGTGCTGAAAAGCATGAATTTCCGACATTATTTGATGATTAAGTTAATTCATTCTCATTGGAAAATAAACTTCGAATTGCAGTATTATCTCACGATAAATATCCTCACTCTTTGGATGTCTTTCACATTGTAAAAGCATCCCTCACAAACATTTTTCTCGTGTTTTTATCCTCTTTTTGTGTTATTTCTTTTATTATTTCAGGATCTTCGGATCTACTTTGAGCCCTTTTTACTTCCTTCGGGCACTTTTATTTATATCCACCGTAGTACGAGCATATTACAACTTTTCCGCAGAAGGTGGAAATTGTACTCTCATGTTGGTAGTAAGTAATTGCAGAACCAATCGTTACTCGTCTCGCTTTGTATCTTCTTCCTTCTTTAGAAGGTTTTTCATTTGGCCCTCTTTAATACCGACCTTCAAATAAACTCGTGGGCATCTCATGTCTGTCTTTGTATTCCCTAAATGTCGCTTTTCTTTTGTCTTTCCACCCTTCATCTCCTTTTTTCTCCCTTTTGCGTTTCGAGTGTGTTCAGGTTTTAATGGCAAATCTTGTAGTCTCTTTTGGACAATACGTATATCACGTGTCATTAAAAGTTTCATAAAAATTCCTGAGTTGAAATATTTGGACTCATTTTGTTCTCATTAAATGGGTTCTCTCGGTGTTATTTAAAATGTTCGCTCTAAAGAATGAAAGCAGAACTGAAGTCAGAAATCATAGAATCAAAAACAAAGTAATAAAATTTTGTACAATTACAAGTATAACGTAAAGGCACCGGTTGTCGATCAAGCATCCCAACTATCCGAAATTATTTGAATACTTATATAAATGAATCTAGTTTACTTGCAATGTGCAGACTAGATGTTTACCCCAGAAACGTCATCCATGGAACTGTCTAGGGCCTCGCGAGAATCCAGCCAAGGGCTAGAAAGAGTCTAGTGGCTAGCGGGGAACTTGTAAGGACCTAGCGAGTACTGATATAACGCTTGCTCGGGTATCTATTATACTTACCCTTGTTCATAAAATACAAATGCCTGCGATCAATTTTTCTTGAAATATGAAATGGGTGGATTCAAGAGAGTGGTCGGGAATCGGTGTCGTTGCATTATTTGTTTATATATATATTGATTAAAAATTCCTCTGTTATTACAAATATTCCCTTTGATCATGGACTTTATTTTACGCTGAGTACGAAGATGAAAGCTTTTTACGAGAATTGAAGGGAATGTCTCTTGAAATGAAAGTCGAATACGTTCTCCATTCAGCTAACCGTGTATTCAAAAATAATGAACAATTGTTAATTGCTCTGGAAAGTAGAAGGAAGTGAAAAAATTCCTTTTCTTCCCTTGTTGTCGTTTACTCTTCCAGTCACATTATACTACTTTCCCACTTACACGTACACTCCGTTACTTTTCCTTTTTCTCACCCAACCACTTCTTTTCACTCCTCATTGTGCCTCCTTCATTCATTTCCTTCTCGCTTTATGTAATTACAATTCCGTTACGCTTTGATTTTTCTAAAGCTTTTCATACGGTTCATCGTTTTGTTTTGATACAGAACTATTTAAAACAGACTTTTTCTTCCACCAGCACGCTCTTATATACTCTTAATTTGATCTTGCGAATAATGTTAGGGTCCTCACTCTTGTTTTAGTTATTCTAAAAACCTGTTGATACGTATTTTCATGTAAATGAGATCATAGTTGAGGAGTTTTGAGGTCTGTGTAGGTGATATTGAAACTAGCAATTTGAATTTTCCAACTTTGATTTCGCAAGTTTGATTAACAATGCCAAGAACGTTCAAACACTATTCCGCACGTAATCCTATGCACATCAATTTGAGTGCAGACATTATTGAAGAGGTCACGTTTTCATTGTAAATTTATGCTTGCATGAATACTTCAAGACTCCACATGTGTTTCCGATTCTCTGAATTGTAACACGAGTGAAGGCGCACTGTACTCTCAAAATCAAATTTGAACTTTGAAAAGTTTCAAGCGTTCCCCTCACGAATTCTTTTAACCATCTGGCTAATGATAATTATATACTATAAATGATGTAACAGCAAAGAAAGCTAATGTCGGATTCTGTTAATTTACATTCTATCGTAAGATCATGGATCGTTTCGGCAGTAATCGCTTTAAGCGATATACGTCCTAAAGGATGTTTATTATGTTTATTTATTGAATTTTTATCAATCCAGTACACGGAGAAAAGTTTTATATTAAAGATTACTATATTCGTATGGTACTCTTGGGATATACTTTATTATGAGGCTCAGAATCATATTTATTCCAAATTCCAACATATTTATTCTTCTCTCCGCGAGAGAGTATGGTGAACTCTCATATACTTGTGGTTCATAACGACATAATCAAATATATCCCAAAAGTACAATATAAATATGGTAATCTCTAATATAATATTCTTTCTGTGTACAAACCAGAATATCAAAAGGAAAGGAAAGCAACAGGGACGGAATACAGGAGACAAGTAGAATTGTTTAGAGAGACAACCCTCGAGGAGTTACTGCTCTCAATTTAGTAGTTCAAACACTCCGCATGGGATGATATCACCCTTGTAATACTTTCTTCATTTCCACGAGTTCTAACTCTTGACTAGTTTGATCTAAGTTATACTGGACTGGTCGAGTTGTTCTGACTCCATCACTTCAGAATGTCTCACATAGATCTTCGATTCGCTTAAAAGCGCTTGGATGAAGTACAAAATGGCGACGATTTACTTTGCGTAAAGAAGTTTTCCAAGAAGAAGTTGGAAAGTCTGTCTGTGTGTTCATGAACATGATGATAACCAAACAAATAGGTTAAAAACAACAAGTCTGGGGGAAAATTCTGGATTTGTTGATTCAAATTTCTAGAACATGTTGATACAAAGTTTATCATCAATCTTCCTGAAATAAAACATCACCCGTATTGCGTTATTGAGAATTAATGTAAAGTTATTGAAGCATTCATCTGATCTTAAAATATCACTTTCCATGTTCCAGATTCAAAGAGAGCTGAGTTCCGGACTGTAGATCGTTAGTGGTCATCTGTATCGGTAGGATGATATCACTTTGAAGTTTTCCAAGGTTATAATGTTCGCTGCAAGAGGAAAGAAGAAAAGATCCCGAGAAGAACTTATAAGCATGGGGATAATCATTGTTCGTGCCAGAGATGATCACGTCCTCGTGCCTCGATCTCATCACAATTTATTCACCTAAGAATATCAGAATTAGTGTGGAAATATGTGGTGAAAAGCAAATCGAAATCGTAGTATTCGAATAAAAATGACCTACGTTGGAAAAGGGAGACAAAAGACTGAATTGAACACAATACTATCGAAGAAAAAAATCCAAAATGGATGAAATTCGTGGTCCTCCCCCAGCTCGTCGCTTGTCGCAAATTCTGGACCCGATTGCCAGACTCGCAACAGATTTCGGTTCGAGCTCTTCAGCACCTTGCAGCCCAAGACTAGGGATACGACCACCAACAACAACGACGTCTTTATCCGCAACTACAACGACCACTAATACCCCTGAAACAACTAGAAAAAAATCTCAACCAATCGATAGCGTAGATTTAGGAAGAGGGTTGTCCGACGCACCGGACAGTCCAAGATCGTTGCCTCGACAATTACGTCAACCTCTTGTTCCGCCACGGAGATCCCATCATCTACAACAACAACAACAACAACAACAACATTACCATCAACATCATCACCATCATCATCCAAGCACTAGTACTAACAACAACAACAAAAGTAACGATGGAAATAGTTTGTCTATCGCTCATACCAGGGATTCACCTTATGTCAATGTACCAAACCCACTCTTTCACAAAGAAAAAGGTTTTGCAGATACCGTTAAAAGCGTCGGTTATGTGGAACTGAGATATTCAAGTGATGATAATAGCATTAACAGAGCTGGTGGTAGTAGCAGCGGTAGCAACAGTAAACCGATGTGCAATCCTTACGATTTTACTTCAGAATCAAGTGGACATGTGGAATACGCTGAGAAAAAGAGAACCTTCGGAGCGCAGACTGATTTTCTAATTCCTAGTGGTAGCAACGTAGGCGAAGATCACTTGTTCAGAGAAAGAGCGGCCACAAATTACGAACCGTCATCATCTTCTTCGATCAGGGGCCATTTTGATAGGGCTTTTTCGTTCTCCGGAAGACAAGAAGTGCCCCCTCGAAGTGGTTTTCAAGGTACTCGATCGTCCTTCGATCAAAGACAGACTCCTATTAGTGTTGGAATCGGTGGCGGTTCTAGTAGTGATGTTAAAAAAGAGAAAGTTCACGATGGTAAACAATCGTATGGACCATCCAAAAGCTTCAAAGATTACACCAGTGCCATAGAGGAGCTCAATTGGCAGGAGAGATGTCTCGAGCTACAGCTGGAACTTCATCGGAGTAGAAGTCAGGCTACTCGAGTGCGAGATATGCTCAGAGAAAAGGTAAATTGGTGTAACAACTATTCTTAGCATTTTTAATCATGAAATTGATCTTCGTATACAGAAGAACATAGCAGCCAGGCGGAGAACGTGGTTTGTTTTTGTTTTTCATTTTCTTTTGTTCTTCACAAGTGTTTGCCATAGTTTTTCTTTTTCTTTTACCAACTATCGTATATGGGGGGGGGGGGGGGGGTTATGAACGAAGACATTTCTTTCATTCGAGTTATATAAATAATGGTATAAATTGAAAGTAATGTTTGGAAATTAAAGGTTGGTTTCGAAATATAGAACAATGCGAGAAAATATGTGTGTAAAATTTTTTCTACCTGTTCAGTCATTTAGAAATTTTTATTTAGTTTCAGTTACTCGAAAATGATTGAAAGGAAATATACAGGGCATGCGCTGAGTAGGGATTCTCCCTGCGAATCCTTTTTTGTGTCTAATTAAAAGCATGCATTAACTTTCTCTTCTGTGCACATGGAAGAACGACTCATAACAGATCTGGCGGCAGTACAGTTAGGGTGAACTACCCAGTAGATGAACGATTCATAAAAGAAGTAAATATTGTAAATTTCTGTTACATTAAAATGATTCGATTGTTTTCATAAGAAGTTACTTCTGTTGTGGAAAGCTACATATTATTTTAAGGTAGCATAAATTTTCTCAGAAGGTCTCAAAAATCACGATAATCGTTTATTCAATGGCTTTCCATCGCCCAAATAAAATCTATAACTTCAGAGAACATGATCGAATATTCACGCGCGAAATGAACACAAATTGGGCCGCAGTTATCTGTCCAAGTGATTCATCCAACGGACCAGAGGAGAGGCGACTCAGCTATGCAGAAACACAGATACACACTTTCTTTGTGATTTATATTTTGTGATATTTTTGGGTAAGTTTTTGTGACAAAAGGCTTTTCTCCCAAAGTCAATAAACTGTAGGATACTTTCGTGAACCGAAAGGAGTGGTGTAAATATTCATTTATCCCTTCTGAATTGAATTTGTTGTGAATCTCGAAGTGAAAATTAACGGGGAATCTTGGTGTTAGAGGGTTTCAGTCTAACAAACTCACCATTCATGGTTTGCAATAATTTTGAAATCCGTTTTTATCTGAGCGGATGAACATGTCATATGTATAAGATTTAACATAACCTAAAACAAGAATCGAATTCAACATTTGTATATTTAAATCGATATACATTCGATCATTTTTATACATTCAACAAAACCAATTTTCTTATGGATGTGTGGAACGAGAAATGGGAATGATTTTCGCCTTCGAGTATATCCATCCAGCTTACCTCTTGCAACCGTATATTTTTCAGCGTAGAGTCTGTGGAGACCAATCACAACAAATGGCCCGTGACTAAACCAATAAGTGATCTCGTTTCCTGCCAGGCTCGTGAACAACGATATGAGGCGGCCGACATTGGTGCCCAATAACCATTTTGTGTGGTTTTCTATGTTCAACGAAACATTGACGATCAAATTGTCAATAAATAAAGAAGAGAATAGAGAAGCGATCATAAGAATAGCGTTTTTTGTTTCTCAACTTTTGAACAATGAATCATGCTAATCAAATTCATTCGCATGAAGGACGAAAGATAATAATTCCACGTAACAACTGAAACGACCAACTGATATCAATCAATTATATTCAACGACACCCTCATTTGAGAATAGGAAATATTTACTTAGGTTGCTTTAGACGTGATAAATGCAATAGACGCATGGGATTTATCAAAGGAACAACAGCATTACTAGCTGAACGGTGAGGGACCCACATCGTTTCTTTTCCATAAATGAGATTGGAAGCGGTATACCATCTTCTCTGTTGTCATCCCTATGTGCCTCACTATGATCATACTCAACTACGAATCTTGGTAAGATATGCAAGGTCACGCGCAGCGATTTAACGACGACCGACCCCTTGTGATAAGGCATGCCATTTTAAGATATATATATATATATATATATTTACTGAAGTCAGATCTTCACAGCGAAGGGTGAATAAGCGATCTTTCACATAACGTTTTCACAGAGTAATTAAATCACTCAGACCGTAATGAACTGGATGATTCACTTCTACAACCGTTAATCGATCGGCCTTTCAGTGCTGGATTATAAAACTTGAATACCTTTTCTTACATATCTCTTTTAGAAAGGATCTTCTTTCATATCCTGAAAAAGGTCAACCAAACAGCGTTCCATAACCAAAAGATGATCATACCCGTAATATTTTAATTCAGAATTCACGAATTTATAGCTTTTAATTTAAAGAAAACTGACGCGCATGATAGAATAGAAAACAAATCTGGTACATAATTTGAAAATATAATGAATCTAACCCTTATTTACCACAGTGGGGTGAAATCCAACCCTACTCCATTCTACCTCAACTTCGAGTACCTTCATGGCAGGATATTCCTCAGAATAAACAGTTTTCCCCCAGCAGCCACTGGAGGACTAATTTCTCTCTCAATGAGTAATATTCTCAAAGTTGCGCTCCAATTTTCAATCCTAAATATTGAAAAATGAAAGAATCATGAATTCTTTGTGGAAACAGTTGCTCTTCGGTATACCTAAATTCGATGTTTGGCTGTATAATCTACAAGGTAACCTACAAATAAGTTCTGAAAAAATTGACGAGCAAAGATACTCAATAGTTCATTTGCTATAACAATTTTTTTCGGTGGGGTGGAAATCACCTCGGTTTGGCAACATTGCAACAAGTCTGTGATTCTTGTGAAAAGTATGGTAAACAAGGGTCAATATGAACGTGGTACAAGTATGACTTTAACAGTTTTGATAATTTCAATTCTAACCGAAAAATCAATGACTTATAGGGATGGGACATCGCATCGACCTTTTTTAATTTCGCTTCTTCAATTTCACACTGAGATCTTTTTTGCAGAGTTGATTAATATGTGTACTGGCAGTAAGATTGATTTCATTTCATTTTAACGGTTCTGTGAACTGAAATTATTATACTGGATGTCACGGGGGGGATTGGTAGCAAGAGGAATAAAGGGAGTTATCGAGATCATCCCTGATATCACATTCGAAAAAAGAACATTTCACAAAGGGACGCGAAGAAATATCGAGCTCAAAGAAATTCTTTATTACAAAAAATGTTATCTCGAGTATGAATTATTTATCGACGTGTAAATTCAATAAGTATGAAGGTGATTCTACGGTATCGAGTTTATGAATGACAAGTGGAAAGAAGAAATCAAATATCGAATAATAGGATTGATGGAAGTGAGTGCAGTTTTTATTTCAAGTATTCTTTGTGCGAAGCATTAAATTTTGAATCGTCTGTGTGGATTGTGGGTTGTACTTTTATTGAATTGTTTGATCCCGGTAGCTATATTTTGTTACGTATCTAATTAATTTGCATGGAGATAGAAAATTGTTGTGGATGAATAAACATACGATGATGTCGAAGTGATGACATTAATTGGACATCACTTGTTCCAGTTTTAGGTACTTTATGAAAGTGTTATCTACTTTCTGAGGCTTGCACGTGGCTCTACCCTGGTTAACTATATATAAATATACTCACAGAGTTCCCATTCACCTGGAAAACATGGAAAACCTGGAAAAGTCCAGGAATTTTTTGAAAAGTTCCTTGAAAATTCTGGTTTTGAAATATTTCTGCTGAAAGACAACTTTTAATCCGAATAGTTGAAAATTATCGGTTGGAGAGTGAATTTTAACCCGATTTCAATAAACATTCCGAGCAGAAAAGATCTCTTTCAAGATCATCTTTCGAAAGATATCATTTGAACATTTTTTAGATACCTTTTAGACGAAAGACATCTCAGTTGTTCTTGAAAACCATCTTTCCGACGTCTTTTTGTTTTATTGGGATCCGATCAAGTTACCGAAAAAAATCTTTTTATGGTACCCGCTTTGGGACAATGACATTTTCATCAATACAACGAAATTTCACGGATTGATTTTCATCGATATCTCCAAGGTATCTCGTCCTGGAAATGTCTTGAATGAAGAGATCTTCCAGAAATCTTTCACAAGGTGTCTTTCCAACACTTCTGTAAGATATCTTCAAGAACTCTTCAAGATCGTCCTTGAAGATCTCTTAATTGAGTATTCTTTTAGATATCTATAAGAACTGCGTGCTGTGTGAGTTGGAAGTACATTGAACATTCCGTGAACGTGAATTTACGTACAATAGACGTAGATTTGGTCTAGAACGTGTGTTCTCTTGGGGTTGTTAACATAATATCATTCATTGACTGATCAAGTACTATTCATTATTGCAATGAAATTCCCTAGTTTGAAAAGTCTATTGAATCCCATTGATTAATCAGATCCAATACAAACTTTGGGATGGTAAATTACCATTCACACTTATTCGAAAACCCATTGAAATCGATTGAATGGATAGGATTCAATGATAATTCAATAGATTCGAATGGTGATTTACTATTGCAAAATTTGAATTGAATCTCAATAATCGATGGGATTGGATGGACTTTTTTTTACCACTATTCTTATTTTTGTGACTGGTCAAATTATGACCGAAAAGGTACATTTTAAAATGAATAAAATACTTCTTCTACTATCAGCCGGAAGACAATTTTATTTGAAATTACCTGTGTACCTAGTTTGTCGAAAAATATTTTGTTTTTGAACTGGTCAGGAAAAAACTCAATTTTAGGTTTGGAAAACCTGGAAAAGTCGGGGAATTTTGTCATTTAGAGAAAGTGGGCATGTATTCACTCAAAATAAAATTCAAGAACTGGTGACGTTTCGACATCAACAGTCGATGTTTGTAAAAACATGAAATTGGTGAACTCGCTGCGAGGTTGGTTCCACTACATTTTTGTTCAGTGTGAGATAAGAATGGAATTACAAGGAATCAATGACCATGAATACAAACACAGTCTGTCAGCTTCAATGGTGTGTGACCCCGTAGTTCTCACTCAACTATTATGAATTTCCTGTTCTCGAATAAAAGGTCTTCGCCTTCCACGATCGTCCTCTGACTTGAATATCAGTCTAGCAGCACGGAACTCTCACGGTTAACCCTAGAACTCGGAGTGATTCGACCAGAATTGCAATCACAGTGTATTGCCACGAGCCTCGCCTTTCCGATTCGCAATAACGGTTCTGGCAAATTTCATGGGAGGTATTGATTTCTAAAATAGAGTTCTGAGTGCTTCTTATATCTGGGAAAAAGAAATTGTCATGAATGAATTCAGAATTCAGAGAATTTATCCATTACTGCAGTCAGAGTCTATTACCATGGGTTTATTATTCCAATTTACTACGACAGTTCCGAAGAGTTCCACGGAAGTTCCCATCTCTCACGACTGTTCCCTAGCAGGAAGCCCATTAATGGAAACACAGCCGATAATCAACCGATATATGGCTGACGTTGAATGGCCAGCAATTGATTCCCATTGATAGACCAAGAATGGCCCAATACTAGGTGACAAGGCAGAAAAAACACTGAAAATACAACATTGTGATCTTGAATCAAATGAGGATAAATTTATCTTAGATTAATTTGAGAGCACATTCAGACTCTCAGAGAGCAATTCTTACGTTCGGCTGAATGAATCTGATACCCAATAAATATAACTTCTCAAAGTTGTCTAAAATTGTTGCATAAGACGTTTTTTGGATTTGTATAAGATATTTCGTAGACCATTGTCTAAATCAGCCAGTAATGGCTGCTAAAAACGTGCGATTAATAATATTCATGACCCGATGATCTGCCATTACTGGGCCAATCCTGAGTTCTTTAATGGCCCAATATCGATTGCCATTATTGGGCCCAATTTATCATCCAGCAGTCAACCATTGATGGCTGCCAATTTTCGGCCGTTCAAGTACGGCAATGGCCCAGTGATGGGCCATCATTGGGGCGTTTGTAAAACCCTGCATGGGTTATTGACTACACTGTAAAAAATGTGGGAAGTTTTTCTTCACACCGTTGATGGATTTTTCCCCCACTTTGAGGAATTATTTTGTTTTTTGGGTGTTGGATCCTCCACAAATGAGGGAAACTTTGATAAAATTATGTCAAAAAATTTCCGACTTGTGGAGGAACTGTCCACTTCGGGAACCACCAAGGAAACGTTCCCCTTCCCTAGTAGAAATTTTGGACCGGTAAATACGAGGGCCTGATGAGGCATGCCTGATTCCCTATCAGGTTTCGTTACTGTTTTCCCTATTTCGCTCGATTTTATGGAAATCTCATCCGAACTCTATTGTACCCCTGCGTTACAACCCTATTTGAATCCTATTAGGGGAATCAGATAAGTCCCTTGTGAGAACCTCATAAGATTTTCCGTATTCTAATCTGATCAGGATCTTATTAAAAATAGGGAATGCCTGATGAAATTTCTACTAGGTTTCTCTTGAATCCAGAGAACGCCAAGCTGAAAACATTGAAGGGGCTATTCATTTATAAGTAATTGCATTTGCCAACACGACAGTCATAACGAAACGTCACAAGAAAATTATACATATTCCAATTAGTATGAAGTCAACGGTAATTACATTTTTCGTTATATCATTAATGTCAGAAATCAAAACGCTATACCGCGGAATCCCTCGCAAGAGTACTTCAATAATATTTGAATGTCAAGGGATACTTGAAGGTTTGAGAATGAGGGTCACAATCATTTAACCGTATAAAGAAAGTAAATCTTTATGACGATATTGTAGAAAACCGGTATGACCTTAACGACCCTTGTTGGCTTCTGAAAGGAGCCCAGAAAAAGACGACACATTGTATGCATGTATCTATGTCTTCAACGACCCCCTTGTTGCTGATGTTGCGTGTTCTAACTCTTCTTGGTAATCCTTGCACACATAAAAGAGTAAGTTTGTAGGTGTACATACGTACGCACACCAATAATGAAAGAGCAAGAGAAAGATATATAATGAAACCGGGAAACTCCTCTTCGAGGCACACTCTTGGATGGGACCAATTAGAGACACCCTTCTCCTCTCTAGACTTTCCTTTACTCAAGCCGTCTTGTCTTTGGCTTCATGCCTTGTACAACCCCCCCACGCACCACCGGGTGTCAACGATAAAAATGACTTGCTAGATAGCTAGAACGTAGCAAGCAGAACAAAAAACGTAAGAGAAAGAGGCATTAAGGCGCCAAGATATCTTTCAACCTTGAAAATGAAAGACACAAATAATTATTTGTATTGTCAAAGTTGAGAAACATAAAGTTGAATTGAAATTTCAACGTATCCTGAATAAACAAAAAGACCCCCGATATGAATTCCACATACTTGCGAAACAAAGTTCGTATTGTAAAGCTGTCGCATTGTTTCAATCACATTTACCTCGCGCACAATAGAGCGCTTGCATATAACTCAGCTATATTAAAATACATAATACAGTAAGTGCAGAGTATAGAATTCAGTTCTCGAATGTTATTGGAAACCTACAAATATAAGCAACAGGTGGAAATCATGTTCAATGATACGGAGATAAAATTCCGTCAGTTGTCGAAGAGTTCGATCTGAAGATGATTGAATTCAACTGTTTCATCTTCCACGTTGGAAATCATTCAAATTACATAGATTGAGTCTCTGCATTCCTACGCTTAAGAGGCTATCACGCTCCTCTAGGGTTTTCTTTTCTATAATAAAAATATGATAGAAACTCCTAATTGGTGATCAACGATTCATGTTTTATATACGTTTTTCCTCTGTTTTTTTCCATCAAGATGGATAAAAAAGATAATTCAAGGGGAACTAAAATCTACGAGTTATCACTCCAACATCTACCATTAGAACCAACTTGACGATGAACTATATGGCACTACGAACAAGACTTCACGAACAAAGTACTCGTAGAGTCCAATTAATAGCTATAGAGTTGCTTTCTTTCTCTCGCTGCTGTTCTCCTCGCAATACCGGTAGCACAAGTTTTGAAACGAAATTCGAGGTCCGTGAAACAGAGAGACAAAAATCATACCTCTCTCTACACCTTCTCTTTTTAATTAAAACTTTGCACCTAGACGAAACGAAATACAAACCGATCGTTTCTAAGTACACAGTATTTCAAGTGCGAAAAAGAAGAACACATGTATTTATTATCACGGGATTTCTTTTTCTTCTCTTCGTCCTTTAATTTTGTCTTGAAACCCAATTTCAACTTTTGCTATTAGCTTTGTTCTGTTATCATTATACTTTGTTAAAGAGTAACCAATTAATGTTGTTAATTATCCCATATTCGGACGAATTGAATCTGACGATAGATTGAGAATGAAATCTCTCAATTTTTTTTTCTGGATTGTTTGATACGGCGGAAGGTAACCTAACCGTACGTATGTGTCTCTCAACACCGTCAATGCGAGACTCATGCAGACAGTTCTTTTACTTCCAATTGTAAAGCAAGAGGAAGATGGAGAAAAAGAGATTCAAGTCCTGAAACTCTGAAGTATGGTGTTGCACAAGCGCACATTACGTTGCTCGTGTAGCCATGTGGGACATGTGTGTGTGTTTCCTCTGGAGCATATCTGGAGGTGTACTGTCTGGAATCGAGACGAGCGATCGATAATCGACGAGACATATGGGTGTTATTCGGAAGAATATGACGTAAAAAATCGATGGAAGAGAGACAATATATGTCGACACGCATCAGACATCGTCTTATTTCTTCCCTTCAACGTGGATTTCGTTTGTTTCTTCTTTTAACTATGAATTTCAAATCATATTCAAAAAAGAAAGAATTGAAATTCTAGAACAGCTTTTTGGTTCCACTATCAATTTAATTACAATGTAAGTTGAGAGAGAGAAAATTATAGTCCTCAAACGATCTTCCATAATTCTGTGCGAGGAAAATATATACCTTGCGGTGAATCCAAATGAAATCGATCTTATATTTACTGAGAAAACTTCTGGATACATGGTACTCCTTACAAACACCACGAACAGTGAAATGGAGAGGAGAAAAAGTTGAATTCTATAGGTGTATGTTTTTTCTTCTCTCTTTTTCCTTCTTCGATTATTCGTGGGCGCCATGGCACCGGGCATCTTCTCTATCACTGAGAAAACTTTTACGCCAATAAGCGACCGCGTTGTGTGAATAAATCGAGCAGCAACCAAACTAAACCCAATGACTATATGATTCGCCTTTTTCTCTCTCTTTTGCTCCACCATTGTGCCGTTTGATTGTGCATATATGTATGCAAACGTAGACAAGAGTGAATTGCAAAAGAGCAGAATAATCCTCAAACAAAAGGTAATCACATACTCGAAGAGGTTTTTCCGGTCCTTCAGTTTCACCTGCTACGTAGAGGATTGTATAAGAATTTTATCTCCCGTGAATTCATTTTTATAGCCAATGCGAACTTCTTTAGTATACAATTACATTTGATGTCGACCGATAATGGATTTCATTCAATTCTCATCATGTTAACCGAAGATGGAACGATGAATATTATCAAATATAAGTTTCTCATTCTGTAATCATGGAGCCGTATGGTTCGAATGTGGCAGAAATTGATCATAAAATTCTTATGGAGGAGAAGGAATTCATGATTTTGATAAATTCACGCTTTTCCACTACCGGCTCACTATTGTTGCCGGAGGTGCCAGTATCGGCAAATCTAGAGCTACCATTATGGGGCCAGTTATGGTGAAGCCTGTTATGGCGAAACTCTGGCATTGCAACAGGATCAGTTGTTTTGCCAGAGCTGGAGGAGAAATGACAAGGAGTCGAAATGATGACATCCTATGTAGGAATTCAAACCCGACCCAGTACTGGAACAGTCCCGGTAACCGGAGGTACCAGTAGTGATCATATTTCAAGTAAATAAAGAACTTTAAACTTTGAAAATCTGAATGATTCATTGTTCTTATTATCGTCATCGGAGAAAGACACTTTGAAAGTGATTTCTTGAAAGCTCACTGAGTGAGGATTGAACCCAGGTCCTGCGAGTGAGAAACTGAGTCTCTATCACATCAGCCGACCTCTGAGTTGACGACGAATCACTCAAATTGCCATTTATTGTAATGGGACCGTTGAAGTCATACAATTCGCCATAGATTCCGTAGTGGAATGAAGTCCTACCAGTGCTGGCATATTGTTGTCTCACGAACATATTGAATGATGATACCAACTCTGGCCGAATGCTGGCGTTACTTTTGCCAAGAAATTGCCAAGATCGTGATTTTAATGTCATTTGACCACCGATTCCGTAGTCAGTCAGAGTCCTATTAATACTGACACATCGCCGTCTTTCAAACATATTGAATGATCATAACTACTCTGGTTCAATGCTCGCGCGATTTCGGCTCACCACAACAGCTGAATTGCCAAGATCGTGATTCCAACGTCAGTTGTCTACCGATTTCATAGCATATCAATACTGGCACATTGTCATCTATCGAACATATTGAATGCTAATACTAACTCTGGCTTAATACTGGCGCAGTATTGTCTCATCAAAGTAACCGTATTATTGGAAAGATCAGTGGAATCCCTATCCACTATATATTCCGTATTAGAAAAACGTTGCATCGATATTGGTGTCGTATCGTCTTTTTTTCGCATTTCACCATCCAATCAACTCTGTTTCGGTACTGACGCGGTTCCGTTTCTGTACGGTCGCGGTATTCTCCGAACAGTATTAATTCGATACTGGCTCAAGACCGTCTGACCACGTGAGCCAGTACCGTCTGAAATCCGGCGAACATTTGGCATCAGTTGGAAAACCGTAATGATTCTGATAAATGGGCACAGTTGTTTCTGCCGAAGTCTAGCGAATACAACTTTGCCAGTACCGTGGCATTTGTCAACTCTGGCTATTTCCACATGGATCGTTACTTTCTCTGTAAAAATTCAACAATCCTGCTGAGGCTGAAGACAGGAAATTCCTGGGACCAAACAAACATGATTCATATTGAACCAATGTTGATTAAATATACAAGTATTATTGTACTTGAGTTCCTAATCAAAAGATGAATTGTGTTGGGACAGCAATGACGCAAGTTTGTGCGAGTATTGATTCAAGTTTGAATTGATGATCATTAAATTGAGCTTGCGCTCAATAGAGTTACTTCAAGCGTCAGCATTGAGGCCTAATAATTGCTGAAACGCTGTTATCTTTTCAGGCCCCAATCAAGCTTCCTTCTGAAGCTCCGCCAATGTTCATCAGAACTGGATCAACCTTGCGCCAATGATGAATGTTGACATTGATCATCTTATCTGTGATTAAAATTTAAATTTTATTAACATCACTTGGATTTTTCTTCAATTCGAAATATAATTTGAGGGCAAACTTCGTATTCTCTTGATGATGAACGTATTGAATAATAAATCAAAAGACGGTTTCCGCAGAGGAGTCCACGGTGAAGAATTTTCATGTGATTATAAAGAGATCTTTCCCTTCGTACGATCATGAAAGAACCCCAAGTTTTGAAACCTTTATTCTCTTTTTTTCTTCTTCTTCTGAACTTCTAAAGTCAACGACTCTCAAAGAAGCGGTCGTCGTAGAAATGTAAAAATACCAAGAACGCTGATAAATAGTAAGTGAGTCCAAGCGTATGGTTTCTTCCTCCTTCCTTTCAGTTGGTTGTAGATTTAGACTGCATTTCTTTTATTCCTAATTATAACATACATCACAAAAAACCAAATCTCTTAGAGTTTAATGACAATATAAGTGATTACGATTTGAAACTCATTTTGTTCCTCAGATTAGATTACTTCCGTTTTATTTGCATTCATCTCCAACTCTCCCTTTCATCGTAAAACAACGTATGCCTCAAAGATGTCGCCCAGATGTTGGAATAATTACACTTTTAGTGCGAAGAGCGCTTGACGAGTTCTTACTTCTACCCATTCATAAACTCCCTTTTACTGGTTTTACTTAAGATCGCGTATAGAAAGATAGCTGATTTGACAAAAGAACGACAAGGAACGAAATGCTGTGATCAATGGTGGTGTATATCGTTCGACATTCATTTTTGTTTTATGAATTATAAACATTGTCGAACAATAAAAATATGCTCCAGGGTGATATCGTCTCCGTTACAATATTTTATTACACCATCATTTTGAAAAAAAGGTACCTATTTACTGTTGCGCGTATAACTTATCGCGGATATAATAAAAATCTATATTATTGCACAGAACCCTTCCATGCAGTAACTTTACCAGATATTCTGTACCGCAGTGAACCATAAATCCTAGCTTATACGATATAACGAAGCATCCACTTACTATCTATATATACGTGTGGTGGCGACGACCGCTTTCACCGCATAGTAGGGTAGCCTCGTACTTGGGGATTTTTTTTTATTGAGCACCCTCTAACCATACCGACTTTCCCATTGTACCCTATGGGAATCATGTTCAAATATTATTCCATTTACAAAAAAATATATAATACAAACTCGAATAGTTGAAGTATTCGTTCACCGTTGATACTCAATTGTCCTTGTCCGACTTGGAAAACATACTCTTACACCCCAGCTCTCGGGCTTTTATTTCAGTTTTTATTGAGAAAATGAAGAGATTAAGATACATTCATCGATGAAGAGGAATATAAAAAGAAAAAGTGCCTGTAATTTTATTTTTCATGAAAAAAAAATTGAGCATGACAATCAATCATTGGATGTGAAGATGGAAAACGAGGGAGGGAATACCAGGATTGTTACAGAAAAATCTGCCGTGATACTTTAAAACAAAAGAATTACGAGAATAGATGTTCCTGTGTTTCGTACACTCGGTCGTTCGTACTTCAGAAAGATAGAAGAAACGAAGAAAGGATTCATCAAGATAATTAAAAAAAGAAAATTTCCGATAACGAAGGAGAAACGAAAACTGCTTTCGTTGGTACTGCAGAACCCTTCTAATAAGGGAAGGAAGATAAGTGTCTCAAGCGTCTATGGTAAAATATCCGTACATATTGAGCGCGCTTGAATCTCTCGGAGTTTCGTCTGATAAACTCGTTTTTTGTTGTAAATGATTGGTACATGTGAATCAGACGTCACTTACTACAGTTTTGATATCAAAATGACGACGTTGCTGAGAAACGTATGTTTTTTACTTTTTTTTTAATGGTATTATCAGAAGATGTTCATTTATTTCTGAAGGATTTATGTATAACATGTGGTTTTATCGATAATTGAAATTATGGTATGGTGAATTCGGGAAATAATATGATGCTTCCGGTTTGGAAGGAACTTTTGAAGTGTTTGGAATTCGAACGGAATCCGATGGATTCACGATACCAGAGAAGAGATAATCGATTCCGTCAACGAGAATGAAGAAACCTTTTTAGCCGAGGAAAGTAAATAATTCATTATTTCCAAGTTCTTTGTGATTAAAGGGTTATGTACCTTTGGGAGGTCGAAAAGCAGCTACTTTTTGGGAATTTTTTCCTTTGACAAAATTTGTAAGGCAATGAAAATGTGGTTTGAAGGGTTTATTTCACATGTATGTAGGTATTCGAAGCAATATTGTATCTTCCGAGAATTGCAAAATGGCGGACGCATCATAGGTGGAATGGAGATAGCGTTTTTTTATGGGCCTAAAACAAGCGAAAAGATGGGAAATTCAAGTCCGCACCTATGAAAAATTTGTTCCTTATCTATATTATTTTTATCATAAAAATACCTACGATTGTTGCAGAATATTGATTTTTCGCGAAATAGCGTCAATTTGGAGAAAAATATCGCTTCTGTCGTCAAAAATCGATCTTAATTTCTTTATGAAAAACTATTGAATTGTCAATCAGACGAAAAATCCTAGATAGTTCGGTAGAAAATCCTAGATAGTTCGGGAAGCTGCAGTTGAAATTTCAAGTTGATTGGTGAAAACTGTAGGAGTTACGTTTCCCCCCAATTTGAAAAACATAGTTTTGAGAAAACCGCGTTTAAAGTTCAAGAATCGTTGTTTGAAGTGAAATTTTGAATAGGTCATTTTATGATAAGAGATTCTAATCCATACAGGATGCAGCCAAGTCGAAAAGTTGTAGTTTTTGGATTAACTACATATCATACAATTTGAGTCCCTTTCATGTACACATTTACATAAGTAAATAAAGTTAAATGAATTTTGAGCTTCCGGAGTGAAGCCGCGTCTTGTATCGGTTGGTTGCCAACGTTTTGCCGACCACGAAACGTCGGCAACCAACCGATACAAGACGCGGATTCACTGGGGAGGCTCAAAATTTATTTAATTTTGCAAGCAGCGGAAGACCGCACAGCGAATCTTAGCTGAAACAACTAACATTTACGTGAGGGCAAGTCACTTTATACACATGTAGTTATTCCGTAAAAAAATCCTTCAGGTCTGATCATTGACATTTTTTGGCAAAATTTCTCGTGCCCAACACTGGCTGTACGTGGTCGGGCCTGACTACGCCGGATCGTTCATTTTTTGGCTTAATCATAATTAAAAAAGCTTCAATTTTGTACTCACGTGGAAATCCGTGATCAAGCTTGCCACCAACTTGGACCATTCTTGCTCTGGATCATGCAAAATCGTCCCAAATGAGGAGCATTCATACAAAAACTCTTTGTTGATTTTTCTATCGGACGGAGAACATATTTCATTAAATATTACATTGTACCACCAGATCGGGGCGCCATATCGGTTTCTTCGAGGAAAATTACTGTGTGATTGTTCAGAATGACGTGAGGTCATGCGTGAAAACTAAACGATGGAAACTGCATGAGCATAATGAGTAGAAATGATGAAAGACAATACATTAGTCTTTTGTGAAATTAGAGGAAGGATAATGAAAGAAATCTTTCTTTTTACCAAATTATAAACCTCAATCATTCTGTATGAATTTTTCATGCATAATAGAGCATAATCAAGCGTGATTAGTCCTAATTACCTGGCTACAAAATTGAGACCTGATTACGCCCGATCATGCTTGATGAACAAGGCCTAATCAGGCCTAATCAGGCCTGAGCAGGCGTAGAGGATTTTTTCACGGGTACTTTTTAGAAAGACTTTTGAAGGAACTTTGTAAAACTTCATGCACGGTTTTTGGAAAGTTCAAATTTTTTTCCATTGTTTGTTGAGTATTGATAATTAGTCATTTTTTTTCAAATAGGATTGAACAAAAATGTAAACCGTTTTATCTTCATTATGAAGTTGAGAAAAACTCTTAGATTCTGAGAAATATGCTGAAATTTTCTATCAAAGATTACCTACTATGTTCTCGACCTTCATTTTTCTCCGTGTGATCACGCGTGATCAGGCGTACGCGCATGCGTTCGGGGCCGATTTAGCATGATAAGCATGTGTATTCGTGATAGAAAAATCATTACAGGGTCATTTTATATGAATACTGCTCATTCAGTGAGATTTCGCATGATCACGGGCCGGAATGGTTTGTCTGACATGATCGCAGGCGGTTAAGCTTGATCACAGGTTTTCACGTGGATACAAAATTGAAGCATTTTTAGTGACGACGAAGCTAAAAAATGAACGATCAGGCGTAGTCAGGCCCAACCACGTGCCGTCAGTATTGAACACGAATAATTCTGCCAAAAAATGTCCATGATCAAACCTGAACGATTTTTCCACGAGAGGGGATTTTCCCTCCGTTTTTAGGAACTTTTTCGCTTCTTGAGTATTGAGTCTTCTTGAAAGTGAAGGAGAATTGTACCAAATCATGAGAAAAAGTCTCCCTCGAGGAGGATTTTTGCTGCCACCGTTTTGCGGAGAAAAATTTCATCATTGTTTTTTTATAGTAAAATGATGCAACTACGAATTCGATCGCTCAAGTATTTTAAAAGATACGATCAGAGAAACGGTTGACGATACAATAGGCACTGCGTGCTTGGTATATTATATGCGATGATGAGTGCACGAAAATAAGAAACTCCATTTGGACACCACGAATTCCTTTTCTCATAGAACACGGAATTTAAAAACTATCAAAAATTTTAACAATTTTGAACAAAAAAGTAATCCCCGCATCTGAACAAGAAAAACTAACGTGAACTATTTTAACACATGATTTCCACTCTTGGGTGGATGAAGTGACATTTCCAATAATATTATTTTTTTCTCCTCCATTGTAATATCCTTCTCCAAAGAGTACTGTGGAGAAATAAATTAGACGAACTCGAGAAATCGTTACTTCAGCTGCATGCAATTCGCTCGTTATGACAGAGTCTAGATCCAAAGAAAAAGAGAATGTTCGATCGTGGAGTTTTTTTTCTTCTTATTTTATTCTTTTCACCGTCTACGTTACGAGCAGGCTCTTCTGACACTCGTGTCAGAAATACACTGATATTAGAAGGACACAACACAAATGAAACAGCACGGATACTGGAAGAGTTTTCAATAGCAAAGTAGGTCAACTATATCCTTGATAATTATATTGACTCTTTTATCATTATCATTCATAATATATTAATCTATCAACTATATGATTAAAATGGCTGTCGACCATTCAAAGCATCAATCAGTTTTTCCGATTGGTTTCACAAATTCTTTAACAGCGCGGGAAGAAAGATTCAGATATTCTTATATTCGAATTCCAAGAGTTGAGACATTACTTCACTCCCTAAAAGTGGATTCACTACGGGTCCAATGGGGGCCCAAAGTGGGTGCCCATGCTACCTAACGTGGGACCAACTCTGGGATGATAACATCGTTTCCAGGCTGACCGTATTGCTTTGTCCGAGGACTAGATGATACAATGGGCCCTGACCTAAACCGATCTTGGCTCAACTTAGGGCCGGGCTCGCACCAAAGTTCAATATTTCCATTTACTACGAACTATAAATGTATGGGAACAAACAATAGGGCCAAGATTAGTCCAAGATGGGTCTCATTGTCATTTCCCAATACTGGATTCAAGCAAATGGACCCTGCTTGGGCCCATTGTCAATATCGGCAATACACACTTGGGTCACCTCAACGGCTAAATACCTCAAACTACAAATTTCATTTCTGAAGTTGTTCCCAGATTTTTTACGTTTGGTCCCACTATGCGGGGGTCTCTTACTGCTTCTAATAGACAAAACAGAGTAAGGATACCACAATTGCAAAGAATTGCAGTTGGAATGAACAGAGTGGCCTTCTTGAAAGTATACTTGGAAAAAATTGTTAAGCTATATTGGAGGCTGATAGGGCTCAACTCAAATTGTACCATTATAGAAAAAATTGCTGAATTTTTGTTATGGTTTTCAGATAATTCCGTGAGAAACCACCGAGAAAAAAAAGTGGCAAAACTTACAACTTGTGAAATCAATATTTGGACGATTTCAGAAATTAGTTCGAGCTACCACAATTTCAGTTGATTTTACAACAGGAAATGTAAGATTTATATCAGCTGCCCAACCAGAAATCCACAACAGGTGCAGTACTGCACCAGTACTAGCCAAGACTGGCAGGGTACTGGCATTTGTCTGGAATGATAACGCTTTTCGGTACTGGGGATTGAGTGCTCATGCCATTATTCGCAATCAGTGCAGGGCCAGTACTGGGTTAGTACCTGGCCGGTATTAAGTTCTCAGTACTAGTTTATCAGTACAGGCATATTATTGTATTTTTATGTATCCAGTACTGATCCCGTACGTGTTGCCCAAGTGTTGGATACCCAATACTGGCCCTGTACTGCACCTGTTGTCAACATTCGCATATTACGGATTTTTCTAATTGGGTGTAGTATATCTCCCATTCGCTGTGGTAATATCAATTTAAATTGTGGCAGCTCGAACTATTTTTGAAATCGTCCAAATATTGACTTTGCAAAATGTAAATTTCACAACTTCTTTTTTCTCAGTGATTGATTATGAAACTTACCGAATAAAAAACTAGGGAAAGAATGCCAACTTTACGCCTTCGAAAGTTTCCGATACGTTTGAAAGATTTCAAGTAACAGGCACTCGAAAATTAGGACAGTATTTGATTATAAAAACTTACTTTCACTTCCATGAAACTGAGATTTTGTCGCTTTTGCCCCACTATGCGTTACCGCATCCTTTATCTCTATTTGTGAAGTTGATCGGAAGGAGTTACTTATTGTGCTGGTCCAATGAGAATCCGAAACCGCTACCCAGATAACTTGTAAGCTTTCCATCAGCCTATCGGACTTGCCCAGTCAGCAAAGTGCTTCCAAATTCACGTTTCCGGTACTAGCAGTGCTAGTGGTAGCAACGTAGTAGCTTTTCCATTACCGTGAGACTGCATGCCACCATAACATATGTATATATGATTCAATTCATAACGTAGCACTACCTCAGCGCTACCAGTATTATCAGGAAGCGCTACCAAGTAGTGCTCCTAGTAAAAATACTACCAAGTCGCTCCTATTTCCATACATAAATGAAGCCATATATGTATAGAAGATTTTTAACTGTATAAGTGAATGGTAGCACCACTGCCAGAAGCGCTGCCTGGATTTTGTTGGCTGGGTTGTGATTCGATTAGGTTAACCTACAAGGTCCTGATCATTTTTACTTGATCGGTTGGTTTTTCATCACATTTTTACGTCACATATATGACGAGGTCCCGATCGGAGCATATCATCAGAACCTGACTACTCTCCAAATTTCTTTTAGTGCGAATACTGCAACTCTGTTAAATAGGATGAAAATTCACTCTTATGAAATGGAATTCTTATTTTCATCGGATTGCAGTATTTTCATTCTTCAAAGGTGGATTTTCACCCCAAAAAATTTAGAGATTAAATCGGGCTGACGTAGTCCAGTCAAGAAAATGACACTACCAGTTTTTCTTAATCAGGATATACCGAGGAGTACCTAGGAAAGAATCGCAAATTCAAGTTGTTAACGTTTCTTGATAAAGAATCGGTAAACCAAAGAATACTCCCACATCGCAAAGAGCTTTCGTTGTGATAATGAAGGTAAATTCATTATAAATAATACCTTGAATTCAAAATGAACTTTTGATCAAAAACTCGATTGCTCAGAAAGAATTCATATCGCGACTTCATGAAGCATTCTCAGAGCATTCAACGTGTATCTATTTTGAGTCTATCGAATCCAGTTTTGATATGATATAGATAGGGGACTGTTTCAGAATTCTTCAAGAAGTCTTCATCAATTCAACCTGATCATTTGTACTGTATGGGCTATTTTCATGGAGATTAATCATGACGATTAATTCATTTTCCATTAAATGGAACAGATTATCCTGCTTCACACGTTTCAATGCTTTCAGTATCTATTTGATATCCCGGAAACTACCATCACAACGCAAACGGTGTGGCTGGTCTTTTTGATTAAACATCCCCTAACCACAGCTCGTGTACCAATATGTCACAACCTTTCCAGAATTCAAGACAGGTCGAATCATCCATCACACTAAGAAGGATGAATTGCACACCGCCATTGAACATGCGTTGGACGTAAAGACCATACAATGTTGAATTACAGCGGATACGTTCTTGCACTCTCATGTGTAAAGTAAAATACACTTAAAACATCAATCTTCCTCCATAATCTGTTTGTATACGAGATTCTTAATCAATTTTATTTCCTTCATGGAAATTATTTTTCTTTTTCTGAGAACGTTAAATCCATCATACATCCAACCAATATTCACTCTTTGACTCACATAACTCGGTTTTTCACAACTACATTACATATAATGGAATGAATAATCGAGATCGAAACCTCAACATCCCAAATCATTGTCCCTCATTGTCAAAGCAGAAAAACCAGGCTCTTACAGTTTCTCTTCTCCTCGGAGGCAAGATTTATGAAACAATGTAGTAATCTTTTTCCTGCCGTTTCACCATCAGCTCTTCTTTACGATAAGTAGATAGGTACAAACGGATCCTGAAGTGCAGAAGAAAGAGGAAGCAAGGAGGAAATGTAGGGCCGGTCGAAAGGTCGGAAACTAGATTATCCTAGGTACCTCTTTTACCTATGTACTTTTGTCCTCTCCTGAGGATTCACGATGTATATACGCAAGCAGATGGTAGGTGTATGTATATGTGTGTATAGATAGGTGAGATAAAGGAGTTTAGGACACAGAGAGAATGGGCTGACTCCATACTTGTCTCTATCACACCACATCTATCTTTCTGTTTTCTCTTCCATTCCCCTTTCATATAAACTGGGGAGCCACGAGCCTCCCCAATTTATGATTACGAGACACGAGAGGGTTAGCGAGGAAGTAGAGAAGTTTAGAGGAGGAAAGCTAGGGTTAAAACCTGTGTTGGATTAATCAATTCTCAACGACGAAATTCACATTCCTTCACTACCTAAAACTGGATTTCGAATCATCATTTATGTGGCTTTTCGTATACACGACCATGATAAAAATCATCAGAACTGTTATTTAGATCATCAATAAAGTGACAGATAACAATGACGATCAATTCTAACCTGAAGCTATTTTGAGTTCACATTTTGTTATATTCTGTTACGTATATGAAGTGTCATGCGTGATAATAGCAATTCTGGAGAGAATCGATTGATTTTATAAAAAGTATATCGGAATTGTGTCGAAATGGATACAAACTAGTTGAGTGTTCTATAGAAAAACATTTCCCCTATCATAGATCTGCATTATTGATATGTGAACAATGTTCGGCAATTGATAAAAAATTCATTCAACGTTTTACACATTAATTAAATCCAATATTTTTGAAACTATAGGCGTCTGGAAGTTTTATAGAAATTGTAATGGACGTTAGGTGGAAAGGGTTAATTCACTGTATATTCTGCAACACTGTGTCGAGATACAAAACAAAAATGAGAAACTGAAGTCGGATTTTCCACGTCGGACACGAGACGGTACGGAAATGAAAGGATCGAGTCTGGGTGATTAAAAGTCCTCAGGCAACAATTGATTTTCCCCTCGCATTCGTGATATACCAACACCAGAAGAGTACTGAATTGTTATTTTGTAACCAATGCCTGTGCGTGTGATTACCATATCGATCAAATACAAATGTCAATGACTCTCATCGTCTATTCATATCGACTCTAACCCTTAAATATCATCGAATTTGTTCTCTGGAATCATGGAAAATTGGCGTTTGAGGGAGTTGGGTGACGCCTTGATTCTTGATTGTGATTTTCAACGATTTCCCATGGGTAGTATTTTCTACATTTCGTCGATCAATGAGTTCGTTGAATTCTCGTATACATGAATGTATCCGTAAATACAAGTTGTTACAAAATCTAGATGGATTCGAATTCAAATTCTTTATTCGTGGAACATGTTTCGTATATTTCATAAATTCGTTCTCGGGTGACTGGATCAACCGTTTTTGCGATTAAATGCAGATTTATCATTCGTTTTCGTATGAAATCTAGCTGAGATGATTCAACCAAATAACGAAATTTATTCATCTAAGATTTATCATTTCCACCATGTGACGATGATTGAATCCACATAATTCTTCACCGGCATCAAAATTCATCCCAACTTCGCGCTTGCTCACGTTGAGAAGTCTATCATCTGTCACTGGAGGATGACAAACATCCAGTGAAAAGAACTCACTTGTAACACATCTTACGTATTCCTTGTTACTTTTTAAACCTACTCGCATACCCTGTAAGCTCTCCTTCGAGTGCAATAAACGGCAGAGGGTGTCTCAAGAGTATCATCAGCATTGCATAATGGTACATGGGATGTTTCTGAAGAGTAATTGTGTGCATTGAAGCGTGAGTGAAACGTGAATTAGAGCGTGAACATACGTTATTTCCACGTTTCCTAAAAATTGAATATGTGATACATGGAAAGATTCTATATAGACATATTAATATATATAGAATGAAGAAAATTATGCTCTCGTTATTTGAAAAGTAACAATTCATTCCAGGTACGAATTCGTGAAACATGAGAATCAACGATTCTATCGTATACCATTGCATTTGACGGTATTCATTTCATTTCCCTCTACGATTCGCTGTTATTTCTAAACTCTATCGCTCTTGTCATTCATAGACGTAAAGCTATGAATCAACTTTTTATATTCCGATCACTCGTACGAAAGTTGAAACTCGACTACTACCGCTACTGTTGCTGCTGCTGTTGCACGTAAAAATAGAAGAACAAATTCAGCCTGTTCTTTCATGTCTTTATACAACTGGAATGAGGGCGAGAGCAATCGATTGTCTGAAAGAAATTCGGGATGAAAGGGAAAAAAAGAACCGCAAAAGTAGTAGTTGTAATAGTAGTTTCGCTTAAGCGAGAAAAGTTTGTCGCTTTGTTATTTCGTGAGGATTGAAGAATTCGAGTGATCGGAGGAAACTCTTCCACGATTGAAGCTAGAAATACATGTTTAGAATTTTTATTCTATCAATTTCGCCTCGATAATTCTTCTCTAAAACCTCCACGTAGGAAATATTTATTCACCAAATTCATAGATATTCTGGGCGATTGGTGGATTCTACTGTTCTTGTTTGTTGTGCGGTTGGGGTGTGTGCGATACGTGTAAGTTGTTACTTGAATGTTAAAAGAAGAATACTTACATTGATTGTGAAGAGAGAACTGGAAAAGTATCTTCAACCGGTGTAATGTGAAACAGACTGACAGGAGTGAAATTTCATTCCTGTGAATCGGTTGACTGAATTAAATTTTCCATTAAATTCATTACTCTCATTGGATCCTTGTTCTACATGGAAAAAACAGGACAGCAGAATATGGTAGGATTTATATACAATTTTCCCATAATTTCTAACAAACTAGCGCTCGTTACAAGAAGTTTTTCATCCATCCACATACACAGTTTTCAAACGATCAGTCCTGGGCATTATAAAGTAAGCAATTTTCCACATAAAGAGCTCACGTTTGCATTACCAAATTTCCACTCGGAATGCTAGTGAATATAGGTTTTTTTTTCCACCTGAGGTTGTTTGAATTCAACAAAATAAAAACCTAACTTTTCTTTCCTTTTTCTGTCTTCTCCCACGCCCCAAACTCTCAAAATTCCACTCACTTCTTCCTTTTTTCTATCTTTCAGACTGTTTATTCCCGCAGGAGTGACGGATTAAATCACTAGTTTCATCTGATCAAACTTAGATCAATTGATGTCAACAATCAAATTCCCTTCTTCCTCTCCTCCTTGGTTGATCGTGGCTGGGCTGCTGCTGGAAATTCCAAATCTAACACATACTCTTGCGAAAATTCAGAGTCTCGCAAATAGGCTCGCGTTGTCTTTCAAGAGTCTCGCCTATGAAAAAATCCAATACCTTAGCTCGATCTCGCTAATAATCTCGCTTAAAGTCTCGCATAGTATTTCAATTTTCCAAACATATGAAATATTTTGTTCTCTCGTTGGATTTGTGTTGATGCATGCATTGAGTTTTCATCTTTGACTGATCGATCGTGGCATTCTCCGCTATGGAAAAAGCATTTCCTTCAAAATTCATTTGCATTTTTCAATATTACGATAACACTGGTCTGCAAAAAAATGAAATTTTCCGCTCCTTTGCAACTGATGAGCATTTCCTGAAGTAATTTGCTGCGTAGAATCCGAATCTGAAGGCAGAATTGGGCTATCACGTCAGGATTTTGAGATATTCAAGGGTGTATACTCTAAAAATGCGTTTTTTTGCTATTTTTGAGGTTATGTACAGGGCGCACAAAATAGGAGATCCTAGGAATATTACAATCTTGGGCATATATTTCAGAACTTCAAATGGTCGTAACTCTGCAAGAAAAAATCGTAGGTGATCGATCAATAGCTCATTTTAAAGAGTAAGAGTAGTAAATGATCCAATTAGAATGAAGAACCAACAAAATTTTGTGCAAAGAATGCAAAAGAATAGCAAAAATACGAATTTTTCGAGTATATACACTTAAATATCTCAAAATCCTGACGTGATAGCCCAACTCTGCCTCCGGATTCGGATTCTACGGAGCAAATTACTCCAGGAAATGACATTTCATTTAAAGGAGGATTTCGTTGCCGACCATAATTTGAATTACCCTAGCAGAAATTTTGAACGCGGAAAATACGAGGGCCTGATGAGGCATACCTGATGGCCCATCAGGTCCTCATCAGGTTTCGTCACGGTTTTCTCTTTTTTGTTCGATTTTATGGAAATCTTATCCGAACCTTATTCTACCTTTGCGTGACAACCTTATTTGAATCCTATCAGGGAAATCCGGTAAGATCCTTGTGAGGACCTCATACGATTTTCCTTATTTACGGTTTTCAGATTCTAGTCTGATCAGGACTTTATTGAAAATAGGAAATACCTGATCAAATTTCTACTGGGGATATTGTAGTTTTTGAGAAGGTACATGGATCGGTAATCCAATAATTTATTGAGGATTTGAAATTACAATCATTACCTAACATCGGTGATTTGTATTATTTGTCAGGAAGAGACTGGATTGTTTTTCGCGACAACGTTGTTAACAAAATCTATAGTTAAGTTGTAAGGCTGTAACCTGAGAAATTATGAGCAATTATTCAATAAAATCTCATGCTCCGAAAATTCTTCAAGTGTTTCTGAAAATAATCATCTCAGATATTTTTTAGGAATGGCATGATCACTTGAAGTTGACTTACCTTCTGATCAAAAAGTACCCGGAATTCTCTATTCAAACAAACCGCGCTTGAGATATTGTCGGAATCTTTTGTTTTCCATGTTATTTCATCTCATTATATTAGCGCTCAAATGTGTGTTTGCGCCTCACTCCTCAGAAGTTAGTGCGTGTTGCCTTGTAAACGAGTCAGTGTTTGTTGTGTTCTGCGAATTTCGCAATGTCGAATTTGGTTGAGCAAAGAGTTTGTCTAAAATTTTGTGTTTTCAACCAAATTTCATGTGCGGAAGCGTTAAAGATGTTAACAGAAACCTACGGGGATTCGACGATGTCGAAAACATAAGCGTACGAGTGGTACAAAGAGTTTAAAGCAGGTCTTATTGTGGTTGATGATTTGCCTCTTTCCGGTCGTCCATCCACCAGTATCACTGACGAAAATATTGATAAAATTAAAGAAATCGTCCTCACAAATCGTCTTGTGAGCATTAGGGAGATAGCATCCGATCTTGGTGTCTCGTTCGGATCGGTGCAGAACGTTATGCACAATATTTTGGCCATGAGACGAGTCGAAGCACGGCTTGTGCCGAAAGTGTTGAATTTGTTGCAGAAACAGCATCGCATCGATGTTGCTCAAGAAATGCTTTCTTTGAGCCAAAATGTTATCGAAGGCATCATTACCGGTGACGAAACATGGGTCTATGAATATGATATCGAAACTAACCAACGATCATCGGAATGGCGCTTTTCAGACGAGTCAAAACCTAAAAAACCGCGACAGAGTCGATCTAAAATCAAGGTTTTGTTGACTGTTTTTTTTTATTGCCGTGGTGTGGTCCACTCCAAATTTCTCCCACCAGGTCGGACAGTGAATAAAGAATATTACGTGAGCGTATTGAAGCGTTTGAGGGAAAACATTCGTCGCAAGAGATCAGAATTGTGAAGAGATAACTCGTGGTTTCTTCATCACGATAACGCACCGGAACACACATCTCATCTTGTACGCGATTATTTGGCTAAAAACAATGTTCATACCGTTCCTCAAGCTCCGTATTCACCTGATATGGCTCCTTGTGATTTTTTCCTATTCCCATGACTCAAGTTACCACTTCGCGGAAAGCGTTTTGAGACGATTGAAGCAATAAAGTACAATTCGCAGAAGGAACTGAAGGCGATTCCGAAATCGGCCTATGCAAAATGTTTCGAAGATTGGAAGAAGCGTTGAAATATGTGTATTGCTTGCAATGGAGATTACTCCGAACCGTTTTCGTTTCATTAAGAAATTCCGGGTACTTTTTGATCAGAAGGTAACTTCCTTCGTGATGAATCAATGGGAAGAGATCAAATGATATGCTTTTAACGACGATCATAGCCCATTCGTATTTTATTGTATTCTAACACAATCAATTCATGAGGTGACTTTTTTTTATTATTCTGTTCTCTTATTTGATAGAGCATGAACCTAAATTATTCAGAGATATATGAAAATTGCTATGGTTGAATTAATCAGACGAACATTTCACATTTTAGGTGTAAAAAAGATGTAATACGCCCTGTCGATACAATTCCAGTAACAACATTTTTTGCATCGTATAGGGGATTTATCAATTGTTGAAAAGTAATCATAGTATTTTAGGATAATTATTTCATCTATAAATCATTTGTAATCAAATCAGGTTCATATGAATCTTAACCCTGGGAGTACAAACCCATTTTTTTACCTGTAAACTACAAACCGGGGTACATATTTACTCCATGGATTTTTTGTTCGTAAAATCGTTCTAGAAGCAGTAATTTGACTCACAAGTACATAAATTCCTTTATCTTTTCATGTCAAAGAGATTGGTGAAGAGCAAATTCAATTTTACTGAACTTGAGTTCGTAAAAAATCGATTTCAATAGCTAAAAGTGTCGAAAAACGGTCACACCGTCATTTAACAAACAAAAATTCATAACTATTTTTCTAAGCAACTGGTTTTCAAATTTCCAACGGAATTTTGAAGAGGACACATGAAATTTTGAGAGAGAAAATAGCATCATGATGTTCTGCCAAAAAAGTCTGTTTAGTTGGGATTCTGGAAATGTGGAAAAAAATGGGAATCTAATCTATAGAAAAGTCGAATAAAATTCCATGAAAAAGAAAGAGACATTTGATACATACAAAAAAATCCAAAAGTAGAGTAACAATTGAACTCATTTAAAGGCGCCACAATCGCTGCAGTAGAGTATTCTATGATTCTCGCACTTTCCAAATTCGAATCAGTGACATCCCACCATTTCTGCAGTTAAGAGTCGACCGCTGTATGAAATCAGTGAGATAGCAGTGAATAGTCACTGATTATGCAGTTGGAGTTCCTCCTCACGGATTAAATCAGTGACCTTCCACTGCAGGGATTAGTGAATACTCACTGATTTTGCACTGCATATGAAGTGACTCGTAGTGGTCGATTTTTCACTGCAATCAGTGAGATTTCACTGTTTTCGATTTAGAGAGCAGGTCGGTCACTTGAACTTTGTGCAATATATTCGCTTTTTGCGAGCCTCCGATCAGGAACATAAGCCGCATCACACGCGTGCTGAAGATCATCGCCGAGAATTATATATCAAATGTTTTGTTGTAAAATCAGGTCATAATATGTGAATTACATTAATTTTAGCGAAAAAGAGAAATTTGACTCCCCTACACAAAATACTAACGGGAACCACAAACTGGGGTAGATATCAACCCCACAAAAGCTTCACGTGTTCACCCCGTGACAGTAAATCAGAAACTGAAGGGTCTATCAACCTCGTCCCATGTTTAGAACCTTAAACGGAATTATGGTATAGGTCTCCAGTGGATTATGTCACTGGCTAACTTAAAAACGTAGTTCGAAGTTCATTTGGGGTAGATATCTACCCTGGTTTGAAGTTCTAGGGTTAAACGTCTGCTTTATTCATACAGAATCATAGGTGAGTGACAAGAAAGCCGGATTTTGGATCACGAAAATCTAAGTTCGATTCCGAATGAAATTGTTTTTTTTTTTTTTTCATTCAAGAATGTAATTTCTTTATTCTGGGTCAAAATATCAAACTCTGGCAATAATTTTGCGGGATGATCAGCGAGACTATTGGCGAGATCTCATTCATATCTCGGGTTGTTTTATCACCGAGATTATTCGCAAGATCATTTCCGAGACTATCCGCACGGAAAAAATAATTTAGTTGCAGCAGCTAAGTAGCTAGCACGGATACGGACAGCCATTAAATTAGCTCCTGCAGCTAAATTTTAGCTGTTAACGCAAATAAATTAACTACAAATGCAAATTTTTTTGCTGTAACAGCGAAAATTTAGCTGCAGGAGCCAATTTAATGGATGTCCGTGTCCGTGCTAGCTACTCAGCTGCTGCAGCTAAATTATTTTTTCCGTGCGAGATTCTTTGCGAGACTGTTTGCAGGACTATTTGCAGGTACCCACATTTATTGTATAATGATATGAACTTACAGCTAATCATATGAATGTTACATGACGAGCATATGCTTTCTTATACCCACGCGTGATAGCCTTATATAGAAAGAAAGTTTTCTAACAACACTCGTGAGAAGAATACCGTAGCGATGATTGAGCTGCATTGTGGCGTTAAACATGAATCCCTTTGAAATGGAAGGCGGGAAAGCAAACGGTAATAACAGAATAATCAACAATCCGTTTCAAAATATATCAAACGCTTTGAACCTCTTCCGTCGTAAGTCTAATTCCAAGAGAGAAGATGAAACGTTCGTTCGGGAATCTTCAGTAAGCATCGTTTACCGTATCGATATATGATTTTCGAACATCCAAATGAACATTATGAGGACCAGGACTTGGAGACAACTGGAGGAGCTCTTAAAGAGATGTTAATGTCATTCAATGCGTCGATTTAGGAGATCTTACAGAGCTCTTATTTAAGACCACTTTATGTTATCTTTATGTTATAAATGTTCTCTTTAAGATAACATAAAGTGATCTAAAACAAGACCTCCACAGGATCTCCTAAGCCGACGCATTGGATGACATAAAGATCTCTTTAAGAGCTCCTCCAGTTGTCTTCAAGTCCTCGTCCTCATAATGTTCATTGGGATAGTTGTATTTCACGGGAAAAACACGGAAAAAAATAATTAGCTATTATTTGGATAGCTAAAAATTAGCTACGGGAGCCATTTTTTAGCTGTCATAGCTACTGACTTAGCAGTGGCGGCAAGAAATGTAGCCACCGTAGCGAAAATTCAACAGCTAAATTATTGAACTATCCAAATATCAACTACAAAACCCGTGCAGTTACAGCTATGATTTCCTGCTGTGGCAGCTAAAAAATAGCTACAGTTGCAATTTTTTAGCTACAGTAGTGGAAAAAGGGTGCTAAAAAAGTAAGTAGCTGCCACAGCTATTTCCTTTTTTTCCGTGAAAGTTTAGTTGAAATACCTATTCAAATAGATTCACTTTTTTTCGTTGTTCCAACTAATTTTTTTGCGAATTATTTTTGATTGATTGAATCAATGAATTAATTCGTTATGCCCAATCAGAAAAATGCGAAATATGCCAATGTTGACAACAGATGCAGTACAGTGCCAGTATTGGGTCTCCAACACTTGGCCAACACGTACGGGATCAGTACTGGATACATACAAATACAGTACTATGTCTGTACTGATAAACCAGTACTGAGAACTTAATACTGGCTAGGTACTGCACCAGTACTGGGCCTGCACTGATTGCGAATAATGGTATTAGTACTCAATCCCCAGTACAGAAAAGCGTTATCATTCCAGACAAATGCCAGTACCCTGCCAGTCTTGGCCAGTACTGGTGCAGTACTGCGCCTGTTGTAAATTTTTGGTTGGGTTCTAACAAAAAAAAGTGGGTTCATATGCACTTACAAGTTGAATAGTTATTTCAGCTAATCTTTTTTTTCCGTATATTTTTCCAATATCGACTGGGACTTCAGAAAGATGAAAAAAATTACCATACGCGTATAGCTTTTATTGATTCTAATTGATGGGGAAGTTTTCGATTATTCTTTGTGTTTTACACGATTCTCTCCAGCAATATAATGCAGGTCGAATATGTGACATGCAATTTCTGAAAGCTGATCGTCTGAAATTCAGGTTATCGATAATAAATTTTCGAATCATGATTGATTGAATACAATATTATTTCGTTCAATATTAGCGCCGATTATTCATAAATTATGGTAAAACTCCATAGAAATAATATAAATCTTTCTTACCCTGTTTTCTTTGTGTATTGCATATTTCAATTGAAAAAGTTTCCCACAAAATCATTCATGTCTTACAGACTTCTATCTCATGCAATTTTTAAAGATATCTAAAATGTATATAAAATGTATAGTTGAGGAATAAGAACTGTTTAGAAACTTAGAATACATTTTTCAGAATTGCATAAGATTCCTCAAGCTCATTCCAAACACACAAAAAATTCAATACCCCTTATCTTTCATTCACATACCAGTATCTTTATTTCCAAAATATGAATATCAACGTTGAATGGTGTTTCAACGAAAGACGCATCAATTTTATACTCAGTTTTTTTTATGTAAGCTTTTATCATTTACACGACCATTCGTTAAGCAAATTCTCTACAACTTCCAGTTCAAAACTTCTGTAGTTAGATAACATTCGACCTAAAACTCCTTTACTTCATATCTTCCATAAAACCACAAACTCTGTACGATCCACCTTGAGGAAACTTTGATATTTCAAATTTCTATACAAGTTAGTAACTTCGAGATATATTGTAATAATGAAGTAAAGTATGTCATAAAGATGGTGCTGAAATTACCATTTTGTTTTCACGTGAAAATAATCATTTCAATTTGAATAAATTAAATCTGATTAAATTTGAACGATTTGAAAGAACTTTCCTCGAGTAATGGCAATCACTAATAATTTCTCGCAGCGGTTGTTGGGAATGTATTAAATTGAGTCTGGTGTTCGTGGATAGAGTCGTGGTTCAAGTCCATGGCACATAGCAAATCGGAGTAATTTAGATGACCCAGCGACATCATTATGTATCGTTTTCGTTGGTTTGGACGCAAATCTTGGCCCCAAACTAACTGTGGCTATTCAAAATCCACCAGAGCAGGGAATTCACTTTTCCCAAAGCCTGCCCTTCGCTCCAACAGTTTCTCACATCAATTTCCATTTCTTCACCCCTCTTCGTTCACCAATATGTCCAATTCTTGAATTTTCTACACGTTCTTGTTACAATGAAAATATTGATGATTCAACTGCAGGAAGCATATGGCTTTGTATAAAATAATAAATTCATATAATTTTTATGAATGAAGTGGGTATGAAATTTATTACGTTTACACAATTTCTTCGCAAAGAACGAAGCACATTGTGAAATAAATCAAGTTTTTCAACTGGCGTTGCAAAATTCAATTGAAACCTTCACAATCAATCATCAAAATATTTTATTCCCGTTCTCAAACGTCATAAATCTATCGATTAGATCTGGATAATTAAGCATCGCTTCGTTTCTCCGTCTCTCCGAGATACGCACTTTATAAATTTAATACAATATAGCTTTATGTGTACATAAATGCGCATAGTTAGTTTGTATGCGTGTAATATGTAACTGTCGTCTGGTAGCGGACATCCAATAAAAGAGCTTTTCTCCTTTTATTTTTTTCCCCTCTACAAGCTCCTTCCTCTTCTTTTCCTCTTTGTGTGTACCTCATCTCATACCGCCACCACACCGTCACTGCCAGGAATAAATGGATCGGCTGGACGTGAGCTACACCGACACATTTACTTCTCAAATATGTACACCGAGTTACAAGTGTACATGCATGTGCAACACACAAAACTACCAATCGCAAGGAGGCATTTTGTTACGTGCACATGTCAAAACTATGGATATGTCACAGGGACTTGTCCGCTATTTTCTTCAATATAGCTCTAGCACACATGTGGTACAGCTGGCACTACCAATGAGAAAAAACTACTGTTATAGCTTAGAATATTGAGAGGAAAATAAGGCGATGAGATAGGTAATAGCTTTTTTTTATAGGTGTAAGTGAAATAACGAATTGTTTGGTCAAATGTTACTATGGATGATGTCCCAAAACGACAAAAACAGAGCAGAGAACTTCAACTTTAATTGAAGATGCAGGGAAAGGAAGTATAATTACCTGTACTGATTTTTCTTGGAAGATCCAACAGAACCTAAACAACTCCTCGATGAGACATAATCGAGCAAAGTGGTTATCTTTCAATGTTTTGACACAGGAAAAGTTTATTCGTTGAAATTTCAGAATCTCTCATACAAAAATAACTCCTTTCTTCAGGAGATTTTGAGGAACTCTGAGGATGAATTGAATTCTATCGAATTATTTTGAATAAAAACGCAAGACAGAGCAAAATGAAAGGGAAAAGAAAACAGAATTTATTGATCCAACATTCATGGATTTTATAATTTTATTTTGAATGCGTGCAATAATAAGTTGCAAACATTTGCACCGTGTTAAACATGTGTATAGTACAATTTTATGACTTGTTTTTCAAATCAAATACATCGAATATGAAAGAACAAAGATATTACAAATTCGGATAATTTTCCAATGATCGGGTAATTATTACAGCTTTGAGAGTACGAATGCTTCTTTCGTGGAGTTATTGTACAGTTAAGACGAAGATGAACTGGTTAGCGCCTGCAGATGACGATACACTTCATGATCTTCAGAAGTATTTCTACCAGATTTTCTTCAATTACAATTTCAACGACGTCCAAATCCGCCAGCACCAGCACCACCGCCCGCACCTGCATTTGCTCCAAATCCAATGTTTGCTCCACCCCCAAAGCCACCCCCAGCGCCACCCCCAGCACCACCTTCACCACCAGCACCGCCACCAGCCTTGCCGCCCATTCCAGCATTAAACCCGAAGCCCATTCCTGCTTGGCCTCCAACACCACCTCCAGCTCCACCACCTTGACAAGATGCGACTTGCCAAAGGGCAACGCACAACAACGCAACAACGAGGTATTTCATTTTGGTAGCGCAAAGCTTTGTGAACTGATGACTGACGAATGACAGAGGTGTCACAGTTTATATACTCTAATCCTCTAAATAATTACATCATATTTTGATGTTACGTTGTTGAAAAAAATGTTCATCCATTCAACAGCAAGTTCCAAAAGACTGATCGTAATAATGATTGTTTTAAACATTGCGAACAAAAAAACAATGCAATTTTTTTATAAAATATCCGACAAATGCAATTCAAATTACGATCAAATTATTATAATTAAAGCTTCACCATTCTTGAATGCCGAGTGTAGATTTTACGATGAAAATATCACATTGAAAAATCTATACGTTGTTTTTTATTTGTACACGTAACATCCATTATTTGACCGACAAATGTGTGTATCTTTAATGTTATTTGGTCACAATTTGTTTTCTTATCTCTTGTAATTATCGCCAACGTATCGTCGAACGACACGCGATTTTCAACGTGATGATCATGAAGAGCGATTTATGACGCATTTGTACAATTTTTTTACTGTTACGATGCATCTTGAGGTAGATACGAGCATCGAGAGAGGGAAGGGAGAAGTCGAATTTCTTGTGAATCTTCTTTAAAAAGTACCTAAATAATACAAGTTTGAAGTGAATAACAATAAACTACATAACTACCCTGGTTAAAAGAATCCATTGAATCTGACAAATGAAATTCAATGAGATTTGGTCAGAACATTGTCCAAGTTTAATCGTCATTCAGTGAGATTTGGCCAGATTCAACGAGATTCACACGAAAGTTGTGACCAAATCTCATTGAAAAATCACCGGTGAGATTTGGTTAGAACATTGTCCACGTTTCATCGTAATTTAATGAGAATTGGTCAGAATCAATGGGTTCTTTTAACCAGGGTACCCACGTAAAAATTTCTTGCTTGCTAACGTTGACTGACAAGTGGTACAATGTTGCACCAATGTTGGGAATCATAATTTCCATTGATCAATCCATCTTCAGCTCAAGATTGTGTCAATCATGGTTCATCGTTGTCCCAATATCGTTTGGACAAAAGAAATTAACTTCATACGAACAATTTCATAGCATGGCTGAATATTAATCCAAACGTTGACAGCGTTCAGAAGAAATGAGTACCCACTGTAGTGCCTAGCCTGGTCAAAGCTTGGCTCAGACTAGCCACGATCCTCAATTATACGTTTACATACAAGAATTCCCGCGTCCAATGTCAAAGCGCCACCCTTCGGTATTGTTCCCAACGCTCGGTTCGTTTCTCGCAAGCGCTCAACGAACTATGCGGTTGATATATAAGCATCATATAACCTTCTGATTTGAAAATTGTTGTCATCATCATAGGTCCTTCATCGAAGGAGAGATTTCAGCTGTGCAGGCCCATGCACGTTCATATGAAACCACTCTTTTATGCATTTCGATCTGTTCGATTCCCTGTGGAATATGCTTATGCTCGGTGATGATGATGTAAATATGCAAGTATTACATGAACTGCATAGAAGATCGACTTACTGCCTCTTCCTGCAATCTAGAATTTCGGTTTTTCTTCATTCCCTGTCTTTAGGGTTCGCCTTGTCCGGAATTCAGAAATTTGTTTCAGAAAGCATAGAAATAATTCACTCCGTGTTATGACCCGCCATATTTTCCATCAAGTTGAACCCGCCAGAGATTTTTCGAAACTTTTCGAGCACTCGAATCGAGACTGAAGTACTCAATAAGCACACAATTAATTAGCTTCTATTTCTCCAGACTGTGAAAAATGTATATGGAATTCTTCACATGAATATTATGAAGTAAATTAATACATACATGCGTTAGAATGCTTTGAGATGATAAAAAATCTCATAAAGTTCGGAATTTTCATTCATATTTTTGATGGTAAATTTTATCTACTTGTACCGGAAATTGATTTTCTATCCCATAATCAGAATTTTACGGTTGCTGTATACAGAAAAATTCCGATTATCCTTTATAGTGCATTACTTATCATGACTACCTCCCGTGGCGGTTCAAGCTTTACAGATTTTTAACAGCAAGAAATGTGGCTGCTACAGCAAAAACATCCAAGCTCAATTGTTCAGGTATCCGAATATCAACTACAAAACCTGTTTTATCACAGCTACGAATTCTTTCTGTGGAAATTAATGAATAGTTACAGCTGCAATTATTTTATCAGTAGCAGCAAACCGAATGAGACAAATAAATGAGTAACTGCCACAACGGTTCATTTTTTTGCGTGTAGTACTTAATTTTGCATCACAACTCGGAGCGAGAAATTTCTCCTGATTTTAAAAAAGAATTCTTTGAAAAAAGTGTGGTACGATGAAGTGAACATATTGAAAAACAATAAGTTAGAATTCGGAAAATGAGATTTGTCAGGTTTTTCATAATTTTGTCATTTTTGACGCTTTAAAATTCGATTGGTATCGAATCAGAACTTACAATTACCACTTTTTTTATAGAAATAAATTCTGTGAGAAACTTTTTCGAGATCGAGATAACAATAAAAAAATTTGTTTTACTATTGTATCATAGTTTTTCGTAATATCCTCTCTTTGATAAAACCGGATGGCATGTTAGTAAACAAAAGGATTATATTCAATGATACGAATCTATAAAATTTATCTATAACAATCTCATTGATAAGTGAAATCTTGAAATCTTTCCACTGAACGTTTACATTATTTTGAATTTCATTGTTATAGTTTCTTCTTTGAATTCATTTACAAAGTTTCTTTTAAAGATACCGGTGAGAATTGTTATTCTATTTTCAAATATCTCACTACACGCAAGCGAGTGCCTTGTTGAAAGATAGTACAGTTCCTTATTTAATGTAGCAATAATGATTGTTTCCAATAGAATGGAGTATGCAATCCATTGAGAATGTAATGTGAAATATTATACAAAATGTAAAATCACGTGGTATCTTTGTGAATCGCTATATGGGAATCAACAACCTCTAATTCCCGTCACTGAATTTGAATTTGATGTGCATTAACAAATAAGAATGTAATTCAACGATAGATTTTCATGTCACACATCGGGGCCTTGCTACGTATGTCAGCGTACTTCACCATTTTTTGAAAACTTTTTCTTCACATCGTTGGTGGATTTGGTCCCCTCATCGTGGAGGAATTGTTTTTTCTTTTCTTTCTTCATATTAAATCCTCTACAAATGGAAGAAAATTTCACCAAATTATGGTGGAAAATTCCCCATCTATGGAGGAACTTTGCTGTCACCATTTTTTGGGGGAAAAGTCTACAATTATTCTTTACAGTGTGAGATTGCTCAAAAGTTTGAGCAGAAATTTTACAAAGTGCTTTTTAAAAATGTTCATCAAAATCTCAACGTTTTAAAAAACGTGAGTTCTTATACACAATATATTGAACAAAATTATTCCTCCACATTATGTACAATTTGAATTTGAGGGGATGAAGACATTATTCCCTATAAACTTCTTGATATAGACATCTTCGACAACTCATAATGAATGATTTTGAAAATACAATCTTCATAGAACAACAGATGATTGATCCATCATCATTATGACAGAATACTGCGATGCAATCGGTTTATACCGTTCCATTTCTCCGCGAGTGACGCGTAGGCCTTGGAATTGTTGAGCAAAGGAGGAAAAAGAATCTTCTCATTGACAATCCTACTTCGCTCTCTGTTGAACGTTTTTAAATCCTTGACGGTTTCAAAATAAGATTCTCAATTTGCATAATTATTCATTTCAGATCCTGATTGATGCCATAGAGTGGGCTTCTCTTTCTTTTCACGGTTTTCGTTTTCGATTATAGTAACACACTTATCAGGTTTAATAAGCCAAGGCCAAATATTTGTTTGTGGTTGTAACAATTGTTAGAGATTGAACATAAAATGCAGTTAGAAGATACACGTATTTTCTATCGATTCTCTTCGAATTTTTTATTCGAAGATTTCATGTTCGACGATCCGTCATGATGTTCGTTTAATCTTTCATGATTCAATTGAACAATTCAAACTCCACCAACCTGAATAAAAATTGGCAAAGGGAGATATTTGTTCTTGCATGAGAAAGTAAATACCTGCGAATGAGAAGGTTCAAACTTTCCACCGTGATTATATTCCAATCAGGCGCAACTTTATGACCTCAGGGCACAAGTCTAATCAAAAATTGTTGAAATATAATATGATTTTGAATTTCATCATAAATTGAACCACAGTGATTTGTTTCTGTCAAGACTACCATTCGAGGAACATTTGTTTTACTCGAATAAAACATTAGTATCGGAAGTTCAGTATGATTTTCTGAATTCTTCCATTCAAAACATAGAAATTTTACTTAAATAAGAACTTCTACAATGTTAGAACTGTGGCTATGATTCGATTCAATCAAGTGTTAATCGAGTTTCTATAAATATGTAAAAAACTTGATACAAATTTTATATAAAATCACATTGAGTCAAATTATAGACCCAGTCCTGAACAATGTTAGTATTCTTTTCAATTCAAAAATTGTATGAATGGGGATTCTTTTCGCAGTACATGAAAACTAACATGTACATTATTTATTCTAAGGAAATTGGATACGTTTTCAAATATGTTTTCACGAGAACATATTGATTCTTTTCAACGAGATAACTCCAGTATCTCACGTTCGATAAAATGGGTAGCCGTTACTTTCTATTGGTGTTATTTCTTAAACCTGTTTTTATGGCGTTACATTGAATATTGTCCATTTATTTTTCCTCAAGTTTTTCAAAATCCCTGTACCATCTGTTCCAATATCATTCCGCACAAAATAGAACATTAGTAATGGTTCAAAATTGTTTTATGAATATTGCGATCAATATTGAATGGAGTTTTTTCATCGATTCTATTAAATGAGAGTGGACTATTTTCAAATAGAATCTCATTTGCTTGAGAAATCGCATAAATTCATCTCTTTAATGAAGATTCTCGAAATAAAATTCCAATCCCACTGAATTTATAATACTCCTCACGTATTTCAAACTTCCATATGCTTTGTGATAACCCAAAACCTGTTGTTCGGTTGATCAAGAATTATATTCAAACGTCACGAACAATTGACTGAATTTTAATTTTCCACAATAATGTTCAAAATATTCTCTCCGGTAATGCAGAGAATGTAATATATATATAACACGTGTATTCACGCATTCCTGCACATTGTATATCCACGTACAAGCACACGTGCATATAGTAGCCAAAGACCCTCTACCATGGTGATTAATTGATCCGATAGGTTAATTAATGTGCGAAGCCGGGTGGTTTCATGACCGGTTATCTCGTGACCAGTGACTATGCCGAGTATTCAAGTGAAATTTCTATACTCATTTTAGCGTCGTGTTGTGAATTTAGATACTTTCTCTTCATATTCTTTTTTCCGAATCACTCAATATTCATTGAACTGATATGCAATGATTTCTTTATTTGAGAAATCCGATTCAGTGAAAAACCTTATTCGTTAATCACCAGTCAAGAATTTTTATACAAAATCGATGTTTCACTTGGAAGCATTATTCTTTCGATCAGATTTAAGAGACGCATAAGGTACGTGAATTCCGTCGCAAGTATCGTACTTCGAATTCTGATACTTTAAGGTTTATCCAAGTGGGATGTAGTTGACAAGGTGTGTGCAACTTGTTCGTGGAAAAATGGTACAGAAACTCTGAAAGAAGTGAAAAGAAAACGAATGATACTAGATTCAGTTCTACTCTTCTCCGAAGTTTTCAACTCAAATGTGCAACCACTGAATCATTTGAAAATTGAATATACCTTCGATAGTGCCAAGGGAAAATGTTTGGAGAAGAGTGAAGAATGAAATGTAAACCAATCGTGGATTCAAAGATCTCAAGATCTATTGATGGTCTCAAGTTATCACAGTGATATCCGAATTGTTTTCATTTCTTTTTTCAACAGATTTAACAAATTGTTTAATTGAGGCGGTAGCTATAATAAGGGCACATACCGCTATGTGTCCTTTTTGCAGAGAACGTTGAAAATCAACCACTATTTCTTTCCAAACATACCCTGAAAATTTGGTTTCGATATCTTGTGTCTTGGGGTTGGTATACCTGTTTTTGTTTCGATAAGTCTGTTTGATTTCTGTGTTGCGCTCGTCAGGCTGCCTCACTTGAAAATTTCAGTTTGCTCATTGATGGTTTGTCAACAAGTTCATAGATGAAGAGAGCGTAGCTTGGATAGAAATGCTTTTTGAAGAAATGGCTGCGAAAGAAACACCTTGTTAAACCGTGGAAGAGATTAGTGATGAAGAGTCTGACGACGAATGACTGACGACATCTACAAGGCTAAAAGCTTTAATAAATATAAATACTTTTTCTTCTTGAATTATATTGAATATGTGCAATTTTTCGATACTAATTCATCAATGTTGATTAAAATATCGTTTTTTAGTGTAATAATGAGTTTTTACTTCAATAATTTCACACTTACCCTAATAAAATTATCGTTAGCTGTAAGAAGGGCACATAACGTATTTTGAAAAAATTGTATTATTTAACCTTCAATAGCACTTTTCACGTCATTTCATGGTCAAATCTTAAACAAAAAGGATGAATCTGGTTGGTTTGAACATCTTAGAATCTTGAAACAATGCTCAACACATTTTGATTATACTTTAAAACTTCACCTGCTGTTTCTGAAATTTGAGTTTTTAGCTATGTGCCCTTCTTATAGCTACCGCCTCAATTGACATGTACAGTGATCTTATGTGAGTTACCGGTGAACAGATTTGAATGGTCTTACAATATAATTGACCCCAAACTAGTCGAAGATATAATACTTACGCCCAATTTATGTTACCTTCGCACTCTCTTGTGCCACTTCAAGTGCTTGTTATATGTTTATTTTTAATGCCTTGTCGATTCAATCTTATCTGTGTTCGCACAGACCCTTCATTATACAGCACGCCACACGTGAACGAAAGGAGGAATATCCTCTCGAGGATAATAAAAAGATATCGGCACGCATGGTCAGAGCCTCAAACGCCTTCTTTTCAAGTATCTATGAAACTTTTCATTAGGTCTTTTCAAGCACATAACTCTATATTTTGCTTGCTGAAAACAAAATGTCTTGAAAAATTATATAATTGAAGATGTTCGAACGATGCGGAAAAATTGGAATTTTCCTGCGCTTCGATACATAAAATCTGTTTTCAAAGATATGAATAAGAGTTATCAAAATGTTTAATTGTTCCACAATGACTTATAGCGACTCACAGTACTACATACAACATACTTATTGTCAAGTTTAACTTTTCCCTTGCTGTATAAACAAAGAAACAGTAAATTCATGTTAGAAGAAGTTCCATTAAAGAGAAACAAAAGGAAGAAAACTAAGTGTTTATCGAAGTTTCCTACAGGGAAATAGTACATACTTATGAGCCCAAAAGGCGATAGACTGCATCTAAAGCTGCACGTTTCACGATGAGCTTCGTAGAGTTTGAGGTGGACCTCAATCTTCAGGAGTCTTATCGAGTTTCAAAGATTCAGCAAAGAAGAAGAGGAAGGACACATCAGCCCCCTCTTTCAGTCTTCAAGGATCTTCTCGGTCTTCTCCACACCAATTCCCAATTCTTTTCCTTTCTGTCAGTCTTTACGATAAAGGTCCGTAAAATTAAATATTGATTTTGTTCGTGAGCAAGGCTCGCGTTTCTTTTACAGCATCTGGAGAGCTAGCACACTTGATTCACTTTTTCACCCCGTTTCTTATCTACGCGGGAGTTTATCGCTGATTTTGGTCTGAAATTCACTTGAGTGAAATTTAAAAGGGAAAGAAGAGGAAGAGAAAGACGACTGTGAAGGGGCAAAGATGTACGTGGAAGATATCGAGAATTGTTGGGTTGTGGATTGTTTCCAAATTAATGAGTTTAGAGTTTTGTGCTTCGTTATTAAGAACCCTTGAAGCTTTATCTCAATCTAATCTCTATTATTCTCTCGAATATGTTCAGATTTATTCTTTTTTAATCATCCTTATTCGTTTGGTTTATTTTTGTATTATCAATTTCCGCACCGAGAAAAATAATTAGTTACCCTTACTCCAAATTAGTTCCAGCAACTAGATCCAGTTATTGATATTCGGACAACTAAAACGGGCGTTGGCTCAACTAAATTCAAATTTAATTTATCTGACTTTAGTTGCTATTATGACCGGCTTCTTCTATTCTTTTATTACTCGGAACTAATTTTCACAACTAACTCTCTAAAATTTGGAGAGTGAGATTTCACTCTTTAGGCAGCCAGAAGTGAGCTTCTGGAAATTTCGAGTAAGGCTTGATTTTTCACTCTTCCAGATTTAGAGAGAACTTCAGTTCATTCGGTCAAATAAATAAGAGATTTGAATTCATTGGCACGGATCTTGAAAGCATTGACATTGAAAATTTCGGTATGGTATTGAACCTCTTTGAAAGAGTATAGAACAAAAGGAGAAAAGCATTGATCGAAGAAAGGTAAAAGTCCTTCATAGAATGAAAAGAAAAACAAAAAGAAGAAAAGACTCGATGAGACAAGACTCTGTCTCATTGACTGTTCGCAGGACTGATGGCTGTGCTAGTTACGTTGAAATGGTTGAAATTTTGGCAAAACTCCCGGATTTCGTATTCCGCAGTCATCCGCAGTCCATGAATCGTGTTCGATTGTTACTCTTTTTTTCCTGAAAGCATGGTTTTTGTTGTGTCAAGTCAACTCGTGCGTTTAATTGTATCCTCAAATATGTTGGAGCAAGAAAGCAATGAATGCAAATTTTCATGTCAATTCGAGATCGTGTTATGTTTGTATGGAATGGCGATGCGAATCGAATCTTCATATTCGAATTAATCAACGACAAAATATTTCAATGGATCACACTAATGTTTCGTTTTTCTTTCTTTTTTTGTTACAGGTAAATACGATTTTGGAATATCTATGAGGCTTTTTATTCACGTGAGTATGATAGCACCTGTTCCTTGAATACACAAGGGGAAGAAAATTGAGAATTGTGGAATCGAATAATGAGATCGGGAAAAAACTGAAGAAGTCTCAACATCGTTTTCGACAATTTCTGATAACAATAAAATTTGTTTCGGTAAAAGACGTTGGTCGTATCGCAAGGGAAATCATGATAAAATGAACTTAATTGAATAATATCTCCGACCCAAATCATGCACGGTGGGTGAACACAGGGCATACTGAGAAAACTGTAGAGGGAGAATTCTTATATTTTTAGGACCAGAAGGACACATTCTTGATAATTCCTCTCATTAAATTTCACGAATATTCTCAACACAGAGAGAAATTCGTAATTAAATTCATAATTATGAATTCACTCTGGTGCATGGTAAAACGCTGTAGAAAATGATTTGATTGATATAGTGTGTCTGATATAATTCTCTTCTCTCCATTGGAATTGATATAGCGAATTATTTTCAATCTTTGATTAAAAATTATAAAGTTCTGAAATGTCTCTTGTATCTAAATATCTCGATTCTAAGTCTGTTTAGTTTTGAAAGTTACAACGAGGTTGCGAAATGATTTATATCCAAGTGAACACCATATGTAAATGTTACATAACACAGTAATCACAAGTTACTAAACTCTGTTATATATATATATATCTCTGATGTAATAATTATATAATATTTTACGCTCATGTTACGTAACAATTTGTTACTCCTGTGTTATGTATTAATTACATAGGCAATTTACCTTCAGAAAATATGGCTTGGAATTTTTGTTATATATTAGTTACATAGTACCGTATGTAAATATTACAGAACATATAAATCAGAAGTTACATACTTTCGTTATGTATTCGGAATGTAGCGATGATATAACATTCTACGCTCATAATACGTTACAATTTGTTATTCCTATGTTACGCTGTAGTTGCATATGCAAGTGACCTGAAGAAAACAAGAAAACCAGAAGAACACTGAGTTCGTGAGTATTGGCACAATGTTGATTCAATCTCTGTTCGAAATATGAGTATAAAATCAAGAAGTGATCACCGAAAGTAACATTGATTGAACCATTACTGTATGTTACGCAGCTCATCCAGGTAGAAACGCGCATTCAAAGTGCTCCAAAGCGCTGCTCTGCTACTTGAGTACGTAACGGTTATGTCAATGTTCCATTCAGTGGGCGCTGGGATGTGAACATAAAAGAAATGGAATTTTTTTTGTAATAATTACATAATTCTTTAGCATTGAAGTGACATCGCCATTATATTGCAGCTGCACTGTGAGAAAAAACTGGAAATTTACGGTGCAACTTGCCTGGAAAATTTCAGTGCTCTAGTACTGGAATATGGATATTCCAGTCCTTATAATTGAAATGCATAATTTATTTCGATTTCGTGAGTTTTCTTGATTGAGATTTCGAATAATGATCGTAATTGTAGCGGATAAAATTCATGCATAAGGTTCTCAAAATCTATCCTTTTGTGCATTCTCAATGTGAAGCATATGTGAACTTCCAAGGTGGCTATCCAGTAAGTCGCGCCATAGCTCAGCAGTTAGGTCTTAGGTTTCAGGTGGTAGGCAGGTAGGAATATAGGTTCGAATCCGGTTGAGTAGATATGATTTTCTCTCCATCTAGATGAGGAATCAAGTTCCTCAGTGATCCTGAAACATAAGGAATATGCGACATCACTCCGCGTAATAAAATTGTTTTCAATTTTTACGAATATTTCTAGCATCAATTTTCCAGTACACGTACTGGAAAAGACCAGTACGTTTGTATACCGGTTACGTAAAGGTTCTACTTTGTATTCAGGTAACTGTAAAGTAACATTGTTCCTCACATGTGACTCACATGGGACTCCCAAGTTGCGTAACCGGCTACTTAACGTTATGTGATTTTTATGTAACATTTACGTAACTGTGTTCACTGGGATATAAATACACATTTTATTATTTATTTATTTATTTATCTATTTATTCAAAAATCTACAGGATAACCCATTACAAACAAAATAAAAAAGAAATAAAAAGATATAAATCTTTGACAATTTAGATGGCTAGATCAATAATAAAAATCAGGAAAACAATCCAATATACAATGAGAGAGAAAAAAAAAGAAACATAATATATAATATCAGAGTCGTAGGATACAGTGAGCACAAACCCTTATTCATAACTATAATTTGCCGCAAATTTTAACAACAACTCATAGAGGCTTATGTTGAAAATATCTAACCATAAATGGCACTCATTTAATACAGAACACATTCTGTGAATCGAAGATCTATATTCCATCGTTCGTGACAAGATATCAACTTGGAACATATTTTGATTTCCCCTCAATAGCCTTCCCGGTACATGTACTCCCTAAAATCTTTGGAGTGAAATTCCACTCTTTAGCCAGCCAGAAGTGAGCCAGTCGAATTTTCGAGTGAAATTTCCACTCTTTTAGAGTGGTATTCTAAGGTTTGAGGTTAGAAACTCACAACCACTCCGATGCTAGAGTGAATTTTTCACTCTGAAAGAGTGAGGGGTCACTCGAAACAAGTGAAAATTCCACTCGAAGCGGACAGGCTCACTTCTGACACTTGGTGGAGTGAAACGTGCGATTTTTCACTCTTCCAGATTCAGCGAGTAGGCCAAATAACGGCAAAAGTTCACTACTATCTACCAAATTATTTAAAATCTTATAAGCCATACATAAATCTATTTTCTTAAATGAAAAGTTCAAAGCTGGTATATCTAACTGCGTAGATATATGGGTATAATCATGCTCATCAAACCTCATAGGGTTCCCTATAGAGTAAGACACAAAACGAAAAGATATATGATTAAGCTTTTCGAGCTTAACCAATTGATGATTCCAAACCGGACGCCATATATTTCCACAGAAGGTTAAATGAGGATAAATATAGCTGTAATACATATATCTGAACGCTTTCAAATTAGAGAACTTACTACAATACCTTTCAAAGTAATTCATTTTCCTCAGGACGAACGTATAAGTGTATTTTCATATCTAGATTGAATATGTTTGATACAAGGATAGGTGACATTTTGATATTTTTTTTTAATTTCCACTCGATCGTTTTTTTTTACTTATTTTTTCATTCATGTCTGAAATTTGCACGGTTCAGATCATATATGCGTATGAATAGAAGCGCAGATGAACAGACGAGTAAAGAGATGAATAGATAGGTGACGGACGACTGCACGACGAGAGAATAAACGGCAAGGGAAGGATGGAGGAATGAAGGAATGGATGGATAAATGGACAGATAAGAAGATGTGTAGATAATAGCATTTATCCAATCTCCATCCGTGTATATCCGAATATATTCGAATATATTATAACGCTATTCATCATATGTAAATACATATATGAAGAGAACTTGGTGGTAAAATTTACTATGGGATTACAGCAACCCGAGAACAGATTGTCTTCCCGACAAGATTTATTATAAAACTTCGTATCGAAATTCTATCGTTATATTATCATCTTTCATCGAAATCACTTTATACTCTCTGTAATATCCCAAGTAGAATTTATGATTGGGAATTAGATGGGCCCCAGCTAATTTTCCCAGATGTTAGGTTGATTTCTAGCTAGTTTTGTAACGCATTTTCCAGCCTGTTCCTATCCAGATGTCCCAGGGAATTGCTAGAATGTTGTTCAAATTGGTAATTAGGATTGTGAAATCATGTGTTTTCTGTAAAATCACACCTATGAACAAGCCCACGTGAAAATTTCTTGCTTGCGCCAATACTGACGATGGAAAATAGATAGGCGCAATGCTGACATCCAAGGCTTGGAAATCTATATCGAGCCAACGTTGACTGACAAGTGGCACAATGTTGCACCAATGTTGGGAATCATAATTTCCAATGATCAATCCATCATTGGCTCAAGATTGTGTCAATCATGGTTCATCGTTGTCCCAATATCGTTTGGACAAAAGAAATTAACTTCATACGAACAATTTCATAGCACGGCTGAATATTAATCCAAACGTTGCCAACGTTCAAAAGAAATGAGTACCCAATGCAGTGCCAAGCCTGGTCAAAGCTTGGCTCAGGCTAGCCACGATTCTCAATTATACGTCTCCATACAAAAATTCCCGCGTCCAATGTCAAAGCGCCACCCTTCGGTATTGTTTCCAACGCTCGGTTCGTTTCTCGCAAGCGCTCAACGAACTATGCGGTTGATATATAAGCATCATATAACCTTCTGATTTGAAAATTGTTGTCTTCATCATAGGTCCTTCATCGAAGGAGAGATTTTAGCTGTGCAGACCCATGGACTCGTGGACATCAGAATTTGAATTTTACTTGATGTAATTGATTTGTAAGGTAACCAGTATTCATTGAGTTATATTAAACTCATAAACACATCTTGTATTGGATTAATCAAATAAGTTTCTTCGTTTCAATGTATACAGATATTCTGTGGCCCTGGTTGTATAAAATATTTCAGTTTCGGGCTGTACTTCTTGACATGTGTGGAGGGGAAGCAATCGATGTCGGAAATATATGACTCTGAATTTTTATTATATTTTTGCAATCGTTCAACATGGAGTTGAACATCGGCACAACATTGGCTCAACGTTGGTGCGGGATTGTCGCAACGTTGAATCAATTTTGGCCGAATATTGACTCAGTACTATTATAGTATTGACTCAAATTTAGCAGTCAATATCATTTATGTGTAATAAATGATGGTACCTCCTTTAAATACATAAAACATCTGACCATTGGCAGACCATAAAAAAATTCGTCTATCAGTCTTGGTTCGTAATGAGTACAAGCATGATCCAATCTTGGATTTAGATCGAACGACAAATTTTTTCATGGGTTGCCAATGATGGCTGATTTGACTGCCATAATCGTACCAATGTTGGTCCGTGATTGGCAGAATACATCAATGGAGCCTGTAACGATGTTATCATTTCAAGCTTGCACCTTGCTAACCGCCAAGGCTCGGCCAATCGTTGTCAGTGTTGCGCCATCCCAGTGCCAATCGTCAATTTTCACTTGGGAGGTAACAATGTATTTTGACATGTAATCTCTGGGAAAGAACGTTGCTTTTGAGTTTATGTCCATAAAATAATCCCGAGTGACAAATTGAAACATTGGGACTTCCTTTTATTCCTCTGACCGTATCGATGGAATCCCGCAGATAGAATGATTTGTATCGAGAAAGTCGATTTCTCGCATTTCCCGACGTTGAAACCCAACCAGAAATTTACAACAGGCGCAGTACTGTACCAGTACTAGCCAAGACTGGCAGGGTACTGGCATTTGTCTGGAATGATAACGCTTTTCGGTACTGGGGATTGAGTACTGATGCCATTATTCGCAATCAGTGCAGGGCCAGTACTGGGTTAGTACCTGGCCGGTATTAAGTTCTCAGTACTGGTTTATCGGTACAGGCATATTACTGTATTTTCATGTATCCAGTACTGATCCCGTACGTGTTGACCAAGTGTTGGAGACCCAATACTGGCACTGTACTGCACCTGTTGTCAACATTGGCATATTACGGATTTTTCTGATTGGGTATACGATCAGTTGACGCATGAAAAATCTAAAGAAACGAACTAAATGTTTGGGCACTCAAGTCAAATCGGCTGAAATATGTTATCCAGTTGTCCCCACGTGGGTGGATGATAAATGGGACACCCAGACAAATTTCTACCAGGGATGACAAATTGAAATAAAAATTTCTTTTATATTCTGAAAACTTTTGATTTTCGCCCAGCGGTTTTTCCAAAAGGATTTTGATGTAAAGAGTTGACAAAGTTGTATTTTCAGTGAAAACATTCATAAGATAGCGTGTACGAAGCTTTGTATCAAATTACCATACTGTTCAGATTAGAGAAAAAACTATGTTGAGCATTTAATGAAACGTTTCTCAAACGTCACGTGAGCATTAAATCAACGCTATGAAAGCTCGTCATCTTGCAGATTACGGATATACACTTCGGATGATCGATTACCCTCCACGGAAAACGTTCTATAAACACGTAACTCACATTTCCATCCCTCACGTGATGATTTTTTATTCCATTCTTCGGTATAATGCCTCATTTGAAGGCGCTGATTGTTCCAACATCTGATACAATTTGAATTTCAAATGATTGGAATCATTTTTCAAGACTTTTTTTTGATATATTATATAAAGGACTCGATATTGGAGAAAAATGAACTAGGATTTTCTTGTGGTTATTTATTATTTTTTCCTATCTTTCTTTCTTTTCTTCCTTTGGATCGAGACACCGCGCAATGCGCGCATGTGACGTATATAAGCGTAGGTCGGTTGCTGAGTGTGCCGACACAATTCCAGTAACGAGAAGAGAGAAAAGATAGAGAGGGAGAGAGAAAGAGAGGAAACACCCTGTGTGTCTATCCTGACTTTCAGTGGCCCGTGAACCGCGACCGGGAAAGCACGTATCTCTTCTTTGCTAGTGGTGCCGTTAGCTTCAAAAGTTCGAGCTTTTTTCTCGCGGAACATATCGTGGCTCTATTTCTCAATATCAACAAACATATAACAAAATCAAATAATAGTATATAAACCAAATTACTCCATTGTTGGAAATTTAATAAAATTCTCTCTGTTACAAAAATGTAGTTTATGTCCAAAGACATTCTTTTTTTTTTTCTTTCTTTTGAATCAACACCATGCATTCGATGTATGTATGTTTCTAATTGTATGTGTGATATGTTTCAATGTTTTTTTTTTATTTATAATATCAAAAATCAATGTTTATTTACGTTGTAAGTCATCCCCTGAATTCATGCATGAAATATATATTTTTAGATGTAAAAGATTTTTTTTTGGGATATATTAATTATTTTTCAATAAAAATGAAAATTTTGTGTACGTGTGTGTGTAAAAAAAACAGCATGAAAAATAATGTCATTGATTAATTTCAAGTTCCTGCATGAGAAAACATTCCAAAAGTCCCGATGATTTATTTCTCGTAATGTTGTCGATTGATTTATGTTTGTTAATACATAGAAGATATCGTCACAATGTATATTGAAAGATAAAATTTCATGATGAGTCAACCACTCGCACTGTCCCTACAGTACCTCTCTTTCTCCTCTCTTCTTCATTATAAGAATGCTTGATCACCATAAGGTACAAGAATTTATTTTCAACTCTCGAGGAAAGATCGTTTCTCGTCCTAATGGGAGAAGGATTTAAGGGGATAAGAGCGAAGTTCGTTGTGTCCCTTTCTACTATACTAAAGTTCCCTAATACCGGGATACGGAGAAAGATAGCACGGCGTACGCTTATTTTACCACTCACGGAGAGAGAGAGTGAGAGAGAGAGAGAGAGAGATTCAAAAAATTGCGGACTTGAATATTGAAAAGGATGAAATCTCGTAAAATTTTCGGAAAACGTCTGAAGACAGAGATTCGTGAGAATTACAAAAATTTCAATGAAAAATCGTTACGAGGAAGAAAGAGATGTTTATTCTATCCGCTTTTGCTCATTTCATTCCTCTTTCACCAAAGTTTCATCCCTCTTATGAATATCTAAACGCTTTCTCGCATTTTTCCTCATTTTATGCATATTAAATTCATGGATCACAACAGCATGTAACGGGTGTGAAAAATGTCCTCCCGTTGTGTTTATATTTACGTTAATATGCATACATGTATTCTTATTCTGACCTCAAAACTTTTTTCTTCGAATCCTCTTAAAGTTTCCAAGATTTACATTCGTTTACTCGTACGTGTATTCGATACGGTCTGTTCGGTTATGACCAGAACTACTGATCAGTAACCGGTCACCACTTTTGATCTGGAATTCTCAAAGTTATATATATTTTATATATAAATTATATATAATTTGGGAAATTCTTTCATTCTCAGCAGACAATCTCATCCAATAACCTAATTTATTGAAAAAAAAACCAATGGGAGGGAGTAGAGTAGAAACTATCAATAGGAGTTTCTTTCGCCAATCTGCATGAGAGTGAAATAATTGCTGTTCGAGTGGAAAATTCCTTAATACACTCTTCATCGACACATAGAAGAATGTTTGAAATTATATATAATTTTGAAAATTTTTCCATTCTACACATTTTTTCTCTAGCCCGACAGGAGAGAACCTTTTTTTTCAAGGGAATTCCAAAGTTTCAAAATCACTACATGTTTCTCCCAGTTTGCTCATAGAAAAGACGAGGATAAAATCGAAAAAGCTCAATGAACGTATTCTCTTTGTACTCATCATTTTCGAGGAAAATTGGGGTAGGGGAGAAATTCCGAAATTTTTGGACTTTGGGATGCCCTCGAAAAAACATCAGTGTTTCTCTTTGTAGCATACCTTTCTTTTCATTTTGAAAAAACGGGGACATTTCGAGTCAAAACCAGGACGTACGGTCACCCTATCAATACAATCGAACAACTCTTCGTTGTAAAATCAGCATCAACAGTCCGTGTGTTAGCAAAGGGACTGAGATTTTCGCAAAATGTTTGCCTTGTGCGTGGAGAAAAGATTTACCAACTCAACATCTATTAAATCTCTTCGAGGAGATTCATTAACTTTGCCGTAATGTTTCTTAAGAGCGCGGTTATAAAAAGATAGAGGTGACACCAACCTCCTTCCAACATCACTCACATGAGAGAGATGTTAAACCGGAAAGAATGAAGATGAAGAGTCTGATCGACATCAGCTGGCTCAAAAGGAAATGAGTCTCGGAATCTGACTCGACGATCATTGCTGTGAATGGCGCGAAGATTTGTTCCATAACGTTACTACGCATAAAAATGAAGAATCATATTCCGAATCATTCAATTCTGTTTTGATTTTGATAGAAAATTTATTGTTATGCAAATTGCCAGATGTGAAAAGTTCACACATTTTCCCTGTGGCTTTTGTTCGATAGACAGACAAATATTTATTTGAAATGTTTATTCACTGTTTCATATTGAATTCGTGAATATCTCCGTATAAAATTCTATGAGAGGAGATGAATGTACTTTTCGAATTTTATATAAAAATTTGCCAACTCGAATAAACAAAAAACATGAATTTTCAAAAGCAAATACTGCGCAGTATTTGTTATTACCCAATAAACACACACACGTTATTTCAACGTTGAAAGGACGTGAGACTGTCAAACGGACGTCAGTCGTTGATTTCATAACGTTGATTTTTAGTTGAAATTTGATAGGGAAATAGACGACCAGGAATTACGTTTTGATGACGTGTAATTTAAACTAATATCCAAAAATAAACATCAAACGACGTCCTCAAAAAACGTGTTTTCAACGGGTTTGAATCACGCGTTTAAAATGTGTTTATAACACCCTGTGTTTGAACTTCGATTGAAGATACTCTGCTGTGAATGTCGAACGAAACCGAACAATGGTTAAAATTTCAACAAAGAGCAAGATATGTAGTAAATAGTGTGGCATACTTTTCAAATTCTTTGATACTCAGAAATACTATTGTTCTCGATATTGAATGAAAAGTTTTCAAAATAATTTGTTGGATTCAATTCACGTTTTAGAACCATCATTAGGATACGTCAATATTTGACGTCTTTTAAACGATGTTCAAACCGTTGATATGACGTTATTTTATGGTTGAAAAACACGTGATCTGCCGCGACATTTTTACGTTGAATCAACGCAAGAATGTTACTAATTCACAACGTGTGGTTATTGACTGTTTTTGACGTTTTTCAAACGTGCGTGTGTTCACTGGGTAGTTTCTCCGCTCTCAGTGTAATAGCGGTATGGTAAATCTTATCTGTAACACATTACATAATTTTAATATAACCATATGTGATATGATTGTATCTAAGTTGCGTCACTTCAATGAGAAAACAACTACTGTGTTTGGTAATGATTCCATCAAGTACGTTTCTCACTCGGTGAAGGTGAATTGTGGATAGACACGGACTTGATTACTCGAGTATATTGTAATTCACTCAGTAATCGTTGCTACGATCAACGCGTTTAGACTTTCAACGTTCTCTTCAAGAATGTTCATTGACTTTTTCCAGGTCAGGGAGTCAAATGAGAATAAATGGAAAAAAAAAATACAGTTTCAACTGAATATTTTGTTTTCATTGATCCATTTTGTCGAAAGTACAGAAGAAATTTCGCGCATTTAAGAGCTTTTCACTTACACTCGGTTGACGAAAGTAAAAAATCTTCCTGGAAATTGATTTCTCTTAGTCATCTTATTTAAAATTTGAAAAGTCGAGATCCTCTCGCGTTGTCTAAGAAGTTATAATATCGACACAGATCTTCGACAGAACCTGAAAACCCTCTTTAATCCTCTTTTATAAGGCTAAGCCGCGACAGAAGTTGATTCATTTTCATTTAAATTGACATAAAACAGTTCCAGCTTCTTCCTCTCGCATTTCATCGAATTTGATAAATTACAGCTTTCTCTCCAAAATATAATAGTGCATGTATATCTTTATGATTCACCATTGTTTTGTTATTTAGATTCTGTATTAGACAAACATAATTTTCCGAATGATATGGTAATGAAAGAGGTTTATATACATTTTATAGAGGTGTGCATGGTACGTATAACAAGTGAGATATATTTAGATAATGTAGATGAGGTCATCTCACGGTACGACGATCCTATTCAAATTATGCGAAACTGCCTCGCCGAAACATTCCATTTACCTCCATAAAATGTCTAAAGACCTCTATAAGATCCTTTTCACTCTCGTGTTGATTGCGCCTCTTGTACTCTAAACTCGCATGTGACCGTATTATAATGTACTCGAATTGAGGAGAGTAATTGAATTGATTCAGTATTTGATTATCTCCTTTGAAGTCTGTATTTCATTCCTCAACATCGAAGACCAGAACGAATGTCATATTTTTCTCCTTGATAAAAAGAATATTATGATTCTTATAATTCAATATAGTATCTACGTGAGAAAATGAAAATAATTGTAATATTTGTTTCGTCCTTGGAAGTTCTTTTATATTTCCCATTCGAAGGATTAATGAAACATTTTCAGTGCCCAACCTTCCAATGTTGTATTCAACAATTGTTCGAGAGAAAACATGTCGATGATCGTGTTTAGGCTGAAAGGAATATCAGTTTCTATTGGTTATCCCATAGTGCGATCAACCTTTTTTCAATTAAGTTTCGATCACAGTATCAAGATAAAGCGTTCCGCTCGTCGAACATCGAAGCGAATGACGTCGGTCAATAAAGAAAGGTAAAAGGGAAAGGGCGAGCCAATATATATATATAGGAATAAAGAGACGAGAACATAAAAAAAAATAAAATGGAAAAATCTCCATCATCAGTTGGCAGATCCACTTACATTTTTTTTCATGTTTCGACGTCCGATCCTTTTATCACTCCACTTTTGTTCTCTGATGTATTTATAGGACACGCTCCATTCGTTATTGAACAATATTGATTCCATCTCTCGTCCATTGATGCAAAAACATTCGTTATACAATGAATTTTATACTTGATGAATGATAAAACCCTTTATACGATTGAGTTTCCCTGAAAATTCTGTACCTACTTTTTATAGTATTCGAGAGAAGGGTTATGATCCTTAATTGCGATTGCATGTTTGAGGTAATGCGCGTGCAAGTAAGAGAATAACGCATTAATGCTGAAGAATGTTCGTTAATTCGCGGACATGGATAGCTATAAATACCATTCAGTGTAAAATAAGAATTTTTCTCCCAACTAAAGTTATTTAATTACCTTGCGACGCCACCGCAACGCATGCCGCGCGTATTTAGAGTACAAGGAAACTTTGTGCATGAAAGTATATAAATTCATTGTTTACCAATGTGATGTACGATGTTCGCGAAATTTCAAATTACCACATTCACAAGTTGGTTTATGAAAAGAAGTTTACGGTACGTAAATTACTGATTCCCCTAGATTTCTTTTATTTCGTTTAAATGGATTGGGAAATATCATTGGGATAAAAAGAGAGGGAGAAATCCTGTTAGTTTTTACTTGAAAATATATACTGACTTCATACGAAGAAAAGCAGAGAAAATTTGTCACGAATCCCAGAGGTCATATTTTTCACCTGTTCCATCGTCGTCGTTTAATCGTTCCACGCGCAACTTCTTCTACTACTACTGCTAACACTACTACTTTTACCTTTACTGCTGCTCCTCCGCTGCTTCTGTAGTCGAGTGAACCTCTTTTAACATCGCTTCGCGGTGACGACGACTTTCGTATGGTTTTATTACGAAAAACGTCATATAAAGTATTTCTATCGAATTTACTGTGTGGAAGAACATATAATAAAAATATATCTAGGTGTCCCATGACATATTCGTCCTCGTAAAAGTATCCAGCTTCGCTATAACGGAGATCAAAGATTTTCGGTTCTACGTTTCGTCTATAGCTTCAAGATTCGAGGTGATTTCCGCGAGATTTAATATCTCCGTAATATATACTTTTATTACATTCGGATGAAGTATGGGATTAATATAGAAACTTTCCTTGACTTTCCTTTCACAGAAAACTATTTGCTATCACAGCACTTTTTTTAGCTGTGGCACTAAAAACATCGACTCCCCAGCAAAGTTTGTTAGCTATTATGTATATAATCCAGAAAATCTACTAGAAATTATGATTGGAAATTAGATGGGCTCCAGCTAGTTTTGCCAGATGTTAGGTTGGTTTCTTGCTAATTTTGTAACGCACTTTCTAGCCTGTGCCCATCCAGATGTCCCAGGGAATTGCTAGAAAGTTGTTCAAGTTGTTAATTAGAAACGTGAAATCATGTGTTTCCTGTAAAATCACACCTATGAATAAGGTAACAATGTATTTTGACATGTGATCTCCAGTCAAGAACGTTACTTTTGAATTTATTTTCATAAAATAATCCCGAGTGATAAATTGAAAAATCGGGACTCCCTTTTATTCCTCTGACCGCGTTGATAGACTATCAATGTAACTGAATGTTTGAGCACTAAAGTCAAATTGGCTGAAATGTATTATCCAGTTACCCCCACATGCATCCCATCTAGTACGCCCAGTCAAATTTCTACCAGGGTTGCTCTCAGCAATTCAATCAGCAAATCTTTAGCTAGGTTAGCGAAAAGATGAGCTCAATTTGTTGGGTTAATGAATTTCATCTCCGTGTGTATGACGCATTTTCAATTAATTCTGTTTTCCTCGAATGATAAGTTTTATTCACAGATGGGTCGAATGTGAACTCGGATTTTGTTGTGTTTCTTCAACAGAAGTGTGACTCTGTATTTATATTTTTCCGTAAGCAAAGAATGGTATAGGGAACATTACATTTACGTGGATATTTGGCTCGCGTCCCACCGCTGGTATTACTTTAAGCAATGCAATATCCGAAACTTGAGGATAAATCAGCAAAACTTCAATTATACTTGAAAAGAACAAGCGAGCACGGACCATTAAACCTCTACAGATTTTAAATAGTACTACAGTTTCTTCTCGAGTTTCCTTCTTTTGATCTGAGATCACTTAAATTATCAAATTCATTTATAATGAAACACATAACAACGAGAGAAGATTTCCCAGATAGAATCTTAATATTTTGATAAAACTAAATCCGTTTCTTCTTTCTTAAGTGAGAAATGTATAGGCATACGAATATTTTATTCCGAGCATTGTGACTATTTTAACTGTGTATCCCGGTTTCGTATAAATTCATGTCTCAGGAGAGTCGTCGACTACGTCGTCGCCGCTGCCGTCGCGTCTTTAAGTCTTTTTGCCGGTACGCTATGCTTTCGAACTTTTCATCTTAAATAGTCGTCATCGTCTTCGTTCGCGAAACTCGGTGTGTTTGCTAGTAGCGGCGACTCATGAGAATCATATGGAGAGAAAAGGGAGAGAGGAAAGACAGAGAAAAAGAGGAGAAAGACAACGAGCGAACACTTGGAAACGGATGGAAGCCAAAGAGAAAAAAAACGAGGAGCAAAAAAAAATTGAAAGCGTATATATGCGTACACGAACATCTCTTTGCTCTTTCGCGCTTACTTTCTCCAGACGATACAACGTCGGCTAGCGTTGCTTTCGCTCCTTCTTGTTCTCGTTCTTGTTCCTCTTCTCCTTCGCGTGCAACGGTTTCATATGCGATTTGCGTCTATCTAAAATTGTTTCATAGGCAGGGACGACGTTTCCTCGCTCCTTCTTTGATCTATTTCACGTGGAAGAGGGAGACGAGAAGTGTTGTTACTGAAACAAATTTAGAGGTGGATATACTCTGCGTAAGGGCATATGATAAGGGAAGAGTGTGTGAAAGACGTAAGGAGAAAATGACTCGTTGCATGTATAAGTTATTTTCAGAAGAAGGAGTATTTTTAAAACTGTTCTTACGAGAGAGAGTGGCAACGTTGAGGAGAACCCATTCTTCATACGCGAAGAAACTTTATATTTCTTGTTCGCGTCTCAAGCTCGTTAAGAAAACCAAGATTTATGGTGGCTAGTCGATAGTTGTTCGAAAAGACATTCAGTTTTTGGATATCGATAATAGATGTTTTCCTTATTGGTTCATTCAATTTGTTCCTCTAGAAGTTTCAATTGTACGTTGTTCTATTTCGTTGATGGTACACAACAAGATTTGGTTCTTTATCGTAAGTTTTGTTTCCTTTCGTACACTGAGAGAAAGTATTAGTTGCTATTATCCAAAAAAATTAGTAAAATAACGTCTCAACTATTTTTTTTTTGGTATCACTTATTGATATTTTTATACTGCGATGAAACCAAAGGTTAGGATCGAAAGTACTCCATTTTTAGCTCAAACACAACCCCAATCAGAATTTAACAGGCTAACACTGGCACTGCAGCAGTACTGGCATTTGTTCGAAATGATAACGCTTTTCCGTACTGGTTACTTGGTACTGGCACAGTACTGGTAATCGGTAATGGTCTTCAGTACCTGCACAATACGCTCAATCAGAATTTCACAATTAGCGCTGTACTGTGCGAGTACCGGCTAAGACTGGCGGGGCACTGTTGGTCTGTACTGCAGCAGTACTGGCATTTGTCCGAAATGATAACGCTTTTCCATACTGGGTACGTGCTAGCCGACTCTTGAGGGCCCAATACTGGCACTGTACTCCGCCTGTTGTCAACATTGGCATACTTTGGTTTTTTTCTGATTGGGAATACTTTCTAATAGTAAGCAACACTATAATAGGATATTCATAAATCCTGGTCAAAATATGCCTTGTAAATCCGTACAAAATAATAACCCAGATAATAATCTACAAAATTCATATGGAACAGGTTGAAAAAATGACACTGATATCAATTTTTCTCTGATTTCTGAACATTTTATCCACTTCTATCGCAATGTCGACCAGGCCAACTAACATCGGTATACCGTTTGATTCCAATTTATAACCTATATCGATAGTTGTTCCTATGTTTCTGTGTGTGATAGTAAATGTCTTCTGGAGATAACACTACCAATATAGAAAAAATACGCATTCAGAATCAGTTTAGTCCTCTGGATTCCCAACGATCCAAATTGCACAGTTTGAAACAGCAATTTTCACAACTTTGATCCACGCATCCTGTACGTGTGAAAGAAAGGAGAGTGTCCAAAAACGATTGAATACGAAAACAAGCTGGATTATATTAACTATAATATCTTGGTTGAATCAACCAAATTTTTAGTGGCTGCCATTAAGTATATTTAGTTGAGACGTTTCAGTTATAGTCACTACAAGAATTTCTCTCAGTGTATTTATAAAATTCATTCATACACGGAGAAAAAAATATACTACTTCTTCTTATTTTGTTTGCTAAACCAGAAACAGGAAGGTTTGTAAAACCAATTTTTACATAAAAATACGGGAGATTGAGAATGAATCAGTGAATTTTACTATACGCTTTATAAACTTCAACGTTCAGCATTTAAAATTTCAATCGTAACTATTAAGTTTTCTACAATATTCGTAATCTTCCGTATTTTTATGTACAAATTCATTTTACAAACCTTCCTGTTTCGAGTTTACTAAGAAAAATAACGGAAATTCTTATATTTTCAAGCGGCATTTTTCTCCGTGTACTACATCGGTGTGTTTTGGAAAATATTTGAGAAATTCTCAACAAATCAAAGAACATTTCTTTGAGCAGATCTTTTGGGAACGTAGACCTAGAGTTCAATTCAATTATCAATAACTACGTTATAGCAAAAAATTACAGTAACGATTTCCATCTGATTATGAACGAAGTAACAAGTCAATGATGGCTCAACACTTTCCGTGAAAGTTCGTTGAGCGGATGTTAGCGCTGAAGGCTTAAAATTGTCGTTAGTCTGATCATATTTAGGCATTTTCAATAATCTCTCGAAAAAAAACTTGTCGAAGTCTCAGGTTAATGTGTCCCTTTTCAAAAGCTCAGCAGATCAACCTATCTATAATACATTGGAAGATTTTTCTTTATAAAAACATGGTGAATTTGCAATCCGGTGAAAATATCAATAGACTTAGTGCACTAAAAAGAACAATAAAAATTATAATTGTGTGATTGAAAAAGTTCGACGATTATGGAATCGAGTGGATGGAAAATAATTGTTGAATAAAGAGTTGATTGTTGGATTGTCAAATTCAAATCGACTAAATTTCCAAATGGTCCAACCCGTACATACCGAGAACAACAATTCCGCTCTGGACATGGAGTCCCTCGAGGAGATGCTTCGTAAGGTAAATTATAAATTTTAATACTAATTCCTTGTTGTATATTTGTTTTGTCATGATTATTGTGCGATTTAGCTTCGGAGAATTTAATATAACATGAATCGCGGAGGACAGGTTCATAACTGTTCCTTGAAAGTTGTGTGATTGTATAATTTACAGAGATCAAATGAACGTTATATTACAATACCATCTGTAATGGATAAATTGAAAGGGGAATGCGACAGTATGAAATACCAACAATATCATGTTAAAATACTAACGTGAAGCTCACGTGTATTACGTATACGAAGTTATACGTATTTGTATGCGAGAGACCAGCAACGTCACGCGTACACAGTGAGTACAGTCATTGCCAGACAGACAGACAGTGAAACAAGAATAACGTACATAGTGGAGCGATTTCCATACCGTGAACATTCGAACATTCGTTTACACATGTATAATGCGAAATATATGCATGGAGGTTATGCAGATCTTTGAGCAGGTTCGAAATCGATACTGTTTTGGTGGATATTCGAATAAATACGAGCGAATATATATTTATTTTGAAATTTAAAAATCTCACATTGTTGCAAAAGTCTACAGTATCGATGTTTCACAAAACAATATAAAAATTAGCATGGAAAAATAAGAATAAAAAAAACAACAGACGGTTTGTTATCATCACGATTGTTATCACATGAATCATTTGCCCTCTTTCCACAAAATATTTCTTAGGATTAATGAAATATTTAATCGAATCAAATAATGGAATGCTTGTCCCAAATAAATTGGTCTTCTAAATGAATAATTTATTCGCCACAAGTAATCAGTTTTTGCATCTAATTGAATATTTAATTTCTACAAATGAATGTTTTATGAAAAGAGGACAAATAAATATGTTTTCCAGTGTAGCGCCTGAAACAAAGTTTATTCTATTTGCAAAATTTTCTCTCCGACCACTGAGATCTTAGTTCCATTAGCGAACTTTTGCATGTCAGCGAAAAAGGTTAGTTGTATCAACAGTTTTCTTTTGTAGATGATATTGTAACAGATCAGTCGGTTATACCTCTCTCTAAAATTTTCAGAGTAAGATTTCACTCTTTAGCCCGCCAAAAGTGAGATTGTTGAAATTTCGAGTGAAATTTCCACACTTTTAGAGTAAGTCTGAGGTTTGAGGTTGGAAATTCACAGCCACTCCAATTCTGGTGTTGATTTATCATTCTAAAAGAGTCAGGGTTCATTCGAAACGAGTGGAAATCCCACTCGGAGCGAACTGGCTCAGTTCTGAGACTCAGTGAAGTGAAACACGTGATTTTTCACTCTTCCGGATTTAGAGAGCAGTGATACATCTTTCCGTACACATGAAAATTTGTGTAAATTGTCAGTAATGATTGTCAGATTATTGTAATGGGAAGAGAAAATGTTTTTCATCATCCGATTTTATAAGCATCGCAAGTGATTTTGCCTAATTCATTAGCAATAAAAAACCAATAACGGGCAATTGAATTGTTGAAAGTTCGTTTAGTGAGGATTGAAACCGAGTCTTGCGAATGAGATACTGAGCCTTTACCGCATCAATAATTCTCTGAAATAACGACAAAGCTCTTACAAAGCCATTTATCCTGTTGAATTCTTGAATTTTCCAGTTAAACCCGGATATACCTGAACAGAATACCGATTGAGAGTTACAGATGAATTCTGGTGACTCATTCAAGAATGAATCACGATACACAACGTTTTCTGCATTGTAGCCCCAGGGAGCTCGATAGATCATATAAAACCCGGATAGACCCAGGTATCAATTGATCCCTTTGACTCATTGTAACGTTTCGTTTATCAATTTCCGCGCGTTGGCAATATCGATAACCTTTTAATTGAGTAATTAGTTCCCCAAAAATGCTTCTGGTCTGTCGGATTCCAAGGTTTGTTTGGAAGTGCGGATATCCAGTTGCAAATTCCCGGATAGACAGGATTTCCAAATTCGAATGCGGACTCAGATTTAAACCACTGGGATTCCCATTCAGGATCCGTGTTACTCTGCAGGTCCCCGCAGTGGATCTGTCAGGCAAGAACTCGAACGATCTCGGGCTTAAATCTGAGTAGTCATGGGTGCTAACCTGAAGGATCCCGAGTGAAAATCTGATCCTACATGCGAATTTGCAAATCCCGTCTATTTTTTAACCAACGTTCATTCTTTGAGAAAGGTGGACTTCACTCTTTTGCACCTATCTCAAGCCAGCTCTATCGAAATTCTAAGTTAGACCATACTGGAAATTCTGGTCTTGTTTGTTGAATTCGGGTCAAGGTACTACACCTCACTGGTTTTAAAGAAAAGCCGCGACTGCAGCTGGAAGTACATCTAAATTACAACAGAACAATTTTACTGATTGCAGTGGGAAGTCGACCACTTTGAATTAGTGTACAATCAGTGAGTATTCACGGATCTTTACAGAAAAATTTCCAACTGCATAAACAGTGACGATATACTGCTTCTATTCAGTGGTCGATCTTCAATTGCAGAAATAGTGAGATTTAACTGATTTGGATTGAGAAAGTTGGTGGGTAATCCTACACTTAAAAATTCAATGAGGTGGAGTATCAATATTGAAGAAGCGGCAACTTCTCATATACTCGTATGAGTTTATTCCTATTTCCTGTGCGCTCCATAGTGACGCGAAACGCCTGGCGGATAGAAGTGGAAGCGCCCGCTTGAGGCAGACACGCTCAAAAGCATACCTTACCGCCCTTACTACTGAGGTAGCTAATAACATGCGTGGATGACGAATCTTAAGGGGATACCAGCGCCGGGACATTAGCCAAATTTATTCTGACATTTTATTCAAAAATGAAGCAAAAAAATCAAAATCTCGCTCCATACAGACCAACTTTATCAATTCAAGAAGATCTGTATAGAGCGATATTTTGATTTCATTGCTTCATTTTCGAATAAAATGTCAGAATAAATTTGGCTAATGTCCCGGCGCTGGTATCACCTTAACACATGGTGACATCACAGGGATTTCGCGACGAGCACAGTTTTTAGTAACTCGTTACATCATTGCTACATGTTCATCTGTACATCGCCGGTCGAAAGTATTTTACCACCTCTCAAGGAACCACGAAATCTTTGAAGTTCCATATCTTGGGTGGAAATCGTTGTAGAAATATAACTTCAAAACCGTTTTGACAGGTGAACTGTGCTCTTTGGAGAAACGTTAGCCCTAGTCACCTGACAAGAGTGCGGTTTTAGCTGCATTGAGTTGGACTCATGATATTTTTCAATTTTTTTGTCGACTTTTACAACCTATGCATGTTTTGAAATGATTATTGCACGGAAAAATGAGAGTATACATTCCATGATCAGTTGAAAAATTGCTGTTAAGTGGATTGCTGAGTGAACAACGTGATTAACTAAAACAGTAAGTGCCTTTTCTTCGTGTGAAATTATGTAATTATAATGAATTAAATTTCACCCTTCGGTATGAAGGAGACAAACGAAACAGAACCCAATAATCGAAGTTTGTTTCCAATTCTCCAGAAAATACGGAGTTTCGCGAGATAAATTTCTCCCAGTGTACAGGTACGAATTAATCAGAATATTGAAGTTGTCGCTATCGATTGAAAAGAAAAAGAACATCCGGAATAATGAAACAACCCTTCTCTCCATCGATCGATTCTCTCGTTCTCGACTTCAAATACTGGAAGTAATAACGAGGTTGATGATAAGTGAGTCGAAACACAGGGAATCGTCAATACAGAAAATTATTACTTTGATACCCACACTTGAGGAAAGAGGAACTTCGCACTTTATTGTTCCATGAGAAAAACTCAAATCGCGTCAGATAAAATGGATACACTGTTTTCCACATCCCTCAATTTCGTACCAGAATAAGATATTAGCAATATTATCCCTCGGAATCATTACGAAAGCTTGTTACGATTAGTAAAAATAGCGAGAATTAAAATCGTTAGAATGTTAGCGCTCAAGCAGATGAACATGGTAGGTGGAATGAAGAAGAAGGGCGTTTTAAACTGCCACTTCCTGTAATGTATTCCATCAGAATGGGCTAAATGAACCACTTAGCGAACATCATACTGTACACATTTGAATAGTTCTTTGCTTGTGTACTTGTGTGTAGTAAAGTGAGTTATACGCGATGAAAGCTTGAAGTATAGGGTAACTTGGTTTGTTCGTGAATCGAGGGATAAAGAAGAAGAAGAAGAAGAAGATGATGAAGAAAATGAGAAGGGAATATCTCAATTTTCCAGAATTTTGAATATTCGAATGATCTTTCGTCGGTGCATTCGCAGGATAAGTAATGAAACCTCGAACGATAAGAACATTTATAAGAACGTTCGAGTATTTTTGTTTTAATTAGATTTCAAAGTTTCGAAAGTTTGTATTGTGTATAGTTGATTTTCACTACTTGGAATGATAACTTCAGGAGGAGTTATGAAATGACAGATGATACTTGATGAATATAACTTTATCTCGCGAACTTTATCCAAGAATTATTTGATATAATCCATACTCAATTTTCGAGTGAGATGAATAAAACGAATGAATAATTTATCAGAGGGATAATTTCTCATCCAGAATTCGTATTGATCAACATTTCCCCTCATCTGTGGAAGTGATGATAGCAACAAATCGATGCCGTTGCAATTCTAAATCACAGATGAAAAAATTATCTCATTTTATCAACACTGCCCCGGCAAACATATAACACGACCGGCCGTTTCCTGGTCAAATAATGACATACTACTGTGTCCGGAAAGTAAGGTGATATTTGAATCCAAACTCTGTGCGCAAATGTATTTGGGAAAGTGCTCTCATTTGTAGGTTAGTAAAACTGTCTTGGATATCCGTGCCAAGGGTCACATCGAAATATTTATTAGTGTTTGAGATACGCTTCGGTTGGTAAGCTGCTGAAAGTAGATGTTCCGATTTTTATAATGTCTGCATTTGTTGAGCAAAGAATTTGTATTAAATTTTGTTGTGCGGAAAGCCTTTGGTGATGAGGCTATGTCGAAAAAAAATGTTTACAAGTGGTATAAAGAGTTCCAAGAAGGTCGAGAACGTGTCAAAGACTGACGAAGTTCACGTCCAAAAAGTCAAAGATTTGGTGCTCGTAAATGGTCGATTAACAATTAGAGATCTTGCTGATGATGTTGGCATTCCAAAAGGATCAGTCAATACCATTTTGAAGCATGTTTTGGGCCTCAGACGCGTCAAATCTCGATTGGTACCGAAAATACTGAATTTCTTGGAGAAACATTGTCGCGTTGAAGTGTGTAAAACAATGCTTCCTGAATATCAGGACAAGATGAAACGCATTATTACGGGAGATGAGACGTGGATTTATGCTTACGACCCGGAAACAACCGATCAATCAAGTGAATATAGCACTAAAGGTGAGGCAAACCCAAAAATAACGCGCCAAAGTCGCTCAAAAATCAAGTGTTGACTGTTTTCTTCGATTATCGTGGTGTTGTGCATTTTGAGTTCCTTCCGCCGGGTCAAACTGTCAACAAAGAATATTATTTGAGCGTCATGCGTCGTTTATGTAAAGCTATTCGCCTGAAGAAACCGGAATTGTAGCGAGACAACTCTTGGTTTTTGCACCACGACAATGCAGCGGCTCACCCTGCATTGATTCTTCGTGACTATTCCGCAAAAAACTCGACCCATATCGTTCCACAACCACCGTATCCACCTGATTTGGCACCGTGCGACTTCTGGCTATTCAAGAAACTCGAAAGACCGCTCCAGGGACACCGTTTTGAGTCGATAGAGGAGATCCGAGCTGAATCCAAGAGAGAGTTGAAGGCCATCCCGGAAACCGACTTCAATAACTGTTTCGAAGATGGGAAAATGCGTTGGCATAAGTGCATTGTATTCTGGGGGATTACTTTGAAGGCACTGAACTTGATTTGGGAGAATAAATAAAGATTGTTGAAAATAAATGCTATGTCACCTTATTTTTTGGACACAGTAGTACCGATCGTTGATACAGTGGGTCGTCATTGAAAATTCGAATCGAATCAATGGCCCAGTGAAAGGTTTTCGACATATGAATTGCCAAACCATCCACCATTTCACTGTCGGCTGAATGATGCCCCGGCTTCATTTCAGACGATCACAGTCATCCAACATCCCCGGTAGAAATTCCCGCTAGTAAACTATGAGGCACTAATCAGTTCATCCTTTTTACTGGTGAGGCACTAGTCGGGAGAATTTACCAGTAACTGGTAAGGGATGTAACGCTCTCACCAACGAGGAACTAATCAGGCACTGGCGAGTCACTGATGAAATACTTATTAGTACCTCATATGGCGTTTATTAGTAACTAATGAAACACTGAGCAGTAACTAGTGAGGAATTTGTTACACTGAGAAAAATTATACATGGATCATGATCGTATAAAGTATCAAATGACTATAGAATGCTATCATTATTAGAATTGGAACTATTAATTACATTACTTGAATAATCATGTTATTCACCATTCATCGTTTATTCGGTGAAAATATGTTGATTATTGTTCATTGATTGGGAAACTATAGATGTTGAATTTCATCTATAAAGTATGCAGGAACTTCATTTGACTGTTATATTTAATGTATATGTGCATAAAATAAATATGTGCTATTTTGTTTATATATGTTTAAGAGGAATTTATTCATTCGCTGAATTCATAAATAATTTCTCAAGATAAAGAATTTTCCACTTATTTTTTTCTATTCTTAATGACTTGTAAGGGACCGTCCATAAACTACGTGGCCCTATTTTTGCAACCCTATGACCCCCCCCCCCTCCCCCCATGTAGCTCTACCGTGGCTTTTCTTTGACCCCCCCCCCCCACACGTGGGAACGTAGTTTTCCACATTCAACTAAATTAAATTGAATCAAATGAATTTTTATTCAAATATGACCTTAATAAAATTAAAATCAACTGAAATGAAAGATTTATTTTATTGAAATAAAATTTCTCTCATTGCAAATGAAATTTACTTGAATGAAGAAGAATCTTATTTGATCCCAACTAATATATATCCATTTGTTATATTCGAATGAATCTTTTTTCTGGATATTTATATAGAATTTTCTTCCAAGTACAACATCAATAAAAAACCACGTAGCTTGGAACCGACCTCCACCCCTCCCCCATGTAGCCTAACGTAGCATTTCATCTTACCCCTCCCTCCCTATATATTGGCCACGTAGTTTATGGACGAGCCCTAAGTAGATAACCTTTGAGAGTCCTTTTTATCCATGGAATGATTAAGAAATGCACATTTTTCACAAGGTGTGTCTCAAAGTATTGTTGTTGGATTTGCTTTCAATTTCAAAGTGAATCTAACAACAACACTGCCTTATTTAATAACCAGTGTGAATAATATTTTTTGCATTACATCAAGGTTAAAACGTTCATCTGTTTTCATTTCGTGTATACACGCAAGGAAAAGTTGCGTTATTGAACAGTTTAATCCTATTATTACCCCTAGTAGAAATATCGCAAGTTCTTCCTCATGACTCATGAGTTTCTCGCAGGGAAAAACTTATCGAAATAAAACTAGTGAGCGACTGATGAATCACTTGTAAATCTTATCTAGTTAGCGATGTTTGGATAAAACTTGTGAATTTCTTGCAAGGTTGATCCAAACATTGCTGAGATTAGATATATACATTATCAACTAAAATCATTAATAAACAGCTTTATTTATCAATATTATTCATTAGATTCGCCAAATATTTATTAGATTCATATTTGGATTAATTAATTCTCCTGGATGACTGGTAAAAAAATGTTTCATGCATGTGTAGTACACTAAAAACAATAATTTATCAAATTGAAAACATGTCTTTTCATTCTGAAAATAGAATCCTCTCCAGACAGTGTTCTTTTGATGCAAGAAAACGATGTTACTACCAGAAAACAAAATTTTCAAATGAAAAAATTCTCTGAGTCGAAGCAAATTTGTTCAAACTAATAACATATCTGAATCAATTATAAATTCAATAATAAGTTTTTATTTTTACCCTCATTATTCTCACAAGTGCCATGTTAGTTTCTAATAAGTTCCTCGTTAGATAATGATGACTGTTTCACTCATTTTGATAAATAGAATCTAGTTAGTTGGAGTGTTACATTGTAGCGAGTGCTTTGTAAGTTTTCCTCACTTGTGCCTCATGAGTAGGAGAGATAAACTCGTAAGTGCCTCATTATTAACTAGCGAAAATTTCTACCAGGGACTAATTAGTTCATTAGCGATGAGTAACTCACTAGTTTCACCCAACCAACGCTAATTGGATCAAACTCATCAGTTACTGACTAACGCCCCGCTAGGTTTTTCCAATCAGTTTTTCCTTTCTCGTGCCTCATCAGTCATAAGAAAGAACTTGTATTAGGGCTTCGCACGAGACTCGCGTCAAAGACAGATAAAATAGTTAGCAATAATTATTCTAATCTCTTTTAATATCAGGATGATCAGAATAATTTGAGAGTATGAATGGGATCAACGGAATGGTGCAGAACCTTGATCATTCAAACAAAATTAGTAGAGATATATATTGAAATATGCAATGAGACCTGCACCGAGACCGATACCGAGAGTAGTTCCGAGATTGGGAGAATATCTTAGTTCGACGAAATCAGAATTCAATGTGATTTTGTCACATCTCAGGTAGAAGCTTGATTCCGCACAAAATTTTCATGTCTTAAATTTTTAGAACAGTAAATATGGATTATTTTTCAATTTGAGACGAGAGTCTCGTGCGGAGTCCTATACCTTGTATCGGCCGATCTTTTTGTGCTTGCTGAGTGTTGTCACGGAATGTACAATTTTACACAGTGAAAAAGTAAAACTTACTTTCATTTCGAATATCAGCTCATTTTGAGATACAGCTAAAACTAGCCCTGTTTCGACTGAAAGTAAGCACCAAAAACAAATGCAGCCACATTCAGTGCGACTTTTTCCTGTGTACATGGAGAAAAAAATCTAGGAACTAGCACATGAGCATCGAAGAAGAAGAAGACATTCTTGAAATCAAAGCATCACGGTAAGAAGAAAAACTTGATTTCAGTTAAAATATGAGCTGAATTTAAGATGCAGCCGAAAGAAGACTCATCAGACTTAAAGTCAGCTACTGGAAAACCTTCTCAAACTCAAACAAGAATACAGCTTACATTGATCCCTATTGAACTGAAATTAAAACTGATTTGGAACTGAAATTCAAAGCGAGTTGTTCCTGATAAATGGGTTCGTCCATTGTTTTTTGTTTTGTTCTTCTCAACATAGCGTTACCTTCGACGATGAGGAAGTTGTTTGTGTTTATTCGGAGAATGCAAAATGAAAGTTCCCTGTTGTGTGAATTTATTCCCTTCATTTGTTGACTATTCAATTATATGATGATCGTAGTTTTTGAAGATTGAACATCTTTAACCCTCATCGGGAGATTCGAACCCACATTGTTGCTGGAATAACCTGTCCTAGTCCTTTGCGTTTAACCACTTCGCCACGGTACCGTTTCGATCGACGCATGTGATAAATAATTTCATAATAGTATAATTTGATGGTATGTGTAGTGTGGAGTCGAAGATAAATTTGGAAAACATTTCACGGGAACTGAGAATTAGTGAAAATGTGAATACCCCCGAAAGTTTGAATTAATTCCAATTTGTGTTGTAATGTTGAAGTGAAAGTGTCGACATAAAAAATCCATTGACAGTGCGGAAAATCCAATAACAAGCTTTTACGAAAGTGATATTACAAACTGCTACCGAATTTGTTAGACACCTTGAACAATAAATAAAAAACCTGAAATAATTTGACTGAGTTGAAACTGTCATTAATTATATGCAAATATATATGTGTACGTATAAACAATTGTAACACTGAAAATGAAAGAATTCTAATCTTATTTTCAGATATTTTTTTACTGAATTATCCATCAAACTCTACATGGCTGCCTATAAGATATGCATTGCTGATAATCAGTATATTATCCGGTTTAATTGAATTTAATACGGCCATAACTGTTTTTCATCCCATATTACGACTGAAATCGTAACATTGCTGATTTTGAGCCTCATCTGAAAATCAGTCGATCATGGAATTAAGATTTACTTTTTACTGTGATGAACCTATCCGCTCATCCCATATGCGGCTATGCGATAAGTGCATAGGTTCATATTTTTATTCCAAGGAGTTCCACGGAATGAACCGGTGAAACTTCTTGCGATTGATACGTCATCGATGCTCATGCGCTGGTTCCTAGATTTTAGGACTTCGATAATACATGAATTGGAGAAAATAGTGCAGATTTTCTATCCTCATACGATCCACATATCGAATCTCCCATCCAAGTTCACATCTTAAGAGAATCGGAACCTAGTAAACGCGTATTGTCCACATTTCTTTGATAACGGAGATGATTGTGCACAGCTCACAAAAGCAGTATTATGTCTTTGAGTTGATGAAGTTGAAGCAAGATATATATATACATACATTTACATCCACGTATGTACAATACACGAAACCTATGGTACAAGTTTAATGCGACTCTTGTACAGGAAACTTACTACTAGTGCATTTCACTTTGACGATTCACCACGTCAAACAACACCCGTCATATATTTCGCTTGCATTGAAACTCCGGCTTTTTGTGAAGATCATTCTGCCGTTTCCACTTCCATTCGTTTTGATTCATTTCCCCCTTTTCGTGTCATCCTTAAATCTCTCACATATTGTAGATATTGATGGATAGAAGGAAAAGGAAACAAAAACAGCAGAAAATGAGAGGGAGGAAAAGGAATACAAAACGAGCATGATGTAAATGCGTTAATGGAGGGAAATGTTGTCACTCGATGTTGAAAAACAACAGCGATGCTAGTAGTATCATCATAGACGATAAAAACCATCAGTATAGGATTTTTATCTTCATTTCTATGGACTTTGATGATGGTTAATCGTTTCATTCATGTCATTTCTTGATGTTCCTGAAGTTTGAATCGTTTATAGAAACGAAATGAAAATTGAAACTTACAAAATCTGAGAAATCATCGGTGTTTATTATCTAGAATCAACTCTTTACAACTGGAAACATCTTTTAAAAAATGTAGTGCAAGGTTTTTTGGGTTTTAAACAGCTGAATATTTCGGTATTCGACTACCAATTCGTCTCAATAAACGATTCAAATTATACGGCAACATATTTCTTGTGCGATTTGTGTTGAATTTTTAAAATAAATATGATACAATGTTCATGTTTTTCATAAACTCTTGCGATGATCGTATGGAGTAAAATCCACAATGGTACAGTCATTTGTTCGAAATCTTGTATTGAAGTAACTGAAGAGTGCTACACAAAAACGATAAATCGTCATATTATCATATCTTTTCATATCGTAAAATTACCGTCGATTCTGAATGTAACCATATGATTTGCTTCTTCACAACACAATGTTATTACGTTTCATTGAAATGAAGAGACGCTATGGTTGTGAGAAGAACAGTTCACAAGAATACGCTAATTGAAAAAAAAAAACTCTAAAATGTGGGCACGTGCGTTGGGTGTGCTATTACAAAAGTATTATGTTCTCAGCTTGCATTGAAATCCACTCTCCTGTAAATGATGTCTGGTGTTACAGATTTTTACATGCGTTCTCTATCTTTCTCTTCTACTTGAAGTATCACGTATGCCGTTCATCGCTACACCGAACAAAAAGTACTAAACACAAAAACTTTTTTCTCATCCATTCACGAAAAAAATGATTCATAAAGCTACTATTAATAGCATTTTATGAAATTCAATTAGGTTAATTCGAGTCATTGTATCACAATTTATGGAAATATGAAAATAAATGTTAGCTTTTCCCTCTATCATACTTAATTCGTCGTTAGTTTAATTTTATCCCCGTTCAATTAAAGCAGGAAATCATCGTGTGACCCTTCTGTGATTTTCCTGTTAGTTTTAAGTGCTGACTGAGTTACGTGTGGTCAAGTAACGCGCGGCCAGTTCTGAACATCAGCATTCGCCAACGGCGGTTCGTTATCGTGAGTGTTAGCAAAATGGTGATGACCGCCACTTGAGCTGCAATTCTGGAAAGAGTTGAGATTATATAGCTTTTCGTATTCAGCTCCACTACTAAGGGTTTAGTTGAATATTAGACAGCTAGGAAATTTAGCCACTCCACATAAAAATTTAGTTGAACTTAATAAATTTTGTTTGTCTTGACTAAATGTTTCATTCACGTTGAGTAAAATTATCTTTTATTCATATCTCAGACAACTACACTGAGAAAAAAGATTCATTGACTCAAATAAGATTTGTTTATAGTACACTGAGACAACCTGAATGTTAGTTACCGCAGCTAGACTTATATTTACGCTAGCTAGACTCTAGTTGTGGTGAATAAAAGGCTAGCTGTCTGAAATATGAATAAAATGGTTTATGGTAAATGCTGGGAATAAAAAATATAGTTGTGACAAATAAAATTTAGCTAGCACAACTCAATTTTCATTTACAGTGACTAAATTCCCTAGCTGTCGAATATTTGAATAGACCCTTTCTCTCAGTGTATTCATTCAAATCAATTTCGATCAGTTTGAGTCGAATAAATAATTTGGTTATAATTAATAAATATGAATTTCTTGACTCAACACAAAGTCTTATTTGTATGAAATGATGTATCTCAAAAATGTTCAACCAAATGCGTTGATTTGTCAGAAGAAAACCTTTTTCTTAGTTTAGACTTTTATTTACGTCAAGCACAATTTAGCTGGGAGAACTAAATTTTAGTTGCCGCAAATAGGTTCAGTGTGGAATTTTTCATCCAGATATTCTCCAAAAGACATGAAAATTTCATGAGAAAGATATTTTTGGGTTTTTGTTTACCACTCCGCTTTAACATCACAATGCTTTGAATTCTAAAAACAGCATCGTTTCTCAACTCTCTGATGTGTACATAGAATACGAATGAATGGCCCATTAAGATGAAACAATTACTTATCTTCTCACTATTTAATTTCCAGCATATATTTTATTTGTCTACTCAATCCAAAAATCTAATAAATTAAGGAGGAATTGAATTCAGAGAACAATAATTAACGCGTTTATTGCATTACTTTCGAAGCGCGTACAAAGGAAGAACCTTGACTGCAATTATGAATGATTGTAAGATCTTATTCCTAGGGCAAAAGTTAACTCATCCTGATTAGCATAATTGTATTACCGATTTACTGCGTTTTGAGACGTTCTTATGAAAGTTTCACATCTTCCGTTGGAATATCGCAGTAATTTTATGAGAATTTATACCGATTGAATAAATTATTATTCAAAAGTAGAATAAGAAAAATGTATTTTCATACTTTTACGCTAACATATAAATTGAAATATCATAAAATCGAATGAAAATTGCGTGGAAAGCAGGATGAAAATGAATGATTTTTGACTTTTAAACGAGAATTTACATCAATTAGCGGAACGATGAGGTTTTTTTTTATTAATCGAGTTTGCATATGTATAATGGTGATGCTATGAGGAATATCGATTGCGTTTCATTTTTTCACAATATTGCGGTTTCATCAAAATTGCAATCCATCGCGAACGGAACCAAGTAGAATTTTTGTGTTTCAGAATTCTAATTCCGATAGTTGTTCTGAAATTTCCAATCTGATATAAGCTATCAGAATATCGATTATATAACTTCTATATCGAATTCCATGTACGTGAATACGTTCAAATCCCGAACGTGATAATTAAATTGCGAATAACATCGTTCTTCGACATCGCGACCCATATTAATGTGCCACTAACGGTGGATCATTCCCGCGTACGGTGTCTGTATTTGCAATTCGCACGATAGATCGCCGTAATCCTCACCATTAGGTATGTTGAACGTATATATGTAAATGAATACATCCACTCGTTTTGGAAATTATAATGCCTTACTATTTAGAGTAATTTACCTCCCGTATCCATACGTTCTCCCAATATATTTTGTAACTGCATTTGTGTATTTCGGTAATGCACTTCCATTTGTCCTCGAAAATGGAGCAGTTAATTGTCTCTACATGTTGTACGTGTAATTACGTTTGTCATTTGAGATAACGCCTGTCTCTTTTACCGTCATTGTTTTCATTATTCACGCAATTAGAATAAAATAATCAATATGGTATATTAGTTTCCTCCTCCTTTAAGGGGAGGTTTTCATCTAGCGATCCCAAAATAACGTGATTTTCTCGAATTTTTGCTCATGGAAGGAAGCAAATAAAGAACTCACACACACTTCACACTTGTTAATTGAATCTTTGAGTACATGAAAAAATTGTTTTCAGTAAAAAAATAATGCCATAGGAATTGTTGAAACATAACCACTTAAAAAAACAGTGATAGACATGCAAACTTTTTACTTAATAATAAATCTTATAAGTTTCTGACAAAGATACCACTTCCGAATTCATAGTGAATTAACAATTAGCAATAGTTTTTCCTCAGTGTATCAGAAGAAATGTAATTAAGTGGGTATCAGGAAAAAACAGGATTCCAAGAAATTTAGAGATATGTACTCTATGAGATGAATCCCGAAGAACTCAGAGACGAAATTCCACCACGGTCTTGATCTTTTGGGAGCATGCCTTGGGAATTCACAGAAGACGTGAGGAGACGTTTCATCTTCCTCATTACATGCCTTATATACCAGGAGCTGGGCTCCAATCTCATGAGGTGCAAGTGTCGCTTGAACAGACTGTGACCTGTCAAGAGAGTGGTGATGCTCTGACATTGTCGTCTCTTCATCAAGAACATTCATTTCTAATTGCATACGGATAGATTGGAAAATATATATATATATACCTAATAATTTATCTCACTATTTATTTTCGTACGTTTTGAATTTAAATTCAAATTATATTTCAACTTATAAAAGAGGTTTTCCATCGGATCATTCCGCCTTTCTCACTCACTTCATTGTACCACATTACGAATCATATTACACTTATTTCAGAAATATCTTTTTTACGTGACGGTACATCAAGTTACATCAAGTATTCCCCGACACCCCATAAAATATTCGCCCCCTACATTCATACACGCATATGTGTATATGAAAATAGAAAAATCGATTAGATGAAGCATTCGGAAAGAAAGAAAAGAATATATATATATATATATGTACAGTCTCATAAGAGATCTACCCTCGTATCTTGTCAAAAATGAGGCTATTCGAGAGCACTTTGGCACGAAACGCCGTATCGCTTTGTTGGAAAATCATGAACATATTTCAAGGGTTTTCCACAAAGTTGATGCCATCAATATAATGAGAAGCGTTTCTGTGTGTATTCGTGTGTATTTTTCTCTGCGATTTTCACCCATCTTCTTTCATCCTGTTTCCCCTTCGTATTTCACCCTTCGGTGTTGTAAAGCTGGGAGAGAAGCAACTTTCACATACTATTGAAGGCTACTTTGAAAAAGAAAGGAGTCCCGTCTTCTGAACCAATAAGCCCTTTGGGAGATGGGAAATAGAAATAGATAGACTTCACTTTTAGGCATCCGGTATATACGCACACATTTTGATATTCCTAGTTTTTGAAAGCAACAACGTGGAGAGATTTGTAAATATTTTCAATATTCACTCCAGTATGATCGAATTCTATCTACTCGGGCGTAAGAAATCAAATGAATTCTCCTTGGGTGCGTTGAAGTAAATAATTGAATTCCTCATACCCTTACAGGAAATTATATATATATATTATAAGAAAAATACTATTCTTTGTTGAAGGCTGAACTTATCTCATTGGATTCTTCAATCCCTTCTTACATCGAATTACTTTTATTCTGTAGGAACAATGAGAGAAGGTTAGTCTCGAATAATCTAATAAAGCCTATACAGCGGAGAAAAGATTTCCTGATTTATATATTAGATTTTTCCTAAACGATTTGGTAACCGCGATAAAAGGATCCCAATTGATCGCATCAAGGAAAATTTTTTTCCACGATTCAGCATCGTGCCGAAGAAGAAAGAAGACTGATTGCTGGCAATTGAGGATCCAACCTTCTATTCCTGTCATTTACCTTTATTCGAATCCATTTTTGGAGACTAATGGTGTGAACCATTCAACCATGCATTCTCTACCTTTTTCTCATTCATCACCATGTAACTGAAAGTCCAAGTGTATGTAAACTACTTTTCTCTTGTCCTGACATGGTACGAATGAAAACTGGGCGATGTAATGAATGTGTCATAAAACAAAGTGGGAGAGAAAATTTTGTATTGTTGTGATGAACGCCAGTTCAGCTGCAACAAACAAATCGATTTTGTTGTATCCATAAAAATTGTTGCGGTATTCTGTTGGTCGAAGGTGTCATCCTGTTTCAAAGTTGGGGTCCCAACTGAGTGGATCAATTGATTCATTACTGTAAATCCACCAAAACTTGCAGTTCCCAATCAGAAAAATCCAAAATATGCCAATGTTGACAACAGGTGCAGTACAGTGCCAGTATTGGGTCTCTAACACTTGGTCAACACGTACGGGATCGGTACTGGATACATAAAAATACAGTAAAAATATGTTATCCATCAAAGCGAATTCAATTTGCACATTGAAAAACCCCGAAAAATCAGCATTTCGGATGAGATTTGATTTTGTTGCTCCAATGATGATTCGTGCGGGATTTTATCGCTCGGCGGTTGCCACTCGTTCTAAGTCCCAACCAATTCAATCAGTCGGCATATACCGAAAAAATTACTAGAAAACAATCTGGTTTGAACATTGAAAAATACGGAAAATGAAATTGAAACTTGATTCTGTTGCCCGATTGTCCCGACTTTACTGTACCGTTCGTACATAAAACAATGTTAATTTATCACAGATACATTTCAATCACTTCTCAGTAAATATTGTAGAAACCTAAATTCAGTGTTATTAATCATTTATTTGCCTTCACTCTTCATTGATTGCAATAAAATACGTTTGTTGGTCGACTTCTGGAATATTTTATACACCAATGTTGGTTCTCCGGTCACTCCATTTCTGTGGTTCAATCAATTTCGGCTATCCATAATTGAAAAACTATTCGCCACATAACTATTCCTGAACTACGGTCGAAAAAACCGAACAATCGAGAAACGAGAACGATATTCTACGTTCTCTTCTTCTTATTTCATCTTTTCTTAAGGCATCGTTAATTGAAACACTTATTCAACACGATCAATTATCCTTTCTTCTTTTTCGCTGTTATACTGTAATAATGTTCTCCACATATCAAGTCTTTCATTGATATCATTTCTCATCACGCTCATTCCCTCTTCTCCTTCTTTTCTCTTCTTCCATCAAACTCTCGGGAATTTGGAACCAAGGAAAGAAGAAATACCGCATACCGTATATCAAATGCATACTACACTCTCTATACTCCCTAGAAACTGAATGACTTGGTAATATACCTGCAGGAACATATTTTAATTTTATACTCCGGGACGTGAAGGAGAGAAACAGGGCCGGCCCTGGAGAGAAACATAATTAATAGAATTATTCGTCACAGGAATACGTACATACGTGTTCGAGAATTTTGTCATTCACGAGATTCATACTCTTGTCCTGTTTTATGTTGAAATCTTGTGCAGTTTGTCACATGCCTGGTGCGTGAATAATGTAATGGTGAATCATATAGTTCGGAATCCGTGTACATTTTATTCGCTCGAATTTCGTAAAATATTCAACTTGCAACAAGTTGAACGTTAAAATTTGCTCCTCGAATTTGTTTCGTGTACAATCAAAATGAGATGAGAGAGAGAGTGATAAATTGCTCTTACATCATGAAATGTAGGTTTATACGATAAAGAAAACAATAATAGAGGAAAATATCAGTAGGCGAGGCACCAAAGGAAGATCTAGATTAGCGGATAGCGCATGGATGGCAAAAGATATTGGATGTGGCAGATATATGGCAATAAAGGGATTGGCGTAAGATAGATGGGAATCGAGAGGTGCGTCAAACCAGTCTTTAGACTGATTACAGTTGGTACTGACAAGAATAATAATAAGAATCTTGATAATCACAGTTATGACGATATTCATAAATCTTTCCATTTCAATTATTTCATCAATTATTTACCGGTTATGAGGTCTGTGAGGTGGGATTATTATCAGATATCAGAAATATATAAGTTGCGATTAGGATGTTAAGGACTGGGATGTTCATATAATAGATATTAAATAGATTTGAGTTTAATAAAGAATACGAGAAAAGAATATTTTATTAATTAGATTGTATTTTTTTACAGCTCTCGGAACTCGAACAGCGGGTTCTGGAAGCAGAGGGAAGAGCAGATGAAGCGGAAGACAAGGTAAGTGTGAGATGTCACAGTTATATGACTTCGAGAGAAGTATTACTCTCCTTCTTTTGGTGTTGCCAAAATCTGAGTAATTATCCGAAATCCAGATTATGCAAAACTTCAGGGTATTTCAGAATCTTTTTGTATTGAAAAAGTGAATTTTTCTGTGTTTTTTTTATATTTTTTCGATTATATCATTTTCACGCAGGTCTAGGAGTTCAATGCCTTGATTGATTACGAATTTCTTTTGGATTCTAAATAAAACTATCCAGTTCAAAATTTTCGAAACAATAAAATGTTGATATATTGAATTTCAACTCGATAACAATTGAGTTCATCCCTGTGATCACAAATACAGAACTTTCGACAGAATTTGAATGCACTCTGCCAAATATTAAACCTGCACAAATATGCGGATATTTTGGTTGATTTTTGACAGATTTTCAATGGACGTTTCAAAAACTATTGATGAATTTCGCTACGTATTACGTGATTCTTAAATACGTCTTGAGAATCCGTCTACAGTCTATTCGAAAATTCATCAAAAGTCCATTAGAAGCTCTTTGAAAATCCATCAGTAGTTTGTCAAAAATTTGGCTTAATCCAAGTTTGATTTCCAAAATTACAAATAGAACGTACACAGTGAAAAGTAAAACTCACTCTCAACCTGAATATCAGCTTATTTTAGGATGTAGCCAAAACTAGTCCTCTTTCAACTGAAAATTAGCACTGAAAACAAATGCCGGCACAATGGAAAAGACTGAATTTCAGTCAAGTTTTCAAGTAAAATGCAGCCACTTTGAGTCGGACTTTTTACATTGTATACACGGAAAAAAATTAGTGATCCAGATTTTCATTGACTACACTGAGAGAAAAAAATAGTGGAATTTACTATTTTTTTACTATTTTTCTGAGTTGTGAAATGACTCAACTATGGAAAAATAGTAGAAGTTGTTAGTTCAATAAATCATGAATGTTCGTAAAAAATACCATATTTTTCCACCAAGTATTGATTGTAAAATTAACTATTCAATCTTACCCATCGAGAAGAGAAAATCTTTTACTATTTTTTGGTAGTCAAATGAACTACTGCTCCCATACTACGAATAGTGAAAGCACAAAAGATCCTCGCTATTAAACATTAGTCAGATTACCTATTTTTCTTACTATTCAGTGTAGTTGAAAAAAATATCAGGATAAATGGGAAAAAAGAATCACTTCCACGAGGATTGAACACAGGACGTTGGGGCTGAACGCCGAGATTCTATCACTCAAGCCACCGCCAGTCGCTTGAGTGCATGGATCTTCTTCGGGTATATGAACTCGCGCTCATTCTTCAAACTTGAATATCTCGAAAACTGAGCCACACTAGGATAAAAGCTAGAGCACAGCTGCCTGAGATACACGTATAGCTTGAGTCCATCAATAATTTCAATATTCTCGAATTTTTCCTACGTAATTGAACTTTCTGTATCAACTCACTCAAGTTTACTAATATAAAGTTAGTTGTTTTGCTCAATATATTTTTTATTAATCGAAATTGTAAAGCTTACTATAAGCATTCGTCAATTAACCAATAAATAGATGGTAGATATTATGTCAAATCTTATACTTTGGAAAGCAGTCATGTTGACTAAGCGAATTTTTGTGTGCTAATCAAAAATAAGTAATCTGAACTGTAAATAGGAATAGTTTCTTGGAGTTGATTTTACTATTCAAGGATAGTAGAAAGTTTTACTAAGAAATAAGTTCCAACTACCTTTATTTTCTTCACAAATTTTTGTAGTATCTCCAACGATTTGAATTAGTTACTTTCGCCAGATTATCATGCGAATATACTAATGCATTAGTTAATGTCACTGATATACGTTTTACTGATCAAAATAGTACAATTTACAATGGACTTCTCTCAGTGTGGTATGTCACTTTTGGACGAAGCAAAAATTCGAGAAACATTCGTACACTGGATTTCAATAATTCGTTTACTCTTTCCATTATTTCGATGATCAACATGAAAAGTCAATTCCATTGTTGAAACAATCGACACAGTCAACGAATTATTAAAATTCAGTGTACGAATTCTTCTCGAATTTGTACTCCATCCGAAAGTGACATACTAGTCAACGCAAATTTGGAGCACTACTTTTTCCTGCGTACAGGATTCAAAATATAGATGTACCCTAAAAGGAAAATCTGGTTTTCATAACAAAAACACGCAGTTAATTTTGGCTTTGACCTTTTTACGGAGTTATCACAACTTCATTCGTGCGATTTTGTTTTGCTTTTCTCGTCATCATGGCCAAATTTCAAGTCTGCAACCATGAATCTTTTTGAACATGCGAATATAAATCATACACTGCAAAAAAAATTATGAAGTTTTTTAAATAAACAATTTATGAAACAGAATTCATAATAAAATATTGAATTCAGTAATATAATTCTTGATGTTGAGAATTAACTTCTTAATTTTAATCACAGATTTGTGAAATTTTATGAATAATTGTTACATTTTAGTAACAAAGTGTTGAATCTCTTCACTAATATCAAACCTAAGAATTATTATTAAATTTAATATGGAAATCTAACATTTCATAAAGAATTCCGTATTAAATTTAAAAATTTTTCTAACAATGTATAATTTCTTTTACAGTGTTTTTCTAACGCTCAGAGTGTTTGAATCGTCTAATCACTTTTCAAACTCTCAGAAGTGTGTAAATATACCCAAAAATTAGATGAAGTGTTTCCTTTTCAAACATTTCATCTTGTCTGAATTATCGATATATATTCATTAGACATGTGCGGGTACTCGAGCCATCGGGTTTTTATTGGGTCGGGTTTGTCAATTACCCGAGTTTTTCGGGTACCCGATTACATTCGTGTAATTCAAATATAGCAAACGTTTTCCTCAGCAGGAAATATTGTGACAGCAACTCGATCAAGATTGCTGACAAAACATGTGGAAGAGTTGTGCTTCCTCCATTCAAATTCAAAAATATGAAAAAAGAATAATATTTATAAGAAGAATATTTATTTTCATTGATGTTCAAGATTCTATATTGTGGTTACTAAATACGAAAATAGATAATATATTATTTATGAGATATAAATGTGATTATATTTTTCAATTGAATTAAAAAATAAATATAAACATTCCATGGAGCAATTTGGAGATTTCTTAATGCGCTGCATAATCAATTACATGGAGTAACAACCCTAATAGACTTGTAGTGAATATGGCATTCTTCATATTAGAATTGAATTCATATGAAATCCCCTTATTCCTACAATCGCTCAAGACAATTTGTCCTTAAAATATCAACGGCAATGGCAACTTCGAATAGCAGTTGAAAATATTAAATTCAAGCGAGTTTATTATATTCGGGTACCCGACTTGGAAAACCCGATTTAATCGGGTACCCGACCCGACCCGACCCGAAAAGAAATACAAATACCCGAACCCGACCCGACCCGATAAAAAGTGCTACCCGCACACCCTTAATATTCATGAACTTTCAAGTGTTTGAAGAGTGACTATACACGATTTAAACATTCTAAATGTATTCAAATAAATCACTCGAATTTGCAGTATGAAGTGTGACCATGTTGTTTTTTTCTTTGGTGCAATATAAATGTCCATATGAGATTTAGCCTAAAACCACACTTTCTGGACGATCTTCCTCGCAGATCGCTTTGAATACATCTCTTTTTTTACTAAAGAAATTTCGATCCCTCAACGCATCAGAGGAAAACGTTGAGTGAATTTCCTGTTTTACCCTCCATACCTTACAGAGATGCAAAATATTATCATATTTCTATCCACGCCAAAGTACAAAGGAATATGGAGTACCTTTTTACTCCGTAATTCATTACTCAAGTACGTGTACAAAGTAAAATTGCACTTTCACTTCATTTTTCGCGTATAAAATACTCCATGCTTAAAAAATGTGGTAATTTGAAAAGTATAATGCACGTACCCGCTTTCAGTTTACCACCGAATTGAATAATTTGCATTAAAAAATTCTTCTCCATACATCCAATAATCATCTCCAACGTTCCACACTCGTAGTAACTCGACTTTCTACACGTATCAACGTAGAATATTTTTTCCACGTCGCGTAAGGGATCTTTGCATCATCCGATGTGACCTAGTTATTGTTCATTGCTCAGGTTAACGTATTGCTTTGACAAATTAAGAGGAGGAAGAGGATGAACGGAAGAAATAAGAAAGAGAAGGAAAAAGGTAGTAGTGCGGTGCGGTTCAGGTCACTGAACTGCTCAAGTAGGGAACTCGAGGCTTTCAGCAATCATGAAGAAATACATTTAGGTCACACGTATAAATGTACAAACGGATGTGTGTGTATATTATAAATTTATAAAAATGATTTACAGTTTGAATCAAAATGATCACCCCAGATGTAATTAGAAATGGAATCAACAGTTTCGAATTTTCCAAGAAAAATCTTATTTTGAAATTTATTCACAGTAAATGAATTTTAATGAAAATAATTTCAATTATGATTTCGAAGGTTGATAAAATATACATCCTTAGCCTGGTATAAACGTTTGACGTATCTGATATTCCGTCCTGATTTTTAGTTGTGAAAATCCTAAATAGGATAGATATTGTGTTTTTTCATACCTCATAAACGAACGAACAATGTGTAATCATTCTGAAATCCTTCTTGAGAGTGCCATCGATTTTTCAAGCTTTGTTAATTTACATTCGTAACGATTATGCAAGGACGGTCCTACTCCAATGTGCGTCAGCAAATGAGACTCTTTTACCAGTTGATTTCCATTGAAGAGGTACATGACGCAGCAAAGAATTTATGTTTTCCAGATTCAACGATGCTTCTGTACAATCCCACTCAATCGTAGAAAGAAAGCTATTATTCTGACTTTCCTCTATTGTTTCGTCATACATCCCCACTCAATGGTAAATAGGTGAGTGCATGATTACGTAATACTAGAAAAAAAAAACGTGCTAAAGTGGTAGTACGATGTGCTTTGGGTCACTAGAGTGTATTTCTTTCTTATTGTTAGGTTTTTATTTTAATCATCTATTATAGAAATGGGGAGTACTTTTATGATGACGCATAGTGGTTGAAAAATTTCAAATTCGTCATCAGGAAATATAATCAAGAACTTATTGTATCCCATATAACACACTAGATCCGGAAAAATTTATAAAGAATTCAATATTGATTCTCAAGAATTCTTTTCAAACTTCTATGGTGTATGAAAATTATCTTCACGTAAAATGACTCTTTATTTTGTGGTTTTATGTTCCCGAACGTATCAAATTTGATTGCTCTTACAGTGAGTTGCCAAATTATTAGGCCACAGTTGAGATTACTGAGATGACTTCAAAGTTGAATATATTAGTGAAAAATGATCGTGAAGAAAAACCATTAAAAACGCAATTTCAAGGGCAAAGTCTACTCTTTGAGCATCATTTGACCTCTTTGGTCTATCATGTTTGTCCAACAACCTACATCGGATTGAGGATGAGCATTTTCGCTGATATTTTCTTGAGAAAATTATAAGAATAAATCATTATAAGAAAATATCGGCAAAAAAGCTCATACTCAATCCAATGTAGGTTGTTGGACGAACATATGAAGCTTTTTTCACATCAGAAATCGATTGAGCAGCCTTCCGCTACACTTGTCAAATGTCTAAATCCTCGATAAAAATTATGTGTAAAAAGTTATGACAATCGGCTGCTAGCGCTACGGCTGTCAGATTCAGCTTCATGACAAACATGATAGATCAAAGAGGTTGAATCATGCTCAAAGAGTAGACTTTGTCCTTGAAATTGCGTTGTCAATTGTTTCTTTACGATCATTTTTCACTCAGCATTCAACATTGAAAGATTATCAGTAATCTCAACTGTGGCCTAATAATTTGGCAACTCACTGTAGTTCATTTACGCATTCAGAGATTGAATTCCAAAACCATTTTACTTCCACCTTCATTCCAGATGATTACAGTTATGACAACGTTGGTCCGTTGCATAGTTACCAATGCCAGCAATCATCATTCAAAATGACTCTCGTCAGACTACTCAGGAAATAATTGTGCAGATTTTCAAAGAAGAAAAGTAAAAAACAAGGCAAAATTGGCTGAGTTATCTTGCCGACTCTGTCTACCCTAGGAGAAATTTTGATATGGAAAACATTAGGTCCAGATCAGGCATGCCTGATTTCCGTTCAGGGCCTGACTTGAGTATCTGATAAGGCCCTGACAAAAAGACAAGGTCCTGATCAGGAAAACCAAACGTTTCCCGATCAGGATCTGATCAGGGTAGTAATTGAATTCCCAATCAGGACCTGATCCGGATGGTAGCGGAATTCCCAATCGCGACCTCATCTAAGCTATATTCTAACATTCAATTCAATTTTCATGGAATTCACTTTTCATAAAAATTTTTGAAACTCCCCCAACAGAAGAAATTCTACTGATGATCCAAATAGACCTCAGTTGAACATTGAAAAAAAAACAGGTAAATTTCTAACGAGTCCTGTGAAAATTCTGAATAGTTTGATACAGCCATCGTTCTGAATTGATCAGGTCCTGATTCAACTGTCTTGTCGGTTATCACATGATTGAAATACGGATGAGCCAAGGCAATCAAGATATCTTGACAGTTACCTCACAATTCGAATACGGATGAGTCGAGGCAATCCTGATCAGGTTACTGAAAGGGAAAATTTGACTGGGACCTGTCAACAACCTTGCGTTACATTGTTGTAAGGTCCTAAACACGATGCCATGTCAGGACCTGATAAGGTAATTAAAAGTTTTCCTTGATTAGGAGTTCCCTATTGCAGCCTTACGAGGGCCATGCTTCTAATAGGGAATTTCCTGTCAAATTTCTACTAGGGTAGAAACATGGTTTCTTAGGACGGTATGCAGAGTCAGGTCTAAGACTAGGAACGGTCCTACGCGATGTATGAGCTTATGGGTTGGGACTAGGTCCAGTCTCAGACCTGACTTTGCATACCGCCCTTAATGGACCCTCAATTCAATGACATGGTACATACACCTCAATTTACACTACATGTACATCTTCTTTTAAATCTTGATCAAATTGAATGACCACTCAAATCCCACCTCAAATACTTTTCACGAAATACACTCCTTACCTTGTTAAAAATTGATATTACAAACGATAAGAATTGTTCAAAAATTGGATTAAACAAAATTCAATTCTTGCTTTTTCCTAGAAAAGATTTGAAATTCCCAGATTTGAATTTTTGTTCACTTAACGATCATCTGAGAAGAGCGTGAAAAATAACACTTGAATCTACACAACACTCAAACCACATTCACTTTCGAATGATATCAAAATCATGGATATGCGGAAAAGAAGGAAATAGCTGTGGCAGCCCTTCACTTTTTCAGCGCCCTTTTTTCACCGCTGTAGCTAAAATAATTGCAGCTGTAGCTATTTTTCAGCTACAGCAGTGGGAAATCGTAGCTGTAAACTGCACAGGTTTTGTGGTTGACATTTGGATAGTCAAATCATTATTTAGCTGTGAAATTTTCACTGCGACAGCTACATTTCTTGCTACTATCGCTAAATGAATAGCTGTGACAGCTAAAAAAAAGACAGAAAGTAGCTGAATTTGAGCTATCCAAATAACAGCTAATCATTTTATTCCGTTTTAAGCATATCGAATGTACATTGAAAATGACAAACGATTCCCCTATGATTTTTTTCCTTTCCCTAACTCTTGTAAACGTCTGATAAAATATTGTTTTCGCGTTGTTGCGAATCATTCGTTTGTGATGAATTGAATATCAGAAACCACAAACACATTCTATTTGATGTGGAATTTCAATTTTGATTATGGTTTTTTCAAACATGTATACATTTTTCTCAGCATAAATTTATAAACTGAGAGTCAATGGATGCATTGATGTACAGACAAAGAAAATTTAGGATAGTTATTATAGTAATTTCTCTACTTAACGAACGATGAAGTTTTCATCAAGCCTGGTGCCTTCACGGAGAAAAGTGGAATAGTGACGTTCATCATTATCGTTTAGTGAAACTTTGTTTCGCTGAAAATATACTAAGCAATCATTTTATTCTACTCAATATAATTCAGTAAAGATTCGTGAGTTCAACAAAATGGTGCAGTAGTCCATGTATGATCAATATTACAGATGGTATAGTTCATAATTCATATTTTTGTTTAGTAAAAATTATCCTGCACATTCCGCGGAATACTACTGTGGGCAAAAAGTAAGGTGAATTTTCAATTTAAACTTCGCGGGCTTGACATTTCAGGCTAGTTCTTTTTTTCTTAAGTTGGCAGGACTGTTAATGACATCTGTGCCAAATTTCATGTCAATGTCATTATTAGTAATACATTTACGCTTGTGTTTACCAAACGACCAAGAGTACATTTTTCGATTTTTACCATGTCTGATTTAATTGAGCAGAGAAGTGCAATCAAATTCTGTTTGCGGAATGAAATTTCGGCTGCGGAAACTTTGAGGATGTTGCGGAAGGCTTTTGGTGATTCTACCATGTGGCAGAAAAATGTTTATAAGTGGTACAAAGACTTCAAAGAGGGTCGAGAACGTGTTGATGACTTGGAGCGCTCCAGACGACCATCGACGTCAACGGATGACCAACACGTCGATGAAGTGAAGGAATTAGTGCTCAAAAATCGTCGGTTGACTGTTAGAGACCTTACTGATATGATCGGAATATCAGAAGGATATTAAGACCAGAATTATGGGTCAACAACTCTTGGTTTTTGCATCACGATAATGCACTGTCTCATTTCGCCAAAAATTCGACGCATATCGTTCCGCGACCACCGTATTCGCCTGATTTGGCTTCGTGTGACTTCTGGCTATTCCCAAAACTCAAGAGACCACTCCGGGGAAAGCGTTTCGAGTCGATTGAGGAGATAAAAGCTGAATCGAAGAAGGCGCTGATGGCTATACCGGAAAGGGACTATTTAGCATGTTTCGATGATTGGAAAAAACGTTGGCATAAGTGTATTTTATCGAGAGGGGATTACTTTGAAGGGGATGAAATTGATGTAGAAGAATAAATGAAGATTTTTCATTTTACAAACAGATTCATCTTACTTTTTGCCCACAGTAGATGATTTGTATGGTGGAATCAATTATCCGACCATTCACTGTTTGGTACCCACGTAAAAAAAATATGTATACTTTATACATGAGTTTTTATGCATAATTGGTGCATAAATTATGCATATTTTATATGAGGACATAAACATGCATAAATTATACATAAATTTTGTATAAAATGTGTGTGAAGTTAATATAAGTGCCCGATTATCAACATCCGATATGATTGAGTTGTTAAATCACAGGAATGATTAACAAAATTTACTTGGATTTGGAATTGTTTGAAAACGGGATTTGCAATTTGCATGAAGGACTATATTATTTCATAATAACACCACTGTGTCCTGATCAAGAGTCAATCAAGAGTTCACCGTGGTGGAACGAAACACAATTTCGAGAAGAATTAGTAAAATCTGGTGTACGAATTCTTTTCAAATTTGTATTCTGTCTAAAAGTGACATACTAATCAACGAAAATTTGTATCACTAATTTTTCCCGTGTATGAAAATGTGTTTTGCAGATGGTTGTTTTTTACTTGAACCAAAACTGATTAATAAGTACATAAAATGAGACTAGGAAATGATTATTTTCAAATAATGTGCAAAGAAATGTGCTCATATAGATTATGCATACTTTATGTATAATAATTATACGATTAACACATAATTTAGGGTAAAATATACATGATTTGTGTGAACCTGTTTCTTTCTATAAACATTATGCATAATCTATGTGAAAACTATGCATTTTGATATCGAGAAGAGTTGAATGTTGAGGAGATACTAGCACTGGAAATTTAGCCAAATTTTTTGTGAAATATTTCTCTGATATAATTGAATATTTTCAAAATTTTAATGAATTAACAACTGTCCACTATGTGCTTATTCGAAGGAATATGTTGGATAGAGTTCAAATATGGAAGTATTATAACCAAGGTTAAATCGAATTCCAAACCAGCGCATTTTTAGATGTTGAATTATGTGATATATATTGATGAAGCGTGTGAGTTCGAACTCAAGTTCCATCACGGTGAACTCTTGATTGACTCTTGATCAGGATACAGTGGTATTATTATGAAATAATATAGTCCTTCATGCAAATTGCAAATCACGTTTCTAACAATTCTAAATCCAAGTAAATTTTGTTAATCATTCCTGTGATTTAACAACTCAATCATATCTGATGTTGATATTCGGGTGCTTATATTAACTTCACACACATTTTATAGAAAATTTATGTATAATTTATGCATGTTTATTTCCTTACATAAAATATGCATAATTTATGCATCAATTATGCATAAAAACGAATAACAATGCTTGGGTAATCGAATGAAATACAAGTTTAGTGAAATTAATTTGATTTGTGATGGTGGCATGAATTGTATGTGCATTCGGTTTCTAATACTAAACATTTGGTCTGTCTATATTTCACTAAATCGTCAAGTCCTACGAGTTACCATTGGTTTGATTGATATCACTATTCAGTTTTCTCCGTTTTGGATCTCCCGTTCTTGAAATGTTGGCATTTTACGAAAAATCCTAAAATGGTCATTACGTTGAAACTAAGGTTCAAAAATGTTTTCACTACTGTCACGATGTTTTAAATCATTTTATATATTATAAAAGTTCATATAAATATAATATTTTTCGAATATGGACAAATGTTCAAACTTATATCGAATTTTTATATTATTATTTGCCAATTATATATAAACCATATTGAATTCTATACTAATTTAATATAATTTTGAAAATTTCTCCCCATAGGACATGATTATTATATGTATGTATGTCAGAATAATGGCATGACTTTTTCCAACTTTGTTAGTTTTTTTTGCAGTGTTTGATATTGAATTTGAAATAAGAAAATAATTACTTACATTATTTACCACGTTTAAGTAATTGTGTTGATTTTCGATGTACAGCTGCATATATTCAATATAGTTTTATATTTAATTCATTGATAATCCCATAAAAGTTATACACAAATAGGAAAATTTGTTAACCCGGGATAAGAATTTCAATGACTTTGTGTAGTACATATATAATAGTTTTTTTTTTTACCAGGATTACGTGAATACACAAGTTACGTAATATATGTTTCAAGCAGATGGAATATTATCTCATGATATTACGATAGAATGAATAATAATAGCACATAATCTGATGAAACAAACATGATAATACATAGCATGATTATTCCCTTTTTCATTTGAAATGATATGTATCATGTTGAACGTGTCTGGCCATTCAGATTTTTTTCTACTGATTGCACGTTCCAGACATCATGTTTTTTCCCTATTATTTAAAAAACTTTTGAATTTGTGTATTTTACATCTAATGTTTCGGAACACGATTGAATTGAATTTGATATACGCATATTTGTGCGTATAATTCGGTAAATACTACTTCCGCTCGGGAGTTATTCCCAATCGATTTCAACAAAAGTGACATCTGTCGTTTTATTGAAACTTCACTGAATTCGACATTGTTGAAACGTGCGAGATTTCCACCGACTGCTAGCACTTTCCAGTTTGCTGACTGATGCAAGGCTTAGACTTCATCTCGATCGGTAAACTGTCGTATCAATCGAACAGAGACGATTGACGTTTCTCAACTCACATTACAGATGAGTTTACCCAACATAGTTTATCCAACAACTACCTTCTGTATTTGAAATTTCCTGACGAAAACTATTAATAAAGTTCATTTTGATTCAGTATGTTGATTAATATGTTGAAGAACTGTTCAACACGGAAAAAAATGATTAGCTTTTATTGGGATAGCTAAAAATTAGCTACAGAAGCGATGTTTTAACTGTCACAGCCGCTCACTTAGAGGTAGTAGCAAAAAATGTAGCTGTTGCAGCGAAAATTTAACAGCTAAATTATTTAGCTACCCAAATATCAACCACAAAACCTGTGCAGTTACAGCTACGATTTCTCACTGCGGTAGTTGAAAAATAGCTACAGCGGTGAAAAAAGGGTGATAAAAAAAGTGAGTAGCTACCAGAGCTATTTCTTTTGTTTCCGTGAAATAATGTCCAATACGAGAGCAATTTTATTGATTGAAATAGAATGGAAACGATTCAATATTGCGGAAATTCTATCAAACACTTGACTTTGGAGTTGTAGGAAGAGTAAGTTGATCATTATTCATTGAGGGTTCAAACATATTTCAATCATATAAAATGCAACAGGACAGTTGCATTCCCCTTGGAAGATGTATCCATAAACATCAATCAAAGCCAACAAACCGCATGGGAAAAGAAAGTTAGCTCCCCATAATGTAATGGCTTGTTGCGGACCTATCGTACATTTTTTATTAGATATTTTCCCTCAATGTACACTTGCACACATTCAAAAAGTCAAATTCTCTGCATCAAAAAGGAGAAGTTAAATGATTATATTTTATCATTATCATATGATATATTTATTTTGCAAATGATTTCTCCTTCAACTTCCTCCAGTATCTTTACCACAAAACTGATTCTCGTACACAAAATGTTTATCTAATCTCTTCTTAAGTGTGAATTCTCGTTACGCGCCGATGATGATGATGATGTTCATCCTTATCATAACGATTCCCTTCCTGTACCTCGACTCCTTATCGAGATCCTAGAACATACAGCAATCCTCGACTCGATCGACTGAATATTCGAATCCTAGTCGTTAGGAAAGCGCATGCGTGGCGAAGAATACAAACTACCCTTCGTTGTATTACGGCATGGACGATCAAAGAACCCTTTCGGTACCTCTTTTAAATGTGATCTCGAACATACACTGTCATTCTCACTCCTGGTACATTAACATACATTATTATTCGACATAAATGTGTGTCTCCTTGCATTCAATGCAAAAGCGAAAGCCTGCCTACCAGCGCGCATGTTGCGTCTCATTGATTTTTGTCTCTTATATACTACCATTCGAGGATAGAATGAGAGAGAACACGTGGAAGGTCAAAAGTGTCTCGTTTGTGCAAGAGAAAGGGATGAAACCAGACAAAATGGCTGTACGAACGACCGGCCGGTGAAGTGTTGTGGTGTTTGTTATGAACTCTCGGACATTTTCTTTCACTTCGCGAATATCCCCTCGTGTTCGTGGTGAAGCACGTGCGACGAATGGTCCGTGAGATGACACATCGTGTACGATAATCCATGACTCAATGAATTCCTTTGTTCCAATGGAGAATCTATTCTATATCATTCGATCGCTCTAACAACAATAATCTGCAAAACAACGATAGATTTTTCCAAGAGGATAAGATAACGTTAATTGTCTTTGGGAATTATGGATTCAGCCAGGTGACATACACCCCCAAGGATTTCGAACATTCGTCTGGTAAAATATTCATTAATTTTCCAATCTCATTCCGTTATTCGAATTGTTTTTATGTTTCTTAATAGTTTATACGCACAGTTGACACACTTTCATCGGGGTTCAAAGGGTTGAAGTTGAGTCTCCTATACGATTGTTTCAATCATTCTACTTATTTTTGTGATATTTATTCCCAATTTGTATACAAGGATAAATGAATTCCTTCAATTCGGTTGTACAGATTTGTATAACTTAATCATCCTCATCGAAACAATCGATTGTTATTAAATTGATATGAATTTTAAATAAATGGTTTGATAGATTCAGAATATCATTCGTTTGTGATGTACAATTTAAACAGAGGATGATAAATTTACAAAAAAAACAAAAACACCATCAATATTAATTAAATTCAGAGAGTTGTGCTACTCACATTACATTTTAAAAGTTATGAGAGGCCATCAGTCACTCCGATGGTAACTTTCGCTTCCTGCACGTTGATTAAATCTGTATCTCCCCAGAGGGGAAAATATAATGAAAGATTTTTAAAATATACAAAACGTGGTAATATTCATATCTCTTTTTATGATGAATCTAGAGTGTGAAATTCAAATAAATTGAGTTTGTAAAATGAAAACAAGGGATTTAACGTGTATGAATTATCAGTTGAATGATATAAATGAAAACTGTACCTCAAAAATCATTTGTAAAAAGTTCGGTGAACGAGCACTGTGTGTCGTTTTGTAAGGGCAACTTTGTTACCGCCTGCAGTGCGCTTACTTTCTCAGGGTCATCGTCTCCTTGTCCTGTTAGGGTTGGTGAACACTGAAACATGTGTGTGTGCTCGCGCACGCGTACGTCGGGATACAAGTGTATACGTATATTGTATGTATAATGTATATATATATACGCGCTACACATGGCGTTTACTACCGATTCGTCCATTGGACAAGAGCCAATATGACTCATCGTCTCTAGGAAACCCCCGCACTTTACTCGGCTTTCGTTCAGTCTGATTTGATCTGAAAAGCCGCCGGTTAATACTCGCTTTTCAGCCCATTTTTACTATACATCGTCGCACGTTCCAAGTTTCTTTTTGAAAATCAACAAGGAATATTTTATTTTCTATAACAATTGATTTGCCAATAATCTGAAATCTCACGGTCTGTCGAAAGGTGAAAATAATTATCTGCAATATATTTAGAAAAATACTCCCTTTGCTGATTAGAAGGGTGGTAACTTCTGGAGAGTAATTGAAATTATCAGAAAAGTTATAATAGATTTAACTGTCAATCAAACGAAAAATCAATATGGAGTTTTTTGATGATGGTGAGTGTAAGAAAGTAGAAAACTGGAATTTTAATTCTACGAGAAGAACCCTGTGTTTTTTTTCATCTGCATACGATTATCTTACTTTTCTTGGTCTTTTCAAGGTACGGATGATGGAGGAACGACTGGTAAAGGGTGAATATTGCCTGAGTACATCCGGGGTCGGTTCTTCGCCGCACTCGTTACCATCGACGTCCGGTGCACAGAATGAGAAAATTGAAGACGTTCATTGCGCCTGCATCACAAAGTTAGAAACCCAGGTTGAGGAACAGGTGAGACCAAAATACAATTGCGGTACATTTACATATTGATTGTATTGTATATAATTGAAAAGTAAAGTACGAAAAGATTCAGATGAAGTTAGCGATTTTAATTATTTTATTTTCAGAGACAGCTCAGGCTGCACGACGCGAAACAAGTCGAGGCGAAAGCTGCGCGTATAAAAGAATGGGTAACGAATAAACTTCGGGAACTCGAACAACAAAATCAACACTTACGAGAGCAAAATAACAAGTGCAATCAGCAGCTCGAATTGCTACGGAATCATATTACCAACATCGGATTGAAACCCCCTGTAAGTTGAACTAGAACAAAAATATATAATGAGTCAATAAAAATTCATATAAAATGATACACGGTGTTTCAACCTTAGAACAGTTATATTCGAGGGGAAAAAATGTGGACATCGTAATGACCGATGAAATAAAAGCAACGATAAAATTCCGCTAGATATTCCGAGAAGATTCTGATGAAGTGTTGTAAGATATAAATCATAGCCCGGAATTTCATTCGGATTTGATTCTGAAACTCAACATGAATATGATGAACGGTTTCGGTTTCATTGAGTGGTAAAATTAGAATGAATGGTGCTCGCTTCAGTTACACTCCAGAGTGAGATATTTATTTTTATTGTTAACTATTCAGAGTAGATAGAGTTCATATATCTGAAGAGAATATATAAACGAAGACTCATCAAATGATGATATCTGTATTGATAAGCATTATTATTCAAATTTTTGTTTTTACGTGACAGTCGACTGTTATTGTAATACTATAGTTATTGCGTATCTTGATGGCAAACTTATTCGTTGTTCAAATAAATACAAATGAGAATTATGCATCGAATCGCGATTAGATTGTCTATTCACGTGGGTGAATGAAAATAGATAGCACCACATGTATCGCGATGGTATCGGGCTCCGCGCGGATAGAAAACTTATACGTTGATAATACACGTGGGTTCGGTTTGATTCCCATTCACTTGAGTACAAAATAGAATCACGTTTCTCTGAATCAGTAGCTTATTCAGAAACTTGTTGGAAATTTATAACTTCCAATCTTTTTTACGGATTATTCGGAAGTTTATGTAAATAATATATTTGCGAAGAAAATATTGTCGTTGGCCATGAATTTCTAAGAAGATTATTAATCACTTATAATATTTTGATTATATATGACCTTAGACTTTCCGGAAGTACTGATAATTAATTTAACACCCAGGCGCCAACCAGAGCATCTTTATCCTTGGAAGTGGATCCAACATCACGCCGACGCTCGGAGAGTCTTGAAGGCACACCACAAATTGCCGCAGAGAGCGTCCAAAGTTCGGTTGCAGAGCCGCAAACTCACAGTACGAAACATCGAAGACACCTTTCGGCTTGCGGTACCATACAACGAGGCATCAACACTACAAACATGGAGTCGAGGTAGATTTTTGAGCTATTTTTGTTCCGTTTATTTCCTATGGAAAATCCTCAATAAAACTATCTTCTGTAAGTGCTGCAAAAATGTTCACCGAAATTATATTATTTGTTTCTACATGTTAGTCCTTGTGTTTTCCCGGAATATATAATATATTCGGATCTAACAGTGGTCGAGTAGAATATATACCTACGTAGAGACAGCTTAATTCCGGATAAAGATGTGTAAACCACGAAAACTTGGGCAATAATGATTATAAACCGTATAGAAACAGATGTTTCCCAGGATACTCATGAATTCCTTCTAGGGTTGACCGCATTCACGTATACATTTGCATTCTCATTCCCCAATAACCCTTTGCGGAGTTGAATCGCGGCAGATCCCAGTTTCATCTGCTTAGGAATTTGCCACATAGAACATCTCTTTTTCGTGTTCTTGAAGTTGGAATCGATTTTAGAAACGAAACGAAAATTCAAATTGATGAAATCTGAGTAATCTTTTCGGATTGATTGGGAGGTACTGGAGAACTTTGAGTCTTCAGAAGCTAAGAATTTCTATATTTCATTGTCAATTCGTTTCAATAATCGAAACTTCAGCAACATTCTTTTTCATAATATTGAATCTTTGAATTCCATAAAAAAAAAAATATTACACCAATTCAACGTAGAATAGTGTCCAAAAAATAAGGTGACTTAGCATTTATTTTCAAGAATCTTTATTCATATTTTCCCAAATGAAGTTCAGTGCCTTCAAAGTAATCCCCCCGGATACAATGCACTTATGCCAACGCATTTTCCAATCTTCGAAACAGTCGTTGAAGTCGGTTTTCGGGATGGCCTTCAACTCTCTCTTGGATTCGGCTCGGATCTCCTCTATCGACTCAAAACGGTGTCCCCGGAGCGGTCTTTCGAGTTTGTTGAATAGCCAGAAATCGCACGGTGCCAAATCAGGCGAATACGGTGGTTGTGGAACGATATGGATCGAGTTTTTTTGCGAAATAGTCACGAAGAATCAATGCAGGGTGAGCCGCTGCATCGTCGTGGTGCAAAAACCAAGAGTTGTCTCGCCACAATTCCGGTCTTTTTAGGCGAATAGCTTCACATAAAAGATGCATAACGCTCAAATTATGCTTAGATGACAATTTGACCCAATGGAAGGAACTTGAAATGTACAACACCACGATAATCCGAGAAAACATTCAACATAACCTTGATTTTTGAGCGACTTTGGCGCAGTTCTTTTGGTTTTGCGTCATTTTTAGCGCGATCTTCACTCGGTTGATCAGTTGTTTTCAGGTCGTAAGAATAAATCCACGTCTCATCTCCCGTAATAATGCGTTCCATCTTGTCCTGGTACTCAGAAAGCATTGTTTTACAGACTTCAACGCGACAATGTTTTTCCAGGAAATTCAGTGTTCTCGGTACCAATCGAGATTTGACGCGTCCGAGGCCCAAAATATCCTTCAAAATAGTATTAACTGGTCCTATTGAGATGCCAACATCATCAGCAAGATCTCTGATTGTTAATCGACGCTTTTCATCTTCGACACGTTGTCGACCTTTTTGGGACTCTTTATGCCACTTGTAAACCACCAAAGGCTTTGTGCACAATCCTCAACTAATCAACAGCCAAAAATTCATTCCGTAAATAAAATATAATACAAATTCTCTGCTCAACAAATGCAGACATCATAAAAATCGAAAAATTCACTTTCAGCAGCTTACAAAACGAAGCGTATCACAAACACTAATAAATATTTTGATGTAACCCTTAGCACGGATATCAAAGACAGCCTTATTTACCTCAAAATAAGAGCACTTCCCCAAATACATTCGCGCACAGAGTTTAAATTCAAATATCACCTCACGTTTTGGACAAAGTAGTATATCGTATACTGTCAATACCCTTCTGCACTTTTTGTATGTATTCCTTGGCATTTAATTGGCATATTTCAACTTTCTGTGCAAAAGTTTCAATTCTCTTTGGGAGGCCTCACGACGTGATAGTGGCGCCCGAAGTCCGAACCGTGGTACCCTGTAACGTCCTGGGACTTCCTGCAGGGATCTCTCAACCTTTTTTCACAAAAATCATAATATAGATCTTATATCCTTACCTCATCCGCAACATCCTCCTCCTTTATCGTCAAGGACTTCAACATTTCGGTCATTAGAACCCTCCAATGCAAATAATTACCTGCATCTCATGAGTCCAATGTTGATTTTCAAATAGAAATATAATCTTCGTATGATATATGTAGTGCTTCAACTGACCTTTGCTGATTTTTTTTTCTTTATTTTATTGCAGTTTATTATCTGAAGAATTGGCAGCAGCGGTGGAGAATCTGGTCATGTTACCCAGTATACCTGGTACCTCGGAAACTAGTAGAAATAGTGGAAGTTCAGAAACAGCACACGATTATGCAGAAATATACACACCTAGTAGGGAGGGAATCAATTGGACGCAAACCGATGGTCAGGGTCCCCGACCACCGACCCCACCTCTGCATAGGTTCCCCAGTTGGGAAGCCAAAATATACCAGGTAAACATAAATTCTGTTCGATATTTGCCATTTCAATCCTAATTCCCGGGAAAAAATCATCAGATTTAATCAGATCTAAATCGTCAGATCTGACCAGATCTAAATTTTGGTCAGATCTAAACAGATCTTACTAGATCTAGATGGTTTATGGTAAATATTGTTAGATCTGATCAGATCTAAACAGTTCTGCATAAACACGGAGAAGAAAGATATAAGAATTTTTGCTATTTTTCATGCTAAACCTGAAACAGAAAGGTTTATAAAATCATTTTTTACATGAAAATATGGAAGATGATGAATTAATAGCCAAATTTTACAAAGCGTATAGTAAAATTTGACTATTCATTCATAATCTTGACATCTGATAACGGTATGACAAAAGGTCTTAATTGGAAATCTGTATATATCGATAATTACATCTAACTGAATGTTGATTCCGCCACATCCAACTTATGAAATTTTTACCAAGCGCTAATATATATATATATATATATAATTGAATACTTTTCTTAGTGTGAGTCTTCACCAAATCGCATCTGATCTGCTCAGATCTAATGAGATCTCATCAGATCTGAGCGGATTTGATCAGATATAGGAGCAGATTCAATCAGATCTGGGTAGATCTGATCAGATCTGAGCAGATCAAGTGAGATCTGGGAAGATCTACTGAGAATCCACCAGGTCTAATGCTGATGAGAATTGAATTTCATATTATGCAAAAGCAGATCTGAATAGATCTTCAATCAGATCTGGGTAGATCTGATCAGATCTGAGCAGATCAAGTGAGATCTGGGAAGATCTACTGAGAATCCACCAGGTCTAATGCTGATGAGAATTGAATTTCATATTATGCAAAAGCAGATCTGAATAGATCTGAACAGATCCAGTCAGATCTGAGCAGATCTGGTCAGATATAAGGGAAAATCCAATCAAATATGATTGATCCAATAAAGAGATCTGTTCAGATCTAGTCAGATCTAGTCATGTATAGGGTTAGATCTAATCAGATATGATTAACCCAAAAAAAAGATTTGTTCAGATCTGATCAGATCCGATTAGATCTAATGATTTTTTCCCGGGTTCTCATTCCATTCCATTAATTTGAAAGCTTCAAAATCCATCCCTAAGGGCTCAAATATGATTTAGGCAAAACGGAATGAGAATCTAGAAAGAATTAGGATTCTATGTTGCGGATGACACTTTTACGTAGTTAATCCCTCACACGGAATATTTGTGTCATTTCAATGTCAATTTTAACGTCATTAGGTTGCAGACGATGGCCTCGGAATACCCCCAACAAATGAAGAATCTGCACCTTCGACGACAACAAATACAAGTTCCTCAAAGCATTCACAGGCCACTGGTCATAATTTAGCCCATAATTCTCAAGGATATTGTGACATATCGGTACCAGTTTATGCAACGGTGAAAGGTAACTTATCAAAATATTAATAATTCATATTTACACTGAGAAATCATCATTCCGATCATCAAAATTCCAGGGCGTGCTAGTCAAATAAGGTCCATGCCATTCGGTGATAGTTCCGACGATAGTTCTGACGGAGAGGAACATCCTAACCAAACGGAAACCAATACCAGAATCACGAATAGTTCCTCCGACAATACAGATTCTTCGCTGGGTAGCGGTAGCAGTCCGTCGAAGAGTATAAAAACAACGAGTAGTTCAAGTCCGGCGAAAAGAAGTTCCAGCGGATCCCCTAGCAAAAGCGTAAAACGTGGTAAGTCCAGACGACGAGAGAAGAAATAATCAGTTGGACATTCGACAACTTGAATTTATTTCACTCCCACAGACACTTCTCTGGAATCTGGTTTGTCGGAAGATTACGCCATACCGCCGGATGCCCTCAGCTCCACATCCCTCGAATCTAGTATGCCCAGTCTACTGATGCGTGTTTCAGGAGAAAGTCCTAAACGACAAGAATCTCTGGAAAAAGCGGGCCATCTCGCGAAACTTGGCGGTAAATTGAAAACTTGGAGGAAAAGATGGTTTGTGTTGAAAAATGGAATTTTAACGTATTGGAAAAGCCAAAACGATGTCAATCGTAAACCTCAAGGACAAATTATTTTGGATGAAGTATGCAGGTAAGAATTTGATTCTGAAAAATTATGTTAAAGAGACTGAGAGATTCGAAAATAATGTTCTAGGATAAACAGAGCCGAAGGAGCGGCCACTTTCGAAATAGCAACGGGTAAAAAGACTTATTATTTGACCGCTGATTGTATAGCAACTATGGAAGACTGGATAAGAGTTTTACAAAATGTTCAAAGACGAAACGCAACAAAACTTTTACTCAGTAAAGAAGACAATAAACCAACGATACAAGGCTGGGTAACAAAGGTGAAAAATGGACACGCCAAAAAGTGTTGGTGTGTTCTCATTGGCAAAATGTTCCTCTACTTTAAGTGCCCTGGTGATACGGTGCGTATAATATCAATGATTATAGATTATCACGATTCCAGGATATATATTGATCAATTCTCATTCGAATTTAAATTAGAATCCTATTGGTCAAATTAATATGAGAGATGCCAGAGTTGAAGAAGTTGAACATGTATCGGATAGCGATAGCGAAGAAAGAGATGCCGAATGTCCTCACGAAAGAACGATTGGTATTTTTCCTACTCATCAAGGACCAACTTATCTGTTAATGCCGCATAAACAGGATAAAGATAATTGGCTTTATCATTTGACGGTTGTGTCGGGAGGTGGACCAAACGCTGGAACGCAATACGAGCAATTAGTTCAAAGACTTATGGAAACCGACGGTGATCCAAGCTGTGTACTTTGGCGACATCCTTTATTACTGCACACTAAAGAAAACATCACCAGTCCCTTAACGAGTTTAACATCAGAAGCTTTACAAGCGGAAGCAATCAAACTTTTCAAGGTTTGAAAACTATATATATATATATATTATATATTAGATTAGATTCTTGGAATAGAAAAGGATATTCAAATCGATCATTTCCACAGGCTTGTCAGCTGTTCATGTCAGTTGCAGTAGAGCAAGCAGGCATTGATTATCACGTTGTACTTGCACAAAATGCATTGCAGCAATGCTTAGATCAACCAGAACTTCAGTCTGAATTCATATGTGCATTGGTAAAGCAGACCAGTCGTCATACTCAACATCGTTTGGGCGTACAGGTAAAAAAGGCCGCCAGACTTGTGTCGCTGAGTACTGCGCGCGTTGTAAGTCCTGCTTATTGTTTAACAAACACATTACACCTTGTACCATTTGAACAAAAGTAAACAAAGAGACTGATGAAAGTTTTTACGAAAAATTAGCAATGATTACTGATTTACAGAAAAAAACATTGCTATTAAAGTTCTTTTAACGTCAATCCGAAGTAAGTGCGACAGCATTGTTTTTTCACTTGGATTCTTTAACTAAAAAACTCATAAAAATCGTATATGAAATATTTTTTGTTGCATGAATTTGACGTTAATCTCATGATTGAAAATAACGATCAAATAAAGAAAAAAAAATGGTACACGAGGTATGCTTAGTCAAGTATTATAAAAAATCTAATATACAAAAGAGTAGCAATGGTGAAAAATATGGTGATCTTAATACGGAATATACTTATCTTTCTTCTTAACTTTATTAATAAGAAAAGTATATTTATAACTCCTGTAACAATGATACTTGACCAAGTCTTATAACAAAAATTTTAGTTGTAAGATTCATTCACATTTCTCTTTCATTTGCCGCTTTAAATGTGCGCTCTCCTTTTAGGCTTCTTCACTTTTGAATTGCATGCACCTTTTGGATCTTCCTTTTTTTATCATCGTACATTAGTTTTGAAAATTTTTATCGTTCCCAAATACTCTTCTCATTTGATCATGTAATTCAAATGGTATTAGAAATGAAAAAAACTATACTCGACAAATTCATGTAAAGAAATCTATTCCAAGTATCAGATTATTATGAAATTATACAACTCATACTTGATACTTGTGATAGATTTGAAATAAGTGAGGAGAATATTTCAAACGAGCCCTCATTCATAACCAATCACCTCACCTCGACGCCTTCCATCATGTGAGCTGAACATATTTCGACAATATTATCGATATTCTCTCATACACTCATCATGCTCATCGTCATGAATCATTATTTGGCTTGTCAGAGAAAAAAGAAGCAACGAATGTAGCATTAAAAATGAAAGAAAGAATTTTGTCAAAATAAGTTCTGCGACACACACACTTGCAGAATGGTATGTTGGTGTACATGAGAACTACACACAAGAAACATTTATTTATATAGAATGTTTTTTATATTAGTTTTCTCTTCTTTTTTCATTCGTTTTTATTTTTTGCAAATAGCTCATTATTACGATATTGTGTTTTTTGAATGCTGCTTAGAAAATTAGATTGAACCAGCAGAAGAGAAAATGAATAAAGTAAGACTAGTTCCCTTCCAAGTTATTTTTGATATCATCATCGAAGTGAGATCTGTTTAGATCGAATCCCATAGACTGTGGAAAAAACGTGATCGAACATTATTGGCTTTTCGAGTAATAACAAGCCAACCTCTGTTTGCGAATTGGTTTTATAATATCCTGTGTAATATATATGTATATGCGTATATACATAGAGGCTTTTATCATTCATATATCACAGTTCATTTTAGAATTTTGAGTGATCCATGATCCATGCGTTTTATGTGATTAACACACGAATGTGATCAGAATCAGAAAACCTTCAACGTGAACGTGAAAAGTACATCATGAAATTGCGTGTGGGAATTTTTCAAACGATTGAAACACTCATTCAGTGCACGTTTTTGAATTCACAGAAGGTTCTGAAGTACAAGCTCAATTCCCATTGCTTATAATATACTAACAGTCGGAGTTCGGAAGAGCCTATCGAGTTTTTTCTTTTTTTTTTTTTCAATCATATAATTTATCATCGTCTCGGGAAATGGGACGGGGGGATTTGAGAATTTTGATCGCGGCTCTCTAAAGAACCAGTAGAGTAGGATTGATTCGAATACAGGAAATTTAGTAGTATGCCAGCATACCATATTGCAGCAACTCCTTCTCTGCGCCACGCAATCGCTCTTCACCTGCGATACGCAAAGTCCCGCAGCAAATGGCAGCGGTGAAAATGCCGATTCGCAATCGACGGCCTCGACTTCTCACAGTCCTCCGCTCACGCAGGGCCATTCAACTTCAACCATATTGGACTGTAAAACGAATCCTGCTCAATACGTTCTCATCCAAGGATGGCAACTCTTGGCGCTGGCTGTGTCGTTGTTCCTACCCAAAAACAATCGTCTACTGTGGTACTTGAAACTCCATTTACAGAGGAACGCGGACACCAAGTGAGTTGTAACCGTATCACATCATCCGCTTTTTTGTTTTTAGTTATAATCTATAAAGTGACTTCAATGGTTTTGAAATACGTTGCAGAACGGAATGTGGTAAATACGCGGCTTATTGCGAAAGAGCTTTGGAAAGAACGTTGCAGAATGGAGGTAGAGAGGTGAAGCCATCGCGTATGGAAGTTCTTTCGATATTAATGAAAAATCCTTACCATCATTCTTTACCACACGCGATACCTGTTCACTTTTTGAATGGAACCTATCAAGTTGTCAGCTTTGATGGAAGTACAACGATAGAAGAGTTTTTGAACACCCTCAATCAGGAAATTGGTTGTCGAGATGTACATCAATCTGGTTTTACATTGTTCAGCGATGATCCAATAGAAAAAGATCTTGAACATTTCATTGATCTTCAAGCAAAGGTAAGTCTTATTTGTTTGTTTTCAATTTTTAGAATTTCATTTTTTTCTTATAGCGTCCTCAACCCATTAACGCCGAAAAATGCAGAATTTTATCGGTCATTTCAAACGTTGTGAATGAAATAGAAATGTATAGCAAGATTTTGGATCTTCCACAGCTGGGTCTTTCGTTATTCGATTACAAATCGTTTCAATAAATATTCCAAACTTCAGTAAAATAATAAAAACGTTATAAACTCATACTCGCACAAATACCTTAAGGCCTTATGCTAGTGTAGATATTTCGAAATGGACTACTTTTTTGGTGGTTTTGTTGAGTGGGAACAAATATATTATCAATAAAACAATGTTCACGACATGTTTACACGTATATTATAGTACAAATATTTATTTTTCAGATGACAAAATTTTACAAAATGTCGGCACACGGCCGCTGTCAAAAAACCATGTTTTTCGAATTGGCTTGCAAAATAACTCTCTCAATTTTTATCCGATCGAGTTCAAATTTTAACTGTAGCTTCTTGATTAGATTTCGCAGGGAATGACGTAAGGTAACTGACCCCATTAGCGAACGCGACCCCTTTAGTGAACCTCGAGATAATAAAACCTCTTTGACGAACAAGAAGCGTTTACCTATTACGTGCTGTGAAGATTATTCCAATCTTCAAAAATTATTGTTCGTGATTAATGCGAAAACAAATGGAAGGAAGAAAAATGTAATTCACGAAATAAATAAAGATTCATGCCGAGTGTCACAACGAGCTTTGCCTTCGTGAATCTTACAAAGTGAGTTAAGAATGGACATTTTTTCAATTGTGCATTTTCATAGTATTAATGCGACCATTGAACTATTTTATGTATCCAATCTATTGATATCATTCAAATTAAGTCAATCGCTAACCCAGAAAATTGCGCGTTCAGAAATACACACACGAAAATGATCGGTGAATCTATTACTGAACGAATAAACGTAACAATTCATATCATAGGTATCTACTCTAGGAAAATTCTTTCATGAATTCTCATAATGCGCATAATTTTTCAATCAATCTATAAATTTCTCCAAGGATTGGAATAAACATGTAAAATTATAAACTCTACTTGAAATTCACAATTTTTTTTGCCAAAGTAACTCAAGCAGCAACAGAAGTTCAAAGTATATATGAAATAAAAACGTTGGTAGAATTTGAGAATGAGATACGAAGAACATATCATGAAAGTTCATAGAATATACGAAAGGGACTGTTTTAAATATACTCAGAACGTACATAGTACATTTGACATGTACGATATTCATTCAATCGACGTTCGACTGACGTCCCGTCATATATTCGATTACATACGTTCGATGAATATGCATAGCACCTATGAAAAGGTCTCATTAGAATGTGCACAGAATATATTTCGAATATCATCAGGAAAGTGATAATAACTCATCTGAGCAGCCTCAGATTCTACGCGTTCAGTAATGGGGTCAATCAGCGTTCACTAATTCATACGACCCGTTCACTAATGGGGGTATTGTTAACATTTCATTAATTTCATTATTTTTATTGTTATCACTTAGAAAATGAATGAAAAATCACGGTAAGAGAAAATTGAAATTCTCAATCTACCTTATTTACTTGTGGAAATTCATTTTAAAGAAATTATTCATGAAATAATTTATATTTAGGATGCTTGTGTTCTTAAATGTTCACTAATGGGGTCAGTTACCTTATGGAATTCGAAAAATATTGAATTTTGAAAGAATGGTGAGCTTTTGAAAAAAAGAAATCGATTTTCTCGCGAAAAAATTACAATTTTTTGTTAATAACTTTGGCAATTTTCTATATTTCGCAAATTGTGTGCGTCATTCCCTGTGAAATCTGATCGAGAAGCTACAGTTAAAATTTAAACTCGATCGGATAAAAATTGAGAGAGTTATCTTGCAAGCCAATTCGAAAAACATAGTTTTTTGACAGCGGCCGTGTGTCGACAATTTGTAAGATTTTGTCATCTAAAAAATAAATATTTGTACCTTAATATACGTGTAAATATGTGGTGAACATTGTTTTATTAATAATTTATTCGTTTCTACCCAACAAAATCATCAAAAAAGTAGTCCGTTTCGAAGTATCTACACGGAGAAAAATAATATAGTAAAATGGTATTATTTCGTCAAATGTCGTCACAATTACCTGACGGTCTCAGAGGCTTTCTTACAGAATGTAGAAAAAATGATTGCAGTTGTAGTATTCTATTCCACATTTGAAGAGTACTTCTCAAGAAATGAGACATATAGTACTAATTTCCCAGCCAACCATGGATTGGTTCCAATCATTAGTCAATTTGATTGATTCCAATGGCATTTGCTAATAATTGACCAATTATTTGGGAATTATGTAGGATCTTTATGCGCATGTCCATTCATTGGATAATGATTGATCAAAAATTGATCATGTTTGAAGGGCCAATTGTTGGTCGCTGATGCGGACATAGAACAGGACAATTATTGATCAATCTCGTGGTCCATAGAATTGACCGAAAATTGATCATTCAACATACGTCGATAATCGAAAATCTGAAAATGTAAAACATCACTTATTTTCTATCGGTAATATGGAATTTTGCATCGGTCACGTCATGTTAATGGGATAGAATTATTTATTGTGTATTGTTTGTTATAAAAAATTGTTGTGATTTATCGATTCATTCATCTCCGTCGTATCAGTGATCGCAACTTGTCGAATTTTATATTATTCGTGGCGCGGTAAAATTGTCGCGATTAATTGAGGTTATTCATAACTTCAATTTCGGAGCATGGATGCAAATTCCTATTATTATTATCATAACTGAGTGAACCGATTGAACTCCATTCCAATCAACAAGTGTGGTTTCGGGTTATAATTTCTATGTGAATTAACAATACGCAAATTGTGGATAATTATATATTATAATGTTAAATAAACGGATTCAGTTTCACAGTACCGTCATCACAGTTTTGAGATGAAAAAATTAAAAACAAATGTTCAACAAATTTGAACAAAATTCTTTTACACTGAAGTTATTATATTAGTATTTTGAAGTGATTCAAAGTTTTATAGTATATATCAATCAATAACGAGTTATTGGTCAATTTTCGATCATTCTCAAACCAAAATAATTGTCTAATAATTGCCCAATTGTGGGTCACGTTATTTCACAGCTGATGGCAGCACCTATGTCCATGCCATTGACCAAAGATTGCCCTGTAATTGGGAAATCCAATGGTCCACTGAAATTGATCAATTATTGGTCGCCAATGCGGACACAAAAATGGACAATCATTGATCAATCCCACCCAATCTCATTGGGTAATAATTGACCAGTTATTTATCAGCTTTGGTTAGCTGGGTTACTAGAAAATGTTGTAATTTGTATTGTATTATTTTTCTCCGTGTACACTAGCAGAAGGCCTTAACTACCATTTTCGAGGTCGCTTTTTCGATTGGGGAGATCGAAATTGCATTGAGATTGTGCTAGAATACCGATGTGACCGATCTCAAGTAAAACATCGATAAAAAAGGTTAGGAATATTTGACGATAATTTTCTTACGGGTTGAAAATGCATTTGAAATTATCCAAAACATCAATCATACTTTGCCATTTCAAGTCTCTCAACTTGAATTTTGGAATTCTGAATGATGAATTCCTAATCAGCACCTCAAAAAAACCCGGCATACGGATTTTCATTCAATTCCGAGGGTGTTATCCGAATTTTCGTCTGCCATATTGGATCCGCCATCTTGAATTTTGGAAGTACGATATCAGACGCGTAATCAGCGTCCCCGAAAAATCCCGTGTCTGGCTCTTAAGGGCATTCATTAGAGGCAAAGTTACTAGATCTCTCCCCCCAGTTTTCTCAACGATTAATGAATATAATCGATTTAAATGAGCAGGTGCATCTTCTTAGCATATCAAAGAAAGTGCAGCTACTCTTTATTTTTCATTTTATTTGTTCGTTTCTGAGAAAACTGGGGGGGGGGCGATTTTGGAATCTAGTAACTTTTTGGGAAGGTGATGAATGCTGTTAAAGAATTTTGAACGGTTAAAATTTTATGTTCCATCGATTTTTGCCATACTTTCATCATCGCAGGTTATTTTGATGGATATACATGGTGAATTAAAAAAGGGGGAGTGTTTTTCAAATCGTGGAAAGAATTATTTCAGGAAGTTGAATTATTTTGGGTACCCTTGGTCGATATCTTGGATCATTTCCGGTGCATTTTCAACCCGTAAAATAATCCCAAAGTTAGGTACTTCGGATTTTTTGGCGATTCTTCATTTTAAATGGGCCATAGGGTGAACTACAACGGAAAGACCGGGTCTATTAATATTCAGAAAAATGACTGTCAATTTAGAGAAAAAGAGGATCGCTGAAAAATATTCGTAGTGAGTCTACCAAAAATTCCTAGTCAAAATATTAAAAGTTGATAGTTTCATTGGTATTGTTCACAGTGAAACTATCAATTGTTAATACATAAATACGAATTTTTAGTAGACTCACTACGAATATTTTTCAGTGATCCTCTTTTTCCTTAAATTGACAGTCATTTTTCTAAATATTAATGGACCCGGTCTTTCCGTGTACCTAGTAGATGGACGACTTCTAAAAGAAGTCACTATTCAAAATTCTTGCCACCTTGAAATAACTCGTTTGTTTCTACAATAGAGCCCTACAAACAATCATCAACGGCGTTTCAATGGGCCGCTGACGGCCCTGCAATGCCAGTAAAGAGCCCTCATTGGCCCTTTGGAACACCAGCAGTCGTGTTTGCTGGGAGGTAACTTTTCATGAAAACAATCGAATTATTTTAATGTGGCAGAAATTGATAATAGTCACTTCTATGAATCGTTCATCTACTGGGTACCCTGGTAGAAAAACCGGATGGAACCCGGCTCAAACCCAGATGAAAACTCGGGAAAATTTCCGGGATTCCATCCGGGTGCATCCGGGCGCGTATACGGTTTTTGCGGTGATTCTTCATCCGGTTCCATCCGGACCCTATCCGGATTTTAATACTGAATATTTTTCGAACCTCTACACGAAATTTGGATAGAATTCATTCGTCTCCTTGTTCGGGTTTTATTTGGGATTCCAAAAAATATCTCGTCCCAAAACCCGGATAAGATCCAGATGGAACCGGATAAAGGATCACCGCAAAACCCGTATACGCGCCCGGATACACCCGGATGGAATCCCGGAAATTTCATCCGGGTTTGAGTCAGATTATCATCCAGATTACCATCAGGATTATCATCCGGGTTTCATCCGGTTTCCTATCCGTTTTTTTTACCAGGGTAGTTCACCCTAACAGTATTCCAGCATCATCTTAGAGCAATTTGAGCTCGCCAATCGAAAAAGCGACCTCCCAAATAGCAGGTCAGTTATTTTTCCCACACCTGCACGGAAAGTTGATGTTTTCTGACATTCTATTTCTAGAAGGGAAAGTGCTGAATTCCAAGCGATTGTGTCACAGCGGGAGGAAAATTCCAACTATCCTTTCATTCTGTTATATGCATATGAAATATTCTATATGGAATTATACAGATAATTCGCACTTTCATTGCAGTTGTGGGAAAAACTAGTATGTTCACCTTGAGGAGAAGTGGGAAATTTCTGACGAGTGTGGAGTTTTTTTCCTGAGCCGAAGGCGAGGGACACAAACACACGAGTGGAAATTTCCTTTGGTGAACAATAAACTATTTGCCATGAGTTTGTAATGATTTCCAAGTCACTCATAATGTTTGAATTGACAGATGAAATACTGCATTTTTCGGCGTTAAGGAGATCCCAGGACGTTTTGTGGGTCAGGATTCTCCGAACTGAATTCATTCCAAGGAAATAATCTTCATTGATCATGTTCTGGGAATTATAGACCTTTTTATGGATTCAGTGCGAAGAATTTTTATCGAGCAAATGTCGACTCACTCGGTACGCTGATATCTCCCTAAAGGGAGCACCAGGGAATGTAAAATATTCATCGATTTATCTCTGTATGTTTCAGTTGTGCGACATCATTTCCAAGTGGGAAACTGCGTTAAGAGAAAAAGGATCAGGGAAATTTGAAAATACGAGAGTGATACAACTCACGTATAAATCACGTTGCTACTGGCGACAATCCGCCAAAATGGAGACTGATAGAGAAAGACTTTTATTGTGTTATCAAGTAAATCAACAGGTTGTGCAAGGGAAATTCCCATTGAATCGTGAATTAGCTTTCGAATTAGCATCTCTAATGGCCCAGGTATCATTTTTATTTGAAATCAATTACTTCTTCTAATTTCATAATGTTGATATGTCATTTCAATCAGTTGAATTCTTTCGATGCCCCAGCAGCAACAGAAGTTCAACGTATATATACTGTAAAGATTAATCGGAATTTTCTTGTGTACATCAACTGGAAAATTCCAATCCCTGATTAGGAAATCAATTTCCGGTACAATTATATGAAATTTCGCACACATTCATCTGAAAATTCTAAACTTTATGGAATTTTTTTCAACGTTCCACAGTAAATTTCCGAACAAGTTGGGAAAATGTGTTAATTACTTCACATAAATATATAGGAATTTTTCCATAAGATTTTTTACAGTGTACCAAATAGAAACTTTCGTAGAATGTACGAAGATACGAAGGATATATGATGAACGTTCATACAATATTCGAATGAGACTGTTTTAACCATTAATTGGTATCGCGGTCTGTGATACCGCAAAGGAAAAAATTTCTGTGCCTGAAATCTTCCATTCAGTTGAATTCATTGACGTTTTGTACCCACACATCTCTTAGTATCCCAGATAGAAAAATGTCTCCATAATGCCATCATAATGGTGACATGCACGCCAAGAAATGTTCGCATCATGGCGCCAAGGTGTTTCCTCATAAAGCATTGTTATTGGTAGCAAAACGAGGTGATGGCACCATAATTGAAACGTAATGTTTACATTCTATGCATCATTGCAAGCTGAGCGGAGTTCTTGATAGTATGTTTACGGCACGTTATGTTACAAAACATTCAGAGCATGCGTTTCTATCTGGGACTCTTTTGTCTTCCTGACTAGGAGAATACCAAATAAGGGTTGAATATACTTAGAATGTACATAGTACGTTGGAAATGGACGATATTCATTCAATTGGCGTTGTATGTTCGATGAATATATGCATAGTAATATATTCCGAATATTTGAAAAACGTAATTTCTGGTGCTACTTGGGTGCAAAGACTTTCTTCATCTCAAAATTCATAGAAAAATGATTTTCCGATTAGATTGATTTTGGGGAATACAACAACGATAAGGCTCGAGGAAGCGGTCCTGGCAGTAATCCTCATCACCTTGTTCTTCAGGCATTAGATAAATTTTATCCTGTACGATACAGAACCAACATTACCGCCGAGCAGTTGAAGTGAGTACATTCTGAAAGTTTCGAAAATAAACGTGCAACTTACTGTGATGTTTTGTCTTCGAAGGGAACTGCAGGATAAATTACAAGAGAAATGGATTGCTTTGAAAGGACGTAGCGTGTTAGACTGTGTTCGTATATACCTCACATGCACCAGGAGGTGGGCTTTCTTTGGAGCTACACTTTATCAAGCCAAGGTAATTGATTTTTCTTTCTTTTCCTCCACAGGGTTTCTCCACTCGATATAATGTCTTTTCATTTTTCTCATTGCGCAGTTAAAACAAACCGAACCAGTCACCGTTTGGATAGCAGTAAGCGAAGATAGCGTAACATTACTCGACTTGCATACCATGGCGGTAATGTGCCGTTACAATTACGCGAATATCATTACTTTTGGAGGCTGCCTAGATGATTTTATGCTAGTCGCGTGTCCAGACGAAGGCGCTGCTGAACAAAAATTGTTATTCGCACTGTCCAAGCCGAAGGTAAGAGAAATTTCATTCATACGATCATTCAAAACCCTTAAAATCACTTCATTTTTAGATTTTGGAAATAACACTTCTCATAGCAGATTACATGAACGCATTGGGCCATGCGTTACCTGGTACACCTCAAATGAATACTCTAACGCGAAACGGTTCTCACAGATCTATTAAATCTACTTTAAGGCCCGCCACCGGTACTTGTGAACAAGTTTCTTCCGTAAACATAAATTCATAAATCTGCAAATTCTAATACAAAACATGTTCACAGGCTCGAGTTGTCTACCGACCCAACCGGACATTCTGAAATCAACACCAGATCACCAAAGACCCTAAAACATTTATTTTTCAAAGCCAAAAGACTTTTACGGGTTTTGTAAGGATAAGTGGTTCCCGTGGAAGGTACTACTAACTTTATATTCCATTGAACAAACATTCAACAAATCTCACAACTGTAAGATTGCACAGTGATTGCCTATACTACTACTATTCTATATAACATTGTCTCATTTGGAAGCTTATCTGATACACCTTTGTCACGAACATTCTCAACCAATCGAGTGAGGAATAACAAACCCTTATAAAACACTGCCTATCGAGTACATTTGAATACATCGAATGGAATTCGGTTTTGAAAGTCGATCACGTGCATAAAGATAAAAATGAAGAAAAAAAAAGACATTTTTGCTACTGAATTTGTATACCAAATTGATACAAAAATCCCGCACTTACTGAGCGATTATGTATCATGCGCTGTGTGTATATAGTAATATATGCATATATCAAAGTTAAGCTAAATGTTCGGGCCTAGGGATTAATATCTATGGAGGAATTCACGTCTTGCCTAAGCCAAGAATGTGGTACGTTTTGGTATTCCACACAGTTTCCAAACAGACTCATTCAGTTCCAAAAATTCGTACAATACATGTGATTTTGTATATTCATTTTTAATTGAAAGTTGTTAATTAATACGAAAGAACGTAAGATGTAATAATCGATTGCTTAAGATTTTGGTTGAATACCATAAATCGGAGCGTCGATTGGATGCCGTACTGTATTTGATGAATTCATCTTTTCGATAATTCATATTTCATTATCCATCTATCGCATCCTCTATTGATAGATAAGAGCCGTTGTCTCATAATACTCATGAATACATTATCATCACGGATAGACTGATGGGTTCAATCTCCCACGTTATTTGGATAGTTTTATTGTATAAACAATAATATAACGAGAAACAAGAGAAAATGATGTTTATGTAATGCTGTATGATTTTGGAGATCTGATCGGCGCCAAAAGCTATGCCAAATTTTACATTTTATTGACGAAAATTTTTGTTGAATTCGATCGTTTGAATATATAACTAACCATCTTATTTACAAATCCTGTCAAACGTTTTTCGAACAAAATATATGTATTGATCATTTGAGGTTTGGGCACTGGTATTCCCTTGAATAAAAATACTAGTCTTTTATAGTGCGTATTCGTTGAACGTATGAATCAAGTTAGTTGATATTTTTTTATGGAATAGTATGAACGGTGTAATTGAAAAGTCTTATGGAAATGCGTCTCATATTGGGGTCCTACGTTCAATGATGACCCTGATTGATCATCGAAAGGCAATATTTTCCATTTATCGAAGTTTTGTACTCGCTCGATATGTCCTGCGTAACTAGCAAATGTCTTCCTTTCTTTTAAACGAAAAGAAATAAAATAGGTCAATCATAATGAAGTAGACTTTATAACGGATGAAGTAGGACTTTCGTGCGATACGTACAAGGCTTTCTCATAAACACATACTCGTACACCCTTAAGCGTATACACTCCATAAATTTATCTTATAATCATATCACAGGCTATAAGATAACAAAATTAGCCTATAATGTGTAAAAAATGTATGATTCGTCGATGGTATATGACAGATATATAGAATAATTGTGCAAATATGAATGAATGATGATTTTATAAGCTTTTACAAGCTTTTATGTGTCTCTTTAAAGGCGTACCAGTGTCAGGATTTTTTACCGATTTTTATATTTTACTTTGCCATTTGTTACAAATATCCCCTCTCACACACACACACACACACACACACACGCGCGCGCGTATTGATTTGTAAATTCAATTAGTTTGGAGCGAAATAACAAAGTTACTTCGACGAGCTCGTACGCTGGTAAGGTAACTATTGTGTCCCGATGCTGGTATTTTCTTGACGAACAAAACGGGATTAACGAACGATCCTGCATTCACAGCTTTATTTCGTGTATTTAGAAAATACATAAGTAACTGAAACCTCAGATTACTGGAAGGAGTACAAAGATATGCAAGAATGACATTTTGTCCTTAATTTTGTATATGAAAATGCAAAATAAATGTAATTGTACAAGTGCATAGCACTTTCGTTTTTATTATGACGATGTAATCATATTAATTTTGTAAATAACGTATTGACCTTAGAAGTAACGGATAAATTAAAGAAAAAAACGAAATTGCCACAAAATTTGATCACCGCGGTGTCCTTTTTTGTGGTACTTTATTAAAATATCGTACATTATATTTATTATTTATTCACATATAAGGTGTGATTTGGCAAAGAAGAGAAACGATGAATTATGTACTATTGTACAGAGAAAGAAACACACAAATAAACTGCTGAAGTAAATCCTTAGAAATTTTTAATTATTTTTTCCATGAAACAATGATGCGTGAGGAGAACAACTCTATTTTTTATTCCTCTATTTTCTAATAACTATTTTCCAAAGTAACTCTATATTGATTGATTTCTACTCCAAATCATGTTCATTATAAAATACGTCCATTTCGGGATTCCATTCATTCCATTCTATTTATCAATATTTCTAATTGAGGGGAGACCACGCTGAGAGAGAAAATTCCAGGGAGTAAAATATTTACTCGAATAGTCGCCATAAAATCTTTAATTGATTTGAATGAAGTTTTATTGAATCAATTGAATGTCCCTTTTCTTTGATGAACTATTTTATATCCATGCAGCACACGAGGTCCCGCAAAGAGTTCCTGTTATGCTAATCAATATGTATTCATTATGACCCAGATAACATTCTGTGCGCGCAAAGTTTGAGCCTCGAGAGCCGCGTCTTTATGCGCGCAGTTCGCCAGTGTTTTGCTAGCGAATAATACTATCACTCGCCATATGCACGCAAATATCAATCATGCTCACGTATGAGCGCGATGGCTTGCAGTTCTGTCAACAGAAAGCGACGCACATGGATCCGACTTTGCTAGCGATTCTGTAACTCGATTTGCACGTGAATCGCTTACATTTGCGCGCAAAATGCTATTAGGGGAATATCTTGAATTCAAAATGAACTCTTAGTGTTCAGAAAGAAACTCGTATCGAGATTTCATAATTAATTGTCCGGGCGATCAATCCACTTTCATTTGGAGTTCAAAATATTCATAATCGATGAATATTGATTAGCATAACGAGAACTATTCAAGAGGTCTCCATATTGGTCTTTATTAGTTATATTATCGAGGTCTTGAATATATTTACTTGAATGAATATTCAATTGAATCAATGGAAGTTTATTCAATTCGATTAAGTATTTTATCGCGACTATTCAACTGAATATTTCATTGTTCACGGACATTTTTTCTCTTAGTGCAGCTTCGGTACCGCATCTCTCTTTCTATCTCATGATGCTGTCTCTTTCTAACCAGTGACGGAAGTCATTGGCGCTAGAATTCCCTCAAGGAAAAACCAGCGCACCATCCGAATAAACATTCTGTGTGCAAGATTTCTCCGAACTGAACATATGAAACAGTCTGAAATTTTCAGGGAATAATCATTGACACTTCACAAATTGCGCTACATAGTCCGAATTTCGAATTTCAAAAACACTCTGTGTTACCGACTGATGAGAAACACATTGTCTTTTTGGAATTTGAAATTCGAGCTATGCACTGCAATTTGTGAAGTATCCAAGATCATCCCCTGAAAATTTCAGATTGTTTCAAGAGTTCGGTTCGGAAAAATCTTGCAGACGTAATGTTTACTCGAATGGTCCCTTGTAAAAATGAATCATATATGCGGCATATATGACCACACATGGTACATATATCCCTAACAGCACACTTCGTCGCATCTCCGTGGTCTCCACGGAGATAGGTGGTATCTACGTGGAGACCACGGAGATGCGAAGGAGTGTGCTGTTAGGGATGATTTGACAGATTCATATATGACCCCTATATAATTCATATATGGGCCATATATGATTTCAGACATTCATATATGGGCCATATACATTTCATATATGACGTTATGTTCCCTATATATGGGTCATGTTTGGTCCTTATATGGATTGAACAATCGTATATGAATTTTATATGGTCATATATGCCAAATATATGAATTACATATGATTTATATATGGCCATATATAATTCGTACCAAGTCCATATATGAATCAAATACAGTTTATATATGGGCCATATAAGAATCATTTTTACAAGGGGTGCGCTGGTCAGAGCCGCATTAAGGGGTATTGAGGCCCGGGGCTATGAAACAATTCGAGGTGCCCCTCAAGGTAAAAAGCGGGAGGAAGAAATGTCCTTTAGAGCTTTTTACATTAATTTTCTCCCTCAAATGGGGCCCCCCCGGTGAACGGGACCGAGGGCTATAGTCCCTGTTCCCCTAGATCCCCCTTGATCCAGGCCACGGTCGGATTCAGTGAACTGTATACATACTGGAATGAACACTCCCCACCCAAGTAACACAGAATATTCTGAGAATATTCCCGCAGCATCCGTAAAACGTACTGTATCGAATATTCTTACAAAGAGTGTAGAAGCTTCGTAAATATTCATAGATGATTCTGAGAACATTTGAATGGGACTGTTTCGAATATTCTGGGAACGTTCGTACAATATGCGTACAAAGTTTGTAGGGAGATTGATAACCAGCGCATGCGCAAGCATCTTAATGACATGAATTCAGTAATGGCGGATAATGTTGTTGACAGGCTACAGACCCTTGGATAATATATTATTTTAATTTGTATTTGGGGAATGAGAAATTCATAAATGTGCATTTTAATATCCCGAATGTTTTGAGAGCGTCATGCGTGAAAAATAATCTTCAAAAGTGTAATAATATTTAAAGAAATATCGTATATATTATGATGGCTTGTTGTGATCATAAGTATCTCACCCATCCATGTGAATCCATGATATTGCTAAGAATCCATGATGAAAAATGTTTATTGATTGAAAGAATTGATTGTGAATTAGTTTTCGGTTACATGCAGAAGTTATATTGCGAGAAATTTCTATTTTAACAGCATTTTTTTATAATATTCCCACAATATTCGTGGTATAATATTCTGAGAATATTTGAAACAGTCTCATTCAAACATTCTGAGAATGCGCGTAGAATATATTCGCACGTAATAAGAATCTCCTTAGAATATTCGAATATCCTCAGCATATATTCTTAGAACATTCTTAGAACGTGCTTGTGCTACCTGGGCAGATATTCAATAGAAATTCTTCGTCAAAGAGAGAAAAAGCAGTGAAAGTACAAGAGACATCGGCTGACCCTGCCACTTACTACCTTTGCTACAAAAATTGTGGAAATCATCCATGTTTTTAGCTAAGGTAGTAAGTGGCAGGGTAAGGCGATGACTGTCGTACATTCACTGCGTATATGACTTCTCTCCCTGACGGCGCTAATCTAGGAAGTGCTCATTCCAGTATGTATAGAGTTCAATGGTCGGATACACAGGTCTGAAAACTTCAGTGGTGGGGGTGACCCGCTTATGGACAAAATTTTTAATAATATCTCCAGCCATAAGATGTCGCCTACAGTTCAGGGGTAATATATCATCTTAACCTTTGGAAAATATTGATTTGCTGTAAATTCCGATGTATTTTCGATTAATTGTGCTTTGTGGTTAGCAGCTAGTGCGTGAAAGCAGTGATGCCAGATTCGAGACCGAGACTGTTTCCACCCTCTTCATCGACCGCTTCCCCTTCCTCCCACCGTACGGATTGAGTCGGGCGAGCGAGAGAGAAAGAATAACTATTACTCTCTCTCGCTCGCCCGATTTAATCCGCATGGTGGAAGAAAGGGGAAGCGGTCAATGGGGTGGGTGAAAAAGATCTCGGTCTCGAATTTGGCACCACTGAGCGAAAGTCAAAGGTACGTCGTAAGTTAAAACTGCCAGTTGGAAACATATTCGATTTAATACGTTTCCATATATGTACCCGAAGAGAACATGAAGCTTCACCGAACGTTCGGATCAGATGTGTATAGATCGGGCCGAAGGTTCATTAGAGCTAACTTTTAGATTCACAAACGTTTGACAAAGGTTCTACGGACGTTGAAATGTCCGCCTCGAAATACGTTCAAGAAACATAGATGGAACGTTCGCTGAAGGTTTATCGAAGGTTTAACGAAGCTTCACAAAAATATCTATACTTATATTAATTTTGATCAATTTATATGAAAAATAAATCAATTACAAACATGAATTCTTATAAATTAATCTAAATATAGTTATTTTTGTGAAGTTTCGTCAAACCTTCGATGAACCTTCAGCGAACGTTCCATCTATGTTTCCTGTACGTATTTCGAGGCGGACATTTCAACGTCCGTAGAACCTTTGTCAAACGTTTGTGAATTTAAAAGTTAGCTCTAATGAACCTTCGGCCCGATCTATATACATCTGATCTGAACGTTCGGCGAAGCTTCATGTTCTCTTCGGGTATATACGTTTGAATGCGGTTTCTTTCCCATGCTGGGATTTCCGGATCAAAATGGATTGAAATTGAACCTGTCTGCATATGTTTCCATACGTTTGGATTCGGTTTCTTTCCATGTTCTAGTAGGGAATTGGTCGAATTCAATCGTGAGTGAATATATGAGCGAAAGAGAAGGAGTTTAATCAGATTTAATATGGTTCATACGCATTCATGTTTCTGGGTGCAATAGTCCTTTGAATATGTGGATTTTTTCATGAAATTTTATACGATTCAATGAATGCTCCTTCCAATAGGAATGTGATAGCTATCAGTTCGAAGGGACCATGACGACTATTGAATAGGATTCAATCCAAACATTGTCCGAATGAGATGACATTTGGATACATTCAATACTTGAATCGGGGTGTCAAGTAACCCTGGAAATTCGAGAAATCCGAAAATTGTTCTCTACTCTCAAAAAACCGTAAAAATATTCGAGAATTCTGATATTGCCCGGAAAAATTCAAAATTGTGCTTTTCACTGAATCCGGGCTTCCATACAACCGGATTGTCCGGAACGGAATGATCGTAACTGGTAGAATGCTACCCAGATAACATGCTCTCACGAAGCAACGCACATGGATAAATATTTGCGCGCAATATGCTTGTACGCTCACGAAGCGACGCACATGGATAAGCTATCCCTGGCGAAAAAACGGCGTGCACATAAAGTTCAAACAGCGTACCAATAACGTGATTCTGGCCAATATACGTTCAATGCACGCTTACTTCAATATAAGTGTGAGTACAGCGTGCATGAACGCTTTTCTTCACGCTCGATCCACGCTCAACTGCGCCAATTGACTCTTAATACACTCTCATGTGACGGTAATAACACTCCTATGCGACGCTCCAAATGCACGCTTTATTTTCACCAGGGATTGCACGAAAATTGCACGCAAACCTAGGGGGGAGCTTCAAAATGTTATCTGGGTAGTCTCATTTGAATATAACTACCCAAGCAGCAACAGAAGTTCAAAGTATATACGAAATAGGAGATATGAAGAACATATAAAAAACCTTCATAGAATATTCGAATGAGACTTTTTAATACACTTAGAACGTACCCCACATAGCATGAAAGTTTTGAGAACATTCTGAGAACGTTTCTAAAACGTTTAAAATTCTCTCAAGGTTCTGACAACGTTCAGAGAACTTTCAGTGCTATGTGGGACATAGTACATTCGAAATGGACGATATTCGTTCAATTTACATTCGTTTGACGTACCATCGTACGTTCGATTACACCCCAGTGAACACTGAGAGGAAGAGCTCTTTAAGGGGTAATATCACCTGGTAACTTTTTTTTTCATTTTTTTTTTATTGGCTTAAACACTTCCCAAACTATTCAAGAATGATGGGAAATGTCGATTAGGAAGGGGGAAATATTTTAAGTTTATCAAAATAGCGATTTTTTGCGCGTAGTCGGAGAGCGAAATAAACGATATTCAGAGATTTTTTAGATGGGGCCTCGAAATTCATTTGTATGAAATTTACCGATAGTTTTTACTTTCAAACCTTTAATTGTGATTAATAGATGTCTGTACTGATCGTATGAAAAGAAGAGTGCATAGATCACACTCAAAAAAGAATGGGTACACGTTTGAGAAATTTGGTGAAAAAAACTAAAGGTCTAAACGGTCGAGGAAAACTAACTGGTAAATTGATTGACAAAGTATCAATATACTACGGTCTCGCAATCGGACGTCACTGTAATCCTATTCAGAGTGTGAAGGAAGCTTTCTCTCAAATTTCAACTGATGAGAAGTCCCTGGAGGTGAGAAGTCATGGTGCTCTTGGCACTCAACGAAGGCGATTTCGGAAGATGCACAAAATTATAAACATCAAACGCCTATGCCAATGGAAGTATTTGAAGCTGTGAAGCCAATTTACGAAGAATTGAGTAGAGATCTTATGTAAATATATTTTTTCATGAGATTATTAAAAAACACTTCCACTGAAAAGATTGCGAAATTACAAAAGTATCCCCGAGCTGTCTATTCCAGGTCATTGTCAGACTCAATTTTATAATTGATTATTTATTCCACTCATTATTCGACATTTTAAAATTATTCTAGATCAACAGCATCCGTGAAAAAATCTTGAAACTTGGGACTTGAACATTTTCTTTTTGACAATTATACTTGTAACTAATGTTTACGGCACAGGAATTAAAAGGTGTGTTGAAAAGTTTCATCATTCAGTCTAAAAAATTTATGTATAATAATGTTTTTTTAACTTCACTGAATTGGAGGATGATTTCTCGCAATATAATTCCTAGAGTGTTGAGGATCTTTTTTCCGTGCATTTCCAAAAGATCTTCGATATTCACTTTTTAAACATCATTCCATGGTCGGGAATTCCAGAGGAATATCCGGGAAAAATCGGGAATTAGGCGGGAATTTTGGAATTGAATTTTGGTAGACACCCTGGTATGGTTGTAAAAAATGTATCAATCGTCAATAATTCTCTTTATTTATATGCTCGACAATCGAACATAAATTTCATTCGTTATAAACAGCTTTTTTCTAAATTTAGCATTATAATCACATATATAAAATTTAACATGACAAATATCAACGCAAAACTATATAAAAAAAAGGAACGTCAATTAATGATAACAAGTTACGCATATATATATTGTTAGAATATGTTTATGCAAGTGATAATATATGCAAAATGTGACTAGCGAGAAGAACATAATCGCAGATTAAGATAGGTATAGTAGTTCTTGAAGAGACATTCTAGATGGGAGATCGTGATATTGTTTGATCGTTATTCGATTCATGTAACATGTCAATTCGATTTTTCAATCATACGTCATAATTTTATAACATATGCAATGGTAGATTCGTCATTTTTATTGTACAAATAAACAATGGAAAGGTCGAAGAATCGATTACATTATTTTTTCGAATTTTTTCTTATTTGTCCATCCTAGGATGAAGAAGAATAATTTCATTTCCACGTGTGAAAAACGAATATCAAAAGGAATACCAGTTCTATAAAAATCTATTTTATCATCGGAAGAGGTCTAAATTTAAGACTTTACAAATTTTATCAATCTTCATTGTGGTATGATATTAAAAAAACTCCCATTTATCGTTCTATTTTTACGTATCAGTATGTATTTTTCTGACAATGATTTCTATGAACATCAATGAAGATTGATTATTTACATAAAAGCACTCGAGTATGCGCTTGTATGAATTTAGTTGAATTCAGGTTGAGTGCTAAATAAACTGTGTTGAGTGTGACTTTTCAAATCAGGGTCATTTTGATTGCAAACGGTACAAGAAAATTGGAACGTTTCTATAAATTCTCTGTAATTTTATAGAATGTCTCGAAAAAGATGTGAGATATGAACTTATTCAAACTTCCTACCAAGGTGGTTGCAAGTTTAAGTCGACGACATCAGTAAAAAGTTTATAACAAACTGACATATTATCTAGGAGAATGTGAATATAATATTATGCAACGGGATGTCCTTCTTTCCCAAAGACATTGCATAGGAAAAGTCTGGTTCAATCCAAGGGAAAGATTTATGTGATTCTGTTGTTATTTTTGGAATTCATACTTAATAAATTGAACTTCTTAACGATAGTTATAGGGCCATCCTGAATTAGTCTGTAGGATTTTTATTATAATTTTATCGTACATAAAATAATATTCATCATTGTGATTGTTTTTGGTATTTCGCAGCTTCCAATTTATCTCGCTCTTCACTATACTTCTACATTTTACTCATCGTTAGCACCACATCGATTTTTCAACAGGAATGGGAATATTATTCGATTCTTCCCATTAGTTCCCATTCTACGAATAAAGCACACAGAATATAGACTTTAAACCATATGTTAAATTCATCTTTTTTCTACACATCATTCGCCAGTTCATGCAGAAAGATACACAGAGTTGGAAATTTTGTGTTAAATTCAACACATATTCCACATGTCCCAAACGGTCCACACAAGTTTTGGTGTCAATTCAACATAATGTGTTTGTGTTAGCTAGTAACTCAAGCTTGATGTGAATAATATGACACAAGAGGACACTGATTTTGAAGTTTTGATTGGAATTTCCGATCGTGTAAATTCAACACATAAGTGCTGTCAAATAAATTTGAAAATAAGCACTGAATTAACAGTCAATGAATGTAATTTATGGATTTTTTCAACGTAAATTAAATGTGAAAATCGCACTTTTTTCTGTTGAAACAATGCATAAGAATAAATTGAAAAGAATAGTTTTCAATTAGAATTGAACACGAATCGTCGAGACTCACCGCCAGTTACTTAGATAGGTGTATTTTCTTTGCACGTATCAACTCGCACTCGATCTTTAACTTTGCATATCTAGAAAACCAAGCCCCATTAGAATGAAAGCCAAAACCAAAATGAATGAATGGTACCAGAGTTACACGTACATGGAACTTTAATCGAAAAGTACCTTCCAACACTGACGACCTCCCCTTGGTACTTGGGAATAACACAATTTTTATGTTGAATCTTCAGTTTCATAAAATTTATGTCATTTCGACGCTTATCTCCACTTGTTTGAATGATCTCACATTATAAATCAGTTGAGATCCGATGACACAAGGAGCGTTTGTAGAAGTTACACATGTCTGTGTTGAACATTTAACAGAAAATTCATGGCACACGTATTTTCTGATAGATTTACACAAAATTTCCAACTGTGCACCTAAACAGAATATTCATTTCCTTCCACACTATATCAAAACACAAAATTTCAAACAATAATATAATCCTTATTACTAATTCACTTGAAAAATGTCATATTGATTTACACGTGATTTATTTATTATTATTTCCTTTTTAATCTGAATTAGGCCTTGTATATCTCTTCTGTAGTTTTGAATTTTCATTTGATAACTCAGTTCTAGATTTCCTTTCCAGAAATTGATAAAATTTGATGACTGATACAGAATTTCTTAAATCATGAAGAATAGAATCGAAAACACCATCCTTATAACAACTCTCACATCTTATAAATTCACATACATTTTATTTTTTTGTTTGTTTTTCTTTTTTATAAAAATAATTCAATAATCACATATTTAAAAACGAAAAAGAAAACACATTCTCACATCGTTTAGATCCATTTCTTATAATCATAACACATAATGAATATCTATACATGAACACAGTAAAAACGATTCATAAACGTTCAATAATAGCAAAAAAAAAAAAGTAATAATAGTAATTGATGTCTCGGAAATAAATTCTCCATACAGTCTGTTAATTGTCAAATATCAAGTGACATATTAAAAATCATGCATTGTAAATTTCTCTCAAGTCAAAAGACGTGATAAATTATTGAAACAATAATTGATGATGATAAAAAACAAAAAAATATAGGTCAAAAATTGATGTGATGATAACATTTTTATAATCTTGATTGCGTATATGGAATACATAGACTTGATTCAAATATTAAAAGGCATAAAATTCACCATACATAATTTTTAATGTACTTTAACAGTCTCGAATCGTGTTATAACACATACAAATCGGCATAATAGAAAATTATATTATGCAGCGGTTCAGGAATGTCAAAAGAAATGGACGAAATTTTGCTATGTAGTTTTTTGAACAACTCAGTGATGATTGAGAATCTTCAATATAAGGCAACAAAATATACCGCTAGGGTTACTCTTCAAATATTCATTCAATGCAAAATCCAGTGAACATTCTGAGCCTCACGATATTTTCAGACAGTTTTTGGATGAGATCTAAAAGATGACATGTCAAAGATATCTGTTAGATGAGCTTTATAGTGTTTTAAAAACTTATCCCAAAATGTTTATTAGAATTCTACCAGAGCAGTACACTCCAACGGAAGTATCATTGTCCCCAACAGGAACCTCACATGTTAGACATGGCAATCAGATATAACAATCATGTCTTTTCTTCCACATGATTTCATCATATTTACATCATTGTTACCTCAAATTACCATGTTGAATGTATATGTAAGGCCCTGTTGGGAACATTTTAATGTACAAGAAATTCAATCCAGCTAACCTTTGAATATCTTAAAGATGTCTTGACGAGGAGTCCTAAAAATGTTTTATAGAATCAAAAAAAATTTGTTGTGAAATACGATAGGACACCTTCTAGAATTCTATAAGAATTCTTCCGGATACCTCATCGAGATGTTTTTAAGGTATCAGGAGAAGCAGGTAAATTTTGTGCCAACTTGTTGCATAAATCACTCAATTAATTTAGATTTTAAATCGACAATAATTCATTAGATACCTTAGACTGAATTCTAAATACGAATTTGGGTTTCTCCATGGTTGGCAGATATTGGGAAATGAAATTACAAAAAGATTTTTGACAATTGAAGGTTATTGATTTTAGAAATCTTCTTATGTTCATCAGAAAGTCAGTGAAAGACTGAAACTTATATTGCGAGTCTAATCCCAGTCGTGAAGTTTATGATTATTCACTAAAAATTTCGGTTGAACGCATAATTTATGCAAAAAGTTGGCGCAAAGTTTAATGCACTTCTTTTGGTGCTTGAGGGCCCTTAAACGATACCTAATCAACCAAGTGTTGCTTGGATAAATACATGCGAAAACAGGTTATAAAAATTATTGATATATTTCTGAGTTGTTATGTCTGTAATTGTTGGATTAATTTGCAGTTTCAATTTGATACTCAGTATCCAATCTTAGCAACGTACTTTATCACCGCACTGGGGATTTTTACGTTGGTTCTGCATCAAACCACCACCGTCTTTCCACCGATTTACGCCCATCACGGATTTTCCTCCTAAATTCTACGTGGTAGCGGTGTTGTACGAGATATAAATTTTGAGCTTCGCAGTACTGCAGCTGGCTTCTCCAAGGCGATATTAGCCTGTGTTCCATTCCAAAATTCGGAATGGAACGCAGGCTTATACCGCGCTGAAGAAACCAACCAACCGACACAAGACGCGGCTCGACTCCGGAAGCTCAAAATTTATTCAATTTTGCAAGCCGCGAAAGACCGCACAGCGAATCTTTGCTGAAACAACTAAATTTGTACGAGATATGTTCATTAGTTAGTTATTCAAAAATTACATGACAAAGTTTCGTCCGTTTCTTTTGGGATTCAACGACCCTTAAGGAGTTTTAAATATTTTTAAAACCCCACAAACAGTTCTCATAATAGATATCATCATGAAAAAAGCAGTGTTGTAATCATTATTTTCTGCATATAAAATTCTTTGGATTGCATATTAAATTCCCAAGTAACACTAGAATTTCTCCTATTGCTATGAGCCAAATCGTTCATTCCAAAGTATTCGAAAATCCTTTGATGAAATTAAAACAGCAATTCTGCATACATCAAAGAATCCATGATTTAATTCAAGTACTTTTGAACAATTTGAAATACATGTTTTCGTTACTGCCACGCTGTATTCTCTTAAGATATTTTATGAGAGTACATAGCATATCATTATTTGAAGCAGTTTCTCATTTGGAGGCTCAACATTTTCAACCTCATGTAGTGTTGCTTGGGTTGACAAATTTTGAAATTTATTTCAGCGAATCGTTTCCAATTCATACAATAAAATACCAGAATTCGCATATAAAATTTCATTGTGACATAAAAAGGAACATTATTCCACCATTCGAAGAAATCAAATCATCTCGAAGAATCTTTCAGTTTTTGAATCCTCTTAAAAAGTATGAGAAAGAACAACATCTCTCATTTCCATGAGAGTTTTTTTCCGATTGATTAAACACAACGAATTTGCCGGTTCTGTTTATAATCCTGCACAACACTCAATATTTCATACAAAGCCATACAAAGCTGTGAAGGATCATTTTCATCCTATGACAAGTCTATTTTTGAATCAATTGAAAAATAAAATATCCGATTAAAATGGCATAGAAAATTCTCTAAAGGGACAACATTAAAAATTCAAGTTTTTATATAAAACTAAAATACTCTAGTTCGATAATGATTAAAATATATCCTCTTGAATTTTCTTTTCAAACAACAAATCGCGTCAGAAATCTCTTCCAATACTGTTAAAATTAACAATTCGTTCAAAAAAGGTCGGATCGTTAAAAAGATAATCTTTGGTGGGAGATTCTTAAACTTACATAACGGATATATAATATATATCTCAATCTGTTTTCTCTCTCTCTCTCTCTCTTTTTTCCGTGTTCTTTGTTTCCCGTTGTTTTCACCTTTCAATCAAATACGCAAGCCAATACCCGAATGATACAATTACCGAATCTAACGCAAATCTTTTGACCGTGATTAACGCATTCTTTTCTTCTGTTTTTCCTGTTGTCCTGTTCCGCTTTAGTTAGATTTTGTGTAGGATCGTTGATCTTCATACCAATTCTCGGCGTGTCAGATAGTCTGCATAAAAATTCGTTGAACTGAAAACAAGCAACATAATACATAGAATTATACAGGATTACTTTTTCGTTGAATTCGAGAGGATACCAGCGTTTGCTTTGGACCTCTCTTTCGATCGGATAGGTCTTTTTTTAACCGACGTGCTTGGATGGTAAACGCTGGTATCCTGTTAAGATGATCGGTGGTAACGCTGTGTATAGGATCATGCTAGAAAATGGAGCAAGAAAAAATATTTATTTTGCAGACCCAACAAAAATTCGTCTTCCTTAACGGCCATGGAGAACTAAACAAATGGGGAAACTTTGCTACATACTTTTCCAAATACTTTTCCAAGAACTAAGCGATGGATAACATTTTTTAATGTGCAATGATGGAGCATGTTACCAAGGTTTGACTTTGAATATAAATTAAAACTCCAAAGTAATATCTAAAAATGAGGGAAAATAATTTGTGGAAATTATTGACATTTGTAGGCTATTATGTTTATAATTCTTTGCATAATTTTCAGGAATCTTTTCCAGATTCAACAAAATATTAAAAGTCTGATCTTGGGAATGTGTTTCATCACAGCATATTAAAAATCCCTATTTGATGCTTAGTTGTTGGAAAAGTACGTAGCAAAATTTCGCTCATTTCTCTGGAGCTCCATGAGCCTTGAGGTGAGCAAAAACTAATTTTTTCTCTTGAAGTCGATGCAAGTTTGTGAATAACGCATATATTTCAAAATGGCTACATATTTTACTAACTTTTTGTCTGCAAAAACTAATTATTTATGTTTCATTGTTGTAGTTAAATTCTGTACTGAGCTATCGCTTTCCCCTCACGCTCGTGAACTTCTGTAAAGCTGCCATTTCTGCGAAGAAAAATTGGACGAAAAATCACTTTCTCCTTCAGTAGTAATATAACATCTTACTGCACCTCAATCTGGATGAAAATTTTTTGAATAATTTTTGGGGAATTCAAAGTGCTGTTACCCCCTGAAAAATATTTATTCCTAGTATTCGCATCCCATGTCAACCCAAAACTAAAATACACCATCAAGATTTCCATCAAGTTTTCATCAATTTCATTCGTAATGTTTTCAATTGAATTCGAAATTTGAACAATAACTGTTCAAGTTGTTGACTCCAAGAATGTTCCAATAATGATCTATGCAGGATATTTTTCTTGCAAATTTTTGATAACAATTCTTCAGATTGTACAAAGCAACGCACTCTGATGTCAATCGCGGACACAAATAAATTTTGTGAATCTTATTGATTCACCCATACAATACAAATATTTGATTACCTCAAAGATCTCCACTGGATGTCTTAAAGATGTCTTATGTCACCATTTTCACTGTCTTTAAGATATCTTCGGTTCAGAAACCCAAAAGATGTCCTCAGATTTCTTCTACACGTCTTTTGCATTACTTACTGAAGATATCTTGAAGACAGTGAAGACTGTTGCATAAGATATCTTGAAGATATCCAGTGGAAATCTCTAAGACAATGACAAATTTTGGCTGGTCTGGAAAGTAACTTTCCAGTTGTCAAGAGGCGCAGTACTGGCAAGGTTGTATCCGCCGGAGTTCGGCAAAAACAACGATTTCTATTCAGGGTCAGCACTGTTTCCCAACTATAGCACCGATGGTTGGACAAATTTTAAATAGTATCGGTTCCCATGGACAGACAGTTCTGCGCCAGTACTCAATCTTTACCGTTGAGCAGAGACCCAAGTTTTAGGGAAACGGAACTGTGCCAGTATCGAACCAGAGTTGGTAACATTGTATGGCAGGATAAAAATACAACAATGAGCCAGTATTCATATAACATTGTCTCACTACGAAATCGGTCGTGGATCGGAATTCAAATCAACTTCATTGTAACACCTTCACCTCACTAAACCCAGACTATGTCAGTACTGAACCAGAGCTACACTGTAAAATATATCTGTGGGAAACTTCACATAAATGTTCGGAAGTAATCAATACATACATGCGTTAGAAATTCACTGGAAAATGATAGTAAAAATCCCATCCAGTTTGAAATTTTTGTTCAAATCCATGGGAAATTTATGGGAATTCCTATCCCGCGATCGAAATTGTCCGGTTCCTGCGTATAGGAAAATTCCAATTATTTTTCACAGTGTAATTAGACATTATACACAGAGTGGGTAGGGGATCAGAATTCAAATTCACTCGAATAGTAAGACGAGACTGGGCCAGCAGTGAATCAGAACTGATAACATTGCGGATGTACGAAAAGACAACATTCTATCAGTACCGATACAACGTTGTCTCACCACAGAACCAGTGGTAAATTGGAGTTAAAATCAAGTTCGTAGCGATACATTTCTTTTGGTGAAACAAAACAGTGCCAATACCAGAGTTGATTACAGTGTAGATCACTCAGCAGATACGAGACTGTACCAGTATTGGTACAACTTTGTTTCACGACGGAATCGATGGAGAAGCGAATTTCCGATCAATGGTCTAGGAATACAACTGTTCTGATGAGACAGGGATGTGCCAGCACCAAACCAAACTTCATAACAACATGCAATAGAAAAACGACACTGTGCCAGTATTGATACAACATTTTCTCATTACGGACTCGATAGGGAAGTGAAGTTCCAATCAACGGTTTAGGAATACGGCTGTTTTAGTAAAACACACTGAGAAAACAGATATCTTGAAAAATACCATAATTTATGGATTTTTGGCGTTAGTCTGACCCGAGTCAAAATATTTACGGGAACGAATCTCTAAAAGTCCCATAAATTCTTGGACTTTTATAAAGAAGTATGGTACCTTCCTCATAAAATTCCCAGCCATTACGGTACTTTTAGAGGTATCTTCAAGTAAATATTTTGACTCGGGTTAGACCAACGCCAAAACTCCATAAATTATGGTATTTTTCAAGATACCTTTTTCTCCGTGCAGAGATGTACCATTATACTCAGCCAGACTCCATAACAATGTAGAATATTGATAGAACTTTGTTTCACTACGGCATTTATGATGAATCGTGGGATTTCAACGGAATTATTACAATAAATGGCAATTTGAGTGATCCATCGTCAGCTCAGAACTCGGTTTTAATCCTCACTCGGTGAATTTTCAAGAAATTACTTCCAAAGTGACTTTCTTCGTTAACGATGATACACGGAGAAAATAATTTAGCTGCAGCAGCTAAATGGCTAGCACAGACACGGACAGCCATTGAATTAGCTCCCGCAGCTGAATTTTAGCTACCACCGCAAATAAATTAGTTGCAAATGCAAATTTTTTTTCTATAACAGCTAAAATTTAGCTACAGGAGCTAATTTAATGGCTGTCCATGTCCATGCTAGCCACTTAGGTGCTGCAGCTAAATTATCCTTTCCGTGTAGGGAAAATGTAGTTGTAAGAATTTTTAGATTTAAATTTCATGTATTTTTTTTTTATTATTTGAAATATGATAACACGGATAACTTTGCTTATCGGTACCGGTGCCAGTATTGGCTCAGGTTTGAATTTCCACATAGGGTGTTATTAATTTGATTGATCTCTCGATTAGCTCTGGCAAAACAATTATAAGTAGAGACCGGATTATATCCAAACGCATATTTGCATATGCAAATTGCATCCCCAATAACAATATTTCTCTTCAAAATTCTTCAAAACTCTTCAGATTTTTCTACATAACTGTCAGATTTCGGACGCTTTGAGGAATTTGCAGAATTTTTAACCATAAATATTACTCTACAAATTTCTGCATTACTCTGCAAAATTGTACATAATTCTTCCAATCTTCGTAATATTTTATGAATTTCTCCACAAAATTCGTACAAAACTCGCCAAATCTCCATATTACATTAAATACTCCTCTGCATATTCCTGCATTACTCTACAAATCTCTGTTTTATCTATTCACTTTTGCTTGAGAAAAAAAATGTTTGTTCAGAGTTCATCTCTACGAATCTTCTTCCCGTTCGACTTGAATGACATTACGGAAGAGAGACCACATTGAAATGTCCATTTTTAGGAACTTTCCTCAGTGAGGATTGAACCCGGGGTCCTGCGAGTGAGAAGCAAAGCCTCTACCACATCAGCGGATCTCCGAGATGACTACAGTAATCTCAAAGTACCACTTATGGAAATCATCGCAATGGAAAATGTTGAAAAATTCGTTTTCGTGAGGTATACACCAATCAATTCAGAATCTTCTGAAACGAAAAATGAATAGGTCGTGGGAGAGGGGATTTTTTTGACCTCAACTTGTAAATTTTCCCAAGTGCTGGGTCAAATCGATAGGAAAATTTTGAAAAATTCGTTCCCGTCAGATATAGACTAATCGATTCAGAATCCTCCGAAAGGAAAAATGAGTGGGTCGTGGGAGAGAGATTTTTTCGAGGCCTACTAGTGAATTTTACTCAAGTTGTTTTGAGTCGATTGAAAAATTTGAAATAATTCACTTCATCTCCGCAAATGCGATTTGAGAAAAGTGTATGAATTTGTATAGAAAACTCAACTCTCCGCCACAAGCCGTAATATTCTTGGAATAGACAAATAAAGAGAAAATTCAAATTTTTTTCTGCAAATGTAGTTTGCAGAGACATGTATGAATTCGTGGAGAAAATTCCTTTCCTCATCAAATGTTTCCACCATTTATCAAGTAGAAAAATGTTGAGAAAATTCAACATTTCTCAACAAAACAACTTTGACCAATAAGTTGGAAATGTACAGAGAAACCTTTACTGGCAATAGAAATTTTCAGAAATATGCAGAATTTCACAGAGTTTTGGAAGATGAATCTGTTGAAGGAATTCTTTCTTGCTCTAAGAATTGCGATAATGAAGTTTTGCAGAGAAATTGTTAAAGTTTTGAGGAGAAATATTTTTATTGAGGATATTTTGCCCATATTCAAACTTTTGCATATTTCGCTTATTATTTGTTATACAATGCATATTTCTCACAAATGTTCTAGGAAAAAATCATATTTTAAACAAGAAATGTTCTTGATCATAGAAAAATGATTTGTTATCAGTTAATATTCCATTGGATATAGTAAAATGAATACTTATTCCACACAATTACAATTAAACCGATAATAACTCGCTGAGGAACATGGATAGAAACAGCGTTGTTCTATAGTCAACATTTCGAGGCTGTTAATAATGTTGTAAATGAATTCGACAGTTCAAATGCTATGTCCATTATTCAGAATAAGGGAGCGTGTAATGATCATTCGATCCGAAAAAATCTCGCTGTAATTAATACGCACTTCTCACATATACCTAAGCTGATCAAACAGTTGGAAACTCAAAGATTATTGCACTTTCAGCTGCCAAACAACTTTTGTGAAAATCTTCGCGAAAAACTTGACAAAGCTTTAAAAAATAATCCAGGGTATGAATCATTGCAATAGATCAACAGTTTTATTAACGGTATAGATGAAGTATTACCTGAAACAGTACCATATCTCCTGAAAGAGCACCAAAATTTAAATACTGTCCAGTGACTTCAGTGGATGTGGAACGTTCGTTTTCTGCATTCAAACGCGTTGTGAATGATAGATGGCATAATTTCACTATGGAAAGCTTGGAGCAGTATATCGTAGTATACTTTTATCAAAATAATCATGAAAATGAGTAAATTCATCATTCTGTTCCATTTCTGATTTTTTGATGAATAAAAACTCGTTACATTTTTTGTATATTTTGGACGTTCTACTGCATATTTTGAGATTTTTTCATGCATATTTTCATGCATATTTCGCACTTTTTTTGTTGCATATAATCCGGTCTCTAATTATTCTAATTATAAGCCTTTTGAAACGCCAGAGATCTCCCATGACAGGCCCTCATGAACACCAGTACCGACACATTGATGTATTATACTGCCCAGATAGCAATTTAACCTTGCTGCAATGTTGTCAGGCAAGCTTGTGACAAGGTTGATATAAGCCTCCTAGTTGACACACGACAAGGGTACAAGCTTACAAAACCCTTGCAGCAGGGCTGTAGCAACCTTACACTGACAAGGTTGTCAATAACAAAAAAAAAAAATCATGATGACAAGTGTGTGGTTGGGTTAAAGATGTTATCTGGGTGGCCTTTACGTTAAATCTAATGATGTTATCATTTCGACTCCGAGCCAGTACCGTCAATTCAATTGGCTCTGTAATGGTAAGCGTGTATTTGCCAGTACTAGCAACTCTGGCAACAGTACTCAACCAGTATCGGCCCGTGTTTCCATTTCCCACATGAGTTATTTTATTGAATTCTCAAACACAGTCGAGTCAGACTACTTTCTTTCCTTTGTACAAACATTGCTTTCATTTACGAGTTGCATTCAACATTTGATATTTTATATCGGTGTTATCGTAATGAACCTTATTTGCCAAGGTAAATTCATAAACAAATGTGCTTGTGTGGGTGTGTGTGTTTAAATGTATGTACTTGACCCGTAACTATCTTCTTCGAGGGACCTCCAAAACAGATAAAAAAAATGCCAATGCCTGATAGCCGATCTTGTTATCTAACGTAGAATTACTCGACTTGTTACCCATTATGTTTAGATACAACAAAAAGTTGGATATTGAGTTAGGGAAACAGTAATTCCAGTTTCTCCCAATAGATGGCTTCAAAGTAGCATATCTTCAGAAATACTCAGTCAATGGACCCATACCATAGCCCGTTTGAAAGATAACAGTCTATTTGTTGACTCAGTCTAAAGTTATTACGTTTTGACAATGGAAATTCCAGGACGTCATTTTCGAAAAGGGAAAAATGCAACAACAGCTTATTGTTGAAATCTCGATATTGAAGATGAACCTCGCTTTGATCGGCTAATCGTTGAAAAAGTCAATGAAATTTTCAAAATAATCATCGAAGTAGACCGACACATTTGATCTCACGACATCGCTACGGAACTGAACACCGACCAGGGAACAGTTATGAATCATTTACATAAGATTGGATATCAAAAGGAGCTCGATACTCAGGTTCCACATGAATAAATAATGGAGAATTTAATCAACCGAATTTCCATTTGCGGTGAATCGCTGTTGAAACAAAACGAAATCGAGTCATTTTTGAAACGAATCCTAGATAGAAAAATGTCTCAATAATGCCTTCATAATGGTGACATGTACACCAAGAAATGGTCGCATCACGGTACCAAGGTGTTTCCGTATAAATCATTGTTATTGGTAGCAAAACGAGGTGATGGTACCATAATGAAAACAATGTTCACATTTTATGCATCATTGAAGTTTACGAGAGTATATTTACGGCACATTCTGCTACGAAATATTCAGAGCTAGAGCATGTCTTTCTATTTGGGAATGATGAAGAGTGGAACTGTACGACAATAATGAGCGAAAAACTATTTTTTGCCCTTTAGAAATCATTTTTGGAAATTCAAAGTTTGCGGCAATGCCCAAACCTAAGTATGTAATTTATTGTCATCTACTTGAGATTTGTATTAATTACGTATCTTCTGAAAGAACTTCGATAATCTTGAAGTTGGAATTGTTTATAGAAACGAAACAAAAATTCAAACGCGCAAAATCTAATAAATTATCGTGATGTTTCTCCCTGAATGGATTATTTGTAATTTTTAACAACTGAAAATATCGCTGAAAGAATGTACCTCAAGATTTTGAGTCTTCACCAGCTGAATATTCCGTTATTTGATTACCAATTCGTTTCAATGAACTTCGACAACCCCTGGCGATTCCAAAGTGACCAATTTTTATGGTTTACTTTCGGTTATTGTTTTGTTTGGTAAAAATTTGGTCAAACAATGGTTACCCAGATGGTTTTTACTATGTAATAACCTATGTGTAACCGAAAACTAATGGTTGCGTAGAATAAATCTGCCACCAAAAGGTAACAAAGAAATGTGGTTCGTTTTTGGTATTTTTGAGGTGAAAACCCAGAAAATTACCATGAAATCGATTTTTGGTTGGATTTTGGTCAATCTTTGTTGAAAAAAATGTCCCAAACGACCAACAAGTGACCAAAACCAAGATTTTCCCCCAAAATATGTAACAAAAATTTTTGGTCACTTGTCGGTTCACCCAGATCAGCTGGGGACATGCTCTCTAAATTTCTTGGAGTGAAAATCCACTCCCAAAGAGTGAAAATACTGCACGTCCAACAAGAGTGAGATTCCACTCCTATAGAGTGAATTTTCACTCTCTTGGAGTGAGGATTTCACTCTTATAAAAAGGGGAAATTTCACTCTTCAAACCGAGTTGAACCTTCACTCTGTTGGAGTAAGAATTCACTTTTATAAAGTGAAAAGCCACTTTTTAGACTTGCAGTATTTTCACTCTTCAAGAGTGGATTTTCCACTCCAAGGAATGTAGAGAGTGAAGTTCGCGCGAAATTTGACTTTTGCTCTCCCCCACCTCTTCATGTTCGAATCCCTTCAAGATCAGCGGTCACAATCCGGTGATAGAATTTCATTGCATCACAATTTTGTCGTGCTATAATGTTCTTTGGTATATATATTTTTTTTTCAATTTCGTACGATGATTTCACATCCAACAACTTGATTCACATACACATTCGTCATATAGTTTATCACGATTGCGGAGATCTGAAATCTTATCAAATATCACATAGATTTTTATGACTCTGCTTACCTCACCGCTTTGGCAATTATGATGATGGCCAAGAATTCTGGAAACTATATGAGCGGATTCCTCTGTTGTTAAAATTCCACTTTTCATCGGACCATTCACGAATTGAAGATCCGTCATCAACGCATAACGCACGCTACACCAAACGTCGTCCGATAAAACTGTACGTCTGTTCGTCGGTGATGGGTCAAGACCTCTTCTCCGGCATTCGGACGTTGCCCACCTGTCCAAAGCACAGAACAAAACGTTCTCGTTTCCTAATCTAAGAGTATCACGACAAGATAATTCTGCCACCTCGGTATCACTCAATTCTTCAAAACGTTCTTGAAGGAGAATAGTCGTAGGATCTTCGTCGACCACTGAAAGACACGCTATTAGCAGCCTTGTACAATCCGCAGCTGTTCGAAAAAGAAACAAAACACATATATTTATTAATCAACATCCTAAAATTTACCTTATTGCTCTATAAGAAATCTATTTGCTAGGTTGATATTGAAATGAATTGAGTCACTTTCTTCATAATATCAAATCTTTTTCTCTTGTAGCGTGTCTATGAAATTGTTAGGGAAAATTCACGATACCATTTGAATGAGAAAATATTTCTGATTCATTTCGTACAGTAGTGCTTATCGATAGAAAGATATCAACGGTAAACTGAGTTATGTGTATAAATATCGGCAAAAATACACGATGAGTATCCGATAAGAATGTCAAGTTATTTGAAGTCGTACCGGAAGAACGATTGTAAAGATTTTTCAACCCAATATCCACGCGTAGAATATACAGTGTTTGTATTTTTATATTCCAATGCACTACTTTCTTCAAAATTCGAACAAAATTCAAACTGAATATTTTTCGTTTTCAGCATAGAAATTGAAATATTTGGATTCTCACCGATTTCACCTGCCACGTCTCCAGGCGCGGGGGGTGCCGTAGGCGTATTCGAAGTTCTATTTACACAAGAAACTAGATCATTGGCATAGAGACCTAGACCTTGATAGATTTCGAGTACTGTCGAAGAATTGAGATTTTCCTCGAGATACTGGACGGCTAATCGTGCCAAACCTGGGCAAAGATATTGATGAGCGGCGTCTAAGGTGGCTCTAGCAGTTGATACAGATTGAAATTTTATCGGCTCGTTATAAAGATACCTGTGGGAATAAATATAAAGAGTACTGATAAAATCTAAAAATAAGTACTATACACGAAGGGATTCGTACTGAGTATACATTGCATGCACATATGATGTTTATTGGGATTTAAAAACTGCTCTTCGTTGTTACAAAAATTCTCTCCTTCATGAGAAGTTATCATCGATTCTATCGCACAAAATTTTTCAATACTTTCAACCTACATGTTACTTATATACTTACCTGATCACAGATTTTTCATATTTTGAAAGTATTTTAATATTCTACCTTTTGTTATTGTTTTTCATCTAAGCCTCTGGATATCGATAGATCCTTTTTTCAGCCGTTCTAACTTTGAAAACCATGCAGCCCATAACCCATGAAACTGTTCTTTCTTGTTTCGAACTATCGTACATTATAAATTACATGATGATTGAAGGTAGCAGTTAAACAATATGAATCGATTGTCTTACCGTACTTGATTTGAAATTTCTAATCAATTATTCAACAACACCCACCCACTCATAGCAGAAAATCATTCGAAGGTGGAGCCGAAAAGTCTTTCACAAAGCGATTTCCTGAGTTTTGAGTTGCATAGAAGATAACCCTCCTTCAAAGACTATAAGAATCCAGGCAAAACCATACAAAAAAAAGTGACATGATTCTTATCGGTTCTTTGGGCAGTGTAAAAAGATTACATTAATAGTTGACAAATCTCAGTTTGAAATTCGAACTAATATAGCATGACATTAAGGTTAATCTATTTTATTCACACATAATATAATATATCAATAGTTAATTGATGATTTATTACAGATTAATATAATAGATTATGAATTATATCATATTTTTATCAATTAATCATCACATTCATGTATAATGGATCATCAATTAACTATTAATATTTCAAATTATGCATTAAGACAATAGATTATCTCCAATCTTATGCTACATTAGGTCGGATTTCAAATCGTTATATGTTAACTACAGTGGGTTGCCAAATCATTAGGCCACAGTTGAGATTTTTGAGATTACTCCAGAGTTGAATATCTCAGTGGAAAATTATCGTAAGGGAACAAATGAATACGCAATTTCAAGGGCAAAGTCTACTCTTTGAGCATCATTTGACCCCTTTGGCCTATCATGTTTGTCCAACAACCTACATCGCATTGAGTATGAGCATTTTTGCCGATATTTCCTCAGTTTTTCAAACAGGAGGAGCTCGCAGGAAGATTAAAACATGGAAACACGAAAATATACATTTTGTAGAGAATTTCCTCAGCTTCAAAACGCTTTTTTTATCTTCTTGGTAGAGTCATTTTTAGCGGAGTTATGTCATCTTTTATGACTTGTAATTTGGAGACGGTAGAGGGGGGAAAAATCTCCATGAAAGAAAAAGATTTGTTTTAAGATGTATTATACGCAGAAAATACTTTTGAAAGCAATCAAAAACCTCTCGAAGTATTTTTTTTCGTATAATACATAGCAAAACTAAACTTTTTCCTCCAAGGAAATTTTTTGTCCCCTTAACCGTCTCAAAACTACAAGTCATAAAACATGATAGAACTCCGCTGAAAATGACTCTACCAGAAAAATAAGAAAAGCGTTCTGGAGCTGAGGAAATTCTCTACAAAATGGTTATTTTCGTGTTTCCATGTTTTAATCTTCCTGCGAGCTCCTTCTGTTTGAAAAACCGAGGAAATATCGACCAGAATGCTCATACTTAATGCGATGTAGGTTGTCGGACAAACATGATAGACCAAAGAGGTCAAATGATGCTCAAAGAGTAGACTTTGCCCTTGAAATTGCGTATTCATTTGTTTCCTTACGATAATTTTTCACTGAGATATTCAACTTTGGAGTAATCTCAATAATCGCAATTGTGGCCTAATAATTTGGCAACCCACTGTATTAATTTCACTTAGTGATCGTTTTGGAGGGCCGACAAATTTTTTTCTCCAAAACGAAAATTTCTTACACCAAAATGCTTCTCAGAACTCAAGGAGCATCTTTGGTTTCGTGTCTGTCTGTACGTACGAGCGTGCGGAACTACCGTTCTATCTATTCGATCATTATGAAATTTTTGCCACAGTGACGTGCTGGCTCGGTAATAGTGTCGTATAAGTTTCAACCTGATTCTCACTCAAGAATAGGAGGGGTGAGAAAAATATTATCAAAAACCGTGATTTCGCGCCCGCGCATATCTCCGCTCTTCATCATCCGATTCCAATGGAACTTATATTGAGTATGGAAATAAGTTTCCGCCCTTTTTCAAGCAAAGTTGATTTCCATTCAAACAATGGATTATTACATAATTTTATTCAAAGTATGCACTATTGGAAGCGACCACTTTTGTCCATCTTTCAGGCAGCATACGAATCCATTCATTGAGCCATTTTTCGACACTTTTATAAGAAGTAAACCGCGCTCCAGTGAGGGCTGATTGCATAGATCGAGATAGATGATAATCCGAAGGCGCAATGGCTGGGGAATACGGTGGGTGGGGCAAGATTTCCCAATTCACTCCTTCCAAATATTTTTTCACAGGTTGAGCAACATGTGGCCTAGCATTATCATGCAGCAAGATAAGGTTATCATGTCTACCGTCCCACTCCGGTCGTTTTCCTTTTAGAGCTCGATTCAAAAGTATTAGCTGTAGTCTGTAACGATCGCCAGTGATTGTTTCCGACGGTTTAAGAAGTTCATAATAAATGAGACCTTTCTGATCCTACCAGATGCACAACATAATCTTTGAAGCGTAGATATTTGTTTTCGGTGTCGATGGACCTGGTACACCTGGCAGCCCCCAACTTTTTCGACGCTTAGGATTATCGTAATAGATCCATTTTTCATCGCCAGTGACAATACGATGCAGAAAACTCTTTCTTCTCTGCCGTTCAAGAAGCATCCCGCACTTCACCAAACGTCTCTCGATATCTCTCTCCTCTAGTCGATGCGGCGCCAAATTACCTGCTTTCTGGACCATTCCCATCTTGTGCAAGCGTTTACCGACGGTCGACCTGTCAACACCCAACTCTTCAGACAACTCATCTAGGTCTCGACATGCATCTTCATTCAATAATTGTTCCAGTTCTACATCTTCGAATTTTTTCGGTGCCCCTCCGCGTTCTTTATCACTCACGTCAAAATCGCCACTTTAGAATCGTCGAAACCACTTTTTATAAGTTGTATTAGACGGAACGTGATCACCGTAAATATTGCACAGTACACGATACGTTTCAGCGGCACTTATTTTCTTCGAAATCAAATAATGAAGCATAACTTCCCGCAAATGCTGTTTTGTCGGGACAAACTTTGTCATTTTTGACACCAGATAAAAAATGATGTTGACGCTTGTAACAAATGTCAACTACCGCAATCGACACCTTACATATACACTTCCAAATCACAAATATAGCACTTGAGTGAACTCAAAAATAGTATCAGCAGCAACACTTTTTCCAAGAGGGCGGAAACTTATTCCCTTACCCAATATCAGGCTCTAGTTATGATCCGATAGTCATCCCAAATAAATTTCATCCCAATCAGTTGGAAACTTTAGAAATTTTTTGTTTGTGATCTGCATTTTTGGACAATATTTTGAAACCATGCCCTCCCTTTCTTCCCATCATCCGAATGCCATCAAACTCTGAGAATATTCAGTTCACGAGGTGTTAGTTGTATGATCTCAATTTCAAGCGAATCGAAAGTGAAACGAAATTTAAAAATTTTGTAAATATTGTTATCATGCGAATATTTCTGTTCCTATCATCCGATCGACAGGGGCGTCTTCCATTGCTTCAAGGCCCTGGGCCGACTTAGAGTGGAGGCCCATGTAAGGAGACGTGAAATCTTGAAATTTTTCAAAAACCACTCTAACGTTAATCATTATGATTTTTCTTTAAAATAAGTATTGACTGAATTTCCATTTGTTCGTATATCTAGAATTAGTTTTATTTTAAAGATAACTTGATTTCATTTTGTCCAAGTTACCTCTTTAAGAAAATATGTAAAAATCTTATCGATTCTCTACGAAGAGGCCCCCCCTTTGCAGGAGGCCCTGGTCTCGGGCCCGGTGTGCCCTGCCTTAAAGACGGCCCTGCCGATCGTCATGAAATTTCGACCACAGTTTCATACTAAGGATCCTTTAATGAGGGATCGGACAATCAACTGCTGATTACAGATTGGTCGGCCGCCATTAGTGGGATAGGTACTGATATTTATGAAAATATTCGAGATACATATTTAAAGTCAGCTTATTCATGTATAATACTTACAATTAAGTGAATCTGAAACATTCTTCGAACAAAGCATGTAAATACATTTGAGAAAAATGATTTTAATAAAATAACATACACTATGCATGCTTGACTAGACTATAGAAAAAACCGGAAGTATCCCACTAATGGCGACTGATTGTCCGATCCCTCATTAAAGGATCCCTAGTTTCATACAGTGTCGATGGTGGTTTCATGTGAGTTTCAACTAGATCCTTACAGGAGAACGGGAGGGGGAAAGGAAACGTGTTATCAAAAATTGTGATTTTGCGACCGCGCATATAACACATCATAAAACCATCATTGAAGCATGGTATGAGTTTTTGTTTTTCAACACAAACGAGCACGGAAAAAATAATTTAGCTGCAGCAGCTAAGTAGCTAGTACGGACACGGACAGCCATTAAATTTAGCCACAGGAGCTAATTTAATGGCTGTCCATGTCCGTGCTAGCTACTTAGCTGCTGCAACTAAATTATTTTTTCCGTGAGGAAGCCATGTGCCAATTGGCAGAGTTTTTACAGTGGAATTTTGTACGGGTTTTGTCTTGGAATTTGCCAGAATCTGTAATGAATTCGTCCGACTTTCAAAACGAGGAAACCAACTTTCTAGTGTAAGAAACATCAATTATCGTTCAACTGAAGCGAAATGATGTTATGAAATAATATATTCTACTCATTAAGAAAGGAGTTATCATCATGTAATTAAGTTGGAAACAAAAAATACAGAAATAAATTGTATGGATAAGAAATTATGTGTGAAATATTCTTGAGCCTTGACCCACGTAATTGAATTTCTCATCATATAATTGATTATTGTAATCTCGATATGTTTGCGAAATAGTGATATCTGTGGGTAATTAAGAGAATCTGATATCTTCGAAGTATCAAATTTCCCACGATTAGAATCGATTATCTGCAACACTGGTATCATAATGTAATAATGCAATACTTGGTAAGCTCACCTGAGGAGGTGATGGAAAGCACGTTTCTCCACGTGTTGCAGTTGAACCAAAGGGGGCGGATCGCACGGTTCAGGTGCAAATGGTCCTACTAATATAGCACGAAACCATTCAGATGTTTCAGCCAATCGTTCTCTGTCCACACAGTGCCTCCACGTGTCACCTGGCAGACCGGCCTGCGGCGGAGAAGTAAAGAACGATTATTTAAACCTTTCCTCTCCGATGTCAATAATTATACGTGCGAAAATGATTGTGTCATCTATGAAAGGTTGCGATTAAGTGCAGGATATTGTCGAAGAGTATAGAATTGAGTAGGTGATGAACGATGTATTCTTTATAATATACAAGTTTAAGGGGACATTCCAATGTGATGGGTTGGAAAATTCGAATTCTTTTTTGGAGCATTTTTCGATAGTTATCACTCATAAATCTGATATCCCACACTCGGTTGATGTGTTTTCTGTCTTATAATGCTTCAAGCAAGAGGCTCAAACAGTACACGTTCCAGTTCTGGATTAGTTTTATGGATTACCTTGCGGGGATGATTTCTCAACAACAACCAATCGTACACTGAAAACACAGTTTGTTCTAGCCAAACAAAATTTTGGTTGAAATGAACGCAAAGGAACTTTTTGGTTGGCTGGAATAAAATTTATTTGGGGTGAACAAAATTTGGTTCACAATAATTCAGGCTTTCATACAGACAAATAAATTTTATTTCAGCCAACCAAAAAGTTTCTTTGCGTTCATTTCAACCAAAATTTTGTTTCGCCGAAACAAACGTTTTCTCAGTGTAAAGACTTCAAATTTCAACACGATATTCAGTACTATCATTGCTATCGTCCGTACCCCAAACTTATTGATATTTTGACTTCAACTTACAATTCCACCTGATTCATGACGCAAGAAGGTTTTTTTTTTACAATTTTGCAAGGACCACCGCCATTTTGTTAATTTTTGGTAAAATAAAATAATTGAGGTACGGGCGATACACTGAAAAAAAATTTAATCCAGTCAAATAAATATTTATTTGTCCTGTACCAAAGAAATATTTATTAGAATTAACAGAGTATTCTTTGGAACCAAAATAATTCATTGGGATCAAATAAACGATTAAAACCATCTATTTAATTCGAATAAATTATTTTGGTTCCAAAGAATATTTCGTTAATTCTAATAAATATTTCTTTGGTACAGGACAAATAAATATTTATTTGACTGGAATAAATTTTTTTTTCAGTGTAGGGGCAAACCCCCGGTGAGAATTTCCGCTCGTGAAAAGTGAATGTTGGAGCACATGAAGCGAATGTTGGGACACATAAAACGAATGTTGGAACAAATGAAGCATAAAAACGTTTCAGTATCCGTTTTTTTCGCACTCCATATGCTGATTTTCACCAGGGACACTGTGTTGGTTTTTTTTTGTGTCAGTCGAGAGTTATAAGCAGGATCTTCCCAGTCAATTGAAGATTGCAACGGCAAGATGCTCATAAAATAAGCTAAAATACACTGAAAAAAATGTCTTCCAGCCAAATAAATATTTATTCGTCCTGTACCAAAGGAATATTTCTTTGGCTGGAAGAAATTTTGTTTCAGTGTGACCCACATTACACTTATTACCTTGAAAATATCTTAAGATAAGTTTAAGATGTCTTATGCAACACCAAAAGATATGTGAAAGGTATCTTTTAGAAGATTTCAAATTCGTCTTCCGGGGAGATATATTTTAGATGTCTTGTGAATTGTTTTAGATACTTGAAAGAGGGCTTTTGTTTTGACATAAGACATCTTGAATTCGTCTTTAGATATCTTTTCAAGGCATGGATTGTTATGTGGGAAATCTGTTGTAATTTATGATTTCACTTTCGAAAAAATTTTTTCATCGATCGAAAACTCAAACGATTTTTTATTAGTTGATAAGTTTCCCCGGGTGAGGTGACGTTGAGTCTTTTTTAAATTTTAACGCATTTTGAAATAGCAAAATTTTCCATTAGCAAAATTTTCCATAGTAGCAGAAGAGGTCAAAATCCTACGAACATGCGTAGAACCTCCAAATGAGACTGTTTCGAATAATTATGTGCTATGCACCTCCGTAGAATATCTTAACGAATTTATCCAAAATAGTCTCATTCGCACATCCCTTTCACATTCATAGAGTCACCATAGCATATTTAAGAAGTTCTTGTGCTACTTGGGTACATTCACGTTCATGGAATGTTCTGTGGACCATCAAATGTCCAAACGTTCAATCCACCTCTATCGAACATTCCTTGGACTTTTGTCTCTGGGGGATTTCACAAAATATTCTTCAAATGTTACTTTATTATGTAATAATTATAAAAATAAATGAATATATATATATATATATTAGGGTGGTTCTTATTTCACTCAAAACAGTTTGTTTTAGTTTGTTTTCATTTGCTGTGGTTAACAAAAAGTTTTTGTTGTACGGGGCACCCTCTAATTTTGTTGTACATTATGAAAAAGTCCTACAATATTTTTCACATAATTTTCAATAGAGATTCAGGGGTCGCTACCGACGTTTGAAATAGGGATCAAAAATTCCCGTGTCGTCGAGAAAAATATTTGAAAATGCATTTTTTTTTTTATATCGAAATTAAGTTGACTCCCCCCCAGAGAACAACTAACTGGAGAAAATAATTTTCTTGTTCATAATTTTGAAGAAAAATAAAAGTTGTATTATATGCATACCTCTAAAATCACCATATTCCGAGGACCCTCTTCTTCAGACTTTCCCTCTTCCTCGATGAGAGGAACTCTCGACATGTTGTTCATATGATCATTTATAGATTTTTGAGAATATAAAGGTATAATCACCGCTCTATAATATATTCGATTTCGTAGACCATCCCATATTTTTTCCTGGGATGTTCTGAAGTCGTTACAACCGGACGTCTCGTTGTTTTCTGTAACATGGAATAATATTCTTTAATGCAGAGACTAAAGAAATAATAATTATTCAAAAATCAAATACTTCCGTACGATCTTACAATTTTAATTGAAAATTCCATTTTTGTATCACTGAGAACATAAATGTCAATTCCAAAGAACAAAAATTCACCTTTACCCACGATATAAAGTGAGTTAAAGAAAAAATTATTGCATTTTTCGATTGGAAGATGCAGTGAGTGCAATCTAACGATGATTTATTTGCATACATTTGTCCACAGAAGCACATCATTATTTCCAATTACTGTGATTTACGATCGAATTCATTAAAATTCTTTCTTCGTGCACACGGAGACGGAAATATGAATGTCCTTCATCCTTTTCATCCTCTTTGTTTATCGGTGAAATAACACTTTCAGTCATAGAGATTGAAAATTCCTTTGTTCCTATGTAATGGAAAAACGTGCGTTTCCGTGGTTTTTTATTGTATTATACATACAATTTGAATCATATATTATTACTCAAACACAAGAAAAACGTGAAAATGATCACACGATTCTCACATTAATAGAATTTTTATATAAAAAGCATAGTCAGAGATAAATCACTTTTTCGTTGTACGTGATTATCATCTGATTCATAATCATGAAGAATTATTAGACCAATGCTTTTATTTTTTCCTGCAGTTTTTATCAATTTTGCGCTGTAACATTCACTGTGTAAATATACCGGAGAAAGAAACTTTAGTATCTTAATCACACATGGGTTTGGCAACGCTTATCGTGAGATAGTGCACCATACTTCGATTATTTATTGATTATTTATTTTGGTTTTGTTCTTTGCAGAATAGTTTTTTTTTTATACTATGGATTGCGCAATGTTTGGAAATGCTATTCCTCTTCAGCTGATACTCGGGAAAAATGATTAAATTCGAAGAACTGGCTAAATTTTGGCTCGTATTTGCTGAAACGCGTGTTGAAATTTGAATTAAAACATGAGAAGATATCACAAAATTTGTGTTAATTGAACAGTTAATTGCTCATCAAGATTCTCTAATGCAGATCTAACGACATCTACATAGATCTAAATCTAATCTCTGCGAAAGAATTTCCACCCTTTTATAAATGGATTTGTTTCCATCCAACTTTTTGTTTACGAACTTTCTTGGCGATGAGTGAACACAATAGCTTCTCGCATCATTCGCGTGCTTGAGCATTGAAACTCTCCGAACAATGAATCATCATGTTGTGAAGATCTAATTCATTGATAACAAAAATATTTGCGAATTTAACAATATACAAAACAAGCTCATGATTAAATACGACTTTGAATTCAGTATGTTTATGTTGATCAGACCAATTTTCTTTTTTGGAAGAGAAAATTATCAGAAAATATAGTATATTCGTTGAAGGTGGTACCAATAAAACCAATGAAAAGTCCAAAATTAAAAAAATGACAAACATGCAAATTTTTGGTAGCATTTTTTCACATTTCCTCGCTCTTTGAAGTGCTATAAAAAGAAGAAAAAAGGCAAATGTCATCTCCATTTAGGTTCATCCTCCAATAAATTCAATCAGCTTCGAAGTGAAAAAAGAAAAAGAGCAATCCGTTCAGTAGTTTTTGAGAGATCGTGGAGCCAAACTTGAAAAACATGGTTTCGAAAAAAACGCCTTTGAAGGTTCGGGATACGAATCCGTCAACTTGAGGGAATTTCTTTCATGTACTTTAAGACGCATTTAATGATTTCTAAATAACTCGAGTCCTCAATTTACTTCTTTCTTAAGAAAAAAAAATTCGAGAAAATCACCTTATTTCGGAATTCGCTTGATGAGAACCTCCCCTTGAGAGGTTAAATGATAGGGCTGTGCGGGTACCACTTTTTATCGGGTCGGGTTGGGTTTTCCGAACTCATTCAGGCTACCCGAATTCAATAAAGTGATTTGAGTTCAACATTTTCAACTATCACCCGCAGTTTTCATTACCTTTGACCTTATAAAGATATTCAAATCACATCTATAAATCCAATTTTGATTGTAATAGAATCCCAAGACAATTTTCAATTTCAAAGTTCCTAAATTCACACAAACCGTTCGCCAATCTTTCCATGCTGTTCAATACTGTATTCTGATGTGTCTCCCACTCATGATTGTCTTTGTTCACTCTGAGCATCTTTGATACTAAAATACTCTGGTGCTTATTGTTGAATAACAGAGTGAAAAAGCAGCACAAGACTTTTGAATGAACAAAATCAAAATAAAAAAGGACAAAATGAAGTGGCGATCAAACTGTTGGAACAACTAAGGACTGAGTAAGTAATGTAAGGAGGTGTCTTTAATATTAGGCCTATACGGTTAATCGATTAACCGAATAAAACGATTAATTGTTGAGGATTGATCGATTAATCGTTGGATTCCAGTTGATCGTCTTTTCAATGAATCGATTAATCGATCAATCGTTGGATTCCGGTTAATGGTTTTGACAATTTATCGTTCAATTGGTCAATTGGTGACCGATGAACGGTGAAAATGATTCCCCAGAACCCACGTATAACTCGATGCACCGATTAATTCACAGAACGATTAACCGGAATCGACCGATTAACCGAATAAACGATTAGCCATATGCATTCCACGAATGCTCCTAGAATACTCGGAACAAATATTACGGAATATTTGGTGTAATTTAAATGTTCTAAGAATCTTCTGTGAATATTTGCGAAGCTTATACGCTCTTTGTGAGTATATTCGATACATTACATTTTACGGATGTTGTGAGAATGTTCTCAGAATGTTCTGCGTTACTTGGGGAGTATTGCCCTATGTAACACAGAATCTTCTGAGAATATTCTTACAACATCCGTAAAATTTACTTGATCGAATATTCTCTCAAAGAGCGTAGGAGATTTGTAAATATTCTTAGAACATTTGAATGAGACTGTTCCGAATATTGTTGGAACATTCGTACAATATGCGTACAAAGTTTGTAGGGAGATTGATGAACAGCGCATGCGCACATATCGTGATGACATGAATCCATTAATCGCGGATAACGTTGTTGACAGTCTACAGACCCTTGGGTAATATATTATTTGAATTTGTATTTGGGGAGTAATAAATTTATGAAAGTTGCGAGTCTGAGAGTGCCATGTGTGAAAAATAATCCTCAAAAGTGTAATAAAATATTGAGAAATACCGTATATATCATGATTGCCTGTTGCGATCATAAATATCTCATCCATCTATGTGAATTCATAATATTGCTAACCATTCGTGATTACAGATGTCTAATAATCAAAAAAATTGATTGTGAAGTAGTTTTCGGTGACATGCAGAAGTTTATACTGGAGGGAATTCTTATTTTAACAGCATTTTCTTCTAATATCCCTACAATATCCGTGGCATCATATTCTGAGAATATTTGAAATAGTCCCATTCAAACATTCTGAGAATGTGCGTAGGATATATTCCCACGAAACAAGAATCTCCATAGAATATTCGAATATCCTCAACGTTTCTTCTCAGAACATTCTCAGAACGTGCGTGTGCTACCTGGGTGGTGAGTTTGCGGAATGTTTCATGTTATATTCGTCATCAAATGTTTCATTTTCACGATGTGAGAAGAATAGGTGTGTTATCTTTCGTATGTGTTGTGAGATTTTTCTGTCCTAGTTCTTGATTTTGCCACTACGAAATGCGAGTAGCTAAGGCCGAAAAAAAGCGGTCAATTCAAATTAGATATTGGAAATACTAATCCAAATTGATAAAGAAAGGAATTAAAATCATATTATAATACATAACATTTACAGAGGGGAGTTATTTTTCATTTGAACTTGATTTTATTTTAAAAAATCGAAATTTATCTGGCCTTCACGACACTTTCGCCAACTGGTGGCGAAATTGGAACTAGGACAAAGCCTGCATCAAAGAATGTTCACACCGACAGGGAAGATAACACACCTATTCTTCTTAGATCGTGTTCATTTCCATGTTCCGATGTAATAACCACAATAAAATCTCTGTAACAATATGAATTTCATATCAATATTATCCTTCTCTCATATCTCCAAATTCGAGTGGAGGGAGAATAACTCTTCCACATGTATAGACAACAATTTTGATCGATTTGTCGTAACGATATTGCGTGGAGAAGAAAAAGTTCGCTCAATGCTCACCTCAGTGGCAGGCAGAATCAAATACTATTTGAATTACCCGAATTTAATCAGGTACCCGGAAAAATCGGGTAATTGAAAAAACCCGATCCGACCCACCCCATAAAAACCCGATGAAGTCGGGTACCCCCCTGGTAAAAATCGAACGTGCTTGAAGCACCGTCAAAGCGTGCAATAAAGTAACAGAAGCGTTTGTGAAAAGTTTCGACCGCCAAACGACTCTAAGGCAAATTTGGTTGAGCGTGCTATCACATTTCATTGAACATCCAACGCACCCTTCTTACTGAACACTCTTCTCCAACTCTTCAATAACTCTTCCCTGATATTTACGATGTTTCGGTAGTGAAGGTTTTCAACACGCTTATAGGACTTCCCTTGAGTATATGTTTTGATTGATTGAGAATTATATGATTTTGAGGTTAGAATGTTTAGAGGGTATTCTTCACCTTTTATACCAGTTGTTGAGCTAAAGAATTTTATTCGTATTCAAGATACATTTACCAATATAATTACTAAACAACAATTGTTTTGAATTAACGAAGTGTAATTTGATGATGTTTGATATGTGCAAGTTAATTCAATTCTTTTGCACATTTAATGATTACACATGGGATATTGAAATTGATTTGTAAACTTTCAGGATGAAAAATCATTTTAATTAAATGAGAAAGATTGAATTTAAAGCACATTCCCTTATGACACAGTTCATCAGGGAAATAAAGTTCCAATTTCTCAATCACCGATGTTAGCCTAGCGGTAAAGGACTTTCTCCCGAGTTCAGAAAGTCTTGGTTCGATTCCCCTTTGCAAATTCGTCTTTTTTTACTTTCTTTGGGCTCACTTTCATGCACGCTTGACATCCGCCAAATGGCTCCTCCGAAACGCTTCTGATACTTTGAATTGACCCTTCGATTACTCTTATAGGACTCTGTAATAACGTCTTTGTAACTCTTCCCAGAACGCTCTATTTTCACCAGGGCCGCACACCCCTAGTAAATGATTTTAGAGGTCGGAATAAAAACAAAAATAAATGACATATCGAAATTTGGTAAAAAGCTCTTCATTATATAACGATAGAGGCATGTTTGTCAATTTTTTCAGAGCTGTGTCAACAAAATGGCGACTTTTCAGTATTTTTCCCTGGTCAATTTTTCTTTCGTGGCCAAACCTGCAAATTAATTCTGCAAATTTGAAGATATAATTATGGGTCAAGAAAATTTCGATTCAATATAGTAGTGGCTACAACAGTGCGTAGGATTTTTCCTTCAAATGCATAATTCAATTTTTGTTAACGATTTGCGAGCGATTCTGTTGAAAAACTACAACATTTGCACGAAAATCATCAATTGCTAAAAGATCCTACGTACTTTTGTAGCTAATATGATATTGAATAATTGGAAACGAAAGATGCTCGGGGGAAGATACTGAAAAATCGTCATTTTGTTGTTTGCAGCTCCAAAAAGAATTAAAAACACACTCAAGTGGTAACACCACAGTGAACTCTAAAAAAATAACGCTTTTTCAAATTTTTTGTTCGAGAATTAGAAAGTTTCTATCCAAATTGAACTACATGAAGGTGTTCCGCTACTATTAAAGTACAAAATAATTTTTTTGTGGAATTTTATTGTGGAAAATGGCGCCTTGACAGGTGAATGACTGGAGCACTGTGAAAATTCATGGTCGTGCGGTGGGATAAATAACTCAGTCCAGAATTGACGTAGAACACAGAACCAAAAATAATTATTTTCTGTAATCCAAAAGCTAGAGAAAGACGTATCTGTTTTGGAAAATGTGCATTTTCCACGAAATGGCATCGGTTTGAAGAGAAAAGTAGGATTTTCACCCTAAATTTCGTTACTTAATGTTGAATAAAGAACGCAAATATCAATATTTCGGGAAACCCGCACGTATTTCACTAGATAATCATATCACGAATACAATAAAAAAAAAACCCCGAGGTGATTGATTGAAAATTGGCGGAGCTAGAGCTCCCACCGACTTTCGACATACTGTTTTGAAATAAACGCGTTTAAAGTTTTTGTAACAGTTGAGTCGTGCGTGTTTAGCCGGACCTATGTTTGTAGTTCACGGTATATCATTTTCGGGTCCTCAAAGAGTACTTTAAGCCAAAAACAAAGTTTTTGATTTCTTTAAAATTCCACTGTGGTGTTACCCCTTGAAGAGTAGTTCACCCCCTCAATAATTCAGTTTTTGCAATCGTTCTACCTGTACTCTACTAACCAAGATCATCGTTATTTATGTTCTTTCTTTTCACAATGTAATGAGATGACGAACACATGACATGTATATAATCACTTCCATATCTCAATCTTATAATGAATTAATCACCTATAACGAGTTTTATATTCAATTCGTAATTCTCACGAACTGCGAGGAGTAATAAAATAACATGTACAAACAAATGTTACCTCTAAAATCCAGTTTGTTGCGAAATCCCAGTTTGAATCGATTTCAATTCACAAGAAAATTGATAAAGCGAAGAAATTCCTTCAATCCTACCTTTCCATGATCACAAATGCCCCAATTTAAAGATAAATCATCGTTATGTCACTCGAACAGCCAGTTGTCACGGTGACAAAATTTTAGAATGATTGATTTTGTGTGATCAACACATACGTAAATCAAATAATTGATCAAGAGAAAATCATCATTTCATAAATCATTCGTATGAATATTTATTAAAAATAATCAATTTTGTACGGATTTCTTTAATATTATTTACGCAGGCTTTTGTTATCACGAATTCGTTGATTGAATCAATACAATTGACGTGATAAATTACAACTTCTCTCACATACATATTACAATTACAATATCAAATTCGTATTCTGATTCAGCGTTTCCTATTGAATGTTTATTGTGAAAGTGTTCCGAAGCTTGTTTGGTTGGCGTTTTGCGTTCGACTGTTCGCGATGGGAGTCAAACACTTGTTGCAGCATCTAAAACCTGCGTAAATTAATAACAACATCAACAATGCAGATCTGGAATGAGGTAAATGATCGATTCGTATCGAAGCATGTGTTCATTATCAGTCATGTGGAAGTATCAATTGAAACGAACACCCTAACCGCTATCTTTGTACTTTCAATGTAAACTATTCCGAACCTATTTAAAAAACATACTAAAATTTAGTGATGGAGAGGAGAAAATATCATACTTCGTAGAACCTTCCGATTGAATTTATGATAATTTATGGTAATTCAAAGATAGAAATTCCCCGAAAGAGTTTGCGGATTTTTCGATATTATAAATTTATAATATTCTTTCGTACAAAGAAAAAACATTGTCCATAATAATCGCATCATCGCGTTGGGATATTGTATGTTTTATAACTGTACGGTTGGGTTTCGATTGATGTGTGAAAGACCTGAACCAAGAACTTCTGAGAAATTTCGTTGCAGGTATTAATATTTATATTGCCATAGTCGACATCGACATTGTCGTTTGCCAAGCTTTGTGTGATTTATCAAAAATGCAAAACTAAACCTTCGAAAAATATTTTAATTTATGTATCGAATTTACAAATCTACACGATTTTGATGTATTCGCTGTGCTGGGGCTTCTTTAACGAGGTATCAAAAGTTGGAAAGTTGTCATTAGAAACAAAGTTAGTCAATTAATATTTAACCATATGTATAATCTACATGAATTTTATCTTGAATATCGAAAAAGAATTCTTACAGTTTTTATTTAAAAAATCATTCCCGTTGTATCGATGCAGGTATAAAAAGAGGCGTGGTGTGAAATGAAAGGAGAGCAGGCTGTATTTCAGTTGAATTTAACGTAGATATAATACTTTTATGGTAGAAACGGTTATGAAATTTGAGGAAGAAAGAATTGAATGGGAATCGAATGAAATGTCATGTCGTATACTTGATACTTCAAAATCTTTGTATCGGGTACAGAATGTATAAATCAATAGCCCTTTGAGAGTTTGCTGAAATGATGTGGAGTTCACGAAAAGATGTATAAAAGACACATAAAATTGTCTGTACAGAATGATTGTATAGAATTTTTATATAAAATATAATTCACTTGGAATATGCGGAAAAAAAAAGACTCACCATCGTTGAAAGCGATCGTCATTGTTGAAATGATGCGATTGGATCAATAAACGATAAAAATCACGTAGAAAAGACGAGATCGAAGGATTAGATCAGCATAATTGCACTTGAAATCTATCGATTTGCGATCACCGGCATTGACCGTTCGTTCGCACTAATCGATATCGATGATCGAACAACAATCAACAACTCGAAATATTGTGTTAACAAATATTTGTATTATCGGCACTTATCAATATCGTATAATTACAATGAATTCACGATATGTTAAAACCGTGTTATAATTGTTCATAATTCTCTCAGCGGGTTGACAACGCGATTAATGATTCTCATAACAAAGATTGTGATTCAAATTCGTAGTATATAGATATAATGCTTTTCGAATGAGGCGCCTTACTCGACTGACATAGGGACAAAACACCAAGATCGATCGTACTCTCTCGTGCTAAAGCCTACAGCCTGTGTGCGATGAATGAGTCAGGCTGTATAGAAGAAGGGATGATGATCGAAAAGCATCAACGCAGACGTGTACTAAGATAAAAAGAGAAGATATTATGTTTTATCGGTTGCACGATTAAAACAGTCCTTATTCTCACACTCCCACGTGATGAGCATGATATGGGTCGTCTCAAATATCATTTATGTGAAAAAAGTGCTTTTTCCGTTGATGTTTTCTCATATCGATATGTAAAGGGTGTCACAAAATTCTCAACTCTCGATTTTCATGGAAAAGATTCTTTTTTCACGCAGTATGGAAATTCGAAAAGAATTCTCCGAATTCCAAATGTTTTCTTTATAAAATTATGAAAAATGTAGCTGCATTGTATTTGAATTTTTTTTCAGCTGCATCTTAATTCACAAAAACTTCTGAAAGAACTTCTTGAACAGTCCCCGTTATGACAGTAAAAATGATCTCAAAATGCATACTTGTTGAATGCCTGAATAGTTCTTTATGAATTCGTGATATAAATTCTTTCTGAAGATTGAGTTATTCATCAAGAGTTCATTTTGAATTCAAACCATTCATGATGAATCCCTTACAGCACCACAGTCCCAGAAGAATTCTTAAAGAATTCATAAAGAACACAATCAGTTCAATAAAAATTCTTTATGACTTCTTCTGGAACTGTGGTTCTGTGTGGGTGTTCATGTTTACTGTCATAACAGGAGCTCTTTGCGGGGACTTTTGTGCCGTATGGGGTAAGTTTTGCTTTTTACTATGATTTGATGTGGCATTATGATGCCCGAGTAACACCAATGTGCGTAAAATATTGTCCGAACGTTCCTAGAATATTCAAACGTCCTGCAAACATTCTCAGAACTTTTGACGAAGATTGTGTGTTACTCGGGTGAATATCGAGAACCGATTTCATCTCTCTGTCATTTCCACATCCACACACTCAGCCTTGAAAATTGATAAATGGTCAAGCGAGTATTGATAGAAAATTCATAATTCATACAAAGAACCCTAGTGGAGAAATATCCCACGAAATACAAGAAATTAAATCAAATCTCAACAACACGAATCCTATTTCAACGCATTTCAACATTTCCTAATTCCTCATAAATTATTTTTGCTAAAATTTACAATGCGATGCCATATTGTTCCACAAATTCCTTGGCAACGCAACAAGATTCAGTATATTTCAACGTTATTCTACATCCCTTATAATCGGATCCATCGATGTTATTCGGTGAATATCGTTAATTAGAATCAACAAAAGTTGATGAACTTCTTCGAATTTCAACGGGATGAATCATATTTTAATGTAACTCAACATTTCGTCATTCGCACCCATCGAATACACAGGTGAATAAAAAGAGATTTTTTTTCCTAGGTGCCCGAAGTTTAGTAACTAATTTGCAATGCTTTTGGTGCGTTGAATGCGAAACGAATATCAGATTTCTTAAATCGGCTCACTTTCAATTATCCTTCATACATAAAAAATTATAAAAAACGAGTTGATCCAACGAACCTCAGGCGCCAAAATGACTGTTACACTGGAAAAAATATTTATTTCTTCTCTCTCCATGAAACATTTATCTGTAGAAATTGAATATTCAATTGGATGCAAAAACTGATTACTTATGGCGAATCAATTATTTATTCAGAAGATCAATTTATTTGGGGCAAGTATCCCATTATTTGATTCGATTGAATATTTCATTGATCCTAAGAAATATATCATGGAGAAAGGACAAGAAAAACTATTTATTTCCCCGGTTAAAGAAACCCATAGAATCTGATCACATGAAATTCAATGGGATTTGGTCAGAACATTGTACAAGATCCAATCAGATATGGCAAAATTCAATCAAAATCATATTAGAAAAATAGATTTATCTGATTAAATTTGATTGACAAATGCTTGAATGGGATTTGGTCAGAACATTGTACAAGATTCAATGAGATTTAATGAGAATCAATGGTTTTTTTTTTTAAACCAGGGTTGCTTGTGGTTTTCGCCACAATTCATTGATTGTTTTCAACGTTTTTCCTCAAAGTTCACTATGGTGATTCACGATATTTCACGGAATCGTTATTTTATATACAATTTGTATAAAATTTTGATCAATATTCTGACAAATCCAATATAAACTGGGCAAAGTTTCTATGAAAAATATTTTAATCCATCATTCTTACATTTTTAGCAAGATTCCTTCGAAAATTTATCACAATTCATTAAATTTCGAGTATTTCAACAAATTTGGAAAAACGTTCATCAAGTATCAGTCACCATCATGAAGTAATCAGTCTTATGACTGATTTGATGAAATCCTCCAACCCTGTCTATTATCTCCTAAACGCTAAATTTCTACATATCTACGACAACCCTTATCTTGTATAATTTGCTTCATACAACTCGATCTAGGTCTATGTAATCAATGGTGATAGTGAACAACAATAGTGTAATTAAATGATTCAACAAAATTCCGAGGAATTATCGTGAAAAATTTTGAATTTTTTGGGAAATATATGAAATTCTGTTGAAATTCCTGGAATAAGAATTATTTTCGTTTACTCTCAATCAATTCCTCAACTTTATTTCAAGAGAATTTGTTTACTAGGAAAGGGACTTTGAAAATTGTATGTCTTATAGGAATATGCACTCTTCAATTCAAGTCCTACTAAATCAAAGTATTGAATATTCTATTGGATTGATAAGACATCGGTCATGGTACCATCACGTTCATGAGAAGGAATCCGTGGAATCAAATCTTCTTGAAGCGAGCTTCCGATAACACTAGATATTGTTTATCTCTTCTGCTAGTACCAAGCTGTTCGTGCATAATGAAAACAATGCTCCGCATACCTCCCATTGCGAACTCAGGATTCAACATTATCTGTTGTAAAATGGGAATTTTTATGCTATAAACAAATCTAATCGTGATGAATAGATCAAAAGCAGGATGAAATTCCCATTTAGACAATGATTTTCAGTAATATATTCAGTCCAAGTTTAGTCTACCATGATATCTTCGCTGTTTTCATTAGATGTCACGGAAACCTTGCGAGACGATGTTACTAAATATACAGGGTGTTTCATAATTCACTGAAAATACTTCAGAGGCGTTATTTTGCAGCCAAAATGCAATAATTTGCCGTTTGGAAACATTTTTTGGAGGCTTAGTTGTTTGAGCTATGAGCATTTTTAGATTTTTTTTCAGATGCAAACAACTCAGAAGCATTAGGTTCTAAATTCTTGAGCTTAACACCATTCTCCAAGTTGGAAAACGCCAGATTTCTGGGGAAGAAATTCAACTATCCTGCCATTCTTTGTTCCAGAGCTACAGCGATTTGAACTTTTCTGGCTTCTAGCCAATCAGAATCCAGTAACTTTGAAACAAAGAATGATAAGATAGTCGAATGTTTGTTCCAGAGATTCGGCGTTTCCTACCCTGGCGAAAATGAAGCCTGCTCTAAGCGTGGATATCCGCCAAATTACTCTGTAGAAGTTATCTATCCCTTTCCACACGACATATTTGAAACGAGATAGCCAACCTCTGAAGAGTAATTTGGCGGATATCCACGCTTAGAGCACGCTTCATTTTCGCCAGGGCAACTTAGAGAATGGTGTTGAGCTCAAGAATGTAGAATATAATGCTTGAGAGTTGTTTGAATTTGAAAAAAAAACCAAAAATGCTCATAGCTCAAAAACTAAGCCTACCCTGCTAAAAACGCCAGACGGATCCATGCAAAATTTTGACCCGAATTTGTCCGGTTCTATCTGGTATTGTCTGCTTTGTACATCAGTGCTGGAGTTGATGTGAATGCCAGACACAATCCAACAAAACCTGTCAAATCCCGTCCAGAATCTTGTCCGGTGTCGTCTGGAACGGGACAAAAACCGATCAAAATCCGACAGAAAATTTATTGTCCGGTTTTGCCTGGCATTTTAAAAAGGGTACAACAAATTTTTTCCAAACGGGAAATTATTGCATTTTGGATGCAGAATAACGCTCCTGAAATGTTTTCAGCGAATTATGAAACACCCGGTACATCGTCTGACTCTAGACACAACTCGAAAGAATTACAAAACATCTATGCAGTTCGAAAATACATCCCTGTCGAAGGGATTTTTTCAGTTAAGATTTTCAAGAAAAATTTCTTTTGTCAAACATTTTTTTTTCATAGAAAAAATTGAGATATTGTTTTGAAAATTTGTGGGTACGTTTATTAAGCCTTCAGTATGACAAGAAAATTTTGTTCAGTTTTCAAAAATTTTTTTTTTTGTTATACTAATTTAAACAATAAAAAACAATGACAAAAAAAATGATGGTGGGAGTAATGTAGGACAACCGGAGGATCTGAAAAAAACAAAAAATGGCGAATTATTACTTGTTGAAGTGGAATGAACTAGGATCTTTTTAATTGATCGAAAATTTTCTGTTTTTTCCACCCTCAAAAATCGATTTTTCCGAAGAACAGCTGTCAAGGAAGGATTTGCCATTGTGTTTGTTTAGATCATCCGATCGCCCCAAATCACTCCCACCGTCAATTTTTGGTGATTTTTCGTTTGAATTAGTGTAACGAAAAAAAATCAACGTTTAATAAACGTAACTGTAAATTTTCAAAACGATATCTCAATTTTGTCGATAAGAAAAAATGTTGAAAAAAAGTTTTTCTTGAAAATTCTTACCAGAAAGACCCCTCAATGTAATCAATAAATTACAAAAGATTGAGTTTCTCCTCTCCACGTCATGGAACAAATATTGATTCGTGTGAACAAACGTTTACAAGGTGTACAAAAATGATTGATCTGAACCCGCGAAACAACATATTATTGAATAATCGTTCAGAATCTCAACGACGATTCGGTTTTGCATTGAAAAAAAAAGAAAAAAATATATTCTTATAAAATCACATCTTCGTATATCTTGATATCATACTTTCATTGAACACATGTCGGTAATCTATTTGAACGCTCCGAGTCATCGTATGTAACATAATCATTCAAAGAGACATTCTTACGATGAAGAATATCTCAATGTATTCATTCCATTCACTGTATAAGTTATTTGTCGACAAACTCATGATTGACTGTTATATCAAAGTAAGTATAAGATTCGAATGCAGGAACATTGACACGTGTTGACATTACTCGCATAACTTAGTCGTGGTTTAGATATTTGACACCGCCAAGCCTATTTCAAAGATTCTTTCACACAGTGGGGTCCTTGAAATCGCTGAAATTTCTGAGAGAAAGCATTATTCGGTGAAAAAACTATGAGATCATGGTAACCAGAAATATTTTTTTCTTCTATTGTACATAGACTTTAAATTCAAGTGAATTTTCATGATGATAAATATCAATCATGCTCAATGAAACATTGTTAAAAATTTCTGGAAAAAACTTCGAATATACGTAAAGGAAGCAATTTCCGATCACGTAGCTGAAAATTTGAGGTACACGTGTATGAAATTTTAGTTACGAAGGTGCACATAAATTTGTAATACACTGTTAAAAATTTCTGCATTAATTTTAATGTTTTTACTGGAAGTTTTTTTCAAGTACGTACATGAATTCAGTTTCATGCACATTTTACATGAAATTTAATGTAAACTATAGCATAATCTATAGTCTTTTCATGTTTTTGTACATTAAATTTAATGCAGAATGTATATGAACCTGATTTCATGTACGTAATTGAAAAAAACTTCCAGATATTTCTGACAGTGTATAAAATAGTAAACATTTTTAAATTCCGTTAATAATTGTGAATGAATTGAGGAGCACACCTAGTTTGAAATTTTTGAAAAATCGATTTGTTCTGCATATTTCGATAGCCCATACCTCCAAAAATATCATATTGGAATTTCAAATGAATATCTCGAATAGTTTTTCAGTTACAGCCTTTTAAAGAGTAGGTAGATAGGTGCTCAGCGGTTAGAAAGTCACGTTTCAGAGCTAGATACATTTATTGTATCATTTATTGTATTGTTTGGGCTTCAACAGCCCAGCAGGCCCTTTATGACGAGGATGAAGGTGCATTATACGGACCTGGAATAGCGAATTAGCTGTGAGTGTTGGTTTTATCCTTTTATAAGAATGAAATCAATAATTTTATCTTAAAACGCGTTTTTTTCGAGACTGCATTTTTCAAATTTGCTGTAACTCTAAGACAAATCATCCCATCGCTTTGATTCTTTTTTCTGCTTATTTTGTATATGTTTCTCTATACAATGATGCTCTAGTTTCTCGATTGTATGGAAAACGTGATTTTTGCGAGCCAAAAATCATCCAATTTTCGAGCAAAATTCGACATTTTGTTAAATTTCAATTTTTCACCGTCGAGGGGCATTATACAGGCAATACCTCCTAGTTTGATAATATTTTTTACATCTCTTCATTTCAGCCACGGGGAAGGCTGGAATCACCCCAGCAGTGGGGGAACTTTCCTTTAGTAACTTGAAACATCGTGAATAAATCGCTGGAAATTGAATGTTTTCATTTGAAAATTTTACTGAATGTGCATCATTTATGTATAAATATATCTTAAAAATTCTTAAACATTTCATGCAGTAGTTTTCTGTGAAAAAATTTCCAGAACTCACCTTTTCTTTAAGCGGTGACACTACACTGTTAAAAATTTCTTGAATTTTAATGCACTCTTAATGCACCAGTGTACATGAAATTTCAACTTGAAGGGCCATGAAATGATATTCAAGTATTATTACATTAATTTTCAAATCATGTGGAATTGAATTACAATTTCAAGTATCGGTACATTAAAAATTAACTTAGACTAAATCGATAGAGATTTGAGAAAATAACATAACCATCAATAATGTTTGAAATTGAGTGAATAAATTGAATAATTATAATCTTTTTGTGATTATAAATTTTGAAATTATTATTCTCAATCGCATTAAGTTACACTCTACGAGTCTTGTCGTTGAGAGTGCTTGAACGACACTGAACCCCAACGGAACCTAAAATTTGTGTACGTCCAGGAAACCTCCGAAGGACGCCTGAGAAACGTATTTGGACATTTCCTGGACGTACACAAATTTTAGGTTCTGTTGAGAAAGGGTACGAAATTTTGCGCGAAATATTTTCGTGAACCACGTGAGAAATAAAAATTTTATGAATACGATGATAAAATACATGCTTGGGATTGAGGATTTTAATTTCATAGTGGTTCTGAAAGATTATGGGATCGATGGAAAATTCTTACGATCGAAGGTTATAATTCAGAAAATTTGGCTTCCTATATTTCAGAACCGATATAGAATGAGAATTTGCATTCACAGTGCGCAATCCCATGCATGTATTTTATTATCACATATCTGACATTTGTAATTCTTACATATTTTATAAAAGAAAGATGCGAAAAATATCATATGTTTCGTCTGTCGCTTGAAGGTCCTCAATTTCGAGTTCCTTAATGAGTTTCAAAGAAAATTTACTGGAAGTTTTTTTCTGGAACGCGAATGAAAATTCATATACAAATTTCATGTATTCATACATTAAATTTCAAATCCATGTACATTAAATTTAATGTATGTAGACTTGAAATTTGTGGAACCCGTACATGAATTTTCAGTCACGTATTTGAAACAAACTTCCATGCTGGGTCCATGGTGTGACCAATCCACGGGCAAAGCAATACAGCCAAGCTGGGAACGATGTTATCATCTCAGGGTTGGCCCCACGTTGGGCAGCATGGGCACCCACCCTGGGCTCAGATTGGGCCCACCGTTAATACACACTTGGGAAGTGTGTTTTGAAGATTTTTCCGAAACGCTAAACAATTTTTCCTTGGGTATGTAACTTTCTTTTCGTAATCGCACCAAAAATTCCTGCGAATTTAAGAATACAATCATGAGCTAAGAAAATTTGAATTCAATATGATATTAGCTATAACGGTACATCAAATTTTTGTAATCACGCGTAGTGCAATTTTTATTCACAATTTCCGACCGATTTAATTCTCGTTTGTTCGAATTTTTATGCTATTTTTGCGAAGATAAATTTTTTAAAATCTACAGCTCCAAAAAAATTGGAAGAAAAAACTTCCATAGTTATATAATAAAGAATTTTTCCAACTAAATCCGACATGTTGTTTAGTTTTTTTGAAAACAATTCCCGAAATTTGTTGGCCTGTAGAATTATTCCCTCAAAATATCGCTGTATAAATAATCGATTCTTCGAGGGAGAATTCCATGATTATTTGAAAGTGCAGAAAAATTCACTTAGCGATTACGAGCATCAAATATCTTCTTCCAAATATGATAGAAATTTGTAAGAAATCATATTAAATGAGAACTGCCTGCCGTATCACGCATTACAGGTCGAACATACATTTTCTATGTTCCCGTTTTTATTTCAAAACTCAATGACAGCTCACGTTCTCATTCTTCCTTCCAAGACTTCTTTTTTATATCATCGATCCTTTGTTGTGCTCTACGATACGCTGCAACATGTATATGTATAATGTTTTTCGTCGTGTAAATTCACACGCCTCTTTTTGTTACGCATACACCGATTTGTTACACCAACGTGGTCAGACGATCGACAAGCAGCGAACGTAATAACGGGCGACATTTTATACTGTTTTAAATTTCGAGGTCATTGCTATGCGTATTGTAATCATCTCAATATCGTTTATCGATGGAACATGGACATTTTTCTTACAGGAAGTATAATACAAGAAACAAAGACAGAAACACTTGTCGTTTACATATTTATTGTGTACCAAACGAAACAGAAATTACCCTGTTGTGCCGTAGACAAAACAAATGACATAAGGATTTAAAACGTGACTAATACCAAATGGGATGATTAATTCCGACTAGAAAGATTATCAAGATTCATTTGTCAACAGTTGTATACATATTTGTACTTAAAACAATACATATAGCGGTGACAATAGTAGTCGCAGTACTAGTAGTACTCTTAGTTCAATGAACCCGTCATGTTCAGGGGTCGTCCAGTGAAGTCATTCCGTGATGAGAGATTCAAAATAACGTGTAGTACTCGAATTCGAATAGTATAATGATCAAGCTTCGAGAACTTGAGTGAAGTACTTCTGTTATTCATAGCACTAATTATCCCTCTTCAATTACACCATCCCGCATCATGTTACTCCACTTTACAATCTATAAAAGCAATTTCTCGTATGTTGCACTAAGATATCCCACATAGCACTCGCTGTCTATAAGATATCTTCAGAAATAATTAAGAACAATGCAAGAAGTCTTATGCAACACAAACAGACATCGTTTAGAATTCTTAAACTGTTCTCACTTCTAAAAGATATCTTCAAGAACGTTTTCAGAAACCTTTTACAATTTTTTCAAAGATATCTTTCAGATACTTCTCAAAGGTTTCTGAAAACGTTCTTGAAGATATTTTTTAGAAGTAACAACAGTTTAAGACTTCTAAAAGACGTCTATTAGTGTCGCATAACACTTCTCGCGTTGTTCTTAATTATTTCTGCATCACCATGAACATCGTCGATTGGTGATATAATTTCGATCATTTTCGTGATTCAGTTTGATTTGCTGCAAGCTAAGATGAAACAAGATTTGAATTCCTCATGAAAACAATGTACGATATTAATTGTATATGAAGTTCTCTAGAAATTGAGGAATGAAATCGAACTTCGAGTACAGAATCTCTACTTTGAGAGAAATTTTAATGGCACTTCTTGAAAAAGAGGAGGATAAATTCGATTTGAACAGACATTTTCAGTCAGGCGTTCCTGGATACTACACAAATCTAAGTTACACGAAGAAAAGAAGTTGACGAACTTCAACGTGTCAAATGACGACGCCCTAGTAGAAATTTGATCAGGCATTTCCTATTTTCAATAAGGTCCCGATCAGGTTAGAATCCGGAAACCGTGAGTGAGGGTAATCTTTTGAGGCCCTTACAAGAGACTTATCTGATTTCCCTAACAGGATTACAAAGACGGTTATAACGCAGAAGTACAATAGGGTTCGGGTGAGATTTTCATAAAATCGAGCGAAATGAGGAACCCTGTGACGAAACTTGATGAGGACATAATAGGAAATCATGCATGCCTCGTCGGGCCCTGATCTCTCCCGGCCAGAATCCCTACTATGAATTGTAGATTTCACGCTGTGGATAGAGAGAAATCACAATTTGTATAATGGCTAGAAGCCAGAAAATTTCAAATCGATGTAGCTCCGAAACAAAGAATTATAGGATAATTGAATTCTTTTTCCCAGAGATTCGCCGTTTTTTAACTTAGAAAATGATGTGAGGTTCAAGAATGTAGAACACAGAGTCTAAAAATGCTCATAGCTCAAAAACTAAGCCTCCAAAAAGTTTTTTTTTACCGGGAAAGTTTTGAATTTTGGTTCCCAAGTAGCACAAGAACATTTCAAACACTCTACCTTTATTCCGGGATCATGCATAGAATGTGCAGATGAGACTGTTTTGGATAAATTCGAAGAATACATTCTAAGAATGTGCATAGAATATCCTTATCCAAAACAGTCTCATTCGAAGATATTAAGAATTTTCATAAAACATGCTCAGAACTTCTATGAACCTTCTGAGCATTTCTAACCTGTTGTGCTACTTGGGTTGCAGAATACACCACAGAAATCCGAATAATGAATCCTGTAAAGAATGATTATGGAATTTTCCCCCAAAAAATGGTGACAGCAAAGTTCCTCCATGGATGGGGAATTTTTCACCATAATTTGGTGGACTTTCCCTCCATTTGTAGAGGATTCAACACCCAAAAAGCAAAATAATTCCTCAAAGTGCACTGAGAGAACAATTTGGTTCCCATAACCATGTCATATAGTTGTCACAACAAGATTTATGTGATTGTGTTTTGTTTTTCTGGTTATCATGATCAAATTTTAAGTCATCGTAAGCATAAATCCTTTACCATGCGAGCATTGTTTCTCTGACCATGTTGCTTTTTTTCTCAGTGTGGTGGAAAAATCCCTCATTTTCATTGGGAAAACAATCCCCCCCACGATGAGGGGAAGAAATCCCCCAACAGTGTGGAGGAAAAGTCAGTACAATTTTTACAGTGTACGTTAGTTCATTTGAATATACTCTGCCTGCTGGTTTCCGTCTGCTAGTTTTAGCTTCATCATCACATACTGTCGGCAAAACGTAAACAAATTTCGCTTGAATTGAACGCCAGAAGGGTTTGCGAGTATACTGATTCTTGTCAATCGTTTTATGAATATTTTTTCATAATTTTGAGCCGTCAGGATCAATAATTTTCGATGCACACCTGATTGATGTATAAAAACAACGTATACCGACAAGTTGTAGGCAGTATACGAAGGAATGAGTCACACCGCGTACAGTAAGCAGCATAATACGTTGATCATGATGGAAATAATCATTAATCGGCCATCACGTTATACAAATGGAGACATGGTTGATTAATTCAATACTCAAACCATTTGATATCACTTTGATATCTGTAATATTTCTCCGTCGCTTTAAAAAATCGACATAAATCTTCCTGTCTATCTATATTTAGTTCTTGAAAACTGGAAGTTCTCAATTCTCGTAACATTACTTTCTCATAAATTCATTATTTTAGTTACACACCTATTTGAAGGTAATATAGATTGTATAAACAACGCTCATCAAACACTCATCCTCATAAAACGTACGTTTTTCACATTAGGATCAATTTCAATTGAATTAAAAGGTCGCCATTGCTCTCATTTAAGTTAATTATCCACCGTACAACTGGTAGCCTCAGTTCCATTACTGCAAAAAATTGCATGATCTAAAATTAAAGTTACTTTTAAAATTCTTAGAGGTGATTCCACTTTTTTCTACTATTGAATGGAGAATAAAAAATATTGAGGATACGAAAAATTCAGATGAATGAATTTCGGGTATGATAATCGAGTTTATTTATAGATAACCATTCTGACACGAGAGAATGGCTGATCTATAAAATTCACGGATCGTATATGATGCCTGGTGGATCTAATTTTAACGAGACTTGATTCATAAGGCAACTTGGTATTGCGAAGTCTATTGTTAGATACAAAATGAAATTGGAAACACTGATTTTGTTGGTTCTTCCAGCAGAGAAGAATTTAACGAAAAAAACTTGAAAAAAATGTACAAAACACGTAACTCCATCTCTTCACAAAAATATTTGCTTTAGTTAATTTTTCATGTGATTCGTCAAACAAAGTTTGTTAAGAATTCCATATTTCTGTATTGATTATTGTAATGATGGACCTTGGCTCGATCTTGAATATCGATTCATTCACAAACCTTTGAAAAATTATCGGCTTTTTTTACAGGGATTCTACTATCTCGGCAAAGGTTGGGAATGATCGTGTTTGATTAACACCTATCAATTATTCATTCCTACTGCCAGACTCTGTGCATTCAATAATTAACACCTCACGGAGGTTTCCGTTACTTAAATCTATATTTTGCAACTCACACACACACACACATTTATAAACATTTTATCATAATTCCTTGATTTATACTGTTAAATTTACCATGAAATTATAACTCAAAGATTACTTTTTATACGCACGATACTCGATATTCATAATTCACATCCGATTAAAAGTGCTTTCACTGAATCATGCATAAATTGTCGAATATGTGTATGCGAATAAATGACGACCGCATGGAATGGCTTACGAGTTCTCAGAGTACGAAAGAATTTAGATTTGAAAAAACGCATGTTCCGAGATGTCATAAATGAAAGTATATAAACAGAGCGGTATTAATCACGGTGTATCAAAAAACATGTTATACTTTTTTTCCAACGTTTCATAGATCCTCGCGTCCAAGGCTTCACAATCCATATGAATTGCCGCTCCTATATTTACTTATGTACGTATTGTACTCTATCAGTAACAACGAAACTCGCTGACAGAAATTATAATTTTTGTTTAGGATTTTAAAGAACGAAATCATTTCCAAATACGTGGGTGAAAATAAATACAGGATGAATTATTTTTAAATTGGAGAGGTTGTTCAATTTTCATCGCAATGAATGAATTCATAACAAAGTTCATAAATCTCTCTACGACCTGGAACAAGATATCCTATTTTACGTATAAATAACACTCCAGTTATGCGTGTGAAATTTCCTGTGTCGATGTTGATATCTACATTGTAAATCGTTTTATAAGAAGAAAAAAACATCATTTCAATCATTCTCTCATATTTTTCTCCCATAGCCTTGTAATTTTAATTTTATGCCTATAATTAATCCAAGACGAGGAATGTACTCGATTTTCTTCAGTTTTACTTGATAAATATGCAAATCATTTTATTTTCATGAGAAATACTTCTTATATCCTCATCCCTGCTTCGAATGTCCAATTGATCCAAATAGAAAATATTTCCTATCTGCACTAATGCGGTTTCTTACTACGTATTTGCGGATTCGGACCATTATAAAGTATTTTCTAATAGCATCTAACCGGGAAGACACATAGAAATCCAAACAATAACAACTTATATCTGCGAATATATTTCTGTATCGATTCTATACGGATTTACATTTACTAGGTTACTAGTAATTCTTCGAAGATTCTATCTGTTCCTATATGAAAAGCCAGGTTGAAATATTAAGCGTATGAACGAGAAATTCCGTTAGGAGTTTCTGGTTTATAATAATATTTGTAGAATAAAATCAATTCGTATCAATACGTATTTGATGATGTCATCAATCATCCATTCGAGTGAACTAATGTGGGAAGCCGCATTGAAAACTCAATAGTATCAATCAGGAGTTCCATTAGGAATTCCTATTGGTTTGTAAAAGTTGTATTTACATGTCAGAATCCATCCGTATCAACACGTATTTTCTGATGTCCTGGATACCCCATTCTGCTGGTCCTATCCGCAAAGCTAGATTGAAATTTTGATAGTATCAATGAGGATTTCCGTTGCAGGTTCTTATTGGTTTGTAATGTATTTACATGTCGAAATCAATTCGTATCAACACGTACTTTCCAATGTCCTTAATCGCTCATTTTGCTGGTCCAATCTGGAAAGTCGCATTGGAATCGTAATGTTATCAACCGAGATTTCCGTCAGGCGTTCCCATTGGTTTTAAACTTTATCCACAATTTCACAGGTCATAATAAATTCGTATCAACACGTATTTCCTGATTTTTCCAAACGCCCATTCTACTGGTTCTACATATTTAGAAAGGCATTGAAACGTATTGAATTCAATATCTGCCATAAGCAGATCCAGCCCAATAAGATTCGAATCGGTCAGACCGAATTAAATCCGAATACTTGTATATAATCATTAATCTTGGAACATCGGTTTAAAACCTTTTGAATTCCAATACGGAAGTCCAGGTAAATCCGAGTTGGAACTCAGCCAACAAAATCAAGGCAGCGCTTCTGGCAGTGGTGCTACTATTCACTTATACAGTTAAAAATCTTCTGTACACATATGGCTTCATTTATGTATGGAAATAGGAACGACTTGGTAGTATTTTTACTAGGAGCACTACTTGGTAGCGCTTCCTGATAATACTGGTAGCGCTGAGGTAGTGCTACCCCAGGTAAAAATTGACTATGGGTGCTAGGTTGCCGCAAGGCTCACCAAGATGGGCCGAGCCTAGGCTACCAGGCATGGCGCAACTCTGAAATGATAACATCATTTCAGCCTCAGCCCATTTGTTTCCACAATCAAGACCCAACACTGGAAACAGGGTTGTGATAGCATATGCCGTCAATGGCAGACCATACAAAAATTTGTTCGCCAAGGATGAGCCAACGCTGTAGCAATCTTGCGGCAGGGTTGCGCCCATCTCATGCCAATGGTCACTTTTATTTTTTATTGTAATTGAAAATAAAATAAAAAATCCATTCTATCATTTCGATTGAACGAAATGAATGTCGGAGAATTTCAACATGTAATTTTTCTGATTAGTTTAAACTGATGAATGACGTAAATCCGGTGGTCCTGGCGTAGAAGTAGGCGGGTCTGGAAACAGATGAAGAATTATTTCTGTCATGGAATCTTCAAAGGAGACTTATATATTGATTGAATGCTTGCTTCGCCACTCGCAGGAAACAAGCATCACTCTGGTGAGAGTTATTGTAATTTGCTGTTTGAGAAGGAAGTTTCACTCTTAGCCAAGCTATTACTCAAGTCGAGTCAAGCTAACGCCTAAACTGAGCGAGGCCATCGCCTAAGCTGAGCCAAGCTATTGCCCAAGCTGGACCAAGCTACGACCCATGCTTGGTGCAACATGAGAATCCATTGTCATTCAGAGTTGCCTAATGCTTGGAGCAGTGTCCCGCCAAGCCCTAGAGAGCCTCTGTTGAAAGCATGCGTTTTCCTCCAAGCAATATTGGGCCAAGCGTGGCGCAGCCAATGATCAATGATGGATCAACGAAGTCGATTTATGACTTCCCATATTGGCACAATGTTTAGACCATTGTCAACCATCCTTGTCCCTACATAGATTGCCCAGCTTTGGCTGGCAGCCTTGCGTCTAGCTATATTCCGTCGTCAGCATTGGCGGAGCCTGAAGATTTTGATATGGGACGTTATAAGTTGAATCATATATATGTTATGGTAGCATGCAGTCTCACGGTAATGGAAAAGCTACTACGTTGCTCCCACTAGCACTGCTAGTAACGGAAACGTGAATTTGGAAGCACTTTGCTGGCTGGGAATCAATGTCTGGAAGACTCATTTTAATTTCGTTCCACCCTCGATCTGCACATGCGCTTCGAAACTTATCGAGTTCAACATCTCCCATAAGCAGATTCCACCCAATAAGATCCGAATCGGTCATTCCTCATGAGATCCGCTGTTCGCGTACATATTTATTCTTGTAGGAACCCCTGATTCAAACCTTTTAGATGTGAATACGGGAATCCAGTTAGATCCCGAGTGAGAATCACTTTGTGAGGAAATCTTATTCATCCTGTAACTCTTTCAAACTGTCTTCACGTATTGCATCCCATTCAGCTAATCTTTTTGCACATCCGCTTTGAAACCATTACATTTCATCCTCGCAATGCCGTACAGTAAACAATTGGATTCCTGAGAATGGCATTTCCGTATAGAAACCAGACAATTTTGATAATGCAAATCCAGTTTAGTCCCATACAGTTGGAAATACTGATAGAAACGCATTCATTTTCTATCTGCAACAGATTCATTTTGGAAATGGCAGATTGGACCGTGTTGATACCAATTGAAATCCAATCCGCATCTATTGGTCATTTGGAGCAGGGATCACAATTACGAATGATGAAATTTGACGTCTCAATTATTGTCCCAGACAACGCGATAGCTCAAAATTAATTCATTTTGAATACTTCATAGCCAACTGTGCTGTCTGAAACAACAATGTGGAAGAATTCTTTATTTTCTCTATATTTTAGTATATAAATCAAACCCTAACAGCATAATGTGTCTCTAGGACGGTCTCTGAACGTTCAGAAAACCTCTCCCATGTTCTATAGACCTTCCATAAACGTTCCAGTGGCACGTTGTGCTGGCTGGGAAGCAGAGTGTATTTGAATTAAAACGAAACCGAATGAATGAATACCATAAGGACAGAAAAATTAGACTGTGTGTAAACGTAGACAAGGTTTTGAAGAATTGTGTTGCCAAAAAAAAACATGCTCACATGGTTCATATTCTCTTGATAATAATACATTGTTGAAAATTGTTTGAAATTTCATTGAAATTGGAAATTCATTCACACGTAATCGAATTTTGGAATTTTCACCATATTATTACACATTTACCTACACTGTTAGAAATTTCTGCATTAATTTTAATGTTTTTACTGGAAGTTTTTTTCAAGTACGTGCATGAATTCAGTTTCATACACATTTGACATGAAATTTAATGTAAACTATAACATAATCTATAGTTCTTTTGACGTTTTTGTACATTAAATGTAATGTTGGATGTGTATCAACCAGAATTCATGTACGCGATTGAAAACAACTTCCAAATATTTCTGACAGTGTACATATATTTTACTGTTGAAAATTTCTGCATGAATTTTGATGTAAATCTACTAGAAGTTTTTTTCAAGTACGTAACTGAAAATTCATGTACAAGTTCCACAAATTTCAAGTCTACATACATTAAATTTAATGTACATGGATTTGAAATTTAATGTATGAATACATGGAATTTGTATATGAATTTTCATTCGCGTTCCAGAAAAAAACTTCCAGTAAATTTTCTTTGAAACTCATTAAGGAACTCAAAATTAAGGATCTTCAAGCGACAGACGAAACATATGATATTTTTCGCATCCTTCTTTCATAAAATATGTAAGAATTACAAATGTCAGATATGTGATAATAAAATACATGCATGGGATTGCGCACTGTGAATGCAAATTCTCATTCCATATTGGTTCTGAAATATAGGAAGCCAAATTCTCTGAATTATAACCTTCGATCGTAAGAATTTTCCATCGATCCCATAATCTTTCAGAACCACTATGAAATTAAAATCCTCAATCCCAAGCATGTATTTTATCGTTGTATTCATAAAATTGTTATTTCTCACTTGGTTCACGAAAATATTTCGCGCAAAATTTCGTACCCTTTCCCAACAGAACCTAAAATTTGTGTACGTCCAGGAAATGTTCAAATACGTTTCTCAGACGTCCTTCGGAGGTTTCCTGGACGTACACAAATTTTAGGTTCTGTTGGGGTTCAGTGTCGTTCAAGCATTCTCAACGACAAGACTCGTAGAGTGTAACCTAATGCGATTGAGAATAATAATTCAAAAATTTATAATCACAATAAGATGATAATTATTCAATTCATTCACTCAATTTCAAACATTATTGATGGTTATGTTATTTTCTCAAATCTCTATCGATTTAGTCTAAGTTAATTTTTGATGTACCGATACTTGAAATTGTAATTCAATTCCACATGATTTGAAAATTAATGTAATAATACTTAAATATCATTTCATGTACCTTCAAGTTGAAATTTCATGTACACTGGCACATTAAGAGTGCATTAAAATTCAAGAAATTTTTAACAGTGTTTCATAACTGAAATTTCATACACATATATCTTAATTTTTCAGTTACACTGTAAAAAATATACTTCCTAAACTGCCAAAGAAGTTTGGCAATTTTTTACACAAACTTTTTTTGTAAATTACCAAACAAAAGTTTGTAAACATTCAAAAAATTTCATGATTTCACGAAGATTTTTGAGAATTCACAAACTTTTGTTTGGCAATTTACAAAAAAGCTTCGGAAATTATTTTTCCAAACCAAGTTTGTAAATTTCCAAGCATTTTTGTTTGGAATTCAACAAATTTTTTTTACAGTGTAGTTAACTGGAAGTTACTTCCATTGCGTGTAATTGAAGCTTCGGCCAGAAATTTACAACAGTGATCTTAAAGGAATATGAATTTTTAGTATACAAATCAAAAGAATATCAAATCAAGTTATTCACAATACTGTTCGATGCAATTGTGAGATGATTTAATAAGACGCCCCGGTTTACGATAGTCATTCAAGCGTAACAAAATGTAGTGGATTATTGAATTCAATTAAGAGACACCCCTATTATTACTATGTGCCCGTATACTATTCTTTGTTTGCTTTGTCCTCTAATTTGAATATGCGTAATAATATACATGACAGTTTTCACTCAATAGGTTTTATTACGACTAAAAGGGACAAAAAAGAACGAAGAATGGTAGAGGGAGAACCATCAAGGTGTCTAATACAATTTGATTCAAAGTATTATCATTAATCATATAATCCAACATTTCTACGAGACCAAGGATTTTGGAATACACGATTCTCACAATTTTCTATATTGCATGCAAAAAAGTGTGAAATACACCTTATACATCGAAATTCATATCTGAAGAACAACGAATATTCGATTTTCAGATTATTTAGGTTCAACCAATGTTCTTCAAACTTGAGATGAAGCTATAGAGATTTGAAGGTTTGATTGAACGTCCATTAATTGAATGTACTTTCATCTAAAATTAACTTAACATTCATCCATTTGGCGCGAGATGTTTTGGGGTTTTGATTAATTATAAATCAATTCTTTTTATGTTCAATTATTGGCAGGTTATATTTTAATATTGCAGAGATATGTTGCAATCAATAGTCACTCATTCTGATATACAGGTTGTCCCAGAATCATTTTCCATTTGAAAAAAATTGTTTTGAGGCTTAGTTTTTGTGGTATGAACATTTTGAGATTTTTTTTCAATCTAAGCCATTCGGGAGCAGTACATCTTTGAGCTTGATCTTATCGATCTTTGTTTCGAAACTATAATGATTTAAAATTGCTGAATTCTTATTGGCTGGAAGCCCAAAAATCTCAAATTTCTATCCAAAGATACGCCACTTTCTAATTTAGCGAATCAACTTAGGTGTCAAGCTCAAATATGTAGCATACAATGATTCTGAATGATTTGAATATGAAAAAAAAAAAAACATTTTCAATGCTGATTTTTCAAAAATTCAGCCTCAAAACATTTTTTTTCAAACGGGAAATTTTGGTCGCACACAGAGAAAAATTTGCTGTAAAATTTACCTTATGTCCGATAAGTATAGGGATATCATTAGATTGTTGTAATTTACACTGCAGCAAATTTTCATTTTTATCGAAGACTTTGGTGGATTGAACAGAAATTTCGGTATATTTTACAGCAATTCAATGCTGTCCCTATAATTACAGCAATTTTCTCACTGTGCAGAATATACCATAGAAATGCGGGAGGTCAATTCTGGGACACGGTCCCAAGCAATACAGTTAGTTACAGTGACGACACAGTGACATCGCAGTGACTCGCTGTATCACTGTGACGAACGTGTTTTTTGGGCTGTATATCTTCCAAAATGGGGCAAACAAGCACTGTTTTGAATATTAGATTTGAAAATCATCCACACAATTTCTCAAGAACTCATCGTATCGTTTTGAATGAATGGTGAAAAATGCTGTTCATATTTTCGAGTTTGATATCTCTGAGGTATCGTTCAATCAGTAAAATCTTTTGATAATTTTATAAATTCCGTATGATGAATTCGATCGTTTATTTTCCACTTGACACACATGGTTCTTCCATACCAGATTTGTCGCATTCTTTGTACGATACATCGAAACAATTCACCGACAGTCCAGTCATTCCAACGTTTCAAGAGAAGTAATTGTCGATCATACGCGATGCTGGTCTTCTATATTTCTACCAAAGTTGTTGCTCCTCTTTCAGAGTATAGTACGTCACGTGCTGGTTCTCAATAGAGACGCAACAACTCGTTGGATTCCGTAAATATTCGAAAGACCTTGTTGCTTTTTTTCTTTTCTATCTGAACGATGTAATAATCGCCGTTGACGACTAATTATCGTATTCGTGCTCATTGTGAACATCACCTGTGTCATCGATGGCCACGTGTGACCATTTAATTCGCACACTTCTCATTGTTAATACACTTATAACATTTTAACTTCCTAGTTCTTAGGTCATGTAAAAAGTGCAACAAGCCTCGGTATTGTCCTATGCTAGGAAGTATATGTTATTAAAATTGATGATCGTTTTCATGTGTTTAACCTTAATAAAAATCATTCAGGGTATAATAATATTTTTACTCAAATTTCGTATAATTTATTTTGACAATTCTTGTTTACCAAGGATGCCCGAATATTTATAAAATTTTGATTGAAATTTGATATGTATTTCATATAAAAATATCGCGCATTTCTGCGCTTTATTGGAGGTAATAAAACTTGCTTGGAACGATATTTAAACTGAAATACTCGAAATTATTGGAGAACCTTTGTTTAGAGAAATATTTCAACAGATTGCGGAAAAAGTGAAAAATTCAGTTCAAAAATATTTCAATGCATGACTTGTCATCTGCAGGTCGCTAAAGTAAAAGACGTGATGTAAAAAAACATGGATTTTACAGGATTTTTAGGAATTGAGAATAATTTACGTGCATCTATCACACCCTCGAAACGATAACTCGTTACGGTTCCAAAGGTATGCGTGTATATGTGCGTAAGGTGTTAGTCGGTAATGTGGGAAATCAGGTGCGTATTAGTCCGTATTTTTGTGACAATTGATAATCGATTGGGAGATCAACAAATTTTCCAGTTTCCAACAGACAAAGTTTGAAATGCTTGAAATAATATATTTTTCAGTTATAAGCTCGAAAAATGAATAAATATCGTTATTTCAATTCCAATCTATATTTGTTACCAACAAATTTAGTGTATTTCCCCCTTTGGCCCGAACTTTTCATCACGATTTCTGTGGTTTAAAACGCATTTATTGATGCTTTGTGAATCAATTGGACCAAGTCTGGCATAACCCTGAGCACTAGCCTGGCCTAATCCTAACATTCCGAAGCCTGGGTTAAACTTGGTGACAATGTTCATGACGAATCTTGTGCCAGGCTTGGTCCACGATTGGACACTTGGTTCATACACACTTATAACATCAATTTGTGAGTTTATTTTCAAGACAAGATTACGATTCTCAATATTTAATCGAACAATAGCAACAAATTGGTGCAGCATTGATCCAATATCAGCAGAGATATTGGTTAACAATGAACATGTATAGTAGTTTCGAATTGTAGTCGTATTACCGACAGATAAGCTTTCAATTCTTTTTTCAAATACATTCATAACATTATTTTGAAAGCATCAAGCCTACCATTGACTGATCATCTGAAAATTCGTTCATCAGTTTTTATACAACTTTAACATGATGATGATCCAATCGTTGATTTAAAATGAATTTTTTCATTTCGAGCCAATGCACTGAGAAAAATTATCTATTATAAATTACCAGACTCGCTGGTATATTGAGGATATACTTGCATTTTAAGGTTATATACCAAACGTTCTCTTCAAAAGTATCAGACTTTCTATTATAAAATGTTATTATTCTACCATTAACTCACAGAAAGTCTGGTACTTTTGAAGAGAATGTTTGGTATATAACTTCAAAATGCAAGTATATCCTCAATATACTAGCGAGTCTAGTAATTTATAATAGACAATTTTTCTCCGTGTGGTAGAATATTTTGATGTTTTTGTTCATTATTGAAAATAACAATCATCACAGTTTGAACTGACATCATTATTTTCAAGTTGCGCTATCCTTGTTGCCAAAGCTCGACTAATCTCCACCCAAGTTAGTCTAAATTGATTAGTAAGTTTAGATAGTTATCGTGCTATCGCTTATCAACAATTTTTATCTGGAAACCGACTGCTAACTTCACGATTGCAAGTTTTAACATCATCTATCCACTTGTTCGTTGAAAAGATTCTTTTTATCTCACGATTGTATATCTTTCTAATCGATGATACGAATCACCAACGCTAGTACCTTGCTAATACCATATACAATCGCCTTTCAGATTAAAAATTTTAATATACAAATGTATCTTAAGAAAATTTCTAAACCTTGCATATGAAATTTATTATATCCAATTCTAACAGTAGTATATCAACTCACAATATTACAATTTCTGAGATCAATCAAATAGCATACAAGCGAGTTTCGTACCTCATATTACGTATAAGATAAGCGAACGATAACATTAATATATTGGCGTTATTACGGTAAATTGGATGAATTTTTCTTAGTTCCAAGACATATCGATTGGAAGGTAAACATTACGATAGAAAAATAGGTAACGGATGTGAGTCATTTAAAAAGATAAAAATAATGCTTCTTGTACTTTCTTCGTCTAGCTTTGAAACCTATTATCTTTTCCATTCAAGTTTGACTGAAGATATCAACCTTCTGAATAACCTCACCGATATTCGTATATAGGATCAAATGATTAATTACTCCAGTTGTTCCCTTTTCTACGATTAAAAGTAATCACGATCACGACAAGAATTTTCCTGAAATGATGTACAGAAAGAATTAACGACGTCTAATTACAATGGTAAAATTTTATTAACATGAACAGTATTGTTATAGAAAAAAACAGAGTTGAAAGGAGATTCAATTGTGATTGATACAAAGTTTAACTATCCCAGACATCACAACTAGTTATTGAACAGTTCTTAGAGAATACCATTTGAATGTCCCGCTCTTTGAGATAATTCTTTAACAATACGCACTACCATTCATTTGGATGCAAAAATAATTCCAAAAGTATGTCAATAGAAAATGAAAACATACAAAAGTTCAGAAAGAACACGTAATCTACCCAAAAGAATTCATAATGCATTTACATCTGAATTCATTAAGTGTAAATAAATCACACCACAAAACAGGCATTCTGAACTTTCTCATGATTCAATAAAACCTTTGTAATTAAATATCAAGTTTTTTACAAATTTCCTATCGAAAAAGACAGAGATCACAGAATTTTTTTCATTGTTTTCTATAAGGAATTTTCCAAACTCGATACAATCGATTAATTCTTCCATACATGAAAGATCGTTTGTACAAATGCATTTTTACAGTCAATATTCATATAGTTTGAGTTAATAAATAATTCACTGCATTATCCACGAACGATTCATGAATTTTAACACACTTCTCTTTTTTAGAGTGACAACACTTTGTTGTATACAAAACTTCAACCTCAAAATCACATGATATGTCATTTATTCTCCCATATTATATGTTTCTTGCATGAAAATGAATTACTAACTGATTATTACATTGCATAATTCACTTCACCTCATTGAGCAGTCTCAGAGAATCTCGTACACGCACCTATTCAATCAATTCATAAGAGAAAATATACAACTACTTGTATCTTGGACATTATTTTTATCCAAAGACGTTTACAAATTCAGTAAGACTCTGATTGAATTCTTGTTGATCGAAGTTCATGGTATTCGTTATCAATTCTTTCGCGCAGAACAGGACTACATTTTGAACTTCCATAAAGATTCATATCCACTGTCATAACGGGTATTCTTTACGAATAATATTGGGTTGGCAACTAAGTAATTGCGGATTTTTGTTAGAAAATCAAAGACACTTTTTTCATGGAACTAAATAACTTCATTTTGTAATGTATTGCCCATTTTGATTAATGACTTTTTGCCATCTTTCAGGCAGCATCATAATCCCACGTTCATAAAACTTCTGGTTTTTATTAGCAAAAAACTGAATCAGGTACGATTTGACATCATCATCATTACTGAAATTTGTACCATTCAAGGAGTTTTGGAAAGATCGGAACAAAAAGTAATCAGATGGTGCAAGGTCAGGACTATATAGTGGATGTGGCAAAACATCCCAACCAAGCTCCAATAATTTTTGCCGAGTGACCAAAGATGTGTGTGGCCTTGCATCGTCATGATGGAATACAACACCTTTTCGATTTGTCAATTCGGGCCGCTTTTCTTCCACTGCATTGTTTAATTTCGTTAGTTGTTCAATGTAGACATCAGAATTGATCGTTCGGTTGGGTGGTAAGAGTTCAAAGTACACAATTCCTTTGTAATCCCACCAAACTGATAACAAAACCTTTTTTCGATGAATATCAGCTTTTGCTGTTGTTCGAGTTAGTTCACCTGGCCTGCTCCACGATTTTTTCCGCTTGATATTGTTGTACACAACCCATTTTTCATCGCCAGTTATCAGTCGTTTTAAAAATGGATTATTTTCATTACGTTTCTTTAGCAAATCGCAGATGTTAATGCGGTGCGTTAAATGCGTTTCTTTCAGTTCGTGAGGAACCCATGTATCGAGTTTTTGAACATAGCTAAGTTGTTTTAAGTGATTTTCAATGCATGTATGTGATACATGAAGTTTCTTTGCAATCTCACGTGTTGTACTGTGACGATCCGAATCGATTATTGCTTTAATTAGGGCGTCATCAACGTCAACTGGACGACCAGAGCGTTTTTCATCTTTGAGTGAAAAATCACCAGAACGAAATTTGGCAAACCAATTTTGACACTGCCGTTCTTTTAAGGCTTCGTCACCATAAACAGCACATAACTTTTTATGAGCTTGCGATGCGTTTTTCCCTTTGCGGAAATAAAAAAGCAAAATATGACGAAAATGTTCCTTTTGATTTTCCATTTTTCAACGAACGCCAAACGAAAACTACGCAAACGATCAAAAAACTTTTGTTACTGATTGACAGCTGAATTGCCAACTATCAAATAACAAGATGTGTTTTACATTTGTACTACGTCTGCAAACCTTAAAATTCAACTGACACCATCTATGAGTGAAATCCGCAATTACTTAGTTGCCAACCTGATAATTCATGCATTTTCTATGTGTATTTTAAGAACTCCCACATGTATTGATCAAGAACTCTTCTCACGTACATACACGGAGAAAAAGGAATTCGCTGTGGCAGCGGAATCTACTTTTGCTGGGTTCCTTTTGCCAGAGCAGCAAATTTTTTGCTGTGACAGCAAACTATTTGCTGTTCCCAGCAAAATTTGTTTGCTATTCTGTATATAATACTGAAAATTTGCTGGTGGAGCAAACATTTTTTGCTGCCACAGCTAAAAGAATTGCTGTCGTAGCTAATACGATTGCTGTTATAGCAAATTTTTAGCTAGGTCAGCAAAAAATTTTGCTATTCTATATATAATACCTCGATTTGCTGCGTCAGCAAATTTTTTCTCTGCGTGCACTCGCGTGAATTCTCCGCGAACTCAAAAGGGACTTGTGTGCTACCTGGGATGTCTAACTATATAGTCCAGATGAGGATACTCATTCTGAAGACGACTACACGGAGACAAATAATTCGCTATGGTAGCTATTTGGTGTATTTGATATTTGGATAGCTAAAAATATTGCTGCAACACCTGAATCTTAGCTGTTATAGCAATAACTTTTTCCACCACAGCTAAAAAATAGCCCCTGTGGCTGATTCTTAGTTATCCAAATATCAACCACACTATTTTTCCCATGTATTTGATATAGTTACGGTTACATTGAAATAGTCACCGTGACTGCACTGAAGAAAATCAGCGATATAAAACAGAGTCTGACTTGAATGGTAACGAATTGTTTCAATTTGACTCCAAATAGATTGCTTGCAACACCACGATTCGGATTGAATCTCTTACAAACACGTTCCGTGTTATTTTCACACCGTACATTTTACAATGTAATAATCAGTTGGTTTCTTTCCCGACTGTCAATATTTTGTTTCCAAGTGCGTTGCACCGATCATAGTATAGTAACTCTTCCAACTATATCTCAGAAATGATGAAGAAAAATTGAATGAAAATACGTACTCATCCAATAATACATTATCATAATGAAACTGATTCAATTTCTTCGAATACCAGTCCATAATTTTGCATTTATAAAATTTCATAATAAATAAAACACAAATTCAAAAAAAGAACACATCTGAAGATAAATCAGTGATTCCAATGCATTGAATTATCGTTCATTATCCTTATTTATACCTCTCTTTATGTGCATTAACATTGTAGGAAGATGACTCAAAGATTGTACAATTATGTTTCTGTCTATGTGTCAAGTATCTAAGACACTAGAGAAAATCAAGATGATAGATGTGTATACATTTGTGTAATCGGAGAGTGATATTACATTACTCTACGTTGTAAACTGTATTAGATGATAATCTATTTCACAGATTTTTTATAACACCTGCTAGTAATACTAAACCAACTAATGATGTGTAAAACAATATCCTTGTTAATAATATTGAAGCGTGATCTTGTAGATTTTATGTCATAGCAATGTACTCACCGTGAATTCATTTATACGTTCATCAATAATTTCATAAAAATATACTAAAAATAAACCAACAAAATCAAGAGATTTATGTGAATCAATTAAATCTAGAAGCAGACGGAACACGAATTTAGTGGTGACTGTGTATATTTCATTGAAAAGTGAGTGTGGGAAGAACTTGTCGAGGGTTCATACAGTTTTTTGGTATACCTATATACATTATTGCGTACCGAATTGGTATTAGCTACGTATATACTCCTGAGAGACGTAAAATTTCCTTTTAGACTCTTTTATCGTTTATGTCTGAGCTTGCGTATACGTAACCGACTTGTAATACAGCATCAAACAATTCGAGTAGAAACATTTTTCTAATTGTATATTGTTTGATTATCATTATATATAATTTTGAGGATTTTTATAAATTTTATATATAATTCACATGAAAAATGTCACAAAACAGACATCCGGATACTTCTGCTTGCACATTTCCAATCAACTCATCGAACTTGCAAATATTGAACGTTCATTTTGATATTTGCGGCGCCTTGAGATTTTTTTCAAAGGAATTCAAAATACTTCTCTCACAATGTTTTTGAAATTTCTCATGATCTGTTTGAAATTGTTCCAGAAGAATTATTTTAGTGTTTATAGCAATTAGCCATGCATCAAGGTTTTTAGACAAGCTGGGTTGAATGGTTGAATCGGAAAATATTCTAAGAGTCCTTTAGAATTCATCAAGAACTCTTTTGGAATTCTTGAAGAGTTCTTTTTGACGACAAACAGAATTCTTCCAGAGATTCATTCTGAACTGACATAACGGGGGTTCTTTAAGACTACCTTGCGAATCCATTAAGTATACATACAAAATTCTTCATGATTCGATTGTATTCTTTATGAATTCTGAATAATTGTATATTATTTTATTATAATTATGTATGGTATGCATATAAATTGTATATAATTTTGAAAATTTTTCTAATTGTACAGGAGTTTGTATAAAACTTTTTTATTGAAAAATTATACGATTTCAATTTTGATAATACGCGATGTTGAGTTTTATATGCTTTTAAGCTTGGTGTTCTTAAAGAGCGTGAGGAATGAACATTCATGGTAAACAAATAGCATATTCCTTCAAGATTGTAGATACAAACTGAAATCCCATAATCAATACTCTCTGAGAAGTGCACAGTATAATACTGCCATCTGTATTCTCTTGCTTGTTCTCACAGTCCTCACCAAATGAAAGAGAGAGAGGGATCGAGAGAGGGCTAACACATTGCTGGAAAATAAGTTTCTTATATAAGATATACGTTGCTTAGTAACAACACAGCAGGGATTGCAATGACCTTTCTGTCCTTCCTAACGCCCACATTTTTTTGATGAATGCAATCAATAAAATCCCTAACATTGAATTAATTCCTCCAAATTGCGTATTCAATTGCATAGTTGCCATCAATCCAACAGAATACATCATTTTTATAATGAATGGAGAAGATTTTATAATATGAATTATATAAAATACGTATTCAGTGTTCTTATCATAATAATCGAGATGGTGATAAAACACCAAAATAAAATGAAGATGAATTACAATTTTGAACCATTACGAAATTATTGTAAAAATATGCACTACAAAAACCTTTGAGACAGGGCCGGACTTAGGACAGATGTCATTCGATTCCCTGGAACACGAAGTGCTTCTTCCTAACCTTTCAAAAGAATAGTAAACAAAAGATCATCAAATCTCACAATTTACATCGACCGATAAATGGAATTCTTTTTCTTATATTTAAAATCTGTAGCCCCCATAGCTCAGTAGAGATCGACCGAAATGTTTGACCGAAAATGACTAAAATTGAAATTGTGACTATTGATTGAGAAGAAAATTTAGAATTAGCGGTTGACAGTGTAGAAAAGCTTTGTAATAATGCAATTATCGTACTTACTCTATTTTGGCCAAAACATTTCATTCTTTCCACAAAGAATTGAAGTAAAAATGACGCGTTTTGTTCAGAATAGAGTGAATTTGAACTGATGCTTGTCGGATGCTTGATCATAAGTATGATAATTGGGTTATTAGGGAGTTTGTCAACACTGCTAACCACCAACTCCAAGTTTTCTTCGAAACCAATAGTCGCAATTTCAATTTTAGTCATTTTCGGTCAATCTCTAGAGCTCACACTGAGATAAATAAAATTAGTTCATTTTACCAAAAAAACCCAACAACTATCTTATGGTCATTGGTACCAAAAATGTAGGTATATGTAATCAAATTGATAACTATAATTTTTTGTCATCTTTAACAATGAAACTTGCCAACACAAAGCTTACAGAACTATTAGAAGTTAACAAAGTTGAATAGATTTATCGTTGATGATAATTAATGATGAATGGTGATTATAGACTTCAAGTATCAAGAGATACTTCACAGAAATGATAATAAGAATCATCATTCTAGTTGAGATGAAATTCCACCTTTGACATCAACATTCACAGATACGATAAAATATTAATGTGAAAACATAATCTTGGAATCAAAACTACTAATCTCTGAATTTCTCGATGTCATGTTATTTGTATAACTCAATTCCAAACAATTAACCACATCAGTGATGCAAATACAACATAAATAATAATTTAGGATGTTGCTCTTTTTTATTCGAAGTACAAATATATTTTACTCAAAAAGTTGGATGGCATAATGGAAACGGATCTCACTTCATTCATGTTCAATGAAAGTTCATTCTCAAAGATGTAGTCCCTGGATTGCGCTTTTGCAAAACAATAATAATAGGTCATCATCATCACGGCAATTGTGACTCGTTAAGAGAATACCAGAGTTGCCATCGGAGCACGTTTTCTTACACTAAAATACTCGAAACTGAATTCATAAAAAAATCTAAAATTTTCAGGGATGATTCTTTGAGACCTAATCTAGGTCTGTACAGAGCCCAAATTTTAGATTTTTTTATGAATTCAGTTCCGAGTATTTTAGTACGAGAAAACATGCTCCGATGGTAATTCTGGTATTCTCTTAAGCAAGTTTCAAAAAAATGTTTCCTTCAGATCCTCACAGCACCGCAGTCCCAGAGGAATTCTTCAAGAATTCATAAAGAACACAATCAGTTCAATAAGAATTCTTTAAGGAATGTGGTGTTATGTGGGGAAATTCTTCCTGGTTACTGGTATGAATTCTTGATGGTATGTTCAATCGATATAAAATAGTCAAGATAACCAGCATCCATTAGTAATGGCTAACAATTTTAATAGTAAGTGATAAATTTAGTAATCATTACAAAATTAAAAGATTTGTTGATGCTTAATTCATATTTAGTGATGATTACCAAAAATGATTGGTTGGATCCCTTTTTAATCATTTTTCTTAGGTATCGATGACTGCATCGATGCACACTGTGCACTCAGAGAAAGAGTGACCACCAAAGAATAGTATTTTTCCACCTTCTTTCTGGGACCGTGGCTTTCAGGTTAGAATTCATTCTAGGACATAAACTATGATGATCATTATTTGCGAGGGTATACAATTTCCTGGTGAGCTGACACTGATTTTACAGATAAAGTAGGAACAAATTTTGATCAAGATTGTATAAAAATCAATCAACGTCGATAGGTTTTTTTATAGGAAACATCCATTTTGTCAAGAATCAGTCGATTCCGTCGATTTCTTTATCTTCAAAATCAATGTTATGCTCACCGGGAAATGGTATTCCCTCACAAATGATCAACATAAGGTGTTTTTCAGAATGCAATTCAACCTGGAACTCGCGGTCCCAAAAAAACAGGTGGATTTTGCGGTCACTCTTTTTATTATACGCATAATACAAATAGGGCTAGCTATAATATATGATGAAGGATATTATGTATATAATTCCCGTATTATTCATACAATAAAATTCATTATATTATACATGAAGGGAAAATGAAAATGTATAATAATCTTCATAATATTGGGAGTACAAATTAATTCGGTCCGTTTTTTTACAGTTGAAGATGCGTTTATTTCAGAAGAATATGAATTATCAAATTAATCAAAGTATTGTCCATCGCTGGCTATCACTTTTCCCCATCTTTCGGGTAATTTTCGAATCCCGTTACCGAAAAATGTCTCGTCTTTCGAGGCGATCCAAGTTAGAAGCCAATTTTCGATTTCTTCGAACGAAGTGAACCGGTGGCCTGCCAAATCGTGCTGCATCTTTAGGAATAACCAGTAATCGGAAGGAGCAATGTTCGGCAAGTACGGCGGGTGTGGTAGAATATCCTACTTCAGCGTTTCCAGATAATTTTTCACTACTTTTGCGACATGAGGCCGAGCGTTATCGTGTAAAAGAATAACTTTGTCATGTCTTTCCTTGTATTCCGAACGTTTTTCTCGTAACGCACGACTCGAACGAATCCATTGTAGCCTATACCGATCACCCGTAATAGAATAGCCAGGTTTTAGCAACTCATAGTACATAGCACCCTTTTGGTCCCACCAGATACACAGCATGATCTTTGAACCATGAATATTCCCCTTTGGTGTCGATGTTGAAGTCGATGGCAACGACTGACCGGGCATAGTATAGTATTTTCTTTTCTTGGGGTTATCGTAGAATATCCATTTCTCATCTCCTGTCACAATCCGATGTAAGAACCCCTTTCTTCGTTGTTTTTGAATCAGCTGCTCGCAAGTGAAAAATCGCCGTTCAATGTCTCTAGGCTTTAAGTCATAAGGCACCCAATTGCCTTGCTTTTGAATCATGCCCATGGATTGCAATCGTGCGGAAACTGCTTGTTGCGTAACTCCTAATGATTCCGCAAGCTCCCGTTGCGTTTGACTCGGATCTTCGTCGAGTAAAGCCTCCAATTCCTTGTTTTCGAATTTTTGTGGTTATCCTGAGCGAGGCTTGTCTTCGACACTGAAATCGCCATTCTTACACTGAGAGAAATAATGATTAATATCAAGAATTTTAATTCATGAATACTGCCAAGAATACAAATTCTTGATTATAGCTAATATGTTATCGGCCCAAAAGAAATTTCCTTGAATCGAGAAATATTTCCTTGATTTAAGAAAATTTCTTTTGGGCCAATAACATATTAACTGTAATCAAGAATTTTTATTCTTGGCAGTATTCATGAATTTAAATTCTTGATATTAATCATCATTTCTCTCAGTGTAGAACGTCGAAACCATTCCCTACATGATTTATCAGTTGGAGCATTGTCACCATAAACTTCCACAAGCATTCGATGGGCTTCAGCTGCACTTTTTTTCCAATTGAAACAGAAAACTAGCACCTCCCTCAAATGCTGCTTAGTTAAAACGAAATTTGACATACTTCACTGAGTAAAAATCGGGATTCATATCAACTGAATATTATTCACAGGTGTCTTACCTCTCTGAAACAATTGAAATCGTTTGTGATTATGAAACATTCATGAGAACGAGAGTCATCTTTTCAAACCAGACCAAACTAATTTGTACTCCCAATATATCTCATAGATTTGATCGAATAATTGTTGCTGTCCCTATTTTTATTATACATTTCTCTCTTTGTAAAAAATGTCTATGAGAAACTTCAAATAAATATTCGGAAGTAAGTAACACATACATGCGTTAGGAGTTTTCCGTATTATACCGGAAATTTACAAGGAAATGATAGTAAAAATCTCACAAAATTTGGAATTTTTAGTGAAATTTATGAGAAATTCCATATGTATTAATCGGAAATGGATTTCACATCGCAAGATCAGAATTTTGGTTGCGGGTTGGTGCGTATAAGAAAATTCCATGAATATCGCCTTCCCCTCAGTCTCGAATTCTTTGTATTTTGTAAGTATGTTCTTCCTTCAAACTATTGAAAATATTATGAAAATACCATATTGAGTAAGGTAGTAATATTTATACCTAATGAATCACCTTATAAAACCTCTGACGTAATATCCAAATCTCTCGTCTCTTTATTCCCTTCACTCTCAATCTAATTAAGGATAAATGTTTATTTGGTTTGAGAAAAATTGGGATGCTTATGGTTCTTTCATCCTCATCAGAAGTACTCGATTCCACTAACCAATGTCATCTCTCCCCCTATCTCGCTGACAAGCAATTATTGATCGTTCGTTCTCAGTGGTAGAGGCACGCGATGATCAGACTCGGAACGAAACCTATGAAAAGTCTCAAATAATAGGATTTATCATATCTATATTGAAGATGAGTCAAGTCTCATCAAACATTTGACAAGCAAAATTATAAAATTTTTCATAAAAATTTTCCTGTGTTCGTACTTTGAAGAAATAATTCATTCGCAACAAATGAAGTTCGTTTGATATGAGGAATGAACAATTCATAGTCTTTTTAAGTACAGTTTTAAAAACTCCGCGATTCGATAAAGAGTCTCACGTTATGGAAACACTCACTCCACGTATCTCAATACCCAGAATGAAATTCAATGAACGATCGATCGATCGTCATTGAACCGAGTTTTCCTAGAATTCGGAAATGTGAAGAGATTCATAATCGATATCATAATTCGATATCTCTAGTATCTCAGATGTCGTTTAATGTCGTAGCCTGACATATATCTCGTGCAATATGATTTTCTTCGAATTCCTGACAGCCGATAAAACGAGAAACGTGAAAACTGAGTGAAAATAAAATGAGAGTGCGCATTGTTTACATGGGAAGGGAATAAAAAAAATGTTTATTGATCCCGACCAAACCGTTTTCTACAGTTCTAACTACAGAGTTGATAATGAATAGCGAGAGATAAGTTTGAAGTTTTATCGAAGTGACGTGATTCAAATATTCGAAAATCATTTTATGGATTTTCTCCATCATTCAAATCACTTCAGGCGATGTCTTTCACGTGAAAATGAAATGATTTTTTGCCGATGGATGTGAAGGTTTGCACTGAGAAGAAGGATTTAATTAATGATTAACCTATTTTTATCCTTCATTTTAATATTCACGACAGTAAGACATCAAAGTTGTATTAAAAAAAAAAGTTTAGGTGAAATAGATATTCGGTGCCCAAGGCCAATTCAGTTCATCGATAAAGCTGCGTAAAGTAACATCAACAGTTTTGAAAAGGACGTTTTGACCCCTGTTTAGCCATTATGTATGTAAACATTACTTTTGAAAAACCATTTCTTATTGAATAATGTATCGTAGTCATTTTTAAACGTGGATTATGCATTTTTTAATAAGATCATGACTGCAAGAAACGCTGACAAGTTGTTGTCCCGATTGCTCTTGATTATTTTTCAACATCAATTGTATGTCCTTTTCAATGAATTTTGATGTTTTTGTATGGCGAAAGAATTATTCATCTTACTTCTCATCTCTGTAAAAAAAAAACTGTTCATTTTTTTCAATTCACTTTGAGCAATATGATTTTTTGAAGAATTTTCTTTTCTCCCCCATTTTTGGTCATTTTTATTATAAAAGAATAAAAAATTCCAATTTTATTTTCCGAAATAAATTATGGTAATTCATTGAAGAAGGGCACTTGAACTTGTCCCTTTTGACAGGTTATGATTTATGCACGTAAGAATCATACACGTGTTGATTGTACACGAAAAATAAAATCCAAAAGTATTTACACTCATAATGTTTTCTTAATACCTCATATTTAACGCATAAGCTTTGGTGCACGTCAACTTATTTGATAAGAAAATTGTACACTAAATATTTGTCATGCTTGAAAAAAAAAGTGATTCACAAAAATCGTACACGTTTTCATGCACGGATGAAAAATGTAATTAATTAGTGGATAATGATTGTATACCTAATGAAATTCATATGAGAAATTTTTTTCGTTTCATTGAATAATTATTATGAATTAAATAAGGAGTACAATAATTATACACTGATTAATTTTATTTTCTGATCGTGCATAAACGATATGTGTACAATTTTTGTTAATTACATTTTGAAAGCTTGTGAAATATTTCGTGTACAATTTCTATGCCAATAAATTGAACGTGCACAAATAATCATTGTATGAAATATAATGTGTTGGACAAAAATTATTAGTGTAAATACTTTTGGGTTTTATCTTTCGTATACAATTAATACGTGTATGATTCTTACGTGCATAAACCATACCCCGTCTCCCTTTTGACTGTTCCAAATTTTGTCACAGGTTTCTCCATGTACAATAGAAAAGATGAAAATGCCCCCTGTTCAGTCAAATAGTACGCCGAAAAATACCTACAGGTTAAGGGGATGCTAGCGGCGTGACAGCAGCGAAATCGTTCATGACATAACAACGAGTAAACGCTTCAATTTCATCAAAAGATCCCATTCATTCTGATTGAAAGGACAAAATTTCTATTGAAACCGATTAATATCCATTGAAATTGAATGGAAATTTTGTTCATTCAGTGGGAATTAATAGGATTTTTTAAGCAGGGAAATTGAAGCGTCTGTCCGTAGTTTGTCATGAAGGCTTTGGCTGCTCTCTAAAATCTTTGGAGTGAGATTTCACTCTTTAGCCAGCCAGAAGTGAGCCAGTCGAATTTTCGAGTGAAATTTCCACTCTTTTAGAGTGATATTCTAAGGTTTGAGGTTAGAAACTCACAACCACTCCGATGTTAGAGTGAAGTTTTCACTCTAAAAGAGTAAGCGGTCACTCGAAACGAGTGAAAATTCCACTCGAAGCGGACAGGCTCACTTCTGACACTTGGTGGAGTGAAACGTGCGATTTTTCACTCTTCCAGATTTAGAGAGCACGCCGCTAGTATCACCTTGAGAGGTTACATCTGTCGAAAGTTTTTTTTAATGACGCATGAGCATCCTAAAAATAATATCGAAAACGAATGTCAAGTGGGAAGATTTGTTTTTCTGTTTTTTTGAAGTTAATTTTCGTAACAAGTACGAATGCTACGAAACATTTAGAAGAAATTGGTGTGCAACATAACTCGAGCAACTTTTATCCGATTGAATTGAAATTTTGACTAGAGCTTCTCAGATAAATCTTATACAGCGATGCATAAGATTTTGACTTTTGGTTGAAAATTCAGTTTTTCATCAACAAATTATGTAGTGATGCCACGAGAGACGAGAAAGCCGAGGCAAGACGAAAAGGCCATGGCGAGAAACGAGACGGACGAGCAAGACCCTATAGCCGAGAAATTTACGAGACGAGACGAGATGGGACGAGACTAGGTGTCGAAAATGTTGAAACGAGACGAGACAAGACAACGTGCTACGAAATCGAGACGAGAAACAGCTTATTCTCATCTCGTCTCGCGGCATCACTATAAAATTCAGGTTGAAATTGGGTCGAAAGTTCAAACTTTTTAGTCAAATCAGTGCGATTTTGTGAAAAATGATTATTTTGTGATCGTGATATATTTGATCGTCTATACGGGGACGAAAAAACTATCGAAGATGGTGAAACAATTTCGTTTGTTTTCTAGGTATTGTTAAATTGTATCCCATTGAACCTGTTAAAAAAAAATGTTCGCGCTTGACCAGTGGTCACGTCACCATATTGCTCCTCACATAGGATTAAAAATTGATTTGTTCCCTGGTGAAAATGGAAGCGAAGAGGAAGAGTAAACGAAGCTTATGTTGGAGAGTAACCGAAACGTTAATGAAAAGTATACGAAGCTTGAATGGGAGGGATACAAAAAGTATGTGAAGAGAGAATTGAAACAAAGGAAGCGTATAAAATTCGTGCAACTTGAATAAAAAAAATCGCACACCATAGCGAGAACCGAACTGATGACTTTCGCCATGGTAAACGAGGGTTTTATCCACTCAGGCATGAATCGTCGTTGGGATAAAGTGCTTGGAGATATCAATTATTTGAAGTCAGAATAGGTATGATTCGCATACGTTTAATGTAACTTACTATTACTTTACATGAAGCGCGTGTGAAACGGGATCGAGAGATTATGAAGCGTATATGGAAGGTATGATTTTATCATTTTACACCAAGCGGGCATCACACGCTTCACGAAGAGGGAATTGAAACATTTTTCGCTTCGTATGCGCTTCCTTTGCCCCAAGGAGCACAAGAACATTTCAAATATTCTGCGTTCATTCCGTGATCATGCATAGAATATACAGATGAGACTGTTTTGGATAAATTCGAAAAATATGTTCTGAGAATGTCCACGGAATATACTTATCCAAAACAGTCTCATTCGAAGATTCTAAGAATGTTCATAAAACATGTTCAGAACTTCCAAGAACCTTCTGAGCATTTCTAATTGTTGTGCTACTTGGGGCGCTTCGTGTATACGCTTCATTTTCACCAGGATTTACCTAGTTATACGGGAATGAACCCTCTGAATGACTTTTTGATCATTTGATCGATAGCGAAAAAAATATTCTTAACCCTCAGCCTCCACACGAGTGCGGATTCGCACCACCAAAAATTCAATAACCAGTAACTTTTCACATAATACATCACTTTCACATTGAATTTTGACACAAAATACATTACCTTCTTCCTTATCTATCACCATCAATGGATTCCTCGGAAAATTTCACCCTAAATTCATGTGTTCTTCACTTTCATCCTGATTTATTTTCACTAAATTAAACAGGATGAAAATTGGAAAGCCAAATTCGCACTCGTGTGGAGGTAGTGGTTGCCAGAATGAGGTGTGGAGGCTGAGGGTTAAAAGAAGTCGTTTTTTCACCAATCTCGGCAGACGTAACCTCTGGCAAAGCCAGAAAATTCAATCACTCTCAATCAAAATTCAGTTGAACCAAATAATTTGATTTGCCACTTTCTTAATTTAAATTAGTGAAAAGTTACTATTTTGCAGTCTATTTTCACTGATTCAATGAGTTATAAGTATACCACTGCGAATGAGTGAATAGTGACTGTATGAATCAGTGAAACGCGAAGTTCACTGATCCAATTATTGGAAACGAATTCACTAATTCAATCAGTTGATAATGAAATTCTTAATCCTGAAGAAATTCCTCAGAAAAAATAAAAAATTCAAAAGTTGAGCTTTGCACAAATGTAGATAAAGCTTTGACGGATCATTCCTAAAAATTTTAGGTCCCAATCAGAAAAATCCGTAATATGCCAATATTGACAACAGGTGCAGTACAGTGCCAGTATTGGGTATCCAACACTTGGTCGACACGTACGGGATCAGTACTGGATACATAAAAATACAGTAATATGCCTGTACTGATAAACCAATACTGAGAACCTAACACCGGCCAGGTACTAAACCAGTACTGGCCCTACACTGATTGCGAATAATGGCATCAGTACTCAATCCCCAGTACTGAAAAGCGTTATCATTCCAGACAAATGCCAGTACCCTGCCAGTATTGGCTAGTACTGGTGCAGTACTGCGCCTGTTGTAAATTTCTGGTAGGGGTATTTTTATGAATTCAGTTTCGATCATTTTGTTGTGAAGAAGCGTACTCAGATGGTAACTCCCCGTACAGCACCGGACATTTCTCCGTTGCCTCTACGTAGAATCTCCTTTCATCCACCTTGTATCCACGCGTTCAGACGGTACCGATGTTGCAACACTAGCCAAATATTTTTTGCAATGATATGAGGAGTTGGATATATTAATTTGTGTTTCAACCAATACTGTATTGGATTTTCTTTCCAAGTAATTAGAGGTTGATCTAAATTATGCTTAAGGTCTGTAGGCATCTCATTTTTATTATCTTTAACGGAATTCAGTAGGAAAAGACCATAAATCATGTTCAACAATTCTTGTGTTGCAATTCCTCGCTGAGGATTCTCTATGCTCGTGATTCCCATTCGATCAGTATCTTTGATCTAGTTTCCCTAACAGCACATTGGTTGCAAACATGTATCAGATATATTTCAATTAGATATCTGCAATGAATTGGTTACAGATACCTGATTGAAACCTATTTAATACATGTTTGCAACCATTGTGTTGTTAGGGTTGTGAGCCATTCAATCGAAATAGAATACGCTGAGGGATCATTGGAATGAATTTTTTTAAATCTACTCTCCAAATCTGAAAGTCCACTAAGTGTCAGAAGTGAGCCTGTCCGCTTCGAGTGGAATTTTCACTCGTTTCGAGTGACCTCTCACTCTTTTAGAGTGAAAAATTCACTCTTGCGTCGAAGTGGTTGTGAATTTCTAGCCCCAAACCTTAGAATATCACTCTGAAAGAGTGGAAATTTCACTCGAAAATTCGACAGGCTCACTTCTGGCTGGCTAAAGAGTGAAATCTCACTCCAAAGATTTTAGAGAGTAGGATTTAATATCGCAGAAATGGCCATAATAGGATCTTGTTTAATTTGCCTAAATCTTGTACGAATAAAATCTTGCAAACGGTCAGTTAAGGGAACAGCGGTTTGTGTTCTGAGTTGTTCAAACTATTCACGACTCGTTGATAGGGAATATTTACAATCATAATGGAATTGAAGTTTCATGGATGCCCAAATTTTCACTTGATGTTAACCGATGAAAATGGTTGCAAATAAAGAAAAAGTATTCAAGTGCCATCATAATGGATGAAAGAAAAGGAAAAATTAACAAAGATGCAAAGAATTTCGATTTTCGATTCTTAGGCTAAAAAATCGATTCAGAATCGCGATTCTTTTCAAAAAAATAATCGATTATCTCAAAAATCGAATCGGAATCGAACATCACTAGTGCAAAGGGATCCTAAAACTATCACCAATATATATCATGGAATTTTATTTGTGAAAAAGAGAGCACATACACAATCAATGAGAAAAATAATATGAGATCATTGAATTGTGTGAAAAACCACGTTTGTTTGTTTTTTTACAGCAAAAAATCGCTATTGGTTTTTTCAGCAAAAAACCACTTGGTTTAAACCGAACAACCCTGAAATCATCAGTAACATTCTTGAAATCATTCATCGAAGAGTTGAATTATCTGAATGGTACAAATCATTGATGATTCATTCCTCTTGCAGTGTACATAAACTTGGCTTTCATCCATACTGTTTTATATAGGTACCCGATCATAGAATGGAAGACATATGAAGTGTGATAGCTTATGAGTTTGATTCATTTTTTACTGGAAACATTTGTTTTCTGTACTGTGAGACATAATAAATGAGTGTAAAAACATTGGGAGTTTCGAATTACTTTGATACATGAAAGAAAAATCCATGAAATTCATGACCCAAGGGTATGCGAGCGTTGGGACTTGAACATTTTCATAATATCGTTTTGTACAGCCCTTCTTAAATGCCCATAGAAAATACTCTATTGAGCGATATTTTAAAAATCTTCAAATATTTTGGATAAATGTTATACGGAAAATTCAACTCGTGTCCCGACGTTAGTCTCGATACCAACGAACCCTGACGATGCAACCCGAGCCAAATCAAAATATCGCTCTGTACAAACCATCTTTATTTATTGAAAAAGATCTCTACAGAGTGATATTTTGATTTTATTGCTTCATTCTCGAATAATTTGTCAGAATGGTTTTGGTCGTGTCCTCTTCTAACCAATGTTTCTGATTGCATCTTCAGGGGTCGCTGGTATCAACTTAAGGATCAGATGAAAAGTTCAAAATTTTATGCAAACTTTTCTCATAAATTCCCCCGAGTGAAAAAATGTTCACAATTTTATACAATCTGTATACAATTGAATATAATTTATATATAATTATATACGAATTGAGAACTGGAAGAATTTTTCAAACTTATCCCATAATATATTCATTCATCCTATTATCACATATTTAAAATGTGTATTTTCAACAGATTTTACGAATAAAGTTTTTCCAACAAACCCTTAAGCGTTCCTAATCATCTGAGCACCATTGCATTTAAACATTGAATATTCGTCACTAAATCATTCTGAGTCAAATCAATTCTGTTATCGTTATCCGTAAACATGATGATCAAGTATTTCAACGCCAAGAATTGGGTGATAAACATCAAATTATTCCGAATAATCATAATACGAAATCAATCAAAATGGATGAAAATCAAGTGGAAAACGTTGAAACGTTGATGAAGCAAGAGTTTAGAACAGTTTAAAAATACTCAGAATCACCGTTGACCAATATAGCGAGCGTTACGTAAACTAAATGAATTGTGAGAATAACATTATTAGGGTGTGATTATAAATAACTGTGATAACATTGAGCTTTAGATTCTTGACAGTGAAATTTATTTTGATTAGAACACGCTTAAGGTATCAAACTGATTTTTGGTAAACATAGCAGCGCTTGATAGATATATTTCACATGTTTCCTCCAGAACTTTGGAATGCTTAGTTTGACAACAATTAATTTTCTCCGATTCTCTATTCAATGTAAGGGGAACATACATCAACATTGTCATTATTATAATCATTGCTCCTATCATTTTCAGTAACCAGCTGATCATCAAAGCACACAAATCATCCAATCGGAAAATCTACTCGATATTCAAAGTGCTCATGTACTAATTAATGTTTCAAAACATCGTGATACATGCTTGTGATGAATTTCAACGCACGTGGAAAAATTTTCAAAATTCTATATAAGTTATATATAATTCAAAAAATGTTTTCCACGTGGGAGATGTATTGCACAATTCATTCAAGAGCTCGACTATTTCTTTGATCTAATAGATACCGTTGAAAGATGAAATTTGATCTATAACATGTTCGGAATATTTCTAAATTTATGCATTGTACAGCGAATGTACCGATTGATGTCTCTCAGTTTGAGCAATTTCAAAAGAATATGAAGTTTTAATTCAAATGAGAAATCGAAACGAAATTTTGGCTGCTCATGTGAAGGCAATGGGGACACTTATTGCTAAGAGATAATGTATCAATGTTCAAATAATTCATGTTGAGATTTTTCGGTCGGCACTTAACAAAGATAATTACATAGAGAACAAATGTTTATTTATGCTACCGTTGCTTTGAACACCGCCTCGAATGTATATTTATTCTCCATTGGAAAAAATATGTATGCACTTATAGATTGTCTCGAAATCTTTGTGGGTACTTTGAAATGAGAGGATAAGATAATGCAAATCACGTTCAAACAAAATTGTAATAATTCATAGAATTATTGAAATATTGATAAAAATGATGAGTTCAGGTTCATGAACTTGTTTTCCTGTTGGAAAAATTTCCACCGGAGTGGACACCATGTTATCAATAGCACTTGTATCATTCTTCCTTTATATTCCAAATTATTTTCATAATGTGATTATCAAAACAGATAACTCTCATTTTCCACAGAATACAGGAATTGTAGATTTTCCACGAAAGCAATTACCTCGAGTCCAGAATAATTTGAAGAAGAAGAAGAAGAAATGCTGAATCTGTAGGGAAATTGTATCCAAAGGGAAGATTTGCTAGTTTCGGGTGCTTATCACATCATCACTCGATTTCATTCACTGTTCACAACGTGTATAAAACACTAAGATTTTGATGTTAAAACGATCCAACAAGTTATCACAGTTCCATACCTAGTAATTTATTTTTTGTTGACGAAAAAATGAAAACTAAAAGCACCTTTGTTATAAAATTCCAAATATCTCATGATACGTCAAATGTCTCATCGAAGATGTTTGAGTTCTATAACATGATTATTTAAAATAACTTTGAGTTATGTTTATGGAGAGAGAGAGAGAGTTAATCAGATTTACACGGCTATGTTTTCGATATTTTGGAAAAAATGATTCCCGTGCGCATTGTTCGATGAACGGACTTGCAATGAATATTATTATTCGCACGAGGGAACTAATACCCCAAGCATCGGGTGTATCACTGGTTATACATAGACCTCGTCCCGATGCGCAGACGCCAGCCACCACAACAGCCCTTTTGCTAAATAGTTCGATGAACGATCGGTCAAGATAAAAGCTCAACAAGGTGAAACTTGTATTCATTGATCAAACTCCATTTCAAGATTCGTTGTACAGAGATTTTTCAAAATTCTTATGGGTAGTCGAATAGTAACATTTTTCACTGTTCTTTGAGAAATTAATCATCATTGGAAAATCAAAAATAATACACTGTGAAAAATTTCCTGTAAAACGATGGTAAAGATCTCATAAAATTTGGAGTTTCCAGTTAAATTTATGGGAAATTTCATACTTATTTTTCAGAAATTGATTTGCCATCCGGTGACTGGAATTTTCCGATGGCCGATTTTACAGTGTATATTTTTGTGAAAAAAATTGAATATCATTCCTGACTTACACCGTGCATTAATCTTGTTAGCTATCATAGCGAATTTTGTAGCTGTTACAAAAAAAAACTTCGATTCTTTCAATTAAACTCGTTTGCTATTCTATACTTAACACTGAAAATTTAGCTGCACCAGCGAATAATTCGCAGCTGTTGCTAAATAATTAACACGGAAAGAATCATTTAGCTGCAGCACCTAAGTGGCTAGCACGGACATACACAGCCATTAAATTAGCTCCTGTAGCTAAATTTTAGCTGTTATAGCAAAAAAATTTGCATTTGTAGCTAATTTATTTGCGGTGGTAGCTAAAATTTAGCTGCGGGAGCTAATTTAATGGCTGTCCGTGTCTGTGCTAGCCATTTAGCTTCTGCAGCTAAATTATTTTTTCCGTGAATTAACGAAGCTAATTTTCTGTTACATTAGCAAAAAAGTTGCTGTTTCGGCAAAACGTGAGAGAGTGAAATCACATCATTATGAGAAAGCATGAAAAGGGTAGAGATATCTTAGTGACCCCAAAGAACTTTAAGATTTTTATTCATGCTTTCATTAACAATTACATACAATGTTCCCTCCTCCGGAGGGAGGAGAATTCACTGAAACAGCGGAATGTGATTATTTGATATGTTGGCTAATTATTCAGCCGGGATTGCAAATTATTTGCCGAAGCAGCTTAATTTTCAGTATTCAATACATGAAACAGCAAACAAACCCAGCTGGAGGAGTCGACATTTTTTGCGGTAACAGTCAAAAAATTACGCTCACAGCTAACAAAACTGCTGTGTCAATAAAATCAGAATTTGTGATTGAATTATCAATGATCAATGGAATTTTGCTACCAAGTTCATCAAGTTTTGCAAAATTATGTATTCTCTGTGCAAAGTAATGAGACAATTAGGGCAATAAATCTTGTGCATGAAAATTATAATAAAATTTCTCACGACAAAGTGGGGTATTGAGGGGAGGTTAAGGGAAGTGATTTTCTCGAATTTTTTTTTCATGGAAGGAAGGAAATGAAGAACTTGGTGGTTTTCACGCTTGTTAATTGAGTCTTTGAGTACATAAACACATTTTTCTGAGTAAAAAATAATGCCATAGGAATTGTTGATACGTGTTGAAATATAACAACCTAAAAAAACAGTAATCAATCGGGCGCCACTTACAAAAATTATCAGAAATCAAAAATCAATTTTGATTTTGAGGTTGTACCAATAAAACCTTTGAGAAGTCCAAAAGTAGCGTTTGTTCACCTTTTTTTCGCTCTTCAAAGTGCTATAAAAAGAAAAAAAGGCAAATGTCATCTCCATTTGGGTTCATCCTCCAATGAATTCAATCAGCTTCGAAATAAAAAACAAAAAGAGCGATCCGTTTTTGAGACATCGTGGAGCCAAACTTGAGAAACATGGTTTCGAGAAAAACGCCTTTGAAGTTTCGGGATACGAATCCTTGAACTTGAAAACATTTTTTTCATGTGCTCTAAGACCTATTCAATGAGTTTCAAATAATTCGAGTTCTGAATTTAGTTCCTTCTTAAGAAAAAAAATTCGAGAAAATCACCTCATTCGCTTGATGAGGACCTCCCCTGAACGGTCCAATTTAACCGAATCTCAACTTTTAGAAATAAAGATCGTTGAAATCGATCCAGAGTTTTATCAATTCTGATTTTTTAAGTAATTTGCTGATTCTCCATAAATCTACAAACTTCATGAATTTTATTTTTTGAATCCCATGCTCTATTTTCAATTTCAAGAATAATTCGTGTATCAAATCCACAAATCTTTTTCACAGTGCGTAATCCACATCCCGGAACTTCTTTCAGTCATAATTTTCTATGTCTCACTTCGAAACGCGTGGATTTTCAATGAATTGCGCATCGATTGAAACAATGAACTCTCAGTAATCGATTTCCGTTAACATCACGCATCCATGCGAGCAGAAAATTGTGCGTAATCGTGAAGAAATGCGTATGCACGGTAGTAAGAAGTGTTCGACACCGAAGATTTTCTGTAGCTCTGAATGGAAAAAAATGCTCGGAAGTTCTGTTTAAATTTTATTTGAGAAAAGTTTTGAATTACATTATGATTCTTTCTCACAAGATATTTTTCACAAGGTTGAAGTCATATTTAAAATAATAGTCGATGTGAAATTTAAGACATTTCTTTTTGCCCATGACCCACATAAGTACGAAGGGATACCAAAATATCTGTCTATGACATAGTTATTTTTAGTACCGGGATTCAGTTCAATGTTGCCTGACCTGCCTCATAAGATTTTTCATAAATACACCGAGAAAAGGGTTTGCTCCAATATCAGACAGTCGAAACGTTGGACCAAAGGTATCAAAATTAACAACATGCAGATTCCATAAATTTCATGTATAATTCTAACTCTGAATAGTGTTACAATGACACGATACATCGAAAAAAGTTCTGTAAAGTTCGTATACCAACTTTATAGAATAGGAGTTGAATGATGTTATCGCGTTTTGCACGGTGAACAAAGAAATCCGCTGTGGTCTAATTTTACTTGATCTCTTTTGCAGGAGCAGCAAATTTTTTGCTATCACAGCGATTTTTAAGCTGTAGCAGCGAAAAATGTTTACTCTTTCATTAAAATTTGTTTGCCAGTCTGTACATACAACTGAAAATTTTACTAGTCCAGCGAAAAATTTGCTGTTTTATTTAATTATGTTGTTCTCTCAGCGATTCAGCAAGCAGTAAATTTTTAGCTAGGTTGATAAGAAGATTTGCTGTTCTGTATATAATACCTCGATTTGCTGCATCAGAAAATTTTTCTTCTTCGTGCGATGATCGTCTTTATGTTAACGAATCGCTTCCATCATGACGTAAACAATTCATCGCAGTGACAACGACATTGAATGGCGTTCGTCACAATGTTGGAATACTTGGAATCGAATAACTATTTTTCTTGATAATCGGGATCGTACACGAAAGAAACAAAATTCGATGGAACAGCCGAATGTGATTTCACTGTCTCACTTGGCAGCTAATTATATAGCCACGAGGGCGAATTATTTGTTGAGGCAGTGAAATTATCAATATTATTCATAGAGTAGCAGACAAATTCAGTTGGAGGATTCGACATTTCTTTTTGTCATACACGGAAAAAATAATTTAGCTGCAGCAGCTAAGTAGCTAGCACGGACACGGACAGCCATTAAATTAGCTCCTGCAGCTAAATTTTAGCTGTTACAGCAGAAAAATTTGCATTTGTAGTTAATTTATTTGCGGTAACAGCTAAAATTTAGCTGCAGGAGCTAATTCAATGGCTGTCCTTGTCCGTGCGGGCTACTTAGCTGCTGCAGCTGAATTATTTTTTCCGTGTAACTAACAACGTTGATGTGATAACAAACAGATTACTGTTACAGTCAAAAATTTGTGAATCCAGTAAAAGATAACTGACGGAATAGGGTTTAGCTATCACACACTGTAAAAAATAATCTGAATTTTCCTATACGCAGCAACCGGAAAATTCCGATCATACGATAAGAAATCAATTTCCAACAAATGTATATGAAATTTCCTATAAACTTAACTAGAAATTCCAAATTTTATGGGATTTTTACTATCATTTCCCAGTAAATTCCCGGTAAAATACGGAAAATTCCTATCGTGTGTATATCCCATATAACAATTCATATCTTACGATGTCTTTTCGATAAGTTTAAGATGTCTTGCGCAACACATTTAGATGTCTTTGGGATGTCTAAAACTCTTCTTTGGTCTAAAAGATATCTAAAAGACATCTAAATGTGTTGCGCAAGACATCTTGAACTTATCTAAAAGACATCGCAAGACATGAATTGTTATGTGAGATGTTAATTACTTCCGAATATTTATGTGAAGTTTCCCATAGAAAGTTTTCACAGTGCAGCGCATACGAAAAAAATGATGTAATATTCAGGCTAGCTAAAAATGATGGATGACAATTATTTTTCACCTGTGATAACAGAATCCAAATATCAAATACACGAAATACTTAATCGCAGCTGATTCCTAGCTATCATAGCGAATTATTTTGTTCCGTGTGTGTTGTGAAAATGACCCTACAGTGTCGGAAATTCAGTTAATTAATAAGGAAAATTCAATGGAAGCAAACAAATTTCTTCATTCTCATCGAATAAATTATTTTATTCGCATTTCAGAAGATTAGATTTATATTTACGCTAGCTGACATTCGGCTGGAACGATTGAATTTAAGTTGCCACAGTTGAATCAAACTTGACGCATCAACCGATGCACCTGTAGAATCATTCTGAATGTACAATAAAACATACGAACACTAGCGGTGATCGTTGTGCACATGATGTACATTATTACTTCACCTTATTCATCCATGCAGTATTGCATGATAAGTGCATTGCACTACACACGTCAGTCGTTCGATCAAAAATGGAATGTTGATTTGCGTTGAATTAGTTTCTTTCCCGGCTTGAATTTCATCGCATATTTTGTATCGCACTTACTAATGTATTGAACTGTAATGTCAGTGCACTTTATAACGACAGAAAAAATATCAAGTATGAATATAAGTGAGTAGAAGAATTGTCAAAATTATATATAATTCATACATAAAGTATGATTGAATTATGCATGAATTGAATATAATTTAAAAAATTTTCCACCTGATTGGATGTCTGCTGAAATTGAAAATGTAGCTGAATGGAACTGGTTACTAAGATCTTTGGATATATAAAATTCAGGACCGAATTTAGGGCAGGATTTTAGAGCCTTACATCTGGAATTTCCTGATTTTCCACAATCAAGAAACTTCCGAACGAATTCAAGCTTTCAATTCAAATCTGTATTTTTATCCAACAATTGACATGTACGTATATTGTACTCTACGTTTTTTGAAGGATTCAAACGAGTTAAAAACCGCCAAAATATATACAAAAATATTCAAAATGATTGAATATCCTACGATCATTCGAATACAATCCTGAATTTTAGAGCACAAGGATTCACAAACTTTATTGCCAATAGTTTTTCTGTTTCTTCTGAATTCTCCCATAATCCTAGCATTATTTATCGATTATTCTCGCGATTCTTTTCCACGTAATTTCAACCGTGAGGAGAGGGAATGTAAACTTGATTTTAATAATATTGCAAATTATTGTGGGAGGATATCAAGCGGATGTCCAAGAAACTTCAACGAACATCCAATTTTGTGTTGACCCTTTGAAGCAGGGAATATTTATTTTTATTATTAATTAATATTTATTGTTGTTTTGCGATTGCTGAAGAGTCGGTTATAGTTGCGAGTTGGATAATTTTTAGGGAAGTTATGATGCAGAGAAGAAGGTCCAATACTTTCCAACAGTCGTTTCTTTATACTCGTGAAAAGTAATGTTAATATTGAGACAATTGTTTTGGTCAATTTCTTTTCTCTTAAACACTGAAAAAAAATTTCTTCCAGCCAAATAAATATTTGTTTGTCCTGTACCAAAGAAATATTTTGTTAGTTCTAATAGATATTTCTTCGGTACAGGATAAATAAATATTTATTTGACTGAGAGAGACTTTTTTTCAGTGAGGTGAAAAGTTGATCAAAAAATTAAAATCAACAATATCATTTTTTGCTCTACCATATTTCACCTTTATAACAATTTTTCAAATCAAAGGACGCAGTAGCGTCTCGATAACTTCACTTTGTTTTCAACGCGTGCAATGGTACAAGAGCTTTTAACTGTTGTAAATGTTCGTATCGATTTTAAGGGGTTGTATTCCCCTTATTCTCTAAAAATAAAGCTTTTTTCATTCATTTTTTCGAGCATTCCGGTATGATAATCATGAACAACCAATACGCCAATCCATTGAGCGGCTCTTCAAGAGTGAGACAAACAGAAAGTTAACTCAGATGACTTTCTGATAACTTCTAGAGCTCATATGAAAGTCATTTAAAAGCTTTCCAAAATCGATGCATTAGAGAATTTTCTGATATCATTTAGAGAACATAATGAATGTTTGAAATGTTGAGGGGAAAAATGTTCACTGTGTTACCATGGCAACACGCCTGCTGTTGACTTCAGTAGCAATGTACACATAACATCGGTCCCAATGTGAATTTTACTCCAATTGCATCCACGTCAGCAGTCATGTCAAAATAACAACAACCAATGCTGAATTTACACGTGATTTTTTCCCGTGTATCACAAATTTTCTGAGAAATTTTTTACAGTGTTCACGGAGAAAAAAGATATCGTTATTTTAACGAATCCGTCTTCGCTGAACGGATTGAATAACCTAACGATGAGCTAATTCGCTGTATTTACTAACTGATTCGTTATAATTATCAGTCCTTCGCTAATTTTACGAAGCTTGATTCGCTGAAACAACGAATCGCCGTTCACTTCAGCGGACTTGCTTGCTGTCCATATAATAACAAGCGAGTTTCGTTAAGACAGCGAAATTCTTGCTATTCCAACGAATTTTTTTCCTCCGTGTTGAGACTTGGTTACGAAAATTGAAATCTCAATACGGATAACAAATTTCAATTCTTTGCTCATCTTTTAAATTTCCACGGAGGAAAAATATCCACTGTGATAATAAAATCTGATTTCCGCTGCGTACGTTTGTTAGAACAGTAAATTCTATGGCGTGGCAGCAATCTATTTGTAATGATAATCGTAGCAGCTACTCACTTCTTTAACACTCTCTTTCTACCACTATAGCTAAAATAGTTGCAGCTATAGCTATTTATCAGCTGTCGCAATAGAAAATCGTAGCTGTGACTGCGCAGGTTGAGTGGTTGATATTTGCATAGGCCAATAATTGAGCTATGAAATTTTAGCAGTAGCAGCTACATTTCTTGCTGTTGGCGCTGAGTGAGTAGCTGTGAGAACTAAAAAATAGCTAATTTTTAGCTAAACAAATAATAGCTAATTATTTTTTCCGTGTGCGGAGAGAGGTACATAGTTAACTGCACTGTGGAAAATGATTGTGTGATTTTCCCCCAAAAATTGTTGGCAGCGAAGTTCCACCACAGATGGGGAATTTTTCCACAGATGGGAAAATTTCTCATGTTTGATGGAAAAACAATTCCCCCACGATGAGGGGACAAAATCCACCAACAGTGTGAAGAAAAACTTCCCACATTTTTTACAGCGTGGTGCAGCAAATTTATCGCTGGACTTTTGGATCGTTCACAGAAACGAAACGAAAATTCAAAATCTGATGAATTATCCGATGAGTTATTATTTAGCTTTTCAAATGCACTCCCTTGAACTGAAAACATCGCTCAAAAAAAGTACTGCAAAATTTGGAGTAGTTGAGTATTTCGTTATTCGATTTCTCATTCGTTTGAATGAATGATTCACACTTCAGCAACATGCTGGACTAGCCAAATTTCAAGTATTATATACAGAATAACAAACGAATTTTGCTGGAAGAGTCGATATTTTTTGCTGCCACCACTAAAAAATCGATATTGTAGCTAACAAGATTGCTGTAATATACCAATTGCGAATATTACAATTACAAGATTGCTGTAATATACTGTAATTGCCAATAGATTGCTGTCACAGCAAAAAATTCGCCGTTCCAACCAAGCCAGTAATCACAAAAACTATGCTATTGAGAGAGATCAAATAAAATATTCCTTTGATGAGAACAAATTTGTTTTTCAGGGCAGCAATGTTTTAACTGTTACAGCAAAAAGTGTCGATTATTCCTTTAGCTGAATTTGCGTACTGTTCCATATACAATATTGAAAATTTGACAAATAATTAACTGAAGGAGCAAATTATTCACTGGAAAAAAATTCACTGTCCCAGTAAAAGGTGACACAGCCAAATCACATTTAGCTGTCCCAACGAATTTTATTTTTTCCGTGGATTTTTTGAAAAAACACTCAATATCATCAACGAGCGTGAATATTTTCTTCAACAGCGAAACGAAGCAACACATATGCATTAACCACGCATTACTCACTGCTATCACATTTCTTACACGATTGTTGGCTCATGTAGGTGCTGGATAGCGTGTACCGTGTCAACGTGTACGGACTAAAATTAAACAATTTAAATAACGATAGGAACGTATACGACTGGTATAGAATTTATGTTTACAAACATACTCATTTACACCGATGATATTATTGAAGTATGGTTGGGAATGACATTGAATGCTTGTTTTCATTTGAAAAATATTTGTCAACAAATTCATTGAATATTAAAATTCGAATGAACATCAAGAATACCATAGAATAAGATACTATCTATCGATTAGATTAACGTTTGTACTTGTTCTTCCACAAAACTGATGTCAACACGGTGTCGACAAGCCTAGGGTCGAACCCCCAGCTCTCACATTTTTTCGATTCATTTTCTACACGGTATTCTTTGTTGTATCAATTGTTTCAATTATGGAAAAATTCAAAACACTAATTTTCTTTTTAATTTCAGATAAATTCATTTGCAATTAACTTGAAAAACAACACCGGAGGAGTCGGATGGAGTAAATAAGACGATGAATTTGTATTTATGGAAAATAAAGAACAACCCAAATAATAATCCATGTGTTAAAGATATCTCAAGACAAATTTGAAATGTCTTATAAGACACCAGAAGATATTTTGGAGAAGATCTAAAATTCATCTTCGAGGGAGATATCTTTTAGAAATCTTTTAGAAATAAGAATTGTTTAAGACATCTACAAGATATATTTTGGTGCTGCACAAAACATCTTGAACTTGTGTCGAGATATCTTCAAGACATAAATTTCTATGTGGGAAAACAATAATGTTTTCGAAAATTCAATTATATATTCCCTCGATACTGATGATTATATTCAGGAAGTATGATGAAATATGGAATTTCAAGGTCAATTTTTCCCCTTTCAGCAACCTTGGGTCTTCAACATAAAAATATCCTGAGAACTCGTAACAAGAATTTGAGAAGCCGCATTTATTCCCTTGCACATTCACACGTCTGTATTTCCGAGATCACGCGTGGCTGTATTGATTGACGCTTACGCAGGCGTGTATGGGCTGAATAACTGGGTCAAACGACAACACTCCACTCCAGACGTGATCCAAGAAATTTGTTATTTCAGCACGGGAGGAGACAGTGACGGAAATGATTCGATGGAGTAGAAGTTTATCTTATTCCTTCTTCTTTTACACATCAAGAAGATCAGCATGATAAACGGAAAGACGAATTAGACACACTCTGTAGATTCATAGAGAAAAAAAAATTCACTGCAGCAATCAAACTTTTTGCTGGAATAGCAGATGTTTCTTTGTAGCGAATAACGTGATACGCTAGCCAATTATGTAGCCGTAGCATAGTGGGGTTGAATAGAAAATAAAAACAAGCTTCGAAATAATTTTTGGAGCGCAATTCTGTACGAACCTTGCCCATATAGAAATTCACAATTGGCGCTAGCATGGTGCAACGTAGATAAAGTATGGCCGAGGCTTGGCAACCAAGCATAGCGCAAACCTGGAGTGATAACATCATTTTATGATTTACCAACGTGTTTTTCCAATGAAGTCCCATCATCGATGAAACAATGGCAATGAAATATACCATCATTGGCAAACAATTGGAAGTTTTGTTTGTCAATGCTGCCCCAATGATCAAAGTGAAAAACATTTCACCCAAAAATATATAAAAAGTATGCGCATTTCGCAATTTCTGACATATGTTGTTTGAAGTCTTATTGTTTTCCTCTCATTTGTTTGTGGACAACTCGGCGTCTTTTGTCGGTAAATTTTTCCATGAGAAGTAGACACAATGTATGTTAGTTCAGCGGTAGGAACCCTCTAGTGTGACTCATAGTAAAGAGCGATTGACTGGTCTTCCAAAGACTTACTTAAACCTTATATATTCTTCGTATACGCGTTTCACAACATACACAAATATACTTCGAAAAGTTCGCTTTATTCAATTATTCGTATTTTTTATTTCTGGTCTGAAAAAATTCTCTAAAAAACGCTTTTTTGAGGCCTCCTGAAGCAGGATCCTCCCTTAAGGAAATAACACATGGGGGTCTAACACATAGACGGCGCGAATTTTAATGCTTTCACCTGTTTTTCAGTTAGTATTGACTTCCAAAATTTGTGAGTTATTGTACTAAGAGTGACACTACTTTTGTTATTTTTAAAACAATGGATCAAAAACAATTTCGTGTTTTAATTTTACCCTGCTTCTTGATGGGAAGGAATACCGTTCAAGCGAAGCAATGGCTTGAAAAGTGTTATAGGGACTCCGCTCCATCAAAAACCACAATAAAATGTTGGTTTGCTGACTTCAAACGTGGTTGTAGAGACACCGATGATGCAGAACGCAGTGGACGTCCAAATGAGGCGGTAACACCAAAAGACATTTAAAAAATCCACAAAATCGTTTTGAATGATCGAAAAGTGAAGTTGCGTGAGTTAGCCGACATCGTAAGAATATCAAAAAAACGTGTTGGCTTTATATTGCATGAGCATTTAACTATGAGAAAGCTCTGTTCAAAGTGGGTGCCGCGTTTGCTCACCGTTGACCAAAAACAAGAACGCGTTGATGCTTCTGAGCAGTGTTTGGCCATGTTTCAACGTAACAAGCCGAAATTTTTGCGTCGATATGTTATAATGGATGGAATATGGATCCATCACTTCACCCCGGGATCGAAACAATCGTCACCTGAGTGGACAGCCACTGGTGAACCTCGTCCAAAGCGCCCGAAAGCACAACAATCGGCTGGAAAGGTTATGGCCTCGGTATTTTGGGATGTGCGTGGTGTAATATTCATCGACTATCTTGAGAAGGGAAATACCATCAACAGTGAATATTATATCGCATTATTGGAGCATTTGAAGGCCGAAATTGCAAAGAAACGACCGCATATGGCAGACAAAAAAATTTTATTCCGTCAAGACAACGCACCGTGTCACTAGTCAATCAAAACAATGGCAAAAGTACATGAATTGAACTTGGAATTGCTTCCACATCCACCGTATTCGCCAGATTTGGCTCTCAGCTACTACTGGCAGTTCGCAAACCTAAAAAAAATGCTCCCTGGTAAGGAATTTCGCTCGAATGAAGAGGTTATCGCCGAAACTGAGGCCCTTTTTTGAAGCAAAAGATAAATCGTTCTACAAAAGTGGTATTGAAACGTTAGAGCGGCGCTGGAATGATTGCATTGTTCTTGATGGAGATTACGTCGATGAATAAAGCTAATTTCGAACAAAAAAACCCTGTTTTCTTTGTTAGGCCCGGGACTTTCAGCCCATGTGTTAGTTGACACTAATGATGTTTCAGAAGTAAAAAATATTGTTCGACCAAAATTGCTTGCCTCTCTTGTGGAAGGGATATTTGATGATGAAAATTAAAAAATAATTGTAGTTTATTAATATTACAAATATATTATATAGAAAAATCGTTTCCCTTCTTTATTGACTTCTAATTTTATTGCTGAAGATTGGGATTGATGGAAATGTGCATTAAAATAATTTTCAAATTTACAAATCAACACAAACAGCAAAAACAAATTTTATCAGCAAATACTTGCATAATCAAATTTGATGAATATTGACTTTTTAGTGATAATGATTTGTTCTTCGTTATATATTGTTTTCGTTGCTTGTACTCATTTATGCGTTTTTGTGCGTGATTCGTGATCAATAGAAACTATCGGGAAGCGAAATTCCATCCATCACCAAAGACTGGGAGCAAATTCGAAGGAGTCACGATTTTTCACTAGACTGTAAAAAAATAATTGTGAAATTTTCTTCACAAAAATCATGGCAACAAAGTTCCTCTATGGATATGGAATTCTTCGACGTGATTTGATGAACTTTTTTCTTCACTTGCACATGATTCAACCCTAGAAAGCAAAATACTTTCTCAAAGTGAAGGAAAAATCCCTTATTTTTGATGAAAAAACAATCCCGATTAGGGACGCAATACATCCTTGATGTGAAGGAAAACTTCTGATAATTTAAAAAATATCAAACAATAAGGGATGACGATTTTCATTCGTAAACATCATCCAAAATATAATCAGAAGTCAATGATGAGAGAAAATAATTCTTTGCGCCGGATAATTACACAGAATACTAATTTTTTTGTATAATTAGTTGCAGAGATGGGCAGCCGGGAGGACTTTTATACTCCCGGAGTATTTTTAGTTAGGGGTACTATTGTGTCTTGGGTAAAACATGTCTTCATAATGTCCCTGAAGTTTGAATCGTTTATTGAAACGAATTAGTAATCGAATAACATAATATTCGGCTGTTTAAGACCCAAAATCTTGCAATACATTCTGCAAATGATGTTTCAAGTCCCTAGAAGTCCATTCAAGAAGATAAATAACGATGATTCATCCGATTTTTGTGATTTTGAATTTTCGTTTCGTTCCTAAAAACGATTCAAACTTCAACAATACTCTTCATATGGGGTTGACAAAAAGTACTCTTTACTGAAAATTACTCCGGGAGTACCAAAGATAATGGGGTTCGATACGAGCGATACGATTTGTTGAAAATCAAAGTCATTTTTACCGGATAATCTTCTGGGAAAATTAATGTAATATCAATGCCAATGTACTGTGAAAATATTGATCGAATAGGGCTGAAGGTAATTCCGAATGCTTATCTTCAGCCGCAAAATCCCAAAATTTTTGCTGTAACTGCTAACAATATTGCTCTGATGGCAAATAGATTGCTGTCACTGCAGAGAGTTTGCTGTTCCAGCGAAATATACCCAGAAAAATCAGATTTCGCTGAAGATTTTTTCTCCCACGTTGAGGTTATAAACACAAATATAAAGTTCCAAAGGATTGTGAGTGCTCAGAAAAAAAATTGAGCTGCAACAGCCAAGTGGTTAGGATAAACACTGACAGCCATTGAATTTTGATTATTATCGTAACAAAATTTAAATTTGTGTCTCATCAATTTGCTGTAACAGCTAAGGTTAAATTCTAGTAGCTAATTAAATATTCGTCTCTGTGCAAGCCGCTTGGCTACTGTAATTTATTTTTTTCTTCGAAAGTTTCATATAAAAGACTATTGATTAATAAAGTCAAATTTATTTCATTATCGTAGAATAAAATTTTCCAGAAAACGTGAATGACCGTGCAGATTTCACTTATCAAATCTCTTCAAAAACTCTTGGTTAAAACATGGCAAAAGTTTCGTTGCCGCAATAAAACATCATTTCATGCTATCCCTGCTTAAAGAATCTCATTGAACCGATTGATTCTCATTGATTCCGATGCAGAAACCCGATTACAATCCATTAAAAATTGATTCTCAATGGGTTTGAATCAGTTTTCTGCATCGAAGATTTTTTAAGCAGAGATGTCAATTAGAATCTGTTGTTTCTTGAAATTTATTGCGATTTGGCACGTTTAAAGTGAAATTGTTAATGCAAACCCAAAGTTTTAACGCCCCCTGATTGAGAAAAAACGCATCGAATTTCGCCAAATCTCATGAAATTTAATTTTGTTGGATTCAATTGTTTTCATTCAATCAAAGTGGTCGAATCGCACATAGAAAAAGAGCTACTTACTCCAGGATTATGATATAAACGTTCTTGCGAAGTCCCTTGTTGAATTTTAATATGTTTTGATCCCGACAATTGTGTTTCCCGATTCAATAAGCATTCCGATGTATCGTAAAATCCATACGGTGCATCGTTCTTAGATGTATGTACCGTATACTAAACTCTCAGTACACGTTACTATGAATCCCACGAGTGTACAACATACGATACGATAAAAATAATACATAATAACTACGCATTTGGACCCTCATTATCTTGGTTTTCAGTATTGTCGTGTTGGAAAATTATTTTTCCTCGATTTTCATCCCTAATCAATGTACAAATGTAAAAGCTGATAAATCCTATGTTCGTTTTATCTTAACGATAAAGTCAGTACTTATACAATATTTACATAAGCATCGTGCATTTTTGACACATTAGATACATTGAAAATGCAAAGTGCGCAATGAACGATAAGTAGTAAATATCTAGCTTAGTCAGACACAGTGGTTCCATTGTTCTTATACGGTTAATACCGAGAAGCTGTAATTCCACTACGCCGTGACATTTATTTACTTTCAATGAACTTTCATCTCAAAGATACCGATCGAAGATTTTATGATTTGAGACGCGACATGTGGACTGCTCTATCAATCTCTCAATCGAATACCAAAAAAGGAACAGTACTTTTTTCTCTTAAAATAATTTTAAACGAGCTTCTACGAATGTATAAATTTCGATTTGGATTGTATATTCTCAATGAAAACTTATCCATCTATTCGAATCTTTGAAATCCATTTATCTTCATAGTATTCTCAATGTTCCCTTTTATTAAGTTCAACTTTCAATACGCGACACATGATGTTAATCACCAAAAATTCTGATAACCTATAGGGCACGATTCGATATGAGCCGTTCATTTCATCTTAAGACATACCGCCGCGGGTGATCACTAACGTATCACATGCATGGTCGATGAAACTTTTGATGCATGCATACCGTGTGGGTCACGAACAAACCACCATATCGTACTTCAAGTCTCTTACGTGATGATGACGTGTTTTTTTTTTCACGAAAAAAATAATCAAATTTAGGTTGAATTTCATAAAATAATCGATTGAAACTTCATAAAAATTGTATAAAAATATCGATGTTGTGAAATATCGTGAAATACCGTTTGAGGTACAAGCATGTTTTAATTGAAAGAAAAAAAAAGAATATCTCGACAGTACTTTATCTTGGACATTGAAATCCAACACCAATCACTGAGTCAAACGAAACTGATCTTCAGAAAAAACACTTGTATCCTGGTGAAAATGGGAACTGAAATGAAGCGAAAACGGAGAGTATGGTAAAGAGTAAATAAAACGGATTCGAAGAGTATTCGAAGCGAACAGGTTTGGAACAAAGAAAGCATATAAAAATCAACGCCCCATGAAGAGTAAAAACAAATAAGGGGATGAAAATTTTAACCACTTGGCGAGATCCAAATCCGTGGATTTTATCATTGCAGTCCAGTGCCGTACTCCTAGTCCTATTGAGCCATGGGATGCTGTAATCCCTGATAATTCAAAACCGATACTTGAAGTTTGTACGAAATGATTCGTATTACGCTTCATGAAACGTAACAATACTCTTTCCAAAACGACATTGAACGTTTATAAAGCATATAATTTCAATACTCTACAGTCAGCTCGAAGTGCGCTTACTACGAGCGTATATGTTTGACAGGTTAAGCTATTGCACTGTAGAGTTTTTGGGATTCTAGCCAATCTAAAGTCAACAACTTCGGATTACTATAACTTCAAAACGGAAAACAGTGGATGGATTTCATTTCAAATGCTCATACCACAAAATTTGAAGCTCAAATCAGAATTTGTCAAGGGGGAGGAATAGACTTTGAATGTGATGACAAATGTAGAATGCTTTTTCCACGTTTTCATTCATTCATCCAGTTAATTGTAAAAATGTATCTTCAAAATCTTTTTCATTCGTCGCATAATTTGGGAAGAATTTGATTATCAATTTTGTGGGTGGATCGAAAAAGCTCGGACCCTGGCAAACTAGTCACGGGGGAACAATTTTCAAAAGTATATACAATTTGAATTCGCGAACCGGATTTTACAGGTGTATTCTACAGCCAAAATGGAATAATTTCTCGTTTGAAAAAAATTTTTTTGACGTTTAGTTTTGGAGATATGAGCATTTTTAGATTTTTGTTCGAATCCAAATCATTCAAAGGTACTGTATGCTACATACTTGGGCTCGGTACCATTCGCCAAGTTGGAAAACGGCAGATCTGTGGAGAAAAAATTCAACTATTTTATCATCGATAGTTCTGGAGCTATAGCGATTTGAAATTCCTTAGCTTTCAGTCAATCAGAATTCAGCAACTTCAAATCGCTATAGCTCCAGAACTATCAATGATAAAATAACTCAATGTTTTCACCACAAATCCGCCGTTCTCCAACTTAGCGAATGGTGTTAAGCTCAAGTATGTAGCATACAGTGTTTTTGAATGATTTGGATTTGAAAGAAAATCTAGGAATAATTATATCTCCACAACTAAGCATCGGAAAAATTTTTTCCAAACGGGTGATTATTGCATTTTGGCTACAGAATATACCTGTGAAATCCGGTTCGCGAATTCTAGGACACCCTGTATAACTTATATTTCTATCAAAAAATTGGAACATAATGAAAAAAAGTGGGAGATTCATTTTTGGTAGGAAACTACTTACGATACACGGCTTGTTCTCATTGAAAATGGAGTCTAAAGGAAAAAAGGAGGTGCAAACGAGTGTTGTGAGGATGATGAATGGTACAGTTCGAAAATGAGAATGGTAATACAAGGGTATGAGAGAGATGATAAAGACTAAAACCGAATGGGATGAAGCGAAAAATAGAGAGAAAGGGAGATGAAGTTTAGACTTTGTTCCCGTGTATATACCGAGTGTCCCAGAATTGATCATTTGCATTTCTGTAGCATATTCTGCAGTCAAAATGCAATAATTTCTCGTTTGGAAAAGTTTTTTGAAGGCTTATTTATTGAGGTATGAGCATTTTTTAACATTTTTCTCAAATCCAAATCACTGGAAAGAAATGTGTGCCACATGATTGAGCTTGACGCCATTTGCCAAGTTGGACAACAGCGGATCTTTGGAAAAACTGGAATTATCCTATCATTGTTTGTTTCGGAGCTATAATAATTTGAAGGTGTTGAATACTAATTGGCTAGAAGCTAAAAAATTTCAAATTTTTATGACTTCGAATTCAAAACTGATGGGATACTTCAATTTTTTTCAAGAAATCCCCCGTTTTCCAACTTGGCGAATGGTACCAAGCTCGAGTATGTATATACACCCACAGAAAGATTTTCTTATTGTAACAAAAATTGCATTATTATGAGAAAATTTGTTTCTCAACATAGGGACAATCCTAATTTTTCTTCTAATGAGAAAAAAATTCTCTCGCCTCAAGTAAAATGTGATAATCTTGGCGTTACAATATTGAGTCTTGAACCAAGAAAAATAGCCTTGAGATCACCATAAGCATTTTTCAAATGAGACTTAGAGATTTTCTTGATGCAGTGAAGTTTTTATTAGAGAAATCTTTCATTTTACCCAGTAAACATTTTGTATCTTGCGATATATTTTAGACAGGCTTTAAATGTCCTATGTAACACTTACAAATAAGTTTCAGATCAATTCTTCTTTCGAACTCGTCTGAGAGATATCTAAAAGTGCTGTACAAGACATCTAAAACCAAGATATCGCAAGACACAAAATGTTCAATGGTTACAATAATTGATTTTTTTCAAATAAAATATTGGTGTATCGCTTGGGATGGTATCTGGCACACGGTACCCTGCTTTATTTGATTATCACTGTTTTAAAGTTTATAATTACTATTCCATTTGACAACACGATACATTGGAATCAATTTTGAGAACTCTATTATTCTGCTGCCAATCAAGGGGAGGGAAGCGCATCGTTAAGCGTCGCCTTTACACGGAGAAAAAGGTATCTTGAAAAATACCATAATTTATGGAGTTTTGGCGTTGGTCTAACCCAAGTCAAAATATTTACTTGAAGATACCTTTAAAAGTACCGTAATGGCTGGGAATTTTATGAGGAAGGTACCATACTTCTTCATACAAGTCCAAGAAATTATGGGACTTTTAGAGGTTCGTTCACGTAAATATTTTGACTCGGGTCAGACTAACGCCAAAAATCCATAAATTATGGTATTTTTCAAGACATCTGTTTTCTCTGTGTAAGAATATATATATTCATCTAGTTTCAGCAGAACATTTTTCTTACCACAAGAAGCGATGGTTCTCACAAGAAATAAAGACTCTGATGTTAAAAAAAGTCACGAATCATAATTTTGTCTACTAACAATTCATGATATGATTACTTTGAAACAAAACCGCTTCTCGGTCCAACACTATTTGTTTCCGGAGAAGAAAATCGATGTCAAGAATAAAATGATGGTAACGACAAGAAATCATTTCTGTAAGTGTAGCAATCTGACTATTGATTCGTGAATTATAGCATTTTGTGTGAATTAACTTTTGTTATTGAAAAAAATGGGGAAAAATGAATTTAGAGTTTTGATAAAGCATTGCTTTTTGATGGGAATAAATACAGTGGAAACCAAACAATGGCTTGATAAACATCATCCGGACTCTGCTCCATCGAGAAAAATGGCAGAGAAGTGGATGGCTGAATTCAAACGTGGCCGTACCAGCACAAATGACGCAGAGCGCAGCGGACGCCCAAATGAGACTGTTATTCAAGGAAACATAAAATAAAATCCACAAATTGGTTATGAACGATCACAAATTGAAGGTGCACGAGCTAGCTAACATTGTGAAGATATCAGATGGTAGTGTTTTTATCATTTTACACAAACATTTGTGTAGGCGAAGGCTCTTTGTACAGTGGGTGCTGCGTGAGTTCACGCAGTCGACCAAAAACAACAACGAATTGATGCTTCAGAGGAGTGTTTGAAGCTGTTAATGAAATCGAATTCTATCGTCAATGGATGAAACATGGCTTCACCATTACACCCCAGTATCCAAAAGACAGTACAGAAAGTTCTCTGGATGTTCTATAAATGTAATCTTGGTTCCGCGTGTGTTGGTGCCCAAGGCACATATTTTCCAAATGTTTAGAGTACCTTCGCTTTTGATGCACATGAATACGTACCGAGCACGTTCTTTTCATATACTACGGGACGTTCTTTCCGCGTTTTCTAAACGTGCTTCCATGAAAACTAACCTTTTAAAAACATATGTGCAAGGCCGCGGAACGTTGTAAAAACCTTTCCTTGAATACGTCCCAAGAACATTGCAAGAAGACATGAATAGAACTAAACGGGACATTTGCATGTTCCTGCGACATACATGCGACGTTTTTAGAACATCATGGGACGTTATTTGCACGTTCTTTGTGTAACCAAGCACGTTTTCGGAACATCCAGAAAACCTCCCGGTGCTGTATGGGAGTCAGCTGAGTGGACAGCAGTCGACCAATCGAATCCGAAGCGAGCGAAGACGCAATAGTCGGCCGGTAAGGTAATGGCGTCTTTATTTTGGGATACGAAGGGAATAACATTCATTGACTATCTCCAAAAAGGAACCACCATCAACAGCGACTGTTACTGTGCACTTTTGGATCGATTGGAGGCTGAAATCGCCAAAAAAACGGCCACATTTGCGTAAGAAAAAAGTCACAAGTCGATGACAATGGCAAAATTGAATGAATTCTCCAGATTTAGCCCCCAGCGATTTTTTCCTGTTTTCAGATCTCAAGAGAATGCTTGCTGGAAAGAAATTTAAGTCCAATATGATGGAGTGATCACTGAAATTGAAGCCTATTTTGAAGAGAAAGAGAAATCGTACTATAAAAGTGGTATCGAAAAGTTGGAAAATCGCTATACCCGTTGTATCGCCTCCGAAGGTAACTATGTTGAATAATAGAATCGAGTTTTGTCAAACTTTTGTTTTTTTCTTACTCATCCTATGGACATATTGAATGACCTGGTAGAACACAATGCTCCAGGGTGATCTGGATTGAAAAAAGACATTATTAAAAACCTAGAACAAATATAAAAACAGAAACATATCTCAAAAACTGAACCTCAAAAGAATTTTCCAAATGGGAAATGAATGTATTTTGGTTGCGGAATATCAAAAATCAACACGGAGAAAAATGCAGCTCGAAAGGATAGTAATCTTTAATAGAAAATTGGAGAATATTTCTTAAAATTTCAGAATATTTCTTAAATTCTGAGAATATTTCTTAAAGTCTAAGAATTTTTCTTAAGTTCGTAATAAACATGAAACGGTTCAGATTTCTCTTGAATATTGCTCGAAAAACAATGAAAAATTATATTTCTGAAGTTTGGATCGTTCATTGAAACGGATTGGTAACCGAGAAACGGAAATGATCACCTGTCAAAGTCCCAAATTTTTGCGATACATTCTTCAAACGATATTTTTCATTCCAAGGAGTCGATTCACAAACATCAACACCGATGATTCTATCAGATTTTGTGAGTTTGAATTTTGGATTCGTTTCTATAAACGATTCAAACTTCAAGAACATGAAAAATTATCAATACTTAACAAATCATAAAAACAAATATGAAGTTTCCAAAAGTCGCGCATGAAATTTTACAAAGTGAATAACAAAAAAGATTCCAAAATTTTGTTATTTACTTTGTAAAATTTCATGCGCGACTTTGGAAACTTCCTATTCACGGAGAGAAAAAATTTGCTGACGCAGCAAATCGAGGTATTATATACAGAATAGCAAAATTTTTTGCTGACCTAGCTAAAAATTTGCTATAACAGCAATCGTGTTAGCTACGACAGCAATTTTTTAACTGTGGCAGCAAAAAATGTTCGCTCCGCCAGCAAATTTTCAGTATCATATACAGAATAGCAAACAAATTTTGCTGGGATAGCAAACATTTTTTGCTGCCCCAGCTGTCGCAGCTAACAAGATTGCTGGAACAGTAAATAGTTTGCTATCACAGCAAAAAATTTGCTGCTCTGGCAAAAGGAACCCAGCAAAAGTAGATTTCGCTGCCACAGCGAATTCCTTTTTCTCCGTGTTTGTTATTATGATTTGTTAAGTATTGATAATTTTTCATTGTTTTTCGAGCAATATTCAAGAGAAATCTGAACCGTTTTATGTTTATTCCGAACTTAAGAAAAACTCTTAGATTTTAAGAAATCTTCTTAGATTTTAAGAAATATTATCCAATTTTCTATTAAAGATTACTATCCTTTCGAGCTGCATTTTTCTCCGTGAATGATGGGTACGTTATTTGTTACCGTTACACACAGAATTCCCACACAGCATATTGGTCCCGATGTATTCATAAAGAATTGTTTATGAATTAATTGTATGATTCTCTGAGAGTCCCCGTTATGACAGTTCAGAATGAATCCTTCATGAATCCCCGGGATTCAAAGAGAACTCTTGAAGCATTTGTAAGACTTTCTTATGGATTGTTCCTTCTGAACTGACATAACGGGAGTTCATTTGGGACATGCTTGTACTGTGTGGGATTGTTTGCGTTTAATTTCAATGAATTTTTTCAACAAATTTCAACGAAATTTTTCCACTAAGGGTGCCTTGGCGAAAAAATTTCTCATAATTTCTCATATTTTTTCATCATTTTTTTTCATAATTTTCTCATAAAATCCCATAATTTCTCAAGGATTTGGAACAGCATTATGAGTTATAATGTTCTCATAATTTTCCATAATTGTCTCATAAAATTTTCATATTTTCTCATAATTTTTACATAAAATTCTATAATTTCTGGAGGAGTTTGAACACTCTTATAAGAAATGCTTTTCTCATAATTTTTCATATTTTTTCATAAATTCTCATGAATTTTGAATAAAATCTCACCATTTTTCAAAAAAAGAGGTGCTGTTATAAGAAAAACAATTCCCCTTTAGAATTTACAAATTTTTTATAATCTCTCCAAAACATCTTAAAACTTATGTTCATAAAGTCACATAAGATTTATCATTTATTGTTTTGATAAGACGCTATGGAACCTTCCAAAGTAGCTAATCCAAGTGATCCGGATCACTTGGATCAGTTACTTCAGCAGGCTTCTATGTTTTCATATGTGTTGATATTTCATATTATCCTTCTCGTCTTTACGGATGCGAGAAGAAACTGTATGAAATTTTTAAGAAATTAAGACATATATGCAATTCTTTTGAGAAATTAGAAAATTATATGATGATACACTTTTATTTAAGAATAATTGTAACTTTTTTGATCAGAAATTATGAGTTTTTATGAAAAATCATGACTTTTTATGAAAAACCACATCTCATAGTCATCATTATATTTATGAAAAATTTTCTGTGATTTTATGAGAAATTATGGAAATATATGAAATAATATGATTTCATTTATGAGAAATTATGACTTATTATGAGAAAACATTTCTCATACTAAATGTTCCAATTCCTTGAGAAATTATGAAAATTTATGACATTTATGAGAATATATGAGAAATTATAAGAAATATGAAAAAATACTGAAACATATGAGAAATTATGTGAAACTTTTTCGCCAGGGTGTGCACATAGGGCGCCACCAAAAGACGGCACACCCCTGATCATTTTTTTACCAAAGTATGTGAAATTTAATCTCATTGTGTTGGAGCAAAAGAGTATCGGTTAAGTATTCATACCTTTCAATGAAGAAAAAAAACAGGTTTCCAGTTTGATAGTATTGAAAATATGCCTCATGGTATTATCCATTAACAAAACTTTGACAAAAAAACATTCCTTCACATCATGATGCATCATTTTCTATTAAGATTTTTCCACCTTTTCTTCGAAATGATTTTAGTATCTATAAAAAAAAAGCCGCCCAACGTGGGGCTCGAACCCACGACCCTGAGATTAAGAGTCTCATGCTCTACCGACTGAGCTAGCCGGGCTTGGTGAACACCTTCGTCTATAATAACGTACTTCAATTCTAAAATGAATATCTGCCAAAAAAAAAGACCAGATATTGGTTGAAAATTCATTTTTTGTATGGTTCATTCATAAAATTTGAACAGTCAGTTATTAATACCAGAAATAGATATGGAAAATTCATCAATCGACATTGCAGAATTTTAATTTCTTATGCTATCTACTGTTTTATTGTATTTGAGACGAATTGATACAGATGTTAAGATTATGTTTCGTCTACAGCATCACACAGTGTTTACTGTATTATATCGGATTTGATACTTGCGTATATTATAAATAAATGTAAACAGCTTTTCAGTAAGTCTATTGGTCATTTCCCACATAATGGAAATTGAAAAATCTATTCACCAGATGTCTATAGGGTCGAATTGCATAAACTTATCAAGCATGCGCCGACTCCTTTACCGCGAAAAGTTCAATTATCCAACAGAAGATTCATGATTTTCAATATTCAAATATATATCATAATATCCAAAGTGATGAGAAATATATCTATAACGTATGATTCAATCACCTTTCTATCCACTATACGTGAGAAATTTTGGAAGCTATTTTACATAGAAAATATGTTAATTTTTTCTCTCTTTGTCCATTCCTTTGTCTCTTCCTATGTCCACGGTGAATATTTCCTCAGTATACATTTTTTCTTACGTGATAATGATAATTTTGAATTAACAAGTTGAGGAAATACTAGTGCCGGAACGCTAGCCACATTCGTTGTGTAAGATTTATAAAAGACATTCTAAAATCATTGAAAAATGACCGAGAAATCTTACACGCTTGATATCGTTAGCGTCAAGTCTAATGCTATTCGAGTTCTTTTTATATCACAAGAATATCAACTATTATAAATATCTACGTAGCAGAACAAAGAGAAAATAAAATAAAAATATCAAATTTCGAATTTGATGAGTTACATTTATTTTTCACAGATATTAAAACACGTTGAGGTGCATTAGAAGAATTATTTCATTATCAAAGTCAGTTTAGACGCTCGAAATCGCAAAGAAAAGATCCTCTTATCCATGTACATAAATATTGAAAAATTAATATGTACACTATTGACAATATATATATCTACACATATTTCATACAAAACGATGAATATAGTAACAAAATATTTATTATAAATACAATCTTCTTTACACTTTTGCGTTCAATGAATATGTCGAGACCAATAATGAAATTCAAACCGAGAGAATATTTGATTTATAAAAATCTATCTGACAATTGATCAGTGACATTTTCACATATCGTAATACTCTGTGTGTGAATTAGTAACTCAATTTAAAAGAATAGAAAAGACAAAAAAAAATTCCCTTGACACTTAAAAATAAATTTCAACATATCGATTTTTGTCTTTTTGCAAACGAAGATGCGATGATTAATTTCCGAACTGTTCTTTGAAAGAATTCCCTTCAATTCTCTTACGATTCTATCCGTATGAGGACCGACAAGGTCCTTGCTGTGCGAAAACTGAATCGAATGATGCCAAAAAATGATATTTGCAATGAAAATATAAATACTATTTCTTAAGAACGAATTAAACAAGCAAATTACAATTTTTTTTCAAATTCAAGAAACAAGTACCACTCGCTGCCCTATCTTGACCCCCGAATATCACACAAGCTAGACCATTCACCGCCAACCCTTCCCAAGTTTTACGAATCCATTTGTTCACAGTGTGAAATGTTTTTTCGATATTTTCCTCTAATAGTTCTGCTTCGCTCATTCGAATATGACACAGGGTGAAGGGATGTTGCATTGCGATTTGTGAAGTTCGTTTTATCGCGTGTTTATTATTATCCGCCATTACGACGCATACCTGCGAATAAATCATGATAAATATACAATTCAACCAACAGGTTTGAAGGATTGGAAAAAAACAATTAAAAATCCTGTACCTGATCGTGTTTGGAAAAATGAGCATCATCCATAACTTTTAGTTGAGAATTATCCAAATATCTAGAATATTTGTTCATGATATCCGGAGTTCCTACGACAGCAGAGGTTTTATCATTCTTCGCTAGATGATTGAAAATCGAAGTCGCGTAACTTCTCAATTTCATCTTATCTATAGCTTGTGACGATTTTGAATCGTTTGATCCTATTTTCAACATTTCTATATCGCATACATCCGACAATACGGCATCTCCGTAATCTATACTGTTCGCCAATTTTAATTGTGTCAATTTCATACAAGCCGATGAATCTTCTGTCGAACAATGACCGCTCTTCTGATGTTGAATCTTTTCGCCGAGAAACTCCCTCACCAAGGTTTGTAATTTCGTTTTTCTGTATCTATAAATTTGAAACAACGATTTAACAATACTATTCGTTTCTGAAAAACTGAAAAAATGAATACCTGTCTCCTGTGATATTGAAAATTACAGATGTATCGATGATGTAAGGATGCATCATTCTCAACGAATGAAGATCAGAGTTTAAACTTTGTCCCACTAATATAGCATCCGAAGGAAGTATGGATCTTAATTTTTGCTGTACATCGGCTAAAGTTGTAGTCACATCTTCTAACATTTGTTTCGTGATCCCGCTGTAACGCGTCAAGTAATCTGTGATTTCGTTTTTGGGTTTCACCAAGGTATCGTAAATAATCTGTAATGAAATTATCATTAATCCAATCGACAATGGAACGCAAGAAAAGTTTCAACTTACGTTGTATCTTTCGTCTACGAGAGATATTCTTGTGAGTTCCAGTTGACCGGTTGTCGTACGACACATTTCACAATCTAAACCAAACATTGGAGATCTGTCGGTTACTTTTTTGTACTCGTCTTTCGTGAGAACGTAATTTCCGTACCTAAAAATAAAAATGATTAAAGAAAAGTGCGAAAATAAATTCAAAACTTGTACTTACTTTCTAGATATTTCACTTTGCAAAGGTACTGGATAATTTTCTTCTATCATTTGCCATAATGATAAAAGCAGATGTGTTCTAGGAAATTTATCGGTGAGAGGTAGTTGAGAATCTCCGTTTGAAATTTTGGATGGATTATTATTGGACAATAGTTTTTCCATCGGAAAAACTGATGTCAGGATTTTGATAATGTCATCGCAACATTCTACAGCCATTTTTACAGAACCAAATTCTGAAAATTGTAATTGTAATTGAATTTTTATGTATACTTCTCACAGATTTATTGAGTTTGTAAAATAATAATTCATTACTTGTAATAAGTTTATTCCTCTGCATTCCCGTCAACGGAACAGCGATGAATTCTTCTATTAACGAACCACCATACGCAGCAGGTGTCATTAGTTCTAAGCGATATTCTAAATGATTTGTTATTTGTGAGAATATAGATTCGTATGCCATGAAATGATATAAAGAGATTCCTTCGAATATTAACACTACCGTATGCGTTATCTGCGGAGAATTCAAAAGTTCACAATTCATTTTTAAATTTCAAATTGTTCATGACATCGATCATACATATTATTTTCAAAAGTTTTCAAATTCTAAGCTATTAGATTAGGAGAAAGATTATTCACCTTATTGTACTTCTCAAGATGACACCATCTATCAGGTACGTATGGAGAATGATGTCCGAGAATAGAGTATAACAGCATATGTTGGACATCGCGAAGGAATATTGGAATTCTGTTCTCAGGTTTAGGATTGATTGTCAAACTAGCATTTTCCCCAGCTGTTCGAAGTCGAAATTTTGGAAGGGATGTCAATCTTTTTTTACGTTCTCTCAGCCTCTCTTTCAATTGCTTATACTCGTCCCCTTCTAATCTACAAATAAACAATCAAAATGAAATCAAATTCTAAAAACCATGAATTTTATAAACTCACCTGGGCTTTTTACTGACAACTGATTCTGATTCCTCATTTTCTTCATTCTCTTTTTTATTCTCTGTTACGTTGAATGATTCATCGTTGGATCGTTTTTTACAAGAATTTTCTTCAATTGGCTCTTCACCGACACTCTTTGAATTGTTGGTTTCTAAACTGTTCTACAATATACATTTATATATAGATATACATGTTTATATAAATGAATTTCTAAATCCCAAAAGATATGATGATCAAATTTTATATGAACCTTCTTTTGCGCAGCAAGCAATTTCATTTCCCTGTCTCTATCATTCAATTCTGTAATCTCAAGCAGAGCTGCGATTTTGTTCTTTTTTTTCTCTTTCCTTTGCTGTCGTTTTGACATTGTGTCTTTCATGATTTCCCATTAACAATAGTTTATTTGAGAGTGAGCGGCATATCGTTCCTGCAAGAAACACCAAGCATATAAAGGTATTATACTTTACTCTGAATTAAACATGTGGAATACAAAAGAGTTCAACAACTGATCTCACATTACATTATAACTTGCTGAATAAGGCGAATAAAATTTTGAAAATTAAACATCATACAAAAAGTACATTTCCAATTGTCTACAAATGAACCGGATATTCATCTTCAACCTTATTTGTATTTGAAAAAGAGGAATATAATAGCATTAGGACGGAAATTTTTCATTCCATCAAACTAAAATCAAAATACTTACATTGTTTTTAATAAACATTTTTTATATTATTTACCATTTTTGCTAAACTGTAAGGTTATGTGTTCTTCACGTGTTTCCAAAGTAATATGAATACACCAAAGATTCTTTGAATTTATATAGAATGATATCGAAATATAATAAAGATAGATTGGTTCTTAGAATGAAATGATCGACATTCTATGTGAAAAGCACGTTTTATCAATTATAATAATTATAATCACAACAATTATTCACATATTTGGATTTACAACGAATTGATCATGTGCGCTGATTCAATCTACTTTATCTTCCGAGCAATGTAATGAAATGAATAGAAAATTGACAATACCGCATGAGAGCAAATTCGAGTTCTACAAGTTCTTTTGACATATGTATGCATGAAGTATGCTATTGCTATAGGATGTTTCTCAACCTGAGGCGAATAAACATTTGTCAGAAAAAATTTCTCAGTTTTTAACAGGATATTACATTATGTTCAGTAATTCTGGACGACACCAGGTAGACATTTTGTTAGTTTTTGATCGGATTTCCTGGAACAAAAACCGTTCAAAGCCTGACAATGACCCAGCTAACCAAAGCTGATGAATAATTGGTCAATTTATTACCCAATGAGATTGGGTGGGATTGATCAATACTTGTCCATTTTTGTCTCCGCATTGGCGACCAATAATTGATCAAATTCAGTGGACCATCGGATTTCCCAATTGCAGGGCAATCTTGGGTCAATGGCATGGGCATAGGTGCTGCCATCAGCTGTGAAATAATGTGACCCATAATTTGGCAATTATTGGACAATTACACAGGTCAACATTTGATCTACGCTGGAACACCAGAACAGAGGTGGGTACCTGTGAGTTTTGGGGGTCGGAGATTACGATTCCTGGGTCCATATGACTCCATCACGTCAGGATCAAGGTCAAATCAAGGTCAAACATCTCGAATCGAAAGATATAATATTTTCGGTCCCGGATTCCGAACCAGCGGGAAATTTTACATCCAAATACACTTTTACATTCAAATAAAAGTGATATTTGCAGGTCATATTGAGGTCATATGTAGGTAAGATCCTTTTTTTACATCTTTTCCCTGATATTAGGCTAAACAGGCTCTTGGATTAGTTGACTTTCACGTTTTTGGGGTCGTGGAGTGAGATTCCTAGGTCTATATGACCCCATCACGTCAGGATCAAGGTCAAATCAAGGTTCAGGATCCGGGATTAAAAAAAATGATATCCTTTGATGTGAAGATGTTTGTCCTTAATTTGACCTTGATTCTGACGTGATGGGGGCATATAGTCCCCGAAATTGTGATCTGCGACCGCAAAAACATAGAAGTCAACTAATCCAAGACCCTGCCTAGCCAATATCAGAGAAGACATTCAAAAAAAAGGATTTTACCTGCATATGACCTTCATATGACCTGCAAATATCACTTTTATTTGAATGTAAAAATGTATTTGGATGTAACATTTCCCGCTGGTTCGGATTCCGGGGCCAAAAATATTATATCTTTCGATTTGAGATGTTTGACCTTGATTTGACCTTGATCCTGACGTGATGGAGTCATATGGACCCAGGAATCGTAATCTCCGACCCCCAAAACTCACAGGTGCCCACCTCTGTTCTGGTGTTCCAGCGTAGATCAAATGTTGACCTGTATTATGTTGGTTTGAGCATGATTGAAAATTGCAATGATGCATAAAATGTAAACATTATGTCTTCATTATGGTACCATCGCCTCGTTTTGCTACCAATAACAATGCTTTATGCGGAAACACCTTGGTACCATGATGCAAACATTTTTGTGGCGTGCATGTCACCATTATGATGGCATTATTCAGACATTTTTCTATCTGGGTAATATAATAACTTCAGTGTAAAAGAATTTTGTTCAAATTTATTGAAAATTTGTTATTAATTTTTTCATTTTAAAACCATCCCATACAGCAAAAGTTGCTGTGCAATCGTTGCCCTTACGTTGTTTATCAAGTCTACGTAAAGTTGCTGGGAATTTGCCACGCATGTGATTGAGAGTTTCATGAAACCGAGCAACTTCCTAGCAACACGATAACAACTCAAGCTAAAATTCTAGATTTACAGCAGATTGTTGCGCATTTGGGGACGCAACGTCCCTGCAAATTGCTTCAAATTGTTGTACCATTTCAACAATTTGCTGCGTATTTGCTCAGCATTTTGCTGTTAGGGGCGATGACGGCACTGTGAAACTGAATCAGTTCGTTTAACATCCCTGGTTAAAAGAATCCATTGAATCTGACGAATGAAATTCAATGAGATTTGGTCAGAACATTGTCCAAGTTTAATTGTAATTTAGTGAGATTTGGCCAGATTCAACGAGATTCACATGAAAGTTCTGACCAAATCTCATTAAAAAATCACCGGTTCAGATGGTTCCAAGATATGTTTTCGATTCTGTCAAGATATGTTTGAGATATGTAAAAAACATCTTTTAGATGCCTTAAGATATATTTTTGATTCTTTTAAGATACCCCTACAAACAATAATTACTGGCGTTTCAATGGGCCGCTGATGGGCCAGCGATGCCGGTGAGGAGCCATCACTGGCCCTTTGAAACGCCAGGGGTTGTGTTTGCTGGGAGTCGTGTTACATTGTTCCAAGATACGTTTTCAATATCTTCGAGATATGTTTTAGATGTCAAAATGAGATGATGAAATTTGTAGATGGAAAAAAAAGGAAATTGTTGAAATAGGGGGGATTTGGTGGAATGAAATCGCCCTAATGAAAATGTTACATCGTGTTTTTTGGTATAGATTTCTTGTCAGTGCAAATCAACTAGAAAATCAGCGGTATTTTAGTATTCTGGAAAATGGGGCCGAGATTTTTCCGTCTTACGATATATTTTTTATGTGTCACCCTCGGAGAGGGCCGAAAACACAGGGTATTTGTGAATTTTTTATCGTCCGATGTTTTCTCACCCATGTGAAAAAATTAGGCATAAATATACATATTGGATTATATGCACTATCAAAATGTTGAAATATGCATGCAAATATGCACGAAAAAACAACATTTGTCACAATGTCATTTAGATTATGATTGAAATCTATTTCCAGTTCTTAGTGAAAAGAAGAATGCGGATAGTGTTTTATAATATCAGCATTTTATTCCATAAATAATCTTTTTATTTATCAACATTGTAAAAAAATATTGTTTCAGTCATGAAGTATTTTGAACAAGTCTTATGCATGTTTCTTATCTTAGAGTGTGATATCATATTTGTTGAAACCGATGAAATGTGGAAGTTTATAAAAGTAACTCATGTGCTTAGTTCCCTGGTGAAAGGGAAGCGTGTATCAAGAAGTATCAGGAACTTAGTTGGAAAGTATTTGGGACGTAGATTTAAGTGTATACCGAGCGTCAAGTGGAACATTAAGAGTAGTTCGAACGTATATTTGAAGTGTGTGAAGCGTATCCGAAGGAACACCAATTTCATAGAAACCCGCCTTTACACACGGAAGCGTAATTGAAGAGTGGATAGGAAGTATGTGAGAAGTATTAGAAAAGTAATCTGAAACAGTCTTACGCTTCCGTTACTCTTTATGACACGCTTCCCTCCCATACAGCACCAGAAGGTTTGTTGAACGTTCAGAAGACGTGCCTGATTTCACAGAGAACGTGCAAATAACGTCTCAGGATGTTCTAAAAACGTCGCATGTATGTCCCAGGAACATGCAAATGTCTCGGTTAGTTCTATCGATGTCCCCGTGTGACTTTGTGGTTTTTCAAGGTTAGTTTTCATGAAAGTACGTTTAGAAGACATGATGAGAACGTCTGGTTGTAGATCAAAAGAACGTGCTTAGAACGTACTCAAGGATATCAAATGGGAAGGTACTCTAAACGTTTGTAAAACTTGGTTCAGCGGGACCAAAACAGGCAAAATCAAGAGCACGTTTTCAACACGTTCAAAGAATTTTCTGTGCTGTCTGGGCTTTCACCAGGGTTGTAACCCTCACAGCACTTGTGGTCTTCAAGATATCTTGAGGAACTGTTCAGAAAAGTTTAAGCAGTCTTATGCAACATGAAAAGATATCCTTAAGATGTCTAAAACAGTTCTCGCTTCTAAATGACATCTAAAAGATATCTTTTAGAAGATGTGAAACTTTTCTTCCGAGATTATATCTTTTAGACATCTTATAGAAATCTTTTAGAAGTAAGAACTGTTTTAGATCTCTTAAAGATATCTTTTTGTGTTGCATAAGACTTCTTAAATTTGGTTTGAGATATCTTTTAGAACTGAATTGCTGCGTGGGAAGTTATTTAATCTGATTCCAAGTAGAAATAACTTTGTGATTGAAACATGATTCTTTTATAATGTTGACAAATCAAAAGATCATTTATAAAATAAAATACTGATATTATAAAACACTATTCGCATTGTTATTTTCACTAAGAACAGAAAATTGATTTCAATCATAATCTAAATGACATTATTATGATTTTGAACACCCGGAACAAAATCATTAGATCTATTCAGATCTCAATAGATCTGCGTAGATTCGATTTTTGAGCAGATCTGGTTCAAAAGATCAGGTCTTGACGCATCTGGGTAGATCTGAGTAGATCTCGTTTGATCTGGATTGAATATGACATTCCCCTACACTGAGAAAACAGATATCTTGAAAAATACCATAATTTATGGATTTTTGGCGTTAGTCTGACCCGAGTCAAAATATTTACGGGAACGAATCTCTAAAAGTCCCATAAATTGTTGGACTTTTATAAAGAAGTATGGTACCTTCCTCATAAAATTACCAGCCATTATGTTACTTTTAAAGGTATCTTCAAGTAAATATTTTTACTCGGCTTAGACCAACGCCAAAACTCCATAAATTATGGTATTTTTCAAGATACCTTTTTCTCCGTGTATGTAGAAATTGAGCGTTTAGCGGATAATAGACAGGGTTGGAGGATTTCATTAAACCAGTCATGAGACTGTGATTACTTCACGATGATGAGGATTGAACGATGAGATATTTTGACAAATTTCACTCACCAGTTGTTGTCAGGGATCATTAATGGAGCTGTATAACAAATTCCAAGTCTCTCCAATCAATTCTCGCTGAGTGATCACACTGTTAAAAATTTCTGGACCAAACTTCAAATACACGTAACGGAAGCAATTTCCAATCACGTAACTGAAAAATCAAGTTACATGTGTATGAAATTTCAGTTACGAAAATATAAATAAATCCGTCATAAAATGTAGTAAAAATTTGAAAATTCAATCACGTGTGAATGAATTCTCAATTCAAACACCAAGAATTGGAAATTTCAGTTACGGATGTAATTGGAAAAGTTATGAAATTTCAAAACATTTTTAACAGTGCACAAAATATAATTTGAATTCTATTGATTTTGAGGAAATGAAAATTTCCACTTCTTAGTTTTTTTCTTCTAAACTATTGATAATAGGAACAAATTTCTCCTAAGAAAAATGTGTATTTTGATGAGTTCTAACAGGCTATATTTTTTATTTTTCATTTTGAGGAATTTTTTTTTCTCGTTCTATTGGGTTCTGGAATGAGATTCAGAACATGTTCGAGCGCTCAGCGAAGGCCTTCAATTTCGCTTTTGATAAATTTTATTCTTAGTTTAGTAACTGTTCCTAAGTTGAATTATCGTCCCCAACAATGGTGCCGTGAACAATTTATGGCAATCTTTTTGACGTTGAATAGTACTCAATAAAATTGTGGAACATCTGTGGCTAAATTTCTATTCTTCGCGTATAGCAAAAATCTTCCACTACAATTTTTTTTAAAAATCAAATAAAATATCCGTTTGAGACGCATAGGAATTCTATTTGTTTCTATCGAAATTTTTACTACGGGAATGGTAAAGGTCATATTTGTCTACATGATTAAAATGCTGTATAAAATGAAGCCCATTGTTGCTACGCTACTGTTCTGGAGAAAGCGAGGAGCAAGCGAATAGTGACATAGACTTGCGATACATGATATATGTGTAAATATATATATATATATATATATATATTTAAATGCATGTACTGAGAAGATCAAAAGATTCTAAACGCTGGTACAATCTTTTATGCACTTCATGCACCGCCACGTGCATTTCCTTCAACTCACCCGCACGTGCATTCGTGTGGTGAAAATACATTTTTATATCTCACTTCTGTGTTCTGTTCCTACTACACTAGCTTGGCAAGTGTAATCAACAACATCGTATTAAGTTGTCTTGTACAAATTATAATTCATTGGAAGTATGCGGGTTTTACACATAACCGTCATTGTAAGATTTAATTGGTATATATTCATTGAAACAACACACGATAATGAGAAAGAAGTTACCGATAATCAATAATCTTGTTTTTCTTTCACGAATTAACAAATTTGTTATTAGGTGTACAAATAAGTTTCCGCGGTTTGTCAAAAGATGGCCCCGCCAGAAGGTTATGGAGAAATTGTCAGATGTAAAACGTAATATCCCAAGTTTAGTCATCTGGCAACACCATAACCTTAAAGTGCTAGTGATTCCGTATCAGCATCACGTAATTTTTTTCGTGCAAAAATGTCAAGTTTTATTCCGAATAAGCATCATTTGCGGGAACTTTTGATTTACTTCTTTAATGTGAAAAAATCTGCAGCTGAGGCGCATCGATTGCTTCTAGAAGCATATGGTGAAGCTGCTTTAAGTGAGAGAAGTTGTCAGGAATGGTTTCAAAAGTTTAAGAACGGTGAGTTTGACGTTAAAGACAAAGAACGCAGTGGAAGGCCGAAAGTGTACGAAGACTTGGAATTAGAAGTACTATTGGAGGAAGATTCGTCCCAAACGCAAAAAGAACTTGCACTTACTCTACAAGTGACTCAACAAGCAATTTCACATCGTTTAAAATCGTTAGGAATGATTGAAAAACAAGGAAATTGGGTTCCATATGAACTAAAGCCGAGAGACGTTGAACGCCGATTATGCATGAGTGAAATGCTGCTTGCCAGGAATAAAAAAGAGTTTTTGCATCGTATATTCACTGGTGACTAAAAATGGATTAACTAAGATAATACAACTCAGACAAAGTCATTGGTTAAGCCAGGCGAACCATAAACATAGACAGCTAAGCCGAATATTCATGGAAAAATACTCATGCTGTGTATTTGGTGGGATCAGCTTGGTGTCGTGTATTATGAATTGCTGAAACCAAGCGAAACCATTACTGGAGCTCTCTACCGAACACAATTGATGAGATTGAGTCGGGCACTTAAGGAAAAACGCGCCCATTACTACTCCAGACACGACAAAATTATTCTTTTACACGATAATGCTCGTCCACATGTTGCGGCGCCGGTAAAAACATACTTGGAAACACTCAACTGGGAAGTTTTACCCCACCCGCCGTATTCACCAGACTTAGCCCCTTCTGATTATCACCTGTTCCGGTCGATGGCACATGGTCTGTCTGAGCAGCGCTTCACATCATATGAAGACACCAAAAATTGGGTAGATTTGTGGATAGCGTCAAAAGATGAAGAGTTTTTTCGACGGGGTATCCGAATGTTGCCAGAAAGATGGGGAAAAGTGGTGGCAAATGATGGAAAATACTTTGAATAAAACGTAATGTACTTTTCCTTTACAATAAATTCCTAATTTTTTATAAAAAACCGCGGAAACTTATTTGTACACCTAATACATCAGTGTCATATCAAATACATGTAAATGAACCGAATACTTCCAGGACTGCGAAACAATGTTTCAACGTTTTATGGACTAAATTTTCTCCTCATCGTTGCTATTCGCGAGTGATGGAATATGTAAATATGAAAACTGATTCTCTGTAACAAAGTTGAGAGGATTGAATTGTATGAGAAGAACATGCATTCATCACGTAAAACTTGCTCATCGATCGTTCTGCCGTGGTAGTCGTGATTACAAAGACGAAATGCCGATATACGGTAGACAGATATATACGTGCACGTATGTATATCTGCTCACAAAAGCAGAGTAGATGAAGTTACTCCTTTCCCAAATGGGACAGACTACCACTAATGATGATTATCTCGCGTGTGTATAATTGCAACAAGAGTATAAGTGCTTCGCGATTAAAACCACTGATTTTCCATGCGCTTAATTACCCGATTGTCCCCATTAAAAGATAATTAACACGAACATCGTTTTTGAGACACGTCGAATATTACAATTCTTAGAAGAGAGATTCATACAAGAAGAAGAGAGGGAAAATCAAAATTGATTCAAGCTCAAATCTTGTTGAAAGAATCATGATTGATTCGATTATCCCAGTGGCGTAGCTAAGAAGGTGAAGGGGACGACCGCCTCGAGTACATGGATAAGGGGACATCAGGATGAAAGTGCAGCATTTAAAGATTGAACAAATGAAAAAGAATTGTACTGGCAGTGTCCAAGTATTTGAAATGTATTGTCGACGGTGGAAGGAAACTTGGCCTCAGGCGCTGAAAATAATAATTTGGTATTATTTGGATAGCTAAAAATGAGTTACGAGAGCAATTTTTCAAATGTCACAGCTACTCACTCAGTTGTAACAGCGAAAATATAGCTGACAGCAAAATTATTTTGCTACCCAAATATCAACCATAAAATTTGTATAGTCAGAGCTATTGTCACAGTAGATTAATTTTTGTTTCCATCGGATTGGATTTCAATTGGTATCAATACGGTCCAATCTGCAATTTCCGAAATGAATCTGTTGCAGATAGAAAATGAGGGCGTTTCTATCAGTATTTCCAACTGCATGGGACTAAACTGGATTTGCATTATCAAAATTGTCTGGTTTCTATACGGATATGCCATTTTCAGGAATCCAATAGTTTTCTGTGCGGCATTGCGAGGATGAAATGTAATGGTTTCAAAGCGGATGCGCAAAAAAATTACCTCAATGGGATGCAATACGTGAAGACAGTTTGAGAGAGTTACAGGATGAATAAGATGTTCCCACAAAGTGATTCTCACTTGGATCTAACTGGATTCCCGTATTCACATCTAAAAGGTTCGAATCAGGGGTACAGCATCGGACACTTCTACTTTCCCTCTATGTAGCATCCTCGTATTCATGTCCACCATTTCTCCACGTACACGGAAAAAAATACCCACGTAAAAATTACATCAAAAGTGAGGTAACGATTACAGGGTACATCTCGTGTAAAATTTACCACACAGTCCTGTTGGATTTCCCATTCACTTCGGTAACAATGTAAATATAACATTGATTTCAATTTAAATTTTACTCCAATTGCATTTATGTGAGTAGTTATGTTAAATTAACAACAATCCATGTAGAATTTATATGAGACTTTTTTCCGTGTAGAATTCACAGATATGCTGTTAGGGTCTGTTCTAAAATATTCGAATAAATACTTTTTTCTATAGGTTTTGTCAAGAGCTAAACCCTTTCGTGCAGACAATTAGCTTCGAACGTAGCTTGACGTATATTTTCAACAAAAAGTGAACTTGACAGTTAATCATTCAAGTACAATAAATTCTTGTCATTTAAATCAGAACATTTTACTACCCCAAGAGAACACGAAGGTCCAAAGAATGCCCAATAGAGGGCTTGGTAAAAATAAAACGTGCCACAATGTAGAAACAGCGTGCAAACAGTGGGAAATGGGACAGATTCGCATTGTTTACGCACTACCCAACAAACAAAAAGATATCTATTAGTATCTAAAAGATGTCTTATGCAACAAATTTTAGTTATCTCAAAAAGATCTTGCAAACGATATGTTTTAGATATGCGGAAAACATCTTTTAGAGGCCTTAAGATTTGATTCAATTAAGAAACGTTTTAGATTTTTCCCAGACAGCACAAAAGAATCACTAATGAGTTTCCAAAAAGGATCATGGCGTGACTTTTGCCCTTCGACAATTTCAAAGATGTATAATAGGTATGTTGCTGAAGTTTGAATCGTTTATCGAAACTAATTAGTAATCGAATAACGAAATACTCAATTATTAAGGACCCAAAATTTTGCAGTACTTTTTTGAGGCGATGTCTTCAGTTCCAAAGAGTTAATTTGAAGAGTTAAATAACGATCATTCATTAGATTTTGTGGGTTGAAATTTTCGTTTCGTTTCTATAAACGATTCAAACTTCATCAACATTAATAGGTATCATTCAGTAACTCTAACAAGATGTCTTTCAGACTATACTGATTCGACATCCAGAAGATGTCTTCCAAAAATACTCTAAATACCTTAAAATATATCATGTCAATGTATCTTGAAGATATCTCATTGATGTATCTAAAAGATGTCTTCCTACAGATATCTTGTAGATGTCTTCAAGACCTTCGGTGTTTATTGGGTAATCACACATTGTGGCACGTTTCATTTTCACCTGGGAGCACTTTGAACAGCCGGACATTTGATGGTCCACTGAACGTTCCCTGAACGCGAATGGACGTACAATAAACCCAAATCCCACCTAAAAGGTCTGCGTTCTCTTGAAGTATAAATTTACTTGTTGATCGATAGAGAAAAGAAGGAATCGAGGTTACACGTGAAATGAAATGATCGATCTCATACCGTTGTATACAGTTTTTGTTCACAAATAATCGTATGAACAGATGCGCGGAAGAGCGCTCGTATAAACGTAGTATCGTACCATACGTATACCGTGTGTGCATCCGAATAGTTCATGGTATCATTCGTGGGAGTTCATTTCCCACTTTCTCCATGAACCACGGCGCGTCACAACTTCACGACGTATAGATGGTTTGCAATCTATGTGCTCATCTTTTTCTCGTCCTCGTACCGTGTTTTAGTCATTTACGATTAGTGAAGTATGGAACACGTATAAAGAATAAAGTGAAAGCTCGGTTATACACGAATGATTTATAAATAAATTGCCATCTCGCGTTTTTCGATTAAATACCTGTACCAACGCTTTACAGTAAAAAATATTATAATTATTTATTTATGAAATGAGTATAATTTTAAAGGATGATATCGAAGGATTATATACTGGAACGAATAATAAGTTTATGGAAAAGAAATTTCATTTTGATAAATGTATATAGCCATATGGTTGATATGTTAAGTCATGAATATTCCTAGTTTCTCTACGAATTTCTTCAATTTTCAAAATTATCAGTATTCAACATCCAAAAACGATGCGGTATCCACAGTTTGTAACATATTCATACTTAGTAGGAAACTGATTCATTTAAGTTTCCAATAATATCGTCTGCTGTGTTACACTGTAAAACAATTCCTTCTGGAAATTCAGAAAATGTGACTATAATTTTTTACAGCCTTTGTACTTTTTTCCGAATTTTCAGATAAATTTTACTGAATTTTAAAAAACTTCGACTGAATTTCGGAGCGTATTCTGAAAATTCAATCATGTCTCTCAAAGTTCAGTAAATTTTTAGAAGGCATTTTTTTACAGTGTATCGCGAATATAAAGGATCATCTCTGTGCATTTATGTCGATTAATCGAGTTTTATGGTTTGCCTTATAACGTGTTTCTCAACGTTAAAGCAGGCGTATACGATAATTAATCTCATATCTATACACATCAAGATGAACACGATTCTATAAGCTTATCTCAACGATTGTTCAACTGTTTCCAGATGACTGCTTCTTGAGGTCATTAGATATTATACAGTGCATTGATCTTATTCTTGGTAATCATCATTCACCAGATAATCTTACGTTAACCAGAGTTATTTTATTCAAATCCCCAACAATCCAACAGGTCTCGAAATAGTCAGAGAATATATTTTTGATTTCAAAATCGATTATGCAAATTTTATCAAATATTTTTCACTTCCGACGGAACTTGTCCTGCAACCTATTTTACAAATGATAAAAGAAAAAAAACATTATTCGAGCAGCGAAGCATGAATGAAGTTCCATTCATTAACTAACTCTCTAAATGTGTATACAGCTTTTCACCGGTTCTCAAGAGCAGTTGTAAGAGTCAAATATCAATTTATCATTCGCTCGAGAATCCTCTGCCAATGAAGGAATAAACAAAAACCTTAACGATTATTGTGAATCATCCGTCGGATCACTCAAAAACCAGCTATTCTCATATATCATCGTAGTGAAATTGAGACAATACTTTTCTTACACCATTTTTGTTCAGAAGGATACAAAATAATAACATCAATCCTGTACTGTCAAATAAAATACAATAGCAAACTTAACATATCTTCACAATATCTATAAAACACGTTATGTCAGAACTTTCACTCCTTGTGAACAAAAAAATTATAAAAACACAAGAAACATCTCTCAGTATCACTCCCATTCGTAACAATTTATTCAAAGTATTGTAATTCGTAATTCAGAGTGTTACACATACTCGTCAGATATCTTCTATTATTTCCATGAATATCCTTCAGATAATTGTTGCATGGAATAATATTTCAAACATCTACGTACTACAGGGAATATTTTTCTGCAACAAATCATCTATGAATGGATTTGAACTGCTGTGACATAACTATTACAATTTCATCATTCGATTATTCCGTTTGAGACGTAAGAACCATTGGCCAACGGAAACCGCATTTGGGTTCATTGTTCTTAGGGGTTGTCCGTACACGGAGAAAAAAGGAGTAGTGATAAGCACTAAACGAATAGTAAAATATGGACAGGCTAAATTGCGTAATCATAAAACTGAACGGTTTCATACGTTCAGTTAGAATAACGATGCGATTGATTGTAGGGACCAAATGTTTGTTCCGTCCATATTTTACCACATCAGTTTTCTCCGTGTCAACTGCGTGGCCGATAAAGGGGGAGAAAGGGGTAAGATAAAATGCTACGTTAAATTCTATATAAACATCCAGAAAAATGATCTATTCGAATATAAACTGGATAGATATTTGATTGGATCGAATACAATTCCACTCGATTCAAGTAAATTTCATTTGAAACGAGTCATTTGAGTCAATTAAAAAATTTTTCAGGGTTATATTTGAATAAAAATTTATTTGATTGAAATTAATCTAACTGAAGATCAAGAACTACGTTCCCACGTGAGAGAGGGGAGGGATGTTCAGTGAAAAGACATGGTAAAGCTACATGGGGGGCAAAGGGAGTCAAAAAGTCACAAATACAGGGCTACGTGGTTTACGCAGTGAATGTGTATTTTTAACACACGTGCATGTCCTAGGAGGTCCACTCGCAATTTATGTTAAATATTAACACAAAAAATATATCAAATCAACACAAAAATGTTAAATTTATACTGAACATCTGTGTATTTCAGAATTTGATATGTTGTTTTCAACACAAACTCTAAGTGGACCTCCTATGACACAAAATTTTTCGCTGTGTATGGACGGCCCCTCACCAATGATGTCCGGAGGAATTCACCGGTGTATGTTCTTTGTTCTCCGTCTGTTTCGAATTTTTAAGGGGAAGATACAATCAGAAGGCCAAAAACCAAGCATTTTTTTACTAAGAAGTTTTGATTCAAATACAACCAAATTTGGCATGATGCTTACTACGTATTTAAAGGCTGAGAAAGTTTTGTTTTTGTTTTTCTGTCACAAAATGGTGGATTCATACGCACCCAAACACACCAAATGGAAATCTGAGACATGAACTTGCGGAAATTTTAGAGGCGACAATTTTCATCTAAAACAGTCTAGCAAGAAAATTCATGTGAATTAGTGATAAAATTTCTCTGTAAACCAATAAAAATCAAGAAGAATAACAAAGTCAAGAATCGGCACTTTTTTTCGCATTTGCGATGCGTGGTTCATACAGAAGCTGATAGTATAGAAAAGAAACCCTGGTAAAAAAATTTCTCTGAGTATCTCTGGAAATTTCACGTTGCAGAGAGATTCAGAGAGATTCAGAAAGAATCAGAGAAATTCAGAGCAATTCAGCGTGATTCAGAGGATTTCAGAGACTAGTCGCTTGAGAGAATTTGTGCTTTGAATTTTTCAGAAGGATTCAGAAAAATTCAGAGGAACTCAGAGAGATACAGGAAAATTCTGGGACATTCAGAGAGGAACAAATTCAGTAAAATTCTTGGTCTTGCATTTCTGAGGCGTTCAAGGAGTGTCAGACACTTTCAGAGATAAATGAATTCGGAAAGATTGTGCGTAGAACTTTTCAGAAATATTCAGAGGAATTTAAAAAGATTCAGAGTAATTCAGAGAGATTCAGAGGAATTCAGAGAAATTCAGAGAGAAATTAATTCAGCTAAATTTTTGGTTCAGGATTTCAGAGGTATTCAGGGAGTATCAGAGACTCACAGAGACAGGTGAATTAGGAAAAATTGTGCGTGGGATTTTTCAGGAAGATTCAGAGAGATTCAGCGGGATTCAGAGAGATGCGGAGGGAGTCTGGGAAATTCAGAGAGGGATCAATTCAGTAAAATCTTGGTCCCGCATTTCAGAGGCTTTTTGGAAGTTTTAGAGACTTCCAGAGACAGAAACATTGAGGAAAATTATGCGTGGAACTTTTTAGAAATATTCAGAGGAATTTAGCAAGATTCAGAGTAATTCAAAGAGATTCACAGGAATCCAGAGAAACTCAGAGAGGAATTAATTCAGTAAAATTTTTGGTTCAGGATTTCAGAAGATTCAGGGAATATCAGAGACTCACAGAGCCAGGTGAACTAGGAAAAATATGTGCGTAGAGCTGTTCAGGAATATTCAGAATAATTTAGAAAGGTTCAGCGTAATCCAGAGAAATCCAGAGGAATTCAGAGAAATTCAGAGAGAAATTAATTCAGCTAAATTGTTGGTTCAGGATTTCAGAGGTATTCAGGGAGTGTCAGAGACTCACAGAGCCAGGTGAACTAGGGAAAATATGTGCGTAGAGCTGTTCAGGAATATTCAGAATAATTTAGAAAGGTTCAGCGTAATCCAGAGAAATCCAGAGGAATTCAGAGAAATTCAGAGAGAAATTAATTCAGCTAAATTGTTGGTTCAGGATTTCAGAGGTATTCAGGGAGTGTCAGAGACTCACAGAGACAGGTGAATTAGGAAAAATTATGCGTGGGATTTTTCAGAAAGATTCAGAGACATTCAGAAGAATTCAGAGAGATCCGGGGGTGTCTGGGAATTCAAAGAGGAATGAATTCAGTACAATTCTTGGTCCTGCATTTCAGAAGTTTCTGGAAGTTTCAGAGACTTCCAGAGGAAGATAAATTAAGAAAAATTGTGCGTGGAATTTTTTAGAAATATTCAGAGGAATTTAGAAAGATTCAGAGTAATCAAGACAGATTCAGAGAAATTCAGAGGAATTCAGAGGAAGCTTGGAAATCTGAATACATTAAATTCCCGGAGATCTAGAGGAACTCAGAGAGATTCAGGGCAATTCAGAGGAATTCAGAGGAAGCTTTGAAATCTGATTACATCAGATTCCGGGAGATTTAGAGAAATTTAGAGATATTAAGGTAAATTCAGAAGGAGCTTTGACATTTAAATATATAAAATTCTGAGGGATTCAGTGATACGCGGAGAGATTCGGAGAAAGTTGAAGAATTCAGAACCTATCACTGTCGGAAAAGTCTCTAACTTCCTCTGAATTACTTTGGAATCACTCTGAATCTCTCTGAAATTTGTCCCAAAATATAGAGAGATTCAGAGAGATTTTTCTACCAGGGAACCCTGAAAGTTTCATGAAAATCGGTTGAGAACTTTCTGAGATAGTTTTTTTGTTCACTCTTGTTTAACTTGCAGTATTGTCATTCTTGAAGAGTGAATTTTTCTTCCCAAGAAATTTAAGAAGTACACGGAAAAAGTGAGTGATCCAAATTTCCGGGGACTAGGATGTCACTTTTGGACGGACCACAAATTCGTAAGAATTTGTACACTGGATTTGATAATAGATTCATTGACTTTGTCTATTGTTTCATCAATGGAATTCACTTCTCATTCCGATCGTTGAGATAATGGGAAGAGTCAACGAATCAATGAAATCCAGTATACGAATTCTTCTCGAATTTGTGCTCTGTCCAAAAGTGATGTACCAGTTAACGGAAATTCGGATCAATCATTTTTTTCAAGCCAATCGTGGATCAAGCCTGGCACAAGACCAACCGAGACTCGTCATTGAAATTACCATCAAGTTCAAATCAGGCTTGGGAATGATAAGATTAGGCCGGGCTTGCACCCATGGTTATGCCAGACTTGGTCGAATTGATTCACGAATCATCTTCCAATGTGTGTTTGGTCACAGGGAGAGTGATGAAAAAATTAATTAATGCATATTTCAGTTTATGAATTTCTCCCTCAGATTACCGTATTGGAATTGGATTGGAATTATGGGACAAATGTGCTAAACTTGAAACAGGCTTGTACTGAGAAAAATAATTATCAATACCCAGGAAAATGTATTCTTGAATGTTCTCAAGAATATGTATTCTTGATTAACAACTGATATCGACGCGGGTTACGATAAGTAGCACGTTTCAATTGTCTCACAAAAACTGGCAGTTCGAGTTATTTCGCTACTAAAAAGAGCACGTCTCGATTCTGGCGGCGAAAAGTAGCGTTCATAGCGACGAAGAGTAACCCATACAGGAAGCCCCGATAATGTAAACTCAGCCAATAATCGGCCCATGTATGGCTACCATTAAATGGCCAACAATGGATTTACATCATTGGCACAAGTGTGGCCCACCACACGGAGAAAAAGGAATCCGCTGTGGCAGCGAAATCTACTTTTGCTGGGTTCCTTTGGCCAGAGCAGCAAATTTTTTGCTGTAACAGCAAACTATTTGCTGTTCCAGCAATCTTGTTAGCTGCGAAAGCGAATTTTTAGCTGAGGCAGCAAAAAATGTTTGCTATCCCAGCAAAATTTTTGTGCTATTCTGTATATAATACTGAAAATTTGCTGGCGGAGCGAACATTTTCTGCTGCCACAGTTAAAAAATTGCTGTCGTAGCTAACACGATTGCTGTTATAGCAAATTCTTAGCTAGGTCAGCAAAAAATTTTGCTATTCTATATATAATACCTCGATTTGCTGCGTCAGCAAATTTTTTCTCTCCGTGCACTGGCTGATAAGAAAGACCAGCAATGAAAACGGCCGATAATCAGCCGATTTACGACTATGGTAAACGGCGAACGAACAATTGATTCCCCGTTACTGGCTGAAATATGGTCTATTACTAAGTGAGATGGATTGTGAAAAAAGTTTGTTTTTGCCTTATTTCTATGACGCTGAATAAATAATTCACATCCATCAAATACGTTTTACATGATTCAAATGAATTCTTATTTATATAGATAATCAATTACTTTCTCATGTAAATGACAAAAAATGTGAAGGAATAAGTAACTGAATTCAACTGATTTATCGAGAGTGCTGTTGACTCGTATAATTTTACATTTGAGATTGTGGAAATACCGGGCACGCAAATCTATTCAGAAAAAAAAACATCCATTTCTGATCTTGTGAAAACTGGACTGACACATTTCCCTCAAACAGAAACAAAAACGTGTTTTGGGTCGCACTTAACCACTCATTTGAACTAATACTGAACCGATTATTCTGGAACGCAGTCATATCACCATTGGATATCATCATTATTATGCCCCAGTAATCTGCCATTGATGGCTGACATTCGAACATTACCCCAAAATTTCTGGTCATAAATCGATAGCATTTAGCCCCATTCCTGGGCCAATCAATAATTTTATACATGGCCCATTATTTATTGCCATTACTGGACCCACGTTATCATCCAGCAATTAACCATTGATGAGCCATCAATGGACGCCATTAACGGGCCGTTTGTGGTCCAGTAATGTGCCATCATTGGGCTAATTAATGAACCCTGTATGGGAACACCCCATGCAGGTATTGCCAAGACTGAAAAAAACTCAAGCTTGTCCCAAGGTTGGCACATGTGTCAGAAACAAACCTTCGTGAAGAACAATTGGTCCAATATTGTTCCATGATTGCCCCATTGTTCCCAATGGATAGTCAGTTATGGTACATTTGTTAATAGTTTTGAAATGGAACGTTTTTTTTTGCACGTTATCAGAATATTCCCAGAATATCCTTTGATATATAGGCACAAATGAACCCTCCTCCACTCGTTCATTTTCAAAATTTCACATTTAGTTTTAGGAAACGAAGAGCGATTTTGGGTGCGTCAAATGTGAATTCATCGTGTCTATAAATTCTTCGATGCATTGTTTCGGATACCACACCATGTGCGTGAACTTTGATACGCAAGGAACGTTTAGTATCTCAACTCACCTATCCGGTGTCTTCCACCTTTTCTCTTGCCTTTCTTCAAGCCTATCTATGTAAGTATCTACACGTCTATCTCTTTCCTTCTCATTAACCGTATACCCGCAATCGCCTGTAATACGAACTTCCTCACTCATTCTGGCCTGTTATTTCCTGTACATTGTGAACCGAAGACCAGTAACGACACTTTTATACTTCGCTCATTCATTTTATTGCCGAAGAAACATAAAAACTCTATGTATACGTATATAATTTTAGCCGGATGAAGATGAAGGTATGAGAAAATTTTGCACATATGGAATTATTATCTCTCAAAGAACAGGGTAGGGGAAAATACATAGATGTATACGCACAAGACAAGAGAATCAGATTTTCTTTGTCTTCAATGTTGTACGAGAATATTGAGATCTGATATATTGTGAAAAATGTTATAAAAACGGTACATTGTCGAGTTGTGTGATTCTAGAACATCGTTATAGAACTCAGGCAAATAGAAAAAAAACAGGATATAATGTTCATCGTAATCGCTTTATCATATTTTGATCAAAACAAATTGGGTAAATTATGCATCAATTTTGTACACTTGCTACCCTTGAAATAAATTATCATTAGCCATGAAATTTTAATTCATGAAACTTCATTGTTTGCATCTCTCAGTTCATCGGTAATAGTTCCACGGGAAGAGACTCAAGAAAAGGGGAAAAAATATCAAAATGGTATTCGAAGTGAATATACACGTTAGCTTCAGGAAATTAAACAACCTTAAGAGCATTCCGTGGATCCTAGAGTTACTAGATCTTTCTACCTAAAATCCTTGAAGAGGACTAAATAAAATGGGATAAAACAACCAGCCAGACCTTTTTCCATAAAAATAGAAGGTCTGGTTGGTTCCCATACAACACCAAAGATTCCATTGAGATTGCAGAAATCTAACATTTGAAACATTGAATGGTTGATATTGCTGTATGTCACATTGAGGTTTCAGAGTCCCTTCAGAAACATTACAATGTCCGCTAATCTTACATTTCATACAATATTTCCGAATTATTTCTGGAATATTTCAAGAACATGTATGAAACATTTCATTGTAATATTTCCTCTTGCGATATATCTAAGACATTGCAAAGAGCTGACATTTCAATTGACAGATTTTTGACACATTTCTATGGAAGGTCATTGAAATGTAATCGAGACATTTCTGAAATCTTTGGTGCTGTATGGGTTGTTTTATCCCATTTTATTCAGTCCTCTTCAAGTATTTGGGGTAGAGACATCTAGTAACTCTAGATACAATGTGTTCGGGGGTTATTTCATCAGTATAGTGATATCCAGATAGCAGATGAGTTACAAAAGAGTTTTGTTATGAATGCATTGTAATCATTATGAACTCCCCGACTAGAAATTCAATCGGGTTAACCCGACGTTTGATTAGGACCTGATCAGGACCTGGCCGGGTCCTAATTAAAGGCCGGGTGAATCCGATGAGATGTGACCTAATTTCCAGTCGGGTCTTTCAGCACTCTTGTACTGTCCGGGTAGACATCGATGTTCTTTGTGAAGATCTACCTGTTTCAAATATGAATTCTTCGAAAGCCATTCAGAAGACCTTGATACTTGAAATTGACAATATTCTCATAAAATTGTCCAATAGAATAAGATGGCAGCTCAGCGTTCAATGAACATTGAACAAACATTTGATAAACGTACGGACATTTTCACATTCAAGGAATACTAAACGAATGTATGTGAATGTTCCACGAACGTTTGGCGATATTAGTTCTCTTGGGGTTGAAATCAAATTCCATTGCAGGATAATTCTTGATTCGTTGTCGGTTCATAATTCAACAATGTTCCCAAAGGATTTTGCAATGAATTTATCAATTCCTGTATTATGCAAAAACCAACAGCAAAGATATCTTATCGGTTAAATATTCTACGGGTTGTGATGTGTTTCATCATGATGTTGGAAATTCTCTTCAGAGTTCTTGAAGAGTCCTTCCAGAACTTTGAGGATTCTCTACCAATTCCTTGGAATCTTTCAATATTGTCTAGGTATTGACTAATAGGCCTGGAAACGAAAAAATGGTTTATCTACATATTGCACGCACAAAAATGAAATAGCTGTGGCAGCTACTCACTTTTTTAGTACTCTTTTTCTACTGCTATAGCTCAAATAATTTCAGCTCTAGCTATTTTTTACCTACCACAGGAGAAAATCGTAGCTGTAACTGCACAGATTTTGTGGTTGATATTGGGCTGCCAAATAATTTAGCTGTTGAATTTTCCCTGCGGCAGCTGCATTTTTCAACGAGAAAATTTTATACTTGGATTTATTCGGATTGACTAAATTTTGTTTGAATCAACTCAATTTTTATTCAAATATAAACCTAATAGAGTTTTAGTTCAATCAAATGAAAAATTTAGTCGATCCAAATGAATTTTTAATAATTTCAAATGAAATTTACTTAAATCCAGTAAAAATTTATTAGATGTAATGAAATGTCTAGTAGGTTCATATTCAAGTAAATCATTCTTCTGTACTGAGAAAAAAATAAAAGTGCCATTAACCACCACGCGTAGTTGAAGAATTTATGAATGAATCAACGAAGTTTTAGTTGAAATGACTTGGAAATTGTAGACTCAACTACGCCACCTGTCATTGTCTCAAACATATCACTTGATTTTATGAACCAATGTGTGTCAACGTTAACAAATTACAGAAGAAGTTTGATCCAAAATCTCACGTAGTTGAGTCAACCTCGCAGGCAATCAATGCTTCGTTATTTTGTGTCAAATGTGAATGTACACACTGTTAGAAATTTCTGCATTAGTTTTAATGTATTTGCTGGAAGTTTTTTTCAAATACGCGCATGAATTGAGTTTCATACACATTTTACATTAAATTTAATGTAAACTATAGCAAAATCTATATTTTTTCAATGTTTTGGTACATTAAATTTAATGTAAAATGTGTATTAACCTGAATTCATGTACGGTATTGAAAAAACTTCATAATATTTCTGACAGTGCACTGTTGAAAATTTCTGCATTAATTTTAATGTTTTTACTGGAAGTTTTTTTCAAGTACGTACATGAATTCAGTTTCATGCACATTTTACATGAAATTTAATGTAAATTATAGCATAATCTATAGTCTTTTCATGTTTTTGTACATTAAATTTAATATAGAATGTATATGAACCTGATTTCATGTACGTAATTGAAAAACACTTCCAGATATTTCTGACAGTGTATACTTGACGGAAACTATTTTTCATTGTCCCAATCATTCACGTAGTTGACTCAAGAGAGTCGGCCAACCTGGGAAATGATTCAATGCAACCTCCAGAATTGGTTGAACGTATTGAACCTCCTGGCGTAGTTGAGCCAACTACGTTTTCGTTCAGTTCACTAATCCTTTTTCTCAGTGTGGGTGTTTGCTGCTACCGCTAAGTGAGTAGCTGCGAAAGCTAAAAAATAGATCCTGTAGCTAATATTTAGCTATCCAAATAATGGCTAATCAATCTTCCCGTGTGGAACTTCTTCTCAGTGCATTTCAAGTCAATATCAGAATATCATAATTCTCAAGTTTAAGAGTTATCTGCAAACTGAAATGAAACTTGAGAAATCCTTTGCGCGTGCACAGCGCGCGATTATGTTGTGCTAGTTTGAATAAATAAATCTTCACACACATCTTCGACGACGCATTTCCACCGTCTTGACCAATTCACATTCGAATCCCAATTTATTTCGAATGAGATAGGAAAGGACGGAAATGTATGTAAAAATAAAAATTCAAGCAAGAAATAAGGTGTTATACTGTAAATCGTGTGTTCTCAGCATCGATTGTGAGTTGACCACATGTGGTTGACCACAGTTTATGTACATTTCAAAAATGATTTGGAATGAATACGTGGATTCACTGACACAGAGACAATACACATTTATAACTCATACACCTTCATGAAGCTGTTCGATGTTTAGAAAGTCTTCTCAGTTCATAGTCCTCGTCATCGGCATTGAGAATAAGGTTGTTCAGATATAACTTTGGTACTTATCGGAAGACGCTACACTGAGAAAAATTGTTAAATATTATTATTTCTGGATTCATCGTGAGAAGTTGGGAAACAAGCAATTTCGGTGATCATATTTTCATCCAAATATTTAGAATGAATATATTACTCGTTATTATAATGTTTATTGAATATTTCAAGTATGATTTACGATTAGGAGAACTGTATAATTATTCATGTAAAGATTTTCAGGCTTCCTCGAGCCCAAAGTAAAAGTGGTTTTCATGAATTCAAAGCTGATTGAAACACTACTCAATTTTGGATTCGAGCGACAGTTGTGACATTCAAATGAATACTCGGTTCACATTTATTGTGCATTCACAACATTATTATTATTATGGACAATTTTTTTCGTAATTAAGCTGTCTATGCCTCAAAGGAATTGATCATGTGATACTTCCTCTTCCACCTGTTTGATTTCCTACTACTGTATCCGATAGTTTATTGACCTACCAGCTATAAACAAAGGAAATGGTTATGCGCTTCGCGAAGGGGATATCAAGAAATCTCAATACGCAAATGGAAATGGATTATACGAGTCGTATTATAGAGACTTTTTTGTCATAGTCTCTTATATTCATTCTTTGAGGAATATCAAACCGGTTTATGATGAATAATCGGTATTCCAAGCAACATAAATTTGTGAAATTGAAGTCAAATGAGACCAAGTCATTTGAACATCAATTTTGATATCAGTACCTTCCATTGAACCATTTTTGACACCATTTGAACGGCCAAATGACAATATTTCCACGTTTATTCGAAAATATGGGATACACAAGCATTCCAATGAGAATGATTTTTTCAAAATGATCAGAATGATGGTGTTTTTACAACAAAATCATGGAAATGACTTGATTTTTGGTGAATTTTTCTTATAGCGATGGTCTGGAAGAAGGCAAATCAATAAAAATAAAGGCATTTATCTACTGAAGTGTCCTTATAGCGCTGTGAAACGATCGTAAATCACAAAAATGGCGAAACCTTAGCTGGAGGAATATGCTGTGGAAAATGACTGGCCTTTTGAGGTACGCAAATCTAAACTACACGAAGGTGACTTACACTGTAAGAGAATAATCGAAATTTTCCTATACGCAGCAACTGCAAAATTCCGATCATGAGATAGGAAATCCATTTCCGGTACATATATATGATTTTACTATCATTTTCTATTATATTTCCGGTATAATACAGGGGACTTATGTGGAGTTGTCCATAGAAATTTTTTACAATGTAGAATAGGGTGAAAATTTCTGAAGTGAGAGAATTGAAACTAAGTATCGGAAGTTGACCTAAGTAGTAGTAAATTATCCCAAGAATATTTTGGAAAAAATTTCATTTGTTTATTTATAGAATTAAATTGAAAATTTTTATATCTTTTGATTAAAAAATCATTTCCTCGTAAACTATTCGTTGAAAGTTGATGAAAATCTGGGAGAATGGTGAAAAAGAAACGCAGTTACCACACTGAGAGAAAGGTTTTCTTCTGACAAATCAACGCATTTGGTTGAACATTTTTGAGTCATTGTGTTGAGTCAAGAAATTCATATTTATTAATTATAACCAAATCTTTTATTTAACTCAAACTGATCGAAATTGATTTGAATGAATATGACTTCTTCTCAAATTGAGATTTATCGAATCATCATTGGTATGAAGTTGACTCAAAGAAATATGTGCTGTACTCATCAACTATGCGGTGAGATAAATATTAATAAATTTTTCTTTGGCTGTATCCAACTATGCGATTTATTTCTGATAAACAAATCTTACTTTGAGTCAACGAATCTTTTTTCTCAGCGCGATAACATTGTCAAAAGAGTGCAGTCATTGATTGTTGTTAAGTTTTTATCCATTTTCAATAAACGAATGCTAGTTTGATTCTGTTTTGGGGACAATAATTGAAATTTTATTGAAGAAACAAGATCTCTCTGAGATTGGAAAACCGTTGGAAAATTTTTATGCTCGCTCTTCGGGTTCACGGAAAATAATATTGTTTACCGTTGCGCACAGTGGGGTCAAATGCCAATAAGTTGGATAAAACTGTGAGAAGACCTCAAATTTGCTTGAAACCCAGTATTCCAAGGTTATTGGGGTTGCTCATTACAGATTTGTTGTCAAAATTTCAGAATTTGAAATGGTGAATGCAATATGGCGGTCAAAAATTGCAAAATTTATCGGATTTCTTTCTAAATGGTATCCAAGGATTTTTGAGGTTACTGATCACGAATCTTGTCAAAATTCCAGAATTCAGAATGACGGACTCAGTATGGCAAACAGCCATCCCAAAATTCAATAGGACTGCTTCGGGTGAACCGAGTGAATTCTCCAGACATCGAATCTCCTGCAGAAAGTATATGAAATATACTGAAAATTGATAGAATATCAATTCATCCAGCAGCAAATAATTGCAGAGCAATGATTGAGAATGCTTTTCATACTTCTGAAATTGTTTGGTTCCTACTCTAAATGCTGAATAGATTTGATAAAAAAAATTTTGCTGGAATCTATGCGGTTTTTGTACACCGCGAAAATTCTATATTTCAATATATTCGAATTGACTAAAATCTGTTCGAATTAACTGAATTTCTATTCAAATATGAATCTGCTAGAGTTTTATTTGGATTGAATGAAAAATTTCTTCCATACATAAATTTTTAGTCATTTCATATAAAATATATACTTGAATCGAGTAAAATTTTATCGGATGCAATGGATGCATTGGACTAGTAGGTTTATATTGAAGTAAACCATTCTTTCGGGTGTATGGTAAAATGAGGTTTGAAGACTGACCAACTCTTTACTAGTTCTTATCCAATATTTCAAACTCGCACGTTCAATTCAAGACGGAGAAAACTGTTTTATGGATTTCAGCTGGATTTCCAACTTTTTCCCGCATCACATTGGATGTGCATGTTTGGAATACCAGATAGAAACCGTTGGAAAGTTTATCAATTTTACACTTCATTTCATCCCAAGCGTGTATGGCCTATAATGACAATGTGCGCCAGGCTGGGTCCATCCTCTTTAACCCAGTATTGGGGAATGACGATGAGGCCCATGTTGGTTCAATCTTGGCCCTGTTGTGCTTTCCCATACAATTATGGTTGATAGAGAATGGAAATAATGAATCTTAGTGCGCGCACATTTGAACTTGGCCCCAATTTGGACCAGCGGTAGGTCAAGATTGGGGTGAATTTATATCCTGAGCACGTGTTAACAATCCTCAGCGTGTATGAATTTTGGTCCCACTTTGGTCCAGCCTTGGGGCCATATAGGCACGATGGGGCTCAACACTAGGTCCAAAATTGGGCCAAAGTAGGGCTGAAACCCATGCCCGCTGGGGTAGAATTCAAAGCAATTTTCCAATTTCAGAAAAAAAGGAAGGGGCAGTATTGATTGCCTAGTCTGGGTTCATGCTGGGCCCATGGTGTTACCAATCCTCGGGCAAAGCAATACAGCCAAGCTGGGAACGACGTCATCATTTCAGGGTTGGCCCCATTCGTCTGCCCAGCTCGGCCCCACGTTGGGCAGCATGGGCATCCCCCTGGGCTCAGATTGAACTCGCCGTCGATACACACTTGGGATAGGATAAAAACCGCATCGGAGAATTCAGTAAAAATGTTTTAATGGAATCGATCTATCTGAAATTTTGAGCATTAACATCTTTCAATTCCGTCACATTATTTATTGGAGAGAATAGATGGAGTCTTTCAAGCAAATTTGAGGCTTCCTCACAGTTTTATCCAACTTGTTGGCAGTTGAGCCCACTGTGCGTAACGAAGAGCGAGCACAAAAATCTCCCAACGGTTTTTCAATCTCAAATAGATCTCTTTCCTTTAATGAAATTTCAATTACTGTATCCAGAAGAGAATCAAACTAGTTCTTGTTTATTGAAAATTGATAAAATATTAACAACAATCAATGATTGCACATTTTTGACAATGTCATTGTTAATTGCATATCTTTTCCACTATCCTCCCAAATGTTCATCAACTCTCAACAAATAGTTTACGAGGAAATTATTTTTCAATAAAAATATATGGAAATTTTCAATTTAGTTCTCTGAATAAACAAATGAGATTTTTTCTAAAATATTCATGGGGTAACTTACTACTATCTAGTAGGTTAACTTCCGATGATGTGCATGGGAAAAAGTCCCATGTAGATTCTGCATTGATTGTTATTAGTTTGATATAAATGCTCACGTAAATATAATTGAAGTAAAATTTACATTGGAAACAATTTTGTATGTTACTGAAGTAAGTCGGAGTAGTGCAGCTGTGACGTCACTATGATAACAATGTAAATCCAACAGGACTTTGTAGTAGATTTTACATGAAATCCACACTGAGAGAAATTTCTATAGTTACTGTAACCAAAATATCTGAACTAAACATTCTCAATGAGTGATTCACCCCAGGAAGTATAGTTGATCAATGACTTGATTGTACACGGAGAAAAATGTGTATGGTAGAACCAGCAATATGAGAATTGTCAACATTTTATTGCTGGTTATGCAATAATTTTTTGTTCATACAGCAATAGCACATTGTTTCGTTCACAAGAATTGTATTGCTGAAAATCACTGGTTAAAATAACAATATGAGTTGCCATTCCAACTCATCATCAACCATTGTTGATTTGACAAAACGATATCAAGCAACGACAACAATAAATATCACAGAATTAACCAGAAAAATTGTCGTAACAAAATCCATTTATTGTCAAAACAGCTATACGGAGTGTTTTAGAACTCACTGAAAAAACTACACAGGCGTCATTCTGCAGCCAAAATGCAATAATTTCCCGTTTGAAAAAAGAAAGTCAGAACTCAGCAACTTCAAATCGCTGTAGCTCTGGAACAAAAAATGATAGGATAGTTCAATTTTTTTCCAGAGATCCGCCGTTTTCCAACTTAGCGAATGGTATCAAGTTCCAGTACGTAGCACATAATGCTGTTGGATGATTTTGGTTGAAAAGAAAAAAAAAATGCTCTATCTCGAAGAAGGAACTAATTTTTTTTTTTTTTTTTTTTTATTTTTTTTTTTTGGCTGCTGCAGACGCCTGTGTTTTTTCAGTGAGTTTCAGTATATTCTGAACGTATAAAGCGGTATAATTTTATTCCCGTAAGAAATTGTTTGATCCACTTCAGGAGACAGTTAAAAATGATATCCAAGTGATATACATTCTTTTACAAACCCTTTTTCGATTAAGTTATTTTTGAATTAACAAACATGAAAATCAATCCCCACACTGTAAAAAATATACTTCCTAAACTGCCAAAGAAGTTTGGCAGTTTTTCACACAAACTTTTTTTGTAAATTACCAAACAAAAGTTTAAAAAACAAAAAAAAAATTTTTTTTTTTTTTTTTTTTTTTTTTTCTTTTTTCTTTTTTTTTTGTTCAGTTTAAAAAAAAAGGTTCGGAAATTTTTTTCAAACAAGTTTTTTAAATTTTTTTTTTTTTTGTTTTTTTTTTTTTTTTTATTATTTTTCATATCTGATTAATTAACAAACAAATTTGTCGAATTTCATTCGTTTCTGAAAAAATTCTTGTGGTTCAAATCCTAATTCATTCCTGGATCGAAAAATTTGCACGTTTTTTATCCTCTGGTTTCATTTTTAGACTGATTTTGTCCTGATGGTTGATCAATGCGAACGAAAACAGTACTTTTCCAAGATTTTAGTCTGAATTTGTCCTCAATCACTTTTACTCGCTGGAGGAAAATTTCAGACTAAAATCTTGTGAAAAAGTACTGTTTTTGTCCGCGATAATCAACCATCAGGACAAAATCAGTCTAAAAATGAAATCAGAGCATAAAAACCGTCTAAATTTTTCGACTCAGGAATTTATTCAATGTGCACAATTTCATGTTTGTCTTGAATATATTTTCATCGTTAATTCTGAACAAAGTCGAGGATTACCATAAATGGCAATTCAATTACTCAGTTGTCATCTTGGAGATCTGTTGATGTAATAAATGCTTCGTTTCCCACTCGGAGGACCCAGGTTCGAATCTCGCTAAGGCAATTTTCCAACATTGAAACTTACAATCGCCTTTTATTCACATACGAATCAAACCACATCGTAATAGAATGTTTGTGGGGATAAATTCGGATGAGAAATTTTTTTCCCCAGTCAAAAGTAATATTTTTTCAATAGATGAATATAAATTATTGATATAACTACATGATATTGCAAAATTGAATATTTGAATTGTTTATAATGTTGACAATATAATATTGCTGCCAGTTTAGCAATAGTGGCGGTCATATTTTTACGATATTTATTGTGGGTTGATATGTAACAATATTTTATTGTCAATTCAGCAATATTATTGTTAGTTTTTTTCTCCGCGTAACACAACTATACTTTAGTGGTTGTATTAATCAAATTTCTAGTAGGTTTTACTAAGAATATTTGATTGAGACGGTTCAGTTACAATAACCATAGAAATTTCTTTCAGTGCACACTCTAATCGTAACTGCACTTTTCATGTAATTTTTACATGAGTATTTTTTTCCGTGGGGAAGATTTGCTGTGTATTTATTTGTGTAGTTCAGATTTGTATAGTCTGACATTGGGTAAAAACTTCTGAAGTGAGCCGATGATTTTCGATGTTGTGAAGAAAATCGAAACAAAGTATCGGATGTAAACTGGTTAAGTTGAGTAGGATTTCAGTAGTCGAGGGATGAAAAGGAATCCTAAGAAAAAAAACACTGTCAGAAAAATTCTCAAATTTAATACGGAATTCTGTATAGAATACCATATTTCCATCTTAAATTTAGTAATCGTTCTTGAATTCTATATTGATGATGAAGTTTCAAAATTTCTTTCTGAAATGTGACAATTGTTGGTTGGAATTCACAAATATGTTATTAAAATTGAGACATAACATTCAAACATTATATTATTGAATTCAATGTTTTATTAAGAAATTTTTAGTGAACTGTTTTTGTAAAAAATTGCATAATATTCTGATGAAGTTCCAGACAGATTTTTCTAACAGTGAAATTACTGGGGATTCTGTGAAATTTGCAGAAAATTTGTATTCAAATTGTTTGGAAACTCAATCATTTTCACAGGCTACGCAGTAGTTTTGAATAATTTCGACTTGTTCCTGGATTACTGGAATTTCACGTAAACTTGTATAAGGAGATTCTTTCACTGCGGTTTAAAACAGTGCAGTTCAATACGATATAGTCTCTAAGCGATGTAGTTAAGATTTCTTTAGTGAAACAATCGCCGTAAATTAATTTTGTGTAGTTGAGAAGGCAAATTATCAAAAATGTTCCCTGCAAAAAGGAACCGTTATCAACCAATTGACAGAATCATAAACTGCACAGGAGCAGATGGACTCTGAATCGTTTTCTGCACAGTCTTTGATTTCTTCAATCAATTCCAATCGTTTTCTTTCAAAAATGTATATTTCAGGATGACCACACAAACTGATATCAAACAGACTCAATGTTGATTGAATTCATAGAAATGTTGACTCACAAATATCTAATATCAATTCCACATTTGCGACAACAACATTTTGTTCATTTAATATTATAAACATGAATTTCAAGTAGATCCAATCGAGCTTGCACATGGAAGAAGATGATACAGTAAAAATTACAAAATTTTCTAGTAAACCAGTATTATTATGTCTCATCTCTTGAGAAGTATTCCTCAGATGTGGAATATGAATGGTTACAACTTCAATAATTTCTACTACAGTCTGTGAGAAAGCCTTTCAAACCGTTAGGCACTTGCGACAACATTTGACAAAATAATACCATTTTACTATATTATTATTTTATTCTGTAATTTGATTTTGACCTGAAACTGATTAAAGATGGGCAATACTTGACGGTATCGATGCTTTTTACAGAAAATTTGTTGAGTTTATATCAAACCTGATAGAATATCAATGATTTTATCAAAGTTTTACAAAAAGTATCGACACTGTCAAATATCGCCCATCCCTAAACAGATAAATATGTGTTGTTTGGGTATATTGAACGTTATTAAAGAAATAATAAATGAAAAAGATAATACCCAGTATTAGACTTTTCACTCCAGTTAGTATCTATATAATTTTTCTTCGTGTACCTATAATATATATATATAAAATACACATTGCACTCATAAAAAGTATACATTTGTGAAATAAAATTTTATACTTAGCGATTTTAATCTTAAAACGTTACAACTACTTTCTAAATAATACTCTGATGTGCTATCCAACTACGATTCGACATCCAAAGAACTATCAAAGACTATTGAAAATAAAATAAATCGAAGTGAAATTTCATACAACAACGATAATACAAATCCACGAATTCTCTCTTGAAATTTTAATTTGTGTAACCTTCATTGCGATCTGTCTCGTTGGTATCTCATTCGCTTCGAATAATGCCAGATTATCAAACGAACGAACCGAATAAACACAGAGGCTCTTTGATTCGTAAATCACGACGGTGCTCAGTGTATTTAGAAAGTCTCAAAGTATCGTCGGGCATCGTCGGATACGATAGCGATTGAGGTGTACAACTTGGTACCACCAAGAAGGTGCAACCCAAGCTCAAAAGAAGTATTTTCTATACTACAACGCACAACATTGTGCGGTAAGCGAGCCAGCAAGTAAGCAGCAATAGTTACAAAAATAAGAGGGGATATAACTTTAGGCTAGCGGTACCAGCTCTTACTTGTTGCTCATTACTCGTCGAATCGTCGAGCGATCGACATCGAGTATCGATTAGTTACTGTATATATTTTATATATACATTTAAATATATATATATATATATATATACATAAATTTTTTTTAACTTTTGTTATTTAAGAGAAACGCGTTGACATACATCGAACAAGATAATTTTTATTCAAGGTGATAGCAATAGTATAGAGAAAGGAGAAGGTTTCACTTGCATTTAAAGAAAATTTCAATTTAATATCCGGAAGGATGGAGAAAGATCAACCGGATTCTTTGGCTACCGTGGCTGTCGGTTCGGAAAAAATCCCCCAGCCGCATAGCCATTACGCCCCTAGTGAGGTTTATTCGTCCACCGAACCACCACCGGTGAGTTTTGTTGATTTTCATTCCGAGTGTAATACAGTGTCTTTGTTGTGTTGTATTATGACAGTTCATTCGTTATTGAATCGGTTAATCGATTTCTTACGCGATATTTTTTCATGTAATCTAAAAACAGGAAATGAGGATAATATTTATCACAAAACCATAAGTTATATTCTTTCCTGTCCCACGCAATTTTATCGTCTGTCTTCAAATGCTTGGGAAATGTGTGGCATAGCGATTGTGAATGTATCGTGAATGTATTGTTTTGAGGAAATTCTTTCTATTCAGACTCCCGAAAGATACATAATTTATATATAAACTATATATAAACTGTATTGAATTATGTATATAAATTTTTAATTGAATACACGGACAATTTTGAAATATGATGTACCGCAACTGCTGTTAAATCTACCCCCATTCAGTTAGAATTACCAAAATTTATTTCGAGTGGTTATAGAAATTATCCCTATTCCAGATTTGTTTTATATATCCTTTCAATTTTGATACATTCTATGTAGCTACCACTTTTTCCACGTATCAGAAGAACAAAATTGTGAGATCTCTAGCCCTTGTCAGGCCCTGACGAGGGCTCAATAGTTCCTGACTCAGCCCTGATAAGATCTAGAGAATGCGACGAATTATGTCTACTTTGGTAACAATTCAGCGTCAAGAAAATGTATTTTCTCAGCTCTATAACTACATTTGAATAGAAAAAAACAATGTTCATTCAAAGCTTCATGAATCGATTGAATCAACACTGCCATTTTTTCATTTTATTGATCATTTTGAATAAATGTTAATAATTCTATGTACGTGCGTGAAATGTGAAAAACTTTCAAAGAGCTACATATGTTCTATTTAGCTTTATTATAATTTCCAGTGCTATTTGGGTACAAAAATTTGAACTACGTTCATCGGCAAATTTAGGATCCAAGTATTCAATAACCGTAACATGACCGAGGGGAATTAATTGACTATTTAATTGTTCTACTATACAAATCATTCGCTCCTGTGCAGCTCTCTCCAAAAGAAACCTCAATTAAGCTACTTCTGCGTGAATTATCTGTACGCGTGAGATCGGAACGTAATCCTCCTTTGGGAACAGAAAATATTGCAGCAACTAATTTGTAACTGAATTCAAATATATATAAATATGAAAGTTCTGATTTTTATTGATATTTTTCGAATTAGAATCCAAAATATCTTTGGAAATGAAATAACATTCACATCTTTGAATACAAACTTAGGATGTCATAAGTATCCGATGAGTTTCTTTGTGGATAATTCTGAGATTGTTTAGAAAATCAGGACGTTGGTGAAATTGGTCATGTATTCATTCGTAGACTCGGTCATGTTAAGTAGAACAAATTTGATTAGATTGGAATTAATATGAAAAAACAAAAGAAGAAAAGATAGAATTATCGGAGAATGTTTCGTTTTCATAGAATAAAAGATTTGGAGAAACTTCAGAGTTACCTGTGAAAAAATTCACGTCAATCGTGAAGGATTGGCGTATCCATTCGATTCTTCTAGAATCTTATTCACTTTCAAAATAGACAGGGCAGAAAGAAACAAGACTCTCCTTAAGATTTATGCTTGAGCTGAATGGAAATTAGTCGAATATGTGATTGCTCAAACAGCTCTTAAGAATTATGACGTTGACGTACGCATTTTGAGTGCAAATAGGAAAATTTCAATAAATGTAGATGTAGAATAGATTGCTTTTCAGTATTTCATTACGTACATTGTTTGTAGCTTTGTCAATTCCCTTTCACTTGTATATTCCACGAATGAGATTTATTAAACATAAATATGACAAAACTGAGAATTGTTCATAATAATTTTCATACCTCTGTTTATAATCTTATAATTTCAAGTGAGAAACTTTTTCATTCAATATTCGGTATTACGTTAACGACGACAATCCTGATGATCGTTATTATCTTCGCGAACGTATAATAGGAAGTTCTTAAACATTTTCTCCGACTTATGACGGTCTATTGTTACTTTCTTGATCACGTGGTACTTTTATATAAAAACATGCTCTCATGTGCTCTTTTTATTGAAAATATTTTGTTTAGTATTCATATCCTACAACCGCTATAAAATATCTTATTATTCATTCTCGATGCATAAATTATACTCTTGAATTGAGAGAATTTTGTATTGAAACTCGCAATCCATCCATCTAATTTACAGGTATTCTTTTGTCCTCGGTTATGTGCCAATACTTTCCTTTTAAAATACTACAAAGGAAAAATAGAAAGTAGTAAATCAAAAATTCTTTTCAAGCCCAAAATAATGCAGAAGAAAGAATCGCATTGTCACAGTTGGTCCCTCTTCACGAGATGAGTAAGCATTTCCCATTTTTCCGAATTTTGTGGAAAAGTTGAACGACAGTTGCGTGATGTTGAATGATCGAATCTTCTATAGTAGTTAGGAAAATCTTTTATAATAATTTTTTAAAATGTATACGTCCTTTTATTGCCCTGGTCTGAGCACAAAGGATCAAAATAAGTATTTCTTCGTTCATATTGTTCTTTCGATGCTTAAAAAAAAAGAATAGAGGATATTTAGAATTCATTCAACCCATTAAGGGAAGGTTCTAATCGAGTGACTCGAAAATCACATATTTTTCTTGAATTATTTCCAAAGAAAGAAGTGGATCCATAATGCCAAGTTTTTTACACGTATTTATTGAGTATTTGAGTGTACAAACGCTTTTGAAAATCAATAATGTCAATAAAATGTCGAAAATTAAATAAATGCCAGACATGTGAACTTTTGATACCGATTTTTTTTACTATATTTTCGCTCTTCAAAGTGTTATAAAAGAAATTCGACATTCCTTCGGAACTTAGGTTGAGGTGCCGACAAATCAAATAATCATTCAAACAAAGAAAACATTAAAAAAAGATCCATCGAGCAGTTTTTCGAGTAGTAAACCACCTCTAAAAGCATGGTTTTAAGAATATACGTGTTTAAAATTTCGGCCTACGAATTTTTTTGAATGAAAAACAATTTTCTGATGTATTTTAAAAGTTCTTTAGTCGCTGTAAAGCATGGTGAAATGTATAAAATAATACTTCAAAATATAAAAATTCAATTACGATATTTGAATCTTTCTTGAGTCAATGAGGTTTCATGTATCATTTCATGCTGTAGGAAAGCGAGAAAGTGCGTCATTTTACCCTGTTTAACCCTAAAACATTCCATGAAAAAACAATTCGAGAACATCATCTTATTTCGCGGTTCGCTCGATGAAAAACTCTCCTTAATTAATGAAATTTGATACAAGCTTTGCAACGGTCAATGATCATTCAAACATATTGAACTTCAATTATTTAAGCGATTTTAATGGGTTTTGAACAATTGCGAATGATTATTTACTATCTTAAAATTTATATATGGAATCTCATTAATATAATTTTTGAAGATTCATCTTAATTCCCTACCCCACCCCTCGAAAAACATGCCGATAAAAACCATGAATTGATTTATTCACATTATCATACCAAATATTTAGAAAATATATTCGATCCTATTTAATTTGTCGGAAGAAAGTGGATTCCAGTAATAACTTAATATACGTTCTGCTCCAGTTATCGTCTAAAACTACATTTTCATATGGAGGACTTTTACAATTGAAGAAAATTCTTCGTTCGACTGAAAACTTCTCATGAAATTTGATGCATGTCAAGAAGTAATTTGATAATTTCATGCTAAAGTTATGAAATCGAGCGATGTTCATCAAATGCGTCGATTATCATTCATTCTATCGAGGCACAGAAAAAAATGATATATCATACATTTCTAGGTTGAATAAAATATGTATTCATTCTTTTCAAAGATCCAATCACTGAGAGTCTGATACTCTTGAATACAATTTATAATTTGTAACCTCAAAACGCAGGTGTGTTCTTAATTTGCAAATGAAATCATTGATTTTTGAGTATAATACAAAATTCTTTTTTGTAGAAACGTTTATATTGCATGCGAGAAGAGAAGTATGGTGGCACTATATTGTAACATATGAAATCATTTTTCCTTAGATATGAAGATAATTTTTGATAAACGATGATTGAAGATCTTTTCAAAAAACATGTGCCGAAAAACAATTATACGACTTGAAAGAATACAAACGTGTTTTGCTAGCTTGTCAACGATGGTACACTGAGTAATGATTGTGGAATTTTCCCCCAAAAAATGGGGGCAGCAAAGTTCCTCCATAGATGGAGAATTTTTCACTATAATTTCATGGACTCTCCTTCCATTTGTAGAGGATTTAACACCGAAAAAACAAAATCATTCCTCAAAGTGGTGGAAAAATCCTTCTTTTAAGGAAAAGCATTTCTCCCACGATGAGGGGGCGAAATCCACTAACAGTGTGAAGGAAAACTCCGCACATTTTTTACAGTGTAGCTAGAAATACTTGAAACTGAACTCCACAAGAAGTCTGAAATTTTCAGAAATGAATATTAGAAATTTTGGCTTTCTACAAACCTTCCCAGTAAACACACGCACGTTTTAAAAACGTCAAAAACAGTCAATAACCACACGTTGTGAATCAGTAATATTCTTGCGTTAATTCAACGTAAAAATGTCGCGGCAGATCACGTGTTTTTCATTTGTTTGAACATCGTTCAAAATACGTCAAATATTGACGTGTCCTAATGATGGTTCTAAAACCATGTAAATTGAATCCAACAAATTATTTTGAAAACTTTTATTTCAATATCGAGAACAATAGTATTTCTGAGTATGACATAATTTGGAAAGTATGCCACACTATTTACTATCTTGCTCTTTGTTGAAATTTTAACCATTGTTCGGTTTCGTTCGACATTTCCAGCAGAATATCTTCAATCGAAGTTCAAACACAAGGTGTTATAAACACATTCCAAACGCGTGATTCAAACTCGTTCACAACACGTTTTTTGAGGACGTCGTTTGATGGTTATTTTTTAATATTAGTTTAAATTACACGCCATCAAAACGTCATTCCTGGTCGTCTATTTCCCTATCAAATTTCAACTAAAAATCAATGTTATGGAATCAACGACTAACGTCCGTTTGACAGTCTAACGTTCTTTCAACGTTGAAACAACGTGTGTGTGTTTATTGGGTTGATAAACCTTTGAATATTGACTTCATTCCAATATTCAAATAACCTCCAGATATTTTATATCCAAAATACTCGAAGATTACTCAATAAAATTGAATAAAACAATCAGTCAGACCTTCTCTTGGAATGAAGCAAGGTCTCATTCGTGGATTTTTTGCATTTTGATAAAATCATCTTTGAGTCTTTCAAGTAATAATTCCTTAGAAACATCCAGTAAAATAAATTATTGTGAGTAAATTCCTTTTTATTTTTCAACACAATCTCCTTCAAGCTCTATACATTTTTTCGAGCATTCCTCCAATTTTTTCAAGCATAGAAAGTGAGATTGCGGAAGGTCTTCAAAGTAGGCGTGTGTTTGGGCGATAGCCTACTCGTTTGACTAAAACTGTTATCCGCTGAGCCATTTTTTTAACTTTAGAAATAAAAAGAAGTCCCTGAGAATGGTAACAATTCGAACTTCGATTCGATGATTTTGGCCATTAGGGTAGTTCTCCGGGAGAATTCAGGATCAAATTGGAAAAATTATTGTCAAGCAGAGCACCAAGGTTGATGAAGGAATTCGATAATCATATTCGTTGGGACTTGTATTCTTATTTATGACAAAAAAAGAACCAACTCGAAGTATAAATAACAACCTTGTAACAACAACGCGAAATTCAACATGGTTTTTTTCTTAAAAAATTTTTATTTCTGATCCGTTTATGACTTATGAGGGCTGATTTTGTTCCTTGTGAGATTTAAAAAACCTTTACCATGGAGATTTTTTTATATGAGTCATCATGACACTGTCACACGCTTTTGTTTATGGGAATGTATTTTACTATCAATAAACAAAAGCGTGTGACAGTGTCATGATGGCTTCAACCTTGGTGCTCTGTTTGACAATAATTTTTCTAATTTGATCCTGAATTCCCCCAGAGGACTACCTTAAACCTGCACAGGTGTGCATTCATGCAGTGTCTTGATGAAAAAGGATTTTTCTTCTCTTTCAAATGAGGAAGTTTTGTCAGGATTTCTTCGCTCAACCGATGCATTGACGACGCACGATACTCTCTAGTGATTGTTTTCCCTTTTTCCAAGTAATCAATGTAGATTATCTCGCGTGCTCCCAAAAACCTGTAGCCGTATCCTTACCGGCCGGCTTCATTATCTTCGCCTGCTTCAGAGTTTGCTCGCCTTTGTCTACAGTTATGTATCGACGCAGAAACTGATCAGGATTGCAACGAAAAAGTGTTAAACCAGCCTCAGAGTCGACTACACGATCGCGTTTATTCTTCACTGAGATCAAACGCTAAAGTTTCTCCAAATCTAATTTTTCATGAAAAATTGAAAACCCTGTACCTTGCGAAATTTCTGCGGTCTCAACGATTTCAAATCATATCGTGGATTTTTGTGGGGGTATGACTAGCTTTAAACTCGTTCATACATTTGTAAACAATTGCAAACACAGAAACAGATGTGCCATGAACTTCATTCAACTTAGCTTTGATCTCCTTCGGTTTGATAACTGTCTGAAATTCATTTTTTCAAATCAACAAAAGTTTCTTGCTTCAATCGACAGTAAAAATGGAACCATGTGATGGATATGACTGAAACTTCGAGAGATACCTCGATGCTTACTAGAAACAAACCATTTTTAAGGAATTTTCTAAGGACTTATTGAACGAACCTTGTATTTCCTCTTTATATAGTCTTCAAAACATCCTTTTTCAAAAAGAAGTATGAAAATAAAACTCTCAGAACTGCACTCTTTTACTTGATTATAGCACATATTCTTGATGTATAAGAATCGATAAGAATTCACTTTATATAATTTCTTCGATGATCGGTATAAGCATTCCACTGTGAAGTGAAGTAAAACAAACATCTCACATGGAGTTTGATCATAACAAAACCATGCAACGTTTGTACACCAACGTGATGTAACAAATTCCAAGAATTCTTGCGAATTCATAGAATTATATTCCATTCCACTTTGAGATAATCTATAGAATTAATTGAAATACAACATTTATAACATCGTCCCTCATTATATGAAAAACAGTACATTTATTGCTCAAAGCTGCTCGTTATATATGCCACTTAATCCCAAGAGAACACTGGTTTCGTGTATTCCCTCTATGTGTACCATCAACGGAAAACGCGAAAAACGAATACAGAAATCATTATTATCGTTGTTGAAGCAACTTGTATTCGCAACTTTTTGATGCCGTTAAAAATGTACAGTACGCACAATGTATCGGTTATTCAAGTAACGCTTCTTCATTTTGACGATGATCGTTCAATAGAAAAGGTCATTATTGAAGATTTGATATAACAAAACACGAAGTTTGCAATAAAATAAAGGAAAAGAATGAAATTAGAATGCAATATTACTCATGTATATTGAAATTCTTCACGATGGATTGACGTGTATTGTACATTTGGAAACATCATTATACGCAGAGAATGTGAATATCCTTGAACCGCCATCCATTGCCGGTAATGGAAAGACCACGTTTCCAAGGAGATTCTATTCTCCAGACTTTTTACGAAAATCCAGTAACGATGGTAATAATTCTTGATGATTAGTATTCCTGGCGTGTTTCATAACCATGCAAATTTTGTTTGTTGTTCCTTTTTTTTTATGTATTCCGTTGATCGCATCTACCACAATATCTGTGGAATTGATTTTTTGTCGCGTTTCACGCTTTATAATTCCTGTGACGGATGATGTGTACTGGACAAGATAATTTTTAAATAAAGTTTTTCCTACAGGTATTAATGGGTATTCAGGTATGGATTTTGGCTATGCATTATACAAGATGTCGGTATGCAAGAAGAATACATGTTTCAAAATACAGCGTGAAAGTTGAGCTATACAATGCTTTTAATGTGAAAAATACGTGAATTGGTCATATAAACTCGTTTGAAAGCATTAACCATGAGTTTGAACTTTCCCTCTCATATGTAAACTCAAATCGAAATTCAAGGTTTGCTTTTCACGTTAACTATAATACAAATACCAAGTCCATTGAGAGAAGGATATACTTGTTGGCACACTCTTTTTATTCTCAGAAAACATCTGAAAACTAGAAGAACTAGCGAAAAGTTGAGATTTAAAATCTTAATTCGGATTTTAAGTTCTCGTCATTTCCTGTCAGCATCAATCAAAACATCATATCGTTGATCGGAGGTTCCTTGTTTGATATTGAGATAAGATATGGCTGTCGAATGTGGTTTCACCTACAGTGATGGAACAACAATTCTTGTTGCTAATAATTACAAAAAATTTCGCATATCGCTAAATCTTGGATCTTTCAATTGTTTTAAGGGGAGGTTTTCATCAAACGAATTCCGAAATAACGTAATTGTCTCGAATTTTTTTTCTTAAATGGGTCATGAAAACAATTTTCTCGAGTTAAAGGATTCATATGCCGGAACTTCGAAGGCGTTTTTCTCGAAACCATGTTTTTCAAGTTTGGCTCCACGATATTCCAAAAACTACTGAATGGATCGCTTTTTTTTTCATTTTGAAGCTGATTGAATTTATTGAACTGCAAAAAGTGACAAGACGCTACTAAAAGTTTGGATGTCTGTTATTTTTCTTAATTTAAGACTTTTCATTGGTTTTATTGGTACAACCTCCAACAAATATAATATATTTCGTAGAAATTTTTGAATTTTTCATTTCCGATCATTTTTGTAAGTGCTATGATGGCGCCCGATTGATTACTGTTTCTTCAATCAACAAAAGTGAAAATCCCCGAGTTTTTCATTCACTTCCTTCCATGGAAAAAAAATTCGAGAAAACCACCTTATTTTGGGGTCGTTAGATGAGAATCTCCTCCCCCCCCCCCCCCCTAATTGTGCGTTTGCGAACTTCAGCATCATAAACTGTTTAAATCCCGTCCAAGGAATCCAACTTCAAGCACAAAATCGAATTGTAAATATTCTCATGCGAATCCAGGAGTGATTCTGTTCCTTTTGATTCTCATTTTCTGACCAAGATCACAGATACGTTTGAGGAAATCGCGAATAGAACAAACGAGAAACGGAAAAATTAGTAAATTATCATGTAATTAAAATATTCTGTAATGTCACTTGGCAGAAACGATAAACATTTCAACGTATCCTGTGTCTTTCTAACGGAATGAATGTGTCAGGATCTTCATTTTCATAAAACCTTACGGAAATGGTGTTCCGCAAGACTTCCGCGAAAGCGCTCATAGAATATTACGCAAGTACGGCCGCACAGTTTGCATTACGATCGATGTGGGTTCAATTGGTTGTAACACGTGAAATAAACAAAATAATGAGGAAAAAAAACCGCTGCTTAGTTCGCTAGGAAATACAATTAATTCAAATGATTATGTAAATATATAAAATTCTCAACTTACACGTTAAAGAGTGGAAGAAGTTTTTTCATTGATTTCATTGATGTGAGATCGAGCTAAGCGTACACTGCCCTCTCGAGCTTAACCTTGACAAATGACGATGTGGATTCATCTTTAATCGAAGTTTACTGTGTTGTATTTCTTTATTTTGTTTCATCAAACCGAGTTCGAAAAAATAATTCGGAAAAATATAGTGTCGCTTTAATTATTCCCTGTTTCCACATCTTTGTTGCGAGAGAATAATTATTTATTCTTACGATTTTTACGTTAACAGCTCAACACTATTCACAGTTGGAAATTTCAGTATGTACCCACATGGTATATAAGATTCTTCGTGTGTCTCGTATTCAAAATCGATTATAATTTCTCTTCTTCTTCATCAAGATCCTAAACAAAGCATGGAAAAAGTGAAAAAGAAAAATGCTTACACGGTGAATTACTGTAATTAGAGAGGATGGTATCCGCATGTATAAAGATAAGCAGGTATCTTTCCTTGAGAGAGGTAAACGTATATGTTGGATCAAGGACAATAATCTATTATTATTTTAATGTAATACAAATCCGTTGTAGAAACTGTAATTTTTTTTCTGAGATGCGCCTTTAACTCCTAATGTAATTTTCCATTTATTTATTCCTTTTTTTTTCATTATAATTATAACCTCGTGAGGTGATGCGTTATAATGAAAGTTGAGGAGATTTAAAAGAAATTGTCATATTAGGATTGAAAGCTCAATCATGTCTATAAATTCTTTATCCTTTCAAGGTTTTTTTTTACTTTTTAAAATAAAAGCAAAGCCAGAAGTCTCCCTGATTGAAAAATCCGGTTTAGGGATTTTAATTAAACGTGCAAAATTCTAATTACTGCCGTAGGAATTCATCGGAATGAGAATGATTTGTCAACCTGGAATATTGGGTCTTGATAGTGCGACATTCCAATTTGCGCAGTAAAATTTCAGTGACAATGTTGAAATACTTCTACGATCTTACTGGATTTTTTAGTCCGATGTGCACTTTAACGACTTCCAGTAAGATCTTGAAATTTTACAGTGAGGGTTCCGACCCTAAATTGCAGGAAAATCGTTCTTCCATCAGGAATAGCGGATTTTTTCCTCACTTCGAGGTAGAGATCGACCGAAATTTTTTGCCGAAACGATAAGCTCCTTAATAATGCAATTATCATACTTAAGATCACATATCAATGTGATTAATGAAATAATTTCGATTTTCGGTTTAAATTTTCGGCTAATGCTTGTCGGCCGAAATTGTAAACCGAAAATCGCAAGTATTTTGTTAATTACAATAAAATGTGATCGTAAGTATGATAATTAATTTTAATCATTTTCGGCAAAAATTTTCGGTCGATCTCTACTTCGAGGATCTATTTTGTATTTTGGTTATTGAATTCTCAAAAAATGATTGAAAAGATCACGAAATTCCATAATTACACTGTAAAAAATGATTGTGGAATTTTCCCTCGAAAAATAGGGGCAGCAAAGTTCCTACATAAATAGGGAATTTTTCACCATAATTTGTGGAAGATTCAACACCCAGAAAACAAAATAATTCCTCAAAGTGGTGGAAAAATCCCTCATTTTCGCAAACAATCCTCCCGCGATAAGGGGATAAAATCCACCAACAATGTGGAACAAAACTCTCCAGATTTTTTACAGTGCACTCTTTGAAGTGTGCGTCGAATAAATCAGTAATAAAATATTATATTTCGCATTTGGAAATGTAAGTTGGAATGTAATTATCGTTGTGAAAGTCATATGAAGCATCGATCCAGAAAAATTTCTCAGTGAAGGTAATATTTTTCCATGCATAAATCAGTAGACATTTTCATAAAATTTGAAAAGTTTGATATTCCTCCACCCATTCTTCTGCGATATAAAAATACACCTCAAGCATAAAATAATTATGAAATTCTCATGATACATACAGATTATATAATTCTATAAATTATTTTCTCTCACATCCTCAATAATCGAAATACACAATTGGACTTTCGTTCTTGAAAGATGGGAACGAAAATACAGGAGATACTTTCTATGGATGATTAGAATGGAATTTCCTCGAAACTAATTTTTCAATCGAGTTAGAAACTCGTTTTAGTATCAATCGTAATTACTGGGAATGGTTTTAATCGTTCATTAAGGTGGCATTAGCCTTCCTTCCATGTTCGATGGAGAAAGAATGTACGTACACGACAAGAAATATAGGGGCGATAGTTCCAATCTTTAATACAGTAAACTTTGAACGCCATCTTTCCGGCAATCTTTTTTCTTCTCTCCTTACTTATTTTACATCTGAGAACTTTCTACGGTCCGCAAACGAAGAGCTCTCTTCTTTCGATCGTGCTAGAAACTTCAACGATTGAATTTGTAATCAACAGTCACGAGTGTCTCGGGTATAATAAAGAGTATATATATAATATTCGCAGTCGAATGTACAGAGTTTGATGATCCTGTCGTCGAATCGAAGCACATTATGCTGTTTTTCTTCTTTCAATTACACAATCTGCAGTTTGTGAAAAATCTCATAAGTTCTTGTGATGGTTTTGTCATGTTATTATAGAATATTTTATCCAATCCTGAATTGATTGAAACACTCGTGCACCCGACGAAGCGTATCGACAATTCATTCACTCGAATTCATTTCCCACACCGGATGATAAGTCGACGTATTCAACACGATACGTGTCGAATCAGCTACACAACAGTATTTGTTCAAAAAAATGTCTTTTATAAATCGCACTATCTTCATGAGAATATATATTTGAAGAAAAAAAATCTATAATAATGTACGGTAGCGACTTGGTTGCGAATTGCTGAAGTTTCAAGCGATTTATTGATTTATAATATAAATTGTTCTCTACGTAACATCGAAGTTATTCAACAACCATAAATTATACCATGAATGAACTCCACAGTTTATGAATTTAAATACGTTATGGCGATTTTATCTAAGAGCTCTGGATAAACTGACGTTCATCTCTTGAAATATTCTCACCAGTTCATTCAATGACACACTTATAACTCATTAGTTGTTATTTTCCACTGATTAAGACGCTGAGAAAAGCATTCAAAGGAACGAAGGACTTCTTCGCATTGTGAACACACATATCGTTACACAAATCGTGGTCAATAATTCTTACTCTGATCATTATTCTATTTACATATTGAATGTGAGGAAAATATATATAGGAAAACCTTGATGTTCTCTCAAATTATTTCCTTAATTTTTGTATTACTTTTATGTTTATACATAGTCTGTTTGAATAAATGATAATAACGAGTTGACAGAGACGGATTCAGGAGTGCTGAAGCCCAGGGCTTCGAGATAATTCGAGCCTCTCCTCCCCCCCCCCCTCCTCAAGGTAAAAAGCAGGAGAAGGATTGTCCTTCAGATCTTTTCGCATCAATGCAGCTTCCTCAAATGAGGCCCGCCGGTGAACTGCAGCACCGAAGTGGCTAGCACGGACACTGGCAGCCATCAAATTAGCTTCTGCCGCTAAATTTTAGTTATGAAAGCGAAAAATGTTGCTTCTATAGCTAATTCATTCGCTGTAACAGCTAAAATTTAGCTGCGGGAACTGATTTAATGGCTGTCCATGTTCGTGCTAGCCACTTCCCTGCTTCAGGCCTGTAACTAGGGACCAGATTATGATCACAATCTTTTTTATGCATTCATTATTTATTTCGATTGGCCTCATTCAGTTTTATCAATAACTAATAATCAAATACAAAAAGAACAACAGGGATGCGTATGAAAATTTCGATTTTATGCATTAAGGTTTATTCATTGTCGTATCAATACTTATGACTAGATTGGCATCAACTCCATTGATCTGATGATGAATGTATCGTTAATAATGTAGGGAGAACAAATCTTTGAGAATTCTGAGAGCAAAAAGATCCACCCTCGTAGAGTAGTTGACTATTTGATGTAGCAATCGATGTTCCTAAAATATGTCCATGTGGAAATTCATAAAGACGAACAAAGGACTGATTATTGAGCAGGATTTATTCGTCAGATTCTGATGTAAAGATCGGCCCTTACTGCATCATTATCTTTCAACAATGGGTGCCCTTTGTCTGATAAATATCAAATAACACTGGGGTCTTAAAATTGCAAAATTCACACTGACGACATTGAATAAAACCCATTCAGGAACTTAGCCAGCTTCGTGCGGTAATTTTAACAAACATTTGTTGTGCAATTCAATTCCAACTGATTCAAAGGGTGAGATTATTGAAACAAGTGAAAAAAGTGTAAGAACAACGGAATTCAACATGAATATTTTGTTATTCTCAGCTGAGAATTCTAAGAACAATATTAAGAACTATATTTGGATTCAGAGGTTACGTCCTGATCAAAAGACTGAGAGGTCCCGCTTGGGAATCTCTATACAAATCTGAATTCGGGAATCCCATCTATCCAGTGGATCAACTTCTAATTGAATAATCAGATGAATCATACAATCACATTTTACCACACAATTCTCGCAATACCTGCACTCTACAAAGTAATTGTGAAATTTCCTTAATTGTGGCAGCAAAGTCACTTGATAGCAGGAGACTTTTCCCCACGATTTGCTCTCTAAAATTGTTAGAGTGGTATTTCACTCTTCAGCCCGCCAAAAGTGAGCCTGTCGAAATTTCGAGTGAAATTTCCACTCTTTTAGAGTGATAATCTAAGGGTTGAGGTTATAAACTCACAGCCACTTCAATTCTAGGGTGTCTAGTCTAAAAGAGTGCACTGAGAGAAAAAATTCCCGGGAACAATGGAATAGTTAGTTGAATAGTCGCCATGAAATACTTAATTGATTTGAATAAACTTTCATTGACTCAATTAAATAACTGTTTGGATTGATGAAATATTTTATAGCATATTAAATATTTGTTTGATTGAATGAATATTTAATCGAGTCAATGAAAGTTTATTCAAATCAATTGAGTATTTTATGACGACTATTCAACTAAATATTCCATTGTTCCCGGAAATTTTTTCTCTCAGTGTGGGAGTCCACTCGAAACGAGTGAAAATCCCACTCAAAGCGGACTCACTCCTGAGACTTAGTGGAGTGAAACGATAAGTGATGTTTCACTCTTCCAGATTTAGAGTGTGGCGAAGCGTTTCTTTATAAAGAAACCGGGTCTATCAATATTTAGAAAGAATTTCTCAACGTTTAGAAAAATGACTGTGAATTTAGGGAAAAAGAGGATCGCTGAAAGATATTCGTAGTGGGTCTACCAAAAATGCGGAGTCAAAATATCAACAGTTGATAATTTCATTGGTATTTTTCACAGTGAAACTATCAATTGTTAATACATCGACTACGAATTTTTAGTAGACTCACTACGAATATTTTTCAGCAATCCTGGTTTTCTCTAAATTGACAGTCATTTTTTTAAATATTGATAGACCCAGTCTTTCCGTGTACTTCATACTTTGACGAAGTATTGAATATCCAAAAAGCAGAATGGTTCCTCAAAATGGGAGAAGAATCCCCCACTTTGGATGAAAACAACAAGTCCCCAACGATCAGAGGATAAACCCCCCACTGGAATGGAATTCTCCGATTTTTTGACCCAAATAAATTCGAAATAATCTGCTTACGTATGTTTGATTTTGTTGATCAATTTATACGACGTAAACCCACTTGTTTTGTTTTTATTCAAAACCAGTTTCTCAATCGATTTTATCTTTATATTCATGAGAGTGTTAAAACTTCCTAACAAATATCTAAGAATACTCACACATTGAGTTGATTTTCAAGATTTGTAACTGAGTCATCAAACGAAAGACGAATAAAACATGAATCTGTTATTTCTCTGTAGGATCTGAAGGGGCTTCAAATTCGATGATCTATTTTTAAATATTTTTTGAAATGTCAAACGTTCTTCGCGATAATGTTCTTGTTTTTTTCATTCGAAGCGATCATGGGATTCATTTTCTTTCATTGAATTCCATACTAAGTCGTTGAGAATTGAAGATTACAGAAGCATTGAAATTTCTACCGTAGAGATTTTAATGCGTGGTGCGTGAAAAGATTCAACGATTTGATTTTATTTACATTGTCTCGTAAATTGAAACATCGTATCATATTTTAGAATTCTTATTTTCAAATATACCATGATGAATCCAGAACAATTGATCAGAATATCATCAAATTCATCCTCCATTTCCGTGATGGATAATGAATTTTTCACGGGATTCCGATAAAATGTTGATCAAAATTTGATAAACTTTTTATAAGGAACTCATTGCCAATCCGCATCACAAATTCTACAAATATCGTCGTTAGGCCACTCATACTGTAGCTAATTTCGACAACGGCGATTCACGGTCAATGAACGTTTGAACGTATACATCCGTGTACCGTCACAAAGGGCATATACGATTAAAAAATTAGACTGTACATTGAACAACGAAATCCATTGTTACGTACGTACGGATCAATTGCGTGCCGAAAGAATTTCCTTCCGCATTTGTTTTTTGTTCATTCCCGATATCGTGAAAAAAAAAAAGAAGAAAGAAAGGAAGATTTGAACAAAAGAGTTTCGACACTTCTCGAATCATTCAAGTCGACAAAACAGTGCGATTGTTTAGGCGATTCGTGAGCCGTGAAATGATACATGTTTAAGGAGAAAAAAGGAAGACACAACGCGTATTATGTGAAGAAACATAATGATGATTCCCAATTGAAAGTCAAACACGATATTACGTATTTAAAAGGAAACACCCTATTATATGTTCGTTTTTTCCGGAGACGATGGTGCATTTGAAGAATCGTACGAACATTTTCTAAGGTGGTGAGGTTTGTTCAGGAAGGAATTTTTACCACGCACATTTTCTCACTTCTTACGCTTGTCGTTCACAAGTACATTGAATGGTCGGGTTTAGGTACATTGATTGGTACATGTTTTACAAGTTCCATCTTACGTAAATCCAAACAGATCCCCAAGTGGTTTGATTTTATCGAAGAACAGGATTGTTCTGAGACTAGTTTCTTTTGCTTTGTAACTTTCTGTAACTTTAATTGGTCTGTAATCTCGTTATTGAGTGTGTTTCTATTTTCATAAACTTATGTGGAATAAGAGTTCATTAAATAATCTGTATACGTACTAGATCGTTCAGAATTGAATGATGTAAGATGCAGGGTATCATCAAAGTGATATGAATAATTATATTGTCGAACAGAATGCATTATTCTTGGAATTCATCGCATTATTTGGAATTATATAATGGGAGTAGTTTTAAGTGAAATTCGAATGATTCAAAGTCTTGTTTTATAAGAATGGTTTGTTGGCAGTTGTGAAGAGCTAGTATGGCTGTTTACTTTTTGTCAGTCAGAGCATCAAACGGCATAAAGGCAGCCTCGGATGGCCTACTATCTCCTTGAGGCCTCTCACCTGAGAGTCGCCCATCCACATCGAGGTCATTACGAATTGTACATAAGCATGTGTGTGTGTGTGTGTGTGTGTGTGTAAAGTACAGCCCACTTTTATATGTACACCCAATACATATTGATTGATTTATTTTTTCTTTCGCTTAGCATATGAAACGTACGATACTTGGAACTGATCTATCGATCCTTTCGATATCTATCGTAGTCAGCAAAAAAAGAATCATCATCGGTCAAACAAAAAATTCATAAACTTTTTGATTCCGAGTATCGAATTTTGATTGAATCATCAGGATATTTCAACACAACAACAAAGGGTTACTCCTTTAACGTTTTTTATACTCTTATCGCATAATGTGATCCCAGGTAAAAATTGACCATGGGCGTTAGGCTGCCGTAAGGCTCAACAAAGATTGATAAAAGAATCTTTAAATGAAAAAGAAGAATTGATGACCAAGAAATGATAACATTATTTAAGCCTCAGCCCAAGGCTGATTCCTACAATCAACGCCCAACATTGGAAAAAGGGTTGTAATAGCATATGCTACCAATGGCAAACCATAAAAAAATTTGTTTGCCAAGGATGACTCAACGCCGTCGCAATCTTGAGCCTGTGTTGCGTCCATCTAACGCCAATGGTCATTTTTATGTTTTATTATAGTAAAAAATGAATTAAAATGCAACACACATTCTACCCGGGTATGCTTTGACAAACGTACCACACTTGGTGCCTAGCTTGGCTGCTAATATTGGCACCAAACTAGATTCCCCAGCAACGTCATCCATGGAACTGTCTACACTGTAAAAAATATACTTCCTAAACTGCCAAAGAAGGTTGGCAGCTTTTTACACAAACTTTTTTTGTAAATTACCAAACAAAAGTTTGTAAACATTCAAAAAATTTTGTGATTTCACGAAGATTTTTGAGAATTCACAAACTTTTGTTCGGCAATTTACAAAAAAGGTTCGGAAATTATTTTTCCAAACCAAGTTTGGAAATTTCCAAGCATTTTTGTTTGGAATTCAACAAATTTTTTTTACAGTGTGGGGCCTCGCGAGAATCTAGCCAAGGGCTACAAAGAGTCTAGTGGCTAGCGGGGAACTTGTAAGGGCCTAGCGAGTGCTGATATAACGCTTGCTCGGGTTAATGTCTGGGATGATAACAATGTTCAATGCTTGGCATCCAAGCTTGGTTCAATATCGTTCTATGCTTGCAATCGATATTGTTACCATTATTGATATACAATACTAATTTGAGCTGAATGAGTAGGATAGATTTTTCACTGGCGTCCAAGTTTGATTGAACATTCACCTATGAGCTAGTGATTGACCAAACTTGGTGACAGGTTCGAGTCAATGCTAGTCATCACCGGGTGTAGCCTAATTACCAACAATGTTATCAAACTAAATTAATGTTTAGGATGATAATAACTTTCTCTGCTGAGCATTCAGCTTTCATATATATCGGGAATCCAACACAACAAAATATGCTTGGTCCTAACATTGGTGTCCAAGACTCTATCAACGCTTAGTCAGCTATGGCGGGACACGCATCGGCCAAGGCTAGGCTAACCAGATTTGGCATACCAAGCTTGACGCCGATCATGGTGCAACCCAAGTGTGTATCGCCGATATTGACAATGGGCCCAAGCAGAGTCCATTTGCTTGAATCCAGTATTGGGAAATGACAATGAGACCCATCTTGGACTAATCTTGGCCCTATTTTTTGTTCCCATACAATTATAGTTCGTAGAAAATGGAAATATTGAATTTTGGTGCGGGCCCGGTCCTGAGTTGAGCCAAGATCGGCTTAGATCAGGGCCCATTGTATCACCTAGTCCTCGGGCAAAGCAATACAGCCAGGCTGGAAACGATGTTATCATCTTAGAGTTGGTAGCATGGGCACCCACTTTGGGCCCTCATTGGACCCGTAGTGAATACACGCTTGGGGATTGTCAGTCTTGGCATTACGAGCCTGGGTATAATTTCGATATGGAACACATGTTCGGGAATTTCGAGAAGTTCGACATAGAATTTTTCTGATCAGCGTAAATTGATGAACGCCGCAAAATTCGATGATCCTGGTGTGGAAGTAGGCGCATCCGGAAACAGATGTAGAGTCTTTTCTATCGTGAAATCTTCAAAGGGGAATAATATATTCATTGAATGCTTATCTCGCCACTCACAAGAAACACGCGGCAGCCCTGGTGAGACTTATTGCAATTTGCCACTTGATAAGACAGTTTCGCTCTGGGCCAAACTATCGCTTCAGTTGAGTCAAGCTTCCACCCAAGTTGGGTAAAACCATTGCCCATGTTGAGCCAAGTTATTTTTCAAGCTGGGTCGAGCCATCGAGGGCTGCCTAATTCTCGGGGTACACTGAAAAAAATACTCCGGTTAATATATGGACAGCAAGAGTTACTGCCATTTTCACCGGAATTCTAGTTAAATGAATCGAGTCTCCGGCAAATTTAACAAGGGCTCCGGTAAATTTAACAAGAATCCCAGTAAAAGTCACAGATATTCCTTGCTGTCCATATAGTAACCGGAATTCTGGTAAAATTAACAGTTCATTTTTTTCCGTGTAGTGTTCCGCCATGCATTACAAACCCTCGGGTGAAATTATTTTTTTCCTTCAGGCAATGTTGGTTGGAGGTTGGGCCAAGCGTGGCGCAGCATATGATCAATGATGCATCAACGGAATAGATTTCTTCTACGTAGATTATCCAGCCTTGTGTCCAGCTATATTCTATCGTCAGCATTGGCGAAGCCTGAAAATTGTTATATGGAATTGTTCAGGTGCTTATCATTCTAGCATGTTACATTGAAAATCTCAGCAGGGCAATAGCTTCCATAATCTGTTTGCCTGTATGAAATATTATATATCAACTTCATATGTAACAAATAATCTCTTGGTGCACAGTTGAGAATTTGTGCATGAAATTCTCTAGATAAAAGAAATCTATTCCCAAAGATCATTCACAGTTACGGAAATAAACGCTGATTTGTAATAGATAATAGTAAAAATTGAACACTCAATGATTCATACATCAATTCTCGATCTAATTAAAATTTGATTCACAACTGTGCTTGAAAAATGCATGAAATTTAAATTAATTTTCAAGAGTGTATATGATATTATGCACGAAAAGAAATAGTTCACTAATATTTGAATAGCCAGAAATTCCTCGGGAAAGGAGAACTTAGGTTCATGAGCTATTTTATGTTCTTGAAGTTTGAATCGTTCATAAAAACGAATCGAAAACCCAAATTCAGAAAGTCTGATGAATCATCAGTGTGTTTGGCTTCTCGAATTAACTCCTTGGGAGTGAAAATCCCGTTTGCAGGATGCATTGTAAGATTTGGCATCTTCACTTTAAGAAGAAAGTCTTAATCTGTTTGCATCTTAATTTCAGACAATGCTTTTTCCATTGTGTCGGCGATTTTTTTTTCGGCTTAATTTGTTGGCATCATAGATTCAGCCATGAAATGAGCTGAATTTAAGACTTCCTTTTTACAGTATTGATTAGCCCAATAAACGATTCAAACTTCAGCGACATAGTAGTTCCACGTAGTTGTATTAAAAATAGTTGTGATGATAAACCAAATATCTGTCTGAGATAGTTCGTGAATGATCACAACTATTTTCAATATTTGCTACAAGGAAATTATATCGTTATGAAGAAGTAGCTGATCGAATTAAAAGAATAGTTACATGATTTACTTTCTTTTGAAATAGTTCCCCGACTAGAAATTCAATCGGGTTAACCCGGCGTTTGATTAGGGCCAGACCAGGTCCTGATCGGGTCCTCATCAAACACCAGGTTAACCCGATCAAATGTGACTGAATTTCCAGTCGGGTCTTGGAGCTACTTGTCATTGCTCCCATTGTCACTTGCCTGGTCCCTGTACCAATTCGAATTTGGTTGGAAGCAATTGAAGCGCAGTGAATTCTCGCGTCATTCATTTGGTTTACAAGCAAATAAACATTTCAATTTCGTTCATTTTTCGGAACTTTCACTTATGTGAAAATCTGTTCATGATCATTATTATTCAAGACTGCCAACTGACGATGATTGTAACAAATGATTTGTTCTTGAAATCTCTGAAAATTTTATAAAATCTCATAATATGTAAAATGCTGTTCTTGGAATTTAATTATTACTCATACGTAGAGTGAGAGATCCCTTTGCATCAACACTGAATTTTTTATGTAAGTTCAAGGATAGCGTATCGGTAATGACAAGGGTTCGGAATCGGTTGGATTGAGGTCCGTTGACATTGAAACAATATTTAAGGTAAATGGCTATAATTTCGTCAGGATATCATAGAACTGATAAATCAAACTCTTGTGAGCGAATTATGAATATTTTTCGGTACAAAACGTCACAAATCCATCTCATTATTACACAAAATATACTCGATTTGTTTACAATTGCTTAATGATCAATTTTATCAATGACCTGACGAAATAATATCCAGAGACGAAGATATAGCCATTTACCTCATAACTGCCACTTTCAGAACCTACCCAAAAAACACACACCCGTTATTTCAACGTTGAAAGAACGTTAGACTGTCAAACGGACGTCAGTCGTTGATTTCATAACGTTGATTTTTAGTTGAAATTTGATAGGGAAATAGACGATCAGGAATTACGTTTTGATAGCGTCTAATTTAAACTAATATTAAAAAATAACCATCGAACGACGTGCTCAAAAGACGTATTTTGAACGGGTTTGAATCACGCGTTTAAAATGTGTTTATAACACCTTGTATTTGGACTTCGATTGAAGATATTCTGCTAAAAATGTCGAACGAAACCAAACAATGGTTAAAATTTCAACAAAGAGCAAGATAGTAAATAGTGTGGCATACTTTACAAATTCTGTCATATTCAGAAATACTATTGTTCTCGATATTGAATGAAAAGTTTTCAAAATAATTTCTTGGATTCAATTCACGTTTTAAAACCATCATTAGGATGTGTCAATATTTGACGTCTTTCAAACGATGTTCAAACCGTTGATATGAGGTTATTTTATGGTTGAAAAACACGTGATTTGCCACGACATTTTTACGTTGAATCAACGCAAGGATATTACTAATTCACGACGTGTGGTTATTGACTGTTTTTGACGTTTTTTAAACGTTCGTGTGTTTACTGGGTATATACCTTCCAAAATTCACTGTCACAAGTACTTTTGTAACTGGTCAAAAATCGTGTACGTAAAGTAGTTGGAGCAGCGACTTATTCTTCCTGCGCGGAGCTATGCGAGTTGTTTTTCAACAGCCACCACCGCAAATATCAAATACAAAACTTGCGCTTTCACAGCTACAACTCCTTCTTATCGTGACAGTTGATAAATAGCTAGCTATAGCTGCGATTCGTATATTCGCAAATCGCTTATTCAATACAATTCAATAATGGCTCAATAAAATCAAAATATCGCTCTTTAGAGCAATTGTTTAAAGCATGTAAAAGTACTGTTCGGGGCGATATTTTGATTTCATTGAAGTACTTTCGAATAAGTTGGAATAAACGATTTGGTTCGTCCCACGGTGCTAGTATCTTCTTAAGCTAACAGATGTGATGCAGAGATCTTCCCTCTCGTAAAAACGTGTTCAGGAAATAATCGCGGTCTTTCCTTCCCAGCATATTTCGAGCTCATTATGGAATTTTATTCAAACTTACAAAACAAAAATAAAACCAACAACAGACAGCATGAATTTTATCACCTGTTGTGAATCGTGTCAAATTGAATTTGATCAAAGTTTATACCACTTTATATCTACTATCAAATGAAATTGGGGCACAGTTAGAACCTTCAAACACATTCAATAAAACACTCAAATTCTTCAAATATTTTGTGTAATACATTGATCGTCCATTGCCACATTTGGTACGTAACAAAGATAAATGAAAGAATAAATACTCCTTTTTCTCGGTCTAATGACAAAGCTTAGATCTAAGATTAAAATTGTATGAGCACTGCTGGCATTGTAGTAGCAATGTATTTCAGAAACGGGAATAAGCCTGATAAAGTAATAGTTCGCAGACTCGTGTTAACTGTACCTTGACACTATTTGAATCTCGCGCTATACTCGAACTCGTTTTGTGTCCATTCACACGGGAGGACAGCTTCAATAATCTCTCTTTAGACGTATTCGTGATTATTTCAGATAGGATTCTGGTTCTCGAAAGTTTCATCTTCGATGTGAAGTTTTAGAGATCATTGACACGTGGCATTTTCACGAATTTCGAGGTTGCGACGTATACACGTTTATTCGAAAACAATTAATCTGAATTTTAAATTGAATTCAATTCATGATACAATTTGAAAAATTCAAAATAGATAACAGATTGAGAACTTCAAGCAACAAAATACTTATTTCATTCTGTTATATATTAGATAAATTGAATAATGAAGAAAAAATCAACTCCGCTTAGTGTAGATGAAACATTGGTCATCGCACACACTTTTGTTTCATAATTCGTTAATAAATGACTAAGAGACACTGTACGATACGTAAGATAATTTATTTCATTAACCTTCGTACGTCCAAAAACTTCTTTATTGTTTATGAAAAATGTCTATACTCTTTTTTTCTACGCGATTAAGGAACAGTTTTCAAAATACAAATTATAGGAGTCGAATATGTAAGCATTAGAACGAATTGAAGTGCTGCTTTTTTCTAATTATTATTTCGAAAAGAAAGTTATAATTTTAGACAGATGAGAAAAGTTATAATAACAATGTGTAATGTATAAAATATGATGTAACATCGCGAAGAGAACGTTTCACGAAGAAGCGATCTAAATTTTGCTCTCAATTAAACTACAGTTATGAAAACGAAGTTGCGAAAATTAACACAGTTGTTATATTATCATTGTGCAAAATGCGCAATTATTTTTCTGAGTTCCATAATGATCGTAGCATCTTTTCTTCTGTACGAAAGAGAAGGGATGATATCACATTTGTATGCTGGTTTAGCGTGCACGATGAATCAATGGTGATTCCGATTACGATGAATTCAAGAAGAGTTTATGTCCCTCGAGACACGTGTGTCGCGATCGCAAACAGGCTTTTAAAGTGTCTTTTAAGGACTTAAAATGCACGCGAGTAATCCAGGAAATACTTGAGAAAAAGAAGTACGTAAGTATAGAAAGTAAGAAGACTCGTGTATATACATAAGAGCAAAGAACTTTATCCCTGCAAAAGAATCCTATCTTTCTTCTTATCGAACAGGAAATTCAGAATCATATTACAAGGATTACATTCTTGATCGACCAAAGTAACCTCCTCAACTTCGTGGTTTTCGAATGGGAAAAAGTATCAGGTATATTTTTCCCTGTTTACGGAAAAAGTACTTTTCATCTTCTGTCTCAAATTGCAAATTATCGCAATTTTTAATATAAAAAGTTGGAAGATTTTCCATGCTTAATTCGCTCGAATATCGAAGCAGATGATTGGTATATTATACATTTTTCCTGTATTCCTTCGCGATGTGAGACTAATGGACGTGCAGTACAATAAGAACGAATGGCAAAGTTTCAATGAGAATACCGAAAGGGAGTGTTGAAAGAAACCAGAGACGAAAGGCCTCGACTCGGTTGGTTAGCCAGCGTGAAGTTCTGCATATGTTTCTCTATCATTCTTTGTGTATACAGAGTGTTCGATGATATAAAAGACGAACTGACTACCATATAATGTTGATTTTTCATATATCAATTTAAATACCCGGCTGGAAACGATTCGTGGGATCCTCTAGGTCTCATTGGGGCCTGATGAGATCTCTTCAGGTTTCGTCACTTGGAGAAAAATGATGTTGTTGATATCAAATATATATTCGGATAACTAAAAATGACCTGAGGTAGCGATTTTTCAACCGTCACAACGAAATTTATCACCATAGCAGTTGAAATTTCCCATAAAATCAATTATCAAACGATATTACAAGTACATACGTGAAAAATGTATTGTATATGAATTGAGAAGTCTTGTGACTGTTGAAACTACTTTCTTTCATTCTAATTTGCCTTTTTCGAAAGAAACACAATTTCATTCATCAACACCCGTTAGATATATGAATATCTGCGTACGTAATTACAACTAGGAATAATTACGCTTCTAGAAATGGACGTTAAATGATAGATGATTATAATGAGAATGAAATCCAATTCGTCGTGTGAAATGTGGATAGATTGTGATTACACTGCAGGTGTTGTGGTGCTGCCATTATGATGTCATTCACAGCGAGTCATATTATGCTTCGCCTCCTGTATTTTCTCCTCTTCCTCAAAATGAGCTTAGAAACAATCTCTATAGAGGATCTCGTTGTATTCGTGAAGTGATAATTCATAGAACCGCACAGGTGTAATAAATATCAAATTAAAGATTAGTAACACTGAGCACTGGTCAATCTGAAAGTGAGAGAAAAGTGTTTTACCGCTAAGCTATCATCTCTTGTAACTCATAGTCTGTTATATAATACATTATAGTGGAATTATGACCCATTTTGTATGAATGTTAGATGTATGCAAGAATAGTGCAACTTTTTTGCTTTGAGCTGAGGAGTGTATTTAAACTTTCAATGTTTCCGCGTCCTTTTGTGCTCTGATGGCTTCATCTTTGCACGGTAAGGATTAACGAATCTCTGGTGAAAAATCATATTAGGCAGTTCAGTGCCCCATACACGGAGGAAATCCTACAATACTGAGTGCTGTAGCTGACACGACTGGATCGTGTTATGGAAAAAAATCATTTCAACACTTCTGGTTACTGTAGTCCCGTGAAAAAATCCTCCACGCCTGTTCAGGCCTTGTTCATCAAGCGTGATCGGGCGTGATCAGGCTCCAATTTTGCACCCACGTAATCAGGACAATAATCACGCTTGGTTATGCTCTATTATGCATGAAAAATTCATACGGAATTAATAAATAAGGTTTATAATTTGGCAAAAAGGAAGATTTCTTTCATCATCCTTCATCTGATTTTACAAAAAACTAATGTATTGTTAATCATTTCTGCTAATTATGCTCATGCAGTTTCCATCTTTTAGTTTTCAGGCATAATCTCGCGTGATTCCGAACAATCACACTGAAAAAAAAATTTCTTCCAATCAAATGAATAGTTCATTTGTCCTCTCTCCATAAAATATTTCTTAGGATCAATGAAATATTTAATCGATTCGAATAATGGAATGCTTGCCCCAAATAAATCATTCATTCGCCACAAGTAATCAGTTTTTGCATCTAATTGAATATTTAATTTCTGCAAATAAATATTTTTTCCGGTGCATACAGTAATTTTTCTCGAAGAGACCGAAATGACGCCCCGATCCGGTGGTACACTATGATATTTAATGAAATATTGTCTCCGTGTGATAAAAAAATCAGCACAGAGTCATTTTTTATGGATGCTCCTCATTTGCGACGATTTTGCATGATCAAGAGCGAGAATGGTTTGTCTGGCATGATCGCACGTGGTCAAGCTTGATCACGGGTTTCCACAAAATTGGAGCCTTTTTAATTATGATTAAGCTAAAAAATTAACGATCAGGCGTAGTCAGGCCCGACCACGTACGGTCAGTATTCAGCACGAGAAATTTTGCCGAAAAATGTCCATGATCAGCCCTAAACACGCCTAATCAACCTGAAGGAACCAGTCATATCTCCGCAGTATAGATAGTCTTTCTTCTACACTATTTTCTACTGAGAATACATGATTGATTCGTGTTATCACAGTCACCAGCATTGTTGAAATGATCCTTTTCCATAGCACAAGCAAGTCGTTTCAGCTACAGTACCCAGTATTGTAGAATTTCTCCATGTGTCAGGGCCAGGAATACGCCTGGCCTGCCTCAATAGTGTCAGGTAAAGGGTAAAAGAGGGCCTAGAATGATTTCTACTGGGGATGATTTATCATTCAATTGTTCACACCGTGTAAAAGAATGAGGTTAACAAGTTGCTAAATAAGAAACATTTTTGCTATTGTCTTCTTCATGAATTTCAACAAGGGCAAAAAGGCAAAAAATGCCTTCAGATCTTCAATTAGAGTCTTTGGTGATGATACAGTGAGTTATTCAACAATTACCAGATGGTACAAAAAGGGCTGGACTGGAGACTCTCGAGTAAAACCACCAAAACTCAATTTCACCAGTTCTAATGCAAAATTTGTTGGGTCAATGTACAAATATTCAAAGAATGGAATGGAATGAAATTTTTGAAAATTTGTTCTTAATTTTGAATATTGAGGTTGATGCAAAACTGTTGCAGTCTCGAAAGAGGTCTTGTCTTGTCTCGTCTTGGCCTCGAGTGGGAAAAAACTGCTTAATGTCCTGGATGCAATCAATATCAGCCTTCCAGACGTGTTGTTTCCAACTAATACATGCCCACGCTTGACTTGATGGAGAAATTTGTCTTCAAAGACCGTAAAATTGGATGATATTCACTATTTCTAAATTTTTTTCAAGAGTCTCGAGTCCACCTCTAGGTACAAACGTGTCAAAAAGAGCAATTACAGTCTAGAAAAGTGTCTAAATGACGATTTGCGAGTGTTGCTTGGCGAAATCCCATATGGGACTCCAGAAGAATTGACGAAAGAACTTGAAGTTGATCAGGCAGCGATTTCTAGACATTTGGAAGCGATGGGAAAAATTGCGAAGGCAAGCAGATGGGTTCCGCACGAACTAAGTGAAGCAAACAAAAGCGAGCGAATGAATGCTTGCCATTTTCTCCTCGTTTGACATGATAGAACACCATCTCTGTGGAAAATTGTAACGAAAGATGAAGAATAGATTTATCATAATAATCCAAAGTGTGAGAAATCTTATGTTGATCTCGGGCAACTTTCCACATCGATTCCTAAACAAAAAATCTGCCTGTGGTGGAATGAGAAAGGAATCTTGTATTAAGAGTTATTGCAAACGAAGCAAACAGTCATGGCGGAATTATATTGCCGACAATTAAACCGCTTGAGTGAAGTATTGGACGGAAAGTACACGTTTACCGACCACGGGCAACGTCCAGTGAAATTACGATAATGTCGGACCACGCATAGCAAAAACTGTCCGTGAAACTTTAATGTCTCTTGGTTGGGAAGTTCTGAGACATCTGGCTCACTCTCCAGACCTTGCGCCTTCTGATAACCATCTCTTTAGATCGATAAACAACGCGCTTCAAGGTGTATACTTTCAACCATTTGAACAAGTGCAAAAATGGGTTGAGAATTTCAATGCATCGAAAAGCCTAGAATTCTTTCGCGAGGGAATCCCTGAATTACTGAGTCAGTGGCGCAAGAAGTATTACTGGACAATTACTGGAAATATTTCGATGATTAATGAATAAAATTCTAAAGATTAGAAAAAACTTGCATTCTTTTTGTATAATCAAACCAATAGATCAGGTACATAATGTTTGTGACAAATGAAAGGTACCCAGACAGATCTTAACAAAATCTACATTCTAATTATAATGATCTCAGAATAGTTAGAACTGAAAACAAATATAAAATTCATCTGATTCTAATTTTCGTCTCTCAATTTATGTTCACAGGCATACATGAGACCAATCATGAAGAGTACCGCGATTCAAATCGCGAGGATCGCCGCCATGACGATGATAACAATGTCGGTGATCCTTGGAAGTTTTATCCTCGCCGCTTCTTGGGTTCAGGCACGAGCATCTTGTACCCCAGAATCTATTGCGGCGATGCAAGCTGAGTTGAAGTTCCAGCAACAACAACGAGAAGCAAGATTTTATCAACAACAAGGTGAATTCTTGAAACATTTGCAACCAGAGCCTTTGATTGGGGTGAGTTCGAGAAAGAAATATAAACTATGTTTTGAGACAATCGCATATCCATAAAAATATTCACATAACTATTGACAAAATATATCAGATTAAATTTTATTCATTTCATTATTTCATTTCTTATTACAAATAAGAATCCAAATTCAATCCAAGCCGAGAGAGATGAAACACTCATGAAAAGTTTGTTGATTCTGAAATGAACTGTTTTGGATTTTGATCGCGAGGATGAAAGAATGGTAACGTACAAACATTATTATCTGAAATTTCTAACGAAAGTGAAACTCAATGAAGATTATGAACGTGTTTAGTGATTCATGGAAGATATTTTACTCCTTGAATATGAACATCAGTTGTTCTTTTTCGAAGGAAGAAAGTTTTCATTCAATATTATATACGCTTTTCTAATGCCTATTGAAATGTTTATTCTCTTTATTGTTGTTGTTGTTGTTGTTTTTATCATTATTATGGACGGTGAAGGTGTTGATAGACAAACAGACTTCTTATACGAAGTCTGAAATTTAGAAAGCGTATAACATTAATTGCATTAGATTGAATGTTGTTACTGTTCTTCTCATCTACTTCGATTTCGTATGAGAGAAAGAAAAAGAGAGGAAAGAAAAAACACCTGTACCCCATGAATATAGGATCTCTACATTTTATAGAATTCATTCTCCTCGTTCGTGAGAATTAAAAGTTCAGAGTTGCACTGAGACTTGCATGAAATTGCCCTATCAAACAAGTCAAAGGAGTGTCATTAACCTCGAAGCATTTTATTTGTAACACGGGTCTTCTGTAGCACGCCCATGTCTTCTCTTTCAGACATTCCTCATACTTCGTGAAAAGATATCATTTTCTTTATTTCCTATTTCACTTCTCTCGTTCGTCTTTGTTGATTTTTTTCAATTATTGTATTTATTAAGTAGGCGTTGTTGTTGGCATGTCATTCAATGACGATCAAACTAACGATCATTATCGTACCACGCCTCAGAATATTAATCATATAATGTGAAACAAATGGTATTAAGAAGAAAGGTATGATTAGTTTTCTTTTGATACTTTAGTAGAACAAGAATATCATCGCGTCCGGATATGACTTTGCTAAAAGATGCCGATATAAAAGAGTTTAAAAAAGATAAGCTTTCTTACACTGTAAAAAGTGAATGTGGAGTTTTCCCCCAAATTTGGTGGCAGCAAAAATTCTCCATGTGGGGTAAATTCATTTCCCCTTGTTCTAGGGCAATTTTCCTTCGTTTGGAGAAAAATTCCCTCCAAAAAGAGGAAATTTTCTTCCAAAATAGAGGAGAATTCCTCCAAAATATAGGGGAGGTGAATTTCCCCAACATGAGGGATTTTTGCTGCCACTAAATTTGGGGGCAAACTTCACTCACTTTTTACAATGTACGCTCCAAATTCAAATCAGTGAAATCTGACTATTTCTGCAGTTAAAAGTCGACCTCTGAATGGAATCTGCACTGGTTATAAAATGGGAAGTTTTCCTGATGAATTGAATCAGTGAGATTTCACTGCAAGGATCAGTTAATATTTACTGATTGCGCATTGTATATGCATTGATCGAATTTTCACTGCCATCAGTGAGACGGCACTGTTTCGAATATAGAGAATATCATCCTCAATGAGATTTACAGCGCTGTATTCCGAAAAGCTTCGGGAACTTCTCTAAAAAAAAAAAAACTCAAAAACATATTGAAATTTGCGATACTAAAACAACTTTCCCGCTGGAAGTTTTTTCAGTATCGCAAATTTCTCATTTTATTTCATCATAAAAGTTCTCCACCGGGATCAGCGGTGGTTGCCCACTTTCAGGTGCATTAGACGAAAGGTCACGCGCACAACCGATTATTCAATGCAGCCCTTCAATTGTAGAGAATTTAAAAAAAAAATTAAATATATTCCTGAAGGAAATTCAGACAATAAGAACAATTCCACATCTTTTAGATTCAGTGATTTCAAGTTGACGTGCGTTGAATTGTTCTCTCAATGAATAATAATTGATCGAGTCACAAGATTCTCACAATTTTCTTCTGTTCCAAGGTGGACGGCTAGCGCTGATCCGCTATACCTGTTCCAAAATACAGAAAAGAAATGTCGTCTAAAAACTAACAACATCTCGAAACATTGTAACGTAATAATGAAGAATTATTAGTTTCCAAGAATATTGGAAGGTCTTTACGTAATATCATAATTACATTCTGCAAACATTTTTCAAAAACGAACTAGAATTGGTTTATATCCTATTGCATCATCACTCCCAAAGATGGTGCCTCATCCGTTTTTTCATGTTATTATCTTTTCATATTACACAACGGTTCGTTGATGCTTGAAAATTTGAAACGATCGAAGAGCGGAGATCCTCGTTATTTTCAAGCGAACATTCGAAATATTTTCACAAGACGAAATTACGATAACGAAATTTTACCAAAATTCGAGATTAACGAAAAAAGAATTTCCGCGAACTGCGCAAAAAATAGGAAATTAAATCATCAAATTCTGATCAAACGCGAGGATTAGAAAAATATGAAATCATATGTGAAATTATGGATGTAATTGAGAATATATTTTTACGCTTCACAGAATCACCAATTACGTAATTGAATATGAAATTTCTCGGAAGTGTACGTTTATTCCCATAAAAGATTCAACGAATGTAAAAGTTTTATACATTTCTTCAATATATAATCAATGTACAATCGTTACATCAGTCCTACTATTTCATTAAAAAAGTAATAATATCCATAAGAATCACATTCTCAGAAATGCATTCATTGACTTCATTTTTATCATCAGTTCCATTGGTTTAACTCTTCAATATTACTTTAATCCTACACAAAATGCGATGAATAAACATATTCATGAGAGATATTTCACGATTCATTTAACAAACACTGCGCTTTGAAAGGGTTTGATATTATAGTTTATGATAAAATATTTGGATAATAATGATGATGATATTTGCTATAAATTACGTACACTTGCGTTAGATTGTTTGTCGTTTACTGAAGATTCAATCGATAAATAAAATACCAGCGTTTCAGACGCTCGTCAAATCAATCAAACTCTTTCTCTTCGCAAGATGATGATGATGATGATGATTTCCAGCTTACAAAAAGTGAAGAGCAGTGTACAGACGAAACTCCATGCAAGGAAGTTGCACATCGCAGAACATCGACGAGAATCATATTCAAGGAAAACAACCACGAACAATTACGTAATTCAGGTTATATCGTTTCTCGGACACACGCACATGTTTCAGGGTTTATGCCTTCCATGCGTAATTCTCGATGAAGATTCATTGTTTCATTTGTTCATGAATTGAAACTTCATTCTTTTATTCTTTCCGCTGTATTTAATTCAAACAATCCTGTACGATGGATGAAACAAGTTTGTTTTTGTGCATTGAAAGATCTTTCCCATCATTTTTTATCAGCAGCCGATCGATTCGCTTAGGGGAAAACCTCAGAAGACACTGCAGAGACCTAGCGGGGCCTTTTTTTCAATTCGTGAAGTTGAAACCGCTACAATAACGAATTTTGAGGGAAATTATGGAAGAATTAGCTGTTATATAAGCTGCTGCACTGAGAAAACAGATATCTTGAAAAATACCATGATTTATGGATTTTTGGCGTTGGTCTGACCCGAGTGAAAATATTTACGTGAACGAACCTCTGAAAGTCTCATAATTTCTCTGACTTTTATAAAGAAGTATGGTACCTTCCTCATAAAAGTCTCAGCCTTTACCCTAACAGCACAATGTGTCTCTTGGACGTTTTCTGAACGTTCAGAAAACCTACCCAGGTGAAAATTGACGATTGGCACTAGGATGGCGCAACGCTGACAAAGATTGGCCGAGCCTTGGCGGTTAGCAAGGTGCAAGCTTGAAATGATAACATCGTTACAGGCTCCATTGATGTATTCTGCCAATCACGGACCAACATTGGTACGATTATGGCAGTCAAATCAGCCATCATTGGCAACCCTTGAAAAGATTTGTCGCTCGGTCTAAATCCAAGATTGGATCATGCTTGTACTCATTACGAACTAAGACTGTTGGACGAATTTTTTTATGGTCTGCCAATGGTCAGATGTTTTATGCATTTAAAGGAGGTACCATCATTTATTACACATAAATGATGTTGACTGCTGAATTTGAGTCAATACTATAATAGTACTGAGTCAATATTCGGCCAAAATTGATTCAACGTTGCGACAATCCCGCGCCAACGTTGAGCCAATGTTGTGCCGATGTTTAACTCTGTGTTGAACGATTGCAAAAATATAGTAAAAATTCAGAGTCATATATTCCCGACATCGATTGCTTCCCCTCCACACATGTTAAGAAGTACAGCCTGAACCTGAAATATTTTATACAACTAGGGCCAGAGAATCTCTGTATACATTGCAACGAAGAAACTTATTTGATTAATCCAATACAAGATGTGTTTATAAGTTTAATATCACTCAATGATTACTGGTTACCTTACAAATCAATTACATCAAGTATAATTCAAATTCTGATGTCCACGAGTCCATGGGTCTGCACAGCTAAAATCTCTCCTTCGATGAAGGACCTATGATGAAGACAACAATTTTCAAATCAGAAGGTTATATGATGCTTATATATCAACCGCATAGTTCGTTGAGCGCTTGCGAGAAACGAACCGAGCGTTGGAAACAATACCGAAGGGTGGCGCTTTGACATTGGACGCGGGAATTTTTGTATGGAGACGTATGATTGAGGATCGTGGCTAGCCTGAGCCAAGCTTTGACCAGGCTTGGCACTGCATTGGGTACTCATTTCTTCTAAACGTTGTCAACGTTTGGATTAATATTCAGCCGTGCTATGAAATTGTTCGTATGAAGTTAATTTCTTTTGTCCAAACGATATTGGGACAACGATGAACCATGATTGCCACAATCTTGAGCCAATGATGGATTGATCATTAGAAATTATGATTCCCAACATTGGTGCAACATTGTGCCACTTGTCAGTCAACGTTGGCTCGATATAGATTTCCAAGCCTTGGATGTCAGCATTGCGCCTATCTATTTTCCATCGTCAGTATTGGCGCAAGCGAGAAATTTTCATCTCCTGCGTTCTATAAACCTTCCATAAACGTTCCAGTGGCACGTTGTGCTGTCTGGGTATGATACTTTTAGAGGTATCTCCACGTAAATATTTTGACTCGGGTTAGACCAACGCCAAAAATCCATAAATTATGGGATTTTTTAAGATCCCTCTTTCTCCGTATGCAAGGAAATATCTAGCTATGATAGCTAAAATCTAGCTGATACAGCTAAACATTTTTTTCCCGTGTTGAATTGAGAATTCAATCACATATAATTGAATTTTCAATTTTTGCTACATTATATTGCTCATAATAGTAAAGTTTCTTAATTGAATTGTTATTCAATTGCACTCTAAAAAATAATCGGAATTTTCGTGATACGGCCACCGGAAATTTCCCAGAAATTTAACTGAAAATTCTAAATTTCATGGGATTTTCACTATCATTTTATAGGAAATTTCCGAACAAGGGCGTAAAATTACTTGATATGAATTGATAGAAATTCTCCCGTACGATTTTTTTACAGTGTATTATTAAAATTTCAAGAAGTTTGTCAATCACGTGAGTGGAAATCGCTATCATCACATGCGATTGAAGCTCCATGCAGAAATTTCTAACAGGGCAACGTTTTTATCATTGTTTATTACAGATCATACTAGATTCCACGATACCAGTAACAGCTCCGCATAATTGATTGATCTCCATTATTGCAATGAATGAACTGACTCATACGAACAAATGATTCAATATATTCCGTTAAAATTCATTCAATGTTTTTTACGTCCCAACAATCATTGTCCTTGCCCCAGAACAACGCGAAATAAAAATTTCCACGCTCTGGTTGTTCATAAATATATACCCACTTCTAAATGCTTCACACTCCTGGTATCTCATTTATGATATAAATTCAAAGAACCGGCATATCGAACGATAATCGAATGCAATTGCAAATTCACATCTCCGCACGTTTCGCATCACGCGATTTTTATGGGAAAACGAAGAACTATCCTCATTATCCACACTAACTATCCATCTAGTCACGTTTTCAATTTCTTCGAAAGTAATTGTTCGTTCAGTGTGGAAAACTGTGATTGAGTTTGCGTCGGGTAATAATTTAACTCTGAGAGAAATAATCTAATTATAACTGATCGCTTCACAAATCGTTCAGAGATGAAAGTATGAGAGAATGATGAAAGGAATTGAATTATATATTGATCGATAAAAGGCGTGGACTTCGATCATTAACATCGGAAATCGTTTAAAATGATTATATAGTTTGATTGTGGTTCAAGATTTTAATGTCATTCAATCGAATGCAAAAAAAAATGAAGAGTTAGGATTCGTTGAAACTTTGTGATCCAATTTTCCTGTATATAAAAGCGAATACGATCGTGCGCATTCGATTCCAATTAAAAACTCCGATTTACATACTTTCGATAAACTTCGACAACTCACTTTACACCTTCATACGATATTACGGAAGCGAAAAAGCGTTGAAGCGGGAAACGATTTTCTCTTCTGTTCGTAATCAATTTCTCTCGGTCTTCTTTGGTTTATAAGAAACCAGCTAGCTGCTCTTTACGAGGACTCTACCCTCGTAGTTGGTTGTCGTTCAACGTCACGGAATTTCCGTTTGTCCTGTATGGAATATTTTCACTAATAAACACTCCTATTATCGATGCTTTCCTCATTCATCAACGAAACCTGATACCAGTTTGTTTGAATATCCCACAAGTCCACGTATTTTATTTTCTTTTCTCATCCCAACGAAGATTGTTGGAATTATATGAATTGTGGTATTGCATAACACTGGAAGGAAAGAAGAATAACCGGTTGATAATCGAGTTCCTTGTGTACGAAAGCTCACAATAACCGAATAATAATCACAACGAATCGTGCCCTTATTTCGGCATCGTGTGACGTATAAATCTATCAGTTTGTTCTTTATCGCTTATTCGAAATCAAATATGATCCTGTAACTTGTACCCAACATTCTCACATTGATTCGGATGTTCTTACGATTCGTATCATATTTATGATTGTTTCGAAAGATCCACTTCGTTCTCAAATTAACTGATTTCTCCCGAACAACCGTTGTTGTTGGTGTTGTTGTTGCGAATGTTACATGATCGGTAAAACGAAGATCGTTTGGCATTCACGGCGCATCAGGTTGTTGAGTCAATCTTACTTTCTATCGTCACCGCTTATTCACCTTATGCAGGCCGGAAACTACACTTCGATACTTGGTATGCTTACAAATAATTCATGAGGAAACATTTCTAATTCGCGATCGCGGATATAATTACGTTAATTGAATGAATAATAATTCAACAAGTTGGATTTGATTTCAATAAACTTCCAAAACGGACATTTCATGAGCGTTCGATAACGATTGATCAAATTTCATCACATCGAATATACAATGCACGTTAGAAATCAATAAGTTGAAAAATTTCCACGAGAATGTGATAAATATCGGATATTAATTTCAAACGACAGATATTGCGGACGATCAGCCAAAATGTTATACAATCTTCATGCTTTCGAGGAAGCTATTTTGTTCTTCTAGTGGTCAATTATTGCAGATGACAATAGTTTCTTCAATTCCACATGTACGTAATAATTAACTATACACACTTAGGACGTACAACCTCAATGACTTTGATTGGTTTTACGGGCTATCCATATTTCCTCGATCATTAGATTCTTCCATCACTCAACAATCTTGTGAATAGTTTTTAATCGATCCCTCATCGATTTACTCACATTCAATATAATTCAACTTTAGATCGAGATAAACATTTATTCTCATTGAAATGGTATATCGATATTTCAACAGTCTACAATTGTATAACGTTGTTTAGAAAGACTGGTTTTTTTTATCCCATTTCTTTTCTTTGCATCAGATTCGAATGAACAATTTTAGTATGAAATCATATCTAAAGATGCTGTAGCAGTGAGAATTATGATTGGCAGTACCAACCGGTGGAAAGGTACGTACCACAACAGAAAGTGGGTTGCTCGTTGCACGCATCATGGCAGTAAGGTGAATGTTCTCTGAAAAGATTTTCTCTCCGCAAAATAACTGTATTGTTAGCAGCCCGGTTAAGCATTGTCTTCAAAACATTTCATCATTACACCAAAGAAAATTACTTTTCAATTTTTCAATCAACGGTGCAAATTATCGTCACGATCAAAATGTTTTAAATTCATCAGAATCAAGAGCTGGGAACAATTTAATTTCATTAATTATGTTTTTATAATTATTCCATCTTTTTTGAAATTGATTTTATTGAAACAGAATATGCGAATTCTCCGTATTGAATTATTTTCATTCCTTTTGGTCAAAGAATGACAATATTGTTCATAATTTAATATTCAACTGTATTGTTGCCCATACAAAAATTCTTGGGCTTCACCAATGCTGACAATAAAATATAGCTTGGCGCAATGCTGACAGACAAGGCTTGGCAATCTATAAATCTTCAATGTTGATTCACAATAAATACAATGTTGCACCGATGTCGGTGTTCGACGAATTTCGTTTGTCAGCCTATTATTGTGGCACAACTGCGCCAAGCTTGGCTTTTGCTTGGCTCATCCTTGGCCTCACTTTGACTGAACGATAGATTCCATTCAACGCCAGGATCATTTAAAATGTGGTTCAATATTGCCCCAAACTTTGGCCTAGTTTCGGTAGAAATTAGCTTTCAATGTAGCGCTGAGCATTGGTAATAGCATGGCTCGATATTGGCAAACTATACAATATTTTTGCGACGTCACTAATCAAGTGTTTCTCGCGAGTGGTGAAACGCGTATACGAAGAATAAATAAGGTTTAAACAAGTCTTTGGAAGACCACACGGAGAGAACAAATTCGTTGGAATAGCAAGAATTTCGCTGTCTTAACGAAACTCGCTTGTTATTATATGGACAGCAAACAAGTGCGCTGAAGTGAACGGCGATTCGTTGTTTCAGCGAATCAAGCTTCGTAAAATTAGCGAAGGACTGATAATTATAACGAATCAGTTAGTAAATACAGCGAATCAGCTCATTAACACAGTGAAATGTCATTGTTAGGTTATTCAATCCTTTCAGCGAAGACGGATTCGTTAAAATAACGAAATCTTTTTTCTCCGTGCAGTCAATCGCTCTTTACTATGAGTCACACTAGAGGGCTCCTACCGCTGAGCTAACATACAATGTGTCTACCTCTCATGGCAAAATTTACCGACAAAAGACGCCGAGTTGTGCACAAACAAATAAGGAGTAAACAATAAGACTTCAAACAACATATGTCAGAAATTGCGAAATAGCGCACACTTTTTATATATTTTTGGATTAAATATTTTTTACTTTGATCATTGGCGCAGCATTGACAAACAAAATTTCCAATTGTTTGCCAATGATGGTATATTTCACTGCCATTATGTTTCATCGATGATGGGACTTCATTGCAAAAACACGTTGGTAAATCATAAAATGGTGTTATCATTCCAGGTTCACGCCAAGCTTGATTGCCAAGCCTCGGCCATACTTTATCTACGTTGCACCATGCCAGCGCCAATTGTGAATTTCTATATGGGTAGGCGAGATAATGTCTCAATATATTTTTATAGTTGACATCGTGGGTTCACGCGCAACTTTCGAAAGCATCCCATTGCAATAATAATGCAATGCCTTTCCATCTTTTTTCTGTCGGAAAAAGTTACGATAAATCGTTGCACGAGTGAGGATTTTCCGAGGATCGAATAAAATGGGAGGATAATTTCAAATTGAAATTCACCATCTTCTCGATCTTTGGAACCCTGCGAGCAAAAATCGGAAGTAATGCTCAATTATACAAATCGCCATAAAGATTCAATATGTTTTCCTTCCTTAATTTAATCGAAAAATAGGTTGACGTGGAACCTGGACATCTGTGGAATTTGGTACCCACATTGTTCCCATCAATAACGATAATAATTGCTCTTTCCTTTCATTTTTTCACGCGCGCATAATAGAATCAACTTCTATTCCACACTTGTAGAGATCACTCGTAAGATATATAATCCTTCCAGTTTCATTGGATTTAATTCATTTTCTTTTCATACGATTTTGGTGCTATCGTGTATGAAAGATACCAAGTTTTTACAAAGAAGTTGATAATCTCTTGAGCTCATCTTCGCCATAACCATCGAGAGAACTCGTCGTCTAATAACAATTATAGTTATTATCTGTAATAATAGTCCGCTAATTGATAGTCAGACTGCTAAGAGGAATTGCTCACAGTTTCTAAAGAAAGCCTTTAAACGCGCTACGCCATGCCACTTATATATATATATATTTACTTGTACATATCGTCGCAATAAATTGCAGTCGATTTCTTTCATGGTTCGTGGCACACGAGAGTTGTCATTGCGGTAACTCATATTAATACAGGTATTAATGATAATGCAATTATCTTTTCGGATAGGTGATAATTGTGAATTTCTTTCATCATGAGAAGGGATTATTTAGATTCCAGAATAATATGAAAAAAGTATTTTGTAATTATTTACGGATCCAGGATCGGATGGTAACATGGATAAGGTAGGGAAGAATGCCTAAATATGTATCATATGTTTGGATAACTTTGGGAAATTCGTAAGAACAACAATTGGAATAGATACCACGACGAAGCTTTAAAACACAACCACCGATTTTCCACCTATGATTCCAGTGAAAATGAGGAAGAAATGAGGGAGAGTTTCTGTTGAGACAAAGAAGAGGCAACGAAGTTATATTCGTCCACTGTATTCTCAATAGAATTCATATCGGTGGATTTATCTTACTTAATTTAAAAGGACAGCATAAAATGTCGACTCCTCTAGCAAAATTTGTGTGTTATTCTGTATATAATACTGAAAATTTTGCTGTTTCAATTAATCATGTTGCTCTCTCAGCAATCCAGTTAGCTGTAGCAGCGAATTTCTGGCTGAGTTAGCAAAAAGATTAGCTGACCTATATATAATACCGCGGGTTCCTGTGTCAGTAAATTTTTTCCTTTGTGTGGAAAAATTAAAAAATATTGAGATGGGAGAAAATTGTGCTTTGGACTTTTCAGAGAGGAAAAAATTGAGACAAATTTTTCGCCCACAATTTCAGAGATTCAAACTGATTCAGGAAAGTGCCTCCCAAGTGCCTTGTGAGTCGTCTAGTGTTTCTCTGGTTCAGTGTTACATGCCTTGTTAATGCCCAGAGCATTCCTACTAGGGCATTACGCTCACTACCCCCCTCCCCCTCCACCCCAATTTCAATTTTTGGAAATATGAATATGCGATTGTCAAATATTATGCGCTTGAAAATTCAAAAACAATTATTTATTGAGTATATTGCTTTTATATCGCAGGATCCAATCGAATCAAAGGACAGTTTGCAAAGGCTTGCAGAATCTAGTGTAGCGAAAAAAGAAGTGGAAGCAGAAACAAAAGATATGAAGATGCAGAAAGAGGAAGAGGATTCCAAAGTTGATAGCGAGAGCGGAGATCACGACGAGGATGATGATGATTACGATGATGATGGATTTCCACCTGTACACATCAAATTACCTCTTCAATTAGATCTGGACGATAGTATCGGGGTATGTTTTTTTCATTAAAACCTTGAGAAAGATTTTAAATTGAATTGACTCTGGGATTTTGTAACCAAAGAACAGACTGACAATGAAATTTATTATGAGGAGACCTTAAAAACCTGATGAAATTCATAATGTTTCACGATAAATTCCAGTCAGCATGTTCCTTTATTGTTATAATCTCATAGTAAATGTACACTGAAGGAATTTTCTTTCAAAAATTATTGTGAAATTCCAGCAATCGAAGGATGAGTGGAAATCCTTCGAAAAACTACTGTCCAGTCAGTAAAAATCAGTGGATTTTTGAATAAGATTTATTAAGAAGGCTCAGTAATTTTTTGGCGAATTCTCACTTGTCTCTCGATTACTGGACTTTTTCGAATAAAATTTTTTCGGTAGCTAGATTTTTCCTCTCAGTCAGCATAAACAAATTCTCACATGCTCATAACATTTGTCATGGCACAATTCAATTACGAATACACGATATCTTCAAAATAAATTAACGGAGAAACAATTCAATTAGACGAGCAGGGCTTTTTTATTGCAAAAGCCAACGTTTCGTCCAGATACTGGGCATTTTCAAGGCAAAAATTACAAACGTAGAGATGAAGTGAAAGACTCCATCGTTGAACCCACAAAAAATTGGATGGGGTGATTCAAATGCTGCCTCGGCTAATTGGATTGTTTCTCCGTTAATTGATGGCGCCGCTCCGAGCACTATACGACTCACATTCTAATCATTGAATCACCCCATCCAATTTTTTGCGGGTCCAACGATGGAGTCTTCCACTTCATCTCTACGTTTGTAATTTTTGCCTTTAAAATAAATGTTGAAGAATATAATAAGTGATCTTTCATCACTTCTAATTTCATTGCCGCGTCAAATCAATTCATCCGGTGAAACTGTATCCCTCGGTTCCTTTTTTTGCAGACCTTGATGCAACAGGCGCGTAACAGAATCTCTTGCGTCGTCGAAAGACGAAGAGCGGATGAAGTCACCGATGGTATCAATGACAATACATTGGATAGTAACAACACTGACTCCGGAAGGTTCCAAAGACTGAGTGGAGAACGTGTGGCAATTTTATGCGAATCTGGCAATCCTAATCAACAAGAGTAAGTTATTTTTCATCGTGCTGTCATCTTATTTCCCATTCTAACATCGTTGCATTGATCGTTTTGTTTGAAATATTCTGGTAGTTTCTTCTGGAGATTTGATCAAAATCAATTTCATCTGTCTATTCAGAACACAAGAACAAGAAATGTTGACGCTCGTACCTTTGGGAACCGTTCAAATTCCCCTTCAACCGCAAGAACCATCCACGGGATATCATCAGTATCAAATCAATACTCAATACCAAGTTCCTGATATGCAACAACTTCCATTGAGTAATCCAAGAGGACTGAATCATATTCCTCAAGATGTGTTGTCCGCTGAATTCCGAAATGCTCCTCGATTGAATATGGAAATGAGACCACCAAGGATGGGACCTCAAGTTCCATCGATGGGATCACAGGTAAGATAACAAATTTTCTCCGATAAAATGAATATTTAAAAAAACAATACCCCGACCCTCAGCGTAGGAGTTTTTACAGGAAGCAACAAGCAAGTGAATTCTTCTGAACATGGAATTTTTGCAAACCCTAGTTATTTTACAATTAAATGTAATTTTGACGTTTACAGAACTTGATTACACCGGTCAACATGATTTTTGGGTCTCACTTCTGAATGTCGAATTTTGTTTTCTCCTACGTTACTAACGGCGGGAAAAAAAATCATTTTTTTGATCAAAGTTTGCTTTTGTAGAAACCAGAGCAAGTTTTTGAATTTTAAGAAAAATAACTGATTTTTTCATCATTTCACTATAAATTACAATCAGAAAAATTTTTGCTGAACATCGGAGTCTTTTTAATTTGAGAGTAAGGATTGATAATGGTACACAAATGTAGAATAATACAAAATCTAGTTCGAAAATGGAGATTTTTAGTGGTTTTTTTAATGTTTGTATGGACTTTCTCGTATTAAACCCCAAATGTAAATGTTAAGATACATAAAAGCAAACTTCAAGAGCTAAAAATGGATATTTCTGTGTTTTTCGAGGCCTAGCATCAGAATTTATGCATGAGAACAGAAACCCAGAAGAAAAAATGTTTTTTGTCGACTTTTGTTATCTACTCTCAGTGTGATATATTTCCAAGCGCAGTGATGATTTTAATAGTGTTACGAGAATATGTTCTTTAACAGCAAAGCAGATATGCGACAAATTGTTGAAAACACTCAACAACAGTTTGGAACTATTTGCAGAGACGTTGCATCGCCCAATGCACAAGAATATACTGTAAATTGTAAATGTAGGATTTTATGCTGACTTATTGTTGTTTTGCTGGGAAGTTGTTCGATTTCATGAAACTCTTCATCACGTGCGTAGTAAATTCCCAAAAACTTCGGGTAAATTTCAAAAACAATATCAACAAAGCAACGATTGCATAGTAACTTTGGTTGTATGGGCTAATACTGTGAATTTTATCCTGCAAATTAGAATTCCTCAATCACAACGCGTCATGCTTCCACGTTTAGTGTCATAATCACAAAATTTTTTCTTTCACACGGGTTTTACGGCGGAACCTAATGCGATTTTGAGTTTACAGAAACTCGTATGCAGTGATACCAATTCTTATGAAATAAATTCACCCCTGTGAAATGATTCTTCAAGTGCAGGGAAGATGCGGCTAACAAATACAGTAATTTTTGAGAGAATTTAAGAATATTTCGTAGTTTTTCATTGAATACAAAATGGTTCGAATTTTCATTCAATTTCCCGCGCAAGAAAATCCAAAATTATTTACATTTTCCAAAAGTCAAGCATAGAATTTTACTATTTATTTTGTAGAGTTCATCAGTTTCTTCTAATATTTTAGTCCGGCTGAAAAAAATTAAACAATAACGCAATGTTCTGCATCGTCATAAAAAGAAACTAAAAAGTGTTCTGGAATGTTATTCAAAATCACTTTATTTCCGTGCTGTTCCTTTCTCCGGGCGCTTGCCGATGATCAAGAATGCGGGGTTATTTCAAAATTTAACAAGGATATTAGTGGATTTTTAATTACCCTGATCGAAGAAATTCATTGAATTCCGCGAAATAGAATCTCATTTGTTGAGATTTGGCGAGATTCAACAAGACTCTCATTGAAAACATTAATGAAATTGATCAAGTATCATTTGCAAATGATTAGATGCGATTCAACCATATCTTTGTTGAATTTTAATGAGATTTGGCGAGATTCAATGGGTCTTTTTAATCAGGATACTTAATTCAATGAGATTTGAAATTTTCACGATCGATGGGGGGTTTCTGAACGTTGTTTGGCGGGTGACAATAATTCATCAAAGATGAAAATAATCATTTCAACGATGAATTTGTAACGTGTTCAATGAAATTTGATTCAAAATTACATTCTACTTGATCTCAACATTCGATCTGCTTTGCGGGCGATGACCTCTCTTATGAATATAAAATCCTACTAAACGCCCCTTTTCGCAGAGAATAACTTGTTTCAAAGATCTTAGGTTTCATTCATAGCAGAAACTCAATACACTTTCGGTTTCCAATTTTCATTCATCATTGACCATGTCTGCGAGTACAAGAACATAAAAAAGTAGAGCGAACATCGTGAAAAAGCGAAACCATTCGATTTTTAGAAAATTAAACGTTTCTCAAATGTTTTATGAATTTGCTCTTCATCGAATCTGACTGATGTCATTAATTTGTAAGTTAATGAAAATTCATTATGTTTCACAAACGTAAACATGTGGTATAAAAATTTATTTCGTTCAGTATATTGTAAAAAATCATACGATGAATCAAGCTCTCTGACTCACTGCTTTAAGCACGACAGTCATCGTAGAGTAGTGGAAATATTGGAATTAGGTCATGAAAGAGAAAACAGCCGGACAGTCTGCCAAAAAATGTCTTCTATACAAACACGATTGAAATGATCAATCTGATCATCTCGATCTCTCAATTTCATGATAAATTCTTTTAGGTTAGAATTGTGATACGAAACTCTTTGAAAAATAGAATGCATTCATGATGCATTTAAAAAGATACTTTATAGTTCAAATTGAATGTGCTTTAGATGGAAATGCGTCACGTTGAAGTACACCACCTCCCAATAGACATTTTGCGAGGTATGAGACCACCGATGGTTCAAGAACAACAACAACAACAACACCCCCAACTCCGACAAGAACCCCAACAAGCGATCCCTATTATTTATCAACACAACGAACAGAATTCCGGAATGTATGGCCAAGAACAAGGAGCGGCAATGATGCCTCCACCCCCACCACAAGCAGCCTCCACCGTTCTCGAACAAAGAATGATCCCGCAAATGATGCTCGCGACTGAACAGAAGCCACCGGCGCCTCCACAACCGTCCGCGGAAAGACAACGTGCTCTCTTCCAAGATCCGCAATCGGAAATTGAAAAAATTATTCAAGAAATCCCCTCAGAAATAAAGAACTTCATTCAACATCTCACTGGATCTGAAGTGAGGTTCCCTGTGCCGGAGGGAGCTCGTCGTGAGGTAATACAAATTCTTGATAAAAATTTTCATATTAGGAGTGATCACTTAACAGTGAGAAGTTACACTTCAGATAGGTAGCGTGGCCGAGCGGTCTAAGGCGCTGGTTTAAGGCACCAGTCTCTTCGGAGGCGTGGGTTCGAATCCCACCGCTGCCAATTAATTTTTTTGTTTTCATAAAATCTATTGGATTCAGACGTTGGAATCTTGACAAGAAAATTATGAATATTAAATTGATGTTTTAGATGGTCGAAGGATTAGTCTTCCCAGTCCCAAGGTTCCCCCTACCTTTGAGATCTGTAGATTCTTTGGAAGTACCTGTAGAGGCTCGTGCTGAAGTAACTGCTGACCAATCATCTGAGCCCCAACAACAACAACCACAACATTTATCTGAAGAAAGACAAAAAGAACAGCCCCTCACACATTTAATTATTCAACAAGAACAAGAACAGCAAGAACAACAAAACCCGCAAGAACTGGAAAACCGTCCACATTGTAAGTTTTTTTTATCATACGTATATTGAATGATCTAACAACTAATAATTCTTGGTTAGGGAGAAGAGATAGTTCTCAATGAAATATGGAAATATTGAAATGAATATGAAAAAATCCAAGTGTGAATTAATTGCAAATTAAGAGATTTGAATGAGATTTTAACAGAACATTTCAATTGCGACGAGTTGCTTTGTCGTCACTCATCCGAGTACATTTCATTCAGTATATCTCGATAAGCTGATAAACTATCTCAACTTAGTGCAGTACCGTCCCACCAAGTTGAGATAGTTTACTATGTGGCGTATTCGGAAAAATTCTCACACGGAGAAAAAAAGATCTGCTAAAAAGTACCATACTTTATAATGTTCGAGCATTATTCTTGTCCACATCAAATTATTTACGTGAAAATATCTACAAAAGTATTATCCCAAGCAGCAACGGAAGTATATACGAAATAGGAACGTTCGTAGAATGTACGAATGAGATACGAAGAACATATAATGAACGTTCATGGAATTTTCGAATGAGACTGTTTTAAATATATTTAGAACGTACGTAGTACATTCGAAATGTACGATATTCATTCAATCGACGTTCGATTGACGTACCGTCGTATATTCGATCACATACATTTGATAAACATGCATAGCACCTATGAAACGGTCTTTTAGAATGTACATAGAACACATTTCGAATATTCTAAGAACGTTCATAGTGTATTCTGGTGCTACTTGGGATACTTCTTGAGGAAAGTCCAAGTAAGTATGATACTTTTAGAAGTATTTTTTCATGTGATTATTTCGATTCTGGCAAGAGGGATGCTCGAACGATATGAAGCATGGTACTTTTTAGCCCAAAATCATCGATTTGTTGACATAGTTCACTGAAAAAATGCAGTGAGTAAAAATCGTTTAGATAATTATATCAAACATCTGAAAAATAATTTTACAATGTCTGGTGCAACATCAGAGAACCTTCCCAAGTAGCACCAGAATATACTATGAACGTTCTTCGAATATTCGGAATATGTTCTATGTATATTCCAATGAGACCGTTTCATAGTTGCTATGCATATTCATCGAACGTATGTAATCGAATATACGACGGTACGTCAATCGAATGTCGATTGCATGAATATCATACATTTCGAATGTACTATGTACGTTCTAAGTATATTTAAAACAGTCTCCTTCGAATATTCTATGAACGTTCATTATATATTCTTCGTATCTTATTCGTACATTCTAAGAACGTTTCTATTTCGTATATACTTTGAATTTCTGTTGCTGCTTGGGTGTGGTGAAAGTGGAAGCCCAAGTAGCATAAGAATGTTTGAAATATTCTATGAACATGCACATAATATATTGATACGTTTTGAATGTCCTATGAACATCCATAGAATATCCTCGCATATTTTGATGTTCTATGGACATCTATGGACCTTGTGCTACTACTCTAACAGCACAATGTGTCTCTGGGACATTTTCTGAACGTTCAGAAAACCTCTCCTACGTTCTATATACCTTCCATAAATGTTCCAGTGGCATGTTGTGTTGTCTGGGTAGGGAGCTTAAAAGAATGCATGCAAAGGGTAAACCAAACCAAAATTAAACCCAAATTTACGCTCGGACCATGTTAAGAGTGTTTCCATTTCCTAACATCCCATTATGAGATCCATTCATTTCATCAAAACGACAGCAAAGTGATTCATTTCTTGGTCCATGAAGTGATTGTGTTTTGATTTTGTATTCCCATTGGGAGGTTTCATTTTCACCAGGAAGGTATCACGAATGGCACCCTCGAAGCAACATGTGATACATAATCTTATTAATAATCGAATTACTTTTGCAGACGTTCAACCTCGCTCTGTGCGTTCTATTCCTGATGCATTGAATCCGGCAGCGCATCGTCGGGAGAAACGTATGCGTCGTTGTGCCTGTGATTGCGCCTGTTAAATACATAAAATCGTTCCCACCTAGAAGGTGATCGAAGAAAACAAAAGAACGCATTTGCCAATAAAGGGCAATGACCGTCAGTAAACTTTCATCCATTGAATGATCAATATTTTTTGATATTCTTATTAAAAATTTAAAAAAATTCTGACCTTCCTTGATGAGTTGATCAAAATTTCAATCAGCATTTACATAAGTAAAGTTTGAAATTTGACGCAACAGTCTTCAACAAAAATTTATAACTGTCGACGCACCATAATAGTTAAAGCGAGGATGATAAACTTTTTCCCTGTGTAATTATATTTTTTTGTAAGAATAATGTAGATCGTATTGTAAAGATACGTTTGTATAAAAAAAAAAAAAAGAATAATAATTAATACCCATTAAAAAAAGAAAAAACTATGGATACAAGTGATACTTTTTTTTTCAACAACTAACGTATAAATATAAGTTACTATACAGAATGCTGTGCATTTATTATTCGATTACTGTGTGTTATTCTTCCTTTTGTCATTCTAAACTGTATTGGAGGAAAAAAAAATGAGAGAAAACCTGTAAAACCTGTGATCTTTCTCTTTGCTTTTGGGAGAAAATATAATTTTCAAAATCAATATTTGATTTTCAATTACTAAGCGTTCCTAAATAACAATAAAATGTTTATTTCATTACCCTACTTTTAACTTTCATGCCCACAATTTTCTTGTTGTGATACTAAACGGAAATTAAACTGTTATCCATTAAAACAAGATGTATGGATATTTCATTGTACCGCTGGATTTTCACGAGGTGTCATTGATAATTTTATTCACTCAATGTGAATTAAAAGTTTTTTAATTGGGATCGGGGTCGAAAAAACAATGCATAATAATTTTACAATACTTCTCAATTGTATGTAAAATACAAAACGAATCATGTAAATAATACTCGAACGCAAGATTTTCTTTTATTAATTTTCTGTATTTAAAAAATCAAACCGTTGTGTGCGATGATTTGGAAATAAAGCATTTGTACCTAAATTTTAAAGTGTATTGTTGTTCCTTCATTCAATTGTCGGCGCATTCTGGAGTTTCGAAGCTTCTAGATCTTTACCCCCAGTATTTTCGAAAATGATGAATGGAATGGAAAACATTTAGATCACGAGGAAGGTGCTCCTGTTAATCACTCCACTGTTCCATTTTTCAGAACAATGGGGGGACAAATTTGGGATCTAATAACACTTCTCTAGATATTCAAGAATGTTCTTGGCTTTAAACGGGTTTTATTCCAGAAAATTCGGTCAAAAAATGACAAAATTTCTCCTGAGTTTTGTTTTTCGATTTTCTTACAGGAAAAATTGCTGTCAGTTTTTGACAAGATATTTCAATTTGGCGATTCCGGACGAAACCAGGTGGAAATTTTGTCAGTTTTCGACCAGATTTCCTGGGACAAAAACCGTTCAAATCCTCACAACTATTGTTCGTCCGGATCTGCCCGGCATTTTCTGATTTCTTGTTCATTTTTTCATCTAGGAAACTACTAGGTCATTTCAACCATGTCACGTAATTAATATTTCGTTATTTTAATCAATTTTTCAATCCAAAAATATGTCATATCATGTCAGAATCCGATATCCACTCCCACCTGGAGCACGGAAAAAAATGTTCAGCTGTACCAGCTATATGTTAGCTGCCGCAGCGAAATATCTAGCTATGATAGCTAAAATCTAGCTGATACAGCTGAATATTTTTTTCCGTAAGACCAATCAAATATTCGATAATATTCATAAGATAGTTGATGACAATTAGAAAATATATTATATGCGTTTATAATTATTAAATATTTGATGAATATTATTAATATTTGATTGGTCATATTGAGGAATATATTTTATAACTATTACCATTTCTTTCTTTCTGAATAGCTCAGTGAGAAACCTGTAACTGATAAAACGTGGAGGGACCAGACCTGGCGAGAAATGATGTCTGACAAAAGAATTAAGTTTAGGTTTGTAGCTTTCCGAGAGCCCCGATTTCCGCATTCAAGTTTCTATAGATAAGGTTTAAGGATGATGTCCACGGCATTGGTTACGACTGCATGAAGTTTAAACTGGCAGTCGTGAAGCTAGCAGCCGATTGTTATAACTCTCCACACAAAACTTTTATTAAGGATTTAAGCATCTGCAACGTTTAGTGAAACGCTGCTCAATCGATTTCTGATATAAAAATAAGCTTCGCAAACGTTTAATCAAAAGTTACAACAATCGGCTGCTAACTTTATGGCTGGACGTAAAATGGAACATCTGGGTGGAAAAGTTTTCCAAACTATGTATAATTTATGTATAATTCAATATAGTTCATACATAAGTTATATCCCTAACAGCACTTGGAGGTGCTTTAAACGTACTAAGAACATCCCAACGTGGTAAAAACATCCTCAGTACGTTTTAAAAACGTCCAAGGAATAGAGTGTTGTTAGCGATAAAGTTATATGTCAATTGTATATAATTTTGAAAATTGTTCCACTCAGTTAGGGCAAGAACCCAAGTAGCATCGGAATATACTATGAATGTTCTGTGAATATTCGAAGTATATTCTATGCACATTCCAATGAGACCGTTTTATAGATACTATGCACATTCATCGAACGTATGTAATCGAATATACGATGGTACGTCAATCGAACGTCGATTGAATGAATATCGTACATTCCGAATGTACTATGTACGTACTAAGTATATTTCAAACAGTCTCATTCGAATATTCTATGAACGTTCACTATATGTTCTTCGTATCTCATTCGTACATTCTATGAACGTTTCTATTTCGTATATACTTTGAACTTCTGTTGCTGCTTGGGAAGTTTTGCTTATGATTGGTTCGTTGTCTTGTCGTCTCTGGCGGTTCAAAAATGACTCATTCTCACAGTTCACTTTCAGTTATTTTCTAATAAGCTGATAACCCTGTTACAAAAATCCAGCTGGGATTCCACGTGGATTCCAGATCCGAAATTTACCTGCGTTGCCAGCTGAGACTCCACCTGGAATCAAGAATCCCAACTGGATTCCATGTGGGATTTCCAATTCCAACTGGGATTCCATCTGGGGTCAGAAATTCCAACTCAAATCCCACGTTGAAGTTGAAATCCTAGCGAATTTCCTGGGGAAAATCCTGGGGAATTTCCTGTATGAAAGTGATCAAAGATATCTTTGATCTCAACGGTGATGATTTGATCTACATTAAAATATTACCGCAACATGAACGGGAAATTTATTCTTTGACGATAATCTCTTGGTAATATTTTGGTTCAAAAAAATTCACAAAACCACCTCCAATATGATCGGTGTTCGGACATTTTCTCGAACACTTTTTGAGTATTTTTTTTTAAATTAATTGGTCACATCTAGGGTTTTGCTACAGGATCGACCAGAAGATTTTTATAGGTAGCTGAGCGATTTTTTCTATGGCATGCAATGGTTCGAAAAAACTCTCAAAAATTTTTCCAGGTTCAATAAGCTTCTAAAAGGCACAAAGAACCGGTCAGAAACTTCCAGAAAATTTGGTTGTTGTCTCGATAAGTTTTTGATGCGATGTGAACAGTTCATAGGAAACTTTCTGAAAGTTCCTGCCCGGGTTTCCGTATTTTTTAAAACCTGATTGAAGTCGGCCCTGCTAAATTTTCTCAATAAAGAACGATACAAAACGATACAGTTTTTCTATAGTTTTGTATGAGGTTTCTGAATACGGAATTTACGAAGTTATATCGTTCCTTATCGTTTACTATAAAAATTCAAAAGAATGTATGGGATTTTATCGTGAAATTCGTATAAGAAAAGTACCAGTTATTTGGAAAAAAAATAGTTATGTGTTCCAGAATAAGTAGTACTTTTTCTATACGAATTTTGCGATAAAATCCCATACATTCTTTTGAATTTTTATAGAAAACGATAAGGAACGATAGAGTTCTATCGTTTAATAACGATATAACTTCGTAAATTCCGTATTCAGAAACCTCACCCGAGTGGAAAAATTTCCAAAATTGTATAAAATTTATATCGAATTATATCTGAATTATATATAAATTATATTGAATTGTACGAAAATTATATATAATTTTGAAAATTTTTCCACTCGGGCATTGAAAACTATAGAAGAAATTGATCGTTTTGTATCGTTCTTTATGGGGACAATTTAACAGGGGGTAGAATCTCTGACAGTTATTGTCAACAATTGCCATGACAAAAAGCGGTTACAAACTTGTGGACATTTTCTGACAGGTTTTGACAAGCATTTTTAGCAAGGAGTTCCTATACGGAGGGGAAAACTATTTTTCTATTCGTCTCATATCACAAGGTTCGAATCAGGGAAAGTTTCCTAATATTCAAGACCGATTGAGCCATCACAAAGAAATACTTTTCCCCTCTTGCATTGATCAGAATTTGGATTTAGAATTCGAATCTTGAAAAAATTCAAGAATACATTTTCTTGGTATTAGTAATTATTTCTCTCAGTGCAGCTCTCGGAGAAAAAACACGGACATTTATCATAGTGTGTTCAGAGTTTTATCAGAAATAAATCCACCATCATCTATCTGAAATTTAAATGAAAAATCTCTGATAAACTCCGAAAGAAGTCTGACAAATTTTGAGTTTCTCAGACTTTATCAAACGACTTTTGCAGAGAAAAATCAGGGTTTCTCACAGATTTTACAGAAATTTTTCAGCGAAATATTTCCACACGGGTCCTCTCGTGACATTTTTCAATTTGGGATATTCAATGTCGGAGTATTGTATATAGATTTCATATCCAATTTCAAATCTACGTACATTGTAAATACATAGACTTATATGCAAAATTCAAAACTAAGAGTCATAAGGTCATAATTTATACAGAGGTTACGATAACCAGGCTATTGTTACTTCAGCAAAAATGCGTCAATTCATTTTTCTCAGAATCCTTGAAAAGGATACGGATTATCCTACGGTAATACAAAGCACTTCGAGCCGTTATAAAATTTCTTGAACGGTTCAATATCACGAGATTCGATTGGTTTAGAGAAAGGGCGGGTTTGACAACAAAATGTTTCTCTCCTTATTTTTGTTTCATTATTGAAATTATTATTAATCATAGAAAAAAATATCCTTTCATCTGTATTGCATGAACGTATTATTTAAAGTTGAAATCAATGATTTGTATATGAAAATCTAATCGAATAACAAAATCGATTTCCGGTTTGTGTAAAGATTTCAATAAACGTAAATTCAACTGACTAAAGTAGTATTTATGTTCCACAGTAATCGAATGTATTTACAAAAGATTGTATAAAAAACCGACATAGTGAAAGAAATCAGTAAACAAATATAAGAAAAATATTTGAAAATATAAATTTATATAATTTATCCAATTGATAACACTACTTACAAAGATCGAAACGATTGAAACCCTACGATTTGTTACTGCGCAATACTTCTGACCGGAAAACCAGCCATGTTTGCTTGAATATTCTCGGGTAGCGTCGTCCGGTCGGCTTTCCACTTCCTCATTTGTGAACTAGAAGTGAAATCGGGTGGTGTAATTCTCCGTCCGTCGAATTGGTCCTTTGCGATTTTTTATTGCAAACGTTTGTGTGTCGAATTTTACACGAATTTTCTTCTTTTTTTCTTATCAATTTAATTGCATTCTGCTTGTCTAAGCAGGTGAGCTTTCGTATAATATTTCTTTCAATCTTTTGTTCGCGAAGCCAGTTTATCTTGATTCGATAAAACCGAATTTGAATTCACTCCAGTTTTTAATAAATCAAAAGAGGAAAAACGAATAGTGCAAACAAATTGATCCGGCATTTTAATCAGCCATCACGACCAGTGAAGGCAATGTGCTTCGTTGAACAAATATACATGCTCGAGATCCTCGACGTTGCAAAGATTCGTCGTTGTGGTGATACAACGACAAAAAATATGACCACACAGTAATTTTCTTTTTTTTTTTATTATTATTATTTTGCTCATCTTACATTATATTCGATTAAGTATACGATTATACGATTAAAGTTAGAAAAATTCAACATGTATATATTTTCCAGCCGAGACGTGGTGGAAGCGTGTAACTTTTGAAAGTAATGTTGTAAGACATGCATCACATGGAACAAATCGTGGGTGGGAGCGATCGGCAGGCGAACAATTCTGTTCTGAATGGAGACAAAAATGCTACCCATTATTCCATCGATCATTCATTAGGTATGTTTTTTGAATTTATTTTAGTAAATACTGACCTCTTTTGTATGTTTGGTTCTGTTTGTGTGAATTCATTATCCATTCAATTTTTTGCAATCCTCCTAATTTATGCTCACACCTTGCATTTTCAAGCATACTCGTATATTGAAGACGTACCTCCATATGAACATTTTACTTGAATAATTCTAATCATTATTCTTGTGCCAAAAACGAGCTATGTTGTACTAACCAAGATTTTTTTGCCATACACTGATCAAAATATTGTTTCGTATGACTATTTTCTGTGTTTTAATCTTTTGTGGCACAAAGTGCTATTTTGATCCGATTTCACTACTTTGAAATAAATTGGCAACTCGTATAATCTCAAATACTTCCCTTGTAAAAACATTTCTTATGCTGATGCAATAACCAATTTCTCTATTCATTCAATGCGCAGGTTAGTAAAAAATCAAATGGAAGTGTTCCAGACCTTTCTTCGATCTTTCATTAACCTGTATATTCGAAAGGACAGAGAGAAAGACAAAGGAATTGATTGTTGCACTAGTGATTTCTTATGAATTATCTGCATCAAAAATTAAAAAATCACAGGTTTCTCTTTGCGAAAGTACTCAGAACTTAGGAGAAGTACACTTTGACCGTCAAAGTCTCAACTCGGCATTGTAATACAAGTATCTATGCTGCGTGTGAACAATTTCCCAAAATTCATGTGATATTGTAATATTGAATATGAGATTGGTAATTGAAATGTATGTCTGTGCCGAGAGCATAGACGTATAGTACTAGATCGAGCGCTCTTAAGGAGCGAGAGTCCTGATATTTACGGTGCAGACATATGTCATGAGTGCGTGTTTCTCTCTCACACAATTTCAATGGAGGGGATAACGTGTAATCCATGACACAAATACTATTACACATTATCCCCTCCATCGAAATTCTGTGAGGAAGAAGCACGCACTCATGACATATGTCTGCACCATAGATATCAAGACAGCGCCACTCGCTGGATCGCTCGGTCTAATACTATAAATCTATGGCCGAGAGCAGTACTTTGAAAAAAACTGACTCCATAATTTTGATATAGATAATTTACCAGACACCATACCTTTGAATAGAGAATCTCAAAGTTACAAAATCTAATTTCAGAACATCTTTGGACATTGCGATGGAACTACATTATTCGTAACTCGAACAAAAATTTAAAGAAACAATAGTTGTTCTTTTGTCGCATAACCTCTAAAACTTGATATTTCATTAATAAACTCCCATTATGATAACAAATCCAATATCCATGAAGAACTCGTATCATAATTTTGTAAAAACTTCTCCACATATTGAACATAACATTCATTTTGAATTCATTGAATTAATCTTTTCTGTCGTAAAGGAGACTGCTCAAGAATTCAAATTGATCATTTCTGCTATTTGGGGTAATATGATGCAACATGCAAATCAGAAACTTCTGATTCGAACAAATTAAAGGAAAAAGAAAAATATTTTAGTAATTCAAAATGTTAAATTGGAATTTTATTTCTTATTTGAAAATCTTTTAAAAAGCTATACTTTATATTGTCAGCTAGATTTATGTTGTTGGAGTTTGAATAGTTCTAAAAAAACAAAACGAAAATCCAAACTCACAAAATCTGATGAATTGTCGTTATTCGTCTTCTCGAATTGACTTGTTGGAACTGAAAACATCGTTGAAACAATCGGTTTTCAGTCTTTAACGAGTGAGTATCTCGTTATTTGATTACTAATTCGCTTCAATAAACGATTCAAACTTTGACCATATGTTAGAAATCTTACCGATATTCAACATTTCTATGTAACACATACATCTGGAAAATAGAAATGTCTATTGATTATTTAATGCTAAGAGGTTATAAATTTTCTAAATTTCTAAAAACATTAGAATTTCTTCAATACAAATCATTTTTTCTCTTTTCTTTTTTTGAATTGAGATTTCAGATAATTGATAACGAAAAAAGAAATATTCACAACAATAATGGTTTTTCAGATGAACCTGAAATCACAGTTAACTTGGATGAAAGAATCTCAACTCTACCCCTTCATCCGATAGAAGAACCCGAGGAAGACATTTTTAGCGATGAAGAGGTTGTTTCGTCTCAGGAGAGTCAATCAGAACCCGACGTAAGTTATTTCATCCTTCTTGTAATCGATGTCAATTTTGGGAGATAACTCTTTACTTTTGTTCCCATGAGTGATCAACAAGTTACAGGGGTTTAAGCGTCAAAAGATAGGGAAAGGCAGGAAGTCGATTTTTACACAAATGTTTTTCAAATCGTATATAATACAAATTTGGAGTAACTAATAATGAAATACACCACTGAGATTACATATTACAAAAAATTTTGAACTCCCCAATGATTTTTGAAGGTTGGAAAATAAATTTGAAATATTTGCTGATGTTTGGGGGTTGGTATTTTGCAATTTTACTTTTCCAACCTTCAGAAATCATTGAGAGATCAGAGTTTTCGAGAATGCGCAATCTGGAATGTGTATTTCATCGTTATTTACTCCAACTTGTGACAACAGTTTACGCAAAGTTCAATTCCTTCACCTCTTGACTCTTGGGTTCCCTCAATTTCAGGATAAAATTATTCACTGACAATAATTTGATGTTTTTCAGGAGCAAATTGTTCCATCGAGCCAGCTTAGTAATAGTTGGAAGCACTCGCAGGAACAATTCAATGTTATCAACAATGAAGAAGATGAAGGAATTTTTGAAGCCGACGTGCTCTCGGACATAGAGGAATTTAGTGATTCTTCCTTGGATGAAAATAACACTTTGGATTCTTCAACCTTATGAAGATTTATAAGGTATTTTTGGAATTGGAGAATTGGACAATGACATTCGTTCCAGATTTTATATTTTATTCGTGATCAAAGACTTGAAGAGTCAAATATTCAACAGTATTAGAAGAATGAGATTTTTAATACCAAATTTTGGTATATTATAGTTCTGTTGCAAATAATAGTTGAGTGAATCTTGGAGTGAATTGAGCAAATTCATTTTCAAATGTAAAATACAAAATATAGATTTGAAGAAAGTGATGTCCTTGGTGATGTAGCTAAATTTTAGGTGCATCTATTCAAAATTACTCCAGACAAGGGATCATTTATTTTGATAGGATGCATATTTTGTTCTCTTAATGAACATTTAATCAAATTAATAACACATTGTAGCAATGAGAAATATGCATTCGAATAAAAAGAATATTTCTCTTTGCCCCTATTGGCAGGATTGAATTCTTTGTCTGAATTAATTTTTCCTCTCAGTGTAAAGTTCAAATATTTCGATTTTTATTGGAATTATCAGATATCCAGCACTGGTATTTCATTAATTGAACTTTGATAGATATTTTTAAGTTGAAAAAAAATTGCACAAATCATTGTTAGAATTGATATTAATGTTTCACCAGTCGGGACTTCTTTTGTATTTTATTTGAAAATGGATTATATATATATATTATATACAAAATATGATTACCTCATATCGAATAACTATTATTCGCTTTGATCTTCAGTATTTATGCATCGCGAGTTGTGTATAATGTTCTATTACATGATCGATTCATCATAACAGTAACCAATTCTGCCATACATTTTCTCTTGTGTGTTGTTCCTAATTGATGATGAAGTATTATCGAAACAATACGATTTACTTATCACAACTGAATCGTACAATCAAGCACAGAATTTTGTGCTGAAGTCAATTTATTATAAACCAGTCAACAAAATACTTTCAAAAGAAATCAAATACACCGTATGGCATATAGCCAAATTGAATAACTTCAATGGCCAACTTGACTCGATCTTTCATGAATATAATCACATATTTCATGGTTGATCTGACTCAAACCCGTCTACGTTCCTAATTCCAAATCTCTGTCAGAGAAAATTTGCGAAATCTAACCAAAGGTTTGAATCTGGCGCAAACGGACTTTCACGCCTCATCAATTTCAACTACCCGAGCTTAAGCTACCCAGTGTAAAAGTAAGAAAGAAACACAACATTTCTTTCTTCGGGATTCGATTTGATTGAATGTACAGTTGAGCAGTATCTTATTTTCCAGTAAGATGTGACATGAAATTCAAATTTTGTTCAGCTGTATCGATTGGAAGCGTTTTTTCAAGCACTTGCAATCCAGCAGGGAAGTCCAATCGGTCCTGAAATTGAATTTGTAGGTTGTGTGAAATATCTGCCGTTAGCGATGCCACTATGTTTTTGATATCTATGTGCGAAAGCCAAGCTCTCAGATAATGAAAGTATTAAATTCCGGCGGGCATCTGATACTTCATAATCCAAATTCTGTTCAAGGATATCGAACGCTATTTCAATCAGCCACGGTGGTACTGTTTTGTCAAACTTTTTAAAGTTGACTCCAACATAGCAACCAGAAGGTGCAGTAAGGCGGAAGGCAGCCGCTGTCTCCATTCCATATATGCAATGGGAGTAATCTTTGGATTGAAACTTTCATATGCCTCTATAAGTGACAGAGCAAACATGGCTTCGCAAAACAGTAGGGTAACTGAATATCCCCACACCGCGCGGACCTTGAAATCATGTTGATGGTATAGCTCTAAACTCTTCCAAATGCTTGAATATTAAACGCTGTTTGACCGGCGATCTTCTCTTGTCAGTATATCTGAAATCTGGAAGAAACTTAGTCGTTTCAATCCCGGTATAGGTGCGCGAGCTAAAGCCATAAGCGTTCATTTGTAGGTTGGGACATTTTTTAGCATTTAAACTTCACTTGACGTGATTGTTGAATCAGTTGAATGTATAGTCAACCTCAAAATTCATTCAACATCAATCTACCAATTGAACTAATCATGTAATTCATTGAATTGAATACTCGAAGGACCATATTTATCTAAACCCAATATTCAACCTGCGGTTGAATGGGGCCTCATCTCAACGTCTCTTAGATTGTCAAAAAATTTTAATACGTTGAATTATATACTCGAAGGACCATATTTATTTAAACCCAATATTAAAACTGTGGGCTCGGATCTCTATTCGAGTTCCAGCTGCACTCAACGTACTTAATCAGAATAATTCGATTCACTCGGTTAACTCAACTCGATTCATTCGAATTTAATCTATTCAACTGTAGTCTCAATTCGTTGAATTGAATACTCGAAGGACCATATTTATTTTAACCCAATATTTGAACTGCACTCAACGTAATTGTTGAATCAGTTCAATTACAGTCAACTGATTTCGAATGATCGAAACTTGAATCCCATCATTGATTCAACATCCATCATTGGAATTGAAATTGTAATTCCTCAAATCGAATACTCGAAGGACCATAATTTATTTAAACCCAATATTCAAATTGCAGGTCAGAATTTGGATTCGTGTTCCAACTGCACTGAACGTAATCGTTGAATTAAATACTCGAAGGACCATATTTATTTAAACCCAATATTTGGTCTAATGGATCGTTGTTAGCATCCAATTCCATTGGACGTAATTGTCGAATGAGTCGGACGATCTTGCATTGTCGAAAATTTTCTCCATTCATCAATTGAATCAAAATTATAACTTGTTCAATGAGATACTCGAAGGACCATATTTATTTAAACCCAATCTTCAAATTGTCACATTGATACTTCAATGTCAAGGGGGAAAACTACTTCAGAAGGTAATGCATTTCTCGCGAATTTTTTTTTCAAGGGATGAAATAATTAGAATCAAATCATTACATGCGAAGGACTTCGAATTCCGCTTTGGGGTTTTCGCTAGTTTTCCCCCTTAACAATTTGAAAATTCATGAAAACAATGGATATCTTGTGGCGGCGAATATTTTCCCCGTCTTTCATCTGAAAGTAATTTTCTATTGTCGTTGCATCGCAATATTCACTGTTTTTTGTCCTTGGGGAAATTATATTACTATCAATTTGAATGTTGATCACTTGGACTTGTTGAATTACTTGTCCCGTCCCTTTGGAATATTCAATAAATTTGACCTCGCGTTTTATAATGTGGACTGTATATTTATAAAAATCTCCAATTCTAGATGGGATCTTGAATTTTGCAAATTCCCAAACTAAGGATCTCGCTTTTTACGATGTGGACTGTATATTTATAAAACTCTCCAAATCACAATGGGATTTTAAGTTCTCAATTCAAACGAACTGAATCCCACGTTTAATAATACGAACTTTATAGTTCAGCGGATGAAAATTGATCACCGTTTTCCATATGCGTACTTCCAAGTCATCGAAGCATCGACTTGTCAATTCGCAAGAAGAGTCTGTGCAAAGGTGGGCTCGTTGTCGCAGAAGTGGCTTTCCAGCACTCGCTCCTAGAGAAACAATGAATTTCTCGATGTCATCCCATGCGAATGTTTTATTGTCTCTAATGTGGCTTTTTATCATTTCGAGAATATTCAAAGTCTGAACAATTTTTCTATTCTGAAATTTTCTGTTCACTAAAAATTGGGCGCCAAATGTAACTTAAAACTCCCATCAATATGAAATGTATGTACTCGAAAATACATTTTCATAAAGTTATCTTCACGTAATATTGGAGAATCTTTGAACATTAAAAAAAAATGAGTGTTTGAAGTTCCTTAACGATTTACAAACGGATAAATGGGAATGATTATTTCATTTCTTCTGTTGTCTTGATTCATCACGATTCAACACTTTGAATTGGGCGCCAGGAAGTAATAATTACACTTCTGGTCATTCAAGTATCCAGGTGAATAACAACATTACTTGGCAGGATTTATCTTCCTCAATCGCATGTTCCCACATGTCATTGGTCACAAAACAATAAAATTTAACTTGATCGTTATTCAACAATTGAATTGGGCGCCAATCATTTAAAAAATATCCCCAAAAATGTATGTCGATTGATCACCTTTTCAACTCTTCATACAATTAATTTTATGTCTTGGAAGTTGCAGTTTCAACACTGGACTAAGTATTTTCATCCCAGAAAATCGACTGTTCATGAGAACATTGAATTGTTCGATCTTTGAAAACCGTTGAATTTATTGTCATTCAACTAGCCATTTGGGCGCCAGTTATATTTAAATAATCCCCTACGATGGGATCTAACATCGTGCTGCTTAGTTCCCATCAACACAATGAAATTTGAATGTCACGATAGAAGATTTCAACATTTTTCTCAAATATTTGAGGATTTATTGTTCGAGAGTCTGTATAATGTATACAGGGTGTCCCATTTTAATCTTTAAATGCAAATATCTCAAAACCATGCATTTTAAACCAAAAGTACTTCATACCAAAGTTGTTATACAAAGAGGGAGCCACAAAACTACAATATCAGTTTCATCATAGATGGCGTTGTGATCGATTCAAATTAACATCATTTTTTCCAACGGGAACTTTTTATTGCATATCTTGATTCTACCCGAAAAACTGAGGAATTTATGTTTGAAACATTTTTCCTAAATTCTTGAAGATGGAAACGGTGGAAAATGAGGTTGATGAAAAAGTTCTACTGCATCAACAGATGTGGTACCGATGATATTGAACTGGTTTTAACATGTGGTGAACTGTGGATCGGGGAATCCCGGTTACTTTTTCAATATCCCGAACACTGGTATGAGGATTAATGTGGATTAATCCCAGCACAACAAGCAATCTCTTATCAGGCTCGTTGTTATCATCATAAACTTTATTGGCTCTTTTCGTTTCATAAAACCTCGACGCGCACGTTGTTCGACAGATTGGATAGTGACATGAGATGGACAGCTTCGATTCGGAAAACGTCGTTTGAAAATTCGTACAGCTCTAAGATAGTTTCCCTGCGCTTCACCGAGACACAATAAAATATCAACAATATCGTTTGGGGTGTAATCTGTCATGATATTTAGTCGTCAAATAATGTGTTTCTTCCAAATAGCGACAGAGAACTGGATGATTTCGAAATGCACATTTTGTACGGGATTCCAATGGAAATCAGAATAATAATAATTTCAAAGAAGAAATTGAACACAAAACACAATGAATGTCGTTCCCAAAACATTGAATTAAAGTCATTTACAATGTATTGGACATGACATTTGTTGTGTTTTGTGTTCGATTTCTTCTCTGAAATTATTATTGTTTTGATTTGTTCGTTGAGCGTTGCTTCACACATAATGCAGTAGAACTTTTTCATCAACCTCATTTTCCACCGTTTCCACCTCCAAGAATTTGGGGAAAATGTTTCAAACAAAAATACCTTATTTTTTCGCGTAGAATCATGATATGCGATAAAAAGTAGGAGTTTCCATTTGAAAAATTGAAGTTGACCTCATTTTTACCGGCCACAGCACCATCTACTATTGAACTGATATCGCCATTGTGTCGGCCCCTCTCTTAACAATAATATTCGAATGAGATATTTCGACTCTTGGATACATTCCTCAAGATATCCGCATATTATTTCATAGACTTTATTTTACACCGATTGTGGCGCCATCTTCAAAAATTTAGACAAACGTTTCAAGCAAAAGTTACTCAGTTTTTTGTGTAGAATCAAGATATTTGATAAAAAGTGGGGGTTCCCGTTTAAAAAAATGATGTTGACCCCGTTGTAATCGATCATAACGCCATCTATAATGAAACGGAAGTACTTTTGGTTTAAGATGCATGTTTTTGAGATATTCTGCATTTAAAGATTAAAATGGGACACCCTGTATACACGATCTTTGGTCACTCGTCTCGTGTTCAAAGACTCGAACAAGATATTCAATGTCAATATAAAATCATTGTAAAGATGGATTTATTGGATTACTACGTTGGATGATGAATCCTCGTTGAGTTCCAATGTTTGAAATTATAAATGGAATCTAGTACCATGTATGATTGAATTATTTTCCAAACCAACTCTGAATCTTGAACTATCGATTTGGGCGCCAGTTTATATTAAAAATACCCAACTATTCAAACTTTGAGATTTTTCCACTTCTCAAAGTGATATTGCCGATTAGTGTATATAATTGTCCGAGGAATACTCAAAATCGATTCAACATCAATGTTGATCAATTCAGATACGGACTCCGTGATGAGTGTTCCCCTTTTGTACGTTCTTATGATTTCTGAACAGAGAAGGGGTGTCGTCAATACCGTATTTTTAATCAAATATGTTTGATAATACTTCATCATTGATGTATAGGAATGCATTAGGCATGAAATCAAACTCCTATCAGAGAAATTGTGTAACATCCCGAGGTGTTTAACCCTCAGCCTACAAACATGAGTTAGCGTAACCCAGCAAGTATTTGAAACATGAAGAATGTGGAAAGTGTATGAGCTTCAAGGTCGACATCTTTGAAAGGGGCAATTCGTTTTATCATTAAGTTGAGAGAAGCAAGTTTATGTTGAATTTTGTAAGCAAAAATATAGGTCAATTTGAAGTTTATAAGCTGAATCTTGACAACATTCGGAGGTTTTCAAAACGTTCTAAGAAAGTCCAAGGGACTGTGTGCTGTCAGAGTGGATTAAACTCCCATCCTAGTATCCTTAACTATTGTAATCCACGTTGTTTGAGGAACCATAACAACTCACAAAGTGGCTGAACTGTTCACTCGAAATGTAGTATAAGCAATGTTTCAATCCTGATCAAAAGCCTTAGGAACATCGTACGCTGTCACCACTCGTTCAAACCATCAACCCCCCTTTTACGATTGAATCTAATTTAATCAAAATTCACGGATTTTATTGTATGAACTGAAGATCAAAGTATAGAATAAGAATATATATTTATACTTAGTACATTAATTATATTGAAACTCTGATATAAGGAGGCGTTGAATTGTCAGAACTGTTTTATTTTTATAAATTGAATTTTTTTTATTGTAGAGGAGGGTTTTTGAAGTACATATTTATTTCGGTAACTGGATACATTTGTTGATGCATATATATATATATATATATATATATATATTTTTTTTTTTCGTTTCAAAATATTTATCTGAACAACTAAACCGAAGATGTAGTTGTTTGTTGTAAAATTAAAAAGAACAAAATTCATTTTGAATGTTTTGTAATTGAGTCGAAAGTATTTTTATTATAAATGCTACAGTATGACATTATATTTGCGAAATTTATGTTTTCATAAACAAATTTATAAATCAGAATGTATGAAAAAAATTCACGGGATTGAGAATTGCGGTTTTTTTTCAGCGAGTAATTTTCAAACTCATTGGAAAAGAGCGCATGAATTTAATGTTTGAGCAAGAATGTGATTGAGAGTGATATATTGCTGAAGTTTGGATCGTTTATTGGAATAGGCACTGCATTGCATGAGAAAATATGGTGTTCCATGAACGTTCCTGTCGTACAGTTCTGGTTTTCGAACGGAATAATGCGTGTTTAGAAACAATGTTCAGAAATTATAAACCTTTGTATCCTTGAAAATGTTAATTTCTGTTTTTTAGGTCCTTTCGATAAACGAATCAAACTTCAATAACGTGAGAATAATATTGTTACGTTGAGTAGGATAATCTATATGGGTATCAGTATGAAATTATTGATACATTTTTGTACGAACTATGTTTGGATGTCATATTTTTGTGTCCATACAAATGATGCAAACAATTTTTATATGTTCTTGCGTGTTCAGTTGCGGAATGTTACGTTCATTTGTATTTTAATGGAGTTTTGTTACGAAACGTGGAAAATCAGTTGAACATTATTATTAACACTAACAACTGAAAATTGTGAGATCAAAGTGGATGACGAATTGTTAATAAACTCATGTTCGACATAATTGTATCTGATTATTGGGAATAATAATTCCCATATTCTGTTGTATTATTGTTTCACCTTGTTTCGACCCTATATCTTTGAATCCAAGCTGCATATCGTCGGAATGCTCATCCAGTTCTCTTGGATGAAATATAATAGGGTGGCCACTTTCTGGAAAATCAGAAGCTAGGGTATTTTTATTATTATTCTCTCACAATATTTATCCATTATATTCCATTCTTTTGTTCAATAAATAAGTCACCAGGGCAAAAAATGCCCGAGTCAATCGAATATTCTGTTGACTCAACTACATCGTTCGCCGCATCCAACCCCATTATGTAGTTGGCTTAACAATCTTTTTTCTCAATGTAATTCTGAACAATTGTACTGTATGAGTGCTGAGGAGTTCCTGATACCAGACATTGGAATTGTTCCTCAACTCCAGACTGGAGGTGCACGATATTTTATATACAATTTTGATAAGTTTTATAAAGTTCAACATCAACTTGACAGAGTTTTCATAAAAAATATCGTGGACCTTTACTTCAGACACATGGATTCTCACTTATCTCAATAATTTATTACAGAACGGATTTTCATTCACTGTAGTAACATTCAGTTATGCCTGAGCAATTCAAAATCCCAAAGAAAAGGACAGTGATAGACCAGGGATGAGCTGTCTCAATTATTTTTTCGTACTCGAAGTACGTTTTCTTGTCAAGTACTTTTCAATTCGATGTTCAAAGTTCCTATTTTATGGAAATAGAAAAGCACAGTGATGGATAGGATAAATCATACACCACTCACAACTATGTTGAAAAATCAAAATATCACTTTGAAAAATTGGATCATAACCATACAGTTCACGTACTAGAGTACCATACTGTGAATTGTTTGTAAATTATATTTGAATAAGATTTTATGTTGAATGTTGTATTCGCTAAGTTTTGCGAGGAGCGTGTATGAGGGTTAATATAGAAGATTCGAGAACAGTGTGGGATCTTTGATTTTTCAAAAGGATATCAAAGCGGATATTATATCTAATTTTAATTTCATTCTTACACCCACTCGTATAATCTTCTTGTTTTTTTTCCGCTTTGTAAGAATACACTGGACAAGGTTAATAGAATTGTAGGGAAGAAAGGATTCAAATAACAGGTCACAAGTGATATTTATTATAATGGATGCCCTGTATACATTATACACTTCGTGTTACCCTTGATACCGGTTTTTCAATTCAAGGGGTGCGAAGGAACAATAATCCCATGTTGAATGAAGGCAAGTAACTTGATTTTTTTCCTATTATCACTCAAAGTACATGAAAATATAAATGAAAGTGTTTATTTTTTAAAAAAATTGGAGTGAATTTTAAGTGATTTAATTCACTATGTGAACAATGTAACATCTGACGACATCAGCAGTTTCCAAACTTGAATCGAAAGGAACATCCCTCAATCGAAAGATGGGATTAAAAGATCCCCATTATGGATAAAATTCAGGATCTTGAAAGAATCGTATGTAAATATGCCGAAGATCGCGATATCCAACAAAGGGACGGGCGTGACAGGACGCATTCGGTTAAGAATATTTCATCAATTTTCCACACAATATTCTTCCGATCGAAAGTGAGATTGTAGCAATAATTGTATGCAGAATCACTTTCTCCTTTTTAACTCACAAATCCTTTCTATTTTTAATTCACAATCTCATAATCAGAATTCAACTGCATTTCACGCGCTCGATCGTTCTCCACCTATTCACCTTTTTTCTTCTCCTCCTTTTTCCTCGCAATACATTGAATGTCCTCAAAGTGTCATTTAAATAATTCATAACAGACAAATCCATTCGCGGACGTTCGAGGTCATAAAAGAAAGTTGAACAGAATTAAAAATCATTACACGGTTACATTGATTCATATCATCTTGTATCTGCAGAATAGGGATTTGTGTGGCTTATGCGTTCCATCTTTCGATTGCGTAAAGAAATATGTTGTGAAATTTTTTTTCAATTTGATATTGTATCAATCCGATCTTTTATCAGATATACGTTCAGATAGAAATATAGAGGGTTGAGAAGGGGAAGCACGAATTAAAAGAGGGGTGAGACAAGGATGCTCACTGTTACCATTGATTTTCAATTCATACATAGAAGAAGCGATGAACGAAGCAAAGGAGCATGTGCAATTGAAATTCCAGATTCAGGAAGAAAATGTCAGCATGTTGAGATTTGCGGATCACATAACTATATCAGCTACGAGTGGTGCTGAGTTAGAAAATATTCTCAACGCTATGGAAACAATATTGCTAGAAAAGTATTGTATGAATATAAATAAGGACAAAACAAAATTCATGATTTGTACAACAGCGACAACATCAGAATAGATGCAGAGACAATTCAGCAAGTGGAAGAATTTAAATATCTCGGAAGAATAATTACAGACAACGGTAAAAGCGAAAGAGATATAAGAGCGAGAATAGCATAAGGAAAACAGACTTTCCACCAAAAGAAACAGTTACTATGCTCAAAGAATATTAGTTTAGCAGTAAGGAAGGAATTCCTTGAAGAGTCATGTTTGGAGCACAACATTTAATGGTTGCGAAATTCGGACAATTGGAAAAACGGACCAACGAAGACTCGAAGCTTTTGAAATGTGGTGTTATAGAAGGATGCTCAGAATAAAATGAATAGAGAAAGTAAAAAATGAAGAAGTACTTGAGAAGGGAAATGAAAAAAGAAGTCTTTTGAAACATGTCGTGAAAAGAGGAAGTAATCTGATAGGACACACATTAAGGCATGGTAGTTTATTGACAACAATATTAGAAGGAAAAATGAATGGTGAAACTCGAAAAGGTAGACCTAGATTAAGTTATATGAAATAAATTATACAAGATAAGGGTTGTCGTAGATATGTAGAAATGAATGAGAAGGGAAATGAAAAAAGAAGTCTTTTGAAACATGTCGTGAAAAGAGGAAGTAATCTGATAGGACACACATTAAGGCATGGTAGTTTATTGACAACAATATTAGAAGGAAAAATGAATGGTGAAACTCGAAAAGGTAGACCTAGATTAAGTTATATGAAATAAATTATACAAGATAAGGGTTGTCGTAGATATGTAGAAATGAAGCATGTAGCGGAAAATAGACAGGGTTGGAGGATTTCATCAGACCAGTCATAAGAGTGATTAGTTCATGATGATGATGATACATTCAGATGCGTTCCCAAGTAGAAATGCTCTAGTTATTAACGAGTTTTGTAATACTTAAATAGCCAGATACTACACTGAAAAAAAAGAATAGTGGTGTCAACTACGCACAATAGTTGGATACGTTCAAATGCGATACTCTATCAACTGAATTAGATTCGTAGTTGACTTGACTACGCGTATTTAAATGAACCTCGTATTCAAATCGTCTTGACAAAGGATTGCATTTGAACGTATCCAACTGTCGAGTGTAGTTGATTCCACTATCTTTCTTCTCAGTGTAACCTAACCAGACCCCTACGAGGCACTTGCAAGCGTCTAGTTCTTGGCTAGTTAAGCGTTACAAAATTTGTCAATCACTAGAGCATTCCTACTAGAGTTAACGCAATCTGAGAAAAATTATTAACACCCGTGTGGAAATATAAAAACTCTGAGAAACTCTGACAAACTCTGAGAATCTCTGAAATTTTGATGAGAAATCTAATATTTTTGGGACATTCTTTACAGACTTTTTTCAGACTTTTTTCAGAGTTTCTCAGAGTTTTTTCATTCTTTTTCAGAGAAATAGTAACGAAATTGCACTCTGAAAAAACTCTGACAAAACTCTGATGGATTGCTGACATTTTTCTGACTTAGAAAAAAATTAAAAAATTTTCAAACACTTTTTCACACATGATATTTGAATACGGCATATGAATGTATTTATTGAATTTCAGGATTTTTCAATAATCAGAAAAATGTCAACAATTTATTAGAGTTTTGTCAGAGTTTTTTCAGAGTGCAATTTCGTTACCATTTCTCTGAAAAAGTATAAAAAAACTCTGAGAAACTCTGAAAAAAGTCTCAAAAAAGTCTACAAAGAATGTCCCAAAAATATTAGATTTCTCATCAAAATTTCAGAGATTCTCAGAGTTTGTCAGAGTTTCTCAGAGTTTTTTCATTTTTTTTCAGAGATTTTTCATAGTTTTGCAGACATTTTTCAGCGAAATATTTCCATACGGGCAGTGATTATTCTAACCTTCTTTTTTGATCGACCGATAACTACTTTTATCCGTTTTTTTAATACTCGCGATATTAAACACTATCAAAATTGGACTAAAAAAAGTATAGATGAAATAGATATTTGTTTAGTGTCCAAAGCAAGTTCAGTACATCGCTACAGCTGTGCACAGTAGCACCAGCAATTTTGAAAAGATCGTTTTCGACCCTTGTTCAGCCATTACATCAGTGAAAATGACTTTTGAGAAATCATTCTTCTGGTAAAATTATGTATCTTTTATGTAGTATACTGTATGATCTGATTCGAATTGATTGACGACCCATATAGCATGAAAGTTTTGAGAACATTCTGAAAACGTTTCTAAAATGTTTAAAGTTCTCTAAAGGTTCTGACAACGTGCTTGACAACTTTCAGTGCTATGTGGGGAGTTGATAAGTTTGAATCAGATTTTTGGAGCAGGGAACGCATGCATGTGTTAATTATATACTTCCGAACATTTATATGAAGTTTCCCATGGAAATTTTGTACAGTGTAGTGTGGGTTCGCGCAAGGCACTGTAACTTTTAGATTCAAAAAGCGCGAAATGGCCCTCAGAATACATTCGCTTCTAACTTCTCCTACACTCCGTTGCATCGTTGACACTTCATTTTCGCCACACGGAAAAAATAATTTAGTTGCAGCAGCTAAGTAGCTAGCACGGACACGGACAGCCATCGAATTAGCTCCTGCAGCTAAATTTTAGCTGTGACCGCAAATAAATTAACTACAAATGCGAATTTTTTTGCTGTAACAGCTAAAATTTAGCTGCAGGAGCCAATTTAATGGCTGTCCTCGTCCGTGCTAGCTACTTGGCTGCTGCAGATAAATTATTTTTTCCGTGCAGGGATGGCCGAGTAGCAACATAATGTCGTATATGTATATATACTATGCACGTTCACAGTATATCTAAATATTCTATAAACATTTATATTACATATACAACGTTCGAGTGCTATTTCAGTAATTGTATTTTTAAATTCGCAGGAGGTGGACTCACTAAGAATGAAAATACTGAGGAGCCGTCATTTGGTTGTTTACACCCCGAAAGAATTTAAAAATACCCAACACAGCATAAGCATGTGCCAGATGAGCTCCCGCCATGTCGGTCCCCAAAGAATTCATAATCCCTTAAGAACTTTTTATGAATATCGGGAATTCATAAATAACTAATTCTAAACTGTCATAACAGGAATTCTTGAAGAATCCCATGATGAATTCATAAAGAATTCCATCGGGATCAGGGTGCTGTGTGGGACACTTCAATAATTCTGTAATGAAGAAATTTTTACTACATTTCGATACGTTGTTCAGTTTTTTTGAAAAAACTTCTTAAAATATCTTCTTCCCTCAGCCTCCACAGTGGTTTACCCCCTTAAGGTGAGGCTTTCATCCAGCAAATTCCGAAATAAGGTGATTTTCTCGAATTTTTTTTCTTAAAAAGGAAGTAAATTAGGAACTCGAGTCATTTGAAACTCATTAAATGGGGTGAAGTATTGGGAGTACAAATTAGTTCGGCCCGGTTTGAGAAGATGACTCTTATGAATGTTTCATAGTCACAATCGATTTCAATTGTTTCAGAGAGGTTAGACACCTGTGAATAATATTCAGTTGATATCAATCCCGATTTTTACTCAGTGAAGTAAGTCAAATTTCGTTTTAACTAAGCAGCATTTGAGGAAGGTGCTAGTTTTCTGTTTTAATTGGAAAAAAAGTGCAGCTGAAGCCCATCGAATGCTTGTGGAAGTTTATGGTGACAATGCTCCAACTGATAAATCATGTAGGGAATGGTTCCGACGTTTTAAGAATGGCGATTTCAGGGTCGAAGACAAGCCTCGCTCAGGACAACCACGAAAATTCGGAAACGAGAAATTGGAGGCTTTACTCGACGAAGATCCGAGTCAAACGCGACAGGAGCTCGCGGAATTATTAGGAGTTACGCAAAAAGGAGTTTCCGTACGATTACAATCCATGGGCATGATTCAAAAGCAAGGCAATTGGGTGCCTTATGACTTGAAGCCTAGAGACATTGAACGGCGATTTTTCACTTGCGAGCAGCTGATTCAAAGACAACGAAAAGAGGGGGTTCTTACATCGGATTGTGACAGGAGATGAGAAATGGATATTCTACGATAACCCCAAGAAAAGGAAATACTATGCTATGCCCGGTCAATCGTTGCCATCGACTTCAACATCGACACCAAAGAGGAATATTCATGGTTCAAAGATCATGCTGTGTATCTGGTGGGACCAAAAGGGTGTTATATACTATGAGTTGCTAAAACCTGGTGATTCTATTACGGGTGATCGGTATAGGCTACAATTGATTCGTTTGAGTCGTGCGTTACGAGAAAAACGTCTGGAATACAAGGAAAGACATGACAAAGTTATTCTTTTACACGATAACGCTCGGCCTCATGTCGCAAAAGTAGTGAAAAATTATCTGGAAACGCTGAATTGGGATATTCTACCGCACCCGCCGTACTCGCCGGACATTGCTCCTTCCGATTACTGGTTATTCCGACAGATGCAGCACGATTTGGCAGGCCGCCGGTTCCCTTCGTTCGAAGAAATCGAAAATTGGCTCCTAACTTGAATCGCCTCGAAAGACCAGACGTTTTTCCGTATCGGGATTCGAAAATTACCCGAAAGATGGGAAAAAGTGATAGCCAGCGATGGACAATACTTTGATTAATACTTCCAATACATGGAAAACATTTTCTCAAGTTGAAGGATTCGTATGCCGAAACTTTGAACGCGTTTTTCTCGAAACCATGTCTTTCAAGTTTGGCTTCACGATATCTCAAAAACTACTGAACGGATTGCTCTTTTTTTATTCTGAAGCTGATTGAATTTATTGGAGGATGAATCTAAATGGAAATGACATTTGCCTTTTTCCTCTTTGCAAAAGTTCTTTGTTTCATTGATACAACCTCCAACAAATATAATATATTTCATAGAAATGTTTGAATTTTTTATTTCTGATGATTTTTGTAAGTGCTAGTTTCGTAGTGGCGCCGATTGATCACTGTTTTGTTAGGTGGTTATGTTTCAACACGTATCAATAATTCCCATGGCATTATTTTTCACTGAAGAAAAATTCTTTTATGTACTTAAATACTCAATTAACAAGTGTGGAAATCCCCAAGTTCTTTATTTACTTCCTTCCATGAAACAAAATTCGAGAAAATCACGTTATTTTGGAGTCGCTGGATGAGAACCTCACCTTAAATAAATTTTATAACAATATTATATGTTTAGATCATAATGAAGAAACTCAAAAATGAAATCTTGTGGAACTGATTTAGATCTTGATCAAGATAAACACTCTTCGTATTCTTCCGGATCTTGATTTTTATGAAATCGTATGAGATTCAGATTTTCGTTGACGCGAATACATAATTTGAATCTATGTTTCAAGTCAGCTGGAAAGCTTTCTACTTGCTGCATAATATCGTTCAGTTCCCCATCTGTTTCATCTTACGTTCATTTTCAAGATCGGTTGATCGAATCAGGAATAGATTTGCGCCCATTCTCGTTCCTTTTTAAATTCAGTTCATTGTTCACAATTGTTCTAGGATTCCACATATTTCCGTTGTGTTTCCGTAAAACGCCACAAGGGAACGGCAATCTCACATACCAAGCAGTTGTTCTCGTTTCGTGGCGGAGGTCTCGAGTAATTTTGTGGTATTGACATTGAGTATGTCTCGCATTTTTCCCCCGCTTCTAACATACAAGTAAACGGTACTGCGAAGTTAACATGGATTTGATAGTGCATTCACTATCGTTCGTTCTTCAAATGAAATGGATTCGTTGTACCAGATTCCGTCGTAAAAAGAACAAGTAGAAGAGTTTCTGGGTTCATTTTAATATTAGAACAAGGTTATTCAATTTTGAGGATTCAAATACAAATTTTGAATCAATTCTTTTTTTCTCGGGGGTCACTGTACTCGAATAATGCAATGCCATGTTTTCCCATGATTTATTCCATCTGACTCATTCCAGTGTTGCTTATTCTCTCAATTCAAATAGTATGATGCAGCGATTTTTTTTATGCTCACTCGAAAAGTGGATAAATTCCTTCATCTTGTACAGAATAATTTCACTCCGAATATTCTGGAGTTGAAAATTAAGTTCGAACATCTTGAAATTAATAGTGCAAATTACATTCTTAAGAAAAACAAACAATGAGAGGATGAGAATTAGAAAATCATGCAAATTCATTGAAATTAAATTATTGAAATGAAATCCCGGACACGAACATATAACAATAAGAGGAAAAAGAGGAGAAAAAGGGATGACCACCTGGTCTTGAAGTAGAGCGAATGTACTTGGATTCATGGGAGAGAAAGGTATCTCTAAAGCCGGGTTCATCGACTTCATTCTGATTGATGAACGAAGAGATCAGAAATGCCCGATTGTTTCCAAGAATGTGAATAATGGAACTTGTTATGCACCAATTCTTCAAAATGAGGACAAGTAGAATTATTAGGATCAGAATTCAAGGATTCAGTAATCGAGTTCTGAATCGTAGTCTGTTTTTAAACATACTTTCCAGACAGCACGACTGATCATTTTGAATTCATATAAACTACTCAAAAGATTCTTAAACAGTTCCCGTTATGTCAGGAAACATGAATTCAATATGAATTCAATTAACTCAAAATGAATACATATTAGATGTTCGAATAGTTGTTGATGAATTCAGGAGACGAACTCTTTCTGAACAACTGATTCGAATTGAATTCAAAGTATTCATGATGAATTCATGTTCACTGACATATTGCGCTCATCAGTTTGACTTTCGATTTTCTAGAAGTTTGATATTTGGGGCTTTCGGGCGTGGAGACATCGCAAATGACAAGCTGTATCAAATAGTGGAACCTGATAGTAATGAAAGTATTCCTTCGAGATCAGAACAGAATTCATAGAATAATACAATACAACTCAGCATTTATTAGGAATACTCTTGAACAGACATCTGATTTGAAACGATTCGTTTTTTAACAGAGTTGAATGGAACTTTTGAAATCTTTCCAGACCTGAATTTTCTTGAGCGATATATTACTTATTTTGAGGTCATATTTTGTCATGGTCCACCATATATATGGAATTTCACGCGTGATAGCAATTTTGGAGAGAAATGATTGTGTTTTTTTTTCAAATGAAAAGGATATCAAGTTTCAATTGAAAATTTGTAGGAATAAGTACAGACTAGCTATGTTTTGGATTGAAAAAATCGTAGATATCGGCATCATGAATATGTGAACAACATTCAATAACTTATGAGAGATTCACTTTACTGAATATATCAAACTCTTATCGGTATTTTATATAAATATATAAAAATTAAATACTTTGTCCCTGAAAAAGAGCCGAAACTGTTAAAAAAAACTGGGATTTTCCAACACCATGAAAGTGAAAAATTTCTATTTATAATACATTTTTTTTATTGTTCATATAAAAAAAAATGTCTATCGTATGGGGATTTTTCCGTATTACATATGAATATTCATGTTTTTCACTAGAACTCGGGTTATAATCTGATTAAATGTGATTTTTCATAAAATTCGTATCAAGTTTCTATAAATTTGTATAAAATCATATTGAATCAAATTATTGCTCCAGCCCTATTTTTCACTAGAATTTTCCAGCATTGATAGAACAATTTTCTGACACTTGTACTGGAATTATCATGATTTGAACGTAATTTTTCTGTACAAATGTACAAAATAATTGCTACCAGTACGGCACTCGGAGTTTTCCGTAGATTTTGTTTACCGCGGACATCACAAATTCACTCAGTGTTCTGTACGTTTATTGGATTCAATATTTTTGAAACCACAAGTACGAATGGATATCAGGTCTGAAAGGGTTAAGACAGTTGTAACGCATAATATCAGCTTCATAATGGTTTTCTAGGTGCATTCATTTCATAGCAAAATTCTGCATACTTGGAATAAATTGCGTAATTCAATGTGTGAAATTTGAAACAGATGATTCAAATAATATAGATAGATACATTTTCATTCTTCCTTCAATTGAGAATGATTACTTCATGAAATCTTCTGTTATATTCAAGATATCAAGCTATTTTTGATTCCTCGTTCATTTTCGTAATACATGATGGTACATCATCGAAGAATGCGGAAATGTGATTGTGAAATATCTTGTCAATGTTCATTTTTAACAAGACACTCGAGCTGAATCCACAGATTTCCTACCGCAGTTTATAAGATAGGTCCAATGTTCAATGTTTTGTTCTGTTCCAGCCCAGCCAGCACAAATGAGCAATTTCAACACATAAAGGCTTCCCAAAAACCCCTTGAATAGTTCCTGTTATGCAACCAATAAAACATTCGATAAGAATTCAATGAATTCGAAATGAAAACTTGATATGAGTTCTTTTTGAACATTGAATTGTTCATCAAGAGTACATTTTGGATTCAAAATATTCATAATGAATCCATTATTGATTAGCATAACGAAAGCTCATTGCGGCAGCTCTTGTGCTGTAAGGGAGTATTTAATTTTTCCATAAATCACATTGTGAGGGGTGAAATGATTTGATGAAGGGAGAACCAAGATAACACATTAAAATCGCTAATGAATTACTGAAAAAAGGCCTGTTTTCTAGACTCTTTCGGAACTTGAAATAGTAGGGAATAATACAGCAATAAAAAAAAGTGCACCACATTTCTGATCCCGAATAATTCATAAAGAATTCGACAGTTCAGAATGTTGAGTTCTCCATGAATCCTTAAAACAATGTCAAGCATTCATTATGAATTATTTCGGAACTGGCATAACGGGAGTTCATTTTGAACATGCTTCTGCTGTATAGGATTGTTTCCTATTGCTGTTTTTGTTTTATAATAGGATTCAAGCGGTTTTCTCGCTAGAGGACCATACCCACACCGCACCACAGTCCCAGAAGAATTCTCAAAGAATTAATTATAAATTCTTCTGGGACTGAGGTGCTGTGTGGGATATATTTCTATGAAATGCTCAGTATTTTTAACACATGTGCATGTCCCAAACGGTCCACTCAACATCTGTGTCAAATATTAAAGACTTTGAAGGCATGGGATTGACTAATAGGAATTTGTTATTCCATGCCTAGGTCGTTTAGGGCGAGTACTTCGGAAAACTATCGTGTCTCTATGAATTGGAACTATATCGAACAATTTGTTCCTGTGTTGCAGTTTTGTGATATTCATTCAACCCCGGAGCAACCCTTCCAATAAATTTTGAAAATAAAACACTATTTTGCAACACTTTGACACTTGAAAGCATTCTTGAAGGGTTTCTTCAAACGGAATTTGATTCGTTAGGAATTTGCAAATTTTCTCAAAATCTGTCGAGAATTGTTTGAGAATTTCAAGAGATTTCGCGAATATCTGACAAATCGAATTCTGTTTGAAATTCTTGAGGAATTATTCAAATCGTAAACGAGTATAAGACGAGGCCTTTGTTGAACACTCATCAGTGATCCCTGTTTGTTACTTGTGATGAACACGTGGTAAACTTGGGAATATTATCTTACAGAATACACAGAGCATTTTCAAAATATTCTACGTTATATGGATTCATTGTAATCTAAAATAGATGGTGTTGTTGGATTATACATGTTTATATTGAATTATGTATTTCTCGTCCTTGTTGAAATGAACAAAAGCTTACGTAGTGTCACCTTCATTAAAATAGCAATACATATTATTTTATTTTCTCATCTTAGTATATTATTTGTATTCATTATACATCTTATATAATTTTATGAAGGTTGATATTTAATGTTGATCGTTACAAAGGATAAGATTAAATTAACTACAGTGTTGAATTACATCAACACGCAATATGAACTATTTTTATGGTTGGTCTCGGATTCGCACACCTTGAACATCTGAAACCAACCTAGAATGAGATTGTAGAAAGTCATTTCGAACTTTTATTTGGTATCATTTGCTTTGTAGTGTTTCAATGAGAGGTTTTCGCTTCGTGTATCACTCAAAATATTTGTAAAGTTCTAGATTTATAGTTGCCCTGATGACAAAATTCTCTTTGAAATTGCCAAAAATTTTCAGTAGAAGAGTTCTTCAGAGAGTTTTAGCGAATTTCAAAAAATTCCAAATTTTTCAACGATTTTACAGATGTTCAGGGAAATTTTCAGTGAAAAGATGTGCCCGATGAACAAGAGTTCCCTCGGGAGTTTTTTTCAGAGGTTCTTAAAGTGTTACGGTAAATTCGAAAGAATTATGGCAAATTTAGAGGGGAGGCACTTGAAGAATTCTAGGGGAAAATTCAGGGGTTCCAAAATTCAAGGGTAAGTTTTTGAAGTTGCAAGTGGGGTTATAACAGAAGCCTCATGTTGTTGCATAATAAACTTTTCCATGGTTTTTTTTTTTTTAAATCGTTTAGCTCCAAAGTATTTGAGGATTTTATTTCGAATTCAAAGGGAGCAACATTGAAGGAACAGGGAAAATTTTCAATCGTGTTTAAATGCTGTAGAAGCACCGTGGAGACAATATTTTTACGTGAACCCCTAAGGCTGCTGGATACTCACAATATCCATATTTTTATACAAAATATGTATCCAGTTTTGATGAATTTTTCTAACATCTCGATTCAGATTTGGTACATATTTTTATACAAAATCCTTAAAATTGCAAAAATCAGGCATCCTTATGCGATCACTTATACATTACCTTCACGTTGCCCCTGTATCAAGTACCGTCCTTCCACCGATTCACGTCATCCATGAATTTTCCTGATAAATGCCACCTTGAGGCGATGCACAGTGGGAAATTTTAGTGCATTCATGGACAAAAATCAGTGTATAACTCAATTTTCATCCGATGCTGATGAATTTCATTTCAGAATACTCAGAAAGGGTTCCCCTTGAACGTATCACTGCGACATTTCCGTAATATTGAACTGAATTAGAGGAGAATTCGAATCAGAATTGAAAAAGAAGATTTGGTGAACGAGTGAATCATTATTTTTCTAAAAAGAAACGTTTTCCCTGTCTCACGTGACGAAACATATTTCTTCACATGAAAGTGCTAATACTTGTGATGGAGAAGCACAAAAATGCTATAAAAATCTGATAGGAATTACATAATCCACCCAGGGATCAAGAATTTTTGTGAATAGAAATAACTCCCTCAAAATCAATGTTGATTATCAGATAGCAGAAAAGACTCAAGAAAACCGGGACAACTTCATAAAGCTCTTGACTGTTGAAAATTCGAGAACTTTTCATCACTAAAAAGGGATGTTTTGCAGTATCGATGTTTCTTTATTGAAAATTTATCGAATTTCTGTTGAATTGTATAAATATCGGATTGCTCCAAACAAAAATGCCGCAGTGATACGTTAAAGTGGAAGTTTCTCTGAGTATTTTAGAAGGAAATTCATCAGCATCGGATGAAAATTGGGTTGTAGGTTGATTTCTGTCAATAAATACACCAAAATTCCCCACTGTGCGACATAGCCCCCCACATAGCACAAATGTCTCAGTAATATCTCCAGAATATTCTGGAGACATTGTAATATTGTTAGAATATTCTGGAGATATTAGTTTTCAGACATTTGTGCTATATGGGCCATCGAAGGCGGTTGTTGTGCAGGCTGTCTCCAATTATAAAATTCGAGTCACGGCAAAAATTCTCAAATTCTCTTGGATTCAGTAGATCCTTGAGGCATCAGTTTCACACGAAAGAAAAAATTGATCAGCTATTATTTGGATACAGCTATTCACTTAGCGGTAGCAACCAGAAATTTATCACTTAATTATGAAAGCAAATTTTTCATAACACTTGCGCAGAAAGTGTCACTTCCCAAGCCTGTAAAGCGGGAGGAAAGTATGTTTTCCCTCTCTAGGGAGGAAAAGTGAGCAAATTTTATTCTTCGATTCCAAGGAGGACATAAGATAGATAAATTGATAACTTATTTGTGATATAGAGCCAAGCATCATATAATACAAATTAGGCAGAAAATATAGAAACAATTTCACATTTTGCTGTGCGAGTAACCATTCTGTTGATCTCATAAACGGTCTCTGCACGGAAAAAATCAGTGATCCAAATTTTCAGTGGGCCTCGATGGGGTGTGACTGGGCAAGCTCAGATTACAATACCTGGGCGAGACAATGGTGGCTTGTCCAAGGGCTATATGGGCTGTGGGTGGGCATCCCTAGATTAAAATATCCAGGGAGTACACTAGCAACTCCAACTGGGGCCCACATGAGCCGTGGGTGGGAAACTCTTATATTGAATGCCCAAGTTATACCCTTACGGGACCCAAACATACTTTAGGATGCCCAAGATTGATTTCCACACGGTTAATGGACGCCCCCTTATTGGAAATGGATTTCCTACTGCATGATCGGAATCTTTTGGTTGCTGCGTATAGGAAAATTCCGATTATTTTGTTACATTGTAGATTTGTTCGAAGATGAAGACTTTTCATATTGAATGGCATTGAACTCTCTCACGTGCAATACGTTTGAATTTTCCATGAAAATCACTAAATTATTCTTTAATACGAATCAATCATTACATCTCATTGAATGTAGAAATCTATGTGAAAGTCAAGGTTACCGATTTCTTATATTTATTCATATTATTTCCATATAATTGCTGCGTTGAAAATTTTGCTAGATAATTTCACTTTCTACAGCAATAAACTAATAAACCAAAAAATGACCTCTTCGGTTATTCGAGATCGCGAGTAAATTTCAGATTTTTCATTGAATTTCTTCAAAAACGATTGAACCGCACTATGAAAGAAATAATTCAACATATCGAACAAATATAGAGAAAAACATAATTTGTTAGAAAAGTATGATGAATGGACGAATAAAAGAAAACGATAAATACTGACTTGATTTGATCCTTCGGTTCTCGAGGAAATTTCATGAACTTTCCTTTTAAACGTGGGAAACTATGAGAGTATATTTAATTGTGGTTTGAGGAGTGATGAATTATGTTTGCGTTGAGAGAATTTATAGGAATGTGCGTAAGAAGAGAATAACAAGCGAATTCAGCGAGTTTGATAAAACTAAAATTGTAGTCATCTCGTTAAATCATTCGAACACTTAATTATAAACGATAATAAGGTACTAATTTATTCGTAATAAACATTACTATAACATAGTGTTTCGTACTTGTTTTTATTCATACTGTTTCATTGTATCGATAGATGAGAATTTCCACAAGAAAATAATCTTGGATAATTATAAAAATTCTATCCTTGATGAGAACTAAAAATAAAAAAATAAAAATACTTTAAACGTCGTCAAATACACCACCTTGTATGAGTCTCAATTGATTATTGTAAATATATATGAAATTTCCTTTGGCGGTGGTGAGACCGTGAAGAGCACCATTTTCCAATTGTTTGAAAGGATTTTTCGATATATCCAAAATATTCAAACTACCAAAATTACGACAAGCCCCTTTACGAATATGAGATATACGATTGTTGGATAACCAGAGTCGTTTTAGATGAGGCAAACCTTCGTAACTATCCCCGTCGATGGTTTCGAGATAATTGTTGGTGAGATACAGATCTTGAAGTGTCGGCAATTTGAAAGCACCACGTGGAATCTGTGAGATCTTGTTGTCGTTGAGAGACAAAGTGAATCTCGGTACATCGATGAAACTCCCGTCATCCAAATGATTAATCTCGTTGTAATCCAAGTGTAAGAAATCCAAGGTTTTGGGAAGATCCGTGAACGTGTCTTTGGTGATTTTGGAAAGTTTGTTCCAAGCGAGATTGAGATCTTTGAGATTCTTCAAATCGGAGAAAGTTCTTTTATCCAAGTCGCGAATCGAATTTTTGTACAGATAAATGATCTTGATGTTTAGCAAATCCGCAAAAGCACGAGAATCGATTTCCGTTATATTGTTTCTAGTGAGAATGAGAACTTGAAGAGAGTCCAGTCCTTTGAATAGATTCGCCGATAGATTCTTGATTCTATTATTTCCAAAGTTCAAGTAGCTCAACCTTGATAAACGATCGAAGAGACCATTTGGAATCGTGGTTATACGATTTCCGGATATCACCAATTCCGACAATGTTTCCGGTAGAGTGGATATGAAACTCAGATCCTCCAGTTGATTTCCGGTAAGGAACAAACCGGTGAGATTTGTTCGTTTGAACGCTCCAGCTTCTATCTCTTCGATGATATTATCTTTGAGGTTCAACATTCTCAAGTGCCGATTTTCGATCACCTGACTCCAAATTCTTCTGATTCTATTCTCAAATAGATTCACGTAAATCAAATCTTCCGGTAAATCGTTTAATAATTCTTTGGTCATTTCTGAGATCTCGTTGTTGGACAAATCGAGGGATGCGATTGGTTCGGAACGCAATTGGTACCAGCCCTCTTGAAAACCTTTAATACCCAAACCACGGAGACTCACCATGTATTTATCTTCTTGCACCGACGTGATCATGCATTCCTTTGGCAAATCTTCTTCCCCATTCTTCAATATTTCCAACGACGTTACTATACTTTCGGTTAGGCAAAGTTTCAATCGAAGGCCTTTCGTCAATTTCCGAGAAGATCTCTTTGATTTTTGAATTTCCAGAGCAGTCTGCGTTTAACATAAAAACAATAGCAAATTTAATGTATCCAGAAGTTATATATCGAATTTGAAAATATCTCACCTGTGTATCGCGATTCATGATATCCAACTCTTTTTCCTTCTCCTCGTGGTATGACATCAAACTTTGTTTGTTCTTGATTTTTTCCAGTTCTTTGAGCTCTTCCTCGTCCTTCAAGAAAGAATTGGCAAAAGCTCCTGTACTCATACTCCAAAATATATTACCGTCGGTTAGAATATTAACCGATCTCGTCAAACCAAACAAGTGTCCTCTCCTCAAATGCAGAATTGGATTTTGAGACAAGTTCAGACATTTCAAATTCTCCAAACCGACAAACAAATATTTCACGCTCTCGATTTGGTTATCAGCCAAAGAAAGATTCTCGAGATTTGTCAAATTCGAGAATATGAAATCTGGAAGTTGCTTCAAGGAGTTATTCGCCAAATTCAGATATTTTAAATCATCAAGATTATCGAAGGCGTTCTTTTCGAGGTTCCGCAGACCCAATCCAGAAAGATCCAGTTTACCGTCTATGTCCCCGGTAATTTCGATGTTGATTAAAATATCGTCTTTTATATCGAGAATGTAATTTTCTCGAGTGATTCTCAGGGGTGCGCAGGCCACCAGGGACGGTAGCAACAGAGCGAAGAACAACATTGTTCGGGGATCTGTATCAAATGAAAAACAAAGGAAAATTAATCAATTGAAATCCCATGGAATCCAGAACAAATTGATGAATTTACATTATAATCTTAATTAGGTATAGTTTCTTCTTTTAATATTCAATAATGCAATTACCTTGAAATCTCTAGGAATTCAATAAAGAGAATGAATTCATTTCATCACTATCTTCTTACAAGATTATGAATTGCGAGAAGAACTTGATGATTAGAAATAAAATATAATTTCTTTTATGTTAATATGCGGTGAAATTTGTTTCATCTATTGCAAAGAAAAAATTCATTGATTTAATTTCATTGTATGTAAATGAATTATGGTATCGTGTGCTATAACCCTAGTGTACTTGATATTAATCTAATCGAAAGTCGGATCGTTCAATATCACAAACTTTAATGACAGTACTAAAATCGCGGAGGCATTAAACGTTATTAATTATGAGGCCTTCAAGTTGATTTTTATGTAACCGTATTTATACGAATATAAATTTATGTAAAATACAATTTACATTATGAATCTAGAGCAGGATGGATCCCGATAGCGTTTATTGCCGCATCAATTGATTTTATTTTTCATAAAATTGCGTTGATCAACAGTCTTCGGTTAATAAAATCGATCCCCTTGTTATCAATTTCACGGATTAACATTGACTTCAAATTTTCATGAATGAATACTCGAAAAAAATTCGAATTTGTTGACAATCCAACTAAAATAATTCTGTTTTCAAATAAGTGATTCTTTCCGTATTAAACTTGATGCTGTAAAATTATGATGTCAAGAACCTGAGGGTACTGTGATGAAAATTTCAACTAAGAACACACTTGAAGGAGTATCAGAACAGGATAAACAACATAAATATATTGAAAATTCATGCAAAAACTCAACCATATACCATATACGCAGGCATCATTTATCATCATCTTCCATATAATATGAACTTTTTAACACCATAATTGCAATATCGAATGGTACATAATCATTCCACGTCTTGATTGATTGGAAGCAAGTAATCAAGAAGCTCATTAGTTTTAATAGGGGTGCCACAGAGAGTTCCAGGTTATTCATTTGAAATTAATGTGAAAGGTAAATTTCCTAGCACATTAATATACCCTGATCAATCAAATTCAGGATGTGAGATATAAGGTGTACAATTTGTTTAACACTTGTAAAATATAATTATCAATTCGATGGAATAAATAATCTATCCTTGGAAGAAGAAAAATAGTTGATGTTTCGAATCCAAGCTCTAGATAAACTTACCTTCCTTCGATTCAACTTGAAAATCCGGAGGAATAATAATCGACTGGTCAGCAAAGCACACGAACAAAGACTGTGCAGTTGGTGCTTCTATTCCCTGTAGAAATATACTCGACAGGATTCCTCGGCAGGAACGAAAACAGGTCTTGGATGGCTTTTATGACCACTGGGCACTCTAAGATATCGACGCACACATGAATATTGTAATATTGTGTAAATGTATTTTATCGGGTAGGTGCGTGTCAGTGTGTAATTTTACATATGCGTCCCTGAATCCTTGCAGCGGTGAAGTGGATCCTCCTCTCCGGAGGATTCCGCGTTTACACGCCGGGAGTTGGGATCGGAGTTGTTCTTGTTGTGCTTTCATCGTTATATCCTCATCGATGATAAGGGACCGAGGAGAAAAAATAACGAGTGCTTGCAGACACAGACGACTCTGAGAAACTTGTAACCGTCCGACATCGAACGAGCATTATATCATATATCAATTCAATATACTCCTGATTGCAATAATATAACTCGGGGCTCAGTTGCTGAACCGTCATTCCACTCAATTTCAATTTATGTATTTCTTCTATTATTTTTTTCATTCGTTTATTCCTGCATTCGTGTCTCTGTTTCTTTTTCTTTTGGCGTAAGAAGCTTCAAGGTATAATCGTTGTAAACTAATTTTCATGCATAAATTAAATTCACTTTTTCAATGAAAAAATTGAAAAATACATGGTAAAACGATACAAGATGAAGGTTCGTGATTGACGGGTAATAAATTTCGACGGTCCGCTTTCGTTGTGACTGGTGAAAATCCATCCTCCTCGCTCGCAAGAGGTTATTGACCGTAACGTACTCCTCGGAAGTTGGTTCTTTTGATGACCGTACACAAATTAGTGCTCAACATTATTTTTAGAAACTAAAAGTGAAATAAAAAATCTTTTTTCACATTGAGGAAAAAGAGGTTGTCAAATTCACATCTTGCATAGTCAAAAAAAGTTCGAGCTACCACAATTTGAATTGATTTTACAACAGTTGATGTGAATCTCACATTCCCAGCTGTAAAATCAGCTGAACTTGTGGTAGCTTGAACTAGTTTTTTGAAATTGTTCAAATATTGACTTGTTATTCTGGGGGCACTTGGATTCCGATGCAAGAAGTTATTTTGAACAACTTGAGTTATTCATAGATTATTTTGGATTTAAACATTACTGATGCATCGAAGATTATTGTAGCAAAATAGTTTGCGTGATATTGGGAAAGCTTGCACAGTTTTTTGAATCTTGGGAATGAAAATGCAAATACCTCTTCGACTCGCTCAAACAGTGATACAGTCAAACGAGAATATACTATAATCACTTTTCGTGATTTGTGGAGAAAAACTGAAAACTTGACTTCACTCTTTGCATATCTATTGCAAATTCAATGTAAGCATTCATGCTGTGTGTACGAAGAAGTACATGGAATTGTCATATTTCGACGCTGTAGGAAGAAAATAAAAGAGGATAGAAGAGATACGTGCAGCTGCTAAATGGAACTCATCGTCACGCTGGATCTTTTCAAGGACTCAACCTCGAAGTCAATGTACGATCTTTCATCCTTGTGGGTGCAACACATGTACGCGAGCATTCGCATGTGAAAAGGAAAACATCAGCAGAACGTAAAATCTACTCCAAGTATTTACTGCAAATGTCTAAAATGTCTAATAAAAACCATAGACTGATTCTTCATTCCATCAAAGGACAGAGCATCTCCTTGTTATTCGACATTATTTAAATTATGAGAGGACGCAAAAGTAAGAAAATTGTGTAGAATGACAGTTTTTCTTTCTTCCATTTGCCGAATGGTATTGAACCATAGAGCGGAACGATGAAGAGATGATTTGTAGAGTTTGTTAATAACTCATTGAGACAAGTGGAATAGATTATTGTGTTTGTAGGGCGATGTGTTTCATGGAATAGAATGAAATAGCGTGTATGTAGATGCAGAGGATGAATTATCTTATGCTATGAAATGTGTATTAATTAATACAAACATTAAAAAATTCACATGAATCACAGTTTCCTTCTGTCGAGATTCATTTAAGCACAATTGTCGTTGATGACATCCACCATAAATTATCACGCAGAGTGCTCAAGCGTTGTGCACATGCGAGAATTTCATTGTTTCTAAGTTTACAGTATACTTCACTGTCAGTCTTCCTTGATTCCTCATTCATCTTCTTCATAGTGAGGAAAAAGCGACGACTTTCAGCAACCAACTTGAATTCCATCGAGAAAATATATACACTTATTTACATTCCGATAAAATCAATTGAAGAACTCGAATTGAAAGAATGACAAAATTGTGCAGCGATGATAAAATTCAAATCTTTGCATCCAGGACATTTCAAAATGTGGAATTCGGAGCATCTGAGAATGTACTCACACGGAGAGAATATTGTGTTGAAAATTGCTTTAAGAATATATATCAACGACAGACCTTACTCTAAAAAACACATGTTTCAACAAAACGTGATTTTTGAGTTAGTTTGAAAAAATCCGTCACATCCCAGACAGCACAAAGTGCTTGAATATAACATCCCGTGTGGAAATTTCTCCGGGCTCAGACTTGGGCCAGGTTTATAATCCCTACTTATAATGTGGCCCTGGTTAGGACATCTGGATTGGCCCCAACTTGGGGCCAACTTGACGCTTTATTAATCTAGGCTCCGCAATGGTTCCCAAATAACTTGGCTCACATCAAGAATTCAACTTGTGCCAACTTAAGGAGTTAACTTTAGCCCATATGAATTTCCAAATTTCATCCTGCGCTGGGCCCCAGGATATTTGGGTGATATTCTTCACATAAAATACAATTACATCAACACTTACATCAACAAAATTTGGTTGGCTATTTCAAGATCGACGCTACGTATTTTTCGACTTGTTTTCGATATCTTTTTGGAGCACACCCCAACCAGAAATTTACAACAGGTGCAGTACTGCACAAGTACTAGCCATGACTGGCAGGGTACTGGCATTTGTCTGGAATGATAACGCTTTTCAGTACTGGGGATTGAGTACTGATACCATTATCACTAGAATGCCCGGAGGTTTCACCCTACCTATTGGGAGTACAAATTAGTTCGGTCCGGTTTGAAAACATGACTCTCGCTCTCATGAATGTTTCATAGTCACAACCAATTTCAATCGTTTCAGAGAGGTTAGACACCTGTGAATATTATTCAGTTGATATCAATCGTGAATATTATTCAGTTGATATCAATCGCGATTTTTACTCAGTGAAGTATGTCAAATTTCGTTTTAACGTTTTAAGTAAGCAGCATTTCAGGGAGGTGCTAGTTTTCCGTACGTGTTGGCCAAGTGTTTAAGACCCAATACTGGCAGTGTACTGCACCTGTTATCAACATTGGCATATTACGGATTTTTCTGATTGGGACTACATCTAAAAGAAATTAGCGATTGTGACCTGACTAAATATTTGGTTACCTGCTTTTAAACGAATAAACAAAACAATTTAATGGATTATCAAAAATCTTATTCTTGCATAAACATTATTTTATTGGAGGAACTAAATCATATGGATGAATTTTTTCAAGTGTTGCATTCGTATTATTTTTACACATCGACAAAAGATTCAGCCGGCTCATATTTATTAAGTACTTCTCTGAGTGTAAATTATGACAGAAACTCCTCCATAAACACAGTTGGACAATATTTTTATCAGGAAAAGATCTCAAAGGTAATTTAATGTGCAATACACTGAGAAAAATGAAATGTAAAAATAACCTCTATTTCGTATATTTTTCACCCGTCAAATAATGAAAACTGAAGCCAGCCTTTTAAAAGTGAAAAGTACCTTTTCAGTGTTGAATTTCACCGGACATTCGGTTTGATTCACCAAAAATATGGTATTTATCACCTAGCTCATGGTAATAATAACCAAAATAATGTATATTTCACCGTCAAATACATTACTATATTGAAACATGATTTCTACAATGCAGATTTTTCTCAGTGTATCAAAATGATATCAAATTGACATCCAGTCGTGTCGTTTCGCTCATTTTGAATGGATCATAGTCCACATATGCTCGCTTCGCTCGCGTTTTGAAACATTCAGATATTCGGGGATATATGAAAAGGCACTCATCGGTTTTTCACTCATTTGAGAACCTTTGTAAATGACTTTGTAATATTCAGAAAGCCTGAAACTTATTGCCTGACATCCTTTATACCATCTACCAATGACTCAGAAACATGTACCTGGGGAATTGCAGAATTTCAACTGTCCTGGTAAAAATAAAGCCTGGAAGCGCGACGAAAGCGTAAGCTAAAAGTCGTCTAAGCGCAATGAGCGTAACGAAGAGCTTTTTAGGAATTAACCGGAATATTTTCAGGCTTCATTTGTTTCAACACCTATTTCCTTCACTTTTGGATTCTCACTAATGCGCAGTTGTTATAACGTCAACCAGCTCTTGAAGAGTCTTCGGATGCAGTAAAGCTTACACGGGAAGATCGAAATTATTATTTCCTTTCGACATTTGAGTCCAAATTCTGATTCAGCACCCTTGAAAATCCCTAGAATCCGTGTTAAATATAACAATATAATTTTGTTCATTAGAGCCAGAATGACTATATTCACGTGTGCCATATTGAATTCGTCATCTTGAATCCGTTTTTTGACTCCAGATTCGGATTCAGCATCCTCGAGAACCCTTGGGACCTATGTTCCATAATAATTCATAGATTCAAGCCAAGATAATGATACAAAATATATGTATACAGTGGAGAAAATTTTCTACGAGATCACTTATTTCTTCAGAAAAAAATAAAAAAAAAATAGAAGGACTTGTCCGATTGCGATAGAACAAAAATAGTCCTTGGGAAAGGGTTTGAAGAAGGTCCTCTATCAATTTCATCCAATTTGGTCCACTCGGTTCAAAGTTGCATGAAATGAAAAAATATCCAACTTCCAATTGGATTACTCAAATATTTTGGAAGATATGGTCAGACCGTACGATAGCGAGTGCAATAGGCACTGTGCTGGTATACTACGTATACCGATGAGTGCCTAAAAAGCAAAGAGTTCCATGGCCCGTAAATATATCAATTTCTTATTTAAAAAAGCAAACTAGGAGATGATTTTTTAGAAAATTTAACGCCCTACAAGAATTTGTCTGGAAACAATGTTTATCTCAAATGGTTCAAAAGTTATAGCATTTTCAATGAAAAACGATTGTTGTACGTGTTTGTTAAATGAGCAATTTCAAATGCTTATCGACACCTTTTGAAATTGAGTTAAAAATTCTGCCAAGCAGGGGAGTTATTTTCCCGGTATGTAGATCAATTTGGACTCATAAATTCGATAGGTTAGTTTTTTTTTTAACTTATCCTACTACTCCTATAGTAATCGCAATGAAAATGGGTAATTTATATAGAATCTGTATTGAATTATATTTAAATTACATATAATTTCAATCATTTTTCCACTTGAGATATGTTATATCGATGGTGGGCTCCACCCGAATGAAAATCCTGGATAGATTGGTGTACAGTCGGTGTAATAAATCCGTTCCCACCCTATTTCATTAACTTAAGAACAACCACGGATAAATTTCAATTGTAATCATAATATTCAATTTCAAGACTTTTAAACCATATAATCGCACAGAGAAAAGTTTGTATTAAAGATTATTAGACATAGTATCGTACCCATGGGATATACTCGATTATGACGATAGGAACTCACTATAATTTTGTATTTTCTCATTACTCCGCATATTGAATTCAAGAAGAGTTGTGGTAATCTGTGGTATACTCATGGTTCTTTCCACCATAATAAAGTATATCCCACGGCTACGATATAAATATATTAATTTTTGCTACAAAATTTTCTCCGTGCGATCAACATGGATCGTTCTTCAAATGTTTAGGCGATTGAATGTCAATTTCAATCAAGAATTTATAAATTTCCATAACTCATGAAAGATGGGAGATCGATTTATCGATCAATTTCAAATCTCCGAACTTTTCATGATTCATTTATAACCAACTCATACCTGAGAATAAAAAAAGGTGCATCAAATGAAAATAAATTAAAAATAAATCGCTCTGATTTTATGCACTCGACAGTCGCTAGAGATCCGCTTATCAAGATCCAATGAAGCAAAACAAATTGAATGTTCTTAGCTTGGAGGAGGATTCGTTACACATAGTAAAATGAAAGAATGACAGTCCATTACTACTCTCATAAAATATATTGGACAGTCGTAACGCTTCGATATTCCATAACAAGATCAATTTTCCTCATTTACTTCTGCAACTCATTAGAATGTATTGTCGTAAATAGTATCCGCGAGACATGAATGAAATTACTATTCTCTATATTAGCATCGAGAAATTGTTATTTTAATGAACATAGTTACATTTCCCTTCAAAGCGCATTAAATACTTTCAGTTTATCGAATTAAGCATCTCGGAGTAACCGTTTGGTTTATTTTTAGATTTTGACAATGTGTTGTTCGAATGAACAAAAATGATCACAAATTCTGATATCATAGTTGAAAAGAGAAGCTCTTCTATAGCGGAGTAATTGAATGGATGAGTTTTCACTATCCACATCTGTAATATATCGAATAATGAAGCTTATGAAATATTAATGCACGATCAAAATTTATTATTAGTCATTTACGATGATAGAGATATCGAAAAGGGAATTAACTGTTAACTAATTGAAATAAATCAGTGAAACAATATAAATCTTATATGAAGTGGTATTACTGGAGTATGACATATTACCTATATGACTTGGAATCACCCACTACTGTACTTTCACTTAAAGCGAATACCGCATCACGAATTTTCCTTCATTTTACTTCCTACAATTTAATCTAATCATACACATCAAAAAAATTATGTATCATAAATGATCATTATTTTAATGAATTGATGATACTTCCGTCTGTCTCTAGACTTTATTATTCAAAACACAAGAAGTTTACAACCGAGTGATCGAATCGATACCAATTCCTATTCAGTTACGCAAATGGTATGAATATCGCGTTCTTATAGATTCAGAAATTTATATTAAATCATAGTTTATGATCCATGAACGTTCGTCTTACTTTTGAATATCATAATTAATTTGACGTGGAGAATGTAAAAATAATTTCTCAAATTTGATGAAATCTTCTTATATCCGACGAAGATTTCAATTGAAACGAAGGAAATCCCGTCACGATTTATTTTTGTGACGAAATTTGCAAATGCATGTACAAATTCTATCCGCTTCTGCGTAGTTTTGCACAATTGCATCGAGATCGTCGCAATTATATCCATTTCTATAGGATAAATATCTCGTTTCGTGTTTATATATGAATGAAAATAAACCCCAAGCGATATAGCGTGAAAAAATATGTCAATACTTCATAAATGAGAGAATATTTCATACTTAGCGGTGCGTGTAAGAGATTTAACGCCCCCAGGCATGCTCATTACAGGGAGAAAATTTCAAATACCTGAAGGGGAATTTAAATCCACATACCTATCATATATCCATTCGTTTTTGTCCAAGTACTTAACAACATCCTATGCGATTGAGCTATTTGAAACGCGACTGATCACACGATGAATCTATGATTATGAAAACCAGTTATTTTCATGATGTAAAAATTCGTCAACAATTCGATAAAAAAACCGCAATTTAGAATCGTTTAGTTCTCAAATGTTGCATTGAAGCAAAAGAGAAATACAAGTGTAAAAGTTTCTCATTAACCGCTATATGACAGTCCGCGACTCAATATTGTAAAAACAACAGAAGACTCTATTATGTAGCTAATTATCAATTCACAATGGCACGTATGAGTTATTTCTCGTAATTAAAACTCTTTTCTCATCCATGTTGTTTTCCTCGCAACATACTTATATCTCAGGAAATGAAAAATGTTTTCAAGTCAAAGAATGTTGAAATTTCACGGTTAGTGGTAAATATTACGTGATACTAGTGCGTAAGTTCAGGTTCGCGTTTCTCTCACGATTAACTAGTGGTTGCGACAAAAAATCTTCTTGATGTGGTGCTTTAATTAGGTGCATTGCTTATACCACTTAGATGGTAATATAAGCGTTGGAAGTCATCCTTTCCGTGTAAACTCGGAAGTTCAAAGTCTGAAGATCGTGATGAGGAATATTATGTAAAGTATTCCGGTTTGAAGGTTTGGAGAAAAAGGAATAAAAATGAAAAATTCGTCTGTTGCTTTTCTCTCATTATTATATTGAACATACATTTATAATTTGAATATCAATGAACAATTAGAATAGTGTGAAATCGAGCATACGTGTACAGCACGCGACGCCCGAGAATAGGCAACAATCCTACACTCAAGTGGGATAAGAAGAGAACGGGTTCGAGTGATACTAGCAGAACTATTGAATCACAAAGTTCACACAGTTTGCAGATGAAGCATAATTCGTGAGATAAATTTTATAAAAGATACGTTAACCCCAGGAGTTACTTAGTATTAGAGCACGTTTTGAATTGCAGGAAAATCGTGATACATAGTTTTACATACTCCCTAGGGTCTTTCATTTTTGAGCAATATTTTTCTTTCCTGTATCCCACTTGAGAGTTTGATATTTTATAAAAGGAATAAAATATTGTCGTTGGGAAAGAAATTCTGAATAAATTAGAAACTTAGCTCATCCAAAAATTCGATTTCCCATATGAATAACACAGGAAACTGATCAACTTTGGATTCAACTGGATTTTTCGGGGTTAAACAAATCTTTTTCGACAAAATGTATATGATACTTTTGTAGGGCGTGAAATTTAATACAAAAACGCTAGCATGAGATAAAACTGTACGGTCAATAGTTTTGGAGTTATAGAGCTTGAAAGATGGACTTTAATAAAAATTGACATTAAATCTCTGATCATTTATTGGGAGTACAAATTAGTTCGGTTCGGTTTGAAAAGATGACTCTCGCTCTCATGAATGTTTCATAGCCACAACCGATTTCAATTGTTTCAGAGAGGTTAGACACCTGTGAAGTATGTGAAATTTCGTTTTAACTAAGCAGCATTTGAGGGAGGTGCTAGTTTTCTGTTTTAATTGGAAAAAAAGTGCTGCTGAAGCCCATCGAATGCTTGTGGAAGTTTATGGTGACAATGCTCCAACTGATAAATCATGTAGGGAATGGTTTCGACGTTTTAAGAATGGCGATTTCAGGGTCGAAGACAAGCCTCGCTCAGGACAACCACAAAAATTCGAAAACGAGGAATCGGAGGCTTTACTCGATGAAGATCCGAGTCAAATGCAACGGGAGCTCGCGGAATCATTAGGAGTTACGCAACAAGCAGTTTCTGGACGATTACAATCCATGGGCATGATTCAACAGCAAGGCAATTGGGTGCCTTATGACTTGAAGCCTAGAGACATTGAACGGCGATTCTTCACTTGCGAGCAGCTGATTCAAAGACAACGAAGAAAGGGGTTCTTACATCGGATTGGGACAGGAGATGAGAAATGGATGTTCTGCGATAACCCTAAGAAAAGAAAATACTATGCTATGCCCGGTCAATCGTTGCCATCGACTTCAACATCGACACCAAAGAGGAATATTCATGGTTCAAAGATCATGCTGTGTATCTGGTGGGACCAAAAGGGTGTTATATATTATGAGTTGCTAAAACCTGGTGATTCTATTACTGGTGATCCGTATAGGCTACAATTGATTCGTTTGAGTCGTGCGTCACGAGAAAAACGTCCAGAATACAAGGAAAGACATGACAAAGTTATTCTTTTACACGATAACGCTCGGCCTCATGTCGCAAAAGTAGTGAAAAATTATCTGGAAACGTTGAAGTGGGATATTCTACCGCACCCGCCGTACTCGCCGGACATTGCTCCTTCCGATTACTGGTTATTCCGACAGATGCAGCACGATTTGGCAGGCCACCGGTTCACTTCCTTCGAAGAAATCGAAAATTGGCTCTTAACTTGGATCGCCTCGAAAGACCAGACGTTTTTCCGTAACGGGATTCGAAAATTACCTGAAAGATGGGAAAAAGTGATAGCCAGCGATGGACAATCATATTCTTCTGAAAAAAACGCATCTTTAACTGTAAAAGAACGGACCGAATTAATTTGTACTGCCAACATATTGAAATTTACATTCACGTACTGTACTTGAATCCGTAGTTTCTGAATTTACACATTTTGCAATCATATAATGTTTATTTTAAGTTGATTTTTCATGGAAGATCTATAAATACATACAAAATTACAAGGGACTCGATATCGATTTTTATTGAAGTTCTTTTTTCAAGCTTTTTAAGTTTCAAACTATTGGTCGTACAGCTTTATCTTATGGAAGCGTTTTGTAGCAAATTCCATGTCCCAAATAAATGTGCTATGCATTTCGTCGAAAAAAATGTGTTGAAACCCAAAAAATCCAGTTGAATCCAAAGTTAACCAGTTTCCTGTGTTATTCATACGAGAAATGGAATTTTAGGATGAGCTACGCCTGTAATTCACTCAGAATTCTGTTCCAACGAGAATATTCTATTTCCCCGATGAAATATCGAATTTCCAGATAGAGAGGAGAAAAGAAAAATATCGCCCAAAATGAAACGCCCCAATACTCACGTACGGATGAACTTTTCAACCCTTTTCGTCCAGAATAACACAAATTTTTTCTTAACTTTCGACTTCATATCTTTGAATGAAAAAGTCGTATAAAAAATTTATAAAACATCATTTCTTACAGATTTTGGCCTCTTCTTTCGAATGCCGTTGAGAAAATTTACCTAAATCGTAGGCCGGAAAAATTGTAGGTTGTTTTTCCAGAAAATTCACGAATTTTTCACTTTTTTTTTTATTAAAAAAAGTATATTTTGAGATGGAAAAAATTGGCACAGACGATTGCAATCATTATAAACGGTGTTATAGATTTTGAGAAATTTGAGAGTATACTTTAGCAAATTTTACGACTTTTTTGTTCATATGAATTTTTCCAGAAAGTCTATAGTTTTTGAGTAAAAAATTTAATACCTTTTTTAGTATAAATTCAACTAATTTTTTTTTTTCATCAATTTTTTACTCAAAAACTATAGACTTTGTGGAAAAATTCATATGAACAAAAAAGTCTTGAAATTTGCTAAAGAATACTCTCAAATTTTTCCAGAATTTTTCGAATCAATTGTCAAATTCATGGAAAAATGGAAAATTTCAAAATATGCCGAAATAAATTCTGAAAAAATTTGAGCGTATCCTTCAACTCATTTTGAGACTTTTTTTATTGTTAATAAACTATTCTATTGTCCATAGTTTCCAAGTAAGGAATTCGCAAAGTTGAAACAAAAAGTTTTTCCTCGCGGACGCCATTTTATGTCCGCCATTTTGAATTTAGGAAAAATTCCAACAGGATTCGAAAGAGCAGACATCTATAACACCGTTCATAATGATTGCAATGGTGTGTGCCAATTTTTTCCATCTCAAAATATACTTTTTTCAATAAGAACAAGGGAAAATTCGTGAATTTTCTGGAAAAACGGCCTACAATTTTTCCGGCTTACGATTTAGGTGAATTTTCTCAACGGCATTCGAAAGAAGAGGTCAAAATCTGTAAGAAATCATGTTTTATAAATTTTTTATACGACTTTTTCATTCAAAGATATGAAGTCGAAAGTTAAGAAAAAATTTGTGTTATTCAGGACGAAAGGGGTTACATCTGACATTTTTTTTTCTTGGCTCAAATAATGATGTGAAAATATCCCAAGAATATTATCAAACAACATTTTTTGGAGACTTCTGAAATGTAAATTTTTGAAGCAACTCTTGCCACTTCGAAATGACAAATTTTGACTTTCTCAATGATGTAGCGATTTTGAATTTTTTCAAAAATCGCTAAATCATCCAAGAAAGAGCTGGAGAATAGTTATTTGAGCTTAGAATGGCAGTTATATCGTGCTGGGATAGTAGACTAAAGGTAAAAAAATCAGCAAACCTCTATTTCAAGAATTTCCTATAGTAATCTCATTCTCAAACTTCAACCACGTTCTTCTCGAAACCACGTTTTCAAAATCGGCTCGGGAATAGAACTTGAGCAATTTTCATCCGATTGACTTGAAAATTGAACTGCAGATTCTCAGATAGATTATCTACCGGAGTGCATAGGATTTTTACGATCGTTAAACAATAATGATTTTTATAAATATAAATATTCAAGTCGATTTTTTCGTTGAAAATTGAATTTTTTTTTTCAAATCGATGCCAAAATTGCAAAAATCAATATTTTTCAATAAACCTACGTACTCCAGTAGCAACATTCATTTCGATTATGAAAAAATTTTGTTTATCGTTCTGACTGCAGACGTACGAGACTTTTACTGCCGGCCGTGGAGCACCTTCAAAAAATACGCTTGCGGTGTATATACAACTGAGCCGTCTTTTTGTCTCGAACATTAAAATAAAAAACTTTCTTTTTGCCTTGCGGATGTATTACACCTGTTTTCAAAATAATGAAAAACTCACCAAAATCTCCGAAACGATTCTTAATAATCAAACAAATACTCCTGCAAAATTTCAAACCGATTCAGAGCTTCCTTCGAGAGTTACATCAAAATTAAAATCCATTGATTTATAGATTGTAGATCGAAACCATATATAAATGAAGATGAATAAAAAAATATCTTCCTCAATATTCACGAAAACATTCGGATCAGAGTCATTCGAACTTATCTTCAGTAGTTTCATTGTGCCATGGATCATATTTTGAATCACGGGCCATCAACGATGTATGATTTTCAAAATCTATGTGATTCATCCTTAAGATACGTGTAATAAATCCTCAAAACCTTATACTGATAGTTTCATTTGTGGAGTCACAAAAAATTCACAAAGAATCCTCTCATTTTTACGCCTGCAACAGATATATAACCCCTTCAATGTATGGGATTAATTATGTTTCTATTGAACAGTTTTTATAGAATCTTTTGAACAGAAATTGTAACAGGGTCCGTATGAGGCCCTATCGCATCCTCATGTGCCCTGATACGGTCCCTACATCAATTTCTGCTTAGGTTATTAATGTTAGTTTTAGTACACTCAAAACTCAATTATGCAATTTTCCTCGAAGCATGATAGTGGCAAAGTTTTTCCCCAAATGAGTGACTTTTAATCATCACTCAGTGGAGGTTTTCTTCATCTTTTGGAACATTTGACATCTGAAAGGAAGAACTAATTTTCAAAAAAAGGAGTAGAACCCCCTTCAAAAGAAAATATTATATTTTTCGCAATAACCCGTTGGTTGATACTTAGTTCCTATGAAAGAACTCTTTAGGTACTTTTGATAAAGATTTGATCTAACTATACCCAAGTGTGTATTCACTACGGGTCCAATGTGGGCCCAAAGTGGGTGCCTATGCTACCTAACGTGGGACCAACTCTGGGATGATAACATCGTTCCCAGCCTGGCTGTATTGCTTTGCCCGAGGATTAGGTGATACAATGGGCCCTGATCTGAGCCGATCTTGGCTCAACTTATTTTCTACGAACTATAATTGTATGGGAACAAACAATAGGGCCAAGATTAGTCCAAGATGGGTCCCATTGTTATTTCCCAATACTGAATTCAAGCAAATGGACCCTGCTTGGGCCCATTGTCAATATCGGCAATACACACTTGGGTATACTTCCTTCTTTGTAAATCAAGGAATTTGTTAAAGGGTGAAAATAATCGTAGTACATAGTGCAACAAATAATGATGGAATATTAACTCAAAACCAAGTTTCCCCTATTCACCATGATTTAATGGACTGTCGTATCATGCGCAGAGGATTTAACATCCACAAGGCAAAGTCCTTCTTCGGAGTGGAGGAAAAATTCCATGTTTCTCATGGAAACCCAATTTTCCACGATCGGAGGACGAAATCCGCCCCTGATGCGAAATGGAACTCATCACATTTTTTACAACCCACATTAGGATGGAACCCATACAGCACCATAGATTCCAGTGATATCTCAATTACATTTCAATCCTCCACCTTCATCACGTTTCAATATCCATTCATGAAAATATGTCAAAAATGGGCCAACTGAAATGTTAGCTGTTGACAATGTCTCAGATACATCACAAGATGAGTATTACGACGAAATATTTTATAAATCCTCGAGTGTGTATTTATGGCGGGCCCAATCTAAGTCCAGAGTGAGTGCCCATGCTGCCCAACGTGGAGCCAAGCTGGGCAGACAAATGGGGCCAACCCTGAGATGATAACATCGTTCCCAGCTTGACTGTATTGCTTTGCCCGAGGATTGGTAACACCATGGGCCCAGCATGAACCCAGACTAGGCAATCAATACTGCTCCTTCCTTTTTTTCAAAATTGGAAAATTCCTCCGAATTCTACCCCAGTGCACGGAAAAGATTGTATGGTTGTTCCAATCAACCGTATGGCTGTATTTGGCTCGCCCCAAACTTATGGCTGCCTTAACCAGAAATTTGGTTGATATTGTTAAATATCTGTTTGTCGCAATCAAATTTCTGGTTCTGATAACCATAAGTTTGAGGTGAGCCAAATACAGCCATACAGTTGGTTGAAACAACCATACAATTTTTTCCGTGTGGGCATGAATTTCAGCCCGACTTTGGCCCGGTCTTGGGTCTAGTGTTGAGTCCCATCCTGCCTATATGAGCCAAAGATTGGACCAAAGTGGGACAACAATTTATACACGCTGAGGATTGTACACACATGCTGGGGATATAAATTCACCCCAATCTTGGCCTAACGCTGGTCCAAATTGGGGTCAAGTTCAAATGTGCCCGCACTAAAAATCATTATTTCCATTTTTTACCAATCATAATTGTATGGGAAAGCACAACAGGGCCAAGATTGAGCCAACATGAGCCACATCGTGATTCCCCAATACTGCGTCAAAGAGGATGGTCCCAGCTTGAGGCCCATTGTCATTATAGGCAATACACGCTTGGGTGTTCTTGAAATATTTCAGGAATAATTTAGAAATATTGTATGAAATGTGAAATTGGCGAACATTGTAATGTTTCTGGAGGGACTTTGATATGGGAATAAAAAAAGCGTGTTTTCAAGAATCGATTCCTTATGGTGTCAAAAACTTGCGTATTAACTTCCTGATACGGGGAGAAATGAAGAAAACAATTTTCTTTCGGATCTTGAGGTGCCAAAATAGGTCCAAAATTTGGGAAAAATCGAATGAAAATTGCAATTTTCAAACGAATGCAAAAACTTGTTAGAAGGAGTTTTCTCTGTTCCAATAGAATAAACTCATTCTTCGCAGTCACCTCAATGTGAAATAAAATACTTTTGAACATATCTCCATTAATTTTGAGATCGCGCAAAAGGCTTTTTTTTAAGGAAAAAAACTACAAATTCTGTGACTGTATAGTTTGGAAAAATGAAGGATTCTCTTCAACAGTTGTTATTTGGTAATTCTCCAAAATCTCAACTAACTCTGCATATTTCATTCGAAAGCAAAAATTTCTTTCCTAAGCCCGATGTTTTTCTGCGATACATATCTGAAGAGAAGTAGAGAAATTTCAATAGAATTCAAAATTAGATTCCGATGAGCCAATAAACTGTCTTCCAATGTGGACTTTTGTAAAATTCATATACGCGGGAAGACACTCTTTTAACTGATTGTATACTTAATAATAGCTTTGCAAAAACATAATTATGAAAATAATGAATGAAGTGTTCGTGGATCGTACAACGTGAATAATTCGTACAATATTAAAATTGCGATTTCATCCATAATGATGATATATTATGAGATTTTAATTGAAGTTGACCACATTGATAACCTTAATTATTATTTTCGTGTAAAAAAAAAGTACACATCATTCGCTCTAGTTTTGATCCCTGTCGCTCCGCAAGAAGTAGATCTCGTCGGATTGCTGAATTGCCCAATCGCTAGTTAGGTCAGTACGTGCCTGCTTTATACCCATGAAATTTCTTCAAGTTTCATAAAATTATACGTAACTTTCACCTAGTTTATGTCCATGTCAAAACGTGCATATTCTCTTTTAGTGATCCTCGACCAACATATTGTATGCAGGGACAAATAATTTATTCAGGATATGTTCTTTGATACTTCTACCTACGTGTACTCATGCTCTACCTTTTGAATGTCTCATTCTAGCTTCGAAATGCAATCTCGGATCACAGGGAGAGAACAAACGCGATGTGCAGATGTGAAAATGATTGATGTAAGGTATGAAGCGAGCTCGACCAGCCAATTGCAAATAAACGTATGGAGAAATGATTCATATATTCAATCCAATGAAATATATCAATCATACGCTGAGAGGTAAATTATTTATTGTCAATTAAGGGCATATTTGAATACGACGGAACGAATGTTGATCCATTGCCAAGTGATAAATCTTGGATGATTCCAATTCATTATAATTGCACGAAATTTATGTTTTCCTCGCTTAACTTTATCAGAGACCTGAATTTTCTATCAATCTCAGTACAAATTTGTTTTTTGAATTGTGATATCTTTTGCATCCAAGGAACCTTCGATTCCACGCAAAATCATTCGACGCTTCCCGAAGAGAACATGAAGTTCTGACAAAAGTTCAAAATAGATCGACATAGATCAGACTAAAGCCCCGTTGGAGCTTTCACCCTGGTGGAAATCATATGAAAGATTATGACAGAGTCTGACAACATCTGATGGAATCCAAAACAACACAATCTATCGGAATGTGATAATATGCAACGGAATATGAAGAAATCTGATAGAATCTGACAGATTACATTGAAAACTAGAAATGACCCAGCATATGTCACCCAGCAAAAACAGAAAGGTCAACCGATTACCGGTAGAATGTTGACATCGTCGCATGATTGCTGTCGATGGGAACCATGCAATGAATCAGTTTTAACTGACACGGTTGGAATGCCAGTTCAGGGAACATTGAAATCCCAATGTTGGCTGGATTGGAATGCCAGTACAGGCAAGATTGAAATTCCGATTCAAATACAATTAAAATATCAATACGGGTGATATTGAAATACCAGTTCGGGCTAGGTTGAAATGACAGTACTGCTTACGTTCAAATGCCAGTACAGGCGAAGTTGAACGCCAATAATGGGCCTTATCTAAAACATTGTTATCATCCCAGTATTCGTTCTGTACTGTCAAACGACCTGGGCCAGGGATGGCATTACAAATTCGACAGCACTGGCAGCTGTGGCAGCGGTACTGAACCAGTACAGGGCCGTTCATCAATTTCTACATGGGAAAGAATATACGAGAGAACAATATAGTCACTGACTATGATGTACTTCTACTTCTTCTACTTTCACGTGCGATGAGACTTACAATACACTGTTAGAAAAATCTCTCTGAAACATCCTAAGAATATTATGAAGTTTTTTACATGCATTATTGAATTCAATAATATCATTCTTAATTTTGAGAATTTTCTTCTTGATCTTACTAACACGTTTGTGTACAACAATTATTACATTTCAGATAGAAATTTTGAAATGTCATCATCAATATGAAATTGAGGAACTGTTATCAAATTCAATATGGAAATATGATATTTCATGAAGAATTTTGTATGAAATTTAAGAATTGTCCTCACAGTGTAGTCTCCAAAAAAAGAAATCATAAAGGTCGCTAGCTTCCGCATTGTGGAATTACTGTTTCACGATATCAATAGATATTTGCTCAGATGGATATAAAAATGTCAAATTTTTTTATAGAAATGAAACTTCATTTCTTATGAATTAACAACTCATTCGTGGTATTCGGGAAAAGAAACGATGTTTGTTCAAGTTGAAAAAATGTTATCGCAACAGTTTTGCACATAATAAAACACTCAAATTTCCGCAAAATTGTTCGTAAAGATTGTTAGTCAAAGGAAAAAACCCCGTTTATGTTATCAATAATAGCGCATTTACAATTTGATCTTCCTTAAATGGAGAAACTCAATCCGTTACAAGGCATAAATATTATTTTGATCATACTCTCCTACGTAAAATAATCCAATTCTATATAAGAAATGTTTAAAAGGCATTCAAATGGATGTACCCGATAAGAAGAATATATTATAGGGTAAAGTATAATGTACTTGTGTAGGTGGAATAAAATTACGCATTACGATCAGCTGTAATGCGAAGCCAGTAACGAGCATCGCTATATAATGCGATAATGCTTGGTCTGGAAAAGATGAAAAATATTGATAAACGTTATCTTGTTGCAGAATATATATATTTATAATGACAATTTTCTTACGAGAACAAGACCGATCGAGGGTAAGAAATGTCCCTGCGGTGACGGATATAATTACAGTTTATGAACTGATGAACACTAAGAAACTGTAATTCGCTCCTTCGAAGATATTGAAATAAATTCTATTCCAATCTGTGGGAACATTTGCTCTTAACCTTGTGAAAAACTTTATGTACTCGATTCATTTGATTTCCTCGCCAAGTAAATACACTGAGAATCCAATTTCTTAGACTAAAAGAAACTTTTCTTTGCCCTCATTCTAATTTTTTTTTCAATGAAACCAGTTTTCATCAGATCGCAACGAAAAATTCTCAAATTGAATTCGAAGAATGTGATTTCAATTCAATGAAAAATTTTTCCATTCAGATGAATTATTTTTTCAATTGGAAACAAGATTTATCAGAATGAGGGCAAAGAAATTTTCTCAGTGTACTCAAAAAACTCAAAAAGGAATGTAAAAAAACTATTTCTAATCGTAACTGTTATATTCTTGTCCCCATTTTGAATTTCCCAAATTTTGCATTCTTCATATCTGATGAGTTTGATAATACGCAACGCGGAGTCAACAAAATTTCTTGAAACAACAAAATGTGATTCTGTTGTCCCGCTTTTTGCTTGAATACAAAATATTTTGCATTAATTCCAGCCGTGACTGCGAGTTATTTCCTGAAGCAGCTAAATTTTCAATATTATATGTAGAAGATAGCAAACAAGAAGATATCTATTAGTATCTAAAAAATGTCTTGGAAGACTTTCGTGAAGATATCTTTTCGACATCTGAAAGTTGTCTTATGCAACAATTATTTCAACAAGTTTTAGATATCTCAAAAACGTCTTGCGAATGCTATTTTGTAAATGCCTTAAGATATGTTTTTGATTCTTTAAGGGGGTATCCTAGTCTAGAAGCTCGAATTTCGAGCGTATTTTGAGGCTTCATAAAAAAAAAGCGATTGATATTTTTAGTATCCATTTTTTTATGACTTATTTATTCATATTTCAAGAGTACATGAAAAGATAAAAAAAATAAAAATATCAAAATTTCAGCAAGTTATACGTTGTTGAAGTAGAGGGGGAAAAAAAGCCGTGTCCTGGTCGTCATGATATCTGCCCTCTTCGTCACCTGAAAAATAAAAGTATGGATAAGTTTTCATCAGTATGATAAATGCCAGTATCGTATGAACCAGAAAAAGTGAAAGAAAAAATTTTTTTCGCAAAATGGTGGCTAATTAAAAATAAAAGTCGATTTTTTCACTCATTTTCCAACTTTCCCGGATTTTTTAAAAATATTGAAAATGAAAAATTTCTAGTTTTTAGTGGTTCATACGATGAAGGCGTATATAAAGAATATTCATGCCAACTTTCAAGTAAATCGGTCAACTGGAACTTAAGATATCATGGCGACCGCATCGAAAGAAGTAGTTTCGAGAAAAACGCGTTCAAAGTTTTACGTTAAGTTTCAGGCAGTGTAACTGATAGATGCGTACATATAACTCATATTTTCTTAATCAACCATCCCAGCTCCATACATCGGGCCTTCTTCTACTTCATATTGCTGATTTTCAGCGTTTCTTTCCGCAAGACGAGCAGCTCTTCCTTCTTTTGAAGCATTTGAAGATCGAACTTCAGAACGTTGAATTCTTACTTCATTGCACCTAACAACAAACCCATGGGTTTCCACACCAATTTTCATCCCCATAAGTTTCATCATTTTGAAATAGGATTAAAGCCTTCATTAAAGACACTGACTGCTAAATAAGTAGCAATTTCGATTGTCTGGACTCCAGCATGGATGTGTTTGGGTGCAAACGTCCATATCAAAGAATTTAGTGATTCGTTGTTATTTTGAGTTTCGGAACCCAAACAACGTTCCAATAAAGAATCATCTGACAGGCTTTCGTAAATAGGTTTTAAGACTGTTAAAACTTCATCAGTAAGTGGTGGATTTGCGTGTTGAAAGTCATCCAGAGTTCAAGTAGCCGGAGCCTTCAGTCGCACACTGTTACAGCCGCTTCGCCCAAATCAGTCTGGGTGCCATGTCACTAAAATTATTATAGCTTTAGAAATAATTCGAATTTTGAAAAATCCTTTGAGGGAGATATTCTTGAATGTGTGACCTATCGAAATAGGGAAAAAAAAATTTTTGGTTTTTTCAAATTTCTAGACTAGAATACCTCCTTAAGAAACGCACTATTGAGTTTTCAGAAAAAGGAACATGGCGTGACTTTCGCCCCTCTCACTCTGACAATTTTTGAAATGGGTAACAGATATCATTCACAGAAAAATGTTGAGCTGCCTCAGCTAGATTTTAGCTATCATAGCTAGATATTTCGCTTCAGCAGCTGAAATTTAGCTGGTACATCTGAACATTTTTTTTTGTGTTCAGGAACTCTTTCGAGATGTCTTTTATACTATGCTGATTCGATATCTAGAAGATGTCTTTCAAAAATACCTTGAAGACATGTTTCTGACATTTCTTAAAGATGTCAAAAAGATATCATGTCGTAATATCTTGAAGATATCTCTTTTGTGACGTTATTTAGATATCTAAAACACATTTCTTCGATATATTCAAAAGATATCTTCTTGAAATTATCTTGGAGATGTCTTCAAGACCTTCGATGTTTGTTGGGATTTGAGATTTTTTACTGTAGCAACTGGAAGATCGCTGTCACAGCCAACAAGATCGCGGTGATAGCTAATATATTCTCGTGCAAGTATTTACAAGGTTGAAAAAACCCCAAGCTTGTCCCAGGGTTACCACATGTATCAGGAATCAACCTTGGCTGAAAACAATTGAGCCAATATTCTCCCATAATTGTCCCATTGTTTCAAATGATCAGTCGGAGATCGGTTACAGCATCGGCTCAAGCTTGGCTCAAGCATGAATTGTGTCGAAATTGTACACATGAGTGCATAAGCATTCATACTCAAGCACACAAATGATGCTGATGAGTGGGGATTGAATTTTGAATTTGTAGTGGCTGGAAACTTGTGCATATTATGGATAGATATCATAATTGATTCAAATAGGGAAGAAGCTTAGCGCAATCCTAATATTGTACCGTTAAATATGATGACACACAATGATAAATTCATTTTCAAGAACACTCCACAGAATTCCAAAATATCTTGACTCTCTATTGAAACCATTGTTTGGAATATTGTGTTCCAGACATTGGATACTCTCAGCCCCTACTCACTATTTATCAAATAACATTACGAACATAATTGTTGGGGAAAGTTCATTCCAGATATTCAGAATAATTGATTGCACATCAGGTAAACGGGATCAATCCAAATGATATTTCTGATAATCTTATTGATCTTAATATTTCAGTTTTCCAAACGACTTTTTAGAGGGAAATCAGATTATGAGATTATATTACGATCCTCCGATAGAAACTCATTAGCTTGCGCATAATTCAACATTGAAAGTGAATTAATTAAAATACCCAAGACCGCGAATTCGCCAGTGATAGTCCAATCCTGTTTCAAGCTTTTGTGACATATTTTAAACTCCATTTCCGTATGGTGATTTGAGGAAAAAATTCATAAACTGAAATATAGATCAATCACTTTTTTATCACAACTCCTGTTACTAAAAACGCATTGCTTGATGCTTGGTACATCAATTGGACCGAGTCTGGCATAACCATCGGCGCAAGCCTGGGGCCTGATCTCGTGATTCTCAATCCTAAGCCAAACTTGATGAAATTGTTCATGATGAGTCTCGGCAGATCCTGTGCCAGGCTTGGTCCACGATTGGTTAATTGGTCCATATTCACATGGGTTGCTGTTATAAGGAATTTTTCTTTGTTAATGCAGACAACGTTTTCATCTGATGTATAAAAACTATGTTCAAGACACACGCAAAAAAACGAAATAGTTGTCACAGCACCCTTCTTTCACTGCTATAGCTAAAATAATTGCAGTTATAGCTATTTATTAACTACACAGAAAAAAAACAACAGTTGCAGAAGTCAGGACAGGTAACACGTTAGCTGTCGCAACCAATTCAAAATATGTCAGGTATTTACACGTTAGTTAGTGCAACTGACTAAGTAGCTGCAGCAACTACTTAAGTAGATGGTCGACACATCGACTATTTAAGTAGTTGCTGCAACTATTTATTTTTTCCCGTGCACCACAGTGGGAAATCGTAGCTATGACTGCACAGGTTTTGTGGTTGATATTTGGATAACCAAATAATTGAGGTTTGAGATTTTAGTTACGGCAGCTACATTTCTTGCTTTTACCGCTAAGCGAGTAGCTGTGGAAGCTGGAAAATAGCTCCCGTAGCTAATTTTTTTCCGTTCAGTGTCCTTATCAAGATAGAAAAGAGTTGAACAATTTTTCTACAATTTGGTCAATTATACTATGAACCATTACCTCCATTATTGGATCGACTAGACTTGAACGATACCCAAGAGGAAAGGAATTTCCTTAGAAAACCTAAGTAAGTCAAAAAAAAAAGAAGGAAAAAAGGTAAACAAAGAAGTAGAACAAGCTCGTATGAGGGATATCACACGCATCGCAAGGAGATCGACCGAGTAACGGAGCACATGTATAAGGTAAGGTAAACGTGTGTTGGGAAAACACAGTTCGATGCAGTTGATCAGAGCAGACGAGTGTCACTTGCGGTCGATGTCTCTATATTTTCTTTTCCCCTTCCTTTCTATGCATCCAAAAGTTGATAACCGCTCGTACAGAGCCGATAATGCTCCACACCTACACGACTACCATCAATTTTTGAAGTCCCACTATTATCAAAGGCGTGCATCGAAACGTGGAAGCGGAATCCTTGTTGGACTTTCATATGACGGCTACGACGACTTGAAGATTCATAGAAGAACCGACAGTCGCACGTTAACCGGCAAACAAGTCGGACACACGGCTTAAAACCACGCGAGAGAGTGACTATGAGCATCGCTTCCTTATGTTTTTTGACAGAAAAACTTCCTTTTGAAAACCCAATTCACATGCGAATCTCATGAAATTGTATTTTTCCTCTATTGGAAGATTTTCGATTTATCGTCAACTTGAGATAACATGGAAGAGCATTATATTTGAAAATGACATATCGGAAAATCAAATATTGATAGAAAATTGGAAGGTTTTGAATTTCAGTGAGGAAAAGACTGTGTTTTAGTGCCTGAGACATTGTACGAGATATAATTCATGGTGCGATGAAGCGTGCGATACGTGTAAACTCTCTGAAGGAATAATTGTTATTAGATCGCACTTCCGTCTGTTGATTTTCGTTGATAAATTAGTGTTTCATCCTCATTCCAACGGATTGTGATTTGAAAAGTGAAGTCGCGGAAGAAGCAGAAACACATCTCATCATGTTTGCCAAGGACACTCATACTTGGCGCCAAAGGCGCCTCGCTGTACCCAAGAGGTAATTTGTTTACTCTCAATATCTATAAGTAAAACAGTAGAGTAGAGTAAGTGAATTTTCTTTATTAGTACACCGAAAAAAATTACTTGTCATATTTTAGAACAAAATTTGAGAAAGGAACAATTTTGGGGTATAATTTACTGCAATTGCCATTAAATCTAATCCATTTTGGGGAGAATTCCCACAATTTGTTTGAAATGGTGACAAAAATTGTCCCTGTCCCAAAATTTATCGCAAATTTTTCTCTGTGTAGCAAAAAATCTCAAATTTAATACAAAATTCTCTATGAAATATCATATTGAATTTGATAATAGTTCTTAATTTGAACATTGTATGATGGAACTTCAAAATTTTTTCCCGAAATGTAACAATTGTTTATTAAATTCCACAGTCTCAATATTGAGAAAAAATTCTGAACTTTAGATATTATAATATTGAATTTGATATTTTATTATGAAATTTAACGAACTGTTTATGTAAAAAACTTCATAATATTCTTATGAAGTTACAGGTAGATTTTTCTGAGTAGGGATGAGCGAAAGTAATGGTAATCGTTATTTTTATATAGATTTTGTATCAAGTTTTTATCAATTTTCATAGAATATATATATAAATTCATGTTCTTGAAATTCGAATCGTTTATAAGAACGGAATGAAAATTCAAACTCATGAAATCTGATGAATAATGGTCCTTTGAATCTTCAAATCAATTTCTTGGGATTGGAAAATACTGCAAGATTTGTAGTCTCCAACGGGGGAAAATTGTGTTATTCGATTACCCGAGTAGAAAAGTTTTCTAAATTCTATATAATTTATATATAATTCAACATGGTTTGTACATAATTTTTATATAATTATATAAAAATTATGTATAATTCTGAAAATTTTTCCACACGGGTAGTGATTTGTTTGGTTAAACGATTCAAACTTTAGCAACATAGAAATTCGACATAAACTTCATGTAACAGTCACAATTGCTGTTACTTTTACCCACTTCTATTTTCAACAGTGAGTTTTGCACAGTAAAAAAAATTCCGTCATTGTGTAAAAAAGAAGTACGTGTCAAAATTCAAGTGTGTTCATTTAACACACTGATCAAATGCTGTTCGATCGATTCATTTGCAACACATTAAAATGTTATTCGAGTTCAAATTAACACTTTATAAGTGTCACTCTGGAATCAACACACGTTGAGTGTGAATAAAAATGGTTAACATTCGCTTGTGTGTTGAATTTGATGAAAAATTTTTTACTGTGTGTATAAACTACCCTATTGAATCGAAATCCGATCAAACTTCTTGTTTGACTTTGAACGGCATTTATCCCTTTTGTCATTTAGTAAAAAACTGATCAAATTTCTATCTGGTTCTGTCCGGAATTTCGATACCTGACAGACAAATTTTCATCAGCTTTCGGAGGGATATCGATATCATGATGTGAGAAATTAACAGAAAAGTGTTGAATTTACATTGAACATCTGTCATTTTCACCCCCCATCTGTGTTGATTTTCAATGCGAATTTTGAGTAGACGGTTTCTCACACAAAATTTTTCACTGTGCACAGTCGGTGAATTCCGAATAGAATCATTTCAAAGAATACCGTTAACTTTTGATGGAATGTTCCAATTTAGAAATTTCGGACAGAACCGGGGGGAAAGTTGGTCAATTTTTGACTGGTTTTCAAGGGACAAACACCATTCAAAGCCAGACAATAATCTTTGTTCGGATTCCACCGGGCATTTTGAATAGAATAATTGAAGTATATATTCAGTTCGAACGAGTTTAAATTTGATATTTACAATTAATGGCACTAATAGTGCACTGTGAATTTTATAGGGTGTTTTTTCACACTTGAATGGTGGATTGTGTTAACCAAGAGTGAAGGAATGACTTTTTTTACTGAGAGTGAGGAAGTTTTCCTCACCGAGAGCAATCACCGATCCTCCACTGGTTCTTCCGTGGAATGGGAGCGGTGGAAATAAGGTAGAGCCTTCGTTGATGCAACGGAGAAATGTCCGCCCACACTGAAAAAAATGTGTGGGTATAATAATGATTTGATAAACGATTAGAGCAGATACCTGCAGTGGCGTTACTCAGATTGTTTTAGAATATCTTATACTTCAGACAGCTATAACAGCTAAACAGTATCGTTATGAGAGCAATATTTTCTTTTCTTTTCTTAATTGCTGGATTTACATGTTCAGATTTTGTTATTTCAATACCCTAATGTCAGGGTGGTGACAATGGAAAATTTGTCTTTTTCCAACTGATGATTGTATTTAATAAAAATATTCATAGTCACCCTGGATATGAATTTCATTGAAGACACAGTAATAAAGTGGTAGGTGGACATTTCTTCGACACTTCTTCTTGGCATCAAGGAAAACTTTTCCTCTTTTCTCTCTTATTTCCGCCGCTTCCATTCCATCACCAATGATACTCCACCTTCATTTTGCTGAAATCCTGGATGGGAGGTCGGTAGTTATGCTGTACAGATTTTTTCAAAAAGTGAGGGAGAACTTCACTTACCCTGCTTAAAAAATCTCATTACAACCGATTCACAAAATTTAATTGGAATTTTTATCCGGATTTTGCATCGGAAATTTCTTATTAACCCAATTTCCTATTCCAGGGGGACTTCCCTGGTAGGAATTTGTCTGGGCGTCCCATTTACCATCCACGTACTAGATGGGACCCACGTGGGGTCAACCGGATAACACATCCCAGTCAATTCGACTTTAGTGCCCAAACATTTAGTTCGTTTATGTAGATTTTTCATGTGTCAACTGATCGTACAGTAACATTGATAGTTCATCGACACGATCAGAGGAATAAAAGGAAGCCCCAACGCTTCAATTTGTCACTCGGGATTATTTTATGAAAATAAATTCAAAAGGAACGTTCTTAACTGGAGATTACACGTCAAAATACATTGTTACCTTATTGATAGGTGTGATTTTACAGAAAGCACATGGTTTCGCATTTCTAATTACCAATTTGAACACCATTCTAGCAATTCCCTGGGACATCTGGATGGGCACAGGCTAGAAAGTGCGTTACAAAACTAGCTGAAAACCAACCTAACATCTGGGAAAACTCGCTTCGGGTTCTTTTTCAGATATTCCCGAACCAGTCTCTGATTTAAAATGTGCATCTGATTGATTCTTATCCATCGTAAATGAGAAATTTTGAACCTCCGATTACTTTCCATCACCACCGATTTGTTTATCCGAAATTTGCATCGGAATCGAATAGGTTTCCATCAGATTTTATAAGCAGGGCAATCATTTTCCCATTTATGCAGAAACGTGGCTGCTACTATCTTTCAGGAAAAAATGGCATAATTACTTTCTAAAGTACGCAAAGTAATATTTTTATACTCATAATCTAATAAATTCATAGTTTCTGCACTGATTTATTGCATTGATTCTGCACACTCTCTTGGTTTTGAGTTAGAAAATCTAGCCATCGTGGCAATGTTTTCTTAGTGAATTGTTTCATTGATTCATTATCATTGTCCATCATCACAATTTATCCTGTTGGTTATAATAATCACTTAGGAGGAAAAGTTTTGCTTAGTTCGTACACACAAATCATATACATAACATCTCCGTAAAGAACTGCAACGCACATTATTTATGAACATTTTATCACCAATCGTATTTTATGCAACATATTTTTCGAAGCAACGTTTTCTGTGTACAAGATGAAGAATATGGTAATTAAATATTGAATTTTATGGTTTACTTCGTCGTAGTTGGAAATTATTTATTCTCATATTGAATATTGGATAGTTAGAAACTGTAATGCTCATTGACAGATTTGATTATACCCACATTCATTTTGAAGATAATTATTATTTTTTCGTGGACATTGTAGTGGATGAGAGCGAATATAGTATATCTGAACTGTCTGTTACTTTTCCGTGGTAAATCTTGCACAAAATCATCAAAAATCAATTACCTGCAATATATTCTCAGATTTATGAAGAATGTTGACATGTCTTTTACATAATTCATGTATATACATGAATATATAAACCCATTCCTAGGCGAATTTACACAATGTAAGTTGGGAAAAAAAGTCTTTACTCCTCTGATAAATTTATGAATTTTCCTCTGAATGTAGTTACATTATTGTTCCTCTTACGCGGCGCTATCAAACAATTTGCTACGGTCGAGATGTGGAGAAATACAAATCTTGTCGATACTTGAGATTAAACGTGTACACGATACTTATGAGTATCGTTGCAGTATCTCAATTCATTTGTGTGTAAAAACAGGTTCTTGAATAGAACAAAATGAATCATGTTCACAATCTATGAACATATTACATATGGTAAAGAGTTCATTTATAATTGTCAAGAGACAACATGCATACAACGTTTAATTCTGGAAAACAACTTGTTCAGTGAGGTTTCACCTACGACATCTATTATAAAAACATAAATATCATCTAGGAAGCAAAAACATGAAGTTTAAAAGGTTCTGTCACATTATATTACTTTCTTCCTTCTTGCTGCGTATTCGAATTTTGGAAAATAAATCTTCAAATTTATTAATTCGGATCCTCTTAGCGAAAGTGATACTGAGAATCAACACGAGAGGAAATGGACATGTTAAAATTGAATGAAAAGTGAGATGGCAACGAAGATGGTGGATGGTTACAGTGTGGATCTCATAAAATTCACTACAGAATTCTGTTGGATTTACACTGTTACCGTGATTACCATTGCAACACTACTCCCATTGACTTCAGTTGTAATGTACATATAATATTGGTTCCAATTGCATCTACGTAAGCAATAATATCAAATTAGGGATAAACAGCCGATGCAGAATCCACACGGAATCTTTTTCGCGCAAATTCAGTACAGATTTAGAAGATCACAAGTCTAAACCCAATAAACATCCATGTCTTGAAGACATCCACATGATATCCCACTAGATATCAAGATATGTTCAAGATACTCTGAGAAGACATCGTGAGGCATTTTTCAAAGACACTTCAAAGTCATCTTTGAGATATCTTTGAAACGTGCAGAAGATATCTTCAAAATATCTTTCAGATATAAAATCGCTCATTCCTGAAAAAAGTTTCATTTTAGAATTAAATATAACTGTAACTGAAATCATTGAGGGGGGCAAAGGATCGGAGATACAAAGAACAAACATGTTCTTGTGATTTTTTTTTCCAGAATACACGAAAAGACCGAGTTTATTATTAATAAACAGTTGATTTTGAATATTTCGAAACAGGACTGTCAATTTAGACAGAAAGAGGATCGCTGAAAAATATTCATAATAAGTTTAATATCAAAGGTTAATCGTCTTATTGTTATTTCTCACAGTTAAACTATCAACTTATGGTAAATTCACTACGAATATTCTTCAATGATCCTCTTTTTCCCTGAATTGACAGTCATTTCTTCAAATATTAATGAACTCGACCTTTCCGTATACCTTGTTTATTAATATATCTTGATTGTTGTACATTATTAAGCATTAATCAAAGAATATTCGTTATACCAGCCATATGCGGTCTACCTGAATTTCAAAATTTCCCATAATAAAAAAAAAACTGGAAATTTACTGTGCAACTGGACTGGAAATTTCCAGTGCTAGTACTGGAATATCCATATTCCAGTACATGCACAGAGATTTTGTTGGTACGGTACTGAAAATTTACCAAGCACAACTGGAAATTCAGTTCTTGTACTGGAATTCTCAAGTTTGGGATTGTGTACTAAAATTTTGCCATGATTTCGCGAAAATTTTACTGGCTCGTATTACAATTTTACAGTTCTCGTGCACTAGGAAAAAGTATCCCCTCGATATGGACTTGGAAAAAATTTAGAATTTAGAAAAAAAAATCTAATTGTTGGTATACTGGAATTATACAGGTTTTGAACTGCAATTTTTTCAGGTCCTGTAATGGAATTTTCCAGTTATGCTGCGATTTAATCACTGTTGCACTGAAATTTTGCACTTCTATTGGACTTCGTCATTTCTGGCATGAAAAATTTCAAGTGTTTATATTGAAAATTTCCTGATTGAGATTTTGAATAATAATTGTAATTGTAGCAAATAAAATTGATATATGAGGTTTTTCGAAGACTTATTCCTTTGTGTATTCTAGACATGAAGCATATTAGTAACCCAAGCTGGCCTTCCAACATGTCACGCTACACGGAGAAAAGTATATGGAATTGATTACCATTTGCCTTAGTTCTCATTGCGACTTTAGAATAGGAAGTGAGTGATGGCTCGCGATTTAGTGATCATTACGATGTTAATCTTTTGTTTCCATGGCAACGTAAACAGTTTATCGTACTCAATTCGATTTCACATGGCACTTATTACAATTTTGAAATATCTGTCACCAAATTACTATTCTTTATAGTAACCGTTACCGTATACTTCTCTCCGTGTATAACTCATCGGTTAGGTCTTGCGTTTCAGGTGGTAGGCAGGGAGAAAAGTGTAGGTTCAAATCCCGTTAGGTAGACATAACTTTCTGTCCATCCACATGAACGATCCAGTTTCTCAATCATGTTGAAACATAAGGACCGTGCAAAATAACTTTGTGTGAACAATTTTTTAAAAATTTCATGGATATTTCCAGCATTAATTTTCCAGTACATGTCCTGGAAAGGTCCAATTCGTGTACTGAAAAATTCCAGTGCTGAGGCTCAGGAAATTTCCAATTTTGATGCTGAAATTCCATAACATTTGTACTGAATTTTTGCAGTACAAATATGCTCAAATTTTCCGGTACATGCACAGATTAATAACTTCCAGTACCTCCACCGGAATTTTCCGATGAACCTTTCTTACAGTCCACGAGGTGGGGATTTAGTTTGAGAATGAGGGGGTTAAGAGGTGATTGAAAAGGGAAAAACGTATGCTCATCATTCCCTTCAAATCAAACCAAAAATCCAACATGTGGAAAATTTTGAAATTCAGGGAGACCGCATATCGCTGATATTCCGAATATGCTGATAAATTTTCATTAAAAGATGTCGAAAATCAAGCCAGTGGAAGTGGTGAGAACCGGAACACCTCAAAAAATGCGGTAGTCGGGATAACTCATAATTGCTTCATCTCAAGTTGAAAAACCAAAAAGATTTTGTTAGCACATGTGTTTATCTTGGATTTGAATGAAGGAATGAACAAAGTATTCATGTTGGATTTTTTGGCCAAAAGTTCCTCCTTTTGTTTGATTAAAAAATAAGTAGTGATTCAAATCCAAGATAAATAACTTATGTATTAAACAAATCTTCTCGACTTCAGATGAAGCAATCATGAGTCATTCTGACTACCACTCTTTTTAAGGTGAATCGGTTCTCACCACTACCACTGGCTTGATTTTTAATATGTTTTCATGAAAATTCATCAGAATACTCTTTGAATAATGCTCAATAATGTACAACAGTTACAAAAAACGAGGAAGCAATATTAACCCTCCGCCTGTAAACTAGGGTCATCTGTGTCCAGCCGTTGTTCAATAATCAATTAAGAATGATTGAGAAAGTCTGAAAAAATTCATGCTGTTAAAATTGAATATTTGCTTACACTTTTGTTTAAAAGAAATCAAGCAAAAATTGATCAAAATCGTTTGAACCGGGACATACAATATCCTAGTTTACAAACGAAAGGTTAATAAATACTCTGGAAAAACAATCACAAGAATATTTTTCTCTTTTTGTAATAAATGAGATGAAAAATATTTTCACAATTCTCTATAAAATAATGTAGAAACCGCTTAACGTACCACTTTTGTCATAGAAAATTTGTATGAAATTTATAAAAATTGTATACAAACTTTCAATTTATCTCACAGTTCTATATAATCTGTATACAATATTTCAATCCGAATCGTTTCTCTGATAAACGCTTCCCGAAAACACACCTCATCGAAAGAATAAATAAATTTCGAATGCATATCGATTTTTTGAATAACAAAAACTTTTCCAACGGCATATTTCTTGTTATCATCTCTCCTAGGAAAAATATATAAAATATACTTATCCCGAATATATGATATTTCCTCACACATCATTGACTGAGAAATCTACTATTTTTAATAAAAATATTGTCACTGATGTTCAACATTTTTGATTGCAAAAATAAATATGAACCTACGCATTGTTCGAACGAACGAACATCATTTCAACCATGAATGTTTCTGCAATTAATCGTCGTTTCTGCGCGAAAATAGTATTATGAGTTGCTAAATTTAGATGAAATTAGCCGTAATACATCTTTCTTAGCAAAAAATCATCGTTGATGACGAGTAGAAATTATCAAGGTCGTTTAAAGACGTAAGAAACAGTCGGCTGATTTTATTCTAAAATGTCGTTCAACTGTGTAGCGTGAAGGGACGAAAGAGTAGGAGAGATCCATGAGTCATGTTTTCGCATATTGGAATTGGATTAAATCGTTTATTTGAAAAAATACTATTCTGTTTTTTGTAATTAAATTTAACTCGGTTCGAGTTGCTTCGAACCAGCCCACGATGTAACTTCCATGGCGTATACGAGATAATTCCGAGAAAAGTTATTATTTGAGAAAACATTGAGGTTTTGTGAGAAAATAATTGGAAGAAGATGTTACTCAATTTTTTGAAAATTGCAAAATCCGCACTGTATCAAATACAGGAAAACCCCCGTATTCGCGGGGGTTGTGTTCCACGAGGGTACCGCGGATACGGAAGCATTGCTCTTATGGGAAAAGGGGGGTTACGTTCCGCGACGACGAGAACAGCAGTAAATATTGTCCTTTTAGCATGAAATATCAACAATTTCTGCTGTAAAATAACAATATCCTGTGAATGACACTATTGTAAATCATAACACATGCATTATTCACTATTCAATATCATTAATTGGTTGATTTAAAAAGTTAAGTAATTGTTGTTTGTTTCGCACGACGAAGAATATCTTTGTACAATTCTTGATAACAACTTGAGGCTGCGGTAATTTCTTGTTTGAATTTTAAACTTCGTACCATAATAGGATCATTCTCAATAGCCCCATCGACTGCTTCTTGAACTGCTCTAATGATTTTGACAAGTGATTTTCGCGAATTTTCGTTGTAATATTAGCCAATAGCCAATTTGTAACAGTCTAAATAACGATGCTTCTTCATTGATTAGGGGTTGCTCTATTCAAATATGCAGCCAGAATTCAGCTGTGTTGTTAAGTTTATTTATAGTGTTTTACATAATTCGTATATAATCCACGTAGTTCTATACATAAATTGCCGTGTTGGAAAAATTGAGTTCTTCGAAAGTATTTGGATCCAATTTGCGAGCCAAACCTATTTGTCAAAAGCAAGAGCCAAGCCGAGCTCATGCTCAAAACTCGGATTAGCTCGGATCGCGGCAACACTATCTGTTACGTATATGGAGTTTCATGCGTGATAGCAATTCTGAAGAGAATCGATTGATTCTATAAAAAGTATATCGGAATTGTGTCGAAATGGATACAAACTAGATAAGTGTTCTGTAGAAAAACATTTTCCCCATCATAGATCTGCGTCATTAATATTTGAACAATGTTCGGCAACTGATAAAAAATTCATTCAACGTTTTACACATTCATTAAATCCAATATTTTTGAAACTACAGGCGTCTGGAAGTTTTATAGAAATATCCATTGTAATGAACATCAGGTCAGGAAGGGTTAAAACTCGTTGACTTGATAAAAATATCAAGATTCAATTACAATCTTTCAATTTTCCTTCAGTGAATGCGATTTTATGTATTATTCTGTGCTGTGAAGCGGGAAAGTGCGTCATCTTACCCTGATTTACTCTACATTATAACTTGAATGTAATACTTGGATATTTGAACCAGTTCAGGTTCTTTGAACTTTCACATATCAAATTTAACTCTGTCGGATATAAGTCCTCCATCCTGTTTTCATATCTCATTATTCAAAATATTCCCTTCTTTCAAGAACGTTTGCTTTCAATATATCGTTTCAATTCAAATCAAGCTTTAAACATACATTTGAGGTGAAACAATATTTTTAAATTACTGCAATAAATCACTGATCAAATGAATCAAGTCTAAAACTGAAAATCTTGAACGCTCGTTAAGTGAGTGACAGATGAAGTATGCAATTCAGTGTGGGATATTTCGATAAAGCACCACCGATTTGAATTTCTATTGTGTTAGATTGAGAAGAACATATCATATGATACGAATAATCCAAAAACAACTTATGAACATTTCTCATTGGACTTGATTGCTTGATACGTACAATTTCTGAACAGTGAAGTCAAGTTAGGGAACTTGACAGGTTAAGTTTTCATAAAATGAAAATTCTGGGAACATTTCGAGTAACCCAATTCAATCCGATAACTTGAAATATTCCGAGTCACTCAAATAAAATCAAAATCCCAAAATATCCCGTGTATTTTAATTGAAATCGCGAACTCGAACATTTTGAGGAAGTGAACCACTCTGAAGGTCGAGAAGAAAGAAAATTTTGGGAATTTTTCTAAAAAAAAAACTAAACAGCCCATCAAAAGTTTCTTTTTCTTTGGATATCTTCATTTCGTGGCCAGACAAATAACTCCTGCAAATTTGAAGATGCAATCATAAGCCAAGGAAATTTCGTTATAATATAATGTTACCTACACCAGTACATAGAATTATTTTTTTTTAATTAGATTTTGCCAGAATGACATGTTCTTTAAGAAAATTTAAAAAAACGAAAAACAAAAATCGCTGGAAAATCGCGAATAAAAATTCAACAATGTATTATGAAAAAAAATCCCGCGTACTGATGTAGCTAATATCATATTATATCGAAATTTTATCGGTTTATGATTGTATCTTCAAATCTGCATGAGTTATTCCCAATCAGAAGAAACCGAAGTATGCCAATGTTGACAACAGGTGGAGTACAGTGCCAGTATTGGGCACCCAAGAGTCGGCTAGCACGTACCCAGTATGGAAAAGCGTTATCATTTCGGACAAATGCCAGTACTGCTGCAGTACAGACCACCAGTACCCCGCCAGTCTTAGCCGGTACTGGCGCAGTACAGCGCTAGTCGTGGAATTCTGATTGGGCGTATTGCGCCGGTACTGAAGACCATTAACGATTACCAGTACTGTGCCAGTACCAAGTACTCAGTACGGTAAAGCGTTATCATTTCGGACAAATGCCATTACTGCTGCAGTACAGACCGCCAGTACCCCGTCTGCACGGAGAAAAATGCAGGTCGAAAATATAGTAATCTTTGATGAAATTGAAGAATATTTCTCAAAATCTGAGAGTTTTTCTTAAATGTATAGTAAATATAAAACGGTGCACTTTTTTGTGAAATTGTATTCGAAAAACAATGAAGAATTATCAATACTTAATAAAAAAGATAGAGAAACATATGAAGTTTCCAAGAGTCGCGCGTGAAATTTTACAAAGACAATAACAAAATTCCAATATCCTACTATTCCCTTTGTGAAATTTCATACATAATCTCTATTTTTTATTGTTTAGGGAACCTTTCAGAAAATGAATGTTCCCTGATCAACTGAGTGTTGAGAATACATCAAATCTCCAAATATTCCTTTCTACACCTGTTCATCAAAACCATAAATGTACCGTTGAACTATTTTTATGTACGATACTACAACCACAACAAGCTGACTCACTATGACTCCATCTTTTACATTTCTCATTATCAAAAAGAAAGAACACATGCATAAATGAAATTATAATGCATTCCCATTTCCATATAACAAGATAGTAAAGTATACAAATCATTTATCAATCCATCGATCTCGACTCCACAGTTTCCGTTCTTCACCCGAAAAGTAATTGATTGTCACGGTGAATCAACATCTCATTTTTTCCAATTCCTCTCCTCGAAATCCACAGTCGATAGAACATCGTGGAATCCAATTCACTTGGAGTTTCAACGACTCTATCCTCATGGAACGAAACGATGAATCGATGACTCGACGTTTTTAAGAACGTAAAAATAGTAGCGAGTTTAATTATTGTTCCCAAAGGATAATGCACCGAAAGAATTTATCGAGATTAAGATTGGCGTTAAATACGCATTTAATTATGCGCGGAAGGTACTCCCGGAGTCCCGATTAGCATCATTCTTAGACGCCGTTAGTGTATCTATTCCAAGTACTTTACCGCTCGTGTGAGATCCGAGAAAGGGATCCTGCGGTGGAATTAATTCATTGCCGGAATGGGTTGGCTTTGAAAGAAATCTCTGGTATTCCGATGAGTTCCTCTTTCCAAGTTAATTTATAACCAGAATCTATTGACTCGATTCAAGGGGAAGGGAATAGAATTCTAATGTCATTGTGTATTGCATTCGTACTTGTTTTCAATAGCATGCAAGACGATTGTTGAAGTTGTTATCCCTTGAAGAAAAAACACGAGGTTTCTCTGTGATACGAAGATCAACGGCGAATCATTTTTGTTTTCATCAAAGAAGAAAGATTGAGAAATTGTATAAATTTGTACCAAAGGTATGGTAGAACATTTTCAGTTCAAGAACCAAGGTTGATGTATATTCTCTTGTTACGAAATTGATTGGAACTAATTCTGTTGAAGCATGCACAATTGCAAACTTGTCAAGTGTGAATAAATGTATGCACCGATCGTTTGTACGATGATACATTGTGAGTTGTGCAAGGAAGTACATTGCACTTGCGTATAATCACAGCATTTACGTTCTTCGACTTCGTACAAACTTGTCTACGTCGGATATTTGTTCTGCTTGTATGATTTTACCAAGTCAACGTTTACCGTGTCTTTTCAAAAGTATATCTTTCGATGTTCATATTATGTAAAAAAGAGAGGAGTGGAAAATCAATGTGATAGAAACTTTGAGTAATCTTCTGGCGATAACGGGAGAATCTGAAACTCGATACATCGTTTGTCATAAAACTACCATACGCAATGTAATTTTGTTGCATATACATTAAATTTTATTGGATTATTTTAACGTTTAGTATCGAATATTTTATTTTATGAAAATGTTGCATCCTTGTATTATAGCACTGATTATTATGAAACACATACTTTATCAATGAAAATTATACGAATCTGTATCTGCTATATTTTCATATTTCTCCACTAAATTTTTATATTCAGTGCTCTTGGTGTTCTTTTTACCATAATTCAAATTCCGCGGATGCATCCAACTAGATAATTAGAGATAAAAAATGTGTGAAAATATTAATGTGATTCATAAACAGTAGTCAGGATGGATCTACAGTCGAGAAACCTAATGGAGTGCAGGATATGCACAAATGTGCGATGGTAAATTGAGTTGTCTGTCTCTAAGTAATGTATGGAAGTATTTTACGTACCAGGCAGAGATCCCCCTTTAGATTACGTAACGATAGAAAATCACACATTGTGTTGCGTACGAGCACCAGGTTTTATATTCTATAAATTATTACGATATTCAACATTTTTTTCATGTCCTTTATCTTTACAGGAACTTCTTGAATTTCATTTCAATGTAAACACTTTACCAGGTATAGAAGTATGAAACCGAAATTTCCCTATAAATGGCACTAGTCATGAGTTTAGGGACCCTCAGACCACTTCTTCAGCACCATCATCTCTCCCTCACAGCTCTGTACATCCGTAATTGTTTTATAACCTTAAACATGTCGAGTTTTGTGCCTACAAATTACGATCTGTGGACAGCATTAGTTTCTTATCATTTGAAGAAAACTGCTGCAGAATCACATCGAATGCTTGTCGAAGCTCACGGTGCACATGTCCTTGGTAAAACACAGTGTTTCGAGTGGTGCAAAAAATTCAAAAGTGGTGATTTTGACGTGAGAAACGAAGAGCGTAGAAAACCACCGAAAAAGTTCGCAGACGACAAATTACAAGCCTTATTGGATGAAGACGATACTCAAACTCAACAAGAACTCGCGGATCAACTGAATGTGACGCAGAAAGCTGTCTCCATTCGTTTGAAAGCCATGGGAAAGATTCGGAAAGTGGGAAAATGGGTTCCGCATGAACTGAATGAAAGACAGTAAGGAAATCGACAAACCACTTGTGAAATGCTGTTCGGCAGATACAAAAGAAAGTCATTTCTCCATCAAATTGTGACAGGTGATGAAAAATTAATGTATTTTGAGAATCCCAAGCGTCGGAAATCATGGGTGAATCCAGGCGAATCATCCACATTCACTGCAAGACCAAATAGTTTTGGGAAGAAGACAATGCTCTGTGTTTGGTGGGATCAGAAGGGTGTAATCTACTATGATAACACTGTATAACACTGATCGCTACCAACGGCAAATGATCGATTTGAATCGCGCATTGCGTGAAAAACGACCGGAATATGGAAAAAGGCAACACAAAGTCACCTTGCTTCACGATAATGCCTCACCATACACAACAAAACGGGCCAGGGAAACGATCGAGCCTAATAAACACACACACGTTATTTCAACGTTGAAAGAACGTTAGACTGTCAAACGGACGTCAGTCGTTGATTTCATAACGTTGATTTTTAGTTGAAATTTGATAGGGAAATAGACGACCAGGAATTACGTTTTGATGACGTGTAATTTAAACTAATATTCAAAAATAACCATCAAACGACGCCCTCAAAAAACCTGTTTTGCACGGGTTCGGATCACGCGTTTAAAATGTGTTTATAACACCCTGTGTTTGAACTTCAATTGAAGATATTCTGCTAAAAATGTCGAACGAAACCGAACAATGGTTAAAATTTCAACAAAGAGTAAGATAGTAAATAGTGTGGCATACTTTTCAAATTCTGTCATACTCAGAAATACTATTGTTCTCGATATTGAATGAAAAGTTTTCAAAATAATTTGTTGGATGCAATTCACGTTTTAGAGCCATCATTAGGACACGTCAATATTTGACGTCTTTTAAACGATGTTCAAACCGTTGATATAACGTTATTTTATGGTTGAAAAACACGTGATCTGCCGCGACATTTTTACGTTGAATCAACGCAAGAATATCACTAATCCACAACGTGTGGTTATTGACTGTTTTTGACGTTTTTAAAACGTGCGTGTGTTTCCTGGGAGGCGTTCAGTTGGGAGATGCTCCCGCATGCGGCTTATTCTCCAGACTTGGCTCCATCCGATTATCATCTATTGACACGCTCTCGCTGAACAACGCTTCAATTCCTATGAAAATGTCGGAGAATGGCTCGATAACTGGTTCGCTTCAAAAGAGGACCTTCTTTTTTAGCGTGGCATTCATAAACTGCTGGAAAGGCGGGGAAAATGTATAAACAGTAATGGCGATTGATCATTTCGAATAGAATATTTTTCATCATTTTCAAACAACAAACGTGTGATTTTTACCAAAAAAATCGTAGCTCAAGTCTCCTCTTGTGGAAATAACTCTGAAAAACTCTTCAAAAGTCTTCAGAACTCTAAATGACTCTCTGAAAGTCTTAATATCCCTAAATATGTCAAGAAAAACGTTAAACAGTCCCTGTAAAACTCTTCAAAAGTCTTATTTTCCCTGAAATTTCGGACTTTCCGTAAGAGTTGTTAAGAGTTACAGTTAACGAATATGAGCAAGAAAGATGACTTTATAAGAGTTTTGAAGGTTTAAAAACACTCATAAAGTAATAATAGTTAGATTTGTGAGGAATGTTAAATGACAAATTCGATTATTATTATAAAGCGGAATATTTCATTCAGAATACTTTTCTGGAACAGGGTATAACTTAAAAATAAATTGAAGTTCACCCTGGCTCAAAGAATCCATTGAATTTAAAGGATGAAATTCAAAACATTGTCCGAGATTCAATGAGATTTGGCGAGATTGAATCAGATTTATATTAAAAGAATTCATTCTTCTGGCCAAATCTCATTGAAAAATTGTTGGATGAGTAAACAAAACATCAGAATTGTTTGTACATATCATCAATTTATGCATGTAAGTAAAGATATATCTTATATTTTTTTTCTGTAAAACTATGAATAAGTCTTATTCACTTCCCGTGTGGAAATTTTTCCGGGCTCAGACCTGGGCCAAGTTTATAATCCCTACTTCAAATGTGGTCCTGGTTAGGACACCTGGATTGGCCCAAACTTGGGGTGTTACGCTTTTTAATCTAGGCCCCGTAATGGTTCCCACACTTGGCCCACATCAAGAATTCAACTTGTGCCAACTTCAGGGGTTCATTTTAGCCCATATGAATTTTCAAATTTCATCTTGCGCTTGGCCCCCAGGATATTTGGGTGATATTCCTTAGATAAATGCTCTTTGAGGGTTAGCTTTTGATAGATCTATGTTTTATGTGAAATGACCATCAAATCAAAAACAAATTGAAATTCCCATTAGGGTCAGCCCTGGCCCGATGGTCATCCCCAAGTCTTCAGCCATTGTAAATTCAAAATTCAGTCAATATTTATGAACATTGCGCCACTCATGTGGGCAATATTGGCACAATTGTTGGCTCGATTCTTACACTTGTGCCAAGCTTGTACCAAATGTAGTGACCATTTCAAAAATATTAACAAATGTACCATGACTGACTATCCATTGGGAACAGCGGGACAATTATAAAACAATATTGGGCCAATTGTTCTTCACGGAGGTTTGTTTCTGACACATGTGCCAACCTTGGGACAAGCTTGGGTTTTTTTCAGTCTTGGCAATACCTGCATGGGATGTTTATTAAAAACTTGAGAAAAATTCTTAGATTTTAAGAAATATTCTCAGATTTTAAGGAATATTCTTCAATTTTCTTTCTTATTAAGACTTTCGAAGAATCTTATTCAGAATTCTGAAGACTTTTAAAGAGTTTTCCGGAGAATTATTTCCACAAGGGTTGGGATGGAAAATTTTCAAAAGCTATATTAAATGTTATAAAAATTTAGAATTAATCAAAGTATCGTATGGAACGAACAAAAAAGTAAGAAAAACTGGATCAATATAGGCGGATATATCCCCAAGTGGGTGCTAATGTATACATCTGTGACTATCCGATCAGAGAGTTTCTATTTCCTAGAATATTCGAATAGAGTCCGCGAGGTCTCCACGCCCCGATACCTATCAAAATAAGTACCCCGGTGGAGCATCATCCATCCTGATAACTATCTTTGCAGAAAATTTTCTGTATATGAGACACGAACTCCGAGGGTGTATTGGAAATAAATTATGTAAATTTATGATGAAGAATTCTATATTATCAATGTCATAACGTACATTACAATAAAAGATAATTCCTTCTAATGGTCACGAAATACAAACTCTACCGAGTCCAATACATTCCTTGAACGATCATGAATCGAAGTATGTATGAAATACTGAACGAATTATGTAAAATCGTGACGAGTAGAAACATACACACACACACACATTGTAGTATCAATGTCATTACGTGAAATAGCATAGGTCTTGAAAAGCTCTAGGATAAAAGAGACTCTCATTATCGTGCGCTCAACCTGCACGGATTGTAACAGAACTCGTATATCCTGTCCGTCTGTCTTCCGTCTTCACAACATCTACACGTACCTTCGATATTAACCACGATTACATGCAAAAAAAAAGATTCGCATGCATTGACAAACAAACATCTAATCATTTTCCTCGTTGTTATCGGGACAATTGACTCAAGATTCAGAATAATAATTCATCGGAGTAGAAAAAAATGAAGCTATTGGAGATACGTTTAGTCCTGAATTGTCGTTGAAAACAACACGTAACGCCGAGTATCGTATTCACGGTTGCACTCTCACTGAACGGAATACCACCAAGGCCATTATCTTCTTCCTTCTTAACTTGAGCACGTTTCAGTGATACTATTCACCATTATGTCTGCATTAAGTGAGAACTCCGTTTATAAACCGTTAACGATGGGAATAGAAAGAGGTATACGTAAAAGAGAAAAGAAACTAAATCGAACAAGGTGGTTGTAGCGATGACAAAGACTCCACGGTCAACGATCCAACAGTCTTTTGTACATACGTATACAACTTTCAGCAGGTGATACTGCTTTGATTATCGAAGTTCTCTTATTTGGGAATACGGGCTTCGTATCGACGTCGAACTTACATAATTTGTTCAAACTTGTTTTAGTTTCGTTTCCTCGATGCACGAACTGAAACTTTCGCAGAAATAAGTTATCTCGAAAATGTCATGTCACGCGAAAAAAGGTTGAATTTCTACGCGTAATGTAAATTTATGTCCTCTTGCGGATGAATATATTTTGTGGATTCTTATGTATCCCGATGACACAAGAGATTCCAAAACCGAATAGAAAGTTGAAATTCAAATTTGTCGGTATTCAGTTTCACCGATATGAATATCAAAAGAAGCGTTGGATTAGAAGAGAAGAGACACGAAGGAACATTTTGATAATTTGGATATATTTATTATAATTGTAAGTACGAGGGGTACGGAGAAGGAACTATAAGATACAAAGAGATAGATTCTTTCGACTCTGCTTTGGATGGGAAAGAATAAGAGTTCGATAATGCGTCTTTGTGTATGTAAATAATGTTTCTAATCTAGTTTCCTTTGAATGCACGTACAATAGTAATGGTGGTATAACTCTTTGAATAGAAACACCTGCGAGTGTTCTATAATACTCGATGAAAATTCCTGATGCCCGTGACCTTAGGATCCAACAATTCATGACTAGAATACACGTACAAGATTACACGTATACAGTGAGATAATCGGATTTCTAGATACGTTCTATTCTCCCTCTTACATGTGGACACATTTATCCGTGTGCGTGAATATGTGAATATCTTATAACGTAGGTATCTTCTTATGTACATACGTAGGCAAGTTGCATGCACGTTGTGTCATGATCATACACGATACTAATTTCTAAAAGCCCTCGTTCCTAACACTGATTATGAAGGTATTCGCACAGTTTTATTCAACACATGTTTCCAGTTTCCACAATTCTTTCCGAGGGTGAAAATAGGTATACAAATATTGATGTAGAACAAATTATTCTTGCGACGAGATTAATATGGTTTTGCGATGAAAATTGGTAATATAGGTTGGTTGAAAAGTTTTGAAAGCAAAAATGAAAGAATGTGTACTTTTTGATGAAATCATTTTTTTTATTCAATATAGTCTGCCTCAACTTCAACACACTTATTCCGACGATCCTCCAATAATTTTATACCATCTCTGTAATGATTTTCCGGAAGCTCCGCAAAATACTGTTCCACAGCTGCAATAGCTTCTTCATTCGACGAAAAAAACTTTCCACGAAGGAATTGTTTCAAATTTCTGAAGAGGTAATAGTCGGAGGGAGCCAAATCTGGTGAATACGGTGGGTTTTCAAGCAATTCGTACTTGAATTCGTTCAGTTTAGCCATCGCCAGAACACTTGTGTGAACACGTGCATTGTCTTGATGAAAAATGATTTTTTTCTTCCGTAAACCGGGTCTTTTTTCACGAATTTTTTCATCCAACTGGTCCAAAAGGTTGCAATAATATTCAGAGTCAATTGTTTTACCTCTTTCGAGATAATCAATCAACAAAACCCCTCTTGCGTCCCAAAAAGCCGATGCTAAAACCTTTTTTGCCGATCGTTCTGACTTCACCCGTTTTGGAGCTGAACAACTAGCTTCGGTCCACTGTAAACGTTCTTGTTTCAGTTTAGGATCATGATGGTAGATCCAAGTCTCGTCCACGGTTACGAAACGACGCAAAAAATCGGTCTTATTCTGCTTAAAACGCTCCAAATTACGCTGAGAAATTTGTTTTCGATTCAATTTTTGTTGAATTGTCAACGAATGTGGCACTAACTTTCCAAAAAGCTTTTTCATATGTAATTCTTCGTGTAAAATATGGAGTACTCGTTCATCCGAGATGCCTATGGTATCAGCAATTCCACGCTTAATCAAATTCGGATCTTTACAAACAATATTATAGACTTGCTCAATGATGTCTGATTTCGTTGCACTTTTTGGACGTCCACTACGTGATTGATCTTCAACGCTTGTACGACCACGTTTAAACTCTAAAACCCATCGATGTACAGTTGGAAACGAAGGAGCAGATTCCTTCAACACTTTTTTCATTTTAGTATGAATTTCCGTTGCTGATAAACCTTCCAAAACAAAGAATTTTATCACCGCACGATATTCGGATTTTTCCATTTTCACAAAATATACTGACACGTCAACTTCGAATGGCTTGTAAACAAAGAATGAATTGACAGATCGGAATAAAATTGTGTGTGCGTGTTCAAATGAAGGATGAAATATAAAAATAGCGTATAAATTTTGATTCCTGTACTGGTTGATAGGTGTCGCTTTCAAAACATTTCAACCAACCTGTATTTCGAATATCGTTTTGAAAGAATGAATTCTTCTCGTAGCATGCAATGGTATCTTTTCTTCGATCAACAATCAACAATCTCTATGATTCAAAAGGAATCTGTATTCTTCCCTTTGAAACTTCTTGTATACTTCGCGTTATACTTTACGGGTGAATGAAATTCACTTTCCCTTCATTCAAAATTCACGAGTGGGCGGGAGACACGTGAGTTTCACAACGATACATCTTGTGGGACTTTGAAGTGAATTATTCACGCAAAATTAGTACCAATAATCTTGCATTGATACGCACAAAAATGATTCTTTTCATCATGGTTCATTGATTTACGTTACATTACGTGATATACAATAACCGAATATTGCAGAAGGTTATATAATAAAAAACAGGGCTATCGAATAATTTGGAATTTGATGATCTTTCGTTGAATTAGAGAATTGAATCTAATCGAGTCATAGTATAAATGAATGAGCGTGAAAATGAGAGTGTAGAAAAAGTGCTTGTGAAGTCGGTTAAGAGAGTACTAAAAAAGTTCGGGAAGCGTAATTTGACGCTTTAAAGCGCGCAACAAGGGTGATCGAATCCGTGACCTGCGGAAAGCATGCACAAAACTTCTTTTTTCATAAAAATGTGATTTCAATTGAATTTCTACAACGTTCACATAGAGTAGAAATTAAAGCGTGCTGCAGACTTTTTATGAACGCTTATCGCACTTTCTGCTGGAAAAAGCGCGTGGATCATGCTGGGCTTTTTCTTCATTCAACCTTGATCAACAATTTTCTCACGCTTGGCGAACGTTATTTTTACAACAGGGTTGAGCGATGAGAAAGTTAAGTAATGCCGATTCTTTTTGATAGAAACGATATTCAGTTTATATTTATTCGTATAGAATCGATTCTGTCAAGAATTGGTATCATTATTTGAATATTTTATATATTATCACACTCCAATAAGAATCATTTTTCAATTAGGATAATCTAGGACCGAAATAGAAATTGACAAATGACCCATGCTTGGCTCGACCTTGGCCCAATTTTGACTTATATAGGGCCAGAACCCATCATGGTCCAAGTTGGGTAAAAGCTTGGGATGATCACCTCGTGCCAAGCGTGATACCCAATATTGAGCCCAAAAACAATACTGAGCATGACTCAAGAAATTATGATACATGTATTATGAGTTTTTTTGGAGCTTGGCTTATGTGATCAAACTGGACCTGGCCCAAATTGTATATATTAACTTTTGACATGCTTCAACCTGGTTCTTCATACTTCTTAGAGGGAAAAAATACATCATTCTTCATGACATTTCATTTATGACATGAAGAATCATCATTCATCATAACAATGATGATTATTGCTACAACTCTGAAATAATTCTGAATTGGCCCAATATTGGTTCACCATGCTTGGCAGTTGAATGTTTTGTCAAGCTTCAATTACTCTTTGTGATGCATTTCCTATGAAATGTGATATGGATTCTCATTCAATAAATGGTCTTGTATTGGGCCAATATTAGTTCCCCATGCTTGGCTGCTCAACGTTCCTCCAAGCTTGAGCTACTTGTTGTATTGGCATTCCTCATGAAACATGGTATTCGTTCTCAAAAAACGAATGGTTTTATATTTGGTGGATATTGGTTCGCCATGCTTGGCAGCTCCACATTTTGCCAAGCACACACCAGTTGTCATATTGACATTCCCTATGAAACTCGGTGTGCGTTCTGAAACGTACAGTATTTCGCCAAGCTTGGGCCACTTTTCAGTATTGGCATTTTTTAACTGGGAATTAGGGATCTAGCAAATGAAGCTGAAGGTAGCGAATGACGCCTAGCGAACAAGTGGGATCACTTTTGACGTGGATTGTACGTGACTGCTCTGATGGACTTTGAATCAAATCTTGAACAATTGAATGGAAGAATATGAATACACGGATCTGCACGGATGCAGATCGAAAATATAGTAATCTTTGATAAAAATGTTATGCTGTATTTTATTTGAAACCTAATTATTTCAATTCAATATGAATGGTTTGTATTCATCAGGGTTTATAGTTCAAAAATATTTATGTTGAAAACTATTCTCAATGAAGAGATACTCAACCGCTGGGAGAGAAGAGAACGTTTGGGGGCCTGAAAGACCCCGTATGCCCGTTCTAGGGTTAACAAAGATGAAACGATTTAAATTTTTATTGAATTTTATTCGAAAAACCAATGAAAAATTAACAACATTCAACAAACAATAGAAAAAACATACGCGCATTTCGCTCATATTTTTGAACAAAAATATCAACATTTTTGGTTCTTGAAATTTCATAACTTTTTGCTATTGTTTGTTAAGTATTGATAATTTTACATTGTTTCTGAAATAAAATCCAACAAAAATGTTAATCGTATGATCTTTATTAAAAATTTAAGAAATACTCTCAGATTTTAAGAAGTATTTTCAAATTTTTTATCAAATACCTGCATTTTTCTCCGTGTATAATTATTGAGGTATTGTTATAGATTTGAGTCGCTGAATCGATTCAGATGAGTTTCAAAATGAACAACATTGCATCCTTTGATGAGTTTTCATGATTTGACTAAACGAATGAGTATTCGGCGCCACCGAAGAGGAAACCATGTTTGATGTTACATACCTTTGGAAGCTTCTGAGTTTGATTGTCTAACATTTTTGGCAGTTTAAAGTGTGGGTGAGAGAGAAGTGACAGCAACGTAATCAAGTCACACGGTTATTTTATGAGGATCTAAGGAGTTCACCCGTACAGGAAGGAAAGTCATGAGATACAGCCTATAACCAGACACTATGTGGCTCGTGTTGAATGGCTAATGATTGATTCCTCATTCCTGGCCTGGATATGGCTCATCACTGGCTGACAAGGTACCCCAGACATTGGCCGATTGCTTTTCGACATTGCTGGGCCCAAGTTATCATCCAGCAGTCAACCATTGATATTCCATGAATGGTTGCAGTTACCATCCCGGGTACAAATGTAAATCAGCGCCGTTCAGGCCCTGGTCAGAAGGAACTGGGCCTGGACAGGGCCTAAGATGGGTCAATTTTCAATCAGAGAGATTTCTACCCGAGATGTGATCAATGTCGGCTATGACCCAGTCATGAGCCATTATTGGACCGACTGTAAAACCCTATTGGAGGATGGAGTCGGGATCGATGGGTTTTTAGAGTATGGCATACTCATGGAACCTCGTGAGACTAGTTGACTCAATATTTTTGGAGGATTTAATTGCCTGATGTCTTAGGACAGCGAGGTTCAGGTTGAAACGCATTCCAAAAAATACCATATATCAATCATTTGCAAGGGAATATCACACTGTAAAAAATCCAGACCGTTTCTGTAATTTTTTACAGCAACAGATCTGAATTATCAGAAAGTTCCTCTGAATTTTACGGATGTACCTATTCTCAAAACTTATCCATATTGTTCTCAATTTTCAGAATAAATCTGAATATTAAGAAGAACTTCCTGATAATATTCGGACCTCTCGCTGTACTTAATTACAGATACGGTCTGAATATTCAGGAAATTTTTTACAGTGCATTTTCTGGGGTTCGTAGTACTGGTTTTGGAGATGAAGTAGCGATGGGCGATCTTGACAGTATCGATTCTTTTCATTCTGAAGAAAATCTCATCCGATCGTCATGAATAATTGTGATCCCTAGTGCCTCTCAATGAACGTTTATTTTACAAAATTAGAGAGTACAGACAGGTTTTATAGTCTACTCTCACTGAAATATATTTGAAAATCAAAAGTATAAATTATAGTGAATATAATGCCCAGCGTGGTACCCACATATTACTTGTCAATACGTTTATGAAAGTCAAAGTCAAAAGTACTTTTCCTTATTGCACATGGATGATCGATACACGCACTTTAACAGCCTGTTTTAGAACACCTCCGTGAGACAGCGCAAATAAAAAATCCGAATCTTCTCATTCTCAAGGAAATCATATCCGATCGTAATAAATTGTGATTTCTAGTGGCTTTCGATTAACGCTTATTCCACAAAATTAGAGAGTTCAGACACGTTTTATAGCATACTCTCACTCAAGCATATTTGAAGATCAAAAGTGTAAGTTATATATATAACATTAATAATTTCCAAAGCTTTTGAAGAGGCAACAGAATCTTCTTAATGCCACATGTACATGATGGTATATAAGAAAGTAACTCCCTTTCGCTTCACGTTCACATTCAATTATAACGTCTAGAAAATATATGTACCAACTATGGGATATCTGGAAACATCTCATACATGAAATCAATAATTTCTATCGCTATTTATGAGTCTTGAAATCATAGATATACTTTACGTACAAACATCGCACCGTATCACCTACTTCATCAAATTTCTAAGAGTGGATCTTTATTTGCACGATACATAAGATGAATGGATTTTCGACGACGTTTGATTCAATCTCATAATCCAAACGAATAAATAGATCGTTAAGTTGATTACGAAGATTTAAAATGACCGTTACAGAAACCTGTTTCACTATTCCAATTCTCACACAATGACGATATCGAATTGTGTGGTTTTATAAAACAACTGAAAAAAAAAATAACCTTCTTCAACCTAGTTTGTTTATGGTTATTGTGTTCTAGAAATTAAATAATCAACGTTATAAGGAAACTTTGTATCAACGAAATACGATCGGTCGAATATAATTGACGTTATATTATAAAGATGTAACGCAAGTGTCTCCGAGTGCATTATAAATACGCTTATTAAACACATCGTACTCGTTTACCGTGAAACAGGTGCACTGCAATTATTACCATATGTAGAGCGTCAATCGTATTTAAACATCCTTATTATATCAAAGATCAGCACCAAGTTAATTATAATAATCGTAATCTTATTAACAATGAACTCATTAAAGTGTGAAATTATTTCCATACTTGTGCTCGAGTTTACTCATTTTGATTTGTAAAATTTCTTAATTTGTTTTACATGAAGTTTCTGATCGTTCTTCAGTTTCACTTCACAACGCTGACTTGGGTTTGTTCATGATAATCCAAAGTCAAGTTTCGTTGAATGCCAAGAGCACTGACACTGAATCAACCGCATCTCGATGCTGTCCTTCATCCTTCAGCGTGGTTGTTAAAAAGTCATTATCTTGTCATCCAGATAGCAATGTTGCATTCAAAATATTTCAGAGAGAACATTGCAATTATCTATGCAGGAACTCCTAGTTCTTGTTTCAAACCTCCACTGTAAAAAATAATCAGAATTTTCCCATACGGAGCAACCGGAAGGTTCCGATCGTGGGATAGGAAATCAATTTCCCATAAATTAAATTGAAAATTTCAAACCTTATGGGATTTTCACTAACATTTTGCAGTAAAATTCTTCTACTAAAGTACGGAAAATTCCTAACGCATGTACGTGTTGATTACTTTCGAACATTTATATGTGAAATTTCCCATAGAGATTTTTTACAGCGTTGTTCACGATTCGCACATGAAACATATTATTCAATCAAGTAACTGTACGGTTGATCAACGTTACCAATTTGAATTTTAATTTGTTTTTCTTCAAGAATAAACACCTGAGCATTCCAAATGATACAAATTAAAATTTCTATTAGTTTCATTCTTCAAAAATACGTAATTTACAATCTTTGCTCGGCGCGGTGTTCTCTTCCGAATTATAAAAAAACACTCCGTAACACGTGTTATTTTCCTTCATTTCAATCTGTGCGATAATCAACGACTTATATTAGAAAGTATAAGAATAAATCTTCAAATGCTAGCCGCGTTGAATCAACTGAAATCCTATCCCGCTACTGTTATTTTAATTGACTCGCAGTTGTGGGACACTTATAATACGAATATATAAATAACGTGGAAATGCAAACACCATCGTGAATCCACGAGAAACGATCTTCGACAATTTATTTCGATCTTACGTTCATTAAAATCATTTTCTAAGTTGCTTAATTTTTATGAATGTACATCCTCATCGTGTCTGTATTATTTTGACGTAAAATAACGGGATATTCGCTTGTCTCGCGTCGGGGTTCGAATAATACATTGTATTTGAACGTGACTCGACTCACGTGATGATAATGGTACAAATAATTTAGATAATGAACCATAACTGATTCAATACATCGATAGAAAAATCATTTCTGTATGTTGTATTACGCGTATTACGTCCTTTGATTACGAACACGCAAAACGTGCGTGGTCCCGCGTGACTACTTAGCCACTCATGTTTCTCCGACGATGCTATATATTTTCCTTCTTTTTCATCATTTAGAAATACGTCTGACGTTCCTAGATAAATATTCAAAATCATATCTCAACTAACAAATATATTTTTCTTCTTTCCAATTGCATTTCACGGTCGACGGGTGGTGACTTTTTCAACACGAAAACAGGTCAAACGTGAAACTCCTTGTTGGACAAGGCGACTTTTCGCTAGACTATCTGCCACGCCCTGGTTATCAAACACCCACGATACAACCTATATAACAGTCGAAACATGACGTCCCAGGGTTTTTACAGAGGAAAATAAAACGGAGAGAGAACTGGGGTTGACAAACTTGCCGGATGCCGGGCGAACGTCGATTCGTTGCGTCGATCTTGATTCAAGATTCGCGTTTACGCGCCCCTGCACGCGCTGAAAATCGAGTGAATTTGAAAAAATGTTAAAAAGGTTATATGATGAAAAAGTAAACTAAATTCACATTTGTTCAAGGGGAGATTATTATCAAACAAATTCTGAGCAATCAAGCAATTCGGGGTGGGCCTCATGGTATATACGTGCTAGGGATTTTCCAATTTCAAAACAAAAAGGAAGGGGCAGTATTGATTGCCTAGTCTGGGTTCATGCGGGGCCCGTGGTGTTACCAATTCTCGGGCAAAGCAATAAGGCCGAGCTGGGAACGATGTTATCATCCCAGGGTTGTCCCCACGTTGGGTAGCATGGGCACCCACCCTGGGCGTAGATGGAGCCCGCCGTCAATACACATTTGGGTGGCGAGAACCGAGTCACCTCAAAAAATGCGGTTGTCAGGATAACTCATGATTGCTTCATCTGGAATTGAAAAACCAACAAGATTTTGTTAGTACATAAGTTCATTTGGTTTCTGTCAATCACAACTTATTTTTCAATTACAAACAAAAAGCGGAATTTTTGGTAAAAAATTTTTGGCCAAAAATTCCAACACGAATATTTTTTTAATTCCTTTGTTCAAAATCAAGGTCAATTTTCTGTACTAACAAAATCTTCTTGAAACAATCACGAGTTATCCTGACTACCGCATGGAAACTTTGTTTTTAGGTGACTTGGCTCTCACCACTGCCACTAGCTCAAAATTAATTTCAATATTTTTTATGAAGATTCATTAGAATATTCTTTGATTAATGCCTAAAAATGGACAACAATTGTAAAAATATCAATAAATAAGGCACTCTGGAAGAAAAATATTCTTTTTTTCTTGTATCTCAGACCCTTTCTCCCCCTCAATCACTTTTCAAGTGTGAGAAGAAAAATTTTTTTCAATTTTGACATTATTTTTTTATGAGTACACTGGAGAAAAAAATGTCTTCAAACCAAATAAATAGTTGATTTGTCCTTTCTCCATCAAATATTTCTTAGGATTAATGAAATATTTAATCGAATCAAATAATGGAATGCTCGCCCCAAATAAATTGGTCCTCTAAATAAATAATTTAATCGCCACAAGTAATCAGTTTTTGCATCTAATTGAATATTTAATTTCTACAAATGAATATTTTATGGAGGGAGGACAAATAAATATTTTTCCCAGTGTATGAATGGAGTAAATACTAATGAAAACCATGGTGATTTCTGAGCGATATCATGATATAACTTCGCTAGAAATTCTCCAACCTGAAAAAATGAAAAACAATTTTATAAATTGATACCGCATTGATTTTAAAAAACCTTATGTGGAACTATTAACGACCATAATTAATGAGATATCAAAAAATATTAAAAATTCATTATTAGATATACACGATATAAAATTTGTATCCAGTTTCTTTAAATTTGTATAAAAACTTTATACAAATTTCATATGAAATCATATTGAATCAGATTTTAGCCTCAGCTCTCTACAGAAAAAAGTATTCCTTTGAATTTAAGAAGTTATTTGAATAGGTTTAAATAAATATTTGTTCAACAGAAATGAATATTTTTTTGATACGAACAAATTGTTTATTCGAATGGTGGATCAAATAATAAATTCTTTTACATGAACGAAATATTTGTTTCTGTCGAAGAAATGTCTATTTGGCCCTATTCAAATAACAATTTCTTAAATTCAAAGAATTACCTTTTTCTGTGCACTGAGTTAGCACGCCGACACTGTCCACTCGGAACTTAGTTCCGAGAAAAACCAGTTGAAAATTGTTGATGGATATAACGTGAACCGCTGGATAATTTCTCATTCAATAAAACAAAAAAAAATGGAATTTATAAGAATTTTCATATAAAATAGAAGTTATCAATCGATTTGTATGATGTTTCAAATAATGATATCTGTTTTTGTTGCAGAACGATCGAACTTGTTGCTCTCATGGCGATTTCCAGTTCCTTATTCCTTTTCTTACACACGAGAGATCTCCATTCGCGCCTTCGGGAAATGGAGGTACGTTTACAACCAGGAGAAGAAGAGGGGCCTTCGGGCAATCAATTATCCGCAGGTAAGAAATCACATAATTCCGCACATGTATTTTTTGAACTCTCTTGTTTATTAAGAGAGCACACGTTGCATCAATTCAACAACGTATTTTGTATTCCAAAAACAACAGAAAGTAATTGATACTCTACGATGATAATTGAATCATCAACGAAAGTATCATTGTTTGGCACAATTACATAAGATATAAGGCTTCAACCGTTCGAAACGATAACTGATCTACGAATGATTTCAGAAAAATTCCAATACAATAACACGTATGCAAACATTTTTTCCTTTGAATTTCTCAATGAAGCGGTAATTACTCCTAATTTGTGTGCTTACACATTCTTTCACGCGTATTTGTTGGATAATATGTTCATCCATTCATAGGTATCCAATTAACTTCCCGTTTTAGGTCAAGGCTTGCGGGTGAACAGAAATCAAAACAGTTGATCTGTAAATTGCGGGATCTACCATCGTAATTATACTCCGAGTTCGTTAGACGCAACTTAAATTTTACTTCCGTTACTCTTAGAACAGAAATTATCTGACTCTAATTGGAAACTAAAATCTTAGAGTTTACATAGGACATACAATGGTAGAAAGTTCATGTGAAAATGAGATGTTCTGGTTCATACGTGAATGCAGAGTTTAAATATATTCTTTTACGACGGGTCGCAACGTTTGTTCATACTCTATAAAACAATGTTGGATTTTAATGTATAAAATGTTTTTGATACGTTATCCCAATCAGAAAAATCAGAAATATGCCAATGTTGACAACAGATGCAGTACAGTGCCAGTATTGGGTCTCCAACACTTGCTCAACACGTACGGGATCAGTACTGGATACATAGAAATACAATACTATGCCTGTCCTGATAAACCAGTACTGAGAACTTAATACCTGCCAGGTACTAACCCAGTACTAGCCCTGCACTGATTGCGAATAATGGTATTAGTACTCAATCCCCAGTACTGAAAAGCGTTATCATTCCAGACAAATGCCAGTACCCTGCCAGTCTTGGCTAGGACTGGTGCAGTACTGCGCCTGTTGTAAATTTCTGGTTGGGATGTGCATGAATTTAAAAATGATTCGCTAAGGATTCGTTTATTAGTTCAGAATTTTTGAAAATTCAAACATCTGTACGATGGATGATGATGTATGGATTTTAGTATGTTGCCAATCGTGGATTTTAAGTATCATTCTTTCTTTTTTAAGAATTCTTACGCTTTTGATTTTGCAGCATCTCGCGAATTTTATTGATCCTCTCTCTTTGCTTCTCTTCTAATTATTGAGAAGCTTTGCCATGAATTCAAAAATGCGTAATTTACATATAAAAAATTGTATATTCAAAACATAAACATGTAAGAATTCAGTAGTGGTGCTAGACTGACCTCGTCATGACGAACATTGGCGGAGTCTTGGAAGGAGGCCAAACTGAATCCCAAAATGATAACATCGTTCCAGCAATCAACGAGTTGCAGTTCTTCATTCGATATTCATTCAAGCTTCAATTTATTCTGGCACTATCTTGCGTTGATGCTGCTCCAATACTATATGACTGATTTCTGTATTATCAACACGGGCGCAATCATATCTCCGTTGTCTGCTTGACTACCAAGCTTGATCCAAGCTATTGCCCGTCATCAACAGGGCTGTCAACTTTGCCGATTTCAGACCTGAATCTTCCTCATCTCGACGGAGACTCTAGCAGAACAGCATTTGTCCCGATTTTTCACATATCGATCAATTTTTAATATATTCATTATATATTATTATATTATTATCCTCGTTATTCATATCACCGAATCTTTTGAAAATTATAAAACAGAAACTTCCTTCTTGCTGAATATTCTAGCCTCACTTTCCCTGGTTCAGAGATCCCATTGAAACGATGGATTCCAGGGTCGTCTTTCATTGCTTCAAGGCTCTGGGCCGACTTAGAGTGGAGGCCCATGTAAGGAGACGTAAAATCTTGAAATTTTTCAAAAATCACTCTAACATTAATCATTATGATTTAAAATAAGTATTGACTGAATTTCCACTTGTTCGTATATCTAGAATTAGTTTCATTTTAAAAATAACTTGATTTCATTTTGTTTAAGTAACCTCTTTAAGAAAATATGTAAAAATCTTATCGATTCTCTACGAAGGGGCCCCCCCTTTTGCAGGAGGCCCTGGGCTCGGGCCCGGTGTGTCCTGCCTTAAAGACGGCCCTGATGGATTCGTATTGATTCCGATGCAGAAACACAATTCAAACCACTTCACTTCACTTTTCTTATCGGTTCGAATTGAATTAACCGGATTTTTTAACCAGGGTTTAGTATATAACAGTACAGGTATACGATTTATTCCTTATTTTTACGGCAACACAAGCGACCAATGATGGTATGTTCTCTCAAATCCAAGAAATTAGTTGGCACTTACGCTATCATTGTTCGCCACTACCCGAGCAGAAGTGTGAATCCGGTACCGATCCGATTTGCCCTAAGCCAGATCCGGTTTGGATATGGGTAATCGGATTGGGCCCGGATGAAATGTGTAACGCTTCGTTTCATCCGGGCCGGATCCGGTAACTTGATCCGGGAAATTGTAGGTGTCATATTTTTGGATTTGAAACGATAGCATTCGAGACAGTAGATAGAGAGAGGCTTATAGAAAAACTACGGAATATGGAATACGTATGGAATAAGAGGAATGGTACTTGAATGGATTAAATCATACCTTACCCATGTAACACAGAATATTCTAAGAATATTCTCACAACATTCGTAAAACGTACTGTATCGAATATTCTTAAAAAGAGCGTAGAAGCTTCGTGAATATACTTAGAAGATTCTGAGAACATTTGAATGGGACTGTTTCGAATATTTTAGGAGCGTTCGTACAATATGCGTACAAAGTTTGTAGGGAGATTGATAAGCAGCGCATGCGCAAGCATCTTAATGGCATGAATTCAGTAATGACGGATAATGTTGTTGACAGGCTACAGACCCTTGGATAATATATTATTTTAATTTGTATTTGGGGAGATTCATAAATGTGCATTTTAATATCCCGAATGCTTTGAGAGCGTCATGCGTGAAAAATAATCTTCAAAACCTGTGATGAAATTTGAAGAAATATCGTATATATTATGATTGCTTGTTGTGATCATAAGTATCTCACACATCCATGTGAATCCATGATATTGCTAAAAATCCATGATGACAGATGTTTATTGATTCAAAGAATCGATTGTGAATTAGTTTTCGGTTACATGCAGAAGTTATATTGGCAGGAATTTCCATTTTAACAGCATTTTTTTATAATATTCTCACAATATTCGTGGCATAATATTCTGAGAATATTTGAAACAGTCTCATTCAAACATTCTGAGAATGTGCGTAGCATATATTCGCACGTAATAAGAATCTTCTTAGAATATTCGAATATCCTCAACGTATATTCTTAGAACATTCTGAGAACGTGCTTGTGCTACCTGGGTAATAATAGAACCCAAAAAGTTAAATTTAATAATCAATGGTTGAAATGTATTGCAAGAGAGTACGGTGTACCACAAGGATCTGTGCTGGGGCCTCTATTGTTCATATTATATATAAATGACATAATTCAATTCTATCCAGAAGAATGTAGTATCCAAATATTCGCAGATGATACAATTATATATGTAAAAGGGGGCAGCAGTGCGGGAGTAGAAATGAAACTGAATGAAGCATTACTTGTAATTGAAAATTGGATTAGTAGAAACAGATTGAAAATGAATGCTGCTCAAACAAAATATATGTTAATGAGAAGTGTGCGAAAAGAGTTAGAGGAATGTACAACAGTAAAATGCTTAGATGGTACAGAAACAGAACGTGTGGAAAGTGCCAAATATCTTGGTGTCATTATCAATAGTAAACTGCGATTTGAAGATCATTGTGATTATATGCTGAAGAAAATCTGATATATCAATTTATACTAGGTGTACGGTTTATAAATCGATAATAGCACCTTATTTTAAATATCGTGCGACATTGTTGGTGGGATTCGGTGAGACACAGTTGACAAAATTACAAATAGCGCAGAACCGGGCTATGAGAGTCATATCACAATGCGATATATGTCAGTAAGGCAACGTTTGTATCATAACGTATGTATTTTTATCTTCAAAATGTTGAATGGGATGTTATCTCAACAATTAGCTACTAAATTGAAATTAATAGGGGGTCGGACTAGGCAAGCTGGAAATGTGAAAATACAATTTAGGAGGACTAAGAATGCGCAGAAAAGCTTGTTTTATGAAGGTGTCAAAATGTACAATGTTATGCCAGCTGAGATAAAACGGAGTGATAGTCTTGCTAGATTCAAACGTGAGTTGAAAGAATTTATTAGATTGTCAGTTCCTAAAATGTAAATGTGAAAGACTCGATGTATACAAAATAGCTGAGAAGGCTAATAAAGATCAATCAATGTCAAAATATCCGGGCCAAATCCGGGCGTGATAAATTTTCCTTCACGTTTCTGATAGAGATATGGTTATCCTACTTCAAGTAGGGTATATACCTACTTCATGCGGTCCAAATTGGTGGATCCATGACTCCGCCCAAGTAACACGAGAAGTTCTGAGAATGCGATCGAACCACGGTGTAGGAAGAATAGGTCATCCAACTGGCCTCATTTTTTGGTGGTGAGGATGTGACAATTTCTTAGAATTTCATCGATGGTTCACCAGATGGCATATGTGCAGCTTGACAAATTTTAACAACAAAAATGGCGTTTCGTTTCCAACACATAACCTGTTATCAGAGTTGGAAATTAACACTATTATTTATTTATTCATTTGTATTTCTCAAACCCTTAATTCTAACGATGAGTGAGTTATTAATCCTGCATATAACAAGATGCGGGACAGAAATTTTGATGTTTTTTCGATTTTTTTCAATTGAGTAATTTGTTATAAATATGCAAAGTTTGAGAGTAGCTGTCATAATTACTGGATTGCTTCCTTCATCACGTAAAGATGAAGCATTAAATTGAGGAGTAATCGCGCAGCTGCCATATACTGTTTTGAGGTTATTTGCGTTCCTTGGAGGCTGTCATTATTGTTGACATTATTTGTCATGTCAACAGCGCTGCTAGTGGTCAAATTCGTAAATACTAAAAATTGATCACAAACGTCACGCCCCCGTTGGATCACCTATTCTTCTTACACCGTGGATCGAATATTCCAAGAATGTCCTGGAATCTTCCTGGAAACTTCGAGAATATTCTTGGAACTTCTCGTGTTACTTGGGCGTGATTAAATTTTAGGCGTGATTATAATTGTTGATAATGATTACAATTTGACATTTTCTACACTGTAAAAAATTTTATCGGAAAATTCCTATGTATTTATGTGAAGTAATTAACACATACATATGCGTTAGGAATTTTCTCAACTTGTCCGGAAATTTACTGTAAAACGTTGGGAAAAATCCTATGAAGTTTGGAATATCCAGATAAATGGTATGGTAATTTTGCTACAGTATTGCAGGCATATTGCACGAGTATATTGTAGCAATATCCCAGCAATATCACAAAATCACCACAGTATTACTCTGATCTGTAACTGCAATCATCATCATATTACTGCGATTTATCACAATTTATGGAATGATTAGTAAAAAAGTTTGAAAAGTAAGAACCTAAAATTTAATGAGAATCATTATTTTCGGTTGTTGTACAATTCCTGCTCTATGAATCTAAATCAGTAAAAAATCTTGATTAGACCTATGGGAGATTCAGCACTATTTTTTAGTAGAATTTCATTGACGTTCAGCGTTTTTTTATAGATTTCGAATTTAGAGATTAGCGATTTTCAATGTTGAACTATAAAACAACTTTTGACTGAAAGCTTGAACTTATTTCTCATTGTGAATCTATTGAAAAAGTAGGCCGTTGTTTGAGTGCATCGTCGAATCGCTGAAAGTTAGTGAAAAGTTACATCCTCGATTAATTGCACTCAAGTATGGATAAAATAGAAAAAGTGACCTTCTTGAAAATAGAACACATGAATCACTTTTCCAACATGTTTTTTGCATACTCTTAAGTATTCTGACGCACGTTTAATGTTTCCCACATCCTTGTTCGGGTAGTAATTGTAACAAATACAAGGATACATTCATACGTGAACATTCACAAAAAATATGTAACATTAAATATATATACAACTCATGTACTTGGCGTCGAGACGCTCCCGCGTCTCCTGATCTATCCAGGGAATAAAGCACAATATTCTATCGTTATAATCAATTTAAATTGCCCCCTCAAATCTTCTTCAATTCAATCACCAAACTTACAAATTTGGTTACTTACATTTGAATGATTGAAAAAATATGTATACAAGACGTGTGTAGATAACAAACATAATTCTACATTCATCGTGCATAAGATAGAGAGATGGTTTATGTACATAAATTACATCAAGAAGATTTCTAGCCAGTTCAAAAACCTTCCACTCACTTTTCCGTAAAGCATACACGCATACAGCACGCATGAATATCAGATATATTACTTTGGATATCAAATATGTAGGTCATGTAAGAATCGTTTTCTTCGAACGCTTCAACGAACTCGAAAAATTCATAACAGAAGTATGCGACAGTCATCAAATGATTTGAATTGAAATACATTTGAATCGAACTTGGCGCAGCATTTGTGTGGGTTCTTTTTATTCAATATTTAATATAGACAAGTCATGATTTCATGTTCCTGAATGTATATCGATGCGTAATCGATTTCCATGAAACATAGGCACAAGTACAAGTTCCCTTAATTCCCGCATAAATATGCTTTGAGGGGGAATTCAACCGACTTCCCGGTTGAGGAAGGTCAAGGTGTGAGAGTGAACGCTTGTACCCTTCCTACGCGCTCACATGTACTCGCTTGCAAAATAAAGAGTGAGAGAAAGAAGCAGACAGAGAGTGGTGAACTTCTGCTCACGTTCGTTGTCGTATGTGTTTAAAGTATCATGATCACACAGCAAAGACTCATATGTTTTCCCTCTTATTATAATACCTATACACTCCATAGATGAAATTGATAATATTTTTTATATAATTCTTATTGTTTTATATTCCTTTGAGATCCTATTGTTCCCTTATCGGGTTTGCATAGTTTTCACCTCCGATCGTTCTACATTCTCAACCAAATCATCAAGGATTATTATAGTTTTCCACTCGAACGATCACCCCGATTTCCCATTGATAACTATACTTACATCGATAAGAATATTATATTCGTTTACGAACAACAAGAAGTTTTTATGAGTATAAGCGAATAATGTTTTTCTCTCGAAGGAGTTTTACGTGCCCTTCCTTCATTTGTCGATATACATAAACACATATAGAGGTACCTTACGAACAGTGTTCAAACAGAACTAGAATCAATCTCCTTCACGATATTCGTAACGGTAATAGAAGCCTCATTTACTCGCAATCACGAACTAATTAGTCGTGACTTGTTTCCATCTCGTGTTTCATAGATCGTGCTGGTCTTCTCTCGGAGTGTGGATAATCAATTAAGAAAAGTTTGTCAAATGTTTTGCGTTTTGTGCTTTGGTTTGGATTAATCATTTATTTGTTTTTAAAACCCATTCAATGTTAAAAATTGAAATATCCATTCAAAAAAGTATCTACTCTGAGAAAAAAAAATCTTGTAAAATTTACATCTCATTGAGTGAATATATGAATGATTTAAAATACAGTGCAAGTGACCACAATTTCAGTCGATTTTACAACAACGAATATTAAATATACCACAGCTGATGTGCATATTACATTCCCTGCGGTAAAATCAACTAAAATTGTAATAGCTCGAATTATATTTTCAAATCGTCCATATATTTACTTAACAAGAGGTAAATTTTACAATTTTTCTTCTCGGTGTAGTTATCATAGATTTATATGGACAGTATTAATAAAAGTTCGATCTTGTGTAAAGGAAAATTAGTTTATCAAGGATGGATAAAGAGAATCAAAATGCGTCAAGCGGGAGAGTGGATGGAGAATGATTTGAAAGAGTTTACGAGTTCAAATATTCAAAAACTATGTTAACAAGCTGTAACGATGTTCATAATGTAATTCACAAGAGATTACACTTAGAGGATACATCCTGCGTTGCGGTCAACAAATTGTTTAGATTCGTCAAAGCTATTAAAAAGTCTCATAAATATAATGCATTGGTTAGCCGGTATAGTATGCTTAATTCTATTCGAGAAAAACGAATTATGGATACGTGATGCGCGAGGAATAAATTACAGTGCTCAATATTATAATATGAAATATATTTGTGGGTAGAAACTTGAAGAGAATATGTAAACCTCAAACCAAAATTATTCAAAGCGCAGATTTAACTTGAGGTGCAGTGCAAAGATGGTTCATTAATGCTCTGGTTGAAAAATCCGATAAAGAAGAATCCTGTCGGAAAGAATTGAATTTCCGCATCGACAATTCCCAGTTGATACCAATAAAATATTTTTGAATTGTCGGATTGAATCGGTTTTTTTATCAATAATGAAAATTCCAATTGAATCCGATAAAGGAAATTCTAGCGGAATGAATTGAGTTTCTGCATCGGAAATTTCCGATTGGTACCAATAAACATTTTTTCAACTGGATTGAATCGGTTTTTTTTTTATTCGCAATTAATATTCCCATCAAATCTGATGAAAACAATTCTGTCGGAATGAACTGAGTTTCTGTATCGATAATGTCTCATTAGTTCCGATTAGAATTATTTCAATCGGCTTGAGTATATTCTTACAATAACGTTGAAAATAAATACCTATGAAATCTTGTTCCCAAAAAACAAGTATTGGATGTCATTGGTGATGTGACAAGAGCAATTTTTTTTGGTAATAGGATTCGATAGGTGTTTGTATGGATTCAGAAGAATTCCCGTACAGTACAACCACCGGTTCTCCACCCAGGACTTCGGTGGACTGGAGGTGGAGAATCAGTGGAGAAATGAGAGCCGTGGAAATAAGGGAGAAATAAGAGAGAGTCTCTCTTTGCTCCACTGGTTCTCCACCTCCAGTCCACCGAAGTCCTGGGTGGAGAATCGGTGGTTGTGCTGTACGGGTTCCCATCAGAAGGATCTCGTGCAGGGTGAGACAATGATTACGCACCCCGTGACAGAAATTTAGATGGTTCCATTTCCGTTGAATGCAATTACGATAGGAACTCATTCGTGAATTCGATCTAACCTTGATCCGGAGCCCTTTATAATCCATCGATCAATTTTTTTCATCTTTGTGTTTCAACCGTGCAGGGAGGCCATCTTGCGGCTCATAAGAAAAGCTTCAGATCTCATCGAGCATGCGCATTTTCAGATCGACATTACGGCGAATATCAATAAAAACCAATTGACCATTGAAATGGAACAGGTCTGGAAGTTCATTAGGTATTTCCTATACAAACCATCAAATTCCAAATCTGCAGACGTTATTTTCATTAAAAATATTGTCTCTGTAAAAATCAATTCACCAAATGAAGAAATTCTCGATTTTAATTGAATAGGTATTTTATACACAAACGGACTGAAAATTTGAATTTGAGAACTTTCATATTATTTCCAATAGATCTGGATTCCAAAACAATCCAATCAAAATCAAGTGATCCATAAAATGCATACGTTCTAAAATCGAGCATTCGTTGAATATTCGAATCTACAAACTGTACCACTCCGATTGGTTGATAAAATAAAAAAACCTTCTTCGATTACATCACCTATTTCTTATGAAAACTGATAGAATATACCACATGCAATTACTTCCGATCAAATCGATGCATATTCATATACGGGCGAATTCAGAATCCAACTCCACGGATGATTAATTTTGATTCATTTTCATTAATCTTCAACGGACAGTTCAGGCATTCCAATTATCCCCATTCGAATGGCCTCCTATTCCTCTCGACTCTACGCATTCTAAAATCGAATTTGATTTTTCCCATAGAAACCCAATGAATCCTCAATTTTATCAAATCTCGCATTAGTTCCGATAGATCGAGATTACAGGGAATTCCGATAAAAACCGATTGTTCGATGAAATAAAAGAATTATAAAATTGAATTGGAAACTTCTCTATTATTCCCATGAAATTGAAATATTCAATCGATTGATCTATAGCATCCATACATTGTAAAAGTGAATAGGATATTTCTTACAGCAACTCACAAAATCTTCAATTCCATCAACTTTCCTATGAATTTCAATAAATTAAGATTACGGAAAATTCTGATAAAAACCAATTTTTTCAATGAAATAGAAGAAATTTCAAAACTGAATTGGATATTCATCATACAAACCTACACTGAGAAAACAGATATCTTGAAAAATACCATAATTTATGGATTTTCAGCGCTGGTCTGACCCGAGTCGGAATATTCACTTGCATGAATCTCTAAAAGTACCATAATTTCTTGGACTTTTTGAAATGGGTATGGTACCTTCCGTATAAAAGTCCAAGACATTATGGTACTTTTAGAGGTTTTTTCAGGTAAATATTTAGACTCGGTCAGACCAGCGCAGAAAATCCATAAATTATGGTACTTTTTAAGATACCTTTTTCTCCGTATATTGAATATTCAGATATGTACACATTTCTACTATTCCGAATGAATTCAAATGTTGAAATGATCCAATTGAGACCCGTTAATGAATAAAATCCATAAATTCTAGAATTGAATTCGATATTCCCCATACAAATCCATTACCAATTCAATTCCAAAAATCCCCCCTTCAGTCTCAATAGATTGAGGTGAAAGAAACTTCCGATGAAAATCGTTTGCCTCGTGAGATGAAAAAAATTTCAAAGATCCAGTCAGATATTTCTTATACAAACCGATAAATCGCATTGAGTCCTATCAATTTCAATAAAACACATATTTTTCGAAGGGTAAACCCTCGATTCAATCCTACAGATGACAAGTTCCAATTGAGTCCTATTCATTTTGGATCGGTACTTGAGGCTTTCCGATTGACCCTATTCAAAATTAATGACGATGAACACATTCACTCAAATCAGAGAGGTTTGTAATCGTTAGATTTTCACTCTGTCAGCTTTAGAGAGGATTCATTCTAATCTTATCATATGAAAATGGATATAGAATACATTGAAATGTGATTAGAAATTTATCGTTAAGATATCAAAAGTAATTTAAAGTTGAATTCGGAATATACGCTACAGGCATCCTACAATCACTTCGCATCAAATACAGTCCCGCGCCCGAATGAAAGGAACGAATAGAAATTCCCATAACTTTCAATTCAGCTTTTGCTTTCCTATCCGAAAGGAAAACAAAATAGAATGTGTATGTATTGATTCGTAGAGACATTCTCATCGTAAATGATGTTAATAAGATAACCAAAATTCTACAATTCATTTCCTCTTTCTTTCGTAAAAATGCTAATCGTTCAGGTTTTCTCTTCGGCAATTAGGTATGTTTTTTGTTTCCGTTTTCTCGATGTTCCAATGTTTCGTGAAATCAAAAGATCCTCGTTCACCGTTTTACGTGCAAAACAAATTACTAGGAACAATCGATCACACATCAAATCTTTATCTCGTTGCATCACCAAATGACTAATAGTAAAACATAAGGAACCGTAAACCATGTACATGATTCGTCGGTAAATGAGCAGTAAATTAACCATGTAACGTGTGAGTAGAAAAATGGAATCATTCAACATTGATTGGTAATACCGCCGGTTGATGCTAGTGATTCCGAAAGCATTTATTTGCAAGAGGAATCGTGGCGAATGGATCTAACGTACGGTGGTTACCACCAATCTTGTATACGAGTCGGTGCTGCACGTGAATGAATAATCATCCAACAACAAAACCTATCATAATACTTATAATAACATTAATTACTTTCTATAATTACATAAATGTACATAAGTGTAATTAGCTCAAACTACGGTTCTTAATTTTGATGCAACATCTACATATTATTCAACACTTGATAAAACTATCTAACGTATACGGTTTGAAAAAACTTGAACTATTCGATTTATACCTCGACGATACGAGTTATTCATTTTTCCGATAAATACAGCGCAAAGGGATACTTGAAAAAAATAAGGTTGCTCGTGTCAAACTAGTTTACCACCAAGATTATCGTGAGAAGCGGTGCTCGTCTTCGTATCGATGCCCTAATTGCAACGTATGCATTTCATTAGCTTCTTACAGTCAGCACGTTTTGATCGTTATCGTTAAAGAAAGGGAAATGATCTCAAATATGTATAATTTAGATGGATGTGGTCTGTATTTGAACGCATGAATACCAGGATACGTTGGTGATCAAATGTAAGAGGAAAAAATATCTAGATAAACATTACCAATTTTTTCGTGTTTCAAGATTGAGTTTGAGGAAACGAAGAGAAAATTAATAGAAAGGGTGTGTGGGTACAGTATATATCTTAATTTTAAGAGTCTACACTTTGATTCCCGGAGAAAACAATTTTTAGAGTGAGATTTCACTCTTCAGCCAGCCAAAAGTGAACCTGTCGAAACTTTGAGTGAAATTTCAGGTGAAAAACTCAAACTTTACAGCCACTCAAATTCTAGAGTCAATTCTTCACTCTAAAAGAGTGAGGGAAAATCCCACTGGCTTACTTCTGAGACTCAGTGGAGTGAAACACGTGATTTTTCACTCTCTCAGATTTAGAGAGCAACCAACTGGATTGCTGAGAGAGCAACATGATCAACTAGAACAGCAAAATGTTTAGTATTGTATACAGAATAGTGAACAAATTTTGCTGAAGGAGTCGACATTTGATGCTGCCACAGCTAAAAAATAGCAAAAAGTACCCAGCAAAATTGGATTCCGCTGTCATAGCGAATTCTCCTTTCTCCGTGTCAATGTCGCTAGACTGAAACAAAATTGTCTTTAAAAATTTTTCTAAATGCATCAATGGAAAACAAATTTGTCGAAGTTGTGGAAACAGGTTGCGAATGAGAATATGGTAATCAAAGTCTAAACGATGTGAAACCATAGAAGTTGAATAAAGGATATGAAGTGGTTAGTAAAGAGAAGGGCGGAGTGGAGAAACTGCAACAAACCTGTCTTAGGACTGATTACTTGATGAAGATGATGATGACATGAATTACATAGGAAGCGAATAACGATAGTAGAAACAGATTAGGAAAGAAAAAGGTTGTAGGAATGAGGAAGCGAATAAGGGACGTTAGATGTCACTTGTAATTTTTAAATCACGCATGTAACAAGCAATATGAATGACAAAAAAGAGGAGTAGAATATTAGAAATATTCACATAGCTAAGTTCAAAGTAGATTCGTGAATCGTTCGATTTTGATGCGGAGAATGGGAACGCGAATTTCTCATTCCATTACTCCTTTCAAAGGATGTGATTGGAAGGTGAAAGATTTTGTAATTGAGGTCAAACTGAAGGGAAAAAAGATAGCATATGTAAAAACAAATATCGACACGGCGAAGAGACAAACTAGTTAAAATTGATATGTAAAATGATCATCTCCGTCATTGGAGTGCAAACATCATGGTGAATGTCAAGCGTTGACAATTATTAGTATGGATGATAATGACAGAACCGAGGTGTTGGACTCCTTCTTTCACCCTTCCACGGAACGTCATGTGCGATGATCAGGGGAAAAATAAACCAAAGGATCAGACACGCGAGTCTTCCTTTCAATAATTCAATTGATATGTTTACATTGAAGAGAAAGAGAAGTAGATTAATTGCTCACAGAGAAATGGACATTACCGTTTTATCTTGGATAGAAACGAAAGTTTCAGTTCGCAATTCTCCTGTCAAGAAAATAAAAGTACCGTGTACGTATAAGTATATTGATATATACCACGTATGTGCACCAACCTGTCACCACACTGCACGTCAAGAATGGGAGGATCATGATCCGGAGAGAAATATATAAACTGGCGAAAGGATAAACTCTGAATACTCGGTTTCGTTCATGCTCGAAAAACACAAATAATAACAGGCAAAAGTGGAACAATAATTTCAAAGAATAACTTTGACGGAGATGGATAATCTTTATTATATCTCGAACGTTAATTAAGCGTTCCTCCAGTGATATTTCACGTTTTGTGACGCGATCAAGAATTTTAAAATATTTCTTGCCAGTAAAAACAAAAATTGAAGAAGAAAAAAACAGTGATAATGATATATCAAAAATACGAGCATCCTTTTGAATAGTGAAAGTTTAATAATCATTAGAAAGGAGACTGCTTTGAACGGAAAGTGAGATTTAAGATTCATCTTCGGAGGATAAATTCGTATTCTTCGGATGATATTCAAATTAGCATTCGTAGTGCAAGACTTTACCGTTCTAGTTCATTTTTTTCTCTCTACGCACATCCAGTCCTTGAATATCACTCACGCCTGCAAGTGAATTTGAACTTTCGCTTGTTGTTCGAAAGCCGGTCAAACGTTGGTTACCTAAATTGCCATTATCAAGCCATCATCGTCATATCAATATGACAGAATAAACAACAATCGCTATTATTCATTCTCATTCCTATGCACAGAATTTTCTCTTGTTATTTTGTCATTATCCGTACACGTACTACGCACGAAGTCTCATATTTCTCAAATATTTCCAGTTCTTTTTTGACACAGTTCTTACAAGTTACCGCTAAGAAAATGTATTTGTAACGTGTGAAACGATGTTAACGGTTCGCAAAAAAATTTAAATACCATAAAAGCGTAATTCTCGCGTCATCTCGTGCATGAATCACCCTTATTAGAAATGTAGATCGTGATATGTAAATGATATGGCTTTTGGAAACACGTGATAATTAAAATTATCTGATCAATTATTGTGGTGTTATATCAAAAACGTACCGAAGGGGAAATAAACGATTCACGATTTGATGAAAAAATGAAACAAAATGAATTCTCAAGTTCATAAGATCTCGTTAAGCGTCATGCGTATTACTATATACATTTTTGAAAGATTACACGGTAACGAGATTAGTTACAGATTAGGAGTTTTGCGTGGCTTGAATTTAAGTCGATGGAAGAAATTCCTTGCTTCTTCCTGATTGGGTGAGCGACGACACTTGTCTTGACTAAAATTACTCTTCGATGCAACTGATGCATTGATTATACATGCATGTGGTTCATTGGTTGCTTCAACCCGTTACCTTACGAAACATATGCGCTGAAGACAATCTAGAAGAGCAAGATAAATCACTGTTCATCGTTGAAATTACATAATCGATTCCTTGAATTCAACGTCTCCACTCGATTGCGATAACTCGAATCCTTTCACCATCAAAATCTCCGATACTTTCTTGACTCGTTGATCAGGAACACCTGTGATAGGAATGTAATTGGTTGACGTATGACCGTTATCATTCGCCAATATGCCAAAATCTAAAAGAGACTTCTCGTACGAAGAAGTCGATATTCGAACATTGATAATGTAGTTTTAGTGCCCTATATAGTGCTGAATATTCAGCACTGATGAGCCCATCATGAAATCATATTTTTGTTATCGAATGACAAATTTTATTGAACAACATAGCAAATCCTGATCAGTACTAAACCGTAGTAGGTACTAACGAATGATCCTCTCATGTCATATTTCTTGCTTCCGTCACAATCGAAGACCAAAAGCGGATAAAATGTGAACGTATACTTGTGTGCTGTACATGTACACTGGAAGAAAAAATTAGGTCTCATAACCACCCAGCTAACATTCAGGTATCTTAAAGATATGTTGCCAAGAAATCTGCCGTGCAAGTTAAAAAGACACTTAATTCTGTTCAGCCTCGAACGGAGATAATCGACGAAAACGATTTCCTTACGAAAAGACATTGAAAAATATCATTTCAATAACTGTTTAAACATTTTTAACGTAAAATGATCATTCTCTTTCCGATTCCGTAAAAAAATTCCAACTTTTTTGTTATTGGCACTGAGAAAAACGACATGCGTTTGTTCATTTAGAACAATACAAGGGAAAAAAGCACTCAAGTCGACACAAGGGTATTTTACTTGTAAAAGCGCCCGCGTGGTCTTGTATTCAAGGCTGATCCTCGACACTTTTACAAATCAAGAAGAACCTAAGTCGACTTAGGTTCGCTCTCAGTTGTAAATTGATGATGAACGAGCGTTTTTTCACGCCAAATACAACTTTTCCAAGACTTAGGTCTTTTTTCATCAGGGATGAACGAATTTCCGTCGCATAAAACTTGCAGTAACGCAAAAACTATTAATTTTTCCTAATTTTCGTCTCGACAGATAGATTCAGAATTCTCTTCCAAATCGATTGATATCGAAATCTCATTTTCGTCAAAAAAGTGACTTAAGTGCCTTTTTAATTTGTACGGCAGAAATCTTGAAAATTCCTGAATGTTAGCTGGGCGGGAACTCAGTTCACCCATCAAGGCTTAAACAGCGGGGATGAAAAAGAAGTAGCACGCAGATTGTTGAGATTCTGGGGAGTTTATCAAAGTGCAATGAGAATAACTGTTCCAAAAAATTACGGAAAAAGTAGTTTCACGTGAAAATTGATATCGCTATTCGATTCTGTGGGAAAAATCGTTGTGAAAACAAGTCTAACATTTTCATTTTGGACTGGATGTATTTGTTTGGAGAAATAATGAACAATTATTAGATATCCCATGCGAACATAAAAACACGGGCCGCTACTGGCCCAGTACTGTTGCCAGAGGTGCCAGTATTTGGAGCGAGTTGGATTTGCAGTACTGGTAAAGGAATTGAAATGATAACATCATTTTACATAAGGGCCAGTATAATATTCACCACCGCGTCGGTACCGATGTTTGATGTGAGCCTGCTATGGTGGAATTCTGGCACTGCAACAGGACCAGTTGCTATGCCAGAGCTGAATGAGAAATGGCAAGGAGTCGAAAGGATGACATCCTGTGTAGAAATCTTAACCCCACCCAATACTGGCACAGTACCGGTAACCACAGTTAACCAGAGTTATCATATTTCATAAAGTAAAAAAAATACGGTAAATTTGAACTTTGAAAAACTTACAAATCTGTTTTTCTCATCGTCTTCATCGGAGAAAGGCCTTTTGGAAGTGATTTTTTGCAAGTTCACCGAGTGAGGATTGAACCCGGGTTCTGCGAGTGAGAAACTATTTCTCTATTTCTTCAGCGAACCTCCAAGTTGACGACAAATCACTTAAATTGCCATTTATTGGCAATCATTACAACTCACCATAGATTCCGTAATGGAACAAAGCTCTACCAATACTGGCACATTATCATCTATTGAACATATCGAATGATCATACCAACTCTGGCTTAATGCTGGCGCGACTTTGACTTACTGCGATGGCCAAGTTATCAAGGCCATAATTTTAACATCAGTTGATTATCAATTCCATAGTCAGCCAGAGTCCTATCAATTCTGACACGTTATCATCAATCGGACATATCGAATAATCAAACCAACACTGGCTTGACGCTGGCGCGATTTCGGTTCACTACAACAGCACTTCATTACCGATTCTGTCGTAAGTCAGTGTTTCATAGATGCTAGCACATTGTCGTCAATTCAACATATTGAATGATCATTCCAAGTCTGGCTCATTACTGGCACAGTTTGTTTCAAGTAAGTGGAATCCTAATCCACTACCAGTTTCGTATTAGAACAATGTTGCATCAATACTGGTGCAGCATCGTCTTTTTTTCGCATATCAACATCCAACCAACTCTGATTCGGTACTAGCGTGGTTCCATTTCTCTTTGATTTGGATATTCCCCAAGCAGTATGAATTAGATACTGACTCAAGACTGTCAAAGACTGTAAGAGACTGTCTGCAACGCAAACCAACACCATCCGAAATCCGTCGAATATCTGGCGACAGTTGAAAAAACAGTGATGATTTTGAATAGGCACAGTTGTTTTTGCCGGAGTCTGGCAAGTACAACTTTGCCAGTACCGCGCCATTTGTTGACTGTGGCTATTTCCACATATTAAAAATATTCGTAGTGAAAATATCAAAGGTTGATCGTCTTATTGTTATTTTTCACAATGAAAAGCTATCAACTTATGATAAATTCACTACGAATATTCTTCAATGATCCCCTCTTTTCCTAAATTGACGGTAATTTTTCTAAACATTGATAAACTCGGTCTTTCCGTGTACACGGAGAAAAGAGATCATGGAATGATCGCTAGGAAGGATAGTAAACTGGTGACAACTATGAATTTCTGTGCACAGTCGCTAACAGAGACGAGTAATGGTTCCTATTTTGGTATATTAGAATACAATATAGTATACCAAAATAGGAATCATCACTCGTCTCTGTAAGCGACTGTGCACAGAAATTCGTAGTTGTCACCAGTTTACTATCTTTCCTAGCGATCATTCCATGATCTTTTTTCTCCGTGTATGATCATATGCGAGTATAGTTCCTATGGACCATGTTTCTTTGGTCTCAATGTACGACTGTGTATTCAACAACCGAGGTGGAACCAATTTCAAGCATCAATGTCGATGTTTTCTCTTGTAAATCAAGTCTTTTTCCACATACAGCTGGTCCAAAAGGTTACAATAATAATCTGTGTTTATTGTTTCACCAATTTGAAGGTAATCCAGAGACAAAATTCCTTTTGAATCCTACAAAACTAATGCTAACGATTCCTTGGCCGATTTCTAGACTCTAACTCGCTTTGGATCCGGAGTACCGGTTATTATTCCTTCACGGTTTATTTTGATTCAGGATCATAGTGTTAGACCCAAGTCTCATTTCAAGTGATAAAACGACGCACAAAATCCTTTTTATTCTCTTTGAAACGCTCCAAATGTTGTTGAAAAAGTCGCTTAGGGTGAACTACCCAGTGGAGCAACGATGAGCGGTATAGATAAAAGAAGTGACTATTAAAAATTTCTGCTACATAAAAATAATTCGATTGTTTTCATAAGAAAATACTGTTATTGTGAGAACAATTGAATTATTTTAATGTCACAGAAACTTCCTCTACCTCCTGTGTGCATCAACATTGAGCTAATTTCAGCCCATTTTTGGGAAATGTTGAGTGACTCAAGGTTTTACCAGCACACATGGGCTGGTCTATCGTTCCTCTACTGGGTAGTTCACCCTACGAGAGTGTTTTTGTTCCATTGTTAGTGAACCAGCATCCATTTTGCATATCCCTTTTGTAACCCTTTTTTTTGTAACATTAGATTTCTTTGTAAAGTACATTCTCGAAAAACCCACGAGTCTGGTAATTTATAATAGGAATTTTCCTTCGTGTACGTATTTTTGCTTCTGAAAAATTCAATTGAGGGAGATGAAGAAAATTGGAAGATAAGATGAAGCAAACATAGCAAGGATATCACCTGGAATGAGTGAGTGGTTAATTCTCTCTTGGTAGAGACTGTTGAGTCACTAGGCATCGTGCTGCACAAGCATGAAAGTCAAGGCGAAGGAAAAGAAATTGTGAGAGAGACCTTTGACGTGACTTCTATTCTTATGCCTCAGACTGAACAAAGTGGATTAACCTTTAGTAATTCTTAAGCGGCTCTTGGAACTAATGACATGTCTAATTCAATCGCTTTGATCAACTTTTTTCATTCCAGTTCTTCATTATTTAGATTACAATTTTGTATTTAATTATTATATTTATATCCGATGATAGAAAGTATACTATTCATTCGATATGGCTTATAAATTAATACAGAAGAAGATTATTATTATTATTATTGTTGATTTATTATTTGAAATTGAATTCTTGAGTGTCGATGAACGAGAAAAGTTCATGAAAGTTCAACCGATTTACAGTGGGGTCAAATTTGGAATGGGAGATCAACATCCCTTTGATTTTTACTTTTCATCCGCTTTTAGGCGTTGGCCTGAACTGTGCGGAGCTTCACGATATGATACTATATAAAACATATATATAAAAATTCATCGAGAAGTAGTTATTGCGAGGGAGTTGAGAAAAAACTATGCACAGCTTCCACATACCAGAGGAAAAGGAAGTTGTTCTTAACCCTTTAATGGAACGATAAATTCCCAGTTTGCGACTTAACGTCGTGCAAGGTTTTCCACCACCATCGAAGAGGATTAAAAGGTCACGAACGCTTGGAGGGATCATACTTTGATCTCACCTTCTTGTTTGTCTTCGAAGAATACAGGATTAACTTTTAATTACATCCAATAAACTAAGAATTATTTTATGATTGCGATTGCACGTATATTATTCATAATTTCTAAAACATTAGAGACTAAATTATTATCCGTCATTGTACTAAAATAGTCGCCATATGAATTCTTTATCAATTATCGAGTGAAATAATTATTTCTTCTCGCTAGTCTCTAGCTCGCTGCTTCGATCATCACATATTCGAAAAATATGAATATTCCAGAAGAATTATGCCTTTGCGGACTATAAAATGTAAAAACATTTCAATTCCATTGTTGCTTTATTGAATAACCCAACGGGACACTCTATTTCATTCATTCATTCATCCATCAACTTGTTTCAGAAAATCCATCTCGTAGCATCACAAACGAGTTGGATTATCATTCTGTTTCCCATTGTGGAAACAACTATCTCAAAACAAACTATATCCTTGATCTACGTATTACATAATTGAAAATTATTCAAGACGTATGTATTACGCGTTGAATAAATTCAAATAGAAGCAATTGTTTGCAAAATCACTTGGACATGAAATTTCTTTTGAGCTTTCTCATGGTACAACAAAGTATCCCTCGAGATACAAACAATTCTCATTGAGTCCGTTGTTACAGCGAGCGAGAAGAGACCATTGAACCAATGGTAAACATTCATTCATGAGAGAATATTTTCCACCGTGTCGATTCTTTTATTATTACCGAGCGAGGTGGTGTTAATTGTAAATCGCTGTGCAGAAATGAGGAACGTATAATCAGAGGATAAAGGAAATACATTATAGAAGCCACAGGAAACCTGCAGAAAGAATTATCATTGAATCCATGTTCCTTGACAAAGCGTCATCATTGAATTTAATAATGATAGAAGAATGAAATATTTTATCTAATACTCGCAACAGATTTCGCATGCACGAGAATATGTCTGTATTAATTATTTTCTTGGAATTATACAGGAAAACTTTATCTGCACGCGAATGAAATTTTTCATCGAGAAGGAGGAGAAGTATTGTGAGACTGGTTCTTGATCTAATGGTTTTATATACCTAATAAAAAAGTGTGGAGAAAATCTTCTTCTGGTATATGGATGGACTGTAATTCGATGAGTTAGGATCATTCTTTGAATCTTCAGGTTAAATATTTGATTATCGTGATATATCTTCTGACATTCCCCCTTTGCCTGAGTGCTTCCAGGGTAATGCATAAATTCCTTACTTTGCAATTATCGTACTGGCAGATCGAGACGTCACGAAAGAGGTCATTCGAAAGCTCCAACTTCTTTTCATGGAATTTTATTCATATGGAGAAAAGAAAGATTCCCTCCACGATGAAAAGGATAAATTAAATAAAATTATCTTACAACTTGTTGATGTACAATTCGAATGGATAGGAGAATAAGATGGTTTTTTTTCTTAATTCGATTAGTATATACATGTAATACTTGTGCTGTTCATCTTCGTTGATCGCACTTCTCATACATATATTTATGCTTTTCATGGAAATCAAAACGTTGAATCTACCGGTGTTGTAATGTCATTTCTTCGTAAACATCACCAACATTAATCTCCTTTAGAGAGAAAGGGGATAGATTGCAGGTTCGCGATTGGATTACTACAATTTGTATCGAATTTTTCAATCGTTTTTCTCTTGATTTATCACAACAAAAAGAATTTTTGTTATCTATATTGAAATTATTTTTTGGAATTATACCTGTTGAAGACGAAGTTCTCACACAAAAGCATGTGGCATTGCAAAAGTGGATTTTAAGGAAGTCTCGGGTCGAAAAATATGGATGGTTTTGTCCTCATATTTGAGTTGAACACTGATTTTACCATAATTGCAGCCCCAATCCTTCGATCATTTCCCCAATCATTTTCTTAATTTCATTTCTCCGTCTTTCCAATTCTTTTCTTGAAGAACTAACAAATTCAATCTTATTCAGAATATTAACAAAGACGATCCACCATTAGTTTTTGAAAGATTGTGGATACCGATTTGAAAAACAGGATTTTTCAGGAAACACGTCTGAAGATTTGATTAATCATTGTTAGGAATGGAGGGTGATATGCCTACCCACGTAGCACAAATGTCCCAGTAATACCTTCAGGATATTCCGCAACATTCTGCAGACATTGTAACCCTAGTAGAAATCACTCTAGTCATTCTCTAGGCGATTACGAGGCCTTACGAGGCCTTGCAAGTCCCTCACAAGGGCCTGGTGAGGCCTCGCAAGGCCTAGAGAATTACTAGAGTGATTTCTGCTAGGGAATATTGTCAGAATATCCTGGGAACATTACTGAAACATTTGTGCTATGTGGGCATTGGTATGCAATAACTTTTTTACACAATCAAACACGTGTAAACCATTTAGGAAACTTTCTTTCATATAAGCAACAAGAAATTTGTCGATTTTTCTTAACAATACTGTTAAGAGTTTTCCTTTAATCTCTACAGATTTATTGTCTCATTCCTCTCGAAAGCGGGACATTCGAAACAGTGAACAGGAACTTTGTAGACCCATCCGCTTTTGCCTGGAAAGGAACTGCTTTCTACCTCCAATGATAATCAATCAAAAGAGATAGAATGTTGAGCAATTTCATTTAACACGACATTTTTGCATGTTATGAATTGAGATTATATTTTACCAGACCACTATAATAAAAAAACAAAACTCATGTAGACTTTACGTGAGGAGAATCATGTTATTTTCACCTTCGTATATAAGTGGAACACGATTACACGGTTGTGATAACTTGATGTAATGCCAGAAGTTTGCAGGAGATTTCACAATGTTGCTCAAAACGTGAATATAAAATTATGGGTGTTCTAATACAAATTAGTTGGTAATGGAAATAAAATCAATAAACTTTTGTCTTCCATTCATGCAAAGTGTGTTGCTAGTTTGAAGATGAAAATAATCTAGTGAAATTCATTCCACTTGTAAAATCTACGAGATTCATAGTTCAAAAAATTATGCACAACGAGATTAAAAAAACTTCATACAACATTTTTACGTTTGCAATACAATTTCACCTTAGAATTACATTAGAAATATATTTTTTTATAAAATCCTTTTCCGTCTCGAAACGATGATAAATGATGAACTCAATTATTCAGTTCTTTATTCGAATCGACTTCGTGAATTACCTCTGTGTGTGAATTTTTCTTATAAAGTAAAAGGGTGTATAATGACTTGAGAACTTTGTAATAACGCTGAACGTATAGAATCGTAAGAACGAACCGAAGTTATGTCACACGTTGATAGAGTTTTGCACGTTGCAAGAAAGTCAAGGCAAAGGAGAAGAAATTCCATGAAACGTCTGCCGTGACTTGGCGGAATAAATGTATGATGTGGATTAACGAGGTGTCTTCCGCATTTATTCATCGAGTGTATAAAGGATGATGCGAGGGTTTGCACTCTCGGAATTTCAGTTGCCGCAATTTTCAACGAGATATAATAAAATCGTTCAACGGGGCTTTTTCATTCAAAAAGGAAAAATAAAGCCGTGGATGATTCAGCAAAGAAACAGAAAGGAGAGGAATAATTAATATCGTTATGCAAAATAATAATACCTTCTTTGTTTTATCGCTCCTTTGCCCTGTCATTGATGTTACGCAACTAGGGGGGGGGGGGGGGGGGTTCGTTCTTTTCTCTTTCGTCGAAAGAAATGGAAATTATCCGCGTGTTATGTGCTCATTAGATATCTATGTTTTGTCAAAAAGCTTGAAGAAATTACCAAGTCTCGATGTCAACACCTGAGGCAACGGTGGCGAAAGCTTGATTCGATGATTCTGCAATAAAACCGATATTGGTTCAAGTACAGCCACAAATTTGTGCCAACGTTGTTTCGACACAATCCACCTACACAGCCACGACAATCGATCTCTGTTGACGATCAATGCTGGCTGAATATCATTTTCCTACGCTTGGCTGCCAAGTCTGACCCAAACCGTTGCCCGTCGATGTTCAAGGTAGAATCAGTAAATTTTTACAAGGGATAATTCATCGCCATAATATTTCATCATAAATAACGAGAATAAGTGCTCTTTTTATATCAGAGTAGTTGAGTAATAGAATTTTTACGATATGGTCGATTGTTACATCATTATTCGAGACTGAGATGCACAACTCGAGAGTTTAGTGAAGAGATTTTGCAACATATGGATGAAGTGGATTAACGACGCACGTCTTCCTTAATTAGGAACGAACGATATCTGCTTACAACCCATCTTCGCGTATATGTAAATGAATATGCCTTACATTGCGGGTTGTATTTTATTTTGTCTTCCTTACGGCTCTATTTATGTGTATCGCATGCCTAAAGTTATGCGCATTCAGTCTCAAAGATTGATTGATTTATTTGAAACGAAAGGCTCTCAGTTTCCATTCAAATGAGATTATTCAAATTTTGTAATAACGAGGTATGGGAATACAATACAATCTTCTTTTTGTTTCAGGTATGTATTTCGGATATAACAATTCTTTCGATACCAAAAATTGTAAGTATTTTACATATCGCAAATTTCGAGTTATTGTTATCTTCAAAGGAATTTGAATGATTTTACTGTGACGGAAGAAGGCATTCTTTTCCTCGCAATGAAATTTCGAGCAAATATCGATGTAAAGAACCGAAGACGATCGCATTGTCGAGGGATGAGGTTAGTTCGATGAAAAGAAGAGGTGCAAATCCATTCACTGCGTTTGAAGTTGAAAGGTAACCTCGTTCAAGCCGCTCTATCCGCATCTCGAGTCTCTTTGCTCTTGACTTTCATGCAATGCACCTCGCTGTCCTCCGTTGAAATATGTACGTATATTGACGTAACATACAAACATATAATAACAATTAGCACTGTGACGCAAGGTTGTAACATTATTCTTAAAGAATGAAAACACATTAAATCATAATGCAATACGCTCAAATAAATCGTCGATAATGTGTATGATATTACGCAATACGATAATAAAGTAGGTTTTTAAACATCGTTTAATCAACAACAAAAACTATAATTTGAAAGAATAATCCCCCAACTAAATGCATTCCTCATTTTTACAACAGCGTCAGGGCCCCCCTGCTTGAATGATTCAATTCAAACCTATATTAAGTGGTCAACCAGTATGAATTAGATTTTTGTCCAGGAATTTTCCTATTTGATCTTATTCAAATCTAATCGGTGTGAATAGGAAATTTCTATCCAAATTTATTCTAAATTTCGGAAACCGCCCGTAGAGCTATGGCGCCACTAATGCATCAAATGATAGTGGAATCATATTCCTATCAAAGATTGGTTATGAACAATAATGATCAACATCCTTGTGGTTGTTGGCAAAAAACAATTTGTGTCGTACATCGAATAGTGCTTCTGAAAACAATCTCTGAACGGTGAGTTAGTATTCTCTGATTTATTAGAAGCCCGTGAAAAAATCGTCCATGCGTGATCAGGCCTCATCCATCAGGCGTGCTCAGGCGTGACCAGGCCTCAATTTTGTACCCACGTGATCAGGACTGATCACGCTCAATCACGCCCAATCGCGCTTGATTATGCTTCATTATGAATGAAGAATTCAGGATTAATTAGCTATTTGTGAGGAATAACATTGTAACAATTTTATAAAAGACCAATTTATTGTCAATCATTTTTACTTATTGTGCTTATGTAGTTTCCAGTTCTCAGGCATGATCAGGCGTGATCAGGCGTACGCGAATGTCTTCGGGGCTGACTTGGCCTGATAAAACATGTGCATTCGTGATCAAAAAATCAACATAGCGTCATTTTGTATGGATACTTCTCATTTGGTACAATTTTGAATGATCATGGGCGAAAATGGTTTGTCTGGCATAATCGCACGCGGTCAAGCTCAATCACGGGTTTCCACGTAAGTACAAAATTGAAGCCTTCTCAGTCATGACGGAGCTGAAAAATGAACGATGAGGCGTAGTCAGGCCCAACTGCGTGCAATCAGAGTTGAGTACGAATAATTTTGCCAAAAAATGTCCATGATCAGGCGTGAACACGCCTAATCACACCTGAACGATTTTTTCACGGGAGTAAATGAAACATATATTGGAAAAACTTTTTATGCTCTACGAACGAGCAGACTTGAATGAAGTTTCTGGTCATAATAAGTTATGTTTCATAGTCACGTATAATTTAGTATATCCTTATGAATGGAGCAAGAAATTTGAGGTTTTTTAGAATGATTTTGAAACTTCTATAATGATCACGAATTAATCAATTTTTTTACCTTAATGAGGTTAATTTCTTTCAATGAATACGTGATCAATTGATAACATGGAACGTGTTTGACAACCCTGGTAAAAAAATCTCTCTGAATCTCCCTGAAAATTTCACGTTGCAGAGAGATTCAGAGCAATTTAGAGTGGTTCAGAGGATTTCAGAGACTAGTAGATTGAGAGAACTTGTACTTTGAATTTTTCAGAAGGATTAAGAAAAATTCAGAGGAACACTGAAAGAAATAATTACTATCGCCAATAACATATTGTGATGTTTCAAGAAATCAATTTCTTAAAAAATCTGTACTCTTGATACAAGAAAATTTTCTTAGAACTAAGGTTGTATTTCTTGATTTGAAGAAATATTTTCTTGATCTAAGGGAATTCCACTTGAGCTTGCAACATATCAGCTGTATTCAAGAATATGAATTCCTAAAAATATTCCAAAATATGTTTTCTTGGCATTAGTAATTATTTCTCTCATTGAACTCAGAGAGATGCAGGTAAATTCTGGGAAATTCAGAGAGGAACAAATTCAGTAAAATTCTTGGTCCTGCATTTCAGAGGCGTTCAGGGAGTGTCGGAGGCTCGCAGAGACAGATAAATTGAGAAAATATATGCGTGGAGCTTTTCAAAAATATTCAGAAGAATTTGGAGAGATTCAGAGGAATTCAGAGAAATTCAGAGAGAAATTAATTCAGCTAAATTTTTGCTTCAAGATTTCAGGGGTATTCAGGGAGTGTCAGCGACTCACAGAGACAGGTGGATCGGGAAAAATTGCATGTCGAACTGTTCTGAAGGATTCAGAGAGATTCCGCGGAATTCAGGGAGATGCGAGGGAAGTCTGGGAAATTCAGAGAGGAATTAATTCAGTGCAATTCTTGGTCCTGCATTTCAGAGGCTTTCTGGAAGTTTCAGAGACTTCCAGAGGAAAATAAATTCAGAAAAATTGTGCGTGGAATTTTTTAGAAATATTCAGAGAAATTTAGAAAGATTTAGAGTAACCCAGAGAGATTCAAAGAAATTCGGAGGAATTCAGAGGAAGCTTTGAAATCTGAATACATTAAATTCCCGGAGATTCAGAGGAATTCAGAGAGATTCAGAGAGATTCAGAGGAATTCAAAGAGCTTCAGAGAGATTCAGAGGATTTCAGAGGAAGCTTCGAAATCTGAATACATTAAATCCCGAGATATTCAGAGGAATTCAGAGAGATTTAGAGAGATTCAGAGGAATTCAGAGAAATTCAGTGGAATTCAGAGGAAGCTTTGAAATCTGAATACATTAAATTCCCAGAGATTCAGAGGAATTCAGAGAGATTCAGAGAAATCCAGAGGAATTCAGAGGGAGCTTTGAAATTTAAATATATAAAATTCTGAGGAATTCAGTGATATGCGGAGCGATTCAGAGAAAGTTGAACAATTCAGAACGTATTATTATCGGAAAAGTCTCTAACTTCCTCTGAATTACTCTGGAATTACTCTGAATCCCTCTGAAATTTGTTCCAAAATATAGAGAGATTTAGAGAAATTCAGAGAGAATTCAGAGAGATTCAGAGAGATTTTTTTCACTATGGAAGAAAATTCATATTAAATTCTAAAATCACATATCACCAAATTACCCACCTAACACCAATTTATCTTCCTCATCCTTTCTATCCTTTTTCCAGCATCACAAATGTCGAAGGTTAAAAAGAAACAGACCCGAGTTTATCGAACTTACGCAAATGGATATATGGTTAAGGCATGCGAATTAGTTCAGAAGGAAAAATTGTCAATCCACAAGGCCTCGGAAGTGATACAAATTCCATGGACCTCATTGGAATTCTCAAAACTTCACCAAAAGTTTCCCAAATTAGGGAGACCTTTTGCTTTGAGCGATGATGCAGAGGATCCGGGGGTATATATCTGATATGCAAGAAGTAGGATTTGGCTTGACGATTAATCGAATTCGCATTACTGCTTATAAGCTTGCTGAAAAATTAGATGGACAAAAATATTTCAATGATCAAGGGAAGGAAATTGCTACACGGAGAGAAAAAATCTGCTGATGCAGCAAATCGAGGTATTATATATAGAATTGCAACATTTTTTGCTGACCTAGCTAAAAATTTGCTATAACAGCAATCGTGTTAGCTATGACAGCAATTTTCTAGCTGTGTCAGGAAAAAATGTTTGCTCCGCCAGCAAATTTTCAGTATTATATACAGAATAGCAAACAAATTTTGCTAGGATAGCAAACATTTTTTGCTGCCACAGCTAAAAATTCGCTGTCGCAGCTAACAAGATTGCTGGAACAGCAAATAGTTTGCTGTCACAGCCAAAAATTTGCTGCTCTGGCAAAAGGAACCCAGCGAAAGTAGATTTCGCTGCCACAGCGAATTCCCTTTTCTCCGTGTAGCAAATGTTGGTGGATGCATTTCAAGAAACGATATAGTCTCCCTTTAGGAGTTCCAGAAAATCTCTCGGCGCATAGAGCATCAATCACGGACCCTCAATTTTTTACACGGAAAGACCGAGTCTATTAATATTCAGAAAGAATTTATCAACGTTTAGAAAAATGACTGTCAATTTAGAGAAAAAGAGGATCGCTGAAAAATATTCGTAGTGAGTCTACCAAAACCTCGTAGTCAAAATATTAACAGTTGATACTTTCATTGGTATTTTTCACAGTAAAACTCTCAATTGTTAATACATCGGCTAAGAATTTTTAGTAGACTCACTACGAATATTTCCCTAAATTGCCAGTCATTTTTCTAAATATTAATAGACCCGGTCTTTCCGTGTAGACAAAATTGAAAAATCCACTTATCGAGCTGTATCTGTTGGATGAACCAAGTCGAATCTGGAATTGTGAGGAAACAGGATTATCTTACGTAGTTAAACAAAACAAAGGTGTTACGAAATTGAGGAGGAAGTACATTTACAAGAGGCCCTATGCCGAAATAGGAGAAAACCATACTGTCATGAGATGCATCTGTAAAAACGGTATATTCTGAGCCCACTTGGGATATTCAAAAGAGTGAGATGGAATGATGACCCAAAAAAAGAAAGTTTTCCAAACTCGCTTGTCAAAATTTGCCTCAAAGATTGGATAAATTCAGCAATTTTCCATCAACAATATTCCGAAAGGAAAACCCATTCTACTTTTGATGGATTCTCATGCTTGACGTTTAAGTCCAGAGGTGATACAATTGGCGAGGGAAAGTTAAATTCACTTATTCGCATTTCCAGCACATGCAAGTCATCTAATACAACTATTAGACTTAGGGGTTTATCGATCTTTCAAAGCAGCTTGGAGCAAATGTTTGAACGATTATATGTTGAACCATCAACACAATAACCCAACTAGATATGATTTCCATCAATTGTTTGAGCCAGCGTTAATCAGCAGCTTCACTCATTCGGATAAAGTCAATCTTTTGAAAAAACTGAGATTATGCCATTCAATTCAGAAGTAATTTCTCCAGAAGCTCAAACCCCGTCACAATTGATTGAAAGACTCATGCCATCGAAAATCAGTTTCTTTCTGATCCTATGGAAGGATTGTTGCGAATTCCAAATGCTCCCAAAGTAAACGAATGCAGGCCAAATCGCGACCCTTCAGCAAAACATTTGACGTTATCTGAAAGAACTCCAAAAAAAAATCAAGGCAGACCGAAGGCAAATTTTTCTTTGTCCAAATCTTCCACGTCTATGCGATCTACAGTGATTGAAAAAAAAACCAATTGAAGAGGAGAAGAAGAAGAAGAGGAAGAAGAAGGCGAGTGATGATTGGACATGTTGGATATGTAAAAAGAATTATACTGAGGATATTACATTTAAAACAGACGCTCAATGGATTCAGTGTTGTTTTTGCCTTCCAGCTTTTCATGAAAGTTGTTTGGATTCACCAGTTGATGGCGATGAAGATGTATACTTATAAGTGTGAGATTTGTTGTACTAAAAATGGAGATTCTTCGTAAATTGTCCATAAACCCAATGTTCATCAACAAATCCCTCCAGTGCACAAACCAATTTATATACTGATTTTTATTTGGCTTTTTTGCTACATTTGACGACAAAAAATACCAAAGACATTCATATGTTGCATCAATTTCATGCATTTCAACATCTTTCAGAATTATGAATTATTAGACAGTGGCAGACAGTTGTTTTCTCTATATTACCAAATTACCTTCATCATCATCATCATCAATGTACCTACCTTAAATACAAATTCACTTACTTATGGATATTTTGATTCAGATCAAACTTGAAAAGTTAGCGTTCTATACAATTGTTGTAAACATGTGGAAGATTATGCTTGATGAGAAAGTTATAGGTTCCTATTCACTCATCTACGGAAGTTATTTACAATCATAAACGCAGAATGTCACCAAATTACCTTCCCTTGCTCTATCCCATTAAGCAGAAATTTCCTATTCAAACCGATCAAATAGGAAAAAATCTGATTCAAACTGATCGACGAGTTAATAAGTTTGAATCAAATTTTCAAAGCAGGGCCTAGACCAACAAATAGTCAATATATACTTTCGCCGTTTTTATCCTCACTTTCTTGGAATTCCATCCAATTATAAACAAATATTGAAATTTTTTCAAGGTCTCACTTCCTGAATTGCTACGAAGAAACGAAGAAAATTTCTCTCAATCTTTCACTCGGCCCATCCCGATGGTCGATCAACGAATACATGAATGCATATGAGAACATTTCAAACGAGTAAAAATATTCAACTCGAAACTCTTTGATTTAATCAAACCTTTGCATCAACTGTTATATCACTGCGTATCTAGATCTGGTTACATTCTCTGTTCATAAAAGTAGTTCTGAACGGAGAACCATATACGAAGAGAAGAAAAAATATTTATGGAATCAGTATGAAGAGAAAAGAAAAACTGTTGGGTTGAATCAACAAGACACGAGGTGGATTAACGAGGTTACCTTCTTTGTCTCTTCAACGCATACGGTGAATGCGTTCGCACCTCATCTCTGAACTAAATCTCCCAATGATGGTATCTAACTTGTAGTCGAAGTCTACGGGAAATATTCTCCGTTTGCCTCTTCATGGTTAAGATCAAGATCAAAAATGATCTATGGAGTATGTCCGTATAAGGGAACACCAGCAGGATCGTGGATCCTCGATCACCGATCGAGGAAATGATCACTAAATCAGCTGATTATTTTACAATTACTTGAGCCACCTGGTGTTCATAGAGGAAAATCGACGGTTATCGTGAATTATATGTCATGAATCATAACTTCTTTTATCGGGAATCGCGATAGAGTTCAACTTCAACCAGCGTACGACAAAATCATGATTAATTTCAAGGATTGAATGGTTTTACGCGTATCCTTGTACCTCGGAGATTCATTATATGGTACTAACGATAATAAATTCCAAATTCCAGTCTTGTATAGGTACTTATAATTATGGGGTATATATAATTCCTTCAAACGAGAAATTCATCTCCTCTTCGTTGGATCATGGCGATACCGTACAAAGTCTTTCAAAAAAGAATTGACATATAGAAAGAAATAACTATGCTTTCACTGTTCGAATCACTGCTCTTCTAATGAGTTTAATTAATATCCTAAATGGATTATAACGATTATAACCTGTTATTTTATATTATATACTCATCGGAGCAAGGTATACTTATTGCTTTTTTATGAATTGATTTCGAATGCCAAGTCGTAAAACAATAAAAATTCTACAACATAAAAAGGACTTTCTAAACAAGCGATTTAACCATTTCGCAGTTCCAATCTGATTTCAGTTCGGTGCTGATCTTTTCGATTATTTTGTGAACTCTTGATATTACAGGGAGAGGCATCGAATAAGAATTTACTATTCACTTCATTGAATTAAATACACTCGAAAATTGATAGTTTAATTAATGTTGTACGAACAGATTCATCAGAAACAATTATGATATTATTTATTCGACGTAATCACATTAATGGCGATGGTAATGATCTTTCACGATTTGTGTGAAATTTCGTTCTATCCAACACAAATCATGCATATCCAATTTTATAGTCTACGTGAATTACAAAATGAATTATTTAACAGCGTACTATTGATATCGGCGAAGCATGTGTACAGCAGCAGTGGATTTGCATGTTTCCAGCACTTCAATCTGTTCGAGATACATGTTGCAACGCGTTTGTATGCTCCTTTTTCATTCCACGTATGATGTAACGTCTATATATCTGATAACATCGGTACCCTACTTTGTAATATATTTGTATTTTTCTATCGATTCGATTCAAGTTTTACGATGCACACTGTGTTATACATATATCCACAAGATGTACAGTGTTCGTAATGTTTTTTCTTTAGATTCTTCGCACACTCGATTGATGAGAGTAAAAACATAGAATCGACAAGAGCTCTTTTTTTTAATCAAACAATTTTATCATCGAGTGATAATTTCCGTTTCACACGATTGTTCTTACAGTTCCTCAAATTATCGTAATTTAGTTACTCATTATTATAACCTACATCAATTATATGTCTCTTTCCGCTCGCTGGACTGCTGAATCATCATTCATAAATTGATAATTTATTGAAGAAATTATCTAAAATTTGTATCTTATTAAAGAACATTACTGGTACCAATCTCAAATACAGTTAATTTGTGTATTAATTAAGAGTATGCTTGGGGTATGACGATGAAGTCGAAACGAACGAGGAAGCGTCTTATCAACCATACAACATCAATTCCAAATACAAGTCTGACACGGAGATGGGAATGGAATCCATTCCTTTTATTCGTTTTCATCAACATATCCTATAATTGTGCACTAATGTTACATCATTATCTTTTATGTTCTTTTTCCAACTTATTCGTAATACTGTACCGTTATTCAGTGTTTATTTTGACAACCACAAATGAATTATTTTCAATCTCACATGGAGAAAAGAGATGACCCGAATTCTAAATAAACTAAGTATAATTATTGAAAGAATTTGTCCACTTGGAGAGTTTAAATTTCATTACGGAAATTCCAGGAATTGTTAATTTTTATAGTGATTCACAAGGATATTTTGTGTACAAAGTAGTCGAAAATTTTGAATCGCAACAATTTGATCTAGAATTGACAAAGGCGTTCAAACCATCATGAAATCTGTATATGAATTCTTTTTGAATATTAAGTTTTTCTTTGAGATGTCATTTCGAATTCAAAATATGTATAATGAATACGTATTGATGAGCATAACGGGAGCTCTTTGCGGGAACTCTTTTGTGGTCTCTACCTTGTTGGAAATGAGTTGAAAGAAGAAATTGAAATTGTTCGCAAACGGAATGAAAGCAGATTAAATTTTTTTTTTAATGTGAAAAATAAAACAATTTATACTTTGTTTGCATTTATTTTCATCCTACATAATGTGTCTTACATGAAAATGAAATGGATACGTCTTTGTATCAAGAATTTCACATACCCAATGATTCATCAATCTATTCAAAGATCACCAAGCGTTGAATATTTATAAAAGGAAGTCAAGGAGTCAGGAAAGCGAATAAGGAAGCGAAAGAATAAGGAGTGAGGAGGCATTTAAGAAAATCAATTACGATTGTGCGTAAACCTTTCAATTTTCAAAAGGTAAATCATTTATAAATATGAATGAGCAATAAATACCCATGTGGAAATGAACAAACGGTTCAATACTGGCGGAGATGTCATTGTCAAACTGTGGCAAAAACAATTGAACCGTTACTGTATAATCACTGTTCTTCAATTGATGCCATTCATTTGACGGATATCACCCCTCAAAGCACCACAGTCCCAGAAGAAGTCTTGAATAATCCATGAAGGATTAACACAATCAGTTCAATAAGGATTCTTTATGAATTCTTCTGGGACTGTGGTGCTGTGTGGGACACAACACTGGGTCTTGAGAATGGCCAGATTCATTGTGATACTGAATCAACTCTGGCAAACCCATAACGCCGATCTGGTTAGCCTAGGTCATGACAGTGTTCGAGCAACAATTGATATACATTCCAAACAACAAATCTCTCGAACGATTTTCGTCCAAAGTAACTCAATTTATCTAAATTTCCTATTTGCAAAGAAATTTTGAACCTTTGGACACTGTTTGAGAACAAATAGAAATAGTTAAACTTTGAATCCGGATGAATATGGACGAGAAATTTATTTTTATTATATTCTCACCCATATTTATTTTACATTCAATTTGAATACGAGAATTCGAAATGATGTCAAAGCTCTCTTTCGAACAGGGACTGTAACGTTATTCACTTTCGTTACTCATTCTATATAAAAAATATATAATATATATTGTACACAAATTATATATTTATTATATAAATTTTATATACAGGGTGGACCATTTTAAGTAACATGGTCAAATATCTCCGAAACTAGTAGAGATGGAAAAAAATGTTCCCAATGAAAAGTTTAGGGTTTCAGGGGGGAAGTATGGTGCTGACCTTGAAAAATTCCTCAGAGGTCATTTTGGAGGTCATTTGAAAGTCAAGATGGTTTTTTTGAACTGGACTCCCATTTTTTTACTATGGCATTTAAAAGCTGGTTTCAAACCCTTCACAAAACACTGGTCATGGACTCCCTTCCGCCCATTGGGGTGCAAGTTGTGGACCATCAAAGTCACTGATGACCCCGCGTCGAACTAGGGCCACCGAGAGCGTGAGTGCGTGAATAGACGTGATGATTCCAGTACAGAGACAAAGATTGGTGATTACCCTAATCCTTCGGTGGATTATCTGGAAGCCCAAAGGATTTTTGTGTCTGTTCGAATGCGCATCTCAATCAACGTTATGTGGTATGGTACAAGCAACCCTTCAACAATTCTTGAGAGTCGATACTCATTCATAACCCTGATTGGATCGAATGGAATGATTCAAAGGGTTTTAAATAATACATAACTGCCACTCATGATAAGCAGAGATCCGATGTTCCCATTCATTTATGGATTCTTCTTCGCTCTCCTCCGAAGATTGTGACCGATTCCAATGGAAATTAGAGTTGATTCCGTTGTGAAGAAAACCTTAAACATGAACAATAGGGAACACCGAGTCTCTGCTCATCATCAGTGGCAGTTATGTGTTCGGTTTATCACGATTCACTATTGCATTTGAAATCCGTTGAATTATTCCATCCGATTCAATCAGGGTTATGAATGAGCATCGACTCTCAAGAATTGTTGAAGGGTTGTTCGAAACATTGGGATTATTTACAATATTACATAACGTTGATTGAGATGCGCATTCTAACATACACAAACATCCTCTCAGTTTCCAGACAATTCACCGAAAGATTAGGATCATCACTAATCTTTGTCTCTCTATTGGAATCATCACGCCTGTCCACGCACTTACACCGTCATCAATGACACCGGCGGTCCATTACTTGCACCCTAATGAGTGGAAGGGGGTCCATGACCAGTTATTCGTAATGGGTTCGAAACCAGCTTTCAAATGTCATGGTAAAAACATGGGGGTCCGGTTTAAAAAAAACCATCTTGACCTCCAAATGACCTCTGAGGAATTTTTCAAGGTCAACACCATACTCCCTCCCTGAAACCCTAAACTTTTTATTGGTCACATTTTTTCCCATCTCTACTAGTTTCTGAGATATTTGACTATATCACTTAAAATGGTCCACCCTGTATAATGATTAACGGCAGTGAATAACGTTGAATCCGACACATATTTAGTAATGGGATCATTCCTGAACCAGGTGTATCGGAACAACTGGACCATTAAAAATACCGCAGTTGTGGCAATACAGACTCGTGAATATTGTCTGTACCGGCATTATTGTATCCCTGGTACTGGGCCTTATGTAAAACTTTGTTATCATTTCGGCTTCGGGTCAGTACAGTCAAATCAACTGGTCCTGCACTGGTTGTTTATATATGTCAGTGCTAATTACTCCGGTAACAGCACTGCGCCAGTATGGGGCCAGGTTTCGATTCCGACATGGGTAGTTAGAATTTTCTCATGCAAAACGAGTATCTTGAAAGTATTGAAGCTTTTTATAGAAAATTTGTCGAGTATATATTGAACTTAATAAAATATCAATCAAAATTTTATAAAAGTCTTATAAAAAGTATCTCCCATCCTCAAAAACGAGATGCTTGGGGTTTCTGATAACTCTAATTAAATTAACCAAGGTTTTACCTCGAAATGCGACCCTCAGGCTACGAAATTATATTATTCTAAAATTTACATCGCAAGCATAGCGAGTGCGACGTATCATTAAGGTTTTTCTATTACAAATGAAAGTCGGGGTAGCCGAGGCCAAAATAGTGCTTCAAATGGTTTAATTTTGAAGAGAAATTCCTACCTGAGTTGGATCGATTAGTGTACCTCCGTTATCCTAATCGATGAATGATTTTTACTCATCAAAAATCCAGGATTAACCAGAATAGATGATACATTACGCATGTTCATTGGAATAAATCATCTGAAACCATCTTCTTTAAATATTCCGTATATGTTCCCAAGTATGTATCAACAGCGGGCCCAAACTGAGCCCAGGGTGGGTGCCCATGCCGCCCAACGTGGGGCCAAGCTGGGCAGACAAATGAGGCCAACCCTGAGATGATAACATCGTTCCCAGCTTGGCTGTATTGCTTTGCCCGAGGATTGGTAACACCATGGGCCCAGCATGAACTCAAACTAGGCCATCAATACTGTCCCTTCCTTTTTTTTGAAATTGGAGAATTGCTTTGAATTCTACCCCAATATTGGCCTAACGCTGATTGGGGCCAAGTTCAAATATGCCCACACTAAGATTCATTATTTCCATTTTCTACCAACCATAATTTTATTAGAAAGCACAACAGGGCCAAGATTGAGTCAACATGAGCCCCATCGTCATTTCCCAATACTGGGTCAAAGAGGATGGACCCAGCCTGGGGCCCATTATCATTATAGGCAATACACGCTTGGGTTCTACAGATGAGCGATCTTCATAGAATCGATTCTTTTATATAAAAGATTCATCAAGTTTTTATGAATTTTTACATAAATCTTGATCAAAATTCGATAAAAATTCTATAAAAAAGAATCGATTCTCTCGAAATCACCCATCAGTAGTATGTTCATGAATCATCTCTTGAACTTTTTTTGCTTGAGTTCGATTCGATTCGAATTTGAAAAAATTATGAAGAACCCCGCACAGGGTTTCACGGGCTTTGACAGGTCTAAGAACAGGCCATTACTGAGCTATAGCCGAAATTCATCGTACGGTAATGGCACTCATTAAAATTATTGAACCATTGCACAGGACAACAATCAAAAAACTTCTTCCTGTATCCTCTGAGTATGGGAGTTGATTCGCAATGATTTCAGTGGGCTAAATATAGGAAAACAATGTCAGATTCCTTGAATTGGTTCAATTTTGATGATTATTTTCATATCATTCTTATCTCAAAATCTACTTTCTGAATTGAAAAGAGTGGGATTCACACTCGAATGAAAATATAGGTTTCCTTTTGGCTGTCTTAAGAGTGAATTTTCACTCTAAGAAAGTGGAATTCAATTCATTCGGCAGCCAGAAGGGAACCTACCCATGCAGAAATTGACGAACGACCCAGTACTGGAATAACGTTATTTGCCAACTGCCAACTGTTGGCAAACAACGTTGGAATAAACCCGGAATGATAACGCTGATCAACACTGGTACGACGTTGTTCACCAATACTGGGTCAACGTTAACATCAATCCTGAATCAGTACTGGTTTTTCATTGTATACCAACATTGACAATTGATTTTCAACCCGTGATGGTAATCCATTTAAGCCTTTGTACGTAGCTAAAATAAATAATATATTATTTCAGCAGATGATGTCCATATATATATAAAAAAAAAAAAATATAATGTTCGTATTCGTATGTTGTTTGAATCGTTTCTTGAAAACGAATGAATAATCGAAAAACATGTGAAGAAGTCAATTCGAATTGAAATTTGATGATCTCTTTAATTTTTTCAATTACACAACACACATACATACAACGTTGAACGTTTTTTGTTTCAACGTTCATCAATCAGCATTGGCAATACAACAACATTAACAACATTGTACTGGTTGTTGTTTTACAACAACCACGTTAAAAACAACCACCCCTGGTAATCAGTGTTGTACTGTACCTGTTCGATTGTCTGGGTTGGTGGTTGGATTTTCTGCATGGGTATCTCTCCGGGCGCGTGGAATTTCCATTCTTCCGTATTTAGAGAGTACGTAATTGATATATTTACATGTAAATAATGCGAAAAATCTGACTCCATTCCCGTATTCAGCACATCATCATCACACTGAGAAAAAATTGTGGTTCCCATAACCATGTTTTTGACTTTAACCATGTCATGTAGTTCTCCCAACCATATTTATGTGATTTTGTTTCGTTTTCCTAGTTATCATAATCAAATTTCAAGTCACTGTAAGCATAAATCCTTCACCATGCGAGGATTGTTTCTGTGATCATGTTGCTTTTTTTCTCAATGCACTTTGAATCGGTCTCCAAATGGGCTCTAAACACTACAAATTCGAGTTCTTCATTTCAATACATAATGGATACAATTCTCGGATTATTTTACTCCTGTAATCACTTTAAACATGCTTCAAACTGTGTTTTATAATAAATCATTTTATCCATTTTATGGGTTGATTCGCACGCACTAAAAAGTGTTCAAAAAGTGACTACACGATTTGAACGCTCTGAATGCATCAAAATAAAACAGTTAAATTTAGACTGCAGTCCAAACCTCAAGATATAAAATGGCTGTTGAGCATTTTTATCAGCGGTTATAATTTTTTGGTACTTTGACAGCCAATGATGGCCCATATCTTCGCCAGAGAACAAGAATCAATCATTGGCTATTTAATAGAGCCATATATTAGTCGGTTATCGACTGTGCCCCCACAGCATCACAGTGTGAGAAGAATTCATAAAGAATTTTCATCGAACTGATTGTGTTCTTTATGAATTCTTCAAGAATTCTTCTGGGACTGTGGTGGGTGTAGGTGTTCCTGTAACGGCCTCCTTTTCAATTCGAATGCAATGTTACACTTGGTAATATGATTTACATCATACGATCAATGCTCAGTACATACCTCATTCTGTTGGAAACACATTGAAATTAAGCATTTATGACTACATGAAATAGAGGACTGTACTATTTTCCAAGGAGGCACTCTTCCACTTGTACCTATAAACATAATCGCACGTTCATTCAAGTCTATTAATGTCCATTGAGTTTTCTGTTTACAATGCACATCCGTCGAACACATTAAATCTCACACTTTCCCCTGTTGCACATACAAAAGTACCTATATTCATAGTCTCGAAGACTTCCATAAAATAACAAACTCTAATTGAATCCATAGAGGGTCAACGAAGAAGACATTGCTGGTATATACTTCACACAATATAATTTGGCCATCCGTTCAACCGGTATTGGTTCGTAAGTTTTGTAACATGTGTGAAGAAGTATTTATGAAATCACGGATCTCATAGAATCTTACGAAATAATCCCGCCATTAGTGTGTCAAAGCAATAGATGTGCCGTTTTACGTAAGTGGAGTGGAACGGCGTTGCAAACTATCGGATGAACCCGTTTGAAACATTTGTTTACGAAACTGTTGGTAAAGGAGGCACGTTGGATGCTTTGCTCTTACCGTTGCCGCTGCATCATGTAACAACACGAGGAATATAATAAGGATGAGGAGAGAATTTAATACTGTGGAATCGATCCAGTGGAACATAACCAACTTGGTACCAGATGAAATGCGTTCGCTCCACTTGAGCCTGACTTTTTATCCTTGAGGTAACGATAATACCATCACTCGAGAGGTAATCAATGATTTGTCGATGATCGACCATTTGTACAAATTATATCATTTCTCCATAAATCCGGTTTATATTCCTAATATGTCAGAAACAGGAAGAATAAGAAAGAAACTACGATGTTTATTGTTGTATTCGCACCGTGGATGTTGAAATAAGATTCAAATACATGCACGGCTGCATCGTGATTAGAAGAGAAATTGTTCCCGATTCGAATGGTAGTATCAAATATTTCGTCACCCTGATAAACTAATTTAAAAAAAAAACAAAAAGTAATGGAACAACGTGATCATTGATTCGGAAAATTGATTCGGTTGTGACAGTTATAACAATGATACCGATGTAATGATTAAAATTGAGGTATACTCATCTCCTTTACTGTAAAATCGATCGACTTTTGCTTGAATGTTCTACTAAACAGATATTATTTGCTTTTTCTTCTTTTGGAGAGCATTGATGCAGGGAATTGACATTATTGAAATCTTTGGTTTGGTCATTGACATTGAAAATTCGAGGAATGCGACCTACTTCTATAAGAGGAATGAACTCTGGAGATGCTGTAATGCATTTGAAAATAAAAATTACGATAGTAAGAGTTAACCCTTTCAGGGGCGCAATTAACTGGGAAATTTTATCAAACTGTTCTTATCGTGTTCTTATGTTTTTGGGATCGCTGATTACGAATTTTTTATCTGAATTCACAAATTCAGAATAGTAGATTCAATATGGCGGACGAAAATTGAAAAAATGATCTGACTTTTTTCAAACTCGGTACCCAGAGGTTTTCGGAGTCGCTGATTACGAATGCGTTATCTGAATTTAGAAATTTGATAATTCAAAAACAATTGCATTAGTGTGAGCTGATGGGGGTTGAGAATCACGAATAAATATTGATTCAGATCACAATTTTCTTTTATTTTTTAAATTGAAGTTCGCCCGTATGGAAATATTTCGCTGAAAAATGTCTGCAAAACTATGAAAAATCTCTGAAAAAAAAGAAAAAACTCTGAGAATCTCTGAAATTTTGATGAGAAATCTAATATTTTTGGGACATTCTTTACAGACTTTTTTCAGACTTTTTTCAGAGTTTCTCAGAGTTTTTTCATACTTTGTCAGAGAAATAGTAACGAAATTGCACTCTGAAAAAACTCTGACAAAACTCTAATAAATTGTTGACATTTTTCTGATTATTGAAAAATCCTGAAATTCAATAAATACATTCATATGCCGTATTCAAATATCATGTGTGAAAAAGTGTTTGAAAATTTTTTAATTTTTTTCTAAAAGTCAGAAAAATGTGAGAAATCCATCAGAGTTTTGTCAGAGTTTTTTCAGAGTGCAATTTCGTTACTATTTCTCTGAAAAAGTATGAAAAAACTCTGAGAAACTCTGAAAAAAGTCTGAAAAAAGTCTGTAAAGAATGTCCCAAAAATATTAGATTTCTCATCAAAATTTCAGAGATTCTCAGAGTTTGTCAGAATTTCTCAGAATTTTTTCATTTTTTTTTCAGAGATTTTTCATAGTTTTACAGACATTTTTCAGCGAAATATTTCCATACGGGCGTCATTTTTAATTTAGGAATTTTCACAACGGATTTGTAATCAGCGACTCCAAAACCTACCGAGTAACAAGTTTGAAGGAAATCCGACGATTTTTTCGATTTTCGTTCGCCATATTGGTTCCGCCATTCTGAATTACAAAATTTAGGTATCAGATTTGTAATCAGCGACCTCAAAAACCTTCAAGTAACGAGTTTCAAGCACATTGGAGAACTTTGTATGATTTTGTCCAGCTTTTCGGCATTTGGCCTCACCGTGCGACATTTTTGCGCAATATTCTGTTAAATAAACAATAACAACAATGAATATCGCAATAATTCTACGAAGCATAGCTTCGACTATCATCTCTGGAATCTAAAAGTATGATTTACAAGTTGATATATATCCTAGGGACTTCAGGCACGATTTTAATGTAAAAGAAGAGAAATTTTTGCGATTGTTTATTCAATAACAATTGTAAAATGCTTAATTTTTGCAAAAATGATTAAGTAGGGATTAGTTGGATCATTATTGAGTATAAAGAAAGTTATTTCTTATTAATATCTTGTAATGAGCCGGAGTTAGAACGAAAAAACCAAAGAAATTGAGGTGGGAAGTATACTTCCCACCGCCCCTGAAAGGGTTAAGGGGAGGTTCTCATCTAGCGATCCCAAAATAGGGTGATTTTCTCGAATTTTTTTCCATGGATGGAAGTAAATTAAGAACTCGGGGGTTTTCACACTTGTTAATTGAATCCTCGAGGACATAAACAAATTTTTTTCAGTAAAAAATAATGCCATGGGAATTGTTGATACGTATTGAAACTAGTGAGCGACTAATGAATCACTTGTGAATCTTATCCGACTAGTGATGTTTGGATAAAACTTGTGAATTTCTTGCAAGGTTAATTCAAACATTACTAAGATTAGATTTATACATTATTAACTAGGAGTGTGCGAGTAGTGATCTTTTCGAGTCGAGTACTCGAAAATTTCTCGAGTATCTGGTAGATTTTTGAGTACTCGAACAGTATATAATGTATATGAATATGCATATAATCTATATGTGATAGTGGATAACGATCCCTTATGTTCTCTAAGAATATTCTACCCTTGGCAAATGATGATTCATGATAATTCTCAAAAAATTGACAAATTACTCGAAGATTATCGAGTAGCTCGAAAATTTCGAGTAGTACAAAATACTCGACTCGAGAATACTCGAAAATTTCGAGTACTCGCACACACCTATTATTAATTAAAATCATTGATAAGCAGTTTTATTTATTAGATCAATATTGTTCATTAGATTCGCTAAATATTCATTAGATTCATATTTGGATTAATTAATTTTTCTAGATGACTGGTAAAAAAATAATTAATCAAATTGCAAACATGTCTCTTTATTCTAAAAATAGAATCCTCTCCAGACAGTGTTCTTTTGATGCAAGAAAAAAATGTTACTACCAGAAAACAATATTCTCGAATGAAAAAATTCTCTGAGTTGAAGTGAATTTGTTCAAACTAAGAAAATATCTGAATCAATTATAAATTCGATAATAAATTTTTATTTTTACCCTGATTATTCTCACAAGTGCCATGTTGGTTTCTGATAAGTTTCTCGTTAGATAATGATGACCGTTTCACTAGTTTTGATAAATGGAATCTAGTTAGTTGGAGTGTTACATTCTAGTGAGTGCCTTGTGAGTTTTCCTCACTAGTGCCTCATGAGCAGAAGAGATAAACTCGTAAGTGCCTAATTATTCACTAGCGAAAATTTCTACCAGGGAAACAGTGATCAATCGAGCGCCACTATAGCGCTTACAAAAATTATCGGAAATCAAAAATCCAAAAATTTTTATGAAATATATTATATTTGTTGGAGGTTGTACCAATAAAACCAATGAAAAATCCAAAATTAAAAAAATTACAGATATGCAAAGTTTTGGTAGCGTTTTTTCACCTTTTTTCGCTTTTTGAAGTGCTATAAAAAGACAAAAAAAGGGAAATGTCATCTCCACTTAGGTTCATCCTCCAATAAATTCAATAAGCTTCATAATGAAAAAAAAAAAGAGTGTTCCGTTCAGTAGTTTTTGAGATATAGAGCCTAACTTGAAAACCATGGTTTCGAGAAAAACGTCTTTGAAGTTTTGAGATACGAATTCTTTAACTTGAGAAAATTTTTTTCATGTACTTTGAGACCCATTTAATGAGTTTCAGATAACTCGAGTTCTTAATTTACTTCCTTCTTAAGAAAAAAAAATTCGAGAAAATCTACTTATTTCGGAATTTGCTTGATGAGCACCTCCTCTTAGGAGATGTCGAGACTTTTGCAACAATGTTATCATTCGACACAGTCCATTTGAGAAAGATGCGTTAAATTAGAAATTTAATGTAATTAAGAATATGCATTCAGAATTGTTAACTATGTTCGCTTGATGTGCTCGTAAATCATAAACTGTGTTAAAGATATAGTACACGTTATTTGTTTTGCATGCATAAGACATTCGCATTATTTACGCTGTACACCATACGATCGGATCTTACTAATTATTTATTCTAGACAGCTATTTCTTACAGATCGTTTCTCACACACCGGTATCTCACGTGTTTGATCGAACGTGGTATATTTATAGAATAGACAGCATCAAATTTCCGTTTAGAACAAAAAATAATTGATTTTGCAAATCCCTAGGGTGGGTTCATTTCAAATATTATTATATTTCGAAGACACACGAATTAGCGGTTCACTGATTCCGAAGATGATTTATCGTCTCATCGACTCGAGAACGTTGAAAGTTTCAATTTGAAGAGAATTCTTGAGATTCAACAACTCGATGGTTATCTTGAAATGGAAAGAAAAACATCGTTGAAAACCGCTAAAATGTCCAATTATGTTCCAAGGATTGCAATTGTCATTCTTTTTTTTTTTCTCAATAACTTCCGAAGTTCTTGATAGATGATTTACGACGTGTTCATCCCAGTCAAGTTCCTGCACAACGCAAAAGGCATTAAACGATTATTCGTTAGAATTTCTAGAAATAACAAGTAAATTATCTCGCCATAACAGCAGTTGGTTTTCACTTGGCCATATATAAAGCATTACAAGGCGGTAGTATTTTACTTGACATTTATCACAGTGCCGACAGCACTTTTATTTGACAAGAAAAAGTCAAATGAAGACAAAAAGAAAGAGGTTCGGAAGATTCCGCGTGTGATGGTACACGCTCTTGGAAGAGTGAGTTATCGACTGTTGGAACTTGATATCATGACAAGTATTCGGATCAAGTTCTTGCAGACAAACGAGACTTGGAAGTGTGATATTCTTTTCTTGCTCTTTGCTACAAGAAATTAAAAATTTCATCGATATTTGAATATTGTAGTTGGTTTCTACGATGCTCGTTCAAAGCCACGAGACTGTGAAATCCTTTTTCCCACTCATTCTTATTTGCGGTAGCGGAAATCCTGAGACTCGGAGTTTTATGATGGCTTTTTATTACAAGAGATTGGAATGAAGTTCATTACAATGATTTTGTATTACGACATAGGTATGAATAAATTATATGCATACTTGTACATAGAGCGAAGAAGAGGAAAAAAATCAAAGAGAATGAGAATCTTTCGTTATACTGGTCAGACGGGAATCTCAACGCTCTTCCTTCTCCGGATTGACTGCATTCTGTCAAGTGTTTTCTCATCTCTCCGTAATTATCTGCGCTTTTATGTTCACGGTACGAAACAACAACAACAATAACAATAACCACAACAACAGCAATATCAATGCTCTAGTATAAGAGTTTGAAGACGCAGCGATGCCTGCGAAGGCCACCAACGACATTCAAATGAGAAAACTTTGGTACACGAAACTCTGATGACTTGAGAAATTCTGAACCGCAATTATATGGCAGTGTTGCGTAAGTCGATATGAATGAGAAGCAATCTTTATAGTTGCTTCTTGCAACGTTATTATAAGACTTCATGTTTGACATGATTCTTTTCCGCTTTATTTGCTTTTTCATCTTTCTTTTCTTACCATACTTGACGGGATGATGATTATTCTGACTCTCAAAGAGTGGACGGATTGGGACTTGAAACGATTCTTACAATGAAATTGAATTATCCGCACATTTATTTGCTATGCAAAATCGAAAGGAAGTTATACACCAAGCAGTTCTTGATTCAACATTCAATGTCGAGCAGACGTGTTTAATTTACCGAGTTACAAGTCAATTCTGTGTACGAGATTGTTGCTGGTATTTTCTTCTGATGAAATCGGGTATCATTTTTGTAGATTTTATTCTGAAGCCAAATGTGACGAGAAAATCAACTTTCGGATTGAGATTTTTTTGATTTAAAATTACAAATAGAAACAAGAAGAATTTTCATCCATTTCCCACACAGCACTTTTGGGCTTCAAGAAGACTCAAGGAACTGTTCAGAAAAGTTTTACAAATCTTATCCAACATGAAAAGATATCTTTGAGATGTCTAAAACAGTTCTTACTTCTAAAAGAGATCTTTTGGAAGATCTAAAACTTTTCTTCCGAGATTATATCTTTTAGACATCTTATTATGTAGAAATTTTTCAGAAGTAAAAACTGTTTTAGATCTCTTAAGAATATCTTTTCATGTTGCATTAGACTTCTTAAATTTGGCTTGAGATATATTTTAGAACTGAAATGCTGTGTGGATCCATCCGATCAGGGTCGGAGATACATATAAATAGGTGTAAAAATTTTCAAACAAGCCAAGAAGCAACTATTCGAACAACTATGAAACGATGGGTATCTTCGTTCAAGAAACGTTTCTGTGCAATTGATTTTTACAATAATCACGAGTCTAATTTATTTATGACACGTTACAATCACCGTCATTGTGTTGTTGAATGAAATTGATGTATTATGATTTCAATTTCATCATACGTGACTGGGAGAAGATGATCACGAAACAGGCGTTGGATCATTAATGACTCTATACTCGTTCAAATAAATAGCTTCACAACGCGGATGACAAGGAGAGAATTGCTCATCTTTTGCAATTATTCAACAAAATTGATTCTTACGAGTTAGTTGTTAAAAACAAAGGCCTTAAAAACATCTACGGTGAAAATTGATTTATAAACAAAAAATTTTCAGTTCCATGATGTCGGGGAATTTGTGTTTTATTTTTTCAACAGTGCAACTGCTGCTATCCAAGTTCTTGAGATCTTTGAAAATTGAGAATGGCAACGTTATATGCATACAAAGTGTGTGCGAATCAACACCACTCATTCGCTGGCTTTTGTTGGTCATAATAATTAATCGTTTAAGTATATCAGTAGCGTCTGTTCCAGTTTCAGTGCACAAGTACCGTTTCCTTAATCACGCTTCATGCCTTTTCATTCGTGTTCTTGTTCTTCTCAAACACAATTCTCATCCAAGGGAATTACGTCATGGAAATTGGGCCACAGATCAATTGATAGCCCAGACGAGGGCTTATTATTCATAAACGTAAGTGAAGAGAAGAGAATAGAGATTCTATACAAAATAATTGTTCCATGAAATACTCACGACGTGTAATGTGATATAGTTATACGTCTCTAACCGAGCGTAGAAGATTAACAGTTTTCTGCAGTGATGCAAAACCGTCTCGAAAAGTTAGAAGATGAAGTGAAAAATCGGTAGCACGACTTTTGAGGAAAAAAAGACATCGCGATGTTCTGAATTTTCATAATAAGTTTTGTAAAAGATTTGATTTGACTATTTCAATCATGTCTACCCATACAGCACCACTTGCCCAGAAGAATTCATAAAGAATTCTTATCGAACTGATTGCGTTCTTTATGAATTCTTTAAGAATTCTCCTGGGATTGTGCTGCTGTGAGGGTATGGAAAGTCTTCGTGGAATTGCACTTTCGGAATATCGTTGAGTCAAAACACTGAGGTGGTACCAACCCTGCATGCTTCAAAAATCCGATTTAAACTTATTAACTCTTCAATCAGTTTGAACCGTGATCTTATTCAAATATAATCGGTTTGGATAGGAAATTTCTACTCAATGGGATATGTAATCAACAAATTCGAATGTACAAAATCCGAAATTCCTGATTATATCTCATTGAGTGAAGATTTCCTATTCGAACCGATTAGATTTGAATAAGATCAAATAGGAAAATTCCTGGAAAAAATCCAATTTATACTGATTGATCAGTTATAGGCTTGAATCGGATCTTTTGATATCCAAAATTCCGTGTGGGTAATTACCCACTCAACCATTTTCCGTGTGGGGGGGGGGGGGTGCTCCGCACTGAACCCAGATTATTCGCTGGGCCTGCAGGGAAGTGCAATGAAATTCAACCGCTTCAACTCTTCTATTTTTATTTTGTTCCACTCCTAAACTAATAATTATCCACTCATTTTCATAAATCCAGTCTTTCTCGGTGAGAAAAAATCGGGGGTTTTTGCCACATTGATTTGAAGATTGACACTTGTTACGTTAGCACCCCTGCACTCGCTATTTGATGCTCCAAATGGCGCTCGCTTTGCTCGCATTTTTTCAATTTAAGGACGTTCGCTCCGCTGGTCATTCAATGTCCCAAACAGCGCTCGCTATTTGATGCCCCAAGTGACACTCGCAGTTTTCAACTCCCAACACGCTCGCTTCACTCGCCATCAAATATTCAACTGGAGCTCGCTTTGCTCGCAATTTTTGAATTTGAAGGCGCTTACTCCGCTCGCAGTTTTAAAATTCAAAGACAGCCGCTCCGCTCATCATTTAATGTTTAAAGTTGCGCTCTCTCCGCTCATAGTTCTGGAGCTCACGCTGCTCACCATTTAATGGGCCAAATGACAACTGTCTGCAAGAGAAGAGAAATCAGAGGAATCTATTCAAGAGTAATCATAGATTTGATGTAAATATACACGGAGAGAAATTTGTAGTTAAATTTACTATGTTATTATTGTTCCCGAGGAACAGACTGAATTCTGTCGGATTTTACTATGAAGGGCATATTTTTACTATGGTACAACAATAGAATGCTGATCATATTTACTATGTTTTATGGGGGAACCCGTCATAGTTCAGTCTGTTCCTCGGAAACAATAATAACATAGTAAATTTAACTACAAATTTCTCTCCGTGTAGGCATAAGCGAGATGCGCAGAAATAACATGGTGAACTTTGCGCATTTTGCTTATGCGCTTTATGCGTCTTGATATACTTTTGTGCTTACTGTTTCAGGGAAATGTCAGTAGACGTAGCACTGGTGAAGTCATTCATTTCGAATGATTCCAAAGTGTTGAAATAAAATCAAAATATCGCTGCATATAGCAACCCGAGCAAGCGTTATATCAGCACTCTCTAGGCCCTTCCCTGGTTAAAAGAATCCATTACTTCTGACAAATGAAATTAAATGAGATTTGGCCAGAACATTGTCCGAGAATCAATGAGATTTGGCCAGATTCAGTGAGATTTGGCGAGAATCGACTGTTCTTTCTGACCAAATCTCATTGACATTTGCTGGATGAGATTCGGCCAGAACATTGTCCAAGTTCAACTGTAATTCAGTGAGATTTGGCGAGAATCAATGGTTTTTTTAAACCAGGGTTACGAGTTCCCCACTAGCCACTAGACTCTTTCTAGCCCTTGACTAGATTCTCGCGAGGCCTTAGACAGTTCCATGCATGACGTTGCTGGGAAATCGTCTACTGAATCGATATTTTAACTCCAATGCAACATTTTTGAGTACTTTTGTATCTCCTTGAGAGGATACGAACGCAGAGGTGGCTCTAACTGGTGGATTCCTTTCCAGGCAAAAATACTCGAAACTGTACTCATAAAAAGGTCTCGAAACTCCAGAGATGGATCTTTAAAGGTCAATCTAGGTTTATTCCACACAGCAGCGTTGATAAATCCAGTAATTCCATGTAACTCCTACAATTTGAAATGTTGACATTACCGGCCTGTATTAGAAAGAAGCTTTAAGGGGGGATATACCTTTGTGAAGGCAAATTCAAGGGTCATTTTTGACAATTAATTCAAGGAAAATAACCCAGGCAAGTCAGACCAAGACTGACAATTGGACCATGACTGGCGTCAAGCTTGATATGCCAAGTCTCGTTAGCCTAGCCCTGGCCAATGCTCTGCCAACCATAGCTGACTAAGCGCTGATAGAGCCTCAGATACCAATGATAGGACCTAGCATATTTTGCCTTGTTTGATTCAATTTTCGTTAACCAAGTCTCGACTGATGCTTGGCCCGTCACAGTTTGATTTGTTCTTTGTAAACCAAGCTTTAATCGACACTTGGCCCGCCGTGAGCCTAGATATAGCCACATGACGTGGACTTGGAATTTATTTGCATTTCAGAAACTTGAAAAATTATACGCCTGAATGTACGTCAGCCCAAATACGGGTATCCTCTCAACGTCCTCCCAGATATCACATGAGTCCTAAAAGAGTTCTTTATGATTCAATTTCCCTAATTCTGAACTCTTTTAGAACTCTTGTGCTATCTAGACTAAAGTGACTGTGTCGAAATCCAATATTCCGAAATTTCATGTGTCGGAATATATTACATTCGATCAAGCTTGGATGCCAATAAGAAAACTATCCTATTCGTTGAGGTTGATTGTATATCAATCATGGCACCAATATCGATTCAAAGCATAAAACCAATATTGAATCTTGATCTTGAACCAAGCTTGGATGCCAAGCGTTGAACATTTTTATCATCCCAGACATTAATCTAATTTGGTGCCAATGTTGGTAACCATGCTAGGCTCAATGTCGACTAGCATTGGCTCAAGCTTGGCACCAAGCTTGGTACATTTGTCAACGCATACCTGGGAAAGCGATAAATTTGAATTCGGTTTTTTATACATGTTCATACAAGCCCTGGTAGAAAATTCTTATTGGGAATTAGATGAACCCCAGCTAGTCTTCCCGGATGTTAAGTTAGTTTCTAGCCAGTTTTGTAACGCACTTTCCAGTTGTCCCATAGAATTGCTAGAATGTAGTTTAAATTGTTAATTAGTAATGTGAGATAATGTTTTTTTTCTGTAAAACCACACCTATGAATAAGATAACAATGTATTTCGATATTTAATCTCAAGTCGAGAACGTTGCCTTTGAATTTATTCCCATAGAATAATCCCGAGTGATAAATTGAAACGTTTGAGCTTCCTTTTATTCCTCTCACTACCAATGTTACTGTACGATCAGTTCACACATGAAGAATCTACATAAATCAACTAAATGTTTGAACAGTAAAGTCAAATTGGTTGAAATGTGTTATCCAGTTGCCCCCACATGGGTCCCATCTAGTACGTGGATGGTAAATGGGACGCTCAGACAAATTTCTACCAGGGAGCCTTCAGGTATACAGTAAAAATTCATTTGAATTATTTCGACATAAAATAGTGGCGCAGTGGCTGATGGAAGTGAACTCCCTTTTTTGATCAGTCCTCCACGGGTTCATTCGCACAGGTCACGATGTTCAACCTAGAACGAAATAGAAAATATATTTGGAAATAAGATAGAAGAAACTAGAAAACTACGTAGGATTTTTCTAAAATATTCATTTTAAAAAAAATGGCGTTATTATCAAGGAAAAATGTATTTTATTATCGGAAAAATCGGTTACAAACAATGCTCACTGACTCTTCAACGTAGGGCCGTTGATGGTCCTATAATGCCGGTGAAGAGCCGTTACTGGTCCATTGAAGCGTCTTCAGCTGTGTTTGCTGGGTGAAATCGTCAAATTTCACCTCATCGAAAAAATCGTACGTACTTTTCTAGAAAATGTAATGAGGAAGTTACAGCTAAAATTTCAAGTCGATCGGTTCAAAACTGAAGGTGCTGAATTTAAAAATATCGCTTCGTCTTTGCTGAATAAATTGTCAAAAATTACTCTTGATTTTGCGCTCACAAAGGTGTATTCCCCCCCAAAATGATCTTTGGAATTTGATATTTTTGTGAGTAAGAGCGAGTAATTTGTGAGGGACCAAAAAACGGTAGATTCCGTTGAATTAATTAGGGAGATCTCTGAAATTCGACCTAAAATCGGTATTTTTAGAAACAGGAGCGGAAATCGGAAGATTTCCCGATAAATCGAAAGGTTTCGCAGCAAGAGTTTTCTGTAAATCTCTTGACGAAAGATTTTCAAATTCTTATTTCATAGTTGGCGTGTGAACAATAGTGTCTTGATGTAACGAGCGATGATCAAAGTCTTTGTAAATATGGGCAATGATTGTTAGATATGGATTTATTTACCGCAAAAATCCTTGTCCTGTTGTCGTTTTTTTTTCTTGCTGTGAGAAAATAATTTCAATTAACGCTAATGGAAAATGATGCCCAAGAGAGAGAAACGACATAACGCAATAAAAGAAACATTCTTCCTAGATTGATCGTGAAAAGAATCTTGTTTGAGAAAATCAAGTTTTTCTTTTAAAGGATGAACTAAAAGGATGAAGATTCGTAACTATTTCTATCGATGTCCTTCGAAGTTTGATAAAAACAATTATGTATGAAATATTATTCTCCACTATTGAACTTGATAAATATTATACTGATGAAATTTCGAAATTTCTCTCTGGGATATAAACAATTGTTTAATAAATATCGCAAAGACGTTTTTATTATCAAGAAGAAAGATTCTCAATTCAAGAAGATTCAGAGTTCTCTATAAAACATGATGAAAAGAATATACAACATGAGAGTGTGAAGTTTAAAAACACATCAAGAAAAACATCTTTACAAACTCATTTTTACTTGATTTCAAAGAAGAAGAAAAAATATCTGATTCATTATGTTTTGAACAATGGTTTTGAAATGTCATTTATGCGAAAGGAAAATCAAGTGGTTACAATACATAATGTTGAATCAACTTGAAAACATGCCGACACTCGATTCTGCTTACGACGAATAGAATAAAGGAACATGTGGTTAAGTTCATCAAGATTATATTCATATAAATGTATTGTAAGAATACAAAGAAATACACTATGTACACGAAGTTATTAAATTTCTGCTGATGAGAGATATATGATATGTCGCTGATGTGTCTTTTAGAGTTTCAAATTCGATCAATATATAAATAATAAGAACGTCACGATATACCGGGAGAGAGAATTGCCGAGTAAAACATTTGAGTGGAACAACCCACACAGCAGAGAAGTTCAGAAAGAATTCTTCAGAACTCATAATGAATTGTTTGGACCCCATTTGAACTCTGTATGAACTCTTTCTGAACTGGTGTGCTGTATGGGAATGATGGTTGATTACTCCTATGAGTGATTTGGAATCGAACTATTAAATAATTTTCAATCTATTAGGGGAAGTTCATCTCGAATGAACGATCCGTTGGATTATTGAAGATGGAAAAAAGATACCACGTGGATTTTGCATTGGCTGTTGTTGATTTAACACAACTGCTTTCGTGAATGTAATTTTGGAAGATATTTTACATTAGAACATACAAATCAGCGGTTTTTTTAGAACAATTTGCTAATCATCTTCACTTTGAGGAAGGATTGTGTACAAAAATCCTTATTTTGCCAACGAAGAGACAACTTTTTGAAGAGTTCTTGCAACTTTCCAATTCTCTGAATTTTTTGGAGTGAAAATCCATTCTTAAACAGCGAAAATACTGCAAGTCCAACAAGAGTGAGATGCAACTTCTGAAGAGAGTGTTCACTCTATAAAAGGAAATTTATACTCTTTTGGAATGAGAATTTCTCAATGAGAATGAACACTCTCTCTTTGAAAGTGAAATCTCACTTTTGTTGTACTTCGAGTATTTGAACTTTTTAGAGAGAAGATATCTTCTAGTGATCCAGAGAATATATCTTCTGGTCTATCTGGGTATCCCTATTAAAAATGTCCGACAGATTCTGACAGATTCCGGTCAAAATTCTGTCTGGTTCTGTCGGAAATCATCATGCCTGGGACAAAAACCGACCAAATTCTGACAGAAAATTATCTGCCGGACATTTGGAATAGGGATTGTCATGCTTTTGAACTTCAGCACGCCAGATTCAATTTTTCGCTAGCAGGAACTCAATTTTGACCACGGGTTCTAAAATAGCACACTCCAAAATAGTCGGACATGCAATTCCCATGAGATTCGGCACACTTTTTTGAGTAATTGAAAGCCTTAAGAGGATACGAGTTCAAAATTCGGACTCTTCAGTGACCAAGTTAACCCTCTGGAGATACACTTATAGTTTCCTCACACATGGGATACACTGGGTCAGTTTGACCTAAGTGTTTTTTGATCGCTTATATCTCGAGTTACAACATCGTAGAGCAATGTTTTTTTTTCAAATTCATCGCGGAAGTCTGCAGAGTACGAATCCGAAACCCACTTTGCTCTACAGTTGATAGTTTTTTCAATATTCAAAGAAATGTAAGGGTACTTTTTCAGAGATATTAAACTTTTCGGAATGAAGGATGGGTCATTTTGACCCAGTGTATCTCCAGAGGGTTAAAGTCTCAGAGAATCATTCCTAAAAATTTCAGATTATTTCGTGAATTCAATTGCGAGTCATTTGGTCAAGAAAAACCGTGTGCTCGTATGCTCTTAAACGTTTACAACATTTTTGTTTTGGATTTCCAAGCATGCACGGAGAAAAACGTAGCTCGAAAGGATGGTAATCTTTAATTGAAAATTGGAGAATATTTTTTAAAATCTAAGAATTTTTCTTAAGTTCGTAATGAACATACAACGGTTCAGATTTCTTTTGAATATTGCTCGAAAAACAATGAAAAATTATCAATACTTAACAAATCATAAAAACAAATATGAAGTTTCCAAAAGTCGCGAATGAAATTTTACAAAGTGAATAACAAAATTCTGTAATTTGGGAATAAGATTTCAAAATTTTGTTATTTACTTTGTAAAATTTCATGCACGACTTTTGGGAACTTCATATTTGTTTTTATTATTTGTTAAGTATTGATAATTCTTCATTGTTTTTCGAGCAATATTTAAGAGAAATCTGAATCGTTTGATGTTTATCACGAACTTAAGAAAAATTCTTAGATTTTAAGAAATGTTCTCCCATTTTCTATTGAAGATTACTATCCTTTCGAGCTGCATTTTTCTCCGTGTGAAGGGAATACCACCCTAGTAGAAATTTTGGATAGGAAAATAAGGGAGCCTAATTTCCTATCAGGTTCTCTTCAGGTTTTGTTACAGTTTCCCTTTTTTGTTCGATTTCATGGAAATCTTATCCGAACCCTCTTGTACCCTTGCGAGACAACCCTATTTGAATCATATTAGGAAAATCAGGTGAGGTCCTTGTGAGGGTTTCATATGATTTTCTTTATTTATGGTTTCCGGATTCTAACATGATCAGGACCTTATTGAAAATAAGGAAAGCCTGATCAAATTTCTACTGGGGCAGCGTCAGAACGTTAGCCAAATCTAGGAGCAACGAGGAATCAGATACTAAAGGGAGAAGAGATAGGAATAAGGTGGATGAGGAAGGTCTGGGAAGAAAGATTGATCGAACCAAGAAAACCCGGAATGATACATAAAAACAGGAGACGGAAAGGAAAAAAAAGGGGGCGAATGAAAATAAGAGGGAAAAAAACAGAATTCACACTGACACAAGTAACAAATGTATACACACTTTGAGGACGAAGGGCGAAAAATAAATCTACTATTACCACGTTAGGCAACTCTTTCGTGTAAAATTTACGCAAAAAACTTTCATATTTTCAAAATATCGCTCTACACATATGGGTCGATTGGAAAATTCTTGATCCTTAAGCCAGATATATGGTGCCGCTCCCCGAGTGAGGAGTAGTTGTCAAGATTTACATATAACTCAATTATTCAATTTATAAAAATTACATCATCTGTCGCCTTTAAGGGGATACCAGCGATCCTCGCAGATGCAACCTGCCATACAAACGTACCGACTGAGTGAACATTTTCACGACAAGAATACTCTGAACTGAATCCATGAAGAAGTATGACATTTCCAGGAACCAACCTTCAATCCTTTATCTACTGCTGTACATCGCCCAAATTTCGAATTTCGAAAAAAAGTTTGTGTTACCGACTGAGAAAAAAGTATTTCCTCGAAATTCAAAATTCAGGCGATTCACAGCAGCAGATAAAGGATTGAAGATAGATTCCTGAAAATTTCATACTTCTTCATGGATTCAGTTCAGAGTATTCTTGCCGAGAAAATCTTTACTCAGTCAGTACCCAAGTAGCAGAAGAGGTTGGAAATGCTGAGAGCGTGTTTGGAAAATCCTACGAACATGCGTAGAACCTTCAAATGAGACTGTTTCGAATAATTATGTTCTATGCACCTTCATAAAATATCTTATCGAATTTATCCAAAATCGTCTCATTCGCACATCCCTTTCACATTCATAGAGTCACCATAGCATATTTGAGAAGTTCTTGTGCTACTTGGGTACTCTTGTATGACGGGGATCACTGGTATCCCCTTAAGTGGATACGAGTGCATAGGTGGCTCCATCTGGTGGCATTTTTCTCCGCACAAAATACTCGAAACTGACCGCCTAAAACAATGCCACTTCATGGAACCACCTGTGCGCTCGAATCCTCTTAAGCCCACACGGAAAAAAGAAAACACTACTGGTTACTGTGAATGACAGCGATCGGTTGAAAAACAAATGAAAACACGCTCGGATAATGAGGATTAGCGCGATCACAGTGATGGGTACTGTAATGAAATGCGTCAATGCTGACTGGACAGTAATGAGGACTGGGAAACGCAGTACTGCATAGAATGAATTTGAGTTTCAATTTATTTTTGTGATTTACAGTAACCATTGCTGTTTTCTTTTTTCCGTGCATGGCTTAGGTTGGTCCAGGTGTCGACAGTGCCGCTCGGTACGAAACTTGCTCAAGGGGATTCATTACTCCCTGCAAAAGTTACTAGATTCCAAATTTCTCCCCCCAGTTTTCTCAGAAACGAACACATAAAATGAAAAATAATGAGTAGCTGCATTTTTTTCAATAACCTAAGAAGATGCATCTGTTCATTAAAATTGATTCTATTCATTGATTACTGAGAAAACTGGGGGGGAGAGATCTAGTAACTTGGCTTGTGGTGAATCGCTTGAAGCGCCCCATTTTCAACCTGAATAACTAAAAAAAAAAACAAACAAAAGTACACCTCGATATTTCGGGCTCTTATCATTTTTTGGCGCCACCTTTCACTACTGGCGTCCGGTGCCGCCACACCGGTTGCTCCGCCCTGGAGCCGATCCGCCCTTATCTACACATCATTTCTTGAACATGAAATGAACCATAGTTTGAAAGTATGAAAGAAGTGTGAAGAAATCTTATACAAAACATTCGGTTAGCGTTAATGATGGGGAACCTTGAAAAACATCAATCTTCAAGGACCCCCATCCCTAGCTAGCACTCTGACGGTCGTATCCTAGTAAAGTTCACGATCCAAAACATTTATTAGCGATTACACATCTTTGAATATGTTTTTTCATGTGAAGGGGAGTAGGGAAGGCTTCATCTTGAGGAATAATAAAAATAACGATGTTTACTTATCAGGACCTCATCAATTAGTGAAAAATGTGGTGAGATACTGGCAAGTTCCTCATCAGTTACTTGCTAGTGCCTGCTCAGTTTCTCTGACAAATTCCTCCTTAGTGAATACGTTACATCCCTGCACCTGCACATTCACCTGCACTTCACGCTTCTAACTTATTTGTTATAACGTGCGTTAAACGTATGAGCCCCTGCTTTTTGAGTATGAGTCCCATGCCATCCCATGCCTTCATATAACAACAGCGTTAGAAGCGTGAAGGGCTCCCTTGAGTTTAGAGCATGCTTTTCCTCTCGTTGTGTAAATAAAAGGTCAACTGAAAATTCCTGCCAGAGATCAAACTCGGATCGTCAGTTGAAATCAATAGAATTCATTTAACAACAAAATATGCAGAAATTACTCTGTATGCGAATATATTGTAATGGGATTTAAATCGGTTTGAAATAAACGAAACAAACAATTCGAATAATCATCGTGGAGAGAGAATCCTCTCTCACACGTTACATTATAAGACAAGAGTTATCGAATTTATTATAAAAAAAAACTCTCGTACGTGAATATAAATAACAAGTGTTTAGCAAATAGAGAGAATTTCAAGTTGGTACACAACTCGCGTTTAAATATATATGTACCCACATGTATCTCTAACAAGTTATAAATTCACACGTCCGCACTATGCGCAATCCACTAATGCAACGTTTGCACGTATTCAATAAATATGACATGTACAAACGTGTTCGGCAATCGTCGAATGATCGGTGATCATTATCCGAGAAACGAAACACCTAAACAGATGTTCCCATTATACGTTTTTAGGATTGCAAATAATTTCATACTCCTAGGATCGGAACGTTCACTTTCCTTCTGCACTTTTACCTTCCCCTCTCATATTTGGCGTACATTCTATTCCGTGAAAATAATCTTCAAAGTATACGTTGTTGTTTGCGCTCAGTTTCATGCTACTTCATATAAATCTTTCCAGATATCGTATCATGCTAATTAAAAAAGTTGTACGATATTATTCATGAGATTTTGATGAGGAATCAATAATATCCTGTTTTTTTATTCGAACGTTTATTATATCGACACTTTACGACTAGAAGTAATTAAAAAAAGAAAAAAAACATACAGGAGAAACTCAAAAGTCAAAATCTATAAACATTCTACAATCCGATACGATGTATCGACATTTATTACTTTCTCGACAACTATATTGATCAACCTTCATTACATCAACGTTGAATTTAAAAACTAAATGGGACTTGTAAACCGGATCGACGCGATCGAAAGTGATAATTTCATATTCTAGTCTTTCACATTATAATACATCTGGGATGGGCATGAAATTCATTTGAGAGTGATCATGTTTATCTGAAAAAAACCAAACCCCTAGTACAAAGTAAACATATATGAGCCATACATAATTCATACATAATATATATTCCATCCATATACAATCCATATATGGTGCATACATAAAAACGTGTGGAATCATATGCAATCCATATACAATCCATAAATGACCATATATGATCCATATATAATGCATATATAATCCATGTATGGAGAATATTTCATATATGGCAGAATTTTTTTATATATCCCTAGTAAAAAGGGATTATATATGGTCTATATATAATTATTGAAGTTTATATAAGTATTATTAAGATTTATATATGGACGTATACAGTTATATATGGAGCTATATATAAAAACTTGAATTGATATATATAGTAAAAAATCTGAATAATTCTTTTCATATACAATTATTTCAAATTCCATATATACCACTATATATAACTATAATATGTGGATATATAAATTTCAATAATACTTATATAAACTTCAATAATTATATATAGACCATACATAATCCCTTTTTACTAGGGGTGTGTAAAAATCTTGCATTTATGGGTCATATATGGATTCCATATGGATTATTTACGGATTATATATGCCCATATATGACCATATGATTTTTATACGTTCTTATATGATTAATTTTCACTAGGGACGCGTTCAACTGAGAAAAAGATTCCATTCCCATTGATTTGTATCAATTCAAAGTAATCTGGAATGATTTGTTCGTTTAGTATCAAGGATTTGTAATATTATCGTGACCCAAATCGTTGATAAGTTATATTCAGAATACTCGAAAGTTAGTTGCGAACCAACTTTTCCGGAAATCTTTCTCCTCTTTTTATGCATCAGGAATTTATGCGAGATGAGAGGCTTGCATATCGTTTCATCTTTACATACTTTTCTATTGACCATAGTATATACACAGAGAATTTTTCTTTCCTTTTTTACTCTCAAGAGCAAAAATCTGATGGACTGATGGATCTCGACGTGCCGTCGAGATTATTCAACGTGAAAGAACATTGTGAATATTATCATTCTTCGAAAATATATCTCGCTCCGATTGATATTGAGTTACGATAAAACGAGTTTTTTCTTTCAATTCATCGTTTAATTCATTCTGCACGTCTTATTTAATCCGTGCGAATCTTAAATTCTTGAAGGATTTCAATAAATTGAAAGCATTACTGAAATCTCATCGGTTACCCGCGAAAGTGGATCGTTCACTTTCAGTTTGTCTATGATGAGTTGATCTTCATCCACGGCTCGATGGTACGCGAGAAAAAAAAGGAAAAAGTCAGGATCGAGAACTTGATGAACAAATCGGTACGAAACATTCGATATCGGTTGATCAAAGATGGATAGTTATCATCCAACTAAAAAATGAAGGATTATGTTGTAAGTATGTGGAATGAAATATATATGTATATAAAATGACTGAGAGTAGACTCAATGACATGGTTGAATTTACGAAATCAACTATTTCATCGATCTCTTCTTTCGTTGCATCCAATTTTGTACTTTATTGTCAAACGTGATATATGTTGGAGGAATCGAGGACGTGGTTGCATTTCGACATTATTCCCTCGAAATCGTTACCTATGGTATTGTTTAAGGATACAATTGTGTTATTGAATAATAATTCTGTATATTCCATGAAAGGGTATAATGAGCCAACCGCATTCGACGGGAATTGCAATAATTTATATGTATTTAACAGAAATCAATCAAATTCACTCGATTACGTTTCAAGGATTAATGTATTCCGATAATATGGCAAATCCGATTATTTTAATTATCCTTCCGTGCGAAGAACCGTCATTCTCCTTCTTTCAACGTTACGCATTGATCGTTATGCATTGATAAGGAGTGTAGCACGTAAAAAAAAGGAAATACCATAAATTGGTGTGGATAATACCTCTGGTCGCGTGATTGGCCGGTTCGGTTCGTTTCTTTTTCTGTTTTAATACTTGACTTGGCGTGTCTCGTGTATAATGCTTTCCCAAGTTCTTCTGGGTCAACGGGTCTCTCGACCGGTGCGCATCACCGAAACGGGAAAAAAAGGTCGTGATTCCTATTATGTGTATATACGAACGAGTTATCTACGTGTGGATAAATCTTCATCTCTACTGGGTGGTCTTTAAAAATCAAATCTATTCGAGAAAGGGGTGTTTCAGAAATTAACGAAAGGTCGAATTATCAACTGTTACAGCAAGAATGCGAAATGTCCTGTTTATTTCAGTTCATTTCATTTTTTAAACACAAAAACTCCACCGATTCTATCACCGGGAAATTTACTCAACGTTATCAGGAGTATCCCTTGTGAAAGTATTTCTACGGAATTACAGCAAACGAATAGAAATACGTAGTTCAACGTAAAAACCAAAATAATAATTATCTTATCACGGAGAATTGTATAAAATTCAATAATTTCTACGAATTGTGACATGTCAAGATTCCAATTTAGCGTAGTTATTCATAAAATTACGTATTTGCTATACATCTTTTTTAGCGAAAGTGGCTGGGCTGTATCATAGGCCGTGAAATGGCGCACTTTACCGTAGCAGTAAGTCGAATCCTATGAAGTTTTGTGAAATGCTATGAATGTTCATAGGTAGCTTTTGACAACTAGGCGTACAAATATCAGACTTTCATGCCATTCTACGTATCATTACGTCTTCTCACGCCACACTGTTCAGGTTCAATTACCCAAACGGAATATATCGAAGTTTTTAACTCAACCGACGGGATATCGGATCTATCGCCATGGATTTTCAAGTTTTTTGTACGAAAATATTTGAGGCATAGACATCATTTGGCGTAGGTATATGTGATTTGCCCTAGTGGAAATGATACAAAGATACACTGAGAGAAAAGAAGCATGAAAATTACAATCTTTATTAAAAGATTGAAGACATCGCGGATCATAGAGGATAATCGCTCCACATTAATTCAATAAATTACTATTCAGATACGCATTTTGTTTCTTCAAATAGTAATTTATTGAATTAATTTAGAGCGATTATCTTCTATGATCTACGATGTCTTCAACCTGTTAATAAAAATCATAATTTTTACGCTTTCTTGTCTCTCAGTGTAGGATAAAATTGGATTGCATTTCTATCCGTTTCGATCCTATTTTTATATCCATTTGCAACTTTTTATCTAAATCTATCCAACATTTCTACTGGAGTGGCTTGAAAATACGTAGTTTTTCACGCCTCTCTACAGACGTGTTCGAAACCGCGTGCTTGGGCATAGTTTTAGGCATCCCTATCAAAAATGTCCGACAGATCCTGGCAGATTCCGGTCAAAATTCTGTCTGGTTTCGTCGGAAATCATCATGCCTGGGACAAAAACCGACCAAATCCTGCACAGATTGGAAAGCCAGACAAAGCCAAACAAAACCAGACGGATTCCGGTAAAAATTCTGTCTGGTTCTGTCGGAAATCATCATGTCTGGGACAAAAACCGACCAAATCCTGACAGAAAATTATCTGTCGGATATTTGGAATAGGGATAGTTTTGCTGTACTTTTCGGCATATTGGGCGTATTAACAGTGTTTCAAGGTACAAAGCCCTGGTTGAAAAAATCCATAGAATCTGACGAATTGAAATTCTATGGGATTTGGTCCGAACATTGTACAAGGTCCAATGAGATTTGGCGAGAATTAATGGGTTTGTTTATCCAGGGAGGTTATACCAGCTCACTCAGCATAGGGATGTTTCAAACGACTTCCCTTTATATCAATTTCGAAAAAGTTCATTATGAATTCTTGGAGAATTCTTCTTGAATATCACATGGAAAAAAATAATTTCGCTGTAGCAGCGAAGTGGCTAGTACGGACAAAAAAGCCATTAATTTCGCTCCTAAAATTTAGCTATAGGAGCTAATTCCCGACTGGAAATTTATCCTATGGACCAGATCAGGCACACCTTGATCCGGGCTAGGTCCTGATAAGGTTACCTTATCAGGACCTGACAAATCATGTCACCCTTCACTATCATAAAGACCTTACCAGGAAAGACTAATTAAGATTTGATGAGGAACTCCATACTAAAACCTCCAAAATGAATCAAAATTATAATATGACCGTGAAATACAAGACGAAACCAAGTATAAAAGAGATTCAATGTAGTTGAAATTGACTGGATCAAATCAGTTTCATTCACATCAAGTAATCGTTTTCCTGTTTTATATACTTTATTTCTTTCTTCGTGTGTTCGGAGGCCTAGTGACTATCTGTTCGTATCAGATAACCGTTTTCCAGTTCTAAATACATTTACAAAGATTCAATTATATGTAATGCATTGGATGTTGAAGTATCTGATCAGAACAGTCAACGGCACTGAAAAATAGCTTATTTGACATGAATCGATCTAACTAAAAACATATGCACAGTCGAAATCCGTTTAGAAATATTATCTAGTCCAAGGAAGATTTATTTGATTAAAGAATATTTAATTTAAAATCAAGACTTCACATTTTTGTATTTTCTCCATTTAACTACGTTTGTCATCTTCAGAAGATGGACTAACAACGTCCTGATGAGAATACGGCGAGAAAAACCTACTTCAACCCTTTAGGATAATTTAAGGGAATCCTGGTTAGGACCAAATAAGCTCATCCCTACATGTGTGATCCATACCTAACCCTAATTAAGACCTTAAAAGGTACACCTCATTTCGGATGGCCTTGCTAGGTCCTCATCATATGTTGGATTAACCCGATGATAATTTCCAATCGGGTTCAATGTTTGTCCGTGTCCGTGCTTACCATTGCGCTGCTGCAGATAAATTATTTCTTCCATGCAGGGATCCATAAAAACTTCTTTCAGAACTGTCATAAAGAGGATTCATAAAGAATTATTTATCGGGACCAGCTGCTATGTGGGAGGATAAGGTGAGAAATCTGTCTCCGCACGAATTGAGCTGAGATTGACGGCACGGGTTCAATAGGTAACTATGAAATTACAAAGTCTTGTGAATATTCATTTCAAATTAGAACAAGTTCAGGACTTATGATGAAGGAGGGAAGAGAAATATTAGGAGTGATTTTTTTCGAAAATAGCTCAGCCGATTCTACCGAAGGGAAATAATGTTTTTGGAGGCAATAGTACAATGTTTATGAGAAATCAGGAACAAATGTTGACCACCAGAAGTGCATCGGAAACATTTTTTTAATTTTCTACAGATTTTTTTCAAAAGGATGTTCTTGAGTTCAGCTCACCATGTTTTCATCAAAACACTGGCCAATGCTCTACTTTCCTCCGGATTTCCTGCGAATTCAGAAAAGTGGTGTAACAAGGTAGAAAAAATTGAAAACCATGTTGAGAATGGTGTTTTGGGGAAAATTAATCGGCTAAATTTGATATGCTGAATGTATGTCGTGAGGAATGAACATAATAACGAAATTACAAACAAATTTTTCAATCTTTAGATGAATTTTTTAGCTTTGCATTACTAACTCAGGAATATCATATTTTCACAAGAACATTGCTCAGTATTCCATTAACACTAAAATTTTTCTTGCAAATGGATCAGAGTGGTAAATGTTGGATGAAATGAAGCAATTCTAATACAGAAGAAATATCCCGTTGGGGTTGCTAGTGTACTCCCCGGATATTTTAATCTCCCAAGTAACACAAGAACATTTCAAACATTCTGCGTTAATTCTGAGATCATACATAGAATGTGCAGGTGAGACTCACGGAAAAAAATAATTAGCAATTATTTGGATAGCTAAAAATAAGCTACGGGAGCTATTTTTTAGCTGTCATAGCTACTCACTTAGGAGTGGTAGCAAGAAATGTAGCTACCGTAGCGAAAATTCAACAGCTAAATTATTCAGCTGTCCAAATATCAACCATAAAAGCCGTGCAGTTACAGCTATAATTTCCCGCTGCGGTAGCTAAAAAATAGCTACAATTGCAATTTTTTAGCTACAGTGGTGAAAAAAGGGTGCTGAGAAAGTGAGTAGCTGCCACAGCTATTTCTTTTTTTTCCGTGCTGTTTTGGATAAATTCGAAAAATATATTCTAAGAATATGCATAGAATATACTTATCCGCAATAGTCCCATGCGAAGATTCTATGAATGTTCATAAAATATACTCAGAACTTCAAAGGAACTTCTTAGCATTTCTAACCTGTTGTGCTACTTGGGCTAGGGATGCCCACCCACAGTCCATATAGGCCCTGGGCAAGCCACTATTGTCTCGCCCAGGTATTGTAATTTGGGGATGTTTGTACATCAGTTTGAACACTCATGGAACTGCCAGATAGAGCCAAACAGAACCTGTTAGTTCCGGATGAAAATCCTGCCGGGTTGAAATTTTATTTCAGTATTTTGTGTATCGAAAGTTTTGTTTTTCGTTCAGTTTTCTTTGAACATTGGGAGAAGGTTTTTTTTTGGTTTTATTAACCTATACACATGCAACAACGGAATACTTCATATTAACGTAGAATTGTCTATAGAGTATTCCAAAATAGTCAACAGGATTTTCACCAAATACTTTGGATTGTAATTCTCGTACTCTCTTAAGTAAAAACCAAAGCTGACGTACATTCGGGGCATGCTCAATGTTGTTAGGTCAAAATCGCATTGTCTTTTGTTTCTACCGGGGAAATCTCTGACACTGAATGAATTAGAACGTATCCTGATTTCTATGTTTCTGGAAGTTATTCCTCCAGTGCTCTTAGTTTCCACGTTATCACAATTGAAACGAATTTCAAACAACCTATGAGCTCGAAATTCAAATTCCAAAAATTTGATACGCCTTTGGCTGACTGGAAGAATGTTTTGATTACCTTTCTGAAAATTTACATACAAAAGCGGGTGGGAATTTTGATTTGTTTTTTATTTGATGGTAATTTTACATAAAGCATAGATCTAACCCTCAAAGAACATTTTGCTGGAGCGAATTCATTTGTCTCTTATCTGAGGAATGTCACCCAAATATCCTGGGGCCCAGCGCAGGATGAAATTTCAAAATTCATATGGTCTAAAATGAACCCCCTAAGTTGGTCCAAGTTGAATTCTCGATGTGAGCCAAGTTTGGGAACCATTACGGGGCTTAGATCAAAAAGCGTAACACTCCAAGTTGGGGCCAATCCAGGTGTCCTAACCAGGGCCACATTTTAATTAGAGATTATAAACCTGGCCCAGGATTTCCTGAGTTCAGAAAAATTTCCACACGGGTTGATAATATTCGCAACAATTCATTATCCTTCTCAAAGTCCTAGTTTCAGCGCCTGCGTTGGCTTCATTATGGGTATTCCGCATAGGCCCAAGTTGGAAATACTATGCAGGCCCTGAAGATGAGTGCGTGACAGTCGCTTGAGAAAACAGGGCTTGAAATAAAATAAGGACGCCTAGTTTGACCCAAACTGCCGCCAAGAATGAATTTCTACATAGGAATATGGAACCGATGAGACACGTTCTAATCTCTATTATTCATTCACGCTGATTGGCGAATGACAACACACAATTCTTCGAAGTATTCACTTTTCAGGAATGAATTTTCACTGTTTCAAGTTTAGAGTATGAATAAAAGACACCCTGATGAAAACGTGATGAAATTTCCAACAAGCGCACTTCAATGATGTGATTTTATCTGTACAAAAAAAATATCGCAATAATATAATGAAGAAAATTGAAAGAAAGAACATCAATAAAATATATTCATCCGTCGATTACAAGATTTCATCACACGATAAACGGCGTACAGTAATAAGAGCTATTGTTACCGAAGCATAATACAAATTTCACTTACTCCAAGAAGTTACCTTGAACAAATAATTTTTGTATCGTCGATTTTCTAATTTTCTAATACTTGTATTCTTTTGTAATGCAACAAACAATGCCGGATAGATCAGCATGATTACAAACCTCGATTCTTCGTTGTTCCGAATTAACATAAATACATGAATTCGATATAACCGCTCGTCGTTGTTCTTCTTCTTTAATTTCGATACATAAGTGAATGGCGTCGATTAGATTATTTGAAAAATATCGAAGCGAACGAATGTGATCCGTCAAACAGACAAACTACAGCCATATGTTGAAAGAGATTGAGATTACAAGTACGAGAGATGAGATTTTGTACTACTTTCACTCGAAATTCTTTGTACAGCATTCGAATTTTAACGGTACTATTTTCGAAATGATTAGCAGATATATTGATTCGTAAGAAACAAGGAGCTTCCTTGTTGATATTATCTCACTCGTACTTCGATTACTCTCACGCAAATCCGATGCAAAAAGAAATAGCCTCATCGCCTAATTTCGACAGTAATCCTTCAAACTTTAAAGACCCTCCCACTTCGCATGATCATCCAAATCCAGGTCGAATGATCGAAGAAATGTACAATCGACAGAACGCTTGACTTACTAACAAATGTTGTAAACATTCATCATTTTATATCACTCGATTACCGAGTCCCTCTTTAATGATCATGACGATTCATACTTTGTATTTCAGTATAGCTATTTCGCTAACGTTTCATCTGTTACGAAATTAGCTTTAATTTTGATGACTATTATACAAACGCAAACGTATTCGAAATGTTAAAATAAGAATTTCAAATTTATATAATCAACCACATTATTTTATCGTGTGTTACACAGAACAAAACTCTACTCTTATATGTCTGAAATGTCTTCAAAGTCAACTTGAATCTCTCTTTTTTTACGTTCAATCGTAATAAATGAATTGAGATTTATCTAAATGTATGCTTAGCATGATATTTGTTTTATTTTAGAACATCGTTATAATACGTTCTCTTGAATTGATTATATTATCGATAACATCGTCCTTTCCTGTCTCGTTCGTTCGTTTTGAAATTCAAATGTACGATGCATACGCATGATCATTATTATCTCATCAATTTTTGCTGCAATTGTACATTTTTCACGGAGAAAATTGAGATCTGCAAGACCCGACAAACCTATTGCGAAGCACAACGCTTTGACGCTTTCAAGTGTAAACCTTTTTGATCCAAGACTATGAAATTTGAACGGGACATTTCTCTTTCTAAGATAAAATGACAAATTCCAGGTATCCAGGGATCAAAAAATCCCGTTACCGAATTCTCATGAATAGTTCAAAACTCTAGTGTCCTCATTTCCTTCTTTCATGGAACACATAATTTGACTCTTAATCGTCGATTGATTCGTAATATTTTGAAAACAGAAAGAACATAGGATGTAATGATTTTGTAAGGACAATGTTGGATTACCATTTTTAAAACACTCGATCGATTAACATTGATGGACTTGATTTGTGTTTCCGTGGGTAGTCGAGAACGGTACTGATTCTCAGGAGGAGTAACTCGAGGTCAATGTTATGCCGTATAGTCATTGGTCCACTTTAGTTTCTGATATTACGAAAAGTAGGTTCCGAATTAAATTCGATCACGTGATCCATCATTCGATAATCGGATAACTCCGTTAAGAATTCGAGGGCGCTTCGAGTGCTTGGAAACCCATATTTTGTTCACGACCCAAGTACATTTCAGTGATTTAAATCTCATATTGATTATCCGCAAATTCATACTCATTCACTTTAATTTTGTCGACTGAAGTGGGTGATTTTGCATGCACGGTTGTGCTAACTACACACGCGTAATCTACAAAATTCCTTCCTTCAGAACGGAAGAGAAGAACTTGGAGACTTGTTTTTTCATTAACAGAAATTTACGATTCATTCTCTTGATTTCCGCTGTTGTTAATGATGCGGAGATAAGGTTGGTTTGCCGAGCTCTTATGTCGTGAGAATAAGAACGACAAATTATTCGAAAATGAATTTTATTTTAATATTTAATCTTGAAGCTTTTTTCATACAATCGTGTGTTTGAGAATCTTGATGTCGAAATATAGTTCGTTGTCTACAATCGAGGAAGAAAGTTTTTCCTGGTTTTCGAACAAAGAAGAAGACCAGCGAAGAGGAGAAACACGGTTATATTTCGTGGAGTAGTGAACAATACTTATTAACTATGATCGCATCTGTGCTTGTCAATTGTTTCGTCCAAACGCATTTTATGATGCACTTCCTACTTCACGTAAAAATGAGACAAACAAAAACTAGTACCGAGTGGAATGTACATGGTATGTACATCGAATATCCTCGATCGTACAATTCTCCAGAAGAATAATCTGAAATGAAAATCAGATTACACACGACTATCATTCTAATCTCGCGTAAAAGTGTATTCACTACTACACCACGTTGACGAATTATTGCATTCTGCATCTGTAACCTGTTCTTACGAATTATAGAAAAAAATTGTTGATTTAATTTCTCTTTCAAATAATACAATATAATCGTTCGATAAAATAATAACTGTTTTCAATATCGCAAAGTACAAATTATTTTGTGTTGATCGAAACATCTTAATTGGCCCATCTCCTCGAATACGGTTCGGACGATTACAAAGTAATGAACATCTTTGCCGGTGTATATAAAATATAATTAAGAGTAGAGGGTTATATATAATCTTAGTGAAACCTTGAACGTAGAGTATAAGAATTAATACCAATTGGCAATCGAGTCTATGGGATTATTAAGAGGTCGTGAATCGTGAATCTCGGCCAAGATCAATGATCTGCACTGGAAAGGATTGGAGTGGACCGGAATCGAGGTCCCTCGGGCGACCGTTGGTCATCTAGAAAGTTGTGTGCGCCGCTCCCATCGCATCACTTCATCCTACTATCTTTTTATATGTATACATGTACACTTGTAAAAGCTTAAAAAGCATATATATATAGAGAAAAATGCATCACGCTAGGTACGAGGTAGTGCACGAGACGATTTGGTCCTTATTCTTCATCCTCCTCTTTCCGCCCCTTTCATCTTTCTCCTCAACCGGTCAATCGGGTGAATGTACCAAAGCCTATTGAGAATCAAGATCTCGTCGAGGGGAATCGATCGTGCCAGATACTTTGTTTCCAATGTGTACCTAATCGATTTCTCCGTGTCACGGAAATCGATTTGTTCTTCCCAACAAATGAACTTGTTGCTTTCATCTACGTCGATCTTCCGGTAACATTCAATTTGGGTTTCCTTTTCTTCCTCTCGTGGTTCATTCTTCGATGCTATAACGATTCGGTGATTATAAGTGGATCTAAATCTATCTCTTATCTAAATTATCGTGAGATGACGAAAGATAATTGTTATAACAATTAGAAATACCAGTGGCATACATTGTACCCACTCGACAAGTATTTTCTCTAACGAGCTTGTGCGTGGTCAAAGAAAAACTGGTGCCTCGTCTCGCTTCTTAACACCGGTAATCTGCAGAGGAGAAAAAAATCTTCTCCCGAACAAGCCGTAAAAGCGGTCATAACTTTTATTCTTACTCGGAGAAAACAAGATGAGGATTTATCGCGTTCGCTGCTTGGGAAATTGTATGGCGAATGCAAAGGCCTTATAGAAATCAACCATTGGCACAGGTTGGGGTCGCGATCACGAACCTTGGCGGAGCTTTAGCGATCAAGCTTGACACAACCTTGAAATGATAACACGGTGCCTTAATTCCCTAACGTGAGAATAGAATGCCCCGAGATCTGTCTACTAGACTTCGCTTGAATAGCTTTAGCCAAAACTGGTGGATGAATTTTCCAATGGTCTTCCAGTTCTCAAACATACTACTGGGACTGGTTAGAAAAATTAATTGGAACATACTTGGGAGTATCTCAATTCAAATTTGCAACAAGATTGTGCCAATCTTGCTCCAAATTTCAACCCACGCAGCACATAAGTTCAAAAAGAGTTCATAATAAATTGAGTTTAAATTATAAGAATTCTAAAAGAATGTGTTTGGAACTACGTTTTTCTTATTTTGAAATAAATCAAAAGAAATTTTCAAGCTCTGCACTCTCTCTCTCCATTTCATTTCCCAACTTGACAAGAACGCCAAGGTTTTGGTTTTGCCATGAGATTGAAATTAGAGTATAAGCAATGCTATGAATCGATCAATTCATCAAATATTTTGAACGCGAATTCACATGACTTATCAAACAATGATGCAAATCAGTTTTAAATGATGAGGATCCCACCCCTCGATGAATTTTTGACAACAGCCAATAGTCGATGATAGTGTCAGTACACGGGGAGAAAAATACAGTTGAAATTACTGTGGTTAGATCCCTATACACGAACCAGGTTGAAATTGACAAGAAAAATTATGGTATTTTCATCTAATTCTAGAAAACTTCACAGTAATTTATAATGATATCCAGTACAATATTCACTGAATAAGAAATGTTCCTGAAAATTCATGAACTTCTGAATTCCATTACAGGAATTTTTACTCTGTGAGTTGGAAAACGTACATATAATTCTTATGGGGAATTATTTTACTGTGCGAATACATAAATCTCCATGGAAATCAAACCTTGGGCTGGTGTTGATATGGAGCAGAGTAAAAAATATTGTATTTCGTATGAAAAAGTAATGAATTATTCTCTCCGTGTGACAATGCATTCTCATTACCATTTGCATTCAGTTGAAGTACCAACTTCCATAATAAGAGACATGGAACCATCTAGCACATTTCTCCCAAACACTGCAAACTAAAGTGTGTTAAAATTGACTACAAGAACACACTTCAGTTGGCAATGAAGTCGTATTTCCGGTAAATATGAATTCGTATTGATTCTACACGTGCCAAGTAGATTCAATCATATCATAAATAAGCCTTGGATGAAGTTGATTTTTTTGGCCCAATCAATCATGGATTCAGGGTTTGCGCAACTTCAAATTGAGAACAACTCTGTCTTGGGACAATCTTGGAACCAGAACGGGCCAGAAATTGTGCGATCTTGGGTTTATCAGGATTTATAAAAGAATTTCTCCAACCCTCAGTGATGATACAACTTGTTCCCAATTGTGAACCAATGTGGGTTGAGTTTGTTGAACCTCCCTGGTAAAAAGAAATTGGATAGGAATCCGATTCAAACCAGCATAGGATCTTCCAGCACTTCATCCGGGCATATTCGGGTTCCGATACGGATTTTGCGGTGATTATTCATCTAGTTCTATCCAGATCCTATCTGGATTTTAATACCAGATATTTTTTGGAACCCCACATGAAATTTAGGTAAAACTTATTCTGTTTGTCGTTTGGTTTCCATTTAGGATTTCAAAAAATATCTAGTCCAAAAACCCAGATAAGACCTGGATGGAATCCCGGAAAGTTCCATCCGGATTTGATTGGAATTATCATCCAGGTTTTATCCGGATTATTATCCACTTATTTTCCGGTTGTTTACCAGAGCTATCAAGCTTCGACTACCAGCCCTGTCCCAAGCTACATCCTATTCTCAAATTCGCTGGAATATAGAAATTAATACACGGATACCTTCACAATTCTCACAATGTATACTTATCTTCCCTTCCCATAAAATATCATAAGTAGGTTTTTTTACTTAATGGTTTTCCAATTAATTGAATGTCAATATTAAACCATGTTATAATAATTAGACTAAGACGTATTCCATAAATGACAACCTCAATTCATACAATGATACATCACAGATTCAAGTAGTTAAGATATTACGTGAAATTACAAGTGTAAGAAGGAAGAGTGTAATGAGTTATTATTCGACTTGTTTTTTCACACGTCTTCATTCTCATATAATTTTCAACAATACGTGCAGTAGCGTGATGATGAAGTACGAGTGTCGTTAGAAAATACCTTATATTCATTCATTTTGTACTCGAAAAGATTAGGTTTTCCAATTTAAAAGAATCTAGCAACATTTTTCCTCGCTCACACGGAGAAAACAAAATTCCCTGGGACGATTTCGCTGTCTAATTCTTCGCCAACGTAGTAAATTATTCGCTGAGGTAGCTGAGTTTTCTGCACTCAGAGAAAAAAAGTTGCTGAAACAGCAGCAGACCTCGAAAATTTGCTTTGGTGATGGGGCAAAACTTGTCGCTGAATTAACAAAAAATTTCCTATTACAGCAAAAATCTTGCTCTTTTGGCAAGCGCTCGCTATTCAGCAATCCGGAATTGTAAATATACAGACGGCTAGAAAATTTTGCGGAATTGGCAAATATCTTGCTGAAATAGCAATATTTTTGCTGTAACAGCAACCGTTTTGCTAATTTAGTAAAGCAGATTTTTCGGAATCGCTTTTTCAGCAAGGATTTTTCAAGGAAAACAGAACATATGAATATCATATCAATCACCGCCTGGACTCATAATTGTTTCCTTTATCATTGCAGATGGAGTTCAGACAGATTCCGCCACAGGAGCAATTATTTATCATCCTCTACAACGATCAAGAATTGAACAGGTACCATTGGTTTTTTTTACGTTATTACTAATAAATCCCAAAATTTAACCACATGTACCCAACAAATTCCCAAGGTCTTGAAGATATCTACAAGATATCTTTAGAAAGACATCTTTTAGATATCTAAATGACTTCACCAAAGAGATATCTTCAAGATATGTCGAAATGATATCTTTTACATATCTGAAATAAATGTCAGGAACATGTTTTTGAGGTATTCTTGAGAGACATCTCTTAGATGTCGAATCAGCATAGTCCAAAACATATCTTGAAAGAGTTTCTGAATATCTGTTACACATCTTAAGAATTGTCTAAGTAAGAAGGGCAAAAGTCACGCCATATTCCTTTCTTAGAACTCATTAGTGATTTTTTTGTACTGTCTGGGATGTCCTGATGAATTCAAAAAGACATCTCAAAGATATCTAAAACGTACCTTGGAAGAATCAAAAAAATATCTTGAGGTATGTAAAAGATGCTTTCCATATGCGTCTAACACATATCTTGAAACCATCTAAAAGATGTCTTTCATATATCTGAAACATATCTTTGTCAGCGTGTTTGAAAGATATCCTGTGCAAGGCATTTTTGAGGTATCTAACAATTGTTGAAATTTGTTACATTACACATATTTTAGATGTCGAAAAGATATCTACACGAAAGTCTTCCCAGACATCTCCCATGATTTGAGGACATCTTTGAGATACTCATAGATATCTTTTTGTTTGTTGGGTATTCGTCGTTCATGAACCTCACATACTAGTGGATATCCGTTCCAAAGATACGATTTGCGGGTGATTTGCACGTAGGTGTCTTTCTATTCAAAACCGAAGAGTACGTAATGAGAATTCTCTTCACAAAAATATGTTGATAGGGGATATCAAGAAGTCTCCTTTGAAATCCCGATGTGTCCTAGAACTACTACCGTCCATTCATTATTTAATTCTGTACAACAGACTTGTATAAATAATTTTAGAGAAATCTTCGTGAGAATTTTCATAAAGATCTAATATATGCTTTTGTGAAAATCATATTCTTTGATGTTACATCGTTTTATCGTGTCTTATATCCTCGTTTCTCATTTCCTACTTTTGTCATGACCAACTATACTTTGCATGCGCATAATACAATTGCCATAAGCTATTGATTTTCATAATGACGTACAATTTGAAAATTGTTCACTTTAAACCTTGAAACATTCACGGTTCGATGAGTGTTAAATAACTTTCCAAATATCGATGGATCGATCGATGGAACGGCCGCCTAAATCATCATTACCTTTTTTGCACACATCAGTGGACTTCCTTCCATATTCCTAGATTTATAATTAAAAACTTGATTCATATACGAACGCATAAAAATTCTTCATAGTACATAGCTATATATGACTATAGTATGAAACTCGTATCACGGATCATCATATTCTCGGTCGGGATTTCCGACTCTAATTTCAGTGCATGCAGAAAATTGTGGTAGGTCATGCATGTTCACAACTATTTATCTTCATTCAACTGATACACATAATTAGAATTGCGCATGTAATGCACAGTCATTCATTTGTATCATTATCTTTCTCATTTCGTTTCTTTGATACTGGCGTTTTTACAAAGGAATGATTTATGAAAAGTTTAAAACAATCATCGCTCGGGAGGAGAGATTGAAAAATCGTCTGTAGAAGGTTCAAATGAATCTTCTCTCGGATTTTAAAGGAAATTCAAAGTTATGGCAGCTACTCGAACACACTACAGCTTCTCGACGATTCAGTATAAAACATCATCGACGTCTCATGTACTAGTATTTTTAGATATATAAATGTTTACAGAGCATCCCACGTAAGCCAACGTAGAAAGTATTTACCGTAGCCAGGCGGTAACTCTCGTGGACGGTCAGAAAACGTGACTAGTTTGAATATTTAAGGTAATATCGAAGATAGCTACTGAGTACCTGCGGTGAAAATCGAGCAAAACTTTTGTTGGTTCAAATTTGAATTCATTTGAATAAGATGGACAATTTTTATTCCCTGTCTATGAATAAAATATGTAAATCATTCACGAGAATTGAATTTGTTACTTCTGAATCCTCAGAATCTATACAGTATTTTCACCTGGGTTTCCCAATATCCGTTTTTATATCTCATTCGATGCAAAGTTTGTAATCAAAAGATGTTTACTTTTTAAGAATATACAATGAACATAGTTTCTAAACTTTATTCGTGCATGGAATAATGTCGTACGATGTCGGAGATTTCCTTTTATTCTCATTCTCTGATAGTTACATCATTTCACCATTCAACACCTTTTGTTTTAACAATTATTTCACGTTTCGCGCATTGAATTCAATATTGTGGATCATCAATCGGCGTTCTCGAAAATTCTCCGAAGAAATAGAATTTCTGTCAAATTAGTCGTTTTTCGTCATCGGTTATTCGAAACCAGAGGACTTTGTTCCCAACCGACTTGATTCGCTTCGCTCGGTTTGAAAAGATGGGGTACAACGTGCGGTTTATTCAAGAATACATAGAATATCAATCGTCCTTTGGAATTGTTACACAATTTAGATACTTAAAAAAGGCACTTGACGGTTTTTTACATAACTAAAACAGTTTTGAATGCAATATTGTACACTCTTGAGGCGATTTTTTAAACAATTTCCAAACAATAATTTCATGGCGCTCAAACATGAATCAAATAATCCATTGAAAATAACCAACGATCCTCGAGGAGTCTTCAGACAGATTTGAAACAGTTAATTTTGAAATTAGCAACCGAACATGAAATTTGTTGTAAAACTATCAACTTTTCAGTTCTGAAATCTGAAGTAAAAGAGCACAGCATGTGTGTTTGAATACTTTTGGTTTTCGTACCATTTCATTCACTGTGAACAAATTCCTTCCCTGAGAAAACTCTTTAGTTGTAGTTACCAAAAGCGATATCAAGTGAAAAATTTGAGTTGCCTGAATTGAAGTATTGTTTGTTGCAACAAAAGTTTTTAGTTGAGGTCGTATTTCACTAAAATTTGTAGTCGCGACAATTAAACATTTTTTTGAGTGTTCTGAAAATTCAGAAAATGTGACTGTAATTTGTTACAGTCACTTTTTTTTTAGTTTTCAGGAAAATTTTGCTAAACTTCAAGAAATTTGACTGAATTTCCAAAACGCTTTCCAAAATTCAGTTGGAATTTCTTAACACTTATTCAAGTTCATCTGCAAATTCAGAAAAAAGTGACTGTCATCTTTTACAGTCACATTTTCTGAATTTTCAGAAGGAATTTTTTTACAGTGTTCTTGTGAGTCTGCAAAATTTTTGTTCATTAATTTTCATCTGAAATATTCATATATGTTTCGGTTGATTATTGAGTTTGTTTGATAATACCGAACAGGTGAAAAAATATTTCAAAATTTCCGTTTTGAAACTGGAAAATATATCTGGAAAATATGCTGCTGTCACTCTGAGAACAAATCTCGAGTTTGAGTCAATTAGGCTCAAAACAGTCTTCAAACGGACGTAGAATAGTCGTGAAACAGCCTTCAAGCAGTCACGATGTTCAGGGGTTCTTGAATGAACTCATAAAACGGTTTTCAAAAATCTCCCAATGCATGAAAAATATCACATTGTGGATACAATAACATCATGGTGATGGTATTTTTATAATCCCTTTGAAGATGCATCCGAATCGTTTTCACATAGTCACTAAATAGTCTGAAAATAGTTGTTTCAGTAAAGATTCGCCGTTCGGTCTTTCGCGGCCTGCAAAATTATATAAACTTTGAGCTTCCGGAGTGGAGCCGCGTCTTGCATCGGCAACGAACCGATACAAGACACCGCTCCACTTCGGGAGCTCAAAATTTATTTAGTCTAGAAATAGTCAGAAGATAGTCTCCAGATATGCCTTCCACGTGGATCTAAAATCATTGCTAATCCATTTCATAACTGTCCCAAAATGTCATGGAATAGTCTTGCAACAGTTTCCAAGAGAATCTTCCATCTTTAAATCGCTCTTACTTGAGAATTACGATCATGATATGAGCTCATAAATGGTAAAATTTGCCTAGTTCCGACTTATAGATTGATGTTGGTGCTAAAGCTCTGCAGTAACACGTTCTCGAGATATTTCCATTTTTCAAAAAATGGAATCAACTAAAATTTTATTAGATGCAATGAAATGTCTACATAGTTGAAAATTCCCAAGTGGCCAGGGTTGCAGACTCGAATTTCCACCTGGAACCAGTTCGATTCCCACTCGAAACCCGTGTTATCTTTCCAGGTTCTACGTAGGACCATTCAAGATCTCGTTTGGGATCCCTCAGGTTCCCGCCCAGGATACCCGAGTCGAGAAATTTGAACAGTTTATGTCCTCATATATTTCGTTTTTAGACCCCATTTAGTCCTGACTGTTGAATAATGCGGACAAAAACAGTACTTTTTCATGATTTTAGTCTGAATTTCTCCTCGATCACTTTCTCTCGTTGGAGGAGAAAATTCAGACTGAAATCATGGAAAAGTACTGTTTTTGTCCGCATTATTCAACAGTCAGGACTAAATCAGTCTAAAACAGGCATATGAGACCAAAAACCGTTCAAATTTTTCGACTCGAGCGACCACTCGGATTCCTGCTTGACAGGAGCTTAAAAGCAGGAATTCAGAACGACTTCTTGGAGGGTCCCGAGAAACAAAAACCACTTTTTAAATACATCCGAACAGGATTATTCGAAATGTATTCAAAATTTATATTTGATCCATTCAAAAAACAGTAGTATTTTTCAAAATACTGTTCAGGCTGAAAAATGCATTTTAAGAGCTTTTTTTGTTATTTTTGAAAGAGATCGATCCTTTTTTATATAAAAATGATATATTTTTTATATGAAAAAAAGGATAGTTTCTTTGCGCAGATTCTGGGAGAAGAACGCGGGTTGCTGATGGGAAACCGACTAATTCCGGGTGGAAGATTGTGTCCACATGCGGATTTCGCTGTCCCGAAAAATGGGTATAACTCAGTTAGAAAGAGTAAGCGCAAAAATCGCCTGTTTTTCTAGAACAGCGAGTTTCGGGTTAAAATGCATTCTGAAAAATACCCTATGTCGATCATTTGCAAGGGAATACCATTTCTCGGTGAGCACAACAATGGTTTGAGAGATACAGACATCGACAGAACCGATTCTTTCCTATAGAAAACTTATAGATTTTTATATAATCTTGATCGAAAATTGATACTACTTCTCCTCCAAAATCAGTGTTATGCTCACCGAAAAATGGTATCCCCTCGCTAATGATCAACATAGAGGGTTTGTTAGAATGCATTTCAAATTTCCTTTGCGGAAAATTAAACCATCTAAGGCCCTACCTTGGCCCAGATCACCCCAATTTGGTCCAATTTAGTTTTCTTATTCGGATGCAGTCCCTTCAGTCAATTCACCGCCAGATATCACTAAATTTAAATAATTCGTCAATGAAAGAAGCTTTGTTTATCGAATTTTCCTTCTACATAGCATGATTCTATATAAAATTAAGAATAAATTTCATTAATCAGATAGACATTTCCGGTTCTAAAATGATCATTTCAACCCATTAAAAGAAAAATAAGTAACTTTCCCATTGAATGATTATCGTAATAATAAAACCTCATCGTAGAATGAATTATGAATACCGATGATCGTTTTGAAAGTGAAATGAATAGACAATTTAATTATTTTCTATTAAATTACAAACTATTGTCTCCAATTCGGACCCTGCATCTAATCTTCGTTTCTATTAAAAACGCCATACGTTCTTATGTGAACAAAATATGCCTTTCTAATAATTTTTCGGTTCATCGTACATCAAGGAAGTCAATCGCACATGAAGAGAATCAATACTTATCAAAATTGTTCTCATTTCATAACGTTACGATCATCTGCTCGGATTATAGCTTCCGATCGTATTGTTCGTTTTTATCAAGTGATGTTCATTATTTCTTCTCTCTTCGTTCTACAATTCACCACAAATCCTCTACGTATGGTTCTTCATTGCTCGGGTTAGATCGCTTTACGCGGTTGCTGTTCTCTCGGTTTTTGCTCCATATAAATCTAATGAATATATTTCTTCCAGTTGATCAAATCACAATGTACCGAACGAAGGATACACACAATATCCTATCGAATAGTTTGAATAGATCTATCCTTCCATCCTTGCGTAATAACACTTGGATATCAATATCGCGAAGGTTGTATTTTCTTCGTGTAAGTAGATTATATTACCCCGCCGAGGTCAGAAAATATTGTTATAAGTCATGTTTCGAATAGCTTCGGGATATAAATTGTATCCGGACATGTTTATTGGGTGGAATAAAAGCACAGTTATAAATATACATTGGATATATTTCTTCCTTTTGGACTCCTACGACTGCTTTTTCCTTTGCAAATTAATTAATTATCATTTCGTTGTATACGACGAAAGGGGGATTTTCGCAACATAGAATATATTAGAATTCGTATTCTCATAAATTATTCTTATGGCATCCCGAGTCAAAGTCTTGTGGCTGACCTTCTTCACGATCCACCCGCTTCAAGTGTACAGCACGGGGGCTCGTTCACGGACTACAACATCGTCGTCATGAAACTAAAACGGTAAACCGCCATGAGATCTGACCTCGCACTCGGAAGACTGCATATTGTACAGTGTGATACCAGAGAATAATAACAATATAAATAAAAAAAAAAAGTGATATGAAAGACCGAAAAGGAAAAAGTAAAAGGAAGTGAACAGGGAACAAGAACGAGAGTTGGTGTAGAAATCATGATAACAAGGAGAGGTGTACGTTAAAATAGCTCTGAGAAACAAGGGAAAGATAGAATTCCTATCCTCGAGAACCACATCCCTCCAGAGATGTGATACATTCAACTGTACTTTTAACTTCCACAATAAAGTTATATTCGAGATCTATCTCGAGAACTATCTCCCAGCTCCAACGATTTATTCCATTTTTATAACTCTTTTCGATAAGATAATATTACATTTTTCATAGTTCATGAACTATTCGCAATCGCTCACGATCATTCAAAATAGTTTCTCGATATTAATTTTAATCACGTAAGAAAATACTCGTACATAAATTCCCTCTTATTGAATATCCGATTTCAAGACTCGAACTCCGACAAGGCTGAATCCGATATGATATTTTGTTTCAAAATCAAATAATCAAATTCAATACTATATAGAAAACAGTGTAAGGATGTTTAGAGATAATAATTGAAGATAGCGCGTAGAACAAACTTCCTGAAGAGATATTCAGACCACCTGGTCTAGTAAAGAGATCGGTCAATGTTCTTTTTGATAATGGGCACTTGTGATACATGCAAAGAATATGTGTATGTACCATGTTACGCTTGGCTATGCTCTCACGCGCAGCTGTCTAGAATCTTGAGATACCTTATCCAGATAACAATTTGCAAGAAAATCTCCATAAACGGTATACAGGGTATGGTATACAGCATCGTGGCTCACTCACTTGCTGCTTAGAAATGATTATCCTCGAGATTCCTGCGTTGGGTTGAGAACATTTTTTTTAGGGCTCTTGCGATGATCAAGGACTCGCTTTTATGGGTGGGGGAACAGGGCTTGGCTCGTTCCATCCAAATTAGGTGTTGCTTATTTTATTATGTGTATAAAAAAGATCGAGGGATGAAATTCTCTCGCACGTAATCGTTTACGAAGTCATCTGCGTGAAATTATATACCTCTGTATATTATGTAAGGGAATATACGATACGCCAAGACGGATCTATTCGATACTCCCTATATTTATTCACGATCGTGTATAAATATTATTAATTATTTTATTAGCTTGTGAATTTTGCAAAATCTCCTCCCCGTTGATGAAGCAAAATAAGCAAAAAGAAGATAAAGCAGAGCTTTTGAGAACACGCAAAGCAGATGTTGAAAGGTTATGGTATATTAATGTCTTTTCTCGTAACATGAGAAAGAAAAGGCTTTTTTGAAGGGATGTCAACGATTCACGGGAACCTGTGGTTGAATGATTAACGTTGTGCGTTGTGCGGTCGAAAGTTAATGATCGTATTTGTAGTCGGTCGAACTGGAAGTAACACCGAAGAGGCGTAATACTCCTACGTTAAACGAGGAAGCGCACAGGGAGAGAGATTTGTTTGAACATCATTTTCCTTCGACTGCGCGTGGAGATCGTTTTAAGTAAAGGGAAACGAGTAATGCAAATCACATCGCTAAGATTCTCCCGCAAAGTTGCACGGCTTTAAGTGATTTCCCACACGAAACGACGGGGGTTTTTACATATTTCCTGATCATAAGTTAACACCTCAATTTCACCATAAGCGAACCGATATTTAATGATTCAATTCTCGTATGTGATTCATTTTGTTTTCATTATACAAAGAATGGATGGATTACTCGATAAACCGCAATTTATGAATTCCCTTTTTTTTATCACTATTATCGAGAATAATTGTACACGTAAGTCGCGTCGTGGCGAACCATATAACTCGCCAGTTGAGAACCTAGCGAGGGAAAAGTATAGGAGAAAAGCGATGGAATTCGTAATAATTGAGGAAGAAGTGTGCGCTGGTAATGTAATGATCATATTATATATAAGATATAAGCAAAAGGCCTCGAGCGACATACAAAACATGAACAAAAAAAGACGCCGTTTTAAACCATAAAGTACTCTTTATAAGCAAAGGAAAAAAAATTGTTTAAACGAAATAGAATATTTGAAATAAAAATCGATAAATCTCTCCAAAGCAGGTTCTGCTCGAACAAGATTACAAGAAGTTGTAGGGAAAATTTTCTTCTCCTTATTAGAAGGTGTATAAATCACAAAGTTGAAAAATCAATATAATTCAAATGATAAGTGAAGTACTGTAGAATGAAGTGTTCAGAGTATAAATGATCAAGTTCAAATAAAAGAAGTTGGAGATGCTTTCAATGGAAATAAAATCCACTTGTTCTCACTTCAGGGAGATTTAAAACAAACTTGTGTACGACTCGGAGTCACGCATATATTGTAATGAATTAGGTTAATTACGGCGTAATCAGATGCAAGAAATTCCCGAAGATCAAGAGCGAGCTAAGCTGTTCCTACCGTCTTATAACGGTAGAGGAAATTGTACGTAGTTCGTGCGATGATCTCATACTATACAAAATTTAAATTAGATAGAATGTGTATTTTTAATTCATTAAAGATTTCAATATTAATCATAAATCTATTCAACTATTCATGGTTGCAGGTCATAGAAGAGGAAGTGCTAGATCTCGACGCTCTCAACAATACCAAACGTGTAGGAAGAGAAGTGTTGTTCTTCAATCGGGTACCGAAAGTTGGTTCTCAAACCATAATGGAACTATTGAGGAGATTGTCAATGAGAAATGGATTCTCTTTCAACAGAGATCACGTTCAGAGACTCGAAACCATTCGTCTTTCACCGTCCGAACAGGTACTATACTATACAAGAGCATCAAGAATTCAATAAAAAGGGAATCTGTTCAATCATCTCTATGGTTGACGGTTGTCTAATTAAAGGAACTAATTATCTTCTCTTAATAGAGGTTATCCGTACCTACCTCCGTAGTCTCTGATTTACCGCCTCGTAGTCTCAGAAATATATGTTTCATCGTACAGAAGTGTTTAATCAACGGTTAATTTATTATTCTATCAAACTGTATTATGTCCACGTGAAATATCATCTTCAGAGTTGTATCAATCATTATCTCTCAGACCAATATATTCAACTATATAAGATTTATATAAAAAAGGGTAAATATTTATATATCTTATTATTGTTTTCAGTTCAATCTCGCCACTATGGTTAATGATTTCGTGGAACCATCGGTTTATATAAAACACGTGTGTTTTACCAATTTCACGCAGTGAGTTGAACCTTTATGCACAAGCTTTTTTATTGAAATATATAACGCTCGAATATATGGTATTCAATTACCAGAGTTTGATTGTCGTTGTTCTACGAGTATACATTGCGTATATTTACTCTAGACGCATCCTTTACCTATTCTTTGCCCGTTCATCATTACAGATTCGATCTACCGACACCCATCTACATAAATGTGGTGCGCGATCCAGTGGAGAGAGTCATATCATGGTATTATTATGTAAGAGCTCCATGGTATTACGTGGAACGTAAACAAGCCTTTCCCGATTTACCCTTGCCCGATCCTCACTGGCTGAAAAAAGACTTTGAGACTTGTGTATTGAGCGGCGATCCTGAGTGCAGATACATCGAGGGTGAGAAGCATGGAATTGGTGATCATCGAAGGCAATCGCTCTTTTTCTGCGGTCACGGAGATGATTGCGTGTATGAGAATTTTATTTCTGATTTTCTTTATGTATAGAAAAACGGTGGACGGGTTTACGTTGTTCGTGGGAAATTCTGTGAAATTTTGCTGTCAAGTTGAGAGAATCGTACAGCATGCGGGAAATTTTGTTCATTGAGTATTGCGAGCGTTGGGGCATCGAGAAAAAGCGTAGAGAGTCGGAAAAATGATTGATTGAAACACAGTAACAAATTTTGAGTATTTTTCAACTAATAATACCGAAAAAAGGCACCGATAGAAGCAGGTTTTTGGCTCCTGCCAATCTATTTTTAACGTTCCCTTTTGCCAGGGACGCGTATATCTCATTTGCAACTCTGCGGAAAATGCCAGGTGGATGCCGATTTTTGTCATAGAAACTGGGACAGATTTGAAAATTCTCCGCCCTTAAAACAGATATATTATAATAACGGTCTCTGAGTGGGAAAATTGTCAATATTATATGTAATTTATATATCATTCAATATAGTTTATATATAAGTTTCATATAATGAGGAGATTTGTAAATAATGCATCAAAAAGATAATTGGATTAGCACTGGAATTAGAATTCTTTTTCATTTTCTATTCCCAAAAACTCGGGTTAAAAATAATTTTCCAATTTTTAACCCCACCATAAAGATTCAAAAATAAAAAAAAATTGTTAATCCCGACATTAGGATTAAAAAGTAATTTCTTAATTCACAATCCCAACATTGGGATTCAAAAGTAATTTTTCAATTTTTATCCCAGTGTGATGATTTAAAAATGGAAACAAAAATTTGATCCAGGATCTTTGCATGAAGAAGATGACCCATGTTTGATGAAAATTTGTCCACGCAAACCGTAATAACGAATATATATAGCGGAGAAAATTTTCTCCGAGATCACCTATTGTTCAATTCAGATCTTTGCATCAAAAAGTAATTTTCCAATTTTTAATCCCGACGTTGGGGTTAAAAAGTAATTTATTTAATTTTGAATCTCAACATCGGCATTGAAGAATAATTTATTCACCCCTCAATCCCAACATTGGGATCGAAAAATGATTTTTCAATTTTTAATCCCAACATTTGAAATAAAAATTGAAAATTCAATTGTTAATTCAGAATTTTTCAATTAAAAATTTCACAACCCTGATAATAATATATCCTGGTGTTGCCCTTGAACCATGGTTTAGGTTGGACTGAGCGCAAATCCACCTGTGGCTGCTCTTGTAAAAAGTCTCTCTGAATCTCTCTGGAAATCTCATGTTTCAGAGAAATTTAGCAAGATTCAAGAAGATTTGAAGAAATTCAGAGGAAAATGCAGTGGAGAAAATTGTATGTTGAACTTTTGAAAGAGGTTCAGGAAAAAAGAAATTGAGTGGAATTTTTGGTCCAACATTTCACAGAAATTTCGAGAGTTTCAGAGAGATTTAGAAAAAACTCGGAGACATTCAGAGACAGATATGTTGAACTTTAACCTTTTGCGGCACACATTTTTCGAATGAACGGTTTTTCATGGAAATTGCCCACCCAACACAGTTTGTCACAGCGACGTAACAGCGACAAACAGTTTTGTTACTGGTAATGTAACCTGTTCGTTGCAGGCAATGTCCTGGTTAGCAGTAATTTCCCACTCAAAAAATGTAACCAAGATGTAACCACCAAAACACAGATGAAACATTATTATATATCTGCGATGTTGGTGTTACGTAACACATGATTTTCTAAAATCACTGCAACAGTGATAAAGTTCGTAACATTCGAATTTCATACAAAATTTACGAATATAAATACGAATAATTGTTTTTTATAATAGTTTAGAAAACATATTTAAGGGAAAATTAAGGTTCTCATGGCAAAATTTTGTGAAATATTTCATCAATTCATTATTCAATGTTATTGGCGAATATGAATCTCGTCGTCCAACACGGAAAGGGCATCATGGCGCTAACCAAATTATTTTTGTAAGATTATTACATGTTACGTAACACCAGCATCGCAGAGATATAACGACGTCCCATCTACGATGTGGTGGTTACATCCTGGTTACATTCGTTGAGTGGGAAATTACTACCAACCAGGAAATTGCCTGTAACAAACAGGTTACATCACCAGTAACAAAACTGTTTGTCGCCGTTACGTTGCTGTGACAAACTGTGTTGGGTGGGTGGTATACAAGGCTTGCCGATTACAAATTTGACCACAGATCTTAGAAATTCAAAATAGCGAATTCGAGATTGAAAAGAAAATTATTTAACTGAGGTTTTCGGGATTGTGGATCACGAATTTGATCTCAGATTCTGAAAATTTGCGATGAATTCGGGGACAGGTACAATTTCTGTTACCATTTAGAAGAAATTGTGGTAGTTGTAACTAAATTGAAGTAGATTTGATGGCAGTTGCAGTGAATTATACTCCAAAATTGTTCCTGTCCCAAATTTTATCCCAAATTGTGATAACCCAATCAAACAAAAAGACATCTTTTAGATATCTAAAAGATATCTCGCAATTTTGAAAGATGTCTTGAAGGAAGGTCTCGAAGATGTCTTTTAGAAATCTAAAAGATGTCTTACGCGACTGATTTCGACAAGTTTAAGATATCTCAAAAACGTCTTGCGGAAGATATGCTTTAGACGTATGCAATCAAGTCTTAAAAATGTCTTGAAGAATTCATAAAAATATCTTGGAAAAATCTTGATTCGTGCAAAAAAAAAATTCTCCCCTCTTTTCCTTCTTTCTTTCCTTTTGATCCCTCCTCGCAGTCCTACAAATTTTACTTCATTTCGGATTTTTGGGATTGCGAGCCATACGGACAATTTGATGACGGTGCTCACAATTGTCTATATGACATAGTGAGATATAATGTCAGCGGTGTATATTTTCAGAGTAGGAGTGATCTTTTGAATAAGGTGTTCATGACATATACATATATAAGATAAGTTGACTGTGCTTCAAACTTGAACAGCTTAATGAATTTCGTGAAATATATTGAAGTACATGATCCAGTGATCGTTGGTGCTTGATGAATATCATGGATACCTTTAAATTATTTTTTTCTCACTGTTATTGAAAAACAACTTATTAGTGAATGTGAATGAGAATTTGATAAAATCAAAAGTTCGATAATTCGCAAAATATTGTAACTCGGAGATTTGTTAGTTTAAATCGGACTTTTCACAGAATTTGTTAGTATTTACATGGATTATTCAAGCTTTCAATTTATGAACGAATTCACCTTCTTTGCAATTTGATTGTGAACAAAGACATTTGAATTGTTATCCATATGCACTCATAACCTAAAAACTGCTGATCTTAAAGATGTCCTTTAGATATCTTTTCGATATGTGTTCCAGATGTCTTTCAAAAGATATCTTCAAGATGTCTTTTTGATATGTCTTGTAGATGTCTCTCAAAAGATATCTTCAAGATATCTTGAAGATGTTCATGTTCATTGGGAAATATGACAAGTAATTTTTTTTACGTGTTGAAATGATGGATCCAAGGTGACGATCAAAATATCAAAATATCACCGAATTTCTCAGAAAATTGCAATATAGAATTGTTCGAACTTGCTAGCAGCGAATCTGAACTCAAATTTCTGTGAAAGGAGATTTAGAATTGTCAGAAATTTGGGAAGGTGGAGACAAAACTGAGGACCGCTCTCAACCAAACCCGGAGAAACGAACGAGGATGAGACGGTTATCTCTATTTTTTGTGTTTCTTCTGTTTGTTTTTTTCTTTTAATTGTGAATTTTTAATTGTTTTTGTTTCGATTAAAAACTTTTATTATGTTTTTTTCATATAAATTCCGTTGAATTCCCTCAAAAATACTTCAAAAAATTGTTGTATGTTGTTTCTTTTTTTTTATATTTAAATAGATTGTGAGAAATTCAGAAAAGTCCAAAGAGGAGGGAATTCAGAAAAATTTTGGTTCTCAATTTTTGAGATATTCAGAGAGATTCAGGATAATTCATAGACAGCTGAATCGAAGGAAAAATTGTACTATGAACTCTTCAGAAGGGATTAGAAGAATGCAGAGATTCAGATCAATCGAAGGAAATTGAGTGAAATTTCTAGTTCAAGATTCCAGAACCGTTCAAGAACTTTCAGAGAGATTCAAAGGAATTCAGAGACGAAGGAATTAGGAGACAATTGCACGTGGAACTGTTTCCAGGGATTCAGAAGGATTCAAAGAGATTTAGGGAAATTCAGGAAGATTCAGAGAGAAGGGAAACCTTCCATTCAGAGATATTTAGAGCAATCGGGAGAAATTGTGTATTGAATTTCTCAAAGAATTCAACACGCACTCAAGAAAATATCAAGAGAATCGATGTGAAATTTAGACAAAGTTGAATATGCCAAAAGTGTTGATTACAGTTTCTATAGAAATTCAAAGAGGGGAGAATGCGAATAAAATTTTGTTCTCAGAATCCAAAAGGAACGCAAAGAAATTCGAATGTAGATTCCAAATTCTAAGGAATTCAAAATAATTTAGAGAAATTTCGAAAAATTCTAGGAGAATTTCGGAAACTCAGTTGTGTGTGATCCAGAGAAATTCAGATACATTCAAAGAATCTTGGTGAAGAAATTTCTTTTAAAATCTTTGAAATAGTCAGAGATTTGTATTGTATTCATAGTGTTTCGGAAAGTTTCAGTAATGTTCAGAAAAATTCAAAATTTCTTTTTGAATTATTTATAGATATTCCGAAAAATTTGCTGTGAAAAAACGTGCTCAATAAACCAGTGTCGCTCAGAATATCTCAGAGACTTCCAGAAGTTTTCCAAATTTTTCAAACTTGGAGAAAATTCTCACAGTATCTCACAGGTTTTCAGAGTCTTTCAAAGTTTTTTTAGTGAGATTCAGAGAAATTTTAAACGATTTTCAGGGAAACTTTGTTCACCAGAGAAAGTTGTGAAATCTAAATCAATGAAATTCTGAAGGATTCAGACAGATCTAGAAAATCTTTAAGAAAATCAGACAATTTTAGAGAGATTTGGACATATTTAGAGAAATTCTAAGGGATTCAGAGGAATTTAAAGAGTTTTCGGTAAATTCCCATCTCCCTGAGAAAAATTCTTAGACATTTAGAAAAATTCAGAATCTATCGCTACACTGAGAAAAAGGTTTTCTTCTGACAAATCAACGCATTTGGTTGAATATTTTTGGTGATATCGTTTCATACCATTTTATACAAATAAGACTTATTCATTATCATCAAACATTGTGTTGAGTCAAGAAATTCATATTTATTAATTATAACAAATCATTTATTGGATTCAAACTGACCGAAATTGATTTGAATGAATATGAACTTCTTCTCAAATGTAGATTTACCGAATTATCATCGGTACGAAGTTGACTCAAGGAAATATATGCTGTATTCATCAACTATGCGGTGAAATAAATATTAATAAATTTTTCTTTGGCCGTACCCAACTATAGGAGTCAACGAATCTTTTTTCTCAGTGTATCCGACAAGCCTGTAATTTCCTTTAAATTGATCAAAATCTCATGACAATGTCCCAAAACACGCAGAAATTTAGAAAAATATTTGACCAAGGTGATTTTTATCCGGATTTACCTGGCATTTTTCGGATGAACTTTGTATTAAAAGTTGAAGTTGATAATGAAAATCTGTTAATCGCAAAATTGTCAACTCTTTAGATCCGGTAGATTTCATAGAACAAATCTGAATTGGAAAATCAATCAACAACATAATAAAATATATTCAACAACTCAGCGGATTCCAACTCGAGTATTTCGAATCAATTTGAAAGATACGGTTTAACAACGTCATTTTCTCGCATCTCTTCTTATTCTTCTCAAATGAAATTGCGAAAGGTATAATATACAATCCAGTTAATTTATATGAAACACATTCACGTGTATCGTACCGTAGAATTGCAAAATCCGTTCAAGCACACGTGTTTTACCATTGTAGTATAAATACGTGCGTTGAGGTAAAATAACATATATGGAAGTGAATTTTTCGTCAAAGTCCTTGCACAATACCTTCCTTTGTAACCGTACGTGCTCAAATGAAAAATCTCGATTGAAATTTCATGGATCTATCGTGTGCCTGGCAATCATTTAGAATTAACTATAATCTGCTCTCTCAGAGGTTTTGTAAAATCCCATTGTACGCTTCTCAATGACCTTATTTTTTGTTTGTCTTTATGACATTCTATTCTCGAACGAAAAAGACTTTGTTATGTACTTCCTTTGACAGATGAAGATTAGACAATGCATGTAATTCAGCATTTTTCTGTAAATGATTTGAAATATTCAATTTTATTGAATTTGAAATGTTGAATTAAAGTTTTTAGTTCTCTCGATGTAGCAACCATACGAAAAATAATTGATTTTCATACATTTTCTAATGATAAATCGTTTATTTTTGAAGGCCTTTCAACACCGTTGGTGCACTGGAGCAAGCAAAACTGTCCGTTGAGAAGTACTATTCTGTAGTCGGAGTTCTGGAAGACATGAATGCAACTTTGACTGTATTGGAAAACTACGTGCCCTTGTTTTTCGAAGGCGCAACTGATGTCTATTGGGGTGAGTAGACGAATCATCTATCCCGCGATCATTCTTTTCGATAAATAATAAATAACCCGCTGTACAAGACAACCATCGATGGGATTCGTCGCCTCCGCATTGAATTTAGGTGGAAAATTGGTGGATTTTCATGCGGACATTTTTTGCGGTTGTCTTGTACAGGCCATGTGGAAAAATGCTCCTAATTTTATACAATTTGTATATCATTATATAAAAATTATATATAATTGAAAAAAAAAAGGTTTTCACATTCTTTTCATTCTTTTTTCATTCATTCATTCTATTAATTGTGTTGTATTTTTTTCACAGGCCAAGTGAACGCGTTTTCAAAAATCAATCGTAATTTCTTCAAACCACCTGTTAGTGAGAAAGTCAAAGAATTGGTACGCGCCAACTTCACCCGTGAAATAGAATTCTACCGCTTTTGTAGACAACGGCTATACAAGCAACTGAGGGCAGTCAAATTACTTGACACGATCGAAGGATCTGTGAAGGAGAATAGCGTTTGAAGTGAGTGTTCGACAGTTTCGAATCGATCAATCCCCATCGACTAACTGCATCGAAGATGTCGGCTGATTTAAAGTGATTAAAATCTATCTCGTATTGTGTAATTCTTTCGAAATGAAAGAAACAGTCGAAGCGAGATCGGTATCTTCAATCATGAAAGAAGAAGAAGAAGAAGAAGAAGAGAAAGAAAATACAATCGAACGGTATCTATTCGTAGATTGATGCTTGGATTTAAAACCATTTGATACATCAAAATCACCTTGGTGATTAATCGTGAATTTCAATGAGATTCAAAGACAGTTTACGTAATGGATTTTTGAGTGAACAAGTGAGTTGTGGTTGAAGTTTAGTATGATTTCATGGTAATTGTATGGATGAACGAAAAATCGTCGCCGTAGAAAGAGTCGCCAAATTTTTGTGATTTAATTACCGATTATATTTACATGTAAACGTGAGAGCATATTTCACGCATTCACAGTAAAAAGGAATCCTATCAGATAGTAAAACAGTATAATTTCGAGTATTATATTTTTACATTACTTCTCATAATGTTTGAATGTTTTAAACGAAGTTTATAAAGAATATCTTTTGTCGAATTATGCCTCACCGACTTTTTCATTGGATTTTAATATATTCCATCGAAATTACGTTTTGAATGCGAAATGATGTATTAACTAGTTGAAGTTTTAGCTATAATAGATAAAATATTTTCAACGCACGTTTAGTATTATATAGTACATAATGAACAAGAACAGTAAATCTCATCAAATTGATTTATTATTATACAGAAACACAATTGAAATCTATAAAAAATTGAATCAATGGGTTTGAATTGTGTTTCTGCATCGAAATCAATCGATTCAATGGGATTTTTTAACAGAGATATCAATGAACTGTTATAAAGGGAACTCTTGAAGGATTCTACAATGAATTCATAAAGAATTCTAAACGTACTTTGTAGGTACAAATTTAGAACTATGATATACGTATTATGAAAATTATCTCCTACGTTTTTAGGGGAATAAGAAAATTCATCAACTCTACTGCCACGATTTATAAAAGGGAATTCTTCGATTACTTTTTAGAGTTCAGAGTCGACGAGTGCACTCGATGGAATAACAAAAAAAAATGACTAAAAGCGTTTTGGATTGTTCGGCTTTCCATCATAATCCAAAACCGCTGTCGGCTGAAGACTGACGGATTGATAATGTTATAAAAACTTAATTGTAATTATATACAATATAATTAATTTGATGTACAGGGTAGCCGAGAGGGTCTCAAATGTGACGCTTGTATTTTCTATTAGACTAAATATGCATATATATATAATTAATACAGTAGGACTTGCTTATTTTGTTTTTAAATTATTCCTATAAACAATTATTACTGGCGTTTCAATGGTCCTGCGATGCCAGTGAAGATTCGTGAAACTGGCCCTTTGAAACGCCTGCAATCGTGTTTGCTGGGATTGGATTCCACAAATAAAAAAAAGGAAATATAAAATTCAAATCATTTGCGAAAAAACTTCTTGCTAAAATCACAAAGATTCAATATCGAAGATAATCAAGGCCAGTTTCTTTTACCTCTCCGAATAGGTAAGAACAAATCACAAATTTGTACTTGACTATCATTCAACGCGCTTTTATGTTTTATAAAGAATGCAAGTTCTCCTATTGTGTATCTATCGATTTCGCATGGAACAAAATTCCTTTCTTTTTGTTCCTGTTAATCATCTATGACAGAGTTCTTTTTAGAATCTTTGACATACATTACTCATGTGATTCCACTAGAATTATGTTTGTATTAAAATTAGATTCTTATCTACCTGCATAGTTTCTATTATATAATTTACAAAATAGCGTTATTAAGAATCTTTTTTACATAATAATAGACAAATAACCGCGTATTTTTGTAACGAATTGTGTAAAAGTTGAATTCGTTCTCAAGTTTTTATACGAAATTGTATAATTTTTCAAATAAGAACAGTATAATAAGTGATAATGATATATGATTGAATATTATACGATTCTTTGATAAAACAATAAAGTGTGAATTTGACAAAATATATGTTATTTGATTTGATTTTCCGTACGAACATTTGAAGCGTTGATAGATCTATTCTCTTTGATATATCGAAAACGAAGGTTCAAGAACGACATAAGAGCTTGTGGATTAAAAGTTCAAATGATGCATTTTTTATATTATATCGATTCAATTATGGATCGTTACAGTGATAAATTTTTTAATGTAATATAAATTGTATCAGAATATTTCCATGTGCATTTATGCATGTATAAATATAAAATTGTAAAAATACTGTTCTATGTTTTGATCGTGAACTCAAATATGTACTATTTCACAACTTTCGATTTCAAATAAGACAACAATATTCAAAATATTGTATGTCGTATAAATATAGCGTAATCAACTTCTCCGATACATTATGGAATAGAAAATTCTGTACAAAATGGTGTAGTAAAAAATAAATCTGTTTTTTTATCATCTATTCGTTGTTGTCATCATCCGGAGTATAATACAGTGCATCTAAAAAGTACCTTGTGAAATCCCCAACGAAACTTCTATCTGGAATACTCTGACTCATTCCATAGATGGCGAGCTGAAAGGACAATATTATGACATCCATTTCACGTTGAAATTGATCAAATATATACTATACCTTTCCTTCAACTGGAATTTCCGGATTTTTTAGAATTGTATTAAGTTCCGTTTTAATGTCCGATATGAATTGCATTGCCACGCCAGGTTGGGTGTGTATGTGAGTTACACATATATGTATGCCGTAAGGAAATTGAAGAGGATTTAAATTCCATCCCTTAGCATTAAGAGCTTCCGATAGTCTGTATATGTGAAATACGTCTGAACCTAATGCGATAACCGAAGTAATTGGTGTACCATAAATAAAAATACCATCGAGTTTTCTCAATCTAGAATACAATAAGAGATTATGAAGTAAGAATACACTGGAAATTTGATTCAAAAATCTTACTTACTCTTGTTCAATGTATCTGGTGGTTTTTATGATATCTTCGGTGGTTTCTAGATAACCGTCGTAACCAAAATACATCATTGTAGCCCAACAGGAAGCTATGATACCACCTGCTCTGGAACCATTGACCGTGGGTGAACCGTATATACCGCCAGGCCAATCGGTAGTAATAGTGTACTGATGATGTCGATACTTGTAATCACTGTACAAAATAACTGAAGAACCTTTTGGTGCATATCCATACTAAAAAGTAAGATAATATTATGATTATATGAAGTTCAAGCGCTTAATTTATTAGTTTATACAAACTTTATGAGTATCAGCCGATATACTGGTAACTCCTGGCAATTTGAAGTCAAAAGATGGTAATTTGTAACCCAAATCTTTCATGAAGCACACCAAGAAACCACCGAGACAAGCATCAACGTGCACAGGTATATCATATTTCAGTCCCAATTCAGAAATAGCTTCTATATTATCCATTGTACCGTAAGGAAAATTTGGCACAGATCCTACCAACTGTAATGCAAGAATTCTTGTATTTGTGATTGTAAAGAATCAAATCAACAATAATTATAGTAAACATTATTATTTACCATTATTGTATTTTTCGTGATGCATTTTTTCATAGCTTCAATCGAAACACTGAAACTGTGAGGATTGAGGGGAACGACGCGGACTTTCAAATTTAAATACTGAGCAGCTTTATCGAATGCCGAATGAGCGGTCACAGGCATTACTATTTCAGGATGTTTGATACCTTTGACTTCTTTCGCGTAATCTCTATAAGCTTTACATGCCAATAAAATTGATTCTGTACCACCAGTGGTCATCTGAAATACAAATAATAAAAGCATCAAAAAAAGGAAGAAATGAAGAACATAATTTGATCTGTAAGTCAAAATTAACTTACCGTACCGCACGATTCTTTGTTCCCATTAAATAATTTACAGGCTATCTTAACTACCTCTGCCTCCATCTTGCAAATTCCAGGGAAAATATCTGGATGTAGAGGATTAGTATACGAGGCAATGCCGTAGACTTCGCTTAGCAGTTTCATTAGATTTTCATCATTCTTGTATACCGCACCAGACACTTTTCCTCCTTTCCAATCATAATGACCTTGAAAAAATTGATAAAATTATAAATTAACTCAATTCATAAGTAACTCAAAATTTCCTCACCTAATTGCATACACTCTTTTAAAAGTTTCACAATCTCTTCCTGAGTTAAGCCTTGCTTTGGAAGTTTCAAAATAAAAGGTATATTTTCGACTCTATTAGCAGCGTCTTTTTGAAAAGTACTATTAATCGAGATCAATTCACTATCTATTTTCTGTTTGATAGAAGGTATATAGCGAGCAAGTTTAAACACTTGCTTTTTTCCTCTGTCGATCAGACCTGTAAGATCAATTCAATTAATAATATATAATACACAAAAAATCAATGTTACGTTAGTATCATTCGAATCTTACTTTCTTCTTGAAAAATAAAATTCCACAACCAAACTGTGGTAAGTACAGTTGTACTCGTAATAGTCACTATTTGCCATGGTTCTTTGTCTCGAAAAGTATTATTTATAACATCCTTGAATATATTCAATTGGCTACTAAAAACCATAATTTCTCTGAAATGTATTAACTAAATTTTATCAAATGAGATTATAAATTTAAAGATCTCTCTTAAATTGTAAGAAATTCAATTTAAATCACGTGCTTCATCGTTCTATCGTTATAGTTCATTCACTTTAGAATATCATGCAGCGAATTATCTATTTTTTTTAATATAAATACTACCGTCACCATTAGTTTTTCACGAGAATAAGAATATTTGTTTATTGTAAGTATTGATAAACAAATAACGCTTGAATGTTCCGAGTTATTGTCGAAACAGATAATGAATATTCAATATCGCGATGAGATACTTTTCTGAAAAATATTTAATAAGTACATACCGAATTGCTACCGGACTTGTAAGTACATTGGCACTCTGACAGCGAGTAGTTATCTTTTCTTTGTGTATTATCTTTTATATGCATGGTTTACGTACTTTCTATTTCTAATGTTTACTAGATGGCAACACTTGCTAATCGACTGTTACGAGTGTTATCCACCATCAGTTCGCGCACCACCAGTCCAGTCAGTCATTCGTGTTTTTAGCGCGTAACATTGTTGATTGCAAATATTTACAAATGAATCAAGATGTCAACAATGAAATAGTATATATCGACGAAATATGAATTTCATATCACAGTTATGATGTGTTTTTATACCAAAAATTCATTGAAATTGTGTGAATTAAAATTAACCCCAATCCTTTTCGCATTTTAATCACAATTTTCTTCAGGTTTGTGCATTAAGTGCGCTGGTTTTATTAAAATATGTAATGTCATTCGACAATTAAACGATAGAAAAGAATATACACGTGTGTAAACATGACCGAAACATTGATACCTAGGAAAATAAAAAAACTTGACGAAGTGGTGGTGAACAGAATCGCCGCTGGAGAGGTTATTCAAAGACCGGCTAACGCGTTGAAAGAATTAATCGAAAACAGGTGAATTATCGTATTTATTATCCATATTATTTATTTTTTATAATTTTATTTATTATTTAATATTTCTTGTTTTAGCCTTGATGCAAAATCAACTAATATACAAATTATAGTCAAGGAAGGAGGTTTGAAATTGCTCCAAGTACGTGCATTGTTTCTTTCTTGTTATTTATTTGAATGTTTATTGTTCATATTATTCTAATATACTGTTTACCCACTGAGCATTTCCGTTAGAACCTTGCATTAACATTGCAGCGATCTTGAAAGTACTTGTCTTTCAATTTACAAATGCAATATTACAAAAGTAACTTGCAAAAATATCGTTGAAATATCAGCTGACAACGTAGCATTGCTGCAATTCACTTGTAATTGGATGTTGTGATTCTCATAACAGGTACTTTCAAGATCGCATCAACATCGATGCAATGTTAGTGCAAGGTTCTATTGGAAATGCGCAGTAGGAAATCATTCTCTGGATTTGTATTGATTATTCTTTTGATATTCTACCAAAAAGTGTAGTTTGTGTAATTCAGCATATTGCGTAGGTATTTTTGAAAAATTATTTGAAAATAATAGTGATTTAAGCTACAGATGATGATAGCATGATTCAAGATATATTTCACTTGATATCGCAAAAAGCAAATCATAAAAACTTGGTGAATACTTCATGAAAAATAATAAGAATTTAAAACCTTTCTCGCTGTTCCAAGTTAGATTGTATTTGAGAGCCAGCAGCATTCGTGCATTCAAAAACTTGTCCATGGATGTCCATAGATGTCCATAGATGTCTTCCAGGGGCCATAGGATACCCATCCGAACGATGTCCAAAGATGTCCATGATATTCATTTGTGTGTCCCAATTACGTCTATTCAAGTCCTAATTCATTTTGTGCGATTTTTGAACCGATCTGCATTACAGCCACACGTGTTCTATTCTGTCTTGCGGAGTCCAAAAATGTCTGGAACAATCCAAAAGTGTCCGACACTGATCCAATTGTATCCCAACTCTGGTGATACAAGAGAAGATCCTGTTATCAAAACGTGTAGACTTCTCAAGGATATAGTTAGAGATTCCACATCGTGACTATGAACGAATTTAGACAACTTTGGACTACTTTGGATCGACTATAGACAACAAAAGATGATTCCTGCCATGGAAACATGTAGAAAACTTGGGAAGACAGTTGAAAATTCCAAAACGTGAGTATGGACCGATTACTGATGAAAAAAGATTATTCCAGTCAAGGATAAATGTAGAAAAACCTCTGGGATACAGTTGAAAATCCCGCATCGTTATTACGGGCAAATTTAGAAAATTTCGAACCGAGTATTGACGAAAGAGGATAATTTCTGTTGTGGACAAATGTAGACAACTTCGGGACACAGTTGAAAACCTTGGATCGTTACTATGGACAAATTTGGACAGCTTCGGGCCGACTCCGGGCGAGAAAAGATCATTCCTGCCGAGGATAGATATAGAAAAAACCCTGGGACACAGTTGTAAATCTCGCATCATTACCATGGACAAATTTACACAGCGATGAACGGATTTACTCCCTTTGGTCCGCAATTTGAAACAAATGGACATCCATGGACATTTTGGACAAAGCGCGGATCGTTTTGAACCAAGAATGGACAGTTTTGGACAAAATTTGGATGTCCAAAATCGGTCTGACAACCCATCACGGTTATAAAGATTATTGACAATTGTAGATTTCATTATTGACAATTTCATATTCAAAGCTCAATTCTAACAATGTACTTCATCACTGTGGATTTAAGATTTGTATTTATTGCTTAGTTGATCAGAAAGTACGTAGCAAAATTTTGCTTATTCTTTGAAGAACTCCATGGTCCTTAATGCCCAATCACGATTGGAACAAATGGTCATCAGCCATATTTTATAATTGCAAGCTGTCATTTTGTCGCCCATTTCATAAATCCAAAAACAAGTTTGTTTCGATTCATCAGCCAAACCTCAAATTTCGTATCGAAACAAAGAATCGATTTCACCTCATTTTCAAAATGCATGATAAATAAGAATAAATCCACCACGCGTCTTCTATCTCTTTGTTCGTCGATCACAAAATCAAAAATATTAAACGACTCGTTTAGGGTGAATTATTATGTTTTCCCACGGCTTTTGAACAAAAATCTTATCACGATCTATTCCAAGTTCTGCTGTATGTAACGGCACTTCTGGATCCTTTGGTTTGATTCCAAGAACAGTTATTCGTTCGAATGAAAGATGAAATTGATAATAAGGATACTGAGAACATTCAAGTTTTGAAGCTTGCCTGTTCTTTCTTACGATTTTTAAGAGACTGGCTTTTAATATTTCTTTTCTCAAGTAGCACAACAGGTTAGAAATGCTGAGAAGGTTCTTAGGATTTTTGAGAATGTTGTATGATCAGTCTCAGAATCCTCTAAAGAGACTTTTTCGGATAAGTACGTCTTATGCACATTCTTAGAACATCTTTTTCGGATTTATCCACAACAGTCTCACCTGCACATTCTACGCATGATCACGGAATAAGGGCAGAATGTTTGAAAAGTTCTTGTGCTACTTGGGTTATTACATTCATTCGCTTATACATATTTTTCTACTCTGAAATCAGAGCATATTATAAGGGTCAGTTCTTACCAAAAAGTTAGTTCTAAAAGAGAACAATCAGTTCTAAAACGTAAAAACGGTCAGTTCTTAAGGGCGGATTTTTAATGATTTTTTGGGTGGGAAGGATTAATTGGAATTCAATCAAATTTGGACATCATTTCTTTCATGTTTTGAACAAGGTTCGTGAATTTTTTGAAATGATTTGGGTGAAAAATGATGGAGTTATATCCTGTTGTCCGGCAAATATGGTAAAGGATTTTTTCCGACTGCGGGACATGTAGCAGTTCTAATTTTCATCTGAAATCAAGAGGGCTTTCATTTTACTTCAATAACATATTACCCGAGAATATGAACCTCAATTCAGGTGAATATAATGGAGATTAAAAATTTGGCAGGTGTTGGAAAATTTTTTTTCGATTTTCACCACTTTTTTTTACTAATTATGTAACAAAAAACACTCTTAAAATTATGATATCATCCCAAGAGTTAGTTCATATTCTCCGTAATTTCATCAAGAATGAGGCTACCAAATTTTATAATAATCGGTTCATTAGTTTTTGAGTGAGAACTCCCACAGATGTGGAAAAAGTCATTTCGAGAAAACCGCGTTTGAAAAAAAATTCTCCGAAACTAGAAATTTAAGGAAGTTAACAATGATATAAAGTGCTCACCGAATAATCAGCTATTCCAGCACCATCCATCAACCCTTCTCCTTCTTCGTAAGCTTCATTTTGCGCTTGCAGTAGTGCCGAAAGCTCACGAGGGATTAGTCTACTATTTTTCTCTGTGTGCCGGAATCAAAGTGCGCTCGGTTCTATGCTCATAACATCTAAACGAATAGGAATTTCGTTTTGAAATTTTGACAGCACATTCTTGGATAGTTGCGCTAACGATTCATGCGATAAAAAAAATCGATTTTTTGAACCTCCCGATGTGGTTTTCCTCCTCAAAAAATTACCCAACTTTTAGTGAAATGTATCAAATATTGCTCTGTTACTGAATGAGCCTTTCGCCTCATATCAATGTTTATATTGATTCAAGTAGTGATCCCAATCAGAAAAAACCGAAGTATGCCAATGTTGACAACAGGCGGAGTACAGTGCCAGTATTGGGCCCCCAAGAGTCGGCTAGCACGTACCCAGTATGGAAAAGCGTTATCATTTCGGACAAATGCCAGTACTGCTGCAGTACAGACCGCCAGTACCCCGCCAGTGTTAGCCGGTACTGGCGCAGTACTGCGCCAGTTGTTAAATTCTGATTGAGATATTCATTTTGGAAAAATAAGACTTCATGCCAAAACTAAAATTAAGGAAGGCTCAAATAATGCAAGAAATACTGGTCATACAAATGTTTTCTCTTTTTTTTTCTAGAAATCGAGTATCCACTGTTTCGGTTTGTTCTTAAATTTCCTCAGGATATGCCCTGTCTGAAACACGGATCCTCCAGCGAGGGATTAGACAACGGCCGCCATTAATGGGATAACCCAAGAATAGATACCTAATTTATGCATGGTCCAATGAATAATACTGAGTAAATATAAAATTTGAATATAATAGAAATCCCACTTTTCCGTCATATTTTTAATGAATTATTGGATTTTATTCATTGAATGACGCGCAAACTGTCCCCTATCCCGAGGGTACCAGCGTTCACAATCCGAGCCCGTTGGTTAGAAAAAGACAAACCTATACGATAGAAACAGAGGTCCGAAGCAAACGCTGGTATCCTCTTATTGGCGGCAAGTAAAAAGCTGATTGTCTTATCCCTGATTAAAGGATCCCTACTCTAAAATACCTTTTGGTGGAGTCCATTGCCAATTCAGGAGCAGACCTTTTCCTCATAGCATTTCGTTTCTATCCTTCTGTTTGGAAGTTAATTTGTCGCCTCTTCAATCTGCCATCCAAAACAGACTCTATGCTATTCATGAAATTTAATAAGACTAAGTGTTTTCTTCCTCGAAGGCCATCTTTTTTCAAAATGTTGGACGATTTTTCAACTGATGCATTAGTGTCTTGAATTAAATGCAACCGCGGACCATCAAGGGAAACGAGGCATGATGTACTCCATCAAATAATTGAGAAAAGGTTGACAATAACTTTCACTAACGTTTTTAGACATCCATCGAGTTAGACGCAGAGAAAAATTCTTGCTGAAAAAGCTATTCCGAAAAATCTGCTTTGCTAAATTAGCAAAACGGTTGCTATTACAGCAAAAGATATTTGCCGATTCCGCAAAATTTTCTAGCCGTCTGTATATCTACAATTCCGGATTGCTGAATGGCAAGCGCTTGTTAAAAGAACAAGATTTTTTGCTAATTCAGCAACAAGTTTTGCCATATCAGCGAAGCAAATTTTCGAGGTTTGCCGTTTCAGCAATTTTCTTTTTCTCTGAGTGAATGCAGCTGTGTTCGGCGTTCCTTGAACCTGTATCATCTCCAGTTGGGGATGATTTCCATTAAAAAACTGTGAGATTTCACTCTTCAGCCAGCCAAAAGTGAGCCTGTCGAAATTTGGAGTGAAATTTCCACTTTTTTAGAGTGATATTCTAAGATTTGAGGTTAGAAACTCACAGTCACTCAAATTCTAGAGTCAATTTTTCACTCTAAAATCCCACTCGAAGCGGACTGGCTCACTTCTGAGACTCAGTGGAGTGAAACACGTGATTTTTCACTCCTTCAGATTTAGAGAGTGAATCTTCTCCTATAAAACTTTAAATTCCCCATCAGATTCAACCTCACTTGAACCAGAATCACCTAAAAATTGCTGATTTGATGTAAATTTTCATCACTTCTAATCATTTCTTTCTTCGATGAGCAAAACTATTGATACAATGCACCACATTTTATACATTTCACAGCATATAATTTCTTGATATTGTCTTTCTTACCAGCACACTTGAGACATTCCTACCCACTCTCCTCGTTCGAGTTCAAATATTTATTCGAAATAAGTGAATAATAGAAAAATTAGGCTGACCAATAAAAGATCTTGCAAATCCATTCCCACGCAGCATCAAAGTTCAGAAAGAGTTCTTAATGCATTTATTTTGAATGTTTATAGTTCCAAATAAATTTATTATGAACTCTTCCTCAACTGTGATGCTATGTGGGTTCACAAGATCAACTCTAATTATAACACTTAATCATCAATGGAAAATATTATAAAACATTCATCTATCTTTATCCAGAACACGTGCTAACCGATCCGATTGAAACTCTGTTCAAATAAAAATGACTGATTAAATGCTGTTGTATGTATGCGTAATATCAATGCATCATTCATTCTTCCTTTAGATACAAGACAATGGAACGGGGATCAGAAAAGAAGATTTGGACATTGTTTGTGAAAGATTTACCACAAGTAAACTGCAAAACTTTGAAGATCTCCGAGCTATAACAACTTTTGGATTCCGTGGTGAAGCATTATCCAGTATGAGCCATGTAGCACATTTGACCATTACTACAAAAACCGTGGATGAAAAATGTGCTTATAAGTATGTGTACATTAAATATAATACCCTATAATTTATATATAATATTTATATTTGATCTTAGAGCATCTTACATCGATGGTAAATTGAAAGAAGCTCCTAAACCGTGTGCTGGAAATCAAGGTACTACTATAAATATAGAAAATTTATTTTATAACGTTGCTACTCGTAAAAGAGCGTTATCAAATCCATCCGAAGAATTTTCTAAAATCACGGAAGTGGTGATGAAATATGCCGTGCATAATCCTACTGTGGGATTTACGTTGAAAAAATTTGGAGAATCGACTCCACAGGTGAAGATTTGAATTTCGAAAACTAAGATTAAACGCGTAATAACGCGTTGAATGTTTTTCAGGTCCGTACTCCACATAATTCAACCAAAGTGAATAACGTGAGAACCATCTACGGCAACGCAGTAGCTCGAGAATTAATAGACATAGAACTTGATGATCAAAGTTACAAATTCAAGATGCACGCTTTAGTGACCAATCCGAATTACAACAGTAAAAGAATAGGACTACTCTTATTCATCAATAATCGATTAATCGAATCTTCGAGTAAGTTTTGATTTTTTGAATTAAAACAGAATAATAAATGTTTCTTTTCTCTACATAAAATTTCATATTTTTCCAGCCATTCGAAGAATGATAGAAGATCTTTACTCGGTGTATCTTCCAAAAAAGACACATCCTTGGTGTTACGTATCTCTTGATATAATTCCAAGCAACGTAGATGTAAATGTGCACCCTACGAAACACGAGGTGAGGTTTCTTCACGAAGATGTCATCATCGAACGAATGAGAGCATCTATAGATGCGAAATTAGTCAACAACAACTCCTCTAGAACCTTTTATTTACAAGCACGATTACCGCAAGTAGACATCACTAAAGACGTTTTGAAAGAAATCTTACCAGATCATGACAAAACATTATCGGAAAAAGGGAAAAAAATTCATCCTCGTGACATGATAAGAGCCGATTCCTCGGATCAAAAATTACACAGATTCAATTTTACGATCACCACTAAAGATCAGGTCTCAGAAAATTTGAATAACACCGAAACTAATGATAATGCCACAAATATGGAAGATACTGTCATCGAGAGAGATAAAACAAATACAGAAATCGATCAGCCTAATAATTTGAAATTACCAGATGACATATTACAAGCAGAAGTTGTGAACGTTCTCGAGAAGTCAAATTCATCTTCGTCCTCTTCGTCGTTGGGTATAGAGCCTTACAATCCAAATGTACAAATAGATATCTTTGAATCATCGACTAGTAAAGATACGTCTAAAGTGCCCAACGATAAAGATATCTTGAATATTTGCGAATTGTACGAAGAATCGATTGACGAGTCGATCATTGAAAAATGTCAAGATCCCATAGCATCAGCGGCACGTGAAAAAGTATATCAACGATTTGGTAAAAGTAATATAGAAATTGAAAAGAAAGATGATGGTGAACCAAAGAAATCCAATGGAACTGTCCCGCAAGGTGATTCTTCTGAAAAGAAGGTTCAAACATTCAAATCGTATTCTATTAATAATTTTAGAAGACAAGTTAAATTGACCAGCATTCTAAAATTGCGAAAAGAAGTTGAAGACAATTGTGATCAAAATCTTAAAACAATATTATCGAATTTAGTTTTCGTCGGATGCGTTGACGATTCTAACGCCATCATTCAAAGTGGAGTTAATTTGTATCTCTGTGACACTAGAAAATTGGCGTAAGAATATTGATATTATTCGTTTAAAATTTCTTATGAATAGATTACACAACTAATTGTTTCTTTTTTTTCTTGGTTATCAAGTGAGGAATTGTTTTATGAAATCATGCTATACGATTTTGCCAATCATGGAGTAATCAAATTCTCTGTAAGTAATTTGTGTTGATTACGTACCTGCCGTGCTTAAGAAAACCAAATGAGAACCGAATAGAACCGGGGTAAATTTGGGCATTGTTGCAAAACCTTCCGATTTCCGCCCCTGTTTCCCGAAATACTGATTTTAAGCTAAATTTTAACAGTTTCCTCCTTGAAACAGTAGGCGCAAAAGTTACCATGTATTATCTTTGCGCACTTCGCTTAAGCTTATGTATATATTTACGTAAAATCTATGCTTATTTCTTAATCAATTTCTCCGAGTTCTCCCCATATAGGATTGTTCTTGAAAAAGAATTCTTCGAGTGTTATATGGGTCCTCTCTTTCAGACAGTTGCCATTTAGCACTTTAAAAGGCAAGCAGAAAGAACGTTCTCAAATTTACAAAAATTCGAGAGAAGCGAGCGTCTTCGAATTGAAAAAAAACCTTCTGGGCCGTACTTGGAGTAGAATGGATTCTAATAATGAAGTTTTTAGTCCAATTCCAAGTAATTAGTCGATTTTTTTATTAAATTTTCCGCGCTGACGTTTCGAGTTGATGCAACTCTTTTTCAAGGTAAATTCGGAAATGGGATCGTGTAGGAATATCGTCCGGACCCATGTCTCTTGGAGTGGGTAGAAACTCACCTTACCTTGAAAAAGAGTTGCATCAACTCGAAACGTCGGCGCGGAAAATTTAATAAAAAGCTCGACTAATCACTTGGAATTGGACTACAAACTTCAAATTTAAAAAGTGCGAGCGAAGAAGAAGCGAACGCTATTTGGGGCATTGAATGGCGATCAAAGCGAGCGTCCTCGAATTTGAACAGTGCGAGCGAAACGAGCCCTATTTGGGGGATTAAATGGCAAGCGCCATTTGAAGCATTGAGTAGTGAGGGGAGCGAAAAGAATTCTCATTACAGAGTTGCTAACACAGCAAGTGTAAATCTTCAGATTAATGTCGCCAAACCTCTCGATTTATCGGAGGAAAGACTGTATTTATCAATACCGAGAAAATGATTGTCAATTTAGGAGTGCAACAAAATAGGAACAGAACAGTGGAAGCGGTTAGATTTTATTCCACTTGGTAGCGTCTCATTCGACTCAATAATATCCCAAAAGTGAAATTTTACGAAAACTTTCCGTAGGCTCGTCTTCAAGAATCTGTAAGACATTATTGAAATAGCCCAATCAAAGTTTTTCGCAAAATCGAGCAGTCGATACATTGAGGCTGTACCAAACTTATGAAAATTCAGAACATGGCAATTTCTTGTTCATTTTTTGAATAGAAATCGTGCTATCGATTCTTCAGTTAATCTTCCCACTTTTCGATACCATATTTTCCGGTTCAAATTTTCATGGTTTTGCATCACTGAACCCAGTTCCAGCTGGGAACCAATACGGATGGCCTCAATCTGATTTTTTTAAGCATGGTATTAATGTAAATCAATACAGCTTTCAAAGTTTTTTTTTTTTTTTTTAGGAGCAGATATCGGTGTACGATTTGGCTATGTTGGGTTTAGAAACCGAAGAAGCCGGCTGGACTGAAGAATTTGGAGATAAAGAAGAAGTGGCTACTAACGTGAAAGAACTACTCGTAGAAAAATCTGACATGATGAAAGAGTATTTTTCGATATACATAGACAATAAAGGAAGACTGAAATCTTTACCAGTATTAATAAGTAAATTCAATTTATCTAACAATTTCGAATAACACGATTATGAAACTTTGTATAAAACTTTTATCATTCCACGTTTCAGATAAGTATTTCCCATATGAGGCTGAATTACCTTTGTATGTACTGCGATTAGCGACGGAAGTTGACTGGACAACCGAACAACCGTGTTTCCAAAACGTTTGTAGAGAAACTGCTAGATTTTTTAGTAGAATAAATCCGGTTCATGAATCTCACGATTGGAAATACGTAACGGAAAACGTTCTATATCCAGCTATCAAAGAGAGTCTGTTACCTCCAAAACATTTCGCTCACGACTCAACGATATTACAGATAGCTAGCCTACCTGATTTGTACAAAGTATTCGAAAGGTGTTGATTCATTTATTTTTTATATATCAATACATTCATAACGCATTCAATCTTGAAAGTTACGATACGCGTGAAGAGGAAGAAGATAGAAAACATATTCATTTGTTTTTTAAAAATGTATTTATTTCAACAGAAGAGAAAAATAATAATTACAATGCAAGTGAAATGCCAATTTATCATAATCATGATAATAATAAATAACAAAGTTCAATGTCTTGGGACTTTGATTCAAGAATTTGTACTCAAAAGTAAGATTTGTGAACGAGGATACAAATATTAGAATATTTTACAAGAACAATCTAAATTTATCAAAATCGGGTTTCCATAAACATTCAGTAACAATTGCTAACTGTGTTATATTTTGAAGAGCGAATTTAGTATTTGAATGTCTTGTAATTTTATATTTACAGCATCAAAATGCATCAATTTCCTATATTTCTATTATCAAACGCGACGACAATGAGAGTCTTTATTTTCCTTCACAATTTTGACACTTTTTATGTTTATTTTCTGACTGGAATATATATATACATATATATATATATATATTTCCAAGTAGGATCTGTATCGATGCGCATTGGATATTTTTATAGGAGAATATTGCAAAGAAATGTAATTTAGAAGTGTCCAAATGCGATGAAAAATTATTCTACAGGGACTCGATTTCATATTTACAAAAGATCCCAATAGAAAAACATTTGGATTAATCACATCCAAGAATTTCGAAATACAAATTTCATAACGAATTCAATCAAAATCTAGTACTTGTATTAATAATTTTAGATGAAAAATCTTTTAATATTTGTATCTTTTTCATACATGGAATTTACTTAGCCTAAGATAAAATAAACACGTGAAATAAGTTGGTATTATGAAGAGGAACATGAAGGAATTGATTTAAAATCAGATGCTTATGAACTTGTCTTTGTGCTTAGATATTCTAGTGTAACGACTAGTATTCGAAAATTGATAATACTGTGACGAATCTAAGACGAGGAATGAAGAACTCAATTTATTCTGTAACAAACCTTAAAATAATATTTCTCATCGTAAGTTAAGTTGATCATGTCTCACATAGCGCACAAAAGCAGAATCGAATTCACAAATGGAAAAAAAAGATCTATTGATTTTCCACATTTAGCGTATTTGTTGAGCATTTTCGAAAAAAAAAGGATAAAAACAAGGTAATCGGTTTTCTAATCAATCCATATGTATGGGAAATGATTAAATTAAGTTGAAGATCGCTATTACTTCAAAAAAATGATAATAAACAAACACTATTTTGAGGTTTGTTTTAGAATTAATTCAATTTCTCGGTTCTTGTCTCAAACTTGCCATTATATTATCAATATTTGAATGCTAGTTGCTATAATAGAAGATCTGAACACAGGGACAAATTTATCTGCACCTAATTTCAAATTGACCCAAATATCGACAATTTGAATAAGACTTTTTTTTTTATAAATGATCAAAATGTCGATGTGCATGCACGTCTGTAATTAAAAAAGAAATCCAATACTAATTCTGTACATGGAACCTATGATTTAAAACATCTATACAACATATATGTGTCTATATATATTCTTATAACACGTAAATTTACTTTATTTTCCATTTTATCGTATTCAAGTTTCATTTCTTAATATTCAATGTTTATTCTAATCTTTTACAAGTAATTCATAAATTGAATTGCAATAATTTTTCTCGTATATAATTGTTTGATATCGAATTTGTAAACTTATTTGTCAATTATTCAAGTCACATTTTAGCGACACCAACCAACGCTGGTCTAACTATTCGTTGGTGCAATTTGTACCCAACTTTTGATACAACTACTACGGTTCCTGGCGCTTTTCCTTCAACTTCCTGTGAAAAACAAATGGAGAGTTTGTTCAATACAACTACAATCTATCGTTTCTAGATGAAATCACAAGTAAACATATTTTTGTATTAAAAAATTTGATAACTGGATATGACTAGCTAATAATTATTAAAAAAATGAACTTGATAGATCAAATTGAAGGGTAAGTTGAAATTGAAAAATTATTAGGGAACTGTGATCTAATTTGAACTGCCTTAGGTTTTTTGAAGACTTCAAATTCAATCAGCTTGATTGGATCACCGTTTGAAGAAGTTTCCTGAAATTTTCCCACTTTTCATTCCAGCTTGGAATGAAGTATTGAAATATTTGGAAATTTTAGGGAACCTTCTTCGACGCAGAGCAACAATTGTCAAGTTTGTAGTTCAAAGTTCCCTCTATAGTTTTTTTTTTGTTCAAACTTAAACCACGTGGTGTTGACAGTATTTATTAATTGTTGACGATATTTTTTGACCTGTGACAAAACGATACGGAAAATCGATAGAAACCCAATGATTCTGATAAAATTATATCTATCGTGTTAATTACATGTCGGTAGCTCGCTGTGAAAATAATAAACTACCGATTTTCATTGATGTTTGTACCGGGAGAGCTTTAGACCTCAATTTTATCGGAAAATGAACTTCAAATTCGGTTTTCTCGAGCCAAAAAAAATACTATCTTACCAAAGAATACCTAATTCATCATTCAATCTGAACTTCAACTCAAAATTACTCCGAATTTTTGTATTGCATTAGGGAAAAGTAAGATAGCAGTTTTCTTTGGCTCTCAAAAGACTACAAAATGGAATACACTGGAGTGCTCAATGGTTGTGACCCGTAGTGAGATTTCCTTGTAAGACAAGATAAGAATGTGTGTAAATTTACCTGTTGGAAAAGGGCTTCATGTTGATTCGGATCAAACTTTTCGTCGATAGGGTTCAATGAAATTAAACCATGTTTTTTGAACACCTGTGAAAGTTTTAGATGATTTTCAATTGATATCTTCTGTATTAGGGGCCATTTATAAATTATATAAGACGATTCTTTTTCAAAAAATTGGAGAGATTTTGTTAAACCCCCTCTATTTGTCTTACATGGCGATGTAATATTGGTTTAAAAATGTAAAAAAATTATGAATAATTCAATGATGGAATTCAATACTACCCCTGCCCCCTTCCCCCAAAACATTTTACGTAATTTATGGATGACCCTTGGTAGGAATAGATAAAAACAAGTGATGAAACTGTTCAAAGATGTTTCGAGAAGATTTGACTAGGATTATATGCAAAAATGTAATACCTTGAGAGAACAAAAACAAGTATCATAACTTACTTTATGTAATTGTGCTTCAGTCATAGTTAATCCTTCGTACAAGCTCTTCAGATGTGGATTTTTTTCAGTCAATTCATTCTTTGGTACACTTTCAGTAGCTTTACCCAATATATCTGCCACATCCAGAAGATCTTTACAAAATGCTTGTATACCAAACAGTTTGGCATCTTCGATTTGTTTAGTTAATCTAACTCTAAGATTCTCCCCATCCGCCAATGCTCTTTTATATTTATTTTCCAGTTCTTTACTTCTTTCTTTGAGTTCGACGATTTCTTTATTCAAAAGTTCTATCTCTGCTTTCAACTTTTTTTCATTCTCTGTTAATTCTTGATTCGCCGTATGATGTGCACCATCGTTTTTCTTTTCCTCCGTAACTGTACTGTAGTCTTGTTTGTACGAAGAAAACACCCCGGAGGATGGTGACAGTCTAAAATAGAAATCAAGAATACAAGTTTATTGCAAACAAAATTCAATGAACAAACTTATCTCGATTACATTCTGAAATTACGAAAGATTGATGTGACCATTTTTTCTGCAACGAGATAAAACATCGTTTAATTTTTATTGTTCTATTAAAAAAAGTGTTTTGAATTTAATTTTATATAGGTACAAAGTTTTTTCCGAATTTCACAAAAATTACCTAATACTTAACCTCAAATTTGATTTCAAGGGAGAATAAATTGCGAAGGGATAATTATTTGATATTGAAATTGTTATTTCTTACCTGAATATCGCGGTTTTGTGTATTTGATGTACATTTTCGATCGTTAAACGACCTAATAATCTTTTGGCAGCCGGTAACATGATCGATGCCATTGGGATTTATATACGAAAAACGTGATGAAGCATGGAGCACGAACCTGCACGAATCTACCACTGTTGCATCGCACCGCGGAGAATGATGAAATCATGAAATTACGTATCACATGTGAAAGAGTTTGAGTATTGTAAGAATTCTCATGTTTGGAACAATGTGGCCATCGGTATGAAATTTAAACTCACGGAGATCAAAGATGATGGAATTTATTAAAATTTCTAAATATTTTTCAATGTTTTTAATGAGATTCGAAATTCTTGGAGGTTGATAAAAATTCCCTGGTAAAACAAAATTATGAAAACTGATTGAAAAGGTCAAGAGTTATTTAGAACCAGATCCTTTGTTGAAGAAATCTGCCGAATCTTGTACAATACTCTGAGTTTGAGTGGATTTTATGGGGTTTCTAACCAGAGATAAAAATAGGTAGGAATGTTTAGACTCTCTATCAATTTTTAGCGTTGTTTACCAGGGTTCTAATCAATCTACAGACAGGAGAATTCTATGGAATTCACCTTACAAACTCTTCAATGTGATTCTAGAATTCTGAAAGAAAAATTAAATCAATGACTTTAATTTAAAAGTTCTATTGAAACTTATGTTGCAAATAGCTGGAGCCTTTAAAATCAATTCTAAAGTCACTTTAGCTCAAAATATCCGGTCTCTCCATATTATTATTGAAATTACTTGAAGACTTTTCTATAAAAAAAATTGATTGAAAGTGTTTCTATCGTACATTTACAATTTTATGCAAAAATAAATGAACGTGAGAAAAGGGAACAATAAAATCGATTGTACTGTAATTATCAGGTTGAATCTTTAGCGTTTTTATTGGAATGAAATGATACAATTGTAATGAAAGACTGATTGTAATCATAAAAGTTTAATACCTCGCTTGTGGTTCAATTAGAAAACGGAAACTGATAGGAAAACATGATTGATTTCACAAATTTTCCTGTTACACTCGATGTTTTCTCTATGAATATATAATTAATGATCCTATACATGATAAATTATTATACCAGATGTGTAATTGAACAACTTTACTATCTTATTATAAGATATAATAGTTTTTATAGATTTTGTGAAAGAGTAAAGCAAACGAGATAAATTTCCAAAATTGAAAATCTTGAAATCGCCATCTTTTTTAGCATTTCCAAGGAGACGAGTAAGAAATTTTAGAACTCTGAATATTTCAATGTACTCGTTTCAAAATGATTGCGATTTTTTTTTATATCTTCAATAAATACTAAGATAGATTGAATTTGAATTTCATTAACAAAATTGATTACATTTTCTCTGATATTGAATCAAATATTTCGTTGGTATTATTGTATTTCTTAGACTCTTTGAAGGTATAAACAAAATCTTTCATTTATTATTTTGTAGATGAATTCAATGCATCGAATCAAAAACATTTGCAAAATCAACGTCTATGAAAGAATTTTTATATACAACTGTAAAAAAACAACACTTTATAAATTGAATACATAAGTGATACATACGTGACACATTAAGTGTACATATCAATTAGAATTTTGTAATTGAATGTAGAACAATGAGGGAGTTGAAAGAATATAAGTAGCATTCTTAGGTATGTGAAACAATTTTCTTTTCATCAAGGATTGACCGTTATTGGCAAAGGAAACGTATTCCAACGTTTAACTTGCATAAAAAGAGAAGACTAATATATTTTAACACAAATATAAACGATACAATTTTATTTTTAAAAACCTCATTGACATTAATACTCTACAATTACAGATTTAGTAATTATTGACTATATTTCAAATTATTTACAATTCAATGATAGCTGTAATTTTAAATTGCGGTAGAAAAATTGTGAAATGAAATTTGTTAATGTTTACATACCTAAGAACAAAAAGCAACAATAAAACTATCGTTGAAGTGTTTGAAAACAATTTTGGGGTGGAAAATAATATCACTAAATTCGAATAATTGCGATATCACGTCAAGTAATCATAACGGATACATCGAATGATTATTCTTTATATTATTGAAGTAATTTATGTTATAACATTCAATACAAAAATTAATCTATTTTGTCTAGTATTGACACTTTTAATGTTCAAATGTCAATCAACAAATTCTACTGGTAAAATTACTTAATGACTAATTTTGTTTCTTTTTTTTTCTTTTCTATCAATTGTACATAAATAATTCATTTTTCAACCAATAGCGCTTAGATTGTGTTTCTAATGAATTGATCAATTTTCCCATCTCAAAGCATTCAAAAAGTTCTCTTTTTTGACAATTAAGTGCAAGCGTCTTTTGTCGAAATTTCTTAAGAAAATGCAAAACGATTCAAGCATACACTTCTTGTTTCACGTGCTATCCGAGTAGGGGCTAATACAGAATCATCCTTCATTCAGATATTAAAATAATTAAATACAGTGATGTTTGGGATTCAATTGTCCAAGAATCATCATGTCATTCTCTACAATGAATTGTATAGTTTGACTCAGTGCTCTAAAAAGTTTGTGAACATGTGTTGTGGTTTTTTTCGTTTTTTTTTTCTTTTTGAAGTATCTAAAATATATATGGAGGTTAGAAACCTTCTTGATACTGCTTTGAATCTAGTTTTGCTTGAATAACTTCCAACTGTCGTTTGGCTTCGCACTGTGGGAAATTATGTAAATCGTAGTATTGTGGTGCTATTTTCAATAACCAATCGGCTGAAAAGAAATATATACACGTGTATAAGTATATATAAATATATTGACTCAATGGAAAAAGTATTCATAAAACTTACGTTTTATATCCGTCACAGTTCTGATATAATTTTTTGTAGTTAAAACGAATTCGTTATAAATCACCCATTCAGGTTTGTGATCTAAACAGCTACTCGGATGTAATTGAACGACTTGATTATCTTTTATCGTTAAATAATGTTGTGTCCTTTCAAAATGCGCAACCTAATGGTTAAATAAAGAAATATATAAATTGATAATATATGAATCAAATTTGAATGATAGATTTGATTAAGAGATAAATAAATACCTGCATGAAGAAACCATTCACAAGAGCTTTTCTAATGTTGATATAGTAATCCTTTGATGCAAATTCGGTCGATGTACGTTTTAAATTAAATCTATCCATTATTCTGCTCAATTGATATCTAACGTTGTCTCCGCTTTTCAGAGATCGATAATTAACGAAGTTATCGTAGCACCACTGGGGATCTTCCAGATCTGCAATTATTCAAATATAATAATGTCAATAAACGATCCAATGATAATATTTTCAGCAAAAACAAATCTACTCACTCTGTTTGAAGGCATGATAAACGTTCAGCAGGGTTAAATGATCTCCATCGATATGAGCGAATCTCATTTTCGCATCGTCAGCAGCTTTTTTCGATTCATTGGGTCTCACAAAACACTGTGGGACTAATAGCATGTCAATCGTCAATAAAAAACAATCTTAATTCTGATATAAATAATTTAAATAATATCTATAACTTATAAAATTGACAAATTAATCGAAAAATCAAACCTTAATACATTACCTGAAAGCATGGCAGTGATACTAAGTATTTCATTACTGCAATTATGGTTACACGAAGCTATGAGCATCTTCGCCAATTGCGGATCCAATGGGAATTCAGCCATAACTGCTCCTAAATCCGTTAAATTTCCATCATCGTCTAGAGCTGCCAAGTAGTTCAAAAGTTCTAACGCTCTCATAAGCGTTTCCGGAGCTGGTGGATCCATGAAATCAAAGTGAACCTGAAAGTATTATGAAGTATATTATTAATTTTGTTGAAAAACCAGAACATGATGAATAGAACAGTAAGTAACGATATCGTACCAAATCATCGATTCCAAGTTTTTTCAATTGCAGTACAACACTGCCAAGATTGGAACGCAGAATTTCAGGATACGTGTTGTCTTGCATTTCATTTTTATACGCTTTTTCTGTGTAAAGTCTGAAACACTTTCCGGGACGAGTCCGTCCAGCGCGTCCAGCTCTTTGCTGAGCAGATGCTTTACTGATAGGAGATACGAGTAAAGATTCCACACGAATTCTTGGATTATATACTTTTTGTTTGGCAAATCCAGGATCTATTACAAAAACAACTCCATCGATGGTTAATGATGTTTCCGCTATGTTGGTAGAAACCACGACTTTTCGACCGATAGCGCCGTTCGGTTTAGTTGGAGGGGCTGGATCGAAAATACGTTGTTGAAGGTTCGGTGGGAGAGTAGAATACAATGGTATACACTTCAATTCTCCAACTTCAGGACCCAAATTATCCATTTCCCTTTTGATTCTTTTACAGGCTTCTTCTATCTCTTCCTGACCAGTTAAAAATAATAGTAAATCACCAGGTACTTCTTCGCACATGTGTATCTGAATAACCGTTCTAATTGCAGCCTCCAGATAATCTCTTTCCGGTTCAGGAGTGTAAAATATTTCCACAGGATGTGTTCTACCAGGTACATTCATTAAAGGTGCATTGTCAAAATACTGTTGAAATTTTCCAGCGTCTAATGTCGCACTCATAATTACAAGTTTCAAATCTGGTCTCTGTTTGATGACTTCCTTCAAAACACCCATAAGCAAATCTGTTGCCAATGTTCTTTCGTGAGCTTCGTCCAGCAAGATTACTTGATAAGCTTCCAGCATGGGATCTGACATTCCTTCACGAAGTAACATACCATCGGTCATGTATTTCAACACTGTTTTGGGAGAACTGCAGTCTTCAAAACGAATGCTATATCCTACTTCTTGACCTATTTTGAAAAATGAACATATTATTCTCATTGTATATCAAAATGCCTTCAATGGAACAGAGTAAAGAAGAATTAGGGAACTCACCTAATGCTACATCCATCTCTTCTGAAACTCTTTGAGCGACCGACATGGCTGCCACCCGCCTCGGTTGCGTACAAGCAACACCTTTTGAACCCATACATCTTGAATATTCGACGCACCACTGTGGTATCTGTGTAGTTTTTCCTGAACCAGTTTCACCTACGAGTACTATGCACTGATGTTGTGCGAGGAGTCTCATAAAATCCGCGCGATATTCGAACACTGGCAGAGTTATTCTTTTTTTATAAAATTCATGATAACGTGGGGTATAAGGGAGTCCCGTGTATGGATTCAATTGAACTTGATTCTTAGGTGCCACCGTAGACGCAGTTGCAAGATTATTCATTGTCGTGGCATCTCTGTGGGAAATACAAATTTCATTAAAAAATATATAATGAATCATGCATGGAAATCACATATGTAGGCCATATGACTTGGAATTATATAAACTTCATTCCAAATACACCAGCTACAGAACGTAGGAAATCAATTGCTATGGCGTATCATACTTCACATACATTTTATGATCATTTTAAAAAATGAGAAAAAAGTATGGAATCACGTAATGACAAATCATCACTTCGTTTCTGTGAGAATATGCAATATTTACATTAGAAAATTTGAGAACCCCTGACGCAAATGGTTTCAAGCACAATAGAGAAAATGATACTTCATTGAACGAGACTTTCAAAAATTAGCTGCGGTAACACATGTACTAATTTAATCTGAAGAGATACGATAAAATATAGGTAAAGCATGATATATGATGATATTAGAAAACTTGTAACATTGCACATGGCAACATTTTCTCATTGATCCTAGATACGAGCTACCACAGATGAACTTTATTACACTTACGCTTTACGTTTGACATAAGGGTCGACCACTTCTATTCTCCTTTTCGACATTTTTCTTGTCTCTCCGCAGGCAAGTTTAATAACGAAATATATTTTCGAGTTTGTAGATCAAGCGTCACAAAATGGCAATCCAGCAGCCATTGAGTCGCGAAGTAGTTCATTCGTTAGATAAGCGACCACGAGTTTTTTTTCATTCATGCAGTTAAAAATCTGTATCCATGTGCGGAATAAACATAAAGGTGCTTCTACACGACTTGCGTTTGCGGCAGAGCGGTACTCTGATGCGCGTCGCAGAATACCACTGCGGAGATTGTTGATTTGTTCAATATCCTGCGGCGCGCATAGAAGCACCGCTGCCGCAAACGCACGTTGTGCAGAAACAATTTGAGGGAGTCTGGTCAATTTTTCCACTAGAAAACTACTAGATCCTTTCAACGGTAGTATGCAATAAACCCGAATTAACCTTTAATCAATACATTTTTACAGTAAAAGGTTGAATAAGCTTTGATTTCAATTGATTTTTCATTTTATTTGATTATATTTGTATCAACTGTCATTCGGGTTTAAAGTCGTTCGGGTTATAATCCGGTCGGACTCAAGTGTAATTCGGGCTTATCGCATACTACCGTTTCAACCGTTCTTCGCCATTAATACTCAATTAATTACACCAAACTTTGAAGCAAAAGATTCAGAATTAATCAAACAATCCAGGTCTGCTCTGTTTGTTGTTCAACTAAATCATTATAATTGATGAGGATGAAAATTCGTTATTAGACAATTAAAAACCTCCATTCAGTTTTTTTATATGATAACAAATATAAGCCGTGTATAATTATTTTGAGACCGGAGCCGGCTTCTCTGATTTATTCTGGATTTTTTTATCTCAAGATCATTGTAATTAATTGGATATTAATGATGATGTAAAACGGTTGAAACGATCTAGTAGTTTTTTGGGGGAAAAATCAACCAGGGGACCAAATTAGGGTTGCCAGAAAAAACCGCCCAAAAGGTGCCAAAAGGTGAAATTACATGCGTGCGTTTGTCGCATGCGATATCATTAGATGAAAAGAGAAGTCCTAGGGAAAAAGGTAGAGGTCAATAGACCCGAAAGGCAATTGTCCATAATGAAATAGTCCCGAATGAAATTAGCCCCGAAAACAAATTGGTAACTATTACGGTGACTGGAGCACGGCTGGAACACACGGGTTTTTTTTTTTTATTTCATCATATTTATTTCATTATGGACAATATTTTTTCGGGACTACTTACTTTTACCCGTTTCCCGGGAAAAAAACTGCCTCTCCTCTTTCATCTAATGATGTCGCATGCACAAATGCAATGCATGTAATAAAAACTTGACTCATTTTTGAGAAATTTTGAAATGAAAAAAAACGATCATTTGGTTATACAACAAGAAGCATCCAATCATCAGGGCAGTTTCTTTCTCTTGGCAAGCCTAGACCAAATTACCTCAACTTATTGCTCCAAGTTTTTTGGATTCGCTATACTTATTCGCAGTTATAGAAACGAACCCAGACAGCACACAGGAATCTCGAATGAGTTCTGAAAAAAGAACTCTTTCAGAGTACAAAGTGTTCCAAAAGAGTTTCAAAAGAATTCGATTCGTCAGACATTTGCGAGTCCCCTTAAAATTCCGAGACTTCTTTGAGGATTTCAACGGAATTCGCGAAAAAATGATTTTCAAACTCATCAAGAACACTTTGTATTCTGGAAGAGTTCTTTTTTCAGAATTCATTTGGAATTCTTATGTGCTGTTTGAGGATTGATTGGTTTGGTACGAGTTGGAACTTAGACAGGGGCTATAAACTCAAATATAAAATTTTCAGAACTAGTGTACACATTCCGACGCCATATTGAATGAATATTCAAATTTCGTCATAAATATTGTTCTGCTCACGAGAAAAGTGTTTATAGAGAATAACACAAAATTCGTCATTTCAAAAGAAAATTTGTATTATATTCTATCAGTTCGTATGTTTTTCAATTCACAATACATCATATATTTACATCTGTCGATACCTTCACTTACAATTAAGCCTTTGGATGCAATAAAGACACTGGCAACAACTTTCAATACTACAAAACAGTTGTAAACAAGGAAATAACTTGATTTTTCAAGCACTATCATACAGTATTTTTAGGTTTCAAGAATTCTAATTTTTTTTTCAACCCCTGATGTCAGAACTCGGACAATTATTCTACGCCTTTTCAAGTGCAAGTGTCGTTATTGCATCCGAAGGCTCAAATCTTCAGTTTAAATTGAACTTATGTGCAATATGTTCAGAATGTTCAATGCAGTAGAGTTGTCAAGCTTTTATCTGGGAAACCATAATAAATCCTATATAACTTACAAAAATATCTTTCGAATTGCTATACCATATAAATATATTCCTGAAGACAAAGTTTGTATAACACACAGTACTAATATCAAATTAGTGTCCAATAGTATTGTATAAAAATTAGAAGTCCATGGCTGAATGGGTCAATGACTTGGCGCTGGTGTTCCGTTCGTCTCACGATATTCGGATCACAAGATTTCATCACAGACATTTATGTAATTTCATTAAATCCCTATATTCTTCACAATGTACATAGCTTCATTATCACATCCAAAGAGCAATGTGGACTTATCAATGTCAACGCTATTTATTGGCTTATGCATAACAGAACAAAGCGATGTCACGTTTATTTTGCCATTGGCTCCTATAGTGTTTAACCAGTGAATATCTGACTGATCTGAAATAATAAAATCATTGAGATGTATAAGTTTCCTTTAATCTTTGTCAATTAAACTCAGTGCACACTTATGTCTTTTTTTTTTTTCAAAAAAGTATAGGTGATATTCTATGGAACTCATCTATCACTATGTAATACGTGAAAGAAACAAAAATATATATCCAGATCATGAAAATATCTTACCAAGAGTTAATTTAGAATTTTTAGCATTATTCCAATGCCATAATTCTCCGCTATGCGAACAAGTGAAGAGATTTTCAGGTCTATCTGGATGGAAAATGATTTCACTAACTGCTTTGGCATGAGCATTTAGCTGAGACATGGGATATGTATTATGTCTTAAATCCCAAACTGTTAAACTACCATCTCCTCCTCCAGCAACTACAATATGTTTTTGTGTGGGATGATGAGCGATACTCATAGCTTCGGTCTGGAAACAAACATGAATTTCAATAGTGAATATGTTGATAAACGTAATGAATATCCGACATGGAATGTATAAGTGCAAAAGAAACAAATAAACAAGATCACATATAAAAAATCCTCACTTTAGTTTGATCGGAGAGCATAAATGTAGTTGCCGGGACATCCTGATTATTTCGCAAATCCCACACTTTCATGTGTCCTCTGGTGTTGCCTGTCAATATTTCACTGTGTTTCAAGAAATCAACACAGTAAATAGAACAACTATCGGCATTATCTGAAAAATTGAATTCTTTGATATTTTATTTGACAATCATATAATATTATGATCATATGATGGTCAAGACATACCAATAGTACGCATGGGTTTCTTTTGCGCAGCTGTCAGAAGATTTATTCGTCCATCTTCTCCAACTGAAGCTATATCATCTTCAAAATTAGAAACTGCGGTACAAGAGGCATGATCCGATGTTCTGGAAATACAAGATCGTTGAGAAACACAATATGATCTATAGAGTGAAAGAGAACTTACCCAAAACGATGTAAAAATTCCCACGACATGTGTTCTTTAAATGTGTCATACGAAGATTCATGTATTTGTAATAATTTAATTGATCCCAAAGATGAAGAGGCCACAAAAAAGTCTTTGCTTATAAACTGCAAATGTTTGAATTATTATAATTATTTCTTTACCTCGATTGCTCAAAAAAGACAAAGTTTACGTACTTTGATTTCAGTGACATCTCCAAGGAAAGGATGTGATGATAAAATTGCAGGGTAAGATTCTTCGTCGTCCGTAACTTTTAACGTCCAATATGTTATTTTGTTAATCTATATTTATTGGAATGGTAAACAAGTTTCGGAGTTCAATAAGAGAAGGCATAATTATTTGTACTATTGATTGATAATGTGCAGATATTTCAAAATGTATCAATGAAGCATGATTTTACATGTAACATAACCCTTACCGGATTGTCCCAACTGCCGGTCAAAAACGTCTTAGCTTCTGAAAAATCTTCGTGTTTCCATCTAATTTTAGAAACTTTTTCCGAAACAAACGTTCCTTGAACATTTTCACCCATTTTGTCTTTGATAAAAAATAAAAACTAACAATGTTTACATAAAACCGCGTGTTGACATCACACATACACAATCCTAACGTAAAATCAATCAATTGAGATAATTGATGCTGGCAACGCACGTTGAACAGAACAGACTTAGGATAATTTCTAATTAATTATTGGGTGAGTCGTAAGTAATTAAATGTTGAATATTATGATACTATTTTTTTCTCAGCACGCAATGATAATTCAATTTGTTTGAAATTGTTGTCTGTCGTTGCCGCCACAATTATCAATCCCGCTTTAAGGTCTGTTTACATAATTTACGTAAACGGTAAGGCCGGAGACTCAGGCCCGCGTCACATGGAGCTGAAAAAGAGCGGAAAGCGGAACGCGGAACCCTTGGTTGAAAAGAGAGGCAAATATTCGCTTCTCTTTCCAGCCAACGGTTCCGCGCTCCGCTTTCCGCCATCTTTTAACTCCATGTGACACCGGCCTCATGCTAGCGACTGTCGCGTGCGACATCATTAGAAGAAAAAAGAGATCCGAGTTGAAAACATCTTTCGTCTTTTTTCTTCCAATGATGTGGCGTGCGACAGTCGCTAGCATGAGTACCCGGGGTTACCCAGATAACAGACGGAGAATTCTTTTTCAAGGGCAAGAATAGAACTCTTCAAGAATTCTTTTCGAACTAATGAATTCATATAGAGCTCTGGAGGAGTTCAATCTGTCGGACATTAACAAGCTCTTTGAGAATATCAGAAGTATTGTCTGAGTACTCTCAAAGAACTTGTTAATGTCCTACAGATTGAACTCCTCCAGTGCTCTATATGAATTCATTAGTTCGAAAAGAGTTCTTGAAGAGTTCTATTCTTGCTCTTGAAAAAGAATTCTTCGTGTGTTATCTGGGTAGTCTCCAACCTCAGGGGCCTGAGGCCAGACCCTTGGAAAATCTGTTCTTGCACGGTAGTATCCCTCACAGCACCGGACATTTCTACGTCGCCTCTACGTTGCCTCCACGTGGAATCTCTGTTCATCCACGTTCTATCTACGTCCACCATTTATCCACGTGGAGTCCACGGAGATGCGACGTGGGGATCGGTCGTTGTGCTGTTAGGGATGCGATAAGCCCGACTGGCGTTCACTCGACCGGATTATAACGACTTTCAACCCGAATGACAGTTGACCCGACTAGTTATAAAAATATAATCAAATAAAATGGGAAATGAATCGAAATCAAAGCTTATTCAACATTTCACTGTGAAGATGTATAGATTAAAGGGTAATTACGCTTTGATTCCGATTAATTTTCCATTTTATTTAATTATATTTTTATAATTAGTCGGGTCAACTGTCATTCGGGTTAAATGTAGTCGGGCTAACGCCAGTCGGGCTTATTACCAGTTAGGCTTATTGCATAATACCGTCTCAGAGGAATTTAAGAGAATTCGTAACTGTCTTTACGAATCGAATTCTTTTCGGAACGCTTTATGGCGATTCACCACAAGCCAAGTTACTAGATTCCCCCCCCCAGTTTTCTCAGTAATCAATGAATAGAATCAATTTTAATGAACAGGTGCATCTTCTTAGGCTATTGAAACAAATGCAGCTACTCATTATTTTTCATTTCATGTGTTCGTTCCTGAGAAAACTGGGGGGAGAAATTTGGAATCTAGTAACTTTTGCAGGGAGTAATGAATCCCCTTAAGAACTGTCTGTATTCTAAAAGAGTTCTTCAAGAGTTCTTTTTCAGAATTCATTTGGGATTCTTGTGTGTTATCTAGGAAGTTACAAATTTTGATCGATATACCCACAAAGCACCACAGTTCTAGAAGAATTCATAAAGAATTCTTATTGAACTGATTTTGTTATCTAATAATTCTTCAAGAGTTCTCCTGGGACTAGGGTGCTGTGAGGGTATTCTCTGCCAATGAAAAGAATAATTCAAATTCTCGATGGTTGTAAAATTTATTACCAGACATAAATCTGTTTTCATCATTCATAGCATTACACAGGATGAAAATGATATCAATAAGACAATCAAATTCGTCGATTATCCAATAATAATATTCTCGTCGTCAAGAAATTTATATGTAGGTATTTCTAAATTGGTTGGTGCTGGACCTTTGCGTATTCGGCCAGATGCATCGAAATGTGAACCATGACAAGGACAGAAAAATCCTCCTGGAACCATTCCCAAATTTGGTATAGCTATGCACCCTAAATGAGTGCAAATTCCAGATACGACCAACCATTCCGCTCTTTGAACTCGTTCTTCATCTGATTGGGGATCTCTCAACGTTGATATATTCACTGATCTTTCTTGGTCAATTACAGCTTGAGTTCTGATGAATACAATTATAAATTATCCTTCTTAACCCAGCCAGCACCAAATGATCAATTTGAATTCATAAAAGATCATGAAGACTTCTTGAAGACTTCTCAAACAGTCCCCGTTATGCGACTAACAATGAGTTCAATATGAATCTATATGAGTTCAAATGAACTCTCAATGAACAACTTAATGATCAGAAAGAATTCATATCGAGACTACATAATGGATTCTTTCTGAACATTAAGTTCTTCATCAAGAGTTCATTTTGAATGCACTGTATTCATATTTAACTCATTGTTAGTCGCATAACGGGAGCTCTTTGCGGGAGCTTTGGTGCTGTCTGGGAATGTTGCTTCAAGGGGATTTTAGTGCCGGGATGCAATCCAAAGCCTTCGCATAAAATTTTTCAAAAATACTTGAATATTTTCCAAATATTGCTCTATACAGCGTTTTTATATTCCGAAAATATTTGAGTATTTCTAAGCAATCTTACATGGAAGATTTTGCTAGTGTCCCAGCGCTCCCTTGTGAAAATATCTCTACGCCAAATTACGCCAAAAACTACGCCTAAATACTGCATTTCGGACACTTCCGTAAAAAAACGTAGAAAATTCTACGCACTTTCACGTCAAAGTACGCCAATCTATGACCAAGAGTTTTACCCGTATACTGTGGCATAAAAAGGTGTAGAAATACGTAAAATGGCATAAACTCTCGGACTTTGGACGCCAAATTTACATATTTCTACTCCCCTGCTTCAATTTCGCGTAATTTGACACAAATATTCATATTTTTCTCGATGCCTAATTACGTAAAACTATGCCAAGCTGTGGGACGTAGATTGACGCGATATTTCGTAGTTTTTTGGCGTAATTTGGCGCAGAAATATTTTCACAAGGGCTAGCATCTTCTCAACGTACTGTAAAACGGGCCTAACCCAATAAACATTTGATTTCTCAAGATATGTTTTAGATATGTTTAAGATGTCTTATGCGACACTTTTAGATATCTAAAAGATAACTTTTCGTATCTTGAGATATCTTAAAAAATATCTTATGGGTCTTAAAACGTCCAAGACATGTTTAAGATCGAAAAGTTATCTTTTAGATATCTAAAAGTGTCGCATAAGACATCTTAAACATATCTAAAACATATCTTGAGAAGTCAAATGTTTATTGGGAAGCAACACCAATGTGCGTAAAATATTCTCCGAACGTTCTTAGAGTCTTTGAATGTCCTGCAAACATTCTCAGAACGTTTGACGAAGATTTTGCGCTACTAGGGAGGTGACTGTGCCCAGGTAACACAAGCACGTTCTGAGAATGTTCTAAGAATATACGTTGAGGATATTCGAATATTCTAAGGAGATTCTTATTACGTGCGAATATATTCTACGCACATTCTCAGGATGTTTGAATGAGACTGTTTCAAATATTCTCAGAATATTATGCCACGCATATTGTGGGAATATTATGAAAAAATCCTGTTAAAATAGAAATTCTTGCCAATATAACTTTTGCATGTAACCGAAAACTAATTCACAATCAATTCTTCCAATCAATAACATCTGTCATCATGGATTCACATGGATGGGTGAGATACTTATGATCACAACAAACCATCATAATATATACGATATTTCTTCAAATTTTATTACACTTTTGAAGATTATTTTTCACGCATGACGCTCTCAAAACATTCGGGATATTAAAATGCACATTTACGAATTTCTCATTCCCCAAATACAAGTTAAAATAATATACTATCCAAGGGTCTGTAGCCTGTCAACAACATTATCCACCATTACTGGATTCATGTCATTAAGATGCTTGCGCATGCGCTGTTTATCAATCTCCCTACAAACTTTGTACGCATATTGTACGAACGTTCCTAGAATATTCGAAACAGTCCCATTCAAATGTTTTCAGAATCTTCTATGAATATTTACGAAGCTTCTACGCTTTTTTTAAGAATATTCGATACAGTACGTTTCACGGATGTTGTGAGAATATTCTCAGAATATTCTGTGTTACATGGGTGTCTTCAAGGGTAACTTTGGCAGCTCTTGGGGCCACTTTCAGAGAGTGCCAAAGTACAACGCACAGCGCTCTACTGTAAATTCCCAGTTAGTCCGCATGAGAAATTTCCCATGCGGATTTGGGATTAGGTTTATTTTGCACGTGATCATGCTCCATTCGAATATGGTGTATGTGAAAAATTTTATTCGAGTATGTTGCATGGGAAAGAACCCCTTGTGAATTTGGAATTGCGTTGATGTCCCATATGAACTCTTAACATATCTATATGTCACATGGGAAATTAGACTCATGTGAATTTGGGACTGGGTGTGATTCTTATGGGATACCCATGCGAAATTTTCCCATCGATCAATGTGACAATGTCGCACGGGGAGACCTATGAGACGATGTCGCATGAGCCACCTATGGGAAAATGTCACATGGGTGATCCATGGGATACTGTCGCATGTGTGACCTATGGGAAAGTGTCGCATGGGTGATCCATGAGACTTTTTCTTTTGAAAAAAGAAAAAAGAAAACAAGGGGATGGAAGGCCTCGACCAACGCCCCCTCCAGTGAGTCGCTAACTATCCCTATTAAAAATGTCCGACAGATCCTGACAGATTCCGGTCAAAATTCTGTCCGGTTCCGTCGGAAATCATCATGCCTGGGACAAAAACCGACCAAATCCTGACAGAAAATTATCTGTCGGACATTTGGAATAGGGTACAATAGTCACTGCTGCATCATTAAAGGGGCACGAGTACCTCAACCCTGCTGCAGCCCTGACTTTGAGTCAACCCTCCTCAACAGAAGAGGAATAGCGAGTGATAAGAAACGGTTGTGGAAAGAATTTACCTGGTGGCATTTTATTTTGATCTGATAGGGAGGTTAAAATAAGGAACCCGAAGAGAACATGAAGCTTCAGCGAACGTTCAGATTAGATCTCTATAGATCGGATCGAAGGTTCATGAAAGCTAGCTTTTAGATTCACAAACGCTTGTCAAAGGTACTACGAACGTTGAAATCTCCGCCTCAAAATACTTTCAGAAAACATAGATGGAACGTTCATTGAAGGTTCATCGAAGGTTTGACGGAGCTTCACAAAAATATCTATACTTAGATTAATTTATAATAATTTATGTTTATTAATTAATTTATTTTTCACATAAATTGATCAAAATTAATATAAGTATAGATATTATTGGGGAGCTTCGTCAAACCTTCGATGAACCTTCAGCGAACGTTCCATCTATGCAGAGGCGGACGTTGGTTTTTGCCGCCGCTGCGCCATTTAGCTTGCCGCCCCTTATATGGTGGCAAAAATTATTTATACACTGTAAAAAAAAACTGGAAATTTACTGTGCAACTGGACTGGAAATTTCCAGTGCTAGTACTGGAATATGGATATTCCAGTACATGTACAGAGATTTTGTTGTTACGTTACTGAAAATTTACCAAGCATAACTGAAAATTCAGTCATTGTACTGGAATTTTCAAGTTTGAGATGATGTACTGAAATTTTGCCATGATTTCGCGAAAATTTTACCGGCTCGTACTACAATTTTATAGTTCTTGTGCACCAAAAAAATATTCCCTCAAAAGGACTTGAGAAAAATTTGGAATTTAGAAAAAACCTAATCGTTGGTATACTGGAATTATACAGGTTTTTAACTGCAATTCTCAGGTTTTGTGATGGAATTTTCCAGTTACTATGCAATTGAACTATACAGGTTTTGAACTGCAATTTTCAGGTCGTGTGATGGAATTTTCCAGTTGCTATGCAACGGAATTTGATCACTGTTGCACTGAAATTTTCACTTCTATTGACTTCGTCATTTCTGGCAGGAAAAATTTACCTGTGGATTTTTTTGATCTATGAGGTTAAAATAAGGAACCCGAAGAGAACATGAAGCTTCAGGGGGGGGGCCGACATTTCACTCTGGTATCTAGCTCTTCTAAATCTTCCTCTTTTCCTTCTTCACTATAATTATCTCTTTCTTTAGCATCATATCTGTTATGCACCTCATTTCTATTACTCCTTTCCCTATTAACTCTACCTCTTCTTATAACCTCATCTGCCGTATTTTTATTTTCTCCCATTTTGTAATTCTTCTTTCCACCTGAAGAAGCATCCTCTCGCTGCAGCATTGAAACTATTTTCCATTCTCAATCCATTACTCCTCACTCCATTTACTTTATTAACAGCAATCCCATTTTTCTCCACGATTTCTTTTTCAAAACTATTCCTTTTAACCCAACCTAGGAAACTCCTCTCCATTCCAAACATTACCCCTAAACCTATCTTCTTTCTTCAACAAACTTGGCTTCTGACACACTAATGTTTTTATATGCCATCAATTTCTTAATTTCCTCTTCCGTTCCTCTCACTTTACATGATCTATGCGTACTATCATGAGCATCCCCACAATTCACGCACCTACTAACTCTTTCACACACCCCATGTACCTTTTCCACATCTTCTACAAATTTCTACTGCCATGTTACACTCTGTTTTAAGATGCCCAAATCTATAACATTTGTAGCATTGCATAACCTGCTCCACAAACGGTTTGACTGTTACAAACTCGTGTCCATATCCGTAAACCCTACTAGGCAAAATGTCCCTTTACCTTTATCAAAATATTCTTTGTCTCAACCCATTCTACTTTACCCTGATTTACAATCTTCTTATTCAGTCTTTTAAATTCTACTATGTTAGCATCCTCACACATCTCTTTCTTAAGCTCCTCTACCGTTCCAAACCAATTTATAATCACGCCTTTTCTTCCTATCTGCCTGTTTGGAATATATGCTTCACTCACCTCCTTCTCATTTTTACACTTCCTAATAAAGCTGTTTGCCTCTCTATAACTCCTAAATCTAGCCTCTCCTCTTCCCTTCCTAACGTTTTGTACTCTTCCATTACTATCTTCATGCTGCAAATTTTTCTATACAATCTTTGATTGCATTCAGCAGTCGACCACTCTTTCTTACATTCCATCATTCTAATTTTACTACATACGATGAACACATGCCTTGTTCATAATATACATCATCTCTCTTACCTATATTCTGATTATCTTTACCATATTCTTGTTTCATATCACCCCTTGTGCTGAAGACAACATCTCCACCCAAGCCGTTTTTCATATCGCTTTGAAAATGAAAATTATATCCTATCTTCGATCCACTATTCTTATTTATATTAGCTCCCATCGTATCCACTGATGTTTGCCTACCGTCGTCGTCACTATTTACCCTATAACTTTCTTTATTTCATCAAGCGACAAATCATTACTTCTCTCAATATTTCGCGAAAAATCTTCATCAACTTTACGAATTTTTTCTTTAAACTGGAAGGAATCGTCTACATCCCTATTCGCCGGAAACTTATCCTTCCTCTCCTCATCCATCTTCAATATTACCTCACTCATAAAACAATTATGATCTTTCTCTTTATCTTGTCCATTATTAACATGATTCCCACCCCTTTGTCCGGCAAACGGCAACACTTTGTCCACCTAACCTCTCGCTCTTGAGTTTTTCTTATTAACACTTTGCACCAATTGTTGCACGTTCAGATTAGATCTCTATAGATCGGATCGAAGGTTCATGAAAGCTAGCTTTTAGATTCACAAACGCTTGTCAAAGGTACTACGAACGTTGAAATCTCCGCCTCAAAATACTTTCAGAAAACATAGATGGAACGTTCATTGAAGGTTCATCGAAGGTTTGACGGAGCTTCACAAAAATATCTATACTTAGATTAATTTATAATAATTTATGTTTATTAATTAATTTATTTTTCACATAAATTGATCAAAATTAATATAAGTATAGATATTATTGGGGAGCTTCGTCAAACCTTCGATGAACCTTCAGCGAACGTTCCATCTATGCAGAGGCGGACGTTGGTTTTTGCCGCCGCTGCGCCATTTAGCTTGCCGCCCCTTATATGGTGGCAAAAATTATTTATACACTGTAAAAAAAAACTGGAAATTTACTGTGCAACTGGACTGGAAATTTCCAGTGCTAGTACTGGAATATGGATATTCCAGTACATGTACAGAGATTTTGTTGTTACGTTACTGAAAATTTACCACGCATAACTGAAAATTCAGTCATTGTACTGGAATTTTCAAGTTTGAGATGATGTACTGAAATTTTGCCATGATTTCGCGAAAATTTTACCGGCTCGTACTACAATTTTATAGTTCTTGTGCACCAAAAAAAAAATATTCCCTCAAAAAGGACTTGAGAAAAAAAAACCTAATCGTTGGTATACTGGAATTATACAGGTTTTTAACTGCAATTCTCAGGTTTTGTGATGGAATTTTCCAGTTACTATGCAATTGAATTATACAGGTTTTGAACTGCAATTTTCAGGTCGTGTGATGGAATTTTCCAGTTGCTATGCAACGGAATTTGATCACTGTTGCACTGAAATTTTCCACTTCTATTGGACTTCGTCATTTCTGGCAGGAAAAATTTCAAGTCTTTATATTAAAAATTTCCTGATTGAGATTTTGAATAATAATTGTAATTGTAGCCAATGAAATTGATATATGAGGTTTTTCCAAGACTTATCCTCTTGTGTTCTAGATATGAAGCATATGTAGTAACCCAAGCTGGCCTTCCAACATGTCGCGCTATAGCTCATCGGTTAGGTCTTAGGTTTCAGTTGGTAGGCAGGTAGAAAAGTGTGGGTTCAAATCCTGTTAGGTAGACATGAGTTTCTGTCCATCCAAATGAACGATCAAAAGTTTCTCAATCATCTTGGAACACAAGGACCCTGCAAAATCACTTTGCGTGAGCAATTTTTTTTCAATTTTCATGGATATTTTCAGCATTAATTTTCCAGTACATGTCCTGGAAAAGTCCAGCTCGTGTACTGAAAAATTCCAGTACCGAGGCTCAGAAAATTTCCAGTTTTGATGCGGGAATTCCATAACGTTTGCACTGAATTTTTGCAGTACAAATGTGCTGAAATTTTCCGGTACATGTACAGGTTAATGACTTCCAGTACATGTACTGGAATTTTCCGGTGAAATTTTTTTACAGTGTAGTCCGTTCCTGCAGTTATGTTTCCTGAATGTATTTCGAGGCGAACATTTCAACGTCCATAGAACTTTTGTCAAACGTTTGTGAATCTAAAAATTAGCTGTAATGAACTTTCGGCCCAATCTATACACATCTGATCTGAACGTTCGCTGAAGCTTCATGTTCTCTTCGGGAAGTTACTTTTATTATGATGAATGATTAAAGGGTGGTGAAAAACCCATAATGAGCTAGTCATCACTATGGTAAAAAACCACCAATCAAAATGTTACCGATGAGACACTATCGCATGTGTGACCCATGGGAAAATATCGCATAGGGGACCTATGGGACAATGTTGTATACACCCAAAATCTCCGTGAATGTGCAATGTTCCCGAAGAGAACATGAAGCTTCAGCGAACGTTCAGATTAGATGTGTATAGATCGGGCCGAAGGTTCATTAGAGCTAACTTTTAGATTCACAAACGTTTGACAAAGGTTCTACGGACGTTGAAATGTCCGCCTCGAAATACGTCCAGAAAACATAGATGGAACGTTCGCTGAAGGTTCATCGAAGGTTTGACGAAACTTCACAAAAATATCTATACTTATATTAATTTTGATTAATTTATATGAAAAATAAACTAATTACTAAACATAAATTATTATAAATCAATCTAAGTATAGATATTTTTGTGAAGCTTCCTCAAACCTTCGATGAATCTTCAATGAACGTTCCATCTATGTTTCCTGAAAGTATTTTGAGGCGGACATTTCAACGTTCGTAGTACCTTTGACAAACGTTCGTGAAGCCAAAAGTTAGCTTTCATGAACCTTCGATCTGATCTATACAGATCTAATCTGAACGTTCGCTGAAGCTTCATGTTCTCTTCGGGTTAGTTGGGCAAATATTCAAGTTTTTCTGCAATTTTTCAGTTTCCTTCCAGTCGAAAGACAAGTTCAACCCACACAGGATACCTACGTCGCCTCTCCGTGGAATTCAGGGAGAAAGAAGAGATCGGTCGATATAACGTGGTACGACGGAGGCCGAAAAAACGGCTCGGACATTTCTCCGTCGCCTCTACGTTGCTTCTCCCTCGTACCACGTTATATCCACCGCTCCCTTTCTTCTCCCACAATTCTACGGAGATGCGACGTAATTCTTCGGCGACTGGCCTGTATGGGAACATGGCAAGTGTTGAATATATCTTGAACTTGTATAAGAGAAACTCCAAGACATCAAATGTTTATTGGGATTTTCGGCAAAAGAATGTCATTGGTAACTTATCGCGAATAATTGCCAATAATTATAGGAATGAAGATAATGACCACTATAGATAAATTTATACATTATCTCACTATCGGTTCTTTTGTATACGGCTTGAGGAGTGAGGATTTTCCTATATCCGAATCAATTTCTATGTATTTTATTTTATTTTTTCTGAATGAGATCTCACTTGGTATACAAGATTTCAAAACACACCTCACACAGTGCTCTTTGTCTAAAAGATGTCTTCAGAAATAATTAAGAACAATTCAAGAAGTCTTGTGCAACATGAATAGACATTTTCTAAAAGTCTTGAACTGATAAGTAGTTCATTACTGTTATTATTATTTTCTTTATGATTATTATTATTATTGATGAAATATCTTCAATATACATTTTGTAATGGATGAAATAAATGAGAAGACCCATGCGACCTGCTTGATTCCCATGTGGAGACCCATGTAATTCATTTGATTCCCATGCGACCCACTTGATTCCCATGTGGAGACCGATGTAACCCATTTGATTCCCGCGTAAAGATCCATGCGACGACCCATGTGACTCACTTGATTCCTATGCGAAGACTCATGCAACCTATCCAATTCCTATGAAACCCACTTGATTCCCATGTGAAGAGCCATACGACGCCTCATGTGACCCAACCAATTTTCATGCAACCCGCTCAATTCCCATGCAACGCCCCATGCGAACTAACTGGGAATTTACAGTAGGGCAAACACGTTAAATCGTATTTTGGCACTCGTTTGAAATGGTCCCTAGGGTTGCTAAAGTAACCCTATTTTATGGTACATGTCAATTGCTACTCTGGTTGAAATATCCTATTAATTCATATTGATCGTGCGGAATTGCGATTTAAATTCAATGAGGAATCAACGGTCACGATTGGAATCTCTTATGTGTACTTGGAATAAATGGAATTTTTCAACCAGGGTAAACTGAACTTTGGACAAAACCTAGATTTTTCAAAGATATTGTTTACATTTATTTGAACGATAATTCAAGGTACATGCAAGATGACCAACCTGTGATACACGAAAATTGGTTTCCCTCGCCATTTAACGATGGCCACATTGCCTGGTAAAACGTTGGATAAATTAAACTCGACTTGTGCCAAAGCGAGTACGTCTTTGGTTGGAGCCATCATTAATATGTAATGCATCGTGTGAGCTTTAGTACCGTATAAACCTAATACACCAGCAACTGTAAGATTGTACATTATAAATTGTTTTTTTATTCGTAAATTGATAATATGACTAGATCCCAGGGCTTCCACTCATTCACTTTTTCCAACGGAATCACTCAATCACGTCCCAGATAGAAAACCATGCTCTAAATATTTGTTAACATAACGTGCCGTAAACATACTTTCGTAAACTCCGCTCAGCTTGCAATGATGCATAAAATGTAAACATTATGTCTTCATTATGGCACCATTCCTTCGTTTTGCTACCAATAACGATGCTTTATGCGGAAACACCTTGGTACCGTGATGCGAACATTTCTTGGCGTGCATGTCACCATCATGATGGCATTTTTGAGACATTTTTCTATCTGGGGGTGATCTTGTTGGTTAGAATAACCAATCAGAAAAAACATAAATTCCCTAGATGGAAGCCCCACAAGACATTTATAAAATATTTTGTGCTAATAGGAGTCTTTGAATGTAACGGTAAATTCTTTTGATTACGATACCAAAAGTAGCTAAGTACGTTGATGCTCTTCGTTCATCAGCGGTCGTATGAGTAGGTGTATTGGGATGTTTCACCGATTCTCTACGATGTTCTTGAAATTTTGGCTTTGGGATGTCCATGTGAGAGCAATGACGTATGTTTGAAAAGACTGAAACGTACGTGGGATATTTTGAATTTGACGAAAAGATGAAATAGCTACTTATGAAATATAATATCAACTTACTCGCTTGATTGAATTTTGAAATTGACAGGTATTTGTCGCGGTTCGTTAAAATCATATTCCGAGATTGTATTATTTTCCTACACAATTCTCTTCGTAATAACACATACATATCTCTTTCGAATGATTTGAAAATGTTTATTTTTTTGTATTTTTTAAATATCGTTGATCGACTTTTCGCTTATTCCATTATTCATCCAATTACGGGAAATTATTAAACAATTAAGGTATTCTCTTCATATTTTCATTTGATGTTCATTTATTTATATTTCACTGCTCTGAAGTTCAGTCAAATTCAACAATAATAATACATTCATGATGACAAAGAACAACAGTAGAAAGTATAAAAAAAAAATTTTTATTGTATCAAAAATTCACAAAATCATATAAATTTACATTTTGACAAAATTTAATGAAAAGTGTATCGTTATTAAACACACCATAATCCACATAAGTAGGAAATTTGGATTCACTTTTGAAAGTGATCCGTTTTTTTCAAAGTCTCTGGCCCAAAGACCAAACGAAATTAAATTTTTGGTCTTCGCCGATGTAGCCATAACGGTAATATTCGCTCCACCGTCGCTGTAATTCATGTTCCATTCTTCTAACGGTAATATCGAACTGTTTAGCGTAGTTGGCAATATCACAGTACTTTTCCGATTTCCGAATGTTCCTTTGATCGATATATAACTAAAAATTGTCTCGGAATTGACTATATTTCCGCAAGACTTTAAGTCGTCGTTTAAGCACTGCACCAAGGCGCATACTTTAACGATCCCTTTCACAAATACGAATCTACGTTCGCCGTTGTAGACGAACATTCTGTATTTTCTAGAAGGATCGATAGTTTCTGCTTTGACTTTGAAATCGCAACAAAATTGATTATGACATACCGTTGTCATAATAAATTTTGAATTGAAATGATCGAGAGACACGCTCTTGTACAGGGTCAGATCATCTTGTAACAGTTTCATACCTTCTAAATTTATTTTGAATTGATCTTCACTGGATGAATCAGTCAATTCGAAAATTGGTTCGATGATATTGCGCTGATACTCTTCGGAAAATTGATTGGTTTGTTTGTGTGGATGTTTCTTAGGAACATCGTAAATCAATATTTGCGTACGAGTACTGTTTGGCATTATTGCTTTGGCAATCCCTCGACGACCTGTAGTATTGTATTCAAATTCAAACTGCTATCAACATGTGAAAAGCGTGTTTCATACCTAAATATATTCCACTCCCTCCACTTCCTGCTTCCGGTTTATTGTATCCAGCTGCTAAGAAGTTCACATCTTCCGTGTAAGCCCAACTCGATTGCGTTTGGATTGCTGAAAAAGGAGCGAATTACTGTGGTTATTGGTTCTTTCCATTGGAATCTATTCCCACGTTTCAACTTATGCTATCAGGAGCACCTGGAATGTTAAGATTTCAGTTCAAACTGATTTTAACTCACTTTAACTGTTTCCAGCAGGATCGGCCTGGCCCGCCCGGCTCCCCGGCGTTTGCCGGGGACCCTTCGGTATTGGGGGAGCCCGTTCAGTTCTCACTTTTTCTTTTTTCGTTTATGAATTATGATGAAATTGTGATTTTCCTGAGAATATGCTTCATCTACAGTTCAAAAAGATATTTATTTGTCCTCTTTCCATAAAATATTTATTTGTAGAAATCATTTATTCAATTGGGTTCCAAAATTGATTCCTTGTGGCGAACACATTATTTATTTAGAAGACCAAATTATTTGGGGCAAGCATTCCATTATTCAATTTGATTGAATATTCTATTAATCCCAAGGAATATGTTATGGAGAGAGGACAAATGAACTGTTTATGTAATGAGGAGATATTTTTTTTTAGTATACGGAGCCCAACGTATTCTCCAACTGGGGGCCTTGGTGCAAGCCAGTCCGACACTGGTTTTCAAAGATGAAAGAAACGAAAGAAATCGATAGGAGGAATTAAAAACCACATGGAAAGCGATTCAAAGTGTATCTATGTGTAGTCCTATTAATATTGCCGCGACCCATGAAACGAGCTGTCACGAGCTTCAAATCCGAAACTGACACATTTAGAAGTGAGCGATGCTTGAGAGATAAAAATTGTTAGCAACTTTAGCGTGATCAATGAACAGCATGGTTTAAAAGATTGAATTGAACTTCCAGTTCACGGGAAGAAATTTTGATTCGATGTGTGATGTGAACCTGCATCGAGCTGAACTTTGGTGAAAATTCCTAGTAAAAATTCCATCAGAAACGGACAGAACTTCATCTATCCTGTTGATGCCACGAGACGAGAATAGGCTTTTTCTCGTTTTGTCTAGATTTTTTTGTACTTTGTCTCGTCTCGATATTTTGACATTTTTTTTCATATCATTTTTCACTTCTTCAAAGTGAATTTTTGCTTCTTGTCACATCATTCCCGTCTCGTCTCGTTTCTCGCCATCCCTAGTAGAAATATAATCAGTTTTTCCCGTTACTGATGAGGCACTGATGAGGAAACACTCATCAGGAAAAACTGATCACCACCTTATTGGGAACTGATTTGTCTAATGTGATTATTAAAATTCATATAAAACTGATCAAATTCTGACAAGTTATTGCCTTTATTCGCAAGAAATATTAATAGCGTAAATGTTGATAAAAAATATTCGGCTTAACAAACACATTGATTGTTATTGAAGTGATATATTGCGATTGCAAAAGTACCATGATTTAAGATATATGTCTTAACCAAAATTCGAAGTATCTGAAAGAAATTGAATCGAATTGGTTCAAATTATTTGATCCTGGGTTTGCTGTATCAAATCGATGAAATCTAACTTCAATAATTATAAAGAGTATATGCAGATAACGAAGCTACCTTGGAAATTCTTGTTGTGAAATAATATAGTTTTTTTCTTTATTATGAGTAAGTATAGTAGTAACTTGAATATTATCTCATGATATCTCATGATTGAGGTGGACACACCATACATATGGTTTGATATATTTTTTGTCATTGTTAAAAACTCCTACATTTTATCTAAGAAAAAGTCTAGGAAAATTTTTCCTACTAGTTTTGCTGAAAATTTACTTTTTAATCCTTGGAAACATCTTAAACAAAAACATAAATTATTATTCGAGAGAAAAATCATCAATTTATTGTTATAATTTCACATCTTCATCGACATAACCTGCATTTTTGTGGGTGATAAATGCTTCAGTCGCTGATCAGTAAAATGGAAAACTGATCAGTGCCTCATCATTTGCTAGAGAAGATTTCTACTAGGATGGCCTTCTTCTTGTCTGGTCACGACGTCACGACTTTCTCCTATCACGCTGCATCACTCCTCTATCCGTATCTAAAGGAATTAATATGTGTTCTTTTCTGAATAGATACAATTTCATCAGATGCACGGAGAAAAAGGTATCTTGAAAAATACCATAATTTATGGATTTTTGGCGGTGGTCTAACCTGAGTCCTCTAAAAGTCCCATAATTTCTTGGACTTTTATAAAGAAGTATGGTACCTTCTTCATAAAAGTCCCAGCCATTATTATGGAACTTTTAGAGGTATCTTCACGTAAATATTTTGACTCGGGCTAGACCAACGCCAAAAATCCAAATTATGGTATTTTCCAAGATATCTATTTTCTCAGTGTATGAATCAGAGTTCTGTTCACTTCTGATGGAATTTTTACTGGAGATGCCTGTCAGAACCAGGCGAAATAGTAGATTGTGCAACAAGTGCGCAAAGTCGGTGATTTCCGTATTCCTGTGAAGAATCGGAGTAACACCTACTTTGCGGACGAGTTGTACATACTATTTTTCTTAACAGCCGTGCGGATAAGTGAGATTAAGTAACATTCCCGTACACTCTGGACCGTGCGGGAGTTTGGAACTTTGCCCACGCAAAACAGTGTGCATTAAGGTGCTTCAAAAAACACTGTTTTTCTCAAATCGATTGTCTCACTCCCCAAAAAGTTTTCTGCTGGCATGAAATGAAAGTCCCCAAAAGCTGGGTTTAATGCGATAAATTTCAGAGGTCGCGCATCCACTTCGAAGTTTTAATTTTCATTTCTCATCTATACTTCTCTACCTGGAACTCAGTGGATTATTGAAAATTGTATGGACATAAAATGTGATGTTATAATTGATGTTTTTGTGCAATATTTTATCATATGCACTGTTGCAAATCAAAGCGACGACATGCTGCTGCCCATTTTAGGGGATTAGCTAAACAGGAATTTTCATAATTCAGAAAAGAAGAACATAAAAATGACCATTGCGAGAAATCATTATTCCCTAGTTTTTCGTTGTCCATTATAGCCACATTTCTACCTTTTCTGATGGTTCAGAATAATTCAGAATAACGGGATTAATGCTGTTTTGCACGAAGAGTTTCAAAATACCCGAATGTTTGGTATTATTCTGAACCACCAGAGAAGATGGAAATAAGGCTATGATGGACAAAGAAAATATTATATTGACTATATAAGTATGGGCTGATTAACAGCTGATAACTTCACACTTGACGCCAGCATGTACTAGCCGTTAGCTGCCACACTGGGGTGTATCGCACCCCAGAGCTCAAAAAAGTGTAGTTTGAGGCACGTTAATGGAAAACATTCATGTTAATAGCGGCATATTTCAACAACTGAATCCAGCCACTTGCTTGCTAGGCAAATGGCATCTGTCTGGAAGCACCAGCCTTGCTTCATTTTCATTCTAACAATGAATGATCGATCAAGTTCCAGGAAATAAGAAAATTGATTTTTTTGAGAATTTCACCTATCATTTGTCGGAATTATTATCTGCTTTCAAAAAACTCCCTTCTGGGACTGTTCGTCATGAGATAAATGTATCTCAAGAGTACTCAGTTGAATTGTGTAATCATTCAATGAAAAATTGAGGTTTCTAGAATTTGTTGGTAAAACAACCTGTTTTCCCTGGTTTTCGAGATATCTATAATTGTTTTTATATTCAACTTGAAAATTGATCCAATATTTGTACACTATATTATCGAACAAGGTCTCAAGATGTACCGAAAAACATTTGCGAGTCAAAATATCACATAGAAAATTCATATCGTCGATTCCTTTCGCTGGGGTGCGCCACACCCCAGTGTGGCAGCTACTCAACGGCAAACAAGTGTGGCAGCTAACGGCTAGTACTACAGCGCTGCCATGTCCCATGAACGAAAATTGATAAATAGGTTACCCTGGTGGAAGGGAAGCGTGTCATAAAGAGTAACGGAAGCGTAAGAATGTCTCAGATTACGTTTCTAATACATCTTACATGCTTCCTATGCACTCTTCGATTACGCTTCCGAGTGTGAAGCCCGGTTTCTATGAAATTGGTGTTACTTCCGATACGCTTCACACACTTCAAATATACGTTCGAACCACTCTTAATGTTCCACTTGACGCTCAATATACGCTTAAATCCACGTTCCAAATACTTTCCAACTACGTCCCTGACACTTTCTATTACACGCTTCCCTTTCACCAGGGTATGTATTAATTAAATTAGATGAAAATGCATAATATTAATAGTAATTTCTAGTCTGAGCTCCACAATCTCAATTATGAATTTATTACATTCATGATAACCACACTCTGAAGAATAATTGTGAAATTTTTCTTCAAAAACAACTGGTGGCAGCAAATTTTCTCCATAGATGAGGAATTTTTCACCATAACTTGGTGGACTATTCTTTCATTTGTGAAGAATCCAACACCCAAGAAACAAAATAGTTCCCCAAAGTGGTGGAAAAATCCCTCATTTTTGATAGAAAAATAATTCCCCCCGATGAGGGGACGAAATCTACCAATAGTTTGAAGAAGAACTCCCCACATTTTTTACAGTGCATTATTATTATTCCTTCCTTGAATATCATTCCAATTATATGTTCGAATATTTGAATTATCCAAGCTTTGGGGACATGGAATTCGAGATATCTCGCACGATGTTGGCGAAAAACTTCTTACATTGCGTGTATGAGAAAAGTGGGAGGTGCTAGTCGCCCATACTTATATACACGGAAAAAATTGGTGAACCAAATTTTCGTTGACTAGTATGTCACTTTTGAACAAGGCACAAATCCGAGAAGAATTCATACACTGGATTTGAATAATTCGTTGACTTCGTCCATGATTTCACCGATGGAATTCACTTTTCATTTCGATGGTCAAAATAATGGAAAGAGTCAACGAATTATTGAAATCCAGTGTACGAATTCTCCTAGCATTTGTGCTCCGTCCCGAAGTTACATATTAGTCAACGAAAATTTGGATCACTAATTTTTTCCGTGTAGTCAAAGGCTGCAAGGGTCTTGTAAGCTTTTACCCTTGTAATGTGTCAACCAGGAAGCTTGTCTGACAACATTGCAGCAGGGTTGAATTGCTATCTGGGAATTCTCCTCGCAAAGTTCTAGGTGGAGGAACGTTGGTTGTACTGTACAGGATCTTGCAGCACACAAAATATCAATTGGGAAGTGTTATACTGGCTTGTAAGTTTTCAAACAATACCTGTTAAAAATGGGGTTTCGGAGAACCAGGCAGTTGGATACACGATGTCTGTGACACGAACATTTCTGGATAAAGTTAAACTTGGCTCTTTGAATAATATATCGAAACATATGAAAGTCCCAAATTTCACTCCGAAATCCGTATCAAATGTTACAATCTCAGGTTGAGCAGTCACGTTTAGTCCAAATTCCCCGAAAAGATGAGTTTTGCGGTACCTTAAACAAGAATTAATACGATTTTTACCTGCGTACAGCAATGAAAAATTCAATGATCTTTTTTCATGTGGAAATTGAAATTCGACCCTATATTGAGGCAGTAACGTTGCCTGACCCACACCGCATTTCTGTTCTAAAAGATATCTCAAGCCAAATTTAAGAAGTCTGATGCAACATGAAAAGATATCTTTGAGAGATCTAAAACAGTTCTTACTTCTAAAAAATTTCTATAAGATGTCTGAAAGATATAATCTTGGAAGGAAAGTTTTAGATCTTCTAAAAGGTAACTTTTAGATGTCTTTTAGAAGTAAGAACTGTACTGGGCCGTTTGTTAATTTCCGGCAATTTCCACATGAATTATTGGTTGTTTTCTTATTGAAGATGAAGAAAAATTGTGGATACTATCAACCTTTGTATATTTGAAATAGAACGCTCGAGATAGAGGTTTGAAATAAAATGACTACTTGAAATTCAAATACATACCTAGCTATAACTGTCCCCTTTCGATCAAAAACAATGTTGGTATTGTAGTAAAGGATCTCCTCGTTGGAACACAATGATTTATTGCACATCGATTTTTCATAAATGTTGACAACAACGTATATTCTGTTCTCCATTGCCGCACACGATAAATCTTTTATTATCTATTAAATATAAAAAAATCATTTCTTATTGAGAAATCACAATATGTATAAATACATGATCGACCAAAATGAAGAATTTTCGCTCATAAAACTTGAGAAATAATAGCTGCACACGTAATTTGATAATTAGAATCAGATACGATGAGGGTATGTTGAGAAAAGAAGTTGAAGAGAATTTTATCGAGAGCGTACAACCCCTATTGATTTTCAAAAGGGTTATCGTTTTCTCATAATTTCAAAAGTTTTTCTTCCCGATTAACGTGCTTTATCAAATTTCACATACCAGAAATCTTGCGTTACATTGAAAACACTGATATTTTTATTCTTACTGATTCAATTACAAAAGATGGGGTCAATAAGCATCCTTGATTTAATAATTTATATTTTTCCACGAATCATGAGCGATTCTCTTTTTCTTGACTATCGACGTTGTATAGAAAAAGAAGATCGTAAGAGATGAATTCCAACATTTAACAGCGCTTATAGTAACTTGAGGATTCGAGGACGATAGAATTGGATCGACCAACAACATCTTAACGCATGAAAGTAAAACTCGATTAAGAGGAACGCGAAGGAAGATCAAAAGTTTACCGAATCTGAATCACCCTACAAAACAAATATATCAACATGGGATGAATAAAGGAGGATGGATTCAAGTTTGGAAAAGATCGGCAAACTTGCATCGAGCTATAAAATTTGTATGCACTTTACGTGAAAATTGAGTATCGTTAACAAGATTATATATTTGTGTTGTGAAAATTCGAAAGATTAAATAATCTTAAATTGAGTTACGTTTTATTTGTTGTGAGAAACGATAAATTCAAATTTTAGATCATACCTTGTTGACGGGGATATCGTTTTGAGTACATGGAGTATAATTATCAGCTCTTGAAGGAATCACTGTAGCGAATCGATCAATTTCTCTTCTTAGGCCCGGTACTTGGGTTGACGTTAATCCACATTCCGGAAATACGATGATATCCACATCCTTGAAGAAGAAAGTATTAATTTGAAATTTCTATTCCAGATCCCAGATTTCAGATATAGATCCAAATTTAAAATTGTCTAGCCTTAGTCATTATAGGGCCTAATCGGGTGGCTGAGATTTGCTTGGATTTTCCTAACTCAGGGTCATTCATGTACGACCTATGTGGAGCGAAGCTGCATTAACAATGTTTCCCTCTGTTATTAAAATCTGGGTACAACCAGGTACAGCTCACATAGAGTCTTGCCAGGCTGTCCACATTCTCCCAAAGATCATAATCAAAGCATCCCTGTATACAACCGACGTGGGGCCTAATTGAATTACCAATGTGTCCCTTTGCTCGGGCCTGTTTCAATACTCCTTAAGATCCTTCGCAAATTTGCCACCTGAGGCCCGTAGAATTACAAAGGTTTCAAAATTATATTTAAATATAAATTATATATAGAACTTTTAGAATTTCAGGCCCCTGGCGACTGTTATTGACTCTGATTCTGTACTAGGACAGTCTTGTCACATCGAAACAGTTGTGTCACCGAGAAGTTTATTTCAACTTCGATCACCTACCGCTTCCGTGGTGGAGCGAAATTCCATCGATACTGTACTCCAAAGTGTAACCAACTCTGGTTCAGTACTAGCGTTGTCTCGTCTGGTCAGATCAGCCAAGTTACGTTGAAGTTAGATAGACCAAAAGGAATCATGTTTCAATATAGTAATGTATTTGACGGTGAAAAATATATTATTTTGGTTATTATTACCATGAGATAGGTGATAAATACCATCATTTTGATGAATCAAACCGAATCTCCGGTGAGATTCAAAGGTACTTTTAACTTTTAAAAGGCTGGCTTCAGTTTTCATTATTCGACGGGTGAAAAATATACGAAATAGAGGTTATTTTCACATTTCATTTTTCTTAGTGTAGTAGGACGATGTCGCATCAATAATGAGACAGTCTCATATTTTCGAGCTATGTTGCATTGTTAACGACTCTGGTTTCGTATTGAGGCGATCTTGTCATGCTAAAACAGCGGTATCACGCCAAAGTCAATTTGAACTCCAGTCCACAACCGATTTCGTAGTGAGACAATGTTGTATAAACATTGACCCGGTATTGTATTTTTATATTACCCTATAATGTGACCAATTCTGGTTCGATACTGCCTCAGTTCCGTTTTCCTAAAACTTGTGTCAGTGTTGAAGATCAAGTATTGGCGCAAGACTATCTACCCAGGTAAAAATTGACCATGGGCGCTAGGTTGCCGCAAGGCTCACCAAGATGGGCCGATCCTAGGCTACCAGGCATGGCGCAACTCTGAAATGATAACATCATTTCAGCCTCAGCCCATTTGTTTCCACAATCAAGACCCAACACTGGAAACAGGGTTGTGATAGCATATGCCGTCAATGGCAGACCATACAAAAATTTGTTCGCCAAGGATAAGCCAACGCTGTAGCAATCTTGCGGCAGGGTTGCGCCCATCTCATGCCAATGGTCACTTTTATTTTTTATTGTAATTGAAAATAAAATAAAAAATCCATTCTATCATTTCGATTGAACGAAATGAATGTCGGAGAATTTCAACATGTAATTTTTCTGATTAGTTTAAACTGATGAATAACGTAAATCCGGTGGTCCTGGCGTAGAAGTAGGCGGGTCTGGAAACAGATGAAGAATTATTTCTGTCATGGAATCTTCAAAGGAGACTTATATATTGATCGAATGCTTGGTTCGCCACTCGCAGGAAACAAGCATCACTCTGGTGAGAGTTATTGTAATTTGCTGTTTGAGAAGGAAGTTTCACTCTTAGCCAAGCTATTACTCAAGTCGCGCCAAGTTAACGCCTGAACTGAGCGAGGCCATCGCCCAAGCTGAGCCAGGCTATTGCCCAAGCGGGACCAAGCTACGACCCATGCTTGGTGCAACATGAGAATCCATTGTCATTCAGAGTTGCCTAATGCTTGGAGCAGTGTCCCGCCAAGCCCTAGAGAGCCTCTGTTGAAAGCATGCTTTTTCCTTCAAGCAATATTGGTTGAAGGATGGACCAAGCGTGGCGCAGCCAATGATCAATGATGGATCAATGAAGTCAATTTATGACTTCCCATATTGGTACAATGTTTAGACCATTGTCAACCATCCTTGTCCCTACATAGATTGCCCAGCTTTGGCTGGCAGCCTTGAGTCTAGCTATATTCCGTCGTCAGCATTGGCGGAGCCTGAAGATTTTTATATGGGTATCTACAGGACCCACTACCTTTTGAAATCTGTTCAACGATTGATGCCGGTTGAGAAACAGCAATGCCCTTGAATAGAAATCTTTGAGTTTGCCAAACTACGGTGAATACAATCTTGCCAGTACTGCGCCTTTTGACAACTCTGGCACCTCATTTCGGGGTTGCTAGATGAGAACCTCCCCATAAGAGGTAACAGCTTTTGAAGGTGATTTTTGGAATTTTTTCGCAAGAAAAATTTATATCTTATTGAAAAAAATAATTTCATGGCTTTATTATACATGTTCTGGAGTGTATAAATTAATTTTTACAATGTCTCAAAATACGAGATGGCGGCTGTACAGGGCAACGAGCATCAGACGATTTTTGAATGAGGGTTCTACGGCCTGCACGATTTTTGAGTCAATTTATATCCAACAAATTGGAAATTTGGATACACGCTTCACAACATCATTTTCTAGGGAAGTACTTACGATTTTGTTGAATAATTGAAAACTTAAATTTTTACGGCCACTTTTGTGCAATTTTTTTTTAAGAAAAAATTTTTTTTGCAAAACCGTACGCCAATTTTTTAAAATTCAATATTTTTAAAAACCCGTACGTACTTCCCTTGTTTTTAGTTCAAATATTGAGAAAATTTTTGATTTTTGTGTTTCAAATCACTTGCGGCGACATAAAGTTGCGGGCCGTAGAAGCCTCTTTCAAAAATCGTCTGATGCTCGTTGCCCTGTACAGCCGCCATTTCGTATTTCAGGACATTGTAAAAATTGATTTATACACTCCAAAACATGTATAATAAAGCCAAAATTCCAAAAATCACCGTTTGATCTTGACGTGGAACTTGATCACAGAATATTTAAGCAATCTTTCAATGATCTCACAGCAATACTTTGAAATATTCTGGAAATAGAGATCTGTGTGATCATGATGCGAATAAACGAGCCTCTAATTCAATTAATTTTGATCCCGCAGTCGTAGATTGTGATAATGTAACGTAAGCTTTGCCATGATGTATCATTCATTCATAAGCTAGAGGTAAAGATTTTCAGTTCTTTCATAACCACAGTTGAATTACCCATGTCGAAAGCTACTTGCAAACACACATATTTTACTCTTCCGATGGAAGCTAAAATTAACTGTTCGCAACCATTCTTTCCTTTCTTTTGAATGAACAAACTCTGTGAGAATCTTTGAAATACAGATACGAAAGATAACGTTTTGTTTTCATTGCAAATGTCTTTTCACCTTTTCTCCATACTTGTAAACTTCCATGTTTTCCCTTCAATTTTTCTACATTTCGAGATAAAAGTAAGAAAACTTTGCAATGATGGAAAAAAAATGATTTTTTGTATACATCACATACGGAAAGACGCAAATACGTGGTTATTTGAAAAATTCATGTTTAAATTAATTGAACGTGTTATTATCGAATCTCGTTGGTTTGGTTAATGCAAATTCATTTATCTTGATTAATTATTTCAATCGAAACGTTGTGGAGATTTGAATTCAACTTCAAGAACATAAAACATAGTAGAGGATGAATGGAAGGAGATCTGGAGTGGGGTCAGAAGATTAAATGATTAATATCAAGTATGAGATGGAAGGATACGAATAGGCTTCATGCATATACGCATACCATTCTTCCTCCACGTGGAACATACCTGAAAAATGATCATGAAACCTTCTGAAATATCATACGAATGAATTACATATTTATTCCGTGGGTTCGTGAGTTCATAACCACACTCATAAAATCCTGCCATTTATCTTCGCTTTGAGCCAGTTCAACCCAATTGTTATCTGTGTATCCTACTTCCGCGAGATAAGATCTAACATTATCGTTGTGCCGTCATCTTGGTATACCCAGCGGTTTTGTTTCATTGCGTTTACGAAACCCTCCAAGCCATTCCCGCAACTCGTCCTGTTCAATGATTTGTTATCATCTGAAATACTTCATCCTTTTTAAATTCTATGCGTGCATGAATTATACGAACTAAGTCTCCACTTGATTTTTAGATGGCAATAAACTGTTTTAACGAAATAAACAAATGTTTCGTGAATAATTCGTATAAATTGTGCATCCAAGATTTTGTGTCATTTCTCTGTTCAATGTGAGCCAAAGTTTGATGAATTCTCTGAATTTTCGTGGGTTCTGAACGTGAATTCAAATTATTCCACATGATTGAGAAAAAGGTAGAAGATATCGATCATGAAGAATTTCCAACAGAAGAACATAGTTTTGATTCCCCATTGTCGTATGTGCTTTTGGCAAGATTCAAAGATAAAATGGAGAAGATATTTTTGCTCATCATTGTTCATTAAGAACGAGATACAATAAAAGAGTTATAAACCTAATAGAGTAAGGAATAGTAGAATTCGTTAGAAGCGATCTTTTGTGAATGATATATAAAAACGTTAGTGGTTCGTGATACTGGCAACAAGCCACTTTTATAAGAACTTCCGTTGTCTTTCACTTCGCTCCAAGCGATGCTTGAAAGTTCTTTAGAATGTGGGGTGTCTTTTCAATTGCTACATGCAGCATCTTGTAGTATCACTTCCTTGATCTTTACTTTTGTTTCAATCTCTTTCTCTCTCGTTATCTTTCATGCGAAATTAAAAATTTCGAAAAGTTTTCCATGGGAAAAAATACATCCACACAGAATTCCATAACTTTTTGAAAAATGAAACTAGGGTACTAACTTTCTGGTCGGGGGATTCGACGGAATTGATCAATCATACGTTTGCATTTTTTTTTTTAAATTGAATTTGAGTTTCTGGTGGAGTTTAGAAAAACAGGGCGAATTTTCGGTAAATCGTTTATCACTTATTCTTTCATAAAATAAGTTGTAATGGTTAAAATAAAAAATCTTTTCACTAATTACCAGTCAATCTTATGTGAGAGAAGTGTGCAGAATTCCAATGAGATCGGTACAATAGTTTTTGAGAAATTGCGTCCACCGACTTCAAAAACATACCCACGTAGAAATTGACGGATGGTCCAGTACCGGCTCAATACAGGCTGCCAACGTGCAACCGTTGGCGGCCGGTGTCGGTCGGACTACGGAATGATAACGCCAAATAACTCTGATCCGGTACCGGTTACCAACATCAATTCAGTACTGGAAATCAGTGTAGTTCCGACATTGAGAACTAATACTACCAGTATTGATCGGTATTCAAGTACCAACGACTGTTACTCAACCGTTATTTGCGCTATTGTAACTTTGGAAGGTTTTGAACGCATTATCAACATTTCTGCACTAGGGGGAATTTAGAGTGAAATTTACTATTGGATCATAGGATGACCGCCAACGGTTGCAAACTAGGTGCCTGTATCAAGCCGGTATTGGACCATCTGTCAATTTCTATGTGCACTGAAAAAAAGGCTGGTAACAGTTTTCAAATGATATTTTTGAATATGACCAATCAAATATTCGATAACATTAATCGAATATTCAATAATGTTTATAAATTATGTTTATAATTATCGAATATTTGATAAATATTATTGATATTTAATTAATGTTATTGAATATTTGATTGGTCATATTCAAGAATATCATTTGATAACTGTGACCTGCCTTTTTTTCAGTGTGGCCAATCAAGTCTTCTCTCAAAGTATAAGAGATATTTATTCACATTGGTTCGGTGCCGAATCAACGTTGGAGGCCAACGCTTGCGTATTAAAATTGTGCCGTTGTTAATCCAACATAGGTGGAAAAGTGGTCAATAACGGTTGGTTCAAATATCGAACTCGTACCGAGACGAACTTAAAATAAAGTCGGTTAAGTACCGATCCGCAATCGGCAGACAACCGTTAGTGGCCCATACCTTTGCAGTACCGATCCGTTCGTCACCATCGGCTCAGTGCCGGAATTTCTACGTGGGTAATTTCGAGAAAAACATATTTAAAGTTTTGAGTAGGTAAGAAACTGCACATGTGGAGGGAAGAGGAATTCCAAAAGCCTCTTTAGACTTTCTTTTTCATCTAAAACCTGTCTAGACTTTTACACACCGATTCACTTGAACGTTTGAGAAAATATTCTCAAAATGCTGTACCATCAGATGAGAAAAAGCAATTTTTTGAAATTTTGAAACCTTTGTCACCCCTCAATGGAAGAATAATTAATTTTACCTGTTCGTGTGCAGTTTGAATGAAATGTATGTATTCCCTTGCGTTTTCCTCCAAAGTGAACTGACTGTTTTCTCGATAGAATATTGGAGAAAATTCCATTACCGCAGCTCTGTACGTTTTTGAATTGAAGTCCGATACCTGTTGAATTGTTGAATAAATTGCATAAAGCGCACTAATTTCTATAATCTTATACAATGTAAATTTTGGGAATTTTGATGATTTCAGGAGGGTTAGTTCTTTCTAAATTATTTTGAATTATATCTCTCATTCGTTGATTACCATTCGTTGCTTCACTCATCATTGTTCCATTGATTCATGAATTTATTTATTATATATCATTAATTGCACTCAATATGAACAATGCGTCATTCGGAGGGGCATGACGCTGACAAGATGCTCGATGATAAAAAGCTACTTGTCATTATGTACACTGTTCTGTTCATTGTATGATTTACTGTTTTCGAAAGATATGTTATTTGAAAACATGCCCGGAAAAAAAAAGATTAGATCTGACCAGGTCTGAACAGACCTATCTGAGATCTGAAAAACCGCAATTTCAGCTTGTAGAGGCATATCTTTTCTGATTGAGAGGAATTTTTCCTTCAATTTCCAGATTACCTCTTTTGTGTGTGAGAATTATTTCAGCTCGGATAGAAAAGTTTTTCAATAATGCTATCATAATAGTGACATGCATGCGAAGAAATGCTTGCATCATATTGTCAACGTGTTTCCGCATGAAGCATTGTTATTGGCGGCAAACCGAGGTGATAACACCATAATGAACACATCATATTTACATTCTATGCATTATCGGAAGCTAAGCGAACTTTGTAATAATATCCCTAGTAACAATGATTCATATAAGACCACATGTAAACCATATACGATCATATATGGATGGAGGTTGCATATATGACCACATATAATTCATATGTAATCCATATTCAATGCATATACAGCGCATTATACCCTGGTAAAAATGTCACAAATTTTTTCCTATGACCAATGAGGCACAAAAGAGGAAAAACTGATCAGAAAAACCAGACGAGGCGCTAGTTAGTACTCTCTAAATCTGAAAGAGTGGAAAATCGCACGTTTCACTCCACTAAGTGTCAGAAGTGAGCCTGTCCGCTTCGAGTGGAATTTTCACTCGTTTCGAGTCACCTCTCACTCTTTTGGAGTGAAAAATTCACTCTAGCGCCGAAGTGGTTGTGAATTTCTAACCTCAAACCTCAGAACATCACTCTAAAAGAGTGGAAATTTCACTCGAAAATTCGACAGGCTCACTTCTGGCTGGCTAAAGAGTGAAATCTCACTCCAAAGATTTTAGAGAGTAACTGATAAGTTTGATCCAATGAGCGTTGATTGGGTGGAACTAATGAGTGACTCATCATTATTTAATAAGTTCAACTAATTAGTATTGGTTGTGCAAAACTGGTGAGTTAGTTATTGATATTTGATAAGTGGAACTAATTAATCATGATAGGGTAAAACTGTCTTTAATAACTACAACTTTTTTCACTGTGGGTACACACGGAATGCAGAGAGATGAACTCCTTAACCTTCAAATGAATAAAATATTATTCACGCTTGTTATCGAATATACTATCCCGTTTGAAAAATTTTTCTATAGACTTTTTCTTATTATTTTTCTCAATCTTTTTCTCAGATCAAATCTAGAAGTTTTCGTCAAGAAACCCTCGTGGATCGTGTTTCTATCTAAAGAAATCAGCGCTGATTTGACGTATGATTTAATATGGATGAAAAAAATTCATAAGGGATGCTTATGATTAGAAAAGAAATTTGTTTCCACCTTTCCACAAAATATTTTATTGTTTCTGGAAATTTTTCTCTCGTTGTGACTCTGGTAGAAATTTTCGCTAGTGAATAATGAGGCGCTTACGAGTTTACTTCTTCTACTCATAAGGCACTCGTGAGGGAAACTCACAAGGCACTCACTAGAATCTAACACTCCAACTAACTAGATTCCATTTATCAAAACTAGTGAAACAGTCATCATTATCTAACGAGGAACTTATTAGGAACTAACAACATGGCACTTGTGAGAATAATTATGGTAAAAATAAGAGTTTATTATTGAATTTATAATTGATTCAGATATGTTCTTCGTTTGAACAAATTTGCTTCAACTCAGAGAATTTTGTTTTCTGGTAGTCACATTGTTTTCTTGCATCAAAAGAACACTGTTTGGAGAGGATTCTATCTTCAGAATAAAGAGACATGTTTTCAATTCGATTAATTATTTTTTTTAGTGTACGTGCATGAAACATTTTTCTACCAGTCATCCAGAAGAATTAATTAATCCAAATATGAATCTAATAAATATTTGGCGAATCTAATGAATAATATTGATAAATAAAGCTGTTTATTAATGATTTTAGTTGATAATGTATACATCTAATCTCAGCGATGTTTGGATCAACCTTGCAAGAAATTCACAAGTTTTATCCAAACATCACTACTTAGATAGGATTTACAAGTGATTCATCAGTCGCTCACTAGTTTTACTTTAATAAGTTTTTCCCTGCGAATAACTCATGAGTCATGAGGAAGAACTTGTGATATTTCTACTAGGGAACCAAGCCACTGCTCAGCGCCTCATCAGTTACTAATAACCACCGCGTAAGGTACTCGTCAGTGCCTCATCAGTTACTAATAAACGCCATATGAGGTACTGGTAAGTGCCTGATTAGTTACTCGCCAGTACGTGCTTAGTTTCCCTGATTAGTCCCTTGTTGGTGCGAGTGTTACATCCCTCACCAGTGACTTGTAAGTTTTCCTGATTAGTGGCTCACCAGTAAAAAGGATGAACTGATAATAAGTGCTTCATGATTTACTAGTGGGAATTTCTACTAGGGTACGGGCGTATGCGGTCCGTGTATGTCAACCTTCATGCATGTACGGGCTGTATATGCATTGAATATGGATTATACATGTGTGTATACTAGTAATGGTGTGTAGTACGTGGTCATGTATAAAACCTCTATCCATATATCGTCGTCTATGGTTTATATGTAGTCTTATATGAATCATTTTTACTAGGGATGTTTACGGCACATTATGTTGCAAAATATTCAGAGCATGTTTTTCTATCTAGGTGAAAATTCTTCAAGAATTTTTCCCCATACAGCACCAAAAATTTCATTAAGATCACAGAAATTTAACATGTGAAAAACGGAAATATTCCTGTAATTCCTGTAAAGTCTCTTCAGAAACGTTGTAATGTCCGCTAATCTTACATTTTATACAGTATTACTGAATTATTTCTGAAATATTTCGAAAACATTTATGACATATTCCATTATAATATTTCTCTGATGATATACGTGGCATATCACAAAGAGCTAACATTTCAACTGACAGATTTCTGACATAATCCTGTGAAGGGGTATTGAAACGTAATGAAGATAAAAGATCAAAGTTTAATTGAGACATTACTGAGATCTATGATGCTGCGTGGGTCTGGAAATCTTTAGGAATGGTTTTGAATGAAAACAAAGTTTGTCAGGGATTCATTTCAAATTCATTGAGAATACTTCATGAACTTTTGTATGAATTCCCCATCCAACGCATCAGTTAGCGCGGGAAGAATTCATTTGGAACTATAAGAATTCAGACTGCATACATTGAAAATTCTTTCTAAACTCTAGTTATGTATGGGTTTCCAAGAATTTATGAAAGATTTTTGAAGAACTGATTGTGTCCATTATGAATATTCTAAGAACCCTTATGAACGATGGTGCTGTGTGGGTTGATTACATTGAGCACATATCTACCTGGTACGAAACCGTTGAAAATATCACGACCAAATATATTACGATCCATGATTGTCCCACGTTGATTGAAAGCATCATGAATTTCACAACCTTCAAATACAAAAAGATTATCAGATATTACCAATTTGATTTTTCATTCATACATTATTGATTTTTCTTTTGAAAATTCCTCATTTTCATCCAAGCGTAATAGCAATTCATAAGAAGATGTTTCTGCTATGAAAAATGATGGATATTGCAACAGGATATCCATAAATAACCCAGGGAAAAAAGTTTAAATTTATTTTGATCTCATCAGATCTGATTAGATCCGAAGTTCTGCTCACAAGATGAGGTTCAGACCTATTCAGATCTCAAAAGATCTGACTAGATCTTGGCAGATCTCGTTAGAACTGAATTGAAAACCACATTCAATCTTGATGAGCAATTGATTGTTCAATTACCAAAATTTATTTTTGATATTTTCCCATGTATGAATTCAAATTTGAACATGTGTGTTGACAAATACCAGCTAAAATTCAGTTTTTCAGATCTCAATCGATCTGTTCAGATCTGGTCAGATCTAAACTTTTTTCTCCAGGAAACTAACAAGTCCTATGAATTTGTTTTTATGCATGATCACACTGTTAAAAAAACAATTGGAATTCTCCGGTACCCAGGAACAGGAAAATTCCTGTTCATGACGAATTTTTCAGTTTGCGTACAAGAAAATTCCTGTGGTACCGGAATTCTTCCGTATTTTACATGGAATTTCATGTTTTTTACTTCAATTTTCTAGTACAAATACAAGAATTTTCTGATACGTGTACTGGAATTTTCATGATTTAAATGTAATTTTTTTGTACAAGTGTACAGGTTAATTGCTCCCAGTACGGTACTGGAAGTTTCTCGAATTTCTTTTTACAGTACATGCCCTGTTACAAAAATCCAGCTGGGATTCCACGTGGACTCCAGATTCGGAATTTACCTGTGTTGCCAGCTAAGACTCCACCTGGAATCCAGAATCCCAACTGGATTCCTTGTAGGATTCCAATTCCAACTGGGATTCCACCTGGGATCAGGAATTCCAACTGAAATCCCGCGTTGGAGTTGAAATTCTCGCTGGAAATGAGGAATCCCAGCTGGAATTTCGTGACAGGGTGAATAATATGGCACTTATGAATTCTTATAGGATATTATAAAGAAGAATTAGGATAGCTCATGGAATTGCATAAGTTCTTTACATCGCATAATTGATTGATAGAGTTGAGAACATGAATTATACTATGATAAATTAAAGCAAGTAGTTACTCCATTGTTTGTCATGGAAATCCGTGATATTTGGGTGACATATTGAGGTTCAATGTGGAGTGCAGTTTGTGCAAATATATTTATAAGTACATTCAGTAATTGCGAAGAAGTTCAAGTGTCTGATTACTATCCAATCTTCCCTCTACCTATTATGAGAATTACAACAGTTTTATTGAACTGTATAATTAAGAGGATACTGTGTTTTCCATGTGAGCAAGTTTTTTTCTACCAAATTACTCGAAGCTGAATTCATGAGAAAATCTGAAAGTTCATGAATTCATTTTCAAGTAATTTGGTAGGGAAACAAACGTGCCCGTGGGTATGAGCTGGTATCCCCTTAAGAGTGAATTGTAGTGGTGTTACTTTGTCAAATGATATCCCAACGACATGCCTGTAACTTACAACCCCATAATATTGTATTTGTAAATCGAAGACAGGTGCGCCGGATTATACCGGATACACGTCTGTGTTCTGCCTCGCTTTCCCGGACGGTTCCTGGCCATAATGTGCCAATGGATAAACTTGGGACATATGAATTCTGTCCAAAAAGAATCAATGATGTCTACACGGGAAAATTTTAAAACGAACTATTATTATCTCGCACATGAACCATTCCTGTGAGAAAACAAAATTTCGTTGGCACATGAATGGTTCATATGCGAGATAATAATAGTTCGTTTTGAAATTTTTCGGTGTACCCCCGAGAAAAAGTGAATTAGATCTAATGAGATCTATGTAGATCTCTTGAGATATAAGTAGATCTCTTTAGATATATGTAGATCTCTTTAGATCTAAATTTTGGAAAAACGAGGTCTACGAAGATCCAAAGAGATCTACTTATGCCTTAAGGAATCTGGTTCAAGAAGATTCCTTGAGATATGAGTAGATCTCTTTGGATCTTCGTAGATCTTGTTTTTCCAAAATTTAGATCTAAAGAGATCTACATATATCTGAAGAGATCTACATATATCTAAAGAGATCTACTTATATCTCAAGAGATCTACATAGATCTCATTAGATCTGATTCACTTTTTCTCGGGCCTATATCCAAAAATTCACTAAGACACGTCCACGATGTCCATTTATATTTATTCATTTAAGATTGTAGATAAAGTGAATTTCGATGTTCATTATTTATCTTAATTTCTTGCTTTTTCTTTTCTTTCTTCTTTTATCTTCTTTATTTATCTTGAATGCGTTCGAGATTTTCAGATTGTGATTTCCAAAGTAGGGGCGAAGGTCCAAATTTCGCCTACCACTTATTCTTTTTCAATTGTAACTACTGAACTATGAGCATACAAGTTATCGCGATAATATACATGTAAAGCTGGAAGGATTACACATCGATCCTATATCCTTAAACATTATAAAATTAAAACATTTCTTTCGCAGATTCGAAAGTCATCAGCCTTATGACTGCAGGTTTGATGAAATCCTCCAACCCTGTCTATTATCCGCTAAACGCTCAATTTCTATTTATCTACGACGTCAGCCCTTATCGTGTATAATTTGCTTCATATAACCCAACGTAGGTCTACCTTTGCCAGTTTTACCATTCATTTTTCCTTCCAATATTGTTTTCAATGAACTATCGTGCCTCAATGTGTGTCCTATCAGGTTACTTCTTCTTTGCACGACATGTTTCAAAAGACTTCTTTTTTCATTTTGAAACTGTGGTCCAAATGTCGACTACCAACTTCACGATGTCACGAGGTGAAAGCAAACGAAGAAAATAATAATATTTCACTGTATCATAACATAATATTATAAAAACAATATTTCCAGATAATTTTATTTGCATATTACTTATATTTCGAAGGGAAAAAGTGAAGAATTCATGGCTTATCTACAAAAGTTCACTATCACCACTACTTACCACTACTTACCACTACTTATTTCGTAGTACTCACCAAAGTACCATCCCAGACAGCACTGAGACGTTCTTCGATGTACAAATGTCCGGTAAAGTCTTATTTAGGTTTCTATGGAACGTTTATGAAATGTGTTAATGAGAATTTGTTAAAGATCAAACTTGTGCCAAATCTTTTAATATTCTCCATTTCGAGGAGATGCAAATGAACTGCGGTGAAGCCTGTATAGATAGATTTGATAAATTACATTTGCATCTCTTTAATACATTGCAGATAGTGAAATTTTGTTTCGCGTCAATTTTGAGGTTATGTGAATCTTAATATATTGACTTAATTCTTGATAACTTACATTCTGCCAATAGTTTTGAACTTCTGGAAAGGAATCTCTCCAAATATTCAATAGAAAACATATTTTGATGGTTGTTGGGTACTTATTTCCCTAGTAAAACTATAAATATACATTTGTATAGGTTAGAGATAAAATACTTGGTTTTCATAAAACGTCTCGAAAACGTTCTGAAAACGTACCATAGCATGTGTAAACAATGTTCCCAAAACGTGCTCCCCAACACCCCAGCCAACCATGGATTGGTTTCAATCATTGGTCAATTTGATTGATTCCAATCGCATTTGCTAAGAATTGATCAATTATTTGAGAATTATGTAGGATCTCTGTGCGCATGTCCATTCATTGAATAATGATTGATCGAAAATTGATCATTTTTGGAGGACCAATTGTTGGTCGCCAATGCGGACATAGAAATGGACAATTATTGATCAATTTTGTGGTCCATAGAATTGGGCAAAAATTGAGCATTTAACATCCGTCGATAATGGAAAATCTGGAAATATAAAACATCACTTACTTTCTATCGGTTGTATGGAATTTTGCATTCTTGAGGTCAAGGACAGAATTATTCATTATTCACGTATTGTTTATTACAAAAAATTGTTGTGGTTTATCGGTTATTTATTCATTTTGGTCGTATTAATCGCAACTTATTCGAATTTCGTATTATTCGTGGTGCGGTAGGATTGTCGCGATGAATTGAGGTTATTATTCATAACTTAAATTTCGTAGCATAGATGTAAATTCTTATAACTGAGTGAACTGATTGAACTGCATTTCAATCAAAAAGTGTGTTTTATATTTGAATTAGCAATAGAGTAAATTGCAGATGATTATATGTTATAATGTGAAATAAACGAATTCAGTGTCATACATAACCATAATTTGTGTAAAGACATTACAACTACATCCAAATTGTTTAAACAATAAACACCTGTCAAAACCCTTCAATAATAAAAATAAATTGCTTATTGATTCAACCTTTCACACTGTATCAATCAATAACCCAGTTATTAGTAAATTTTCTATCATTCTCAAACCAAAATAATTGGCCAATAATTGCCAAATTATGGGTCACTTCATTTCACAGCTGATGGCAGCACCTATGCCCATGCCATTGACCTAATATTGCCCCATAATTGGAAAATCCAATGGTCCACAGAAATTGACCAATTATTTGTCACCAATGCGGACATAGAAATGGACAATTATTGATCAATCCCACCCAATCTCATTGAGTAATAATTGACCAGTTATTTATCAGCTATGGTTAGCTGGGACATTGAATGAATGTTCCTAAGACGTTTGGGAAATGTGCTCTTGGAAACCAACATCTGTGAGACTTTGGACACGTTTTTAAAACGTTTTGAGAACTTTCGGTGCTGTTTGGGATTAACCTGGTTTACCCGGTTCTGTTTTTGGTATTTGGTGGTATTTACTTTAAGGGAATACCAGAGTACTGACTGAGTAAACATTTTGTGGGTCAAAATTCTCCGCACCGAATCCATAAAAGGGTTTGAAATTCTCAGGAAATAATCTTTAATACTTTATTTATTGCTGTACATCGCCCAAATTTCGAATTTCGAGAAACAAGTTCTTTTTACCGACTGATAAGAAACAAGTTTTCATTCGAAATTCGAAATTTGAGCGATGTACCGCAATAGATAGTACTGAAGATTATTTCCTGAAAATTTCAGATCTTTTTATAAATTCAGTACGGAAAATTCTTACCAAGAAAATGTTTACTCAGTCGGTGCGCTGGTATCCCCTTGTACCAGTAGCGGTAGTTAGACCACTGCATGATGTAGTAGTAATTGACTTTATTGCTCTTTTAGCAATACATAAAGTTAACCACTGCATGATTAAGTTTTTGAGGTTACGTATGATCTGAAACGAGAGGCAATCGGATAGACTTGAATGGATTTCAAGAATCCAAAACATACATAACACGATGCTTGAACAGCCTCATAGCTATCAATAAACCCCTGAGGGTGAGAAAATAAAGAACACGTACTTGGAAAAATCGCGGTGAAGCGAGCAGAACTGCAGTTTTCACAAAACAATAACAACTTAACGGAGCCGAACGAAGCGCTGTTTCCTATTTTTCCCGCATGGCAGCAGTATCTCACAGTGCGTTAAATCCTGCTAGTCGAATTTTAGAACCTAGTCGAAATTTGGACCACCTCCTCTATGTATACCCTAGTAACACAAAATCTTCGTCAAACGTTCTGAGAATGTTCGTAGGACGTTTAAATATTCTAGGAACGTTCAGAGAATATTCTACGCACCTTGGTGTTACCTGGATATGATTTGTTTAGGCTGCACTGTTAAAAATTTCTGGACAACCCTTGTGGAAATAATTCTCTGTAAAAGTCTTCAGAACTCTGTATAAGACTTTCTGAAAGTCTTAATATCCCTAACTATGTCAAGAAAAGCGTTGATAGGTCTTGGTAACTCTGTAAAACTCTTGAAAAGTCTTTTTTTCCCTGAAATTTTGAACTTTCCGCAAGAGTTGTTGAGAGTGAATAAGACTTATTCAGATTTTGACAGGAAAACAAATATAAGCAACAAAGATGACTTTATAAGAGTTTTGAAGGTTTGAAAAGACTCATACAGTCATATTTGTTAAATTCGTAAAGAACCCTGTTGAAAAGGTCTCATAAAGTCAAATAAAATCTAGTTATTTCGAGGACAGAAACCGCATGAAATCTAGTACATAAACTTGATTTTTATAAGGATTTATGAGATTTTGCAAATGACTCTGATTAAATCTTATAAGGTTTTTATAAAACTCATATGAAATCATAAAAACCTATAAGTTCTAGGACAGAAACCGCATATAAACTGATAAAAACTCATTAGAATCTTATATAAACTAATAAGATTTATATATGAGAATTTATGAGACCTTTTCAACAGGGAATGCTTAAATAACACATTCGATTATTATTATTATTATTATTATTATTATTATTATTATTGTTATCAAAGCGGGATATTTTATTCAGAATATTTTTCTGGAACAGAGTATAACCTCAAAATAAATTGAAGTTCGAATTTCGCGCTTCCTGCGCGGTCTTTAAATATTGTTCGATAGGTCCCCGGTTCTGCGAGGGTACTCTCACGCTTGGAATGAAACTTTCTGCGTGTCAGCATTAGAGGTACCGCCAATTTCGCGGAAATGGACCACCCTAAATATGCTGTAGAATCTTCATGGAATGTCTTTACGGATGTATCCAAAAAAGTCATATTTGTGTATTTTCTTCATATTTACAGAATAATTATAGCACATTTAAGAATTTCTTGTGCTACTTAGATCACATCCTTCCTACCCACAAAACACGACTGCAGACGTTTCAAAGAGCCAGTAATAGTCCTTCATTGCCATTGCAGGGCCATTGAAACGCTAGTAATCACTCAATTCCTCAATCATACTTCATACGTAAAGCCTGATTTCTATGGAATTGGTGTGTTTTTCGATATTTTCCACGTACTTCAAATGTACGTTAAGACTACTCTTAATGTTCCACTTTACCCCGGTATACGCTTGAATGCAAATTCCAAATACTTGATAGTTACGTTTCTGACACTTCTAGCACACGCTTTTCTTTCACCATAAACGTTCCTCGCTCTTTCACACCTAAAACAGTAACTATGGTGACTTCTGAAACAATAGCATGTTTTTTTGTTCAATTTTTTCACACAATTTTAGTAGGGCATAATATCTTGGGACAAAAATATTTGTCTGAAGGAAGAAAGAGCATGAATCCTAATTGTGTTTCCTACCCTGCTGACTTGTTTGTGCAAGATTTGGCAAAAAAAATATTTTGCCGGAAGGATGATAAAGTATAAATATGATACAAGCGAAGAGTAGCATTCGTCGATGATATTGCGTATTAATTGAAAAAAAATAATAGAAGCACGTTTGATGTGACTTTTTATAGATGACTTCATGAGGGTTGCGAGATCAATCCAACGCCAAAACTCGTTTTCGCTTTGATAAAGAATTGAGGGACAAGAGTGAGGAAAGGTCATGCGTGACCAGACCGTTATGTTCTGAACGATTGGTCACCAATCGATTACACGGTGGAGGGAAGATACAGGATTCTTTTATTTATTTCACCTTTTTCCGAAGTAATGCTTTGTTCACTCCTTTCTGGAGATTCGGGGTTGAGACTATTATTTTAGCCTTGATCAAACAAACTGCAATGTTTGTAGAACGTGTATTCCTTCCCATCCATTCTCGTTCTTGACCTATGACGATTCTCCGACTATGGAGCTCTCTTTCAGAAAGCTTGAATCGGATAAGACGTTGCTGACATCGTTGACATGATGTTATACGGCAATCGACAAGGGATCATTTTGGAAATTGTGTGAATAATTAGAACTTCATTACTTTTTTTCGAATAAAGTTCTCAAGTTGAATATAAAATGCATGTTAAATTTTCAAATCCCACGTCTTGGATTTGAAGGAAAAAGCGTTTTCTTTTTCTCTTTCCATCGGGAAGAGCATCGGAATCATGCGAGGAATTTAAAAAAGACGAAAAAGGAGTATTTAAACTTTTAGGGTTTTCAACTGTTTTGCAAGTCCTGACTACTTATTCTGCGTGGAAATACGTTTTCATTATCCACCCACGATATATCCGGAGTATTTTTTCATATAAATTGCATATAGGGTGAACTAACCATTGGATGATCGACTCATAAAAGAAGTATTAACAATAACTGCTACTTTAGAATAATTCGTTTGTTTTCGCAAGAAAAGTACTCGGAGAAAAAAGTTGAGATCTGACCAGATCTGAAAAACTGCAATTTTAGCTTGTATTTGTCAACACACATGTTCAAATTTGAATTCATACCCACACAGCACTTTTGGTCTTCAAGATATCTTGAGGAACTGTTTAGAAAAGTTTAAGAAGTCTTATGCAACGTGAAAAGATATCCTTAAGATGTCTAACATAGTTCTTACTTCCAAGAGACATTTAAAAGAAAACACATGGGTTGAAAATTCCCGCGTCGGATTTTACTGCATTCGCCTGTTTTTCAGTTAGTACTAACCTTCAAAAGACAGCTGTCAAAATTTCATGATATTCTATTCTTTAGTTTGTGAGTTATTGTAAGAAGACCCAGATAGCAATTTAACCTTGCTGCAATGTTGTCAGGCAAGCTTGTGACAAGGTTGATATAAACCTTGCAGCAGGGCTGTAGCAACCTTACACTGACAAGGTTGTCAATAACAAGCCAAAAACAATCGAATGACAAGTGTGACAGGGTTATGACAAGCCTACATGTTATCTGGGGAGTGACGCTACTTTTATTATTTTTGAAACAATGGATCGAAAACAATTTCGTGTTTGAATTTTACACTGCTTCTCGATGGGAAAAAATATCGTTCGAGCGAAGCAATGGCTTGAAAAGTGTTATGCGGACTCCGCTCCATCAGAAACCACAATAAAACGTTGGTTTGCTGACTTCAAACGTGGTCGTAGAGACACCGATGATGCAGAACGCAGTGGACGTTCAAATGAGGCGGTAACACCAGAAAACATCCAAAAAATTCACAAAATCGTTTTGGATGATCGAAAAGTGAAGTTGCGTGAATTAGCTGACATCGTAAAAATATCAGAACGTGTTGGCTTTATATTGTATGAGCATTCAACTATGAGAAAGCTCTGTTCAAAGTGGGTGCCACGTTTGCTCCCTGTTGACCAAAAACAAGACCGCGTTGATGCTTCTGAGCAGTGTTTGGCCATGTTTAAACGTAATATGCCAGAATTTGTGCGTCGATATGTTATAATGGATGGAATATGGATCTATCACTTCACCCCGGAATCGAAACAATCGTCATCTGAGTGGACAGCCACTGGTGAACCTCGTCCAAAGCGCCCGAAAGCACAACAATCCGCTGGAAAGATTATGGCCTCGGTATTTTGGGATGTGCATGGTGTAATATTCATCGACTGTCTTGAGAAGGGAAATACCATCAACAGTGAATATTGTATCGCATTATTGGAGCGTTTGAAAGCCGAAATTGCAAAGAAACAACTGCATATGGCAAAGAAAACAATTTTATTCCATCAAGACAACACACCATGTCACATATCAATCAAAACAATGGCAAAACTACATGAATTGAACTTCGAATTGCTTCCACATCCACCGTATTCGCCAGATTTGGCTCCCAGTGACTACTGGCTGTTCGCGGACCTAAAAAAGATGCTGGCTGGTAAGAAATTTCGCTCCAACGAAGAGGTTATCGCTGAGACTGAGGCCTATTTCGAGGCAAAAGATAAATCGTTCTACAAAAGTGTTATTGAAGTGTCAGAGTGGCGCTGGGATGATTGCGTTCTTCTTGATGGAGATTTCGTTGATGAATAAAGCTAATTTTGAACAACAAAAAAATCCGTGTTTTCTTTGTTAGGCCTGGGACTTTTCAGCCCATGTATTATCTTTTAGAAGATCTAAAACTTTTATTCCGAGATTATATTTTTTAGACATCTTACATATCTTTTCATGTTGCATAAGACTTCTTAAATTTGGCTTGAGATATCTTTTAGAACTGAAATGCTGTGTGGGTACATGGGAAAATATCAGAAAATTTTTAGTAATTGAACAATCAATTGCTCATTAAGATTGAATGTGGTTTTCAATTCAGATCTGACGAGATCTACACAGATTTAACGAGATCTAGTGTGATTCATTGAGATCGGACCCAGATAACACACAAAGAATTCTTTTTCAAAAACAAAAATAGAATTCTTCAAGAATTCCTCTCGAAATAATGAATTCCATACAGAGCTCTGGAGGAGTCCAATGTTTGGGACATTAACGGGTTTTTGGAGAATGTTGAAAGTATTGTTTTAGTACTCTCAAAGAACTCGTTAATGTCTCAAACATTGAACTCCTTCAGAGCTGTTTATGAATTCACTATTCCGAAAAGAGGTCTTGAAGAACCCTATTCTTGTTTTTGAAGAAGAATTCTTCGTGTGTTATCAGGGGAATCTGATCTTGTGAGCCAAACTTCGGATCTAATCAGATCTGATGGGATCTAAATAGATCCCATCGTTCATCTACTGGATAGTTCACCCTACCCAGCGTTTGAATGATATGACTGAATTTTGAAAAAGTTGGTGCAGTCGTACACAATATCTAACAAATAAAGAGATAAAATTGATGTTTGTTGATTGAAGTTTACTGTTGATTTGATAAAAACTTCGAATCATTTTTAACATAAAAGACTGGGATACAAAAAATTCATTAATAATTTCGAGACATCTTAAACGTTTCAAAGTTCATTTTATGAGTATGAGATTTTGCGATAGCATAAAGTTGTGCGATAAAGGAATATATCTGTCGGTTAAAGGCCTAAGCACACAAGCGATGTGAACGCGAACGTAAGAACGGAAGGTTACAAATCATTTTTTTTCCGCAAACGTAAAACGTAATGCGTAGAACCGTAATTCTGATTTATGCGCATACTTGCGTTCTCTGCGTACACATTTATGTCCATAATAGATGGGTTGATTTTGATATGTTACGGAAAGCTAACTTTGAAATGTTTTTAGATAAATAATGTTGTGAAACTTGACCAATAAGAAATATTTTCAATCATTCAATGATCGGGAATATCAATTTTTTCACAAGCATTCCAAAGTCCATTAAAAAGAAAACTCAAACGGACCTTTATGTTATTTACGTATATAGTGTTGCTCTCTCATGTTCATGATCATGTTCATGTTCATTTTGTGTGTAGATCTGTCAATCGGTAACCACATCCAAAATAACTCAAAAAAAAAAAAAGAAAAAGTAGAAAATAGATCAATGGAAATATCTTTTAATCGATTCTGATATTTAGTATATATGTATACAATAATTGTTCCTGTTAATTTTGGTTGATATGGAAAGTAATTGTTGTTTTGTTTGATTGAAGTTTTTGTTCTCAAACTTACATTCGTGTGAATTCTTTGAACAATCATTACTCACCTGAATTGAATCCAATATAATCAGACGAGTGCAGTTATTTTATGCACTATAAAATCACCAATTCACACTGATGGAACTTGATGAAAAATGAACTTATCGATGTTCACTTGAAGTTTTTCAACACGTTTCTACATGCTTCCATCTTCCGAATGACTAACATCATCGTGTTTCGAAAATAACACTCTTTCTTCACATTTCGTTGTGGTATCTTGTGATATCAGATTTCGCGTTCAATGATTTTCAAAAAAGTCCGGTATTATCGGATTGTAGAAAACACAATGAGATACGAGCTAGTCATTAAATAAACGAATCAGCATAACAAACATCTTTCGAGGCATGCATATGTATGCATGTGAAAAGTATAGGTATATTCTTCTGAGTATCAGATATGAGAACAGCTTCAAAGCGCGTACTGATTAGTTCACTGAATGTGAAAACAATAAAAAAAATAACAATAACATTCGCATCGTGGTGATATTCCATGTTGAATACACACAAAATTGCTAGTACCTCTTTTTCAATGTTCTTCACTTACCTAAAATAGAATGTACCTTGGTTGCAATCGTCCATTGAATCATGAGATTTAATACGAACTTGACGACGGTGAATAATCATTGAAACCCAACTCCAAACTTATGCAAAATCGGATATCGATATATGATTTTTAATGGTCATTTCCCAAACAGACACGAAAATATCTTTTAGGATTCTAAAAAATATCTCCCAAAAGTACAAGGAGTCCTGAAGAATTTTCTGAAAGATATCTTTTCGTTATCTTATGCAACATGAATATATTTCAAGAAGATTTTCCGGAGACTCCTCAAAGATATCTTGAGGAAGAAATTAGGAAATCTAAAAAAGTTCTTCAAGACTTCTTAAAGATGTCTTGAAAAATTCATAAAAATGTCTTGGAAGACGCTTAAATTTATTCACAAAGAAATTCTGACGTCTCCTCTCTCCTTCTCCCCCCTGTTTGTTTTTATGGCTCTCGCAGTGCTATGAAGCACTCCTTATCTCGATTCTTGAGGTCGCGGGAATCGAACCCGCGCATCTTACGATGTACTTACGCTTTAACGACCTGGGCTATACAGACAGTTTGGTTGTGATGCTTATGATTGTCAATGTGGCATAGTAAAATAGTGTCAGTGGTCTACATTTTCAGAGTAAGAGTGATCTTTTGAAAAAACTGTTATTATATGAACAAATGTCAGATGAGTTGGCCGTGGATACCACAGATTCGTCTTAAATTCATTCTATCTCATTGTTATTGAAAAATAACTCATTAACAAGTATAAATGAAGATTTTTTTCAATTTACTCGAAGGCTTTACATGAAATTGAGCGTGAAAAGTTCAGTAATTTGTGAAAGATTTGTGTTTTGAAGATTCGTTAACTCCAGCGCGGGTATTAAAAGGTTACAAAATCGTACTTTTTGCAAAATTTGAAATCTCTTGGCATGTATATAGATTTTTCAAGCTTTTGATTTGTGAACGAATTTATCACATCTGTAATTCGATTATAATAAAGGGAACATTTCAAGTATTATCCTTGTCGATTCATATGATCAGTTATTCATAACGTAAACCTCACGGAAAGAAGAAAACAGCACTGGTTACTGTCCATAACAGCAATCAGATGAAAAACAAATGAAAACACGCTTGGATGATAGAGGTTAGCGCGATCACAGTGATGTGCACTGCAGTGAAATTCGTCAATGCTGCTTGGACATTAACGGTTACTGGGAGACGCAGTAATGAACGGCGTGAATTTGATTTTTCATTTGTTTTCAATGAATTACTGCGATTCACAGTAACCATTGCTGTTTTCTTTTTTCCGTGCTGCTGACGATATATCTTCTCAAACATATCTTGTTAAAGTCTTCCCTGGTGAAAATGAAGCGTTGAAACGCGACGAAAGCGCGGCGAAAGCGCAAGCGAAGAGTCACCTAAGAGTAACAAAGAGTCACCTAAAAGTAATTTAGGAGGGAATTGAAGCATTTTCACGTTTCATTTGTTCCAATACCCTCTTCCTTCACTTTTGGATTTTCACCAGGGTTCCAAGAAGATATCTTTCAAACGCTTCTGAGAGATATCTTGCATGGTCTTCTTGGAGATGTCTTGAATCAAGACATCTTTTAGAAATCTTTTACAAGATATCTTTAAGAACTCTTCAAGAATGTTCTTGAAGATCTTTCAATTGAGTATTCTTTCAGATATCTTCAAGAACTGCGTGCTTTGCGGGTTACCGTTGCAAGATTTGTATTACGGGATATAATTCAACACGGAGAAAAAAATCGAAGTATCACATACAAAATAGCAAATCTTTTTGCTAACCTAGCCAAAAATTCGCTGCCACAACTAACTGGATTGCTGAGAGAGTAACATGATTAACTGAAGCAGCAAATTTTTCAGTATTATATACAGAATAATCAACAAATTTTGCTGAAAGAGTCAAAATTTTTTACTGCCACAGTTGAAAAGTCGCTATCGTAGTTAACAAGTTTGCTATCGGTGCAGAAAATTTGCTGCTCCAACAAAAGGGACGCACTTTCTTTCTCCCTTGTGAATGAACGTTTTACGGCGGGGTATTAGATTTACCAAACCATTTGCTATAATTTCAACAGGAATATGTCCCACTCAGCATTCATCGCCAGTTAATTTTACATAACACTATTATATTAATTTAACATACACCATACATTGCACAGGAACACATTTATTTTTCATGCAGTAACCAGATACAATGATAATTCAATTAAAATCGAGTATAATGCTAATGAATTCCGTATCCGTTTGTATCAGTGATAATAAAGAGTTGGAAGAATTCATAAATTCGCATGTACAATAATATGTCTCTGTTCAGAAAAGATTCTTCGGGTCACTGAATCTCATTAAATTTGTTCAGTATTTTATCAGAGTTAATGAGTTCTCTTTGGTAGGGTAAGGGGCTTTTATCGATTCCTTTGTTGGTTCTGGCAATGCACGCATGAGAGGGTATTCTCGTTGCAGAATTAGACAATGCAGAGGATTAACGATGCCAACGTTGTGCAGCTCCTAAACTGAGATTCTACACATGTTAGAGAAGGTTTGGCGAGTTTTTGGGAGGTAAGATCAAGGGCATGTACGATACTTCTTCTCATCAAAAGAAATAATCGATTTGTAACTTACTAATGAACTGTAGTTATAGGTGCATAACTCAGTGCCCAGTAATGATAAAATAAGTCTATATTAAAAACTGTGTTCAAGTCAATTTCAATCGTATAAAAGATGTAAAACGACACCCAGAGAAATGGTTTACTTGAATATGAACCTACTAGAGATTTAATTGTATCCAATAAAATTTTATTTGATTCAAGTAAATTTTATTTGAAATGAATAAAAATTTATTCGGATGAAAGGAATCGTTTATTTGATCCAACTAAAACTCTAGTAGGTTCATATATAATAAGACATTGTAGTTGAGTCAAGTAAATTTTAGTTGATTCAAATAAATTTTCGTTGAATCAAAGAAATCCAGGTATACCATTTTTCTGGGTGGATACAAAAGGCAGCGAAAATATTATGGTTGAGCGTACGCTGTAAAAAAATTATTGAATCTACGGAGAGATTCTCCGGTAGTTCGGGCCGCAACTAATCTGCAGAGAAATTCGCAGAAATTACCAGGATATTGATAAATGAAGGCCCGGATGTAATAAGGGGATTATAACACTTGAAAACTATTGTCCAAACCGTGACGCCACACGCCAAAATCAAAAGTCGAAATTTCGAAAATTAAAAAACACTGGGTGATAGGCGTGGAAAAATTACCATTTTTTCTTATGATCAATAGTTTTTGAGTAAAAAAACAACAACACCAAAGTTTTTCACTCCAAAAATAAATGTTTATCAATATTAAACTCGCTCTAACTCAGTCATTTTTCAACGTATCAAGATAAATCTTACGGATTCTGATTCGTGAGATCTCCCTGAAGGAAACAATGTTGAAAGAATGTATAACAATTATTAACAAATTGATAAATTTTTAATACGAAATTAAAATCACGTTTTCCGTGCTCTGCATTCAAAAAGTGATGGAGGAAGCATATATTTTCCTTCATTTTTCGGCGTTGCTGGCTGACTATTAGGTTTCGTAGGAAAGAGTGCTTTCTCAACATAGTTCGACATAGAATCACGTTTTTTGGGTTGGAAAATCCGAATATCGAACTATTTCCGCAAAACTCGTGATTAATTTTTCATTATAAACAATTTAATTGTTTAAATAATCGTCTTTATATATAAATTATATATGTTATAGTGAAAAACTGTTCGGAGGAAAAGTTTTTCGTTCTTTTGTTAAATTGTATCTCCGACTTGAAGAGACTGACTATTCAAGTACATAACCGCCAGATAGACTGTTGGAAACAGGAAGACAATAACACAGAGTTGAAACGTTCTCCATATGAGTCATTAATGAGTGAACCATCCCTAATACAACGTTTCGAGAGAATACTAAAAAATTATTCTTCAAATGTTCAAAATATGTAAGATTTGCAAATTACTTATATCAGTATTGAATTGATTTATTAATAAACCAAATATCAAGTTTTTTTTTATAGAGGGGGGGATGCTTTATGCACCGTCGGGGAGCAATTGCTTCCTGGTGTGTGGGACTCCTGCTGCGGCTGATGATGTTAAATGCCTATTGCAGTATAACTCACTAAAACCCACCTTTTCCCTCCTCGGACCCAGCCCGGAACCGTTTATCACATTACTTCGAGCTCGGCCCTTTTTTCCTATAGCCGAAAGACCGCCGTCAGTTATGCCACCCTATCTAGGTCCACCTTCTTCGGACGGAGGATGGACTGTACAAAGGATCCCACCGCTCGCCAACTGGAGTTATCTCGGAGCATTAGACCCACGATGTTCTCGGAAGTGATGTCTCCGAGCTCCATTTGTAGCGCCACCCGATGTGCTTCCCACCGAGCACACTCGAAAAACGTGTGCTCGGCATGGTCCCTTTTTTCGGGACAATAGATGCACTGGGGCGACGCTACTTTACCCATTTGGTGGAGGGACTTCCTGAAATAACCATGACCAGTGAGAAACTGGGTCAGGAAGTACCCCACTTCGCCATGCTCGCGCCCAGTCCACGGTTTGACCAGGGGGATGAGCCTTGCGGTCCATCTTCCTCTGGTCTCTGCCTCCCAGGAGGCCTGTCACTCGAGGAACGCGCGGGTACGTGCCTCGACCGCTACTTCATTTCTTGGCTCTCCAGTCCTGCTACGCCGGAAGATGTTTTGTCGTTCCCTAGCGAGAAGCGCGACGGGAACGACTCCGGCTACAGCAAACACCGCAGGACCGAGGACCATACGGTATGCAGATGCGACCCGAAGCGCTCCGAGTCTTTGAACTCGTTCGAGTCGCGCACTGCAGCTCTTCTTCTTTGTGGCATGCCCCCATATCTCCGCACCATCAAGGAGAACACAGTTGACCGTGAACTTTAACAACCCACGTCATCTATTAATTCAAATTGATCAGAAAAATTCTATGTCGAACTTCTTGAAATTCCCCGACATACATTTCATATCAAAATTATAGAATGACTCATCCTTGGCAAACAAATTTGTTTATGGTTTGCTATTGGTGGCATATGCTATTACAAGCCTTTTCCCAATGTTGGGCCTTGATTGTAGAAACTATTGGGCTAAGGCTTGAATGATATTATCATTTCAGAGTTGCACCATGTCTGGTAACCTAGGCTCAGCCCGTCTTGGTAAGCCTTGGGCAGCGTAACGCCGATGGTCAATTTTTACCTGGGTTTAAGGTTTTTTCTACGTCATGATCAGCGTTGTCGGTATAGCTGCGATCGTTAAGGTACAGTTTAGGTAGGTTTGAGAATGACGTATAAGGTGGATGACCCCTTCAATGAACACTTTGGTTTTTGATTCATAGTTCTTTTCATTTAGTGCTTCAATCTTATCCAAGCACAACTGACTAGACACTAAATAAACCACTGGTATGTAAATGAATCCAGAATAATATGTCATACGGGAAATTATAATAAATACACGATTGTTCGCTAATGGGCACTAAGGGGTTCACAAATGGGAGCGTTCACCATAGGTAGGTTCATGACAAGGGTTCGTAGCCTATAGGATTGAAGTACATTACCATTGAAACAATGTTTGTAACTGCCACTTGCAGAATCTATGTGTGTTGAATAAAAATATCATTACAATTGGAAATTAATTTCTTTTTTTCTAGATTTTAAGAAGGAAGATTTTTCCGAAATCAAGTATCAAACAGAGTCAACGAGCACGTGTGGATGCTATAGGAGATTCTAACCGTATACATATGTTGGAAGCGAGTATTTAAAAGTAGTTGAAACAACTACTCTAGTTGATGTCTCTACCAAGATGAACTGTTACAACTACTTTTGTAGCTGGTCGAAAATCGTGTCGTGGAAGAGCTATTTTTTTTTTTAGTGTACTCGGGTGCAGTGAAAGATTTTGTGTATTCTCAAAACACACGAGTATGTTCTGAACGGTCCGCTCACATTTTAGCTTGAATATTAACTCAAAAAGGTTGACACTGAAGATCTGTTGACCTGAGAATTTTGAATTTTGTTTTTCAACGCAAACTCTGGGTCGACCGTTTTCAACATAAAATTTTCAATTGTTTAACACTGTTGATTCATAAAGTAAAAAATATATCCAAAATTATCGTACGGATAGAGTTTTGAGGGAAATGATATCAAACTATTAATCGAAGTTTCCTAACATGTGGGTTCTTCAACTTCGTTTGCCTAAATAATAATCTATTTAGGACTGAAAGTTTATCTTCAACTCATATCTTATTCCGTTACCGTAACGGGAAAGTTCTTGGATCAACTCGTATAAATCAATTCCCCGTTGGAGAAGAATATCCTCACGCATAAAACGTATGCTGACGAGAGAAAAAAATGTCTCGTTTGTTAGATCTGCATACACTCTAAAAAAAGAAATGATTTTCAGTATAAAGAACATCTATCCATTTTGTATCGGAAGAACAGGTTTTTTCCACCAATGATCTCGGAAATGTATTTACGATAGAATGTATTTGTTGAAGTGAATAAAGTTTCCAATAGATTGTTTCGAATAGGTATTCAGATAGTAAATACGTGAGAGACTCGAGACATTTCTATTGAAATACTAATTCAACGTGATGCATTGTTGGAACCGATATCTTCGTGAAGTCAGAATGCGTATAAATTCTTGTAACTCGGAGATTTTCGACTTGGCTGTATGCAATATAATGAATTCTAGAGGAAGAGAAATTCCATGAATTTGTAACTTCGATTCATTATTTTTGATATCTAATGAAATGTGAATTTGTATACTTGGATACTATTCTATGAGCTGTTTTTTTTTGGTTCCGCATTGGTGTAGTAGAGTGAAAACAATTTTTCGATGTAACACGGTCCTAGATGCGCGAAATTATTGATTACATCGAATTTTGGAATATTGAAGGTGTTGACATGTCATACATAACTACATGTGTGCATTTAGAGAAGCGGTTATTCACAAATATCTGAGAAATGTCGATTTTTCCTTCAAATACCATTCCACTCAAAATAATTGAGGGAAAATTCAGAAATAATAATATTTGTAATGTTTTATGGTTACAGATGCGCAGTATTATTGATTAAATCAAATTTTGGTATCCCCGGTATATTGTGTAAGATGATACATATATGTATTGATATCAAAAACATCTTGAGTGCACAAAATGTGTATTGTAGGAGCTCCATAAAAGAGAAAAGTATCCCTAGAGAGAAAATAGCACGTCTTTGTTGAATTTCTCATTTCTCTCATGCACATACATTTTCCAATCCTTAACCATTCATTTCCGAATCGCATCATCGAAAGCTTTTTCTGTGTCAATGAAACCAATAAAAGTCCATTTTCTTAGTCCTTTATTCATTATTTTTCTGAATAGAAAGCATAGCATAGCTTCCCAAGTATCTCTGTCTTCCCGACACCGACTTGATCTCCTGCCAATATCTTTTTCTCCATTTTCCTTTCTATTCTTTTACGTGTAATTCTAGCTCGTATCTCGACTGCGGGGATCGTTAAACTTATCGTAAGATGATTTCCTCATTTATCGCGTCTCATTATTCTTGTAAACTATCAAGTTTTACAACATGACGCTGTGAATATCGTGGATGATCCGAGCTTATAAATAAACACTTGGAAATGCCTTAATATTGTACAAATCTGAAGGTTTCCTTGATTCAACACCTATTGTCTCGTAAACATGATCAAAATAATACTTTCTCTCTCCGAATACATTTTCTTTCAATTGACAAGATATTATTTCAGTTCAAGAGAAATTTGAAATGAAAACATTGTTTTTTATCATATTCCAGAATAGACAATCCGATTTCTATTAGATATCTGAAAGGTGTCTGAAAATTTTGTAGAATATCTTGAAACTTTCGCTAAGAGATCTTAAGAATATCTCGAAGATATCGGATGCAATACGATTATACCCAAGTAGCACCAGAATATACTATGAACGTTCTTAGAATATTCGAAATATGTTCTATGTACATTCGAATGAGACTGTTTCATAGGTGCTATGCATGTTCATCGAACGTATGTAATCGAATATACGACGGTACGTCAATCGAACGTCGATTGAATGAATATAGTACATTTCGAATGTACTATGTACGTTCTAAGTATATTTAAAACAGTCTCATTCGAAGATTCCATGAACGTTCATTATATGTTCTTCGTATCTCAGGCGTACATTCTACGAACGTTTCTATTTCGTATATACTTTGAACTTCCGTTGCTGCTTGGGTATCTCTTTAAGATACCTGAAAAGAGATATTGCAGAAGCTTGTTTAAGATGTCTTAATGGGGTCTTATTGCGGAGCAAAATTATAAAAATCCGAAAAATAATATATTTCAAAAGTCATACAAAAAACTTTGGTGTGAATGTACCTATATCGTAATGATCTATAATAAATAATTCTTATAAAAGTCATAATTCCTCATATGTTCTCATTTAGTACAAATTCAGAGAGAGGGGAAATATTAGATTCTTTCTATCGAATTTGTAATTCATGAACTGATCAGTTGTATCAATAATATCCGGAATCTATCGTGTTCTTTCATTATCGTACCATTATAAGTCCGATAAAAATACGATATCTACGATAATTATCCAATGTAAACCCGATATAGAGATCTATCGGGAAAGCATCGGCTAGCTGATTGGTCTCATATCGGATAGTTATCGGATTTTTCTGATAATGGAACAACACGATAAATTTCGGATAGTATTAATACAACTGATGATTAACCGATGAAATCCCGATATCGGGTTTTTTCATAAGGGATTGTTGCTTTTATGAGAAATTATGAGATTTACCTTCGCTATGGAATTGATACTTGGACTTGACGATGATGTTTTGAGAAGAAAACAGCATGCTACAAATTAATGTACTCAAGTTCATAAATTTACCATTATAATACTTCAAGACATCAAAAAAGTGCAATTGCGCATATAAATTGGATAACCCTAATAAATTCGTGATACCCAATGATATGTAAATCTTATTGGGTATGGAAATAAGTTTCCGCCCTCTTGGAAAAAGTGTTGCTGCTGATATGCCTTGCTGTGGTTGCTTTTCCGTTCCGAATTGCAGGTGTATCGCTTTTGCTCGTAACTTTCGACGTTCCATTCTTTCTCTCGAAAGTTCCTGTCCTGTTTTTGCTTACCAACAATTCAAGTGTCACTTTTGCTCTTGGCGTATCATATATGGATTATGTTTCATTTTCACCAGGGCAAGGAAGGAATTGAGCAGAATGAAACAAGAAGCGTTGCATAATCTCATTATTTAGGGGAAGATGGGGTACTCTCGTACACTTGGGCACATTTGTACAGTTCCTCATACGCCACATAATGACTCGAATTCCGAAAAATCTGCATTTGAGCTTTCCAATCTACATTAAAGTAAAAAAGCTCACGTGTAAATTTTTTGGAACTTGAGTCATTATTCGGCATATGATGGACTGTACGAATGTGCCCTAGTATACGAAAGTATCCCATCTTCTTCTGATCCAAATGATCTCAACTCACTTCAAGTATATTGGGATCACTATCTCCCATCATAAAACAGATTGATTGGTTTGGTACCCTGGTGAAAAAATCTCTTTGAATTTCTCTGAGAATTTCACGTTTCGGAGAAATTCAGAGAGATCTAGAGAGATTTGGGGAGATTCAGAGAAATTCAGAGGAAGTCATCGTGATTCAGGGGAATTCAGAAGGATTCAGGAACCGGTGAATTAGGGAAAATTGTGCGTGGAACTTTTCAGAAGGATTCAGAAAAATTCAGAGAGAGATACATTGAGAAAAATTTTTTGTGCGATATTTCAGAGGCATTCAGGGAGTTCTAGGGAAACTCGGATGAATGGAAATTAGGAAAAATTTAGCAAGGAGCTTCACGGAAGGATTTAAAGAAATTCAGAGAGATTCAGGGAGAAATAAAGTGAGGGGAATTTTGGGTTCAAGATTGCAGAGGCATTCAGGGAGTTTCAGAGAAACTCACAGACCCGGACATTAGGAAAAATTGACCACAGAACTTTTTTAGGAAGGATTCAGGGAAATTCAGAGAGATTCAGAGGGATTGGGAGAAACTCAGAGAGAAATAAATGAAGTGAAACTTTTGGTTAAAAAATTCGGAGGTATTCAGGGAGTTTCAGGGAAAATCAGAAACCCGAAACTTAGCAAAAATTAAGTATGGAACTTTACAGAAGGATTCAGACAAATTCAGATTCAGCTTTGAATTCTCAATATTTGAAGTCCGGAGAGATTCAAAGAGATTCAGAGGAATTCAGAGAGATTCACTTTTGCACTTTGATATTCCAAGTGGCCTTTGCGCAATCCAACAAATACTTTTGTTTTTTCAACATTTACTCTTTCTACCACCACACTCCATTGCGACCCAATTATCTACCTTTGTTATCCTCATTTCTTCTTCATCCTCTCTTCCATTCACCGTTCCATAAATCGTTACTTGCCAATAATATGATCATTCCACTTCATTCTACCTTGTCTCAGCAGAGTGCACGACTTCTATTATCAATCCTTTATCGCGGTAATGAACCCAAAACAGTATATCTGATTTTATACCTGGAATCCAATATCCAATCACAAACACTTTTCTACGAAGTCTTTTTTCGTAAAGAAACTTTTACGAACAATAAATCTTTGAATATTCAAAATTCTCCTATAGATTATCTGTTTTTTCGTGCCAAGAGTGGAGAAGTTATATCACAAAAGAAAAGCTCTTCTCGAAGTTTTGTTCTTTCGGAGTTGTATTTTTCTGCTGTTTAGGTTGCATCCATTTATTATACGGTCTCCCTTCGGGATTCCTATTTTGTGTACGTGGGAGGACTAAGAGAACAGAGAGAATAAAGAAGACACATTTTTAAGTTGATTTTCATCGATCCTGTATATAACATCTTGGTAAAGAATGTAGATCCTTTCGAAAGACTTTCAAGATTCTTATTAGAGTCGTTATACTTCTTATGTATTACGGAACGGAATGAATAATTTCATATTATACCTGAAGTTGCACATTGATACGATCTCGCAAATGCATAGGGTTGGGTATATATGTATACATAGGGATCTATCCGCACGGATAGCCATACTGTAAAAAGAGAGTCTTAATCTGTTTGCATCTTAATTCCAGATGATGCTTTTTCCATTGTGTCGGCGATTGTTTTATTCTGGCTTAATTTGTTTGCAGTATAGATTCAGCCATGAAATGAGCTGAATTTAAGACTTTCTTTTCACAGTGCATATGATGCTGATTTGTAGTTTATTTATATCCAGCTTATATGGATATATACAATATATTTTGTAATATACAATGAAATGTAGCCAATTATGAGTAATAATTGATTTGCAATATAAACCACTTAATTCTTTTTATTTAATAAAATTTATAAATTAGTCCTGTAACTCGAGGATCTGTGGAATTATCGACCAAACCATCGTCAATGAAATTTCTAGCATACAATCCAAAAGCTACGATGTTCTTTGTTTCTTTATGCAATCGAATTGTATGAGAAGCTCCATTGTTGTTGGAGAACGTCCAATTCTCTATTGGAAGTAACGAAGAGTTTAACGTATTTGGCATTATCAATGAAGTATCGCTGAATTTGAATCGATTGTTGATTTCTATGAATTTGAACGTTGTTTGAGAATTCTTTAACGAGCCGCATGAATTGAGTGATCGGTTCGAACATTGTATAATCGCGCACGTGCTGGTACCAGCAAGATTGACGCCTGCGTAAGTTCTAATCCCGTTGAAAGCAACGAGTCTATAATCCATTGAATTATCAATTGTTGTTAAAGTGATGTTGAAGTCGCAACAAAATTTATTATGGCATAATTCTTCGTGAACGATGCCAGGTTTAGCGTCAAGAACTATCGTATTGAATAACGTGAAATTGTCATGAAAGATTGCTAGTTCTCTTTTGGAAGTTTCTGATGAATCAGTTGGTGTAGAAAATATGTGAGATGGATGTTCACTCTTGAATGTATACAATGGTGGTTCAACGGGGGTATGGTCTTTTGCCATCCGCTTGATTTTTGGAACTTCGAAGATCAAAAGCTCTTGATGACGATGCGTAGGAAATATAGCCTTCCCGATCCCTCGACGACCTGCGTTAACACAGATTCTTATCAACACAAAAAAGATAATCTCTTCTTAATTTCACCCTATAACATCGAGAATGAAGCAAAAACACTCCTTCTTTATAACTGGATCTGATAATATTTTAATGCTTCTTGTTATCTAGACTTATACTTATTGGATTCACCAAGTGGAATAGTGGAGAGGGTATTTTATTTGTTTCTTTTTTATTTTACGCAGGGCAAAAAAATTCTAAAGCCTGTTCAGTTTAACTGCTAAACAACCGATTGAAGTTGTTTCTGGGCGGGATTGGCTATTCCCAACAGGATTATGACCCACCACTTGCCAAGATCATCTCTTCTGAAAGAGATTTTATTCTCAAGATAAGACACTTGTCTTTACACAAAAACTCGACTCAAGTGAATCCGTGAAGAATTTATGAAGAATGATATCATCCTTCAACGTCGGTAAAAATAATCCTTTCAAACTACACGAAATTTAATTGACTTTGTCGAGAGTAATATGTAGTCAAATGCAGACAATTTTAGTCATGAAATTGTGAGTGTAATTCTGAACTCACCTAAGTATATTCCACTTCCTGCATTTGCAATACTTGGTCTATTATAACCAGCTGCTAGAAGATTAACGTCCTCGGCATAAGACCAAGCTGCTTGCGTTTGAACAGCTGAAAATTATTATAAGCACTTCAGTTCCATTTGATCAAATATTATCCACATTGTTGTAGATCTTGGAATGTATATAACAACAATTTGAGTGGTTTGCTCAGAAGAATTTTAAAAAACATCATATGAAGACATTATCAATTGAATTTTGGGATATTCCATCGGTTCATCGCTATATTAATCTTCCACAAATTTTGACAATCATTGGTGATTTGTATTCACATGCTCTTCTAATCCATGTGGATTAAAATTGATGATTCGATTGGTAATTCATAATTACGCCCACCATAAATGATACTCATTTGCATTCAGAATTAAATTTCAATCGTATCGGATGATATCGTTAAAAATCTCGGGTAAAGATTTATTCCATTACGAATCGAATTTTCCACATGGTCGCGAGGTTGATGTCGCGTTATCCGGTCGGATGGCGTTGATAATGCGAATGACTCGAAATCGATGTGAAAATGGTAGTCAATAAAACTGATAAAACTCCTATATTTGTCCGGGTACTTCCGCTATTTGAACTTCGTGGAATTTAAATTGATCCCTATGTGAGGAGTGTTCGCAAACCGTACGTTGAAATATTTCTTTCTTTTTTCTTTATAATTGTCCTTTCTTGTCGATATGATTGAAACCTTACGAATGAAACTAAAAAATGATATATGGAATCGTAAATTTCATTGGTGATCCTACTTACCGGTGATAAAAGGTGCTTCGGAGAACCAAGCCACGGGATAGACGATATCCGTTACTCCTAGCTGTCGCGTTAAATTTAATGCTGGTTCAGGATATAATATGTCGAAGCAAATAAATGTACCGAATTTCACTCCAAAATCTGTTTGAAAAGTAACGACTTCCGGCGGTACCGTTACGTTGAATTGTGGCTCGGCGAAAAGTTTTGTCTTCCGGTACCTTCGAAACATTGATTAATTTACATTTGAGTGACGCTGCTGCAACACAATTATGGGAGACTCTCGATCGATTCTGTTAGAGAAAGGCTGCTGAGTTGATGATATTATGAAAGACCCATCAGCATTTGAAATAATTATTCGTAGTGATCTAAATTGAGAGGTGAATTGATTGCATTACCCTCAAATTGTTATGTCATAGTATAAACGTTGATACGAAGATAAATACATTATCGTACTATTTCTTTCGATAAACTGACTATTGGAACGAAAAGAGAAAGAAACTGGAAATGATCGATCATGTATGAAAAGTGTGCAAGTTGAATTCGTATCACGAAATATCGAGTTTACCCTAAAAGACATAACCATATATTAGAGGAAGATTTGGAGGATAATCACACTCAAAGCTCAATCCATAACACATTACCGTGGAGGGATGGGAGCTTGGTAAGTATGGGATTTTAATCTGTAATTGCATTCGATCGTCTTTTACATGGCCGCTAATCCGTTGAGAAGGATGGCGATAAATAAAGCGATCTCACCTCTTTGGCATAATTTAACTCGAGTAGAGGGTAATTTTTCCCTGCCTATTGGCTTGCCAGAATGAAAGAGACGTGAAATAAATGAAAGATAAGAATAATGAAGGCAGAAATGTGGATAAATTATTGAATAAATATGAATTTGATTAATAATTTGGAGGATAATAATTGGCGAAAGAAGAATTCTTTGTTTGGCTTAGTTCTGACAAATCATCATTTCAATATAATATCGGAAGGTTTTCCGCACCTATTTCGAGGAGACGTGATTGATTATGAAAATATTAGACGTATGCAAAAATAATACAACTTTTTCCTAATTTTTCGAATTTTATTCTCCAAAGAAAACACTACACTCTTAATTATCAAAATATTCTTCGTTATTGTCTGATACGTTTTGCTACCGACTCGGTCATTCATGTAATCCTTCGCGAAAGAAGTCTTGGCTTCTACACGGAGAAAAATGCAGGTCGAAAATACAGTAATTTTGATTGAAAATTTGAGAATAATTCTTAAAATCTGAGAGTATTCCTTGAATTTGCAATAAAGATAAAACGGTTCACATTATTGTGGAATTGTATTCGAAAAACAATGGAAAATTATCAATACTCAATAAAAAATAGAGAAACATATGAACTTTCCAAAAGTCGCGCGTGAAATTTCACAAAATTTATATCTATTAAAAATTTAAGAAATACTCTCAGGTTTTGAGAAATATTCTCAAATGTTTATTAAAGATTACTATACTTTCGACCTGCATTTTTCTCCGTGTGGATGCGAAGGAATTATCAACCTATTATTACTTATACATTCTTTAAAATCATGAAAAGTGTACTCTAGAATGTTTCACAAGCAAATGATTTCGTCTCCCGTCATTTTCCTTCTGACATTTTCTTTATTCGGATGAAAAAAAGACTCCGGTGATATTTTCATGGGAGAAAACATTCTTTTAGAGATCGCATCCACCAATTTTGTGAAAAAATCGGAAATTTCCTAGTCCTTTGTGTAAAAAAGCTATGAGTGATGAATTGAACGGAGTGTTTTTCACGCAAGAATAGTCATCAATACTCACTCTCAGACGTGCATTATTAGGTGAACTGAATAGAAAAAAATTTGGTGACACTACAGTCTATCAAAGTTACGATCTCGTCGTGAGGGTGGGGAGCATTTTACATCACCTGGATATATTTATTAAAGGTTGAGAAAAATCTGACATACTCCTGGAGAGGAGAATTATCACCTGTAGGAGGTGGAAAATGGAAAAACGAATCTCCAGAAAAAAGATTTTTCTTTTGGGTTGTTTGTAAAATTGCAATTTTTCACGACAAAAATAAAAAAAACACACAATAGAAAACAATCCGACCGTACGATAAAATTTTTCCTTTCATTATTGTGGATCTATTAGCATGGCGCGATGACAAGGGGCAAAAGAAAAAGAAGATGGGCTCCCTTCTTTCAAACAATCGTGCTTTCCAGACACTTCCGAAAAATTCGGGGTTTTCCGACACCCATTAACACTTTAGCGTATTAATGAAGCGGCAATCAGAAGAAGTGAGATCTGGAGAGTACGACGGATGCCCCAGAATTTTCTAATCGACAGAAAATCAAGTTTCATGGCCAGGTTTTGCTATGTGTGGTCTGTCCTTGCCGTGTAACTATTTTATTAAACGTTGTCTGTCGCCAATAAATGGGTACTGTTCGTCCAATATTTCGCTCAAACGGTGTAAGTTTCGACAATAAGTTCTGCCGTGACTATTTGCTTTGGTTACAAAAGCTTACAACACAAGAAAAAGCTTTGGAGTTTTTTACTAAACATTTTTTAGTGAATTCACAAACACCTTTTGTAGAATCTCAAAAAATTTTTGTGAGTTGATACACATCTTTTGGGAAGTCACAAAAATTGTTTAAAAATTCACAGGAAATTTTTGGATTCCCAAATAATTTGGAAATTTACAAATCCACGAATATTTCACCACATTTTTCTTTTTGGAAATTCACAAATATTTTCTACAGTGCACTTTTGCCACTTTTTCTTGTGTTTGGCATAGATCTACGCCAGGCAACACCCGCAAATCGTAGTTCAGACACTTTTCTGGGTGCACAGTAAAAATTTTATATTAGATATTAGCATATTTATATTGTACTTTTGGGATATATTTGATTATGTCGCTATGAATCACAAGTATACGAGCATTCACCATACTCTCTCGTGAGGATGAAGATAAATAGGTTATAATTTTGAATGAATATAATTTTGAGCCTCATAATGAAGTATATCCCACGAGTACCATAAAAATATAGTGATCTTTGATATAAACTTTTCTCTGTGTGACTTCTGCGTTCCTGATCGTCCAAACCGTATACCGTAAAACATTTCTATGGGAAACTTCACATAATTGTCCGGAAGTAATTAACGCATACATGCGCTAGGAATTTTCTGTATCCCAACGGAAATTTACTGGAAAATGATAATGAAAATCCCATAAAGTTTGGAATTTTTAGTTAAATTCATGGAAAATTTCATATACATTTATTGGAAATTGATTACCTATCGCATGATCGGAATTTTCCGATTATTTTGTACAGTCCGTAATTGCCCTTAGTGAAACATTCGTGCCATTTCGTAATTTTCGATTAATTCACTGTATCATCGCCAAAGACTTCAATTAACGATTTGAAGGCAATTTTCCCGTTATTCCTTGTTGAAATTCATACAGAAGACAATCGCGAAAATGTTTTTTACTCAACAACATTGATAACCTTGTTCTCCTACACAATATAAACAATTGATGAATTAATAATTTGTTAATTCTTATAGCACAAAAATGAAGTCACTACAGCACAGAAGAACGCGTGCAAATTTAAAATTTAAATGCACTCTAACAGCATACCCACTGATTTTTACGTCGCATCTCCGTAGATTCTACGTGGATGAATGAGGAACATGGATACAAGGTGAATGAACGAAGATGCCACGTAGAAGCAATGTAGAGGACACGTGGAAATGTCTTGTGCTGTACGGACAGTTTTCAGTTCGAAGAAAAAAAAACAGTACGTTATTTTTGCATATACCCAATACATTACTCACTTGGCAATAATTTTTCCATTCCGATCAAATACGACGTTGCTATTATAGTAGAGAACTTCGTCAGTAGGGCAACTTCTTTCATCGTTGCTGATACAAGGCATTTTTTCAGCAATATTGATAACGACGTATATTTTATGTTTTCGTGCTGCACATGAAACACGCGTCAAAGCCTGTAAATTAAATAGAACGATCAGAGCGAAATGTTTGTCACAGTGGTTCAGAAGCCCAAAAACGTGGCCAAAAATATATGGGGTTTTTAAATTCACTTGAAACTCAGTACTCGGGGCTGTTCAGAGTCGCTGAATACAAATCTGAAAATAGAATTCCCAAATTTAAAATGACAAATCCAATACAGCAGACCGACATTCGGAAATTCACCCGATTCCTTTGACACTCCTCAAATAAATATCATGTAGAATTCTTCTGAAACTTTCTAGAAGATATCTTAATGAATTATGGAAGATGTATTACGAAATAAGTGAAGATATCTTCAAGAATTCTAGAAGACACCTTCAGAAAAGTATAAGAAATCCAGAAGATATCTTTTGGTATTTTATGATACATCTTTTCGGACTCTCAAAAATATTTTTCAGAATGATCTCTCGAAGTTTCTTGGAGCGAAATCCACTCTTAAGGAGTAAAAATACTACAAGTTCAACAAGAGTGAGTTTTCACTCTCTTGGAGTTAGGTTTTCACTCTCCCGAAAAGGCGAAATTTCACTTTTTAAACCGAGTTGAAACTCCACTCTGTTGGAATGAGAATTCACCCTTATGGATTTAAAAGTTACTCCTCGGGAATGGACTTGCGGTATTTTAATTCCTCAAAAGTGAATTTTCCACTCCAAGGAATTTAGAGAGATCCAAAAGAATGACCCAAAATTGTTATAAGGGTTGTCACTCGGGGGTGTTTTTGATAACGAATTCGGGCTCGAGACTTTGTAATTCCAAATCGTGGATTTAATATGATCGGACAAAAGTGGAAAATTTATTGGATTCTCTCGGAACTCGTTACTTGAATCTTGATATCACATCTGCCGATTTTCACGTCGCATCTGCGGGGATGCGAAGTTGATAAAAAAGGGACGAGGATAAAACGTGGAAGAACGGAGAAGCAACGGAAACAAGGTTGTTTTGAGATTCCTTAAAGCTCTCGGTATATTTGTCGCACTTGAGGCCCCTAGGATTACAAAAGCTGCAAAATTATATATACCTTCTATATATAATTCGATATTGTTTATTGGGGTGACCCAAGAAACATTTTTTTTCTCAAATAGATTGTCTTACCCTCTCAAAAGTTTCAAAAGTTACCAAGAGCTGGGTTCAATGCGATGGAGTTTAGTGGTCGCGCATCCACTTTGATGTACATGAATAATATCACATTTTATGCTCATATAACTTTGAATAATTCACTGAGTTCGAGATAGAGGAGTACAGATGAGGCATGAAAATTGAAACTTCGAAGTGGATGCGCGATCTCTAAAGTTTATCGCATAGGGCCCAACCTTTGGGAGCTTGCATTTCATGCCAGAAGGAAACTTTTGGGGAGGTGAGAAAATCGATTTGCGGAGAAAAAAGTATTTTTTGAAGCATCCTATTGTTTATATATAAATTATACACAATTTTGAGAGTTTGAGGCCCCCATGAAAGCACACGCCCCCGGTGACTGCCCTTTCTGCCGGTACCTTGAAACGGCTCTAAACGCAGAGACGGCGGACAAATGTCCGGTCATCGGTGGTTGTGCTGTGCGGGAAGGCTTTCGGAGTTACTGAATACAAATTTGAGGATACGCACACAGCACAAACATGTTCCAAATGGAATGGAAATGTCAATTTCGAAAGAATTCATAATTAATTTTCAAGAGTTCTCTCAGCATCTTCTTTGAATACTAGGAATTTATAAAGAACTCATGGTGAACTGCTCTCCAAATCTGGATGAGTGAAAAATCACTCGTTTCACTCCACTAAATCTCAGAAGTGAGCCAGTCCGTTTCGAGTGGATTCCCATTCTTTTAGACTGAAAAATTCACTCTAGAATTGGAGTGGCTGTGAATTTATAACCTCCCTAGTAAAAAAGCCGAATAGGAACCCGGACTGAACCCGGGTAGGATTCTCGGGTCTTCATCCGGGTGTATCCGGGTGCGTATACAGATTTTGCGGTGGTTCTTAATCCGGTTCTATCTGGATCCTATCCGTATTTCAGTACTGGATATTTTCGGAAATCCCCCATGAAATTTGGATAGAATTCATTCGGCTGTTTGTTCGAGTTTCACTTCGGATTTTGAGAAATATCTGTTCCAAAAACCCGGATAGGATCCGGATGGAACCAGATAAAGAATCACCGCAAAATCCGTATACGCACCCGGATACACTCGGATGGAATCCCAGAAGTTCCGTACGAGTTTGATCCGGATTGTCATCCGGGTTTTATCCGGGTCACCATCCGGTTTTTATCCGGATCATTATCCGGATTTCATCCGGTTCTCTATCCGGTTTTTATACCAGGGCTCAAACCTTAGATTATCACTCTAAAAGAGTGGAAATTTCACTCGAAATTTCGACAGGCTCACTTTTGGCTGGCTAAAGAGTGAAATACCACTCTAACAATTTCAGAGAGTGCCATAACGTGGACTCTCAAAGAATCCCATAATAAATTCATTGAGACGAAGGCGTGGTATGGGTAGGGATTTAGAGTCAGAAATGACGGATTCCAATATGGCAGATCAAAACTCGAAAATTCATCGAATCCCCTTGACTCTTGTCTCCGGGGATTTTTGGGGTCGATGAATTTAACGCTGATAGTAATGAAACAATATAATTTGTTCCCAACTTCAAAATAATCGACGATAACATTTTTCAAACAGCGATGTCTTCTATCCCTTTGCGGAGTTTAGAAGCAAAAAACATAATACTCCATCGAATTATTGAAAATAAAAAAATGTAGAAACTATTCTCATGCCATAAATTGTATTGGAAAGTTGAAAATTTCGCCCTCACAGCCCCACAGTCCTAGCAGAATTCTTGAAGAATTTATAAAGAACACAATCAGTTCAATAAGAATTATTTATTAATTCTTCTGGGGCTGTGGTGTTGTGTGGGAGAAAAGTTGTGTGAATATAATTCATCCATTCCAAAACATTTTTTCGAAATTTTTGAAATTTCACTAATATTTACGAATTTATTAGAAAATCAATTTTATATTCTTGTTCATCAGTTTTCAATATTCTCAGATGATGAAACTTCCCAAATTTCAATTGCTTCTCAAAAACATACCCACCATATTGGATCCACCATTTTGTTTTTGAGAAATCAGATGTCAGATCCATCATCAGCGACTCAAAAAACACTGAGACAATGACATTTTTTGGTATCTAAGAATTTTTCCCAAATCATGGTCGCCATGTTGGATCTTCCATTTTGGTTGCGAAAAATTCATCGAGGCAGCTCGACGCAATCATCTCTCTCTTCTGGCTTTCATTTAAATATACGCGTAAGTGAAGGATAGAATAAGATGAGATAGAAATTAGCTGCCCTGCGGGTGCTAAAATATTTAGTCGTAATAGCTAAAATTTAGTCGACACAGCTCAAAATTTCTTTCCAAGCTGTAAAGATACCACAGTCTTTTTCATCGTTTTTGCGAGGTGCCTAGCTATCAGTAAGACAATACCAACTGTCAAAAGTGTTTATAAGAACACACATTTTTTTCTACTTTTGGCCACGTTTTTATGTCTTTGAACTACTGTGCAATTGAACGAAATTCTATTAGTAGGCGTCAAATTCTTCGTTGTGAATTTCAAATCAGGGAATCTCATTCGTGAAACAGAATACCCCAGCAAATCTTGGGAATTATACATCAAATGCAGCAGATAATAGGTTCAAAAGATAAATGTAACTCACCTCGCTCATGGGTACTGTGTCATGAATGCATGGAATATAATTATCCGAGGCTTTAGGGATTAATGTCGTCCATTTATCCAGTTCTTCCCGTTTCGGGAAATTGATTGACGTTATACCGCATTCCGGAAAGACGATGATATCCACATTCTAGAGAAATTAATGGTGTATAATTTGAATAATAATATTGTATTATTTCTAAGAAAATTAATGATAATTGATCATAATTGCCAGTACATGAAAGAAACAAAATTCACTGGAGCAGCAGAATATAATTTCGCTGTCTCACTTTCTGCTGAAACAGCAAATTATAAATCAACAGCAAAGAAAAGTCAACAGCAAAGCGATCGCTGTTATAGTCATTAAGATTGCTGTGCGTTAAGGGCATTCATCAGAGGCAAAGTTACTAGATCTCTCCCCCCAGTTTTCTCAACGATTAATGAATATAATCGATTTTAATGAGCAGGTGCATCTTCTTAGCATATCAAAGGGAGTGCAGCTACTCTTTATTTTTCATCTTATTTGTTCGTTTCTGAGAAAACTGGGGGGGGGGGGCGATTTTGGAATCTAGTAACTTTTTGGGAAGGTGGTGAATGCCGTTAAGGGGACAGTCCAATGTGCTGGGTTGGGAAATTCGAATTTTGTTTTTGGAGCATTTTTCGACAGTTATCACCCATAAAATTGGATATCCTACACTCGGCTGAGGTGTTTTTTGTCTTGTAACACTTCAATAAAGAAGCTCAAACAGCGCACCTTAAAACCGACCCATCGTAACGAATTCAAATTTTACACGTAACTTGTTGATATCTTGATTTCAACTTATAACTCCACCTGATTTATAACCCAAAAAAGGTGCTTTTTTACACTTCTGCAATAATTATCGCCATTTTGTTAGTTTTTGGTCAAATAAAATAATTGAGGTACAGGCGGTAGGAGCGACAACATAGATCAAGAAACTTCTGGAATTTTCTGTTTCAGATCACTAGGAGGGCCGGAATCATCCCCGCAGACATAAATACATATTTTTTACGACTAACAAAAAATTTTTTCAGCTCTCCTTGATGATACCTTCAAAGGAAAAAAAAGTTTATTCGATTATATTCAATACTTCCCGAGAAAAAAAATCTTAAAAATATGCTTTTTTTCCTACATTCACATTGGAATGTCCCCTTAACAAGTAGATTACTGTCACAGCACAATTTGTAATTCGAAGTATTTTTGTAATGAAAATTAAGAGTAATTTGAAAAATGTCAATATCGAATCACTTACAGACTCTCCTGCGGTTTCTATGAGCTTCGCATACTTCTGAGAATTGTTTGACATCGATAATCGAACGTCCTGTAAGTTGACAGCCGGAAATTCAACAACAGCAGCTTTGTAAAAATTTGATTCAGACGAGGATTTCTGTAAATTCATGACATTGATTCGTTATTTCGAATTCATTGAATTTGATCCTCGGTTTTTTTTTGAAAGGGAGAAGATTATTGTGCATGGAATGGAGCGCTTCGCTCACTAAGGCACCAACGTATCAACGTGAGTATTTTCATTCAAGATTACAATTCCCTGTGAATTCTACTGTTAATCGTTGCCTTCTTGTACTGGCATATACCTAAACAACATCTCGTGGAACTTTATGTAAATTTAAATTGCATATTCAGGGAGTTGAATTGCATTTCGTACTGAATACATTTTTCACTTTGTGAGGTAAGAAATTGCAGTGACTTCGGAGGATTCTATGTTCTTTCTTTTTCATTCCACGCGGATAAACTCCGATGAAGCTTGTGAGATCGTTGAAAGAGATCCAGAAGATTCCACAGACAGACACATAAAAACAAGAGGATTAGGACTGTGTCGAATGAATAATACCTTCGGTGGAAAATTATTGCGTGACACAAGGTCTCATCCAGAATGAAAAATGATATGGAAGAAGTGACGAAAAGATCTTTGTGGAAAGTTTGAGGTTTATGGGAGGAACTTTATAGAAACCGTGATATGAAATTCTCAATGGAAAAAATTGATACATAAATTGTATACAATTTTTGCACAATTTTTTTGATCGAAAAATTCATTTGTCTTACCTGGAATGTGATTTGGATTTGGAAGAGTAGTAGAAAATAGAAAATCCACTGTTTATCCATGGTGAAGGAGTGAGACCAGGAATTCAATCTCGACCTGAAAATTATAAATCATGTTGTATAAACCATGCAAGATAAAATTGATATTTCATATGAAATATAAAATTGACATTCATGACAAAAGAAATCAGAATCCTAGATATTTTGCATGGGAATTTGAAGTTCGAAATGGGTTCGAAAGGATTATACGAAGGATGAACAGCATGCTCGGTGAATTCAGAACTCGTTGAGAGAGCTGAAGTAGAATTTTCTTGATAAGACTCGAAGAATATCCGTGATTTCATAAAATTTTATATAGAAAAATTTTCATCGTTGAAGATATTCTTGTACTCATAATTCAATTGTACAGAATTGTAGTGTACTTCAGAGAACAATTCATAAAAGCAGAAAAGAATTGTCTGATTAAAATATTATGTAACCGATCTCGAGGATTCAATGATATGAAATTATTTTATATATCGATAATATGAAGGAGAAAAATCAACACTTAATTTGAAGATTTTTTGAATAGTCCATCCGCTAGTGTCATTATTTCTATATTTACATTTTCTTCCTAAAACTTACAATCTGAATCACGGACGGTCTGAGGTCGAAATCGAGGTTATCATCAAATATGCCCCTCAGAATCCTGCAACTTTTTCCCGAGGATTTTTTTCCAGCCCCATTACTTTGGGGAATATAAGCCCTGACTATTCAAAATGGGGCACCCTGTATATATACTGGGGGATTCGGAATTGCCGTACACTTTTTGAGAGCAGATTCTTGATGAAATTCTGGAACGATTTTGCTGCGAAATAATTTGATCTGACCTTTAGATTTGGAGATATGAGCATTTTTTGATTATTCGAACAAACCGAATATCTCGGGAGGACCCTATCTTTGACATTTGAATCCAATATCAATCTTTAACGCAGATCATAGGGTATTCCTGGAAAAAAATGAAGCCAATTCAACGTTTTTTGTTACAAATTTATAGTGGTTGTGAATTTTTCGCATTCCAGTCAATCAGAATTCAACAACTTCAAATCGCTATAACTCCACAACGAAAGAAGCTAAATTAATATTCAAAATTGAATTAGAAGCCTTAGAGAATGATATTGGGTTCAAATGTCAAAGATATGATCCTTTCGAAATATTTGGATTTTTCAAAAACTTAAGAATCTTAAGAATCAGCTTAGAATATTCCAAATCAAAATCGTTCCAGAATTTTATCAAGAATCTGCTCTCAAAAAAGTGTACGGCAATTTCGAATCACCCAGTATGTAAATTATGGATGGATCTATTGTCATTCTGCAAGATTCATATCTGATTCATTTCCACTACGAAACAATGACCTTGTACAATAACCTCCTCTTTTCTTTACAATGTGATAACCGTGGATTCAGTGTCGTCTGTGGCAATTTCTCTCCTCTCTCTCCATCCATCTACACGTGTAGGTGAGTGAAGGGTCGGAATATGAGCACGGTGTCCATGTTTCGATCCTCAACTAACGTGCACGTTCAAACGAACGGAGGGAGAGAAACTGCTGAAGACGACTCTGCGTGAATTTCAATTCGTAATCACTTGGTCGAGGAAACTGATTATTTTAGAAATAAATGAAAATAACATTTGAAAACCATAACAAGTATTGTAAGTCCAATAAGTCTTTCGATTTGAATACTAAAAAATTCATACCAAGCATAATTCTGGCCCTGTATTTGTAACACTAAAGTCGATTCACGACTTTCGACTAAAATTTTCAAATAAGAGAAACGAGACGACTTTTTACTCACTCTGGTATTCTCAACTCCATGTTCATACTCTTACAGGATTAATTGAACCCTACTGAATCAGATTTTGGCCACGTTCGGATGATTATTACTTCATTGTAATGCAGATGAGATGACTTAATATTCGTATCGTGTGTTGAACACTTTGATCATCAAGGGACAAAAATCTAGATTCAATACAAACTTGTTTCAACTCAAATCACTGGTTAACCCATTTCTGAAACTCAAATCCCATTGTATTCACTAATTATTAACAATAAATATCGATGCAATGTTATTTTCGCAATACCGACGATATTGAAGAACCCAATTTATTGAATTAATCAATCAGCTAATTTATATAGCAACGATGGCTTGGTATCTCAATTTCCTTTGATTTCTGTCAAACGCATAATTGATCGATAATCACTGTTTCATTAAACGAACCGAATATTATTATTAAAATTAATGACCGTACGTTACTTGAATTAGATAAATAATGGTACCACTCACATGAACTGCCTTTTCTCAATAAGAGAGAAGAATCTCTAATGAATCATGATTGTAGGAAAGCGTATTATTTATAAGCAAGTCATGAGCGATGATTCGGGATTCCCTGGGTTTGTTTTTTTTATTTTGTTCACACATTGATGTTGAATAGTGAACGCTGAGTGGATACAACACGAGATCCGCAACGTTGTACCACGAGGTTTTACCTTTCTTGTTTTCTTTCCGCATCAGATTTGAATATAGAGTGGGGAGAAAGAAGCGAGTAAAACCGCTCCTATATGTTTAAACAATGGGGAGAGTATTGATAACGTGTGTTGTACCAGTTATCTATAAGTGACATGTGCGCTCGTACGTACGATACCAACGCATGTCTCCGCATATGACGACGAAATAAATATTACTAGATTATCTTATTCGAGTATCACAGCGGAACTCATACATATTTTATTGTTGAAAATGTAATAAACGGAATGCAATATAAATATTCATGTGTTTGATAAAAGCCCTGGTATCCTGAAATACATACAAAATCACGAGATTTGCAATTCTACTTGTTTGTTATATTTAAAATAGCTCAAACTATGAGAAGAGGACAAATTATAGATGAAAACATGAAATGCTCATAAAATGTAGTGTACCGGATATAAACGCGAATCGTCCGAAGGGCATGCTACGTGGTATTACATTTTCTACAAAACATATCACTACAAAAACGATTGTTTGAATTTTACACACTCCATGTCCCCATTTTTAATGCGCTCGAGTGACGCGGACAAGTATACTTCTCCAATATGAACGAGTTCACTCTCTGTCGCGCTCAAGGGGTTAATGCACTTCAAAAAGTTCAAGTTTAATGCACTTGAAATATGACATGTTCTTTATTGACAATTTGATAAATATATTTCGAAATCACACAGCGGATCAATCCGATAGATATGGAGGCTGAATTAAAACATTAACATCTCAAAATTTAAATAATCGCTTCACGTTTCATCGCAGGACAAATTTTTTCAATCAAGAGAATAGATTTATGTATTTCAAACTTCATCAAATATCATATTCAAACATTCTTACTCGTTTTGGATGAAAAATCTAAAGGTTAAAATTAACTTTACTTAATCAATTTAAAAGAAATAGGGATCATTCATTTTTCTCCCCTCTTCTTCGATAGTTAAATTTTTTCTGTGAAAAGAATTCTGGAGTAATCATGGTCAGAATCTCATAGGGCAGCCTATTCTCTAATTAAAGAGGAATATAGTACAGAATCTAATCTCGATAATACTGACTGTAAGTGATGAACATCCGCAAGACATTTTATGTTCTTGAAGAAGCAGCCAAATTCGTAGTAGTAGACCTCATTGACAAGACTTGAACAGCAATCAAATCCTGGGCCCTTGCTCGTATCTAACATGATAGTACTAGGTAAGATTTAACATCACAAAGTTATTGATAGAATTTCTATAAAACTTTGATAACACGAGTTATTCTTGAAAGGACGAGGTAATACATGTGATATATGTATATATTTTTTTCAATTTCTTTCAAAGTATATCATATGACAGACAGGCTATGTAATTTTCAATTTCTTTTCACCTGTGAAATCAATAAACTCTTGTTATGAATTTGCGATTCAAAAGAATATGACTTTTTTTCATTATATTATTTATGAGCTATCATGGGAAACTCGCGATATAGCGTGTACGTGAATTTCAAGACATTTGATGACTGAAAGAAACTTGGTAACTTTCCATCGTGATATTCTTGTTACGAGATATAGTACCGAATACGTCTAAAACCGAGAAAAATGAATTACCAGTCGTAAGAAGTTTTATTTGCCTTAACTGTGCAGTAAGCGTTGCTGTAACGAATATAATACGGTACTTTAACCAGCTACAGTCAGTTGCGTCACCGCAATGTGCTTGGCTGAACTAAAGCAATTTGATGACATCAACAGGAGCTATTTGTTTCCAACACAGGTCCATGTTTTTGAATGCATGAAAGACTGCTGTGGCTATTCATGTTCGGAGAATACAAAATGTCCTGGATATTATTATGTATAAAATCCCGAAGAATAGAACAATAACAGGAACTCCTTATACTCTCTAAAATTCTTGGAGTGATATTTCACTCTTCAGCCAGCCAAAAGTGACCCTGTCGAAATTTTGAGTGAAATTTCTACTCTTGTAGAGTGATATTCCAAGATTCGAGGCTAGAAACTCACTGTCACTCAAATTCTAGAGTCAATTTTTCACTCTAAAAGGGTGAGGATTCACTCGGAACGAGTGAAAATCCCACTGGCTCACTTCTGAGACTTAGTGGAGTGAAACACGTGATTTTTCACTTTTCCAGATTTACAGAGTAGTTATCAAGTTGATGAAGTGGGCTGAAACGTGTGATGAGTTTATTATCACCAAGATTTGGTATCGTAACTACAGTGACTGGAACCAGAGATATTTGTTCACAAGACCCCGTGTGGAAATCAATTCTTGGCGGTGGTTTGGGCCAAACTAGGCGTTCTTATTCGATTCCAGGCCCTGTTTTGGTTACCCTTATAGGACCTAGACAGGATTGCCACGCACTCATATTCACGGCCTGCATAGTATTCCCAACTTGGGCTTTTGTAGGGCAGCCATGATGGAGCAATGCAGGCGCTGAAATTAGAACCTTTAAAAGGATAATAAATTGTATTCTCCCAACTATACACAATTTTTTTTCATATATTTGAACTTCAGTATTGTAATTTAGCGGTCATTCACAGGGAGTGAGATGGTTGACCGGATCAAGCGCATGACCAACTCTCCAACAAACAGAACGTCTAAAGCTTAACGCAAAATGTTGCATAAGACGTCTTTGAGATATATTTAATAGGTATTTTTCAGAATATTGTCCAAAAGCTTTTTTAGACGTCGCGATGTTCGGTCAGCCCCTGGTGCTGACAATCTGACTTACAAAGACCTGCGTCTAACGGACACAAGATCGTCATCACTCGCGGCGCCATTCAACGTGCACGTACCGGTAAGGCTGAATTCCGTCCACTTTGAAGTCTTCAAACACTCTTCCAATGTATAAGAAGGACGATCAAGATGACTTGTTCAGATGGAGAACTCTTTCGATAGTCTACCTGTACTCAAAACCAACTATCCAACAGAGGGAGTTTTCAATCATCCGGTCCACCCCAGGTAACATATGGGTCATTTCACACCCAAATCTTGAAATTCAATGAAGTAATTTTTTTCGATTCTTCGTCGAGAAACATTCGATAGGTCACAGTAAAAAGTGAAACTTAAAGTAATTCCGAATATCAGCTCAAAAATGCAGCCAAAAGTAGCGCCTATTCCAACTGAAAGTAAGCAATGAAAGAGACTGAATTTCAGTCAATTCCATCTTACTTTGGAAATTAAGATGGAATTCTATCTTAATTCCAAAGTAAGATGGAATTAACTGAAATTCAGTCTTTTTCATTGCTTACTTTCAGTTGGAGTAGGTGCTACTTTTGGCTGCATTTTTAAGCTGATATTCGGGATCACTTCAAGTTTTACTGTTTACTGTGGTGTTTTTGGATATTTGTTTTCAAGGCTTTCCTTCGGAAATATCATTTCTTGAAAATCTAACACTTTTGAAATCTCCTAATTTTCGAGCGCCTGTTACTTGGAATCTTTCAAACGTATTGGGGACTTTCGAAGACATGAAAGTTAGCATCTTTGCTCTAGTTCTCAATATAATTAGTGTTTATCAGGAATTTTAGGAGCGTAACGTTTGGAGCTCGGTATTGAATCGCGCGCGTGAAGTGCAACTCAAATGTGCGTTGTGGTTTACAGATCATTCTGTTAAAAAACAAGAGGAATCAAAACAACCCATTATCGCTAATTATATTGATTATCCCTGGTTTAAAAAAACCATTGATTCTCGCCAAATCTCACTCAATTACAGTTGAACTTGCACAATGTTCTGGCCGAATCTCATCCAGCAAATATCAATGAGATTTGGTCAGAAAGAACAGTCGATTCTCGCCAAATCTCACTGAATCTGGCCAAATCTCATTGATTCTCGGACAATGTTCTGGCCAAATCTCATTTAATTTCATTTGTCAGAAGTAATGGATTCTTTTAACCAGGGATAAAACTTACAGAATTTAAAACTAGAAAAAAACTTTTATATCTGTGGAAGTTCTCGATACATTTGAAAGATTTCAAGTAATACGTAAGCGCTGGAAAATTAGGAGATTTTAGAAACGTCAGATTTTCGAGAATAGTATATTGTTCATCAAGGGGGGAAAGTGGAAATTACCCACTTCTCCCCGAGGTGAACATGATATTTTTTCCCACAACTGCAAGGAAAGTGAAAATCATCTGTTTCATTGCATACAAAATATTCATATGCATATTTCAGAACGAAAAGATAGTTTGTATTTCCCTCCCGCTGTGACACATTCGCTTGGAATTCAGCACTTTCTCCCCTAAAAATAAGTCAGAAAACATCAACTTTCCGTGCAGGTGTGGGAAAAAAACATATTTTCGAAGAAAAGCTCCAAAAACACGTATCGAATATTTTTCGATCAAGAATCGAAATAAAATTACTTAATTGATTTCTAAAATTTGTGTGTAAAAACAAGTGGAATGACCCATATACTCATGGTACACCACTGCAGTTACTGACTTTTTATAATATTTACTTGATCTTCGAACACCTTCATATACAATATAACTTCCAAAACAAGAACTATTCCTCTAAACCTTGACTCATAGAATCACGTGATATGTTATTCATAAAATCCTGTTGACGTACTTTTGAACAATTTAGCTCAAGCGATCGCTTTGCTAGCGAAGGGAACATTTATTCGTCAAATTATGTTTAAAAGCTTTCCAGCAGGAGAAAGATTTCACTACTTTGATATTCGAGATGAATGATGAACATTCTTTTTTTCCTTCTTTATTTGTAACCTCTTGTTTTGGATATAAATAGAAAAAGCTATATCCCATTCGGACCTAAATGAAGCATGGGAATTGACCATGAACCACCCTTCAATCATAAAATAATCAATGTCGTGCGACAGGAAAGGTTTAAAGGGAAGAAAAACATTGCATCGAACGGGTATAAAAATCCTTTCGTTGAAGAGTGTCGTACGTATATTGAATTATACACTGATATAGCATTTGAAGACATTTTCGACATACAAAATAAATATCAATAACGGGGATAAGGGAAGGTAAAGAGCTGAATCAAGAATGGAAGATACCAAGAGAATATCACGTTTCACATTATATGCAAAGGGGGAAAAAGAGATTTAAATGAACTCCTGTTGAGTTATGAATCATTGTTTTCTAAAGATATTCCGATTGGTTCAAATTTGTTCGCCAAGAATCTGCGAGGAAAAAAATCACGTGTGGATTGTGCGTTGGTCAGGGTTGGGTTTATTACATGATTTTCCAATTTCTTACGTATCATACTTGGTTTCTGATAGGTAATCACGTGTGTACATCCCATGTAAAAATTGAGCGATTCCGCCAATGTTGACCACTGGCAATAGCTTGGAATAGACGTGACAGTCAAGCATAGGGGATTCATATTAGGCCAATGTTGATTGACAATGGAGGTTATATCGTGCCTGTGTTGGCAATACAAAATGAAAGGTTTTAAAACAGTGTTGGCGAAAGTTTGTGCCAGCATTGATTCAGGATTGAACTGATATTGGTTTTGAAGCAGAAGTTTTGTATCGGCCAATCACGACAGAACCATCAAATCAAGCCTACGCCAACATTGACGACCTTTCACCACTGCTACGCAGACATCAAAATTTAGGCTCGTTAATTGCTGACACGATGTTATCATTTCAGTCCTCAGCCAGGCTTTCTCTCAAGGCTTCGCCAATGCTCGTCAGAGCTGGGTCAGCCTCGCACCACTGGTAAATTTTTACATGGGATATTTTTCAAGTTATAACTCATACATCCACACACAAATCTCGCACAAAGTTTCCCCTTTGACATTTCCAAAACATGACTAAAAAATCAGAAATCTCCAAATGTCAACAAATTCTATGAATTCAAAATTACACGATAGTTGCGAATTGAATTTTTTTTCATACGAAAGGATCAATAGATTCCGATATGAAGGATTTTGCATAAAAGAATAATACGATTTCATTGCTGCTTCGGATAAAAACGACGTCCCATTGAGATTGAAAAAACAAAAAAAAAAGAAGTGAAATCAATAATTCCATAATCAATCGAATTGTACTAGGAAGTACGAATAAAGAGAATTTTTGATACGAATATATTCACAATGACGGGATCTGTACAGGGAAAAATAGCGCGCGTTGAACTGTAGGATTCTATGTCATTCTATCTGACATTGCCCGCGATAAATCTTATCTGCATGAACGCGTATTTCCGCATGATGATCAAACGATTCCTATACGCATTTATGAAATATATTTTTTCTCGTTTACATTGCGCAAATAATAGCGTATTTCAGGCGTATATCTCGAATGTATTGGAATTTGTCCGCGCATAGAATCATTCTCATTCATCGATATTCTTTTGAAATGACGGAGAGTGTTGGAAAGTGACGTTAATTTTTATCTTCTGTTCAAATAAAGCATACAATGCAAGTTGTTCGACGCTCGATACCCTAGGGGTGCTAAAACTTTATACGCGAGGTCATACCACTGGAGTATTTTTCTCACGATTTATGACTTTAAGATCGAGGTACAAGGGAATCAAAATTGATCGTATCATCGCCGACACTTCCAATTTCTGACCGTACTCTTTGGTCCCTTAATTTTCATGTAAATTACTTTGGTTCGGATCGGAAATCTGATTCATTAATTCCCATCGGTTGAAAAGGATGCACGTGCGAAATTGAATCAGGCTCTTCCTATTTCCGAATGGAGTGGGAGGAGCAAGAGTAGGCAGAGTACAAATCATTTTTGAAGTTATTATTTGAACCTCTTTGAACGACTTTCCGTGACATCTACTTCTGCAAATTAGTCGAAATATTTCATCGATTTCCTAGTGGTTTAAATGAAAACAATTATATCTTCCTTATATTTCATCGTCACAACTGGGTGAATTGTTTAATCAACTACTCTCCTTTGAACGTGTACAACTTTTACTTCCTTGGTGCTTGAAATACTATGCGTGAATAGTGTGCGTATTTCCATCTACACATTTATATTGGCCAGGTAGGTTGGTGTGTGGATATATATGGATAAGTTGATTTGTATGTGCGCGTGCGTGTCCCTATACGGTATAAGGTGGTGTAAGTCGATATGGTGGTGGTGGTCGTCGTGTTTCGACGCAGTATAGTAAATGGGTAGGAGAGGTGGTGGTTGTATACCGGCGCAATGTGGTTGTGATGGGAAATTCGGTGGGGGTGGTGATAGTTGGTTGGCAGCCGTGAAACAGCAGTGCGTCGGGACTTTGGCTGTCACGCGGTTGCTTGTCAAGTCCTTTTCTCCACATTTCACAATTTCATTGTATTGTTATTCCATCCTAGATTATGCGATAAGGAATTACACGCAAAGGGTGGAGTGATGAAATAAGGTGATTCACAAAGAACAATATTAGTCGAATAGTTTTGGTGTTATTATCGGTGTATTGACTCACTGTTCCTCCAATATTTATACTTAGTGATCCTAAGGTGTTACATCACATAAATCGTTAGTTACTGATCCATAGTCACTCAATTATACACTCCTTCTTTCCCCTCTTTGCACTCTGGGTGATCCTTCTACCTCGATACTGAGGTCACTTCTTTCTCCTTCCTTACTTCTTACATGTGAGCTTCTGAAAAACAAACAAGGTTTCAGAATAGAAAACACAACATTTCTATTTGAACTATCATATTCAGAAAGAGTGTATAGTGGATAGTTTTCACCTTTTCAACGATATCTTTTGCTCTAAGAATTGACTACAATATCCTTTGTAACGGTGAGTTGATGATTTGTCTATTCTATCGTAATAATCTCAGCATATTTTTCACATTCGAAAACGTTCATAATTCAGCACCGTAGAAATTGCACCGGTCAATTTAGTAACTTTCAACCTTCGGCGGAGAATGAAAAATGAACTGAAAGAAAACCCCGCTCGGTTCACACGAAGGGGTGACAAAGAAGGAAGTCAAAGTGGAGAACGAGAAGACAAATTATTTTGAAACGCTGTTTTTCTTTTATTTACGATAAGAATGGAAATATACATTATGATCGATAGCGATATCAAATCATAAATCTGGATCACGACATAACACCAATGCGAAAACGAGGAAGAATTGTACTGCAATGAGATGAATAAAAGGTTTGATAACCATTATTAACCACTGCTCGGTCATTTCATTTCAACTTGAACTTGAAGTTTCAAGTTCAAGTTGAATAGTAATGCCATCGAATTTGTTCAATGAAGCATTATGTTCTGCGAATGAGATCAACATTCATCGGATAGAGTCAACTCTACGGTGATGAACGGTAGAATATGACATAATTATGATTACGGTAAGAGATGGGGAGACGCATTACAATCTGGATTGCCTGGAAGCTCAGGATTCCCCACCAAGCTTGGGTTATCCCTATAATCACATAATCACTGTTATTAATGGATTTATCTCCATGCATGAATCTGTGAACATTTAACCGGTGTGAACATTTGTCTACATGAATTGTTCATAATAGAAGGAGAAAATTAATATTACGAACATAATCCGATGATCCATCGTTTGAATTTAAGATAAATCATCGGTAATCGAACGTAACTTGAACTTAAAAACGAATGATGATCATCAATCACGCAACTTGACGATCATTTTCATTCTTTGTTGTTCTATAGAGATATAAGTCATCTCCGTTTATTCCCTTCATCTTAATCATACCGTACATTATTGTTGGGGTTCTTATCCTTCCTGCCTTTCATTTCACCTTTCATTATTATGTTGATTGTGTTTCTCATCCTTCGTTCACGTTACAAGGATACTTCCTCTTCTTTCATTTCTCTACGTTTTTACTTTTCCTCTTTTACTTTTCTTGTCAATGGTTTTGTTTCGTTGATTCAAGTGACGATACTCCACCAGAAAATATCACATCCTTGGTATTACATCCAGTTGACAATTATCTGACACCAGAAAGAGAAATTAATCTGAAAATGAAAGGAAATGGAGATCAACCTCAAAGTATGAGAGATCAATGAATGATTGATGAATTTAAAAAACTAAAAAGTTTTTTCGACTAGAAGGTCTTCTCTTGAATGGGATTACGAAAATTTGACGGCATCTTGTTGCAAAATCCCGATCAAACCAAATGAAATCCAAAAAATCTCATGAAGTCTCTCAGAGACTGTTTTGAATATGAAAACTAAAGAAACTGAACGAAAATCCATAAAATCGATCTATGCAGTTTGATATCTTAGTACAAGTTTTTTAACGCTGCACTGGAAAACATGTTGTTTGTGAAAACAGAATTTTTGTTGTTTCAACCCTTGGTATCGCGGTCCGTGATATCGCTGAAGAAAAAATGTCTATGCCTCAAATTTTACATCTGATTAGATTTGAAGGATATTTTATGTTTATAAATTTCTGCATTTAGTACCCTTCCGTCTGTCTGAGATGGAGAAAATACTGTGAAACGAACAATTGAAGTATTTGAATTAAAAAAAATGATATAGAGTTTTCGTTGAAATGTGATCAACAAAATCCTTTGGTTGAAACAACAAAGGTTTTTTCAGCTCACAAAAGTTTGGACATCACAACCGAATATTTCAATGATAGGAACAAAACTGTATGATTCATGAGATTTCCTGGAAATGTTTTCAATGTGCATTAGAGAAAAACTAGATCAAAGGCGGGTTTATGAATATGTTGTCGGTAGGCTGCGATATTATGCCGCCTCCTTTTGATAACTATAATGTTCAGAGATGGGTTAGTTCGTTCCACGTTCGCTGCATTGTTCCAATTTAGCACCTATTAACAGTGCCGGAGAGATCGAAAAGAAACCGGGAAGGAAGCCATCCTCGAACGGAAGACAACAGCCATTTTTTGTCCGGTTTTTGTCCCAATTTCTCCCGAATCTTTCCAATAAGTCTGTTGATTGGTCGCTTCTTATGTCAAAAACTATCCATATTTCTGATTGTGAGAGCAATGATCGACAAATAGGAACTCGACGACTTTTCCTGATCACCAAATCTTCACTTTCAATCAAATGAAAGAACTGATTGATACGAGTCGCACAAAATGTTGAAACATAAAAGAGGGACATGAATCTCTACAGCTGAATCTTGTTAGTTTCATTTTTTTAAAACAATGATAGAGAAATCTTCGTTGTTAGAATTGACACCCCGTTACAACTGACACCGATCAACCCTATACCAGTTTCCTAAATCGTACCATTTGCAAGGTTTTTGAAATTTCTTTTCTTACCAAGATGTAATCGCCCGTCAAAGCCACATTGTTAGGAAGACGATGATCGATTATCGATTGATACATGGAAATGTAATTGAACTCAACAAGGAGTGATAATTGATTATCAATCGATATATTGAAATGGAATTGAGCTCATGATAATCTGTTATCGATCAATGGATAATCAATTGCGTCGCGCATGCATATATTAGATGATCAGATTGGGTATAAATAGGGATCAAGTTTAGCGGAAAAGCAGTTTCGGTTCAGTAGGAGAGTCGGCATGACTGAAACTCAGGGACCAGAACTAACTCACAGTAAAGCAATAAATAAAGAAAAACATAAAAATATTTCCAGTTTTTCTGTAATTAACATCCATTATCGACATAAATCATAGTTTGAGGCTTTTATGGAGAATCCTTCCCCTCAGTATCCAAGAAAGGGCATTCTGGCGACCATTGAGGGTTGATCGATTAATGAGTCAACCAGAAAGGAACCTGATTTTGATCGATTGGGCAACACGGATGAATTCTTCGATGGGTTGAAGTTTCCTAGTTTACTCAAATTAGTTGGTTGGCTTTGAAGAAAGGGTCTAATATTCACGATTATAAAGAATCTATTACGTGCCCCATGAACTCCTTTATTTGATAATATATTTTATATTCTTTTATCATGAAATGTCGTAACTAGTACGATATAGGCAACTCTCCCTTATATGAATGTTCTATGTTTGAGTCAACACGGCTCTTGAACATAAATCGAAATTGAGCAGGGTCGCAAGGCTGAGCCTAACTAAGACTTTGAATGATAACGTGGTTCCAACGGTCAAGGAGCTTCAATTTTGACGCACTGGCTAACGGTGGCCATAGATCGTCAACACTGGTGCAAGCTCAATTCAATGATTCTGCAACCACCTGGTTGCATTACAAATCCATTCCTATGAAACCAAGGTGACTTCGAGCATCAATCAACGCTGGCACAAACTCCCACCAATGCTAAACTGAAAAAAAATCTCTTCAAACCAAATAAATGGTTTATTTGTCCTCTCTCCATAAAATATTCCTTAGGATTAATGAAATATTTAATCGAATCGAATTGAATGCTTGCCCCAAATATATTGATCCTCTGAATAAATAATTTATTCGTCACAAGTAATTAGTCTTTGCATGGAATTGAATATTTAATTTCTAAAAATAAATATTTTATGGAGAGAGGACAAATAAATATTTTTTCCAGTGTATTCTAACCCAATCTATCGTTAAATACAACAAAAGCACGATGATATTTCTGTTGTCAATCGACGTTATAACTCAATATGCATTCTCTACGGATTCATATTGATAGAATTGCTAATTTTGGCATAGGTCTCGGTTTGGAAGATGAGGTGCGATGAAAGAGATAGTTGAATTCATATAATTTTTAACAATCGATGCACGGATTACTAGAAACAATAATAATTCGGTGTCAGATTTTGCCCAGATTGGAAAACATGCTCTGAATATTGTGTGCATAATGCATAGAATGTGAACACGATATGTTCACCATGGCGTCATCACCTCGGTTTGCCACCAATAACAATGCTTTATACGGAAACACCTTGACACCATGATGCGAATATTTCTTCGCATGCATGTCACTATCAAGATGCCCAAGTGTGTATCGCCGATATTGACAATGGGCCCAAGCAGGGTCCATTTGCTCGAATCCAGTATTGGGAAATGACAATAGGACACATCTTGGACTAATCTTGGCCCTATTGTTTGTTTCCATACAATCATAGTTTGTAGAAAATGGAAATATTGAACTTTGGTGCGAGCCCGGCCCTAAGTTGAGCCAAGATCGGCTTAGGTCAGGGCCCATTGTATCACCTAGTCCTCGGGAAAAGCAATACAGCCAAGGTGGAAACGATGTTATCATCCCAGAGTTGGTCCCACGTTAGGTAGCATGGGCCCCCATTGGACCTGTAGTAAATACACGCTTGGGTGGCATTATTGAGAAATTTTTCTATCTGGTTCAAAATCTTGATAAATTACATTCAAAATCGGAATGAGTGCGATAAACTGTTTACGTTCCCATCATAAACGATAGGTTAACAACGCGTTCACCAAATCACGGTCCATCCCTGAATTCCTATCTTAAATGGTAATAAATCTCTTGAATTTTTCTTCAAGTGCGTGGTATAAATTCTCTTCGTGAAATGTTGAATCATGAGTACTATGAATAACAGAAATGAGCACCATGAATTTACACTATTCTTCCAAAGGATGATGTTTGAATTGCAAAAGGAATTCAAATCAGGTCTGTAAATACTAAATATCATGTATTTTTCGAATCAATTCTGTTGAAATTATCATGCAATAAATCATAGTTTTTTTAGAAATATTAGTGAACGATGACGCAGCGTCACGAATGTTTGATGATGGATTGCTGCTTTTAGCTTAGAAACTTCATAGCTTATGTCTCCGAGTATAAGAAGAAATATTGGAGAATCGTGGAGTACAGGATGAATTTTGACGTTTTATTATATCGAATGAACTCACAAAATTCTCGGAAAGATTCGATAAATTTTCAATGAAATACTCTGAGAAGAATTTTCACAGTGGATATGACTTTCAAGTCTGAGATATGACTCGGTTATGAATATATGCCAGTAAATACGTTATAAAATTGAGAGTTAGGAACTTTTTTTATAACCCTTCTGAGTTTTCTACACGAAAAGACCGAGATTATTGTTTCTCTAAATGTTCACAGAGGAAAATTTATAGTTAAATTTGTTATGGGACTTTGTAACCGAGGAACAGACTGAACTGATGATGAAATTGACTATGTTTTACAGCAAATGCCATTGGAAAGTCAGTCTGTTCCTCGGGCACAATAATCACATAGTCAATTTAACTACAAATTTCTCTCCGTGTTGATATCAGGTTTTCCGTTCACCGATAAATCAAGATAGCTTTTGAGCTACGAAACAGGGTAGCCAGGATTTTATATAATCTATTATTCGATCCATATGAAAGATCATCTCAGCTGATTTGTTCACTTGCCGTATGTATTCATAGTGAGAAGTAATTCTAATCATGACATCATTGAAATTCTTCACCCCAAGGTTTCAATCTAAACATGTACATCCAGAGAGAAGTAGGAATCAAGATATTAATTTGTAAAAGTAAATTAAAGATTCGAATTGCGAGATACAGACACATGCGATACGAATCTATAAAATTAAAGTACAGCACAAAAAACTCACAATCATAAATAGTATATATGTTTATTCAAGCGATGAAATATTGATTTCCCTCTCCTAACTCGCGTACAAATATTACATCCAACATAAGAGCTCGTTTGTAACTCATATTTCAACTTCAAGTTCTGATTGGATCGAATTAAGTTGTAATTGGATCCATAACAGACATAATTTTGATGGGGGTGATTTTTTAAAACGCGGTTTGTCTACGATTTGTCTCTAAATTGGACGCAGTATGTCTACGAGAGAATGATAAAGGATATATATTTTTTGCTGTATTTTTCTGTCGGCGTAGGTACAGCAGGCTATTTGTCTCGTTTCATTGCTGCATTGCATTTGTCATCATTCAATTTTTATCTTTCGAATATGTTGCTGAAGTTTGAATCGTTTATAGAAACGAAACGAAAATTTAAACCCACAAAATCTTATGAATGATTCTTATTCAACCTTTCAAATTAATTCCTTGGAATTGAAAAAAAATCTGCAAAATTTTGGATCTTTAGCAATTAAGTATCCCGTTATTCGATTACTAATGCGTTTCAATAAACGATTCAAACTTCAGCAACATCTTTTGGAAATAATTTCAATTGAATGAATATTTATCGTTGAAAGATTTCCACTGAATATTTTCAAATGTGACTTTTCTTTGGAAGGAAACTTCATGAGCGGAAAGTTACAAACTGAAACAATATCTCTCATATCATTAACTTCAATCGAAATGCTTTACAAAAGTTATTCGAATATTGTACAAAGTCTATTCTTGGGTTACGAAACTTTTGTCTTCCATTATCAAACCATACATTTCTCATCATACTCCTCTCAAGTTCTCTCGTTTCGTTACAAAACTTCCCATTAACGACAACTTCAATGATCTCGGGTGGCATTTGATCGATTTCTTCTCTCGGTGAAGGTAGAACAACTTCACAATTAATGTCCTTCGTGAACAAAAATTATTGAAGTAAACAATCTCCTTGGCTACTCCGAGGAAAAGTTTTTACTGTCAAAAGCCAAAAAGTGTAGTTCGTGTGTTTCTTTTTATATCAAAGACGTTTCTCCAACTTTGTTACTTCTTGAACAAAAGCAAAACATCCCTTCAAGATTGGAAAGAAAAAAAAGAGAATACATGAATGATAATTCGGAATAGAAGAATATCTGATTTTTCTGTGGTGAATAGAACTCGAAATTGGTTTGTCTCCATATCGATGTAGAAAATTTTGGTATTTCCACTTTGACAGCACTGTACATTCCAAAAATTCACACATGACCCAGTACTTCACGAGTTTCTTTTCCCATAAAATCCCGATCGTTAATCGAGGTCTGACTCATCCAAGAGCAGAAATCAAATATTGTGTTGGATACGTGTCGTTCGAGCTCGTCTTTGTAGGCATAACAAGCGCACCCCACCGTTTCCGATGCATTTTCAAACATCCCAAGCGAGATATCGATTGGTATTAGTTTCTTTTGAACGATGAGTAAATTTTCCCACGTTCGAACTTCTGCTTTGATATTCGTGATCCAATACTCGACTCATTAAATAGTACACTTCTTATCGTTAATTCGCAGTTCGTTTGATTGCAACAAAGTTTCGAATCCTATTGAACAAAAAACTTGATCGAGGCTAGTTGACCCGTTAAGAACAGGGCAAATTGCCAACTAACCTTCTCGCTTGATTCTTTTTTTCCTTCAGAATCATTTCTAACCGTTCCTTCCATTCATATCACAAATATTATGCTCACGGATAGAATAAATCTTTTCTCATTCAACTTGGGATTATAGTCCAGTACTGGCACCTTTTCATCATATTTTCTGTTCGAAGAACAGAAAATGGTAAATCCTCTTCCCGCATTTTCTGTTTTTGGAGAAATGTCAAAGTTATTAAAATGGATAGGGAGAAGGTAGAGCAATTAGTCTCGGTTCCCCCACGAGATAAGTTGGCGATAAAGTTCCATTATTTCTGAAATCTTGTAAGATATCTCCGCTTTATCTTCGAAGAAAAGTGTATTTGTTGAGATTCTGTTTTTCGTTTTTTTCATCTGAAAATATGTTGAAACGTATTCACTTTTCTTCAAAAGGCTTCTCACGAATGTACAGGATCACGAGATAGAAAAAGAAAATTATCAAAACGTCAACGGTGTATGAAGCAACCGTCAGTTTAAAACTGGCTATGGGAAAAGAAGTGAGGTGGAACCTGATTGAAATTCTGTAGATTTTATCAAATACAATATCGAAATTAAAAAAGAAAATCAACTATCGAGCTTGAGTGGAACTGAGCGGAAGTGGTCCTTTATTGTAGAAATAATCCATAAAATTTCATCAACGAATGGAAAATTAAATGGAATTTAATCAAAGGTTCGTTCAATTCTGACTGAATGCTATGCACTTTCCCATTAGTTGATGAGACTTTGCAAACTATTTTGACTTGAGTGGAAAAACTTGTCATGTATTTTCAATTTGAAACTGAAGGATGAAGAATATGGTGGTGAACTATCATTTCATACAACGTCATATTTACATACCATTTCAATTACGTCTTTCAACTTTATGAAATATTTGAGAGCATTCGATATGTGCGAAGTTACTAGATTCCTCTTCCCAGTTCTCTCAACGGTTAAAGAATAGACTCTTTTTTGATGAGCGAGTGATATTATCATTATTATTCATCATTAATAATCTCAGAAATGGATTATCGATTCACGATTTTCAAGATTGGACATGTTAAACGTTATCATATAAACGTACATAATCATAGCAAGTGGCAGCAATGAGAGTGAGATTGTTATCAGTCCAAAAATGCAAAAACTTATGGTGCACGATCAGTATGATGAATCAGGTCGTTGAAAAGAAACACATGATTAACAATTGCGATTGAATTCTTGAATAAAGATTTTTTTTCAATCAATAATTCACTTTAATTCTTTACTGACATTTTTTGGATTAATAATTAAATTGATTTCTTGATTGAAATTTGCTTTCATCAACAATTCAATTCAATTCTTAATGCTATTGCTTCATTGGAACACTTTGTGATTTAAAAATAATGTTCATCTGTTGCTTGAGATATAAATTCCAATAATGCGAATTGAATTCAGATAAAAAAGGCTGCTGTCAATCACTGCACGATATTTCTAAAGTATTGTTTTCATATTGACTTCGCGTGTTACACGTTCTTCAAACTATTTGCAGAGCCGAAATTTTGAATTCAGAACAAAAATTAGCATTTGAAGAATAATGTCTGTTGGAATTCAAAATTTACGCTCTGTGAAGACCTTTGTTGACAAATAAAAATCTTTCTCTTGTTTTTTTTTCTAATGCTTTTTGACCGAGTTGACAACATAACTGAGTCAAATTTTATCCAATCGACATGATTCAAATATTGGATTCTCTTAAAAAAACACATTGCTATCGCAGCATGGTACACTTTTTTGCTCATTAACAATTTACTGCAGAATTTCAGTGAGAAAATCAAAGTCTTTTTAAACAGCCGCCAATTTTTTCTGATCAAGATTTTCAAATTCCCTTACGATGCTACAATAGTTATTCTACTATAATTTATTAATCTTTCGGAATTTATGATTCCGATCGTTTGTTAGAATTATGCTGTCAACTGCGAAGGGATCAGTTTTTTTTATATTCCATCTTGCGGTCGTTCTTGTACTTAATTAAGATCATATATATAAAAAAAAATTATTCTTTGTACTTCGTAACTCATTCAATAGACATACAAAATTTCAAGTCAATCGGTGCAGTCGTTTCATCGAAAAAAATTCTGGAAAAATACCTCGATTTTCAGCCTTTCACACCGTTATAAACTAAATCAAATTTAATTGTTTATTGGGGAAACTTTCAATTGATAATTATATTCGATTTTGATTGAGGAAACTTTGAATCAAGAATTGAATTTGATTTTTAATTGAAAAAATTTCAATTGTTAATCGGAAAAACTTTGAATTGAACTGAACTCTTACTTGAAAAAAATGTATATCAGGAATTTAATTCAATTGTCAATTGAAAAAACTTTGGATTTAGAATTGAATTTGATTCTCAATTGAAAAATTTTCAATTCATAATATAATAATAATAAAATTTAATCATTAATTGAAAAAATTTAGTATTAAGAATCAAATTCAATTGATAATTGCAGAAAATTTCCATTATTGAGAATTAAATTTAATTCCTAATTGAAAAAAATTATCACTCGAAAAGACTTCGAATAGAAAATTAAATTTAATTGGTAATTCAAAAACTTTGAATTAAGAATAAATCTCGATTGTTAATCGCAAAAAGTTCCAGGTACGGATTGAATTCAATTGTTAATTGGATGAGCGGCCAATAAAAAGTAAAACTCCCATTGTGAATCGAGAAAAAATTTGAATTAAAAATCAGGCTGCAATGGTTAATTCAACGTTAATTCAATTCAGCTTCAATTGAATTACTCCCAACTCTGTGCATGTTTTCGATAAGTGTACAATGTTCAGCTCGATGGGAGGATCAAATTTAAGATACACCTTCTCAATGAAGTGTTACTAGAGCATCTCGTCAAGTAGTTATTAATTATGAGATCTATTAAAATTCTTGGACATACAACGTTGAAAACTAGTTGCTTCAGCGAAGATTCGCTGTGCGGTCTTCCGCGGCTTGCAAAATTGAATAAATTTTGAGCTTCCAATTGGTTGTTTGGCAACCAACCGATACAAGACGCGGCTCCACTCCGGAAGCTCAAAATTCGTTTAACGTTGAAGACTCATAAAATTTGAGAATCATGATTATATAAAACGTTTCACAACCCTTTATCCCAATTTTGTTACGAAGTAAAATGGCAGGTATTGTTCATATCACCTCGTCACAAATTATTTATTGTTCGAAACGGCCCGAGCGGCTAGACCGAATCGAATGTGTGGGTCTGCTCACGTTCTAAGCTCGCCGAGCAACTCCAAAATTCCAAGGCGGCTATGTTCAATGATTTCCTTTCAGTGATGACAGGGAAGAGAGATGAACTAATGGATTGACCTTTTGATTTCTAATGCGAGTGTTATTCGCATATATATTTATTTCTCTTGAAAAGAGAGAGAGAGAAAAAAAAAGGAAAATATTACAATAAAACAAATCAAGTATAGAATGGAAGGACAGATTCAATGACTCTTTAATTTCAAGATTGCTAACGTTGACATCGAGATAGTTTCTGATATGATAAAGTGTGAGTGTGTGTAGGTGTGTTTGAAATGTACATCGAGTTGTGTAGTTACTTATTCTTAGGCGGCTAATGTTGGTTCTCAGGAATGTTTGATCCAAGATGGGGAGAAGGATGTTAGGAGGAATCCCTGGACCAAGAGCACGCACTGACTCTACTAATTCTAACTCGAAATAAGGATTTCGAGTGCTAAGAATTCATAGGATGAGAGCAACCAAACGAGACTTCGGTCGGAAGGGTAATCCGTCCAAATCTACGACACGTTGAACTCACGTGTAATTCACACTCGGTACAAAACGCGAAAAATAATCGCAGTTCAAATTAGTAAGCCGAGTTCTTGTGTAAAAGCCTGTGCGAGGATACCCTTCAATTGAATGTTTCTAAAAGTTTACGTTTCGAAAAACTAAACTGCTTCATTGACTATGCTCTTACGTTATCATAGCAAATCATGGAATTGAGTTCAGGATCAATCGCGATCAGTGGTGGGGTTGTAATCATGCCGCATCACGGAGAGAAAAAATTTGCTGACGCAGCAAATCGAGGTATCATATATAGAATAGCAACATTTTTTGCTGCCACAGCTAAAAATTCGCTGTCGCAGCTAACAAGATTGCTGGAACAGCAAATAGTTTGCTGTCACAGCAAAAAATTTGCTGCTCTGGCAAAAGGAACCCAGCAAAAGTAGATTTCGCTGCCACAGCGAATTCCTTTTTCTCCGTGATGTGAGCAGAAATGTTTTATGCCACGAAATGGGAAAAAACAGTCGTTTCTTGCAGTTTCATGTAGGTTTTTGTCCCTCTTTCTTTTGAACCGTCTCGCCATTTTCAGCAGGACACTTGAATCATTATCGAATTTGATGAACTGTTACGATCCACGTAATTCGCTTTCACAATTTACAATTCAAGGAATACAACAGATTCCACTGACTTGTATTTGTCTAACGAATTTACACGAGTCGTTTCAATCGGGCAAGTATATGTTATCTCATGAGGATCGAAGAGCGTAAACCAAATCAGAATTCGAAAACTGTCGAAGAATAAAAACAATACTGCGCATCATCAACTTCGAGAACACTCGAAAGGTAAATAAACAATGGGATTCAACGAATTCGTTGCACATCCTCACAATCTCGAATGAATATTTCCCCTTGCATAGATGGCTTCACCCCCGCATTTAAGTTTCCATCCGCATTGAATGGATGGAACATTCGATCGCACTCAACATTTCAAATACAATAATTCATGTGATCGCATTGAGACATTAACCACAGAAAAGTGACTGGATTCCTTATTCCTGTCGCTGATCGAGCGATTCTATCTGGTCGTCACAAGAAGTGTGATGAAAATAAATTATCTTCAAGAGATTTATCATCTCGATGAAATTCACTCAACCTAAACTCGATTCGCTAAACGGATTCTGTTTTTGAGCGCAACCACTTTTCGTAACGAGATTTATGTTTCCGCAAATGACTACAAGAGACACGTTGATGTAGGAAATGCATTCGTTCAGCTGTCCTCACCCTTCTACGATTAAGGCTCAGTGGTTGGCAGTGGTAACTCAGCTTCTATCACAGCGTGGTGACTGTGGAAGAAGAATTGTCTCTTCTTTTCTCGATATCGAGCAACGTTCTTCCCGTTTCACGCATTATCCGCGCCGGGCGATGTGATCCCCCTGCAGGCGTACTTGTTTCCATAGAAGAGGCGACAATATTTCCTCGAGTATGCTTATAAAATTGTCACATAAGTGAACTTTTATTCAGCAAATGTGCAGATTATCGCAGTATGAATTGTTTTTCCAAAGCGAAGACTCTTTCAACGCGGAATAGTGTTATTTAGTTTGCAGTTTACTCATCAATGACGATATGGTTAGAGAAACCAGAAGGGTGAGAATGTTTTTCGGAATTTTTAGTCAACATATCTCAATTTATTCTGAATTAATCACATGACCAGGGGGGGGGGGGCATGATCTTAGTCCCACGTTTACAAGGCAACTCCTCGCGGTTCGGATGATCGAGAGTTTAGAATATTTGGAGCATTATCGAACCATATTTTTGTTCCTGATTTATGTAAAGACAGCATTCTTATACGTTGGTTTTTGAAATGTAATATAAGCGGAAGTGTTGATGTACTTTATACATGAAATCAAATAACATTCGCCATACCAAATCCTTTTTACTACGTAGCAAGCGACAAATCGATGACTCTAAGCTGAAATAATCCAATTGCGATTCCGCTTGATAACAAAAGAATGTGTGTTCGTGTGAATAACAATGGAGTTATGTTGATTTGATTCCAAAACAAATTGCAGTTACGTTATTCCATTCCAGAGCCATCCAAATGAATACACCGATTCACACCGATTTATTTTTCCGTATATCGAAAGAAGAAATAAGAAATACACACGACTTCCAAAACGGTCATATGTTGTTATAAGATACATTTCCAACAAGAAAACGACATACGTGTACTTTTTACACTGACGCTGGAAGATCAGGGGTGGGAGGGGGGGGGGGGGAGATACAATTGGACGATCAAAAAAATCGATGTCTCTTTCCTTGTCTCAAAACATAGTAGAAACATAGCTTCCTGTAGAATACGATGGCGAAACCCTCGAATTGAAATTCCAAGTCCTTCTATCTTTTTCCAACGTTCATCGAGGACGCCTTTCGAAACGCCCAGCAGGTCTCTTCCTACAGTGGACGGGTTATTGCAACTCAAGAATAACATCAATAAATGACAGTGGACACGGTAGAAAAAAAGTCCACATTGTGTCATGACTGAATTTAGGACGCAACCAAAAGTAGTCTATTTTTCATGTAAAGTAGCACAAAAAACAGTCGACAACACAATGGAAAAAGCTGAATTCCAGTCAGTCGTCGAATTAAGATGCAGTCAATTTGAGCCACACTTCACAGTGGACATGTACTTTTTGTATCACTGTTCTTCCGAGAAGTGGGACGAGGAAAATCTCACTTGAAAAAGCAACAAAAACCAGACAAAAATCGAAGGGAGCTCAGAACAGGATAGTGTACGAGCTCATTCAATGGTATCTAACTTGTGACTCGTGAGAAGGAACATATGACGCAGCAAGTATGCCAAATCTCGAACCAGATTGGAAAACTCGCAAGGCAGGAAACGTATACTACTACGAAATTTCGACCTTTTGAAAGTATGAACAAAGGTCACATCTGAATTCTCTATATCTGCTTTTGAGTTGGTATTCATAATTGTGATTTGTCATCAACAAAAATTCGGACCAAGTTTGTAAACAGGAAGAGAGGGTGAAAGTTTCCTCCAATTTCATCGTATTTCAAAGTTGTGCTGAAAAAAGTACAGTTTTTATCCTACATTGTTTGAACTTTCTACATTAATTTTAATGCTTTTGCTGGAAGTTTTTCTCAAGTCCGCGCATGAAATCAATTCCATACATATTTTAGATTGAATTTAATGTAAACTATAGCATAATCTACAGTTTTTTCATGTTTTTGTACACTGAATGTGATGTAACATATTTATATACCTGAATTCACGTACGTGATTGAAAAAAACTTCCAGATATTTCTAACAGTGTAGCAGCAAAATGTGTCTGTGGGAAGTTTTCTGAACGTTCTGAAAACCTCTCTTACGTCGTATAAACATAGAGATATAAAAATAGAGGAGGGAAGTCAGGCGAAATCTGTGAGTGGAAGAGTAACATCGGATAAAAGAGAGAGCAATATAGGAGTTCTCTGGTTAGCTCATCAGCGAAGTTGTCACGGAACTCCTCTATCCCTCTCTCTTTTTACACGATAGTATACGTTTTCGGCAAACTTCCCTTCTCTATTTTTATATCTTTATGTGTATAAACCTTCCATAAACGTTCCAGTGGCACGTTGTGCTGTTTGGGGATGAAGATGCCGTTTGTTTCTAACAAGAATTCGAAAGAAAAGATGGACGTTTCGTTATGATTAACGGTACGAATTCTTTTTACACTTATATAGATCGGTAAGTTCACCTTCAATCTGTGAGGTGGCGTCAGAGCCGGATCTAGGTGATTCGTAAAGGGAGGAGTAACTCAATCACGGCGTTCCCTAGAATAAACAAAATTACCAAATCATACAAATATATATATAAGTTATACATGAATTAAATATAAATTATATATAATTCTGAAAATTTTGCCACTCACGTCCTCTAATCAATTGTTAAAATAACATGAAGGGGCTCTCGCTAAATGAATTGTTGCTTAATATAATCGTAAGCAGATTGCAACCATATCTTGCCATGAAATATCCAACCATTATTCGTGCAATAAATCAGGTTTTAGTTCATCAGAATGTGGAGTCTAATTTTCAGCCTGCACGGAAAAAAATGTTTAGGTTCATTACGAAGATTTCTTGGCATCCCAGCTAAATGATATCACTGGATTTCGTTGAGATAGAAGTTTAGCTGTAGGAAATAAACTGTATCGCTGATGAAATATAGTTTTAATCACTGAAATATTTAGCGATGACGTCTATATTTTCACTCCAAAAGAGCGACTGGATTGTATGGGTGCGACACCTAAACACAATTAGCTGCACAGTCTAGCTAACTAATTTAGCTGTAACAGATAGAAGTTTTCACTGGTGTTTCCAAGTGAGCTCACATGGCAGTAGGGGTTATGCATTTTCAAAAGTATTCTAGAAGAGCCATTCAAGATATTTCATGTAATATGAAAAGAACAATTCGAGCAAGATTCTTTCTAAAGAACGAATCATTCTCAAATCTTGTTCTTTCCATGTTGCATAAGACATATTGAATATGTTTTTTAGAATATTTTTGGAACTACCTGACCTCTATCGCTATGTGGGAGGTGATCATGAATTTTCACTGGAATATGAACATTCTGTTTGCAGCATTCTTCCATCGTGTCAAAACGCTATCATTCGGCTTGACTTCGGATATCTTGAAATGATATTTTTCAATATCAAAACGTTAATATCATGTCATAATTGAAAAGTCCACATAATCATGAACTGAATTTCAAAATAAACTCCAATTGTTAGATGCTTAGGATAACCTCGATTTGGAATGTCATAATTCAAGCCAAAAGCTTCTGTACTCCTTATCGAAAGCTTATTCCTATACTGCTCGCAGGATTCCACATATTTCGAATGGATTCGATGAATTCTGAAATATTGGTGAATGAGGTTTATTTCTAGATTATATTTTCCCATTTTGCTGAAGTTGGGGTCGTTTATTGGAACGAATTAATAATCGAATAACACAATATTCAGCTGTTGAAGATCCAAAAATCTTGCAGTGAATCTTTGAACGATATTTCCAGTTCCAAATTTTGTGAGTTTAAATTTTCGTTTCGTTTCTATAAACGATTCAAACTTTCATATTTTCCCATGATTCGTAATGTCTCAGTTTTCACATAACGACCAACGAAATACTTAACCTCGAAGGAACTTCAATTTCACGAATATCTCGAAATTTATTGAATATATTCAAAGTTTAATAAGAAGTTTCATCAAGTCACATGAAAATAAACTTTCGATTGTAATGTCTTTGAAGACATTCCATCCATGTAGAGCTGAGATATCGACATATGAGTACTGAAGATTTCGCGATACAATCTTCGTGTATTACTGGCGTAAAGTGTTCCCAAGCAAAGAAGCTGTGTGAGTCATATAATAATAGGAGCCACTCAGAATTATGCTGTATGTTCGTAATTAATAAACTGCATTACAAACAGTGATGAATACGTTTTTTAAATTTATCGTGAATGACAGCTAAACGGTTAATGCATTATAATTATTCCTTCTTGCAGTTGTAAATGAATTTATTTTGTGAGTCTGGCTTTATTCCATCAGCCATGTATTTCTTTCTATTACAGTGAAGTCATTTTTTCCCGTGTGCAGCGAGAGCGCCCTCTTTCCCTCGGTGCTCGGGACATGTGCCCTGATTCGGAGAAATAATTATTCTACCAGGTTTTTCAAAATAAAGATAGCGAAAATAAGAATCCATATTTTCAATTATGAATAATTCATAATGTTTGTCAAAAATTTCGCATTCCGATGGCATAGGGTTGAGAAATTTTCATCAGATTTCATTACCTATGGAGAGAAATTTGTTTGTAGTCGGTGAAAAAACGATGTCGTTAATCATCGACTCTCCTTCTGCGACGAGAAATTATAAAAAGTTCTGTAAAAGTAAAGTATGATCATTCGACGAGCTTGATATCCTCTTTAATGTACCGTCGAGATTTTTATTGACGTTTTTCAAGGTTACGATAACAGTAGCAGAAGAGGTTTATCAACAGACAACTCCTGATTATAGATCGCTTTCCACTACACACGGATAAAATGAATAACAAATTTCGCGATGGTACGAGGAAATTGTATGAAAAACAGAACTGTGTCGTATCATTTCGTTCTTTTTCGTCTTAATGTCATTATCTGTAATATACTTCAGTCATTACTGTATTATATACAAAACAGAGTAGTTATTCAAGAGGAATATTATGAATTAAAATTGATCACATTGACAGATGGAAGAAAAATACGTTCTCGTAAGGGGATACCAGCCGCGTGGCACTAGCCAAATCTTTTCTGACAAATTATGCAAAAATTAAGCATCTTTATTGATTGAAGAAGATCTGTACAGAGCGATATTTTAATTACATTGCTTAATTTTTGCATAATTTGTCAAAAAGGATTTCGCTAGTGTCATGGCGCTGGTATCCCCTTAATTCAAGGGAGGAAACCACTTCAGAGACCGAAGAACTTCGGGAACTTGAAAATAAACTCAACAACATATTGAAATTGAATGAAAAATTATTTATCATATAACTATTGGATTGTGTGTTTACATTTCTTTCTGAGCTGTCAACAATAAAATTGCGGCTTCTAAGTATTTTTCTTGGACCTCTTTTGTTCCGTGGCCGGACCAATAGCGCCTGCCAATTTAAAGGGAGGTTCTCATCGAGCGAATTCCGAAATAAGGTGATTCTCTGAAATTTTTTTTCTCAAGAAGGAAGTAAACTAAGAACTCGAGTTATTTGAAACTCGTTAAATAGGTCTCAAAGTACACTGAGAAAAATGTGTTTCGTAGAACTAGCAATCACAGAATTGTTCGCATTTTATTGTTGGAAATACAATAATTTTTGTTCTTATAGTAATACATGTTGTCTTGTTAACAATAGAATTGTCAATTCAGCAATGTTAACGGTCATATTTTTACGATTTTTATTGTAGGTTGACATATCACAATGCTGAATTGTCACATATCAACCAGCAATAAAATTGCTGAATTGACAATGTTATTGTTAATAAGACAACTATATATTGCTATAAGAACAAGAATTATTGTATATTCAACAATAAAATGTCAGCAATGCTCTTATTGCTACACGGAGAAAAAGGTATCTTGAAAACCACCATAATTTATGGAGTTTTGGCGTTGGTCTGACCCGAGTCAAAATATTTACTTGAAGATACCTTTAAAAGCACCATAATGGCTGGTAATTTTATGAGGAAGGTACCATACTTCTTTATAAAAGTCCAAGAAATTATGGGACTTTTAGAGATTCGTTCCCGTAAATATTTTGACTCGGGTCAGACTAACGCCAAAAATCCATAAATTATGGTATTTTCCAAGATATCTGTTCTCTCAGTGTAGTTCTACGAAACACATTTTTCTCAGTGTACAAGAAAAAAATCTCCTCAAGTTAAAGGGTTCGTATTCCAAAACTTTGGAGGCGTTTTTCTCGAAATCATGTTCTTCAAGTTTGGCTCCGCGATATTTCAAAAACTACTGAACGGATCGCTCTTTTTTCCATTTTATTTTGAAGTTGATTGAATTGTTTGGAGGATGAACCTGAATAGAGTTGACATTTGCCTTTTTTTCTGTTTATAGCATTTTAAAGAGCGGAGAAGAGGTGAAAAAACGCTGCCAAAAGTTCGCATGTCTGTAATTTTTCCAATTTACAAGTGTGAAAACCTCCGAGTTCTTCATTTACTTTCTTGGATGAAAAAAAAATTCGAGACAATCACCTTATTTTGTGGTCGCTAGATGAGCACCTCTCCTTGAAGATACAATCATGAATCGAGGACATTTTGATTTAATATGATATCAGTTACCACGGCAAGTAGGATTTGTTTTCAAATTGATTTTTGCAAAAATGGCGTGTTCTTTAAGAAAACTTGAGCAAATGACAAAAATTTCTCGGAAATCGGTAATCAAAATTGAACTGTTCGTTTCAAAAAAATTCCTACGTACTGTCGTAGCTAATATTATATCGAATCAAAATTTTCTTGGCTGATGATTATATTTCAAAATTTGCAGAAGTTATGGGTTCGGCCACGAAAACAAAGAGGCCAGGGGAAAAGTACCGAGCAGGCGTCAATTTCTTGTTTATAGTTCCGAATAAATCTAAATACACATTTTAATAGTTATATGATAAAACACACTGGAAGAAATAATTACTGTCACCAATGACATATTGTAATGTTTCAAGGAATCCATTTCTTGAAAAATCTGTACTCTTGATACAAGAAAATTTTCTTAGAACTAAGGATGTATTTCTTGAATTGAAAACATATTTTCTTGATCCAAGGGAATTTCACTTGAGCTTGCAATATATCAGCTGTAATCAAGAATATGTATCCTTGAAAATATTCAAGAATATGTTTTCTTGGTATTAGTAATTATTTCTCTCAGTGCACTTGTTACCATATTCCGAAATGTTCCCAAAATTTTCTGTTTCATCGGGCTCTAGAGTAGTTTACCCCCACAGAAACTTTATTGACAATATAATTTTTGATTATCAAATTTATTATTCATCACTGTCCACTCTGTATATGTATAGTACAAAGTATATCCCGAAAACTGTGAACGAATTACGAATCAATCTACATATATTTTGTCAACTGTCCAAAAGATTGAATTAAATGTATGTCTCGTTCCTCATTTTGTATGACTCTGAATGCGAGGATCTAGCATTCCTATTTCATGCAGATATTGCTTCGTATGTCTGGCATGAAAAAACAAACAACACTTGTTACTCGAGAAAGAATTGTATCGTTATCTCGTTGACTTAAGAATCCCTAAGAAATGCATCTCTCCTGAAAAATTAGGTCAAGTAGAGATCGTCGGTTTTGCATTCCAACCTCCCATATAGAAGATTCAATTCGATGCACGATTGACTAATTCCATCTCGTTGCATCTCGAGAGTGAATAATAAAATTGTAACAATGAAGAAAAAAACTGAATCCACAAAGATAACAATACGTGCAAATGGTACGTACGAGATTGCATGGAATATTCTCATCCTTCATTTCGATCATTTAATATCGTGAAAGATTCTGCATTTGTTGAATATTTCCTTTATTAGGTTTCAAGCGCGAGTGGTGCAGTTGGTGCAGAAATGCCAACATTCGCTCTAAATTTATGATAGAAATTTTGATCAATGCCACACATTATGTTTCGTGGCTCAGGTCATAAAGGCGCAGGTTAGGTAGGGAAAGGTAGATGATAAGTAAGGAGGTTGGTTGGCAAGTAGAAGTAGATAGCTAGAGGCGAACCGATCGAATTTGCCCAACTTTCGTGATGATTCGAATTTAAATGCAAAAATCATCTGAACGTTAATACATGGAAAAGGAATATGATAATATGAAGTGGTATTGGAGTACTACAATCACGTTATGATCATGAGATACGATATTTGATTCATACTATAGAAGGTATTTATTTAAAATAAAGTTTTATAATCAAATAATTCATCGAATCGAATTCATCCGTTCTCAAATCGATGTTCAAAACAAAAAATAAATCATGACTGTATAAAATTGTAGTCACAACAGTCGTAAGTTATAGAAGAATAAGGCCGAAGTTTTTCAATATAATCTACAGCATATAAGAAAGAAAAAAAACAATATATAAAAGCTATTCCATAAAACTCGCTCCTTTCAGCGTTTCGGTGTGACACTGAAGAGGAATTTTTTATCCTACGACAATATCATTCCCTCTGCGAAAGCAACGATTCGCTTTTGAATCGACTCGATGGTTCCCTCTGACAAGGGTAGAGTATACTCTATGATATTTTGGGGTGAATGAGGCCAGATATTCCCATGACAGCAATTTCATTCGATCAGAAATGTAGAAAAGTGTAACGTTTCGTACAATCACGCATCAGCTGTTCAGTTGTATCGTGAAATGAAAGAATTTTTTCTTCGATATTTCCGAATCTGAATCGCTAGAAATCGTAAGGAACAATTAAATTGTACAAAAATCATCTTTCACTCGTGTTACGAATCGGTCTGACTACAAAAGTCGATTACTACTCGAATCGTTTTGTGAGGGTGTATGTGTGTATATGTATGTGGAACGTTATTATTGACACGCTGCGACGGAAGGCTGGTTTTCCGGTGGTGGTCTGAGTATGAACGCCTAATACTACTTAGGAATTACTTCTCTCTTTCTCTCTCACGATAGGTCTCTCTCAAAATATTCTTGCCTTTATTTTGTCGTGAAAGCAAAGTTGATATTACATCCCTAGTAGAAATTTGATCAGGCATTTTGTATTTTCAATAAGGTCTCGATCAGGTTATAATTTGGAAACCGTAAATAAAAAGAATCTCATGAGGCGCTTACAAGGACTTTACCCAATTTCCCTAATAGGATTCAAACGGGGTTGTAACGCGAGGGTACAATAGGGTTCGAATGAGATTTCCATAAAATCGAGCGAAAAAGGGAAAACCGTAACGAAATTTGATGTGGACCTGATAGGAAATCAGGCATGCCGTATTTTCCTGTCCAAAATTTCTACTAGGAATACTTGAAATGGAATTTAAATTCCTAAAAGTTAAAATTTGAATTCCTGAGAATAAATTTTGTGTCAAAGAAAAAGAAAAGAATTCTTATTTTGAGAAGTGATAAAAGAAGGTGATCGACAATCTACAAATTGCTTATGGATTTGGATGTCATATCTTTATCTCGTAAAGCATGACGCGCATGACGCTTTGAGTTATTGTTGAATATTCTGTACATGATGTTACAAAAACATTTCTCACCTCCCAGCTTTCGTGTAATATCAAATTCTAAATCTTTCGATCCTCTCTGCACCTTGTATTCGTACTTGACGTGTGTCGCAGCCTATAATATATAATACCGTATTTCGTATGATCAGAAACTTCTGCATGAATTTCAATGTGAATCTATTAGAAGTTTGAGTAAAACTTTATGTATCGAATATACCAATACATACAATTCACTTGTGATTTTTCATATAATTGCAAATTGAATTTTTTGGCGCCGAAGAGATAAGTTTTCAAGGGGTTTCTTCTTTTTCAGATTTTCCAGAAAAATTGTTTTTTTTCAAACATTTTTTCTTCATAGAAAAAATTGAGATATCGTTTTGAAAATTTGTAGGGGTGTTTATTAGACCTCAAATATCACAAAAAAATTTTCTTCAGATCTGAACAAATATTTTTTCCGTTATACTAATTAAAACAACCAAAAAAACACTATAGAATGACGGTGGGAATGATTTGGGACGACCGGATGTTCTGAAAAAAAAAAACAAAAAAAAATGGCAAATCCGAATTGCATCCGATTTCCCACCCTCAAAAATAGATTTTTTCGAAAAATGGTCGCAATTTTACCATGAATGATTTGCCATTCTCTTTTTTTTAGGTCATCCGGTCTCGCCCTAAATCACTCCACCGTCATTTTGTGGTGTTTTTCTGTTTAAATTAGTGTAACGAAAAAATTTTCTTTTCAATCCGAAGAATTTGTTCTTTTAATATTCAATGTTCAATTAACATACTCACGAATTTTTGAAACGATATCTCAATTTCTTCTATAAGAAAAAAATGTTTGACAAAAACAATTTTTTTTAAAAATCTTGACCAGAAAGACCCTTCAATAAAGTTGGTCACTCTGAAAAAGGTTTTCCTTCGTTTATCAAAATTTTTGTAGATTTATCATTATATGTGTTCGTGAGTTCATCTTATTACCATTTCCAATTAGTTTTCGTTACATGACATAACAATTTCACGAAATTTTTCAAAAAAATTGAATGAATCGACCTACATCTTTGCCCTCCGCATATCAAATTTCTACATAATACATAAAATAAATGAGATTGGTCCCAAGTGAATAGCGTTGATTGTTTTTCTCACTAACAACATCTTCACTGGATAAATCGGAAATCGATGATTGATGGAAAATAAATGTCTTTCATGTAAAATGTCTGAAATTCGTTTACGTCAATCATTCTCTCTCTATTCTGAAATGTTCTTATCCAATGCCACGGTATCACGCCATTAAACGGATTTAAGGATATCTGTCTCCTCACTTGTGTTATGCGTCTCTTTTTTTTTCAACGTCTAGATTTCTTCTCATTCTACCTTTGCGGATTATCGTGAATGAGAGGTGTCGTAAAAAGTTCTATTTTTGTACTTTCCCACGAATCTTCGTTCGTACTCCGCAACTCAACATCCCTCACGGTTTCGGAGAATCGAATTCCACTTGTAAATTTCATACTTCACATGGGAACAAATTTTGACAGTTGTAAATGTCGATATCTAACCACTCCGGTTACAGCTGTGCAACAGGGATAAAAAAAATATGAGATTCATCGGTGGAGGTGGAGTTCTATTTACCAAAATAAAAATTGCACATCGGTTCGGAGAATGGCAATTCTTTTTCAACATAAAACCAACGTTAGCAAAATAGTAGACTGACTTTGCGTCAAGACCGATGGTTGCAACTAAGATTGAACTTATACATGGCCTGTGGTGGTTCCAGCAATTATCTCTCTCTCTCTCTTTCTGTCCATTCAAACATGCAGGTTCAGGAAGGATGCAAGAGGGGGTGCGCGCCCCTGTGGCCGGAAACTGGAATGGTAACACGGATCATGGTTGGAGAACTCTATAATAAACCAGGGCAAGAATATGAGTCTGCATGCGAATTCAAAGTTGCCAGCAAGAGACCTCCAACTTCAATGATTGGCTGTTTCTTATATAACTGATCAATCGTATTTCCAATTCTCAAAGAAACCACCATTCAACGAGGAGTGAACGGTGGGGGGGGGGGGTCGTATAACGGAGACTATTCAAGAGGTCTCTGGGAAGTCTTTATAAATTCAAATTGATCATTTGTGCTAACTGGGTACGTATCATTTATACGTGAATGGAATTGGTGGTTTCAATTGAAATTCAATCTAATGATGTATTTTGATTAGTAAACGGAAAAAAGTCCAATGTAAATTCTACATGGTTTGTTGTTAATTTAAAATCATTGCTCACGCAAATTCGATTGGAACAAAATTTACATTGGAACCAATGTTATATTTACATTGTTACTGGAGTAAATGAGAGTGGTGTTGTTGTGAAGTATAACATAACTGTGTAGTGGATTCAACTGTAATTGTGACCTCACTTTTCATGTAATTTTTACATGGGCATTTTTTTCCATGTAAAGTAGATCCCTGAAAAATATGCAATTGGCAAAAAACATCTTTTTTTACATTTATCATGGTAAAAAATTTGCCGTTGGAGGCTGAAGCCTATTCAGTCAAATCGCCTACTGATTACCTCGGTTTACCACCAATAACAATGCTTTAATTGGAAACATCTTGGCAACGTAATGGGAATATTTCTTTGTATGCATGTTACCATTATGATCCCATCATTGAGACATTTTTCTATGGGGCCGTCCATAAACTACGTGGCCCTGTTTTTGCAACTTTTTGATCCCCCCCTCCTCCATGTAGCTCTACCGTGGCTTCTCATTGAACCCCCCCCCCCCCCCCCACGTGGGAACGTAGTTTTTCACGTTCAGCTAAATTAATTTCAATCAAATGAATTTTTATTCAAATATGACCTTCATAAAATTGAAATTAACTGAAATGAAAGATTTATTTTATTGAAATAAGGTTTCTCTCATTTCAAATGAGATTTACTTGAGCGAAGAAGAATCTTATTTGATCCAATCAAATATATATTTGGGTTATATTCAGATGGATCATTTTTCTGGATATTTGTACAGAATTTTCTTCCAAGTACAACATAAATAAAAAAACACGTAGCTTGGAACCGACCCCCCCCCCCCTCCCCCATGTAGTCTAACGTAGCATTTCATCTTACCCCTCCCTCCCCCTATATCGGCCACGTAGTTTATGGATGACCCCTATCTGGCTAGTGAATTCTACAAATTTCAAATATGCAATCTGGTCGGAACATTTTTATATTCCCCCACAACTATTTTTTGTCAAAGCAATTTGAGTATTCTCACCAAACTCAGTAAGTCTGAGAATTCATTAATGTACTACAACATAATTGATAAAAATTGATAAACACATTCTGGTAACGTCGAGTTGCTGTGAATATGTGTGAAAATTAACTTCGTGTCTCTTGGGTTATTCAAACAGGGAATAAACATCCTTGGTTAATTAATGAACACTCCCTCGGAAACATGCAGTACCGCATTAAAAATGCTGTACAACCACAGTATACCTGGATATGCGATGTAAGAGTTGATTCCAAAAGTCTCAACACAATATCAGAGACAACATAATATTTGAGTTGGCTGTATTTGCATGAAATAAGCATGAAACATGGGGTTTTGGGTTGAATGAACAAATCAAAACTCACGGATTATTTGATTTCATCTATGTCAATATAGAACTAAGTGAATATCAGAATGCACGAAAAAAATGTATTGATGAAAGATTATCCACAGTTGAGCAAAATGGGGAGTAAAAAATCCTGTTGACTTAATTTTACTCGACTAAAGATAAACCCGAGTGGAAATTGAACCTCATCATTGTCTAGTTATGGGCTAGTCGATTCTGGTACTATATCACCACTGACTAATAATCTCAGACAGCGGAGTGGGAGTAATGTAACGCTTACATCACCCAGTGACTGACACAGATTAACTATCCAGTAGCTAGATAGAAATATATGCACAGTTGAGACAATATTGAAACTGAAAAAATAAAAATTTCATTTCCACCCATTTGCACCGACATACAAACACCTTACAGAATCTAGCTCTCTCTCTCAGAGTTTGATAGTGACAGATGGATTGTGGTATTCCGATCATCCCTGAAAAAACACTTACTCGCCGATGAGTTTCGATCCCGGGTCCCTTGGATGATGAGCCAGACGCGCTGTCCACTGAGCCAACTCCACATAGACATATATATGATCATAATTCCCTATGTTGTACGCATATTGTGAGGATGAAATCACATTTCCGCTATTGATACAAATCAAAATCAAGTAAACAGTGTGAACACAAAAAAACAACGTTGTTTGCTTAATTTGAAAATTGTTATTCAAAGACATAACATGATTTCACGTTTCATCAGTTATTAATGTTTATTGGATAGCCTGTTTGTGCTGACTGGATAGTATATTTGTGACAGCAAAGTAACTTATATAATCTTCACCAACTGTCTAGTCAACGTGTAGATATTGACGAAAAATCACTTGAATAACCTAACCTCACGTTGTTTGTGGATGAAATCAAACTCTCCAATGACTAGTCGATTACTAGGTGATACATCGAAAGAAGTAATTAATCATGCACGAACTAACTAGTCAACGAAAGTGGTTACTTGTCACGATTACAATGATTTACAACTTCTGTTTTCAAAATCACATTTGTAATTGTCAACTTGTAATCAGCTGATGATCGGGAGAAGAAACATAACCTCGAATCGTTTTAAGTAGGTAACACACAGTGCTTTTGAATGATTCGTATTGGAGAAAAATCTAAAAATGCTCATATCTTAAAAACTAAGCCTCAAAAAATTTCTTTTAAACGGGGAATTATTGCATTTTGGTTGCAGAATATGCCATAGAAATGCGGAAGGTGACTTCTGGGACACTCCGTATAAACAAACATGTACACTTAGATTACAGCGCTACAAAATGCCAAAAAATTCTTCAATAAGAAAACTGCTTCCACCATTCAAATTTTGAGTATAAAACAAAAGTACAAATTCTATTTTTCCCGATACTGGATCAATTTTGATTGAGTATTGATACCCAACGTAGTTTCCCAGTAACGCACATGGAAAAAATAAGTCATCCATATTTTTTTTTACTGGTATGTCACTTTGGGACCGAGCACAAATTCGAAAAGAACTCGTGCACTGGACTTTGAGGATTCGTTGACCCTTTCCCCATGATACCAACGATGAGAATGAAAAGTGGATTCCATTGTTGAAACAATGCACGTAGTCAACGAATTGATAAAATCCAGTGTACGAATTCTTCTGGGATTTGCGCTCCGTCCAAAAGTGACATACTAGTCAACGAAAATTCGGATCACTAATTTTTTCTGTGCACTAACGATGTTTTGAGCTGTTACACGGAGAAAAAAGACGTTCTAGATATTACTACATTTTTCACTGAAGTAGCAGCACAAGTGACATGGCATTATTTTTAAAACACTGTGTTGTGAAAATTATACTATATCACTTATGATGCTACTTTAGTACAAAATGTAGTAATATTTAGAACGTCCCTTTTCTCCGTGTTCATTTCAGTACTTTACCAATGTTGTTTACCAAATTTTTCATTGAAAATTCAGTCTACAATATAACATGAGAATTTTCCAGTACAAAAGAATTTCAATACACGAACTCGCAATTATTTTTGACGTTATTCCACGAATCGGAAAGCACAGAGAGAATATTCTACAAAGATCAAAGGTTTTTCATTATTCGATAAATTTTGACATAATTATAATACCTAGCTTTTGATGCAGTATTATCAATAATTCTGACTTGTGAGTTTTCCGCTTACCTGTTTTCTATAACTCTCCTCGTACTTTCATCACTCTTCTTCTTTTCAGGTGCCCTTTGAACTTTCCGAGCATATCTCGTCACCTCTCACTAATATTTTCTCTCCTAGCGTGCGTTCCATCGGTCCTCTCACTGTCGCTAACAATCCGTTCTCTGCTGTAATAACGTACTTCTACGGAATAATTTCTGCGAGTTTTTCATTTCGATTAGTCAAAATCTAAATCTTATTCATTGTTCTAAAATACGTGATTCTCTTTCTCATGGAAATCCCTTGAGCGTTTACAAAAATTCAACATAATCACAGCTCAATACGTTGAACTATACTGAAGAGAGCTATGTAGGTAAATACTATCTTTCAATGCAAATAATAAATAAATATTTTATCTGTCATCATGTATGGATTTTTCAAAATAAAATATCTCATTCATTCGCAAAAGTATAGTTATGGAAATAACATATTTTATTTTATGTGAAAATCAATTGAGATAGTAATTCAAATAATGTTTTATTCAAAATAAACATGTCAGTGCTGAATATTTGAATGTTCAGCAAAGCACTTTTTCCTTCCCTTACAAATATACTTACAGTCCACACAGTTTTTCATAGAATCGTTGATCGGAAGGGATCATTTTCGATCATCAGATATCATATGATATGATATTTGTGAGGAATACTTAAGGAAAACCAATTCAATTATGTTTATCAACACAGTAGAATAGGCATAAGCTTGTGCGTATTTTGCAATTGGCTTCGATAAGGAAGTACGATCTCATTGCCAGTTTGATGATTCCATCAAGTAATATTCCTATTTTTACAATATCAAACTTCTTGAATTTGCTACATGCAAATGGCTGTAGCTATTTTTTTCACACATATTCTAAATATAACTAAAAAATGTTGAAAATAAAATACTGACTCAAAACTAAGGAATGAATTATTTCATTCAATGTTTTTCATTGACAAAATGAAATATTTACCATATGCTTGAGCTGCAGATTATAAAAATAAAACATCTTATTTTATGTTGAAATACTATCTCATTTCAATTTTACGAAACGATTTATTTGAAATAGTATTTGAAATAAAATTTTCAGAAATATTAACACAGCTCATTCCTGTCACTGACTGCGCAGAGTTGAGTTGTTGTATTGTATTTTTGAAATTACTCGAGCAAAATAATACCAACGGAGCATAGATGAATATTCATCAGTCTTTCCGTCAATTTATTCTGGTCGTTTCCCAACTTTTGTCATTTTTTTTTATAGTTGTTAGTTTGCAGTTGATGAACTTAGGGAAGGAATATATGGAGATTGATAAAGACGTCGGTCTGTAATTGTACGCGAGTCCTACTTTGATCATAGCTTAATCAATACCGACTTGTACGACATGTATTTGTTTTATACAAGGAGAACATAATCTAATTTTTGAAATCGCTCCGACAATCGATACCAACTCCTCTCTTTTCATGCTTTCGATTATTAGTTCCCATCCCCTCACGATATTTAGCCCAGACAAATACAGCCACGAGTTGCTTCTTACTCTTTGACCAGCGGAGATGAAATATGGGGCGATGGTTTGACATTGGAATCCATTCACTGGACAGATGAACGAATTCATTCATCAATGAGAATCGTCTATCCTGTTCTCATTTCGACTCACGGGATGAAATATGACGAATGGTTTCGTAGCAATAAGGCTTTTCCATATTTCGCGATCACTTCCTTTGTTCCCCGATTTTCATAATTTGTACCTTAGTTTTTAAGTTCACAATAGGGATGCCGATTCTTTCTTATACAAAATGTAGCAAATTTTTATCGATATTTTATACAAATCTATAAAAACCAAATACTCTTTCTATTGAAAAAATAATCGATTCTGCTCAAGAATCGGCATCACTGGTTCACAAGCATTTTTAGAACAATCTTCGATTTACTCTTATGTTGAACTTGAATTCATGTGCAGTTTTCATGTTACTGAAGTTTGAATCGTTTATCGAAACGAATCAATGATTGAGTAATAAAATACTCAGATCCAACTACACTTAAAGCTCGATGTTTTCAATTTCAAGGAGTTGATCATTCTTGAAGATAAATAAAGGTAATTTATCAGATTTTGTGAGTTTGAAATTTGATTTTTATGAACGATTCAAACTTCTAAAGCATTAGTTTTCGTATTCAAGAATTGTAGATAACAACAAAGTGAAGTGGAAAATGTTCTTACAAACGAATATCGTTTAGGGCTAGGGCTATAATCTGATTCAATGTAATTTTATATACAATTTGCATCAAGTTTTTATGAATTTGTATAAAAACTTGATACGAATCAGATTACAGTATCAGCCCTAGTCTCTGAAGCTGAAAACCGCTGACAAAATGAAATTTTTCTAAGATTTCCTCATCATTGACTTCGATTGCTTGAAGAAAAAATTCAGAAAAATATTCCAAGCACATCAGAGCGGCTCCAACCAGGAATTCCCAACGGCGTTGTCCAATCACGTATTCACATAGAGTGGAGTGATCAATAAGAATGAAAGAAACTTTCCAGTGTGGCGACTCTGTACATGCCAGCTGCGTGAACATTGCTGAACTATTCGAAAGTACTTTGATGGAATTAGAATATTGCTCTCTAACAATTGCTGTACAGAGTGGGATTTCGATTTCATTGGTCCACTTCTGAACGGTTTGGAATAAACGACATGGCTCGTACCACGGCACTGAGATCTCTTTAAAAAAAGCTTGTCTTGTTTAAGACGGTTTTTAACAACCAGGACAGAATAGGAATCCACGTGAGCAATTTGTGTGAATTGCCAAAATGTATTGAATTTGATGGAGGTGATGGAGTGTGAATGATATCAATTTTCAATGAAAAGTTAGGATTTCATAATAAAAATATTCGCTCGACGGTAGTTGCACGGTAAATGTTGTACATATTTCTCGTTTTCACTTTGAGACTGGAAGTGATGGGGAAAAGAGGTGACATTTATCGAGCGACCACAGTAAATATTTAGTGAGGTTAGGAAAGGCCGTGGTAGAGTTTTCATGGAAGAGAGCGCTTTTTTCATGTTTTTCCTCTCATGTACTTTGTGTCAAGATAGCGACTCGGAAAAATTGTTATTGTACGTTCTTGTTCTGATTAGTAAAGGGGTATAGAATGATAATACCATTGGACAGAAGATGATGATACAATGGGATTATCGTGACAATGTTCATCATCGCTTACTGGAAAAATCAATACAGAAGAAATAGAAATGTATGGAATAATATTTTCCTCCCAGTTCATCCGCTTTTATTTTCGACGTGAAATTCATATCGAAGAAATTGAAATATAGAATTCGTACTATACCATGTGCTTTCATTTTTACGATTAAACCATTTACGATTGAATCGATAAATCACTTTTCATTCAATTCTCTTCGACGGACACATCATAACGAGAAACAGAAGTCATTCGGGAGAACAATGTGTTCTTCCAGTCACGGGTATCTGTCCACTGATTTGTATAAAATAATTTCCTCATAAACCACTTTCAGTCATCGTGCTATATCCGAATTAACTCTTCCATATGAGAAGATACTGTTGTTTCTTGTGCTGGTCGTGAAATAATACTATTGGAAACTATGGGACGTAATTGAACAATTCTTGATTGTGTTTTCGCATACGAGTGATATACAGTTCCCTTCCACGTGCAATCGATCGTCAAGTATAAAATGCATTCGTCGCATCTTTTCATTCATGTTTCGATGTGTTACGTACATGAGATCTATTTGAATTTATAATTCTTCACTTTCAATGAGAGCTCATTAATTCGAATGATGCGATGCACAATTTACATTGCTGGGAATACTTTTTTTCATCAAAAGAAATGTGTAATCGATTTCAATTGCAATATTTTCCAAGTGAATAATTGGGGCATTGATAATAACGTAGGATGTAGGGTTACTTGAACATCTGGGGGTGAAGTTTATAATGCGGGCCAATTTCATTTTTCTGAGAATTTATTTCAGACCACTCATGTATTACTCGAGTATTCGAAAAAGTTGGAGAGAGTGAAAGTTGACATAGCTTATAACGACAGTCCACTGCAAGGGTATCGGTACACTTCTTCAGAACCCTAGTTCGTGAATGATAGGAGAGAGGAGGGGGGTTGGTTTGGAATTTGAATCATTTATATAAGAGTTATGCAAGAAAAAGTCAGGGATGTAAACTGCGAGGTAGAAAATGCCAATACTGACAACTGATCTAAGTTTGCCAAAATATCAGGCTGCTATGCATGGCAAATCAATATTGGCTCAATAAACAACCGTTCATTATTTCAGAACCCATACTGGGTTTCATAATAGATTTTGTACATGCTTTATGATGTGGATTTGCTTCGAATCGAAAGATTTTCCGAATCATTATGCATGAACTTTTACTATATTCAGTAGTGAATATTAATATTATTGCACTTATAGCACTACTTTTGTACCGAATGTAGCAATATTTGAACCATCATTCTCCACCATGTAGGGAATGCTGAGATGACTATTGGTGGAAACTTGGCAAAATATGGGGCCGACAAGCATAGCAAACTCATAGCAATATCGACTCAATACAAACCCGTTTGTTATTTGAGAATCCATACCATGTTCCATGAGAAATGCCAATACCACACACAGCACTGGATATCCCAGCAATATTTTCAAAATATTACATTTGGAATGTGTAATATTCTGGAAAACATATCAAGAAGATGAAACATTGCTGAAATTATTAAGGCAGCATTCTGGAGACATTCTGAAATATTGCGGTGATCATTCCAGCAATATTCTGTACGGAAGAAAAATGTAACAATCACATATATTAAAAAGCCTACAAAATATTACTTTAGGTTGAAAAAAAATTTCTTCAGAGTTCACTTCTACAAATGTTGAATGAGCTTGGTCAGAATCACTTTGAGTGGAAGAAAACCTGCTTCAAAGTCGATCATTAAAAAGTTCCCCCCAGTGAGGATTGAACCCGTGTTCCGTGAGTGAGAGTCAAGGCTTCTATCACATCAGCGAATCTCCAAATTGACAATCCCACTCTCAAAGTGCCATTTATTGTAATCATCGTGATGGGAGTTTGAAGAATTCGTTACCGTGAAATATAGACCAATCGATTCAGAATTTTTTGAAATGAAAAATTAATAGCACTTGACAGGAACGTTTTTTGAAAAGTACACCTCCAAAATTCACCAAGTGCTGGAACAAACTGATGGAAAAATTTCGAAAATTTGTCTCTGTGGGATACAGACCAATCAATTCAGAATCTTCTGGAACGAAAAGCGAATAGGTCGTAGGAGAGGTGTTGTTTTCGATCTCGAATTGTAAATTTTACTAAATCCTGAGTCAGGTGCATGAAAATTCATTTTGCTTCAGCAAATATTGCTACTGTCATCTTCTCAGAATATTTCACTTGCGACAAATTTAGCATATTCCCCATCGTAGACGTCCAGAACATTACAGATCATCATATGTGCAATGCCCCAATTGGAAGATACTCAAAACATTTTCAACGAAATATTGTATCTTCAATATCTACAGGATCTTGTAAAAAGCGAGACATTGTAATATTCTAGAAATATTACTGAGACCCTCTACACTGAGAAAAGTTTTCAGTTGTCACAATCAAAATTTCACTGAACTTTTTAGCGAAATACAATATCAAATCTATTTTTATAGTTATGGTAACCAAAAATATATTTTCATTCAGACTTCGGAAAATAATCCAGCAAACTGAATGTTCAACTGTGTCCGTATAGTTACCACAACTATATAAATTCAATCAACCCTTCAAAGTTGTAGCAACAAAATTTGATTGTTTGAATTCACCATATCTGATTCTCACTTTTACTGAAGAAAAATAGTTGTCTATACCATATTTTTCTATTTGTAACTATGAAAAAAACTCTCTCCCCTTCCACCGGGACTTCAGCTAAAACATCAAGTGTTGTTTTCCCTTGCACGGCGTTACCGCTGTGGAAAAAGAGTACTAAGAGTCAGGGAATCGAACCCTCTCGTGTGACGAACCATCGTGATTAGAAGTCTGCGCGGTATCCGTTCAGCCATAGCATGCCATGGGACTGCTGGAATCATTCTTCCTATTTTGCAGGGCCGTCTATCATTGCTTGAAGGCCCTGGGCCTACTTAGAGTGGAGGCCCATGTAAGGAGATGTAAAATCTTGAAATTTTTAAAAAGCGATTTGAGAAATCCAATGACCGAGTCAAGGCTGAACAATTTATCCAATATGTGCATCGAATCAGATTTATTGGAAGAAATAGATTTTAATGATTTGATTAATGATTTTTCGGCTAAAAAATGTCGTAAAAAACTGTTCAATCAAAGTGAAAAATAAATTTTAAAACAAATATATATTGTTATATATATATGTGTATTAGGGTGTGCCAAAAAAAAAAGTTTTTCCGGCCTTTGTCGGAATAGGTCCGGGGTGATCTGAAATGAAGCTTCGTTAAACCTGAGGTCATTTGGTTGAGGCTAAGAGGTCGCTCAACCGAGTTTTACATTTGCCAGTTTGAAAAACCACCTACTATGTGGCATTTCGGATTTTTTGAACAAAATTCGCTCCCAGGCACAATTGTGGAGGTATCGCGATGAACTTGAGCTCAAAATACTGGTAAGAAATCCACCTTTGATGGTTATTTACCCTTTTTTTCGGCAGAATGGTGGTTGACGTTTTTTACAAAGGGTGGAGTTCACAAAACACGTGTAAAATAGAAATAATAATGATGAAATAAAGTGAAATCGTACAAACTATCGACGGAATATTATTTTCCTGCATTTTCCCATAGAAAAGGAAACATTAGGTGAGTGAAGAGTTCTCAGTATAATTCAGTACCAGCTAGCAACCCCTATCTAGGGGTGAGAGATGAATTTTCTCAGAAATAGTAGTTGTTTTTTTAAACCAGACGGGATATGGAAAAGTTTGCATATGGATTCATGGGATGCGGAGGATTGTACAAATTTGCAATCAGAAAACCTTGAGAAAAAATTGTTTATGAAAAAATTATTTCAACAAATCACAGAAAAAATTATTCCACGTAAAAAGTGATATCGCTATTCGATTTCACGGAAAAAATCGTCCTGAAAAGACCTTGTCTGTACAGAGCGATATTTTGATTTCATTCCTTCGTTTTCGAATAATTTGTCAGAATAATTTTTGTCGTGTCTTCTTCTAACCAACAGGTCTGGTTGCATCTTCAGGGTTAGCTGGTATCATCCTATCCTTAGCAAAACATTAAGCTGCCCAGCATGGTAAATCAATATTGGACTATGCGGTGACAATACACCTACAATATCGCATGAAATTCTCTTGCAACATATTGAAAGAACGAACAAAATGCATGCTCATTACCATTTTTATTCGCTCTTCGCTACACTGAGAGAAAAAAATTCTGGGAACAATAAAATATTTAGTTAAATAGTGGCCATAAAATATTCAATTGATTTGAATAAACTTTCATTGACTCGATTATTCAATCGATTTATTCAATCAAACAAATATTTAATATGCTATGAAATATTTTATCAATTGAAACAGTTATTTAATCGAGTCAATGAAAGGTTAATCAAATCAATTAAGTATTTCATGGCAACTATTTAACTAAATATTCCATTGTTCCCGGAAATTTTTTTCCTCAGCGTAGTGGTTTTAGATCTCCTCCGACAATTCTGTAAAAAATTCAGGATTAGTTTCTCATCATGAATTTACATAATCCGCTGATAAACAAAAGAAGGAGAAACCGTGCGGGAATCTGGACCACTTTAGTGAACATGAAATGTCCAATAAAATTTCATGGTAATTATTCGAAACATGCTGTTTAGACACGCGTCGGCATATTTAGTATACATAGTATACTATAGTTGTCATATCCGCCATTGTTCTCTTCAACCGCATGCTTTGAAATATTCGAGAGAATTGTGTAGTATTAGATTCACTCGATTTTAATTAAGAATTCGCAACGTTGTGTGAGAGAGCTTCATATCTCGTATATCGGTTTTCATAGATTTCTGTCTTCCACTTTTCTGCTTTCCGCTCTTTCTTTTGGGTTTTTCCATTCTCCATTGGACTATCAATGCCTCAATAACATTAAATAATCATTGATATTGAAGTCATTGTAAAATAAAATATACAAAACTTATTCTTGAATGCGAATGAAGCAAGTACATCGAACAGGCAAAGTTTCTAACATGATCGAAGCCTCGGTCATTCTTTGTTCTCTCCCAATTTCGTTTGGATTGAAAAGAACTCCAACTTCTATGAAAAAGCATTCCAAAGGATTTTCAAGTCGATTTCAACAAACTTCTAAGACGATGAGATTTCAAAAATGCACAACTTCGGAATATCGCAAGTAGAAATCCGTAGGATTTAGTTTCCTTCGACACTGATTCTTTCAGTCCGAGTTGTTCCATAAATGTTAATATTCCTTATATTCTTGGAGAATTAAGTCACATAATGCGTACCTTTCACAACACGTATTCTAATATTGTTCAGCGCTCTGAGAATCTCTTGAGAACATCATCCTGCACGTGAGAAACCTTCACGGAAGAATAAATTAATTAGCATACGCTTTGCGATCTAGATATTATTCTCACGTATTTTTTATATTTTGTGTTAGAAAAAGCTGTGGGTATTAAAATCAAGATTGCTTCATTATCATAGTATAATTTAATCATTATTGTTCCAAGAACAATGTTACGAATTTTGAGACAAATTTATAATTCAATGCGAATTAAACTCCTCGAAAGGAGATGAAATTTCACAATAATTTCTACGATGATATATTATATCCATTGAGAATGTTGTGTCGAGTAAAAAAACGAACATTCAATATGGAGAGGAATAATGCTGTTGCATAAATAACGCCCTAGAACAATACCCACGCAAGTCAGATAGCTGTATATTTTTCAGAATTATTCGTGGCTCGATGACGACGATGCTCTCAGGTAGTAAGTAAATTGAGAATCGATATTTTATGATTGAACATCTAGTCGAATGATTTCATCCACAGTTGCTAACGTTGCTATCATTTTGAATAACGAAAATGAATGTATGGAATAGTGAGCGCGGATTGATAATCCATATCATAAAATATCTCGAGAATATCTTGATTTGCATTTACTTCTCGGAATATAAATTTGATTAGAATATTTTCGAGGAATCGAAACTTGACAGGATGGTGTATAGAATTTTGAATGGAAAAATCAAATTCAAAAACACGTTGGATGATTTTGATTCGACTCTCCCACTAGGTCATCCTGATTTACATGCTAATATTAGATCTTCAGATGAATTTGTCGTGATTTATACTGACATGACAATTTATCGCGCAGTTCTTTCATTTTCAGAAGTTATTCATTATGTAATTTTACGAACCGTTTCGAAATGTCCAAGATTCATCTGAACCGTGAAAGAATTTACGTGAGTATAACAACGTGAATTATAACTTCGCGTATATTTGAATTGTATATAAATGTCGTCGGAAGAACAATATTAATTTGAAAAATACTTCAACATTGAATGTATTTTGACGTTCGCTTAACGATCTCTCGCTCAATATTGTGAAAAATTATCCATTAATACGTCCTGTACGGAAAACAGAGGATGGTGAATTTCTCTGTCTGATATAATAGCGATACTTTTCGAAACTCAAATCATGAATTTCACGAATTTATTATCTTTATTACAGCATATATGACACAGGAAATGAAGTTTCGCAATCATAAATCCAGTAATTTTATTATTTTATTGATAATATTACATTATAAATTGTAAAATTTTTATCCGAAAGCCCATACTGAGAAGAAACAAGCTTCGAATCAATGGATTTTTTTTTTGAATCTAAAAAATGAATTCATCCAATCGTATCTGTGGGATTATTGCACCAATTTCATGTAGTATATAATCCTCGTGGAAGTGGTGGGATTATTGATTGAAATATGAGATACTTAGAGTTGATGAAAAAGTCATTGCATGAAAGATTTAGATTTTCGAATGCGTGACATACAATTTAATTCAATGGATCACGCATTTTACAGACAGAACCCGATCATAATATTTCGATAATCAACTGTAGTGCCGAATTAATAATTTTTTCTTTCAATAAACCATATCATTATTTGAATATAAAGAGTTGTATACCCAATAGACGCATACACGTTATTTCAACGTTGAGAGAACGTTAGACTGTCAAACGGACGTCAGTCGTTGATTCCATAACGTTGATTTTTGGTTGAAATTTGATAGGGAAATAGACGACCAGGAATCACGTCTTGATGACGTTTAATTTAAACTAATATTCAAAAGTAATCATCAAACGATGTCCTCAAAAAACGTGCTTTGGACGGGTTTGAAGCTAAATTCTGCTAAAAATATCGAACGAAACCGAACAATGGTTCAAATTTCAACAAAGAGCAAGATAGTAAATAGTGTGGCATACTTTCCAAATTCTTTGATACTCAGAAATACTATTGTTCTCGATATTGAATGAAAAGTTTTCAAAATAATTTGTTGGATTCAATTCACGTTTTAGAACCATCATTAGGACACGTCAATACTTGACGTCTTTTAGACGATGTTCAAACCGTTGATATGACGTTATTTTACGGTTGAAAAACACGTGATCTGCCGCGCCATTTTTACGTTGAATCAACGCAAGAATATTACTAATTCACAACGTGCGGTTATTGACTGTTTTTGACGTTTTACAAACGTGCGTGTGTTTATTGGGTAGTTGAAGAATATCAATCCAAATGATATAAATATTCCTTGAATTGAAAATGCAGTTTTTTCGTGAATATGAAACAGAAGTTCGGTTTCAACGAATACCTACTTAAAACAATGAATATTTCTTCTAATCCAAGAACGTCTATTTTATAAAATATATAAAATCACTCATTGATATCAAAGTTGTTGTGAAATCACCTCAATTCGAGAGATCTTTGAATCATTCAAAGAAGCTATTGATATTGATATATCTTTCTTCAAATCAATGCACTACATTTTGATTGAATGGATAATTACGTTTTGAAAAATTTTCAGAATAAAAAGGGGTAAAAGCGGTCAAAGCATCTGTGCAAAGGCGGGACCGATTTTCCAAGTTTTTGTGTGATCTTATTATTAATATGTTCAAGGAGTTCAAAAAAGTGTTCTCCTCTGCGATGAAGTCATATCTGTTGATCATGTTCAATGTTATAATTTGGAATATTCATTTGGGCGGTTCGTTTCTTGCTATAGTTTCAGGATGAATTAATTCTTTATATACACACTATACCACTGGAAGGATGCTTGCGAAAAAGTGTTGCCATCTTCTGAGAAGTAATCGCAATTGATGGAGTTAAGGACCATGGAGTCCTGCAAAGAATGAGCAAAATTTTGCTCCGTACTTTCTGATCAACTAAGCCACCTCAATAAAAATATTTCTCTTCAAAATTCTTCGGAACTGTTCAGATTTTTCTACATAACTGTCAGATTTCGGACGCTTTGAGGAATTTGCAGAATTTTTAACCATAAATATTACTCTACAAATTTCTGCATTACTCTGCAGAATTGTACATAATTCTTCCAATCTTCGTAATATTTTATGAATTTCTCCACAAAATTCGTACAAAACTCGCCAAATCTCCATATTACATTAAATACTTGTCTGCATATTTCTGCATTACTCCACAAATCTCTGTTTTATCCATTCACTTTTGTTTGAGAAAAAAAATTTTTGTTCAGAGTTTATCTCTACAAATCTCCTTCCAGTTCGATTTGAATGACATTACGGAAGAGACATCACATTGAAAGTCCATTTTTAGGAACTTTCCTCAGTGAGGATTGAACCCGGGTCCTGCGAGTGAGAAGCAAAGCCTCTATCATATCAGCGGATCTCCGAGATGACCACAGTAATCTTAAAGTACCACTTATGGGAATCATCGCAATGGGAAATTTTGAAAAATTCGTTTTCGTGAGGTATAGACCAATCAATTCAGAATCTTCCGAAACGAAAAATGAATAGGTCGTGGGAGAGGGGATTTTTTTGACCTCAACTTGTAAATTTTTCCAAGTGCTGAGTCAAATCGATAGAAAATTTTGAAAGCTCGTCCCTGTAAGATATAGACCAATCGATTCAGAATCTTATGGAACTAAAAATGAGTGGACCGTGGGAGAAAGGTTTTTTTCGACCTCAACTTGTAAATTTTCCCAAGTGCTGGGTCAAATCGATAGAAAATTTTTAAAAATTCGTTCCCGTCAGATATAGATTAATCGATTTAGAATCCTCCGAAAGGAAAAATGAGTGGGTCGTGGGAGAGAGATTTTTTCGAGGCCTACTAGTGAATTTTCCTTAAGTTGTTTTGAGTCGATTGAAAAATTTGAAAAAATTCACTTCATCTCCGCAAATGCGATTTGAGAAAAATGTATGAATTTGTATAGGAAACTCAACTCTCCGCCACAAGCCGTAATATTCTTGGAATAGACAAATAAAGCGAAAATTCAAATTCTTTTCTGCAAATGTAGTTTGCAGAGAAATGTATGAATTCGTGGAGAAAATTCCTTTCCTCATCAAATGTTTCCACCATTTATCAAGTAGAAAAATGTTGAGAAAATTCAACATTTCTCAACGAAACAATTTTGACCAATAAGTTGGAAATGTACAGAGAAACCTTTACTGGCAATAGAAATTTTCAGAAATATGCAGAATTTCACAGAGTTTTGGAAAATGAATCTGTTGAAAAAATTCTTTCTTTCTCTAAGAATTGCGATAATGAAGTTTTGCAGAAAAATTGTTGGAGTTTTGAAGAGAAATATTTTTATTGGGGCATGAATACAAATTTCAAATCTGCAGTGATGGAGTACATTGCTAAAATTGAACTTGAAATATGAAATTAGAACTGCAAATGATTTCTAAGAATCATGCAAACCATTATAAACATATTAACCTACAAATATCAATCCTATACGGAAAAAAGTATCGTTCTCATAACGATACGGGATGGTTGTCAAGAAATCGCTCTAGAAATCTAATTGCTCAGATTCGATTAATAAATAATCTCGCTCCTAGAATAATATGTGATTCACGAATGTATAAGTTCCCTAGCGACAACCTGTGCACTGAGAAAAGTGAACTGTAACCATTACCATGCGAAAATAGTAGTTAAATGACAGAATCAAGTTATTTGGTATCCATCTTCATGTAAATGGTGACCATTCCCATGTGCATGAACATTGCTACGATTCTCTATAGTATCCGAAACCAAATTCGCGAAGTTGTGCCCCAATTACTATTTGTACACAGTAATCATTACATTTCACTTCTCTCAGTGTGCAAGCATTGTGATTCCGATTTCAAGGGAGTGCGTAAAATGTGTCCAAACTCCAAAGAATTTTTAATAAATTACATATACTTGGTGCCGCAAATTACATTTTATAGTACGTTCGAAGAATATTCATTTTATTCGAATGTGAAAATGAGCTTCATTGAATTTATTTATTTATACCAAAAGCACCTAAGACAAATGTTCTATGCAGTTAATTTGTTCTTCCCTGTGCCACTTGGACAAATACAATTCCATCTTATGAGATGTTTACCGAGACGTAAGTTTAGTTTGTTGGAAAGAATGTTTGAAACCATCTATTTCACGCGCATAAATGCGCGTGACTGCATTTTCCTCTTCCCTTTGTTCCTTTTCTTGTTCTTTCCATTTTATTCTCTTTTGTGATAAGCTAGGCTACCGTATTGTCACGTCAATCAAGCTCTCTTAGTTGTGAGGGTAGTTCTCGACTTGGTAGCGTGGTGGCATTGTTCTCACGCTTCTTTTTTCTTTCTCTGCCTCTTCTTGTACATCGCGTTTCATGGATGATGTTTTACACGTGCAACTTGGCTGCATATATACGTGTATGTGTATAGCTTCATTATTTTACGAGAAAATGAGGAAAAGATCTCGTGGTTTCGCACTTTTTCGTCAAGGAACGCTTACAGAAATTCATATAGTTCTTGGAAGAGTCTGTTCAATTCAGAATTATCATCAATAAGTCTTCGAAACATGTGGAATAAATACAAGATCAGCAGTTTTTGATATACTGCAATGTTTCTATAATTTATTGTTTGATTCTTTATTATATTTCACAGAAGGCACACTGAGAAAAAGGTTTCCTTCTGACAAATCAACGCATTTGGTTGAGCATTTCCAAGAAGTACCATTTCATACAAATAAGACATATTGATTATAACCAAACATTGTGTTGAGTCAAGAAATTCATATTTATTAACTATAACCAAATCATTCATTTGATTCAAAGTGATTGGAGTTAATATAAATGAATATGAATTCTTGTCAAATTCAGATCTATCGAATCATAGTCGGTATGAAGTTGACTCAAAGAAATATGTGGTGTATTCAACAACTATGTGATAAAATGAATATTAGTAAATATTTCTTTGCTCGTATCCAAATATACGATTTATTTACTGTAAACAAATCTCATTTGAGTCAACGAATCCTTTTTCTCAGTGCACTTTGTAAGTTTGAGTCAATGAAAAGTATTGGGAACCAGCTCTAAGTCCTCCACTAGTTGAATCAGTGGAATACTTTTGGCTCTGTTCGTTAACGGAATCCGGCTAATTCAGATCTGCAGAGGAAAATGATGCTCCTTGCTTTCACATTGTTATAACAGCGATATTGACTCTTCAATTTTTGTATGTTTCAGATGATTCTTCCAATCAACTAGAATAATGTAAACGTCCGATATATCTGAGATCGGATTGAAAATCCAGCTCTTCGAGACAAAGTTGAATCAACCGATATTTTTCATTCTGAACTAACGGTAAGTACAAACAAACTAATTGAATCCAATTTTTCGATGTATAATATTATTCAGGTCTTCAATTTTATCTCAAAATATTATTCTCGAAGGAGCAGTTAATTTTCAATTGTATGTATGGAACTGCAATTTTATTTCGGGGTGAAATAATATCACGAGTGTGAAAGAAATACTACTTGAAATGCGTCCAAATTTGCGAGTTATTGAGATAAATGATTCCGCTTGGCGAGAATCTGTGAGATTTCATAATTCGGAACATCTCATTTCACATGAATAACACGTAGCCCACGCCCTGTGAATACGTTCCAGGGATGAATGAATGATAATGATTGCAGTAAATTTCATTTTCATTCAAATACTGAATAACCGCAACATCAAATAACGCTTGTAATTAACAAACCCTGGTAGAAATTTTGGATGGGAAACTACCAAGGCCTGACGAGGCATGCGTGATTTCGTATCAGGTCCTCATCAGGTTTCGTTACGGTTTTCCCTATTTTGCTCGATTTTATGGAAATCTCATCCGAACCCTATTGTACCCCTGCGTTACATCCCTATTTGAATCCATTTGAAGATTTTCCTCATTCACGATTTCCGGACTCTAACCTGATCAGGACCTTATTAAAAATAGGGAACGCCTGATCAAATTTCTACTAGGGAATATGCGGGGGAAATAAAAGTCACTGGGACAGTGGAATCTAGGATTACCCCATATAAATTGTATATATTCATCAAGGTTGAGGATGATAAATCACGTTATTCACTCACGTCCCGTGTGGAAATTTCTGCCCGGCTTAGACCTGAGTCAGGTTTATAATCCCCACTTGAAAAGTGGCTCTAACTTGGATATTTAACTAGATATAAGCTGGAATATGATCAGAATTTATCTATCTTTCATCTGAAATATATATCTGATTCCATCAAATTTAATTAGATCTGATTTTATTCAAATATATCTGATGATATCAAATTTTTTCACCGGTTGATAATTAAATCTGAAGAATCAAATTGTTGAAGATATTTTTTTTACCCTAAAAATTAGGTCCAATATGATTCTCATACAAATGCTTAACTGACTGTTCAGTCAAAACAAAATATTCCTCACGCAGTTGATGTTGCGATGAAATATTCTGATTGTTCAATGCTAGTGAACTTTTATTAATTATCAAATTGTTGAAGTGATGTGGAAGTGTCTGTGAATATGTTGTGGTAAGATGTTGGGATTCCCCAAGAGAATTACAGAATGTGAATAGTGGGTTGGAAGGACTCAAGCGCTAATATCGTCTATCCTTCCTCAGTTGAACGCGTTGTCGCTTATCATAGAATGAAATTAGAAACAGACGAGAGATATTCCCCGCTTGAGGCCCCTTGAATTAACAATTATTCATATTATTCCAGCTTTTGAGTTGTCGAGTTCTCATAAAACGATTATCGCATTTGAATGCTACATTTCCTCAATTTGATGGTTTTTTGTCAAAGTAAATCGTATGAAAACAACATTTTTGTAGATTTTGAGAAATATATAAATGTCCTAGTATAAAATTTCTTGGGAGGGAAACAAGAATAAGCCCTGCGGGAATTGGAAAAACGAAAGAATTTTACAAGAAATCAAGGTTCATTCCCTAAGGTGAAATAAAAAGAAGACATGGTTTTTAAATTCTCAGATAATAAATATTATAGCTTTATCAGAAGGAATCTAGTGGAAAAGACACTATTTACTTTTATTACTTCCATCGTTTCTGCATGGTCTTGTTCGGAACTATAATCAAAACCAGAGAATTGTAATATAATTTTGAAGTGACGTCTCATCTAACGAGGGTGTTGTTATCTTATCGTGAAATTTCAAACATTAGATACAAGCTGCTTCTCTTCCATTCTTGTAAGTTCATGTGGAATATTTGAAATCTAATCCATATGTTTCTACAAAAAAGTTTCCTTGTCCTGGGATAAATATTCACTCTAAGATCAAAAATGTTATGTCTATTGAGAACTGTCGTTATGTCTCCAAAATTCGCAAGTCATAACTGGGTAGATTAGCCCCTCTCTCCCGTTTATCAATGAGTTCTATGTCGCATGAAGTACAATGTGATGTTTCAATTATGCTCAAACATTTCACATTCTAAGAAAAGACATTCTTCCACGAAGGCTGTCATGAGTTGATACATTACTCTAGTTTTGTCGGTTTTACTCGTATGTCAATTGGAATGAATTTCCAAATAGATTGTGATGGAGGGTGTACTCTATGCATTTAGAACTTCTCGAATTTTCTGAGAATCTTCTGCAACTCTCCAAGGGACGAGACAAAGCGCAAATCTTCATTTTACTCCTTTCACGTTTCTTTTTTCATTCTCACAGCAGTGGACAGTTGTTAATGCTCTCGCTGGAATTCATTCAAGATGGTCTCCCATACCTTTTCTCTCTTTCAATCTTATGTATTCTTTTCAATAAACAGCCTTGAGACCATTACACTTACGTTATAACTTACGTTGACGTTATTAAAGCATCGTAATTCTAGCAACAATTACACGTACACATTTAACATTGAAAATCAAACTTCATTTCCTGAAAATATTGAACCTACAATTCTTAGTCCTAGAAACGACAAGATATGTTGTGATTAGAAAATAGTGTTTTGTTTTATACCTTATACATTTCTACACGGAGAAAAATAATACAATGAAAATCACAACATTTTCTAGTGAATTAATACTATTAGCTCTTACATCTTGAGAAGTACTCCTGGAAATATGGAATAAAATGTTACAACTGCATTCGGTAAGAAAGCCTCTGAGACCGTCAGGCAATTGTGACGACATTTGACAAAATAGTACTATTTTACTATATCATTTTTCTTCGTGTAGAAGATATGATTTTGAAAGATGTCTTGCAAAAAGTTCTCAAAGATGTATTTTAGAAATCTAAAAGATGTTTTACGCGACTCATTTCGACAATTTCGAAGTATCTTAAAAATGTTCTGCGGAAGATATGTTTTGGACGTATTCGATCTAATCTTAAAAATGTCTTGTAGATATCTTTTAAACGTATTACAGATATCTCAAAGATATCTTGAAAAATTCATAAAAATATCTCGGAAAAGTCTGAAATTCGGTCTTTCCTCTTTTCCGTCTTCTTCCTCCCCTGTTTTCTTTTCAACCCCCTTCCAGTCCTATGAATTCCACTTGATCACAGAACTTCAAGGTTGCAGGATTCGAACCCGGACATTCCATGACGTATCCACGCTTTATTGACCTGAGCCATACGAACAATTTGATGACGGTGCTCATCATTGTTAATATGACATAGTGAAATGCAATGTCAGTGATGTATATTTTCAGAGTCATAGCGATCTTTTGAATAAAGTCTTATTGCATATACGAATATAAATTGATCGTGCTTGAAATTTGAAAAATTTCATGAATTTGCTGAAATATATTGAAGAATGAAGTATGCATGATTAAGTGATCGTTAGTGTCTGATAAATTCCATAGATTCTTTTTGAATTATTTTTATCTCATTGTTACACAGAGAGAAGTAATCAACAATGTATTTTCTTGTTACAAGAAATTCATTTCTCCAAAACTATTTTCTCTTGATTCAAGAACATTTTTTTGAAACCAAGCATAGATTTCTTGAATTGAGGAAAATATTTTCTTGATTCAAGAGAATTTCTCTTGGCTCCACACCATATTAGCTGCATTCAAGAATATATATTCTTAAAAATATTCAAGAATATAATTTCTTGGTATTTGTTATTATTTCCCTCAGTGTATCCCATTATTATTGAAAAACACCTTATTAGTAAATGTGAATGAGAATTGTAGTAATTCACTTGAAAGCCGTACATACAATTCAGCATAAGGAATTCGATAATTTTGAAAATATTGTGACTCAGAGATTCGTTACTTTTATTGCATTGCAAGATTACAAAACCGTACTTTTTGCAGGATTTTTGAGGATCTACATGGATTATTCAAGCTTTTAATTCATGAAAGAATTCATAATGTATTAAACTCAAAACGTAGTTTCACAAAGTCATATTAGTAGATTAGTAGTTATTGATTGTGATATGCAATCATAATCTAAAAACTGCTGACTTGAAGATACATTTGGCAAGACATCATGAAAATATGTTCTGTAGATCTCTATCAAAAGATATCTTCAAGATATCCTGAAGATGAAGTTAAAACTGGCAGCCGTAAAGCTAGCAGCCGATTGTCACATTTGTTTACATTAAACGTTTATTGAAGATTTAAGAATCTGAAACGTTCAATGGGATGCTACTTGATCGATTACTGGTATGAAGAGAGCTTCAACAACATTTAATCGAAAGTTATAAGAACTGGCTGCTACCTCTACGGCTGCTAGTTTCAGCATCATATCCCGGAGATGTTCATGTTTATTGAATAATGACTTCAAGTGGCATTGAATATCATTGTTACATTTAAACTACCTCTAGAAACAGAATGATTGAAATAAGGGCAGCCAAATTCTTCCTTGTTTCAAAAATGTACAGCTGGTCTTGGAGAAATCTGAATAAATGTTGACTCAAAGACATCAAAGATAATTTTCCAGTTCAACGAATGAACGAAAGTCGCTCCTTGTCCCTTTTATAATTGAGCGTTATCTTACCGCGACATCATTGGCCACGTTCCATAGCCCGTAAGCGTATTTCACTCTCTACTTCGTTGCATAAAAGGATGATTTGTCATGATAATTACGGTAATTATTCAAACACATAACGTCAAGTCATATCATACCCTTCGTATTCCACCAAATATTCTGTTGAATCTCATTTCCTAAGTCCTCTGAATAAAACCAAACCAGAGTTTCATATTCAGACCTTGGAAAATTATTCATTAGAAAACCAAAATTCTTCGTGTTTTCGTGCTATCTTATAATTAATGAATCGTGTGTAATGTACGCAATGTGTTCTGTGTCAGGTGCGTGGAACTCTGTCCAATTCGAGCTTCGAATTAATTTTCAATGGAGTCTCTGGGGATCTCATCTGTCCCTCATTGAATTGTGGAAGGCTCTTTGGTTCACTTCACGTAATTTCCTTCCTCAATCACGGGAAGAATTATCCGTTTCTCGGCTATCGTACGGATTATATCACCAGGATAATATTGTGATGAATATAATTATTGCGTAGAGCGGTTATCGATATACCGATATCACGATCCCAAGTTTTATCGAAGTCAGCCAGGATTTCAATTTGATTTGGAAATGAAAAAAAGGATATATAATTCAATGAAGAGAAGAGAATAAACTCTTGAAATACCTGTATAATACTTTGATGTTGTTACAATTTGATTGGGTACGTTTTGGAAAGAAGAAGTATCCGAAAAAAGTTGGTAATTTCATTGTTGAGTGTTTGTTTTTGAATTCCATGGATTTTGCGAGCAAATTTATAGAATTGAGTTTTTGGTTACCACAACGATGAAAATATATTTGATGTTGTGTTCCACTAAAAAATTTAGTGATTTTTTTATTATGGCAACTGAAAACTTTTCTCAGTGTATATTTTCGTAATTGAAATTTTGTTGAGATATAATTGAAACGTGAATGAATCTACAGCTCCCATCACATGTAGTCGAAAATGCAATTAAAAATTCTTAATGGTGTTCTACATTGAGAAAAAAATAGAATGAATAGTTCCCTCGACTCCTCGTCAATGAATATTCGATTGTCGGAATGAATTTTTCATTCAAATTCAATTACTTCTTTTCAAATGAATAAACAAATATTTAATTGAATCACATATTATATTCATTGAAATATTTCGAATGAATATTTATCAGAAGGGAAGAACGAATTAATCATTGATTGTTGAAACACAACAAAACAGGAATACTTTGGTACCGTGAGCCTGAAAAATTTCTCTTCACAATGAGTTTTAAGTGTTCACATACAAAAAAATTCCCCATATTTTATATGAAATTTTATATTGTTCTTTACTAGAATTTTCATGATTGCAATGTGAATTTCTTGCATAAGTGGACAAATCAAAGTTGCTTTCGATTTGTGACTGGAAATTCTCGATACATTTTGTTCATAGTGTTGACATAAAGCAATTGGATTTGACTTCGATGTAAATTCACTAATCTCCAGAAAATGGTACTGAGAAAAAAATCAATACAGTTTGTATATAATTTCTATTTGCAAAATTTGTATTTTTATAAAACTTTCTTTCAATCAAGCTCTCAGTTCAATAATGAGAATAAAAATAAAAAAAATTAATGGGACAAGATAAATGTACATGATATTCTTGGCAAGATTGGAGGTTGACATTTCTTCCTAGCAGTTGAGAGTAAAGCTTCTGTTTCTACATCTTTCTCGAATACTGATGGATTTAATTTCATTAGAATCTTCACCTTCCATCGTGTTCCTGGAGTAAATTATTCTGTTTTAGTGTTTTTATTGAATTACGTCATCATATTACCAAGATATATGAAGATGGAAGTACATGTGTCTCAAGTGATGTCATTGTGAAAAGCTCTCATGGGCCAAGTTGTAATGGAACATTCCATTTTCCTGCACCAATTCCATGGATAAAATAAAGTTTAATATTAAATGTCTCAGTTGATTTATATCCCGTTTATTTCAGTAAATTCTTCCAATATTTTTCGTATCTGAACTTCAGCTTTGGAAATACGCAAATTTCAAAATTATTCTCTCAAATCAAAACATCTTTACAAAGGAAGTTCTTCAATTGAAGTGTCCCTTTACAATCGTTCTACGAACCGATGAAGTGGATTTCATGAATTCCCAATTCATTGCATCAAACGAATGTTTTTTTGACACTACAATCATTTTATAGCCACAAAAACTCGTCTCATTTATGCTAACGAACTGTCTGATTGAAATTTCTTTTCTAAAATGCGAGGATCATTTTATTGACTGAATAACAAATCATTTTTGTCACCACCATCTTCTCTTCGAATCTTAATTCTCACGTGATGAATTCTGACGTGAAAATTAATAAAATACTCATTCAATTTCATAACTCAATCAATCGTGATCATATCCAAAATATGAATTTCTGAACAATGAAGTATTCGGAATAATAATTATTATTTGGAAATATATTACATGAAATGAATAAACATGACTCAAAAATGATGAACCGTTCCCATCACGACAAATTAAAGCGACATTAGGGTTATGAAATAATGATTGTATTCAAGAACATGAAGACTATAGAACCGAAAACACTGTTATTTATCAACCAGCACGGCTAAGAAAACATACAACAATCTCATCCATTTTAATGAAAGTATTCTTTTCATACAATAAAATCAAATTATTGTGACGTGATGAATCTCGTTTCAAAATGGGCACTCAAAAGAGTTGTGAAGAGTCAAACTGCTTTCCGGGCACACTTAAATTCAAGTAGTATGTAGTATTAATTGGGTTATGATTTTTCCCCTAGGCTTGGGGGAAGATCTTATTCGTGGGTAACTTTCCATCCCCACTACGCCATCATCAATGCTGGAGAATACGGATACTTAGAACAACCCTGACTCTGAAGCGTGCATGGGTCCAAAGACTTCTATCCCCAAAAACAAGAACATGATTTTAACTCGATTCCAACAAAAGGCTGATTGAAAAGTAAATAGGTCTGCTAGCAAGTGTTGCTATGAACCATGTGGGGATAGCCAGGGTTGACAAATGGCGCGGTACTGGCAAAATTGTATTTGCCAGACTTCGGCAGAAACAACTGTGCCCATTTATCAGAATCATTACCGGTTTTTCAACTGGCGCCAAATGTTCGCCAGATTTCAGACGGTACTGGCTTATGTGGTCAGACGGTATTGAGCCAGTATTAAATTAATACTGTTCGGAGAATACCCAGACCATACAGAAATGGAACATTTCCGGCAACAGTGGTGAACCAATAGCGGTCCGTGTTTCCATTCCCACTTGAGCAGTTTGGTAAAGTAAATCTGGTTCAGGAACAAATATAATTCATCGAAGAGGAAAGTAAGTGTATGTTCATAAGCCATCCGACCCTTCGTCTGCTTTTTTTGTGCCTCTAAGCATCTAATTTAACTTTTGTATCCACAACAAATGCCAGAAGGGTTTCAACGTTTGCCCAGTACGTCAGACAACCGTTTTTCCAAATTGTTCCATACCGGAGAAGAGAACTCGAGTGATAGCAGCGATAGCTATATGCTTTAACGTTGATCGATTGCTATGGCGGACACGTGGAAATATAATGAGATAATTGATTGATACAAGTTCATAGAACGGTTGTATCGAGTATCATAAAATTAATGAATCAGCTCGTTTGGAATAACCAGCATTCAATTCATTTCAAAAATCATCTTCTCCGAACAATAGGGAAAGCCGATACAATTAGAATTGATGAATTGTATTTCATTGATTCTCAATTCATTGCGATGGATAAATATAATTTGAACGTCAGAATGATTGCCCACAAATTACCTCACGCTTGTCTGTGTTTTCTTTTGTATCTCATTCATTATATTTGAAGTTGGTGCGATGAAAGACGGAACAAAGGAAACCGTGATATCATGTACGGATGATGCCTCAATTATCTTCAGACCACAAAATAAGGCTACCTTATTTATTATGCTGGTGAATTGTTTTATTAAAAATTCCCATTTATAGATGAAGGATTCAAATGACTGCAAAACTGATAATTTTTGTTAATACTACGTTTTTTTTTGTTTTTGAAAAAATTCGATACATGTTGCATAATTTCTATGTCTTTTCTATAGGAAAGTTTAATTTATTTTACAGGAATTTACGGATTCATTCCATTGAAGGATAATACTTCTAAAACAAAAGTGTGTTCAATTCACTCCCACAATTGCGATGAGTGTTTCAAAAGATGGCAACATTTTTTCACAAGCTTCTTTCCAGCAAGGAATGAGAGGAATTTTTTGTCCAAGGAATAAAAATCATGAGAAGGAGTTTTTTCGGGGGGGTCTATGAATAAATTCTAATTGTATACATCTTTGGCTTGAGATTCATGCAAAAAAAACATTCAAATACACAGTTTTTTTTGTTTTACAACGAAATAAACATAAAATGGCAAATCAACTGGGCGGCTGGATCGTAAAATTCGCCGAGCGCTCGAACACGTCCTGGAGCGATTCCGGAGCCCAATAAAACGAGGAAAAAAAATTCGTCAAAATGAAAAATGAAAAATACAGCCTGTTAGAACTCATCAAAATACACACTTTTTTTCAAGGAAAATTTTTTTCTATCGTCAGTAGTTTCCGAGATGAAAATTAAAACGTGAAAATTTTTATTTCTTCAAAATCAATAGAATTCAAATTATATTTTGCAATTACTCAGTGAGAAGTCTTTGGAATGGGTTTTAATTTGGTATGCAGCTTCAGTGATGATCCCCGAAGACAACTAGTGAGTTGAAATTGTCAAAAGATTTCATCATCCAATGCATACACAGAGAAAATATCCTATTGAATATTACTGTGTACCACCAGGGCACCACATCGGGTTTTTCGAGAAAAAGTACTGTGTGATTACATAGAATCGCATAGTAATTTTTTTCAAAAAATCGATGTGGTGCCCTGATCTGGTGGTACACAGTAATATCTAATGAAATATCTTCTCCGTGTGTTTAACAACAATCAAATGCGGTTGAGAACACGCGTTTGCGAGTTTCCACGAAAAAAAGTGTCGAGGGAATTTCTGATTTGCAAAAACTCAAAGCGAAAAAGTTGTTTGTCAATGTTCGGAGAAGTTTTCCTGAAATTTCCAGGTATAAGAGAGATATTGAACCTTGCTAACAATGACGCGTCATGCTTACCGTCAGGGCAATGCTACTGCACGACGATACATGACGCTATATGGTCGACGGTTCATAAGCGAGTCGCACGATTGTCAACCAAGTTTAATATCTCCCTTATTTTTCACTCGATTCATCTGAAAATTTCAGGAAAACTTCTTCGAACATTAACAAACAACTTTTGAGCTTTGAGTTTTTCCAAATCGGAAATTCCCTCAACACTTTTCTTCGTGGAAACTCGCAAGCGCGTGTTCTCAACAGCATTTGATTATTGTTAAATATGCATTGGGTGATGAAATCTTTTGACAATTTTAACTCAATAGTTGTCTTCGAGGATCATTACTGAAGCTATATACCAAATTTCAACTCATTCCAATGACTTCTCGTTGAGCAATCGCAAAATATCATTTGAATTCTATTGATTTGGAAGAAATCAAAGGTTTCACTTTTTGATTTTTATTTCGGAAACTATTGATGATAGAGAAAAATTTTCCACACGAAAAATGAGCGTTTTGATGAGTTCTAACAGGCTATATTTTTTATTTTCCATTCTGACGAATTCTTTATTCCTCATTCCATTGGGCTCCTGGATGAAATGCTGGAACGTGTTCGAGCGCTCTGCGAGTCTTAGAATCCAACCGCTCAACTGATATCACTCGACAACTTGAAAAAATCCACAATTCAATTCAGCCATCGAACGTTAAAATTAAGGAGCATGCCAATATTGAGCCATACTATTACCAATGATCGGCATTACATTAAAAGTTTGTGGCAATATTCAACCACGTTTCAAATGATCCTCACTCTCCATAGAATCTATCATTCAGTCAATTTCGGACCAAGGATGGGCCTAGCAAGTGCCAAACATGGCGAAATTGTGAATCACAGGGAAAATGTCAGGAAATGAAAAAATTTTCAATTAAATTCTTGGTTTTTTGTGTGCAGAATTTTTAAACTTAGAAAGGTTTTCCCCATCGACGAATAATTGATTATATTTAATATTGATTATTTTGAATCATAATTGAAATGAATATTGATTATATTAAATATTGATATCTTTTGTTATAATTTTGAGAGTTATGCAAAGGTTCTCAGATATTTTCAGAATAATTTCTCCAGCCAGGTCTAGACAGCAATGAATGATTCACTAAAGAATTCTCGAAAAAAAATTCTTTTTGAATTCTTATAGAATTCCAGAAACCTTACACAACTCAAGAAGTCCCATTTCACGACCCTGTTACAAATAATCTATAAAATCTCATTGCGAATGGGAAAAGGAATAAGTTTCAATGGAATTCAATGATATTCAATCAGAAATTTCACCATTTGTAATAGGATTCAATAGAATATTTCTACCTGGGGGAGATTTGAGAGTTGTTTCAAATATTCTTTCAGAGGTCTTGCGACTGTTACAAGAATTTTCGAAAGAATTCCCAAATGTTCTTGAAATAGTCTGTTTCTGACTTCTTTAAGATATACTTAATATACTTGATCTTATTTTCAAAATGCATCATAATTAAATGGAGCCGAGTTGGATATGAATGATTTGGATTATTGATTGAAAACATGTCCATTTAAAATAATCAATATTTGAATATTCAACTTCGAATTCATTTTTCTTATTAGATTATATTATGCCATCGAAAATGTTAATTGAAATTGATGTGTGTGCATTTTATTTTCGATCCGGGAATTTCCCAAAAAATCCTGGAAAAAGTCGGGAATTCCAAAATCACATTTTGCTAGACACCCTGGAATCAATGGTAGGCTGACAACCGAAATTTGTTAAACACCAACATCGGTGCGGTATTTCATTTGTTATCAATCAACATTGAATATTTATCGATTGCCAAGCTTTGCCTGTCAACATTGCGCCAAGCTATATTCTGATGTCAGCATTGGCGGAACCCAAAAATTTGTATATGAGTGATCTAACGATACGTTCAGTTAGAGTACCGATGCGATTGTTTGTAGCAATCAAATGTTCAGTCCGTCTATATTTTACTATATTAGCTAGTTTTCCGAGTGTGTAATAACTCCACAGATCCCATTGGATTAATTCATTTCTTAAATTCAAAAAAGAATTAATTGATTCAAAGGATTTTTTTCCTCAGCATAATATCAAAAGTAAATCTGTTGGCCTGATTTGTGACAAAGTCAATTCAATTTTCTTTTATTCATCGCGGTTTTGATAGCGTATCGGGCCGTCACGGATTTTAACGACAACCTTCTTTAAAAATTCACTGTAACATCCTTGTTAAATCCAATATATACAGAACGTGGGAGAGTCACTAAGGAATTACTTGATGAAGCAGAGGGTTGCATGTTGAAAAGAGGTTTGTGAGTTGAGGAACGCAGGAGTATTATATAATACACGTTGGACAAAAAAAATTCTGTGTGGAATAAAGTTCTGATGGAGAATATGATAAAGAGTTTTGTTTAGTTTACTTGGAAGTACTTGGTAAGCTTGAATAAAATAACGGTGGAAAAGAGGAGGAAGAACTTTATGCGGCAATCGTGAAATAATCATGTTATTTTTATTACTCCTCAAGTATCTAGCACCAATGTTCTTGCAGAGACAAAATTCCTGAATATATTTTATAACGATCTAAAAGATCCCTAGTGGAAATGGTTCATATGTCGGCTATATGTAAAGGCTACTATGAAGCATATATGATTGATCTTCACTAGGGGATAGGTTTAAGACCACTTATTCGTAAGATATCTCGAGATATATTTTAAAAGCTGTGCACTACGTGAGTTTTCAAAGTTATTAACGAGTCATGAATTTTTTAGCTAATATCTAGGGAATATATATTCAAAGATCCTTCTTTTTCCTTTAAGGGGATACCAGCGGCCCCTGACGATGCAACCCGAGCCAAATCTTCTCTGACAAATTATTCGAAAATAAAGCAATAAAAGGAAAATATCGCTGTGTACAGACCATCTTTATTCATTGAAGAAGGTCTGTACACAGCGATATTTTGATTTCATTTCTTCGTTTTCGAGTAATTTGGCAGAATAGTTTTAGTTTTGTCCTTTTCTAACCAAAGGATGTGGTTACAATCTTCAGGGGTCGCTGGTACCACCTTAATAAAAGGATGATTGTAAGAATTGGAATATCGATATGTTTCGTATAATTGTATTCATCAATTACACTTGCATTTATTGATCATCCCAGTGAACAATATGTTATCATCCGGAGCTCTTAAAGATCTCCTAAATATGTGTAAGAGGTCAGATAGACCTTTCAGAAGGTTGACATAAAGATATCAGAATGTTATCAGATGCGTCCCCTAGCAGAAATCACTCTAGTAATTCTCTAGGCCTTGCGAGGCCTCACCAGACCCTTGTGAGGGACTTGCAAGGGCTCGTAAGGCCTTATAATCGCCTAGAGAATGACTAGAGTGATTTCTACTAGGGTCGATTTTTTTGGGAAATAAGAGATTGCCAGAATGTTATCCAAACGAACTCTTCAAGAGGATGTTTTTCTGAGATATACATAAGTGTTTACTGGGATTTGTATGCATATTTTATCTTACACATATTGTAAACTTAATATCACTCATAGTATCACTCGTATTTCTATATATATTTTTGTCTTAACGGAATGATTCGTATAAACAGAATCAAAACGCGTAAACGCACAGAGCGAGTGAAGAAAAATGCATAGCACCGACGCGATCAGGGAGAGCTCAAGAAACAATCATCGGAAAAAGTACTCACCTGCGGTCAAAAGGACAGTTTTGAACGAGAAAAATGTGAAAATCGGGGCTAGTAGGAATCGAAAACTGAAAAAATATATCAACCGTGCGTTCAGCATCTATGGAAACGTTAGATTTCTAGTAATAATATTTAGGGTCTTCCAGAACCAACTAGCAGTCAACTTTTTCGTCACTAAATCAGTCACTAAATATTATTACTAGAACTCCACTTCGTGAATGTTGAACACACGTCAGGATCCAATAGCGTAACTAGCAGCAGGAGAGAAAGAACGTCAAAGATTGGTATAGAAGAGAAGAAACAAAAATCAAACTCATAGCTGATATGATAGAAAAAGGCAAAAGGAGAAAGAGAAAAATGGTTTGGGAAGCGATTGAGCAATATCGTCAGCGGCGCAAAGATCAAAAAGAGAAAAATGTAGAATACCCTTCAACCGAAACAATGAAAATGACAAGGAGGAGAGTTGGACGCGAAAAGACGGAAATTCGAAAAGAAAACGATGAATTGAAAAAAAGAAATGCGGAAGTGCAGAACATGGAATCATAAGAGTAATAACACGATCCCAACGAGTTCCACGGTAGATACCTTTTTTAAAGGAAGGAAAGTACATAAAGTCATTCGAGAAAAAGTCTTCAATTGAATTCTTGTGCGGTAATTGCGAGAAAAGTAAAACAGTAACCGTTGGAAGAGAAGCAAGCTATTCGACAAATTGCATGTGGGTGGGTTATAAAAAAGTATTGCAAGCTTGGACAGTGTGGAGCAATTATCCCTCGTAAATCGCTGTATTCGGATGATAAAAAATTGGTATGGAGAACCATACGTTATTTTCACATTTCTCATATTTTCCCACCGAGCAAAAATCCATCGGGAGTTATATTTTCATTCGAAATCTGAGAAAACTCATTTTTTCAATGTTTTCGAAGTTGGAATCGTTTATAAAACCGAGAAGAAAATACAGAAAATCACAAAATCTCAAAGAATCTGAAAAATCAACGGTATTTATGTTTCCGAATAAACATCTTGGGACTGGGGAACATTATTGAAAAAATATGCACAAGAATTTGAATCTCTAACGTTTGAGTATTCCGTTATTCGATTATGTATGCGCTTCAATGAACCATTCAAACTTCAGCAATATTTTTTTCATCCATCTGAGTATTCATTCGCATCATTCGATTCATGCAATGAATACTGAATTCAAAATCTTCAATTATCCTCCGTTATTCGCGCTAACAATCACATAGAACAAATGAAAACCCCGCTCTCTTCGCAAGAATGGGAAAACAATTTTTCTTTTACATTTTTCTACCGATTGGAATGAAACTCGCGTATGGTACCGTACAGTCCGACCTCCCAATAAGACCAGACCCAAGCATTGATGGGAGCTTGAGTTTGCCGAACGAGATGTGCTCACTAACACAAATATGGTTTACTATCCGTGTGCACGCACAATATTCAAACAATATGAATTCAAACAAAGCATTCGGCTATGATAAATCGTCTGTTTATTAACTATGAATTTATCTTCTCAATGTAGGTTATATTCCAAATAAATCGTTCACAGCAACATTTACCTTACACTCCTTACTTTATAAGGAGTGCTAGAAAATGATGAACTTCTATTTATAAGGAATTTGTTTCAAACAGGATGAAGTGGACAACACTACAGCACAGTCTACTATCCCATGTAATAGCAGTGATACAATTGATTCTGTTGCAAAAATTAATCAGAAACCCCATAAATCTAGTTGGAGAAGAGTGACCTCTTTCTCAAGTACTAATATTCTTTCAAGGGCGAAAATCTTTATTACAAGTATTATAATAATCTTTAGAATGTTGGTACAATAGGGTTTTCAGAGTTACGATAGGTGTAGAAGCTTCAGATCAACCGCATTCAGTAAATTGTATTCCGCAAATATTAGAAAACATGTGCAGTAAATGGGAAATCGATGAAACGCGGGGAAGAAAATCATAGTATCGAAAACAAAACATTTCAAAAAATATCTTCATCGGTACTGATATGTAATTGATTCACGATAATAGAATTAAGATTCAATATAACGTACTAATATCACTTGTGATTCACATTCTTGAAGGAATTCCTATAATACCCCAATTCTCATGACTCGCATTCCACATATTAGGAAGTTTGGAAAAATCTACAAACAATTCATTTTGAATTTTGAGAATTGATGATGGGTTTTGAGATTTTTCTTCATCTCTGATACTGTATACAATGTTATTTTTATCTCTGTTTTATTAAGTTTCAATTCCTTTGATAGGTGTCTCTGATAACATATAACTGATAGTTACTGATAACGCCGCCAATATTGCAGCTGCTGCGAAAATAGCATTTGGAGCAGACAAACATCTGGGATGCTTCGCACAATCACTGAATCTTGTTGCTGAAAAGTCTGTAGAAAATACTCCAGAGTTACATAAATTGATTAAAAAATTGGAAAGAATTGTGACCTTTCTCAAGCAAAGCGTGAATGCTGCAGATAAGCTACGTAAATTACAGTTACAGAATGGGCAAACGGAAGGGACAGTGCTGAAACTTAAACAAGAAGTTAGCACTCGCTGGAATTCTGTTGTTGCGATGTTGGATCGATTCATCAAGTTATAGCGATTTGAAATTTCGCGTATCCCAGCCAATCAGAACTTTAAATCAACTTTAAATCGCTATAACTCCACAACGAAGGAAGCTAAATTAGATTAATTTTTTTTTCAGGGACACCCCGTGATCTGACTTTGAGAATGGCGTTGAATTCGAAAGTCAGACATATGAAATACTTCCGAGGTATTTGGATTTTTCAAAGAATTAAAAAATGCTCATATCTCCGGATCTAAGGAACAGATCTGGATATTCCGGACCAAAATCTTTTCAGAATTTCATTAGGAATCTGCTCTCAGAAGTGTACGGCGATTTTCAATCACCCAGTATATGTATATAATATACGAGGGTGGATTGATAAGTTTCCGGCCTGACCAAGAAAAACAACGTTTTTAAGAATTTTTTTTTTTTTATTTCTCAACATAATCTCCTCCAAGGCTGATACATTTCTCATAGCGGTGTTCTAGTCTAGTAATGCCATCTCTATAGACTGATTCGTCAAGCTCCTCAAAATACCCATTTACAGCTTCGATTACTTCTTCATTGTCTGCAAATCTCTTACCGCCAAGCCATTTTTTGAGGTTAGGAAACAGATAATAGTCACTCGGGGCTAGGTCTGGAGAGTAGGGAGGGTGCGGCATTAATTCAAACTTCAGATCGTTGATTTTAGCCATCGCAACGATTGACGTGTGCGCTGGTGCATTATCGTGATGAAACAAGATTTTTTTCTTCGCCAGATGAGGTCGTTTAATTTTCACTTCGTGGCTCAAACGTTGCAATAAGTCTGCGTAGTATTTACCAGTGATAGTTTTACCCTTTTCAAGGTAATCAATGTATATAATACCTCTTGCATCCCAAAAAACAGTAGCCATAACCTTGTTCGCCGAAAAAATTGTTTTTGCCTTCTTTGGAGTTGGTTCCCCTGGTCCAATCCACTGTTTAGACTGTTCTTTGGTTTCAGGAGTGTAGTGGTGGACCCAAGTTTCGTCAACGGTTACGAATCGACGCAAAAATTCGCTTGGATTACGCTTATACAACGCCAAATTGGCGGTAGAAATGTTCTTTCGAATCAATTTTTGGTCGACTGTTAGCAAACGCGGCACCCATCTTGCACAGAGCTTTTCCATATACAAATGTTGGTGCAAAATATTTTGTACACGTTCATCTTGACATCTTACAGGTCTCAGCTATCTCACGAACTTTTAATCTGCGATCTTTCAGCACTATTTGATGGATTTTTTCGATCATATCTGGAGTTGTGACCTCAATGGGGCGTCCTGAGCGAGGCTCATCAGAGGTGCTCACACGACCCTTTTTAAACTCGGAAACCCACTGCTCAACGGTTGAATATGATGGGGAGGATGTCCCCAGTGTTGAGTCCATTTCTTCTTTAATTTCCTTCGGCGTTAACCCCTTCAAATAAAAGTATTTGATGACAGCACGATTTTCCAGCTTTTCCATTTTTACGAAAAACACAGAGGCGTCTTGGTCAGCGTGCTCTCAAAACTAAACTAACATGGCGATCGGACTGAAACTATAGCTACAAGCTATCTAAGGATGGTACTATAGAACGCCACCTCAAGGTAGGCCTAGTGGCGCCATCTCTTGGTCAGGCCGGAAACTTATCAATCCACCTTCGTATATACATACATTACAGAATTTTTATAAATTGGTATGAATGATAACATTGAACAAGAAATTCTTGGAAGAATGAATGATTTCAATGTGAATCGATTCCCGATTTAATTGAGATCGATTTTTCTTCTGCGATAAATCGATGAATCACATCGGAAACGTTTGATTAATCGATTCTTTTTAGGAGACCGCCCATCCCTACCTGAAGCAATCATTGGATGATTAGTGTTTAGATAATTATCATAATTATCAAATGTAAATGTACATATATACATACATACATACATACATATTTATTTATTTATTTACGATATAAAGTGAAGTGAAGATCTCACTGTTTGGAATATAAGAAAAACAATTGAATTCTTTCAAGGAATCCAATAAGAATACATTGGGACAATAAGAAGTGGATTCGAGGTTCATTGAAGGTTTAATAAACCAATAAAAATAAGCTCAAAATGACACTATCAATTATTGATTCAACAAAAGTTTAATTATTGAATCAACCTGGCGTAACCTATACTTTGATGAAGCTTTATCGAACCTTCGATGAACATTCAATGAACGTCCTACACTGTAAAAAATTGTTCCCTAAATTTCATAGAAATGTATGTGAAGCAATTAACATATACATTTTGTATTGAATTTTCAAAACTTCTTTGGCTTTTTATATGAAATTTTATGATATCTCATACAGAATTATGATGTTTCATGCATTTTTATATGAATTTTCACACATTTTGCATTAAATTTCATGAATTCATGATTGAACTTGATTTCAATTACAAGTTTCAGAATTTTCATATACATCTGATATCGGAAATTTCAGAATATTTTTCACAGTGTATCTATGTTTTCTAGAAGAATTTCGAGGAGAACATTTCAATCCCGAGTCAAAAAATGAAATATGATTTCACTCTAATTGATTGCGTATTACAGAGTGAATCAGAGAGGATTTCATCTTCCGCCTTGATCTCGCTCTGTTCTCAAACTGACCTTGCTTTAAAAATTCTCATCAAAACTGATGTTAATCTCTTTCCAGCCTGATGCGACCCTGAATCGTTGCGTATGACGAAGTTAATCAGGCTTTAAAAGGTATTACAATTTTTCGACACGGGATGTTGGTAGGATCCATGTCAAACGTTTATGAATCTAAAAATTAATTCTTATCAACTTTTAGTCCGATCTATGCACATTTATTCTGAACGTTCACTGAAGCTTCATGCTCTTTTTGGGTGATTATCCACACAGCATACAATTCGAGGATTAAAATGTCAAGTATGTGTTTTCTTCATGCGACAATTTAATATCTCATCAATATAGATAATCGAAGTACAGTTTCCTCGTATTTTCGCAACGTTTATAAGAATGTTGAACATCCCACGATGTTTGATTTCTTTACGTAAAGTACAAATATATGTAATTGTATTGAATGTCATGTTTCTATTCCTATCTCTTGGATCAAAAGGTGAAAATAAATCATATCGTAGGTTTTCAATTTTTTGTTTCCAATCAGTCAACTTTTATACCAACGAAGAGTAAAATCAACTTGAAGTATATCTTTATACATTGTAGTAGTGAAAATCGAGAGAATGAGACATTTTCAAAATCATTTCAAATATACAAAAAAGATTATTTATCAATGACTTGTGCTGAAAATTTGCACGAATAAATTGTTAAACAAATTCAAATTTGATCAATATTTATGAAATGTTTGTTTGTACAACTCCATGAAGAAAGGGAAACACGGGCCGATACTGGCTCAGTACTGCCGCCAGAACTGGCAAATCCAAAGCTACCACAGCTATCAAAACTGGCAAAAAGTTGGTATGATAGCATAACATTTCCAACCGTGTCAGTACAGTTCGTTCGTATGCGCCGACTATGGTAGAATTCTGGCATTCCAACCTTGTCCAAACAGTATAGATTGATTACTGGCCCAAGACTGTCTGTTCACGCAAATCAATAGCGTTTGAAATTCGTTGAATAGGTCGTGCCAATACAGAAATAATGATGACCCTGGATAGAAAAAAATGCTGCCGCCAAAGTTTGGCAGATATAACCTTGCCAGTACCAGGCCATTTGTCGACTTCGGCAATTTCTCATGTGCACATGAGACATGTTCATTGATCCATTTTATTTTTGCGCTCGTACTAGTCTTTTGTATATAAAATGATACAATGATTGAAAAAACATTATCAAATGAATGAATAAAACATTGAATCTTACCACGTGTCGCAAAGAAAATAAGCAACTCAATCATACGAGTAGTTAGAATTGTACTAGAATTGATTTTCTTCTTATGATGTGTGGATTATTAAATATATTCTTCCATTTATACGGAAGAAGACATCGATTATTATTTTAGAGCATCATAAAACAAGAACGTTCACCTTTTCATAAATATTTCAAGCTGAAAGCTTTAAACTCCGATAAGGATGAATGATTTTTCAGTTTCAGTATGTTCATGCTGTACATACATAATCCTTCACTATGTGAAAAATCGTATGAATAATTCATGCGGATAAATTGTGTGAATTTCGTACATTCACAGTCTCATTGTCCTCGATTTCAAACCATGATTCGAATCACCCCGTTCCAAGATTCTCATCCCTTCTCGAATGAATCCCTTCTTATTGTATCATTTCGATAAGAATACGGTCATAAACGTTACGTTTGAACTCTCATTACGTGCATGAAAGTTTCAATGGATGGTCGTTGCGTTGAAGAAACAGGAATTTTAAAAACAGGCATTTCATTGTTTTAACGACATTCTTGGGAAAGCGTAAAGTGCTTGGAGATCATTTCAAGAATACTAGAATGTCAGGAATGGAACAACTGGCGCTGGAGTAATTGAGATAACAAGACCAAGCATTCAATCTCAGTAATAGAAATTATGTATATACATGAATATTTATGCACGTGAACAAGCATTCCTCCGAATTATATATTCAATTTCTAGATATCATGGCCGATTGAATTATACAATGCACGATAACGAGGGTTGGTATCTTCATCGAGGAAAAAATGCTTTGAATCAATGAATTTTCTTATGAGTTTACACGGTTAGAAATTTCTACATGGAGCTTCAATTCAAAAAGTTTTGGGAATTTCAATTACGTTTGGATGAAAATTCAATTATCCCAGACAGCACTGAGATGTTTTGTAAACATTCACAAAACGTACCTCGTTACAAACAAAATGTTTCAGAAATGTTTTGAAAATGTCGCATGTATGTTTTTAAAAGATGAAAATGTCCTCGTTTCTCTTATTTACATTCTCACAAAACGTGATCAGCACATGTTGAACTTGTCTTTATAAATCATCAAATTGATAGCATATCTGTGGATATTTTCAATTCAAACAAATCCTAAATCAATTATATTCAAGCAAAATGATCTCGCGTATAATAAATTACACGTATAAGCTTATGAAGTGCTGGATTTGATGGAAAATAGTTTTTTAAAAGCGCTTTTTAATATCTTTATTTTACTCTGTATAATATGTGTATTTTCATGATTTTTTATGTTGTGCAGTGAGAATCAGTTGATTATGTGAAAAACAGTATGGTTTTACTATTTTGTTGATGTATTAGTCATGTATTAAACTTTGAATATTAATGATTTGTAAGTTGGCGTAGGTTAGCGACGAAATGGGGAATTTTCATGAATCATATAAATGTTTTGACAATGTGAGTTTTAAAAATGTGTTAGGAACGTAATTGTTGGAATCAGAGGTCGCGGAACCACGAGTACGTTTCTAAAACATTCCGAGCACCTACAGTGGTGATTAATGGCATCTTTATTTTTTTCTCAGTGTGGTCACTACATTTTCTACACAGAGAAAAAAGATCATGGAATGATCACTAGAAAAGTGATGACAACTACGAATTTTTGTACACAGTCGCTAACAGAGACGAGTAATGATTCCTATTTTGGTATACTATATTGTATTTTAATATACCAAAATAGGAACCATTACTCGTCTCTGTTAGCGACTGTGTACAGAAGTTCGTAGTTGTCAACAGTTTACTATCTGTTCTAGCGATCATTCCATGATCTTTTATCTCCGTGTAGCTGTCTAATCCCAGGCTCGTAATGCCAAACTGACAATTGCACCATGATCGGCGTCAAGCTTGGTATGCCAAGTCTGGTTAGCCTAGCCTTGGCCGATGCATGGCCCGCCATAGCTGACTGAGTGTTGATAGAGTCTTGGACACCGATGCTAGAACCAAGCATATTTTGCCGTGTTGGATTTCCGATATAATACATATGAAAGCTGAATGCTCAGCAGAGAACGTTATTATCATCCTAAACATAGACCTAGCTTGATAACATTTTTGGTAATTAGGCTACACCTAGTGATAACTAGCATTGATAACAGTGTTTGGCTCATTAGCTTAGTAACATGGTTAGCCATCAAGCTACACCCGGTGATGACTAGCATTGACTCTAACCTGCCACCAAGTTTGGTCAATCACTCAAATGTGAATGTTCAATCAAACTTGGACGGCAATGAAAAATCCATCCTACTCATTCAGCCCAAATTTGTATTACATAACAATAATGGCAACAATATCGATTGCAAGCATGGTACCAATATTGAATTTTAATATTAAACCAAGCTTGGATGCCAAGCATCGAACATTGGTATCATCCCAGACATTAATCTAGTTTGGTGCCAATGTTAGCAACCAAGCTGGGCCCCGTGTAGACTAGCATTGACTCAAGCTTGGCACCAAGCACAATATGTTTGTCAAAGCATACCTGGGATATTCAACCAGTCTCTTTCCTTAGTGGAATGATAGAAGAGAGAACAAGTAACGTATTTTAATATTGATCGATCATCCCCTCTCGATACCTTTGAAACATCATATTATATTATCGAAAATTCGAGGGAATGTATCTCCTTTAAGAAAGTATCCTTGAACTTCACAAGATTTTTCAATTTTCTTCATCTTTCGCGCATCGAATGAAAAATGACTCCTCATAGGAATTGATTTTTGTTTGAACATATAATGAATTCCGGGTAATGAAATTTCCAATGGAAAATTCATACAACGACGATGTGAAAATAATATATACTCAAAATCGCGTTCAACGAAACCCCTGATCAAAGATTATCGATAATTTCTAATTTAGCGATGCAATGATCACTCAAACATCGTGCGTCTCTAGCAAATTTAATATCTCATATTCTTTGTGATCCGATTACCACTGGAAGAGTTCAAATAATCCTGTTTCCATTATGAAGATAAAAGGATACCTCTACCGTGCATTCATTTTCAGAAAGGAAAAAATTATGCAAATGAATGAAAATTCATTTTCTCCTACTGCATTTTTATTTCACGAGCGAACCATGAATTTTTCAACTAACTACTCTGAAACTTTACTGTACCTCACTTTCGATACACGTGCGTGAATAAAGAAAATATTATCCGTTCAATTTTGAAGGGATGAATCTTTTTTGAAAACAAGTTGAGCGAGAATTACTTGAATTTTCAAATGACAATGACAAAGAAACTCAATACAGAAAGATGTTTCAGAATAGTTGATAAATATAATGTTAATAATATGCATATTAAGTTAATCGTAATCGATAAAAATTATAGGATTTCATGCGAAAACATTGTAAGTTCCTTGTATCGTGTTTTGTCACAATTGTCGATGATCGATCGAACGTCACATGCGAACAATATTGTTGTGTCAATAATTTCCTTGTGCCAGTTTGCGACGTCGTGCAAATTAAACTTACGGGAATGTGAAGAACGTATGTATATACAAATGTGTATGCACGTAGAATAGACATAATTCACGCGTCTGAATGATCAAACTTTCAATGAATTTCCATTGCTGTAAGATACATTCGCATAAGTCTTATTAAACAGTTTTTGCGACAATTGTGCAGTAATATAGAAACTGGTTCTCAGTATCCATTGATTTTCTTTGAACTATTTCACTTCTGGTCAAATAACGAATATGCTATATTAAATACATCGGTTCACAAATAATAATATTCGTTCAAATTGAGATTTATCGAGGAAAAGTTATTTTTTGACTTTATTAGATGTTATAAAACTGTAAATGGATCATTTCAGGTATTAAATGCGCCATCAAATGGTATGAAAAATGTATATTTAGAAGAGTGCGGGACTTGAATAATTTACAGGGGGGTTGGTTTTCATAAATCTTATAACTTGATGATCAAATTTCATTAACGCACAGTGATTCTTCTCCATTATTCCACCCAGTACTGTCAAATCGATGAAGATGTAAAACCGCTCTTGCACATCCCATCTTGCGCCAAGCGATCTTTTCCGAACCTGTATCGAAGTCAACATCCTTCCAAGTAGCACCAGAATATACTATGAATGTTCTTCGAATATTTGGAATATGTTCTATGCATATTCCAGTGAGACCATTTCGTGGGTGCTATGCATATTCATCAACCAATTGAACGTCGATTGAATGAATATCGTACGTTTCGAATGTACTGTGTATTATATTCGAATATTCTATGAACGTTCATTATATGTTCTTCCTATCTCATCTCTATTTCGTATATACTTTGACCTTCTGTTGCTGCTTGGGCTGGGAAATGTGATGAAATAATTTCGGTTCCACATAATTATTTTGCATCACTTTGGCTAGAATATTACATCACGGTTGCATCTGAAATTGAGAGTGAACGCAATCATTTTTGAGTACACAGGAGGGTGATTTGGTAAATGTTGAATCATCTAACACGATAAACAGACTCAATCGCAGATAAGAGCGATAACGCTGCATTATTATCGAGTACCCTAGTACACCATAACTATCCAGCCTGTATGGAGCAAAATGGATATTGATCAGTATAAAGAGAATATGATTCGATGTTATCTTTTGTGCCTCGTAAGAGAACAGATGTTCAAGTTTATATGAAGTAGCGCTGAATTGTTTTAAAGATGATACTCTGACCTGTATATTTTTGAAACATGTTACAAAACGGGATGCAATGAAGTATTGATTTTATACAATTAATCACATGAAACTTATATTGTACTCATTTGGCTCACACTTATTGTACTTCTTCGCATTTTCTGCAATTTATTTCCGTTAGAGTTGATATTTTATCACAATTTCTTTCATGGTACACCCCAAGCGTGTATCGCTTATAATGACAATGGGCCCCAGGCTGGGTCCATCCTCTTTAACCCAGTATTGGAGAATGACGATGGGGCCCATGTTAGCTCAATCTTGGCCCTGTTGTGCTTTCCCATACAATTATGTTTGGTAGAAAATGGAAATAATGAGTCTTAGTGCGGGCACATTTGAACTTGGCCCCAATTTGAACCGGCGTTAGGCCAAGATTGGGGTGAATTTATATCCCGAGCATGTGCATACAATCCTCAGCGTGTATGAATTTGGGTCCCACTTCGGACAAGTCTTGGGCCCATATAGGCACGATGGGGCTGAACACTAGGCCCAAGACTGGGCCAGAGTGAGGCTGAAATTCATGCCCGCTGGGGTAGAATTCAAAGCAATTCTCCAATTTCAAAAAAAAGAAAGGGGCAGTATTGATTGCCTAGTCTGGGTTCATGGTGGGCCCATGATGTTACCAATCCTCGGGCAAAGCAATACAGCTCAGCTGGGAACGATGTTGTCATCTCAAGTTTGGCCCCATTTGTCTGCTCAGCTTGGCCCACCTTGCGCTTGGATTGACCCCTCCGTTAATACACACTTGGGACTGTAAAAAATGAATTTTCTCCCAAAAAATAGTGGCAGCAAAGTTCCTCCACAGATGGTGACTTTTTCACCATATTTTGATGGGCTCTTCCTTCATTTTTAGAGGATTCAACACCTAAAAAAACAACATAATTCCTCAAAGTTGTGGAAAAATCCCTTGTTCTTGATGGAAGAACAATTCTCCCACGATGAGGGGACGAAACTCACCAACAGGGTGGGAAAAAACTTCCAACATTTTTCACAGTGTACTCCACCGGATGCATCCCAATTTATTCACTTCTACTCTAATCACATTCCCTGTTTTCATAACTTCTCATACTGTCCCAATTTTTCAAATTCTCCATAAGAAAATCGTAAGAAATTATGAGATTATTTTCGTCAGAGGTCCGTCACACAATTTTGAATCATTTTCACGATCCTCGAAATAATTTCTGTTGAAATAACAATCCAATGTATTTTATTTGCACTAAATCATTCTTCAAACATATTCAAAGTAGAACGAAAATCAAGAGAAAAATATGAATAGAAATCGCAGATCCTTCCTTCGCTTATCCATTTTCATCGGGTATTTTTATCAAGATAAGATGACTTCTCAGTTCATGGATTGAATTCTCCAAGAGATAATCCAACAAAAATAAATTCACAGAAGACGAAAATTCTCTTCGTTATTCATAGATGACCCGTTCTGCAAACTGTCAGTATCGGATGGTGACCTTGACCCATCCTTAAAATGGAAGAAATATTTGATCAATGGAGTTTTGTTTAAATAAGATGAAAACAGAATCAATCGAAAAATCATTCATAGCGTGTACAATGCTATTTTTACCATTTCTAGCTTCATTCGTTGTACGATTCGAACGAGTGAGTTGTATAATTAAATGCATAATTTGTCGTATCACGTTTATTTATCGATTATCAACCATTTATAATTCTTTCAAGAAACAGATGTTAGATCCTCGAACTTTGCGAGTTTCCAAATTGCGAGATGGAAAACACGAAACGAACGTGACAGGAAGCGAATGGAGAGAAAGAGAAAATATGGGAGGATTAGAGAAAAGAAAGTAGAATCCCTTGCGAAGAGAATAACGATAGATTGGAAGAGGAGAAAATCATTCGAATGAATATTTTCTTCAAGATTAGTTTTTATTGAAACTGGCGGTACGCCATGACAAATATTCTTGACCTCATCCGATTTTCGTCACAATTTTTCATTAAAACTATACAGAGGTTGAACCCCTTACGGAAATAGTTTCAAAAAATTAGGAGTATTTAGAACATGAATTATGACGTAACAAATGAAGTGTGTTATATGGAAATTCATGTCATACCTTGTTAACTTATATACTCTATTCATACAAAGCGATGTGCTTTTGAATAGGAGAGCTGAAGAGAGAGAGGAGAGCATCTCATGTGAGTCATTAAAATGCATTTGAAATTAACTGCCCTGTGTTGACAGATTATGAGTATTAAGGAAATTAGATATGGAAGAGGAATGTCTCTCCTTGTAAGTATTAAAATTGGATCCTTATCATTTACGCCCTAAATACTTTATGAGCTCTTATATTCACCATTGAAGAAGAAGTATTTTTTAATTGGAATATATCGTTGTGTGAAGATAATTTGAGAATCATTCACACAATTTCTCATCGATTTAGTTACATTTTTACAGGTTCAGGGCAATTTATAACTTGCTTTCTGATTTCTATTCCTACACAGAGGAAAGTTTATATGAACGATTATTAGACACTACCCTAGTAGAAATATAATCAGTTTTCCCTATTACTGCCCATACAGCAAAAGAGTCCCCACGAAGAGCTCCCGTTATGACAGTAAACATGAATTCATTGTGAATACTTTGAATTCAAATTGAATTCTTGATGAACAACTTACTGTTCAGAAAGAATTCATGTTGTGAGTTTATGAAGAATTCTCCAGGCATTCAACATGTATTCGTTTTGAATTCATTGAATTCATATTGAATTCATTTTCACTTACATAACGGGGACTGTTCCAAGAACTCATTAAGGAGTCCTCAAGAATTCAAACGGGTTATTTTTGCTGTATGGGGGATGAGGCACTGATGAGGAAACGCTAATCAGGAAAAACTTATCACTAACTTATTGGGAACTGATTTGTCTAATATGATTATTAAAATTCATAGAAAAATTGATCAAATATGTTTATAAAAAATATTCAGTTTGAAAAACATATTGATGGTTATTGAAGTGATATATGGCAATTGTAAAAGTACACCGATTTTAGATATGTTTTAACCCAAATTTGAAGTATCTCAAAGGAATTGAATCGAATTGGTTCGAATTATTCGATCCTGGATTTGCTGTATCAAATTGATGAAACTTACCCTCAATAATTATAGAGAGTATATGCACATAACGAAGCTACCTTGGAAATTGTTAGATTTTGTAACGGATTTTGGACGTTCTTTGAAAAGTGCGGTTTCAAATTTCATCAAGTGCTAGGACAAATTAACACTAGGATGCCCAACGGGGTCGATTTGAATACATCGCATTTTTTCGTATTTCATTTTCCTTATTAATTCACTTCCGTATTTTTTCACTTCCGTATTTTTTCACTTCCCTCTACTCAATTTCATCAAGTTCCGATTGAGGGCGATAAGTAGGGTGACCATACGTCCCGGTTTACAGGGACATGTCCCGGTTTTGATTGGAAATGTCCCCGTTTTTTCAGAATGTATGAAACTTGTATTTTATCGATGATAATAGATAAAAAGAAAAGTATGCTACAAGGAGAGACACCGATGTTCTCCAAAAGTCCAAAAATTTCTGAATTTCTGCCCTACCCCAATTTTCCTCGAAAATGATGAGTACATGCATTGTTTCTGTGATACAAAGAGAGTACGTTTATTGAGCTTCTTCGATATTATCCTCCCTTTTTCTATGAGCAAACTTGGAGAAAACTGTAGTAATTTTGAAACTTCGGAATTCTCTTAAAAGAAAAGTTCTCGTCTGTCGAGCTACAGAGAAGTGTTCCAGATAGAAAAATTTTCACAATTTCATATAATTTAGATATAAATCATATTGAATTTTATAAAAAATTATATATAATTCCGAAAATTCTTCCAAGACTTTATAAGACGTGATAAGACGTTCAGATGTTATATACAGGGTGTCCCAAATAACAATATAAACGTGGATATCTTCGAAAGGAGTAGTGGGAGCCAAGAATGTTTTGGGTGAAAGTTGTTAAGTTCAGAGGGGAGCTGTTTATGGTGACATCAGTTTTGACCTTGAAGTGAGTTTTGAAGGTCATTCTACAGGTAATAACACTTTTTTTAATGGGAACCACTAATTTTGGTTATGGAGTCCTTTTCTACGTGAAAAAACACGGGATTTTATCTAACGCATTTTTCTGTAAGAATCGTATTTTCGAAGATATTACAGTGACCAGCTAGTGAACTTGTGTTTTGGATGAGATCAAGACGAGATCGAGACTACTACGAGACGACCCGAGCCAATATTTCCCGAAACCGAGACGATATCTGTCAAGCCGAGAGTCTCGACGATACTTAGTTTCTCGAATGTATTGCCGGCACCAAGAATCTCGACTTGAGACCAAGAATCTGGACTCGAGACCGAGACGATACTGGTTTTTTCGAGACTGAATCAAGACCGAGGTCGAGACCCGGTCAGTCTCAGCGAGACGAGACGATACCGAAACCCTCCCAGCGGAACTTGAAAGAATGTCTTAGGTACGCAAATAGTGATGTCGATTCTTTTTTATACGGAATATCGTTATTTTTTTCATCAAATTTTCATCGATATTCCATACAAACCAAAAAGAATCGATTCTGTTCGAGAATCGGCATCACTATCCGCAGTGATGACCGGGTCTCGATATCGGTCTTGATTCAGTCTCGAAAAAACCAGTATCGTCTCAGTCTCGAGTCCAGATTCTTGGTCTTAAGTGGAGATTCTTGGTGCCGGCAATACATTCGAGAAACTAAGTATCGTCGAGATCTCGACTCTCGGTTTGACAGATATCGTCTCGGTTTCGGGAAATAATGGCTCGGGTCGTCTCGTATCAAGTCTCGATCTCGTCTCGATCTCAGGGTCGATACCGAGAGCAGTCTCGGTCTCATCCGAAACACAAGTTCACTAGCTGTTCACTGCAATATCTTTGAAAATACGATTCTCACAAAAAAATGCGTTAGATAAAATTTCTTGTTTTTTCACGTAGAAAACGACTCCATAACCAAAACTAGTGGTTCCCATTAAAACAAGTGTTATCACCTGCCGAATGACCTGCAAAACTCACTTCGAGGTCGAAACTGATGTCACCATGAACAGCTCCTCTCTGAACCTAACAACTTTCACCTGAAACATTATTTATTTATTTATTTATTTATTTATACGGGCATGTGCCCTTTAGATACATCAACTTACAAACTAGTTAATGGCAGATCTAAAAATATGAAACAATAAACTGCTAATTAAACAATAAGATTCAATAAACGATAAGCTTCAAAAAACAATAGGATACAATAAACTATTCATTCAATGACCACGCACACAACACAGCATTCCGGAAATGCGAAACTGATCCAGAGAAGAAATCAACTTCATTACAATATTTATTAATAAGATTACAAATACGGCTAATCGGATCAGTCTGAATGAACCTAGATGTGTAGGTTGGCGTATTAAATGATAGCGGCTTCCTGAGAGCCCTAGACGGACCATTAAAATTGAGCAAAGATAGTAATTCAGGACAAATGATCTGACCATTAATGATCTTAAAAATGAATAACATATCATTAATCATCCTACGAGTTTCAAGGGTGCTCATGTTGAATGATTCCATTATTGGTCCATGGTCGTGGCATGTAATGAGCATGGGATTATCATTCTTATACGATAAAAAACGCAAGAATCTGTGCTGTACCCTCTCCATTGAGATACGATATTTAGCTTGATAAGGAGACCAGATTGGAGAGGCATACTCTAGATGAGGTCTGACAAGAGTATTGTATAATGTAAGTAACGTTGAAGGTTTTCTGAAATCCTTACATAGCCTCTTTAAAAATCCAAGCTGCCTCATAGCCGTATTGACAGTGTTAAAGTAATGAGGAACAAAAGTTAGTTTGGAGTCAAACGTGATGCCTAAATCACAAGTAATATCCACGGTAGCCAAAATAGAACCATCCAACGTGTACGGAAATACTATAGGGCTCAATTTACGTGACAGTCTCATCACCTGACATTCATCAATATTGAGTTGCATTTTATTTATGGAACACCAAGTTTGCAAATTATACAGATCCTTTTGTAAAGCAATAGCATCCGCGATGGCAGAGATTCTAAAGAACAGCTTCAAATCATTTATTTATTTATTTATTTATTCAACGGGCAATAACGCCCTTTAGTGACCAAATTATTGATACAATACAGTGAAAATTTAACAGATAAAATAAAAATAAAAAAAAAGAAATTATATAAAGTGAACAGACGGATTACAAAAAGACATAGTACAAAATATAACATCCTGTACAGGATAAATAACGAGTATAAGAATATTACAATCTCACACACCTACTAGAACATGCTCTAGAGACAGAAGTCTTGAATACTGAAACTGATCCAGAAAAGAAATCCAACTCATCTCTATAAGTATTTGCTAAACAACAAATTCGATTTACTGGGTCAGTATAAAAGAATTGCGACTTAAACATAGGAACATTGAAAAGTAATGGGTTCCTAAGAGACCTGGAGGGTACATTGAAATTTAAGAGAGAGAGAAGTTCAGGGCAATTGATTTGACCATTGATTATTTTGAAAATGAATACCAAATCATTGATCATTCTACGAGTTTCGAGAGTGTTCATGTTGAACAACCCCATCAACGGACCATAATCATGGCAGGATATAGCCATGGGGGTATGATTTTTGAAAGCCAAAAATCGTAAAATCATCGTAAATCATCGGCAAATAGTAAAAACCTTGCAATATTTAGAACCCTGCCAATATTTTTAGCTCCCACTACTCCTTTCGAAGATATTCACGCTTATATTCTTATTTGGGACACCCTTTATATACAAGGAGAAAAAATGGTTTGCTATGATAGCACCTACAAAGAAATTTGTTGTTCCTGCAAAAATACTTACTCCAGCAGCTAGGACATCAGTTCTGTTAACAAATTTGTTTATGTCAGCAACAAAATTCAGTCATGTCAATCATTTTTCTTGCTCTTTCAGCTAATTTTTTTTTTTTATTAGACGCTGTAGTAACAGACCTACTTGTAATGCCAGCAATACTTTTTTCTTCGTGTCACATTGCTATTGAAATATCATATCATATTCCATTCGCGACAAACTTAACATCCTCCCATCATAGATTTCCAGAACATCGCTTAATAATTTGTGTGTAATATTCCAATTGGGAGATTCTCAGAATATTTGTAATGGAATATTCTATCCGCGATATCCATGGAATGTCGTAGAAATATTTTATCCACACGGAGAAAAAATGGTTTGCTACTACTATAGCGCCCACAAAGAAATTTGTTGTCCTTGCAAAAATATTCACTCCAGCTGCTAAGAGGTTAGTTCTGTTAATAAATTTGTTCATGTCAGCAAAAAAACGTAGTTGTATCAATCATTTGTTTTTTGTACGCGCTATAGTAACAGACGTACTTGTTATGCCAGCAATACTTTTTTCTCCGTGCAAAATGTTCCGAATGAGGCATTGTGATATTCTGACAATATTATTGAGTCTTTGCGTTCTGTGTGGGTACAGTAATGACGCAGTGCAGTAGCAGTGATATATAATGAGTTACTGCATTCAGAGAAATTTATTATTGAAAATTACTGATCTTCCCATTAGTCGGGGGATATAATTGACATAACGATTTTATATAGAGTGTTCCAGAACAAAGTATCGACTTTCCACCAGCGTGTTCCTGAGAGAAAACTGAACAACTGCTCCTTTTACCATTTTTTGATCCGAGGCTTAGTTTCAGAGTTGATTTCAAAGAATCAACTTCGATCATTGGACTAGTCATTGGACTTGCCACGTGAATGAGCAACCGATTTTGTTTATAACTCAAAAACTAAGCTTCGAATCGAAAAATGTCCGATGGAAAAGTTGTTCAGTTTTCTCTCTCAGGAATACGCTGGTGAAATATTGATACTTTGTTCTGGGACACCCCGTACACTTGGCATAAAATCACGAATTGATCCGAAAAAGCAGTAATATTTCATGCTACAAAGTTTGATAATTAAAACCAGTGAAACTTCATGTTGAGAAATTAATTTCTTATGTAAAAAGTAATTTCTTATGACACAATTTGTGAACGAAAATTCTCGATTGGTAAGATTGATATGAATTGAAAACCATAACATTTTCAATAATGATGCGTGGCTTGGGGGAAATAAGCGAGGTTTGTGATCACGAACAATCACGAGGTTAACATTTTCATTTCGGTTGAAATAACGCTATAAGGAATCACTGCCTCAAAAAAAGTAATCTGTAAATGAGAGGGAAATCCCTGTCGATCAGAAAAGATATTCCACTTTTGTTCTCGTCTTTAATTTAGAATATCCCTCTACGATTTCGAATAAATGAAAACTTTTTCACCACAAAGACTAATCCTCTCAAATCTCTGTGGTCAAGTGTGTTGCTTGGGATTCCATGAAGGAGCCAATGAAAGGTTCTCGACATATGAATTCAATAATCATTCCACCGCCGGTAGAATGATAGCCCGTTTTCATTCTGAATGATCACAATCTTACCGGTATGGGTCTGCACTGAGAAAGGCCTTGAGTTGCAGTTGAGAATTTGAGTTTCTTGAACTGAGATATTGTTTGTTGTAACAAAGATTTCCAGCTACAGGGACTATAACTATATTAATATTTAGTTGATGCAACTAAATTCTCATTTGAGGTCATATTTTACTGAAGTTTTTAGTCACGACAACTGAATAGTTTTTTCAGTGTGTTGCATGCACGGAGAGAGATCTACACTACTGATTAATTTTTTATACACGATTTAGTCGTTTGACTGAAACAAAACAAAAATAACACTACCCAGATATCAATTTAACCTTGCTGCAATGTTGTCAGGGAAGCTTGTGACAAGGTTGACATAAGCCTCCTAGTTGACACACGACTATGTGACAAGCTTAAAAAACCCTTGCAACAGAGTTGTAGCAGCCTTACACTGACAAAGTTGTTAATAACAAGTCACAAACAATCGAATGACAGGTCTGGCAAGCTTATGACAAGCTTACATGTTATCTGGATACTGAGTTGTGATTTGGCATGAATGATTGCTGTTAAGAAACGAATGATTCGTGTCAATACACGACTCAGTAGTGTTATTTTGCTTCCGTTTCAGCCACACGACTGAGTCGTGTATGATAAAATAATCCGTCTTGTAGGATTCTCTTTTCATGTGGCTACCAGTCCCGGGGAAAGTTGATTAAATCTGACCAGATCTAATTTCTCGATCGGATTTCAACTAGAGATGTGCGAATCGCATTTTTTGACCCACGAAACGGATCCAATCGAATTTCTTATTACTTTCTGGAATTCGAATCGAATCAAATTCGAAGAATCAATGTCGAATCGAATCAAAATAAACCGAACCGAATCGAATTCAAGCACCAAAAATACAGTAAAACCTTGTTTATTTCAACTCTCGGAAATGTGACAGTGTCGTTTATTTCAAGCCCAGAGGGGTTCCCACCATTAGCATCAAGCTCAAGACGAATTCACATAACCGTCTCTTGATTGGGCGACACTGATCGTTACTGGAAACACGCCTTGAGGCCGTTCAAACGTGGAGGAAAGAGTAGAAGTTTGGCGTTGAAATAAATGAGAGTTGAAATGAACGAGCCCACGTAGAAATTAACGGATGGTCCGGTACCGGGTCGATACAGGCTGCAACCGTTGGCGGCCGGTGTCGGTCTGACTACGGAATGATAACGCCAAATAACTCTGATTCAGTACCGGTTACCACCATCAATTCAGTACTGGGAATCAGTTTGGTTCCGACATTGAGAACTAATACTATCAGTATTGATGGCTATTCAAGTACCGACGACTGTTACTCAACCGTTATTTGCGCTGTTGTAACTTTGGAAGGTTTTGAATGCATCATAAAAATTTCTGCACTCCAACGGTTGCAAACTGGCAGCCTATATCAAGCCGGTACTCGAACATTCGTCAATTTCTACGTGGCCCATCAAGTCTTCTCTCAAAGTACACGAGATATTTATTCACATTGGTTCGGTACCGAATCAACGTTGGAGGCCAACGCTTGCGTACTAAAATTGTGCCGTTGTTGATCCAAAATTGGTGGAAAAGTGGTCAATAACAGTTGGTTCAAATGTCGAACCAGTACCGACACGAACTTAAAATGAAGTCGGTTAAGTACCGATCCGCAATCGGCAGACAAACGTTGGTGGCCCATACCTTTTCAGTACCGATCCGTTCGTCACCATCGGCTTAGTACCGGAATTTCTACGTGGGAGGTTTTACTGTATTCAAGGCACATCTTATGTGAATGGACCCAGCGTCTGCAGGGTGAGTGGAGGTTGTCACGAAACTTGATTATGTCTTTTTCTTCCCATCCTGACAGGGTTTTACAATCGGCTAAAGAATGGCACCCATCAATGGTGGTTTGATGATAATTTGGGCCCAGGAATGGCGAAAAGTAAACGGCCAATTATCGGCGATGAGCCGATTATCAGGGATTTTGATGCCTGGGTACTTTGTCAATTTTTACACGAACATCACGTGATCTCGACGAATAACTGCACTCGATACCTGATATCTGCTCCACACTTCATTAATTCGAAATTCATTTTTTAAAAAATTTTCACGAAGATGACGTGAAATATCACGTGATTCATAGCGTGATTTCTCATGTGTTTTGCAGCATCGTACTGGAATAAAAACCAGTGTTATATATCTCACATTTGAAATATATTCCCTTCAGCATTTTATATTTGGAGTGCTTTCTTCAAAATCTTTGGTATTAATTCTTTCAAATATTCGAGAATTAGTCGAAATATTCAGAAAATGTATTTGAAATACAAAATACTTTAGGAAATCTATTTTTATATTATATTTTTCAATTGTAAAACATAAAATTCTTTGAAAAATACACTTGATATACAACATACTACAGCAAATGTATGTTAAATTCAAAATATGGAATACCAATTTTATTCCCAATACCTTTTTCGCATAATTGTATTTCAAATTCATGTTCAGCCCTGATCATGATATACCACGTGATTTTTCACGTCATTTTTAACGTGATTTTCAACATCATCAACTAAGTGAAGAATCACGTCCTTTTTTCTCTAAGTGATTCCAAATAAGAAATCCACTTTCCTGAACAAAATATTAGTTCCTAACGAGAAATGTTTGTTATAACAAACAATATTCCACTCCAGGCAACTCAAATTTCTCATTCCATGTCGATTTCAGTTACTGCAACTAAAACCGTGTTTTTTCAGGGCAATCCAGCAAATTTTGATGAAAGTCAACAAATTCCACAGAAGTGCACTGTAGAAAACAATCAGAAATTTCATGTATGAGATGAATATGAAAATTCTGAAACTTGTAATTGATATCAAGTTCAATCATGAATTCATGGAATTTATTGCCAAATGTATTAAAATTCATATAAAAATGCATGAAAAATCATAATTCTGTACGAGATATCATAAAACTTAATATGAAAAGTCAGAAAAGTTTTGAAAATCAATACAAAATTCATCCGTTAATTGCTTCACATAAATTCTATATGAAATTCAGGCAGAAATTTTTTACAGTCTCTATCGGATCTTATGGACTATCATCGAATATCACCGAAATTTTGTTACATTGCTACATTTGCTACAGAATTACTCTGCACGGAGAGAAAAAATTTGCTGACGCAGCAAATCGAGGTATTATATATGGAATAGCAAAATTTTTTGCTGACCTAGCTAAAAATTTGCTATAACAACAATCGTGTTAGCTACGACAGCGATTTTTTAGCTGTGGCAGCAAAAAATGTTTGCTCCGCCAGCAAATTTTCAGTATTATATACAGAATAGCAAACAAATTTTGCTGGGATAGCAAACATTTTTTACTGCCACAGCTAAAAAATCGCTGTCGCAGCTAACAAGATTGGGAAGGAACCCAGCAAAAGTAGATTTCGCTGCCATAGCGAATTCCTTTTTCTCCGTGTGATCTCTAGTGGAAAAAAACAAATAGGCGGAAATTGAGTGACGTTCGATGAAATTTTCCACCAATTCTGTGGTTTTTTTCCTTTGCCAATTCGAAATCGAATTTTTGCGATTCGAAATCTTCGAATAATTCGTATATACGAATTCCTAATGTTCGTTAACGAATCGCACACCTCTTATCTGAACAGATCTACACTGAGGGAAAAAAGTCATCGAGGCAAGGAAATATTTCATCCAATGGTATCTATAAAATATTTCTTTGAACCAATTAAATATTATTCCAATGAATGAAATGGTTCTTCACCGCATGAAGTGTTTCATCAAGTGGAACAGCATTTCATTCATCAAAGTAAAATTCCATTGATCTAAAGAAATATTCTATCGATACCATTGGATGCAATATTTGTTTGTCTCGATGACTTTTTTCCCTCAGTGTATCGAGATCTAAAAAAAACTACATTTTTCACTTGTATTTATCACAATAGGTTTTCGAAATTGAATTCATATACAGACAGATGTTATAAAATTCTTGATAATTGAACAACCAATTGCTCATGAAGATTAAATGCGATAATCAATTCAGATCCAACGAGATCTGCCCAGATCTGATGAGATGTGTCAAAATCTAATCAGATTTACTGAGATCTAAATAGATCTGGTGATTTTTCCCCGGAGTATCAGCAGTCGGGCGACGTTTTTGTTTTTGTTGGGAAACCAAAGCAAACGATAACGTGAATTTTCGGAAAAGAAAATAAAGGAGAATTTTCCTTTTTTCCACAAAACGTACATTCTAGCATTCGTACACGATGTGATGGGATCAAACGAAAAATCAATTTGACATAAAACCACGGAGTGAAGAACGTGGGAGTGGTATGAGAATCTCCGTACGAATATTTTTTTCCTCTTCCATTTAAGAACTTTGTGATAACTGGAAGTACGAAAAAGAGAAGATCCCCTTTAGTGTCCTCTATGTAATCATAGCTATTGAATACTTTATCAAAGCCCACGAGCCTGACCCCGTACCTTTAATTACCAAGCTTAGTCATTCATGTGTACGCAGTTTGAACAGAAAGGTGGAAGAAAATCTTGCATGTGTACAGGTGAAATCATACGCGTATGTACGCTCACGATTTTATATCACATTTTTACAGTCAATGAGATATGACAACTTTTTTCTTGAATCTCACAGATATTTATAATAATGGAAATGTAAATGAATAATTATTCAAATATGATATCCTTCTGAATAAAAAGAATAATTTAGCCAAATATTTAACTGGTTCACATTATTCTGTCTTTATGATGATTCAAATTCTCGAAATTGGTCCATTCGAGCTCTTTACATAGACGGTACGAATACATGAATATATAATGGACGCTTTTTTGTCTCCTATTTTCAGGTTTATCGAAGGATGACAAATCATGTGCCAGCGTAAACCGATTGGGTGTTGATCGATACGCGTAAGTAATTGTTGACGTCCAACGGAAGTTTACATACATTAAATATTTTTGCCTCCATCCAAATTAGCCTTTCTTGCATCATAATGCAACAGGCTTTGAATTCACATTAATTAAGCACTCTCCGTTTGCATCGCACCATCATTTTCTACAGCATGGAAATTGAATTGTAGAGTTTCTAGGTGAGCACTTGGGAGATTTTATAACAGACTATGAAGTTTCTTCGTTGTCTTATCTTATCGTTCATCGCTCTTATATTATTGCATTTTATATTGTATTATAGAAAGTGTCAATCGTATCATCCCTTGTTTTTTGTTCTCAACCCTGCATAAAGTTTCAAAGGATTTCCCAAATCATACATGAAGTTAGAACTGATGATGGCGATGATGACTCCATCGAAAATAGAATTGAAAGAGATATATGTATTATGGAAATTCACAGCGGAGTAAAATTTCGAATAATCGAGAATAGAACAAATCTTCTATCCTGGCACATTGATCGAATTATACATTATTCGTTACATATTTGTTTTATATACGATCTTGGTGGAATAAACATCAACTCGAATCGAATTCCGTATCGCATACACGTGATATATCCTATACAGTACATGATTTGTTTACTCAATATGCCAATCTGTTTATTTATTCATTTACCCTACGCGCAAGCGAATTTCTATATTGATTATTGTGTTCTCTTATTCAGCAGGAATTCATATGCTGACGTAGAAGGATATACATTTTTTAATATACATCGATTTAAAAACCATAAACCGATAAGAGATTGTACGGTAGAATCGGTTGATCGCTTTTCCAATGAAAAGTAGGTCTTGAATTTGGATCTCCTCGTGGATTAATTCCAATTCTTCCCTCTTCTGTTCAATACGATTTATATTTGCTATCTCACTTCATCTATGAAGTATGAATTTATTTTCATTAGATATTCTTGTAACGCGATGAACGGATATACATTCCTCGTGAAATTTTTTCACGTCAACGCAAGAATAGAAATCGTCTCCTCCTTCGAAATCTTTACGATCATTTTCGATCACTTTACCACATTTCCCGAGCAACTGATAAATTCTTTCACGAAAAGAACATAGTGATTTCAAGTTGATGGAGCTTTCAATACACTGTCGAACCACTTACAGGCTTCAAATGAGGGGTGGGGACAATCTTGAGAACGCAGAGGGGATTCGGATAGTCAATTTAGTCAGGTTGAGATTTTTCAATCTGCCTGACAATAGTCGAAGCATCCCATTTTTCATTCCTGTAAAACATTTGATGTTAGCTTCGTAGATACGTTTATCTTTTTCACACTCCTCGTAGGATATGTTTTATGAAAATGAATTTTATTGGATTTATTACACACAGTTTGTTGAATATTGATGTGATAATTTATATTGAATGTCCCAATAAACACGCATACGTTTGAACACCGTCCAAAATGGTCAACAACCACATGTTGTTGATTAGTTATGTTCTTCCCCCAAGCAGAAAAATTAGGGGTTTGACCGGGCAGTAATAGGGCACACCTGATTAGGGTTAGCCGGAACTGGCCCCGATGAGTTTGTGATTTGACACGCCCTGTGATGTCTTAGAAGGCCGATCAAATCTGGGTCTGATGGGTTTGTAATTTGGCACACCTTATCATGATTGGTTACATCCAGTCCTGTTAGGGTTTCAATTCAGCACACCCCATCATGGCATAAGAATTGTTATGATACTCATGCACACCCTAGTGGAAATATTTTTTCGAAAATTTTTCAGAATTTGTGGAAAACTTTCAAACTCCCTGAAACAAACTGATTTTGAACATCTCTAAAAATATTCTGAAAAACTCTTTCAATTCAGATTTTCACCGGGGCGGTCTGTGGTTTCCTAATCTTTCGAATAGTACAAATGAGAGTGTCGATTCCGAACTTTCGAAATACTTCCAAGTGACTTGGTACTGTAAAGAGTTTGTTAGCCAAATTTTGGTCCATTTTATGATGAAGGCACCATTCGGCACTATTGAAAAAGCGGAGACACGACATTCGAAATCGAATTTCTTCATTCCCTTGTTGAATCAATTACAGTGAATTTACACCTAAAAATCATTGTCCGTGCTGATCTTGTTTTCAAAGATTTCTAATGCTGCTTTCATACATTTTAGGCACGACAATACTGCAACTCTGCAGTACTTGCTCTCCAAAAGTAAAACAAAAAACATGAAGTATGGATATGCTAATTATCCAACCTCCGAGTCGATAAAAAAGGGTGAAAAAAATATTTGAATTCCAATCGAATGTGTAATCAGCGAAAAATGTAACGATATATCAAATTCATTCGCCTTGTAAGGATTCGAATCTTGATGGAACGAGGATTATTGGGGTATCGGATTATTCGCAATTTTATACAATTTGAATTGTAATGATAATTCAGAATTGAAACCGAAATCAAAAACTTGTGAGAAATGATGGGCTACGTGGGACTGCAAAACCAGTACTATGAAGAAATGGAGTCGAATTCCTCAGAACCATCCAAAGCGATCGAGTCTGTGGTTTATACTCGAAAGCTTGTAAGTCGATTGATGTTCCCAATTCATAACTGTCAAGAAAAAAACTGAATATGTTATCTGTATGCAATGTATTTCTCTCTTCTTTCTGAATTATTGGGCTAGTATTAGGAATCTTTCTTTTGATGTTTCATTCAATAAAAATGAAATAAGTGACAGAGATAATGTGATCGATTGATTGGAATCTCGTTTTTTTTTCCCTTCGAAAAATCAATCTTCATTCAAATTCGAATATATATTTTTTCATCTACATGAAATCTATCAATCGATCACTCGCATTCTTCATGAAACTTTCTTATTTCTATTAGGAAATACTAACTCTTGGATATGGATTTCTTCGATTCTCTTCAAACTTGGCAATCTTTATTCTATTCTCATGTCTTTTATCACGCATTTTTTGTATCAAAATGCATGAAAAATTGCATGATGAAAGTGGAACACGTGTAATACAAATGAAACAAATATGTGTTATTCTCAATGGACGAAATTTTACAGCAACTCATACATCTTGTTGAATTGATAAATTGTCAGAGACTCTTATTGGAAAATATGAGGTTTACTGGATGTTGATAAATCTGAAAAATTCTTTGAAGGAGATATGTTTTTTTTGTCAATAATTATCGATTATGCCTGTGCGCGAGAAATATAAAGCACACTGAGAAAACTCTCGAGTTGCAGTACCTAAAAAAACGACATGCAATAGGAAATTTGAGTTGTTCGAATTAAAATATTGCCTGTTTGTACAAAAATTTTCAGTTTAAGGAACCAATATTTAGTTGAAACAGCGAAATTTCTTATTCAAGGTCATAATATTTCACTAAATTTTTAATCACGACGACTAAACAGTTTTATCAGTACATGCGAATACAAGATCCTAAATTACAAATACAGGCAGTACAAAGTTTTTTTCAAATTCTCTGTAGGGAAAAACAGCTTCCTGATTCATAAACGATTAACCGTCAATAAATTGGGAATATGAATCACTCTTTATCGTATTTGTCGGAAGAAAAAGTTGAAAAAAATACACCACACGATGTGGTTTTTTGATTTTCATTCCTCGTAACACATAGAACGCGTGACAGGTGATTTTGATGAGGAAAATATTTCCATTTATTCCCTTCTTGCAGTTTGAGTTATTGATGCTTTTTCTCATCCCGAGTTTTTCTGATTTTTATAAATCTTGAATATCGATGAACAATGCTACACCGCACATGTGAACAAAGCATAGAGGTATACAAAAAGGGGAAAGAAAGGGACGATAACGTGGTGTGGATACGCAGAGGTTTTCTTCCTTGGAACAAAATAACCGATAAGACGAATGTCAAAAAGAGCGATTCAAAGCTCCATATCTCTTCCATCTTACTTTTGTATCATTTTAAAATCAGAGATATTGTTGCATGCTCTATTTACTATTCAATATCGATGATCCAGAAAGTTTCATTACAAAACTCTTGACGTGCGAAGAAACAAAAGTCTTTCGTGAAGAGGATTATGTTCTGTTCCGAATGCATAAAATTCTTGAATCTTTTCTGAACTTGTGTACAGAAATGAACGATCAGTTCTTATATCGTTCGAAAACATCAATATTTGGGATTACTTTTGTGTATTATTCTGTAGGGATGAATTGCATCCATTATTTTCTCTTGAGACAGATTTTTAAGCCCTTCTCCCTAGTAACGTATTTCTTAGATTCAATTCATTTCATCTTGACACAGCATTGTACAACACTATTTTGTTCATCGATTTCGAACTTCATTGTCACATCCTCCATACCAACTTCTTTGAAGACACGCTTTTTTGAGAAGAAACTTTCTTATTGTGTTGTTTCAGAGTGCAGTTGTGTACTGGATAAAGTTTCTTGAAATTCTTTTGATTCATTCTTTTATTCTCCCCTTGTCACTATCGATATCACCTTCTCAGATATATGAAAAAAAAAACAACTCCATCCAAACTCTTACAGTTTTGTCTTTCGGGGGAATAAATGTGATCTGAAGTCACTTCACGTTCAATGATTTCCAAATTTATTAAACTGTTCCGACAAAGATCATGTGTTTCGAATCTATACTGGAACTTTTTACCGCTAGACCTATCAGTCTTGTAGATAAAACTGAGGCGAGAAGCCCAGTGACCACTCATGAGAGGACGAGCTCTTTGAGAGGTCTTATATATACAAGAGCTCTAGTGATGTTATCATACTGATATCCGAATGGGATCTTCTCTCTGAGATCTCAGAGAAAAATCTTCTTAAAGAGTTCGTTTGGATAACATTCTGACAATCTCTTATTTTCCTCAGAAATCGACGCATCCGATAACATACTGATACCTTTATGTTAACCTTCTGAAAGGTCTATCTGACCTCTCACACATATTTGGGAGATCTTCAAGACTTCTTGATGAGAGCGGATTTTTAATATTATATCGATTCGAGGACAGGAATATTTTCAACTTTTCAGAAGTTTACAAAATTATTCCTTGCAAGAAAAAGTTGTGTGATATTTTTCATTAAAATGATGCTACAGACAAGATATTTTCGCTGATCAAATAAAAATCGAAGTGTCTGAAAACTGTTCATCAATTTGTGATGGTTCTAACTATAGAATTTTTCATCTGTATCGATTATGGGATCCAAGAACCCGCGAGTGACAGTGTTGGCACACGATAAATATTCATTACTTTTAAGTCACTGTGAAAATTACAAGTACAGTCACCTCTCATTTCACTGTCCTTCACTTTACATGAATGCGTCAACTTCATTGCATGTATATTTGAGAATTTATGTTCATTAATGTACTTCTATCGATTTTATCCAGCTTTTCGGAATGTCAGAAAAAAGTGCACTTTCAAAAAAGCAATTAGCAGCAGTAGTTGAAAAGTGAGAAATAATTGTGGAGAAATCACCAAGTACTGGTAAAAGATCTTTGAGCTATTACTGCAATATTGCCGCTCCTAAAAAATTGATGCCGCTGGTCTGAAAGATAACCCAGAGTCTTAACCCTCAGTTACCCCACGGGGGTCTAAAGGGAACAAGAGGTTTTCAAAAATCTGATCTTCTGTTCGTAGTGGTGAAGAGGTACAATTTGAAAGAAGAACAGGGATTTAGTTCAAGAACCATAATACATTTTTGATGATTAAAAAAGCTTTCTTTAGTTGATTGCAACGCACAACGAAAGGTTAATGAAAATACGCGAAAATACGTGGGGTAACTGAGGGTTAAAAATCATTGAAAACACTGAGAAAACCGTTTTGCTGTGCTAACTAAAATATTTTGTTAATGTCTGTATGCCCAACCTGGATTTTTTTTTTGCATAACCAACAATTCGACGAGTCTCACCGAAATTTCACTGCACTAAGATTGTTTTGGTTGGCATGGCTAAATTTTGATCGAACCCACTATGTTTCGAGTGACACCAACAAAAAATTTTGGTTGGGCATTTGTCAATCAAATCATTTCTCTCAGTGGAGCCTCCCCTGCGTTTTTTCGATATTTTATAAACGTACAAATGTTGCATCAATTGTGCTGTCTAAAGATTACCTCCATCTGAATCAACCAACCATTTCGAAAAACTCATCATACCCTTCCACTGTTGGATTCGCATCTGAAAACTAGATTATCACGTTGGATCTCTCGATCCTAATCAACTTGTTGTTGAAAATACACTGAGAACTCAATTTTTTAGACTGAAAGAAACTTTTCTTCGCCCTCATTCTGATAAATCTTTTTTTCAATGGAAAAAAATTCAGTTGAATGGAAAAAGTTTTCTATTGAAATGAATTATTCTTCCCATGGGAAACAAGATTTATCAGAATGAGGGAAAAGAAATGTAAAAAGAGAGTCTCAAATTCAGCTCATTTCATGGCTGAATCTATGATGCGAACAAATTAAGCCGAAAAAACAATCGCCGACACAATGGAAAAAGCATTGTCTGAAATTAAGATGCAGACAGATTAAGACTTTCTTTTTACAGTGTTCAAGTCGAGTGTATCTCAGTGTAACGATTGAAAAGTATTATGAAACTGGATTTCAACTTAAAATCTGCGATTTATGTCATTCAAATCGGCATAAACATATATCTAAAAGCTGCAGGGAACATTTGATTTGAATTTTCTATAGAACTAATGGAATCATCGTCAAATAATTACTTATTGAAACCTTTGGAGAACTCGCTTTCACATTAGAAAGGGACAGTATTGTCTGTCCAAGAGAACTGAAACGTTTTGCGAACGTTTGTCAAACCTACAATATAGCTATGAAGATTTGGAGGTCAACTGAACGTTCGTTCAATGTAAATTTATCTGAAATTAACCCAAAATCGATCTATTCGACTCGTGTTCTCTCGGGGCTAGATTTTAAAGTCTGTTATTTCTAAGTAAAAGATAGCAAGTCTCGCTAATCCAGGTGAAATAATTTTCACGTTTTTTGTCATTATATTCAATTTGTAGGCTGACTTCGTACTGATTTATGAATATTGTGGACAAAAACCTTTTTCAAAATTTTTATTGTAGGTTGAAGAAGTACTCGGCGTGAGAGGCAAACAATTTTGTCAGGGAGTAGAGAGGAGATCCTTTTTCAAGCGTCAAGTATGGTAAATTGTCAAACGAAGTTAAGGGGTAATATCACTTTGTGGACGGAAAAATTGACGTTATTGTCAAACTGTTGCCATGAAGTCAAAAAAAAATTATAAATGAATGGGGTCTTCTGCACATGAAAATACTAGTCTTTGGGTACAAAAAACACTTTTTATCCAATTTTTTAAATCCAAAATGGTGGCATGGTAGTACGATCGAAAAAACATTATTTTTCCTTATTGTTGAAACGGGGCGAACCGCTACAGGTCACAATTTTGAATCTAGAACAAAAAATTAGAAAGTTCCTTGAAATATAGCTCGAAATCTAGCTATCAACGTACGATTGTTCGATATCAACTTTTTTACCGATTTTAGCCGGTTCTCGGACGATTCTTTAGAAAAAATTGGAAAAAAAAAATTCCAAAATGATGCCATTTTCTTCAAAATTTGTTTTTCAAAAAAATCCTACGTAGATAGCTGGATTTTGAGCTATATTTCAAGGAACTTTTTTATCTTCTGTTCTAAATTGAGAATTGTGACCTGTAGCAGTACGCCCATTTTAACCATGAGAAAAACAATGTTCCTTCAACCGTACTACCATCCCACCATTTTGGATTTAAAAAATTAAATAAAAAGTGTTTTTGGTACCCAAAGACTAGTACTTTCATGTGCAAAAGACCCCATAAATTTATAATTTTCTTTGACTTCATGGCAAAACTTTGAAAATAACGTCAATTTTTCCGTCCACACTTAGTGGAGTGAAACGTGCGATTTTTCACTCTTTCAGATTTAGAGAGTACGTTAACAATATTTAGCTGTTTTGACAATAAATGGATTTTGTGATACTTATTGTTGTCGCTGCTTGATATTATACTGTCAAATCAACAACCCGAGAAAAAATGAATCAGATCTAAAGAGATCTGATTGGATCTAATTAGATCTAATTAGATCTCTTTAGATGAAAAAAATGGAATTCAGTAGATCTATTTAGATCTGAATGATGCATCTGTTTGGATCACAGTAGATGTACTTAGATCTGGGTAGATCTTTGTAAATCTCAATTCAAACAGTTCTAGATTGACCCAGATCAATTGAGATCTGAGGAGACATAAGCGGATCTATTTACCCAGGAAAAAATCATTAGATCTATTCAGATCTAAATAGATCTGAGTAGATCTGATTTTTGGTCAGATCTGGTTCAAAAGATCAGATTAGATCTGTTCAGATCTCAGTAGATCTGATCAGATCTCGGCACATCTGGTTAGATCTGAGTAGATCTCGTTAGATCTGAATTGACTATTAGATTAAATCCTAATGAGCAATTGGTGGTTCAATTGTCAGAAATTTGTGATATCTGTCTGTATATGAATTTAATTTTGCACATATATTGTGACGAACACAAGCCAAAATCGCAGTTTCTCAGATCTTAATAGATCTGTTTAGATCTGACCAAAATTTAGATCTGGTCAGATCTGATCATTTTTTCCCGGGTAGATCTACAGAAATCTAAATACAAAAAGAGCTGTGAAGTGTGCTTAGATCTGCGTAGATCTATCTGTATCTATTCAGATCCAAGGAGATCTGTCTCATCTTTTTAGATCTAATTCATTTTTTCCCGGGAATGTTCATTGTGAGTTGGAATGGCAACTCATACACGCAGAGAAAAATTCTTGCTGAAAAAGCGATTTCGAAAAATCTGCTTTGCTGAATTAGCAGAACGGTTGCTGTTACAGCAAAAATTCTGCTATTTTAGCAAGATATTTGCTAATTCAGCAAAATTTCCTAGTTGTCTGTATATCTACAATCTCGGATTGCTGAATGGCAAGCGCTTGTTAAAAGAGCAAATTATTTGCTAATTCAGCAACAAGTTTTGCCACATCGGCAAAGCAAATCTTCGAGGTTTGCTGTTTCAGCAACTTTTTTTCTCTGAGTGTATTGTCATTTTAACCAGTGATTTTCAGCAATATAATTCTTGTTAACGAAACAATGTGCTGTTGCTGTACGAACAACAAATTACCAGCAATAAAATGTTGAAAATTTTTATATTGCTGGTTCTACCATATACATTCTTCTCCGTGTTGATTCCAGTTATACTCTCAAATCATCTTGATCATCTTGATATCACAAGAAATTGGATTAATCACTGGTAACTATTTTATCTTTCTTTGACGTGAGTCTCGTTCGAAGCTCTACCTTTCACGATACACAGGCAGCACAAATGTTGCTTTCTCGTAACAGTGAGTTTCAATGCTTATTTTTAAAACTCGAAAAAAATTGTTTGTCTCTAAAATCGAAATTCCTTGCACTGAACGATCCCTCATAACTCAGAAAACAAATATCCAGTTGTTATAGAATTTTTCTCCACATTTATAGGCAAAATTAAAAATGTTCCCATATCAATTTCAGCTTGTATTATTCACAGCATTCAAATACAGAAGAAAAAATATTACAAACATTTGGCCATTGTTCAAATCATTCGGTTGCAATGAAACATATCCTGTCACAGACATCGACCCATGATATACGATCCTATATGATTTCTATCCAAATCAGTGAAGAAATTCAACACGGATGATATCAAATTTCTCAGCATCGGCATATATTTAGCAATATTTCGAAAACGTGTACGATTTGTGTTCCAATACCATAGAATCCTGAGTATTGTTTATACGTCAGTCGGTAATTAGACCATATGAATTTCAGATGAATACAATTAGAGGAAAGCAAATTCTGAGGTTTCATGATCACCGCTACACGGAGGAAATCAATGTATTGGAACATCCCATATTGTATCGCAGATCAGTGTCGGTCGGTGACGTGTAGAATTATTCATCCCAATTCACGTCGAAAAGTACTATAATCAAATCTATTCTCACAAGAAATTATGATACTTTTGAAACTTACCCATACAGCACCACAGCCCCAGAAGAATTGAAGGGTCGACGGTCTAAACCTGTTAACTGACATTTCAGAAATTTTACACGGCGAAGAAAAGTTGATCCAGATCTTTCAATTTTCATTCAAATGATCTGAAATTTGGAAGTATCATTCACCCTTGTAACCCGAAGAAAAAACTCTTCATAGACTAGGAAAATATCAAAAATTGAAGAAATGCCAACGTTTTTTCTTCGCCGTGTGAAATTTCTGAAATATCAGTCAACAGGTTTAGACCGTCGACCCTTCAATTCATGAAGGGTCCTTGTTGAAATACCCACATAATCCTGGTAATACACAATCTTCGTCAAACGTTCTGAGAATGTTTGCAGGACGTTTAAATATTCTAGGAACGTTCGGAGAATATTTTACGCACATTGGTGTTACTTGGGCACAATTATCCCAGTAATATCTTCAGGATATTCTGACAAATATTACAATGTCTTCAGGATGTTGCAGAATATTCCGAAGATATTACTGAGACATTTGTGCTATATGGGTTATTGTGCTCTTTATGAATTCCTTAAGAATTCTTCCAGGACTGTGATGCCGTGAGGGTATATTTTTCTGTATATTCTTGACGTGGAATTTTTTTGACAGTTATAAAGGAAGGTAACAGTGAGCCTATATGAAGTCCGATTTCATTCATTCTGAGAAATTAAATCTATCAATAGAGTACTTTTTTACTATCCATTGCACACACTGAAAGAATCTTCCCTCATTTCTGGTGCATTGAAGCATATAAGATATTTCATACATTATATGAAAATAGAATATTCACAAAATTTCCGGTTGATACAAAATTCTTGTTGCAATGGAAATATCAAATATGTAAAATTCATAATACGACTGGTTGAAGCGTTGCATTATTAACGTTTTAATCTCCTCCATGTTGATCAGCTCCTGAATTTACATGCAGACGTTGAGGTGGGAGTAGAGAATCGGGTATCGTTGTCTACATCAATGCGTTTTGAATTACAAACTGACTTCTATATTTAATTGGAAAAGTGCATATATTGTATATCCAGTGTTTAAATTTCAAATTCCTTCAAAACACACAATTCCAAATTTTTCCTGTGTTAATAAATTCATTTGATCACGGATGAATCAGTTTGGAAAGTCCATTTCTGAAATAAAATAGAATAAATCAGGGTAAGATGACGCACTTTCCCGCTTCGCTACAGAATGGAATAATAGATGAAACCTCATTCACTCCAGGAAAATATAAAGAATTTGGGTGAATCTTCATATCTTCCTTGAATGAACGAGGTTTTGTGTATTACGTCAAGCTGGACAGGAGCAGGAAAGTGCGTCATCTCACCCCACTTTACTGTATACAAATCCAATACATAAAATCTTTTGAATAATTTGAAACAATATCCTGTACTCACATGCAACAATGCAGGAATGGTTGGTTCTCCACGGTTATGAAATATGATACTACCGCTCGTTGTAAATGTTTCCACTAACGCAAATTACTGTTTCTGAATTGCTGCACGGATATTAATACAATTTTCCCACCATGTATATATAACATCATACGTGGAACTACAATTTTCAATACTAATGCTTAAACTATTATGTGTTTTTTCACAATGTTTATCATTCTTCTTATTTTGTGGTTGCAGGGATTCAGTTTTGTATCAAAAGATTAGAATGCATTATAATGATTTTAGGTGCATGTGCATTAAATTCTATCAACATGTCTAACCCTCTGAGGAAACACTCGGTCAAAATGACCCATCCTTCATTTCGAAAAGTTGTATATCGCTGAAAAAGTGCCTTTACAGTTCTTTAAATATTGAAAAAATTATCAACTGTATATTACGCAGACCCCGCGATGATTTTAAAAAACAAAACATTGCTTTACGATGTTATAAAGCCGAGATATATGAGCGATCAAAAAACACTTGGGTCAAACTGAATCCCATATGTGGGGGAACTATGAGTGTATCCCCAAAAGGTTAAAAAAACCTCCATGGCATGAAAGAAATGAATAGAAAATTCCAAGTTTTACAGAAAATAAGTTGCTTTATTTCTTTCTATCGCAACGAAAATTTTTGAAAAATTTGTAATAAAACATTAATTACATAACCGTTTGAAGACGTTTGCGTACATTTTCTCTGTTATTTCATCGTTTCGATTTCGATGATCATTCGACGAGACGATGAATGCATTATCCGTTGCTTTTTATTATTGATCTCGACGTAAAAGCGTATACCGTCATATTATTTGAATGATAATAATAATCTTTTAAAGGTTGGCATGGCGCATCGTGACTTTATTCTAACAGCAATTTTCGGTACACTTGGAGCTACAGCAATAATCGCTGGCATCGGACTCGCTTTTTGGTTGTATCTTCGTGCCAGAAAATCCAAGCAGCGAGACGACGATACCGAGGATCCAAACGATAACAACGACGCTGTACGTGGGCAACAGCAAACAACAATGAAGAAGAACGGTTTCCTGAGCCTCAAAACTCCACTTATCAGCACCAAAGCATTGGGGTGAGTGATCCCCTGTGATTACAATATATCTTTATATTTCTTGTATTCAATGCAACATCGAATTTGGAAAACATCATACCATTATACTTTGCTACGTCCAGAGATATTCAAAGAATATTTCTTTCAATAACAATGGAGAAGGAATTGATGTAGGATATTATGATACCGGAAACATAAGTTCCTCTATTTTAACAGGGCAATTGAAGAGCTGTTGTTAGTTTGTTATAAAAACATTGAATTACATCAAAAATACAATTTTATTTATTAAACTCAACATTTCAACATATCAATATACACCAGTTTGATGTATTTTTCCAATAAATCTATCCCTTTATTTATTGTCCCAATGGGCAAAAATCCATAAAACATATACAAGTGTACATATTTCAAATCCTCACCCCATCAACCAACACAGATGAACAAAACTGTAATAAACAGACCTGGGAGGCTGTAAATTCTCAAAATGTTTACAATAAAAAATTAGAGAGGTAGTCCAATTTGCCGAGTAAGTGGTCGAGCCTTTTTATTAAATTCTTGAGCCGACTTTTCGGGTTGTTTCAACCCCTTTTCAAAGTAACTACAATTCGCAGTAATAAAAAATGTTCGTCGTCCGGACCCATCACGTATGGAGAGGGTAAAAAATCAAATCGGTCTGGGTCGTACTCGGATCAGAAATCAAAAATTAGAGAGGTAGTCCAATTTGCCGAGTAAGTGGTCGGCTCAAGAATTTAATAAAAAGGCTCGACCACTTACTCGGCAAATTGGACTACCTCTCTAATTTTTGATTCCTGATCCGAGTACGACCCAGACCGATTTGATTCTTCACAATAAATTTCAATATAATTCATCTCCTTAATTGAGGAAGCAAATACATAATGAATATGATAGGTACTGAGAAGTTAACCCAAATACAAGAGGAGCAGGATGAGATCCCTGCCCTATCCCAGGAACAACATAAATGAAATTCGAAAAAAGTCTCTTAGCTCAACTCTCTGTATTCTACCACAAAACAAAGATCCAAACCATTTTATATTGATACCAACCGTAACGTAACTCGATAATTCAGCTAGCAGTAAATGAGTTGAAAATTGAACGACCATTATTAATTGCATCAACAATATTATTTAAATACCAACACAAGTTGATATGAACCAACGTCCCAGATATAAATCCATTATGCTGAGGTAAAATGTACTTCCTCAAGTACGAAATCAACTTACCGTGTACAGCAGGATAAAAATTCTTCCCCGCAAAAACGCAAGATTCACAAATAGGTCTACAATTATTTGCACCACACGGAGAAAAGAGATGTCCAAAAAACTGACATACACAGCATAGTCGCCTCGGATATGTGACATAGTGAATTATATTAGGTCGTGTTTGGATTTGTAGGCACATAAAATTCAAATTTAGTCATAGAAATTGCAGAAATTGCCAATCCTAATAGTGATTTACACAAAGATACTATGCGGTATTACACTATAAAATACTTCACATATTATGATCAGTAAATTAGGTAGCTCATTCTATTGAAAACGTATTGAAAACATTTATTGTTATAGTAAATCGTGAGCTCTGCTATTTTTCAAAGAGGCTCTTTTCTGCGTACAGTGTTATTACCAATTATAAACCACAGAGTCACTAAAGGAGCTCTCCAAGCTTCTGGAAATATTCCAAGGCTCAATGGCCTATTGAACGAAAGTGTCAACATCGTTAGAAAACTACAATTACATGAACTTATCAATAATGGTTGAAGTGATTGAACATTATGAAAACCCAGATTAGAATATCAATTGAAACTATTCACAGCTTTAAGAGCATCGCTATCCGAAACAACAATATTCCTAAGATAATTCCGTTCTTCAAACTGCTTGTAACATAGTTGAAATTATAATGAACACTATCTCGTTTATTATCAAACAGATTACCAATTTCCTGTCCTATCTTTGCTAGAATCCCATCCAGATGGAATTCAGGCGAAAGACAAGCACCCCCATAAAACAAACTAACAAACCGAAATAACGATTTCTTATCATTAACTCTGAGAGCACCCTTAGACCTTCTAATCCACACATCTTGGTCCCTTCTCTTCGATTGTTGCCAATGAGATCTCTGCCTCTCAAACATCTCATAAAAATAAGGAGATTCCGACACTCCATAAAGAATGATTTGCGCTAATCAATTCCTTCGAAAACCACTTAGGATAAGCAAAGAGTGAAATATAAATCTTTGGTACATACTCATTAATCAAACTTAAGGGGTCTTTCTGATGAAAGTTTTCAAGAAAACAAAAAAAAACTAAAAAATGACGGTGGGAGTGATTCGGGACGACCGGATGATCTAAAAAAAAGAAAGAAATTATTCCTTGTTAAAGTAGATATCGCATGAACTAGGATCCCTTTGATTGGTCCAAAATTCTTCGATTTCCATCCAATTTTCCACCCTCGAAAATCGATTTTTTCGAAGAATAGCCGCCGTTTTGTTATTTTTTGATGAAAAAAATATCCTAATTCATGCGGTCAGCGATAGCTACTTCAATAAGGAATAATTTGCCATTCTTTTTTCTCAGATCATTCGGTCTTCCCGGATCACTCCCACCGAAGTTTGAATTGAAGTTTGTTTGAATCTGGAAAAAATTTTGTTGTAATATTTAAGGTCTAATAAACCTCCTTAAAAATTTTCGAAACGATATCTCAATGTTTTCTATGAAATAAAGATGTTTGGAAAGAAGAATTTCTCTTGAAAATCGTAACCAGAAAGACCCCTCAAGGGGATACTAGCGTACCACCCGAGTAAAGATTCTATGCGCGAGATTTCTCCGAACTGAACTCATGAAACTTTCTGAAGTTTGCAAGGAGTAATCAATCTTTGATACTTTATCAATTGCTGTACAGGGCCCAAATTTTTTATTCCGCAAAAAAATGTTTTTCTACCGACTGCTTATATTATTATCCCTTCAATGTGTCATAAACATAAAATATGCCAAAAAACTCAATCGTCAATAACAAAATATGCAATAACTAAAGATGAATATTAACCATATATAAATGTTGAAAAAACAACAAATATAAAAGCACCAAAAAAAGTTCTGTGTATTATGAGAACGCCATTTGTCATTTGAAATCCACTCATGTAACTTCTGTAAATGAAAAATTAAATTTTATCATTTCTACAACTTTCGCATCTTGTGATTTGATAATTATTATTATTTTTTTCTTTTTCATGAAATCTGTTCTTGAATTCTCTATACAGGAAAAAATGTTCATTCATAGTGATGGTGGAATAAATATTTATTTTACGCAAATCTTTTATGATTCTCTTGAATATGACTTATTAACTATTAACAAACGTTTATTTTTATTGAATATCACTTATTCATTGTTGACGGAATATATTCGATTCGAATAAATATTTATTCCGCCATAAACAAATATAAGTTTGTGGATGATGAATAAACCCTCTTCGTATAGTGTAATTCTTAAAATTGTTGATATAATGATTTCTCGAGTCGACTTAATCTTACGCTATTCTTTTTAATTATTTCATTATTCACACTGAAGAATTTCATTTATGTGTAATTCATTTTCCTATGAGACTTTTTCACTCAATTTCATTCTATCTTTTCAAAAAGTAAGTTTTCTAAATGTTTCAAATTTCTGTCTCTAAAAAATGTAAGTGAAATAATAAAAGGTGGAAAGGAAACCGAAATTGATAAAGGTTATTCAAAACAATTCTTTATTGATACAAAAGGATGTACATCAATTCATTACAAGTTGAATTCATTTGTTCAAGTTCTCCACTGATAAATTGAATACATTCCTTTATAATGAATTTACACAACTTTTTCCATTGAAGAATTCTACTTTATTCCTTTCACAGTTTATGTATTAAACTACTCGATTTGGTTTATTTTTGAATTTCAATTCTTTCGTTTGTATGTTGAATGAATCCAATTATTTTTTGAATATTGCATCTTGTTTAAGAATCTGTTTTATTTTTAATGAGGATGTCTTCTCCTATCTTGATCTTTAACGTTCACGATGGGATTTTTCTGAATGGCATCACTTTGAATATTCAAATGAATTTAAATCATTTTCTAATACAATGTATTCATTAGGGTGCTTGAGAAAAAAATTGTGTTGGTTTTTTTTGGTCTTCCCCTCTCAAATGTTGCTATTTGATATACAAAAAATCTCTCATCAAAGATATTTTCATTTTAATTTCCCATTCAATTAACATTGGAAACATTTTTTTTATTAAAATTGAATGTACACGTAATTAACTCAATTTTTCACAAATAACCATTGTATATTCTCTTCAAGTTGAGTCTTCGAGCTTCCCAAAACTCAGTAACAACGTATGATTATCATAACCGAAAGATTTGTTACACCCATTGAGCTAAATTTAGCAATTTTCAAATGGCTGTAACTAATCTCTCAGTTACGATAATCATAAGTTATTACTGAGTTTTGGAAAGCTCGAAGACTCAACTTGTAGAATATATAACGGTTATTCGTGAGAAGTTCAGTTAATAACGTGTAAATTCAATTTCAATAAAAAACAATGTTTCTCATGTTAATTAAATGAGAAACTAAAATTAAAATAGTTATCTCTTAGAGTTGAGCTACAGCGCCCATCTTTGGTGGAAATTTTTTTATATTACATAGAAACATTTGAGAGGGTGAGAGCCAAAAAAATAAATAAAATTTATTCTTTGAAGTACCCTAGTATGCATGTATGGATATTTTATTTGTTTTCCGAAGATCTGAAATCGTTAATCTCAGTAAACTTCGGGTTAAGATGCTCGCCGTTTCTTACAAATATATCAACTTTTAGTTAATGTTTCCATTTAATACTTGTGAAACTCATAAAAATGGTTTTACGAATGGTTAACTTTCAACTATTCCAAAAGTTGACAGTCTTATCACGGTTCGTGCCAGGGTACTCACTGTTCTCCTTCAAAGTATTATTATACTCAATAATTGGAAGGAACGTTTCGAAAAATTCGTGTTGAGATGCTAACTCTTGCGTTACCGAGCTTCGTTTCACTTAAACATTGAAAAATTCATTCAACAAATTTAATTCAAATCACGTCATCAGAATATCGCACTTGTGGAGGTTTTTTAGCACTCCACAAAGATAATTTGGGATATTCACTCCACACGTTTACGCTTCAATTCAAAAAAATTTGCACTTGTTATGGAATCTCACTTCAGCTTGATAATTTTAATTTGAAAAAAGGATTTCAATATTTTGTTGAAAAATAAATATTTTACTTGGAAAGAAATTGGATTTGAGTTTGAACTCGTAGATAAAGTGACTGAAAAGTTTAATATTCAAAAATTGTAAAAATTACTGACTAAGACTTGTTTGGGAAATTCACTTGACAAGGATCATTCGATATTATTTTTGATCATCTCCAACATCATATTTATCACGTGAAATAGATATCTATTGACGTGAATGTATGATGCTTTCTCTATGTTATTTCAAGAAAAAAACTATAATTCAGAAGATAAAGAATTGAATCAATCATTGAATATAAAATGGCGTTTTATCCAACCTTCCTTAAGGGGAGCTTCTCGTCTAGTCACCCCAAAATAAGGTGATTCTCTCCAATTTTTTTTCATGGAAGGAAGTAAATAAAGAACTCGAAAAATAATGCCATGGGAATTGTTGATACGTGTTGAAACATAACCACCCAAAAAAACAGTTATCAATCGGCGCCACTAATAGCACTTACACAAATTATCAGGAATCAAAAATTCAAAAATTTCTATGAAATATATTATATTTGTTGGAGGTTGTACCAATAAAATCGATGAATAAATCCTCTAAAAAGCTCAATCAGCTTCAAAATAAAAAAAGAGCGATTCGTTCAGTAGTTTTTGAGATATCCTGGAGCCAAACTTGAAAAACATGGTTTCGAGAAAAACGCCTTTAAAGTTTCGGGATACGAATCCTTTAACTTGAGAACATTTTCTTCATATACTTTAGAACCCATACTTTCAATGAGTTTAAAATAACTCGGGTTCTCAATTTACTCCCTTCTTAAGAGAAAAATTCGAGAAAATCACCTTATTTTGGAATTCGCTTGATGAAAATCTCTCCTTAATCATTCTCAATAAATAATGTATCCATAAAAGGACAATGGAAATTCCAAATATCAGTGTAACTCAAGAAGTAGAGGATGGATTGCTTTCATTCATTATTTATGTTCAAGCATTAGTCAACTAATTAAAATTATGCATTATTTATATAAATATATATGTGTGTGTGGGTGTGTAAACAATACAAAATATATAAAAATAGACGATTTTGTCACAACTCACTGTGATTATGAAAACATCAACTCCGTTCCAGTATTTTGAGAAGCAAGATATGGAGAGTTTCATATCGATCTCCATAATTAAATTAAATTAAATTTCAAAGCCAAGATAAATAAGTTCAAATCTCCAGAAGTGAAAATTCGCTTCTTTTATCTCTTGTAGACGGAAATTTTGTTCTTCCAGAGGAAAGTTTTCACCCTTTCAGCAGTTTTCACTTCTCAAGAGTGAATTTTTATGTGAAGGATTCGAGGACAGGAGAAGGGGGTCCAGACATCGTAAAGGCAAAGCGAAGAATATGATTATGATAATGTCTCCATTAAAATGAATGTTTATCTGTGTAACTGCAGAATTTTCAAACAAATGAAGAACTATTCTGTTGGAAACAGTTATGGCGTTATCATCATCTTAATCGATATACTTGATAAATGGAAACATCAGCACGTCTGTCTTTCTGTTTATCTGTATAAACGGGGCCGAATTCGCAACACCATCGTATGAATTTTGATGGGATTTTCACCATTCATCAAAGTATTCCACGAGGAAGATTTCGGTGTATGAAACATTAATCAATGACAAAAAGGGACCGAGTAGCGACAATTCCAGAGAATCAAGTCGAAGGAAATATAATATTGAATTGAAGTAATAGAACCAATTACGATGTAATAGATATGGACTACATAATGTCAGTTGGAGGAGAACAAAATAATAATCATATTTATAAACACACGGAGAAAAAATGGTTTGCTACCCTGAAGAAAAAATTTATTCCAGTCAAATAAATATTTATTTGTCCTGTACCAAAGAAATATTTATTAGAATTCACAAAATATTCTTTGGAACCAAAATAATTTATTGGAATCAAATAAACGATTAAAACCATCTATTTAATTCAAATAAATTATTTTGGTTCCAAAGAATATTTTGTTAATTTTCATAAATATTTCTTTGGTACAGGACAAATAAATATTTATTTGACTGGAATAAATTTTTTTTTCAGTGTACTATAACGCCTACACAGTGGCGTAGCGTGGCCAAATGGTACCCGGGGCGGACGCGATAGCGGAACCCCCCCTCACCTGGCAGTTCATCTTCTTTTGTTAAAAAAAAAACAAAAACAAACAGAAGAAACTGTAATCCAAACTGTAAAATTTGAATGCGAACCAAAATTTGGCACCCACTTGAATTTGGCACCCGGGCGGTCCGCCCCCCTTGCTACGCCACTGCGCCTACAAAGAAATTTGTTGTCCTTGCAGAAATATCCACTCCAGCAGCTGAGACGTTAGTTCTGTTAACAAATTTGTTTATGTCAGCAAAAAATGTAGTTGTGTCAATCATTTCTCTTGCTCTTTCAGCTAGTTTTTTTTGTAGGCGCTATAGTAACAGACCTGCTTGTTATGCCAGCAAGACTTTTTCCTCCGTGCATCCCGAAGAATTACATTCCTTTTTACTTTTTTGAATTCTGCACACTGAAAAAAATGTCTTCCAGTGAAAGGGATATTCATTTGTCCTGTACCAAAGGAATATTTTGCGAGTTCTGATAAATATTTCTTTGGTACAGAACAAATAAATATTCATTTGGCTGGAAGAAATTTTTGTTCAGTGCATTATCAAGGGGTTATATCAGTTTGAAGCGCAAAAATGAGGGGGTTTTTTGTGAATTTTTTGTGACTCTGCACTGTCAGAAATATCTGGAAGTTTTTTTCAATTACGTACATGAAATCTGGTTCATATGCATTCTGCATTAAATTAAATGTACAAAAACATGAAAAGGCTATAGATTATGCTATAGTTTACATTAAATTCCATGTAGAATGTGCATGAAACTGAATTCATGTACGTACTTGAAAAAAACTTCCAGTAAAAACATTAAAATTCATGTAGAAATTTTTAACAGTGTACAAATGAAACATTCAATATGTTTTGAGGATTCATTATACATATCTTAAGCCGACTAGAAATTTGCGCGATCAGTCATAAGGGCATGATTGGGTAATCTTTAAGTATACCTTATTAAGGCATGCCTGATCATGACCGGGTCAGGATCGGATGAGATTGCCTCCCATGCTGTGCTAATTAGAGTCCTATCAGGTCATGATATCAGTTTTTGACCAAGCCCTCATGTATGTGCCTTGAGTAGACGTGGTTTCACATAAAGATATGTGCAACCAGGTAAGAAGTTCCGCACCTCACCGGGATCTCATATGTTATCTTAACATGGAATATTGATTTTCCGACGCAGACTCTGATAAGGACATTGAACCGGGGCATTATCGGGGCCTAATAGATTTGCCTCAGGTATAGATTTCTCTACATATAATCAAGTGACCCCAGATAATATAATCAGGGCCACGTCGGGTCCTCCCGTACGTCTCTGTCGTGAAATACTCATTCCACGACAGATTTATTTAGTGTTAGAGAATCCAATCCTTATCAGGCCCGTATATGGTTGAGTTATGAAAATCGATGCCTTATCGTCCTCATTTCTGAGAGAAATCTGTAAAATTCAAAAGATATCTTAGGATATAAAATAGGATTTTCTTCGTATATGGTAAACTAACATCAGGTAATATGACCAGGATCTTGTTGGGCCCTTTCATATATGCCAGATCCGAAACACCTATTTTGCCACGGAGTGTAACTAAGACTCGGTACTCTACTCTCATCAACCATCCAACTATCCATCGATTCATTCAAGTGTCTATCTATTCTGAAACCCATTTCCACATATTCCCGAGTAGAAATTCATATTGGGTGTTCGATCAGGACCAGATCTGGAAAGCCTGATCTTAAATCAGGTCCTAATATGGAATGTAACGCCCCTGGTTAAAAGAATCCATTGAATCTGAAAAATGAAATTTCATGAGATTTGGCCAGAACATTGTCCGAGATTCGATAAGATTTGGCGAGATTCAACCAGATTCACATTGGAAGAATTTATTATTCTGACCAAATCTCGTTGAAAAATCCCCGGTGAGATTTGGTCAGACCTTTGTCCGAGTTCAACTGTAATTTAGTGAGATTTGGCGAGAATCAACTGATTTTTTTCACCAGGGGCACCGTTGTGTCAGAGCCCGATGTAATGAACTATGATAGGGCATACCAAATTACAAACCTAGCAGGGCCAGATCTGGTTGAGCTTAATCAGGCGTGCCAAATCGTGGCCTCACCAGGACCAGATCAGGTGTGCCAAAATAAGATGAGCCCTATCACTGCCCGATCGGGCCCATAATGAACATGAGGCTGGCCATACAATTTTTCTGCTCGGGTTTTCCTAAAACTTCAGATACCATTCAGTTATATGATAGAAAATGAGAGGTTAAAAAGGTTGCAAATGTCACTTGAAAAGAGAGGTTATAGCCATCTTGTTTGAATCATATCTAGCGTATGTTCGCCATCTTTTTTTTTATTGCATATGACTGTATGTAGCCATTCGATTGTAATTCTTACACGTTATATATAGTGTTACCATGAACATCCCGTTGCAGACGCACTGTATATTCCAATGAAATGTATATTTTGATAAATTTTTATTAGTGCACTCAGTGGTGTAAACATCCACTTAGAGAATTATAACCGGTTTACATCTCCATCTGACGGGAGATTGGTTGAACTAGATCTAAACTGGGAGGGAAATACTTACTGATATTCACACCCCTAATGTACAGATATCACCACGCATAAATCAGTATTGTATCCACATGATCATAAATCATGAAATTCAAAATTTACACAGTTATTGTCATGGGTAAATTGAATGACAAAAATACTCACTAGCATAAAAATTTATAATTCTCAGTCTCAACTCAGAATCGGAATCATGATTTGTACAAGACATACGCCGAATTTCACACTCTATTGATGCAAGTCTCTCGCCAGATGGTGCTAAGAATCAATTTCATACATATTAATTTGAGATCAATTCATTTCTTTTTTATCGGTTTATCACGAGACCACTGTATTACATGTATGATCTGGTCCCGATCAGGCTACGTTATCAAGACTTGATAGTACAATTTGGCTGACATGATCTGAACATGATAATGGCCCTAGCACTTTTTCTGGTTTATTGGTACCTTTTCTAATCAGGTTAACTCACGAGGTGCTGATCATTCTTACCTGATCGTTTCCTCATCACGCTTTTGCGTTACATGTATGATCGGGTCCCGATCGGGCTACAATATCAGGGCCTGACTACTACATCGGGCTGTCATGATTCGATCATGATAATGGTCCCTGTATTTTTTCTAGTCGGGAAGATCAGAAAACAAATTTTTATTTCAATGTTTGAGACAAAATGGCGGCTCAGTTGTACATACACTGCAAGCGTATTTTTTGAAAACGCTCCACGTCTCGTACGTCTGCAGTTAGAACAAGAAACAAAATTTCTCTATAACCTAATCGAATGTTGCTACTGAAGTACATAAATTTTATAAAAAATATTGATTTTTGCAATTTTTGCATCGATTTGAGAAAAAAATCAAACTTTCAACGAAAGACTCGACCTTGATTTATTTATACAAATCGTAATTGTTCATCGATCGTGAAAATCGCATGTACTCAAGTAGATGATCTATCTGAGAAGCTACAGTTGAATTCTTCAAGTCAATCGGATGAAAATTACTCAAGTCCTACTCCCGACTGATTTTGAAAACGTGGTTTCGAGAAAAACGCGTTTGTAGTTTGAGAATGAGTTCAATATAGGAAATTCTCAAAATGAAGGCTTGCTGATTTTTTCACCTTCAATTCACTATCCCAGCACCATATAACTGCCATTCTCAGTTCAAATAGCTCTTCTCCAGATCTTTCTTGGAAAATTTAACGATTTTTGGAACAATTCAAAGTCGCTATATGATTGAGAAAGTCAGACCCAAGTAGCACAAGAAAGTTTGGAATATTCTATGAACATGCATAGAATATATTGATACATTTCGAATGTCTTATGAACATCCACAGAATATTCCCGCATATTTGAATGTTCCATGAACATCTATAGGATGTTCCAAACATCTTTGTACTACTAGGAGAATTTGTAATTTCGAAGCGCTCAGAGTTGCTTCGAAAACTTATCTCTTAGGAGTCTTCAAAAAATGTTTTCATCAATAAATGTTGTTTGATATTATTCTTGAGATGCTTTTACATCATTCAAGCCAATAAAAACAAAGATAGGGAAAAAAATTGCAAACACATATAACCCCTTAAGCAGATTATCAATTCTTCCAACGATACATAGAGTTGTATTGAATCAGTGTTCTGAACTACGATGTGAATCATCCTATATTTGTGTTTGTTATTATTCTGGATGCATTGGAGCTTCTTCCGCTAACTAACTAGTTCACTGGGAAGTTCCAACACAGAGAGATCTGAAGATCGCTTTCTACCTACAGACAATTGACTTAGCGTTATCGACGTGATCCCAGCTTCAAAGAGTTTTATGCTCTGTGATGTTTCTTTGTTTGAAGAAACATAAATCCGCTCCTTTCTCCCTGCACTTGAAGTTTTCTTTACAGCAGTCAATGACGATTTCGAACAATTCGTCACGAAAAAGTTTGACAAAGATCATAGCTTCTTTTAGAGCAATGTGACTTCCTTTTCAGTCAAAAACACTTGTATTTTTTGTTAACGATTTGAAAGAAAATTTGACAATTATATCTGAAGATATGTATTTTGTCAGGTATTTAGAACTCATATTAAAATTATTCGAACGTCGTTGAAATTTATATAAGATGAAGATAATAAATTGTCATACACTGAGAGAAAATATTAGTTGCTATGATTTAAAAAAATTAGTTAAATAATGTCCCAACTATTCTTCTTTTCAGTATTATTTACTAATCATTTTTATTATACCATGTAAACGAAGATTAGGATCGAAATTAGTTGATTTTCAGTAAAAACAACTATTTTTCACAGCTACTTTTTGATATTGAGCTGCACATGATAGGATAATAAATTTATAAATCCTAGTTGAAATGACTTGTAAATTCGTACAAAATACTCCAGCAGATAATAATCTACAACAATCGTGTGAAAAAGGTCAAAAAAATGACACTGTTATCCATTTTCGTCTTATTTTTGAACATTTATCGCAATTTCGATCAGAGAAACTATATCGTTTAATTTTAATTCATAAATGAATGTCTTGTGAAGATAGCACTGACGTTGTGAAGAAAGACCGTCGACGATGTAAATTGCACAATTTAAGGACACTCAAGCATCAGGAGGAACGGCTAAAATTTTGCGCTAACTTTTGTCACTTGATAAAATTGAATTTAAAATCGATAGTAATCGAGTGCATAACTGCCCATGTGTGTATGGACCAATGGCCTAATAATGGACCAAGCCTGGCACAAGACCTGTCGAGACTTGTCTTGAACAATTTACCAAACTTGGTCCAGGCTTGGAAATGATAAGATCAGGACAAGCTTGGGCCAGTGGTTTTCCCAGGTCCAGTCCAATTCATTTACCAAGCATCAACCAATGCTTCTTTGATCGTAGATATGGATGAAAAAGGTAATTGATTAATATCCCAGTTCATGACTTCCTCCCTCAGAATACCGTACATGAATTATCTTAAAACGATAGAAAAAATGTGACAAGACTGGGACAAGCTTGTATGATCATTGGAATCTTTGGTTCTTTGATATTTCAATCAATTTTGATTCTATTGTTGAACTATGCTCAAACTATACTAATGTGTAGTATCAATTATGGCAGGAAGATCGGGCCAGCCCTGGTCCGATGGTTATTCCCAAGTCCTCAGCCGTTGTGGATTCAAAATTCAGTCAATATTTATAAACATTGTGCCAGCCATGTGGGCAATATTGGCACAATTGTTTTCAATGAATGCTCGATTTTTACACTTGTGCCAAGCTTGTACCAAATGTAGTGACCACTTCAAAAATATTAAAAAATGTACTATGACTGACTATCCATTGGGAACAACGGGACAGTCATGGATCAATATTGGGCCAATTGTTCTTCACGGACGCTTGTTTCTGACACATGTGTCAACCTCTGGACAAGCTTAGGTTTTTTTCAGTCTTGGCAATACCTGCATGGGTGAAATTAGACTCTGAATATCAATTTAGGTTTCTCCATAGTTTGCAAGTATTGCAAAACAAAATTACAAAAAATTTTTGACAGTTGAAGGTTATGAATTTCAAAATCCTCTTATACGCTCCAGAATATTAGAAAAGAGACTGAAACTTTTAAGTCTAATCCTGGTTGTGGATTTCATTCATATCCATTGAAAATTTCCGTTGAGCGCATCCCCGCTCAAAGAATCCCATTGAACCGATTGATCCTGATTGATTCCGATGCTGAAAACTGATTCGAACCCATTGAGAATCAATTTTTAATGGATTTGAATCGGTTTTCAATGAGATTCTTTGAACATAGATAATTTATGAAAAAAGTTGGCGCAAAATTTGGCTCGCTCTTGTTGATACTCGAATGCCCTTGAAGCGGCAATTTTGACAACTCTAAGTCGTATAAGTATCAAAAAAAGGAAAGTGTCGAAAAACAATCGAATACGGACACAAGCTTCACTATATAAACTATTTTTTGGTTGAATTGATCAAATTTTTAATAGCTGTCATTAAGAATATTTAGTTGAGACTTTTTAGTAACTGTGACTATACCCAGGTGAGAATTAACGAATGGCCCAAGCTTGGTGGAAAGTTGGAATGATAACCTCGTGCCAGGCTTGGTACTCAATATTGGGCCAGAATGCAAGGCCGAGCATGACCCAATGTCTCATGATATATGTATTATGAGTATTTTGGAGCTTGGCTCATACGATTAAACCGGACCTGGCCCAAGTTGTGTATATTAGCTTCTGCCATGCTTCAACCTGATTCTTCAAACATACTTCTTGGGGAAAAAAATGACGTCATTTTTCATGCCATCCCTGCTGAAAAGTTCCCATAGAAAACGATAAGATTTTGAGCAGGGAGATTTTACAGGGTACGACTCTGTAAAAATCACAAACATGGAGATGTGGCATAGGTTCTCGAATAAACATTGGTTGTACATTGGCCCAATATTGGTCCATCATGCTCGACAGTTCAATGTTTCGCCAAGCTTGAAATACTTGTTGTAATGACATTCCCTACGAAACGTGGTATAGATTCTCAAATAACAAATGGTTGATTATCGGGCCGATATTGGTTCGCCATGCTTGGCAGCTCAGTGTTTTGCCAATCTTCAACCACTTGTTGTATAGGCATTCCTTATGAAACATGGTATGGGTTCTGAAATAACAAACGGTTTTATATTGGATTGATATTGGTTCGCCATGTTTTGCCAAGCTTGCACCAGTTGTCATATTGGCATTTCCTATGAAACCCGGTATGGTTTCTAGAATGAACAACGGTTGTATATTGGACCAATATTGGTTCGCGATGCTTGGCAGCCCAATATTTTGCCAAGCATGGGCCAGTTGTCAATATTGGCATTTCCTACCTGGGTACGGATTTCTCTGAGTGTAATGGATTTATGCGGAGAGAAATAAAGAAATAAATTTATTATAGTATTTTGTAACAGATATAATCCTATAATAATTTCACTTTGAATTTCCCTCTGCGTAGAAATACAAGATAATTAGAAATTCATCTAGAAAATTTTCATTTCATATCATATTCTATAGGAAATTAATTGTATAGAGAGATATTGAATGCAGCGAAACGTTTTCTCTGCAGAATTATTCCTCATCTTGTACTTTGTACTATATTTTCATGTTTGAATAGTACAGGTTGACATTATCAACAGGAATTCACTTGCCGCTTTTGAAAAACCGTTTACCATTAGATCATCACAGAATCTCTTACAATGATACATGGATAAATTTCCTACCTAGCCTACAAAATTTATTTCTCGCCATATTCAGTACCTGCCAAAGGTAAGCATTATATTTTCACGTCGGTAAAAGTCGGTTAACAGCTTAGGGTAGGAAACCCGGTGTCGATAAGCAAGGTGGCTAGCTTGACTTCCATTGCTTCCCAAATATTTTTGCTTTCCCATCCGAAGGGAAGTTTGTACTTCGTTCGGAAGGTCAGTTTGAAGGACAACAAGTCCTCACGAGACAACATATGAAGAGAACGGATAGAATGTCATAATGGATTCATGAAAAATCTTTTGATTCAAAATTCTTTCGAATCACTCCATCGATCAACACTCTTTCAAAAATTTGGATTCAATCTTGCAATCTTCAGTTGCACATTCTCAAAATTGATTCAAAGAAGTTCATGAATTAATAGAATCTTCCAAAACGACATCACCAGATGGAGAATAAATCATATGAATTTTTCGTTACACGTTGTTTGAAATTAACATGAAATATGAAACGGATTTAGGATATCGGGAGTGAGTCCCTATATCTCAAGGAATGACAGATTATCGCAATTAGCGTATCTGTCACTAAAAATTTCAAGACGTCTCGTCTTAGAAAGATTCGCTGCCTTGTTCAAATAGAACGTCTCTCGAAGCTTGAGAATCGATACGTCAAATACGTTGGAGATACCAAGAGCCGTTTCTCCAAACTTTATCCATCTGACGTTACCCGTGGCGTTGTAATTTTGATATCACGAGACTGCATTGATTATTTCTTTCTCCGTTCATTATCATCGGTTAATACGAAGCATGCTTTGAAAGCAATGTTCCAGAAAATAATATAGAATAAATTATGGGTGAAAATTCCCAGCACGCACAAGTGTTTCGGATCATCAGACATAATTGCTGTAGCAGTCAATCGATATTTAAAGAGGGATGAGAAGGAGCGAAAGAAGGAGGGAAGGTAAAGGAGAGAGGGCATAGGGAGAGGGAGAAGGGGATAGAGGGAAGGATTGACGTGGGAGTGAAGAAAGTGAGAGAGGGGAGGAGATGTATCCAGTTGCACATGGAAATAAAATAAAAAACGAAAACAGGGATAGAAACAATCGAAAAATTCCAAAAGCAATGGTTGTTCTTTTTTTCGAGAAAAATATGATCCTTCGGTTTTCCTGTAAACACACACACACGCACACACCCACAAATCCATGTCAATAACATATTTGCAATTTTCCATTCGATTACTTCTCATTTTTCTACTTCACGTCAGGGATTTTTTTGTTCCTTTTCATCCACTTATCTCGCCGCATAGGGCTTCATTACGACTCTGTTTAACATAATATCATAATTCCTACGCGTTTATTTTCTACCGCGAGCAACGATGTTGTACATAATGGAATTGTATTAAATAAAGTCTAGAAAATTTTCCTGTGGTATTGATAATGGTGAACCAAAGTATCCTACGTAAAAGAGAGAGAGAATTTGTATCCGTCTCCTACACATCTGATATGTTTACGTTCGCTTGAGAAAATAAAGTAATGCGAAACAACCACCTCGCGTCTGAAACATTTATTCTTGGATCAATTCCTAAAGAACTTTTCCTTCAGCGGTATTTCGTATCGCGTTTGAGTTTCCTCGATTGCTGTTTCGGGAAGAGCGATAATTTTTTAAAGCAGTTACATAAATTATCTTCATTACGAACGGGTGAGAACTTTGATTTAAAAGCCGAATGGCGGGTACGCAATCTCGCCAAAGATCTCGTTCCCTAGAAGTTCTCGTTTCTCGAAGTTAATGAAATTTTCATTGGAAAGTAATAAAGCGGGGAAAAAACCTTCTTTTCAAGGGTAAAATGTCATTACCTGTTAAGTCGAGGCAAATGTGCGAGGAGCGAACTATAATCCATTCTCATCCATCTATTCATACGCAGCATCAAGTTCAGAAAAAACCTAGAGGGAATATCTTGACCTTGCATAGCTGTGAAGCAAATGGGTTTCCAACAATGGGGGAAAAAACTGCTCGTCTTGATATGAGACTTTATGCGATTTTAATGCATGCGGAGTATCAAGAAGCACTAATTCTTAGAATTTCACGATTTTATTACATAAAGATGAAGATTAAAATGCAATCCATATTTACGTTTTGATATTACATACTTCCTCTGGAATAAATGACGGAAAACACAGTTCAAGTCTGGTACACTCACAGAAATGTTTTCTTGTGGTAATGAGAAAATTCTGTTCTCAACATAGGAACAATCCTAATTATTCTTGTAATAAGAAAAAACTTCTCTGGCCTCGAGTAAAATTGGATAATCTTTGCGTTAGAATATTGAATCTTACATCAAGAAAAATAGTCTTGAGATCACCATAAGCAATTCTCAAATAAGACTTAGAGATTTTCTTGACGCAATGAATTTTTTATTGAGGGTAATGAAATCTTTCCTGTTATCCAGTAAACATTTTGTATCTTCCGATACATTTTAGACAAGTTTTATATGCCCTACATAACACTTTTAGATGAGTTTCAGACCAATTCTTGTCTCAAATTCGTCTGAGAGACATCTAAAACCAACATCTCGCAAGACACAAAATGTTGACTGTGTACAATAATTGAGTTTTTCCAAATAAAATAGTGGTGTATCACTTGGGACGGTATCTGGCTCACGGTACACTGATCGATACTCTTGTACTTTCAAAATATTCGACAAGACGTGGCATTTCTATAACGTGTAATAAAGAAAAACTAACGATACAGTGCTTCATTTGATTATCACTGTTTTGAAGTTTATAATTATTATTCCACTTCACAACACGATACATTGGAATCAATCTTGAGACCTCTATTACTGACCGATCTGCTGTCAATTAAGGAGAGTGGAGCGTATCTTTAAGCGTCACCTCTAAGAATATTCATTTAGTTTCAGTGGGAGAAAATTTTCCTTACCACAAGAAGCGATAGTTCTCACAAGAAATTAAGATTCTTACGTCGAACAAAAGTCATGAATCATATTTTTTCCTACTGACAATCCGTGATATGATTACTTTTAAACGAAACCGCTTTTCGATCGAAGACTATTTGTTTTTGGAGAAGAAAATCGATATCAAGAATAAAATGATGGTAACAGCAAGAAATCATTTCTGTGAGTGTACTCTGCATCATCAGCTACGAAGAGTAGAGTCAATTGAAAGTTTTGAAGAGATGCACTATGTATTGTAATCATTCGAAATAAAAAAAATTCCATCAATTTCAAAAAATCCAAGAACTACCATCAATTGTTTGTACGCCATAAAAGTATCTCACAGAAATTGTCCAGGGCCACCGCTATTTATAATTTCCGTGAGTGATGTACTCAGGGTTATCAACAGCAGCAAATTAATTATGTATGCATATGATATATATCGCAATCTCAATATATGCATGAAATAATGTAGAAATAGCCGTACTCATAACTTGAAAATATATTGAGAACATAAAACTGTGAAACAGTGAACAAACAGGACCAGAAGTAGAAAAAACCAAGTCATGATCAGACTTCAATAATCTCATGTGACTGGAATTGTAACTATTCAGTGTTGCCAGAGCACCTTGATCAAATATTACATGTAGATTAGAAAAAAGTTACATTTCCAGTTCAAAAGTTACACGATATTTTCCGGCAATATGCAGCCTTGCATTCTTGCGTTGAAGTTTGACGTTTTAAACGTTGACGTTTAAAAAAATGTTACATACATGTTACATGAGAGGGTCGAAAGTTACGTAAAATGTAACAAATGTAACCTTCTGGCAACATTGTAACTATTAATCATTAATCGATTCAATGACACAACGTTGCACTAGTTGTTCTTCCTTCTATATAAATTGGAAGTACACAGGTGTACATCCACCATTGTTTTCTTCAACATGCATCTGTTCTGAACTCATTCCAAATTACTTCATACACGATGTTTGAAAAGCAAGCTTGCAGCAACGAACACACGAAACTGAAGCGCCTGTATGTGTGTTCACTAATACACAGTAGAACCAATTAGAATAAAGAACCAAATGCGCACAAACGAGAGCAAGTTTGAATATAAAAGAGAATGAAAATCTTTGATCTCAGCAGTGTATCGCGAAGTACGTGAATTTCGTGTTGTTGTGACAATAAGAAAAGTTATAGCACAAGGGAAAAAGATACGAAAGTATGAAAGTTGGAATTCTGAAAAATGATCTCCAAGATCTACCAAGCGAGGTCACTTTTCATTCCTTATTATTGCCTCAATTTATCAATCATAATCTATAGTCGATAGCGATGTGTCCTTACTTCGATCATTTCTTTTTTTGTTTCATTCAATGAGAGTAAGAAGAGTCTTTAATTTCAGGGAACGAGACTAAACTATTCTCTAGCCGAAAACTGGGACAAGCTACGTTCACGATCGTTAATCAATAGTTGTTGTGAGAGAGTGATTTGATAAATTGTTCTTCTTTCTCGTTTAACGTAAACGATTCCGATCGAATGATTGTTCCGTAGCTAGAGCAGTCCGTTCATCACGTTCAATTTGGCGTACTTCGCACATCTTGCCAATCCTCCAACGTTTATTCAGTCATTCATTTGATGGGCCATAACTCCTTGAGACTTAGATAAGCTGAAAAGAAGAATTATAGCATAGATTAATCATCCGCCAACGCACATATATATATACATATAGATATAACCGAGAGTGAAAATGGTGGGAATTTCATTCTCATGTACGTAAATAATTCAACGACTTGAGGAATATATTTTTCGGATAAGGTTCAAAGAATTTACTTAATTTTGATTGATGGTATGAAAATTCAACATAGAGGTAACGAACCACGATTTTTAATTTGAAATTCTCATGATTCTCGTGTCTATTCGAGGTTTATATGCTAATTCTCGGTTGCTAGAATTTTCCTGGAGGAAAAATCAGTTTTTATTTTGAGAACATACCCTCCTCTTAAGAATTCTGAAACACCCTACGTGTATATTTGATGGGAAAAATCATACTCCGTACTTTCGTAAATTGAGGGAGAAGAGGGAATAAGTGAAGCCTCTTTATATTTCTTGGACGCTATTTGACGTGATAGGAATGAGAAAATAAAATAAGCCGAACCTGTATAGACTTGCTACACAGTGAACATGTATAAATCATTCCGTAGAGTCGAGGTATAATTTGTATATAATCCAAGTACAAACTACTCATCAGTTGATGGGAATTCGAATAATTGATGGATTTATTTTAGGAACATTCCAAGTAGCAAATTGAGCTCAATATTTGATATTCAAGAATTCATAGTACAATTGAAGAGAGCTAAGAATGTGTTTTGAAAAAAAGTACAAGGAATAAAATTTCAGAATTTTGAGGCTTCATTCTCCAAAAGTAAATACATACTTATGATTCAAAATACTGTCTGTCGCTAGCCAGTACTTTTTCCCATCTTTCTGACAATTGTTGGATCCCATCTCGAAAAGACGATGCATCTTTTGAGGCGATCCATTCTTTAACTTCTCCATAATAATGAAAATGCTGATCACTCAGGCCGTGTGCCATTGATCGAAATCATCTTCGATTCATTTTCAACGCATTAAAATGTTTTTCGAGTTCAAATTAACACTTTATAAGTGTCACTCTGGAATCAACACACATTGAGTGTGAAGAAAAATGGTTAACATTCGCTTGTGTGTTGAATTTGACGAAAAATTTTTTACTGTGTGGAAAGTACGGCGGATGGGGTAAGACTTCCCATTTTAATGTTCCCAAACATCCCACATAGCAACAGAGGTTATGTCGTTCCAAAAGTATTCTAAAAGATATCTCTGAGATGTCTTATGCAGCATGAAAAGAACGATTTAAGGAAGATTTGTTCTTGAGAAAGGATCTTTCTTAAATTCTTCTTTTTATGTTGCATAAGACATCTTGAAGATATCTTTTAGAATACTTTTGGAACGACATAGCCTCTGTTTCTATGTGGGATGGCTTGACCGGTTTTGAGATATCCCGTGTAGAAATTTTCCCGGACTTCCTGTATTGAATACAGGCCCTGTACGGGCATATGTTAAGTATCCCAACATAGAGCTACCTAGTCTTAGCCAGCAAAGGGCCTACGCGGGTTGCTATTATTAGCCCCGACTTTCTTAAGCTTGGGTTACCCGCACACAGCCCATGTGGGGCCAAGTTGAGCTACCAATGTGTTTCCCTGTGATGAGAATCTTGGTGTGCCTAACTACAGCCCGTATAGGCCCTAACCGGGTTGCTATTATTAGCCGGCAAGTTTTTCCTGGTGGGACAAAACTATCTTTTTTTCTTGTCATTTCTGTGAGTGTAATAATTTCCAAAGATTACTGCTAAAGAATATACAAAGTTGATATTGTTTTTATTTTATAAACTAGTAAGGTGAACTCTGAACACTGAATAAAATGTGGCAAAACGTTTCTGAAACATTCAAGACACTGCTGATGACCTACCATTGTAACGTTTCGGATAAAATGTCTCAAAATAACATGTCTGCACCGTTCTTGAAATATCAAACAGTGTTTTACAGATGTTATTTCAAAGCGTTTCATCCGAAACGTTACAAAGGCAGAATATTAGCAATCTGGAACGTTCTAGAAACATTTCGTAACATTTGATTCAGTGTTTCAAGTTGAAGATTCCATACATTTATATCATAAGTTTGTTTGATGTTCATGCGAAGAACTTTATTAATACTCTACACCGATTTGTTGTTATTTTTTTTTTAATATAAATCAACGTTAACAACGAGCAACAACGGAAAAATATTCCATCAAAAATTATTATGTCCAAACTATTGGCTAACTATGTCAAAAAAAAAACCAAAGAAAAGTAACTTCGTGATTAATTTTGGGGCCCAATAATGCTTTTCTGGTTTTTTGATGGAGTCAGATAATGGATAAACATAGTAATGTTGGGTGGAATATTTTCTCCGTAAAATATTTGTCTTATTTAATCATTTTCGCAACAATCTATTATACCTCCCAAGGCCCTAACATCGAAGCCTGCATTGGCCCCATCGTGGGTACCTTACATAAGCCCAAGTTGGGAATCCAGTACAGGCCCCGCAAATGGGGGCGTGAAAATCCTGTCTAGGGCCTGTAATAAAGTGAGGACGCCTAGTTTGGCCCTGGCTACCGCCAAGAATCAATTTCCACACGGGATGTGGCCGAACATTATCATGTTGGAGGATAAGTTTATCGTGTCTTTCCTGGTATTGTAGCCATTTCTCCTTCAATGCTCGGCTCAAACGCATCAACTGCGTTCGATATCGATCCCCTGTAATGATTTCACTCGGTTTCAACAGCTCATGCCTTGGCACCATGAATATTTTGTTTACCCGTCACCGTGAGGACATCTCCGGACATTCTCCAAGATTTTCTGCGCTTGGGATTATCGTAGTGGACCCATTTTTCGTCGCCGGTCACAATGCAGGGTGAAAACCCCTTTCGATTCTGTCTTTGAAGCAGCTGTTCGCAAGTAAAGAAACATCGTTCAACGTCTCTTGACTTCAATTCGTACGGAACCCAATTCCCTTGTTTCTGAATCAATTCCCATGGCTCTGGAGCGTTCCGAAATGGTTTGTTAAGTTACTCCCAATGATTCTGTCAATCCTTCTCGCGTTTGGCACGAGTCTTCATCGAGTAATGCCTCCAATTTGGAATCTTCAAAAATTTTCTCTCTTCCACCGCTATTCCGGTCCTCGACATTGAAATCCCCCTTCTTGGAAGGTTGAAACCATTCACGACACGTTCTTTCACTCAAAGCAGCCTCACCGTGAGTACTTGAGTGCATTCGATGAACCTCAGCCACAGTTTTCTTCAAATGAAAGCAGAAAATCAGCAGAAAATTCGGCTCAAAAACTGACATTGAGTGAAAATTTGTGATGTAATCAAAAATTCACTAATATGACGATGTTGTTATGTTGACACATGTCCAATCGTACCGCCTGACATTCATTACCTAACCTATTTCGACTGCCACCTACCGACGCAACTATGTATTGTAAACGGCGGAAGCAAAGTTGTATGTACACCTAATATAAATACATTCAACAATGATGCTCTCTGCTTTAATTCTCTCAAATTATCATTTGTCTTGAAATAATCGTGAATTGAATCAGTAATAACGAATCATATCGAAGAATCGCGTTCTATATCAATGGAGTCAATATTCAATTTTCTTGAAGATCTGCAAACCAACGCAAACGTTTAGATTACCGTTCTAGCGAACGCGTTGCTTCCAGTAAAACTGACAAACGCAGATGCTCAATGCTTCCATGTTGAAATTCATATTTCAAGAGAATTCTATTTATGGTATCGAGTTGGATGCTGACAAAAGTCAATATCAATTCCAAGAGAAGGATGATCTAACGAATCAACTAGAATAATATTGTCTGATGCTGCGGTGTGGTATTTGAAGAATCATAAAATACGAATTGAATGGAATTTTGTGTTGAGAATAACATCACAGTTATCATATGAATGATATCAATTTTTCCGCACTTATACAACAAAAAAGTCTCGTTTAAAGACATCCAAAACCGCAGAGGCTGCATTTAATAAATCAACAACTGAGAACGTAATTTATGCCGTTCTAAGGTTTTACCTCTTCTTCTTCATCCCGATATTGATTTTTCTAAAAACAATCGTTTGTAATATAAACACCAACATTTGCAGTTAGCACCGATCACCCACTTTGTCTACCTTTGCTCTTTCATTTTCTTTCGTATCGCATGAGGATTGGTTCGCAGTAGTCGTGGACTATCATGATCAGACGTGGAATCGCGTACTCTGTCGTCTATCGAATCTTGGCGAAAGCCATTGAACTGTATTATATACCAGAATAAGTAGTCTTTGAGATTTCTACAATACGATGCGATCAAATCTATTACGGAGGAAAAACGAACATTGTGGAAGTTGTTTTCTTTTCTCGCGGACAGAATTGTAGAGCAAAGATTTTATGCTGTCTTCACGAGAATCATACGAAATGATATTGTGGATGAAACATTTAGGATTTCATTTTAAATTGAAATATACAATATGAGAAATTTATGATTTGAAAATTCACTTAAGATTAACGCGAATATCGAATGAATTAGATAGATGTTGATTCAATTCATAAAAATGTTGAATTGAAGGTATTTGGTATTAACCCTCAACCACGCACTTGGGTCCTTTGGATCCGAGCAATTTTTCCTTTCACTTCTCATTCTGTTGCAATGCACAGCCAAGGGTTGGTATTGTAATGTGAGCGACTTCGAACCTTCCTGCTTTGAATGCTTTTCGGAAATCCGGGATCCACCACTTAGTTTTCGAGTAGCATGTATTTGAAATTCAGCTCGGGTCCTTCGGACCCGATGTGCGTGGTTGTGTAACTTTTTTTGGCGAAAAACTGGAAAATGTTTCAAGACTGCATAGAAGATGTTCATGTATCCTTTTGAGGAAGGATGTATTGTTTCGATATGATAAAAGTGTACATATGTGTGCAGGGGTCACCCTCCCCCTGAGGGGATTGAATCATAACCCATTCAACTACACCAAAAAATATATATTCGCATCAAATACATTTATTTTTTGTCTGGCAAGTATTTAGTGGTATTGATCACCTACGCTGCACATGAGTTCAGAAAGAGTTCATAATGCGTAGTTTGGGCAAGCATTGAATTAAAGTAATTGAATTCTATTCCTACAAATCCTCTGGGGAAAATATAATGTACATTCGCGTAAAGAACTGTAACATGTTACATTCCAAAAGCGCAAAATGACTCTTAGGGTACATTCGCTTCTAACTTCACCCACACTCCATGGCATTTTTTACGGTTAATTTTCGCCAGTGTAATCGTTTTTGTTCCATTCCATCTACTGTAGTTCTGATAGCAATGAATATTTTTTGGATAAAGAACAAATCGATGTTCAGTTTAAATGATTTTTTCTTGAGTGCATATGTATTCATATGCACTGAGGGTATTCATAATCAACAAAGGATAGTCTTGAAGGATAAAAGTGTTTCGAACATTATTCTTATCGGTTCCTATATTTTTCCCCCTAATATTCCGATAAATATCTTTAATTCGCTAATTGTGGATTCTTTAAAATACCCCAACTTCACTCTTGTGAATAATTATGTTTCTTCCTAGCTATCATTAGGAACTATTTTTTTCCTGGAAGTTGAACTTTTCCTGATTACAAAACGGTGGTTATTTTTGTCTCCACGTCTTTGTGCGGGATAGATATGATTTTTTGAAAAAACTCGTTTTTCTCACTGTTTTTTTCAGATTTATGTTCCTTCTTCCCTACATAACTCACAGAAATCCCAAGAAAATCTTCTTTCACAATGCTGATTACTATTCTTGACATTACAACGAATCGATTGGGAAAAAAATCATCTCAAAAGGATAATGTTTGAAGAAAATACAGCCAAAATAAGATGAGCTGGGTCCAAAAGACCCGGGTGCGTGGATTAAGGATTTTTTCGAAGGTGCGTGGTTGAGGGTTAATATCATTCAATTTATAAAGGTATTCTCCAGATGGACCTTCTGAAATAATCATTCTTCGTATAAACATACAGAACATGTTTTGATGTTGATGCTTGTGCAATTTATCAATCGAAAAACACTGCTAGCAAGAATTTGAATTTGATCTACGATTTCTATGCGTGAACCTACACTGTACGAAACAAATTGGCGGTGTTGAAAGGAATTCACCTCAAATGGTTGTTGGTTTAACATCTCCCAGAGTTATTTTGACACCGCATAGTATCGAGGTAATATTCCAACACCATTTTGAGTTATCGTAATACCGAAATTCGGGGTAGGCTTCTATATAAACGACGCGGTATTGATTCTAACACCCCCTCGTTCACAGGGTGGTTTCAAATGGATTTGTTGAAAGAAAAATGGGAAGAATGAGTGGTCAAAGCACCTCTCTCATCTCAAATTGAATTTAATTAACACTTGAATTCAATTCTTATTCAAATGCTTATTTGTTAATTGGGATATGAATTGTAACCATACGACCACCTATTGTTGACACAAAAAAATTGTTTGTTGTTTAAATGAAAACCGCCATCATGATAATTTAGTGTTGAACTCACGTTTCAAAGTTTTTCTTATATCACGTGACGCATACGTGGTTAGTATGTTCAAAACAAACTGTTTTAAGGGGAGATTCTCATCTGGTGACCCCAAAATAAGGTGATTTTCTCGAATTTTTTTTTCATGGAAGGAAGTAAATGGAAAACTCGAGGGTTTTCACAATTGTTAATTGAGTCTTCAAGCCTTCAAGTAAATATGGAGAATTTATTTCAGTTAAAAATAATGCCATGGGAATTGTTGATACGTGTTGAAACATAATCACTTAAAAAAACAGTGATAAATCAGGCGCCACTATAGCACTCACAAAAATCATCAGAAATCAAAAATCCAAAAATTCTCATGAAATATATTATATCATTTGAAGATTGTACCAATAAAACCAATGAAAAGACAAAAATTTAAAAAATGACAGACATGCAAACTTTTGGTAGCGTTTTTTCACCTTCTTCTCGCTCTTTAAAGTGCTATAAAAAGAAAAACAAGGCAAATGTCATCTCCATTGAGGTTGATCCTCCAATAAATTTAATCAGCTTCAAAATACACAAAAAAAGAGCGATCCGTTCAGTAGTTTCTGAGATATCGTGGAGCCAAACTTGAAAAACGCGTTTAAAGTTCGGGGATACGAATCCTTTGACTTGAGAGAATTCTCTCCATGTCTTTAAGACCCATTTGATGAGTTCCAAATAACTGGAGTTCTTAATTTACTCCCCTCTTAAGAAAAAGGATTCGAGAAAATCACCTCATTGCGGAATTCGCTTGATGAGAACCTCCCCTTAAACGAAGTGTGTGAAATGGGTTTTGAAGGTAAATAATAATTTCAAACCAAAAAACAAATTGTTCTTACAATCTTAATTGCGATAATATAAATTCAAATAATACAAAAAATTCTGATTCACTTCTTACACGATATTTTTTACACACGGAAAAAATAATTTAGCTGGAGCAGTGAAGTGGCTAGCACGGACACGGACAGCCATTAAATTACCTCCTGCAGCTAAATTTTAGCTGTTACAGCAAAAAAATTTGCCGTTGTAGCTTGTTTATTTGCTGTAACAGCTAAAATTTAGCTGCAAGAGCTAATTTAATGGCTGTCCGTGTCCGTGCTAGCCACTTCGCTGCTGCAGCTAAGTTATTTTTTCCGTGCAGTATTATTCTCATATTGACTTTACTTATTACAAGTCCCTCGAGCTATTCATAGAGCCGAAATTTTGAATTCAAACCAAGAATTATTAGTTGGAGAAAAATGATTTATTGAACACGCATTCCTCACAATTTCAGAACTTTTCATCAATTTAGTTTCAAGTAACTGGTTAGAAGAAACAATGCCACCAAGTGGAAGGAACCATATATGTGCTTGTGAACGTTACGGATATAAATTTCCAGCCCACATAGTGTATTTCTTTTGCGTAATACAAATACAGAAGTTTCACATCACTTTCAGGAAATTATCAATTGAAAAAAAACGATGAATAATGCCCAGGAAAAAATTATTAGATCTCACCAAATCTGATTTTTGATCAGATTCAAACATATCTCTCAAGGTCAAAACAAAGTGGCAATTTGAGCTTATATTTGCCAATACAAATATTCAAATTTGAATGTATATACGAAAAAACATCACAATATTTTCAATAATTGAAGAACCAATAGTTCATTAAGATTGAATGTAATATTCATTCTAGATCTGACGAGTTTTTAGGACGTTATGCGAGTGTTGCCAGAGCACCTTGATCAAATATTACATGCACGGAGAAAAAGGTATCTTAAAAAGTACTATAATTTATGGATTTTTAGCGCTGGTCTGACCCGAGTCTCAATATTTACCTGAACAAACCTCTAAAAGTACCATAATATCCGGGACTTTTATAAGGAAGGTACCATACTTATTCTGAAAAGTCCAAGAAATTATGGTACTTTTAGATATTCGTGCAAGTAAATAATCCGACTCGGGTCAGACCAGCGCTGAAAATCCATAAATTATGGTAATTTTCAGGATATCTGTTTTCTCAGTGTGTAGATTAGAAAAAAGTTACATGTCCAGTTCAAAAGTCACACGATATTTTCCGGCAATATGCAGCCTTGCATTCTTGCGTTGAAGTTTGACGTTTTAAACGTTAACGTTTAAAAAAATGTTACATACATGTTACATGAGAGGGTCGAAAGTTACGTAAAATTACGTTGAGTCAAGTTCTATTCTCATTCAGATCAACTAAATCTATCTTAGTGTGTGAAACTAGGGTGAGGGGAGGTGAACTCCTCAAATACCGTGCGTGTTACTAATACTACCTAATACTATGAATTTCATCTTTGAACACGAATAATGAAGAATAACATGATCGGAGACATATAAAATCACTTGGATACATTTTTATTGTATATGCTATTCGATGCTATTATTGGGGCAGTTTATCTTAATTGTTCTTATCGAACGCTTATTATTTTTACGCTTTCGCCAAGCTTTTACGAGGTGCGATGGTCATTTCAATGATAGGAACAAATGTAACATGACTGCACCATCGATTGGAAACATTAGGCCAATCATGGAACAATATTGGTTCAATTATTCCTAACGAAGGTTCGTTCCAGACACATGTGCCAATTCTGGGATGAGCTTGGGATTTTTTCAGTCTTGTCAATACTTGCATGGGATGTTTATCGATCTTTGAAGTGGTCGATGCATTTATCATCAAAATGGTCGACTCATTTTGCTTATAATTCTAAAACTCAACGTTTCCGAATATTCTACTACAGGAAAGAGCGTCTTGCTTTTACTCGAGTCTTCAAAGAGGCGGAATATTTTCTGGGGCACTCTGTATATACACGGAAAAAAGAAAACAGCAATGTTTACTGTGAATCACAAAAATACATTGAGACTCAAATTCATTCCATGCAGTACTGCGTTTCTCAGTTCTCATTACTGTCCAGTCAACACTGACGAATTTCATTAAAATACCCATTTGTTTTTCAACCGATCGCTGTCATTCACAGTAAACAGTGATGTTTTCTTTTTTCCGTGTAGAAGCGCGAAAATTTCAAGTTACAGCTCGGTTTATTAACTCAAATTTAGAAACAAAGTAACGAACGACTGTAATATTTCAATTATGTCTTACAAGAAAACATCACCATCGGTCGAAGCACTGAGCATTCTGCTTTATCGCATTTTATAGTATTTTCAAAGACTAAAAAAAACTGTTATCTCAGTTTTTCCGAACGCAATTGAAATATTGCAGTTCAGATTGAATGGTGAATTAGATGTGTTTCATTGAAAATCAAGATTTCGGGGTTCTCGGACAGAAAAGCAACCGAATTTGAAGTTTATTTTGCCATAAAATTGAGTTCTTATGGCCTCCCGATACAAACAATTGCAATCCGCATAGTTGATTTTTTATGCTCACAACGTAAATCGAGTGAAGTTTTTTCTGTTCATGTTTCATATACCTACTGGAATGATATGCTCGTTGAAGGTTCTGATTCAGCAAGTAGGTTGTGGGATTGTTGGTTCCACGGGAATAACACCCGTGAGCACGACAATTAAATGTCCGGATCGAATAATGGGATACGACGCTCGAGTGCGTCCTCGAAACAAGATGTGGTCGATGAAAGGAAAATTCGTCCAAAACGTATTTTACGACTACTTATCGGAAAATCATCGGAATGACTTGAAATTTGGTATACGATACCATCATTCATTCTTAACCCTCCGTGGGTCGCCCTCAAAACAGAGGTGATTTTTCAGCATTATTCATCGAAGCTATAGCAGACTTATGAATACGCAACTTTTGATTTTCGAAGGAGGAATAAGTGAAGTTTATAACGCACAAAAACGCAAGTTTCAAATCTTGAAGGTGCAGGAGTGACAATTTGTTCCAGAAAAAAGTCATGTGCTCTTTTCGCCCTGGTGCCTGACCTTTTTTTCTTCAAACTGTTGGTGGATTTCGTTCCCTTATCTCAGGGGAATTGTTTTTCCACAAAACATGAGGGGCTTTTGCACTACTTTCCGGGATTATTCTGTTTTTTGGGTGATTCCTCTATGAATGAGGGAAAAGTCCACTAAATTATGGTGAATGATTCCTCATCTGTGGAGGAACTTTGCTGCCACCACTTTTCGGAGGGAAATTCCACAATTATTCTACACAGTGCAGAACTCATAAGTCCTATCAGCAAATCTCAATTATCATAGTTTATGTTTTTTATAATAAATACGACATCGAACAAAAACTGTTTTTGTCTCGTGAAGATATGAGTTATTCTAACTAAAAATTTTCGTCACAAGAACTATCATTTCAGTTGTGGTGACTCGAATTTTTCGTTGAATGTTGTTTCAGGCAAACAAACGTTGTTGGAGGAGTGAACATTTTTCGCTGTCCCAGCTAACAAGATTGCTGTGATAGCGAATAGTTTGCTGTCATTGCAAAACATTTGCTGCTCCAGCAAAACGAACGCAGAAAATTTAGATTTCTTGATTAGAAAATTAAAATTCTTTTTCTCCTCGACACAATAGTTCATAATTTCATGATGAATATGAAGCATTCTTCATGGAAACATCAAAGACGATCGTACTATCTGGAAAGCGTGAACTCAGAGTTCCAAATGTAGTTAAGAATTGAAAGATCTCTTCAGCAATATCAGTTCCAAACTCGACCATTTTAATATTCGATGAAGATTTTTTATTCGGCTTAATTATATGAATAGTACAATCGTTCCAAATAGTGAACAACTGTGCAGAATGAATTTTCACAGTATGAAAATACATGGATCATTTGTGCAGGAAAATAATTATGAAATATAAATTCTTGAATCACACATTTCTTCAATATTTATGTTGCACTGTAAAAAGAAAGCGGTGTCAAAGCGATGTCAGAATTCACACAGAATCAACACCACACGGATTCTGTAGAAGTCCACCCCAAAATCGGTATTAATATAACACCAAGCGGTGTTAGAATGACACTTTATGGGGTGAGAATAACACCATGTGGTGTTGAAACAACACTGGTATGAATTTTTGCCAACACCATCAATTTTATTACAGTGCACTTCGAAAAATTAATTAGTAAAATTCTTTTCCGTGGTGTCAGTTTCCATTGCTCCGTCAGATATCAAGTTGGAAAGAATTGAAAGTTGAAGAGAGAAGCCCCAACACTTGAAAAACTCAGCAATCCGAAATACTTTTTATTCACTTCCCAAACTTCTTCCGTAAACTTTATGTGTCGAGGAGCGAAAAAAGGTTGGAATATCTTTAGATTCGTGATTTGAGAATGAAAAAATCTCCACATTCCAAATAGAATGCTCTTGTTTAGAATTGAAGAACAGCATCCAAATGTCTAAACAAAATTATTACGTTACATCGTTGGTTGCTCAAAAATGCTCAGAATAACACGATAAATCTGAGATGAAAGTAAGGAAATTTTGATTTCGAAACACACATGTCTCTTGAGAACAAGATTTTCATACTTCATTCTAATGTAAAGTTCGAATAAAGTTTTCTCGTCTCATATTTTACATAACTAGAAATAGGGGAAACCTTTTGACACGTTCCTCCTTACGCGTGCTTTGTTTCCCGATTTACTGGAATAAGTTTGAATCATTCTAACTCATTCGACATACCTTCGCGGAATGCCAAATTCGATCAATGTCTCACATAATTTATTTCTCCTAACGGAATCACACGCTGTCTCCAAATCTATGAATAACTGATGAAATGTTCGATTATATTCGTATTTTGTCCCGAATACTTCTCTCAATTACAAAAGACATCATATGCATTCACACCTAAGATCCCACGAGATTTCACAAACTCAAGATTCTGATTTTGAAGGCAAATTCATGAGCAATAAAAATTTGCAAAGAATTCATATTTTCTCATGCGTGGTTTGCACGATACGTCTTATTTCCACCTTCCAATCGATTCAAGGAAATTCAATTCACTCCTAGTTTCTCAAAATCCTCAAAATCTCAATTTTATCCACGATTGTTCCTGTCCTTCAATACGATATTGCGAAACTCCTCTGAAAAAATTCCACAATTTGCCGAGAATTTTCCTTCATCGTATTTACTCGTTCTTGGAATCTTTTCCCGAAATTCATTGATTCTCGACACAGCACTCGTGAACATTCCTTGTCTCACCCTTCATACAAATTTTCTTGATTTTGTTCGTCAAGAATCCTTTTTTTTTCTTCTTCTCTTCAAAAGTGCCACATACTTTCCTCTTGATTTCTGCAAACAACTGGGAATCTAGGTCACTACTATCCCGAAGCCATTTCATTCTGGTTCTTTTTTTCTCCTACGAACGATTAATTTGACATACTCTTCATCGAACCGTGCTTCATTTTTATCCCTTTCAGAATTTCTCATCGTTATGTCATCGCAATATTTTCAATAACGTTATTCACCTTCTCCTGTACCGATTTTTCGAGTTTACAATATCCTTCGGTGCGCTGCATCGATCCGCTCCTCACTTTCGTTCCATGTTTCCTTTCCAACAATTATCATAATAATGATAATAATGGTTATATCATTATAATGTAATTGAAATCAAATGGCATCAAGTGTCCGCAATTTATGACCCTCAACAGAAAATAATTGCATTAGACGGTAGTTGGTTATTCGTTTATGACATCTCCTACAGTTATGCATGTAAAAATCACGTATATTTGGCTTGGATCCAAACTGAGAGATCCCAGTGACCCAATTCGGATTGAACGTTAAAGCATGGGAAATATCAACCCTCTAGGGTTTGTAAGCAACAAATAAACATTTCGAATGTCATTAAGGAAGTGTTGATTCCAATTTTATTAGAAATTTCATGCATCTCGATTTCAAAATTCACTATGACAGCGATATCTGATTCCCTCAACTAAATGTGTTCGACATTCCATATATAATACTGGAAAATTTCTTTGTTTCGACAAATAATTCGCTGTTCCAGCAAAAGGTACGACAGGCAAATTACATTTTCTTGTCTCAGTGAATGTGTACCTGTGTACCTTGGAACAAAAAAATACCGGAACCAACTCTGCCAAAACAAAAACAAAAGGAGAATAAAAAAATTGAAGAAATGTTTATGATTCACTTTTCATATGTGGAAACGTCAAGGAGCGTTTTTCTCGCAAACTCGGGTGGTATTCCAAGATACGATATTCTCAGACGTTGTTGTTTAAACATGACATGATCTTTCCTGTTCGTGTACTCGATGTATGGGATTATGGCATTACTCGAAGGAGAAAGTTGAAGTGGTCGTTTCCAGTAAACGACGGATCTAAGTGAATGTTATAACCACATATAAACGTAACAAGTGGCATCTGTTGCATTCGACGGCGTTTAAAGTGATGTGAAACACTCGACTGTTCTTGGCTGGCGTCCAATTGGAAGTTGCTTTGTCGTTGTTGGGTCTAAAGATAAAAACATTCATCTACTCAATTCGCATCAGCTAATTTTTTTATAGCTGCTCATTCATTTCTCATCAACTTATGTTCTTGTTCGACGGCAACGATGGTTGGGTGAGAGAATGAGAAACAGCGCTATATATCCATTCTCAGAGGAAATCGATGTAAAACGATCATCGTAGTCAATCGGATCGAATTTGAATTTGAATAGGGTGTCATACATGCAAAGGTCATGTAATTGCATCTGTGAGACACTCTCGAAATTCATCCTAGAGTAGCTATTCGAAATTCCTCGAGCACCTAGGAAATCAATTCAATTTCAATTCTTTCTCAATTCAACACAATCCATGTTCATAAAATATTCTAAGTGCTGTCGCGTTACAAGGATAAACGTATTAGAATTACCGTAGTTGAATTCATTCGCTTCGAGATTAAATTTTACAGCTTCCACAACGTATTCCTAATTTATCAGCGAGGATGAGAAATTTCACGGGCGAGTTTCTCTTGGTATAATGTGCATAATGATGTGGGGAATATCTACATGTATACTCGGTACTGTAAGACAGTGAAAAGACCGTATCCTACTTGGTGTAAGTAACCCGTAAGGATGGTAATTCAATTTTCCAAACGAATGAATTTTGAATTCCTTTATTACATCCCCTTGGGAATAAAAATTCATTAACCCGGATTGAGATTATTTTCGGAGAATTGTCTTAATTTGTTTTAAACCATTTTTCGAAATGAATGAAAGAACATTGTGAATTTAGAAAAGGAGGTGAATTTTTATTTATTTAACAGCATGAATGTGAATGAAAATATTAAAATTCATTTCTATTTGGGAGCGTAGTTGATTGAAATCGTTCTGTTGCACGCGTTGTACGATGTATACAAGTTTTTGTATCCTATGTCGAATGAATCGAATGAGTTTTGGATCTAGACTACGTTTGGCATCAACAAGTTTCTACCAGACTTCGAGCGATTAATCATAGCAAAAGAATTCCACGGTCAATTTATCTACAAGGCTATAGTATGAATTTCGTACACATTATTTCAATGTATTCTTATGGAAATGTCTGTGCCATTGAACTCGAAGCTTCGGAATCTCCTAACGAATGAATGAATCGATAATAAAAAAAGGGGCAAGTTCTAAAAGAATCCTGGAACGAATTCAACTCACATTATGATTCCAAATTCGTATTTTAACGCCAACAGGTTTCTCCTATTTGTATCAATTGTTGATAATAAACCCAGTTTCGAATAATATTTAATAATAATTATTCTTGGTGTAATCTGATTTACATTGCAAATATTGAAATTAAATGTCATGAATTCTGAAATTTCAACAATGAACTCGATTTCATTGACAAGTTGATCATTGTATTGTATTTTATACCAACCAGTTACAATCGAGACACTAATCTTGGATTTACGGATTTTTAATGAGGCTTTGAAGGCGAACGATTGTGAAATGAAGAATGGCATGAAACTTCGTGACGCATTGTTTGAATATCAACTCCGTCGGGACACCTTGGTTGCAATGACAAAGGAACAATGTTATTGAAAAATTGAATTCGCACGGGTCTGAGTTTACAACGCACAAAGAGAATCCTCTATAAAATATAAATCCATTCTTTTCTATACTTTTTTTGTCGAACCTCTGGATAACAGATAACCAACAAACACGACGTCTAAAACCTGACGGAAAATGTTCCATAAGATGTATTTCAGATATACAATAGATATCTTTTGGAGTATTGTCTAAAAGATATTTAAAAGATTTCTTATGCAACATTTTTCGTCCAATTTTTGACGTTGTCCTTGTTGGGTACAGAGGGATTGAATAATTTTATGTGTTTAAAAATGCAGAGGAAATATTGAGAGATGGATGTTCCTGAGGTTACTTTTAGAGGAGAAAATCTAGTGATGCCGCAAGAAACGAGAGGATAGAGACAAGGCGAGGAAAACGCTACAAGAGGAATTTGCAAAACACAACAATAAAGATTCAATAGAAAACAAAATTTCAGAGTAAAGGAGAAGAAAATGATACACGGAAAAAAAATTTAGTTGCAGCAGCTAAATGGCTAGCACGGACATGGACAGCCATGAAATTAGCTCCTGCAGCTGAATTTTAGCTACCACCGCGAATAAATTAGCTACAAATGCAAATTTTTTTGCTATAACAGCTAAAATTTAGCTGCAGGAGCTAATTTAATGGCTGTCCATGTCCGTGCTAGCCATTTAGCTGCTGCAGCTAAATTATTTTTTCCGTGTATGATGAAGAACAAAATGTCTTATCCAGGTCTCATCTCGCGGTATCGCTAAACAAGTTAATACAAATTGATGAAGAAATACAATGTAGTTCCCTGTTCAAAAACCAAAAATTCGGATAGAACTCAGATGATACGGGATTTTATGAGGCAAATAGTCACCTATCTCTTCAACCAAGGATTCCGTGTTCCGCTTTTCGCTTTTTTTCACCTGCATGTGAGACGGACCTTCCATTCCTTTCCAAAAAACCATTCTTGCATGGTTAAGGACTCATGGTTGTAGTAACCTGAAATCTGGTTATGATAACCAGGAAAACAAGACAAAATTACGTAGATCTGGTTGTAGTGACTAGATGGAATGTTTGAAGCCAAAAATAACCATGTCGCCTAGTTATATATGAACCAAGGTTTTCTCTGAGTGCATCATAGAGCGCAGAACCCTAGTTCTCTCTAGATTCATATTCCGTTCCATTAGTTGGAAAGTTTTTGTCGTTCCATGGCGCGGGAAAGGGCAACGCTGAACTTTCCTGATTAGTTCTTTCCTCATGATTTTATAATGAAATTAGCAATAAGTCAGTCAAAACCGTCCCGCGTTACGCTTGTACGATTCATGGGGGGGCCCAAGAATAATTTCGGCGGAACGGAATACGAATCCAAACAGGACTGCGATTGCACTTTGCGCCTGCCACTACATGGGATAGCACTCTCAGGTTCATATTACATGGAGCTGAGAAAGGACAGATAACTAAGGGTAGTTAGCAACCTTTGCATAGCGAGGCTAAATGACAAAAAATTTAACGAAACTGTAAGAAGTTCCCAATGCTTGAGATCCGGTATTTGAGGATTTCTTAGATCAGTGATTATGAACCAGTTGTCAAACATTCTAAATTTATAATCGCGGATCCAAAATTGCGGACAAAAAGTTTTTTATTCGCTGATAACCAATCCGTAATCAAAATTTGAGAATAAAATGGTCCATCCGATATGGCAGACTTGAATGAAAATTTTGCATGATATTTTATAAGAAGCATATTTTAGGGTTAGGACTGTTGAATAATAGTGAAGTGATAGTTGGGATGATGAATTTGATCATTTTATCCTCAGGTTTTGGCCAGCTTTTTTAAAATTGACTCGACTGCGCGTCTTTCAAACAGTAATTTAGATGATAATTTTCCTTATTTTCACAAGTTTGAATACGCCCAATAATCTCAACTACGAAATTTACAGGAGAACCGATGGGTTTCAGAATTTTAGTCTGCCATATCAGATCCACCATCTTGAGTTTGAAAAATTTTGATAATAGATTTGTAATCAGCGACCCCGAAAACTCCTGGGACCGAATTCCAGACGAATTTGAGCATTCTTCACAATTCTATCCAATTTTTTGCGATTGTCACCAAGTGGTCTAAGAGACACTCTTTACAACCCTTCACAAATAAAAAATGGTGGGATTTCTTAGTAGCAGACATGAGCAGATGTTTTTTGTTTATTTTGTGAGCAAAACTCTCATCTTCAACCTCGAATAAGTAAAGTGACGGGATCTAGTGGGGTCACACAACTTTTAGCTAAGAAATCAAACAAATTTTCAAATCCAGACGTATAAAAATCACATCCAATCATTGTTCTGTCGGTATCTGTCACTTATCAAATTGATATTCCACCAATTTCTAGTATATTCTATACCGTGTGTTTCATAATTCACTGAAAAAACTTCACAAGCGTTATCCCGTGATCAAAATGCAATAATTCCCCATACTGAAAAAATTTTTTTGAGCCTTAGTTTTTGAGATATAAGCATTTGAAAATTTTTTTTTTTAATCCAAATCACTCGAAGGCACTGTATGCTACATATTTGAGCCTGATACCATTTGCTGAGTTGAAGGAAGGCAGATCTCTGGGAAAAAATTGTAATCCCAATTGTCAAAAACAAAAGATATACACGTTCGCAAATTTGTTACATACACACAGACACATACCCATGCAGAAATTGACGAACGACCCAGTACTGGAATAACGTTATTTGCCAACTGCCAACTGTTGGCAAAAAAACTTTGGAATAAACCCGGAATGATAACGCTGATCAACACTGATACGGCGTTGTTCACCAATACTGGGTCAACGTTAACATCAACCCTGAATCAGTACTGGTTTTTCATTGTATACCAACATTGACAATTGATTTCCAACCGGTGATGGTAATCCATTTAAGCCTTTGTACGTAGCTAATGAAAATAATTATATATTTTCAGCTAATGTCCATGGTTATATCGAAAGTAAAAAATATAACACATCTGTTCGTATGTTGCTGAAGTTTGAATCGTTTCTTGAAACGGATGAATAATCCGAAAACATGTGAAGAAGTCAATTCGAGAACATGAATAATAATTTCTTCAAAATTTTGCCGTATTAAACCACACATAATGGACAACGTTGAACGAGTTTTAAATCAACGTTGGCAAATCAGCATTGACTATCGGCGTTACAACAACATTGTACTGGTTGTTACTTCAACCACGTTACAACGTTGGCAACCAACCCTGGTAATCAGTGTTGTACCAGTGCTGTTTCGATTGTTATGGTCGGTTGGAAGTCGGCATTTTCTGCATGGGTAGACAGACAAAAAGGAACCTGGTTTGCTTTTTCTTTACTCCTCCCAATTCCAATGTGCCTGAAATTCATATATATCATAACTAACATCTCGTAAATCGAATATACTCAGAGTTCCAAGACATTCGGATAATATGGATATGGGGAAGGCATGCTTAAAAAAAAAATACAGATTCCAAAGAAAAATTTTCCACAGCTTTCAACTGATTTGGATAAAACTTATATGGGAACACTATCGGGTCATGACTAAAACGTGGTTGAAGTTTGATCGGATCCGGACAATAGGAAGCAAAGATACACGCGTACGCAAAATGTTCATTTTTTGTCAGAGTTCTTCTCATCCACCCAATTCTTCTGGATGAATCAGGTTGAAACTTATATGGGACCACTATCACCCTAGTCCACAACTGTGATAAGAATTTCGAAACGATCGGATAAGCAGAACGGGAGATATGCGCGTACGAAACTTAGGGGGCCCACAGCCACACAGCAGACAGACAGACACGGTAACAAAATTGTTCCCCGAATTCTAAGGAACATTTTGGTCTAGGAGATTTTTAATTTCGAGACAAAAAAATTTTCGGCTCCTCGAAACGGTCACAAAGCTTCCCTCTAAACGAGGAAGCAATTGTAATTGTAAAAAGTCTCCCATCATTTTTCAATCCAAAATGATAGCGAATTGAAATTTTTGGGCTTCCGGCCAATCAGAATCCAGCAACTTTGAAGCAATATAGCTGCCAAACGAAGAATATCAGGATAGTTCAATGTTTTTCTACAGATCCACCGCTTTCCAACTTGGCAAAAGGCGTTGGGTTGAAGTATGTACTACACAATGCTTTTGAGTGATTTGGATTTGAAAAACAATCTCAAGATCCTCATATCCCAAAAACCAACCCTAAAACAAATGTTGACTGCAGAATGACGTATGTGAAGTTGTTTCAGCGAATTCTGAAACACCCGGTATACTTTCGGCTGTAGATCACATCATGGAACAGTTCAATCGGTTCACTTTTCAAGATGTAGCATTTTATTGAACCTGGCCATCATTTCACTATCTCTCAGTTATGCGAATGATACCTCGAAGAAGGATACTTTTGAACTGTTATGTAAAGACAGCGAGAGGAGCTCATATCTTATACATAAATCCTGATTATTGGAATATTACTTTACTTACTCATATTACTTTACTCCAAGCTTTTTAGCAATTAGCCCCACTGTACTGTGGTCGAAGAAAGAAGCAAGTTAACACCTTTTTTCCAACCAAAAGTTTTGCGTCCTGTTTTCCACCCTCTTTCAGCTTCGTATAACGCAAGACTAAGAATCATTTGCATGAACCCTGTTGTTCAATAAAGGGATAACCCTAGACCATTCAATAAACGCATCTATCTACAGTAAGACCTTGCTCATTCCAACTCTCGGAAATGTGACAGTCTCGTTTATTCGAAGCCAAGAGGGGCTCCCACCATCAAACTAAAGCTCACGAGAGGTTCATATAACCGTCTCTCGATTGGGCAACACTGATCGTTATTGGAAACGCGCTTTGGGACCGTAAGGAAATCACGAGAAGTTTAGCGTTAAAATGAACGAACATACATCCCAGACAAGTCGTACCAAAACTGACAATCGGACCATGACTGGCATCAAGCTTGGTAAGCCAAGTCTCGTTAGCCTAGCATTGGTCAATGCTTGGCCCGCCGTAGCTGACTGAGCGTTGATAGAGCCTTAGATACCAATGATCGGACCTAGCATATTTTGCCGTGTTTGATTTATTTTTCGTCAACCACGCTTTAATCGACACTTGGCTCACTGTAAGCTTAGATATAGCCACATGATGTGGACCTGGAATTCATCCGCATTTCACAAACTCCTTTATAAATCCATTCCATTGATTCTGAACTCTTTTAGAACCCTTGTGCTATCTAGACTAAAGTGACTGTGTCGAAATCTAATATTCCGAAATTTCATGTGTCGGAATATATTATATTCAATCAAGTTTGGATGCCAATAAGGAAACTATCCTATTCGTTTGAGTTGATTGGATATCAATCATGGCACCAATATTGAATTTTGATATTGAACCAAGCTTGGATGCCAAGCGTTGAAAATTGTTATCATCCCAGACATTAATCTAATTTGGTACCAATGTTGGTAACCATGCTAGGCCCAATGTTGACTAGCATTGGCTCAAGCTTGGTACATTTGTTGACGCATACCTGGGATGTGTGCGTCTGTATATCGTGCTTGCAACTCTCTTTGCTTCGAATTGATTCCAGCAAACTTTTCCAAAAAGAACCCGATGAGCCCGGATACATGTCCGTTCCCCGCTCCATATTTCCCGTACTGCGCCCGGATAGACCCATATCGAACATGAATTGCAAGAGATTGCTAATGTCATCAGAAAAAGTTGGTTTGGTTTCACGATTAGCGCCGAAGCGGCAATCGAAGCCAACTGAAGAATCTAACTCAGGGCATATTCTGAGGAAATTAAAGAACTAACCGAAACGGTGGACAATTGATTTCTGAGAAAAAAAGGAACATTTGTGTGACAACCTAGACAGCACAGGAAGTTCTCTGTATGTTTTGGAAACGTACTCTTGGTTTTGCGTGTTTTGGGCTCCATGGAATAGGTTTTCCAAACGTTTGAAGTATCTTCCCTTTTCATGCTTCTGATTGAGTTCTGAGGACGTTTTTTTTATCTACTACGGGATGTTCTCGCCATGTCTTTCAAACGTCCTTTGATGAAAACTACCCTTCAAAAACACAAAATCACACGGTGGACATGAATGGAACTAAACGGGACATTTGCATGTCCCTGGAACATACATGTGATGTTCTTAGAACATCCTGAGACATTATTTGCACGTTCCCTTTGTAACCAAGTACATTTTCGGAACCTTCAAAAAACCTCCCGGTGCTGTATGGAAAGTATTTCTTGCATTCCTGATACTTCCTTCATTTGACTTTTGACATGAAGTTTTATTTTCTCAGGATAAATATCATTACTGAACTCACTATACTCCTTGATATGAGGCCAAAGGTTCATTCTGCAACAGGGCAATATTGGATACTCAATTTAAAATAGGGAAAAAAAAGAGGAAAACATTTCACTAAAAATTTTCTAATTTTTTATGTTAAGAACTAAACATTTTCACGTTTTATAACTGATTGTTTTCTTTTAGAACTAACTTTTTAATAACAACTGACCTCATAATATGCCCTGATCTAACTACACCTGATCGATTAATTCTGTATGAGGATTCAAATATTCCCATTCGATCCCGACCAATCATCAAAGTCCTTTTTGTAATTGGGTTCGATTTCTGCGTGGCAGCGTTAGTCCAAAAATCGGACCCCGTTCCGAGGCTTCATCAGCAATTTCTCCCAATTCATCTCTTATCCCATTTAAAGGATCAGTCAGGGAGTTTAGAAGTCCTTAAGCAGAAATAATCTTGACCAGACTTCCAATCGATTTTTCCTATGACAACTTCTGAGCATTTTCTAATTTTCCGGGAAAACCTGATATGTATCTCGGAAATACTGTAACTTGGACATTTGAATCCAACACCAGTCGCTGAATCAGATCAAGGGTATGCATTCTGATCAACCAGAATTCAACAACTTTGAATCCCTATTACTCCACAATTTTTCAGGAATACGATTTTATCTGACTCAGCAAATTGGGTCAGATTCAAATATCCAAGATACAATATTTCTAACATATGAGGTTCTTCTGAAAAATTTCCAGACTCAGATCAAGATTTGCCACACTTTCTGATTCACCGTGTATACACTCAAAACAGAAATCCAGTTCCTATCCAGTCTTAATCTGGGTAATATTTGGTTTTTGAAGCAAGGGTCTAACCGCTTCGCTGTTTCGGGAACAGTTATTTGTTGAATTCGATCTTGTCATGACAATACGCAGTAAGTTAATTCAATTATCATGAATCAATCAGTCTTATGACTGGTTTGATGAAATCGTCCAACCCTGTCTATTATCCGTTAAACGCCTAATTTTTACATATCTACGAAAACCCTTGTTTTGTATAATTTGCTTCATATAATTTAATCTACACGGAGAAAAAAATCTAGGAACTAGCGCATGAGCACCAATGACGTATCAATCGCAGGAAATTCCACCGGTTTATTCCGTGGAACTTCTTGGAATAAGAATATGAACATATGCACTTATCGCATTGCCGCATGGGATGAGCGGATAAGTTCATGTTCTTATTTCAAGAATGTCTTCTTGCGATTGATATGCGATCGGTGCTCATGCGCTAGTTCCTAGATTTTTTTCTCCGTGTGGGTTTACCTTTGCGAGTCTTACCATTTTTCCTTCTAATATTGTTGTCAATGAACTACCATGCTTTAATGCATGTCCTATCAGATTACTTCTTATTTTCATTGACCTTCTCAAGTATTTCTTCGTGTTTCACTTACTCTATCCACTCTATTCTAAGCATTCTTCCATAACACCACATTTCAAAAGCTCCAAGTCTTCGTTGGTCCGTTTTTCCAATTGTCCAAGTTTCGCAACCATATAATGCTGTGCTCCAAACGTAACTCTTCAAGAATTTCTTCCTCACTGCTAAGCATAGTAACTGTTTCTTTTGGTGGGAAGCCTGTTTTTCTTGTGCTATTCTCGCTCTTATATCTCTTTCGCTTTTACCGTTTTCTGTAATTACTCTTCCTAGATATTTAAATTCTTCCACTTGCTGAATTGTCTCTGCATCTATTTTGATGTTGTCGCTTTTGTACAAATCATGAATTTTGTTTTGTCCTTATTTATATTCATACAATACTTTTCTAGCTATATTGTTTCCATAATGTTGAGACTATTTTCTAACTCAGCACCACTCGTAGCTAATATAGCTATGTCATCCGCAAATCTCAACATGCTTACATTTTCTCCCTGAATTTGTAATTTCAATTGCACTTGCTCTTTCACTTCGTTCATCGCTTCTTATATGTATGAATTGAAAATCAATCGTGATAGTGAGCACCCTTGTCTCACCCTTGTTTTAATTTGTGCTTCTCCTTCTTGACCCTCTATTTCTAATATTATGGGTCTTACATAATTCGTATATTATCCTCATATCCTCAAAGTTAATTCCTACCTTTTACAAAATCTTTTTGTGTATCTACAAAACCTATATACACAGACCTTTTTAATTCTAGTCTTTTCTCTACTACTTTTCTGAGTGCTAAAATTGCTTCTCGCGTTCCCCTATTCTTCCTAAAACCAAACTGATCTTTTGCTAATCTACTCAAGTTTTTGTCAGTACTTTCGAGGCATGTGGAGTTGAACTAATCGTTCTGTAGTCCTCGCATTTGTCTGCTCCTGGTTAATGCAATAATAAACCAATAATATATACAATGTATTCTTCCCCATGACAGGGTAGAATTGCAAATTTTCACCAGTATCGCTGTATTTCCCATAATGAATAATGAAACAATTTTGTGTACATAGGGATACAGTGAGTACGTATTGATCTTTTGATTCACGGAAGAGCCCTGTGCAGCACATATGAGAATGACCACACCAAGCGTGTAACATCATTCGGTGTAATTTATCGGATTCCTGACTTTAGTAGCTATTGTAGGAGAGCGTTATTGCATTTCGGGGTCGTTTATGAGAAGAAATTCATCTTACTGTAACACATAACATCACAAATCAATCTCCTCGTTCTATTTTTGGAATTCTGAACAGTCAATTAAACACGTAAATTTCAACAAACCCGAATACATTTCTTAAGAATATTTGATTTCTCTTCTGTTCAATCAATTGTGAAATATTTTCCTACGCTTTTATTAAAAACTGCTAGAATATTTTACTCTTCACTTGCCGAAGCTAGTGAAAATGACCAAGCATACTTAATTATTCATATAACGCATACACGCATTTATCGATACACATTATATATCTCTAGCTATATGTATACACGAGCATGTTATGTCCTGAAGAGCAGTACAAAATTTCACATAAACGGGATCGATGAAATGATAGAATACTGGAAACAATTCACCCTCTCAGCATCGAGGAATTTTTCATAATGGCCTAGCTATAGAATCGTTTAGAAAACTGTGAACCATTTTCCTGTGCTGACCTCTCTTCGATGCCAAGGACGTCGCCTTTTTTTTCAATAACAATGATCCGGTATTGTGTAGCGCGAGCATACGACCCGTGAAAAGAAATAATGTTCCAAACTCCAAGTTATAGACTGTCCGATATTATTATGATCATTTTTCAGTGAAAAGTTTTTTTCTTTCGCAGACATTTTTCATTGGAGAATGCAATGTGTTTCAGAGTGCAAGAACGACTGAAATTTCGTATGGTACTTCCATTCACTGATAATTTCAGTACAATCCATCTCTCCCCTGTACGTTGAGCGTTGAATGAATACATTGTTTTGGTTGAGATGTTGTTGTATTTTTCAAATCACACATAATAGCAGCTTCATCGTCCTCATTTTCCTGTTGTAAATCCACAGCACAAGCATAAATGACGCGTCACAAGATTGTTCGAAAATAAAAAACAAAGAAAAATAATCGAAAGAGAAGAAAAAATGAACTGCCATTCATTACGACCATAACAATAAATCTTTTATTCTCAATTCTTTGCGTTCTATTGTCTTTTTATTCCATATCTTTTACTTCCCTGTTCTACGATGTGAGACTCAAAGCAACTTTCAGAGTTTCATTCCATGTACATTCAAGAACTGTTGACGTACAGTGAACGCGTGATGGATATAATGAAACATTTACGTTAAGTATTGAAACGGGAGTGAACAGAGCAGGTGTAGGCATATATGCCGTATCGCCCTATATTTTCTTTGTTTAACAATCCAAACATTGTTGCGAAGAATACTTGTTCGTCTAGACAGGTTGAATTGGGTACAATAATGTCACCATTCACGTAATTTCCATAAATCGATCATATCGATACCTGTACGCGCAGATTCCTTCGACTCCAAGCATTTTGGAAAATATAAAATTGAAGCTAATGGACGTGGAATTCCATGTTGCTGAAGTTTGAATCGTTCATTGAAACGAATTATGGTGATCGAATAACGAAATACTCATCTGTTGGAGATCTAAAATCTTCCAACACACCTTTCGAATTGTGGTAAACACCAATGATTCACGATTGAAACTTCAAGAACATAGAATACCATTGTTCGAAGGATTTTCGTATCCCCTTCACTCGCTATGATTTTGTTTGGAAAGTATACGCGACTTACATTTTTTCCTAAGAGAAAAATGAGACGTTAAATATCGTATTTTCGTAGATACATTCATCCGCCTTACCAAGATGGAAAAGATTTTAATCATTTTTATTAATATTCTCACAGCGATCGATGGAAGGTTGATCCGGGGAGAATGTGAATACAACGAGATTTTTACTTGAGCGGAGATGAAAAGCGCGTAAGGGTGAACCGAAGATTCCCTTACTCGTTTCTTTGGTATGACTGGAAGAAACGAAATACTCCAGAAATGAGAAAATCAATGAACGGTGAAATCCTTTACAAATACAATTACGTGAAATAAAAGTATACAATATAGCCAGATGATGAACGTAATTGATGAATTGAAATTTTGTTTGAAAATATATGATTCCTTTCCACAATTCTCTTGATTTCCATGTGTTGAGTTCGAAAACAACCCTTGGGGGAAGAATTCTAGACCTCACAGGGAAGACAGCTGTACTTCAAGAAAGATATACGAAGCATCTCAGAATTCAATTTCAAGGGATCTCAGCATGTGAAGAAAGCGAAGAAGAATTACTTTCTTCACAAGTATACAAGTCATTTTCACACAAAGACATTTGGTTTTTATTCGACGATACTCCGTAGATTGTGAATTTTCCGAGAAGTGATACGTCATACTTCCTAATGAGGACAGCAAATTTCGAATGTAAGGATAATCTTGAAAATAATTTGAGACGATAAGATAGGAGGGAGATATAAGACATTCGAATAGAAGAAACGTTGGTAGAAGGTATTCATTGCAGGAGATAGGGTCGTGCTTCCAACCTCTCAGCATGGTTATAAAAATGCCCTGAAATCTGAATCCTATGGGAAATGTAGAATGTATTTCGATTATCCAAACTCCAGGGAATAATGACGCCAGGACTCTCACCGAATTGTTCGTTTCAAATGATTCGCAACTACAACAATGAAATCAACTAATTTTTTACTCAGATATATTTATTTTTATAAGCGTTAAATATTTTTGAAGTTTGAATCGTTCAGAGAAACGAAACGAAAACTCAAACCCACGAAGTCTCATGAATGATCGTTATTGGACTTTTCAAATTGACTCTTTGGAACTAAAAACATTGCTTTAAAAAAGTACTGCAAAATTTTGAGTCCCAACAGTCGAGTATTTCGTTATTCAATCATTAATTCGTTTCAATAAACAATTCAAACTTCAGCAACATGATAAATCATCATTACTTATCTTTTGAAATCAACTCCTTGGAAATTGAAACATTATTCAGAGAAGGCGCTGTAAGGTTTCGTATCTTTGACAGCGAAATATTGTGGTATTGGATTCCTAATTCATTTCAATGAACGATTCAAACTTCAACAACGCAACGCTGATATATTTTTAGATGAAAACTATTCAACTTCATTGCACCTCTTTCAAATGATTTGGAAGCAACAGTTTCGCTAAAGTCCCTGCAGTAGTATTTTCTCCAGGGGTAATATCATCAAATCGAGAGCCATTTTCTCGAAGCGATTCAACATCAATGGAGAGATTTATTGATTTGTTTTCCGCTTTTCTTTACATTGGAGTACATATTTTCAGGCATGAAAATATGTATATAAATTTTAGGAAACAAAGTAACACTGTAGGTGTTTGAAAAGAATTCATTTTTCACGCTGGCCATGCTTCTACGCATCATAATACTGCGGCTGAAACAAAAATTCCAAATTTGCCTGGAGAATACATGGAGAAAGGAGATCTTCAAGGAATAATAATGAAGTTCGCTGTCATAGGTAGCACAGCCATCCCCGATATGTGAAACAGTCAATTATACCACATCGCATTTTGATTTGTAGGCACATAAAATGCAAATTCAGTGATGGAAATCACAAAAGATGCTAATCCTCACAGTGGTTCACAAAGATACTACGTGGCATTGCACTTTGTAATACTTCACATCACATGATCAGTGAATGACATACATTGTTAGAAATTTCTGATTGAACTACCAATTACATATAATGAGAGCAAAAGTTATTCACGTGACTGAAAAATTTATTGGAATTTCAATTACATGTGAGTGAGATTTCAGTTACGAAAATGTATATTGATGTATGATATAATATAGCAAAAATTGAAAATTCAGTCGCGCGTAAATGAATTCTCATTTCAATTACCAAGAATTGGAAGTTTCATTTACAAATGTACATGAAAAATATATTAAATTCAGAGACATTCCTAACAGTGTAGCTCATTCTACTCAGAATGACATATTAAAAACTTTTATCGCCATATTAAATAGTGAACTCTGCCATTTTCCAAAGAGATACTCTTCTGCAAATTTTTTTCATTAATCGATATAGAAATGGCGTCGACTTCCAGCAAAAGTTAAGAATGAGATAGGATTGGACATTTCTAGGACAAAAATCTGATTCGATTCAATTGATAAATAAGGTTCGAATGAGACAATTGATTTACGATAGAACTATTCTATTTCTGAGAAGTGTTACGTGCACCCTGCTGGAAAAATTTCGCTGAAAATCACTGAAATTTTCAGAGATTTTGAGAGTTTTTCAGAGGATTTCAGAGGTGATCACAGTAAAAAGTGAAACTTAAAGTGATCTCGAACATCAGCTTAAAAATGCAGCCGAAAGTAGCGCCTATTCCAACTGAAATTCCGTTTCCTTTCATTGCTTGATTTCAGTTGGAATAAGCGCTACTTTTGGCTGCATTTTCAAGCTGATATTCGGGATCACTTTAAGTTTCACTTTTTACTGTGTTCATAGTTTCTCAGAGAATCTCAGGGATTTTCAGAGGAATTCAGAGTTTTCCAGAGATGTTGATAAATATTCGGAGAAATTTTCAATAGAAAAACGTGCCCGATGAGTGAGAATTTGAAAAAATTTTCATAGGCTTTCAGAGTTTTTTAGATTTTTTGAGGATTTTTCAATGCTGTCCAGAGTTTTTCAGTGAGATTCAGAGGAACTTCTGTCCACCAGGGCAGAGATATTCAAAGAATATTCCTTTCAATAACAATGGGAGGGAAATTAATATAGAATAATCATACCTGAAATGTAAATTTCTCATTTTGTGTTATGGACAAGGACGGGGAGAGACAGAGCGATTGAGGAAGTAAATTTGGATAAAAACATTGGATTGAAATTTTAAACACAATAATATTTATCAAATCAAAGATCTAAACATATGAATTCACAATTTTAGAAAAATCCTATTTCATTATGGTCACAATTTCTGTATTTGACAATTGTTGTGTTCTGTATTTTCATTTTTTATCCCTTTCAATAGAGAATTGAATTTCGTCTGGATTCTTTTCGAACTTCTTCAAACGTTATATATCGTTTCTCAGAATTTGGCTTGTTTTAATTGAAATTACCTCTTTCGATTGACCAACAGTTTTCAAGTATATCATTCTTCCTTTTGAATCATTCATATTCTGAATAAATGATATATATTTTCTTTACTTTGTGAGATTGAAATGTTATGTTTCCAATCAAACACTCGGGGAATCCTTCAGACCAATGTTTTCCGCGAGTAATCAATTTTCAACACCTTAAGGTGATACTAGCGACGTGGCAGCAACCGAATCGTTTATGACAAACTACGGGCAAACGATCCAATTTAATCGCAATATCGCTCTGTACAGCACTTCTACTTGAATTAGAGAAGTGCTGTACAGAGCGATATTTTGATAAAATTGAAGCGTTTGCCCGTAGTTTGTTATAATCGATTTGGCTGTTACCACGCCGCCAGTATCCCCTTAATGAATAAGTTTGGAAGAACAATATATATACGGCCAATTTCTTTACAAATAGACAACTTTAATTTTTTACAAAATTTGAATTACCACAATTACAGTTTATTCACTCAACAAAACTTTCCATTTGCGAGGATTTTATCCAAAAGGAGAAAGATATTCATCCCGCGAAGATATCCTTGAATATTTACTTTTCAGTTAAACGCTGAAATTAAGAGATTTTAACTTAGAGAATTTTGCACTTGGTTGAAAAACATCTTGACTCGACAATTTGAAGGAAAGAATTGACCATTTGCACTTAAAAAGAATGTCAATCTAAGCTCGAGTCGAGTTTATAGAAATTTTTAGAAAGTCCAAAGTTTGATAGTTCAAAAGTTGTATAAGAGAAGACCACGACATTTCGATTATTGAACAAACGAAGGAACTTATGCATTAACCAGTCAACTAACTAAAAGATCGATTGCATCGGCTTTCACAGTAATAGTTCCTATTCATTTTCAATATGTCAGACTTGTTTTAATCAAATTGGGAAAACGCACTTCGACTTTACACTGTTAGAAAAATTCTTAAATTCAATGAGAAATTCTTCATGAAATATCATAATTACATATTGAATTGATTAATATGTAAATTCTTGGATTCAATATTGGTGATGAAATTCCACAATATCTTACTGAAATGTAACAATTATTTATCAGACTCCACAAATATGTTATTCAAATTAAGAAGGAAATTCTTAACATTAAGAATTATATTATGAAATTAAATATTTTATGATGAATTCTGTTGAATAAATGTTTTATGTAAAAAAACTCCATAATTTTCTTCTTTACAGTGTATAGATAATGATCTCATGCACTGTCTTCGCACTGAGTCAGTTCTATGACGACGGTCACCACACCCAACATCTATCTATCTAAATCAATCAACTGTGTATATAATACTGGAATATGCACCATTCAAAAATTTTTTTCAAAGAGAGAGAGAGTGAGAGTCCACTGTGAGAAAAAAGGAGCAGTACCTTTTTACACTCATCATCTTTTTTATGCATGTATTGAAAAGAAACAACGCTATTTCATCTTGCATTTCACACTGACGAAAGATCTCTTCTTCCATCGTATAGGAAATTTCACCAGTGCTCTTTCCAGTATGTTATATAGTTCAATGCGTGAAATAGATAGCTGTTGCCTGAATGCGCGATGCTGGTATTATGGGATTTGAAAGGGGAATGGAAGCTATGGTTCAAAATGCAGAATGCAAGTCAGCCATCCAAAGCAAGGAGACCGTAAGTGCATTTGACTTGAATTGAAAAAAATCAAGAAGAACTGAAAGTTGATTCATTCCTTCGTATTTTGAGCCGCTATTATCGAGAAAGTAATATGTTCTCTTCAGAATGAAGAACACAGTAGAATTCAGAACGATTAGAATGATATGGAAAACTCATTTTCGTCAAAAATGCGACTTATAGTCTTACTGCTTCGGACGGCAGGAGTCATCATCATGAAGTAATCAGTCTCATGACTGGTTTGATCAAATTCTCCAACCCTGTCTATTATCCCCCAAGCGTGTATTGCCTTCAATGACAATGGGTCCCAGGCTGGGTCCATCCTCTTTAACCCAGTCTTGGGGAATGACGATGGGGCCCATGTTGGCTCAATCTTGGCCCTGTTGTGTTTTCCCATACAATTATGGTTGGTAGAAGATGGAAATAATGAATCTTAGTGCGGGCACATTTGAACTGAGCCCCAATTTGGCCCAGCGTTCAGCCAAGGTTGGGGTGAATTTATATCCCGAGCATGTGTGTACAATCCTCAGCGTGTATGAATTTTGGCACCACTTTGGTCCAGTCTTGGGCCCATATGGACAGGATGAGGCTGAACACTGGGCCCAAGACTGGGCCAAAGTGGGGCTGAAATTCATGCCCACCGGGGTAGAATTCAAGGCAATTTTCCAATTTCAAAACAAAAAGGGAGGGGCAGTATTGATTGCCTAGTCTGGGTTTATGCTGGGCTCGTGGTGTTACCAATTCTCGGGCAAAGCAATACGGCCAAGCTGGGAACGATATTATCATCCCAGGATTGGCCCCACGTTGGGTAGCATGGGCACCCACCCTAGGCGCAGATGGGGCCTGCCGTTAATACACACTTGGGGGAAATTTTAAATCAATCTTCAGAGGTTTAAAATAAAAGTTCGCTATCTTGAATTATGAGAATCTGACTCCAGATCCATACTCAATGACCCCAAAACCCTCGAGTGGAAAATTTCAAGTGAATATTCAGAAATTTATAATTCAAGTTCGCCATATCGCATCCCTAGCATGTATATACCATGGGGCCCACCCCGGGCCAGCATGGGCCCCATCCTGCCAATATGGGCCCAAGACTAGGCCAGAGTGGGACCAAAATTCTTACACGCTGAGGATCCGTCATTTTCAATTGTGGAAATTTTACTTCAGATTCGGAATCAGCAACTCCAAAAACCTCTCAGCGGGGAATCTCAGATGAATCACAAATTTCCGTTATAATTTTGATAATCTTTTATAAAGTCTGAGTCAATGTGCAATGCATAACGAAGCTATTCAATTCACATCGGTACTCTCTAAAATCTTTGGAGTGAGATTTCACTCTTTAGCCAGCCAGAAGTGAGCCAGTCGAATTTTCGAGTGAAATTCCCACTCTTTTAGAGTGATATTCTAAGGTTTGAGGTTAGAAACTCACAACCACTCCGATGTTAGAGTGAATTTTTCACTCTAAAAGAGTGAGAGGTCACTCGAAACGAGTGAAAATTCCACTCGAAGCGGACAGGCTCACTTCTGACACTTAGTGAAATGAAACGTGCGATTTTTCGCTCTTTCAGGTTTAAAGAGTGTGCTACATGGGGTGATTCACTGTCTACTAAAGATTTTAGAGAGCAGAATATTCTGGGAATATTCTAATAACGTGCGAAAAACAAACGTATCCAGAATATTCTGATCAGGTGTGAAGTATACATAAAGAATATCCATAAACGTTCTCACAACGTCCACACTGTTCTACAGAGCATCTATCGAAAGTCTTTAGAATATTCTCCTCCAGTATATTCTATGAACGTTCATAGGATGTTCGAAACAGTTTCGTTGTAATATTCTCTGCATGTTGACAGAATATTCACACTGAAAAAAATCATTTTGTTCAAATGTGATCAACAGAAGAATTTTCTTACCCCAAAAAAATTGTTGTTGTTTCAACCAAATTTCTGTTGTGTCAATAAAATTCTTTCTTTGATAAATTTTTTTTGTTATTTATTATAACAAATAGATGGTATTATTCCAACGATCAGATTTCAACAAAATAATCTTTTTCAGTGCATAAAATATCCATAAAATGTTCTTGTGTTACACGGGACGGTATCCAGCTCGCGGTTATTTCAGATTGATTTTGTAGGTCAACTCTCAGGAAAATTCACGCCATTTTGACCAAAAAGCTTCATGTTTTCTCAAAAAATTGGCCCAAAGTGAAGCGTTTTGGTCAGCATGAAGTAAATTTCCTCACGAGAAACAACGAGAACTGCGGTACAACGCCGATGATCATCATGTGAAAGATACCTGAAATGAATTGTTTGAATTCCTTTCAACAACCCAGGTAGCACCATAGAATATCATGAACGTTTTTCGAATATTCAAAATATGTTCCATGCACATTTCAACGAGGCCGTTTCATAGGTACCTGAGTAACAACAGAATATACTATGAACGTTCTTCGAGATATGATAGATAGTTTTCGAGGTATGAATTATTTTGTGACCACATTCGAGTCGTACATCACGCGCGTCCATGGAGAAGAAAGATCTGCTAAAAAGTACCATACTTTATAAGTGTTTGAGCATTATTTTTGTCCGTATCAATTTATTTACGTGAAAATATCTACAAAACCCGAGAAAGAAGGATTAGATCTACTGAGATCCAGGTAGATCTACTGGGATTTAGGTACCCAGACAACACAAATGATCATTCTGAGTTCACAAAAACTTCTGAAAGAACTTCTTGAACAGTACCCGTTATGACAGTAAAAATGAATTCATTATGAAAGTTATTGATCAAGAGCTCATTTTGAATTCAAACTATTCATAATGAACTCATGTTCACTGTTATAACGGCAGCTCTTTGCGAGGACTCTGGTGCTATATGGGTGGATCTCTTGAGATCTAAACTTTGGCAAAAAAAGATCTACGGAGATCTCCAAAAATCTTTTTGAATTTTCCTATATTTTTTTGGATTCCTTGCAAAATTGGAATCTTCCGGAGTGAGCGGATATGAAATAACTCCAAAGATTGTTCCCTAAGTTGAGATTTTCAGAAGTAAGTAGATATGAACAGATTTGTAAAGATTTTTGCCAAAATTTAAATCTGTTGAGATCTACTCAAATGCTACTGGAGTAGCTTTACTCTCTATAGTGCATGTATTTTCATAGTTTTTTTATGTTTTTCAGTGAGAATCACTTGGTTATGTGTCAAACAATGTGGTTGTACTGTTGTTCAGTGGATGAGTTATGTATTAAACGTCAAAAATGAATGATTTGTAGATTAGCATAAATTATCGACTCAAATTGGGAATTTTCATAATCAAATTCATATTTTGATAATGTGGGTTTGGAGGGCATACCAGCGTACCGACTGAGTCAACATTTTCTTGATAAGAATTCTCCGCACTGAATTCATAAAGAGGTTTGAAGTTCTCAGGAAAACATCACCCAAATTTCAGATCTTTTAATAAATTCAGTGCGGAGAATTCTTATCGAGGAAATTTTTACTCAGTTGCTACGCTGGTATGCCCTTAGTATTGGTTTGAAAACGTAGTTGCTGCAATCATAGGTCGCGAAACAACGGATAGGTTTCCACAACATTTCGAGAACTTGCAGTGCTGTTTGGGATGTCACACGTTTCTGCCGTTGAACATCTCTGAGAGTGTGGGGGGAGACCCATACAGTACAGAGCTTTCTTACTCGCAACTTTTCCGAAACAATTGGATGTAGTGTTGTTTTAGGAATGTGGAGAGACTCCTCCAACTGTCCGTATGTAATTCTTCTATTCATCCCGATTGCTTTTTCAATGGCATCGCCTTTTTCCGGAGTAGCAACATCCGCAGGGCGCCCCGTGTAAGCATCGTCAACTGAATTGAAACCGCCGAGGCGAAACTGTGAATACCAACGCTCGATAGTCCTCATGGAAGGGAAATTCTCGTGGAAGACTCTAGTTTCTTCAGTACACATTTTTTCGTCCAAACCACGCGCAAAGTTGTAACAAATAATCGCCCAAAATTCGTGCTTCGTTGTAGATTCTCTATAACTTTGGTTTCAATATCTTGCAACAAACAAAGCATACATATTCCGACAGACACAAATTATGGAATGCCGTAATGAAAATTTCTCGTCCTTTTTTTCGAAAAATTGTAAAACAACAATTCTGAGACACCCGACGTAATTTTCCACTCTAACAGTAATCGTTATTTTTATAAATATATGGTATCAAATTTTTATGAATTTTGATGAAATACATATAGAAACTTGATGAAAATTTCAACCAAATCACGATCATTGTTACTTCTCCCCACTTCTATTTCAAACTTCAATTTAATTCCGAAAAGAGGAATTGAATCACATAATTTTCATATATCAATGAAATAATAAAAATATATTTCCCCGATCAGTAGAGTAGAGCATTGATTGAAGTATTATTGATGCTCTAACCTCAAGACGTTATCGAATCCACCATCCACGTGTTTTTCTCCAGGCATTTCCTGCAGATAATATCCCTCTATAGATCAATACAAGGCATTTTCTGCATAACAATGAGTGAAGAAGAAAGAGGTTATGATATTTTTTTGCGCTTTCAGAATTCCATTCGTACAACCCAATTCAAATTAATGACAAATAAAAAACATTTTAAAGAATTTTTGCACAATTCCGCAACTCATAGAATTTCTACGAAAATCATGTAAAACAGTGTGCACGCAATCAACTCCAGATGCAATTGAGAGGTCCAGCAATTCATGTTACAACAATTTGAATTTGTAACAATTCGTGTACGGTATTTTAATGCACAAAATCTAAATGAATCGTGAATTCGATAAACGTATAAAATAGTAGCCTGCACGTGTGCTCAACCAATTGGTTGATCAGCGGTTGCAGTCTGTGCAGTACAGATGAAATTTATAGTTCAGTGTGTTATTGACGGATAATGCGATACACTACAACCTGGAACTTGATTTGCTACGATATACAAAACATAGATTCCATCGAACACATGTTCTCGACAAAAATGTTCGAATACAATTTTGAATTATCGAGTAAATTACAGATCTTTTTATTGGATCTTCCATCGTCTCGAAACTCTTCATCATCTCATCCCTTGTGGATAAATCAGAAAGTAGCAGGAAGTATCTACGGAAGAAAGACGATCCATAACGGTGTCGCTCTTTTTCCACTGAGATAAAGATATCATAGTTTGTAATATAAAATCTAGAATTTTGTACCCGAATTTCGTCACCTAAATAGAGAATATGAGGAAAATATATCAATATATTATATAAAATATATGTTTCTTGATGAACCGATAAAACATCATGATAAGTGAAAAGGATTTGTCTTTCGAACTTACAATTCATGGATTGTTAATATATCTCCACTACACTGTAAAAAGTCCGACTGAAAGTGGCTGCATCTTAATTGAAAACTTGACTGAAATTCAGTCTTTTCCATTGTGTCGGCATTTGTTTTCGATGCTTACTTTCAGCTGAAATAGGGCTAGTTTTGGCTGCATCTTGAAATAAGCCGATATTGAGGTTGGAAGTGAGTTTTACTTTTTACTGTGTAATTCGATCTACTGAATCAATATCTTGAGTGTAATAATAATAATATGGAAAAGAAACAGCACAAAGCAGGATATTTTTTTATTTTAAAAATAATTATCCACGATTGCATAATTCGAATCAATCATATAAATATCAAAGAAGTTATATAATCGGATGTAGGTACACCCTATCATGGAAGGATAATAAGGAATATACGTATACGCATGAAGGGATGAGAGGAAGAAAAAGATGGTGAGGTAAATAAATGAATAGATCGATAGATAGATAGATAGACAAATAGATAGACTTAGGAAGAAAATGAAAGAGACTGGTAGAAATGGAGAAGGGAAGGAAAAAGGGAGAACAAGGGAGATCGGAGGAAAAGGGCGGGAGATACAAAGAGAAAAGGAGGAGGGAGAAAGTTGAAGAGCAGCTTGGGGGTAGTTTTGGTGGGGAAATGATTTTGAAGAGAAGAGGAGAGCTGAGACGAGTGGTTTCGGAGGAAGAGGAGAGAGTGGTGATGGTCGAAGTAACGAGAGACCGAGGGGTTTGAAATGGGATGAAGTGGGGTTGGGAAAGAGGCTGCGAGGAGGATTGGAAGAAGCAGCTGAGAGCAGTGCGAGTAGGTCACATCGTCGACCACAGAGCAGCCAACGGCAGTCTGCGTTTAGCAAACGGTTGGACACGCTCGCCTTGTACAATTCTAATGTATATATAACGTTACCTCCATCATACAAACACACAAACCCACTTGTACATAAATATATACTTCTATGTATGAATAAATAAGTGAACAAATGTGTATGTGTGTGTATATTCTTGCTGGTAAATTTCATCTGACAGGCGGTCTCAAGATATCCTGGGTTTGTTAATGTCCTAAAGATATTCTAACGTCCTTGGGACATTGACAATTTTGAAACTTCTTATGCTTCCTCGGCATCAAAGAAAAATAAGAGATGCATATACACACACGTATGCATCGTGAAAAAACATCACATATGCATGCATATACATGCACAACGATACACATGAACGAAATATTTCTCTTCTTTTTCTATCCTATTTGAAATGGAGGATAAATACGAAGTTGTTCTTTTTAAAAATCAAATTCTCATTCGTACGGAACAGGTTCTAATTAAACTATAATCCAAAAGTGAAAATTTCGAACGAATGATCAACGAAACTGGCAACGAAAAATAAGAAACTAAACATGTTCGAGTGATTAGAAAGTGCCTAAACTTTTTCAACAACGTGGTAATTTTAATCCTACTACAAATCACTTGTTCGTTCGTGCGAATTCGATATCGTCATAATACTTTACGACAATATCATTCCGAAGCACGAATGAAAACAGTGATTCTTTCATAGAAAATTGAAGAAGTGATTGATAAGATTCTATAATAAACTATTGAAAATGTTTAGAATTTGGAGAGAAAAAAATTGAATCTTTTTGTTTGGTATCAATTCTCATGACGGATGATAAGCCAAATCTATCGTTGTGTTTTTAGTTCTTACGTGTGCTCGTGATCGAATTTTATCTTAGTAAACTCAACAGTGATAAATGATCAAGCTCGTTCTGTGGAAACGTCAATTTCTCCTCCTTCTTCTTCTTCTTATCTTCTTCTTCTTCCTTTTGGATGTCTGACTCTTTTTCTACCACCACTACTGCTACCGCTCTACCGCTACTACTAATTGCTACTACCGCTACTACTTCCTTCAATGCTCATTTCCGAATATGATTTGTATTTAAGAAAGGATCACCTGGTGGATGGATGAATTATACAACAACGAGGTAGAGAACAATGATCCAATGGACTAATACTATTACGATTCCTGCAGCTTTTATACACGGTTTCATTCTGATCGGATGATACCTCACGAGGGTTTCTTGAGTACATATTCCATTTTTCAAGATCAAACTCTCTAGTTTGTGGGAGAAATGGATGGATCGATGCATGAAACATCAATTCTCTGTTATATGGATTTAAACTTAAGAATTAAACTTCGAAGAATTGTTTAATTCCTATGTTTACACGGTTCAGTGAATGTGCTTTTCGAAACTACATCCGCATGAAGAAACGAAACATGTTCGAAGCGTAACATCGATGTAAGCGAACACACGAGCGTGAGATTCGAAGCTTTCAATGTTCAACGTCCGACACGATCGATATGATTATTATGTTTATCACAAAACTCTTCCTACTCTCCCTATCACCTTCTCCATCAATGTTTTTGATTCAATTGCTGAGGTAGTCGAAATTGTATTTGTATCGAAAAACAACAAACCGAAGAGGAAATTGATGACGATGATCGTGATGACAGCCACAACGAAGAGCAGATAATATCAACTGAATGTATTATTCTCCTGAATATTCATATCACTCAATGGGATTGGTACTCAAATGCCGAGAGATTCCTTATGAAATTCAAATATCAATTTCCAAAACAGACGGATACCGAGACTCTATCGAGAATAGAGATTATTCTTCACTCGAGTTATCATAGAAAACAATTCAAGGGATATTTGAACGTGTATCGATCGATCGGTTAGTATAAAATTTTGATGCAGCAGGGAGAGAAATCTACGTGTGCGATAGATAAAGATTCGTCCAATCTGTCAACGTCGTTACGTAATGCATAAATATGTTCCTCTCACTGTATAAACCTTCTTCCATTCCCTGGCAAATATAAAGTTTCGGAAGCAGAACGGAATGTAAATCTTACTGACACCGAGGGTATTAACGATGTATTTTCGAACTTCCAAATGCATAATGGAGAATGCGGAACAATAGAATTTTGTGTTCAAATTGACGGGATGTGTGGGTATTCATTTTGTAATCTATGCGATTTTCATTGAAATGTAAAAATCAGTTCCAAATTAACGATTTAAATGAATTCGTGATATAATTGTTGTCGAATCCACCCTGTTTCATCATTCATCACAGTACAATATTCTCTTTTTGAAAATATCATTCATAAATTCTGAAAAAACAGCTACTACAATCATGATTGATGAACCGATTGATGATTGTTGTATAGATTCTCTCCTCGCATGATCATACCATGATGCATAAGTTATTTTAATCTACAATATCACAAATAAATTGTGTTACAATAAACTTCTACGTGCTTGGCGTAATGAATGAAACTTGTTTCATTTTTTCTTTTGTACCGAGTATGATATTTCATATGATACATTTTTCTTTCCAGTTGAATATAATTTCAACTGTATATATACTTTACCGATATTGCAGATTAGAATGATCTTTGCGTCACACGTGGTTGTATGGATGAAATCCATCGTCGCCGACAACGTAAACTGTTTATTGGCACTTCGTAAAGTCTCAAAAAAAATGAAGATCTTTGATGTAATGAGATCTATTGAGATAAAATTCTTGCCTGTTTGGAATACCAAAAATTCGTACATATATTTGTTTTTATTACTTAAATATATGCACTGAGGAAAATGATATCAACAAAAACAAGATAACTGTGTCATTTTAATTGGAATTAGTGAAGAATTGAAATTTCAATTGAAAAAAATGGTCGAATTGACTATAAGAAGCGGTTGTTGTGTTTTTCAATCAACCTGATTACTCGCGCGGAAATTCAGAGTTTCGCAACAGTTTCGCAAATACTATCGCGTCGTTGTCTTTCAAGTGTCTCGCTTATGAAACAATCCAATACCTTAGCGAGATCTCGCTAATAATCTCGCTTAAAGTCTCGCATATTATTGCTTCAATTCTTAGAAAAAAATAGTACAAACCTAGTCACATCACTTCAAATTTTAACCTTTTTTTCTGAACGTAGGAAATATTTTATTTTCTTATTTTCGTTGATGCATGCAGCGATCAATCTCTCATCTTTGACTAATCGATCGTGCAGTTTTCCGCTATAGAACAGACATTTCCTTCAAAATGCATTTCCATTTTTAAATATTACAATAATTTCTTGAAAAGGTATAGAATCGGTGATTCAATAATTTGTTGAGGATTTGAAAATACAACCATGACCTGACATCGGTGATCCGTATTATTGGTTAGGAAGAGACTGGATTGTTTTTGGCGACAACATTGTTAACGAAGACTATAACCTGATTATTCAGAAAAATCTGATTCTCCAACAATTCTTCAAGTTTTTCTGAAAATAATCATCTCAGATATGTTTTAGAAGTTTCATGATCACTCGCAGTTGACTCGACTTATTCCCTGATAAATCAATGGGAAGAGATCAAACGATATTGTTTTACCGACGATCATAGTCTATTCGTATTTCATTGTACTCTAATTAATTCACGAAATTACTTTCTTTTATCATTCTGTTTTCTCATTTGATACAGCATGAACCTAAATTATTTAGGATACTTATTTTATCTATAAATCATTTTTAATCAAGTTGAGTTCATATAAATTTCAAAGGTCTGCTATATCCATACAGGATCATAGGTGAGCAACAAGAGAGTCGGATCTTAGATCACGAAGATCTAAGTTCGATTCCGAATAAAATATACATTTTTTTCTATTCAGGAATGTAATTCCTTGATTTTGGATCAAAATCTCAAAATTTTTCCATAATTTTGTGAGATGATCAGCAAGATCATTGGCGAGATCTCATTCATATCTCGGATTGTTTTATAACTGAGACTATTTGCAAGATCATTTCCAAGACTATTCGAGATTCTTTGCGAGACTGTTTACGAGACTGAGCGAAAGCATGTGCGAGATACTGAATTTCCGCGCGGGCAGTTGAAACGACTGGAAATTTTTCTGAGGGGGAAGACAAGCATCTCAATTATACTCCTCAATACTCAGATGAAATGTGTATAATACGATTTGTATAACCCAGTTTTCTTCGTGGACTAATAATTCAAAAGATTCAACAACGTAAAGAGAATATTGTACTGAATTGAAATGGAAATTTGGAGATTTTGTCCTGTACTGCGTTACGGATACATGTATAAAAAACTTTTTATAAGAATTCATTTAGGAAATGTATATCGGTACCCACGTTCTAATACATCGTATCCCACTTTTAGGACATTTTTCAGGAAACGGCGCCAACAAGTGCACAGGATATCTATGATATCATTTATGAAACAAACATGGATTTCTCAAATTTGATAGGATACCCCGTGTGAAAAAAACGTCCAAAACTGTATACAATGTACACAATTTTTACACAATTTTTATATAATTGGTGTACAATCGTATACATTTTTTCCACATTGGACGACGTATTAGAACGTGGATATAGGTATCCATTGCATAAAGAAATTCGCCATTCATCTGTATTTTCAGTCAATCTACACGAAAAGACAGAGGTTATGATTATTTAGAAAAATGACTGACAATTTAGGGAAAAAGGGTACCGCTGAAGAATTTTCGTAGTAAATTCATCAAAAGTTGATAAATTCACTGTAAACAATAACAATAAAACCATCAACGTTTAGTATTTTCACTACGAATTTTTGATAACCTTACTGCAAAGATTTTTCAGCGGTGCTCTTTTTGTCCTAAACTGATAGTCATTTTTCTAAATGTTAATAAATGTTATTCAAGTATTGATAACTTTTTTCTTTCCGTGTAACAAAATTTTCAATTATGCATTCTATTCTTCCAAATTCAAATATGATCGTCAGGTCCTACAGAATCAATCGAATAAAACTCTGGACATGCACCCCTTCGTCTTCATTCATGTAACTCTGTTTCATGATGGAAAAAGTGAATAGCTGATCAACCAAGAATCAGGCATGTTTTGTAAGACGGGTAATGTGATACCGTTGGATCAGTTATTTCCTAATCAGCTTATATGGACTGAAACTACACTCGTTATTTTTGGCTACGGGTTATGGAAGTGAATAATTATCGTGATGTCTCGTTCAGTTTTAATAGACAAAAGTGAGAACAAATCATGATGGGTAGTTGTTTGATTTTGCTTGGAAATCATTCGATTTTCGGGTTTTTGTGACGATTACTATTTTTGGTTCACTTTTCATGGGCAAAGCTTGGCTAGTTTGATGTATATATATACCCTAGTAGAAATTTTAGACGGGAAAATACCAGGGTCTGACAAGGCATGCTTGATTTCCTATCAGGTCCTCATCAGGTTTCGTTACGGTTTTCCCTATTTCGCTCGGTTTTATGGAAATCTCATCGAAACTCTATAGCACCCCTGCCTTACAACCCCATTGTAATCCCATTAGGGGAATTGGATAAGTCCCTTGTAAGGGCTCCTAAGATTTTCCTTATTTACGGTTTCCGGATTCTAACCTGATCGGGACCTTACTAAAAATCAAAATGTACAACCTTTGTGCATCAAATTTTCGAGAGGGAACATTTCTGGATGATTTACAGTAAAACCTCTAGGCAAAAACCTTTCGAATGAGGAATAGGGCAAATGTTCTTATTGAGAAGTTGCACTGTAATTGGGCGGATACCGATTGAACCCATATTTGAAAGAAGAATGTACATTTGATGCATGAATTATGCATACGTTGAGGGGAAATTCTGCTCAAGCAAAGGAGGGAATGAATAGAGAATTCGAGTTTTCTGACACTTATTTGATGAGTCTCAAAGTAGTATTACATGAAAAATGTTTTTCGAATAAAAAACTCATATACTTGAATTTTCAAGGCGTTTTTCTCGAAAACATGTTTACGTGATAACACACAAACTACCCGATGGATCTTTTTTTTTGTGTGTTTGATTATTTGACTTTCCAACCCCCAAAACTTCGCCGAAAAATTGTCGAGGTTTTTGTTTTTTTTTTTATATCACTTCAAAAAGCAAACAATAGTGAAATATCCATGGAGGTATAAATAACTGGAGGGAGCATAGGATGGGATACTTGGATGAAGGGAATCACGTTAGAGATGAAAGGGGATCGTAGGGCAGCCATATTTATCTGCTCCGGCGTTAATTGGATATTGAATAAATGTGAGGGATTTTCAAATATGATTTGACGATGAAATGCAATTTTTTGTTATTTCTCGATGTATTTTCGGAAAATTCAATTTAAAAAACAGAAAAGCCAATAAAATACTGAAAACAAGGGGTTGTCGATTCAAAAAGTTATCGCAAGTGTGAGATAAATTGAAAACTTTAAGAGATATTGAAACTAAGACTCAAGCAAAAGAATTTGCTTCGTTCAAATTATTTGTAACTGATGCAATAAGAGTCACCAATTTTGATTCCACTACTTGGCGTAAGCCCTAACGTGGGTCTCAAAATGATGATTCGTGAATTCTATCGTACTACTTTTAGATGAGTTTATTTGCAATAATACGAACTCACAACCACAGCGTTAGTTGAAAAAACTCATTGAATCTTACCGTATATCGTAAAATCTTTTATAATCTTCAAGTTGAAGTCAGTTGAAACATTTTGAATCAGGTTAAGTTACATTTAATAAACTTTTTCAATTAAAACTCCAAAGCGTGTTATAAAATCCCATTGAAAAGTGTATTCACTTCTTGCCAAATCTTATTCAACCAATTTGATTAGGTTTTATAGGTTTATTTAACCAGGAATAATGATGAAATTACACGATACCTCAAAATTAGAATATAATAAATGATTTGGAAGGGTTATGTTTGTCAGTGTTTATGTGTGTAATATTTTGATCATTTTGTGTATTATTGGCTAAATTGGGAGAACCAATCATCGAAAGAGCAGAAAAACATGGTGGTAGCAGCTGTTCCCCCTTTCCGTCTTTTTAGCGAAAGATTTGTCACCAGGTTCCATCCAGATATTCATACCTCCATGGAAATATCGTTATCAAAAGATATCGTGCAGATATTGTTTACATATTTTACAAAACTTCTTCATTCTTTCATTTCGAATTATTTCTAATTATTTCAAAAGTCCTACAATACGAACAATAAGCACATCTTTCCTCAGAACCGTCACAATGTAACGTATAAATTCCCCCATTTCATTATTTTTGACCAAAAAGAATTCCGTTGTGCACATGAATACTCAGTGAATATATGTCAAATAACTCGGCATTGCTTATTTACTTTCTTCTCTGAGAAAACAAACATCGAGAAAAACACGTAATTTTCGGATCGTTTGAAAAAAACCTCCCCTTCAGTCGGGAAATGAGCGGGCATAAGAAAAAAAAGCGTCATAAGTAAAGAATCAATGTAAATTGATTCTATATATTTTCTTTAGAAGTGGCGTACAAACGTAAAGCAGTAAATGGTCTTCCGTCATTAAAAGTAAATATGTAATTTACATTCGTGCTACTATTCGGTGGATTGTGAGAGTTACAAACATTATCACACTGCAAATCCAAGTATTTTATTTCAATACACTCAGGGTGTTGAAATTCTGGGGTCACTTTTGAAATATATCAATTTTCTTTATTTCATGCGTATATTTACGATTTCAAGCGTTTGAAAAGTGACTACACGATTCAAGCACTCTAAGCACATCAAAATGAAACACTTCAATTTGGAGTGGATGGATTCGAAAGGCATGTAGAACCCTATCGTGCAAATTGATCTGTGCAACTGGCATTTATGATGAAGGAAACATGTAATCAATTCATTATATCTGATGTGACCATAGATTGTTAGAAATTTCTGATTGAACTTTCAATTACATGTAATGGAAGCAAAAGTTATTCACGTAATTGAGAATAAGATTGAAATTTCAAATAAATTTGAATGAAATTTTAGTGACCGAAATATATATTAATGTATGATATAATATAGCAAGAATTGGAAATTTAGTTGCGTGTGAATGAATTCTCATTTCGATCACCAAGAATTGGAAATTTCATTTACAAATGTACATGAAAAATATATTAAATTTAAAGACATTTTTAACAGTGTACACATACCAGATTTTTTCAATGTTTTCTTCTTGAAATCATACATTGTTGATCTTGAATTTTACTAGGATTGAATTCTGACTTTACTGATCATGAAACTGACAACCTCATCAAGCAACTGAGAATGTGGGACGGCCAATATCTTTCAGGATAAAAAGAATGGATCAATCGCGTGCTAGAAAATTTTCAATCAGACTGTGGCGAATTGATTGGAAATTCTCTTCATGCGAAACTTCACATTTTTATTGAAGTAATTTCATTTCACATCATGAAGCGTTCATGCGTTAGGCTGGCCTTCCATGAATCCCCAAGCAGCACCAGAATATACTATGAACGTTCTTCGAATATTCGAAATATGTCCTATGCATATTCGAATGAGACCGTTCTATAGGCGCTATGCATATTTATCGAACGTATGTAACCGAATATACGACAGCACGTTGATTGAACGTCGGTTGAATGTATATCGTAGATTTCGAATGTACTGTGTACGTTCTAAGTATATTTAAAACAGTCTCATTCGAACATTCTATGAACATTCATTATATGTTCTTCGTATCTCATCCGTACATTCTACGAATGTTTCTACTTCGTATATACTTTGAAATTCTGTTGCTGCTTGGGATGAATCGGGAGTTTTAGGACACAGAACAGGATCTGAGGATCTAATTGGTTTGTGGACAGTGATTTATTAGGATTCCCCGAAAATCCCTCCAAAATTTCTATCCACGGGTGCCCGGTATCAAACATCTATGGGTCCTTGTGGGAATGTATGGTGACAAGCAAACAAAAAATTCGACACTCAGTGAATTTGGGAAGATCCCATGATTTCAATGCGCTAGCCCCGCGAACTACGAAAATCCCTTAAAAGTATTGTATTGTCCGCGTGAAACAATCCCCATGAAAAATTATATTCTTATTTGAATAAAACATACATTCATATGCCACGACTGATAACTCAAAACATTGTCTCAATTAAAAGCACTGTCAACCATCATAATCAAAAACCATTTTCTTACTCTTTTATCAACGTATACATAAAATTATGTCATCAAGAGGATACCAAAGTTACCATCGGCGCACGTTTTCTTGCACTAGAATACTCGAAACTGAATTCATAAAAAAATCTGAAATTTTCAGGGATGAGTTTTTGAGATTTCATCTAGGTCTGTAAAGAGCCTGAATTTTGAATTTCAAAAACAAAATTGTCAGAAAAAACAATTTTCTTCCGAAATTCAAAATTCTGGCTCTGTACAGACCTAGATGAAGTCTCAAAGAATCATCCCTGAAAATTGAGGATTTTTTCATGAATTCAGTTTCGAGTATTCCAGTGCAAGGAAACGTACTCCGATAGCAACTTTGGTATCCTCTTAAACGATTTCACGATTGTTCTTTTCAAATTTTGAACATACGGCAATTTTCAAATTTCGTAGCATGAAGAACCTGGTGGAAGAATTTCGCTGATAATCACTGAAATTTTCAGATATTTTCAGTGAAGAGTTTTTCAGAGGATTTCAGAGGTGTTTATAGTTCCCCAGAGAGTCTCAGGAATTTTTCAGAGATTTTCAGGATTTTTTTCATAATTTTTCAGAATTTGAGAAGATTTTCATAGGTTTTCAGAGTCTTTTAGATTCTTTTGGGATTTTTTAGTGTTGTTCAGAGTTTTCCACCGAGATTCCGAGTTTCGAAGCGAAATTCAGGAGAATTTCCAGAGACTTTCAGAGAAACTTTTTCCACCAGGACAATTACTGTTTTTTCTTATCAATTTGTGATTTCATGCTTAGTATATAAACTCGTTATGCCAAGTACATCCTCCGACTGATGGGACAACCAGTGATTTTTAATATCAAATTCCTCTCAGTGTATTTCCAAATGACTCTGTTCTTAAATATCTCTATTCTCAAATAAGTCTATTCCCAAATATGACTAATCCTGAACATCTCTTTTTCTACAAATCTATTCTCACAAACCTTTATTTTTTGATATATAAAATAATAGAGATTTATAAGAATAGAGATATTTACACGGAGAGACATTTCTATAATCACTGCAACCCTAACGTCTCAACTAAACATTTCTAATGAGAGCTATGTACTAAACATTTGGTTGATTCAACGAAAGAAGTATAGTTGAGTCATCACTTAAATGTATCAACTATACTTTCTGAGTTGAATTAATCAAATTTCTAGTAGCTTTTACTAAGAATATTTGGTTGAGGCGTTTCAGTTACAGTAACCTCAAAAATTTCTCTCAGTGTACCCTGGTGGAAAAATTTCATTGAAACTCTAAAATTTTCAGAGATTATCAGTGAAGAGTTTTTCAGAGGATTCCAGAGATGTTCATAGTTTTTCAGACAGTTTCAGTGATTTTCAGAGGAATTCATAGATATTCAGAGAAATTTTCAGTTAAAAAACGTGTTCAATAAGTAACAGTCTTCCAGAATTTTTTAGAGATTCTCAGAGTTTTTCAGAGTTCTTCAGATGCTTTCAGAGTTTTTCAGTGAGATTGAGAGCTCCCCAGAGAACTTCAGAGAAATTTTCAGAGATTTCCAGATAAATTTTCATCACCAGAGTAGAAATAGAGTTCTTCGCGAGTAGAGAAGGAGATAGTAGAGTTCTTGTTTTGTCATCTTTATCAAGGTTTGCGCACATCTTTGATATGATCTTCGTGTAAGATTGAACGATCGTTTTTATGTTTTTTCACGTTAGCCAGTTTTATGTGCATTGTTGGACTGTTTTATAAATTGAAAATTGTTATATTTTCTTCCAGTAACGTCCCAGAATCTAAACTTTCGAAATTTTTTCTTTTCTAATCGTCCAATCTCAGAGGAAGCATGTATACTCAAAGAAATGTTGAGAAAACCTGATTCGTATATGATTACATCAATGTCAATGAATGGCTCCCATGATTTTTCCATCATAAACGGCCGTTGCACGAATCAATTTGCATGATACCTTAATAGCACAACAAGTTAGAAATGCTAGTTAGGTTCTTGGAAATCCCGAGCAAGTTATATGATCATTCTCAAAATCTGCAACTCAGATTGTTTCGGATAAGGTAGTTTCTATGAACTTTCTTAAAATGGCTTCTCGAATTTCTCTACAACACTTGCACCTTCACTGAAAACACAGTTTGTTCCAGCCAAACAAAATTTTGGTTGAAATGAACGCAAAGGAACTTTCCGGTTGCCTGAAATAAAATTTATTTGGGGTAAACAAATTTTGTTTCACAATAATGAAGGCTTTCATACAGACAAATTAATTTTGTTGATCCTGAATAAATCTTATTCCAGCCGACCAAAAAGTTTCTTTGCGTTCATTTCAACCAAAATTTTGTTTCGCCGAAACAAACGTTTTCTCAGTGTACAAAGTCCCCATGCACGGGCAATGAAATATGGGGATTATTGTGGGGAGCTCGACACACAATTTTTCTAATTTGAGCAAAAACTTCTAGAATTCTCACAGAAGAAATTGAATTGATCCACTACTTTTCTCAAAATTTGAAGAAGCTCAGCCCAACCAGAAATTTACAACAGGCGCAGTCCTGCACCAGTACTAGCCAAGACTGGCAGGGTACTGGCATTCGTCTGGAATGATAACGCTTTTCAGTACTGGGGATTGAGTACTGATGCCATTATTTGCAATCAGTGCAGGGCCAGCACTGGGTTAGCACCTGGCCGGTATTAAGTTCTCAGTACTGGTTTATCAGTGCAGACATATTACTGTATTTTTATGTATCCAGTACTGATCCCGTACGTGTTGACCAAGTGTTGGAGACCCAATACTGGCACTATACTGCACCTGTTGTCAACATTGGCATATTACGGATTTTCCTGATTGAGAGCCCTTCTGACAAATCGGTTCGGAGGGTCCGTGCTTCGCGAGCTCCATAAACTCGGCGCCGTTGATTCCATACAAGATCATAGAACGAGCACATAATGTTTGAAAAGTTTTTGTGCTACTTGGGTATGTTTCTACATGTCTTTCGGATTTAGGATTATATTTATATAACCCACAATCCACCGAATATTGACACGAACTTAGATAACATATTTATTTTTAATCATCACTACTGATATTGTTCCAACAAAATCGTGATAACAGTTCGACGGAGGATCATTTACTGCTTCATGTTTAGCCACTCCTGTCTATATGCCGCGTCTAAAGAAAATATATAATATTGATTTACATTGTACCATATTCTTTCTTTCGTTTATATACATCCCCATTTCCTGAACCAAAATATCCAAATTCATGCATAATTCACGCATTAAAATATTCACTCTTTTTTGACACGCAAGTGGCCAGGAAAACTGTTCAGTTTACCCATCAGGATACGTAAAAATTCTACCGATTTCTTATTTTTTTAATAAATCAAGGAATGAAGAAGTAACCGGCACTTACTTTACCTCAAATATTCTAAATTTGAATTTGAAAGCAAAATATTGAAGTGAGAAATTCATTTCAAATAACCAAACAGTTGGTTGAAGTGGGTACACATTTCAAGAAAATCGATATGACGCAAACGGAGATCTATTCAAATGATTCTGAAGGAAGGATAAAATATAAGCAATTAGTGCTATTTCATCTAGCATCAACTACATCATTCCCCTTCAGCAAATTCCTTTTCAACTTCACCAATAAAATTTCTTTTCAATGTTGCAATTGAAAATGGAACTACTATCCTAGCGGCTAACATTTCTCGTTTCGTTGAATTTGAATTCAACGCGTGTTGTGTGATTTGTGGTGAAATGAGAAGCTTATGTTGTATTTTTAGTGAAACGATGAATGAACGTCTAGTGTATGATTATACTTTGCACTCTATGCCACATGGAGTGTGTTTCTCTTTCCGCCTATTCTTCTTCAAGTTGAAAAAGTGTCAATGTATGTTCCCAAGTCGATCACTTTGCGTATTTGAAAACAAGAAAATGCGAAATCATTTGCTCCAAAGCTGTTGAATGCAACGAAAGTGGAAAGAAACAAAACTGTTTCAAATATTGATTTCAAAGAACTTCTCGAAATTACTAACATTGAGAATGAATAATCAACGGGTTTTGAAATAAGCTCACAATGTTTTCAAATGTACGGACTGTATTCATTGAGCTGAAAAATGAGGAATGATAATTCACGTTAATAGAATTATGTGATACAATCGACAGAACGATAATTCTCTTGTCAGCAGCAGCAGCAGCAGCTTGTCGGATCAAAAAGTTCTGTTGATTTAGATCAACGTGTTTGAACACATCTGTTGTATTTCTCTTGTTTCGAAAGTAACTCCAATAATTTAATGGAGATATGATGGCTTGATAACCTGTCGACGTTATTGATGTGAAATTTGAATGGAAGATGGTTATGAATTCTTGCAATTTTAATATTTTGCAATGGCATAAAAACTGGATTATTAAAAATTTTGTAGCCATCAGTCGTCTGATTGAATGTCTGAATGACCTTTTGCTAATCAATATCATGGTCGAAAAATTTAGAAATATTGATGAAATAATCGTCGGAAAGTCACAAGAAAGGGAAGGCTTCTGTTACAACTCGATGGATAACTGTTCATTGTATTTCGTTTGACGTTTCCGATTCTCTGGCAACGAAATGAAACTATCTCATAGGATCGAATTACAGAACACAATACCATTGATTTTCCTTTCCACCAGGAACGAATGATTCTTGCTCCACACAACATAGTCCTTGAAAACCAAATACACGGGAAGACCGGGTCTATTAATATTTAGAAATATGACTGTCAATTTAGTATTTTTCACAGTGAAACTATCAATTGTTAATACATCGACTATGAATTTTTGGTAGACTCACAACGAATATTTTTCAGCGATCCTCTTTTTCCCTAAATCGACAGTCATCTTTCCAAACGTTGGTAAATTCTTCCTAAACATTAATAGACCCGGTCTTCCCGTGTATTTGTACTTCATCTCACAGATATCAAAAACCATTCCTGAGAAATCTTTTCCATATACAAAGACTGAATTTCGAATAGCTCGTGAGCTTTCTATCGAAGAAAATTCGCTTCCCTATCATTTTCGTTGTGTACATGTACTTTCGATTATTCATTTATAAAACTCGACCTGTTTCCTTTCATCTTCCATTCGCGAGGCTGATTTACGATAAACCATAGATTCACATATACAACAAACTGTGAGATCCTGGAAATTCTCATTCTTTGTCATCTATTTTAATATATTGACAAATCTTTCAGAAGAATATAATTAAAAATTGAATCTAGAATTTGAAAGTCAGAAGCAGTTGAGATAATATGACGAATACATGAAAAAGTTTATCACGTTTTCGAAGACCGCGAATAAAATTCAAGAATTAATTATGAATTTTAGATTCCATTAGGGAGAAAAATCTCACTTTGATGGAGTGAAACTCCACCCTGAATTCGAGCTAAAGAGCATACTCGAATTACCAACCGCGGAAAAAGAATGAGTCATTTTTTTCGAGTGGCACTTGGAATTTTGCTTTCAACAAAATAAAACAAGAAAATGCAAATTTCTCGTGGGTGATGTTAAAAGTGAAATTTTACAACACGAAATAAGGAGAGTGGTAATATTTTTAATTTGAATTCAGGTAAGTATGCTTCGTGATCGGTTTTTAGCCAGGGTTCAATTGGCAAAAAGATTCAATGAAAAATCAACTCTTTTTCGGCTGGGGTTGTCGTTTATTCAAAATGTATAATAACAACGAAACGAAAGTTCATTTGATCATGAATGTGGAGATTTCAAGGTATTGATTACATAAAAAGTACATACAAACTTTTCCATTCGAGCTCCAAAAAGATAGCGGTCCCGCTCATCGTATATTTAATTATTCACGGTTCAACTTGAAAACTTCAAGTCAAGATGGAATTGAAAATTTTCGCTCGGGATGCACAAGTTTTTATGAGATCACATGACGTTCCACGATGCTCCGTGGTTTTACACATTGAGAACAATCTTTTTCAAGAGTAGCAAATGTTTGAGCTCATATATTATGTCTCATGATACACCTGGGTTCCTAAAAATTAATTATTATCAATTTCATACCCATTTTCATAACGAATATTGATTGATCTGGGGAAAAAAACTGTTCACTTTATGAAACTTTTTACATCAATGATTGAGAGAAAAATATGCTCACCTCAAAGATGAAACGAACAACAACTAAGAAACTTCCCCTAGTAGAAATTTGACAGGGAATTCCCTATTAGGAGCGTGGCCCTCGTAAGGTTGCAATAGGTAACTCCTAATTAAGGAAAATTTTTAATTACCTTATCAGATTCTGACATGGCACCCTGTCCAGGACCTTACAACAATGTAACGCGAGGTTGTTGACAGATCCCTGTTGGAAATTCTCACAGAATTGACCAACCCGTGTGGAAATTAATTCTTGGCGGTAGTTTAGGCCAAACTAGGCGTCCTCGTTTTATTTCAGGCCCTGTTTTGGTTACTCTTAAAGGGCTTAGACAGGATTGTCACGCACTCATCTTCAGGGCCTGCATAATATTCCCAACTTGGGTCTATGTGGAACACCCATGATGAAGCTAATGTAGGCGATGAAACTAGAACCTTTGAAAGAATAATAAATTGTTGCGAATGTCATCAAATTGAGTTAATAGTGCAAGGAGGAAACTTCCATGATTGAAAATTGGACTATCCAAGGCCCTGTCTGTACCCAGACCACTTCGACTTGAGTCCAGACAGGGCCTGGAATGAGCCGATTCCAATTTCTATTCGGGTATTCCACCCAAAGTGACTTTGTTCATACATTATCGGACTGTATCAAAAAACAGAACAGCCTCATTCAGTCTTGGAATTAACCATACACTGATGTTTTTTCCGATTTTTCGACATTTTTCACCGATAGTGTGAACACAGTAATCATGGATGAAATATTTTTTTGGGGGACACACCGCAAAAAGTCGGAATTATCAATACAATTTCAGTAAATTTGCTTTGTAAAGTAGGTTTATATTCAAGAAAAGAATTGTCATAAGGACAAGGCCCTATGCAGGCTGTAGTTGGGTGTATTCAGATTTTCAAAACGGGGAAAACATTGGGAATATAGCTTGGCCCTACATGGGTTGTATACAGGTATGCTTGAATCAAGATCTTCGGGAGAATACGGGACGCCTTGCAAGGCTCTATTAAGGCTGTAGTTGGTATGCCTAGATTTTTAAAACCGGGGTAAAAATTGGTAATGCAGCGTAGCCCTATATGGGCTTTATATGGGTGTCCCTGACTTAGAGAAATCAGGCTGAATATTAGCAACCGACTAGGCTGCCCCTTAGTGGTTAAGGTTAGGACATCCCAAGTTTGAATACCCGATTAGACGCCCGGAAAAATTTCCACCCGGGAACCACAAATTCTCGTTGAATAGAACGACCAATGCGCCGCAAAGGATTTTTAAGCTGTGAACACTATTTTTTTCTTCAAATTTGGACCAATTTTGGAGAGTCCGCTCCACGTGCGTAGAATCAAGGTTTCTTATATTGATTTGGATCTGACTGGCTCCTATATGAGGCCCCGATTCCACACTACTGAAAATTCTCACTTCTTTCCAATTAACCCATCAAAATTCTAGTCACGAAGAAAATAGCTGAAAGAAGATGAAACAAAAACATGAAGAGATCGAATGTACGATTGGAGAATAACAGAACCTCTCAACAGCTTTGGAATATCTTTCAAAATATTTCTCTGTTCGAAATGAAATATTATCTCCTTCCAACACTGTTTGCGTCATTCTTTGTTTCAATGTAAGTAAAAGAATGAAAGTTTTGCATCAACTGCTAATATTTTGCACAAGCAGTTTCTCGAATCAGCGAAGAATTCCAAAGCATTTACCGATTAAATTTTGGTAAAAGTGTTTTGCTATCGTATGCAAGTGAGAGTTGATTCTCCCGTCTCCTCTGAACTTTTTTCTCCAACATGAATTCATATTTCATGTAATTTAGTGGAGGATGGAATCAATTTCTTGAGGAAAAAATGTCATTGAAACTTCCTTGTTCTCAGAACTTTTATGTTCACTTATCTATACTCGAAAAACAAGTTGAGTGATCCAATAATTCATTTTCAAAAGGGTACTTATAAATTCAAGGAATCTGTAGATGCGAGAACTTTTTTACAAATATGATGAATAACCATCGATAACAGTGTGACAAGAATATTCATCTCATCCAAATATTCCACGTTCTTCTGATGATATCACATAATTGAATCATATGAACATGATTTAGAGGATTATGATTTATCGAATGTATGAAAAATGGAATTTTTCATCTGCGCGTGTGATGTTATACAGATAATAATGAATTAACGACACAACGAAAAAGGTTTGGCGAATTCGGAGTTTTGTAAGATACCATGAGTTATTGAATTCCAAACAAAGCAATTTTTAATATTCTAATTTAATTATGGACATTAAACGAAATTCGTCGACGTGATTGAGAAAAAAACTTCATACTTCGGCGGTGGACAAATTTTTATGAATAGTATATTTTTCACCAACGGGAGAATGTAGACAATTTCTATCGAATGTGGAGTTTGTTTACATGAAGCAATCACATGAGTGGGAGTTGCTTTTTTCTCCCAAGTTGAACATACTATCGTTTTCCACACCTGCAAATAAAGTGTGCATTGTTTGCTGATATGTAGAATTCTTCACAAATGGGTGATGGTTAAGGGGTGAATCACCCTGTGTCCACGAAATTTTTGGCCATCCTCTAAGACTCACCACAAACGATAGAAACATTTTTGAAAAATGGGGTTTTGTGCATACCCGAGTTGAAAAATTGTAATACCTTTTGAAACCTGATCAATTCCGTGATATGCAACGATCCAGAGTTGAATCAGGTCGAAAAAAGGTGAAAATCAGATTCCATGAGAATTTTGAAAGCAAGATCAGGTTAAGATCATAAAATAAAATCCACCCTGATTCACTCCGTAATACGCAACGAATCAGAACTAAATTAGGTTTCACTTTTTGACTCGGGTATGAAATTACTAGTCTTTGAGTACCAAAAACACATTTTATCATATTTTCACATTACAAAATGGCGGCATATCAGCACATTCAAAATGAGTCTGTTATTTTACATGGGCATACCATTGCAGGTCACAATTATGAATGTAGAACAAAAAACCAAAAAATTTTTCAAAATATAGTGCAAAATCTAGCGGACATCGTAGGATTTCTTCGATAAATTGAATACAACAGATTTTATGGTGGATTTTCAATCGGTTTAACAAAGAACAAATCGAAAAGAATTCAAATCCTACGGGGTTCGCCAGATTTTGAGGAACTCTTTTGTCTTACATTCATAATTGTGACCTGTAGCGGTACGCCCATGTAATCAACAGACTTATTTTGAATGTGCTGATATGCCGCCGTTGTGTATGGGAAAACCATGATAAAATGTGTTTCTGGTACTCAAAGACTAGTACTTTCATATGCACAAAACCCCATAATTCAAAAATGTTTCTATCGTTTGTGGTAAATCTTAAAAAATGGCAAAAAATTTCGTGGACGGAAGGTGATATTACCCCTTAAGAGTTCTCGTTACAAGCTTGACCTTTACATATTCCATAACGGAAAGAGAGTAGGAAACAAAAGTAGGTTCATTCCACTGCGACGGAACGAAAATGAGTATTTTTGTCCCTAGGGCAGAAAGTGAGTCCTTCCCTCTCGCTGCAGCGGAACAAAAGTGAACATTTTCGTCCCTAAGCCAGAGGCAGAAAGAAAGTATTTTCGCCCCGTTCTGGTAAATTCACCTAAAATCCATGACTCTTCTCCTTGAAAATAGATCTGAAAGTATTCAAAATTTTTTTGCATAATTTCCCATTCACGTATCTGCGCGTACTGCGTTGTACAGTAGGACCCCGCAATGAGAACACGCACCGTCTTCTTCATTCGAACGGTTGTCGCCTTGCGTTGAATAAACAAGGTGAGTGTTCTTATTGCGGGGTCTCACTGTACTAATTTTAATTTTTCAAAATTCAACGTGGAAAGAAGCTACTCGAAATCTTATCATATTTCATAGTAAAAACGAGTTGACAACATTATGAGCATACGTAAGAAATCATAGGATGAAAGCACCAGTGGGAGAGCAATTAGACATTTGTCACTGTAAACTGTTCCTTTTTTCAAATAACATCCATGAAATCACTCATTTTTTAGTTCTATATGAACAGTGAAAGCTTTCAACGTTATAAGTTCCCATGAGTATTTATAGATCCATCGTTATTTTCAAAGATGTGCATGATAATATGTAAATTTTTCAAATTCACCAATGAATGAACAGCTCGAAAAATACATATTGTCAGATTGTGAAGTCATCAGTTATTGCATAACAAACATCCCCCACAGCACTTTTGGTCTTCAAGATAACTTGAGAAACTGTTCAGAAAAGTTTAAGAAGTCTTATGCATCAAGAAAAAATATCCTTAAGATGTCTCAAACAGTTCTTACTTCTAAAAGACATCTGAAAGATATCTTTTAGAAGTAAGAACTGTTTCAGATCACTTGAAGATATCTTTCTATGTTGCATAAGACTTCTTAAATTTGGCTTGAGATATCTTTTAGAGCTGAAATGCTGTGTGGAATAATAATTATCTCTCACACTAATATTTGATTAGATTAAATTAGTTCCTACACAGTCCATAGTATTGCTGGGATATTGCTGCACTATTTCAATCTTGATAAAATATGACAAATCACAATGCAATACTGCATTAATATTTTAATATCAACAGTTTATTACAAAACGTGATATGAGATTGTGACGATATTTTGATAGCACCAATCACGATGTCAAATTGCATCAATATTTTAGAATTATTATAAAAATATTAGTTATTGCGAAAAAAACAATTTCTTCCCAAATTATAAGAATACGAATAACTCCCTTTTGATCAATTTCTTTAATTGATCTCTTAATTTTTCTCTTTTGATCAACTCTAATTCGCGAATGTCATTCATTTTATCAAAATTTGTATGGTTGAATGATCTTATGTTGCTCCGTAACATGTTTCTGTTGTAAACTCTACACGTATTACAATTCTGATGAGCGATTACAATACATGGCGATTCGAGTGCCCTATTGTCATTTCGGACATTCGCCAATGTAGTAAAGGCTTCGATTTGCATTCACAGGACCCCAGGAAAGTTTTCAACCAACTCACTATAAATTGATCGTCTTCAACACTAAGAATGGAGGCACACGATTACATGTTGCTGAAGTTTGAATCGTTTATTGGAACAAATTATTGGTAATCGAATCATGCAATACTCAGATCTTAAAGACTCAAAAAATTCTAGTAAGTTCTTCAAACGATGTTTACATTTCCAACAGTTAATTCGATGATCTATCAAATTTTGCGTGTTTTAACTTTCGTTTCGTTTTTATAAACGATTCAAACTTCAAGAACATCACGATTACAATGTTTCAAAAATCAAGGAAATTATTTTGCTTTATTACAACATAATTTTTCTAAATATGTGACGTTCTTGGATATGCTTTTGAAACATCACTGCAATGTTGATGCAATATTATGTGCTGTATAGGTTTGGAATTATTTTATATTTTTCTACGGACAACGTGCATTCACTGGTGCATTCAACCTGTCATCAACAATATCATACTTTTTATTATTAAGATTAAAGAAAATTCTACACCAACAGAAAAAACTGTCACTGAAAATGAGCCAGAGTGGAGTTTTTATTCACAGTAGCTATATTTCGACTATCACAGTGATTCTCATGGCTACTGCAACTACAAAAATGTACTTTGGCTCGTTTGCAGCTACAATTTTTCTCCAGTGTGTTTTGTCTCAACGAACAGTGTTGAACTTGGCCATGAAGTATGCTAATTTTCCGAAGTATTTTCATCCACGTGTAGGATACGTGATTCAAATATGTACTTTCCGATTGTCACTGTTATTCGAGTTCTTTATGATTTGATTTTCCACGTGCGTGGAATTGAAGAACACGGTTATCAATTACAAAATGAAATATTTCAAATATAATGAAGTAAATTAAATCATCCTCGTCCAGAATATCAGTTAAAAACATTCAGTTGGTTTTAAAAAAATATATATTCCAATTAAGGAGAAAAATAATTCGAATTTCATTAAAATCATCCCAATATAAAACAAACAATTGACATCAAAGGGACCAAATTGTAGCAAATTCGTTCGGTTGAGACTATCTGGTTTTTGATGTTGTTATCGAACAATTTGAGTGCCTCTCGTGTTTTTACTATCGAAGAGGAATTTCAAAAAACAAGGAGGAAAAGGAAGAACGAAAATGGAAATCGCCGCTTCGGCTATGCTGGATGGACTGAAAAACAATACCATTGGCAAATTGGCGCTGTCTCGATTTTTGTCTCAAAGCCTGTAAGTAACCACTACCATTTCTATGTTACGATCGTAGTAATCCACTCATTGTCACAATTTTCATTTTCCTCCATTGAATCATGATATCAGATTCGTTGTTCACTTACGATCCAGTTTTAGCTGCGCAGTTACCAAATGATGTGCTATCAACGCCAACGCTGTACATCGGTATATTAATTGAACGGGTGTAATGAAAAGTGGAACGGAGCTCAACGCTCAAACGCTTCTATAAATATGGAATATATCCGGGGACATCAATTCATTTTTTGCCGAGTCCTGGATGGTCAGTGACCAGAGGGGGGGGGGGAAAGTGGGGAGTTAGGAATTTCAATCATTCGCATAAGAGTTACGCAGGTAAAATTTATATGAATGTAAACTAATAATGTGATTTTATTCCAAGTTAGGAACTTGACTATAAATTCAATAAGAGCATAAAAATTGATCTTTGAAAAACCAGTTTTTCCTGAAAGGGAAAAAAATATTTCAATTGTAAATTCCGAGGTATGGAATTCCATGGCTGTCCTGGAGCGGGAACTGATTCCTCCAATTCCACGGAGTTGAGAGGATTTCCAATTTGATAATTAATCAAGAGTCACATTCATCGAATCGCTTAGACACCTCAATGATGGCACTTGCGTAACACGAGTATTTCACCGACGAATAGAAATTTTTGCAGCACAATGAAACGAATATCAAAACGTGTATCATCACTATACTAGAATTGTTTCTATCAGGAGATTTCAAGAACAACATTGAATATCGAATTTCACTATCATAAAATTTCAGATTAATTCATATTTTAAGAAGTTTCAGAAATCTTATTCAGTTTTGGATACTTGACATTCAACTCTGAACATTCCCAATATACAAACTGGAACTCTACACCGTTTGTTGCAAATTAGAGTGACTTACAATCTTCGGAAGGTTTTCCTAGTCTTCTAAACGGAGACTGTTAGATGATCCTAGCTGCTTCCAGATATTCTCACTTTATGCTTTTGGAAGTTCCAAATTGGAACACACGAAGCGCCTTCTGATATACCAGGAGAGGTTCAAACTTACTGCCGCGCGAGCCCGCCGCCTCGCGGGGTTGTGTGGTAACTAATGATGCCGCGAGAAGCGAGAAATTCGAGACAAGACGAGAAGGCCATGGCGAGAAACGAGACGAGGTGATAATGAGTTCACGGGAAATAAAACCTAGTTTGAAGGAAAGAAAAACGATATTGTCAAGAAAAAATGTCGAGATTTCGACACGAGACGAGACAACGTACCCAAAAATCGAGACGAGAACAAGCTCATTTCTTGTCTCGTTCGCGGGATCACTAGTGGTAACTACTTGTTTAGGGCAGACCTACATGTAAAGTTGGCTTGATTCAATATTCGCGTGGGTGCTTCGTATAGTTTTGTCCTTTCCTATTTCGTCTGACCAATAGTCTAGGCCAAACATTCCGACAGAGGTGTCGCTAGTAAGTTCTTTTGTCTCGCACCCGAGGTTTTGTTGATTTCAATGTATGAGACCTGTCACAACCCGTACAGCACAATCACCGATTCTCCACCCAGGACTTCGGTGGACTGGAGGTGGAGAATCAGTGGAGAAATGAGAGCCGTGGAAATAAGGGAGAAATAAGGGTGAGTCTCCGTTGAGGCAACGGAGAGGCGACGTGGATTTGCCCGCCCCCTTTATTTTCAATAAAATTTATGTTAATGGATTCACTCATTGACATTTGGTTGTATAAATCAACAGATATGAATCTTATTGAAAATAAAGAAGGTGGACAAATCCACGTCGCCTCTTCGTTGCCTCAACGGAGACTCTCCCTTATTTCCACGGCTCTCATTTCTCCACTGATTTTCCACCTCCAGTTCATCGAAGTCGTGGGTGGAGAATCGGTGGTTGTGCTGTACGGGGAATGACCCTTCATCCCACAAAGAATTCGTTGTCTGGAAGATATTTTCAGAAATAATTAGGAACAATGCAAGAAGTCTTATGCAATGTGGATGAACATCTTTGAGAAATCTACAACTATTCTTACTTCTAAAAGATGTCTATTCATGTTGCATAAGACTTCTTGCATTGTTCCTAATTATTTCTAAAGATATCTTCTAGACAACGAGTGCTGTGTGGGATTTGAATGGGATCACGATGGAATCAGGACTGGTAATGTAATCATAGGAAGATGAACACCTCACTAGTGTACATTCAGGAAAATCTCAAAAAATGTGAAGGAATTGAATTGGAAACTGACAAACTGTAATAATGTAATGACATAGTTACCTATTACTATCAATTCGATTAATCAAGTCAAACCTACTAATTGATCTAGCAAAATTGAACTCAAAACAATTCAAGAGTCAATTCAATATTGCAAAACAAAAAATTAATAGATTCGCTCAAACTGGTTTTTATGAAACACAAAAACGTGAACGAAGGAACCCCAGACAACAGCAAAGGAAAAACAAACTGAGTTGACTGAAATTGCTACTTTCACGGTTCTGATTTCACAAATCGTAAGAATACGTCACTCCGTGCCGTTAAGCGACTAATTTTTAGGGTGAATAACAGTGTAGTTCAGGACTCCTTAGTTCGAATCTTGTGCAGTACATTCATTCATGTAGTTCGATATTCGAAGTACCCAATAATAATTGTGTAGTTCAATAATTATGTAGTATTCAGGGACTTTCGAGAAGAACTGGAATTTATATTAACAGCATGTACTATAGAGCGAATAAAAGTTCTTATAAGTGATATCAACAGGTTGATGAGTCGAAGAACATGTTAAATGCGTCAAAGTAATACATGAATGGATTGCAATGAATCTAGCCATCGTATTTTTTTTTCTTTGCACACTTGACGCTGGAGTGATCAAGGGATGAATTAATTTATAAAATGATTCAAAGAGTATCACACGCGAGGAATGAAACACGTATCATCAGTTCTACATATTTTAACTGGAGTGTAATAATGATTTTATTTCAACAGAATATTTGATGATCAATGTAAATCAATCTGAAATTTGTATCGATTATTCATAAACAATATCACACGTCACTTTTTGAATGTTTTATCGAAAAGAATATCTATTATTCTCAAAAAATTCATTCGAATTGTGGAATTTTAATGAAGCACTTCTGAGTGGAATGATATGATGAAATGATAAAATCATGATTAGAGATAGAAAAGGAGTTGTTTCCTGATCTGCGCTCAATACCAACTGTGAACCAACTGTGGGATTTCAATGTAATCTAAAATAAGGGCTGTGTTGCTAGGAACAGAGGGATCAGAGAGCCGAGACCGGAATAGATTGGTCATTTCAATGAACAGAAGTATTTTATTGGATGTAGACTGTTTGATCCAAAAAGTTCTGACATCGCTGAATAAGGATTGTCTCGAAGAGTACAGAAACATTTTTGAAGAGGCTTGTACGAAGGAACAAAATAATGCTAGGTGATGGAATTGATTGGTAGCGTTTCAGAAGAGATGATAGAAGTAGTATAGTAGATATCATTGGACGTCAATTGCTTTACATAACCTCCCTTCAAATTGTAAATAACAACACTTTATGATTTTTGGAATATGTCAAAATTTTTACCAAATGAAGTGTTTTTGCGGGGAGTCTTACTTCATTATTTCAATATGATTGAAGTCCCTAGTTCGAATATCTCAACGAACCTGAAGATTTTTGAAGTAAATGTTTTAAAATTACTCAGGAGCTCTTCCGACTACTTCCGAACCAAGATTTGACACATGTAGGGAGTATATCAACTAACGCTCTAGAATCACAGACACTATGAGTTAATAGTTGCATCAACTATTGAGAAAGAGTTGTAATAACTGAATGATAGTCAGTATAACTGCAATCCAAAAACTTATGAGAACATATCATACATAGTTATGGCGACTATGAAGAGATAGTTAGGTATTTCATGTCTATTTATGATTATGAATTTGCGGTTCTCGCAAAGAGAAATAAATAACACAGCTTCATATGATTTCCATCACTACTGTTCACTTGTCACTAGAATGATATATCAATGCAGCTATATCTATATCTACATACATCTGGATGCATCAAATCACGTTATTGTTGTTCAATAATTAAAGAAAAAATAAATATGTGATATGCTACACGGAGAAAAAAAAGTTCACTATGAAAGCGAAACCTGATTTTGCTGGGTACTTTTTGCTGTGACAGCAAGTCTGATAGCTGCAATAGCAATTTTTAGCTATGGCAGCAAAGAATGTTTGCTCCTCCAGCAAAATTTGTTTGCTTTTCTGTATTTAATACTAGAAATTTTGCTAGCACAATGAAAAATCTGTTGCATTAGTCAATCATGTTGCTCTCTCAACAATTCAGTTAGCAGTGGTAGCGAATTTTCAGCTAGGTTAGAAGAAAAATGTACTATTCTGTATATAATACCTCGTTTTGCTGCGTGAGCAAATTTTTTCTCTCCGTTTAACTGTTCACAAACAGTTAACATGAACTTTCCAATAATAGTGTAGTTGACTATAGATTAATAGTATCTCTAACTATGAAGTGAAAACTACAATATTATTATCACTACAACTATTGTAAACTTCCAACAGATACTATTTTACATAGTCACATAAACCATATTTTGATAAATAATGCAACTATACATTTTCATTCCTCGTAACTTTGAAACAATAGTTGATGCAATATGAAACTATTTTTGCATAGTTACGGTGACTATGGGCTCATAGTTGTGGTTACTATTTCCATAGTTATGATAACTATCGAACTATTTTGTAGTTGTGGTAATAAGCTGTCATGGTTATAACTACAATTGTCACGTAGTTATGTAAAAATAGTTACTGTGACCATGAAGATTTTTCTGAGTATATTCGTAATCTTTTGTATTTTCATGTAAAAATTCATTTTCTGAACCTTGTTGTTTCTAGTCTATTGAAAGACTCAAGAAAACATCTGAGATTTTTGTAGAAATTCTTATATCTTCGAGTTTCCATTTTCTCCGTGTAGTTGTAAAAATTAGCAACTAGAAGAACCAGTAACAACAACTAAAGTCAGAGATATTAAATTTGTATTGAGTTGAGCCAACGCCCGTTTCAGTCATCCAAATATCAACAACTGTATCTAGTTGCTGGAACTAATTTGAAGTGAGGGTAACTAATTGTAACTTTTAGTGTGTGATAGAGGCTTTGCTTCTCACTCGCAGGACTCGGGTTCAATCCTCCCTGGGGCAACTTCTTGAAAATCAGCTTTCATTCTGGGTTTCCTTTTACAAGCACTTCCAGACCAAATTCATACAACCTTTTTAGAGGTAAACGCTAGAGACATTTTTTCAAACTGAGAGTAATATTTTGTACTTTTGGCAATAGACTCAATGGTTTGATGTTTTCTTCCATGCAGGATATCGTTGAAATGATCTCAGCAATATTTCAACATGTTTCCAGATTGTTACCTCAATGATATCAGCAATATTTCAGAATATCTCCAGAATGTTACAAAGTTGGTGACATGAGACTCCTGGAGACATTCTGACAATTTTTTATATATTGCATATTTTAGATGTAATATTGTGGTGACATGTCCGAGGCATTCGGTGCTGTGTGTATTGTTCCCGTTGGGGATTCTTCCCACCAGTTATGTTCAAGACATCACAAAGCCATCATTTTGTGATGGAAAATTCTAACAAAAATTATTTAAATACTTGAATATTGTATCAACAAAGCTACCAAGTTTCTTTCAAGTCTTTTTGGCTTATCTGATCGTATTGACCCCCTCAACAACCTTTAACAACAACAATACAAGTATTGTTTAAGTTGTATTTGTAAATGCCTACACAGCGATCCCGCACATTTTATGACTACATTACACTGTTTCTCCTCTCTTTTTGGCACTTTTTCCTCTTCGTAGGTTTTAGTTCTTCCCACCATATTTTTAAATGTCCCGCGTTTCTTCCTCACACTGACATTAATTTTCCACTTCCCAGTGCTGCCTGAGCACGTGGCATAATTTTGCTGATTTTACATATTTTAGCATTATTTCACAGTCACTTTTCCTTTCTCTCCCTCCATTTTTGTTTGAGAGTACAGGTGAAGCCCGATTGTAACACAGCGATGTAATCAACGAAGATGATATCAACAGCCTAACAAAACACAACTCACGCTTACTTGATCAAAATCGTTTCCGTACTTTTCAAGACAGTCCTTATCATCCACCCATGTTAAACTCTTCCACCTCGTTCCAACCGAGTCACTGATTGAGCAATCAGTACTTGCCCAAAACTTTACCAAGTTTCATGTTGCTTTCGTTCCACATTCCGTACTCGTCAGTTACTTCTCCCTAAGGCACCTCCTTCTTTTGCTCCTATTTCAATTTCAATACGTTCCTCTCGAGAAGCTTTAATTTTCCAACTATAATCTTCTTCATGACTCTTTTCAACTTGGCGAACTAGAGTGATTCTTCAACCCTCTATCAATTTTCAGACTTTTTACTCTCCAGAACAGCAATTTCGTGTTACCCATCTTCTATAGTTTCAGTCTCCACCATGTATCGACCGAAATTTTTTCAATTTAGCTGTAACATTCCCACACTCCGTGAAATATTGCGTCGCCCAACGGTCGGTTGTTATCCAATATATTTCCAATTCTCCCTCAACTTTGAGGAAATATGCAAATGTTATTCTAATTCCATAGACACTGTGAAATATGTTTTACATTCACGGTAGATTACTTTCCTTGTCATAAGACGCTGTCTGGACGATCGATGGGTGGTAAATTATTCTCTCTCGCTTGGGGTGAGATTGAAGTTTCTTTGTATTTGACAAGAAAAATTATTCTCATTTGTTCACTTTTTTTTAATACCCTTTGAACTTGGAATTCATTCTTATCGTTGCATCTGTTTTTGAACATCAATTCTTCATCGATCAAGTTCACGTATAGGAAAAAGAAAGTTACTCATTGATCCGAGTATTTGGGTCGTCCCATGCCAAAATCCTACGTCTTCGAGATGTGGTTCGTGCCACAAAAAAATTTCTGCGGATCGTTTGAGGAGGCACCTGGGAAACTCATTCCATTCCTGTTAGATTAGATCCGTCTTGTATACCTGTTGCATACCAGACAGATTGGATAATTCGAGTGATTGGTGCTCTAGAATCGTGGTACAAATCACAAAATAGTCAAGACATATTTCGATTTCAAAACAATAATGTTGCATCTTTATTCTAAAAGCAGTAGGTTTTGATCATATCCATTTTATCATATAGATATATGCATACTTTGGTATACACGAATAAATGCACGATCTGTTTGAAAATCGCACATTTGAATAATGCCTAATTTATACACAGATAAAATGTTCAACTCTGATAAGATTCTTGAGGGAAAAATTATATATACCACGAATACTACATCTTATCACGACTGGTATAAAGATTGAGATATATGTGGTGTACACACACAGCCAATATCGTTGCTTCCGGGATAAACAAATATCCAATAAAATATACTTCACTGTACTTCGATTTAGTGTTTCCTTTTCAGCCCAGGAAAACTTTTGGGAATTCCAATTTGACGTACCTTGGTAGTGAAGTTCTTGACCTTTGAAGTATACGATTCAAGATAACGAATAAATTCATTGAACCATAACACGAAGATGTACTACAATTTTCTTTACTCCGAGCCTACTTCAACTGATTGTTAAGTGATCAACAAGTATTTACTGTATATATGTACAGTACTTATTGTTCGATCACGTAAGACATCGCTTATATCTTTGATATATCTGCTGTACCAGCTAAATGATCAGTATCTTCGTACAATATGATCAATTATTATAATTCAAATAATAGAACATACAAAATTTTCGTATTTCTGTCACTTGAAAACTCATAATGGAATCGAAAAATTCAAGAGTAGCAATTTTCTCGTTTATTTCCGAATAACCGAAGTAGCACAAGAAGATTTTATAGAGGTTCGAAGATGCTTGGTTCTATTTGGTACGGTGCCAGAAATCCAATGGAGGTTCAACGACGTTCATTTCAGTTGAACGTACGTGGAGCTTTGTCGAATGTGTTTATCACTGCACCAAATTCATTTCATATGAAATTTGCAGAACTAATCTCGATTTCGTCTAATTAAATTCAGTCTTGAATATTACTTTTTTCAAACTTTCAAACAATTCCATTCCCTACGAAAACTGAATATATTCTTTCGATTGAAATTCATCGGACACCCAGAAGAAATAGTGCACAATTATTCCATCGTTGATCGTGCAAAACAACTCACGTAATTGAACTTTCAGTTATTCAATTCATTCCATAAGGCCACACTGATCGATAAAAATTTGGATAACTTATTTTTTATTCCCTGCATTTTGAATAACACTCAATCGTGAATGATCTAAAGTACCCCTCTCCTTCACGCGTAAAAATAATCACACGAATATTCTGATCAGATTGACATAGGAAGTTCATTAACGGAATGTTGAGTCTTGTTTCAATAAAATCCGAAATCTCATTATTTTCATGCAAGAGCAGGAGTGTCTGAAGAATCCCCCAAGCAGAAATTGTTTTACCCAACAGCGGGTGAGAACTTACCGACGTGACTGTGTTCTTTTCAATTCGTACGTGAAAACTTGTCGAAATATGACTACGTTCTCGTTTCATCGCTCCAATTAAATTTTTAGTCGAGTCGAGTTTCTCGAATAAACGTTCTACGTTTGCAAAACTAAAAAAAGATATTTCATTTGGAAAGTTAATTCGATTTTCACGACGATATCGGTCTTAAATAACTGAAAATGTATCAATAGTTAATAAATCGACGTGGAGCGAATGTCGTTTCGTGTTAATAGATGGTGCATACTACGATATACGATCATCCACTTTCCACTCGGACGATGTGCTTTTCGATTAAAGTTGTACGCTGGAGAATCGGTTTCGTGCATTTTGGAAAAATCATCTCCAACCTTTCGAAATCAATAACTTATCATCAGTAAAGTGATTGAATTCAAATTAATAATTCCATAATGTTGATTGATTCTCAACTTGACCTACTTTAAGCGCACGAGAATGATTTCAGTTTGCTTTCTAGGTTTACACAAAATCCTCCTCTGTGTTACGCCAAATGGTGCAAGTGTAATCTCCCATTGGGATCAACTCTTCCAAACCATATTTCCATATTTTGCCTCTGAATGATATTCCAATGTATACATATACTAATACTTACGTGTATTCGTTTTTTATGAACCAAATCACTCGTTCAAATATGTCTACTGAGGGAACAATTTATTAGAGAATAAATGGAGATTCGTCACTCGGTATAAATAAATTTATTCCAACCAGAGTATATGTATGATATATATAAATATTGAGAACAAAAATCATCATGGAATTTGGATAATTCAATGCAAAAATAATCAGAGAACGAATACACAGTTCATCAAACGTTAAAGCACATGTTGGAGTATGATATTTTCGGTTTAAGCGTCATAGAGATTCACAGAAACTCGGTTTTATCATGAAGAATTATAAATTTTGTAATAAGATGTACGAAATGTGATTAATGAATATTTATCAGAGTCCCCCCCAGACATTGGAAGTCAGGGAAAGTCAGGGAACGTTTTCAAAAGGCTCCTTTAGTGAGGGAAATCCATTCAAATTGATAAAAAGTCAAGGAAAATTGAAACACTTGAATTCAACAGCAAATTTGCAAAGAGTAATGTTCACTTGCGTATTATTCACCCAGCCAGCACAAATGATCGATTCGAATTGATAAAGACTTCCCAAAGACCTTTTGAATAGTCCCCGTCATGCAACCAATAGTGGATTCAATAATAATCCAATGAATTCAAGATGAAAACGTATTGAATGCCCGCAGAATTCGTTATGAAATCTTGATACGAATTTTTTCTGAACATTGAGTTGTTCATTAAGAGTTCGTTAAGAATTCAAAATATATGTTCATAATGAATACATATTCATGGGCATAACGGGAACTCTTGTGTTGTATGAGTGAAGTATAAATTTCATCGAATTGCCTGGCGATTTTTTTCGCGAATACCATTCCTTTAGTTTGGTTCAAAACGCGATGTCAGAAGAACATTCATAATTGATCAGGTAACTGCGCTTATTTTATTTTAATTCTCAGATCACCTTCAAATGCTTCAAAAATGCAATACCATTCAAGGGCGTATCCAAAAAATTCACTACCTTAATTAATAATAAATTACATGCCTAGGATTGCGCATTGCCGCAAACCTTGAGTGGATACTAACCCGAATAGCAGAAGAGCCCGTGAAAAAATCATCTTATTCATCAAGCGTGATCAGGCGTGATCAGGCCTCAATTTTGTACCCAGGTAATCAGGACTGATCACGCTCAATTACACCTACTCATGCTTTATTATGCTCTATTATGCATGAAAATTTCATACAGAATCAATAAGTTTTATAACTTGACAAAGAGAAGAGTTCCTTTCATCATCCTGTTTCTGATTTGATAAGAGACTAATGTATTGTCAATGTATGGTCATTACCAGATGATCAGATCAGCTACTTCGGAAGGCTTCGCAGTTTCCACCTTCTAGTTTCCAGTTTCCAGACATGATCGCGTGTGAATGCGGAGCCGATTTGACACGATAAAGCATATGCATTCGTGATAAAAAAATCAACACAGAGTCATTTGGTACGAATGCTTCTCATTTGGTACCATTTTGCATGATCAAGGGCGAGAATAGATTGTCTGGCATGATCGCACGCGGTCAAGCTTGATGACGGGTTCCCACGTGGGTACAAAATTGGAGCGTTTTTGATGAGGATTAAGCTAAAAAATAAATAATCAGGCGTAGTCAGGCCTAACTACGTACAGTCAGTGTTGAGCACGAGAAATTTTGCCAAAAAATGTCCATGATCAGGCCCGAACACGCCTAATCAGACCTGAACCATTTTTTCACGGGAGGTTAGAAATGCTGAGAGTGTGTTTGAAAAATCCTACGAACATGCGTAGAACCTCCAAATGAGACTGTTTCGAATAGTTATGTTCGATGCAACTCCATAGAATATCTTAACGAATTTATCCAAAATAGTCTCATTCGCACATCCCTTTCACATTCATAGAGTCACCATAGCATATTTGAGAAGTTCTTGTGCTACTTGGGAACGCATAGGTGGCTCCATCCGGTGGCATTTTTGTCCGCGCAAAATATTCGAAACTGAACGCATACAAAAAATCTGAAATTTTCAGGGATGAATCTTTGAAGGTTTATCTAGGTCTGTACAGCGCCGGATTTTTGAATTTCGGAAAAACGAAATCTTTTTTATCTGCACCTGGATAAGTTTCACAGCTTCTCACTTTATTTATAAACCTTAGAAATGTGATTGAAAAAATATTAATAATGAAATATTGATTAATTCATTTTTTGACTGACACTATTCGAATAATCGTTCAAATGAATGTAGATGATCGTAAGTGAATAGTTAGATTTGGTATAATTTATAAAACGGTTTATTTTATTCAAATATTAATAGAAGTTCAAGAGAGTTTATCGGTAACAAAAATTGGAGTTGATATATATTTCTTTCCATGTATATTTTGTATGTCAATATTAATATCCACATACAGAACCTCGGGTTGTATTTGACGATGAAAGATTCAATAAACTCCAGTAATACCGAACTGTAAACAATTTTTAATATTCTAAGATAGCATTTTGTATTCTTGAATGTCTGTAAACATTGAACTCTTCCAGAGTTGTTCATGAATTCATCAGTTCGAGAAGAGTTCTTGAGGAATTATGTGCCTGTTCTTGAAAAAGTATTCCCTACCCGTGGAAAAATCGTCCACGCGTGATCAGGCCTCATTCATCAGGCGTGCTCAGGCGTGACCGGGCCTCAATTTTGTACCCACGTGATCAGGACTAATCACGCTCAATCACGCCCAATCGCGCTTGATTATGCTTCATTATGAATAAAGAATTCAGGATTAATCAGTTATTTGTGAGGAATGAAACTGTAACAATTTTATAAAAGACTAATTTATTGTCAATCATTTTCACTTATTGTGCTTATGTAGTTTCCAGTTCTCAGGCATGATCAGGCGTGATCAGGCGTACGCGAATGTGTTCGGGGCTGACTTGGCCGGATAAAACATGTGCATTCGTGATAAAAAAATCAACATAGCGTCATTTTGTATGGATACTTCTCATTTGGTACAATTTTGTATGATCATGGGCGAAAATGGTTTATCTGGCATAATCGCACGTGGTCAAGCTCAATCACGGGTTTCCACGTAAGTACAAAATTGAAGTCTTCTCAGTCATGACGAAGCTGAAAAATGAACGATGAGGCATAGTCAGGCCCAACTGCGTGCGATCAGAGTTGAGTACGAATAATTTTGCCAAAAAATGTCCATGATCAGGCGTGAACACGCCTAATCACACCTGAACGATTTTTTCACGGGTAGTGAGTAAATTTCATATAACTTCATGTCAAGATTTGGCTCTACGCAAATTATATAAAATTTCTATAGAACTTCGACGAATAATTTGTTTCCCCATGACTTTTTATGGATTTTTCTATAGAAATTCCATACAGTTTGCATAGAGCCATATCTCAACATGAGATTCTATAAAATTTTTCCACTAAGATTCTACGTGTGCTATCTGGGTATACTTATTCGAGAGTCAAGGAAAATGTTGAACATGTTCAGTGAAAGTCAGAGAAAATAACTCTTTAAATTTCGACGGGACCTTGTTTATGATTGCTCAGAGGAAAATTTATTGCATTCTTGAAAAAATTGTAGGGGAAATGAAGCGTTTCGGTCAAAATGGCGTGAATTCTTCTAAGGGTGATGATAAATTTCTATAGAATATTGATTATCACATTACAATTATGAATCATTTTGACAATGAAAATACATAACGAACAATTTATGGATCAATGTCATATTTCATGAAATTTGTTGAATCTAAAAGAATTTCCATATAAAAATTTTTAGCTTCCGCCAATGCTGACAATAGAATATATAGCTTGGCGCAATGCTGACAGGCAGGGCTTGGCAATCTATAAATATTCAATGTCGATTAACAACAAATATAATGCTGCACCGATATCGGTGTTCAACAAATTTCGGTTGTCAGCCTACCATTGATTCACAATTCCGCCAAGCTTAGCGCTTGTTAGGCTCATCCTTGGTCCAACATTGACCGAACGATAGATTCTATGGGAAGTGAGGATCATTTGAAACATGGTTGAATATTGCCTCAAACTTTGGTCTAGTCTAGATAAAAATTAATTTCCAATGTAGCGCCGATCATTGGTGATAACATGGCTCAATATTGGCATTCTCCTTAATTTTAACTTCCGATGGTTGATTTGCTAGCTAAGTTACCGATCGAATGTTTCTCACGAGTAGGGAGCGATGTATACAAGGAATACATAAAACTCGAATAATTCTTTGGGAGAACAGTCAATCGTTCTTTGTTACATGTTACCCCAGAGGCTTCTAACGCTGATCCATATTGTGTATACTTCTCATGGCAAACTTTAGCCACAAAAATGCCGAGTTGTTTACAGATAAATGAGGAAAACACAATAAGATCCCAAATAACATATATTGAAAAGTTTGAAATGCGCATACTTTTTATATATTTTTGGGTTAATTATTTTTTATCATTGGCGCAACATTGATTAACAAATTTCCCTATTGTTTGCCAATGATGGTCTATTTCATTGCCATTTCTGCACCAATGATGGGGCTTCATTGCAAAAACACATTGATGAATCATGAAATGATGTTATCATTTCGGTGTTGCGCTATGCTTGGTTGCCAAGCCTCGGGTATACTTTATCTACATTGCGCCATGCTAGCGCCAATCGTGAATTTCTGTACGGAAATATGAATTTCTACAGAAAACCACACGGAAAAAAAATATACTACTTTTTCTCATTTCGCTTGCTGAACCAGGAACAGGAGAGTTTGTAAAACGGATTTTCACATAAAAATACAGAAGATTACGATTGAATAACTGAATTTCACTATACGCTTTGTAAAATTCAACGTTCAGCGTTTAAAATTTAGATCTCACCTATTACTTTTTCTACAATATTCGTAATCTTCCGTATTTTTGTGTAAAAATTCATTTTATAAACCTTCCTAAAAAAATTCTCATATTTTCGAAGGCCATTTTTCTCCGCGCATGAAAAATATAGGGATTAAAATGAGAAATCATAATGAACTGTCATTGATATAGGTTTTTTCATAAGATTTATTAAATACACGAAAAACAGAAGTGATGATTATTCAGAAAAATGACTGACAATTTAGGAAAGAAGAGTATCGCTGAAGAATTTTCGTAGTGAATTTATTAAAAGTTGATAAATTCACTATAAACAATAACAATAAAACCATCAACGTTTAGTATTTTCACTACGAATTTTTGATAACCTTACTGCAAAAATTTTTCAGCGGTGCTCTTTTTCCCTAGATTGACAGTCGTTTTTCTCAATTTTAATAAATGTTATTCGAGTATTGATAATTTTTTGCTTTCCGTGCATAATAACAATATCAATTACTGTGGAGAATCATAGCAGACATAAAATTTATGAGTATGCAAATTCCATACATTCGTGAACAGTGATTTCAATGATAACGAGTGTTGGGAAAATCTGACAGGAAAGAATTCAAATTTCTCGAAAAGTTGTGACGATACACTGACAAGAAAACTATTCAGCTGTTATAGCTGTCTGAAGTATAGGGATATCGGTATTGTGACCTCAAACTGAACGGATCGTTCTTGAAATGATCTAGATTTAGTATGAAACAATCCAGATCGTTATCAGAACGATCCACGTATCGCTACTGCAGCTATTTGCAATAACCATACTTCAAATCGTTATCACAACTACACATTTTTTTCAATGTGACTCATAATTATAATACGATGTTCAATATTCCATAGAAATTTATTATAAATCATAACTATTCATTTATGACATTCTATCAATGTTTCATGGATTTCCTGTTGTGAAATCCATAATTTTTGATAATAAAACCGAACTTTTTCGAATCGCTATGCAGCTTTTGAACCAGAGTATGCATTCAATAACCGTAAATGAATTTTATTCGAGGACATATCCGGAAAAAAGGGCACACATCTGTGTTTTAAATTAATCGCTATAATCTAAAGAGTATACTAACCAAATTTCACTTGAATATACGAACGCTACAATGAAAGCTTCTCCGCCTGCTGTTTGAACAATGTTGGTACACGCAATAAATATCTGGATCAAGAGAGAATTGAATTTACCGCATGATCGATGAACACAACTGAGCTTAAATTTTTTTTAGCCAACATTTTTTTCATCAAAACTTGAAATTTTTCAATCGTATTACCAACGAAGCACAGCCATTGAAATGCTGATTTCGTGTTTTTGATGGTTTACAAGTGCTTCACACGAGCTTCTACGCTCATTTCGTTTTAACTGCTGAGGTTTTGAAAAATATAATTACGAGGGGATATGAAAATTTGTACGGATTCAGCAGTGAAAATTTGAAGATTTTAATACACTGATAAGGTATAAAAAATAGATAGAATTCGAATATTCAAGAATCTTATGACGATGAAAATGGATAAGATGAGAGGTATGTTATAAGTAAAATGGCTTCGGCGAAAAATACGTTCAATTGGGAAGAACGGCTTCTATGCTTCGAGAATAACAGTCTTAAAGTGAAAAAGAACATGATGGAAATATATGTGCGTGGAATAATACATCGCTGTATGAAAGCTGAGTGCAAAGATACGAAGAAAATTGAGAAATTCGAATTATGATGGTACAGAGGGATAATGAAAAGGATTTACAAAATATTGGAGAAGAAAGTAATGAATGGGAGGCAGGAAAGGAGAAGAATGTCTGAAATAATAATGACCGAGAGGATGAGATAATGGATTGAATTATGAGATATGATAATACATTCAAACGTAACATACAGTAACGAAAGGGAAAGATGATATCCACGGAAAGTTCGGCAAATGTAGTTCGGAAGACCTAGATTAGTATGGTACTAAAGCCAATCGTGGGATATATGTAAAATGTGCCGCCGGATGCGTGGAAATGAAGGGACTGGTAAGGAATAAGCGGAAATGGAAGCATCAAGCTAGTCTTCAGATTGATTACTTTTCATGATAATGATAATGATAATGCTGATTAAAGAGGACGTATCTTGATACTTGCATTGCAAATATACCTACAAAATACCATTTACAAATTTCGTAGATATATATATATATTGACTCAATTTCCTGATTCGTCGATTCATTTCGTAATCATGGATATAGTAATGAATAATATAAATCAATCCAATGTAGGGAAGGAAATCCCGTGGAATCCGAAGTTACTAGATCTCTGTATGATCGATAAAATGGAATAAAACAACCACCTGAACATCATCCTCCATTTCAGTTTGGAATAAAATGTCGCTGATTAAATTTCTCTATTCTATTGAGTGATCCCACACAGCACGCAGTTCTTGAAGATATCTAAAAGAATACTCAATTAGGAGATCTTCCAGAACGTTCTTGAAGAGTTCTTAAAGATATCTTTCAGAACTGTTCGGAAGACATCTTGTAAAAGATTTCTAAAAGATGTCTTGATTCCAGATATCTTAAAGATATCTTTGAGAAGCATTTTAAAGATATCTTCTTGGAAGACTTTAACAAGATATGTTTAAGAAGATAGATTGTCAGCAGGTTTAGGTTATAAATACCTGATCATATGAATTGACATGATTAACACTTGGAATGTGCCTTTTATTATGATCAAATTACAGATGTGATAAATTTGTTCACAAATCGAAAGCTTGAAACATCTATACATGCCGAAAGATTTATAATTCTGTGAAAAGCACGATTGTATAAGCTTTCAATACCCACGCTGGAGTTGACGAATCTTCGAGACACAAATATTTTACAAATTACTGAACTTCTCACACTCAATTTAATGTACAGCCTTCAAGTGAAGTAGAAAAAAATTTTCATTCATACTTATGATTAAGTTATTTTTCAATAACGATGAGATAGAAATAATTCAAGAAGAATACGTGGTACTCTCTAAATCTGAAAGAGGGAAAAATCACGTGTTTCACTCCACTGAGTCTCAGAAGTAAGCCAGTCCGCTTCGAGTGGAGTTTTTACTAGTTTCGAGTGAACCCTCACTCTTTTAGAGTGAAAAACTTACACTGTAATTTGAGTGGCTGCGAGTTTCTAACCTCAAACCATAGAATATCACTCTAAGAGAGTGGAAATTGCACTCAAAATTTCGACAGGCCCACTTTTGGCTGACTGAAGAGTGAAATCTCACTCTAAAAATTTTAGAGAGTATCCACGGCCAACTTATCTGACATTTGTTTATATAATAACAGTTTTTTCAAAAGATCACTTGTACTCTGGAAATATACACCACTGACACTATTTTACTATGTGATATTGAGAATTATAAGCATCAAAATCAAACTGCCTGTATAGTTCAGGTAACTGAAGCGTAAGTACATCGTATAATGCGCGGGTTCGATTCCCGCAACCCCAAAGATCAAGAGAAAGTAAACTTCGTAGGAGTGCGAGAGCGATAAAGACAAACAGGAGGGGGGGGGGGGGAGAAAGAAAGAGAAGACGTTAGAATTTTCTCTTGTGAATAAATTCAAGCTTCTTCCAAGACATTTTTATGAATTTTTCAAGACATGTTTAAGAAATCTTGAAGAACTCTTTTGGATATCCTAATTTCTTCTTGAAGATATATTTGAGAAGTCTCCGAGAGATCTTTTAGAAATCGAATACGGAAAGATATATTTTAGAAAATTCTTCAAGGCTTCTTGTACTTTTGGGAGATATCATTTAGAATTCTATAAGATATCTTTGTGTCTATTTGGGTCCTAGGACACCTTCATCATGAAGTAATCATGAACCAACCAGTCTTACGATTGGTTTGATGAAATCCTCCAACCCTGTCTATCATCCGCTAGACGCTTGATTTCTACATACTTATGACAACCCTTATTTTATATAATTTGCTTCATATAACTGAATTTAGGTCTACCTTTTCGAGTTTCACCATTCATTATTCCTTATAATATTGTTCTCAATAAGCTATCATGCCTTAATGTGTGTCTTATCAGATTACTTCTTCTTTTCACGACATGTCTCAAAAGACTTCTTTCTTCATTTACCTTCGTAAGTACTTCTTCATTTTCTACTTTCTCTATCCACTTTATTCTAAGCATCCTTCTAAAACACCACATTTCAAAAGCTCCAAGTCTCCGTTGGTCCGTTTTTCCAATTGTCCAAGTTTCGCAACCATATTGTGTTGTGCTCTAAACGTAACTCTTCAAGAATTTCTTCCTTACTGCTGAGCTAATATTCTTCGAACACAGTAACTGTTTCTTTTGGTGGAAAGGCTGTTTCCCTTGTGCTATTCTTGCTCTTATATCTCTTTCGCTTCTACCGTTTTCCGTAATTATGTTTCCTAGATATTTAAATTCTTTCACTTGCTGAATTGTCTCTGCATCTATTTTGATTTTCGTTCTCCTCGATGTTTTCGTTGTTGTACAAATCATGAATTTTGTTTTGTCCTTATTTATATCCATCCAATACTTTTCTAGCAATATTGCTTTCATAGTGTTGAGAATATTTTCTAACTTAGCACCACTCGTAGCTAATATAGCTATGTCATCCGCGAATCTGTACATGCTTATATTTTCTTATTTGAATCTGTAATTTCTATTGCACTTGCTCCTTCACTTCGTTCATCGCTTCTTCTATATACAAATTGAAAATCAATGGCGATAGTGAGCATCCTTGTCTCACCCCTCTTTTAATTTGTGCTTCTCCTCTTTGACCCTCTATTTCTATTATTGCGATTTGATTCCTATATTATTCATATATTATTCTCCTATCCTTGAAATTAATTTCTACCTTTTTCAAAATCGTGAATATTTTCTCCCAATCAACATTATCGAATGCTTTTTGTATATCCACAAAACCTATATACACAGACTTCTTTAAATCTAGTCTTTTCTCTACTACTGTTCTGAGTGCTAAAATTGCTTCTCGCGTTCCCCTATTCTCCCTAAAACCGAACTGGTCTTCTGCTGATCTACTCTCTATTTTATTCTTTATTCTCCTGTATATAATTTTTGTCAGTATTTTCGAGGCATGTGAAGTTGAACTAATCGTTCTGTAGCTCTCGCATTTGTTTGCTCCTTGTTTTTTCGGAATGGTGACAATTTTATTCTTTTGGAAATCTTTCGGTACTTCTCCATTTTCGTACATATCTCTGACCAATTCGAACAGTGCGTCACGAGGTCTTTGACTGGAGGCTTTCATGAGGTCCGCACTTATGCCATCTATTCCTGGCGCTTTATTATTTTTCAATTCTTTTAAAACCCTGTCGAATTTCGATTTCAAATATGAATCTCCCAATTCTTCTTCATCGACATCTTCCTCGCTCTCCAAAAATCCTATATTATCGCTTCCTTTATACAAATCTTCTAAATGATCGATCTATTGTTCTATTTTTTCCTCCATTCTTATCAATTGTCTCCATTTGTCCAAAAAATCTCTCCCCAATCCTATATGCCTCATCTATTTTTCTCTAAATGTAATCTTACTTCTATATCCTGACATTTTCCTTCTAACCATTGTTCTTTTGCTTTCCTTGATCCTCTTATTATTTTATTCCTCAGGGCCTTGTATATGTCTGCTGGTCTTGTTCGCTACTCTTATTCTTGTATTTCCTTCTTTCATTAATTGAATCGAGAATTTCTTCCGTTATCCAGGGTTTCTTAGGTTCTACTCCATAGTTCTTCGAAATTTCATCTGCACATTGTTCTATATTCCCCTTTATATTTGTCCATCTACTCTCTATTTTCAAGTCTTTCTCTTGTCAATCCTCCAATCTTTCATCCAACATCACTTTGAATGCCTCCTGTGTTTGTTCTTGTTGAAAATTCTTCAAATTCCATCTTTTTTGCATTTTCTTTTTCAGAGCTTTGAATTTCAGAGAACATTTCATCAGTAACATATTATGATCACTATCTATATCCGCGCCTGGATAAGTTTTACAGCTTTTCACTTGATTTCTAAATCTTCGTTTTACTAATATGTAATCAATTTCGTACCTTGCTGTATCTCCTGGCATTTTCCAAATATAGATTTTTCTTGGATGATTCTTGAATACGCAAAATCTCCTATTATGTTGCCCTCTTTTCCTTGCCCTACTACCACATTCCAGTCGCCTATGATCATTAAATTCTCTTCTCTGTTTACATATCCTTTCACTTCTTCTATTTCATCGTATGTTTTTTGGATATCTTCTTCTGAGTACGCTGATGTGGGCATGTATGCTTGAACTATAACAGTGTCTATCGGATTTGTTCTAACTCTGACCATCATTACGCGTTCGCTATGTTGCAAATAATTTTCTATCCTATTCCCTATCCTTTTATGCGTTATAATTTCCACACCTGTTTGACCATTCTTTGATCCTGTATGAATTATTCTATAGTCCCCACTCCAGAAATCTCCTTCTTGCGGACATCTCATTTCGCTAATTCTCATCACATCGATACCTGACCTATTCATTTCTAATTTCAAATTTTCTAGTTTTCCTGTTTATCTCAGTGATCTAATATTCCATGCTTCTACTCGAAGAATGTTCTCTTTCTTCCCTGTCTTCTTCCGTTTTCTATCTTGTTTGATGGAGCTCTCTCGAGCAGCCTCCACCCGGAGATCCGAACAGGAGGCTATTTTACCTCCGGAATATTTTACTTGAGAGAACGTCATCATATTGTGGTTTTTTTTCAATAAATTATAATTCTAAAATTCTAGGTTTGGAAAAAGATTTCATTTCCTCGGGAATATTAAAAGATGTCCAGGATGGTAGTTTCTCCTTGCTTTACCTCCGTTTTTGCCGATGTTCCTGGCTTTGGGATGATTTAGTTTTTCTCAGTTTGTATTTTCTCTCTCGAGTAGTTTATTCCACCCGAAAAAGAGACCCAAATCTGAGATACTTATGCTCTCCATCACGTAAAAGAAGCAGATACTACCAAAGATAGATAAAAAGGATATCCAGGAACAGGTATCAAGAATATCCCTCCGGAAGATCCGCAATCATCCCACTGGGAGGTGGGACTCCTTACACGGGGGAAAATTTATAGTTAAATTCACTATGAGACTTTGTAACCGAGGAACAGACTGAACTGACGATGAAATTTACTATGATGAGACAATAGAAACATAATCAAATGCACTATGTTTGACAATAAATGCCATTGAAAAGTCAATCTGTTCCTCGGACAGAATAATCACATAGTAAATTTAACTAAAAATTCCTCTCCGTGTACATTTCGACTCAGTACCAGTCTTGTTGCGAGTTGCCAGATACCTGAGAGGGTTACAATGGGAATCCAAATGGTCTCAGGCGCAAACCTGAGGGGTTCCGAACGAGACCTTGAAGAGCAACGCGATTGATCCCGGAGGAAAATTTAAGCTTATATGCGAATGTCATTCTCTTTCTTCGGAAATCTTCAAGTCAAACGTTTTAGACTTACCCCTGTTAGAAATCCTCGGCTGGAACTCCCGGGTAACCAGATTGGACCCGCATGGCTTCATGTGGTCCTACCCGCGAATGAATTACTGCTCACGTATCCGAGCCTGGTCCAACTGATTTCTATGACGCATTCACCAAGTAGACGAGGGATATTGAATTTATAGAATTGAGTATCATACAACAGATACAGAAAAACCCTGCATGAAACCTTGGGAGAAATTTTGAGTCGGCTGGGTGTGGTATGGGACTTACCTGAACCACCTGAGTCCGGTGCGAAGCCCGCCCGAAACACAATGTGGGTGAGACCCGGGCGAATTTTGCATACAGAGAGAAATTAATCGATCATACCCGTCTAAGAATTCTCAACAGCAGGGCATATTTTAAGGATCAGTTCTAACCAAAAAGTTAGTTCTCCAACAAAACGGTTACTTCTAAAACTAAAAAACGATTAGTATAATGGCAAGTTTTCAATAAAATTTATATATAAACTTTATCGAATTATATATAAATTATATATAATTTTGAAAATTTTTCCACTCGGGGTTTTTTTCTGTTCTAAATCCTGGGTATTCAGTATTTTGGTTAATTCTAGATTTTCCTTGGAATATGCTCTGCTCAACAGGGATGAAGCTGAAACTAATATACAGCGTATATCAAATTCAGCCAATGTGCATTCGAATTTTCTTAAAGTACATATTCTCAGAAAAATAATAATTCGGAAATTTCTTCAATAAAAGTTTGAATACTTTATGAAAATTGCACAATCAATTAGAGCCCAAGTCTGCCAGCCTTAGCTTCATTTCGGTACTGGATTCAATATCGTTACCTGAAACAGAGCATATTCCAAGGAAAATCTAAAATTAACCAAAACACTGAATACCCAGGATTTAGAACAGAAAAAAAACCCCGAGTGGAAAAATTTTCAAAATTATATATAATTTATGTATAATTTGATAAAGTTTATATATAAATTTTATTGAAAACTTGCCATTGTACTAACCGTTTTTTAGTTTTAGAAGTAACCGTTTTCTTGTAGAACTAACTTTTTGGTTAGAACTGACCCTTAAAATATGCCCTGACCTGAAAGTAACATTCAATATTATTGAGCTATTCGTGGAGAAGAGGAATATTATATAATGAATTATGTGCACGGAGGAAAGTTTTTATTAAAGATTACTATATTTTTATGTTACTCGTGGGATATACTTTATCATGAGGCTCAGAATTATATTTATTTTAAATTATAATATATTCATCTTCATCCTGGCGAGAGAGTATGGTGAATGCTCGTATACTTGTGGTTCATAGCGACATAATCAAATATATCCCGAAAGTACAATATAAATATGCTAATATCTAATATCAAATTTTTACTGTGTGGACAAATTCTCAACTGTTGAAAATTCCTTGAAATTTCCCGAGTCGAAAAATTGTGACACTTTTTGAAGCCTGATCAACTCCGTAATACACAACGATCCAGAGTTTAATTAGGTCGAAAAAAGGTTAACATCAGGTTGAATGAGAATGTTAAAAGCAAGATCAGGTTAATAACAGGGCGAGATCAGGACGGAAAATGAAATCAAATCTAATTCACTCCGTAATACGCAACGAATCAGAGCTAAATCAGGTTTCACTTTTTGACTCGGGTTCACTCATTTTTCAACTGCACTTGTAAATCAAATTTCCGATTCATAGTGATTGAATTCAGGATTCACTTACATGTGACTGAATTTTCAATTCTCGTTATATTTTATTACCCATCATGCTATAGCTTGGTAATATCATACTCCAGATGAAAAAAAGTCTCATGAAGTTGAATGCCACCTCTCTTTTCAAATAAGGTTTTCCGAATCTTTTTCAATGTTGCAAAACCTCCTGATTTATCGGGAGATGTTCGGATTTCCGTCCCTGTTTCCCGAAGTATCGATTTTAGACTGAATTTCAACGGTTTCCTAATTAATTCAACGAAGTACAGGGTGTTTCATAATCCGCTGAAAATACTTCAGAGGCGTTGTTCTGTAGCCAAAATGTGATAATTTCCCGTTTGGAAAATGAGCAGTTTTAGATTTTTTTTCAAATCCAAATGACTCAGAAGCATTACGTTCTAAATTCTTGAGCTCAACACCATTCTCTAAGTTGGAAAACGCCGGATCTTTGGGAAAAAATTCAACTATCTTATCATTCTTTGTTTCGGAGTTATAGTAATTTGAAGTCACTGAATTCTGATTGGCTAGAAGCCAGAAAGGTTGAAATCGCTGTAAGGATGATAGGATAGTTGAATTTTCTTCTCAAAGAACCGGCGTTTCCCAACTTAGAGAATGATGTCAAGCTCAAGAATGTAGAATACGATGCTTGTGAGTTATTTGAATTTGAAAAAAAATCTGAAAATGCTCGTAGCTCAAAAACTAAGCCTCCAAAAAAATGTTTTCCAAACGGGAAATTATTGCATTTTGGATGCAGAATAACGCCTCTAAAGTATTTTCAGCGAATTATGAAACACTCGGTATAGTGTACTGCTGTTGATACGTTTGATTGATTCGTTATTCAAAGGAATTACATTGAAGAACACTAAAATCGTATATCATTCAATTTTATCACATTTTATGATGAATTCAGAAAATTTGTTGCGAAAATTAATTGATAACATGGTGAAACTTAGGCCCTAATCTGGACCTCATTACAATCTGATTCTGATAGCGTCATCTATCAAATCGTTCCCCCGTTGGAATCCAACTTTCAGCAAATCAGGACCCGATCAATGTCTTGTTTAATTTTCTGCGTAAGTCACGCGTTGAGAATGATCGACCTATTATTGGGAAGAATAAAAATGTATTGAACTCGATTCAAATTTCTGGCAACGTCTTTCACAAACAACTGTATAAATATGAAATTTTGTTCTCACCCTTATTCAGACATTGAAAGGCCTCAAGCATCCACGAGAGCATGAAATTTGAAAAATTTCCACTGCTATTTTCTTTCTTCACCTTCGGGAATGTAATCCTGACAGGGCTCAATTCAATTTCTAACGCTGTACGGTGAGAAGTGACGCAACAATGATGGAAAGCGGTTTAGCTACATTTCTTGTTCCTGTGTACAGAATCAATCCATTATCGACCACAAAAAAGCTATATGTGCTGAAGTGAATTATTTCCTTCTTGATAAATCTCATGGGTGCGACCAACTTGAAGCTTATGAATTCCTTCCAAAAATAAACCGTTATGTCACGTTTATATTTATATAAAAAATCAAATCAAATTGAATAACAACTTATTCAAAAATTTCTTCCTCGATAGTGCTTTTGAAGAACTTTAAAATGCTCGATTTCTCTCGAAAGCACATCATCGTACGAGAATGCATGACATTCCACGTATACAAAACTTTCATCCCAAAATCCCTTCGGACGATTTCTACCCAATTTTTATATAATAAATATAAAAACGAATACAAAATTCTTGAATGTTTTGTACGCTAATGTAATGTAATGATCGCCATGCGCCGTGCGTATAAAAAATGAACGTTCGGATTATCTTAATCAACATCGAGTGAAATGTAAGAATATGTTGGTAAGGAACACGGTACGCGGATCGATAAAGAGCGCTAAGGAAAATCCGTAGACGGTGAATGCAACAGGCATTGTGTATTCCGTATAACGTATGCCTTTGGCGAAGACTTTGGAATAATTCGTCTGCGATTTGTATGAAAATTATGAATATAAAAATATGAGAATTTGGTAAATTCATCACCATCCGTGGAAAAAGATGGAGAGAGAGAGAGAGAGAGAGAGCATGGAGTTCGAAATAGTGAACTATTCGTTCTGGTCGCTTCACCAGGGATCAATACAAAATTCACGAGAGAACTCGTATTTTTCAAGAGAAGACCATTTTTTTTAGACTACTCTCGTTCCATGCTACTCAAGTATCCAGATTAATGAAAATTAGAGAGGAAAATTGTATCCTCGTCCCATATAAATAAAAGCATATAATGAACTATTAATAAACTCCTTTGCTACAATTTCCACGTTCTCATGGTCTGTGTGATGTTATCGAAGAGAAAGTTATTCGAATATTCGAAGCGTGAAGAAAAATACATAATACACTGTTGTATACTAGTCTTTTGCTCTATGCATCCTTCCTCTGTCCTCGCTCTTTTGTTCTCCATCTTTAGTATTTTGTCTCTCCTTTTCCTTTTACTTTCATCCATTTTCCTTATTCATCCCTCCACTTGGTTCTTTTCTTCTCTTTTGTCCCCTCGTTTTTTCCAATAAGCGTATGGCATACACTATGGCATGGAATGGTATGGTATCGTATGGTATGGTACGCTTTTGGCCGGTACAACAAGTAGTGACGCAAAGAGCAAAGGAAGAGGATAAAATAAGGAGAGAGAATACGCAGCCTCAGTCAGTGATGCGACGCCGTTATCGTCAGACCGACAATGTTGAGCGACTCCACGCGTTGTTGTCATTCTTACCGTTGTGATTATGTTCATTTCTCCGCTCTAATGTTTTTCTTATGATGCCGAGAATGAAACGATAATAGTGAATTCATTCAGGTTTTCATTGTTTTGTCTTAATTAAATTCCAAACCGTCGTGTTTTGTACAAGGTAACGTCAGGAATCTTGACATTTCACACCTCAATTTGGGTAGAAAAAAATATATGTATACACATTCTCGATTATCTTTATATAATCATCGGAAGATTCAATGAAAAGACTCTTGAGATTTCAAATTCAATTTCGATAATTCGAGTGGAACAATATGCGTAAAAACCACAATGGATTAAAGTCGAATTAAACCGCCTTTTACCCTTTATAGGTGAAATAAATTGAATAAGTAATACTCGAACGACCCTCGAAGGGGTCTGAAAAAAGGAATATATGTAAAGATATAGTTCATTTCGAGAAGGAGGTATGATCATTATAATTTGAATACCTAATTCATAACTTTTGAATAACAATCTAACAGAATTTCAGCATTTTGCAAAAATAATACCACGATATCGATTGTTCCGCAATAACCTGTAAATGGAAGATTCCCTGTATACTGGGTGGTCATTTCATATACTATAAGGTGAAAAAATGTGTTCACTTTTTTTCAACAAATCAACACATGTCTTTTCGAACATCAGAATTTTTCATTTCCAAGGGTGATTCGTCAACAGGACGGAGAACCTTCGTGTACATTCTTTTCTCATTTTGCGCTCTCAAAGCGATGAATTGCACGAGGCAAAAATACGCTTTTTATCGCATGAGATGATGGCATATTGCTTTTTTTGTTTTAAACTTCGAACACAGAACATCGATGAAACATCGACGCACACGCGTGTGGAATAAAAGGATGGTGGAATTATATATAGTCTTCCATATATCAAATATGCAATTTCAAGATATTCGAAAGATATACAAATAGAATAAGGGTGGCGATACCACTATTGGAAAGTATGATTTATAATTCGAAACCATATCGCTTGACATCCAATCCAAATAAAAAATGTTATATCATTAAATTGAGAATAATATACGGCGATGAAGGAATTTATTGCCCATAAGCGATACTATTATACCGTTTGTGAGCTAGTCTCGTTTTGCTTTGATCCGTGTACGAGTGAATTTCACAGTGCTTTGAAAGAAAAACAAAAAAGAAGGATACTGATTGTTGAAGAAATTACAGTTTTTTTTTTGTAGATAGGTGGAATAATAATCACGAACGAAAATATACGATTAATTCACACAATTTGTACATGGTTAACAATGGATTTGAAAATAACGTTGAAAATACCATACAATTGTGTGAACGTAGGGCTTGTGAAATTTCATTGCCAATCTTGTCAGCAACAAGTGGACAGTGAGAATAAGCCAATCATGTTTGAATTTCATAGAAAAAACACAATCTTTCGTGAATATTGAATACATTATATCAACACTAATGATATTGCATGACGCAAGACTTCGAATACGAGCGAATAAAATAATTATCAACGCTCTTTAATGAGAGCAGAAAGGAATAACACAATCAACAGTCAGTTTGCAAGTTGGTGCTATTCGAAATAATGAACATAACATAAATAATCGTTCTATTGATAACGAACAGTATAATGACATTCCTCAATGGAATATTCGAAGAAATGATATTTGAGAACCCATGGAATGTTAATCAAATTTGAGATTTGGCGATATGAAATTCGACAATGTAATTAAAAATCGTGTGAATTGAAAATTTCCAAAAACCTTTGATTCTATTAACGATACAGCAGTAGAATAAAACTCAAGTTCATTACATCAGAATTGAGATGTAGCTCATAATTTATTCTAAATGCTAACACAAGTAAATGACAATCAAAGGGATTCTTACTTCCTATACATGCTTTTCTATAATGAAAATCAATACTTCCGTGTACTTTATAAAGCAAGCGGATGGTGAATAATACAATAGCACAAATTTTTGAACGAGTCGATTATTATTACACACAGAAGCAGATCTGGGACTTTGTCAAAGAGTTGATCCTGTTAAAATGAATCAAAAAGTATGCTATACTCTACTACTCGAGTTTAATGCATACATATCTCACACAATGTTATATCATCGGATTTATGTACAATTTTTACATTGTCACGTCCAGAAATATTCATAAAATATTTCCTTCAACAACAATGGGAGAAGAATTGATATTAAATATTAATAATATTGAAAATTTTATTTTTTCCTATTTCATGTCATGGACAAAGACGGGGACAAATTGAGGAAGGGGGGTTCAAATAAATTAAACGTTGAATTATGTAGACAATAGAGTATTATTATTCATTAAACTCACGATTTAAACATATAAATATACATAAATTCTGTCTTAATCATAATTAATTGTATATTTTTCTAATTCACTGATACAAATTTCACAAATCAAAAATTGAAATTTATTGTGTGTCTACAGTTTTCGCATTCGCTTGATTAATCGAATTTAGGGATTCTTCAATTCTTGTGATTATTTATACAATTATGTTCCAAGTTGATTCAATCTATTAGCGTCTCTTCTGTATTGTTTCACAATTTTATGTCGTGATTTGTTATTCTATTTATACTTCATTTTGTCTTTTTTTCTTCAAAAATACATATTTCTCAAATATTTCGGGGTCTTCAATTGAAAATACATTATAAGCAAGGACGATGAATAAAATCATTAATATAAATGTGCATTAATTCGGTATGGGTTGACTTCATTTATTCTAATTTATCGCAGTTAAATTGAATATATTTTCGTGCTGAATTCACACAATGTTTGCAATCAGAGGACTCTACTTTATTGATTTTACGATTCCCGTATTCATGAATTCTCAACGTTTCGATATAACTTTGTTTCATTAATTGAAATTATGTTTCTAGTTTTTTTTTGTCAATTTCTTTTTTAGACAGGGTATGGTTTATACACGAAATATTTTACAAGCTTTAAAAACGTAATCAACAAAAATTGTACACATATTGTTTATGCACGATCAGAAAATAAAATTAATCAGTGTATAATTATTGTACTCCTAATCTGATTCATAGTAATTATTCAATAAAAATTTCTCATATGAATTTCATTGTACACCAATTAATTATATTTTTTGTCCGTGCATAATCACATGTGTACGATTTTTGTGAATCACTTTTTTTTTCAAGCATGAAAAATATTTAGTGTACAATTTTCTTATCAAATAATTTTACGTGCACCAAAGCTTTCAATATGAGGTATTGAAAAAAAAAAAAATTTATTAGTGTAAATACTTCTGGGTTTTGTTTTTCGTGTACAATCAATACGTGTATAATTCTTACGTGCATTTGTGAATTTGATATTGTAATCTTTCATTAAATTCATTTTGTTGCTACTCCAGTGGCAAACGGTCATTCGAAACCTTCATAATGTTATGAGAAAGATGTCGAAATGATTTCGATTTCTCCTCAAGAGTCCTCAATGCTATGTAAAAGATATCACGGATGACCTTTAGATAGCATTCAGAGCTCTTGAGGAGAAATCAAAAATGTGGCAAAAATCGACGCATTAGAGAACATTTCGACATCTTTCAAATAACATTATGACAGTTTCTAATGTTGACCGAAAAATTTGTACTGGGACCTTTTTGTGCTTTGTTCTTTCTCTTTGAAGAAGTTCATCTTCTTTTGGCATTTAAATTATATAACAATTATCCAAGAAAATTATCAACTTATTTTCCAATTTCAATTTTCAATCTTTCATTTATTATTTGAATTGATCATCTGAAAGGTTCACGTTTAAGCAACTTTTCTTGACAAATGATCAATTTTTAATAAATTTTCATTTCCATAAAAAATATTATAACAAGTTGTCGGTTTTCTTTTCTAAATAATCAATCTTCAATGAACTACTATTCTTGGATAATTGCATGTTTTACAATTCACACTTTATAGAAAATTCTTATTTGGTGCAACTCACTTTTATTTTAGCTTCACGTAATTCCACTTTTTCACTTCACAATTTTTCTTGCAGACAATTTTAATATGTATGAGAAATGTCAATGCTTGCTTTTGGAGATTTTCAAAGAAAGAATTCCGCACTCTATCAGTAGATATCACTTGAACTCAGTAAAACTTTGAAACGTTTCAAACACTTCCTGAGAATTTGAATTTTGAAAAACTTGTTGATTGATGAGCTTGAGGGGACCTTGAATTTATTTATAACTGAAAAATTGTTTCAACACTGACTGACCTGATGGAATGTTGAACTGTTGAATTGTGAAAATGTACTTTCGACTCGAACGAAATTGAAGCTATGAATTTCAAATATATATTACAAGAATTATACAATTCATATATAAACAATTTGAAATATATAAAAATTTGATGATTTCCTCACAACATAAAATTACTCGATGTTACTTGTCTTTCATAAACGAACTGCCTTAAAATCATATATAAGTTTATACTATTCTGAAACAAATTCTGCAAAAGTTATAGTGGTAGGCTCAGAGTTTCTTTGAGTTCTAGTTTCAGGTTTGTTTACTTTATTCATACGATGAAATGATTCTGTACAGGATTTATAGATTTTTATAATTTTGGGAATGTTTTCAATCCCATTAGCACGAGCATACGAATAATACTTTTATAATATTTCTGGGATATCACATATGTTCATATAAATGCATGTATCTAAAATAATTGGTAATTTTCGCATATGAAGCATTCTACCGAAGTCTGTCACTTTTTTGGAACTATCATCAGCAGTCCCCTGAAACCCTTATGTTTTCGTATAGGGTGCTTCCGATACCAAGGAAGTGGAGTAGAGTGGGTTATTTTTTAACCAATGAAAAATCAGGAATTTTTTTTTTCAATTTTGCAATTGGTTGAAAGATAGCTCACTCCACTCTACTCCTTCGGTGTCGGAAGCACCCATACAGAGTGGGTTGGGCAAAAATTGTTCTCCCATTAGAGGGCGTCAGGTATTTAGTTGACAATTTACCCCCTTTTCCTCTATATTCCCCGCATCACCAAGCATTTTAGGTTACGCGGTCGGTTTTCGTATGAGTCGCGTTATATCAAATTATGATCATTTATGTTTATTATAATATTTATTTTGTGCATTAAACTATGAATGACTTGATCACATGCTCTGAATGATTTTTAATTTTATCACAATCGTAACTTGATCATTTCAAATTTAGCACCTAAAATTGTCAACTTAAAAACTAACGCCAAAAGAACAAAAATTTTCCACAAGAATTGGCTTGTATCAGGGGGCTGATTATCATGGTTGTTGAGGGAATAACAGCAACTCCTGATAATGCAACCCGAGTCAAATCTTTCCTGACAAATTATTAAAAAATAAAGCGATATTTTGATTTCATTCCTTCGTTTTCGAATAATTTGTCAGAATGACTTTTGTCATGTCCTTTTCTAATCAATGGTTATAGTTGTATTTTCAGGGGTCGCTGGTATCACTTTAAATTAAAATCCATGATGTATCATACATAGTTTTCGACACGCAAAAAAACTATGCGTTTCACATTGAAAAATTGAGAGTAACTCAGACAGCAAATACCTCTTAAAGATAAAATATATAATGTCATCTTTGAGAGCAAGTGGCATGTCAAAGATAACATTGATGTTATCTCTGAGAGCTTTGTGCTGTCTTAAAATTTACATACGTATTTTGCACCCGCGATATTTAAAATCCAAAAAATTGCATTTCAGTATATTTTTTGATATTTTATATTTAATTCACTCATTTTTTCAATTTAATTTCTAATGTTCATTGATATCACAAGATTCCGCTCCTTCCGCAATTTTTCTTGAAGAAAAATGAAACCAATTTGTGTGATTAACGAATAGTTCAGAATCAAAAGTCATATCAACAATTCGATCTTTTTACAAGAATCAAATAAGTCCGAATCATTTATTGAAACGGATTAGTAATCAAATGACGAAATACTCAACTATTGAAGACCCAAAATTTCGCAGCACTCGTTTTGAGTGATGTCTTCAGTTCAAAGGAATAAATTTGAAGAGTTAAATAACGATCATCCATCAGATTTTGTAGATTTAAATTTTCGTTTCGTTTCTGTAAACGATTCAAACTTCATCTACGTGATGAAATACCCTTTTTCCGATTTAAAACAGAAAGTATCAACTCATAATAAATGTTGTCTAAATTCTATCGACGTCTTAATATTCCTCATTTACATTTTCATTTCGAATTTTTAAAGTTGGAATATAAATTATTTCGTTTGATTTCAATGAATCAAGACGACTTCTTAAAAAATCATACACTGTTAGAAATTTCTGATTGAACTTCCAATTACATGTAATGAAACAAAACATTATTCACTTAACCTAAGAATTTATTGAAATTTCAGTTACGAAAATATATATTAATGTATAATATAATATAGCAAAAATTCGAAATTCAGTTGCGTGTAAATCAATTCCCATTTCGATCACCAAAGATTGGAAATCTCATTTACGAATTAAATTCAAAGACATTTGTAACAGATATTAGACCAATTTGAGAATAATCTTCCCAGTTGTGCTGCTGATGCTGGAATCTGATTCAATTTTGTAGCAACAATAGATATCTTTTCACATACACGTCAACAACCTTTAGGAAAATTTACGCCGTGCTGAGCAAAGCGGTTCATTTTTTCTCTCAAAATGTGCAAGAAAAATGAAATGTCTTAGTCAGAATGAAGTAAATTTCCCTAAAGAAAACTCATTCGTCTCCGGTGAAGATATGTTTTTAATAAAATCTGCTTTGAGTTTTATAAAACTATTATAAAACTTTTTACGTAACATAATTTATCATCAAATTTCATAATATAAAATTAATTGCAATGATATAATTTCAAGAATTTTCCTTCTCAATTTTAATGAGATATTTGTAAATTTCATAATTAATTCCTTAAATTGCAATAAAAAATTCTAAAATTTCGTAACTCATGTTAAATTTAAGAACTTTATTAAATATAATATGAAAATATCAAATTTCATAAGAAATCTTCCATTAAATTTAAGAATTCTTCTAACACGGAATATTTGATATTTGATCAGTTTTAGAAGGTATATTGGACATCACTAACGAATAACACATATTTTCGCAATATTAGAATGTAACCATTATATGAATAAACTGACTTGTAATGTATGAAAAACACCAACCATCCATAAGCTATGAATCACATGATCTAAATAATCTGAGAATGAAGTATTTTACGTTTCTCACATATGCGGAGTAATTTATATAACGTATTTTAGATTTTTCCACACCGTTGAAATCATGTACTTTCGCATTTCTAACCATCATTATTTTTCTTAATATATTTTATTTTGAATGTTATAGCATTTCTTCCTCCGTTGTATATTACATTCATTGTATTTTTAAGGGGTCCAAATGCCGAATTTTGCATTTGACCGAAATTTCAATTATTTAAATAATTGGTATGATCATAAGAGAATCTCACGACCGTCACTTTCTTTCCAAATATTAATTTTTATTGGATCACCAAATTATAATTATGTCTCAATTGATGGGACTGATCGAAATTTTTATGAGTATCTTAAATTTCTATTCAAACATTAATGACATCGTGCGAATGGCAATGCGAATTTTTGTATATAAAAATATTGAAAGATTTTACGAATCGCATAATCTCTTTGTAATTGCGAATATTCTCTGTTTAAACCTACAACTTCAAGTTTTTGTTTTTGAAATGATTTAATTTACTTCATCAATAGATCCTTTCCACGTTTGCAAATATGCAATATGTGACGGTTTTGAGTGTATCAGAAGAATCCTTATTAAATCTCATAATTATTGATTATTAGTTTATTAACTTCATTGAATTTATGGATAAACCTTGGACTTGCTTATGTATATAATATATATGACATAGTTCCTACTTTTTTCTTATATTTATTTGAATAAAATATATTCGAGTTCATTCTATAACACATTACGAGATGAAAAAAATTCGTACATTTTCCATAGAATTATTTGGGAGAGAATTAAATGAAAAAAATCAATAGTGCCATCTCAAGATCACAAACAACGATGTGTAATTTATATTTCCTACTTCCGTTAAATGTAAACAGAAATAAATGCTTCGATTTATTCTAATATATTCATTTATATGGAGATTTAATATACCAGGGTTATTATTGTAATATTATACAGTACTCGTGCTAACAGGGAAAGATAAATCTAATATACGTGTCAAGTTGGTTAAAAATACTTGCTTATATTCACTATTCATCCACATTTCGGTGTCATAATAGGTACATAAATTGTCCTGACAACGTTAACCATCAAACCAAAGAGAGTCAGAGATAATCCGTTCGATACATGAACCTTCAGGCAGCTAATTACGATGATACGTGCCCTCACAGCTCATAAATCAAAAGAATGATGAAAAATGCACGTTTTAATGTGATACAGAGAGTTCAGCACTGATTACTTTTGAAAAATTCCATATTAAAGGGAAAATGTTGAATTTTTTAATCAGAACCGAATGTTCAAACTTCTCAACTGTTGCACCAATCGTTGCGAATTATTTCAACTATGCATCTGCGTGGTTAAAACTGAACTTTAGTCGATAATTACCCGTCGCAGAGTTTTCTACAGCCAATAACAAGTTGGTCGTCACAGATGGCACACACACACACACACACACACATAACTCATTATGAAATTGCTGATGAGAATATTACGATATTATGAATTTTGAGAAACGCATTTATCTCGACTCCACACTTAGATGGTATAATTTATTGATTGGAGGAAATGTATTTCATACTTTACTTTCACTCGACAAAAATTTTCGAACGAGAAAAGTTGTGTAATGACGCCATACTTTTTGTTCTGTCTCAAGATGAAAACATTCGATGACAATTTATATTTCAATAATAACAATTCCAATGACAAATATTATATCGTTTTTAACGAAATGATGAAAACATTGAAAAATATGTATATAAATTAATTATCGCATGTAATTATTGAACAATTAATTTCGATCTGCGATATTGGAATTACTGTAGTATATTGATGAGACTTACAAGGATTCAAGCTTCATTTCAGTGTAATCTGAAATCAATTTCACCTTCATGTGTGAATTACTAAAATTGATGAGTAGATGGATCCAAGTTCAGTTAGAGCTAAATCCTATTTGGTCAGCAACGAAATGATGATATGAAACCATCGATAAACCAATCAACTGTACGGCATGATTCAATGTCAATTCCTGGGATGGAATCAATTAATATCATCTTACAGATTATAAACTTCGAATTGAAACTAATTTCATGTTTTTTCAAAGCTATTTTATTCAGCAATTTAATTCGTCAAACAAAAATTCAGAATTCCTCAGATTTTGAGGAATTCTTCTCGCAGAGATAGTTAATTATTGAAGGAATACACTGAGAGCAAAATTTTCCGGGAACAATGGAATATTTAGTTGAATAATCGCCATGAAATACTTAATTCATTTGAATAAACTTTCATTGACTCGATTGAATATTCATTCAATCAAACAAATATTTAATATCCTATGAAATATGTCATCAATTGAAACAGTTATTCAATTGAGTCGATGAAAGTTTATTCAAATCAATTGAGTATTTTATGGCGACTATTGAACTAAATGTTTTATTGTTCCCGGAAATTTTTTCTCTCAGTGTAGGATTATTGTTATTTTATTGAGAATATATGGAACCGGTTGTTGTTTGTTGCATTTTTGTACAAATGTAGCTATCGCTCCACGTAGCCGTTTTCTTTTCATTTTTATTCATCAACAAAACGACGAAGCATTGTTGTTTTTTTCACTTTCAGGTCTTCTTTTTCTATTTGAGTTGAATGACCATTTCCGAAATCGACTTATCACTTTTTCAGCACTCGGTACCACGAGGTGAAAAAAAATCGTTGGTTGTTTTTTTTATATATATATATATAATTATGTATTTCTCAGAATATTAATACTTACATTGAACTATCCAGTCTTAAACCGTATGATAGCTCTTCTTTGATATTTCCAATGTCGTTTTTATCTTTTTTCATTTTCATTATTGAAGAGTTCTTATTCGGTCACGCTATCCGTTTTTGCTAATATAAACGTAACTCGGGCACTTTTCAGAATTTCAAATTAAAATTTAACATACCTACATATACTTTGGAAACATGTAAGGGAAAAAATGTTCCCTTGTCGAGTATTCACAATGGCCTCTCCTCTTGAAAGATAAACTACAAGCATAATAAAAAGTAACATTATGAATTATGAAGTTTACTATCTTGGTGATATAACTAACTCATCACTCACCTAATCATTCTCTCAAAATAATCAACTGATTCAAATTCATACGTACTGTGTAATTTCTATGCTGGAATGGCGTTGAAACTATCCATCCTGCAAAACTAAGGTCATCGCTGACAACACGTTATCGTCCCATGAATAGCCCCCTCATTCTCTCGTTTGATGGAATATTAGAAATAGTATTGGCATTTAACCTACGTCACATTGGGTTGACCTCCAATGCACACGCGGAACATCGAGTCGAAAACGATCATCATTCCGTCGTCATACATGTTCCAGTATACAAATTGCTCTTCAGATTAGAATACAAAATTCTCAGGCAAATACAAGTAAATATGATAATTTACGAATATTCGGGTAATATTTTGCTAGTAACAATTCCTTTCGATGGCAGCTATTAACCCTTTAGAATTGCACTGAATGATGCATGAGCCAAATTGATGAAACTGATTCATCTTTGATCAACATTATTTCAACGATAAAGGTTTCCCGGGTCTCGCCGCGTGGAGGTTGCCGCTAATGGAAGCTCACCCCCTCCCCCCTCTTCTTCCTTGACAATATTCTTCTTCCCGCAATTTCATCCTGATATCACACATGGTGTACGCCAATCTCAGATATCGATACGAGATTCAGAAAACAGAAACGGATACAGAGATTTTTTTCTAACAAAAACGAGGATTTATACGTAACTCATCTCCAAGCGGAATAAGAAAAATTCTGGACGAATTCATTTATCTCTAGTTGACAAGGTTTCAAGTTTTCTGATCAATTCCGTGCTTCTGTTATTCGATAATGCCATTCTTTTCAAGATTATGGATTATTAACCCTCTAACCGTAACCCCTGTCTCACAGACCGCTATCAAAATTGTATTTGCTCGTAATTCGAACTTTATTGGTTAAATTGTTTGACATTTCGTAGACATTTCGCATGATCTAAAAAATGTTTTCTTCACTTCTAACAACTTTTAATATCTAGAAGAAGGTGATAGCGGTCTGTTAGACCGGGGGTTACGGTTGACGTGATTTTGAGCAGGGTTATGGTTTAAGGGTTAAATGCAGCAAACGTTTCCCCGAAACCAAAGATTAAACTTCCAGACTACAGATATTGTTGTTATTGTTGTATCGGCAGACGGAAATTCTCCGATAAAACCGAAATTTCATATTTCGAGATAAAAACATTTTGAATTACTTGAAATCATATGATAGACAGTGATTGATCAATTTTAGACACTGACCCGAGCAGAAAAATTGTATGGCCAGCCTCATGTTCATTATGGGCCCGGTCGGGCAGTGATAGGGTTCATCTTATTTTGGCACACCTGATCTGGTCCTGTTGAGGCCATGATTTGGCACGCCTGATTAAGGTCAACCAGATCTGGCCCTGCTAGGTTTGTAATTTGGGATGCCCTATCATAGTTCATTACATCGGGCTCTGATACAACGGTGCGTTACATTCCATATCAGGGCCTGATTTGAGATAAGGCTTTCCAGATCTGGTCCTGATCGAACACCCAATATGAATTTCTACTCGGGGAATAATGGAAACCCAGCACGTTCACGCGTTGTGATGGTTCACGAATACTAATTTCCATTCATTCGATCATGGAATAATTCACATTAATATTTTGTACAATGTATGAGTTGAGCATTGAAAATTTCGGATGAAGGATATAGTGGATATCTGTGATTTTTTTTCTTTGTGAGGTTTCAAACAGGACGCGGGGATCTTCACGATTTGATGAATGGACATAGATTCAATCTATTGAGATGAGATTAATATATCTCTCGAAAAAATCTATAAAGATATGCTCCCCTCGCATGTATGTACCATGGGGCCTATCCCGGCCCAGCATGGGCCTCATCCTGCCAATATGGGCCCAAGACTGGGCCAGACTGGAGCCAGAGTGGGTGAGAGTTCATACACGCTAGGATCTTATTGTTTATTCAAATTCTACCTGTAATCAAATATCCAGTTCACGATACGTTGTACGCGAATTCTGTTCATTGTTAATACTCCCCAAGTGTGTATTGACGGTGGGCCCCGTCTACGCCCAGGGTGGGTGCCCATGCTACCCAACGTGGGACCAACCCTGGGATGATAACATCGTTCTCAGCTTGGCCGTATTGTTTTGCCCGAGAATTGGTAACACCACGGGCCCAGCATGAACCCAGACTAGGAAATCAATACTGCCACATGCTCGGGATATAAATTCGCCTCAATCTTGGCCTAACGCTGGTCCAAATTGGGGCCAAGTTCAAATGTGCCCGCACTAAGATTCATTATCTCCATTTTTTTCCAACTATAATTGTATGGGAAAGCACAACAGGGCCAAGATTGAGCCAACATGGGCCCCATCGTCATTCCTCAATACTGGGGTAAAGAGGATGGACCCAGCCTGGGGCCCATTGTCATTATAGTCAATACACGCTTGGGTCTTCCCAACAAACATAACAACGTCGGTCGTTTGCCGGTCAAATCAGGCCAGCTCCTATAGAAAACTGCGGCCAACTTTCTTCTGGTTGCGGCATACTGCCTTATTGAATGACGACCTGGTGCACTGGACTGTCATAACAGTCGGTTGATGGCAAATGATTATGACTGGTTTATGGAAACGTATCCCTGCGATGCCAGGGATGAGCCGTTACTGGACTTTTGGAACGCCTGCAGTCGTATTCACCGATTACCAACTTTCATGGTTAATACAACAAAACAAATTTGTTAAACCCACCAAAGAATATTCAGTGATATTCATAATTATTTGGCAGATAAAGAAAAACATCAGAACATATACGTATCGTTAAAAATATAAGTATAGCCAAGAAACACACTTTTGTTGGTTGTTAGTCGGTCGATGGCTGAAAATGACGAGGGAACGTCGATGTCGAGACCCTGGTAAAAATAAAACGTGCCACAATAGAAAGATTAGGAAGATTGTTCAGGCAGTGCATATGTTTGTCGGGTAAGGGATGAATCGAAATATCGATTCTTTCTCCTGCGTGTACTGAATTGCGAACGATTTGATCCATCTATAGTAATTAGGGACAGAATTAATCAGAGAAGTGGAGGTTATGTTCAGCGTTATGTAATTATTGAGAGAGAGAGTTTGGAATTGCGTTATTAATGCGTTACAGGAGAGAGAGGGTACTGGAATTGTACGTTGCTGGCTTTACGTCACATAATTTATGGATGGTTCCCAAAAGAAAATTTTTCTCAAACCCGGTCTAAACATCGATTTTTTTCATTTTTCGATACCGTCTCTGCTTAACCCATTAACGCCCAAGCGCCTCGATTTTGTGTCAACTTTTCGACGCGATTATTTGTAATGTTATCGTCTTTGAAAAAATTCAGTTTTCACACATTCTGGTGTGAAATTTTATACTCTTTCAACATCCGTGGTCAAAATTATGACTACACTTCTAGGAAAAAAGATATGGCCGATTTAAACTCAAAAAACGTGGAAATTGAAAAAAAAAATTTCTTGATTTTTTTTCATAATGTTAAATTATAGAGCCAATAATTTGTGCTCTAATTATGGACAAAGGTGGACAAAATGCTTCAGGTTTGAGAGGAGATTTTTGTTATCGAAGTGAAATCGCTTTTTTCACAAAATGGCAGCAATAACTTGAAAATTTCATGAAAAACATTACTTATTTTTTTTTGCTCGAAAACTATGGACTTAATCAAAAAATTCAAAGGAACAAAAATGTCTTATGATTAGTCAAGGAATACTCAAAGAATTTTGTAAATATTTTCAACACATTTTTGAAAAATCAGATTTTCCGAATTTTCAAAAAAATCTGAATTGTCTCAAAAAATTCTAAGAAAATTTGTGAGCGTTCCTTGACTGATTCTAAGACACTTTTGTTCTCATAAACTTTTCGATGAAATCTAGTTTTCGAGAAAAAAAATCAAGTAATATTTTCCATGAAATTTTTACGTTATTGCCGTCATTTTGTAAAAAAAAGTGATTTCACTTCGATAACAAAAATCTCTTCTTAATTCTGAAGCATTTTGTCCACCTTTGTCCATAATTACAGCACAAATTATTGGCGATAACATTATGAAAAAAAATCGAGAGAATTTTTTTTTCTTCAATTTTCACGTTTTTTGAGTTTAAATCGGCGATATCTCTTTTCCTAGAAGTCTAATCATAATTTTGATCACGGATCCTGAAAGAGCATAAAATTTCACGCCAAAATATGTGAAAACTGAATTTTTTCAAAGACGATAACATTATAAATAATCGCGTCGAAAAGTTGACACAAACCGAGGCACTTGGGCGTTAATGGGTTAAAGAATCTCATTGAACCAATTGATTCTCATTGATTTCGATGCAGAAAATCTATTGAAACCTATTAAAAATTCATTCTTAATGGACCTGAATCAGTTTTCTGCATCGGAATCAATGAGAATCAATCGGTTCGATGAGATTCTTTAAGCAGGTGTGTCATGTGTAGAATATATTCCTCAAACGGTTCGGCCGAAATGAATTCCATAAAAAACGGTATTGCATAACAATGGGACCTCTATTCTAAACAATTGTTAATGAAGTTATCCACTCGGTTTTTGAAAAACTGTGTCTTCCAAATTAGCGAAGTCAAAAACTGTAACTCAAAAATTACTGGCTTCTGTATTTTATATTCATAGATTTGTGTTTCTATTCCAAATGAATCCATTAGACGGAATATCTAAGTGCAAACAGATTTCGCTGTTGTTTTTCTTTTTTTCATGTTTTTTTGTAGCACTTCGAAGAGGTGAACCAGAGGGTTCAGCACCCTGACCCCCTTCAAAATTCGCATTGCTCATTTTGAATACATCGTAGCTCACGTATGCTCGCTTCACTCGCATCTTGACTCATCGGTTTTTCGCTCAATTGAAACAATTTCTAAATGTAATATTCAGAAAGCCTGAAACTAATTGGCTACCATTTTTTATAGGATAGACCGAGGCGAATCGGATCAAGATAAGCAAATTCGCTGCACTGAGAGAAAGGTATCTTAGTTGGGACAACTAAATGTTAGTTGCCGCAGCTAGATTTTTATTTACGCTAGTTAGACTCTAGTTGGGGTAAATAAAAGGCTAGCTGTCTGAAATATGAATAAAATGGTTTATTCAATGGGAATAAAAAATATAGTTGTGACAAATAAGATTTATTTGTAGATGCAGAGGGAGCGTACATCACTTAATCATATCATATTATGACAATAATAAAAACTTTTGTTTTTTACTTTTTTTGTGTGTTGCAAAACTTTCTTACCAACCTAATATTAAGTAATTTTGCATCCGAACACTCTTCAAGAGCTGTTCGACGTTATGACCACTGCAGTTGTCTGAACTCTACAGTCGTTTAGAAACATGTTTCTAAATCATTTGAAGACGGTATAGAGAATGGTAGGCAATCAGTTTCAGGTACTCTGAACATTAAATCTAAAATTTCTTTGAATTGAGTAGAAAAGTGATGAGTGCCTTTTCATATGTCTCCGAATATTCTGATTGTTTAACAGTTCCAGAGCTCAATAAATAGTCTACCTGGAGATGCGAGTGAAGCGAGCATATGTGGGCTCCGATTTTTTCAAAATGAGCGAAACGAATGTTTGTAGCATCCCTTACCCTTTGAAGAATCTTGGAATCTCATGAGCCAGAGGAATTTTTGGAGATTAATTAATTTATTGATTAGAGATGAATAGCGCTAGTAGACAACGAAACGTCACAATGTATAATCACTGTTCGAAACATTTTCAAGTTTATCGAAGTTACATTCGAGAACTTACTGTTTCTTTTTTAAAAAAAACTGAAAAGGAAAGTAACTTTGTTGATTGAAACGAAAAGAATCTTCAAAAAGAAAACCAGATGTAATTTAAAAAATATATGGTCTGGGAGTATATGGAGGAACGAACTCAAAGGTATTAAGCTTCCATTAGGAAACGTATCATTCAACAAGAGCAAAGTATTCGATACAACGAATGTAACTGGCTGTTTTGAATTGTATCTTTCCCTCTCATTGCGTTACTAGGGGAAGAACAATGAGAAAATAGCACACAATTTTCCCCACGAGGGAGCATTACTATAGATCAAACTTTAACACGAGAAAAGTTGAAAGAAAATGAGAAAATGATGGCAACCATATTTCCATTCATTAAAGAAATAACAACAAAAATAAGCGAGAACAAACGAGTTAAGGAAAAAAATTTAAATACGTGACCCAACAGACAAATCTACTGATGCCTGGTTTTTCTTTTCTTTAAATTTTATCCGGGATAATACGATATCCATTATTTACGACCCCAATGACATGGTAAAGATTCACAATGGAACAAACTAGTTACAAAACGGAGTACCCACATATCCGCAAAAGTACTTCCATTAGTCTCTCAAATTTTGCCGTTCGCCGGCCCGAGGGTAACGGTTTGGAGAGTACTTTGTTGTACTCGGTATCGCGAACAGGAAAACTTGAGAGGCTTTCCAGCGGACTTCAGAGAGAATATGGATCGCCCGTTTCATTATGAAACTCTTTTATGTTGCGAGAGACGCTTTCCTCGTAAAACTTTGTAGGGTGTACCACCAAATTTGACACAAAAAATTCTCTAATGTAAATGTGTCTTTTATATTTGTTCTGTCAGGATATTAGAATTTCTACCACTATGCAGATTATCTCACAGTACTTCGTTTTTTTCCTCAAAGTTCTACAAGGATCTATAAATAAAATTTTTTCTGTCGCTCAAAAACGTATTCGGAATATAACATAACAGTCGTAGGATAAGAATTGCCAGACAAAATTAATGTCACATTGTTGCCACTGTTGAATGGGGAGAAGAATTCTTCAAGATACATCGTACGTGATAAGAATGTACGGAATTTCATTTTGAAATCATTAATTTCTCTTTCATCTTTCAAGATACACCTTCCTTCTCGTCACTTCATATTTGAAATATTTCCGTAATTACAGACTCAAGTTCTCTTTGTTCCACCACATCTCTCGATAAACTCCATCGGAAAACAGTATTCTGTCTTCATTTTGTTGCGTACTTTATGACACCTTTGACAACTATTCTTTCATTTTCAGCGTATTTCTCCTCCCTGGTAATATAAGGTGTTCATTGGCGTGTAAACGTTACACGTGTTACTAGCATTTCTTTGATCTGACAACCCATTCCGATTCTCAAAATGTCGTCATTTCTATTTCCTTTCAAGGATTATCCCGTTGTAAGAGCTTCTCTGCAATCTCTTTTATTCACTTTTTTTCACTCGAGAGCATTCTGTAGTTTACATTGCATTAGGTACTGAAAATTTGTCTAACCATTTTATTCTTGAACATTAATCAAAGGGATAGAATGATCAATGTAGTGACAGTGGAAACCGATATTCCAGTATAACGAGAGTACCTAGAATTCTTTTAGAATTCTGTGAATTTCAACTTGATGTTGTAATCACTTGTATCATATCACTTCGCGCTACTGTTCTTCTTTCATCCTTTGTCGGTATGTCTTCACAAAGATCTATCCTGCACTCCTCTTTTTCCTCGGAAGTATTCCTTTTGTTCTTGTCAATGGTATATAGATGCTTTTATCCTCTATCGCACATCCAGTTTGTTGTTTGCTCTTCATTGCTTTGTTTTCTCCACTACTCGTGTCGAACAACAAGATCCATGTCATTCTTATTTGACTTCACTATGATCTATCTCTTCATGTAGCCTATTGATGCTGAAGGACAATACAGTGAGGAAAGGAGAACGTTGTTTCCTTTCTTGAACCTTTAACGTATACTCGTTGTCCTTTCTTGATTTATCTATTATATAGAAATTCTGCTGCCTCGATTCATCGCTTCCTAATATTCACATGATTAGATGAAAAAGCGTTTGTGAATGTACACAAAATGTGAATAACATGCATTGATTGTAACAATTGTTTGCACGCAGTAAAAAAAATTCCGTCATTGTGTAAAAAAGGAGTACGTGTTAAAATTCAAGTGTTGAATATTTAACACTTTTGTGTGTTCATTTAACACACTGATCAAATGCTGTTCGATCGATTCATTTTCAACACATTAAGATGTTATTCGAGTTCAAATTAACACTTTATAAGTGTCACTCTGAAATCAACACACGTTGAGTGTGGAGAAAAATAGTTAACATTCGCTTGTGTGTTGAATTTGACGAAAAATTTTTTACTGTGCAAATTCCAAATTGAGAAAAAGAATTATATAAATTACTTTCATTGTTTGATAAGTTTCATTGTTGTTTTCGCCATATATCTGTGCAAACATGATAATACAATACACTGAGAAGCAAATTCTTGGAATTGATGGGATGAATTTCATTGATTCCCAATTCATTGCATTGAATAAACTTCTTTTTAAGGGGAGGTTCTCATCTAGCAACCCCAAAATAAGGTGATTTTCTTGAATTTTTTATTTCATGGAAGGAAGTAAATAAAAAACTCGGCGGCTTTCGAACTTGTTAATTAAGTCTTTGAGCGCATAGAAAAATTTTTTGCAACCCTAGCCAAATTTTGTCTGAAAAATTATTCGAGAATAAAAGGAAAATATCGCTCTGTAGAGACCATCATCGTTGATTGAAGAATGTGTACAGAGCGATATTGTCATTTCGTTCCTTCGTTTTCGAGTAATGGGTCAGAATAGTTTTTTCCGTGTCCTTTTGCATCTTCAGGGGTCTCTGGTATCACCTTAAGAAGAAAAATTCCAAAAAATCACATCTCCTCAACCGTATAATCATTTTATATAATCATACAAAAATTCGAGTTAGTTATATTAACAAATGGTCTCATTGAAATGTATTCTCTGGAATGAAAACAAAACATTTTATTGACTGAATGACTAATTATTTTTGTCAAAATCATATTTTATCCGAATTATAACTCTCAAGTGATGAATTCCAACATGAAAATTGATAAGTTACTCCTCTACTTCTGATATAAATCGAGCGTGATTATACCAAAAATATGGATTTCTCAACAATCAAGTATTCGGCATATGACAATTCATTTCTTTATCGGAATAATTATTCGCTCTGAGTAGAAATATATTTCATGAAATGGATAAACATGGCTTAGCAATGATGAAGTACTTCCATCATGGCAACAAAAAAATACAAGATCAAGCTTATGACATAATTATTAAAATCAAGAACAAGAAGATTGAAAAACCAAAAATACTGTTATTCATCAACTCCTACAGTTTGGAGTATAACAATCTCATTGATTTCAAACGAAGTGATTTCTTCACACAATGAGATCAAATTAAACGCTCGATAGTCGTGAATTTGAATTCTAAAAGATCTGTTTTCTGAAAGGAACACTGAATTTATGATCACAATGAAATACTTTATAATTCGCGAATTTCAATCAAATCAACATTTCTTCCAATAAACACATTCTGCTCATGCATGATGAGATAATTGATTGATGCAAATTCATAGAATGAATAGTTGTATCGAGTATAATGAAATTGATGAATCAGCTCATAGCGAAGAATGATCATTTAAACCATTTAAAGAAATTGTTCTCTTCAAATCAATAGGGTGAGCCAATACAATTAAGATTGATGTATATACATATATATTATATCACGCTTATCTTTGTTTTCTTCTGTACGTCTTTCATTAAATCTGAAGTTGATGCGACGAAAACCGAAACAAAGAAGACCATAATGGGATGTATGAACTATGCCATAATTATTTCATAACCAAACAATGAAGCTACATAATAATTTATGCTAATGAATTACCCCATGAGAAATCCTCATTTATAGAAATATTTTACCGACTGCAAGACATCATTTTCGTCATTACTAGCTTTCATCTGGAAGAAATTTGATACATTCTGCGAAATTCCAGAGCTTTCTGCAAAGAAAGGTTTCATACACTACTCGGGCCAGGTCCGGTTTCATCGTACGAGCCAAGCTCCAAAATACTCATAATACATATATCATGAGACATTGGGCCATGTTTGGCATTGCATTCTGGTTCAATATCGAGTACCATGCCTGGCACGAGGTTATCATCCCAAGCTTTCACCAAGCTTGGGCCATTTGTTAATTCCTACCTGGAAGATACTGTTTACATGCCGCAAAGCTTTCTATACTGGTTTCGTTTAATATCTTCCAGAATTTTTGTCAGATAATGTCTGAAAAAATCACACTATTGGTAAACATCGGTCTCACAGACCGCTAATATTATTTACTCAGATTTGGAGCAACTTGAGGTTACAAAAGTATGTTTTTGACTATTTTCGAAGTTATGAAAGATACCACAATAGAAAAATCAGCACAGATTTCAATATATTAGGAATATAAAATATATCCTGCTGAAAACTGCTGCCAGATCTGCTCAAAAAATAGTCGTCAGGTATTGAGCGGTTTTTGGGTCTGGAAATCTGCTCAGGAACTGACAAACTTCCAACTTGATTCTCTCCGGAATTGCTGAATCTCAATATTCTGTCAAAACCTATATAGCGAGAAAAATTTGTCAATTTTTGACCAGATATCCCAGTTATAGGTTATGAACAGAACCATCCTAAAATTTGCTGTCATTTTTTGACTGGATGTTCGGATTTGGTGATCCGGACGAAATCGGGTAGAAGGTTTGCAAGTTTGTGGACCGATTTACAGAGATAAAAACCTCTCAAGACCTGGAAAATATTTTGTGAGTGGATCTGACAGCAGTTTCAAGCAGAGTGAGTCATTCATCTTAGAAATTCTGTTTTTTTCAGTTTTCAGTGTCTTATAATACATTATCATTAGTAGTGATCAAAATAGGACAGTGAATCGAAATGTAATCTCATTCCAATGAGCCGATAAAATATCAACCCGCACAACCTTGCAAAAAAACTTACACAAACGGTAAACACCGGTCTGCTAGACCGCTACACTTTGAAAATCCAATCCGTATGGAAACTACTTGATGAATGGCGGAACGCGTGATACAGCATTTAGTTTGGTCATGTGAAATAAGAAGGTACTCATGATTTTGAGCATCTCTCGTGACGATTCATAAATTTATGAACAAATGAAATTCTATTAGCGGTCTGTGGGACCGACATTACAGTTTGAAGGTTAAATTGATTCTTTGAAGATCTGAAGGTAGCGTTAATACATCATACTAAAAAGTCCGACTAAATGTTTTACGGCAGGTAACTTGAAATATTGACTGAAATTCAGTCTTCCCTATTGTGTCAGGCATTTGTTTTATGGCCGCTTAGATTCAGATGAAAGAGGGCTAGTTTTGGCTGCATCTTGGAATGAACTCATATATGCAGAATCGAAACAAGTTTGACTTGTTACTATGTAGACTGTTTGAATCGGTCCATTAGAACTGGAGATATCGTGTAAACCGTCTTGAAAGAAAAAAACGCGTTTGTAGATCCAAACGTGATTCACTTGAAATTTGGTATACACCTCTATGTACATACCTCTATCGTTCCTACCAGATGCATGTCAAAATTTCGTTTTTTACTATTCTCAAAAATTCGGAAGAGTGAAAAAAAAAACAGGTCAAAAATTGAATTTTTGTTCTAAACAGTCACCATTTTACCAAAAACATTTTTTTCTCTTCTCCGAGGTACGTACCATAACGGAATCCTTACCGATTTAGAATCTTATTCGTTTCAGATCACTAGAACCATCGCAATCATGTCAATCGGGGTGCGTGATTTGTTGTCACCTCCTCCTCACTTTGTCTCTCTGTACCTTTTTGAATTCTTGATTCCTTCTCCCGGAAATTTCAGTGTTTATTGTTAGAACATGAATAAATATCTCAGGGGAAAATGTATACTAACAATGTTGTTTTTTTCTCTTTCCTCGCACACTGAGAGAAGAGTTTATTTGTTACAAAGAAGGCTTATTGATGATAAACAAACCCTGTTTGGGTCAAATCAGATTTATTGATAGTTAACCAACCTTATTTGATCGGAATAAATTTGGAATACATTTTTGCACTTGAAGAACCCCCTAAAATTCGTGCTCCTAGACTATAATACCACCTTCAATATAAATGAAATATAAACTTTATGGAAAAATAGAACAAACTCCTTTTTTAGAGAATTCAATTTCCTACAAAATTGTCTTTATATGCCGGATGGTGTCTTTCTCACTCCATTAAGGGTAGGCATTGGAGCGGGAAAGAGATCCGCGGCACTATTCAGAGAGCGTACTGAATTTGAGGGATAGTGAAGAAGCTACGATTCCATCGAAAAATCAATTTAGATTGTCTTGAGGCAAAAAAAACAGAAATTTTTCCCTTAGTTTTTTCAGACATCGGAAAAAATTGAATTTTCAACGACCAACCTAAAGTAGAATGTTTTAGATTGGAAGAAATATTTATTGTTCCAATTATGTATTGATCCAAACCACGTGTTTATTTCATACTCATTTCAAATGCAAGGGATACTTATATCGTTTAAACTGATATTTTTATACTCCAAAACTTCTTATATTCAAACGATGACATGTTTTCTTGGAAGAAAAAACTATCATTTCAGCCTTACAGTTGGCTATCAATTGATATGAATGACTCCTGCCTATCAAATGTACCCCTAGTAGAAATTTTGATATGGAGAACATCAGGTCCAGATCAGGCATGCCTGTTTTCCATTCAGGGCCTGACTTGAGTATCTGATAAGGCCCTGACAAAACTGTAACGCAGGGAAAAGACATGGTCCTGATCAGGAAAACCCAACGTTCCCCAATCAGGATCTGATCAGGATAGTAATTGAATTCCTAATCAGGACCTGATCTGAGTGGTAGCGGAATTCCCAATCATGACCTCATCTACTCTCTAAATCTGGAAGAGTGAAAAATCGCACGTTTCACTCCACTAAGTGTCAGAAGTGAGCCTGTCTGCTTCGAGTAGAATTTTCACTCGTTTCGAGTGACCTCTCACTCTTGTAGAGTGAAAAATCCACTCTAGCATCGGAGTGGTTGTGAGTTTCTCACCTCAAACCTTAGAATATCACTCTAAAAGAGTGGAAATTTCACTCGAAAATTCGGCTGGCTCACTTCTGGCTGGCTAAAGAGTGAAATCTCACTCCAAAGATTTTAGAGAGTAAGCTATATTCTAACATTCAATTTAATTTTCATGGAATTCACTTTTCATAAAATTTTCTGAAACTCCCCCAACAGAAGAAATTCTACTGATGATTCAAATAGGCATCAGATGAAGATTTAAAAAAGACGGGTAAATTTCTAATGAGTCCTGTGAAAATTCTGAATAGTTTGATACATTCATCTTTCTGAATTGATGAGGTCCTGATTTGGTTGTCTTGTCGGTTATCACATGATTGAAATACGGATGAGCCAAGGCAATCAAGATATCTTGACAGTGACCTCACAATTCAAATACGGATGAGTCAAGGCAATCCTGATCAGGTTCTGATAGGAATACCATGTCTGAGTTACTGGAAGGGACAATCTGACTGGGACCTGTCAACAACCTTGCGTTACATTGTTGTAAGGTCCTAAACAGGATGCCATGTCATGACCTGATAAGGTAATTAAAAGTTTTCCTTAATTAGGAATTAATTCCCTATTGCAGCCTTACGAGGGCTATGCTTCTAAAAAGGAATTCCCTGTCAAATTTCTACTAGGGATAATTAATCGAAAAAATGTATATTTCATGTATTAGCAAGTCGAAATTTTCCATACAATGACTTTTTCATCAATTCTCAGTTCATTACATGAAGTTGATACCATAACTCCATAGGTACCATTGGAAAAATTGATCTTTTCACTCGAAAAAGAATTCAAAAACAAAGACAGATACTGGAGTGAATAAACATCGTTCATTGGATATTTAATTCTGACCAACGTTGAACCCTGCACTGTAAAAAATGATTGTGTAATTTTCCACCAAAAAATGGTAGCAGCAAAGTTTCTCCACAGATGGGGAATTCTTCACCATAACGTGATGAACTTTTCCTCCATTCGTGAAGAATTCAACACCGAAAAACCAAAATAATTCCTCAAAGGGATGGAAAAATCCCTCATATTTGATGGAAAAACAATTCCTCCCACGATGAGGGGACGAAATCCACCAACAGTGTGAAGAAAAACTCCCTACATTGTTCAAAGTGTGGTTCATGTCCAATTCTGGCCAATGAAAGATTCTTATTTACTGCAGTATCTGTCAGTGTTCTCAAATTTCCTGTATCTTGAATAGATTATAGAACTTATTTTACATGTCCAAAGGAAAATTCATTGATTCAAAGCTTCTTTCTCTCATTGTAAACTGTGGATTTGATGTTCTTACTTTCCCTTGGTGCCATTTAAATTCCATGAAATCGACTAAGTAACTCCACAACCGTTCTTGTCATCAATTGTTCCTTATTGATGATTCAAAGATATCGAGCATTCATTTCTTGATCAAGAAGGTAGTTCGAAGCAGTAACGATCGTCGGTTCGTTTGAATACTCGAACGATGAATTACATTTCGCAACGACTCTTGAATATCAATGTTTTTTGTGTTCTTTTTGCGATAAATTCAAAAGAATCATCATCGTTTATTTATCGTAACATGGGCTATTTTCAGAATCATTTAATCGTGTTCCATGCTTGGTCAATTTGCTTTCATACTATGCTGTGTATGAACGAATAACAGGGGATCTTGAATATGAATTCTCATACATATTCACGGTTCTTCCAGTCAGTTGGTTAATTTCTTGTGAATTTCAAATTTTGCAGTCTGAAACTTGTGAGACATAAACATCATTTACCGTAAAAAGCATGTGCTTCGATAAACGTAAATTTTCACTTGCAAAACAATGTTTTGATATTCCATTGGATGGACAAGGACTCCTTATCGCAAGCTATCAACATTATTGTTCATATTATTATATCGATCTTAATTAGCAAAATTTCTCAATAGCATTTTTCTACAGTTCTTCAAAGCACTATTTTGCTGAATAAAGTTATTCAAAACCTCTATATAATGATTGCCCAAGCAGAATGAAAGATGATAGCGTTCTGAGGCAATATATTATGAAATACACCCTCCAAATCCGATTCCTCGCAAAATATGAAACTTTTTCCAATACCTTTCTTCCTCGATGTAATAAAATAAATCATATTTCAGTTTTTTGCAACTTTTTCAATCACAGATCACCGTTCGAGTATTTCCCGAGAATAAGCATTATTAGGAGAATTCGTACTCTTCACGTTAACTGCTATCATAAACTTACGTTTAGTGGAAGTTATATTGATTTTCGCTCCAACCATCCTTGTCCTGAGAGACTGGGTATTATCAAGATACTTGTTGATAAGACCGTCTTACGTAGAACATAAATATCACATTAAAAATTTCAAACTTCTGAAAAATGTGTTCTCAATCAATATAGTATAGTTACAGGTACAACAAAATCAAATTTCAAGAAATGCACAGCTAAAACTGGCTATACGAACTCAGCAGTATTCGTTAGATGCTCTGCTTCAATATCAAAGAACTGATCATTTTGCTGATGCACCGCTAATCGACTGATTTGATTTATTCGATTCCCAGAGAGAGAGAGAGAGTTCAGAACTTTCCTTTATATTACCAACTCTAATCTCCATTTGTTGCTCTTCTCAAACCACAAAGCTGCTATACAGCAAAAATCACTTCTCATTTGTGGTTTACAATTATAGGATTTTCCTAGTCTGCTAGAACAAGATAGTTTGTTCTCCAGTTCAACTTGTATAATAAATTTCTATTTTTGTATTCCCATTCTCGAATTCATAAATTTCCTTAACAGACAGAGTGCAAGGAGAACGAAAAATACACGTATCTTTTGTCTCTTCCTAGCTGTAACTTGAAAGTATTTCTCCCATCTTCTAGTTAAAATTGTTTTCAATATCATATAACAAAGCAATCTCCGATGAAATGTATACATTGATTACTTCAACAATACCCCATTCATTCGTCTCGTGAAAATGACGACGATGCATGAAACAAAAATGTATATCGATATATACGAGATATACATACAGGATTTTATTTCAGCACACTTCCTTTTTGAAATTGTTTTCCAAGTTTATCGATCAGTCGTTAGAAAATTTATATACATGTAAATTATTTTTAATTATCACAATAGAACGTGTGCGAGGAAATAGATTTCGAAGTCACACATTCGAAGTTCTGACAGATTTTACTTTCGCGAACGTATAGGTATAGAAATGCTCTTCACAAGAAGAGAATGACGTGGTACCAAGTTTCAAGGCTGCGAGCGTCCTGTGTCATTTATACTCGGTATCGACGTTTTTCTGACGCAAATCTAGATGTATATGGTTCCGAGATATAACGGATGCAAAAAACAGATCATATTCATTTTCTTCTTTTTGAAAATGAAAACATTTATGAATTCCACTGCCTTGATCTACTTTTGTATATCTATTGTGAACATCGCACAGATACGAACTTCAGAGATTCGGAAGTTAAGAAATCGTTTTACAGAGATTCATTGTTTTTGTTCAAACAAGTTTTGTATATCCATTCGATTTTAATACAGAAATGTGGTTTTTACTTTATAATGTTCAACTATCCTTTTAGAATAACAATTTTCTTACACTTGTGACGAATTATTCGAAGGTCAAGAAACATATTCAAAGTATCTTCTTCGATCAAACACATCGAATAATTTGTAAAAATCGATTTGACTGGTATCACGTGAGTCAGTTGATCTCTTGAATGGTTTGTTTCGTGATACAGAATGATCGATACATATCAATATGTACAAAAAATTGGAGAACGAATATGAAGAACTCCTTGAACACGTATTCAAATATGATGATATTTTTCTATATACGAATGAACATTCGATAACAGTACTTGGGAGTGTAGGATTCAAAGTTTGACAAGTGAACGATAAATTGAATAAATCTTGTATCTATGACGAACCCACCATCAACGGAAACTATGTGGGCTACAGTTACGAGATCTCTAGAGTTACTCGTGGCCTTCTTCGAGTATTATACTGCGAGGTAAGAAAACAGAATTATCAATATGACATACGATCCATCTTAATATACGCAAATTTCATGTCAACACATGTTTGATAAAATTCCACAACTATCTCCTAAAGCGTTCACAAACTCACATCTTACAAAGTTGGAACAATCTCCTAGACCCTTAAGAATTTCTATTTCGAATTTCAAGTTGGGGCGAATTCTCGAAAACCTCTATTCCTTGAATACTCCCACTTGGTGTTCAAAATCCAACTCCATTGGATCCTGCAATTAAAGCAAGAAGTTGTCAATCAAAGTTTAACGAGAGTTCAAAACTCATATTTGATCCTTCAGAGTCTATCTGATTCCTCGACATCGCTTCAAGCCTCGACTGTTCTGAAGTGAACGTAACTTCGTCTTGGAGAATCGAAACGAGCTTTATCCCTAATACATGTTTAGTCACCCTATGAAACTCGTTCCCAGTTTCAATATCTGTGGGAAATTTTTAAAAGTTCAAGTTCCAATTAAATTTAAACGTGAAATTATAATCATTCAAATGATTTAGAGAGGAAAAAGAAGGTTAGAAAGAAATCTTAACACGTGTTATAAAATGTATGCTCTGGTGAAAATGCAACAGTTCTACTTCAACGAACCAGCACACGTTATTTATTCACAATTTCTTTTGGTTTTCTCACGACCGTGTGTAACCATCGTGCTATTCATTCATCATTTTTACCGCTTTCCGGCGTTCCAGTGATGCTTTTTCTCTTTGCAAGGTGGTGGTTATCAACTGCAATACTCAACCAGGGATATTTTGCAGCATTCCCTTTGATTTTATTCTCTTCAAATGGTTAGGTTTCTGTGACTTCTCGGAAATCAGGGTGGTTTGTAAACATTGATTTCAAAGGGATGAATGGAATATGATTGGAAAACCTTTTGGATGTTTATTTGTATGTGTATGAAGCTGCAGACTGACAGAACTAAATAACAATGTTTTATTATCTATTGTTTTATTTGTTATTGATTTATTGGGATATTAAATATTACAACAGGTAATTGGATGGCAATCCATATTACTTGGTTAGGCAATGCCAAACAAAACTGAATAAACTTCTCTTCGCGAACATAGTTTGTTTCCTTGTTTTCACTAGATTTATCCGTTGTTATTTATTAACTTCATGAAACACGTATAAATGACAATCAGAGATTTATTGAATATTAAAAATCATATGAAATAAATTTTTGTCTTCTTTGTTCCTTGATTCTTCATAATTTTTGCACTGCAATGAAATATGATCGATAATATAATTTTTTCTGAACAAAATTGCGAGTGGAGAATATAGTGGTTGGCCCTCAATTTGTTGAAACTGGCTATCAATTTAGAGTAGAAATGATTTATCTAATATAATCCTCTTAGTTCTGATGTTGAATACTTCTCCAAATCTTCCATTCAAATTTTTCATTTCTCTTTATAAAAATCAGTTGCAGGATATGAATATTCATGTTCTGTTTCCCTGTCTGTTGCTTATGTAGCAATATTGTCTACCCTTTCATTTCCCCCTTATGTATATGAAAATGTCTACCATTCTCATTTTCCAGTCCCTGTCCTATAGTTATTGATTCTTTTCTAACGAAAATATAATACGGATTATCCACTCGCACGATATCTTTATTTTGAAATTATTGTAAAGACGAGAAAGGATCAGCGAGTATAATAAAATTTGAATTTTCTGTTTTTTATATACATGCTCCACATTAGGGTGGTTCTTATTTTATATATAAAAAGTGTTTTCTGATTTTTTTTGGTCAACAAACAAGTTTTCTGTACGACTGACCCTCTAATTTTGTTCTACATCATGAAGAAGTGCTACAATATTTTTGACATAATTTTCAAAAGAGATTTGGGGGTCGCTCCCGACGTTTTGAAACGCGTTTGAATGTTTCAAAGTTTTGAGTTTGAAGTTTTTTTATGCTCGGTATTGATGAAGTGGTGGAGAAAGTATGAGCTACAGGAAACTTCCAGCGCCGCAATTGTTCACTAATGTGTGGACAAACTATTTAAAGAGTTTCAGATAGATTTGATTATTAGCTCGAAAAATACAGCGATTTACTTCAAACAGGGTTTAGGTTTTTGAGGTCGAAGAATTCGAATATCGAACTACTTCTGCAATTCGATTGTTCATAACGTTCTTGTGGACATTCGAATAAATAAATTGCTGTATTTTGCGAGCTAATAGTGCAATCGATCTGAAAATTCCCAAAAAGTTTGTCCACACACTAGCGAACGACTTTGTGGCCCGGAGTTTCCTGTACCCACACAGCACCACAGTCTCAGGAGAATTCATAAAGAATTCTTATTGAACTGATTATGTTCTGTATGAATTCTTCGAGAATCCTTCTGAGACTGTGTTGCTGTGAGGGTAGCTTATACTTCTTCCACCACTTTTTTACTGCAAAGCATAAAGCAAGTGATTTTCACTTCGAATTGAAAATTTATCGATTTGTTGTTGATTTTTACAAACTTTCACGACATTGTTGTCATCGGAGAAGTCTCACAAATCTGAATCCGCAAGGTTGATTTCGATACATCCAAAAATGACCGAGTAAGACAGAGTTTAATATTGAAAAACATTAATTTTTGGTGCGAAAGAATAAGAAGTTTTCATTCTTTTTCAAAAAATTATTGATCCTAGAAAAAAATGGTGAGCAGACACTTGAATCCATCTTTCAAGCCGTACCACCCAGTATTTTTAGATTTTCGAAATTCCAGCTTCTCTTTCAACCCTCGACGTGACCGTTTTTAGCGCTTCTCAAGCGCCTAAGCGGTTATTGCACGGTGACCCTTAATTGCGGAGGAAAATCCGTCAATGATATGAATCGGTGGAAGAAAGGTGGAAGATGGATGCAGGAACAACCCGTATGGAAATCATTTCTGGGCATCCCGGAGTACACCTTGGCCCCCCTCCATGTGGAAAAAATGTCCAGAACTGTATCCAATTGTACACGATAGGGGTATCACTTAGGCATCCAATGCAAGATTTGCCTACCCAGGACCCATGTGGGCCCCAGTTGGGATTGACAGTATATCCCTCGAATATTCCAATCCAGGCAAGCCCAACCACAGCCTATATAGACCATGAGTTAGCTACTATTGTTTTGCCTGGATATTTTGATACCTTTACGGGACCAAGATTGAAAAGCGTAACACTTCTAGTCGGGGCCACTTTTCAAGTAGGAATTATAAATCAAGCCCGAGTCGGACGTGAACGTGAAAGTAACGTATACATGTATTCATGACAATCAAACCTAGTAATGGGACCCTGGAAAAAGATTGATCTTTTTTGATTAAAAAATATCGAATTTTTATAGATTTCAATGAAACCTCAATACTTTTCAGATAAAAAAAAATCGATCTTCTTCCAGGTTTCACATCACTACATCAAGTCATCGTTCCTTCACCGATTCACGTTACCCACGGATTTTCCTCTTGAATCTCAAGTGCAGGTGATGGTAGGGGATTAATTCCCTAGCAGAAATCACTCTAGTATTTCTCTAGGTAATTACGAGGCCTCACAAGTCCTTGCAAGTTACTTGCGAGGCCTTGCGAGGCCTAGAGAACGACTAGAGTGATTTCTACTAGGGTTTCTCCCACGGAGAGAATAATCAATTACATTTTGATGTAAAATAAAAGATCCATCGTTTAAAGAATGAACTACAAGATTTTGGGTCCTCAACAGCTGGGTATTCTATTATTCGATCACAAATCCGTTCCAATAAACGATTCAAACTTCAGCAATATAACAAAAATACAAGAAAGTCCTCAATGTAAATACCATTTGCTTCAAAAGTACATCAGGATGTGTTCTGAAAAACATGGTATACTTGAGACCAAAAGGTCCATTTTCCCCAAAATACCAGCAGTAAATTGTTTATAAAGAAAATGAAATCGAATAAAAAAACAGCTATGAACTTCAATACACGGAGAAAAATAATACAATAAAAACTACAACATTTTTTAGTAAATTGATACTATTAGGTCTCATCTCTTAAGAAGTTCTCCTCAAATGTGGAACAGATAATTACAACTGCAATAATTCTTACACTGTTAAAAATTTCTGAACAAAACTTCAAATACACGTAACGGAAGCAATTTCCAATCACGTAACTGAAAAATTAAGTTACATGTGTATGAAATTTCAGTTACGAAAATATACATAAATCCGTAATAAAATGTAGTAAAAATTTGAAAATTCAATCACGTGTAAATGAATTCTCAATTCAAATACCAAGAATTGGAAATTTCAGTTACGGATGTAATTGGAAAGGTTATGAAATTTCAAAACATTTTCAACAGTGTACTACATTCGGTGAGAAACCCTCTGAGACCGTCAGGCAATTGATAAAATAATACCATTTCACTGCATTATTTTTCTCCGTGTAGATACCGTAATTATGAAGCTACTGTCAACATTTCAAATTAATCTATGCCACGTTGTTGGAGTACAACAACGCTGCGCAGCATTGTTGCTGTATCCTCACAGTTCGAAAAACACGGTTCCGAGACAATTGCGTTCAAACTCTCACGAGTACTCCAATCTTTGAATTTTATTTTACCTTGAATCTGCGATGCGAATCTGCATCATACATTTGATCATCTACACGGAAGGAAATCATGAGCCATTGTTCAGTGAGTTAAAAATTAGCTACGGGAGCTATTTTCCAGCTTCCACAGCTATCCACTTAGCACCGGTAGCAAGAAAGAAAGCTGCCACAGCTGAAATTTGATAGCTAAATTATTTGGCCTACCAAATATCAACCAAAAAAACTGCAAGGTCACAAATTTTCTACTGTAGCAGCTAATAAATAGTTATAGGTGCAATTATTTGAACTATAGCGGTGCTATTTCATTTTCTTGCATGCACATTCGTGCTCTGTTCCTTATTTTCTTCCCTGGACGTTTGTAAAGACAATCGGACTTTTTTTGCAGCATCCGTAAGTGGGCACTCAGCCAACTTGATGGGATGAGCCTCAGCGTCTATACAGATGCTGCAGGAGAGTCCAGAATTACACCTTTTAAAATTCTTCTCTCTACAGAATCAATTGCATATTTTTTTATGATTCCAGAATATAGTTTGAGCCAGAGAAAACTATCAGATTTTCTTCAAAATTGTCAAGACCATAAAACTGCCCTCCGATGATGAAAAATTCTTCCTTCTTGGCTTTTCCCGCTCATTTTATTTCGACACATGCAAATTTTCGCTCAGTTAAAAATAGCTCGGGATGTTTGATCCGCTCAAAACCAGTTTAAAAAAAAAGAAATTCCTGCGATTAGATATCCAATATCCAAGTCCAAAATTTTCATAATTTGAATGATATACTAATCAGACTATTCCTAAAAGTGCATACACAGGAAAAATAATTTAGCTGCAGCAGCTAAGTAGCTAGCACGAACACGGACAGCCATTGAATTAGCTCCTGCAGCTAAATTTAAGCTGTTACCACAAATAAATTGACTACAAATGCAAAGTTTTTTGCTGTAACAGCTAAAATTTCGCTGCAGGAGCTAATTTAATGGCTGTCCGTGTTCGTGCTAGCTACTTAGCTGCTGCAGCTGAATTATTTTTTCCGTGTAAGGTGATATCAGTCGCTATATTCAACATTTTTCTGCCACTTGAATATACCCTTTTCTCCATTGTTTGTATTCTTGTTTGGAGATGTTTCCAACTGAACATCAACAATTTTCAATGTCATATACTGGAAAAGTTAAAAATCAGAAGGTAAGACAGGTTTGCATTAAACGCGAGAAGCAATTTCGGAACACTCTCCCTATTGTAAAACTCCAATAGAAACCGGTAGGTGTAATCTTATCGGATTCAATAGGTTTCTATCCATTTCCTGTGTCGTTTTGTCACAGTCGCTGTAAGTTTCTAAGGGATTCCCATGTGGAAGTCAATATTCTATTGGTTTTTATAGGTACAACCGTTGAAACCTCATGAATACCAATGGAAAATATTTCCCTATTGGAAAACCATGTCATTTTGTCACAGAATCTACGGGAATCTATTGGAATTTTTCAACAAAGCTGACGCGCTAGAGAACAAGCCCGAAATTTGAGGGACATAGAATTCACTTCCGGTACAAACGGTTTCGTCTCATAATTTGGAAAGTTCAAAGTATTTTTCTAAGCCGATAAGAAAATAGATTCTCGGAAAAAATATATAGTGTGTTGTTACCTTTCAGAGATATCTCGTAGAGTTTAGAAGTAGGCACAAAATGGTTGTTTTATTTTTGCCGCCTGGAAAAATCAATAAATGAATTCGAAGAAACCCTCAGGCAAATTTACAGCATTTTGACCAAAACGCTTCATTTGTTCTCCAAAAAATTGGAAAAAAAGGGAATCTTGGTGAAAAACTTTCATTGAATTTTCTTAAATTTCGTTCATTTTTGGCACATTTAGTTTCCATTGAAAATTAGCAGGATTTAACTGAATTCAGAAGGATTTTGGTACAATTCAATAATTCTTCACAGAATTCAACGACTTTTAGTAAAACTTGTTGACTTTCATTCATGTTCATTCAAGTTTGAGGATTTTTATGGAATTTTATTAAAAAATTTTCACGCCAAAGGTAAACAAAATTTTTCCAGCGGAGTGCATCTAATCTCCCGAATTACCCCAAAAGAACACGAAGGTCCGAAGAATGTTCAATAGAGGTGCATTGAACCTCCGGACATTTGATGGTCGATAGGAAATTTCACCTAGAAGGTATCGAGTGTGTAAATGCATCAACAGAGACATCAGAACGAGCTGATCATTGATCCATCAATGATAATTCGATTGTAATTTCACATCGGTGGAATTTTCAAAGCGCTTTATCACCAATGATAAGGGTGAATCTCTGTGACGAACTGTACTAATTTAATCTTGATTTAAACGAACATTATTTAAATCCAATGTCTCTTGAAGGGCGGAAGAATTCATCGTCCACTGAATCCTATCAGAAAATACAACTCTGCTACAGAATATACGAGTTCTCAGAACCTTGCTGTAAGAAGATCGAAACTATGTAATCTTCTCCAAAAAAATCATACCTCGAGGCTTGGGTTTAAAGCAGGCGTTCAAGCGTTTCCTCAATTAATTCGGTATAATTCTACAGTAAACTGATTTGGATGGTTTTTATGGAGATAAATACCGTCTTTGATATCATTTTTATATCAATAAATCCTGAATACAAAGAAAATCCCCACTTTTTCCAACGCAGAATCGCAATCTTTTACGATCATTTTCAAGTTGAATCGTTTATGAAACTGTATTTGATCGCGATAATCGCCTCATCCCTGCATATTCCGATACAAATCGAGTTGATAATTATTTGTTCGTGCGTCTGGTCATTGTTACTCTGCGGTGAAATTTGTAATTACTGGGTAAGTACAGTTACTTGGGATTGTACGTGGGTATTCATGCATCGTATCGATAACGCACATCCTGCAAACCCATGTCTCGTTTCACTTGATCGTATTGTATATTATTTCAAACAACGAAGCTTGATTGACTACATATACCTTGAATAATGAAAATGTGGAGAAACATGAAACCGGAAATCGTTCCTCTGATGCTCGTGAATTGCATGATCGTATCTGATCGAGTCATACGATATGTAGAGAGAAAGACAGTGTATTTTCCCGCACTTCGATTCCATGTGCACAAACATCAAACAACTATAAATTTATTGATCAAAGTATAACGTCGAGTTTATATCGCCAACACCCATCCACCACAAGTGTCCCCGCAAAGAGCTGCCGTGATAATAGTAAACATGAATTCTTTATGTATACTTTGAGTTCAGGAAAAATTCATATCGCAACTTCATAAAGGATTATTTGGGCACTCAACGTGTATGAATCTTTAATTCATTTTTAGTGGCATAACGGGAAATATTCAGGAACTCTTTCAAAAGTGTTTGTAAATTCAAATTTGTGCTGTTTATAGCTCCAAAATAATAGCTCAGATCGTTATGTGGTAGCAAATTTGATTGCACAGAAATCGTGTGTGGATTATCAATGCTGATTCAACAGTTCCACGATGAACACGAGGAAAATCAAGAAACTGTTAATCGGTTATAATGATTCCAGGTAACCAAACGTACTCCGCTCGCGTATTTCACAACGTTTGATTAATTATGTGTTCACAAGCGATTTGTATATAATTCTAGCCTCGATGTGATATAGTATCAAATCCGACGTAATAACTTCCGTTTGATCGTCAGCTGGTAAAACTGTCGGTAGTGGAATTTTCAACGATTTCAGGCAGATTAGAATCAATTTAACGTGCAATGCCGATCAGGCGTGGATCGTTGAAGCATTCAGAACGTGTTTAAACGACGAAATATCCCAATCCCATCATTCTAGATACAGAAAAACTAAAGATAAAATGAGAAAAATAGTAATTTTTTAGAGGATAGTACCAGCAAAATCTGGTTTTTTTCTTTTTGTAAGTGCTATTACATTCAGTTCACCCACATCTTTGTAGGTCAAATACCTGAAAAGAAGAAAAAAAGAAGACATATTTTACTTTCCAGGTATTAACGATTGCTTAACGGTTCTTTCAAGTAACGTCGTTACTGTGCTTTTCTAACTTCTCATGACCAGCATCACACTTCTTCATATAAAGAAACAATGTACATGAATCCTCCCACTCACATATTACTTTATATAACAAAGGATTATTTCCCACGTGTTTAACATCCAATGTCTTCTTGTTCATTAGAATATTCTGGAACCTGATTGAATGAAATCCATCTACATTGATTTTATCGAGTATTCATGATGCTCATTCTTGCGTAATTCATCTTCTGTATTCTATTTCTGGCCCCTTAGCATGAAACAATCTCCCTCTTTTTGTTCAAGTCTGTCACAGAATTGAATAGCTTTGAACAAAAGTACTTTCGTAATGAAAGATCACAATTCATTAATTGCGCGATCAAGAATATCATTAGTGAAAAAGACGCGTATTGCCGATGAAAATCAAAACTCTCTATAAAGGAAATAGAACTCAAATGACTTTTTCAATAATTACCAATTGTCTCGTGAACCAAGTATGAAAATGGAAAAATCGATGTCCACGTTTAAAATTTAAAACACCTTACCACTGAGAGTTTGATACTCGCAAACACTGATACCACGTGCAAAACTTTCGCAATTGCTCAGTCACTCCTGTCAATGTTTGTTCATGTGAAACATTTGAAACGCTGCTTTAGTGGATAATACTAAAAACCGTTTAAAATTCCAAATATCAAGTTTAAACTCTCAACGAGAGAATTGTCGGAGGTACTCGATACCCTTGTCAACGTTCCGATTGCCTACAATTTCAATTTACAGTGAAATATGTTTTTCTCACGCAAGATATATTTGCATTTTTTCAGGACTTCATCTCAATCCATCAGCAGAGCGATAGGGGTTGAAGTTCGAATCGTTTATCCTCATTATAGGATTTCCACTTTTTTCAGATGACAAAATTCCCAAGATTTTTCTAGGTTTTCCGTGACTGGTGATCAAAATTGTCCCAGAAAATTCAGATCCTTTTTCTGCAGTAATATAAATTGTACCGAAATGAGTCAAATCTTTGAGAAGATCCGTCGACTTCTCTGCAGCATTCTATCATTGCTGATTTCGCAACATAATTGTGTAAATTCTCTCAATGAGTTATCGCAATTATCACCACTGAGCCAAAATTAATTTCTTCGAATACTTGCAAAGCTGTCTCGCATCGTTTGATTCTTTGTATCTCTCGGTTAACCAAAACCAAAAGGTTGCAGAAAAAAACCGCTTTACATAATTTGTAATTTATTAGGGCTGTCATAAAAGCTTTTTCAAATTAATTTCAGAATCTTTGTACAATCTTCTTTGAATCATTTCATTCCTTGGTCTCTGACGTTGGTTATCAGAATGCAAAAATACAATTCATTTCGATGATTTTTTTTCATAAGTCGTGGAACATAAAAAATTCCAATGAAATTCCCAGTACTTTCATCTACTTGTATTAAACATACCACAGTTTTTACTGGAATTTGCAATAAAATTCGCGGTCAGTGAACTACCACAGAAATTTCAAACGTGATATTCTATTCACGCATACAATCTTGTACACATCGATTCTCTCTCATGGTTCAAAAGAATCGATAAAAATAAGAGACATTTCGATTCAATCTTTGCCATGAGTATGTGAAAGAGGATCAAATCACCTCTGAACAAACGGTTGGTATTCTTTTCTGATGCTACAGATGAGAAAAGAGAAGGAAGTGAAGGAAAAAGGAGTTGTCTCATCCTTCGACATCTTCCTCCTTATGAAAGATCTTCAACTTCAAAGAACCGGAGACCGTTGTACCACAGGGATCTCCTTATTTTCTTTCACACGAATCACTCTACGTTACAACCTTTACAAGCTCACTTCACTTGCACGAATTTTTGTAATCAACACACTTGACTTGAAACTTACAAGATAAAATTCTGGCACAATGGACTTTCGAATAGTTCAGTTTTGTGTCGTGTACATCAAGTAAAAATCTAATCCACAAATTTATGACAGTTTTCGAGTGATACTTGTGATAAGGTGAAAATACTTCGACAAAGCAAAACACGAATGTTCTTATCATAATAAGTGTTGCATCATGATCGCGAGGAGGAGAAAAATCGAAGATGATATCAAGTACCACTCATGAGAGATGAGAGTTCACTCTCGAACGTATAAAGATGAAAACAAGAGTTCTTGAAACGAAGCAAGAAAGTAATATCATGTTTTGGTACATCGAGTATCATTCTTCTGATGGATAACAACCAAACTACAAGGAAAAGTCTGTAATAGAGATTAACGATCGGAAATAGTGTTAAAGTTTCTTCAATGGACTATTTTTAAGATACTTCCCATTGCTATTATAATTGATGAGCGTGAAAAATCTGCCACTTGTAGTCTCCCGAGTCGAAAAATTAAGAGCTGATCTTGGTCTGTTTAACCTGATCTCATATTGTTGTATTCGACCTGATTTGATTCAGTTCAACCTGATTTCATTCCTTTCGAACCTGATATTGTTCTATACATAGTGATTCAAATTCAGGTCACAACCTGATCTCAATCTGTTGGAATTTGAAGGAAAAATTATAAATCCTGCTCACAACTCTTTCAACCTGATAATGTTCTTTTCATCTTGATTCTAACCTGGTTTGCAAATGTATAATGAAATTCAAATGTATGTATCATTTATGGATGATGAAGTTGAGTATTCATTAATCAATATAATTTTATTATTAAAAAATTACACTAAGTGAACATAACGTAAATTTGATCGCATTTGGAACTTTGATAATTTCTGAGAATAATGAAATGTCAATAAATTCTATAACATGAGGCTTGAAAAAGTATAATGAAAATGAAATCGAATGAATTTCATGAGAGAATAAGATGTTTGAAATTTATTTACAATAATAAGCTCACATCCATACATACATATCCAATCAATTTTCATATTTAAATTTCGATATCCATTCAAAATTCCTCAATGTTTGGAACTTGCTATTTTAATTCAATAATATATTTCAGGTGTAACAATTTCATTCATACTCATATTTTGAAGTCTATAATAATAATAATAATAATGATAATAATAATTTTTTTGTAAATTTTATTCAGAAAATGCCAGCAACGAGATACTAGCTAAACCTAATTTTACAAATTATAAAAAAATAATACAATATAATTGAATCATCGAGATGTACAAATTGTAAACGTATATTACCTTGCTAAAAATCTTCCATAAAAAACAATAAATTTCCCTGATTGTTGTATGAAATTAACGATTCAAAAATCACATCACAAAAGAGAGAAAGAATTTATCGTTTTCATTTCAAACAAGGAAATTTTACAAATCTATAATTGTACATCTCGAGAGTTTAATTATATATCATTATTTTTTAATCATTTTTAAAATTAGATTTAGCAGGTATCTCGCTGCTGGTATTTTCTAAATAGAATTCACAAAATTCCATAACCAGGTCAAAATAAGGGTGGAGGAAAAATAGAGCTATATCAGGTTTTGAAATTTGACCCGACAGAATGCGGATTCGTTGCGTATTACGGATCAAGACAAGTTCTCATCAATCCTCATTTCATACTGTTCAAAAGGGTAAGATCAGTCTTTGAATAGTTCGAAATCAGGTTTCAATTTTTCGACTCGGGACATGATTCAATTTTTGAGAGATTGATGTTCATCCAAAAAACAGAGTGAGTAGCGAATTCTTGGTCCGAAATCTCAGGACAATTTCAAGATTTTCAAAACAGAAATGTGAATTCCCCAGGATATTCGGAAAAATTCCATGACGATTATTCATGTAAATAAAAAAAAGAAATATTTCTCGATGTTCAGATATCGAATTTAACGTCCTTGATACATACTTCTTAGACTCTTAGAAAAAATGAAATGAAAATGTCTGAACGTGCACACAGATATTCTAAAATAGATCGTCAATGTCCGTATATTGATCATCAATGTGCAAGGGAAAAACATATTTCTGAGTTTGACTTTTAGTGTAGGCGCATTGATCACCAATGTGAATACAACGCTGGTCACTGCCCCAGTTAACCAAAGCTGATGAATAACTGTTTAATTATTACCCAATGAGATTGGATGGGATTGATCAATGATTGTCCATTTTTGTGTCCGCATTGGCGACCAATGATTGATCAACTTCAGTGGACCATTGGATTTCCCAATTGCAGGGCAATCTTTGGTCAATGGCATGGGCATAGGTGCTGCCATCAGCTATGAAATAATGTAACCCATAATTTGACAATGATTGGACAATTATTTTGGTTTGAGAATGATCGAAAATTGACCAATAACTCGTTATTGATTGATCTATATTATAAAACTTTGAATCACTTTAAAATACTAATATAATAACTTCAGTGTGGAAGAATTTTGTTCAAATTTCTTGAACATTTGTTTTTAATTTCTTCATTTCAAAACTGTGATGACAGCACTCTAAGATTGAATCCGTTCATTCAACATTATAATATATAATTATATACAATTTGCGTATTGCTAATTCAAATAGAAATTATAACCCGAAACCACACTTTTTGATTGGAATGAAGTTCAATCGGATCACTCAATTATAATAATAATAGGAATTTGCATCCATCCTCCGAAATTGAAATTCAAACTGAAATTGAGGTTATGAATAACCTCAATTCATCGCGACAATTTCACCGCACCACGAATAATATAAAATTCGAATAAGTTGCGATTACTGATACGACGGAGATAAATAAATCGATAAACCACAAAAATTTTTTGTAATAACCCAATAAACATACAAATCTTGAAGACATCTAAAAGATGTCTAAGAAAAGACATCTTTTCGACATTTCTAAACGACAACTTATAGACTTCTTTTAGATGTCTCATTGAAGACATTTTTAAGAAGTCTCTTGAAGTTATCTTAAAGATGTCTAATTGATTTTATTTCAAAGATGTCTTTAAAGATTCAGTAAAAGACATCTTTTAGATCCCTTGAAAATCAAAATCACAATATCAATAATATAATAATATACCGATAATGATTATAGGCCTGAATTGAAAAAAAATATCAATTTTGAAATAGAATCAAATAATTGGCGACTTTCATTATAAACATTTTTGTAATCTCATAGTGTGCATTGTTTCTACTGACCAAATTTGACCACGTCGGACCACAATTGATGTTGCACGGATTGAAAACTTAATTCGTTCAAGTACTCCTGCTTAAAGAATTTTATTGAACCAATAGAATCTGCATCGGAATCAGTGGGTTCAATGAGATATTTTGAACAGGCGTACAAGAAAATTCTACGGTCATAGTTTGTAATTCCAAAAAAACACGAAGGTTCAAAGAATATTCAGTGGAGGTGCATTGAACGTCCGGACATTGGATGGTCCGAACATTCCTTGAACATAAATGTACGTATAATGAACGCTAATTTCACCTAAAAGATCTGTGTCTTGGGGAAGTTACAGGGATGGAATATATAATTCGCAAGACATTTTCAGATCATCTGAAAGTGTGCTTGAACCGTGGTTAATAAAACCTATTCATTCCTATTTCATGTAATAAATTCACTTTAAAATTCGAATTCCGCACGTTTAATAGGAATAAATGGGTTTTTTATCAATCAGGGAAGAGGTCCTAAGAAAAATTTGCATCATAACTAAAACTCGTCTTCAAGAAGTCTAAAAGATATGTTCTAGATATCTAGTAAGAGTTCTGAAAGATGTCTTACTCAATACATGTTTTGGATGTCTAAAACTGTCGCATAAGACATCTTTTAGACTCCTTTTAGATATCTTTTAGAACAGTTTGTAAGACATCTTGCGAAGTCGCAAGACATCTTTTAGATTTCGAAGAGATATCTTTTTGTCTATGTGGGAAACAATACATAATAAATAATTCTATCCTATTAACATGACATGGCCAGTGCAAAATTCCATCCTACATAACAATTTTGGATCATGCTGAAAGATATCTTAAAGAATTCGAAAAGATGTCTTATGAAACACCAAAAGATATCTTTTAGGAGTCCTCATGTGAGATTTCTTGAAGTTTTCTGAAGGTATCTTTTAGAATTCTTAAAGATATCTTCCTAAAGATATAATTTAGAAGGTTCCGGAAGAATTCCTCAAAACTGTTATCTGCGATATTACCGATAGGAAATGAGCGATGTTTTACATTTCCAGATTTTCGATTATCGACGTATGTTGAATGATCAATTTTTGGTCAATTCTATGGACCACGAGATTGATCAATAATTGTCCTATTCTATGTCCGCATTAGCGACCTACAATTGGTCTTTCAAAAATGATCAATTTTCGATTAATCGTTATCCAATGAATGGGCATGCGCATAAAGATCCTATATAATTCCCAAATAATTGATCAATTATCAGCGAATGTAATTGGAATCAATCAAATTGACCAATGATTGGAACCAATCCATGGTTGGCTGGGATGTTCACTCATTAGTCATCGATGCAGTCGGACTTGACATCGAGGTTAGAAAATTGATTTTTTGTTGCACATTAACGATCAAGCCTAACAGCAAAATGTTGAACAAATATGCAGCAAATTGTTGAAAACGTACCACAACAGTTTGAAGCAATTTGCAGGGACGTTGCTTCGCCAAACGCGCAACAATATGCTGTAAATCTAGGATTTTAGCTTGAGATGTCATCGTGTTGCTGGGAAGTTGCTTGGTTTCATGAAACTCTCAATCACATGCGTAGTAAACTCCCAGCAACTTTACGAAAACTTGATGAACAATGTAAGAGCAACGATTGCACAGCAACTTTTTCTGTATGGGAATTTACGGGCATTAGCAGTCTGTTTTACAATTTCTCCGTGTAGATAGAGTGTCTATGTCCAGAGAGAAATATTTTTTTTGTTGACTTTTGTAATAGCTGTTTCATGATGAATATATTACTGTAGGTAAAAACGAAATCTCTTGTAAAACACTATGAATTGATTCGAACACCTAATAGAAATTCCTCGCCTAAGATGATTGTTTTGGATTTTTGAAGGATTCGAAAATTTTTACACAGACATCCTGAATTTCAGGGCAAGTCTGGGGACTTGAAGATTCCAGAATCGCTATTCACTCTGCCAGAATTATCTGAAACTATGTTCTTAATGTCTTAGAAACGTGATTCTTATACCCAAAGAATTGGCTTACTCCAGTCAATATCAGACATCTTTATATAATCCTCATATAAAAAATTATACAAAAAGAATGCTGCTACCTCAGAATGTATCTTTCCCCTCAACATTTGAACGAGTAATCAAATCCTTCTCATTGGAAATCAAAGGCAAACCAGTATAATCGGTTCGATCGATCAAACTGAACCAGCGCATACGTTCTGAACAAGAATTGAAGTGAAGTCAATTTCAAGCAACGATAAATTACTGTTCTCGCTACCAAAACTTATAATTCATTCTAGTAGAAAAATCATATTCCGATTTCTAAAAGTAATCCTCAGAATCGAATCGCCTTAGAATCTCAATATTGAACGAACAATAGGTACATACACAATATAACGTGCAACGGGATATTTTCTTGAAATCATGACAATAAATTCCAGATATTTTTCGTAACAAGGTTTGTATTCGATGAGGAGTAAAAACATTTGGAATATATTTTCCACTGAACATCCTGAGACGTAATCATCTAACCACAATGAAATTCAATAACCACTTTCCTGCCCAACGACGGAAGGAAATTTTCTTGAAACGCTAAACACAAATCTCAACCCACAATCATTAACCTCTCAAGTAGGAATGGTTAAACCTGGCAAGTGTCCACGAGAAATTCAAAGTCTAGAATCGTCTCGTGAATAGGACTTATGCCAGAGATTATACTTTTGTTTGACTTTAGCTAAACTCATCCAAGAGAAAATTCTCTGGAAAAAACGAATTGTTACGTGAAATAATTCATATCGTGATTAGTTTCTATAGCGCATATCAAACTTGTCCTCATTTCAAGATTTTTCTTGAACAAGAACGCGAAACCGTTATTGTTCTCAGAGAATACACATGTGTATAAACATAAATTGGTAACCGCAGTTGATGAAAGTGTCTCTTGATTGAGCTTGTAACTCATTGAACAATATACATTTCAGGTCTTTCATCGATAAACTTATATACAATGGAATGTAGGTTATCTGAATCTTACAATACGATATTTATAGACGCAAGGAGAGTACTTGAAAACTTGGGCAACATATAACCAATTGTTTCCAATAAACTGCAATCGCATTAAATCACAATGTTGTATGGATGATACTTAGAATTTTTTCTTTCGAGCAGAATACTGTTGATTCTCGAGTTATTTGATCATAGTATTGTGAATAATTTATCTGAATTCGAGTACGTGGGAAGAGTGTGTTGATTACGAGAGTTGCAAAGTAATTGAATTAATCCTCATCCTACCAGTTGATTTATGTGAACGAAGATATTAGGTCTCTACGGATGTTGTATTTATTTGAATACTCTAAGCCTGAGATAAATTTTTCATAGCATAATTAAATGAATATACCAGATGAACTTTTTTGATCCTCCAAAGCTGGGTGATGAATCTTTACTCCTGAGTTTCAACTACGCTGCATAATTATTCAAATGAGTGTTCCATACACTGACAACGGAATCATTTTTTTCACATAATTAATCATATTTTTTGTGTTTCATGCGCATTTCATGGTTGGATTGCAGAGCGCAATTGGAGTAAGTAGATGGATATTGACGATTGATCAAGTTCTCAACTACGTTCTGCTGTTGGTTCTTCTTTCTTGTTTCTCTTTGTCTCTGTTCTTTTATCTCTGTTGAGTTCATTTATTTGCATGATTTTCCAATAGCAAGGGAAATAATTATTGTCGAAACTAATTCAGTCGATGTAATTTTACTTCATGTCCGTTCAGAACATGTTTATTACTCTGAAAATGTACATGCCTATACACAGCACATAATATTGCTGCGATATTGCTGCAATATTTCAATCTTGATAAAATTGTACAAATTACAATACAATATTTGGCAGCAATATTGCGATATCGACAGTATATTACAATATTTCATCCCAATCAGAAAAATCCGAATTATGCCAATGTTGACGACAGGTGCAGTACAGTGCCAGTATTGGGTCTTCAACATTTGGCTAACACGTAACGGGATCAGTACTCGATACATAGAAAAACAGTACTATGCCTGTACTGATGAACCAGTACTGAGAGCTTCATAATGGCTAGGTACTGATCCAGTACAGGCACTGCACTGATTGCGAATAATAGTATTAGTACTGAATCTTCAGTACAGAAAAGCGTTATCATCCCAGACAAATGCCAGTACCGTGCCAGTCTTGGCCAGGACTGGTGCAGTACTGCGCCTATTGTAAATTTCTGGTTGAGATAACTTCCTCAACATGGAAATATATTCTAATTTACACAACTGATTTCACAAAGATTGTAGAGAAGTTTCCTCTAATTCTAATGTTATTTGGTGTGCGGATTTCGAAAATGACCTCCATGTTTCTTCATCGCGTCAGGATTTTTTTATAAACCGATATAGAAATTTTCACAAACAATTTTGTACGCACTATCTAGGAACGAGGGTTTTTATCCATTTAAATCTGTGAGAAGTGATCGATTGTTGGTGGAGCAGATTTATTTTTAAGCAATCGATTATAATATCTATGTCTGGAAGGTTGGAATAGATGAAAACCCCTATCTTGGAAGATGGCACGAGCCATCAGAGAAAAACGAAAAGGTGTCCTTCAGTTGAAATTTTTTTATATCGAATTATGTGACAGGTTACAGAAGAAAATTACCAGTATGTTATTTTGATTGGTTTTCATTGAGGGGAGGTTCTCATCTAGCAATCCTCAAATAAGGTAATTTTCTCGAATTTTTTTTCATGGAAGGAAGTAAATAAAGAACTTTCGGGAGTTTTCACACTTGTTAAATGAGTCTTCAAGTGCATACAAAAATTCTTTCTCAGTAAAAAATAATGCCATGGGAATTTTTGATATGTGTTGAAACATAACCACCTCAAAAAACAATGATCAATTGGGCGCCACTAGGGCACTTATAAAAATTATCAGAAATCAAAAATCCAAAATTTCTTATAAAATATATTTTTTGATTTGGAGATTGTACCAATAAAATCAATGGAAAGTCCAAAATTAAAAAATGACAGACATGCAAACTTTTGGTAGCGTTTTTTCACCTTTTTTTCGCTCTTCAAAGTGCTATAAGGTAGATGACCCCATTTATTAACGCGACCCCTTTAATGAACGTTTTGGTTTTTGATTCATAGTACTTTTCATTTAGTGCTTTAATTTCATCCAAGCATGACTGACTGGATACTAAATCAACCGCTGTTATGCAAATGAATTCAGAATAATATGCCATAGGAAAGATATAATAAATAAACGATTGTTCGCTAATGGGGGTTAAGGTGTTCATTAATGGGGCCGGTCACCTTAAGAAGAAAAAAAAGGCAAATGTCATCTCCATTTAGGTTCATCCTTCATTGAATTCAATCAGCTTCAAAATAAAAAGAAAAAGAGCGATCCGTTCAGTAGGTTTTGAGATATCGTGGAGCCAAACTTGGAAAACATGTTTTCGAGAAAAACCCTAGACAGCAAAAATGATCTGTTTGAATTCTTGAAGACTTCTGAAAGAATTCCTCAACAGTCCCCGTTATGACAGTAAAAATGAATTCAATATGAATTCAATGAACTCAAAGTGAATACATGTTGAATGCCTGAAGAATTCTTTTGAACTCATAATATGAATTCTTTCTGAACATCAAGTTGTTCATTAAGGATTCAATTTGAATTCAAACTATTCATAATGAACTCATATTTACTGTCATAACGGGAGCTCTTTGAAGGGACTCTTTTGCTGTCTGGGACGCCTTCAAAGTTTCGGGATACGAATCCTTTAACTTGAAGTGTATGAAAAAAACTTTCTCAAGACCCAATTAATGGGTTTCAAATAACTCGAGTTCTTAATTTATTCCCTTCTTAAAAGAATTCGAGAAAATCACCCTAGCGTGTATAACCTCTGGCCAACTCTGGCCCCTTTCTCGCCCAGTCTTGGGCCCATGCTGGGCCCGGGTAGGCCCCATGGTGCATACATGCTAGGGCACCTTATTTCGGAATTCGCTTGATGAAAACTTCCCCTTGAGAGGAAGCGATCGTATAGGTGGCTCCATCTGGTGGCATTTTTTCTCCGACCAGAATACTCAAAACTGAACGCATGAAAAAGTCTGAAATTTTCAGGGATGAATCTTTGAAGGTTTACCTAGGTCTGTATAGCACCGAAATTTTGAATGTCGAGAAGAAGCAAAGGAGGCTCTATACAGACCTAGATAAACCCTCAAAAATTCATCCCTGAAAATTTCAGACTTTTTCATGCGATCAGTTTCGCGTATTTTCGTCGGAGGAAAAATGCCACCAAATGGAGCCACCTGAACGATCGTTCCCTCTCGAGGTAACTTACATAAAAGAGACAATTGATCAAGAGGAACAATACCTATGTATTAGGTGTACAAATAAATTGTAGAACAGTTTTCAAAAAATTCAAGATTTATTAAACAAGAAGTAAAACACAGTTATTCATCGAAACAATCTCCATCGCATTGAATGACCTTCAGCCATCTCTCAGATGCTCAGATGTAACTCGCGGATGCCTTTCGCAAAGAAACTTTTGTCTTGCGAGGTGAGAAATTTAGCGACTCATTTTTCCACTTCTTCAAATGTTTTGAATCGCACGTCAGGCAAATCGTTCGGCATTTTTCGGAATAAGTGATAATCGGATGGGGCTGAGTCTGGTGAATACGCCGGGTGTCGTACAGCTTCCCATCCAAGCGCCAATAACATATCCTTGACCGGTTTACCCACATGAGGCCGCTCGTTCTCATGGAGCAATTTTACTGGACGTTTTCTTTTGCCAGAAAATGGACGTTTCTTCTCAATTTCTTGATTCACTTGCAACAAATGATGACAATAGCGATCGGCAGTAACTGTTTGACCAGGTTTGAGAAGTTCATATTACAGTACGCCTTTCATATCCCACCATATGCACAGCATGCCTTTGTTACAATGAACATTGCGCTTTGGCGTGGATGTTGTCGGCTCGCTGGGGTCAACCCAATGATATTTGCGTTTCGGGTTATCAAAATAAATCCACTTTTCATCGCCGGTCACAATTTTCCACGAGAAAGACTTTCTATGTTGCTTGTTGTGAAGACTCCCACAAATGTTGAGACGACTATTCTTATTTTCCTGAGTCAGAAAGTGAGGTACCCACTTTGTTCCTTTCCGAATCTTACCCATTGCTTTTGAACGATGAGAAACAGTTTGTTGAGTTACTCCAAGCTGTTCCGAAAGTTGTTCCTCCATCTGACAAGAATTTTCATCCAGTAACGCTTGCAGTTCCTGATCGTCCACCTTTACAGGAAACCCGGTGCGTTTACGATCACTAACGTCGAAATCATCCTCTTTGAATCGCTTATAACAATATTCACATGTACTTTTAGATACAATTTTGTCTCCAAGAACAGAACATATCGACTCACGCACTTTCCTAACACTTTTTCCTTGATGGAATTCATAGCGAATGGAGTGTCTAATACATAGCTTATCGGTCTGCATGTTCAATTCACAGGATTTCCAAGTTATGTTTATGACTCCTTCACGTTTCGACACTACATATGTATCAAGGGCCATCTATCATAAGTGAACGACCTTTGAATTAATTTAGAATAGCTGTTATGATACAAAATCTAAGTGTTCTAAAACTTATTTGTACACCTAACAGGGCCGTCTTTCATAGTCAAGGGCCCTAGGCTGTTAGAGCCCATGTAAGGGAATCTTTTTGCTTATATATATATATAAATTTCTTTTTCGGAAATTTTTATTGAATGACCTTCGCAGTACAATGACAGAACAGAGATTAAATAGTTTGTCATTAATGTTTGTGAATCTAATGTACTGGATTGTTTTGATGTTGAAACGATTCAAACTTTTCAAGAACTTAAAAGTAAGACCTTTGAATTAATTTAGAATAGCTGTTATGATAGAAAATCTGAGTATCCTTTTACTTCTTTTATTATTTTACCTTTCAAAGAATTCCTCTTTTGTAAAATTAAAAAAATGGTAGTTGGGGGCCCCTATCAGCCTGGGGCCCTAGGCCCGAGCCTACCTCGCCTATGCTCAAAGACGGCACTGTCACCTAATATTAACTTGGCGCAAAAAAACCGACCCTTTTTTTTCTTCGTATCTTGCATAAAAATATGTTAATAGTTTTTCATGTCCACACCCAAACGGTATACAAACCCTAGATGTATTCATATAAAATTTTGTATGTAGTCTCATGGTCCTCAAAGTACCCTAACAGCACATCCACCGACTTCCACGTCGCATCCCCGTGGACTCCACGTGGATAAATGGTGGACGTGGATAGAACGTGGATGAACGGAGATTCCACGCGCAGGCAACGTAAAGGCAACGTAGAAATGTCCGGTGCTGTACGGGGTATTCTCCATGGACTGATCCTGAACTGTTGTGCTGTCTGGGCAGAGTGCTACTCTCCCAAGATCAGCTCGAAATAAATTTCTTTAGAAGTCGCTGAAGATTTTCAAAAATTCTGAAAGTAATCAAAGTGCTTTTTCCTCATTGTTTTTTGTATTGGTCTGCTCGTTATTGATTTTACCACACAGAGAAAAAATTGAGGAATGCAAGAAAAGAATTTTCACTATTTTTAGAATTTAAAAAAATCTTGAGAGAGCCATACGAAAATCTCTTTTGAACTGATCTTGGGACAAAACTGACATATTTTCATACGAGACACGAAAACAAAAAATGGTTGGTTTATTGCACCACCCTTATGTACACGATGACGAATATTTATGAACATCCGAGTGAACCAGAGTTTTGCAAAACAACGTGACATGATAGAAATTTGTTATTATCTCTCCTGGAATAAGCACTCAAAAATACAGGAATTTCAGCTACTCCTTTGCGAGTATTTTTTTCATCGCAAACCTGTCTTATCAACTCTTCAATTACTTCAAGGGGAGGTTCTCATCAAGTGAATTCCGAAATAAGGCTATTCTCTCGAGTTTTTATCCTCCTTAAGAAGGAACTAAATTGAGAATTCGAATTATCTAAAACTCATTATATGGGTCTTAAAGTGCATGGAAAAAAATTTCGCAAGTTACAAGATTCGTATCCCGAGACTTTAAAGGCGTTTTTCTCGAAACCATGTTTTTCAAGTTTGGCTCCAGGATATTTCAAAAACTACTTAAGGGGAGGTTCTAGTCGAAAGGACCGAAAATTAACGTCATCTCATGATTTTTTTTTAGGCTATTGCCAATGTTTTTTTGGAAAATTTAATTTTACTGGACGTTTTCTTTTGCCAGAAAATGGACGTTTCTTCTCAATTTCTTGATTCACTTGCAACAAATGATGACAATAGCGATCGGCAGTAACTGTTTGACCAGGTTTGAGAAGTTCATAATACAGTACGCCTTTCATACCCCACCATATGCACCGCATGACTTTGTTACAATGAACATTGCGCTTTGGCGTGGATGTTGTCGGCTCGCCGGGGTCAACCCAATGATATTTGCGTTTCGGGTTATCAAAATAAATCCACTTTTCATCGCCGGTCACAATTTTCCACGAGGAAGACTTTCTATGTTGCTTGTTGTGAAGTCTCACACAAATGTTGAGACGATTATTTTTATTTTCCTGAGTCAGAAAGTGTGGTACCCACTTTGTTCCTTTCCGAATCTTACCCATTGCTTTTGAACGATAAGAAACAGTTTGTTGAGTTACTCCAAGCTGTTTCGAAAGTTGTTTCTCCAACTGACAAGAGTTTTCATCCAGTAACGCTTGCAGTTCCTGATCGTCCACCTTTACAGGAGACCCGATGCGTTCACGGTCACTAACGTCGAAATCACCCTCTTTTAGATACAATTTTGTCTCCAAGAACAGAACATATCGATTCACACGCTTTCCTAACACTTTTTCCTGGATGGAATTTATAGCTAATGGAGTGTCTAACACATAGCTTATCGGTCTGCATGTTTAATTCACAGAATTTCCAGGTGAGGTTTATGACTCCTTCACGTTTCGATACTACATATGTACCAAGGGCCATCTATCATAAGTGAGCGGGACCTTTGAATTAATTTAGAATAGCTGTTATGATACAAAATCTAAGTGTTCTAAAACTTATTTGTACACCTAACAGGGCCGTCTTTCATAGTCAAGGGGCCCTAGGCCCGAAATGCTTGGGGGCCCATGTAAGGAAATCTTTTTGCTTATATATATATATATAAATTTCTTTTTCGGAAATTTTTATTGAATGACCTTCGCAGTACAATGACAGAACAGAGATTAAATAGTTTGTCATTAATGTTTATTGAATCTAATGTACTGGATTGTATTGATGTTGAAGCAGTGATAACTGACTTTTCTCTTAAAAAAGTAAGAAATAAAATTATTTGTGAATAGAAAAAATTCGTATCATTTTTTACTTCTTTTATTATTTTACCTTTCAAAGAATTCCTCTTTTTGTAAAATTAAAAAAAAATGGTAGTCCAAAGAGTTGGGGGCCCCTATCAGCCTGGGGCCCTAGGCCCGAGCCTACCTCGCCTATGCTCAAAGACGGCACTGTCACCTAATATTAACTTGGCGCAAAAAAACCGACCATTTTTTTTCTTCGTATCTTGCATAAAAATATGTTAATAGTTTTTCATGTCCACACCCAAACGGTATACAAATCCTAGATGTATTCATATAAAATTTTTTATGTAGTCTCATGGTCCTTAAAGTACCCTAACAGCACATCCACCGACTTCCACGTCGCATCCCCGTGGACTCCACGTGGATAGAACGTGGATGAACGGAGATTCCACGCGGAGGCAACGTAAAAGCAACGTAGAAATGTCCGGTGCTGTACGGGGTATTCTCCATGGACTGATGCTGAACTGTTGTGTTGTCTGGGCAGAATGCTTTTCCAAGATCAGCTCGAAATAAATTTCTTTAGGAGTCGCTGAAGATTTTCAGAAATTCTGAAAGTGATCAAAGTGCGTTTTTCTCATTTTTTTTTGTATTGGTCTGCTCGTTATTGATTTTACCACACAGAGAAAAAATTGAGGAATACAAGAAAAGAATTTTCACTATTTTTAGAATTTAAAAAAATCTTGAGAGAGCCATACGAAAATCTCTTTTGAACTGATCTTGGGAGAGGATTCTTAAAACACGAAAAACATATCAAAATAAGCAGGACCCGGATTCGATCCTCTCTCAGGAAAGTTTCCAACCATCTCACCATCAGTTGATTTCCTTCGATAAAGAAGATTCAAAGCACACGATTGCGATGTTTTCAAAATTCTGGGCAATAATTGCGAGTGGGTAGTGAAATTCCAGGAAATATACACTCACAAACTTTTTGCAAAATTATTATAGCAAAACTAAAATATCACAGTATTCTCATTGTAATCTTGTGAAAAGTTTTCGACTACACAATATCTACTGAAGTTTCATTACACAACATTTTCAGAGTATTGAACTGAGACAAAAATATACATAAATCTCATATGAAAGGAGAGAGGCAAGAACATAACTCGACGAGTATCGTATTCAAGGTATATAATGAAAAGATCGTTATATTTTTTTATATCTCAGTTATGTAGCTGCTCAATGTGTTCTGCTTATTTGGACTGGAACAATTTCGGTCACTATTCACCATTTTTATTGTAATCTGTTACATCTCGCACATATGTTTCTGTGTATTTTCGTATTTAGAAACGAATATCTTTATTTGATCTGATTTTATGAATACGGACAGTTCGATCGTTACAGCATGTAATTTACAAAGTATTTGTAAAGTTGATAAATGTCAAAACTCTTTGCTGGTACGACAAAGAGGTTTTGTTAACCAGTTTTCGTCGTTCAAAATACTTTTCCTTCTCTATTATTTGATAATGACAAGTTTTGTACAACAACTGTTTTGTACAATGTGAAACTCTACGAACAGCTATGTTGTAAAATTTTGTGCTTTGATTGTGTTGTTTTGTACATTCAAATTATTCCACCTGCTGCAGTTGAAGAAACTGTGATATATAGGATTTTGTTCATGATTCATTGAACGATATATATATATATTTAATAATATCACCAATATCATCTACGTCATCATTCTAAGGATTATGTATATACATATCAAAATAAGCATCTCGTTGCTAATCTGGAATCACGATAAATCATAGAAAATTATAATCATAGTTTGTTCATGTGTGAATAATGTGATACTATTAAGATAATTCTATGATTGAATCGATTAACTTCACAATCGCAAGGGACATATACTAAATATGAGCCATAATAATTAACTACTTTATCCACACATTTCGTATCCTCTGTACAATAATTATTCTAAACTATTATATCGTCATATGACACATTTGGGGATGTAAATTACATCTGTAGCTCCAAAATTGAAGATTCAAAAAATGAAAGACAAGAGGAGAAAATACTTTCCCTACAGAGTTGGAAATTTTGTGTTAAATTCAACACACTTCGCATGTCCCAGACGGTTCACACATATTTTTGTGTCGATATCACATTATCTGTTTGTGTTAACTAGTAACTCAAGCTTGATGTAAATAATATAACACAAAGGGATACTGATAAAGTTTTGATTGGAATTTCCGATCGTGTAAATTCAACACATAAGTACTGTCAATTAAATGAAATCCAAAATAAGTAATAAATGAACAGCTCACAAGTGTAATTTATGGATTTTTTTACACAAATCAAATGTGAAAATCACACTCTTTTCGTGTTGAAACAATGCATAAGAATAAAGTAATAAAAATAGTATATTTCAATGAGAATTGAACACGGATCGTCGGGACCGAATGTTGAAGCTGTATAACTCAAGCCACTGCCGGTCCCTTGGTTAAGGATACACTCACAGAAAGGATTTCTTGAAATGAGAAAATTTTTCTTGTTGCTGGGACAAAACTCATTTTTTTCTTGAACCCAGAAATAGGTTTTAAAATTTTACTTGAATCAAGAAAATTTCTTTCGAAATCAAAACGAACTTTTCTTGATTCAAGTAGAATTTTCTAGGCTCAAGAAAAAAATGAGTTTTGTCCCAGCGACAAGAAAAATTTTCTCATTCCAAGAAATCCTTTCTGTGAGTGTAGAGAATAGCACAATTTTTATGTTCAATCTTGAGTTTGTGTCATTTTGACACTTTTTCCCACGTGTTTGAATGATTCCACATTTTGAATCAGTTGAGACCTGATTACACAAGGACTGTCTGTAGAAGTTACACGTGTTTGTGTTGAATATTTAACAGAAAATTCATGACACACGGATTTTTTAACACATTTACACAAAATTTTCAACTGTGTAGTATCATGGATCAGTAACTGCTGACTGAATTACAATAGTTGTTGCCATATTGTATATCTGTAACCACATTTCCTTTTGATGTGCCAACCCTGCTAAAAATTTCCCATAGGAAACGATAAAATTCTTCCGATTGGTTTCAATGTGGTTTCTAAAACTGAAATTCCCGATGCTGTATCGTGGATTTACGATAGAATTTTATCGATTCTTATCGCATTCTATAGGATTTAAGAGGTATGTATCTGGTTTTATCGTAAAATTCCTATGGAAGATGTACCACGTATTTAATTCATACTTTTTCTATGGGAATTTCATGTCGATGCGATAAGAATCGATAGAATTACATCGTAAATCCACGATACAGCATCGGGAATTCCAGTTTCAGAAACCACATTGAAACCGATAGGAAGCATTTTATCGTTTTCTAAGGGAAATTTTTAGCAGGGAAATACTTAAATATTGGATCGATAAGAAAATAATAACTACAAAAATAGCATTCAACCTTTTATGCAATTTACTTTTGTGCATAACGTTTTCCAAAGTCGATCGTTGCTGTTATTGTTTTAATACTCATATTATTTACGAACATTTGACCCGAAAACGTCTTTACATAAAACATCAAGGTTCAATATTTTTCCTTTCATTGGAGATTTGTAATCAAGTTCGTAATCCTTGTCATTGGGACAAAACCTATTCAATTTGACTGCAATTCTCCCAATTGGAGTTCTACAAACAAACAAGAAAATCAATCGATAATTTTTAAAAAATGTCGAATTTTTCAATGATCACTGTCAACAATTGTTTGGACGAAGAATTAAATTTTCATATACTCAATAAAAAACTAATTAAAATTCTATAGTAACTCTTAATGAACAGGAAAATATGAAGTTTGAATTGATATTTGAAACCTTCTTCACATTCCTATTCGAATGAAAGTCTTAAATAAAGGAATATATTCAAGCATTATTCTACTGTACAATGTGTTTTGTATATTCTTTCTACAGAAAATACTCACTTATCTGTACGGAAGTCCTGATTCTTATCGTGGCAAACTTGTTTAGTGTAATCATCAGGGTAACGCAAGAAAACTGCCCATTCTGTTTCTTTTCGTGTCTCTTATGTGAATATGTCAGTCTATCATGTTTCACGAGTCCACTCTGAAGATCGGCTGGAAAAACAATTTTTTGTGAGCTCACTTAAGATTTTGAAGAATTCTAAAATTAATCAAAATTCATTTTTCTCGTCGCGGTAAACTTTAGTGTAGTAACTCGAAATGTTCATTTTCGTAGATGGTTCAAAATTTATAAACTTTTAGTAATTCATTGCTGTTGATTTTTTCTCGCGACCTTTCAAAATTCACATTAACATTCAATAAGTACCATTACTTTCGATTAGCGCCTGAATGGATGAGAATACACCACAAGATAGGAAAGAAATTTGATAAATCACAAGAATATAAATTTTCCTGATAAATGAAATTAAAAAAATTAAATCAATCAAATTATTTATAAATGAATTAAATTGATTCAATTAATTGAAATCAAATTGAATTAATGAGTTAATTAGTTGATTGTATAAATTTTAAGTTCTTTTCTAGATTTTTTTAAAGATTTTTCTAAGTCTTTGCTCGAAAACATCAACGGCAATGGATTGGAAAATGTTTAAATGTTTAAACATTCTGAGCGCCCTTTGAAAATGAATATTCCCAGCTTCCACTTTAAGGAAATTACTATTTTTCCAGGTAATAAATGTCACCACAACGAGAAAAAAATACATTTTGAATATTCTCAAAATTGTCTAAACCCTGAAGCGATCCCTGAAAAATTTTATTCTGAGGAATAGAGTTGAAATGTACGCAATACCAAATGTACGAACACGAATCCATTGAAATGTTACAGTGGAATCACATGAAGAACCAAGGGAATGAATCGAGGGATTTATTTTCGTACAAATGGTATTTCGTACATTCGGACCCCATCCGTTTCAAGCTGATCTTGGGAGGAGACTCCTAAAACATGAAAATACTAATATATTTTTATATTTTATACGAGATACGAAGAAAAATGATAGTTGGTATTTTTCCGCCAGCCTAATAATTACGAAAAAAAATTATCCCCACTTCGATCTTCATTGTAATTTTGATGATACTCGAAACTAAAGAATGAAACACAGCTCCACAATGAAAATAAGAAAAAAATTACCCCTGGGGTCTGACTATATTATGTTTCCCATATATTTTCAAAATCGCTGAATCTGAATCCAGCGTCTGCTCATCCTCATCACGTCAGGATTTTTCACGACCTTGAAAAATAAACCCACATCCCAGTAAATTCTTTGTCCAATGACCAATCAACTCTCATAACCCCATCACCTCGAAAAATCATGAGCCTGAAACCCATGTTCTGATGAGAAAAAAATTTATGCGCGTTTAAGCTCTGGAATACAGTACACGAAGAGAGAAGTTACCTAAAAAATTACTACACTTTATAGTAAACTAAGGACAAAATCACATTTTGGGGTTATGTATTATATGTTGTCATTCAAATTACTATACTTTCTAGTAAGCAGTGATGGAATTCTGTTATTTATTGATAAAAAGTATATTAATTTTAATGACAACATATAATACATAGCCCCAAAATGATTCAGAATTACGATAATATGGAATCCTGGAATTCTGGTGATAAAAACTTTAAGTTGAGTAGATCCCGAATTTTTTTGTGGAGCTGTGCAATTTTCCATCAAAAATAAAAGATTCGTTAAAAACGGGGGGATTGCAAATGTAGCTATTGTGAAACTGAGAAGCTAAATAGTACACGATATCATACTATTTTCCTGCAACTTTACCATGAACTCGTGGTTTCAAAAATCTATTGAATCCCATTGCAAAGTTAATATCCATCAATGGGATTCGGTTGATGAATGTTTTTACCAGACAGAAGAATTGTTTCCTTTACGCATTAATACATTCATATACTATCCGCACACCACAGGAGAACACAGCACAGTTCAAAAAGAATTGTTCTCCTGGTGAAAAAAATCTCTCTGAATCTCTCTATATTTTCGGACATTTTTCAGAGAGATTCAGAGCAATTTCAGAGTAATTCAGAGAAAGTTAGAGACTTGTCAGATATAGTCATACGTCCTGAATCCCACCAACTTTCTTTGAATCTCTCTTCATTTCTTTATGGAATTCTAGGAATTCTTCAGAATCTTTCTAAATCTTCCCGGATTCTCCAGAATTCCATTTATTAACAATTCAAAGCTCATGCTGAATTCCTCTGAAAGAGTCTGAGTTCCTCTGAATCTCTCTGAATACCTCTGAATCTCTTCGAATGTGTCAGAATGTCATATATCTGGATTTCAAAGCTTACTCTAAATTTGCCTGAATCTTTCTGAACTCTCCTGAATTTTTCTAAATTTCCCTGAATCTCTCTGAATTTCTTTGAATCCTTCCGTGCTCAATTTTTTTTAATTTCCGTTTCTCTGATTTCCCTTGAATCTTCCTTAATGCCTCTGAAATCTCACACAAAAAATTTCACTCAATGTATCTCTCTCTCTGAATTCCTCTGAATCCTTCTGAAAAATTCAACGCACAATTTTGCCTAATCTACCTGTTCCTGAATCTTTCTGAATTTCTTTGAATCACAATGAATTGCTCTGAATTCCTCTGAATCTTCCCAAATCTCTCTGAATCTCTCTAAATTTCTCTGAAACGTGAAATTTTCAGAGAGATTCAGAGAGATTTTTTTACCAGGGTCAGAATTCATATTGAATTCTTCAAACTCCACCTGAGCTCCCCAGACAGCACAAATTATCATTCTGAATTCTCATAAACTTCTCAAAGAATTCTTGAACTCAAAATGAATAAATATTGGATGCCTGAATAGTTCTTGATGAACTGAGTTGTTCATCAAGAATCCAAATTGAATTCAAAGTATTCATAATGAATTCATGTTCACTGTCATAACGGGAGTTCTTTGAAGGCACTCTCGTGCTGTATGGGTCTCCATGAACTCTTTCTGAACTTGTGTTCTGTATGTTTATATATACAATTCAATTTGAAATGGGATGACGGGAATTCCATACACCAAGAACCCAATTTCTTAGACTGGGCGAGACTTTTCTTTCGCCCCGTTCTAATAAATCTTTCTTTCAATGGAGAAAAATTCAGTTAAATGGACAAAGTTTTCATTAGATTGAAAAATTTTTCCATTGGAAAAAACGACTTTTCTCATCGGAAAGAAGATTTATCAGAATGAGGGCAAAGGAATTTTCTTCAAATTCAAGAAATTGGGTTCTCAGGGTAATTCACCATTCAGTGTTGAGACTTCAATATTCTTTTATTCATTTTTCTGTGATTAAATTCAACATCAAACGGAGTTATGTGAATCTTGATCATCTCATTTTGTGCTAATTTTTCACACTATAGCGGGAATTCTATGGAAGTGAAATATTTCGAGTAAACCTCCGCAATACTCACCCTATTCTGGTCAAATTTTGTGTTCCATGGACTTCCTCCATATCTCCCGCAAGCTCGGGAATACAAGCTCATGTGTATCTGAATTATTTGTTACAGAACAACCGGAAATACAGCTAGCAAACCTACTGCGGGTAGTGTTGGAGGTGTTCCCGTCAGTAGTGGAAGTACAGCAGGTACGACTGCTGGAGCAAGCGTGGCTGGTGGAAATCTCGGCGGAAGTGCGAGTGAACCACGAACACCCACAGCCGGAGCACAAAATAAACAATTACAAAATGTTAAAGGAGATCATCCCTCGGTGAGTTTTTACAATTGTACCAATTTATTCTTCCGCCCACCCACGCCATCGTGCAATCAAACTACTCCCACAAACTATCACAAAATCTTCCTATTGCAAATGTCGGAAATATTCGGATGAGGAAAATGGGACAAAGACCACCAAGGAACCGAGAGAACACGGAGAAACAACATTTGCGGAAGCAGCAAATCGAAGTATTGTATACAGAATAGCGAATGTTTTTGCCAACCTAGCTGAAAATTCTCTGCTACAGCTAATTGAATTGCTGAGAGAACAACATGATTAACTAAAGCAACAAAAGTTTCAGTACACGGAGAAGAAAACTAACAATAATATTGCTGGATTGACAATCAAATATTGTTATATATCAACCCACAATAAATATCGTAAAAATATGACCGTCGCTATTGCTCAATTGACAACAATATTATATTGTCAAGAGTATTAACAATTCAAATATCCAATTCTGCAATATTATATAGTTATATGAATAATTTATATTTAAATATTTGAAAAATATTACTTTTGACTGAGGAAAAAAATCTTTCATCCGAATTTATTACTACAAACATTCTATCACGATTTGTTTTGATTCGTTTATGAAGCAAAGACAAATTTAAGTTCCACAGTTGGAAAGTTGCCTCTGAGCGAGATTTGAACCCGCGTTCTTTGAGTGGGAAACAAAGCCTTTATCATATCAGCAGATCTCCAAGATGACAACTGAGTACTCGAATTGCCATTTATTGTAATCCTCGACTTTGTAGAGAGTTTACGATGAAAATATATTCAAGGCAAACATAAAATTGTGCACGTTAAATGAATGAATTAGGATCTGAATCATAGGAATTTTTTCAGGAATGAATAAAACTTGTCAAATTTGTTTATGGAACTCATGTCAAGTTTGTTGATCAATCAGAAATTGAAATCAATTTTTGTATTTGTGAATTCAAGAAAAATTTTATCAAAGAAAGGTTAACCGTCTCCCGTGATGGATCAAAATTATTTATTAGTTTTGACAATGAATGGCTTTCGTTACAATAATTTATTTTGTTAAATCAATGATACTTATTGTGCTCGCTGCTAGATATTGTTTTGTCAAATTAACGGCAACTCATATTGTCATTTCAACCAGTCATTTTCTGCAATACAATTCTTGTTAAAAAAACAATGTGCTGTTGCTGTGAGAAGAACGAATGATTGTATAACCAACAATAAGATGTTAACAATTCTTATATTGCTGGTTCTACCATACACATTTTTGTCCGTGTATTATACATACCATACCCAGACAGCAAACATGATCCGTTTGAACTCTTGAAGCCTCCTCAAAGGATTTTTGCGAGAATTCCCCGTTATAACAGTGAGAATAAATTAAATATGAATTCAATCCATTTAAAATTAATACGTGTTTAATGATGAACTCGCAATATGAATTCTTCCTGAACAAAATAACGGGAGCTCTTTGAAGGTACTCTTTTGCTGTATGGGTAGCAAACAAATTTTACTGGAGGGCAAACATTTCTGATTTCCACAGCCAAAACGTCACAGCGAATTTCCTGGGTCGAAACATTTGAACGGTTCTTGTCCTCATATTCCATTTTTATACTAATTTCCTCCTGATTGTTTAATGATGTGGATAAAAACAGTACTTTTTCATCATTTTAGTCTGAATTTCTCTTCCAACGAATGAGAGTGATCAAGGAGAAATTTAGACTAAAATCATGAAACAGTGTCCACTTTATTCAACAATCAGGACAAAATCAGTCTAAAAACGAAATATGAGGACACAAACCGTTCAAATCTTTCAATTCGAGTTCCTGTTTCTCCGTGGAACGGAAGTTCTCTCCATTTCCATGGTGGTGTTTGTCTCGGTATCTTTCCCAACATCTCAGGCATTTTAAATAGTCCTTTCTGTAACAACTGAGAAGAAAATTCAATCACTTGAACTACCACCCATAGAAAAATGAACAAAAATCGTATTTATTACAGGGACTGTAACGTTATTCACTTTCATTACTCATTATATATGAAATACATATATAATAAACATATAATTTGTGTACAACATATGTATTATTATATATATATTATATATAACGAGTAACGAAAGTGAATAACGCTACAGTTCCTGATTTATTATGACACAGTCAATGTAAGCATTTATTTTTTGCGAAATAAGCAAAATTGAGAATCCTCGTACTTTCAGTTTAAGAAATAAAAGAATATTCATTCTATTAAGTTCATTTTTTCTCATGAATTTTTCAATTATCGATTGATATATAATAAGAATTTTATTCAGATGTCTCATACAAAATATCGTGACGAATCACAATTTATGACCTGTTTATTAACAACACGAGGGTAAAACAAAACTTTAACTTTTTCCGAAAAGTCAGGAAAAAAGCTTTGAGAAAAACCTGTCGTGACACGTTCGATATACGTACGTATACAGGCATAATAAATCAGATAAAATGTATCTTATATTGCAATCAGGACTTTCCACACAAACGTGATTCACTATCGTCTGAGCGGGTGATATTGTGGTAACGTTATAGCATAAATTCTGATAACGTAGATGTGTAATTATTATTTCCAGGAGTTATAATTATGTGGTGTAAATTTGAACTTGATACATGTGGGGGCAATTTTCATATGCTTAACCCCCTAGACTTATTTAGATTCAATACAAAACGAGGAATAAATTTCCACTCGTCACAATTTTCATATATGCATATTCTACTATTTCTCAACGAACTAAGGATTTTTAAACCATCATAATTACCGCAAACTAGCAAATCATAGGAATATTATTAGATCATTATGAAGCCTTCATCGAATGCTTCTGCGGAAAATATAATCAATATATTCCCTGCTTCAAAACTCCGATGTATACTGATTGACTAGTTAATAGGTTCTCATCGGATCTTTTAAACAGGGTTCATGATATATCTCCTATTATTGTGATGATTAATAAGAAATGTATTAATTATTCTAATTCCAGAAGGCGTTTCTACAAAGCAGATCCGTCTCGTTAGTGGATATGTACATCGATAATACAGAACCTAGCGAAAATGTGGGGCAGATTCATTTTAGTTTGGAGTATGATTATCAAAATACTACCCTCATATTACGCATCATACAAGTGAGTTGATTATATTTGAAAGAATAAAACATTGGAAGAATCACTTCCCTCTTAACAATCACTTATTTATGTTAGTTTTACACTTGTCCTGGATAAATTTAGATTGAATTTCATTTGAGGAAAGGTGCAGTGACAATTTCATCCACACAAATTCTGTGTATAAATATGAAACACATCTGTGCCATCGTGTGTACATATCATCAAGCGTAATGAATCCACACATTAGTTTGATGCAATCCTTCATCTCCATCCACCTTCTATCGCCCTGCACATCACCACGCGTCTACCGCATCTCTGAATATTATTTAGACTTCATGCTTCTATCATTATTGTTTTTAGAATACTCTCGAACCTCATAATTCACTAACAATCATTTTACACGATGTTTTTCGCTATTTTACTCCATTATTTTATCACGTGAGATACCTAATACCCCGTTGTGATACTGTACCTGAAGTCATATACAAAAAGAAACGAGAAATACCTTTCTTTCACCTTCTCGCAAACTGAAATGCTACACATCCTATGTCAAACCCTACTCCTCGTGGTGATTTTCGATAATCCAGATATAAATGAATTTTTCAAAATCAATTCATACAGTTCTATAGAATTCAAAATCTGATTAAACTCGTTTGAGAATCTGATAATTGAAAAAATCATTCAAGCAAAACTAAATAGGACTCATACAAAGATCTTTTAGAATCACGAAAAATTTTATTTCATAGAACAAATTTCATTTCACCTTTCCACTTTAATTTCCGATTGAATCAAATTGAATACCGACGGAACTGAGCTATCGTATTTTTATTCCCTCTGCAGAATTCGATAAATTCGATTAAGAAAAAAAAAAGAATCAAGATCATCGCATTGAGTTCCACTTCGATGCCTCCACATTTCAATTACAGGATTATAAAGAACTTTTAAACGAAGATGTCTCATTTCACCGGATACATAATTCTGTTACAGGGTAAGGATCTACCGGCAAAAGATTTGTCAGGTACATCAGATCCTTATGTACGCGTGACACTTCTACCCGATAAGAAACATCGACTTGAGACGAAGATAAAAAGACGAACCCTCAATCCAAGATGGAATGAAACATTCTACTTCGAAGGTAAACTAATTTACGAGTTTTACAATCGTTACACTATTTGAATAAACAGGTTGAGTGGTGTCGGTGTGGTTTTGAAATCTCATGTGCTAAAAAGTACCATACTTGATAGTGGTCGAACATTACTTCTGTCCACACTAAATTATTTATGTGAAGATATCTACAAAAATACTATACTTCTTCCGAAAAGTTCAAGCAAGTATGGCACTTTTAGCGATACTTTCATGTGTCCTCGCAAAATTTTCTTGATCTTTTCCCTATCTTTTTTTCGAAACATGGAAAAGCACATGAAAATTGAACAAGTTTGTGAAAATGAACAGGGAAAAATTTTTCTAAGGGTCGTTTTCGCCGTGTATGAACATCAAAGGAGGGAAATCAACATGATCAAAATTGTACTGTCATCTTCAACACACATGGGCAATGCGTTTCATTCCGTTCCAGCGCAAATACAGTTGTGCATTGAACCATTGTTTTCACATCGATCCCATATAGCGGATTCTGTTACAAAACGTGATACAATAACGAGGTATCCCCAGCAGGAATACTCTGGTCATTCATGAATCTTACAACTTTGCATTAGAGGAAAGCTAGACACTGGCAAATGACTTATCAAATATTTGTAAGGTACTTGCTAATTCTAGTTTTTATCTATCAAACTCAGACAGCACACGAGTACCTTTTGAGTTCGCAGAAAATTCAGAGTGAAGAATACCTACGCAATTCATTTCCATGAATTCACCGAGTATTCTAAATGAACGCATAGAGTACACGGAGAAAAAGGTATCTTAAAAAGTACCATAATTTTTTCTGGATTTTCTGCGCTGGTCTGACCGAGTCTAAATATTTACCTGAAAAAACCTCTAAAAGTACCATAATGTCTTGGACTTTTATACGGAAGGTACCATACTTATTTCAAAAAGTCCAAGAAATTATGGTACTTTTAGAGATTCATGCAAGTGAATATTCCGACTCGGGTCAGACCAGCGCTGAAAATCCATAAATTATGGTATTTCTCAAGATATCTGTTTTCTCAGTGTATCAAAAGAATTCTTGAAGAGTTCTTGATGAATATATGTGGGAGTTCCCGAAATACACATAGAACATGTATGAAATATTCGTGAAGACTACCCGTTATGACAGTGAATATGAATCTTTATGGAAGTTCAAAATGTAGTCCTGTTCTGTCCAAAAGAATTTATAACGAATACCAGGAAATTGGATCAACAAAAATTAAATCAAAGTGTGCCTGAATTTGTAAACGTCTTTGAATAAAAGTAATGTCACAGATGCAATTATCAGTGTATTTTCTCTTATAAATTGATTGAATAGGTGCGTGTACGAGATTTCGAGAGTGCTTAATAAAGTGAAGTGAATCATGCAATGTAATAATCGGTTAATAATGCCTTCCGGTGCAAGGAACATATAATATGTGAGAATGAATTACATATCATATGATTTGAAGGTTAAAGTGTTGTACCCAGACAGCACAAATGATCATTTTGAATTCACAAAAACTTCTGAAAGAACTTCTTGAACAGTCCCCGTTATGACAGTAAAAATGAATTCAATATGAACTCAATGAATTCAAAATGACTGAATAGTTCTTTATGAATTCGTGATATGAATCCTTTCTGAAAATTAAGTTATTCATCAAGGGTTCATTTCGAATTCAAACTATTCATAATGAATTCATGTTTACTGTCATACCAGGAGCTCTTTGCGGGGACTTTCATGCTGTATAGGTATACAATTGTACCCATACAGCACAGAAATTGATAAAGAATTCTCAAGAATTCATAATGAATCCTTCGGATCCCATTCGAACTCTTAATGAACTATTCCTGAACTGATATCCTATATGTTTGTTCATAAATTGTTCGTGAATAATGAAATGAATTATTTATCAACTCAAAATATGTGAATATTGACTGTTAAAATGTATTCATACAAATGATCTTGCATGTATGGAAGGACTAAACTTCTTTTCAAAAGTTCCATAACTATTCAACAGAGATGTCACGTAGGTGCTTGTATGGGTCTTACAGAATTCTTCGAGACAACTTTTAGGATTATTTATTAACTCTTCTAGGATTTTTAATGGACTCTCTTAGGATTCTTGATGAGCTCTCTTGGATTTCTTTGTAAACACTTTTGGAATTCTTCAAGAGTTCTTTTGGACTGGAATTCATTCTGAACTGATATCTGGGGGCTGCTCTGAGAATGTTTTGGACGAGTTATAATGTTCTTTAAGAATTCTTCTGAAATTCTCAGAGAATTCTTCCTGAACTCTTCTTGTTGTGTGGGATTGCTTGCTATTTTGAAAATGAGAATTCAAATACTCACTTCATGATCATGCATGATTTTTTTGGTTTCTTGGTGCACGGAAAGACCAGGTATATCAATATTTAGAAAGAATTTATCAACGTTCAGAAATACTCGTAGAGAGTCTACCACACACGGAGAGAACAAGTTTTCTAACGCAGCAAATCGAGGTATTATATATAGAATAGCAAAATTTTTTGCTGACCTAGCTAAAAATTTGCTATAACAGCAATCGTGTTAGCTACGACAGCAATTTTTTAGCTGCGGCAGCAAAAAATGTTTCCTCCGCCAGCAAATTTTCAGTATTATATACAGAATAACAAACAAATTTTGCTGGGATAGCAAACATTTTTTACTGCCACAGCTAAAAATTCGCTGTCGCAGCTAACAAGATTTCTGGAACGGCAAATAGTTTGCTGTCACAGCAAAAAATTTGCTGCTCTGGCAAAAGCAACCCAGCAAAAGTAGATTTCGCTGCCACAGCGAATTCCTTTCTCTCCGTGCAAATTCGTAGTCAAAATATTAACAGTTGATAGTTTCATTGGTATTTTTCACAGTGAAACTATCAATTGTTAATTCATCGACTATGAATTTTGAGTAGACTCACTGCGAATATTTTTCAGCAATACTCGATTTCCCTGAATTGACAGTCATTTTTCTGAATATTAATAGACCCGGTCTTTCCGTGTGTCCGACCGTAATAACCATAGCGAGAATAATCATGGACAGAATAATTTGTAACGATAACCGATAGATGAAATAACTCATGGATACAATAACTAGCGGACAAAACCCACACAGGACCACGGTCCCAGAAGAATTCATAAAGAATTCTTATTGAACTGATTGTGTTCTTCAGGAATTCTTTGAGAATTCTCCTGGGACTGTGGTGCTGAGGGAAAGCTCTCGTCCAAAATAATCAGACCGATTGTAACGATGGACAAAATCACCTGGAAAAATAATGAACAGTTAAATGAAATTGTTAAAAATATAATTTATTCATGTTTTGTCTTTCTTTGACACTCACTACTCAATCATAATTATTATCATGGTTTTTTAACATCACGGAAACAGAAGTGGAGGTATAGAGAGGATGAGCATTACACTTCGAAAGGAAATTCTGGGTTTTCTTGAATGGGGCGATTGTGGGATAACTTCGATTGTGATCATCCGATTAGGTTAAAGGTTTTTGCACAGTAAAAAGTCCCATATCAGTTCCAGTTAGAATTGTTCAAAGGAATTGAGGAAGGAAACAGTGTGACTGAACTTTTTACTTTTGCGCAGATAAAACTGCTTTTTTGATCCCAGATTCTACAATTATTTGGTTTTGAATTTTCTTTCAGTCAACTATTTTCTTAATCTTCCGTTTCAAATAATCGAGGTTGCTTGAAAATCTTTATTCAAATATTTGGATTTTAACAATTCAGTATATTAGTTTGAAATAAATAATATTTCGAATTGAAAGAATCGGAAGCATATTATGTGGATTTCGAAGTGCAACATATTTTCACTTTGAACGAATAAATATGTGTTTGAATGATTTCTAAGAACCATCCACTTCAAACAATTATAAGTTTAAACGAAAACTGAATGTCCCTGTGTATCGCATCGTGCTTCCTTTCAATCATTTGTACTCCATTAAGCCAGGAAAGAGCGTATCGTCGTTACTGTTCATCAGCTATTCTGGATTTTTGATTTATAAATTACAAGAATTTTCAAAGAGAGAATTCTGAAAGTGAAAAAGTTGAATTCTAATTTGACAACCAAAAACTTTAGAATAGTTTATGAGTGAAAAAATTGATGGGTTCCTTCTTACCTATTTATATTTATGTAAATATACATAAATCTAGAATTTTGAAGAATTCAGTTTCGAAACATTTTTTGGATCATCCGTGCTTTGGCAATTATGCCTCGAATAAAGTTTTGTGAGTGAAAATGTCGAAAACTGAAAGTATATTCTTGGATAAAGGTTTCTATTTTTCTAATCAAAGAAAAATTCACCATAAAACTTCTGTCAATGGGTGCTGTACCAATGTTACTGAAGTTTGAATTGTTTATAGAAACGAAACGAAAATTCAAACCCAAAAAAGTTGAATAATGATCGTTACTTAACTTTTCGAATTGACTATGTGGAACTAAAAATATCGCTTTGAAAAAGTTACTGCGAAATTTTGGGTCTTCAACGGTTGAGTATTTCATTATTCGATTACTAACTCGTTCCAATAAGCGATTCGAACTTTTACACCATCTGTACCACACAAAAATTTGAAAAAGATCGAATAGGTCAATTTGTACCCCTCGAATTCTATGAAGTCCAGGTTTTGTTTGTGTTCTTATTTTTTCTTTATGCATTTTGTCTACAGGGTGTTTCAGAATTCATCATTTGAATTTCTGTGGTTTATTCTGCAGCCAAAATGCAATGATTTCCCGTTTGAAAAAAATTTGTTGGAGGCTTATTTTTTGAGCTATGAGCATTTTTAGATTTTTTTCCCAAATCCAAAGAACCCAACAGCATTGTGTTCTACATCCTTGACTCAAACATCATTCTCTGAGTTGAAAAACGCCGGATCTTCGGAAAAAAAATTCAATTATCCTATCATTCTTTGTTTCGGAGCTACAGCGATTTGAAATTTTTTGGCTTTCAGCCAATCAGAATTCAGCAACTTTAAATTAATATAGCTCCGAAACAAAAGATAAGATAGGATAATTGAATTTTCTTTCCAGAGATCCATCGTTTTCCAACTCCAGAGAATGATGTTAGGGTCAAGAATGTAGAACACCATGCTGTTGAGTTATTTGGATTTGAAAAAAAGATCTAAAAATGCTCATAGCTCAAAAACTAAACCTCCAATCAATTTTTTTCAAACGGGAAATTATTGCGTTTTAGTTGCAGTATACACCACAGAAATCCAAGTGATGAATTCTGAAACACCCTGTATCTGTTTCCTGGTTATTTTGTCCGTGGTTAGTGTCGTGTTAGTCATTTTTGAGTCGTATCGGTCATCTTGGTCAACTGGAGTCCTTTGTCCGTGGGTTATTGTATCCGTTGATTGTTTTCACATGTGATTTTGTCCATGAATATTGTTTTAGCTCTGTATAGAGACACACTAACCTGTCTTTAACTTTTAAATTCAAGACACGTGAATTCTCAAATTCTCGTGGATATGGTGAATCCTTGTGGGATCTATCGAGTTGAAAATTCGATCCAGACGAGAAATTTCGCGTGTATCGGTCTTCAAAAATTCTATACACGGGAAATTCCGCCTGTCTGCTGATTATCCCTTGATAGATTGGCTATATCCACGAAAATTTGAGAATTTCACGTGTCTCGAATTCAAGACTTGAAGACAGGTTAGCGTATCTCTAGACAGAGCCTATTTTTTGTTTGGTTATTGTAAACGTGAGTCATTTTTTTCCTGGCTAGTAGAAATGCTATAATAATTTACAAGGCTTGTAACGCTGTTTTAGAGAAAAACTTGATATAAAATCTCAAGTGTATCTTCCAGCCTAGTGTTACAAGCCTAATCAATTACTAGAGCATTTCTACCACGGTAGTTATTTCATAAAAGTCATTATAATGTCTCCTAATATGGCGTTATGTGTATGCATTCGAACGGTTCAACCATATCGATTTAGTAATTACGAATAGTAGCATTAGACTCAATTTCGTATCCTTGGAATTGAAAAATAACTCGCTAAATGTTCTACATTAACTATTCCAGATAACTTTTTATTGATAAATATAACAGAAATCAAACACACATTTTGCTGAATTATGCATGCATAGAATAATTGCTGTAGATTACAAACTCTTCCTGAATTCAGTAAAATCTAATAATTTGTCAATCCAACGCTTTACTCTGATTCGATAGATTGAATCACAGAAGTGAATTTTTTGTACACTGAAAAAGAATGTCTTCCAGTCAAATCAATGGTGATTTGTCCTGTGCCAAAGAAATATTTATTAGTATCAACGGAATATTCTATTACTCAAATGGACGGTTACGATTATTTATTTGATTCAAGCAAATGATTTTGGTTCCAAAGAATATTTTGTTGATACTAAGAGATGTTTTTTTAAGTGTATATTCGTCTACTGAAAATCTTCGTACACACAATTCATTGGTACAGAACAGATATTATTATATCAAAATTGAAGATAGAAATTGGCAAGCTATGACACACTTTAATGAGTTTCTCGAAAATATATTAACATCGGCATGAACTACGGAGTTTTGAGGTTTTTCCCGGTAAAATGATAATGCGATGGTAGAGTAATGGTGAGAGTTGGAAATTAATTTAAGTTTATAATAACTCATGAGAGCGATGGCAAGTAATTTTATTAATAAAGGCGAGGTATATTAGATGACCCAGGTAACTTTTTATATTTTTTATATACAATACAGATTCAAAAAGGATTGGGTTCCAACATGAATTGATCCTTATCTTGTTGATTAATGCGAGAATTCATGGTATATATTTTTTGGGATTCGTGTAACAATACACAAGATATCCAAGGTAATCCTCGAACGAAGGGAAAATGAATTCTTGCATTCGTAAACAACAATGATCAATCATATTTCCATATCAATGTTGAATTATGATTCTCTGTTTGAAAATTATAACGTATTTTGTGTTCCACTTACAGGTTTTCCCATCCAAAAACTGCAAAATAGGGTGCTACATCTACACGTCTTCGATTACGATCGATTCTCGAGAGACGATTCAATAGGAGAAATATTTCTACCACTTTGCCAGGTATGATGATATATTCAACAAACTATGCACATCCCCTTTAAATTTCAAAGGAAAAGAATTGATTTTAATTCGTTTTCTGCTCTATTAAATCGAGGTATAAAATATTTCATGCGACAACCGATGTGATTATGAGAAGGATTTGGAAGTATATACGTAACTTCCACTAATCTTTCACTAACTGAATATAGCCAAAGAATGCCTTGAGAAATTTCTATCAAAGTTGTACATGAACATGCCTACTTACAATTCAATCTCTCTGTTGCGAAGAGAAATTGGTTGATAAATCCTACCGGACGTTGTGCGTTCAAATGGAAACCCTGATATCACAGAGATCGAGGAATGATAGTTTCACGAATGATCACAAAGTGATTTCATGACTCAATGACAAGCATGTAAACCCAATCGATCCATTTGGGGGTGTTGAAAATTTAAAAATATAATCAAGAAGCAAGAGCTTAAGTATCGTACCTCCTGCACCTTCAGTTTCGCAGTTGAAACGCCATGAAAAAATAGGAAAAAATCTAATCGTTGTATCGTACAGGATAATAAACGAGATTCTTTTCAACTCCTTGTATTCGAATCCTGAGTTAGGAATCTCAAAACGGAGTTGGAAACTTTTCTCAAGAAAAGTATAATCCATCTTGTATGTGTGTCAGCCTTGAAATACCCAAACATTCGATAAATCTCAGATGAATCTTCATCTTCACTTATCAAGCGAATGAATCGTTAGTCGGACGGTGACGTGTGCACATTATAGATGTGATCGAAACTTTCAAGGAATGATACGAATTCATGCTCCTTTCTTCTCGAGATTGTAGATGTCTCGACAGGAAGTCATTAATTAGTTGCGGTTGACGGAAACGACGCCCTAAGAAAAGAAACCAATAGATTCCAACAGGAGAACCTTTTTTTGCTGGAGAATGACGTGTTCGTATTACACCGATTTCAGAAGGATAACAATGGGAGAGTGAATTTCATGGTATATTTTCTGCAATTCAATTCCAGCGTGTGATGGTATCTAGCGGGATGGTGCTCGCTAACGGTGACTCATTATTTTCGAAAGGGACTGTATCTTAATAAGAACAATCATCTCAAGTCCTTCAATTATTCTGATTTGAATCTCAGACTCTACTTTTCTCATTCGAATGTAATAGTCCTTGAGTCCTTCCCAAGAATAATGAGTTACCACCAGCGAACTCGCGGCAGGATATCATCACATCATTCCAATTATGAAGCTTCAGATACCCATGCATACAATGACATCAAGACAGAATTTGGCTTCATTCTGGATCAAGTATTTGCCATTATACGGCAGGAGTTGTGACAAGGGTTTTCAAATATAACTAGAAATCATTGTAGGTCACAATAATATCATGGTTATGAACAGTGTGTTACCTGTGTCAAAGTATCCCAATTGTTGACAAATTTTTTCCGATATTTTATGTAAACGAAATTGCATTTATTCATTCTCTGATAAATTGATGAGAAAAACGTCAGAAGACGGGACAGAGGGGTCACCGAGAGCTTCATGCACGGCGGGGTTTTTTTATCTCTATATCCCGAGTGGAATAATTCAAAGATTATGTATAACTTATGTATGAACTATATTGACTTACAGATGGAGTACATATAAGTTTGAAATTTTTTCAATCCCAGGAGCCTCAAACGTGGAAGGCTCCGAGGGTCTTAAGGAATTTTGAAACGGCCCTGCGTATAACAATAGTATAGAGATATCGCGAACTGGATATTATTGAATCTGCCCCAGCAGCGCGATTCACGAAATTGTCTAGGTTCTCATGAAATTTCACCAGGCGCCAGCCAGAGTTTAGCCGCTGACAAGAAACTTGAAAGGACCTAGCCAATGTCGATGTAATACTCAACGGTGTATCCAGGGGAGGGCTCCAAGGAGTCCAGAAACCCCCTGCCCCAATTCATAGTTTTCCTTACATATATGACCCTCCTAAAAAATTATGGATACGCCCTTGGTAAGACTTGTTCGGGTGGCGTTACTAGGAGTCCTCCATGCCCGTACAGGACATCGACGTCGCCTCTCCGTGGAATTCAGGGAGAAAACAGAGATCAGTGGATACAGCGTGGTCCAACAGAGAAGCAACGTAGAGGCAACGGAGAAATGTCCGTTCAAACAACGGCCCGGACATTTCTCCGTCGTCTCTACGCTGCTTCTCCGCTCTGCCATGTTATATCCACTGTTCCCCTTTCTTCTCCCTTGCCGATTAGAAAAAATGCTAGGGTCACTATCATGATCGAATCACATCAGCCCGATGTAGTAGTCAGGGCCTGATAATCTGACCCGACCGGAACCCGATCATGTATGTGAAGCAAAGATGTATTGAGGAACTGATCTCAACACAGAAATATACGGAAGGGAACCACGATACCTGGGGTGACTTTATTATGTATGGACAAGTCTAAGTCAAGTGAGGCGAACCTATCAGGGCCTGATAAAGACGGGATCCAACATCCTCATCGCGGTCTCTGCCGGAAAATCAATATTTTATGTTGGGATAACGTATCATATCCAGGTGAGGCATAGATCAACTGTTCCACCCTCACTTGTCTTTATGAAAAATCTTGTTTCGATAAGGCGAACATATAGGGACTGGTAAAACTTGGAGTCTATGAACCTAAATAAGTCTGTTGGGAACTGAGTACTTCACGACAGGGACATACAGGAGGGCCTGATGTGGCCCTGATTAGATTGCCTGATATCATTATATTAAATGTGGAGCAGTCTATACCCAAGGCGAACCTATCAGGCCCCGATCAGGTTCGACAACTTCGTCACGACATGCGTCTAAAAAATTAATAATTCATGTTAGGATGATGTATCAAATCTCGGTGAGGCGCAGATCTTCCTACCTGATATCATTATATATATAATACTTTTATGTGGTACCCCGTCTACTCGAGGTAAATATATGAGGGCCTAGCCAAGACCTGATTTTCTAACCTTATCGAACTTAATTAGAACAGCGTGAAAGGACCTGATTTGGACACGATCAGGCATGTCTTAGTGAGACATGGTGACCCTAGGATCACCTGATCGTGCTCTGACGATTGATCGGGCAAATTTCTAATCGGATTGGTTCTACGGAGATGCGACGTAATTTTATCGGTGACTGTCTTGTGTGGGTGTTTCGATCCGCTCAAATTTTCGTGAAAAATCTTCTTAGAATCTTCTGATATATTTCAAAACTTAATCGATACATACTTCACGAAATGGAATGTCAATAATAGAATATGTTCAGAAAAAGTAGAGTCTTACACGAATCGCAGAGTGCGGCTTCCACGTCAAATTTGGCTGTCATTAAACTGCGGTTGCACGTACTTGCATGCAGCTCCTAAACCAGATTTGGAGATGGCGGAGAAATTTTTTTCACTTCTGGCACAGCAATGTTTCAATAAAATTGAATAAAAATCTTCAAACTTCAACGAACTTCAATGAAAGTCACCAAATTTGACCAAAAATTATTGAATTTTACCGAAATTCTGTTGAATATTCCTAATATTCACTGAAAACCGAATGTGCCAAAGGGTAACGAACCCAGACAGCGCACAAGAATCCAAAATGAATTCTGAAAAAAAAACTTTTTTAGAGTACAAAGTGTTCCAAAAGAGTTTCAAAGGCATTCGATTCGTCAGACATTTGCGAGTTGCGTCAAAATCTTCAAAGAAGTCTCATAGAATCAAATCCTTTTGAAAATCTTTTGAAACACTTTGTATTCTAAAAGAGTTCTTTTTTTTAGAATTCATTTGAGATTCTTATGTGCTGTCTGGGAAGCGCCAAACTTTTTCAAGTGTAGTTACTTCGGTGGTTTTGTGCAAGGATTCAATTTTTATTAGACAACAAAATCTTGATCGCGGAGGACGCGAATTTTCACAAATGAGCACATGTGGATTGACTCCATCAAAAATTTGCAAGACAACGAGTGAATTGAGGTCAAATGTTGGCGTTAAATATTCTGCAATCTTTATTGCTACATTCTTGTTTATAGGTACTTTCACCAGAAGTGCTATCGCATTTCCACTTACATATCCACTTAATTTTAAATTACCAAGTTCGCTTTCAGGAAGCCTTATCACCAACAACGTCCGAGTAGCTGGCTTATTCAAGGTGATATACTGCCGTACTTAGGTGAAAGGCAGTAAACTTAATTTACTGCCTTTTTAGGCACTCATTGGTATACGTAGTATACCCAGCACGAAGTGCCTATCCCCTGGTGGAAATTTTCGCTCGCCAGAAGTGGAGATTGAAACAAATGAAGCGTAAAATGTTCCAATTTCCGCTTATTTCGCGCTTGAATACTGTTCCGTTTACTCTTCCACGTCGCTTCATACCCTTCTTACGCTCCCAATTTCACCAGGATATTGCATCTGCTGTCGCGCCCTGTCATTGTATCTTTCAAAATATTTTAGTGATCCAATTGGGAGTTGGACAGTTTTTCATTTCATGCAATACTGATTGGTAATCCGTAGAGTTGTCTATGTGTCTCTCTGTCTGTATCAGGGATATCTCCGGACAGAGTAGATCGAATCGACTGAAATTTATAGGGGGTCTCATTCGAACCCTCCTCCAGGGCCCATCCAATTTTTATTGCAATCGGACGAGTTTTATTCTTCAAATAATTTTTTTCCTTCAAAACAGGAGATCTCGGAAAAGTTTTCTCCGCTGTATACATATACTGAAACATGGGTCTAGGGGTTCTCAAGAGCGAGGAATCCAAATCTGACGTCAAGAAACAAATTCGAGATGGCGGATTCAATCATTCAATCGTTTTGGCGTTTATGGTTGGATTCCTATGAAACACGGGTTCTAAGGGTTTTCGAGGGTGCTGAACAGGGGGCATAAATTCCCCTGGTGAAAATGAAGCGTATACATGAAGCGCAAAGGAAGCGCATACGAAGCGAAAAATGTTTCAATTCCCTCTTCGTGAAGCGTGCGATGCCCGCTTGCTGTGAAATGATGAAATCATACCTTCCATCCCGTTTCACACGCGCTTCATGTAAAGTAATACACGGAGAAAAGAGATCTAGGAATGATCGCTAGGAAAGATAGTAAACTGGTGACAACTACGAATTTCTGTGCACAGTCGCTAACAGAGACGGGTAATGGTTCCTATTTTGGTATATTAGAATACAATATAGTATACCAAAATAGGAATCATTACTCGTCTCTGTTAGCGACTGTGCACAGAAATTCGTAGTTGTCACCAGTTTACTATCCTTCCTAGCGATCATTCCATGATCTTTTTTCTCCGTGTAGTAACTTACACTAAGCGTATGCGAATCGTACCTATTCAGACTTCGAATAATATCTCCAAGCAGTTTATCCCAACGACGATTCATGGCTCAGTGGAGAAAACCCTTGTCTACCATGGTGAAATATCATCAGTTCGATCCTCGTTATAGTGATCATGAATTTTATACGCTTCCTTCGTTTCAATTTCCTCTTCACATACTTTTTGTATCCCTCCCATTCAAGCTTCGTATACTTTTCATTAACGTTTCGGTTACTCTCCAACATAAGTTTCGTTTACTCTTCCTTTCCGCTTCCATTTTCACCAGGGTCAATAGGAGAATTTCTAGGAAAAACTTCAGCGCCGTCAAGGGGAAGGGTACTGGAACTAATTTCACATGGATACACTAACACAAATGCTCAACAAATCATCAAAGTTTTCGAAAAAGTATTATTGCATTGATGTAAAATTAGTTCATGTACCGTTCCCCTTGGGGGCGCTGAAATCAGTCTAAAAATTGTCCATTTGAGTTCATGCCCCCTGGTGCTGAATCCGGATCTGACGTTGAAACCCCCAAGTAGCACAAGGACTTCTCAAATATGCTATGGTGACTCTATGAATGTGAAAGGGATATGCGAATGAGACTATTCTGGATGAATTCGTTAAGATATTCTATAGAGGTGCATAGCACATAATTATTCGAAAAAGTCCCAGTTGGAGGTTCTACGCATGTTCGTAGGATTTTCCAAACATGAATTCAAGATGGCCGATCTAATATGGTGGACGTGAATGTAGTTATTTTTGTGTTTATGAACGAATTTTTGTGAAACATGGGTCCTTGGGGTTTTGAGGGTGCTATATGCAAAGCTGACATCAAAAAATTAATTCAAGATGGCTGATTCAGTATAGTAGACGTGAATTCAGGCATTTTTGCATTGATGGACAGATTTTTATGAAACATTGGTTCCAGGGATTTTCGAAGGTTCTCAATCCAAATCTGTTTTCTGTAGTCAGAAAACTAATTCGAGATGGCGGACGTGAATTTAGTCATTTTCGCATTTGTGGACAGATTCATATGCACGGAAAAAAGAAAACACTACTGGTTACTGTGAATGATAGCGTTCGGTTGAAAAACAAATGGAAACCCGCTTGGATAATGATCCTGGTGAAAGGGAAGCGTGTATTAGGAAGTGTCAGAAACGTAAGTGGAAAGTATTTGGAACGTGGATTTAAGCGTATTCCGAGCGTCAAGTGGGACAGTAAGAGTAATTCGAACGTATATTTGAAGTGTGCGAAGAGTATAGGGAGATACACCAATTTCATAGAAACCGGGCTTTATGCTAGGAAGCGTAATTGGAGAGTGGATAGGGAGCATGTAAAAAGTATTAGAAAGGTCATCTGAAACATTCTTCCGCTTCCATTACTCTTCATGACACGCTTCCCTTTCACCAGGGGAGGATTAGCGCGATCACAGTGATGGGGATTTTAATGAAATGCGTCAATGCTGACTGGGCAGCAATGAGGACTGGAAAACGCAATACTGCATGGAATGAAATTGCGTTTCAATGTGTTTTTGTGATTCACCGTAACGATTGTCGCTTTTTTTTCTCCGTGTGGAACATGGGTTCTGTAGATTCTCGAGGGTACCTGATCCAAATCTGGGATCAAATGCTCAAAAAAATAATTCGATCTTCCCTTGTAAGCTTTTTTGGATCCGAACCCTCTCCAAAAGCTGTTTGACGTTATGACAACTCCACCCCAGTGGAAATCCAAAAATGAAGGAAGTAGTTATTGAAACAGATCAAGCGTGAGAATATTCCAATTCATTCCCAGATCACGACCAGATGAATACCCGTTACGCTTGATTGACTCTCAGCTCACACTTTCGTCACACTTCCACGCTTCATTTTTACCAGGACAGTTTTTCGAATTTTACAGTTGTCGAGAACATATTTATAAATCATTTGAAAATGGTATAAAGAATGGTAGGCAATTAGTTCCAGGTTTTCTGAATTTTATATCAAAAATATTTCCAGTCGAGCGAAAAACCGATGAGTGCCTTTTCATATATCTCCGCATATCTGAATTGTTCAAGATGCGAGCGAAGCGAGTATATGTAGGCTACCATTTGTTCAAAATGAGCGAAGCGAATTTTGAAGGGGGTCGGACTGCTGATCGAAGAGAAGCAGTCAGGTGGCGGAGCCCTCTGGTTTTCAACCGTAATAGGATGCAATTAGTATTGGAAAAGGCTGCATGCATCCGGAGAAATAGTATATTCATTGGGAGTGAAGCAAGTGACTTTTGGATATAAATGAAAACTTCCCGACCCCCTCTGTGATGAGCAAATTTGAGATTAAATAAATTGAGATAAGCGTAGATAAATAAGCATAAGCGCAAAAGGGCGTGTCAATAAGCTCCAATTCAAATGACGGGTGGTCAGAACTCGAACGGCTAAAGTAAAGTTTCTTAATGCGTGGTCGTCGCCCAAAATTCGAGAAGAAGACAGAAAGAGCAAGGAGTGTTGGCAATGTTGAAATTTGAAATAAATCGGTTCAGCAGAGCTTGAGGTATCGCGTACGCTAGTTTGAAAGAAGTAGTTTTGAGAAAAAAAGCGTTTAAAGTCTTGAATCAAAATTCCGGAAATTTTACTCATTGAATACAGTAAAATGAGAATTTCAAAAACATTTTCCAAGGGCATATTTTTGGATGTCTAAACTTCAAAAATCTGGAAACATTAGAATTTTCTCAAATTTCCACATTAGAATACTCCCTTAAGGGGTAACACCTATGTAGAACACAGTTTTTGAATTTTGGAATTTTTTCACAAGAAAAATTTATATCTTATTGAAAAAATCATTTCATGGCTTTATTAAACATGTTTTGGAGTGTATAAATTAATTTTTACAATGTCCTAAAATACGAAATGGTGGTTGTACAGGGCAACGAGCATCAGACAATTTTTGAAAGAGGCTTCTACGGCCCGCAACTTTATGTCGCCGCAAGTGATCTGAAACACAAAAATAAAAAATTTTCCTAATATTTGAACTAAAAGCAAGGGAAGTACGTAAGGGTTTTTAAAAATATTGAATCTTAAAAACTCGGCGTGCGGTTTGGCAAAAAAAACTTTTTTCTTAAAAAAAAATTGCACAAAAGTGGCCGTAAAAATTTAAGTTTTCAATCATTCAACAAAATCGTATGTACTTCTCTAGAAAATAATGTTGTGAAGCGTGTATCCAAATTTCAAATTTATTGGATGAAAATTGACTGAAAAATCGTGCAGGCCGTAGGAGGCTGTTTCAAAAATCGTCTGATGCTCGTTGCCCTGTACAGCCGCCATTTCGTATTTTAGGACATTGTAAAAATTTATTTATACACTCCAAAACATGTATAATAAAGCCATGAAATTATTTTTTCAATAAGATATAAATCTTTCTTGCGAAAAAATTCCAAAAATCACCTTCAAAAACTTCAATAAAAGGAAAATGTCGCTCTGTACAGACCATTTTTATTGATTGAAGAAGATCTGTACAGAACGATATTTTTATTTCATTCCTTCGTTTTCGATTATTTTGTCAGAAAAGTTTCGCTCATGTCCTTTTCTAACCAATGGGTCTGGTTGCATCTTCAGGGGTCGCTGGTATCACCTTAAAGTAGAAAAAGTGAATGTAAAATGAGATCAAACGGAAGTGACGAACAGTGCCAGGAGAGACTTTCGAAAATACTCAAACACACCATCATTGATGTGAACAGTTAAACACTTCCCTTTGCCCTTCAACAGGGATCCCTTGTATGGGATGTCTCAGAACATGAAACCAACCTCAAAATATATACTTTCGAATCAAACAAGAATTTCCCAAATCGGTCCATAAATGCCGGAGTTATGAGGTAATAAACAAACAAAAAATACAACCAAATTGAGAACCTCATCTTGTTTTGAAGTCGGTTAAAAATTTAGTTCATTGATCTATTGAAATACCAATTTTCCAAGCTTCAACGAAGTATAATTTTTTTCTGTACGTATTGTGAATTAACCACACGCAGAGTTCTTCGAATCTTGCAACTGTAACGCAAAACATGTTTTTTTCTTCAAGATATCTTCACGTACGTGCATTCATAATAAAAACACTCGGTAAAATATTTGCATAATCTGGCACAATCCCATTCGCAACACTTTCTCGTTCGACCACATACAGGATTTGAAATATAAGGTAGATGCACTCACACACCCAAGCGGGCATATACAGAGAAATTCATTTATATATAGACACGTGCATAATACGCGTTCTTCTTCCTCTGAATTCCGATGGAATCTGGTATCCGGATCGCTGACTTCATCTCTAATTCCAAAGCGATTCCCCGCGTTTCTCACGATTCTTACTATCAAGTCGGAATTCAGTATTCTTGAAACTATAAAAAAACGAGCTTTAGGATTGAAAGTTTGCACGACGAACAAAACCTCGATCGACCTTCTTCAACGCCCTTGTTTAAATCGATTTCCGAATAAACTTGGACTCTTGCGATATCATTTCGAAACCTCTCATCATTCATCAATGTGCTCGAGGGAAAAAAACCTGTCATACCAGAAAGAAGGTCCTCGTTCCGAATCCGAATCACTGAATGTTCCTCCCCATTTTACTCCTACTGGTTCGAACAATTTAAACCATAGCTCCTGCCACTGAATATTTTATAAATAAAAGTAATTATCCTTATTATTCGAGAAACCTTCTAACGAAAGATAAAAAATGTTTGGAGAATTTTTTAATTCGCTCTATCGAATATACGCAATAATAACCCTCAGCTTGTTAAATACTTGAGAACATTTTGATTTGAATTCCTTTAGAGGACGTTCTCCTTTATGCCTCTATATCAACATTCTTACAAATTATTTTCACCTCAAACCTACAACGCACGCGTGATGAAAACTTGGACCGAGCTACAATTGGAAAAGTCTATTCCAAATTCCGCATCCTATCACATTGGATGTAACTGTTCATTCATTTATGAAAAGACGAAGTTCGTATGTTGCTCAGTCTTTTATTCGATTTATTCGTAAACGGATCTCGAGAGATTGCGATGTGTTCGTAGTACATAAAGCACATGAATTTTCAAAGGGTATCAAAAGGAACAAACTCAACGTTGCAACTGTAATCAGAATATCTGTGACTATATGAAGATATGTTTCAGGGAACTGATTTCAATTTAACAGTATATCAAAGAAACAATTCAAACTAATTAGATATTCATGAAATCTTGTTTCTGAGAATTATTGGAATACACCTGAGATTGTTGTCATCTGTCCCTTCAGTTCATCATTTCCATTCCCTTATCTCTCCTCGTTCTCCATCTCACTCTCTATATCATTCTTTCCTCACCTTTATGATATTATTTTTATATATATATACTCACACAGCACCATTGATATCGTCATTCTTAGCTCATTTCTTTATGCCTTTGTGATCCCACCCTTTCATACTTTTATGATAACATTGGCATCGCCTATTTTTCTCATTTATTCATCCTTTCAGTATTTTCTTTCATTCTCATTTCACTCTTCAAGTATTCCCCACATATATTCCACCTTATTATTCCTTTCTTCTTCATTTATATATCGTATTTGATATCCGTACTCAAATGAATTCACCATCATCTTCCCTCCTTTTGTCTTTCCTTTGAAAGAATGAGCTTTTATTTAGATTAGAGCTTATGAATGAATCTTGGCCCTCCTGGAGGGAAATATGAATTTCAATCAAATAAATATAAATACTCTTCGTGTTTCAAACTTTGTATTATGCCAATACCCGCCTGAAAAAATCGTTAGAATAATATTGGATGCATGCAAAATATTTTCCGTTATTATTCAATACTTTTTGCCACCGGCTCGGGAATTCGTGGAGTCTCTTTTGGAAGATGCAAGGCTTCTCAATGCTACGGAATTATCAACCCGATTTTGCACTCCTTGAAATTATCCCAAGCGTACACCTAGGAAGACGTTATTCATCAATCGAAAAAGATGGTGTACCAGGTGCAGGAGTATGAAACCGGAATTTCTTGGTAAAAATCACACGTTTGTTGTTTGAAAATGATAAAGAATATTTCATTCGAAATAATCTCTATTACTGTTTATACATTTTTCCCACCTTTCCGGCAGTTTATGAATGCCACGCCAAAAAACAGTGCCTCTTTTGAAGCGAACGACCCATGTGGAAATGGAAACACGCGCTGCTACTGGCTGAGTACTGTTGCCAGAGTTGCCAGTACTGGCAATTCCAGACCTACCATTATGGGCGTGGTTGAATAGACGGTACTGGCAAAGGGTCTAAATGATAACATCATTGAACGTAAGGACCAGTATACATTCACTACCTCGTCGGTAAAGATATTGAATATGATCCAACAACGGTGAAACTCTGGCATTGCAACATGATTAGTTGTTTTGCCAGAGCTGGATGAAAAATGCCGAAGAGTCGAAATGATGACATCCTATGCAGTGTCGGATTAATGTATGGGTCTAGACGGGCCTGGGCCAGGGGCTTCGACCCAGACAGCATTGAATGTCCTGTGGACGTTTTAGAAACACAACCTTAGTTTTGCGCGCTTCGTCTCCGTGGAGTAGGTTTAAATACGTTCAGAGAACGTTCATTTTTGATGCACCTGAATACGTTCCCAGTACGTCTTTTTCATCTACCACGGGACGTTCTCGTTACGTTTCCCAAACGTACTTTCATGAAAACTAACCTATACAAACATACGCGTAGTATCGCAGAACGTCATTGACATCTTCATTGAACACGTCCCCAGAACGTCGCATGGTGGACATAAATTGAACATCACAGAACATTTGTATGTCCCTGGGACGTACATGCGACGTTTTTAGAACGTCCTGGGATTTGATTTGGACGTTTTCTGTGAGAGCAAGTACGTTTTATGAACGTTCAGAAAACCTCCCGATGTTATCCGGGCGAGCTCCTAGGGGGGCCTCAAATTTTTCAAAGTTCAAAAAAAAGAGAATACTGTAAAAAAATTTCCTCACATGGGGCCTCATATGCTCAAGCGCCCAGGGACCTCGATAGCCATTAATTCGGCACTGATCCTATGTAGAAATTCAAACCCGACCCAGTCCTGGCACAGTACCGGTAACCGAAGTTACCAGGAGTGATCATATTTCAATTCGAACTTTGAAAATCTGGAGAATTCATTGTACCTATTATTGTCATCGGAGAGAGGCACTTTGGCAATGATTCCTTGAAAGTTAACTGAGTGAGGATTGAACCCAGGTCCTGCGAGTGAGAAACCTAGTCTCTTTTACATCAGCCGATCTTCGAGTTAACGACGAATCACTCAGATTGCCCTTTATTGTAATAGGACCGTTGAACTCATACAATTCACCATAGATTCCGTAGAGGAATGAAGTCCTACCAATACTGGCACATTGTCGTCTCTCGAACATATTTAATGATGATACCAACTCTGGCTTAATGCTAGCGCGACTTCGACTCCCTGCAACAGCCAAGTTGCTAAGATCATGATTTTAATGTCGTTCGACCACAGATTCCGTATAAAGTCACAGTCCTATCAATACTGACATAGGTATTGCTGTCTTTCAAACGTATTGAATTATCATACCAACCCTGGCCTAATGCTGGCAAAACTCCGGTCCACTACAACAGCCAAGTTGCTAAGATCGTGATTTTAACGCCAGTCAACTACCGATTTCGTAATCAGTCAGAGTCTAATCAATACTGGCACATTGTCGCCTATGGAATATATTGAATGCTAATACTAACTTTGGCTCAGTACTGGCGCAGTATTGTCTGATCAAAGTAACCGTGTTATTGGAAAGATCAGTGGAATTCCTATCCACTATCTATTCCGTATCAGAATAACGTTGCATCGATACTGGTGCAGTATTGTCTTTTTTTCGCATTGTACCATCCAACTAACTCTGATTCGGTACTGGCACGGTTCCGTTTCTGTATGGTCTAAGTATTTTCCGAACATTGTTAATTCGATACTGGCTCAAGACGGTCTGACCGCGCAAGCCAGTACTGTCTGAAACCCAGCAAACATTTAGCGCCAGTTGAAAAACGGTAATGATTCTGATTGGGCACAGTTATTTCTGCCGAAGTCTGAGGAGTGCAACTTGGCCAGCACAACGCCATTCGTCAACTCTCGCTATTTCCACATGGGCAGTTATCGAGCCATTCTCCTACATTTTCATACGAATTGGAGCATTGTTCAGCGAGAGCGTGTCCCATTGACGCAGATAGATGAACATCGGACGGAGCCAAGTCTGGAGAATAAGCCGCATGTGGTAGCATTTCCCAACTGAACGCCTCGATCGTTTCCCTGACCCGTTTTGCTGTGTATGATGGGGAATTATCCTGGAGCAGGATGATTTTGTGTTGTTTTTCACGCAATGCGCGATTCAAGTCGATCATTTGCCGTTGATAGTGGTCAGTGTTGACGGTTTGCCCAGGTCTCAGCAACTCATAGTAGATTACACCTTTCTGATTCCACCAAATGCAGAGCATTGTCTTCTTCCCAAAACGATTCGGTCTTGCAGTGAATGTGGATGATTCGCCTGGATTCACCCATGAATCCCGACGCTTAGGATTCTCAAAATATATCCATTTTTCATCACATGTCACAATTCGATGGAGAAATGACTCTCTGTTGTATCTGTCTAACAGCATTTCGCATTAGGGAGAAAGGCGGATTGATTAGTCAGGGATTCGAACCCCCAAGCCTGTCAGACACCCATGTCTGAAATTTAGTGCATTAACCCCTCAGCCATGGAACCGGTTAGGCACAAGACTCGACATGTTTGAGGTTATGAAACAATTACGGGTGTACAGAACTCCTATTGTTTTGTGTTGAAAATTTTCATCAGCTGTTAGGGGGAGATGATGATGCTGAAGAAGTGGTCTTAGGGTGATGGCCAGTGCCATTCATAGGAAAATTCCAGTTTCATACACTGAGAAAACAAATATCTTGAAAAATACCATAATTTATGGATTTTCAGCGCTGGTCTGACCCGAATCTGAATATTCACTTGCATGAATCTCTAAAAGTACCATGATTTCTTGGTCTTCTTGAAATAAGTATGGTACCTTCCGTATAAAAGTCCAAGACATCATGGTACTTTTAGAGGTTTTTTCAGGTAAATATTTAGACTCTGTCAGACCAGCGCAGAAAATCCATAAATTATGGTACTTTTTAAGATACCTTTTTCTCCGTGTAATTCTACACCTGATAATCAGAAGGTGCCAAGTCTGGAGCGTACACCGAATGTGTCAGAACTTCCCGACCAAGAAACATCAAAGTTTTACGGACAGATTTTGCTACGTCTACGTGCGGTCCAACATTATCGTCAACAATTTCACTGGACTATGTCCGTGATCCGTGAATTCGCCCAAACAGTTATATCCTCGACAATATTTGTTCCGCCATGACTGTTGGCTTCATCTACAATAGCTCAGAATACAAGATTCCTTTCCAATTCCACGACACGCAAACCATTACCTTATCACGTGAATTTTTGATTTAGGAATCGATATGGAAGGTTGTCCAGAATCAATATAAAATTTCTTACGCTTTGGTTTATCATAATAAATCTATTTTTCATCTGCCATAACCATGTTCTCATTATATTGAACGAGAAGAGAATGGCAAGTACACATTCACTGATTTTTGTTTGCTTCATCTACTTTGTGATTACAATTTTTCCCATCACTTCTGAATGTCTGGAAATCTTTGCCTGGTCAACTTCAAGCACTTTTGCCAATTCTTCTTGAGTTCGGCATGGGTTTTCTTCAAGCAACATTCGCAAATCATCGTTTAGACAATTTTCTGGGTGACTTCCGCGTTCCTGGTCATCAAAACTATAATCGCCTCCTTTGAAACGTTTATACCACCTAGTAACTATTGAATAACTCACTGTATCATTCCCAAAGCCTTTAGTCTAAGATTCGAAGGCATTTTTCGCCTTTTTTCTTGTTGAAATTCATAAAAAAAAATTTTATTGAATTCTGGTCACTTTTGGCACAGCAATATTTCAATAAAATTCAATAAAAATCTTCAAAATTCAACGAACTTTAATGGAAATCAATTGATTTCACTAAAAGTCATCACGAAGTTTGTGAACAATTATTGATTTTCACCGAAATTTTGTTGAATTCAGTTGAATTTTCCTAATTTTCAATAAAAACCAAAAGTGCCAAGAGTGCACGAAATTCTTTAAAATTCAACGAAACTTTTCTATCAGAGTTGACTTAGTGACATTGTTGACCTCATTCTTTCATATGATGTAAACAACTGAATAACAAATGATTCGTCAGTTCTTACTGCGGAAAGATAGCACCACTACAGCACAAAAGAATACAGGGAAATTTAAAGTTCAAGTACAATCTTTAGCTCAAGGAGAAGAGTTATTTTTACACACACCCAATAAATAATTTATATCACGTTCAATACAATTTGTATATAATTCACATGTAATTATACAGGGTGGTCCATTTGAAGTGATATAGTCAAGTATCTCGGAAACTAGTGGAGACGGAAAAAAATGTTCCAGATAAAAAGTTTAGGGTTCCAAGGGGGAAGTATGATGCTGACCTTGAAAAATCCCTCAGAGGTCATTTTGAAGGTCATTTAGGGGTCAAGATGGATTTTTTGAATGGGACCTTCATTTTTTTATCATGGCATGGGAAAGCTGGTTTCAAACCCTTTACAAAACACTGGTCATGGACCCCTTTCCGCCCATTGGGGTGCAAAGTATGGACCGTCGAAGTTATTGATGAACTACTCTTAGCGCTACCCAGGAACAACGACGTGGACGTGGTAGTTCTCTGTTCCCTCCGGAGTGCTTGATTATCGTGAGTCTCCTTGCCTCTCGCATGAGGGGGGCTTGATGCTGTTACAATAATTACTCGAAGTTACCCCCCTCTGCCTGGATACATAATCCTGGTATGTTGGCACAAACAGTGCGGATGCGATCGATCATGTCCTCCCTCATTTACAAAAAAACTTCCAAATTTGGGAACCCCACATGCGAGAGGCAAGGGGACTCACAATAATCAAGCACTCCGGAGGGAACAGAGAACTACCACGTCCATGTCGTTGTTCCTGGGTAGCGCTAAGAGTACCCTGTATATAGAGTAAGTATATATAGTAAGAGCACCTTGTATATAATTTTGATAATTTTCCCACTCGGATGACTTTATGGCAATCAGAATGATTATTTGCAATGAATCGAATGCATTTAAATTTCTCAAACCATATTTGCAGGTCGATCTATCGGGGAAAGGAGAATTTTGGAAAGCACTGAAGCCACCGGCAAAGGATAAATGTGGTGAACTCTTGTGTTCTTTATGCTATCATCCGAGTAATTCGGTACTCACACTAACTCTGTTGAAAGCAAGAAATTTAAAAGCCAAAGACATTAATGGAAAATCAGGTGAGTGCTGAAACAGAGCGTAATCAGGGTTGCTATAACCGGGAATTTCGAACGGAATTGAAGAATTATGTATTCACATTAATTCTTGTTTACCACACTCGGATAAAATCCACCCCAGCCCCAGTCTACCCCAATTTCGACATCTATCGATAGCCGAAGAATGCTTCATTTTGTGGTACAGTCACATGGGTTTCAATGGACCCATTACTCTGTTTGCAGCAGTTATTGAAAGTTGTAAATTGAAAATTTTTCATGAAAACACATAGTTCATTTTATCATAAATTTCTTCCTTTCATTCCTAAGAATAGATACTTTCCTATTAGCAGCCACTGAAGGGCTAATTTCTTTCTCAAACAGTAACATCCCAAAAGTACACTGTAAAAAAAAACTGGAAATTTACTGTGCAACTGGACTGGAAATTTCCAGTGCTAGTACTGGAATATGGATATTCCAGTACATGTACAGAGATTTTGTTGTTACGTTACTGAAAATTTACCAAGCATAACTGAAAATTCAGTCATTGTACTGGAATTTTCAAGTTTGAGATGATGTACTGAAATTTTGCCATGATTTCGCGAAAATTTTACCGGCTCGTACTACAATTTTATAGTTCTTGTGCACCAAAAAAAAATATTCCCTCAAAAAGGACTTGAGAAAAAATTTGGAATTTAGAAAAAAAAACCTAATCGTTGGTATACTGGAATTATACAGGTTTTTAACTGCAATTCTCAGGTTTTGTGATGGAATTTTCCAGTTACTATGCAATTGAATTATACAGGTTTTGAACTGCAATTTTCAAGTCGTGTGATGGAATTTTCCAGTTGCTATGCAACGGAATTTAATCACTGTTGCACTGAAATTTTCCACTTCTATTGGACTTCGTCATTTCTGGCAGGAAAAATTTCAAGTCTTTATATTAAAAATTTCCTGATTGAGATTTTGAATAATAATTGTAATTGTAGCCAATGAAATTGATATATGAGGTTTTTCCAAGACTTATCCTCTTGTGTTCTAAATATGAAGCATATGTAGTAACCCAAGCTGGCCTTCCAACATGTCGCGCTATAGCTCATCGGTTAGGTCTTAGGTTTCAGTTGGTAGGCAGGTAGAAAAGTGTGGGTTCAAATCCTGTTAGGTAGACATGAGTTTCTGTCCATCCAAATGAACGATCAAAAGTTTCTCAATCATCTTGGAACACAAGGACCCTGCAAAATCACTTTGCGTGAGCAATTTTTTTTCAATTTTCATGGATATTTTCAGCATTAATTTTCCAGCTCGTGTACTGAAAAATTCCAGTACCGAGGCTCAGAAAATTTCCAGTTTTGATGCGGGAATTCCATAACGTTTGCACTGAATTTTTGCAGTACAAATGTGCTGAAATTTTCCGGTACATGTACAGGTTAATGACTTCCAGTACATGTACTGGAATTTTCCGGTGAAATTTTTTTACAGTGTATGATGTCCAATTTTCAGCTCAAAATATTGGAAAATAATAAAATTATAAATTTTTTTAATGTACCTACTTAAATTTGATTTTCAGCTGTATAAGATCTTCCACAGTGAACTTTGAATAAATTCTAAAAGAATGGACTAGTAAAAATATTCTATAGTTCATTTGTTATAATAATTTTTGTCGCTGGGGTGAAAACCAACTGTGGCAAGAATGTGATTCCCTATGCAGTGTGGTAAACAAGGATTAAATATAATGACGAATAAAAATGAAAGAAAATTAACGGTGTAGCAACCATGTTAGTGCATCATGATTTTGATCATTCTTGAATATAATATATAATATATCAATCCCGACTCAATGAAATGAAATTTTACAGATCCTTACGTGAAAGTGTGGCTACAATTTGGAGACAAAAGAATTGAAAAACGAAAGACTCCGATATTTAAATGCACTCTGAACCCTGTATTCAACGAAGCGTTTTCTTTCAATGTACCTTGGGAAAAAATACGAGAATGTTCCTTGGACGTAATGGTGATGGATTTCGATAACATTGGCCGAAACGAACTGATCGGTCGTATCCTTCTTGCAGGTAAGAAAATTTCTTCAGTTTCTCCACAATTGATTGTTCCTACAAAATCTATTATTCCGAATTTGTATAATTCTATGAACAGAATTGAAGTGGTTTCTGGGTCGTTGAAATATCAACTCAAATAAAGAACAACACATCAAAAAATCTCAATTTTCGTCAAATGAAAATGCACAGAGAACAGTATTTCTTTGAATCTAAGGAATTGTTATTAGAAATGTTGTTGAAGTTTGAATCGTGTTTTGAAACGAAACGAAACCTCAAATCCGAAAGATCATGAGTGTCTATTCTTTGGGATTAATTCTTTGGAACTGGAGACATCATTCAAAAGATGTACGGCAAAATTTTGGGTCTTCGAAAGCTAAAATCTCCTTGTTCGATCACCAATTCGTTTCAATAAACGATTCCAACTTCAGCAACATTTATTTAAATTCGCCCAAATGAATATTCCTCTAACAAAAATGAATATGTTTTCCGATACAAACAAATTTGTTACTTGAATGATGCACCAAATAATAAATTCTTTTACATGAACGGCATGTCTATTTTTCTATCCTTGGATTCAAAGAAATACTTTTTTCTGTGCATACCAAAAACGATGAACGTCATAAACACAAAACATACCGACAGTTTCAAATGAATACCTTGCGAGACGATACTTTCTTCAATATAAAATTTTCAATCAATCAAAGAGAAATCAACTCATGATGAATAAAATCAAGTAATGAAAAAGCGTCGAATGAATGATGATGTTCACAATCAATTAACGAAGCTGTAAAGTTTTATACGCAGCTTTCGCTTCCACTTCCGAGCGCCGAGATATCGATTTGAGGTCGTCGATATACTTCATTACTCAGACCAACAACTGTGACCTACACATTTGAAGATGATTCAATAAATATACAAGGGACAAGAAACTCATTAAATTAGTATTCAATCTTTCTGTGAATCATCGAACAAGTATAAGAGGTATTACATGCCAAACCATCAAGTTTTGGACCAGACTCTTTTCGGTTTCGTTTATTTTTTGATATGTTTTAGTATGCATTAAAAGAAAATTTCGCACCAATTCTAAACCTTTCATTCCAAACCGTTAGTGAGTAATCGATTTCTTTTATTTTCAACCCTAGGAGTGTATACATATTTTTTCACTTGACGAAATATGTCGTGATTCTTGACGATAGTGCTTGATTCCCTTTCAATTGTGGTAAAATCGAAATGTCAGACTGTAAGCTACACCCCGAGATGGATACAAACCGAATCCAATCGCATGGACGGTTTTTTTCGTCATTAATTGCGGTCATAAAAACTCGTGCAAAATAATATGAATTTGAAAAAACGCTCCGGGTCCACAGACCGATGTGTAGAGTTCTAGAGTTGAGCATAAAAATTTTCACTTTATGTTGGACCAGTAATGTACATCGATATCAATGAGAAGTAGGATATCACTTTTTTCGTCTTGAAATTTAGTTTCAGAGAAAATGAATGGTAATTCATCGCAATAATCGCCACTCAGTTATTACCGTTGAATAATTGAAATCGATACAGATTTTGAGCTTCCGGAGTGGAGCCGCGTCTGGAATCGGTTTGTTGCCGACGTTTCGCCATCATTGTAGCTGGCTTCTTCAAGGCGGTATGAGCCTACGTTCCCTTCCGGAGGCTCTTATATAGGGAGGATGGGTAGGCATGCGTGACCGACTTTTCACTGTATGCAGTCACCCGTGACTTCCGTGGGAGGGGCGAAGGATGGAGAGTAGGATGGGTGTTTTATTGTTTCTTACATTTTTATTCTTCTCAACTATTGCCTACTATTTCTATTGGTTATTTCTATTGACTATTTATATTGCCTACGGACTACGTAACCGCGAGGGTGTCGTTTCAGGACTGTGGTCCAGAGAGGATTTATGTATACTCCACCTTCACGGTTGATGTTGTTGGGAAATTTTCTTATTTCTAAGGCTTCTCTTATTCTTCTTTGGTCCTGGTATTTTTCTCGTACTAAGGTCCTGGTTTGGTCCATTTGTATGGTGTGTCCGTAGGCTCATACCGCCCTGAAGAAGCCAGCTGCAATGATGGCGAAACGTCGGCAACAAACCGATTCCAGACGCGGTTCCACTCCGGAAGCTCAAAATCTGTATCTTCTTAAAAGTCGCGAAAAAACATCCAGCGACCCATCGCTGAAACAATTGATCAATTGAAATCGACATTGTCAAAAAATTTTTCCTAATACTATTAGGTCCGCAACCAAGTTCTCGCTGTTTTTTTCTGTAGAAATGCAACTTTATTGTGAGAAAATGGTTACAAATGAATCATTCAATACAACTTCTGCCCATATTTCTGGCAGAGCTCGAATACCGTTATGATAAAAGTGTTCGTCTTTTGAGGCTATCCACGGATGAAGCCATTCTTCGATATCTCCATATGAGCGAAACAAGTAATAATCGGACGGCACAATATCTGTGGGATAGGTTTGTCATGCAGTGGAATCACCCCAGACAGCAAAGTGCTAGAACAGTTGGCAACAACTTCCCAACACCACGGAGCAACTGTTGTTGGGAAGTTGCTAGGGGGTTGCGTCGCCAAATGTGTAGCAACATGCAACAAACTTGAAAGTTGTTGTCATGATGCTGCGAAGATGTTCGGATACATGCAGCTATGACATGTGAGATCAAACAATCCTCCATTACCAAAACACAAACTGGTGCAGCAACACTGAAGCAACAGTTGCAATGCAACTTCTGCTGTCAGGGACTTTGTCGTGCCTCTGACCGTATTGTGGCCATTTTTCGCGCAGTGCTCGGCTCGTAATGAACAACTCGTAATGAATAACACCGACCTGGTCCCACCAAATACACAGCACAACCTTGGGAGCATGACCGTGCAGTCCCCATGACTTTCTTCTCTTTGGGTTGCTGTGATGAATCCATTTTTCACGATGCGATGAAAAAAAACCCTTTCTTTTTTGCCGCTGGAGCAGTGATTCACATGTGAAAAAATGACGCTCCACGTTCCTTGGCTTCAACTCATAAGGAACCCAAGTTCCTTGCCTTTGAATCATTCCCAACGCGTGCAATCGCTTGAACATGGCTTGGCGGGCAACTCCCGATGCTGAAGCAAGCTGTTTTTGCGTTTGGTACGGATCCTCATCGAGCAATACCTCGAATGTTTTTGGCTTTCCGTCACGCGAACGGTCGTCAAGATCAAAATCACCGTCTTTGAAGCGATGAAACCAATCACGGCACGTTGTTTCACTCAGAGCAGTATCTGCGTAAACTTTTTGGAGCTCTCGATGCGCTTCAATGGGAATCAATTGATTGATCGATTATTTGAAAAACTGATTGACTAGAATTTAAGGGACTAGTACCGGTTAGAATTTTGAGAAAATTCATTCTTTTTTTATAACATTCCATGTAACCTTATACGTTCAAAAATCACCTCTTGAAATTTTATAATGAAATTCGAAAAAATAAGAGAGTTGCAGGGATGGGCAGCCGGGAGTATTTTCGTACTCCTGGAGTACTTTCAGTGGGTTACTTACTTATCTTGTGTAAAATATGTTGTCATATGGGGTCAACAAGAAGTGTTCCTTACTGAAAATACTCCGGGAGTACAAAAATGCCCATCCTTGGAAAGTTCTAGTAATTCAAATGTTCTTAAAATTTATCGTAAGAAAAACTTCAAACGCGTTTTACTCAAAATAGGTGCATTTGTTAATTTTGATCTCCTCTACCGTAATTCTCCAGAAAATTGGTGAAAAGAAATTTGGCGAAGGGAAAAAAGGTGGAAAAATACGTGTTTTTTACATCGCTTTTTTCACAAAGCCGTCATTTTGTTTTTTTGTTTAATTTTTCATAAATAGGTGGTGAATTACGATGTAAATTACCTGAAATGCTTCTTGAAATTTCTGTTTGAGACATGGCAGTTTTGAGATTATCTCAGCGCAGTGTGAGGGTCTCATTTTCGAGGACGACTCGACTTTGGCGCCTTGTAGTAAATAATGATCGATAAAAAAAGAGGGAAAAAAATTTGTATACACTCCCAAAAGATGTACCAATTGAAGGCACAAGCTTGTATAAAGTTTTGAATAAAAGAAACAAGAAACAAAAAGTTCAAATATGGGTCGTTTTTTAGTCTTGAAACTGGTACTAGTCCCTTAATAAAGGCGTAATTTGATGAATGTTTTGTGTCGTTGGTATCGATTTTGCATTTCTGAAGCGATCTTTCAATTCTTCTCCTACCGTTCTGTGTTCTCCCAGTTTTGAGAGCCGAATATCAATATTTGATACATTTTGTTCACGAACACTCGAATAATTGTATTGTTGTTAATATTTGTAGATGAGATGACAATCGCAAACTAGCACTGACGATTGTATTAGGTACGAGATACAATTACGATATAAACAGTGGAACTCATTTAGAAAACATAACGTCTTATTCAATTTAGAGAAATTTTAGATGTTGCCTTCATCATCGATAATCAACTATTTTTGAGTTATCGACAACTTCAGCAGTGGGTGAAAAATTTATCAGGTTTGAAGTTTCCACTGCATTTTAAAAAATCTCAAAAGCCACCGTTGGAGGAAGTAATAATGATAATGAGATTATACCCAGAATAGTATAATTGCATGAAATATATCAAGTTGTTGAAACAATTTAATCCCTAATGATGAAAGTCTTTTCAATTTTCATTGAGTCAAAAAAGAGAAATTGAAGATAATTCAATCATGGGAGAAGAATGTCAATATTCGAAAAAAAAAATTGTGATCGCATCACGAACTCAAAAATTGCGTAATTATGGGATAGGAAAAAGAAATCGAAAGGGGCAGGCTTTTGGAAACTGTTGATTTCAATCTCTGAATGTTATGAATTGCAGGATTAAAGGAAAACACAATTGATAATTATCAAATTCAAATCTTAATTGAAATTTTCCTCAATTCACAATTCAATTTAATTCTCAAGTAAGGAAAAATTTCCGGGAACAATGAAATATTTACTATGGAATACAGTGGAAATCCAAATTTGACCCAAGCAGTTGATTAACCGAGCGATCTTTTCATCAACTGTTCGGGTCAAATTTGGATTTCCAGTCTACCCATACACTGCAAACTGAAATGTGTTAAAATTGACTACAAGAACACGGATAAACAGTGTTATGATACACGGTTCACCGGTGTTGAACACACATTTACGCGCTTTATCCGTGTTCTGGTAGTCAATTTTAACACAATTCAGTTTGCAATGTACACGGAGAGAAATTTGTAGTTAAATTTACTATGTTATTATTGTTCCCGTATTATAAAACATAGTAAATATGATCAGCATTCTATTGTTGTACCATAGTAAAAATATGCCCTTCATAGTAAAATCCGACAGAATTCAGTCTGTTCCTCGGGAACAATAATAACATAGTAAATTTAACTACAAATTTCTCTCCGTGTAGGAATACAGTTCCTGCTCCAAGCACCATCCTCGATTAAGAATTAAATTTGATTATTGATTGTAAAACTTTGAATTAGGAATGAAATTTATTTGTTCATTGTCAAAAAAGATAGATAGATAGATAGATAGATAGATTTATTGCTTCCAAGGGTTATACATAATACCCTTCTAGCAAGGGGGTATAAAAAGCGTAGCATATAACAATACATTAAATCAGATAATAATCTGATCAGTACACAGTAATATCTTATAATTACCTAGCCTGACGTAACAGTATATTCTATAATTTCTAATTTATCGTTTCTCACTCATAGCATGAGATAATTTGTTTCCTTATTACTAGCGCAATACTACAAAAGTTATATATTCTTCTCATCTCATCTTTATTAGAAATTGTCAGGAGTTCTTTGACCGATTTTCCTAGAAAATGACCGGCTCTGTACGAAACAAAAATAGCCCGAGAAAAAATGAATTAGATCTAAAGAGATCTGATTGGATCTAATTAGATCTAATTGGATCTCTTTAAATAAACAAAAATGGGATTCAGTAGATCTATTTAGATCTGAATGATGCATTTGTTTGAATCACAGTAGATTTACTTAGGATTGAGTAGATCTTTGTGAATCTAAATTCAAATAGTTCTAGATTGACCCAGATCAATTGAGATCTGAAGAGATATAAGCAGATCTATTTAGATCTACAGAAATCTAAATACAAAAAGAGCTGTGAAGTGTGCTTAGATCTGCGTAGATCTATCTGTATCTATTCAGATCCAAGGAGATCTGTCTCATCCCATTTTTTTTATCTAAAGAGATATCATTTGATCTAATGAGATTTAATCAGATCTCTTTAGATCTAATTCATTTTTTCCCGGGAGGGCATCTTAGGAGGAGGTGTTCCACGTTTTCTAATTCATCTGAAGTACACAGTTGACATCTATCGGACAGCTTCAACACGTGAGAAGACTGACCTATACACAATTTAATTTCCAATGAATTGGCAAGCCTAAGGTTCGCGACCCGTCCAATCCATTCAATCGAACACCGCAGCTTATAATATAACGGAGGGCTCAAGTCAGTATCCGCGAACCGCTTATTCAATGTTGACAAGGATCTCGCATAACGGGACATATCCAGATTGATTAAATAACCTTCATAATTCTGGAAAACTATTGCTTCGTGCTGCTTCCACACGAGCGGATCAACCACCTCCCAGAGCCCGCAGTGTTGAGTGAGATCAAGAAAACCTCGGAACTGTGACAACCAGTTAAATTCACTGTCATATTACCGACAAAAAAATTCGATGAGGAATTAAATTTAATTGTCAATTGAAAAACTTTGAATGGGAAATGGAATTTAATTGTTAATTTAAAAAAAATTCCATCAGGAATTGGATTTAGTTCTTATTTGAGAAAAAATTCAGTCGAGAATTAAATTTAATTCATAATTCAGGAAATTTTCAATTAAGAATTAAACTTCAATTATTAATTGAATGTCGATAGATTTGAATCTCAATTGAATCACTTCCAACCCTGATAATCATTCGGAATCATTTTCTCTTATCTTCTTCCTGAAACTACACTCAGGGATGAAAAAAATTATTCCCTTGATATCGATATTCATTACTCTGGTTCATCATTAATTGAAAATTATTTGCTGCGAAATTAAAAAAATCGATTACCCAATAAAGGTTTGGAATAAAAGGCTGAAAATTGGTGTGAAATTCGCTTCTAATGCGTACTAAAACATATGAAGAGAATCCGTCCAAAAACTCGGTGATTTGACATGGGATGTCTCATTTCCCCCGGGAAACTGAATATTTCTTTCGTAATATCTTAGGAATAATAGAAGATCATCATTCATTTCTTTTCAGGGAAAAATGGAAGCGGAGCGAGTGAAACGAAACACTGGCAAGACATGATAACAAAACCAAGACAAACGATCGTTCAATGGCATCGTTTGAAACCAGAATAAAAACCTCGACATCCCCGGTAAACAGGGAAAGCAGGAAAGTAGGAAACTTCAAGCCTCTTCTGGAACTCAACGTCACCGAATTACCTCAATGGTTACCTCGACTCAAAGGAATCTCCTTCAGTCTTTCTTGACGATCATAAACAACAAAGCCCGCGAATCAAGAAATGAGAGGAAAAAGTTAGGAAAAATTGCACATGTTATGTATAAAATTGATTTAAATACAAGACTCGCGAACAGTTGAGATGAACATAAATAAAATATTAACATACAAGTAGTTGACGAATGTATTAGTTTCGAATAGACAAAAGATGATAAAATTTTGAGAGCAGAAGTAGAATCATTCATAGTCGACAGCGTGGAAATTTTGGAATATAATTTTGAAACACAGAAAATAAGTCAAAAATATGTCGGTTCATGTACGATACAAACACAACAGTTTGAAAACAAACAGTGTACAAAGTATATAATCCGCAATCGCTCTAGAGTAACGATATATACACGTGTTTATATAGTCAGATAACAAGAGTGATTGGGGACTCATTTTCGTGTACCACCATCCTTAGAGATATTCGTTCGAAATGTCTGAAATTTATCTGAAAATTGTGACACATAGAGCTGTTAAAGATATAAATAAATATACGCAGGATATGAGTGCTTTGTGACACACCCTGAGAAAAATACATTGTAAAACATTGATAATTGTGCGATATATTGTGTTTTGAATCACGTCAAACTTATGAGGATTCAAACCGTTGTTTAATTATTTTGATAAAGCTGCAGTGCTTTAGTTTATATATTGATTTAAGAGTATTATAACAATTTCAACTTCGTCGATAGGACGTTCAAAGAGACCCTTGTTCTTCAACGAACTCATTGTTGATATAAAAATGACGGAAAAGAAAGGATTGTTTCCAAGCAAAAACTGAAAATCAGTTTGAATGTTCGAACACGCTTTTGAAAAAAAAAACAGTTAAAAAACGAGGAGAAAACGAAAGAAATGAAAATGTAATAATTCCCCAGTATTGTAATACAAAATGTAGTCTGTATCGCTCATATGAAAAACAAAAAAAAAAGAAAAAACAAATCCTGTTCGTAAAAGTGAGTTTATGGAGGTTAGTTTGTGACACAGTTTTAAAAATGTGCACTGTAAATTTTGAAAAAAAAAAAAAAGAAAAAATACATTAATTTATATTCAACTTGGGAGAAATTTTTATGGGAACAAATATTTTTGTTGTAGAAAAGATAGTTGATATGTTAACTAGGGTGAAAGAATTATTTCATCATGTGAATAACGAATAATGTACTTTACAATGAGGATATCTTTGTTACGATTGTTATTTATGATGCAACCGGCTCATTGAATACTCGTATGTGTGCATTTATCAAGAAAAAAAATTAAATGTTATAATAAAATAATGTTTCGACAAGTTGTTATCGTAAACTGAACTTTGTCAATTTCATTTACAAAGCTAGAAAACGTACGTTTCGTGCATGAGACGATAATTACGGATTGGAATATTGAATATGGAATCAATTTTTTTTTATCTTTGAAATGAGTATTCGAAGGGAGATAAGTAAAATAATCACGCACGCCAAAAAACATAACATCCGCACATGCCATCACAAAATCTCATCCTATATCAAAGAATTGATAAAAACAAAATATAATACATTCGATCCAATATCCTGAAAACCTACCTCGTGAGTTCATCCGTAATGTAAACGTACCGATTGTCGAAGCTGTACATAATTGTCAACATGATTTTTCGCATTTGTTTCAATACAAGAGATCTCAGTGAAATGCATTTACGTGCCTTTTCTAATTCAGATGAGACATGTGTGTACATAAAATGTCAAGATTTTTCACACAGCATACTTTATAAGAGAATATTACGAGATCTAGAACCTGGTTGGTATTTTAATGTGACACGTGGAATAAACATGTCATCCGTAACATGTGAATGTGCATCAACATTATATGTGCCGATCACGTTCCAGCCCCGTATTCCTTTATAACGCACGTGCTGTACGGTTTCAATGACGATTTCAATGATAGTTCTAATTACGTACAGCATCGTAAATTATTGGGTTTACATTATTCCTGTTACATTTATTATTAAGAATAAAAAAAAAAGGAAAATGTAATGAGCAAAGCTTATGCGAAATGTTGCATGTATTTTTATGTTTAGCGCAATAATATTTATTCGTGAAAGAACATTTCAACATGAGTTTTGAATTTATATTACATATTACACAATGCACAGATTTTAAATTTTATATTTATCATCGAACGTTATACATTGTACGTTGTACATTGTATTTTTATGATCCGCCATCTTCATTCAATGGAATTGCTTTGTACAATGGAGAGGATTAAAAATATTCACGTCCTATACGGAAACATAACATCTTGTAATCCCTTCTGCACTTTATGGTACTCAAAAACTGTGAGTGTATTATCATAACGATGAGGATAATAATTCTGTGATATCGAGGGATGTGAGGCAATGGTGTATCCGTAAACTCATTTTAGATTGAGAGAATATGCATATACACGTACATAAGATGTTCTCGCTAACTCAATTTTGCCAATTGAATAACAAGGCCAAATTACGGGGAAAAATTCTTCGTAATTTTCCATAATTTATTCAGAAATCCAAAGAATTCTACGATCAAGAGACCTACGTGGGACGAAGATATTCCAGATAACACTGATCAATGAGAAGTTCTTTGAGGAAGATTCTATCGAATGTTGAAAAGATGTGAGATTCATCCAATTTGAACCCCAGCTCTAACTATAATTTCCCCGAACAGTTCGATGCGAATGAACAAGAAAAAAATATCATTCCTCGAGTTAATGATGTGTACAATATTTGAATTAAAAAATATATTTTTGTAACAAATTCATCAGCAGAAGCTCCACTGAAAATCAAAGGAGTGTGTTTAGATTCATTCAAATAAAACACGATACGTAAATCAAAACACCGAGTTATTCGCGAAATAAAAACGCGTCGAATTATGAAATCAGTAGAACAAGACCGTTTATGGTCAGACATGCACGTATACACAGAATTATAGTTATCTTTTGGCACAATAGTGAACCTCGGGATTGCCTAGAATTTATCGCTAGTTCTTTTCTCATATGAGTATACTATTGTGATACCAAAACATGTAATACAATAGTCAATATTTTTCTATCAAATGAAATAGAACAACTTTGGTTTCTCCCAACCATTGTTTGGAATGAAAACGGGATGAAAATTGTGACAAAATTATGGAAAATTATGGAAAATTCTCTTCTCAGGAATTTCATATGCTGTACATGTCATAGTGCAAAATAAATCTCTGCCACGGCCGAAGAATCCGCTGGAGCAGGGAATGTTTTCAAACTGTGTGCTAGTATAAAGAAATTAGTATCTATTCTGACAAAAATTTTTTACTGTTACATAGTATTCAATATACGAGATACTGCTTTTGTAGTTGGTCTTCTTTGGAAGCGCTCTTCGAATCCTAATCCAGAGGGTTATCTCACTAATCGACGAACATTCACTGATTCTCAGTGGTATATTCACAACTGTAAAATGAAGAATATCAAGAGTAATGTTCAATAGATTCGGATTCGAAGAGTCATTTCTAAGGCCAAAGCAAAAAAAAAGATCTCTGTTGGCAAATTTTCTTAACATGAATTAGGCTACAATCACAAAATCATACTGATCCTCGAATGAATAATACAACGTTCTTGAAAAAAAAAAAATTCACAATATCAAATGGATATTGATCTGAAATTCATGTTTCAAAGGTGCAATATTCCGAATTTGATAAAAATTACCTCATTGTTACATATCTAGTAAAGTTTTTGCAATTAACTGTCGAAGCATGTTCGGAATATTGCACATTGAATTCGACGAATTGAGTTGTTGACTAACTACTTTCGCCCTGTAATCGACTCCAGAATACTGGAGCTCCACCCTTCGAATGTGAACAATTCACAATATCCAACAGCCCTGGTAGCACAAATTGTTTCACATAATCTGTCTCACAAGTTCTTCCAACAAACAGACGACAAGTTTCATCAGCAAGAATTTCTATCTCAAAAATATCATGCATATAATATTCATCCCTGTAATAACCCTCCGCTGATTTTTTTATCAAAGAATTCGTTTCAACGAGGAACAGAGGCTAATATGACATTTCGAACACTTTCTACACCTACACTCGCCCTGAGAGGATACTTATAATAAGTTCTATCACGGTTAACTCGATTTTGATAAATCAATACTGAATTTGAATCAACTTCCCATCGAGTAGCAAGAAATGATGCTTTTTCTAATCAATTGTTGTTGGAAAAATAGAACGTACCACAGGGTGCAAAGAGCGAGCAAATAATGCGAATCTGTCCCATTTCCCCCTGTATGGATGCTTCATTCTTCCCAAAGCAAGCATTGAAAAGAATTACAACGATAATATGAATTTCCAAATACATGAATGTAAAAGAATGTGCTACTAAGGAGACAATTGTTCTTAAATTTTTCTTTAAATATTGTATATTATACGGATAGTTCTTTTAATGGTGTTCCTTAGTTCACACTTTCAGCTCACTCTTCCTCTCTTGCTATCTCTCTCTCTTTCTCTTTTCCACTATTCATCTCTTTTGGAATCAAGAAGAGGAGGTAGACAGTGTTGCTACAACTACGGTTCCCAATTAGAAAAACTCTCAGTATAAGCAAAAAAATCCACAACAATCATCCTCCTTTTCAGAAATATATTCCTAATCGAATCAAATTGATCTGGATGAATTGAAAAACCAGATACACTACATCAGAAGATTTTTTAAACGTTCTAATAATCAATTCATAAGGAGTCTTTGAACGTGCTTCCACAGCAACGAACTTCCTGATTATAAATCGAATATAAAATCAAGTTTCAATAAACGGAATGAAACAAATAAGATGAAGATATGATTGTCTTGGATCATCCTGTACATCTATGTATAAGTACTGTTCTTTATTTATATTCTGTTTTAGTATAAATATAATTAGTAAAGAAAGTTATGGAGCACGTTCTGTACAAAAGTCATTGTATTTTTATAGTATAATTATCCATAACTTTTTTTACCCATCGAAACACACTATATAAATTATTGAACTCATGTAAAATTTTCGTTTCCTATCCCTATTCATAAATCAGTACCACTTCTTCGAACGAGCGTTCAATATAAATATGCTTTATACTCGACATATATGTTCCATGTTCATATCATGAATCTCATCCTAACTTCTTGTCGATGTCATTCTACTGTGGTAGTGATACAATTTAGATATGTTACCTTATGAATGTGCTTCGTGTGACCTGTGTATACTTCATCTCAATGTCTTTCAAAATTCTAAACATCATGTTCTAGTTTACAGATGAAGGTGAAATAAAGATGTGATCGAAATGATTTACATTATTTGTCACGTACGATTAAAGACGTTTTCACACGTATCTGCCCAAAGGCAGTAACCTTTTACTATGTTTTTGAATTTCCGCTACTGTAGAGAACGAGAAATATCATCCACAGCGCACCTGATCGGAAAGGATTTATCAACACCCCTGCTTAAAGAACCTCATTGGGAATTTGATGCCGAAAACTCATTCAAACTCATTGAGAATCAATTTTGAATGGATTTGAATCGATTTTCTGCATCGGAATCAATGAGAATCAATCGGTTCAATGAGATTCTTTGCGCAAGGACAGAAGAGTTAGAAGAATCCGAATGATGTAAAATTCTGTAATAATGTACTTTGAAAATCAAATATGGTCAAGAATTCAATTACTCGGAACAATCAAACTTCGTTTGGTTTAAAAAATTCTCTGCCGCCATATAAAATTTGACAGCAAATAATTTTGTATAGGTTCCGAGATTAATCTTCAATTCACATTTCGAAATATTATCTTAAATTAAATCTTCCTGAATTATAGATGAATTGTACAAAGTAAAAGTGAAGGTATCCCACATTGAATGGCAGCGAAAATCTCCCACTTTCGGGGAATTCATTTTCCCTATATTTTGGAAGAATTCTCTTCCGTTTGTAAGAAAATTCTTTCCTTCTGACGGAAATTGTTCTCCAAATGAAGAAAGATTCTCCCAAAATTTATGGGAAATTGACTTACTTCACGTGAGGGATTTTTGCTGTCATCAAATGGGGAGAGAAAATTTCACATTTATTCTTTACAGTATGAGTACTAAAATGGAAGTCCAGCGACTAAGATCCCGAGAAAAAATGAATGAGATCTAAAGAGATCTAATTAGATCTCATGAGATCAAATGATATCTCTTCAGATAAAAGAAATGGGATGACACAGATCTCCTTGGATTTGAATAGATATAGATAGATCTACGCAGATCTAAGCACACTTCACAGCTCTTTTTGTATGTAGATATCTGTAGATCTAAATAGATCTGCTTAGATCTCCTCAGATCTCAATTGATCTGGGTCAATCTAGAACTGTTTGAATTTGGATCTACAAAGATCCACTCAGATCTAAGTAGATCTACTGTGATGCAAACAGATGCATCATTCAGATCTAAATAGATCTACTGAATTCCATTTTTTTATCTAAAGAGATGTAATAAGATCTAATTAGATCCAATCAGAACTCTTTAGATCTAATTCATTTTTTCTCGGGATTAGATTCAATTCTTTCTAACTAATCAATTAGGAAGAAAATATTCCACAAAACTGAACAAATATCTTGTTGAAAACTGACCAAACAGCATATATCTCTTGGCGGCATCCTCAGGATATCCTAAAGACATTGCGATATCCTCAAGATGTCTTGAGGACGTCGCCAGAAGATATGTGCTGTATGGATTCAATAAAGATGAAACATCCTAATTTGTTCGGATAAGTGTTTATCGAATTCCATCATTGGTCCGATCAAGCAAAAAAAAACGTCTTTCAGATATCTAAAAGATATTTCAACCGACGAATTTCAACGTGTTCGAGATATCTCGAAAAGTTCTTGCAGAAGGTACGTTTTAGACTTATTCGATCAAGTCTTAAAATGTTATGAATATCCTTTCAATGTACCCAGGAAAAAATCATTAGATCTATTCAGATCTAAATAGATCTGAGTGGATCTGATTTTTGGTCAGATCTGGTTCAAAAGATCAGATTAGATCTGTTCAGATCTCAGTAGATTTGATCAGATCTTGGCACATCTGGTTAGATCTGAATGGAATATTAGATTAAATCTTAATGAGTAATTGGTGGTTCAATTGTCAGAAATTTTGTGATATCTGTCTGTATATGAATTTGATTTTGCACATATATTGTGACAAACACAAACCAAAATTGCAGTTTTTCAGATCTTCATAGATCTGTTCAGATCTGACCAAAATTCAGATCTGATCAGATCTGATCGTTTTTTTCCCGGGTATTCAAGATATTTGTTTGGCCAGTTTATTGAGAAACTACTGAATGAATTTATACCAGCCAAGTTGCTGAAGATTCTTCATCTCCCAATTATCCCAAAGGAACAGAAACATAAAAACGAACTTTTCAACGTTCCTGGAACATTTATGAAACCTTCAACGTTCCACGAATGTTCATAGAACGTCAAAATGTCCTTTTTTACGTTTTTGTTTTTTCGGCAATCAACGGATACAAGACGCGGCTCCAACTTCCTTGAAAAAATTCAATCGGAATGCATCCGGATTTCACACCGGGATTTTCATATCAACCCAACTCTTATTCAAACATCGCCGAGTTCTCATTCCAAGAACGCTCTTCATTCACCCAGCCAACCATGGATTGGTTTCAATCATTGGTCAATTTGATTGATTCCAATCGCATTTGCTAAGAATTGATCAATTATTTGAGAATTATGTAGGATCTCTGTGCGCATGTCCATTCATTGAATAATGATTGATCGAAAATTGATCATTTTTGGAGGACCAATTGTTGGTCGCCAATGCGGACATAGAAATGGACAATTATTGATCAATTTTGTGGTCCATAGAATTGGGCAAAAATTGAGCATTTAACATCCGTCGATAATGGAAAATCTGAAAATATAAAACATCACTTACTTTCTATCGGTTGTATGGAATTTTGCATTCTTGAGGTCAAGGACAGAATTATTCATTATTCACGTATTGTTTATTACAAAAAATTGTTGTGGTTTATCGGTTATTTATTCATTTTTGTCGTATTAATCGCAACTTATTCGAATTTCGTATTATTCGTGGTGCGGTAGGATTGTCGCGATGAATTGAGGTTATTATTCATAACTTAAATTTCGTAGCATAGATGTAAATTCTTATAACTGAGTGAACTGATTGAACTGCATTTCAATCAAAAAGTGTGTTTTATATTTGAATTAGCAATAGAGTAAATTGCAGATGATTATATGTTATAATGTGGAATAAACGAATTCAGTGTCATACATAACCATAATTTGTGTGCGGTTGTTATTTTCGAAAAAGACATTACAACTACACCCAAATTGTTTAAACAATAAACACCTGTCAAAACCCTTCAATAATAAAAATAAATTGCTTATTGATTCAACCTTTCACACTGTATCAATCAATAACCCAGTTATTAGTGAATTTTCTATCATTCTCAAACCAAAATAATTGGCCAATAATTGCCAAATTATGGGTCACTTCATTTCACAGCTGATGGCAGCACCTATGCCCATGCCATTGACCTAATATTGCCCCATAATTGGAAAATCCAATGGTCCACAGAAATTGACCAATTATTGGTCACCAATGCGGACATAGAAATGGACAATTATTGATCAATCCCACCCAATCTCATTGAGTAATAATTGACCAGTTATTTATCAGCTATGGTTAGCTGGGCAGTTATTCGCAAAGAGATATAAGAATAGAGGAGGGAAAGCAGACGAAATCTGTGAGTGGAAAAGTAACATCGGATAAAAGAGAGAGCAATACAGGAGTTCTCTGGCTAGCCAATCAGCGGAGTCACAGAACTCCTCTGCACCTCCTCTGAATCGGTGGTCGTGCTGTACGGGATAAAAGGTAATTGTTGGTGATTTCTAGTGGATTCTTCGATGGACCAATCACATTTGTTTCCTAAGGGCGCCATTATGATGTATTAAACTTGTATAAACCCTTATCAGTAATATACACTGTATTATACATGTATAATACTTGTATAAAAATAGGAATATTATACTATGTATAATACATTCCCAACCCTGCGAACCAGTACCAGTAAGAGAACGTTATAAGTAATCTCTACGAGATGGCGTTAGTTACAGGAATTCAAATAAAAAACATGAACAATCAAGTACGCATTACAGATACATAAAATTGCCATTTCTCCACAAACATTTTCAAATCGTTCAAATCTAAATCTCTATTTTTCATTCTCAAACCCGGACATAACGTTCGATGATAGAATATAGTTTCGAATATCAAATTGAAATTATTCCTCTCACAAAGATATCTCTAGATGCAGTCAAAATAACCAAATCCAAGAATAACATTAAATTTCAATCTTGCTCGAAAGATCTTCGTGTTCATAATATTCTATAGTTCATTGACAATATTCATATACCTGCAGAGAATTTGTTGCTATCAGAATGACACAGGTAAGATACACAGCTTCGATTATCACTTATTTGCAATAAATTCTGGAAGAATGATCTTTCATAACCTAAGCGATGAATACTTCACAATTTTCTATTCTTAATGGCATCTAACAATCGAAATGACTTATAAAATTGACGTAGTTATTGATATCATACTCATTCAGAATGTAACGAACGGATTTTCGGAAATGAGAATACCAAGCAACTTTTTGTAGAATTGCTAGACAAGATAACATTAACAACATAATATTAGAAGAATGGTGTACTTGAATTTGAATCTACTGGACGTGATTTCATGGGACTTGATAAAATCTTTTTTGAATTTGAGTAAATATCATTTGTAATGCATAAAAATTCAATTGAAACTGTTCTGGGTTCATGGTCGAATAGAGATTTAGTTGATCCAAGTATACCATTTTATACCTCAATATAAGAAAAGTAGAATTTTGTACTTCATTACTCTTTTGGGTTGAAAAAAAAATGAAAATCAAGTAGCTCGAACTCCTTGAAAAATCAACAAACTTTTATATTTGCCATCCTTCCTGGACAAAACACCCCTCGATGGGTTTCGTTGCTTCGATGTAGAATTTAGGTAGAGAATCGGTGGGTGAACAGTGACTCGTCGGAAAAGCAACGTGGAGGCAACGGAGAAAAGTCCGCATGAAAATCAAAGCCGGACTGTGCATTTACCCGAATCTTCATTCGCACAAATTCTATCAGACAGCGTCTCTCTCCAATTTTGGAATTAGACAAAGGGGGATGATGATTGTTGAATCAAAAATGCACGTGGAATTTGAAATTTTTGGGCAAAAGAGCATCCGTTGCCACCACATCGCTTCTCCGAGGAGCAACCGTTCATCCACTGATTCTCCACCTAAATTCTACGTCGAGGCGACGTAACTGTTTTTTTTGGGTGGGTTATCTCCTTACGGGAAAAAATAAGCTTGTCATTTTACCGGGGCTCCAGTTACTATAGAAACAACAAGAGTGCAGAATATCTCTTACCTATACCGAAATTATTATTGAATTGAACAAATTTTCGGTAAATTCAACAAGAATTCCGGTAAAGGCGATATATGTTTTCTTACTGTCCATACAATAACCGGAGCTCCGGTAAAATTGGCAATCCATTTTTCCCGTGCTCTTCCATCCAAAGCACATTCAGCAAGTCCCTGGTACCATGGTGATTATGATGCAAGAAGGAGAAGAATGGAAAACAATACCGGCGATACCAGAACCATTACCACGAATTAGTCACGATGGGGTAGTTGTGCAACCAAATTTCATTGAATTCAAGACTGCCATCGAAGGTGCGACACAAAAAAAGTTCATCACAATTACAAATACTGGTACTAAACCAGCTTTTGTGAAAATAGGTGAAACAAATTCAATTGTAAGTATCGATTCCTCATACTAATAAAATAATGAACGTTAAGCATACTCAAGTATCGGGAGGAGCAGGTAAAATTTTGCGCTAACTTTTTTCATGCATCACTTGATAAATTTGAAGTAGATAATAATTGATTGTATACCTGAGATTGGACCCTGAATATATACATCTAAGTTCCCACATGGTTTGTAATAGGTGCGCACCTAAGTTCTCGCTGTTTTTTTTTGTGTGAAAATGCAACATTATTAAGCGTTTCCACGTAGGTTTTAATGGGTTTGGCAACATGAGGCCGAGCGTGTTGTCATGCTTGATTTATGTTAATACAAGCCTCCTAGTTGACACACGACAAGGGTACAAGCTTACAAAACCCTTGCAGCAGGGCTGTAGCGACCTTACACTGACAAAGTTGTCAATAACAAGCCAAAAAAAATCGAATGACAAGTGTGACAGGGCTATGACAATTGTCATTTGCCTATTCTGAAGTCACGATGGGAACTGAGGCAAATGGTAATCAATCCCACATACTTCTCTCCATGTAGGATTAGTTGATTCGAATTTTATGACAAATCATCTTAACAATGATCATAGACAAACGTATCCCCTTTAGACTCACACAGCACTACAGTTCCAGAAGAATTCATAAAGTATTCTTATTGAATTGATCGTGTTCTTTATGAATTCTTTGAGAATTCTTCTATAACATATTGTGTGCACGCGCATACTCACCCCAGATGGACTTATTTTATAATTACTCGCATACTTTTACCGAGTCCAGATATAATCTCAAATGTTATGATGGACGATAAAATTGAATACATCTGTAACATAAGAAAAGTTAATTCACTTTTGTGTCTTCCAGCAATACGTTGTGACAATCTTCGCCGTGATAGCTAAAAGTATTTTTGGAACGCCTGATTGTCATTCTTTTTCTTCCTAACAGACGGACTGCACTAGGTCTCTTCATCCTGCGTGAATTATTTCTCTCCCAACATATCAGCAGGTCAACTGCGTATGTTACGACTTCCTTGGCCCCCTTTCCAAGATAAAGGGGGTGCGCACACTTACCCACTGCGCATGGTTACCCCAAACGACTTCACCAACCCCGAAATCAGGAAACGGCTGGAACTTATATTTGGAGTCTAATCCTGATCGTTGATTTTATTACTATTCACACGAAATTTCAGTTGAACGCGAAAATTATGAAAAACGTCAGCGCAGAATTTGGTTTGCTTTTTCTGGAGCTTGAATACCCCTAAACATATAAATAAGTTACTCCAAATAGTTGGTCAAGATGTTGCAGGAGTTTGAATCCTTCATTGAAACGAATTGGTGATTGAATAATGAAATATTCAGCCGCTAGGGATCCATAATCTTGAAAGAAGTACATCCTTCAAATCATGTTTTTTATTCCAAAGAGTTGATTCGAGAAGAAAAATTACGATAATTCATGAGATTTTGTGAGTTTGAATTCCCGTTTGATTTTTATAAACGATTCGAACTTCGAGAACATCTAATCAAACTATCTAAGCAGACAATAACCTCGACTCTAAGACAACTATCAACTTTTATGATTGATATACTACGACAGATTTTCCACGTCCAAACAGTGAAACCGGGGATAAGATTGTACCCGGGATTAAGTATTAAAACAAAAGTAACCTACACGTTCAAACAACCAGCTTTGTTACATGCTACAATTCCGATTGAAATCAACGACAAACTCATCGATTATCATGTGATATGTCGATTAACTGCCGAATATATTTTCATTGAACCTAAATTCATTGATTTTGGAACGATCGATCGTGGTTGTTCATCAGGTTTCAAAATAATATCTATGAGGAATAATAGTGGAAAAAACACAAGGTGAAAATTCCATTCTCTACGCCATGTCGGATAAATTTCATATTTACATTAAAAATCTACTAACGCAAAAAAATGTCTATAATGTCTCCCAATGAGACACATATTGTGAGTTTATATGAAACAATCTACCAATGGTGTAAAGATCATGTCCTACATCATTGTAGGAAACCAACATAAATAAAATTTCATACAGAATTGGAAAGTTATTTTCACTCAATCATTTCAATTAAATTTCAATCGATACAGGTTTGCCGTTGATCTTGGTAGAAATGATCTGGACTTGAATGTAAGACCCATGCGAGGTGTTGTGAAACCAAATTCTTCAGTAGACCTCAGAGTTGGATTGATTGGAATGGGTGAAGGCTTGTACTTCAATGAATTCTGGTTTGTTGACGTTCATTGAGTGTTCATTGATGATCAGTGCATCCAAGTGACTTAGAAGAACTAGCTCTTTGGATGAATTGCAGTTTGAGCACCACTTTGATAGTATTGTTTTTGATTTTTTCAGGATAAAATCGACTCCTCACATACGAGTACCGTTGCAAGTCAACGTGATAATACCGCGATTAGAAATATGTCATCCAAAAACTACTGGTGACTTCACTTTGATCGATTTCCCTCCAACAATTGAAAATATTCGCAAATATGACACATTTGTTTTAAAAAATCATTCTTCTCAAGTATCCACTTATGTTGTCCTTGGAGAAGTGGATAACGAACTTCAATTTATCGAGGTACGTTTATTGTGAGCCCAATTTCTTTTTTGAGCTATCCAGATAGCATTTTGAAGCTTCCCCTTTGGCTCGCGTGCAAGTTGCATGCAGAAGCTGATTCAGCGCGTAATTTAAAACATAAATCATAATCATTCCAGCTGTGATGGTAAAAATCCAAATTAATCTCGATTTTCACCGTCACAGCTGGCATTGATTATGACTTATGTTCGGAGTTATTATCGTACTTTTCCGAATAGTTCTAGTTTATGAATAGAATGGTGATCTTTCAAATTGAATTCCTCAACGTGTGATCAAGTTTTTATCGATATTTCATGAAAATCTATAAAAACTGTATATTTTTCTACTAAAAAGGATCGATGTTGTTGAGGAATCAATCATTTTTGACACCCCTAATAGCACTCTCTAAAATTTTTAGAGTGAGATTTCACTCTTCAGCCATCCAAAAGTGAGCCTGTCGAAATTTTGAGTAAAATTTCCACTCTTTTAGAGTGATATTCTAAGGTTTGAGGTTAGAAACTCACAGCCACTCAAATTCTAGAGTCAATTTTTCACTCTAAAAGAGTGAGGGTTCACTCGAAACGAGTGAAAATCCCACTCGAAGCGAACGGACTCACTTCTGAGATTTAGTGAAGTGAAACACGTGATTTTTCACTCTTTCAAATTTAGAGAGCAGGTCATCAGCAGGGTTTTCTAAAATATATCAGTCTGTAGAAATTATTGAATAAGTCAACAAACATCTTTGTAAGAAAGTAATGTTTATGATCTGCGGTTATTGCACATAGAACTATATCTTTTTCTTCAGAATATTGATCGTAAAAAATATCCCGTTTATAATGCTTTTGATATTCAACCAACTGAAGGTCGAATGGCGCCGTTTGAGAATGTCATATTTGAAGTTGGGTAAGTTACCTTTCAGTTTTTTTCAGAAATCAATAAAAACTAACAAATAGTGGTATTCGATAACGCCCGATCGAAGAATTCTTTATAATGATCTCAACTTGATACTCGTATATCAGTTTTACTCCAACAACTAAATCAACTCGATGGCGACAAAATAGTTTACGCAAAGGACAATCGGAACAAGAACATTGTGAAATCGATTTCATGGCTTTCGTACGAATTCTCAAAGTTCACTGTACAGAAACAGAAGACATTATACGTATGATCATCATATTTTTTATTAGAACGTGAGAAACGTGAACACTTATTGCTAAAAGAATTTCATTTCACCAATCTTTCAGTAGGGGAATCAATCGCACATAAAGGACATATGAGCAAGAGCTAAGATCAAAGGTGGAGCCCAAATTGTTTTGCCAAGCAAAAACAGGACAGGAACTTTTGACGTTCCATTCTTGCTCTCAAAAATTCCTGTCCTGTCTTTGCTTGACAACCATTTGGGTGCCACTTTTGCTCTTAGCGTATCATATATAGTAAATTCTAACATGTAGTTGAATCGACCGAAATATTATTAGGTGCATGCGAAAATAATGCGACTTCATTTCCTCGAGCTGAGGATTGTATTTAAACTTTGAACTTTGTCGCGACCCTTTGTGCTGTGGTGACTCCACCTTTGCGCTATGAGAATTGTCAAATAATTTATTATTCAGTTGTTTACATCGTGTTAAAGGATAAGATTAACAATGTCGCTAAGTAAGGAACTTTTTCGCTATTGCGTTCTTCATGAATTTCAACGAGGAGAAGAGGCAAAAGATGCCTTCGAATTGTTAACTAAAAGCTTTGGGAATGATACAGTCGGTCATTCAACATTTACCAGATGGTACAAACGTCTTAAAGAAGGCACCCAGAAAAGTGTCTAAACGACAATTTGCGAGAATTGCTTGACGGGAACTCATGTCGAGCTCAAGAAGAATCGGCAGAAGTGCTTGGAGTTGATCACGCAACGATTTCCACATATTTCAAAGCGATAGGAAAAATTGCGAAAGCTGAATGGTAGGTTCCGCGCCAACTAATGAGTGAAGCGAATAAAAACAAGCGGTTAGATATTTACCATTTTCTCCTCGTTCAACGATAATAGAATCTTATTTATTTATTTTGTTTATACGGGTATAAAAGACTCTTTGGTACATAGAATATACATTATTTGAACCACATTATATATATCATGCATCAAAGCATTAAGCATCATGTTAAGCTCGACTACATGCATCTTATATTACAACAACAGTTAACGTGTATAATTATAGGTGAAAAGGACAATTAGATATTAAATTTGACAAATAAGAGAAAGAGAATTCCTAAGATCAGAATGAGATGAAAATAATTCAAGCACATCACTGTGAGAATTTGCTAGGATAGATATCCGATTTACCGGATCAGAATAACCGTATCTCGATTTATAAGAAATTGGATTGAACAATTTAGGGCGTCCTAATAAACGAGAAGGGACATTGAAACGTACAAGTCCAAGCAGTTGAGGGCAGCGAATTTTCCCATTAACAATTTTATACAAAAATGAAAAATCATTGAACAAACGACGTGATTCCAAGGAAGGCAAGTTAAGTAGAGCCATAATCAATGAGTAATCATGACAAGTGACGTTCAACGGACGGCCTATCTGATAGGCAGCAAAACGCAGAAACTTATGCTGAACTCTTTCCAAGTCTGTACAATCCCGAATTGAATGAGGACTCCAAATTTGAGACGCATACTCAAGATGAGGTCTAACTAAAGTACAATACAGTGTTCGATCTTATGTTGATTTTGGACAACCTTCCACATCGATTCCTGAATAATAAAAATTCATGTGGATAAAGTGATGTTTTGTGCGCGGTGGGATTGGAATGGAATCTTGTAAGTTGCTCATGAGTCATTAAAACTAAAGCAAACAGTCGCGGTGGAACTATAAAAAAACGACCTGGTTGAAACATTCATAGTTACAATAACTTGAAATCTGGTTCGATTCACCAGGAAATGTGATTGTGACGTTCAAAAAAAGTATTTGAAGCCAAAATTAACTACATATTCTGGTTATCACACCAACAAAAAAATTTTGTTATTCTCACCTGGAAAATGTAGTTAATTCTAACTTCAACCACTTCTTTTGGACGTCACAATCATATTTCCTGATGAATAGCACCACCCAACAATCACCGAAGGTCTTGAAGACATCTTCAAGATATCTTTAGGAAGATATCGAAAAGATGTATTTCAGATATTTAAACGTCGTCACAGAGGGGATATCTTCAAGGTATATCGAAATGATATTCTTTTAGACATCTTCAAAAGATGTCAGAAACATGTCTTCAATATATTTCTGGAAGACATCTTTCAGATATCGAATCAGCATAATCTCAAAGCCATCTTAAAATAGTTTCTGAATGATATCTGTTCAACATCTCAAAAATTGTCCAAGTAAGAAGGACATAAGTCACGCCGTGTTCCTTTTCAGAACTCATTAGTGATCCTTTGGTGCTTTCTGAGATTTCTTAATGATTTCAAAAAGACATTTTAAATACACCTGAAACATATCTCGAAGATATTTAAAGCGTATCTTGGGAAAATTCAACACGTATCTCCAAAAAATGAAAAACATATCTTGAGACATCTGGAAGATGTCCTCCACATATCTAAAACATATCTTGAAAGAATCGAAAACATATATCGGAACCGTCTAAAAGATGTCTTCCACAAATCTAAAACACATCTTTGTCAGCGTGTCTGAACCATATCTTTTGTGAGACCTTTTTGAAATATCTGAAACTTGTTGAAATTTGTTGCATAAGACATCTTTCAAATGTTGAAAAGATATCTCTAGGAGAGTCTTCCAAGACATCTACCATGATTTTAAAACATCTTTGAGGTACCAACAGATATCTTCTTCTTTGTTGGGTAGTCATACCCAAAGAGAACATGAAGCTTCAGCGAACGTTCAGATCAGATCTGTATAGATCGAGCGGAAGGTTCATGAGAGCTAACTTTTAAATTCACAAACGCTTGCCCTGGTGAAAATATACACTCGTAGTGAGCGCATTGGAAGCTGAGAAGAAACGTGAAAAAGTTCCTTCTCTTCTCTGCCGTAGTATATAATAATAATGTGTTGTAGTAAAATTATGATATATTATCAATTTATAAACGTTCAATGCCGTTTGCCGTTTTGGGAAGAGTACTTACGTTCCAGGAAATGTAATGCATTTCATTTCATATATACTTTTTGTATTTTTTTTTTTCAGGAATCATAGCATTCCATTCTATATGGCTGCTGGCTGAAGAGGCAAGATGAAAGGATGAAAATCATCATCACTTCACTCATAAAATTAAAATTTATTTTCTTATATTGTTCATACTCTTCTCATTCTCATTTGATTTTTTGATTCTTTTTTTCTTTTCTTTTCTCTCTTCTCTTCGAAACCCATCCACTCTCTCTTCGTTCACTTTTCATTCATTCATCATTCTTCTGTTACGCTTTTTCGTACTTTTTTCCTTTCTCATTTTTTCATTTCAGTTTTTTGTGACTTCCTCAGATATCTTTAAATTCTAAAATTGAGATATTTTTCGCAAAATTCCTGGAAGATGCAGCGGTCTCATGTTTTCACAAAGGTATCTTCAAGATGTATCGTGGAGATATCTTTGAGATACCTTCGTGAATTGAAATTAGGATGCCGAAGTCGAGGTCGAGATGGATACAAGATGTCTTTCAGATATCTTAAAGTTATGAAGTCGAGATATTTTCCATAAGAAAAGTTTGGAGGAAATTCTCTTCTAAAATTAGATGAAATATTGGATTCATCCCACGAAAATTCAAGACCTTTTCATGAAATACATTTTGAAGATATTTACACAACCAAAAACTTCACCAGTTATTTAACGTTATGACCATAAGTGATAATAAGCCATCCCACATAGCACACAATGTCTCAGTAATGTCTCGAGATATTAATGCAATGTTTTAAATGTCTCGGTTATGTTCTAGTGACATTAGTGACAGTTTGGAGACATTACTGAGACATTGTGTGCTATGCGGGATAACATAACCAGATAGGGCGTTAGCTGAAGCTGGTTTTTTTAGGTGAGTTTGAATCCCTTCCGAAGAATGAAAATTTCTCAAACAGGAAAAACATACCTCAAGTAGGCCTACTGGCTGACAGGAAGCATAGTGAAATTCTGAGAGAAATATTTTGTTTATGTTGATTAAGAATCATTATTTTTGCGTTGTTATTGTTCACAACATCTTGAATATATTGTAAAGGGATCTCAAACGTATCCTTGAAGTATCTTAGAGATAACTCTGAGATGTCTCAAAAATATCTTGAAAATAATTTCAAGATATATTGAAGATATCTTAAAGATATCTCAAAGATGCCTAAAATGAGAGTCTGTACGATGATTTTAATTTCATGTTGCAAAAGATTCTGAAGAGGATACCAACGTTTGCTTCGGACCTCTCTTACTATCGCATAGGTTTGTCTTTTTCGAACCGATGTGCTCAGATGATCTGATGGTCCTCTTGAAAGATATCTCAAAAGACATCTTTGAGTTACCCGATTATGTTGCGTAAGACCTCTTCGATGTATCTTAAAGATCTTACGATATCTCAAGATTCGTTTAGATGCGATATCTTTTTGTTTATTTTGGGTTCGGAGGAATGCAAAAATGGGTTCACAATTTTTTCGCATCGAAAAACCAAGAATTTTTTCACCAGGAAATGTATGAATTACCAAACCGGTGAGAAAAAGTATTGGACAATAACGGAGAATATTTTGATGATTAATAGTGTAGCGTTTCCTCTGGAGAATAAAATTTGAAAAATCAGAAGAAGAGTTGCATTATTCTTCCATTCATCCAATGATATTCCAATCACAAAACAAATATAACTGACCGATGAATCCGTGATTGTGTCATAGTGGAGCATCTCTAACAGCAAAATGTGTCTCTGGGATGTTTCCTTAACGTTTAGGAAACCTTTACTACGTTTCATAAACCTTCCATGAACATTTCATAGGCAATTTGTGCTATTTGGGATCACCTCGTTGCGATAAAACAATAACTGAATTCTTTGAGCACAATTAATCAAAATAATGCGTACTTCATACTCAACGATCGCTGCTTTTCAAGGTGAGGATCCAGCCAAAGATATACCTGTCGATGATTCCAAAGCACTATTACGACACATCCGCAAGTATTCTGTTACTTCCCTAGATTCTCCATTTTCCACATCATTGACGATAACAATCATTATAATTTTCTATAGAGGGATTTCCAGATATAGATTTTTCATTATCATTCTCATCATCCTCATCGTCGTTTGCTAGCACTTTGAGTGTGGACTCCACTCCACGCGACACGGTGAGACTTTGTCTCTATGGAGAAGTGGAAACTGCTCGATTGAACTTGGTACCTGATATCGTGTACTTTGGTGACCTCGATACAGGAGAAATTTCTCAACGAGTAATTTGCATACAAAATACGTCTCACATTGAGAAATTGATGTGTTATTACGTACATACCACCGGAGTGTTTTGCTACCCTAAACAAATGAAACTGAAACCTCAATCATCGATCGAAGTGCTGATCACACTGAAAGCTAGAGAAAATGGTAATTTATATCAAGTTTCTCTCACACTAAGAATTCTGATTTTAATTAAATTCATCTCAATTCAATTTTAGTGCCAAATGATTTCACGATATTTTTTGAGGCATTTGCGAACGGTTATGAATATGATTCAAAAAAAGTCCGAAGAGAAGTCAAAATTGGGAAATATCCTGTGAAGTGTGTCACGAAAATTTCAATAAAACCAAAAGTATCGAATGTGGATCTGGTAATGGATAAGATGTGAGGAAATAATTATAATTTCAATAGATATTGATAGACCATCCATAAAAACGAATATTTCGATTCATAATAAGGCATCTTAAATTTATCTCGAGATACCTTAGTGAAAGAAAAACGTTCACCATGCGAAAGAGAAATGTTGAACAATTTCTTCGCTTTGCAAACGTTCTGAAAACTCAATTGGGATCACATTTTTATGAAAAATGTCTTGTGCACGCTTTCCTATCCGTTACTCCAGAGAAAAAAAATGATTTGATTTTTTACGTAATTTATAATGCTGAATATTACGTGGTATATCATGGTAAAATGGACCGCTGGCCGAAGCAGCAAATCACTGTTTGCTCTTTCGATAAAATTAGTTTATACTTTACATAATACTAGAAATTCTACTAGTAAAGCGAGAAATTTAGTGTTTGCGTTGGTCATGTTACTCAACACGGAGGAAAAATGGTTTGCTACTATAGCCCCTACAAATAAATTTGTTGTCCTTGCAAAAATATTCAATCCAGCAGTTAGCTTTGTTAACAAATTTGTTCATGTCAGCAAGAAAATGCAGTTGTGTCAATCATTTTTCTTGCTCTTTCAGCTAATTTTTTTGTAGGCGCTATAGTAACAGAACTGCTCGTTATGCCGGCAATACTTTTCTCTCCGTTAAAGCGATCCAATTAACTGTGTAAATTAGCTTATATGTAATTAACTGAGTTCGTTACAAGCTATTCGCTAGATCTCGTTCTCTAGCTGTGGCTTGATAAAGACTCAAAGTCCGATGAATATTGGGATGATCGAATTTTCATAATACTCTTCAAGGATTGGAAATGATCCCGTCACTACAAAAATGATATCGATACGTGATCAAAAAAGCCTCCAAAAAGTAACTGTTGTTCCCAATGAATTGGTCACGCTGGAGGATAATCGACACAATTTCAAGAGTAATTCCCTTCACACAAACATAGGATTACGTCGGAAACTGAATGAACCTCCTATCGATGAAGATGATGAAATAATTGAAAAAATTTTGCGGTTCCCGAATTACGGGAACAAAGAAAAGAAAACCGGAGAAAAAATGACCTGTAGAGCACTGATAGTTCGAAAAACTCCACCACTCAGAACAGGATTTCTAATCCCATTGACTCCAAGTGAAGTATACAATATTTTGATTTCCCCGCCTGTATTCAATTTTGGAAAGGTATTATATGGCGCTTTATAATTTATGATCAATGTATTAGGTGCGCAACTAAGTTCTCGCTGGTTTTTTTTGTGAAAATGCAACATTATTGTTGAAAAATGGTTACAAATGAATCATTCAGAGCATTGCCCATCGCTTGCTACAACTTTTGCCCATCTTTCTGGTAGAGCTCGGATACCGTTACGATGAGAGTATTCGTCTTTTGAGGCTTTCCACGAATGAAGCCACTTTTTGATGTCTTCATATGAGCGGAACTGCTGATCAGCCAGACCATATGCCATCGAACGAAACAAGTAATGATCGGATGGCGCAATATCGGGGGAATATGGTAGGTAGGGTAGGACTTCCATTTGAGCATTTCCACGTAGGTTTCAACGGGTTTGGCAACATGTGGGGGGTTTTTCGCACAGTGCTCGGCTCAGTCGCATCAATTGAGTCTGATGCCGTTCCCCGGTGATGGTTTCGTTCGGTTTCAACAACTCGTAATGAATAACACCGACCTGGTCCCACCAAATACACAGCGCAACCTTTGCAGCGTGAATATTCGGCCGAACCGACGACAGAGAAGCATGACCAGGCAGTCCCCATGACTTTCTCTTCTTTGGGTTGCTGTAATGAACCCATTCTTCATCACCCGTCACGATGCGATGAAAAAAAACCCTTCCTTTTTTGCCGCTGGAGCAGTGATTCACATGTGAAAAAATGAAGCTCCACGTTCCTTGGCTCCAACTCATAAGGAACCCAAGTTCCTTGCCTTTGAATCATTCCCAACGCGTGCAATCGCTTGAAAATGGCTTAGCGGATAGTTTGGCACGGATTCTTATCGAGCAATGCCTCCAATTCAGCGTCTTCGAATGTTTTTGGCTTCCTTTCACGCAGACGGTCGTTAACGTTGAAATCACCGTCTTTGAAGCAACGAAACCAATCACGGCACGTTGTTTCACTGTAAGCAGTATCTCCGTAAACTTTTTGGAGCTCTCGATGCGCTTCGACTGCCGTTTTCTTCGACTGAAATGAGAAATTCAACACTCTCCGTAAATCACGATTATTTAGCACAAAATCAAAAGTATATGTCGGCAAAACAAAATCACTAACGTGTCAACGCCGTTTGTTTCCCATATGTCTAAGCTTGGTTCATGACGTTTTGGATATGTTAAAATCGACCAGCACTCACTGCTGGGGCCATCCATTGACAAACAGCGAGAACTTAGTTGCGCACCTAATATACTTTTTACGCTTTCATAGCTTCATCATTAATTACCAACTTGTATAACGGAAATCTTTCTCTAACCAGGTAGCTAAACAAAGTATCAACTATCGTTACCTCACAGTGGAAAATAAAAACGATTTTCCTATCATGGTGCGTTTAAAAAGTTTATCCTCAAGGTGCATAAGATTCCCAGAAGGAGATGTTATGATAGTGCAAAAAGAATCTGCGGTCAGCAAATTAATCGAATTTCGGGCGCAAGATGTTGGAAAATTCAATAGTTACATCGATTACATAATCAACGATAATCATTCCTACGAACTGACCATCATCGCTGATGTGGTATACAAACAGCTGGAAATCGACAAACGAGAAATTGATTTCTCAAAGGTTTGGTTAAGCGAGGAAGGATATCAACCGCTCGGAGCGGCAGTCCAAATAAGGAATAAATTAAATGCCAGAACAAATTATAAGTGAGCAACAATTTCGTAACAATAATGTAATCCAGGTAGAAAAATTTTCAAAATCATATATAGTCGATATACAATTATATAGAAATTAAATGCAAACTATATTGAATTATTTACAAATTATATATAATTTTGAAAATTTTTTCATGTGGGCATACACGGCATAAAATTGGATATCACGAATCCCTTCAAATTCAACAATAATGCGATAATATAGGTGGGAAATCTCATCGGGAATCGGTTTCAAAGCGGAACCAATGGTCGGCATGCTACGAGGGAATTGTGTTTTATGCAACTACGTAACGTATGAAGCAGATCTTAACAAATCTCATAACAATGAGGTAATGATCAAGTGTGAAAGTGGTAGTCACGCACTTCTGAAATTAAAGTACTATCAAGATACTCCAAAAATAGAATTCTTGAAAAGTTCCATACAAGTTGGAGAAATCCCTCTTAATCTACCAAGTGAAACAACTGCGATTCTCCGCAGTTTGGAACCCCAAGAAATATTATTTGAAATCGAACCTGGATCTTTGATACGTGGATGTACAGTTGATCCGATGAAAGGAAAAATACCTCCTCGCGGTATTAAAATTCTAAAGGTGAAGATATTTTATCTACATAAAGTTGACCCCAGGAATTGAGGAAAACAATTTTTTATAGTATCCAAAAGAGCTGCTTTAGTGCCTGATTGAACTTGAAAACATTTTGTTGGTACCTTAGCAATAAGGGAGTTATGAAAGGTTGGGAACATGAGCTACCCCTGACTTACACCGATTTTTATGAATCATGGCGCTTTTGACAAGTCTTGAAACATAGAGGATTGTACCGATGAGAATGCTATAAATGGATGTTTAGAAATATTCTGGGATTCCTCAGGAGGTGGGGGATTCTGACAATCTCCCCAACAGTAAATCGCGGTTTTTAAGACACTGAAGAAGATTCCTTACTATTTTTATCTAGTTAGTATATTAATTCTTCTCGAGTTTGTGCGCCGTCCAAAACTGATCTGCTAGTACACTGTTAAAAATTTCTGGACAAAAGTTCAAATACACGTAACGGAAGCAATTTCCAATCACGTAACTGAAAAATTAAGTTGAATGTGTACGAAATTTCAGTCAAGAAAATATACATAAATCCGTAATAAAATGTAGTAAAAATCTGAAAATTCAATCACGTGTAAATGAATTCTCAATTCAAATACCAAGAATTGGAAATTTCAGTTACGGATGTAATTGGAAAAGTTATGAAATTTCAAAACAATGCCGCAAAATTTTCTAGCCATGCTGGATGGCAAGCGCTTGTTAAAAGAGCAAGATTTTTACTGTAATAGCACATTTCTTGCTAATTCAGCAACAAGCAAGTTTTGCCATATCAGCGAAGCGAATTTTCGAGGTTTGCTTTTTCGGCAACCTTTTTTTCTCCGAGTGTGAAATACCCTGTCAAAAACTAACAGAAATTTCTTCTATTACGGCACAGAACCCCGATTTTGAAAGAGATTTTTTTCTCAGTTATCATTTTTTGAAAATTTCAGACTGTTCCATAAATTCAGTTTGGAAAAATTTTTCCGTCATTTTCAAGCAGTACACATGATTGTGCGGAATATTCAACAGTTTTGTGTGAGTTAATTCAACACAATTGTGAGAAATTAATACAAAAAAGTGTTGAATATTTTACACAAAAGTGTGTATTATGGAAAAATGACGCGAAATTTCTTATCATGTACGCTGTTATCCCCATGACGGTACAAATCTCTACGTCCCAAGATCAATGCAAATCAAAGACAACCTAGTTTTTCTAAACTTCTGTGTCTTCGAAGAGGACACGAAATGTTTCCAGGTACAATCAGGCACTAACGAAGATCTTTCACGTGCCATAAAAACATGTTTGGACCAAGTTCATACGGGTGAATATGGATCGTATTTTCAAAGTTGATTCTATTCGTTCGCATCAAATAAGAAATTTGGCGTAAAACCATTACTTGTTTATTTTCATTCTCGCCTACAGGTGACGATGAATTTCCCCACATGCTTTCAATTCGACACAACAATTGTTGTACGGATGCAAAATCATCTACGAACACATTTAAATTTGACAGGTCGAGTGATAGCACCTGTATTGAAATTAACTCCAAATTTGATTGTTTTGAATGATATGAGCTCGGGAGTTTTTCAAACTCAATTGATCAGAGCACAGAATATTGGATCAACGTTGCTGACCATGAATTGTTGTTTGGAAGAATATCCAGAATTTAGGATATCGTTTTCCCAAGATCGAAGAGATCTCGACATAGGTAATCATTCTATTTATCAAATTCGAAACAAATTCAAATGATAAGGTAGATGACCCCATTTATGAACGCGACCCCTTTAATGAACGTTTTGGTTTTTGATTCATAGTACTTTTCATTTAGTGCTTTAATTTCATCCAAGCATGACTGACTGGATACTAAATCAACCGCTGTTATGTAAATAAATTCAGAATAATATGCCATAGGAAAGGTCCCTGGTTAAAAGAATCCTTTGAATCTGACAAATGAAATTCAATGAGATTTGGTCAGAACATTGTCCACGTTTAATCGTAATTTAGTGAGATTTGGCCAGATTCAACGAGATTCACATGAAAGTTCTGACCAAATCTCATTGAAAAATCATCGGTGAGATTTGGTCAGAACATTGTCCACGTTTAATTGTAATTTAATGAGAATTGGTCAGAATCAATGGGTTCTTTTAACCAGGGATATAATAGATAAACGATTGTTCGCTAATGGGGGTTAAGGTGTTCATTAATGGGGCCCGTCACCTTATATGTTTTGGAAAAGCTCTATCCCAATAAACACACACACGTGATTTCAACGTTGAAAAAACGTTAGACTGTCAAACGGACGTCAGTCGTTGATTTCATAACGTTGATTTTTAGTTGAAATTTGATAGGGAAATAGACGACCAGGAATCACGTTTCGATGAAGTGTAATTTAAACTAATATTCAAAAATAACCATCAAACGACGTCCTCAAAAAACGTGTTTTCAACGGGTTTGAATCACGCGTTTAAAATGTGTTTATAACACTTTGTGTTTGAACTTCGATTGAAGATATTCTGCTGAAACTGTCGAACGAAACCGAACAATGGCTAACATTTCAACAAAGAGCAAGATAGTAAATAGTGTGGCATACTTTCCAAATTCTGTCATCCTCAGAAATACTATTGTTCTCGATATTGAATGATAAGTTTTCAGAATAATTTCTTGGATTGAATTGACGTTTTAAAACCATCATTAGGATACGTCAACACTTGACGTCTTTTAAACGATGTTTCAATCATTGATATGACGTTATTTTATGGTTGAAAAACACGTGATCCGCCGCGACATTTTTACGTTGAGTCAACGCAAGAATATTTCTAATTCGCAACGTGTGGTTATTGACTGTTTTTGACGTTTTTTAAACGCGCGTGTGTTTACTGGGATTATTCTGATATCCCTATTCTCACCTCACTTCAATATTCGAGTGAATTGTTTGGGAATCGTACAATCAAGGACGAATACAGCGATTTGTGGAATATTGGAACCTTTTGTGATGAGTAGATTCTTACAGATCGCAGAATAATATCCAAATTATCCAGAATTGTTTGGAAAATACATACTGTGAAGAATAATTGCAATTTTTCTGTATGCAACAATAGGAAAATTTCCCATGAATTTAACTGAAAATTCCAAACTTCATGGGATTTTTACCACCATTTTGCAGTAAATTAGTTTAAAAATTCCTAACGCATGGAAATGTTGATAACTGCACATGAATTTACAGCAATCTCCCCACAGAAATTTTTTACAGTGTTTAAGATGATGATAGATTATCATTATACATACTCGGAGAAAAAGGAATAGTTGCAGGAACTGCTTAAATAGTCGATTTTCGACCACGCTGAGAACCCGATTTCTTAGATTTAAAGGGAATTCCTTTGCCCTCATTCCGATAAATTTTTGTTCCGATGGAAAAAATAATCCATTTCAATGCAAAAATTTTTCATTGAGTTGAAATCACATTCTTTGAATTCAAGGAGGAATATATTTCTGTTCCAATTTGAGAATTTTTCGTTTCAAGCTGATGAAAACTTTTTTCGCCCGTGTGGAAATTAATTCTTGGCGGAAGTTTGGGCCAAACTAGGCGTCCTCGTTTTATTTCAGACCCTGTTTTGGTTACCCGTATAGGACCTAGACAGGATTGTCACGGACTCATCTTCAGGGCCTGCATAGTATTCCCAACTTGGGCCTATGTAGGACACCCATGATGAAGCTAATGTAGGCGATGAAACTAGGACCTTTAAAAGGATAATAAATTGTTGCGAATATCATCAAATTGAATGAATATTGCAAGGAGGAAACTTCCTCGATTGAAAATTGGGCTATCCAAGACCCTATCTGTACCCAGACCACTCCGACTTGAGTCCAGACAGGACCTGGAATGAGCCGATTCCAATTTCTATTCGGGTATTTCACCCAACGTCACTTTGTTCATACATTATCGGACTGTATCAAAAAACAGAACAGCCTCAATCAGTCTTGGAATTAACCATAAAGTGATGTTTTTTTCCAATTTTTTGACATTGTTCACCAATAGTGTGAACACAGTAATCATACACCGCAAAACGTCGAAATTATCAATACGATTTCAGTAAATTTGCTTTTTAAAGTAGGTTTATATTCAAAAAAGGAATTAATATGAGGGCAAGGCCCTATGCAGGCTGTAGTTGAGTGCATTCAGATTCTCAAAACGGGGGAAACGTTGGAAATACAGCTTGGCCCTACATGGGTTGTATACAGGTATGCTTAAATCAAGATCTTCAGGAGAATACGGGAATCCTTGCAAGGCCCTATCAAGGCTGTAGTTGTTGTGCCTAGATTTTTCAAACCGGGGAAAAAGTTGGTAATGCAGCGTGGCCCCATATGTGCTTTATATGGGTGTTCCTGACTTGTAGAAATCAGGCTGAATATCAGCAACCCGACTAGACCTCTTTGTGGCTACAGTTAGGGCATCCTAAGCTTGGATACCCAATATAAGCCCATACGGGGCCTATATTCAAGACAGGACGCCCGGAAAACTTTCCACACGGGCATTGAAAAAAATATTCATTAGAATGAGAGCAAAGAAAATTTTCTTTCAATCTAAAAAATTGGGTTCCCAGTGCATCTATTCAAGTATTTGCTGTAACTACTTAGTAGTCAAGACAAGTACCACGTTAGCTGCCTCAACTAACTCGATAGTTGCACTAACTGACGTAAATACCTGCCAACTTACGAGGTATATTTGTTAGCTACTGTAACTATCGAGTTAGTTGAGGCAGCTAACGTGATACTTCTCCTGACTACCAAGTAGTTGCAACAACTACTCAATTAGATAGTAGAAAATCGACTATTTGAGTAGTTCCTGCATCTGTTCCTTTTTCTCAGTGTACATTTTATTCGTATTCTAATATAAATATAATCTTTCAAAAGGATCTACGGATATTCAGATCCACCCAGGAAAGAGTTTGGATTTTTACCTCCACTTTCAACCAATCGATCTGGCGAATTATACATTTTATTTGCCAATTATTATCAATAAAATCATTGGCCCAGCCATAATAGACAATCCAAATAGCCTGAAACCATCATATTACATGAAGATGGAAGAGAAAAATGCCAATTCGTCCAATTTTACAGAAATCAAATTACCATCAAAATTATCTACAGTTTTTGTACAATGCTCAATCGTCAATCAAGTAGTCTTTTTTAATAAAGTCTTATTCGATTTCGATGTTAATCATAAGGTGAGTTGTTGAATTTTGAAAATATTTTCAATCTCAAAATATTACATCTTCATCCTCTTTTGCAGTTACAAGATACATTTATGATTGAAAATCTCAACTCAAGTCACGAAACTTTAATGTCAATACAAACACATGAATTACATCAAACTGACTGTCCATTTTCTATAGCTTGGTCCAATGGTGGGGACATCACACAAAATTCAGAGTCAATCATTTGTCTTTTAAAACCAAAAGACAAAGCTTATTTCGTTATTGAATTTAATCCAATTCATCATGGTACTTTCATCCTCGATGCACCAATATTTGTGAATGGACAGCTGAATGGCAATCCTTTCAACACACTGTCTCTCATCGGCAGAAATCCAAGTGGCTCTATCGAAACTGATAAACTAAAAATATCTTTCAATGCAGTACCTGTTCTGACACCGATTGAAGAAAAATTACATCTAACAGTGAGGAATTTCCAAAATTCATCGGATCTGGTTTGGAAAATTATAGTTATGGAATCAAGTGTAAAATACAAAGGCGAATTGGTAACAGTGGAATTTATCAATGGCAATAATATTATCCCTCACTGGTAAGTGTCACTATACAAGAATTTTGAGCAATACTCTTGAATGAAGAAAGAAAAAAAATCTTTGATAACGATCCACAGCTCCATGGAACTGAACGCCATCGTGAAGTTCAAAAGCCCCATACCTATAAATTTGACGGGGAAAATTATATTCCAAGATAAGCAAAAATCCACTTCGCGTACCGTAGCAATTCAGGCAATAGCGGATAATTGTTTATTGACGACATACGCATTCTCAGGTGTATCTATTTATAAGAACAAATATACGCAAATTTCTCATCAATCCCTCGCCATCACTGCAAGCGAAGCCGATGACGATGATTATCGTTCTCATGATGGTTCATCTCCAATGCAAGAACAAGTAAGTCACTCGAGTTGAATTCAAAATGAGAATCAGAAGCAACAGTGGAATATCTTTATCATTTCCTACTGACCAGTTTTATCCCTGCTGAAAACAGAAATGGTTTTGGATTGAATTACAATCCGTCCCCATAGTTTTCAATATGAAATCAAACGGAATCTAATTTCATCTCATCTTTTCTAGATTTGCGTCAGGGATATAAGGTGTATAACTTAATTCTTTCCTTTTTTTCACATACAAAATGTTATATTATAAAAAACATAAGCACCAGATCAATCCTCGGAATAATGACCATTGTTTTTGATGATCTCCCCTATTCCAAATGTCTCACAAAATCGAGCAGAGACTTTTCTGGCAGGATTGGTTCGATTTTTAGGCACTCATCGGTATACATAGCATACCCAGCACGGAGTGCCTATTGCACCCGCTATCGTAGGGGAAAATCGGGACACTTCGTACGCGGGGCACATTCATACAGTAGTTATAAAATAAGAATGAAAAGTTGTGCTAACATGAGTGTTCATACACGAGTAAGTTGAGTAGTCACCATGATGTCTATGCAGTTTTAGGTCATTCGTAGCAGTGAGAGTGAAGTTATAGCCCATATAGCACAAATATCTCAGTAATATCTCCAGAATATTCTGACATTATTACAATGTCTCCAGAATATTATGGAGATATTACTGAGACATTTGTGCTATCCCCAATAAAAATATTTCTCTTCAAAATTCTTCAAAACTCTTCAGATTTTTCTACATAACTGTCAGATCTCGGACGCTTTGAGAAATTTGCAGAATTTTTAACCATAAATATTACTCTACAAATTTCTGCATTACTCTGCAAAATTGTACATAATTCTTCCAATCTTCGTAATATTTGATGAATTTCTCCACAAAATTCGTACAAAACTCGCCAAATCTCCATATTACATTAAATACTTCTCTGCATATTTCTGCATTACTCTACAAATCTCTGTTTTATCTATTCACTTTTGCTTGAGAAAAAAAATTTTTGTTCAGAGTTTATCTCTACAAATCTCCTTCCAGTTCGACTTGAATGACATTACGGAAGAGACACCACATTGAAAGTCCATTTTTAGGGACTTTCCTCAGGGAGGATTGAACCCGGGTCCTGCGAGTGAGAAGCAAAGCCTCTATCACATCAGCGGATCTCCGAGATGACTACAGTAATCTTAAAGTACCACTTATGGGAATCATCGCAATGGGAAATTTTGAAAAATTCGTTTTCGTGAGGTATAGACCAATCATTTCAGAATCTTCTGAAACGAAAAATGAATAGGTCGTGGGAGAGGGGATTTTTTTGACCTCAACTTGTAAATTTTCCCAAGTGTTGAGTTAAATTGATAGAAAATTTTGAAAGTTCGTCCCTGTAAGATATAGACCAATCGATTCAGAATCTTATGGAACTAAAAATGAGTAGATCGTGGGAGAAAGGTTTTTTTCGACCTTAACTTGTAAATTTTTCCAAGTGCTGGGTCAGATCGATAGAAAATTTTAAAAAATTCGTTCCCGTCGGATATAGACTAATCGATTCAGAATCCTCCGAAGGGAAAAATGAGTAGGTCGTGGGAGAGAGGTTTTTTCGAGGCCTACTAGTGAATTTTACTTAAGTTGTTTTGAGTCGATTGAAAAATTTGAAAAAATTCACTTTATCTCCGCAAATGCGATTTGAGAAAAATGTATGAATTTGTATAGAAAACTCAACTCTCCGCCACAAGCCGTAATATTCTTGGAATAGACAAATAAAGAGAAAATTCAAATTTTTTTCTGCAAATGTAGTTTGCAGAGAAATGTATGAATTCGTGGAGAAAATTCCTTTCCTCATCAAATGTTTCCACCATTTATCAAGTAGAAAAATGTTGAGAAAATTCAATATTTCTCAACAAAACAACTTTGACCAATAAGTTGGAAATGTACAGAGAAACCTTCACTGGCAATAGAAATTTTCAGAAATATGCAGAATTTCACAGAGTTTTGGAAGATGAATCTGTTGAAAAAATTCTTTCTTTCTCTAAGAATTGCGATAATGAAGTTTTTCAGGGAAATTGTTGAAGTTTTGAAGAGAAATATCTTTATTGGGGATGTGGGAGGTAGCATTACATTTTTGCATTTCGTAAGTAATTTCTTCATCGATGCTTCCCGCTATGTTTACTCTCGTTATGTTATGTTTTTATAAACTATATGTTCTCAGTAACGAAGATACATTCCTGAAACATGATTTTAATAATCAATTTTCTTGGTTTGCATATCAATATAGTGGAAAAGTCATGTTTTATTGTTGTTTCGGTAATGGGGCACATTCGTTCAGAACCAGGAAGGGCACATTCGGACACGTACGGAAGTACCCCTGCAGACACAATAGGTGAACGGCAAATTGCTAACGGTTGATTTTGTGTCTCTTCATGACCACTTTCTCACCTGAAAATCACCAGTTTCTGACCGAAAACTAACCAATTTATTTCGATCATTTTGAATCCGCTAGGGGATCTTCCACTTTGACGAACAGAACAAAAAAGAAACTTATTGCGATGTTATGTGATGTGATTGTTTGAAACGGAAATGGGGGCTGTAAATATTTAAATTTCAAGTAGGACTTCCTGCTCAATAAAAAAAAGTTATACATCTAACATAAACGTTCTGTGATAACTAATCCAAGCTTTATATTGATATTCTAACTATTCCATGAATTATAAGACCATTTATGCACTCAATTTCATGAGTTGATCGAAATATTTTGAATTAAACCGGGTGAATACGAAATACTTTTACTACTATCCGCTTGTTGAGAACAAATTTATGGCAAAATGTCTACAAGCTTATAATCATAAAATCATTTTCTCAATAATATGGTAAACGAAACACGCTCTCCCACAACAGAGAATTTCATTATCCGGATTTTTCACTCCACCCAGTCCCTCATTGAGGAAAGATTCAGACTCTAAATCCAGATTGGATAAAGATGATCACTTGGAACGTATTGTGAACACATTATCTTCGACGACAATGAATGAAACGCGGATTAAAACGAACAAAGAAATTAAACCACAGAACAAAGAATCTCAATATTCCATTGAATCTTCTATTGCGAAAAATTCTAAAAGACATTCCAAAAACTTGCATTTTCAATTTCCATCTGTGAATGACCAACATTTGTAAGTATTGCACAATCAGAAATTATTATATCGCCTTACACTGAGAAAAATATCGAGTAATACCAAGAAATTTTATTCTTGAATACTGCCAACAATAAATGCCAGTTGATACGTTATAAGTTCAAGAAAATTTTGCTGGGACCAAAAATATGGTTCTTGAATTGAGAAACATTTTCTGGATCCAAGAGAATATTTCTTGGACTAATAGCACGTCAGCTGTAATCATGAATTTGAATTCTTGGCAATATTCAAGAATTAAGTTTCTTGATATCATTCATTATTTCTTTCGGTGTATATACTTGGAATTCAAAGCAACTTTTCTCTATTTTTTATTCCTGAAACCACAGGTTATATCTCACACAATTTTAAGTCACTCATAAAGATCCTTCATGGGAACTCATTTCACTTCCAAGAGTCTCTGTCTCTGGGTCAAGAAACTCATTCATTCCCATTAAACGTGCAGATTTTTTATTCAAAATCAATGGGTTTCAATTGGTTTGAATAGAAAATCTGCACGTTTAATGGGAATGAATAGGTTTCTTGACCTAGGGGTCAGAGGTTTTAAAATCCAACGAGAATCTCTCAATTTTTCACAATTGAAAGATGAAAAATAAACTTCAATAGCCTCCAAATTTTCAAAAAAACAACAGAAGTGCAGAAGTGGTTATGTGGAGTAAAATTTTCTTTCGGCCAAAATTACTCAAAACTTGGCTCTCGAAATCTGCAAATTTCAGGGATGAATATTCAAAGGTTGATGAAGCCGCGTGTACACCAAGGTCTTAAGTGTAAAAACAAAAAACGGATACTATTCCAGCTAGGAATTTCCTTTTTTGAAAATAAGACCATCAAAGACCTTATTGTGGTCCAGATCGCTTGATTTGGGACCAAGGCGGGAGACCTAAAAAGTTTCATGTCTAGACTAGCAGGGATTTATTTTTTGCTCCAATTAAAAACTCTGTTAAAACCTCTGTACGCACTTTTGTGAATTTCTGAATATTTATCTCTGAAATTGCCACTCTTGGGAATTCGGTTCCAAATAATTTTGGATAAACAATCATTTCTACCAAATGGGAACCACTTATGTCTTTGTATCCACTCGAAAAATGGAAAAGAACAAATCCTTTGAAATGCATTCAAAAACAAAGAATGATATAAAGATTTGTCGGAACAGATCAACTAATTGGCAATATTTTTATAGTGAGCTGAAAAAATACATTGATAAAACAATCATTGTGGTCGAGCAATGGCTTTACTCCAATAAATTCCAATATTGCTTTTATCCAAGTATACCTGAAGGTATAACTGCTTATTTCTCAAATGTAACCATAGAAAGCAAATCTCGATATAACAACATAAAGGAAAAGGATCTTACTATAAAATGGTCGATCATCACTCTATTGGAATCATTAATAGGTTCCGCTGCTATCATAGAGAACTTTGGAAACCCGTAAGTTCAGAAATTATTCGATGAAATTACAAAAGAATGTTTAATTGATTTTCAATTTCCGAACAGGTACACATTGCCCAAAAACAAAAGTAGTAGAATCAATTTCGTCGTGCGTTTTTATACAAAAATGATTGCCTACCTCATCGATCAAGGAGCTCATTTAATTCAAGTTACACCACAATTGCTGTTGAATTATAAGGATTATTTATGGATAACTCATCTTGACGACAAGTTGGTAAGACCTTTCAATTGAATCCCTATTTAAGGAGTTACATACCGTTGAAATGTCGATTCCGCGATCTTTCGGTTACTAATTCAAACTGCTAGCGCTTGAGCCATCCTACCAATTGAATTTGTCTTGTTCAAATAATACATATAGCTTCAGCAGAATGTTTCAAATTTAATTTTGAAGAACTGCATACAAGCAAATAATTATTCTAGAGGTTGAATATTTTGTTATTAGGGTTGTTGAACATTTTTTGAACCTCAAAATGTCTATGCATTTGTCAAATGTTCATTGAATTCACATTGAATGTTTATCGGCCATCACATGTGATGGAAGCAATTTCCACTCATGTAATTGAAAAAGTTCTTGAAATTTCAATCACTTACCAATGAAAATTCAATTACTAAACTATTCTATTAAGGGTATATTTCTGATTGAACTTCCAATTACATGTACTGGAAGCAAAAGTTATTCACGTAACTGGAAAATTTATTGAAATTTCAATTACATTTTAATGAAATTTCAGTTACGAAAATATATATTAATGTATGACATAATATAGCAAAAATTGGAAAATTCAATCACCAAGAATTTGAAATATCATTGGCCAGTGTACTTGAAAAATAAATAAAATTTCAAGAAAATATTTAACAGTGTAGCTGCAATGGCGAAATGCACTCAGCACACAAGTTTTTGCTGTCACTATGCGAATTTATTTTTTTCCGTGAAGCTGCTTTGTGCTACCTCAAAGTTGTTCTGCATTTCCAGTTGAAAACATATTTGAATCGCTAGCTTGTATGTACCATGGGGCCCACCCCGGCCTAGCATGGGCCCAAGACTGGGCCAGAGTAGGGGAAGAGTTTACACACGCTAGGGATGAAATAGCCCTTCCAAAACTATTGAGAATATTATTCGGAGAATTTATTGCTAGTTGTATCCACATTGAAACGCATCGAAAATATTCCGGTTATACGTTTCAGTTCGCTTTTCTCATTGGAAAGAAACCAACTTCGAACGTACTCGAACTATTTGGAGTGCGTTTGAGTCTGGCAGTTCTAGTGGGATCCGTGTTTATAATACATTTATATTTTATTTGGAACATTTCTTATTAGGTGAGAAGTCGAAAATTTAGTACTATAAAAGACTTCAATACAATTCACGAAGAAATTTCAAGGGACAATTTTGAAAGGCAAAGTCGACGATGCTGGTTGGATGTGCTTCTTCAATGTTATAAATGTCTTGTTCTACCGTGCGTCAACAACGATACGCTAAAGAAGAATTTATTTTCGTTCAAAGAATCCACTAATTTGCGAAAATCGTCCCTCGTCGTACGCAATAAATTAAGGTTAATATCAAATTGATACAAACATACATTCGAAATAAAATAAGCATGACGCGGAGGCATCGCTACCCAAGTAGCCCCACAAGTTGGAAATGCTAAGAAGATTTCTGGAAGTTCTGAGCATGGTCTATGAATATTCTCAGAATCTTCGAATGAGACTGTTTTGGGAAAGTATATTCTATGCACATTCTCAGAATTTCTTTTTCGGATGTATTCAAAACGATCTCACCTGCACCCCTGGTGAAAATCAAACATACACGGAAAAAATAATTTAGCTGCAGTAGCTAAATGGCTAGCACGGGAATGGGCAGCCATTAAATTAGCTTCTGCAGCTAAATTTTAGCTACCACCGCAAATAAATTAGCTACCAATGCAAATTTGTTTGCTATAACAGCTAAAATTTAGCTGCAGGAGCCAATTTAATGGCTGTCCATGTCCGTGCTAGCCATTTAGCTGCTGCGGCTGAATTACACTGAGTGCAAACAATGATCATTTGAATCTGTGGATTATTCAAAAAAATGTATTTCTTTGATGTAATGACTTTTTTTTCTCAGTGTACTTCCCACATAGGAACAAAGGCTATGTCGATCCAAAAGTATTCTAAAAGATGTCTTCAAGATGTCTTATGCAACATGAAAAGAAGAATTTGAGAAAGATCCTTTCTCAAGAACAAATCTTTCTTAAATCGTTCTTTTCATGTTGCATAAGACATCTCAAAGATATCTTTTAGAATACTTTTGAAACGACATAACCTCTGTTGCTATGTGGGTTTTTCCGTGTATATGACTCATATATAATCCATATATAATACATATAGTATAATACATATATGATCCATATATAATCCATTTATGATAATATCCCCAACAGCACAATGTGTCTCTGGAATGTTTTCTGAACGTTCAGAAAACCTCTCCTACGTTCTATAAACCTTCTATAAACGTTCCAGTGGCACGTTGTGCTGTCTGGGATATGACTCATATATACTCCATATATGGCAGAATTTTCAAACATGTATGAAAAAATTTTGCATTTATGGGTCATATAGAGATTATATATGGATTATATACGGACCATACATGGATTCTATATGGATTATGTATGGATTATATATATCCATATATAACCATATACACAGTTGGGAATTTTGTGTTAAATTCAACACATTTCACATGTCCCAAACAGTCCACACAAATTTTTGTGTAGATTCGATATAATGTTTTTGTGTTAGCTAGTAACTCATGATTGATGTAAATAATATGACACAAAAGGATACTGATTAAGTTTTGATTAGAAGTTCCGAACGGATAAATTTAATACATTTGTACTGTCGAAAGGAATTCAAACGAAGTACTAAACTCACAGTTGACAAATCAAATCACATCAAATGTGAAAATCACACTTCCTTTATGTTCAAATAGTGCATTGAAATAAATTGAAAAACAATAGGACTTCAATGGTCATTGAGCACGGTTCGGCAGGACCGGACGTTGATGCTGTATCACTCAAGCCACCGGCGGTCGCTTGGATAAGGACACTTTCTTTGCACATATCAACTTGCACTCGATCTTCCAATTTCAATATTTAGAAAACTAATTCGCATCAGAATGAAAGCTGAAACCAAAATGAATGGTTTTTCCAGCGGGTAAAAAAGGTACACATACATGAGACTTTCATCAGGAAGTAGCCCCCCCCCCCTCCTGGCAACCACCCTTTGTTAGATGAGAATAACACAATTTTCATGTTAAATCTTGAATTGGTCACTTCTTTCCAAATTGAGCATATGATTGGCCGGTTTGACAAGAAATGACCAATCATCAGATGCTGAAGATTTTTCTAGGGAATACTGGCAACGCTGATCTTGAGTCGAATAAAAGTTGTATCATTTTGACACTTTTCTCCATTTGAATAACAGAAAATTCATAACACACGGATTTTTTAACACATATACACAACATTTCTAACTGTGTGTGGATTATATATGGGTCATATATGTTTGTTTTTCACCAGGCACATTCTATACATGATCACAGAATGAGCGCAGAATGTTTGAAAAGTTCTTGTACTACTCGGGTATTTGTCATTCCAAACAATCTGTTAATTTTAAAGATCTTTCTTCTTGTTTCGGACATCCCACACAGCACCACAGTCCCAGAAGAATTCTTATTGAACTGATTGGATTCTTTATGAATTCTTTAAAACATCTTCTGGGACTGTGGTTCTATGAAGGATTACCCGAACAGACAAACTCTCTTCAAAGAACTCGGATGCAACAGTTTGTATGGTCTAATTCGCCATCTTTAGAAAATCTTATTTCAAATATCTTTTGAACAGTGAAAACTATTATATCCCACACAAAACAACTACGTCGCCTCGACGTAGAATCGGTGGATGAACAGTTGGAGAAGCGACCTGGAGGCAACGAAGAAAAGTCTCCATGAAGATCAAGGCCGGACTGTTTTTTATTGCTTCCACTCCGCTTCTCCGGTCAGCAACCGCTCATTCATCTTCATCTACCTTATCCACCGATTGCCTTGTTGAAAATTCTCGGATAAATGGAATCACGACATCCGCATACGAACAAGGATTTCTACCCAGGACCCGCGTTGTCTTTCCAGGTCCTGCACAGGATCAATCGAGGTCTCGTTCGGCGCCCCTCAGGTTGCGGGCCAGGACCATTTGAGTTCCCGCTTGACAGGCCCCTGAGCGGTCCCGATCGGAAACTTGAGAGACCCCCTGAAGAGTCCCACGCAGGATCTGCGAGAACAACGCGAGTTCTTGGTGAGAACCCGACTGATTCCGAGTGTGAATCAGAGCTGCCAGTCTGAGGATTTTCCGATTTCTTTCATTGGCAATTCTCTTTGAACGAGGAATGTGATTGATAGAACCATGAGAAAAAATCCTCAGACTGGCACACGGAGAGAAATTTATTTGGAAAGATTACCATTTTATTCGTAAACTAGAACTATTCGGAAAAATCAGACAATAATTTATAGCATAACTCCTAATCATTGCCAGCTGTGATGGTAAAAATCCAAATTAATCTCGATTTTTACCATCACAACTGGCAATGATTAGGAGTTATATTATAAATTATTGTCTGGTTTTGCCGAATAGTTCTAGTTTACGAATAAGATGGTAATTTTTCCAAATACATTTCTCTCCGTGCAGCGCTGATGAGAATCCAAATTCCATGATCTCATTTATCCGAGAATTCTCAACAGGGTTTCCACCCAAATTCTAAGTTGAGGTGACGAACCCCATCGGTGGGTGTTTTGTCCGAGATCCAATTCCTTTTACACGGAAAAAACTGCCCATGTAAAAATTACATAAAAAGTGAGGTAACGATTACAGCATGCATCTCATGTAAAATTTACTATACTGTCCTGTTGGATTTACATTGTTATCATACTCACTTCACAGCAACACCACCCTCATTTACTTCGGTAAGAATGTAAATATAACATTGGTTTCAACGTGAATTTTATTCCAATTGCATGTATGTGAGCAGTTATGTTGAATTAACAACAACCAATGTAGAATTTACAAGGGACTTTTTTCCGTGTAGAAATGTGAGAAAAATCTACCGAGAAAAAAATATCAGATCCCCTGAGATCTATGCAGATTTCTTGAGATCTAAATTTTAGAAAAGAATACATATTTACTAATATCTACCAAGATCTAAAGATTTCCATTTTGGAAGGAATCCAAAAAGATCTACCTCCACTTCCAAATTTAGATCCGAAGAGATCTACACAGATCTCATTAGATCTCATCTTTTTTCTCGTACTTTTTGATGCCTCAAGAATTTGGGTATCTGGGTGGGAAATTAAATCGATTTTGCCCCCAGCAAATGCGATCATACTTTGATTATACTGGAATTATTCGATATGTTTGTGAATTTTCCATACCTCAATTAAACTCAAATGATACTGTTATCGATATCAGACTTGATTTATACCAAAAATGTACCAAAATTTGATACGTTTTCGGTGATAATTGGGTATGATTGCAAATATTGCGGTATACTTTCAGTATACAAATTTCACAAACATACGGTATGTCTTCAGTTCACTTTTCATCACGATTTGGTATTTTACTGAATTACTACTAGATTCATACTGATTATGCACCGTACGAAAATGATACTCACAGAATACTGAAAATTTCGGTATGATCAGATTCGCTAGAGGAATACACGAATAGGGAAACTCACAGCTTCAAGAAAGTATTCCTCCTATCTCACCCTCTGATTTTGATTGATCTGACGTTTTATTATTTCAGCCGAGTTCGGGTCTCGTCACAACTGTACGAAGACATGATAAATGATATAATAGAACAAAAGAAGAAACATCCAACCGTTGGCAATCGTTGTAAAGAAGAAATACTCCTCCTTTCTTGGTTACAGTATCATTATGATCAACAGTTCTGTGGATCTCGTAAAATATCTAAATATCTCAACTTACGAAATAATGAAACAGATTATTCTCGTACCGTTGAGAACTTTGAAAATGATCTCTCTGATAGTTTGGTTTTAATTGCTGTGACTAGCGCCTACTGTCCATTTTTAGTTGAAGAATATTTCACCAAGTTGTATGTTTCATCAAAAACAATGGAGGAGGTAATTATACGCAAACTTCTATAATAGTATATGGTTCAAACTTATAGAAACATTATGATTCACTTCAAAACTTCAGTCATTTCTACAAACTGTGAAAATTTCTTTGTATCTTATCTGCAATTATTATCCTCTCGATATCAATTTAATGTTCTCAAGTGAAACAAGTGACCGTTGTAACTGTGAAGAATGACAAATTCGAAATTTTCAACAAAAATGTTCATGTTTATGCATCATTAATTCTGGAATGGAAAGTTATATAAATTTTGATTGAAATGTTCATATTCACAAATTAAAAATTATTTTTTTAGACATTACACAATGCTATATGTTTGATAACTGCTTGGAGAAGAATCCGACTTGGTTTTATGATAGATCCAAAAGACATAGTCAACTCAAATCAAGTGCAAATGCTGATGTTGGTTGTACATTTATTTGAAAATCTACCTTCTTATATTCCAAAATCTAAAGTGAGTATTCAACTGAAAATTCAATTTTAATATAAATATAATTTTGAAGAATTTCCATCTGCCCGGGCAGCATTCAACGAAACCAATCCTATTAAAAATATCCGACAGAACCGGACAATACTTTGAGCAGGATCTGTCAGGTTCTGTTTGACATTGCTTGATTTGTACATCAGTTTAAAGATTCATAGAACTGCCAGAAAATGCCAAACAAAACCTGTTCGCCAAGCTGGAGATTAAAACCGATCAAATCCTGACAGAAAATCATTTGTCCAGTTTTATCAGGCATTTGGAATAGGGAACGGTGGAAGGATGAAAATTCAACTGATGAACAAACTGAGAAAAATTCAAAATATAATGAAAAGCTGGAGTGGAATAACTTTGATAACATAAGAACTTGAAAAATTTAAATTAAAAATTCTATTGGAGTAGACTGTGCCCTGCGGAAAATGTCAGGCATATCAGAATCTGCTGGAAAAATCTCTTCAAATGAACTAAAAATTTCTACGAAAATAGCCATACAACACGTCAAAGTCTGCTCAACTTTTGTCGCAGGATTTGTGAATTTTTGTCGAATTCCGTCTGGCCTTTTCAACAAGAATATTGCTATACTGCATTATCTTATGCACCAAAGAAATCCTAGCAGAAATTACTTTAGTGATTCTCTAGGCCATTACAAGACCTCACCAGGACCTAAATAAGGCTTTGTAAAGCCTAAAAATCTCTAGGAATTCGAAAATTTCTACTGGAAGAAAATAAAACCTCCAGCAAAATTGAATTTATATAAACTTTTCATTTGATACAACAAAAACACTCATCTCCCTCGTTGGAAACGTGAATAGAATTTTGAATTGGATTGAAGTTGAATCCTTTTGATCCGTAACACGTCCAAATATCCTAATCAAAAATATCCCTGACAGAAGATCCCTAAAAAATTGATTCCGCGTGAAAACACCCCCGGACAAGAATTGTCCAAACAAAACATTCATTTCGCGACAAGTACATGACTTCCACGATCTACCCTGTACGTTCTTTAATTCACAGAAACAATGTATCATCACTTCCCAGACAAAAATTCCCGGGTGGGCGGGATTCCCAAATTCGCATGTGGACTCAGGTTCCTGACCGGGACCCGCCAGGTCCTACCTGGAAACCCTCTGGTTCCTGCTCGGGACCTGTCAGGTTCCCGCTCGAGTCACCACCTGGTTGGTCCCGGGCGAGAACCTGAACGGCCCTGACCGAGAACCAGAGGGGTTCCAGGCAAAACCTGGCCAGAACCTGAGTCCACATACGAATTTGGGAATCCCACCCACCCGAGAATTTTCGTCTGGGTTTACAATACAATGTTAAGAGCAATTCCTTGTAGGTATTCTAGAGTGTCAGCGTTTTCGTAAGTGGAAACTATATTCAATAACCTCTGGTCATAATCTCTGTATTTTTTCTTTCAGGATTACTAATTGTCCTGCCGGGAGTTTGTTGCAGCATGTTGCTTCCAATGCGTTGTTCGTACGAGGACTATTTTCAAGAACAGAGTTGTAACAATACATCATGCATCGATTGGCAGATTCATGAACATCTTGAAATCAGAACAAAGCACAACTGAATTGCTACTACAGCAACAAACTGCCGGCAGGACAATTAGTGCTCCTAAAAGAAAAAAATACAGAGATTATGACCACAGGTTATTGAATATAGTTTTCACTCACGAGAACGCTGACACTCTAGAATACCTACAAGGAATTGCTCTCAATATTGTATTGTGAAGTAATGATACGTTGCTTCTGTGAATTAACGAACACACAGACCAGATACAGTCCGTTTCCAGGCGGGTAGATCGTGGAAGTCGTGTACTTGTCGCGGAATGAATGTTTTGTTTGGACAATTTGCGTGACGGGATATTTTGTCCGGGGGTATTTTTCATTGGGAGCCTTTTGATCAGATTCCGTACTGAAAACTATTGACAAGAATTATAATTCTACCCAAATCAATCCCTTGAACCACAAAATGATAAGCAACAGAGCCATAAAATATTTTCTAAAAAACAATAAAAATTGGAATACTGATTTTCTGTGAAGACCTCAAAAATGAATATGATACAATCCTTGAACATTTTACAGATGAAATTCAGTTGTTCGTTGTCGAAAAAGGTTGTAAAGCAGCTAACTATTTCGAATCTCACGAACCATGAAGTAACCTACGTTATCCAATTTATAGGAAATGATAGCAATTTTTTCTCCCTGCAATCTTCTCGTAAAATGATCCATATCAATGAACACGATAATTCTCAGCTGCAAATTCAATTTTATGCAAAAAAGATCCAAACGACTAGAGGTGAACGAAATTATCCATTAAATTCGTTCCTTTTCTTTTCCAAAAAGTGTAAATATTCATTCTATTCTTATCCTGATTTTAAGCTTACTTGTTGCTATGCGGTTGCGCGATCGGACCAGATTTTGGCAAAAACCAAGTTTTTATTCTCGAGGGACATGCGGATAATTTAGATACTATAGACGAATATACTGTGGAGAGTAAATTGTATGAAGTAGTTGACGATGTTTTGAAAATCAAAATACCATATCAGGGACGTACGAGATACGACATATGGATGACCGAAGAACACCCTAAAACATCAGGTAAGTTATCAACTGAATTGATAAAAATTTTCATTTGTACGACGACAGGGACTTGAGAAGAATTTTCACATTATTTCACAGATACGTTGAATATCTCACAATGGTCCGAACTTCGTTTAAGGAAAATTCCAAGAAGATTATTTCTCAACCAAAACTCCCTTGCCGTTCGTGCGAATTCAAAAGAAGTGGATTTGTCTATCACCGTAGCATGCATTACACCAAAATCTCGAAGTTTCTGGCTTGTATTTCAATCTGAAAGTGGTGATTTTATTATCCAGGTGATTGATGAATTGCCTTTTATCTGAATTCATGTCTAACTTCCTCTTCATAAATTGTGATATCACGCAGGTAACTTCTCATTCGTTACCCCCTGTGCCAGACCCCATCGTAATTCAATGGACTAATCGTAACTTAGAATGCACATGCTCGGAATCAAACCACGACTATGATTGTCCCTTCAATATTGATATCCCAATCCCAACAAAGAATGTCCAACTCTGGAATTGTGTTAGTCAAATGTTTCAAAAAACCTTGACGCCTAGGGAAAAGTTATTTTGGTCACGATATTTGGGTACTCAGAGATAATATTGAACTCTCTCAAACTGTATTCCTTCAAAGAACTACATTATTGCATTTTTCTTTAGTAACTAACATTGGTTTACGACTGATTCATTGGTTGATGGGCGACGATACTGATTCTGCAGCACTGGAATTCACCCACATATTCAATACAAAAGTATCATACAAAATTGAAATTTTAGAAAAGTACAAACATCTCACATTACCAACAACAATCACTATCAAAGGTTAATCGTGTCTTGATCAATTATGAAATTAAGAATATATCTTAATAACTACAATCTTTTATAACTTCAGATGTGAGACCTTCCGATGAATGTATTTCCGTCATGGGACATATTTCACCTTCAGCTCTTTCTCAAATTTATGAAACAACGGTCGCTTTATCGTCTTCGAACAATAGAGAACTGAGACTTTACAAACTCAAGATTTCATGATTTCAATATCGAGTACCGTGAATTGAAGAGGCCTTCAAAAATGTGTTAGAAATATTATCAGGTAAATTACAAGATCATTTGTTTGTATAATGTACACGAGTTTTCTTTTCCTTTTGATTGTACAAGTTGACTGACAGTATCGATCAAGTGTTTACAAAACAATGTATTTTTCGGACATTTTTCTTCGATAAAAACAAAAAATACACGCTCGTGTTATTTCGTTTCATAAAACACATATTACTGGAAATAAAACAGGCTATTTGTTTTCTTTGAATAAAATTATATAAAGAGAGCTCGAATTCTATTTTTCACAATTAAAAAAAATTGCAGTGTTTTTGTTATGTTTTTATATTTTTTTCATCACATCCAGAATTTTTCTAATACCTCCCTATGCCGTATAACTTCCTCGTGTTGATTCTCATATCCGATGCAAAGTGAAAAGAAGATAGTGGTATATAATATGGGGAAAAAATAGAAAAACCCTTGGATGTGACATCACGATCGTTACTTAACTACTAAAGACATTTTGAAACCAAACGTAGTAATGGTAGTTGTAGTAGTAGTAATAGTAGTAGTAGTAGTAGTAGTAGTAATAGTAGTAGTAGTAGTAGTGATAATAATAATAATAGGAATAATAATAATAATAATAATCAGTTTCATAATTGATTCATCCATGTAAATACAATTTTCTCACGATTATTATTTTTCCATTTTTTTTCAAAGAATGTATTGAAAATAACGAATGATGTTAAATGATAATGAAAAATACTTTATCGGCTTATCGTTCAATCTTCAATTATATAATCATGAATTGAAAAAATAAAAATAATCATTTATCGTTAACTGTCAAAAACACAAAATTTATTCACACTAATATTAAAATACATTTCCAAAAATTTTAGTTACTCAACTTTAATGATATTACAAGAAATGGTGCCAGTTGTTGATCAAGATCTAGCAATCAAGTTACAGCTTACATTGCCGAAACATGAAATTACTACTGTCGTTTCATCAATATTTCGAGAACTATATAAAAATTAACAATCGATTTGTTTTTATGTATTTATTCTCAATGATTTAGATCGAACTGCAATGATAATAAGGTGAAATTCAATACAAATATTACTCGGATTTTGAAAATTCATGGATATATAATTGAATTTTGAAGATATCAGGATGATTAGTATCGAACGGTAATAAAAAATGTTAAAGATGTTTAATTCACGCTAGTACAGTATTATGTTAAAATGAAATGTAATCGCTCTTATTCATTTCTTCTCCTCTTTTGAACAGAATAGTAATAAATACAGATGATTACTCTATAGATCTAAATGACGAATTCAATAAAATAGCGTATATACGATATATGGTTAATCTAATTACGTATGCATATCTAGCGTTGCATATTTTGAAAACACGTTTCTCCATTCGTTACTGATAAATAAAACATTTTAACATACAAAATCAAACTGATTTAGTAACTTTTATCGAGACTATTGAATAATGGATATTACCATAGGTACATAGGTTCGATAAATTCTATTTTTTTCTTTCCGTTAGATCTCCAGAGTTACTATAGTGTGAAAGTGACATGAAAAAAATTTGCCTCGTTTCACGTTATCACAAAAAGTACCTATATACTACCTTTAAAATGGATCACACATTTTTATATCTCTTTGATAAGATAACAAGGGAGATTCGGCAGAAAGAGAAAAATCGAGCCTATTGATTCTTTGTACGTGACAAACACAATTTCAATGAAAACACTAAGACTTGGGAGCATTTTTCCTATAGATTTGTCCTCTGTAAAATGAAGTGATAAGGTACAAAGAGTTATTAAAACTACATACCGTAATTTTCGAACAGACTTACAAAAACATCTATCAGTCCTGCACAAGTATTTCCAATACAATAGTAACAGAAGATTCCATATAATCATCTTATTTCAGCCGATCATCAAGATGAAAACAAAATCCAACTGAGTTCAGTTTTTAAGGAGCGAATATTGTGAAATCATCTCTGATACGAGATAATCAATAAATAAAGATTTCTATCTTTGAACTATGTGTACAACAAATCAGTATATTATCATATTTCACATGGGATAAAATCATAAGATGTAAAATATTAGTGTCATCGGGTATTGTACTACTTAAAATTTGATCTACATAAATGAAATTGCATTAATTTTATGCAATTCAAAATTTCAGGAAAAAAAGTTTATAAGAATCTCTCATATTTCAGACTTAATTGCAACTTCTTTACTCTATGATATCAACAACTTTATTGTTGTATACTGTTTTTTTTTTCGATTGACATTTTTACTAGCTTCTTTAAATTACATTTAAAAACTAATAAGCAGTACTTATGTCAAACTTTTCGTTTACGTAATTTAGCTTGAACTTCTTTTAGTAACAAATCAAATGTGTTATCTTCTTCAGTCTGTAAAATACCGGGTCCTCCTCCCCCTATTACTCCTCCTCCGCCACCACCACCACCGCCGCCACCGCCGCCGCAGCCGCCGCCGCCGCCGCCACCACCACCTCCGATCATACCTCTTCCTCCTTCGTCGTTAAAAGAACTCGCCATACCATCTAATCAACAAATATATTACGTAAAATCGTAATCAACTCGATACGAATAATTAATTTGATATTTCTGAAATTTTTGCTTACCCAAATCAGCGTATTTCACTTTACAAAAAGCCCTACGTCCTCCAAAACATAAGTCATATCTAGGCAAAGTTGGATCGTCGTTACCATGTTCAACGGCTTCATAAGCATCATTTTTATACGCGAATGTGACGAATCCATAATTATCGCTAAGAAAAAGAGTTATTTATTAACTCAAATAATAAAATATGAAAGAGGGAATGAATTTTCCAAGAAGTAAAAACATGACCTACCCATGTTCCCTAAAATGTACACTAATATCTACTACAGGACCAAACACTTCGAATCTTCTTCGAAGATCCGCCTTGGTAACTCCTTCGTCAAGTCTGCCAACATAAATAACTCTACGTTCTTCGACTTGTCTCTGCTTTTCTGTATCATACCAACTATTATACGGTCTTGTATGTCGTGATGGCGATCTAAAAAGAAGAATTCATAATAAATCAAAACCTGTAATTTCAATCAATCAAATCATGCTCAACGCTGTTAGGAATTTATTGAAAAATTAACGTTTTTTATTGTGTCAACATAAAATTGCATTGATTCACCACGTTTTACATACAAATCCAATTCATGTACGTTCTGCAGTTAAATCAATTGAATCATTATTAATGCATAATTTTCACCCCAGTGATAAATTAAAATAATGATTGAAGTTGAACAATTGTATTAAGATTTGAAAAGCAATAGTAGTAACCTACGCTAATATTGTATCGACAAACCTTATTTAATCACGTTTACCTTTTATGCATTTTACACTGAGAATAACCGATATATGGCAAAAAAAATCTAGTTAGTTGGAATGAAATATACTCTCAGAGGGATGGTTAATAAACACGGACACAATTTGTTTTACCTCCTCCAATCTCTGTAGCCGCGAGAGCTCCTCGAGGAGCGTCGCCTGTGCCTATCATAACTTCTTCTCAGATCATCGCGCCTGCTTTTTCTCCGACGACTTGACCATTTACTCCTTCCAAAATTTGACCGAGAAGAGGACCTATAATCACGCGACAATTCTCGAGTCTTAAAAGACATTTTACGCGAATGATTTTCTCTTTTATACTGTTTTCCTTCAGGCCTATGAATTCCCTAAATCTAACCGACTGATTCTCATATAAAAAAAATAAAAAATAATACAAAAACGATACTTCGATAAATAACGAAAACACTTGGAGTCTGATAATTGATTCAAGTACTACGAGTAGTTTGGTTGATTAAATGTTGTATTATTATTAACATTGAAAAGAAAAAAAAAAAAACGTAAGTAAATATTTTTGCTTTGAGACTCAAAGTGTTGACGCATAGTTACTGGAAATTATGAGATGTACCTTGAACAGATGGAATATCTCGAAGAAGATCTCGATCTAGATTTTGATTTGATTCTGTACGATCGGGAGCGTGATCTTGAACGAGAGTGCCTCGATCTGGATGATCTAGAACTTGAGGTAGATCTTGTGTACGAACGAGATCTGGACGACCAACTGCTGCTGGAACTAACAGAACTGCGGCGGTGACTTATTCTTCTGCTCCTTCTACGACTATTGTTACGCCTACGTGATCTGCTTCTGCTTCTACTTCTACTTCTACTCCTACTCCTACTCCTACTTCTACTCCTGCTCAAACTTCTGGTTCTAGTTCTAGTTCTGGTTCTGCTTCTATTCCTCCTCCTCCTTCTTCTGGTATGTCTATTTTTACTTCGACTTCTAGATCTGCTTCTGCTTCTACTTCTACTTCTTGATCGAGAACGGCTTAAACTGGATGAAACTCTGCGTTTTCTGTAAGATCTGTTCTTTCTGTCTCTGATTTGTTTACCACTGGAAAGAACAAATTCAATGATCAATTCAATCCTTAAATCAAAATTCTGGTCTCTCTTACCTGTTTTCTTTTTCTTTCTCTTTGTCACTTTCTTTATCTTTTTCTTTATCTTTTTCTTTTGTTTTTTCTTTTTCTTTTTCCTTGACTTTTTCTACTTCCACCACAGCTTGTTCTTTTTCACCTTCCGGTTCGGTTTTTCGATCATCGATATCAGTCATGTTTCTCGCAGGAAATTCAAATACTGTCTCGTAAGTTTGTATTCCTATTTCTCGAGTGGGTTGTTTTGGTCTGTTTTTTTCTTCTTCTATGTCAGCTTTGGGTTTCAAAATGGAAACAATTTCCCGCTCGGACCAAACTGGGTTGGCCAAATTATCTTTAATCGGTTCTGTGGTGGTGGAAGCGTGATGAACGTAAACCAACGTCATTGGTTGTATAGGAGAATTTGTTCTACTACTATCACTACGATTTTGTTCTCTTCGACTTCTATATTCGGCTAAATTCAATTTCCTACGTGGGGGCTTTTTTTCCTCTTGACAAGGCATTTCTTGAGTATTTTGAACTATTATATTCTGTACCTCGTCATTAGAACTGTTTGTAGTGGTAACTATACTTTCATTACTGTTGGTATTTAAAACTGGCGATTGTGGAATGTTCGGTGGCTTCTTTAATACAGATATCATTTGTTTCACTCTATTGTTTCCTACTTTCAATGGTTTAGTTTTAGTTATTACACCCTGATCCGTTTGTAATATACTTGTAGTCAGAGTTGAATGTATTATCGCCGATTGTTGACCCGATGTTTCGGAAGGAGTTGAGATGCGTGTATTGGACGGAGACGTTTTAGGAGTTTGCGGTGAAAAAATCTTCTGGAATTTCAAATTCTCAAATCTTTTGGATTCGCTATTGCAAAGGGGTTGCTCTTCACTGTTGTCACTCACATCTCCGGATTCTAATCCACTATCTTTTCTAGAATTACTATCTACCCAATTATCTCCTTTCTTGCAAAGCACTGATTTTAAACCATCTGTGAATTTCATTTTATTAAATACCGAGCGACAATTCAATTGTTGAGGATCGTCATTTTTAACAGGAGTCGATTTTTCACTGTCACTCGATTGTCTTTCATACTCACTACTATCCGAACTACTGATAACAGAACTTGAACTGCTGCAGTAGTCGTGATCTAATTGAACCCAGCCACCTTCCATCCTTCTAGGGTTATTACCATTTGCAACCTAATTTGAAAGTTGTTGGAAGTAAAAAATATTGTTACTGAAAATAATTCTTCTATCGCAAAATAAAACTTAAATAAATTCAAATGTAGCTCTTACTATTTTCATAAGCTTATTTCGTGATAGGGTTGCTCCAGCGTCTTGCATACGTGTTCCATTAGAACGCGTTTCGGATTGTATATTTGGGATAGCGGGAATCACTGAAATCACTCTTTTACGTCCAGATGCCTAACACACATAACAAAATCAAATAAAATATTGTCAGCAACTTTGTTTTTTTTTGCTATAATCAAGGATCGCTTAAATCGCAATCACCTTTATCCTATCAATCACTTCCTTTGGTAGAGAATCACGTATATTTTTATGTAAACTTGAATTTTGTCCGGTTGATTTTTTTGGAGGAATTTGTTGTCGTTGATTCGTAGATGATCGTGTTTTGGTATGTTGATTTTGTTGCACTTTTCTATCGATCGTCGCGCCGATTTGGGCACCGGATAAATTAGAACTTTCGGACGCTTCGAACTGTTCTAAAAGACTTTTCACGTCTTTAGCTTCGAGAGCTAGAACGTATACATGAACTCACATAAATTATCTCCACGTGGGAACCCAATACAATATCTTTTTAGATTCAAATCTTCCGCTTACCTGGGACCTCGTCTAATACAGTTTCAACGTCAATACAGTCTTCGATTTCTGTTTTGGAAATAGTTTTGACCGATTGTGAATTCCTAGTTTTCTTTTTCTGTTTCACGATAAGACTTTCCTTCTCAGTTTTCTCAATTTTCTGTTGTTTTTCATTTTTCTTTCTCTTACGTTTATCACACGAGAAATCTTTAGTTTTACATTTAATTTTATTACCTTCGTTCACTATACTACATTTAATATTCAAATCTTTACTTTTAACAGCATTATTTACACATTTTTCTGCACCTTAAAAACATTCATATACCAAATAAATTATAAATATCATCAAGTTTTGAAAATATTTAAATAGAAAAACCTCATACCTATAATCTTATCTTGTGTTTTTTCATCTTCTCCACAGTCCTGCGTATTCCGTATTTGTGGGGATTCTAACAAATTTGTGGGAACAGAATCATCTTGCATAATGGGATAAATTGATTCATGTTTAACGGTGAAATCTGTGGATGCTATACTATTTAAATTAATTTCAGATGCACTTGCATTCAAGCTATCTATACCAATATTTTCTAACTCCTCCAAGTCGGAAGCCTAAAATCAATTAAATGTAATCGTAAAAAATAATTCTCAATGAAAACACACACTTTTCGATGATTATCTGTGAAAGATACCTGCAGATATCCAATATGTTCATGCCAATCGCAAAGAACTTTAGCAAAATCTTCTTTGATATTTTCTATTTTAGGAACAACTGTGGCGACTCCTGCCGCTGGTAATACAGCCATGTCTCCATTTAATCTAACAGGAAATAGAAACTTATGTATTCTCGATGTAAATGATTTATCATGCATGACATATCGTTGTAAAAATTTATACTGCTTACTCTTGTTCTATGCCCCATAGGCCAGCAGAATTTGCAATATCGACATGACTTTCCAAATAATCAAAATCATTCTGAGCAATCTGTATCAACAAATCGTCCGATTCCTCCAGTAAATTATGCTAAAAGAATAATATACAAGATGAAGTGGATAATTGTCTTGGCGAAAAGAATGCTGTTCCATGAAACATGTACATTACCTCTTCCAATGGTAATGAGAATTCTGAAAAATGCTCCTCATCATGGAAATTCAAAAACCCAGTTTCCATGACACGTTCACGACTTTTTGTATAAAAATTTCTATGCCTTCACTGTGATCTGAAACACATTGTTGAACATTGTCATTTCAGTTACCAGATTGCCACGCGTTTTCGTTCTTTTGTTTTGAGGTTAGATTTATAACATCAAGTCACCGATGAAAACAAACCAATTGAACACGTGTTAATTGTTATCATATGAATAAAAAATATAAATATTTACAAAAGAAAAGTAATTTTGTAAATTGAATATTCAATCGGGTGTCAATAAATTGGAATTGAATTGTCGGAAACAACGTGCGCGCACGTTGATTCCCGGGCAGATGGTTAAAATATGTCAATGATACGTAATCAAATACAATGTACCGTTTTTTATTCAATCAAGTTCCGAGCACAGTATATGTATATCACCTATGAAAATTCTCCCCGTTCAATGCTTCCACATATATCTTATATAATAGTTAGCCGAAAACTCACGACTTTCGACTTTCCAGATATACAAGCACGCGGACACATCTGTAAATCCGATAATGCAACTGTGTGCGTACGTGTTTCTAGTTGTGAATGTGCAACCAAGTGTACATGCACTTTATACCTGAAATTTGGTTACTTACCAATGATAACGGATATGGAGATACATACTCTCCACGCATATGTTAAAATCAAGGAAACACACTTCAATGAAATGTTCATCCAACAATGAATCAGCAATTCTTCTTCATTTCAGACAAAAATATAACCATGCAGCACAAGAGTTCAGGATGAGTTCATAATGCATACAGTTGGGACTAGGAGAATTCATAAAGAGTTCCTGCGAAGCGAAGAGCTCGTTATGATTATTTCATGAACAACTCGTTTGTTCGTAGCCTATTCAGGTATTCAACAGATATTCATTTTGAAATCATTGAATTCATATTGAATTCATTTCAACTGTCATAACGGCAACTAATGAAGGATTTTTTGAAAAGTTTCTATGAATTCATCATGATCATTTGTGTTGTCTAGAATATATATAGTATGTATGTGAATTGCATTCTTCAAAGTTACAGGACCCTGGTTAAAAAAACCCATTGATTCTCGCCTAATCTCATTCATTCTTGCACAATGTTCTGACCAAATCCCATTGAATTTCATTGTGTAAGATTCTACGGATTTTTTTAACCAGGGGATTTATCAAAATTAAGGGAATTCGAGCCCTGAGAGAGGGGGGAGCGGGAATTCGAATTTTGCGTAACTTGTCTCAGAAAGTACGTAATTAATACAAATTTGAAGTAAACAATAACAAACTTTATACTTGAGATCGCGCTCTGCCGGAGACCCTGAATTTCACAACGATTTCTGAAGGCTGAAAAATAAAATTAAAAAATTTATTGACGTATGGGGATTAAAATTTTACAACTTGATTTTTTAGCCTTGAAGAATCATTGAGAAATTCAAAGTCTTAGGCAGTGCGCAATCTCAAATATGTAGTTCATTATTATTCATTTCAAACTTGTATTAATTATGTACTTTTCGGGAAAAATCTGAATCTCCTCATCAAACGAATTCCGAAATGAGGTGATTTTCTCGAATTTTTTTTCTTAAGAAGGAAGTAAATTGAGAACTCGAGTTATTTGAAACTCATCAAATGGGTCTTAAAGATTCGTATCCCGAAACTTTAAAGTCGTTTTTTTCGAAATCATGTTTTTCAAGTTTGACTCCACGACATCTCAAAAATTACTGAACGGAACCCTCTTTTTTTTTTCTTTTATTTTGAAGATGATTGAATTTATTGGAAGATAAACCTAGATTGATATGAAATTTGCCTTGTTTTTTTCTTATTATAGCACTTTAAAGAGCGAAAAAGGGGTGAAAAAACGCTACCAAAAGTTTGTATGTCTGTCATTTTTCCAATTTTGGACTTTTCATTGGTTTTATTGGTACAAACTCCAACAAATATAATATATTTCATAAAAATTTTGGGATTTTTGATTTCTGATAATTTTTGTAAGTGCTATAGTGGCACCCGATTGATCACTATTATTGTTAGGTGGTTATGTTTCAACACGTATCAACAATTCCCATGGCTAGAGATGGGAACTTTATGCTTTTTTGAAGGGTGATTTATGATTTCAAAATGCAGTCTTACATGCTCCAATTATGCTCTTGATTATCTAAAATTATGCTCATACTTGCTCTGTAATTTTCGATGACAATGGTATTTCCATTTTCATTCCATGATATTCAAGCGATGGTGTAATTTTCAGTTATACCAATATACTGATTGTCACGGCATATCATCACTTATTTCATTCACCCCCAACTTTACTTTGTTTGGAGCTTCCCAGGCAAAAAGCTGATATTAATGTCAAAGAAAGAAAAAAAATCTTCCTGAATCTCTTTGGAATTTTTTTGAGAGATTCAGAGTAATTTCAAGTAATTCAGAAAAATTTACTCTTGTCAGGTATTCTAATTCTCTCTGAATGTATGGCGAGATTTAAAAATTCCTCGGAATTCTTTGAAATATTTCTAAACCTCTCTGAATTGCTCATTCCAAAGACTTCTCCGAATTTGAATTCTTCTGAATTTCTTTGAATCCATCCAAGTGCCTCAGAATTTGATTTATTTAGAATCCAAAGCAGTCTCCAAATCCATTTGATTCTCTTCGAATCCTTGTGAATTTCCCTAAATCTCTTCAAATTAGTCTGAAACCTTCAAAATTTCATTTTATTCAAATTCCCAAGATTTTTTCAATTTCTCCTGAATCTTATCTTCCCGAATTCCTGTAAGCTTCTTTGAATCATTCAAACTAAGTTGCTAAAATTTTCCTGGACTTTCTCTCAATCTCTTTGAACATCTTTCCAGAGATCAACTCACAATTTTTCCAAATTTACTTGTCTGTGAATCATACTGATTCTCCCCGAATCCTTTTGGCATTCCCGATGGAAGAATCTCTCTGAATTTCTCGATATTTTAGGACATTGTTTCAAGAGATTTAGAGTGCGTCAGAGGAAGTTAAAAGCTTGTGACATAGTCGTGATTTCTGAATCTCTATTCCTCAAACTTTTTTTGAGTTTTTTTTCGGTCCCTTGCAATTTTTCTCAATAAGATTCAAGGATTTGTTTTGGAATTCCTCGTAATCTTTGTGAATTATTCTGGATCTCTTGGAATTCCAAGTATGTAGGATTCAAAGCTTTCTTTGGATTCGTTTGAGTTTCTGTAAATTCCTCTGGAATTTTTTCAATATTTCCAAAGATTCAGAGAGGAAAGATTTTACTCAAATTTTTCCTCTCTGAGTTTTCTTGAGTTCTTTTAAATCCCTCTGTAAAGTTGTCAATCTTCTCCAATACACCTGTCTCTGAATTCTCCTGAATCACGATAATGTACGCAGATATGAAAGAAGTAATCACTATAAACAATTCCTAATCGCTGAAAAATATAACAAAATTCTTTAAGGGGTTATATACAGTTAAAATTTTCAAAAAATCGATTTTTTTTTTATTTCATTTTCATAATGTACATACATTTAAGTACACACACAGGAAATTCCAAGTCAATTCGGCGATTATTGTTCAAATTACACGCATATTTGTAAAAATTTTTCACTCTATGTCAAGTGCTTTTGAAACTTTGAATGCATTTTTCTCCAAACTGTGTTTTCAAAGTCGGTGACCAAGATTTCTCGAAAACGGCTGGACCGATCAGTCTCAAATTTTGACACAAGCTTGTTGACTATATTTTTTAGTAATTAATCGAAGGTTTCTTCTCACCGATGAATATTTTTTTTTTAATGAACAATTCAAGGCTAAAATTTTGCTGAAAAATCGATTTTTTTCTTTTAGAAGTCACCATTTTGTCCAAAAATTTGATTTTGCTTATTCCTTCGATTGATTACTAGATTATACATTACTTTGACGAAATCCGTTTGGTTTTTTTATTTTAAAAGATTCAGTCCCGAGATATCGTGGTCACTGCAAAGCGGTTTTCTTTAGAGGAGTTCCTGGAGATCAACTATAACGGCTCTCAAAATTATTATTTTTACAAATAAAAAATCTTAAAGTACAGTTAAAAGTTAACTCAATGTGTGTACAAATTTTTACAATTATCAATTCAACTGACTTTTCAGGAAAAATTCTTGAAAAATCGCTTTTTTTGTAGAGATCGACCGAAATTTTTTGCCGAAACTGACTGAAATTGAAGCTCTGATTATTGGTTTCGGAAAAAACTTGGTATTGGACATTGGAAGTGTAGATAAGCTCCTTAATAATGCAATTATCATACTTAAGATCACATATCAATGTGATTAATGAAATAATTTCGATTTTCGGTTTAAATTTTCGGCTAATGCTTGTCGGCCGAAATTGTAAACCGAAAATCGCAAGTATTTTGTTAATTACAATGAAATGTGATCGTAAGTATGATAATTGGATTATTAAGGAGCTCGTCAACAATTCCAACGTCCAGTCCTAAGTTTTTTTCGAAACCAATAATCACAACTTCAATTTTAATCATTTTCGGCAAAAATTTTCGGTCGATCTCTATTTTTTTGCACCTCTTAACTGTATATAACCCCTCAAATTATAGGATTAACTGAAAATTGCAAAATTCTGCGACCCTTCTGCCACTTTTCAGATGATTATGCAGCATATATGCTAAAAGGAAATTATGCTGCTTCCAGTCGGAAATTATGCTTTATTATGCTTGCGAATTTCGGTCTCAATTCAATTGCGTAGTACACAGAATAATAGCAATATTAACCCTAAATCGAATTATCTGAATTTATGCGTTTATGCTTCAAACATACAGTTCCTATCTCTATACATGGAAAACTCTGATAACTCCTTGGACTCGCGAATTCGTTCAACTATAGTTGATTAGTTGTGTAATCAGATAACAAAATTTCCGAATTGAATCTTGTTCCATCTTATTCAAAACCAATCGGTTCCAATGGGTTAATTGAGATGTGTTTTCTTGAATGACGTATGAGCAAAATTGTTGTCTCTGATCCTATGGATGTGGTGGAAGAAAATTGCTGGAACCAAGGCCGGAAAAATAGTTTTTACAGTAGATTGCCTGAATGTGTCCTCTGACCACTCTTTTCAACATTCCGTCATGTGGGAAGTGAAAAAGAGAGATCTAAGAACACGTTCAGAGATTATAGTGTATCCGTGTATCGAATAGGGGTTGGAAGAAGAAGGAGTTTGGGGAGATATATTCCTATTCTGTTATCAACTCTGAGGCGCTATAAGCGATGAAAGTTTGGTGTGCCGAGCATTCCGATGGTCCTAGTTGGAACGTGATTCAAATTTAAATGTTTTAGTTGTGTTCATGTCACGAGCAGGGCCGGAGAAAGGAAATCTGGGCCCGCGAGAATCAATTTACGGGCCAGAATGTTGCATAAATATCATCCCTAAAATTTATCCACTGAGAAACCAAGAGTGAAAATCGAAGCTAACAGAAGACTTTGGGCCAGGAGTAAAAGACCTCTTGAACTCTTTTTCCCCCAATGTACCGAACGCTCAATGCCCCGAATATTCAATATCCCGGAATTCGCTGATTGGTCGATTCCTAATAACCTACTAGAGAGTCCCTTATTGAATCCAAGACTTCAATAGTATCTCAATTGATTGAATTATACCGGGTGTTTCATAATTCGCTGAAAACACTTCAGAGGCGTTATTCTGCATCCAAAATGCAATAATTTCCCGTTTGGAAAACATTTTTTGGAGGCTTAGTTTTTGAGCTATGAGCATTTTTAGATTTGTTTTCAAATTCAAATAACTCAAAAGCATTATATTCTACATTCTTGAGCTTGACACCATTCTCTAAGTTGGAAAACGCCGGTTCTCTGAAGAAAAAACTTTAACTATCCTATCATTCTTTATTTCAGAGCTACAACGATTTGAAACTTTCTGGTTTCTAGCCAATCAGAATTCAGCGAACTTCAAATTACTATAGCTCCGAAACAAAGGATGATAAGATACTTGAATGTTTTCCCCAAAAATCTGGCGTTTTCGAACTTAGAGAATGGTGTTAAGCTTAAGAACGTAGAACATAATGCTTATGAGTTATTTGGATTTGAAAAAAAAATCTAAGAGTGCTCATAGCTCAAAACCTAAGCCTCCAAAATATTTTTTCCGAACAGGAATTATTGCATTTTGGCGGCAGAATAACCCCTCTAAAGTATTTTCAGTGGATTATGAAACACCCTGTATCGAATAAGAGATCATTTACTTCATTGGATAAAGATGGGATTTAGTGGGGATTCTCATGATATACACACAACCGTCACATGAAAAAGATCTATTCATAAAATAAAGAAAATTATTCCGAAAGATATAAATTTGGGACTTTTAGTTTGAATCTAAAATGGAGGGAGCGGTCGAAAAATCGCAAAAACAGGGCTACTTAGTCTATTAACATCCCTTATCGATCAAAGTGGTTTTGAAAACTTTTTCAAATTTTGAAAAATGGATGGAGATTTATGCATTGAAAAACTGATGACTCAAAAACGAACGGAGAAAAAATTAACAAACAATCATGACGGTCCCTGGAATCTAGATAAACAAGCAAAAAAGTAATCGATCAGTTCAAATATGCAAATCCCAACAAATTTTTTTGAATTTTTTGAACTGTCTCATACATTGTGAAAAAAACGGTGTCAAAACGGTGTCAGAATCAACACAGAATTAACACAACGTAGATTTTATACAGGTCCACCCTAAAATCAGTGTCAAAATAACACCAAACAGTGTTAGAATGACACTTTACGGGGTGAAAATGATACCATGTGGTGTTAAAAAAACACTATTCGGTGTAAATTTCTTCTAACACCACCAATTTTTAAAGTTTATTCTTTATACATTCCACATTCAAATTATTCTTCTAAAATGAATGCGAAGGCATACAAACGACTGATCCTACACTAGACAAAATGATTATAAAAAGTTATTGAACGGTACGATCTTATCCATGAAATACTAATATAATATAAATCAAAAATATGTATTTTTTTCTTCCCTAATATCTCTTCGATGAAAAATCCAAATTTCTTTCAAAGCTTTCAATTCCAAGGGTCATTGTTTCTAAAGTAATATACAGAAATAGATGGATTCATTTTCACGCGCATGTTCATATTCAATATCCAAATCAATACGACTTTTAGAATAACTTTCAAATGTATAAATATTTCGTCAGGTTTTATTTTTTCACAGATTTTGATTAGATAGTTATTTGATGATGAAATTCTCACAAGTAGATGAATATCGGGAGTTCCCCTGAAAAGATGTCGTCCATTTCGAGGGGTAATCCCTGAGGCAAAAGCAAGACACTTTTTCCTGTATTAAAATATTTGAAAATGCTTCATTTTAAAGTTATAAACTGAATAAGTTGACTATTCAAAGAGCAAGTACATCGGCTACCTCAATGATCGATGAGTATATTTACTCTCTAAATCTGGGAGAGTGAAAAATCACGCGTTTCACTCCATCAAATCTCACAAGTGAGCCAGGCCGCTTCGAGTGGGATTTTCACTCGTTTCGAGTGAAGTCTCACTTTTTGAGAGCGGAAAATTCACTCTAAAATTGGAGTGGCTATGAGTTTATAACCTCAAACCTTAGATTTCCACTCAGAAAGAGTGGGAATTCCACTCGAAATTTCGACAAGCTCACTTCTGGCTGCCTAAAGAGTGAAATCTCATTCTAAAAATTTTATAAAGTACGTAGCATCCACACGGAAAAAATAATTCAGCTGCAGGAGCTAAACGACTAGCACAGACATGGACAGCCATTAAATTATTAGCAATGAACACCGCAAATGAATTAGCTACAGATGCAAATTTTTTTGCTATAACAGCTAAAATTTAGCTGCAAGAGCTAATTTAATGGCTGTCCATGTCCGTGCTAGCCATTTAGCTGCTGCAACTAAATTATTTTTTCCGTGCACTTGATTTATTCGAGTCATTATAAATTAGGCATTTTACAGTTCTTTTTCAAAGAAACGTACGTTTCGTTTTGACCACAGCAATCGCCCTTCAGAAGGGCACAACTTTTTTCATGAAACACTCTAAAATTTTATTTCTTTTTTTTTGGCTCTCACCCTCTCAAATGTTTTTATTTGATATAAAACATAATTCTCACCAAAGATGGGCGCTGTGGCTCAACTCTGAGAGATCGCTATTTTAATTTTAGTTTCCGATTTAATTAGCATGGGAAACATTCTTTTTTTTAATCAAATTGAATTTACACATGATTGACTCAATTTTTTTTTACAAATAACCATTGTATATTCTTCAAGTTGAGTCTTCGAGCTTTCCAAAACTCAGTAACAACGTATGATTATCATGACTAAAAGATGAGTCACAGCCATTTGAAAATTAATAAATTTAGCAATTTATGTGTAAATTCAATTTTAATAAACAAAAAAATGTTTCCCATGTTTCAATTAAATGGGAAACTAAAATTAAAATATTGACCTTTTAGAGTCGAGCTACAGCGCCCATCTCCGGTGAGAATATTTTGTATATCAAGTAGAAATATTTGAGAGGGTAAGAGCCAAAAAAAATGAATAAAAGTTTCTTCTTTTGAAGCACCCTACTGTATATTCTGAAAAATTTATAGATACGGAAACAATAAATCAATCGATTATAGTAAATTAGATGTATCAACTCTTCGCAAACTACCCTAAAAAGATACTAGCGCTAGGACGCTACCTAAATCTGCAATTTCTCAAGAATCTTGCATGCGGAGAAAAGTTACCTAGAAAATTACTATATTTTCCAGTAAAGTAGGGACAAAATCAAATTTTGGAGTTATTTATTACATTTAGACACTAAAATCACTATACTTTCTGGTGAAGAGTGACAGAACTATGTTATTTATTGATAGAAAGTGTAGTAACTTCAATGACAAAATATAATACATAATTCCAAAATGTGTTTTTGTCCCTACTCTACTTGTAAAGTGAATTAATTTTCTAGGTAACTTTTCTCTGTGTGTGGAATATTTCACAAATATTGCTTTCCACAGCATTTCTCAATTGTCTATAGAAATACTGTATAAAGTGATATTTTGATATTATCGAAGGTTTCTCAAGTTACCTGGGACTCTATGAGTTAACTATTTTCAAGTCTTATCAATTTCAATAGAGTATTTGAATCAACTGATTACCTGTGTCTTGAAATTTATTGATAGTTTGTGAATTCCACGAATTTCCAATTTCATGAATATTTAGCTCCGCTTATCCCAAGCTTTCGGAAGTTATGATTTGGATTTTGAATCCCTAAGGTCTCTTTATTTAAATTCAGTTATATGAGACGTTGATAATCAATCATGTTGTATTTGCTGTTTGAATTTTGGAATTTCAAATTTGGTAATTTTTTCAAAATTCATGTAACATGACACAATTTATTACGGGCCCTATTCACTCTCTAAATCTGGAAGAGTGGAAAATCGCACGTTTCACTTCACTAAGTGTCAAAAGTGAGCCTGTCCGCTGCGAGTGGAATTTTCACTCGTTTCGAGTGACCTCTCACTCTTTTAGAGTGAAAAATTCACTTTAGCATCGGAGTGGTTGTGAGTTTCTAATCTCAAACCTTAGAATATCACTCTAAAAGAGTGGAAATTTCACTCGACAATTCGACTGGCTCACTTCTGGCTGGCTAAAGAGTGAAATCTCACTCCAAAGATTTTAGAGAGCATGTACAATAATGAATGGTGTAATTTCACACAAAAATTTGTATGAAGTTGAAATTGGCAGCCGTAAAACTAGCGATCGATTGTCATAATTTTTCCACATTAAACGTTTATTGAAGATTTAAGGATCTGAAACGTTTAATGGGATGCTAGTTGATCGATTTCTGATATGAACAAAGCTTCAACAACGTTTAATCAAAAGTTATAAGAACTGGCTGCTAGTTTCAGCTGCATAAAAATTTCTCACGACAGGAATCTTTGATTGTTCAAAGGTTTATCGTAGTGAAAATCTACATGGTAACAATCATCTCTCAGAACGATTTTTATAACATGGTTTATTTAGATCTATACTCACAGAGTGTCCATGGTGAAGTCAGAGACGAGCAATGTATGCAAAAGACGTGTAACTTTATACACTTTTTGTAAACACACTGTATTCTGATACTAGTACAGCAGAGATATCAGTGCATTCGAAACGTAAACGGTAAATGGAGGGATTTACTTCGAGCTGGAATGCTAGCTCAAGAGGATCAATACAATTAAACAAGCCAAAAAGACGCATTTGAAAAATCTTTTTTTTTTCATTAGGAAATTTTTATTCAATTCTAATGAAACTTGATAGGTTTTTTTTTATTTGTGAAATATGAACCTAAAACATAGTTCCTTTTGCTACGAGTTTCGCGTATTCTGGAATGATTTAAATTTGCGATCCATTTATTAGAACGCATAATGGACCAAACATGTATAAATCTTCCCACACTGAGAGGAAGGGTCTATTCAAATATTCGACAACTAGTAAATTTGGTCACTGTGAATAAAAATTTAGTTGTGCTAGCTGAATTTTCATTTGTCACAACTATATTTTTCATTTCCATTGAATGTACAATTCTATTCATATTTCAGACAGCTAGACTTTTATTTACCCCAACTAGAGTCTAGCTGGCGTAAATAAAAATCTAGCTGCGGCAACTAACATTTAATTGTCCCAACTAGGTACCTTTCTCTCAGTGTACTGCACGGAAAAAAAGATTAGTTGAAATAACTATTTAACTTGTAAGCGCATATGGGCCCACTTTTCTTCGTTAGAATAACAATTTTTTTCGTTAATCTAACTAATTTTTTCAGTAAATCATTTTAAATTGGTTAAATCAATTGATTAATTTGTTATTCTAACGAAAAAAAGTGGGCCCATATGCGCTTACAAGTTAAATAGTTATTTCAACCAATCTCTTTTTTCCGTGTGATCATTAAAGTATCGGTACATCGCAATACTGAAATGCTACCATCTCAGAATAATACCTGAAACCCGAGTGAAAGCAAGCATTGAATTATAATACCCCAATCGACATTCATCGCTCAAAAAATGCTATACCTAAAAGATCTACTACACTATATAGTTTACGCCCACACAGCACTACAATCCCAGGAAAATTCTCAAAGAATTCATAAAGGACACAATCAGTTCAACAAGAATTCTTCATGAATTCTTCTGGTACTATATTGGTGTTGCATGGGCGGTCATATGTCCAACATCGGTAATTGAAAAACTGAAATAATAGCGATGTACTAGAATACCAATATACCGGAATACATGGAGCTGAAACTGGCAGCCGTAGAGCTAGCAGCCGATTGTTATAACTTTCCACGCAAAACGTTTATTGAGCATATCACGAAGAGAAGTCATGTGACTTATATCACGGTGACAGGTATTCCAAAATTGTTATAAGTACCATTCAAAATCGAAGTGAGTGCGATAAACTGTTTACGTTACCATGGGAATCATAGGTTAACATAGGAACGATCACCAAATCGTGAGTCAACACTGAAATCCTATCCTAAAGTCGCGATGAGAACTGGAGCGAATGGTAATCAATCCCATACACTTTTCTTCTCAGTATACAAGCATCTGAAACATTTATTCAACAAGGTTTAATCGAGAGTTACAACAAGCGGCTGCTAGTTTCAGCTTCATCCGAAATACCGAAAATACTGGAATTATTTTTTCAGCGATTTCCGGTAAAAATTTCACCAAACCGCACAGCCCTACTCGGTCTACCCCACCTGAAGAGAACATGAAGCTTCAGCGAACGTTCAGATTAGATCTGTATAGATGGGGCCGAAGGTTCATGAAAGCTAATTTTTAGATTGAAAAATGTTTGACAAAGGTGCTATGCGAACATTGAAATGTCCACTTCGAAATCCTTGCAGGAAACATAGATGGAACGCTTGTCGAAGGTTTGATAAAGCTTCACAGACATATCTATACTTACATTAATTTACACTAGTTTACATCAATAATGATTAATATGAATTGATAAGAAGTATACATCTTCTTGTGAAGCTTTATCAAACCATCGACGAATCTTCAATGAACGTTCTATCTATGTTTCCTGAAAGTATTTCGAGGCGGACATTTCAACGTTCATAGAATCTTTGTCAAACGTTTGTGAACCTGAAAATTAGCTGCTGTAAAACTTCGGCCCGATCTATACAGATTGGATCTAAATGTTTGTTGTAGCTTCATGTTCTCTTCAGGCCTATATATAATTCATATATAACTCAAAATGAAGTGGAAGCTGTCGTCGGTTACCATAGCAACCGATTGTTCCAACTTTGGATTGAACGTGGCTTAAGCTTGGTTGATACTAGGAATCGATTAAGCAGCGTTGCTCTGAACTTTCAGAGATGCTCAAATCCATGATAGAATTACGATTTTATTTTCATTTCCCTTACCAGATATGAGCTTGTAACTTTTTTGGGTCAATTTTAGACACTTCGATTCAATTCCTGATAATAGTATCACCTGGATAACAGAATTTTTTTCAAACAAAACTCAAGAAATCAACAACACGCAACAAAGTGGAATGATATGTGGGGTAATTTTATGCATTCTTTCTACAAATAATATCCTCGCGATGTAAATGATCGAAAAATTAAGTTACAAATTCTATCATAACCCAATCAACGAAAACTAATCAAAGTAGTATATATTGTTGGATTTTAAATATAATATGCAGATTAGCTGTACCTTCTGACCCACGTACGTTATAGATTTTTGTTTCCCAATATAAATATTGATTGTAGAAAACATAAAGTTCATATCTTGAAGATATGAATCTATAATATAATTCAGATTTATCAGTTTTGATGTAATAGATTTTCTTTTATTCATATAGAAATGAATTGGATATACTCGTGTCTTGTGTTCATCATTTATATTTCCAACAAGACATTTGATGCATTTCATATGTGATGTTGACGAGTAATATGACAAAGAATATTCAACTTCATTCTTTCAAATAAAATTTCAAAACACAGCATGCTCAAAGATGATATCTCGAATAAATATTTACTTCCAAATGAATATTTGTGGAACGAATAGTGACTATATAATCTTTATTGAATTGTAAAACTGCATGTATTTTGATGAGATTAGAATGAATTATGAAATTGCAAGAAACTATCGAAACAGCTAGAGATTGAAATTCTGTAATTGCAGATAGATATTTATGTGTGTTTGTGTACGATCCTGCGTACGTGTGTACATAACATGTCTACAGTTGTATGTATGTATGTGTGAGACAATATAAGACGCCACGCCTCCAAAATTAATTCCTTACGTGCATTAGAATCGTTTGAATGATCACACATCAAACTATGAGGAGAATTTTTATCAAATCTCAAATAATCAGATAAGTACCGACGAAACCATTATAAAAACAATAATCATTGTCTTTATGGATAAGCGGTTTCATGCAACGTGAGCAGCATGTGCCACTGCGGTGCTTACAATTTTCCGTATTCGATTAGGGATTTTCTGGCATAAATATCACACATTCACGTAACACAGTCGACACTTTGAAATGATTTAAAAGCACGGAACGAACACGTTTACACTTTTGATACTTACTTACAAAACCATATGCAGATTTGGATTATAATAATTCTATAAAAGCCGCGTCACATGTGATTTCACTCAGACTTTTTCCCGGTTATGTTAACCATTGGACGAAAAAAACACAGATGGGCGTGTATATAAAAATTATCCAAAGCTTCAAGCCTCGTGTACAAATCCTACGATTTTTGCAGTTACATGTGGATAGCCCCTCAATCAGCTTAATAAAAATTCTTCATGAATTCTTCTGGCATCATGGTGTTGTGTGGGAATAACCCAGAATATAAAAATAAATAATTCTTTCTGAATTCATCATAATGAATCCTCAAGAATTCATTATGAATTTTTTCGAAACGGGACATAACGGGAGTTCATTTGGGACATGCTTGTGCTGTGTGGGAAAAGAATCAAAAAGGACCCAGATAGCACGGAAGAATCCCAAATGAATTCTTAAAGCAGGACTCTTTAAGAGGATACCACTGTTACCATCTGAGCATGTTGGTTAGAAAAGGACACGTCTATACAATAGAAAGAGAAGTCCGAAAAACGTTGGTATCCACTCAAGGGCTCTTCCTTTAGGGAAATTTACTGCATTACGATCAATACGCTTCATTTTTCCGCCAATTTTTCGGAGGAAAAATGAAGCGCTTTGGTCAAAATGGTATAAACTTTCCTAAGGGTTTTTTAGAATACAAAGAGTTCTTGGAGAATTTCAAAAAGACTTCGATTCGTCAGACATTTGTGAGGTCCGTTGGGATCTCAAAGAAGTCTCATAGAATTTTGAAAGAACTCGTAGATTGCTGACGAATCCAAGCCTTTTTGAACGTCCTTGAGAGAACTCTTTGTATTCTAAAAGACCTCTTGGATAGTCCTTTTTCCAAAATCCATTCGGGATTCTTGTGTGCTATCTAGAGAGTCTTCGTAGTGACAAAGTGAGGCGGAGAGGGGTTTACAAAGATGGCTACCAAATAAAATGAGATTTACATTAAAAGGATACGAACGCATCGGTAGCTCAATCTGGTAGCATTTTTTTCCGACCAAAATACTCAAAACTGAACGCATGAAACAGTCTGAAATTTCCAGGGATGAATCTTTGAAGGTTTCTCTAGGTTTGTACAGAGCCGGAATTTTGAATTTCAAAGGAGAGAAAAGAAATTTTTTCCCTCTTTCTTCTGAAATTCAAAATTTCGGCTCTGTACAGACCTAAATAAATCTTCAAAAATTCATCCCTGAAAATTTCAGACTTTTTCATGCGTTCAGTTTCGAGTATTTTGGTCAGAAAAAAATGCCATCAGGGGAGCCACCTATGCGATCGTATCCTCTACAAATAAAAATAATCACGAAATAATGGTATTGCGCTGTTTAAAAAGATTAATTACATTCAATTTCCTGTTATTAATCACTCCATTGACTTTTAGTCAACTGTAGGACTCTGATGAATTGTAAATTAGTTGCTTCAGCGAAGATTCGCTGTGCGGTCTTGCGCGGCTTGCAAAATTAAATCAATTTTGAGCTTCCGGAGTGGAGCCGCGTTTTGTATCGGTCGATAGCAGACGTTTCGCCATCATTGCAGCTTCATACCGCACTAAAAAAGCCAGCTGCAATCATGGCGAAATGTTGGCAACCAACCGATACAAGACGCGGCTCCACTCCGGAAGCTCAAAATTTATTTAATACTAATAAATTTTAGTTTTAGGTTATGTGCAGATGAGGTTATAGTAGCAAACTTTTCTATTTGGCTACTTCAACGAAAACCACTATGAAGTGCTGAGTCACTGAACGATTTCTTCCACTTCACTTGAAAGTATACAAAATCCGGTGAACCATAATTAACCTGAAATGCAATAGACTCGAAGGCAGTAAATCCGAACAGGAATAATCCCAGAAAAATTGTAGTGACAGTTTATTCCATTCATCATTTTATATACTCAGGGATCAATCGAAGAATTATGTTTAGAATCGAACCCTGGTTCTGAATTGTATTCTTGGAGATTGCAAATTTTCGATTAACGTGTGATTTATATTCGTTTTGATGCTTGATGTTCCATAATTCAATGACTTGATTATAAATTACTAATCACGCATCTTTTGTTCGAAAATGTTATCTAGCTGAATAATCGTAGAATTAATGCAGTTTATGCGATCTCGTTATGTTCCAAATTGAAGATTTTCATATAACTGTTGGAATTTTCACTTCCTGCCAGTGATGCCAGAAAAAATGCGGTGTCTTTGCTGATTGGGTACTCCATGTAGAGCCAACCATTCATATTACAGTCTTCAGAAAGAGCCAATTAACGTTGTGCTCCGCATTTTATCTGGCATATCTGCTCCCTCCCTATATTCCCATGTTTTTGCTAGGGGGAATTACCTTCCAAACTACAATTTCCAGAACTATCAACAGCGCCGCCGTACGAGCCGCCACTCGGAATAATTCACACGTAAACACTAATACTAGTGCTGGCACTTCTCACACCAGTCTCGTACTTGTGTTGGTGCACGACTTATCAGAAGAGTTCCAATTTGTTTTATGCCATTTCATCAAATTAAGAATTATTATGTCGAATGTATTTGATTGAACGAAAACTGCACTTTCTGGTGTATTCTACAAGAATAGGGAATCTGATGGCACTCGGCATAACGAGCCTTCGGGCTGTCAACGTGCAGAATATGAATTTTCGGTGTATTGGGAGCCCGTCGTTATCTCCCAGTATTTTGGGAAGAGAGATCAAGTGACTGTAGAGTCCTACGGGATGCCCTCAACCAGGGGTATGGCCCTTCTTAGGCTTACTGCGTATAAGTACGGTTCACCATTTATATCCGCTCCCCTTGCCCAATCTCCACTCACCCGCGCGGCGAGGTGGCGCCGCTCAACTTTGTCAGCAGCGAAGTTCGTTGTGAATATTTGATCAAGAAATGATAGTTATGGTCCTTGATTTGTAGATCATTCGATCAATTCATATATCTTTGCATATTTGTGAGCATGAAATAATTATAAATCTCACAACTGAATCGATATTTTGGGTTAATCAATTCAACTCCTGATAACTGCTGACAAAACAAAGTACTGCCACCTATGGGAGCGGGTGGAGGGGTACGGGAGGATTATATCGAATTAGGAACATATTTTTCGACGGAGTGTCATACCCACTGATCTATAGTATACACTGGATAGTGTATAGCTCGTCAAACATGTTCCATTTAGCCTTGGAGGAACCAATTCTCACTTCAGGACAGCCATGGAATTCCATGCCTCGGAATCTACAAATAAAATATTTTTTTCCCGGTAAAATATGCGTTTCATCATGAATCTCTGAAAGAAATTTATTTTTCAAAGATTAATCTTTATACCCTTATTGAGTTTATAGTAAAGTTGATCTCTTCTTATCGTATAGGCGTGTCATATAGCGATGGCAACGCTTGTAACTGAATATTGATCAGGGGCCTTCAACTCTATAGGATGACCCCAAGCCACATTTTAATTACGGACAAGTATTCCATCAAGGTGGCGCTTTGATCGTATTTCATTGAGGTAACCTCAAAATTATGCTGACCAATTTTGATTTTGAAATATCAATAATATTTCAACAATAAAGTGTGAACAACAATTCTAAAAACAAATTATATGTTTTAATATATAATATGGTTTTAGAATTTTGTCATTTTCACACTTTATTCTTGAAATATTATTGATGTTTCAAAATCAGAATAATTTTGAGGTTACCCTGCTACACGAGGCCACCATATTGATTTTTAGTTCACATCAAAGTACTTGGCTTAGAGGGCGCAGAAATCAGTGTAAATTTATTTTACTTTTATAACGTTGAGTTGTACCCCCCCTGATATTGATTCCTGAAAATGTCATACTTCTGTATGAATTTAATTCAGAATATTCTTGCCGAGAAAATGTTTACTCAGTCGGTTCGCTTGTATGGCGGGTTGCATCAACGGGCAGGGGTATGCAACTTCATAGGATGACCTCAAACCGTATTTCGATTACGGTCATATTTATTCATATGGTGGCGTGTCGATCAGGGGCTAAAACAGCAATGGCGGTCTGGTATAGTGACATAACCTTAGTATTCTTCTCATCAATTTGGATTTTGAAAAATGAACAGTATTGCAACAATAAAGCATCAGAAACGACTCTAAAACTGAATCAGTCCAACTGATAATTCGGTTTTAGAATTGTTCAATGCTTTATTGTTGGCATATCGTTGATGTTTCAAAATTTCGATTAACTAGAATAATTTTGAGGTTATCCCGGTATACCAAACCGCCATATCGATTTTTAGTTCGCATGAATATTTATTTAGTGGATGGCGCGCAAATAAGGTTTAATTGAACTTATTGGAGTTGTATCCCCCTGTCAACGGGGATCGCTGGTATCCCCTGAAGGGAATACCAGTGTACCAACTGAATAAATATTTTCTTGGTAAGAATTTTTTCACCGACTGGAATCAAATTTGTTTTTCCGTAATTCAAAATTTGGGCGATGTACCGCAACATATAAGGAATTAAAGATTATTTTCTTAAAATTTCAGACTTCTCCTTGAAAAAAATTCGGAGAATTCTTACCGAGAAAATGTTGACTTAGTCAATATGCTGAGAATACTTCCGATTGCGAAAGCCCTCGGCCTCAGGGGCCATGAATCAATAGGAGTTCATTATCAAAGCCCCAGGGGCTATGAATGTCTGTAATTGGAAGTATCATGATATTTCCTTGAATTGAAGCATTTACCCGTAGTTGGTGCATAAACGATTTGACTGCTGCCACGTTGTTATTATCTCCTCAAATTATAAACAAAATCATAGCGTTTCATAGCTCAATAAGAACCACGCTGAACTGTAGTGATGAAACTCGTGAGTTCGAATCTTGCCAAGCCGTCAAAATTTTCATCCATGTATCTTGCATTGTAGATACTTTTCATGGAGCGTTAATTTTTATAAGCTTTCTTCGGTTCAAATTTCGCTTCGAATAGTTTTCGAATCCGTTCTATTTATACTCTTCGCTCATTTCTCATCAACGCTTTGCTTACGCTCCATCGTCCTCTCCGTTTTTACTTCATTTCATCTCCCATTCTCATCAGAAAATTCATCAGTTATTCTTGTACGTTATCCAGTAACCGACCTAATGAATTCGTATAATAGTAGTGAATAATTCAGACTTCTTTATGATTTCTTCACAAACGTATGACGAATTCATTTTCAATTCAATGAACCCGTGCGAAAATAATAATAACGAATCATCTCTGAAAAACATCGCATTTTCTCTGAAAAAAATCTGAAAAACTCTGAGAATTTCTGAAATTTTGATGAAAAATTCAATATTTTTGGAACATTCTGTACGGACTTTTTTCAGTTTTCTTAAACAAATAGGAACGAAATTGCCCTTTGAAAAAATTATGACAAAACTCTGAGAAATTTCAAGCATTTTTTTGATTATTGAAAAAAATTTCTTTTATTTTCAAACACTTTTTCACATATGATATTTGAATACAGAATATGCACGTATTTATGTAATTTTTTCTCAGAGTGTTGTTAGAATTTCTTTAGAGTGTAATTTCGTTAGAGTCCGTACAGAATGCTCCAAAAATATTAGATTTTTCATCAAGATTTCAAAAATTCTCAGAGTTTGTCAAAGCCCCAGATAACACACGAAGAATTCTTTTTCAAGAGCAAGAATAGAACTCTTCAAGAACTCTTCAAGAACTCTTTTCGAACTAATGAATTCATATAGATCTCTGGAGGAGTTCAATCTGTCGGACATTAACAAGTTCTTTAAGAGTAGTCAAACAATACTTCTGATATTCTCAAAGAGCTTGTTAATGTCCGACAGATTGAACTCCTCCAGAGCTCTAAATGAATTCATTAGTTCGAAAAGAATTCTTGAAGAGTTCTATTCTTGCTCTTGAAAGAGAATTCTTCGTGTGTTATCTGGAAGTTTCTTCCAGATATTATTCAAGGTTATTACAGCTGAATATTTCCGTACAAGAATTTTTGAAAAAATATTTTTTCTTCACAATTTCTCACTATACTCGAGAAAGTCACCCCGATGGAAATAATATCGTGTAGGAGACATGAACTGAGACTCTACGTTTAAAATCTTCCATTTCACGTTCAGTGCACGCTCCCTCAATTTTATATACAATTTTACTACACGCTTTACACGTTTCCCTTCCACTAGGGCGTAGAGGATTTTTAACGAATCTTAAAAACATCTCTGTTAAATTTAAATCAATCACCTGCAGGACTTGAAAGACAAATATTAACAAAATTGAAATAACTTTTGAATTATTTTGAATAAGAATGAATCATTTTCAACGTGAATTTTTTGTTTTTTCAAAGAACTGCCTGAAAATGCCAGCCAGCTTGAGTTTGAAGTTGTTATAAACTTTTTTGATGACAACAAACATTGGATAAGCAAGAAGAAAAAACATACGACACTTTTTTTCAACTAACCTCTCGCGTAACACCACGACAAAAATGTTTAATGAAATAACAGCTTTAAATTTTCCAATGAGCATGTAACCGCACCTTTACGAGTGGCATAATTCCATTCATTAATTTACAGTTCGTTACAAAGTACGTTAACCAACACCTAGGCATTATTTTCAAATTCTTCAAAGTTGGAAATGTCACCACACCTCATCCACAGGACAAAATCTTGACAATTATACTCAAAAACTCAAAACAATTCAAAATTATCAGTTCAATAATTTGAATTCCAAATAAATTTGTTACAAAATAGACGTGGCAACACCGTGCGTCAACAGCGCCACTTCATTCGTATGTGATGAACAGTAGGTTTAATGTGACGTCACGACAGCCTAGTTGGGTTAGGTTTTACGCTGGAAATTCTAACGAGAAAATTTTTTTGTTTGAACGATTAATGTTTTCCTCTTTGTAAATTTTGCTACAAAACTATAAAAGTGATTTGATAATATTAAGAACTGTGGTCATCGATAAATCGTGTTGTAAAAAGTGCAATCGCGAGACCCCGCGTTAATCGTCGTATATGAGATTTTAAACGGAAAATGAGTCGACATGAAGGTACGTATGCAGTGTTCTTTTCCTCACCATAGAGTCAAAGTCAGTGTTACGCATTCTTGTGCCCATTTTTTTCAACATTATTACCGATAATGGAAAAGTTCATGAACCGAGAATCGTTCAATAATTTTCACGGTAAATGAGTGTTCATCGTGAAGGTTATTAAATTTACGATTTGTGCCAGGACTTCTGTAGGGAAACATTCTTTGCGAACCCTGTACCCGAATGTCAGTGCCCAGATGGCAGCACGACACGAGAAAATTACTCCAATTTTTCATCAAATCATTCATGATTTCTCCTACCCAATTAACCAGATTATTTTTCTATTGCTTTTCATCTTGCATTTTCCCAAGCTATTTTTGTTCACAGAATTCTGCATCAATGTCATTTTATTCGACGTCGGATCAGCTGTCTCTTCTTTAAACCCTCACCTCACGTTCTTTCTCGTTTAATAATTATTCTACCCTCACAAAACATATTGTATCTGTTTTATTTTTTTTCTTTCTATATTATTATTATACTTGAATGTCCTTGAATCATTGTCTTGGTTTATTTCTTCATTTCAGGGAAAAACTTTGTCTTGGCTAGTTTTTTGTATTCGCCAAATTTTCTTCTGACTGGTGGAATTTTTCTGCTAAATGATTACATGAGAAATTCTTCAACATGATCTAGAAAATCTTCATCATTTTCTCATCCATTTATCACCTAGACCAAAATAGACAAATCAATAGCTTGCTGCACTATGATTGATTAACTTCCCCGTAATACGTTGGTGTAAGAAGATCATGTTATTTGAATATCAAGAAACTGAGTCTCATAAATTTACTGTTTATACATGTGTCCGAAAACTAATATTTTCTGCATCAAAGTCTTGGACTACATTCTATTCGCCAATTATTTGTTCTGAATTGGCGATTGAAATATATTTTATATCGAAATATCCCATTTATGTGTGATCGAAAGAGAAGTTCAATCTCCAATGTTATACTAATCGGAACTATCATTCTTCCTCAATTCATAGAGGTTTTTTTTTTATGTATTTCATTATCCGGATATCCAATTACATTTGCATCGATACATTTAACAAAAATCAAGAATTATTCAGAAAGAAACTCAATTTTATTGGGTGGTTTAGAGTTTACAGATTCATAAGCGACATAATTATGTCCCTATATATAAGAAATCGAATCAAAAAAGTTAAAATAAAACCTAATTTCAAGAATACAATAGCCTGTATTATATCCAAAACGTTCTTAGGCCAAGTTAAATTCTGTTTTCTGGAAATTGATTTTCTTGCTTGAAAATAATTTTACAGAAGAGAAATTTTATTCAAATGATGGCATCTAATTTTCCGATAGCCTTTTAAAACATCATAACTCGTTACACATGAAGTTGATTGATGTATGTGCATATATCCGAGTTGAGTCATCAAAGTTGCTCGTAGCATATACATATTTCTGAATATGTTAATTGTGTACAAGATTATTGGATTGATTTGAATAATTGATAACATATGCCTTATATATGATTCCTATTTTCTCTGACAATGTTGTTTTGATGTTTTAGAAGAAGTTGAGCACTTAGTTCTGTTTTTATTTCTCATTTGGATTTAGAAACAATGTATTATCATTAAAAAAAAACAAAAACAAAAATATTCATCAGAGGAATTAGGAGCAGGAGATTATTTTTGATTGACACATCAATTTAAAAAAAAATCCAATAACTCTTGAGCACCCTTAGCATTCTATAATTGATAGTATATCTATATTTATTATAAATTACAGTACCACAAACTAGAGTTTTTCTCAGTTAAATATCACAAGATTCCATTCGCTCTGAATTTTTGGTGAATTGACTGGTTATGGGCTTTTTATTGATGTATGATGTACTTATGATATAAATAGCTAAATTGACACAGTGATCTCGACCTACAAACAACAAGGTGCTTTCCTCTGCCTGTTTTGAATACTTCAAATATTTCATTACAGAAATGAATGTGCTTTACACATGAAGTATGATTTTTAATCATTGCATTACTTTTCAATTCAATTATATAGATTTGTGTATACTATAAATTAAGTATTCGATCAACAGTTCCATCTTTTATTGTATTCTCTTTCTCAAAAAAAAAAAAAAAAAACAAAACATCTTTTATTCTAAAAATAGATACCTAATGTTTCTTGTCTTCCAATAATTATCGGAAGACAATTTCTTGTAATTAATTTTCATTGGTACATGCTGCCATTAGTAGTTTCTAACTCTCATGATTTTGATAATTGATAACTGAAATTCACCATAAACATACAAATACAGGTATTATATTTCAATGCACTTGAGTGTTCAATGTTTCAAAATATTCAACGAGTGATTATGAATTTCAAACTCTTTACACCGATTAATTGAACATTCAAGCACCATAGACGAATGCATAAAATCAATAAGAGAATCTTTATTTTTCTAGGGGTAAGTTGTGACTCCTGCTTAAAAGGAAATTTTCGGGGTCGCAGATATAAGTGCCTCGTATGCTACGATTATGATCTGTGTGCCAGTTGTTACGAAAGAGGCGCTAGTACTACAAGCCACCTTGCTGATCATCCCATGCAGTGTATACTTACTAGATCTGATTTTGGTAACTATTTCTATTCAATTTAAATCACATGCATACAAGAAGATTTTCAACCATGAGAATAATCGATGAAAAATTACACTTCCAATAGAATTGTATTACGGAGGTGAAAGCGTAGGCGTAGAACAGCCACAATCTTTAACTTGCCCATACTGTACCAGAATGGGTTTCACCGAAGCCACGTTACAAGAGCACGTTGCAGCGGATCATCCAGATACGTCATTAGAAGTGGTATGTAAAAGAAATCTAAATAAAGTTGGATACATGGTCAAATAAATGTATTTTCCATGAATTCCAGGTGTGTCCGGTTTGTGCATCTGTCCCAGGCGGAGATGCTAATCACGTGACTGATGATTTTGCTGGTCATTTGACTCTAGAACATCGTAGTGGACCAAGAGACCTTATCTCTTTTCTAGATGAACCAACTGCGAGTAGGCTTGGCCCTAGACGGATACCACATCCTTCTAGGGGTGTTGGAGGACCGAGGCCTCGCAGGTATCATAATTATACTTATAATATTTCTCTATAAAGTATAATGGTGTACAAATTCACATGTTTTTGTTGGACTTGTAGGTCCAATATGCATTTCAGTTCATCTGGAGGACTGAGTCCGAGTAGTCGAGATGGTATAGATCCAATTGCAGAATTATTGTCACAATTGTCCGGGGTACGTAGAAGCGGAGGCGCGACCGGCCAAAGTTCTTCTGCACCTTCGCAATTGCAACAATTACAAATGCAATTGCAGTTAGAAAGGCAACAGGTCAGGGTATGTATTACGTTCTTGGATGCAATTAATCTTCCTATCTCGTGATGCTTCGGATTTGAATGATCTATGATTAAGCAATTAAGAGACATTGAAACTCTATAAAAGTAAATTGATGACATTTTTAGGCTGCTAGGCAACAATTGGAACGATTACCGAGGAGACAAACCCAAGTAATCGGGTCAGTTAGTGGTGGAACAAGTAGCAGTGGTGGTCACTCCGCTACCATGGCCAGTGTGGTTGCAAATAGTACTAGTAGTAATAATAATGCAACCAGTATAGCCAACCCATCCGGTGTTTCGTCTACCAACTCACAGAACTTCATGTTCCTGTTGCCTAGGTGAGTACAAATGAACGATAAATTATTGAGAAAACATGAAAACCCCCTAGCACTTACGTTTGATTAAAATGAAAATCGTACACCCATTGGTATTTTCTATCTTTCGTTTCGTTATAAATAATCTATATTTAAACCTGAATGGATTCGGAAGATTCGATAGTCATTGTGTCTTTATTTTTCCTTTGTTCGTCATTGCATATAACTTTGAATATCATGCGCATATGTACATAACTACACGACGGTATAGATATCTGTTACCAAAAATAAAATTTGTTGAACTCAGTTATAAAGCAAACTTTCCCAACCATTCGCTCGATCGGTATAGTAAGATTTTCATTGTTCGCCTCGAATGCGAATGTACGCAATTTTGATTCGAAATAATTCAAATAACGATACAGTAATAATAAAATTATGCAATGACGAGTGAAATGAAATTCTTGAAAATAATTCCTCCGCCTCGTTTGCGTAGATGTATTACGAGTACCTTGTCCGATACGCAACTGCAGAGCATTGAACGCGAAAGTGCAAATAGGAGCTTATTTGCACGCGAATTAATACTTGGTACGCTATCACAAGCATTGCCAGAATTAACGCAACAACAATCTGGTACGCAAACCCCAGCATCGAGTGTAACTACTGCCATGACCAGTCCCGAAACTCCAAGTGGCAACGTATCCTCCGCTACAACGGCGGTTGCAAAAAAATTAAGTTCGACCCAAGAAACGAAACAACGGGATCAAACAACAACAAGTAAACATGTCACACAAACGTCTACGCAACAACCACATATTGTTCAAGCGACTGCCGCTGCTACGGCTAATAATGCGGCTGCCGGGAGCGTTGGAAGTCTTCAAAATCCAGGAGTACCCTCGAATCCTAACATTGCATCGCAAAATGCCCCAATGGTCCAGACGTTAATGCACAGCGTTTTACCTCAATCATTGGTAAGTGGCTTAATCTTTATTCTAATCTTATAAATCAACGTATTTTTAACCCTTAAGAAAATTCAATTCTCTGGATTCAAGATCGTAAAGCTAGATCATTGATTAAGGGTTAAATTTAAGAATTAGTCCTATCAACGAAATAACGGATTGATATTGTTTTTTCAGAAACTAGAACAGATTGCTTGAGTTGATGGATTTTTTTGAAGAATTTAATATGTAACGTTCTCATTTGATATCTGTTCTATTTGTCAAATATCTTGTAGATAATAGAAAATTTTGTTATTAACATCAGAGATTGTATATTGTTTTCGTTTCTCTTGATTTTGCTGTTTCTTTCCACTTTGATGAAAATCAAGCCTCGAGGGTTGTTGACAGAAAAACGCGGGGCTGATATATATATGTATACATATTTACATGTAAATTTATGTATATCTGAATTATTTAATTTGTGGTTTGGTAAAACCTTCTGTCGATATTACAACAATTCATTGTAAATAAAAGCTTTCGATGTATTTAAATATTAATTTGAAGAGCTGTGATGTATGTCGAGGGGAAGACAAAAATAAAACCAGATGATTTTATCAAACCATTTGCTTACATATTAATCAGAATTTCGAGAACTTTTAATTAGTCTTTATGATCATGAGTTTTAACGGTGTAGCGAGTATTAACAAGTATGAAATTTGAACAAATCAGTTGTGAATAAAAACAAAAATTCGCTCAAGTCCCGATACTTTTAATTTCCTTTTCTCATCAAAATCAAATCAGAGTCGAGTCGTTGGATAAGATTTTTTTCTTTTTCTTTTTTTGTTCTCTTCATTTTCATGGTAGTCCTGAATATTTATACATATTCTGGACTTCCAAAATTCAGTGTTTGGCATGTTTTCTTTTTCATTATACAGGTATTGCAGCCACCAATGCCACCACCGATTAGGAACACTGGTACTGGAACCATCAGAGAACCAATAGCGACCAATCCAGCATCACAGCCGTACCTTAGGGGTGGAGTGGGTCCAGTTGGGGTGACTGGACCCTCTCGTAGGAAGCCAGTTAGGGCCGTAGATGGCAGAAACCAATCTACGGAACCACCACCTCCTCACTAACCTTGTCTTACCCCGTACTCCATCTGCCACCTTGATTATTTCCTACAAAAGTCCCCATCCCTCCATACCAACGGTAAACCCAATTTCCCTTTACTAGCACTAGTCCTAGCACTGTTTAGAACACCTCATCATTATTGTTATTATTATAATATTATATATGAATAATTATTCAAGCGCCCTCCTCTCTTTACTCTCCGTGCCCCATTTTTTCGACCCTCAAAACGCCATCTTTGTTCTTTTTCTTTGGGCAAAATAGCAGATTTGTGCGCTACAAATCGGTGGTTGGAAACAAAATGTTTGGAAAGTGTGTTTTGAATTGAAAAACAAATACTTTATAAATGTATATTCGAAAGCCGAAAATACTTGTTGAAGAGTACTTTTTCTTTTTATTGCCATCAGCTTGTCAATCCAGGGTTTTGTACTCTACGAATATTTCAATGCAACTTGGCAATGTGTATGTTTTTTTTGTTTTTTCATTTAAAACCTCAAAAAGCTCAGCAACTATATAATCAACCGAAAGATTAAAATTGGAAAAACTTCTGAATGTGTCATCGAATTGTAAATGATTATTCAATTTTATTCCCATAACTGTACCCGCCAAGTTGAAAAATCAGAAAAAACAAACAGTTTTTTAAGGTATTTTTTTATTTTCAAATGCATTTTTCGAATATTTTACCTAACCCTAAAAACAATTGTACATAATATTCAATTGTGCTTTTGTGCACTTGGATTTTCAATGAATAATTCGAATAAGTCTTGCCATGTAAACGGAAGCAGAAAAAAGAGAAAATCAAACCACGCTGTATGCTCGTATCGATACAAGTTACTCGATCAATTTCAAAATTTTCAACTGCATTGACTACATCGGATCAACATAGGAGCGAAGTTGAAGAATATCGATAAATACTAAAATATGTGGAAAAATGCGTGAGGAATTTACTATATATACAGATACAGAAAAAGAAGTAATAAGACATTTTACGTTTTGATTGACAACGAAAGAAGATTGCTGATGTGTCGTGTATAATCATTATTGAAAAAAAAAAACAAGAAAACAAATAGGAATACATGTAAGGAGAAAAAAATTGTGTGAAAAATGCTATGCGGACAGCTGTTTGTTATTTTTTCTTTTTTTTGAGCATCTATGCATACAAAATTATCATAAAGATTCATAAATCACACGTCTCTTATAAATATCCTGTATTTCACCGCATGGTTTATAATACGCAATGCAAATATTCAACTATATAATACTAATTTATTAATAATTCAATAGCGTAAATAATAATTGATATTCTTTTGAAGATATTTTTATCTCCTTTCGTCAAATTTTTTGCACTTTGAATAGTTTTATTTCCCATTGGCAGTTTTCAAATTCGAAATTGTGTGATCGATTGAAGAAATTTCACAACACATATTTTATAATCGTTTGAATTATTGTACTTCTATATTCCAAATATTTCATATTTCACTTGATTTTGAAATGAACGAACATGTGTAGAAAGAATGTTGTATTACAACAATAATACGCTAGTAATTGCCAAAGAAAACGAATTTGTTGATATAATTGGAAAGAAGATTTATTACGACACACAAGATGGTTTGCTTTCGCTGATGCTGGACGAATTTAAATTTCAAACCAAAAATACTTTTTCCAACGCAAAGCGGTTACTGGAAAGTTACATCCAAAGTTAACATGTATTTTGGTTTGTTAGAAAAATTACTGTCGTGATAGGTTTTTTTAGAATATTAACAAAGAATCATTTTCTTGGGGTTATGTCTTGAGTATACTTTGTTCTTAAGGACAGAGCTTACTATATATATATATATATATGACTAATAAGGTGTGAGGGTCTTCTTTTTATGTGTATATATGTATTTATATGCATATATTTTTCCCCTTTGTCTATAAAAAATCAATGGAAATTGATCGTTCGAAAATTTATTATCTTCAAAACTGAGGTTCTATTTCAGGATAACGCTTAGAGAATATACCGAAAGAAATACGATGGTGTGAGATTATATGCAATGAGAAATTATTGTGCGTGTGAGGCATGCCGTTTTGAATCAAATGAAAACAATGAGAGTAGATGGGCATTGAACAAATAAAAGTGAAATAAAGAATGAACAATACTTTTTGCCTCTCCTTGTATTTTAAATATACTTTTTTCTTTTCTAACATCCGTCTGTTTTTCAAATTAACACTTGATCATTGTCATAAAAATATTCTGTCACTTTCTTTATATATATCTGTGTATATACGTATACGTATACATTCAGTTTTATTTTTAATTATATTATTATTTCAAAGAATAATGAATGATGAAAGCAGGAAAAGGAAGCTTTATAGAAATGAAATTGATAAACTATATGCATATATGTAGTCAATACAACAGGAACGAGATAAACAAAAGATTCAATTATTTATCGTTTGATCTTTTTAAATAATTTTATTGTCTCTGTATGATAAAAACGACTATCTGTCTTATCTAATGAGCTTAAATCTTGATTAAAGTAAAAAGTATTTTTATGTTGGTTGATGAGTATATATATATTTTTTTTTTCTGGACATTAGGATAATATATAATGCTATTTTATCATCGTAAAATTATAGATAGATCACACATAATAATTTGTTTTAAATCAATAAGTTTCGATGCTACTACGTGAGCAAGAACTCGAGGAAAGAAAAAATCCAGAATTTTATATTGCCATGTGTTCTTCAATGGATATAATTACGTATAGATTTTAATCGAATTAAATAAATTGCGAATGAAAGAATATGATTCTTGATTAATGAATAAAAATCTCCAAGTAAATTTTTAAGTATTTTTTTGTTTTGTTTCGTTCATTGGATATATCGAATGTAATTACCAATTTAGAATTTATAAGTAGGAATAATTGAATTGTTTTGGCTATCGTCCAGTATGTGTCTGAAAAGAAAACAGCGGTACGTGACATTGATGCAGCAAACACAAATCAGTTGTTGAGAAAATCATTATCGACTGGATTCTTGGCTTCCGTAACAAAAAATTCAAATGATTTTCAAACTTCTACAAAATTTCTGTGGTGTTTGGTAATTTTGATCTTTCGCTTCATAATTTTTGCTCCTAAGATTCAAAATCCATTCCATCGGTGTACACCATTTGTGTGGAGCACGGAGAGTAAAATGTGTATTCAAAAAAGTTTGTATGATATCAAAAGTGAAAGAACAAGTGCGCATAAATACATATAAATGTATAAATAAACTATAAAATGAAATTAAAAGAAAAATAAGGCAACCTTTAACGACGGTTGAAGTGATGGTATTTTAATGCAATTCTAAAATTAGATTGGCCCCTATTATTTTTATATTTTGATTTCTCCCTTTATGTTTTGATGGTGGTATATGGGAGATAAAAGATAAATACGGGGTAATACAATCAAAGAGAAAAGAAATAACGAATTAAAGAAAAATATGTGTGTGACAAGTGCCACACGATTCAAAGAAATTCCTTTTTGATTAGTTACAAAGGAATGAAAGAGAAAGTGTTTATCTTGATCTTCTCGTTGTTGATAATTGTGTGTTGTTTCCTTCTCACTTTGAGAAATTTGAGACTGGATTGATTGCATAAATTTGCAAAATCTCATAACAATGAATACAATGGCAGGTTCGTGTTAAGGGATCGTCGTTGATTGCTTTATATTTGGAGAAAAAGGAAAAACAATTTCATAAAATGATTACTCCACACGCTTGAGCTCTGTCTTAGACAGCAGTGAAATGGGTCGAGAGGAGAAAATTGGCACATCAAAGTGTTTAGGTGTATAGAATTTGCACGCAACATGCAACATGTAATTCAATGCTTATTTAATTAATCGAAGAGAAAAAATCCTTAACCCGACTCTGCCCAGTGAAGAATAAAATGAGAAATTAATCATTTTTTCTCAATTGTGCTATTGTTTCAAAAAGTACACATTACCAGGTACGGTACTTTACCAAAGAGAGAAATTTCCCTATCTGGTAATGTTGCGTTAAAACATTTAGTTCTGTCGAACTAAATGAAAGTTTTCAATGAATATTTGTGATATTTGTTTTGTGAATTCTAATCCGATTTTTACAGTGTCGTCAGAATTCTCAACGAATAAGAAAATTCTTTTTCTTGAAGGGACGAGGAGAGAAAAACAATTACCCTAATATAATATTAATAACATCGTACCGGATGTACATCAGAGACAATGGTGTAATGAACATTACTAATTAATGAAAACAAATATAAATAAGTACTCTTAGAGAGAATTCAAATCTTATACATAACATTATTCAAAATGTAAATTGTGTTTGATTGTATTTTGTGTTAATGATACGCCTCTGATGCTGAATATAATGGAAATTTAACCACGGTTTGGATTTCAAATATTCTTTCACTCCTTCAATATCAATTTATTTTCCATTTCTTAAATTGCCCGCTGTATATGTGAACGAACTTGGTGTATATATATATATATATATGTATAGATAATTTGGGAATGCATCAACACCACGCCATGTTTGAAGAAGCCCATTGGAGCGAGAAAGAAACAACGACATGTGGGTAGAATGATTTTGAAAACATTGGGATACAGAGTAGGGATCAATGTTAAGCGGAATTTGTGCGGAATAACTGTTGATTTATTACAATATACAAACATGGGGCTTTTGGAAAATGCAAAAAAAGTTGCAGCGATTAAAGCGGTGGATGAATACGTAAAGGTAAGAAGTGGTTTTCAATTTATTTTGAATTATAAGTTGTGAATACAATATTTGTAGGTTAAATTCCTTTGCCGGTATTTTATAAAAGTTTATTCATTTTTTTTACATTTATAGGATAATAATGTAGTTGGAATCGGCAGTGGGTCCACAATAATTTACGCTGTTCACAGATTGGGTAAAACTTCAAATTATTTGTTACAACGCTATCATTTTCTACTTTGAAAAAATGAAAAACTTCTACATGGTTTTTTGATTCTGTTCTGTTTTTAATGTACATGAAATTTCTCCCGCTTGGATTGTCTAGAGAAAAAAATAATAAAACAAAATTTTCTCTCCACATAGTCAAATGAACGAATACTATGTTGGATTATTAGCTTGATATCAAAATTTAAACAACTGTAAAAATATTTGTTCTAGCTGAACGTGTAAAAGAGGAGAAACTCAACATTGTTTGTATACCAACGTCATTTCAAGCACGACAGCTCATTTTGAATAATCATTTAACTTTGGGAGATTTAGAGACTCATCCTCAAGTAATTTCAATTTTTAATAATTAATCCTTGTATATCTCTTTTATTTATAGATTTATGAATTTTCAGTTAGATGTAGCAATCGACGGGGCGGATGAAGTAGATGCAGATTTGAATTTGATCAAAGGTGGAGGAGGTTGTCTTCTTCAAGAAAAAATTATTGCTTCATGTACAGAGCAATTTATCATCATAGCTGATTACACGTAAGAAACCGTATTAGAATTGATCGGTAGAGGAAATATTCGATATGCAGAAAACAAAAATCATGGAGTTGTTAGACACAAAATTTAGAAACAAATATATAGCGGAATGATGTATTTATCAAATACCCTGATCGAAATTCCAAGCAAATGCAATGATACGACTCAAATTTTTATGAATTATTTAACTGTATAACAAATTTATACCTCATCAGGAAAAAATCTAAAAATTTGGGACAACAATACAAAAAAGGTATCCCTATCGAGGTAGTTCCTATGGCTTATGTTCCTATTCAGCAGAGAATTGAAAAGATTTTTGGTGGTATCGTGAAACTCAGAATGGCTGTTGCTAAAGCTGTGAGTATTATTTTGGAAAATTGAAAATAAATCAATTACATTATCTTTGATGTTCTGTTATCATATTTAGGGTCCCGTTGTAACTGACAACGGAAATTTCATTTTGGATTGGCAGTTTCCAGAGGAACCTACCAATTGGGATAAAATTAATATGGAAATTTCCATGATCCCGGGTGTCGTGGAGACTGGGTTATTTATAAAAATGGCACACAAAGCTATTTTTGGAATGTCAGACGGTACCGTGAGCGAAAGAGTTTGAATTGTCAACTTTTGCAGTTTGTCCTTTACATGTGATTTATTATACACACTTTTGCTTCCTTGTTAGAAGGAGGCTTTGCGATCGTTTCGAGGGACCGAAAATTTGTTTGTTCCAAAACTCAAAATCTCTTAGGCCAAAATGTTCCTCCAAACTCGAGGAAAATTCTTGGTTCCGTGTCTGTGTGTGTGTATGTATGTGGATTAATTTCCACATCCATTCCACTCATCCGATTCCGATAAAATTTATACTACAGTCGTAGAGTGAGGCGATAGAGGTCCCATAAGAGTTTCAGCCCAATTGACCCAGAGCATTCGGTTGGAGGACAAATGTGTTGAAAATTTGCGATTTTTGCGAACGCGCATACTTCCGCTTCCTATTATCCGATCGCAATGAAACTTATACTACGTTTCAGTTATGGCCCCATAGGTTTCCCATGTAAGTTTCATCCCAATCGTTTGAGAATTTTCTTGAGGTTTTTTTTTATTTTCATATGGGATGTTATCAAAAACTAATTTTGGGACAAGGACATGTTTTCGCTTCCTGTTATTCAATTGCAATGAAATTTATACCATAGTTCAGTTATGATCCCATAGTGGTTCCATATAAGTTTCATCACAATCGGTTGAGAAATGTGAAAACAGAGTCTTTAGCAATCTGTATTGTTCGACAATATATTTTTAAAAGTTTCATCACCATTCGTTGATTAGGAACGAGGAAACCGTGTGCTAATTGGCAGAGTTTTTTTCTTCCTGATTATTATAATGCAAGAGTTCTTAGGAGATTTTGAGTTTGGGGACAAGACAATTTTCGGTCCCTCGAAACGATCACAAAGCTCCCCTCTGACGAGGAAGCAACATGAACGATTTTCAATGTACATAAAATATCGCTCTATTTTTATTTTGTACACACTGTAATAAATATAGATGTTTTTTAAGATTTAACAAGTTGTACTTGATACTTCTATACTGTGATAGAATCTCAATGAATCCCTAGTGAACAATATGTTATCATCCAGAGCTCTTAAAGATCTCCCATATACGTGTAAGAGATCAGATAGACCTTTCAGGAGGTTAACATAAAGTTATCAGATGCGTCGATTTCTGAGGAAAATGAGAAATTGCCAAAATGTTATCCAATCGAACTCTTGAAGAGGATTTTTTTCTGAAATCTCAGAAAAATGATACCATTTGGATATCAATATGATAACATTGACGGAACTCTTTTAAAAGACTTCTTAAAGAGCTCTTCCTCTTAAGAGTGTTCACTGGGATCGTTTTGATGATAAAAATTGATATAAATTTGATTCAAACTGATGGATTTGTTTTTTAAACAAAAACTGTAAGCAATGAAAGCTCACGATTCATCACGAGGATGAGTTCTATCATCAGAAAAATCGAATTATCCTAAAAAGAAGATTTTCAATGATAACTGTGGAAAACTCAAATTTTACACAAATTATTCACAAAATTATTATAGTAGGAAAAAATCTAAGCGATTTGTTCATGTAGTATTCTTTGTTTTTATTTTTTAACCTTATAATGATTATATAAAATTAACGATTTCATTGCTTCTTGTGTTACTTTCGTGTTTCAGATGATGCGATGACACATGATATCGCGAGAAGAGCAGTTAAAAAAAAAACGCCCGAACAGGGACTCGAACCCTGGACCCTCAGATTAAAAGTCTGATGCTCTACCGACTGAGCTATCCGGGCGTGATTGGAAATCCCCGGCCTAATTTGGTATCTCACTGTAGAGTCTGTTCTATTCTCGAAGCAAACGGATATGAAAGGAGATGAGCGACAGCAGAGATAAGTTGAAAAGATTGCTAATGATATATGAAAACTATGGTCCAGTTTCTAATTGGTGGTATCACGTTTTCCGTTTATCCTTCCATACTAATTGGCTTGGAAGAAAAATTCAACCAATCACATAATATTTTTCAAAAGAAAAAAATGTGATACAAACCATGATTCTAAAATCGTGTTAGCAATCTCTCCAATTCATCTCTGGCGACAATCAGTGAGGTTCTTTCGACTCCCTCTCTACTATCGTGTTCTAAATCATGAATTGATAAATTCTAGGACTACTGAATTCTGGATTATGTAATAAGCCAAACTCCGATATTAGGTTCGTTCGTTCTACGTGTTCTGGGTTGCTCTAACTTGTAACAAACCAATCATTTCGTTCCTATAATTGGAAATAACGAATGCAAAATATTTGGAGCAAGTTGGGGTAACTTGGGACACTACTAAACGAACTTAGCTATTATTGATTGATCACTAGAAATATTTAGTGACTTCACTAGGAATCACCAGTTTTTAGCAAATAGCTTATGACTTATGACCAGAGGGAGAGAGAGAGAGAGGATATTAGAAGAACATTGGAACACACACCCGATCGTCTCTCTCTCTCTCTCTCTCTCTGTACACGCGATTGTATTGCCGCGATCACTCTAATATTAGGAATGACGAATGTTTGAAAACATCAATGTTTTATATACTAAAAATCGGTATGGGGAATCATGCATTATTTCCATGTTCTTAAGTGGATACCAGCGTCTGTCTCGGACCTTTCTTTCTATCGTATAGGTTAGTCCTCTTCTAACCAATGTGCTCTGATGGTAACGCTGGTATCCTCTTAAGGCGATTCACCACAAGCCAAGTTACTAGATCTCTCCCCCAGTTTTCTCAGTAATCAATGATGAGAATCAATTCGAATGAGCAGGTGCATCTTCTGAGGCTATTGAAAAAAATGCAGCTACTTATTATTTTTCATCTTATGTGTTCGTTTCTGAGAAAACTGGGAGGAGAAATTTTGAATCTCGTAACTTTTGCAGGGATTAATGAATCCCCTTGAGAGGATACCAGCGAATAGGTGGCTCCATCTGGTGGCAGTTTTGTTTGCACAAAAATACTCGAAACTGGACTTATAAAAAGGTCTGAAATTTCAGGGAAAAAATTTTTGTTGCTCTTTTTCGAAATTCAAAATTCCGGCTCTGTACAGACCTAGATTAACCTTCAAGGATTCATCCCTGAAAATTTTAGACCTTTTTATAAGTCCAGTTTCGAGTATTTTTGTGCAAACAAAACTGCCACCAGATGAAGCCACATATTCGCTGGTATCTTCTTAAGGGCATTCATCAGAGGCAAAGTTACTAGATCTCTCCCCCCAGTTTTCTCAACGATTAATAAATTTAATCGATTTTAATGAGCAGGTGCATCTTTTTAGCATATCAAAGAAAGTGCAGCTACTCTTTATTTTTCATTTTATTTGTTCGTTTCTGAGAAAACTGGGGGGGGGCGATTTTGGAATGTAGTAACTTTTTGGGAAGGTGGTGAATGCCGTTAAGGGTGTCCCCTGGTCGAGTTTTTCACTAGAAAACTACTAGATCGTTTCAACCATTTTACGTCATTAATATTCAATTAATTACATCGACCTTAAGATAAAAAAATCCGAAATAAATCAAAGATGCCGGCTCTGGTCTCAAAATAATTGTACATGGATTATATTTGTTATAATATCAAAAAAACTGAATAGAGGTTTCTTATTGGCTGATAACGAAATTTCTTTCTAATCATTTATGACGAGTTAGTTGAACAACAAACAGACTAGACCCGGATTGTTTGATTGATTCTGAATCATTTGATCCAAAGTTTAATGCACTTGATTGAATATTTTTGACGTAAAATGGTTAAAACGATCTAGTAGGTTTTGGTGAATAAATCGACCAGAGCACTCCCTTAATTGAAGGAAAATATTGGTAGAACGTGAAACCATGCACGAAATGTGGATTGAAATGAAAAGGAAAAATCATAATAATCGCTTTTGGATTTTTCAATTAAATAGAGCAATCTTGGCAGAAAGTTAATCGGTGGTCTTCAGATGCAGATTTTTTGCATTTCACACAATAAGCTGCGTATGCGTTCAGAACACTGTCCAGCTGGCACAAATGATCAATTCGAATTCATACAGACTTCCTAAAGACCTCTTGAATGGTTCCCGTTATGCTAATCAATATGTATTCATTATAAATATTTTGAATCCAAAATGAAAATGTATTGAATGCCCGCAGGATTCATTATGAAATCTCTATATGAATTCTTTCTGAACATTAAATTGTTCATTCAGAGTTCACTTTGAATTCAAAATATTCATGATGAATACATATTGATTAGCATAACGGGAGTTCTATTAGGGAACTCTTGTGCCGTATGGGTATAGTATCATATAATTAGGAATGTGAGTTTCATATAGAATGAAAGTAGATTTTTACCTGACAATTTTTAATATGCGTGTTGTGTACCGGGTGTTTTAAAATTCATCAGTCGCATTTTTGTGGCATATTCTACAGTCAAAATGAAGCATCGTATACTACATACATGAGTTTGACATCATTCGCTAAGTTGGAAAACTGCAATCTCTGGAAAAAAATCGAACCATCTTAAGAGGATACCAGCGTTACTATCCGAGCACGTTGGTTACAAAAGGACACGCCTATACGATAGAAAGAGAGGTCCGAGAAAAACCCTGGTATCCTCTTGAGAATAAACTAATGCTTATTTTCGCACAAAACTCCGGGAATAAACAATCAAAAAAGCTGCTTAATTTTGTTGATTTTGAAAAAACAAACTTCGATCAAGAACTACATTTATTATTAAACTAATGATTTTTGTTTTATTGATTCTAAATGATTCAGTGAGGTGCGGTGATAATCACCGCGAACCCTCAGACAGCACTGGGACCCCGAAGGGAACATGAAGCTTCAACGAACGTTCAAATTAGATCTGTATAGATCGGGCAGAAGGTTCATGAAAGCTCATTTTTAGATTCACAAACGTTTGACAAGGGTTCTACGAACGTTGAAATGTCCGACTCGAAATACTTTCAGGAAACGTAAATGGAACGTTCATTGAAGCTTCATCGGAGGTTTAATAAAGCTTCACAAAAATATCTATACTTATATTAATTTGTGTTCATTATTTGATTGATTATTCATGTGAATTATTGAAGATTATTTTAAGTATAGATATTTTCGTGAAGCTTTATCAAACCTTCGATGAACCTTCAACGAACGTTCCATTTACGTTTCCTAGAGGCTTTTCGAGACGAACATTTCAACGTTCGTAGAACCTTTGTTAAACGTTTTTGAATCTAAAAATTAGCTTTCATGAACCTTCGACCCGATCTATGCAGATCTAATTTGAACGTTCGCTGAAGCTTCATGCTCTCTTCGGGACGTTCTTCGGACGTTCAGACAACGTACTTGGTCACCAGAAGAACGTTCAAAAAATGTTCCAGGACGTTTTAAAAATGTCGCATAGACATTCCAGGGATGTACAAATGTCCGATATAGTCTCATTTAGGTTTCCATGGAACGTTTATGAAACATGTTCAATGAGAATTTGTTAAAGATCAAACTTGTGCCAAATCTTTGAATATTCTCCATTTCGAGGAGACGCAAAGGAACTGCGGTGAAGCCTATATCGATAGATTTGATAAATTACATTTGCATCTCTTTAATACATTGCAGATAGTGAAATTTTGTTTCCTTGCACATTGAATGAATGTCCTTAAGGCGTTTGGAAAACGTGCTTTCGGAAACCAACATCTGTGGGACTTTGGACACATTTTTAAAACGTTTTGAGAACTTTTGGTGCTGTTTGGGGGCCATCACTGGCGGAAAGAAATTCAACAAAGATATTGATATTTCCATAAACAATTTTTTTTCATTTCGGGAAAGTGAAGTTGAAACATGGTACGAAAACTTTGTCTAATCAATCAATCTTGTAACATAAACTTACTTATTCAAAATACTTAGTGTTTCATGCCTCTGACTGGATCTGACCCCTTAAGGGGTTACTAGCAGTTGCCATCCAAGTACGTTGGGTAGAAAAGGACACGCCTATATGATTGAAAGGGAGGTTCGATACCATCGCTAGTATCCCCTCAAGGTAGTTCTCTACCCTAGCGAAAATGAAGCGTGCTCTAAACGTAGATATCCGCCAAATGACTCTTTAGAGGTTATCTATCTCTTTCCACACGACATATTCGAAAAGAGATGGCCAACCTCTGAAGAGTAATTTGGCGGATACGCGCGCTTAGAGCACGCTTCATTTTCACCAGGGTAGCAATATTCAGACAGGGTTGGGTTTATTACGTGATTTTTCAATTTCTTACGTATCATACTTGGTTTCTGACACGTAATATATGTAAAATACTTGAACCCTCCTGTCCTCCCGAAGGCAAGGGGTTGATTTTATGCGTAAGATACTCGGTTTCTTACGTGTCGTAAACTATGTAAAATACTTAGAAGTATATTAAGTGCCAACCCTGAAGAATCAAATTTGAAAAATTATTCTTCAATAATCATATTTGTTTGGGCTTCTATTCGTATTTATGATAAAAAAAACAACTTTGTAACAACCACTCGAACTTTTTCATGGTTTTTTTTCTTAAAAAATTTTAATTTTCAATCCGTTCATGACTTATAAGAGCCCATTTGGTTCCTTGTGAGATTTGAAAGACCTGTACCGTGGAGATTTTATAAATTTTTTCATCAGGACACTCACACACTTTTGTTCATGCGAATATATTTTACTAATTATAAACAAATGCGAGTAATTATTGTAAAAATTACATATATAAAAAATTTCCACGGTGAAGGTTTTTAAAATCTCACAAGGAATAAAATGAGCCCACATAAATCATAAACGGATTAAAATTACAAATTTTTTTAAGGAAAAAATTGTGAAAAATTTCGTGTGGTTGTTACAAAATTGTTAGTTCTTTTATATCATAAATATGAATATAAGCCGCAACGAATATGGTTATCGAATTCCTTCGGTATTGGTCCTCTTACTTGACAATAATTTTTTTAATTGGATTCTGAATATTGCTAGAAAACCACCTTAACCCATTAAGTCCCAAAATGACATTTTTTCGTTGCGTTTTTCAACGCTTGTACTTTCTGAGAAAAAAACTCCTGAAAAATTCTAGAATAAGCATTGTCGATGTAAAATTGACTCATCTTTCAGAATCTGCAGTCGGATTTTCCGAAAAAAGGCCCCGTGGCGAAATATCTGGGGCTTTTTCCAAAAAAACGCTAATTTTCAGAATTTTTTTTTTCTTTATCTTACGTTTTCACATTGAAATCATTTTAGAATTCTTGTTGTAACTACAGAAACCACGTCAATTTATCTCAAACTTCAATTTATGCTTTTGACAATTGTGAAAATCAATGTGGAAACCATCAAAATGGCGGTTCAAACGCGGAACAAACGTCAGAAACTTCAAAGATTTTTCATTCAAGAACGATAGACTTTAGAGAAAAATGTTACTGAACACAAAGTTCTTAGAACTGATAAAAAAAACACGCTGAAATTTCTTCAGAATTTCTTAACAACTTTTTTGAATTTTCAAAATCGTCAAATTTAAAAAAATTTTTAAAAGTCGTTAAGAAATTCTGAAAAAATTTTAGCATATTCTTCAATCAATTCTTAGAACTTCTTGTTGAGTAAAGATTTCTTCCAAAGTGCATTTTTTCCTAATTAAAAATCTTTGAATTTTTCGTCTCATATTCGTGGTTTTTTTTATAGTTTGTTATTTTCCAATACTTAAATAATCCATCACAGATTTATTAAATAAGAACATATATGAATGGAGCAGGTCCACTAAAAATAACGTGGTATATCCTATGTGAACTAGATTATGAATAGAGTATTGGAAAATAACAAACTATAAAAAAAAACCACGAATCTGAGACGAAAAATTCAAAGATTTTTAATTGGAAAAAAATGGACTTTGGAAAAAATCTTTACTGAGCAAAAAGTTCTAAGAATTGATCGAAGAAAATGCTGAAATTTTTTCAGAATTTTTTAACGACTTACAAATTTTTTAAATTTACCAATTTTGAAAATTCAAGAAAGTCGTTAAAAAATTCTGAAAAAATTCCACCGTGTTCTTTGATTAGTTCTAAGAACTTTTTGTTCAGTAACATTTTTCTGTAAAGTCCATCGTTCTTGAATGAAAAATCTTTGAAGTTTCTGACGTTTGTTCCGCGTTTGAACCGCCATTTTGATGGTTTCCACATTGATTTTCACAATTGTCAAAAGCATAAATTAAAGTTTGAGATAAATTGACGTGGTTTCTGTAGTTACAACAAGAATTTTGAAATGATTTCAATGTGAAAACGTGAGATGAAGAAAAAAAAAAAGTTTGAAAATTCGCGTTTTTGTGGAAAAAACCCCAGATATCTTGCCACAGGGACATTTTTCAGGAAAACCGACGGCAGATTCTGAAAGATGAGTCAATTTCACATCGACAATGCTTATTCTAGAATTTTTCAGGAGTTTTTTTCTCAGAAAGTACAAGCGTTGAAAAACGCAACGAAAAAATGTCATTTTGGGACTTAATGGGTTAAGGGGTAATATCACTTTATGGACGGAAAAATTAACGTTTTTTCAAAGTGTTGCCACGAAGTCAACAAAAATGATAAATGTATAGGGTTTTTTGCATATGAAAGTACTAATCTTTGGGTACAAAAGCACTTCTTATCCCATTTTTTTAATCCAAAATGGCGGCATGGTAGTACGGTCAAAATAAAATTTTTTTTTGTCATGGTTAAGACGGGCGTACCGCTACAGGTCACAATTTTTAATCCACAACAAACAATAAAAAAGTTCCTTAACACATAGCTCAAAATCTAGCTATCTACGTAGGATTTTTTCGAAAAAAAACAAATTTTGAAGAGAATGGCGTCTTTTGAAATTTTTTTTTTTCGATTTTTTCGAAAATATCGGCTATAAAATCGGTAAAAAAGTTGATATCGAAAAAATCCTACGTAGATTTCTAGATTTTGGACTATATATTTTCAGAAAAATTTTGGTTGTTTGTTCTACATTCATAATTGTGACCTCTAGCGGTACACCCGTGTGAAAGACCAGACTTTTTTTCAGTCCGCTGATGTGTTGCCATTTTGTATTGGAAAATATAACAAAATGTCTTCCTGGTATTCAACGACTAGTACTTGCATATGCAAAAAACCTCATATCCTAAAAATGTTCCTATCGTTTGTGGCACGTCTTAGAAAATGACACAAAGTGATATTACCCCTTAAATGGATACGAGCGGTCCAATTCTTTCGAGACAAAGTACGTGAAAATGCGTGCATCGATTCAAAATATCTCTCTGTACAGCATTTCTTTAGCATCTCAAGAAATGCTGTACAGAGAGATATTCCGAATCGATGCACGCATTTTCACGTACTTTGTCTCGAAAAAATTCAGAAAAGCCCAGCCGCTCGTATCCCCTTAAGGCACCTACATGAATTTTTTCACATTTTTCCTCATGGTTGGATATATTTTTACAATGGTTCCGAATATAAAGGAACCCTGTATAAAAGGGTTTACGTGTACTAAAAAACTGACATACTGAGGCAGACTGAAATACTGTCTGTACACAGATTGTATACAAACTGAGGGTTAATTCTAAAACTCAATAAATCTTTTTGGCGCGATGTCAAGGATAAGAAAGTTCTCCTAAGAGCGGTTTATAAAGAAAAACCATCGAAGGAAGAGGAAAACTAAGACTGCTGAAACAAAGTGATACCTTACGAATAAATTATTCAGATTTTAATTTTCTCAATTTCAAGAATGATTTTTCTACAATGACATTTGTTTTTACCATTAGATTCACAACACTTTGTACATAAACGATTTTAGATTATTCTATTCCCTATACCCATAACTCCTCGTTTTACATTGAAATCGAGTATTCGATAATCAATTGAAAATTTGGATTCGTTCATTCGTGATATTGTGCTTTACAAAGAATATCGAGATACAAAACAAAATTCTTCTTTTATATCTTCAATCCACTACGGGCGAAATACAACACTTTTCGTTACATGTTTTAGGAAATCCTTGATCTCATTAAATGAATCTATCAAGTCGTTGAGATTATATTAATTAATTTATTATCCTCTTATACTTAAAGTGATACATCAAATTTACAATAAAAACCATCAATCTGAATCAGGTATCCGAATCAAACATATGATTCAATAGTGAAATTAAATGATCCATCTTTTGAATGAAATTCAAGCAAGAATGATGAAAAACGATATCCAAAATGACACGCAGAGCGTCGAAGGATCGGAAAATCAATTTCTATTGTTTTTTTTTTTGCAACAAAACCCGCGAGAGGCGATAAATCATCACAAGATATTACGGTCTACCTCGATAACCATCCATTAGGCTTATTAAATATTGCAAAATTCGATAACTTTAAATGTTAAGGCCTATTATGTTGTAAACCTAGGGATATATATTCGTCTCTCATAATACAAGCTTTTTCCAAATCCTAAATTTATTTATAAATTTATTGGGTTGAATCGCCAACAATGACTATCTGGTTTGTTCTAATTATTTCAACAAGCGAGTCATCCAACGTTGATGTTTTTTGTTTTCCTACCTGTTATCCGGAAAGGAAAAGGAGCAAGGAAGAAAATAAATGTATCCTTTTTTCATTTCATAATATCCTCTCCGTGACAGAATATTATTGTTTTCGCACTCTCATTATTCTCGTTGATTCATGGAATGGAAAAGGAAACGGTACCATAAAAAAAAACATAATAACAATCACAAGAATCACGATGATAATTACCGAAAAATAAGATCTCATTCAAAGTTCCTTTTCTCTTACGAGAGAAAAGAGGTATCATCGATTCTTGTCCAACGTAGTCGTATAATCTTGTATGTACCAACAATGAACAAACGGCAATTTTCAATATATATTCAATGTTCAATAAATATTCAAACGATATGCGATTATGTTCTAGAAATTATATAAAATATTATGCATTAACATTATATATATATATATATATATATAATTTCAATTAACAAGACTTAAAACGTATGGAAAATTATCATTTTCATGGAATTTAAATCAAATTACAAAACTCCTTTAATCGAGTCTCTCGTAACACAACAATCTATTTGAATCCATTTATTTGAGATCCTCATCGTCCTCGCTGGCTAGTAGATCGTCGATTCGTTTCTCCCAATCGTCATCCTCTTTTTTATTATCAGTTCTCTTATTTTCCGTCAAACACGTTGCTTTGTTGACATTGGAAACCACTTCAAAATCCTTCAGTTCAGCCTCTAATTCATGTTCCCAATCTTCTTCTATATAGAGAGAGAGAGAGACACACACAGATGCACATACAAGCAGCGTTGTAGGTATTTTGTTGAAGGGCCACAGGCAATAGAGAGGATTTATCCAAGTATATGTGAATGTATTTTTAAATTTCTCATAACTTATATCGAATTCGGGGATCATGGGATGTATACGTACAACTTTCATGCACGCCCTATTCAAAATGTCGGGGAAAATTCGAGAAGGAACCGAAACAAAAACCATCATTTCCAACTGGGCGTACGGGATATAGATAAAAAAGAAACAAAAAATCTCAAACCGCGAAAATGAAAGAATGAGAACGCAAAAGAATCAAATTCAAAACTCGAGAAAAGGGTAATAGACGAGATTTGATGATTTAAAAAAGTATATTCATCAAGAAGAGTAGATAACTTCAGGGTCCGTTCGGCCCTATCAAATTTACCAAACTTGAATAAAAACAATTTGTCTTGAATGGAACAAAAAAATCTCAAATTTGTTAAATCCACTTTAATTGGAGATCATTTCCTTGCTATTGTAGATTTAGAAAGATAACGTAGTTCCGAAAGATTCGAATTATATTGAAATATGTCACTATCCACTCATCTTGATGATGCGTTACAGATATTTGTTTTTTTTCTTCGTGCATTGCCGTCGACACACTTTTGCAAAAATGTTTGCATTGTTCTGAAATATATTTCTTTGAATATAATCTTCATATGATTTACCATGACCCTCATTTTTAGATATTTTATTTCTAATTCAATAAAATCTCCAAACTTGGAACGATAAAGAAAACCCAAATTCATGTGGAATGTTAGAATTGAGATTAACTTTTTATTATTCTACATAAAACTTCAATTTGATAATAATAAAAAGCATAACTGAAAGTTAAAGGTTCTTTAAGTACGAAATATTTCCTTTTTTCTTTTACTCAAATCTCTATATATATATATATATATTTGTATATATAAATCATCTCTCGAGTACATTGACGTCCCCAGTGGGTAAAGTATTGTTGATTTCAAGAAAAACTTGAGTGGAAAAAAAAATTCAACATTATATATAGCTTATATATAAACTGTGTGCATTTTTTCGGTTAGAAAGAGAATTTTTCTGTCTTCGAAATATCATTTATGCGTCGAACTGGGATGTTTTTGAAGCTTGAATCGTTGATAAAAATGTAACGAAAAGTTGAATTAACTCCTTGGAACTGGAAGATACGTTTGAAGAAAGAGTTCCGAGATTGGGAATCTTGACACCTGAGTATTTTGTTATTTGATCAATCAATTCATTTCAATAAATGATCCGGACTTCTGCAACATGAACTGGATGGCTTATTTTATTCTATATTTATGGCAATGAAAAAAAAAGGTTTCATTGAAGCAGCTATATCGCTGCCTAGCTCTCTTATGAACAATCAAATTCTTACTTGATTGTTCAACATTGTATAAACTGTTTTATCAAATATTTTCAGATTGTCTTTCAAAGTCAAAACCCAGCAGCCGATCGAGGTAACTTTTTATAGAATTGTTTGATCAAATATCCAAGTAGCTGAATCGCATAATTGAAAATCATCCAATCAATTTTTGATATGGAAAGCATTTAAATCAGATTCGATAAAAAGTTACAACGATCAGTCGCTTCTCTCAGTTTCTTTCAACATATACTATCCCAATAAGAAAAATCCGAATTATGCCAATGTTGGCAACAGGTGCAGTACAGTGCCAGTATTGGATCTTCAATACTTGACCAACACGTACGGCATCAGTACGTTGTGGATACATAGAAATACAGTGCTATATCTGTACTGATAAACCAGTACTCAGAGCTTAACACTGGCCAGGTACTGATCCAGTACAGGCATTGCACTGATTGCGAATAATAGTATTAGTACTCAATCCCCAGTACAGAAAAGCGTTATCATCCCAGACAAATGCCAGTACCCTGTTGTAAATTTCTGGTTGGGATAGAAATGCAAAGCACAGATTGAAAGTAAAATTTTAATTATTTCAAAAATTATTACTACACATGAAATAGAGAACTCTAAATCCATACAATTCTCAACAATTTCCAAAGATTTTTATTGTTCACAACAGATCTTTTGTCAAAAGATTCTCCATCGGTATACAATAGTTCATCTGAGACTTTTCAGATCAATAGAAAATTCGATCACTCGTTTGATGCCACAAGTCCTGTTCATTATGTCGCAATTATCTTTGATAAATTACGAAAAGAACGCTACGCGTGATCTCCAAGGAAATATAATCTAAGATACGAAGAAACATAAATTCAACAAGATTTTCCCACCAGGGATTTCGAGTAACAATGAATTAATCACAACGAGATGATATTTTTTCTCCCCACTGTCGGCTAACAAACAGACATGTACGTGTAGTACCATGAAATTCAATAAATACTTTTTTTGCGATATCTTATCCTGTAGTGGTTGACTTTTGTTATACTTCTATATTTAATCTTTTTGTAATAAACGATTTATAATATAATAATATGTAAGTGATGTATTTTTGTTTGTTTGTTTTTTTTCTTTTACTTTCCTCGGTCGAAAGAAAGATAGATTAATTTAAGAAATGCAGTTTTGTTCTGGCACGACGTTATATTACGATGATCATTTTTATCAAACATCGCGAATGATATTTTATCATTAGAAAATTCTCCTCGAGAATTATTTTCGTACAATTCTAAATTTATTTAAGAATATTGAAATTAGAGGTGTTTGTTTTTCACTGATAATTGACTGACGAATTATTTATCAATCATACTGTAGTATTAAATTTGCACTCGAACGTAAGTTTAAAGTTAATCGGTTTTTAAAAATCAAACTCATCTGAATTTTGAAGGATCGATGGAACCTCACTTTGAAGTTCCATTGGTGAGTTTATTTATTTCAACCAAAGGACTTGAAATCGAATTCATACAAAAATTTGAAATTTTCAAGAATGATTCTTCGACTATGAGGTTCGGAAAAATACACGTAAAATCGATCAGAAACTTCTATACAGTTTTATGTTTAATATGTAAAAAAACTTACCGAATCGGATATAAAATTTTCCGACAGTTTCTGACTGTTTTTCCGTAACTCTTGAAATCTTATCTTAAGGGGATACTAGTGGCATGGCAGCGACCAAATTGTTTATAACAAACTACGGCTAAACTGTTCATTTGAATTAAAATATCGTTTTATACAGTACTTCTCTGATTCAGGTAGGAGTGCTGTGCAGAGCGACATCTTAATTAATATGAAGTGTTTGCCCGTAGTTTGTTACAAACGATTCAATTTCATCAAAGAATCGCTGCTGTGCAGAGCGATATTTGGATCAAATTGATTTGAGTCAATCAAATTCATTTGAAATTCAGTTCAATCAACTCTCAACTGAATCTGGAGGTTCAAATTGGAATATACCCTTATGGAAACGGGTTTCAAATGAATTTATACTCGAGCCGGTTTCGAGCCAACGTTTCGAGCTGAATTTGTGCTATTTAATGTATGAATCGGTTGAAAATCCAAATCCAGGGCACCGTGCGATAACATGAACCTTCGAACTGAACTACAGGACCATCCAACCGAGTATTGTAAGAATTTTTACTTCTCATAGTCCTAACTGAACCCAGTTAAAGCCAAAAGCTCGTTACAGCTCGTTTTGCGGCTCCCGGCAACAGTACTTAATTGGTAGAATTTTTGAGAGTTCTTGTCAGTGATTTCCGTAATAAGAAAACCAATCAGGAACTGACAGACATTTTTAGTTGGATGAAATTGTATATGCTTTACAAGATTGTGGTGAGACAAAATACAGTCCGAGTAAAACGTTCTCCAATTCTTCCAATAGCAATTACACGACGTTAAATGTAGGGCCCATAAATCCAAAAACAGACCCTGAATTGAAGAGTCAATAGCACCCCAAGCGTGGAGTTTAGGAAATATTCGACATATTATTTCAAGAGTTCGTTTAATGATTTGAAAACTCAACGGTTTTGCGACCACATGCTTGAAACGCTACAAACAGTTCTACAGGGTGGTATTGAGTTTATGGGCCCTAGTGGGAGATTTTTACCATAACCAAGGATATAAAAAATTGATTGTGAATTCTCGATTTGTTTTGTTGAAGTAAATGATATTAGTCATCATATCAGAAACAATCTTGAAACACCAGAGTTGTCAGATAAGGATTTTTTTTCAAGGTTCTACCAATGACAACCCTTATTTGATGAGAATTACCAATCAAAGATACTGAAAAGAACTCCTAACGTGACAGGCCTGGATGATAAATTTCCAAATCCCATTGAATATGATAAGAAATTTTGTCAAAAATCCGTCACACTTGAATTTCTTCCGTCAATTTTTTTTTGGTGGAAAAAACCTTGCTCGGTCGGTAAATTCTCATCTTCTTGACTTTTCTTGACCAATGTATCGACTCAGTAAACATTCTCTTGGTAAAAATTTCCTAGACTCAATTCATAACAAGATCTTTAAATTTCGGTTCCTCTTTAATATTCAAACTTTTTATAATATTTTTCATATTCAATTTGTATTTGATATTGAGTTTCAGGAAAATTCCATATAGATCTCCAATTAGCGATATTAGAAGTACCTGATCATTGTCTTGGAATTCAAATTCTCTTCACTCAATCAAATTTATACTGGAAACTCCTAAGGGTATCGTGAGTCGTTGCTATACGACTTTCCCCTGTCTACGTCTGTGAACAGCTCGGAATTCTGAATTTCTATAATTTTTGGTTCCTTCGAAATAGTGATGTCGATCTTTCGATCGATTTTTTGCCGATCCTTGAAAAATCTGATCCATCATGAATCGATCCAAAATTTCCCAGGATCGAATTGATCGATTCTTTTTTCATTTCAAAGTTTGTTGACGAAATTTTCTTTAACCATGAATTGTGTTTGCAAAGTTATCGAAATTTTGTCTCTTAAATTCATCACAATTGAGATAATTCATAGATTCCTTGTGCCTTAAATTCCATAAAACTTTTTATATAACACAGTCTATCAAATTTCATAATATGATATTGATTTCCAAAATATAATTCCTGATTTGAAAAATTTTCTTCTGAATTTTGGTACGATATTTGTAAATTCGATGAATACTGTCTTATATTAAAAAAAAAAACTTTTGAAATTTCATAAATCATATTGAATTTAGAAACTTTATCAGATTCAATATGGGGAATATTGAATTTCACAAGAAATTTTCTATTGAATTTAAGAGTTTTTCCAACAGTGTTCGAATTTAAGAATGAGATTTTGAAGAGAAAATAACAAATGAACAAAAATGAGGAAATATTCAGATAGATCAATGAATTTTAATCCACATTTCATTCGAATGACATGTTGAAAATAGAAACAATTATATGTTGATATTCCAGGCCTAACTTGATCCGAGTTAACCACTATTCAGGTCAATTTCTATTCGAGTTTGTTATTTTTGACCACTCTTTCCAAATCGATCCTCAAAAATGTCAAAAGATCGATCTATGCACCTGATCCATCCAAATAGCTCTGATCCCAGGATCGATATCACTACTTTGAAACGTGTAAATGCACTGTAAAAAATGATTGTGGAATTTTCCCCCAAAAAATGGTGGCAGCAAAGTTTGTCCACAGATGAGGAATTTTTCACAATAATTTGATGGACTTTTCCTTCATTTGTGGATGATTCAACACCCAAAAACCAAAATAATTCCTCAAAGTGGTAGAAGAATCCCTCATTCTTGATGGAAAAACAATTCCCCCGCGATGAGGGGACAAAATCCACCAACAGTGTGAAGGAAAACTCCCCATATTTTTTACAATGTGGAGTCTCGACGGAGTACTCTTGAAGATTTCATATTCTCCTATGAATTCAATTTTCTGTTATGAATTTGGTAAAGAAAAAACATATTCTCGGATGGTAACACTCGTGGATCCTTTCAAATTTCAAATCCGATTCAATATTTCCTCCACAATGGGTGACGAACTACACAAAGACGAGGAGAATAGAATCTAAATCATAAAATTTATAGTACCAAGTGAGGAGTATAAAAATAATATATAGGAAAAATTATTGAAATTTCGCGTTTCATTTGTGCATTACTTTAGATGAGATCGGACACAACGATACATCATTTCAGTATAAATTTCATGATTTGGATTTCACTTCTTTCTGCCTGTTTTGGAAAGAAAAATGGAAACAATATCTCGGGCATAGCGAAAGTTTTTATCTAATCCGATGATCATCATCTGAATTCACAATTTGTTGTTCGATTTTTATATCGTTCATTATCCGAGAATGGCGGATAATGTTAGAAAAAGCTGATTTTCATTCGCATAGCTGATGTTCGAGTTAGGAAAATTTCCCTCGTATTTTTCCTGGACGATGTTTTTCACGTTATTATTATTATTTTAGAAATCAATGTGCCGGGTGTGATTTGAATTGAAATACACAAAATATATTTTGAGTAGAGTGGGATCAAATGACGCACTTTCCCGCTTCAGTACAGCTTGAAATGATACATGAAATCTCATTCGCTGAAGGAAAATATGAAGATTCGCTTGAAATCCTTGTATCTTCCTTGAGTGAACGAAATTTCATCCATTATTTCCTGCTACCTCGGAACGCGACAATGCGTCATCGTACCCTGATCTACTCTAATAATAATATCAATTCTTTATTGAAAGATCGTTATTCTACAAAGAATAATTTGAAACATATTTTCGTTATTCGAGGAACATTTTCCCGCACTCGCACAAATTCATTCTTTTTCGCTCTTACAACAGATGGACGTTCAATTATACATACATATATGCATACATACTCCTATCCCTGGGGAAAGAAACCGGATAAGAATTCGAATAAAATCCGAATAAACCGTATCCGGGCGAAAATACAGGTTTTGCGGGGATTCATTGTACATTTCTGTTTGGATACTATTCGCGTTTTAAGGCTGGATTCGGAATACTGATCTCTATTGTACATTGGATAGGTGATACGCCACTTCGCAATACAGGATTTATGTAATGAATTGAAACTGATGGAAGATCCTGAGTGGCCATTCGCCGTATAGGCAAAATTACACTGTTTAGTGGGAAATTTGAAAATTATCAATACACTTTTACACAATATATAAAACATTGAATTTTTACCATTACTTTCATATCATATGATGCAAAAAACACTTTGAAATAATAATCCCTTGTCATGTTGATGAATAAAAATTATTCCGAAGTAAGACATATCTTTTTTTTCCCATTAAGGGGGGAAATACAATTAGACGCAAAAAAATGCCATTTTCAAGAATTTATTTTGATTAAAAGTTATTATTGGAATGATTTGAAATTCTTTGGAGCTAATAATAGGTCCTTAAAGTATAGAAAAAAAAATTTTTGTGCTCCATTCTAAGCAATATGGCAGCTGCAAAGTGGCTTCAACGAATGGAGTCCCTTGTTTCAATTGGCGGAAGTCCTCCAGGGTGCAATTTTGATCTCAAACGGTTCATGTGGAAAATTTAGGTCAATTATACTTGTATATCCTCGCACGGAAAGAATAATTTAGCTGCAGCAGCTAAATGGCTAGCACGGACATGGACAGCCATTCAAATAGCTCCTGAAGCTAAATTTTAGCATTTAAAAATTTGCATTTGTAGCTAATTTATTTGCGGTGGTAGCTAAAATTTAGCTGCAGGAGCTAATTTAATGGCTGTCCATGTCCGTGCTAGCCATTTAGCTGCTGCAGCTAAATTATTTTTTCCTTGCGGTGAAGTAGGATAATTTGAAAAAAAAAATCGTCCATCTGGTGCTTATTTTTTTGAAAAACAGTGCTTTTTGCCACTATTTTTGCAATAAAAATTCGAAAATTTTTTCAGTTGACATAGAATTTCAAATTATTTCAATAAGAACTTCTATTAAAAACAAATTCTTGAAAATGGCATTTTTTCTTGTGTCTAATTGTATTTCCCCCTTTAAGGGCAAATTCTCATCTACATTCAGAAAAAAATCTGGTTCTCATAACCAGGCGACGTAGTTGATTTTGTCCTTGACCATTTTGTCTGGTTGCCACAACCAGATTTACATGATTTTGTTTTGTTTTCCTGGTTATCATAACCAGATTTCAGGTCACCGCAACCAAAAGTCCTTAACCATGTCACTTTTTTTTCAATGTAGCGACCCCAAAATAAGGTGCTTTTCTCAAATTTTTTTTTCATGGAAGAAAGTAAATACAGAACTCGGAGATTCTCACACTTGTTGATTGAGTTTTTGAGGACATACAAAAATTTTTTTCAGTAAATAATAAACATGCCCACCTAAAAAAACAGTGATCAATCGGGCATCATTATAGCACTTACAAAAATTATCCGAAATCAAAAATCCAAAAATTTTCATGAAATATATTATATTTGTTGGAGGTTGTGCCAATAAAACCAATGAAAAGTCCAAAATTAAAAAAATGACGGACATGCAAACTTGGTAGCGTTTTTTCACGTGTTTTTCGCTCTTTAAAGTGCTATGAAAGACAAAAAAGGCTAATGTCATCCTCATTTAGGTTCATCCTCCAATTAATTCAATCAGCTTCAAAATAAAAATAAAAAGAGCGATCCGTTCAGTAGTTTTCGAGATATCGTGGGGCCAAACTTGAAAAACGTGGTTTCGAGAAAAACGCCTTTAAAGTTTCGAAATACGAATCCTTTAACTTGAGAAAATTTTTTTCATGTACTTTGAGACCCATTTAATGAGTTTCAAATCACTCGAGTTCTTAATTTACTTCCTTCTTGAGGAGAATAAAAATTCGAGAAAATCACTTTATTTCGGAATTCACTTGATGAGAACCTCTCTCCTTAAATCCAAAAAATTAATAACGAGCACTATTTTATGGTATATGTACGATTTTTTGTAATTAAAATGCAATTTGAAGTATTCTTTAAAGATCTATTTATATGTTTACAAAATTTCAATTTGCCACAAAAAATGTGGCATTTTACCTACACGAGGAAGGCAACTTCCGGCAATTTCCGGCCTTTTATTCATCACACGGAGAAAAATTGTCCATTATAAATCACTAGACTCGCTAATATAGTGAGGATATACTTACATTTTGGAGTTATATACCAAAAATTTTCTTCAAAAGTACCAGACTTCCTATGAGTTAATGGGAGGATAATAACATTTTATAATACAAAGTCTGGTACTTTCGAAGAGAACATTTGGTATGTAACCTTAAAATGCAAGTATATCCTCAATATACTAGCGAGTCTAGTAATTTATAATAGATAATTTTTCTCAGTGCACAAGGATTTTAAGTGATCCCTTATCCAGTGTTTCCAATTCATTCGGTAAAACTCAGATGGAACTGGATAAAGAATTGCCACAAACTCGTACTCGCGCCCGGTTTTTTAACCGGTTCTTTTACTGGGGATGCGATTGATCTTTCACATACGCGCAATCTCGATGAAGGTTTGTCATTTTGAAATTCAACAACATCTGTTTAAAACACGGAATTATACCGCAAACTATCTCCGGTTAGTTAAAGAACTTTCTTCTATTGGTTTTCAGGAATGTAAATAAAAGTGTGGAACTTGTATGTATTTATATATACATATACATTTATAAATACATGTGCATATTGCTTTTTGGACACCGTTATCGAAATCAGGTCAATAATAAACGAGAAATGAACGAGCTAAAGGCTATAATTCGCGACAAAGAAGAACGGAGAAATTGTACTAATTGAACTTTTTCTATCATTCCTGTAAAACATGTATTGTCATTCAATGAAGTTTTTTTATTCTTTTTTTTTTCTTATTATCATTATTCCATATTATTTATTCATATATTTTATTATTTTATGTAACATTTTTTTTTCTTTCCTCTTGTTCATATCATCATTTATCATTATAATAATTATTTATCATTATTTTTTCATCTTCTTCCCTTAATAAGGTATATCTAAGCTTAGAGTGTGTCTGCTTAAATTATTTATCCAAGTTGCATCATTATAATTCTTTTATCTTGTTCGAATCTCGCCATATTTGATGAATTAGAGTATCCAGTTTATTGCGTTTACATCTGTATATTTTTTGTGTTTATTAATTTTTCTGTTATTTTCTTGATTAAACGACGTTTTACAACACGGAGAGAGAATCGAGAAGAGACAAGGAGGTATATGTATATGCGTATACACATATGGGTGTATTCGTATATACATATACTTTATGTACGTAATTTTTTTCAATTAGAGCGAAGACGAACAAACGACAGACAGACAGACAGACAAGACAGACATACAAACAGATAATCGAGTATGTTTTTTTGTTTTTACTTATCGTTTTTATACATACATTCATAATGTAAGATTTCTTTACAATTTTTATCTTTCATTAATATAATTATATTGATTTGTTTACTTCGTATTTATCTCTTTCGTGATCTTTCAATTAGTTGTTGTCTTTTGTTTTTCCCCAATTTATTTCTCTCTTTTCATTAGTTCTCATTTATACCCGCGATCCTACTCAATCCTATCATCCCTGGAACTATAAATACTGATTTTATTTCATTATTCATCTCTATTTTCATCAGTTTTTTCTCTTTACATAATACCTCCTTTCCTCCGAGTATCCTTAGAATATTTCACAATATATATATATATATGTATAGATTATATATTTATATATATATATATATATATTCCAAACATATGAACTTCGAATTTATCACCGACTATAAGAGTAACATATACAAATACACACAGTATGATGAAAATTTTCGAAAACTATATTCATATACTCTTATATATTTTTTTTTTCCCTCAGTTTTCACAGAATTTTTATATGAAATTTAGCTCCCGATACGATATTCATTTTCAAGGGATTCACAAAGCAAGAGAATCGAATTCAAAAAAGAAAACTGCTAAACATTCAGTCTGATATGAGAACGAATATTGTCGTAGAGAATTACGTTTGGATCATTTAAATTCAAATCATTCTGTGTATATACATATATGCGTATGTATATATATATATATATATGTATGTATATACATATGTGTATGTACTCATGTATATATACGTATATATATATTTTTTGTAATTATTTATATATATATATTTTTTATGTATATAATGACGATCGACATAACAATCGTATAATAATAATCATAATAATAATAATATTCCTAAACTTTCAGTTAGTTCAGAAGGGTTTTTCTTTCCTTATGTAACTGGCACGAAATTGCGTCGACCACTGTGATGTAAGAAGACGAAAAAAAAAAAGAAAAAAGAAAAAAGGAAGAAATATCGATGAGGAAAATTGTTCGCACGAAGGGAAAAAGAAAGTAATACAAAACGAATAGAGGAGAGAGCATATCTCGTGAGCAAACTAGTTTCGAAGTGATTCAAAGTAATCGGGAAAAAACACGGAATGCTAAAAAAAACAAAGATCGAAAATATGATCCTATTAATACAAGGGGGAGGGAAAAAAAAGAAACAACGGGAGGAAGAAGAACAGTAGTCGAATAAGGTATTTTTGGTGGGGTTGAGAACAATTTGTCGTAACTTTCTTTCCTTCTTTTTTTTCTTTTTAGCGAAAAGTTTCGTGCATTTGGGTAATGGTAGTACACGAGTGGTAGAAGGGTTGGGGGACTTATCCTCTTCTTTTAGGCTGTTGACAGAATAGAATGAAAAGTTAAGTTTTAGTTACAGCGAATCAAAGATGAATCAGATACATTTATAAACATTGCCAATACAACATTCTTCTTCTACGATGTTTAACAAATTACCTGTTTATCGAGAACCAGACTTGGGTAACCGAGATGATTTCAACTGACGATATTTACACCCACATACGGTATCTATACAGATACTTCATGCAAAATTTAACAGAAAGTACAGAAAATCATTGTCACTATTCTCACTACCAGCATCGTGGAAGGTTTTTGCTCTCTTTTGGATTTAGTGTCTCGTGGATTCATTTGGTTTACCTACTTTTCGTGACGGATCGTTGATCTACCAGTAAAAAAACGATAAAAAATTCATAACGATAACGAGATGTTGCGTTGATGAATGATATTGATGAAATGTAGAATGATTGAATCAACTGGTTTTCTGTAGGGATCAATCGGCACAGTCCAAGGTATTTTGGAGAATAAATTTAGAAACGAGAATGAGATTAATCGGTTTTTATTGGAATTTTCTAGGAATGCATACAAAGAGAAAAGTTACATTATGAATTACTACATTGCTAGCATGTGCACACTGAGAGAAGAGCGATTTGGAAGTTCGGTAAATAGTAATATATTTGTTCGATAAATCTAAATAGTACTGAACGTTCAGTGATGTTTCATGAAATTTCAAGAAACATTACTGAAATTTTTCTTCACGTCGCTCACTGTTCTTCAATCGTTATGATATAATACAATATTCCCCTCACAGCACTACAGTCCCAGAAGAATTCTTATAGAACTCATAAACAAAACACAATCATGTCAATCAGAATTCTTTATAAATTCTTCTGAGACTGTGGTGCTGTGTGGGTCACAACCAAATTCCCTAAAAGTTTAGTAATTGAGTGACACACAGCGAATTTGGTCACGAACCTTGTATTATACAGGATGGCGCAAAAGTCTGGAAACACCCCCATAACTTTTGAACGCGACATGATAATTGGATCAAATTTTTTTTGAATCGGAGGTTTTTTTATTCCAATCTTGGCATTACCCAGAATCAACGGCGTGAACGTGTCGGGAACCTGATTGCCACACACAATCACACACACATCGACACACACCTACTCATGCACACTCACGCACACCCACACGAGGAATCAGGTTCTCGACACGTCCGCGCCGTTGATTCTGGGCAATGCCAAGATTGGGATAAAAAAACCTTCGATTAAAAAAAAATTGGATCTAATTATCATGCCTCGTTCAAAAGTTATGGGGGTCTTTCCACACGGAAAAAAATACCATGTAAATTCTACATTGGTTGTTGTTAATTTAACATAACCGCTCACATAAATGCAATTGGAGTAAAATTTACATTGGAACCAATGTTATCCTTTCTTCAATGTTACATTTTTATCGAAGTAAATGAGAGTGGTGTTGCTGTGAAGTAACTATGATAACAACGTAAGTCAACAGGACTGTGCAGTAAATTTTACTTGAGATCCACACTGTAATCGTTACCTCACTTTTCATGTCATTCTTACGTGAGCATTTTTTTCCGTGCAGACTTTGCCACATCAAAGTATTAAAATTACGATAACTCAGCGAAAGATGATTCGATTTTAAAAAACAAAAAACCGCTGGATTTGGGTTGAAAAACCCTATTGAATGACGTATCCCAAACCCTCCGTCGCGTTTGAGATTTTGGTCCCTTCCCCCCCCCCATCCTTCCCCACAGGGCTGGGGAACTCAGAGTCCCCCGTTAAGATAGCCTTAGATCTCTCCTTTGATTAAAAAAAAATTTCATCCCATTATCATGCCCCGTTCAAAAGTTATGGGGGTGTTTCCAGACTTTTGCGCCACACTGTATAATAACGATTGAAGAACACCGCGTAATGTGAAGCCAAATTTCAGTAATCCTTCTTCAGTAAGAAAGTTCAGTACTATTTAAATTCATCGAACAAGTATATTACTATTTCAAGAACTTCCAAAATGCTCTTCTCTCAGTGCGGGAGAGACTTGCTTTATAATATTATTCACAGTAAAAAGTGAAACTTAAAGTGATCCCGAATATCAGCTTAAAAATGCAGCCAAAAGTAGCGCCTATTTCATCTTACTTTGGAAATTAAGATGGAATTCTATCTTAATTCCAAAGTAAGATGGAATTAACTGAAATTCAGTCTTTTTCATTGCTTACTTTCAGTTGGAATAGGCGCTACTTTTGGCTGCATTTTTAAGCTGACATTCGGTATCACTTTAAGTTTTACTTTTTACTGTGTTAGACTTCCACTCTAAAAGAGTGAGAATTTCACTCGGAATTTCGACAAGCTCACTTCTGGCTCCCTAAAGTGTGAAATTTCACTCTAAAAATTTTAGAGAGTACTGTATCTGATGATGTTGGGTGTGCAAATAAGTTTCAAAAACCGTTCTTAAGAAGTACCTTCACCGACAAGATGGTGTTGAAATTATCAAATGTACAACGGCATATAGTAAATTTGGACACCTGACAACAATATAACCTTGAATACTACTGACTTTGTATTAGCAGCATGTATTTTTTTCCGTGCAAAAATCTCAAGTTTTGAGCCGAATAAGCGTCATGTGCGAGAAGTGTTGATTTATTTCTTTCATTTCAAGAAGTCGACAGTTGAGGCCCATCGACTGCTGGTAGAAGCATACGGCGATGATGCTTTGAGTAAGAGAAGTTGTTGTAAGTGGTTTCAGAAGTTTAAAAACAGCCAGTTCCATGGCCAGGGGACAAAGAACATAGTGGGAGGCCGAAAATGTACGTGGACGCAGGATTAGAAACATTACTGGACGAAAAGAACTCTGGAGCTACCGTAGTATGTGAGCCCGTCGCACTATAGTAGCTTGGCTGTCCACATACGAGCACAGTGTCGCTGTGTACTAAAGTTCATTCGGCAGTCAGCCAATGTGGTATGACGAAGCGCCGAACTGAATTTGCTCCCGTGTCATACCACGGTGGTATGGCTCAGGAGCAAACAGGCCTCGACGCGCGTACTCGCGCTGCTCCCCACTCCGCTGTACTACCTTTGTGTTTGATTCGCGCTGTTATGGTATGTTGCGGGGAAAACTAGATGCTTGCAATGTGACGAAAACGCGTACATTTGCCTGCGCAACGTACTATAACAGCACGAGTCAAAACAAACGAAGTACGGCGGAGTGGGGAGCAGCGCGAGTACGCGCGTCGAGGCCTGTTTGCTCCTGAGCCATACCATCGTGGTATTACACGGGAGCAAATTCAGTTCGGCGCTTCGTCATACCACATTGGCTGACTGTCGAATCAACTTTGGTACACAGCGGCACTACGCTCGTATGTGGGCAGCCAAGCTATTATAGTGCGATGGGCTCACATACTACGGTAGCTCCAGAGTTCTTTCCGGAGGAAGATTCGTACCAAACGCGAGAAGAAGTTGCACTTACGTTAAGGGTGAGTCAACAAGTAGGGAATGATTGAAAAAGTAGGAAAATGTGTCCCGTAGCAACTGAAACCGGGATGCATTGAACACTGATTGTGTACGTGTGAAATGCTGCTTGCCGGACATAAAAGAACGGGTTTCTTTCACCGCGTACAGGCACTGACTCCACTACGACAACTCAAAGAGAAGAAAATCATGGGGACCACCAGGCCACCCTTCAATATCAGCAGCCAAACCAAATATTCATGGAAAAAAATTCATGTAGTGTATTATGAGTTACTGGAGCTCTCTATCGAACACAAGTAATGAGATTGAGCAGAAGAAGCCTCAAGGAAAAACGCGCCCATTACTACTCCAGACACGACAAAATTATTTGCGTGCGGCACCAGGAAAAAGGAAAGTCCTATCCTATCTGCTATAGTGATTATCATTTGTTCCAGTCGAAGGCACATGGTCTGTCTGACCGGTGCTTCACATCATATGAAGATTAGAGCGGCGCAGGAAAACCGACTTTATGAAAATATGTTAGTTCTTCATGTTTCAAGAGTCCTCTCTAAAGATGAGTTGGAAACAAAAATTTTCTAGGGGTCGCTCAAGATTTTTATCTTTTAAAAATAGTCAATATTCACTTTTTTAGTTTTCTGATAAAAGAAATATCGAAATTCAGGTAGGCAGCATACAACAAGAATGCCAATTTATCAAATTAAGGGGTGATATCACCTTGTGGTAAACAAATTTTTCGTCATTTTCTAAGACCTACCACGAATGATAGAAACATTTTTGAAACATGGGGCTTTGAGCACATGAAAGTCTTTGCGTACCAGAAACCCATACTCTTACATTTTTACGATACAAAATGGCGGCGTATCATCACATTTGAGAAAAGTCTGTTGATCTACATTGGCGTACCGCTACAGGTTACAATTTTGATTGTAGAACAAAAAACTAACAGTTCTCTTAAAATATAGTTCAAAATGAAGTGAACGACGTAGGATTTTTCTGATAAACTGAATTTTACAGATTTTATGAACGATTTTCGATCGTAAGAAAATAAAATCGAAAACAAAAATTCAAAAGGACGTCATTTTGAACTATATTTTCAGAAACTTTTTGGTTTTTTGTTCTACAATCAAAGATGTGACTTGTACACCCATGTGAATCAACAGACTTTTTTGGGGGAGTATGCTGATATGCCGGAATTTTGTATGGTGGAAATATAATAAAATGTGTTTCTGATACTGGAAGACTAGTAGGGGAGAGTTGCCGGTTATGGGACACTTTTTGTTTCACAGCCATACCTTTTTTGCACTGAAAACAGAGTTTGTTCCAGCCAAACAAAATTTTAGTTGAAATGAACGCAAAGAAACTTTTTGGTTGGCTGAAATAAAATTTATTTGTGATGAACAAAATTTGGTTCACAATAATTAAGGCTTTCTTACAGACGAATAGATTGTGTTTATCCTAAATAAATTTTATTCCAGCCAACCAAAAAGTTTCTTTGCGTTCATTTGAACCAAAATTTTATTTCGCCGAAATAAACGTTTTCTCAGTGCGTGAGTCGATATAATCCGTTCGAGTGGGATTAGAGTGATCCTCAAAATACACCCTGATTCAGTGGACAACAAAGTCCTTTAATCAGTGTTCAAAATTTTGAAAGTTTCGGACTACTATTAGTGAAATAATGCTATATGTATAAATCATAAATAGAATATTCAATGCCGGTTTAGAAATAGCATTTAATCTAATCCTACTATTCTGTCCGCAAAGGATTCTCATATATTGCGATAAGATGATCATGAATGTATACACGTGATTTGTGATGAATAAAAATATATCGATGATACCAATCAACTCTCTTGTACAACGAAAAGTGGTAATTAACGTACCGTACAGTGATGTATTCATGAAAATGAGAAATGACGAAAATTGTTTTTTTTTTTCATTTTTATCCATTGAGAATGTTGAAAAAATACTTATATAGTTTAAAAGCGTGACTGATTTGAAATCAAGCGAACACATCTTATCATCGCCATATGACATTGCATGCCGCATGCAATATGCTGATTGAATTCTAATTACATTCTTATAAAAATAACTGTTGAGTAGTTGTGCACTACGAGTGATTGCATTGAAGAAACAGTTGTGAGCTGTTCACGTGTCGGAAGTGTATATATTTTTTGCACTGTGGGATTTACAAGGGTACTTTGGAACTCGTTCATTATATTAATCGAAGTATACAAGATGACGTTAAAACAAGGTTTTTTTTTGTTTTGATAAAACAATTTTGTGCACAACTGGGGACGGATGGAGGTTTCTCAAATAGCTATGGTTCCTGATGAAAAATCAAATTTCCAAGATTCTTTCGTTTCAAATGGGAGGAATCGATTGAGATGAATATATAGTTTTGTGGACCTAATGCGGATTTGCGATTGATAAATCAACCACTTCTAAGTTGCACGAGACGAGAGAACAAGGAAGACTGATAATGGAGATTGCACGAATGCGATCTTATCAAGTTGTTGAGAGAGCTTTTCTCGTTTATTTCACAAAAGACGGTATTCGTAGTTCCCTGCATTGAAATGGATTAAAGCTCGTCTCTTCGATCAGCACTTCCACGTTCAATATAGTTAAGAAGTATTTGATTCGCAACACGCTGCTTGGTGTACACCTTCAAGCCAGGCTTATTTCTTTGAATATCATCGTGAATAGCTTCGAGAAAATATGTTGGCGTATCTGATTCTGATCATTTTATACGAACCTCGATGTGAACCAAGTATATATTATCTCAACATCGTGTCATAATTATAATTTCCCGCTTGTCAAATTAATAAATACTAGGAATTTCATGAGTCCGAGTTTTAAATCCCAAGGGAAATACTTGAAATTGAACGAAAGGAAAATAATAGATATACATTACTCTATTCTGAGATGAAACTTTCGTTCCTAATGTATATACTCCACACGGAGAAAAATACAGGTCGAAAATGTAGTAAGTAATCTTTAATAAAAATTTGAGAATATTTCTTGAAATCTGAAAGTTTTTCTTAAATGCATAATAAAGATAAAACGGTCCACTTTTTTGTGGAATTGTATTCGAAAAACAATGAAAAATTATCAATACTCAATAAAAAAATAAAAAAACATATGAACTTTTCAAAAGCCGCGCGTGAAATTTTACAAAGATAGTAACAAAATTTCAATATTCTACTATTCACTTTGTGAAATTTCATACGCGGCTTTTGGAAAATTCATATGTTTCTCTATATCTTTTATTAAGTATTGATAATTTTTCATTGTTTTTCGAATACAATTCCACAAAAAAGTGGACCGTTTTATCTTTGTTATGCATTTGAGAAACCTTTCAAATTTGAGAAAATATTCTCAAATTCGCATTAAAGATTACTATATTTTCGACCTGTAATTTTCTCCGTGCACATGAGTAATTTTGAATGATTTCTCTTGTAGATCATATACGAGCCATGTTTCACATCAAAAGAGTAGTACAATTTCAGTGATATTGCTTGACTAATAGTAATTGCAGTATTCAAAAACGTATTTCTTCAACAAAGGCCGTACGGGAGAATATTCTATTACGATCAAAGTTGTTCGAGCGAATAAAGGATTCCAGAATTCTAACAATGCCTCAGCGTATATTCATTTTGGCCCCACTTTGACCCCATGTTGACAGGATTGGGCTCATGCTGGTCCAGTGTGAGCTCCATTGTATATACACGCTGGGGTGGTATCTCCATAATCTTGATTACCGTCTTCGTGTATCGAGAGAATTGAAGTTAATATCATCTTTATAAATACAGATGGGAACTTTATGCTTTTGTGGAAGGTTAATTTATGCCTTCGGAATACAGTCGTTGATGGTCTTGATTTTTCAAAATTATGCTCATATTTGCTCTGAAATTGTCGGTATTCGTGATTTTTGATTCATGATCAAAATACTTTTCGTATTGAATGAAATTAAAATGCACTCTCTAAATGACAGAGAGTGAAAATCTCACTCGAATGGAAAGAGAGGTTCTCTCCTAGCTGCTTGAAGAGTGAAATTCCACTCTGTCGGAATGAGAATTTACTTGTTAGACAGTCAGAAGGGAACCTATGTTTTCATTCCAGTGGAAATCTCAGAGTAATTTGAAGTAATTCAGAGAAAGTTGAAGAATTTTTCTAGAAAATTTGAGCTTTTGTGAATTTCTCTGAATCCCTTCGAAACTCTTTGAATCCCTCAAAATTCTATTTATACGGATTTCAAAGCTTCCCAAATTCATTCCGATTCCTGAATTCCTGAAATCTAATTCCTTTCTTCAATTCTTTCAGAGAAAAGGGAATTTCTCCAAATCCCCTTGAATCTCTCAAAATTTAATTCATTCCGACTTCAAAGCTTCTTTTCAATTTGTCTGAATCCCTCTGAATTCATCTGATTTTTTCTGAATGAGTCAAATCGAGTTTCAAAAATTCTCCAGAAATTTTTCTGGAAATATTGGAAAATCTCCGAATTACTTTGAATTCTTCAAGATTTCAAATAAAGACTCATTTATCATTTCTATATTTCCATTCCTGATGGAATATTTTCCTAATTTTAAGGGGACGCAAAGTTTATCATCAGAGCACGTTGGTTAGAAAAGAATGCATACGACAGTGAGAAAGAGAGAGAGGTCCGAACAGACGCTGGTATCCCCTTAATTGTGATTTTAATCATATCCAAGTAAAATTCTGAAGAATTCACAAGATCTAACAATATTACAAAAAATTCGAAGAAACTAGAACGAACAAACTACGAAAACTCAGTTTCACTGAGTGAGGAAAATTTGAAAATTCAGCGGAATTCAGAAAAATCCAGACAAATTCGAAGCAAGCTTCAACGTCTAGATGAATACAATATTCAGGAATTCGCAGAGATTTGAAGCTATCCAGAAGAATTCGAAAGAAACCTTAAACAAAACCTTCGAAATGTGAATAAACAAAATCTCGTGAAATTTAGAGAGATTCAGGAATATTCAAAAACAATTTTCAAATCTGGAGATTAAGAAACTTTCTTCGAATATTTCTGAATGCCTCGGAAAAATTCAAAGTCTAATTTTCCACAATTCATCTGTTTCTGAATTCCTCTGAATCTCTGCGGAATCAACTGTACTTCTCGGAAAGTTTCGATCAGAAATTTGTCTATGTTTACTCATTTCTGGTTTCCCCTAGATTTCTTCAAATCACCTTTAAAATTTTGTTCAATTCACTTCTCTCTGAAATTCCTTGAGTTTGAGCACAATGCGTTTGCCGATTCTCATGTCTCTGAATTTCTCTGAAATTTCAAACTCAGAAATGGGTTTCAATTCCAGTTTTTATAAATTTTCCTGAATTCTCTTCAATATTTTTGCATCTCTCTGAAAAATTCAACGCACGATTTTCCCCAATTCATCTGACTTTGAATTTCTATGATACCTTCTGAATTTCCCTGAATCTCCTAGAATCTTTCTGAATTCTCCTGAAAACGATCTCCCCCCCCCTTGAATTTTTCTGAAATTTTCAACTAAAATGTTTTCCACATTTCTTTGTCCCTGAACTTCCCTAAATTTTCATGAATCTTTCTGAAAATTTCCATTCTGAAATTCTCTGGAATTTTCGACCAGAAATTTTGCTCTCTGAAACTCTGAATGCGTCTAAAATCAGATTAGATATTTTTTGAATTCTCCTGCATTCCTCTGAAATCCTCTGTTCCTCTAAGATTGCTTTTAGATCTAAGCTTGTTGCGCACTTATACGAGATTCAGGCTGCTTAGCTCTTCTCCTGCTCCTTTCTTGCCTATAGTAAACCTATTCTTGATTTTAAATGTTCTTGGACTTGATCTGCTTTTACTTATTTCTTAATTTTCACGATTAATTCAGTTATTAGTCATTAGAGTATGGTATAGAGCTACTATTCACTTAAAACTGCTTACGTCTATTTGCGCTTTTCGTCTGTATATCATCCATTGGTAATCACTACTTTCTAATCTATGCTATCATTTTATTGTAAGAAAATTGGCAGTCTTATTTTTCTGTCTCCTTTGTTTTGAATCAATAGTGCAGGAAGAGTGCCTTTGTAAAGATATTTGAAGAGCGAGTATTATTCTGTTCCCTTTCTCTGATTTCTGCTTTGTATTTTCTGTAGCATGTAGGAGTCTAGTCTCTGATTATTTTTATATCTTGGTTTGTTCTTTTAAAATGTACATTCTTACTTGTAATAGTAATTTGTACTTTCAACCTATACATTGTTCTTAAAGAGCCCGGCTCTATGACATAATAAAGCATGAGATGAAACCTTCTGAATGCCTCTAAAATCAAATTGGATATCTTTTGAATTTTCCTGCATTCCTCTGAAATCTTCTGAAAAGTGTCACGTACAATTTTTCTTGATTCACTTGTTTCTGAATTCTTTTGAATTTCTCCGAATCTCTCTTAGACTGCCTAAATGTTTCTGAACTCTTGGATCAAAAGTTTTACTGCATCTATTTCCCTTGGAATTTTCCTGAATTCCTCTGAATCCATCTAAAAAATCCAGCATACAATGTTTTCCAATTCATCTATCCCTGAATTTCTCCAAATTTCTGCGAAGCTCTCTAAAACTTCTTTAAAGCCTCTCAAAGCTTGGACTGGAAATTTTCCCTAATTGACTCCTTCCATAATTCTCCTGAATTCCTCTGAATCCTTCTGAAAAATCCAACGCACCATTCTTTTCAATTTACCTGTCTAAATCTCTCCAAATCTCTCTGCTTTTTGGAACTAACAGTTTCACTGAGAAAAAACTGTAGCTGGAAACGAGCCCAAGCACATTTTTGTAGTTAGAGTAGCCACATTCTCCATTAAAATAGCTATGAAAATCGCTGTGACAGTGGAAAAATAGCTACTGTGACTAAAAACTGTACTTGGGCTCATTTTCAGCTACAGTTTTTTCTCTCAGTGCACGGAGAAAAAGGAATTCGCTGTGACAGCGAAATCTACTTTTGCTGGGTTCCTTTTGCCAGAGCAGCAAATTTTTTGCTGTGACAGCAAACTATTTGCTGTTCCAGCCATCTTGTTAGCTGCGACAGCGAATTTTCAGCTGTGGCAGCAAAAAATGTTTGTTATCCCAGCAAAATTTGTGTGCTATTCTGTATAATAAAACTGAAAATTTGCTGCCGGAGCAAACATTTTTTGCTGCCACAGCTAAAAAATTGCTGTCGTAGCTAACACGATTGCTGTTATAGCAAATTTTTAGCTAGGTCAGCAAAAAATTTTGCTATTCTATACATAATACCTCGATTTGCTGCGTCAGCAAATTTTTTCTCTCCGTGTGTTTACTCAGTTCCTTCCTCCCTGATTTTTCCTGAATTCCTGTGAAACCCTTGGTAAAATTCAACGCGCAATTTTCTCCAATGCACTTGCCTCTGAATTCATTTGAATATCTTTCAGACATGAAATCATGGTGGCTCATTACGACTGCATCAATACAACTTTGTAGCTATCTGAGGTGTTATTTCATACTTTTCGACTTATTTTTGATACCTTTGCAGGAGAAGACTGAAATTAGGAAATCCATTGATTTTGCAGGGAGTAATAAATTTTTTCAAAACCTGACTATGGCCCATTTGAGAATCTCCAGATGGACAGATTCTGGATGGCAACATTCGCATGTGGACTCAGTTTCCCAAGGAACACGCGGTTTTCCGCTTGACAGGGAATCACGTTTAATTCACGCAGGTATGAAAAAAGAAATCCCTATAAAAAACGCAAAATCAATTCCTCGTCAATGAAAATTATGATAAAATTCTTCAAAATACAGAATTAAGTAAAAACTGCCGAATTCTGTAACATTGGCCATTTTTCGCATGATTATGCGGCATATGTACTGCTTCGAGCAGGAAATTATGCTTCATTGTACTTGCAAATGTGATCCTCAATTCAATCACATAGGCCAATATGATAGCAATATCAAGCTGAAATCCATTATCTGAATTTATGATTTTGTGCTTCAAACATAAAGTTCCGATCTCCATTTATAAAGTGTTCCCATTTTTTCATTGAAAATACTCTCAGGAGATTCAAGAAAACTCTAATTCATAGACGTTTCTGCTGCAAATAATCTCTACAATGCCCCTAGTGACGTTTCTAATTACCAAATTTCATGAAATCGAGTATGTTGGTACTCGATAGATTCTTTTGACAGTTCGTTGACTTTGAAACGAGAAAATTATTCTGTCTTGATTGACCAAAGATGCGATAACCGAGTAGAATCGATCTTGTCCGTTCATTTCCGAGCAAAATAGGTAGAGAGAAGGGTGAGCAAATTTTGGATCCGGTAACTTCGTTGTTGACAACAAAGTTCCCTTTAATTAGTGCTTGTACCTCAAATTCATATTTGACTAGATCAAATCGAAAGACGACAAACTATTTCCAACTTCATTCCTCAAGTTACCCAAGTTGGACACAAACTTATATGTCTTCCGCCAGTCAGTTTCAATTTTTATTCGAATATTCTGATGCTAAGAAACTACTAGCGCAAACAACATCCTACTATTGGCGTTAAAAAAACAACGACGGGATATATAGAATTCAACTATAGTTTGAACTTTATCAAGTGTGTCTGTAGTGTATGTTCTCGTATACGGAAATATGTAAATTCAAATTGATAATTGAAAGGGAATACGGAGATGAACTGAGAGAATTACGAAACAAAATCTAATTGAAGAAAATGAACTGTACATTGCGTGGTGAATTTATAACGTGTACGATGTGAGCTAATAAGGTGCCAAAATTGTGAAGGATCAAGCAGGAAATTTTATTTTCAAGGACATGGAGAGAAGAAATACTTATGTCTTCATACTCACAAGGAAACAATGAGGTCTTTTAGGCTGTATCATTTGATTTATATTTGAAATACCCCGACAGTACACAAATCACGTTATATAATTATTTGGAATGAATTTGAAGTAGAACTTGTTAGGGTATTTCGTCTACTTGTCTCTTATGATCTCATGAATTTATTCAAACTAAGTACTATACGATATCAAAAGCTTTGACAGTTGATCACGACATTCTGCCGAATATAAACATCTCAGAATTGTTTATGAAAACAACATTGAAATAGAAAACGATAATAATTCACCATGGCATTATTGTGAATGTTGTAACTACGATAACGAGTAATCAAAAACTCTAAAAATTATACAATATTTGTTTCTGCTTCCGATCAAACAATTTCAATAAAACATGTCCTCTCGCACAGTATAATTCAACAAAATAAAAGAAATTACAAGAAAAACAATCTCACTGCTTGTTTTTAAATTTGAAGAATAAATTCATGAATACCACATCCCAGGCTTGATATTCTGTACTTGATTGATTCTCGTTAGTGGTCGTAACCGATAAAAAATAGTACGAAATGTGTGTCTTTACTTTGAAAATAATCAATATCATTGAATTTTCTTCAAATTTATATTCTCAATGCGTTATTCGATCATCATTTCTGAAAAAGTGTATCACGTACGGCAATGGAAGAAAAAAAAAAGATCTATAAAGTATTGGAGGTATTCGTGCAAAAATAGTTTTATTTTTTCTCAAAGGTAAATTATGGTTAACGACGACCAACGATTCTCACTGACCTTTCGGTGGTTGCATTCCTAGTTTTTTCATTCCTTCTCGGACCTCCTCGAGGTCCGTGTCCGAGACCCTCATGCTATCTGACACGAATTCATGACCTGGCGAATCGGTTAGCGTGTTGCTGTTATCCGACGTCGTCGTCACCCCTTGGCTGCTGATCGCTTGAACTGTTTGCAAGACAACACTCACGACTAAGCTAGTAAATATCTATGAATTCCTACTATTTATACAAATACCTACTCATTGATAAATTCTTTCAATAATGTGGTCACGTACGTGCAAACTATCCAACTTTGTTAATGAAAGTTAACAATTCATTCAAACGAAATATGATTTTTTATACAAAGCTCGATCAACTGAAATGATTATGAAAAAAATGAACTAAAAATATCGTTTCTCCATTCCAAAGTATGTCATATTTCACATCAGTTTGTCATTTTTCAACTTTATCGAGAAAAAAAAAACGGTAAGATTGATCGAATACCTACGTTGACTTGAAAAATCTTTTAGTATGATTCGTTGTTTCGTTTGATGATGGAGGAAAAGAAGAAATCGCTCGGATACAATTTCCTGGAATAATACGTTCCTTCGACGTGTGATGAGACGGTTAGGATTTTACAGAAAACGCGAAGAGAGCGGAAAGTGGTTCAATTCTCATAGATAAGAGAATAACTCGAGGAGAATTTTCTCAACGAGATTCCAAGATACTAGAGATTTTCATTCTACAGGGTAACTCCATATTCAAACGGCATCAGACACTTCGATTCCCATCTCGTTCCGTCACCCGTTTCGCGATTGTTGGATAATGAAGTATCGTGTGTTGAGAACAGTATGCTCGCTTTTTACGTCTCGACATATCTTCGAATCAATTTTTTATCATGAGAAATAGTATCGTGTTGAATAAATATTAACATAAATTTGATTGAAAAGTATCGATTATTTATATCAATTTCGTACGCTTGAGAGATTTCTTTCTATAAAATGATAAGCGTTTGAGTCTCTCTCATAATCGAATGAAACAAAATTTTATTGGTCTGAACGAAGAAAGTAGAAAAATTGGGTGCACCTGAATGGAAATGAACTATATGCATCTTTTGAGAAGGATTCAACTGATAATAATCATAATAAAACGAGAGAAAAAATTAAGATGCTAACTATGCTCAACAAAATTAATTGAAGAAGTTTCATTTGTTGAGGATTTTATTGGTTTCCAAGTTTGTTCGAAAACTTGAAGAGTGTTCTTTTGAAAAAACGGATATTAATATTCTCTATAATACACACAATATTTCTGATATTTCGTATCGAAATTGAAACATATTTTCCAATATCATAGATTAGAGCTAATAGCATTCAATTTTTACTACAAATTTTTCACGTTTGATGAGCGATTGCTTGAAATCTATCAAAGTAGTCTCAATCTATGAGCAAATCAGTATACACGGAAAAAATAATTTAGCTGCAGCAGCTAAGTAGCTAGCACGGACACGGACAGCCATTAAATTAGCTTCCGCAGCTAAATTTTAGCTGTTACCGCAAATAAATTAACTACAAATGCAAATTTTTTTGCTGTAACAGCTAAAATTTAGCTGTGGGAACTAATTTGATGGCTGTCCGTGTCCGTGCTAGCTACTTAGCTGCTGCAGCTAAATTATTTTTTCCGTGTACTGGGTGTATACTAAAATAATGCAACTCTTTCCTGATTCTACAAAAACGTTACACGCGAATCATCCAAATATTCCCCGTTATTGTCCAATACCTTTTGCTACTGCTCGATAATTTATGGATTCTCTCGCGAAAGGATTTCGGTTCCTCGGTGCAAAGAAATTGTCAACTCGTTCTTGCACTTCTTCAAATGACCGATAGCGTATAACTTAGAGGGCGTTTAATTCATCGATCTAGAAATATGGTAATCAAAAGTGACAAGGTGTAGAGATTACGTTTGATGCTCTAGAACTTCCCAACCAAGGGATATCAAAGTTTCACGAACTATTTCACTGGACGCAGCGATGACAGATTCGAGGCATATATACACCGTTCCTATCCCCTCTATCGAGCCACTCTCCTTTCCCCCACCATGCCAATTGAGTCGTGTGAGCGAGAAAGAAAGTAACTCACTCTTTCTTGCTTGCCCGCCTTGATTCGCATGGTGGGGGAAAGGAGAGTGGCTCGATGGAGGGGGCAGAACAGGTGTATACATATATGCCTCGAATGTGGCACAATGATACCAGACATTTTTAGATCCAATGGCCTACATCCAATCGAATACTTCTGTTGATCGGAATGACCAATGTATTTCGGTGGCGGCGCTTCTGTTCCTTTGTTTCTGGTCAGTCCTTTGTTTGTTGCCAGTCGACGGGTACTTTTCGGCCGATACTTCGCTTCAAACAATAATATACTTCCGCCGTGACCGTTTGCTTTGGCTGCAATAGCTCCTAACATAAGATCCCTTTCCAATTCCACCAAACCCAAAGCATCACTTCATGTGCACGAATGTTTTGTTCACCAATCGATGTGGAAGGTTGCCCGGAACTAACATAATATCCATTTTTCATTTCCTGTTAGGATTTTCTATAATATCGAATGAGGAGAGAATGGCAAGTATCCATTCGCTCGTTTTAGTTTGCTTCACTTTTTTCGTGCAGAACCCACCGCTCTGCCTTCGCAATTGATCCCCTCGCTTTTAAATGTCTGAAAATCGTTGCCTGCTCAAGTCCCAACACTTCTATCAATTCTTTTTGAGTTTGGTATAGGTTTTCATCGAGCAACACTCACAAATCTTTGTTTGGACACCCATGCGTGTATGTCTAACAGCCTTATCATGGATCAAGCCTAGCACAAGACCTGCCGAGACTCGTCTTGCATAATTCACCAAACTTAGCCCAGACTTGGGAATGATGAGATCAGGACAAGCTTTGGCCAATGGTTTCTTCAAGTCTGCATTGAGAGAAGAGTTGGTTTGTGACAAAGCAGGCTTACTGATTATTAACAAACCATCTTTGAGTGAAATAAGATTTTTTAATAGTTAACGAACCTTATTTGATTGAAATAAATTTGCAATCCTTTTTTCTCAGTGTGGTCCATATACTTTGCCAAGCACCAACCAATGCCTCTCTCATCACAGATGTTGATGAAAAGAGTAATTTGACTAATATTTCGGCTTGACTTCCTCCTCCGAAATAGCGTACATGAATCATGTTAAAACGATGGATCAAATGTGCCAAGACTGGGATAAGCTTGGGTTTTTTTCAATCTTGTCAATGCCTGCATGGATACTTTTCTGGGCGATTTTCGCGTTCCTGGTCGTCCAAACTGTAATTCCCTTCTTTGAAACATCTGGTCATTGTTGAATAATTTACTGACTCAACCCCCTTTTTTTTCGTTGAAATGCACCCTTATTCTTCCACACGATTTGGATAACTGAATAATAAATTATTTTCCAATTCTCATAGCGGACAGATGGAATCACCACAGCACAGAAAAACGTGCGAAAATTTGTAGTTTAAGTACAGTTTTCAGCTCAATGAAAGAAAGTTGCATCATTTTCGCATACACCCAATCCTTTCGGCATTGAATAAGTGAAATAAGTTCGTAGCATCGGTAGCATCATTTTATGAATTCAAAAAGTAATTAAAAGACATATTTTTTCACTCACGCTTCTTGACTTGTGAAATTATATAAATCTAATAGACTGGACATTTACGAAATTATTAAGCTTCCTCCCTATACTATCTTGGTTGAAGAACTCTATAGGATCCAAATCAATCAAATTGAATAGGATTCGACAAAAACGTGTTCAATTTTCAATAAAATTCGATGAAGTTTTCATCAGAGAATCCCCTTAAATCTGATTAAATCTCATTGAAAAATAGGTTATCAAATAGCTATCCTAGGATTGAATCAAAACGTTATCCAATTTCAACAAGATTTGATGACATTCAATAGGTTTATATACTTGAAACTTAGGGCTTTCTACTAACGAAACTATCAGAATTGGCTGGCGCGCAGGTATCCCCCTCATAAAATCACCTCCCTCAGTTTTCTCAGGAGATATCCTAATGCGTATGGTTATTGATGAGTTGATTTGCAATTGAATTATGAACTTCTGATTATTCTTTTAACCACGAGTCCGGATATTTCGCCATAACTATTGTCCAAAACCTATGAGCTGATGGATATAACTTTCGACAAAGTATCAAGGGTTGATCAAGTATTCAAGTAGCCCGGAAGCATTATTGAAATTATTCAATTAAAAGTTACAACACTCAGCCGATAGTTTGAGCTTCACTCAAATATAACTTGTGGTTTTCATGAGAAAGAAATAATAGATTTTCTATCATAGAATTTTTGAAAATGGAGCTCGATAATCAATGACAATCTGATTTAAATATGACATATCCAAAGAAAGAATAAAATAAAAAAGACATTTCAAAGCGCTTGTATGAGAAGATTATGATTTGAAGAACATACTTAAAAGCATTTCAATGCAAGTGTGATACGTAATCTCGAAACATGACAAACAAAGAAAATACAGCGTTACGTAGCATTCGAATAACTAAAGAATTCTTGACAAACGTTTATGAATTACCTTGAGAGTTATCCACACTGTCGGTGGATGTGAGCGTTTGATTGGGATTGCTTTCTGATTGTTGCTGTTCTTGTTGACTTGCCATCGCATTCAATTCATGACTTTGACGAAGTAGGGATACCCGGTAAAAGTAATTACGCCAAAAGTTTTCTTCGGATATGCTGCAAATATGAAATAATAGGAATGATTATCAAACCCGATGAAAACAAAATTTCCAATTAAATCAAGACGATCAACAAATTAATTGGATAAACAAAAATACGCGTAGGTGGCGATGAAAAGAGCGTACGAGCGATTGATACTTACAATTTCGGCACCAATTCGAACCTCATGGCTTCCAAATTTGGATCCAAAGCTAGGGCAGCTTGTGCCATTGGTTGAATAGCCTCGAAATCCCATTCGAACTCTACCCCCGGTGGTGGTGGTCTTTGGAAGTTACGCCGATCCTAAAATCAATGCGACGTTTTGGATGTACAGATTTCGGGATCAATTTTCTCTGCGGTTCAATTCATATTCGATAATGCATGGTCATGAGAGAGACGGTGTTTGAGATCAATACACGCAAATGAGGGAGAAGGTTTAACCGCCTTTCACATCAAGACACAAATCAACTTGTCGCTGGATTATCAATACGTATCCATGGCTTAAACGGGACGTGAAGTGTAAACTACGATTGACTATGAGGGTAATTGACCAACTTGCACATCAGGGACCACAGGATGGTTTGATTATATGATCTAAAATTATAATTCCATTCCTACTATCCCCGATTTGGCTAGATAGAATTCGTCGATTATTGAATCCGAAATAATTTTTCGAATAATACAGTCGAAATCGAGGTCAGAATGCTGTGAAAATTATATGGGTTGCGGTCATCAAATGGGATAATTTGAAAAATTATTTAAATTAGATTATAAACTTAATATTGAAAGGTAGGCTCAAATCAATGTATTACAGAACTCATGGGGAGGTTCTCATCAAGCAAATTCCGAAAAAAGGTGATTTTCTTGATGTTTTTTTCTTTAAGAAGGAGGTAAATTAAGAATTCCAGTTATTTGAAACTCATTGAATGGGTCTCAAAGTCCATGAAAAAAATTTTCTCAAGTTAAACGATTCGTATCCCGTAACTTTAAAGGCGGTTTTCTCGAAACCATGTTTTTTGAGTTTGGCTCCACGATATCTCAAAAACTACTTAACGGATCGTTCTTTTTTCTTATTTTGAAGCTGATTGAATTTATTGGAGGATGAATCTAAATGGATTTACCTTTTTTCCTATTTATAGCTCTCTAAAGAGCGAAAAAAAGATGAAAAAACGCTACCAAAAGTTTGCATGTCTGTCATTTTTTTAATTTTGGGCTTTCCATTGGTTTTATTGGTACAATCTCCAACAAATATAATATATTCCATCAAAATTTTTGGATTTTGCATTTCTGATAATTTTTGTAAGTGCTATAGTGGCGCCCGATTGATCACTATTATTGTTAGCTGGTTATGTTTCAACACGTATCAACAATTCCCATGGCATTATTTTTCACTGAAAAAAATTGTTTTATGTGCTCAAAAGCTCAATTAACAAGCATGAAAACCTCCGAGTTCTTCAATCACTTCCTTCCATGAAAAAAAAATTCGAGATAACCTTACTTTGGGATCGCTAGATGAGAACCTCCCCTTATGTTCTTCTGCGATACTGAAGGGAGTTCATTACATTTGTCTGTCGAATGATTTTGCATCCGGAGTGAATTCAATTCGTTTATCAATTATGCAATCGACAATGACCTGATTGTGAGTTCTTACTACTCGCGGATGCAAGCAATTCCCGGAAAATTCAGAAAAACATGAATTTGGCATGGTACTAATGAAAATATATCATTAAGGTATGAAAGACATCCAAAAAAAATTGATATCAATCAACAGTATCCCTTTCCATTCTGTAATTCTTACAGCCACTTTTTTCTGAATTTTTAGGGAAGTTTGGCTGAAATTCAAGAAACTTGACTAAATTTTTAAAACACTTTCCGAAACTTAGTTGAAATTTCTTAAAATTCAATAAATTTCATCTGAAAATTCAGAACCAAGTGGCTGTAAAAAATTACAGTCACATTTTTTGAATTTTCAGAAGCAATTTTCTTACAGTGAGGATTGGTCTTTATGATCAAAAAAATTTATCAAGATTTCATAATGAATTCTGCGGGCATTCAATACTTTTACAATTACAATTCAAAATATTCAGAATGAATACATATTGATTAGCATAACGTGAATTATTCAAGAGGTCTTTAGGAAGTCTTTATGAATTCAAATTGATCATTTGTGCTGGCTGGGTAGTGAAACTATGAATATGTACACATTTGTATACGTTAGAAATGAAGTCCTTGGTTTTCATATCAAGTTTCGAGAACGTTCTAGAAACATACTGTAGCATATATAAACAATGTCCTCAAGACTTGTTTTCCAGCACAATGAATGAATGTTATCAAGAATTTTATAAAACGTGCTTTTGAAAACCAAATTCTATGGCACTGCCGATACGTTTTGAGAACTTTCGGTGCTGTTTGGGCTACTACAGTCCAAACAAAAATGGTCCACCCAAAGCAGTGAATTTTTCAAAGCGAACGGACTCCGAAGAAGGCCAAGACACGATCAAAAGACGGAGATTATCGTCCAAACGGACACAGAGTTGTTATGATCATTCAATATGTTTAAAAGACGGCAATGTGTCAGTATTGATACACTGAGAAAAATTTGCTGTAAAATTTACCTTATGTCCGATAAATATAGGGATAACATTAAAGTGCTGTAATTTATACCGCAATATCTATTAGATTCATCGCAATTTATGTGACTACTGTGACATGTGTGAGCAAATTTTAATCTTTATCGAAGACTTTGGTTGATTGAACAGGAATTTTGGTATATTTCACAGCAATTTAATGCTGTCCCGATAATTACAGCAATTTTTTCTCTGTTTAGGACTCTGACTGATCACGGAATCGGTGGTCGAAAGACATCGAAATCACGATCTTAGTAACTTGGCTGTTGTAGTGAGCCGAAGTCGCGTCAACATTTGGCCAGAGTTGGTATCATCATTCGATATGTTCGGAGACAACAATGTGCCAGCATTGGTAGGACTTTATTCTACTACGGAATCTATGGTGAATTGTATGACTTCAACGGTCCCATTACAGGAAATCGGCTGGTGTAATACAGACTCAGTTTCTCACTCGCAGGACCCGGGTTCAACCCTCACTCGCTTCAAAATCGCTTCCAAAGTGCCTTTCTCCTATGACGATGATGAGAACAATGAATCATTCAGATTTTCAAAGTTCAAATTTAATTTTTTTTTCTTCTCGAAATATGATCACATCTGGTAACTCCGGTTACCGGTACTGTGCCAGTACTGGGTCGGGTTTGAATTTCTACAAAAGATGTCATCATTTCGACTCCTTGTCATCTCTCATCCAGTTCTGGCAAAACAACTGATTCTGTTGCAATGCCAGAGTTTCACCATAGCAGGCTCACATCAAATATCGCTACCGTCGTGGTGGTAACTGGCCCTCATGTAAAATGGTATTATCGTTTCAACTCCTTTGCCAGTACCAACAGTAGTGAGCCAGTAGCGGCTCGTGTTTCCATTTCCATATGGACAACTTCACGGTGAAATAATATCACCGAGATTCGAGATTTATGATTTCCGATGTTGTGATGAAAAATCAGAAAGTTCAGGTGATGTAATATCTCGCAAGTTCTCTGCGTCTACGCCCTTTTGAATTAATGTTGTTGTGAACCCCAGAATGAATTCAAAGGTAAATCTCCATGTTGAAGGGTTTCCGTCTAACACTCTGAAATACTCATCTTTCATCCATAAAATCTGTTTCCAATCCGTAAACCCCTGCACCAGGGAAATGGGACATATGTATTAAGATCGCAAGCAGTTGGATAGCAACTAATTCTCACGTAAAGAGTTTTCGAATACCAAGTCTCACACTCTTATATGGAGGCTCTAGGTTGCCTTGAACTTGAAACCGCTACAATTTCTTCAGAATGGTCAGACTTGGAATTTGGTCATCTCTTCATTGGTGATGCTTTAGAAACCAAATACGCGATATAGTAGAAAATTAGCCTTTTCTTAGGAAAATTGTCCTTGTCCTTGCAAATTTTCCTTATTCTTTGCTCATTTTCCTCCTCACACAATGGCAAAAAATATGGGAATTTCGCAAGTTTGTGGAAATGGACAGCAGCTAATTTTTCGATAGTCCCTGCTTGGATCCGATGTTATGTTGGTTCCATTTTCCTGGCAATTTATTTGTAGCTCTGTCTAATTCCAATTGACTGTGATTTTTTATGACCGCAACCCTTATTCCTGTTACTTAAAAGTGTCAAATATACTTACAGTTGAAAGGGATAAACATTCCTCACGTAACGCATCCTCGTTTGGTGCTCCAACCCAAGGTGCAACAGCTTCACCTTTTTCATTTTGCTTACTGGCGATGAAAGCTTCTTGTTCTTTGTTAAGTTCAGCGATCAGCCTCTGGAATTCAATACATCGAATTTCATCTCAAGTTGATTATTCTCGTACTTCGAGAATAAATGAGAAACAGTTTCAAAATAACAATTGAAGGATAAGAAATACAAGAATGTGTAAAATACAGAAATTTGAGAAGATCCTTTGGTTCAATACGATGATAAGATATAACATTGAATGAAAACAAAATGAATCATCGGTACTTCTATTATCCCACGAGCTGTCATCTTGACTGATAAATTGTTTCCCCTCATTGGGGTTTACGAGAGCAGCATTTTGTTTTGTCTTACTAGTTGTTAAATTAGTAAACTATCACAATCGAACAAATTGATTCAACGATGGAATTGGGTTCGAACGACTCACTGTATTTACTTGCGGATTCTCAATTGGCTTAAGGCCAGACGAACCGTGAGTATTTTACAGAGAGATCAATATAACGAACGGATCTTTTTTGCAGGATTCAGTACTCTATCGAAATTAAATATAGTTACGTCTTGTACCATTCACGAGATTAAATTTATTTGCAACGAAACGTCGATGAAACGGTATCCGGAAATTTATTCGAAAAAATATTTTTCCAAAGGGTATTTGTTCGAGAGGAAAAATGTACACAGCAAGAGAAAGATCACAGTATAGGCATCAAAAGTTAACAATATGAACATCAAGAGTTGAAATGATCCACACACGATAATCAAATATGAACAACAACCAAAACAATAATATGTTTGAAAAAAAAACATACAAGGATCAAAATAGTTTTCCACCAAATGGTGTTCAGGAAGAAAAATTGAATGGCAGGATTTCATCATTTTCGAACACATTTTCTCTCGAACAGATGTGTTTTCGAAGAAATATGGTTCCAACAAATTCCCTAGAACCCAATGAAACAGAATCAAAGCATAGCTCTAGTTTCAATTCATTTCCGCTCCCGATGAGTAATGAAGAAATCTCAACGGTAAAAACATTTTCTCAACATTATATTGATCATAAACGAGTGAAAGAAGGACTGCTGAAGTTTCTTGAAGTTTGAATCGTTCATAGAAATGAACCGAAATTCTAAACTCACAAAATCTGATAAACCATCGTGATTTTTCACTTCGAATTTCACTTGGAACTGAAAACATCGTTCAATGAATGTACACTGCAAAAATGGATCTCTTATTTTGAAACATTTAAGAATGTTACTTTAATCATATTAAAAACACAGAAATACGTTTTGAGTAAAGACATGGAGTATTTAATGAACAAACAACAATGTTCAAAAGTTGAAAAACAGGAACAATGTATTTAAAATGTGTATGATGCCATTTTAAAACAGAACTAAAACGAGATTCTAATCAACCGTATGATTCGAAATGAATATGATCCATCTTTTCAAGTTGAATGTGATAAATCACGCTTCTCATTTAACATCTCATTTGAAAAAAAAACATATATTTAACCGTCAGTGTGGCCAAATCAAATTCTGATGCATCCAGTTAAAACATGTGCCTAATTTGAATGATCAAACATGTCATGTCTTACTTTGAGATATATCTTTGAATATTGTGTTGTTCGAGCACTAATTCGTTTCGATAAATGATTCAAACTTCAGCAACATGGCTGCTCTTGTACCATAATTATGTTCCTAATGAGCATGAGAGTGTTTGTTCGAACATGTGTTATCGGAAAAACAAATTTCGTACGTTCAAAAGTGAAATATATGAATCAGAAAATGAAAGAAGCAGGCCACTGAGAGGGTATCGTTTGAGCACCCTATCAGTTCGACTGATCGATTCACGAACAAACACTTGAAGGGATGGTTTATGACTAAAGAGCGCGTTATGAGAGATACTGCGCATATTCGAAAAACATTATCCATCTCGAATCCAACTTTATCATATTTAATCTTCTTTTTTTGGCAACTTTCACTTCTACATTCATATACATCTGCACTCTATAGTTCACATCGTTATTCGGTCATGGAACTAAATTCAACTATGACCATAAAAATCGAGCACACGAATCGAGAAAGGTTTGATGAGAACATCCATTCTTTCTCAAGCGCTGCTCATGTCCTGGTTGATTTGTGTTTGTGGCATTCGATGAAGAGGATTCTTTGAATTTTCCTTATTGAAATTTATTAATCTCACAATGTGAGAAGTAGGGTTGAGAAGTTAAAACGGGAAGAGTCATTTTTAAAATCTCTCTCATAAAAAAGAGTGTTCAACGTGGAATGTAAAGAAACCTGAGAGTTGGCGTTATTTCAATCATCTGCTTTGTAAATACACATTAAATGAGGGCGGTTTCAACTTGGATGGTTGATTAATGAGCGTAAAAATGATTCGGTTTGTGTTTCTCATATTGTTTCGATTCTGTAGTATTAAACAGAGAATCGAAATTTCAACTCACCCTAATACAACATTTATTTGAAATTGATGTTCATCCCAGATACTTTAGGCTCGGATTTCAATCAAAATGATGGAACGAATACATTAAAATTGATAATTCAATAGCTCGTTCCATTTTTAATATAAAATTGGTGAAAGGAGAGTCTTCGTATTCAAACAATCAAGAAAATTATTATACTCGTGAAGGAACTATGCAAATTAAGGGAATTATTTACGCAAAAATTCGCTAACTCCACGGCATCATCGTAACTAGGATACTATAGTTATAAGAAAATTTCTTCAGAAACTCACCTCCCGTATACTTTCCTCCAACAAAAGCTGGGTTTATCCATGGAAAGATAAAGTCACATACAAATTTTTCAATCTTCAATGTACGTGACTAATAATAAAATGCGCAATGCTAAATCAAGCGTTATACACCACCGCATGGTTTAGGCTTTTGAATAATGAAGTTGACATAACGCATAGCTGAAGAAATAGCTGTGAAATGAAATAAATGCACAAAATCATATGGAAAAAATGTACCACGGTGAGGGTTCTGTTGCAAATGACAAAACTGATAATTCAAATAAACAATGCAGTCTAGCGATGGCAGAAAAATTTTCATAAATATTATATTTCCAGCCGTCACTGGGCTCCGTTATTTATTTCAACTCTTCTTTTTTCAATGGACAGGAGGATGCCCCTAAATTAATTTGCAATTATTATTTTGAAATGAAGGTCTATTTTGGGATTGAGAAATTTATTCGAATCACAGTTGTTCCAAAACATTGATCATTCTTGATTTACTATTATTGATTTATCACTTGTGATGTAATATTATTCACCCATCATTTTTTATTTATTCTTCTTGATTTAATTTGATATTTACATATAATGTTTACCACCGATGTTCTATGTCAAATTGGACAATTTGAAAAATGTTTTTTTGATTTTCTCAATTTTTTGACAGTAGGGGTCGTCCATAAACTACGTGGCCGATAAAGGGAGGGGGGGGGAGGTAAGATGAAATGTTTGGTTCCAAACTACGTGGTTTTTTATTACTTCTATATTCCTTATATATAAGGAAACGGAAGTCTTGTGATAGGGTGAAAAATCGATGATGCACTCTCTAAAATCTTTGGAGTGAGATTTCACTCTTTAGCCAGCCAGAAGTGAGCCAGTCGAATTTTCGAGTGAAATTTCCACTCTTTTAGAGTGATATTCTAAGGTTTGAGGTTAGAAACTCACAACCACTTCGACGCTAGAGTGAATTTTTCACTCTAAAAAAGTGAGAGGTCACTCGAAACGAGTGAAAATTCCACTCGAAGCGGACAGGCTCACTTCTGACACTTAGTGGAGTGAAACGTGCGATTTTTCACTCTTCCAGATTTAGAGAGCAGAAGGGGGTATTCCACATTTGCCAAACGCTTCAGAATGTTGAAAAAACGCGATTCCCAGAAATGTCTGTGAGTCTGTCTGTGTGTGTGTGTGTGTATATCCTTTTCTTGGTTCACGATAACTCCTCGAGGAATGCACCGATTCGAACAAATGTTTTTGCAATTGGTTCGTCTCATTAAGGACTCGAGGCCTATTGATTTTCAGACGGATCGGATAACACGTTTCGGAATTATTGCGGAATATTGTTGGAAAGATTGTGATTTTGCGATAGCATATATCTTCGCTTCCTGTTATCCGATCGCAATGAAATTTATACCACGTTCTAGTTGTGATCCGATCATGTTCCTAGATGAATTTCATCCCAATCGGTTGAAAAATGTGGAAAATTTTCCCACGCGATCCGCATTATTTGACGATATTTTGAAGGCATATCTTCCCTATGTTCGTGTCATCTGAATGCCATAGAACTCTGAGCATAGTCAATTCATGAGATGTTAGTTATGTGACATAGGTTCCAGGCGAATAAAAATTGAGGAAACATTGAGGATGTCACCTTATATTTTGGACACAGTAGTAGTATATGAAACAATACTTGAAATAGAATATTTGGACAGAAATTTTTCAAAACTTTAGTCTGAATTTCTCCTTAATCACTTTTATTTGTTGGACGGAAAATTCCCACTCATCTCTCAAAGAACACGGAAAAAACAATTTAGCTGCAGGAGCTAATTTAATGGCTGTCCATGTCCGTGCTAGCTACTTAGCTGCTGCAGCTAAATTCTTTTTTCCGTGAAGTCCTGTTTTTGTCCACGTTACTCAACAATTAGGACAAGATCGGTGTCACGTTATATTGTCCGCGACAAAATGTCCAGCGTCAGAATGTCCGGGGGCAAAATTTTCAAGTGCGGAATGTCCGAAGATATTGTACGAAGGAATATCATCCATGTGTTTTTTTTGGGAATTTTTTTGAAAGGAATCGTTACAACATTCAGGAAGAATACAAAACAAAATATAAAATACAGCAGACAAAAAGTATTTGATGTTTTTTGATCCACTGTTCTTTGATCAAATAATGTTCAAGTGTTTCATTTCAATAAATATTTAGTGTTTGGGAAGTGGTTGTGCACTTCGAACTGGTGATCAGCGATATTTCATAATATGGATATTTTCTTATAGGGAACTAGTAACTAGTCGAGTTTATATTGAATTCTATAGAATATTGATCGAAAGTTCATAAAAATTGTATTAAAAAAACTCCGCCGATTGGCACACGGCTTCCTCGTTCCTAATCAACCAAAGGTGATGAAACTTTTAAAAATATATCGTCAAACAATGCAGATTGCTAAAGACTCTGTTTTCACATTTCTCAACAGATTGTGATTAAACATATATCCCACATTAGTGATCGGATAGAATATTTGATCAAATTCGATATAAACTCGACAAAAATTCAATAAAAAATATCGATATTTCCAAATATCGCCGATCAGTATCCCACATAACAATTCATGTCTTGCGATGTCTCTTCGATAAGTTTAAGATGTCTCGCGCAACGCATTTAGATGTCTTTCAAATGTCTAAAACTCTTCTTTGGTCTGAAAGATATCTAACAGACCTCTAAAAGATGTCTGCAAAGATATTTTCGAAGATGTCTTCGAAGACCTCTTTTAGAAGTCTTTTAGATATCTTTTAGACCAAAGAAGAGTTTTAGACATCTAAATGTGTTGTGCAAGACATCTTAAACTTATGTAAAAGACATCGCAAGACATGAATTGTTATGTGGGATGGGGCCACTATGGGATCATAACTAAACCGTGGTATAAATTTTATTGCAATTGGATAACAGGAAGCGAAAACATGCGCTTGTCTCAAAATTACAGTTTTTGATAACATCCCATATAAAAATACAGTTCTCAACCGATTGGGATGAAACCCATGTGGACACACTATCAAATGACAACTAGAACGTGGTGGGAACTTCATACCAATCGAATGACAAGAAGCGAAGACACACTCGATCGCAAAATCAAAGATCGATAACATGTTTCCTTTCCCTGTCCCGTTTTACTTTTCTGTAACGATCAGGATGAAACTGATATGGGCCCACTATCGACACCACATGAAACTGTGGTAAAAATTTCATAGCAATCGAATGATAAGAACGAAAGATATCTGTATGATAGCGGTAGTTTCGAGATTTTCAAATACTGTTTCAAAACTTGATGCTTACCCTGTCCTTCCTTCGCTTCCGATTTGCTTGAAATTTATACTGTACAACTAATGCCTCTAAAATTGGATATGTTCAAGATTACATGGCATTTGGATGATAGGAACATAGGGAAAACATGTTTTCAAATTATTGTCAAATAACGCGGATCGCAAAAGAAAATTTTCCCCAATTTTCAACCCCTTGGGATGGAACTCATGTGGGAACACTATCGAATCACAATAAGGACGTGGTAAAAATGTCATTCCAACCGGATACCAGGAAGCGAAGACATGCTCGGTGGCAAAATCACAATTTTCAATAACATGTTTTCTTTTCCTCTCCCGTTTTTCTCAGAGAATCTGGTTGAAATTTATATAGCACTGCGATCCACACTACATAAAGCTGTGGTGAGAATTTCATGAAAATTGGATGATAGGAACGGAACTTACCCGCATGATAACGATGTTTACGAAATTTTCAAATTTTGTTTCGAAGCTCAGTGCTTACCACTTTCTTCCTTCAATTCTAATTTGTTTAGAATTGACACCATACAACTAATCCCCCGTAAAGATTATACTCCAAGTTTCATGGCATTTGGATGATACCGACATGGGGAAGGCATGCTTTCAAAATATTGTCAAATAATGTGAATTGCGAAACAAAAATTGTCCACAGTTTTCAATCGATCAGGATAAAACTCATATGGGACTACTATCGGATCATCACTAGAACGTGGTATAAGTTTCATTGCAATCGGATAATAGGAAGCGGAGATATACGCGGTCGCAAAATCATGATTTTTCCATAACATTTTTCTTCACCCCTGCCGTTCTTCTGTAAGAATCAGGTTGAAACGTATATAGGACCACTATCAGCTCGGGTTCCAACTGTGGTAAAAATTTCATGACGATCGGATAATAGGAACGGAAGATATGCGCGGTCGCAGAATAGTTCACATCCCCACAGACACGGAACTAGAATTACTTCCTGAACTCTAAGGAACATTTTGGTCTAAGAGATTTTAAGTTTGGAGACAAACAAATTTTTGGTCCTCCGAAACGATCACAAAGCTTCTTTCCAACGAGGAAGCAATATTTACTTCGAACACTCCGATTATGTCGAAATTATACGATTGAATTTACAGTGATATTATTATATTGCGTTATGTATAATTTTATATAATTATTTCATGGTTGTGTTTAAGGGGGTCTTCTGGTCTAGAATTTTGAAAAAATCGATTTTTTGTGTGCATATTTTCAAAGTTTAGACCTTCAAGAATATGTCCTTAAAAGGATTTTTCGAAATTCCACTTACAAACCCCTCTTACACTTGATATATGTTCAAAGGTTGTTGTAACGTATGTTGTTAAAATCTGTTCATATTTAGGGTTCAGTTTGAGTCAATTTATGCCAATTTAGTTCCAACTCAGATGGCACACTAATCCTAAAAGTATTCAAAAAGAGTTCTCAAAACCTCTTGAGGAATTTTTTTCAAATCTTATTAAAGCAAGTGTGCTATATGGGAATCTTCAACTAACGTGCTCGAATCTTTGAACGTGATTTTCTCGAAACCATTTTTTTCAACACAGTTGACATGATATTTCAAGTTCTAATGAACCGATCGACTTGAAATTTGGTATGAACCTTCTCTGTACCTCCCTTTATCGTCCCTACCAGATCTATGTCAAAATTTTTTCTTACTATGTTTAAAAAATTCGGAACAGTGAAAAAAACAGGTACAAAATCGAATTTTTGGTTCACACAGTCGCCATTTTGCGAAAAAGAATTTTTTTTTCTTCTTCGAGGTACGGACGATAACGACATCCTTACTGATTCAGAATCTCTCCGGGTTTTTCTTTTCAGATCACTAGAACGTCTGAAATCTTGTCAACCAGGGTGCACCATTTTTTTTCTACCCCCCACTTTTCCCTCCTGTAACTTTTGTAATTTTTAATTTTTTTTCTGCAAATTTTTTTTATATACTATCAGAACATCAATGAATATCTGGGAACAAACAAATGGTGAAAATGTTGTTTTGTTTTTTTTATCGCACTTGGAAAAACCTCTAAAATCTGTATCTCTAGACCAGAAGACCCCCTTAATGGAGAATGTTGTGTTTAATGGAGACGTTAATGTTTGTACGTGTGTCAGAGTGCAGCTCATGTGTGTTGATCGCATCCATCGGTTGATAATAACAAATTTTCATTGATATACTCATTGCCCAAGTATGTGTGGTTGCTTGAAGTTGTGTTCAAATTTCTTTCAGTATATGTTCATGATTTAAAGTGAGTTCAAGAGATTTGTTGTCTGGTCTTTTGGCTCTGGACATTTTTGATCGGTCATTATGGCAGGGGATATCATGTCGTTGGATGTTCTGATGGCTGAGGCGGATATTCTGACGTCGGACCGTTCGTCGTGCGTCCACAAGATCAATCTAAAAATCAAATATGAAGACGAGAACCGTCCAAATTTTTCAACTCGAGATAGATACCGAATGACATCATTTTGATGAAACTCGTGGCGAAGGACCATATGATTTTACTGGAACAATAGCGAGAAGAATTGCGGCGAGAGTAAGTTTTCAACGTCCAATTCATGAGCAAATAACATCGTTTCAAGAACTATACGAATGGACATATAAATCAAGTAGTAGTCTATCGAATATCGCTGTAAAATTTCCACCTTTATCCATAACTTTTGATTTATTAATGTTAATTTGATATTTATATGTATTTATTTTAATTTTGTTTTTCAAACACTATTTAGTCGAAAACTATTTTAAACCTTTTGCATTTTTCTATTCTTGCTGTTTTGTTTTTTTTTCATATTTTCGCTTCGGTTGTTGTTCGTGTTTCATTATCATTTTTTGATCATCTCTGATTATGTGATTTCTCTTGTACTATATAATTTTTTTTCGTTCAAATGTACTTTCGAGCAAATGAACTTTTAAACAAATTTCCTAATACCATCATTTTACAATGTATTAAATCTTAAACGTACCTAAACGAGATAAATTTCTTTATCCAAAGCACCCTTTTTGTACATCACTTTCATCTTTATTATAGTCTGTATTCTGTAATTTCCACTTTATCACTTTTAAAAATCCATTTTATAAATTTATACCGTACTCTACTTTTCATTTCACCACATTCAAACCTCATAACCCTACCTTCCTATTCTCATTTATTATTAAATAAATATTTGATGTTGAAGGAGCCCTCTTTGGAGATACCTTGTCTATTCCCAACAACCCCCTCATCACTCTCATTGTCTTCCCTGTCCAATCTTTTACGAACTCTATCTTTCTGTTTAACATTCTTATGAAGCATATTCTTTAATCCATGACCTGTGAAACCTCCTTCAAAACCTTTCTTCCTTTCATCATTTCTCACGCTTCTTTCATCTTAACTTACGTGTAATTCAAACACTCACATCACAATATAAAATTAAGGTTATCCCCACGATTTGGAGGACTTTTCGCTATGATGTGAGTGGGGGAATATAGATACCACCTTTGCGTGTTCTACCACAAGCATGTAAATTAGAGTATGACTTCAAATCTACGTAATTTTTGTCTAGAAATCTAACTATGTTCCCTATAATTCCACATTATCGGCGTTTTAGATGACTATAAACTGTGAGTAAAAAATTACAAACACCAACAAATTCACGACATATTCCAATTATTTTATATACTCAGGGATTCGACGAGCGTTGAAAACACATTCACCGTGATCCCTAAAGTTCGCATTTGGCGTATGAAACTAGAACATATCGTGCGATACACCCGTTAGTCTTCGTACATACTATACCGATATGAAAATCGCTGGCTCCCCGTAACTATCGTTCTCCATGATGGAATTAAGATGAAGCAGAATCGAATCGAAAGGAAGCATAAATATTTCGCTAAAAACAAGTCTCCTGGCATTTGAATACTATCGAGATCTGGAATAAAACTTCGAACTCATACAGTTGTATACTATGAAATTACGTGAAAAATTCTGATTTCACAAATCATTCGAAGAAGAAGAAGAAGGAAATTGTACAAACGAAGCCTGATTACCACTTCCAACTCTTGTAAGTATTCTTCCGATGTCAAGAAAACAAACTCCACTCCATTCTTTCTTCTTGTAGGGCAAAAAAGTTTCCACTCTTTTTCTTCGGTGCGAAAACGCTTCTTCGACACTCATTTTATTCAATTTCGAAAGCTCGCAATTATGAATTTGTTTTCTAAACTAAAAGTAATGGTTATCAATGGGAAAGAATATTTTCTTATTTCGATTAAATCGATTTCCTTTTTTATTCTCGATTAAACCTTAACCTGTTCTTTCAATTTTCAAATCTAATTTGTATAAGCTTCGTTCATTCACAAATCTATTATCGATTCTCAGTTACCTTGAACTGCATACACATGATAGATGACTCTCGCAACAATTGAGTTTAACAGTCTAATAATTTTCAATTTGGATCATGTTTTGATGAAAATAATTGTAAATATACTTTTAATGCGTGTGCAACTATAATAACGAATGAATTTTATCGCTTCTTTTTCCAGCTTCAATTTTCGTTAAGTGGTTTCAAGAGGTGTTGCCTGAAATCCAATCTTTGTAAGTGATACTCATCGTGGTTGATAACTCATACAACATGAATTAGTGAAGCATTTGCTTGAAACTACAACATATTTCCACAATTAATGTTCCATCGAAGGAATTTCATATAAATATTCAAGAATATAAGAATATATTCTCATATTTCGTAGGTTATAACTTGCATTGGTGTTCACTTGTATTCACGCAAGCGCTTTATTCTCCGGTCGATTTTTCCTTCTTTTTTCCTTTTGAGCTTGCACATGATTCGGTTGCGCCGTGTTCAATTCATTCACTACATTGTACTTAAGCCCCGCGAAACTTCAACTCCCGTAGTATGCCTACTTGATAATAGTACATCTCTATTTACCCTTCGCGAACGTTTCATACGTTCCTTTATAGAGATAATTTTCACTCGATCTAAAAACCTACTCTATTTTTCATATTTGAAATGAGAATATGATTCTCCTATGGTAATATATTCGAACTCCTTAACGAATTCTCCAGGAATTGATTGGAACTTCATTTTCAATTCAAAGTATTTATAATGAATTTTTTTTCAACTACACGAAAGAGCTCTTCGAGGAAGATTTATTGTAACACATATCACTCCAACTTCAAGTTCTGTTGGGAATTATGGATACCTCGTACGCAGAACTTTACCTTAAACAAGCAGTGAAAATGATTGGAAACACGTTAGGAAGAGTAGGGCAATCGCAAGCTCGTTATCCCTCTGGGTGTGATACGAAGAGGATTAAAATAACATCCCAGACTTGTTTGACGCGATGAAATTATTAATCAAAGTCTAAGGAATAATGAGAGGTGGGAAGCTGAGATGAATCGATTGAAACTATGATTAAAAGATGGCCTTAAAACTGAGATCGTGCTTGAAACATTGCTTCTTGAGGATTATTTCTTAGAATTCCATTCTTCTCATCGTTGATGGGACATTCCTTCACGGATAAACTTTTTGATCTTTGTACCGCTAGACTCGTTAATTTTGCTTTCAACATTGTTTTCGATATCTCTTTTGAAATTTCCAATCATTTATCTATGTCAAAATTTTGTTAAACAAATTCTAAATTTGATGCTTAAAATCATAAATTTTCGATCGAAATAATCATTCGTCTTGCGCACTGATCAAATAAAGGGAGGCTAGAACAGATACTTTTTAACTGCATGTTTTCAGGGAAAAGCTTGACCTTTGAGAGGAATTGGTTCTCGGATGATGAGCTCGTGACTTATCGACCCACTTAGTATACATAAATGACTCCTCGTTACTACGGAAGTGAGCAGAGTAAGCGAAAACTGAGTAGGCAAATTCAGAAGAGAATAAAATATATTTTTGTATTCTTTTTTTTAATTATGAGTTGAAAATAAAATCTGAAAGGAGTAGAATTTCAATGTGAGATTCAATCGTTCCATGATGAATCATGTAAAATTTCAGAATTTTCTTTCCCTAGGACGTCGTTTCAGATTTTGAACGAGTGATTGATGTTTTTGATGTTTGTGATGTATGCATAAAACTGTACTGCTGATGGATGGGCACATATCGTCCAGCACAACCATTGATCCAGCATCTGGGACTTTCGTGGAATGAAAGTGGAAGATTGATGAAGGAATGGGGGGGAGCCATGGTGATAAGGAGGAAATAAGGGACACTCTTCGTTGTCGCAAAGCAGATACGTCCACCCACTGTATTTTCAATAGAATTCATATTTGTGGATTTACATATTCAGATTTGATTACGTAAATCCACCAATATATACAGTGGGCGGACATTTCTCCGTCGACTCTTCGTTGCATCTACGAAGACTTAACCTTTCGTGCTGCTCCGGGTTCTTATCTTACGCAACAGCACCTGTCTCCCCACTGACTAATGGGAACAACCTTTGACTATGGACTGCTAATTCCCCCACTTTTCCCATCTAAATCCTGCGGTTGATGTGTTTCAAACATTGAACGATATTATTCGATATTTAGGCTGCAATTCCAAATTTGGATTGAATAATGACATAAAATTCAATATTTTTAGATTAATTGGAGATTTTGAATTTATCAAGGTCATACCAAATATCCGCATAATTGTTGAAGATAACAAACACAATCTTAACATTGGTATAAGAGAAAAACATAAGATACAACAATGAGCCTACCCTGGTGAAAATGAAGCGTTGAAGCGCGACGAAAGCGTAAGCTAAGAGTCATCTAAGCGTAACAGAGAGTCCTCTGGGCGTAATTTAGGGAGAAATTGGAACATTCTTTCACGCTTCTTTTGTTTCAATACCCGCTTCCTTCACTTTTGAATTTTCACCAGGGTAGGTGACAGCCTCGAGGTGAGTTCTCGAGTATTTTTTGGTTACTGGAGACGTTGTTAGCCAGGTAATATTGATTACACGTCCGAAGTTGGCAACTGGCGGTAGTGTTGCCGCGATCTTCTATCTGGATCGAAGATTGTCCCGGATTAGCTCGAAATTTCGAGCCAATCTTCAACCCAATCTCAATAATTTTGTGCGATCCGATCTTCGAATAGAGTTTACAGCCATTTGAAATTCCCTGTGTTTTTCACGTGCCCGTTCTAGGGTTAAGTCGGAATTAATTTTACAATGTTCTATGTATTTTCTGCATTTTCTGCGTATTCTACATGTTTTATGCATAATCTGCGCATAATTAACGCATATTACTTATCGCACGTGCACAGAACCTATCCCTGCTGCTGGATGACAACTTAAGCCCAGAAATGGCTAAAAATAAACGACCAATGATAGAATTGATGACTGGCCCAGTGATAGGCCGATTATCGAGGATTCCGATATTTGAATACCTTCACTGAGAGAAAAAAAGCGTGAACATTACAATCTTTATTAACAAATTGAAGACATCGCAGATCATAGCAGATAATCGCTCTTCATTAGTTCAATAAATTACTATTTAAATAATAATTTTGCTCCTGCAAATCGTGATTTATTGAACTAATGTTGAGCGATTATCTTCTATGATCCGCGATGTCTTCAATTTATTAATAAAGATTGTAATATTCGCCCCCTCGGTCAGCAATGGGGAATTAATCATTGGCCATTCAATACGAGACATATATTGGCCGATTTTCGGCTGTGTTCCATGGCTGGCTTCCTCTGTGGGGCATTTGTGGGTTCTTGCAAGTCATATAGTTTATCTCTAGTTCAGTAATCCATGGCTTATAAATACCTGGAATATTTTTGCTGGGTGGCTTTATTGCCCGGTAATAAAATCCACTCGCCATGAGAAAATGTAACCATACAGCACTGAGAGAACATTACGCTGCTTTCAAGAAGTAATTTCTGCGGTGAAAACGATACACTCTCGCTTCTGGAAAAAAGCTGTAAAGCGCTGAATTGATTTGAACCCATCAAGTGAAAACTGTAGTATAAGTGTACTCACCGACCATCGATAAACGATTGAAGTGATTTTATCTATAACTCCAAAACCAAGCAGTTCCAAATATTTTATCAAAGGAAAAAAGTGTCTTGTTTTCGCCTCGGGAATCACCCCTCAAACCGAGCGTTATATTTCCTGGGAAACCCTGTACATCAAAGATCACTGTTCCATATTAAAGTTGTATCCGCACATAACTCATTCCCTTCCGCACATCAACTATATCTTTTTCGATCGACCTTGTTTTTTTCCATGTATTTCACGATTTCGAACCTGATTTTTAGATTAAACCCCCTTGAAACTATTACAACGAATTTTCATAGCTTTTAACCATGATTCATTCCAGCCTCCGTATCATCATCATAACTTTTGAATAATGCATTCCATTCCATCCGAGCGTTATTTATCCCACCTTCTAACCATCTGATACTTCAACGTTGAGAGGGGAAAAAAACAGACGAGAGAAATACAACACACCCACGAACTGGAACCCGAGCGGCAGCAATGATCACGATAATACCGAGAGGACTAGAATAAAAGAAAAATCGCTTGTGATATCACGCTCATTAAAAGATGGAAAGAGAAAGCAACAATGTACTGCAAAATATCTTCCTTTCAAACTTGACTTCTCGGCTCTTTCTCCATTCGGAGGAAATTTTGCATGTAGTCACTTCGAATAATCCTGGGAGATTGAGCGTTGGAAATGAGAATAGTTAATCTAGTCTCGAGATGACATGGGAAATTTCACTACAACATTGCTCCGTATAAAGGGGTTGATTTCTTGGTTGATGAACTCCGTACTGGATCTCAAGATTACTGAACGAGATGTTTTTTTTCCACGCCAACGCATTTTCTCTCAGCGTTGAGATCCTATGAATTTCTTGCTTGATTATTTTCATCAATACCAAATCTAGTTACGTGGATACGATGACGGTGGCTGTCACTTTACGAAAAGGCGGATAAATGGAACGAGTTGTGATACGCTATTATTGAAAACAACGATCAAAAAGAGAATCTATTAGTGTCAGAAAGTAATCAAAACATTACTCCTTTGTAACAGTTTCGAATAGTGCTGTGTCGCTTCTATAGTGCCATGGAAAAAACTCTGCCAATTGGCACACGGCTTCCTCGTTCCTAATCAATCAATTATGATTTAACTTCTGAAAACATGGTTGAATAATATGTTTCCTTTCCCTCTCCCATTTTTCTGAGAGAATCAGGTTGAAATTTATATAGGACTGCGATCCACACTGCATAAAGTTGTGGTAAAAATTTCATGACGATCGGATAATCCCCACAGACAGACAGACAGACACGGAACCAGAATTACTTTCTGAGCTCTGAAGAACATTTTGGTGTAAGAGATTTCGAGTTTGAAGACAACAAAATTTTTGGTCCCTCGAAACGATCACAAAGCTCCCCTCTAACGAGGAAGCAAAAATATTTATTTGTAGAAATTAAATATTCAATTGGATGCAATAATTAATGACTTGTGGCTGATAAATTATTTATTCAGAAGACCAATTTATTTGGGGGAAAGCATTCCATTATTCGATTTGATTCAATATTTCATGAATTCCAAGGAATATGTTAGGAAAGAGGATAAATGAACTATTCACTTGGTTGGAAGAAATGTTTTTTTTCGGTGTATCGATTCTATAAATCTAAACACAAAATCGAATTCAGCATTCCAACATCAACACCCTCGGTTTTATACAAATTTATATATCAAAAGCTTACAGTGAATTCGCATGACAGAGGGTGAGATTTTCTAACCCATCGAACGTTGCGAGACGCTTTCGCTCGCAAATTATTTCCACATCGTAAATTGATCCGTTAGGGATTCAAATTCCGTGCTTACCAAGACTCTATTTCCGAAGAGTAATACGTTAACCGTTTAACTACGTAGTCCTACTGCCGACAGCATCCTTTATAGAGGATTAAACTAGGAAATTAGGTCAAGTTCATGGCAAGAATGTTGTATATAGCATGGAAAAGAAGCTGAGAGAAACAGGTTGGGAATTCTCTCTTCTTCTCATTCCTCCATCAACTCTATTCGATTAAGGATCAAGGACTGCGATTTATCGAGATGTTTTTCATATTTCTCCGTATGAACGTTATTCATAAATAGATCTATCTATTCACCTATAGCTTTTATTATCGCTTCAAAGTTTCTCAAGATTTATGAATGTACAATCATCTTCACCATTTATGAATTTTCAGCACACGGGGAAAAATAATGTAACAAAATAGTATTATTTCGTCAAATATCGTTGCAATTACCTGACGGTCTCAGAGGCTTTCTTACAGAATGTAGTAAAAATTATTGCAGTTGTAGTATTCTATTCCACATTTGAGGAGTACTTCTCAAGACATTAGACATATAGTATTAATTCACTAGAAAATGTTGTGATTTTTATTGTATTATTTTTCTCCGTACATACAACTCTGCTATAATGAAACAAGCATTTCAAATCTATTTTAATCTCTGTTTTTTTTTTTTTGAATTCATCAAATTCAAAGATAAAATACAGTTTTCTGTTCTCACTTCTTTTTCTTTTTCTAGCGCGTGATCTGGTATTTCTCTCACGACCTCGCACTCTTCAAACTTCGTGCTTGTTCCAAAATGAGCAACGGATAAAAGAACTTTTCACCACTCAAGATTTTTACACGATCGATTCCTGAATTCGTCGACTCTCTTACCCTTACATCCCCCATAGTATGAATGTGCGAACTCGGATTTTCTATTGGAAAGTTTTGTGCAAGAGATGAAAAATGGTGCTTTCTAGCATGTCGATGTGGACACTGTTGCTTTTCACAGATCAAATCATCCATCTTTAAGGCATCTTTCATATTTTTGGACGAATGTCTAATCTTTTTCAGTTTTTGACTATGATATGTGATTCTGGAGTGGAAAAAGGGCGGTGTTGATGTCCACGTTATGAACGTATGAGTACACGCGTGACAAAAATAAAGCATATTCATAACTGATTTACGAGCGATGCGCTTGGAATAAAATAAGCATGCTGTGGACAAATGAGAAGTGAAATGTTACGATGTTACCTGAGTGTTCACCTGTTTTGGAGGTCAGTCATGTAAAAAAAAATGTTGGACATGTGTATATGTTATTTTATAATGTAGTGTTTGAAAAGAGTAAAGTGTACAGAATATAGCGTACAGTGTGGAATTGGAAGGATGTATACACGGAGAAAAAAGATTACTAGAAAAGATAGTAAACTGGTGATAACTACCAATTTCTGTACATAATCGCTAACAGAGACGAGTAATGGTTTCTACATGGAGAGAAATGTATAATAAAAATCGTATAGTAAATTTTCTAATACGATGTATTCAAAAATATAATCAGTTTCAAAATTCAATCTAATGTGACCTAATATATTTTTATAATAAAACGATGATATTGAAATTCACTAAGAAATATAATCAGTTTCACCCACTAATTATAATAAATTATAATAAAAACATGTATATTAACATGTAATTATAAAATATATAATAACCATCCCAGTGAACACTTATGAGAGGAAGAGCTCTGTCAATGTTATCATATTGATATCTGAATGGTATCATTTTTCTCAGATCTCAGAAAAAAATCCTCTCAAAGAGTTCGTTTGGATAACATTCTGGCAATCTCTTATTTTCTTCAGAAATCGACGCATCTGATAACATTCTGATATCTTTATTATAACCTTCTGAAAGGTCTATCTGACCTCTTACACATATTTAGGAGATCTTTAAGAGCTCCGGATGATAACACATTGTTCACTGGGATTAATATAACTTATAATACAAAGAAAATTCGTAATAAAATTCCTAATACTGTCGATAAAATCATCAAAAACTTCCTGAACGGGGGCGAGGTGGTGTTGATGACGCTTCGAACGTTAGAGAACGTTAGAGAACTCATAAGACTGAGATTTAATATGTAGTGAATATCCATATAGAAAATATGTCAGTATCTTTTGAAAAATATGATCATCATAAGTACTGTATTGATGTATTATTATTAATAATAAGTATAAACAATCAAAATACGAAGAAAGGTAGAAAAATGTGCAATTTGTCTTAAATTTTGTACAACTGTGACATAATATGTATAACATATTTCGAGGGAATTTCTAAGCACTTGTGAAACTCAATTAGGTATGATGATGTATATTATCAATTTTTGGACACTTTCAGCAATGTTTTTTGAACTCATTCAATTTGGTGAGACCCTTAAAATGCAATTCTCATATTATATTGTCATTTCAGAATCTTACAAGGACTAGAAGAAATCGCAAATTTGTCACTTCCATGTTCTTTATATATCTTTATACATAAGGAAATGGAAATACTGTGATAAGGTCAAAAATCTATTAAGAGAAAAGGGTGTTTGGTCTTTGGAAAACACTTTGAAACGTCGAAAAAACGCGATGCCTATTTGGTCTATTAGATGAATTCATGTCAAAACCGTAGCCCAAAACATTTTCCGACCAACTGCTGTGATGATATAACCCTGTATCACAACAAAAAAAGGGAAAAACGAACTAAAATGATTTCGATTGGGAATTTATCAGTTATAAACCTCCCTCCAGCAAATTTTATCGTTCTCTAACCCAGTGATATTTTCTTCAATAACTTCACAATCCAGAGAATGAAAGGGCGTTGAAAGCAGAGACCTAAACATCATGTAACTCGATGTATCTTTGGTGGTGCTGTTGCAGACAAATAGAAATCCGTAAATCCTATAACCCCAAAGACGAGAGATTCTTAACAACAAACCGTGGATAATCACGTGAACAGACGAACCCTTGAAAGGAATCAAGCTGAAACCAAATAATCATATAATCTAGAAGACAATATAACGATTCCAACGTTCCAATACGTCGTATCCAGGGCCGCATCTGGAAATTCTCCGTCTCTAGGCCAGACATATAATACTACCCCCAGAGGGCCAAATTGTCGGAATTATACATAATTTATACCAGGTGTGTAAGTATGAAACCGGAATTTGCCCATAGGTGGCGTGAGATGTCGATGCAGTTACCGACACCTCACGTCAGCGGTGTCTTGTTATTGTATTGATATTCGACAAAGATTTCCAACTCACAATAACACGAGTTTCATTCAGTAGCATTAGTTTATTAGAGATAAACATGTCGAGTTTTGTGCCAACAAATTACGATTTGCGGACAGCACTACTTTTCTGTTTTCATCTGAAGAAAACCGCAGCCGAATCGCATCGAATGCTTGTGGAGGCGTTTGGTGAGCATGCTCTTGGTAAAACACAGTGTTTCGAGTGGTTCAAACGGTTCAAAAGTGGCGATTTTGACGTCAGGAACGAAGAACGTGAAAGGCCACCGAAAAAGTTCGAAGACGCTGACCTGCAAGCCTTGTTGGACGAAGACGACGCTCAAACACAACAACAACTGGCGGATCGGTTAAAGGTGACCCGAGAAGCCATCTCCCTTCGGTTGAAAGCCATGGGAAAGATACAAAAGGTGGGGAAATGGGTTCCACATGAACTCAACGAAAGACAGCAGGAAAACCGCGAAACATCATGAGAAATTCTGCTCGCCAGGTTCCAAAGAATGTCATTTCTCCATCGAATTGTGACTGGCGATGAAAAGTGGATATATTTCGAGAATCCTAAGCGCAAAAAGTCATGGGTTACTCTGGGTGAACCATCAACATCGACTGCAAGACCAAACCGCTACGGACGAAAGACAATGCTGTGTGTTTGGTGGGATCAGAAGGGCGTAATCTACTACGAGCTGCTGAAACCTGGGGAAACTATCAATACTCAACGCTACCGACAACAAATGATCGATTTGGATCGAGTTTTGCGTGAAAAACGACCGGAATACCAACAAAGACGACATAAGGTGATTTTGCTGCATGACAATGCACCAGCACACAAAGCAAAACAGGTCCAGGAAACGATAGAGTCGTTCCGTTGGGAGATTCCTCAGCACGCGCCTTACTCACCGGACCTTGCCCCATCCGATTACAACTTGTTTGCATCGATGGGACACGCACTTGCTGAGCAGCGCTTTACTTCTTACGAAGATGTACGAAAATGGCTCGATGACTGGTTTACCTCAAAAGAGCAACAGTTCTTTTGGCGGGGAATCCACAAATTGCCAGAAAAATGAAAAAAATGTATAGATAGCGACGGACAATACTTTGAATAAGTTACTTTGTATCATATCATCACAATAAACGTGTTTTTTCTGTACAAAAATTCCGGTTTCATACTTACACACCTGGTAAATAATTCGATGTAGTTTTATATTGGTATATATAAATTATACCGTGATGCCGCCTCTCGGCCATGGCCTAGGTTGGCCTAGGCGCAGATGCGCTACTGGTCGTATCTCACCAAATTTGAGAAATCCACTTTCCTTCATGAATCATATGATAGACATCCTGTTGTGTCTAACAACTTGTTTTCGAACAGTTTTGTTTACGCTGCCTCAGAACTTTCTCTTTTTCTTTTGGTAACGCTTTTCAATTCCTTTTATATCTTGATAGAATCATTCTTCTTACTCTTCGCTGAAATTTCCAAGATTTTGTGAAAAGTAATCCAAATACGAACGGAAGAAGTAGATGTGGTCATTTATCTCGCAACTCAACTGCTGGTAATTTCTGTATCTTTTACTAATTGCTTGTAGTCCTCACTCTTTTAATTACCTGGAAAAAGTTTTCAACCCCCTATTTGAAGCTGAGCCATGCCACTTTTTCCTCGTTATTCACTGTAGTAACGAACGCTTCGTCTCTCAACATTGTGCGAATTTGAAAGCCATCGAAGATCCTTTCTTCGTTGGAGTCTCTGCTGTCTCTGGGTTGTGTAGTTAATGGGAAATATCACTAGGCTGGAAAACCGTAAGGTTTGCCGGAGGAAGAACTGATGAATTCCCCAATTAAAATCTTTCTACCTTGTTCTTCTTTTTCACTATAGTATTCAAGGGTTATATATCATCGCAGGAGTTGGTTGGAAAATGTTTCGGGTTATGCTGTTATTACAGCTTTATGGGTCTTCGGAGGCGTATTTCAACTGTACAAAAAAAACCTGATGTACTCTCTACATTCCTTGGAGTGAAAAATTCACTCTTGAAGGGTGAGAATACTGAAAGTCCACACGAAAAAAGAAATTTAGCTGCAGCAGCTAAGTGGCTAGCACGGACACGGACAGCCATTAAATTGGCTCCTGCAGCATGTTTTTGAAGTTTGAATCGTTTATAGAAACGAACCGAAATTTCAAACTCACAAAACCTGATGAACTATCGTTATTTTCCACTTCGAATTAACTCTTTGGAGTTGAAAACGTCGTTTAAAGAATGTACTGCAAGATTTTTGGTCTCTAACAGCTGAATATTGTGTTATTCGAGTGCTTATTCGTTTCAATAAACGATTCAAACTTCAGCAACATCTTGCAGCTAAATTTTAGCTGTGACAGCGAAAAATTTGCATTTGTAGTTAATTTATTTGCGGTAACAGCTAAAATTTAGCTGCAGGAGCTAATTTAATGGCTGTCCGTGTCCGTGCTAGCTACTTAGCTGCTGCAGCTAAATTATTTTTTCCGTGCAAGAAGAGGGAGATTCCACTCCTAAGGAGTGACTTTTCACTGCATAAGAGTGAATGCTCACTCCAAGAGAGTGAAAATTCACTCTTATAGAGTTAAAAGTCACTCTATAGGAGTGGAATCTCACTCTTGTTGGTCTTGCAGTGTTTTCACTCTTTTCCCAAGAAATTTCGAGAGTATAGCGTTCAAACTGAGGTCAAATTTGGTTTCTGTGAACGCAAATACATAAGAATCTCATTACTATTTCCTGTTTTGTGGGCACGTGCAATGAGAATTTTACGCATTGAAATAATGATTTCGCATTATCGAGAAAAATATTGTAAACCCAAAATCTAGTTGTTCCCTTAGTTAAATAAATATCTCTGAAAAAAGAATGATTGATATTATTAATAAACTATCAGCAACCACAAAATGCTTTTACAGGAATAGAGTTCATTTCGATGATATTTCTTGTTCTCATTCTTCGCGAAGGATAAAACATTGATATGTACAATGCATCTAGTATAACATTTCAACGTGACTGATAAAGAAGAAAAGCCAATTTATTCTTCAGACCATTACGAGAGAAAATAGCATAGCATTAGGTTTAAATGCACGATACATGAATAAATATGCGTAACTCTGTTATTAATCATCTCCCTCCATTCACAACGTTATTCTCATGATAGGATGCTTTTTGTTGTCATTAGTTGTAAAAAAAGTATTATAAATATTCAGTTCTATATATAGTCCTCAGATTCACTAGCTCTGCTCATTTTAATTTGATTAAACGGAAAAAGTCAACCAAAGGGGAATTCTCTGAGCAGCAAATAGAGTTTGTCTCGTTTGTCTGATTTTCCGTTTCATTAAATTCTCTTTGAATACAATAGATATACGAATGTAGTAAATTTTATTCGAAATTTTTTTCAAGATATCATCGGATTGCAAAATATATTCAAAACAATAAACATCGTACTATAGAATAAAATTGAATCATATCATGATATTTGATAATATTTATTACACAATTCACGTTATTCTATGAAGCTTATTCCCCGAACTCATCAGAGCTGAGCGGATTGAGAATAAAAATAAAACTCTTGAGAGTAAAAGAGATGGATTCAAATCTTCCTTTCCTTGGCGTTTAGATGATGGAATTTTCACTTCAATCGGAATATTCAATCTGAACACAGATAATATTGTATATATCATTGAGAGGATACAAACCGAGTGCACAAATTCGAGATTTGTAATTAAATCTCAAGACAATTGTCGGTCAAATTATGCATCCGCGAATATCCTGAGATCCTGAATGTCCAGACTAATCCGGGTATTGGGGGGTGTTCATTCGTACGTGTTTGGATTACCCAATTCATTGTAGATTATATACAAAAGTACTCGTACGTTATGACTCATTTGATTGAACAGCTCCCCTATGAGATGTTAAAAACTATTTACATGGTGTTTAGTGAATGTAAACAATCAATACTCCAACTAAATCTTCAGAGTTATTGAAGATAAAGTTTCAAGAGATATTCTATGAGAGTTATAACAGAATTTCAATTCGAACAATCAAAACGAACTATATATCATTCTCGACGCATTATCGCATTGATATTTGACGTGATAAAACAATTTATTAGACATAATGTTCGAGAATGGAATATCAAAGGCCGGTGAAGAGTATTAGTAAGTTTGACGTGCGCGGTCATAGCATGTAGTAAGAGCACGGGTCAGTGTAGTGATGTTGTTCCCTTTGATACTAACCAACCAACTAACCGACCCACACAACACATAAAATGATACAATATGATGAAGTACATCTACATGATGAAAACTCGTGTCACACGTTCACAATGATATACGTGTTATTTCTTTCTTTTTCTTTCTCTTTAACCATTCGACTATCCGTCTCTTTTCCGTTGGAAATTCGCTGTGTGCATACACAGCCGAAGAATAGGAGCAGTTGGTATTGATCCAAGCACGATTCTCCTTCATTCGGGACCAGACCATGCTAACACAGAGACTGGCTGACCTACACACCGTTAAACAATTCTCTCTTGGTCTCCTTTTCCTTTTTCCCGCTCTCTACTGGGTTATCAGTTTTTGCCAAGAACAAGCGAAAAAAAAGGGAAAATAACGTCATTGACAATTAAAATATGATTAACCAGACCACGAAACTCGGGATATCCGATGGAATTGACTTTCTAGCATCTTTTCCTGACTTCGGGTTTCCCTTTTATATCAAACGTACAAGTTTGAATGATGATTGATGAGTTATCAAATGTAAATTCAGCTGTCAATCGCATATATATTTTAATCCTCATTTCAAAACTGATAATTACACCAGGGAAAAGGTTTGTGTTCGATGCTTAAGTTTTGTTGATATTTCGTTACATTTTTCCTCAGAAAATCAGAACAGGGATCATTTGTTTTTATTATTTGCGTCATCAATATGATTGAAAATATCACACTATTGTGTTTATGATATTGAGGATTATAATAACACTCGCATCTGGAATAATGAACACGTGTGTTGCCTTGAACTACTACGCACGTGGTTCATTTTTTCCTCCTCGCCAATTGGAATTATATGAATTCATGTGTACGATGGTTACGTACGTCTGACTATTTCTAGCGTTCTCTACTGATTCCGTATCTCTTGTGTACAAATATTTCTCCCTGAGTTCCGATAATCTTTCTTTTATATATTTGACAGTAGAGTGGTCCTTATTTGACTCAGCGAAGTTTTTTTTTTTTTCATTTTTTGTATGGGGCACCCTCCAATTTTGTTCTACATCATGAAAAAATCCTACACTGAAAGAAATTACCGTGAAATTTCAGTAATCGAAGGGCAAGTGAAAATTTTTCAAAAAATTACTGTGCAGCTTCTAAAAATGAGTGAATTTCCAAACAGTTGAGAGTGATATTTTCTACAAGGTTTACAAAATACACATTGTCCCTCGATCACTGGAATTTCACGGTAATTTTTCAAATAAAATTCTTTCAGTGTATAATATTTTTCACATAATTTTCAAAAGACATTTAGGGATCGCTACCGGCGTTTTAAAGGCAGATAAACAGCTCTATTCTTTATTTCTCTGATCTCAATCAAGTTTATGTCTTGATATCTCTATTCTCAAATATTCCTCATCTCAAATATCCCGATTTCTAAGTATCTCTATTCCTCAAAATTTCTCTTCTTGAATATCTCTATTGCTAATAATTTCTCTTCTCAAATAAATCTATCCTTAAATATGAGTAATCGGAAACATCTCTGTTCCTAAATATCTTCATTCTCACGAATCACTGCTCTTTCACATCTCTATGCTACATATATATCGAAAACAAAAGGAACACATGCTTTTCAATACAGATCCCTTTTGTTTTCGATATATATTGAGCATAGAGATGTCAAGGAGTAGTAATATGTGAGGATAAAGATATTTAGGAACAGATATGTTTACGATTAATCATATTCAGGAATAAACTTATTTTAGAAAAGAAATTATTAAGAAAAGGGATATTTTTGGGGAAGAGGGAAGTGGAGATATTGAGAAATCGGGATATCTGAGAATAGAGATATTTAGACATAGACTTGATTGAGATTAGAGGAATGAATAATAGAGTTGTTTTTCTGCCGTTTTGAATAGGCATTTCTCAGAGAAAAACATGTACACGGAAAAAAAAGTATGGCTATTATAACGATCTGAAGTATGGTTAAGAAGAGATAGCTGTAGTGACAATACTGTATCGCTATGGTGACGATACAGATGGTTATGCTGGTGATCTATAATCGTGCTTCGGATGATTTGTATGATCATAGCAACGATACTGATACCACAAAACTTTGGATAGCCATAACAACTATCCAGTATCGTTATGACAGCGATATTTTTCTCTCCGTGTAAAAGACCTTTTTGAAGAAGAGATAGTTTTAATAATTCAACTGACGGATATATCGTACAATGATTTGTTGAGTTAAAAATTATAAAAAAGTGTTTTATGTGTGGTTTTTTCCATCAAAAACGCCGATTTATAACGTCGGTAGCAACTCCCGAATCCCTTTTGAAAATTATGTTGAAAATATTGTAGCACTTTTTCACGATGTAGAACGAAATTAAAGGATGTCCCATACAAAAAAATGAAATTCAATCAAATTTTAGATATGCTCATTTTTCAAGATTGAGAAGGAAATGGGAGGGTGCTCCGTTGATATTTCGAAAGTTTAATTTCAAGAACAGTATAAAATTTGAGATTTTTATTTTTTAGATAATTCACTGCAATTCATATTTTCAGTAGAATCATAACACCACCGATCAGACAGAAATTAAATCTCGCTTTCTCCTTTCATTTGTTAATACGACGACATTTACAAGTTTTCAACGATGAACACGTAAAATTTGGGAATTTTTATGATCTTCCGATCCGGTCAAACTTATAAACAAATAAAGAAAAAACGGATTCAACTTCAATGAATCGATTTGCAAAAATGTAGATGATAACTCAACACTTCAAGGATCATTTTTCCAAGGGTGCAAATAACTTTGTGATCCATATTGTTTATTTGCAAATCATGTGACAATCAGCCATCTAAGAGAGTTTCAAGTTTACAAAGCATATCCACTGTAAAAAGAAAGTTTTTAATTCAGATTTCCTCCTTGACTGAATTTGAGTCGCAGCCACACGGAAAAAATCAGTGATCCAAATTGTCGTTGACCAGTATGTCACTTTTGGACGGAGCACCATTTCGAGAAGAATTCGTACACTGGATTTCAATAATTCGTTGACTCTTTCCATTATTTCGATGATTAAAATAAAAAGTGGATTCCATTGTTCGAATAGTGAACACAGTTAACGAATTATTCAAGTTCAGTATACGAATTCTTTGCAAACTTGTGCTCCGTCCAAAATTGGCATACTAATCAACGAAAATTTGGACTACTTATTTTTTCCGTGCAAAAGAAGCCTATTTTGAGTGTAAAGTAAGCACAACAAACAATCGCCAACACAATGGAAACTTGGAGTCACACTTTTTACAGTGTTGGATCTTGTATACTGCTAATGCTGATGATAATAATATAGGGATTACAACCAGAATTCAGCTGTGAAACCTATACTAGAACTTCAATTTGGGGCCTGACAACGATACTATTGTTATTATAACTGTATATTTTTTACAGTAAAGGGGATTGAATTTTCTAAAAACTTGACCCCTTGAAAGTCCTTCGAGAAATACATCCCTTTACGGTTATTAAGCGGTAAAGACCACTTGTTTGGAACAAACAGCGATGTTTCTTCATGGGGAAACATTTTTACAGTAAGACCCCACAATAAGAAACTAAAAGCCCCCAAGGGGAAGAGTTTTTCCACAAATCAGGGTTCCCTCACTACTTCTACTTTGCCAACACTCCTCCCTCTTTCTGTCTTTCTCTCGCATTTTCGGCGACGACTATACGCATCCAAGAAACTTTGCTTTAGCCATTCGAGCTGTAATCGCCCGTCATTTGTTTCAACGCTTATTCACATGCGCTTATGCTTATTTATTGACGTTCATTCACAAAATAAGAGTAAAAGAAAAAATTGTTCTCAAATATACTCATTACAGAAAGGGTCGAGGAGTCTAAAAGTTCTCATTTATTCTCAAAAGTCAACTGCGTTACTCCCAATGAATATACCATTTCTCCGGATGAATGCAGTTTTATCCTATTACAGTTGATAACAATTTCCAGCAAGATTCAGAATCTTTTGCAATTACTACGACTTTTGATGTTCTATATGAAGATCTATAAATAAATATATTTCAATTTTTTAAAATCTTACGTTCATTATTTCTACACGGAAAGAATAATTTAGCTGCAGCCATTCAATTGACTCCTGCAGCTAAATTTTAGCTGTTAAAGCAAAAAAATTTGAATTTGTAGCTAATTTATTTGCGGTGGTAGCTAAAATTTAGCTACGGGAGCTAATTTAATGGCTGTCCATGTGTGTGCGAGCCATTTAGCTGCTGCAGCTAAATCATTTTTTCCGTGTAAGGATAACTTAAACTTTTTTTCAATATTTATATAACATTTATTTCATTAAGAATGGAGAAAATGAAATGATAATTAAATTTCATTAAGGTTTTGTTCCAAAATGACTTTCAAAACTCTCTATAATTCAATGTTCTTATTGCGGGGTTGCACGCAGAAGAAATTTGAGCTCGGAATCGGTGGTCGAGATCGGGAAAGACTCGCGAGCGAGAAACTGGGGGAGTTCCTTATTGCGGGGTTTTACTGTACTGCTTGTAAAGAAGTTTTCTCTGTGCATTCTCACAAACGTGCAAAAGTTTAAATATTTTTACGTGTTTTGAGGAAAAAATGGGAGAAAGAATAAACAAATTTTGCAAAAATAATAAAAACTCTCCTACAGGGTTTGAAATTTTTTGTCTTTATTGGTCCAATCTAACTAAACATTGACGATAACCAAATATGGGAGAAATGTTTATTTATTTAGAAATTGGGTAAACATTCTTGAAGTGAGCCCATGATTCTCGATGCTGTGAGGGGAGTTGAAACAAAGTATTGGGAATTAAGGGGTATTTTAGTCTAGAAATTTGAAAAAGATCGACATGTTCTTTTCTCCACATTTTTGGAGTTTAGACATTCAAGAATATGCCTTTGGGAGGATTTTTAAAATTCTCACTATACTTTAATATTCAATGAGTGAAATTTCCGGAATTTTGACTCAAAACTTTGAACGCGGTTTTTTTGAAACTACTTTTTTCAAGCTGGCGTACGGGATATCTCAAGTTCTAATGAACCGATTTATCTCAAATTTGTTATGAACATTCTTTATACGTCTCTCTATGGCGTGAACCAACAAAAATTTGTAATTTTCCAATTTTCCCTCTTTTTTCTTGTTTCTGATAACCAGGAGGGCTAAAATCTGGTGCGCCAGGGTACTCTTTTTTTCAGACCCGCCCACTTCAACAGCTTATAATTTGTGTAATTTTGAATTTTTTTTTTGTGCCCTTCAAAGATTATTAAACAAATAATAAAATAATGAATAGTAAAAATATTCTGCATTTTATTTGTTCAGAGCTGAAGAAAACGGTCGAAATTCGTGCATCTACACTAAAATACCCCCTTCATCTACTAGGTGATAGTAAGTTCACCCATAAATATATTGAAAAGAAAATCTTTTGTTTATTTATGAAATGAAATTGAAAATTTATTTCTTCTTGAACCTATCGTTGAGAGTCGATGAAAATTCAAGAGGATAGTGGAAAAAATGCAAATGATAATAACATCCTTCACAACAGTGCCATCATTGATTGTTGCTAATTTTTTGTATTGATTTTTATTCAACAAACATGAACTTGATTCTGTTATACTAACGATAGTTGAAAACTTTTCCAAGAAGTAAAAGTAGAAGCTCTGAATCTTCAAGATTGAAAAAAGTAACCATTCCGTTAACCGTGATTTTTCCATTGGAAAATTTTTGCGCTCGTTTTTTGTGTTCACGAAATACCAAATATTGTTTAACGATTCGCATAGTGCGTTTGAATGTCTAAAAGTTGCATAAGACTATAAGGCGTGATAAAATCAGCTCGAAATCTGGTTCTCAGGATTTCTAAGGTTGCTTGCTGATTACGACTCCATTGTCAAAGTCTCAAAATTCAAAAAATGACGCACCCAATATGAGGGATAAAAATCCCAAAATTCATCGAATTTTTTTCCAACTCGATTCTTAGGGTTTTATTGATATCATTTGACAAGTAAACCCCTCGTCTATGACCTCCAATAAATACAGTGATGGAATTAGGCAGTATTACACCACTTTTTCTTCAAAAATTTGAACAAATTTTCAAGTTCAAAAGCATAAAAACCACATCTAATCATGGCCCAAGCGTTATTCGCTACTCAATGAATTGATATTCCACTGACTTTCAATATATTGTATGTACCTTGTGCAGTAGATTCCATTCTTGGCGGTTTAATCGGTTCATTTCAATGACATCTGTTAGATTTTGGGATCTTGTCCACCATCTTGATTTCGCCATTGTGAATTTTGGAATTTTTACAACGGATCCATAATCAATGCCCGCAGAATCCCCTGAGAATTTTTGGGCATTTGAACCCGATTTTTGTGACGGTAAACAATATTATTTTTCATGAACTCAAAGAGCGAGCAAAAAAATTGTCCAACAGTTCTTCAATATTGAAGGTTTAGAGCTTCTACTTTTTAAGAAAATTTTCAATTATCTTGTGCAAAACACGGTGGAATAAACCATTCTTTAATAAAAATTGATAAAACAAATCAGCAACGATCAGTAATTGCACGTTTTTGAGGATTTGATTGTTAATTTCATTTCTTTTTCAAATATCCTCCTAAATTTTCATCTTCCCTGACGAATAGTTAACGACAACATGATTTCATTTTATAATCAATGTTTCAATTATTTTCCTCATAGCAACAAAAATCGTGAACTCACTTCAGAAAATTTTTACCCAAAAATTGCATTTTTCTTCGATTTTTTGAAATTCATAAAATATATCCCATATTATTAAAAAATCTGAGAATGTTTGTTTAAAAGTAAGATTTGGCAATACAAGTTCATCAACCTCAAAAGGAGTCGAAAATGTTTCTTGAAGTACTCAATAACAATATCCACGCTGAAAGTGTCTCAATCCATGATTTCGCAATTGTTTAATGATTTTTTTATAATAAAAAAACAAACTATTCATCCAATGTCTGCCTAAAAATACAGTTTTTCTAAAGGATTCGACCTCGCTGAACACAAATATCGACTTATAATTCACATTATCTCACGTACTTCTTATTATTCATCAATTTGTTTTATAAAAAAATTGAAATTATTTCTCGTATTTCGATGTGAGAAGAATGTTGCAGATTATTCAATTTCTTACAAATTCGTGTCATTATTGAAAAAAACCATGAAGCTGAAGCTGCCACCCCATTTTGTTGGGGAAAAATTCCACGATTATTTTTTAGAGTTCAACACTCATAGCAAATGTGATTTAATGAAAAAAAAATTATATCATTCCAATGTTAATTTTTCTCCTGCATTGTCGATATAGGATCGATCGATCGTCCACGATTTATAAAACTTTTTAGAGCCTCCCGATAATTCTGCTTGTTCCCACTGAGAACACAGTTCGTTCCAGCCAAACAAAATTTTGGTTGCAATGAACGCAAAGAAACTTTTTGATTGGCTGAAATAAAATGTATTTGGGGTGAACAAAATTTGGTTCACAATATTTGAGGCTTTCATACAGGCAAATAAATTTTGTTTATCCTAAATAAATTTTATTTCAGCCGCCCAAAAAGTTTCTTTGCGTTCATTTCAACCAAAATTTTGTTTCACCGAAACAAACGTTTTCTCAGTGCAGCGATGAGTTGCGGACGTTTCGTTTCACTAGGGCTGTGCGGTTAATCGATTAATCGTTCCCGATCAACCGATTAATTATTTGATTCCGATCAATCGTTATTTCGAATAATTGATCGACAGTTTTGATGGAATCGTCAAAACGATTAATCGATCAAGCGACTGATCAGTGGATTCCGATTACCATTTCGACGAACAGAATAACCAAATGGAACGATCAATCGATTAATCAGGATCCCGATTAATTGAAATTGATAAATCGAGGAAAGTTACAACAATCAACTGCCAGTTTCAGTTTCATCTTATTGTCGTAAAAGCGAATGCACGTAGAGAAAATTTGTCAATTATCGAATTTTCAGATGGCACAAAAACAAATCCATATAGATAAAACACAATCAGGCAATCCGATTGACGGAATAATACTAATTTGAAATGACACGCAAAAAAAGATTTGATCTTACAAACCTTTATTCATCCAGTACGATTCGAAGAGAAGTGAAGAAGAAGATTTTGTTTACCTTTGCCTTTTTCAAATACGTTCCCAACAATGATATTATAATCGTTCACCTTTGACCTTTCCAATAATAGTTTTTCCCCCAACCTCCCTCGCAGAATAGTGAAATTCCATACGAGGGAGTTTTTTAAAAAGCCATCAATCACAAGTTAAATGTTATTGAACCATAGGATTTCATTTTCATTGATTATGAAAAAAATGATTGCATGATAAACTCACATTTTCTTCTACAGTCTTCTTGATCTTCACACTAGCTTCTACTACAGTTTTGCCAGCTTTGTTTACAGCGCTGTACAGAAATCCGCCTAGACTTTTCGCACCTGCTATTGCTTTTGTTGAAACTGCGGCTGTAAAGAGACAAAAGCAGAAGAGAAATTAAAACATATCAGACACGATGAGATCTATATCAAAGATATGAACTTTTTTATTTTTCATGAATTCGAATGGAAAGAACTTTATAGAAGTATATCACACGTATGATATGAATCAATATATCATTTTCACATTCCAACAATGGATTCTTACAATGGATAAAACATTTATATATATTTCACACACGTCGACGTCATACGCCAGATTATTTGAAGGAATTTTTTTTTAAAGGAAAAGCACAGGAACTGCACGCAATGTGTTCATGCGAATGAGAAATAACGATGTGGTATAAATAATAATGGTATATATTCTGGAACTTAAAATACTATTTCAAACCATCCTGAATCCATATGAATTCGATTCACGTATTGCTTCAACGTGATGATTTAGTATTCACGTACAATCTTCAAAAACTTGGCGATTCCGAAGCAAGCTGTATTGATTTCAACGACTCGTACATTGATGGAGTTCCAACAATGATATGATCGATGGAAAAAACATCCATTTTAATGGAAATCCTCGTCATATCTTACAGTCTATTTAATTCCTATTGATTTTTTAAATTAATAAAGAACTATCAAAAATAGAATAGATTTGAACATGAAGAAATGTGTGTATCATAAAATCTTATCAAATCACTACTGTGCAAGAAATCTTCCACATAGTTGAACAGAGGGGTGAAAAACAGGAGTAGCTAAATGCGTTGGAAGCTGAGAATGTGTGCTTTCCTTCCACATGTGGTAATATCTAGCGGAGAGTTCGCTAACGGTAACTTCCGTTACCTTCGATGGGACTGTATCCGGAAAATAATGAATCACCGTCAGCGAATTAGTCACCACACTGTGAAAGAAATTCCGACAAATCTACCAAAATTCATCGGGAAGCAATTAACCCGATCACAGTGGGTGAGAATTCTCAAATATTTGGTAAATTTATCGCGTTTTTCCGTAGAATTACCAAACTCAGTAAGTTCTCAAAGTTTTCCTTCGGCTTAATTGCTGCCTGAATTACAGGCACATTTTTTGGTGAATTTGCCGATTCTTTTACAGTGCAAATGTAATCACATTTGTTCTGTATAATTCGAAATGTTCAATCAATTTGAGAAGATACAAGTGCAGAGGTGGCTCCATTTGGTGGTATTTTTTTGGACTCATAAAAAATCTGAAATTTACAGACATGAATCTTTGAAGGTGTTATGAGTTCAATTCCGAATATTTTTGCTTCTGGATGGAGCGACTCCTGCGCTCGTATCCTCTTAAGGAATCTTCAAAGCTCTCTAATCATTTCGAGTTGAAAACTAGATTCAAAAACAGAAATAATAAATCGACCAAGTGAAAATTTCGAACTCGATTCCAAGTATTTCGAAATCAAAATTTTAAAAACGCTCAAGGAAATATATCAAAACACTCTTCTCCCAAAAACTCACCAGCACCGAAAACTTGCGCATCTTTGTCCTCCGTCGGTGTTCCTCCAAGACTAACGGGTCCACTGTCGGCTCCACTGGTCGCACTGTGAATCATAAATATTCCAACAAAGTTCTTCGTTGTTCATAATATTGAAGGGATACTCTAACAATAAGGTAACGTGGTTTACATTGACATATTTTGAATTCAGTTTGTAACGAGAACCAATTTATACAAAACATATACATATATGCCTACAATACAATACCAAGCAAACATTGAAATAAATCTTTGCACATGAAATCGGTTATGTCCAACATTTGGTGTATCTGGAAGTTTACGATAACATCGAATCATCGATCGATTCCACCAATTATAAAAATCGATTAACATCTTTGAACCTCTGAACATTGGTTTGAAAACTTCGATTCCTTGTTTCATAAAATGTATTGTAAAACATAAATGCTTAATCTATCATGCAATTGTTTTTCCAAGAAATTACATTTGTAATACGGGATAAACGTTAACCAATGATACTCATGCTACATCCGAAATTTCCAAATTACTTTCATATAGAATGCGGAAAGAAGAAGAGAGGAGAGAAAGGTTGTCAATGTTCCCCCACTTTACCTTATATACCAACTACGTCTAAATAATATAAACACTGAATACCACATACTGTGAGGCCCACCTGCTTGCATCATCATCTTTTACGTTTTCAGGGGAGGAACCTTGGACGTTTTGTTGTGACACTTGAGTCTCATTTGTTTCGGCTGGTACCGCTGGGGTTTCTCCTTCACCTCCAGCCGCTCCACGACTCAAACCAGGTATTCCTCCGCTAAGCCAACCAGTCATTTGAGATTTCACACCAGCGAGCATCTCCAGCTTACTACCAGCTTGGCTGTAATTTTAAAATCAACACACGATTTTTTTCAATTCATTCGAACGAATAGTTCTTCACGCGCAAACGATTGTTTCAGATCAAAAACAGACCTTCCACAAGTTCTTTTTGCTCTGTATTTCCTTTTCCTGATAAATGATGATCTATGATCATTATTTTGATGGTCTGAAAATTCATATTCTTCAATGGTTGATGTAAATTAACTGGATTTAGTGAACTCTAAAAAAAACAACGGTGTCAAAATCACCACCGCGTGGATTCTGTAGAAGTCCGCCCCTAAATTCGGTGTTTTAGTAACTTCAAATGGCGTTGAAGTGACGATATTTTCTTACTGTGTGTACAGGATGATTCAGAATTTCCTGTTAAAAAAAATTGTCTTGAGGCTTAGTTTTTGAGATACGAGCATTCCTAGATTTTTTTTAAAATCCAAATAACTTAAAAGCATTGTGTGCTACAAATCTAAACTTGATATCATCGGCTAAGTTGGAAAACAGCGGATCTCTGGGAAAGAAAAAATATTAAACCATTCTGTCACCTCTCAATTCAAAGTTACAGCGATTTGAAATTTTTGGGCTTTCAGGCAATCAGAATTCAGTAACTTTAAATTTTTATAGCTCAGAAACAAAGAATGACAGGATAGTTGAATTTTTTCCCCAGAGATCCGCTGTTTTCCAACTTAACCGATAGTATGAAGTTGAGGTTTGTAGCACACAATGCTTTTGAGTTATTTAGATTTTTTAAAAAATCTAGAAATGCTCGTATCTCAAAAATTAGGCCTCAAAAAGGTTTCTTTTAACGGGAAATTATTGAATTTCGACTGGAGAACATGCCTATGGAATACGGTGCGCGAGTTCTGAATCATCCTACATAAGTATAGGTAAACTAAGTTCACACACAATCCCTCATTGACTTGATTCGAATAAAAGTTTCATTCCAGTATAAGTAGCTGACGACGACAAATTTAATTGAGTCACAGGAGTATTGCATTCGAACCTATTCAATTGTCGTGCATAGTTGAGTCCATTACCTTCTTCCCAGGGTATTTTACAGATATTTTGTATCATTCTCTTACCAATAGACTCAGACTTCTACGTGGTCGATAGACAGATTCTCACGAATATCGATCGATGCTGAATATCTAAGAGAATTCATCCGTCAAAGTGATTTGCCATGAATTAATATGTAAATTTAGTCATTTGCAAAGCTGTACATTGTGCGAAACGTTTCAATTACACACGCATGGTGAGAATGAAGGGAGTGATGGTTCGTATGCGATATAATTCCAAGTGTTACATTTAATTTGAATATAACAGTTCTTAGAACTGGTTGCAGAAGAGAAACTTGAAAAGAAGTCAATTTTTGACTTGGGCAGTATACTGATGAAGCTGAAACTGGCAGCCGATTGTCATAATTTTTTACATTAAACGTTCATTAGAGATTTAAGGATCTGGAACGTTTGATGGGATGCTACTTGATCGATATCTGGTATGAACAAGGCTCCAAAAACGTTCAATCAAAAGTTATAAGAACTGGCTACCAGCTCTGCTGCTGCTAGTTTCAGCTTCATAGTATACTAGCATACACCCCCTCCCACGCCTTAATAAACGTTCATTGTCAACCCCTCTGCTCGTATTCTCATGGATGCATCCCCCCCTTATTTCCTCTCATCGCATCCAAAGTGAATTGATTGTTCGGATGGCGAAATTGATACTGAATCAATAGAAATATGTACCGTGAAATGGGATAAATAGGATCATTGAGGTGAATGGGATCGCGCAACGGAAAAGATGTTGAATAAGTTCGTAATTGATCGCTGGAATGATAAAATCGTTAGATACGGAGCATTTACCATTCTCATTAATCACATAATTGATTATGACTTCATTCAACGGCATAACAAGAACTCTACACTGTAAAAAGAACTGGAAATTTCCAGTGCTGGAATATCCATATTCCAGTACATGTACAGAAATTTTGTTGGTACGGTACTGAAAATTCAGTCCTTGTACTGGAATTTTCAAGTTTGGGATTGTGTACTGAAATTTTGCCATGATTTAGCGAAAATTTTACTGGCTCGTACTACAATTTTACAGTTCTTGTGCACCAGAAAAACGAATCCCCTCAATAGGGACTTGGAAAAAATTTTGAATTTAGAAAAAAAATCGTTGGTATACTGGAATTATACAGGTGTTGAACTGCAATTTTCCAGTTATGCTGGAATTTAATCCCTGTTGCACTGAAATTTTCCACTCCTGTTGGACTTCAACAAAGTCATTTCTGGCAGGAATAATTTCAAGTCTTTATATTCAAAATTTCCTTATTGAGATTTGGAATAAGACCCATGCAGGTATTGCCAAGACTGGAAAAAACCCAAGCTTGTCCCAAGGTTGGCACATGTGTCAGAAAAAAACTTCCGTGAAGAACAATTGGCCCAATATTATTCCATGATTGTTCCGTTGTTGTGTGAAATGAGTCGTTGTTCATTGAAATCCATCAAGAATTGTCGGAGTTATACAATTTTTTCCAAAAAAGGAAATTTCGGTCTTATACAAAAATTGATGTAGAGTTCAATTACTAATATTCTATGCATCATACGACGTATTATGGTATCGAATACGATGTTGACTTGTTCTATCATTACGCTGAGAAAAAAGAATATAGGCCAAATAGGTAGAACTCAGGCTAATATAATTTTCTTTTTTGGAAAAAATTGTATAACTCCGACAATTCTTGATCGATTCCAATGAACAACGACTCATTTCACACAGAATTGAACACACTTCAATACTATATATGATAAACCATTGGTTCTTGAAGTATAGTCGCAAAGAATGCTTTTGAAATAGAGAAAATGAGAAGAACAGGTGAAAATTTCAAATTCTTGAGGAAAAATTTCCACTAAGTTCTATTTAATACTCGAAACCATATATATGTCTCGAAAGTGCCAACGTTCCCCTTCTAGAACCCGTTTGGAATTTTGAAATTGGTCAAAAAATGGCTGAGTTAGAAATTTTCAAATATACCAAATCACCAAAAATCAGTTTTTTCACCATATCAACATCGAATATTTAAAGATTGCCAAACCTTGCCTGTTAACATCGCGCCAAACTATATTCTATTGTCAGCATTGGCAAGATGAAAACTAAGTACAGTTCAAATTTCACATATCACACTTGGAAGAAATCGTTGAGACACTTTATTGACTTGATCGATTCATGGATTTAATGAATTCATGATATTATTCGTGAATTCAAACCAAATATCTGAAGATCCCTCTCGTGTGAAAAGCCTGGCTTTGGTAATAGCGGAGAAAATTGAACGTGAAGCTCAAGGGGGAAAAATTGCTTTCTTTCTCCTCTCTACCTACAATTGATATACACGGGCAGGATTATTCCATAAGAAATTACTGTTCCCCACCAAGCCTTGAAACCATGTCAATATTTATGAACGAAAAATAAAATGTATACACCGGCATGAAACTCGAGAGTAACCAATAATTTCTTCACGTACAGAATATTAAATTTCGCGTAAAAGAAATTTTATAAGAGGAATTCACAAGTTTAGTGTATTTTCATCAATTCATGTGTCATCAAATCCAGTTTTGGAGACAATAAATATGTCAAATACCATATAAACCCTGCACTGTGTGATATTTTTTCCCTGCGCTTTACGGAATTAAACCCACTTGATATTGTGAAATCAATACATCAGTTTTTCACAGCATGATCTAATCCACGGTAAAAATACATTCTCACTTATCATTATTTTAAAGTCAACTAAAAAGTGACTGTATCGTTCTTCAATTTCATCAGAAATGATGGAATTTCTTTTCACAAAGATAAATAATACTCTCTTTTATTTCAAATCACCCCGCTTTTATCACCTTAATCCCAACAATTGTCCAATAAGGAAGGAATCATTAAACCGAAAGAAGAATTCAACGAATGACCCTAGAATCTTCCAGACATGATAATAACCTGCAAAAACATCAATTCCCTGAAAGCTTAATTCGTATTCAAGTCTTGATATCCCAGTAGAACCTCATTTCTCCTTGAGCTTACAGGATAATCAATTCGGGATTCTCTCAACTATATGTGTCAATGTAATGCTTTCATCTATAGTCTCAAAAATAATGTTTTGTGGCAAATGTGATACCATCCACGTGGAATGAATATTAAATAAGATTCTATAAAATATAATACGATTAATCAACGTCAACTTTCGTTGATCTATATTCTTTCTTAATAATCATAAAACACATACACTTCGTGTACGAATAAATATTAAAAATTCAACCACGAGGAAAATGAATGAAAGCAATTTTCAATCCTCTTCATCAATCCCAGACGCTGAATCAGATTTTTATTATAATTTTCCATTCAAATGAGAAGAAAATGTATGATTGAGATTTCTCGTGTTGTCATCTACAAATAAATACTTTCCTTTGCATACATTATTCATACATGTACCATACTCGATCCATCATCCAATCTCTTTCAAATCCAATTTAAAATCACGCAGTCTTGTTCTTGTGCTTCTCTTTGAATATAGAGCGATATTAAAAAATCTGCATCAGTTGAATTCGACAAGGTCAAGCAAAATAAAAGAGACCAAGTTTTATTCCTTTGTGTAATCAACAATTTTTCAACATTCAATCATAGAGAAAACGAAATGTTTCTTCTCACAATAGTGCTGAGAATACACAGGTAAACAAACTTTCTTCGACAAACAGTGGAGAAGAACAAGAAGCACACGACATAAGCGAAAAGACAACTATGAAGCTCGATGGAATAATTGTCTTTTTTTTTCATACGTCAACAATGAACGCAAGATGAGATTTCACGAAATCTCGTCTTGGCCTTGACGATGGAAAAAAGACAAATTCTAGTATTGTGCTGCTGGCTCCTCTCATTTTCAATAAAAAATAAAATCATCAAAAACTTGTAGGAATATTCACACAACAATATTCATTGTCTTATAAATAAAATGCACGGTATGGTATAATTTTTTATTTGATTTATGAATTCGGAACTTCTAAAAATTTCAGGGAAAGAATGGAGAAAAAATGGAGTGTTTTGAGTCCCCCGAGACACGTTTATCTGAAATTATGAAAAATCGAAGGAAAAAAATATTAAAAAATTTAAAAATCACAATTGAAAAAGAATTCGATTAGATTCAATTCGATAAACAAATTATTGGGTTATGTGCAATTTATATTATCAAGAGTTGAAATTTTAATTTCATTTCAATTTATTTATTTTCATTTATTTGGATATTTTATCTCTACCATTTTTATTTTCTTTTTTATTTCTGAGAAACTGATTTTTATTTGATTTATTCAAAGGAAAAACTTGATTAACCTAAACAGAGCATGGAATATGCTAGGAACTTGATTTTTTCATTTCCAATGCAGATCGATTTATGAAAATCGACTTTTCCCCACAGATCGCCTATGTGTAAAGTATAGTATTGAGAAATGACCTGTGTGAAAATCAATCCTGGGCATCCTAAAATATGTCCGGGCTCCGTAAGGGTATAACTCGGGCATTCAATATGAGAGTTTCCCACCCACAGTCCATATAGGCCCTGGGCAAGCCACTATTGTCTAGCCCAGGTATTTTAATTTGAGCATGCCGAGTCACACCCCATGGAGGCCCTGGGCGGGCCACCATTGTGTAGCCCACGTATTGTAATTTGGGCATATGCCTAGCCACACCCTATAGAGGCCCTGGGTTGGCTATCATGGTTTCCCGTATTAAAAATATCTGACTCAACCGGACAATATTTTGACCCAGATCTGACAGGTTTGTCTGACATTGTTCGATTTGTACATCAGTTTGAACACTCATGGAACTGCCAAACAGAGCCCAACAGAGCCAAACAGAACCTGTCAGATCCGGGTGAAAATCCTGCCTGGTTTAAATTTTATTTCATCATTTCCTATATCGAAAGTTTTTTTTTCGTTCAGTTTTCGTGAAACATTGGGAGGAGATAATAAACAAAAAATACTTTCTTTTGGTGTTATTAACCGATATACATGCAACAACGGAATACTTCATATTAACGTTGCTACAATTGTCTATAAAGTATTTCAAAATAGTCAACAGGCTTTTTACCAAATACTTCGGATTGTAATTCTCGCATCCTCTTAAGTAGAAATCAAAACCGACGTACATTCAGGGCATGCTCAATGTTGTTGGGTCAAAATTGCATTGTCTTTTATTTCTACTAGGAACATTTTTGACACTGAATGAATTGAAACGTATCTTGATTTCTATGTTTTTTAAAATTATTCTCCCGGTGCTCTTAGTTTCCAGGTTATAACAATTCTTGTTATATCAAACAACCTATGAGCTCGAAATTAAAATTCCAAACATTTGATGAGCTGGCTGACTGGGAAAAATGTGTGAAGCGTGTATCAGAAAGTGTCAGGAACGTAATCATAAAGTACTTAAACATGGATTTAAGCGGATATAGAGCGTGAAGTGAAAAATTAAAAGTAGTCAGAACGTGTATTCGAAGTACGTGAAACGTATCCAAGGTTGGAATAAATCCGGGGTTTTCTGAAAAAACTCGACCCACTAGGGTTTTATCGAGTTCTATTGAATTTCTTTGAATTTTATCAGGTGGACAAATAAGTTTTGGGACAGTTTTCAAAAAATTCAAGATTTATTAAAACAGAAGTAAAACACAGTTATTCATCGAAATAATCTCCATCCAAATTGAGAGTACGATTATTTTGAAATTTAAAATCAAGAATTTTATAATCAGAGATCTGGTTAAAAGTTTTGTCAATTTTTTGAAGGATTTCCATGGGGTTTTCGTGTCGGGTTTCTTCAGGCAAACCCTGAACGTATCGGAAAAAATACCAATTTCATAGAGATCGAGCTTTACGTATGGGAGTGTAATTGACGAGTGGATAGGAAGGATATAAGATATAATTGAAAATTCAACTGAAACATTCTTACGCTTGCATAACTTCTTATGACACACTCCTCTTTCACCAGGGTACGAATTCCTTTGAAGCTGATGGTCAATTGAATCTAATCTCACGCTATTATTGTTAAAGAATCATGACATGGAATATATATCATGTGTTTATGTTTGGAACATTTTGATATTGAGTACAGAGTACAAAGTATCAAAATTAAGCATAGAGTGAATAATTATCATGCTTTATCGGGAGCATAATTACGTATTATTAAATATCCCTACAACTTCTTTATTTATAACTCTATATCACTTATTTTTCTTCCTGTCTTGATGGTGAGTGTAAGAGAAGGAAATTCACTCTTGTGAATTGAGAATTATTACGAAGAGAACTCTGGTTATATGCCTTCCGTACGATTGTACAGGGAACATTTATCTGTATGTAGATATAACTTGGAAACATTAAATGCCTTGTCGACATATACTTCGTGAATGTATCAACTCCCTCACTCAAGCTACTTATCAACTAACTTTGAGGATTTCAAAGAGACCATGATTATATACTCATGACAAAATATGAGATTTTTATTACAATAACACGCTAACGTACAGTGCTTGTATTATAATCATATTGAATATGGTTTTAATGGAGATCCTGTGGTACTTCACAATTGCTGAACTACACTTTAAAAAATGCGGGGAGTTTGTCTTCACACCAGTGGGGGATTTTGTCCCTTAATCGTGGAAGAATTGTTTGTTCCATCAAGAATAAGAGATGTTTCTACCACGCATTGAGAAACCCAAGCGGCACACGGATGTTTCAGATGTGATATGAATATGCTTAGAACCTCCAAATGAGACTGTTCCGAATAATCAGCTTGTACGCATCCTAATTCCTCCTGGTGCTGCTTGGGAACTGTTTTTTTGTGTGTTGAATCCCCTACAAATGAAGAATTTCTGACCTATGTAGAAACATTTCTGTTTGCCATATTTTTGGGTTCCATGTATTTTGTTGGCATGTTTAGGGATATTATTATTATTATTATTTCAGATAACACCGACTCAAGAGATGTGAAACCATCAATTCATTGACTACACTGAGAAAACAGATATCTTGAAAAATACCATAATTTATGGATTTTCTGCGCTGGTCTGACCGAGTCTGATTATTTACCTGAAAAAACCTCTAAAAGTACCATAATTTCTTGGACTTTTTGAAATAAGTATGGTACCTTCCGTATAAAAGTCCAAGACATTATGGTACTTTTAGAGGTTTTTTCAGGTAAATATTCAGACTCGGTCAGACCAGCGCAGAAAATCCATAAATTATGGTACTTTTTAAAATACCTTTTTCTCCGTGTATAAATATATTTTCCAGAGGCCAAATTTTGTAACTACTAGGTGTAAAAGTATGAAACCGGAATTTCTTTTGTAAAAATCACACGTTTGTTGTTTGAAAATGATAAAAAATATTCTCTTCGAAATAATCTGCATTGATGTTTATACGTTTTTCCCACCTTTTCGGCAGTTTATGAATACCACGCCAAAAAAAACAGTTCCTCTTCTGAAGCGGACCAGTTATCGAGCTATTCTCCTACATTTTCACACGAATTGAAGCGTTGTTCAGCGAGAGCGTGTCCCGTTGACGCGAATAGATGATAATCGGACGGAGCCAAGTCTGGAAAATAAGTCGCACGCGGTAGCATCTCCCAACTGAACGCCTCGATCGTTTCCCTGGCCCGTGTTGCTTTGTGTGATGGGGCATTATTGTGGAGCAAGATGACTTTGTGTTGCCTTTTTCCATATTCCGGTCGTTTTTCACGCAATGCGCGATTCAAGTCAATCATGTGCCGTTGGTAGCGATCAGTGTTGACGGTTTGCCCAGGTTTTGGCAGCTCACAGTAGATTATACCCTTCTGATCCCACCAAACACAGAGCATTGTCTTATTTCCCAAACGATTTGGTCTTGCAATGGATGTCGATGATTCGCCTGGATTCACCCATGATTTCCGACGTTTAGGATCCTCAAAATACATCCGTTTTTCATCACCTGTCACAATTCAATGGAGAAATGACTTTCTTTTGTATCTGTCGAACAGCATTTCACAAGTGGTTTTTCGGTTTTCTTGCTGTCTCTCGTTCAGTTCACGCGGAACCCATTTTCCAACTTTCCGAATCTTTCCCATGGCTTTCAAACGAATGGAGACAGCTTTCTGCGTCACATTTAGGGCTGCACGAAAGTACGAGACCATTATCGACATCGCCTCGTACTATCTCGACTATCCGAGACGATATTTCTATAATCGGAATCGAGACGATATCGATATTGACACATTCGAGATTCGAGAATATCGGCGATATTTTGGAAAATTGAAAAATGTGTATGTTCTCTAAAGTATCCATAGCACCGACGCTGCCACGTTTGGATTGCGAAATTCAATGTGCACCAGCTCATCCCAATTAATCCCTATATCATCCAAGAGTTATAGATAATTCTTTGGGAATGCATTAGATTATTACACCGAAAAAAATGTTTTGTTAAAACAACAAAACTTTTGTCGTTTCAACGAAAGAATTTGGTTGGAATGTGATCAACGAAACGTTTTGTTAAAAACCGTATTATTTCTTTGTTGCACACCTTTGGTTTCTAGGTGAATACATTTTGCTTGGGAAACCAAATCATATCGTCTGCAGACTGAAAATATTTTGTCCCGATGAGAAAGACATGGGTCAGATTGAAAAAAAAAACACAGGTCTCCGGGACTGGAGGCGGAGGCTCTATCACTCAAGCCACTGCCGATCACTTGAATAAAGGCACCTTCTTTGCATACATCAAGTTGTGTTCATGTTTCAAACTCGAACATCAAATACTAAGCCGTGTGAGGATTGAAGTGAGGATGATTTTCATCACGAATATCTATGGTACACGTACACATGACTTTCATTGAAAAGTAGCTCCGGACTCTTGCGACATCTCCTTGTAAAATTCAATTAACAATGCATCTCAGTGCACGAGTCTATATGATTGTAATAAATCAAAGTATTCTTCCATGCAGGAATGTATTATTTCATTAACGACACAAAACTTTTCATGTGAATTTACGTTTCAGAAATGCAAAAGAATATTTTCACTACAAAGATGAAGTCATTATGAAGTGACAAAATTATTTTGTTTGTGGAACAAAACCACGTGAGTTTTGTGGAAACAACCAAACAATATGTTTTTTTCAAAGGATGTGGGTAACCAAGAAATGTACTTGATCTTAACCAAACAATCGAAATCAGTATAGTTTGAGGTACAAAATGATTCATCCTTTTGGTTCCCTTGACCAAATTATATAGTATGGTCATGAGAAATCAAACAACAAAACACTTTTGTTACCATTACCAAAACTTTTTTTTCAGTGTACAGACTTCTTTTGGACTTCTTGTTGTAAACGGGCTTTTTTCAGAACTATAGACCATGTCAATGTCATTTTGTACATTTTGACCAATAGAAACCGACAAGCCAAATCCTATCGGAATCAATGATATACTATCGGTTTCTATGGTGGTTAAATGTCACAGAATTTGATGGTTTCTATTATAAGAATTCTATGAGGAATTCTGACTTTTATTTCTTCTTACTCTCATTCAATACTTGATGATTTATAATTTATTAGATATGATTGTATTATATGACCACATATAGTCATAATCATCTCAAATATTCAATTAAGTATTAAATATTTCGTGAAACTGGAAATGAAGAGGAACTTTTCATTCACTCATTCACCATTCAGTAACAAAAGCAACGATTCGATCAAGATCTAGGGATGAATTGTATTCAACGAATCATCGCTCTTATTATGAAATGAATTGTTCGATGAATGTCTTTGAATCCATGATTTTGATACAAAACTTTCAATAAAAAATTTTCCTGGTGAGATTACTCTGAATCAAATTGTTGAAAAAATCCGAAATTTTCGATTAATATCATGGCTGACGCAGTTAGAAATCCCGAAAGGGAGGACGGTTCCTGGAAAAACTCTCATGATTAGCAGATGATGAATAGTTGAGGAGAGAGGAATTTTTATAGATAAAATTCAATGAAATTTGAATCCAAGCTTGTTCATTGAGGGGAGGTTTTCATCAAACGATTGAAATAAAAGGGGAATTTTTTAGGAAGTTTTTTGTTCATATATCAAAGTAAATTAACAACCCGAGTTTTTCTCCCACACTTATTTATTATGTCTTGAAATACACAAAAGAAATTCCAGTGCAAAATAGCATTGTAAAAATCATTCATACTGCTGAATCGTAGCAGTTTCAAAAACCATCTGAAATTACTCGACCAAAAATTTTCATCAATTATATAATATTTTCTGGAGCCTGAACTTATGATATTGACAAGAATTGGAAAATTGGAAAAATTGCCCTTGATCGTTCAATGCATGTCACAAATTTTATAGTTGATCGAATAATTTTCTAAAATAAAGTCAAATAATATCGTCATTTGTTGAGAGCATTTCGAAGTCCCTAAAAGTGTCAAATCTCTCCACCTTCTGTTCTCGAAAACGACTAAATAAAGCAGGAAACAATAAGGTAATGCATCTTCTTCGTGGTCTAAAGTAGACGCATCCAATTAATTATTTTGTGTTTTAGTTCTGAGACAAGTGAGGGGGGGAGAGATTTAGGACTTTACATTCTGAAATCAGCTATGAAACATCCTAGAGACAGCTACAAAACCTTTTCCACCGTCCTAAACTACATCAAAAACTGTGAGAAGTTTAATGACACTGAAAAACGATCAGTCCAATTGCGATTTATTTCAAACGAGTGCAACCAATTTTCAACCAAAAGAAACCGGAATAATGTACTAATCTGGTATATAATTGTAATGAATTGTATCTCCAGGATTTGAACATTGCACTCAGAGGATAATCGGTTGTACGCGTGACCTTTCGTCTAGTGCATCTGAAAGCAGGCAACCGCCGTTAATTCCGTTAGAGGACTCTTACAACGAAATAAAGTAAGAAATTCGCGATACCATAAGAACTTTCAGTGGGAAAGTTGTTGCAAATCTATTAAACAACAGTTTGACAAATTTCGAGACAATTCTGTACTGTAGATTAGAAATGATCGCAAATTGAATGGAAAATGAATCGATTCGATCAATGCATATGACTTTTTTGCATTGAATCTACGATAATTTCTAGCCTATCATACGGATTCGTCTCACAATTTGTCAAATCATTGTTTAATATATTTGCAACAACTTTTCCACTCGAAGTTTTTCAAGTATTGCGAATTTCTTACTTTATTTCATCATGGAATTGTCGGCGGTTGCTTGCTTTCAGGTGCACCAGACGAAAGATCACGCGCACAACCGATCATTCGATCCAGCCCGTCAATTATTACTCATTATTATTGAAAAAAAATATATATATACAAAAGAACTAACAATTTTTTTTTCCAATAAATATAGAATTTGAGGAACCAATTTTACTCCTCTCAGAGCGTGAATATATCTTTTGAAAAAAAATGTTTACATCCGTATTCCGAACCGCAAACTAAGTTAGAATCGAAGATTTTATTGATTGGTCTAAGAAACAAAATAAAAAAAAAACAATGACTGTTCCATGTGACAATGTAGTTCCCAATTCTAACTACGAATATAATCTATGGATTCTCACGCACAATCATGATTTTCCATTAACATTCAAACAAACTTCGAACATCAGACATACCAATTTTATCTCACCCTTGTTGAATTACGATTCTTCCCGAATCATGATTTTTTCATATTTTTATATTGGAAACCAGTTTGATACAAAATATTTTCATCATTTCACGACGCGTTGAAATCAGGACAGAATTTCAAGGGAGAAGGTTATGGGTAATTCCTCTATAGAAATTTTGCCGAGTAACATGAAACAATGTGTTCAATAGAGTCAACCTGATTTACATCCATTCACAACGGATACAAAGTACTTTACGTAAGTAACACGGTCAGGCATTATTGATCTAATCTTGAAATGCAACGATAAGTGAAGGTTATTCTATTGCTTTTAGGCAAAGACCAAAGCTCACCTTCATGATGTATTATACTATCAAGTACAAACTATTTTCCATGAAGTACGACTGAACAAGAAATGATTTCATGTATTTCATCTTGTTTGCTTATGAGAGTTTGGCATACTTTGTGTGCATAAATAGTACATAATTCTTGCAAAGAAAAAATGAGCTCGCGTATACCACACATACTCCACGTGGTTCAAAATTCCTGCCTCAATTTTGTTGTAATGAACTCAACATTGTTCTTAAAGACGTGCACTGAAAATTCTTTCATGCGTACGAATTTTATACACATGAGTTGCACGTGTATGATATTATTTGCATGTAACATACGTCTCTAAAGATCAAATTCATAACATTTTTTACAGCGTACGTGAGTGCATCTTCAAACAAAATTTTTCTACAAAAATCCATTATAAAACAAGAATTTTTAAAAATATACTACGAATGCGGTAGTAGTTAAAAAATTCACAAATGTGTTAATTTTAGAAAAATATTGTTCCTATTCATTATGATAGACACAAAGAAGTATTTCTATCAGATCAAGGTGAATCATCTCACAGAAAAGATTCAGTTGAAGTCACATTGTTGATATCTGCCTTGAATGTATCTTCTAAGGCTTCGAGGGTATACGATACTCTTGAAAATTATTACATTCTTTCCCCAAATTCATACAATAATGGATTCATAAACCTGTCTGGACTAGGCACCTGCGTCGTTATTAATCCATTCGGGGATGAAGTACGGGAAGGGGACAAGAAATTATAATGCAATCACTTTTTCGGCAGCTACGAAATGTACTCATCGAAAAGATACAATACGCGACCAAGTTTCATAGATGCTGTGACGTAGATGATACAGAGATCGATATAATATTTTATACCGAGTATTCATGAAATTTTATCGATTGTGTTAATTCTGAACCATATACGAAACAGCTTTTCTATACTAATCTATATATCCCGAAGCGATTGTTGTTATAAATATTATGAAACATTGGCGGAAATAAAACTACAATTTTCAATCCCTGATTCTAAAATTTCCATATTGTTGAAATATTTTATTCCAAAATATATTTATTGTAAATCATCTCCATTCAGATACAACTCTATTCTTGAATTTTTCTGGTCTCAAATAACTCCAATCCCAAGCTTTTGTTTATGAATAAAATCAAAATCGATAATGATGTAACCAGGAGAACGACATTGTCGATTGTCTTTGTATTTAGAAACAAAAGCTTGTGAATGAAGTTATTTGAGGATAGAGAAATTTAGGAATAGAGTTGGGTGAGAATGGAGATGGTTTACAACAAATGTTTTTGGGGATAAAATCATTCAACAACAAGGATATTTCAGAATACAAAAATAAAGATTAGAATTTAACCTACTGGGTCTACCAATTCATACCAAAAATGTACATAATATTTGTATAATAATTTAAAAATATACTTTACAGTGAAATTGATCTTTTTTTATAGATGTATCTTTTTTTCGATCTTTAAAATGCTATAAAAATAAAAAAAAGGAAAATCTCATCTCCATTTAGGTTCATCCTTCAATAAATTCGATCAGCTTCAAAATGAAAAAAAAAGAGCGATCCGTTCAGTAGTTTTTGAGATATCGGGATACAAATTCTTGAGAAAATTTTTTTCATTCACTCTACGACCCATTCAATGAATTTGGAATAACTCGAGTTCTTAATTCACTTCTTCCTGAAGAAAAAAATCTCGAAAAAATCACCTTATTTCGGAATTCGCTGGATGGTAACCTCCCCTTGAATATTTTTGAGAATATGTTGTGGCGCCAAAAGAAATTCTCTTGAATCAGGAAAATATTTTCTCAATTCCAATCAAGAGTAAATATTTATGGAGAAATGAATTTCGTGGAACGAGAAAATATATTGTTGATGAGAGTAATTATTTCTCTCAGTCTTCGAATAAATTTGGTATAGCTTTTCAAATTTGGAACCAAATATCAAGTTATTTGTAAATCGATTGAGAAGAATAAATCCATACAGCAAGATTTTCAACTCTCCAATTATGTTATAATAAGGGCAAAAACCTGGAATTTTCACGAAGAATTTTAAGTGAATGAGCACATCATGTTCGGATAATTGTCTGATGATTTCTTTCTTATCAATCCTCAAATTTTTTTTTTGACATTCGAATGTTTATTCCATTCGATTTTTTCTCGAAAGATTAATTTTTACCTCAAATGTTTCAGTTAATTATTGGATTTATTCAACAATACTGAGTAAATAATTTTCCGGAAACTTCGTTTTGAATTGAAAAAAAAAAACATCTGGGAAATATGCTGCTGTCATTGTGATATTCCGAGTTTAGTTTTACCGGTTCCGAAATAGTCTTTAGACGGATGAAAGATAATCTTGAAACAGTCTGCGAACAATATTCAACCCACTCACTGGGAATGACAGCAATAGTAGTATATTCAAAGTGCTCTACGATGCACAAGGATCCTTGGATGAACTTGGATAAAGCGGTTTTCAAACGGTCTTCCAATGCAATTCAACCTCTTCAAAAAAGCACTTGGAACATCATACTATCGATGCCGTAAGATTCCTATGATAGTACTTTTATAACATCACTTCAATGTCATAAGACCACCGAAATATCTCCTCAAAGTCATCTAATAGTCTAGAAACTGTCATCAAAGACAGCCTGCAGATATGCTGCTGTTGCCTCTCGATCGTAATTTCAGTCAAATTAATTTCGAAACAGTCGTGAAATAGTAATTACATTTTTTTTAAATCTATCAAAATTTGTCGGGAAGCAATTCACTCGATCATAACTGGTGTTGCCGCGATCCGAGCTAATCCGAGTTTTGAGCATGAGCTCGGCTTGGCTCTTGTTTTTGACAAATAGGCTCGGCTCGCCAATCGGATCGATAGATCCACTGCTCGGATTGGCTCGAAGATCGTCGAGCTAGATCGAAGATCTCACGATCCTAATTCGTTCAAAACAAACGCGAATAAAAAATTCTTGCATTCAGGGGCTCCTTAGGATATAGCATACGGTACAGGCAATAAGTTTGAACTAATCTAAAGACATTCAACATTTTTACATCTCCGCTGTTCGAAATTGATTGAATTCATATAAACTACATAAATAATAATCAAAAAAACAATATAAAACACAATAAACTCATGTGAATAGAGTAAGTTGATTTCCTAAAACAAACACAGCAACTTGGAAAAATTGTTTTTCCTTTGGGTGCATCCAAACTTTTGGCCTATGCTGTATTTCTGAAGCTCTTGAAGTTTAAATATAAAACAACGATTTCCCAAAATTTTTATTGATATGTATATGATAAGATATGTATAATTATTGACAATACCTATAGAGTAGCCATAATAAAACGAGGTGTATCTCTTGGTATGCTCGTGGCCTTCTTTTTGACAGACCATTATTTTGGTTTCATCTGTACTGACAATTAAGCCATTGAACGATAGTACTACTTATGGTAATTATAATGAGTTATCGGCTGAAATTTATATGAAATTAATGTATTTGAATAAGTATTTTCTAAAATTATAAATTTCGGGTCCTTATAGTGTGTATTATATGGTAATTTATTAGAGGAACGGCGGATGGTATGACCCGGCGGTCGGTATGGCCCACCACGTGTTTCCAGGATCTGACGCTAGGTGGCAGTACTACACACTTTTGGTCACGGAGAGATTGTTTCTATCTATCATGGCGCGGCCCTAATAAGGCGAGCTTTTTAAAACGGGAGTCAGATACAAATAATGTTAATATATTCATGTCTAGATGTGACGAACCTAATCTCCCTAATGAGAAAACTTAGAATGAATGCAAGTAAATTCTTTCGAAATGCTTCTAGAATCATACAAATTTCAATCCGCCACCGATAAACTCCGAGATACCATCAAATCTTTGATACGACACTGAATAACTGAGGTTTCTCGCGAGTAGGGGAGACCGGGGATAGTTGACCAAGTTTTTTGCAAGGATATGTATATTTTTTCTGCTCCAATACCGATGCGTATGGAAACTACTGAAATTGATAAAGACACTATTAGGCTATTCGAAATTATTCATAGAAATGTCAAAATAAACTATGGTAGGGAATATCTAATTCATTTTCTAACATGACTTACACTTGGTCAATCTACCCCATGCCCGGGGTTGGTTGACCATACGCTTGGGAAGTTGATAAATATATACGGAAACATCAAGTTTAATAATATTTCGAAGAATGACTGTCAATTCAAGGAAGTGGAACATCACTGAAGAATTCACTGTGAAAAATAACCATGAGACTATCACCTTTTGGTATTTTTGGTAAAACCACTAGGAAAATTTTTCAGTGATGCTCTTTTTCCCTAAATTCATAGTTATGTTCCGAAATGTTGATAAACTCGGTCTTTCCGTGTAGTAATTAGTGTGAGATCACGGGGTAACCACTCATCCAGCCCTGAAACGGGTAATTAGTCAACTAGCCCCAAACGTCATTTCTGTGTTTGAACACATGTAAACCTAACCTACAACAGTGACTCGAGAATAATGTTACGTCATATGAAGAACAACTATAAAACTAATACCTGAATCAACAGGAAAGTAATTAACAATAAATTTGTCTACGTCGCAACAAAGCATGTACGAAATATAAATTTTACTCACATGGTTCATAAAGTGAAAATGTGTTACTACTCCCCAACAATACGCGACAGTGACTTTGCGTCTCTGACCACTAAACCGGTTAATAAGGACAATTATTCAGCTGTAGTTGAAAAACGCGACACTTGCGTCTTCACCGAGATTTTTGCCGCTAGTCTACTTACCCCTATGGTCAACTATCCCCGGTCTCCCCTACTGGTTGTATCTATTCGTTGATATATATATATATATATACCTCGCTCAACCATTCATCTGTAGCGTGCGAATTGCGATAATGTATTATACGACAAATATGTTCTAGGTTCGGAGAGGAATAAAAATATTGATCAGATGGTTCATAACCCATCTTACACGTTAAGTGAATAATAATTATACTTTGATGTTTAAATGTAAGTGGACTTGGACCATTGCGATATTTACGTAGAAAATGTCAAGTTGTAATCATTATCAACAATTCAATTTGTTAATGATTTTTTTATAAAAAATTCAATCATGGGGTTATGGATCAACCAATTTGGACCGCATCAAGTAACCTGTTTTAAATAGGATAACCATATCTCTATCAGAAACGTGAAGAAAAATTTATCACGCCCGGATCAAGTTGCCAGATCTGGCCCGGATGAAATTAAGCGTGACACATTACATCCAGGCCTAATCCGATTACCCATATCCATACCGGATCTGGCTTAGGGCAAATCGGATCGGTACCGGATTCATACTTCTGCTCGGGATACTTTCAACCCTAGGGAAATCGCTTGATAAGGAGAAAGCGAGTGAATAGTGGCGCCATCACGCGTCATCAGTCAGAAACCTCGATAACAAAACCTGGTGATAGTTACTCAGAAATTCATTTTGTCTCCAAAAACGAAGCAGAAGAAGGTACTTTAAAGGCACTTGTTACCAAAAGTATTGCATATGCAATACATATGATTGGATGCATTGCCTTGAGAACTTCTCATGTACCACTATATGTTCCGCAATACTTTCCCCGGTCCTTCAACAGTCACGTCAAAGTTCATCACAAATCATTTACATGCAGGGTTGGGTCATGGCGTGTCACTGACAGTTTGTTACATTTATTACAAAGTATGATACGTAATGTATAATACGTAAATTACGTATGTTACATGAGAAGACCCTGAAGAAGGGGTTTGGTAAAATGTATAATACGTAAAATACACTACGTATCATTGCGTATTATACGTCTAGTATTACACCCACCCAACCCTGTTTACGTGTGACTTCATGTAAATCTTGAATACACTTTTGTGAGACCTTATTTTTCAGAAAGTCAGTACAACATAAGTTTCGCATGCTTGACGCTTTACGGATATTCCCTGTACTTTCGAGTAACCCATCAAATATCGCTTCAAAGTCTATTAGAAATCCCTTATAGCTCATTTGATGCTATTGATGGGGATCTTTAGGGAAGATCTATCCTTTTTTATATAAAAAAATATATAATTTTGGTAGATTTCAATAAAAATTCCATACTTTGTATATAAAAAAGGATCGATTTTTTTCAAAGATCTGCCTCACTACTTGATGCCGACTGTCGATGCACTTTTCAATAACCTCAAGTTTTTCAAAGTCTATTTGGAGTCTCCTAAGCGTTACCAGCCAACGGATTTTTCGGTTTTCTTCATTGGCGATTACATTCAATGGTGTCCTTTGATACGTCAATCTAAGAGAAAAATCCGTAGATCTGAGAACTCCGAGTCTCAGAGACGACTCGAAAAACCATTGTTCACATCTTGCGGAATTCCTTTTTCACTTTTTGAAATGAACTTTTTGAATGATCGTTAACATATTTTATCATTCAAAGAAAGATCAATCGCATTTCCCGTTTCATGAAATTATGACACCCATATATTTTCGTTGAATTCATACTCTTATTCATATTCATGCCCTGATGTCCATCCCAATCAGAAAAATCTGTAATATGCCAATGTTGACAACAGGTGCGGTACAGTGCCAGTATTGGGTCTCCAACACTTGGTCAACACGTACGGGATCAGTACTGGATACATAAAAATACAGTAATCTGCCTATACTAATAAACCAGTACTGAGAACTTGATACCGGCCAGGTACTAACCCAGTACTGGCCCTGCACTGATTGCGAATAATGGCATCAGTACTCAATCCTCAGTACTGAAAAGCGTTATCATTCCAGACAAATGCCAGTACCCTGCCAGTCTCGGCTAGTACTGGTGCAGTACTGCGCCTGTTGTAAATTTCTGGTTGGGATCTCACTTGATCCGAATAGTATATGTGAAAAGTATTTCATTGTCACTTTTACCTAAACTTGACCCATTCTTGGTTGTAGCTGGTTGACCAAAATTGATTTCAATAAGTTCATAACCATATTGGTATTGGATTCGAGCAGAAGCCATACTCTAGCTATACTAAACTGTTTCCTAAATGATCACATTTTTCAGATCACCGCAAACAAGTGAAATGCAATATCAATGCTCGGCTTGATTCTGCACTGTAAAAAATTTCTATGGGAACATTCATAAATATTTACGTGAAGTAATTAACACATACATGCGTTAGAAATTTTCCGAACTTGGCCGCAAATTTATTGTGAAATGTTGAGAAAAATCCCATCAAGTTCAGAATTTTCAGACAAATTTATGGGAAATTTCATATAAATGTACCGGATATATTGATTTTCCAATCAGTGATTGGAATTTTCCCCATGTGGGAAATATGTCCAAAAATGTGTACAATTGTACACAAATTGTATACAAATTGTGCACAATTTTATACAGTTTTGCACAGAAAAAAAAACTATCTTGTATCAAGACAATATTGTTTCCGTTATATATGAAACACGGGTTGTCTCAGTTCAATGTAATTTGCTTTGAATCAAACACAGGAAAAAACAAAATTCTTGATTCAAAGCAAATTGTATTGAACCGAGACAATCCGTGTTTTATATATAACGAAAACAATATTGTTTGGATACAAGATAGTTTTTTTTTCTGTGTGGACATTTTTCCACATGGGTCCGGTTGATGTACACAAGGAAATTCCGATTATATTTGACGATTTGTGAGCGTTTTTAAAAACTCCCACTGGAGCATCCATTGTTTAAACACAAGAGCAAACTCAACAGTGGAGATCGGTTCAGGCGTCTTCTTAGAAACGTTTCGCTAAAAAAAACAAACAAATTGTTTAAAGATGTCCGAAAAATTAGAGGTAGTCTCCATTTCTCCTATTGAGGAGAATGACGTCGTTGCCATAGTTTCCAAGGTCGTACCTGCCGTCAAGAGGTTAACCCTCTAAGTACCAAGTCATGAAACAGATGAGGAAAAATGTTTTTCTCCTTCTCCTCACATCGAAAATGATGTAAGGAATCCAAAATCGGTGGAAAACAAAATTTCAAACTTTTCCCCTTTTCAACTGTTTTGAGGCCCCAAACCGTCAATCGAGCATGAGAAAATTTTTTTCGCATCGAATGGAATCCAGAAAAATTCCTGATCATCATGTTCAAAGCCAAATGCTCTTGGAATGTATAAAAAAGTGGATTTAGTAAACGTAGCAAATTTGCAACGTTTGTAGCTAAAGGGTTAAAAATCTATATCACTCATCCCAACAAAGTAGCTCTTCAGGTAGCTCCGAACATACCTTCGCCAAACGTAGCAGCGAGAAGTTATTGAGATGACTTGAAATTTTGTATACAGTTTCTGTAATGATCTCCGAAGGCAATTAATGAGTTGAAATTGTCAAAAGATCTCATCATCCAATGTTTATTCAACAATAAACAAATGCTCTTGAGAACACGCGTTTGCAAGTTTCCACGGAAAAAAGTGTCGAGGGAATTTTCAATTTGGAAGAAGTCAAAGCGACAAAGTTGTTTGTCGATGTTCGAAGAGGTTTTCCTGAAATTGTCAGATCAATCGAGTGAAAAATGAGGGGGATATTGAATATTGTTTACATGGGTACGGCTCGCTTATGAACTGTCGAGCATATAGCGTCGTGTATGGTAGTTCAGTAGCATTGCCGTGACGGTAAGTACTGGTTTCGTGTCAAATATGGCATCACTGCGATGGAAATCGTTTGGCCATCTTTTTGTTGAATGGTTATGTTCCAACCAGTATAAACAATTTTCACAATGCCATTTTTCACTGGAAATTTTTTTTGTACTTAAAAACATAATAAACAAGTGTAGAAAAAACTTGGGTCGTCAAATTATTTTGATATATGCAAACAAAAATTCATCTTATTTTTCGAGAACATTTGATGAAGACCACCCTTTAAGGGGATACGAGCGCCTGGGCTTTTAGAAATTTTTTCGGGACAAACTACATAAAAATGCGTACATTAATTCAAAATATCTCTCTGTACAGCATTTCTTGAACTGCTGAAGAAGTGCTGTACAGAGAGATATTTTGAATTATTGCACGCATTTTTTTGTAGTTTGTCCCGTAAAAATTATGGCGCTCGTATCACGTTAAGGCGATTCACCACAAGCCAAGTTGCTAGATCTCTCCCCCTAGTTTTCTCAGTAATCAATGAATAGAATCAATTTTAATGAGCAGGTGCATCTTCTTAGGCTATTGACAAAAATGCAGCTACTCATTATTTTTCATATTATGTGTTCGTTTCTGAGAAAACTGGGGGGCGGGGGGGAATTTGGAATCTAGTAACTTTTGCAGAGAGTAATGAATCCCCTTAAGGGTATCCCGTAAAAGCCGAAGTTACTAGATTGTTTTTCCCAAAATACTCAAAAATGACTCAATAGAATGGAATATAACAACCAGCCAGACCTTCTTCCATATCAACAGAAGGTCTGGCTGGTTGTTTTAATTAATTTTATTCAGTCATCATCGAGTATTTTGGGTAGAGAGATCTGGTAGTAACTTCGGCTTCTACGGGATACCCTCAAGACTGCTAAATTTGAATTCTCACGTCTTTACTATTCCCCAAAGGAGTTCTTCTCTTTGTCCCTGAAGGGATTGTCAATTTTTAAAATATTGAAAGCAAAATTCATCCTATAGAATTAATAGAATCATCGAATTGTAAAACTCAATGCTGTTCAATTCAGTTCCAATTATAAGATTTTTACTCTGCTTTGCAAGAGCAAGTTGTTCAGCTGCAAATCACGTGACTTTTTGGTTTCTAGAATCTGCAATTACCTCTCGAATCGTATGCTTTCTCTCAAAATAACATGATGTTAATTTGATTTTTCAAGCTCAATCATCTGCATCTACTCCAGCTTAATTGTCTGAAACAACTGTGGATGTCGACCTTAGCATAATTGACTTGAATGGATTCAAGAATAATAAACCTGGAAGAAAAATTCAATTGAAAATGTCATCCCTAGCGAATCTGATCATACCAAAATTTTCAGTATTCTGTAAGTATCATTTTCGTATGGTATATAATCAGTATGAAACCCCGATAATCTACACACAGCCAATAATCAGCCCATGTATGGCTACCATTAGATGGCCAACAATGGATTCACATCATTGGCACAAGTGTGGCCCACCACTGGCTGATAATAAAGACCAGCAATGAGGACAGCCGATAATCAACCGATGTACGGCTATAGTAAACGGCCAACAATTGATTCCCCGTGACTGAATGGAATATGGTCTATTACTAAGTGAAATGGATTTCAAAGTTCAATGTATTGTGTTCGTAATCATCCGTGAAAAAAGTGTGTTTTGGCCTTATTTCTATTACGCTGAATAAATAATTCACATCCATCAAATACGTTTTACATGATTCAAATGAATTCTTATTTATATAGATAATCAATCACTTTCTCATGTAAAAAACAAAAAATTTGAAGGAATAAGCAACTGAATTCAACTGATTTATCGACTCGTATAATTTTACATTTGAGATTGTGGAAATATCGGGCATGCAATCTGTTTGGAAAAAAAACATCCATTTCTGATCTTGTGAAAACTGGAATGACAAATTTCCCTAAAACAAAAACAAAAAAGTGTTTTGGGTTAACACTTGACTACTCATTTGAACTAATACTGAACCGATTATTCTGGAACGCAGTCATATCACCATTGGATATCATTATTATTATGCCCCAGTAATCTGCCATTGATGGCTGACATTTGAACATTATCCCGAAATTTCTGGCCATAAATCGGGATCGTTTAGCCCCATTACTGGGCCAACCAATAATTTGATACATGACCCATTATTTATTGCCATTACTGGACCCACGTTATCATCCAGCAATTAACCATTGATGAGCCATCAATGGGCGAAGAACGCCGTTTGTGGTCCAGTAACGTGCCATTATTGAGCCAATTGATGAACCCTGTATGGGTAGTGAACTGAAAACATATCGTATGCGTGTGAAATTCGTATACTTGAAACATACTGCAATATGATCAATCATTTAGTATTTATTCAATACAAATTCGGTATAAATTTGGTATGAGTCTTCCATGCCCAATTATTAACGAAAAAGTATGAAATTTCGGTATATTTTTGGTATGAATCAAGTCTGATTTTGGCAACAGTATTATTTGAGTATGATTGAGGTATGGAAAATTCACAAGTATACCGAATAATTTCAATATGATCAAAGTATGATTGCATTTGCTAGGGATGGGAATTGAATTGAATGAAGTATCGAAGAAACAATTATTGAAATATTGATAGAATGATTGGATAGATGCATCCAATTATAAATGATTTTCTTCGAAATTCCATGCATTAAAAATCATGTCATCTTGTAACGCAGGGCATATTCTAAGAAAATTTAAGAACTAACCGAAACGCTGGACACTCGATTTGTAAAAAAAAAAAAAGGAAAACATTTGTGTGACAAGTACTTCCTTAATCCTACTTTTGGCATGAGGTCTTATTTTTTTAGAATTAATATCGCTTCTGAACTCAGTACACCTCTTGATATGAGGCGAAAGGCTCATTCTGTAACAGCCCTTGTTGAAAAAATCCATTGAATCTGACGAAAATAAATTTAATCGGATTTAGTCAGAACACTGTGCAAGGTTCAATCAAAATTACATTGAAAAAATACACTAACCTGATTGAATCTCATTGAAAATGGTTGAATAAGATTTGGTCAGAACATTGTGCAAGATTTAATCAGATTTGGCGAGAATCAATCGATTCTTTCAACCAGGAAAGCCAATATTGGATACTCGATTAAAAAAAAAAAGCAAGAGGAAAACATTTTACTAAAAATTACGCCATTTTTTAAGAACTAACCGTTTTTACGTTTTAGAACTGATCGTTTTCTTTCAGAACTGACCCTTATAATATGCCCTGTTGTAACGAATCCGTATTTTTTTTTTCAAACTAAAAAATTCAAATTGAATAACTTTTGCTCGGCTTTCTCGGGGAGAAATATGATGATATATAACAAAACTGCATACTTTTCTATGAAGTGAATAAATAAAAATATTAGAAGGAAAGATCGACATGTTTTTAAACTCACTAAAAGTTCAATGAACTCTTTTCAACGTTGTACGAACTTGATTTTTTTTTTTTCAAAACATTGATTTTTTTTCTCTATGTTTCTCTCCTCTATGAACATGCAACTCAATTACATTAATCCATAGTGAAGGAGGTGGCAAATCATTTTGTCAAAAATTTTTAATGAATTTCATTTTAAAACGTCGAATCAAGAACGATCCTATTTTTTTTAGTCTTTTCAGGAAAAAAAAAGTACAGAAAAATTGTCTACGAGTATGTACGCAGGTGTGAAACGATTATCATGTAATGACAGGAGAAGGATAGTATCACTTCTCATGATGTGAAAGAGATGAGAATATCGTGAGCAATCCTGTCCAAAAGAACCAATCCAAACCGATGGGCCAAATTCTATCGGAATTAATGATATCTTATCGATCTTTATGCGATTTTTGTCACAGTACTTGAAGGGCTCCATGAGATTCTATGTGGAATTCAATATTCTATTGATTTTTATCGGTATCATCGATAAAATCTGATAAGAGCAAAATAACTTATCGTTTTTGTCACAGCACCTATTGCAATTTATGGGAATCTATCCGACTTTTTGGACAGGGATTTGCGATGTTATAAACGGTCATTATAAACCAGTAACTGCCTATGTATGTCATGAGTTTGTTTTTAATATACTAACATTTCAACTATGAATTCCCTAGAATATACAACATTTGAATTTTGCTATGAGTATAAAACTAATAAGTGCAGTAATACTAATATTTCAATAAGGATATATCAAAGAGCTTCGATGAATAAATACATGATTCCATCGTAATTATTAGGGTGGTACAAACGAAAATAAAGTACGAAATATTTATTTCAAAATGATCCTCGAATCCTTCGGTAAACACATTTCCGTAACTACGTAGTTCCCTACAGAGCAGCTGAATATAGGTTATGTGTGATGAACAGTCAGGTATCAGAGTTCGATGAGAGAAATAGTGAATCGTTTGACAAAATATGGGAGAAAAGTCATCCATCGATTATCAATTCAACTGACTCTTGATTACTTTTCTTGCTTTCATTATGTAATAAATGAAACTTCTTCGGTTATTGATTTTTGTAAGAATGTTTTTCTTGTGACACAAATACGATTCCCTTGCAATTCGAACAGCATTGAGGTTGCAATTCGAAATATTCTGATTACAAATGTTAATATCATTAGACTGGAAATAGAATGAAATTGGGAGGTGACATAGAAGAAATATTACTATTGATTGACAACGGTGTCCTGAAATTCGTGCAAAGGAACCCTCGAGACATCAATTTTGACGTACCAACTGACGTGTTCATCAACAATGAATCTGAGATTTAATTCGTATAAATAGCTCGTAATGATATGATAATACAATCTTATCATTCAAAGAGAATAATAATGATGAATTACTCATTCTCCCTCGTTATACGAAACTCTCATCAGATTTGAGTCCTGAGTTCACAAATTAGTCCCATGAGAACTGTCATTCGTATTTGAATATTGTCATATAACGTACAGCACGTGTAATAAACGTATTACATATGACCATTTAAATCTTGATCTATGACATTCGAAATGAAACGTCAAATGTCAGAAGAGGGTTTACCTGGCGTCTTTTTTTTCTAAATCCGAATCACCTTCAACGGTTGTGGGATCGATTTTTTCTTCTGATGGCAATTCCACACCATCTTCACCCTTCTTACCCATCCAATTGGATACTTGATTCGTCAAGCCGGAAAACATTCTCAATGGTGATTAGTTTTGTCGGCTGCTACGAATCTCGAGATATCCTCCGTGAGGTGTTTTGATTTTGAACAACGTATAATATATTTGGCTTTACTTTGAACTGTCTTGCTAATAACCCTCCCGCCCTGCTTTGATCTCTGTTCTTCTTCTTCTGTACTCAAAACACACTAACGTCACAAAATTCTCCTTTACACAAAAACCCGTTATAAAGACAGAAAACTCTGTCCGTCTTCACGATCGCGCAACCACAGACTGCGTAAATTGCACGTGCTTAGCGCATCTCGCACCGCGCATCGATTACTGACAGCGCGCCATCAGTCGCACTTGTAGTAATGTTCGTAAACCACGGCAATATCAAGCGCGCGCAGCAATCGATCAGTTTTATATATGCCGAATATTTACTATTTGCAGTTGCTTTTCTCTTCTTTGTCTATTTTTATAAAAATTTACCATTTATATTTCATATCGAATATGAAATTCATTCATGGGATTCTGGTGAACTGTTGCTGTGAATAATCGCAATAGAATTCTTTGAATTCGTCTGAGAGAATGTCTTTGAAATAATTGCTGAAAATATGGTTCGAGATATGCATATATTTACATAGATGAGAAATATCTCAAATTGATTCGTGATTATCGAAACATTCAAATGAGTTTCAAAGTAATTGGAATGATGAAATTCTACACTTTTGTGGTTTACGTTGACCACTTGTTGGAAATGTACTATAAATACGGTATCGTTGATTAACATTCCATTCATAACGTCCAAAAGTTCGATTAATCGTAGTATTTCATTATTGCTTTTGTAAACTTCATACGATATAAAAAAATATGAATTTGCAAAAATTCTCGGGCGATAAAACTTTTATGTATGATATGTTTGGAGAAGGAAAAACCTAGCCTCGAGAATAATCAACGCAGTTTCATTGTTATTTTCATTCAAAAGAATAACCATAACTCCGTGGAGTATTCTGTAAATTTAGTTTAAGAAAGTAGATTGCAGGTTTTCATTGCAAATATTTTATACGACATAGATTGTACGCGAACTGAATTGAATTTGGAAATTCAATCAAAAATAAATGTGAACAAACATTTCTTGAAATACACTCGAATGTTTGTTGTTGACTCAAGAGCTCATAAACCCCTGCACGTGCTGAAAATCGAGGGAATTTGAAAAATTATTGTAAAGGGCCTATAACGAAGCAAATTATATTGTTGATCTAACATTGCTCATTAACTTTCCAACTTGAGAATTGTAGCAGCCCATACAGCACCGGGAGGTTTTTCGAAGGTTCCGAAAACGTACTTGGTTACAAAGGGAACGTGCAAATAACGTTTCAGGATGTTCTAAGAACGTCACATGTATGTCCCAGGGACATGCAAATGTCCCGTTTAGTTCCATTCATGTCTACCGTGTGATTTTGTGTATTTGAAGGGTAGTTTTCATGAAAGGACGTTTGGAAGACATGGCGAGAACATCCCGTAGTAGATAAAAAGAACGTCCTCAGAACTCAATCAGAAGCATCAAAAGGGAAGATACTTCAAACGTTTGGAAAACCTATTCCATGGAGACCAAAACACGCAGAACCAAGAGTACGTTTCCGAAACATACAGAGAACTTCCTGTGCTGTCTGGGGGAAGACTATATCTGCGGAATTAATCTATTCAAAATGTAAATCGTGGATTGCGCTGTTTTTTTTTGTTACATCATGTTGAACATTACGACCCAGTGAGCACAGTTACGTAAATGTTACATCAAAGTTACTTAACGTTAAGTAACCAGTTACGTAACTCACAATTTCCTACTCAATTACATACCCAGATAGAAAAATGTCTCAATAATGCCATCATAATGGTGACATTCACGCCAAGAAATGTTTGCATCATGGTACCAAGGCGTTTCCGCATAAAGCGTTGTTCTTGGTAGCAAAACGAGGTGATGGTACCATAATGAAGACATAATGTTTACATTTTATGCATCATTGCAAGCTGAGCGAAGTTTATGACAGTATGTTAACGGCACATTATGTTACAAAATATTTAGGGCATGGTTTTCTATCTGGGTAACTATGTGAGGAACAATGTTACATCACAGTTACGTAAATGAAAAGATTTTTAACGTGATAGCGATGTCATGTCAATACTAAAGAATCATATAATCATCACATAAGAATTCCAATTCTTTCGTGATCACATCCCAGCAAATACTGAAAGTAATATTGATGTAACTACCACGTACCCAGGTAACAACACAGCATGTTGGAGCGCTTTGAAAGCGCGTTGCTACTTGGATTAGCTATGAAACATATGGTAATAGGTTACTTTCGATATTCACTAGATATGTACCTGAAAAAAAAAGTCTTCTGAACACCCAACTATACAGAAATAGTTTGACATTTCCCAACTTATCCGACACTCTCCTAACTAATGCATAACATAAAAATGGCGAGTTATGTTTCCTTAAAGGCACCTGCTTACGTAACTGATACATAACATAGAAGTAACAAATTGCTACGAAATATAAGCATAAAATATTATATAATTGTTACATCACATATACGTAATAGAGTTACGTCACTTGTGATTTCTGTGTTATGTAACATTTACATATGGTGTTTACTGGGGATGTTCACTCCTAAAAAAGAAGGTTAAAACAACAACACGTGTTTCTAATATCCGACAATTCCTGCTTTTTCAAGTATGGTCCTATATACTACGATTTTAACATCGTAATTTAAAGGATAATATTTTTTTCCGTGTACAGTGCGCTCTCCGAATAGTGCCGGATGGTGTCTTCCTCACTCTATGGAGGGTAGGCATTTGAACGAGAAAGAGGTCCGCGGCACTACTCAGAGAGCGCAGTACACGGAGAAAATCCTACAATACTAAGTACTGTAGCCGACACGACTGGCTCGTGTTATGGAAAAAAATCATTTCAACACTGCTGGTCACTGTAGTAACACGAACCAGTCGTGTTTCCGCAGTACAGAGTTGTTTTTCTACACTATTCTCTACAACGCCCGTACAGCACAACCACCGATTCTCCACCCAGGACTTCGGTGGACTGGAGGTGGAGAATCAGTGGAGAAATGAGAGCCGTGGAAATAAGGGAGAAATAAGGGAGAGTCTCCGTTGAGGCAACAGAGAGGCGACGTGGATTTGTTGTGTAAATTTGGTTGTGTAAATCGACAGATATAAATTTTATTAATTCCACGTCGCCTCTCCGTTGCCTCAACAGGAACTCTCCCTTATTTCCATGGCTCTCATTTCTCCACTGATTCTCCACATCCAGTCCACCGAAGTCCTGGGTGGAGAATCGGTGGTTGTGCTGTACGGGCGGGCACACGATTGATTCGTGTTACTACAGTAACCAGCAGTGTTGAGATGATTTTTTCCCATAACACGAGCCAGTCGTGTCGACTACAGTACTCAGTATTGTAGGATTTTCTCCGTGTATACCTGTAATACTCTTTCACGTTTTCGAGCGTCCAACCGATTTTTGCATGGGTGTATTCACATGTAAATAAATTTTATTACTTGGTTTATCATGTTTAGGCCCACTGAGCATCCCTAACAGCAAAATGCTGAGCAAATATGCAGCAAATTATTGAAAACGTACAACAACAGTTTGAAGCAATTTGCGTCGCTAAATGCGCAACAATATGCTGTAAATCTAGGATCTTAGCTTGAGTTGTTATCATGTTGCTGGGAAGTTGCTCGGTTTAATGAAACTCTCAATCACATGCGTAGCAAATTTCCAGCAGCTTTACGTAAACTTGATGAACAACTTAAGAGCAAAGGTTGCACAGCAACTTTTGTTGTATGGGATTTCTGTTAGAACCTTGCATTAACATTGCAGCGATATCAATACGAGGTTCTAACGAAAATGCTCAGTGAGGGAATATACTTTGGGCGTTGAATTTATATATCAAGCGTAATTCTAGCAGCGTACTTCATTGCTGCGTATTGATAATTTGTAACTCGAGTTACAATGCATTGCCTGGTCACTCCCCCGATAACACACGAACAATTCTTTTCCAAAACCAAGAATAAAAATCTTCAAGAACTCTTTTCGAATTAATGAATTCATGAAGTGCTCTGTAGGAGTTCAATGTTTGGGACATTAACGAGGTCTTTGAGAATGCTGGAAGTACTGTCTCCAGATAGCATGTAGGCTTGTCATAACCCTGTCACACTTGTCATTCGATTGTTTTTGGCTTGTTATTGACAACCTTGTCAGTGTAAGGTTGCTACAGCCCTGCTGCAAGGGTTTTGTGAGCTTGTACCCTTGTCGTGTGTCAACTAGGAGGCTTATATGAACCTTAATTGTCACAAGCTTGCCTGACAACATTGCAGCAAGGTTAAATTGCTATCTGGGTCGTTAATGTCCCAAACATTGAACTTCTCCAGAGCTCTTTATGAATTCATTAGTTCCAAAAGCATTCTGCGTGTGTCATCAGGGTTAAAAACTATGTAGCAAAATTTTATCCGTTCCTGATGTTCCAAGCCCGTTAAATAAATTTCGGAAAATAAAAATCGAAAACTCGTATCTTACAAATGAGTTTGCCAATTCGCTCTTGCAAACTTCACCGGAAATGTATATGTTCTTGAAGTTGGAATCGTTTATAGAACCGAACCGAAAATTCAAACCCACAAAATCTGACGAATCATCGATGTTTGTTTTCGAATTGTCTCCTTGAAACTGAAAATATCGTTGAAAGAATGTATACCGCAGAAAATCGAGATTTTGATAGCTGATTATTTCGTGATTCGATTACCAATTCGTTTCAATACACGATTCAAACTTCAGAAACATGGAAATTATTGAATTCTATCGAGTTCTACTGATTGTTGTCAATCAAACTATATTCAAATCCAGGTAAATCAGTGTTTGGAGTATTTTATACTATCAACCTCTTTCATATCAGGTTTGAATAACAGAAAATTGACGCCGTTGCATGAAGTCCAACAACCCTTTCGTGTGTGCCAGTGTGTGCGATGAGATACTCATATTTGTTCAGTTTTACTCACCAATATTCACCATCAAGTTGCGATGATCACCCACACAAATGAACCACAAGCGTCCATGAGAAACTTTCATACATCGCTGTGCTGCTGCGCTGTCAGTTTTCTCACACAAACCTCTGCAGATAAAACAGATCAATCAACGCTCGGTCGGTGAGAAAAGATCCCTACAGATTCCTAATCTATTTCAATGAATTTCATTTCTTGGATTCTCAAAATAAAAAAATCTCGAAATCTGAACATAACACATTGATAAAATTTCAGTTCCAAAACAAAAAAATGATCGAATTCGAATACATTCTCATCCCATTCAAAACTGGCGCCTCTCGTCGTCTTGTTCCTGTTCTAGTGTGTAAACATTCTTTTCTGTTCCAGAGAAGATGTACAAAATCTTCATGCTCAGATCTGTGATTATCCGTGATCTTCGTTGTATCATTTTTTATTCAGTATAAAACATCAAAGCGATTTGATCATTGAATCGTTATGGATTCAAGAAACGATTCTCAAAAAATTCAACAATGTTATTTAAATACCACATGTTACTAGTTTTAAATGAATCTTCAATGGAATTTCTGTAATTCAATCAACAACGTGAACATGTTGATTTGATCCAGAACAGATGGTTTTGAAAAAAAATGCACGTACAAATTGCCAAAGAATTCAGATGCTGAATTTGAATGACCTTTAAATGTATCCACAGTATTCATTAAATCTGATGGGTAAATTCAACTGATTCATGTAAGTTTTAAAGAATTTTTGCACTTGAAGGGGTTATGATGAACTTTTTTTTTCACCTCAACAATTATAAAAATATTCTTCCAAAAATTCCAAATCTTATCAATTTTTATTCCAACAAGTTTAATTAAATGATATTTTTGGTACTTTCCATTTCAATTCTTCAATTTTACAATTTTTCATTCATAGAAACGGAATATGTTCAGTTGTTCTTACGTATGATAATATAACTTCGAAAGACGTAATTTTGAAATTGTTTTCAAAACTATGTACTCGCATGTACGTTTGAAAGGCCATTTGAAATCCAGGAAAAAGATATTTCGCTTCTTATATCACCATTGACGACCGATTCAAAACTGCCAAGGTAAGCATTTTTCATTTATACAAATAATTCATTGCTTATACAAATATTGTGAATACTTCATTGCAGTTTTTCATAAATCGAAAGAAGAAATTGAATTCCGTTGCTCAAAAAGTAATATGAGATTCATGTTGTTGAAAGAAAATAATAATTGACGGGTACATGCCCATGATTAGATTTGTGAGACATCATTCATAAACCATGTCAGTTCCTTCATGTTCCAAAAGTATAACTTGTTCAAATGATAAGGAGGATAAGGCATCTCTAGAAGTATGGGAAAATTTACATAATTGGATACATTGTATATGTATCGTTACTTTTGACTTGGAACTGGGTCAAGCTATCGAGGTAAGATTTTCACTTTGAATCATTGTTGAAACAAATTCGGAATAAAATATAATCAAATCTGGTACGCTTTTGATAAGAATGCTGCATCATCAAGTTTTTACATGATAAATAATGTTCCGAAATGATATTAGATGCGTAGAGTTGTTGAACACATTTTTGTTCAATAAATTCTTTTCATTGTATGATCTCAAGAAGAAAAAAACGTATATTTCCAATACCTATGATACACAATTCTTGATTTTGCAGGCTATCTATCCGGATTATATAAAACTTTCGGAACAAGAAAGATCTAATATATGTTATTTGGCTTTCCCGGATTCTAACTCTGGTTGCATGGGAGACACTCAATATCATGTGAGAATAAGACAATGTGGCAGCATTGTTCAAGAAACCCCAGCTTTGAAAGAATATGACAAAAAAGCTGCAACTTTCCTGCAATCGGATAAAGATTATTATTGGGGCTATGTATACTTTCGACAAGTGAAGGATAAAACTTTACCTCGGGGATACTTTCAGAAGGTATTTTCAAAAAAAAGTCCATCTTTTATCGATCAACAAATTCAATGCATCGTTGATTTCAGAGCATTGTAATAATCACGAAATTGCCATTCATAAATCTGTTTGGAGAATTATGTGCTTTGATAGCACCCGAATATTTCGAAGCTGGTGAAGTGCTCATGGAAACGGTCATTCAAGAGATAAATCAATGGGATCCTCCAATGCCTGGTCAGATCGTTCACTTGCCGCTCATGGGTGTTTTATTCCAGGTTTGATATATTGCTTGGTACACATTTGAAATTGAATTCATTATTCAAAATGGAATTATCTTCTAGACGTATATTCCAAATCAAAATTACAAAGCCACGGTACCAACGGTAGCTGCCTTGGATTATGTCTCAAACACACATGCGATACGAAAATTAGTTTTATCGTCGGCCTATGAGAGCGATATGTTTAGAAGTTTAGCTCATGTAGTTAGTTACATACATTTGCTGTGGGAACTGGTGCTTTTAAGCGAACCTATCGTTGTTATGGCTAGTTCGCCGAATACTTGTTCAGAAATGGTGCAAGCGCTTGTAGCGTACGTATTCCATTCTTAATCAAAATTTCAATCTTTGATCAAAAAATTTTCAGATATTCTGTTTTACAGTATGATAGCACCTTTGAAATATTGTGCTGATCATAGACCTTATTTTACGATTCATGATTCAGAGTTTAAAGAATATACTATGGATGCTCCCGCACCCCCCGCTGTGATACTTGGAGTCACTAATCCATTTTTTGCTAAAACTTTGCAACATTGGCCTCATATCATTAGAATGAGCAATGGAACTCATGGTAAGTAGTCATCCCATTTGTCAAATAATTTGAATGTCGAATAAGAAATGAAAATCGTTAATTGTAATAGCAGAAGGTTTCAAACTATGGAGTAATTTTTCAAATAAGACGGTTTGAAAATATGTATATTCAAAGTAGTTTTCAAACAGTTTGGTTTTTTGTGACTTTCCCAATACTTTGGTTTGGTTTACAATGTAAATGATTAAATTTTATGTGTCATAGATAATCCAAAATATAAAATCAAGAAATCTGAGAATCTCAAAGTGTTAGATTCCAAACCTGGAGTTTATACTCAGTATAAGACATTTTTACAAAAAGATAAAATTATTCTCAAGAAGTTATTAAGGGGAATTCAAACCAAACGACCAGGAGAAGTACAAACCGCGCTTTTAAGACGACATTTGATGGACTTGACTGAAAGCTTTATGATACCTCTTGAAAGGTACATTGCCACGCTCATGCCATTACAGAAAGACATATCACCTTTCAAGGTAATAAGCCATTATATATTTTTTTGTTAAACTTCAAACAAACATATCTTACAATTTTTCTTTTTTCTATAAAAAAAAAGTGCTGCTTCCACTTGATTTGTAACTTTTTTACAGGCAACTCCTATCCCACAACTTTTCAATCCAGATGATTTTTTGGCCACTTTGAGTAATGCTGGGCCTCAATTGACTTCAGGAATCAAAGGAGACTGGGTAGGATTGTACAAACGGTTCTTTAGATCGCCCAATTTTTCAGGTTGGTTTCATACAAGATACACGGAATTGACTCAGAAGTTGCAATTGAAACAACTCGAAGCTTTATCGCAAGCAGTGAGTATTACAAATTATTTAAAAATATTGTTGAAATGTTCAAACATTTGAAGGGATATCAGTGCCGTGAGATTAACTGATTTTTTCAAGGAAAAATCCCAACAAATGCAACGTCAAAAACTTGACGACAAAGGTTACATAATGATCTAAAAAATATCTATTAGATATCTAAAAGACGTCTTATGCAACATTTTTCGTCAAGTTTCAGACGTTGTGTTTGTGGGGATGACACTGATATCCTGTTGAAACCAAAGTAGATCTCGATGTAATTTTTCATCATGTAAAAAGAACGCACATTTATAAAATATGAAATTAATCGATAATGAAAATTTGTAGGATTTGAAAACTTGGGTACAAGGCAAGCAAGAGGTCGAAATGGTTGACATGGTCCTTAGAATTCGACAAAAATTGGAAAAAAGTGACATAGATAATATACCAATTGGTCATTCCATAAGAGTAAAGTTACAAGAAAAGATAAACGATATTACTCGTACTCTGCCAGATGATTTGAAAGTAATTTTGAATCACGAATCTTGACAGTATGTTTACAATATGAATGGTAGAACACGTTGATTTTGAATTATGTTTTATGAAACTCTATTATATACATATCGACTTTAGAGATTCCTACTAAAGTTGAGAAATATTTCGTCTTTAAATACTCAAATGCCCTGATGATGAAACAAGTAACAACGATGGTAGATGCTAGTTGCTAGTTGCTTGTAAATTAAATACGTAGAGGAACTAGGAAATGACTGAATGCACAAAATTGAAATTTTATATATAAAACAAAGGTTATTCATGTTCCATGTATGAAATACTCATATAAAAGTTACATGTGAAAGATAGATGTATATTCCTGTTGATATGTGGAGTGATGAATGATATAAAAACTGAATTTTTCAACGTTTTTCAAAACGTTATCCCATTTTGTTTTATTTTTATTTTTTTTTAACTGATGTCATGTTAATGAATTTTAATGAATGAACATAATTAAACCATGCATCATCATTTCTTAATTCCAGCATTTTTTAATAAGTATTCCCCACATATATTCATAATCGTATTCTTTCTCATAGAAAGTTCAGTTATCATTTTTTCAATTTCACTTCAAATATTATTATCGAATGAATTATGTATTACATAAAATATTTTCCCTTGTGATGACATTTTTTCGTCCCATGAAAAAAAGAGCGTCAATATCGTGTCATCTAAATTAGAATATTTCAACCATATATTTTATGTCTAGTATCCCTTTCATTGTCAATAGATAACATACATTATTCATTTGTTCGTACAATATCGACGATAGAGCAGTATCGAACGCATACTGTACTCTAAAATTCTTCGATCAAAGTAAAAAAAGTTGAAGAAGAACCAGACGTTTGAAAAATTTGAAAAATTGATTCTTGACAGATCTTGAACCTCGAATGAAATGATCTCAAAAATACTCGGGTGACATAAGATTTAACGTTTCGACTCCTAACCACGTAATTTGATAGGTAGGAAGATCTTGATAGCACCAGTAAGATAGATATACGGTACTTTTGAAATATTTATTAAAGAAATTTCAAGGTTTGATTTTAGAATTTAGAATCTTTTAGGATTCCTATGATATTTATATCATTTGACTCGGGTATTTTTGAATGGATTTGATTGATTTGAATTCTCATGAATGAAAATTTGCAATTGAATTATTTTGGAGGACAAAGAAACTCGGTTTTATTGTATACACGTTGATCTAAGGTTAATGAAATGGACATATTTGTATGTAGATAGATTTTTAATATTGGAATTGTAAATATTATGGGTACAAAGAATCATTTGAATAAAAAAATTTATTTTAATAACTTTCCGATGTTAATTTGAAAAATGCATGAGTCGAGAAGGAAAGTATTTCTATGCGTAAGTACACAAAATTTTATAGCAATTCGGGAATGAATTCTTGAAGAATGTTTTCACGAACTTCGCACTATTTTGATTCATAATTGGGTGGAAACTTTTATTCTAGTGTAAGTTGAAGAATCTATTATCATCTTTCAGCTTTTTTTCTAAAAACTAACGTTCGTTTTAGTGAAATGATTAGAAATTTGCATGTAGCAAAATACTTGGAACTGAACTGATAAAAAAATTTGAAATTTTCAGGGGTGATTTTTTGAGACTTTACGTCTATATAGAGCTCTAATTTGAAAATTGCAAAGAACAAATTTGTTGAGAAATTTGTTTTTTTCTTTTGAAGAAAATTATGTGATTAGTTGAATTTTTCTTCTAAGCCAATCAGCGTGGAAGGATAAATGGAAAACGTGATATCACGAATCAGAAACTGGACCATGGTTTACATCAGGGATGAAAATTGACGTGTCATAAAAGGTTTTTGACATTAATTTACATGTAGATTACATGGAGTCAATTACTTTCCCATCCCTGGTTTTCATATTTCATTAGCAATCTCTTCAGCTCATCTCTGCCTGTACGATGATTGGTGGATGGTGGACCCCAATAGACCCGAAGACGAGCATCTCGAAAGTCAGTTGACCCGACAATTGAAACCTCATGGTGCGTTTTCACACCCTTAATCATATCGCTATCTTTGTTCATCTCTTATGCGAAAAAATATGTAAACACGGTATGAGGTTTCAGTTTTCGGGTTAATTGACCTTCGGGTCTACCCATTGAAAACATCTGTAGATTCAGCCCAAATCTCCTGCATTGCATTCTGCATCATTGCATCAATGTAAACGTACCCACTATCATAAGTTTGTTTCTTTCAAATCATCAGCTAATAATGCCATTAAACACCATATAATATTTTAGTTAAAAATTATAAAGATTATCAATAATTATAAATAATGGCGTCAGGATTAGAAAGCTACGTGAATCGTATCCTTTTATATTAATAATTTCCTTTTCAGATATTAAAACAATAAATAAGAAAAGAAGTTTTCATCCTTAATTAATAATTCAGATACTGTTTCTATTATCACTTCTGATGGTAGAAATTTTATAGTAAGTATATTTATTAGCTTATCATGTTTCAATCGTACTGATATTATCTCTTACAAATTGAATTCTACCCACCATAACATCATTCTTCTTTCCCATAACCTGTAATTTCAAACGTTACAATTCTGTCAAAAACGTAACATTTGTATCATATTTTTATTTTAGGGTACATTAAAAGGTTTTGATCAAACGATCAACATTATCTTAGACGAATCACACGAACGGGTATACAGTACAACTCAAGGCGTAGAGCAAGTGGTTTTGGGCTTGCATATCATCAGAGGAGACAATGTGTGAGTACTTGTTTTATAGGTTTCAAAATTCAAAACATGATTTTCATAAATTTATGAATATCAACATCGTATATCTATAAACATCTTATCCCTTTTCAGAGCGATAGTAGGAGAATTAGATGACGAAATGGATGCTCGGTTAGACTTATCAGCGATACGGGCTGATCCATTGAGTTCCATAACGCATTGAAAAAGTTACTTCAGTTTTTCTATTATCGTTTACCATTAGGTTATCACCCCCTAGTTAGCCACTTTGAAAGGATCCGATAGTTCAACTATTCGATAATTGTAATAGAATTTGTTCATACACGATATATATGAGTATACATATATAAGGATACTGTAAGTCTTAAACAAATACTGAATTGTAGATGTAAGATGTGTTATTAAAGAGATATCTATTTATTTATTCAAAAAAGTATCAATCAATTTATAATAAGTTTTTTACAAATTTCGAATGATTGGAAGGATGTAAACACGCAAAATAAAATTGTAGTCTCGGAATTACATTTCATAATCAAATCGGAAGCGTTTTTAGAACACTTGAGACGTTTCATTCACAAATTCCCTATACTAAAAATAATTTGTAACTTAATTTTCATGCTAACATACATACATTTAAGAATCATATCTCTTCGCATAATAATACATTATCACAGTTCAATAAATTGTACATCGTTATTATGTATTGTACACAGAAGTTCACATTTGTTATAAGTAAAAAAATTAACATAGTTGAAGAATCAATTATTCAATCCAAGTCTAATTCAGGACTATCATTATTCAGTCTTTATACCGCTAATGGAAAAATTTCACTGAAAATCATTGAAATTTTCAGAAATCTTCAGTGAAGAGGGTTTCAAAGAATTGTAAAGTGTTCAGAAAAATTTACAATTTCTCAGAGATATTCATAGATATTCAGAAAAATTTTCTCCGATAGTTTCATCGAATCAGCTAACATAAGATGGTACAATTTCAATCAATGATATTTTTTCCCCAAGAGAATCCTGTAGTCCTCACGGTCACTAGCTTCAATCATTTATCCATCTCGCTCAAAGATGTTGTGCAGTTTATATTATCGAGGTTTTTATATCGTATACAATGAAAGTCATTAATTTTCAATCTAAATTTGTTTCGATAAACGATTCAAACTTCAAGCACATGTGAAGTATGAAGAATCGAATAGAAAGATTACATTGGGTTTGTCCAAAAATAAGGATTTTATCAGTTTCTTTTTAATATTACAAACAAAAATACACCGAAAAAGTAAATTAGATAAAAAAATTATCCGTATGGGAATATTTTGCTGAAAATTCTGCAAAAATCTGAAAGATTCTGACAAACTCTGAGAAACTTTGAAATTTTGATGGAAAATTCAATAAATTTGGGACATAGTTTTTTTATTTCTCTTTCCAGACAAATAGGAACGAAATTGCGCTGTAGAAAATTCTAAAAAAGGTGTAATAAACTGTCAAAATTTTCCTGATTACTAAGAAAAAAATGGTCAAATAAGTTTTCACATACCAATGTATTTATCAATAACAATTTATTAGAGTTCTGTCAGAATTTTTACAGAGCAAAACTTCGTTCCTATGTGTCTGAAAAAAGAAAATGAAAAAAGCTTATACAGGACGTCCTGAATTCATCAAATTTTTGCGAGAAGGCTACAAAGATGAGTGAAAATTTAAAATTTTAAATGTTTTAGAAATAAAAAATAGTATTTGAAATTTCTATGAGAACTGTTTGGAAAATCAAATATCATTGAACTCTATGTTTCATTCAATTCCCTCCGCCAACAATCAAGATGTTTCTGATATATTTGAATTGAATCTAAAGTGCACCAATGGTATTTCCCTCACATCTGATTACTGAAATGATTTGGTAAGATTGAGATAAGATAGATCACAGAATATTTCAAGTATTGGCCTTTACTTGTCTTCCCGTGTCAAATTTTCACTGATTCAAAGAATTAACCAGGGTGATCTGGAATTTGTACCAAAATGGATTTCGGGTTAAAAGAACGTTATCTTTTAGGTCAAATGTAGGTTGATTGTACCTGGTTCATGTTCTTGGAATATTCAATAGACCTCCAAACGTCAAGACGTTTAATGCACCCGTATTAAACATTTCTTGAACCTTCGTGTTCTCTCTGCGAAAAAAACCGGATGAAAAACAGCAGATCCTGTGTCCAGTTTTTGTCACAGAATCTGCTGGTTTAGTAGAGTAGTTTAGTAAGCGTGGAGACTACAGGATGCTCTTGCATTGTTAATTTAGTCTAATAACATTATCACTGACTCTACAACTTAATTGTAGCGTTCGTAAACATATACTACAGAATTGATCTTGTGAAGTTTTTGTAAACATTTTGAACCAGAGACACTAAACACTCATCGTATATAATTTCATCTGCCCTTGTTTTAATGAAAACTGGTCAGTAAAAGGGAAGTAAAATATCCAATGTATCGAAGAATAAATCGACAATCCCCTTCCTTGGGATGAAAACACCGAAATTACTCAACAATTAAACTAATTGAATATTGCCAAATTGAATTCATATTTCTGCAATTGTAGAATCATTTTGATGGAAAACCAAAACCTACCTCTTCTCCAGATAGCATTAAGTGTATGAAAGAATTCTTTACGAATACATTGCATCAATTATGAACTCTTTTAAAACTCTTATGCTATCTGGATTGTCAAGATAAATTATATTTAAAACTACTCGCAATGTTATTACTTGAAAACTCTCTCTCTCTTAATACGTCATTTCTGTAAATAATCATGTGAAATGAGTAATCCCAGTTGAAAAAAGTTAATAGACACCCATCAAATCCCACTCGTTCATTAGATTTTATAAAATTTATAAATTTCTATGAATATATTCTCTCCATAGGGACTCTTCAAAACTGATCGAATTGATAGATTGAAAATTAATCTCAGAATTCGAATGAATTACTTAATTGAAAATGATTAAAAAGATAAATTCTTCGATAACAATAATGACAATGTGATTCAAAATCAGAATTAAATCCCGTTATTGATTCTCCATCTTTCAATCCAAAGTTCGACCTGATTCATCATACATTATTTAGCAATACTGATAAATGTGATTCATTACAAATTTTGATCACTCATTGAAAAGACTGTACAGACTTTTCAACTGCAGTTTTGTACAAATATGAATGAAGTTTGAAGAAAAATCATTGTCTTCGTCAAATTCGCCGAACATTTGACACAAACATCACGAATAAAAGTCATAAATTAATGTTTACAAATTTTTATACAAATAGGAGTTTATTTTACATGGGTTATTGTTTTATAATACAATAAAAATTATTTGCAAAAGAAAAAGAAACAATTTGAAATTTATAATATTTATGATAACATTCTATTATTGAATTGACCAATACCCTCTCAATTTTGTATCATTCCAAATAATTTTTGTTCCATTCGTTGAATCCTAATTCTCATATCTCAACAATATTTGTATAGGAGAAATTCTTACGAGTCTTCATTATTGTGTTTTATGAAATTCTTGTATTTCATATCATATTATCGGAAAGAAACATGTCGTTCATAACAATGTATCTTTGAAAGTTCACTCAATCGGTATATAAAAATTAAACCTCAGCCGAATCGATACTCCATTGAATCGATTTTCTAACAAATTTTGTTGCTATAAATAAATAAAAATTGTTCGTATTATTATTTATACATACATTACGTCTAAGTTCGGGGTAGAAAAGTCTCTTCGTGTATAATATTACTTACAAAATGATTAAAAAGATAAACTTTTTAATAAACATGTACAGCACCAAATACGTCTATTAAATTCGAACTTTGGCAAATGTTCTGCATTCATAATATAAATGTCAACATATGATCATGTGAATGTGAAAAAAAATCTAATACCAATGATTTATTATATTATTATTATACGAGTACCCTAAAAAATTTAATACTAACAGAATCTTTATAAGTAGTACAATTCTTATATCAAGGATAACAAATCTCATGATAATAATTCGAAAATATTTTCAAGAGATCAATTCACTTAATTCGTATAATTTCTACCAAAGAAATTTTATGAATTCAGAATGTTTGTCCAAATTCTCGGATATATTTGCTGCGGTAAGATTAATGGACTGAATCAACTTTCTTCATACAACTAGCATAGTATCTCAAAGCAGTTTATTCATTTTTATGGAAAATCAATTCAAATTTATAAATCTGTATATATATATATATATGTTTATATATATATATGAAAGAGTATTTTATGTACAGATGGAAGACAAAAAAAAATATAATTCAATTATAACACAATTTTTTCCTTTTTCATTCTAAGTTCACCATAACGGTAAATGTCTTTTTCCTTCAGAACAAATTTACCTAATATGTACAGGTATTGTACACTTTACTTTATCTGTACTTTCAGATTAATAATATGCAATAACGCTATCACCGATTGTTCAAATGGATCATTTCATTCAATTTGATTCAACCGCGATTTCAATCATGGACACATTCTTCAACCTCTTTTTTTTTTTCTTTCTCCTACACACACGTTTGACTTTTTCTCCCAATTAAAACGTCTATACCACCATCATCAGTGGTATTGTTTCGTATCTCTTCGTTTATTCGATCGAATAATTTATGGATTATAAATATCTTTACTTTACACATTAATTATTAATGAAAAACAAAATTGAGATGAGAATGAACCGTGATATCGTGATGTATTGCCTATTAAAATGATTTTTATATATATATAAATATATATATATGCTGTATATGAAATTCATTCATGGATATGAAGATTTCTATTACTATTATTACTAACTTATCATTACGATGATTATCAGGTACTTCAATTTACGTACCGATACTCGAAATAGCTGATTTTATATCACACTTTAATTATTGGCTACATTAGTCCGATTACGATTTCTTCTCCTAGCACGACCACCACCGCCGCGCCTATTTTGATTACCAGGGTTCCAATCGGGTGGACCGTCCATCCCGAAATTCGGCGGAGGGTTTGGTCCATTGTTCGGATTAAAGCCCATCATTCCAGGATCCGAAGGTCCAGGGCCGAAGTTATTGAAGTTCCCACCTGGATAAGGACCCGGTCCACCATCGTAGGAATTCGGAATGTCCGGGCCAAACCCAACACCAGGCGCTGGTCCCAAAAGTCCTGCACCGTTATTCCGTTGAGCGTTGAAACGCGGATCAAAATTCATTTGATTCGAAGACATGACGGGGGGCCCGTTCATGGGCATCGGTGAATTCACGTTTGGCATTCCAGCCATTCCCATGGAAGGTATATTCGGAGGATTCATAGGATTATTGATCATAGATCCCATAGGACCCATGTTTCCCATCATAGGATTACCACCCATTCCCATCATCCCTTGCGGCGTTGGCAAATTTTGAGGTGGTCCCGTTGGCATGCTAGGACACATTCCCATTTTCGACATTTCCACGACCGACTGTTGCGGTACCTGGATCATGGAAGCACTGGATTTTTGAGATGAATTCACTTCAAGAGCCTTCCTTCGCGGATCTGATCTTATCAAAGGTGGAGATTTGGGGGTATCCAATTTCATGGGTGGTGGAGACATTGGCGAGTCAGTTAAATCATTTTTATTTATACGGAAAATCTTTCTCAATCGCGGATCGTATTTGACTTGAGGATCGTTTTTCGTTAATTTTAATCCAGTGTAGTCGGGTCTTGGTATATCGACAACGTAAACTCTATACACGATAGGAGGATGAGAAGCGATACTCGCGTCTATTTCAGTACAGGGGATGTGCGAAGGAACAGGTTTGAAAGGCAAACTCAACATTTGACGTAAATCAACATCGGATTTGGTCGAAGGCTCTGCGAATGTATTCACCACTCGAAGATCCGTATCTCCAAAACTAGTTTGAAAACTCTGCCTAAAATCCATATCTTTTCTCCTGAGATCTTGATCCGTTGTAGTTCGGAGATCCGTATCCATGCTGGAATCTATAGCTATAATCCCGGAACTGTATATACTCGTTTCCAATCTAAGATGTTTCGTTTCTTTCTTTGTTTCTATCGTTCTGCTTGGACTGCCGAGTTTCTGTTCGTCCCTACGCTGTCTGGGATCTCTCGACATTCGAGGATCCCTCGACACAGGCATCGTGGCTGAATTCAATCCCGGGGATGATCTAGGACTCAAATTTTCACCTTCCAATTTCGTTGCCTGATTCACTGAGTTATTAATCATTTTATTCATAAGGCTATAGTCGTCTGTGAAATTATTAGGATTTGGCGAACTTTGTTGCTGCTGCACTTTGGATATAGAACTTTGTTGTTGTATCGTTGTATTACTATTACTATTGTTAATACCGCCGCTTTGTTGTGGATTTTTCAAAACTTTGCCATTCGTCGAACTTTGAGCTTTCAGCGACGATAACAATTTCGATACTTCCGCGCTTATATCGATTTTACTCAAATCTCCCAATTTATCTACAATAGCGGCTGGTTGTGGAATACTAGGTGTAGGAATTACCGGTTGTTCTTCTTCTTTAGACTCTGTCGCGTCGTTTTGTGTTTTTTCGTTCAATTCGGATTCTTCTTTGGAAGTATCTTTCCCGGGTATATCGATCGTAAGACCACAGTCTTCCTCGTCATCATCGTCGTCGTCATCCGAGTACCAATCTTCCGTACTTTGTTCTAAAACATGCGTAGCATTATCGTCTTCCATATTTTTAAAACTATCCTGAGCTGCACGTTGCTGTTGTTGGATACGCATAAACAATTCCTGAGCCTTTTTCGGCAAGTGTGATGGAATGTCTTGATCTTCCGTCGTCGCATTCGTCGTGGATAAAGATTGAGAACAAGCATTCACTTGCACATCCATATTCGATTCTATAAATTCGATAAAATACGATTAAACTCAAACTAAATTTCATCTTAAATCGATGCATACCTTCTGGCTGTACGATTTTATCTTTCTCATCCTCCTCGCCAGGAACTTCTATAACGAGATCCGTTTCTTCGTCCTGATCGCTCTCCTCCTCGTTACTCTTTTTCGTTAAATTTGCTACTTCGTCGGCTATGCTCACAACGGGAGGTGGATGTTTCTTAGTTTTCAATAACTGTCTCAAATCTACATCCTTCGAATATTCAAATACAGAAGTTTTTTGCTTTGCCTGAAATTTATCCATTATCAATCAAACGCATATTATTGCATCGTCCGACCTTTACATTTTCAATGAAAATTCTTACCTGTGCTAATATCTCATCTTCCTCCACGTCTTTCGTAAAATCTTGATTCTCTTTAAATTTATTCCCCCCCGTTTCGTTGGATTTTGTACTTTCGGTATAAAAATCCAGTCCTATTACAGGCGGGGGTTGCAATGATTGTTGCTGTTGCAGCGGTTGTTGACTAGCTAAACCTAAAGCCGCATTAGGCAACTGTAATCCGAATTCATTAGCGGATTGCAACAACATGACTTGCTCGTACGGAACCCTATCCTCGTCGGATCCCCATCTCGTTTTCTTCCCCGATGGTTTTCTTGAAGGTTTTTGTTGATTCGATGCTGCTTCGTCTATCGGAGCGACAGCTGTGAAACATTTCCAATCTTATAACTCATCATCCTCCATAGTTATATATACCCTAGTAACTCAAATTTTTATACCTCTTTCATCCTTATCGTCATTTTTATTCATAATATTCATCGGCGCTTGTAAATTCAATTCAAAAAGACTAGGAATTTTCTGAGCGGTCGCGTCCTGACCTTGAGCTAATGTTCTAGCTGTATTATCGATCATCAACATCGCACCCTCTCTCCCTAATCTTGGAAAATCTCCCAAAATCTCTTTTGGCGCAGTTTCCAAATGTTTTAACAAAATTCCTTTCACCTGTGCACAATACAATCGATTAGAATAAAAAAATAATTCCATCTGTGTGTGAACAATGCAAGAAACTTACCTGTTCGTTCAAGGGTTGATGAGAAAATTTACAATTTTTTCCTGCATTACATTTCAAGCCAGTGTGAAAGTATTTGCATGGAAAATCATGATGCATGTAAAGACATTTGTCCCTTTTGGCACAACAATCCATGAGATAAAATTTACAAAGTTCCATTTTTCTTGGTGGTAAAGCATCATGGGAGTACGGACAATCGTCACCTCGGTGACATTTTCCCTGCATATAGTAAACGCAAATGTTCTCCGAATCGGAATCTAATTGTTGATTTCTACGCCCGGATCGATCGTTTCTGATCTGTCCTCGACCTTTGTTTTTTCCTCCACGTTCATTCTTACCCCCTCGTCGACCTAATGGAAAAAATTATAATTGTAATTACAGGTGAAATATAAGCGGTACGATTCCCTATGGATGTAAAGAAAAATTGTATGTATACCAGCTCCTCGCCCGTTGTTGCGTTTCTCGCTGTCTCTATGACGATTCACGCTGGGTCGATCGTCATAGTCCGAACTACTGTCATGATTATCGTGATCGTTTGAACGTCTCGCAGGGGAATTATCATTGTCCGGAGGTAACTCTTTTTTCACAGGCGACGCTCCTCGTACGAATAACATTTCATCCTCGTCTTCGTTGGTATTATCATCCTCGCTTGGTTTTCTCCTCTATAATCGTGAATATCGACATTAAAAATCACTTATAATCAATCTTTCAAGTTCGAATTATCGATAGGAAAATACCTTCTGATCTTTACTACGCTCTTCATCTTTATCGTCTCGACTCCTTTTTCGATTTTTATTCCTACTGTTCTTGTTCTTCGATTTGGAATCTGAATTCCTAGATCCATCCTCTTCGAGAGCTGCTCTAATCGCTTTTTCTACGTCACCTGCCCAATCTTCCGATGGACTTTTGTATTTTATGAATCTATCGTGCTTGCTACCGCTAGTATTACTGTTCCCAATGCTCCCCTGACTGGACGATTTTTTTATCTTATTGAATTTATTGTCAAAACTCTTCTTAGAAACATCAGATTTGACAATCGCCTTAGGAGATTCAACTATCGTGGGTGTAACTATCGGTGGTGTTGGTTCGTCATCTTCGTCCGAAGGTATCTCTCCGTCCTCCAGATCATTATCGTTATTACTGTAGATTAAAAAGTAACGGTCAACCACCTGATGTTGATTTATTCGTAAGAACTCTATATTTTCAAAGAGATGAACAAGAGAACGTTGGAGAACTTTTGAGATGATGATTATGATGATAATAAGGATGATGAATTTTTCCTCAAATCGTCATCTACGCTCCCAGGAAATGAGCGTATACACACTCAAATAAATTATGCTAATGATTACTAAAATCTGAATTCTTCATCTCTGACGAATCAAACACATCTGTGTTTGCAATTATAATATAGAACTGATAAAATTTTGTATGTTTGTATTCATAAAATATTTGCACAATTAGAATCACCACATTTTCTCATTTCATAAATCAATATAAAAGTTGTCGAATGGGGAGAGAAAAATTACATCACAAGTTGATAAAGGAACTGTCAATGCTGAATGCTTTCATCGTATAAAATTCAAAATTATTCATTATTTCGAGATTCCATTCGCTGAATGTTAAAATACGTCAGAGCAAAGAATAAAGGAATACTATGAACGATAAAAATCTGTGAGAAAAATGGGAGAATTCGTGAAATCATTTTTCTAATTATTATTTTATATCATCACCTTATCATGGTCATTTATGATATTGCATACAACGATCGTTTGTTTTGGTCTGTTTTGTTTTTTTATCTTCTCATAGAGGGCTTGAATTTCGTTACAAGAGCTCATAACAATTTTCAAGGGCACAATCAGTCATTTTATCAGTCATAATATGTACATATGCCTCTCATTCGATTGTACATACGTATGTACATACAAGTATGTATATATTCGTTACGTTGAGCGAAATATTATCCAAAAACTTAGCTCGAGTTTTGTAGAGTACGAATAGTCTATATACATCAAACGAGGTTACCACTATTAATGGAGCTGAAAACATTTGACTCCCGTGACTCCCGCAACTCCCGTTCTTTGGCACGTACAGCAAAACGAGTGTAATGAATGACACACGTTCAATCGATCGATATTCTCGACTTGCGCGCGCGCGTGTACATTCATTATACACTCATACACACAATTTACACACAATCGTTTATCAAAACAATATATGTATGTACCATGTACTGCATCATCAATCATATTAAAGCGATGCGAAGAAATACTTTCCTTATCTTGCTTGTTTTTCACCTTTTCCATCAAAATATCCAGTGAACATCGATATACAAAATATATATATATATATATATATTTATATATATATGCATACAAAACATGCCAACTTTTTTACGAATTTATGTTCCCTGAATGTTATAAAGAAAGTACGAAATCGCAACATCCTTAAGAAAATAAAAGTGAATAAAGGCATAAATTGGAGTGGAATTATCTTACCATACCGGTACATCATCATCATCATCATCATCATCATCATTATCATCATAAATCATTATCATCATTATAAATCATAATCATGATTTATCATATAAGCATAATAACATCACATATTTTTGCAGCATAACTTTTTCATCATTAGTCATCGCATAATCCAGGAGCATCTTCGCGTGTAGAATTTAACCAACAATCTCTTGTTCATTCTATAAAGCTTATTCATATTGCGTTTTGTAAGTTTGAATGAATGGTTGGAGTGTACAGTACAATGTACGAGAAAACATGCTCTTCGTCGATACTCTCCCTTTGCGAAAGCCCTCGAAATCGACCCAACTACCGCCATAAAGGAACAACAACAAAAAAAAAAGAAATAAGGAAATAGAAATAAGGTAGTATCATCATACCTCATGCTCGTCATTATCGATTAATGTGCTCTGTTTCGTGAGGGTTGAGAATTTGACGTGAATCCTTTAAACCTTCAATCAATAATGGATTCTCAAATGTGGGCGTTCTTATATCAATGACATATATACCTACATTCTACTGTGCGAGATAAAAACATTTAACCTTGACCCGCGTGGAAAAAGAAATATTAATGAATTATTGTCCCCTCCTCGCCCCCCAGATGCTGAAATCTTGTCAATATCGAAAATTCACTCTTCCTAGATGCGAATATTATTTTTTTTTTCTTTTTCAATTTTTCCCACATTCACAAATTTGATTTTGGAAAGAAAAAAAAATTGAAAACAAAAAAGGCCACGTCGTTTTTCTTCTTTTCTGATCGCTCGAGGACAGCTTCAATCGCGCGGGGTTTCCGCAAAGAAAGAATGATCGACGAATGAATTTCGTTCCACGTACATATTTTTCGTGTATGGTGATGCGATAACGTAAACTTCTATAAACGTCAAGGAGATGCAAGCGTTGACGATTCTTTTTCCGTTTCTCGAAACTTGGAAATCTCAAAACTCGTATCCCCTTGATCAACTCTTCATTTTATAATACTCTTCTCTTGTCTATGTTGTCTATGTTGTTGTTGTTGTTGTTGTTTTTTTTTTTGAATAAAAAATGAGGAGGCAAACCTTTGGATAAGAGTCTCTGCCACGGAAACACTCTCTAGTGCCATTGTTATGTCCCGATTGTGTTTCTTTTATCCCGGAGTGTGCATATGTATATACATATATATACGTATACATATGATATATACATATATATACATATAGTCGTATTACCACTGCGATCCGACGATGATCAATCGATCGAAAAATCCGATCATACTCGATCACATAAAACTTCCTTCATCAACTTTATCCCTGATTTCTAACATTTCCTTTCTTTACTGGTTTACGATTCTGCATAAAGAAAAAAAAAGTCAAAGTCTCAAATTTATTGTTTGTTCTCTCTCTTTCTCTGTGGTGCGCACGTGCAACAACGACACAACTTATATAAGCGTACGTATATATATATATATGTATATATGTACACATACATACATATATACACGTATCTATATTTGGCAAAGCACAGAAGAAAATATTTCATCAAATTATCATAAATTCACTTGATCATTGAAATTCTCGATCATATATATTTTCACTTGATTAGTTTTAATGACTAAGATTCTCGATTTGCTGTTTGTATATTTTCAACTCCTGTATAATGAAAAATGACGCATTATACGATCGGATATGTCGAGTTAACGCAAAATGCAACGTCACGTCAGCTGACGTGGCGTCGTTTTTCCATACTTGGACTCACGGAATACATCTTTTGATACGCAGATAAATACATGTTTTACCAATTGGACTCGAGATAAGTGTCTCGGAAGCGACAAAGGTGAATAAAAATTGAAATTCACAATCATTTTTTTACACTTTTTTTCTGTACTGGAAAAAAAAGGAAAGAAAAAAAAAGAAAGGGGAATCGATAATAAATAATTGATCATTTTATATGTATAATATATACGTGAAAAAAAGAAGAGAACATGATAATTCGATTAGATATATGCGAATGCGTCAATTGTCAGAGACAGGAGAAGCGTTATAATCGATAATAATGTATACGAATATATTGCACGAGTTATGGCGTTGTTTCTCTACGCGTTACCCCAGAGAGATTTTTTATCTCGACCAACGAGAGATTATATTTAATAAATGGAGAGACTTTTTGGTGGATTATTACATTTTGCACCAGGCGTAACCAGGCAGGCGAAGTGAACAATCGTCGGACAGTGCGGAAAAAATGATATTATAAAGTTATTTTAGCAATTAATTAAATGAGCCGATGAGAAAAAGAGCGGAGACAAACTTCAAAGATCAAACTAAACATGGCCACATCTGGAACTATTCTGAGCGCTTGGCCCGTCGTGAGGAATACACGGCTAACCAGAACAGGTCATCAAGGGGTGAAACAACGCTGATCGGAAGAAGCTTCCCGACCAATGGCAACACAAATTTCAGATCACGTGTCTCGCGTTTCAACTCCCACCCTTCGAATTCTGTGAAATTCCTTTGCTATTCATTGCTGCTACCCGGCCTCAAGCTCGACGCCACATGCCACCTCTCTTTTCTGCGTTCTCTCCGTGCAACGCGTTGATTTCCTTTCACCTCTCTGTATTTTGTGCGCCTACGTTCTTCTTCCCTTCACCGACCTCAGATTTATCGCTACTAGTCATTCTGAAAATATTAACCTTGATGTATTCTGGGTTACCAAGTTTTCTTTGTTCTATTTCCAAGATTCATTGAAATCGATCTGCGTTATCTACACACATTACACATAATTATAAATAAAAATAAATTACCAATAGATGCAGAGATGGTTTCTCACCAAGTTTCCATATTACATTCTTATTCGCGATAAGCCTTCTCCTGGATATGATAGCGATATTTAGCTTTGATTTGAATTTGTGGGAATTCATATCCCCCGTACACATTCTCACGCGATAGATGAATTATGCTTTTTATAAAAACTTTTGTATCTCCATACTACATTGTTATGGTACGAAAGCAAAGGTCAGATTTCACCCCCTAGCATCGAATATCTCGTTAATAATTTTCTTAAGGGATCACAAAAATGACTAATTTTCCATTTCAGTATGTTGAGTTCTCTTCCGAGGAAAATTTGAAATGAAATCAATTTTCTTTTCCATCTTGATGCATCGAAATATCTTCCCAAGAAACGCAAAGTCTGCAACTTTTCAGAAAATGTTGCGCAGGAATAGAAGCCTTATGAAACATTTTTATTTTTCGACAAGTTTCATTGGACTGCGTTTGTTGGGTTGGGTGGATTATCACGCTGATGAGAATTAATAATCAATATCATCGGATGTACATGAAATACATCTCAGTGACGAATACGAGGACAGAAGGAATTTATAACGGGATTTTATGAGAAATTTCAAATAGGCTGGATTCTTTCGTAACGAGTGAGAGGTTTCAGATATTATCGGAATATTAGAATGATTCTATTGAGGGATTCAATGGGTTTGGAAAACCTCGAGTTTGAGAATTGTTCTTCTATGTTTCATAATTGCATAAACGAATTTATTGGGAATGATTAACTTTTGAAGAACTGTTTCTGCACTAAGTGTGATGTAAAGGTATAGAAGGGGAACTCTCAAACTACATGCTGTAAAATTTTCATCAAAAAGTATTCAAGAATGAGCAGTTGGGAGTGGTTTTTCCAAAATCTCTTTTTTTTTTGGGCAACGTAACTCCTCACAGGTTCATCTAAAATAAAAAGAAATGAGGAAGATTTAGTTGGTACATAAGTTTTTTTGAATTTTTGATAATATAAAATGTAAAAACACCCCGATTTTTCGAACACAAAATTGACCAGTTGGTCACCGGAGAACCGGTAAAAAAATTAAGTTAAACAAACAAGAGCACCGCGACCTGGGATTTTATGTCAAAAAAGAGTGTGCAAAATTTGGGAAGGATCGGTTCATTAGTTTTTGAGTTATGATGATAAATGCGTTCGAAGTTGTCGACAAGAATTAACCAATCATGATAATTATGTCTTAATAACTTACATAGAATCATCGATTTCAGGCCCATAAAGTCCACTTCTTTCTGCAGTTGCATCGTCATAAACTTGGTTTTTCTACGAAGGATCCTCCCTCTTTAGTCGCTGCTGCTGTTTCTTGATCAAATACCTGATCCTTTTGGAAAAGAATGGGCGGGGGGACGCAAAATGCCATATTTCTAAGTTTTACTTGAAATAACTTGACATTTTTTTAAAAATCTTCTTGAAGTAATATACTAGAACATATAAATTTTCAGAAAAAAATTTTTATTGACCCCTGTACTTTCTTGGATCGTTTGAAAAATTAAAATTAAATTAAAATTATTCATTAAAAGGAATAAACAGTGGGCTGCTAAATTATTAGGAACAGTTGAATTGTTTATCAATTTCTTGCCGCGGAGGCACTTTACTGCCATTCTAAGTGATATAATGTTACTGGAATTTATTATTCACGTTAGTTCAACTCAAATTTCAAGTGAATGTTGGTTGAGAAATAAAGGGGATATTTAGAGTTCCTAAGACGCGAAACAATCAGAGACGTATTCGAAGTATTACAGTTAAAATGTAAGTGTTATTGTCCAAATTATTTCTAATAATAATGATTTAATTTGAATATTTCTGTGTTCCAGTATATCTGAGATTAAAACAGGAAAACAGCGAATGATAAAATAATAATGATTGTACTGTAATAAAAGTACTGAATTCTTCTTATTGATTTGAGACTGATAATTCAAAAATACATTATTCCATAACTATCCCTAATACTTTGACAACCCACTGTACGTAATAAGATTCAGAAAGATGATAAATTTGAACAAATTTGATACCTCGTTTATCCCCCTGGCAGAAATATTCCATAAAATTCACGTAAAAGTGTTCAAAGCCCTGATCGAATACCGTTAAATTCTTCAACTTTCCATTCGTCAATGAGATTCTATGGAATATTTTAAACAAAATTCAAATGTTCGATTATTAGAATTTGTTCAAAGGTTCACAACTTGTTTTTCTGAAGGAAAAGAAATTCTTTTGATCAGAGATTTTTATTTTATTTTTTTCAAAATTCACCTGCAAGATAATTTACATTTTTTGATGGAAGAAAATAAAACATTGAGAATTATTTTCAACGATGGAAAAGATGTAGAAATGAAAATGCCTGATGATAAATTGATCGATGGTAATTTCATAATATATGCATTTCGGACGAGAAAAAAACCACGTTTGAAGGTATAACCAGCTGGCTGCAGCGCGACATCTGTTGTGATTTTTGTTTGGATGATAAGATTGTTCCGAATGAAAGTACAAAGAAGCGTCTGAAGAAGAATATTACGTAAAAATTGTGTGTTGTATCATCGTGAGAGGAACGAAATAAACTTCTTATTTTGTTATGAATTCTTCAAGGGCTTCTCAATTTCTTCAGCGTGATTGAGTAACAAAAACACTTGTTTACTTGTATAGAAATGCTGCAGTCAGCAGATATCTAATCTTTCATTTGAATATTCTTTCAATATATACTAAATTTGTTTTATATCAAAAACAGGAATTATATAAAACTTTCAATATAATTTGCATTGTCATAATTTGGTTTGATACATCAATGATGATTCCTTTTAATGTCTTTTGATGAACAGTTTCATTAATTTTTTTTTCCCAATACTTAATAATTTGAAATTTTTGTAACTGAGTGTTCATCGTTATCTTACACGGAAACAGTAATCAAAGAGAGAAACGCAAAACCTCTTGTACCACTATAAACTAAAAAAAAATATATATATATATATATATATATACAGAACAAATTTTCCATAATACTAAAAATTCAACACATTTCTTGCCAATTTTATGACCTTATTCGATTGCTTTTGTTCCCTCAAATTCCATTAAATAATGTTCATTTATACGCTAATAGCAAATTCCGCAGGAGATCAAGAATCCTTCAATTAAAAAATTCACCATAAAGATTTTCAACAATCTTTGGCAAGAAATGTATTGAAACGGAAAGCGAATAAATTCTTTTAAATTATAAATATTAAGAATGTTTTTTACAAATAATTCCTGAAAATTCAAAGGGTTTTGGAAGGGTGACATCATTCTGATGATTATTCAAAAATACTTTGATCCCACAGATTTGATGAAGAATGTTTTTCAATGGCAGTGATATATTAATCATATCATCGATATCCTCTCAAGTTGGGATGAGAATATTGAATTGATTATATTAAATCACTTGAATAACGAGTAAAAAGAAACTAATCTTTCACTTGCTCATGTGAACGATGATGAAAAACAAACGAAATACCACTGGGCCAACATTGTTTTAATGGGATGTCTGGGAGATGTCGAGGATTATGCGAATGTCTCCATTCTGATAAATCAGAGTTGCAATCCGATTGCTCTGGGGGGCCCTTGACTTCTATGCCATTAATACATCTTTGACATTTGAATCTGTTGAAACATATAAATTATTTACCATTGTATTACCGAACTTTCAAAACTTGTCATCATCAACTCACTTGGAATGTGTATCGGAAACTGTATTCTCTTCTAATTTAAATAGATCTCTCAGATCATTTATTGTGAAGTGTCTAGCGACATCGTTCTCCTGATCGACAACGGTTGAACTCAAAGCCTTTTTATGTGCTTGCCTCTGAAATATTTTCTCTTCTATCGTACCAGTCTGAAACAAAAATAAAAGATAATAAAATTAATGGCGTTTTTCGAAAGATAATAGTTCATTAGATCATGGTGTATAGCTTTAAACTGAGTGAGTAATTTCTTCTTTCAAAGGAAGTTTTCTTTGATAAAACAAATATCGGATTAGACTCGGTTAATCCAATATTTTCTTGGTTGAAGATTTCTTTCTCTCAGTGTATAAGCATTGAGGGAAGGTTTTTTTTTAAGCGAACCCCGGAATAAGTTAATGTTCTCGAACTGTTCTTTTGTGGAAGGAAATGAGTGGAGAACTTGAGTTTTCTGACGCCTAGTTCAATGAGTATTCAAGTACATAAAAAGAATTTTTCCTAATCAAAACATTCGTATACCGACACTTGAAAGGCGTTGGTCTCGAAATTATGTTTTTTGAGTTAGTTTACGTATAATAACTCAAAAACTACTCGATTAATTGTTTTTTGTTTCAAAAATTATTTAATTTGTCAACATCTAAATCTAAGTGCCGAAAAATTGCAGAGATTTTTTTGTGTAGCACTTTGAAGAGCGAAAAATTAGTGAAAAATCGGTATCGAAATTTCACATTTCGCCATTTTATTGATATTATCAATTTGGGTGCCGATAATTTTCTTATTGTATTTCACATAAAGTGCTTCAATTTTTGATTTCAGATGATTTTTAAAAGTGCTACAACGTAAATCAATAGGACATCTTCTTTCAGGCAACGTGACGTTGCGACGCACTGATGCGAAACCATGAAAATTCAAATCGGGAAACGTGGTATCGAAAACTTGGGAGATAGACTGAAAAATCGACAGTACGATTGAAAAAAGAGGAATTGCAATGTTCTGAATTTTTATAATAAGTTTGATATAGCCTCAATGTTTCGACTGCTCAATATCCCGAAAAAATTCGATTAAGCTATTAGACTAATATCTCCTAGATTCTTGAAGACAAGTCTATGAAAAGAATATTTTTAGAATATTGTCGAATTAACTGTTTCCATCGTCCTGCTCTTATTTTGTTCTACCCCTAAACTAGAAACTGGTTTCTCAGTATTGATAAATCTTTCTGTAGAATTCCTCCAATTTCCCTCCGATAAATCAGGTTGTGCAACACTGGTCTGTAGATTGATACTTGCTGTACTAGCACTTCTGCACTTAGAATTGTTCTCGTTCCACTTGCTATTTAATGCTCCAAATGGCGTTCGCTTCGTTCGCACTTTTTAAATTCAAGGACGCTCGTTCTGTTTGCTATTTGATACGCTAAATGACAATTATCTGGAAAAGAGGAGAACTTGAAGAAATCTATTAAGAGGATACCAGCGTTTGCTCCGGACATCTCTTTCTATCGTATAGGTTTGTCTTTTTCTAACCAACGGACTCCGATGGTAAATGCTGGTATCCTCTTGAAGAGTGAGCATAGACTTGATATAAATATCAACACAAGCATCGACATAAATTCGAAACTGCACTCATAAGAAAAGTTAACTAACAGAGAACTTCAGAGTTCAATCTTTGAAGGTCAATCTGAGCTTTTACCCACACAGCAGTATTAATAAATCCAGTATTTCCATGTAATTCTTTAAAATGATCTTTGAATTGGATATTTTTGCGGAGAGTGAATAATTTGTGGATGGGTAAAAGAAACAGTATATTCCGTTGAAATTCAGCCTAAAATCGGTATTTTGGAAACCAAGAACGGAAATTGAAAAATCTTCCGATAGATCGGGAAATTTCCCAACACTGTTTGCGACGTGCATGTATCATTCCCCCTATTTCATTATCTTCAACTAAGAAACATTTTTTTGTACTACTAAATACTTGATAAATATGTGTGGAAAAAGTTGGTATTGTTCCTTCTATACGAAAAGAAAAAAACCAAAAAAAACACGTGATTTTAGGGTGGATTGAGAAGAACCTCCCATTAAAAAAAAACTTACGCATAAAAAGCGATAAACGAAGCACGGTTTCTTCTGACCATCTCTCCAAACTCTGGCCATAGCTTGATCATCATTAGCTGGATTCCAGTCTGGATCAAACATAACAAGACGATTTGCTCCAATGAGATTCAATCCGCAACCTCCAGCTTTTGAACTGAGCATAAAAACAAAATCACCGCTGTTCGGATCGTTGAAGTTATCCACCACCTTAGATCGTTTTTTTATGGACATTGTACCATCCAATCGTACGTATTTGTAACCACGTTTGTGGCATAATTTTTCAAATAGATCTAACGTCTGAGTATAATTAGACACCAGTACTATTTTATCCGAGGTAGTGGATTTAATGGTTGCAAGCAAACAGTCCAGAACCATGAATTTGGAAGACATCTCGGGTGAAATTTCTCTGAAATTTTTAACAACTCATATCAGAAGAGTCTATAAAATTACAAAAATCATAAAATTGCGAATAAAGAATCTCACTTGGTACTATATTTAGGTGGTAAGAGATTTATTGCATTTTCAAATCCTTCTGCTCTTTCCATAATTTTGTCATACACTAAGTCGGGATGATTGCACAATTTTTTTAAAAGCGTGATAGCAGCAAGGGCGGATAAACTTCCACCTTTTTTGGTGGAATTTTCGTCTTGATTTGCTGAAAAAAAATGAAACGATGGTATGAAACATGAAAATATACTCTTATACAAAATCTTGGTTCTTACCTATCACCGATCGTTTCACGCTATCGCTTTGAATGAAATTTTTATAGAGATCTGTTTGTAGTGTTCCCATTTTTATACAAACTACCAACTCATATTTTAAAGGTAAATATTTTGACAGCAAAGCACTGGTACGTCTGATAAGACATTTATTCACTACAGTTACTAATTCGCTTAATCTTTCTGCAGCCAATTCTCGTTCTTTATCGCTTGCTAAAGCATCCTGACCACGTAGAATTGGATTTTCGAATTTTCGACGGAATTCCTAAAAATGTTGATAAATTTGTTATGGTCATGATTTCCGAATATTTCAATTTTTATCCATAACATCCGTCAGTTACATTACCTGTGCAGTACCCAATAAGCCTTGGTTAACAAAATGTACAAGAGAAAAGTATTCTAGGAGATCATTCTGAATAGGAGTACCGCTGAGAAGTACTCTTCTTTTAGCTTTCAAACCCATAAGCGCTTGATAAGTTTGATTTTCCGAATTCTTCAGTCTATGTCCTTCATCGCATAATACGAGACCTACGTCATCTTGATGAAGAACGTGAGCGTGCAATCGAAAAGTTTCGTAACTGATTATCAAGATAGGATTGGCGCATCTTCGTCCATATGTTTTCATGAAACCTGTTAATTTTGCGTCTATATCAGCTTTACTACCTCCGTCGATGGCGAGAGGTTTAACCCTGTTATTGAGCCATTTGTGAATCTCATTATACCAATTTTTCACTAACGAACTGGGGGCAACGATAACCGCTTTCTCTATGAGTGGCTTTGCTTCTGGACCTATTGGATCACGAGTTGAATTAAACGAATTATCAATTCCTGAGACCAAAATCAGATTTTTGTAATTCAAAATAATATTTTGTACCTTGTTTTAGAAGAGTCCACAAGAGGGTAATACACTGCAGAGTTTTCCCTAAACCCATTTCATCTGCCATTATACATCCATAAGCACCTTCTATCCTCTTCCCAGTGACACATTCGTACATGAATTTCACACCTTCCCTTTGATGTGGTCTTAAAACATTACACAATATGGGATCTACTACAACATGCACTAATTGTTGCGAACTGTAATATATGTGAGAAGTAATCAAATTATCAGTGACAATATCAAATTAATGAATGAAATAAACTTCAATGGCTGTTTAAATTCCAACTTACGAATCTGATTTTAATTTTTCATGTTCAGAAATTTCTGGTGGGCTATAAACTACTAGTGCATTGGCTTCGTCAGGATCGTGTAAAGCTCTTCTAGGACCTGACAAACGTATTCCAAGTGCTCTTCCTGATAATTCATATCCTGGTATAGGTATTTTGAAAGGTTTAGTCAAGAGTTTTCTCATCCTGGCTTCCTGAAATATCAATATCATTTTATGATTCACTTGAAAGATTATAGGCATATAATTTGTAGGTACACAATAATGCAATACTCACATGTTCAGATATAATTGCTTGTGTCGCAAGTATGTCTTTTTCAGACAATACGACAGCTTTATATTCCGGAATTTGTATATTTTTGGCATGTCTGCAAACCTTCTTTTCCTGAGGTTTTACAACTTGAGCAGCACAACTGATCTCAATATCATTGGAAATGTCTAAAAGCGTTCGTTTACCTCTTTGACTAGGTACCGAAGATCGAATCTTGGACAGTAAAATGAGATTTTTTTAGAATTCACTTCGAGCTGAGGTATTTCGATGAGTTTTCATAAATTAGTTAATTATTAATCGTAAAAAACAAGAGTTTTCAGTTGTCATACAATTATTAACCTTTACTTTATTCAAGAATCGATATTGAAATTAAGCTAACCGATGAATAGTGTAGAGTGACAAAAATCGATATTAGAGAAATCTTATATCTTATAAAGAATAAATTACCATTTTCGATTATTCAGAAACCTAATATTAAGAAAAAACTTTGGTTGTTATTTGCAACATTGTTTTGAAACCATTTGAAAATTGAAATGCTTGATCTACATGTTACCAAAGACCGCCAAATTCATTGAAATGCAGAATTATGTGTGTTCCAAAACCGTATCAGAAACTACACTGTCGTGCTTAGGCCCGTATCACATGGAGGTGAAAAAGGGCGGATAGTGGAACGCGGAACCCTTGGTTGAAGAGAAAGGCAAATATTCACCTCTCTTTTCAACCAAGGGTTCCGCGTTTCGCTTTCCGCCCTTTTTCAGCTCCATGTGACGCTGGCCTTACATAGTGAACTCAGCCATACAAACTTTGGAAGCCAACAGAGAAACCATGGAGAATGGAGAAAAGGAGTACGATCAAAGCCTGGTTTCTCCAACGGAAAATGTCCGTGAAATTATGATCCAGCTAGTTCGTAATTTTATCACTGATGGCGCTTGCGACGGTAGCAACCGGAGTCGTATCGGTTGAACACTTGGTTTCCATGGTTACTAGTAGTACATACTAGTACACACGTACGACAGCGCCAATTTTGAGACCAATCTAGGTTACGTTTTCGAGGACACTTCAAAAGTGTTCTCCTTTCGTGATCGTGTACTCCTTTCCTCTATTCTCCATGAGAGAAACGAAACAGTAGGGCAGTTTATCCTTTTCTACAACCTCTAATTTGTTGGAATCAACAAGATGGAAGCACCAATGAGCTCTACATATATACTGGAGTGAGCCCAGCTATATACATTTTGGAAGATAGCAATGAAACGAAACAGTAGGGCAGTCTATCCTTTTTTACAACGGTAGTATGCAATACAGCGATGCCATTATTCCCTAGAAAGATCCGTAGCATCTAATGATTGGTCATTTCTTGTACAACCAGCCAATTATGTTTTCAATTTGGAAAGAAATGACCAATCACGAAAAATCTACAGATTTTTCTAGGGAATAATGGCATCGCTGATGCAATAACCCGTACAGCACGCGGACATTTCTCCGTCGCCTCTACGTCGCTTCTCCGTTCTTTCCACCTTGTATCCACGTCTCCCTTTCTTCCACCTCACCTCCACGGAGATGCGACGTGGACATCGGTGGATGTGCTGTGTGGGAAGCCCAACTGGTAATAAGCCCGAATGACACTTAAGCCCGACTGCATTTAACCCGAATGACAGTTGACTCGACTAGTTATAAAAATATAATCAAATAAATTGGAAAATTAAGTGTGTCCCCTGGTCGATTTCTCCACTAGAAAACTACTAGATCGTTTCAACCATTTCACGTCATTGATATTCAATTAATTACATCGACCTTGAGATAAAAAATTCGAGAATAAATCAGAAATGCCGGCTCTGGTCTCAAAACAATTGTACATGGATTATATTTGTTATAATAACAAAAAAACTGAATAGAGGTTTCTTATTGGCTGATAACGAAATTCCGTTTTAATTATCTATGACGAGTTGGTTGAACAACAAATAGACCAGACTCGGATTGTTTGATTGATTCTGAATCATTTCATCCAAAGTTTAATGCAATTGATTGAATATTTTTGACGTGAAATGGTTGAAACGATCTACTAGATACTAGTTTTTTGGTGAAAACATCGACCAGAGCACTCCCTTAACGGCATTCACCACCTTCCCAAAAAGTTACTAGATTCCAAAATCGCCCCCTGCCCCCAGTTTTCTCAGAAACGAACAAATAAAATGAAAAATAAAGAGTAGCTGCACTTTCTTTGATATGCTAAGAAGATGCACCTGCTCATTAAAATCGATTATATTAGGATACCATAGTTACCATCGGAGCACGTTTTCTTGCACTAAAATACTCGAAACTGAATTCATACAAAAATCTGAAATTCTCAGGGATGATTCTTTGACACTTCATCTCGGTCTGTACAGAGCTCGAATTTTGAATTTCGAAAACAATTTTCTTTTTCAAAATTTTTTTTCCGAAATTCAAAATTTGGCTTCTGTACAGACCTAGATGAAATGTCAAAGAATCATTGCCTGAAAATTTCAGATTCTTGTATGAATTCAGTTTCGAGTATTTTAGTTCAAGAAAACGTGCTCCGATGGTAACTATGGTATCCTCTTCAACAATGTTTTCATTTCCAAGGAATTAAGATGATACCATTGGTTACCATGTGAGCACGTTTTTTTCTACCAAATTACTCGAAATTGAATTCATAAAAAAATCTGATTTTCAGGGATGATTCTTCAAGACTTTGACAACGTAGATCAAGTCTTAACGTGATACCAGCGCTATAATTTTTACGGGACAAACTGAAAAAAAATGCCCGCAATAATTCAAAATATCCCTCTGTACAGCACTTCTTCAACAGTTCAAGAAATGCTGTACAGAAAGATATTTTGAATTAATGTACGTATTTTTATGTAGTTCGTCCCGAAAAAATTTTTAAAAGCCCAGCCGCTGGTATCCCCTTAAAGAATCATCCCTGAAAACTTCAGATTTTTTCATCAATTCAGTTTGGGGTAATTTAGTAGAAAAAACCGTGCTCGGTCGGTACGCTGGTATCCCTGGCAATTCCGAAGTGACCAATTTTTATGGTTTACTTTCGGTTATTCTTTGGTTTTGTAAGAGTTTGATCAGAAAATGGTGATCCAGATGGTTTTTACCACATAATGACCTATTTGTGACCGAAACTTATGTTTGCTTAACCAAAAAATGTGGTCTGTTTTTGAAATCTTTTCGGTATTTTTGAGGTAAAAACCCAGAAAATTACCACGAAATAACCGGAAAATCACCAAAATTGAGATTGGTTGAATTTTGGTCAATTTTTGTTGAAAAAAATGTCCCAAACGACCAACAAGTTACCAAAATCAAGATTTTTCACCAAAATGTAACCGAAATTTTTGGTCGCTTGTCGGTTCATCCAGATCTGCTAGGGATCCTTTCAATTCGAAGTGAAAAATAAAGACGGTTCATCACATTTTGTGAGTTCCAAATTTCGGTTCTTTTCTATAAATCATTCACATTTCAAGAACATATTTCCAATGCATATGTATGAAATTTTCTATGAATTTAACTGAAAATTCCAAACTTCACGGGAATTTTTACTACCATTTTCCAGTAAATTTCCGAACAGGGACGGAAAATTCCTCGAACATGTATATATTAATTACTCCACATCCCTAGTAGAAACTTAACAGGGAATTCCCTATGAGAAGCATGGCCCTCGTAAGGCTGCAATAGGGAACCCCCAATTAAGGAAAACTTTTAATTACCTTATCAGGTCCTGACATGGGATCCTGTTTCGGACCTTACAACAATGTAATGCAAGGTTATTGACAGGTCCCAGTCAGATTTTCCCTTTCAGTAACTTAGACATAGTATTCCTATCAGAACTTCATCAGGATTGCCTTGACTCATCCGTATTTGAATTGTGAGGTGACTGTCAAGATATCTTGATCAGGAACTGATTCGGATTGCCTTGGCTCATTCGTATTTCAATCCATGTGATAATCGACAAGACAGCCGAATCAGGACTTGATCAGTTCAGAACGATGAATGTATCAAACTATTCAGAATTTTCTTAGCACTCATTCAAAATTTACCTATCTTTTTTAAATGTTCAACTGAGGTCTATTTGGATCATCAGGAGGATTTCTTCTGTTGGGGGAGTTTCAAAAAATTTTATGAAAAGTGAATTCCATGAAAATTAAATTGAATGTTAGAATATAGCTTAGATGAGGTCGTGATTGGAAATTCCGCTACCACCCGGATCAGGTCCTGATTGGGAATTCAATTACTACCCTAATCAGATCCTGATTGGGAAACGTTTGGTTTTCCTGATCAGGACCTTGTCTTACCCCTGCGTTACGTTTTTGTCAGGGCCTTATCAGATACTCGAGTCAGGCCCTGAACGGAAATCAGGCATGCCTGATCTGGACCTGATGTTTTCCATATCAAAATTTCTACTAGGGATGAATTCATAGAAATTTTTTACAGTGTAATTTATATATAATTTAATATAGTTTATATATAAGTTTTATGTGATTATATAAAAATTATATCGTGGTGTTGCCGTTAGGCCATGACCTAGGTGGCCTATGCAGAAATTTGTGCATGATGCTGTTTACACGTTCGTAATTTTCGATGCGTTTCAATTTATAAAAACATTATCACCGATCAGACAAGTCGCCTCCATGTTGCATTGCGTGGATTAGGATGCGGTCTACCTCCCACCCGGGTATTCAGATACCTGACTGGAAAATTTCAACTGCGATTCTTCTTTTCTAAAAACAATTTATGAATTTTTTGAAATGCTATAGAATAAACTCTTTTCAACCCATTTCATTTATTGAAATCGAACCCAGGCAGTCCAGATAGCATAGAGTTCGTGTAGAACCCATTGATTAACTCCGTGCCATATAAAAGTATCAAAAGTTTAACAAATATTGCGTATCCATATTCATGGATTCTGTGAGTCTTCTGGACTTTCCATTTATATTTCTTGTATCGATAATCTCTCGAGAGCGCACGGAGCCTCAAAAATATTTTTCGACTAAAATACTCGAGTTTGTTTTCATAAAAACATCTGGAATTTTCAGGGATGCTTCTTCTATATACTTTATCTGAAACGCAGACACAGACGTTGCTAAAAAGTAGTCTCAGAAAATCATCTTGGAAAATTTCAGATATTTTCAAGCACTCAATTCCGAGTATTTTGGTACGAAAAAAAGGTGCTCAAATGGTAATTCTGGTATCCTCTTGATCTAAAAAGACATTTTTCACACCTAATATGCGGGAAATAAGTTCAATACGTAAAACGACCATGTGCATGGCTGTTCTATTTGCATTGCACTAGTATTCCCGTAAAAATAATGTTTCGACTCCCTACAAAATTTTCTTATTTTCCCTTGGCTATTGTTTTCGTTCTTTTGAAAACTGTTTAAAAACTCCAGAGTTCGAATGAATTTCTTCCAAAATACAAATTACATGAACTCTATGCTATCTGGGATAAAAAGTAAAAAAGACTGTGACCATTTCTGGTGGAAAAATTCCTCTGACAGCTTCATTTGTACAGATTTCAAAGAACCCTTCTCTTCATCTAAAAGAGAATGAGTATCAGAAGTTGTGTATCGATATCAACGACGTTAACGCGGCGGAAGCAAAAGATATGGGAATGATAACTCGCCTGAGTCAACACGCCTTGAGAATAATGGCCTATGAAATGTTCTCGGATTACCGGTTTGATAATGGCGGTTGCCGTTTAAATGGCTGGTCGAATTCTCATCCATCTTCTTCTTTACTTTCGAAGCCCCTGTAGAATGATAATCTTGTATCCTCACGTACAATGCGGAACACACGCAGCAGGCTGATAAAAAATAAACATTCTATTATATAGACTTCACAAATTCGTTTGAAGAGTCTTCGAATGAGAATAAGAATATTTAAAGAGTATAATTTCATTTTTAAAAACACATGAAACACGTGTTTCATTCGATTCATTCAAATTTTGAATTCTGCATACAGTTTATTTAAAGCAATTCGTTGCTCGAGCCACACAAATGCTTTTAAATTTATTTCAAAAAAGTTCAAAAAATATCGCGTATTCACCCGACGTACGTGGATTCGCGACACGAAATAATTAGTCCCGCGTTTCAAGGATCTCATTAAAAATGGAGCACGAATACACCACTGCACTCGACTACTGCATACATATGATATACATTCACACTACTACTTTTTTCTGTCTATTTTATTTTCTTTTTCTTTTTCTTGCAGCGTACTAACGCAACTGAGGTGGAAGCCTTATTTCGGTGAGTGCGCCTTTCCCGAGTAGTATAAACACCTTGATGCTGGTAAACCAACTGTGTCTAATTCTTACATTCTCTTAAATCTCTAAACACTTTCTATTTTCAAAATGCATATGAAAGCTAAGTGAAGTCTCAAGTGAAAATTTGAGTTAAAAATTTGTCCATCTACTTACATACGCGAACGTTAAACACGAAAATTCATTCAAATTCTGTATATTCAACAAATGCTGAAGTATGAATGTTCACAGATAATATGAATATTTCGATTTCATTTTTGAACACGAAATACGAACGAATTCGTTGCACCTGTTCGTTCGATATGTTCGAATTGGATACTCGCCGCATGGATACGTGCTATTTTAAGGATATGTAGATATTCAATGATGACACAGGATAAGTGACCAAGAAAGCTTGAGAAAAGATTGCGAGTTCATATCGGTTGTCTGAATATTCAAATTTCAAGGTGTTTCCAAATACAATTTGATATATAGCGAATTCTTTACAATATGTATAGTGTTCATGTAACACCTGGTAGTGATAAACAGAGCACCTCTAGAAGTACCGACAGTGATATCAGATACTACAAAGGACGAAGAGAATCTATTCCTGTCCGAGTTTACAAGTACCTTCGATCGCAATTGAATACCGAAAATGCGTCTGGTGAGTCGAAAATTTAGACTTCATAGAGAATATTTGACATTACTTTTGGAATATCGACTTGCCAAAAAATATTTAAAAACCTTTTTGCTGTGCTTCGTGTTATATTCGAAGGCAAAGATCGATCACTTTCGAATTATTTTTGTGCATAAAGTTTTTATTATCAATTATAGATACATATTTCTGTTTTTCCATTTGCTCGAATTAAAAAAAGATATTACATTTCAAGTAAGTTTACAATACAGCATAATAACATCTGTAATTAGTATGAATTTTTATTAATATTCTAAAGAAATCAATAATACGATATTGATTAATCTGTGTTATCTATAACCGATTTTCTTCTTGATCAACAAGAGATATATTCTTAAGTATATCTTCATACTTGTAACTATAATTTTCTAAGAATGTTTGAATCTCAATTATCTGTTAACTGAAAAATTAAACTTCAAGAACATAAAATTATCATCCAAAAGAATGATAAATATTTTTTTTTATTTATATTTACCCCAAGACTTACAGTAGATTATAGGAAAGAGGACGTAATGAAAATATATCTCTCACGATTTTTAATTAGCGCATGAACGATCCTAGAGTATCCGAAGTTAAATGTTGGTCTTATGTTTTATATGAAGATTCCTTCGAAACACAAACTTTACTTATACAAAGAGCGAACGTGAATAAAAAATAAGTTACTCTCATTAATCACACATCTTTTGCACTTGAAAGCTTATTTTGTACAAAAAAGTTTAGATGTATTTTTTGTTTTTGAATAACGACTGCAAAGAGTATTCAAAAGATTTGTATAAGTAACGAGTATTTATCACAGATATTTCATCTCAAGAGCATGATTTTTATTCACCCCTGGCACAATCCTCTTTCTCTATATCATCTTCTTTATTATAATTATGAATCCAAGGCACTGTTTCTTCGCTCGCTTCTGATTCTCTACTTTCACAACTGGTATCTGATACATTTATGTACGTTGGCTGTGTGTCTAAAATAGTTTCATTAGCGTTTGAATGATTATACATTTTTAAAGTAATAGAATTGGCCTTGTAAAGTAAACAATATGATGAAAAGCAATGTTGTCTGTGTTCAACATTACATTTTTTCATTTGAGAACATACGCGTTGAGTCGAAGCTAGTTTTTCGGTAACCACAGGAGCGGAGTAACAATACACGCTCGACGTTTGATTCATCTTTGTGTAATCTAAAGATGATGTGTTTATATGTAATATGTTTTCGAGGCTATCTTTCATCGGCCACTTTGGCCAGAATCGATCCAATGGTCCTGAAAATTTTGATAAATTTAATAAACGAGAATTCAGAATTCAAGGTTCTTAAATTCCATTTACGTTCTCTCTTAGAGACAAAGCTACTAGATCTCTCCTCCTCCGCCCCCTCTGTGTTTCGAATACAATCGATTTTAATCAATAGGTGAATTCTCTTCATCTACGAGGGATATCAAAGAAAATTCAGCTACTCTTTGTTTTTCATTTTATTTGTTCGTCTCTAAGAAAACTGGGAGGAGAAATTTGAAATCTAGGAACTTTTTTTCTTAAAGGCATCCCGTAGACCCTAGAGTCGCTAGATCCCTCTACCCAAAATATTCTAAGATGACTTGATAAAATAGAAAACATCAAACAACCAGACCTTGTCCTATACCAATCTAAATAGTTGATATTTTTCCATTTTATCAAGTCATCTTCAAGTATTTTCTGTACAGAAATCTGATGACTCTAGGGACTCCAACCGGACTACATATTTCTTCCAAATTATTCGAAATTGATGCAATGAAATCAGCTATTAAAATAGGTGTTTGAATGAAAATTAATGACTTTTGTTGTCCCATTTTTGAATGATTTGAAAGAAATAGATGCTAGCGGACGTAATTACTGGCAAAATTGTTTATACAAATTATTCGAAAAATTCTAAATCCACTAAAGTGCTTTACAAAGTAATATTTGGGTCAATCAAAGCACTTTTAAATATTTTGGAATAAAATATGTAGCTCGGTATCACGGTGCTAGTATTTCCTTGAAATTCAAGCATTCCAAGTTGTTATTTGTTACGACAAAAAAATAAATGAGAATTATATATTAATACATACTAGTTAAACATGATTGTATTTTGTCAGACGTAGAATCGTGAGTAGAAGAATTTCCTAAAGTGCTATTATTGTTGTTGGTTCTTTCGATATTCGTACTGAATTGATTTCCTCTTGCGCTCTCATTCAAAATATTGGATTGATTATTACTATAAGTGTAGTGATTTCCAGAATTATAAACGGTCTGATAAGGATATGTCTCTTGAATGACAGGAATACTGGTATCAGGTATAACAGACGTGTTTCGCATCTGATTATAATCTTCGGTGTTTTTAATCAAAGTTTGTAAATAATCATCATTGGATTGCATATTATTAGCTCCATGTCCGTGATAGTACGACGGTGCTCCATTTGGAAATGCAAGAGGATCTGTTTGAGGATTTTCTAACACTTGGTATTGATAATTGCTATTCACTGGTCTTGTGATAGTTTGCGAATTGTTGTCGAAAATCGTTTGAAAAATTCTGGAAGAATCAACTTCGGGTATATCAATAGGCAGATTCCAAGCTGTACAGTTCTGAGTGCCACTCGTTTCGTTACATTGGTACTGATTTTCATTATTAAAAACATTAGGAAAATGTCCGATGGGATCGATATTCCTATAATTAGAATTGTTAAATAAATATCCACTTTTGCCATCCGGTAGAAGACTGTAACATTCTCTATCGTTATCATCTGCGCAATTACTATCGGATTCTGCTGTCAAAGTATCCGAATCGTCTAATACTTCGTTGGACCAATTCTGATAATTTCTGAATATAGGATTAGCGATAGCGCCCAAATTTGTACCAGTTGGAGCTTGTAACATTCTTTTAAGTAACACCGATCCATGAGAGTTATTGTTTGTCTCGTCTAGAACGTGATATTCTACTTGACTACCGGTCGGATGTATTTGATCCTCGTTAATAGACATAACATTGGATTTATTGTAATGGGTCGCAACATTGGACATGGAAGAGCAACCAATGTTACTTAGATCGACAACACTTTGTTCCTGTAAATTATTACTTTTATTGTGCATCTGATATTCTCTTTGTATTCTCCTGAATAAACATTCTTTGTACTCTTCGTAATTCAATATTTCATGATTATCAGTCCTACTTACTATTTCCTCCTCCGCTGCCACCTAAAAAGCATTAATTAATCTTTCTACACAAAAACCCCTATTTTTGAGAAATACTGATTCACGAAATGAAATTCTGTAGTCGCGACACGTTTTATGGGATCGTTTGATTTCGTCATTACAAAAAAATCCAAATTCGGTACTCACCCACTGATGAGGTTGCTGTTGCGAATAGTAATAATCATCAGCCATGGCGTAATTAGGACTGTGAATCGGCGTCGAGGTTATACCGATTCCATTAAATTTCGCTTTCCTCCCTCTTTTTTTACGCGTTTGTTTTAAATCGTGTAAAAGATCATTCAATTTTTCATCTTGACCATTTTTAGCAGCTTCCAGCACTTCGATTAACAAGTGTTTCTGTTCACAAAAGATCACGATCACTCGGTGGCAACATTTGATCATTCGATCGATTGTTAAAAGAGCAATGAGAAAGAAAAACGTGCCGGTTATGGATTTTTAAAGAAAAGTTTTCAAAGACAAGCTTTGATTACCTTTATGTTACCCGGCACTCTATACCTTATGGCCAAAGCTTGCAATTCTCTGTAGGATAAACCTTCAAAATCTTCACTATTCATTTTCCAAAGTAACAAAAATTTGCGTCATGTATGTGCATGTATATTTATAATCCTGCGAAATGGCCGAGGGGATAAATTTTTCGTCTGCTACTGAAAAATTTAAGTGTAAACTTTAGAGCAGTGGATTATACATTGTTTTAATCTATAATTTTGAAAGATCGAAGATTAACAACTTCTTCACTTTCCGCAATAATAAAACAGCGATGAAGAATTATTCAAGTTTTGTCACTTTTATGAATGAGACGTTGACGACGAACGTTACGAAAAATTGTAAGTTTGAAAATTTATCGGTTGGTTACACGATTTTTCGCAGAAAATCCATCGTCAGTTGGTATCTGTCTGTGGATAAATCACGTGATGCGCTCTTCAAAGACTTTCTTCATAATTCGCATACTTTTGAGAGTAAATTGTGTGCGGTGTCGATTATTTCACCTTATTTTTATTTCACGTGTGATTGAATCTTAACGGTGTGATTGAATAGCGAATCAAACGAAATTCGGGGTTGTGAAAGTTATAAACATTAGCTGCCAATTGAAAGATCAGTCTTCATCGACGAACGTTGATTGCGAGCCGAGGTGGTGAGTTTTCGAATTTTATTTTCCCAAAAGAACATCATTCGGGTTTGTAATCTTAAAGATACGCATATCGGGGTCTAGGAACATGATTTATATCAACATACATTGATTGGTTTGTATTAAATTTTAGTCGATTTTCTGCAGGTTAGGAATTCAATAGTAAACAAAAGGGTTTTTGCTTTTTATCATTTAACGTACAAATGGAGTATAAAATCTGATTTTGTCTCGAAAATTTAACGCTGATCTTACGAAAATAGCGTTTGAAAACAAATGCAAAAATCTCTGTTTCGCATTCTCTGTTGCCCTATGAGTTTGTTGTGTTTATGTTTGATATTTAGAGAAATTTCTCTTACGTGAATTACGTGTTCTCGAGAATTCTCTCAAAACATTTCAAAACATATCTCTTATATTTTAAACTGCGGATGTTTATAGCTTTTGAAGCGTTTTAAATACAAATTTAGTGAGAAGCTAATGTTTATCGCACGTTGACACGATATCCTATATCTATTAAAAATGTCGGAAAGATTCGAAAATAAGTGTGGGAAAAAACTGCTAAAAAACGGAAAGGCAACTGCTGTTTTTCCCTGTTTTGTTTCGATTTTTATTCCGAATTCTTTATACACTTTTCCGACCTGTTCGATAGGGATCCCTGCTTGAATCCTGGTGAAAATGAAGCGTTGAAGCACCCCATACAGCAAAAGAGTTCCCACGAAGAGCTCCCGTTATGACAGTAAACATGAATTCATTATGAATACTTTGAATTCAAATTGAATTCTTGATGAACAACTTACTGTTCAGAAAGAATTCATGTTGTGAGTTCATGAAGAATTCTCCAGGCATTCAACATGTATTCGTTTTGAATTCATTTTCACTGACATAACGGGGACTGTTCCAAGAACTCATTAAGGAGTCTTCAAGAATTCAAACGGGTTATTTTTGCTGTCTGGGACGACGAGAGCGCGACGAAAGCGCAAGCGAAAAGTCACTTAAGCATAACAAAGAGTCCCTTAAGCGAACACTTTCACGTTCCATTTGTTTCAATACCTGCTTCCTCCACTTTTGGATTTTCACTAGGGAAAGGTCATACAAATCCACCCTGCTAAAAATTCCCGATAAAAAACGATAGAAAATTTTTCTATCGTTTTGTATGCGGTTCCTAAACACGGAATTTCCGGACTTGTATCGTTTATTTACGATATTTCCGTATTTTTCCTCACCATAGAGGAAATTTTCCTCAGAAATCGACGCATCTGATAACATTCTGATACATTTATGTTAACCTTCTGAAAGGTCTATCTGACCTCTCACACAGATTTGGGAGATCTTCAAGACTTCTGGATGATAACATATTGTTCACTGGATAGCGTGGAATTATGTTCTAACCAGAGCTGCGGAGTCGAAGCTTTCACATAGCCGACTTCGACTCCAACTCCGGCTCTAGTGTTCATTCTCATGAATAAAAATTCCAAAAGAACCAAACTTGGACATAAGATAGACATTATTCGTTATCGAGGTTTTTCGACCTGTGTTTCAATATTTTATTTATTGATATATTATTGAAGTTTGATTTGCTAAATATGTCGAGGCTAAAATGCAAACAATATAACAGAATTCCAAGTCGTAACGCATTTCAATGTTCTATATCAGAATTTTATGCATGCATTATTTCTCCCATGAACATTGTTCAACAGATATAAATATTCCAAATGTTAGAAAAACCTTCGTCAACAACTTTCGACAAAGAATTTTCTCTACAATTTTCATTCATGAACCGTTGATCTGATGCAGTACATAAAGTTGTATGTTTTTATATGCAGCAGCTTATTGAACAATTAAAACCAACAGGCTGGATGAAAAAGCACGTTTCTTGATTATTTCAAAATATAATAAACACAAGAATAAATAAATCAAAAATATTTTGTTTCTGAATGTTCTCATTCTTCACTGTAAAAAATAAATGTGGAATATTTCACCAAAAATCTTCCACCATGAATAGGGAACTTGACATCCTGATTTGGTAGAGTTTGCCCTTACTTTTTGAAGGATTCAACACCCAAAAAACGGAATAGTTCCTCAAAATAGAGGAAAAATCCCCTATTTTTGATGGAAAAATAATTCTCCCACGACCAGGGGATGGAATCCGCCATTAAAGTGAGAAAAAATTCCCTATATCTTTTCTAGTGTTTGTAAATCTGTCACATCTCTGATAACATCAATGAATCAACACAATCTGCGAATGATTTTCAAACAACTCCAGAGCAATTTCCGTTCTGGTAATGAGAATAAGTGCAATATAAATCTATTAAGCAAATAAGCATGGAGTGTTAGCAAGATTCGTTGGAAATGAGCAGTATAGAGCTTTTTGAATAATTAGGTAATAATTACGGACTTATCTTTCATTTGAAATTTTCGTATTTATTGCAAACTTGTAATACTGATAAAAAGAGAGAGAGCAATCCCATACAGCAAATCAGTTCAGAAAGAGTGCGCAGAGAATTCAATTGGGATCGGATGAATTCAATATGAATTCTTAAGAATTCTTTTTCAACTCCTATGCCGTGTATATATGGGATTTCAGTGCTGTGACAACCTTAGCTCTCCCTGCAGAAACGGAATCATTCAGAACGATTGATAGTGCGAATCTCTGGTCAAAAATATGATTCGAACTTATTTAGAATCATTTGAGTCTGAAACGGCTAATTGGAAATTTGTACATTTCTCATTGGAAAAATTTAATTTTTATGAGAATCAATTGATTAATTCTTTGAATGATCTCAGTTTTACGGGGACGTTACATTCCCACTTAGAGATTTCCTATGACTCACTTTCTCCATTCTCATACCTTCATAGTTCCATTGATATAAAGAATTATAGCACCTTCTTACCGAACAGATTATGAAAACAAACACATCAATTCTTACTCTCATTTTTTTATTCATCTTATTTATGTCAACAGAGAATTCTATGCATTTGATTTCGAAACATTACACTTTGAACTTCGAATCAACGTGTGAAAATACATTGTCTATAAATTAACATATGGATTCCTCGTTTGTGTTGGAGAAAAATTGAAAAAATTTTTTGCATGCAAATTTCATCTCTCAACTGATGCACCTGAGATTCACCTGAGAAGATTGAATATGTGTATTTGAAATAATGAGCCAAAGAAATGAAAATGTATTCCAAACAGCACACGAAGTTCTCTGAATGTTTCAAAAACATAGCCTAGGTTCTGTGAGTCTTAACTCCCAAAAGCACATATTTTCAATGTTTAGAGCATTTTCACTTTTAATGCAGCTAAACACGTTCTGAAAACGTTCTTTTCATATACTACAGGACGTTCTCGTAATGTTTTTCTAACGTGCTTTCTTGAAAACTAACTTTTTTTTTTAAGGAGTCGAAATAACATTCGACTCCATCCATCATTCCACGACTCCTCGACTCTGACTCCACAGCCCTGGTTCTAACAGCGTGTAAAGAGTGAGAAATTAGACAAATATTGTCTGTGCGCCCTGTTCACACATTGTATTTTTGCCAGGGTTGTGAGCTTCACGAAGTTCTGGAGCAGATCAATGAAGAAATGTGAAAAATTCGGTTCCGAAATTTGACCAAGTGCTGGAGCAAAGAGACAGTTATTATGCTCAAAAAATATAAGCTTGGAAGTAAGGAAGAAATTCTTGAAAAGTTACGTTTGGAGCACAGCAATATATGGTTGCGAAACTTGGACAATGGGGAAAACTGATCAACGAAGACTTGAAGCTTTTGAAATGTGGTGTTATAGGAGGATGCTCAGAATAAAATGGATAGACAAAGTCAAAAATGAAGAAGTATTCGAGCAGATAAATGAAGAAAGAAATCTATTGAAACACATCGTGAAAAGGAGAAGCAATCTTATAGGACACACATTACGGCATGAGAGTTTATTGAAAACAATATTGGAAGGGAAAATGAATGGTAAAACTGGTCAAGGTAGACCTAGAGCAAGTTATATGAAGCAAATCGTACAAGACAAGGGATGTAGTAGATATGTAGAAATTAAACGTTTGGCGGATAATAGACAGGGGTGGAGGGTTTCATCAAACCAGTCGTAAGACTGATTACTTCATGATGATGATGCTGGAGCAAGTCGATGAAGAAGTTTCAAAAATTCGTTTCCGTGAGGTATAGACTAATGGACTTAGAATCTTCTGAAACGAAAAATGTACAGGTCGTGAGAGAAAGAAGTTTTTTCCGAAGTCGACTTGTAAATCTCACCAAATAGAGGGGTTCGAAAAAGAAAGAAAAAAAGCTTTCGAATATTTTGAAATAAAATGTATACACGACCATAATGTGTAAAATCAGTGCATTTGATGTTGATATGTTGTATAGAGCGATATTTTGAATATATTGAAGTACATTGGAGGAATCTCACATGAAAGATTTGGCTAGCGTTCCAGAGCTAATATCCTAATAGAAAAGGAAAGTGTAGAGCGTGCCGTGACAGTATATTGTATAAAATTGAACGAAGTAAAATGGAATATTTTATAAGTATCCAATCACCAACACTGCAGTGTCGCTTTGTACAAATGATCTTGATTCTCTATCACGGCAATGCTGCTGTGGAAAGAGGTTTTTCAATAAACGCTGATTGATGGATAATCTTTCTAACGAGTCATTAGTTGCACAAAGAATAGTATATGATCCAATTTTAAACATAGGAGGAATGAAAAATGTGCAAATAACGAAAGAACTATTATGTTACGTTGCATAAGCTAATCAATCATACGTGTATAATGTCATTCAGTATGTTATCTATCAAAATTCATCAGGAAACATCGGTTTTTTTTCTATTACAATGTTTGTTATAATATTTAAGATTCTTGAGTTATTTGAAATTTTTCCAATATTTATTTCGATGTCAAGGAGAAAGTTTTTTTTTTCAAAAATTTAAAATTTCAATACAGTGATGATGCATAATTTATGTGTTCTCTATTTAAAATAAAGCTCAATAGTTGGTTGCAAACAATCTTGTTCATTTTGATTTTTATTATATGCGAATTAATGGATTAATTCACTTCATTGAGCTGCATGGATGATAATATGTGTATTACGTCATGTATTGTAGGAGAAAGATTTTGAATGATTTCATATGGAAGATCAAATTTGTATTTATACTTTCGAATCAAATGATATATTGTTATCCTGGAATTTCCCAAAATTCGACCTGGAAAACCTGGAAAAGTCAGGGAATCCTGTTTCCAAAATTTAGCAGACACCCTGTTTCAAAACAGTTTCATTAGCAATAATTCTTAGAAAATTACATTTACATCTGCACGGCAAACGTAACAAATGGAAAAATGTATTCTAATTTATTCCTAGGCAGCACTCGACAAAAATTCATACGTATTCATCTGGAGTAGTTTCATTTGAATGTTCCGTGCACATCTTTTGGATGTCTCAATTCATGGTGTACAGATCTTCTTTGTTATAGGTTTCTTTTTAATTATTTATACTCATGAAATAGTATAAGAGCAATGCTATAGGTATATTTGAATACATGCCACACTGTAAAAAAGGTTCACCGGAAAATTCCAGTAAATGTACTGGAAGTTATTAACCTGTGCATGTACCGGAAAATTTTTTTAGCATTTTTAACAAAAAATTCAGTACAAATGTTATGGAAATCAGCAGCATCAACTGAAAAAATTTGCTGAGCCTCAGTACTGGAATTTTTTCACTACACGAACTGGACTTTCAGGCATGTGGAAAAAAAAATTATAAATAAAAAAAAAATAAAAAAAAATTCAAAAATTCCAGTACATGTACTGGAAGTCATTAATGTGTACATGTACTGTAAATTCAAATTTTTTGTACTGCAAAAAAAAAGTGCAAACGTTATGGAATTTCCGCATCAAAATTTTCTGCTTTTTTCTTGGAATTTTTCAGTTTTTTTCACACGAGTTGGGACAGACATGTACTGGAAAAAAAAAAATAAAAAAAAATATCCAAAAAAAAAAAAAAAATCACAAAAAAAAGTGATTTTGTGTCCTTTGTGTGTGTTGATGATGATGATTGATGATTGTGATCTTGGATTTGGATGGACAGAAACTCATGTCTACCTAACAGGATTTGAACCTACACTTTACCCTACCTACCCCTGAGACCCTAAGACCTAAGCTATGATGAGCTGCGCGAGGCATGTTGAAGGTTAGCTTAGCTTCATATCTATACTACATATACAGAATATAAGAGGAACAAAAATATATAAAAATAAAAATATTAATATCAATTTAATTTCAAAAAAATAATTCAAAATTCAAAAATATATAAAGAAAATAAATTTTTAAAAAATGAGAAAAAAGAAATTCAATAAAGAAATAAAAGTGGAAAATTAAAGTGCAATAGTGATTAAATTCCGTTGTTTAAAATTCCATCAAAAAATTCAATTCACCTGAAAAACCCAGTTCAAAACCTTGCATATTCAATTGCAAATTAACTGGAAAATAATGAATAAAAAAAAAAACAAAACTAATTAAACCCAGTTAATTCCTTTATTTTTTTCTTTTTTTTTTTTTTTTTTTTTTTTTTTTTATTTTTTTTTTTTTTTTTTTTTATATTTTTTAGTACACAAAAAAAAAAAAAAATTACAGTAAAAAAAGTAAAATTCATGGCAAATCATCAAAAAATCTCATCAAACTTGAAAAAATCCAATTTTAGACTGAATTAATCATTATAACGTAAAAATTAAATATCTCACACACATAAAAATCAAACTACTGATTATACATACTGGATCCATTTTCCAAACACAGTAACAGTATTTCAGTTTTTGCAAGCAAGCACCTTAAAAACCCTAACGCATAAGAAGAACATTCCCAAAACGTTCCTTATTGTATCAAATATGAATGTTTTCAGAATGTTCGGAGAACGTTTTCCTGGGAACTAAAATCCGCAAAACCAAGCGTACGTTTTCAGAACGTTTTGAGAAGTTTTAGTGCTGTCTGGGTAAGTTTTCTAAATTCAAAAAGTCAAATCTTCATGTGAGAAACAATCGATCAATGAACGGTATTAGTCGCGATTTTATGTATCACATCACTTGGTTAATCTTCAATAACGACGATTCATTTGAATATTATTAAGGGGTAATACCACTTTGAAATTGTGAAAAAAAATCTTTTCTACTGAAGTATTCATTATGGACACAAAAATGGTATGCTGTAAGTCACAAATCGATATCTAAAGTGACTTTCGAAAACGAGATCTTGGATCCAATACCTGCCTACATTTATCCGTTACTTTGTGGAGTATTGATCCTTTTGACACATCAATGGATGGCAATATGGGCCCAGCATTGGAGATCAGGGGTAATTCATATTCAAACCATTTTTAATTATGACTAAATCGTTGTGAAAACGGTAAACGCGTTAATCTCCAAACTGCATTGTGAAAATTAGTAGAAGCTTCAGCTTCCCGAATTTTCAATCAATCGGTTTGATGTTTTCTCCTTGTTGTATTCGTGATATGTTTATCCAGTGAAATACATATAACTTTTTTTTTTAAATCAACATCACGGACCGAAATTTATTGTAAGAAAGCTACATTTTCCTTTGAATAGATGCTATTTTGTAGAAAATGCCTTTTTTCAAATGGCTACGTATTATCTTTGGTTTATTGTTTTGGGACAATCCTGGACTGAGTTTTCGCTCCTTTCGTACGACCTTGAATGTTCGCAGTGCTCGGGTCAATCGCCTCTCAAGCAGCCAGTTTTGCAGAGAAAAATTGAACGAAAAGAATTATTTGGCATTCGGATAGTAGCATAACATCTTTCTATATTTGAATTTTAAATCAACCTTTTTAATTCTCATGAAAAATAGAACGTGTATTTTTTGGAGGGTTGAAAGTGGTGTTATCTCTTAATTCTTAGAATGATGTTTTACGTTGAGATAAAGTACCTGAAAATGAACATTACGAAAAAAACAAAAATTCCGAGAGAAAATTGATTTCGATAACTAATGCATTTGGCAACGATTCCGCTCAGCTACCAACCCATTAATTCGCTTGAGATATTAAGAGATTTCTTCAGGTTTAGAATATAAAAATATGTTCAATTGAATTCATAATTCACGCCTATCAACGGCGACTGATTTCCAGAAGAGAAACAAAACTTTGCATTGGAATAGACTCTTCACTTTTGATTTGAAACTTTCAGTCGAGCTATATAGTGTGATGAAATTATATTATACATGTGTAAAATATTATACCGGAGGTGTGGTAATCCGTGCTTGTATCGGTTATCGATATCATCGACGGCTGATTAAAATTAAAAGCACTTGAACAGAATTCAATAGATTATCCCCCGCTCTAAAAGTGCCTGTCGTAACGAGGAATACTTTTATGATTTTCATGTAATCATCATATTTATATCCATACATGCGTTTATGTATGTGTCTTTATAAAACACTTGCAAAAGCAGATTGGACTTGCGCGTAATCAAGAGGATATCGTGCTTTTGCGTACGGCATGCGCATCGTTTCACAGTATACATTTTGACGAGACTAAAGAGCGAACTGTGATTTTAGTGTTTGATTATTCTTAACTTTTATCTAAAACTACAAGTCGAAACGATTGGTCGAACAATTGAAATATTTCGCGATCGTAACATTCGTTCCGAATTCCAAAGTGGATAAAATCGAGGATATATTTCGGAATAATTGCGGTTGATATTGATGCGTTGTCAATTTGATTTTTGAAATTCATTCATTTGGACCGATCGTTTGATTCAACGGATAATTATAAAAATATTCTTTCTCGGCGTTTGATTAGCAAGATATTATTCAGAGATAATTGTTACTGAGATATCTTTTGATTCGAGTTGCGAAAATTTTAAACGAATTGATGTTTTTGATATCCAATTTCCAAATATAACCAGAACAAAAAGATTGAGTAATAACTATTTATTGTTGTTGAATGAGAAAAACGTATATTTGTTTAGGACAAAGTAATATCGCCGATGAAGGCACGTAAGAGCCGCGAAAAAAGTAAGTTTGTATAGAATCATGTCACATTGATGATATTGCACGTATGTTGCAGAAAAAATATATATATATATATTTTATTCGTTATAACAATAGTACATACAGCATTGTTGTAGGTTTTTGCTAGAGCAATGATATTTCTTTAAGAGGCAGTATTAATATATATATATACACATACATTCAATGATCAAAGTGTACCTTGATCATCAGTGTCCGATAGGTGTGTGTAAATAAATAAAACATGAAATTATTTGAGAATTTGCACAGATGAACATCAGAATGGAAAGTAAAAGTACAATAGGAATGTGATATAATTTATAAACATTATTGTGTGAAAATATTTTAGCAGATTGAGATGAAGATTGATGATTTGTAAACATTGTTTATTCTGTGATACGAAAGTGAAACAAATGTTTATCAATCAAAATTAATGAAGATTAATTAACAGAATAATCGAGTATCCCAGATCTCAACAGAGGTGTGCATTTACTTCAACGTATATGTAATTCAGTGGTAAAGATCGAGCTGATATCAGACAGACATGCAACGTCAAGGTGCGAAGATTCCCTAACCCTTAGAGATTCTAAAAACCTCAAGTCCAATTTCTTTTATTTCTGTCTGACCCAGTCATCCATTTTCATACCTTTTAGAAAAGTAGAGTAAAAAAAATTGATTTTTATGGAATGCTGAAGAGTGTTGGAATTGTAACGATTAGAATTATTCTAACTCGCATCGTTCCTTCCTCAATCATTTCAAAACAATTTCATAATACGTTGTGTTGGTTTTTATCTCCTTCTTCCAAATCAAATTTGAATAATTGAATTCTCCGTTGTCGAACAAAGGTGTAAATATAAAGTGCGGGTGTGAAACAACGGCAAAAGGTTGGGGGTTACCGTCTTGTCTGGTTGTCATGACAACCCCGGATGCCCGGGATTCAGAGCTCTGCTCGTGCAGAAAGTTTCTATGCCTATGTGTGAGGGTATATGGATATTTTTGATAGTAACATCGAGGACACTTAAAAACTGGGTTTTCAATACATAGGTATTTCATAAGAGCCGATTATTCGCTTACGATAGTCAACGATCATCGTGGGTTAGCAGGAACTTTGATGATGTTATTGTACGCGTTGATGTGAGGGGTATGCGGGTGAAACGAGCCATATATATTTCAGTATCCATAACTTTCAATGTATATTGAAAAACTCAATATATATTTTTGTATCATTAAGGGAGCACTAACGAAGGTGATACCAGTCAAGTCGTTTATTTCAAATTATTCAAAAATTCTTCAATAAAATTAAGTTATCGCTCTGTACAGTGGTTCTACAACCACTAAAGAATTACTGTACACACGTGAAAACATTACCTGTTATATTTACCACAATTTGGAATAAAATTTGGGACAGGGACAATTTTGGAGTGGGGAAAGGTCGGATAAAAACCGGGTAACATGATTTCAATCTATTATACAGAAGTTCCTACCAGCAATAATAGATGAACCAACCAAAGCTTGCTAGTTTCCTTATTCATCTATTAACAACATACTATTCGTGCGTTGCTGTAAAATTAATACAATTTTTTTTTATATTCGTTCTAATCGAAAGGTACAAAAACCCGGTTCCACTCCATGCACTGAGAGAAAGGTATCTAGTTGGGACAACTAAATGTTAGTTGCTGCAGCTAGATTTTTATTTACGCTAGCTAGACTCTAGTTGAGATGAATAAAAGGCTAGCTGTCTGAAATATGAATAAAATGGTTCATTCAATAGGAATAAAAAATATAGTTGTGACAAATGAAATTTAGCTAGCGCAAGTAAATTTTTATTTGCAGTGATGAAATTCACTAGCTGTCGAATATTTAAATAGACCCTTTCTCTCAGTGTAAAATGGAAAAACTCAAATGATTTGATTAATTGACAAGTTTCTGCGGGTAATGACGTTGAACTTGATTTTTTAATTTCAACGTATTTCCAAATAACAGAATTCTCAAGTTTTCGTCAGAATGAAAAATCGATCCTTTGACTTCTGAGTGTTGTAAAAATTGAAAAATCAATAGAAAAGGCACCGGAATGAAACTTTTTTTTAGACGTCTGCGGAGAATCGTTATCAATGGCTTATATCTTTATAAAAATTGATGAAATTTTCACGCAGTATTCTTCAAATGTTACTTCATTACTTAGTAATTATGGAAATAAATGTATATTATCTGCACTGAGAGAAAGGTACACGGAAAAAAATACTCCGGTTAATATATGGACAGCAAGAATTACTGCTATTTTAACCGGAATTCTAGTTAAATGAATCAAGTCTCCGGCAAATTTAACAAGAATTCCAGTAAAAGTCACAGATATTCCTTGCTGTCCATATAGTAACCGGAATTCTGGTAAAATTAACAGTTCATTTTTTTCCGTGTACCTAGTTGGGACAACTAAATGTTAGTTGCCGCAACTAGATTTTTATTTGCGCTAGCTAGTCTCTGAAATACGAACAAAATGGTTTATTCAATAGGAATAAAAAATTGAGTTATGACAAATAAAATTTAGCTGGCGCAACTAAATTTTTATTTACAGTGACTAAGTTTCCTAGCTGTCGAATATTTGAATAGACCCTTTCTCTCAGTGTGTGTCGTTGGAGAAAATGATCGCAAATACGCTTTTTTTTCCTGTATCGCATTGACAGGATACCATTGGTTACCATGTGGGTAAATTTTTTCCTACCAAATCACTTGGAACTGAATCGATGAAAAAATCTGAAATCTTCAGGAATGATTCTTCGAGACTTTATCTACGCCGCTAAAGAGCCAAAAAATCAAAATTTGAACTCTTTAGCGACGTAGATAAAGCCTCAAAGAATCATCCTTGAAAATTTCAGATTTTTTCATGAATTCAGTTTCGAGTAATTTAGTAGGAAAAAAACCGTGCTCGGTCGGTACACTGGTATCCTTTTGAGCTTACACCCCCTTGCCCCCCTTGGCCTACAACTATATACTCTCTTGACAATCTCTCAGGGACCACTCCAATACGTTTCTATTTATACTGGTGGAATCAGGTGTTCAACGTAGACTCTTTATCGCTCTCGTATTAGCTGTGATTAGTTCTAATGAATGGAGAATATTTTTCCTAATACCCATTGAGCGTCAAAAAAACCGTTGCATGGTTCTTCCTGATATCATGTGTACATGGACATTTAATTTCAAACACATTTTTTGATCGTATCATTAAATTTTTATATACATTCCCATGTAATCGATGAATCGACAAGCACGTAGATGGGTAACTGAATGAGTAATTATTAAATTGCATGGTAAAAAAAAATACAAAAATAATGCACACTGTAAAACTTATTTTGGATTCACGATTGGAGATTTATAACAAGAATTTCAATTGACAAATCAGATTTACCATGAATTTTAAGTGGAATTTTCAATTTTTGGGATGGATAGTACATTGAAAATATATTGAAAAAAATATACATTACTCATGTTCGGCATGTATATGAATCTTCTTCATCAAAGATGTGCATGCATGTGAAAACATACATTTTTACATTGCACAATCAATGTCGGACTGGCTTGCATCAAGGCCCCTGGCTGAGAAATATATTGGGCCCTCTATACTGAAAAAAACTTCCTTCCCATCAAATAAAAAGTTTATTTGTCCTCTCTCCATAGCATATTCCTTGGGATGAAAGAAAATATCCAATAAAATCGAATAATGGAATGCTCGCCGCAAATAATTTGGTCTTCTAAAGGAATAATGTATTCGTCACAAGTAATCAATTTGGGTACACAATGGAATAATTAATTCCTCCAAAGAAATATTTTATGCACGGAGAGAAATTTGTAGTTAAATTTACTATGTTATTATTGTTCCCGAGGAACAGACTGAATTCTGTCGGATTTTACTATGAAGAGCATATTTTTACTATGGTACAACAATAGAATGCTGATCATATTTACTATATTTTATGGGGAAACCCGTCATAGTTCAGTCTGTTCCTCGGGAACAATAATAACATAGTAAATTTAACTACAAATTTCTCTCCGTGTGGAGAGAGAATGAATAAATATTTTTTTTGCACTGTAGACGGAGCATATTTTAAGGAGAATGAATATCTTATCATGATTCATAAACAAAAAAAGGAAAATTGAGAACTGAACAGGCCCTCGGCGATCGCCACACGGGAAAAATAATTTAGCTGCAGTAGCTAAGTAGCTAGCACGGACACGGACAGCCATCGAATTAGCTCTTGCAGCTAAATTTTAGCTGTGACAGCAGAAAAATTTGCATTTGTAGTTAATTTATTTGCGGTAACAGCTAAAATTTAGCTGCAAGAGCTAATTTAATGGCTGTCCGTGTCCGTGCTAGCTACTTAGCTGCTGCAGCTAAATTATTTTTTCCGTGCAGGAAGCCGGGCGGGCCAGTCCGACACTGTGCACAATATTTCCTTCAGAACATAACAATTCATTTTCCTCAAAATTCCATTCAAACATAATTGATCTGGAAACCTCAAGAATGTTGATAAACAACTCATAGCAACCCATCATTTGTTTATAACATCTCAATAATAAAATCATAATTATTCAATCATTTGTAGTGTTTGCGTGTCCTCTGTGTAGATTCTCATTCAAAAAACGAAGATGATTATAACTCATTGTATGTTTTAGTAGATAATTTTCATTTCTCACTTATTTTCTTTGAAATATTATCATGAATATCATTCGACGAAAACATTGGAGTTTCATATTTTGTCGAATATGTATATATATAACGTTGATGAGAAAAATTGTTCATTGAGGAATTATTTGATTCCAGGGATCTGAAATTGAGAAAGACTGATGAAAGGTTCAAATTTTATAGCGAACAAGTTCCGTAAGGACTCTTTCTCAGTTTTGTGCTTATAATTTACAAAACATTTCATCATTTCAATTCAAAATGATATTTGATGAGAAAAATCTAAATGAATAATTGAACAATATAATTTCTGTTTGCTGTGAAATATAGAACTTTTCATCAGTATTTTGTTGATAGACATTATAATTTGTTTCTAAAATTTATATTTAAATATAAGAACAGAAATTGTGATATATGACTGTATTTAGAGAACATTATTATATTCTTATAATAAATTGAAAACACGTGCATACATCTTTGAAACGCGGGTAGATTCAGTTTCAGAATTTCAGTATTTACTTGTTATGTAAAGATAAATGAAGCAAAACTTCAACTTGTACTCAAGGGAAAGTTACACTCAGAGAAAAATCTGGTTCGCATAACCAGACGACGTAGTTATTTTTGGCTTCAACGATTCTATCTAGTTGCCACAACCAGATTCACATGATTTTGTCTTGTTCCCCAGGTTCTCATAACCAGATTTCAGGTCACTGCAACCATAAGTCCTTAACTATGCGAGGATGGTTGTTGTGATCACGTCGCTTTTTTCTCAGTGTACCATTCATGACGATGATAAATTTGTTTTTCATATAACACCTGCTCAAAAAGTTCAACTTTGCATCTTTAGAGGGTGAAAAAGTCTTTATATAACTTTGCTTCTCTGGTGGACATATTTGAGTATGTCCTCTACGGTGCACGAAAATCAAGTCTTTGTCGACGGCTTTTTAGAGAAGAAAGTGATTAATTTCAGATCAATGTGTCAAACTATGCCATAAGACCATGTGCAGCGGGACGAAAGTTGCCACTTCTATGCTGGCATCCTCTTAACATCCTGTGTTTATTTTCACTTTTATTTTCACTTCGACTATTCTTATTCTTTCATGTTCAAAAATACATATTAGTTTATGCCACGTACAGTTTTCCACTTGAAATTTAAAAATCTTGCACACGCTCTCACATACGTATCAATCAAACTCATGCCATGTAACTAGGTCCGGCCGTCATTTTGTTATTCAGGGGTTTTCAGTACAGTTCGCTATATTAATTGGACAGACTATCAACACAAAGAAAATCTTGAATTCAGATTAGGTTATGATTGAAACTAAGACTCGGCTAAAAGTGCCTCCATGTGTGTATCAACATTGAGCCAATTTCAGCTCAGTCTTGGCAAATGGAGAGGATTGAAGTTGACTCAATGTTTATGCACATATGAGCCTATTTCAAGTGTAAAGTAGGCGAAGGAAACACAATCATCGACATGATGGAAAAAGCTTGAGTTTACGTCGATTTTCATATTCAAACACAGGTAATTTGAACCATACTTTGTACAATGTAGGTACACCCGAAAAAAATGATGTACTTGAATATGAATTGACCAGATATTTCATTGCATCTAATGAAATTTTACTTAATTCAAGTAAATTTTCTCTGTCAAGTTCATATTTGAATAGAAATTGAGTTGATTCAAGTATACAATTTCTTTCAGCGTAGAGCCTCAGTGTTCCGAATAAATATTGCTTGATTATTTCGACCACTTTCAATTAGACAATGGTTCCTGATTTTCTATGGATTCTACAAGAACAACCAATGCAAAGTTATCAAGACGATAAACGTTCAGGACATTGAACTTCAGGGTAATGTCTAGTCGGGATACTGAAAATCCACCCAGATTATTGACAGAGAAAAGATGAAAGTGCGTACGGTCATCTTTTCGCTGCCATTAAAGATTCTTTCACTCACGATGTAAGAAGAATAGGTGTGTTATCTTCCCTGTCGGTGTGAACATTCTTTGATGCAGGCTTTGTCCTAGTTCCAATTTCGCCACCAGTTGGCGAAAGTGTCGTAAAGGCCAGATAAATTTCGATTTTTTGAAATAAAATCAAGTTCAAATGAAAAATAACTTCCCTCTGTAAAAGTTATGTATTTTAATACGATTTTAATTTTTTTCTTTATCAATTTGGATTATTATTTCCAACATCTAATTTGAATTGACCGCTTTTTTTGGTCTTAGCTACTCGAATTTCGTAGTGGCAAAATCAAGAACTAGGACAGAAAAATCTCACAACACATGCAAAAGATAACACACCTATTCTTCTTACATCGTGCTTTCACTGGTCCTCTATTGAATCCTCGAGTTGAATCATGAAAATAGATCGATTGCAATTTTATTTCCTAATGGTAAAAAATTCGTATACTTTTCAATACGTAGGGGACGATGGGGTACTATATCGTGCACTGGGGCACATTTATATAGTCCATCATACGTTGAAGAGTAACTCAACAATATTACAATGAAGAGCTCACGTGTAGATATTTTGAAGTACTCCATCTTTCGTTATTTATCAACATTGAATGCATATAGTTTTTGTTTTGCTGTTGAATAAAATGAATGAAAAATGACAGAGGGGATTGTTATACCTATTTTCGTGTTGAACCCGATAAGAAGGTGCTTCAGTGTTTCCTGTCAACTCCATAACGTGAAGTGTGGAAAATTGAAGCCTCATTCAGCACGCGGTGGAACCAAGTGTCAAGAAGTTGGCGAGAACTATAAGAAATCATTCAATTCGCTTGCAACCAGTACACGGGGGTTTCTAGAGTTGTTGATTACGAATCTATTGTAAAATTCCCGAATTCAAAATAGCGGATCCAATATGACGGACAAAAATCCTAAACTTCAACGGATTACCTTTTAACTTGGTACCCAGGGGTTTGTGGTTTACGGTAACTTCTCCCTTAGAGTACAGAAGTAATTAAAATTCGAACAAAGACTTTCTCATGTTCTCAGGATCTATTATTCCTCATTATCGCTCATTATTCACAATGAATATCGGTCTGTGTATGTACATGTTATTTTTGAGTAGTAATGTCATGTATTCAGTACTCTTCAATAGCATTTGAAGATTTGGAGAGGACTCGTTAATATTCTGGAGCTACATGAATTTCTAACCTCATTTTCTTCGATGAAGAAAACGAAGGAAAAGTCAAGATTACACTCATATATCATTATTTTAGATCTGCACATAATCGTGAGTTGACAATCTCATTCAATCAAACTTTCAAAACGTGTGATATAACGACAAGCGACATAATGCTTCGATAATACTAATTTTGTTCATCTGAGCCTATGGATTTGAAGTTTGATTGAAGACAGTTGAAGTACTGAATTTTTTCCAAAAGTAACGTTCCATGTCTGGAATATGGTATGAAATTTTACTATTGGAATTTAGAAATGATAATTTACCTTGATAACTAGCATCTGTCTCTGGCCTTGTGAATCCCCTGCCCGTTGGTTGTGTCATTGATCTATCAGTAATAAAACTATCACCTGCAAGTGTTTGCCTCTTCCTCTATTTTTCTATGATTCATATAAATGAAGATGAAAATTAATGCACCTATCTCTTTAGGTACAACTACGTTGGCACTATCAAACCTACCTTAGACTGTACTCCATAAAGTATTTTTTTTAGTAGTGTGTGCTACCCCTTTGGAAGAGTAGCTCGCATCTTTTATCCAACTTTTCTCTGAAATTGGCTGACGTAATCCTCGTATGAAAATTCCCAAAACTCATTGCACCTTGTTCTCGTAAGTAGGAGACTATTCTCTGTCTTTTTCTCTCTTTCTCTTCGTCTTCTTCAAATGTAAAAAGAACTACCAAGTCGATGAATATCAGTAGAGAAAAAGAGTTGGTATTGAAATTGAAAGCATCAATTAGAAGGAACACGTTAGAAATGAGAGCACATTCCGAACGCGTGGTACAGTCTTATAGGAGTCAAGGCCATTGACACTTGCAGAGGGCGAGCTTGAAGAACTCGGGGCCGTTTTAGGGGGTTCGGCTGGTGGTACTTTGACTCTCGGCGGTCGACATAGACCCGAAGAATTAGCTACCTTGGCCGCTACTACGAGATTCAGCAGGAAGGAGATACAATTGATTTATCGTGGGTTCAAACAGGAGTGTCCAACCGGTCTCGTAGATGAAGAAGGTTTCAAACAAATTTTTTCACAATTCTTCCCACAAGGAGGTTTGTGTTATTAGTGTATTCATGTTTTGTGTATTTTATTATTATAAAATACTTTGTTCAAAAATGGTGAATATTTATTTTTACCTCTTGATGGATGATTTTCAGATGCCAGTCAGTACGCGCATTATGTGTTCAACACTATGAAACGAAAACCATCTGGAAAGATAAGTTTCGAGGTTAGTTATATTGAAATACGTTACCAATAATACATCCATTCGTCCTGTGTTATTGGGATATTGGGTTCTTCAAACTCCAACTAATATCTCACGTGGAAATTGTCAAAAATGAACAACCGTCCCAACAATGGTGGAATTTATTTACTGGATTATAGCAAAAACAATTTTTTGGTTACTGCACCATTACCCCTTCCTCAATTGGTACTTTTTCTCTGCCTTACACAATGAAATATTGTATCAATATCGTCACGCCGTCACAACAATTAACTGTGTCTCTAGGACGGTTTCAGTTCTGCGTTCAACATTTGCAAAAATGACAGATTTCCAGTAATAATATTTAGAGTGATCTGGAATCAACTGGGCGTCAATCTGTTTGTTTGACTGTCACTGAATACTATTACTACGATTTTTAGATGCTGAACGTACGGTAGAACGTTCGAAAAATCTCCTCTAGATCTTCAAAATACCACATAAACGTTCTAGTGGTAGGTTTTGCTTTCTGGACAGTTATCTGATGAATCAGAGATCATACCGATGTATTTAAATAGATTATATTACAGTACTCTCTCGTTATAAGAGTCGCCTAGGGGCTGTATAGAAAAAAAGTAGGAGAAAGCAAACTCCCCGCTCCATTTATACCCATTTTCATAATACAATTGCGGAATGAGACCCCTGTGTACCGCAATATCTACACTGAAAGAAATTTGGTACCTCCTCCTATACTTGAGATTGACTGGCCACGCGTTTCAGCCTGTTAGCTCCTGTACGTGACATCGGAGTAGCAGCTACTCCGATCAATGTATATTATTGCGCGCAATGCGGAGTGGCTCCTACTCCGATAACAAGTATAGTTTATACGCGCAATATTTGGAGTAGCAGTGGGGCAGGTAAAACGCAGTAGCTACTCCGTTTCAGCGCGTAGACCGCTTTCTTCTTTCTTTCAAATTTCTCTTAGTGTACTGATCTCAAGAACGTAATGAATTTCTCAAAGATTTCTATGGGAATCCAAAAAATTCAATGACTATTCATTGATTCCCAGGAAAGATCTATATTGTCAACAAAATCTGGAAGTTTTTTTCAATCACGTACATGAATTTAGGTTCATACACATTCTACATTACATTTAATACATGACATTCATGTTTTATTTAAACATGCAACAACTATAGATCATGCTATAGTCCATATTAAATTTAATGTGAAATATGTGTGAAACTGATTTCATGCACGTATTTGAAAAAAACTTCCAGCAGAAATATTCAAATTAACCCAGACAGCGCAACGTGCCACTGGAACGGTTATGGAAGGTTCATAGAACGTAGAAGAGGTTTTCTGAACGTTCAGAAAACGTCTCGGAGACACATTGTGCTGTCAGGGAATGCAGAAATTTCTAACAGTGTGAGGAGTTGTAACAGTTTTCAATGAGTAGAAGAAACCCAAAGATATTTTCCTCGCGGCATAAATGTAAATTTAAAGGGGAAATTTAAGAAAAATGGCTCTAAAGCAGAGAGTTTAAGTTGTCATCTATAAGAATTACAAGTGGCATGTAACTGTTCAGATGCTATCTGTATAATCGAATAACATTGAATGGAAACAAAAAAGTTATCGGGGAGTCATATGATTTAAAGAGAATTCAAATCATTCTGTGCACGGAAAGACCGGGTTTATTAATATTTAGAGAGAATTCAGAGGATCGCTGAAAAATATCCGCAGTAAGTCTACCAAAAATTCGTAGTCAAAATATTAACAGTTGATAGTTTCATTGGTATTTTTCACAGTGAAACTATCAATTGTTAATATATCGACTACGAATTTTTAGTAGACTCATTACGAATATTTTTCAGCGATCCTCTTTTTCCCTAAATTGACAGTCATTTTTCTAAATAATAATAGACCCGGTCTTTCCGTGTGCCTATTTGATGGTCAACATTTTCCAGAATTTATCAATTCGTTGAATCTTCTTCAAAGGTGATAAGAATTTCATACATTCAGAAAGAACAAATTCAAAAGCTGTTCATATCTCAGCTTTGAAACATCATAGAGTAATGTTTTTGTTTTGAAATTCATCGCCGAAGTCTGCAGAATACGAATCTGAAACCCGCTTTGCTCTACAGTTGATAGTTTTTTTCAATATTCAAAGAAATTTAAAGGTACTTTTTCAGAGATATACAACTTTTCGAAATGAAGGATGGGTGATTTTGACCCAGTATATCCCCAGAGGGTTAATAATCTCATTCTAATTTAGTATGCCTTATCGCATCCTCCATGGATCTTTATTTGTCTAGCTTTGAAATAATGAATTCTTCCGACACTTATAACGAGAGGTGAGTTCTCGATAAGCAACATAAGAGTGGAGGTAAAGTACCCTCTCGTCATAAGTGTCGAAGAGACTAATTCCGCGTGACCGAGCTTGACACCACCCCTGCTCATGCTAATCACAGATTGAAAACTCACCTCTCGTCATAAGCGTCGGAAGAATTAATTACTCCGAAGCGGGACAAAGAAAGATCCATTGGGGATGGAATAAGGCATATTAAATTCAAAAGAGATTTGGGATTTTAAAAATCAGTTCGATTATAATTCAATGTCATTTTGACATGCTATATCCGTATGGATCGCTTTTGGATTCATTTTTTCTAATTTTGTGAAATTATTACCCACACCGCATTCAAAGAATTTCAACAAATTCTGGGATCATCCGAACATGTTGGAAACATCTTGAGAACGTTTTGAAAGCGACCAAGAAACTATTTGCTGTGCACTGAGAGAGAGGTACCTAGCTGCGGCAACTGAAATTCTGTTATCCTAGCTAAATTTTAGCTGGCGCAAATGAAAGTCTATAGACTATAGTTGTCTGAAATACGAATGAAACAATTTATTCAAGCACGGAGAAAAAGGAATTCGCTGTGGCAGCGAAATCTCCTTTTGCTGGGTTCCTTTTGCCAGAGCAGCAAATTTTTTGCTGTGACAGCAAACTATTTGCTGTTCCAGCAATCTTGTTAGCTGCGACAGCGAATTTTTAGCTGTGGCAGCAAAAAATGTTTGCTATCCCAGCAAAATTTGTTTGCTATTCTATATATAATACTGAAAATTTGCTGGCGAAGCCAACATTTTTTGCTGCCACAGCTAAAAAATTGCTGTCGTAGCTAACACGATTGCTGTTATAGCAAATTTTTAGCTAGTTCAGCAAAAAATTTTGCTATTCTATATATAATACCTCGATTTGCTGCGTCAGCAAATTTTTTCTCTCTGTGAGGGAAATAAAAAATTCAACTGTGACGAATAAGATTTATCTGACTGATTTGGAATGACTAACTTTCACAATTTAATTTTCATTTAGTGGGACTAAATTTCCTACACTTGAAAAGAAATTTCTTCCAGCCAAATAGATGGTTATTTGTCCTGTACCAAAGAAATATTTATTAGTGTTAACAAAATATTCTTTGAAACCAAAATAATTTATTCGAATCAAATAAACGGTTATAATCATTCATTTGATTCAAGAATGTTTTGTTAACCCTAGAACGGGCATGTGGGGTATTTTAAGACCCCAGGACCTTTTTTTCTATCTCAGCATCTGAGCCTCTCTTTATCTCTTTAGTTTGTCACCCAAATATTTTCAAAGTGTACATCCTGTCGAACAAAAACCGCCCATAGTGAATTGAAATACTTTGATTCCCAAATGAGGTATAGCCATTTGAAATTTCCTGTGTTTTTCACGTGCCCGTTCTACACGCAGAAAATCCTGCAAGGCTGAGTACTGTAGCCGACACGACTGGCTCGTGTTATGGGAAAAAATTATTTCAATACTGCTGGTCACTGCAGTAACACGAACCAGTCGTGTTTCCGCAGTAGAGAGTCGTTTTTCTACACTATCCTCTACTGCGGGGACACGACTGATTCGTGTTACTACAGTAACCAGCAGTGTTGAAATGATTTTTTTCCACAACACGCGCCAGTCGTGTCGGCTACAGTACTCAGTATTGTAGGATTTTTTCCGTGTAGGGTTAATACTAATAAATATGTCTGCGGTACAGGACGAATAACCATTTATTTGGCTGGAAGAAATTTTTTTTTCAGTGTAGCCAACTAATATTTAAATAAGACCTTTTTCTCAGTGTATGATTTCTAAAGGAGATTCAATGGATTCATGAATTTTGCTCATAAATTTACGTTTGTGTCATGAGGAAAATGTTTGAATTCCTTTCACACATTGAAATTGTTTTTTCCTTCAATATTTTTCCAATTTCGTAGATTCCTCTATGAAAAGCTTCAAGGAATTTACCAGAAGTCAAACGACGCTTATAATGAGACTTTGGAAACGTTCCTCTCCATGCAGAGGAATCGGGACGTTCGCTTTCTCCTACGTTCTTCCCCTACAGCCCTCAGGCTATTCTTATAACAAGAGGGTACTGTAGTGCCAAACCCAGTCATTGGGAACCAGTGATGACAGAAATTTTGAGACCCAGCAGCCTACATCGAATCAAATACCACTGTTAATCGGAATGACAACACAGGTTTCTGGCAACACAGTTCGGAACCAGTGATGTCAGATTTGAGACCGAGACCGTTTTTACCCTCTCCATCTGATTAATGGCGAATTTGGCTAACGACACTGGGGCGGACTCGGGATATATCTGTCCTTTGTTATAATCGTCAATCAAAAAGAGACATAGATATCCCGAGTTCGCCCCAGTGCAGTAAGCCGAATTCGCTATAAGTCAGGCGAGCGAGAGAGTGACAGTTACTCTTTCTCTCTCGCTCGCCCGACTTAATTCGCATGATGGAAGAAAGGGGAAGCGGTCAATGGAGAGGGTAAAAACGTTCTCGGTCTCGAATCTGTTCGAAACAGCGATGCCAGAAATTTTTGAATCCAACGGCCTGCATCCAATCAAATCCTTCTGTTGATCGGAATGACCAATGTATTGCGGTTTCGGCGCTCTTGTTCCTTTGTTTCTGGCAACAAACGTTCGAAACTGGTTTTTCCGATGCTTACAACCAGGGCTGTTTCGAGCGTCTTATCTGTCTCTTTTCCCAAGCCGCCCGTCCAGCTGTGTTGCCAGAAACAAAAAAAAACAAGAGAGCCGAGATCGGAATATATTGGTCATTCCAATCAACAGAAGTATTTGATTGAATGTAGGCCGATGGATCTCAAAATTCCTGACATCAGTGCCGTCCAGTGCTGCCAGAATCGAGGCATACGCCATTCTTCCCCCCTCCATCGAGCTACTCTCCTTTCCCCTACCATGCAAATCAAGTTTGGCGAGCGAGAAAGAAAGTGAGTTACTTTTTGAGTTGCCGACTTGATTCGCATAGTGGGGGGAGGGAAAGTGGCCTGATGGAGGGGGAAGGAACGGTGTATGCCTCGAATCTGATAGCACTGCGCCCATCAGTACGGAGAGAGAGAGAGAGAGAGAGAAAGGCGCTCGTAACGGCCTTGCTTATAACGGATACTTTTATACGAAGAGGGGTACTGTATCTGTCCCCTACGGTCATTGCACACAAATTTCATCCTCGAGAAATGACTTCTTCAAGTATATTTTATCGTTAATCATAGGAATTTCTGAAGATCTTGTCGAAAGTCTCCAGAGGTTCCGTGGAAGAAAAACTTCAATGGGTATTTGGGCTTTACGATCTGGATGGTGACGGATTGATCAGCAAAGAGGAGATGTTGGACGTTGTTGGGTCGATTTACGAAATGTTAGGTCGTTACACTCAACCACAAATTCCAGAACCACATGCGGCCGCTCGCGAGCACGTGGATCGCATTTTTCACGTAAGTAAATCTTGTGGGTTGAGAGGGTACCAGCGCTAGATCCCTAGCCATTTTTTTTGTATAACTAATTAGATATTTGAAATTTTGCTGCCATCATTTTTTGGTGGAAAATTTCACGATTATTCTTTATACTGCGAAGATATTGGAGTATTCCATGGAGGTTTCTATCACGTGAGAATATATTCACGCATATTCTCAGAACGTTTGAACTGGACTGTTTAAAAATATTCCCAGAACATGATGTCACAAATATCGTGAGAACAACAGAATTTTATTAGAATAGAAATTTCGATCAATATTACTTTTGCTGATAATAGAAAACTAATTCGGGATAAGTTTTATTTAATCATTACACATTTCAGATCATTCATTCTTAGCACCATGATGGATTCATATGACCGCAATAGGCAATCTTGACATATATTGTCTTTTTAATGGCTAAACAGGAGTTTCTTTTCTACCAACTGAAAATTAGGATGAGAGCGCCAGTACATGGAGAAAAATGGAATTCGAAAATATAATAATTTTCATAAAAATCCGAGACTTTTTTGTGTTGTTAAAGTTTGAATCGTTTATAAAAACGAAACCAAAATTCGAACTCACAAAATCTGAACTTTTAATTATTTTTAAACACCGATTTTATGTGATTTTCAATTTATTTTTATTTTTTCTCTTTTGTATGAGAATAAAACAGAAAATGAAGTGAAAGTTGAGATAAGTTCTTTGTTGAAACCATTATTTATTCGACCTTTACTTTTTATTCATTCATTTATTATTGAAAATGCTCATTTTCATCCATTAAGGGGTAATATCACTTTGTGGACGGAAAAATTGACGTTATTTTCAAAGTGTTGCCATGAAGTCAAAAAAAAAATTATGAATGTATGGGGTCTTTTGCATATGAAAGATACTAGTCTTTGGGTACAAAAAACACTCTTTATTCAATATTTTCAATTCAAAATGGTGGCATGGTAGTACTGTCAAAAAAACATTTTTTTTTCTTCTTGTTAAAACGTGTGTACCGCTACAGGTCACAATTTTCAATTTAGAACAAAAAATAAAAAAGTTCCTTAAAACATAGCTCAAAATCAAGCTATCTACGTAGGATTTTTTCGAAAAACAAATTTTGAAGGAAATGGTGTCATTTTGAAATTGTTTTTCGATTTTTTCGAAGGAAACGTCCGAAAATCGGCTATAAAATCGGTAACAAAGCTGATATCGAAAAAATCTTCCGTAGATAGCTAGATTTTAAGCTATATTTCAAGAAACTTTTTATTTTGCTTCCTCGTGAGAGGGAAGCTGTTTTTTTCTAGATTGAAAATCATGACCTGTAGTGGTACGCCCGTTTTAACCACGAGAAAAAAACATGTTTTTTTGACCGTACTACCACGCCGCAATTTTGGATTTAAAAAATTGAATACAAAGTGTTTTTTTGTAACCAAAAAATAGTACTTTTATATGCAAAAGACCCCATACATTTATAATTTTTTTTGACTTCATGGCAACACTGAAGATAACGTCAATTTTTCCGTCCACGAAGTGATATGGAGTACCCTTGAAATGAGATCTCTATTTTGATCTCAGGTTAATGAGACATTTTTCCTCTTGGAATATAACTTCCCCTCTCGAAATCCGTCCTTCATGTGTTTCTAACTCAATTTGAACTCCGGATATGATTTTTCGGAGAAAAATTTCCTTTCAAGTTTTGATAATTTTTATTGAAATGAAGAATTCCAATTTTATTTTTGAAGGTAAAAAATAATGATCATTCATTGAAGAAGTACACTTGAACTTAGGACTTGTCTTGAAAAACGAAAACCACCCCTGTTCAGTCAAATAACATCCCTAGTAACACACAATCTTCGTCAAACGTTCTGAGAATGTTTGCAGGACGTTTGAATATTCTAGGTACGTTCCGAGAATATTTTACTCACATTGGTGTTACTTGGGATGCCAAAAAACACCTTCGCACTTGCAGAGAAAATGTCACATATTAAAATGCACTTGCACAGACTTATTATTCTTCGATTATGAATCAAAAAGATGAATTGTTCATTTGTTTTCATTATTCCATCATGATACCTGCGCATGTCGTTATGATATTCTACGAATATTCCAAACAGTCTCATTCAAATCTTCTAAGAATCTTCTATGAATATTTACGAATCTTCTACGCTTATTGTGAGAATATTCGATCATGTACATTTCACGAATGTTATGAGGATATTCTCAGAATATTCTGTCCTATACTGTAAAAAGAAAGTCTCAAGACTTTCATGTGTATTAAATTTAGATCATTTCATGACTGAATTTAAAACGCAAAGAAATTAACCAAACAAAACCCGATTACTGACACAATGGTAAAATCATTGTCTCAAATTATTAAGGTCCAAGCAGATTAAGACTTTCTTCTTACAGTGTAAAAAACACTGAGTGTCGACGGAGAAAGAATTAGAAACAAATATTTAGAGGAAAGTAGAGAAAAAGACCAAAGAGTGTGAACGTCGTTAGTCTTATTTTAAACTTTAATAATCAGTATTGTTGTTTCAGGATGGAAGGAAAGTATTCTTTCTATAATTAAGTAATTATGATTATTTCCAGCTCATCGACGCGAATAAAGATGGCGTAGTGACAATCGATGAATTAGTACAATGGTGTTCCAAAGATGAGGAATTATTAAAAAGCCTCGACACCCTGGATACAGTATTATGAGATCCTCACTTTGTTTCAACCTCATTATTGATCTTTAAACAAAACAAAAATCATACATTTTTATTAATCAACACATAAGACGTTAAGAGATATGTTTTGGAAGATTCCAGAAGAATAATTCAATTGAACGGTCATGTTATTTTGATAAAGAGTTTCTGTGAAGGAATTTCCATGTAAATCATCCCTTCATGGTTTTAGAGGGGATAATAGACCTATTTCTTCCAAGGCAACAAGTTTCATCCTATAATTTTGTTCACAATCAGGATTTGAATTTGCACATAGAGTTACGTCTTCGATGAATATGTATGTAGATTATACATCTTCTTCAACACAAACTTCCAAAACTCCCTCGACTGTGAATGTGTATGTAAATATGTAAGTACCCTCCAGGGCCGAGTTGGATCGATAATGCATCCTTCCTTCTTTTCATCAACGAAGACAAATTTCATCAATCTCAATTCATGAATTGACTGAGTTGGAAATGAGTATCATTTTCAAGTTTCCATTCCAATCACAATTATTACTCAATATTTTATCAACTGGATAGCATTTTAATTGATGGAATAAGAAGAAACGATTCAACTGGTCCTCGTTCAGTCTTTCAACCGCGTGCCAATATTGCATAAATATTTCCAATTGATATTGAAATGAATTCCACTTGTATTCCAAATCATAGTGAATTAACAATGATGTGATCAGATTAATTCATTAAAGAAGTATGTTTGACAAATCCAAAAGATGAAATCTATGAAAAACAATTATAATTATCATTCGTCTTGACATTGACTCTATTGTTAAAATAATGACGAAGAATTATAATTTCTTTATGACACAGATATATATATATTTAATCGATTTTGCCCGCATACTTGAAACAAATTTCTCTGTAAATATTTTTGTTTAAAAATTTAAGAGAACAATATTGCCCTTAACCCTCTGGGGATACACTGGGTCAAAATCACCCATCCTTCATTTCGAAAAGTTGTATATCTCTGAAAAAGTACCTTTACATTTCTTTAAATATTGAAAAAAACAATCAACGGGTTTTAGATTCGAATTCTGCAGACTTCGGCGATGAAATTCAAAACAACAACATTACTCCACGATGTTTCAAAGCCGTGATATGACCGATCAAAAAACATTTGGGTCAAACTGACCCAGTGTATCCCATGTGTGAGGAAACTATAAGTGTATCCCCAGAGGGTTGAATTGGAATAATTGAATTCTGTGATTGTTTCTTCTTCCAAATCTATCAGATAATACGTGAGATTTTAGAGATATTCGTTTATATACTCAAGGAAAAATTGTTCACATATGATCTTTTCATTTATGTATAGTGGGTGGGTTTAATCCGTTCCCTCCTCATCTCATCAAAATAAGAACACCCACAGATAAATTAGGATTGTAATTATGATATTTAATTTTGAAATTATTCAACGATGTCATCATAGTTCGACGTGAATCATTCCTCAAGTGTTTAAACGATTAAAATTCAATTGTTATCAAGAATTTTCGAGGGAATAGATTAAATCGAACCACTGTGTATTATCTTGTATGCTTAATTTTGTTTCGAGATGTTGCTGAAGTTTGAATCGTTTATTGAAAAGAATTGGTAATCAAATCACGGAACACAGCTGTTAGATTCAAAATTTCGCAGTTCATTCTTTGAACGATTTGTCTTGGTACCAGAAGTTCATGTGGGATAGTAAACACCGTTGATCTATCAGATTTTATGAGTTTGAATAAACGATTCAAATTTCAAGAATATCTGTTCGAGATACCCCCTCTCTCTCGTCTTTCAAATTAATGTTTTCACTATTTTCAACGGTATGACACATGTTTTATTCAACATTTTGCGTTGGAGTGAAATTTTCCAAACAAGAAAAATTCAATCGAAGTACATCATAAGGCTGAAGACTTATGCTATAGCAACTGTTGCTCGCGACTTCATGAGAAGGAAGAAGAGGGAAGATGTTTGAAACTGAGTTCTCTCTGTCTGACAGTCGTTAGCACGAGTCTCTGGCCCAATCCGCACATTTCAATCCAATTGGATATGATTTATACGAAATGTATACTTGGAATTTCGCTCGATAATCTAATTCTGAAAACTATATTTTCCGTTGAACATTTTGATAAAAAAAAATCACAAAAATCTACGAACGACTATATACACTGTAAAAAAAAACTGGAAATTTACTGTGCAACTGGACTGGAAATTTCCAGTGCTAGTACTGGAATATGGATATTCCAGTACATGTACAGAGATTTTGTTGTTACGTTACTGAAAATTTACCAAGCATAACTGAAAATTCAGTCATTGTACTGGAATTTTCAAGTTTGAGATGATGTACTGAAATTTTGCCATGATTTCGCGAAAATTTTACCGGCTCGTACTACAATTTTATAGTTCTTGTGCACCAAAAAAAAATATTCCCTCAAAAAAGACTTGAGAAAAAATTTGGAATTTAGAAAAAAAAACCTAATCGTTGGTATACTGGAATTATACAGGTTTTTAACTGCAATTCTCAGGTTTTGTGATGGAATTTTCCAGTTACTATGCAATTGAATTATACAGGTTTTGAACTGCAATTTTCAGGTCGTGTGATGGAATTTTCCAGTTGCTATGCAACGGAATTTAATCACTGTTGCACTGAAATTTTCCACTTCTATTGGACTTCGTCATTTCTGGCAGGAAAAATTTCAAGTCTTTATATTAAAAATTTCCTGATTGAGATTTTGAATAATAATTGTAATTGTAGCCAATGAAATTGATATATGAGGTTTTTCCAAGACTTATCCTCTTGTGTTCTAGATATGAAGCATATGTAGTAACCCAAGCTGGCCTTCGAACATGTCGCGCTATAGCTCATCGGTTAGGTCTTAGGTTTCAGTTGGTAGGCAGGTAGAAAAGTGTGGGTTCAAATCCTGTTAGGTAGACATGAGTTTCTGTCCATCCAAATGAACGATCAAAAGTTTCTCAATCATCTTGGAACACAAGGACCCTGCAAAATCACTTTGCGTGAGCAATTTTTTTTCAATTTTCATGGATATTTTCAGCATTAATTTTCCAGTACATGTCCTGAAAAAGTCCAGCTCGTGTACTGAAAAATTCCAGTACCGAGGCTCAGAAAATTTCCAGTTTTGATGCGGGAATTCCATAACGTTTGCACTGAATTTTTGCAGTACAAATGTGCTGAAATTTTCCGGTACATGTACAGGTTAATGACTTCCAGTACATGTACTGGAATTTTCCGGTGAAATTTTTTTACAGTGTAGACATATTTCAACAGAGATTCAACAAAGCAAATTGTACGAAAGCTTTGATCAAATTATTTTGATGAAGAAGAATCCTATAATTTATCAATGGATTTCTACAGAGCATGAGGACTTTCTATAAAATTTCAAGTTTGTTGTATTCAATTTAATATTGTTAAACTCGATGAACCCTGTGTCAGTGATACAAAAAATCTTTTTAATCGATAGTCAGGGTATCAATTTCACAGGGAGCAGATTTACAAATATTCTCTTCCAAATATATTCTGTGCCCGGTAGATGATTTTTCGCCAATCGAAAGAAGATGCTATATCTACTCTATGAACTTTTTCATGTATTCTACATGCGACTAGCTCGAATTTCGTTCCAAGATTATATTTCTATTATGGACGAATTATCTACGAAAGAATCCTCAGAGCATACTTGCGTACGTATGATAAGCAATTTTTGAGATACTACCTCTGACAATTATTCGATCGTAAATCTAGGAAAAATATTTTTCTAAATTTTCTCCGAATGGTCATTATTGAGAGGAATGATTTCTTCATTTGAAGTAGTACTACTGTGTCCAAAAAATAAGGTGACATAGCATTTATTTTCCCAAATCAAGTTCATCGCCTTCAAAGTAATCCTTCCCGGATACAATGCACTTATATGCCAACGCACACTGAGAAAAATCTGCATTGTATAAATCACGTTTCAATATAGTAATGTATTTGACGGTGAAAAATACATTATTTTGGTTATTATTACCATGAGCTAGGTGATAAATACCATCCTTTTGGTGAATCAAACCGAATGTACGGTGAAATTCAATACTGAAAAGATACTCTTCACTCTTGAAAGGCTGGCTCCAGTTTTCATTATTTGACGGGTGAAAAATATACGAAATAGAGGTTATTTTCACATTTCATTTTTCTCAGTGCATTTTCCAAACTTCGAAACGGTTGTGAAAGTCGGTTTCCGAGATGGCCTTCAACTCTCACTTGGATTCGGCTCGGATCTCCTCTATCGACTCAAAACGGTCTCCCCGGAGCGGTCTTTTGAGTATTTTGAATAGCCAGAAGTCGTACGGTGCCAAATCAGGTGAATACGGTGGTTGTGGAACGACATGGGTCAAGTTTTTTGCGAAATAGTCACGAAGAATTAATGCAGTGTGAGCCGGTGCATTCTCGTGGTGCAAGAACCAAGAGTTGTATCGTCACAATTCCGTTCTCTTTGGGCGAATAGCTTCACGTACACGACGCATAATGCTCAAATTTTGGTTTTGCCTCACCTTTAGCGCGATATTCACTTGAAGCACAAATTTACGTCTCATCTCCCGTAATACTGCGTTTCATCTGGTCCTGATAGTCAGAAAGCATTGTTTTACGCACTTCAACGCGACGACATTTTTCCAGGAAGTTCAGTGTTTTCGGTACTAATCGAGATTTGACGCGGCTGAGGCCGAAAACATCCTTCAAAATGGTATTGGTTGATCCTCTTGAAATGCTAACATCGTCAGCAACATCTCTAATTGTTAATCGGCGATTTAGGAGCACCAAATCTTTGATTTTTTGGACGTGAACTTCGTCAGTCGAAGTTGGTGGTCGACCGGGACGCTTTTCGTCTTCGACACGTTCCCGACCTTCTTGGAACTCTTTATACCACTTGCCAACATTTTTTTCGACATAGTCTCATCACCAAAGGCTTCCTACTGCGATAGCTAAAAAATAGCTACACGGAGAAAAAGGTATCTTAAAAAGTACCATAATTTATGGATTTTTAGCGCTGGTCTGACCCGAGTCTCAATATTTATCTGAACAAACCTCTAAAAGTACCATAATATCTGGGACTTTTATAAGGAAGGTACCATACTTATTCTGAAAAGTCCAAGAAATTATGGTACTTTTAGATATTCGTGCAAGTAAATATTCCGACTCGGGTTAGACCAGCGCTGAAAATCCATAAATTATGGTAATTTTCAGGATATCTGTTTTCTCAGTGTATAGCTGCAATTATTTTAGCTACAGCGGTAAAAAATGGATGCTAACAACGTGAGTAGCTGCCACACTTATTTCTTTCTTTTCCGTGTATGGACGTTTGTTTCAATCATTCACGAATTGGTTCTTTGGTTATCAATTCATTAGATGGCAGGACGGAATTTTTACCAACTTCAGAATTTATTTCGAATGCAAATCTGAGGAACATAGAAGTAACGTATGGTTCTCCATACCGATTTTTTAAATTCATCCTAATTTCCTAAATTTTTCTTTGTAGTAGTCACTTCTCTCAATTTCTTTCGATTTATCCGTTCTCTTTCCAAATAATTGTTTTATATTTTGGAGAACAATTCGGAAAAAATTCGAAGAAGGTCTCTACTATATTTTTATTTCCATCTTTCTTATATAAAAGGAAACGGAAGTATTGTACACGGAAAAAATCGATGATGCAGGAAGGGGTATTTCGCTTTTGCCAAACGTCTTAGAACGTCGAAAAAACGCCATCCCCAAAAATGTGTGTAAGTGCGTGCGTGTACAATTTTCTTTGGCGCACGATAACTCTCCTCAGAATGTACCGATCGGGATAATTTTTTTTTAATACGTTCGTCTTTGAGAGGACTCGAGGCCTATTGATTTTGGTATCGATCGGACAACACGTTTCGAAAATATTGCGGAATATGTTTTTGAAAATCGTGATTCTGCGACCGCTCATATCTCCGCTTCCTATCATCCGATTGCTATGAAATTTGTACCACGTTTCAGATATGATATGACAGTGCTTTCATACGAGTTTCATCCAAATTGGGTGAAAACTGTAAACAAAATTTTTCTGCGACCCGCATTATTGGCGGATGTTTTGGAAGCGTGCCTTTTTTGTGTTCGTATCATCCGAATTTCGTGGAATTTTTGGCGTATTGAATCCGCGGGGTGGTGATTCGGTGGTATAAATTTCAAGCAAATCGAAAGGATTTTTAATCCTACAATTTGATTGAAATCAATCGATTCTGAACTTGGAGATTTCTATACTATATTCCCTAAACTTCGAATTTGATTTTCACATATGTCTTTCAAAATCATTCCTCCGCAGGATTCAGATTTCTTCTTCGAAAATTCTTCAACATTCTAGCCTGAATTTTGCGAAGAACTCCGCTTTCTTCGGGAAAAATTCGAAGAGGATCTCCTCAGTGATTATTTTGAAGAATTTGTTCATTTTTGTTTAGGGGAAGTTTGGAAAGAATTCTGAAGAATTGTTTTACTCCCGTATGCAATTCAGTAAAATGTGGAAAAAGATTTTCAAAAATTCTGCTGATTATATGACTGATTCGGAGAGAATCGGAAAAATATTTTCACCCGGGTGTATTTTCACGCTGAGGATTGACTAAAACTATAAGGATTGAACCACGCATGCCTGTATGGCTATTTTCATCGCAATAATTGATATTAGCTTTTTCTATACACATTATTTATGGAAAAATATAACAAAATCCTGAGAAAAAGCAAGCACAGTTGCTCAACTAAAACGACGACTAGCATTTAAACAAATTTCTAACCGTAGTTCTTGAGTTTTCGATTTCTGCTGATTCATTACCAGCGAATATCGATCAGGCAGGGGAGAAATTGTTAAAAAAGCATCCTATAGAACATGATGCGTCATTTACGATAAGGAGTTCAAAATAGAAGGTATTGGTTATCAATGTAAGAGTTATCTATTTCATCTGTATAGAATATATCTAAAACTGTTATTAATGCTTGATCGATTGAATTTTCAAAATTAATGATCTATAAAGAATTTGGAAATATTTGAATGTAATTATTCAGTTGGATGTTGGAATTAGATATTCGTTTCTACTAGGAAGCAAATCTTAGATGTTTAAACTTTAGCAATCTCGACCAACTATGAGAAATGTGGTTCGTAATAGAACTAATTTCTCGTGTGATTCTCCTGTACCTTAATACTATATCTAATCTAAAATTGTTTATATATTATGATAGTAGAGTAACATCGATGATAATAATAATAATTATCACTATTATCACCATAACATACATTTGCGTATGCACCCAAAGAACTTACCAATTTTATACGAATGAATTGCTGTTGTTTTTCTTTAATCCGTTGAATCATCGCTTTTCTTCAACTTCAACGCCAAAGCTAATATGAATCCCTACTGATTTTATTCAAACTATTTCTCAATCTAATCTGATAAACCGTTAATTCGAAAGAATTAACAATGGAATTATGAATGCTACAATACAATCGCATTTTGTCACGGTTATTTTCTTTATATTCCTCTATATATATCTTGAGAATTGTATTCGGGTTCGACAATATGTATGTTGCTTCGATGATCAATATTTTTCTCAACTTGTTGACTATTCAAAAATTTTTGTATTTATTAAAAAACCAAAGGCAAGAATAAATGGTCCTAAAAATAAAATCAATTCACTTATCTTACTTATTTTATTGTACACTTCGCTTTGTGGAGTGATAATATGATTTGTTGATATAGGCTAATCGAAATGAATTGATTCAATCCAATGATTTTCATGAATATTTTTAATCATTCGACAAAATAAGACAAACAAATATGTGTTATACAAAATCTCAGATTGTAAAACATTACAAAATAATGGTGAAAGAAATATTTTATCCTTAAAATTTTCAATGTGGAGTTGTGTTTGGTTCAGTGATTTCATATTTCCTTATCGTCTGAATTGTAAGTGTCTTCGGCAACTTCAGCGTAATCCATTTCAAGAGCGGAGATATCCTCCAAAGCTTCCGTAAATTCATCAAATTCCATCCCTTCGTCCAAATACCAATGCACGAAAGCTCTTTTTTTAATCATCATGGAAAATTGCCGATTAAGTCGAGCCCACGCTTCGGAGATAGCTGTTGTGTTACTGAACATTGCTACCGCTCTCTTAAGACGCGCTAAATCGCCTCCTGGTATTTCTGTGGGTGGCTGACAATTTATACCCACCTTCAAACAAAATATAACAATATTTTCGTTACAGATCACATTAATACACAGGAGATTATATAATGTAACTAGATTTTAAGTACCTTAAAACCTGTCGGACACCAATCAACGAATCTGATATCATGTTTTTGTTTAATCGATGATATGGCAAAATTGACATCTTTTGGCACAACATCGCCGCGATATAGAAGACAACATGCCATGTATTTGCCTATGAAAGATCCAATGTTTTATGTTCAGAGCAATTCTCAGTGACAGTTAGTTTGAATATTTGGTTAGTTTACCTTTTTTTGGATCACATTTTACTAATTGATTAGAAGCTTCGAAACATTCGTTAGTCAATTCAAGTACAGTCATTGTGCTGTGATCCGCTTTTGTGGCACTTGCTACAGGAGCATACGTGGATACAGGAAAATGGATACGTGGAAATGGCACCAGATTGGTTTGAAATTCTGACAAGTCGACGTTCAAAGAGCCATCAAATCTAAAAGCAGGTAGTGAAATTGGTTTTTCTTTTGCATTACATTATTTGTCATTTGTTTGAAATAAGTGCAATGGAATAGCTTGAGATTGCTAATGCAAGTTACGGCAAAAAAAACGTGGACTCGTTCTCAAAAACTCCCAATATCATTTCTTTTCCTTTTCTAGTGAAAATTCCATCAGAAACAAACAACACTTCTATTCGTGTCTGATAAAAATTTTATATGAAAATGAATTCTGCCCGTTTCTGATGGAAGTTCATTGTTTCTCATTTTCTCTCCCTATTCTTTCTATGAGGAGAAGATAGAAAGAAAGAGGGAGGAATTTTGAATTTTGTAAAATTGAAAAGTATCAACAGTTTGATTTGACTCAAACCTCAAACTTGCTGTGATCGATGAAACCACTTGACTGATTAAGTTATTCAAATTCACGTATGTCGGTCTCTCGAGATCCAATTTTCTGCGACAGACATCATAAAGGGCTTCGTTGTCGACCATGAATGAACAGTCCGAGTCGTACAACGTTGCGTGACTCGTTAATACGGCATTGTACGGCTCCACAACTGCGGTGCTAATCGTCGGTGATGGATAAATAGTCACTTCCAATTTACTTTTTCGTCCATAATGATTGTTCAATTGTTCCATCAGTAAAGAATTAAATCCAGAACCGGTACCTATTTTTCAAAAATCAAATATAGATTCTCTGCGCGTTCTTGATGTTGGCAATTTTCAAAATGCCCTACCTCCTCCAACAGAATGGAAAACCATGAATCCCATGAGACCTTCGCAATTTTCAGCGAGCAATCTTAAACGGTCCATAACAGCGTTGATTAATCCCCTTCCCACCGAATAACGTCCTCTAGCATAATTATTCGCAGCATCTTCTTTGCCGCAAATCAATTGTGCCGGATGGAATAGCTGCCGATATGGTGATTTTTGAAATTGATCGATGACGGAAGGTTCCAAATCTACCATAATGGCTCGAGGTACGAATTTCCCGGTACTCGGATGAACGAAAAAGGCGTTTGTATTTTCGCCATCGTCTATTCTCGCGACTCCTGACGATATTTGACCGTCCGGCCGAATTCCGTGCTCCAAACAATACAGCTCCCAACAAGCAGCTCCCACCTGGACACCCGCTTGACCCACGTGAATTGAAATACATTCCCGCTGCAGCGAAGTAAAATCTTTTCAGTCATTTTGAAAAGTATAAATTATTGAATTCTTACCTTTCCAGACATGCTGATTATTTTTGCATAAAATGTTCACCAAGGATTTATAATATAACAAGAATTTTGAAATAATTTGGTTTAAATTTACAACTCCATACTGAATTGAAAGATAATGGTACTAAGAATTTGCGATAACCATGTTTTTCATTGAATTTCAGTTGCCATTCAAAACCAGAAATTTAGCACTGTCAATTGTTTGATCCATAGTGCAATTAGTTCATTTATTTTTGAAAAAGTAAACAATTTGGTGATTTCAGGTGATTTCACCAACCGTTTGATCTTGTTAACTTATTGTAAAAACAAAAATATCTTTCCCCTCATGAAAAATCCCTATAATCCATATTGGATATCAAAAATATGGTCTTAAAGTTTGAATCGTTTGAATCTCAGGGATGAATCGTCGTTATTTATCTTTTCGAATCAACTCCTTGGAACTGGAAACATCCTCTGAAGAATACATTGCAAGATTCTGAGTTTCAAACACTGGAGTATCGTGTTATTCGATCACTAATTCATTTCAATGAACGATTCAAACTTCAGCCATATATTAAAAGTTGATTCAGAAATTTCTTAATTTATACAGATCAGCTCTTAAAATATTCTATGAATATTTTATCAAAGTTTCTAGAATTTGAACACTTATGCTGTGGAAATCTTAAAACATGGGCTTCGATGAATCACTTTTTGATGAAATTTCGAAAATTCACCAAGTAATTCATCAATGAATCAAAAATAACATGTTCCGAATGGTTTGAATCCAGTGGAGTAAGAACGATGTTATAACATATTGAAAAATTAGTACAGATATTGAAATGGGAGCTCACGTCAAATCATGTACACGGATAGTTAAAAAAAGTATAAAATTGTAATTTATTATCTTGTTGAACGATTCAATACATCATGGCATACAGTAAACAACACCTGATATATAAAAAAAGGTACTTTGTGCAAGATATGACGATAATGATAAATCATAAATACGATGATCAGGCGCAAAACATAGTCAACAAAGCCACTTTGTAGCAGAGGTACAGCTATGACATAATAATATCACAGCAACATTGGTACAATTCATGTTTGTTGGTTATATATTCTGACTAGAGTATATTCTTGAATGAAAAGCAATATATATTTACAAAAACAATACATTATTTTACTGTTTACTAAGATATTTTTATATCGTGAATTGTTTTCCACGTGAGTCCATCGCCGTAAGGACCATGAGGCGAGGGAAACAAAACGTACCACCAATTCCTAAGAAAATCATGGTATTGTATATTATACATACATAATATCAAATATAAATATTTCTCTCAATATTACCTTCCAATCAAACCTAAAAACAATCTCCAATTCCCTTTCGATCCAAAATCATAAGGGTTTTGATACTCTTTCTCTAACAATTTATATTTTTCTGTCTCAGTATTGTTTATCCTTGCCTCTATGCTCGTTTCTCCTTTGCTTATAAGACCTGCGTGCCACCAAGTCAATGCCCCAAGTGCTAAGAATGTTCCAACGCAAATCAAAGCCGCAAAAATGATCAATTTCCGTCTCCATTCTTTTTCGCTGGTTTCAGCAGTTTTTCTTGCTATTTCAGCTAACTCTTCTTCAGTGAGATGATCCAAAGACTCAGTCTGCAAATTTGGTGAAAAAATAATTCCAGTATGATTAACGAATTCGAGGAAGGGTGTAAATGGTAACTGGTTTTAATGGTACACTGACCACAGGAATGATTTCTGAATTATTAATTCGTACTGGATGACCATCTAACTCTGGTTCTGTTCCTGGGAAAAATTCTTGATATGCAATTTCGACTCCAAATATCATGATGAATAAAATACCAAGTACAGTAAAAGCCATGTATTGGAAAAAGTACCGATGATTGTGATGACCCACACAGTTGTTTAACCATGCTGTTCAACAATTCATTGAAACTTTATTAAGGAAAAAAATGAAATAACTGGAAATTATATCATCATTGAAAATACAAATAAAGGATACGACAATGATGATCCATTTTGAGAATACACCTGTTACAGACGGAACAATGGTGTGTTCTTGGAGGCTTCGGTTTGATACATTTTTTACAAATACTCACAGCTTCGGGTATTAAACTACCTTGAGGAGGATAACCTGCTGGAACAGTCACTGCCATATAATAATGAAAGCAGACATTTATCAGTAACCAATGTCCAACGATCATCAAAATCACTGTCATAGAAGGGCTTTTGTCCCACCAATAGGGTAATCCAATCCGATATGCGATGTATATGATGCACGTCATTAAGAAGCTCACCATTACAACAAATACCTGTTAACTATAAGAATTAGTAAATATATTGTAGAGAAAGTATACAAAGAGAATATATCTCAGTCCTGTCATAAGTTGAGAATTAATTTAAAAGAGTACTTTATGTTTTGATAACATGAAATCTTTATTCAATATATCTTACCGGTCCTAAACAGGCAGTGAAGTTTTCTACGAACCAAAACATGGGTTCCATAAGTATATCGCAAACATAGCCCCAATCCAAAAAATCATTATAAAACAATGATTTGAAAGTGATACAAAGCCGCAACCATTTCTGTTTGAGATGAAGCCTACAATAGAAATAGAAACTAAGTACTCAAGTTACCACATAACCTTATTTTGTATCCAAAAACTGATGAATGCTTTTTTATACGTTGCAAGTGTTTGCAATAAAACTAACCTAAAGATTTTTGGAGCTCTCCTCAAAGACCACTGTAACCTTGCCATGATTATCAAATAACTTACTCAGTCAATAAATAGTAAATACTTTCTTTATCACTTTAATATGAGATCATCAATAACGACTTCTCGTTGAATCATTACTACGATTAAAATTCTAAAGCACTAATCCATGATGCGCCTTCATCATTTATTCTTCAATATACTTTCAACGTCTTCAATTAAAGGGAACCTTTTTGTTATCACATTATTTACAATTCGAGGAACGGAAAGAAGCGCACGACAAATTTAGAATCTGCGTCTTTTTCCGTTTTTAATTACATTTCCTTTTTCACGATACCTAGGGTTATTTTAATATAACTAGGATTTACTAGGGATGTACCAATCGTGATAGTTTTCTAGTGCAATATTGTGTTCCTCTTCCAACAATTTAAATATGAATCCTAGATGTCGGATTTGTCGCATGGCGTTTTGATAACCCCGTAAATGTCAACAAGCATCAACAAGTTGATACGTAAAAGGTTGTAAAAAGTGATTGCATGTAAAGGTTTAGCTACACAAACTTTCCAATCACGAATCAAATGGTGGGATCAATGTCTCGAAAAAACCAGTAAGGATTACAAAACTTTTTTCAACAATGTTAATTTACAACGTTTTTTTGAATAATCTTTAATTATTTCAGCAATATAAGTTTGTGGTTATAGATTTTCCGAATATGAACAAAAGCTTGAAGAGACGTTTATCTAGATATAGTAATTCTAATGTTGATTCACCTTTTCTTGAACCAGATACAAGGATTTTTGGCGAAGGTAATTAACGTTCAGTTCAAATCATTTCAAAGGTTCCTTTGAATTTGATATCATGGATATATCAAGTACCGAATTGATTGATGAAGCACGTAATGTAATATTTAATAGAAAATTCTTCAAGATCAATCGCTTTCAATTCACTAATTTTGTTTTCATTATCCATGATAGCAGTTTGTTTGGTTCGAGATTAGAGAGGAACATCAAATTTATAGGAACTCTTATCAAGATTTTTATTTGTAGTTACTAATTTATCGATTATTTTATTTAGAAGATCAATTTTGGTGGCAGAATTTGAACGATGCTACACTCCTCCGACCTTCCACATCTCAAAATTTGAATTATCTCAGCCCTATGCTGAATTCTGATACAGCATTATTATCTAGCAGAGTATCGGAGAATTGGCACAAAGTTTTGGATGTAACTAAACTTGAATCATCTAAGATCGAACAACAAAACAAGAATACAGGTTATGAAAAATCCTTCATACTTCATCATTTTGGTCTCAAATACTGAAAATATTTCTGTAGAAGACATTCATTTTATTCATATAAATTTTTGTAACTATTATTATAGCTATTTGTTTGGTTTTGAATGAATTTCTTATTATTCGCAGACAAGATGGAGTCTTCCTCTTCTGGATCAGAAATAGAAATTCATCAAAGAAGAAGATTGAAGCTGCGAAAGCGGCAAGATAAGCGAAACAAGAGCGATACATTCTCAAATCTGTTGAATATTTCTCGATCATCCTCTCCATCCGAACGGATACCTGCAAAGAGAACGTCAAATGTTCCTTCCATATCCAAGTTAGGTGATTCACAAACAAGACAGTCCAAAGAAAATGAAAGCAAGCAAGATAGTAGTATTAATTCTAGCCCAGTGAAAGAAGTATTGAAGAGAAAACCGAAAATTTTGGGTCGTTATTCTAAAAGGAAAAGTACAAATGCTTTTAGCGAAGTGTGGGGAGATAAAACCTCTTCCGATACGACAGAACTAGATACTTCCGTGACTCAAACGAAAAGAAGAAAGCGAGGCAAGAGTGTTATTCCGCAGGATCAATTCAATGATTCAGAACTATCCATACGTTTGAAAAAAAGAGGAAGAGTTGACAGTATAAACGTCACTCCTCCATCCATTAATATTCCAAATGCCTTACGTAAAAGTCCTCGTGAGATAAGAGCATCGGATGAGATGAGTGTCTCCACAATTTCAGTTCAATCAAACAGAGGGCAAAAGAGTCAGCGTGATTCCGTCAATGATGCAAGGTCTGAAAACAATTCTGAAATAAGTGACGAGCCAAGTCGAATAGAAAAGTCAATTTTCAAAATGAAGCCAAGCATTTTCAGACGTTCGCATAGAAGAAAGAGTTATAACAATTTTGATGCGATATTGAACGAAACTATGTCATCTGATGGTCATTCAAGGAATACAATTCATGAAAATCCAACACGAGCGAATTCTCCATCGAATAAAGTTCAGGATGAACCCGAATCTGAAGATACTATGTCGAGAAGTCAACTCCGAAATGAACTGTCTAGAAGTAATTTTGATTCAGAACATAATATTTCGAAAATTTCACGAAATATTACAACCCAATTATCTGAAAAGAGAATCGATAATGCCGTTGATGCTACGAAAACCGTATTATCACATGATAATTTGCAACAAACTACGACTCCTCGAAAAACGCGTTTATCAGGTATAAACATTCCATTAACTTCGACACCGAATCTAAAAACCAAAACACTTTCAACAACATCTAATGATAACATATCAACAAGTGCAATCCCACACGATCGTGAGAAATCAACCGTTGTGGTAAATACAGACGAAATAATCAAAAAGGTCTCCGACGAGACAAACAAAGGCGAGAAAAGAATTTTGAACGATGATAATGAAATTCGGAACATACAATCGCCTATGAGAGATTCAAATGTTTTGAATAACACAAAAGAGATAATTCTTCCAGCTGATAATTTCAGAAAATCTATCACGAAAACAAAGCCTGGACGACTGTCAAGTCATTCCGTTCATGCAAAATCTAGCAATAGTTCCAGTTTCAAAAACGTCCCTGTTGAAGATAAGGATCATTCAGCAAATCGTTCTAAACAATTCACAGAAAAAAATGTATCTCAAAACGAATCGCAAAGCGATCATGATGCAAGTATCGAACATGACGTCTCGAATCATCCATCGTTATCAAACGATGAAGAGCAGCTCTTTGAAACGCCGGGAGTAGATTCTTCGAGAAAAAGTAACGCACACTCGAGAACGAATATTACGAATTCGATCGACACACACGATTCTCCTTCAAAATCGATTGAATCGCGCAAAAATGCAGAAACGATCGCTTCCAATGCTTCGGAAGTGGGTACTCGTGACGCTTCTAATGATGCACAGACACCGAACAACAATCGACAATCCAACATTCGAAAGTCTTTGATTTCAAATATGGCACAAAAGAGGGTTCATCAAACTGCAAATTCGTCAAATAAATCCACCAATTCCATTTCGGAAAATACGAATAAGTCATTTGATACATCTATGAACGAATCTTATGAAAATTCGAAAACAGGAATGCATGATTCCAATCGAATAGAAAATATTTTGAGACGTTCGCCTAGAAAGAAAAGTGACAGTATGCTTCAACGGACAATGGAAAGAAGGGAATCATTGCAAATTAATTCAAAAATTCAGTCCCCAAGTTCTAAACGTATGAGTAGTAGGGGATCATTGAGTGTTTCTGTTAGTTCTGTTAAAGTTCCAACAGTTTTGGTTAGACGACTTGAAAGGACTTCCATACCAAAGGATTCGCTTGAACAACATACTTTGATAGAAAGTCCTCGCAATCCCACTACACCTGGGAATGATGTTCATGATAATTCATTGGGAAATGTTGGGACTGAAACGAATGGTACTTTGAAAGAAAACGAAATTAATAATGATACCATCGAAAGAGGGTCCAAACAAAATAATGATGTATCGAAAAGTTTGGATATTAATGTTTCTCCAAACAAAGATGTCATCGATCAAACGACAAATGGAATTGAGCAAAATAATAATAATGAGGAAACCATTGATACTCCGCATTTGAATACAATCCACAAACAAACTTTGAATCAGACAAAAACAGATCAGTTGAAAGCTTCGAGCAATATTCGTGAAAATCAAAATTCAGATAAAAGTGTTAACAGAGGTGTAGAAAAATCTTTCACAGCGGACAAAAGTAATAATCGTCATAAAATAAGTGATTTGACGCTTAACGCAAATTCTAAAACATTTTCCAATGAAAATGAATGTTCGATGAATGATTCTTCTGAAGAATCTGGAACGGATATATCTTTCGTTAGAGAAGAATCGGTAAACGATGATCGTACCAACACCGATGAACGCGATATATTAAATCCACAATCCTTACCGAAAATGCAAGCTCGATTCTTTGACATGATTCGAAATAAACGCCTGAGCAAAGAAAATCAAGGTCCGGAAACTTCAACGGAAAATAATCTCGGTCGAAGTCAAACTAATATTACGAATTTCTTTCAAAGAATCGATCTCAAATCACACTGTCCAAAATTTTTAAAAGATTTGGATCGTACGAAAGAGAAGAAACAAGCACAATTGAAACCATTGACGACGACGACACAGAAAAATACAAAATATACAAAGAAGGGTGACGAGTTTGGTTCGTCGAATAAAAATGCACAAAAGATTCGTATTGAAAAGGAATCTAAATTGAACGAACTTCCGTCGAAAGTTCGAAATGCGTACATGGTAAATGGCAAACCTTACAAAAAACCTCGACTCTCTCGTCCAAAACAATGGGTCACGGATCGTTTATATCGACATCTTTGGAAATGCATGGAACCTAAATACGGTATTGAAAAAAAACTTCGCGCTGAACAGTTCGTCAAGGATCTTGCTCAAATGGTTGATTTTATTGTCAAAAGTAAACGTTATGAGGATTATAAAGATGAATTGGAAGCTTTGATGAAAAAAATGGCACGTTTGGGAATTGTCAAAACTCGTTACGAATTTCATTATTTTTGTCGTGATTTCCTTCCTTATGATTTCCGAATGAAAGTTATTCCAATGTTGTTACCCGGAAACGTAAGGAATATCCCGTATGATCCATCGACGGTATTTACACCTCTTTTAGATACGTCGGAAAGTGATTAGGACTCATACGAGATTGAATTATTTTTGTATATGTACTCGAATTCATTGACACATTCGAACTTGTAATTAGCTTTTAATGATTAGAAATATTGAGCCCATTGTTGTACAGTATTTTTTTGATGTTATACCGTAGAATTAATTCATATTTTTTGAATGTTTGGAAATTATCAATAATTATTTTTGCAATATTTTGAACGTTGTTTTCAATCTTACTGATAATTTTCCGCATCCTTTTTCAGGGTTACCGCAAAGTTGTTTTTCATACATCAAGATGATTGAATCGTTTGAAAACTTGGAGGATCAAACAAGTGTTTTATTGATATATTAACCAGAGCTCGTTGATACTATATCGCATACAAAGAAAGAAACTCTTTATCAATTTTCTTCTTGGTTATTTGATTACTGATCATCCGGCCAAACGATGTTTTCAATCCACTCCACGTAGTGTGAAACTCTAGTGTAAATCCCAGGAAACTCGATGAACGCGCAGCCTTTTCCAAAACTTGTGATTCCTATTATTTCAAAGAGACAAGGATATTTAGCATGAGCTATTTGCAGAGGACCACCGGAATCTCCTTGACAGGTATCTCGGGTCCACCCTTGGCTACGATCCCCAGCGCAAATCATACTTGGGGTGATTCCTCTTGGAATCGAGATGGATTTATTGTGCCTCATTGAACATGCCATGTTATTTATGATATCTAACATAGCTTTTTGTAATGTATTGCTACTTTGTCCAGAATCTGCAAACAATTTCAAGTACGAGATATTGAAATATATTCAATGCTAATCATTTATATCAGGCATTGACAAACTTGCGCTCAATTTCATTCGGAGACGGCAGTTGGGTGGCAAGCAATTTCGCGGGGACAAAGATATAACGCACGTGGTAGCGACATGGTCACTCAGAGCCCTGCATTCATGTACCACATGCGTTATGTCTTTATCAAGACATCAAAAAATGACTTGATGAATAAGCTGAGTCTCTAATTCACTTGGAATTTTTTTCAGGTAGGACGGAGAGAACAAAATACACTGAGAGAAAAGTACCCAGCTGCGGCAACTAAAAGTCTAGTTGTCTGAAATATGAATAAAACAATTTATTCAAGGCAGATAAAACATTTAGCTGTGACAAATAACATTTATTTGGTCCAACTAAATTTTTATTTAGAGTGACTAAATTTCCTAGCTGTTCAATATTCAACTAAATCCTTTTTCTCAGTGCATGGACAAAACATGAAACACCATATTGTACATATAATGCTTAATGTACGTGTGGAAATGGGAGTAATGTTCCAGATAACATTCTCTCACGGAGCGACGTATATGGACAAGCTTCTGCATGCAAATTGCCCGCAAACCTAGGGAGGAGCTTCAAAATGTTATCTGGGGTGGTAGTATTCTTCTAGGAGCACTGTTCAGTAGTACTTCTTGGCAACGCTGAAGCAGTGCTAAATTTATAAACTGAATCATAGTCAAGTTACTAGAAATGCTCCTACGTTACTGAACCGTGGCACTGCTAATAGCAAAAACACAAATTTGGGAGTACATTGCTGGCTGGTCTTTAAAACCGCCGAGGGAGGGGTGAATATTTAAATTTCATATAGGACTTCTTACTCAATGAGGAAAAGTGAGTTATACACCTAATGTTTGAGACGTAAATTTTTTTACTCACTGTATTCGGTGCTACCCCAACCGCTGACCACTGCTCGCCTAGGTACGGCATTAAATTGTTGATACAAACAAGCGGGTTTTACTGATTTTCCAAAAGTAACGTCCATCTCTAGTTGAATCAGAGCTATATCTGCATACAATGCGGGGGGTTTGTAAGAGGGATGACGTACAGTTTTGTTAATTTTCAATATGGAGAGTGGATCGCTCAAGTTATGAATACCTATTCTCACTGCTGTTGGACTCCCACTGTAAACACAGTTTACGATAATTACCATCCTCATGGAAATATTCGTATTTAAAGGGGTATCTATTGCTTGAATCGACAGATCAACTATCCAAGAATATACCCAATAAATGAAAACTCTTTCAAGATCGTTTAACTTTTAGACATTTTTTAGAGATCTTTTAGACAAAATACACCTGAAATATATCTTTTGAATAACATTTTTTCGACGCCTTTTGTTCTATTGGATGTTTCGAGAAAATTACAGAGAGATAGCTGATTATTAGATTCTTCACGTAAGTAACTAACAATTGATATTTTTTTTCTATTGAAAAATTTGAAGTATGTTATCTTCAGTTTTCATTTTCACGATTTTTTTCAATTGTCGGGCGTGATAGAACTAAATGGCCTATTGAATCGAACCAACGTTTTTTTTCTTCAGTATTTCAAACCCGAAAAAAATTGCAATGTCATGATTTTCCCACGTTTTTTTAGTTCACCCAGAAGATGAATTTATCACAATTCAATGCGTTTTTAAGTTTTTTGTTTTGGTCAAATATTACAAGCTGGATCTTTCTCGTCGATTAAAGACTGCAGTGGCAAGACACTTATGAAATCGACTAATAAATCTGTTGTTATTTGAATACAGGGTGTCCCAGAATTCGCGGACCGGATTTCACAGGGATATTCTGCAGCCAAAATGCAATGATTTCCCGTTTGAAAAAAATTTTTTCGACGCTTAGTTTTGGAGATATGAACATTTTTAGATTTTTTTTCGAATTCAAATTATTAAAAAACACTGTATGCTATATATACTTGAGCTTAACGCCATTCGCTGAGTTGGGAAACGGCGGATCTGTGAGAGAAAAATTAAACTATTTTATCATTGATAATTCCGGAGCTAGAGCGATTTGAAGTTGGTGAATTCTGATTGGCTGAAAGCTAAAAAATTTCAAATCGCTATAGCTCCGGAACTATCAATGATAAAATAGGTTAATTATTTTTCCACAGATCCGTTGTTTCCCAACTTAGCGAATGGCGTTAAACTCAAATATATAGCATACAGTGTTTTTGAATGATTTGGATTTGAAAAAAAATCTAAAAATGCTCATATCTCCAAAACTAAGCGTCGAAAAAATTTTTTTCAAACGGAAAATTATTGTATTTTGGCTGCAGAATATACCTGTGAAATCCGGTCCACGATTTCTGGGACATCCTGTATATAAAAAACTGTATCTCGAAGTCCAATGGGTTGATTTTTTGTTCTTCCTTCTAAAAAGAATCACGAAAAACGTTGTTTCGGAACCTTCTAATTCTAGACACTCCCTCAAATCTAGTCCACCAATGGGATAAGATTGAAAAGATGACAATATAATTAGGTACACGGAGAAAAATGCCACTCGAAAATATAAGAAATTTGGTTGTTTTCCTTAATAAACTAGAAACAGAAAGGTTTGTGGAATGAATTTTTGCATAAAAATACGGAAGATTAACCCGCATCCGTCCCTCGTATCAATTTGATACAAAATGCAATTTTGTTCATATCTATACCAACGATTCTGTTCATCCAATCATGATACTATCCAAGTATAATACAAAAAACAGTTAATAGATTAATCTTTCACAATGTCCAGAGGTTGGCGACCTATGCATCAATTCATACATAAAAAATAAATTTAGTTGAAAAAATGAGGGACGGATGCGAGTTAAGAATACTGTAGAAAAAGTAATACGTAGAATTGAAATTGTAAACGCTAAACGTTGAATTTTTCAAAGCGTATAGTAAGATTCAATTATTCATTCGTATTTTTATGTAAAAATCCATTTCACAAACCTTCCTGTTTCTGGTTTAGCAAGCAAAATAAGAAAAAGTAGTATATTTTTTGCTCCGTGTAGGAGAGGGTTGCCTTTATTGGACCATCGCCTTGAATGGACAACCACCTTTTACTACAAGAGGAAGAAATTTAGATTTCTTTTAATCATACAGCCACAATGTCACATTGATGAACATTCTCAAAGAGACAAAAAGATTCCTTCAAGATATCTTTGAGATATCTCAATAGATCTTGAGGTATCTTGAGATTTTTTTGTATAGTTATCTTCAAGATACATAACCCTCACAGCGCTACAGTCCAAGAAGAATTCTTAAAACATTCATAAAGAACACAATCAGTTCAAGAAGAATTCTTTATGAAGTCTTTTGGGACTGTGGCGCCGTGTGGGAAAAGATGTCTCATGCAACATAATCGGATAACTTGAAGATATCTTTTGAGAATCTTTTGCAAGATGGAATTGAGATCATGGTACAAACTCCCATTTGAGAGTTCCTCGATTTCCTTGCTGTCTTTCATTTAGTTCACGCGGAACCCATTTTCCCACTTTCCGAATCTTTCCCATGGCTTTGAAATAAATGGAGACAGCTTTCTTCGTCACATTCAGTTGATCCGCGAGTTCTTGTTGAGTTTGAGTATCATCTTCATTCAATAAGGCTCGTAATTCGTCGTCTGCGAACTTTTCCGGTGGTTCCCCACGATCTTTGTTCCTCACGTTAAAATCACCACTGTAAAATTTTTTGAACCACTCGAAAAAATGTGTTTTACCAAGGGCATGTTCACCGTGAGCTTCGACAAGCATTCGATGTGATTCTATCCCTGCTAAATTGTCCCCGTAAAGAACGATACAAAACGATAAATTTCTTCTATAGTTTTCAATGAGGTTTCTGAATACGGAATTTACGAAGTTATATCGTTATTAAACGATAAAACTCTATCGTTCCTTATCGTTTTCTATAAAAATTCAAAAGAATGTATGGGATTTTATCGTGAAATTCGTATAGAAAAAGTACTACTTATTCTGGAACACATAACTATTTTTTCCAAATAACTGGTACTTTTCTTATACGAATTCCACGATAAAATCCCATACATTCTTTTGAATTTTTATAGAAAACGATGGGAAACGATAGAGTTCTATCGTTTAATAACGATATAACTTCGTAAATTCCGTATTCAGACACCTGATTGAAAACTATAGAAAAAATGTATCGTTTTGTATCGTTCTTCATTGGGAAAATTTAGCAGGGTACAGCAATTTTCTTCAAATGATAACAAAAAACCAATGCTGTCCGCGGATCGTAATTTGTAGGCACAAAGCTCGACATGTTTAAGGTCATAAAACAATTACGGGTGTACAGAACTTGTATTGTTTTGTGTTGAAAATCTTCATCAGCTGTTAGGGGGGATGATGGTGCTGAAGTAGTGGTCTTAGGGTCCACAAACTGATGGCTAGTGCCATTTATAGGGAAATTCCGGTTTCATACTTCTACATCTGGTATGTTAAATATTAACACAAAAGAATGTATCATATCAACACAAAAATGTTAAATTTACCCTAAAAATTGGTGAATTTCAGAATTTGATATGTTGTTTTCAACACAAATTCTGAGTGAACTTCCTGTGGCACAAAATTTTTTACTGTGTATTGTCATACAGAATCCTAATTCTAGAAAAGAATTTTCTCTCAAATTTTCTCATCGAAAATATCTCGACTGTACAAATTCAAGATATCCGAAAGAAATCATTCAGATGTGTCCCAAAGATATCTCAATGAAGATGTTTTGAAGACATCTCGAAAAGATATAAAAATATCTTTACGATACATTTTGAAGATATTTTTGTGAGAATATGGAACCGTTGCATCTCTCAGGTATCTTAAGAAAGATATCCGTGTTTCATAACTTGCAGATTTCTGAAAGAGATCTTTGAAATGTGTCTCAAAGATACCCCAATTAGGATGTTCTCATTAGGACATCTCGTATCCATCTCCAATTCGGCATCTTAATTCAATTTCTGAAATGTATCCTCAAGATATCTTTACGATACATCTTGGAGATATCGTTGTGAAGATATTGAAACGCTGCATTTTTCAGGTATCTTGAGGAAGATATCTTAATTTCATAAGTCCAAGATATCCAAAAGAGATCTTTTAGATGTATCCTGAAGATATCTCACTTGAGATGTTATCTAGACAACTTGTATCAATCTCAAGTTCGGCACCTCAATTTCATTCCTGAAAATTATCTTAAAGATATCTTCACGACTCATCTTGAATATGTGTTTGTGAAGATACCCAGACAGCGCAAATTTTTGACTGTCTCAAAGATTCCCACTGGATGTCTTGAAGATGTCTTATGCAACCATTTTCACTGTCTTTAAGATATCTTCGGTTAAGGATCTGAAAGATATCTTTAGATCTCTTTTAGACGTCTTTTGGATTACTTACTGAAGATATCTTAAAGACAGTGGAAACTGTTGCATAAGACATCTTTAAGATATACTGTAGAAATCTTTTAGACAAATTTTTTGCTCGTCCGGGTATTGAAACGCTGCATCTTTCAGGTATCTTGTGGAAGATATCTTCATTTCATAACTTTAAGATCTCTAAAAGAGATCCTCGAGATGTATCCTGAAGATGTTTTCAAGACATCTTGTATCCGTCTTAATTTTATTTTTTGAAGTTATTTTCACGACACATCTTGAAGATATTTTTGTGAAGATGTCTTAAATGTATCTTCAAGACATTCGTGTTCATTGGGTTATCACTGTATGATTGGAACAAATTTAGATTTCTTCCTCTTGCCATATAAGGTGGTGGTCCATCCAAGGCGATGGTCCAATCGAGACAAATCTCTCCTATAAATCGGTAAGTAACTATTTGATAGAAATATATGCGTCGAATGTTGCGGAGAAGATTAATCGTATGTTTATACTTTGGTCCATGAGTACAGTGGGCAGCCGTCAGTATCCAACTATGGGAAATTAAAGAGCCGCCACAATAAAAATTGAAATTTCCATCCACGATTTTGCCCAGTGCTGCCATATGGGGAAATTCGCCTATTCTAGCGGGACGCCCTCCAGTCACAAGGGTTTCTAGCATACCGCATTCTTCTTCTTCTTCTTCTTCAATTGCCGTTCTGGTTAAATTCAATCTTCTATGTGCTAACTTCATCGCTCGACTTTTAGCGATCATTTCTCTTTTATATTCTTCACATTCTGAAAATTAGGAATATACATATAAAATCTATTTTGACATTCACAGGATGTTTCTCGACACCATAAATTGCTGATTATGTTCAGAACCATTAGCGAACACAGAATATTTACTTGAAAATGATTTCGTTTGATCAGGTAATTGAATCATGGGTGCTGATGTTATAATCTTTTGGCGTCCTGGAGTTTTGTTAATAATAATAGGTTGAGTACTCGATTCGGAAATTCCATCGGGCTGTTTTGCAGTATTCGCACTAAAATTTGATACTATGAAATTGTTAGTCCCCGTTGTACCTATATGAATAGCAATAATTACATTTTGTTACAGAAACATGGGATAGGTCGTTTATCAATTTTCCTCACCATTCAGTTCATCCTTTTTCAATGAGAGTATGGAAATGGAGCCGTTTAAAAAAGGATTATGAGGGTATTGAATTTTAATGGCATTTCGAAGAAAAGGATTATGCGAATAATCTGTAATACGTAGAATGTTTTCTTCAGAGTACTTCTTTCCTAATCAAGGTGTACAAATATGTCATACAAACGCACACTCACAGAAAGGATTTCTTGAAATGAGAAAATTTTTCTTGTCGCTGGGACAAAACTCATTTTTTTCTTGAGCCTAGAAAATTTTATTTGAATCAAGAAAATTTCTTTTGAAATCAAAACGAACTTTCTCCCAGCGACAAGAAAAATTCCCTTATTTTGAGAAATCCTTTCTTTGAGTGTATATGGTTATGCAGAGATATTAAAAACGTATACATTATTGAAAGAAATACTTTGATCGGGAGGTATTATATATATATATATATATTAGTGTGACGCGAACAACAAACACCCCAGCAAACACGACTGCTGGCGTTTCAAAGGGCCAGTGACGGCTCTTCAACGGCATTTCCGGACCATCAGCGGCCCATTGAAACGCCAGTAATCATTGTTTGTAGGGACTCTTTTTGTTGGCGAGTCCCGTATGAAAATGAGCTGGGTTTTCATGTTTTTAGAGTTCTCACTAAAGATCAGCTCGAAAAAAAGAGTATTTTAGGGATCGCTCAAAATTGCTTAAAATTCTAAAAATAGTAAAAATTCCCTTTTTTTCACCTTTCAATTTTTTCTTTCATTGCAGTGAAATTCAATATCGAAACAAATAATACTCAACTGGCTGAAAGTTACAGTTCAAAATATTCATTTTTAAAGGTTATAAACATTTTTGAACTTATTGCTTTTGATGTTTTCGAGCGACCTTTAATAATTTATATTAACATTTAATATTGGCACCGTGATGGATGAGAATACATCACGAGATGAAAAAGGGATTCGATACAATCACAAGAATATGAAATTTTCCAATGAATAAATGAACTTAATTAAATTAATTTAAATTCAATTCAATTGATCGATTAGATTAATCAGTTCGTTTTATTAATTTTAGGAATTTTATTGTTCTTATAATTTCAAAGTTTGTGCTCGAGAACATCAAAAGCAGAGTTAGAAAATGTTCATAAATTTTGAGCTACCTTTAAGAATAAATATTTCGAGTTGTAACTTTGAGGAAGTTATTATTTGTTTGGGTATTAATTTTCACTGCAATGAGAAGAAAAATTGAGAAGTGGAAAAAAGGGAGATTTTACTATTTTTTGAATTTTAAGAAATTTTGAACGACCCCTAAAATACTCTTTTCCCGAGCTGATCATCAGAGAGACAATTCTTAAAACATGAAAAACTAACATATTCTCATACAAGACTCGGACACAAAAAAATCGATGTATTAAAAATGTGAAAAAACAATATTTATAGAACTTTTAGGCATATTTTTACTCGATTGTATAGAATTATTTATAGACAGACCGACAAATCTCACTTGATCGTACGCGAATTGATTTTCTTTGAGAAGATAGTACAACGTCGTCGCTCTTTAAAACTATTTCATCATCACTGATAAGTAAGAGTATTTATAAAGCACAACAATTCTGCGAGTATCGAATATTTATAATCACGTAATATTCAACCTTTTGTCGAAGTGGGTGAAGAAAATCCTCTTCCAATTAACGAAAGAAAAATGAAACAGCGGTTGATGAGAATAAGTATAGAACTCATGGTTGTGAGTAAAAGTAGAAAGTCTTTTAACTGGAACGCTATTGCAAGATCTTCTTATTTGTAAGGAAACTAATAGTATGAAACAAAGGTCACGTATCACCGACGAACGTCAAGGTTTTGATCTAATGAAATTTGCAGTTTGTACTATTTACAATTCACCATGTTTCTAATCTAAATTCGATAAGGTCATTCTCGCAGTGGATTCAAGATCGCCGATAAAGTAGTTGAACTCACTCGACCTTCTTCATCCAGACAGGCGAGGAACCCCATCAGTTAGACATTTTTATAACATGATGGGAGGTATTTTGTAAACACCGCCCATACAGCAAAAATTCCGCGTTGTCCGAAAGATTTCTACTGGATGCCTAAAAGATCTTTACTCTCCTTACTCTCTGAATTCCTTGGAGTGAAAAATTCTCTCTCTCTCTCTCTGAGTTGCACTCTTGAAGAGTGAATTCTCATTCCAACAGAGTGAAATTCTAACTCGCTTCAAAGAGTGAAATTTCACTTTCTTTCAAGTGTGAAATCCTGACTCCAAGAAAGTGAAAATTCACTCTTATGGAGTGAAAACTCACCTCACCCTTGTTGGACTTGCAGTATTTTCACTCCTTAGGAGTGGAATTTCACTCCAAGACATGTAGAGAGTAAGATGGCTTTGTTGAGGAAATCTAAAAGATGTTTTTAGATTTCTTTTAGATGTCTTTTAGACTTCTTAAATGGAGACATCTGAAAGACAATGGTAACTGTTGCATTAGAAATCTTTTAAGCTTCTATTACATGCGTGCGTTTGTCGCATGCGATATCATTAGATGAAAAGAGAAGTCCTGGGGAAAAACAGTTTGTCTCTCCTTTCATCTAATGATGTCGCATGCGACAAACGCATGCATGTAATTTCACCTTTAGACAAAGCATAATTTTTGCTGTATGGGCGTGTACCAGTAAACAGGATATCGAACATAAGGTTTGTGTCAACCCAACAAACGCAAAGTCTAAAATTTGACGACAAATGTGTCCAAAGTATTTAAAAGATGTCTTATGTAATAATAGATATGATATTTTCCCTCAAGTCTTAGACGTTGTGTTTGTTGGAAAATTCCTGAGTTTTCTGGTTCTGAGTTAGTAACCGAAAGATTGCGGAATCGATCCTCCCCTATTCAATGAATCGTTTTCTACTCAGTTGATTGTTCTTTTAGCGATTATTCCAAGCTGGTACAGCGAAACACTGATTGCAACGAAAAATCGCTATCATAGCTGTTTTTTCCGCTATCCAAATATCAACCACGAAAATTAGGGATGGTAGCTAATTTTTAGCTGCCACAACGAATTATTTTTTTGCGTGAATATGAGCACAAAATCTTCTTTAAGATTCTTCCGTAGAGAAGTGCCCACATTTGTACTCTGAAGTCATTTTGTGACTGTAGCTCGGAACCTCGTGGAGCAGAAAAATCAGACATAACTCAAAATGTGGATAAAAAAATAGCATGTAATTCTGTTGTAAAGAACGATTCGGAAATTCGCTGTGAATTATCTGGCTCTAGCCCGGAAATCTGTTGAGCAGGAATGAGGTCTGGAAGTTATCAGAAATTGATCTAAGTTAATTTTCTAACAACTGCCCAATAAACAAAAAGACATCTTCAAGATATCTGAATGGATCTTGAGATATCTTGAGATTTTTCCGTAAAGTTATCTTTAAGATACATGAAAGACGTCTTAGGCAACATAATCGGATAACTTAGAGATGTCTTGTGCCATATCTTTGAAGAATCTTTTGCAAGATGAAATTAAGATCATCTTGCAGACTCTCATGTTAGACATCTTCAGGATATGTTCAATATATCTTCAAAGTATCTCAAATTTATCTCCAAGATATCTTCAGGGCATCTCAGAGTTATTTCCAAGATATCTTCAAGACTTCTCAAAGTTATCTCCGAGATACGTTTGAGATCCCTTTAATAATGATTCTCAATTAACATAAAAGAACCATTCTTCCCGGAATTTCACTGTACTTCCTATCGGTTAGTATTCGAGGTATGCTTTTCTTGTCTGGGGAATTTTCGTTCCTTGGAAGTGGTCAAATTTTCGTTTGTGTAAAACTCCTCAAAATGTATTCCCATATTCCATCTAATTTCGTAGAGAATCCAGATTTCAGGAAAGAATTTTCTCCAAAACTTTCTCATGAAAAATATCTTGACTTCATAACTTTGTGATATCTGAAAAAGATCTTTGAGATGTATTCCAAATCTCAGAATGTATCTCGTATCCATCTCAAATTCAGCATCCTAATTTCAGTTCTCAATGTTGTCTCAAAGATATTCTTAGGATACACCTTGAAGATATATTTGTGAACATATCAAACCGCTGCATCTTTCAAGTATCTTACGGAAGATATCTTCATTCCATAACTTGAAGATTTATGAGAGATATCTTCGAAATGTGTCTCGATGATATCTCAATTGGAACGTTTCCAAGTATCCTCAAAATATCTTTACAATATATCTTGAAGATATCTTTGAGAAAATATGGAACCGTTGCATCTTTCAGGTATCTTACGGAAGATATCCTTGTTTCATAACTTCAAGATTTCCAAACGAGATCTTCGAGATGTATTCTGAAAATATCTCAATGAAGATGCTTTCCAGACATCTTGTATCCACCTCAAATTCGACATGTTAATTTTATTTCTTAAAGTTATCTTTGAGATATCTTTACGACACGTCCTCAAGATATCTTTGTGAAGATATCTTAAATGTATCTGCAAGACATTTATGTTTATTGGGTTACATACCTCATAAGAGAGGCATCAAAAAGATTCCAGAAATCGACGCATCAGAGGACTTTATGATATCATTTACTCTCTCAAATTCTTAGAGTGAGATTTCACTCTTTAGGCAGCCAGAAGTGAGCCTGTCAAAATTTTGAGTGAAATTTCCACTCTTTCAGAGTGATAATCTAAGTTTTGAGGTTAGAAACTCACGGTCACTCCAATTCTAGAGTGACTTTTTCACTCCAAAAGAGTGAGACTCCACTCGAGACGAGTGAATATCCCACTCGAAGGGGACTGGCTCACTTCTGAGACTTAGTGGAGTGGAATGCATAATTTTTCACTCTTCCAGATTTAAAGAGTAGAGGACATAATGTATGTTTGAAATGTTGAATGGGAAAATGTTCATTGGGTATAGCAATAAATATTTTTAATGTGTTTTCAGTATAATCAGCTACGTAATTTACTGATTATTTTTTGTGAGGTATTACAAAGTTTCATGCCACGTTTGGGAATTACTATGAGGATTAGTAATTTCCGTAATTTCCGTTACTGAATTTGAATTTCATGTGCCTACAACCTAAAATGCGATGTAATATAATTTACTATTTCACATTCGAGAGAGCACACAAGAATCTCAGATGAATTTTGAAATAAGAACTCTTTTAGAATACAAAGTGTTTCGAAAGAATTTCAAAAGAATTCGATATGTCAAACATTTGCGAGTTCCGTTAAAATTCTATGAATTTTTATTTGAGAATCTTAACGGAACTCGCAAATATCTTACGAATCGAATTATTCTCAAACTCTTTAAAAACACTTCGTATTCCGAAAGAGTTCTTCAAGAGTTCGTTTTTCAGAATTCATTTGGGATCCTTGTGTGCTGCCAGGGATATCGGGGGCGACTGTGTTACGTATGACAGCGAACTTTACTATTTTTCGAAGATCTTTTTTTTCCTTGTATGTAAAAAAGTTTATCATGTTTGATAGAATATTCTGTTAACAAATGCTTCGGCTGTCCCTGAGCTGCATAAGATAATCCGTTATCGGATAATCAAATTGGATTATACAACACTAAAAAGTATTTATTACTTCTACATAAAGAGCAATAAAATTGTTTTTCGTTGAGGAAATCTGATTACTCGCATTCAGAGTTAATTTATGCTGGCAAGCAAATATTGAATATTGATCATTGAAACTTTGAATAGATAAAATTCACACATCCCTACACTTATATTTTTCACACTTGCCACAACGTTTCGTGGACTGCTGTCTACTGTTCCCATTACTATTGAAATAAGACTTCTATCATTCGACCTTGTGACATTGGGAGAGAATCTCATGTGTACACCTATCCAGAAAGACTGTGATTGAAAATGCGGAAGTCGAGAAGATGTGAAGTGCGCGGAAATGGATGCAAATTATTCAACCCGGTGAGATACGAACGATCATTTCATTAAATTCACTATTTAACGGACTCTTTCAGGTTTGTGAGACTACTGGGTACTGTCGTAAGAAGAATCTTTAAAAGCTTCTTATCAACGTAGAAATACACAGAAAAGGTTTTCAGTGTATTTAATCGGAGAGCAGAAAAACTGTGTCTATAGTTATGAAAGGGATATTTTTCTTGTGGCTAGTAATGATATTTTCAAATAAAGAATAACTTCCAATTACAAAAAGTGATCCTTTTCATCATCTGTTTCAAAACTGTTTAAATAGTCCTCAATTTTTATTAGGTTTGTATTCAACTGATTCTGTTGACGTGTATTGTGAATTCGATAAGCGGAGATGAACATTTTGCGTCAAAAATCTTGATCATCGGCGCCGGAGCATCTGGCATAGCTGCTGCTTCAAAATTGCTCGAAAATGGCTTCAATAACGTTACGATTTTGGAAGCGGAAAGTAGAATCGGTGGAAGAGTTCATACCATACCCTTGGGTAAGTGCAATTTTAATTTGACACAAAAAAGAAGCTCCGTGAATTCAACTCCACACTGTAAAAAAATACTGGAAATTTACTGTGCAAGTTGACTGGAAATTTCCAGCGCTAGTACTGAAATGTGGATATTCCAGTACATGTACAGAGATTTTGTTGGTACGACACTGAAAATTTACAAACAACAACAAATAACACCCTTTGTACTGAATTTTTTTTTGATTTCGCAGAAAAAAAACTGTACTGTACTACAATTTGACAGTTCTTGTGCCAGCAAAAAAAAAATCCTCAATAAGGACTTGGAAAAAAAAAAAAAAAAAAAAAAAAAACCTAATCTTGAATTATACAGGTTGGGAACAGGTTTTTTTGGTTTTTTTTTGGGTCGTGTGATGGTTTTTTCCAGTATTAATTAATGTATCACTGAAATTTTCAATTTTCTATTTCTGGTCTTTCTCTTCATTTCTTTTTTTAAAAAAAATTAAAATTTAATTTTTTTTTATTTTTTTTTTTTAATTGAAAATAATATTGAAAAAAAATAAATAAATTATATATATATTCTTTTTTATTTTATTCTCTTATGTATTTTAGATATGAAGCATATATAGTAACCCAAGCTGGCCTTCCAACATGTCGCGCTGGCTCATCGGTTAGATCTTAGGTTTCAATTGGTAGACAGGTAGAAAAGTGTAGATTCAAATCCCGTTAGGTAGACATGATTTTCTGTCCATCCACATGAATGATCAAGTTTCTCAATCATCTTGAAACACAAGGACCGTGCAAAATGAACCTCACAATTTCATGAATATTTTCAGCATTAATCTTCCAGCACATGTCCTGGAAAAATCCAGTTCGTGTACTGAAAAATTCAACTACTGAGGCTCAGAAAATTTCCAATTTTAATGCTGAAATTTCATAACATTTGTACTGTATTTTTGCAGTACAGATGTTCTAAAATTTTCCGGTACATGCACAGGTTAATAACTTCCAGTACATTTATTGGCATTTTCCGGTGAACCCTTTTTACAGTGCAATTTTCCTGTCTGAAGTTTGAAGATTTTAGGTTGTACCTATCAATTGTAGAAAATCTTATTTTAAGTAAGGAAGAGAAACACTTCATTTGCAATATTCAGGATTCTTTTAAGAAATATCCATTTTCTTTCTAGATGGGAATCACGTTGATCTTGGGGCACAGTGGATACATGGTCAACAAGGTAACACAGTGTATGAATTAGCTTCACCGCTTGGATTAGTCGACGATTCTGTTATGTGGAAATATTACGACGTTTTTGATTCAACTGGTAATCGTATGGACAGAAATATAGTGCAGAATTACCATGATCATGTGATGTCCAAATTGGAATACTTGGAACAACACAATGTATCAATGTCTGTGGGAGCTTACTTCGAAAGAGAGTAATTACTTAATTATATGGTTTTCAATTAAATCATTTCACGCTCTGCGTATTCCCTTAACCTTTAAAGGACGGGGATTTGGGATTATCGATATTTCTAAAAGAACGCATGAAATGAGTATCTGATATCGGGAAAAGCTTGTGGGTCAATTAATTATCATGGGTCGGGCCACTGTAGTGGCTTTCCTGTTCTGAGGGGTAAGGTTAATCCCAATAAACAAAAAGATATCTTCGAGATATCTGAATGGATCTTGAGATTTTTCCGTAAAGTTTTGTTGAGGATACATAAAAGATGTCTCAATGCGACATAATTGGATGAGTTGAAGATGTCTTTTGGGATATCTTTTCAAGAATCTTCCGCGAGATGAAATTAACATCATTGTACAACCTCTCATTTTGGACATGTTTGAGATATTTTTAAGATATTCTCAAGATATCCCAAAGTTATCTACAAGATATTTTCACGACATCTCAAAGTTATCTTCAAGATGTATCCAAGATATCTCAAGGGTATGTTTAAAATTCCTTCACGATTTATTCAAAATGCTGTAAACAGTAACGATGCAAGAATAATAATTTTCCATCAACATTCTGGATTCATCCTGGAGTTCTACTGTACTGTCCCTGTTGGTCAGTATTTGAGGTATGGTTTTCCTGTCTGAGAAATTTTTATTCCTCGGAAGGGTTCAAAACCTATCTCCTTAACCCATTCCCTACCTAATGAACCGGTCTCAACAGCTTGAGCTAACGCGCCATATGAAGATATAGTGGCTTATTATCCCTTAAGGTCATAACATTATAGGATTGGTGAAATTGCCGTTTGTGTAAAATTCCTCAAAATGTATTTCATGAAAAGGTCTGGAATTTTTTATGGATAAATCAAATATTTCATCTGATGCCGTACAGATCCCGATTTACAGAGAAACCAACAAACACCAAAGGTCTTCAAGACATGGACAAGATATCTTTAGGAAGACATCTTTTAGATACATCGAAATGGTATCTGTCAGATATCTAAAAACGTTACAAGAGAGATATCTCGAAGATATATCGCAATGATACCTTTTAAACATCTTCAAGAAATGTCAGAAACATGTCTTCAAGGTATTTCTGAAAGACATCTAAAATATGTCAAATCAGCATTGTCTAAAAGACATCTTCAAAGAGTTTCTGAATGAACATCTATTACACATCTTAGAAATTGTTTTTCCTTATTTTTTCAAAAAGAACTCATTAGTGATCCCTTGTGTTTCCTGGGATGTCTTAATGATTCCAAAAAGACATATCTCCAAAATATTTAGAATGTATCTTGGAAAAACTTTAAACGTATCTGAAAAGAATCAAAAATATATTTTAAGGCATCTGAAAGATGACTTCCACATATTTCAAACATGTTTTTGTCAGCGTGTTCAAAAAATATCTTTCGCCACATCTTTTTGAGATATCTAAAATTTGTTGAAATTTATCGCATACGACATCTTTTGGATGTCGGAGAGATATCTTCACGAAAGTCTTCTAAGATTTCAAGACCTCTTTCACATACCATTAGATATATTTTTGTTTGTTGGGAAGAGTTTTCTCCAAAATTTCCTTATGAAAAATATCTCGACTTCATAACTCCAAGTTTTCTGAAAAACATCATTGAGATGCCCTATGATCCAAAGATATCCTAATTAAGATGTTTTGAAAACATCTTGTATCAATCTCAAATTCAGCATCCTAATTTCAGATCTTAAAATTATTCTTAAGATATCTTGACGATACGTCTTGAAAATATCTTTGTGAAGGTATTAAACTGCTGCATCTTTCAGATATCTTGCGGACGATATCTTAATTTGATGAATTTGAGATGTATCCCGAAGATATCTCAATTAAGATGCTCTCAAGTCATCGCTAAGCGTTTGTGAAGAACGTGTGAGGCCTTACAAGGCCTTGTAATAGCTTAGAAAGTGACTAGAATTATTTCTACTAGGGTTCCTATTGTTCGTTCCCGAAGAGAACATGAAGCTTCAGCGAACGTTCAGATCAGATGTGTATAGATCGGGCCGAAGGTTCATTAGAGCTAATTTTGAGATTCACAAACGTTTGACAAGGGTTCTACGAACGTTGAAATGTCCGCCTCGAAATACGTTCAGGAAACATAGATGGAACGTTCGCTGAAGGTTCATCGAAGGTTTGACGAAGCTTCACAAAAATATCTATAATCATATTAATTTTGATCAATTTATATGAAAAATGAATTAATTAATACACATAAATTATTATAAATTAATCTAAGTATAGATATTTTTGTGAAGCTTTCTCAAACCTTCGATGAACCTTCAATGAACGTTCCATCTATGTTTCTTGGAAGTATTTTGAGGCGGACGTTTCAAAATTCGTAGTACCTTTGACAAACGTTTGTGAATCTAAAAGTTAGCTTTCATGAACCTTCGATCCGATCTATACAGATCTAATTTGGACGTTCGCTGAAGCTTCATGTTCTCTTCGGGTTGTTAACTTGCTTGTTGTTTCATAAAATGGATAGAGACATTAAAAGACGCAGAAGTGCTTGAGGAATTGAATGGAAAAAGAAATCTTTTGACACATGTTGTTATAAGAAGAAATAATCCGATAGGACACATGTTTGACATGACGACATGATAGTGCATTGGAAACAATGTTAGAAGGAAAAATGAATGGTAAAACTCGCAAAGGTAGACCTGGATTAAGTTATATGAAGCAAATTATACAAGACAAGGGCTATCGTAGATATGTAGGAATTCAACGTTTGGCGGATAATAGAGGGGATTGAAAGATTTCATCAGACCAGCGATAAGAGGGATTACTTTAAAATGATGATGCTATTGTTTCAGTTTGAACGAATATTTTGCAAAACATCCTGAGATTAATGACACGATGAGAAAGGAATTCTTTCGCTTTACTGATGTATGGTATGTGTCTGAAGACGCAGCGGATAGCTGGTATGACTTGCCAGCTGATCAAATTTTCAATTTTCAAGAATACCAAGGAAATATCATGGTTAATTGGAAAGAACGTGGATACAGTACGATTTTGGATATTGTCATGGTTCGTTTATCATTCAGTTAATAGAATAACAAATATCTTGTGTACGAAAGAAAAAGAAGAAAGCTACAACGTGTTATAGTTGCAGCAGCTATTTACGTCGTTGATCGGAGTTGTCGGCATTTCTGTGACAGGCTTGCAAGTAGCTGATGAAATTACTTAATAGATGTAGCTATTATTTTTATTGAACGGTCGAGAATCACTTATTCAAGTAGCTCCCTGGTTGAAAAATCAAATAGAGAAATCGGATAAAGCGAGAATAAAAATCTGAATGAAACGTAGATACGGTATTCGGGTGTGTCCGGACACAAATACAGATGTCGCGGTGATTGTTTATCTGGGTTTTGAGACTAGATATTGTTTGAACTCCATCAAAGATTTCGAATAATGTCCAGTCTGGTCCAGTCCCACAACTCGGAGAGGACGCAAAGAGTCAAAAAATAGACAGATTCGAGACATACGCCGTTCCTTCCCCCTCCATCGAGCCACTCTGCTTTCTCCCACCATGTGCACCGAGCTGGGTGAACGAGAGAAAAGTAACTTACTGTCTCTCTTGCTCGCCTGACTTGATTTGCATAGTGGGGGAAAGGAGAGTGGTTCGATGGAGGGGGAAGGAACAGTGTATGCCTCGAATCTGGCAGCACTGCACGATAGTAGATACGGTCTATCCAAGTTTTATCTGGATTCTCATTCAATTTTTCCACCACAAGCTGTTACAGCTATCTCAAACATATCAGTTGATACATTCCTTACGGAAAGACCCGCCCTGGTAGAAAAACCGGATGAAATCCGGATAATGAGCCGATAACAATCCGGATCAAACCCGTACGAAACTTCTGGGATTCCATCCGGGTGTATCCGGGTGCGTCTACGGATTTTGCGGTGATTCTTTATCCGGTTCCATCCGGATCCTATCCGGGTTTTTGGAACAGATATTTATCGAAATCCGAAATGAAACTCAAAGAAACAGCCGAATGAATTCTATCCAAATTTCATGGGGGATTTCCGAAAATATCCAGTACTGAAATCCGGATAGGATCTGGATAGAACCGGATTAAGAACCACCGCAAAATCCGTATACGCATCTGGATACACCCGAATGAAGACCCGAAAATCCTATCCGGGTTCAGTGCGGGTTCCTATCCGGCTTTTTTACCAGGGCGATACTTGCATCTTGTTTAATGTTGTATTTTTATCAGATTTGTCCGATGATGAAACAAATCGATTGACTTGTGATGATGTTACGATATATGCAACAATTATCCGATATAAAACAAAAACAACTATCCCTGTTGAAAAGATCTCATAAATTCTAATGAATTCTGAGACAGAAACCGCATGAAATCTAGTACACACACTTGATTTTATACGGTTTTATGAGATTTTGCGAATGGTTCTAATTGAATCTCATAAAGTTCTCATATAATTTTCGCATTCTGATATGAAATCATATGAAACCCATAAGTTCTAGGACAGAAACCGCATATAGACTGATAAAAACTTGTTGAAATTCATATAAACTGATAAGATTTATATATGAGAATGTATGGGACTTTTTCAACAGGGATCTGATTTTCCCTTTATTTTACAAAAGATATTCTTTATATTATGAAATACATAAACACCAGATCAATCCTCGAAATATTGTCCATTGTTTTCGATGACTTTCCCTGATAACACACCAAGAATTCTTTTTCACAAACAAGAATAAATTTCTTCAAAAACTCTTTTCGAACTAATTAATTCATAAAGAGCTCTGGAGGAGTTCAATCTTTGGGACATTAACGAGTTTTTTCAGAGTACCAATACAATACTTTCAGCATTCTCGAAGAACTCGTTAATGTCCCAAACATTGAACCCCTTTAGAGTTCTTTACGAATTCATTAGTTCGAAAAGAGTTCTTGAAGAATTCTATTCTTGTTTTTGTAAAAGAATTCTTCGTGTGTTATCTGGGTTTTGTCATCGATCGGACAACATACAAATACCATCGCGAAACAAACTTGCAGGCTTCGAGGCAATAAATTCATCTTCGAATTTTCGTACGTTATCCTTCAAGGCATGCTGCATGAACCGGAAGAGATGATGATAATCAGATGGAGCTAATTTCGGTGAATATGCCGCGTGGGGGAGAACTTCTCAACCCAAGTTTAAAATCGGGCAACATGAGGTAGGTCGAGCGTCATCATGGAACAACATGACATCTCGGCTTCCTTGCCCAGTCAATGGCCTCTTCTCCTCAAGAATATCGTGCAGTTTGTTTAATAATTGTTGGCTGTAGCGTTCTGCAGTAACTATTTGACACGTTTCGTAATAATACAGTACATCCTTCATATCCCACCAGATACAGAGGAGAACCTCCGTCAAGTGGATACTTTGTTGGAGAGTGGAAGTCGATGGTTGACGGGATCCATTCATGACTATTTGCGTTCGGTTTTAGCAAAAAGAATATATTTTTCTCTCCCGGTCACAATTTTCCACGAAAAATTCTTCTTTTGGTACACTGAGAACACAATTTCTCAGACTTGAAGAAATTGTTTTTGCCCTAATTCTGATCAATCTTGCTTCCAACGGAAAAAATAATTAATTTCAATGGGAAAATCTTTCATTGAATTGAAATGACATTCTTCGAATTCAAGAAGGAATATATTTCTGTTTCAATTTGAACATTTTTTGTTCCAATTTGATGAAAATATTTTCCATCGAACTGAATTTTTTCCCATTGAAAAAAGAATTTATTAGAATGAGGGCAAAGAACATTGTCTTTCAGTTTAAGGAATTGGGTTCTCAGTGTACTTGGCGAGCAGCGAAAGGCAAGTGTCCATTCGTTGACCAAGCTTCTGTTCGGTCAATTCATGTGGCACCCATCTTCCTACTTTTTGTATTTTTCCCATTACGTGTGATCGTTTGGAGATGGCTGCTTGAGTAACTTCTAGCTGAGTTGCAAGGTATTTTTTGGGTTTGCATTGAGTCTTCCCCTTCTGTGTATAAACATTGAGTCAATTTCAGCCCATTCTTGGCAAGTTCTGGTCAATTTTGCACTAGCAGAGAGCCGAAGTAGGCTCAATGTTTGTGCACACATGAGTCGTCGAGTAATTTTTGCAACTCAGTATATATCTTCAAATCCGAGCTCGAAATCATTATTCGCGAATCGTTTATACCAATATTTACACGTACCATAAGACACAAATCTACACCAGTCTCATCACCAAGAGTAGAAAAATTCGAATTCCAGGCTCCAATGGCTTTTTTCTATGTTGCACCACAAAACAAAATAATCAGTTACACTTACTCCAATGAGTTCCAGCAACTAGATACAGTTGCTGATATTTGGATAACTAAAACGGGCGTTGGCTCAACTAAATTCACATTTAATTTCTCTGACTTTAGTTGCTGTTACTAATTCGAAGTTGCCTTTACTAAAGCTTTTATTACTCGGAACTAATTTTCACAACTAACTTCAGTTCATTCGGTCAAATAAATCATTTTTTCCGGTGTGGAACTCGTAGAGAATGCAGTGCCGAATGTGCTGCTTATCGGTCCCCATCGTTCTGTTTTGTGAGGTTATGCAGTTTTTGCAGGTACCAGGGCTGGCGAAAGGTCTACCCTACGGTCGAATATTCGGTACATCAACTTTTGTGGTTTGCTGGATTCGGCACACCAAAATTTTATCACGTACAATGCTTTGCAACAATTTCTTGTGATTAAATCCGTTTTTTTAGACTTCCCAAACCTTCTCCCTTACCTCCACCCTATACTTGGCACACCAGTAAAAATTGTTTCGCTGGTCCTAGCAGGTATGACATATAATGCATAAGAAACTTTGAGGTCAACTCTTCAAAACTGCAAATGGGGGCGTGAATATTTAAATTTCAAATGAGACTGCTCACTCAATGCAAAACAAAGTGAAAAATTAGCTTATACACCTAATATTTGTTTAGATAATTATCGTATAGGTATGTCGTAACAATATCGGAAATCTATTGATTTGTTTCATCATCCTCCGAGTCCATTAAGGAAACAGAAAAGTGACGATTTTACGATGAAATTTCGACAAAATACAAGTACAAGGTCTCCCCATTACAGATAAACTCTATACTTGATCATGATTTAATGAGTATAATTTTGTTTCGCAGAAAAAAATCCCAAATCCGAGCGAAGAATTGCCAGTACTTAACCATACAATTTTCAATACCGAAGTGAAGAATATAAATTACGAAAATGCCGACGGACCTGTAAAAGTTCTAACAACTGATGGCAAGGAATATCTGACTGATCATGTCATTTTAACCGCTTCCCTAGGAGTACTTAAAAAACAACATAAAACATTATTCAAACCTCCGCTCTCAGACGCCAAAGTGAATACTATCAAGGTAAATACCTCAAGAACTTGGAATGAGTGGAGTCTATAATCGTTCTGTCCCAGAACAAAGTATTAATCTTTTACCAGAGTGTTCTTGAGAGAAAACTGAACAACTTTTGACCCATGATGTTACCAATGGTCGGGCAAAGCGAGGATACAACCAAGCTGGGAACGATGTTATCATCTCAGGGTTGACCCCATTTGTCTGCCCAGCTTGGCCCCACGTTGGGCAGCTCGGGCACCCACCCTGGACTTAGATTGGGCCCGCCGTTAATACACACTTGGGTTGGAATTCCGCATCTTCACCTTTTAAAATAGATCAGAAAACATTAACTTCCCGTGCAAGTGTGGGAAAAGAGTTGTTGCGTTCTCCAACAGCATTCTGCGCGTAAATTTAAGCAATTCGTTCGGGAATTGAACCCCCAAATCGCTAGAGCGAAATGAAATCCATGTACATGTGAGCCTGATCGCTATTTAAATGCAGTTGGTGAATCATATCACTAGCGCAACCGCGATATAATGCGCCCATGAAGATGTGACTTCTGAGCCTCAAACGTCCGTTTCTTTTACTGCTGAGGATCTTCGGAACAGATCGATCCTTTTAATATAAAAATTATATAATTTTCATAGATAAAAATTCGATACTCTCCATATAAAATAGGATCGATCTTTTTGAAGGATTTCCATCACTAGTTTCGTGTAGCGGAAATGCCGCGGGGGAGTTGTTCCGATCATCCAAATTTCCCAAATGGAAATAAATAGGCGTATATTTTGAAAGTGCAAACTGAGGGGAATGTTTATCCTTGGCTTTTCACATTCAAAACACATGCGAACTCATTTCCATTTCTGAAAATTGAACTATCGGAACAACTTCCTCGCGGCACTTTTAACCCCACTCTTCCCTACTCCTAAAAAAAATTGTGGTTTGTAGGGATTAGCATACGGAAATGCATGTAAAGTTTGGATTTCTTTCAAAGAACCATGGTGGCCGATGGAAAAGGATATAAGAGGATTTTTACCACTGTGGAGTGAAGAAGATAGAAAAGAACTCGAAGACAACGTATGTATATTCAGTAGGAAAGTATATACACTCAGAAGAATAGTTTACTCGAATATGAACCCACCAGACATTTCATGGCATCCAATAAAATTTTACTCGATTCAAGTAAATTTTATTTGAAATGAATTAAAGTTTATTTGGATGGAATAAATTTTTTATTTCATTCAACTAAAACTCTAGTAGGTTCATATTTGAATAGAAATTCAGGTGATTCAAACAAAGTTCAGGCAATCCAAATAAATCCCAATATAAATTTCTTTTGGTGTAATGATTTGAATGCATGAATACTGATTCTAGCCTTACAAAAATTGGCTCCTCGACTGCGCTGGATTTCACATTCCTGCTCACAAACCTCGTCTGATGGGAGGATGGTTTGGTGGAAAAGGAGCAAGAAGAATGGAACATCTCCCAGATGATCTTGTTTTCAATGAAACTCTCAATATGTTACACAGATTCGTAGGGAACCATTACAACATCAGTGAAGTTACAGGATTCGCGAGGTGACAAATGACTATATATTCATTCATAACCATAAAAAAACCTCTGGATCCTCAACGTTACACAGAAAAAAGGATTTCTTTGAATCTAAGAAATTGTCATTTGAATGATGAACCAAATAACAAATTCTTTTATATAAACAAAATATTTATTCCTGTCAAAAAAATATCTATTTGGACCTATTCAAATAACAATTTCCTAGATTCGAAGAGATAATGTTTTCTGCACAGAGAAAGAAAAATTCATTAAAACAAAGAATATTTCTTTGATTCTAAGAAATACTTTCATTCAATGGTATCTATAAAATTATTTCATTAAATCATCAAAATAAATCATTTACAAGCATGTCGTGAAACTTGGGTCAGAAAAATTGGATTCTTTGTGTTAATGTCATGGGCATTGGTACTGGAATTATATTATTTTGGATTGAAAAAATATTTCATCCACGGAATGAACATTTCATTGAAAACAATAAGAGATTACTTTCAGTCAAATGAATATTTTTTCCATTCAAAGAAATGGATTCATTCAACAGTGACAATCAAGTAATGTATTCAAATCCGCAATTCTTGAGGTTTGTTTTATAAAGAAAATTGTATTATTTGTCAATATTTCATGGTCCATTTTAGTGCTTCTGAACTTTTTGATAAACGGAAATTCTGCGCACTTTGAATCATCTTAGACTTTAATGAATGGTTGAGGAGTCATGCCATCTTGCCGGTTGAACAATGTTGTCACTTCGGGTAAGGATCTGTAATTCACCGTCATAATCTGAAAGAACTATTTATTTGGATCAAATATTACTTCTTGGGAGGACAGCAACATTAATTCTTTATATACAAACCGTACAATCAGGCCAGAGCTTGTGAGAAAGTGGCGACACCTTGCGAAAACTAATCACAGTTTGTGAAAGTGAATAAAATTTTGAATGATTCCAAAAATCGATTTCTTCATTTCAATGAATTATGCGGTTCAATCAATCCATGGATTGTATTGATTCAGTTCAACATTTGTTTTTGAAAAGACATTGTGTTGAGAAAATATTCCTTCGATTTGATGAAATAAAATTTTCCATTCAACGACGTAATCCATTATTCCTATCAAATGATCATCTTTGAATGAACATTGTATATTCGTTCGATAAAAGTTGAACCCGAAAAGATTTAGTTCTTTGATGCAATGACTATTTTTCTCAGTATATTGATTCCCATATCTTTCTGTGGATGATGAAAACTCTTTGGATACATATATCATTTTGCTTAATCCAAAGAAATCATTAGTTATCACTGATGAAGAAACATTTGTTTCCTTTCAAGAAGTAAAATATCATAGCAAAGATTATATGATACAAAATTTTTGAATAATTAAGATGAAAATCTCATACTTATATCTAAAAAGCTAAGTAATAGAAATAAAAGAATTATTCATAAATCAAGAATTGAAGTTTTAATGAAATTGGAAATTTCATTCTCAATGAATGGAATGATTGAAACAAGGTCTTAGATATCTCTTCAAAGAAATATTTCTTTGGTTTGAAGAAAAAGACTCTAATGAAATCGTTTATTAAATTCTATGATATAACTCATAGAAAAGATGAATTCATCATTGCCATGAATATCAGTTATTCAACTCAAAAAACTCAAAATCCGAAGAAGTGTATTTCTTTGGGCTAATGAATTTTTTCTCTCAGTGTATCCAGTGGAGCGGTCTATTTCTTTCTTTTTATATATCTATATATTACATGTATATAGATATACATTTATAGCACAGACGCCTCCTCCGTTGCTGAATTTGTCTTAATTGTCGAATAATGCGGATAAAAACAAGATCTTTTCAAGATTTTAGTCTGAATTTCTCCTCAACCACTTTTGTTTATCGAAAAAGGAATCAAAATTCAATTTTTCCCACTCAGATTACTAAATCCTTCACATTACGCGCTTAATTTCATGAGCACCATTTTACATTGTCCTTTTTTCGTTTTGTTGTCCGTCTTTCAATGAAATTGAATAATACGTCAATCCATAATTACAGGAGTAAATGGTATTTAAATAAACATTTCCACGGTACATACTCTTATCACGATCTTCACACCATAGAGTCAGGCGCTACGTGCGAGACTTTATCTGAACCCTTAATGAGAGGGACAAAGCCCGTAAGTAAACTTTTGAAATTTTATCCGTTCATTGACTTGGCCGTTCAATTATTTTTTTTTTCTCACAGGTAGTTTTATTTGGAGGTGAAGCTACCAATTCCCGTCATCACTCAACGGTTCAAGGTGCTATCGAAAGCGGCTTCAGAGAGGCTGAAAGAATCATCAAGTTTTACTCTGAAGATGAAAACACCGAAATTGTTTGAATATCATCTAATCGAAGTGTAAACTGACTGTCGCGATGCTAAACTACACTTTGGTGCATGTTTCACTTCAATCACGTAGATTTATATTCGTTCATTATAATCCAACGGCAATCTTGATCTTTAGATACATCAATGTATATTTCTCAATGGACTCGGGTTGCATGAGTTTGGCACGAATGGTCCCAAGAAATACCAGCATACGCAGGCGGTCCTTATATTATTCTTCAAACGGTCTCAAACTCCTTCATGCACGTAGGAAAAGTGCGTCTTTGGAAAATAGCAGAGTTCACTATTTGATAGAGCAATCAATGTTTTTTAATATGTTTTCAGTACAAAGTGCTATTTAATTTAAAGATTACACAGGCCTGCGAGGTTTTCCCCCCTTGGAACTGGTGACCATTTCCCGGAGTAATTTGCTGCGTAGAATCCGAATCCGGAGTCAGAATTGGGCTATCACGTCCGGATTTTGAGATATTTAAGGGTATATACTGGGAAAATGCATTGTTTTACTACTTTTGAGGGTATGTACAGGACGCATAACATTTTCTCGATCTTTTTCCTCAAATGTATCAATTTATACTACTCTTCCCGTTTAAAATGAGCTATTGATTGGTCATGTACGATTTTTTCTCGCTAAGTTACGACTATTCTAAGTTGTGTAATATGTCCCAACAACATAATCAGCATCCACATTTATTACACTGATCGGCAATGAAATTCTCATTTCTGAAGTAATTTGCTGCGTTGAATCCGAATATGGCTCCAGAATTACTATATCACGTCAGATTTTTGACATATTTCGACCTAAAAATGTGGAAAACACTGGAAATTTAGGAAGGAATTGAAACGCGAGTTGATATGAATTGCACTGAGAGAAATTCATAGTTAAATTGACTATGGAATTATAAAAATGGGGAAACATACTGACTTTAATGAAATTTACTATGGCATTACAATGGAAACCTGATAAAATTCACAATGTTTTATAGTCTATTTCATTAGGAGTCAGTATGTTCCCCCATTCCTGTAATTCCATAGTAAATTTAACTATAAATTTCTTCCAGTATACTATGTCACATACCGAGGGTGGCTGTGCTACGTATGTCAGCGAACTTTACTATTTTATGAAGATCTCTTTCCTCTGTGTGCATACGTTTGAGGATTGATATAATTCCTTTCATGCGAGCATGGTGATCGGTACTTTCTGTAGAAATTAATGAAAATTATTAGGTGTAATTTTGTGCATCTTGTGAATATATTTTTGATTTCTCAAATATTACTTTTCTCTATTCTTTTACCCTCTGAACAAGATTGTACTCAATTAAGCCCTTGAAACTGGGAATATAGTTCAAAAATATACTACAAGATTTTGGATCTTCAACAGCTGAGTATTTTCGTTATTCGAATACCAATTTGTTTCAATAAACGGCTCATACTTCCGCAACATTGGAATTGACATTTTTTGGAGGTTGGTTTGGTAACGTGATGAACCAATTCTCGACGTAATTAGAAAAGTGGGAAAATTTTCCAGAATTATATAAAATTCATGTATAAACTATATTGAATTGAATATAAATGGTATATAATTTTCAAAATTTGTTCTCTCTCAAGGATGTGAAAAACGGATGAAACTGAGGAAAATCAGCATATTGCGGTAGAAGAGCTTCGAATCATTTTTAAATTAGATAAGATATGGCACGATGAAAGCTAACCAACCAGGACATTGTAAAAAATTCTATAAGTTCTTTCAACGAGGGTAGGGCTGGAGCTATAATTTGGTTTTCAATGGGATTTTTATATAAAAATTTGTATCAAAACTTTATACGAAACTTGAACGAGGGAAGACTTGATTCCGATAAGAGAATTAGAATTTTTCAAAATGTCCCATTAGTCAGGGAAATCCATTCAAATTTATATCAAGTCGGGGAAAATTGAAACATTCGATTTCAGCATAAAATTTTAAAGGAGTAATGTCCACTTGTGTATTTTTTACCCAGCCAGCACAAATGATCAATTTGAATTCATAAAGACTTCCCAAAGACCCTTTGAATAGTCACCGTTATGCAACCAATAATGAATTCAATAAGAATTCAATGAGTTCAAGATGAAAACGTATTGAATGCCCGCGGAATTCATTATGGAATCTTGATACGAATTCTTTCTGAACATTGAGTTGTTCATTGAGAGTTCGTTAAGAATTCGAAATTGTGCTCATAATAAATACATACTTATGAGCATAATGGGAACTCTTATGCTGTATGAGTGAAGAATAAATTTTTTTATCTGCACCTGGATAAGTTAAACAGCTTTTTATTTGATTTATAAATCTTAGAGATGTGATTAAAAAATATTAATAATGAAATATTGATTAATTTATTTTTCAACTGAAACTATTTGAATAATCGTTTAAATGAATGTAGATGATCGTAATTGGATAATTAGATTTAGTTTAATTTATAAAACGGTTTATTTTATTCAAACGTTGATAAAAGTTAAAAGATTAGATTTGATATATTTTGTATGTAAATATTAATATCCACATACAAAACCTCGGGTTGTATTTGACGATAAAAGATTCAATAAACTCCAGTGTTACCGAACTGTAAAAGAGTTTCAATATCCTAAGATGGCATTTTGTATTTTTGAATGTCTGGAAACATTGAACCCTTCTAGAATTGTTCATGAATCCATCAGTTCGAAAAGAGTTCTGGAGAAATTCTGTGCCTGTTCTTGAAAAAGGATTCCATAGTTAGAAAATTTCATAGAACTTCATGTCAAGATTTGGTTCTATGCAAACTTTATAAAATTTCTATAGAACTTCGACAATTTTTTTTTCCATGACTTTCTATGGATTTTTCTATAGAAATTCCATACAGTTTGCATAGAGCGAAATCTTGATATGAGATTCTATAAAATGTTTTTACTAGGGCTCTGAGTGTGCTATCTGAGTATACTTATTCGAGAGTCAGGGAAAATTTTGAACACAGTCAGTGAAAGTCAGAATAAGTCAGGAAAAATGACTCTTCAAATTTTGGGGGAACGTGATTAGTTATCACTTCATTTAACATCTGTTCTGGGTGGTCCTATTCACCCTGTCTCACAGAACTTCACGGTAAGTCAACTTTGATCGTTGTTTTGCAATATATAATTCTAGAATCTCTTTTTCTCGAATATTTATTACTCTGTTATGAATCCAGACCAAACACAATAAACGTGTGTTGGATACACAAAGTGGAAGATTTTCGTTGAATAATGTGTATAAAATAATCAATCAGCTGTAATCTTGTTCTCATTTTCGTATCATTTCGATGAATTTATGATTTTTCTTATCCAAACATTCACAATTTGAAGATTCATGTAGTGTTTCAATTTCACATTTTAGATTCTTCGTTTCAAAATCTATAGTTGTTGTAAAATCTGGAATTAGTCCTAACAGCACAAAGTTTCTCGGACGTTCTTAAAACGTTCTGAGGAAGTTTTCAACACATTCGAACGTTCATATGACGTTTTAAAAACCTCCAAGTGCTGTTAGGGATGGAAAATTCCATGAAAACGACCCCTCTTTGTGATATTTTATCAACAGTGCCAATGTTGATCATATTTCAATTAGTGATACCTCAAAATGAGACGAGACGAGAATAGGTTCTCGTCTCGACATTCAGCCATTTCTTTTGGTAACATCATTTTTCAGTCCTTCATACCGAAATTTTGTTTCTCTTCAAATCATTCTTATCTCCTTACGTAATTAATACATATTTGAAGTTAATAATGATTATTTACATACTCAGGATTAACTCAAAATTAAAATTGTCAAATTTGTTGACGTTTAGAGGTTAAAATTTTACAATTTTATTTTCTAGGCTTCAGAAATGATCTAAAAATTTAAAGTGCGTGGTAGTGCGCAATCCCAAGTATGGAAATCATTATTATTCACTTTAAATATATACCCGGAAAGGGAAGAATGGTAATCTTTAACATGCTATCATAGTATTTGGTCTTATTTTATGTAAAATCGTGATTGGTACTATGTGAGAATAGAATTATTCACCATTTTTCTGGTAATAATTAAATACTATGCTACATATATATTATTACCGGAGAAATGGTAAAGAATTCTATTCTCACATAGGAAGAACAATCAGGATTTTATATGAAATAAGACCAAAAAATATGTGAGCATGGTAAATATTAATTACCATTCTCTTCTCTCCTTGTATGAATTACGTCCCTTTTGTAAAAAGTTCGCGCAAAATTTGACTTTTCCACCCCTCTACTTTCCCATGCTCTAGTTCCCTCAACCCTTTCACGACCATAAGATAACGGCTGTTCGTAGAGGAGAAGAATGGATATCTTCTCAATCTACACCTCACCAAATAGGATAAATCTACTGCATTAGAATTTTTAGCTCCTGTATTTTATCAGATACAGTAGGTACGTATTTGGGATTGTTACCCTGAAAAGAGGTTTCGCCCTCAATTTTCCAAGGTGAATACAAAAGATTTCTGTCATATACTGTTACCGAAATTGAAAAATGCAAAGATATTTGAATCATTCCTTCTAGGTGCTTTTGAGAAGAACATTTTGTATTAGTATTGTAAAATCATAGTGCATACTGGGACCTTTTTCTTTGAGATAAACCACAATATGTGCCAGCGGTCCTGAAAGGGTTAACTTCCGAGTTCTCTTGGATTTCTAAAGATTTCCCACTAGATATCCCTCAGATACCCTTCACATCGAAGGAGCTTGAGGAGACATGTCAAAATATCGCTTGAGTCAAAAATAGCTTTGAACATACAATTTTCACTAGTTGTCCTCGTGTTGCGGGAGATCATATATCATCGGAGCATACATCTTCATTACACAACAAGTTGATCGATGTGCGGTAGTTTTAAATTATCGTTACATTATGATTTCTAATCTCGAGAAAAAAAAATACATAGCACTTTGCAAGATACACATTCTTTTGATATATAATATAATTATCTGCATCCAGAATTGAATTCACTGAAAAACAAGTATTAAACAAGTGTTAAGAACTTTGTGGGGATAAAATTCACACAAAAACAGCTTTATGTGCTTCGTTTGCCAAAAACTTCCAAACCGGCTTTGAGATTATTTCTATTACCACTCGATTGATACGTCTATCATTCGACCTCCTGACATCGTGAAGAGATCTCTTTTCCTGACAGATGGTGATTTGAAAAACGCCACAACGAATACGAATTATTCAAGATGGTAAGATACAAACAGTTCATTCCTTCTAAATTAACGAAATTGATTGATTATTCAATCAGTGTATCATATGATCGGTAGCTTTCTTCAACTTTTTCTAGAATTTCATGATCAAATAATTGCTCAATTTGTATTAGGTTTGGATTCAATTGATTTTGTCAGCGTGTGTTGTGAATTTAATAAGCGGAGATGAACATGCTTCGCCAAAAATCTTGATCGTTGGGGGCGGTGCAGCTGGTATTGCAGCCGCTTCAAAATTATTCCAGAATGGCTTCAACGATGTTACTATTCTGGAAGCAGAAAACAGAATTGGTGGCAGAATTCATACCGTAACATTGGGTAAGTACAATCCCAGTTTATTTTATACCTGTGAAGTACTATCGACTTGACAAACTCTGCGGACGATGTCAGGAAAATCCGGATGAAAACCAGCAACTGGGCAAGTTGGACGACAAGATCTACTGGTTTTCATTCGGATTTGTCAAACATTTTCTGCGAAGATTCATGAGAAATGTTCTATATTTTTTGAAAATTTAGTACTTGTTCGAAATTCTCAAAGTAAACCCTAAAAAGAAGTCTAGATTCTCACGAAAAAACTCTGATTCTTTTGAAATTGATTCTCCTCAGATGATATGTCTGTTGATCTCGGTGCAGAATGGGTATATGGTCAAAAAGGTAACATAGCGTATGAATTAGCTTCACCGCTGGGATTGCTTGACGATTCCATTGTTTGGAAATATTACGACGTTTATGATTCATCTGGCAATCGTATCGACAGAAATATAGTGCAGGGTGTACAGGATGCTTTCTTGTCTAAACTGGAAGACATGGAAAAACAGAATTTATCCATGTCTGTAGGAGCTTTTTTCGAAAGAGAGTGAGTATCATAATCAATATGTACACCATATATGGATTTTGTGGAAATCATATATGAGCCATATAAGATTCACACAGGGCATAATCTATAGGGCAGTTCTAATCAAAAAGTTGCTTGGTTTTTAGGAATTGATTATTCAATGTTTCAGTTAGTTCTAGATTCATCTTGGCTTATGTTCTGGATTAGTATGTACTGAAAATAAAATTCTAGAACGGCTAACGTTTGGACATCGATAATTGATATCCGTGAAATTTCGTGGACCCTAGAATTACCTAGATCTATGTACCCAAAATACTTGGAGAGGACTGGATAAAATGGAATAAAACAACCTTGTTCCATATAAACAGAAAGTCTGGCTGATTTTTTTATTCAATCCTCTTCAAGTATTTTGAGTAGAGATATCTAGTAACTCTAGGGTCTACGGGATGCCCTTAATGGCCCACTTCATTCACATCAAGGGTTCATGCGCAACCCATGAACCAGCCCCGTACGGAAATCAATCCTGAGCATCCTGAAATACATCCCGCCCCCGAAGGGGCATAACTCAGGTGTCCAATACAAGAGGGTGTTCTTGAATCGTTTATACGAACGGAACGAAGATTTAAACTCTCAGAGTCTGATGGACGTTCGTGATTCATCTTGTCAAATTGACTCCTTGGAGCTGAAAACATCGTTTAAAGAATGTACTGCAAGATTTTGGGTCCGTAACAGCTGAGTATTTTGTTATTCGATGATTACTTCGTTTCAATAAATGATTCAAACTTCAGCCGCATGAGAAGAAGTGTCTACCCACGGCCCACGTTGGCCCCAATTGGGGGTGCCAGTATATTCCTCGAATATTTTAATCCAAGTATGTCCACCCACAATCCATGTAGACCCTGAGTTGGCTACCATTGTTTTGCCTGGATATTTTGATACTATTACGGTACCTAGATTGAAAACCGTACACTGAGAGACGTGGAATGTAATGATTACCATGTACAAATAGTAATTCAGGGACAACTTCGCGAATTTGGTTTCGGATACTATGGAGAATCGTAGCAATGTTCATGCACATGAGAATGGTTACCATTTACATGGAGATGGATACCAAATAACGTAGTCGCCATCATCAAAAGTGTCGAAAGCGACAAAGTTGTTTGTCAATGTTCGGAGAAATTTTCCTGAAATTTTCTGATCAATCGAGGAAAAAATGTGGGAGATATTTAACAATGTTTACGAAGCCACGAAAAATAACAGGGTAGTTGGATTTTCTCTCCAGTGATACGCCGTGTTCCAACTTAGCGAATGGTATCAAGCTCAAGTATGTAGCATACAACGCTTTTGAGAAAAACCAATCTAAAAATGCTGATATCTCAACAACAAAAGCTCAAACAAATTTTTTCATACGGGAAATCATTGTATTTTGGCTGCTGAATATATCTTTGAAATATAATCTATCCGATTCAGGTCGCCCTGTATGGCTCTTATAAGGGTCATATACATGGTTTATGTATGGCTCATATATGTCTCATGGGAATAATATGTAGGATATATATAATGTTTCCCTTAGAGCTAGAAGTCTGTCATTTTATCTTGATTATTTCTTTCAGAATGAGCGAATACTTCGACAAACACCCAGAGATAAATGACACATTGAAAAGAGAGATGTTTGGGCTGTTGAATATATCGTATGTAGCTAACGAATCAGCTGATGACTGGCATGATGTCCCAGTTGACAACAGTCCTTCTTATTATTACGAATACGAAGGGAATCACTTCGTTAATTGGAAAGAACGAGGGTATAGCACGATTCTAGATATTTTAATGGTTCGTTCATTTATTTACTTGGAAATTATAATATTTTATGGTTGCGTATACAGAATATTTTCATTAGAAATTGTGTACATAAATTATATAGCGTTTTTTTCCGATAGAAAAAATTACCAAATCCAAACGAAGAATTACCGGTACTCAACCATACAGTTTTAAATAGCGAAGTGAAGAACATAAATTATGGAAATGCTGACGGACCTATAAAAGTCTCAACCACTGACGGGAAGGAATATCTAGCGGATCATGTGATTTTCACGAGTTCGTTGGGAGTATTGAAAGAGCAATACAAAACATTATTCGAACCCGCTCTTCCCGACGTTAAAATCAATTCTATAAAGGTATTTGAAGCCAAATTTGATCTTGTTGCAATCATTTCATGAACTTTCACAGTGGCAAAACAAGAATGAGGGAAATTCAGAAAATGCATCATCTCAAAAATATCATATCATCTTCCTAGACATGAAAAAACTTTCGTGTGTTGTGTATTATTTCATTTACTGATGAAAACCTTGATATCTGTAGGGTTTGGCGTACGGAACTGGATGTAAAATTTGGATCTCTTTCAAAGAACCCTGGTGGTCAGTTGAAGAAGAAATAAGAGTATTTCTACCAATTTGGAGCGAGGAAGATAGAAAGGAACTCGAAGATAACGTATGTATATCTGCCAAAGAGATGTGTGATTATTCTTACCACGTGAATGTTAATTTCAGCCATATAAAAATTGGCTCCTCTACAATGGTGGATTTTTCGTCCCTGCTCATCAACCCCGTTTAGTGGGAGCATGGTTCTTTGGAAAAGGAGCTAGAATGTTAGAACATCTTCCTGACGATATTGTTTTCAACGAAACTCTCCATATGTTACATAAATTTTTAGGCAATCATTACAACATGAGCGAACCTGTCGGATTCGTAAGGTGAAAAATGACGTATTGGTTTTCTTTTTCTTTCGTTTTGTTTTGAAATGACCTTGAACGACGAGTAATTGTATCATTTTTATAGGAGTAATTGGTATTTGAATAAACATTTTCGAGGTATATACGCCTATCATAATCTTCAGACGGTAGAGTCAGGTGCTTCTTCCGAAACTTTATCTGAACCGATCATGAAGGACTCGAAACCTGTAAGTAAACATTGAAATTTCAGTTCTTTATTAGGGTCGTGATTGAATCCTTTTTATGCGCAGATAATTTTATTCGCTGGAGAAGCTACCAATAACCAACACGGTGGAACCGTTCAAGGTGCCATTGAAACTGGTTTCAGAGAAGCTGACAGGATTATGAAATTTTATTCTAAATCTTGAAAATTAGAGTTTTTGTTTGGATAAGTTTTAATAAAAAGAATATTCAAGTATTTTGATCCCTTTCGATTAATCATAGATGATCCTACTAATGTTGTTCACAAGGAGGCGTGAAAAAATATTCAAATTCATGAAGCTGGAACCGCCACAAAACTAAATCGGAAAAGAAATACGGAAAGAATGCGCTTTAAACTTTTCCATCCCATTTGTCATATCCGTCTATAACCTGGGAACATGGGGAACAGGACAATAATTGGGGATGTCTGAGAACGTGGGAAAGAAAAAAGTAGCCCTTTCTTCCGTAAACATCTTCACGACTCGAGTTATTCAAAAGTGCATTTTTAAATGAAAACTTTCATAAAATATATTGTCAAATCATTCACATCAGAAGAGGGAGTTTCATCTTATCACACAATATAAATCATTTGCCAATATATTTTGTACAAGTTTCCGTTTAAAGACTCGAAGCGACGCCTTGTGATTGTACATGGTAGATTTAATAATTTTCCCTTTTCCACCCGGGGGAAAAAACCACGTTAAAAACAACATGGGAAACTTACTACCAAGAAAAAAAAACAACGTTGAAAACAACGTGGAAATGCGTTTTCTAATAGAATCCTCTTGGTAGACCCTATTTCCATAACCGTACTTGAAAAATTGTGGGAAGACTACGTGCCCTGTGTGAAAAGACCAATAGAAACCGATAGGCCAAATCCTATTGGAATCCATGATTTCCTATCAGTGTCAATAGTGGCTAGGGTCACAGGACTTGAGGGTTTCTATAAGATTCTATGGGGAATCCGATGGTCTATGGGTTTCTATGGGTATGATCAGCAAAACCTGATAAATACTGATAGGAATAAAACATCCTATCAGTTTCAATAGCGGCTAGTGTTACAACATCTATGGGAATTTATGGGAATCTATTGGACTCTTCAGACAGGGTAGTGAACAACGTTAAAAACTACGTTGTTTTCAATGTTGTTTCATTTTCTTTTCCAAAGAGAAACCATTTTACCGTGGTAAACAACGTTGTTTTCAACGTGGTTTCTTCCCCCGGGCGTGTACAGTGAATAAGAAGTAATAGAGCGCCTACAATGTCTTCTTCACGATGAATGAGAATCAATAGGAATAAATCAGATTGATTCGGAAATATCTGAATAAAAAGAGCTCCTGGAATGAGAAATCGTATGATATTGAATAAAAATTGGGTAAATAAGAAATTTCCGATGCAAAATTCGGATAGATCAGGGTGTCCAGTCTCCAAGACTTCTAACGGAATCAATCATTCATAAAATCAGGTTGAACAGGATGGCCAATGAAACAAATGGAAAATTTCCGAACTGGACAGCCCATATATTCCGATTAAATTATGTAAATCGGTTGTAATAAGATTTTTTACGCAGAGACATCCCATCTGATGAAGGAAATTTTTTTCTAACGATATAAACAATGTTCTACAAAAAATTGATTCTTAAATATGTTAATCAAGTGTTACACGGAGGAAAATGCAGGTCGAAAATATAGTAATCTTTAATAAAAATTGGAGGATATTTCTTAAAATCGAAGAGTATTTCTTAAATGCATAATAAAGATAAAACGGTTCACATTTTTGTGGAATTGCATTCGAAAAAGAATGAAAAATTATCAATACTTGATCAAAAAATAGAGGGACATATAAATTTTCCAAAAGTCGCGTATGAAATTTCACAAAGTGAATAGTAGGATATTGAAATTTTGTTATTGTCTTTGTAAAATTTCACGCACGACTTTTGGAAACTTCATATGTTTCTCTGTTTTTTTATCAAGTATTGATAATTTTTCATTGTTTTTCGAATACAATTCCACAAAAATGTAAACCATTTTATCTTCATTATGTGAATCTCCGATTTTAAGAAATATCCTCCAATTTTTATTAAAGATTACTATATTTTCGACCTGCATTTTCCTCCGTGTACCAACATTTTGATTTGAGTGACAGAAACTTTATTCGATCATAAAAGTTATATAATTACTTACTGCTTTGAAAAGAATGATTGAATAAACAACTCGAGATGGCCAAGTAATTTGTCTCAGGCTTGGAAATGGACTTTACGTGCAGCGAGCCTCACGCCTAACCAACCCCATTCAAAAATTCGTAACTTTTTCATTTATCGAGTGTACTGAATTTTTATTTCGAGGAAAATTAGCTTGGATTTCGTAGAACAATTCTGTAAAAGAGACATTTTTCTACCTATACGAAGTAGATATAATTCCTGAAATTTTCATAGAATTTTTATTTCATTCCAAAAAGGATTTATTCTCAAACCTACTAATGAAATTTCATGAATTTTCATTCGAAAAGTCGCTGAAAAATCGTGATTTTATGAAAAAAGTGGGAAAAAATACATTTGTTCATAACTTTTCGAATAATGAAAAATTTGAAGTAATATTTTAGGGCATTGTTTTTCATCGATGAACCATCGAATTCTCGCGATAAGGAGTTAAAATTGAACTATTTCATTTTTTCTACAGAATATCGTATGTAATTTTCATATATGCTTTCAATATTGAAAATTTATCGAAATTTCACCCATTAGTCAAGTAAATTGATAGATCTTTAATTCAATCTTCAATTTTTGCTACACAGAAAGACAGAGGTTATGATTATTTAGAAAAATGACACACAATTTAGGGAAAAAAGAGTATCGCTGAAGAATTTTCGTAGTAAATTCATCAAAAGTTGATAAATTCACTGTAAACAATAACAATAAAACCATCAACGTTTAGTATTTTCACTACGAATTTTTGAGAACCTCGCTGCAAAGATTTTTCAGCGGTGCTCTTTTTCCCTAAACTGACAGTCATTTTTCTGAATGTTAATAAATGTTATTCAAGTATTGATAACTTTTTTCTTTCCGTGTACCCACCATGATATAGTTTCGTAACTGAATTTTCATTCATATATGATTGAAGTTTCAAGCAATCTTTCAATCGCGTGAATGGAAATTGCTTTCCCCGCATACAATTGAAGCTTCATGCAGAAATTTCTAACAGTGTTCCACTTCGATCAACGTTGATACGTCGCAACAGGGATTTATTTTAAAAAATGACAACATGATTAATCTTGTAATTGCCTCACATTCATTCATACAAAGTAATCGGCACAGTTAGTAATCGACTTGAATAGAGAACGGTTCCGGAAGATTCACTCGGGGTAAATAAATTGATTGCGTAAGTGAAAAAACGATATATTGAAAATCAATGAACCGTCATGTTTTTTCAGAAATCGAATTTTATAATAACCACTTTAATCTAATAAAGTGGAACTTGATGTTCGAGCACTTTGATTTAAATGAAAGGGAAATCATACGCTGCAAAAAATATTCGGAATTTTCACATGAATGTATATTAAAATTGCTGTTTTTATGGGATTTTTGCTGTAAATTCATGGGATTTTTCGCAAAATTTACGGGAGATTTCCTATCCATGTATGTGTTAATTACTTCACATACATGTATGTGAAATTTTCCCATAAAAATTTTTTACAGTGTAATCTCAAACGTATTCATTTAATATTACAGTGTCTATTGTTAACATTTCAAAAATAATGATATTCTACATTCACATCAGTTTGTGAATCGTAGAAAAATCGTACTAGATTATTTTTGATGATCCGTATTCCAAATAATATATGCAATTTTTATTCCGTACACTGTAAAAAATGTTTATTGCAAATTTCACATACATGTATATGTAGTAATTAACACATGAATGCATAGGAAATTCCCCGTAAAGTTTAGGAAAAATTCTATAAATTTACAGTAAAAATCCCATAAAAATCGCAATTTTAATATATTTTTATGCAAAAATTCCCCTGTACGTGTACGAGAATTCACTTTTCCCGTACAAGTGTAGGAAATTTCCTTTACATAGGTATGGGAAAACCCCGAATATTTTATACAGCGTAAATATACAGTTTTTCCCAAATTAACTGGCGTGGAATATTTTCACAAGTTACTCGTACAAAAATTCAACTGCTGACAAGATCCAATACCATCTAAGAACGCATGATTTCGTTTTTTTCCAAGTATGTTCCTACTGCCAGACGATTACATGCTCTTCTTACTTTTGCATATCAATAGTTCGATACGATGCTCCACATAATCTTCATCTAACATACATACATTTTATCGTTTGTATTGGTGTATATACAAGGTGAAGGACGGATCATATGAAATGTCTTATCACTTATTTCGATTCTTTTCATAAAATGCATAAAACCAGTGAAAGATACAAATCCCACGTGGCAAGAATTGAGCAATATTTCGGACGATTATATCTGCATTATTGGGTCATTGCGTGTTTATATTCAACTACTTCGTAAAATAATATTTTTCATGCAAAATCTCAAAATACTTATTAAGAATATTCTGTATTTTCTAAATAAATTTTCAGGTTTTCTAACTGAAAAGTGAACCAAAGAATTTCAAAATGAAAGTGATATTGTTTGGCAGCCTTGCGTTTATAGCAATTATGGTTTTACCGCTTAGAGCTGAAGATACTAACACTGCTATGAAACCAGAATGTCAGAGGGATGCGGATTGTTCTAATGGTCATTGTTGTACCTTTAGTACGTATAAACTTATACATGAAAATTGTTTATTCAAAATTTTGGATATTATAAATTATTCCCAATAAAATGAATCATTACTCACCAAAATGAATTTATGATAGGTAAGTTTCATAAAGATTCAATCATCTTCCCTTGTGATAAAGTTTCTATTGGAGTTGACAAAGTTTCAGTGATATTTCTATTAACTAGAGAATAAGCCCTGTCAGCACAAATGGTCAATTTGAATTTATAGAGCCTTCTCAAAAACTTCTTAAATAGTTTCCGTTACATCGAAAAAAAGGTATCGCTCTCACAGCTCTACTATTTATGTGTTCTTGCTGTCAGGAGGTATAAGGAGGCCAGTATAGCTCCCACCGCTGTAGAGCTGTGAGAGCCATACCTTCCCACTTGGGTTTTTTTCAGTTGTTGCGACCAATCACACAGGCTTGCGAGGTTTTCCCCCCTTGGAACTGGTGACCATTTCCCGGAGTAATTTGCTGCGTAGTAATATCACGTCAGGTTTTTGAGATATCTAAGGGTATATACTGGGAAAATTCATTTTTTTTACCACTTTTGAGGTTATGTACTGGACGCATAAAGTTTTCTTGATCTTTTTCCTCAATTGTATCAATTTATACTACTCTTTCCGTTCGAAATGAGCTATTGAACGATCATGTATGATTTTTTTTCGCTAAGTTCCGACCATTCTAAGTTGTGTAATATGTCCCAACAACATAATCAGCATTCACATTTATTACACTGATCGGCAATGAAATTCTCCTTTAAATGAAATTCTCATTTCTGAAGTAATTTGCTGCGCTGGATCCGAATATGGCTCCAGAATTGCTATATCACGTCAGATTTTTGGAATATTTCGACCTAAAAATGTGGAAAACACTGTTTTTCGACATATTTGAGGTTACATAAAGTCGAAGGGTAATTTGTTTCACAAAACTAATAGATGCACCTCAAAGTATAAGTCATCCTCTTTCAAATGCCGTTGAGTTTGCTCGAATATCTTTTTTTTTCATTGAGATACGACAATTTGAAATCTGTGCGCTCATGTATTCAATAAATAGGTGGAGACACAATTTCCAAACTGTCGTATCTCAATGAAAAAAGAAGATATTTGAGCAAACTCAACGGCATTTGGAAGAGGATTTATTGACTTATACTTTGAGGTCCATCTATTAGTTTTGTGGGAAAAAATTACCCTTCGACTTTACGTAACCCCAAATATGTCGAAAACAGTGTTTTTCACATTTTCAGGTCGAAATATCCCAAAGATCTGACGTGATATAGCAATTTTGGAGCCATATTCGGATTTAGCGCATCAAAATGCTTCGGAAAAAGACTTTATTGTTCGAGGGGGGAATAAAAAGTCATATTTCGCAGGCCTGTGTAATGAATTCATTATGAAATCCCGATATGAGTTCTTCCTGAACATCAAATCGTTCATTAGGAGTTCATTTTGAATTCAAAATATTGATTATCATAATGGGAGCTCTTTGCGGGAAGTCTTGGGCTGTATATGAGAGTGTAAAACTTATAAATATATTCCCGCTTATATTTTCAGCACCCAATAGATTCAGTTACCCACGATGTTCACCTTTGCAAAAAGAAGGCTATCCATGTCGACCGTATGGAGACGTCGTTGACCGAAACTTAACTTATCCCGATGGGAGTCAAATTAAACTGTTCGGGGTTCATTACATTTTATGTGCCTGCGAGCTCGGTCTCACTTGTGATAAGACAACGGGTGTTTGTAAAGTATAGGCTTCGAACTGAGTGTGAATCAACGTTTATGTTCTCACATCAAAGCCCAACTTCTAACACCACAAATGACTTGACAGTGCACGAGCTTCCGTAAGATTCCTAAAATATTACTAAGAATGATGAATATTATATCGTAAAGATCCGTAATGATCCAACATATGACTCATCGTTACATATCCTCACGATATATTCATTTTGTACAAAGTATTCACGAATAAAAAACATTCCAACACGAATAGATCGGGAAATATTTATTTATAGAAAATAATGGGTTGCAGATGAACGATAGTAACCCATGTAAAAATTTACCAGTGGCGCAAGGCTGACCCAGCTCTGACGAGCATTGGTGGAGCTTTAGGAGAAAGGCTGACTGAGGACTGAAATGATAAGATCGTTTCAGCAATCAACGAGCCTGAATTTTGATGCTTGAGGCAACGGTGGTGGAAGGTCGCCAATGTTGGCGTGGGCTTTTCCTATAAAACCAATGCTGGCACAAACTTGCGCCAACACTGTTTCAACACTTTTCATCTTCCTATTACCGACGCAGGCGCGATATTACCTCTATTGTCAATCAACGTTAGCCCAATATGAATCTCCTACGCTTGACTGCCACGCCAGACCCAAGCGATTGCCCGTGGTCAACATTGGCGGAATTGCTCAATTTTTACATGGGGAGCTATCGACGAGTTATTCATTCAAGATTGTGAATATATATTTTTTAAAAACATTGTCGTGGTATCTTCCGAATTTCCACACTGCCTGGTAAATTTCTGTAAACATAAAATTAAACTGGATTTTGTTGGAATCAATCAATCAAGGTATTTCTTAAGGTTAAATCTTTTTTCAAACTGAATGCATTACTAAGAGTCTTTGCAAACCTTCGTCAAAAAATCTCATTGAACCGATTGATTCTCATTGATTCTGAGAAACAGAAAACTGATTCAAACCCATTTAAAATTGATTTTCAATGGATTCTAATCAGTTTTCTGCATCGGAATCAAAGAAAATCAATCTGTTCAATGAGATTCTTTAACCAGGGAAGGGAATAAAATACTCGTTGATCAATAAGGTTCTGCCTGTAGCGTTATTCTAAATGAGCAAAAAGTGAGAACTCCACAAGAAATCCGTCAAGGACGTTGAAAAGCCAAAAATGTTTCAAAGATCGAATCGATATCGGATAGTCATATGTATAGGTTTTTATTCAGGATTCATTGATTTGAGGAATACAGCAGCGTTTAATGAATACACGGAGAAAATATTTCATTATATATTACAGTGTACTACCGGATCATGGCGCCATATCGGTTTCTTCGACAAAAATTACTGTGTGATTCTGTAGAAGCCAACAGAAAACAAGTATTCTATAGAGTATATTCTCCTACATATACGGAATCGCACAGTAATTTTTGTCGAAGTAACTGATATGGCGCCCTGATTCGGTAGTACACTGTAATATTTGATGAAATATTTTCTCCGTGTATCCATTAAGAGAAATTTGCCACTCTTCCATTCCCTGGCAAAAAACGTTTCAACGCGACTATTAAGAGGGAAGGATGAGGATTTGATTTGAAATATTTTTCCCTCAATTTGTGTACCTGATCAGTTTTGATTTTGAAAGGTTCCCCGACTAGAAATTTGCCCGATCAATCATAAGAGCACGATCACTTGATCCTAGCGTATGCCTCCCTAAGGGACGCCTGATCATGTCCAAATCAGGACTGGATGAGGTTGCCTTTCATGGTGTTCTAATTGAGTGTTTTTTTTTATAGTTTTTCGCATACACGGAGAAAAATTATAATGTAAATTTAACATCAGTGCATAGATAAAACTTTAAATGTAATTTCTACATTAATTTTTATGAAACTCACATGATACGTACATGATCATTGCTTTGGAAGATTGTAAAAATTACGCCAATCCAAAAATATATTTATTAAGATATTATTGACCACGAACAATGTAAATTTTCCATTACTCTCGACTGAATCTACTTTTCACGAACGTGATGCCATAAGGCATGCTCAACCACATTTCCACTTATTCAATTCTACAGCAATCCAATGTACATTCAAAAAGTACAGTTGCTAATGTTACTCATGCTTTTTTGAATGATAATCTGATTTATTTCCCAGGAATTTTATTCTCATTCTCAAATATACAGTTACCGCAATCTGATGTGTATTCAACAATTGCTTCTGCAAAAACTACTCGCCTGTGTTGGTAATACTACTGAGAAGCTTTGTAACACTCCTTTTAGTTCAAAATGATTAAAATCGCGTCACAAAGATGGCGCAAACAGTTTCAACAGTTTTCCGCGAGTATCAGTTTGTTCCTCCATTTGATATATATTAAAAACTTGAATCTCCACCCATAGCGTACGGTTAGTGATAATGATAGAATAAGGCGACATAACATTGTATTGTATCTTATTGTAATATGTAATATGTAAGATGTAAGATAATTCAAGCTGAGTGATTAAAGTTCATTTCACTGCTCAAAACTGCATTTGTATATATTGTCTCATTGCAAATTCAACAAAAAACACAACAGCAAGAATTAATTGGGAAGATACAATTTTTTTTATTTCAATTGTCAGTGAAAATTCATAAAAATGCGGCGCAAATAATGTAAAATTTTAATCACTTAAATTTTATCCCCATCTTTGTGGCTTTTGGAAAATTAACAAAAATTGTTGTAGTTATTATCGTAGTTCTCGCGTATGCATAAAATACATGAATGAGCGATTGAAATTTTATTCAAAAATCCTAACATGTATTTTACATCAGACTGATGTACAAATTTCATAAGTTTGAAGTAAATATCGCTTGTCATACTGTTTATATTTCATTCATCACGACAATAGAATTTAAATTTGATGTATGTGATAGTTATGAAGTGCGTATGTTAAAATTACATCAGATTGCGGTAGAATTGCGACGTTTTCAATTTACAGCAAAAATGATGTAGAATTTCCACCGCAGAAATGCTATCCCTATATTTACATGTGGATTTAAATTTTATCCCCATCTTTGTGGCTTTTGGAAAATTAACAAAAATTGTTGTAGTTATTATCGTAGTTCTCGCGTATGCATAAAATACATGAATGAGCGATTGAAATTTTATTCAAAAATCCTAACATGTATTTTACATCAGACTGATGTACAAATTTCATAAGTTTGAAGTAAATATCGCTTGTCATACTGTTTATATTTCATTCATCACGACAATAGAATTTAAATTTGATGTATGTGATAGTTATGAAGTGCGTATGTTAAAATTACATCAGATTGCGGTAGAATTGCGACGTTTTCAATTTACAGCAAAAATGATGTAGAATTTCCACCGCAGAAATGCTATCCCTATATTTACATGTGGATTTTGTTAAATTCATTGCAATTGCTGTATCTGCTACCCCAAATTTTTCTCCGTGTATATTTTATGATTGCATGACTTCATCAAACAAAACGATCTTGTATTTATCATGTAATTCACATTTCTTATAATAGAAAACGTGTCGATGGAATCTCACATAGACAACAAATACAATTGAAATGAGTATCATTTTAAGATACGATACACAACGAAAGAATTTTTATCATTTCATAACGATCATTACCAAACATGAAAGATCATGATTGGAAACGATAGCATTCCCACCGTTCTAAAATACCCTTCCGATACACACGATAAGAACATGATAGAATAACATACAATCATTCAATCATTTCTCATGGTTTTCTATTGGATTTTTTCACCAGAGGTACGTAGGTACTTGGGGTAAGAAAATTTCCTTCGGTCCAGTACTGATTCAGTACCGCTGCCATAGCTGCCAGTGATGTCGAATTTGTAATGACATTACTGGCCCAGGTCGTTTGACAGTACTGAACCAATACTGGGATGATAACAATGTCTTGCATAAGGCCCATTATTGGAGTTCAATTTCGCCCGCACTGGCATTCGAACGTTAACGGTACTGGCATTCAAACGTAGACAGTACTGTCATTCCAACATAGCTAAAACTGATATTTCAATTGTACCTGAATTGGAATTTCAATCTTGCCTGTACCGGTATTGCAATCCAGCCAACATTGGCGTTTCAATTTTCCCTGAACTGACATTTCCACCGTGTCAGTGTCGGCATTTCAATCTTACCAGCACGACCATGTCAATTCTACCTTCAATGCGTTCCACGGGGATTCTCCATGGCGTACTATTGGCACTTTAAATGGCAAGCTTATTGATTCCATCTCGACTCCACGCAGCCAAACTGCATGTGCTGTGAAATTTTGCGCCAACTTTTTCCATAAATTATTTGATAAATTTGAATTAAAAATAGATAATAATCAAACTATTCTCTCAGTGTAGCCATGTTGCCGCGAAGGTGAGTTGACACCCAATCCATAATCGCTTTCATCGTGAAACACTGTTGAAACAACCATGCTGGCACAGTATCGTCTTTCCGTAAAATTTCAAAAGGTTACCAACTCTGGGTCAGTACTGGCGCAGTATTTGCTCACCAAACTAGCCCTTTTTCCTTCAGAAATGGGTTTACCCCCGACTCACTAACAATTCTGTCGTGAAACAACGCGGCGTCGATGATATTGGCACAGTACCGTCTCTGTGTAACGCTTTAAAATATTACCAACTCTGGCTCAGGACTGGCACGGTTTCGTTTTTCTACAACCTAGGTGTTCTCCAATCAGTGTTGATTCGGTACTGATCCAAGACTGTCCGCACAAGGAAACCAATACCGTCTGAGAACCGTCGGACAATTGGTGTCAGTTGAAAAAGAGTAATGGCACTGTACTTGCCAGTACTGGGCCATTCGTCAAGTCCGGCAATTTCCACATGGGATGTTGTATAGCTTCAAACTGAATAAATATTTTCTTCGTTTGAATAAAGTCTCCTTGATTCAAGAAAATATCGGATTGGAATCGATCAATCCAATACTTTCTTGGTTTAAGATTTTTTTTTTCAATGTATTGAATGAAAAAAAGTAAAAAATTAGTAAATTAATACACCTACCGTTTTGAGCGTCATAACTCATGCGAAGATCATAACGATAAATTTTAAATTGTATATGCTATATACAAATATATTCATTCCGCGAACAAACATGAACAGAGCCCATTTTATACGTCATAGAAATGAAAACAAAAATTATCATTTGAATTTCTGCTTCATGTCACATGCATATCATGATATGTAAGCTGTCATTTTGATCGATTTACAGCATTCACCATTTATACTGTCGAAATATTGACATTTGAAATCAATAAATCTGAAACGATGTGAATTGATTGATCATTGCGACGCCGCAAACCAAATATGAATATTTTTGTTGACTTCGGATTGACAAAAATTCATCCAAAATTCATCGCATAACGATAGAATCCTCTCTCGGCACGTGTTGTGGCAGTACTCGTGCTTGGTAAGATAACACAAAACCACAACAAAAACGTTCTTTTCCTGTCTCCTAAGGTTTGGGAGCTGATTTGAAGAGGTTTCGGTCTTTTAAATTGTTTGTATGCAATTTTTATATAAAATCTACATAATTGATAAATTCAATATACAAATAAATCATCACCAAAAAACGAAATAGTTAAAAAAATCTGACTTTATTTTCGTATTCAGCACATCATAAATCATTTTAGATCACTGTCTAACAACCTTGAGATATAGAATGGCTGTTGACCAATGTAATTTTCTGTTGGATAATTAAATTCAAGCGCACAGCATTGAACAATAATTACATCATCATTCTGATTGTCTAAAAAATGAAAAACTAGAGGATATCCATTTCTCGCTCAAATGGTCTGATTATTTGCATTTGGAATTCATATTTGCTCTTTCAACAGATAAAATTTATGTATATGTGTACGCGCTCATTTATTTCTCGCGTTCGCTAAAACTGCTTTTAGATTATTTCTATTACCACCGGATCAAAACCTCTATCATTCGACCTCGTGACATTGTGAGGGAATCTCATATGCGCTCATCCTGTGGAACAGTAATCGAGAATGTGGGAATCGAAAAGTTTTGAAAAACGCGGAAATCAATGCAGATTATTCGATATGGTAAGATACGAACGATCATTTTATTGAATCAATCATTTATTCACGATTATAACTCCAAACCCTGTTAACTCTTCTTCGGAAAGTCGCATCTATCATTTAGTACTTTGACAATTTGAAATTAAATTCTAACAAACCATTAGGTGTGCAAGTTGAAACTCGGGCTTTTTTTTGTCAAATTCAAGTTTAGTAAAAAAATACTTCTTTCAAGAATTATTAATTGAAATATTCGCGGTTATTATTTACAGTCTTTTGCCATTTTCCGGTGAGTAGATAAATGCCTTCACGATAGAAACTTGGTGGTTTTGAAACAAAATAGTTATCCAGCCATTCCCGGACATCTTCGATATTCATGAAGTGCTGTTCCTTCAAATATGACGACATTGATCTAAATAAGTGATAATCAGAAGGAGCTAAGACTGGTGAATATACCGCATGAGGTACAACTTCCCAGCCTAAATCGAAGATTAGTTCCTGGGTTGGTTTCGCTGTATGTGGACGTGCATTATCATGCAGCAGCATCACTTTTCGCCTTCCTTACCCCGTAAATGGTCGTTTTTCCTCCAGAGCATCACTTACTTTGATCAGCCGGGGCCGGTAACGTTCAGTTGTAATAGTTTGGACAGGTTCGAGAAGCTCGTAGTAAATGATTCCTTTCCAATCCCACCAAACACAGAACAAAAACTTTCTTTGCATGAATATTCGATTTTTCAACTGATGTAGATGGCTGGCCCGGATCAACCCATGCTTTTCTACGCTTAAGATTGTCGTACAAAATCCATTTTTCATCACTCGTAATGAATTTATGCAGAAAATTCTTCTTCTTGTACCGAGAAAGCAAATTCATGCAAATGGCAACTCTTTCTCTTTTATTTTCTTCCGTCAGTTTATGAGCAACCCATTTTTCTTCCTTCTGTATATTTCCCAATGCATGTAATCGAAGTGAAATTGCTTGACGAGTAACTCCTAACTGTTCTGCAAGCTCTCCTTGAGTTTGACATGGGTTTTCATTCAGTAAAACTTCCGGTTCTCCATCCTCAAATTTTTTGATTGCACCTGGATGTGGATCGTCCTCAAGACTGAAATTTCCATTACGAAATCTTGTAAACCACTTTTTCACTGTTGAATGGCTCACAGAATGTTGACCCAATGTCTTATTAATCAATTCCATAGCTTGAGCAGCATTTTTATTCATTTGAAAACAGATTAGAATACAATGGCGTAAATATTGCTTATCGAAATCCATCTCATAAAATTGATACACAGGAAATTACTACTTGAAAATGACTGATATGACAACTGCAATGTCCACGCTACATATATCCAAAATGGCGGACGAATTTGATGCATTCAAATATTTGGTTTCATGCAACCAACTTAAAGCCGAGTTTTAATTCGCACACCTAATAATTTTTAGAGAGGCATATTTGAAGGAAAAAAAAAACGATAATATCCCACACAGCATTTCAGTTCTAAAAGATATCTCAAGCCAAATTTAAGAAGTCTTATGCAACATGAAAAGATATCTTTAAGAGATTTAAAACAGTCCTTACTTCTATAAGATGTCTAAAAGATATAATCTCGGAAGAAAAGTTTTAGATCTTCTGAAAGATATCTTTTAGATGTCTTTTAGAAGTAAGAACTGTTTCAGACATCTTCAGAATATCTTCTCATGTTGCATAAGACTTCTCAAACTTTTCTGAACAGTTCTTCAAGATATTTTGAAGATCAAACGTGCTGTGTGGGATATTAATAAGCAATCTTCACCTTCCGTTTCAACATGCAAATTACTGCTTAATTCTTATCAGATTTTCATCCGATTGATTCTACTGACGGGTATTGTCAATTTGATAAACGGAGATGAACACGTTTCTCCGAGAATCATAATTATCGGTGGTGGGGCATCTGGCATAGCTGCTGCCTCGAAATTATTCCAAAATGGTTTCAACGATGTTACTATTTTGGAAGCAGAAAACAGAATTGGTGGAAGAGTTCATACCGTATCGTTTGGTAAGTACAATATCATTCAACACAGGAAATCCCGCCAATTGAAACTCGTCACTGCTTTCGGTATAGGGTGATGGAGGCAACTACTCGTGACTTCCACTTAATCGGAGGTTTAATCATTCATAAAAATCAACGATTTGTTGTTGTATATAAACATCCGCACCAGCAGAATTTTGTCATTGTCTAAAAGATTTTTACTAGATATCTTAAAGATGCCTTATGCAACAGTTTTCACTGTCTTCAAGATATATTCGGTAAGTAATCCAAAAGACGTCGAAAAGAAATCTGCAGACATCTTTTAGATTTCTTAACAGAAGATATTTTAAAGACAGTGAAAATGGTTGCATAAGACATTATTAACCCTCTGGAGATACACTTATATTTTCCTCACACATAGGATACACTGGGTCAGTTTGATCCAGGTGTTTTTTGATCGCTGATATCTCGGCTTTAAAACATGGTAGAGCAATGTTGTTTTTTTGAAATTCAACGCCGAAGTCTGCAACACTGTAAAAAAAATTTGTTGAATTCCAAACAAAAATGCTTGGAAATTTCCAAACTTGGTTTGGAAAAATAATTTCCGAACCTTTTTTGTAAATTACCAAACAAAAGTTTGTGAATTTTCAAAAATCTTCGTGAAATCACAAAATTTTTCGAATGTTTACAAACTTTTGTTTGGTAATTTACAAAAAAAGTTTGTGTAAAAAACTGCCAAATTTCTTTGGCAGTTTAGGAAGTATATTTTTTACAGTGAAAATACGAATGCGCAAACCGATTTGCTCTACAGTTTTTTGAATGTTCAAAGAAATGTAAAGGTATTTTTTCAGAGATATAAAACTTTTCGAAATGAAAGATGGGTCATTTTGACCCGTGTATCCCCAGAGGGTTAAGAAATTCAGTGGAAATCTTTGAGACGATTGAAAATTTGTGCTGTCTGGGCAGTATTCATACCCAACAAACCTGGTATCAAAGTTAAATAAAATTTCATGTAAAAATTGATTTTATGAAAATTATATACAATTATTGTCGAATACGTCATTTGTATGTTGCTGAAGTTCGAATCGTTTATCGAAACGAATTACTAGTCGAAGACTCAAAATGCTGCAGTGCATTTTCCAGCGATGTTCCCAGTTTTAAGGAGTCAATTTGAGAGGATAAATAACAATGATTCATCAGATTTTGTATGTTTGAATGTTCGTTTCGTTTCTATAAACGATTCAAACTTCAATAACATTCATTTTTCACATCTTTTTGTCAAATGCCAGGTAAAATTGATTGGAAAAATTCCGCTTGAATCTTTCCTGTAAAATACAGTTCGAGACTGATCATCTTTCTGAAAGTTGCTATTTGATATTCCCATTCTACACATTTGACTCAAAACTGACGAACATTTTTTAATGGGATCTATTTGGAATTGCGAATACGTTGGATATCCCGATAGAATCCATTAGTATCTAAAAGATGTTTCAAAACCATGCAAGATGTCTTGGAAGACTTTCGTGAAGATATAGTTTTGATATCTAAAAGATGTTTTATGCAACAAATTTCAACAAGTTTTAGATATATCAAAAAGGTTTTGCAAAAGATATGTCTTAGACACGCTAACGAACATATATTTTAGATATCTGGGAGACATCTTTTAGATGCCTCAAGATATATGTTTGATTTCAAGATACGCTTTAATTATCTTCGAGATATGTTTTAGATGTCTTTGAGATGTCGTTTTGAAATCATTGAGACATCCCAGACAGCACAAAAGGATCACTAATGAGTTCTGAACAAGGAACATTGCCTGACTTTTGCCCTTTTTACTTGGACAATGTTTAAGATATGTAATAGATATCCCATACAGCAAAAATTTTGCTTTGTCCAAAAGATTTCTCATGCAACAGTTTTCCCTGTCTTTAATATGTCTTCGTTTAAGAAGAGATCCAAAGACTTCCTTTAGATTTATTAAACGAACACATATTGAAGACAGTGAAAACTGTTGCATAAGAAATCTTTCAGACGAAGCAAAATTTTTGCTGTATGGGATCATTCAGAAACCCTTTCAAAATGTCTTTTAGCCTATGCTGAGTCGATATCTGAAAGATGTCTTTCAGAAATACCTCAGAAAAGACATGTTTCTGAGATTTCTTGTAGATGTCTAAAAGATATCATTTTGAGATATCTTGAAGATGTCTCTCTTTTATGAGGTGGTTTAGATATCTAAAAAAAAGACATCTTTCCGATGTATCTAAAAGATGTCTTCCTAAATCCACCTTGTAGATTTCTTCACCTTTGGGAGGTCGGAGAACAGCTACTTTTTTGGGAATTTTTTTTTAAAAAATTGTCAAAGCAATGAAAACAGATCAGTGATCGATAAAACGAAGATGTTTTCTTAAAAGGATATCTTCAGGAATAATTAAGAACAATGCAAGAAGTCTTAAACTGTTCTCACTTCTAAAAGACATCTTCAAGAACGTTGCCAGACACCTTTCAGGAACTTCTGAAAGATGTCTTTCAGAGAATCCTGAAAGGTTTCTGAAAACGTTCTTGAAGATATCTTTCAGAAGTAGGAACAGTTTAAGACTTCTAAAAGATGTATATTCATGTTGCATAGGACTTCTAGCATTGTTCTTAATTATTTCTGAAGATATCTTTTCAACAACAAGTGCCGTGTGCGCAGTGCCGGATTTACCCATGGTGGGTCCCCTAGGCGGAATTTCGTGGAGGGCCCATATAAGGCGACCGATTTTCAAACATTGAGGTTCTTTGAAATAAGAACAGCGTAACTTTCTTAATCGATTCGATAGAAATTAAGTGATATGGAACGAAATTCCGAAAAATGAAAAAACGTACTGATATTAAAAAAGTATTGATATTCAATTCTTCTCAATACTATTTTTACTATAAGTACTAGAGCTGATACTATTTTTTTCATCAGAAGTGTTATTTTTCTTTATAAAAGAAATAATATTGATCAAGCCAATTCAAATACTCATTGCAAAAGTAACACGCCCAGGGAACGTTACCCTGATGAGAAAATTTCACTGAAAATCTCTTAACATTTCACGGATTTTTCACAGAAGAGTTTTTAAGATGATTTCAGAGGCATTCATAGTTTTTCAAACAAATCTAGAGTTCCTCACATTGAGAGAACGCCAGGTTTGGGTTGTTGGTAGAACTACAGAAAGAATCACTGACTTCATGTCAAACATAGCATTTTCTGAGTGTATTCAGAAGTATTATATTCCAATACTTTTAAATACATTTTGTTTACTGGAAAGTGTTGGATTCCTTTGATTTTCAAAACTGTTTCCGCAGTAAGTATGTGAGTAAGATTATTTTATTCATAAGGGTTAAGAAATTAAAATTCCGATTTCTGCAAAACCTGATCGATGAGTGGAGGCCCCCCAACCTTGGGGGCCCCTAGGCGGCGCCTAGTCCGCCTCTATGGTAAATTCGGCCCTGCGTGTGCGTGTATTTTATAGGAAAGAACCGCATAATTTCCAACCAAAAGTGCTCAGCTCCACGTAAAGTTGAATATTCAAATATTTAAATGACGAATTAATTATTTCCAGATGGTAATTTTGTCGATCTTGGTGCACAGTGGGTACATGGTCAGAAAGGTAATATAGCGTATGAATTAGCTGCGCCACTTGGATTACTTGACGATTCTGCCTTTTGGAAATATTACGATATTTATGATCCATCTGGTAACCGTATGGACAGAAACTTGATGCAGGATCTACAAGACAACTTCGTATCTAAATTAGACGACATAGATAACCATAATTCATCTGGATCTGTGGGATCCTACTTCAGAACAGAGTAATTATTTCATATTTCGATTTATGCTCCAAGAGCCATTAGAGGATACAAATAAGTTTCCACCATTTTTAAGGGGTAATATCACTGTATGGACAGAAAAATTCACGTTATTTTCAAAGTTTTGCCATGAAATCAAAAAAAATTATAAATGTATGGGGTCTTCTTTTGCATACGAAAGTACTAGTCTTTGGATACAAACGAGGAGCCGTTCACTCTCGAGTTAAAAAGAGTCAAATTAATGTTGAAGAATACTCGTTTCCCGATTTCACGATTCAAACGACTCCATTTGATTTTCTTACGTTAAATACATTAAATAAGAGCCTGACTCGCATGATTCCCTGTGATCAGTTACTATGTGTAAAGTTGCATTCAATAATTTGGGATGATTCACTCTGACTCGTACTGACTCGTTCCTTATTTGCACTGACTACCTCGACTCATTTTTTATTCCTATCAGTGGAATGATTCATTTCATTATCACACTCATTTTGTACTATTTTAAATACACACTGTAAAAAATAATCAGAATCTTCCTGTACGAAGCAACCGGAAAATTCCGATCATGGAAAAGAAAAGCAATTTCCGGTACATGTATATAAATTCACCTTCAGTTCGACTGAAAATTCCGAACTGTACAGGATTTTTATCATCATTTTCCAGTAAGTTTCTGGTGAAATACGGAAAATTCTTAACGCACGTATGTGTTAATTACTTCCAAACGTTTTCCATGGACATTTTTTACAGTGTACGCTCCATTTACCTCCTGTTATTGCAAGTGCTTAATAAAATCTCATAGAAGATTCCACACAACATCCCAGTTCTTGAGGAATTCCTAAACAGCTCTTTTCAAAGAGTTCATTATAGATTCTGTCATAAGAGTTCTTGAAGAATTCATCAAGAATACAATCAGTTTCCAAAAAATTCTTAAAGCATTCTCAAAGACCTGGTACAAGAGTTCATAAGGCACTTTTTATGAATTCGCAATGTATTTGTAAAGAACCCCCCGTTCAGAATGAATCCCTGGAAGGATTTTTTTTCCCCCAAAAGAACTCGAAGAATTCAGTAAACAATTCCGAAAAAAGTCTTTAAGCATCAAAAAAGAATTCTCGAAAGATTCTATAAGAGTTTTCAAAGGATTCCAAGAGATTTCTTGAAGAACTCCACAATATTTTGCCATATAACAATATAATCTAACCAAGAGTTTGCCTACAAATCCTGACACAAGGTTGAATTGCTATGAAAACTGAAGCAATTCTTCAAATCTTGGGAAATAACCTCAAGATTATAGAAAATTCCAGAATCATTCTTGGAAAATTATTTTAAAATCCTTTGCGAAAACTTCAAAAGATCTTGAGGAGCCTGATCTTGAGATGCGCAGTCGTTCATGTCTACGTTCACACAGTTAGTGTAGATAATCCTCTCCCTGATTCGTTTTCATTGACCTCCGATTCGATATGATTCATTCAGACTCGCACACAGATTCGTACCTGACTAACGCAGATTCTACTCGACTCACTCTTTAAACGGATGATTCGCGTTTTCCACGAGTAATTCACTCTTGTACGTGATTCTTTTCATAATAAAAATATATTTCGAATCTCTGTTGAGCGTTGAGATCGTCTGACTCGAGAGTGAACAGCCCCTCGGAATGATCTCAATTTTTACTACCAGACGTATAGTCATTTTGAAAATATGTATCCAAATAAAATAACTTTAGAATGGAAATGTATCTTTGGCAGGCAAACAACGATCCCTCCATAATATGACAGTTTATGTTAGTTTTCGATCAAATCACGTCAATGAAGTGCTTTTAAAGAAGAAAGATTGGATCTTTTTTCAGAATGAACGAATACTTCACAAAACATCCCGAGATAAATGACACTATGAAAAAAGGATTTTTCGAACTATTCAATCTGTGGTATGTGCCACTAGAATCCGCGGATACCTGGGATGATGTATCAACTAGTGAATATTATGCTTATGAAAATTGTGAGGGAAACCACATGGTTAATTGGAAAGAACGAGGATATAGCACAATTCTAGACGTTTTAATGGTTTGTTTAATAATTAATTTGAGAAAGATAATACTCAATACACGATATTTTGAACTTTTATATGTTTGTTATTAAAAGTCCCAAATGAACCCCTGTTACGGCAGTTCCAGAAGAATTCATAAAGAATTCTTGAGAATTTCTTTTTGAATACCGGGGATTCATGAAGAACTCCTTCTGAACTATCATAAAGAATTCTCTATGGACACATCGGAACCAATGTGCTCTGTGGGATGGAAGAAATTCCACTGTGAAGTGACCCAAAAATCATTTGAAATATATAATTTTTCATATAAACTCTATGGATCCTACATAGTTATTATCGTGACTGATAAAAAATCATATCTTTTCAACAGAAAAAAATACCTAATCCAGAAGAAGAATTACCAGTACTCAATCACACAATTTTAAATAGCGAGGTGAACAATGTAAACTATGAAAATACCAACGAACCTGTGAAAGTTGTAACAACTGATGGGAAAGAATATTTGGCAGATCATGTGATTTCCACGACTTCGTTGGGAGTACTCAAAAAACAATATAAAACATTATTCACACCCCCTCTTTCAGATGCTAAAGTCAATAACATCAAGGTACTTAAAATATATATAACTTCACTCTCGACACTTTTGAACTTGATTCCTTTATGCGCTGAAATTAGGGATCACGTAACACTCGAACCTTTTATTTCAGGGAAAACCTCTTTGCACTACTCATACAGCACGAATAGACGTCAAATGGATATTGAGTGGACATTTGGATATCTGATGGATACCATATCCAAGTGTGCTTATGGGTTGTGTAATCAATCATTTTGAACTCAACTCCAGACAATAGATTCTTGGTCAGCGACCTCAGAAACCTATATATTGGCACCGAGTTAGAAAGAAATATGATGAATTTTTTAATTTTTTTCACGACATTGGATCCGCTATTTTGAATGTTGAGGTTTTGCCAACAGATTCGTAATCATCAACTCCAAAAACCCTGTTCAAAAAGTCCGATAAATTCCAATAAATTCCAATAAGCGCTGTGACAAAAACCGAATAGAAACAGATAAGATATCATTAATTCCGATAGGATTTGGCCTATCGGTTTGTTTGGTCAGGGAACTCTTGGGTGCTGCGTTCCATGCAGATTTGGAGATTCTTCACAGTTTTATCCAACTTTTTGGCATTTGACCTTACTGTGCATGACAGTTATTTTTCATGAACCCAAAGAGCGAGCACAAAAATTGTTCAATGGTTCTTTAATCTTGCAGCTCCAGAGATTCTATTCCTTGGAACAAAATTCCAATTAAAAATTAATGAAAAAAATTAGGAACAATCAATCATAGCACTTCTTTTTGCCAATGTTATTGTTAATTACATTGCTTTTCCACTATCTTCCTGAATTTTTATCAACCTTCAACAAACAGTTTCCTTCAGATCCTCCTATGCAGGCAGAAATTGAATTGGAAACTTTTGAAATATGAGCAACAATGAGAATAATTTTTGATAGGGTTCGTGGTTTGAAATACTACTTTTTGCGAATCTTTTATGTATGCAATTAAGAGCGAGTTTCATGAGCAAACAATAGCGTTGCATATACATGCGTGTCTTCTCATAGCAAAAGGTTCGAGCGTTATCCGATCCGGAATCGATAAAAGTGTTGAGAATCAAGTGTCTTTAGGATATACTTGACAAAATTTATATACAATTTGAATTTATAGGGCCTGGAGTACGGGACTGCGTGCAAAGTTTTCCTCTCTTTTAAAGAACCATGGTGGCCTTTGGAAAAGAATTTCAGAGGGTTCTTGCCATTTTGGAGCGAAGAAGACAAAAAAGAACTTGAAGACAATGTATGTAAAGTAATTCAGGGTGAGATGACGCACTCAAGGATGATATGGAGATTTTAAGGGAATCTTCATATTTTTTCTAAGTCAATCAGATTTAAAGTATTATTCCAAGCTGCACTGGAGCGAGAAAGTGCGTCATTTCACCCTACTTTACTCTATACCGAGTAAAACAATATATGATCTTTTTGCTGCTTTACTTTTCGTTTCAGCCCTATAAAAATTGGCTACTTTACAACAGTGGATTTTTCGTACCTGCTCATAAACCTCGTGTAGTAGAAGCATGGTTTTCTGGAAAAGGAGCTCGACTATTAGAACATCTCCCTGACGATATTGTTTTCAATGAAACTGTCCATATGTTACACAAATTTTTAGGCAATCAATACAACATCAGCGAACCTGTAGGACTCGTGAGGTGACAAATTTATCATCCTTTTCTTGATATTCCCGTCCTTTTGTACATTTTTTCTCTAAGAATTTTCAAAAAAAAATGGAATTTAATGATGATATGATTTATTGACATTACAGGAGTAAATGGTATTCGAATAAACATTTCCGAGGTACTTATACTTATCAAAGTTTAAAAACTCAGGAGTTGGGAGCTACTGCTGGAAATTTATCCGAACCCATCGTCAGAGACACAAAGCCTGTACGTGAACTTTCTACTCTCATTTTATTCTTTACTTATTTGCCCATTGATATTTGTATTCAATCATTTTTCCTTGCAGATCATTTTATTCGCGGGAGAAGCTACAAGTCATCGTCATTTTTCAACAGTTCACGGTGCTATCGAAACCGGCTTCAGAGAAGCCGAAAGAATTATCAATTTATATCCTAAACGACGGTAGTCGAGATTATTCTTCAAACATTGTAGGATACATTCTACAAAATTAATATTGTTTCTGAAAAAAAGTCTCATCAGTAAGACATTTTAAATAATCATCAAAGAATTTATTACTGTCAGTTTGTTCTTCCGTAATTTCAAATTATGTAATATGTATAATTTATCTACTTTCATCCCTAATAAAAATAAATCTCTGTGTTTCTCAGCATTTTGCTGATTTTCCGCAATTTGACGGGAATGAAGAGGAATTCAGAGATCAGATTTCGGACGTTTTCAGAGAAATGTAGAGAAATGCAGAAATCAATTTTATTAGGGATATCCCAACAGGAAGCGACCATTTTTTTGACGAAATGTTGAAAAACTTGTGAAAGAGTAACGCCACTTTGAACCTTGCAAAAATTACGCTTTTTAAGTTTTTTTTCGGAGGATTAGAAAGTTTATATTCAAATTGAACTATAGGGAGGTGTTTTGCTACTATTGGGATACAAAATAATTTTTTTTTATTCTCAAAAATGGCGGCTTGACAGGTGATTAACTGGAGCGCTGTGAAAATTCATAGTTTTGCGGTGGGAGAAATAACTCAGTCCAGGATTGACCTAGAACAATCAACCAAGAAAAATTAGTTTCTGTAACTCAACAGCTAGTACAATACGTATTCGTTTTGAAAAATATGCATTCTTCACGAAATGGCATCGATTCGAAGAAAAAAGTAGTGTTTTCACCTTAAATTCCGTTATTTAATGTTGAATAAAAAATGCGAGTATTAATATTACGAAAAACCCGTACATATTGTACTATATAAAGATATCACGAATACAATGAAGAAACCCCCGAAGTGATTGATTGAAAATTGGCAGAGCTAGAGCTCCCACCGATTTTCGAAATGCTGTTCTGAGATAAGCGCGTTCAAAGCTTCAGGCATTATGACTGATTATTTATATTATTTCTATATTTACAGCAACGGTGCCATCTATCGATGTATCCAATGAAACATTATCTCATAAGGCAATGAGTGAATTCCAGCAAGAATGGGTCCGAGGTGTCGTTTTCGAAAGTCACCGCGCTAGAACGTTAACGCTCTCTTCCACTTCAAATATCGATCAGCAACTTATATCATTTTCGTGTCTTCGAATATTCATTCAAGCCAAGAGAAAATTTTTGGATTTCTTTTGAAAATTTCAAAGTGGCGTACCTCTTAAATGAAAAGTGGGGCAGATAAGGCCTGATTTTGGGGTATCGTGCAAAATGGGGCCTCAATTGTCCCATTTTTCTCTTAATAATTTATGAATATTTTGTTCAAAAAATGATCACTTTGGCAAAAATGTTGACCTAATCTTGATTTATTGTTCTCATTGGGATGAGTGTGAAAATACAATATAATATGTTTTCTACTGAAGTTTCTTGGTTTTTGTAAACAGATACATAAGTGTGGATGAAAAAAGCTGATATTGTGTACATTACGTTGAATCAACGGCATATGCAATGGTCCCTAATGTGAATCCGGGTGAAAAACCAGCAGATCCTGGGACGGAAATCGAGCCGAAACGGGCAAATCCGGGCAAGAACTTGGTCGGCTTTGCCTGGTTCTACTCGGTTTTTGTTCCAAGACCTACTGGTATTCATCCGCATTTGACAGGCATTTTCAACAAGAAATTGCAATTCAATTCTGAGAAGGACTAAAGAGCACCCAGGAGCATTAAAACTTAGAAAAGTATTGTTTAATGTTCTTGAAAGAGAGACACGCTGAGAGTGTTAGCATCTATCAAAATCATCCCTGTGAATCTCCATGCCAGATTTTCGAGGATTGTATTTTTCCGTGACTGCCGAAACTCCGCGGTAAGATTATCCCATTGGATAGACAGGTTCATAATTATAATACCCAGTTAAAAGGGTTGTCGTTCCCCCTATTACTCTATCTAGTCTCAACAATATTCGCAAGTGAATCTTTGGTAATCCGTTGTCGATCAGACATTTTCAATATTCTTATAATTCATCGCAAGGCTAATTCAATAATCGTAATTTCAAATGAAAAGATTGACCACTCAGAAAAAATTCAACATCTTTTATTACATTTTTACTCACAACTTTTATATACATATATCTTGATATGTAACTTGTTGCTGCATTACCCATGGTATTCGAAATACTCACGTTTTTCAAAGGATTATATTTCGTCGACGTAATGCTTGAGGAAATTTTCCGCTTGTTTCACTCCCGTGTCATAAGCTCCATGCGTCGTCGAGTAATAATTATCATGCGTTGCTTCCCCAGCAAACATTATAATTGGCACTTTCTGTAAAAATGAACAACATTTAGATTCCTTAATTACGTTCCCACTTTGTTCAAATGTTAATTTTATTTACCTTATTATCAATTGTACCCCAGATCGGTGCTCCTAAAGTGCTGGGTAAGGTATCATCTAAATCACAGTTCACAGGAATATGGCTATAACCCCCTCTTATGTATTTATTTCCATTCCATTGTGTTCTTTTGCACTTTTTTATCGGAGGGATATCACGTTTGAGACACGTTTTCAATATATTCGAACAATCAATGGCGATTTGTTCTTCGCTCAGAGATTCTACGATGTATGCTCCTTTTCCCCCAACCCAACCTAAAAGCATTCCTTTATGTCCCGGTACAACATCGAAACCTGTAAAATCTCTACTCCAATGGGGAAAAATATTCGACAATGGTCTTTTTTTCCAGAGAAATTGAAATCCTTTGATATCGGATCCCCACCAAGACTCGCCAAAATCAAGAAAAATTTTGTTTATCAAACCAAATCCAAGATTCTCTATCGCCGTGCTCCATTGCTTCGGAAGAGAAGGTTTAAACATGCTTTTGTAATTTTCTTTCAAATAACCAAGAGAAGAAGTTATTATAACGCAATCGGTAAGTATCTGGTTTTGATTGGAAAGCGTTAGAATTATCGGTTTAGGATCTTCATTCTCATTCGCGGTATATCTCCATTCGATTAATTCCACCGCTGTATTCAAACGTACATTTTTCTTATTCAAATCGTCTGCGATCAATTTTGTGACGGAATTGTATCCCGATTTGATCGAATGATGCTCCGAACCTCCAACAAACTATAAAACGAGGCAATAAAAAAGAATATTCCTTTTTGTATTATGAATTCATTTAATCTTCACAGCATAGGAACTCACTTCAAATTTACCCCAATGTTTCACAGACAACCGATCCAGCGAAAAGCAAGCGTTATCAATTTTGAGAAATCTCACGTTCCAATCAAAAATATCCTCTCTTAGTTGTTTAATTGCCAATGGTTCCTTCTTTTCCTTAATACATTTAGCAAATCGCGTTTCAAGAAAATGACCAATGTTTTTGAAATCCTTATAGTCATTTGTCGAATCTATATTCTGTTCACACTCTTCTAAGGTATCTCGTACAAAGTCGTCAACTTCCTGGACTAATCGTTGATCTACTTTAAGACCATCGTCTCGTATGAATATTCCATCTCCATCTCTACATTCAATGGATGAAATTAAATTATGATGCTGACATAACTTCGCTAATTTACTTTTATCACCATGTAAAAATTGTGCACCCAGGTCTATCCAACCCTTATTCCAGGTTATTGTCTTTAACCGTCCTCCAATCTGTTCTTGGGCTATAAATCGAAGGCCAAAGGCCATTACACGAAAGTATTCGATTTTATAGAAATCAAAATCATCGAATAGAATATTTATTACCTTCCAGTAAAAGATAATCATCGAATCCTTCGTCCTCCAAAGTCTTCGCAGCCGCCAATCCTGCGATTCCAGCTCCGATAATCACAATTTTCCTCTTTTCTGCTATCCGGTACGTTGTATCCGATATTTTTGCTTTATCATAATTGTTAATCATTTCATTTAAGCGGTCTTGCGTTCTATGCAATTCAAATTATCATTGAAGTTAACAAAACAATCGAAACAAGAGAATAAAAATTTTACATATACAACAAACATTTATAAAAAATATTACAATTGGTAACATTACATTTCTTCATAGATCTTGAAGTTTTCAACCTCTTAATTAAATAATTTGTATCAATACATGTATAAAATATTGCAAATTCGAAACATATTAAATTAAAAACTTCATGATTACTTCATGTACAGTTCTTGAGCGTATTGTATTGTATATAATTCATTTCGATACATCATGTTTCAAAAATGTATCAAATTCTTTGGGGTTTCGTGTACGAAATTTCAAACTATACGTCGTGAACGCTACTATAACACGTTGTATAAGCGACGTGCAATGATTTACCGTTCAATCCATTCATAATGAAGAACATCGTGTTTTGGTTAGAGGTGAGATTTACACCTAAGAAAAAGCATGCCAATCAAAATCGAAATCAACAATTTCACAATATATGAAGCCATGCCAAGTTTGCATCAATGAACATTCATGTTAAGAGCATCTGGTTTCAATTCTTACACCCAGATAGCCAGCTAATTTGTGTCTTATTTGCATCTTCAATGCATATTCAATTCGGAAGTCCAGTCTGTTTTACAGCGATTGTAAGTTGAAGTTCATAACATAATTTATATCAGAATGAACTGGCCATCTGGGTTAGAATAACATTTAATTTCTTGAAGAAATCCAGCAAGAATTCGAATAATCCAAAAATCTGTTTAAAAATTCTTTCAAAAATTTGGATAGAATCTTTTTCCAAGAAGGCTGTAAGAATCCATATAGACTTACACCTGGATTTTTTCAATGATGTATATTTTTTTCAAGATTATACTGTAGCGCAATTCCACACAAAGTATTTTCCAACGAACTTTTTTACACATTTCACAAAAATAAGAAATTGAAAGATTTTAATTTTTGTCAAACTTGTAACGATAGATTCGTTTAGAGAATTAGCAGATTTATATGCAATGTTTTTGAAGATCTCTTTTGTTCATCTGAATTCAAAATAACAGTTTATTCTTGTGATGAATTGCATATATCTCATCAAACCTGTGCAATACATTGAAATCAATATATCACTTGACGAGACATATGCAATTCAAACAACGCTGAAAATATCGTGGCTATAGTATCTTCTTTCAAATATTTAATCAACTTGAAAACAGACGCTTTATCGTATTTCAAATTGATCAATCGTGTACCGTGTTCAATTAAATTCAATATTTACCGATAATAATCTATCAATCTTTCGGCTTCGCGAAACCCAGTTTCAACAGCTCCATGCACCGTAGAATAATAATGATCGTGAGTGGCCTCTCCAGCGAATAATATCACCTGTCAATTCGAATAATTATTTTATAATTATTATCGTATAAACATTGAAATTACGATACTCACAGGTCTGTTATTGCTGCCTTTAATTGGTTCGGCTAAATCTTTTGCGTATACATTCAAATGTTCGGATTTCAAGCTTCTAAAACTGTACGATCCACGAAAATGTTCATTCGTATACCACTTTGATCTTGAATGCAATAAGCAGTTTGAGATATATAAAATACAACAAATGTTTTATGAAACCACGAAATATCAATAAAATTACCTGAGTACATTTACTGGTCTAGGAACGTTATAAGATTTATTGAGAAATGTTTCTAATAATAAATATAATCCCTCGTGTATTTCAACGTCTTTTAACGACTCAATATATCTTGCGTTAGGTCCGGTAATCCACGCGCATAGCACTCTAGGTTGATAATTGACGGTAAAAAAGGCAAAAACATTGCACAACCACTGATTTTCCTGTAAAATGTATAAAAACATTTCAATTTTATATTGTGGATAGTTCGTAAAGATTCATCCATACCTGTCCATGAACTTTCAAAAATTCAGTCTTGTCTTCTTTAGACCAAATAAAATTGAATACCGCGTCATCCTCTCGCCACCATTTATGAGGAAATTCCAGGAAAATTTTGTTAACGGTTCCTATACTCAAACCCTAAAAATATATGGAATTTTCCAGAATTCTCTACGAGGTGATTGAATTTTATATCTATGCATGCACATGAAATCATTACCCCAATGGCACATTGCTTTTTCTCAGATAAGAGTGGAGTAAATATTTTAGAATGTTTTTCTTTGAGCACTCCTAGAGATGCGGTGAATATAACGTGTGATGTAGCATAATTACACCCATCACTGGTTTTCACAACAATATTATACTCGTTACTATAATCAATACCAGTTACCACTTTGTTGAATTTGATTGTTTCTGCTATCGGTAAACGTTGAGTGGGATCAGTTCGAGATTTTTGCTGGAACATCGAGAAGGTTGGATAAGTTGAATAACGGTGTATTAAAATTTTTGTACAATTTTTACTCATCATGTCACATACCGATAACAGATCAAATAAAGTTTTGTATCCACATTCTTTCCAGTCGATCGTGAGATCTCCATCGCACTCCTGGTAATGCGTCAGTCCTTTGGCAGATACTTCATACCACGTATCGCTACCTTGTATAGAATTATCAAATTTTTCCAACCATTCTAAAAACTCTTCTGCTCGAATTCTATCAATCACAGAATTCCTTCCGTGCAGAGATTTGTAAAATCTATGGACATATAAATGATGACATTGATTTTTGTTGTGTAACGATAAAGAGAAATACATACTCGTTCGTAAAATATTCTCCATATGACCCATGAGCATCTTTTAGACTACTTTTTGCATTATCCGAGATGGCAAAATATAATTGAAGAACTTCATTGCTCTCTTCCGTTGATATAATTTCACCTTTAGCCGTAAAGAATTTGTGCTTATTAAAATCAAAAAAATCTTCCCAAGGGCTCACTAAGTTTTGTTGGCTGGCAAGCGAATGGATTATATTTCCATGTTCACCGTGTACCCATTGTGCTCCTAAATCCACTACATTTTCAGCTTGTGAGGGAAAAAAAAATAATATCTCATTTATTCAATGTTATTCAACTCAATCAAGAGTATAAATCAGTAAAAATATCTTTCCCGTACATCTAACGTGATAATATTCAAAATTGGCGCTAAAATTTTATTCAATTATAAAAATCACTCGTATTTATGTTTTTTATATAAATTACAAGATGGATATGAAGTTTTGATTATGAAATGTATTTTAATTAGAAATAAACTTACCAAATTCAACGGTATGTACACGACCACCGATTCGAGAAGTTGCTTCAAGAATAGTGATATTTTGTAATCCTTTTTCCAGCAGACGGCTAGCAGCCGAAAAACCTGCAGCACCAGCTCCAACGATTATTATTCTAGGTTCGTTGAACATTTTTGATTGATTTTGATCGTAAAAAAAAAGAATACTGAGTTTTCAACCTTTTCCACGATCTAACAATCGTCATAACCAGTCAAAATTGAATAACGGGAATCGCTTCGTCAATTTGTAAGTATTTCAATCAATGATGAATCTTTCTTCCTGTTTCTTCCGGTACCTGTACGCGTACTTGAACATTGCGCGATTCAAGTGACAATTAATTTCAAACAGATTTATTTATCAGGGATATTATCAGATACATGCTGGTTGCTGGTGAATTTGATCTTGTGCGTCACCGAATATTTAAGGTTAGAATTACTGGGTATAGTATTACCGGAATATGAATTCTTTTCTCATGTTTTATATCCACAGCCGTACATCCGTGAATACAAATTATTTTTACACCAGACACGAGACACGTTATTCATTTGCGCTTATTATCGATTTATGATGAGTTATTATTTTCATTTGAGAACCCTCAAGCGCGGTATTTGAAATCATATTTCTATTTCTTTTTTCAAAAATTTGATAAAACGAGTGAAAGAGATTTAGAAAATTAACAATGAACAGTTATCCATTCGTTTCAAATGTTGAATTAATTATTCTAAATATAAAAATGTGATAAATTTGTATTGTGATTGTATTTGTACGAATATTGATATTTTTAATTCAATCGTTATCTCCCGCGGTGAACTATTGTAATCCCGGATATCAGGGCTACGTGGCATTGGACTAGGAAGGAATGAATGCGCAATGATCTTTTGAATTCTTCAAGTTTGTGTCTCTTTTACTCAGCCAGCGAGCTAGAAATTCTTCATATACCACACTCGCTCTACTCGCTCAAGGTTTTTATTTAAACATAAATTCAAAACCTTCGCTGACAGGACCGAATTAAGGATGATAGGGGCCCTGGGGCCGAGAGAATGGTGTGGAATTCTTTTATAAGTACATAAAATCCACATCGCTTTTCTGAGAAAAAGATCAACAAAATTTTTCAAGAGGAAAGTGGAAGAAAATGTCCAAATGGTGGAAGTCCCTAGGTGGTGGGGGCCCTGTCCTGGTTACCCAGACAGCACGAATGATCATTTTAAATTCACAAAAACTTCTGAAAGAACTTCTTGAACAGTCCCCGTTATGACAGTAAAAATGAATTCAAAATGCATACATGTTGAATGCCTGAATAGTTCTTTATGAATTCGTGATATGAATTCTTTCTGAAGATTAAGTTATTCATCAAGAGTTCATTTTTAATTCAAACTATTCATAATGAATTCATGTTTACTGTCATAACGGGAGCTCTTTGCGGAGACTTTTGTGCTGTATGGGTAAACAAACCCATTGATGCTCGCCAAATCTCATTGAATCTTGCGCACAGTTCTGACCAAATCCTGTCCAACTATTTTCAATGAGATCTAATCAGATGAGTGTATTTTTTCAATTTGATTCTAATTGAATCTTGCACAATGTTCTGACCAAATCCCATTAAATTTCATTCTATCAGATTCTATGGATTTTTTTCACCAGGTTGGGGCCACCGGCCCGATTGGTCCCGCTTTTAATTCGACCCCGTTTCAAGAGCAATTCAAAACATTCTTTCAATGATAAGTACATTTTTTTTTGTATATTCATTCGAAAGAAGTTCATTATTAGGGGGCGTACATTAATTATTTGAGGCATTTTTTATGATTTTTTGACTCCCCCCCCCCCCCGCATCCCCTTTGGTGAGATTTCGCAAGATTTCCCGCAACTCCCTCCTCCAATCTCACATCAGATTTTTCAAAATTTGTGGTTTGGGTGTAAATGTGTTGGATTATTAAAAAAAATGAAAACAAAATTTGTTCTATTACTTTTATTCAAGACTAGCAAAGACTAGTATTTGAGTATATTGCCGTAATTTGAAATCACAGTGATGAAATGAAATTTTTTCAAAATAATTTCACGCAATTTTACACCGTTTTCTGCTAGAAAAAAAATTGCGTGATATTTGCTGAGCAAGAAAAATCTAGCTTCTTTAATTAAAATGTCCGACAGAATCCGACAAAAGATAGTCGTCTGGGAACAGTTTGTACCTTGTAAAAATCGGTCAAAAACTGACCACTGGTAAAAAAACCGGATAGAGAAACCGAATGAAGACACGGATAAACTGTATTTGGACCTGAATGCGGGTTTTGCGGTGATTCTTTATCAGGTTCTATTTGGATTCTATCCAGATTTTGGAGTTGGATATCGTCCTGAATCTCGAATGAGTTATATCCCAATTTCATATGGGATTTCGAACAATATCCAATATCAAAATCCGAAAAGGATCCGGACACAAACGGTTAATGAATCGCTGCGAAACTCGTTTTCACGGCCGGATACAGTTTATTCGGGTTTTACACAGACATCCATTAGATATCCATTGTGCAGAAGCTCAACAATGGGGGGTCCTAGAGTGCCAGGGTACCCCCTCAATTGTGATATTCGAGTGGGGAAATTCTCGAAATTATATATAATTTATATAGAATTATGTATAAACTTCAAAATTTGTACACTCAGGTGGTCACCCCGAACAGAGGTCTTCCCAGATAACACACGAAGAATTCTTTTTCAAGAGCAAGAATAGAACTCTTCAAGAACTCTTTTCGAACTAATGAATTCATATAGATCTCTGGAGGAGTTCAATCTGTCGGACATTAACAAGTTCTTTGAGAGTACTCAAACAATACTTCTGATATTTTCAAAGAGCTTGTTAATGTCCGACAGATTGAACTCTCCCAGAGCTCTATATGAATTCATTGGTTCGAAAAGAATTCTTGAAGAGTTCTATTCTTACTCTTGAAAAATAATTCTCCGTGTGTTATCTGGGTTGGCTAGCATGCACGGGTTTTGTACTGAATACATAGGAATATGGTACTAGCATGTATTGATAAAAACCAGTACTGAAAGCTTCACGTTGACAAAGTACTGATTTAATACGGGCACTGTGCTAATTGCAAATAATCAAAAGCCTGATCTCAGAACTAGGCAACTCCTAGTTCTGAGATTCAAGAGATTCAAATACTGAATATCCAAGGTGTCTCTGAAAAAATACCCGACCTTTCGAGGACGAATTCTGGACGCAAAACTAAAAAACGTTTCCTTCTGGTGAAACGCTGTGAAATGCTTAGTTTCATCGATCATCAGAGTAGCCCATGTGCTCGTTATCTCCCCAAGTAGTGCAACAGGTTAGAATTGTTAAGAAGGTTCTTGAAGTTGAGCATGTTTTATGATCATTCTCAGAATCTTCGAATGAGACAGTTTCGGATAAATATGTTCTATGCACATTCTTAGAATGTATTTTTCGGATTTATCCAGAACACTCTCACCTGCACATTCTATGCATGATTACAGAACGAACCCAGAATGTTTGAAAAGTTCTTGTGCTACTTGGGTTAATAGTCAATTTATTTTCTTTGTAACTTGAATTTTCTAATGTCTTATCAAAGGGAAAAAGTTCTGTTTCTGAAGTTTGTCTTAAGAATTCGCCTTTGGGAAGTTGGAAATGTTTACTGAGACACTCTTCGCCAACAAACACTGTTCTAAAAGATATTTATTAGATATCTGAAAGAGGTCTTATACAACATTTGTCGCGAAGTTTCATACGTTGTGTTTGTTGGGTTTTATATCAAGCTCAATGACAGTACCAATCCAGTATTACCAATCCAGATAACACAGAAGTTCTAAAAGAGCTCGTAGCGAATACAATGTATTCATAAAGAACTCTTTTCGAATTCTCGTGCTGTCTGGAAATTAAAAGTACTGTGTCTGTACTGAAAGCCATTACCGATGATCAGTACCAAACCAGAACCAATGTTCACTGGGTAAGGTCCCTGCTGTGGACATTTTAATGTGAATGCCAGTGAATGGATATCTATTGGAGATCTGATGGATGCCATATGCCATATCTACCTGTGCAGGAGGAGTGTAAAGGCCTAAGCACAAAAACGTGATGCATATAAAGCCAGATATTTAGGCAGATGTCGTTCGAGGCTGGAGCATAAGGTGCCCCCAGATAACACACAAAGAATTCTTTTTCAAAAACAAGAATAGAATTATTCAAGAACTCTTTCCGAACTAATAAATTCATAAAGAGCTCTGGAGGAGTTCAATGTTTGGAACATTAACGAGTTCTTTGAGAGCACTAAAACAATACTTGTAGCATTCTCAAAGAATTCGTTAATGTCCCAAACATTGAACCCCTCCAGAGCTCTTTATGAATTTATTAGTTCGGAAAGAGTTCTTGAATAATTCTATTCTTATTTTTGAAAAAGAATTCTTCGTGTGTTATCTGGGCCGCCACTAAACCTGTAAATGAATCCCAGAAAACACAAAAACGTCAGTCAACTGCCGGTAGAGAATTGACATCATCAGATGATTGCTGGACCGTCTGGAATAAAGGCTGGTTATCATTCTGTCGACAGTGAAATTATTTTGGAATTCATATGTTGAAAACTTTTCATCAACCCATTGATGAACCATCATTTAGAAATCGAGGGAATTTCTAAATTCAAAAATGAACTAAAAACAATTAAATTTCATATATTTGAGAATATAAAACCGCAAAAGAAGTGAATAAGTCCAATGTGTCTGCAGACGTGGACAGTCCTGGTTAAAGAAATCCATGGAATCTGACGAAATAAAATTTAATAGGATTTGATCAGAACATTGTGCAAGATTCAATCAGAATCACATCGAAAAAATACACTAATCTGATGAAATCTCGTTGAGAATAGTTGAATAGGATTCGGTCAGAACATTGTGCAAGATTCAATGAGATTTGGCGAGAATCGATCGATTCGTTTAACCAGGCCCAGCCAACAAAATCAAGGCAGCGCTTCTGGCAGTGGTGCTACCATTCACTTATACAGTTAAAAATCTTCTGTACATATATGGCTTCATTTATGTATGGAAATAGGAGCGACTTGGTAGTATTTTCACTAGGAGCACTACTTGGTAGCGCTTCCTGATAATACTGGTAGCGCTGAGTAAGTGCTTATTATAAATTGAATCATGTATATGTTATGGTAGCATGCAGTCTCACGGTAATGGAAAAGCTACTACGTTGCTCCCACTAGCACTGCTAGTAGCGGAAACGTGGATTTGGAAGCATTTTGCTGGCTGGGGGGACTTCTGTCACGTGTGTAATTCGCAAATCTATTGGAAAGTGTACTCCCCAAATTGAAACCAGTGAAATCTCTCTATTTCCGCAGTTAACAGTTGACTATTGAATGGAATCAGTGAGATTTCACTGCATAATCAGTGGATAGTCACTTGTTATGCAGTTGGAGGTCTTCCTCGCTGATTAAATCAGTGACATTTCACTGCAAAGATCCGTTCATATTCACCGATTGTGCCGTGCACATTGAGAAAAAAGAAGTTGTAAAATTCAGATCTTGCGAAGTCAATATTTAGACGATTTCAAAAATAGTTCCAGCTACCACAATTGAGGTTGATTTTATAACAGCGAATGTGAGATATACCATCGCTGATGTAGATCTCACATTCCCCGCTGTAAAATCAACTAAAATTGTGGTCGCTCGAACTATTTTTCGAAATCGTCCAAATATTGACTTCACAGGATATAAATTTTACAACTTTTTTCTCTCGGTGCATATGCGCTGATTCGCAGTGGTCGACTTTTCATTGCAATCCGTGAGATTTCACTGTGTCGAATTGAGACAGTATGTTGTACACGTTCTATTCAAAATGAGCCAAGCGAATTTCGAAGAAGGTCGAACTGCTGAACGAAGCAAAGGATCAAGAGGCGGAGCCCTCTGGTTTCTTTCTATATTTTCAATTTATGTATCCCACTTTAAAGAATGATTGTGTCAGAATAAGAAATCGGTTGTTGATTTGAACTTCTTTGAAACTTCACAACAGATCAGTCCGATCATTTTTTGAATAATCCCCTGAAGATGTGCATGTTTGAATATCTTCAGTAACATTCAGTTCATTACGGCGTTCAATTTTTTATTTTCATTCATACAAACTGTTTTTGTTGGCACTCGTGTCAACCTGAATTTCCTTCAATTCGTTTGCATTCAAAATTGTTTAAAGAAGAAAATGGCTCTACGATACAAATCTGGAAATCAGAATTCGTGAGCTTATCTGATTGGGAAAATTTTGAAAGAGATAAGAGAATGAATAACCATGCAGATTATTCGGAAAGTGACATCATTACGTACGAAGGTACCATCTAACAACAATCGATTAAAACATATTGTTATTTATAACCAAAGTTTTCTTACGAACGAAGATTCTGAACAAACATTTACATCCCGATCGAGCTCTTCTATATTCAACAAAGTTGACGGAGGATACAATGAAGAGGAAATTGTGGGCGATTTATTTTTCGCGGATGGAAATAAAGCCGATCTAGAAATTTGCAAAAATGAAGATGAATTAATGCAAAGAGTATAACTGAGAATTGGATGTTTAATTTGTGTATATACTTGTACTAAAGACCACCCAGGAAAAAATCATTAGATCTATTCAGATCTAAATAGATCTGAGTAGATCTGATTTTTGGTCAGATCTGGTTCAAAAGATCAGATTAGATCTGTTCAGATCTCAGTAGATTTGATCAGATCTTGGCACATCTGGTTAGATCTGAATCGAATATTAGATTAAATCTTAATGAGCAATTGGTGGTTCAATTGTCAGAAATTTTGTGATATCTGTCTGTATATGAATTTAATTTTGCACATATATTGTAACAAACACAAACCAAAATCGCAGTTTTTCAGATCTTGATAGATCTGTTTGGATCTGACCAAAATTTAGATCTGGTCAGATCTGATCATTTTTTCCTGGGCATGGAGCTCTTAAAGACATATGGGCGAAATTTTGCTACGTACTTTCTGATCAACTAAGCAATAAATACAAATTTTGAATGCATAAATTTCTAAGAATCATACAAACGATTGTAAACATATTAATCTACGAATGTTAATAATTTTCATAACTCGGTTTCTCAGGTTTAGAAATATATGTTGGGCTTTGGATTTATTATTTATCTAGAGCGTAATCTTAACAGTGGATTTTATTGCTATATATTAAAAATTTGTGATCATTGCTGAGTGGTTTAAAAACTAGGTAACAAAATTTTATCCGTTGTTTGATGCTCCATGGCTTTTGAAACAATATCCAAACAAAGTATTTTTAAAGATATCTAAAGTCAAATTCAAACTGGTTTATACGATATAAAAAGATCTAGACCTGATTTAGATATCTTACAGATGTCTAATGCAGTTTTTAGTTATAAAAGATGCCTAAAAGGTATCTGTCAAATGTCTTTTAAACATCCTTCAGAACTGAGCGCTGTGTTAAACATTTGAAATACATATCTTTCGATATCGCATCGGCGTTAGATGTCTTGAACTTGTCTTGAGATATCTTCAAAATATGGTTTGGTATGTAGTTATCGATAGCTTGATACTTGTTTCAATTCCATTTAATGAAACTACTGCACTCATTGAACACAATTTACATTTTCATGTAGGTTTGGTGGCTGTGCAAGCCTCCCGGAATTCCAAAACATTCACCTACTGTTTCCGCAAGACGCGTACAAGTATTTATCGAATTTCTTCCGATGTCCATGATGACCATTGTTTTGAATCCCTGATAACACACGAAGAATTCTTTTTCAAAAACAAGAATGGAATTATTCAAGAACTCTTTTCGAACTAATGAATTCATAAAGAGCTCTGGAGGGGTTCAATGTTTGGGACGTTAACGAGTTCTTTGAGAATGCTGAAAGTATTATTTTAGTGCTCTCAGAGAACTCGTTATTGTCCCAAACATTGAACTCTTCCAGAACGAATTCATTACTTCGAAAAGAGTTCTTGAAGAATTCTATTCTTGTTTTTGAAAAAGAATTCTTCGTGTGTTATCTGGGATGATGGGAGTGTGCGGGTAGTGATTTTCTTGAGTCGAGTCGAGTAATTGAAATTACGAGTTGAGCCGGGTACTCGAAATTCATCGAGTACCCGGTAGATTTTCGAATACTCGAAAGATATATTATATATACCGAGTGTTTTATCATTCAATGAAAAAACTTCACAAGCGTTATTCTGCGATCAAAATGCAATAATTTCCCGTATTAAAACATTTCTTTTTTGAGATATAAACATTTTTAGATTTCTTCAAAAATCTCAATCGCTCGAAAACACTGTATCCCAACCAGAAATTTACAACAGGCGCAGTACTGCACCAGTACTAGCCAAGACTGGCAGGGTACTGGCATTTGTCTTTCCAGTACTGGGGATTGAGTACTAATATCATTATTCGCAATCAGTGCAGGGCCAGTGCTGGGTTAGTACCTTGCCGGTATTAAGTTCTCAGTACTGGTTTTACCAGTACAGGCATATTACCGTATTTTTATGTATCCAGTACTGATCCCGTACGTGTTGACCAAGCGTTGGAGACCCAATACTGGCACTGTACTGCACCTGTTGTCAACATTGGCATATTTCGGATTTTTCTGATTGGGATGCTACATACATGAGCTTATCGTTCGCTAAGTTAGAAAATGACGGATCTCTGGAAAAAAAAATTGAGATATCCTATCATTTTTCAATCCCAAATTATAGCGACTTGAAATTTTTAGGCCTCCAGCCAATTGAAATCCAGCAACTTTGAATCATTATAGCTCCTAAACAAAGAATACCAGGACAGTTCCATTGTTTTCCACAGATCCGCCGCTTTCCAACTCAGCGAATGGCGTTAGGCTAAAGTATGTACTACACAATGCTTTTGAGTGATTTGGATTTGAAAAAAAATCTAAAAGTACTCATATATCAAAAATCAAGCCCCAAAAAAAATCTTCTAACACGCGAAATTATTGCATTTTGACTGCAGAATGACGTATGTGCAGTTTTTTCACCGAATTCTGAAATACCCGGTATAAATCCCTAATAACACACGAAGAATTCTTTTCCAAAAACAAGAATAGAATTATTCAAGAACTCTTTCCGAGCTAATAAATTCATAAAGAGCTCTGGAGGAGTTCAATGTTTGGGACATTAACGAGTTCTTTGAGAATGCTGCAAGTATTGTTTGAGTACTCTCAAAGAACTCGTTAATGTCCCAAACATTGAACTCCTCCAGAGCTCTTTATGACTTTATTAGTTCGGAAAGAGTTCTTGAAGAATTCTATTCTTGCTCTTGAAAGAGAATTCTTCGTGTGTTATCTGGGATATGAATATGATTATTCATATGTGATAATGAATAACGAAATCTTGTGTTTTCCAACAATATTCTACTCTGTACAAAAGATGATTTATAATAATTCAAAAACCATCAACAAATTACTCAAGGATTTGCGAGTAGCTTGAAAATACTCGACTCGTTTGAAGAACACTCGAAAATTTCGTGTACTCGTACACCCCTGCTGAATGTTAATAATGAATGATTTTTTCATCAAAAGATAATTAGAGAAAGATTATTGAAGAAAGTTAAGAAATTGCCAACTTTTGATGAAACGTTCCAAGATCAATTGAGAGAAAATTCATCACATCAACGCAAAACAGTTGGAAACACAAAATTTGTTCGCGTAAACGATGCTACGGAGAATGTTAGAGCTTCGTGTCAAAAGGAAACTACAGTTATAGTTCCATCCTGTATGAGAAGTCTCGATGAATTATTGTAATTTTATAAAATTATTAAAATCAAATATGAACTTTTATAAACATTTGATTTTTTTAAATAAAAATTAAAAATATTAGGTGTATAACTTAATAAAATTGTTCCCCTTTTTTCTACAAAAATTATATTATGAAGTACATAAACACCAGATCACTCCTTGAAATATTTCCCATTCCCAGTGAACACTTATGAGAGGAAGAGCCCCACATAAGAATTCATGTCTTGCGACGTTTTTTCGATAAGTTTAAGATGTCTTGCGCAACACATTGAGATGTCTTTTAGATATCTAAAACTCTTCTTTGGTCTACAAGATATCTAAATGTGTTGCGCAAGACATCCCCTGGTAGAAATTCCCGCTAGTAAATCATGAGGTACTCATCAGTTCATCCTTTTCACTGATGAGGCACTAATCGGGAAAACTTACAAGTAACTGGTGAGGGATGTAACACTCGCACCACTGATATCTTTATGTTGACCTTCTGAAGGGTCTATCTGACCTCTTACACATATTTAGGAGACCTTTAAGAGCTCCGGATGATAACATATTGTTCACTGGGTTGTTTTCGATGAGCTCAAGCCATTGATCGAATAACATACGAATATAATCGAGAAAAAAAGCTTGCAGGCTTTGGAGGGACAAAGCCATTGAAGAATTTTCGATGTTCTTGAAACATCGAAACGACAATTCAAACTCACAGAATCTGATAAATCATCGTTATTTATCTTCTCACCCTGGTGAAAATCCAAAAGCGAGGAAAAAGCCGGTATTGGAACAAATAAAACGTGAGAATCTTCCAATTCTTTCTTAAATTACTCCTAAATGCCTGTTTTTTATGCTTAGCTTACGCTTGCGTCGCGCTTCAACGCTTCATTTCACCACAGCGTTGCCAGCTTCCTGCTTTTTTCCGATGGAGCAGCGTACCACGTACAGCTATTGGATGGAACGGCCAATGACGGAAGTAGAAAAAAGCAGGAGCTGGCATCCTTGTTTCACCAGGGTAAATTAATTCCTTAAAACTAGAAACATTATGTGAAGAATATATAATAAATAATTCGCTGTGGTAGCTATTTCGTGTATTTGATACTTGAATAGCGAAAAAATGGTTGCAAAAGCTAGATTTTAACTCCTGTAGCAATAACTTGAGTTGTAAACCCTAGTGAAAATGCGAGCGTGAGAAGGGTAAGAAGCGACGCGGGAGAGTAAATGAAACAGCATCTAAACGCGAAAGAAGCGAAAATTGAAACATTTTACGCTCTACTTGTTTAAAAGTTCCCTTCCGACGAGCACAAATTTCCACCAAGATTTTGTCGCTACAGCTAAAAAATAGTTACCACAACTACATCATTTTTTTTCGTGCAGCTGAATATTGTGTTATTCGATGATTAATTCGTTTCAATCAACGATTTAAACTTCAGCAACATGAATTTTTGTACATCGTCCAGAGTTTGGAAGCGGCTATCCTTCAAGGTGTGAGGTACCTTCCTTATAAGATTCAGGAATCTACAATCTTTCATACCCAAACATGCAATAGAAACTGGACACACCATACTATGAACTAGTGATGTCGATATTTTACCGATCCCAAAAAATCTGAGCCATCATGGATCGATCCAAAATTTCCCAGAATTTTATTTGATCAAACATTGTATTTGCAACCAGAATGCTCATCCGGAATTGTATTGAATAAATTTTAGGAAATGAAATCAATAAATCTATTTGAACTGTGTATTTTAAATCCACAGTTTCAGCCTCTTCGGAGCCTCTTATGAGTCAAATTACTGCTTCTAGAACGATTTTACGAACAGAAAACCTGTGGGGTGAATATTTATCCCGGTTTGTGGTTTACAGGTAAAAAAAATAGGTTTGCAGTTCTAGGGTTGACAGCCAAACAACACAAGGCACAGCCCCACTCAAAATCTGCATGCTTTTTAGAAAAGCACAAGGCAACTCTACAAATGATCCATGAAACAATTTTCTCAGCTTTACCTATGTAATTTTATAGGACAAAACCCGACTCTAACAAAAAAAATCAATGCTGTGAATGAAAACACATTAAGCGACATTTTGTTGGATTATATGCGATAAAAACCGATCAAATTTTCGGTCTAGATCCGTCTGGGATTTCGCACAAGGGTTCAAATAAATTTCAAAGTCCGATGATTTAAACAATCGACTCAAATAATTTACCCCACAAATAATAACGAACCGATGTTTATTAAAATATGTGTATGACAAATCAAAAAATGCGAAAGAAATCGATTGATTGATATTTACAATTACATTTCCATTCCAGTTGAATTTAGATACTCGAAAAAACTTGGACAAGAAAAATTGACGTATATGAAATTATTATTGCATCGAATTCAATCATCAAAGCGAATAAGATCAGACATATCCTGGTATCTAATCCACGGATCTTCCAGGTCCCAAAGGTCTGGATTAAGATGTTCTCGACCGCGAGGTGGTTGAGATTGTCCGGGCGATCCGCGTTGTCCAGGGAAATTCCGCACGTCAAAAAACCTAGATAATTCATCCGGATCGAAAGTACCGTAATCGTACGTTTCGCGCCGCGTAGGTATTCTCATTCCTCGCGATTCGAGTGGTATTTGATCACCCTCTTCGTCTTCTTCCCACGACAATTCACCTTCCAACAAAACATCTAACGGCAAGTCTGCTTCTAAATCCTCATCCGGCGATGACATTCTTGCGATTCTCTGGAACTCTTCGTCCAGCCTTCGCGAGGCCTCCTTTTCCCGAATCGCAGCCATTGTTCTTTGCGTAAATTCCCGAGCTGCTTCCAAGGCTGGATAATGTTTCCGAAGGTCCACTTGGAACGGCGACCCTAACGTATCTGGAATCCTGTACACAGATAAAAAATCAAATATTCACGTCTTCGAACGTCTTTTTTTCGTTGATAACTGTATCAAACCTGTGTAATCTTCCTGGCCCCACCGGTTGTACGGTAGGAGCCGGGGGTTGTGGGAGCCTGAAAGGCGTCATCACGAAAGGCGCTTCGCCGATCGCTGTGGTATTAGCTCCTACGTGTGCAGCGGTAAGAACAAAATCTCGCCTTGCTTGTTGCAAATCTTCAAGTCGGTTTTGTACCGCCACTGCTTCAACTACATCTTGTTCGTCTAAGGTCTCACTGTTGATAACGAATCCACTCGTTAACAGAATTATGTACAAAAATTCAAATGGAAGGTTGAAAGATTATGCAAAATATAGATGAATTTTTCACTTTATTGCTTGAATCGATCGATCCAATGCTCTAGCGACATTAACGTCTGGAGGAGCGGCAGCAACCGATGGTATCTCTACGATCGTTGTTCTGCGTTCGTTAACAGCTCCTGGAGGAATCACTATACTTTCCACGGGTCCTGCTCCTATCGGTTCCGCTTGCACTATATCGGCGTTCATAGTTCTTGCCATTTCGCGAGTCTTTTCCGTTATGGGTGGCAAAGTTTGCGTTCTTCTCGATGGAACCGCCGTGGCCCGACTTGGCCCGGCAACGGGTTCCACCGGTGCTTGTGCTGCAGTTCTTTTTCTTATAGATTCTTTTCCCAATCTGTAACGTAAATCATATCATACAAATCGATCGAAAGTTAATGCTTTTGATTTTCCTTGGCCGTACCTAGCATCTCCACCGATCGGTGCCGCTGTACGTTTAGGTCTTCTTCCCCTTGAAACTTCTTCAATTTTTTTCTTTTCATATTCTTCTTGAAACTTCTGGGCGTGTTTTTGTCGCGCGATCATCGCTTTCGTCAGACCTGGCTTTGAAAAATCAACCTTCTTTGGTTCCTGAGGTTTTCTGCTGGTGACAAATCTTCTCGCCGACGCTTCACGCGCGCGGGGTTGAGTGGACACCTGTTTTTGTTCATATTCTTGTAAAAGGGCAGCTGATTTCGCTTGACGTAACGCTTGAGTTTTTGTCAAGCCAGGTCTGGATAAGCCTCGACTAGCCATCTTCGGATAATCTTTGTAGATCAAGATCCGATATCGATCATGAGAATTTGATATTTTTCAAATACAAGATGCCTGGAATAATTGTTGATCAACCAAAAATTTTGAATTCAATCGACCACATTTTGCACAGTGTTGTATTATATTTTGAATTGAAAATTACTTTCTTCCTCGTCACGTTTTTGTTACGTTTTACACAATATTTGAACCATTGATACATTTATACAGATTAATTTTTCACATTATGGGAACGACAACAATCATAAATTTTGTGGAATCAATGCGAATTGCATGATTTGAAATTTCAAATCGTTCATGAATTCTTCATAATTTTCTCATTTAATTTAGAACATGGTTGAATCCCAGTAAAATTTTTTGCACATTTTTTTCATTCATTTATATTTTTATATTGATATTAAAAACACAAGAATTTCCATCCTGAAGGGAATTAAACGAGTTTGGTTAATTTTTATTTGACAGGTTCGCCGGTGACAGTAATAAACATCTTTTGTTTATTGATGACTTAAAAATCAGGTCGATTTTTGAACAGTATATACATCATGATCCGTGTTAAACTCCGTTTTCAAAACATTATTTGGTGACAACGAATTGAGATAATGTGATGTGAAATAAACTTGTAAAATTTGACAAAAATTTGCTGGTTTAGGTTATTAAAAATGAAATTAACTTCTGGCGGATAAAGAAAAATGACCACGAAAGGTTCTAAAACTCAAATCAGTACTGAAAAATCCATAAATCCTGAAGCTGATTTTCTGAAGAGAAAACATCCAGAGTTGCTGCATACGAAACCACGTCCTGGGAGATTGGAACACAGTTTCGACATTTCTCGAGGAAATATATTTTCCAGCACTCGTTTATCGCAAGAATATCTAAAGCCTGCCGCAACGGTACGAGTTGAGTCGTTCTGTAGAATAATTATTCATTAATGTATTTATGAATTTATGCGCACAATTGTAGTCGAGTTCGACCCCTTCGACATCTGTCAAAGGAAAAGTTCATATCAGAGAAATTCTAAAACCTAATGTAAAATGTTCGAACTTCGACCGATCCGTCAACGAAGAAGATCAAGATTATATGGTAAGGTTTTGAATTGAAACTTATTAATCAATGAATTTATAACAGTATGCTGATATTTCAGGTCAAAATATGCAGCATAGCTATTAGCACGATAATGATGTTGGCACAAGAAAAATATAATCACATAACTCCTGAACACATTAAGTACACGGAAGAATATTTTTTCCATGTTGCCAAACGAGATGGAAAATATCCTCCAAACATTCGACAATTTTTGGACGTGATGTCGAATTTAAAGGATTCTGTCCAGCATAGGATTGGATTTTTTGAGTAAAGTAGAATTCCCGATCCTGGTACCGATTTTCCTTTATTCCACTCATTTCTCCTTGTTTTCAAATTCCTGTAAAGAAATCGAATTGTTTTTAGTAGTCGTTGTTAAGCTCGAGTCCTTTTACTGTCAAACAAATGTTAACAAAAAATGGAAAAATACCTTTGAATTTTTCGATTGGATGAAAATTAGGACCCCACTTTCAATCTACATGCATGTCGACGTCAGTTTTTTTTTCCTATACCCTACGTTTATTCATCTGTTTTTGAAAATTCGTAGAGTAGGATTTCGCAATATCAAATGTATTGACGTCCAATCAAAATCATGGTTAAATAAAAAGTAAACGATAAAAATTGTGTACACCGAACAAATTTGATAGAACTAAAGATAAACGATGGCACAGAAAAATCCAGCGAGAAATCGCAATGCTTCTTTAGAGTTCGATGAATCGGATGAAACGGAATACATGGATTTACCGTGAGTGATTAAATAAAATCTATCACGAATGAAAACTTTTCCTCTGTGTAATGGTTTTTCTTTCATAAGACCAACTCGAAAACCAGGAATACTGAAAACTGCGTCGGATAAAAAGAACATCACGATTCAACCAGTTTTATATACATTTAAGATACAAGGACATCCGAAACCTGAAAGTGTTATGATTTCAGCATTGCCGCCGTACAACGTTTATCAAGATCACGCATTTGGAGTAATTTGGATGCTTTTCAATAAAAGAAAATTACATATAGGTTTCACTTTCTTATAATTTCTATGAAAATACATGATTTGTTTGAAAATGTTGTCAGTATTGATTTTGTATCGTGTGAGAACAGGAATATCTCAACTACTATGGTGCCTCAGATTTTTAATTAACTTGAAGCATTCGAACGGAGAGTACACGGCTGACGTTAATATATGCATTCAAAAAATTCAAGATAGCTTAATCGAACAGTATGCAAACTTGGGAACAATTTTAGATAATGAAACGATGAGTGAAAAAACCAACGATCTCAGTGTGAATCAAGTTTATTCCAACTCTCATCTTTTTCTAACACTGATGTCGGATGACAGTCAAGTACAAAATAATGATAACGAAAAAGCAGAAATATCAACAACAATTACATCAAAAAAAGAGAAGGAGAAGGACTTAACTGATATGAGTCACTTTGAAGTAAGTTTCATCTTCTACCACTTATTTTTAATTATTGTGAAAGTAATTATCTAAAAGGGAAAGAAAATACTTATTGTAATAGCCTTCAGAAGCTTCAACACCTACGAAACGACGATCAGTCCTCGAATTGCTTAAAAATCGTATGAAAGAACCAAACTATCAATCTCGAGCTAGTACAAGTTCTGAAGATACATCTAATCGGAACACAATGAGTTTAACGTATAATGCAATGGCATCGAGAGGCCCTGTTCCGTGCACCGAACAGCCTGCTGATAAAAATACAGAGAATATAGAAAACAATGATAAAATAGAATTGACGCATAACATCGAAGATTTATCAAGAAATGAAAATCCTGTCCAGAATTTGGGTACTTCATACACAATTATTGCATAAATCTTGAGGGTGTCGTGAATCTCTTCCATACACACTTCGATTTCACATATTTTTATATCACCATACCTATCATACCCATCTCCATTTTCAATAGTTTTTCCACATTCATACGCACACACACATTTCTTTAGGAGTACCAACTACCGACGCGAAGAAGGCTGAGTTGATAAAATTTTTAGATATTTACCGTCAACAATCTATACAAAAGATTAAAACGGAGATCGAACGTCTTTATACTTTGGAAAAGTAAGAATACATTTTTGTGGGAAATGAAAAAACAACTCTTCTCAGTTCTTATCTTAAATTCGAACTTTCAGGTTTATGGAAAATATCAACATAGGACAGTTTTCTCCATACGTTACGGATGATATGGCAAAGCGATTGGATAGCTTAGAAATTCATGATCTTATAAATGAAATAAATATGGCATTCGCGTAGAGTCATGAATTATTTTTCCAATTAACTTGACACTAATGCCCATCGAATTGAAAACGAGCCAACCAACGGTTAAATAGAGTACAAGAAATATGACGAGTTAGAAATTTTGTATACGAATAGATGTGAAAATCAGACGAGTCTAATTTCCTTTACTCATACTCTATTTTTGTTCATATTTCTCAATAGGCGTGTAAATTGATTTGTCTAATACACTATGTAGTAGTACACCAATATTCTCCTTGCCTTTTGTTTTTTTTTCTTTCTTTCTTTTTAATTCATCCTGCGATGGAGATGAAACGAGGAATTTTACGAAGAGATGATATAACATGTTATAAACTATATATATATATATGTTCACTCTGTGCAAAACGTAATTTTAAAAAAGTATAATTCTCGTATTTGTCTTTAATTTATATGATTAACTTAAGTAATTTGTTCACAATTCCTGGGTCAAGTTTTGGCCGTCATCTGATGTACTGCTAATTGGACGCGGAGTTCCACGCAAGCATCCTTCTCTTCTATAATACTTCTGATTAGGGTAGTCATTTTTTTCTATGGAACATTAAAAACAATGTATTGAATAATGTAAATGTAGATATTATATTATGATGAAGAATTAGATTGAGTCAAAAGCTCGATACCTCGAGTAACTGATTCTCTTTGGCCAGTTGAATCATGGCAGTCAATTCAGCTTCGTTTGGAGAATAAACTCTTTCTTTTGGCTTTTTCTTTGCCGGACCTCGTTGCGCCAACATTTCCGTTAATCGTTTTATTTCGTGTCTTTCTTGAAGAATCCGAGATTTTAATAACGCTTGCATGTTTAATAATTCTTCGTAAATTAAACTTTCTCTTAATTTGTCGATAGCATCTTCGGCTTCGGATTCTGTAACTGAAAATTCTTTTGTTACGAATTCATTTTCCATTCATGTTCAAGGTATATACAATGTCCTAGGAATAGAAACTGGACTCTTTTTTTTTTTCAAGAGGTAAATTCTGAGGCAAGAATAAGACAATCTTTCTTTTGTCCAATACTGTTATTTGAAAATACTTAGTTTTGGAAAATTTTTGAAGAGATGTTTGAATTCTTCTAAAATTAGGAATATGATCTATTAAATTAACGGGATACCAGCGTACCATTCGAGTCAAGATTTTGTCTGCAATATTTCTCCGAACTGAATTCATGAAACAGTCTAAAATATTCAGGGAATGTTATTTGATACTTCCTCAATCGCAGTATAGAGCCCGAATTTCAAATTTCGAGAAAAATTTTGTTTTCTCAGTCGGCGAAAGAGAATTTTTCTTCGAAATTTGAAATTCGGACAATGTACTGCACTTTATAAAGTACAAGGGGAGAAAATATGCTACTTCCTCTTCTTTTGCTTGCTAAACCAGAAACAGGAAGGTTTGTAAAATGGATTTTCACATAAAATTACGGGAGATTACGAATGAATAACTGGATTTTACTATACACTTTATAAACCTTAACGTTCAGCGTTTAAAATTTCAATCCTACCTATTACTCTTTCTACAATATTCGTAATATTCCGTATTTTCATGTAAAAATTCTTATATTACCGAGCGGCATTTTTCTCCTCGTATCAAAGATTATTCCGTGAAAATTTCAGAATGTTTCATAAGTTCAATTCGGAGAAATCTTGCAAACAAAATGGTTACTCGGATGGTACGCTGGTATCTTCTTAAGATGTTACGAGCATTACCATTAAAGTAAATTGGCTAGGAAAGGACACGCTTATACGATAGAAAAAGAAGTCCGAAAAAACGCTCGTATCATCTTGAGAAGTTAATAGTGGTTACCATCCGGGCACGTTGGTTAGAAAAGGACACGTTTATACGATAGCAAGAGAGATTTGATACCATCGCTAGTATCCCCTTAAGTGGAATGAGCGTATATACAGCTGCATCTGGTGGCATTTTTTGTCAGATAATAATACTCGAAACTGGACTTATAAATTAAGTTCGTTTAGTGGCGTTCCAAGTTACTCCAATTCGCTTCGAAACTGTATTCATGAGGTGATATGAAATTTTCAGGGATGATTCTGAAAATTTCAGATTATTTCATAGACTCAGTTTCGAGTAATTTGGTCGGAAAAAATTGTGCTCGATCAGGAAGCTCGTATTAGTCTAAGAGCCCGTGACTGCCAGACCTTACTTATTTTATAAAAGCTAAAAGTTTCTCAGCGCATGCTCCCAACGTAGGTAGGAACAATGGACTACTATGAAGTTTGAATCATCGTAACTTCGGCAGATAACAGGTAAAAAAGGTATATAAAATAGCAACTTGAATTTGTTAAAGTATAAAGTTCAGTTTTCTTATATTTAGGGATATAATATTTGCATTTAGAATTTTGAGTGGTGTTTTAGATTGAATGGCGCTATTCTCCTCATTTTCCTTTGCGGTTCCGTCCAGATCTCTTCTTTGTGATAACTATAGAATCAAATTATATTGAGTTCAGGTCTCCCCTGGTTAAACGAATCCATAGAATCTGACGAAATGAAATTTTATGGGATTTTCACAGAACATTGTACAAAATTCAATGAGAATCACATTGAAAAAATACATTCATCTGATTGAATATCATTGAAAATGGTTGAATAGGATTTGGTCAGAATATTGTGCAAGATTCAATGAGATTTGGCGAGAATCAATGGGTTTGTTTGACCTGGGTCCTACTCTACGTATAAGTGGGATTTTTAATGAATGTGCATCATGGCTAAACTTATATAATATAATATGACTCTATATGCTGTTTCTGTTGGTTCGCGTAGAGTCTTCGAGTATCATTTAATGTAGAAATGAGGAAAATTAAATGTCAGACTTATAGATTTTTGTTGTATCAGTTTATCTGAATGCCATCAGGAAATCTGCATTATTTTTCTGTGTCTTTTCTGATTGCATGTAAATAGGAGTTTGAAGTTGAAGGGTTCCTGGCAAGGAGTTTCCACCCCTGTTTAAAAAGTCCCATAAATTTTCATGTATAAATCTTGTTGGTATATATGAAATTTCATATAAGAATGCGAAAATTATATGAGAACTTCATGAAATTCAATTAGAGCCATTTGCAAAATCTCATAAAACTGTATCAAATCAAGTGTGTGTACTAGATTTCATGCGGTTCCTGTCCTAAAAATACCTAAAATTAATTCGAATTTATGAGACCTTTTCAATAGGAACTATACCAAATGTCTGGCAATAGATAACCTGATTTCTAGTATTATTGGGACGCAAATATAAGAAAATCACGTTTCATACTTCAACGAATTCAAGTTGCTGTTTTATACACATTTGTAACCTATCATCTGCCAAAGCCCCTATGATCAAAACTTCGTAGTAGCCCATCCATGTTCTTATCCATGTTGAGAGCATACGCTGGGAAACTTCCAGCTTTTGTAAAATAAGGGAGATCTGGGAGTCATAGGCTCTCGCTCTATACGCTCTTAAAATTGAATATATCAAGTAATCTATGGAACAAATTTTCCCGCTTCTTCTGATAGTTTTCAGTTTAAAAATCCCGGATGAATGGACAGGAAATCCAGCCGGTTGGTGAAATTCGCATCCGGACTCAGATGTCCACCCGAGATCAGTCAAACGGGAATCCGAGTGGCGGGAGTCTGAGGGACAACACAGGGCCTGAATGGAACTAGGAATCTGAGTCCACATGTGAACTTCGCTATCCTATCTATCCAAAAACTTTCAGTTGGGTTAATGCCTTCAAATTACTGATAAAATTCTTTTATAAAAAGTTATGACAATTGGTTGCTTAGCTTTACATACGAAGAGGAGTCTCAAGTGAAAACAATATGGAACCTCCCCTGCCGCAAATGCCAGGACAGTGGACGGATATCTGAACCGAGTACGATATTCACGCAACATAAACATGCTGTCCGTGTGAAAAGAGAGAGAGAATAGGTTACACACGACATCTAACATGCTCTCTCTTTTGCTCTCTCGTAAACTATTCAACATGCCGCTTATGTTTTATAAATATCTTATTGGTTTAAATATCCGACCAATGATGCCACATAGAAGCAAATTAAAGTGGACAAAACTTGCATAAAAATAGTTAAACTTTGAATCTTGTTTTTTTTTTTTCATTTCAAACCGTTTTCATGTAGCATTTGTGGCAGAGTTCCCGTGGTTTAACGGTGTGATATTAAACACACACTGTAACAAATCCTGAAATAAATGTGCCAGCGATCATCAAATTTGTCAGGACTATTTTACTGTACCGAGTACAGTAATTTTAAAACTTTATCATAAATTTGGCATTCTTCGTTCAGCGATTTTGCAATCTTTCTCAAAATTTGTCATCAGTTTGTAATATTGACATTCTCAGATGCGATAATAATCGGACCCATTCAGAGAACAACAAATTTACCAGCACTGTTAAAATTAATATCCATCAAATTGCGTTTCTGACAACAAATTTATGATCCGACGTGTAAAATTGCAGTCTTGCGAATATGAAGAGTGATGAAAACTATTGCAATTTTCATACGATGATCACCATTCCGAATACCATTTTGAAAGTGTGCTTTAAAGGAACTAACAATTTTATGCAGGATTTTTTACAGTGCAGCACTACAGTCCCAGAATAATTCTCAAATAATTTATAAAGAACGCAGCCGGTTCAATAAGAATTCTTTATGAATTCTTCTGGGATTGTGATGCTGTGTGCACTGAGAAAAAGAAAGATAATTGTGCAGCATCCAGACAGTGATAATTCATGTCCAAAAGAAATTTCAAATTAGCCATCACTAGATGTTGGCCAGACACAAACTATTCGCATCCAAGGCATTCCTGAGTACGTTCTGGACGTAAATAGGTGATTTCTGGCGAGCATCTAGTGAGGACTAATTTGAAATTTCTTTTGGACATGAATTATCACTGTCTGAACGCTGCACAGTCATGTTTCTTTTTCTCAGTGTGGGATCGTATCTCAGAATGCTCTAGAAATATGTAGTAATACACGCAGGGAACCAAACATTTCCGTGATTTTTCATCTCAACCACGTGAAAAAAAATATCACAACATCGGAGAATATAAATTTCAAATCTCGGTGATATCAGATATCATTTCACCGTGAAGTTGGAGATTTAAAACCAAGCAGTTTGGTGATGAAAAATCCCCAATCGGCTGATTTTGTTTCACGTCAATTGTGAGATAGAAAATCACGAAAAGTTAGGTGATGTAATGTCTCGCGGATTCCCTGCGTGTACGTTTGATTCTAATTTGTAGTACTAATAAAGCAAATAATTCTTTCTTACTCCTACACTGAAAATAAAATTCTGGAACGGTTAACATTTAAACATCAACACTTGATGTTCGTGAAAAAATGAAATTGGTAACCATGGAAACATTACTGGCTCATTTCATTCACATCAACTGTTGATGCGCAACTAATTAACCAGCGATGTACCGGTGAGTAATAGCAGATACTTTTAGTGTAGAGTATTACGAATTCATGACATTTTAGCTAACATATTTTTCAATGCAGCTGCTAATTCCAGTATATGTATACAAACATCAGCGCTGCGTAAGTATATCCACCTACTTGATCGGTTGAAATCAGTTCTAAACTACGCATTTTACAGTTTTTTTTTCCAAAGGACAAAGTGTCTTGTTTTTGCCTCAGTGATCACCTCTTGAAAGAGACATAATGTTTTCTATGCTGCTGAAGTTTGAATCATTCATTGAAACGAATTGGGAATCGAATAATGGAATGCTCAGCTGTTAAAGACTTAATATCTTGCAGTACATTAATCGAATGATGTTTCCAGTTGCAAGGAGTCAATTTGAGAAGATTGACATCGATAATTTATCACAATTTTAAGAATTTAAATTTTGGTTTCGTATCTATAACCGATTCAAACTTCAAAAACCTATGTTTTCTGGGACACCCTGTATATATATATATATATATTTCGCATACCAATTTCGTTGGTTTCAGGAATTCTCAAATCGCGTTCTTTGGATTGTGATTTAGACGGTTCAGAAGAATCAACGGTATCTTTATCTTGCGGAACAACAGTTTTCTCTTCCAACGAAACATTTTCTTTCGATTTTTCCAAACTATAGGTTCTACTTTTCTTCTCGAGTGTCGAACAATTGGAATTCTGTGATTCGGTTTTCGAATGTTCAGAATCATCTCCTAAAATTTTGGCTTTTTGGGAACCAGAATCCATTGCCGTCTCGTCGCAAGATTTAATTTCTTCGTCTAAACTTTTCTGTGTCGAACCTTCCAATTTTTGAACTGTTTTATATTTTCTCTGTAATTGCATTCAAAATCATTGTATTGTTGAAAATACATTTGGAGTTTCAACTGACCTTTAATTGGGTAATCATCCGTTGCACTTCCCACAATTGTTCCTCTCGCGATTTAGTCACAAAACCAGCGTTCATCTGCATATGAATTTGGAAAAGTAGGGATTCTTGTTTAGCCAATTCTGCGGTTATACTTTCTATCGTATCCGGTAAATTCGTACAACCGGACGAGAGTGGAGGAATGTATTTCGTTAATTGTACATTTGGAAAGAGTGCTTTACAATGAAATAGAAGGGCTAACAACAATCTGTGACTCATTTGTAAAACAGGACTGAGAGTCATTGATATGGTTTGGGCATTCATTTTTGTTGTTTTTTCCTGAAAAGAAGAAAATGAATGTTTGTTTTTAGACATGAAAGAATAAAACATTCAGAATAAGGTTGAAATTTTTCATTTACTCTAGCTGTAACGTGATCCAAATGTAAAATGACCCAAGCTAGGAGAACTCTATTACATCCTGGTAATTGTTGAGTGAGGTGCGTTAACTGTGCTTCTCTTTGAGCAACTTCTTTGGTCGACGCAGCTTGTTCGAACCTTGATATCGTTTCACTATTTTCCAAAACAGATTCTGGTAGTTCTCTGTATCGATATAATTGACATTGAAGTAATCGATAAATCCATAAGCTGTCACAAATCCATAAGTATACATACAAATTACAAACCTAAGAAAAAGTATCAATAAACTCGTAGCTACCGTAGGTTCAAACTCTGACATATTTACAGTTTCTCTTTGGTTATATAATTTCTTCAAATGTTGAACTTTTGATTTCACCCCCGGAACTTTATATAAATTTTCAATATTCATACCATGTTCTTCTACGTAATCGATACAATCTCTGACTACCAATGGTAATTCAACGCCGTCGTGACAGCGGCTTCTTTCTACAGCCAGGTGAAGAGAAACTCCAAATATCGGTTGCTCCTCTGTACACAAATAATACAAAATTTCAAAACATCAAAGAAAAAAGAACAGTTACAAGTGCATCACAATGATGGATAATTACCACCGATATCTAAACCCTCTTCTCCATGTTTGTTTTTTTTACTTTTATCTTTCAACTTTGATTTTGATTTATCTTTTTCTTTTTCTTTCCTCTTCTCCTTATCCACATCTTTATCATCTTTATCCTTCTTTTTTTTATCTTTTTCTTTTTCTACTTCCTTTTCTTTACCTTCCTTTTCTCTAGATTTTTCACGTTTCTCCTTCTTGGAAGGAAATTTAAAAGCTTTCGTTTTTTTGGACTTTGAAGGACTTCTGTGGAGTAAAAAAAACAAAATAATTATTTTCTATCAGTGTGTATCGAATTATCAACATTCCTAAACTCTTTTGATACATATAACAATATATGATCGATTTTTTGTTGATTCATTTAAAGGTTTCAGATGAGAAGTATCAAGTTTTTAGATATTCTTGAATCTAAATTATGTAACTCTGTACTATAAAATTACGCATAAAATGTAGATTTCTTGTCATATTAACATTTTTATAGAATTTATTATTCAAATAAACAAGATAATATTCAAATACCATACTATATTTGTTGGTACAGAAGAGTAAGTCAAGGGGAGAGAATTTATCATTCTACTCACTTTGTTTCTTGATCCTCATCCGGAGAACTCTCACCTTCTAACGTCGCATAGCCCCTATCCTTTCGATCCTTCTTATCTTTACGTTTGCCACCAAGGAGTTCTTTTTTGGAATGCTTATCATGACCACTCTCATCGCTAACTATATCACATAAATGTTATGAGTTTCAGATATTTGTTCTAACAAAGAATAAAAAATTTCAATTTCACACAATAATTCATGTAACAACTGGAAAATATGATATGACAGTTATAAATTTTCATTAATATGCATAACAAATGTTAATAGGTATGTTAAACCTATTGTACATACACCAACATAACCTATTTATAAACAATTAATTATTTTTTAAAGAGCAAATAAAATGATAGAGATGTGATAACTCACAATCACTTTCGTTACTTCTTTTTGCTGATTCAGATGCATACAATCCAGGAAATTCTTTTTCAACATCTGGACTTTCAAAGTCCATTCTTTCTTGATTTTGACAACTTAACCTACGTTCTTCGACGACCAAGACCCGAGTTTTTTCAGCGGTTTCGTTCAGTATGCATTCAAGTAAGTATTACGTTGGCCTGTCATAAACCAGAATTCGGCTCCGTTCATCAAGGATTTAACCAATGTTAAATTTCTTATAGATTTCTCATGTAACCCTCTAGAAGAAATACAATTCCCCAGCTCGAGCGATAGAGCTGGCAACAATGAAACCAGTTCCAATACTTCCAATGGTACAGAAATCTCTCATGGATGCTGTGATTACTTTGTATGAGTGTAATTATGCACATGCTGATAAATCATCTTCTGAGTGTGGGCAGTAGAAAGAGAATGATCGAACCCACATGCAGGGTTGTCAATTTTCCATCCCTTGTATCAGACTGAAAAAGATCAAAGATGATGAAAGGTAAGTGAAAAATTCAGAAATCGAAATTTCATTCTTCGACACACGTTACATGGAATTAAATTTATTTATTACAAATTTTCATTGTACAATGAAAAAGATTGAGTATTAAAAATTCATGTTTTTATTGAATTTTTACATAAATGTTATTTAAAAAGATACTAATATAAGAATATAACAAGCAAAAAATATAGAATTTAATAATTGTTATTTAAATGTCTGTGTTTTGTGCAACCCTGTAAAAATAACATGAAAATTCAAAATATCAATCGTTGAAGCATATTTTATTGCAAATCCGATTCATCTCTTTTTACAGGGCTGTATAAAATAAATTAGAAAAAATGTAATACAAAAAAAAGTGTAAAAAATATACTCTTCTGTTCATTTTTATAAAACAGAAGTACCTAGTGATATTGATTACTGAAAACTTTCATTATTTAACTTTCAATTGTTGTTTTTCATCAACAACTTTAGGGGCATTGGATTTGCGACTCACATTATAAACTACAGATAACTGTTTTGGGATGCATTCTGTAGTTTTGCACACAATTATATCCAAAATTATGGTGAACGTTTGTCGTTGTTTGCCTGGAGAAAATTTCAATGATACCGGATCCAAAAGATTTCCACTTTTGCTTGCCGCTGTCCATGTTTCCGCTGGTAAATCGAGAAGCCACTTCTGTGGGGCTTCTTTATTCAGTTTCAAATCTGAATCAAATATTATATCAAATGAAATATTCAAATTCCCTTCGGTATCGCTCACTTCCGTGTCAAACACGTAAGTGTTATCTGGATGTTTAACAAATTCAGATGGAAGCTCGAGGTGTATCTGAAAAATAATGTGAGATGAAATTTTGAATAATTTCATGTTTAAATACATCACTCACCGTGGAGATCGTTTCATCTTTCAAATTGATAGCTTTAATAGAATGATTATTGGTGTCAGCCACATAGAGAAAATTTCCAGAATGACTGACGGCGAGCCCACTGGGTTCATCAAACTAAAATTCATATAAATTATTCGTCATGATTCGTTGTATATACACATTTATTTATGCGTTTATAAAAATCAACACACAGAGAATTCTTTGTTTGGTTTACCACCGCCGTAGAGAGTTTTACAATTTCCAGAAGGATCAACTTTTTTGATTTTATGGTTGTAAGTATCAGCCACATAAATTTCTTTTTTCGCAGGATACCAAGTCACCCCCAAGGGATGTTGGAGTTTGGCAGCATATTGTAACCCATCGATATCTCCAAAATTGTGTAGATTCTTCAATCAATCGACGAATATGATTCTTATCTGAAGTTTTTTTTTTACGAAAATTGAGATAGATTGACTTACAGCTGGATTTTTGTCGGCACCGCAAACAGCGGATACTCGCCCATCCTCCAAATGTACACATCTTATGGTACTGCTTTCACTATCCGCGAAATACACTGCTTTGAGTTCTTGGGCGACCGCGAGACCAGATGGTTGTGCCAAACTGGCTGCATGAGGATAAGAATTGTTGCGATTTTCCTCTCTTCCATTGCCAACAATAGCAGCACATATACCAGCTTTGTATTCTCTAAATAAAAGTGAATACTTGTATATAAATATATACGTACATATATTTTTATATGGAATGTTAGCAAAATTAAAATAATGTTCACTTCTTTTTCCACCAAATGGTATCTTCTAAGAAGAGAGCCCATATTTGATGAGTTCCCGCTATTGCAATTAATAAGACAGGTACTGGACGTTCGTTGGACATATGATAATAAATTGCAACATCCCACGGCGAAGATAATGCCTGATTTTTGCCTTGTTTACCACCGATATAGTCGTGACCTTGGGACCCAATTCCAGCGACGGTAGTCACTTTTTTCTTTGATAAATCAATCTGAAATGAAATATTTTAGTACTCTAATCATGAATCCAAATGATATTCTTTTACCATTAGTATATAAACTCACTTTTCTTATAGCATGATTTTCATTATCAGCCACATAAATAGAATCATTCAGAACGCAAATTCCTTGAGGTGCATTGAAGCGTGCAGTATGAAAATCTCCATCTTGAAAACCTGAATTGTATCCACCGATCACATGATTCACTTTTCCATCCAAATTTGTGATCAGGATTCGATTATTTCCGGTATCCGATACTACAAGTTTTTCAACATCATTTGTTTCAAATATTTGAACTTTCCCTGGAAACAACAGGATATTTTTGGAGGCGGGTAACAGATGTTGAGCGGGTTTCAAAGGGAGAGAATGATTTGATATTTGATTTTTCGATTTGAAGTACTCAAGAGCCATTTTGGTATACAGAAACAGTTCCTCTCGATGACCTTCGCCTACCAAAACTACCAACGGTTGACTCGTAGGTCCTAAACATCGAGACAAATTTTTCTATTCAGAGTTGGAAATTGATAGATTATAGTATTCAAACGGATGAAACAGCTTTTATACCTAATATAACCATGCTGGGCCAACACGATATCCCTATATCTCTCCACATTGAGAGTTTTGCATCATTAACAACCGGATGACGTATATTATACCTCTGCACAGCAGCAAGGATCTTTTGTGAATTCCGTTCATTTGAAAATTTTGCGCTATGTACGCCAACCTGATGAAGATAACAGTTTATTCGATGAATCTTATATTATGAAAATATATTTTTGATTTACTTACCACTACAAGTCCATCTTCGATTGAGAATTTCTTTTCAAGTGCCTCCAAATCTGGTAATATATGCATGCAGTTGATACAACAGTAAGTAAAAAAGTCCAAAATCACAATTTTTCCAGAAAGATGTTTGGCGGTCGATAATCCTTCCGATACATTGAACCATTCTAAGCCTAAGTGGCAAAAAGTAGAATTTGAACTCTGCGTATGAGAAACGTGTTCCCTTTTTACATGAAATAACGAACGATGGAATGAGTGAGAAAAAAAGAAGTTTAATTATAAATCATTTATTGAAACCCCAAAGGAGAAACAAATTTTCAAAAAATAATATCAATATGTTACAAATAATGGAAATGGATTTCAATCGTTGAGAGATAAATCATATTCTTGATGTAAGCTAGTAACGGTGATCCCATGCATCCCGGCAATTGCACCAAAAACCACTTGCGTCGCATCTTTGATGTCATTGTACTTGTGCAAAAGTTCCATAATTTGTTTAGCGCTATTAGGATTGTTCAACTCTTCGAGTTCTTGATCCAATTTTTTCTCCAATTGTACGAGTTTATGATATTCTTGTTTTTCCGTTTCTGTCAAGGGAACTTCATTTTCCTCTTCTTCCTTTCCTTTCTCATTTGAAAATTCATCGGTTTGTTCATCTACTATGCAGTTTTCATTCGAATTTCCAGACATCTTGTCAATTCAAATTACGCGAAAGAACCTATAGGATATTATCGACAGAAACATTGATTTTGTTTTTTTCTTTGAAAATAAAAACAAATACGGTTTGTAATTTCTAACCTCCAAACTTTTGATTTTATTCAATTTAATGCCAAAATTACTTGTAAACAATGCGATGTTTGATTCTAAGCGAGAACATAAATCTGCTGAATCATCAAGAATCAATGATTTATCGCGAATAGAAAATCTTTCAATGTTCACCCTTTGTTATGGAATGGAATTGTCGAAATGAAGAATTGTACCAATAGGACTGTAATAAGATTAACCTTTCTGAAAATCGTTGATCCGTAAATTGCTTTCCGAGTACTCTTTGATATGTTTTAGAACTAGTTTCTCTTTTTCCTTCTGATCAGTTATGGATTCAAATTTCCGTCTTAATTGAATACAAACGTGCGTTAATTCTTCCACCGTATCCTGCACACTCATTTTTTTATTCTCCTGACCACACATGAACCAATTATAAACAAAATGGAATAAAAAATACAAATTTTTTAAATGTTGAAAAAAAAGGTGTGAATATTCAAGACCTGAAATGGTAGGGAATAAAACACTTGTCCTAGAATTGAATGTTGTTTTTTTTTTATACAAGTTTTCAATTGACTACATGGGTTTTAAATCACGTGACGTTAGCGGGAACGATTAAAACAATAACCGATTATCAACAAGGAAACATTCCCTACCCTCCGTCTCCGATTTGGGTGCAATTCAATGTTTGAATATTGTTTATTGAAAAATAAGAGACATCCCAATGAACATAAATGCTTAAGGATACATTTCAGATATCTTTACAAAGATGTGTCATGAAGATATCTTGAAGATCCCTTATAAAAAAAAAAAAACGATAGAATCTTATAAAGAACGATGGGATTTGTATCAAATTCTATCGAGTTTTATAGGATGAGTCGTAAGGATTTGTCTATCAGATAGGAATGCTATCGTAACCGTACAGCACAACCACCGATTCTCCATCCAGGACTTCGGTGGACTGGAGGTGGAGAATCAGTGGAGAAATGAGAGTCGTGGAAATAAGGGAGAAATAAAGGAGAGTCTCCGTTGAGGCAACGGAGAGGCGACGTGGATTTGTCCGCCCCCTTTATTTTCAATAAAATTTATGTTAGTGGGTTCACTCATTGAAATTTGGTTGTGTAAATCGACAGATATGAATTTTATTGAAAATAAAGGGGGCGGATAAACCCTGGTGAAAGGCAAGCGTGTAATAGAAAGTGTCGGGAACGTAGTTGGAAAGTATTTGGAACGTGGATTCAAGCGTATACCGAGCGTCAAGTGGAACATTAAGAGTGGTTCGAACGTATATTTGAAGTGTGTGAAGTGTATCCGCAGAAACACCAATTTCATAGAAACCGGGCTTTACGTCCGGAAGCGTACTTAGAGAGTGGATCGGCTGAACGGTTAACGCACTAACTTTCAGACATGGATGTCCGGCAGGCTGGGGGTTCGAATCCCTGACTGATTAATCCGCCTTTCTCCCTAACGGTAATGCCGCGAAAGGGGAAATGGCGGTTGGTGCGTCAACCAAAGTTTATCCCGAAAGCGGCTACCATCGTAATAGGGGAACGACGGTTGATAAGTCAGGGAATCTTACCCCTGCCGCGTAGGTTAGGTTGGAAGTACGCTTCCCCCGGTCCAATTGGCCATGGCAGCGTAAAAGGAGACCGGGTTAACAAAAACTAAAAAAAAAAAAAAAAACTCAGAGAGTGGATAAGGAGGCATATGAGAAGTATTAGGAAAGTAATCTGAAACATTCTTACGCTTCCGTCACTCTTGATAACACGCTTCCCTTCCACCAGGAAATCCACGCAAATTGCACGCAAACCTAGTGGGGAGCTTCAAAATGTTATCTGGGGGACTGACTCACTTCTGAGACTTAGCGGAGTAAAACGCGTGATTTTTCACTGTTTCAGGTTTAGAGAGCGTATCTCGGGAGGTAAGTACGCCATTACAACTTGTGTCCCTGGTGAAAATGGAAGCGGGAAAGAAGAGTAAACGAAGCGTATGCTGGAAGGTAACAAAAACGTTAATGAAAAGTATACAGAGCTTGAATGGAAAGGATACAAAGAGTATGCGAAGCGGGAGTTGAAACAAAAGAAGCGTACAAAATTTACAAAATTGAACCCGATAGCGAGGATTGAACCGGTGACTTTTACAATGGTAGTCGAGGGTCCTATCCACTTCGCCATTGATCGTCGTTGGGATCGACTGCATAAAAATATTATTTACAATCAGAATAGGTATGATTCGCATACGTTTAATATAACTCACTATTACTTCACATGAAGAGTGTGTGAAACGGGATCGAAAGCTTATGAAGCGTATATGGAACGTATGATTTCATTAGTTCACAGTAAGGGCCCAATGAACATTATGAGGACGAGGACTTGGAGACAACTGGAGGAGCTCTTAAAGAGATCTTAATGTCATCCAATGCGTCGATTTAGGAGATCTTACAGAGCTCTTGTTTAAGACCACTTTATGTTATCTTTATGTTATAAATGTTCTTTTTAAGATAACATAAAGTGATCTAAAACAAGACCTCCACAGGATCTCCTAAACCGACGCATTGGATGACATAAAGATCTCTTCAAGAGCTCCTCCAGTTGCCTTGAAGTCCTCGTCCTCATAATGTTCATTGGGGGGGGGGGGGGGGGCATTACACGTTTCATGAAGAGGGAATTGAAACATTTTTCACTTCGTATACGCTTCCTCCGCGCTTTGTGTATACGCTTCATTTTCACCAGAGGTATCGTCGCCTTCCCTGGTGAAAGGGAAGCGTGTCATAAAGAGTAACGGAAGCGTAAGCATGTTTCAGATTACTTTCCTAATACTTCTCATACGCTTCCTATCCACTCTTGGATTACGCTTCCGTGCGTAAAGTCCGGTTTCTATGAAATTGGGGTTTCTTCGGATACGCTTCACACACTTCAAATATACGTTCGAACCACTCTTAATGTTCCACTTGACGCTCGGTATACGCTTAAATCCACGTTCCAAATACTTTCCAACCACGTTCCTGACACTTTCTATTACACGCTCCCCTTTTACCAGGGTTTGCTTCGCTCGAGTGACAAACTCACACTCGTTGGTAATGACGTCCTTTCCTCTCTTGATATGTCATATACTATTTGATACCTCAAAGTTATCAAGTCAAGATATTTTTTCGGCTTCTGTGAGGCATTAGATAAAAGATTGGATTCATTTCTCAAAAATTTCAGATCTTTTCATGAATCCAGTCGTTCAATGTTGTGACCATAAGTGATAATTAATAAGTCATAACCACGGAGAAACTCCTACAATACTGAGTATTGTAGCCAACACGATTGGCTCGTTTTATCCCTGTCTGAAAAGTCCAATAGATTCCCATAAATTCCCATAGATGCTGTGACACTAGCCACTATTGAAACTGATGGGATATTTTATTCCTATCAGTATTTATCAGGTTTGGCTGATCATACCGGTAGAAACCCATAGAACATCGGATTCCCCATAGAATCTTATAGAAACCCTCAAGTCCTGTGACACTAGCCACTATTGACACTGATAGGAAATCATGGATTCCAATAGGATTTGGCCTATCGGTTTCTATTGGTCTTTTCGCACAGGGATGGGAAAAAAATCATTTCAACACTTCAGTAACACGAACCATCAGTGGTCAGATGATTTTTTTCTACAACACGAGCCAGTTGTGTCGGCTACAGTACTCAGTATTGTATGATTTTTTCCGTGCAGGGTCGAATCCCTTCTAAGGAATATAAATTTCTCAGACAGCAGAGAATACCTCAAATAATTGGTGGAAGGAAGTACAGTAAAAAGCTAGGAAGAATCTTTTTTTTCATGTTAATTCAAACCTATTATTTTCGCATTATTATTCACAGCATCTTGAATTTAAGAATTCTAAAAGATATCTTTGTGTCTATTTGGGGAGCGTGTTGCTGGGGCTTGAACATATCTTGGAGATAACTTTGAGATGTCTTGAAGATATCTTAGAAATAATTTCGAGATATCTTATGGGTATCTCGAAGATGTTTGAAATAAGAGTCCGATGATGACCTTAATTCCATCTTGCGAAAGATCCTTCAAAGATATCTCAAAAGACGTCTTTAAATTATCCGATTATATTGCATGAGACATATTTTATGTATCTTCAAGATAAAACTTTACAGAAGAATCTTAAGGAGATAGCAGTGGCTCCTGAAGATGCAACCCCAGCCAAATCTTTTCTGACAAATTATTCGAAAATATAGAGGTAAGGGTGGATATATGGGCGCTCGCTTGGTTTTTTTATAATAACTTTTTTTATTTTCAGTTTAAAAATTGGAAATAAATCAGAATACTTGTCCGAACTATCTAACATTAATTGCATAAAATCCCGATGTATTCTTCGCAGCCCTCAGAGGAATATAAAGATTTTTCTAAAGTTTCCTATTTTTCCATCACCAACTTTTATGCAGGTAATATGGGCCCCAAGATATTTATGTAAAAAAAAAACAGGACAACAATTGAGAAAAAATGGTCATTTATTCATAAATTCATATAAAATAGAATTAGGTCTACCATTGTTTCAACATTAATATCTACACTGAGAGAAGAGCGATTTGGAGGTTCAGTAAATATTATTATATTTGATCGATAAATCTGAATATTACTGAACTTTCAGCAACGTTTCACGAAATTTCAAGAAACATTATTGAAATTTTGCTTTACATTACTCAGTGTTCCACAATCGTTATTATATAATACAATATTCACGACCAAATTCGCTGTGTGTGTCACTCACCTAATTCTCTAGTAAAATTGTTGTTTATATTTACTGAACCTCCAAATCGCTCTTCTCTCAGTGTAGTATATATTGAAGGTCCGCTTGGATACCGCGTTAAAATAAAAGAAAGTAACTTATTATAAACCAACTGGCAATTTTTTTCGTTTTAATTCATTTATAGAAGTTACATGCATACATCTTAGTAAGACCCGTATACGAAACCCAACCCTTTCCTAAACAGAACCCGGATCAACCCGGATAGAATACCAATTGAGAGTTATAAAAGAATTTTGGGGACAAATTCCCGCATTGATCCCGGATGGACCCGGATACATATCCGTTTCATGTTCTGCAGTCCTCAGATAGCACCCAAATAGACTCGTACACAAAACCTATCCCCGAAAATTTTTCAGATAGAGCGTGAATAAACCCGGATAAATGTCAATCCCCCACGTCGCAGTGCCGGTGCTGCACCCGAATAGACCCATATATATATCCATATATAGTAATGAAAAATTGTATGAATCATTCCTATACTGTGGAGCATTCAGTGACAAACGTAGTTAGCGATGGTTCCCTTATTTATGACAAAAACGTCACGAAATTGAATATGGAATTTTGTATTGCCCGGTGTGGAGAGTGATTCATAATATTTCAAGGCAATGCATAGAGTAGATTCCGACACACAAAAAAAAAAGAATAGGAACCATTGCACGGTGTGGAATGATTCATAATATTTCGAGGTGATGATTCTCAAGCATCGTATGCCGTACATCACTAAGATTATTCATAAAGTATGTTGCTGAGGTGTAAGCAGGAACCTATACGAATGATTCATAAACTTTCAGAAAGTTGAATATCTCCATCGTGCGGTATAGCTAAGTCGGTATAAGCGTCCAACTTCGGTCAAGTTAGGCTGGTTAAGTAGGTACACGCAGAAAATCCTACAATACTGAGTACCCCTGGTAAAGAGAATTCATTGAATCTGAGGAATGAAATTTCATGAGATTTGGTAAGAACATTGTCCGAGATTCAATGAGATTTGGCGAGATTCAATCAGATTCATATTGAAAGAAATCATTCTCCTGACCAAATCTCATTGAAAAATCGCTGGATGAGATTCAATCAGAACATTGTGCGAGATTCAATGAGAATCAATGGATTTTCTTAACCAGAGACTGAAACCGACACGACTGGCTCGTGTTATGGAAAAAAATCATTTCAACACTTCTGATTACTGTACTAACACGAGTTTCCGCAGTAGAGAGTCATTTTTCTACACTATTCTCTACTGCGGGGACACGACTGATTAAAAAACTTGCACTCATGGAATAAACTAATAAATTTGCTGTGATTTATTATTTTAATGTCAAAAATTGTTTTATACCTATACTTCCAACATGTACAAACATATACTTCCAAGCTCAATGGGTTCATTTTTTCCTCCTTCTGAAAATTGTTTGAGTACGCATTTTTATTCAAGACACCCCTTCACGAGGGGGTTGCAACTCGCAAATTGCGGTCTGCCTTCTGAATTCTGTTATTTGAATATAATGTGGAAGATTGTGATTTTTATAATACAGTTTAAATTAAATCCGAATTGAGATTTGTTTCTTAGATCCCACACAGCACACCAGTTCCGAAAGAGTTCTTAATGCCTTCGTTTCGAATTCTGATGTTGCCAAATGAATGCATTATGAACTATTTCTGGATGGATGTGCTGTGTAGGATTAATAATTTTTTGTTAGGAATCTAAATATCCACTTTTCTAATGTTAAAACTATTATCGACCCTAACGTTCCAGAGTGTGGAAGATATTATCATTCTCTGATAAGAAAAAAAAACAATTGTTGTTGTACATATGGCAATTCACTTATTTTTCAGATGAGAATTATTCCACTACAAAAAGTCTAGTCTTTCATTTGTAAAATGTGAGGGTTGTAAGCTTTACGCAGAGAGAAAATTGCTGAAATTGTAGGGATAGCATTAAATTGCTGTGCAATATACCGGAATTCCTGTTCAATCAACCAAAGTCTCCAATAAAAATGAAAATTTGCTGCAGTGGTCACATGAATTGGGATAAATCTAATAGATATTGCGGTATGAATGACAGCAATGTAATGTTATCCCTATATTTATCGCACATGAGGTAAATTTTACAGCAAGTTTTTCTCTGTGTAGGAACAATGCTTTTATTACTTTTTTGGAACCTTATTTTCCCATACAGGAACCCCCGATAATGTACACACAACCAATAATCGGCCCATGTATGGCTACCATTAAATGGCCAACAATGGATTCACATCATTGGCACAAGTGTGGCCCACTACTGGCTGATAAGAAGGACCAGCAATGAAGACAGCCGATAATCAGCCGTTGTACGGCTACAGTGAACGGCCAACAATTATTGATTCCCCGTGACTGACTGAAATATGGTCTATTACTAAGTGAAATGGATTTCAAAGTTGAATGTACTGAATTCGTAATCATCCGTGAAAAAAGTTTGTTTTGGCCTTATTTCTATTACGCTGAATAAATAATTCACATCCATCAAATACGTTTTACATGATTCAAATGGATTCTTATTTATATAGATAATCAATCACTTTCTCATGTAAAAAACCAAAAATTTGAAGGAATAAGCAACTGAATTCAACTGATTTATCGAGAGTGCTTTTGACTCGTATAATTTTACATTTGAGATTGTGGAAATATCGGGCATGCAAATCTGTTAAGGGGAAAAAATATGCATTTTCTGATCTTGTGAAAACTGGAATGACAAATTTCCCTAAAATAAAAACAAAAAAGTGTTTTGGATTAACACTTGACCACTCATTTGAACTAATACTGAACCGATTATTCTGGAACGCAGTCATATCACCATTGGATATCATTATTATTTTGCCCCAGTAATCTGCCATTGATGGCTGACATTCGAACATTATCCCGAAATTTCTGGCCATAAATCGGGATCGTTTAGTCCCATTACTGGGCCAATCAATAATTTTATACATGGCCCATTATTCATTGCCATTACTGGACCCACGTTATCATCCAGCGATTAACCATTGATGAGCCATTAATGGGCGCCATTGACGGGCGAAGAACGCCGTTTGTGGTCCAGTAACGTGCCATTATTGGGCCAATCAATGAACCCTGAATAAGTTTTCCCTCTTTATCTTTGGAGATAACTTTTGAGGATGTTTTTCATTTTGTACATAGTTTTTTTTTCTGCAGAATGACAAAATACGTGTCTCATATTTTAAGACGAGCCATGGGATATGCCCAGACAGCGCCGTAAGCTCTCGAAATATTTTAAAAACGTTTCTTCTGTTTCGCGACCTTTCATTGCAACAACTACGTTTTCGAAACATTTCTAAAACGTACATTGACAAAACATACATATGATTCATGAAAACTCGTCATTTCGTAACTAACCTACGCTAACCTACAAATCATTGCTTCTCAAAGTTTGATACATGATTAATTATCCACGCAGTAGTGAAAACACATTGTTTTGTAAACAGTTAAATAATTCTCATTAGAAAACATGAAGAACAATGAAAATACATCTATTGTGAAGAGTGAAGCGACGATGTTAGAATGCACTTTAGAGTCGAAGATAGAAAAGCATGCTCTGAATGTTTTGTAACATAACGTGCCGTAAACATACTATCATGAACTCCGCTCAGCTTGCAATGATGCATAGAATGTAAACATTATGTTTCAATTATGGTGCCATCACCTCGTTTTGCTACCAATAACAATGCTTTATGCGGAAACACTCTGGCGCCATTATGCGAACATTTCTTGGCGTGCATGTCACCATTATGATGGCATTATGGAGACATTTTTCTATCTGGGCATGTAATTTGTTGCACACAATATGATTTTACTTCAATATAATTGATTTATTATATATTCCAAATGGAGATATTTACAGAAATATAACAATTCGATGATTTAGAAAAACTAATTGAACATGTATCAATAACGTTTCGTGAAAACGTTAATAGAACAAACCTGGACATTTTCATGTTTTGAAAACATACATGCGACCTTTAAAAAACCTCACAAAACGTTCCCGAAAGATTTCGTATTTCATGAAGTACGTTTTGTCAATGTTTACAAAACGTCCCAGTGCTGTATGGGTGTGAAGATCAGCTAGTGATTCGGTAATCCCAGTTGGCTTTATTGTTTTGATAGGATTAAGGAGTACTTCACCCTCAAAATAAAAGATTCTAAGGAAACACCGGAGTATGGCAACTATTGATTGCTTCCTCGTTAGAGTGATCGTTTCGAGGACCCGAAAATTTTTTCGTCTCTAAATTGAAATCTCTAAAACCAAAACGTTTCTCAGAACTCAGAGAAAAATTTTGATTCTGTGTCTGTCTGTCTGTCTGCCATCATTTTTGTTGGTCTGTCAAGAAATTGCAAACGCGAATATCCCTCGTTCTACTTATCCAATCGTCATGAAATTTATACCACAGTCGTATAGCGAGGGGATGGTTGTCCACGGAAAAAATAATTTAGCTGCAGCAGCTAAATGGCTGTCCATGTCCGTGCTAGCCACTTAGCTGCTGCAGCTAAATTATTCTTTCCGTGTCCCATATGAGTTTTAGCCCAATCAATCCAGACCAATTGAATGGGGGAAGACGAATGTGAGAAAAATTGCGATTTTTGCGAACGCGAGTGTCTCATCTCCTGCTTTTCCGATTCTCAAGAAACTTATAGTATGTTTCAGACATGATCTGATGGTGGTCCTATATGAGTTTCAAGTCAATCAATAGAGAGAGGGAAGAAATTTTACTCTCGGAATCGATATGTTTGGAAATTCTGAGACATTTTTTTAGAATATGTCATTGTTATATTATTATGATCCGAATATCATGTGAATTCGCTCAAACGTGACTACCGAAGATATGAATGTTCCATATAAATTTCAGGTAAATCGGTTCGGAGGATCAAAGATAGACTTACCCAGGTAGGAATTAACAAATGGTCCAAGCTTGGCCCGATCTTGGCCCAATTATGACTTATATTGGGCCAGAATCCATGGGAAAAAATGGCCCAAGCTTGGTGCAAGCTTGGAATGATAACCTCGTGCCAGGCTTGGTACTCAATATTGGGCCAGAATGCAATGCCAAGCATGGCCCAATGTCTCATGATATATGTATGAGTATTTTGGAACTTGGCTCATACGATTAAACCGGACCTGGCCCAAGTTGTGTATATTAACTTTTGCCATGCTTCGACCTGATTCTTCAAACATACTTCTTGGAGAAAAAAATGACGTCATTTTTCATGCCATCCCTGCTAAAAATTTCCCATAGAAAACGACAAGATTTTTAGCAGGGATATCGGTACAACTCTGTGAAAATCACAAACATGGAGATGTGGCGTAGGTTCTCAAATAAACATTGGTTATACATAGGCCCAATATTGGTTCACCATGCTTGACAGTTTAATGTTTTGCCAAGCTTCAACTACTTGTTGTAATGACATTCTCTACGTAACGTGGTATAGATTCTCAAATGACAAATGCTTTAATATTGGGCCGTATTGGTTCGCCATGCTTGGCAGCTTAATGTTTTGCCAATCTTGAACCACTTGTTGTATAGGCATTCCTTATGAAACATGGTGTGGGTTCTCAAATAACAAACGGTTTTATATTGGTTTGACATTGGTTCGCCATGTTTGGCAGCCCAATATTTTGTCAAGCTTGCACCAGTTGTCATATTGGCATTTCCTTTGAAACCCGGCATGGTTTCTAGAATGAACAACGGTTGTATATTGGACCAATATTGGTTCGCGATGCTTGGCAGCCCAGTATTTTGCCAAGCATGGGCCAGTTGTCAATATTGGAATTTCCCACTTGGGTAGAAGTGGACTCGAGACTCTTGAGCAAAATTCAAAATAGCAAATATCATTCAATTTTATGATCTTCGAAGACAAATTTCTACATCAAGTCAAGTGTGGGCATGTAATAGTTGGAAATAATACATCTGAGAGGCTGAAATTGTTTGCAATCAGGACATAAAGCAATTTTTCTCCACTCAAGACCAAGACAAGACAAGACAAGACCTTTTTCGAGACTGCAACAGTTTTGAATAAACCTTAGTGTTCAAAATCAACAAAATATTTTCAAACATTTCCTCCTGTTTCATTCTTTAAATATTCGTACATTGACTCAACGAATTTTGAATTAGAACTGGTAAAATTGAGTTTTGGTGGTTTTACTCGAGAGTCTCGAGTTCAGCTCCAGATAGACTGGATCGATATGGTGATGTTCTTTTGTTTTTTTTCATAGGTCCATTTTGTAAACGCACATGTTTCATCTCCCACTCCTTCGATCCTTATGAAATTCATACCAGACTTCAGCAATGGTCCTATAATGGTCTTATATGAGTTTCAGCTAATTCGATTGAAAAGGAATTAAATTTTTGTTTCTTTGAAATCGATGACTTGAGTACTTCTTTGAGTGCCTTGTTTTTCTAACTTTGCCCAATAATTAAAATGTATAGATGAAATACATTATGCTCTCTAAATGCTAACAGAAAGTTCTCTAATGCGTGGATTTCGGAAATCTTTTTGATGCCTTTCTTATGAGGTCTGAAAGTTATCAGAATGTGATCCAAGTCAACTGTTAGCATTTAGAGAACATAATGAATGTTTGAAATGTTGAGGGGAAAAATGTTTACTGGGGAGGAAGCTTTGTGCCTATCAATTGGCAGAGTTTTTTTTTCATCGTTCTCTATCAGAACAACATTTGCGAATATTTTGATAAGTATTTTCTAAATTTTTACACGAAAAATTCACCTGAAACGTATAGTTTCGATCCTATAAATTTTAAGGATTGCAGCCCCTAGGAACGGAACTTATACGATTGTGTTCCATTTTTGGAACAGAATTTTGGTCTGTTCCATTCACGGAAAGGTTTTTCTCTGACAAGAACAGAGCGCGTATATTTTTAAAAATTTCATGAAATTTTATTAATTTTTCAAGTACACTTGTAAATGAAATTTCCAAGCCTGGCGATTGAATTAGGAATTCAATTACATGTAATTGAATTTTCAATTTCTGCTATATTATATTACCCATAAGAATATAGTGAAATTACTTCCATTACATGTGATTGAAGCTGCATGCAGACATTTGTAACAGTGTAGTTTTGTCCCGCCGACAAGAAAAAATGTCCTTGATTCAAGTAAAATTAGATAGTTCTGAGGAAATTCCACTTTAATCAAAGAAATTTTTTCTTGTTGGCGGGCCAAAACTATGTTTTGTTCTTTTCAGAAGAAAACCTTTCTGTGAGTGTTGTTACATCGAGTGAATAATTCTCCTCTTCGATTTTGAACGCTTTTTGCCTTTTTGTGAATATCCTATACGAATCTTTCAAGCAGTCCCTGACGGATGTTTGATATATGTTGAGATTTGCCTGAATTAACTAGGACAACACCCGTACAAAAAGTTAAAAAAAGAAGAAGGAGCCCCTTTTTCTTTATGTGAAGAAGTTTTACTTGCTGCATATGTATAACAATTATAGTTACAATTCAGGAAACTACGTTCAACCGGTATTGCACGTTTGCAATATCTCGACCTATTATACTGTGATAAACTGTGCAAAATTTGATACGAATATATTCTAATAGCCCCAGATAAAACGTTGCAGCAAGTTCTGACACCAGACGAAGGTTGATAAATTTAATCATTCAACTTACATTCAAATTTGTTTTCAGGATTGATAAACACGTATTCTTTTTTCTTTTATTCCTCCATTCGTTTTTCTTTCAAATTAAATCACCGTCCGAGCAACATTCATGTAACAATACATGTTACAAAAAGCCACGACGGGAACAAGAAATTTCGTTCACATATAAAAAAATTCTCTATCATAAATGATGTGTTGATTACGTAATCATCAACGCATTGGAATTCCCTCAACGTCAGCTGCTTAGGAGCGAATTTGAAAATGAATACAATCGTTTTATCCGAAGATGAACATGTAATCGTTCGATCGAGATGCGATATGATGTTTCATCAAGGATACTATTATTGAGAATTCTCTTTTTAAATTCCGATATTATGCGTTATGAGCATTGGGCTTTTGAGTCAATGGTAGCTCACTTGTCATGTCATTCAATTTTCTCCTTCATGTTTATCTAATTTAGAAAATTTATAATTTATGATAATAAATACATATGTTGAGTCGTTGTTATAGATTATATGCACATAATACAGATATCTGTTATGGAACAAATAGGTATTCATCGTTTTTCACTCGCCGGTTGTTTTAGATAAAAAAGAATGTTGTAAAACAAATTGAATGAACCAGTGAAAAATCTACTATTTTTAAATTGGGTATCTCAGATGAAAAATCTTTCCTCAATGAATTGAAATATTCTGTCAATTGAACATAAAGCAAATCAAATTTCATCTCTTTCCGACTGGAAACATTTTTAAAATTTTGTATAATCTATATATAATTCAAGATGATTTATGTGAAATTTATATATAATTTTGAAAACTTTTTTGGTTGGGTTAACCGTGATTCTCGTTCTTAATGAAAGGATGATTTATGATATCTGCCCAAATATCTGCAAACACAGGTGCAATCAAACAGCTGGTTGGTTAATATATTTATTTAATTGACAATCGCACTATCTATCGAATACGAATTTCAATGGTTCAACGAATGATTAAGAATCTCTTTTGAAGCAAAATGATCTATAAGATATTCCATATGAGATAACATGTAAAGAACAAGGAAAGCCACTCACAATGAAATTTGAATCATACCATCCATGAAGTTTTATAGAAATATATAGTGAATATTTTTTAAAAATTCCACTGATGTTCGTTGTTCCTACATGGAAGAAAATTGAACCGAATGTGGTTGATATATGGACAACGAGAAACATTGACCACCTACAAAACTCATTTCATTCACCGAGAAAATTGTATACTCGGATTTATTTGGATTGATTGAGTTTTGTTTGAATTACCTAAATCTCTATTTGAATATGAACCTACTAGAGTTTTAGTTGGATCAAATAAAAAATTTATTTTATCCAAATAAATCTTACCTAAATCAAGTAAAAATCTACTGGATGTGATGAAATGTCTTGTAGGTTCATATTCAAGTAAATCATTTTTCTGGGTGTGAGAATTTGGTGAATTCCACAAAAATTTTCATAAAGGTTACAAAAATTCGTTGCTGTTCGTATGCTAACAATAATTTCAGGTAACACTGACAAGCCATTCTTTTTCTGATTGGTAACAATCACTGTGTTAAACAACAAAATGACAGAGCCTAGAACAATCTAGTAATTTTTTCATGGAAAAAATTGACCAAACAATTCATTCACTTTTATCATATTGTATTATAAATTCGTTTCGATAAACGATTCAAATTTCAGCGACATCAATAAATATACTTATCAATTCAAATCATCAATCGATTCAATCCATGTTCACGAATAATTTCGTATGAATTAGTTATCCAAAGATATCAAGTGGTAGAATTTTATGCGAGAAATTAAACACGCTCTGGTGGAACATTCCATTGAGAGGCATTGAAAAAATGATAAAATTCAATGGAAATTGGTTGAATTTTGTAATTCATATTCAATAAAATTCAGTATCATTTTTCAAGACATTTCGAAAGTTTTGAACATGATTAATCAATATTCGCAGTTTTCATCAATGCTAAATTTTATAGGAAGTAGTTGAAAATTTTCCAGAATTTTGATAGATATTTATTAACTGTTAATGAATTTCATTGGCGCTTTGTTGAATTCATTCTTGGTAACAAAACTTTGGTAACAAAATGGATCCCAAAAGGCATAAAAAATGTTTTTCGTTGAGTTATGGACATGAAAAATTTTTTGTAACTGTTTTTACAAAACAGGATTTTAGTGAGTCGAATCGAATGAAATGTAAAGAACTCTTTCTTCTGTAGGGGGAGAAGAACGAATGCCGGTCAAGGGGTAATAATGGTCACTGCTAGAGGTGCACGATATTTTTTATAGCAACTTTGTTGAGTTTGTGTTCATTTTTATCAAATATTGATAAAAACTTGACACAAATTGTATCTAACATATCGATATCATGGAATGTCGTGCATCTCTGATGTAAAAGATGTTGTAGGGCGAAAAGAATATGAAAAACAACGCTAGTAACGCATTTAGTCATTCGACTCGCGTAATTCGTGCAAAAAGAACATCATTCATTTTTGGCTGATTGGAAGTCATTCCTTTCAAACTTCAATGAAAGGTGAGAAGATCATATTCAATACGGAAAAAATTTTTTAGCTGTATCGGCTGAATTTCAACTATTATAGCTAAATACTTTAGCACCCACAGGTCCGCTAATTTCTCAGCAAGATCAGCTAAAATTTAGCTGATGAAACTAAAAATTCTGCTGCAGCAGCTAAAATTTAGCTATCAAAGCTAAAAAACTGGCTGTCTACCTCACAGCTAAGTACTTTCTTCTGTGAACTTTGTTCCGAGATTTATATGCAGTTATCAATTCCTTGAACAGAATATTTTAATTAGCAGAAAATGTTTCAATTCCCTCTTCCTGAAGCGGGTGATGCCCGCTTGCTGGAAAATGATGAATTCATAAGTTCCATACAACACTTCATTAACTTTCGATCCCGTTTCACACAGGCTTCATGTGACGTAACAGTAAGTTACATTAAGTGTGTGCAAATCATATCTATTCTAACTTCAAATCACATCTTTAAGCGATTGATACTACCCAGGTAGCACACGCATATTTTAAGAATGTTCTGAGAATATACATTGAGGATATTCGAATATTCTATGAAGATTCTTATTACTAGAGACCTGATTATATGCATAACCAATATTTTCATATGCATTTTTTTTTATTTTCATTGAACCGATTTCGTTGCGATTGAATGTAACCCTGGTGAAAGGGAAGCGTGTAATAGAAAGTGTCAGGAACGTAGTTGGAAAGTATTTGGAACGTGGATTTAAGCGTATACCGAGCGTCAAGTGGAACATTAAGAGTGGTTCGAACGTATATTCGAAGTGTGTGAAGCGTGTCCGCAGAAACACCAATTTCATAGAAACCGGGCTTTACGTCCGGAAGCGTACTTAGAGAGTGGATAGGAAGCATATGAGAAGTATTAGGAAAGTAATCTGAAACATTCTTACGCTTCTGTTACTCTTTATGACACGCTTCCCTTTCACCAGGGAAGGTACACTGTAAAAAATTTCTATGGGAAACTTCACATAAATGTTTGGAAGTAATTAACACATACATGGGTTAGGAATTTTCCGTATTGAACTGGAAATTCAATGAAAAATGATAGTAAAAATGCCATAACCCAGGTGAAAATTGACGATTGGCACTAGGATGGCGCAACACTGACCGAGCCTTGGCGGTTAGCAAGGTGCAAGCTTGAAATGATAACATCGTTACAGGCTCCATTGATGTATTCTGCCAATCACGGACCAACATTGGTACGATTATGGCAGTCAAATCAGCCATCATTGGCAACCCTTGAAAAAATTTGTCGCTCGATCTAAATCCAAGATTGGATCATGCTTGTACTCATTACGAACCAAGACTGATAGACGAATTTTTTTATGGTCTGCCAATGGTCAGATGTTTTATGCATTTAAAGGAGGTACCATCATTTATTACACATAAATGATGTTGACTGCTAAATTTGAGTCAATACCATAATAGTACTGAGGCAATATTCGGCCAAAATTGATTCAACGTTGCGACAATCCCGCGCCAACGTTGAGCCAATGTTGTGCCGATGTTCAACTCTGTGTTGAACGATTGCAAAAATATAATAAAAATTCAGAGTCATATATTCCCGACATCGATTGCTTCCCCTCCACACATGTTAAGAAGTACAGCCCGAACCTGAAATATTTTATACAACCAGGGCCAGAGAATCTCTGTGTACATTGAAACGAAGAAAATTATTTGATTAATCCAATACAAGATGTGTTTATAAGTTTAATATAACTCAATGATTACTGGTTACCTTACAAATCAATTACATCAAGTATAATTCAAATTCTGATGTCCACGAGTCCATGGGTCTGGACAGCTAAAATCTCTCCTTCGATGAAGGACCTATGATGAAGACGACAATTTTCAAATCATAAGGTTATATGATGCTTATATATCAACCGCATAGTTCGTTGAGGGCTTGCGAGAAACGAACCGAGCGTTGGAAACAATACCGAAGGGTGGCGCTTTGACATTGGACGCGGGAATTTTTGTATGGAGACGTTTCATTGAGGATCGTGGCTAGCCTGAGCCAAGCTTTGACCAGGCTTGGCACTGCATTGGGTACTCATTTCTTCTAAGCGTTGTCAACGTTTGGATTAATATTCAGCCGTGCTATGAAATTGTTCGTATGAAGTTAATTTCTTTTGTCTAAACGATATTGGGACAACGATAAACCATGATTGGCACAATCTTGAGCCAATGATGGATTGATCATTGGAAATTATGATTCCCAACATTGGTGCAACATTGTGCCACTTGTCAGTCAACGTTGGCTCGATATAGATTTCCAAGCCTTGGATGTCAGCATTGCGCCTATCTATTTTCCATCGTCAGTATTGGCGCAAGCAAGAAATTGTCACGTTTGGAATTTTAAGTCAAATTTATGGGAAATTTCATATCCATTTACTGGAAATTTATTTCCTATCCCATGATCCGGATTTTTTGGTTGCTGTGTATAGGAAAATTCAGATTCTTTTTTACAGTGTAGATGATCCCATTTATGAACGCGACCCCTTTAATGAACATTTTGGTTTTTGATTTAAGGTTCTTTTCATTTAGTGCTTCAATCTGATCCAAGCATGACTGACTGAACACTAAATAAACCACTGGTAGGTAAATAAATCCAGATTAATATGTCATAGGAAACATGATTATAAATCAACGATTGTTCGCTAATGGGAGCTAAAGGGTTCACAAATGTGGGCAGTTACCTTACATTCTTACCCAAGTAACACCAATGTGCTCAAAATATTCTCCGAACGTTCTTAGAATATTTAAATGTCCTGCAAACATTCTCAGAATGTTTGACGCACGTTTTGTGCTACTAGGGTATTTTCATGTAATCTTGCGCTCAGTCATCAATACAAATGATTTGGTCCAATAAGAACAGAGAAAATCCATGCAGACATTATTTATTATCCCTAGTAGCACAAGGATGTTTGAAATATCCTATAGATGTCCATACAACCTTCACACATACAAAAATATTTTATGGATGTTTATAGGACATTCAAAACGTATCAATATATTCTGTGCACGTTCATAGAATATTGCAAACATTCTTGTGCTACTTGGGATGCATATAATCCAGTCTCTACTTATTACGTACGAATATATTCTACGCACATTCTTAGAATATTTGAATGAGACTGTTTGGAATATTCTCAGAATGTGATGCCATGAATATTGGGTGAATATTTTTAAATAATCTGATTAAATTAAGGATTCTCGGAGTAATTTTTTGCGAATACTGAGTATTTATTTTTCGAGAATGTCTACACCTTGTCCAAATACGAATACGGGTCAGCACAGAGAGGATACCTCGGTTCTTTGATTTTATACATCCTTGAAAATGCCTAGAATCTAGTGCAAAACGTCGGGTGCTGTGATTTCACAGTAATAAAGCATTCGTTCTACTCTATCAAATCAAGGATTCTCGGAGCGACTTTTAAATAATGCTATTAAAATAGATATTCCCATCAACATAACTTCTGCATGTGACCGGAAACTGAATCAATAAATTTTTTTAATCATTGCACATCTGAACACTGCTGGGTGATATTTGAAATGTTTCCATTAAAACTAGAAATTTAAAATGGAAATGGCATTTTCTATTTACCTGCATTTTAAATGCTTTTTCCGAAAAGTATTTCCATTTTATATTTAAATGAAAAAAGGTTGCATTTATCATTTATAGGATGGTTGAAATGGTCTTTTTTCCGAAGAAATTTGATATAGGTATGCAGAATAAATATCGATGTCTTCAAAGTAATGATGACTCGTTGGAATCTTCAAAAAAGTTCCCAGTGATTGAACAATTATTTATAAAACATAATAAGCCTTTGCCGTCATCTGCGTCAGTAGAACGATTGTTCTCTTACGGTTCCATGATTATGCGACCCAGAAGGAGAATCATGAATGATGACACGTTTGAAAAGCAGTTGCTCCTCAAGGCGAATGCTCCCCGCTGGAAAAATTGGATGGAAATGGATAGCATTTTTACTAGCATCCGTTTGAATTCGAATTTCGAATGGTCTTTTTTTCAATTCAATTCAATCCATGCAACGCGTGAAAATTCTATTAGTTCCAATCTAAGAAATGGATGGGGCTTATAAGGCCCCGAACAAGTGCATTCAGATGCATCCAAATGTATGCGTATTGTATTTATGGTCTGAATTCAAATCATATCCAATTAAATCCGGTTCTTTACAACGCTGCTTGAACGGTTCCATCCATTCCAACACGGTTCTTTCCGAGATCCGTATGTTCAGCTCAATGCGTTTTTATGCAACTTATTTTGAATTATTCGTATCCATTTCTATCCATCACAGATACGTGGCAGCGTTCTTCACTTTTATCCATTGCATTCCAGTCCTGTTCTCTATAACAAAAACAATTTCATTCGAAGATGGTATTCCCACGATTGTATATATTCTGGGGATATTGTTTACAGATACTATGGTACGTTTTCAGGACGGTCTCGAAACTTTATATGAAAACCAAGTATCTCTAACCTATACAAATGCAAGGGCGTCATTACCACCCTGGTAGCCGGGGCGAAACCAGATCTCGCTCCAGGACAGCCATGGAATTCCATGTCTCGGAATGTACAAATAAAGTATTTCTTTCCGGATAAAATCAGCGTTTTTTCATGGATCTTTGAAAAGAACTTGTTTTTTTGAAAATTAATATTTATATTCTCATTGAGTTTATACCCAGATAGAAAACCATGCTCTAAATATTTGTTAACATAACGTGCTGTAAACATACCATCATAAACTTCGCTCAACTTGCAATGATGCATAAAATGTAAACATTATGTCTTCATTATGGCACTATTCCCTCGTTTTGCTACCAATAACGATGCTTTATGCGGATAAACCTTGGTACCGTGATGCGAACATTTCTTGGCGTGCATGTCACCATTATGATGGTATTATTAAGACATTTTTCTATCTGGATAGTGACCTTGTTAACTTGGAATAAAATTGCATTAATAGTTGAGTTAGTATTCATGACTTCTACTTGCATAACTCTTGATTCAAATTGCCAACTGCCCCATCCCTCGCGGTCATTGACCATCTAGGTCTCGGTAAAAAATGTATTGGCCCCCCTGTACAAATGTACACTGAGAAAAATCTGCATTGTAGAAATCATGTTTCAATATAGTAATTTATTTGACGGTGAAAAATACATTATTTTGGTTATTATTACCGTGAATTAGGTGATGAATACTATCTTTTTAGTTATTATTACCATGAGTTAGGTGATAAATACCATCTTTTTGGCGAATCAAACCGAATGTACGGTGAAATTCAACACTGAAAAGGTACTTTTCACTTTTGAAAGGCTGGCTTCAGTTTTCATTACTTGACGGGTGAAAAAAATACGAAATAGAGGTTATTTTCACATTTCATTTTTCTCAGTGTATATTTATGTGGTCAGAAGTGTCAGGATTCCAGAATCCACCTTTATCAATCTCGACATTCCCGTGATATAATCTAAACGCCAACCCAGGTAAAAATTGACCATGGGCGCTAGGTTGCCGCAAGGCTCACCAAGATGGGCCGAGCCTAGGCTACCAGGCATGGCGCAACTCTGAAATGATAACATCATTTCAGCCTCAGCCCATTTGTTTCCACAATCAAGACCCAACACTGGAAACAGTGTTGTGATAGCATATGCCGTCAATGGCAGACCATACAAAAATTTGTTCGCCAAGGATGAGCCAACGCTGTAGCAATCTTGCGGCAGGGTTGCGCCCATCTCATGCCAATGGTCACTTTCATTTTTTATTGTAATTGAAAATAAAATAAAAAATCCATTCTATCATTTCGATTGAACGAAATGAATGTCGGAGAATTTCAACATGTAATTTTTCTGATTAGTTTAAACTGATGAATGACGTAAATCCGGTGGTCCTGGCGTAGAAGTAGGCGGGTCTGGAAACAGATGAAGAATTATTTCTGTCATGGAATCTTCAAAGGAGACTTATATATTGATTGAATGCTTGGTTCGCCACTCGCAGGAAACAAGCATCACTCTGGTGAGAGTTATTGTAATTTGCTGTTTCAGAAGGAAGTTTCACTCTTAGCCAAGCTATTACTCAAGTCGAGTCAAGCTAACGCCTAAACTGAGCGAGGCCATCGCCCAAGCTGAGCCAAGCTATTGCCCAAGCTGGACCAAGCTACGACCCATGCTTGGTGCAACATGAGAATCCATTGTCATTCAGAGTTGCCTAATGCTTGGAGCAGTGTCCCGCCAAGCCCTAGAGAGCCTCTGTTGAAAGCATGCTTTTTCCTTCAAGCAATATTGGTTGAAGGATGGGCCAAGCGTGGCGCAGCCAATGATCAATGATGGATCAATGAAGTCGATTTATGACTTCCCATACTGGTACAATGTTTAGACCATTGTCAACCATCCTTGTCCCTACATAGATTGCCCAGCTTTGGCTGGCGGCCTTGCGTCTAGCTATATTCCGTCGTCAGCATTGGCGGAGCCTAAAGATTTTTATATGGGAAGTTTTTCCACTTGAATCACGGACATTTGAAACAAATATTCGGCACGGGGTAGACCAGACACCTCCACATTTGTTTGGAAATTCGTTAGGAATTATCTGGATCGTATTGTGCGGAAAAACGAATCCGCCGGGCAAAGATCATCGACCGATACACGGAAAATATCAGTGATCCAAATTTTCGTTGACTAGTATGTGACTTTTGGACGGAGCACAATTTGGAGAAGAACTCATACGCTGGATTTGAATAATTCGTTGACTCTTTCCATTATTTTGATGATGAAAATGAAAAGTGGATTGCATTGTTCACTGTAAAAAGAAAGTCTTAAATTCAGCTTATTTCATGGCTGAATCTATGATGCAAACAGATTAAGACTTTCCTTTTACAGTGTTCGAATAGTGAACACAGTTAACGAATTATTAAAATCCAGTATACGAATTCTCTTCAAACTTGTGCTCCGTCCAAAATTGGCATACTAGTCAACGGAAATTTAACCTACTTATTTTTTCCGTGTAGATTCTCCAAGTATGGTCAATAAGATAATCTCATATTTCAGTTAGAATATCAATGTAGAAAAATGTTCAGGATCATACATAATAGTATAGAAATCTCATATAAACTATATTGAATTAAATATAATTCTGAAAAACTTTTCATATGGGTCATTTAATATTATTGGTTTGCTGAGCGAACTTTCAACAATTCAATTATAAGTTGGTTTCCGTTGACGAATAATATTGATTGCAGTTTTTGATATTGATTCATATTGGTTTCCGGATGAAACCGAATAAAATTCTAGATCTATCCGAGTTCTATCCGAATCTCATTCGGTTTTTCAAGCACAGTTTGACAAAATTTAATCATTTTGAAGTTGAAATTATTTTCAATATTATTTAAAATAATATCAAGAATAATAAATAATTAATTGTTCTCGATACATGGAGAAGAATAAATTTACTGACGCAGCAAATCGAGGTATTATATATCCTTGGTAAAAAAAACCGGATGGAACTCGAATGATACTCCTGATGGTAATTCGGATGATAATCTGACTCAAACCCAGATGAAATTCCCAGGATTCCATCCGGGTGTATCCGGGCGCGTATACGGGTTTTGCGGTGATTCTTCATCCGGATCCTATCCGGGTTTTGGCACAAGATATTTTTTGAAATGCCAAATAAAACCCGAACAAGGAGACGAACGAATTCTATCCAAATTTCGTGTGGGATTTCGAAGAATATTCAGTATTAAAATCCGAATAGGGTCCGGATGAAAACGGGTAAGGAATCACCGCAAAAACCGTATACGCGCCCGGATACACCCGGAAATTTCATCCGGTTCCCATCCGGCTTTTTTACCAGGGATAGAATAGAACATTTTTTTGCTAACCTAGCTAAAAATTCGCTACCACAGCCAACTGAATTGCTGAGAGAGCAAGATGATCGACTAAAACAGCAAATTTTTCGCTAGAATAGCAAAATTTTGAGTATCATATACAGAAAAGCAAACAAAATTTTGCTGGGGGAGGAAAAATTTGTTGCTGCCACGGCTGAAAAAAACGTTTGCTGCTCCAGCAATAGGTACCCAGCAAAATCAGGTTTTGCTGTCATAGCGAATTCTCTTTTCTCCGTATAATATTGAAAACTATATATTATTTTCAACATCATTCATAAGAATATTGTGGATATTGAGAAATAGTTGATTATTAATACGATTTGAAAAATTGCAAACCGACACCGCGCTTATAGCGCAAGTAATGGAGGATTATTCCTATTGATTTTTTTTCTCGGTCAATAAAAAGGTTTTAGGCATACGGTTATTTCTGATTATTAAATTCACTTACATATGTTTTAATCAGATTCTTTAAACAGAGTAGAATACCCAATGAACATAACACTTAAAACATATCTAAAAGTGTTGCGTAGGACATCTTTTGGATATTTATTAGACATCTTTTAGAGGATTATCTAAAATATATCTAATAGGCGTCTTCTGCGACGCTTTGAGACAAGTTTTGAATGTTCTTTTTACTGGGTATTTGCAAGGTGGATTGACTCGAAATGAATCCACGAGACTAGGAAAAACCGTTCGGTTGATGAAAAAATATGTTACATACAATTTTTTCAAAATAATATATATATATATCAATGATCACTCTAATGAAAGTAATTTTTGCATTCTTTTGGGATGTCCGAAGTCTGACAGAAATGCAGAAATTCCAGTTAGAATTCGGACGTTTTCGGAAAATCGTAGTGAAATGCAGAAATTACTCTCATTAGAGTAGTATTAAATTTCATGTTGCATAAATTGATACCTTGGGGGAAAAACAGTTTGATTTAATCCACGACATTTTCATAAATACATGTATTATACAAGATTCTCATGGTTTATTCATCAATGATAATCTTGTATGCCGATGTATCTTTAAAATCGTTGTGTCCTTTTTTACATTTGCGATCGTATATGGGGCGCGAGGGAAGACGTCAGGTCCTCGTTCGTGCAAAACAAAGCGAGGTATTCCGAAGGAGCTTCGAGCACCTTATAAAACCAGAACTTACATCTCTTTGAGTGATCAAACGGCGCGCATTGTGCGAAGAGCGCGGAACGGTTTGTTTCAAACAGGTCAGTAATATTTCATCCAAAGCGGGTTGAATTTTGGTTTTAACGTTTTTCCGTTGGTGATCCAATTTTACGTTTGAAAGTTTTCATCGCAAACCAATTGAATAGGTTCCGTTTCTGTAGCAAATATTAAATATCCAATATATTTTTTATTTCATAGAATCAATGAATTACTAACTGAAAGATATCACGAAATTTTGAAATCTTTCCCCGCGGTAACATGTGGTAAATTCTGATTATCGTGTACCAGAACGTCTGGTAGCTTTACACAAATGTTCGTACAAATCACAGAAGAAGGATTTCTTTTACCGTCTAGATTTAAAAATCAATATTTCGTGACCAAAGCTGAATAAAATGTGGTTAACCCGTTATGATCTAATGTTACGCCTACGCAACGTTGACTTTGAGCAATTATTTACATATTTAAGACCGATACGATGACAAGTCCACAACACTCCATAGTGTTAGACAATATTCACGACTTCGAGTAATAAAATTATTCCATGACAATCACGGATGTGATTATTTTATTGATCGAATAAAATTTTTTTTTTAATTCAAGAAATTATGTACGAATTTTTATGAAAAAGGCATAAAATAATTATTTGATTTCATCTATGGGTTTGTGAAATGTCTGAAAACGAAGAAGAATGTAACAGGATATAGTAAAAATTCTGTAAAATCATTTTTCTACGGAAGATTGTATATAATTTTTATATAATCACTTTGATCGGTGTTGATACGTCTGAACAAGGATTTATTTGAAAAAATGACAACATGATTAATCTTATAATTCCCTCACATTCATCCATACAAAGTAATCGACTCTCATAGACAGCGGTTCCGGAAGGTTCATTCGGATTAAATAAATTGATTGCGTAAGTGAAAAAGCGATATATCAAAAATTAATGAAGCGTCATTTTTTTTTTTTTTTTTTTAATCAATATATCATAATCTAATAAAAGTGGAAGTTGACATTCGAGTGTTTTGATTTGAATAAAAGGTAACAGTTATTATCATTAAAAATAATATTCTAAATCCAGGTCAATCTATAAATAACATACAATTTACGAGTCTCATTAGAGAATGCAAAATTGGATCCATTGTGAAACTAGTAAAAGATATGGTCACCGCGTAGCAAAAATTGAACAAAATTTCAAGCAGTTACAGCTACATCGTTGGCTAATTACGCGTTTATATTCAATATTTTTCATGCAAAATCTCAATCCACTTATCAAAAAAATTTCTATATTTTTGTTTAGATTTTCAGATCTCCCAATTGAAAAGTGAACAAAAGAATTTCAAGATGAAAGTGATATTAGTTGGTTGCATTGTTTTCGTAGCAGTTATGATTTTACCGCTCAAAGCACAAAATACCAACTCTGCTGTGAAACCAGAATGTCTGAGGAATACGGATTGTTCAGATGGTCAATGTTGTGTCGTTAGTACGTATAAATTTATGTATGAAAATTATTAATTCAAAATTTTGGACATAAAATGAATCATTACTCACAGAAATGGATTTATGATAAGTAAGTTTCATGAAGATTCAAATATCTTCACTTATGATTAAGTTTCCATTCGAGTAGACAATATTTCATTAATGATTTCATTATTTGGGGAACAGGTATGAACCTATAAATATATTTCCGCTTTAATTTTCAGCACCGAATAGATTCAGTTACCCACAGTGTTTTCCTCTCCAAAAGGCAGGACAGCCATGTCGAGCGTCCGCAGGCACCATTGATCGAAACTTAACGTATCCCGATGGGAGTCGAATTGAAGTATACGGAGTTTATGAAATTGTGTGTAACTGCGAACTCGGTCTCACTTGTGATAGGAAAACGTCTACTTGTACAGCAAAGGTGTAAACAATCTTTCATGTTTTCACATTAAAGCCTAATTTCCGACACCATCAATGATTTGACAGTGCACGAGCTTTCGTAAGGTTCCTAAAATATTACTAAGAATGATGAATATTATATCGTAAAGATCCGTAATGATTACATATCCTCACGATATATTCATTTTGTAAAAAGTATTGACGAATAAAAAACATTTCAACACGAATAAATCAGGAAATATTTATTTGTAGAAAATAATGAACTCCAGATAAATGGTAGTAAGCTATGGACGAGTTATTTACTCGAGATTGTGAATATATATTTTTTAAAAGCATTGTCGTGGTATCTTCCAAATTTCCACACTGCCTTCCGCATCTCCAATAGCTGCTAAATCTCTGTAAACATTTTGTTGGAATCAATCAATCAATCAATATATTTCTTACGGTTAAATCTTTTTTTCAATTGAATTCATTACTAAGAATCATTACAAAGGGAATAAAATACTTGTCGATCAATAAAGTTCTGCCTTTAGCGTTATTTTAAATGAGCAAAAAGTGAGAACTCCAAAAGAAATCCATCAAAAACGTTGAAGAGCAAAAAATGATGGTTCAAAGATCGAATCGATATTGAATAGTCCCGTGAAAGATTTAAATATCAACCACATTGAGATTGATTATCATCATTCTTCCGTTTGATACATACTAAGTATAACAGCGCGTGGGAAGTCATTGAAAGCGAAGATCCGCCGATACATGTATACAATTTTTTATCGATTGTCGAATACATTCGTATCCGCTGTTCGCCCATGTTTGTAGTAATGACAACTCTCAAAGTGTTTGCATGATTTATCAATTCGAGTAACACAGCAGCCGCTTAAATGGATTTGTCATTTTCCCATTTTAGGGCTAACATTAGATTTAATATGATTAGCGAATGAATAAATGCTCGCAAAGAATTCATTGAGCGGATACTATCGTGAAATAAAATGGATTACTAAATGATTTTGAATCATCACCTTTTGGAATGAAGAGAAAAGCAAGTTGTATTTTCTCTTTCATCTGCTTGAAGATCAACGTTGCTGATAGCTTTGCCATCCTTGACATCATAAAATCTTATGGTGGATCCTGCACCGTAAGCTGCAAATATATCCTGATTTCCAACCATCCAAGTTAGACCAATAGCTGTATCTTCGATGGAGATCGATCGTTGGCTAACTTGCTAAACACATAAATTCATCTCAAACAAAAATCAAAGTACGAAAATGTGGAAATTATTATTTTCCCAGAGACGCGTCAGATACACTCACCTCATTGAAACTGAATACGTATATCTCCTTATCTGTACTAGTTGTTATGAACAAATTACGAATCGGGGAAAATTTAACGCACGTCACACTCCCTTCGTGCCTCTCGTATTCATCTACAACAGGATCGAATAGCGTAGGATCGCCTGGAATCATAAAATGTTGTTAGAAATCAACACAGGGCAAGAGAATAGAACTTTTTGCCAATATCCTGGGGTTTAGGAACCGATTTGGAGTGATTTTAGTGGGCTGAATACGAAAAAAATATCAGTTTTCTTGAATTTGTGCAATTTCTATAATTGTTTACACATAATTTTTATATATAAAACATTATAGAAAAAAAACAAGATTCAAGAAATCTGACCTTAGTTTCGTATTTGATACATCATACTCGCTTCGAATCAGTGTCCAAACCTTAAGAAACCAAATGGCTGTTGACCAGTAATATATTCAATTGCAATCCACCTTCGATTTGAACGGCATTATCCAAACTACACTTGTAAATTCCACCGCACAAAGTTCCGACGATAAAAATTGCTGGATCTTGCCAGGAGAAATCAAAACTGGTGATACATAATCCAGCTTCCGCGGCACGCTCTCGACTTCCTCCTGCGCTTCGCGGCCGTGAATTTTCAACCGGATTATGTTCTTTGATCACTTTGAATCTGTGTATGAATATAAAAATAATTATACCTTCCAATTCATTTGATGCCATAAAATTGAAAAAACTACCTTTTGTGAACATCGGTGTTTCTGAAATCTCCTATGAATTTATGAACAAAGACATATCCGTCGCTGCTAGAACTGACTAAAAGAGAAACGTCACTACCGAATTTTGGTTTCCAATGTATTTGCGAAACAGAATCTGTGTGAGTGCAAACTTGTAATGGTGTCACGTAATTATCATCTGACAAATTCCAAACTAGAACATCCCCTAATAAGAGAAAAAAAACATTGCAAATTCGTGGTTTCATTTTGTAATACAAGAGAAACTATCTATGTAATGCGCAAGACCGTACCATTGAATAAACCAGCAGCGATAATGGATGGTTCTGTAGGATGATAAGACAATGAAGTAACACAGGAGTTCAATTCCAATGTCTTTTGAGGTAAATTTGATAATTTTTCAACTTGAGACAGATTGTATAATTGAATATTTGTAAGATGATCACACCATGTTTCGTGATACAAAATACTATGGGAGACAGCCAAAGTTCCTCCACTTACGCTCCAGGCTAAACCACTCACTTTCACTCGTTGACTAGATTCTTTGGCAGTATCAAATTTTTTTAACAACTGAACTTGCATGGAGGTTGTTTCATCCACTTGTGGATTGTAATTCTCAAAAGCATCGCTTCCATGTGCTTCGTCTAAAGCTTCCAAAACACTGGGTGCAACTTTTGATAAAAATTGTGCCAATTTTTGATAATCCACTTGAGGAGCAGCTTTATTTTCAACTGCTGTTTGCGTCTGTAAAAAATACAGTGTTTTCATTGAAAAATAAATACATAACGCGATTCAACTCACTTCAACACTCTTTTTCTCTACAGCTTGAACTTCAGCGTGGGTATAAACGATATTCGTGGTCTGTACATTGGCAACGGCTTCTGATCTGTGAAAAAGTATATAATTATTGATAAGTATTTTTCAACATTATATGACGATTAGTTTATTTATAATGATTGAATTTACTTCTTTTCAGAAATTTCTGAAGTAAAACTCACGACTTCGAATGATTTATCTGTAAACATTGTTTAATGAGAATAAATATAACTATCAATCAAATGATATATATTCTGGGAGATCAATTGAGAGGAGCTGTATCAGAAAATTGATCCGACTGGATACATGGTTCATATATTTTTGACAGTACACATTGTTGTTGATCATTCAGTTAAAGAGCGGGTGTTTCCATGCTAGTACTTGGAAAATCAGCTGTTTCGAAAAACTAAGGTGCTTCCGATATTGTCCAAATGGGTAGTATGTAAGAAGCCCGACTGCTTGTCATTGGCTAAAAATTGGTGATTTCTAGTGGATTCACTTAACATTTCTAGTGATCAAACAAGAATAGTGGAGTCGTCGGGTTTCTTGCATACCAACTTCCAATGATTGTCAGGAAAAAATTTATCCACCAATCATCGGTGACAAAAAACCGGTAGAGCTATTTATCGAACGAGCATAGGAGCACACTCAATCGACCCTCTCTCTCTCTCGCCATTTTGATGAAACAGACAAGGACGGTAAACACCCGTTGGACCGAAAGCCCGTTAGGCCGAAACACCGTTGGACCGAAATTTATTTGACCGAATTACAATAATCCGAAAAAGTCTCGGTGACATTTTGTCTTATTCGCACACGACTAGTAATGTATAGTAAGATTTCGGATTATTGTCATTCGGTAAAATAAATTTCGGTCCAACGGTCTTTCGGCCTAACGGGCTTTCGGTCCAAAGGGTGTTCACCACAAGGACCCCAGGACAACCAATCGCACTTCTCTCTGAGTTCGCGTGTTTCCATTAGCGCGCTCACTTCAATATGCATTCAGCTCAATTGTCTGGACACACAAGCTACGTACAGAGCCCGAATTTTGAATTTAGAGTTGTTGAGGCATTCTCTAGAAGTTTCCACCATCCGATATCCCAAACCTGCACCTCGAAATTGAGAGGAAAGGAGATTTTTAAATAGGATCAATATAGAATTACGATCGTGTCGGATAGATTAGATCCATTCTACAATTTTCCTTCGTCTTAAATTGGCATTGCAGATTTGAATATCATACTAAAAATCTTGGAGAGTGAGTTAGTTTCAAATCGTATTTTACAGGGAGGAAACCACATAGACTCAAAAAAAACTCATTGAATAAAATCCAATTGACATTTTGAACAAGGATTCCTCCCAGATAACACACGAAAAATTCTTTTTCAAATACAAAAGTAGAATGCTCCGAGAATTCTTGTCGAATAAATGAATTCATAAAGAGCTCTAGAGGAGGTCAATGTTTGATACATCAACGAGTTCTTTGAGAATGCTGAGAGTATTGTTTGAGTACTCTCAGAGAACTCGTTGATGTCCCAAACATTGAACGCTTTCAGACCTCTTTATGAATTCATTAGTTCGAAGAAAGATCTTGAAGAATTCTATTCTTGTTTTTGGAAAAGAATTCTTCATGTGTTATCTGAGCTGACTTGGTAGCAGCCATTAGCCCTTCAAAATTCCAATGACGCGAGAAGAGAATTGGTTGAATCGATACGGAATTTGTATTTTGCCAACCAATTCTTCAGCGTCATTGAAACAATGTAGGTTTCCCAGGTCTCACCACGTGGAGGTTGCTGCTAATGGAGACCCACCCCCCTCCTCTGTCTTCGCATTATTCTTTTTTCCGAAAAATTTCATCCCGATAACTCATCGGTTGTACGACACTTTGAGATATCGAACGATGAAATTCGGAAAACAGAAGCGAATACAGAGATCTTTTGTTACGACTGAGATGAGAATTTATTCCTAACGGTCTAAGTAGAATTAAATGAATCCTCTGCGGATTCGTTTATGTCTACTTGAAGATAATTGCATTGCCGATGAATACTCGAGATTTCGTTTGGAAGTATCGTACGCGAGAACCGGCATGAAACGGAATTAGAATTACGTTAGGATATTTGCGTTCCGGATGAATTTTTCCCTTCGATCGTGATGTTGGACCGTATCTCGCCAAACGTGAAGTTGCGATCTGTTTGAGAATTACGTTTTAATTGATCCGATATGAAGCGGGTAACCGGAATTTTTACCGAACGACCGACGAATGTTCGCTATTAATTCGTTCCGTTTATGACCTCGGGGCAGAGAATATTAAGCAATTAATATCGAACGCATATATGAAAAACGATTCGCGAAGAATATCGAGCTACCGCGTTTAGTGATGCCGCGAGACCGAGAGAATCGAGACAACGGAAGGAATATACGAAACGAGAAAAATGATGCGATGGAAAACGAGGAACGATGTTGTGCAAAAAATATGTTGAAATGACGAGACGAGGTAAGACGAAACTAAACGAAACAATGCACCAAAAAATAAGACGAGACAAGAATGCCATGGCGAACAACCAATCGATATCAGAGTGATTTGATGAGGAAGGAAAATTCAGTGTGCAACAGTGAAGAATGATGGAGTATCGAGATGAGAAAAAACGAGGGAGACTCTATCCAAGAAATTCACGAAATGAGACGAAGATGATTTGATGACAAACGAAAATTCGATGTGAAATGGTGAAAAGTGAGACTGCTTGGAAAAATGTTGAAATGTCGAAAGGAGACAAGAGCCCATTCTCGTCTCGTGGCATCACTAACCGCGTTCAAGCCACCTGCGTCCCGCGACTATTAATATAATTAACGGAGGTACATAACTTACCGCGCTTTTCAAGATAAAAGATGGAACTAGGTAATCTTTGCCCCAAAGTATATTGAAAACCCCGGAAATATTGCAATTAAGTTACGATTCAAACCGAGATAAAACGGAAAACGCGTCGTTTCACCGATCAACCGATTTTTCGCCGACACGTCGAATATAGTTTTGAATGAGTCCCGAATTTCGAAATTTTTAACCCGAGTTCCGGTCCGAATTTTTCCTCTAAATTTCCAGTTTTATTCGTTTTATCGAACGCGGCGACCGACCGAGATGTCCTTCCTACTGATTCGTGTCGTTTATGACCTTGGTGCAAAGAAAATCATCTGATTAGTGTAATATGTATATCATGTGGTAAAAAGTTTCAAGGGGACTTTGAAGCTACCGCGATGAATCTACCCGCGCGCCGCCTTGAAACTTTTTCCATGATCCCCTCGGCTAGACCCGACTGACCGAGACCGCAACAAGTTGCGAATCACTGCGTGTTGCACGTGAGGTAGGATGAAGCCTCAAGGAGGCTCTTTCGAAACGAAAATCATTATAACGAACGAATAGCGTACCGCGCGTATCGAATTGAAAAAGGGGAACAAATTCTCTTTCCACCAAGGTACAATGGAAAACGCGGGAATTTTTCAATTACGTTATGATCGACCCGATATGAAGTGCAGGAACGAATGGTTTTGCTGAACGACCGAGGCACTTATCTTTTTAATCCTGCAGTACCGCGAATGATTCACGAATAACGTTCCTAATAAATATCACGCGAGAAAAAAGTGAAATCGAATCTCATCCATATAACCGATTTTTTGGTTACGGGCCTGAAGTTTTTTCTGAAGTTACATTCTTCTCACTAAACGCAAAATCACGATTACCGCGCGTCTATTGGGGAAATTCACGAATATAGGTTCGCAATGAGTGGGATGTGAAAAGTAATTAATTTTAAAAACGGATGTGAGATGGAGTCATTGATACGTAGTATTATTTGAGTCCCGTCGTCAAATTTTCCCTCTGATCTTATCATCCGCCGCGTTATACCTGAACCGATGTCACGATTACCGCGATGTATTTACGCGAATAAATTCTCATCGAGTTATTTGCAAAAAATAAACATACTAATAAGTTTAGAGACAATTAAGCATCAATGAAACCCCAAAAAGTATGTCACATAAAAAACGAATCGTACACTTCGTTGTTTATGCGTGCTGAAAGAAAAAACATGATTGTTCCATGCATTGTATTCAATGACCAAGCCTAGAGGCAATGTAAGGTAATTACAATTTGAATACAGCACGGAATTAAAATCGACTTTTGATTCTGTTCCCTCATATTCCGCACAAGTTTCCCTACCCACATGATACCTATGTCCTTCAAATTTTCATCATTTAAATATTTCCTATGAAAAAACCTCTGACGCACTTGTATAATATTTATGTTCAATTTCAAAAACGTTCCCACATACCATTTGGATTCGGAAGAGGAGAGCAAATGGGGTCTCCTCTACCGTATCGTGTATGATCCGCTCTGTTCCGTTCATTCCTGGATGTTTTGCTTCCTCGTTAGAGGGCAGCTTTGTAATAGTTTCCGAAGACCAAAAATCTCTTCATCTCCAAAATCAGAATTCCTTGGACCCAAATGTCCCTCTGGACTCTAGGAAGAATATTGGTTCCGCGTCTGTCCCTTTGTCCATCTATCTGGCAACGGACTGCGAACGCGCATATCTTCCGTTCTACTATCCGGTCGGGATTAAATTATTACCGAAGTCGTAAATCGGAAGGATGACGGTCCCATATGAGTTCCAGCCTAATCCATCCAGAGCAATTGGATGAAGAAGGATGAATATGGGGAAAAATTATGATTTTCGCGGACGTGCGTATCTAATTTTTGAATTATCCGATTCCCACGGTGGTGCCATATGAATTTCAGTTGAATCAATTGACTGGTGAGAATTCGTCCCTTCGAAGTGAATATATTTGGGGATTTTTTCATAGCACGTGTTTTTTATAATCCAATGATCCGAATATCATGTGATCGGTCGATTCAACGAAATTGATTCATACCGTTGTATGGAGAAATAATTGCAGATATTTTCTATCTCAACCTCGTTTCATTCATCTTGATTGGAAGTTAGATTTCATATCACACTTTATCATGAATTCAAAAACACAAGGCAATTTCTCATAGAAAGAACTCTATGAGCTCTGGGAGGAGTCTGATAAATGGAACGAAGTTGAGAAGATGATGGAGGTGATGATTATATCGAATCGGAAAAAACAACAGGGCCACTGCTATTTCTCCCGATTGTGTTCCACGTTATAACGACTCTGTCGACATTTGAATACATATTGATAATGACACAAACAAAAAAAGATACCGCGAATTCATCTGGATTTCAGAATAGTTATGACGTGGAATAAAATAGTTATGTTAGTAGAAAACACACATACCCATGCACATGCACTCACATCCATTCCATCACAAATTCCTGGTCCTTAGAGTACATGGGGGTGATAATATATTTGAGAAAATGTCTGCAAATATTTTTCCAATATACGGAATATCCTTGAATCTGGATGATATAGATAACATTTGAAAATCAAATCATCAAGCTACCTTATATCAAAATTGTTTGGTATTTCTAAATGCGCTCTTCCAGATAAATAGAATATACTATTCGATATAAACTAATAGTTTTTATCAAATCTTATATTCACTTTAAGCGTAACATTATCACATCTCTTTTCCAACGCGATTCAAAGTGCCGTTTCCTTCGCGAATAGAATACATTATTCGATACGAATTTCAATCCTTCGTAACAAATATTATATCCTTTCTAGGCATCGCGGAACGAATTTCTCTCCGACCAGATATTAGTAACATCAGGTATGCGCGATTCTCCTTCCGTTGATATCCAGACAGGCGGACAGAGAGACAGAGAGTGAGGGGGAAGGGAGGGTAACACAGAAGGAAAGAAAAAAAAGGAAATTTTGGTATCGGAGATTTTCATTCTAGAAAGAAATGGATTTTCGGTCTCTCGAAACTATCACAAAGCTTCCCTTTAACGAGAGAACATTACCCTGGATAATTTATTCAACCGAATGCCCTCTCCCACATGAATTGAATATACTATTCGATATAAACTAATGGTTCGTATCAAATTTTACATTCATTCTGAGCACCGCATTATCGAATTCATTCCTACCGCGAGATGACATGCCTTTTCTCCTGACGGATGGAATACATTATTCGATACGAGCTATAATTTTTCGTATCAAATATTATATCCCTCCCAGGCATTGTGAAATGATTATCTGTTTATAACCTTGATCTATCCCTGCACGCGCGTACTTGCGCTGAATTGTTTCTTTTATAAATGTTTTTCAAACAATTCAGGCAGATTTATGTCAGAAAAATTCCGTGACGCATGAAAACCGAGACGCGAATGTGATTTGGAAATTACGCGGAAAACAAAACATCAGACTCTAAATTAATGAAATATATGAGAAAAGAACAAGTCGATGAGGAAGGTTTGATTCACCATCTTTTGCCTCTAGACTTGTCATTTTCGAGTGAAAAATATATCCATGCAGTTCGTCTGCTTCAGAAGTTGTGTGATTGATTCATTAATCATGAATGCAGTTTCTGATCAAAGCCCACACATTTTAATTTGTCGAATTGAATCAAATAATGTCAAACCACACGACTTCATCCACAGGATTGATAATAAAAAGAAAAATGGAATCAAATATCTACCACCCGTCGCCGAACAGCAAAGACGCGAGTATCCTCCGAGTTGCTAAACAAACAATACAAATATTGAATTGAAACTCGTGAACTCATGAATAAACATTTGAAATACAATTATCTTTCGTTGTTCACTAGCATTACATAATATCTGAAGGGAATGTACTCCGTTATCGAATTCGCAAACCAATTCCCTTCCTCAACATTATGCAGCGTTGAAACATCGGATTATTATATTCAAACTATCTCCAATGAGATCTGAACGAATCAAACGGATGAACTCACCTGTTTGGCGACGACTGCTCGCTGCGAATGGTCCTCAACTCCCAACTGCACCACACGAACCCTCAAGCGCGTCTGAATTGGATCGGTGACGACAGTGGACCGCTGACCCGCTCCTCCTGCTCCCTCCAACATCCCCAATTATGGCTTGTGATTGGAGAGCTCACGATCATCTGCCGACCCCCCCCCCCCCCGGAGGGACCTGTGTTAATATCGATATGCATCCCCTCCGATCTGCTGGACACGCAATATTATTATTGGTTTAAAACTTGTGAACTTATAAATATACATTTTTGATTGAATCATTCATCACTGTTACTATCATTACATAATATTCAAAGGAAATGTAGTTTGTGATGGAATTTGCGAACCAATTCTCTTCTTCAACATTGTGCAGTGTGGAGGCATCGAATTGTTCAATTCAAAGTATTTCCAGTGAGATCTGAACGAATAACATGGATAAACTTACCTGTTTGGCGACAACTGCTCGCTACGAATGATCCTCAGCTCCCAACTGCACCACACGAACCCTCAAGGGCGTCTGACTTGGATAGTTGAGCAAACTGGACTGATGGCTCGCTGCTTTTGATCCCACCACTGCCCTCGCTGGGTGCTTCCGTTACCAAAGAAATAATGGGGAGCGGGTTATCTCTTGACCAATCGAAAATTAGGATTCTTCCTTTTCAATTTTTCAATCCGTCGAAAGATACCTCCTCACTACTCTCCACTCCCCGAGGTGTCGAGAGCACCCACTACTCGTGTACGGTTAGAGAGTTCACGATCAAATGCCGGTCTCCTCAGGGGTCTCTATTTATAGAGTTTTCCGATATGGGACTCAACCAATCAGGCGCTGTCTCACTTGACGTTGTTCATTGGTCATTTGAACTCAAGTGGGGATAGCGAGAAGAAGAGTCCTCACAATGAGACCAACGGAAGGAGAAAAATGTTGGAAATCTGAATCATATTGATTTTGGGTTGAGGAAGTTGAAATTCCCACTTTTGAATTCTCATTTCATGAACCATTGATGATCGACAAGAAATTTTTCACGAGGAAAATGTTTATTCCGAAGACTTCCAATGGGCTATATTCTTTATTCTCCATTTTGACGAACATTGTTTTTCTTCTCGTTCTACTGATCTCCCGAATCACATTCGAAATGTGTTCGAGTGCTCGACGAGTCATCAAATCCAGACCTTCAATTCTATAATCCGGGAAGAGGAACAGTCCTTTCTATTCTCAAATTCATCGGTAATTTTTCCGCTTTATAGGGGAAGCTTTGTTCTCGAGAAATAATAATCGTTATATTTTCAGAATATGTATTTACAAATGGTCAACATCGCTCATATAATAATGTGAAAGTGTATTCCAATTTGTTTCATATTCATTCAAGGTCCGTCCAACAAGAGGTTTTGTTTGGAATCATTGTGTACCGCTCAGGTATATCGGAGAGGTATATAGAGCGGATTGTCTTTGTTTTTATTTATTACCGTGTGACTCCGAAGTTTTCCAATGTGAGCTTTATGGTGTGATCAAATGAAACTTGACATCCTCAATTTACATTTCACACGGATGTATTTTGAGAGTTTGTACAACTGACAAAAAAAATGGTGCCCCGTTGTGGGGAAATTCAATGCAATAATTTTGGTGAGGATTTGTTCCCAATTTTACCGCGAATAATGTTCTCAATAATACTCGATGGAAATCATTAAACTGAAATAATCGAGATTGGAAAAACACTACACATGTGTATCACCACGCTTTGGGAAATTCCTTCTATAACGAAGCACCATGATGTCTAGTATAATATCTCGATCATCAAACCTCCTAAAATACATCCAAGTGAAGAATGTTGGTGATTTGAATTATGTTGATCTTGAACAATCTTAGAATCTTCTCAGAATATACGTTGAGTATATTCGAATATTCAACGGACATTCTCAGAATGTTTGAGAGTGAGACTGTTGAAATGTTCTCAGGATATGATGCCACGAATATTGTGAGAATATCAGAAGAAAAATGCTGTTGAAATGAAAATTCCCATCAATATAAACTTCCGCATGTCACCGAAAACTAGTTCACAATCAATTTTTCTCCATCTCAAAACATCTGTCATCATGAATTGTGAGGGATAGTATGGATTAACATGGATGGATGAGATATTCTTGATCGCAACAGACAATCATAATACATACAGCATCTCTTGATATTTTATTACACTTTCGAGGATTATTCTCCACACATGGTACTCCCAGAGAAAAGTTGCGGTATCAAAATGCACCTTTCATAAATTTATTATTCTCCAAATACAACTCGAAATGATATATTATCCAAGGGCCTGTAGCCAGGCAACAACATTATCCGCCATTAGTTAACTGATGTCATCACGATACTTGCGCATGCGCTGCTCATCAATCTCCTAGAATATCCGGAACAGTCTCACTCAAATGTCCTCAGAATCTTCTATGAATATTCACTAATCTTCTACGCTTTTTGTGAGGATATTCGATCAAGTACATTTCACAGATGTTGTGAGAATATTCTCAGCATATTTTATGTTACATGGTCTTATACGGGAAGTTTTGTTCTCCACGAGATGATAATTATCATGTTTTCATCATATGTATTTCCCAATGTCCAACATCTGTCATAAAATAATGAGAAAATGTATTTAAAGTTTTTTCATATTGCTCCGAGATCCGTTCAACAACAGGTTTTGTTTGAAATCATTGGGTACAGCTCAGGTATATCGAGGAGGTATATGGGGCGGAATATAAACAATGAGTGTCTTTTCATTGATTGATTTATCACCGCGTAACAACAAAGTTTGTGAATGTGACATTCCCCGCGTGTTTGAATGAAACTCCTAACATCTCCATTCTACATTTCAGACGGACGTATTTGAAGACTCTGTATAATTGACAAAAAGCAATGGTGCTCCGTTGTGGGAAAATTCAATGCAACAATTCTTGTGAGAATATGTTTCCAATGTAGAGGCGAATGATATTCCCAATAATACTTAATGAAAGTTATGAAACTGAAATAATCAAGATTGAAGAAGGACTTCACATATCTTTGCCCATGCTTTGAGGAATCTTTTCTAAAACGACGCATGATGATAGCGAGTATATTATTCTGATTATCAAATCTCCTGGAATACATTCAAGTGTAATATGAAGTTGGACAGTGCAGAAAGTTGTATCCGAACACGCAGAAAAGATGTCTTCCACAAAAATTGATATTCTCCACGATGAATTCATAGAAAGTGGTGTTTTCGGAGCTCCGTAAAGCTTCTTGATAATCGAGATATTATACTAGACATCATGGTGCTTCGTTATAGAAGGAATTTCCCAAAGCGTGGTGATACACATGTGTAGTGTTTTTCCAATCTCGATTATTTCAGTTTAATGATTTCCATCGAGTATTATTGAGAACATTATTCGCGGTAAAATTGGGAACAAATCCTCACCAAAATTATTGCATTGAATTTCCCCACAACGGGGCACCATTTTTTTTGTCAGTTGTACAAACTCTCAAAATACATCCGTGTGAAATGTAAATTGAGGATGTCAAGTTTCATTTGATCACACCATAAAGCTCACATTGGAAAACTTCGGAGTCACACGGTAATAAATAAAAACAAAGACAATCCGCTCTATATACCTCTCCGATATACCTGAGCGGTACACAATGATTCCAAACAAAACCTCTTGTTGGACGGACCTTGAATGAATATGAAACAAATTGGAATACACTTTCACATTATTATATGAGCGATGTTGACCATTTGTAAATACATATTCTGAAAATATAACGATTATTATTTCTCGAGAACAAAGCTTCCCCTATAAAGCGGAAAAATTACCGATGAATTTGAGAATAGAAAGGACTGTTCCTCTTCCCGGATTATAGAATTGAAGGTCTGGATTTGATGACTCGTCGAGCACTCGAACACATTTCGAATGTGATTCGGGAGATCAGTAGAACGAGAAGAAAAACAATGTTCGTCAAAATGGAGAATAAAGAATATAGCCCATTGGAAGTCTTCGGAATAAACATTTTCCTCGTGAAAAATTTCTTGTCGATCATCAATGGTTCATGAAATGAGAATTCAAAAGTGGGAATTTCAACTTCCTCAACCCAAAATCAATATGATTCAGATTTCCAACATTTTTCTCCTTCCGTTGGTCTCATTGTGAGGACTCTTCTTCTCGCTATCCCCACTTGAGTTCAAATGACCAATGAACAACGTCAAGTGAGACAGCGCCTGATTGGTTGAGTCCCATATCGGAAAACTCTATAAATAGAGACCCCTGAGGGAGACCGGCATTTGATCGTGAACTCTCTAACCGTACACGAGTAGTGGGTGCTCTCGACACCTCGGGGGAGTGGAGAGTAGTGAGGAGGTATCTTTCGACGGATTGAAAAATTGAAAAGGAAGAATCCCTAATTTTCGATTGGTCAAGAGATAACCCGCTCCCCATTATTTCTTTGGTAACGGAAGCACCCAGCGAGGGCAGTGGTGGGATCAAAAGCAGCGAGCCATCAGTCCAGTTTGCTCAACTATCCAAGTCAGACGCCCTTGAGGGTTCGTGTGGTGCAGTTGGGAGCTGAGGATCATTCGTAGCGAGCAGTTGTCGCCAAACAGGTAAGTTTATCCATGTTATTCGTTCAGATCTCACTGGAAATACTTTGAATTGAACAATTCGATGCCTCCACACTGCACAATGTTGAAGAAGAGAATTGGTTCGCAAATTCCATCACAAACTACATTTCCTTTGAATATTATGTAATGATAGTAACAGTGATGAATGATTCAATCAAAAATGTATATTTATAAGTTCACAAGTTTTAAACCAATAATAATATTGCGTGTCCAGCAGATCGGAGGGGATGCATATCGATATTAACACAGGTCCCTCCGGGGGGGGGGGGTCGGCAGATGATCGTGAGCTCTCCAATCACAAGCCATAATTGGGGATGTTGGAGGGAGCAGGAGGAGCGGGTCAGCGGTCCACTGTCGTCACCGATCCAATTCAGACGCGCTTGAGGGTTCGTGTGGTGCAGTTGGGAGTTGAGGACCATTCGCAGCGAGCAGTCGTCGCCAAACAGGTGAGTTCATCCGTTTGATTCGTTCAGATCTCATTGGAGATAGTTTGAATATAATAATCCGATGTTTCAACGCTGCATAATGTTGAGGAAGGGAATTGGTTTGCGAATTCGATAACGGAGTACATTCCCTTCAGATATTATGTAATGCTAGTGAACAACGAAAGATAATTGTATTTCAAATGTTTATTCATGAGTTCACGAGTTTCAATTCAATATTTGTATTGTTTGTTTAGCAACTCGGAGGATACTCGCGTCTTTGCTGTTCGGCGACGGGTGGTAGATATTTGATTCCATTTTTCTTTTTATTATCAATCCTGTGGATGAAGTCGTGTGGTTTGACATTATTTGATTCAATTCGACAAATTAAAATGTGTGGGCTTTGATCAGAAACTGCATTCATGATTAATGAATCAATCACACAACTTCTGAAGCAGACGAACTGCATGGATATATTTTTCACTCGAAAATGACAAGTCTAGAGGCAAAAGATGGTGAATCAAACCTTCCTCATCGACTTGTTCTTTTCTCATATATTTCATTAATTTAGAGTCTGATGTTTTTGTTTTCCGCGTAATTTCCAAATCACATTCGCGTCTCGGTTTTCATGCGTCACGGAATTTTTTCTGACATAAATCTGCCTGAATTGTTTGGAAAAACATTTATAAAAGAAACAATTCAGCGCAAGTACGCGCGTGCAGGGATAGATCAAGGTTATAAACAGATAATCATTTCACAATGCCTGGGAGGGATATAATATTTGATACGAAAAATTATAGCTCGTATCGAATAATGTATTCCATCCGTCAGGAGAAAAGGCATGTCATCTCGCGGTAGGAATGAATTCGATAATGCGGTGCTCAGAATGAATGTAAAATTTGATACGAACCATTAGTTTATATCGAATAGTATATTCAATTCATGTGGGAGAGGGCATTCGGTTGAATAAATTATCCAGGGTAATGTTCTCTCGTTAAAGGGAAGCTTTGTGATAGTTTCGAGAGACCGAAAATCCATTTCTTTCTAGAATGAAAATCTCCGATACCAAAATTTCCTTTTTTTTCTTTCCTTCTGTGTTACCCTCCCTTCCCCCTCACTCTCTGTCTCTCTGTCCGCCTGTCTGGATATCAACGGAAGGAGAATCGCGCATACCTGATGTTACTAATATCTGGTCGGAGAGAAATTCGTTCCGCGATGCCTAGAAAGGATATAATATTTGTTACGAAGGATTGAAATTCGTATCGAATAATGTATTCTATTCGCGAAGGAAACGGCACTTTGAATCGCGTTGGAAAAGAGATGTGATAATGTTACGCTTAAAGTGAATATAAGATTTGATAAAAACTATTAGTTTATATCGAATAGTATATTCTATTTATCTGGAAGAGCGCATTTAGAAATACCAAACAATTTTGATATAAGGTAGCTTGATGATTTGATTTTCAAATGTTATCTATATCATCCAGATTCAAGGATATTCCGTATATTGGAAAAATATTTGCAGACATTTTCTCAAATATATTATCACCCCCATGTACTCTAAGGACCAGGAATTTGTGATGGAATGGATGTGAGTGCATGTGCATGGGTATGTGTGTTTTCTACTAACATAACTATTTTATTCCACGTCATAACTATTCTGAAATCCAGATGAATTCGCGGTATCTTTTTTTGTTTGTGTCATTATCAATATGTATTCAAATGTCGACAGAGTCGTTATAACGTGGAACACAATCGGGAGAAATAGCAGTGGCCCCTGTTGTTTTTTCCGATTCGATATAATCATCACCTCCATCATCTTCTCAACTTCGTTCCATTTATCAGACTCCTCCCAGAGCTCATAGAGTTCTTTCTATGAGAAATTGCCTTGTGTTTTTGAATTCATGATAAAGTGTGATATGAAATCTAACTTCCAATCAAGATGAATGAAACGAGGTTGAGATAGAAAATATCTGCAATTATTTCTCCATACAACGGTATGAATCAATTTCGTTGAATCGACCGATCACATGATATTCGGATCATTGGATTATAAAAAACACGTGCTATGAAAAAATCCCCAAATATATTCACTTCGAAGGGACGAATTCTCACCAGTCAATTGATTCAACTGAAATTCATATGGCACCACCGTGGGAATCGGATAATTCAAAAATTAGATACGCACGTCCGCGAAAATCATAATTTTTCCCCATATTCATCCTTCTTCATCCAATTGCTCTGGATGGATTAGGCTGGAACTCATATGGGACCGTCATCCTTCCGATTTACGACTTCGGTAATAATTTAATCCCGACCGGATAGTAGAACGGAAGATATGCGCGTTCGCAGTCCGTTGCCAGATAGATGGACAAAGGGACAGACGCGGAACCAATATTCTTCCTAGAGTCCAGAGGGACATTTGGGTCCAAGGAATTCTGATTTTGGAGATGAAGAGATTTTTGGTCTTCGGAAACTATTACAAAGCTGCCCTCTAACGAGGAAGCAAAACATCCAGGAATGAACGGAACAGAGCGGATCATACACGATACGGTAGAGGAGACCCCATTTGCTCTCCTCTTCCGAATCCAAATGGTATGTGGGAACGTTTTTGAAATTGAACATAAATATTATACAAGTGCGTCAGAGGTTTTTTCATAGGAAATATTTAAATGATGAAAATTTGAAGGACATAGGTATCATGTGGGTAGGGAAACTTGTGCGGAATATGAGGGAACAGAATCAAAAGTCGATTTTAATTCCGTGCTGTATTCAAATTGTAATTACCTTACATTGCCTCTAGGCTTGGTCATTGAATACAATGCATGGAACAATCATGTTTTTTCTTTCAGCACGCATAAACAACGAAGTGTACGATTCGTTTTTTATGTGACATACTTTTTGGGGTTTCATTGATGCTTAATTGTCTCTAAACTTGTTAGTATGTTTATTTTTTGCAAATAACTCGATGAGAATTTATTCGCGTAAATACATCGCGGTAATCGTGACATCGGTTCAGGTATAACGCGGCGGATGATAAGATCAGAGGGAAAATTTGACGACGGGACTCAAATAATACTACGTAGCTAGGACTCCATCTCACATCCGTTTTTAAAATTAATTACTTTTCACATCCCACTCATTGCGAACCTATATTCGTGAATTTCCCCAATAGACGCGCGGTAATCGTGATTTTGCGTTTAGTGAGAAGAATGTAACTTCAGAAAAAACTTCAGGCCCGTAACCAAAAAATCGGTTATATGGATGAGATTCGATTTCACTTTTTTCTCGCGTGATATTTATTAGGAACGTTATTCGTGAATCATTCGCGGTACTGCAGGATTAAAAAGATAAGTGCCTCGGTCGTTCAGCAAAACCATTCGTTCCTGCACTTCATATCGGGTCGATCATAACGTAATTGAAAAATTCCCGCGTTTTCCATTGTACCTTGGTGGAAAGAGAATTTGTTCCCCTTTTTCAATTCGATACGCGCGGTACGCTATTCGTTCGTTATAATGATTTTCGTTTCGAAAGAGCCTCCTTGAGGCTTCATCCTACCTCACGTGCAACACGCAGTGATTCGCAACTTGTTGCGGTCTCGGTCAGTCGGGTCTAGCCGAGGGGATCATGGAAAAAGTTTCAAGGCGGCGCGCGGGTAGATTCATCGCGGTAGCTTCAAAGTCCCCTTGAAACTTTTTACCACATGATATACATATTACACTAATCAGATGATTTTCTTTGCACCAAGGTCATAAACGACACGAATCAGTAGGAAGGACATCTCGGTCGGTCGCCGCGTTCGATAAAACGAATAAAACTGGAAATTTAGAGGAAAAATTCGGACCGGAACTCGGGTTAAAAATTTCGAAATTCGGGACTCATTCAAAACTATATTCGACGTGTCGGCGAAAAATCGGTTGATCGGTGAAACGACGCGTTTTCCGTTTTATCTCGGTTTGAATCGTAACTTAATTGCAATATTTCCGGGGTTTTCAATATACTTTGGGGCAAAGATTACCTAGTTCCATCTTTTATCTTGAAAAGCGCGGTAAGTTATGTACCTCCGTTAATTATATTAATAGTCGCGGGACGCAGGTGGCTTGAACGCGGTTAGTGATGCCACGAGACGAGAATGGGCTCTTGTCTCCTTTCGACATTTCAACATTTTTCCAAGCAGTCTCACTTTTCACCATTTCACATCGAATTTTCGTTTGTCATCAAATCATCTTCGTCTCATTTCGTGAATTTCTTGGATAGAGTCTCCCTCGTTTTTTCTCATCTCGATACTCCATCATTCTTCACTGTTGCACACTGAATTTTCCTTCCTCATCAAATCACTCTGATATCGATTGGTTGTTCGCCATGGCATTCTTGTCTCGTCTTATTTTTTGGTGCATTGTTTCGTTTAGTTTCGTCTTACCTCGTCTCGTCATTTCAACATATTTTTTGCACAACATCGTTCCTCGTTTTCCATCGCATCATTTTTCTCGTTTCGTATATTCCTTCCGTTGTCTCGATTCTCTCGGTCTCGCGGCATCACTAAACGCGGTAGCTCGATATTCTTCGCGAATCGTTTTTCATATATGCGTTCGATATTAATTGCTTAATATTCTCTGCCCCGAGGTCATAAACGGAACGAATTAATAGCGAACATTCGTCGGTCGTTCGGTAAAAATTCCGGTTACCCGCTTCATATCGGATCAATTAAAACGTAATTCTCAAACAGATCGCAACTTCACGTTTGGCGAGATACGGTCCAACATCACGATCGAAGGGAAAAATTCATCCGGAACGCAAATATCCTAACGTAATTCTAATTCCGTTTCATGCCGGTTCTCGCGTACGATACTTCCAAACGAAATCTCGAGTATTCATCGGCAATGCAATTATCTTCAAGTAGACATAAACGAATCCGCAGAGGATTCATTTAATTCTACTTAGACCGTTAGGAATAAATTCTCATCTCAGTCGTAACAAAAGATCTCTGTATTCGCTTCTGTTTTCCGAATTTCATCGTTCGATATCTCAAAGTGTCGTACAACCGATGAGTTATCGGGATGAAATTTTTCGGAAAAAAGAATAATGCGAAGACAGAGGAGGGGGGTGGGTCTCCATTAGCAGCAACCTCCACGCGGTGAGACCTGGGAAACCTACATTGTTTCAATGACGCTGAAGAATTGGTTGGCAAAATACGAATTCCGTATCGATTCAACCAATTCTCTTCTTGCGTCATTGGAATTTTGAAGGGCTAATGGCTGCTGCAAAGTAAGGAATCCTCGCTGAAAACAGAGTTGCCAGAAAAAGTCGCTCAAACTCCGATCATTGGTTGATTCTTATGAAATCAGCAATACGATAGGTTGGTTATACAAGAAGCAACCAATCATCTAGTGTGGTGACTTTTTCCTGATGACGCTGGCTAAAAATGTCAATTGGATTCTATTAAATCAGTTTTGCTCGAAACTAAACTTATAAAAAAATCTGGAAATTTCAGGGATGATTCTCTGAGACTTTATCTAGGTCTATAAAGAGCTCGAATTTTGAATTTCGGAAAAAAAATTTCCGGATTGTCCGAAATGAAACATGTAAGAAACCGAGTATCCTACGCATAAAACCAACCCCTTGCCTTTGGGGGGAAAGGAGGGTTCAAGTATCTTACATATATTACGTGTCAGAAACCAAGTATGATACGTAAGAAATTGAAAAATCATGTAATAAACCCAACCCTGCTGACTTGCAACAACTTGCAAGACAGGACCAGATCACCGATCCGATCAATTCTATAAATTTTCGTAATTGAGTACCGCTGTCTAGGGATAAACCTCAACCGATCATTTGCCGTAAACACCCTCGGTGTAGAACAGGGGTGTTCACGGCAAATGATCGGTTCAGGTTTATTCCTAGACAGTGGTACTCAATCACGAAAGTTTCTAGAATTGATCGGATCAGTGATCCGCCCTGTCTTACAAGTCATTGCTGGCTATAACGTGAACGTGTTCAATGGCATTCTACGGTGCTCAAGAAATCCAGCTTTGTGAACATTAATATAAAATAATATTTGAAATAATTTGTCACTTTGAAACATTGATCTTATTCATTTAGTAGTACTTCACTTTATTGTCACAGGAGCAATACATAAAAATTATCTCAATTTATTTTGTGAATTTAAGGTTAGAACTCCTTTCATAATTATTAATCAAGTATTCTCATCAATATTGGCTCAAAAAAACAATTTGAAATTACATTTTAGCACGAAGATGATAATTTGTACCTTCAAATTTTATAAATATTAATTAATGCCACCTAATTATCTTTCACTTCCAGTTTCCCGCTTTATTTCATAAAGATACGTCAACACCGCCCTGTAAGACAGGGCAGGATCACTGATCCGATCAATTCTAGAAATTTTCGTAATTGAGTACCACTGTCTAGGGATAAACCTGAACCGATCATTTGCCGTAAACACCCCAGGTCAGGGAGCATAATCTCAAATGCAACATTCTCACCCCGTGTACTCATGCCAGCGACTGCCGCGCGCGACACCATTAGAAGAAAAAAGAGATCCGAGTTGAAAACATCTTTCCTCTTTTTCATTCTGATGATGTCGCGCGCGACAGTCGCTAGCATGAGTACCCGGGGTCAAACGAATTTCAGCGCTGCCGTACGGTAGTAAAGTGAATTATTCGCCATAGATACAACTAACACAAACAATGAACAAATCACACCGATTTTCGAATCAGTGTTAGTGTATACATGTAAAACAGTTCACTGTACCAGCGTATGGTGGCGCTGAAATCCGTTTGAAAATTTTCTATTCGAGATTATGCCCCCTGCCCCAGGTCTACCGGTGGACCGTGATTATCCCGAAAGCGTGTTGGCCCGAAAGTCGAAATCCCGAATAAGAGTAATCCCGAAAGATAACTATATTTTACTAGTCACGCGACAATGAGATAAAATGTCACTAAAATTTTTTCGGGATTTCAACTTTCGGGCCAACACGCTTTCGGGATAATCGCGGACTACCAGGTCTACCACCGCGCGGATCTAGGCAGAACTCATTCCAATATGTTATAGAGCAGCGGTGTAAATCTACGAATTTTTCAGGTCCTCTTGTTGGGAATTCCATTTAAAGATGTCTCATGATTCGTCGATCCATAGGAAGAACAATCCGTAGTTGACAACGCTGCTACACTGAACGCAATCCTGCTACACTCTGCCGACGCTATGTTTGGAACGCGATACTGTTTCCGTTTTCATTCGCTCTTTCAGCTGCCTTCTATCCAGCGAAAATGGCTGATCAGGTATGTTTCTATCTTCAATTACAATAATTCCCATCAAATTGTTAATTTTGCAAACTTTATGCTCCGCAAATGGATCAACTTCAGTTTATCATCATAATAAAATGATAATAACTCAATTCGGAAATGTTTTTTGCACACAGTCGATTTTAAGGTTATCATCCGTCGAAATGTGCACGTGGTTCTTATATTTACGAAACGTGATGATAAATTTATCTCAAAAAAGATTTAATATTTTTTATTTTAGACTGAGCGTGCATTCCAAAAGCAACCCACAATCTTTCTTAATCGAAAGAAGGGTTTGGGTCCGAAAAGTCGGAAGCCTATGAGATACAGCCGCAATGTGGGACTCGGTTTTAAAACACCACGTGAGGTTTGTATCTTTTCATGTATATAATGCATCCATTCTTCGTTAATCATTGAAAATATCTATCAAACTCGTGTACTTCTTTCATCAATTTCTCTTCTCATAAAAATTTCTCAAAAAGATTTAGTCCGTGTAACAAATTGTTGCTTGGACAGTTGCTTCTGTTGCTGTTGAGTATTTTTTTGTTGTTGCAGTAATTCATCTAAGCAAGCATATTCTGGCCTATTAGGAATCTGTTGAATTACTTTTCATACATTTTGAGTCGTATTAACTTCATTCGTTGCATCATAAAATCATTTTGTCCTTTATTTTTTCTATGAATATAAAGAGGATGAAGATATTTCATTGCAAAATTATTATAGTAAATAGAAGATGCTATTTGTATATGTCCTTCTATTGAGAATGTTCTGTAACAAATACTTTTTTCGTCAACATGTGATTAACCTTGTTATTTCATTACAATACAATATCTCTTCTCTTCTTTCAGGCATTAGAAGGCACTTACATTGACAAGAAATGTCCATTCACTGGAAATGTATCGATAAGAGGACGCATTTTGACAGGTGTGGTCCAGAAAATGAAAATGCAGCGCACTATCGTCATACGTAGGGATTATCTGCATTATATCAGAAAGTACAATAGATTTGAGAAACGTCATCGAAATATGAGTGTGCATTTGAGTCCTTGTTTCAGGTATGTAAATAATTGATTCCAATTTTTTCGTTTCTGAATTCAATATCATTTCTTCATCTCTAATTCAATAATGATGATAACAATAATAATCACGATGGTCTTCTGATAGAACCTTGAAGTTAATTTATTTTCTGAACCCAATTTTGACAAACAATATTTGATTTCAAATATATAGAAAATCTCCATAATTTATGCCGTTGATGTTATTTCTATTGCAGAGACGTAGAAATTGGTGATGTAGTCACAATTGGAGAATGCAGGCCACTCAGCAAGACAGTGAGATTTAATGTTTTGAAAGTCTCCAAAGGAACTGGTTCCAAAAAAAGTTTCAGGAAATTCTAAAGTCTCATTATGTATCAGTATCAGGTTGGTTTATTTATTTCTTTGATATTTATACCTTCCAGTATAGTAATCGACATATTGAAAAAATTTTCATGATGAAAACTATTACGACGGTCTTCTGATTTGATAATGAATGACATTTGAACAACACTGAATCAATAGATGTTATAAATTATTTGATCTATAAGTGTGTCAGTTTAACTACATGGTTCTCAATTTTCTGTTGCAGAACAATTGATTGGTAATGATAAGCAGGAAAATTATGTAGGAAGAAGAGCATTACAATCCTATATAAAAACAAAAAGGTTGGTTTTAATTAACATCTTGTAAAGTTTTATGAATTTTCAATTCATAAACACAATTGAATAAAACGATTTGTATCAGTATAACATACTATTTGTTAATAACAGAATTGGAAATGTATTATTTTTACTGATCGACCGAAAACTATTTGTGCTCTTGAGAGAAGGAACGTAAAAACCTGATCCCAGAAGTCAAGTGAATAATCCTAAGACCGACAGTTTTTCATTTCAGTGAGCTTTAAAAAGTAATTCAACTTTGTGAATCTGAAGGATTCAAAGATTTTCAGAATCTATAGTTTTTATAAAACTCTGCCCTCAAGGCTGATCATATAATAATTTGTAAAGTTTAATATAAAAAGGGTAATTGATAACAAATGTTTTTTTCTTTTATTCACACATTTGAAACATTGACTACGAAACTTGGAAAAATTATAAATTTTGATCCAAAGTTCCTGATTCCACAAAAGTTTGTCATATTTTATTTCATTCATACGATGCTTTATGTATAGTACTAGAATGTTTCCTCTATTTTCTATAGTATGGTCTGGAAGTGCTTATTCCGGTATGTCATAGTCAACATTGGCAGGTGATTTTTATAAAAAGCAGGAGTTTCGAAAAGTGAAATATACCCTGAACTTTCTGTTTTTTTTTTTTTTTTTTTTTTTTCATTTATTCTTGACGATATCCCAATTTCTCTTAATGATAATACATCAAATATGTTTTCATAAAAATATTCGTATCTTATCTATATTTTCATGGATTTTTGCTTAAAATATATACTATTATTCATTCTTGAAATATATCTGGAAGTTACAATTGACCAGCCCAATAAACACCAACTAGAAAAGCCTCTGCATAGAGCTCTTAGACCTGATCAATGTCTAGCTGTATCCGACCACCCTAGCGGATATCAGTAAACGAAAAATCGATAAAAAAATTGTGATTTTCTTTCAGTTACATTTTGATAGAAAATGTTAGTTTTGGTAATTCGATGATTTCTTTTATTTTGAAACAACATTGAGTCAAAGATTCATACAGACTCTTGAAAGGATACTTTCAATCATAAAAATTAATAACTGTTAGAGTAGTAAAAAATTACATCACAATTCATTCCCTACACCATTCTTTTATAAAAATATGTATGTATTTTATCAAAACATACACATTGCATTATGGATGGAATTATTACTTTCTATTCTATAAGTAAATGAAAGACATGTACAGATTATAAAAAAATAATTTGATCTAAATTGTTATATAAATTTTAATACCTTTTTCTCTAAGGTAAACCAATATGCAAAATTTACAGAGGCACTTTCAATCGTTTATACTGTATATTTTGAAAGTTTTAGTTCAATCAATGTAATTTATGTAAAATTATGCAACATTCAATGGGAATGGCCATAGAACAATATTCGTAGCTTAATGAACGTGGGAATGGATTTTGGATGGATGTTCGGCTATATACAATAAATATATAATAATTGGACCTATAACACTCAATAACAGAGAAAACCCTAGTACATGCATCCAAGATAGTCCACAGTCATCTCCAGAACATTTGAATTTATCGATAATATGAGACTCTTCTACATTTCTTTCTGATGAATCGAGCAATTGATCAGTCTCGGAATAAGAAGCTTCCAAGGCATTGGAATTGTTATAAGAAGACAAAGGTTCTAGTACAGAATTCAATATGATAGTATTGATGGCCGTAGGAGAAGACTCTGTTGAATTCAAAGTAGTTTGGATTGGCAGTGTCGAGTCTGTTGTATTTTGTTCTCCTGTGCTAGGTATCGATTCATTGGTACCTCCAACTTCGTTTGCAACTTCAGATCGATTCAAATCTTCCGTTAAAATAGAATATGCTTGAACTGGTACTTTGATAAATCTATGTGCATATATTTCATTCTGTTTATCTATTTTATTTATCCTTTTTAATTCTGACAGCTGCAACGTAACGGAGTATTGAGAATTCAAATTTATATCATACAAAATTCTTATACGGAGATCAAAATTTCACAATGATTACGTACCGTACACCTATATCGAAGTGCTAAAGCTTGCAAAGTATCCTCTGGTTTCAGCGGAATATTAATAACTTCCACTTTTCGAGGATTCGAAGTTGATTTGGTTCGTCCTTGCAGAGGAATAGATTCCTCTGCATCACTGTTTTCATCATCCGAATAGAGATAAACATAATACGGTGAGCTCTCTTTTTGACTTCCACGTTGATAAACCATTGATCTTCACATATTTACAATTATTTACATATGTTAAGAAATACCATCTTCTTTCTAATTTATTCTATCAGATATAATATTGACAACTTGATTTTATAGGTACATAAATACAATCTAACCTCAATGTTCATGAATTTTACCTCGAGCTTTTAGTCTCATCACTAGCATTGTTCAATAACTCGGATTTTGTAATAAAATGTTCCATGGACTTATTGTTGTTGACAGATACGTGTCATAAACTGAAAATTCTTTCCATTGGATAATAAAAATCCATTTCGTCATATTCTTGTATTATTGTACATTATCTTAAAATATCAAACTTTGAAAGCGAGGTTAGGTCTAAAAAAAAACATTCAGGTGCATTCAGGTACGGTTAGGTGATTCAACAAAATTCGCACGTTCTTGTGCGTGGAACGAATGTTTTATTTAAATTTGATTAAAGATAATAATAAATATTTGTTTCAAAAATGATGCGATACGAGGCCGAGGGAGAAAGACTAAAAGATAGAACCAAATGTGCGGCAGTGAGAGCGGATTTAAAAATGTGTTTACTTCAAAGTGATTGCTGTCGAATTGTGAGTTTTGAAATTCTTTGATCTCTTTATTTTGAGAAAGCGTAATTTTCCAAGATTCTTATGTTTTAGTATAAACATACTCCAAAGGAATGTCTCCTTTTGCGCGATGGGACTGTACCTGATGAATGTTACGCTTTACGCAATACATTTTTTGAATGTAAACACTCTATTGTGAGTATCAATGCCTGTCACTTTCTGGTGCAATGCCGCAATGTGGAGAATGAAAAACTTTTTAGAAACTAGAAATTTTATTGTTACACTGTAAAAAAATTTGTTGAATTTTACCACTTTGAGTGTAGGGACCAAAATGACCTAGTCTGAATGTTATCTTCCGTTATCGACAATGTAAATTCGCTGCTTAAAGTGTGAAGGGTTTACCAAAAATGTAGATTCCCTATATTCCACGTGACAGTTTTTCAAAGATCTGTAATTTTACAACCATCTGTGAATACGTCACATTCAGTGTTAGTAACTTTATGACCTACTCTGAATGTGAAGTTTACACTGTAATATGCCAACATTCAGAGTCGTGTATTGACAAATGTTTGTAAATTTGTAACTTCTACTTTGTATTTACAATCTCGAATGGAAATTTCGTTTCTGTTTATTTCAGTGTACACTGTAAAAAAAATCTCTTGTATTTTTACCCAGCTCATCATAGGTAATAAAATTACCTACGTTCAGCATAGAACATTCACTGGAAGAATTGTAAATTCCCTATGCTGACGTAGAACTTTTACAAGAAACATTTGTGATTTCACAAATTTCTGTAATATCTTCATGCTCAGAGTAAGTAACTTTATTACCAACGCTAAGCATGAACAATTTACAAGATTCTGTGATATTACAACGCTGAATGTAGAACTTTTACAATGGAACGAGTATTTTCCCTACGCTGAGCACAGTATTTTCACAACAAACTGTGATTTTCCCCACTTGGAGTGGGTAATTTACAATAATTATTTTTTGCAGTGTACAAAATCAATATTGTAGTATTATACCATGTTGAGCCTGGGGAAATTACATTAATTTTTTCAAATTATATGATATATGAAAAGTTCTGAGCAAAAGCGATACATCTTATATAATTCAGAATAAAAGAGCAACCACAGAAATCTCCGGCCAAAAATGCAACACTGAAAAGCTCGAGCAAGAACGAACCAGCCCATAAGTACAGAATTGGGTTGCGCGTTGATTCATTTTTGCTTGAGATTTTCAGTGTTTCATTGCTTGACAACAATTTGAGTGTCACTTCTGCTCTCAGCGTATCATATATAAATTATAAATCCTGCATCGTATGTTTGTAAGAGTTCAATACTGAACACAAGAAATTCAACATATTTTTTGTGGATGTCCTTTGTCAAATTTAGGTAATTTCTTCCGCTTTGCTGAGCATAATGAAAAAACAGTGAATTTTTCCTGCAGTGTATCATCTGTATGTCAATCTTCCATATTCTTCTTTTCTTACAGATTGATGGGAGACGACGCTTTAGAGGATCCAAAGGATATTGATTACCAATCTGTACAAATACTTGAAAATCACAGTTTCTTGTGAAAACACTGCGCTCAACGTGAGGAAAATAAATTTCTTATTGTAAAAACCTTACGCTCAGTGTTGTCATATTACCGAAGCGTGTAAATTGTTCACGCTCAACGTAGGTATTAAAATTACTAATGCTGAGCATGAACATTTTAATGTGGGTAATTTACAGGAAATATTTTTTACAGTATGTGTCATTCAAACATCCAGTGAGATATACAAGGATAGTTTAGAAAATCGTAAAGGGGCAATCATAAAATATATCAACTCCTATTTGATCACATCAAATTCATATGGAATGTGGTAAATAATATCAAATGTTATGAAATAAATATATTTTTCAGAAATGTAATAATCTTCAATACCGGGTGTTTTAGAATTCATCATTCGCATTTTTATCGGGGTCCCCCCAGACATCAAAAGTCAGGGAAAGTTTTCAAAATGCCTCATTAGTCAGGAAAACCCATTCAAATTTATAAAAAGTCAGGAAAAATTGAAACATTTTATTTCAGCAGAAAATTTTCAAAGAGTAATGTCCACTTATGTATTTTTCACCCAGCTAGCACAAATGATCAATTTTAATTCATAAAGACTTCCCAAAGACCTTTTGAATAGTCCCCGTTATGCGACCAATGATGAATTCAATAAGGATTCAATGAATTCAAGATGAAAAAGTATTAAATGCCCACAGAATTCATGATGAAATCTTGATACGAATTCTTTCTGAACATTGAATTATTTATTTAGAGTTCGTTAAGAATTCAAAATATGTGTTCATAATAAATACATATTCATGAGCATAACGGGAACTCCTGTGCTTTATGGGTGAAGTATAGTAGTATTCCATCGAATTGCCAATTTGAGGTGATAAATAACGATAATTTATTACACTGAGTTGAAAATAACAATAAAAAATTCGAAAAAATCTGAAAAAACCCGGATTTTTTCCAACCCTGGTTAGAACACAATCGTAGGATAATGGATATTTCGATGAGACTTGTAAAAATAAATAATCCACTGTCATTTCAAACATTTCATTTTTCTAATTTCTTTTACAAATTAAAATTCAGTGCAACTATTTTAGATCGAAATTTAATAGATTTAATAATTAATAAAATATATTACACATTTTCATTACATTCAGACATATAAAAAAATATGGAAATAATATGTACAAAATTCAAACAAATATTTTTAATAGAATACAGGAATTAGACAAAAACAATTCAGGCATGTTCATTGTAATCCAATAATCAACGTAAGGAATTTCCTCATCCTATTTGAATGATTCAAATTTATGTCACAAAGTTCTTTCCCATCCGAATAGGGGCAAGTATTTCTTAGTTTTTGGTATATTATCATATATTCAACACCAATTGGTTCTCACTTCAAACGTTCATTCGTGGAAAACAAAGCTAAATTTGATTAATATATACAAAATATATTCACAATTTTTTATTGTTTGCATAGACAATCGCAGTTCTTCACATTCTCTCTAATGCACAAAATCCACAAAAGGTTCCTAATTGTGTAAGATCATTCGTATTCGTTATATTATATTTGAAAAAAATCTCAAATTTAACTCTCAGCCTACGAATTTCAAATTTACCTATTTTTTCGCAAATAAAGTTCAATATAAATTTGCAATTTTTTAACTCATCAATGAAGTAGGACTAATCAATCAGTTCATACTCGAGTTGCCCCCATTTAAGAATGGCGACGTAGACTGAGGGTTAAAACATATAATATTTATATGCACTTGCAACTCACAATTTGTATTTGGTATAAAAATTCAATCGAATTGTGATGGTTACCATTTTTCCGATGAAATTAATATACAGTGAAGAAAATCCCTTCCAAATGTTGGTTCATTTTCATACATGAGTGGAAATTTCGATTTCAATAATTGAAAATTGAAATTTTACAATATATAGTTCATATACAGAGAAAAATGCACATTGAAATTATAGTTATTTTTAATAAAAATTTGAGAATTTTCCTTAAATTTGTAATAAAGATGAAACGGTTCACATTTTTGTTGAGTTTCACTTGAAAAATGAGAAGAAAGAAAAATTATCAATACTTAAGGGGAGAAATACATGTAGAACCAAAAAAAATCGAGGATTTATTTTTTGCTTCAAAAATGAGTACGGACCCTTAGCTTCAAACTGCGATCAACCGGAATCGAAAAAATTAAATAGAACGAAAGTTATGCTTCATTATAGAAAGAAGCGTGCAGCGTCACACAGTGGGAAATTTTGGTGGATTCATGGACAAAAATCAACCTACAACTCAATTTTCATCCGATGCTGATGAATTTCATTTCAGGATACTCAGAAAGGGTTCCCCTTGAACGTATCACTGCGGCATTTCCGTAATATTGAACTGAATTAGAGGAGAATTCGAATCAAAATTGAAAAAGAAGATTTGGTAAACGAGTGAATCATTATTTGTCTAAAAAGAAACGTTTTTCCTGTTTTTAACATGACGAAACATATTTCTTCACATGAAAGTACTGATACTTGTGACGGAGAAGTACAAAAATGCTATAGAAATCTGATAGAAATTACATAATCCATCCAAAGATCAAGAATTTTTGTGAATAGAAATAACTTTCTCAAAATCAAAGTTGGTTGTTGGATAGCAGGAAAAGCTCAAGAAAATCGGGACAACTTTATCATAGCTCCTAACTATTGAAAATTCGAGAATTTTCATAATTAAAAAGCGATATTTTGCAGTATCAATGTGTTTTCATTGAAAATTTATCGAGTTTCTGTTGAATTGTATAAATATCAGATTGTTCCAAACAGAAATGCCGTAGTGATACGTCAAAGTGGAACTCTTTCTGAGTATTTTAAAAGGAAATTCATCAGCATCTCAATTTATCGCCTCTTTTACCTCAACAGTTCAAGCAATTTTGAGAGCCTATTTATAAAGAACTTTCAAGTGATGATTCATTAACGAGACGTCTGGGTGAACAAACTCAAAATTCCAACAAAAGTTTCAATTCGATGATCTGCCTCATGGCAGCAAAACATCTGCATTGAGGTCTAAAAATCGTCGAAATAGCGGCTTTTCTTGCTGCTGGAATTTTCAATTAAGGCTATGGGTCAATAATGCATTTATTCAACGAATTAGAAATAGTTATTGGGCCTCGATGTACAATATTTGCCAAGTAGCAGAACGAAACGCGCATTATGCTCGCCAAAACCGTCGCAGTTGGCATGAGTCTAAAACAGCTCGGCAATGGCCATGGAAAATGAACGATTTGAGAAAGCTGAAGGGTTATTATATGGACCTGGAGTAGCAGATTAATAAGTAAGTCGCGATTCATAGTAGTTTTCCTAGTCGCGTTTTTCTCGAAACTACATTTTCGTAATTGGTATACGTCATCATAACTCAAAAACTAACCGTCTGATTGAGTTGAAATTTGGTGTACATATAGTCAATAACATTCTCTTCAATTTGTACCTACATGATTACAACATTTACGTTAAATGATACAACTTTTTGAAACAAATTGGTTGAAAAAATCACGCAAAAATCGACTTTTTTTTCAAATCAATACCAAATTTTCAATTTTTGACTTTTTTATCATTTTGGAGATTTACATTGAAGGAAGTATGGTTAATAATTGACATCTTTTTACGTTTCTTGTTTGTGAAGTCGAGCGCGACCTGACTTCATTTAGATTGCATTATAGCCGCCATTTTACTTTTTTTTCTCTGGAAAAAAAGTTTTTTGTACTTGAATGTTTTACTTATTATGTGTAAAAATTGTAAACTGATTAGATGTTTGTAAGTGTAATAAACAACATCATAAAACACCCGTTTTTTTCTATGCGTTTACATGTATTTCCCCCCTTAACAATCAATAGGGAAAAAAATATAAACTTTCCAGAAATCGCTCATGAAATTTTACAAAGCAAATGATAAAATTCCATGCGCGACTTCTGGAAAGTTCATTTTTTTTCCAAATGAAATTCAACTACAATGTTAATCGTTTCATCTTGATTACAAATTTCAAGAATACTCACAAATTGTTATTGAAGATTACTATATTTTTGACTGGCATTTTTCTCCGTGTCGTACCCTGGTGAAAAAGCCGGATGCACCGAGAGAAAAAAAATCTTAAACCAAGAAAATATTGGATTGACCGAGTCCAATCCGATATTTTCTTGAATTAAGGGGATACTAGTGCCGGGATGCTAGCCATTTCGTATTGGCTAGTTTATTCCAAAAGTACTGGATCAATTCGTACAAACTAAGTTTCTAAAGATTCCTCATGGCTTACAGAATCTTTGGAAACTCAGTTTGGATGAATTTATTCAATAGTTTTTCAACAAGCTGGCCGATACGAAATGGCTAGCATCTCGGCACTAGTATCCAATTAAGAAAACTCTCTTCAAATGAAGAAAACATTCACTCAGTTTGAAGCTATACAACGTGATGTGGAGAAAATTTTCTTACCCCAAGTACGTAGCTTATTTAGATAAGGAAAAAATTCTTATTCTCAGACCAAGAAAATATGTTCTTAGGATTAAGCTAATTTTTCTCTCAATGTGGGAACCCAGCTCAAACCCGGATGGGAACCCGACTCAGACCCGGATGAAATTTCCGGGATTCCATACGGGGCGTATATACGGTTTTTGCGGTGATTCTTTATCTGGTTTCATCCGGACCCTATCCGGAGTTTGATACTGAATATTTTTCAAAGTCCCACGCGAAATTTGGATAGAATTCATTCGTTTCCTTGTTCGGGTTTTATTTGGGATTTCAGAAAATATCTTGTCCCAAAACCCGGATAGGATCCAGATGGAGCTGGATAAAGCAAAAAGCGGAATCACCGTAAAATCCATATACGCGCCCGGATGGAATCCCGGAAATTTCATCCGGGTTTCATCCGGTTTCCTATCCGGTTTTTTACCAGGGTACTCTCTAAATATGAAAAAATAATATTTCCACTCGAATTGAGAGATAGGTTCCCTTCTGACTGTTTGAAGAATGAAATTTCACTCTGTTCGAGTGAGAATTCACTCTTTGGGCAGCCAAGGGGGGACCTATTTTTTTATTCGAGTGAAAATCTTACCCTTTCCAATTTAGAGAGTATTTCAAAATTGAGAATGAAAAGGTTTTGAATGATATTTTTTATTTCTATAAGCTTCAATCCAGTGTGTCAAAACTTTCGTTTCAGTAAAGGATACTTAGCTTTCACCAGCTGGTTATGCAAAGAGAAACATAATCAAAGATAATATGAATAAACACAACTGTTCGAGACGAATGCTTCTTCATGAGTTCTTATCGAGTATTTCTCAACTTTTATACTATCCTTGTTGAATCTTTTGTCTGGTTGTAAGGAATAAAAAATGGAATATTCTTATTCTAGAATCATTGACTTTCTCTTCAATTTAATTCAATTGATTTCAGTATCTGAATAATCGAAAGTAAAAACGGCGATATTTAAAATATTGAGCTAATAGAAAGATGTTTACTAATATATTATTTGTCAAACTTAAATTTTATACAAAGATAGTAGTAGCGAAAAATTCGACAAAATTTCCTACATTTGGAAAATGAACAGTTCGATTTCACCGCTATTTGTTATAAATATGTATTTATCTGAAAAAGACTTGGTTGTAAGTTTACAAGTGTGGTAATATTATTATGTAAAATGACAATCGTTCTTATTCTTATGCATAGGCAATACTGCAAATTTGCGAAATATTTTGTCAATTGAATAGCAGAATCGAATAATCGGTTATGCGCGTGATCTTTCGTCTCGGTGCATCTGAAAGGAAGCAAGCGCCGCTTATCGTATTCTTATGATTAACTTTTTGACGACCAAATGTGCTAAAACTACACCTTCATTCGGATTGGGTACTTCATGTAGAGCCAACCATTCATATTGCAGTCTTCAAAAGAATGTTGTACTCCGCATTTCATCTGGCATCACTGCCTTCATTTCAAGCGAATACACTGAAACAATTCCATTAAAAAAATTGCCGTGAAATTTCAGTGGCCGAAGAACAAGTCGGAATTTTTTAAAAATATTCCTGTGCTTTTTGTAAAACTTATAGAAAATATTACATATTTTTACAGGCTGCACAGTAATTTTTTGAAGAATTTTTACTTGTCCTTTGATTAATGGAATTTCACGGTTATTTTTACAACAAAATTCTTTGAGTGTATAATTTGGTGGAAAAAGGTGGACCAGCGTCGGAGAGTCGATATCTCATTGTTTTTGGAATCGGTTTTCGAATGGCGTAGATAAAATCTCCGGAAAATAACACTACCTCTTTTGCTCTCAAAAATATTCCATAAATCGCGTTTTCTTGACAGCGATATATACCATATGAAAATTTTTAGGTTCCGCCAATGCTGACAATAGAATATAGCTCGGCGCAATGTTCGGTGTTCAACGAATTTCGGTTGTCAGCCTACCATTGATTTACAATTCCGCCAACTTTGGCGCTTGCTAGGCTCATACATCGTCCAACATTGACCGAACGATAGATTCTTTTTGAAGTGAGGATCATTTTAAACGCGCTCGAATATTGCCACAAACTTTGGTCCAGTCTGGAGAAAGAATTAGTTTGCGATGTAGCGTTGATCATTGGTAATAATATGCATGGCTCAATATTGGCATGCTCCGTAATCTGAACTTTATAAGACTCGAATAATTCTCTGAAAGAACAGTCAATCGTTCTTTGCTAAAGGTTACACCAGAGAGCTCCTACAGCTGATCCACATTGTGTATACTTCTCATGGCAAACTTTAGCGACAAAAAACACCGAGTTGTTTATAGATAAATGAGCAAAACGCAATAAGATCCGAAATCACATGTATTGGAAATTGTGAAATGCGCATACTTATTATATATTTTTGGGTTAAAAATCGCCGTCGATTTGGCTTCAAAGCCTCATATACAATTTCCCGCTGGAGGTTTTGTTAGTCTCGAAAATTTCTTGCTTTCCCTTAAAATACAATTATCGGCGATTGCCTACTTTCGGATGCATAACCGATTATTCGATCTGACCATAGAATCGTTGCGAAAGAGTTCCCTAATCATCATCCATTCAGGTAATTTTTCAAGAATGATTGAAGATCACAGATCATTCGCATTTCTTCGCATAGACTAAATAGAGACAGTCGAAAGACAGTCGAGAGAATAGATGGATAATAAATCCTTTTCATTCATTTATTCTTATTCCCTATCGCACTCATCGTACATACTCAATAATAATACAAATCGAGATTCGTTTGATTTTACAGTATTTTTTTTTGTGTTTGTCTTATAATCAAGCATACTTTTTAACTCACCAGAGGTTCATTTTCATCCAAAGTCATCAATTTCATTCTCCATTATATTGCGATTGATCGACGATGAAGACAAAAATCAACGTGCCACGGTTATTCTATACAATAAACATTTGTAAGAATCGAATAAATATAAATCTACAAATATATCATAATTATTTACATATTCAAATATTTATATAGCAGCGACGAGTCGCGCCTGCGCAATCATCTTAACTATTGTCAACAAGCTTTTATTATCAACTATTAATATTAAACTCGTATTAAGATTTTGTACTACCTATATAAATTTGCACTACTCTTTTTTTAATCGTCATCATGACTATACGCTATAAGTAGCACGTAAAATATGGATTTCCTGCTTAAAAGATCCGGTTGGAATTCATCAAATCAAATTACACAGCTATTGATTTTTACTTGATTTCAAACTACACTCGATCGATTATTCAATGGAATATTTTGCACTTACTAGCATATATATTAAAATCAATTTATTCTTACATAGGATGCAAAAAAAATTTTGTTTCTATTAGGCTGCTTTGGTGAATAATTTATTATTATTTTGTATCAACTCTTTCGTTCACATGTTCCTTTAGAACTGTAGTCAAATATATTTATCCACCCTCATATCTGTTTCCCATCTCTGAAAATCATTCGAATCTTCAATCGATATCGTTTTAGGATCTTTCACGGCATGGTCAGTTGATAATTTCTTTATTTTCCTGATGTTTATAAATTTTGCGTCCTTTACGGATATGTGTATGATAAAATTTCCAAATACGTGAAAGAAGATGGCACAATCTTCTAATATGCGACGCAACAATGATGGTCCTCGTAATAGCTCTAAATACTATGGATCCCTCAGAATAATGCTCTCTACATTGAAAAAAGTTACTCTAGTTATAGTCAAAGAATTGATTTGGTTGATTACTTTAGGATCAACTCCCTCTCGAAATGTAGCACAGATGATTTATTTCAAATATTATTGAGTTAGAAAATATTAATGAGATTGGATATTTGTCGTTAGAGTGAAAAATTGTTAAGCTTGTGGGATTTTTCAGTGTACAATAATAAATTTTTGTAGATGATAGAAATTTTGGATGTTTCACGTTTGATGATTTCGTGTTTACGTATTTTATTTGAATGATATCACAGTTGTTTTGAGTTTTGATCGTTTATGATGATATGTTATTAGAGTTATTCTATTTTATGCATATAAGATGGAATTGATTTTGCATATTTCAAGAGGAGATCTCGCAAAAAATTCAATTATCGCGGCAACAAATTTTTCACAAATATTTTATCCCCATAAATCATAATTCGTTGCTGCAATAGCAGTCTTGACAATTGCAACGTTCAACGCCGTGATGGCAAATCTTTGGAAGGATTCCTCTTTTTTTATTTACATTTTGCAGTTTTCTAATGAGATTATTCAATATTAATCTAAAAATATGAGATATAGAATAATTAATGAGAAGCGGTATTTTTGACCCTTTTGAGACGATAAGCTTAAAAATTGGATTACATCATTATGCTTTTCGCCTTGTCAACTAAGTATTATTTAGATTTGAAATGAACAAATTTCATTTGAAAGGCGTGGAATTGTTTCCACATTCAATTATCTGATACACTATTTCAAGTTCTTGAAATCTATATTTATGAGAAACAAAAGATTGATTTTACGTTTCAATATTTCGAGAGTGAAGATTAGGTTCTTTGTTTTTCATGATAGTCATTAAATCATCGTATACTCGAGTTGTACAACATGATTCATCGATTCTTGTAGTGGTTTTGTACAATTTTCAAAGTCGGTTGTTGGCCGATCACAATATAATTTGATAATATACTTGAATTTGGAATAATCATTGAAGTGCTTAAATCTAAACTAAGTTCTATTATCAATAATTCTCAAAAAATAAATACACTGAGAAAGAAAAATGAGGTCCGACGAGACGAATCCTTGATTTTAATGAACATTTCATTTCGTTCCCTTTCCCTCGTGAGAACAATCTTTCTGAATCTCTGGAAATTTTGGAGAAATTCTAAGAACTTCAGGAACAAGCGAGGGAGGAAAAATTCTGAATTGAATTTTTGAGACAGATTCGTCGAAATTTTAGATAAATTCCGAGGAATTCAAGAAAAATTGAGAGGACGTTCTCATCTAGCGACCCCAAAATAAGCTAATTTTCTCGAATTTTTTTTCCATGGAAGAAAGTGAATAAAGAACTCGGGGGTTTTCACACTTGTTAATCGAGTCTTTAAGTACATAGAAAAATTTTTTTTAGTGAAAAATAATGGCATGGGAACTGTTGAAACTAAAAAACCTAAAAAAACAGTGATCAATCGGGCGCCACTGTAGCACTCACAAAAATTATCAGAAATCAAAAATACATCATATTTGTTGGAGGTTGTACAAATAAAACCAATGAAAGGTCCAAAATTAAAAAAATGACAGACATGCAAACTTTTGCTAGCGTTTTATTCACCTTTTTTTCGCTGGTTAAAATGCTATAAAAATGAAAAAAAGGCAAATGTGATCTCCATTTAGATTCGTTCTCCAATAAATTCAATTAGTTTCAAAATAAAAAACAAACACAGAGCTATCCATTCAGTAGTTTTTGATGTAACGTGGAGCCAAACTTGAAAAACATGGTTTCGAGAGAAACGCCTTTAAAATTTCGGGATACGAATCCTTTGATTTGAGAAAATTTGTCTCATGTACTTAAAAACCCATTAAATGAGTTTCAAATAACTCGAATTCTTAATCTACTCCCTTCTTAAGGAAACAAATTCGAGAAAATCACCTTGATTCGGAATTCGCTTGATGAGAACCTCCCCTTAAAAAGAAAGTAGATAGAGAAACTGTTTGATTCAATATCTTTAGCGGGGAGATGAACTGAGAAAATTTGTGAATTGAACTTTTCAGGAAAATCCAAAGCGCCTCAGAGGAATTTAGAAAAATGTAGAAAGAATTGAACGTGGAAAAATTTCAGCGGAATTCAGAGAATTTCTCTGGCCTTCTTAGAATTTCAAATCACCCTTTAGAAGTCCCCGAACCCTTCAGATTTTCAAGCCTTCTATGGATAATTTCTCTGATTTTATATAAATTTTTCAGAATTTCCGAACCGCTTCGGATTCCTCATAAATTCATTCGTCCTCTTCTTTGGATTTCTCAGAATCCCTCTAAATCTCCCCGAATCTTCAGTGATTCCATTTATTCAGATTTCAAGGCTCCATTTCAGTTTATCTCAATTTTTTTAAATCAGTCAAACTGGATTTCCCTGAAATTCTTCAAATCTTCGAGAAATACTTGGCCATTCCACGAGAGCTATAAATTTCTCGTAATTGTTTTCGGATTCACAAATCATCGTCTCTCAGATGGATTCTTAAATCTCAATCAAACAAATCCCGGGAATTCAGAAAGTTGAAGAGATTCAGAATGCACCGCTATCTCGCATCTCTAACTTTCTCTGAATTATTCTAATTGTATCTGAATTTTTCAGAAAAATTGTCCTAAAACATAGAGAGATTCAGGGAGATTTTTTTTCACCAAGCTCGTATCAGGATTCATTGCAATGGTAGCTCCTGATTTTCTTTTCTCAGTGTAATAATTCTCAAATTTCTACGTAATTGAGTATTGTGTCTGAGTATATATATATATATATATATACCTACACATATGTGTATGTGCGTAAGTACGTTACTAACAAAATACTGTGACATTTAATTCTCCAAGTAGCAAACTTAAATAATGAACCGATCTTTAATTTTTCGAGAATGATAAGCACAAAGAAAAGGCCAATGTGTTCCTACCCTAGATAACAAACCAAAGCTGTGTTACCTTTTTTACAGGAGAAGTTCAACTCCAAGCATAATAACAAAGTAATATCTTTTATGAATTTATGTTAATCGCGTTATAAATACTAGAAAGAACTGAATCAACTCGTCCCCTCAAATGCGATCTAGGGCAGTCATTTCTATAATTCTTTCAAGCAAAAGCTTCTCGAGTGGAAATAAGATTTTCAAAATTATACAAAATTTATATATAATTCTAAGAAATTTTACACTTGGGTTGGGCATAGATCTGGATTCACATGTCATCTCTGCAGAGCATATTTATGTGCTTATAAAATGTTTCGTTTGCAGAAAACGTGTGTACAACATATGTTGCATCAACCCTAACAGCACATCTACCGATATCTACGTGGTATTTCTGTAGACTTTCGGTAGATGAAATCTAGGAAATCTACGTGGAGAGAACGAAAACATCGGTGTTGAAGAATCATACGTGAAAAAGCTCTGTAACAATATCCGTATAATTACTTCGATAAGTCTGCAATTACGTGGTGTAAACCTGTATAAATTTCTAAATCTTTCGGGCACGTGAAGATGCTAGTATTGGAATATTTTGCACTAATTTAATAATATTTTATTATGAATATATTCGTTGATGGTTCGATTTGAAGAAACAATTTATTCGTATATACATATCTTTATCTTTGAATTAGCTTTTATAAAATTTGTGGCTCTAAAACTGCGTTCCTTGGTAAAAGGGAACGATGGAAATCGATTGGAAGGGTCGAAAGTTGCATAGAAAGTGATCTTTTTCTATGCGGTCTGCGACCCTTCCAATCGGTTTCTGATTAAATCTATTTGAAAAATTTATACAAAAGTTGCGAAATTCATAGAATCATTTTCAGATATCGTGCATGAGAAGAAGAAAATTTTCAATTTCTCTACATGGCACGATAATGTTGCGCTTCGAGGCTTTAAATTGTGAATTTTACAAGATTATGGTCTCTTTTACACAATATGTGACCTGGTCTACGAAAAGGGAGCTTAGGTGTGAAAACAAGTTTTCGAGAAAACAGTTGTTAAAGATAAGCAAGTCATTTTATCAGTTTCGCTTTAGTTGTTCGCTTTTCCCTGCATCCCACTCTGTTCTAGGACATACAGTGTTGTTTCTGTTTCGAATAATATCGTATTTGATCGCGTAATTTCGTGGTTTTGCTTAGTTTTGCTCCTTTAACGACCAACACTGAAGAGGTGAAGTTCGTAAATATTATCAATATTGACGAATTGGTTGTGTTGGACACAACCTCTTTTGTTATCACGTTCACTGAAAATTTATACGCGTCTTTTGCTTACAGACAATATTTCGGTGAAAACGATGAAGATAGTGATAGATCCGATATTGATAATGGTTTGGACAGCGATTATGATTTATATCAGGCAAGAAATGATACAGAGGAAAGTTTCGTTAAAATGGACTCATCTATTGTCGATTTAAAAGAAGAATTTTTAACATATGATGAAATGATGTCTATTATTTTATAATTTAATCTCCAAATTTTCTTCATTTTCAATCATTTCTGCTCTTCTTTTTGTACATGTTTAGCAAACTTCCCTACCAGTTAGAAACTTTTGGTTTGTGCCATTCGAAAAAGCATATTTTACTCCATCCAAATCGCCAAGAAAGTGAAAAATGATTTTCGTAGGCCAGGTCACATGTATTAAACTAAAAGTCGAGTCAGTGAGGAAAATCGCAGTTTTTGAACATGAAACTTATGAATGATATTACATTATATGTTGTGGAATTTTGGATCCAAAGACTCGAAGTGCTGCATTGTCGCATTGTGTAGTCAATTTTTACAATTTTCTTTTTATATACACTGTGAAAAATAATCTTTGAATTCTCTCTGCAAACATGGTAGCAGCCCGGACAGCACACAAGAATTCAAAATGAATCTTCAAAGAGTTTTACAAAGAATTCGAGTTATTTCAAAATTCTATGAGATTCATTTGAGGACTTCAATAAAATTCGCAAATGTCTTTTTGATACTCTTTGCATTCTAAAAGAATTCATTTAGGATTCTTGTGTACTACCCAGGAGCAAATTTCCTTCATGAATTGGGAACTCTTTACTATGATTTGTGAGCAGTGATGAGTACGTTACTCGTTACTGGTTACGCATTATATATAAGGAATATATGATAATATATATTTTGTATACAAATTATGTATTCATTATATATTTCTTTATATATAGTGAGTAACGGTAACGAGTAACGTACCCATAACTTTTTGTAAGACGTTTTTCTTCACTCGTGGAGGACTCAACACCCAAAAAGTAGAATATCGTTCGGCAAAGTGCCGGAAAAATTCCCTATCTGTTGTAAGGGGAGATTCTCATCTAGCAACCCTAAAATAAGGTGATGTTCTCGAATTTTTTTTCCATGGGAGGAGGCAAATAAACAACTCGGGGGTTTTCACACTTGTTAATTGAATCTTTAAGTACATACACAAATTTTTTTTAGTAAAAAATAATGGCATGGGAATTGTTGAAACTGAAAAACCTAAAAAAACAGTGATCAATCGGGCGCCACTATAGCACTCACAAAAATGATCAGAAATCAAAAATATATCATATTTGTTAGAGGTTGTACCAATAAAACCAATGAAAGGTCCAAAATTAAAACAATGACAGACATGCAAACTTTGGGTAGCGTTTTATTCACCTTTTATTTCGCTTGTTAAAATGCTATAAAAATGAAAAAAAAGGCAAATGTCATCTCCATTTAGATTCGTCCTCCAATAAATTCAATCAGCTTCAAAATAAAAAAAAAGTAGAGTGATCCGTTCAGTTGTTCTTGAGATAACGTGGAGCCAAACTTGAAGAACATGGTTTCGAGAGAAACGCCTTTAAAATTTCGGGATACGAATCCTTTGATTTGAGAAAATTTGTCTCATGTACTTTAAAACCCATCAAATGAGTTTCAAATAACTCGAGTTCTTAATTTACTCCCTTCTCAAGAAAAAAAATTCGAGAAAATCACCTTCTTTCGGAATTCACTTGATGAGAACCTCCCCTTAATGATAACAATGATAAAGAAAAATCAGGGGATGAAATCCACCACTGAAGTGAGAGAAAATTCCCCATAATTCCAACAGTGCATCTCAGAACCCGATCGTGGAATTCCAAAGAAATTCATCAATTTCCAGAGAGAAACTCAAAGCCATTAGCAATTGAGGAAAATTCAGAAGTATTTACTGAATTTCAGAAAATTTTTAATTCAGAGATTTCCCATGGCGGGAATACGATTTTTCTATAATTTAAAAAATTTCTATCCAAATTCTGTACAAGAAGTTCTAATTTCAATTTTCCTACAAGCATTTTTAATGAATTTTTACCAATTCCAGTCCATACATGACTCCTTTGGTACGAAATTAACGGATTCATCATTAACGTGAAAAAGTTTACCGTTAAAAATCACCATTTTCTCATTGTAATGAGGATACAAAACCTGAAAGTGATGTGATACATAAAACACTCCACTTCATCAACTTGGTGATGTTTTTTTGCTGGAATATTGAAAATAATTGCAGTTTTTCACACAATCAATTCCAAGTACATCCCCAAGATTTTTCTAAGCGATGTACCCTCATCGTCACGATAATGTTGCAAAATGAACATCGCAAACTTTGGTAAATAAATTGGACGTTGTCGTCAATCCTCGCAAGGAACATTATTGAGAAAATACCATCATCGTGATAATCATCAGGCACAATAAGCGCGAGAAAAGGATTTGTGTTGAAACAGTTTGGAAATATGATGGACGGTGTACGAGTTCGTTGATTCAAAATACGTTTGCAATGACATAGTCTTATTTCGAATGCCCATCATTTTTCATGGTATCATTCTCACTGATTTTCAATTCAAGTTCATCGTTTTCTTGACCTAACGCTTCCGTATTCTGTGCAACGACGATGCAAACGTTGTTGGCGTGGAATCAGAAACACACCGATGGTCTGTATAAACCAATGTATCCGCATAAACGAGCACGAAGTGCTGGTAACAGTATTGCCGCGGCTGATAGATTCTCTTGTAAATGAGCACATTCGCAGATCAGTAGATACATCTTATCCCCTTGCGAAATTGATTTGTGTAAAGTTATTCTTCTAAGGCCGACTGATTTTGGCAGGTATCGGTACATCATTCTCGCTCCTGAAATTGATAACAATCATCTTGTTACTCGCTATCGTCAAATTTTGATCAATCCAAACAGAATCTCATCGATCCTGTTTTAAATGCACATATCGAATTGCATAGACTTCTAGGTTTTATTAGATGTCTATTTTTTTCGTTTCAATTTCCCGTGGAAAGAACTTCCCAATCAGAAGAAACCGAAGTATGCCAATGTTGACAACAGGCGGAGTACAGTGCCAGTATTGGGCCCCCACGAGTCGGCTAGCACGTACCCAGTATGGAAAAGCGTTATCATTTCGGACAAATGCCAGTACTGCTGCACTACAAACCACTAGTATCCCGCCAGTCTTAGCCAGTACTGGCGCAGTACAGCGCTAGTTGTGAAATTCTGATTGGGCGTATTGCGCCGGTACTGAATACCATTACCGATTACCAGTACTGTGCCAGTGCCAAGTACCCAGTACGGAAAAGCGTTATCATTTCGGACAAATGCCAGTACTGTTGCAGTGCAGACCGCCAGTGCCCCGCCAGTGTTAGCCGGTACTGGTGCAGTACTGCGCCAGTTGTTAAATTCTGATTGGGTTGTTCTATTCTCACTGCGAACACTGAGAAAAAAGATTTGATCGATATATGCCAATCAAAATTTGATGGAGCTTCACAAAAATATCTATACTTATACACTGAGAACCCAATTTCTTAGGTTCAAAGAAAATTTCTTTGCTCTTATTCTGATAAATCTTGTTTTCAATGAAAAACATTATTCATTGAAATGGAAAAACTTTCCGTTGAATTGAAATCATATTCTTCGAATTTAGGAAAGAATATATTTTGTGTCAATTTGAAAATTCTTGGTTTTAGTTTGATGAAACTTTTCTCCATTGAACTGAATTTTCGTCCACTACTTAATTTCTTAATTTAATTGATTAATTTCGAACTCACCAGTCCAATAAAGCCAATTTTGTTCAAATTTCAACCCGTCGTCACCTTCAAAAACTTTAAAAATTGATACTATGTAACCAGTGGACGGAATCGGTGGTCTACCGCCGGGTGGTTCCAATGGCGGCCTCGCTATAGTTGCGACTTCGTTAAATAAATCCAAAGTATGATTGGCTGCGTATCTCAAATCTCGTGGATCGAATTTTCTCAAGGCTGCGCATTGAACCTCGTTGTAAAAATCCACGGGATCGATATTTTGTTTGTTTATCAAATAATAAGTGATGAACGGGAAATCAGCTGAAAACAAACAAAGTTGATTTTAGAAGTTTCATTCCTTCAATTCTTTTGCATCGTTATTTCATTCAAATCAAATGTTGATTTTTTCGCCACTTCGAACGACTCGAAGATAGAAATATTTTTCATTCCGAATGACGTTCTGAAATTGGCAAGCCAAATATGTCGGTGAACCGCAATCTCCCGTTAAATTGTGTTAGATACGTTTCACGCTTTTAGGATAATATCAAGTTATATCTAGATATGATTTAGTACTCCAATCAAAAATTACCTCGGTTAGTTGCCAAGTTCTGCTTCTCAGCTTATAATCATTCATTTAATTTCTCCTGATCAACAGTTATTACATATGAATCAAAATTAGTTGCAAAAATGATTGACTCATAAAATGAAGGAGAAAAAGTACTTCTAAAATTATTCTACTTTTCTGCGAGGGGGAGACCAAAACTTTCACTAAATCAGTCGGAATCAAGGTCAAAGCGAGTGGTTTTGTTCTAAGGAACTATTGAATTTTTCTTACCGTTTCTTTCCATATTTGTAAGGAGAATGCTCTGCGATGCCGAAGGTGCAATTTCTGCGACTAATTCGGCAGCAGTATCGCGTTGTAGGACGAGGGGGCGAGAAACGGGTGACTCCATCAAGGGATCCAAAGGCTCTAAAGGGGTCATGAAGTGTGCGAGAACGCATTGTTTAGGATCTTCTACTTCGAGGACTGAAAGCGGACTTCCGGGTCTTTTCTTATCAGCGATAGGCGCATGCTTTGAACATAAAACGGAATACGTTTATTCATTGATGTTATACTACAGGAGAATTAGGAATTCGTTGTCACGAATTGAGGTGAACTTTAGGTACCAACTCGGTTCAGCTCTAGTTTTCGATGTCCTGATTGACCTGAATTTGTCCAATGACTTTGAGTCACACAGGAAGTTGGTAATTGATCCGTATTCGTTCATTGAAGAAAGAAACCAATAAAACTCATGTTATATCATTGGTTCTTCTCTTTCGTTCACCCCTAGCCAAATCGTTTTTGACAGATTATTACAAAATTAAGCGATATTATGATTGTATTGTCTTATTTTTTAATAACCCGAGCAGAAATTGATATAGAATCCACATGGGAACCTAATGTGGTCTATTAAATACTCGGAAAAGAAGAAATAGTTGCAGCAACTACTCGAATAGTCGATTTTCGATCATCTACTTAAGTAGTTGCTGCAGCTACTGAGTAGTCAGGACAAGTAACTCGATAGTTGCACTAACTAACGTAAATACCTGAGGTATTTTGAATTAGTTGAGACAGCTAACGTGTTACTTATCTTGACTACTAAGTAGCTGCAGCAACTACTTGAGTAGATGATCGAAAATCGACTATTTGAGTAGTTACTGCAACTATTCTTTTGTTTCCGTGTACGATTTGGCTAGCTGGGGTAACCTTGTGAGGAGAGGAAGAATCTATTCATTCTATAGACAATTGCTTTACGGTTGAATTATAGGTTTATGAACAAGAAGCGTGAAAACATTCTTTTGAGGGTTCTAATCTAAGAGTGTAACATGAATATAACAATTATGAACATCGTGCGCGGAATCATTTTATTGATTGATTGAAAAATTTTCAAAATGAAATCCCACTCTTCAACCCATCAAATTCTGACAGGATACATTTTGTCAAGTTTTCTTCAAACAACGTACACTGTAAAAAATATACTTCCTAAACTGCCAAAGAAGTTTGGCAGTTTTTTACACAAACTTTTTTTGTAAATTACCAAACAAAAAAGGTTCGGAAATTATTTTTCCAAACCAAGTTTGTAAATTTCCTAGCATTTTTATTTGGAATTCAACAAATTTTTTTTACAATGTAAGTTCAACGGGAACTGTCTTCGAAAAATTGCAAACCAGTGAATATCAACGTGAAATTTAATGATCTTTTCGAATCTCTTATTCGTTTTATGATAAAAATTTGGTTTTAATAGATTCTCATTGCTTTTTTTAGTAGAAAAGACATCCTTCAAAAATATTTTTTCAAAAAATCCACCTTTTAGATCGGAATCAATGAGAATTGATTGGGCTTTAGTATTTTCTGTATATTGTATTCAACAATATTCAACCCATTCACAGAGTTAACGGCAATGGAATTCTGTTAATGATTCACTATGTACGTGAGTCTCTCAGTGCTGATATGTTTCTAAAACATATAGATAAAACATCGAAAACAAGCCCCTTCTGTGAATTAAAAAAACACCGTTCAATATTCGTATCTTTACAATTTGCAGCGTTTATTGTCCGTATCATCGTCAAAAGTATCTGGAAGTGTTTTTCAACCACGTACATGGATTCAGGTTTATAGACATTTTACATTACATTGAATGTACAAAAACAGGAATTAATTACAGATTATGCTATAGTTTACAACAAGTATAATGTCAAATGTGTATAAAACTGAATTCATGCATGTATTGAAAACAACTTCCAACAAAAACATCAAAATTGATGCAGAAATTTATAACAGTGTATTGAAGAGTTCGAATTAATCTTTCGGTGTCATTATATGAAAGTTACTACAAGTAAAGTACTGCAGCAAATATGAAAGTGTTTTCGAAAATTCTTTCAGCACTGCTTACACTTTAACATCTCAAAAATTTGTAATACCTGAAAAAATCACGATTTGAGAAAAAAATTCTCCTTTGCATAACCGGTTGACATTATAATATTCTCCTAACTGTTTTTCATAATTTCTCATAATTTATCCTAAAATATCATAATTTTTCTAGGAATTGGGACTGTTTTATGAGAAGTATTTTATCATAAAAAGGCGTAAGTTAGAATGACATTTCTAATAAGTTCTCATGAGATCGCATAATTTTTCTGGAAATTTTCTCATCAAAACTCATAAATGTCCATACTTTCTCTCATAATTTCTTCAGAAATTCACACAGCGTTAAAAAGAATTTTTCCTTGTATTTCCTCATAAATGCTTCATGAAATTCTGAAATTATTCTATATTGCAATTTTCTTATTTTATTATCCTTGCTTTAAACTTCAATATTTTTAAAAAAATTGCTCAGTATGGTGACGCTATTAATGCAGAACAAACGTATATGTTGTAAGCAGCAAATTACGTTTTATTGGAAGTTGAAATGAGTTTGTTTCAAGATTTTGTTACAATTCCATCTATGAATTTTTTTACTGGTCATATAAATATAACCAGTTGGAAGTTTTCTAACTGTTCATCAGCACTCTTGAGCTCCTTTGATTACAATGTGAGGAAATAAAAATGAAAAATATAGTATTTTATGAAAAATGTTGGTTTCTCGTGCAAATGTATTTCTAATACAAATAGATCTACACCCAGAGAAAAAAATGGTTTCTACCAACTATGAGAATGTGGTGAAATAGCACCTCAACTATAGAATTTTTGTTTTCAGAACTATGTAGGCTATATTTAGATGAACTATGTAAATTGGATCATAATGACCACAGAAGTTGTAGAAACTAGAAATTTTCCTTGGTAAAAATTCATATGACACAGTAGTAGGAGCAACCATGTTTTTGGGATTGGACATACTATGAGTTAAATGTGATTGAAATCGAGTCAGTAACATTATGTCCTCGGAAAAAATAGTCATTAGAACTACTGAAAATACTTGAGAGAACTATGAACAGTTAGTCACCACAACTATTAATCAATATTTACGATCAGACGATTGAACAAATTGTATGATGAAAAAAAAATTAATCCAATATGCGTCATAGAGTTAAAGTACTAATACTGGTATTTGTGATTTTTATCACTCCAGAATACAAGAAAAATTTTCTATCTCACCTGACAGGGAATCGAACCTATAAATCCTACTTACCTCCCTAACAATCTACAAACTTTACACCTCACCGATAAGCTACACCGTGAATTCATATAAGAGCAACTTAAAAGAAGTTATTGTTTTACGAATGAATGAAGTTTGTTAACATTAGTTCTGTTGTCTATAACCTCTCCGCAATAAGAAGCATTCACCGCTAAAAAATGACGTATAAGCTAAAATGTAACCGGAACCATTTGTAATCGTAATCGTAATTTCCAAATTCCCCATAACCATAATTAAAAGCATATTTTCATAGTTATTGAAATATAAAATTGGAATCCTTGTAATTTCGGAAAATTAAATGTCACACAGCGAAAAATTTTGTGTCATAGGAGATCCACTCAGAGTTTGTGTCGAAAACAACATATTACATTCAGATATTCACAGATTTTCAGTGTAAATTCAACATTTTTGTGTTGATTTGATACATTTTTTGTATTAATATTCAACATAAATTGCAAGTGGACTTCTTGGGACATACACGTGTGGTAAAAATACACAAAATCCATCAAATAAGTAAATCACTATCAGTAACAGGTAATCAGTTATGAGAAAAGTTATTTGTAATACATTTCAGTTGTGTGCAGTTTGAAAAGATAGTTATGGAAACAAGTTGAAGTTTGAGTATTTCCAACTACATATTTATAATTAACATTACAATGAAAACATAGTTATAGCACATTAGTCATCGTAATAATGTTTTTTAGTTATGGAAACCACACATAGTCACAGCAACTATAAAAACATAGTTCCAAAAGCAAAATTGAAATGTGTGTCCCTTTTTAGTTGCCGCAACTATGGATATTTCTCTCGATGTAAAACATTATGGAAAATTCTGAGATTTTATGATTAAAATTATGAGGAGTTATGACTTCTGATGGAAAACATTGTTTTCATAAAAATTCAAAACATTAAAGTATTGTGTAAAAATATGAAATTTTCAATGAGGGAATATTTTTCATAATGACAGTCCCGATTCCTAGAGAAATTATGAAATTTTAAGAGTTTTTATGGAATTTAATGCAAAATTATGAGATTTATGAGGAAATATGAAAAACTATGAAAAAATATGAGAAACTTTTTCGCCAGGGAAACACAGCTCTTTTTGAACAAAATTTTTTGTGTCAACTTCAGATATATTTCGAAAAGAAATTCAAGGAATTCAGATACCTTTGATCCATAATAACCCTCACAGCAAAAGTTGCAGAGTAGTGTTGCCGCGAGCCGCGAAACGAGCCATAAAGAATTCTAGGTTCTAGATTATCTGGATTGAAAATGAACTCCTTTTTAGTCAATCAAATTGATTTGAAATTCCGTTCAATCAACTCCCAACTGAATTTGAAAGTTCAAATTGGAATATACCTTTATGAAAACGGGTTCCAAATGAATTCATACTCGAGCCGGTTTCGAGCCAACGTTTCGAACTGAATCTGTGCCATTTGATGTATGAATCGGTTGAAAATCCAAATCCACGGAACTGTGCGATAATATGAACCTTCGAACTGAACTACAGGACCATCCAACCAAGTATTGTGAGAATTTTCACTTCTTATAGTCCTAACTGAACCCAGTTAAAGTCAAAGGCTCGTTACAGCTCGTTTTGCGGCTCGCGGCAACACTATTGCAGAGCAACCATTGCTGCACCAGTTTGTGTTTTGTTGTTGGCAGATTGTTTGATCTCACGTATAATAGCTTCATGTATCCAAACATCTTCGTACCATCATTATACAACAACTTTCAAGCCCTAGTAGAAATATGATCAGTTTTCCCTATTACTGATGAGGCACTGATGAGGAAACGCTAATCAGGAAAAACTGATCATTTACTTATTGGGAACTGATTTGTCTAATATGATTATTAAAATTCATATGAAACTGATCAAATTCTGACAAGTTATTGCCTTTATTCGCAAGAAATATTGATAGCGTAAATGTTCATAAAAAATATTTGGTTTAAAAAACATATTGATTGTTATTGAAGTGATATATTGCAATTGTGAAATTACACATATTTCCGATATGTCTTAACCAAAATTTGAAGTATCTCAAAGAAATTGAATCGAACTGGTTCAGATTCTATCTGCTCAGTTTCTTCAATCAGTTTCTGATTAGTCAGAGCGTTACACCCCTTGTCGGAAACTTGTAAGTTTCCTGATCAGTCCCTGATCAGTGAAATGGAAAACTGATCAGTGCCCCATCATTTGCTAGAGAAAATTTCTACTAGGAAGTTTGCTGCATGGTGCTGCTCATTTGGCGACGCGACCTCCTAGCGACTTCCCAACAACAGTTGCTCCGTGTTGCGGGGAAGTTGTTGTGAAATTTTCTAGCACTTTGTTGTCTGGGAAGAGTCATTATTACCCATCAAGAATTTTTTGAGTCACCCTGAACTTCGCAAATATCGAAAACACTTGCACATGCCCTGGTAGAAATTCGTCTGAGCGTCCCATTTACCATCCACGTACTAGATGGGATCCACGTGGGAGCAACTGGATAAAACATTTCAGCCCATTTGACTTTAATGCCTAAACATTGGGTTCGTTTGTGTAGATTTTTCATGCATCAACTGATCGTACAGTAACATTGATAGTCCATCAACACAGTCAGAGGAATAAACGGAAGCCCCAACGTTTCAATCTATCACTCGGCATTATTTTATGGAAATAAATTCAAAAGCAATGTTCTTGACTAGAGATTATATGTAAAAATACATTGTTATCATATTCATATGTGTGATTTGACAGAAAACACATGATTTCACATTTCTAATGACCAATTTGAATAACATTCAAGCAATTCCCTGGGACATCTGGATGGGCACAGGCTAGAAAGTGCGTTACAAAACTAACTAGGAACCAACCTAACATCTGGGAAAACTAGCTGGGGCCCATATAATTTCTTCTAGGGTGCGTTGCAGTACCTTTCCCCAATTTTCATATAATTGCACCGAAAAATTATGAAAAGATTTTTGAAAAAAAATTCAAGAAAAGTACTTGTTTCTTTATATTTAATACCAGGATACCGAACGCTCTCTAAAAAGACTCAGAACATCACAATAGTGATGTTCGGATGCGTGATAACACTTCCGTTGTTGAAAAAAAAAGTAAACTATTAGATGAATTTTTTTAATTATTTTTGTAACCTGGATTTCCTAGTCTATCTAAAATAAATATGGTTAAAATAAGGCGAAAGAAACGATTGGGATCAATCGCGTTAGTCTAAGGGTTTGACAATATTGCTGTAAGGAGCAACATTCCACCGAAGCACGTGGTGGAGAATCGGTGGTTGTGCTATATGGGCTGTCAGGTCACAATGGGTTTGAATGGGTTGACCAGCCAGGAGTCGGCTCATTAACTTTTGGAGTGAAACTTTTCACCCTTTTAGGGGACAAGATCAAGGTTTGAGGTCAACCGAGCAGAAAAATTGTATGACCAGCCTCATGTTCATTATGGGCCTGATCGGGCAGTGATAGGGCTCACCTGATCTAGTCCTGGTTAGGCCATGATGTGGTATGCCTGATTAGGGTTAACCAGATCTGGCCCTGCCAGGTTTGTAATTTGGCATGCCCTATCATAGTTCATTACATCGGGCTTTGATACAACGGTACGTTACATTCCATATCAGGGCCTGATTTGAGATAAAGCTGTCCAGATCTAGTCCCGATCGAACCCCCAATATGAATTCCTACTCGGGTAATTGTGTGGTAAATTTGTCATCTTCGATCGATGTTTTTTCTCACCACAGGTGAAAATACCACTCGAATTGTGCATGCTCACTTACGAGACTCGATAGATTCTTCACTCTTTCAATTGAAGGAGTACTAAATGATGAATAGTGTCAACTAACGAATACAAATATCTAAGGTTATTGAATCCATGCCAAAACTGTCTGCTTTCGAACATAGGTACTTTACTTCAAACATTTCTAAATTGAAAAAGAATGACAATTTCGTATTAAAGAAACCATTTCCATTCCATGTGAGTATTAATTCCCTCAGGCAATGATATTGAAAATAACAGACAGATTATCAACATTACCGGAACACCCGCTGGCAAAAAACGTTCGAGGGATGCCAAGGGTATGATGAAGCAGTCTCGATCCAAAGTGGCCAATGAAATAGGTTCGCTACGAGGCAAACTGTTCCCGGATACCATAAGAGGAGTGTAAACTCCCGAGGAACTGCGATTACCGCTTCCACCGAACGATACCTATGGATCAGAAAATCTTCAATTAGTTGTTATTCTTTTTTCCCACGCGTGTTTTGATAGAAAAGAATTATCGAACAAAGCAACGACAGACCTGTCTAGAACCAATCGGGGTTTGAGGTTCCGTCGATTCGTTGTTCAGCTGGTTGGAAGGTGGGGATTGTTGTTTTCTCTTGAGTTGGTTGGCATTCGCGGATCCTCCTTGATTCTGAGAAGGTCCGCTGCCGCCCCATTTGATAACATGAGGTCCGGAACTCCGACGTGGCGGGGGCCCAAAACGTTCTCCACTATCCTCTCCGGCACCACTTCCGAGTGGACCACCTGTGGGTGGTGATAGGAAAAGATGAGTCCTATAAGCGGGACCTTGGTGTTCGTGATCACCCGTTGATGTGTTTGGATAATTATTGGATGCCGATGTTGAGGGGAAATAACTGGTCCTTCGATTGGTTAAACGCGAACCAATCATCGATTGACCAACAACACCACCAACACCACTAGTAACACCGCGAACACCGAACCGCGAGCCCACCACACCGCCTGGACCCATCAGGGTCAGCCCTGTTCCACCTGTCGTAGTAGACCCAGTTCCGTAGGTACTGTATGACCCAACAGCGCATGTACGACCTTCCCCTGAGCTTCCACCACCACCACCACCACCTTTCTCGCCACCGAAATTCTTTCGAAACATAAGATTCATGATTTTTTATTATTGCTCCTCCGCGTCGTTTCTTGTTATTCTTATATTATCGTTTATCTTTTGTTATAAAAAAAGAAACAATGTCTCTGGGGAAACGTGTTTCTGGTGTTGTTGATGTTGTCATTGGTATTGTTTTCTTATGATTTTACATCGATGTGTGTGAATAATATGTTGCTTCCGTTTCAACAAACTATCACTCGATTCGAAATCACCGGACAACCACAATGGTTGATGGTCTCTGTCCACAAACGTAACCGTATCTTTGCACAAACTCGAGTCATGATTTTGATCGTTCTATCTTATACATCCTGTTCAGTAGTCTTCTTCTATCATCGAACTCATTGTCCATAGCCTTATCATTCTTCTCATCCTTAAAAAGTGGTATCCAAACCCCAAAAATTAGATAATAGAATACGGGGAGGAAGATATACAACTTCTCGTGTTGTGATCGGGAACAAAGAAGGAAAAGAGAAAGAAATAGCAGAATAGAAGTACGCGATAGGTGTGATCACGCGAGGATTCAACGGTGCACTGTCTTCAAACTACTGTTCTCCTACGCTATTCGCAACTACGCTTTGCAATAAATATATGTTTATACATATTATGTGTGATATATACAAACATATATTTTGTCGCATTTATTTGGCGCACAGACAGAGGGAATAGCGTTATTAACGGAACGTCGCGCGTCATCCAGCAACTGCTGCTACTAGTATTACTACTATACGGTTACTCCGTTACTACTGCCTCAATAACACGCGGGATCGAATTAAGGTGGACAGTTACTAGAAAGACGGCATCGGTGAAACAAGAGGTTTGTTACAGGCGCTGTATGACCCAACCTCTTTCTATCGTGAAAGAAGATTGCTTTTGGTTTGGCCAGTCTGACTAATGTTGACGTCTTCTACTGTGCGAGGCTTGGTTGTTAGTGAAAGATGTATACACGTGATACCTCTAATGTCACGTTTCGATTTTATTCCAAGGAAATGTATGTGTATATACACGTTGAATTTATAGATAACGGTGGCCGCGTGTGGTTGTAGAAATTTCAACGGCTCGATTGAACTTGCCGTTGTGTCAAGACAATGGATTTGAGTTAATTATATCGATGCGGGGGAAAGATTATCGGAAAAGTCATTATTATACTCTGTGAATTATTTGCTTCGGTAATAGTTCCAACCGAAGGAATTAAAGGTTACGACTGTTTTTTTGCAGGTCTGAAATTAGTATTATTTCGATTTTAATTTGTGTATTTTTTCATCTTGTGAACTTATTTGTACTAATTTTATTCATTTAGCTAATTTATTTAAATGTATCGAAGAATTGTTCCCTTTCTCGTACCGGATATTCAAAACTACCCTAGTATTTGATCATTTTATCCCGACTCGAATGATAAAAATGTAATGAATATTTTCACCCAATTCGATAAGTTGAAATATAATTTGGCATTGTCTCAATTACCCAGTATATTTCTTTCGAAATTTAAAGTAATTCCGTCAAGGAGAATTAATAAATATTTCATCATCTCTCTCAGGGTGTACTACAAGTTTGATCGTATTTTATTTTCAACTCTTCTCTTGTGTGTTTCTCGCGATCCGATATTTGATGGTCAAATTCTTTTGAAACGAGATAAAACGTTTGAAGATGAACAAGTTCTTTTGAATCATATTTTTTTTTAGCTTTACTTTAGTTATTTCAAAAATAAATATTGTTTTGAAATCTAAGAAGGCAGTTTGAGGGTTCAAGCGTGTTAATTAGCAGTGACACCATTCGGTACGTCTTAGTGACAGTAGAAATGATTGATGAAGCGCGGTGGTCGAGCTTGTATCTTGTCACGAATAAATTGTAATATTTTAAAAAATGATTTGAATGAACGAATTTGTATTTTTTACTCTTTGAAAAAAAAACAAATTTCGATAATTCGGATTTGAACAGAAACGATCAAAGTTAAGTTATTCTTCTTTGGCGCTTGTGTCTTATATACCGATTCATATATTTTATTCACAGCTCAGGCATTTCTATTCTATTCTGTTCGAAAAATGATATACAATCGATCTTCGATTATGTCCGTCAAAAAAATTGTATGGATTTATTTATAGCGATGCGTCGTGTCCAAAATTTTGTATATTCAACCGAACTTGAACTTCCATCGAACCTGATATTATTTTTATCTGAGAATTTGTCAAGAATAGAAACAATAAAGAAAGAAAGAAAGGAAGAAACGAGTTGAGAAAACTCTCATCCCAAAGACGAAATTTGAGTTATTATTTCCATTGATTAATTGAAAAAACTGCAGACCCACGTTGCGAAAATATCTTCAAATTATCCTCGTATAATGAGAAATCAATATAGTTGGGATTAATCCAACACTCCGATAATACGTGGTTATGGTTTCAAATAAATAATGGACTATCTCTCCACGTGAATTGAAATGAATCCGATCGGAGATATTGTTTTTCGAACCCCGATTACTAAATTCTCATTTCCGATATAAATCTTCCCAGTCACATTATCGAATGACGAAAGTAGAATACGATTCGAAGGATTCATTCCGCACACAGGTGTATCACAATTGTGTTCAATGAGCATGTTTTGAAAATTGAAGAAATTCCAAGTGTTGCACTATATAGATGGGCTCGATGAGACGATTATCGAGAACCGTTGCTCATTGCCTGCGGAACATTTTCACGCACACCCTCGCGATACGAATGAGCAAGGGAGATAAGACGATCACAATTCGGACTCGTTCAGGACTTCTCGATAGGCCCTGCTATCGCTCATAGCCTTCACCCACGAAGGACTGCGTAATCTGCTCTGTGCTCTACATTGTCTGACTAACAGCGACACTAGCTACTTGTATACTACCAGTAAACAGTGGCAGTAGAAACGATTGATCTTTTTGTCGAGTTATAACGAAGTTGCCTTGTCATGACTGAACGTATCTACCGTGGGCTGAACACGATACACCGCTTGCTTGATTATGTGTGCGTGACATGAAGAAAGAAATCTCTTGTTTTGCTCGTACATTACGTGTAATTGAAGTAACATGAGAACATATTTCGCAAAAGGTCGTTAAAGTACTTCGTAATGTTGCTGAAATTATAATATTTTCATGAGATGAGCTTCGGTTCGCGTATTTTGGCTTTTTCATTCTTTCGATCGCTATTCGAATGAAAAAGGGTGATGCAGATCGTGAGAATAAGGAATAGTATCTTCAGAATGCTTGTATGAAACAGTTTGTCAAGCTTATTACTTCCTCAAATAATCCGCATCCATTGGCTGTTGCTACGATCTCGCAACTGTCTCACTTATGAAACAATCCAATACCTCAGCAAAATCTCGCTAATAATCTCGCTTAACCCATTGCGGCATGGTGGCTACTACATTAGCCACCTGAATGTGCTTGAAATTCAAAGTTCATCAGAGACAATATGACGTTTTTTCTTTCTTTTGGAGTCGAATTTTCAAATTCAGAGTGGTAGGCTCGAAATTGCAGCCGGAACTGCGAAAATTCACGGAATCTTTATACAGGGTGCCCTATTTTAAATAGCTAGGGCTTATATCTCCCAAAGTAATGGGGCTGGAAGAAAAATCCTCGGAAAAAAGTTGCAGGGTTCTGCCCATACAGGGTTCATCAATTAGCCCAATAATGGCACGTTACTGGACCACAAACGGCGTTCTTCGCCCGTTAATGGCGCCCATTAATGGCTCATCAATGGTTAATTGCTGGATGATAACGTGGGTCCAGTAATGGCAATAAACAATGGGCCATGTATGAAATTATTGATTGGCCCAGTAATGGGGCTAAATGATCCCGATTTAGGGCCATAAATTTCGGGATAATGTTCGAATGTCAGCCATCAATGGCAGATTACTGGGGCATAATAATAATAATGATATCCAATGGTGATATGAGTGCGTTCCAGAATAATTGGTTCAGTATTAGTTCAAATGAGTGGTTAAGTGTGAACACTTTTTATATGGCGCGTAATATACTTCGAAGTATTTTACATAGTTTACGACACGTAAGAAACCGAGTATCTTGCGCATAAAATCAACCCCTTGCCTTTGGGGGGACAGGAGGGTTCAAGTATCTCACATATATTACGTGTCAGAAACGAAGTATGATACGTAAGAAATTGAAAAATCACGTGATAAACCCAACCCTGATAGCCGTACATCGGCTGATTATCGGCTGTTTTCATTGCTGACCTTTCTTATCAGCCAGTGGTGGGCCACATTTGTGCCAATGATATGAATCCATTGTTGGTCATTCAATGGTAGCCATACATGGGCCAATTATTGGCTGTGTTTACATTATCGGGGTTTCCTGTATGGGTGAGGGGGACATTTGATGATAACCTCGATTTCGATCTCAGACTCCATCTTCAAGGTCATTTTGAGGTCAACTTGTGTTTTTCAAATGGGGCCCCCTATTTTTGACTACATCCTTAGAATGTACGTTGAAAACCAAGAAACTTTCGTCTGAACTAGTTTCCTGCAATTTGCGAAGATGGCGCTCTAATCGATAAAGAAAGAAAGGAGATTCAAGAAACACTCTTGTTGCTTTCTGTGCGGAACAATACTTACCTCTTCAGTTTTTTCTCCTCAACAGGGCCGTGTATGTATCGCGAATGAAGGTAACGTATTTGAGGAGTTGGTCCCTAACAGCACATCCACCGATTTCTACGTCGCATCTCCGTGGACTCCACGTCGATCAATGGTGGACGTGGATAGAACGTGGATGAACGGAGATCCCACGTGAAGGTAACATGGAGGCAACGTAGAAATGTCCGGTGTTGTACGGGTGAATTCACGAGATGATTGGATCGGGGAATTATCACTCAATTACGGAACCCGACTATTCCCAAAACTCACAGACACATACCTCTCTAGGCGAAATAATCGACCCTTTTCAGGGCCACAGTGATGTGCACAGTCCGATTGCGCAACCTCCTCGTGGTGCACATTAGGTAACGCTAATGCCGACGGCAGTTCCCCGAAGATTGGGAACCAGGGCCGGATTAAGGCAGGTGGGGGCCGATGGGGCCATTGTAAAGCGGTAAGAGTGTTTCTTGAATCTCCTTCCTTTCTTTATCGATTAGATCGCTACCTTCGCAAATTTCAGGAAACTAGTGCAGACAAAAGTTTCTTGGTTTTCAACGCACATTCCAAGGATGTAGTCAAAAACAGGAGGTCTCATGTGAAAATCACAAGTTGACCTCAAAATGACCTTGAAGATGGAGTCTGAGGTCGAAATCAAGGTTACCATCAAATGTTCCCCTCAGAACTCTGCAACTTTTTCCCGAGGATTTTTCTTCCAGCCCCATTACTTTGGGAGATATCAGTCTGGTAAGAAAGTCTTGCAACACACAAAAAAAGTAAAAAAAAAGTTTTTATTATTTTCATAATATAATATTATTAAGTGATTGAGTGATTACGCTCCCTCTGCATCTACAACTCGTGCCCAACGCTCTGGTAAACTTTGCACGCCCTCCATCCAAACTTGTTTCGGTCGTGAGTTAAAAAAGTCGTTCAGCGCATTTTCGAGATCGGTGAAATCATCAAATTCCTTATCCAGTAAATCATTTTTCAATGGCCGGAGAAGATGGTACACGCAGAGAAAAGTTACCTAAAAAATTACTACACTTTATAGTAAAATAGGGACAAAATCACATGTTGGGGTTATGTATTATATGTTGTCATTCAAATTCCTATACTTTCTATCAATAAATAATAGAATTCCATCACTGCTTACTAGAAAGTATAGTAATTTGAATGACAACTTATAATACATAACCCCAAAATGTGATTTTGTCCTTAGTTTACTATAAAGTGTAGTAATTTTTTAGGTAACTTTTCTCTGCGTGTAGTCGGTAGGAGCCAAGTCTGGTGAATACGGTGGATATGGTCAAACTTCCCAACCCAGCTGCGAAATACAGTCTTGTGTCATCTTAGCTGAGTGGAGTCGAGCGTTGTCATGGAGAAGTCGAACTTGCACACGTCTACGCCTTTTTAGTTTGATAATTTCAGCCAGTTTTTGCAGTTGTCTAGTGTAAATCTCCGCCGATATCCTGGTTTTAGCTGGTAGCAATTCGTAATAGAGCAAGCCCTCGGAGTCCCACCAACAACAGAGTAATACTCTCTGTACTTCGCGAGACAGTTTAGGGGTTGGCTCTGGTTTTTCTCCTTTCGGTAGCCTGCACTGTCGCTTGCGTGTGTGGTTAACATAGAGTACCCAACTTCCATCTCCAGTGACAATTTCTCGAAGAAAATCTTTTCTGTTTGGACGATGCAGGAGTGAAAAATGTATAGACACCCGTGACGCTTTGTTTGATTCGTGTGGTATCCAAGACGACACAACTTTTCTATATCCCATCTCTTGTAAATGTTGGAGAATCGTGGGGTGGCTACCACCGAGTTTGTTGGCTATTTCTCGTGACGACGTGTTAGGCTTTGCCTTTATAAGTACACGCAATTTTTCATCGTTAACAGCTGATTTTCTGCCGGAACTGGGTTTGTCTTCAAGAGATGTATCACTTAAACGGAAATGTTGATACCAACGAGATACAGTTGGATGATGAACAACGTGTGACTTGAACGCGCTGCAAATACTAGGGGCTGCAGCTCTTGCAGAATGTCCTTGTAAAAATTCGTAATAAGCGATTGCTCGAAGTGCACTTTGTTCCATTTTTGCTCGTACTAACTGCGCGGAACAACTAACTGGTTTAAAAACACTATTGTTATTAGAACAAATAGATTAATTGCAAAAAAAGTGTCGCAAGATTTTCTTACCAATACAATACGAATTAAGCTCCAGATTTTTTAAATTTTCAGAATTTCAAATGACAGATTCTCAAAAAAATTCAAAAATTCACAAAATTTTGCTGAGATTATTTATACATGAGTTGGTGAAATAATTCGCGATTATTCCAAATTCGCTATTTGAAATTTTCTAAATCTAGGTTCAGATTCGTCATCAACGACCCGAACGTTCCTCTGCTTATAAATTTCAGCACGATTCCACCATCTTCCAAATCTTCCAGTGCCATCTCGAATTCGCTATTTTGAATTTTAAAAAACTGAGTTCAGATTGGTAATTGGCGACCCGGAGAGGGCCTTGTATGTGATTTCCAGCGGAACTCCGCAATTTTCCAAACTTTCCACCGTCATCTCGAATCCGTCAGTCTGAATTTTTATAAATCCGAGTGCAGATTGGTAACTGACGACCCCGGGACATCCCTTGTATGTAATTTTCAGCGAAATTCCGCAATTTTTCAAATTTTTCATCGTCATCTTGAATTTTGAAAATCTGAGCTCAGATTGATAATCAGTGACCTATGAAACTCCTGTTTATACTTGATTTCTCGCATAGTATTTGCTTGATTTATTAGGAAAGCATAGTATAAACGTAGTTACATCACTTCAAATTTTAACCCTTTTTTCTAAACGTATGGAATATTTTATTTTCTCATTGAATTTTTATTGAACGTCCTTCCTTCTGGATCATGCCCAAACTTTTCAGAAGTTTTCCTATCATTGATAAATGAACTCCCAATGATGTCAACAATTCTTGAAGGGTTTGACATGAGTCTTCATTGAGCAACGTCTCCAAATGAGTATCTTCAAATTTTTTTGGCTGGCCAGGTCGCTCCTTATCATCCAAGTCGAAATCACCAGCTTTGAAACGTGCAAACCATTTTCGACACGTTTACTCAGCTAGACCATGTTCACCATACACTTCCACACGGAAAAAACAATGCAGGAACTAGCGCATGAGCACCGATGACATATCAATCGCAAGAAGTTTCACCGGTTTATTCCGTGGAACTCCTTGGAATAAGAATATGAACCTATGCACTTATCGTATTGCCACATGGGATGAGCGGATAGGTTAATGCTTTTATTTCAAGAACATCTTCTTGCGATTGATGTATGTGATCGGTGCTCATGCGCTAGTTTCTAAATTTTTTTCTTCGTGCACTAAAATACGATGAGCTTCAGCAGCACTTTTGTTCATATTGAAGTAATGGAGTAAGACTCCCCGCAAAAACACTTCATTCGATATAAATTTTGACATGTTCAATAAGTTATGGAGTGTTCTTATTCACGATTCAAAAAAAGGTTATGTAAAACAAATGGCGTCCAATAATAGCTGTTTCACGATGAATAGATTATTTTAGATAACAACGGAATGCTGTACTACCTATGTTAGCTTTTGTATAACGCTACGAATTAATTCCAACACCTAATAGGAAAAAAAACCTAATTGTTGGTGTACTGGAATTATACAGGTTTTGAACTGCAATTTTCAGGTTGTGGGATGGGATTTTCCAGTTGCTATGCAACGGAATTTCCCAGTTATGCTGGAATTTAATCACTGTTGCATTGAAATTCTCCACTTCTATTGGACTTCGTAATTTCTGGCAGGAAAACTTTAGAGGTCTTTATATTGAAAATTTCCTGATTAAGATTTTCAAAAATAATTGTAATTGTAGCAAAAAAAATTGATAGGTTAGGTCTTAGGTTTCAGTTGGTAGGCAGATAGAAACGTGTAGGTTCAAATCCCGTTAGGTAGACACGACTATCTATCTATCCACATGAACGATCAAGTTTCTCAATCATCTTGAATCACAAGGACCGTGCAAAATCTCTTTGTGTGAGCAATTTTTTGTTAATTTTCATGAATATTTTCAGCATTGATTTTACTGAGAAATTCCAGTATTGAGGCTCAGAATGTTTCCAGTTTTGATGCTGGAATTCCATAACATTTATACTGAACTTTTGCAGTACAAATGTGCTAAAATTTTCCAGTACATGCACAAGTTAATAACTTCCAGTACATTTACTGGAATTTTCCGATGAACCATTTTCACAGTGTATGTAATATAATTTTTCCGAATTGATTGTAGCCTCAGTTATCAAATAATTCTTAGTAAATTTTCCAATTATTTTTCACAGTGAAGTTTTATTCGATGGATGGATAGGAAATTCTTCACCCTAAAATAGCTCTTCGGAATGGGAAGAAAGATCTTTTATTTCTCATAAAAACATGAATGTGGAGAAAAACTGTAGATATTTTCCTATGTGAAAGCGAGGATCTTTCGCAAAGTAGCGACAGAGTTGAATTTCTCTCGGTACAGCAAAGTATTAGAAAAATTCTGAAGAATTATAGAGGAAATCAAGGGAAGAATGAACAACATTTTAATAGAATTGTATGAAACTTTGTATGATCATGAATGTTATTTCTTAGAAATTTTTAGGATGAAAAATTGGGTTTGACGTAACATATGGATGCTGAAATTTGATACATTCGTCCACAGATGATCAATGATATTTGATTTCATAGTAAAAACTCACCGCTCGACAAAAACTTTGAACTCAAGCAAAAAGGTTTCGGTGTTCCACGCATTGCTTCATTACATTCCAGAACATGTTGGAAGTTATTTATGATTTAGCATTCATCCCCACTCGTATAAGAACATGGCTGTATGCAAGGATAATTATATATAATTTTTATTGTTGAAGAAACATCGATACATATCACAGCTATTACGTTGAAAACATCTTCGTTGAATTGATTACGAATGATTTGGAGGTACTCAGTGCGACAGTGGTGCGATTATTGCATACAGTTATGTCCATCCAAAGTTCACGATAAACCTGACCTTAACGTGATAAGGGCAGTGGAACTTAATTAATTTCTCTTCAAAACGAACTAAGGAAAAATAAGTGCTGTAATATAGCATTCCTGCACCGATTCCAGCAATGCTGGATAGAGAAATATTGTTAATTATTGTTCCACCGATTGTATCTCCTTAAGAATTCCAAGGGTTTTAATTGACATGGAATGATGAATGAAGTTTCCCACAAAGAATCCAAAAGATGGATCAAGATCGAGGTGTTAATCCTGGTTGGAACGACTCCAGATAGACACGAGTTCTGTAACTCTGCACGGAAGAAATGATTTGCTAATATTGATTTAATCATAATAGAAATATTATTATATATACTACTTATATTTTATTCCAGATTAAATATTTATATTTACTTTTTTCTTAATTGTATGTATTAAAATTTTTTTTATATTAATATTTTTGTATTATAAAATCATAGAGATATAGTCCTGATTAACAAAATCGCTCAAATATTTATTTCAACCTTCAATAATAGAATTATTGAATGATCAGGACAGATATAATTTAGACCGAAATGTTCCTGTCAAGATACCCGAGTGGAAAAATGTCCAGAATTATATATAATCAGACATAATTCGTATATACAATGTTAAAGAATTATATATGTAATTTACTCATTGTCCGAACAAAAATCAATCGAACTTTGAATTAAAACAACGCGAGACTATTTGTGGCATTTATTGATTTTAGGAAAGCCTTTAACCCGATGATTCAATGGATATTATGGTTTGAACTATACCAAGCAGGTTCAAGTGAAAATTCTGAACAGGAATAGACAAAAATTATTTTGATAAAACAACAATAAAAGTGAAAAATATCCAGGGCTGTACTGAAGAAATTAAAGTGAACAAAGGGGTGGGGTGATAGGAAAGCGGTGTGGTGGCTGGCGTTACCAGCCCACGGATTTTTCGGTTTTCTTCAATGGCAGTTTCATTTAACGGTGTCCTTTGATACGTGGAGCTATGAGAAAAATCCGGAGATCTGGCAACCCTGGTGGGGGCGATGGAGAAATATCCAGCCTTGATTTTCATGTATTCATTTCTCTGGCGCCACTACATCACCTTCTCGTCAAACAATCGTTCTTTCATCAATCCATCTTATCCACACATTCTCCGCCAGAATTTTATCGGTGGTTGCCTTATACGGGGGGACAATGAATACCCGAGAAAAAATGATTGGATCTGATCGAATTTTTGGATCTAACCAGATCCTTATTTTGCCCGAAACCGATCGCATCTGAGCATTCCGGAGGAAAATCATTGCCAAAACATACCGAACCGGGGACAAAATGTAAGCTAAGAATTATCTAAGCTTAACCCTTTCTTACTTAACATCCATTACAATGGACATTTCTATAAAACTTCCAGACGCCTGTATTTTCAAAAACATTGGATTCGATGAATGTGCAAAACGTTAAATGAATTTTTCGTCAGTTACCGAACATTGTTAGACATAGTTACCTGAACATAGAACACTTATCTAGTTTGTATCTATTGCGACACAATTCCGATATACTTTTTATAAAATCAATCTATTCTCTCCAGAATTGTTATCACGTATGAAACTTCATGTACCTAATAGAATATGACAAAATGTGGCCTCAAAGTGAGTATTCCATTGTTCAAGATGGTTCAAGTCAGAAAGGGTTAACAAAAAATCATCTAGGTGGAATGCAGGGGAAATGAGAACATTTTCATGCTCCATTTATTTCAATACCCGCTTCCTTCCTACTAAGAGATAAGTATTTGTGGAACTGAGTCCATACCCTGTCAGATCCGACCAGATCCGATCAGATCTGATGTCGGATCCAACTGGATCTAGTGGGATCCATTCATATCAAGTAATGAATAATCCGAATCTGAGCAGATCCAATTGAATCCAGGGAGATCCAATTTAAATATGATTGGATCCGATAAAATCTAATCATTTGTCCCCAGGTAGTAGAAGAAATTGAGCTACGAGGGTCCGAGAGTCCACGAACTAAGAGCTTTAAGCTCTATACATTTCTCTAAGCGTTTATCCAACTTCTTTGAATCTTCAAAAATGTAAGGTTGAGGAAGGTTCTCAAAACGTCTGGCGTCTGCTTGGGTGATAACCTCCTCGTTTGACGAGACCCGTTGTTTGCTGGTCCATTTTTTTAAATTAGGGAATGAAAAGAATTTGCCGCGGCCCAGATTTGATGGATACAGTGGGTGCAGTTATAATTCGAACTTCGATTCCATGATTTTAACCATTTAAACTGAATTATCTTGATGGAAAAAGATGTTTTGTTTTTTCAAATGAGCACGTCCCACGCAGCACAGGCATGTCCCAAATGAACCTCCGTTATGTCAGTTCAGGAAGAATTCATAAAGAAGTCTTGAGAATTCTTAGGGAGTTCTTTTTTAATTCCGGGGATTTCCACGATGAATTCATGAAGAATTTTTCATGAATACATCAGAATCATTGTCCAGTCGTTTTTTCCAAGTCATCAATATAAATTATTTCGCTTACATCCGGAAAAACTGTGGCCATATTCTTACTGTCCGACTTTCCCGTCTTCGCCTTCTCCGGAGCCCGTTCGCTTCAAAAAATCCTCTGTTTTGAGTGTATCTTCCACGTCTGGAGTACAACCCCACAGCACTTTTGGTCTTCAAGATATCTTGAGGAACTGTTCAGAAAAGTTTAAGAAGTCTTGTGCAACATGAAAAGATATCTTTAAGAGATCTAAAACAGTTCTTACTTCTAAAAGACATCTAAAAGATATCTTTTAGAAGATCTGAAACTTTTCTTCCGAGATTATATCTTTGAGACATCTTATAGAAATCTTTTAGAAGTAAAAACTGTTTTAGATCTCTCAAAGATATCTTTTCATGTTGCATAAGACTTCTTGAATTTGGCTTGAGATATCTTTTAGAACTGAAATGCTGCGAGGGCGGTAAGGTATCAATTTTTCTTCAGGTATGTATCGACACAGAAACTGATCAGAATTGCGACGAAAGAGCGCCAAAACAGCCTAGGAGTCGATCACGCGATAGTGTTCATCTTCCCCTGAGAGCAAACACGGCATCCATTTTACCGGAAGTTTTTCCACACCTCTACCTTTTCGCGCAAAATTGAAAACCGTATTCCTTGCAATATGTCTGTGGCCTCAACTATTCTGCGTACTTTCATTCGTCATATCATGGACTTTGTCAATCATTTCAGGAGAAACTGCCACTTCTACTGGACGTCCCAAATGATATTCATCTTTTGTGAACGTGCAGCCACATTTAAATTTCTCTACCCAATTGTAAATAGTTGCAAACACAGAAACAAATCTACCATAACCTTATTCATCTAAGATTTGATCTCTTTCGGAGTTGAACATTTACAATGTAAATGTTCGATAATTGCCCGAAACTCACTTTTTTCCATTTTTTTAAATAAACAAAAGTGATGTTGCTGAAGTTTGAATCGTTTATTGAAACAGATTGATAATTAGAAAACAAAATGCTGAGTTTTTAAGGACTAAAAATTTTGCAAAATATTTTTTGAACGCTTTTTCCAGTTCCAAGAATTTAATTCGAGAAGATAAATAACAATGCTTTATCAGATTTTGTGAACGGTTCAAACTTCAATCACATACGGAAGTTTCTTGCCTCAATAGACGGTAAAAATGAAACTTTGAGAGATACGTAGTGAGTAATGACACTTGCTAAAAGCAAATCACTTTTGATGCTACGATTGCTATCTTTTGAATTTTGTAAAGACTTATCAAATGACCCTCGTATTATTGTCATTTATCAAAATATTTCGATAACTTTGAACCCAGTTGATTGGAAGATTGCGAAGAATTGAATTAAATTCTGATGATACACTGCGAAAATTGCCACCAAAGATGTGCTTCAGAATAAGACGTGGCATGTTTGATAATTCAAATCAAGCACAAGACTGTTTTAACTAGAAACATCAGTATTTTAATTCACGACGCTGACGTTTAAATATATCTTTATTCTCAAATACCATGTCAAAAGTGTGATTTATATATTCAACTTGAAAAGATAAATCATGTTGATGATTTCTAATCATACGGTTGATTAGAATCTCGTCTAGTTCTGTTTCCATTTGGCACAATATACATTTTAAATACATTGTTCTTGTTCTTAACTTTGACGTTGACGTAATAGTATTTCGTGGTGATGTTTCTACGTACAACTTTCAATCATTGTTTTTCTCTAATTAAACATGTCATGTCTTGACCCTGTTGAAAAAGTCCCATAAATTCTCATATACAAATCTTATTAGTTTATATGAATTTTAACAAGTTTGTATCAGTCTATATGCGGTTTCTGTCTTAGAACTTATGGGTTTCATATTATTCCATATAAGGATGCAAAAATTATATGAGAACTTTATGAGATTCAATCACAACCATTTGCAAACTCTCATAAAACCATATAAAATCAAGTGTGTGTGCTAGATTTCATGCGGTTTCTGTCCTAGAAATAACTAGAATTCATTAAAATTTATGAGATCTTTTCAACAGGGGATCTAGAATATATTTCTGTGTTTTGAAGAATGTTTGAAAAGTGACTACAAAAATATCTTGAAATGAGACATTAGTTTTGACAGTGTAAATTTTGAAATGTTTTGAAACTTTCGATTGAACTTGGTGGTCAACCTATTCAATTTCTCAAGTAGCATCGGAATAGAATATACACTGAAAATAATTCTCAATTGCTACAATCAAAAGTTTAAGGGAACGGCGGGTGGTATGGCCCACCGCGTGTTTCCGGGATCTGACACTAGGTGGCAGCACTACACACTTTTGGTCACGAAGACATTGTCTCTGTCTATCATGTGCGGAAACTTCATCGTTGTCAATACAGTATGTTAAGAGAAATCTTACTTTTTCTATTTACGTACTGAAATAGGTCAGATCATAAAATAATGTGTCATTCTAGTATCGACCCCTCCTATATATAGAACACGTCTCATGAGTTTTGAGCGGTGATGTTTGTGCGTTTGTTTGGTTATGAACTAATTCTTTCACCAAAATCTCGATCGGACGGTATGGCCCACATCAACCCATTAGAACTTATGCTGAAATAACGCGGGATGTGGTCTCGGTTACCGAAGGAATCTTAACAAACCCATGCTATGTCAAGTGAAGTGAGAAACGTGTGTCAAACAATTGTTTATAAATAAATTGGTCAAAAAATGTTCCACATCCACATTGAGATCCTTCATTGTTATGAAAAGAAATAACAAACCAATACGTGTCTTATTTTTGTATAACAAACAATTGCTATGTCGATTCAGGGTACATGTTTTCTATGTATTTTTTTTTCTTAGAATCGATTGGTGAGATCAGTTTTACCGAACACTTATTTTGAAAAAAAATTGTTCAAACAATTTATTGATAAAGCTTGTTTTTATGCATGCGTCTCACATGAACATTGGCCAAAATTTCATCGGTGACCATATCCTCCATAGTTTCATCATGTGCTCTAATGGGTTAATGCCATACCTGTAAACGATGGACACATGAACTTTGTGCAGATATTACAGACAAATTATATTATTATTGCCATAGATGTAAATTATCCAGTCCATAGTCTAGGTGAGAGTTGAAAAAACCATATCCAATGTTTAAAACAAATAACTTGGTGTTAAAAAATATGTTTTTGTTTTAATTTACCGGTTTTTGGATGGTGGGCCATACCACCCGACACCGGGAACTTTTCCATGAATTGATCTATAAACTAAAATTGTTCCTGATCTTTTATTTCACTAATGAAAATTTTTTCTTTATGACGTATGTGAGAAAAATACTCCAAAAAGTTGTATTCCACACCGTACCGACATTTTTTTACTCTGGAGTGATTTTATCTCAGTTTTCCCTCAAAAGGGCCATACCACCCGCCGTTTCCCTACCGTTCCAAAAATATTAACTTGAAGAATCAAAAATAATTATTCAATTCATTAGCGCACTCCACTTCAAAGATGATTGTTATTTGAATGAGTAATTTTAATACCTTACTAAATTAAGATGGAATGAAAAAGTAGACGCGTTAGGAGTCAAACGAATGCGATTCAAGATATTTGCAACTCAGGCATTATAAAATCGAAACGAATTAGTAAATAAGAGAAGGTATTATGTACTGTGATGTAGTAGCTATCTTTCATGGAATAAGTACGATACTTGAATAATACATTAAATAAATAATCAACAATAATCATAAATAATAATATATTAATATTTTTTTGCTTATATTTGAGAGTAAAATATTTTAATTTTCTTCCTGCATTTTATTGATTCAATTTTGTTTTTATAGTAAAAAATTAACCGTGAGGCTTTTTTTTTTAAATATCACTTCTTTTTTACTCTGAACGTTTGTGACGCTAACGAATAGCTATAGCTATAATTATTTGAACTGCCGCAGCGAATTCATTTGTTCCGTGCAGTGTTTTCGAAACGTTCAACAGTTTCAAGGCTGACGAACCGCTCTGTGCATGCGGTTATACACAGATGGCAAATATCCACCTTGAACTTCAATGAAATAAACGGTAGAATATAGATTGATTAGAATGACAGCTACGGAAATAAGGTGGAACAAGAGAGAATCTATATCGAGGTAGCGAAGATACAACGCTGCTGAAGGCTGTATTATTCAAAAATACAGTTTCGAATCTGTGGTTTATTTCAATATATACTCGAACGTTTCTCCATTGTATTTACGATGCCTCTGTTTTTCCACAACTCTCATTTCTCTATCAAAGTCTCCATTGGAGCTGCTGCGGTTACGTCTTTACGGATAAATTCAGAATATAAAGAAATACGAGAAACACAGCGAGTATTCTCCATTTGCGTTAGATGAAACTAGAATAATTTGGGAAACTGAGGAAAGATTCTGTTGAAGCCTCATTCCTCGAAAGGCTGATTTATATACTGTCCCTTTTTTCGCGTTTTTCGTTTCCAATGCATTTCGCAATTAATATATCCATAATAAACAAAAGCAAAGAGACAGACGTTCACGAGACAAAAGTCACGTGTTCGTAATTCGATCGATACACTCATTGAAATATTCACGGTTATAGCGTGATGTGTGTCCTGTGAACGTGTACTGTAGTTTATCAGTCAAGGTCTCTCGTGGTGGCAGAAATCGAAGGTCGTCTTGATAAAATAGCCCTTACGCTCAATTCACGAAGAGAAAAAAATACATACATATATGTAATTTATCTCCCTCTCTTTCTGGTACGTTAGTATTTATCAATCTTCACCTGTGATGTGTATGCACGAACAAAGTAACTTTAGGTGCAAAACTTACGGTAAGTTTAGGTGTAGATGTGTATGTGAACATGCGTACACGTGTATCGTATGTATCGTGCAGCGATAGAGGATAAATTGAAAAAACCTTGTGTCGATATAATTGATAATTGCAACACCCGACAGATGTATATGAAACAATTATTTGAAAAAAGAGAGCTTTACCAGGTATGCGCTAGTCCGCACGAAAGGCACCCCCGCACTGAATTTGTGCGACTGTTATGCGGCGACAGTAGTGCCTTATGACAGGGCCGTAATAATATTAGGCGTTACGTAGCGTATCGATCGAAGATCGAATTTTATTTCATCGATCTCCATCGTTTGACAAGATATCTTCGAATCGTATAGCGAAATTCCTATCGGTATGAACCAAGATCGATACATTCGATCACGGACATATATCGTGTTGAATTATTCATTTTTTTGGGTATGGACCAAATTAATTGTATCGTACTAAATTTGGCTTCTCGTTGAGAAGTTTGACGTCAGGGAGAGAATTTTGGCAAGAAACTTTCCGATACTCGATGGGAAAGAAAATAGAGGACATCCTTGTTAGGTTTTGTCACGAAAAAAAATTCCCTCTCACAGATTTTATTCGCACGATGTGAAGATACGAAAGGAGGTTCAGTGAATTTTGCCACTATTCCGAAGAGCGATGGCTGTTCCGGCCAACTAGTTTGGCACAAACTCTCTTCCGCTTCATTCGTTTCAAAATTATAGCCTTCTAAGAGGTTTATCGGACACACCACGTGTATATATTACGCCAAGAGATATGATTCAAGATCTCGCTTGATCATCATTTTCGTGATATACCCAAGAATTGTATCGCGGTTCAGGTATGGTTGAAATAATCTTAAGATTCGTGGTGCGGATGGGAGGAGGAAAGTTAGTACCTAAGGTCTTGTTCGATGAATTCAAAGTAATCATAAAACAGATTTTCGTTCTAATCGACGATTCGAAAGCCTTTCACGTGCGTAGAGAATCGCGTTCATCAATATCAATTATTAATACGTTTTTTGCTGTTTCAAATCTAAATCATATTCAGCTAAGAATAAGAAAATGGAAAATCAATACCTCTGATGTTATAACCCTCTGGTTTCAAGGTGAGCTATAAGATTGCAGATTGCGTACATATATACAATGATCAATTTGTTCACGTTACAGTATATCTAGGATGATCTACACGGCACTTGATTGCTCATAAAATAATCGGAGTGATTCAATAGTCACGATATTACAATCATTAGACTTATATCTGAATTGAATTATAAATTAATATGTTTGCTTGCTCAAAGACGTGTTATGAACGTCTTGATTCCTTTTGCGGCATTGTTTTAGACGTAGTGTGGACAAAGGATCTTTTAATGAGGGATTGGATTAATGAGATAGCGACCCCCAAGAAAATATTTCACTGAAAAATTCCTACAAGACCATGAATAATCTCTCAAGAACACTGCATTTTCTCTGTGAAAATTTCAACTCCGACACACCGAGAAAAAAGAAGTTGTCAAATTTACATCTTGCGGAGTCAATATTTCGATGATTTCAAAAACACACTGAGAAAAATTACACAGGTCTACAATGATTTTGGTGCCGCTAAAACTAAAGCAGATTTTGAGTATATTCGATACCCTGACTCTGGAAATATACTTATTTTTTTAATGCTACGTGTAGTTTTCAAGAAATCGCAGGTGTAAAATAAAATGAAAATGCACGATTTTGAACGTTTTTATTAATTATTCCACACGTTAACAACATTTTATCAAATTATTCTTCAAATTATCTCAAAATATGAGTCATTCTCTTCCAAATGCGATTAGGTTTGTTCAAATATCTTTTTTTTTCTCTGAGATACGACAGTTTGAAAATTGTGTTATTTCACCTATTCACTAAATCCATGAACACACAAATTTCAAATTGTCGTGTCACAAAAAAAAAAAATATTCAGCAAACTCAACGGCATTCGGAAAGGGGATGATTTATTTTTTTGCATCTACTCTACTTCATGAAAAAAAAAACATTCTGACGTCACGTAAATCTCAATATGTCGAAAAAATGTGTTTTTTCACACTTTGACAAAAAAAAAAAAAAAAAAAAAAATAATGCAATTTTTTTTGAAGATTCGATTCTTCAGCGCGCCAAAATACTTCGGAAAAGTATGATACAGTTGTTGCACCAAACAAAAAGTTCAATTTTGTAGGCCTGTGTTATCTATTATAAATTACTAGACTCGTTAGTACACGGAAATGAAGCAATAGTTGCAGCAACCATTTAAACAGTCGATTTTCGACCATCTACATGAGTGGTTGCTGCAGCTACTAAGTAGTCAGGATGAGTAACACGTCAGCTGCCTGAACTAATTCGATAGTTGCATTAACTAACGTGAATATCTGAGGTATTTTGAGTTAGTTAAGGCAGCTTGTCCAGACTACTAAGTATTATATATAGAATCGCGCATCTTTGGCTAACTTAGCTGAAAATCCGCTGTCACAGTTGACTGGATTGCTGAGAGAGCAACATAATTAACCGAAGTAGCAAATTTTTCGCTAGACTAGCAACATTTTTAGTATTGTATACAGAATAGCAAACAAATTTTGTTGGAAGAACAATAATTTTTTGCTGTCACAGTTAAAAAATGGTTGTCGTAGCTAAAAAGACTGCTGTGATAGCAGAGAGATTGGTGTCATAGCAAAAAATTTGCTGTTCCAACAAAAGGTATCCAGCAAAATCACACGGAGAAAAAAACTGACAATAATATTGCTGAATTGACAATAAAATATTGTCATATGTCAACCCACGATAAATATCGTAAAAATATGACCGTCGCTATTGCTAAACATCAACAATTCAAATATTCAATCTTGCAATATCATGTGGTTATATCAATAATTCATATTTAATACCTATTTGAAAAATATTATTTTTGAGTGAGGAAAAAAATTCCTCATCAGAATTTATCCCTACAAACATTCTATTACGATGTGGTTTGATTCATATGTGAAGGAAAGCTGATTGTAAGTTCAAATGTTGGAAAGTTGCTTCAGCGAGATTCGAACCCGGGTGCTCTGAGTGGGAATTGAAGCTTTTATCAGATCAGCAGATCTCTAAGGTGACAACTGAGTACTCAAATTGCCATTTACGCTCATCCTCGACTTTGTTGAAAGGGGAGGGGTCAGTTCTCCTAATTTATTTCTCCTAATCCGGAATTCCTAAAAAAATGAATTCCTAATGACACTCGACTCCTAAACTTTCCTTTCCTAATTTATTTCTGCTAATCTGGAATTCCTAAAAACCATGAATTCCCAATGACGCACGAATTGTTCCTTTATTCACTTATTACAAGCTTCGCTTTTGTCGCAATAGTCTGTCTCTTCTTTCAGTGGTTTACTTGTTTCGCATTACCTTTCGTGCATGCACTTCCCGATTCTAAGCAAGAAGCCTCCTATTCGAAAGTTTTTGAGGTGGTTCTTCAAGCAGCTAAAAATTATAATTTAGATGTCACTCTGCCACATCGTGTAATGGTCGATTTCGAACTCGCAATTATTAATTCTGTGCAAAAAATTATTGGAAACACAGTGGTTCGAGCTTGTTTATTTCATTTGAATCAAAATTTTCATCGGCGTATTCAAGCAGAAGGTTTGCAACAGAAGTACAATAACCCTGAAGACCGCGAATTGAAGATTGCTGTTCATATGATATGTGCTTCAGATTTTGTGCCACCTGAAACCGTTGAATCACACTTCGAAACGGCATTGGATGATATACCTGACGATTTGATGCCAGTGGCGGAGTATTTTGAAGCAAGTCCCAAACAAAAAAGGGCTGCTGCCAGAATAGTTTCGAAATATAATGAATATGAAACCGATATTGTGACATATTTGAAATCCGTGGGTTATAATCTAGAATTGTAATCTCATAGCACTGACAATCTTGAGCAATAAAAATAATTTAGAACAATTGTATATTGGGAATAATTTTTTTTAGGAAATTATGTTTTAGAACTCACATTATTTTGGGACTATTCGTTTTAGGAGAGTTAACTATTGGGAGAAAAGGATTGGGAGATCTGACCTACACGGATAAAAAGGAATTCGCTGTGGCAGCGAAATCTACGTTTGCTGGGTTCCTTTTGCCAGAGCAGCAAATTTTTTGCTGCGACAGCAAACTATTTGCTGTTCCAGCAATCTTGTTAGCTGCGACAGCGAATTTTTAGCTGTGGCAGCAAAAAATGTTTGCTATCCCAGCAAAATTTGTTTGCTATTCTATATATAATACTGAAAATTTGCTGGCGGAGCAAACATTTTTTGCTGCCACAGCTGAAAAATTGCGGTCGTAGCTAACACGATTGCTGTTATAGCAAATTTTTAGCTAGGTCAGCAAAAAATTTTGCTCTTCTATATATAATACCTCGATTTGCTGCGTCAGCAAATTTTTTCTCTTCGTGTACAATCGTTGAAAGTTAACGATGAAAATATATTCAAGACAAACATAAAACTGTGCACATTGAATGAATGAATTAGGATTTGAATCACAGGAATTTTTTCAGAAACGAATGAAACTCGTCAAATTTGTTTGTTAAATTCATGTCAGGTTTGTCAATCAATCAGCATAATGTGATACTTATTGTTGTCGCTGCTTGATATTGTTTTGTCACATCAACAATGTTCATTGTGAGTTGGAATGGCAACTCATATTGTCATTTTAACAAGTGATTTTCATCAATACAGTTCTTATTAACAAAGCAATGTGCTGTTACTGTACGAACAACAAATTATTGCATAACCAGCAATAAAATGTTGAAAATTCTTATATTGCTGGTTCTACCATACACATTTTTCTCCGTGTAGGTTTCGCGGTCATAACGAATTCTTGTTTCTCCGTGTGTAGCTTTCAATTCGCAAGAATTGGTAGTCGACGAAAAAAAAGATGCTAGAAAAGTACCAAGAACCCAGCCGGAAATGAAAATCTGTCAATATCGTTTTCATATCGAATTGATATTCAGCGTATCAAAATTGAATCGCAATTCAATAAAAATCGATTAGTTCGACATCGATTTGGTATCATATTAACATTCGCCTTCTTGGCTTGAAAAAATTCAAATACATCCCATACAGGACAGTCTCCAAAGAATTACGTCGCATTTCCGTAGAATCAAGGGAGAAGAAAGGGAGCGGTTGATATAACATGGAACGATGGAGAAGCAGCGTAGGGGCAACGGAGAAATGTCCGAGCCGTTTTGTCGGGCGGATATTTCTCCGTTGCCTCTACGCTGCACTGTCAGAAATATTATGAAGTTTTTTTCAATACCGTACATGAATTCAGGTTAATACACATTTTACATTAAATTTAATGTACCAAAACATTGAAAAAATATAGATTTCGCTATAGTTTACATTAAATTTAATGTAAAATTTGTATGAAACTCAATTCATGCGCGTATTTGAAAAAAACTTCCAGCAAATACATTAAAATTAATGCAGAAATTTCTAACAGTGTGCTTCTCCATCGTACCACGTTGCATCCACCGATCCCTTTTTTCTCCCTGAATTTCACGGAGAGGCGACGTAGGTGTCCTGTGTGGGATTTCAATAATTATATGATAAAAAACTTTTTACCAAATGAAAAAAAATCTCGAAATTTTCCCTTTTTCCGGTCTATACACGGAGAAAATGATTTGACGAAAGATTCCCCTAAGTTGAGTAAAACGAGGACATAGTGGCATTTCGGTGAGGTTTCAAATTCCATTGACTCCGTTTTACTCGACTGCAGATGAAAATTCATACGAATGTTCTCATTATCTTCACAAGTTGAGTATTGTAAAGGAACATTTGTATGAATTTTCATCTGTTGTCGAGTAAAACGAAGTCAATTGAATTTGAAACCTCACCGAAATGCCACTATGTCCTCGTTTTACTCAACTTAGGGGAATCTTTTGTCAAATCATTTTCTCCGTAGAGTGATTAACCCTCCCAGAAGATCCCTAATACGGGCTACGTCTGCATCAAATCCTTTAGCTAACGAAAATTACAATCTTAGCTCGGAGAGATTTTTACAGTTTAGGATCAAATTCAACATCCGTGTCTTTGTCTTCGATTGATGAGATCCCATGATGAAATTTCGACACATATCGGCGATTATTGGAAATTCCCATAAAAACCACATCATTATTTTGATAATTTTGAAGAGAATAATAAAGATATCTCACAATCATCTTTCTTTCATAAATAAAACCGACGAGAATATCGCAAAGAGAATTCATCCTGCGCGTTTGCGAGTTTCATGAGACATATCCTACTGCGACAGATGTAAGTCCTAACGACGTATAAACGGCTCTTTTGCCACTTGGACTAGTTCTCGACACTAAAGCTACGTTGACGAATGATTTACAATTCGAAACATCTTCTTTTCCAAAGTTTAGTCACTCACGAGGAAGAGTGTTAACACCGGCGTTGAGTTGGAAAGATCATTATTACCGTTGTTGATATATCAAGTTTTATGTGCACCTTTGAAATAATTCAAATTATGAAATTAAAATAAATCTAAAATAAAAGATCATCGATATTAGAAAGAAAATCTTGCTGAAATCTCGTCATTATCCATCGACCTTGAATAAATATCACTTAAGGTTGAAAGAACGTAATCCGCATCACCGCTGGCTCCGTTCATTGAAGAATTGATACGATTCGATGAAAAGCAAGGACCGAAATACGCGTCCAAAGAAAGGAAAACGTGCGCGCAAACGCAGGAAAGCACGCGGCAACGTGATTTACGCGATCCGCTCATCGCAACGTTGTTGTAGCGACAATTCTTGGCATCTATTTCAAGAACTAAACTTATCCGACGTATAAATAGATCATATTCGATATAACGTGCAACAGACTCTTCCCGTTCTATTCAAATAAATATTTTTCAAGGTTTTTCACCGGGGACTGACCAATGATGTTTATCAGATATCTGTACCGGCAACAAGATACATTGACGTAGATACATTGTTTTTGAATTATTTTGAAAGAAATATCTGGTTTTGTCTTGTCTAAGTAATGAAAAACTCGAAAAATATCGAACGAAAAGATTTTTATTGTGATGATAAAAAAAACAAAAATCATAAAAAGAGGTCAAGGTCCGTGAAATGAACTATCTCTTCCAGATGAGTTTACCTTCTCCGATTCTCAGTGCCTATCTTGGCCCGATTTTCGCGTTATTTGTATTATTGTTATGAATGGAAAAAAATATAAATTATCATTCTTTGAAGATATATACAAATTTAACGCAAAATTGTCTCAACTCTGGTTTAATCTCCTCATATTTGGGACAGGAAATTGAAATCTGAACATTCTGCACGCTGGGGAAAATCATTAAAACAGATATACGTATAAATATAATCGGTAATTGGTAGTAACATATCCTTCAGCCAAGTTGGTAATGTATTATATTCCAAATGTCTAATCATAGTTGTACTTGGCATTAAATTGAAACTAGAATTTTATCAGCGATTCTGCACTGTGAAAGATTTCTCTCGGAGTAACGAGTTTATGTTCATTCATTCTTTTAGACGAGTTTAACCCTTTTCTAATCTGGATTATCTTGAGCGATGGACTTTGAGTTCACATTTTGTCATATTCTGTTACGTATATGAAGTTTCATGCGTGATAGCAATTCTAGAGAGAATCGATTGATTTTATAAAAAGTTTATTAGAATTGTGTCGAAATAGATACAAACTAGATAAGTATTCTATAAAAAAGCATTTTCCCCATAATAGATCTGCGTCATTCACATGCGAACAATGTTCGACAACTGATGAAAAATTCATTCAATGTTTCACACATTCATTAAATTCAATATTTTTGAAACTACAGACGTCTGAAAGTTTTATAAAAATGTCCATTTTAATGGATGTCAAGTCAGAAAGGGTTAAAATTATTCATGCAACGCCTTGGAAAAGATGTCTTTTGGATGTAAACGTATTTCATGTCTCTAAACATCAGACAATATAAATTTCTCTGAAAGACGTTTTGAGGCATAAAGTATATCAACTGTATTAACTATGTAAACTTCAGGGTGAAAATTATGGAGGGTTTTTTCTTACTTCAATGATGGGATCCGTCCCTTGATCATGAGGCAATTGTTACGAGAAATAGGAAACTTCCTTATCATCTTCATAGACTATTACGTCTTTTGGATGATCAATTTTTCAAAAAGTAAGAGAAACTTCCACAAAATCATGAGTTGAAATTCATTATCGATGCAGAAACTTTATGGCCAATGGTAAAAAAAATCGATTTTTCAATTGTTACATTTTCTGAAAGTTTGATATGTTGAGAATATCTGGGGTTAATTCCATGATTTATCCATCTACAAACTTTTAAACGCGTTTATCTCGAAACAACGTTTTTGACAACCAGTGAATCGATCAACTTGAAATTTATTGTGGTTATTGTATGCATGATTAACTAGTTTTCGTGTATGAATTTTTCCCCTACGATTTTCAGTTTTTTTCCTTGGACGAAATACGACCGAATTTTTGGCTGGAAATCGCTATTGCAAGTTCAGATGCTCGCCATTCTGTCAAAAGTAGATATTCTTGAAATCGTCTATGACAAAGACAAGATTGTACTATCTATTTTACAATTCTCTGTGTTTTTTTTTGTGACAGATAATTTTTGACGAAATGCCAATGTTGCTGAAGTTTGAATCGTTTCTAGAAACGACACGAAAATTCAAACCTACAAAATCTGATGAATTATCATTATTCGATTTCTGAAATAAACTCATTCAAACCGGAAGCATTGCTTAAAGAGACTACTGAAAGATTTCGGGTCCTCAATGGCTGAATATTCCGTTCTGCGATTAGAGATTCGTTTCAATAAACGATTCAAACATCAGCAACATTGAATACCCCAATCATCGAAATCCGAATGATGCCAATGTTGACAAGAGGTGCAGTACAGTGCCAGTATTGGGTCTTCAACACTTGGCCAACATGTACGGAATCAGTACTAGATACATAGAAATACAGTAACCTATGTGGAAAATGCAACCAAGGGCCGCTACTGCCCGACTAGAAATTTATCCCATGGACCAGATCAGGTCAACTTTGATCCAGCCCAGGTCCTAGCAAGGCAACCTCGTCAGGACCTAACAAGTCCTGTCACGCTTTACTAATATCAGGACCTTATCAGGCAAGACTAATAAGGATTCGATGCTGAATCCCATACAAAAACCTCCAGAATAAATTTAAATTAGAATATGAACAGGAAATCCACAACCCAAAAATGTTCTATTCAGCATGGAGAGATCTAACTTGAAAGATGTGCACAGTTGACATTTGTTCAGAAATAATTTCCTAATGTAGAGAAAGTTTATTTCACCAAGGAGTATACAATATAAAATGAAGACATTTTTGCATTCACTTTATTAAACTATACTTTATAAACATATATGCTCATAATCTCAGGATAACCTAACAAGGTCTTGATGAGATTACAGCGAGAAAAACCTATTTCAACCTCCTAGGATAATTTAAGGGAAACCTAATCAGGATCGAATGGGCTTATCCCTACATGGGACATCCACATCTAATCCAGATTAGGATTTCAGCAGGTATACCGTATTCCGGATGACCTTGTTAGGTCCTCACCATATGTCAGGTTAACCCTATGATAATTTCTAGTCGGGTGGCTCGCTACTGTTGCCGGAAGTGCCAGTATTGGAAAATCTAGAGCGACCATTATGGGGCCAGTTGGATTGCCAGTACTGGCAAAGGAGTTGAAATGGTAACACTATTTTACATAAGGACCAGTACAACATTTACCAACACGGGGGTAGCGATATTTGATGTGAGCCTGCTATGGTGAAACTCTGGCATTGCAACAGGATCAGTTGTTTTGCCCGAGCTGGATGAGAAATGACAAGGAGTCGAAATGATGACATCCTATGTACAAATTCAAACCCGACCCAGTACTGGCACAGTACCGGTAACCGGAGTTACCAGGAGTGATCATGTTTCAAGTGAAAAAAAATACAATAAATTTGAACTTTGAAAATCTGAATGATTCCTTGTTCTCATTATTGTCATCGAAGAAAGGCACTTTGGAAGTGATTTCTTGAAAGTTTACTGAGTGAGGATTGAACCTGGGTCCTGCGAGTCAGAAACTGAGTCTCTATCACAGCCGATATCCGGCCAGGGTTGTTAGGTCCCATCCACAATAAATCGCCGATTTATGACGCGTAAGTCGCCCAAAGTCGCAGAAATGATTTTTAACGTGCAAGTCGCCTAAAGTCGCAGAAAATTATAAAAATGTCTTTTTCAAAGGTGGTCAAGTATTATATCATTTATCTTTGCTCAATATATCACTTTGTTTTTGTCTAATAAATAAGCTAAGAAAGAGAAAGATTATGGTGTGCTCGAGTGTTCTCAAAGATCAATCCTACCAACTAAATTTAAAGTTTAACCAAGGTTTAAGTCGTGAATCCTGAATTCCGATTGGCTGATTATGGATTTAAATCTGGTTTAAGTTTTGAACCCAGTCGCAGAACTATGAACTTTTTGGATTGCAGTACCACTTTCGAGAATTCCTTTTTAAAATATTTGATCAAATAGCACATATAAATCAAGGACGTCGTTCTTTCTGCGCGTCTTGAATTGCTCCAACTTCACAGAGAAACATTGTTTAGCTTTGATGCTGAAATCTAGAACTTGTAAAGCTGACATTTCATGGGGCGTCGAGCGGCAGCGTCAACATTGGAAGAAAAGGGAGGTTCGATCGGTTCTCTTTTTTCTTCCAATGTTGACGCTGCCGCTCGACACCCCATGAAATGTCAGCTTAAAAATCGCTCGACGCTCGACGCTAGATGCTCGTATGAAATTACACCTTAACCCTTTCTGTATTAGGATTATTTGGTAAAACCGGCTCCATGGCTGAACGGTTAACGCACTAACTTTCAGACACGGATGTCCGGCAGGCTGGGGGGTTCGAATCCCTGACTAATCAATCCGCCTTTCTCCCTAACGGTAATGCCGCGAAAGGGGAAATGGCGGTTGGTGCGTCAACCAAAGTTTATCCCGAAAGCGGCTACCACCGTAATAGGGGAACGACGGTTGATAAGTCAGGGAATCTTACCCCTGCCACGTAGTTTAGGTTGGAAGGACGCTTCCCCCGGTCCAATTGGCCCTGGCAGCGTAAAGAGACCGGGTTAACAAAAAGACAAGAAAAAAAAAAAGAAAAAAATAGGATTATTTGGTGTATTATCCCTGCTTCAAAATTCTCATTAAAATCTATATGAACCGATTCAATTCCGATGCAAATCCACGATCCTATCTCATTCACGATGAATAAGAACCAATAGGAATAAATCAGATGTGCATTTTGAATCAGATTGGTTCGGAAATATCTGAATAAACATGCCCCTGGAATAAGAAATCGGGTAGTGTTGAATAAGAATTGGGTTGATAAGAAAATTCTGATGCGAAATTCGGATAGATTCCGATTAAATTTTGTAAATCGGTTTTAATAAGATTTTTTAAGCAGAGATTGTTTGGAACATCGATATATTAGAATGGAAGGAACAAGTGTGGAGGTTTTGTACAAGTGGGAAGTGGGTTCGTAGATCGTGGCATCAATTAAACTTTTTCCCCATCAAATGGAATTTCTAGGGGATTTTTAGTGTATTTCAGTTGGATAATCTTAGCGAATCAATCCGATTTTCGGATTCTGTTCCTTTTCTTAGAATTTTTGGTTCTTGGAAAAATCGCCTGAAAGTCGCCGTTCACTCTCTGAAATCTTTGGAGTGAGATTGCACTCTTTAGCCAGCCAGAAGTGAGCCTGTCGAATTTTCACTCTTTTAGAGTGATATTCTAAGGTTTGAGGTTAGAAATTCACAACCACTTCGACTCTAGAGTGAATTTGTCACTCGAAACGAGTGAAAATTCCACTCGAAGTGGACAGGCTCGCTTCTGACACTTAGTGGAGTGAAATGTGCGATTTTTCACTCTTTCAGATTTAGAGAGCAGAATAGCGAATATCGCCCAATTTTTGAACAATCGCAGATCTGAAAATTTGGTTGTAAATTGAGTTGTCAAATCGCCCAATCTGACGACCCTGCCAGGTTTCAGAATTGAGAATTGGTTGGTGTTATCATTCCAACCCTTAATCGTCAAGCTCTCTCCCACACGGAAAAAATAATGTAGCTGCAGCAGCTAAGTAGCTAGCACGGACGCGGACAGCCATTAAATAAAATTAGCTCCTGCAGCTAAATTTTAGCTGTTACAGCAAAGAAATTTGTATTTGTAGTTAATTTATTTGCGGTAACAGCTAAAATTTAGCTACAGGAGCTAATTTTATTTAATGGCTGTCCGTGTCCGTGCTAGCTACTTAGCTGCTGCAGCTAAATCATGTTTTCCGTGCAAGGTTCTGCCAATGTTTGTCAGGGGTAGGTCAGCCTTACGCCGCTGATAAATTTCTTGGATAGTTGTATTATTGAATCGTTCGTAGAAAAATGTATTTATATTCACACATTAAATCATAGTGCTGATATTTTTGGATTCTCTAAATGAGTTTAAAATTTCTTCTACTTCACAGAATCTGCAAAGATTAATCATTACATTCCATCGTACCTCTGTGTACTCGTCAAACTTCATAAATTTAAGCGATCTCCAGTTCATTTTCACACAATTCTCAAATTAAATAATGTCGAAAGTTGTGAATAGTAAAGAGAATCACATTATTCCAAACAGGCACTGTACTCTCCATTCTCGGTGTGAATAGAAATTTTATAACTCGAGGTGCAGGTACAACAAGTATTCCATTGAAATTAATAAATGAATTTCTCCCTTTGCCCTTTGCGAATCCATTCCACCGAATTTGATACAAAAAGTATATCAAGTAACGTTTGAACATTTCTTTTGAATATATGAACACCGTTACGTTTCCATTTCCTCTCCCTCCATTCCATTCATTAAAGCAAGAATCAATTCCGTGCTAGAAGCTCGGGATCTCCGAGTCATGAATAAACCCTCCCAAGTCGATCGTTTTATTTTCAATATTCTTTTCTCGTGATAAACTCACGTACGGCATGAATTATTATAATTTCATTGATCTCATTTGTACGTTGAATCGAAGTAGATGTAGACTGAAGATCCCCCACATAACGATTTGTGCCTCGCGATATCTTTCAGACAAGTTTAAGACGGCTCATGCGACGTGTTTGGATGTCTTTTACAGGTCAAAAACACGTCTCTCGTTTAAAAGACTTCACGGAAAAAAATCCCCTTATAAAAATTACATGAAAAGTCAGGTAACGATTACAGTGTGGATTTCATGTATAATTCACTGTACAATCCTATTGGATTTACATTGTTATTAAAGGTAATTCACAGCAACACTTCTCTCATTTACATAAAGCTGAAACTAGCAGGCGTAAAGTTAACAGTCGATTGTTATAACTTTTGAATCCAAGTTATTGGAGCTTTGTTTATACCAGAAATCGATTGAGTAGCATCCTACCAAACGTTTCAGATCCTCAAATCCTTAATATAAATTGTGTATAAAGAGTTATGAAAAGCGGCTGCTAGCTCTACGGCTGCCAGTTCCAGTTTCATCTCATTTACTTTGGTAACAATGTAAATATAACATTGGTTCCAAAGTAAATTTTACTCCAATTGCATTCATGTGAGCAGTTATGTTCAATTCACAGCAGCCAATGTAAAATTTAAATAGGACTTTTTTCCGTGTTGTTTTAGATATTTAAAAAATATCTAAATACGTTGCATAAGACATCTTGAACTTTTCCAAAAAATATCGCAATACATGAATGTTATATGTGGGAGGGAGGGGGGGGGGGTTGTCCCTTGATCTTGCATTCATTTCACTATCATCTGGAAGATTATCTTCGTATCTCTTTACGCTCTCACCGAATGAATCCTCATTTACTGTTTTATCAATGTCGTTACATGACTTTGTCAATTTTTTTCAAACTTCTCGACCTTGGAGGTTCTTTTTAAACAGAACAAACAATTACATTTATAAAGAACATAAACGGAAACTTTGTGAATATTCAGTCAGATGACAGGTGCGAGGAATGAGTAATCTGATACAAGCTTCTGCAAAATTGTTTCGAACGAACAGAAGTATATTTATATAGAGATATAATACAAATAACTTTGTTTAGTGGGAGCGATACATTATTGAGAAAATCAATGAATACTGGAACTTCGTACAGGTTCGTTCACTGATGTGTATATGTATGATGTTCAATTTCATCGAAATACATTGAAAATATATACATTGTTTATCAAATGCATTTGAGAGCAATAAATTGAATTTGAGGGAATAATCAAGTTTCTGGAATTAAACATGAATGTCCGATAAAGGAAAGTTATATTTGGTACATGAATTATTCAAATATTTTTAGAATTTATTCATCATTCTCACACTTTATGGAGCTATCGATTTTTCAGTATGTTTTTTGGCAACCCGATAAAAGCTTAACCAACTTGAACCAGTTCGATCATTGTTTTTTTGGCAATAGATTGTAGTATACCGAGAGTTCTCGTCAAGATGAAGCGTAGAATCTTCGATTGCATGGTTTTCTTTCATATTCTATATCGTCAAGTGTGGAACTACACGATCTATACGATATTTAATTTTCACTGATCAAGATATTTCCTTTTTAAAAAGATTCATTGCGATTTATAGAGAGAGTTCGATTTATCAATGAAATGATGATTCAGAAATACAATTCAATGATATGATGTCTTTTTCAGTATCATTGTGATTCGTTGAATTGTATACGTTAATAATTAAGCATGAACCTAATTTATCTACCCTACAAAATGAATTGATTAGAATTGTATATACAGACTTTAGAGTAAATGAATCGTGTTAATTCTTCGCGACACAATGTGTGAATATTATAAATTGTTAGGACGAGTTTTTGAATACTTGAACTAATTAATACTCACATCATAAACTTTCTTCGTCGATGAAATTTTTCCAGGGATAAGAGACGAAGGGAAGACAAAATACTTGTGAAATATGATTTCAGAAATCGATGAATAAATTGATTCTTATATTATCGCACGTTGTACGAAGAAAACAATAAATAGACTGACAGGTACGTTCGAAGTGAGTTAATAGGGATGTTGCCAACTGTTTGTTGTAGATGCTCATAACGGTAAATGGCAGGTTTTGGTTTTGTAAAATGACGTAAAGACCGATGAACCGCCAAAATTCGAATACAATAATTTTCTATGATCGTTTAGAATTCTCATAACAGGCCCAGAAAACGTATCACGCCGATGCGTCTCTTCGAAACTTCGTGAATAATATTGAACATCCATACGTAGGGATGATTCAATGAAAACATGGAGCGATCGATAAAAAGATGCATGCTTTCCATCAGAGAAAATAATAAATTTGTCTTGAAAAAACATACTCACCAGTATCGAATAATGGACAAGGCATGTAAGCGCATCGTTGTTCCGGGTGTACAGCGTTTGACTTTCCAATGAGCCTCTGATTCATCGTTACAAACTTAGTAAAATGACGTAGGAATTTTCCATACAGCAGTAGAAATGTTGAGCAGATGAAAGATGGTCCCGATGGTTTGAAAACCTCAACCTCTACAGCAGATCGCGTGATGATGATGATGATTATTAAATCAATCTTCTCGATAAATATCACTGACGCGGTAAAATATGCATCTGATGCATCACAATAAACAAACTTTGTCGTCTCTTTTTTTACTTCACAGGATCTTCCTTCTTTAAATTGAATTGAAAAAAAAAACTCCATTGAATTTTGAATTTTATGTGTAACACATAGATAGAGATAGAAACTTTATGCTTGAAACATTAAAGCATAAATCCAGATAATGCGATTTAAGCTTATTACTATCATACGCAATGGTTTACGTAATTGAATTGAGGCAGAAATTCGCAAGCATAATCGAGTATAATTTCCCACTGCCGCATAATCATTTGAAAAATGCCCAACGTTGCAAAATTTTGTAATTTTCAGGTGATTCTATAACCCTTTCTGATCTGACGTCCATTCCAATAGACATAGAATTTAGCAAATCATCAAAATCATTCCACAAATCAGAGCAGTTTGAAAGGTTTGATGATAAGAAAATTATTGATGTTATTAAACGGAACTAATGTGGTGAAAATTTCGAAATTTTTGATACTGCAATTTCCATTACTTAAACGAATTTTAATGATTCTACAGGATGCAGTTTCAATGTTCAACTTCAAAAAGGTTTTTAGTAGCGAAAAATGTTTTTCATATTTTAAAGTATTTTAATACATATACACTGTAAAAAATTTTCTGAAAATTCAGATACTGGAGTGTCTGAATTTTCAGACTCGAGTTTCTAAAAGGCAAATTTAGATAAGGTTTTCTGAAAATTCAGATTTGATATCTAGAATATTATATTTAGATACCACGTTTCTAAAAAATTAGAGAAAGTTTCTTCATGTTCATCACCAATACTTTGAAAATTAAGAATCTGAATAATTTAAGAAACTTACACTGAAAACATGCGCAGAATCGGTGCGCAGTAAATCGGCTTGCATTATTTTGTATGACGGTCAATGAACGGTAAATAAAGGTGAGGTGCAAAATCAAATTCAATATCATTTATTTTCATGAACAAATACTTACTGCACCAACAGTAATTACATGTTGTGCAATGTAATTTGAGCCAAATTAATTTGTAATGTGACATGAAATGTATTGTGAGATTCGGTAAAAAAAATGTTAAAAATGTGAAGTTAACCTCTTTGCCATTGGAACAAAAATCGTCTCTGAATATGACAATCAGAAAATCTCATGACGATGGTATGAATAAATGATTAAAGGAAGGATGATACATTGAGATTTTTGAATTGAAAATGATGAAAAAAACATCCAATTTCTGAATCAGATGTTCTGATTTTTTGTGGATCATAAAATCAATTTCAAGTAGATTTATATTCATTGAACCACATGAACATGTAGTAATTACTGCGATTAGTTTGCAACTCAGAGAATGTGGTTTGAAAAACTACATTATTTCCATGTACTTTGTCTTCAACTATTTGTAATAAAAGAGATAGAACTGTGTACTATGGGACCAAGTCTAATTAGGGCAAGGAACAAGCGATGAGGATGTGAAACATACAAACGTGTAATAAGTGCTCCAATGAAAAGTTTCACAAAGTATAACATTGAGTGATTTAACATGGAACAACTTATATAATTTCTACCAGATCCAATTTATGCCATTAATTTCTGTATTATGTTATAGTTTAGTGAAAATCAGTGTTTGTGAGATTGATATTCTGATTTATCAAAAACCAAAAAATAAATCATTTTCAAGAGATTGATTTTCACTGAATTATAACAAAATACAGAAATTAATTCCATCAGTTTGATTTGGTAAAAATTATATAGGCAGGGTTGTATATTGCATCATGTAGGGTTACGCTTTGTGAAATGTTTCATCGATACCTTCAGTACCAGTCTTACATACTTATCGCTTGATTCTTTCATCAATTGAACTTTTTGTTTTAGAAGACAAAACCATCTCTTTCATCACAAATAGTTGAAAAAAAAAAAAATGAAAAGAATAACATATTATAGTTTCATAACACTTTGAAACAATATTTTCTGGTATTCAAGGAATCAAAAATCAATCTCAATAATATTGATTCTCAATAAAGCATAAGAAAATACAGTAATTACTGCCATTAGTTTTATTTGGTAAAAATTATATAGGCAGAGTTGTATATTGCATCATGTAGGGTTACGCTTTGTGAAATTTTTCATCGATACCCTCAGTACAAGTCTTACATACTTATCGCTGGACTCTTACACCAATTAAATGTACATCGTAGAAGACAAAACTATCTCTCTCATCACAAATAGTTGAATAAAAGTACATAAAACTATAGAAACGATATTCTTTTCATGTACTTTTTTTTAACCATTTGTGATGAGAGAGATGGTTATGTCTTCTACGATGTACATTTAATTGGTGTAAGAGTCCAGCGATAAGTATGTAAGACTGGTACTGAAGGTATCGATGAAACATTTCACAAAGCGTAACCCTACATGATGCAATATACAACTCTGCCTATATAATTTTTACCAAATAAAACTAATGGCAGTAATTGCTGTATTTTCTTATGCTTTAGTGAAAATCAATATTATTGAGATTGATTTTTGATTCCTTGAATACCAGAAAATATTGTTTCAAAGTGTTATGAAACTATAATATGTTATCCTTTTCATGTACTTTTTTTCAACTGTTTGTAATGAAAGAGATGGTTTTGTCTTCTAAAACAAAAAGTTCAATTGGTGAAAGAATCAAGCGATAAGTATGTAAGACTGGTACTGAAGGTATCGATGAAACATTTCACAAAGCGTAACCCTACATGATGCAATATACAACCCTGCCTATATAATTTTTACCAAATTAAACTGATGGCATTAATTTCTGTATTTTGTCATAATTCAGTGAAAATCAATCTCTTGAAAATGATTTATTTTTTGGTTTTTAATAAATCAGAATATCAATCTCAAAAACATTGATTTTTACTAAACTATAACATAATACAGAAATTAATGGCATCAATTGGATCTGGTAGAAATTATATAAGTTGTTCCATGTTGAATCACTCAATGTTATTCTTTGTGGAACTTTTCATTGGAGCATTTAGTACATGTTTCACATACTTATCGCTCGATTCTTGCATACTTGCATTAGACTTGGTCCCTTAAGACACAATTCTATCTCTCTTATCACAAATAGTTGAAGGAAAATTAAATGGAATTAAAATAGTTTTTCAAACCACATTCTTTAATTATTCTTTATACATTCTTATAATTTTATACGTGCTAATTTGATTTCTCTTTTACCCAAATTTACGTTTCATTTTTTGGAGATATATGTTCTATGTATTCAAAAAATTGTAATGCTGCTTACCATAATTCTTCAATACACTGTTTTGGTAATAATCAAATAGATAGATTTTGTGGATTTTCATACCTTCATCATACAAGATGAAGTTATAGAGATGCATAAAATCCTATATAATGTTATCAAAACAAACGTTATAAATGTTCCAGATAAATGTCTTCAATTTTTTTCATCTGGGAAGTGTATAATTTCCAGATACATTCCACTTGGGTTTTCGAGACTTCATCTACGTCACTATTCTTGGAAAAAAAATCGGTAATGATATGGTATGCGGTCTACTACCCACTACCGTAGACCGCATATTATACGTTTACCAAAGAATCTCCGGAATTCAAAATTCTGGCTCTTCAGTGACATAGACAAAATCTCGAAGAACCATCCCTGAAATTTCGGATTTTTTTCATGGAATCAGTTTCCAGTAATTTGGTAGAAAAAACGTGCTCGCGCATGGTAACTATCGCATCCTATTAGAATTCAATGCGCATCTCTCAAAATTGAGAAATATATTCCTTACAGTTCAGAAAAATGTTTCTTACAATTGAGAGAAAATATCTTTGAATTCAGAAGACTATTTCTTACAATTCAAACAAATATTTTCGACAATTCAGAAAAATGTTTCTTACGATTGAGAGAAAATATCTTGAAATTCAGAAGACTATTTCTTACAATTCACACGAATATTTTCGACAATTCAGAAAAATGTTTCTCATAACTCAGAACAGCATGTCTAAAAATTAAGAAACATGAATCTTGCATTTAATGTGAATATGTTTGATGACTCAGAAATATGCGTTTGAAAATCCAGAAATAAGTATCTTAAAATTCAGAACAGAAATGTTTCTGAATATTCAGACTCAGTGACTGTAAAAAATTACAGTCACTTTTTTCTTAATTTTCAGTCAAAATTTTTTTACAGTGTATAGCTATATTATGCAACATCATGTGTCCATTACAATGGACCCTGGGCGCCTGTTGGTAAAATTCATCTACAACAAGGTAACAAGTGTACATTCAAAAAGATAGAATACTACACTGAAAAAAGGCTGGTAACAGTTGTCAAATATATTCTTAAAATACGACTATTTGAATATTCAATAACACTCATAAAATAATTGATGACAATTATTACATTTCATGTACAAGTGAATTTATGAATATCATTGATGTTTGTTCAATGTTATCGAATATTTGATTGGTCATAGTTAACAATATATATTTGATAAGTGTTACATTCGGTGGATTTAATCCGTTATTCCCTGCAAATTTCATCAACTTAAGAACACCCACAATTAAATCCCGATTGTAACCATAATATTTGAATTCGAAACTTTTGAACGATCTCATCGATCTATATGAATCATTTCTCAAGTGTTTAAGAGTTTGGAATTCAATTTTTATCAAAAAATTGTGAATTATGGCATAGTTTTCCGCAACTCATCAAAAGTGACAGGGAACGGATTAAATCCACCCACTGTACCAATCCTTTCTTTCAGGGAAGATGAACGAAAATTGACATGAATTCTTACGGTTGGCCGACATATAAAAATTACTAGACATTAATAATCATGTCCCAATGGATTTCAAGATAAAAATCCGTTACAAGGAACTTGTAACTCTCTCATAACATTGGAGTTTTTAGTGGTATCACTGCAGGATGTTCAGCCCCGGAGAATTCTAATGAAATCAATCAGTCATACAATCAGGTTGAACGAAATGACCAATGAAACAAATGGAAAATCCCCGAACTCGACACCTTGCACTGATACTACTTTGCATGTAGCGCCGATATGCTACGTAGGTTGGAGTTGAAAATAGAAAAAGAATATAAGCCGACATTCTGTCTTGTTTCTAAACATTCATCAACAGCCTGTATTAATAATTAATGAACGTTTCTTTTGGAAAATGACCTATTTCGTTGATATTCTTTGTAATTTTCGTTTGATATATTGAATCATTGAAATTTAATGGAGATTTCTTACGAATAGTGATATACAAATATTTTTAATTCTTCCTCCTGTGGTCTAGTCATAGACACCCTGTGTGAATTGGAATGGAAATATCAGTAATTTTTAATCTACGTTACTAAAAATTCTGTAAAAATTCAGAGTTCATACCAGAAGCTATAGAAACTATTGCCCATTGGAAAAAGATGTTTATCATTATCAGAATTAAGCCAAATCGGAAAGGGATAATTCAAAGAATTCCATCATATTTTTCATTGATTAGGAATTCATCTTGCATTGTTTATATTGATTTCTTTCATATTCACGGTGAAAAGTCCGACTGAATGTGGTTATATCTTAATTGAAAACGTGACTGGAATTCAGTCTCTTCCATTGTGCCAGCATTGGTTTTTGACGCTGACTTCCATTAAAACAGAGCTAGTTTTAATTGCATCTTGAGATCAGCTAATTTTCAGGATGGAAGTAAGTTTTACTTTTTACCAAAACCCCTCACCCCCTCAGGTTTTTGTTTGGAACCTCTAAGCCTCTTGTAAAGTCAGAAACCGTGTGGTCCCGAGTGGGAGTCTAAAGGATACCATGGATTCTGAATCGAAAACTGAATCTACATGCGAATTGCGCTATCCTATCCATTCGAAGATTTTCAAATGGGTCGTAGCCAGGTGTGAAAGGAATTCATTACTTACACTGTGAACAATTTTTTTGTGGATTTATAAAACAAGTTTGGAAGCTTTTGCACAAAAATTTTTTCTGGTAGATTCCTCAAGAAATGTTTATGAGAGAAGCTTCCAAACTATTATATTTTTGTAAATCCACAAAGAAATTTGTTATTGTGTAATATAAGTCTGTTCCCGCAAAGGTACACTGAGAATTTCTTGGATTTGAAAAATATTTCTTCGCCCTCGTTCTGATAAATCTTGTTTCCGACGGAAAAAATAATTCATTTCATTGGAAAAAATTTTCATTGAATTGAAAGCACATTGTTCGAATTCAAGAAGTAATGTATTTCTGTTTTAATTTGAGGATTTTTCGTGCGTAGGTCGAAAAGTACGAAATGTTCACCTCAAATAGCTACAAAATTATATTGCTGCATTCTTGATGAGCTACTCTCTACACTGTTCAGAGTGAGGATTTCACTCTTTAGCTAACCAAAAGGGAGCTTGTTGCAATTTCAAGTGACATTTTCACTCTTTTAGAGTGATGGTCTGAGGTTTGAGGTTAGAAACTCACAGTTACTCCAATTTCAGAGTGAAATTTTCACTTTAAAAGAGTGAGAGTTCACTCGAAACGAGCGAAAATCCCACAGAGTAAAACGCGTGAATTTTCCCTCTTCCAGATTTAGAGAGTACCCTGGTGAAAATAATCTCTTTGAATATCTTTTTAAATCTCATGTTTCAGAGACATGCAGAAAAGATTCAGGGAAACGAGAGCCAGGTGCATTAAAGAAAATACGCGTTCAGGTGTTTCGAGGAATTTTCAAAGAAATTTAATAAAATTTGTTATCCAAAATTTCAAGGGGATTTGGAGAAATTTAGAGAGATGAATTGAAAAGAATTCTGCTTCAAACTTTCCCGAGGAATTCAGGAAAATTTAGAGAGGAACACTCACAGAAAAATTTTCTCATATCAAGAAATCCTTTCTGTGAGTGAAGAGAAAGAATAAAATTTTTAATAGTGCTAAATTTCAGAGAAATTTGAAGGAATTCAGAGAAAATCGGAGAAGTTTAGGCACGTGAATTCGAAAAAAATTTTGCGTTGAACTCTCCAGAGTAATGTTCCGGTATTATCTCGTCTCGCCTCGAGATTCTCGTCGAGACAACATCGAAACCGGTAACAATAGGAGACAAATAATCATTTTTCCAGACCGAAACGATACCATTCAAGTCGAGAATCACGACGAGAAGATACCAAAACACTACTTCAAAGAGGAATAAATCAAAGAAAACGTCTCGTCTGAATTTACAGGTATACAGGGAGTTGCAGAGAGATCCAGGGGGATTCGCATAAATTCTGAGAAATTCAGGGACAGGTGAATTGGAGAAAATTGTACGTTGAACTTTTCAGAAGAATTCAGGAAAATTCTGAGAAAAGTAAATTCAATAAAATTTCTCCAATCAAATTCTCAAAGACATTTTGAAAGTTTCAGGGAGATTCGAAGAGGTTCAGAAAAATTCAAGAAAATTCAGAAAGAAATAAATTGAAGAAAATCTCTATTCTGATTTTTTTGGTAAAAAATATCTCCGAATCTCTCTGCAAATTTAATATTTCAGAGAAATTGAGAGAGATTTAGATCGATTCTGAGAAATTCATAAAAATTTAGTAAGAAAAGCATACAGTGCGTGATAGAAAATCACCAATCGATTGATTTTGCTCCACGTCATGTGAAGTTCGTTGATTTAATATCTCCGAATTTCTCTCCGTGAAGTGAATTGAGAAAAATGGTGAGTCGAAGCCTATCTGTAAAAGAATACAGAGAGATCGAGACAAATTTTGAAAATTCAGGTTGAATGATTCATAGAAACTTACAGGAATTCAGATATATTCGGACAAATTTTCAGAAAGCTTTAAAAACTGAAGAAATGAAATTCTGAAGAGTTCAGATAGATTTATAGAGAGATTCAAAGAAATTTCAAGAGAGGGTTGGAATTTAAATGAATGACATCCTGAAAGACTGAGATAGATTCAAGGAAATTTAGAAGGATTCAGACAAATTCAGAGTTCCACTGTGACACTTTAAAAAAATCGATTTTTTTCTCCTTTTTCAACAGTTTGTACCCTTAAGAATACCCTGTCAAAATTCCAAGGCCGTATCTCAAATATTATCCGAATGCCAGCCCGCTAAAGAGCAAATGGTTGCCTCTCAAATTTACACGCAAAAAAATTACTTGTTGTAGTTACCACAATTTGGAATGAAATTTGTGACAGAGACAATTTTGGAGTGTAATTTACTGCAATTGACATTAAATGTATTCTAATTTAGTTGAAATCACCACATTTTGTTTGAAATATTAATAGAAAGTGTCCCAAAGTGTGAATCGATAGTGAAATCTTTAAACGAGTTTTTCTCGAAATGGGATTTTTCAAATTTGCTGCCATCTAAACTCGAAGATCAATCAACCGATTGACTTGAAATTTTAACTAAGTGTTCTCGGGTGTATTTCTTCTACGGTGAACCACGATCTTTTTGATTGGATAATAATTGTCGATTTGACATTAGACAAACGACCATTTTTTAGGCAAAAAAGCATAGTTTTTTTTTCAAAACACTGCCATTTTGTCAGATTTTGAAATTTTTCAAAAATCCTGGTTCACCGTACGGAGTATACCTTCTAGTTCAACGTCATGTTTGTTTTTTTCATTTCAACCACTTAAGCGACCGGTATGGTGGCAGCAGTTGGGGAATTTTGTTTTTTACGCCTCCGAAGGCAGCGCATAAATCGCTCGTATGTAGATATTTTTGTACCAAAAAATTATATAATATAGTTAATTCATAAGTCAATATATCCTCAAAGTTTCAGAACATTCGATAGAATACTTTTTTTTCAAAATATTCCGAAAAATCACTCAAGTTTTAAGCGTTCACAGTGGTATAGCCCCTTAAAAAGATTCAAACAAATTCGAAACACGCTTTGGAATCTAAATAAATGGAATTCTGTGGGGCTCAGAGAGATTTATATACGAAGAAAAATGATGGTTTAAATATTACGTCGCGGAAATTTGAATCGTTTATTGAAACGGATTGTCAATCGAATAACAAAATGAAGAGTCTTATGAAGACTCAAAATTTTTGAGTACATTTTTTAACTCATGCTTCCAATGCTAAGGAGTTCATTTTAGAAGATAAACACCAATGATGAGTTTGAATTTTCGTTTCATTTCTATGAACGATTTAAACTTCAAGAATATTAAATATTACTAGATTTTGTACGAAAGTAGTGCTATAAGTGGAATAGATAGTAAAAGTTCATGTATAATCGTATGAAAAATCTTTCGATTTGATGCAACTTCACATCATAAAGCATGAATTTTCACTACATTCAGTTGTAAAAATTATACTATTTCATTTATAGCACTATTTTAGTATGAAATGTATTAATATTTAAAACATCATTCTTCTCCGTGTCAAGATTTCAGAGGAATTTCCAAATCTCACCATAAAAATTCCGAGAAATTCAGAGAGATTCGGAATACATCACTACACGGAGAAAGTCCTAAAATACTGAGTGCTGTAGTCCACGCGACTAGTTCGCGTTATAAAACAATGATACGGAAACAATCTTGGTTATTGTAATATTGTTTTATAATACGAAGTAGTCTGTAACTTTCTCTGAATTACTTTCGACTGCTCCGAGTCTCTCAGAAAAATGTCCCAAAACATGAGATCCAACATAGATCCATGGAGTTTTCTTTTACCAGGTTAGATATCAATGTAACATTTTAGGTACGAAACTTCATACAAAGTGAAAACTTGGGTGAATAAAAGGTGATGATATACCGTGACAATTATTGTGGATTACCAAGTATATTGGTACGACTAAAAATCACACCATCGCTTTAATATCATGGAAGCAATGATAATTCATTTGAATTTCAATTTCATTTCATTTAATACCAAAAGCATTTTGATTATACATCAAAAAGCGTGGATACCAGAAATTTCAGAGAAAGTATGAGCGTAATTTTGAAAAACTTGCTGTATTTTCAAGGCATCCTTCGAAAAAGCATAAAGTTTCCACCTCTACACATTGAAGAAACAAACATACCCTGGTGACAGGAGAAGATAGAAACCAATTTCAAGAGTCAAAAATCGCATGGAAACACATTTAGATTCTATCTGTTTCGATTTCACCTTTTCTCCAGAGTGAGAAATATAATTTTCAATTGATTTCAAATGATTTTTCCAACAATCAGTACTATAAATAAATATCACTCATTTTTGCTTATACCTTCAGCAATTAATATGAGAAAAAAACAGTCAACACAGGCATGTTATCATGACATTATATCGTTGACAATATGAAATTCTTTTATTAAGAATTTCGCGCTTACGAATTGAACAATTAACATCAAGTTCGGGCACCGGCCGATGTTTCTCTTGCCAATTAGGTACATGTTCCTCTTGAATCACTCACACAATGCTGCGACCAAGTTCATTTAATTAGCACGAAAATAACTACTACTACGTTTTTCTTTCTTAGAACTTTTCCTAGTGTAAGTGTCCACCTAGCAGATTTTCTCGCTTCCTTCTTCTGTGTCTCATTGACATTAAACTCAAAAGGAGAATTTTCATTTCGAAAGATCTTGATTCCAATTTTATCTCCCAAACATATTTTTCTGATCACTCTTTTGCGAAATCAGCAAACTCTTTTCACGTGGGTTTCTTGGAAACTCTGGTTACTCGCAAATCTGAGAAACTCCAGTCTGAATTACCGAAAATGTAAAGTAAATTTTCTTCGCGATAGTCTACGTTTCGAATAATAATGAGAATTTCGATGCAATCCGATAGTTGGGACGTGAATTTCCAAATCTGGGTTAGCGATAACAGAAATCCTTTGAAAACAGAGGAAATTCAGTGCAGGTATTTATCATACGAGCCGACATTTGAATTCCTAAGGGATATCTTATTTCGCGAATCTCTGTCGTAGTAAACTTTCGATTGCTGTTGATATTTTTACTCAATAGTTTCCCGTTGTGAATTCTACGTACGAGACAGAGTTTGACTCATAATGTTTCATAATGTAAAGTCTCTTATTTCATTACATTCTCAATAGATCTTGCGATAGAACTAATGTGAAGGAAAAATAAATCCATTGAAATCTCATTGAATCTCGATGCATCTTGAAACTTGTTTCTCAAGTCTACCAAAATTCAATTACATTTAATGAGATCTCTCCGCAGATCTACTTTTTTTCGAACATCCGCCCGCCGAGGTCTCATTAAATCCATGAATATAACATTCAATTATGCGTTAATTAATCTGACAAAATTTACTCTATAATAATTTCTCTTCCTCTCATAAATTGCTTGTAAATATTTTCACATGCACTAAGTAGAAGCATTAGTTACGAAATACAACTCAAAAACACATCAAGATTAATACCAACACTTGACACAGCAATCATTCCTATAAACAATATAATATAATCTTAGAATTAGAATTTCACTCTATTGAAGTGGAATTCTCCCTCTTATCACCCCATTTCAAGCTACTTACAGAGCTCAACGTGTTTCAACTATGATCAACAATTTAAATTGAAACTGTGTTTACAAACGTTCTCTATCGAATAGCACTTGCCGTGATACCGCGTATCAACAATTCAAATTATTCAACTCTCTCCATTCTACTCGCTCGAATCTCATTGAAAGCTAATTTAACAATTCGTTGCGCTTGCAATCTCATATTTTCTAAAGAAGAAAAATGAGGTATAAATCGAGTTCCGTGCCAAATTGTTATGGATCCCACGTGGATTGGAAATGAAACTAACTCCTGCCAAACGATATTGTTGGAGTTTTCAAAAATGGATCTCGTTATCGTGGAATCGAAATGAAATTTCAAACAACTTGGCAAGCAATTGACGTTAATGCGTATCGAAATCAACAATCACCGCAATCTTTTTCTCATTTTTTACGCGTGTCATCGTCGTACATGTGCGAGCGCAATTTTATTCACACGTGACAACAAGGATTTATCGATTTGAAAAAAAGAAAATCAATTTCAAAATGATCGATCAAACTTACTCTCATTCTTTATGCGAATAATCAAATTTCAAATCCTATGATCGAAGAATTATGGATATATTATGTATTATCCGACACACATGCTTGTATGGTGTATTATATTTTGAAGGGACGCGTGTCAACGTGTTATTAACGTGAACGGTCGAAGATGAAAAGAAACCGACGAACTGCTCGTTGCACGGTCTGACGCTGTACTGGTCTGATGAAGCTCAAGTGAAGAGAGAAAGACAAAGAGAGATAGAGGAAGAGAAGGAATGCGAATTCTGCGGTGATAAGGGAGAGGAAGGAAGGATGACCGAAGAGGGAAAGAGAAGACTTGTTACGGATGCAGGCAACAACTCTCCTCTCTTCCTCACTCTCGTTTCGCCGCAACGCGTCGCGGCGTATTCTACACATTTACCTCTTTTCGAGTCTCTGTACCGGGCCGGCGGACAGAAACCTACCCCCAGAGTTTCATCCCCCTTCCAACAATACTTTAACGCTCTCTCTCTTTCCTTCCATTTATCCATCTATCTATCTCCTCTCCGAGTGTTCGGAGCGTCAAGTCCTTTATACACGCGCTTCACTCCAACAGTTTCAACCGGCTGTGTGTCGCAATGTATCCGCAGTCGAAAGCTGAAAACCCAGTCGAATAGGACGGTCGTAAGCTTAGTTGCTAACCTCGAAATCAGCATGGATATCTTATTCCTTGCAAGATACATTCCTCGATGATTATAATTAATATACATTGAACATTGACACAGAAACGTCCATTCGTGGATCCTTTCCACCACAAGATGTGTAATTAAAATTCAAATGATACCTTCCCAACCAGACCAAAACTTATCATTTCTTTTCACCTGAAAGAATAATAATAAAAGTGACATGAGATTTATGTTCAAAGATTGTCACAATTTAAATAATATTTTGAAATTTCCATACAAACCTCCATGTAGGATGAAATAAACTCATTCGTTTTTCATATTTTCATACATAGATTCTCTTGATATGCTTTTTAATGAAGAAATTTTGCTTGAAAATTATTTTACGTTATCAATATAACATTTCAAAAATTTGCACATGCGTTTCCTGTAATGATAAAACACATTGAAGATGGATTTAAAGTGGTGAATCAATTTACATTCTTCTTTTTCAATTGATGATATCTCTCCTCTTCCTCCATCTCTTTTTTTCTCTTTAAAATTGAGGAACTATTTCATACGATTTCGTGTACAAGCATAAATTATTGCTGTTCGTTAAACACGGCTTCCGTTTCTTTGAAGAGCTTTTCTTTGCTTTGAAGACACGCTTTTAAAACTCTGCAAGTTCATCACCCAATGCAACTAGAATTTGACTCATTTCGAATTTCAGCCTTTCTATTATATACAATAATCATAAAATATATGCGGATTCAATTTTTGTATGCATCATTTATTTAAAAAGAATATTATTATATCCAAGTTATATAAAAACTATATTGAATTATATATAATTTTGAAGCCTGGTTTTAAGGAGAAAATGTAGAATCCAGAAAGTAGTCCCTCAGCCTCCGAGTTTGAAATGTTGAATTATTAAATCATCAATTTTCAAGTCGACCTATTGTGTTTATCCTCAAGTTCAGAGACTGAGGGACTATTTCCTTGATCCTTCTTTTTTATATAGTTCATATAAAAATTGTATATAATGTTATAGTGTTTCCAAAATAAATATATAATTCATATAATTCGAAATAAGGAAGGATATCCAACAATAATCTATTATTTAGAATTATCATGCGGCACGGCGGTTAGAAGATGAGCATTCTGAACGATCATTTTAATGAAACATCTGTGGCTTAATCCTCCCCTCCTCGTAGTTACATCTGTCTGACCATAGCGTCACGTTTACCTACTGTTGCCCCTTTAGCCACACGATCGATCTCTCCTATCGTTCATCGTTCGTTCTCAATAGCACCCTACTACACCATTTTTTCATTTGAATGTATCATTTATTCAATCTTTTTGCTAGTATTCTTTTGAATGTTGAATTTTGTACCCTTGTTCTCACAAGCCACTTCGAGATTGTATTTTCAGAAGATACGAACTTTTCCACTAAGCTTAATTCAGTTGAAGAAAATACAAAAAAAATACGAATGATGGTATTATTTTGTGCATTCAGTACTTGTCAATAACAGTAGGTTCAGGTTGACCAGTTAAACAAGCTTTAGACTTGACTTCAATTTCGACTCTCTATTGAAAAAAATTACTTTTCCGAAGACAATTTTTGTCAAGAATAATCACAGTGATCAACAGCACAGCCATATTTTGAACCAATTCGATTTGATTCGAAGTGATTACGATGTACTCGATACGAAAATAATGTCAGATTTTTTGAATTGGTTCTATAAAAAACTTAGAAGAATCAAACCAATTGGAGAGATTCTCAAACTTGATAGAAAAAATGTTTTGTTGTCCTATGTTATCAAACGCAAAAATAATATAATCTATTCTTCTATCGAGGAATAAAACTATTTCGATGAACAGGTAAATAATGAAGTAAAGACGATATAGTATGGAATCATACAAATTTTATTTTGCAACTGAACAGAAACATAATTACTGAGCAGCTGCAGCAGTGGGGGCAGCAGCGGACTGAGCCTGTTCTTCGCGAATGCGATCCTTCTTGAGTTGACCCATGAAAGAAGCTTTGTCCGCGGCAGTTTGGAAACGACCGTGACCAAACTTGGAACTAGTATCGATGAATTTGAGATTAATTTTCTCAAGAGCAGATCGTTTCGTGTGCACCAATAAAGACTGTAAATAAAATAAATCATTCAGCGAACAATATCGTTAATCACTGACAAGGAGGTATTATAAATTGAATTTATGTCAGTCCTATCATTTAAATATCATAGATAAAATCATATCAAAATATTTGGCTCGTTTAATATCATCATTCTCGATATTTTTAATTGAAAGAAAAAAAAAACACAACAGTGTAAACTAATGTTATGGATTTTTACCTTACGAAGAGTGATGACACGTTTTTTGGGTCCCATGCAACAACCTTTGATCATGATAAAGTCGTTGTTTACTTCACCGTAATGAGGGAAACCACCCATCGGTGTGATAGTTTTTTCAGTCAAATCGTATTCGGTTGACGCGTTGTTCTTGACAATCTGTAAATTTGTTATAAAAAGTTAGCATTTGTTATGCAGTGCTTCAAAAAAGCGTGCACAATAATCATTTACGAAATGAAACAAAAACTATTGAAATTTGTCGCTTGATAGGGAGACCTGACGTAAAACAAGATTTAGTCAGGTACTATGACAAATGAGCAATTAATATTGCCTTTTCGAACGAAAATCAACACTTCCATTGATTCGAAAGGTCAATACAAAAGCACACGAAACACTGCATAGAACATGCAATGTATGCATCGTGTATAAAAGGCGGGATCATAAATCAAGCATCCATTTTGGTGGGAAAATAAATAAACAAAAGCTTATTCGTGAAAATCAATTAGCATATTGACCCTATTGATTATTTAAAAATTGAAAGCATAGATCGATTTGAGATTCAACTCACCTTTCCATCTTTTTTATGAATGCCTTGTCCTATGCGATAGATCTTTTTGTTCATTTCCGTCCTGTGATGATAACCTTTTTGACCGGCACGAGCTACCGTGAACGACACCCTACTGGGATGCCAAGCTCCGATACAAGCGACCTTCCTCAAACCTTTGTGCGTCTTACGAGGTAATTTCTTTGTATGCCAACGCGATGTGACACCTGTAAAATGAATTATGAGTTTAATCATACATCTTGATAGAATTTTATAAAAGGTAAAATCATTTTGTTTGAAATTGACTTCAGTAGGAAGGCAGCATGATTGTATCAACAGAATTTTCAGATTACAAGCACGTCATGCTTTTCATCATTGTCAAAATATTTTTGTATAAAATCATCACATTGTTGAATCAATATTTGTAGAAAAATTGAAAAATACCTTTGTATCCTTTGCCTTTGGTAACTCCAATAACATCGATCATCTCATCTGGAGCAAATACGTTGATAACTGGAATTGGTTTCTCCAAATGCTCCCTAGCCCATTGTACTTTTTGTTCTATGGTTCCACCGTTTAATTGGATTTCCATGATATGAGCTTTTTTCTGACGTTGCCTCAGTAATTTCATCTAATTTGTACACAAGAATTATAGAAATTCAGATATGTTACAAACTTAATAAAATTCTATTCTGTTTTGAAATACACACAAGTGATTTGTGAATTTATAATCTGGAAAATTTACCTGAGTGTGAGCAATCACTCGAACAACTTTGCAGTACTTGACGATTTTCTTCATATCCTTCTCAATAGATTTGCGACCAAGATCGTCTTGCCATTTTTTGGAGGCTTTAGTGAAAGCCTTCTTCTTACTCTTGTACCTATGTAAAATCCATTGCAATTTCCATCTTTGAGGTTGGTAGACATATAACTTCCATAAATTTATTTTTCTGTAACGTGCCAATCTCTTCGTAACGAGCGGAGATTGAACACATTTTCCGAATCAACCGCGATAATGAAATGCCGGTTATATTCGAATGTTTGCCCTCTTCGAATGAGCGGAGGGCTTAGATAGCAATAGATTAGACAAGTGTTTGTTGTTCTTGAGTGAATACTATACTATAGAATGATTCGATAAACTAATTCGAGATATCTTGCATTTACTTGAGAAATTTCAACAATTGTTAGATAAAAATGTTGAACGTGTAATAAGTTTTATCTTACCAATTTTTATAGAAACGTCTACGGCAATCTTCGGATAAATGTTCTGCCCAAACTGTTGTAAGGGCACGTAGACCATGTGGAGTTTCGATGTAACCAACGACTCCGACAATGATCATAGGTGGAGTTTCCAGAATTGTGACTGCTTCCACAATTTCTTTCTTGTTGACCTCTGTAAATAATATCAAAAATTTAGTATTTCAGAAGTATCGAATTGAGATTCCCGATCTATCTCTCAAATACTTGGATTAAGATATCATGGCGATACTAGCGTTCAAAGTATAGCCATCTTCTGTGGCAAATTATTCAAAAACATTTCAATGGAAACAAAGCAATGCTTTGTGCAATAGTTCCAGATAAAAAACAACAATTAGAATTAGCGTAGAGTAATATTCTGATTGAGCTGAAATGTTTTTTGATGGTTCATCATAAATGAAATTACTGGTATCTTATGATGTTGAATATCTACTTCATTGTGCAGAAGTTTGCAATACCAGCTTATGAGTTGATTATTCTCCATCCAATGTATTACAGTAGGTTCTTGTTAGAAGCGTCGCTGCAAGACATCTGCATATTTTTCTCACATAAGATTGGGTACTGAATGGACTAAGGACACACCTTACGCTTATAACAAAAGTCTACTATATTGAGAGACATGAATTCTAAGGAGAACAAAATTTGAACAATGTGAATATGAACTTACTTGAACCAGGACGATCAGCTTCCCGAACCACATGAGTCATACCAGCTTTGTAACCGATGAACGCGGTTAAATGAACTGGTTTACTGGGATCATCCTTAGGGAATGCCTTGACCTTACCACGATGCCTTTGGGATCTCTTTTTGGGATAGAATCCCATAGATCCATGTCTGGGAGCACTGAACTTCCTGTGCGACTGTGAACCGAAATATTGATTTTCATGATTGAAGAACCGGCAAATCGATTGAGCATGGATAAAAAATCACTTTAATATTCTTTGAAGATTCGTAATGATATGAACATATCCTGTATGAGAGGCTTTCACTTTTGCATGATATCACGTTCACGTGTATCTAGGTTAAGTTTGAATGGCGAGAAAAATATCGAATAATGAAAAAATATTATGTCGATTCAATTTGTTTTAGGTACAAGTGGATAAGAATATTTTGTTCACGTTGAATTATATTGCGATGGTGGAGATATTTCAAGATTCTCTGAAACGTAACACTAACTCACCATGATGTCCGAATTTGAAATGGAGGAAGCGGACGAAAGTATTGTAATTATATCGGGACGTAAAGACGAGTTTTCATGTTTGAACTGTTGAGGGCTACGTTCCAATCATTATGTTCTATACAGGTAGTATGCGAGAAGCCCGACTGGTAATAAGCCCGACTGGCGAAATCAAAGCGTAATTAAGGGCATTCATCAGCGGCAAAGTTACTAGATCTCTCCCCCCAGTTTTCTCAACAATTAATGAATATAATCGATTTTAATGAGCAGGTGCATCTTCTGAGGATATCAAAGAAAGTGCAGCTACTCTTTATTTTTCATTTTATTTGTTCGTTTCTGAGAAAACTGGGGGGGGGGCGATTTTGGAATCTAGTAACTTTTTGGGAAGGTAGTGAATGCCGTTAATCTTTAATCTATACATCTTCAAGTTGTAATTTCATGCAAAGCTAAACAAGGTTTAGCTTTTAGCACTGATATAAATACTATGGATACGAGATCGCTCGGTTGAAATAACAAATTCTTGTACCTGAAAAATGTACAAACCGCAGCGCCGCCTAGCAGGGGGGTGTGATACTTTCTGATAATATGATACTATCTGTAGTATGATTTGTTCATGTTCATATAACCAAAAAGTGGAATGTTATAACAATGGTATAAGGAAAGAAATGTTATGTATTGTTAACACTGATCTGTGATTGTTAATCAAGTCAATAAATAATAATAATTTTATAAAAACGGTATACATAGGTTCAATTTTGACAAAAATTTTCAAATTTAACGCGTTTCATTAGTTCTAAACCCCCCTGCTGGTGGTGCAAAACGGTCCTTCAATTAGGGACATGAAAATGGCGGCCATCCCGTATCCATAGTACAGAGATCAGTGGCTTTTAGCGATACATTAGCTAAAAAGAGAGGTAATGTGAGACCTCTCCCTTTATCTAGGTATCGCTCGTCGCTTGTATGAAATTGCAGCTTTACAGTAAAAGCTTGAATAAGCTTTGATTTCGATTAATTTTCCATTTTATTTGATTATATTTTTATAACTAGTCGGGTCAACTATCATTCGGGTTATAATCCGGTCGGGCTAACGCCAGTCGGACTTCTCGCATACTACCTCTATACACATACTGGTGTTAGCGGGTAGACAGTGATGCCAGGAAAGACGGTGTGGACCGAAAAATCAGCCTCTCTACCGTGCACACCATGAAATTTTCGAATAAATGTGAGTCACACCTTCGGGAAAATGAACATCCGGGTCTGCAACACTTTACCATTTGGGTATTATAAAACTAAGGGACCCTTCAATGAGGGACGAGATAACCAGCTTTTTACTTGCCGCCATTAAGGGGATACCAGCGATTCCTGCAGATGCAACCCGCCATACAAGCATACCGACTGAGTAAACATTTTCTCGGCAAGAATGCTCTCAACTGAAATCATGAAGTGATATGAAATTTTCAGGAAACAATTTTCAACCCTTTATCTATCGCGGTAAATCACTCGAATTTTGAGTTTCGAAGAAAAACTTTTTCTTCAGTCGGTAACACAAGATTTTCATCAGAAATTCAAAAGTCGGGCGATGCACTGCGGTAGATAAAGAATTGAAGATTTATTCCTGAAAATTTCATACTTCTTCATGTATTCAGTTCAGAGTATTCTTGCCGAGAAAATGTTTATTCAGCCGGTATGCTTGTATGGCGGGTTGCATCAGCGGAGATCGCTGGTATCCCCTCAAGTGGATACTAGTGCCGGGACGCTGGCCATTTCGTTTTGGCCAGTTTATTCAAGAACTATTGAATAAATTCATCCAAACTGAGTTTCCAAAGATTCTGTGAGCCATGAGGAATCTTTAGAAACTTAGTTTGTACGAATTGATGCAGTACTTTTTTGAATAAATTGGCCAGCGTCCCGGCACTAGTATCCCCTTAAGAGGATACCCACGTTTACTTGGGATCTCTTTTTGTATCGTATAGGTTTGTCCAAAGAGAATCAGATAGAGTGGAAACGGCCATAACACAACAGTACAATTTTCCGTAGCGAGTTTCAGCGCCTCCTCGTATTTCAGTGGCTAAGTATTTCGAAGAGATACACATGATGAATAGGAGCAGTTTGCCACTGAGACTGCAGATGGCCTACTTAGCCGAATACGCAGCGCTTCCACTCTATCTGATCCTCTTTGGGTTTGCCTTTTTCTAACCAACCTGCTCGGATGGTAAACGCGGTAAGGGGTCTTTTGGGCGAATGGACATAAGGTTCGTTCGTTCTAAGTGCTCTGAGTTGCTCCAACATGTACCTAACCAATCATCTCGTCGCTTAAACTGGAAGTAGCGAATCCAAAATACTTGGAGCGAGTTGGGGTAACTTGGGACATCGGTAAACGAACTTAGCTATAATTTGACAATGACTAGTCATTTTCTAGGGTTCTTTAAAAGCAACTAGCGATTGTCAAATCATGTCCATTCGGCCAAAAGACTTCCTACCGTAAACACTAAGTGCTAAGTCGATTTGAACCAATCAGAGGTTGCACAAGAGGATAGACTACCCCACCATGGTAGGGGGTCTTTTGGCCGAATCGAGATGATTTGACATTCGCTAGTCGCTTTCAGAGAACACTAGAGAATGACTAGCGATTGTCAAATCCTCTCGATTCGGTCAAAAACTTTTTTGGCCAAAAGACCCCCTACCCCCACTATTCCGTTTCTCTGTTGCCTTCCAAAATGTATATGGCTGGGTTCATTTCAGTATACAGAGTGTCTCAGAACGAAGTATCGACCTTTCACCAGCGTTTTCCTGAGAGAAAACTGAACAACTTTTCCATTTATCATTTTTGGATCCGAGGCTTAGTTTCAGAGTTGATTTCAACGAATCAAGTGGATGTTACATAAGTATACTCTTCGATGATTGGACTGGTCGATGTACTCGCCACGTGAATGGTCAACTTATTTTTTTATAACTCGAAAACTAAGTTTCGGGTCGAGAAATGTAAAATGGAAGTTGTTCAGTTTTTTCTCAGGAATACGCTGGTGGAATATCGGTACTTTGTTTTGGGTCACCCTGTATTCGTAGAGCTCATTGGGTACAAGTTGGAGCAGCTCAGAGCTTTGTTGCCAGAAACAAAGGAACAAGAGAGTCAAGACCGGAATATATTGGTTATTCCAATTAACAGAAGTATTTGATTGGATGTAGGCCGTTGGATCTCCAAATTTCTGGCCTCACTGCTCGGTCGCACACCATGACCGGTGGTCCGTACCACGGCCTTTACTGTTTTTATGCACAGTATTAAATCTAAATAACTGAAACAATTTCAAGTTGATTTATTCATCCTTTCTTTCAAGTTTCATCAATTTTCAATTCAATTTTCCTATGCGCTCTCTTTACAGCAAAATTAAAAATTCCCCAATACCTCAAGTTTAATTCTTGATCAGAGAACTATTTATCCCACTGCTCAATCAAATATTGAAAACGATAAGCCTATTAATTTTATCAAGAAAAATAATTCTGGATAATTCATCATTTTTCATAAACATACAAGAGGCTCCAGATGGGGAACGCAAACGTACATTGTTTGTTTTGTATGAAAAAAACAACTCCAACCATATGATGATTCATCTGAGTTAGATAATAACGCATAAACTTTCTAAAAATTATATTTGACACGAATCCAATCGATATACGTTGATCTACATACATACTTTATGAGAGAAGGATCAATGTCTGATACCTCCACCATACTTTCGTTCATTGACTCTAAATTTGTTATTGCAATTATATGAAGATAATAAATCACCTCCAAAAATTTTCATAATTCCGATACCGCTTGATTAAATTTCGATTGTTCGTTCGATGTTCCAATGCCAACAAAAAAAAAGATTCACCCGATTTCACCCTCGAAAATGTGGAATTCAAAACTGCAATGAAAACAGACATGCAAAAGATGAAGCGTTTTATGTAAAATCGTATGCAAACATCACAAGTGATCATGTATTGGAAAATTCAATTAAAAACAACTTGATTACAATTCGTGTATTATGTTTTTCTACGTTCGTGAACAGCTTGTGTGCGTGTACCGTTCAGCCAATCGGAGAACAGCTGGGATCCGATCGTTATAAACATCAATTGAATTCCAATCGTTTACAATAAAATTGAAAATTCCGAACAATCAACGAGTAAATCAAAAATTCTCCGTTATTCAAAAGAGATAAATTATGTTTAATTTATGACGATATTCCAAATTTACAAATTATTGGATTACGTCAATCGGAAAAAGCCGAAAATAAACGAGTTGTCCTGAACGGCTATTGGTGGACGGGTATGTCATGTGATCAAGGAAGGTCGTTAGCGTGGTGAGGGGAAGCGTTCTTGTGACGCCAGACGGAGGTTTGGTTCATCACAAAGACAAAATAGAGCGTTGAAGGTGGATCGTGCTTTTCAGCACCGTGTGAGAACTTTCGTAAGAAAAGTACAAAATACAAAATAGTGTTGTGAAAACGGAGAAAAACGTGTATCCAAGCAGAAAAATCATCAAAACGTGCACGTGTGTGACGAAATAATATTAGTACGACGAACAGTTTATATTTGTTTGCGTCTACGCACACAATTTTGTTCTGAAAACAAACAAGTCTCGTCCGCCATCTTGTGCCTCTCCAGCTCTTCCTCTTTCTCTCTCAATAATAAGTAGTATTGTGCGTGTTTTACGACAAACATTTTAATTGACGAAAAGGTGGCCAAAGGTCACCGAATGTGGTCAATTTCGCAAAACACGAATTTAGTAAGGACAGCTAGAGAGCTTGAAGCGGTAGAAGCGAGGTAGCATATCGTGATTTTACTATACAAAAGAGAAGTGTTTTGTGTCTCGCCATATTTTTTCTCAATTCATATCCTCCTCTCAATCTGTTGCCCTGGATCGACAAATTATTGCGCAGTCTGAAAAACTGTTGGATCGAGACATCAGAGACTGGTTGCTTAATCGGGTTATCTCCCGACCAATCATTAAGGTGAGGGAAATTCTCCTTCTCGTGTTATTTTTCCATTCCCATACGTTGATTCCATTTTTATGTACGCTCGATGTGTTTTCACATAGAAACTTGTGAATTCTCAACAGACGAAATCATGGTTATGAACGTTACAAATTATTTGCATATGCAATTATGGTATAGTTTATAGCTGCGTGGTATAACTTTTGGGTATTTGAATTGTTATTATTTTTTTTTCTTCAATATTTCAGACACAAAAATATAAGTTTCCAAAATGTTACACCCTTGGAGTTGAGAAATTATTTGTATAACGAAACATTGAAAATATGAATAACTCTGAACTTGAATGAAAAAAATATATATTTCTCTTCTTTTTTTTTTATCATAAATCTCATCTTTGTAAATATTATAACATTCTCAAAAATCCAAATTTTATATAATTTCTGTATTTTTAATACTCCTCGACATGAATTTAAAATCCATGACCTGGACATATGCTTCTTTATGCAATATTTTCATTCATGAAATTAACTCCGATTTATTCCATTCATCGATGTATTATGCTCATTACAATATTTCAATGAACCACAGACAAATCGCCAATTTGATTCAGTTTGCATTGTTTATTAAATTTAGATGGTATTCAAGGAATCGAGTGAATAACGAAATACTCAGCTGTTGAAAACTCAAAATCTTGCAATACATTCTTTAAATCGTACCTCTAGTTCCAAGGAGTTAATCCCAGAAGATAAACATTGATGATTGAACAGATTTTGTGAATTTGAGTTTTCGTTTCCTTTCTATCAACAATTGAAATTTCAACAACATGAGTCTTGTATCTTTTATTATTGCCAAATTGGTGAAACAGTAATGAGAATATGTTTCCATTTTGATCGTTGTGGACAACAGATCGATAAAAAATGCTATGACTCGAAAGAATTTATTAGCTATAATGTATATAAATAGGGTCATTCGTTAAAATCTTCAGAATTTGAGATTCTTTTCACTACAACAAACAGTTTTTAGTTGAACTTTGTCTACATCCACAAGACTGTGGTATACAGGCAAAGGTTTTTAGTTGAACAAGCTAACACATCTCTTCATATGCAATCAAATTTGATCTTTCTTCGAATCTTCTCTCTGAATAATCTTAGGTATCAAACTCTGTATTATTAACATATTATAAATCATATAATTTGAAGAACGACAAATTGATATTGAATTAAAAAAAATGCAAATCCTAACCAATCAGAATATTATATTGTCAAATATTGATTCACGTGATGAGTATTAAGGTTGTTTTTTCCCTGTTATCTGCTGAAAAATTCAGTGATTCATGGATCATAATTTATTATTTGAAATTTCATAACCAACAAAGTATATCAATTGAGAAATACACTACAAAGAATGTTCTTGTACTTTCATTATACAAAATTAGTTGAAACTTTTCCTGTTGGTGGTATAGGTCTTTTGCAAGCATTGCAATTTACAATCTAATCTAATTTAAAATTCAACAGGGTAAAGAGTTTTTGTTTATCTTGGATTTGAAATTTCTCGCACGACAGACCCAAAAGTAAAAAAGTTGAGTCGGGATCTTCAAGCTTATGAACATTCTCTCACCTTTATTTATCTTACATTAATGATGCACCTAAAATGACCCTTGAATTTTGGATTTTCAGTCCAACAGAGATTTATACAAATTTACAACTATGGAAGTATGAAATCATTTGCTGTAATTTTATAACTAGGCCTAGATAGATACCGAATATCCTTGATGCTTAGTATGCATTTGTCCTCAATTATGAACAAAGTTCTTGAAATCCTTGGAATGTTGTCTTTCTAACATAATCCTTGAAAATCTTGTCTTCTATCGTTATATACTATCAAATCACCCTGGCATTATAATTTTAATTTTGAATCTATCTTTGTTCCTCAACAGACGGGTTGCTTGGATACATTAAACGGAAGTGAAACGTAAAGTGCAAAAATGACGAATTCAGCTCCAAAAATCAATGACAAGATAGAAAGGCAGGGTTCGCCGAACGTAGGAAGCAAGCAGCGAAATCATCAGCGATCAAGTACAATTAAGTCATCATCATTTTGCTACAATGGTGTACGTCAAGGAAAGAATCCCCACAACAACAGCAGTGGTAGATTAAGCTGTAGTCCACCTTTGGCAATTGCCAAAAGTGCAAGAAACTCTCCGAGTAGAACGGATGCCAGTCCACGCGGTAGTCCGACAAACAGTTTTTACGCGGGCGCGAAATTCTCAGAGCCACCTTCGCCGGCGAGCCTTCCCAAGCCCCCGAGTCATTGGACTACTAGATTATTCGGCAGTTGTCAACAATCAAACAGAAGTTGTGAAATAACAAATCATCTTAAAATGATACTAAATGTTCAGGCTTGATATCCAAAGATGCAAGGATAATCTTTGATATCTAGAAAACAGGTATGATTATCATCTTTCCATTTAAATTAAAAATCATCACGCGATAGGATTATGATATGTACAATGATAAACGGAAGATACACGCGATCGTATCTTCCTTTTTTCCCAGTGCAACGCGCACTTTGTCCTTTAAGCTATAAGTTACAGAGCATACAGACTTTGAATGATGCTGAAGGATTTACGTATCCAATGGCATTCAAGATGAAGATACATGTATTTTAGATTATTATTACTGTTCTAATTAAACACAAATACACACACACACAACCGTACAGATATACACAGCACAGAAACACACATTTACATCAAAAGAATACATTAGAAAGATGGTAGGAAGTCGAGTTGTGCGAATACTCTTGATGGGCTTCACCAAGTTCGTCGTTTTTGTCGATACTTTTGACTCATTTCCACAGACAAAATTCATATAAAAATTAAAACCCCTATCTATCGACTATTCCTTTCTTTTGTTTTTTCCATTTTTCATAAATTGACACGATATTTAAAAAAATCTTTCTTTCGGTATAAGATCAGATTGATATAAAAAACAACAATAAGAAATCGAATCGTTTCTTAGAATTCTTTTTTTTTTGTTTTTGTTTATTTTATTTGGCGATTGACTTTGAAAAGAGAAATATCAACGGACAGGAAGATAACGATCTTATCTATAAACACATTATCAATGAAATAATAATAGCAATGTACTTACCATTCTTCTTTTCTCTTTGTCGATGTGGCATTTAACTCGTAGGTACGAGAATTGACTTATTTTCCTGTGTTTTCCGATGATACGGCATCCTAGAAGTCGTGCGAAGGGCTTTCACAGCCAAATTAAAAAGTGTATCATGTCAACTAATAACTTATTCTTTTAGTTTGTTTTTTCTTCTTTTTTTATATATATGTATATATATATGCTAACGGAAGAAATTTTCAATTCACGGACTCGACAGATTTATGAAAATATTTTAACAATTCCAACAAATACGCTTGGAAAGTCAAAGATGGTTTTCTTGGAACTTCTTTAGTTTTGTGAGGCGTTTCCTTATAGAGTAGACAAATTTATTATTACGATAATGAAATAACACTTTATAACACTGAACATGCAAGTTCAAGGGGAAGGGAGTATGTGTTTATCGAGGAATGATTGTGTTGTACAAAAGAGAGAGAAAGAAGAGTGTGTGTGTTGTGTGTTGTGTGTGCGCGCGCACAATTTCCGGTAAATCGCTTGATGGTAATAAATATGATAGTTTTATAAGGTGAAATTTTTAATAGTATCCTACAACATCCGATGAGCAAAAGAGTAAAAATTTTTCATTTTGTTATTCAATCTTGGTAATATAACCGGTGAAAATTTCCAAGGAGCATGTGTCGTTGTGCTGTACATTATGCGAGGAATCGATAAAACATATTTTTTATTGCTTTCATTGTTATTTCACGCAATATTATGATGGATAAAATTCACAGTTGATCGATCAGTCGATCCTTTATTATTCATTGTTGTGCAGACCATGAAAAGTTTTGACAGTTGCTGGGTATTCACAAAGAAACGGAGAGACGGCGATGATAATTTTGTTTACTTTGTTAAAACCTTGCTTATTTTTGTCGCATCGAGAGAAACCAAGAAGAAGAAAATTTAATTCGCTTATTTCAATCATTATTTATCGAATTTATATTTACCATACTTTTCTCGTTTCGGTTTTTGTTGTTATTATTTGTTGTTCTCTGCTCCATTTGATGCTTTGAAAATAATATGACTCTGAAAAAATTAGAATAATTTTCATTTTAAAAATCCTCGGCAGGGATTGAACATTGGGGATTTTTTTTTTTTCATCATTCGAATTTGAGAAGAATTCATACTCGTTTGTACGAATCGATTTTTCGTACAAAGAAGTGACTTTATTCTGCTTGATATTTGTGAACCCAGCAATTGTAGAACTCGATTATCATTTTTGATCATTTTTCTGCTTTTGCAATATCTTTTCAAATCATGTGTGATAAAAGTGGAACAATGAAGTAATGAACTCTGACGATGTTTAATCGTTGAGGAGTTTTTGCTAAATTTCTTGATTACTATATACATGAAAATCGGGTGGCAGAAATTTCATTGATTAGTTCTCGATAATTCATAGCGCCCAAGTTTAAGTCAAGTCTTTCGCATATGAGTATTAAAAATTGTTTGAACATAAGTTTGAGAAGATGCGTTGAACGATTTAAGATCTTCACAATAATGAAGTATATCCACTCATTAGTTCTATAAGGATTCTCTTGGAGAGCGACGAGTCTGTATATATACAATTGTGTGCATATATTATATCCCTAAAGCGAATACAATTTTGCTTATAATTTTTCTTACAAACTGTCGATTGATTTGAAGTGGTTGAAAAATAATATAAATGAATATTCGTCTGGAATTGTTTTGTCTGAATTTTTATATTCAAAGTGCGATCCACGATGAGTAGTGTTTTACATTATTTATTAATTATCAAATTGATCAATAGTTTGTCTGGAGATTCGAATCAAAATTCTATTATTTGTAGGAATATACGTAATATTCACAGATTCGTCGCGCGTTTCAGATTCCTTAACAATGTTGTGAACAGGTAAATCTTTTCACTCTAACAGGAAAATATTTTAATTATTCTGAACCAGTGTTTAAATAATAATTTACAACTTGAAAAACTTGACTGAAATTTCAGGGTGAGGATTCCTTTCGAACAATTATAAATTGGTAACTCGCGACTTTTCAGATCATATTGGAAGTATGAATTTTCAATCGATCCTAACACACAAGAAGAAGAAGAAGAAAAAAAAGACATTGAAAATAGATTTGACTCTGGCATAAATCAATTGCAATTTTTACAAACAATAAATTTCAAACCGAGAGTTTTAATTTTGAAGATTTATACTCTCAATATTTTCCCCATCCAATTTGTAGATAATGAAAAAAAAAAAACAAACAAAAATAATAGTTGAAGAACAAGAAGGAGAAAATAAAATCGTTGATAAAGTGTTTTTTGTCAACGATGATTAATCAATTTGTGTAAATATATTATATACACAGACGTGTTTATTATTAAATACGTCATTAATATCGCAAGGAATCATTGGGATATTCAATTGTCCGTATTTTTCGTCATTTTGTGGGGGAAAAAAGAACCAACGAGAAATTCGAAAAAAGAAAAAACACATCAAATTAAATAAATAAATAAATTTGTTTTTTCATTGATTCGCGATGTCGAGAATAAAAAAAAAAAGATTGGTCGGTGAAGAAAACTTGAGCTGTGATCATAACGATGAATCTGTGGATACTGCTAATTTTCAATGAGTATATTAAATGCGAATGAAAGTACGATTGTGTGCGGCTTTGTGAATATATTATAAGAGATACGATTAATAATTGTACGATAGTAGTGCTTATCAATCAAAATAATTCCTTTTTTGTTTTTTTTTTCTTACTTTAATCCTCATAAAAATCATTTACGTGAGATCTTGGAAAGTATTATCATTATTGTAAATTTAACAGAATGTAAGTTCATGTTAGTGGATAAAATGCCTGAACGCATGAATCGATACAACATAACATGATCTATTCGATTCATGTTTCTTCTTCGAATAATTGAGAAAGAGGGGGGAAAAATTAAAATAATACTGTTTTTTTTTTCTTTTTCAAGAGCTTCCATCCATTCGCGAGATCCATTTTTGTGATCTCATTGAAATAAAAAATATAAATAATATTTATCTGTATGTAACGTGTATGTATATATAATATATATCAGTATATATATGTATAAACATACATGTAACTTGTATACTTCAATAAGTAAGCTAACGAGTGATGGATCGTTTTTAGTCAATCAATCTTAGAATATATATTCTATTCACAAGAATTCTATATAATTTTTATTATATATATATATATATATTATATATATTTTAATCACAAAATGTTTTTTGTCACAAGATAAAAGTCTTATTATAGATAATTTTACTTTTCATTCTTGCAACTAAAGTACAATGAGAAAAGAACAAAAGTGAGGGTGCATACAAAATTTTCTCAAGTTTGTTTGAAGAAAAGGTATTTGACGATTGCAATTGATAGTGTGATTTCAAAATTCTTGCTGTGTATTAAAAATATAGGTCAATCGTCAGGGATCTTTTTTAAAATTTTCAAAATTAATTTACTAAATTATATCATGATTAATTTTTCTTAATATCTTTAAAGTTATGATTCGACGATCCACGGTCGCATGGCATTTAAATATTGTGATATAATAAACGTACAAAATAATCTTTCGTCGCGGATAGCTTGGGGAATGTCATTACAATCAAGATGAGATCAAAGAGAAAGGGAGAAATCGAGATGAAAGGAGGAAAGAGACATAGTACGGGACAGGAAAGCAAAGAAGAGAGAAAGACTCGAGAAATGTTACTAATAGAATTTCTAATGAATAATTATTAATAGATAGTTTGTATGAGCGATTGTTTGTGATGAATGTTTGAAATGTGGGTGGATGCTTGAAATTTGTTTTCGTTCCGGAAGGGGTGATATAAGGTTTTACGTGCAAATCGTCGAATAATTATATTCTTTCTAATATATTCATCTATTTAGATATATAAACACATTTTTTAATTTTGTTTTTCTTTTTAATTAAGAATCAATCTGTCAGAAATTGATATCATTTACTCATAAGAAGAAATTAACTCATATATGTTACAAGTTTAATTGAAAAATTAATCGATGGGGATTTTTAACGTTAGATCGCAACCGTAATTGGAAAAGAAAGTCCATTCAAATTTTTTTCAAGATTACCATAGGGATGTACAAGATGGTAATAAAGTTACTTTGTTTTGATGTACACGCCCTATGGTACAATAAAATAATGGTGCCTTGGTTTTTTTAAATGAATCAGAGATAAATTAAAGTTGTTTTATATGCAATACTTTCTTCTTTCTTCTCTCCAAAAATCGAATTGGAGAGATATCAATGTACAAGTGTTATATATAAAACAATGAAAACCATTAGGATTTTTTCGTCTTGATATTGAAATATAATTTTTAATTTCACAAACAACAATACGTGCATCAAATTTGTTATATTCTGACTGGGTAAACAATTTTTAGATATATACATATAGTTTCGAAATTGAATCGCTGGATCGGTATAAAACAAATATAATATGTGGAAAGAACAATCGACGAAGAATGGAATAGAGTCTATTGAAGTATATCTTGAAGTTCGTTTTGTTCCCCAATATAAAATCAATGATAATCATCCAACTTTGAAATGACGAAAAGCACAAAAGTCGAGGGGAAATGAATCAATTCATTCGAGATTTTAAATGAATTTAAGTTTTATATATATTTCATGATTACAATAGAAGAAAACAGCCAATGAAACTTCGTACCAATCACATCTTTACACACACACACATATACATATACACACGAATGAGAACACAATAACACACAACTTTATCGAATTATTAAGTAAATAAGCCTTAAAAATTTAGCGATAAGCGTCGAACAAATGAAACGTAAAAAGTGACGATACGAGTGATAAGAGAGATAAAAGGGGAGGCTCGAGTACAATAACGATGATGCATTACAAACGAAATAATGCCCTTATTACACGTGGTCTTGAAAAATTAATGAGAGATTTCATAAATGTAGGACGCATTTCTTGTTTTTTTTTGACAATTTGATTTGAAGATGAAATTTCGTTCTCTTTCATTATTCGTATTCCAAAATTGAAAGTAGAGGGTGAGCGTTTTAAAAATTCATTGTTTTATTAATTTTACTTTGAAAACACGTGGACTGCATAAAACAGTATTCTAAAGAAGATGAATGAAAAAGAGAACAATGTTTATTGAGAATAATTGAACTGTAAATTGATTTCTTTTTCCAACAACTGCTCCATAAACTGAATATCGAGTATAAATTGCAACAAAAGAGAAGAAGGAAGAAAATTGATCGAATCTTTCCTTTCAACACAAATTCATAATCCAAGTACACGTGGTAGTTATTCATTCATGTTTTTATTGATCAAATGAAAAAGGAATCAATTAATTGTCACGATAATGTGATGAAGAGAAGCAGGTTTTCGAATCTTTTTCTCTATGAATTTGTTCAAATTTGTTAGTTTCTTGATGATATCATCACTACTACTGCTGCTACTATTACTACTATTACTACTACTACTACTATTCTAAAAAAATTGGTTAAAAAACCAAAGCCGATGAAACAAAAAGAACACATTGTTGAATAGACCATGTAAACAATAATGCAATCTACACGTACTATATTATCTGTATGTATATTGTATATTCAGAGGACAGAAAATTATCTTACCGAAACTAAATAATTATTACGCATTCAGGTTACACAATACACATATAAACGATACGATCATCCTTACGACAAAGAAGAATTTATTATTATTCACTTAATACCGAATCTCTAAGTATAATCGTAAACAAAGGAAAAAGTAACAACAACTTCACTGCTGCGCTGCGTCAATAAATTATATTTGTAGAAAAGAAAAAATAATGTGAAACACAAGGGAGACAAGAGCACCAGAGAATCGTTGGGAAATTATTTGGAACGTGAAAACAAGACCAGAAAAAAACAACCCGAAATGAAAATGAAACGCACTAATTATTATTTTAACGAATATTCAGATATATTCGATGATCAATGTACCTTGATATATTATATTATTAATTACAAAGTAAAACAACCAAACGCTATGCGTGCGCGCGGATGAAAGTACGAGTGTTTCGAGTATGTGTGGATTATTGATACGTGTGTGAGAGCTTCCCAAAAAATTGTAAAGGAACGTGTTTTTTTTCTTTTTATTATGACAAAATTTACAGAGATAATGGAAAAAAAGACACGTTTCTTTGAATCGTATCGAGAAAATCACAAGCGTGCAATATCGTTGTTGCCCTTCGAATCACAATGGACTGAAATATATGACGATACTATGTAAATGTAAATGTAATTTGATATCGCACGCGCGTGTTTTTATAATAATTGTTAACCCCCCCCCCCCCTTTTTTTTCTTCTCCTTTTCAATACCTTTGTTCTTTTTATTTTTATTATTATTTTTTTTCTCTCTTTTTATAAGGCGTCACATGAATTGTGGGAGACGATAACTTGACCATACCATATTGATCGATCATGTAACAATAATGATGAAAGATTTTTTATAAAATCATTATCGTGAATTTTTAAAATCAAGGAAACACTTTTATGAATGGTCATTATTCTTCTCGCATTTCGTGCAATAGATCCTAGTACCACGAGGCATTTTTTTGTTTTTTGTTTTTAATTCTTATCCTCTTTTGTAAGATTTGGAGATACAGCGATATCAATTGAATTATCATCTTTCTTTGTTCCTTGGTGTAAGTACACGCACTTATTCACGCATTTATCGTACGTTCTATTCTGTTTGAATATAAAATTTGTTTTTGAATTCTTCCACTGGATTAAATTTGAAGATGTATCATTTTTCATTTATACCATACGATTTACGGTTTCGACTGATGATAGATCAACCGTGAAAATAATATATGTATGTATTATACGTATAGTGTTGAGTGCGTGATACTACATTGTGCGAATTGCGAAACACAAAACAACAACAACAACAACAACTACAAGATCTTGAAGAATACTCCAGCGCGGTGTTACTCGAAACTCCTATTGCGAGGGGTTTCGTTTGAACCCGGCGTTCGAGTGTACTTTTCAAATGCATATTCGAATGAAGAAAAGGATTTGAAATTATTGTGGTTCAATCATTGTCAGAAAACGAAACTTGTTTCAATGATTGAGTTGAAAATAACAAAAAAAAAACGATAGAATATGAATAGAATTAAGAGCATAAAGTCGCGATAATGATGTTTTTCTGTGATGATTAATCTTAAATTTTTCTTTCTCTTGGAATGTATGTTTATATTAACGATACACAAATCATTCAGAACCGATTCCGTGATTCAAATGAAATTTTAAATTCTTTCAAACGCGAGGTATTGGCTCGCACGAACGCAAGGAAATTTTTAATTCATTCGGAAACAAAAAAAAAAGACAAATCAGTTTGATTTGAGTTTGAATCGGCTCTGGTTTCATCATCTATCCATTCATTTTATCCGTATATATGTATAATTGTGCGTGCGTATCCTTTTATTTCTATAATGTGTACACAAGTATGTAATCAATGAGGTCGTATTGCGATGATCATTATTGATATTATTAAGAAACAGAAGTCTCTTGTTGTGGTTTTTTTTTCTTTTTTTTTATGTAAAATAAAACAGAAGCGAAACAATGAAAGAAAAAAGAATGTCAAAGAAAAGAGAACGAATGTTCTTGATTTGTAATGATTAAAAAGTGATCAGTGTGAAACGAGGAAATGATATTCGTTCCTCTCGCGCATGTAATTCCTCCTCGTCGGCGAGAAAAAGGTGGCAAAGAAGAAATAAGAGAAAAGTGACTATCGATAATAGTTGTAAGAATAGTTGTATATAAGGAATTCGAAATGGTGTGTTGTCGTAAAGTGAAGGAGGAGGAAAAGCAGAAGAAGAAGTTTGCGATAGAAGAGATAAATATTTTGATATGAGCCAAGACATCCCTTGGGGAGGAAGAAAGAAGACTGATTTGTTTCTCGGAAGAAACCAAGTCTTGCTACGAAGATATCCGTGTTTGAGGATCAAGGTCAAACTCGTCGGATAATTTTTGTCGCGAAATAGAACGTGTGTGGAAGATTCTGTCGTCTAGAATGTAATTGTCAAATTTCATCACGTAACATAGCTGTGATTTGAAATTCGGAGAAATAGAAGGGTGGCGAAATGTGGAAGAGAGGAAAGTAACACCTTGTAGGATCGCGCAAAAACGAGTACCACCGGGGATCTGCAGATCTTCAGATTCGTCGTTCAAATTCGTAACGGGACAGCCTAGGATCGTCAATATCATCATCCGCGCGTTGGAGAGCAAGGCCACCTTTCTCGGCGCGCATCCCGTTGTTTTCCAAAGAAAAACAATTGTCTCGTGTTTGCGGCGACTCCGACTCGAAGAAGAAATCAACGATGCAAGTAGAATTGGGATTTCAACCCTCTAGATGACAAATCTTCGATTCAACATCGAGAAGAAGAAGAAGAACAAAGAAAAGAAGATGGAAGGAGTATCCCGATATAAGAGAGAACGCAGTGTTCTACAGCGAGGTTTTACACTTGAAGATGGAAAGTCAAGAGTTCAAGAAGTATAGTGTACTACGCGGAATAATAAATCCCTACTCATCGATCAGCAGCAGCAGTAGCGAGCAGTTGAAGTAATTTAAGAAGAACAGAAGATTTATATGTATATGTATATATATAACCAATGAAGATATGAACAATTCACCACCGTCAACAGAGAAAAAATAACGACGATGATAGAGAAAATAAAGAAAAAGATGAAGAGGAGGATACGAATAAAAAAGAGAAGAGAAGAAGAAGAAGAAGCAATGCGTCGCGCACGTGTATTGTACGATAACTGAAAAGAAATCTACGAAATATATATATATACACATATGCATAAAATAGATATATCAATTGGATTTGAGAAAAACATTGAACTTGAGCGGGAGGCAGACTCGTGCGCAAAGTTCGGGTTAGCAAATATTATATATAAAAAAAGCGACCCGGACACTCTGGAATGATTTTCAGAGGATAAATCGAGTCTGAAGGATCGTCTGCGGGTGTGAATGATGATGCGAGCGTGGAAAATTTGTAAGAGATAACGTAACATTTGACCGAAGAAAATAAATGAGAAAATGTCTTTTTGATAATAAAAAAAAGGCGACCAAAAAAAAAATGAAAAAAAACAGCGAAAGGTGGTAATGATCGAGTGAAAGCGAATAAAATGTGTGAATGAAGATACGACGAAACGAGTATATAGATCGAATTAAACGTGCAATAAATGAACGTATTCGAGATTGTTTTTCGTCCATTAAGAGCATAATTGAACTGCTGACGATGGAAAGAAGATTTTTATAAAACAGAAGAGGACGCAATAATACCAAAAATGATAATACCCAACATTCGAGTTGGAGAAGAAGAAGAAGAAGAAGAATAACAACACACAAGCTTTTGGATATTGAGCAACGAAATTTAGAGCGAAGCGAAACAACGTGATTTTATCCCAATTACCAAGGAATGAACCAAGAGAATTAGTCATCTTTCTCTTTTTGGATGATAAAATCCACTTTCGATGAAGACCAATCATCAATATCAATCGTCAATAAAGAAAAAATATACACCTCCTTGTCCCGTGAATCCGATTTTCCTTTCTCTCCTGGAAACAAATTTATTCCTCACTGTGACTCCATCCTGATTACAATTCGAAATTTCTCTTTCTGTCCATCAATTCAATCAAATCCATCAAAATTTCCCTTTCCCTGCAGTCCCTTTCCTTTTCCCTATTTCCTTTCCGGGTCCTTTTAAGGGCCCCCAAATGGTTCACGCACGAAGTAATGACGGCTCGTATGTCAATCACTTAACATATCAACACAAACTGTCCTTTTCAGGACAATATATATTATATTTATTCACAGTGAATCGGACATCGATGAAAATTGCGGATGACGATTTTCTAAAGGGCGCAATTTTGCTCAACTGTCTTTGAAAAAAGATGATGGAAAATGCGGCACTTTGGATTCAAAGATTAAAAATTTCTTCAACGGGTCTTGAAGTGATTGAGACATTTTCGTAAGAATATTCCTCAGATTTGTAATTTGGATAATTATTGATATTAATTTTACATTTATGTTTATTCACAGTTTCCACGTGGCAATGTCAGACCTGGAGAGTATCATTTTGGAAATTCCGAGTTATTGATACACTGAAAGCGGTTCTTGAATTCTAACAGCAATTACCAATCACTGTTCATTTCTGTTGAGTAGGATAATAATCAATAAGAAAAAAACGCTGCTAATAAAAGCACATGGCTTCCTCGGCCATTCAAGACATAACAATGTGTCTCTGGAATATTTTGAGAGAGTTTATAAAACCTCCTCTTAGTTTTCTAAACATCCCATAAACGTCATAGCGGCACATTTTTCTGTCTTGGATGACCGAGGAAGCCATGTGCTTTTATTAGCAGAGTTTTTTCTCTGAGTTCTCGGTAATCGTTTAGTGTGAGGAATTTGGATTCTGAATACAGGATCATGAGATTATTCGGAAAAAAGCCTGCGAAGGAAGGGAAAAACATCGCCATATCCGCTTTTTGATCCAAATACCCGAATAGCCTGAAATGTGTATAACACGAACATTTCTTAGATTGTTACATCGAGGCAGAATCACACGACATTCAGATCATCGGAATGTATTGGGATTACAAATTAATTCGGTCCGTTTTTTACAGTTAAAGATGCGTTTATTTCAGATGAACATGAATTATCAAATTAATCAAAGTATTGTCCATCGCTGGCTATCACTTTTTTTCCATCTTTCGGGTAATTTTCGAATCCCGTTACGGAAAAACGTCTGGTCTTTCGAGGCGATCCAAGTTAGGAGCCAATTTTCGATTTCTTCGAACGAAGTGAACCGGTGGCCTGCCAAATCGTGCTGCATCTGTCGGAATAACGAGTAATCGGAAGGAGCAATGTCCTCGTGTGATTGTCTCCCTCGCCTTCGGCTCGGGAAGACAAACTTCACACTCGTCGGAAATTTCCCACTTCTCCCCGAGGTGAACATACTATTTTTTCCCACAACTGCAAGGAAAGTGAAAATCGTCTGTTTAATTGCATATAAAATATTCATATGCATATTTCAGAACGAAAATATAGTTTGTATTTTCCTTCCACTGTGACACATTCGCTTGGAATTCAGCACTTTCTCCCCTCAAAAGAGGTCAGAAAACATCAACTTTCCGTGCACGTGTGGGAAAAATTTTGATTCCTAACATCAAGAAACCTTGGACCTTCCGCATGATCATATTAAACTTCCTCTATCGAGGAAGCAATAAGAAATTCAAGGACTATTATTAACCCTGTATTTTTTTTAGAGGAAAGTTTATGGATTCTAATACGAGATGCATTGTTTTATATTTTCACAGATTTTTACAGCACAAAGCCGTGATGAAATGAATATGATTCGAGGATAATTCATTATAAAAATGTGACAAATGATTGTCGATCAATTTCAGTTTGAGGAATGGACAAAAAGTTCTTATACGAGTGAATTTTTGATTTCGATCAACAAAATTAATGAGCTTTGATTGGGTAAGTGACATCTTTCGTTTCTTCTGTTTACAAAAAATTACGTTCAAAGGTGTAATTATTCAATATTGTCTTTCCAATTGTGCTTGAAAATCATTATGGAAATTTTTAAGAAATTTTAAGGATCATCAACTTTGAATTTATGTGTAATTTGTTTTTTTTTTTTTATTGAATAAAGACGGTGTTGAAGATCACATTTCAGCACATTTCCACAGATTGACGCATTGTTTTAACCTGATGAATCATCGGAGCTGATCGAGTATTCTTCATTACCCTAACAGATTTGTATGGAAGTAATGAAGTGGTATCGAGAATCATGTTAATTTCTGTGATACGATGAATGATTCAAGTACAAATACATTGACATACTTATATATTTGTATTTCAGTTTTGATTTATTCAGTTCCTCATATGTATAAATAGAATTGTCCGTCCAAATTTTTGAGGAAGTCATGAATCGAAACAAGTTATCGAAGGTTCTGAAAGTGAGGTCTTCAGGAATGCTACACAGGTGTGAAAATTGTTAGAATAAGTGTAATTTCTAAAACGGTTCCAACTTCTTTTTTCCAGTTAATGCAATCACTCACGAAGTATTGATTCTATTTGTTGATTTATTGATATAAGTAGTTCTTGAGCCCTCCATTTTTGAATGATAGAATATTTCATTGTTGCTATGTCACAATCTTATTTGTAGAAACATTTTTTTCTATCATAAGTATCTTTATAGGTCTGTGAATGCTGGACATAGTAAAGTGCGCAAAGACCTTAGTACCGTCATGGCAGATTCATGTCAGGACCAATCTTCAGAACTGAGGGGTTACATGCAATAACTAGAGATCAACCAAAGAAACCGAAAATGAAAGAATCTCATTATAGACTCAATAATGTTTTAAAGGTAAATTTCCAAATTAGGACAGATTAGGCATCCCAGATAACACACGGAGAATTCTTTGTCAAGAGCAAGAATAGAACTCTTCAAGAATTCTTTTCGAACTAATGAATTCATATAGAGCTCTGGAGGAGTTCAATCTGTCGGACATTAACAAGCTCTTTGAGAATATCAGAAGTATTGTTTGAAAGCTCTATATGAATTCATTAGTTTGAAAAGAGTTCTCGAAGAGTTCTATTCTTGCTCTTGAAAAAGAATTCTTCGTGTGTTGAGTGGACAGTGATGCCAGATTCGAGACCGTTTTGACCCTCTCCATCGATCGCTTCCCCTTTCTCCCACCATGCGGATTAAGTCGGGTGAGCGGGAGAGAAAGAGTGATTATCACTCTCTCGCTTGCCTAACGTGGTCGATGGAGAGGGCAAAAACGGTCTCGTTCTCGAATCTGGCATCACCATTGAACTATATAACAAACTGGAAAGAGCACTGGCAAAATTTCCTATAGGATGGAAGAAGAGATCTTTCGTCAGTGTCAAATGCAAGATGAAACAGCGTTGTTTCTTTTCAATAGATGCATCTTAAAAAGGGATGATGAGTGTAAAGGGTATCTGCTTCTTTTTCTCGCAAAGTGTACTCGACTGTCTCCCTTTGTTCGACGAAAAATTTTTGAATGGTGCTCATTCCAGTATATTATACAGTTCAATGGGCATCAGTAATCAGCAATCAGCATATGTTTTAAATATACAGGGTGTTGCCACTGGTGCCAGATCAGGGGGAAACCATGGTCTCTTCATTGATCATTCTGTCCAATAGTGCCAATTCATTGGTAAATTCCCTTGGAGATCACCCCAGGGGGCATAAACTGAAATATGAAATTTCCAGAACTGAATGTGGCGCTCTCAAGTGTGGATTAGTGAAAGTTCGAATGGAATGCAGGGAGTGGGGGTATCACCTATAATCACCAACACAAGTATACTTGTGTTGGTAATACAACATGAATATACTTGATACCCCCACTCCCTGCATTCCATTCGAACTTTCACTAATCCACACTGGAGAGCGCCACATTCAGTTCTGAAAATTTTATATTTCAGTTTATGCCCCCTGGATCACCCCAACCTGGCAACTCTGGGTGTCGCAACAGAGTGCTCGATAGGCATTGCCGTTGAGGGGAAGTGTACCCCCACTATCGTCCCATGAATGTTAGTTCAATGTGTGTGTAGGTTGCGTGTGGAGGTGTGAGTATGCATATGAACGATGGTAGGGGTACTATTCCCCTCAATGGCAATGCCATAGAGATTTTATACTAGAGGGAGCTAGCCATGGCCGAACGTACACGTGGAAGCGTCACACGAATGAAAAGAGAGAACTAATACGGTTAGATGAGCGTTCTTGTCTTCTTTGTGTTAAAAGACGATGACGCTCACCCAGTGGTCACAGATCTGAAACGCTGACCTTACTCACACGAACGTAACAGTATATACATGTGAGGACATGTAAGTATCACATGTTCACATGCATGTACCGTTGGGTCTGTATGAGTGGACTTCGGCGTTTCAGATCTGTGATCACTGCGCTCACCTCATCATATTCGTTCTCGGATCTCCCTTTTTATCGTTTGCAGCTGTCTTTTGAACCGTGTGACGGCCATGTTGGTGGACCTTCGATACAACGAATTCTCTCTGCAACGAATGCTCATTGTACCGAAAATTCATCTTCCGAACGCTGATAGATCGAAGGATCATTATAGGTTCGTTCGTTCTACGTGCTCTGAGTTGCTCCAACTTGTACCAAACCAATCATTTCGTTGCTTAAACTGGAAGTAGCGAATCCAAAATACTTGGAGCGAGTTGGGGTAACTTGGGACATCGGTAAACGAACTTAGCTTATGTCGAATGTATTTGATTGGATCAAAACTGCAATTTCTTGTGGATTCTGCAAGAATGAGGAAGCTGATTGCTTCCTGTACAACAAACTTTGGTAGAGTATCATAATACCGAGAGTTCACAATCCCCACAGTGGCATAGTTCCGAAGTGTCATATTCCTGAAATGGCATAATTCCGAGAAGTCATATTCCCGAAAAAAAAATTATAGGATTCTACACAAATCGAACATTTGATCACTTTGATCATAAAAGAGGTAAACACCTGTTGGATCGAAAGCCCGTTAAGCCGAAACACCGTTGGACCGAAATTTATTTTACCGAATGACAATAATCTGAAATCTTACTATATGTCACTAGTCGTGTGCGAAGAAGACAAAATGTCACCAAGACTTTTTCGGATTATTGTCATTCGGTAAAATAAATTTCGGTCCAACGGGTGTTTATCAATCGTTCTTCGGAATAACTGAACTTCGGTGTAAAACAGGTCTACCGTGTGCAAGAAGCCCGACTCCACTACTATTGATTCATCACTAGGAATGTTTAGTGAATCCATTATAAATCACCAGTTTTTAGCCAATGACAAGCAGTCGGGCTTGTTACCGGTCGAGCTTCTTGCATACCACTCAAAAGACCCTTTACCTTGAGACTAACCTCCTATGGACCGGAATTTGTTCCGGCGGAATGACTTTAAACCAATCGCTTTCACAATTTCTTTTAGAGCGTTCTATCAGGAATCTATAAAAAATTGTGCATTGGTTCAATTTTCATTCCACCGGAACGAATTCCGGTCCATGGGAGGCCAGCCTTAGTTCCTTGAGCGAAGACATCAAATTTTTTTCCTGGCAACACTGATCTGGCATCACTGATTGGAAGGAATGAATTGGTATCAGTTGTTCAAATCAAATCTTCGTAAACATTCGTAAAAGAAGGATAATATCGTTTCACGACACATTTTGCACCATTTGAACTGACATCCAAGTAATAAAGGTAACATTCCTCTTTATCATGTTTTACAATGTTTATTTTATTTGGAAATAAATATCTGGAATCTAATCAGTTCTGAAATCACAACAATAAACACTGTATAACAAAAAATGGGGTTTGACTCAAGTTATGAAAATTCAATTCACCCTTGGTGAGAATCGAATTTCCAGAGAACAGAAGTTGAAAGAAATGAAGAAGAAAAATGTTGAAATTTCTTCCTAAATGGTGCTCGAATAAATGTTTTGTTACGCTCCCAAGCTGCTTTATACACTGTAAAAAATGAAAATGTATTTTCCTCATTCCAATCGTATTGATATAGAATTGTAATTTGTATAATATTACTATGCTAAACATAATTAACTAGAACTACATTTTCAAAGCAGTAGAATTGTAATTTGTTGTGGAAATGTGTACGAAAACTGCACATACACATTTATAGATTGCATTTATTGTATGCTCAGCATAGAAATTTTACATAGAATTGTAAAAGTGTCATGTTTAGTGTATGTAATAAAGTTACGTACGCTGAACTTGAACCATTCAAAGAAAGTGGTAAAATCACAAATCTTGGTGCAAAAGTTCAACCACAGATACCTATATTCCAACTCTGAGCGTAGGGATTCACCATTTTTTTTGGTAAATATCCCATGCTAAACATGAGTAATTTTATGACCTATGCCTGTTATAGAAGTACAATTTTTTTTTTACCGTGTATGCTCCATTTTCACTAGGAATTTTCTATTCTGCATTCATAATCGTGAATTTTCATCATATTCTCATCAATCTCATGATTCTTTATATCGGCTGTCATTTTTTGTGATGTTTTATAAATTTGTTAATGTCAGAGGAATTATGAAATTCTGTTCCTCAAGATTGAGATATTTACAAAAAATGACAACTCTTTTACAATATCAGAAATTATGGCATTCATTTTTGTTGGATGTTAAACTGTGTAATAGGCGAGAACAAAGTATTATGAGAAGTGAAATAGGGGAATCCCCTCAACGGACATATAAGAAACATTTTATAAGCTCATGCATCTGTGTTAAAAATGAATTATAAGCAAATGAAACTATTCCATGTACTCCTTTGGCACAAAAGTGAGCTCCAGGGCTCCTTAATGTTAAACTTATTCATATCCCTAAATCTTTTGTTTTTCAATTTAATAGGTTACGGCTCAACAAAATGGCAACAACTTTCGAAAGAGAAAAGAAGAAGATATCTAAAAATAAAGTACGAATGATGATGCAAATTGCAGAGGATTACTGCATCTCAAGGAGAAATCGTCCCGTACCTCTTCGGTTACAATGGGTGATCAAAAATTTCAGTCGTATCTGTAAACAACAAAATCAATTCGACTCTCCTGAATTCTCAGACATGGAAGGAAAACACAAATTTCATTTATCGATGGTGATCAGCAAACTCCTCGAATCGTCAAATGAAAATGAAATTTGTGTCAGCTTATATTTACGAAGAGATTTTCACGATATGGAGTATCAAGGGGTTTGTCAAGTGGCGTGCACGACAGAAGCATCCTACGAAGGTTCCAAAGTCGATGCTCCGCACACGTGGCCTCAGAGGCCATACTCGTTGAACCGCACTTCTTGGGGTTATCCAAAGTTTATGCGAATAACATTCAATCCAGAGAACGAATCCGAATTCCAAGCACCCAATACCGATACGCTTGAAATATCGTGCATCGCTGTGATTAAGAGACAAAACATGATTACAAATATCTTAAACGAAAAAGAACCCCTGATGAGGGATGAAAAATTATTCCAAGACATTCTTGGGATTTATACGAATAAGTTGGATTCCGATATCACTTTTATGGTAGAGGGTCAAGCATTTCCAGCTCATAAAGCCATATTGTGTGCAAAATGTACATTTTTCAAGGAAGTCATTGCGAGAAATTGTGACGAATCAAATGTGATTCATGTCAAAGATTTGAATCGGGAAGTTTTCGAGTCGATTCTTTATTTCATTTATACTAGCCAGATTCAATTGAAAAATGTGACTCTGTATGAACTTTTAGAAACTGCTGATAAGTATTCTATGACGAAATTGAAGAAACAGTGTATAGAAGCTTTACTGGCCAATTTGAGCCACGAGACGGCGATAGATACTTATTTATACGCTTCTTTGAGTAATGCTGGTGAATTAAAAAATGATGTATGGAACTACATCGTTAAAAATCCTGACATTTTGAGGAATACCGAAAAATTCCAGACACTTTGTAGAAAATCTCCGTACATAGCAGGGGAATTACTGACAATTTTACTCCCGTGAAGTATTAATTCAAGTTTGTTTTTCTTTTGTGTACAATCATGCTATTTAATATTTATTTTGTTTCAAATTTTGCATAGCATTGCATCGGTTTTTTTTTTGTATTCAATCGTATTTATGAGTAACAATGCGATTACTGTGAGAATAATGTATAATTGAAAATAAAACAAGATATATCTCAATGATATGAAATATTTTTCAAAAGTTCATTGTGCTAGAAAATTATTAGAAAAAGGAATATCTTTATTGGAGGAGGTGAACCGTTTTACAGTCTTTTACAATCGATCGATCATTTCCAGTACCGGTCGTTCGTTGGAATGAGATATGAATTTTGTTGAAACGTTTGTTACCTGTACGAATAACCGTAAACATAAGATTGGGCAATTGAAATTCTTTCATTTCACAGTCTTCGTTTACATATTGGAGTTATTTTCTCGCCAATTGACTTGATTCAAATTATGTAATTTTAAACTATTTCCTGGACTCTCATCTTCTTCGTAAGCAGCATTAGTGTGACCTCCATGATTCTCAAAGACATCTTTCACCGATACCTGACTGCTTCTCGAGGGTCTACCTTGAATTCCTAGAGGATTACCCGCCACACCGTAAATGTTGTTTGCTCCCAAAGTTTGCATTTGGGATTTCCTTCTCTGGGCCATGATGCTGTTACGTCTTCCCTCAAAGGCTTTGAACGCTTTCGCCGAACGTCTCATGGACATATTTCTCGGTAAACCTGCAATTCAATTTTAATTTATAACAACATATTTTGTTATTGTTGAAGTTCTCATGAAATCTTTCTCTGATAGGGTGGTTACCTGTGCTTTCCGACATGCTGAAGAAACGTTGTCGAAAAGCGACATCCAGAGTATTGATAGCTTTAGTCTTCCTGCGACTCTTTTCCAAGTTTCTTATAGTTTTCCTTCTACCTGGACCACTACCGCTTCCTTCGTCGTAATCACCTTCCATTCCATCCAGTCTTTGTAAATCTCTCACTATTTCTACGGCGTGTTTCGATAGTAACGCTTCTTCGGATAAATCCTTCGACTAGAACAATGATATTTTTGGTTCAATATCGTATGTATTTTGTTTAAGGAAAAACAAAAACATGAGAACATAATGATTAATCATACCTGTTTACAACAATACCAGTTGAGAGTGGTGCTAGCCAAAATATGAGACAAGGTACCAAAACGATGGAACAACATAGCTGTGAACTGGATGACCAAGATGAGAGCGAAGAAAAACACAAACACCAATCCAATAGGTTCGAGTTGTAGATATTCTTTTGTGATATGTACCTGGAGAAAGAAAGAGATATTCTGATGAATTTATATTATTTCATAAATAATAGCTCAATTTTGATTTCAGTAGAGTCAACGATTGTTTGGTATCTCAACGTTGAAACGAAAAAGAGTTATCGAAAACGCGTATTTACAGTGAGTCGTTCTTACCACAAAAAATTAAGAAACATTTAACGACTGTGAAATTTTCGTTCAGCGATTGTGAAGCAATGAAAATTGAGAATCGTTCACTCTTCTGATTCTCCAAGCTAATAACATTCAAGAAAATTTGTTAGTGTAACATACAAGTAGCCATAACGTGTATACATATACGTTTATTTACAACACACCACATCTTTAGCAATGATTGAAACCTGTAGAAAAAAAATAATCAATCACCAATTATTCACGATGTAAAAACATTCATTTATGATTCGTTTTTCACCCATATTATATATCGAACGATGGGTGTTTGTGTCAAATGCATCGAGAACATTATTGCATATTAAGATGGTACGAGTGTTCTTTTGGGTCAACTTATTTGAAATTGAATTGATGAAACAATCTGAAATTTCAAAGTTTTGAAGAATTTAAACCTCAAAAATTGGTTGAAAAATTGATTTGGATTGTTCAGACACATTGATTAGTTTTCATATCATGGTAATTTGTATTGAAAAAATGTTGAAGGGGTTCATTTACAAGTGTAAAATTTCATTTAGATTCCCAGGAATCTAATTGAGACTTTGGATAGATGCTTACATTCTAACTCGGATTTTTTTCAAGCCGGGCTGTTGTCAAAAAATTATAAAAAATGTACATATTAATAATATTTGAATGACATCATACAACATTCCATAACATATTGCATTTTGAATCTGTTTTGTTTCATTATTTTCGTTATTTAAAATTAGTGTCTTATTATCTACGAGTGTACCAGAGAAGATCCTTATCCCTGATTATTTTCAGATTAGGAAGACCTGTGTGAAAAAAAAATTAATAATTTTCTCCTCTAGAGGATCACCTGACTTGTCCAAAACAAACTAATAGAATCTGATAAATTCCAGTATACGTATGTGAGAGATGAAAGTTCAGTACTCAATATGATATGTATTTTGTTTGGAAAAACAAGCAATTCCAATAAGATTCAATTAAAGATTGATCGACGAGTTTCAGTAAGTTTTAATGTTAGGAAAACACATTATTTTCCAATCGACTGGATTTTCTGTACTCGTCTGTTAGTTCTTTTGGACAAGATACTCATAAGTATTATTAACAAAAACATGCAAACACATATGAACACAAATTGAGCGGTGCATTGATGTGAATTATTGTGTGAAATTTGTGTTCGGCATGCTTTGAATTTCAATGCTTAACGTAAATTGAGATATTTCATGCGGTGAAACGGTTCGTGAAGTATCATTTATAAAGTGTTTCTCGTGAATTCATTTCAAACTATTGTGGTGGTGTGAAAATATACGAAGATTTCCTTGATTTTATAGTATAATATCATTGATCATTACTCATTTGTAATTTCCAGGGTGGCCACTTTCTGAAAAACCGGGAGAACTGGAAACTGAGCATCAAAACCTTCATTCGCCATTAATATTCAACATTTGATCTTACGGTGTTGGGAGGTTCAATATTAATATCCTTCCTGGTGAAAGGGAAGCGTGTCATAAAGAGTAACGAGAGCGTAAGGATGTTCTAGATGACTTTTTTAATACTTCTTACATGTTTCCTATCCACTCTTCAATTACGCTTCCATGCGTGAAGCCCGATTTCTATAGAATTGGTGTTTCTTCGAACTACTCTTAATGTGCCACTTGACGCTCGGTATACGCTTAAATCCACGCTCCGAATACTTCCCAACTGCGTTCCTGACACTTCCTGATAAACGCTCTCCTTTCACCACGGCTTTTCTCACGGTAGAATCTTCTACACTTTAGAATACTCTTTTCCCTTCCCTTCAATACAGTTCAATGAGTTTGGAAACTGTGTATCAATTCCTGATAACTATTTAATGCTGTTGAATAATATTGAGATGTAGCCGAAATCAAGTTGAAGGTTCGACATTTTTTTTTACTGGAAAGTAAAAAACTTGTCTCAATTTTGTCACCGAATTAAACATTTTGCAGTAAAATGTAATGTAATTTTTATAATTATTTTGAAACACTTCAACAAACTGTAGCGACGAATTTATGTACAGGCAAAATAGGCACTTGCCGAAGGCGACGAAATGTTGAATCTGCTATTATTTCGAACTATCATCTTCCCTCCCTTTTTTTTTAAAAATTACGATGAAATCCTAGTGATCGAGGAACAAGTAGGAGTTCTTCAAAAAGTTATTATTGTGCATTCTGTAAAATTTTTAGGAAATATCTCTCTCAACTGTTGAAGAATCCACTCATTTTTACAGGCTACACAGTAATTTTATGAAGAATTTCCACTTGTCTGTCTCTCGATTACTGGAGTTACACAGTAAATCTCCGAATGGAATTCTTTCAATGTACGCCGGAAGTATGTTCAGTTAGAAGCACTTTTTTTCCTCACTTCGTGTCAAGATGAAAAAACAACTTACTGAAAGTACTCAGAGAATATAACACTACTCTCGGGTTGCCCATCCATTAGGGGGAGTAAAAATCATATTACCTTGGGGCTGTCAAAGATTGAATTTGCCAGTGACGAAATGTTATAATTTCCAGGAGGTGGATCAGGAAACATTCATAAACACTTCAATTATGATTCCAAGAATTCATGAAAATTCTTTTTGAATTCTTATGCTGTATGGGAAGTTATAGAACACTTTGTAACTATGCAGATATGGGGAGAAGGAGAGAGGAGTAGAAGAACAGGACATAAGAATAGACTGGGATTCTGAGGATAATGCGTCCAGAAGATTGAATGAAGGAACACAAATTCACGGTAAGCCTCAAACAAAAAACGATCTTGGAAACAACGAAACACCTCCAGGAGACAGCAACCAAAATCAGAGATAAGTGGAGCGATCTTTTTTCAAACAATTCTTCGATTCTTCTTCTCTGTCAATAATTCTCGAATAGGATAAAATATTTCATTGCCTCTGCAAAGACTCCAGTGCCCTTATTTGTTGTTGATCACAAGTAAAAAATAACGAAAGGCATTGATTTTATTGAATCATCGAATATTTTTTGTTCAATTGAATTTAAGCTATCTAAATATAATTGAAACCAATAGCAAGTGAATTGAAATCTGAGAGTGAGTTATCATTATTGAGAGTGATTATATTTTGTTTATAAGGTATTTTCAATAGACGAGGCCTTCGGATGATCTTGATATACCGAGTTGTGATTAGCAGATGAATGTTATGATAAGATCTCTTTATATCGATTCCAAATGTCGCAAAAATTGATAAATATATTTGACGTAAGCCACACGGAGAGAAAAGTATTGCTGGCATAACAAGCAGGTCTGTTACTATAGCGCCTAAAAAAAAAATTAGCTGTAAGAGCAAGAAAAATGATTGACACAACTACATTTTTTTGCTGACATGAACAAATTTGTTAAGAGAACTAACGTCTTAGCTGCTGCAGTGAATATTTTTGCAAGGACAACAAATTTCTTTGTAGGCGCTATAGTAGCAAACCATTTTTTCTCCGTGCAATGAATTGTCTTCATCCGATATTCGTACTTTTCTTTGAATAACACCGAAATTTCTTTATATCGCTTTATAGTCAATTTGAAATTTTCTGAATCTATACTCTTTTTAATCGAAGAAATTTCCGAATCCATTGATTGATTGTATAGATTATAAATTATTTTCAAATTAAACTACAGTAAATCCTCTCAATAGTGCGGAATGGTGTTTTCCTATCAAATAAAGACATTTTCAAATAATGTGTCTAAAGGGAACATGTTTTGCAAAAGATACAATTTTGGAAAACATTTGAAAGAAGAAGTACTTCATCATTGAAGAGTTCATCAGTTTTGAACTGTAGGGGAGTATGTGTCACAGTCGATCAGTGCACGTATTTAGTTCATAAAACGACTGTACACGCTAGTAATATCACATTTTAAGCCTCCTTTTTTAACCTCATCTTGGAATGCCGCTGAACTGCAAGGTGTCATAACGTTGTGTGTTCAGTGTACAGTTGCCACTGATAACATGTGAGTCTGGATTTTATATTTACGAATAATTTGATATGTCTTGTTTTTATGAGAATGTATGTGAACTGACTCGGGTCTACATTTTTACTTGCTCATGAACATCTGAGGTGAAAGGTTCGCAAGTCATTTTTATTCACGGATTGATTATTTGTTCACAAATAAATTTGAATATATAAATGTACGAGTGGGGTACAGTGGATCGTGTTCTAGTTTGTCCCATAAGCAAATGCTTACTAAATAATATAACCCTGATTGGTTGAACCGTTTTGAATAATATTTCATCTCTCCGTTACAGCTCAAGATGCCTTGAAATCGCGTTCGGAAACCTGAATGAAGAATTGATGTAGGTTGTTGTGAATCTTGTGAACAAAGATGGATTGAAAATCAAAACTGCTGCAAAATTGAAAGGCTTTCCTCTCACCACCTTACAGCGTTACTGTGAGAAATTTCAAGGTTCTGAGAGTCTGATCCATGAAATTATCCACTGTAATCCAGATATGGGGAATATTGTATATGTATATGAATTTCCATGCTCAAACCTTCACTACTTTTGAATTTATAGAACATGCTCCTCTATAGATTCCAGCAACATTTCTTTAATGGAATCCATCTAGCATTTTGAGCAGGATATTGAATTTTACAAGAAATCGACAAAAACTTTATACAAATTTTATATAAAATATCAATATCGTAAAATATCGCTCACCACTACAGGGTATTCTTTTATTTGAAAAAAAATACACCTATAAAACACGGAAAAAATCAAGGAATTTCGAAAAAATAGTGGTCACCGTAAATTTTTCATTCCAGGTTCATTCAAGTGTATTACAGTCATCGGAAAAATTGAATACAGAGCCATTTTTCCTCACTGGATACGTGAGTTCCGTATAAAACACCCATATCTAGGAAGAAGAAATTCAAAGCACACCGTGAATATTGGAAACAATGATGCAGTTATGTTAGTCTCTCAGAAAGGACCCAATGTGATAGAACCAGTTTTAAAAAAATTGATTCCTTCAACACATTTCTTGATAATTGACATTGATTGGGTACCTCCGAGGTTTCCTCAATGTAGGTGATGTTCGTCTTGACGCCGAATGGCCAGACAATGTGTAGTTGATCTTTGTTTAGTTGTAGCAAGAATACAATCAGTACGAACAAGGCATTGAACATTAAAAATGCGAATACACTCTTGTTCCTGAGTTCTACTAAATCCGCGGCAATCCTGGCCTATTTGAAGCAACGAGAAACAAAAGAAACAAACAAAAAATAACAACATTAGAAACGTCATAGAAAAGCTCCGTCCAGTGAACACATCAGCTCCTCTTCGCAGATTCCTGTGGGGATCAAAAGAATACGTTCATCATTTCCTAAACGCGAAAAAAAAAGTTTCATCGATTCAATTGTTGAAATTGAGAAAAAACGCGCATGGTCGTTGTTGAGATGAATTCTTCGATGAAACTTTTTTTTCCATTGCAAATAGCATGGCGTGTAACAATATTTGGCACGATTATTAGCATTGGGAAAATTATTGTAAGAGCTGTGACACCGACGGAGTGAAATTTTACCTCTTGGGAGCTTTCGTCATAGGTGATGTTTGTCTTGATGCCAAAGGGCCATTTCACGTGCAGCAAATCTTTGTTCAATTGCAGGAGAAAGACGATCAGGACGAAGAGGGCGTTCAACATAAAGAACGCAAATACACTTTGATCGCGAAGGTCCTTTAGATCTTTGGCGATTCTTGCCTGATGATAGAATTTAGAGCAGCGATGCTCGATTAAAATTCACCTGCTCGTTTACTTTCTCTCTCTTTTTTTCTTTGATGTTGTCAAGATTGAAAATCTGATTTTTCAAAAACTAAATTTTGATGAATTTTCGGTCAATGCTTACAAAGCTGAATTTTATAAACTCTTGATTATTATTGAATGAGAGAAAGTTTAGAGCCTGCCTTAACGGAAGAGATTCACATCATTTATTTATAAAGTAAAAATTGTGGATTTTGTGCTCATTATTTGACTTTTTGGAAACCTGCAACGAATCTTGTTTCTGTACGCAATCAAAATTTGAACGAATTATTAGCAGTACATGGGCATTTTTCAAAATTTTAGAAAATCCTTCAGACATTCCAAAGATTCTATCGCATTATCAATCAAAATTGTAAAGTATCTTTTATAAAAAAATAAGTACACTGTAAAAATTAATAGCGGAATTTTCCCTCCAGAAAATCGTGGTAGCAAACTCATTGAAAAATTCAAATAGGAACCGATAGGTGTAATTTTATTGGAATCAATGGGTTCCTATCGATTTTGTCACAGTCGCTATAGGTTTCTATTGGATTCCATGTGGAAGTCAATATTCTATTGCTTTTTATTGGTACAATCGGTGAAACGTCATGAATATCAATGGAAAATACCCTCCTATTGGAAAACCATGTCGTTTTGTTACAGGATCTACGGGAATCTATTAGAATATATTGAAATTGTTCAACAGGGAAAGTTCCTCCATGGATGGGGGAGCCTTCACTATCATTTGTCGGATTTTTTCTTCATTTGTAAAAAATTCAACATCCAAACGGCAAAATAAGAATCTTCGAATGAGACTGTTTTGGATAAGTATATTCTGTGCACATTCTCAGAACATATTTTTTGAATTTATCCAAAACAGTCTCATCTGCATATTCTATGCATGACAGAATGAACGCAGAATATTTCAAATGTTCTTGTGCTACTTGAGACGTTATAGCAACAGCGTTAGAAGCGTGAAGGGCTTCTTTGCATTTGGAGCATGCTTTTTTTCCTCTGTGTATGATTCGCACACGCTTGATGTACACGGAGAAAAAGGAATTCGCTGTGGCAGCGAAATCTACTTTTGCTGGGTTCCTTTTGCCAGAGCAGCAAATTTTTTGCTGTCACAGCAAACTATTTGCTGTAACAGCAATCTTGTTAGCTACGACAGCAAATCCTTAGCTGTGGCAGCAAAAAATGTTTGCTATCCCAGCAAAATTTGTTTGCTATTCTGTATATAATACTGAAAATTTGCTGGCGGAGTAAACATTTTTTGCTGCCACAGCTAAAAAATTGCTGTCGTAGCTAACACGATTGTTGTTACAGCAAATTTTTAGCTAGGTCAGCAAAAAATTTTGCTCTTCTATATATAATACCTCGATTTGCTGCGTCAGAAAATTTTTTCTCTCCGTGTAAGTTACCATTATTTCACATGAAGGGTGTGTGAAACGGGATCGAGAGCTTACAAAGCGTATATGGAACGTATGATTTCATCATTTTACAACAAGCGCGTATCACACGCTTCAGGAAGAGGGAATTGAAACATTTTCTGCTTCGTATGCGCTTCCTTCGCGTTTCGTGTATACGCTTCATTTTCTCCAGAGCCGAGTCACAAAATTTGGATGGTTTTTGACCTCATATTCCGTTTTTAGACTGATTTTGTCCCGATTGTTAAATAATGCAGATAAAAACAGTACTTTTCGATGATTGTAGTCTGAATTTCTCCTCCAAATAATCAAAGGTATTGATATATATCAACTAAACAAAAGCTATATCAACATATAACGGAGTCAATATAATGTTTTTGAAGAAAAAAATGGATTCCATTAGATCCAGATAGATGTTCAGTCCGTTTCTAATGGCCTTTTTATCAGGGTTATGTGCCGAAATCCTCCCTGGTAAAAAACCCGATAGGAATCCGGTTCAAACCTGAATAGAACTTTCCGGGACTTCATCCGGGTGTATTCGGTTTCCGATACGGATTTCAATATTAGATATTTTTTGGAATCCTACGTAAGATTTGGATGAAACTCATTCGGTTTTTCGTTTGGGTTCCATTTAAGATTTCAAAATATATCTAGTCCAAAGAGCCGGATAAGATTCAGATGAAACCGGACGAAAAATTCCCGCAAAATAAAAATGGAACCTGGATACATCCGCATGACATCCTGGAAAGTTCCATCTCTATCCGGTTCATTTTCCATGCTTTTCCAATCGTTTGAAACGAATAAATTGAGCTCTTATTTTGCATTGTACAACAAAAACAATTCCTTCACGATCAGGGGACGAAATCCACTACTGGTGTGCAGGTAAACTCACCATGTTTTTTACAGTGTATCAATTCGTTGCCGGATTTGATCTTTACAGTATACAAGATTTCTAACAAATTCTATACACTGATAAAAATTTCTTGAGTTTGCATGTAGTTTCAATGTACGGTATTGAAAATCAGTTCCGAATACGTAATTGAAACTGCATGGATAAGTATTTTAAAAGAATTTTATGTATATTCACGCGAATTCATTTTTCAATACCTGCACGGAGAAACTGTCATGCAGGTACCGTGTACATTGATGGCCAATGTGCAACGAAGAAAAATTTTGTTCGCATTGATTTTCGCATGTATTGTCCATTGGGAGTTGATGTGGAAAAGATGTTTTTGGTTTCACATTGACCACCAATGCGCAAGTTAACCAAGACAATAGCCGTGTTGGTTCTAACGTGTTCTGACTTGCCCCAACTAGCTCCAAATGTTTCTGATTCGGCCTTTTAGTTATAGAAATGAATTTATGGGTTTGGTGCAGGTTGGGGCAACCTAGAGAACGTTAGAATGAATACAGCTACTGTTTTCCTGTGTGTCCAGTTGAAAATTCTTGGATGAACGGGATTCGCAAATTCGTATGTGGACTCGGATTTCCGTTCAGACCCCCTCAGGTTCCGCTTGGGACTGTTCAGGTTTTTGCCAAACGGGAATCTGAATGATTCCATGCGGGTGAAAATTACAGTAGTCTCAAGCGGGAACTCAAACAGCACTGTAGGTGCTCGGAATGTTTTAGAAACATGCCCGTGGTTTCGCGACCTCTGATTCCAATGATTGCGTTTCTAAAACATTTTTAAAACTCACATTGTCAAAACATTTTTTATGATTCATGAAAATTTCCCATTTCGTCGCTAACCTATGCCAACCTACAAATCATTCATATTCAAAGTTTAACACATGATTAATACATCAAAAAATAGTAAAACCATATTGTTTTTTTACATAATCAACTGATTCTCACTGCACAACATAAAAAATCATGAAAATACACATATTGTAGAGAGTGAAACAAAGATATATTAAAAAACGTTTTAGAGTCGAACTATTTTCCATTAAATCCAGCACTTCATAAGCTTATACGTGTAATTTATTACACACAAGATTATTTTACTTGAATATAATTGATTTGGGATTTATTTTAAATGAAAATATCCGCAGATATGTTATCAATTTGATGATTCATAAAGACAAATTCAACATGTGCTAATCACGTTTTGTGAGAATGTAAATAAAAGAAACCAGGACATTTTCATGTGCTAAAAACATATACATGCGACCTTTTCAAACGTTTCTGAAACATTTCGTTTGTAACGAGGTACGTTTTGTGAATGTCTACAAAACGTCTCAGTGCTGTCTGGGAATCTGAGTCCGCATGCGAATTTGGGAATCCCGTTCATCGGGGAATTTTCAGCTGAGTGGTATATTGATCTTCGCGTACGTTCGTGGAAATAGCTTCTATTACATATATCAAATTTGCTGCAGAAATTTTTAACAGTGTACGTGATGGTATCTAGTGGAGGATGCAGTGGCAACAATCTTCATTATTTTTTAAAGGGCCTGAATTCAGATGAGAAGAATAGATCCCAACGTACAAATTGGAATGATTAGGGCATTTCAGTTTATTCTTCTTATTCGAATACAGTGCTTTCCAAAAATAATGAATCCCACTGCTAGATCCCATCACATATAGATACTTATAAATGACATAAGTCGACAAAAACAAATTTTTTCTCTGGTGCCCGAGGTTTGGTAGCTGATTCGGAGTGCTTTTGGTGCGTTGAATGCGAAACGAATGTTAGATTTTTTGGATCAGCTCACTTTCTGTTATCTTTTAGATATAATTTTTATATATAATCTATATAATTGATGAATTTTATGTATAAAAGATTATAAAAAACGAGTTGATCCAACAAATCTGATGTTGTTTTCGTATTCAGTGCCCTAAAACTACTCCGAATCAGTTCTCAAACTTCAGACACTAAAATGATTGTTGACAAGTGTAATGGAAGTGAATTCTTCCTGTGGTATTTCAAATTTGTACCCACTACTTTATTTATATACACGACTCAAAAATTGACTATAGTCAATAGCATATATGCATTATGGTACATCGATGTGGTGTACATGTGGTATCTTTATTCGCTTATGGCATGATTGATAAAAAAAAAACATTAATCAAAACACAAAATATATTAAAAGCAATTATCCATTGGATTTTAAAAATGAACATATAATAATTTATTTTCATAAAATGCTAGAATAGATTATCAAAATGGAAAATTTTTCTCTACAAATTGAAATCCTTTCCCAGCAAACACGACTGCTGGTGTTTCAAAAGGCCAGTGATGGCTCTTCAACGGCATTGCTGGACCATTAGCGGCCCATTGAAACACCAGTAATCATTGTTTGGAGGGTTCTTACTTCCCTAGTGGGTATAAATTTGAGAACGTACACACAGGAGATTGTAATCTTCCAAAGAATTTGATTTTTCAATAAATTACCTTTTCTGCTTTATCTTCGTCTATCGGATAGAGATACTTTTCGAGTAAATCTTTCCAAAATTGTTCTTCTTGCAAGGACAGTACATCGATTTCACCTTTCTTTAGACCTTCATCGTCGAGCCAGTACGGTCTGGATAAGAAATTTCCCCCTTCTCGATTGCCTTCCGTATTTTGACTCATCACAGTTTCCGGTTCACTGTGACTCTCATCCTCCGCAGGATCTTCTCCGATAGCTCCTAAATGATCACCGGCCGAACGGGAGCCCGCGGAAGACGCCCGTCTTCGTCCGGATGGGATGTGCGCGTGTGGATCAACAGCTCTATAAAACAGAATTTTTATAAATTTCTTCAAGTTTCTAGAGACAAAAATGAGTTTTCAGGTTATTTCCCGTACCTTTCGATGGTTTCCAAACGTTTGCCAAGTTGTTCCAAGGATTCCGCTATTGCCACCAGCTGTTGTTTTTCATCCGAAGGTTTACCGTGTGTACATAACATACAACGGAATAGACCAGCGAGAGAAATCTCAATCGACCCTTGATCATCGTCGTTGTTACCCGCGCCATTTTGAAGAAAGCCCAACAAAGATTTTTGTTTTGCCTTTCGTTTAGCTTCTTCGGCTTCTTTTTTCTCTTGTTCCAATTCCTGTGATCGAGGTCAAATAAAATATCTTGGTCACGTATTCGTATCAAACGTGACTTTGGTAAGAACAATTTAAGGTTTTAAGGAGGAAACCACATTAGACGGTTCAAGAAATCGATTCTTATTATTTTTTATCAATTGAATCGTTAGGGTAATTGTTCAAAATTATGCTCAAGAAATTTCAAAGCGATAGTCCTTCGAAGTCCTTCATATGCTGCGAGTATGAAACAGAGCGCGATCGAGTTTACCGTTTGGACGAGGAGCAGGTAGAAAGCAAGAAGGTAGGAGATGATGGGACTAAATCATATCTATCGAGAGGAAAATGAAAGATTACTGTATGGTGTTGGAATCGCTGATTGAATTGTCAGCACTTCATATAATATATTACTTGTTTGGATTTCCAATTTTTATTATTTTTTTCAAACGTCTTTTAATTGTTCAATTTTCAATATTTGTACTTAAGAGTTGATTCAGATAATGATAATAATAAAAGCATGTAAATAATGTAAAACCATTCTATCCGTTGATTTTAGGTAAAATTTGCTATGTGCGTTTTGCACGTGAAAAGTGGACTCTAACGACGGACCTCCATGGATTCATGCTTATAAGATGGCCCTGTTGAAAAAGTCCCATACATTCTCGTACACGGAAAGACCGGGTCTATTCATATTTAGAAAAATGACTGTCAATTTAGGGAAAACGAGGGTCACTGTAAAAAATACCAATGAAACTATCAACTGTTAACATTTTGACTACAAATTTTTGGTAGATTCACTACGAATATTTTTCAGCGGTCCTCTTTTTCCCTAAATTGACAGTCATTTTTCTAAACGTTGATAAATTCTTTCTAAATATTAATAGACCCGGTCTTTCCGTGTATATAAATCTTATTAGTTCATATGAATTTCAACAAGTTTTTATCAGTCCATATGCGGTTTCTGTCCTAGAACTTATGGGTTTTATATGATTTCATATAAGAATGCAAAAATTATATGAGAACTTTATGAGATTCAATCAGAACCATTTGCAAATCAAGTATGTGTACTAGATTTCATGCGGTTTCTGTCCTAGAAATAACTAGAATTCATCAGAATTTATGAGATCTTTTCAACAGGGGGACTACCATGCTTATAACTTTGAAATTTCACATAACATACTTGACTAAAAATACTTGAAAAAATTCTGACATCTAGTTTGAAATATTAATAAAATAATCCCGTAGTTTAAATTCATTCCAATCATTTTCTACCTCAATCCATCAACTCTCAAATGTCGTTGAGTGATGCGCGATTCTGATTCGATTCTTTCAGAATCGATTTTTTCCGGGGGAAAAGAATCGATTATTTCCTGATTATTTTGACTACGAATAATCAAGGAATCGATTCTCTTGTCACCTAGTTTCAGAAAGAATCGATTCTTCAATGGTAATTCGGTGAACTTAGTCCGTTAGGAACCCAAATTGACCTGAAATAGACTTAATTTGATAATCGCTAGTGATTTCTAATTATTACTGGGACGTGACTACACTGAGAGAAATTTTTTGTGGATGAACTTCTATTTTTGTTCATAAGCCAGGGACATTAAAAAATTCCCACTATAAGGACTCCCGATTTTTAGTAATTTTCACCATCGGCGACAGTAACGCGTTGTACGATGAGACCACCAACATCTAGTGATTTTCTACTGATGGTAAAAATGATTGAGAATCGAGACCCTAACAGCACATCCACCGACTTCCACGTCGCATCCCCGTGGACTCCACGCGGATAAATGGTGGACGTGGATAGAACGTGGATGAACGGAGATTCCACGCGGAGGCAACGTAGAGCCAACGTAGAGCAATCCGGTGTAACGATTGTCAAATTACGTCTATCAGGCGAATTCGCGCCCTACGCTTTTTCCATCAGGAAAAAAAGAATCGATTTCTGGACGATTCTTAAGAATCGATTCTTTTTTAAAATGAAATTCAAGTTTTTTGACCGATTTTTTGAAAAAAATCGATTCTTTTCAAAAGTTCCATCACTAATGTCGTTGGGTTTGAATGAATTTTCATCCAGCTTGTTTTGGTATTATTTGTACAAAAGAAATGTACGACACATGGCTTCAGAATTAATTTAAAATCATCCCTTGAATAGTTATCCACAATGTTCCGCAAAAAAATACGATTGTTTAATTGAAGAAAAATGTTGATCTGAACATTTTTCTCATATGAACCAGGTATCATACACTTTTTTCCCAAGTAGAAAAGTGTTTTCGAGCCTTAAATTTCAAGATAAGCAGGATCCGGAATGAGAAATTCAACATGGCACGTCCCAGAATGGAGTGCGAAATGAGAACTTTTATGAAAAATTCCAGGACCCTATAATCTCCCACATAGCATGAAAGTTTTGAGAACATTCTGAGAACGTTCCTAAAACATTGAAAGTTCTCTAAAGGTTCTGACAAGGTTTAGAGAACTTTCAGTGCTATGTGGGCTTCAAATTCTAGGCTTTTTTCAAAACAAACCCAAGGTTCATTTGAGATTTGTTTTCCGAAAACTATTGACTTCCGGAAAAAGTTGCGAAGAACAAAACATGCTCAGAATTCGATAAAAGATTATACTCCAACTTTTTCAACATTCTTCAAATAAATATTTCAAAATGTCGCCAAAAAAATCTGAAAAAATTCCAATGTATTTCTCGATGAATTCTGAGAATTTTCCTCCCTCCATATTTTCGGTGTGTCTACCTGAGCCAGGTTTATAATCCCTACTTGAAAAGTGGCCCAACTTGGAATATTACGCTTTTCAATCTGGGCCCCGTAATGGTATCAAATATCCAGGTAAAACAATGATAGGCCAATTCGGGGCCTAAATGGACTGTGGGTGGGCACATCTGGATTGAAATATTCTAGGAATATGTTGGCAAGCCCAACTGGGGCCCACATGGGCCGTGGGTAGGCAATCTTGTATTGGATGCCTAAGATATACCCCTACGGGGCTAGGGTATACCTTAGGATGCCCAGGATTGCTTTCCACACGGGGAGATTCAAAAGAATTTTCAGGAGTAAACACCATGATGGTTTACAACGCTCACAGTTTTTGAATTACAAGTTCTAAAATTTTCCAAAAAATTTTTCATTGTTGACGCTATTTTGGGAAGCGTGATGTCAATTTCATTTTTATTCCGGAGCCTACATACCTCAGAATTTAGAACTGGAGAACACTCCTCTGCTTGTCTCATATGAAACTTTCAGTAAAAAAAATCGCATTTTTTCGCAAAAATTGTTGATAACCAGGGCCAGATTCCAGACGGGGCTTCAGAGGCGCGAGTCTCTGGGCCCCCACAATCTGGAACTATATTTTTTATGCAAGTTATATATAATACATGGATAATGGACTCCACAACTCTAAATTCGGCCTTATCCAAGCTAACTATCCAAGCAATAATTTTAAGCAAATTCTGAAGCCATATTCTTCTGGAAGAGCATGAAATTTCACATCGGATGCATGTGCCGGAATTCTTTTTGATACAGATAATACGAAGAAGAATTGGATGAAAATTGAGAGTTGCCATTCGAGAGTTGATAGGTTAAAAAAACTCGTGAAATCCCAGCTTTTCAATTGGTATATCCCTCCTCAATGTGGTTTCCCTCTCTTAAATTATTCTTACCAATTTTTGTTAGCGGGATCTTTAGCGTATTTTATATTCATAATAACACATGTGAACCACGTGCAGTTACAAAGCGTAAATCGGTTGATAGGTCAGTATTAATGTTAATTACCGCCGCAGTTTTCTTTACTTGAACCTCCCTCGTGCCCCATGTTATATCATTTAGATTGCAGAGGGAATACATGATCAATATCACGTACATTGAGGGTACCGTGATATAGTAAATCACACTGTACGCAACGCACTTGATTTCCTTAGGATGAAGTAATCCTGCTATCATTATTTGTGATACATAGAGCATTAAAAATATTGCGGATGGCGATAACCAACTATCCTCTACAATATTTATTGCAATTCCGGTGATGACCGTGATCATTACCAAACCATAAATCGTGCTGATAATCGCTGCGATAAAAACCTGTGATATTACTGTAAATATTAGTACATTATTTTGAAGAAAATTATACTTCATATCACACGTAAAGCATTTTCCATGATTTCTTCAAAGTCCTTGTGCATGAATTAGAGCTGATTGAACAGTGAAATTACGAACTCTAATATCACATATTTGATTTATCGAATATTTAGGGTGACCAGATCGTCGAGGTGCAAAACCGGGACAGTTCCCCCAGAGTGGAAGAATATTCGAAATTATATATAATTTTTTATGAAGATCAATATGGTTTATATCTAAATTATATATAATTTTGAAAATTTTTCTATTTGGAACGCTTTTTCTCTAGCCCGTGTGGAAATTAATCCTTGGCGGCATTTTGGGCCAAACTAGGCATCCTCGTTCCATTTCAGGCCCTATTTTGATTACCCTCATAGGACCTAGACAGGATCGTCACGCACTCATCTTCAGGGCCTGCATAGTATTCCCAACTTGGGCCTATGTGGGACACTCATGATGAAGCTAATGTAGGCGATAAAACTAGAATTATAAATTATAGAATTATAGAAAATAGTGCAAGGAGGAAACTTCCTCGGTTGAAAATTGGGCTATACAAGTACCCAGACCACTTCGACTTGAGTCCAGACAGGGCCGGGAATGAGCCGATTCCAATTTCTATTCGGGTATTCCACCCAACGTTACTTTGTTCATACGTTATCGGACTGTATCAAACAACAGAACAGCCTCATTCAGTCTTGGAATTAACCATACAGTGATGTTTCTTCCGATTCTTTGACATTGTTCACCGATAGTGTGAACACAGTAATGATGGATGAAATATTTTTTTGGGAGCATACACCGCAAAAAGTTGAAATTACCAATATGATTTCAGTAAATTTGCTTTTTAAAGTAGGTTTATATTCAAAAAAGGAATTGATATAAGGGCAAGGCTCTATGCAGGCTGTAATTGGGTGCATTCAGATTTTCAATACGGGGACAGCGTTGGAAATACAGCTTGGCCCTGCATGGGTTGTATACAGGTATACTTGAATCAAGATCTTCGAGAGATTACGGGAAGCCTTGCAAGGCTCTATCAAGGCTGTAGATGGTGTGCCTAGATTTTTAAAACCGGGGAAAAAATCGGTAATGCAACGTGGCGCCATATGGGCTTTGTATGGGTGCCCCTGACTTAGAGACATCAGGCTGAATATCAGCAACCCGATTAGGCCCCTCGGTGGCTAAGATTAGAACATCATAAGTTTGGATACCCAATATAAGCCCATACGAGGCCTATATTCAACACAGGACGCCAGGAAAAATTTCCACACGGGAGCTCGACAGACGAGACCCTTTTATAAGGGAATTCCGAAGTTTCATTTGAAATCGCTCATAGAAAAGACGAAGATAAAATCGAAAAAGCTCAATAAAAGTACTCTCTTTGTATCACAGAGATAATGCATGTACTCATCATTTTCGAGGAAACTTGGGGTAGGGGAGAAATTGAGAAATTTGTGGACTTTGGGACGCCCTCGAAAAAACCGTTTGAGCATCAGTGTCTCTCTTTGTAGCATACTTTTCTTTTCATTTATTATCATCGATGAAATGCAAACTTCATAGATTTTGAAAAAAACGGAAACATTTCGAATCAAAACCGAGACGTATGGTCACCCAACGAATATTCAACGTGTTTATTTGATTCCTCCTCCAATTTGATAACACCAGACAACGAAGAATATTGTAGAAAACCAACTCTTTATTCCCATCACCAACCGTTCAGGTGCATTCCATGCGTCCATTGTCACCGTCACCCTGTTCTACATTTTTATTTCCCAACAAATTTCACATGACGAAGGGGAACAAACCTTTTTCGTCTTCTTGACCTGCACTTCGCGAGTACCCCAAGACACGACATTCAGATTTATGACGGAATAAAGAATCAACAGCAAGTACATACAAGGAATGGACAAAAGGTAAATGAGACCTGGCAATATACACCGAAATTCTTGAGGATGTAAACAAGCCGCTATGAACATCGAACTCGACAATGACGTTAAAAATATGGCTGACGGTGAGCCCATTCCATCCTCCCCGAGCTGTAGGGCTGTACCCACGATCACCGCCATCATGATCAACGCGTAGGCTGTTGATAAAATTTGCGCACACAAAAGCTGCAAACACACAATTCAACGCACAAAAAACAAATATGAAGAAATTCAACGTACATGAGAGAAGCAAAAAACAAAACAAAGCGAAAAATGTATCTTGATCGTCGAATAAGAATCTACGATTGAATAAGTATTCTGCCTTGGATGAAAGATTCTAATTGAGGATCAAGATGAAGGTTTAGATGTATTCTGAGAACTCACCTGAACGTTTGCCTTACACGTAAAACAAATGATCATGAATAATAATATTGGAATAATGTTGTAATAGAAACTGGTCCAATTGTCAATTTTAAAAGCGGCTACAAAAGCACCAACCAACATAAGAAATATCGTTCCTGGTCCAAGAATGGTTCCACCTGTTGATAATATTCGTGTAAAACTCAGCGATACGAATTGTAACTGTCCAGGCGAATCCGAATGAAAACCAGCTGATCCTGGGACAGAAACCGGACAGAGACGAGTAAGAACTTATCCGGTTCTGGTGGGATCTAGGCCTGGATCAAGGGGAAGGGGTCTAAGTGAACTATATTCCCGGGACTTGCCTACGAGGGGTCTCATTTGGGAAAGTCAAAAAATTTGGAAGGTTTTTGTCCTCTTATTTCATTTTTAGATTGATTTTGTCCTGATGGTTGATTAATGCGCACAGAAACAGTACTTTTTGAAGATTTTGGTCTGGATTTCTCGTCGATCACTTTCATTTGCTGGAGGAGAAATCCTAGAGAAAGTACAAGAAAAGTAGAAGACTTGAACAGTCTAAAAATGAGATAAGAAGACAAAAATCGTCCAAATTTTTCGACCCGGGGGGCCTCGAATTATATCATAGCACCGGCCCTGCCAGGATCTGTTTGGTTTTCATCCGTATTTGCCTGGCATTTTCAGCAAGGTGATTTCTATGGTAAGAAGTGTATGTACCCATTAATAGAATTTGATACGAAATGTACGGAAGTGAAATATTATCGTTGATTTTGATTGTGCGTCTGGCATCCATGAGTAGATCCATAATGTTGGCTAGAGTGGAAGGTACCCATCTACGACGTTGATTGTAAAACTCGTTAAATCCTTCTGGGGCATGAGTATAAGCATCACTGGCAGCTGAATATTCGACCTGTTGAAGTGACGATCAATTTAAATGCGTTTTGTTAGATTTACTCAAAGAAATAAAAGTGATATATCTTTGTTCGTCCCTACCCTGTATCCTCTTTGTAACAATAACGTGCACAGCCAACGATCTTCTCCTTGATCATATTGTACGTAGTGCCTTGCCTCGTCCGATCTTGTAGTATATTTTTTCATGACATTATCGTCCATCAGAGCTTTGCCTCTGAATAATGAAAAACAACCAGGGCTACAAAGCACACAACCGATCATATGTTCCGTTGCCTTTTGAAGCCAATGACCGATGGCGTATTCGAACATCTGATACCATACCAGAGGACCTTGGAATATTCGAATATTCATTATATATCTTTGTCCCGTAATTCAGCGTTGAGTTCATTTTTTGAAGATGCAATTCGGATAAAATATTATTGAATACCATTCATTTTGGGTTCTGGACAGTGAATAGAATGAATAATTACCAGAGCCAACAGGATGAATACGACCGCACGCGGCGCCAAGATTTTTATTCTTCTTCATCAAGTCGACTAATAATTTAACGGCAGAAGGTTGAAAATCGATATCTCCATCCAGAGTCAATAAATACGTGTTCTCCGCGATAACTTCCTTACGATCGACGCTCAAAGGCATTTCCATTAACCGATGTCCCAACAAGTAATACATGTACATTACCTGATGATTTTTATAATAATTTCAAGATTCGATTTCTCAGCGAATATAGGTGTTGGAATCCGTCAATTTATGAAATAACTTGTGATTAATAAGAGATATAAGTAATATAAATAACGAATAATTGAATACTTCAACGAGGTCGTATTTGAATTCGCGAATAACGAGTAGTTAACTCTTCAGCAACCAACTGTTCAGGGTATCCAGTCCGGGAATTTTCTATTTGTTTCATTGGTCATTCGGTTCAACCTGACTTCATGACTGATTGATTCCATTAGAATTCCCGGAAGCTGGACACCCTGAATCTTATGCCATGTACAGAAAAAAAAGTAGCCCAGGATCGGTGAGTCAATATCTCATTGGTTTTTTGGGACACGCTTTCGAACAGCGTAGACGAAATCCTCGAAAAATCTTATTTTAACTCTTTTTAACCCAAAAATATTCAGAAAATCGCAATTTTTATACAGAAACTCGTTCCCGATACTTTGATTCCAAAAATATGGTCCGAATATTTCGATGTTCATCGTTTTTTGCATTCAAATTGACACCTGAGAGCCAAAATTCATCGAATCTCTTGAATTTTGGATTTTACAAGTTTTTTCATAACTCAATGAAATGAAATAAGTTAGTTGAAGTTGTGAACCACTCACTCTGATTTATGAGAACGGTATCAGCTTATCTCAACTCAGCATCTACATAGCAAGAGAAAACGGGTGACATTTTGAGCTTTATCATACGCAGAAAAATATATTTTCAAAAGTCCCATAATTTATTGAGGATCAGCGTCAGTCTGTGATAAATGTAATTATTTATCTAAATATAGCTGCTTATCTTGTCCTGGTTTGCAAACGTAGATTTTAGCCACCATCGGAAACCTTCATATGTTACTCGAATCATACTCACGTTGGATTTGGCATGGGCATCAATGGGTTAATTCAGCCATGTTGAATCCATTATTTTCCATTTTGAAAAACCCACACCAAATTTTAGTTTAGTTATGTTCAAAACCATGTATTAATAACAATCTTCGAGTGATGTACCTCTTTGGTCACTGATGCATCAGTTCATGAAGCTCCAAATGTAATCCGTTTTCTCTTGCTATCTAGGTACTGATACCTTAAAATATCTCAACATGAGTTGATATTGTTCTCACAAATCAGAGTGAGTGGTCCACAACTTCAAATCACTCATAGCATTCCGCTGAGTCATGAAAAAAACTTGAAAAATCCAAAATCAAAGAGATTCGATGAATTTAGGCTTTCAGATGCTATTCTGCATTCAAAAAACGATGAAAATCAAAATTTTCAGACCATATTGTTGAAGTCGAAGCAGGACCCACAAAAGATCGACCTACGCCCGGGTAGAAATGTGAATCGGCTCATTCCAGGCCCTGTTCAGATAAATCTGGGCCTGGAAAGCATCCGGATAAGATCTAAGATGAGCCACTTTTCAATCGGGAAGATTTCTACCTGGGCGGTCGAATACTCGGCACATCAAAATTTTATCACATACAATGTTTTGCAACGATATTCGCACTGTTAAAAATTTTTTGAATTTTCGTTCATTTTTCAAGTACACTTGTGAATTTAATTTCCAATTCTTGATGATTGAATCAGAAATTAAATCACATTTAATTGAATTTTCCATTTTTGCTATAGTATATTATCCATAATGGTAGTTTGATAACTGAATGTTCATTCGAATATAATTGAAATTTCAAAATCTTTTTCGATCACAAGAGTGGAAATTGCTTCCATCGCATGCAATTGAAGCTTCATGCAGAAATTTCTAACAGTGCTGGGATTGGGTCCGTTTTTTTATACTTCCCTATTTTTCTCCCTCAACTTTTACTCGGCACACCACTGAAAACTGTTCCGCCGGTCCTGAGTTAAAATATCGGGAACGCGTTTCTGATGCTTCAGGAGATGCCAAAATAGATTGGGGTACAAAAGTTCCAAAATATTTGATCCAACCCCATAGTTCCAAGGAATTAGTTCCAACCCAGTGAACACTTATGAGAGGAAAAGCTCCTTAAGAGGTCTCTTGAAAGAGCTCTGTCAATGTTATTATATTGATATCTGAATGGTATCATTTTTCTGAGATTCCAGAAAGAAATCCTCTTAAAGAGTTCGTTTGGATAACATTCTGCACTGTTATAAATTTCTGATTGAATTTTCAATCACAAGTAATGGAAGCAATTTCCACTCACGTAAATGAGAAATAATATACAGTAGTATTGAAAATCCAATAACCAGTCCTTCAAATTTCATGCACATGTTCATGGTTGTTGAGAGAAATCATGATTGAAAATTCAATAACGAGTTGTTTAAATTTCATGCACATGTTCATGATTGTTGAAAAAAAAAAATCACCTTCACAAGATTCGAACGCGAGGCGTCGAAACCGGACGTCAAAGCTCTATCACTCAACCCACCGCCACTTATGTGGGTGGGAGCATTTTTCTGCCTACATGACCTTGCGTTCATTCTTCAAACTTGTGAATCCAGATGTGCTTATGATGTAGAAACACTGAACAAATCGTGTGATCTAAATAATACATAGTTGAAGTGGATACGCGGATGACTTCATCAAAGCGTTAGAATATAGGGTGACCCAAGTGAGGAAAATTGTATTCCAAGGGCGTATTCTGCAGCCATAATGAGATATGAACATTTTTACATTTTTTTTCAAATCCAAACCAACTGGCATCACTTTTGTTATTTTCAGTTGGATACTATCACAGCTATGATTTGATTATAATCATAATGACATTATTATGTTATTATAATGGATTGAATTTTTCCAAGTTTTTTCATTCACCTGTACATTAATTTCAATTTTCATGCATAATAACTTGAAAATTCAATAACGTGTATTTGGATTCCTATTTCAGTTCACAAAAATTGAATTTCCATTCACATATGTACATGAAAAGTACATGAAATTTGAAGAAATTTCTAACAGTGTGGCAAGTTCTTATTTTCCTCAGAAATCGACGCATCTGATAAAATTCTGATATCTTTATGTTAACCTTCTGAAAGGTCTATCTGATCTCTTACACATATTTAGGAGATCTTTAAGAGCTCCGGATGATAACATATTGTTCACCGGGAATAAACAATAGTTCCAATGATATATTTCTACAAAAGTACATATTCCTCAACACTATAACAGATTGAAAATAAATCAGATCCACAAGAAGATTAGATTATTATCCAATCATTCTTAAGTAGACAATGATTTCATCTTTTTCAACATATTCTCCATAATTAGAAACTATGTTGAAAATTCGTTCATCTGTTTTTTGTCGAGTAGGTGCACGAGCCTTCTTTATTTTCTGGCCGAGGCCCAGTTGTCGCAACATACCCAAGTAGAAATCTGACAAGGCATTGTCTAGTCAATATGAGGCCCCTGTAGGGATTTCATAGGGAACTTCTAGTTGAGATAAACTAGCAAGTTACTCACCGGTTACTTACAATATATATTAGACAAGTGAAACTCTCAAAAAACTATGGAGGATTTTTTATAATTATATCTAGACCGTTACTACACTTGTAAGCCTCGACAGAAATCATTGAGGCCCTTTCAAGATTTATTCGCCAGAAGATGGCAGTGGCGGTTTTTATGGTTTCATTGGACTACATCAGACCGTGTCACAGATAAAAAAATATTTTGTACAATTTAAGAACTTGTTATTTATCTCAAATGAATGAGATTACCTCAAATGAATATTTATCTACCAAAAATGTATAATTTGTTGACACAAACAAATGCGATATTCCAAAGCAGGAGCTAATAATCAACTTTTCCATATGAATAAAATATTCATTTTTGTGGAAGAAATAATTCACTTGAACCTATTCATTTAATAATTTCTTAAATCCAAAGAAATGCTTCCTTCGTATATACTCTCACTCTCTGCTTGCTCTTTTTGCAATTCAGTTAAAAAATTATATAAACATGGATGATAACGCCCTACAACGATTTAGGAACGATGATGCCATCCCTCAGACACGTTATTCGTTCTTGACAGTTTCTGGCGTACAGCGTTGTATTGTTTGATATTTATATCATGTTGACTTGTTATCAAGGATACTCCAATCCAAAGCTCTATAATGTGAACAGAATTCAAGTGGAACCAAGAACTATTGGACAAACGGCTAATTGGAATTTAAGTGGACCTAAGAACTATTAGACAAAAGGTCTTGTGGACCAAACAAGTTTTTGGAACTTTTGACTCCCTACCGCCAAAATAGTCGCATCAGAGTGAAAGATTCAATCAAAATAAAGATCACTGTTGGAAAATCGTGATTTTCTGAATATTCTTCGACGAAAAAGAGAGAAAACGTTATTGTTCGGAGATTTCGTCAATGCCATTCGAAAGAGTGACCCGAAAACCTTTTGTTTCACATAGCATGAAATTGAGATCAAGGTAAGGTTTTACTGCATTTGGTCGTTGAAGGGATTGAAGATTGATCCCCAAGGTCAATTCGCTACGTAGCGCGATAACGTAAATATACAATGTTTCCAATTTGAACGACTTTTCCACAATTTTCCTGATATCGGTATTTGTTCGTGAAATTGGATTCAATCCGGGAAAAATTAGCTGGAGAATAGAAAATGTCACCGGTCAGTGCTAACAGTGCGTGTATGTGATCAGCGAAATCCAAACAGCTTATAGAAGAAGTGAAACGCATTATGATTTCTCTAAGGGCGGTATGCACAGTCAGATCTACTGAGACTGGACCTGGTCACAGCCCATAAGCTTATACATTACGTAGAACCGGTCCTAGTCTCAGACCTGACTCTGCATACCACCCTCAGTTATTTCTCGTAATCCCTAGTTATTTCATGGATTAACTGAATTAGATACTTTAACGGTAACACACATCCCGCACGAAACAGCTAAGTAGTTTCGACGTAGAATTTAGGTGGAGAATCGGCAGACAAACGGTACCCAGATAGAAAAATGTCTCAATAATGGCATCATAATGGTGACATGCACACCAAGAAATGTTCGCATCATGGTACCAAGGTGTTTCCGCATAAAGCATCGTTATTGGTAGCAAAACGGGGGGATGGTACCATAATGAAGACATAATGTTTACTTTTTATGCATCATTGCAAGTTGAGCGAAGTTTATGATAGTATGTTTACGGCACGTTATGTTACAAAATATTTAGGGCATGGTTTTCTATTTGGGTAGATCGTCGGATAAGCAACGGAGAGGGCAACGTAGAAAAGTTCGCATGAAAATCAGGACCGGTTCATCCACCGATTCCTCACCTAAATTCTACGTTGAGACGATGAATCTCATCGGCGAATGTTTTGTCCGGGATATTATCAAATCCCTTACCTGACTCCATCGTTTTCTGTGTCTGATTTTACTCTTATCCTTCAAGTGAGCGATCATCTTAGTTTTTCCCGGCAAAGTCCAGACCAAACGACCTCCGTAAGGCGTGGGATATTTTTTCGGAGCCCTCACGTGCATCGTAGTTTGATGTACATCCGATGCCGCTTCATCTAAAGTTGCTACGAGCAATTTCACGAATCTGTTCACTTGAGATTCATTCTCGTCGTGATCGGACAATTCGAAAGCGTCATCGAAAAATATGTGTGCTGAAGAATACAAAGTTTTCGTTCATCATAAAAGAATATTATCCGTCAAAGGGTATAAGCATGTTCACTTACTTTCGAATTCATAATAATCCGGATCAACGACTTTTAAATACTTTTGGGCAACGCGTCTGGCGCACTGATCTTCGTCCAGACGCAATATACTTTTCAAGAACTCCATCATTTCCTCTTTGTTCTCATGCCACATGGTGGCACACGCGTAAATCCTAGTAACGTGATCGCTACTTTTGACAGCGGACGGAGGTGTGCTAGTCCCATCGGTTTGTTCGTATATAGTCTCGTAATCTCCATCTCCTTTTTCTTTTTCAATTTCCGCTAAATCCTTTGAGAAAAGGAATAATGAGAAATATGACGATACACGGTATTCTACGGATTATAGAGTACTTACCTCTACTTTGACTTCAGGTTGATCGTCTCGTCTACGATTGAGACCCAGAGATTGATCTATGAGGAGCGAGTCGTACATAGGCACGACAAATAATTTTTCCGTGGCTGCTAGACGTTCGCATTTGGGCGTCCAGATATGTAGAGTGAACCATGTTTGCGATAAAAGCCAAAACAATCCAACCCAGGCGTATTGTTTGGAGATGAAATCGTTCAAGAAATATAAAGGCGGTGATTCGAAGAAAAGATAATCGGGTATCGTGCCGTGGAAGAAACATGGATCCTCGTTTCGTAATCCACATGCGGCGATCAACAACGCTATCAACACCGGAGTAGTTAGATTTACGGGAAAAGCGTAACTGAAGCTTTGGATTTTTATTTTACAAGCGTACTTTGCTGAAAGAAGGATGAATCGTTTGAGTGGAATTGATGATCTACGTGAGCACAGATGAGTTCAATAAGAAAAATGTATCACCGAAAACATATGCGAAGTAAGCTCCGAGTATTTGGAATAGAAGAATATACGATGGGATATAAAATTCAGCGTTTACCACTTCACTCTCGCTGGTGGGTAAAATTTCGGTTAGATCCGGTATAGTTCCTGCCGCGAACGGACGTATCGCTAAAACCGTGATTTTATGTTCGCCAAAAGCATCGCCCAGCATGGTAAACAAATGTCCTACATTCTCTCCTTTGATATACAATATAATTAAACTACTGATGAAGAATGCGATTATCTTCCAAACTGATACGAAAATGTAAGTGAAATAACGCGTCACTCGCAATTCTTTCTTCACTCTTCCTAAAGTTCGTACGAAACCTGGAATACAAATCCTGATTTTAGAGTGCTTTTTTTTTTTTTATTTTGTTGTTTCGAAAGGAAAAACAATCGTCGTATACCTATTCGACTTTGCATCGAAACATAATTCTCCCACCATCCACAAGAAATAAATATTAAGGATGCTGGAAGAATCCATAGGGAAGGTTTGCTTCCATCTAAAAGTGGCCATAAAATGAAACTCGTCGCTTGAGCCGCCAAGGCTGCAAGGTCGACCAATACCAAAACGCATCTTTTCGATTCTCCCTTATTTTTATAACGAGATAAAAGACCTGAAAAAACAATGTTGTTGATTATTTCGGAATGAACATTGTTGGGAGGAAAAAACATTGAATTTCTCACCTAATATTCCAGGAACGAAACACACACAGTTGGTCAACATTGCACCTTTGACAACATCAGTGTCCGGCAACACGGCTAAAAATAATAAAGCTAATCCAATGACGTGGAGAGTCTCCATAATAACTACTAAGATGAAATGTGACGATAATGGTTTCTTCCATGACTTGAATATACATATTCTTATACTGCGAATCAAAGTGCCTATCTCTGGAACCGCAAAAGCGATAATTATGCACCAGATCCACGCTATTCTTTCTTCCTCTGGTAATGTTACGACAAATTGTCTATCACGACCTATAAACATATATAAGATTATTCGAATTGAACTGTGAATAGTAGAAAGAATGTAATTTTATACATCGTTTTTGAAAATTACCTAATTGTTTATTGCAGTACGGGATCGTTCTATCAGCTCGCAATTGCGATGTCATGAACAAAATACTTCCTTTGGCAATTACACCACTCACCAACACTATCACAAAAACGAGGAGGTACACGACAACTTTAATTATTTGCACTGTCACCTCAAGACATCTTTGATTTGCCATAGAGCCGGAGTCGACTTTTGGAGGTGGGTTTCGGAACACGTCCCATGGTTTTGTTTCTTCCACAGTTCTTTGACTGTAATTTCAAAACAGATTATTTTCATATATATTTCAAATCCATCTATTCATCTTGACTGAATAAGAATAACATCAATTTTGTTTTACCAGTCTCCATAATCGTTTGTGAGTGGTGTGCTATCGTCGTCTGAGAAATCATCCGGTCCAACGACACCTCCATCAGGCAACAATCCGTTTTGCAGCTGGTTCTTTGCCATTCTATGCAGCCATCCGAATCAGGCTATGGTACTGCATTCATCAAACCTGCGTAACATACGAAATCGAACGATTATCAAAGTACAACAAAGGAGATATTTTCGTTCAACGATCTCGTTCATAGAAGTAGAACGCGTAACACATACTTCGTTTAATTGAATGCTTCAAGTCACTTTCACATTCGTGATATCTTGATCAACAGTTTTTAATAGTTGCATCCTTTGAATTTTTGCATACATTGGTGATTAGACGATTGAAATGGAAAATCTAGTTTCGAAAATACAAATTTTTCAGGTGATTTTAATGTTTAATTTCAAAAATATACACGAAGTTTCATATCCCTGCTGAGAATACTGAGAGGAAAAAAAGTTGTAAGTTAATAGTGATAGTTGGGGAAGGACTTAAGTATGAATAGTGCGCTGATCAACACTGTTAGAAAAATCTGTCTTGAACTTAACAATACTATTATGAAGTTTTTTACACAAACATTTTATTAAATTTCGAAATTTTGTATGAAATTTCATGTTTTCATATTAAATTCAATAACCCATATAGCACAAATGTCTCAGTAATATCTCCATAATATTCTGACAATATTACAATGTCTCCAGAATATTCTGGAGACATTACTGAGACATTTGTGCTATGTGGGAATTGTTTTTAAATTTAATATGGAAATATGGAAGTCCTATTATTAGGTTACTATAGTATGTTTGCCCATCATGGCTTTCCTGTTTTCATAAAATTGAACTTACATTCAGTTAGATTACAAGAGTGTCCTGAACTTGCTGACAATGATGGGACCTTTTACAGTACAATTTTCCTCAGTGTGGGGAGTCAATTTTCAGGTTCTCGCCAAGCGAACTCTGAAATGGAGTGGTTTTCTTGAATTTTTTTTTATGGAAGGAAGGGAATGAAGGACTTGGGTTTTTTGACATACTGTTAAAAATTTCTTGAATTTCAATGCACTCTTAATGTACCAGTGTACATGAAATTTCAACTTTAAGGTACATAAAATGATATTCAAGTATTATTACATTAATTTTCAAATCATGTGGAATTGAATTACAATTTCAAGTATCGGTACATTAAAAATTAACTGACACTAAATCGATAGAGATTTGAGAAAATAACATAACCATCAATAATGTTTGAAATTCAGTGAATAAATTGAATAATTATAATCTTTTCGTGATTATAAATTTTGAAATTATTATTCTCAATCGCATTAGGTTACACTCTACGAGTCTTGTCGTTGAGAGTGCTTGAACGACACTGAACCCCAACAGAACCTAAAATTTGTGTACGTCCAGGAAGCCTTCGAAGAACGTCTGAGAAACGTATTTGGACGTTTCGTGGACGTACACAAATTTTAGGTTCTGTTGGGGAAAGGTACGAAATTTTGCGCGAAATATTTTCGTGAACCACGTGAGAAATAACAATTTTATGAATACGATGATAAAATACATGCTTGGGATTGAGGATTTTAATGTCATAGTGGGTCTGAAACATTATGGGATCGATGGAAAATTCTTTCGATTGAAGGTTATAATTCAGAAAATTTGGCTTCCTATATTTCAGAACTAATATGGAATGAGAATTTGCATTCACAGTGCGCAATCCCACGCATGTATTTTATTATCACATATTTGAAATTTGTAATTCTTACATATTTTATGAAAGAAGGATGCGAAAAATATCATATGTTTCGTCTGTCGCTTGAAGGTCCTTAATTTTTAGGTCCTTGATGAGTTTCAAAGAGAATTTACTGGAAGTTTTTTTCTGGAACGCGAATGAAAATTCATATACAAATTTCATGTATTTATACATTAAATTTCAAATCCATGTACATTAAATTTAATGTATGTAGACTTGAAATTTGTGGAACCTGTACATGAATTTTCAGTTACGTACTTGCAAAAAACTCCCAGTAGATTTACATTAAAATTCATGCGGAAATTTGTAACAGTGCACTTATTCAACCAGCCTGGAAGTAGTGTAGAGCGAGCCTTGAAGGTCCGCGGGTAAAATATTTCCCGTCCGGAAATATTTAGCTAAAATAATCATGAATAATCTCTGAAAAAACTCTGAGAATTTCTGGAATTTTGATGAAAAATCTAATTTTTGAAACATTCTGTACGGACTTTCTTCACACTTTTTTCAGAGCTCCTTACAGCTTTTCAGTTTTTTTGCAAACAAATAGAAAGGAAATTGCACTCTGAAAAAATTCTAACAAAACTCTTGGAAAGTGTTGACTTTTAAGAATTTTCCAAATTATATAAATACATTTATATTCTATACTCGAATATCATGTGTGGAAAAGTGTTTGAGAATAAACAAATGTTTTGCAACAATCAGAAAAATGTTAGAAATTTCTCAGTTTTGTCAGAATTTTTTCAAGGGGCAATTTCGTTCTAATTTGTCTGAAAAAAAAACTAAAAAAAAGCCTGAAAAAAGTGAAGCTAGAAATATTAGATTTATCATACAAATTTCAAAAATTCTCAGAATTTGTCACAGTTTTTCAAATTTTTTCAGAAAAAATGCGATGTTCTTCAGTGATCACTCATGGTTATTTCAGAGTACACGGAGAGAAAAGAATGGTAACATAGCGTTCGGGCTTATTTATATAAAATCGTGAAGCTTACTATGTACACTGAAAGAATTTTATTTGAAAAATTACCGTGAAATTTCAGTAATCGAGGGACAAGTAGTAATTTTGAAAAATATTACTGTGCATTTTGTGAAACTTATAAAAAATATCACTTTAAACTGTTTAAAGACTCACTCATTTTTACAGGCTGCACAGTAATTTTTTTAAGAATTGTTACTTGTCTCTCGATTACTGGAATTTCACGGTAATTTTTACAACAAAGTTCTTTCACTGTGAGAATAGAATTCTTTTCCATTTTTCTGGTAATAATTACTATGCTACATAGTAATGATTACCAGAAAAATGGTAGAGAATTTTATTCTTACATAGTAACATTCACGATTTTATATAAAATAAGACTAAAATAATACTATGTTATCATGGTAAATATTACTATTCTCTTCTCTCCGTATATATCGATGAATTGAAGTGATGCATCGATGTATTGAAGTGAAGTAGTGCAAATAAGTATAATACCTCTGCTTAAAAAATCTATAGGATTTGACGAAATCGAATTTAATGGGATTTGGTCACAACATTGTGCAAGATTCAATGAGATTTGGCGAGAATCAATCAGTTTGTTCAACCAGGGACGAGAGAAACAAAATCAAAGAATTGTCATCCGCGGAACGCTGTTGGAGAGAGACACACTCCCGCATTTGTACATTTTTAAACCTTTTTCGGATATGTTGACATATTATTGTCACTGATTTCTTTCAACAGTTGAATAAGTTCAGTGATCAATTTGACTTGTTCCAGACATCCGCTAGAATTTTCAGTTTTCAGCGTTTCATTATATTTCCAAGCATAAACAACACATTCTGCACTATAAAATAGGCTGATAGCATAAAACTGCTGTTAATTATACAGGTGTAATGAGATTGCAAATGATAGTTTTATAGTTATGAGAACAAATTTGTGCAATACACTGTATACTCCAAGGGGACGGTTCAATAGTCTTTGATAGAAGATTTATCTCACTACTCCATGCGGAAAACTGTTGGTTTTTGAATAATTATAAAATTTAGTGACGCCAATCCTCGGAAGAATTAATTCTTCTTTTTTACAGAATATATCAAATATTTATCGATATTTTACACAATTCTATAAAAACTACACACTATTCCCATACACGGAGAAAAATGCAGCTCGAAAGGATAGTAATCTTTAATTGAAAATTGGAGAATATTTCTTAAAATTTGAGAATATTTCTTAAGTTCGTAATAAACATGAAACATTCTGTAATTTGAAAATAAGATTCAAAAATTTTGTTATTTACTTTGGAAAATTTCATGCGCGACTTTTGGAAACTTCATATTTGTTTTCATGATTTGTTAAGTATTGATAATTTTTCATTGTTTTTCAAGCAATATTCAAGAGAAATCTGAACCGTTTTATGTTTATCACTAACTTAAGAAACATTCCTAGATTTTAAGAAATATTCTCCAATTTTCAATTAAAGATTACTATCCTTTCGAGCTGCATTTTTCTCCGTGTAGAAAAAAATCGGTCCTGTTCAAGAATCGGCATCACTAATCAAATCCCGGGTTCACTGACTTTTGTAGTAATCATAGTTTATACCTGTTTGTAAAATTCACTAGTTCTATATATGAATTTTGGTTATCAGCCTTACAATTTGAACAAAATTCGCAATTAATTCTTAGAGCAGTGCTAGATTGAAAGTTGCGTTAGACTTCTCTGTGAATTTTTGATGAATCATTTTGAATTATTTCGAAACTTTTGTGCCGTATGGGTTTATTATGAATTCACATTGAATCTGAACCAATCATCTGAACCATATTAATCATCTGTTGGAAATTCCATACAGAATCGAGTGAGGATATTCTCTTGAAAGTACAAACAATCTTGATGAATAATATTTGTATTGGATCCTGTTTGAAATTTTGCAACATATTGTCCGAGCAGTTCCGGTCAACTAAATATTCATTCTCCAAATGCCAATCATAACCGGACAAAATTATTTTCAGTAAATCCGGACAAAGCTCAACAAATAATATTTTCATCCGATTTTAGTTGAAAATCCTTGACTTGTTTGCCAAGTAGTTTCTGACCATCGAATATTTATTTTGAAAATGTCTTGCAGATCCTAGCAAAAATTGTTCTATCCGATTTCGTGTGGTTTTTGTGTTTGTGAATCCATACAAATCCATCCACACGTTGTGTTTGTATGTTACTGAAGTTCGAATCGATTATTGAAACGAATTGATAATCGAATAATGAAATATTCAGCTGTTAAAGACATGCTTTGAACGATGTTTCCAGTTTCCAGGAGTTCATTCGAGGGGCCCAGACAGCACGAATGATCATTCTGAATTCACAAAAACTTCTGAAAGAACTCCTTGAACAGTCCCCGTTATGACAGTAAAAATGAATTCAATATGAACTCAATGAATTCAAAATGTATACATGTTGAATGCCTGATTAGTTCTTTATGAATTCTTTCTGAAAATTAAGTTATTCATCAAGAGTTCATTTTGAATTCAAACTATTCATAATGAATTCATGTTTACTGTCATTACGGGAGCTCTTTGCGGGGACTTTTGTGCTGTATGGGAGATCAACATCGATGATGATTAAAATTTGGTCGGTCTGAATTTTCGTTCCGTTTCCATAAACGATTCAAACTTCAATTGCATGTGTTTGTTAGATCCCGTTTGAATATCCTATACGAATCTTCTAAGCAGTTTCTGACACATGTCAATATTTGCTTGGATTACCGCGCAGAAAAAGTCAGAAACTTTTTTGTTTGGTTTAGCCTGGCATTTTCAGCAGAAATCTTCAATTTCTTATGGGCTTTGGATACATTTTTGAACGATAACAGTCCATGTAAAATTTAAATATATTGATAAATTCACTAATGAATCAATCATTTACTCCCACGGCCCTTGTAAATGAAATTTGACTGACTTCTGTGATCTATTTGTTAATCATTCAATTCAATGCAGTTTACATGTGAGTTGTATATAAATTGTATATAATGTTGAAATGTTTTCCACTGGAGAGTTTGCTTGGTTTCTTGATGTCAAGATCGCTTGAACGATGAAAAATCCAAGCCCCTGTAAAATGTCAACCTGGATTGTTCAGGAGAAGAAGATTTAGACAACAATATTCGACGAGTTGAAAAATTTGCGTAGAGTGTAAAGACGTTTGGAAGGGTTTGACGAAATTTGAATTTCAAGAGTAAGTGGAATAAATTGTTTCGAATTTGTTGGAAAGGATAATTAATTCATCATTTTCTAACGTTTCAGCCTTACGAGCAAGTGACGTGAATGAGATGTGATGTATTTTTAGCATTTCATCTGATATCTTCGCGATGATCGATAAAACTCTCCCGTCGTTGAAGATCATTATCAGCAAGGAAATTCCGCAAGTAGTACGGCTATTTTTGGTGGAACAAAATCTGTTCTCAAGAAAAAGAAGCTTCAATTCCACCGTCATTTCAAAGATTGATCAAAATGAAAATCGTACTTGGATCAACCAAGGAGAACAAAAGAACTCTGTTACCTGCTGTGATCTTCTCACGAAAAATGATGATGATGATGATGATGAGGAGGACTTTTCAACATCGTATGATTCATCACAGCATCGTCATATTTCCTTGAATGAAATATTTTCGAAAGAGAAAATTCGTAACAATTTTCGAACGATGTATCATCATTGCTCCACGCGTGTCCAATGAATTTATAGTTCAAGTATAAGTATCGGCAGACGAAATGCAAAGAATGCTCAGGATCAGATCAATAGCCGTGAGGTCACTCGTGTCACATCCGGTTTACTGACCCTCCCGATAGAACTTCGATCCAATTTGTTCGTTGCCGTTGGTGTCATAAATTGATAAAAGAGGAGAAAAGAAGTATATGTAGTATGGTTTCATATTTCTGGACAGTGAAAAGTGAAAGGAACCGAGAAATGCTGCAAATAACGTAGCAAGGACGTCTACAACGAGCAGCGGCAGCAACAACGACGATGGTGGGTGTCGCCTTCAAACACGTCATGGCATTCGTTCAATGTTCCTGTTCCATACAAAACTAACACCATCCACATATACACATCCTCCTTGTAACAACTATGTCTTTTGAACTTTCGTGACTCTTGTTCGTTTTTTCTCGTCTTTTTTTCCTCTACGATCCGGTATAGCCGGAACCACCACAACCACATAGTTATAGAGCTACGCAGCCTTCAACGATTCTTCCCTTTTTCTTTCGTCTTGCAAAATTCCTTTCGAAGGTGAAACACCATCCACATATCTTCTCCTCCCTCAACTTGAACCGACAAAACAAACCAAGACAAAAGCTATCGATAATTCGGTATTAAAAATTAATTAGCCGAATTCACAGAATCAGTAATTCTTCCCTTTCTCAAAATAAAATATCACATAATGTCAAATCATTACATAAATCATCTAATACATATCTAATTTATGTAAATCACACGTACCTGTACAAGATTATAACACATTATCAAACGCACATATATTTTCATTTGCGTAATTGGCGTTAGGTCGATGTACTGATCAAATTAATTTGGTTCTCTACCTTCACTTCTCTCATGCTATAGTAAACCAGAAAGTTGCTAATAGATTTCGGTGTCTTGCAAAACAGGTTTAAAAGAATCTTACGTTGAAAGACAACGTATATTTATAATCGACACACAAAGGGAATAAATTGTATAATCACTGACAACTCAAGGACAATTATATTTCGTAATCGAAGACATTTCTTTCGACAGGGATTTGATATAATCGTAAAACGTTATCTACAATTGAAATCCATCTCGGAAAGTCACAATAGTAGGATGAGAAGTTGAAGCGCATCCTACGTACAAGTCTATTCGTCTCAGGTATTTATTACAAGAGCATAATTAATAATCGAACGTGGTAATCGAGATTATGTGGGATTATAAATAACAATCTTCAAACTTGGTTTCTAAATATTGAAATGAGTTATCAATTGAATCCGTTATTCATTCCTTGTCAAAGAAAATGAACTTTAGTAACATATAAAATAAGGTACAAGTCATGAAAGAGGTAAGTGATTTGAGAAAGTATTCTATATTGATTTTTTTCTTGAACATGTATCAACATCTACTTCAGATCTTACATACGTCGGTCGTCGGTCTGTCTTTTTCGTAGTGTCTCTCCTACCAACTTTAACTCTATATTAAAAAATGAAGAAACCGGATTCGGAGTTCTAGTCGAGTGACTGAGGCCTACAAAGGTGCTGGTCTTACAATTGAATAGCTCTCTGTGGATAAAGATTGACCAGCGACGAAGAAGGAGAAGCAGACAAAGGAAAAAGAAGAAAAAGGAGGAGAGATACTTTCTGTAGCCGAAAGAGTAAAAATGTCGAGTCATATGTTACGCGTGGACCATTAATAATACCATACATTCGTGGACGTATGTGTATAAATCTGAAGAAGCGGTTCGTTATTTATAAATGCATATGCATCGCTAAATGTGTAAGATTATGTAATGACTTTTATAAAGTTCTTTCACTGGATAAATTCGTCATATCTTTATCATATCTCCTTTGGAATTGACAGAAAATTTTAGGATCAGTCAAAAGAAAAAAGTATATCTCTTTTACAAGCGCTCTACGTCCCCTGAGGAATGCATCTTGCATAGGGGGCGTTTCACGCCAAATCGAACGTATTGAAAAACCAATTTTTTGACCTCATTTGGTACCCATCGAAGAATCCTTCCTGGTAAAATTTGAAACACTTAGATTACCTGTTCAAAAAACATTTTCTTGTATTTTAAAAGAGAAAAAAAATACAGAAAGTCATTCAAAGTGTTTTTTTCTGGACAATTTTTTGAGTTTCAAACTTCAAATTTTATTTTGATGTCTTTGGAATTTTTCTATTACAAACTTTTTTCTTTTTAAACAACTTTGAAGCCCGGTCTATTCGCGAGATCTTAAATATGACTGTTTTTTTTTCGATTTTTGAAAATTTGGACAAATTTTTCTTTCCATAAATCAGAGAACAGAAAAACATTTTGAATTACTTTTTTGTATTCTTTTTAAAGAGAAATATCTTCATGTAATATGTTATTACTGTGATTTAAGAGTTCGTAACTTATCAAAATGATAGGAGAAACAATAATGATGCTTTACAGTCGGAGAGAAATATTTGAAATCCATCAATAACACCGTATTCAAAGATATTTTCGTTAGAACTGTCATCGGACTTGTTACATCGACTTTCCAGGAATAATTGAATATTTAGTTGGATAGTCACCATGAGATATTTAATTGATTTGAATGAATTTTCATTGAGTCAGTTCAATATTCATTCAATCAAGCAAATATTTGATATGCTATGGAATATTCTATCAATGAAAACGCATATTTAATTGATTTCATCCATCAAGTATTTCATGGCGACTATTCAAATCAATATTTTATTGTTCCTGGAAATTTTTTCTGTCAGGGAAAGAACAAAGATTTGGAAAAAAAAATTTTCGATTTAAACCATTACCAATTGAGGGGAGGTTCTCATACAGCGACCCCAAAATAAGTTGAGTTTCTCGAATTTTTTTTCCATGGAAGGAAGTAAATAAATACCTCGGGGGTTTTCACACTTGTTATAATTGAGTCTTTAGGTACATAAGAAAAATTTTTTCAGTAGAAAATAATGCCATGAGAATTGTTGATACGTGTTGAAACATAACCACCTAAAAAAACAATGTTTATGAAATATATCATATTTGCTAGAGATTGTAACAATGAAACCAATGAAGAGACAAGAATTAAAAAAATGACAGACATGCAAACTTTTGGTAGCGTTTTTTCACCTTTCTTTCGCTCTTTAAAGTGCTATAAAAAGAAAAAAGAAGGCAAATGTCATCTCCATTTGGGTTCATCCTCTAATAAATTCAATCAGCTTCGGAATAAAAGAAAAAAGAGCGATCCGTTCAGTAGTTTTTGGGATATCGTGAAGCCATACTTGAAAAACATGGTTTCGAGAAAAACACCTTTAAAGTTCAGGGAAACGAATCCTTTCACTCGAGAAAACTTTTCTCGTGTACTTCAAGACCCATTTAATAAGTTTCAAATAACTGGAGTTCAAAATTTACTTCCTTTTTAAGAATAAAAATTCGAGAAAATCACCTTATTTCGGAATTCGCTTGATGAGAACCTCCCCTTAAGTGATCAGTGATATTTTTTTTCACGGCGAATCAAAAAAATCTGAAAATTTACCAGGAAGAGTGTTTTGATGGGGACTAAACAATGTCTATATATCATGACTGTTTCGGGTAGGTATTAGATTTTTTCCCTCAATTCTCAATAATGTCACTAGAAACTTTGTAGATAACGACAAAAGAGGAATTATTAGCTGCAACAAGTACTATAGAAGTGTTATTTAAGGGGTTATATCCCCCTTATTCTCTAAAAAAAAAGCTTTTTTCAATAATTCCCGTATGGAAATATTTCGCTGAAAAATGTCTGCAAAACTATGAAAAATCTCTGGAAAAAAATGAAAAAACCTTGAGAAACTCTGACAAACTCTGAGAATCTCTGAAATTTTGATGAGAAATCTAATATTTTTGGGACATTCTTTACAGACTTTTTTCAGAGTTTCTCAGAGTTTTCTCATACTTTTTCAGAGAAATAGTAACGAAATTGCACTCTGAAAAAACTCTGACAAAACTCTAATAAATTGTTGACATTTTTCTGATTATTGAAAAATCCTGAAATTCAATAAATACATTCATATGCCGTATTCAAATATCATGTGTGAAAAAGTGTTTGAAAATGTTTCAATTTTTTTCTAAAAGTCAGAAAAATGTAAGCAATCCATCAGAGTTTTGTCAGAGTTTTTTCCGAGTGCAATTTCGTTACTATTTCTCTGAAAAAGAATGAGAAAACTCTGAGAAACTCTGAAAAAAGTCTGTACAGAATGTCCCAAAAATATTAGATTTCTCATCAAAATTTCAGAGATTCTCAGAGTTTGTCAGAGTTTCTCAGAATTTTTTCATTTTTTTTCAGAGATTTTTCATAGTTTTGCAGACATTTTTCAGCGAAATATTTCCGTACGGGTTTTTTCGAGCATTCCGTTATGATAATCATGAACAACCAATACACCAATCGATTGAGCAGCTCTTCAAGAGTAAGAAAAACTTTTTTTATTGAAAATTTTTTGCAAAATCGCGGCTGTAGGAGCGTTTTGCTGGAACCTATGGTTAGGAATCGGCAAGCAGCAGAACTCGAAGAGTTTTCATCCGATCGACTTGAGAATTGAACTGTAACTTCACCGTGTGATTATCTAGTGGAGTACACACGATCATAATTTTAAGAATTTTTTTCGCAAACCGGTGAGACCTTGAACAAAAAATTCGAATTTTCGAAAAAAAAATCGACTTTGATTGTTCATAAAAAAAAATCCTGTTGACCAATCGTGAGAATCGTGTGCACTTCACTAGATAATCACACGATGAAGTTACAGTACAATTTTCAAGTGGATCGGATGAAAACTCTTCGAGTTCTGCTGCTTGCCGATTTCAAACCATAGTTTCCAGCAAAACGCTCCTACAGCCGTCATTTTTTAAAAAATCTTCAATCAAAAAACTTTTTCTTACTCCTGAAGAGCGGCTCAATCGATTGGTGTATTGGTTGTTCATGCACGGAGAGAAAAAATTTGCTGACGCAGCAAATCGAGGTATTATATACAGAATAGCAAACAAATTTTGCTGGGGTAGCAAACATTTTTTGCTGCCACAGCTAAAAATTCGCTGTCGCAGTTAACAAGATTGCTGGAACAGCAAATAGTTTGCTGTCACAGCAAAAAATTTGCTGCTCTGGCAAAAGGAACCCAGCAAAAGTAGATTTCGCTGTCACAGCGAATTCCTTTCTCTCCGTGTGATTATCATGAAGGAATGCTAACAAAAAATTATTGAAAAAAAGCTTTTTTTTCAGAGAATAAGGGGGATATAACCCCTTAATTTGTAAATTCAATAGAATTATGTCTTGTAGTTACATCTATCACATGTTTAAAATTGATTATCAATTATCTCCGTCGATTATAATCCTTTGGATTAGTTTTATTATCCTTTCGTCAACAAGTTCTTTTTCCTCTTCTATCAGATTCGTTATCTGCAAAGAAATTGATATCTTCAATATAAATTATCTGCTTTGTATTATATATCAATTCAAAATTCTTAAATGAAATTGCAACATGAATCCTCTGTTGCAGGAAAAATTGATGATGATTCAAGATGCATGCTTTGAAAAGCAAATGCACATGGAATAGATTTTAGTTCGAGCTCGAAAGGGTTATTCACTTCGCGACAACCTTAGGGCAAATTCCATTAGGAACAGATAATTGATAATTTGTCGGGAATGTGCAATCTCATTGAAACTCGGTTGAATTTTGACAACAGCTATTTTCGAAACTATAGGTGATGCTAAAATGTTGAATAGCGGTGAAGTTTCTTGCGTTTATGCATACATTCAGTCGATCATTGACCACGAACAAGGTGAGGTGTTGCGAGGTTGATCATTTAGTCCTTGAGCAGCCTCGTGGGCGCGACCGAGTTGGGTTCTACAGTACGTTGCTGAATAGTTTAATCATTTCAACAATCTAGGGAATTTTTTGGGTCGCTGATTCCAAGCATGTCATGAAAATTTTCAAGATGATGAATTCCAACTTGAGGATAAATGAACTTTTTATGAATTTTTTTCCAAGGATGAACTAAATTCTGTTACGATTACCTTTTTGGAAAGCGTCAGATTTATACGAACGTTATCGAATCTTGAAATTCAATGAAGTCCAAGGAAGCAAAAGATATAAAGTAACATACTCCGAACAGAGCAATAGATTACTTTTTAACGTCATATGATTAAAGAGTACAAATTATCATCTGTATTTCGATAAATGTATTATTGTTACAGTACATAAATCAAAATACATAAAGCCCCCCAGCCGCACGGAGGCGAAGAAAATATTGTCCTGAAAGAAGATCGCTTTCGGAATGGGACAATACTTTTCACGCCTCGATGCGCTCCAAGGCTTATGAAAGCATAATTCTATTCTCCGAATTTCATCAGGTTTGAAATTTAACATAATTTTGAATAGATCATAGGATAATCATGGTTTGTCTCAACGTTGGAAATTGTGTCTCATCTGTTGCGGTTTTACAGATCTATTGGAAGATTCCCTCCAGAAATAAAAAAAATCGAATCAAAGGTGCTGATATCCTTAAGCTCGCGAGAATTCTGCTGAACAATTCTGATGTACATTTCACATTTTCCATATCACGTTTTGTATTTTCAATAACAGGATTTTCACACGCAAGAAAAATCTATCTTCCGGTTATTTTATCTCATTCTGAGAATGTATTGATGACATACCAATAAAATAATTATGACGTTATCGAAAAGGCAAGGTCAAACTACTTCAATAATACGAAACTATCACATTTCAATCTTCTTTCACAATATCTTTATATCTATTACTCATGCTCACTTGGTTGCATAAATTTCGCAGTACAAAGTATTGAGTAAAAGTTGAAAGTACTAAATGTAATAATCACAAATATGCTTAGCGGTATTTGCATGTTGATTAATGATTTTTATGCCTATGAGAAGGGCTAAATCTGTCCAATCTAGAATTAAAAATTATGTTTGATGCTGTTGTAGTACTATTCATGTTATTCACATAAGAATTGGGATACGACGTGTAATTTTGTGGATTTTTAAACAAAATAATATTATGAAGGAGATAGACACAATCCGCGCGTTACTTAAGAGTACAAATATTCTCTCTTACAAATCCCTGCCTTTATTCTAGATTCCTTTCACTCTAGTTACCTCAAGGAATACCCGATAAGGGGCAAACGTTAACTAACAATTGAATGGCGTTCGAATTAAAGATGTAATTAATTCATTTCAAAACATTACGCTTTATCTAGGACAAATCATCGCATATGTTTTACACCAGTGCAGGGAAAACAATATTTTTAAATCCACATTGTTTGTTTTTTTTTTCAATTGAATACACGTTGAATTGTCGATATTCGTTTTGAATTTGGAAGAAACATCGATAATTACGAAACACCCTTTGAGAATTTCGTGAATTATGCTATGCATCGTGAAAAAGAAAGTAGATGAATCAACAACAATAGTCTAAAACAGCTGTTCCGTTCTTTCTTGAAATAATCGCGGATTTTGGTGATAAACATTATCTTGGTTTGGAAATAATCTACTTCACTTGGTGAACAAAAATCCATATTAGAGACTTATGTTGTTCATATCAACAAAAAGTATGTGTCCTAAATCTATTCGTATCAAACATGTAATTCGTTTTCATTTCAGATAAGATTTCCGAATTATTTCACTGGCTCTGGACGATAACTGTATAAAAAGATTCATTCAATGAATATAAATATATAACGTCATTCGAGCATTCAAAATATGTTCCTCCTGAAACTTTTTCTCGTACATAACGGTAACGTGACAATCGTTGGAAGTAAAGTTAAAAAAATCAACGTCCGATTTAATATTCTCATCATCGCCACCAAACTCACCATCAACGATCGTTGAAAATGTCTATCCTTTTCGAACATCCGAGAGAGAAAGTTAAACCACATTCGCGCACACACATGTATATAAAATAACGAGATTTATCATGGTTCTTTTCGTTACGAAACCAAATTAATTTTCCTTTATAATTTTGGCGGATTCACGATACACCGAAGGGAAGAAAAACACACACCTGTTGTTGTTCGTTATCGCGGTCGTCGATATACTGGATATAATCAACCAGTGACAGCCTTATAGAGAGGAAGTATCATGATAGCCAGGTGAAAGCCTCCTCTGACCGAAGCATATTACTATATACATGCACGTACACACAAACAACCACGTGCCAGTAAGAGAGAAAAAGAGAGGCTCTCAGCGTAGAGCGTTGGCCAACGACTGGCAAAGAAAACTCACACAATCACAGACAAAACTCTCAGAGTTGTCTCGTTCTCTCTTTCCTTCCAATCGTTTTTCTTTTTTACTGATCTTTCCTTTCGCTTCCTCTCCCGTCAACGTACCACATACTCGCAACATCGCATCCGTACACGTACAGTACCATTCCTTGTGAATCGAACACGTTCCAAGCGTTCACCAACTATACTTTCACGAGAGAAACATATACTAAAACAAACACGCGTTTGAACCACACAAAAGAAAAGTTAAGAACCAAGAGTATTTGACAACGAGGAGAGAGGGAAGTTGTGTGAAACGTATCACAGTCTCGTATCCAAGGGGTTGGTATTTTATTTCGGTGATTTTTCACCATTGTTGTTGGTCTACACAAAGGGAAAACACGTCGACGCTTTGATTTTTTGAAGCATAAAAAGAACAAGTTGAAGTTCATCAATTCAAAATTTGTGAACATTGTGATGAAGATTTTAACCCCTGCTTAAAATTCTCTATAAAAAACTGCCTGAGTGAGAAAAATTTCGAAATTGTATATAATTTTTATACAAACTCTATCAAATTGCATATCAATTATACATAATTTTGAAAATTTTCTCACCCAGCCTATATAGTTTGCAGTAGAAAGAATGACGATTCACTATAAAACATGAATAGGTTTTAATAAGCGTTTTGAATTGGTACCGTCAGTTTTCAATAGTTTGTATAGGTGCGAATAAGAATGTAACTTCTCGAGAACAATGGTTCTAAAAGGTTTTCAATAATATAGTAAATTTCCATCTTACTACGAACTGTTATTACGTTATGGTCCCTTCCCCATTGAAAACTAAACATACTATCCAAAACTATACGGATCAAAAGTGAGTTACCAATTTAAAACACTCAACCCAAGCAGCACCAGGAGGAATTCTGATGCGTGCAGTATCCTATGGACATGCATAGAAGGTGATTATCCAAAACAGCCCCATTTGGAGGTTCTAAGCATGTTCATATCACATCTGAAACATCCGTGTGCCACTCGAGAAGCTTCCATATACAAATCTCCAGGCTTCGCCAATGCTTACGATAGAATATAGCTGGGCGCAAAACTGACAGCCAAGGCTAGGCAATTTACATACACAGAAAAAAAGGAATAGTTACAGCAACCACTTGAATAGTCGATTCTCGACCATCTACTTGAGTAGTTGCTGCAGCTACTTAGTAGTCAGAACAAGTAACGCGTTCAAACTTTTGATATTTGATACACCAAGCCCTGGTAACAAAAATCTCTCTGAATCTCTCTGCATTTCTCTGAATCTCTCTACATTTTGGGACAAATTTCAGAGAGATTCAGAGTAATTCAGGGGAAGTCAGAGACTTTTCCGATAGTGATACGTTCTGAATTCTTCAACTTTCTCCGAATCTCTCCGCATATCACTGAATCCCTCAGAATTTTATATATTTAAATTTCAAAGCTCCCTCTGAATTTACCTGAATGTCTCTAAATTTCTCTAAATCTCCGGGAATTTAATGTATTCAGATTTCAAAGCTTCCTCTGAATTCCTCTGAATCTCTCTGAATTCCTCTAAATATCCCGGAATTCAATGTATTCAGATTTCAAAGCTTCGTCTGAATTTCTCTAAATTCCTCTGAATATTTCTAAAAAATTCCACGCACAATTTTTCTTAATTTATCTTCCTCTGGAAGTCTCTGAAACTTCCAGAAAGCCTTCGAAATGTAGGATCAAGAATTGCACTGAATTCATTCCTCTCTGAATTTCCCAGACCCCCCCCCCCGGATCTCTCTAAATTCCTCTGAATTTCTCTGAATTTTTCTGCAAAATCCCACGCACAATTTTTCCTAATTCACCTGTCTCTGTGAGTCTCTGACACTTCCTGAATACTTCTGAAATCCTGAACCAAAAATTTTACTGAATCAATTCCTCTTTGGATTTCTCTGAATTACTCTGAATCTTTCTAAATTCCTCTGAATATTTCTGAAAAGTTCTACGCAAAATCTTTCTGAATTTGACTGAATTTGTTCCTCTCTGAATTTCCCTGCATCTCTCTGAGTTCCTCTGAGTTTTTCTGAATCCTTTTGAAAAATTCAAAGCACAAGTTCTCTCAATCCACTAGTCTCTGAAATCCTCTGAACCACGCTGGATTGCTCTGAATTTCTCTGATTCTTTCTGAATCTCTCTGAAACGTGAAATTTTCAGAGAGATTCAGAGACATTTTTTTACCAGGGAAAATATTGAAATATTGCAGTAATATTTCAGCAATATTACTGCGATGTTTGTGCTGAGTGGGAGTGACACTCCAATTGTTGTCAAGCAAATACAGAACAGGAACTTTTGAGAGCATTAATGGATGATAATTCGAAACAAAAGAGCAACCACAAAAATCTCTGGGATAAAATGAAACGCTCTGGTGAAAATAAAGTGTTACACTGGAGTTACAGTGCAATGCGAGGTTCATCCGAATGTACCCGGAGTGGTGTTTCGCGCCGTGGAATGCCTCGCAAATGTATTTTGTTACACTTTCTTTTTACCAGGGCACTGAAACACTCAAGCAAAAACGAACCAGCGCATAAGTACAGAATTGGGTTGTGCGTTGCTACATTTTCGCTCGAGCTTTTCAAGGTTTCATTTTTGCCCGGAGATTTCTGTGGTTGCTCTTTTGTTCCGAAATATAGGTGTATCATTTTTGCTTTGAGCTCTTGACGTTTTTGCTTGACAACAATTTGATTGTCACTTTTGCTCTTAGCGCATTATTTGTCAACCCATTGACAAATGGTCAATACCAAATGATGTATCCAGGGATACATCGGGTAAGCTGATTGAGTTGGAAGTCTTCAAAAAACATAAGCGGGTCTTTTAACCTCTAAACGTCAAAAAATTTTACAATTTTATTCTTTAGCCTTCAGAAATCAGTTGGAAATTCAAAGATACACTCGACTCTCGGGTCATTCACACCCGAATCTTTTACTCAATCGGACCTTTCACTTTAGGTACAGCCCCTTCAACCCCCACCTTGCTCTTTGCTCGACCAATTATTTCAAACATAACCCCACCTCTTTTGGATAAATGTTTAAACAAAACACGAAACAAACTGAATTCGAATCATAGTCGAAACTGGTTAACTTACAGGGACCAAAATGTTTCTGAACCATTGCGAGACTAACGAAGGACTGATAATTATAACGAAACAGTCATCGTTAAGTTATTCAATTAATTCAGCAAAGACGGATTCGTTCGGACCAAAAATTGAAAAAAAAGCATGAGATTAGATACATATGTCATACAAAAATACATGCTTCGAAATAAGATCACTTACCACTTTCGGAAACACTCATTGTTTTTATTATATATCTCACACGTATTAAATAACCTTATTTAATGACATTCTCTAAATTGAAGCTATCGCATGAAATCCAAAAAAAATTCTGAATCTATTGGTTTAAAAAACATCTCATGGGAAGGGTTGGGAATGAGAGCCAATCATGACGCGTGGTGGGTGTAGTCTTTTTCAGTAAAAGACTCGAGTGACTCTGGTCCCAAAATTGTAAAAGGATCGAGAGTCGAGTGTACGTAATTCATCACGATTCAATTTAAATTTGTATTAAGTACGTACCTTTTGAGAAAAGTTGGCGCCAAATTTGACCTGTCCCCTTCCTCACTTCCCTATGCTTGAGTCCCCTTAATAAATTTTCAAATCGAAGTGAAAATCACTCTTTCCATGCTTCGCATTGAAAAAGTGTTGGGAGAAGTATGAGCTACAAAAAACTTCCAGCGACAAGGTTGTTCGTTGGTGTATGAATAAACTTTTTCGAAAGTTTCAGATCGATTGGATTGTTATTTTAAAAAAAAACAGGAAAAAATCATTTTTCATCAAGACAATGCACGTGTTCACACAAGTGTTCTGGCGATGGCTAAACTGAACGAATTAAAGTACGAATTGCTTGAACGCCCACCGTATTCACCAGATTTGGCTCCCTCCGACTATTACCTCTTCAGAAATTTGAAACAATTCCTTCGTGGAAAGTGTTTTTCGTCGAATGAAGAAGCTATTGCGGCTGTAGAACAGTATTTTGCGGAGCTTCCGGAAAATCATTACAGAGATGGTATAAAATTATTGGAAGATCGTTGGAATAAGTGTGTTGAAGTTCAGGGAGACTATATTGAATAAAAAAAATCATTTCATCAAAAAATACACATTCTTTCATTTTTGCTTTCAAAACTTTTCAACCAACCTGTACCACGTTGCTACCGCGGCACTGCTAGTAGCATAAATGCAAATTTAGGAGCGCTTTGCTGGCCGGGAGATTTTTCATTTTGGAGATCCAAAAAGATCTAATTAGATCCACTTGGATGTAAATTATTTTTTCTCGAGAAGGAGAAGTGACGCGAAGTGAAATAACTTTTTTTTCATTGATGCATTTTTGTTAAAAAAGTGATAATAAGTGACAAAAAAGTGACATTGTACCATGCCTGAGCTAATCTATCGACGACTGTTGATGTATGGTCTGAATTGCTGTCTAGTGAGAATTTAGTAGGATATACAACAGCTGTACGAAAACGAAGAGATGAAGCCTTAGAACCGTTATTTTACATTGCATGTTTGATGAATCCCTCTGTAAAGAACGTACCACTTAATCAGGAACAAGAAAAAATGGCTGAAGATTGGATGATGGAACATAAATCGAAATTTTTGGGGGCAATCATAGCATTCAAAATCCACGATGAAAATTTATACCCTGCTACAATGTTCCGTGCAAAAGTTGAAGACTTATATAAAAATACTCCTAATAAATGGTAGAAATTGATGGAAGCGAGGACGAATTTTACAGATGAACTCCCAATCAGATTTTGTGAATTTTGTCACCAAATATCAAGTATTCCACCTAGTTCAGCAGGATTAGAACGATTTTTCTCAACATTTGGACACGTATATGGTCCATCTTAAGGAACAGATTAGGCGTGGAAGAAAGCTCCCAAATTGGTCCAATTCAGGGTTCCCACTTTTTCTAAATGACAAAATTCCCTGACTTTTCCAGGTTTTCCAGGCCAAAAATTTAGTTTTTCCCTGACCAAGTCAAAAAAATATTTTTCGGCAAACTACATACACAGGTAATTTCAAATAAAATTGTCTTTCAGCTCATAGTAGAAGAAGTATTTTATTTATTTCAAAATGTAACTTTAGCAGTCTCAAAAATAAGAATAGTGGTAAAAAAAGTCCATTCAATCCCATCGTTTATTGAGATTCAATACAAATTTTGCAATGGTAAATCACCATTCGAACCTATTGAATTCTCATTGAATCTTATTACTTCGATCGATTTCAATGGGTTTCAACGGGTTCGAATAGGTGTGAATGGTAATTTACCATCCCAAAGTTTGTATTGAATCTGATTAATCGATGGGATTCAATACCCACATAGCAACAGAGGTTATGTCGTTCCAAAAGTATTCTAAAAGATATCTTTAAGATGTCTTATGCAACATGAAAAGAACGATTTGAGAAAGATCCTTTCTCAAGAACAAATCTTTCTTAAATCGTTCTTTTCATGTTGCATAAGACATCTTAAAGATATCTTTTGGAATACTTTTGGAACGACATAACCTCTGTTGCTATGTGGGTAGACTTTCCAAACTAGGGAATTTCATTGCATTAATGAATAGTACTTAATCAGTCAATGAATGATATTATATTAATAATCCCAAGAGAATACATGTTCTAGATCGAATCTACGTCTATTGTACGTAAATTCACGTTCATGGAATGTTCAATGTACTTCCAACCCACACAGCACGCAGTTCTTATAGATATCTAAAAGAATACTCAAATAAGAGATCTTCAAGAACGATCTTGAAGAGTTCTTGAAGATATATTTCGGAAATGTTGGAAAGACACCTTGTGAAAGATTTCTGAAAGATCTCTTGATTCAAGACATTTCTAGGACGACCATGCAAGATACCTTGAAGATATCGATGAAAATTAATCCGTGAAATTTCATTGTATTGATGAAAATGTCATCGTCCCAAAGAAATACCAGTTAATGAATGCAATTCTATAGGCATGGCAAGTGAAACTTCGCAAGCGGGTACTATAAAAAGATTTTTTTCGATAACTTGATCGGATTCCAATAAAACAAAAAGATGCCCAGATAACACACAAAGAATTCTTGTTCAAGAGCAAGAATAGAACTCTTCGAGAACTCTTTTCGAACTAATGAATTCATATAGAGCTCTGAAGGAGTTCAATCTGTCGGACATTAACAAGTTCTTTGAGAGTATCCCGTATGGAAATATTTTGCTGAAAAATGTCTGTAAAACTATGAAAAATCTCTGAAAAAAAATGAAAAAACTCTGAGAAACTCTGAAATTTTGATGAGAAATCTAATATTTTTGGGACATTCTTTACAGACTTTTTTCAGACTTTTTTCATTCTTTTTCAGAGAAATAGTAACGAATTTGCACTCCGAAAAAACTCTGACAAAACTCTGATGGATTGCTTACATTTTTCTGACTTTTAGAAAAAAATCAAAAAATTTTCAAACACTTTTTCACACATGATATTTGAATACGGCATATGAATGTATTTATTGAATTTCAGGATTTTTCAATAATCAGAAAAATGTCAACAATTTATTAGAGTTTTGTCAGAGTTTTTTCAAAGTGCAATTTCGTTACTATTTCTCTGGAAAAGTATGGAAAAACTCTGAGAAACTCTGAAAAAAGTCTGAAAAAAGTCTGTAAAGAATGTCCCAAAAATATTAGATTTCTCATCAAAATTTCAGAGATTCTCAGAGTTTTTTCATAGTTTTGCAGACATTTTTCAGCGAAATATTTCCACACGGGTACTCAAACGATACTTCTGATATTCTCAAAGAGCTTGTTAATGTTCGACAGATTAAACTCCTCCAGAGCTCTATATGAATTCATTAGTTCGAAAAGAATTCTCGAAGAGTTCTATTCATGCTCTTGAAAAAGAATTCTCCGCGTGTTATCTGGGCGTCGAAAAGATGGCTTTCAAGATCAACTGAGATGCCTGTTCCAGATATCCAAAAGATGTATTTCGTCTAAAAGGTATCTAAAAAATGTCTAAATGATATTTTTTGAAAGATATCTTTTCTGCTCGGAATGTTTATTGAGATCGGGTTAAAATTCACTCTTCAATCAATAATCAACTATTCGATTCAAGAGGTGTCTTTGGGCATAAAAATTTCAGAATTGTAGAGTTTCTAAAAATCAGAATTTTCCAGGAACTTTTCGAAAATTCCCTGACTTTTCCAGGTTCTCCAGACCCAGAACAAAATTCCCTGACTTTTCCAGGTTTCCCAGATGAGTGGGAACCCTGCAATTATTCAAACATCATAATACTACTATTGATCAAAATGAATGGTGAAATGAAAATATTAATTATGGAGGAACACTTATTATATGATAGGGGAGATTGGCCTAACTCGGACCCCCTTTCCTTCTTATTGCATTCAACTCTCCAATGTTGACCGATCGGCTTGTATTATATGCCGTTGGTAAGATTTTTTAGTTCCTCAAATTTGTCCAAAAAGCTTTTGACCTATCTCTTATCGCTTCTGAGTTGTGACTAGAAATAAGAAATGGTGATGAATCGTCTGAATAAAAACAATAGTTCCAACTCGGACCGTCAATTTTTTGAGCTTTGCATTGCAAATTTCGAACTTTTGAAAGTATGCGTGTGTTTTTTTTTTTATAATTCATAGACAACGGTGATTTGTGATGAAAAAAAATCAAGTTTTATTGCACATGTTGGTCACAATTCGTACATCATCGTCGAAATAGAGAGGAAACTGACACTCAACAAGAAAAAACTGGTGAGAAAAATTATTCTGAATCCGATGAATCTGTCGTGTTTGACTTAGGAATTTTAGCGTCGATAACTTACATCATTGATTAAAAAGGGACGCAATCGTGAAATAGATAGAGAGGGTTCATACTGATGCTAATATCGTCTTAATCCTGTTGAAAATGTCGAAAAAATTTATAAAGAAACTGGAATAAAAATCGTGGACAAAACAGTCGGGTCTTTCCATTTTGTGGCGGTTTTCGTCCTACTTTTTTCCAAAATTTTCACCAGAGAAGGTAAATTTCACTAGATAGTCTGAACTTCTAGAGCATTTCCCGACTACCGACTATTTATGCTCTTATCTTAACACATTTGCGTTTTGATATGATGAAAAATGCGAAAAAATAGGGGTCCGAGTTGGAACAGAGGTTGGTTCTCTTCGAATTTTGCTTCAAATATCACTAAACTTACATAATCAATCACTGAAATGAATATATCCCCAAAAAGAGTGATGAATACTGATCTGAAAACATTCAACACTCTATTCGAATCGATAATAAAAACCACAATTTTCACGGATTTTTCGGAGATAGAAAATTTGTCGCAGCGATGCTGTAAACACATGATTGTTTGTAAAAAATTGTAATATGAATTGATATTCGTCAACTTGCGGACAAATGATCGGTACCAAATAATGTATCTAGGAATGCATCGGGCAAGCTGATTGAGTTTGAAGTTTTCAAGAAACATAAGGGGGTCCGACTTAGACCACTCTCCCCTACATTGAATGAAAAAATTCAATTTTATTGTTCTCCAACCCATCCATACATGATTCTTTTCAGTGGGTTTTTTCAGGCCAACTCTGCAAAACACGCAATCTTCACAAAATTACCACAATATCATCTCTGGAAGAATAAATTCAGGAAAATTTGGATAGGCATTCGATAGGAGAAAATAAACCACAAAACACTGAATTAAATGACAGTAAGTAATGTTTATTTTTTTTTGTTTCTTATGATCTATCATAATACTGTATAACATACAAGAAATGCACTTTAATGAAACCTACAGAAGAGAATCTGAATATAGAGTAGTTCCATAATATTTGTATTCGTTTTTTCATTTGTCCTGTAATTATAATAATATTTAATAATAATAATAAGAATAATTGTATAACTGCTGCAATCTTAATGTACACTGAACCAATTTTCAAATGTTCTTTTTTTTCTGATACGTGGTGTCGATATTAATCTGTCTTATAAATGGAATATGATGAAACAATACTTGTGTATCTTGCAGGGCAATCCACACGGAAGTAACAAATTCGTGTTTCAATTTCTCTATGAAAATTTTCCTATTCTTCTTCTCGCACGTACCTTATGTGTATATACGTCATATATATGTAATTGATAATTATTCTTTTTGTCATGGTTAAAAAAAAAAAAAAAAAAGAAATCAACAAACAAATAACACAAACAAATGAACCATTCAAGACTGTTCCCTCATTTCTACATTAATTTTACTTCATTGTGGAAATTAATGTTGTTGACGTTTAGAGCCTCACAATCGTCATGCCCTTGGAAAAAAAATTAAGTTTCGATTGTGAATACGAGTAACATCAGTTTTCACAATACTTTTCAGAAAATTTTATCTCTGCAGTTTTATTCTTTTCTCATGAAAGTTTCAATAAGTTTGACTAGATTAATCAAGACTCTAAAGAGAAAGTAGAAATATAAAGAGAAGATAATAGTATTTATATATATATTTTTTAAATCGAGGATTCGAAAATGATAATTTTCTATCATACAATTCTTTCAGAGGAAACTCTTTCATTTTTTGTGTCATCGTTCAACAACTATAATAATTATCTTGTTTACATTTGAAATTGTAAAAATTATCATTAATATATATATATATATATGTTCATGTTATGAATTTATTTTTCAATGCCAATTTTATTTTTTGAATATTCTGCGTGAAAACTTGAGAAAGAAATCAAATACTTTGTTGGGCATTTTTAAGGATTTTATAACAACAAATATAATCTTTCAATTCACTGATATACTACAAACGTAGTCTCGAGCGTCTGATTTCAATTCTCTTGAAAAAAGATGCGACAATTATATATGATTTGAAAAAAAATGAACTTCTTCGATTATTTTCTATATATGCGAATGAGAATGTTCCTTACGTTGTTTACCATTTAAATTCTACGCTGTTATTAATCAGGTACCGAAGGCTGTTAAGGTTTGAAAGAAAATAATTTGTTACTTATCATTCGACTTAATCATTATTTTTCTCTCAAAATTGGTATACTTTTGTTTTTCAACGATATTTTGTATTTCATTTTCAACTAATTTTTTCCTTATTGTTCATCATCTCGATTGGATTCACGATGGGAACTTCTGAATCAAACTTTTCAGATGATTTCAAACGATTTCGAAAGTTGTTTTGTAAAAGTTGAAATTTGATTTTCCAACTTTTACAATAGACACACACACACGTTGCATAAACTGGATAAAATCAATTTTTTCCAACTACTTTATAATATTGAAATGATATGGAAGATGTTCGTATTTTCTTGGCGTAGTAAAATAATAACATTACTTTTTATGATTTGATTCACGACGTGTGCGAATAATGCTGCGAGTATTACGAGTGAAAAAAAAAAAGAGTTTTTTCTTCTGAGGATACTCGAGCTCTTGTTTTTTTTTCTTTTCATCGATGTGACAATCTTTCGTTTTGTGCTCGAGCCCTCTTTTGATATACACATAAATTAATCAATTTTTCCAATGTACTACTAAGATCTAAGGTCCAGAACTGTTCAAAATGTGTATTTTATTAATGAATTCTCAAGTTAATTCATTCTAGTAGCACTTAAATTTTAAATGCTTATCTCGTATTACAATAGCGTGTCTCCGAAACCACGGTATAGCGATTTCAATTTTCCTCTCTCCACACACTCTAATTTCAGAGACACGCGCATGTAAATGTAACTTGATTTTGTTTTTTCGAAAGAAAAGAACAACCATCTGTTGCGAAACTTATATATGAAATATTTCGCATGTTTCAGAAGATTATAGCAGAAAAATGTAGTGAACGTAACTTGGCATTGATTTTGAAAATAAAGAAAAATTTTCATTAATAAGTATATTTCTTTGAGTACTATCATTGATAATGAAAATTGTGATAAATCAACGTATCTGATTTTGAGAAATTTGAATGAAACATTTTGATAACACGAATAAACGTGTGCTTTGATGTTTACGCATTGTAACTTTGCATATCAATGCAACCATTCTTTTTCTCACGTGCGAAGAAAAACCGCAATTTTGCTGCAGATTAGGAAAATGAATTCTTTTTTTCAATATATTATTTATATCGTTATTTGATATGATCATTTCATACAATTGAACTGACTCTCTAACGGGAAAGAAATCTGTTTTTATTTTTCTTTTAATGTTGATTGCCGTACTTCATACTCGATATATATATATACAAATTTTGGGTTTCGTTCGAATGTATCGAGACAGAGATCTAACATCGAGAAGCCTCTAAATACGTATCACGTCCAAGGAAAGAAGCTAATTCATCAACTATTTCGACTGATAAAAATGTTGAGACTGAAAAAAATCGCATCCCTCAAAAGTTAAAAATATTCTTATGAGATATCCTGTCGAACGATTTATGAAAACCAGGTTTCAGGGAATATTTCTTCCTCTATCCGATGAATTGCACATTGAAAATAAGAAAAACAAAAAAAATGTAGGATCACAGTTATTATGTTGATAGGAAAAAGAAAACCAACAAGAACCGGGGTGTTTTTGATGGTACAAAAATTTTGATCACGTATAATAAATAATCTTCAAGATCGATGAAAATCATAATATTCTTCGAATTTTCTCATCAAAGTTCATCCAATTTCTTCAACCGGATCAACAGTTGTTTATTTGTTTTTTCAAATTATTACACCGAAAAAACCTAACGATAAAATATAAATACATGTATATATATACATATATAAAGGATTTCCTTTTCTATTGAAAGAACCTTCGTTTTTCTTTGTAATTTGTGGCTTGTTGAACTCGTATAATATATAATAAGCTTTGCGAAAAATTCAGTCTTCATGTGTAAAAGGGGATGTACTTCGTTAACTTTATATTATCATTATGTTCTTGTTTTTTCATAGAGTAATAAAAAGTGTGATTATTCCCAATATACGCGATATCACAGCGGCTCAGCACTTTGTTTCAAAGACAACGAATAGCATAAAAAATCACTCGCTGTTCATTTTTATAGTTAACAATCCCTTCCCTCCCATCCCACCCTATCTCAATTTCACACGAGTTTTCATCGTCTCACTGAGGCGCTTATCATTCTCACGCATATATTATAAATATACTAAATATTGTGTTCCTTTATCCACGTGTGCATCGAACAGAAACTGATATTTCATTTCGCAAATTAAAATTCAAATGTTCCAATTACTAAACTATAAGTATTTTATATCACAGCCTTTAAACCGGGTGCTGCGACATTTAGATCTTTAGATTTTCTGAGCGATCATGGAAACCGTGCCACAGAAATGGATGCATCATAATATTTTCGATTATTGTCATTGAAAACAATATTCTAACAAAAACAAACATGTGCAAATAAATAATCAACACACATTTTTCGTTTTGCTATTTTATTGCTATTATTACCAAGAAATTAATTATGTGACTTTTGTTTTTTCAGAGAAATCAAAATTCCGTGTGTTGCATTTTCAATTTGCTTAGAATTATGATTACGTTAGAAAAAAAAAGAGAATAAAAAAAAAACTAATAAATATTTATCGGTTCTTTTGAAAAAGGGATGCTATATGTATACGCCTTTTCAACACGTCTCTTTCTCACGTATATATATATATGTATATGTATATAACAAGAATAATAATGTTTACTTTATGGGCCCTGCATTGTTAATTAATTTGATATTCACAGAGCAAGCTATCGTACGGGAAACTCGCAAGAAGACCACTTCTTTTTAAATTATTCATCAACTATTCTCCCCAGTCGTTCCACCTCAAACAGTTGAATGATTTTATTCTTTTTAATCTTTCGCAGTAGATTATCATTATTAATATTTATCATAAATATCATTAGTATTATTATCAGTATCACGCGATATGATGTATCATGTATAAAAACTGATGTGACAGATACATTTCCTAATTAAGTCATGACATACGACACGTAATACAGAGACGGTAGGTCTATTAATATGCTAAAATCTTACATATCACAGAACTACGTGTACACCCTCTGTCTTCTGATTTGTTTTTGAAAAAGAAAAGTGAGCGATTGAAAAAGAAGGGAAGATAAGGAATTTTGTTGGACTTTTGAAATTAACCGAGAAAATGTGTAAATAATTCCAATGGAGGGTGTACACAGGTTGCGAGAGCCTCCGGATCTTTTTTGCAACATTCAAAAAGTGCGATTCTATGAAAGAAAAAGGATTCACTGTAATGATAAGAAGAGAATTCAATGGACAGTGCGAATGAAGAAGGTGGACTTTTGTGCTATGGACGAATCGATTTGAAAATGTGCGTAATTCGATCAACGTTGCCATACGATTGGAATCATTATTCTAATCGTTGTATATTTAGAAGGATAATAATAATTAAAAACAAAAAAAAAAGAAACGTCATTCGGAGGCTCGCAGGAAAATTGTAAAGATCCAAATGTTTTATATTGTATACATATATATGTAATATACATATACTCAATAAAGGTACACATGGGAAATGTTCTTCTCAAAAAATTGTTTTCTCATGTTGCATCAAGTCGCACGAGTTAAAAATCGCAAATATCTTTAATAACAATATTATTTTATGGAACTTTGTAGCCCGCAGCCTTTATCAACTGCAATATACACGACCTTTGTTTCGAGTAATTTGTTTTCTTTAAGTTCTACAATCCCCTAGCATCGTATTTTGTTTGGCGGTGGTCTTCCTCTACATTTGTTTTCATCTCTTCAAAGATTTGAAAGTATCTTTGTTAATAAACTAGAAAACTCTTACATACTGTTCACGTTAGTGGAAGTGGTTTCCACGGGGGTTATTTTTCAATAACTAATACGAAAAAAAGATCAACAAAGAAATAAACAACCAGGTACGATAAAAATTTCACTTTCGCGATCGCGGTTTGCCTACGATAACGTGTCTTATTGACTTCACCATTGTAAGAAGAAAGAGAAACTACAGAAGAAAACAGAAAAGAGAAAATAAAGAGGAGATGGCGCGCGTATAGGCATAGACCACTCGGTGGCCAATTGCATAAACATCAAATAACAATGTTTCATTATTCATCATTGTCGTTATTTTTGTTCTATTTTCAAACGACAAATTACTTTCGTATTTTCATTATTTATTATATAAAAATAAGATACTGTGAGCTTCGCTCTGACATAGCACAGCCATTAATGATTACGCGCTTTCAAGTTACACTAAAATTCTCTTCTTGCTTCAATTTAATAGTTCTTCTCCCCAACTCTCTACAAAAACCTCTTTGAACAACCCCACCTTTGAACAGTTCCAAATATTTATCAAAATAAGACATATATTTCATCATTTTATTATAGCCTTAATTATGCGAGATATTCCCGATCGAGGGCCTTCTGTTCTTTCCTTATTAGAAATTTTTTTTCTCATCTTTACTATATTTAATATATATATATTTATTTTTTCATGTACCCAAGATATACTCAACCCTTTGTTTATGTTATAAGAGATGTAAATTGACAAATATGCGCTGAGAAATCCAATTATTCAAAATTCGAATTTTTTTTCATAATATTTTACAGTTGAAATTTCATAAGATCCAAATCAATCAATCCAAAACAATTCAGATGTGTTTATCGAGTTTGAGGATAGAGAAATAACAATGCCGATCTCTGTTTATTATATGGAATAGATTTAAAGACCGAAGATTTCAATTTACATCTCTCAATCAGTAACGGGGAACACATTTGTTTTACATTATATCAAGTAAATGGCATCGTATTAACTTTTTTTTCTCGTATATAATGATCTTATGCTTTGAGACGTTTGTTTTCTTTTCATCCAACATTTGACTGACATATAATACGCAAAACAGAAAATAGAAATAAATAAATTATAAATTATTCATATATAATCCTAAACCGCCCCTTCTATATGTTTCGTGCATTTCAGAAAAGCATACAGATAAAGTTTCACAATAGTTATTATCGCAAAAAAGATTATTATGTATTCATTAAACACAAAATTTTCGACCACATCGTTTAATTATATTCGTGGCCGTTTTGAAATTTTTTTCATCTATCTTTAAGACAATATTTGAATATCATTAATTTATTCTTTATCATAGCTAAAGAACTATACGAACTACGAGTCGAAAAACACGAGACTGGAATGTGCCGCGAAATATTGGCGCCTCTTGCGAAAAAGTTTTCTTAAGCCGTCACCTCGGCGTATTGTAAATTTGGCGATATAAATTTAAAAATCGCAGAATAATTCTCACTTACTTTCTCTGCACGTGGGGTTTTTTAATGATGAGACACGTCAAGTTAGCAGCATTCCAGGAAAAAGTACAAAGAAAAGAATCAAGTACTTTCATTAACAATTACACCCGAGAAGTAAAAAAAAAACAAAAAATATATATATCCTTTTCTAATCAAAGGTTCGAATCGTCAGTTAACGACAATCAATCAAGCTATATATCAAGTGGGGTGAAAGATTAATGAAAAAACAACGGGTCACCAAGGGGACGCTGATCTCTCTAGTCGTTTCGTATCGACTGGAAAAATCAGGTTTAAACTCGTCGATAGGAAACGCATAGGAGTCGTCCCGACGCTGATATCCCTTTGAGAAAATGAATTATACGAACACAGGGATGTAGAGAAAATTCTAATTTTATCGAATTTACTTAACCCGGACACCTAACGATTGAATACTATTATCAATATTATTGTTGTTGTATGTCAAACATTGTCACTGTTGGACAGGAGTTGGAGGGTATGGGTAACCGTAAGGTGGTACCGCTTGGAATTGACCGTATCCAAGGGACTGATAAGCGCAAGCTCCTGTGCTAGGGGGTGGTCGATTCGTTTGAAAGAATTTACTATTAACAAGATTTTGAATACCGGAATCAGTGTGTCCACCGGAGGTCATCATGAACGGAGGTGGCATGGAGTACACGTTCTGTCCGCCATTCTGTTGTCCTGCAGCATTATATCCGTTTTGTCTGTTATTGTACCTTGTTCCTTGATAATTGTTTCTTCCTTGGTACTTGGGAACACCTGTGTTCTGATATCCGTTGGTATGATTGTGATATCCGTTAGACGCGTTGCCGTTGGATTGATATCCATTGGGTCCTTGGTAAGTATGCTGTCGTTGCTGCACTTGTTGATAATTGGACTGATATCCGTTTTGACGATTATTTTGGTATCCATTCTGTTGACGGACCATCGATCTTTCCGGATTGTTCGTATTGTATTGATTATGATGTACAGATTGAATAGATTGATTTTGCCAACCATTTCCAGATGGACTGGTGTTTGTTCTTGGACTGCTGCCGGCACTAGAATTATCTTTCGTGGGACGAGAGGCGTGGCTCCAACGTTGTCTACCTTTACCAAATTGATTTCTCATAGAACTGGCCATCTCTGATAATTGTGGATTTATCACTTGACCCGCTTCTTCCAATACGGATATCAATTCTTTCGCTTGCCTCGCATTGTTTGGTGTAAAGTAAGCATAAGCGGTTCCAGCACTTTGACATCTGCCAGTCCTTCCTATTCTATGAATATAATCTTCAGAGCTATTCGGGTAATCGAAATTGATAACATATTTCACATCTTCCACGTCCAATCCGCGAGCAGCCACGTCAGTCGCTACCAAAATCATAGTTTTACCATTCCTGAATTCAGATAATACATAATCTCTCTCCTGTTGAGATTTGTCTCCGTGAATGGAAATTGCAGGCCATCCTTCTCGTTTTATGGTTTTCGTGATATCATCGACTTTCTTTTTCGTTTCCACGAATATTATCATTTTGCTTCCACGCTCGGAACCGATTTCTCTCAGTAAACCTGACAGTTTGTTTTCTTTTTCGTGTTCTTGACAAATTTCAATGATTTGACGAATGTTGTGGTTGGCAGCCAAAGTGAGAGAGCCAATGTTGATTTGAATGTAATCGGTGAGGAAATCTTCAGCCAAAGCTTGCACTTCTTTGGGCCAAGTCGCTGACCACATAAGCACTTGACGATCGGGTCTGATTTGTTCAATGATTTTTCTTATTTGTGGTTCAAATCCCATATCCAACATTCTGTCAGCTTCGTCCAAAACGAGATACGTGCACCTACGTAAATTTGTAGTTCCCTTCTCTAAGAAATCTATTAATCTTCCAGGAGTGGCAATGCATATTTCTACCCCACGTTCCAAATCACGCGCTTGAGGACCTTTTGGAGAACCTCCGAATATGCAAGTGTTACGAATACTCGAGGATGTTCCAAAATCTCGTGCTACAGACTGAATTTGCTGAGCTAATTCTCTCGTAGGTGCAAGTATCAAAACGATTGGACCATCTCCACGTACCAGTCGAGGTTGATGATTGATGTGAACGGTCGCTGGCAAGACATACTGTAATACGAAAAATAAATTAGTAAAGAATTTGAATGATCATCGTGTGAATTATGAAGCTTAGAAAAAACTCACCGCTAAAGTTTTGCCGGAACCCGTTTGAGCGATACCAACCATATCGCGTCCGCTCAACGCGATTGGCCATCCCTGAGCTTGGATGGCGGTTGGTTCAGCAAAACCTTGTTTTCTGATCTCTTCCATCACGTAATCGGGGAAATTGCTCTCTTCGAAAGCTTGTATCGGCGATGGCGTATTATTTCCTTTAACGGTTATTTCTTTACCAATGTGATATTTACGAATCTCATCTCTTGTTCTGTTTAGAATATTTATATGAGGGGTGTATAAATTCTTAGCGATCGATGGAAGAGCAGCCAAATCCCAATTTGGTTTCTTCAATAAATCTCCAGGTATTTTTCTTTGATTCTGCTGATTCTTCTTTGCCGCGTAGTCTTGTTGTTTTACAATATTTTGTTGTTGCTGCTGTTGTTGATGTTGCTGGCTGTTCCAGTATGAGGTTCCAGTGTGTCCATTTGCATTTCGATTGATGTAATCTCTGTTGCCTCTGGGCCTGTAACTATCAAATATTCACAATGAGAAATCAAAAGGATTAAGGTTTCTTCGCTGATTCAGTGTAATGAAAAATACTGTATAAAAGTTTCATCCTTCATAGTTTGGGTTAGATCGAAAGACTAAAAGGAACTGAGCTGAATTATTGAATTGACGATTCGATACATAAGTAAAAAAAGAAATTTTCCTTCAGTTAACTAATGAAAAATGATGCAGCGACTCTCTATGCTTGAAAGACTTGAGGACTGAAGATTCTAGTTTAAGTCACTTTGCTAAGAATTCTTTGATACCTCGGAAGGGAGTTTGAAATCTCAAAATTGATTCATTCTGGTGAAAAACTAAGAAACAAAATGAGAAAGTAAAGAGGTTTAAATTCTAATGACTCTTCAAGGGACTTTGGAATGACTTGAATAGCATTCAAAGACAATTCTGAGAATGGTCAAAGTGCAAAATCTCATCCAATCGGTCGATTCTAAACATGTAATATCATTCATCGATGATTTCAAAGGAATTCAATTATGAATGCTGTTTATTCTGGAGCGTGATATATTAATGAAGTTCATGTGGGTTTATTTCATTCTAATTAAAGAGAATTTATATTCAGTAGCTCTGCTAAGCTTTCCATTTGTGGACAGTTGATTTTTGGGTGAATCTTAAGGGCCATGGAGCATTAGAAAATGGACAAAATTTTGCTATGTAGTTTTTAAATAACTGAGCAACAATTACAAATTTTAAATATGTAGCAACAAAGAGCACTGCTAGGATTTGGCTTTAAATGTAAAGCCCAAGACGTATTCCCAAACATGAGAGAATAAGTTATAAAAATTATTGATATTTGTAGGTTAATATGTTTATAATCGTTTGCATAATTCGTAGAAATCATTTGCAGTTCCAATTTGATATTTAAAGCTGAATTTTAGTAATGTGCTTCATCACTGCTGATTTAAAATTTGTATTTATTGCAGATATAATCAGAAAGTACATGGAAAACTTTTGCTTATTCCTTAAAGGACTCCACAGTCCTTAATAATGATCACTCTTGATAATTGGCCAAAATATATCAGTTCATGAGCTGTATATTTCATTCAACTCTGATTCTAATCGATAGGATAATTTAATTCACAAATTCTAATAATTTACAATGAGAATTATGCATCATGTATATTCATAATCACTTCAATTGTTCTCAGTAAGAAGTTGGTATGAAATGTGCTATACAGAAATTTTCTATATTACATGATCACAATGTGATACAAAGATTCATCAGTATTCCAAAGAGAAAAATGTCTTTATAATCAATTTCAATTTCTTGTTGACAATGCGTCAAGTATAACTTTTCAAAGCTGAAAAATCTAGACTCTTCTAGAACTTTCTTTCTATCAATCTTTGTGGTGTACTTTGAATGAAAGTTGACTTTGATTCAAGATCCACCAAATTTCAACTAAATTCAGAAACATTTTGTTTTTTTTGATAAAAAAATTTGAAATGATTGACCAAAAAATTTTTCATCATTCTCCAAATCAAATACTCAGAAAAATTTGGAATTAATATTTCATAATTCTCTGTGCACATAACACAAGAGACTCGTTGAAATTCAGATTTTTCTGTTGTAAATGTAAAATACGTTTCTCTCACGTTTGTTGAAAATATTTATTTGGATTGTATTTCATGTCTAAAAAATTTCAATGAAAATTTCGACGATGAAAATCGTTATTTCGATTTTGAATTGTGTGTTATAGTCAAAATAAATCTTCAAAGGAGAAATAGTAAAAAACTAGACTGAATAGGCACAGGAAAGTAGCAAACAAAATGGCAGAATCCCTGGTGTCTGGACGTACGTACAAGTTAACCGAGCATTATCGATTTCTTCGAGCGTTCGTATGACCTTGATAACCATATTTCATATGCGACAAGTAGCAATCGTGTAAAAATGAATAAACTCACCCATTTTGCCCGGAATATCCGTTGGTGCTGTACATCTTGTAAGAATGAGCTACTAAATTAACTTCTTTCTCTTCCTTTCGACGATTTCTTCTATACCAGACTTCACTTGTTTAATCTCTATCAGCCTTTTGTGTAAAATAGTGCGTTTGCCTTGCCAGCTATGTCAATTGAACCTGCATAAAAAATAATACCGTAATATCAATGGTATGTATATTAACAATGTTTTGGAAAAGAATTCAAATGAAATTGTTGGAGTTTGAGAGTTGAAATGAGAGAAGTTTCAGGACACGTACCTCATACGACCCGGCAAGCAGAGAAGGCAATGGCTGACAAGATCGAGAAGACGGAAACGAAAGGCAGAAGTACGTTTCCGTCAGGGACGGTCAATGTAAAGGCGCAAAATCACAAAAGTGCCCTGTAAGTGAAATTATTGTTATCAAAATATGTATAGAGTCTCCAATGCACATTATTTCGAATCAATATCGTGCAAAAATGTCATTCGTTTGTCGAATTCAATTTTAATTACATTTCAAGAATACAAAGTTCTGTTACAAACTATCAAGAGCAAATGTACTTCCAGTGAAAGTATAGACATCTATTTTTCTTGTTCAATTTATCCATTGAAGATTTACTGAATATGATTTACTGTTTCGAATATTCCTTGTAAATAACATATTATATTTGACAAAATATCTTAAAATTTGAATATATCTACAAATGCTTGATCCCATGACGAACGTCATTTCATCATACAACAATGACAGGGATGATAATATCTATAGAATTCAAATATTTCTATTTCATTATTATCAATTTTTCCAATATTTTAAAACAAAAAAGAATAATGTTTTTATAGTCAAATCTACATTATTTGGAAAAAATAAATAACAATAAGTGATACCAAGGGCACCAAGAATCATAGTTAAGTTCCTGTTCCGGAGTAAACGCTGTTCTGTGAATGTATTTATCGAATTCTGCTCCCTACCAATCGAATTTGACGTCATGTCTACATTTTAGGGGGAAATGAAATATCACTAGATGAAGAGCCAATGGCTTGCCTTCCAGTGTGATCAATAAATTTTCCCTCACCCTTCTTCATCAAAGAGATCTGCGCATGAACACTTAGCGCATAATGCTATATTTCAGGGAGATATATTATATATATTGTTAAAAAAAGTATTTCTGAATTTTTTAAAAGAGATTCTTGTCGCTTTCCAATAAGTCTCTTTTCAACGTGAAATCTGGAGTTTATGAACATTGAAAGATTCTTGTTAATCGACGAGGATTTTGTACGAAATCCAAGTATCATATTTGTTGTTTATTATATTATGAAAAAAAGCAAGCCCTGTCCGAAAAGTCCCATAGATTCCCATGGATTCCCATAGGTACTGTGACAATAACCGCATAGAAACCGATATGCTATTTTATTCCTATCAGAATTAATCAGGTTTTGCCGATCATGCTGATAGAAACCCATGGAACATCAGATTCCACTTGGAATCTCATAGAAACCCTTGGGTCCTGTGACAATAACCGCATAGAAACCGATAGGATATCATTGATTCCATTAGGATTTCGCCTATCGGTTTCTATTGGTTTTTTCGCACAGGGAGGATTTTTCGTTGTGAACGCTTGAAATGTTTGATGAAATTCAATACAGGCCGATTAATCGTGGACCCTGGTTAAAAAAATCCATAGAATTTGACGAAATGAAATTTAATGGGATTGTGCAAGATTCAATCGGATTTGACAAGATTCAATCAGGATCACATTGAACAAATACACTTAAATGATGATGATTACATACCCTACTAAATTTACGAAGTTATATCGTTATTAAACGATAGAACTCTATCGTTCCTTATCGTTTTCTATAAAAATTCAAAAGAATGTATGGGATTTTATCGTGAAATTCGTATAAGAAAAGTACCAGTTATTTGGAAAAAAATAAGTATGTGTTCCAGAATAAGTAGTATTTTTTCTATACGAATTTCCGATAAAATCCCATACATTCGATATAACTTCGGGAATTCCGTATTCAGAAACCTCATTGAAAACTATAGAAGAAATTTATCGTTTTGTGTCGTTCTTTATGGGGACAATTTAGCAGGGATCTCATTGAAAGTGGTTGAATAGAATTTGGTCAGAACATTGTGCAAGATTCAATGAGATTCGATGAGAATCACTCCCCAAGAGAACACAAACCTTCATTGAATGTTTCTGGACGTTCGTGAACGTTTAATCCCTACAAACAATCCCATGCAGAAATTTACCATTGGCGCTAGCATGGCGCAATGTAGATAAAGTATGGCCGAGGCTTGGCAACCAAGCATGGCGCAACACTGAATTGATAACATCATTTTATGATTTATCAATGTGTTTTTCCAATGTAGCCCCATCATTGGTGCAGAAGTGGCAATGAAATAGACCATCATTGGCAAACAATAGAAAAATTTGTTTATCAATGTTGCGCCGATGATAAAACTTTAAAAAATAATCAACCCCAAAATATGTAAAAAGTATGCGCATTTCACAATTTCCAATATATGTTATTTGGGATCTTATTATGTTTTCCTTATTTATCTGTAAACAACTCGGTGTTTTTTGTCGTCAAAGTTTGTCATGAGAAGTATACACAGTATGGATCAGCAGTAGGAGCCCTCTGGTGTAACCTGTAACAAAGAACGATTGACTGTTCTTCCAGAGAATTATTTGAGTCTTATATATTCCTCGTACACATCTCTCACTACTCGCGAGAAACACTTGATCAGTAACTTGTAGTTAGCAATTCAGCCATCAAATGTTGAAATTAAGGAGCATGCCAATATTGAGCCATGTTATTACCAATGATCGGCGCTACATTGAAAACTCATTTTTACCCAGACTAGATCAATCGTTGTGGCAATATTCGACCACGTTTCAAATGATCCTAATTTTCAATAGAATCTATCGTTCAGTCAATGTCGGGCCAAGGATGAGCCTAGCAAGCGCCAAGCCTGGCGGAATTGTGGATCAATGGTAGGCTGACAACCGAAATTCGTTGAACACCGATATCGGCGCAACATTTTATTTGTTGTTAATCAACATTGAATATTCATAGATTGCCAAGCCTCGCCTGTCAACATTGCGCCAAGCTATATTCTATTGTCAGCATTGGTGAAACATAAAAATTTTTATATGGGATGATTACTGGCGTTTCAATGGGCCGCTGATGGTCCTGCGATGCCGGCGAAGGCCCGTCAATGGTCCTTTGAATGGCCTGCATTCGTGTTTGCTGGGAATGAACGTTCCTGCAGGTTTGTGTTCTCTTGGGGTGGGTTTGTTAAACCAGGGTAAGAAAATTTTTAAATGGTGTGGATAAATAATTGGGACGAATGCCGTTGTTGTTTAGTAATGTGAATGAGATTTTGTCTATGTGAATATAAAATGGTCTTACAGAATTTTTGATGAAAAACAAATTCATTGAATCTCGCTAAATTCTATTTGATGATCGATGCCCTTGTCGTTTGGTAGGATTCAATTGACTTTCGATGAAACGGTAATATATGTAAAATATTCTTCGAATGTTTCTAGAATATTTTCTGTTGAAAGTCTCCAATAAAGAACGACATAAAACAATGAATCTTGTAGAATTTCAATTGAGATGATTGATATCAATTGGATTTGAATCGGAATTTTGTATCTTCGATCGAAATTGATCGAAATGAACCGGAGTTTTCAACAAGCCCTGGTAAAAAACCGGATTAAGGCCGGGTAAGCAGGACCGTGGAGAGGAAATCCGCGCCCCGGGAGAAAATAATTTACAGGCTTCACCCACATAGCACACCAGTTCAGAAAGAGTTCTGGATGCATGAGTTTTGAATTTTTATATCTCCAAATGAATTCATTATGAGCCCGGTGTTTGAGCTGCTTTTCAGTGGATAGGGGAAAACCTGAGATAAAATACCTCGACAACCCTGTCCCCTCTCGTCAGACTTGTCCTAGAGAGAACGAGTCAGTCAAAATGATCTCAAAATGACTGAAAAAGAGCCTTTCAGATTGACCAAAACTTGATGAAACTTGATGTCAAATTCATATCAAAATCACTTAAAGATGAAAGTAGAATGATATCCCTGGTGAAAATGAAGCGTTGAAGCGCAACGAAAACGCAAGCGAAGAGTCACCTAAGCGTAATTTAAGAGGGGAGTGGAACATTTTTACGTTTCATTTGTTTCGATATCCGCTTCCTCCACTTTTGAATTTTCACCAGGGATTGGAATAGTTTGGTCAAAAAAATCGATTGAAATCTTGTATAACATTCTGATTAACTATCTTCCCATTCCCTCCCTATTTCATCAATTTAGGAACAAATGAATTTTGATTGTAATTATAATATTCAATTAAAAAACTTTTCAACTATATCATCGATCAACGTGGATCATTCCTTAAATGTTTGAGTGGTTAAAATTCAATTTTTATCAAGAATTTGTGAATTATGACAAAGTTTTCTACAACTCATCGATGATGGGAGGGAACGGATTAAATCCATCCACTGTACAAAATTTCACGCAAATTTTCTTGGTGAAATTCGTCAAAAATACAAAGTTCCAATTAGAAATTATGAAATCTATGGCTAAAATTGAGCATTGAACATGAATCTTCATCCAATAATGGTTTTCAAAAACTGAAAGAACAATTTTTTAAATTATAATATTCAACTGTCAATATTCTTCATACTCATTCGATGATATTTCAGAACCACTGCAGTCTTCATGAAGAATGAAAATTCGCAGTTAGTGCCCAATCCCAGATATCAATGAAAACTGTTGATTTGATTACTTCTCTTTTAAACTTGAAAAATGTTCACCTATTCCAAATTCCATTCGATCTGATTCAAGTAGTTTTTAAAAGTTTCTCCAACGAGGGTAATCAAATTGATTCATCCCCTGTTGAAAAGATCTCATAAATTCTAATTAATCGTAGTTATTTCACACACATTTGATTTTATACGGTTTTATGAGATTTTGCAAATGGTTCTAATCGAATCTCATAAAGTTCTCATATAAATTTTGCATTCTTATATGAAAGCATATAGAACCCATAAGTTCTAGGACAGAAACCGTATGAGGACTGATAAAAACTTGTTGAAATTCATATAAACTAATAAGATTTGTATATGAGAATGTATGGGACTTTTTCAACAGGGTCCATACAAATATATAATCCCTGCAAAAAACTTCCCATTCGTTCCCATTGAAAACAATGCAACGGAAATGAATCAAGTTTATGCATCGGAAATTTCTTATTGACAAGAGGATTTCCAATGGGAATCGATAAGATTTTTCTTAAGGAACAATGATAAAATTAATGGGTATTTATTGGAATTTTCCATAAATTAAGCAATGAGAATGAATGAGAATAATCCAGTCTGAACTGGTTGAACATTTCCATTCATTCTCATTCAAAAAAAACCAAAGGGAATGAATTGGGTGCTTGAAAATCGTCGATTAACAATTAAAGACCTCGCTGATAGTGTTGGAATATCATTTGGCTCAGCTCAAACTAGTTTGAAGGATCCCAGCTAACACAACTGCAGGCGTCTCAAAGGGCCAGTAACGGCTCTTCAACGGCATTGCAGAACCATTAGCGGCCCATTGAAACGCCAGTAATCATTGTTTGTAGGGATGCTTTGTGTCTCGATTCACGATAATGCACCGGCTCACCCTGCATTGGTTCTTCGTGACTTTTTTGTCCAAAATTCTATCCATATCGTTCCGCAACCACCGTATTGGCTCCGTGCAACTTCTGGCTATTCAGCAAACTCAAAAGGCCAATGCGGGGACGCCGTTTTGACACGATTGAGGAGATAAAAACTGAATCGAATAAGGTCTCGAAGGCTATATCGAAAAAAGACTATTCCAACTGTTTCGAGGACTGGGAAAAGCGTTGGCGAAAGTGCGTTTTATCGGACAGGGATTACTTTGAAGGGGATGAAATTGATTTGGAAGAATAAATAAAGAATTTACATTTTATAAACAAATTTACCTTACTTTTTTATCACAGTAGTACATTTATCATTTTTTCTTGACTTCATGGCAACACTTTGAAAATAACGTCAATTTTTCTGTCCACAAAGTGATATTACCCTTTCAATTCAATCACCCCTCCGTAAACCTTGATGAAGAACTGTATCAGCTCGAAACGTGGGGAAGGAAGATTTAATAAACGATCTCAATATAACTACTTGGCTATTGGATTTACACTACTCCACGCTCAAGATCCATACCAGTCCAAGTACGATTCCAGAACATTTTGAATAGGAAGGTTCGGATTATCATTGAGATCCAATTACAGCGCCAGCTTCAGGGCAGTGAAACCGGTGCGGCCGCACCGGGCGCCAAAAAATGATAAGAGCTCGAAATTAGGTGTCCTTTAGTTTTTTCAAGTCATTTGGGTTAGGATTGGGGCGTTTAAAAAACTCTTGCACCGGGTGGCAGTACCCCTAAGGCCAATTATCAATATATTAACAAAAAAAACCAATTAACTTTCCATAAGTCGAGTATGTAATGTTAGTATTTATTTTTTCCACTTTTGACCTTTTCAACTTCTCCTTGTGTTTCAGTGTTGCAAGTCAAAAATGCAAACCCTTTTATCGTTATTCAAACCCTCAACTATTCAATATCTTTAGATTTTTTCGAAAAGTACTTGATATTCCAGACGCATTTTTCTCCGTGTAGTCTCCGAATTTGACTTAGAATTCATATAAAATACATTTCACAATTCAATTTGAAACTTTTCTCTGAAGAAAAAATTTGTATTCAATTTTATGGTATTACGATGTCCGTTAACATTGAAGCGGAACTTGAATGCGTGGATAAAAACTGAAACACATTTACATTAAGTTATAACCTTCATTACGTCCGCGTATGGTCCAAAATATTCGTAATGTCGAATAAATATGGGTTTCAATTGGTTGTAACTAGTTGAATCCAGCTAAGCCATTAATTTACTTTCACCTGTTGCGGATCTTTCCATCCCTTTAACGTTTCACGAAGGTCACCAACTTACGTAGGTGTCCACGAGAATATCCTCTGATACCTTCAATAATCATTGTATTTGCTGCAGGGTTGGCATCTGTGGGTCCAACCCAATTGGACCCAGTGGGTTTTTTCGGGTGGGTACGGATTGAAAAAACCCTCAAAAACCCAGTCAAAAACCCACATGGTGCTCAATTGAATGGTTATTTAATACAATGTATTTTTCCATGTTGTTCTTCTTTCTAAATTTGCATCAGTAGAATTTCATTGATTCTACAGTTATAAGTATCCCACTGGATAGAATTGGATGAATTTTACTACGTTATGAATTAATACTCACTATTCAGTGAGTGAAAGCTTACCTAAAGCTCGAAATGATGATTGATCGAAATGAGTCATATTTCATTGGGAAACTCAACACCGAAAAAAATCATTTATTTGATCGAATGAACTGAAGTTAGTTGTGAAAATGAGTTCCGAGTAATAAAAGAATAGAAGCCGGTCATAAAAGCTGTAGTTAAGGCAACTTCAGATTAGTAACAGCAACTAAAGTCAGAGAAATTAAATTTGAATTCAGTTGAGCCAACGCCCGTTTTAGTTATCCAAATGTCAACAACTGTATCTAGTTGCTGGAACTAATTTGGAGTAAGGGTAACTAATAATTTTTTTCGGTGAGTGGATACTCACCAATGCAGTGCATTGGAGTGAAATACTAATAATCGCGATCCAGTGGAATTCCACTGATCTAAATACGGGAAGTTATTTAATTGAGATTTTTTCAAATGTTGCTCGAATACCGTTGAAAGACTTGTTCATTGAAGTGTGATTTTTTTTATGAAAACGAATCCGTGAAAATTGCCCAGAACTTTTCATGCATATGTGGTACGACTAGCCATTGTTTTGGATCGTCGTTTTGTATTCTCGAAACCTTCCAAAGCATTGCCTAGCCAGATTATAAACGCTTGAGGAATGTTGAAAAATTTCAAAAAACACGTTTCCTCTAAAAACCACACCTCCACTTATTAGTCAATAGAATGTGATAACTTCCTTCAAGTATAGAAAAATATGGGAGATAAACATTAATAATTGAAAATGAATTCAATGGAAAACAATTTGTACAATGTAGATTTTGATTATGACGAGACAGCATTTAATATGATTCAATAAAATAGCATAAAATCATAATTTGAATATGAATGTTCATATTTCGGTACAAATACAATGGTACATATTCATTCTTAATATCTACATAATGGATGAGTTTGATAACTCTGTTTATTTTTCATACACTGAGGAAGAAATTCATTGGGACAAAAATATTACATCCAATGGTATCTATAAAATATTTCTTGAGATCAATGAAATTTTACTCCAATGGATGAAATGGTTTTTCAGTTGATGAAATACTTCATGCGGTCAAAACCATTTCATTCATTCGAATAATATTCAATTGGTTCAAAGAAATATTTTATAGTTACCATTGGATGAAATATTTTCTTGCCTCAATGACTTTTTCCCTCAGTGTACTTATATGGGTTTTGTATTTTTTTATTCAAAAAATATCATAATAAAAATGAGGGTGAACTACCGAGTAAATGAACGATGGCCTAATGGAATAAAGATTCATAAAAGAAGTAACTATTAAAAATTTCTACTACGTTAAAATAATTCGGTTTTTTCAAAATAGTAACAACTTCTTATGAAAACAATCAAATTACTTTAATGTAGCAGAAATTTTTAATAATTACTTCTTTTATAAATCGTTGATCTACTGGGTAGTGCACCTATTTTAGAAAGTCTTAGTTGTAGTTAATCATCGTGTTGTTCATTTTGATAAAATTTATATAGTTTAACTAATTTAGTGCCCCTTTCTGGAACTAGTCTATTCCTCAGACTATTCTAAATATGCCCGAATGAGGAAAAATTCTTTCAATCCCAGCACTGCTAGGTGGACACCTTAACAATTTGGCAAGAAACATGCAAAACCACTTGGTAGATTGTTTTGATGTGCAGTGTGGTCTTGCATCAAAAGTAGAATGGACACAAAATACAAGGATTTGTAACGTCCAATTTGAATTGTGGCGATGCTGATCGAATTGCAGTAAAGTGCGTTAACGGTTGGAGTAAATTGCACTTGGAAATTTCACTAGTTTCAAACTTGATTTCAGCTCATGTAAACACAAATCTTGGTCCAATTTCAATCTGATCGAGGCCCAACCTTGAAAGCTCAGGCCAAAGTCGAACAAAAATTTATCCCAGATTGGTGCTCACATGAGAGATTAGATGAAAAGTAACTTTTTAGTTTATTCGGTATTTCCTGGTGACAATATAAAGTAGAATGGAATATGGTAGGGAGTCTTTTGGCAGAATCGACATGATTTGACAATCACTAGTCGCTTTCAGAGAACACTAGGGAATGACTAGCGGTGGTCGAATCATGTTCATTCGGCCAAAAGATCCCTTACCATGGAATATACATATGTAAATGTATTATTCTATATCATCATATACGGAAAATGATAACATAGTACGATAAAAATGAAGATTAGTAGGTCATACTAAGAATCATCAGAGGAAACCAATGCCAATCAGCATTGCCAGTATTCCCTAGAAAAATCTTCAGCATCTAATGATTGGTCATTTCTTGTACAACTGGCCAATCATATTTTCAATTTGGGAAGAAATGACCAATGACAGAAAATCTGAAGATTTCTCTAGGAAATACTGGCATCACTGATGCCAATTTGATAAAACCCGAAAAAACCCGGAAAAGCCCGAAAAAACCCGAAAAAACCCGAAAAAACCTGATTGTACCCAGTGGGGCGGGTTTTGAAGAAAAAACCCGGGTTTTTTCCAACCCTGATTTGCTGTCCAACTGAATTCAATTCTCATATTTATACTCCAAGGGAAGAAAATCATGGAAGCAACATCATATTTTATTCAGTGGTATTTATTAAATATTTCTTCGGGTCAATGAATTACACAGGTCAACAAAAAAGAATTTTTTCTCTGGTGCCCAAGATTTGGTAACTGATTCAGAGTGCTTTTGGTGCGTTAAATGTGAAACGAATATCGGATTTCTTGGATCAGCTTACTTTCCATCATCTTTTATACATAATTTTTGTATATGATGTATATAATTGATGAATTTTATGTATAAAAAATTATAAAAAACGAGCTGCTCCAACAAATCTGATGTTGTTTTCGTATTCAGTGCCCTAAAACTATTAAACCAACATGGCTGTTGACCACTGTTCTCATTCTAATCAGGGATGGGCGGTACTGAACAATATCGATACCTTTTTATAGAACATTTTTGAGTTTACATCGAAACTGATGAAATATCGATCAAAATTTTATTAAAGTGTTATACAAAGTATTGACACTGTCGAGTATCGCCTATCCCTCACTCTGATGGATGAAGTGGTTTTTCACTTCAAGGAATACTGTGTGCGGTCAAAAACCATTTGATTCATCAGAAGTTTATCTAATTGGTTCAAAGAAATATTTTTTGTCCCACCCAACACATAATATTCAAGTATAATATTACAGCAGTATTAAAATATTGCAGTGATATTGCAGCAATATTACCGCGATATTCGTGTGAAGTGGGATGTATAGATACCATTGGATGAAATATTATTCTGTATGAATGATTTTGTTTCATCAGTGTATTATAAAGCATAATAAGTATAGATTTTTCACACAATTCGTACGAGTCATATAACACGAAGAATAACAAAAGATATGGTCATTTTCTCGATATACGATTCTTTCGATGAAAGTAAATTTAATTTTAGATACCAATGAAAGTGAATCAAACGTTCTAGAGCTCAACACATTCTGCTTCTGAAAATCAATGCTTACGAAAGGTCAGCGTCGATGGGATAATGATACAAGCTTGTTAATTCAATGACAAATTCACTGAGATCATCCAGACAGCTCAGAGTCCGTGAAAAATTCCTCAAGAGCTTTTTATTTGAACTCTGAAGTTATTGAAGAGGTTTTCAAGAATTCATTGATGAAATATGTGCTATATGGGCGAATTGGACTCTTTCCCATAGTTTGGGTTGTTATAGAAGTTCGAATCGTTTATTAAAACGAATTGACGATGGTAGATAAATAATCTGAATGATAATTTAAACAATAAGAACTGGATTTTTCTCAATGGATTATTGTGTGTTTGAGAACAATATATGGAGTCAAAATCATCGGTTTCGATTTAAATTTTCCAATATTCAATCATAAATTCGTATATTCGATATAAGCGATCCAAACTTCCACACAGGGCCGGCTTTGGGCCGCGTGAGGTCCGATTTCGGATATTTTTGCGGGGCCCCTGAGTATGGACAAAGTACTACTCAAACAAGCAAAAAGAAACATAATGTTCCCAAATTAAGGTGATACCAGCGACCCCTGAAGATGCAACCAGACCCATTGGTTAGAAAAGGATACATCCAAAATTATTCTGACAAATTGCTCGGAAACAAAATAATTCAATCAAAATATCGTTTTGTACAGTCCTTCTTCGATCAATAAAGGTCCCAACCAGAAATTTACAACAGGCGCAGTACTGCACCAGTACTAGCCAAGACTGGCAGGGTACTGGCATTTGTCTGGAATGATAACGCTTTTCAGTACTGGGGATTGAGTACCTGGCCGGTATTAAGTTCTCAGCATTGGTTTATCCGTATACAGGCATATTACTGTATTTTTATGTATTCAGTACTGATCCCGTACGTGTTGACCAAGTGTTGGAGACCCAATACTGGCACTGTACTGCACCTGTTGTCAACATTGGCGTATTACGGATTTTTCTGATTGGGGTGGTCTGTACAGAGCGATATTTTTCTTTCACTGCTTCATTTTCGAATAATTTTTCAAAACAGATTTTGCTCGGGTTGCATTGTCAGGGGCCGCTGGTATCCCCTTAAGGATGGAAAAACAATGGTTATATAGAAATTCCATGCTCGAAAAGGGTACAAAACTGATCCGTGTTATGGAAAAATTCTCTTATTGGAAACCTGCCGAATTCGTGCGCATTCCAATTAGAAAAATCCGTAATATGCCAATGTTGACAACAGGTGCAGTACAGTGCCAGTATTGGGTCTTCAACACTTAGTCAACACGTACGGGATCAGTACTGGATACATAAAAATACAGTACTATGCCTGTACTGATAACTCCAGTACTGAGAACTCAATACCAGCCAGGTACTAACCCAGTACTGGCCCTGCACTGATTGCGAATAATGGTATCAGTACTCAATCCCCAGTACTGAAAATCGTTATCATTCCAGACAAATGCCAGTACCCTACCAGTCTTGGCTAGTACTGGTGCAGTACTGCGCCTGTTGTAAATTTTTGGTTGGGATTGGCATATCAAAAACTTCACCGTTTCCCACTGCATGTGCGAGACCTTCAAATACTGCATTTTGATAGGGATCGATATGATTCGCCGACACCGGTTTGTTGATAGAATGAATACGCATTGATTTGGAATATCAGATCCAAACCCAGTGAACACTTATGAGAGGAAGAGCCCTTTAAGAGGTTCTTTTGAAAGAGCTCTGTCAATGTTATCATACCCTAGTGAAAATGGGAGCGTAAGAACGGTATGAAGCGACGCGGGAGAGTAAATGAAACAGTATCTAAGCGTAAAAGAAGCGGAAATTGAAACATTTTTACGCTTCATTTGTTTCAAAGTTCGCTTCCGGGGAGTGGAAGTTTCCACCAGGGTATTGATATCTGAATGGTATCATTTTTCTGAGATCCCAGAAAAAAATCCTCTTAAAATGTTCGTTTGGATAACATTCTGGCAATCTCTTATTTTCCTCAGAAATCGACGCATCTGATAACATTCTGATATCTTTATGTTGACCTTCTGAAAGGTCTATCTGACCTCTTACACATATTTAGGGGATCTTTAAGAGCTCCGGATAATAACATATTGTTCACTGGGAAGTTGGTGCGTCACAATGTGAATATCCTGAAACTTGGAATGGATTCAAGAAAATGGTAGATGGTAGTCAAGAAAAACCGTGCTCGGCTGGTGAGTTCGTATCCTCTTAAAATTTCAGACTGTTTCGTAAGTTAAGGGGACACCAGCGATCCCCGCTGATGCAACCCGCCATACAAGCGTACCAACTGAGTAAACATTTTCTCGGCTAGAATACTCTGAACTGAATTCATGAAGAAGTATGAAATTTTCAGGAATCAATCTTCAATCCTATATCTATTGCTGTACATCGCCCGAATTTTGAATTTCGAAAAAACAATTTTTCCCCAGTCGGTAACACAAACTTTCTTCCGAAATTCAAAATTCGGGCAATGTAAAGCAGTAGATAAAGGATTGAAGATTGATTCCTGGATATTTCATACTCCTTCGTGAATTCAGTTCAGAGTATTCTTGGTGAGAAAATGTTTACTCAGTCGGTACGCTTGTATGGCGGGTTGCATCAGCAGGGATCGCTGGTATTCCCTTAACGGGCTACTAGCGTCGGTAACTCACGTCATTGGTTAGAAAGAGACAGAATCATATGATAGAAAGAGAGGTCCGTTACCGACGCTAGTGTCCCGTTAACTTACGAAACAGTCTGAAATTTTAAGAGGATACGAACTTACCAGCCGAGCACGGTTTTTCTTGACTGCCATCTACCATTTTCTTGAATCCATTCCAAGTTTCAGGATATTCACATTGTGACGCACCAACTTCCCAGTGAACAATATGTTATTATCCGGAGCTCTTAAACCCAAGGGAGAAAATGCCAAGATTATATATACTCCATATATGTAATTCAATTTTGTTTTATATATATAATTCATATTCAATTATATATAAATTTCCTTGCGAAAAAACCCAATATTGGAATTTCATCGCTAAATCATCAGCTGTATCAATACCATCCAAAATATATCGTTTGGTTTCATTATCAGACAAGTCCGATAAAAATACGAGATCTATGATAATTATCCGATATAAAACCGATCAGCTAGCCGATGATTTCCCGATATCGGGTTTACATTGCATAATTATCGTAGATCTCGTATTTTTATCGGACTTGTCTGATAATGAAACCAAACGATAGATTTTAGATAGTATTGATACAACTGATGATTTAACGATGAAATCCCGATATCGGGTTAAATATAATTCGGAAAATTTTACTATTCGGGAGAAGACCCGCTTTTACTGTAGGATTCGATAGAATTTTTGGAACGATAATCTTGATGATTGTGAGCTAAACGATGCTACATCGTGCCGACATTCGTGACCGACAAAATGTAGGTTTTACGCAAATTCCAAATCGAAATTCAAATTCGAATTCGACTGAAGTTGAATAGAATACTTCTCGATCGGTAAGGTTGTAGATTATTTGAATTTCCAGGTAACCTCACAGATAGCTCCACCCGTACGTCGATATGGAATGTTGTTTTAGAATATGACAGCGCGTAGCACGGCATCATATGTAACCAATCCGACTCAGCAGAAACCTTCCATCGCTCAACGTCATTATCCTTCATCAAACTCTTTTCTCGACGACGTCTCTCATTTTTCATACCAATTATTATTTCATGCGCCGCGTGCAATGATTTCGCACTTTGAGGCGTCGTCTTCCGATCGATGTCACGTGTACAAAGTGACGCGGACTAAAAATGCGTATGAGTGTAATTTTGCCGGTGAGACTTGTACATTTTATGTGCACAAAAACTAACCTATTAAGATCGTGCGTTTGTAAATAATAATAATACAAAGCAAAAGTCCAACTCAGTTATGTTCTCTCATCCTCACACTTCGATGAAACATCGAGTAACGATCGTCGCGTAAGAATTTTCAGTCAAAACGCCTTTAATCGTCATGTTGTAGGTTAATCCCATCAGCGTCTGAATCTCATCTGTCATTTACCACGCACCATATAAACATACACACACGCGCACGCGACATTTCATCAATTGTAAATTAAAATGTGATTTCAAGTATGCTGTTTGATATTCACGATCATGTATTATGAAAACATCATTTTTAATTACAACTCCAATTTCCAGAAGGTATATTCATGTAATTCATTGTTACCTTTTTTCACAAAAATTCATATGCAAGTACAGTACCAAGGTTGGATCGAGATTATTGAAAAATGTCTTCTTTTTGTTTTCAGATATCATTCGAAATGGGAGTTTTTGGATTTTCAAATGACTTGAAAAAACAATGCATATTTAATTATACGTAAGGCCACATCGCGTCAGACGAACGATGCTAAAAGCTTTAGGGTATTAAGTACACTAAAAATGCAAGCCAAGAAACGCTATTTATTATTATTCCTCACCTGCGCGTTTCTTGGTTATTGTTATTTTGGTGGTTACCGTTTAAAAAGTCAAAAAAGGGAAAGCAAATTTCAATTGATTCAAGAAAGATTACCGTCTTATATAAGTCTGAACGAAGAATTTTATGACAAGGACTTGAGGACGTCTAATGTTGATCCACCGGTATATCAGCCATCAAAGCAGTGCCGTATGGAAACCTGTTTCGATTTTACTAAGTGTAAAAATGGCTTCACAGTGTACGTGTATCCTATCGAAGATGCCATAAGTCCTTTATATCAAAAAATATTAAATGTTATTACCGAGTCGAGGTATTATACATCCGATCCAACCAAAGCTTGTATATATGTTTTGGCTTTGGATACATTAGATAGAGATCCTCTGTCATCGGAATTTGTACACAATCTTCCCTCCAAATTGTTACGCTTGCCTTATTGGAATAATGGCAGAAATCATCTAATATTCAATTTGTATTCCGGAACCTGGCCAGATTATGCCGAAGATGCGCTAGCTTTTGATATAGGATATGCTATGCTCGCAAAAGCTAGTATGTCCATTTTTGGATTAAGACCAAATTTTGATGTATCCATACCACTTTTCGCCAAACAACATCCCGAACGCGGTGGAGAACCTGGACAAGCTTTGGAAAATCCCTTCCCTAGTAATAAGAAGTATATCGCAGCTTTTAAAGGTAAAAGATACGTTCATGGAATCGGATCTGAAACGAGAAATGCTCTCTATCATCTACATAATGGGAAAGATATGGTCTTTGTTACAACTTGTCGACATGGCAAAGCTTGGAGAGAATTTCAGGATGAACACTGTCAACAAGATAATCAGGAATACGATACGTGAGTCATTTTTATTGAAAATATCATCTCATAATTATACAAAATTGTGATTTTTCACTCTGTACAGTTTAATTTTATATTTAAATTATTCTCTATTGAATTTTATTTTCTGTGACGAAATAAACTGAGGAAATTTCGTTGAGCTTATCAATGACATACAGCACATTTTTGATGATTCAATCATATTTCAAGGAATTCCTGATAAAAATACTTCCCATTTATTAAGAATTTTTGTAATGAATTTTATTCGATAATGTATGCATTTTTTCATAGATATATGATTGTATATTTATCTTCGTCTTGTTTGACATAATCAAAGAATTTCTTTGTTTTCTCTCATTGTTTAAAAGCTTCAGCTTTGCCAGCTATGAGAGGAAATAATAGAAAAATAATGAATTATTGATCAACGTTTTCTTTGTTTTTCTTATCGCTTTGTGTACACATCAGTTTCTTTTTTCATTGTGTAATCAATTTCTAAAGGTTTCTGCAAGATTGTATTTCTAAAATCGTGGATTTCATTTGATTTTGAATTCAATTGCCATTGTAAAAAAGTATTAATTGTATTAAAAATACAATTCCAGAAAATACGAAACGTGATTAATTTTATGTTATTGCTCTAATCTTTCATATTTCAATCAGTAGGTCAAGAGTACAACTCATCGTGACATGATTTTATTGAAATTGTATGCTTAATCAAATTATATAGAATTCATTATAGTGATTGAATAAAATCACTCATTTCGTCTTGTTTTATACTTTTCAAATGTTTTTCATGGAAGAGAGGAATATAAAAATCATATCGAATATGAGAATCAATGTTTGTTTTGGATATTATGTCAAAATAAGTTGAATCAAATTAGTTCTTTTTGTTATTATAAGTTATCATGTATTACAAGAGAAGCTTAATATTTTAAATTCACGTGAATCTTCGTAACTGCAGATGCGTTTGTGGTTTCGATATAGTGGACGTTCTGTATCAACATTATACTTCACATGGCTAATTGAGTATCGGAAGAAATAATATACTAGACGTTTACATTGCGATATCGTGTAATCTATATCGGTATTTCACTTGCGTCATGCGAATTCAAAAATAAAGCACCACAGTTTCTACATTTCACTTTGATTCCTTTATACAATGTTGGGAAATTTCATTCGCGATATATTGAATTCTTTGAACAAAATATTTGTCTCATAACAGAAAAGAATATTATCGTGAATAATTTTGATGAATGAATGAATAAATAATTAAATAGGTTTTCAATGCTGTTTGTTTCAAAGCAATTATGCTAAAATTAGTATGGGAAGTAGAAAAATCGAACATTCATATCGAAATCCACATAGCGGTTTCAAACATCTTTGTTTCACAATTTTCACTATTTGTTCGATTTATTTGTTTATTTTCTATTGTTCGTGCTAGTACAAATACTCTACAAATGGCGTATCTCGGAAATGTTCAGCGTACTATTATTATTTTGTAATTGATGTCTTGGTATATAATCGAGATGATTAATAATATAGTATTTGCTATACTATGTTTTTTTGTACATCGATCTTAATAACATCTCTAATGTTTACGGAGCGATGTATCGACGTATCGACGTATCGTTCCATGTCCTTCTTCAACTTTGTAGCAATTGAAAATTTTACATTATAAGAATATTTTTTTATGTTTATGCAATGAGGTCATGGATGAGGTAAGCGAATCTATAATTTCATGAAACCAGTTGATTTCTTTTTTGCAAGTTGTTAAGGATATATTGACGATTCTTCAGCTCTCGGAACTTCACAACGAAGGTTTAAAGGTGAAAAAGCGAAAAGAATCGATTCTATCTTTTTTCTGAAGAGATTTAATCAATTCAATTGGGAAAGGAATGTTTTTGAATACATTGAAAAGATTCATCCAAAGTCTGACTGGTATTTCAATGTACACTACAATTCACTATCGTCAGCTGATTTTTCATTTAAAAATGAAAAAACAAACTGAATCTTTGTGAAAGCAGATTCACATGCCTCGTCCTGTTAAAATCTTCCGTTTAGCACATTTTCACCTATCCTAACAAAATAAAATGAAAGTATATTTTTTGTTTCCATTTCAGCTATGATTATGAAATTTTGCTGATGAATTCCACTTTCTGTCTTGTTCCCCGCGGACGAAGACTTGGCAGTTTTAGATTTTTAGAAGCTTTAAGGGCTGGATGTATACCGGTTATTTTGAGTAATGGATGGGCTCTTCCTTTTCACGAGCGCATTGATTGGGCTCAAGCTGTTATATTTTCCGATGAAAGACTTTTACTCCAAGTACGTACGCATTCCAACACTTTCCAGTTTTCAATTGGTTAATCAAAATTTATCGGAGATAATTTATGATTTATATTTTCTTTTAGATTCCTGATATAATTCGATCTGTTTCCAATGTACAAATTCTGAAATTGCGACAACAGACACAGTTTTTATGGGAGCGATATTTCTCATCCATAGAAAAAATCATATTCACGGTGTTCGAAGTGAGTGTTTAGATGATATTTTATCTAATCGGTATATGTGTAAATAATAAAACGACAATGAATGATCGATTATTTTAATGTAAAATTCAGAACATTCGTGAACGTTTACCTTGGGAAGGTACAAGAGAGAGAATCGCGTGGAATACGTATCCTGGAGCTTTGGCGATATTACCAAAATTTGCGGATAGTCAACAGGAGCTTCCTTTCTCCAACAGCAATCCCGGTAATACTTTCACTGCCATCATTTATTCGCAATTGGGATCTACCGCTGTCCTTTATCGTCTATTGAAGAGTCTTGCTAAGAGCAAATATTTAGATAAGGTACGTTTGCACGAGTTTCTACAATGTTTCTCGGGAACCTTGTGATATATATTTCTTATAAAATTGTATCTGACTGGAGATTAAAGACAATGAAATATTTTGCAGATTATTTTAATGTGGAATTCCGACATTCCTCTCCCAAGAAGACCACGTTGGCAAGGAATCAAAGCGTCGATACATGTTGTAACAGTGGACGGCATATCGCAACGTTTTTATCCTCATCCTTTGATCAAAACTAGTGCCATATTATCATTAGATGAAGATGTCACCCTCAACACCGACGAAATCGACTTCGCTTTCGTCGTTTGGCGATCATTTCCTGATCGCATCGTTGGGTATCCAGCAAGATCACATTACTGGGATGATTCAAAGGTAATCATATTTTGTTTGACTGTATAATATTTAATCGCGATTCAGTTTTACTTCGGTTTTTGATAAAAAGAAGAAAACATTTGTGCACTGAGAGAAATTTGGCACTCCCTCTATACTTGAAGTTTACTGGCTGCGCGTTTTAGCCTGTTAGCGCCTGTGCGTGACATCGGAGTAGTAGCTACTCCGATAACAAGTATAGCTTATACGCGGAGTATTTGGAGTAGCAGTGGGGCCGGTAAAACGCAGTAGCTACTCCGTTTCAGCGCGTAGACCGTCCTTACTGACTGGCGCTGCTGTCGCTCTGAGCCGAGTATAAGCTGTGCGCCAAATTTCCCCCAGTGTGTATAATTATATTTTAGTAACCATTCGTTCTTTTTTCTTCCCTTTGCTATTTTTGCTTGCCATTTTCGGTTCAGATGTTGAGGGGTTGGGTTACAGGAGTGAAACTCATTTCGAGTAAAACTAACAAAGATATGGCCTCTCACGTTTCGGCCATTCCTTTCCACAAAAATGAGGTATCCGATCAAAAAATAACAGCAGCGATTGAAGAAGGGAGAAATTCTTCGTACTCCAGCTAAAGAGCAAGATTATGCCGATGCAATTGCAGAAGGAAGTTTATTTTATGGGCCTGAAATTGAAGATTCTTTGTAATTTATTGAACCAAGTTTTTATCATGGGTTTATTCTCATCGAAAACTCATCTTTGAAATCCATGGAGATCATAACTCAAAAACTAAAGAATCGATCATATAAACTGCCAGATCGCAATGGTCTTATTTGTTCAATTTCATTTTCTGTACCAGTTTTACAGCGGTTTTTTGCAGCCAAATTCAAAAAATCAAAAATTCGGAGAACAACAAACGTTGTTACGTGGAAAAAGTTATTTACTAACCAAATCTTCCTTACTTTTTGATTTCACATGATCCCGTGATGAGTTATTGTGTCCATTCCAAACAGGATGTGTTGGGAAAAAACACTCCCAATTGCTTATTTTCGAATACTTTTCGAAGTTCAAGAGTTTCCCTCCAATGTGTATTCATTTCTAATACTGTTTGTCGTTTGTTTTTGTTTCAAAGATTTATTCAACTCTGATAAGATTCCGTTCTCTGCTTATCTTGACATTTTTCATGTTCATGAAACGAAAGGATAAAGATTGTTGGTTATACAGTTCACTGAAGAGTTAAATCACCATTTATTCATTCAGAGAACAGGTAGTAATCAATTTTCTATTGAAGAGACTTGTAACAATCTTGAAATCAAAGTTTCGTCAAGAGCAATTAGCGTTCATCAGTCGCATTCTTAACGAACACAAATTTCAAGCATATTCGGGATTTAAAAAATGTTGACGCCATGCACTCGATAACCGTTTATCGCGGCTGATTTTTTTTTGTCTTGAAATTATTTCTCCGCAAAATCATGATCGAATGAACAGATTATTTGTACTTTTTGCAATGAATGTGATGGATAATTAAACAAGACAGGCGTTCAAGGTATATCGATAGCCTAGAATCAATGAAAAGAAGTTGTATTCATAATCCAAACGCAGGGCGTATACATATATTACAATCAATGTAGGTGTTATTATTTTTGATGATTTAACAATATTCAATAATGTCAAAAGGAGCAACTGTAAGAGTTGTCGAAAGTCGATTATAAGGGTATATAGAACATGTTTTTGAAAATTTGAAATTAAAAGAAACATATCGCGAAGAAAAAACCTTTCAATTATGAACAATTTCTTTCATGTAATTACGCTTTGATAATCAGATCGTATTCGATTAATTAAATATTCAAATTACTATTGAATTATGTATGTAGGATAGAAAAAAGAAGGGGGCCGGTATTTGAACGTGAATAATTGCACCGAAGGAGAATACAATATACAAATATTCTATATTTTTTCAACGCGTACGATTGGAAAGTGCGTGATTGGCAATTAACAGTTTTATAAATTCAATTTGTGAATCCTAATAATGAATTATTTCATCGCAGCCAGATAATATGGAGGGCGGGGTAATCGAGAAGTGGATAACCGAGAAGTAGATAATCGAAGATCGGATAATTGCCAACCCATCGTGTGTGACATTGAAAAAGACGACGATGAGCGATAACAAGAAAGAAAATATTTCAAATGGTCGAAATATAAGCTTGGTATTTCACGTATAGATTTTTTATTTTTTGTCGTATGATTAGTATCATATTTCAAAGAATGAATAAAAGTAATAGAGAACATATTGTATTTGTTATAAATCAAATTACAGAGCTTTTCGAAATTTTTTGTATAGTTTCTATACAAAACACTTTGACGTGGCTCATCTATTGAATTGTATTACCATGTTTGCGCTCTGTCTTGAGACGATATACGGCTTCGCGTCGAACCTGAGACAATTATGTATGGAGAAAAAATGTTGAACCCCATTTCTGTGTTATGCTGTATTGATTATAGGAAAATACTCACTCCTTGAAGAATAAAAACTTGAAAAAATTCATAATCCAGAAAATTATTTCGAATAATTGAATACAATTTTGTATAAAAAAAATGGTTTCAGTGGCTGAACATCTGATCGAAATATGGAGCACTTTTTGTACTTTCTTTGCGGTGTATTTTGTGAGTTAGGCTATTCTCGTCTTCCTATACTGGTAGCTCCAGGGGCAATCGAGATATCGAACCACTTGGATGAACAAAAAATTGTAGAAGCTATTAGACAGTTAATTGTTAATATCTTCGACTTTCACTTTGGATATGATATTTGATCAGCCATACATTCCCAAAAATCTATCTCATTTATGTTTTCAACTAGAAAGGAAATGTGAGGTCAGATTGATTTTACATCAGGAAATACAATTTTATGGTCAATTGAAGTTCATGCGGGGTTAATAATCATAAAATAATTCTAGGTCCAATTATTGATGGGCAATATTTGAGTATCGATATTTTTTATAGAAAACTTGTCGAGTCTATATTGATTTTTAAAATATCGCTCATTACTAGTTGAATCGAAGATCTTTTGGATGTTAATTTGACATTCTGTTTATACTTATTTAGTTAATTAGCAAAATTTTGTGTAGTTTATTTTGGACAATTGTATATAACAGTATGAAAACTCATGCGAAAAAATGCTTTTTGACAGACCATAAGTATGCGAAAGAAAGATGAAAGGAAATATATTTAATTAGTGTCATATTCAACGTTCATTATTTTGTTCAGACTAAAGATTGCATCAGAATTGTGTTTTTTAAAAATATACTTCCAATTCAGTTTTTGCTCGAAAATTCCTCCACTACATATTCATATCTACACTTCCTCCCTATTCTTTTGTCTTGTCACATGTTTTCATTCTTGTGCACTTTGTGTTTTGTATGTCACGTATTCATATCTGTTTCCATATTTCCATTTGTCATTTTGAATTTTCACTCTTCCGATCTTTTACTTGATTTCTCTGTTTAGTCTTTTCGACTATCTTTTTTTTTTTTCTCATTTAGCCTCTTTCAATTCCATTTCCATTAAATATTTTTCAACTCATCCATATCACGTCTCTTGCCTTCTTTCTTTGACTTCATCTCTATGTTCATCAGTTTTTTTTCCTGTTATACTGTTCATTTGATTCTACTCTTTCCCCTTGTGTCGAACTTTTGAAAAAACCAGTACGACATTGCAGGCCCCACATATCAATATCATAAAGTTTTATATAAAAACTGCGGTAGATAGTTGTTGACAGTTGTCAAGTCGTATAAATTTTTATAATGAGTACATCATGAAATGAATATTATGATTTTTCGTGTGAATTTCAATACGACGTTACATTATTTTTATCACTACGTAATTTTACATGATGTTTATATTTATTATGACGTAGAATTTATTCTTTGAGTTTGAGTAGGAATGGTCTGGGGGAATATTTTCTATTTGTTTGGGTTAGATTTGATCCAGGAAATGAATATATTTTATACTGTGTGAATCGCTTTATGCTTTATAGCAGTGCTATTCATTTCTTGCACTATCAGTTGTGTTTATTTTTAACTACATCACTGATGGTAATGAATTATTGATTGGAGGTGAACAGATTGTTCATTCACTCGAGAAAAGTTTTTTATCATGTCAATGCGATAAACATGTTTTTAAAGAGAAGGCATAAAGGATTTTCATATGTTGAGGAACAGAATCGATTTTAACGAATAGATGTATCTTACTGGTAATCTTTTCTTTTCTTTTGAGAAATTTGGAGTCTAGTAAGTTTGCTAAAAAAATTGTATAAGGTTTATAAAGAGACAATAAGCATTTTTAAGTGAGTTTCCATGCATTTTTTATTATAATCTGTATGTATTAATACACTTGTTTTTCATTTTACAGCGGTCTTGGGGTTATACGAGCAAATGGACCAATGACTACAGTATCATTTTAACGGGTGCCGCTTTTTATCATCGTTATTATAATACGCTTTATACAGAATGGTTGAGTTCAACACTCCACAAAACGGTTGAACAGTCACAAAATTGTGAAGATATACTCATGAATTTTTTAGTGAGTCATGTGACTAGGAGGCCGCCTATCAAAGTGACTCAACGTAAACTGTATAAAGATACTACCGTGGCTGGAATCAGGTATGTAATGTCAGGTTTTTCATTGTCTTTTCATCATCGAAGGCAATGTTGAAGAATTTAACGAATATATTCGGAATGCTGAAATCAATCTTTGATAGTTTTGCTCACTTCAACCGTTTGCTAGTAAATATAATATCCAATTATCTTATTATTTTATATAAAATTTGTCTCGACGTATTCAAAATACAAACTTTTCAATATTAGTTGAACTAAATGAATTTTTGTTTGAGAGAAAAAAGTTATGTATGATGGTAGCGAGATGGTGTATCGTGAATATCAATTCGATTGTATTCAATGAAACATTTCGAACAAAAGCAACAATCATTGTAGAACGTATGACAATTTTTCATTCCACGCGATGAAAATGGAATAATAATATGATTAATTCTTTAGTTAGATTGTTGAGTGGGAAACAAAATCTGAAGTATTTGAAAAGAATGTTTCGAAAAACGTGTTTGGTGAAGGATGAAGAGATAGGTGAATTGAGAAATCGTTATAGTCACGAATCACGTGAATTATGCTTCTCATGAAAGAGGGCATCAGATAGATCACGGAAATGGTGTAACGGTCATATTAAGTTTGATCTCGGGAAGGTGAGATATAGAGATAGTAATTGGGTTAGATTGGTATAAAACCGAGAGGAATAATGGACTCTCGTGAATGCGGCAATGAACTTTTCAGTTCTCATATCCTGATATAAAGATGAAACATATATAGACACTTTTCATGTGAATTATGGTTTCAAATTATATTGATTTGGAGTATATTGAATAAATATCAGGATCTATTTTTTTCTCTTATTAATGATTCTTTACACGGAGATGCAATTAAAATATCTGATAAAATGCATACGCCTCTTCTATGGGCAGTATGATTTTATAATACGCATTTGTGAAATCAAGGGTAAAGCGAAGTCTTCTTTGATGAATTACGTGAATATTGGTTGAAGAATTTACAAGTATAAATGATTTCTATATATTCACTTGGATTAACAGTTGCAAGAACGTGAAGTGAGATTTTTTTTGAATTCTCTATTTAGTTATGAATAGTACTTTGAATTTGGATTTAAGAACCACAGGAAAATGCTTTTCACACCACAGATTGGAATTTATTTTGGGAAATTGGATGGTATTAGAAAAAGGAGGAAAATAATTATTTTCACACAAATTTTATAAACCCTCAGTGCACACATTTCACATCAACCTACATTTATATACACAAAAATTAACATAAACACTTTTTCGTGCGTGTTCTGAAGATTGATTATGTAATGCAGTTAATACCAAAATTTTTGCTTTTAAATTAAAATAGTGTGAAAAATGTATATACCATCTTCATGTGCGGAGAACAAATTCTCAACGTTTTTGTACTAATCTTTGTTCACCACACTGGAGTAAAATCCACTTCAGGCCCCTTTTACATCAATTTCGAGTACATTCATGTAAGGGCACGGGATCTATAGCGACATCTGTCGATAGCCGGAGGATGCCACTACTTCGTGGTGCGGTAAAAATCTTTGAGAAGGATCGATCCTTTTTTATATAAAACATATATAATTGATATAAATTTCAATTGAAATTAGAAACTTCTTATATAAAAAAAGGATCGATCTTTTTCAAGGATTCCCATCACTTATTACGGTGAATACATTAGTTTGTCTGCAGCAGTTGAAAGTTGTAAATTCAAAATAATTCGATATAAACACATAGTTTATTTTGTCAATGAATTTCTTTCTTCCATTTTTCAGAATAAATACTTCTCCCTCAGCAGTTACTGAAGGACTAATTTCAGCCTCAGGGAGTAATTCTCTAAAATTTTGAGAGTGAGTTTTCACTCTTCAACCAGCCAAAAATGAGCCTGTCGAAATTTTGAGTGATATTCTAAGGTTTGATGTTAGAGGCTCACAGCTCAATTTTTCACTCTAAAAGATTGAGGGTTCACTCGAAACGAGTGAAAATCCTACTCGAAGCGGACTGACTCACTTTTGAGACTTAGTGGAATGAAACGTGATTTTTCACTCTTTCAGTTTCAGAGAAAACATTCCCAGAGTATTCTCTCCAATTTTTAGCTCGAAATATTGAAAAACGAAAAAGTTATGAGTTTCTTGTGAAAACAGTCGCTTTTCTATTTTTCTTTTTGTACTTAATTTTTTTTCAGTATATTTAATCTCAATTTTTGGCCGTATAATTTACCAGGTCCTTCAAAAAGTGAACTTCAAGGAAGTTATAAAAAAATTGGCAAGCAAAAGTATTGTATAATTCATTTGCCATAACTAGTTCTGTCGCTGGGGTGGAATCACCCCAGTGTAGAGCAAGTATGTAATTCCCACGAAGTGTGGTAAACAAAAGCTTATCAGACATTTGTAAGTCGTTTGGGTCATTAATTATTACCTTTTACTGACGATTATCGATTACGACTATCGTTTATTAAGGGAAGGGGAGCTAGGTTCTCATTTAGCGTTACCCCAAAATTAAGTGATTTTCTCGAATTTTTTTTTTATGGAAGGAAGTAAATAAAGAAATCATAATCTGCTTATGGTTCTTTCCGTCACAATAAAGTATATCCTCTGGATACGATATGAATATATTATTTCTTACTACAAAATTTTCTCCGTGTAATAATTCGAAGGAAATGTGAACGTATTGTACACCAAAATCATGTATTTGCTTCTCACGTACTCTTTGCTTCTCCATTCATTCACCAGGGCATTTATTTATTCATGCATCAGTGGATGCCTTATTCAAAAAACTTATCGAATCTTTTAATTGAAGTCGATGTAAAAATTTGTCAATAAGATTTGGTTGGATTCAACAGGCTTTTTGATAGGAAACTCCATTGAATCTCCTCAAAATATAAAAGTAAAACTAGTTTCAAAAAGTTTGAAAATATTCAACACGTTGGAGCTGAGACTACTTGAACACGCGTTTAATTCATTCCAAAGGATTAGATGAGTATGATACGTATGAATTTCTAAAATTTACATTGATTTTTTATATTGATTGTGGTATGCTGTTAAGATATTTTATTATAATTTCAGAGTAAGTTTGAAGGTCTACTAGTGCAATCAATTGTCAAGAAATGCTAGAGGCAACGGAAAAGTAACTTACAAAGTGATGGATCAACTGGTTTATCATGGCGTGTGTGTGTGTGTGCGTGTGTTTCCATAGTAAATGCAAGACGAGACAAAAGGAAGACAAGCTGTAATCAATCAGGAACAGCAGAATGAAAAATATTAGCAAATTAAATTATCACTGTTTATTAACCCTTTGGGGATACACTTAGAGTTTCCTCACACTTGGGATACGCTGGGTCAGTTTGACCCAAGTGTTTTTTCATCGCTCATATTTCGGCTCTGAAACATCGTAAAGCAATGTTTTTTATTCGAAATTCACCGACGAAGTCTGCAGAATACGTATCCGAAACCCGCTTTGCTCTACACTGAGAGAAATAATTACTATCACCAATAACATATTGTGATGTTTCAAGAAATCCATTTCTTGAAAAATCTGTACTCTTGATACAAGAACATTTTCTTAGAACTAAGGATGTATTTCCTGGATTGAAAAGATATTTTCTCGATCCAAGGGAATTCCACTTGAGCTTGCAACATATCAGCTGTAATGAAGAATATGTATTCTCAAAAATATTCAAGAATATGTTTTCTTGGTATTAGTAATTATTTCTCTCAGTGTACAGTTGATAGTTTTTTCAATATTTGAAGGAATGTAAAGGTACTTCTCTTCAGATATATACAACTTTTCGAAATGAAGGATCGGTTATTTTGACCCAGTGTATCCTCAGAGGGTTAAAGAAAATGACATTTATATTTGTTTATATTCAAATTCATAATCTTATTTCGTTGTGATTTTGAAATAAGAAATGAAAAAATGACGAGGAAAGAATCAAACAGGTATTTAAATTTCGAAGATTTTGAAATGTATACAGATGGAACTGTAACTCTGCCGGCAGTGTTCCTCGCCGTATACCTCTTGGAGACTACCGTAATTTTATCGCAACTCATTTTGGAAAAAGAAGTACATTGTAGGCATTGATTACACTGTACTACAGTCTAACCTTTGTTATTACATTTGAATGTGTGGTAAGCTTGCAATAGTCACAAAAGGTTGCATGTAATGATGTCGATTCTTGAATAGAATCGATCCTTTTTTTGTGAAAAAAAGTATTCAGTTTTCATAGATTATTTGTATGAAATATCGATAACAATCTGATATAATTTGTATGAAAAATAACTGATCCTCCCAAGGTGATACCAGCGATTCCTGAACATGCAACTAGAAACATTGATTAGAAGAAGACACCATCAAAACTATTCTGAGGGATTATTCGAAAATTAAAGCAATACGATCAAAATATCGCTCTGTACTGACCTTTTTCCATCAATAAAGAAGCCTTCCGAAGTAACTGAACTAGATAACCGGATCAGCTTCTCAATCAATCAAAAAGGTTGAAAAGTCATCCGGATCACCTCAATGAGTTACTTTGGAAGGCTCTAAAGATGGTCTGTACAGAGCAATATTTTGATTTCATCTTCTTATTTTCGAATAATTTGTCGGAAGAGATTTGGCGTGAGTTGCATTGTTAGAGATTATTGATATCTCCTTAAAAATCGACATATGTATATAAAATCACATCACATTAAGTCACATTATTGCCCCAGCCCTAGTGAGATCGGATTTGTAGTTAGGATTGAGGATCCTTGTGACAAAAATCTCATGAAAACTGATACGTGGAATCTGTGAGACCTTATAAGATTCTATAACACCGTTATGAGAATTGATGAGCACAAATTTAGATTCTATCAGATTTCATAAACCATTGTGGAAGATTTCATAAAGACGTATAAAACGAAAATTCCCTATTAGATTTTGATGTATTTTTGTCTAGTAATTCATCAGAATATATCAGGACGTGTCAGAATTTTTCAACAAGGATGAACTAGACACATTTTTGACACTGTATGATTTTTGAGTCAACGAAACGATTGGGATGGTTTTTCTGGTGATATGAGATGACTGTAAGTGACTGTATAAGATTTTCGAAATCGAAAACATGAAAGATCCGCGTTGAAATTAGACTTATTCTAAGTCTAAGACATTAAGAAATCAATTCTTGTATCCAGAGGTTTGCTATTATTTATGGTTTCCAGTATGGAATATCAGGAATGTAATTTTGTGATCCGGATGGCCAGAATATTATCAAAATTTTTGCTAGCATCACGACTTTCTGGCATAATGTTTTGTAAAAATATGCCATCATCAATATTGAATGTTGTATCCTCTTCCAAGTTGGGACTCTTCCTATCCAAAAATAGGCAAACAACGGCCCCAAGCGTTTGGGTGATCAGCTGTTTCAACTGCTGTTCTTATATTTTGGGGAATCCCTGGTTAAAAAAATCCATGGCATATGACGAAATGAAATTTAATGGGATTTGGTCAGAACATTGTGCAAGATTCAATGAGATTTGGCGAGAATCAATGGGTTTTTTCAACCAGGGGTTTGTCCACCCAAAGCGGGAGAATACACGGCATTTTTGGAAAGCTCAGCCTAGTGTTTCGGTCTCGATCTCGGTCTGGTCCGAATCACTAGCTCAGCCTTCCAAAATTCTGTAATTAAGCAAGCTATATAGAGATTTATTTTCATCAGATATCATCTAAATTCTTTGACAGGTGATCAAACGGTTCATGATAGTTCTTTGTCCACTAAGGAAATTCCCTAAAACTCCAATGAAGTCAGTTTGCATCTCCACTCAAATAAAAATATAAATTGCTCCAGTTTTTGGTTATCAATGATCGTAAAAATGCCATCAAATATTTTATTACCATTAAATGTCAAGACGTTGTTACTCTCTAAATCTCTTCAAGTGAAAATTCACTCTGAGAGACTGAATTTCTTAAGCAGTGAAAAATTTCACTCTTCAAAGAGAGATACCAGCGTTAGTCAGCAGTGTATCGGAGATTTTGGGAGCCCTCCCGCAAGTGCTGGAGATGGAACCCTTGTAATCCACGACAAAACTGCCTGGGGACAGAAACAATTGCCTGGGGGCCTGTAGTGACCCGAGGACCTCCCGCGGTTTTCCACGTATAATTATGTCTTTTTCCAACCACTGAACTCTGGTTGCATCGTCAGAGATCGCTGGTATCATATTAAGAGAGAAGAATTTCACTTTATAAAAGTGGCATTATAAAATAATCTCGATATTTCTGCATCGAGCCATTGTTCTGCCATCGATTCACGTCATCCACGGATTTTCGTTTTAAATTCTACGTGGAGGCGATGTACCCCATCGGTGGCAGTTCGGAGATTAACTTAGAAAAGTGAAATATTTTATTCTCTAAAAAAAATCAGATAAACTTTGATTCTACAGGGATTTTTCGGCAAAATGTAATGTTCGGGCACTATCAGAACTTTGTCAAGATAATTTCATTCGAATCCAGCTTCTTCGAAAGAGTATCCCTATACTCTAGTAATATTACCTATTCATTCGATTCTTGACAGTCTAATAAAATTATAATAGATTCCTAAACTCCAAACCCTCGGATTCAATTTACATAAAAATTCACACATCTTTTGTCATCCTTAACGAGATATTTTATCACCTAATACTTGTTTCGATCGAAACGTTTTTTATCACAATAGTTTTTGTTATTCCGTGATTTTATTACTTTATTTATGCTACTCTGCACATAAATAATCAGCTTAAACTCAAAGTGGATTTTGTAGAGAAAAAAACGGAGACGAACTCCGCGTTTATGATTCCAAATGAAAATATCATTTTCAACGTTTTTTTGTATATAGATGAGAAATGTTTACTTGAATACATCGTTGGCGAAATCCCGTCATCAGTTTTATCCGCATATTTTTCAAATAAGGTTTTTGAGGCAAATCTGAAGACTCGAGTAATTGAGACAAAATTGATCGAACAAATTAATCTTTTGAAATAAAAACCATGAAAATTCTCCGCACATATTAATGATAATTATTCTTTTCATTTCAGATCTCCATGGAACGATCCGGATCATTTTATACAACGGCAGACGTGCATGAACACATTTGTCGCGGTCTTCGGATACATGCCATTATTACGATCGAACATGAGGCTTGATCCAGTCTTGTTCAAAGACTCTGTCAGCAATTTGCGGAAAAAGTATCGGCAAATTGAACTAGTTAGCAATTAGAATTGTGTACATTTTGATCAATTACGTAACTATTTAATACTCGAAAAATAAAAGTAAATAAATTTGTATATGGGTTATATAAATTCGAATTGTATAATAATCTCATTCCGAACAAAACATACGTATGTTTCGCGAAGTATTAAAAATCGTTGGTACAAAAGGAACTCACATTTTTGTAAGCCGATGTTCAATGAGATTTCAAATTTTAAAAGACGACGCAATGTTTTTCGTTGGGAAAGATACTATGATCTCGTCTTTTTTCATTTAGCGATCGAGACATCGGGTTTCATCGCAATATCGTTGAGCGGGTACTACCGAAGTACAGCCAGTGTTGAGTACTGAATTCTATCGCGATGCATTGCATTCAATTTGTGTACATATGAATCGTTTCATAGTTATTAATAAAAAAATCATGGGAAATATTCTTGTTGGTTTTACTGAATTTCCTTGGTGTTTTCAAACGACGAAAGAAGTATGTTCCCATATTCGATAATAATTTCACCTAAATTGAGTTATTTAGCGCTTGAATGAATGGAGAGTTGAGATATGTATGAGAAAGTTCGGATGCATCCTTGTAATGTTTGTAATTGCTCGACTGTGTCATAATTGCTGGATTTTGATAATGAAAGATTAAATCGAGAGTCGAGAAAGTTCAGATTGATCCTAATGTTTCGATTGTTTCGATCAACGATATATTTCGGGTGAAAGATTTGGCTTTTGTATGATCGCTCCTTCAACGAAAAGAAAACTGAATTCACTGAGAAGGTGGAGGTGGGGTGGTGTGGTTTTTCAGTATTGTTACTGTTGCTACTCCTCCCTTGTTTGTTGGCCAAGTGTATGTGTGTGTTTATGTATTGCTAGTAGAAAGGTGACTATGCCAAGAAGACAGGAGGTATTGAGTACGCCTCGAGAGTTTATCCAGTCACCTTTCTCTCTTCGCGACCGTAGCATATACGAGCGCGTTTTGCGACTGTGTCGTCGATGGCGCTCTTGCCGCTGTGAAAACACGGCGCCGCTAACAACTTTTGCTCTACAATAAGCGGCAATCGGTTTTATTTTCAACTGTTTTGATAGAAAAAAAAAACCAAAATCAAATTCACATGTGAATCGGAGAAACAAGATTTTATCTCAACGATCGTTCGTGTCGTAGTATTAGCTTGTATTCCCTTGAATTTCCATGGTTTGATAAGTGCGCGATTTGACAAGATATATAGAGTATAATTCACGCGCGAGTGGTATTATTTTCAATCTTTGGATTATTCATTTGATTTCAATCAAAGGAAATTCTTTATCTAATCTGCGCAAGATGATAGTTGTGAGCAGTGTGTGGGTCGTCCTAGCGATCGTAACGAGTATCGGTGAGTGTCACGAAAGACTATTCTTTTAAGATTTTGAATGATTTCCTCGCTCTTTTCAAAATTTGAATGGCAGATTTATAATTGATTTATCATTAATCCAACTCCAAGATATTTCATTGGTGTAAGAAATTTGTAGTGAAAGTTGGATGATAAGAAATATTGAAAATTTAGTATTGTTTGAAAGCAAAACAAATTGAAGAGTAATATCCTGTTTCTTTCACATTTTCGTGTTAGAGGAATAAAGTCTTACGATGATTTTCGAAATTTATAAATTCCTCCAACTCTCGAAAAATCAGTGTCGAGAAAATCGTTGACAGTTCATTTTAAATCTCTGACCATGAGAAAGGCAACAATTTTCTCAATTCATATCTTCCCCTCGAACAAAGTTTGCCGCCACAGAAGTGCCGCGAAGATTGCTGGCATTCAGGGGCATCGAATGCACCCTTTCGCGAAAGAATATTCCATCGATCTTTTCCGATTACGACAAAGCGTTGAATCGGATCGTATCTTTATGGAACAAGGAGTGCAGAAATGCATTTTTCTATAACTTCCTCAAAATACCTGTGAGAATCTGGTGGACAATTTCTGCGTGATTTTGACAGGTTTTTGTCATGAAAAACTGTTCTGTTAGATCCGGTTAAAATCTGTGGAAGCAAATTTTTCGTGAGTATTCAATTGGATTGTCACAGTTACAAATATCCAGCAAAATTGGTTATAGAATTGTTTTGTAGTTTCTAACGAAATTTTCCAAATTGGGAATGTCAGATAGAAGCGGATAACAAATTCAACAATTTTCTGTATATTTCTGTAAAAATATCTTCGTTCTTTTTCAAAACACAAGTCATTACACGTGTTTTAGGATTGAGATTCTCTTTGGATAGTTATATAACTGGGAATTCTGAATTGCAAAAATCAAAGGTCATAGTAAACTCAATAGATTTGAGCGTTAGGTTTCAGGTATAGAAGTCAGCAAAAACTTTCAATAATTTGAGCATAATTCCGTGTTTAGTTGAATCAAAAATAAACAATATCAACATCTCTCGTTCACTGATATTTAATTTTCAATTTTCATTTGAAAATATAGAATTTAAAACGTCAATGGCAGTTAAATTCATGAATTTTCAATATGAAAGCTTAATTTATACCCGTATTGAAAGGGAATCTTCGTCTCGAGACATTTATGATAACTCGACTTCGAATGAAGAATGAAAGTGTTTCCCCAGCCAGCACAGATGATCAATTTGAATTCATGATGATTCCTCAAAGATGTCTTGATGAGAGGTTCTCATCAAGCGAATTCCGAAATAAGGTGATTTTCTTGAATTTTTTTCCTTCAGAAGAAAGTCAATTAAGAACTGGAGTTATTTGAAATCCATTAAATGCGTCTTAAAGTACATGAAAAATATTTTCTCAAGTTAAAGGATTCGTATCCCGAAACTTTGAAGGCGTTTTTCTCGAAACCATGTTTTTCAAGTTTGGCTCCACAATATCTCAAAAACTACTGAACGGATCGCTCATTTTGTTTTTTATTTTGAAGCAGATTGAATTTATTGGAGGATGAACCAAAATAGAGATGACATTTGCCTTTTTTTCTTTTTATAGCACTTTAAAGAGCGAAAAAAAGGTGAAAAAACGCTACCAAAAGTTTGCATGTCTGTCATTTTTTTAATTTTTGACTTTTCATTGGTTTTATTGGTACAACCTCCAACAAATATAATATATTTCATAAAAATCTTTGGATTTTTTATTCCTGATCATTTTTGTAAGTGCTATTGTGGCGCCCGATTGATTTCCATGGCATTATTTTTTGAAAAATAAAAAAATTTTTGTATGTACTTGAAGACTCAATTAACAAGTGTGAAAATCCCCGAGTTCTTTATTCACTCCCTTCCATGAGAAGAAAATTCGAGAAAATCAGCTTATTTTGGGGTAGCTAGATGAGCACCTCCCCTTAAATAGTTTCTGCTATGCGACTACGAATGAATTCAAAATGAAAACGTATTATTTGCCCGAAGAATTCATGATGAAGCCTCGATATGAGTTTTTTTTGAACAAGATTTCATTTAGAATTCATTAAATTGATATTGAACTAACTATTAGTCGCATAATGGGAGCTCTTTGCGGGGACTCTGGTGTTGTCTGGGTCTTGTTACGGATAGTCGTGCGTAAAAAAACCCTAGTCAGAAAGCATTTCTTTGAAACTTTTTTGAAAATTCATGTTCAATTTTTCTGAAACACTCTAAGCATTGCTGAATTTGTTTGACAAACTTTCAACAGCTTGTTTAATGTGGAAAACATTTCTTGAATTTTGTGTGTCATTTTGAAAGTGTGTGATTGAATGTCACAATGTGATTATCACATTTGTTCAACTAAAACAACAAAAGTGTAAGTAGGATCAGGTATTTGAACATATAAACGAAATCGAAACGTTCGTAAAATGTGTTTATAGAATGCAGTAAAGAAGGAGTAGCAATTTTCGCAATCAACTATTTTTTTCTTAGAAATCAATCAGCACCGATCAATGATGTAATCAATACGTTAACACTCTATTCAAATTCTTTGATGTCCGATGTTCGATCGACCTTGAATTGACATTCTATCGAATATTGAGTTAAATGTGTTTATTCTATGAATGTACTTGGAATTTATCAAACAGTATCAATCTTTTATCGAACATTTTTGTTGAGCCATATTTCAGTAACACTTAGAAAGATATTTACAAATTGAATTTATGTTTGAATACACGTTCAAAAAAATTACTTGCCACAATTTGAAACGATATTTGGAATAGGAACGACTTTGGAGTATAATTTATTGCGACTGCGATTAAATTTCCTCCAATTCAATTAGAATTATTAAAATTTATTTTGAATTCTCATCAAAATTGTCCCTGTTCCAGAACAAAATTTATGAACAAAAAGTGAATCAATTTTAATTTTTATTATTCTTTTATGTTCCTCATTTCAATTTTTCAAGTTTTAATTTCTTTTTTCAGTGGCGAGACAAAGTGTAATGAATTGTGGATTCCAGCATAACTGTACTGACTCCGTTCAAAATTTTTCACAGCAAACTATAGTTCATTACAAGGAAAATCACGATTCACTTTGAAACATGAACAGTTTTCAATGAGTGTTTCGAATCAATAACAAAGCAACAAATTATAAAACATTATAGTCTGCGATAGCCATATGATTGGGCGAACTTTCATGTTTTATTCATACAAAAACAGAAACTCTGCGCAAAATGTTTCTATCAGGTCTAGATTTTTAATTACGATACATGATACAGAAATTGTATAGAAATACTGTTATTTGTATTCAGAATTACGTAAATTATATAAATGGAACGAAATTGCGCCCTGAAAAACGTTTCACAAAACTCTGATGAATTTTTAACATTTTTCTGACTACAGAAAAAAACTTTTCAATTTTCAAACACTTTTTCACACATGATATTTGAATACAGCATGTCAATGTATATGTAAAATTCAAAAATTTCCCATTAGTCAGAAAAATGTTGATAATTGATCAGAGTTTCGTCAGAATTCTTTCGATAAGCAATTTCGTTCCCATTTGTCTGAAAAAAATGAAAAAACTCTTATAAACTTTGGAAAATGTTCTACATGTGTATGAAAAATGCGATCTTTTTCATAGTTTTCTCAACAGTTTTCTATAGTTTCCACGATAGTGATGGGGATTCTTGAAAAAGATGAATCCTTTTTTGTATAAAAAGTATGGAATTTTTATTGAAATCTATAAAATTTATATATTTTTTATATGTCAAAGGATTGATCTTTTCTAAAGATCCCCATCATTATTTCACGGAGGATAATTCACTCTAGAATCCGCGAGACAACGTTCAGCGTTATACAATAATTGTGCTTTAATTTTTTTTCATCGATACCGCTATAACAACTAAAATATGTCTTAGGAATTTGTTAGAATTGTGTTATTAGCAATTATCCTGCGTCAAGCAAAATTGACGAAAATCGATTCTTTGGTATAGAAATTATGTCAAATTTGTATCTACATTCTATACAAATCCATAAAAATTGAAAACTTTTTTTTATAAAAAAAGAATCGATACAAATCACCATCCCTAGATCTTGTGCTTTAACACTACCCGTATGGAAATATTTCGCTGAAAACTATGAAAAATCTCTGAAAAAAATGAAAAAACTCTGAGAAACTCTGACAAACTCTGAGAATCTCTGAAATTTTGATGAGAAATCTAATATTTTTGGGACATTCTTTACAAACTTTTTTCAGACTTTGTTCAGAGTTTCTCAGAGTTTTTTCATACTTTTTCAGAGAAATAGTAACGAAATTGCACTCTGAAAAAAGTCTGACAAAACTCTAATAAATTGTTGACATTTTTCTGATTATTGAAAAATCCTGAAATTCAATAAATACATTCATATGCCGTATTCAAATATCATGTGTGAAAAAGTGTTTGAAAATTTTTTAATTTTTTTCTAAAAGTCAGAAAAATGTTAGCAATCCATCAGAGTTTTGTCAGAGTTTTTTCAGAGTGCAATTTCGTTACTATTTCTCTGAAAAAGTATGAAAACACTCTGAGACACTCTGAAAAAAGTCTGTAAAGAATGTCCCAAAAATATTAGATTTCTCATCAAAATTTCAGAGATTCTCAGAGTTTGTCAGAGTTTCTCAGAGTTTTTTTCATTTTTTTTCAGAGATTTTTCATAGTTTTGCAGACATTTTTCAGCGGAATATTTCCATATGGGTATGTATTAGGATGGCCGTTGAAAATTAGCCCTAGAACGGGCGTGTGGGGTCTTTTAGGACCTCAGGACATTCTTTTCTACCCCAGCATCTGAGCCTCTCTTTATCTCTGTAGTTTGTCACTCAAATATTTCCAAAGTACACATCCTGACGAACAAAACCCGCCCATAGTGAGTTGGAGTTCGTTCAGTTTCAAATGAGTTACAGCCATTTGAAGTTTTCCTGTGTTTTTCACGTGCCCGTTCTAGGGTTAAATTTCTTCAAACGCCCCAAAAAAATGTTTATGATGAAAAAAATATAGGAGACATGTTTTTTTCAACAAATATAACCCGTGTCTCAAGACAATCTAAGTTCAGTTTTTGATAAAATCGTAGTGTTTTAATTGTCCTTGAAATTTTATCTCTAATACGTATACTTTAAAATGTACTTGAAAGAAAAAACTACGATTTTATCAAAAAATGAACTTAGATTGCCTTGAGGCACGGGTTATATTTGTTGGAAACAAATGTGTCCCTGTACTTTTTCATCATAAAGAAGATTTTTCTGGGGCGGCGGAAAGAATTTAATCTTTAACGACCTCCCTACCATGTATAGATGTTAAATTTCGAAAAATCATGGTTTTGAATCATGGTTTATTCCTCGATTTTCTTTTGAAGGTCTTTTGGATGTTTCAATGTCCATCCGTTTATATAATTTTTGTCGGCGAATATAAATCACAGAAAGTCTAGTACTGGTGAAGGCAATGTTTAGTACATAGCTTCAAAATGTTAGTATATCTCCGATATAACAATTATAATTAAAAACAAAAATAATGTTGCTAATTAAATTTTTGTGAACGTCACATGATTCGACAATCAATACTGATCACTAGAAAACCGCTATCGATTGATAAATTATGTGAGTTGGAGACAAGGAATCAAAAGACTCGATTTCTCCATGGAAGCATTGACATAATATATCATTTGAACAACGCAAATCGATCAACAATATTATTAATTGGAACGAAAAGCATCGATTTCTGAAAAAATCGATTAAAATCGTGCGTCATTCGTGCCCGCAGCATCAACATATACAAAATTGTGTTACCCTAAGCGCACTTATCAAATTAAAATCGAGTGTGTGTACAATTTTCACCAAAGTCACGTGAAAATGCTTTCAATATGATTTTATATAAAATTTGTATCAAGCTTCTATAAATTTGTATAAAATATCGATTGAAAGTTGATACAAATTTGATGAAAAAAATTACGTTGAAATATAAGTTGAATCCACTTTAATCCCATTCCTAACAATCACATCGAATCTCTATATAGCCACGAATATTTTGATTAATTTCAAAATTTGATAAATGTTTTATTCAAGCAAATTATACAAGATGAGGGCTGTCGTAGATATGTAGAAATTGAACATTTAGCGGATAATAAACAGGATTGGAGGTTTCATCAAACCAGTCATAAGACTGATTACTTCATGATGATGATGATGAAACGGTTTAAAGGGTTTTGTCATCAGAGCAATACAGACTCATGAAATTTTGTAGAGAAATTGAAGCGAGAAATCAATTATTCTTCAATGATGAGAGGCAAATTCAACAAATATTTATGGAAAATATCGATACTTTGAAATATTGCCCATTAGTTCTTCAGAGAAATTTATTCCATTCTGACCAGAACGCTCTATTTTCCGTGCAATTTTGTGAAAAAAAATAAAGCGGTTTGGTCAAAATGGCGTTTATTTTCGCAAGGAAATGCAGCAGGCTTCAACTTTGAGAAAGAGTATAACACTTTGTGAATGTTCAATCGAAGGTTTGTTTTCGACAATTCATTTCTGAAAAAGAGACATCTCCAAATTCTGTTTGATGTAAGTCTCAAAGTACAAAAACATTTTGTTTTAATCATTCAAAAACAAAAGGGTGGTTCAGTAGCTAAAGAAAAATAACTGTTTTTTCTTATTGATTTTCAAAGATGTATTACTATAAGTCACAATATCCAACTCAGGATGAAAACCAAAAAGATTTCGAATAAACAACCCAAAATCTAGGAAAACGCATGAGACTTTGATAAAATATTCATTTTTTCAAAAATGGCTTTAACGCAAAGAAAAAATTCGTTGATAATCGATCGTAAAATCGTTGAACTGTAACTCACTCAAAAAATCGCACCCATTATTCTAAAAAATGTTATTTAGAAGGTACAGTTGAAATTTCAAGTTCATCAGCTGAAAACTGAAGGCGCCAGGAAAACGTCCCTATCGAAAAACAGGATTCTGAGGAGGACGAACTTGAAGTTTCAACACGCAGAGAAAAATTCTTGCTGAAAAAACGATTCCGAAAAATCTGCTTTGCTAAATTAGCAAAACGGTTGCTGTTACAGCAATAATATTGCTATTTTAGCAAGATATTTGCTGATTCAGCAACAAGTTTTGCCATATCAGCAAAGCAAAATTTCGTGGTTTGCTGTTTCAGTAACTTTTTTTCTCTGAGTGAAGTACTACAAAACTATAATCGATAATGCCTGAGCCATAAAATTCTGCCTTCAGTTGAAAATTTTAATCGTCGTGTTCTTGTTTCCTGATTTTTTCTTCCTGATTCGCCGCTGTAATGAATTTGAAAGTTGAAAAGCAAGCATTCGAAAAAATTCTCGAATCACGTTCAAATAACCAGGATAACCCCACTCGGAAAATCGAATTTACGGACTGCTTAAGAAATTTTTCCCCACATGAAATCTTTTGAATATCATTTTCTACATGGTTTCTGCAGACCTTTTGAGCCAAAAAAAAAGGTATCACAAGGTTTTATTCCCCCTCAATGAACCCCATTCATCCATTTTCGTGAGAATTCAGGAGATGAAATCAGGATTTTAAGAATTTGTGAAATTACTAAATCGCTGAAGTAAAACGGGAGTATTTCAACGGTGTCAGTTTTGGAAAATTTCGCAAAGCCAAGTATTTTATTAATACCAACACTTCATTGCCGCTATTTCTTAGAGGAAAATTCTGCGATCATTGTTTTTTTACAACGTACGATCTTTCCTGTCATTATTCATTACAAACTTTGAAATTACATGCATCATTACCGATATATCATGCTTGGAAGTGATATAAAAACATTGATCCGCACGTGACTATGTGTCGAAGTATCAAACCAAGTTCCGGTTGTGCTTGAGGGGGAAAATGCTTCAAGTTCAATAGAGAAGAAATGACAAATATCCAGAAGACATTCATTACCCGCCTACTGCACATTGCAACCATATTGCTCGCGCAAAGTGTTGAAAGATATTATAAAGGTAGAATGTTGTTTGAATAGTGAAACATTGTTAAATTCAGTACCCTGTAAAAAATATTTGTCAACGCATTTGTGAATTTTTGTGAATCTTTTGTGAATTTGCAAACAATTCTCGTGACTTTCCAGAGAATGTTTATTAACCCACAAAAATTGTTTGACATTTCATGGAAATTGTTTGTGAATTTTGTGAAAAATGTTTGGTAAAACACTTCCCAACTTTGTTTTGATTCGAAATGTCGAACAAAGTCCGGATAGAGTTCGAATAGAACTGGATAAAGAAACAGTCGGAAATCCGTATTCGGGCTCGGATAAAATAGTGAAAATCATGGGTTCAATTCTCGCCAAGTCGTAAAAATTTTAATTTTAGGATATCTCTGTGTATGCTTCTCTTGCGTTATTGAAACTCTTCACGAAGCGGTCATTCTTACACGATTTCATTGTTTCAAATTTCGCTCCTTTTTCGCATCTTTTAATCCATTCTATTTACTCTTTATTCACGTCTTATTAACGTTACTCTTGCACTCCATCGTACACGCTTCGTTTGTGATTCGCGTCATGTACTTGAAGTTTTCTTCTCTTGCAAATCATGCGACTCAAGATCTCGCTTCAATTCATGTGGTTTTGCCATTGTTTTGATTGACTTGTGACATGGTGCGTTGTCTTGATGAAATAAAATTTTTTTCTTCGCCGTATGCGGTCCTTTCTTTGCAATTTCGGCCTTCAAACGCTCCGGTAAACGCTGCGATATAATATTCACTGTTGATGGTATTTCCCTTCTCAAGATAGTCGATGAATATTACACCACGCACATCCCAAAATACCGAGGCTATAACCTTTCCAGCCGATTGTTGTGCTTTCGGGCGCTTTGGACGAGGTTCACCAGGGGCTGTCCACTCGGATGACGATCGTTTTGATTCCGGAGTGAAGTGATGGATCCATGTTTCATCCATTGTAACATATCGACGCGAAAATTCCGGCTTGTTACGTTTAAATATGGTCAAACACCGCTCAGAAGCATCAACGCGTTCTTGTTTTTGGTCGACAGGGAGTAAACGCGGCACCCACTTTGAACAGAGCTTTCTCATAGTTAAATGCTCATGCAATATAAAGCCAACACGTTCTTTTGATATTTTTACGATGTCAGCTAACTCATGCAACTTCACTTTTCGATCCTTCAAAACGATTTTCTGGGTTTTTTTTATGCTTTCTAATGTTACCGCCTCATTTGGACGTCCACTGCGTTCTGCATCATCGATGTCTCTGCAACCACGTTTGAAGTCAGCAAACCAACGTTTTGTTGTGGTTTCTGATGGAGCGGAGTCCCCATAACACTTTTCAAGCCATTGCTTCGCTTGAACGGTATTTTTTCCCATCAAGAAGCAGTGTAAAATTGAACCACGAAATTGTTTTTCATCCATTGTTTTAAAAATCACAAACGTAGCGTCACTCTTAGTACAATAACTCACAAACTAATGAATAGAATATCATGAAATTTTGACAGCTGTCTTTTGAAGGTTAGTAACAACTGAAAAACAGTTGAATGCAGTAAAATTCGCGTCATCTATGTATTAGGTCCGGGACTTTTCAGCCCATGTGTTATTGTATTTGAATTTTGATAAAAGTGTGGGAGATTCAATACAGAAATATGTGTGTTAATTGCTTCCAAACTTTTGTATTAAAATTAATACAAATATTATTTACAGTGTAAACTTGGAGATTGTTTTTCAATTTTTATTTATCTCACGTCGAACGTGTAATATACTCAGTTATCAGAGCATGAAAAACTTATTCCTCTTTCATGTGTGTATAGCACAAACTACATAAATTCGTATATACACAGAGAAAAAGAGAATGAAGATGGTTCTACGGATAAATGATTCATTTCTCTTTCTCTTTCCCATAAATCCAAATGTCAACTAATTGAAACATTTTCCCGTCAATCGATTCCTGACATTCCTTCACAAATTTTGTTTGAATACCAGAAGATTCTAACCGTGGATACAAAAATTTATTCTATCATTCTCACATTTCTAATCTAAACACTCGATTGATTATAATTCATCTCATAATCTAAACGAATAATTTGTTTCCATTTAAAGGGATACTAATGGCGTTTCAGCAAACACCGAAGATCTTGAGGACATCTATAAGATATCTTTAGGAAGACATCTTTTAGATCTATATCGAAAAGGAGTATTTTAGATACCTAAATGACGTCACAAAAGAGATATCTTTAAGATTTATCGAAATGATATCTTTTAGACATCTTTAAGAAATGTCAGAAAGATATCTTTGAAGTGTTTCTGAAATAAGTCTTATCACACATCCTCAAAATTGTCTAAGTAAGAAAAGCAAAAGTCACGTCATGTTCCTGTGCTATCTGGGATATCTCAATGATTTCAAAATAACATCCTAAAGACACCTAAAACATATCTTTCGCAATAAATTTTTGAGATATCTAAAACTTGTTGAAATTTGTTGCATAAGACATCTTTTAGATGTCGAAAAGATATTTTCACGAGAGTCTTCCAAGACATCCTCCATGATTTTAAGACACCTTTTAGATACTAATAGATATCTTTTCGTTTCTTGGGGTGGCAGCAGCCAAATCTCTTATAACGAACTACGTGCGGATGCTTAAATTTCATCAAAACACCTTCTGTACAGCACTTCTTTGATTCAAATAGCAGTGCTGTACAGAGTGATATTTTGATCAAATTGAAGCATCCGTCTGTAGTTTGTCATAAACGTTTTGCCTGCTGCCACGTCGCTAATACCCCCTCAACGAAATAAAAAAAGAAAGGAGAAAAAGTCTTTGAGAAAGGCTACACCGTTGTCGTATTATACATAATACAACTCCCTCGAGTCGAGTCCCTCTCTTACTTTGTGCTGTTTCACTTTACCAGTTGATTCGTTCATTCGTCCGTTCCGTGATTCGCTCACTCGCATTAGCTGCGAAAATGTCAGTTTACGTAATCAAAAAGCCACGGTGCTCCGCGGCGCGTTGAATAACTGGCGCACATACGGAAATCAAGCAACAAGCTCAACGTCTCTGTACCCAATCCCCTAAGGGCGTGCCCGAGGGTGTGCAAAGGATCTTTTTTGCGTTTCCTATCACATCAAAATCAAAAAAACGCATGTTCAATCTGGTGTCAAATGAAGAAACTCTATTATTTCGTCATTTGTAGTTTGAATTTCAATGTTTCTTGTTTGACACCGTGTCCTCGTTCGCTTTCACAGATCGATCATTGAATTCGGAAACATCTTGGTCTTGTCTAGCAAACTTATATATAATTTGATGTAGTTTATATAAAAATTTTACATATTTTTGAAAATTTTTCCACTCGGGGTTCAGAATCAAATTTGAAAAATTATTGTCCGGTAGAGGGACAAAGTGGTTGAACTGCGAAATATCGAAATACAAACCAACAGTCAACAACAACCAAGCGAAATTTTTATTTTCAATTCATTTTTGAACTAGGATGACTTATTTTGTTTCCTGAGGAATTTTGAAGAACTTGACCTCTCAAACAAACAAAAAGACATCTTTAGGATACCTGAAAGATATCTCGCGATTTCGAAAGATGTCTTGCAAAAAGTTGAAGATATCTCAAAAAGGTCTTGCGGAAGATATGTTTTGGACGTATTCGATCAAGTTTTAAAAATGTCTCGTAGATATCTTGTATACGTATTTTGGATATCTCAAAGATATCTACAAGATATCTTGAAGATGTTCATGTTTAATGGGCTAGAGAATTTTTCATGTATGTAATCTTTACAATAATTATCCGTATTTGTCTGTTGTCAGTAAACTACATTTTCATAAATAAAAGCTTGTGTTAGTGCTATATGATGACGTACATCAAAAGTTCTCACGTTGGAGTATTTTCAAATTCCACAAAGAACGAAATCAGTTTTCATGAGTGAAAAATAGATTGCAAATAACAATTCTTCTTAAAGAACGCGTGAAAAATTTCGTTTGGATTCTACAAAAAATTCTTCCTGATAATTTAGAAAATGTGATTGTAATTTTTCACAGCTACTTTCTTCTGAATTTTATATGTAAATTTTACTGAATTTCAAGAAAGTTCGAGTAAGTTTCGGAAGGTACAAATTGGATCTGGATTTCACTAGGCAACTATCTGAATTTTGTGTACATGAAGATATACTTACGCTCTGTTTGATATATTATACATTTGAAGTGGAAAATTCGTATGGGAACCGTCAAGTTGTTCACGCGTTGCTTGAATGGATTGCGAAAACTGTCCCCGTTTATTCATCAAGACATACATATATATATATATTACTTCCACGCTTTCAGGAGTGCTCGCACATAAAAAGAACAATAGATCGGAGAGTACATAAATATATTTGAGATTAAAATCGGAAATAATTAAAAAGAATATGATTATTCAATGCTCTTCGATAGAAAAGAGTTGTTATGAAGAAGAGATGAATATCTTTCCAATGTTCGTTCCTCAAAACTACGGAACTCACTCTTCCTGGTGAAATAATATTTCGAGATATGCAAATATTCTTTCGGAAATGATAAATATTCTTCACATAAATTCAGGCTTTCTCTTCCAACGTTGATCAAAGTTCATGAAGTATTTGATTCGATTTATATGCATGTCAACCGAATGAATTTTATTTGAAAAATTATCGTGAAATTCCACATGAGAAAAAAAATATTCGTTGAAATAACTATTTTAACTTGTGAGGGCATAAGCACCCATTTATCTCACATAATTTATTTTTCAAATTAATTGAATCAATGACAAAAATTGTTATTCTATGGGCTTATGTGCGCTCATAAATTAAATAGTTATTTCAACTAATCTTTATTCTCCGTGCAGTAATTGCGGGATAAATGAGAATTTTTGAAAAAAATTACCGTTTGTTCTGTAATATTTGTAGGGAATATATCCCTTCAAACTGCTTGATAATTCACTCATTTTTATAGACTGCACTGCAATTTGTTTTCAAATCTCCAATTTTTCTTCTGTTATCAGAATTTTATGGTAACTTTCCAAAGGAAAATCTTTTAGTCTAATATATATTCACATGAGGGATGAACTTTTATTCTCTTATAAATTACTTTGTTTGATCACACTGATCAACAGCTATTTTATATCTTGAGGTTTGAACTTTGATTCGAAGTGATTATGATGTGCCGCATGAGAAAATAGAGTCAGATTTCTTAGATGACTTTGGTTTGTTATGATGATTTGTATATAAAATTGTCAAAGAAACTTTTTTGTTGTTGTCCTCTGTAATTTTGCGTTACGTGAAAGAATTATATAGAACGATGATATTTGGACTTCCTTATTTGAAACCCATATTTATTTTGATTCATCCATTCCTAATTACTGAGATCGACGAAGAATCAAAAGAATTCAAGAAATAATGAAAAAAAAGCATTAAACATTTGAAAAAATTGAACAAAATTTTCGAATTTGAGAATTGAAGCATGGTATTTACCTTGTATATGGAATTCCCACTTTTTCTCCGAATATTGGAATCTTGCGACAATTTTTGGAAGAAAATTTTTGTTGTATAGTGTATGGAGCGTTTCATGCTAAATTAGAAAGTTTGAGGAAAAAATTTTTCTCTCATTTCTTCAATTTTTTGACATCATTCGATACTCATTAAAAAACTCTTGCTAGTAAAATTTAAGATTTTTTCACTACCCGTTTGAAGGATGTTGATTTTTCAAAAATATAACCTGTTTTTTTTTTGGTTTATACTTTCGTTAATTGCGTCCCAAATCAGAATGTTTTTTGTTAAAATCTTCGTTTTTTCTTGTACTTTCCGAAGAAAAGTCATCCAAAGTGGTTTTCGGAATGATTCTCCAGTTTGAAACTTAAAATTTTATTTTTAAACGAGTCGCGTATTTTGAGTTTTTTGAGAATTTCTAATCACAAACCACGCTTTGTTCAACGACTTTTAAACCCGGTCCCATTGTAGAATTCTGAGAATGACTAATTTCCTGGTTTTTGAAGATTTAAAAAACGCCGCAGCACCAGAATATACTATGAACGTTCTTCGAATATTCGAAATATGTTCTATGCACATTCCGTTCTATAGTTGCTATGCATATTCATCGAACGTATGTCATCAAATATACGACGGTACGTTGATTGAATGTCGATTGAATGTATATCGTACATTTCGAATGTACTATGTACGTTCTAAGTTTATTTAAAACAGTCTCATTCGAAAATTCTATGAACATTCATTATATGTTTTTCGTATCTCATCCGTACATCCTACGAATGTTCTTATTTCGTATATACTTTGAAATTTTGTTGCTGCTTGAGAAATTTTCACCAATGTGTTCTCTTCCTCAACTCATTTCAAAACATTCTGTACCCTTGGTTATTATCAACGGGTGTTTAAAATGAATAATTATTAATAAGTCTGTTCATGGATAATAATAGGAACATCTTTTATCCATTTATATACTTTTTCAAAAATTCCACATATTTGATCATTACTTGATCAACTTGGTGATTAATTTTAAACGCTTGTTGACAATGAGAAAGTATACATAATGATTCAAAATGATTCAAGAAAGAGAACCCAGTGATACAAATCGGTATTCGTAATGGTGAGTAGAAGAAACAATTTTTTCACTGTCCCAAAAATTGAAAAAGAATTATAATTCTCAAGCTTCCATGATTAGAACAGGCTTCAAAGTTATTGAAGGAAAAGTAGTTTGTGATAGGAAATTGAAAAAAAAACAAACATGTATCCACTGTTCAAACTAAGATATAAAGTTTTAAATACGACAATCATTCAGAAAAACGCTTTGAATCACTGTTTCCGTATTTTTCTTTGAAAAATTCACGTAGAAATTGAAATTTCTAGCAGAAAATTAATACAGTTATGAGCAAAAAAAAACAAATAAAGGATTTTTTTACAATCAAATTCGGTATATTCCGAACGGTTGTCAAGAAGATCTCGAATTTTATAAAAAAGAGTTTTTTCATGGGCACTAAATAATGTCAAAAAATTGAGGAAATGAAAAATAAATTTTGCAAACCTTCCAATTTGCATGGCATTGTCCATATATTCGCATAAGGGATGGAGTTTTACTTTTGTATAAATTACTTTCTTCGATCATTTCGCGTTATGCAAAAAAAAAGAAAACATAGAACAATAATACTCGGATTTTATCACTTGGAATCCATATTCGAGTGATCGATGTTTATTCGAATTCATCATAATCGAAAATTACAAGCTTTAAATATTAAAGAATTATGAATTGAAAAAAATTAAGAAATGGAAATGTTAACTTTTCGCAAGAGACATCGACCGTGGAAAATAACCCAAGTAGCATAGTTTGATTCGAACTTTCCAACCACGCCCAGCTAGAGAATTAATAAAACAAGCTTGAATCTGTTATAAACACTGTTAGAAAAATTCTCAAATTTAATACGAAATTCTCTATGAAATATCATATTCTCTTATTCAGTTCAATACTGATTCTTACATTTGAAATGAGTGATGAAATTTCACAATTTCTTACTGAAATGTAATAATTATTCATGAAATTTCACAAATATGTTATCAAAGTTAAGAAAGAAATTCTCAAGATCAAGAATAACATTCTTAGTATTAAGAATTATATTATTGAGTTCAATATTTTATTATGAGTTCTGTTTAATCAATTGTTTATGAAAAAAACTTCATAACTGTCCTAACAGTGAATTTCTGATTGAGCTCGCAATTACATGTAATGGTAGCAAAAATTATTTACGTAACTGAAAAATTTATTGAAATTCCAATGACATCTGGATGAAAATTCATATAATATAACGAAAATTCAAAATCCAGTCCCTTTTGAATAAATTCTCATTTTGATTATCAAGAATCGGGAATTTCATTTACAAATGTACTGGAAAAATACATTCAACTTGAAGACATTTCTAACAGTGCACGGAGAAAAGAATATTGTTGGCATAACAAGCAGGTCTGTTACTATATCACCTATGAAAAAAATTACCTGAGAAAGCAAGAAAAATGATTGACACAACTGAGTTTGTCAACAGAACTATCGTCCTAGCTGCTGGAGTAAATATTTTTGCAAGAACAACAAATTTCTGTGTAGGTGCTATAATAGCAACCCATTTTTTCTCCGTCTGTACATTATTCATCATTTGTATACAGGGAGTTTCAGAATTCATCATTTGGATTTCTGTGGTGTATTCTGCAGCCAAAATGCAATAATTTACCGTTTGAAAAAAATTTTTTGGGGGCTTAATTTTTAAGCTATGAGCATTTTTAGATTTTTTTTCAAATTCAAATAACTCAACAGCATTGTGTTGTACATTCTTAAGCCTAACACCATTCTCTGAGTTGGAAAACGCTGGATCTCTGGAAACACTTCAATTATGCTATCATTCTTCGTTTCGGAGCTACAGCGATTTGAAATTTTCTGGCTCCTAGCCAAACAGAATTCAGCAACTTCAAATTACTGTAGCTCCGAAACAAAGAATGATAGGATGATTTAATTGTTTTCCAGAGATTCGGCGTTTTCCAATTTAGAGAATGGTGTTGGGCTAAAGAATGTAGAACACAATGCTTCCAAAGAAATCTAAAAATGCTCATAGCTCAAAAACTCAGCCCCCAAAAAATTTTTTTCGAACAGGATATCATTGCATTTTGGTTCCAGAATTTCACCACAGAAATCGGAATGATGAATTCTGAAACTCCCTGTACGTAAAAGTATTAAAAGACTCTTGTGTTCGTTCTAACTGTATCGCAACAGTTTCGAAAAGGATTCCATTGTACTGCTAGGAAAGATCATTCCAAATAGATCATCGGAGAACATCTGAAGTAATTTTTATCTGAAATAAACCATCGTTTTGCTACGATTCCCAGTGGATGGGAAAAGACGATGAGAATTGAAAAAAAGAAAAGCCAAGGGAGGAGCAGTTGGCTATCGTTTGATTTGATTTATTGTTTCTTACGTGATATCTTTGGAACAAGGGACGATTGTGTAGTAGTATCGATAATTCAAACAATAGAGAAAGAGAGATTGTTTCCACTAAGTTGCATTATACATCACGCGGTAACACGGTAGACGGATTTGGTGTGGAAACGCGATCGTTCTTTACGAAATCCTTTTTACCTTTCAAGAAGTGTTCTCACAATGAATATGCGAAGAAATCTCATTCCCTGTTTATCTAATCTAATAATTCATATATAACCTAACGCAATGATTATTTGTTCCCATGAACCATTCAGATATTAGTAAAGAAGGCTCATCTGTTTTGAAATTCTAAAAAGAGAGTTCAATATCATTATTTTAACAGAATAATATTCAGATCCACGAGTAAATTTGAATGACCAACTGAAGAATGTAAGAGAAAAGGATATTTTCAAAATGTCATGAACGTATCCTTGAAAGTTTTATTATTGCAAATGTCTTATGAATTCTTTATTTCTTTATTGAATGCAAATTCAAATAACCGATACGTATTTCGATTTGAATAATTATTATCGACTAATTGTTACTATTACCAACACACAAAAGACGGATTATAGATCTTTTATCCATTGCAAAAACGTCGTTCAGTGACGTAATATACAATGGTATATATAAATTTTTTTCGTTGGCGTGTCGTAAACGTATTACTTTATGATTATTTCACTTGTAGGATAGTGGGTAGTAAGGCGCCCAACCCGACAATGAATTCATCGTGATTGGACACTCTTGAGTAGATACGGACATTTGTAGTAGGACGCAACGGTCTAGATCTGGTTCCTTGCTATCGTAGGCGTATGTGGCTCTTTTTTCTTTCCCTTTTGCCAGTATCGAGTAATTTGCCGTCAAGATGCCTTTGAAATCTTGTAGTTTATCCTGCGCCTTCTTTCCACAGTTTCCATACCCCTCGTAAGTCAAGGATCTTGTATATGTTGAAAAATGAAAATCCTTTTGCCGGGAGATTGTCCTTGCCGTTGTCGTAGTCCGTGTCGTTATCGTTATTCCTGTTGCTATATAGGATACAACATTCACCGGGAACAACAGCAAAGATAAGTGGAGAAAGAAACCTTGAGGAAGAAATGTGTCTTCATTTATCGCTCAAGTCCAAGCAACATACTTTTCCTTATTCAATATTTCAACTTGAACAGCTAGTATGAACGTTAATTAGCGATTCAAACATAAAAGAGAACATCGCCGTAAAAGATGAAGTCATTGCGCTTCTTACATTTTCAATTCTGTTTACAATTACCGGAAAAATATGAATACATTAATATGAGAGCGGCACACTATCCTGTCTATAGTCTTTGTTACGATTATTACGAGGATCTCTCATGAGTAAGGTGCATCCGGGTCGCTGCTTGCTCTTTCTTTTCAAGGTTGTCGTTGTTGGATTACCTGAAGAATTCACGATAACCGATACACCAATTCCTTTCTTCTCTTCATCTTCCCCTTGCCCGTTCTTCAATCTCGAAGTTATATACTCTGTCTAGGTACAGAGGAATTGAACTCAATTGAAAAAAAGTCTCAAAAAAAACAGTCGATCCTTGACTATCGTGTACTGCATCAATCAATTTTGTTATTATTTCAAATTTCCCATACAATTATGTGTATTTAATTTATATTAGCTTTAATTGAATAAATCTTCTCATGGAATGATGTTTGAGGATCGTATTGGATAAATAATCGCATTCCAAATGTATTATGATAGCATTGAGTTTAATTGGACAAAGTAGAGGTAGAACCGTCTCACGATCTGTTCCGATGGATCATTATTTCATTTTTTCTCTTCTGAATGTGAATCGGAGTTGATGAAGCTAAGTTATTTTGCACGCTTAAAAATATCCTTCGTTAAAGAAACCTATTGAATCTTGTACAATGTCCTGCTTGAAGCCAATCTGAGAATTTTCAATGTAAAGCTCATTGAATCTTGCCGAATCTTATTGAAAACTGGACAATGTGCTTGATAAAATCCCATTCGATTTGGTCTGCGTGGGTTTTGTAGGTTTTTATTTCAATCAGGAATATCATATCAAGATTCATTATCATGCTCAAAACATCTGATTGAGTGGTTTAACCCTCTAGGGATTCACTTATAGTTTCCTCACACGTGGGACACACGGGGTCAGTTTAACCCAAGTGTTTTTTGATCGCTCATATTTCGGCTTTAAAACATCGTAAAGCAATGTTTTTTTTTCTTCAAATTCATCGCCGAAGTCTGCAGAATACGAATCAAAAATCCGCTTTGCTCTACAGTTGATAGTTTTTTCAATATTTAAAGGAATGTCAAGGTACTTTTTCAGATATACACAACTTTTTGGAATGAGGTTAATAGAGGGTTAATTATCGAATTTACTTTCAGAATTTAGATACCATACTGCGGTTTTTCTGTACATCAAAAGACCGCACATTCAAAAATACTTGTGTAACATAGTAACACGTTTTTGGTCAGCATATTTGATTGTATTGCTTTTGAATAAAGATCCTTGGAATATTTTCATATGTTCTACAAAACATGATCAGTTTGTAGGTTGTGCATTGCTTTGCATCGGATGAATGTATTGAAAATTCAGGCCAAGCTTAAGTACTAGCTTTTAGAATTCGGTTTGGAGACCTCGGGGAAAGTATTCGCGTAATGCGTATTAAGGTTATTGTCGGTTTAGATCATAGCGATATGATGCGAGATTAAAAGTACGCGTTATTCATACTACAAATATGATATTGCAAAAGTGATATACTGCCAAATTGCTGAAATAGTACCAGATGACATAATGTGCTCGTAAATTACTTTTGTGAGAGTAACCTCACAGGAGATATATTTTTTGATGTTATTTCATCATTTTTGTATGATTCTGTGGATGAATTTTGGTAGATTTTGAATGTTAAGGGATCAGTCTAGTGTTTTCTTCTTTTGTAGTTTCTATAACAGATATTGATATAAAAGTTGTTGGGCCTAATAAACACACTCTCGCACGCAGAGAAAAAATCTTGCTGAAACAGCGATTTCAGAGAATGTGCTTTGCTAAACTAGCAAAGCGCTTGCTGTGGTAGCACAATTCTTGCTGTTTTAGCAAGATGTTTGCTAATTCAGCAAATTGTTCTAGCAGTCTGTATATTTACAATGCCGAATTGCTGGATCAGTTGCGCTTGCCGAAAGAGCAAGATTTTTGCTGTAATAGCAAAGTTTCTGCTAATTCAGCAACAAGATTTGCCATATCAGCGAAGCTAATTTTTGAGATTTGCTGTTTCAGCAGCTTTTCTTCTTTCAGTGCTAAATACAGGAAAGAAATTGTTTTGTATTATTTTCAACACTTCTTAAATGTGGAGATGATCAGCAAACGTAACCTTCCAAGAAGTCGGTAGATGACTTTCGGGACCCATATCTCTGAAATGGATCATCTGAAATAAAAAAATCAAATGGCATTGGATTCAGTATAACAGTGAGTTCGACCCGAACTACAATCATTAATTTTCTATGCATAATCAACAAAATGGCAGACTTGTTTGGAAAAAAGGTATTTTTTTCAGTGATTTTTGTTATAAAAAGAATAGGAAAAATTAAAATGATCGTAGTTCCGGCGAAACTCATACATATGATGAATATGTGGTTAAAATTTCAAGAGGATCGGTTCAGTAGTTTCTGAGAATCAGCTCACGAACCCGTTCAAAGTTTTTGCATTGAAAAATTGTGAAAAAATCCTACCTATGCTTAGTCGGCGATGCCTGCATCATACAGAATTCCTTCTACTTTTTCTAGAATTTGATTCTCATTCAATTCATCCTCTTTACGCTTCATCCTGCTCTCTTTAGAAGCCTCTGATGATTGGTAGTTCGCTAAAGTTATGCGCTCTCTGTCGCGTGTATCAGCAAACTGAAGAGCGACTTCACCAATTTTAATGCCCATTTTTTCCATAACTTTTAAAACTGGGTGGAATCCTTCATCAGAAATGCATGCTGCAGTGAGGCATGCAATTTCAACAATTTCCTTGCCACAAAAGATGTGAACTTGCAAAATTAGTGCCCGATTGATCGGCAAATCTATTACCGTGAAAAGTTCGCTTTTTCAGTTTACTTTTTACACGACTATTGGGGTTTCCGGGTTGCTTTCTATCAATTTTGAATAAAAAAAAGTAAACCCTCGTACACAGACATGATCCGTTCAAACTGACGATAACCAACGGTTGTTGTTCGCACAATCGGCTCTACACGAAAAAAACTCTGGCACGAGTCAGCAAGCGCGTTCGGATAGTAAAATACAAGGGGCGGAAAAACATATTTAAAATGCTCGGAACATTCTGAAATTTTGAAAGTTACACGCTAGATTAATCCCTCAATAAATGATCTTTGAGCTGCAAAGAGGAGATTGAAGATTTATACAACGGGATATGTTGTATTGACAAACTCTAAGTTTACAACGGTAGTAAAAGTGGATTGAATTGTAAATTCACTGAATATTTAGCGTCTCTTGAGAAAGTTGAAGACTGTTTGTCCATGGCTGTATGCAGTTTATTATTCACGTTTCCTACGGTAATTTAACACGGATTTGATATTTTTTATGATAAAAGAATAGAAAAAATCGATGCTCATTTGAAAAGTAGTAGATGAATTGTATAAGAATTGTTGATTAATGTCAATGTGATGTAATTTTTTATAAAATTAGAGTTACGGTGGGTTGATAAGACAATAACAATACGTTCTAGGATCATTTGGAAGTTCATAATTGAAGTTACTGAATTTTATCTCAGTTCCTCTTTAATGATATTTTGTAGAGCATTCATTAGATTTTGATTGAGTATGTACGCAGTTGCAAACACTTCACGTATGCAACTTTGAATAGCTTTATGGTACATCATTCAATTGTCATCAGATTAAATAGGAGAAGAATGCACAAAAATCATAGCCCAATTTGACTAGGAATGATTCATTGCATACTCTCAGTGCTTTCCAGGGCCTGACCAGAGTTTACACTGAGAAAAAACATTGTGAGGAGTCAAAACCAATCTATAAATTATTCTCATATTGACGCAGCGACTTGGAGACAACTTGACAGTATGTCTATAGTAGAAATCACTCTAGCCCGGATAGCGTCGGGAGGTTTTTTAAACATTCACAAAACGTACTTGCTCACGCAGAGAACGTTCGAATGAGATCCCAGGACGTTCCAAGAACGTTGCATGTACGTCCCAGGGACATACAAATGTTCCGTAATGTTCTATTTATCTTCACCAGGCGACGTTTTGGGGATGTGTTCAATAAAGGTGTCAATGACGTTCTGCGATACTACACATGTGTTTGTAAAGGTTAGTTTCCATGAAAGTACGTTTGGGAAACGTAACGAGAACGTCCCGTGGTAAATGAGAAATACGTACTGGGAACGTATTCAGGTGCATCAAAAATGAACGTCCTCTGAAAGTACTTGACCCTACTCCCCGGAGACGAAGCGCGCAGAACTAAGGTTATGTTTCTAAAACGTCCAGAGGACTTTCAATGCTATCTGGGAGTCATTCTCTAGGCCTCGCAAGGCCTCACCAGGTGCTTGTGGCCACACTGAGAGAAGACTTCAGTTGTATTCAATAAAGCTTGTTTTGGATACGGCGAAATAAATATTTTTTCCACATAAACTTGGCTCATTACCGACGAAGAGAGTTTATTAACAGTTGAAAAACCTCATATGACGTTTCTTGACTGTTAATAATCCTTATCTGAGAGTAATGAGCTATTTCGCCGTATCCAAAACAAAATTTATTCAATATAAATGAGCTCTTCTTTCAGTGCAGGACCTAGACCTATAGTAGGATAATTTAAAAACCATTCATTACCCGGGTTCAAAAAATCTATTGAATCCCATTGATTAATAAGATTCAACAAAAACTTTGCAACGGTATATAACCATTCACGTTTGTTCAAATTCGTTGAAACCCATAGGAACTGATTAAATTAATGGGATTTAATGATAATCCAATAGGTTGAAATGATCATTTGCCATGGCAAAGTTTGCATTGAATCTCAATGGGATTGAATAGACGTTTTTCACCAGGGTAGTGGACTTTCACATTCTACAGCAGAAAAAACTGAAGTATTAACACACGGAGAGAAAAATACAGTTGAAATTACTGCGGTAGATCACTAGCCACGGACCAGATTGGAATTGACAAGAAAAATTATGGTATCTTCATCCAATTCTACAAAACCTCTCAGTAATTGATAATGATGTCCAGTGCAATATTTACCGAATAAGAAATTTTCCTGAAAATTCATGAATTTTTGAATTTTATCACAGAAATTTTTACTGTGTGAATTGGAAAACGTACATACAATTCTAATGGAGAACTATTTCACTGTGTGTAAGTATGAATTTTCATGAAAATCAAAACTCGTTCTGGCGTTGATATGGAGCTCAGTAAAAAATATTGTATTTTACACGGAAAAAATTAGTGATCCAAATTTTCGTTGACTAGTATGTCACTTTTGGACGGAGCACAAATTTGAGGAAAATTCGTACACTGGATTTGAATAAATCGTTGACTTTGTTCATTGTTTCATCAACGGAATTCACTTTCCATTTTGATCGTCGAAATAATGAAAAAAGTCAACGAATTATTCAAATCCAGTGTACGAATTCTTTTTGAACGTGCGCTCCGTCCCAAAGTGACTAGTCAACGAAAATTTGAATCACTAATTTTTTCCGTGTACATGAAAAAGTAATGGGTTATTCTCTTCTTGTTGGTGAATAAATACGATTCTGCCATGTGGAATAAAATAATTTATAAAATATTAAAAATTATCGCATATCTTCTTCAATGTCTCCTCGTTGCCAACTTAATTTGAGAAATATTATGAGCTAAATGGTGTTAGTTGCCACAATTTCCCCCTTGATTCAGCGCGACCTCAAAAGGTCTCCCCAGGTTCTATAATAAAATCTAGAGAATGCAATAAATCATTCCTAGCCAGATTGGGATTATTATGAACGCTTCTTTCTCTACGATATCATATTTTTACAGTTCAGAATTGGAGCAACAATGTAACAATATTGCCACATGATAGGTGTAGAGTATTCGTTCGTGTGCTAGAAGACTTGCCTTGTACAGTAACTAACCCTACGCTTACATAAACTTATAAGACATTCGAAGCGAGGTTATATAGTCCTTTCTCTCTCGACTCCATTTCTTATCCTTGGATCGACAATGGCTTACAGTTTTTATTGTGTACAGGTATAACAATTATTCGCGGAATTTGCACGCAAAGAGTAGAAGAGAGTCGTGAAAATATCACGAAGTATATGCAATGTTATATATAACGCAGAGGTGTTTGAGCTGTCTTTTTTGACTGTCGCTTCTCCGGTGGTCTACGATTCTTCGACTGAACTTGAAATACCATGAATTCCATGAGAATCTTCACGTACTACGAAATAAATTGATATTATCCCATAATAAATATATGTCGAGTGTGAATAAAGTGTATGCAACATGATTTTATGTTGATTCTTCTTCTAAATCCAAGTGACAAAGGGTTTTCTTGAAATTTATTATAGAATCTCTTTAAAATAGATCAAGAGATTTTCGCGATATGTGTTCGTTTGTGACGATTTTATTCCCTTTGGTTAGAAAAGTCTATTGAATTTCAACTTTGAAACGATGAATGACTATTCAAATTCATTACAACTTATCAAAAACCGATTTTTTAATGGTTCCAATGGGTATTATTCATCATTTACCGTTGCAAAATTCGTCAAAAATTGTTTCCTTTTTTTACTATAGTGCCTAAAAAAAAAATTTCCTGTATTTGGAAAAATGTTAAGACATTAGCTCTGAGCAAACAAATTCGGGAATTCCACTTTGGTTAATCATGTTGCTCTCTCAGCAATCTAGTTCTTGTGTATGCTTTTTCAGCAATTATTTTTAGCCAGCAATACGTTTTTACACCATCTTTTATTCATTATGTTTCTTCATTATGTCAAACGAATTCATCCTGGTATAGGATTTCTCCGTTCATACTCATAATTAGCAAAAATAGAATAGATTTGCATGTGAGTTCGTAGTACTCGAGTTGACTCGATAGCATGAGCTATCATTTGAAATAGGGGCCAATAGCAAGGACTTACGAGGGAGATACATATTTCTTACTAATCAGACGTACAACCGTGACCTCGGTTCATAATCTTGTCAGAGAGAAAAATTGTAGCAATGAATTTGAAACTGGTATGCAGAATCACTTGTATACACTTGAATACCGTTACGAAAGTAAGATCATTCGGAACTTTCGTGGCTATTGATTGACCATGGTCGACATTGATTGATGATCTTTTTGTTCACAGAGCGTGGTTTCATTAGCCATCGAGCCAAAATAAACTTCACTTACAAATGTTCTTACACTCCACCGACCCGAGTTTTATTTTTTTATGATAATTCTATATGATATAATATCCTCGTACGTAGGAAATTTCAATCGGACTTGATTATAGATCATTTCTCGAACGATTGAGGCGTACAAAATGCACAATTAAAGTGATTCGATTGTCGTATGATCGATACTTGTCAACACCTCGATTGTTACTCAATTGATTACAACATTTCAAACTATCCACCCACTCGTCTGGGATTCAATTTATCAGAAATGACATTCCATTTAAATCTGGCAAGATTTCGGTTTGAAGAACACGAAGATAAAATATCATTCGAAATATCGTTCGATGAAAGTCGGATGAAATGGAAAAGTGTATAGAATTAATTATGAGTATGAGAATGTAATTACATCCATTGATATCTCTTCGGTTGGATGAATCTCATCGAGTATACGCACGTTCATCAAATGTCAAACGTCGTATATCCCTTAAATCATTATCGTGTAATAAGGCATCCCGTTTAACTTGTCTTCGCGTGGACTGCACAAACGTGTATTAGTATTTCGATGTAAATGCTGTTACCTAATAAGACAATTTCACGTTCGAATCACAGATGAGGAAAAGGAATCTTTCGATGATTTAATATGGTATCCCTATTCTATTTGAATTTTATAAAATTATCTCACGATTTATATCGACAATTAGTTCTTTATTGGGTAATTAGTTGCAATTAAATGTTCAAATGTTTCACATTTCTTCTTAACCCAATGAAATTATTTCTGCTAACGTATATGATATTGAGTAATGTTATTGTCGAGTGATTCCATGGGCATACGTGCATTACGTTACCGTCTACGTGTAGTAGGTATCTCACATTGTACGAAGTGAAATCACTAACTTGCCACTCACCGATAGAGATATACGAAACGGGATTAGAGAAGAGCGTCAGCAGTGCTCTTCCAATACGACAAATCAAACATATGATGAACTTCTTTCACCACTACTCGATTAAAAGCATGATCCAAGATCGGAAGGAGCATGTGAATACTTTTTCTCCTCAGAACTTGTTCAACTGAACTTTTCAAAAAACTGCAAAAAACGAGTCAAGATGTTGTGATATGGATTGGAAAAGAAAATCTAATCAGATACGATAGATGTGTATTAGATATAATGTATGAATGTTGTGCCGAGGAAGAAATTATTATTACGATTGAAAACAATAAACAGACCGTGAATATATTACGTAATGAAAGTACTACCCTCTCTCGAGAGGTTCAAGTGTTATTCGAGTCTTGGCCTTCGTGGTGTGGAGTTATCGTGTTGTTTTTCTCTTTTTATTCTTTAGTGTGGATTGGATTATATTATTATCATTATTATTATCGTAGATAAAAATCAGTACTTGGGATTTTGCAATAGATGTTTCCATATAATAACAGGATTTCAATTCACCTTTGAGAATTTTATTAGGTGCAATGGAAAGTATCGATAAGTCGTTACAGTAATTTTTTATCGTAAAAAATTAGTCCATATGGTGGTGGAGAATGGCTATCTCACTGTGAACTCTTAGTTGGTTCACTTGCAAAGTTTCCTTTGTCGATTTGGAAGTGGGTTTATTTTGTATTAGATCATGTCAAATAGAAACTCGTCGCATGAAATTCTCGTGGGATATCTATGTAAACCTGGATTTCAGTACTCCAGTGGGAGTAATAACTGATTCATTATTGGACTGCAAATTTCAGTATATTTTCAGAAATATCTGAATAATTTTACTGCAAAAATTGGAATTTTGGATTATAATTATGTTACTGGAAATGAATTTACTAAAATTTTCCAGTAACAAGATGCAGTAAATTTTCAGTTTCTTTTTACAGTGCAGGGTTGCATGTGATAGAATATATGCTGGAAATAGTTTCATAATATTGGAATATTCCAGAGTATAATTCTGATGTAAAATATGTTGTGAACATTCACAAATACACCGTGTTTTCATGACGAGATACCAAACTACCACTAATCTCGGCACTGCAGGTGTTGAATCGGTGCATTTGATTCCATTAGGGGAGCCAAGCGCAGGGGATTCACGATGAGCAAACATTGATCGACAATAAACGGAAAAACAAAGATAAAAAGTGTCAGAACTTACGCTAACTTGGTGGCAACCTGTCACCATCGTTTCCCCAGACATCAAAATTGGGGATCGTTAATTGCTGGAACGATGTTGTGAAGCCAAGCTTTCTCTCAAGGCTCCGCCAATAATCGTCAGGGCTGGGTCAGCATTGCGTCACTGGTAAATTTTTACAGAGGCTATGACACGAAAATTCCAAAACTGCAGATACAATTCATTGCGAACAGATATTTTTATATTTATTTTTATTTATTATCCTGCTCGAACGCTCTGAGTATTTAACTGCGCTAATGGTAGGCAGAAAATAATTTTCTCTCTCCGGGAATGATCTTATAAACGAGGCGAACATAATTTGTATCGGAAGATACAATTACATCAAAGTCATTTCGAAGTGATACTCATTAATGTTTATTGAAAGGAAGGTACACTCATATTTATCCGTCGAATCGCAAATTCGCTACAAGCAGTTATTTTATTTGGTACAGGGAGAAGATAATCCTTAGCAACGCATGATATATTCACTGTCGGTGAATAAAATATTGGCCCGTCAACGGTTAATGTATCATCTCGATATGGGTGGATGATTGTAACAGTAGACGGTTGATGTTTCATTGCTTAACCCGTCTTATTTATACTCATTTATGACCAGGTAACGTTTTTTTTTCCGTTGGCAAGAGTTAAAGGAGGAGATTTAAATTAACACCACTCTTCTCGATCGAATAAATTGAATATATTCATCTTCCTATGGAAGGAACTCGAATTCCAGAGATAGAAACAAAGATAAACTTGTTGGCCGGTGTTCGTGTAGCTCGTTAAACGAGAAGGGTCGTTTGAACCTATCCGGCGCGCTATTTACTGCTCGCTCAAGGAATTTCCCGCGCAAAGATTCTCGTGGGGCAGCAGCATCCCGTACTCTGGCCGTAGGTCAAGCATTTTTCGCGACAATGAAAGACAGAGAGGAAGAAAAGTATTCTCTCGCAACGCCCACAATGGGGCCGCGTGTTGGCGGTACAATGATTTAATACGTAGCAATTGCATCCCTCGCTCGTAAACCACAAGTACACGGAACGAAAGATTAAAGAGAGGAAAAAGTGTCTTGGAATGGTTATAAAATATCGACTATCTACTAGAAGTGAAAATAATTAATTCGTTGAGATAGATCGTTCATACGTTTCGCGAATATCTTTAGTTTTTTTTTCTACGAAGAATTTATATTTTTTTTTTAAATGCGTGTATCTATTATTTTATCGTATGGCAATAAACAATGATTATTGTTATAATGATACAATGTGATGGAATTGGTAGCTTTCGCCTACTTCATTTTACTTTTCACGACTTCCTTCTTGTCTCCTCGATTGATATCCGTGTTACTCAATCAGAAATTCATATATTGAACGTGTCAACAGTTTCTGGTGTTGCTTTCACTATTCATCCTCTCCGATGAGTCCCGATCGATTCAAAGGATTCATTTCATTTGAAGTGTTTTTGAATATAATAGCTCGCTTATCAAATTGAGAGTATAAAGATTCTTATTAAACTCAAATCATTCTTATGATTGGTTTTTGACGGAGGAATGAATCAGTTCAGAAATATCGGAATATCAATATTTATAACACAAAAAACATAAAAGTATATATTTTGAAAATATCAATATCAACAGCTTCTGCCTCGTTTTGTAAATTATGCAAATTGATCTTCTTTTCATAATGATTGTATCAATTTCATTCATCAGTGTGATCCGCTGTGCGATACATGAAGCTTCAATCACATGCGATGGAAGCAATTCCCACTCACGTGATTGAGAACCTTGAAATTTCAATCATATATCACTGAAAATTCAGTCAATAAATTATTCTATTATGGGTAATATAATACAGCAAAAATTGAAAATTCAATCACATGTAACTGAATTCTCAATTCGATCACCCAGAATTTGAAATTTCATTTGCCAGTGTGCTTGAAAATGAATGAAATTTCAAGAAATTTTGAACAGTGTATAGTAAATCATTCTTAACACCTACTGGCGTTACATCAGTTGATCTGAATGCAGGTTGATTATTCGTGTCAATGCTTTTTCCTTTAACGATTATTACGAATGCTACCATAAACGCGAAATATATTTTTATATGATATCATGTTTCTAAAAGCGATTCAATGTGCCCTCATTTCGAAACCACTTATTAGTGCTTTTCGGATTTTACGAACAAATTTTAGAGACATATTATTCCACTTCCCAGTTTGCAACAACTAGATCGTTTGATTCAGCATAGAGAAAAAATATGCTGTGACAACAATCTATTTGTTATCGTAAGTCAAATATCGTATTGTAAGTTTAACTATGAGAGTGATTTTTGAGCGAAATTTGTTTGCTATTCTGTATACAATACTGAAAATTTTGTTAGTCCCCCGAAAAATTTGCTATTTTGGAATGTAATGGGAAAATATGTGGGGGATCATGAAATCCCATATTTTCTTTCTTCATTCAATCTTTAAAATGAACTTCAATCATAAACAGATTCAAAGGGGAATGCACTTAAATCTCATTACATTCAAACTCAAATGATTTTTTCATCGATATGTTTTCCAAAGCGTTGTCCTTTGAATCAATTCAATGGCCACTTGGAATCGATTTTCAAATATCCCCTGTCGCCCCATGAAATGAGAGCTCACTTTTGCAATTCAACACTGCGATAAGAACCCATCGTTCAGAATTAATGAAACAGTAGCTATACTCAAGCCCCTTTATAATCCTGAAATCGGTTATTTTCTAACGCGTGCACTGTTAGAAATTTCTGATTGAATTTTCAATTACATGTAATGGAAGCAAATTCCACTCACGTAATTGAAAAATAATTCGCACTGTACTTGAAAATTCAAGAACCAATTCTTTAAATTTCATGCACATGTTCTTGATTGTTGAGATAAATCATGATTGAAAATTCAATAACAAGTTCTTTAAATTTTGATGATCGTTGAAAAAAAAAAAATCACCTCCACAAGATGTGAACGCGGGACGTCGAAGTCGGACGCCGAAGCTCTGTCACTCGAGCCACTGCCACTTACGTGGAAAGCAGCATTTTTCTGCTTATATGACCTTGCGTTCATTCTTCAAACTTTTGAATCAAGATGTACTTGTAATGTAGAAACATTGAACAAACCGTGTGATCTAACTAGTACATAGTTGAAGTGGATACGCGGATGACTTCGTCAAAGCGTTAGTATACAGGGTGACCCATAGTGAGAAAAATTGTATTTCAAGGGCGTATTCTGCAGCCATAATGCAAGAATTTCCCGTTTTTTTGAAGGTTAGTGTTTGAGATATGAGCATTTTTAGATTTTTTTTCAAATCCAAACACACTTGGATCATTTTTGTTATTTTCAGTTGGATGCCATTAGAGCCATGATTTGATTATAATTATAATGATATTATTACGTTATTATATTGGATTAAATTTTTCTAAGTTTTTTCAATCACCTGTACATTAACTTCAATTTTCATGCACGATAACTTGAAAATTCAATAACATGTATTTGGACTCCTATTTCAGTTCACAAAAATTGAATTTTCATTCACATATGTACATGAAAAGTACATGAAATTTCAAGCAATTTTTAACAGTGTACATTAATTTCAATTTTCATGCACAATAACTTGAAAATTCAATAACATGTATTTGGATTCCTATTTCAGTTCACAAAAATTGAATTTTCATTCACATATGTACATGAAAAGTACATGAAATTTCAAGAAATTTTTAACAGTGTGCATTGTAAACAAAGTGACATCTTGTGAAGGGGTCGGTCATTTTCATCCATTTTTATGGTACTGTTGCTCTTGAAAATAATTGAAATCCTTCGTAATGCTCATATCCTTGATAAAGTTAGTCCTATGGAAGTGGATGAGAGCAAACAAAAACTTATTCCGCGGTTCACGAGATAGCACTTTTAACGATTCATGAGTGAAAATAAAAATAATGAATCCAAGAATTATAAAAGAGCTCGAATGACTATCAGTCACTCAATTTTAAATGATGGGTTCTTATCACAGTTCTGAACTTTGTTTTTTGATGAAATTGTTTGATATCATTGGATACACATCCTTTTTCCATAGAAATCATGAGGCATCAATATTAGCATTTCTCGGAATGAATTATTCATTACCAAATGCTCGATATTCATATTACATAGAGAGAGGTTAAGTGATGGAGTAACCAATGGGATTCAATGGGCTTTTACATATTTTCCTATTGAATTTCAAACTTTTGATTTTGGTGAAGGTAATATGAAATAATGGGGTAACTGACGAAAGCACCTCTTATTCCCTATTACTTAAGTTTTTTCTGATAGGATTTCAGGGGTCTTTTTCACCAGGGCTATCTCCTGTAACTTCACTTCAGATCGTTACAATAACCATACTTTTTTTTCCATGTGGAATTAATTCTTCATGTTAACAAAAAAAGAGTAAAGCAAGTTTCTAGAAGTCAGGAAACGCATCTATGAAGGAAACCAGTTTTCATTATTCAATGTGATGACGATTGTATAGTTCACGTGAAGTATAAACTAATAATTATGAATAATACTATTTCCTTTACAGCTATGAACAACATGGTACTTGTCACGATAAATGTAACGATAGTTTATGAATTCGCATGGTAATTTATAGAATTGTAACGACTATATACTTTGACTTGATATATGTATTTCCTGGAGTAATTGAGATATATATACTGTAATATGATATTTTTTATGTTCCAGGTACGTATTATCAAATGGTCCATTCTCTTAGCTAGAAGAAGTGTGAGTACCAGCATTTTTTATGCAAATTTTTTATCTCATTAGTGAGAATAACTTAATGGGAAATGTTCACTTTGAATTCAAGTGTTTTATTTTTATGCATTCAGAATGTTTAAAAGCGTGTAAATATACTCATAAAATAGATATAATGTTTTATCATAAAATTCTTAATCTAAGTTATTCACGTATTTACAGTTTTAAGTGTTTTAAAAGTGACTGAAGGATTCAAACACTCTCAGTGTATTGAAATAAAACACTCGAATTTGCAGTAGTGGAAGACGTGAGTAAGAACCAACATTCTCAGCAAACACCACATCGATTGTTTTCTCGCCAAACGATGACTCGCCGATGTTGATACATTGAGCTAGCTCCTGATTAAAATACTATCATAATGATTCATTTTGATCACCCTAGTTGAAGAATCTCATTGAACCGATTCATCTTCATTGATCCCGATGCATAAAACTGATTCAAACCCATTAAAAAATCGATTTTGAATCCGTTTCAATTAGTTTTCTGCATCAGAATCAATGAGAATCAATCGATCCGATGAGATTCTTTAACCGGGGCATTACCCAAACCAAGTAACAATCGTTTTGATGTCATTTTGACGAAGCTGTGTTTTGAGACCGCACCAAATTCTTATTAGGTGTTCTGCAATTGAATTTATTGACCTGACTGGAAATTTATCTTTAGGACCTGAGTTTGGTTAATCTCAATCTTCTTCGGATCCTGACAAAAATTGTCACGATGCACTACTATTTAGAATTTTGTCTCGGAGGCCTCAATCTAATATTTCAGACTGAAGAATCGAGATCTGCAGAAATAAAGGTTAAGGATTCTGGTTCTGATAAGTTTGTAATTTTGTATGCCTCATCATAGTTTGTTACATTGAACTCTGCACGGAAAGATCGAGTCTATTAATATTTAGAAAAATGACTGTCAATTTAGGGAAAACGAGGATCGCTGAAAAATATTCGTAGTGAGTCTACTGAAAATTCGTGGTCTATGTATTAACAATTGATAGTTTGACTGTGAAAAATACCAATGAAACTATCAACTGTTGATATTTTGACTGCGAATTTTTGGTAGACTCATTACGAATGAGTCAAAGGGTCAAAATGAGTCGAATAAAACAAAGTTTTTGTCTTTCGCGAACAATCACCATGCATTCACAAACCGTACATCTTTGAAAAATTGAGTGAAATGTTTTCACTGCGTGTCTATGTTAATGGAAAATGATCTTACGAGGCTTCAGAGAAACTTTTTGTAATCATGTCATCTCAATTATTCCTGAACAATTGAGGGTCCCCATAAAATAATCACTTCAGCGCTTGAAAAGCGGTAAGATCGATCACGTGGAGGGTTGGAAAAAAAGTCCGAATTTCGAAAATCTCAAAATTTCGGGAAAAAATGAAAACTTCCTATGTTTTCCCACCTAAAATGTTTTTCAATATCAAACTCGTTCTAACTTGGTCATTTTTTGCGAGTTTAGATTCGTGAGATGTCCCCCAAAGATAACAATGTCGTAATAGTTTGTAAAAATTCATAACAAATTGATGAAATTTTCATTTGAAAAGAAAATCACCTTTTTCATGCGTTGCATTGAAAAAGTGGTGGAGGAAATATGAGCTATAGAAAAGTTCCAGCGACAAAGTTGTTCGCTAGGGTGTGGACAAACTTTTTGGAAAGTTTTAGATCGATTGAACTGTTAGTTCCCGAAATACAGCGATTTATTTATCCACGCGCAACAGAAATTCCCCATGATTTTGCATCGTTTAAGGGGGGGTCCTGCTTTAGGAGGCCTCAAAAAAATAATTGACTGAAACGAACTTTTTGGAGTATATTCGTGTATGTTTCAAGTTGATAACAAAATTTTTTTCCAATGAGAAATAATGAGGGAAAGTGTGCTTTCTCCAGTTTTTAGTCTTGCAATCATTATAAACTGGTGGGAGTGATTGCAAAAAAACTAGACGTCCGATTGAAATGAACCAAAGCTTGTTATCTTCAGTTTTATATCCTCTTTTATTCGAACTAGGGAAGTTCATGAAAAATTATGTCTAAGTAATGTTTATAGCGAATTTAAATGATTATTCTTCCTCCAAGAGGAGCTGTTTTTTCTTCAAACCCCCAGTAAATTTTGAATTCCACGATTTCTTCCAAGTTTTCTTAGTTCATATAGAAGAATGATGTATGAAAATTGAAATGCCGTTTGGTTTTTCCGTTTTAGATAAGAAATACGACCTGTATCTTTCCCACCGATAGAAGACTTGAATTGCGAGGCGTTCTACGAATGTAGACATAACTCTTACATATATGATCTTTTCACGCTGGAAAATTTTCTTTATTCACTTGAAAAATATATGAAAATACCCTGGAAAGTTCGTTGGATAAAATCATTTTTTTGGTACCTAAAAAAACTCTCAAAAAAACACTATTTTGAGGCCTCCTAAAGCAGGATCCCCCCTTAATGGCTGAACATCAGGAGCCTTAAGAGAAATCATATTCGCTCAATATTTCGAACAGGATTTATGTTTTTCGGGTCAGAAAATTCGAATATCGAACTATTCTTCCAAAATTCGTGAGTAATTTCTTTTGAATGAACAATAATTGTCCGAAATAACGTTATAAACAATCGAATTGTTGATTTAAAAGAAATCACTAACGAATCTTGCGAAAATAGTTTGATATTCAATTTCCCTGGCCCAAAAAACATAAACCCTGTTTGAAATATTGAGTGAGCACAATTTTTCCAACGGCCCTCGATATTCAGCCACTGAACGATGCAAAGACGCGAGGAATTTCAGTTGCGTGCGGATCAATAAATCGCTGTATTTTGCGAACTAATAGTCACAATCGATCTGAAACTTTCCACAAAGTTTGGCCACACCCTAGCGAACAACTTTATCGCTGGCAGTTTTTTGTAGCTCATATTTCCTCCATCACTTTTTTAATGCAAAGCATGAAAAAAATGACTTCCAATTTGAATTAAAAATTAAACAATTTGTTATTGATTGTCTTTGGGGACCTCTCACGAATCTAAATCCGCCAGGTTTATCTCGATAAACATAAAAAAATGACCAAGCTAGAACGAGTTTGATATTGAGAAACGTTGATTTTTGGTGTGACAAAATAGGAAGTTTTCATTTTTTTCCAAAAACTATCGGTCCTAGAAACCGCTTTTCGAGCGTCCAAGTGGTTACTACATGGGGAACCTCAATTCATATACCGTGTTCTACATTCCACAAGATTGTGTTGAATATATAAATAATAGAAACACTTGAATTCATTTCGAAGATTCATCCGGATGAAACGTTTCACAGCATTCTTCTGAAATCGGAGAACGATTAGATGAATGAGTGCATAAGCAAGCAGTTAGACCTTTAGCCGTGTACCGACGGGCACGACATTCTTGTACAGATAACTATCGGCTTCATTAATTTTTCAAAATACTTTCAAAATCCTGAATTGACATTCACAAGACGAGCAGAAGAATGATTAATGGATTGATTATTTGATAATTCAAGATACTTCGAAATATAAATTTGATATTTTCCTAAACACAATATTCATTGAAGTGAAATCTATTGGGTAAACTGAATATTGAATCATGCAAAACATAGCCCACAACGTGGAGAAAGTTGAAAAAACTATGGGACATTATGAAATAATTCTAATGTGGTGATACCGAGTCTATGATGTAGTTGATAGACGTCGGGACAATCGATCTTATAACGACTCTGTGATTAGAGTAGTTGCAGTAATGCTCTTTTTTTGAACGGGAGCGCCATCGTTATATCGTTTTGTTGCGAATCCATGAAGCTGTATATTGTGTATCATTCAAAATGCATTGACCGAGCAATAAATTATGCACTCGCATATGGTTTACGTTCATCGAAAAGTTCAAGGTTCCAAGTAGATGTATTTTCACGTGAAACAAAGAATTTTTTAATGCTACCGCTTATGAGAGTATTGAAAAATATGAAAGGAGGTGTGGAAATACTTGCTTGTGTTGAATATTTTATTTTCTTGAAAAATTGATGTCAATAAAAAGAAAAGAGATATTTGTAATTTTTTTGAATTATCCAAATTTCTTTATTAGTGTTTCAAATGAAATGCATGAGATACTTTTATTGATGCAATATATAGAATATTTTAAATATCTTTGAACGGAATAACTGACACATAATTTGCACGAATATAATATGATTTATCGATGCAGACTTTTCACACAGATTTTTCCCTTTCAATGAGTTTAATTGTATAACCACGAGCCGTGTGAATATTATTTACGAAAGGTAAATGTACTTCGAATCGTTGTTTTCATCAATATTTTATATCAAATAACGTGTTTCTTGCATGTCTCAATATTCATTGCTTTCTCTATATTTTACCAGTCATTTATCTGTAATTCACTGATATAACGTTCCTTGTAATAATATATTTGGCAGGTGATAAAAATAGTTGAATATTTTGCCGGATGAACTAATAATTCACGCTTTCAATCGATTGATTTTCCTCACAATTTATATTCTAAGGCGATTAATCACATGCAGTATTGGAGCAATCATTGAAAATAACACAAATCAAAAGAACCATTCGCTTCGTTCAATGATCAAAAGGTTGCATCACTTGATTCAAAACTCCCACAATGAGACGTCCAAAGAAAATCATAATAGTGGTTGATTGATCTTTATAAGGAAGGTAGAAAATATGAAGGATTCTGAAATATCTTCTGAACTGCAGTGAAAAAATCTTATGGAATTCCATGGTAAATGATCCAATTTCTGATCGAATACCATTGAATCCCATCATTCGATTCCCTACACAGAAAAAAAAACATTCTTGTATCAAGGAAATATTGTTTTCGTTATATATGAAACACGGATTGTCTCAGTTTAATGCAATTTGCTTTGAATCAAATACAGGAAAAAACAAAATTCTTGATTCCGAGCAAATTGCATTCACGGAAAAAAATACCCATGTAAAAATTACATGAAAAGTGGGGTAACGATTACAGGGTGCATCTCGTGTAAAATTTACTACACAGTCCTGTCGGATTTACATTGTTATCATACTTCAAAGGAACGCTTCTCCCATTTACTTCGGTAACAATGTAAATATAGCATTGATTCCAATGTAAATTTTACTCTGTGAGTAATTATGTTAAATTAACAACAATCAATGTAGAATTTACATGGGACTTTTTTCCGTGTTGAACTGAGACAATCCGTGTTTCATATATAACGATGTTTGTTTTTTTGTGTATTGTGTAGAGAGATGCTACAGAATATTAAACACACGGAGAAAAATGCAGGTCGAAAATATAGTATCCTTCAATAGAAGTTTGAGAATATTTCTTAAAATCTGAGAATTTTTCTGAAATAAAGACAAAACGATCCAATTTTTTGTGGAATTTTATTCGGAAAATAATGAAAAATTATTAATACTTGATAAAGAATAGAGAAACATATGAACATTCCAAAAGTCGCATGTGAAATTTCACCAAGTGAATAGTAGGATATTGAAATTTTGTTACTATTGGTGTAAAATTTTACCCGCGACTTTTGGAAAGTTCATATGTTCCTCTATTCTTTATTAAGTATTGATGATTTTTCATTGTTTTTCGAATAAAATTCCACAAAAAAGTAGACCTTTTTGTCTTTATTATGCATTTCAGAAAAATTCTCAGATTTTAAGAATTATTCTCAAATTTTTATTAAAGCTCACTATATTTACGAACTTCATTTTCCTCCGTGCAGGTGAAATACATTCCTTAGCCAGCATTAACTCAAGCTTGTCCTGGTGGTTGCACATACAAGTATGACAGATGTAAGACATTTTGATGATATCTTTTACATAAGTGTATAAATAAGTTATGCTCGTACAGTGTTTCTTCCCATTAGAAAAGAATTCTGCTGTTCCAGCAAATGAATTCCGTGCATGCGCTGGATTCATTTGAAAACCAAAGGAAAAATACACGTCCGCGTATTTATATCACGCATCATTCTTACTTTCTCCGCTGAATGAAATGAAGAATCGCGGAAAATCTGCTCGGCGAGAGGGATTTCGCAATGCACAAAAGTTTTCCCATGGGTTATAATGGATGGAAAAAGATGAGACGTTCTGCGGTTGCACTGTTAGATAGATGGCTAAGGGGATTGAATTAAATGAATTCCCTCACGGCCGCAAATTGACTACACCTACTTTTGTTTATGAGATTATTAAGTGTTTGTATGCACATAAACAACTTGTACAAAGTAGTTTTACTAAAGAGTAACTATATGTATCAAGAGCTCGTATACCATCATCACACGTATACAACACACACGTTGGATTGACGGCGTAATCGAATGTTCTTTTGTAAGAATATTCCCGTGTTTAATGTCTCTTTTCACACAACAAATCAACTATGTTTGAAAGTAATGTAAGGCACTATAATTATACTGAAAACACGGTTTGTCACAGCGTAACAAAATTTTATGCCGCTGTAATAAAGTTTTTCTCAATGCATCGTAAGAAGAAATGTGTTTCGTCAGTTTCATGAAATTGTATATCATTATTTTTATAAAACTCGAATTGTTTCGAATAATCCAAAAACGGTCATGCAAGCAGAGAAGAATGTGAGTTATTCTTGAAAATAATCATGTATACGTGATGTACTATACTTGTACAGTGATTTCCCTCTATTGCTTTCATATCGTGTGCTGTACGTGATTGTAATTTCTTAGGTACGTTATCCGCGTATTGCGAATACTTGTACGCCTTACCGACCCTACTCCAAATTTCTAATAACTGGCTGAATGGTCAGGGATGAAGAGGAAAGCAATGGTATGAACTTTCTACTTCCGTATTCACTGGAGAAAAAAAAATGTTGAATTGACAGCGCAGTACGATATCAGTGGGAAAATTTACAAATAATGGTAATTTATACTAGGGGATTCGAAATTTCAATAGAGATATACATCTCCAACGTTGTCCCTTCAAAAAAAAGAAAATTCTGGATACGCCCTTGATAGGTTTGAATCGGATCTTTTAAGCAGGTTATTATAGTTTTAAGATTTATAGTGACTTTTTGCAAAAGACAAAAATATTGGCAAACAAACCCTGATAGAAAACAATTGAAATTTTCTTGACAATCAAGATTAGAGGGATTTATAAACCGAATCGAGACTTAGTTAAGAAAATGCCAAGGCCTGGAATAGGAAACTGACAGATTTCTATGAATTCCTGAAACAGGAATATACAGGTTTTGTTCTGTTTGTTATCAAATGCCATCACAAAACTATATTATAACAACATACATGTGATGTTATGCAAAATATTCATCTTGACATTTGATTCTATGGAACACGTGTTTTTGAATTCTTTCATATGCAAATGGAAGGTACCGTTCGAAGTGTGCAGATAATTATTTCTCCTTGTGATTTCATCTTCATAATGTCACATATTTTCAAACACGTGAAAAATGAATACTAAGGAAGAAGTATCAACGAGTTTCCACAGTAAATGTACCTACATTTTCTCTCAATCAATGCCAAGTGAATGAATCAGATGATATTATGGAAACTCGTTACAGATCTTTGCAGTAATCGTTTCACAATAACAACAACAACTTGATGTTCAGTTCTTTTACATTTGTTGTAATTCAACCCCCATGGAAACAAATCACTCCTTACAACTAGGCTTAGGCGCTTTGCAAATGCGTTCCCTGCTTGAAAGATCCGATTCAAACCTATTAACTGGTCGATCAGTATGAATCAGATTTTTGCCCAGGAATTTTCCTATTCGATCTTATTCAAATCTAATCGGTTTGAATAGGAAATTTTTACTCAATAAGCTATGATCAGGAAATTCGAATCATGTACTTTCGAATTTACTGGTTATATCCCATTGAGTAGAGATTTCCTATTCAAACCGATTATATTTGAATGAGATCAAATAGAAAAATTCTTCGACACAAATCTGATTCAAACTGATTGCCAAGTTAATAAGTTTAAATCGGATTTTTGAAGCAGGGTTGGGCTATAACTCATAGAAAAAATTCACCCATAAAACTCAAGTGAATTTGAATAGATTGATCCATTGAAATTCATGGCTGAATCAACTGGGATATTAGAGGAGGAAGTCGTGGATGTAGCATATATTAGCGTAGGAGATGAATTAACGCTAAGAAATACGTGACAACAATAATTGATCGTGAAAAAATGGTTGAAACAACCCTGGTAGACAACATTCTAGCTCTCACTCTGGTGCAAACAAGGCACAAGCGAGACATTCTAGGCAGTACTAAGGTCCACTCTCGCATCGTAGACACCCCTGGTAAAAACGAAGTGTAACAAAATACATTTGCGATGCATTCCACGGCGCGAAACACCACTCCGGGTACATTCGGATGAACCTCGCATTGCCCTGTAACTACAGTGTAACACTTTATTTTCACCAGGGACGACTAGAATGATTTCTACTACGGAATTTGTTGAAAAATTGACTTTTTATAGAAAGCAACGGTGTCATTAGATTCTACAAAGAAATCATTAAAGATCCGTACGGAAATATTTAGTTGACAAATTTCTGCAAAACCATGAAAAATCTCTGGAAAACATTGCATTGTCTCTCTGCAAAAATCTTTAAAATCCTGACAAACTCTGGGAATATTTGAAATTGTCATGAAAAATCTATTTAATTGGGGACGTTTTGAGTAGACCTTTCAGAGTTTTTTCATTTTCTTTCGAGCAAATAGGAACGAAATTGCATTCTGGAAAAATTTTGATGAAAATCTAATGAATTGTTGAAAAATGTTGAAATTCTATAAATACATTCATACCATAAAACGGAGTTACTTTTAAAGGTAACTTTAACGGAGCGCTAAAGTACGGTTTAAAAATGTGCGGAGCGAAGTCGCGTGACCTTGTGTGGCGGTGCTCCGTACTTTGATGCGCCGTCAAAGTGGCCCAAGGGCTATAAAGTTACCCTCAAAAGTCAAAGTAACCCCGTTTTACGGTGTTAAATATTTTGATAATTAAAAAATTTTTTTTCATAGTCAGAAATCTCTTAACAATTTATGAGAGTTTCGTCGTTATCCTTCAGATTGCAATTCTGTTCCTGCTTGTCTGAAAAAGATGAAAAAATTCGGAAAAATTAAAACACGCCTTGTTGTGCAGAAAAATTCAGAGATATCAAAAATAATTTCGGAACAAAATTTCTTCGCTCATGTCATTCCTCACACGGAGAAAAAGAAATTCCCTGTGGCAGCGAAATCTACTTTTGCTGGGTTCCTTTTGCCAGAGCAGCAAATTTTTTGCTGTGACAGCAAACTATTTGCTGTTTAAGCAATCTTATTAGCTGCGATAGCGAATTTTTAGCTGGGGCAGCAAAAAATGTTTGCCATCCCAGCAAAATTTGTTTGCTATTCTGTATATAATACTGAAAATTTGTTGGCGGAGCAAAAATTTTTTGCTGCCACAGCTAAAGAATTGCTGTTATAGCAAATTTTTAGCTAGGTCAGCAAAAAAATTTGCCATTCTATATATAATACCTCGATTTGCTGCGTCAGCAAATTTTTTTCCCCGTGCATATTTTGTATGAACGGAGACATTTTGAATCAGATTTTCGTGAAAAATCGGGAATACGCAAAGATTTCTTACAAATTTTCCCTCCGAATTTCTTCAAATTTTAGAAAATCGAACGATTCGGAGCCCGAATTGTGAGCGAAATACGCACATCATCTGCCATTCATATTTGAAAAAGCGTAAAAGCATTTTATTTGTAAGTTATACATTTTTTAGAGAAATACCGCGAAACAATGTCCCATTCTTTTTCTAATATGGTTGAAATTTTTTTGGAGCATACGTGTTGAAACAATGAGTTCGAACAATGGTAAATAAAACATGCACTGATGTTGTTTCCCCTTAATGTTATTACCGTTAATTGAGATGATGATTCATGGCAATCTCTAGGACAAAGACTATGATGTAAATGCAATAGACATTATAACTCATGATCCACCTGAAAATTCACGAAGAAAATGATCTTTGTTCTCTCATACACACGCGTGCTCTGTGCGGTCTCATGTGTGTTCCTCGTTTCTGTGGGATCAGTTTTATAGCGTCTACTAAAACATCGCAACGTGTAATCAACGAGCTTGCTGCTCGCATGGATTAATTAGAGAATTCATGAAGAAAGAATTACCCGATGCGATCCTCAGTCAAGATAAATGGCATCTTATTCCTATACCTTTTCCTCGCTTTCTATTCTTTGATATACATATTGTTTTTTTCCCTTAGATCTCCTCTTCTTGGAATTATATGCAAATCGAGACGAAGAACGTCATTTTCTTGCGGGCCACGAGTATAACGCATTCGAGTATCGCTTCACGTGGAAATTTTCTGCAAAGCAATTGTTAATCTGTTGATACGTGAAATTCGAAAAGCCCACCTCGTCACACCGGTTCTTTCCGTTACATTCCTGAAATTCGAGTATATATACTTGAAAGATAATGGGAGGATGTCGAAAGGGAAAGAAATGTTTTTATTGTCTTGGAAAATATCGAATTCGCGTGGTGGATATACCTATCCCTGTATTCCGTATGAGTCGTTTTCCCGTTGTCCTTGTGACTTTCAGCTACTAGGAAATAATCCTTCCGAAGATTGATACTACAACTTTCTATACGACCTATTTTCTAATCATAATCTTTTTGTTGTGCTGTTTTTACAAATCGGATTGTTGTACGTTCTCAATGAGAAAAAGGTGTTGTTTCAAGGTCGGCCACTTGTCTCCCGTTAAAGTTTTCAATAAACAGCTGAGAGGGAAAGGATATTCATTCTCCGAGAAATTTCTGTTGGATCTAAAAATATCTTGTGTCCGGCTTCGGTATCCATATTCTTTTTTTTATTTCAAATGGTTTCCATGAATTATTCATGATCTTCATTATTGATTTCTTATTGAATATGATCGATGTTTATCGATAATACTCATATGTCATTGCGGGGCTTGAAATAATTTGATCAAAAGGTTGCAAGGTTTTAGCTGCCGAAGAGAACGTCGGGGAGGTTTGAGGTGGCAACATTCTTGCTGGTTCAGCACTTTTTATTCTTCCACAATGGATGCTTTTATTCGTGTTCGAATTCAATAGCTTGATTCGATTCAATTGTTTCATAATTAGCTGGTATAATTTGGGATCAAAAGGAAGCGCATATTGATGAATATCTATAACGTGATCGGAGAGTGTTTAGAAAGTGGATCAGAACGTGTATCTAATGTAACTTGAGACATGAAAAGCATACCTGAAGTATACAGCGTGTGTATCGAACGTATATCGATCGAGTTATGAAGACATCATGATTCAGCTGATCTGGAGATTCATTAATTGAACAGTGTAATAAACGTAGTGGGGGAGCATTTGAAACATTTGTATGCTTTTCAAACTCTTTCTTCAACCTTTCATTTCTACTGGAAAAATGTTTCAAGAATGCATATTTCTGTTGAGACCAACGTGATTCTCACTGAATGAATAATTTTCCTTCCTTTTTATATAATTTTTACCAGATTTCATAAGGAATTACAGTGTTGTGTAACAAAGTTTTCATCTGAGCTGATAAAATAAATAAATTAATAAATTTGATAAATAAATATACTGCACATTCAAGTATTTTATTTCAATACATTTACAGTGTTCGAATCGTATAGTCACTTTTTAAGCACTTCAAAGTGTGTAAGTATGTCGATAATTTGGATTAAATATTTCAAAATAAAACATTTTGTGCATTTTTTGGGGATATTTACAAACTTATAAGTGTTTAAAAAATGACTACACGTTTTAAACATTCTGAGTGTATCAAAATAAAACACTTGAATTCACAGTGCAAGACTAAAACTGAAAAACTCAATAAATTAATACACTGAGAGAAAAAATTTCCGGGAACAATAAAATATTTAGTTGAATAGTCACCATGAAAAAAACTTAATTGATTTGAATGAACTCAATTAAGTAACTGTTTCCATTGATGAAATATTTCATAGCATATTAAATACTTGTTCGATTGAATGAATATTCAATCGAGTCAATGAAAGTTTACTCAAATCAATTAAGTATTTTATGGTGACTATTCAACTAACTATTTTATTGTTCCTGAAAATTTGTTCTCCCAGTGTAGAAATTGAGAAATTCAATAACTAATCTATCAAAAATAATGATTAATTAAGAATTAAATTATTATATAAAACTATTACTATTAATTCATTGAATTTATTATTTTATTTTCATTTTTTCTTATCTTTTATAACTTTATAAAATAGTTCAATTTTCCATCTTTTTCCTTTCGAAACTTTACTTTTCGTGATGAATTGATTTTCTCTTCCAGTTAATCGATTTTTTCACCAAGAGCTCATTTTTCAAACTCAAAAATCTATTTTTCCGTTTAAGAAGAATTTTGCTCAACCGAAAAATTATTCCTTCAGATTCGTCTGCTTGATAGTCGATCGACCGACGTAAAGTTAGGCTTCTCGCTTAGGAATTCCTCTTCCCTGTAAACATCACTAAAATTTTATGATGACACGAGATTATTTATTTACTTTTACTTACTATATTTCCATAAATTCTACTCTACAAAATTCATTATAACATTTACTATGTATTGTGGAATTTTAATCATTCCCGAATGGAATTACAGATTGAACTTAGCGGTTATTTTACCGGAAAGATCGTTTGAGTTTTTTAATTTTCAATAAATTAACTCTATCTTGATAAAAAAAACTAATTTATATTTTACAGAGACTCAATAAACTCTCCCATGTTAGCAGATTGCTGTGAATTTCCTTAAATGTTCCTCAGATCTCGCACAGTAATTTCATCTTCAAGGTGTTTTAATACATTATTTAAGAAAAATTCCAGTATTTCACAAAATTTCACGACAGTTACCATTTTTAAATACATCAACCAACAATTTTACCTACATCGAATCGTTCGGATATTTGGAATTATTGTTGGTCAAGCCATCGGTATTCACGTATTTTGCAACGATATATTCATTCCACCGAATGAAATTATTACCAGATGACACTCGCCGATTTTTTCAAATTTCCTAAAGGTTTCCTCTACATAAAAAAAAATCTCTGGGTATTTGAACCCTCGATATGCAGTCATTTCAAAATTATGATTTTGAGAATTTACAAAATTTTTCTTTTTCTCAATTTTTTTGAAGTAGAAAAATTTTTAAGAAAACAACAGTTTTTTATTGGAAAAATTCTTAGCTTTCCAATGAAAATCTCTATTTTTGCATGATAGTAGCAGAAGATGCCTGACCGTTCGATTAAAGTGGAAAAAAACAATTTCTGTGACCGTGCGCCGCATGATAATTCAAATTTTATACTTCCTGCTGAAAGCTGGAATTTTTTCCCATCAAATAAGATAAATATAAAATCATTTTCACGATATATATCTCTCTTGTTTAAGGGGAAATCCTGGGATAGAACGTCAACAACGAGCACTTTTTGCATATTTAAAAAACAATCATTCAATACATATTATTCAATTTGCAGCGTTTATTGTCTACATATTAAAGAGCCCAAATCAATTTTTAAGTGCACCCATATGCACTGTGCTAGATATTTTTTATAAATAACCTACATGAAAATTAAAAATCACAGTTCCTTGTGAAAGCACTGCGCTCAGCGTAGGCAAAATAAATTTGTATTGTAAAAACTCTCAGCTCATCGTTGTGATATTACAGAATTTTGTAAATTCTTCACGCTCAATGTTGGTAATTTTATAACTTACCTTACCAATAAAGCGCCACCTAGATTGTACAAGATAGTATTCGAAGTGAATTGTTTAATGGCAAATCCAAATGTCGAAAATTGGAAAATTATCACAAAATTATTCAATTCTTCGGAAAAATTATAAAATCAATAGCTAGGATTTGAACAATTATTAATTGTGTCCAAACAAAATATATCACATATTTTGTGGGAAAGAGTGTCAGCTTAAAAAAAAAAAAACACTAGCAAATCAGAATTATCATGTGCTGCGCAGTTACAAAAATCATTTTTTCATCCTAATCGAGTTTTAAGGGGTTTTCTTTCTGTTACTAAATTTTGATGAACATTTTTTTTTGCTCAAAAACAATTAACAAAACAGTTGAAAAAAAAGAAAGCTCAAATTTTCAAAAGATTCCTTTTCATGTCAAAAACACTTCCACAAAGTTCAAATAAAATCGGAAAATAACTTTATTCCATGGAATAACCCATGAACTTATGCTGAAATTTATATTCGATCAATGTGATAGTTGTGAATAATTTTGGATGTTCAAAAATTCGTTACTTTTATTTCAAGTTGATTTAAATCAATTTTCATCTGACCGTTCTACTTTTCGAAGTTCAAATTCATCTCATTGTGTACTTCATCCACCAAAAGGTTTCGTTCCACCAATCTTGTAAAGCGAAACCTGTGGACTCTTTCTTTCCTTCCTCATTTGCGGCACGTGTTCCACCTAATACGATGTACGATTTTTTTATCGTTTCAGCTACATCCAGCTACGAATATAATTTATGCGATTCATGGTGGTGATGTTCCTTTCATTCAGTATTCTCCTCGGCAATATTGATTATGGCGTAATTTATGCTTTGACGTTTTATTGCAAAACATTCGCTATCGTATGAATGAAATTACAATCCTTTAGAAATCGAGATTTACATCAATGAAAGATTAAACTGAACGCATCAAAAATAATAATACGAACTTTCAGTAGTCGATTTTCTCACCTCGTTGAGTATCGTGGGGGGTTGATGATTCGAATGTAGGAATCTATATTTGCAAAATTCCAAGTTGAAAAGAAAAACATTGACATAATTATGGAAAGAAAATTGGAATTACATGGGGATGAATTGACGGAAATAAAGAAGTAGCTATCTTTCAACTGTCAGAACAAATGAAAATTTAACAGGTAAAGTATTCGGTTATCCAAATATCAACCACAAAACCTGTGCAGTTACACGGAAAGACCGGGTCTATTAATATTTAGAAAAATGACTGTCAATTGAGGGAAAACCAGGATTGCTGAAAAATATTCGTAGTGAGTCTACTAAAAATTCGTAGTCGATGTATTACCAATTCATAGTTTCACTGTGAAAAATACCAATGAAACTATCAACTGTTGATATTTTGACTGCGAATTTTTGGTAGACTCATTACGAATATTTTTCAGCGATCCTCTTTTTCCCTAAATTGGCAGTCATTTTTCTGAACGTTGATAAATTCTTTCTAAATATTAATAGACCCGGTCTTTCCGTGTACAGCTACGATTTTTTACTGTCGTAGCGAAAAAATAGCTACAGCTACAAGTATTCCAGCTATAGCAATGAAAAAGGGGTGCTGAAAAAGCGAGTAGCTGACACAGCTATTTAATTTTTGCGTTAAAATTAAGAATGGATAATACACTGTGAGAAAAATCGATACATTTACCGACGAAAACCAAGGTAATTCAGGCAGTGATTAATCTGGAAGGAAACTTGGGAAAATTATTAAGACTTTGAAAAGTATATCAATTTTTTAAATTCATTGATATTTAGGAATTTTCACTCCCTGTGATCGGGTTAATTACTTTCTGACAAATTTCGGTAAATTTATGGATACATTGACTTCTTTTACAGTGTGTTTGCGCAATCTTCCAGAAATTTGGAGTGAAATTTAAAATGGCATTATAGTAAAGGAGGAATATACTAACTATTCCTAATAAAATTCCTTGTGAAATTCGATTAGAACTATATCGTCATTCCACAATAAATTTCATCCAAAGGTCAATGTATTCATCGGTTATAAAATATACCGTAGTAAATGTTACTCTGAATTCCTCTTAGTGGGAAATTCAATGCTTTGAATATCTTCTACAGTTTTTTATTTTGCAAGTCAGAATAAAGTCATCTTATTGATTCTTCTTTTTTCTTTATTTCTCTAATATTTTATCACCACAAGACTTTTCTAATGGGTTTATGGGCAATACGATAATTATGTGCGAAAGCTAGGTGCGCCGTACACTGAGAGCAAAAGAAACTTGAGCCAATAAAATATTGAATTGACCGGGTTCAATCTGATATTTTCTTGAGTCGAGAAAACTGATTCGAAACGAAGAAAACATTCACTCAGTTTGAACCTATGAAGAAAATTCTCTTCCTCCACCCTGTTACAAATAATCTATAAAATCTCATTGACGAATGGAAAGATGAACAGGCTTCGATGGAATTCAATGAGATTTAATCAGAAATTTCACCATTTGTAATGGGATTTGATAGAATATTTCTACCTGGGCAAGTACATATCTTTTTCAAATAAGAAAAAAATTCATATTTTCAGACCAAGAAAATATTTTCTTAATAATAAGCTAATTTTTCTCTCAGTGTATACAAAGGATATATTTTCATTGAATAAATTGCAAGAAGTATTGAAGATCGAAGACGAAATGCTTTTACGAATAATGATTCTTATTATTGATAAGATTTTCAAACATGTAAAACAAAACAAAATCATTCGATAAAATGTCGTTCACGATGTTTTGCCTGGAAGGTATCGATATGAATGTTGATATACCAGTTTCAGAGTGATATGAAATTCAATTGCGATAGAATATGAAAAAGCACACTACTGGTACATTGACGCACGGAGTAAGTTTCAAATTTCAAAGCCTAGTTCACAGTCTTGAGTAACTTACAATCCGAATACGAACTCTCTACAATCCTCGCGACATGTTATTTAATGCATGGAAAGTGAACACGTTCGATCGAATTATACAGTCACTGGTATATAAACGAAAGTATATAAGATTTCTTTTATCGTACCCGTACAGGTATGAGATTCTAACTTATCCAAGATATATGTGGTAAAAAATTTATTTATGGCAATAGCCATTTTGATGAATGATCGAGTCTTACTAGCGTTGATTGCATCATTTTTTTTTCTAACGTATATATCGATAACGGGTGAAATCATTCTGAGTTTCCACGATTAAATTTGGAATTCTTATGAGAATTGATTGTAGTGAGTTTTATATTAGAAATCGAACACAATTTTATCGAATTTTCTCATCGATCACCCAGAAAAATGTCATGAAAGTGGGTCACGCAAACGCCGAACCACTCCGATACGTAGCCAGGTGTAAGAATTAGGGGAAATACGGAACATTTTTTCATGCTTTGGTTGTTTCTTCGTTTTTACATTATGAACGAGCTTTTGAGAAAATCTTTCACGTTATTGTAGGCATATAAATTTCAATACTTTGTACCTGCTGATTTATTCCACACAGTACGAAAGTTCAATCCGATTATGAATTTGGAATTAAAATTACAGAAAAATTGGTACACTGTAAAAAATTATTGTAGAATTTTCCCCCAAAAATGGTGGCAGCAAAGTTTTTCCACAGATGGGGAATTTTTCACCATAATTTGGTAGACTGTTGTGGACTTTCTTTGTGGAGGATTCAACACCCAAAAAACAAATACTTCCTCAAAGTGGTGGGAAAATCTCTAATTTTGGATGAAAAACAATTCCCCCACGACGAGGAGACGAAATTCACCAACAGTGTGAAGAAAAACTCTCCACATTTTTTACAATGTATAGTTACCATATTGCCTGGTATCATTTCCAAAATCTTGATAATTTTACCGAGTTTGTCTCAAGATTAATCGCTGCTTGAATTACTAAAGAATTTCTCGGCAAATTTTTCGATTTTTTTTTTTATAGTGTATAGAAAATATGAGTTAGTCTGCTTTATTCCTTATATATCTCAATAAGTTTCATAAATTCATACATCAATTTTTGAAAAGTTTCATTATATATATTTGAAAACTACCCCGTACTTTATTCTATTTAGAAATATCTGTATCGTAGAATTAGGTTTTATCCAATCCACTTGATACTTTATTCATGTGAAGTGGTTCTTTGATTTAAGATTCATTAGTTGTATTCAAATACGCAATTAATGAATATTCATCTGGTTCCATTTAACACGGAGAGAAAGATTTTCTGAAAGAGTGAACTAGTTCGCTATTACATAGACAAAAGAATAGATAGAATTGATGGGTTAGCAGGTCAGTCACTCGAACAGTGGTTTTTCTTGCCGATCAATTAGAAGAAATTATTCAATTTTCATTTGAATTTCAAAATATGGCTTTTTGCGTTGAATGAAGGTAATAATTATCACACGTATGATTGAATTCAGTACTTGCTTACATGAATCGAATATTAATCATACATGAATTAAATACTCGATCATTATTATTGAGTCTTTCTTTCGGTATTGAGTAAGTGCTGTATTGCGTGTTGAACGTGTGCAGAATTCTCCCAATTCGATAATGTACATATATTCATTTCTGATACAAATGAAACAACCAACGAGGTCAACCAAGAAAAGGAATGAGGTGTGATTTAGGATATCTGCTTACCACTGACTGACCTTCTGCAGATTTTTATTTAAATATTAGAGAAAGAGTGGAAACTTGATACGCATTTTTTATGAAAGATTCGTCCATTCCCGAGTGGAGAAAATTTAAAAGTCATATTTAATGTATATATAAGGTATTCCACGTCAAATCGGACAGTATGAAATATATGTTTTCCGATTTTTTCCATTTTTTGACATCATAAATTTAGTACCCACCAAAAAAATTTCCCCAGTAATATTTGAGATTTCTTTGATGACACGTTTAAGAGATATCGAATTAAAAAAAATCGCCCTTGTTTTGGTTTTTTGCTCATAATTTCGTTAATAACGGACTAAATTTTTTCAAAATCTTCGTTCCTTCACGTACGAATTAAGTACCAAAAAATTATTCAAAGTGTTTTTGGGTGATTTTTGAGTTTTAAACTTGAAATCGTAATCTTAAAAATGAGTGTTGGATCCAACTTTTTTGAAGATTATGCTGCAACATTTTCACCTATAAAAAAACATTGAAAAATCATGAAGATACAAGAAAAATGGATTTGCGATCAATTATTTATAAAATAGTGCGCAAACAAATGAAAACCTTTTTCATTATTGTTAATAAACAAATTTGATGAGTAATTTTCAATTTTGAACGCCTGTTAACAATGAAAAAGTATAAAGAATGATGCAAAATTTGTTAAAAAACAGAACAAAGTGACAAAATTGGTATTCGTAAAGATCAATAGGGGGAAGAAATGTTTCCAAATTTCGAAGAATAAAAAAATCGTAATTCTTAAGATCTTACGATTAGATCAGACCTCAAAGTTGTTGAAAAAAAGAGTAGTTTCCGATAAGAAATTTTCAAAAGAATCAATACATATCCTCACTTGTGAAAATAAGATTTGAAGTTCAAAATTCTAAAATTATCCAAAAAACACTTCGAATCGGTTGAATTGATACCGATCAAAACCGATTACATTCGAATCGAAATTCTGCATATTTGATTGGAATGAATGGATTCTTTCAACCAGGGATTATTCACAATCGTGTCAGGAAATAACAACTATGGTGATCAATGTTCACAAAAAGAAAATAAAGATTTAAAAAGAAAGAAGTGAATTTCTTGATTCATACGAATACGGGTCACTAGGTGAATGGTAGATCGTGGAACGTGAACAATATTTTTCACTACTTCAATAGAAGTTCAAACGTTCTTCAATGAATGGGGGCGAAACGCTATCTTGCGCGTAATAAAAAGTTTTCGAGAGGACGCGAACAAACGTGACTGACATGATGAAAAATTGTCGAAAAGAAAGTTTGATATGTCAATAGAAATCTTATTATTTTGTGAAACAACGAATCAGGTGTTATATTCTTCATTTTTGTGTTATAGAAAAATGTGTTGGAAAAATTCCTCGAATCTGAAATATATCATATGCATTGAATGATTTAACTTTTCCTTCAGGTATAGTCAAACGTGTTTCAAATGATACCTGATACATCTTCGGTTTTGAATTCCCAGAGAACGATATATTTTGATTCCACGAGTACCTAATAAAGTTTCCTCGTATGAGAAAATTTATTGATTCATTAATATCAATTTAAAATGCATGCTTTTTTTTAACCAGATATTAAACTAATTAAACTAATTAATTACCATGACAGAAAATTTGAGACCAACATGACTCAACATCTAATAAACATATTAATCTTGGTGGAGAATCTCAGAACTTTTGCTCTGAGTTTTCAATTCTATGTATCGGTTTTCACAGGAATCGATTGTTTGTTTCGATTGAATAAATTTTGAAAAATCAAAGATAAATAAATAGGAATAAATTAAGAGGGGGGGGGGGAGGGGAGGGGGATAAGGGTTTCAGCTTGAAACAAAAACACTTTTTATATGAATTTTTTTTAGAAGTATGGATTGAGCAAGTTTATTTAAACCTTTTGTACATTATTAAGTATACTTTTACTTGATAATGTACAAAATATTGAGAAACAAGCCGGTGATGGAGCTTGCCCCAGAACGTCTTAGAAAAATAACAATTTGCGGTGTTCACTATATCTCGGTCGGAAATTCTCTGAAATAAAAAATCATTAAAATTTAGTCAAAGTATCATCAAATCCTCTCCCCAACGTTCTCTAATTATTTTGTTTCCATTTAAACATTTTTGGTGGGCATTTAAAGTGTAAACTGCTATTTTCCACGAATAATTCCGCCATTTTGTGGGTGGGAAACTCCCTTAATGTGAAAAAATAAATTCTAACTAAACGTTGGAGAGAGGTATTTTATATGTAGAAAATGTGTACCAAGTTTGAAATGAATCGGTCAAGCAGTTTTTAAATGGCAGTGAACACGGACTTTGAGAAAGTAGTTTTGAAAAAAACGCGTTCAAAAGCTGCGATTGGAGTTATGGTGTTGAAGGACAGGAGACTAACTACACAATAACTTCAAGAGTTTTGCTCAGATCGACGTAAAATTTTGGGAATATATTCTTGAAATGTTTAACGATAAAGAGTGCGAACCCTTCCCCCCCCCCCCACCCCCTTAAAAGAAAAAAAATAGATAAGACAGATGAAAATATGTATAAATAGAGAGAAGAATAAAGTTTAAATTACTGTGGTAAATCATTATCCACCGACCAGATTGGAATGGACAAAAGAAATTATGTTATTTTCATCTAATTCTACAGGAGTCCACAGTAATTTATGATAATTTCCAGTACAATGTTTATTGAACAAAAAATTGCTTGAAGAATCCATGAATTTACGAATTTTACGATGGGAATTTTCACTATGTGAATTGAAAAACGTACATATAATCTCTCAAGAAAACTATATTACTTTGTGAAAATATAAATCTTCATGAAAATCAAAATTCGAAAAAGTAATGAATTCTTTGTGTAGGAAAAAAAAAGAAAAGAAAAATAAATCAATGAATTAGGGATCTTTAGAACTTTCAAAGAAAACTTTGTGCTAAAAAATATAAGATTTTAATCCTCATGAGGCACGTTCTTCTGCAGTTATGGAAAATCAAATAACATTACATTAAATCAGTGATATGCAATTGAAATTATTTTTAAGAGTTCAAATTTTATTTCTATTTCTTTTTTTTTGCATTTTCACTCATTTTTGTGTTGTATTCCCGAGAGTTTAATATTTATTTTATTTATTCAAAAGAGAAATTCAATTCATTCGAGAAGAGATTAGCACATACCAGAAGTTTGATTTTTCTTCTATTTTTAATGCAGATCGATTTATCAAAATAGATTTTTGTGCCATATAATTTTTCATAATTCGAGTTTTATCAAAGATGAAAATATATTATCTTTAATTTTTGACCAAACGAGCGATTTAATAAAAAAAAAATACTATTCCTGTAATATTCATGGTACGGGCGGATATATAATATTCTAAGAATATTTTGGTATAATACTCTGATAATATTATAGGGATATTATGTGCTATTAGGGAAATAAAAACGCCATAAAACTCATTTTCAGCAAAAGTAAAAGTTTGTATCACTTCTTTTTATTAAAAATTACCAATAAAAATCGAAGAAACTTTGAATTATTGGTTTCGCAAGCTCAGTTGTGTCCAGGAAGTGAATAATAATGCTATGAATTTGATAAACGTGCAAAAAAAAACATGCTGCATGTTGGTTGTTCATATTTCAGGAGACTACTCGTCTGGAAACAACGTGTTTCTTGGATTTTAGACGTCTCTTAGTCGATGTATTCATAATAGGCTTTTTAAAATTCTCTTCAATTAATTAGACGATTTATATTATCCCAGCGTACACCGAATCACGAACGGAATCAACAATGAGGTTAAATCTGTTGCATTAACTCCCCGCCTCGTGTGGGAGGCAACTGCGAGATATACATTGTCAACAAATAATCTCTCGCAGTATCATTGAATTACAAAAACAGTTGTAAAACAAGGCAGAAACATTGAAATCTTTCCAAACTTCGCTCATAGTGTGATTGAATGTCCGTGCATTGTATATCAACGTACATTGAACTCATGAATTACATAAAATTCCGATTATAAACTGTTCTTGGGTTTTATGGCATGATTGTGAAGTTTACGTAATATTGTTTTCCACTTACAAACAAATGGAAATTTTTATTCAGTATTATCCTGTTCGGGTTTTGAATCTTCCAATAGATTTCTATCTATTTTATAATATGTTTGGAATAAATCGTGTTATTTTCACGAAAAAGTCATCAGATCTGAATGGATCTGATTTATGGTTTACGAGATCGGATTAGAGCCATTTAGATCTTGATAGATCCGATCAGATCTTGACACTTCTGGTTTGATATATGCACTGAGAGAAAAAATTTCCGGGAGCGATAAAATATTTAATTCAATAGTCGTCATAAAATACTTAATTGATTTGAACGAACTTTCATTGACTCAATTAAATAAATTTTTCCATTGATGGAATATTTCATAGAATATTAAATATTTGTTTGATTGAATAAATATTTAATCGAGTCAATGAAAGTTTAGTCCAATCAATCAAGTATTTTATGGTGACTATGCAACTAAATATTTTATTGTTCACGGAAATTTTTTCTCTCAGTGTGTGGATATCGTTAGATCTGTGCACAATTTAATGTCTAATCATCACAATTTCTGTTATTCGTATCTTTTCATGGATATCAATTCAAACACATATATTGGCAAATACCAGAAAATATTGTAGTTTTTTAAAATCTAGATAAAACTATTTGAACACGGAGAGAAAAAATTTGCTGACGCGGCAAATCGAGGTATTATATATAGAATAGCGAAATTTTTTGCTGACCTAGCTAAAAATTGGCTATAACAACAATCGTGTTAGCTACGACAGCAATTTTTTAACTGTGGCAGCAAAAAATGTTTGCTCCGCCAGAAAATTTTCAGTATTATATACAGAATAGCAAACAAATTTTGCTGGGATAGCAAACATTTTTTGCTGCCACAGCTAAAAATTCGCTGTCGCAGCTAACACGATTGCTGGAACAGCAAATAGTTTGCTGTCACAGCAAAAAATTTGCTGCTCTGGCAAAAGGAACCCAGCAAAAGTAGATTTCGCTGCCACAGCGAAGTCCTTTTTCTCCGTGAATCTGACCAAATCTACTCAGAGTGTTGGCAAATCTAAGAATTGAACTATGAACGTCCATAAATTTTGAATATCGTGTAGAAATAATCCTGGTCATTTAGAAATATTAGTTTTCTAACCGTAGTGTTGATAACACAACGTATTTTCTCATCTTTGATTCTCATGTTCCGCTCTACTGAACGATACAAACTTCAAGCTTCAAGGATATGCTGTTCCTGATATCAGAAACTCATCGAATCCTCAAAAACCTTATAAAATCTTGCACAAGTTCTGGTTGAAGTTAATTCGATAATTGCTAATGAGATTTAGTCAGATGCGGTGAACCTTAACAACGAAAAACAGATTGACTTTTGTCGAATGCTATTTAATTTGATTGAGTTTGTGGGTTTGTTTGATTGAGATTACAAGAAACTTCAAATCTTTCAAAGTGAATAGGATTTACGTTGGAGATCTCGACAAGAAGATCGAATCCTCTGAGTAGGTTGATCCTTGTGAACTAGTTTCCAGAAATGAAGCTGTAGAATAAGGATTCGGATGTTAATGGTTAAATAATTTTTCCTGTGAAATCAATCAATAATGGAGAACTTGAAGAAATTCTTTGTGAGTCAAAGCATAGCAGCAGTGAATTGTAGTTATGAATAGAAGAGAATTATTCCTCCGGAATGGTCCTTTATTTCATTTCAGAACTGGAGGTTTCTTCAATATGATGAAATAATGGTAAAAGTTTGGTTCCGCTCGAGTCCACGTTACCGTTTATTACTCCTCTTATCTAATAAAATTTTGAAACACCTTGATAATAAACTTTTATGCAAACATCTCCGTAATGAGATATTACCCATTGTTACAAAAAATGTTGTTTTAATGATAATCGTTGTTCGTAAAGACGCGTAAAAGTCTGATATAAAAGAATTCTCATCACAGTTAATTTACTCGACGAGTTCAAATGCACTGGAACCAATTATAACTTGACCACTGTCCGTTGAAAAACAGTAAATATGTAATAACGTTCCAACGGTATGTCATTTTCTTGATTAACGTGAAGACAGTGAATTCGTCACAACATGTTACACATTATTTACCGATGGAAACATTCACATCTTTTATTATTCAGAAGATTAAATAATTCGAGAGGATAAGGATGGGTTTTAAATTTTTCTCGAGAACGGATTCGTGTTTCGATTATTGTTGATTTCCCAATTATTTTCTTTCATGTGATTTGATTGTTGAATAAGGACCATTGATTTTGATGAATTTTTAATTTGGGGAAGATGTTGGAAGAGATTTGATAGGTCTGGGATAGAGAATCAAGAAAAATAACGTCAAAAACAAAACAGGAATACCCGAGTCTAAAAGTGAAACCTGATTCAGCTCTGATTCGTTGCATATTACAGAGTGAATCAGGTTTGATTTCATTTTTCGCCCTGATTTCCCCCTTTTCTCAACCTGATCTTGCTTTTAACATTCTCATTCAACCTGATGTTAACCTCTTTTCGACCCGATTAAACTCTGGATCGTTGTGTATTACGGAATTGATTAGGCTTTAAAAAGTATTATCATTTTTCGACTCGGGTAGAATTAAGGAAAAAAGATGAGCATAAACGCCATATTGTTTTGAAAATATGAAAATTCTGTTGAGTCCAAAATTGTTGTATTGTCGTTCTGGTGATTCATGACAACTCTAGATTTTCAGGCTGGCCTTCCCCCAGCGGAAAAATTTTATGGGCAGTGATAAAGTACTCCTTAGTCTGGTCAATTACATGTGGCCTTGGCGAGGTCATAATATGGCACGCCTGATTGGGGTTAATCAGACCCTGATGGGTTTGTAATTTAGCATGACTCGCCATGGTTCGTTACATCAGATCCCCCTGCGACAGTGCCTTATAATCCATATCAGGGCCTGAGTTGAGATAAGACTTCCCAGATGTAGTCCTAACCGAACATCCATTATGAATTTCTACACAGTTTCCTTTGGTATCAAGATTAATCGATAGATTATTCGCGTGTCCTGGCTTGTTCAGAAATTCTTTCGAACGCATCATTGAAAATTCAAGTAAGAGCAAGCGATCTCGTGACGAATTTCACCTACCACGCATGAAGTCAAAAGGTTTCCCGAGGCTTGAGAAATGATCAAGATTTCAAAGTGATTTAACGATTAAGAGTAATGAGACTACGAAGGAGGTGCGTTCGAAGTTAACAATCTTATCTCGGGTAATCGCTTTGGACAATGATCTCACACGACAAAAAGAAAATAAGAAGGGAAAGAGAGATAAGAAAGAAAGAGAAAGACCGTTCTCTTTTCTGTAAGATCGGTAACGCAAAACCTTGATCGATCCGTGAGACCGATCGGCTTCACTCCCACGGAAATCTTAACGTAACCGTATACAGTATTAAGAAACACGCACGTGGCATGTAACACAGAAAAAGACTCATTCACTCACAAACTCTATTATGAGCTAGAGAGAAAGAGATCACCTTACAGACACATACAGCGAATATTTGTTTCATATACATAGATACGTACGGATCTATTCGAGAGGTGCATTTTTTCTTTTGTTTCACGCGACCGACGTGACAGTGGAGGAAAATGATCGAGTTGTTTGATGACGTACGATCACGGCGATTACCTCGAAATGAAACCAAATAGAAAGGAATCGGCGTAACGATTGTTCGCTAGGTACTTTTGTTGTCCGAATTACATCAGACGATTTTTGGTCCGTTTCCACGCCCTCCTTTCTCCTCGTTATAATCTCTCCAATCTCATTCCGTTGTGTAATAACATTTGACCACGTTATACTTGATAATTATTCATATCTTTTTTCACGTACAATGGACATCTCTTTATTCCTTCTGCAGGAAACGAAATGAGTGAGCAATAAACGATGAAAACTGTTGAAATCATGATATTTTATATGGAGATTTAAATATATTTGTATTGCATAAAACCAAGGATATTGTAAAAAAGAGAAATTTGTTGGAATTATTATCATATTTCGAGCATAAAATATCATTAAACATTTCAGGATTATCGATTTATATATAAATAATCATTGTCATAACTTAACCAATTTGAGAATTCATTGTGTGGAAAGGATAGCTGTGTCAGACAATTTTCATTCGGTATGTGGGTTATAGATATCTCCTTCAGTTATCGATCATATGGATCTGAAAAAGGGAGTTGTATCAAACGTGTATAGCAAATACACAGATACACATTTCGACATTTCAATTAAAGATTACATGAGTGAGATTGCACATTTGATGGTTTTTGTTAAGGAAATCTCCGCAGGCGAATACAATGAAGCAAAAAATTTCTTTTGCCCTCGCGGTTTCACGACTTTCCTCCTCCCGCACGCGCAGCGTTACATACTTACGCGAAAGAATTGCTCGAACACTTGAAAATGTGTGCAAACAGGCTCTTGATATTGCACTGCCAGAGAGAAAGTGATCATAAACATCGGCTCGAGTTATTATCGGACTATTATTTAGAAATATGATTCCGATTTGATTTTTATAAGTTTATGAAAATCAGTATTTTTTCAATGATTTCGCGTTTTCTTTTTCGAGAATGAGTTCCCACGCAGTACCATAGTTCCAGAAGAATTATTTATGAATGCACGGAGAAAAAAGATCATGGAATGATCGCTAGGAAAGATAGTAAATTGTGACAACTACGAGGTTTTGTACACAGTCGCTAACAGAGACCAGTAATGATTCCTATTTTGGTATACTATATTGTATTTTTATATATCAAAAGTAGGGACCGTTATTGCTTCTGTCAGCGACTGTGCACAGAAATTCGTAGTTGTCACCTGTTTACTATCTTTTCTAGCGATCATTCAATGATCTTTTGTTTTCGTGTGATTGATTGATATCTCAATGTTTATCCTGGAAAATTTCTACCACAGTAGGAGACTGATGAAACTGTTTGTGACAAGATAACGAAAGCTTTTTTCTATTATCATTAAGAATGATTATAATCAATAGCAATTTGAACGATTCGTCATCAACTTGGAGATTCGCTGATGTGATAAAAGAGCCTTCCAAAGTAGTTGATCGAGACCAGATGATCAATGATTGGGTGAGAAGTGAAGTGGTCTTGATCATCTGGCCTGATCAGCTACTTCGGAAGGCTCCAAAAACTCAGGTTCAAGTCTTCCTCGGTGAACTTTTAAAAAATCACATCAGTGAAGTGCCTTTCTCCGATAACGATAATGAGAAAAATGTATTCGAAAGATTTTTAAATATCAAATTTGACGGTTTTTTTTACTACTTGAAATATGATAACAAGGGTAACTCCGGTTAGCGATATTGTAGTATTATTGGGTCGAGTTTGATTTCTACATGGGATGTCATTATTTCCACTCCTCCCCATTTCTTATTCAGCTCTGGCAAAACAACTGGTCCTGGTAAAATGACAGGTCCTCATAAAATACCAGTACTGACATGGTTGTAAATGTTTTACTGGCCCTTACGTTAAATGACTTCATCATTCTGATTTCCTGCTTTGTAATAGTAGGTTTAGATTTGCCAGTACTGGAAACCGTCTAAAAACTGAATATTATACTATGAAGACAAAAACTGTCCATATTTTTCGACCCGGGATGAAATTTGGTAACTATCTCTAGGCGATGGTGAACATACATAACTAAATTGTTTTCTTAGTTCTAACCTACTTTTTGTTTCTAGAGTTGTTCACTCCTCACCTTATTTTGTCTTTCATTCCATTCCGAATGTATTATTCAAAGAATTCAGTACTGAGAATCGTTGAATGCATTCATATGGTTGTAGTAGTTTGTCATGCTGAAAATAATGAATTCTCTGTATTACGAGTGCCTTGTTTCCGTATGAGTTTCTTTGTTATAACAATGAACACAAATGAGAATAAACGAAAATAGTTTGAACACAAGACTGATCTGTTCAAATTCAATTTAATTCGTTGAAAATTTGATTATTCCATCACAAAAATTGGAAAATTTTTTCATGAGAGTTTTCATAGAGACCAATCCCACACAGTACGCAGTTCTTGAAGATAGAATTCTGAGAGATATCTTTGTGCCTAGTGTTGCCGCGAGCCGCAAAACGAGCTGTAACGAGCTCTAGACTTCCACTGCCCTGGTGAAAATGGAGCGTTCTGGGAAGAGTTACAAAGACGTTATTAGAGAGTCCTATAAGAGTAATCGAAGGTTCAATTCAAAGTATCAGAAGCGTTTCGGAGGAGTCATTTGGCGGATATAAAACGTGCATGAAAGTGAGCCCAAAGAAAGTAAAAAAAAAAAGAATTTGCAACGGGGAATCGAACCAAGAACTTCTGAACTCGGGAGAAAGTCCTTCACCGCTAGGCTGACATCGGTGATTGAAAAATCGGAACTTCATTTCCCTGATGAACTGTGTCATAAGGGAATGTGCTTTAAATTCAATCTTTCTCATTGAATTAAAATGATTTTTCATCCTGAAAGTTTACAAATCAATTTCAATATCCCATGTGTAATCATTGAATGTGCAAAAGAATTTAATTAACTTGCACATATCAAACCCCCAAGAGAACATGAAGCTTCAGGAACGTTCATTGAATGTTCCTGGAGGTTTGCGAACTTTCCTTGAACGTTTGTGAAGGTTTATGTTCTCTTGGGGACATCATCAAATTACAGTTCGATAATTCAAAACAATTGTTGTTTAGTAATTATATTGGTAAATGTATCTTGAATACGAATAAAATTTTTTAGCTCAACAACTGGTATAAAAGATAAATAATACCCTCTAACCATTCTAACCTCAAAATCATATAATTTTCAATCAATCAAAACATATACACAAGGGAAGTCCTATAAGCGTGTTGAAAACCTTCACTACCGAAACATCGTAAACATCAGGAAAGAGTTATTGAAGAGTTGGAGTAGAGTGTTCAGTAAGAAGGGTGCGTTGGACGTTCAATGAAATGTGATAGCACGCTCAACCAAATTTGCCTTAGAGTCATTTGGCGGTCGAAACTTTTCACAAACGCTTCTGTCACTTTATTGCACGCTTTGACGGTGTTTCAAGCACGTTCGATTTTCACCAGGGTGGATTTAGTGAGGACTATAAGAAGTAAAAATTGTCTCAATACTCGGTTGAATGTTCCTATACTTTGGTTTGGAAATTCATAATAATGCACAGTTCCGTGGATTTGAATTTTCAACCGATTCATACATCAAACAGTATAAAATAAACTAATTTAAAACTCGTATCCATAAAGTTATATTCCAGTTCAAACCTTGGAATTCAGTTGAGGGTCTATTTGACTGAATTTCAAACCAATTTGGTTGACTAAAAAAGAGCTCACTTTCAATCCAGATAATTTGAAATCTAAAATTCGTTACGGCTCGTTTTGCGGCTCGCGGCAACCCAAGAAGTCTTGAAGAATTTTTTAAAAGATATCTTTTCGTATTCGAAAAGATCTCTTATACAACATGCATAGATTTCTAAAAGATCTCTCGGAGACTACTCAAAGATATCTTTAAGAAGAAATTAAGAAATCTAAAAGAGTCCTTCAAAATTTTGTTCCTTCTTCTCCTGTTTGTCTTTATCGTTCACTTCTATGAAGTTTAATTTATCTCGATCCTTGGGGTTGCGGGAATCGAACCCGCGCATTTTACGTTGTACTCACGCTTTAGTGATCTGAACTATACAGACAATTTGATTTTGATGCTTATAATTCTCAATATCACATAGTAAAATAGTGTCAGTGGTGTATATTTTCAGAGTAAAAGTGATCTTTTGAAAAAACTGTTAGTATATAAACAAATGTCAGATAAGTTGGCCGTGGATACCACAGATTCTTCTTAAATTATTTCTATCCCATTGTTATTGAAGAATAACTCATTGATAAGTATGAATGATAATTTTTTAAAATTTACTTGAAGGCAGTACATAAAATTGAGCGGAAAAAGTTCAGTAATTTATAAAATATTTGTGTCTTTGAGATTCGTTAATGCCAGCGCGGGTATTAAAAGGTTACAAAATCGTACTTCCTGTAGGATCTAAAATCTCTTGGCATGGTTATAGATTTTTCAAGCTTTCAATTTGTGAACGAATTTATCACATCTGTAATTCGATTATATAATAAAAGGCACATTCCAAGTGTTATTCATATCAATTCATATGATTATGTATTCATAACCTAAACCTGTTGACAATCTATTTTCTCAAACATATCTTGTTAACGTCTTCCAAGAAGATATCTTTCAAACGCTTCTCAAAGATATACTCGAGATATCTGGCATGGTCGTCTTGGAGATGTCTTGAATCGAGACATCTTCTAGAAATCTTTTACAAGATGTTTTTCCAACACTTCCGAAAGATATCCTCAAGAACTCTTCAAGAACGTTCTTGAAGATCTCTCAATTGAGTATTCTTTTAGATATCTTCAAGAACTGCGCGCTGTGTGGGTATCTTTTAGAATTCTCAAAGATATCTTTGTGTCTGTTTGGGATATGTAGGTACTGAATTTATGCATAATTTTTATTTTGCGTAGATCACATGTAATTGATGTTTCTCGATATATCTGGTGTACACTTTTACGGTCCATTGCATATAAATCATATATAATTTACACACATACTGAACATTGATTCTATACGTATCCCACACGACTCGCACGACAAACTGAGAGAAACCTAAAATTGATAGTTCGTTCGTAAACTTGATAACAATATTCAAGAATGGGCTTTATACAATCGAATGAAAAATTTGGCGCAAAGATTGATCGCTTCATAAGATTACAATTTTCACCTCCTTAGGTTATACATTCAGCTCAATTCACACCGGATGCGGGGATTGCATTACATCAATGCATCACAACCGAACATTTGTTATAACAGTTCGTGCATATATAAATAGGGATATTAACTTAATTTATAATACGAACGCATCCATGATTCCTTGCACTTGCCGCTAAACAAATCATACTTTCTCCTTGCTTCAATGCTCCAGCGTTATAAGTCATGCTTGTCAATTAACTGAACTTCTTACGTGTAATCGCTAATATTTATTTGGATTTGATCTTATAGCGTTAAAAGTTTTTCACAATGCAGACGATTACACGGGCCTAATCGATTAATCTAGAATATTGAGAGTAGAATATTGTATATTACAGATTTTCGTAACATCTTAGATAATTCAGCGATTTTTTTTTTTGATTACAGAATATAAAAGATTGATAAAAAGAAAAGAATATAAATTCACATCTTTTTATTGTGTTGAACTTTCTAAACCATCATCGAATACATTCAATATCCATATAATATTTCATCAATAGCGTGTACGTGTATTTACATTGCTTAATATACTACTAAACGCTTAATTTACTTATAACACTTTCGAATTAAATGAACCATTTCTAACAAGCATGTTACGTTGAACTTTATCTCACATTCAGATAAATGAAATGAACTTATGTTGCAGAAATATTCGAAACATCTGTAATTACTTTAGACTACGATTCCAAGACTGATCTTCTAAAAATATACTGTGCATGCTGTTGATGTGTGAATATAATGCCGTTAAAAAGAGATTAATACAAATATCTTAAGGTGAAACATGGTACTTTGTTACTCACAAAATTATTTTATGGCTTACGTATATGTCCTATAAGAAATTCCTCTAAAAATTCTCTAGACTCTCTTGAAGCATTGTAAGATTTTAGAAGTGGTTAATTGGTCGAGTCAGAACAACAATTTTTTGAATTGCTTATCAAAAATCACTGAATTCAAGAGTCTGCTTTCACACCTCAGGTTGATGCTACAGATGCAATGTTGTCTGAAAACTATGGAAAATTATGGTTTTTGATCATTTCCAATCTAAATTCATGTATTGTAATGAATACATATAAGGAAACGAAGGTCACTAGGCGCGCAGCGGGGAATCCTTTATCCCGTTCACTCACCATACCATGCATGATAATTTCGAAACACAAGTTTAAGAACGAAACTTTTGCACGATATGGGTTGCGAATACATTTATTCGAAATCTGATGATTCGCAATGCATAACACCACCAGGTAAAATTTTTACTCCATGAACGAAACGATAGAAATCAATTTTTCACGCGAACGAGTACGAGAATAATTTTGAAATATTCCTTTGTTGCGTATAATATTATGGATCCGCATGGATTCAATTTGTTACAGTAGAAAATGTTTTATATCGAAAAATTATACGCAAAGAAAAATAATATTGAGAATGTTTTTCAGAGAGATATTAGAATTTTTGTAAAACAAATTTCAAAGAAGGGGCGGGAAGGGGGGGGGGTATGGTTCTTGGTAGAAATTTTACTATGAAAAACATCAGGTCCATATAAGGCGTCCCACACAGCCCTCGTTGTCCAAAAGATATCTTCAGAAAGAATTAAGAACAGTGCAAGAAGTCTCGTGCAACATGAATTCTAGAAAACATCTTCTAGAAGTCTTAAATTGTTCATCTAAAAGATATCTTCAAGAACGTTTTTAGAAACCTTTTAGAAATTTTTGAAAGATGAAAAAAAAGCGTTAATCGTTTATAGAAACGGAACGAAAATTTCAACTATCAAAGTCTGATGGATGATTGTTGTTTATCTTGTCAAATTGACTTCTTGGAATTGAAAACATCGTTTAAAGAATGGAAGATTTTGGATCCGTAAGAGCTGAGTATCTTGTTGTTCGATTAATTCAAATAATTCGTTTCAATAAACGATACAAATTTCAGCAACATCCCAAGTAGCACACGGAGAAAAAATGGTTTGCTACTATAGCGCCTACAAAGAAATTTGTTGTCCTTGCAAAAATATTCACTACAGCAGCTAAGGCGTTAGTTCTATTAACAAATGTGTTTATGCCAGCAAGAAAATTCAGTTGTGTCAATCATTTTTCTTGCTCTTACAGCTAATTTTTTTTGTAGGTGGTATAGTAACAGACCTGCTTGTTATGCCAGCAATACTTTTCTCTCCGTGCACAAGAGGTTAAAAATGCTAAGAACGTGTTTGGAAAATCCTACGAACATGCTTGGAACCTCTAAATGAGACCGTTTCGAATAATTATGTGCTATGCACCTTCATAGAATACCTTCACGGATTTATTCAAAATAGTTTCATTTGCATATTTTCTTCATATTCACAGAATAATTATAGCACATTTGAGAAGTTCTTGTGCTATTTGGGATGATATATTCGTATAGTTTAAGCAACATGATTTATTGTTTTTGTTTATGGTAGTCATGCGTTAGAAAGTTATCAATCACGTGCATGGATATGTAAACCGAAAAACGGCAAAAAATTGCGGTTCATATTTTAGTGAAAATGTTGATTTTTATAACTTCACACGGTTCCCATGTCCTTCAATTTCTTCTTCTTCTATTGATCATACTGCTCAATAGTTATCTCTGGTTGGTCAACTCCGTTCCCACTTAGCACACAATATCTCAGTAATGTCTCGAAATATTGCTGCAATGTTTCAAACGTCTCGGTTATGTTCTAGTGATATTTCGAGACATTACTGAGATATTGTGTGCTATGTGGGTTGGAATTCAACGACGCGTGAGAACCCTGCTTCATAGTTATTTTTTAACTTTTTTTTCTTAACAAAAAAAGTAAACCAATCTTACTTTGGTGATTTTTCAGTTATTTCATAATAATTTTTATTTCAAGAAGATTGAAAAAATTTTTGACAAGTACTATATTTTTCTAATCACTTCTCGATCACAAAGTGCCACAAAAGAATCATGATTTTCAGTTAAATTACAGCAAAATTTCAGTAAAATTATTGAAATTAATCAGTAATCGAATGATAAAACACTTAGCTGTTGAAGACACAAAATATTGCAGTTGTTATTTGGAAGTTATTTCCAGTCCAGAAAAGTTAATTTGAAAAGATGAATAATGAGGATTCATGAGATTTTGTGAGCTCGAATTTCTGATCAAGTTTTCAGCTCATCAACTAATTCTTGAAAGTAGACCACAACAATCGGTCATTCCGGAAACGCATAGTGTATTATGGGTTGAACTACCCAGTAGATGAACGAGTCATAAAAGAACCTTCACAGAAAAGTGCTGAGCAAATATGCGGCAAATTGTTGAAAACACTCAACAACAGTTTAAAGCAATTTGCAGGGACGTGTTGCGTCGTCACATTTGCAAATGTGCGACAATATGCTATAAATTTGGGATTTTGGCTTCAGTTCTTGTCGTTTTGCTGGGAAGTTGCTCGGTTTCATGAAACTTTTAATCACATGCGTAGCAAACTCTCAGCAGCTTCACGTAAATTCAAGAAACAACATACATGCGAGCAATGGTTGTACAGCACCTTCTGTTATATGGGAAGTAACTACTATAAATTTCTGCTACATTGGAATAATTTGATTGTTTCCATAAGGAATTACTTCTATTGTGAAAACAAACGAATTATTTTAAGATAGCAGCAATTTTTGATACTTATTTCTTTTATGAATCGTTCATCCACTGGTCCACCGTTTATCTACTAGGTAGTTCACCCTACTATGGTATTTTGATAAGAACGATGATTGTTTCCAGATTCATTGATCAGATCATTTGAGTTAATTGATTGAAAATTCTTCCGCAAGGAAAATGTTAAATTTTTAATTAATTACATTACGCATAAAATATGTAGATGAACAATAAAAATATAGGTCAAATCAAAATGAGCTTGTCACAGCATATATAACTCAAAGACGTTCCAAGCGCAGATTTATAGGTTAGAAATCAATATTTGAAAGTTTCAGCCCAAAAGCAGAAAAATTACAAATTCCCAGTGGTGAAGCGTAAATTTGTATGCAATGATCAAAATATCTACTAACTCAACCCGAAAAACCTCAAGCTTCAAATAAATTCTCCGCGTGTTATTATTTAAAACCATTCATAGAGTTTTGGATGCCCGAATGAAGGTTTCTTTAATCCCAAAAATCAATCCTGTTTACGGGAAGTAGTAGCTTTTATTAACAGCTGCCTACCCTATTTTATTTTCGCCTACCCTAGTAAAAATGATTATAGCGGTTGTCTAGCACCTTTCAAGGCGCTTGCAGTGAAGCTAGTCACTAGAGAGGCCCTTGACATTAACTATAAAGGGGCTAGAGTCATTTCTGCTAGGCCCAATCAGAATTTAACAACTAGCGCTGTACTGCGCCAGTACCGGCTAAGACTGGCGGGGTACTGGTGGTCTGTACTGCAGCAGTACTTAGTGTTGCCGCGATCTACAAAACGAGCTATCACGATCTTTAGATTCCAGCCTCGTTCAACTGAAAGTACATTCTTCCATAGGAACAACAATTGAGTGAAAATACAATCTTGAGAACAGTCAACTTGTTTTGGGAATCCAAATTGAAATATAAGTTTATGAAATCAAGTTTTGAATTGATCTGTATTCGATCTGGACACGATCTGAATTTCGATCTGGACACGATCTGAATTTCGATCTGGCTCGAACCGCTTGGAGTGTTGATTGAATAAACATTAAGATCAACGGGATTACAGCTCGATTCAAACTGACTCATCATCGAATCCAGTTCTCATCTACATTTGAACCAATTTTTACTTCCCATAATTTGAATTGAAGAACATTGGAATGTAAAGATCGTGATAGCTCGTTTTCTGGATCGCGGCAACACTAGCAGTACTGGCATTTGTCCGAAATGATAACGCTTTTCCATACTGGGTACGTGCTAGCCCACTCTTGGGGGCCCAATACTGGCACTGTACTCCGCCTGTTGTCAACATTGGCATACTTCGGTTTTTTCTGATTGGGTGATTTCCTATTATTTGCAATCACTGCAGTGCCTGTATTGTATCAGTACTTGATCGACATCAAGCTTTCAGTACTGGTGTATCAGTACTGGCATAGTACTGTATCAGTACTTGGTCGATATCAAACTTTCAGTACTGGTGTATCAGTACTGGTATAGTACTGTATTTCTATGTATGCAGTACTAAATCCGTACGCGCTAGCCGACTCTTGGAGGCCCAATACTGGCACTGTACTCTACCTGTTGTCAACATTGGCATACTTCGGTTTTTTCTGATTGGGGGGGTAGGTACTAGGCATTTTCGAGGTTACAGGAATCGCAAGAGGGACGGAGAATCGATCTCCATATTCCAAATCCTCGTCGCTGTCGTGAATTGGGTAGAAATCATTCATAGAGTTTTGGATATCCGAATGAAGGTTTTGTTCGATCTGAAAAATTAATCTTGTTTACGGGAAGTACCCGTACCCTGTCATGCCTAGTACCTAGGCGAAACGTCGGTCAGCCGTCAATAAACGCTACTACTGCCCGTCAACAGGATTATTTAAAAACCCCATTTGTGTACGCGATCTTGGAACATAGAACCATGGTGAGCATAAGTAATAATGAAATTTTCCATAATTTTTTCAAAATTTGAATACCAGGACTTGATAAAGAACTCACTCGAAACTGTCATCATGTGGATCCTTAAAGAATTCCTTATGAATACATCAGGCCTAGTGTGCTGTGTGGGAGATGACAATAATGTCACAGTTTTTTTTTCTAAATCAAATTTCACGTTTGTTTTACAAGACAATTATTTGCCGTATTAACCAGTTAGAAGAAAAATCAATTGTTGAATATTTTAGCACAAATTGTCAGTTCATGCACACATCAATTTTCAACCTTCTCTTGCATACAAATTATGCAACGTTATGTGTGAAACTGATGATCAATTCTCACTTGTGTCGCTTGGTATATCATTTTATGGCTCCATGAAGCACTATGTTCTAGTTAACGCTTAACTAGCCGTTGAGTAACATTACCAGCAATGGATATAATGGGTCTGGATCCCAATATCCTGCCTCCTCACGCGTGGTTGTGAATAAGTCTACCGATGGTTAATTTTTATATGGAATCATATGATCTCATGGTACTTCGAATACATTTCGAATATAATGATATACATCTTGACATTATATGATTTATCACAGAAGAACATTGAATATCTATTACATAGCATAGCAATATATTGTCGTACTTCAACCATCATTATTCAGCTAGTTTGAAATTTTATCTTAAGAACAACAGTCCATTCAGGATTAATATCAAATATATACGAAATAAACACTGGAAGAATTTTATTTGAAAAATTACCGTGGAATTTCAGTGATCGAGGGATAAGTGGAATTTTTTAAAAATATTACTGTGCGTTCTGTAAAACTTGTGGGAAATATCGCTCTCAACTGCTTAGAAATTCACTCATTTTTACAAACTGTACATAGTAATTTTTTGAAGAATTTCTACTTGTCCTTCGATTACTGAAATTTCACGGTAATTTTTGTAACAAAATCACCATAAAAACGTTTGCTAATCTGACGAATATTGTAATGGGACTTGAAGATAATTAACTTGAAAAACTGTTGTGAATTGTTGAGGCCGAAAATCAGAAAATTGTCTATTGTTTTTTTCGATTTAAACGCTGTTTCTCTAATGAATCATGATCATTCAAATAATTCAAAAATATTCACTCTTAGTTAAACTTGAATTCTAATCGGTATTTGTAATCTTGATATATTTGGAAAATTCAATAATTCCATTTCGACGAGAAATCTGAATCTAAAACCTTGAATGAATATTTATATATATATTCATATATATATTCGTATGTCGAGTACCTTGGAACATTACATTACCAGTTCTATACATAAAAATCATTACATAATCTCGTTGAAAGTTCTTTTACATCATTTTTTTTCCATTGTACGGCGACATTCGTGTGAAAAAGAACATAAGTTTCCATTTAAAACATTTCATTGAAATACTTTGTAACGAGTATACAAAAACATAAAAATTCCAAATTAATTCCCTTTCTTTGCACAAATCATTGAATTTGTGGAAAAAAATTTCACATCGTTGCTCAATCAAACGGAATATTCAATGAGAAGTTATTGTTTGGATGTGTTGGAAGATAACTTTCGACATTTCTCAAAATCAATTGGTATTATTTTTAATGCCAGTCAAGGAGGATTGCAAAACTCTCATCCCACTTTGTTTGTTTTTTTTTTATCTCTACAACATCTTCTTGATACAGAAATAACTAACGTTTTTAATGAAAAAGTGGAAACGCGAAATGATGGTAGCGTTACATAACGGGTGGAAAAGATATAAAGAACGAATGATATTTGATATTTAAAAGTGACTTTTAAATCTCATGAATCTCATAAGATTTGTACTTTCATATACGTCAATGTCTCGTGGCACCACTACTGTGTACGTTGATTATTCGAAGCGCTGTTTGAAATATCCCTCCCACGGTTGGAGAATGAAGATCACTCCTCAGGTATGAGGTCGTCGACCCCATTGAGGAGCGAGACTCACAGAATCGTCGTGTAATTATTATGTTTATCCAACAAAGTAGTTGTTGCAGTTAAGTAATACACCCGATGACTAAGCGCGGAGACGAGAAAATACATTCTTTGGTAGACAATTTGAATGTTCATACGTACAATAATTGCGAATCGCGGGGATGCAATAATTACTGCACTCGTAACGAATGGATGTAAGTGATGTGAATTTATGGAATTTAATTGACGAAGATCGGGGTATGCGAATACGAGAAATTCTATTATTTATATTCGTGATTTTTACTTGGTTATCATTATGAGTTGTTTCGTTTGTTTCTAAATCGGATATGTTCATGGTTTGACGTGAAGATGCAACGACCGTGTAGAGCAATAGCGATTCTTCCTACGTGGTTATCTGAATACAATGTAGTCATTTATATTGATTGATTACTCTTTTAATTTGGCGTACAGTTCACGAGGAGGCAATGAACAGGGACGGTAAATACCATCCTTATGTCGAATAAGTATCTTTTGAATGTTTGTTAACATCTAGTTTCCTGCACACATAGAATATACAACATATGAATTGAATTCAATCTATCATTTTTAACAGTATTTTAAATTTTGACTAACAATTTTTGTCCCGTTGAATACAACATCTCAAAGCATCTCTACAACTTTTTTTCAATATTTTGAGATCTATCCAGGAAGCTGTTCTGTAAGGAAATCAAAAAATACGTAAATCCACGAGATTCACAGAAATAAACTGTTGTACGAGCTGAAGATAAAAAAATGGGAAAAAATATTCCTTGCAGAAGCTCGAGTGGAAACATTTTATAAATTATATGCAATGAAATAATTATTATATAACTTATTTTTTTGTTATATTATTATCATTATTTTTTTATGCATTCGTATATAAATATATATAATTTAATTATGTAAATCTGGATTATATATAAATTATATATAATTTTGAAAATTTTTCTACCGCGGAGTATTATTTTCAGATATTATTCTAATGGAATGGTAAATTATAAAGAATATATTTGTTAAATATTTGTGACATATCATTTGTTATATTTGTTTTGTTTGTACATGCTAATGTTAAATTCCGATATATAATTGAGAACTCTTCCTGTTAACCATCATGTCTACTTTCATCATCATCATCATCATTTGATTAATATTATTCATCGAAGAAGTATAAGATATCGCGTGAAATCGTTGATTTTTCTTACATAACAACAATGAGATGAATACATTTGAAAAATCATTTATGCTATAACTATTTGACATTTCCCACCCAGTTCTGTTGCAATTTGTTTCTCAAAAGGACACAATGTTCACAACGAAGTACAGTGAAATGAAACTATATTCAAACAATATTCTCTAATCAAACATTCGAGTTTTCACTGAGACGCGATACACGACTCCTTGTTACACTTTCACCGTCTGCTTGAGATTTTTTTCTTCACCTTCATACGGCTTTACACCAATCTGTCTCAGTTCGATATAACTTGGGTGATTATTTATTTTCACCAAACATTCATATCAAATTTTCCAAGGAAAACATGCAACAATATAATTTTTGGATATAAAATCAAAGATCTTTTCTCTCTGGTCTCGAGCGATGACGTATTTTCATTAAGGAAGTAATTAAATATTGAAATAAAGAAATTGATTTTTCTGTTAGAATAATTTATGTAACTTTCGTAATATTTTGTGTAATAGTTATATTCTTCACGTGGATAGTTTGAGGTTACATCGAATCAAGCCTGAGATAATTGATTCTAATCATCACCTTGGATAATGTTATAACACTGCCATTAATTTTGCTCTTTAATGAGAACCTGCGCTAGGATCCATGAGAATTCACCTCTTACAAAAGTGTTCGAATCAACTCTTCTTCATGCCAGGATGAATGATTTCTTAGATTCTTGAATAAAATTTCTCTTACGTTTTCGTTTCTTTTTGTTTTCATCGAATATACATTCCCGTGTTGAAATTAAAAGTGAGAGAAGGAGAAGCGTTATTCGAGTTCCTGTCAGAATTAATTCCAGAATTCAAACAGGAGTATGGTAGATCCTCTGTAAAAAATATCTGTATCAATTTTGATACACAAGTTTGAAAGCAATTGACACATATTTTTTTATTGAATTTGCCATATACTTTTATTGAAATTCAAATACAATGTGATCTTGAAATGGTTTTCATACAAAAATTGATTTGAATCTCATAAAATCTGTAGTGAATTTAATAGAAATCGTCCTGAGGGGCGAGGACCTTCAATGCGCTTCCAGGGCGGAATCAACGATTAATCCCCCCTTCATTCTTTTCTACGAATAGTTGGAGTCAAAAATACTTTGAAAGACATGAATATCATAGAAATGAATAGTTTTTATTGTAGGATATGTGGCCTCAAAATTAATTGTAAAATCTTCTCCTAAGAAATGGTAGTATGGAAGTTTCTTCATGGATAGGAACCTTGTTAACATGGTTTAGTTGAACTTTTGGTTCCTCACTGTTTGAGGACTTCAATATAAAAATAGAGGAAAATTGATGGGTTCCGATCATCCCCGATCTACCTAATTAGAGTGGTAAATTGTACACACATGTCTGTCAATTGTATATACTGATATCACTCTTGGAGCCATTCTTGATTAATGGGGTGACAAACCCCAGCAGTGACGGTACTGTATGGAAATTACTTGGTAATGATTACCAGGAGCATTGGGAATTTGGTGACAGATATCGCCAAATTTTTTATGTGAAAACAATTTTTCTACTATTGGGGTTTGAAATCCACCACTACCCGGGTAGAAATCTCCCCGATTGAAAAGTGGCCTACCTTAGACCTTATCCGCGTTCTGTCCCTGGCCTAACCACAGCCTGAACGCAACCTGGAATGAGTCGATTTGAATTTCTACCCACACGGAGAGAAAAATACAGTTAAAATCACTGTGGTAAATCAGTATCCACAGACAAGGTTGGAATTGACAAGAGAAATGACGGCATCTTCATCTAATTCTATATCCCAATAAATACACACACGTTACTTCAACGTTGAAAGAACGTTAGACTGTCAAACGAACGATTATCGGTCGTTGATTTCATAACGTTGATTTTTAGTTGAAATTTGATAGGGACATAGACGACCAGAAATTACGTTTTGATGACGTGTAATTTAAACTAATATTCAAAACCAACCATCAAACGACGTCCTCAAAAAACGTGTTCGGAACGGGTTTGAATCACGCGTTGAAAATGTGTTTATAACACCTTGTGTTTGAACTTCAATTGAAGATATTCTGCTAAAAATGTCGAACGAAACCGAACAATGGTTAAAATTTCAACAAAGAGCAAGATAGTAAATAGTGTGGCATACTTTCCAAATTCTATCATACTCAGAAATACTATTGTTCTCGATATTGAATGAAAAGTTTCCAAAATAATTTGTTGGATTCAATTCACGTTTTAGAACCATCATTAGGACACGTCAATATTTGACGTCTTTTAAACGATGTTCAAACCGTTGATATGACGTTATTTTATGGTTGAAAAACACGTGATCTGCCGCGACATTTTTACGTTGAATCAACGCAAGAATTTCACAACGTGTGGTTATTGACTGTTTTTGACGTTTTTAAAACGTGCGTGTGTTTATTGGGTAGAAGCCCACAATGATTGATGATGATTTCCAGCACAATATTGATTAAGTAATCAATTTTCCCAAAAATCCATGAATTCCTGAATTTGAATAGCAGAAATTTTTACTGTGTGAATTAGGGAACGTACATATGATTTCTCTTTTTTCCCCGACATTATATAATCTCTCGTTCTCTTAAAGAAACTATTCTACTGTGTGAAAATATAAATTCTCGTGAAAATCCAAACTCGGTCCGGCGTTGATATGAAGCACAGTAAAAAGAATTGTATTTTACATGAAAAATCAATGGATTATTCTCTCCGTGCAGGTGGAAAGATGGAAATGTTCACATAACTTTTTAATCTGTCCAATGAAGGAAATATAGCCCAAGAGAATAAATAAGGTTCAAAAAATGTTAAATAGAGATGGAATCTCTAAACATTTTGAAGATCCATTGACCATGAATTCACGAAGAACCCCAGCAGCATGCCCACTGATTTTCACGTCGTATCTCTGTGGACTCTATGTGGATGAAGGTGGATGAACGAAGATGTTATGGAGTCTTGGGGTAGTTAGTGGCAACAATTAGATAATCCGTACAACAGCGTCATCGATGATATAAGTCGTTTGTACGTACAGCTTAGATGGAAAATTGTTAGACGAGGTAAATTGGGGGAGAAACGGTGGAACTTTTTTAACGTCCCCATGTTATTTCTCTTTGGAAGCACTTTTTGATTTGAAATCATCATGTGATCGACACGATATTTCATAAGAATCTCGCTCCTCTCATATTTGTATTGTCATCTAATGCCCTGAATAATGCTCGCTTCGATCACCCTCTTATGACTTTGATGACGTTCTAAATGGCGTTGGCTTTGTTCGCGTATAGTGATAGTGCGTTGAATCTATGCATCCTAATGAAAGAACTCAAACACGCCGTGCATAAAGAACGCCTAGCCAGCTCATGAATATTGATGTTTATAAACGTCGTTTATGTTCAAGCCGTTAAAAGTTAATCATTACTTTGATTTGTTGTTGTCATGAATACAGCGCCTCACGAGAATGAAATAATCACTGTTTTTATGATTGTACATCATTACAATCGAAATGGTGCTCGCATTTTGTGTTGAGACGTGCCCTGATTTACGAGAAGGTATTAAGGTAGTTCTCCGGGAGAATTCAGGATCAAATAAGAAAAATTATTGTCAAGCAGAGCACCAAGGCCGAAGGAATTCGATAATCATATTCGTTGGGACTGATATTCTTATGTATGACAAAAAAAGAATCAACTGGAAGTATGAATAAACAACCTTGTAACAACAACGCGAAATTTGACATGGTTTTTTTCTTAAAAAATTTTTATTTTTGATCCGTTTATGACTTATGAGGACTCATTTTGTTGTATTTTACTATTAATAAACAAAAGCGTGTGACAGTGTCATGATGAATCATGCACGGAGAAAAAGAAATTCGCTGTGGCAGCGAAATCTACTTTTGCTGGGTTCCTTTTGCCAGAGCAGCAAATTTTTTGCTGTGACAGCAAACTATTTGCTGTTCCAGCAATCTTGTTAGCTGCGACAGCGAATTTTTAGCTGTGGCAGCAAAAAATGTTTGCTATTCTATATATAATACTCAAAATTTGCTGGCGGAGCAAACAATTTTTGCTGCCACAGCTTAAAAATTGCTGTCATAGCTAACACGATTGCTGTTATAGCAAATTTTTAGCTAGGTCAGCAAAAAATTGTGCTATTCTATATATAATACCTGGATTGGCTGCGTCAGCAAATTTTTTCTCTCCGTGTATAAAAAAATCCCCATGGTAAAGGTTTTTTAAATCTCACAAGGAACAAAATGAGCCCTCATAAGTCATAAACGGATGAAAAATAAAAACTTTTTCAGAAAAAAACCATGTCAAATTTCGCGTTGTTGTTACAAGGTTGTTTATTTATACTTCCAGTTGATTCTTTTTTTGTCATACATAAGAATATAAGTCCCAACGAATATGATTATCGAATCCCTTCGACCTTGGTGCTCTGCTTGACAATAATTTTTCTAATTTGATCCTGGATTCTCCCGGAGAACTACCTTAAAGACATCATTCATTCTTTTTATACACGTTCAATACCTACCAGCCTCTGAATATGTTTGCAAATTTTTAAATATGTGTGAATCATAATGCGGAAAGCCAACGATAGCTTGAACCTGGGTCAATCTTGACTCAACTACCACTTGGATTCCGTCAGAATCTACGATAAGAAATAACCGTTTCTTGGGAAAACTCTCTGATCGTGTCTAGTTTGATAATGCATCAAGCAGGGTTGCTTAAGGAAAATGGGGAGAACAGGCTGTTGCTGTTAACCTTTCCGTATTGTACTTTCGACTCATTGAACTTCAGAGGCGCGAGGTTTGAAATTGAGACATTTATCATGCGTTTACTCCAAGAGAACACAAATCTTCAGGAACGTTAATTGAATTTTCGCAAACGTCCAGGAGCATGCATTGAGCGATCCCGAAGATTTGTGTTGTCTTGGAGTATTCCCTTCTGATGGATTCAATCCTGATCAATACAAAGTCAAATTGTTGAATTGGTTCTACTGTAGAAGAAACAGAACCGAAGATCTGTATTGGTTAATGATTATATAGATATTCCACTACTTATCATTAGGCAGCTCGATATATCTCTGTATAAAATCAGTGGCGGACTGAGAACTCCTCTATCTTCATCTACCTTCCGCGAAACAAAAGATGAAAGACCGGCGTCGCCGAGTTTGTATCTTTCACTTCTCGAGAATTGAAGGAGGATAGAGGAGTTCTCAGTCCACCACTATGTAAAAGGTATCCGGGTCCATAAAATACCAGATATTTCCGTTGAATTGCATCGATTTATTCGTATTTGAATGAATGCATTGACTGAACCCACCCAGCACAATATTATAGCAATATTGAAATATCCTAGTAATATTGCAACAATATTCCTGGGATATTTGTGTTGAATGGGAAGTACTCAAATTACTGTTCAACATCCTCCTAGTGCACTTGTCGATATTTACCGTTTTATTTTTTCTTAAAATACAGTTAAATTTATTAATTATTCACCTGCCCGAGGAAACGTTATATCAGCACTCGCTTGGCCCTCACAATTTCCCCGCTAGCCACTAGACTCTTTCTAGCCCTTGGCTAGATTCTTGCGAGGCCCTAGACAGTTCCATGGATGACGTTGCTGGGGTGATTGGACAGTGACATCCGTATCACTGTTCACCTCAAATCAGTCTTGTCAGAAATGAAATTGGTATAATTTCCCATTAGAGTCACCGGTCCACATACCATGTCTTATTATAAAATTTACTTATAACGCTGTTCGTTTGTATCTTCAGATTTCACCCTTTCACGACCATAAGATAACGGCTGTTCATACAGGAGGAGAATGGAAATTTTCTTAATCTACACCCCACCAAATAGGATAAATCTGTTGCATTAGAATTTTTAGGTCCTGTATTTTATCAGATACAGCAGCTGTCGTCCTGAAAAAAGGTTTCGCCCTCAATTTTCCAAAGTGGATACAAAAGATTTCTGTCATATATTGTTACTGAAATTGAAAATTGCAAGAATATTTGAATCATTCCTTCCAGATGCTTTTGAGAAGAACATTTTATATTAGTATCTTACTAAAAAAATATCAATAAAATGAGCATTCTCAAACCTTGATGAATTTATTGAGTTTTTTTTTCATTCAAACATATATTTTCTCAGCGAGAAAAATATAAACTACAATGAGTAAAAGACCTTTACCGAATAGACTTTTCATGAAAAATTTCGAAACTCATGTCACAAATATGTACCAGCGGTCCTGAAAGGGTTAAATCTTATGATTTTCTAATCATACTTCCATTTGATAGTCTGTGATTCGCGTTCCCTGACCTATCGATTTCTGTAATAACTGTTTAAGCGCTTACGCATCTGGATGCAATAATGTGGTGAATGCTCATGAAGTGGTAAAAGTGTTGTCCACGCATTTTCTTTTCATGTTTTCGTGTTGCAGCATGGACAATGCTTCCACAACTTAATTCTACATTACGCGTGGTTAAAATTTTGTTTTCAGCGTCAGATATGAAATTTTCTTGTAAAAGACAGAACCTCCGCGTAATAACATTTTGTTGAACAGTATTCGTAACCTATGCTCAAGTCATAACATTGATTACGAAACATAAAGTTGCAGTATGGCTCACAATTCCCACCATCATGGCTCAAAGTTCTCACAACCGTGGACCGTAAAACTTCAACGTATTGATAGTCGTCGAGACTATTTGATCCGTAATTGAGGGATCGATAGGTGTCGCGACCACGTATTTCTCTCACAGAATTATTCACTTCGCTGCATCTAACTTGATCGCGTATATTCGAGCGCAGTGGGGAAATTCGCTTCCAGACATTTACAAAATTCAATTTCCCAACATTCGAATACGATTTGAAGTATTCTATAAATGCATACGAAACGTCATATGTACCTGATATATCAACCGAATGATTTTATCATTCCTCATTATACATGATACAACAGTTGTAAGAATTGATTTCGTCGAATGAAGTTTTCCATACACAAATCGTTTAGAAGAAAATCAATCAAAGTATAATCCATTTGTGGGACTTGCGCGGAGTTGGCGGAAACACGGAAGATAAGTATTAAATACATGCTCTTACATGTGTATACAAAATAGATATCTGTAACCCCCGCGAAAGTCGTTCACCGAACGATTCAAGACAGATTATCCTGGAAATGACTCCTTCATTAGTATTTTGCATTTCACGTTGAGCGTGTGTTTGCAATATCGTTGAGCTTTATGGCATAGAAATGAGCATAGGTAAGATACTTCTTGACTTTTTTTTCCTAATTAAAATTCTTGATGCAGGAAGACATAAATATTTCTTTCCATATCATTGAAGATGTAAGATTATGTGGTATTAATTGGATCGAGTAGTTATCAGAATTTCATGTCAATGTTTATTAGTTTCTCGATGTACATTGTTCGAATGAATTTTGATTCGATTTATTCGCTTCGAAGTAGTTGGGAATTCTGAAATAAAATTCTTCCGATTGTGAGGGAATTGAGACAAGATTTTAAAAGGTATCCACCTTACTTTGGTTTCAATTGATTTCCTCTGATTGAGGCTGTGATTCATTGCGCCAATCGAATATGATAATTCATTGCTTTTGGTAGAGGTGTTTTTAGAAGTGTGGGTGTGAATTGTACTGTACAGGCAGTCAATTGAAACGTATTTTATAGTTGTATAAGTAGACTGAAGGAGTAGGAGGTTCTGCATGAATTTCCACTACAACGAATATTGAACTCTGTGAATTGTTGGCACATACACTCCTTAAATTTTCTCGATGGTATAGTTTTTTTTTCTCTTCGTAAAATATGAAAAAGTCGACTAGAAACGAAAATGTACAAGGTAAAGGCATGTTTACTTCAAACATGCATGAATGTAAACGAATGTAACATGAAATTTCGAAATTTGGGCTCCGTACAGCAATTTTTATCTCCTTAAACTTATTCACTAATATCGATTGAAGGGGTTTATTCTGAGCAAATGATTTGAAAATCTTTTGCACTCTCCTAGAATCGATTGTATTTCCAGAAACCATTTATGGTAAGAAATGAATTCCCACCTCTTATTCACAATTGCCTATCATTTGGAGATCGGAATCGATACGCATTCGATTCTACAAGCATATACATTTAATCGTTGTAGTAAATATATGTATACCCTCAAGTATCTCTCGTAGGTGAACGTACATGGTATATTTACGTTTACGAACCGCGAACCTGGTAACGCCTCTCCGTATATGTAAAAGCTTGTGATATTTCCTTACAGCCTTGAGTTAAAAGTCGAAATACGATGCAAAGGACTTTTTCATAATAATAAAAAGATTCTGTCCCACCATTGGAGAACTCTAAACTATCTCTTTCGATTGTTGTTGGGAAAAATCAGTGTACGATTATTGTCGTCTCTTCGCGTACGATTCTATCGTATTACCACCTACGCGGACTCTACTATTATTGAATTGATAATATTTTATCACGTTTCGTACGACTCACCGTGAACCCTTCAACCATCGGCAAATTATATTTGTTCCCACGTTTCATTAGTGTCCTTGATCAAAGAGGAAAAAAGGTGTTGGGAAAAAAACATACCAACATATAAATGAATGGTATTTCACATCAAATATGTTATTTCAAAACCCATATACGGGGAAGGAAATGTGATCTTGAGTTGATTTTTGTTTTTATCACTTATTATTTTTTATGACATCGATATATGAATCACTGTAGGGCTATTGGAACGTAAAAGGAGGTTAGAACTTTTTCTCCCGTGAGAAATAATGGTCAACGATAGTTCAAGTCAGATACGATTTCCTTGAAAGTAGAGTATGTACACACGGATTCAATGATTTATGAAGAATGAAAGGTTCTTTGATTAGGAATCTTTGAAAGGCCGGTCAATACGTTTCTGTGAAACAGCGTAACGTTTAGCAGTGATCTTAGATTTACCATTTATATATTTCAGATAACAAGGAAGGTTTATTAAATCTTGAAGATTTGTATATTTCAACATCGATTATCCTATCTTGATCTACTGATCTGTCTGAATGATCGTGTAATTAAGTGTGCTGATAAGAGATTGCTGGAATGTTTTCCCTCAATTCTAATTGAGAAGATTGTATTCTCTTTGAAGATGCAAATGTAGTTTATGTAATCTTTAAATTTGATATGATGTACTGAGGGTTTTGTTGGGTATCATATGGATAAACAGATAGACCGATAAATCTAATTAGTTTTCGCTTGATACGTTTAGATCGTTCTTTGTTACGAATTGTTTATAATTAGTGATCTCTGATTCGTGGATTGTTTTGTCACGTACAAGAATATATGAAGAATATTCATTCCAACAATAATAGGAAAGGAATTAATACATGGGGGGAGGTTCTTCTCACGCGACCCAGAAATCACATGTTTTTCTGAATTCTTTTTTCACAGAAAGAAGTGAATACTCATGATTTTTTTGAGGATTTGAGTACTTGAGTGTAAAAGGAATTTTTTCCAGTAAAAAAACAATGAAATAAAAGAACAGATGTTCTATTGGTTCACATTGGAACGATTTTAAAAATTCGGACGTTTCGGAAAATATATGTACATTATCGGCACTCAAATCACATTGTAGAAGAAATTTGACTTGAATTTCATAACAATATTGTGAAGGTTTTTACATAAAGAATTTATCGAATTGCATTATAAAATATTGAATTCAATAATGTAATTATTGAAGTTAAGAATGTTCTTCTGAATCTTAAGAACTTCTTTTTTAATTTGAATAACATAATATTTGTGAGATTTAATAAATAATTGTTACATTTCAGTGAAAAATTCTTAAATTTCATCAATAATATCAAATTTATGAATTATTGATCATTTTAATATGGAAATATAATATTTCATAAAGAATTGAATTCGAGAGTTTTGTTTACAGTATGATAATATCAGTAAAATGTGGAAATTTTTCCTCATAAACAATTCATTAAACAGAATTCATAATAAAATATTGAATTCAATAATATAATTCTCAATGCTAAGTATTTTATTCTGATATTGAAAATTTTCTTCCGTAACTTTATTAATATACTTGTGGAATTAAATAAAGAATTATTATTACGTTTCAATAAGGCATTGTGAAATTCCATCGGTCATATTAAATTGAAAAATCAGTATTAAATTCAATATGAAAATATAATATTTCATAAAGAATTTTGTATTAAATTTAAGAATTTTTCTAACAGTGTGCTACAGAAAAACAAAGAAAAATCGGTAATCTTTCGGTACTTAGGTTTAGAAGCCGGCTAATCCAATAATCTTTCAAACAAGAAAAATGAGAAAAAATCCATCAAGTAGTTTTTGAGTTATTCAAACCAACTGAAAAAGCATGATTTCGAGCAAAACGCCCCCAAAGTTTTGGTATATGGGTTTTTTAAGTGAGAACAAATTTTTTCGTGTACTTCAAGACTCGTTAATGTCGCGAAATTGAGCATAAATATTGTATTATATGATAACGGTTGCAGAAAACTCAGTAACGAAAAGCAAAATTTCAGTAATGTTTCTTGAAGTTTCAGTAATATTCAGATCCATCGAACAAATATATTACTATTTACTGAACCTCCAAATGCCTCTTCTCTCAGTGAAGGAGAACGTTCCACGGAGATATCTTGAATATTCACTCCTCACTTGAATACTGGAATCAAAAGATTTGAACTTGAAGAATTTTACGTACGATTGAATCAACACTTGAGTCTCACAATTTGAATTTGAAAACAGGAATTTAACACTTGTTGCGAGAATAACACTTGTACTTGAATTCGAAAAGAGTTTGAACTTGTGGAGAGGTTGGATTTTAACGAGTTGGGGAATTCCACAGTTCAAGAGTTATTTGTGCAAACTAACTATGGAGCTCGATATATGGAGTTTCGCTCATAACCATCATTTCAAATTATGGGATAACATAACCTTCCTGCTCTTCTTCTCATTCGAGGAAATGAAAAAAAAATATTGCACTCTCTTCTGATAAATTCACTCAGATATTTCCGTAATAACTGATCGTTCACATAACAATAACTGACGAAAAGATGTTTCTCTATCTGTTCTCGATGAATTGCAACACTAAAAGGTTGATGATCCGAAATATTTTTAACATTCTATTGGTTTCATCACCTTAAAATCTATTTCAACGCAATAATTAACGGGAAACATTGATTTGACCGAACTCAACACGGAAAAAATAATTTAGCTGCAGCAGCTAAGTAGCTAGCACGGACACGGACAGCCATTAAATTCGCTCCTACAGCTAAATTTTAGCTGTTACAGCAAAACAATTTGCATTTGTAGTTAATTTATTTGCGGTAACAGCTAGAATTTAGCTGCAGGAGCTAATTTAATGGTTGTCCGTGTCTATGCTAGCTATACTTAGCTGCTGCATCTAAATTATTTTTTCCGCGAATGATCGAAGCAGTTGTATTTTTGGATGCCAGAAATCAATGTAGGAGGAGAAACTAGCATTCGTGCAATTGATTTTAGGTATTCATTGAAATGATACATACAATGATTCACTGATATCGTGCTCAACTATCCCACGTTCCTCGATTACTCGACTCATCATTGTAAGTTTCTTGTTTAATGTACAGCAGAGAGATTATATCGTCATAAAGTTTCGCCCAGTGTATGAATTATTGATCATCAATTTACCATTTGCATAATTCAAAAGATTCATCTGGCAGTCGAAAGGAGAAACTACTTGCGATGTTCAGGAAAATTTTTTTCTCCAAGTACAAAGTCGATCGATGAAGTTAATGTAAAAGCCACATGGAGCGATAATTGCATGTAGACATCTCAGAAAGTCATCATAATATTTTAGGTAGAGATGATGTACAAAATTGACGAGATAACTTGAAATCAACGAGAGATCTTCTCCTTAATTATTCCACTCTACGGGAAAAAAATATGACAATTTTCAGAGGTACCAAAGACATTTGTGATTCTCTGTTTTTTCTCTTTTGTTGTCATATTATGATGAATGATTCTCAAATAATTCAAAATAGCACTGGTAGAAAATAAAAGTGCATGCAAGATATGTGGGAAATGTACATGGTGTTTAAGTAACTGTGAATAGATTTTATCATGCATGAAGAAACGTTTATACACGACATGTGCTTTAGGACAAAATATAAAGTGTGATTCATGTCATATGTGTGATTAGAAGAACAATTTCACTTTCATATGGTCATTTAAATCATATGTTACGGAGTTGTTCATGGTAGGTTTGTTCATAATTGCACCCTTTGTATTCTATAGACTCAATTGCTCGTTTAAATGATAAAAAGGATATATTCAACGATTTTTTATCTTTTCCACCTTCTTTCAAGAATGTTAACAATCAATTAATTCATGAAACTTACTTTGATTTAGGTCTTTAAGGAGGTGAACCACTCTAGAGGCCGAAAAAAAGAGAATTTTTTGCAAAATTACTCAACAAAATATCGAAATTTGGTAAAATATATTCTTTATTATATTACTATTGAAGTGTGAATTTTTTCGGAGCTGTAAACAATAAAATAGCGGCTTCACAGAATTTTTTCCCACGCATATTTTGTGCAGCACCCAATTTAAAATACAATCATGAAGCAAGGAAATTTTCGTTTAATATATCAGCTACAACGATTTTCGAGACATTTGTTTTTGAATTCTTTGAAAAAAAAATACGCCATCTTTGAATGAAAACATTCTACATACTGTTGTAGCTGATATCATATTGGATGAAAAATTTTCTTGGCTCATAATTGTATCTTTAAATTGGCTACGAAACAAAAAAGGCACGGGGAAAAATTCTGTGAAGCCGTTATTTTAGAGTTTACAGCTCCGGAAAAATTCAAAAATACACTTCAATAGTTATATGTTATACAGAAATTCTTACCAAATTATTACGATATTTTGTTTGGGTTTGTGAAAAACATTCTCTTTCTTTTCGACCTTTAGAGTGTTTGATTTCCTTAAGTCGAGACCATGATTAAGGTGAACTTAGGTCAATGCCTGTGCTTATACGAATAACCTGCGTGGAAAAACATAGCTTGGCGTCAGTCTGGCAGAAAAGTCTCGCAAGACCCCTGCAACACGTATAAAAAAATAAGGCAGATATCAACGTGTTTCACTCCACTAAGTCTCAGAAGTGAGTCAGTCCGCTTCGAGTGGAGTTTTCACTAGTTTCGAGTGAACCCTCACTCTTTTAGAGTGAAAAATTGACTCTAGAATTTGAGTGGTTGTGAGTTTCTAACCTCAAACCTTAGAATATCACTCTAAAAGAGTGGAAATTTCAATAAAAATTTCGACAGGCTCAGTTTTGGCTGGCTGAAGAGTGAAATCTCACTCTAGAAATTTTAGAGAGCAGGGAAGATCTCGGATAAAGTATGTGAATTGAGATTCTTCCATACTTTTTCCATATTTTTAACAGATTGACAGGGTCTTACAGTAGTCTGGCAAGAATATGGGAGAGTCCCAAACCCCATACTCCATGCAAGATCTCTCCTATATCTCTAGCCTATTCTTTTATACGTATTGCAATAGCCTTGCGAGGCTTCTCCTGCCAGACTGATGCCATACCGACGCCAGGCTATTTTTTTCCACACGGGAAGTCCATACAGCACCACAATCCCAGAAGAATTCATAAAGAATTCTCATTGAACTGATTATCTTCTTTATGAATACTATGGTGCTGTGAGGGGAATTTAGTTGAGAAATTTGGTAATTTCAATGAATCGGAAATTATTTCCGTATTCTCATGATCCATTAACCATCATTTATCACCAGTGAAAACATTAGAAAGTATCTTATAATGGAAAAAATTCATAAAGTATTCAAATGAAGTTTCTTAAAATGTCGAATACAGTAAAATCCCTCAATAAGAACACTCACTTCCTTTCTTCAACGCAAGGCAACAACCGTTCGAATGAGAAAGAGGAAGAGTCTTCTTATTGAGAGGTTCTACTGTATTTTGTCATAGATTGATCTCCAAGACGAATGGAATTTCCTTTCACAATCCTTTTTTTCACCCTGATGCAATCAAAATTAATTACGAAATTCATGTCGCATAAAACATTTATTCAAATGATACGACAGACTAGTCCCACCGTGAACTTCTGTAGGGTTTCAATTCGAAGTTTTATCCGCGTACTCGCTACTTAAAGTTAAATAGTAAGGGAGTAATGAGCGTATATCTTATGATGATAATATACCTATACTCATTGTATTTAAATATGCGTGATGTTTTTTTTGTGCGTGAAGAAGGCGTAGTCTAGTCATATTAATATCTCGTGCAGGTATATTTTACCGTGAACCGTAAATACGGTAAAGAGCCGATATCTCACCTCCGTTCTGGCTCTCGTTTCTCGAGTGAATGTACATATGCGATATACGACGTGCATAAACGTTATAGTTATAACCCGTCTGATAAGCGGAAGAGAGAGGTAGGGAGTGGAAGAAAGAGAAAGAGAGACCGGGTAACGCCTTCTATACGTACATATTTCGATCTGCAGCCTTGAGACCTGATCGTATAGTTCCAAGCCTTTCCCTGGATCCTTAAGGAACGAGATCATTTGATTACCGATAACAAATAGCCGAATTTGATCTCCGATCGATCAATGATTATGTGACTCACTTGAATGCAATTAAGCGAATTTTGATGTATTCGATCGATTATTCCGTTGTATGTATTTACATATAACTTCGCCTATTATGTTTTTTTTACCTTCGGGATTAAATAATCAGTTCTGCTTCTATTTTTTGTTTCAGGTAAGTGCAGAACGATCGATTCGATTTGCCTTTTAGCGCCGAGTGGGTGAGTTTGTTTCTCATCTGATATGTCACTTTTTTCATACAGTGGTGATTTCTTACATAGTACGTCGACTGTTTCTTTTTGCCGATCCTTGCAGGGACTCGCTCGAAAAGAGTGGAACCGCTTAACGAAACATATTAACCGTTATTTTAGTGAAGATCACGCAGGGCATTGGAGTTGTTGGCGCGAAGGCTGCTATTAGCTGTTGTACTAGGGATGGGCGATAATTGAGAATGCAAACATTTTTGTATAGTACAAATATGCGGGGCGGTCCACGCCAAATCGGTCGGTATGGAAAGTTTTTTTTTTATTTCTTCAACTTTTGATATTATTCAGTATCCATGAAATGAAATTTGAGATTGTTTTTAAATTTGAAAAATATCGAATTTTCAAATCAATTGCCGTCCTTTCATCCTCTGCCCATAATTTCGTTGATGATGCTCCAAATAAAAAATGTTTTTCTCGAAATCTTCGTTTTTACATCTACTCGAATGAAAAAAAATTCAAAGGAGTTGATTGACGTATTTTTTGGCTGATATTGAAATTTTCAACTTCGAATCTTATTCTTAAAAGTGGACAATCACATGGTTCATTACTACCATAAGCTGCAGCAAAATAATTCCAATCAGTATCTATCCCAAGTCGAAAAATTTAGACGGTTTTTGTCCTAATATTTAATTTTCAGACTGATTTTGTCCTGATTGTTAAATGATGCCGACAAAAACAGGACTTTTTCAAGAACTTGACCAGGATTTCTCGTCCAAAAAATAAAAGTATTTGTGGAAAAATTCAGATTGAAATCTTGAAGAAGTTCCGTTTGATTATAAAAAAACGCGAATAAATAGAAACTTTCATTAAGGGGGGGGGGGGGGGTATGGTTATTTCGACGGAAAAAAGACATGTTTTTAAGATTTTTTTCTGCTTATACAGATGTTGTAAGTTTATTGAGTCAATCTCCATATGATAATGTAAAATTCCAACAATACTTTACTGAATTTTCATCGCAAAATATTGGAAATTGAGCGAGTGATAAGAAATCTCCGGAGGTGCCTCGAAAAAAAGTTGTTTTGCGGTGTTCACGATAACTTGTGACAGAATCATGTGAAACAAAAAAACCAAAATGCATTCGTTAAAGGAGACGTTTTTCGAGGTAATGACGAGGGGATTTTTTTTTTCTTCATTTTTAAATTTTTCGCGACACTTTGAAGCAAGAAAACCGATTTTCGCATGAAACAATCAGCCTATTTGTTGTTGTAAAATCAACAAATATTAAAAAAAAAGCCCTCGATGTTACCTGGGAAATCATGTGAAAAAGTACTGGGCAAAATTTCAAAACGATTGGTCCAGTAGATTTCGAGTTATCGTGAACACCGCAAAACAACTTTTTTTCGAGGCACCTCCGGAGATTTCTTATCACTCGCTCAATTTCAAATATTTTGCGATGAAAATTCAGTAAAGTATTGTTGGAATGTTATATTATCATATGGAGATTGACTCAATAAACTTACAACATCTGTATAAGCAGAAAAAAATCTTGAAAACATGTCTTTTTTCCGTCGAAATAACCATACCCCCCCCCCCCCTTAATATTGTTAATAAACAGATTTGATGAGTAAGTATTAATTTCAAACGCCTGTGTACAATGAGTAAGTATACAATAATGATTCAAAGCGAGTTAAACAAAAGAACACAGTGGTGAAAATTGGGATTCGTAATGAGTAATAGACAGAATTTTTTTCAAATTTTCAAAAATCGGACAGAAATAGTCATTCTGAACATCTCACGATTAGATCGGGCTCAAAATTTGTTGAAAGAAAGAGTAGATTATGATAGAAAATTTGAAAAAAAATCAGAATATGCACTCTTAAAAATAAGATTTAAATTTAAAAATCTTATAATTATTCAGGTTAACGCTTTGAATCACTTTTTTGCATCTTTTTTTTTGTTGTTGAAAAGTACATAAAGAAACGAAGAGTTTGAAAAAAATTTCCGATTTGTAACATTTCAATAATTAATTGGAGTATTAATTACAATTTGGGCGACATGTGTGACGAGTACAGAGAACGTTTTCACCAACAAATGAAAGCCATGCAACGACGATATCATGGCTTTTGGGATGCAGTCATGATGGGGGATTACATTAGGTCACTCGTACGAGAAACAGACTATAAGAGGAACAAAAAACCAACCAAGAGCTCAAATGTATTTGTTTACAAACGGAATAATAATTTTCTCCATGTTGAATTTCAACTGAAATGATGAAAAGAATGAAAAACATGAAAATCGTAGAAAATCTGAATTGTTGCCTTCTACTATAAAAATTCATAATTCAGTCATTCATCCATGGATTTTGATCAATGATGGCTTATTTTTCTTGTGAAAGTGTCACCACCACGTGGAAAAATAAAAACTGGAGGAAGTTTTGCGATTTCTATTTTTTACAGGACAATATGTGAATTTTTTACCTCGATTTTTGCTAAAAATTTCAAATTTTTTCACTTATCAAAATCGATATCATCCGAATTACTGAATGAATCTGAGAACTCTTCACAGACAGTTATAGAGGATTCCATCCCCTTCAGTTTGAGCGCCGGTTGAGATGAATTGGTCAATTAGAACTCGACATACACCCGAGAACATTCGAACAACTTTGAAAATTGAAAAAAAAAATTTCAATCCTTGATATCTGGAAAACGCTTCCATAAAAAAATTTTCAAATGTGATTTTCGTGTTCAGTTGGCCAAATTGCACAAGAACATAATACACAGATAGGGTGGGCAGAACATGACCTTAATTTTGTAAACTAGTGTTATTATTTTAATAATAATTAAAGGACCAAAAGAGGCGTTTTTTTACATCCAATATATCTTGAACGGGTCATAAAAAAAATCTCAGATTTTAACAGGAACAATTTTTCGTTGGATACCAAAAATTGTACAAAAATTGAAGAAATAAGGAACAATTTTTTCAAACTGTGCGATCTGGTATGGAACGCCCGACGTACTTGATACAGTCCAATCTGGTTATAAGCCTCGCTTAGGGGCTGTAAGGGAACAAAGTAGAGAGAAATCGACATTCCCTCCACTATAAGTGACAGTTTTGTCCCACACGATTTTTTGAGCCTCGCTCAATTCCTGTGGAAACATACCACATGCATCGAATTCTGTAAGTTTAAAAACTAACATATTCTCATTTTCCAGTGAACGTTATCCCTAGTAGAAATATCACAAGTTCTTCCTCATGACTCATGAGTTATTCGCAGGGAAAAACTTATTAAACTAAAACTAGTGAGCGACTATGAATCACTTGTAAATTTTATCTGACTAGTGATGTTTGGATAAAACTTGTGAATTTCTTGCAAGGTTAATCCAAACATTACTAAGATTAGATTTATATTTTTTTAAATCTTTATGGTGGGGTTAGGAATTGAAAAATTATTTTTAACCCGAGTTTCTGGGATTAGAAAATGAAAAAAATTTCAATTCCAATGCTAATCCAATTATCCTTTTAATGTATTATTTACAATCCTGCTGTCCACCCAGCATTGACGAATTTTATGGGAGTACTGATAACTGTGATCGTACTAACATCGATTATTCAAGCGTATTTTCGTTTGTTTTTCAATCGATAGCTGTCATTCACAGTAATCTGTACTGCTTTCTTTTTTCCGTGTACACAGTCATGCTGCGATATTTTTGCAATATTTCAATTTCGAGAAAATGTCCACACTGTTAGAAAAATCTGTTTGGAATTTAAGGTAAAAAGTTTGGAAGCAATTAACACACACAATTGTGTATTAATTTTCAAACATTTTTGTATCCCCAAAATAATAGACAGAATTTTGAAATTCAAGCCACAATATTATAAAAATCGATGTAAAAAAATGCATGAATTTTCAACACTATATTACTTAATTTCCAAAATTCCTCCCAAATGTTTCATCATGTTATGGTATAAAATTAATACAAAAAATTCTGAAAATCAAAATACATAAATGAATGAATTATTAGAATCGCGTGATTTGATTTTACGATGAATTTTCAACACCACATTATTTAATTTTAAAAATCCCTCCTGAATACTTCATCATGTTTTGTTACAAGATTAATACAAAAAATTCTGAAAATGAAAATACATATTTGAGCGAATTATTAGAACTGCGTGATTTGATTTCACAATTAGTGATGTTGATTTTACAACAAGTAATTTTCCCCACAAAAATTCACATCGAAAGGGTAGACCACGATTGTCCCGAAATTTCCTGATTTATTGAAAACTAGTACTTTCTAGTCATTTCTCCAAATCTACTACACAGTAAAAATTTTATATCAGATATTAGCATATTTATATTGTACTTTTGGGATATATTTGATTATGTCGCTATGAACCACAAGTATACGAGCATTCACCATACTCTCTCGTGAGGATGAAGATAAATATGTTATAATCTAAAATAAATATAATTCTGAGCATCATAATAAAGTATATCCCACGAGTACCATAAAAATATGGTAATCTTTAATATAAACTTTTCTCTGTGTAGTTTTCAACAGATCGGGGAATTTCAGGTTCACACACTTTCGGGATAATCGCATATATCGGGATATAAATTTTTATAAACTGTGGTGAATATCAGAAGCTTTGTTTGAAATTGGAGAAATATGTGATTGATTTTCCAATATTCAAATAAATACAGAAATTCAATATCTACAGTTATGAATTTCCACAAACTGTTATGGATTTCAAAACTTTTGTTTGAAGTTCATGAAATATGTGATTGATTTTTCAACATCCAAATGTGGAATACAATTCATATAGCGCCCTTGAAAATTAATGTACTTTTTTCTATGAACGTATATTAAATTCACAAACATTTTTAACAGTGCATTTCAAGTTCACGTTCATATTAAATGAATAAAATGTTATTTCAATAGAGAAGGATGTGAAATTTTCAATAAACCCCTTCGATTCAACATTTCTATGAATCAAATTAACCCTTAATTTATTGAAGATTAAGATCAACTCAAAGTAAATCTTCTAAAACATAAATTGAGCCTTCGGATGCAATAACGACACTCGCAGAAAATTTCAATCCTACAAAACAGCTGTAAACGGGGAAATTGATTGGTTTTTCAAGCACTATCATACAGTATTTTCAGGTTCCAAGATTATAATTCTTTTTCCGCCTCCTGACCACCACAAATCGGACAATTATTCCACGCCTTTTCAAGTGCAAGTGTCGTTGTTGCATCCGAAGGCCCAATTACTGACAGAAATGCACAAAATTTCTCCCTGCATAAAGAGAGAGAATACTCCATGACAGTTATGGGAGAAACATTCATTGTATTCTCCTTGATTTACAAAACCTTATACTTCCAATTAAGAAGACTTGATGAAGACTGAAAGAATTAGTAGCTCAGTTAAAGAGATTTTAATTAAGAAAGTTACTTTTAACTACTGATGCAGTTACTTTGATATGCTCTAAGAAACAATGTAGTATGGTGTTCTTAGAACGTGCATGCAATTTATTCGTACGTGATGAAAATCTCCATAAAACATTGAAACGTCTCTTTCGCACGTTATTAGAATGTATACATAAAATCGTATGCTGCGAACTTGTTGATGATATTAAAACATCCTACAGTTATATTAATTTTTTGAATCCCCTACATAAATGCATCTTTAGAAACAATTCATGTTTTCAGTCCAATATATTTCCTTATTCATAGCTGTGGTGATTCAAGGTCAGAATTTATATTACAAACTACAAAAATTGAAGTCTCAAGAAAGTACATTTGGGAGAGAGAATGATTATTTATGGTATGAAAGTATTATACCCTTCGTTTCTCAATTACGTAACTGTGTGGACTGTTTTAACTCACCTTGCTTTCGTTTTTTCCGTCGATCCCACAGTACGACTTTCCCGCGATATTTCAGCGAATGGATAACCCTTTGAGATGGAAATTCGATGAAATGAGACTTCGTATTCCTCTCACTTTGAAAGTAATTCAATTTTTCATTCGAGCAAATGTATATATTATGACTATAAATCATTTGTTCTGATACATTATAATTCAATGCCATGTTACTGTTCAGCTGTATGATTGATCGTACAGTAATTAGATGTATACTTTGAACAAGTGATTTTTGATGGATAAGGAATAAATTAGGACGAACCTGTTGTGGAGTGTTGTTTATCGTTTTGCATATCTTATTCGAATCGTTATACAATGGTCAACACGTCAATCTTATGGAAGTGGAGCGAAATTTCGCAAGGTGCATGCTCGAATCACTTGCGGTTTTAACTCAACAGTAGCTCAGTTTGCCGTTTTATATTTTTGAAACAATCACAGAACGTATTTATAGATAAAATCTGATACAGCGTTTCTTTCTTTTCGAAAATTTTATCAATTTAAACGATGATTTAAAAAATATTAATTCTGCAATATTTTTTTTAGGGTCATACTTCTTTCCCAGACAGCACAAAAGTTCCATATGGGTTCGGAATGTATTTGAGAACTCCTGAAGAATACATTTTGAATTCTCAGGCAAGTCATGTATGTGAATTTTGGAAAAATTTAATGGATAAATAAAATTAATTTTTTCGATTATCACAATCGTCTGTGCATTGAACCGATTATAGGTTCATCGACTCACATTAGTTCAAAAAATAGATTGCAAGGTGACTTGTTAATTTTCTTCATTGGTATCGGTAAAATGTGATTTTTCAAATATCAAATAATCCAGATATCACATCATTATTGAATACATATGTATGATATGGAAATTATCCTCGGCTGTAGCGATGCATTTCCAAAGTGAATGTAATTCAATTGATTTGATTGTTGGTGATATTTAATTGGTTAGCTAGTTAGATCATGTTTATTTGAAGCGTTCATTGCAGCCATTGAGTACGTTTTCTAAGTACGTGGAAACAAGTTGAATTAAAATTGTATCGAAACTCTTGATGAACCAAATACAGTTTCGATATTAAATCAACATTAGATTTCTGGTTGAAGAGATTCAGTGAAAGTCAATCAAATATAGAAGTATGAGTCTCTAAGTCCAGACCTTGATATAATCCTAGACTGTGCGGTGCATGCGTACTGCTGTCGGAAGTATGTTAATTATCTATCTTACCATTCCTATCATATCGGTAACAATAAAAAATAAGCGACCAAATAATATAAACTATCTCATATGTATAATATATAAATATAAATATATAATTATTTCCAGTAAACACGGAAAGAAGTCCCATGTAAATTTTACATTGGCTGCTGTGAATTTAACATAACTGCTCACATGAATGCGATTGGAGTGAAATGTACTTTAGAACCAATGTTATATTAACATTGTTACCAAAGTGGATTAGGTGAAACTGAAACTGGTAGCCGTAGAACTAGCAGCCGCTTTTCATAATTCTTTATACACAATTTTTATTAAGGATTTGAGGATCTGAAACGTTTGGCAGGATGCTACTCAATCGATTTCTGGTATAAACAAAGCTCTAATAACCTTGATTCAAAAGTTACAACAATCGGCTGCCAACTTTACGCCTGCTAGTTTCAGCTTTATGTAAAGAGAGAAGTGTTACTGTGAATTACCTTCAAGAACAATGTTAATCCAACAGGATTGTATAGTGAATTTTGCATGAAATCCACACTGTAATCCTTACCTGACTTTTCATGTAATTTTTATATGGGGATTTTGAGATATCTTTGAGCAGAGCTGTGCGGTGATTCGATTAATCGAATCACCACGAATAATTGTCCCCGATTAGTCGATCAATTGTTTGATCCTGATTGATCGGCTTTTTAAATAATCGATTAAACAATGTATTATTCTAATCCGATTAGTTGTTTGGCCAATCGAATTCATTAATCGACTGATTACAATTAGAAAAGTTCTCAGTACTGGTTTATCAGTACAGGCATATTACTGTATTTTTATGTATCCAGTACTGATCCCGTACGTGTTGACCAAGTGTTGGAGATCCAATACTGGCACTATACTGCACCTGTTGTCAACATTGGCATATTACGGATTTTTCTGATTGGGATTCAGTTGATCCACGAGTTCTTGTTGAGTTTGAGTATCACCTTCATCCAATGAGGCTTGTAATTCGTCGTCTGCGAACTTTTTCGGTGGTTTTCCACGCTCTTCGTTTCTCACGTCAAAATAGCCCCTTTTAAATTTTTTGAACCACTCGAAACACTGTGTTTTACTAAGGGCATGTTCACGGTAAGCTTCGACAAGCATTCGATGTGATTCTGCAGCAGTTTTCTTCAAATGATAACAAAAAACCAATGCTGTCCGCAGATCGTAGTTTGTAAGCAAAAAACTCGACATGTTTGAGGTTATAAAACAATTACGGGTGTACAGAACTTGTATTGTTTTGTGTTGAAAATCTTCAGCTGTTAGGGGAAGATGATGATGCTGAAGAAGTGGTCTTAAGGTCCCTAAACTGATGGCTAGTGCCATTTATAAGGAAATTCCGGTTTCATACTTCTACACTTGGTAAATCTTAATCGTTAGAATGGTATGATACATTCTTGTTTGAATAAGAGACATCAGAATTATTGCTATTTAATTCTCTCCATGTAAGAAAGAATATCCACTCCTGTTTCATACCTAATAAAAGAATTACTTGGGCAAAAATTGCATTTTTACTTTTACGATTTCAAGTGTTGAAATCAGTACAAAAATTTATACAGTAATTTCTAAGACTTATTATTGAATCACTGATGAATAATTCTGACATACACGTGCGAAAGGAAAAAAATTCCACCGTACGTGGCACAAAAACCAGTTAGATTGTACAGATTTTTTTCCATTGAGATTCAATTATACCATTCACATATTCGATTTGATTTTAAAGGGGGCTTCAAGATTTTTTCAAGATGAAAGAAAAAACTAGTGCAGGTATGTTACAATATTATCACTTATAATATTTCAAATATTACACACAAATGTTTTTTGAATCGTTATTTAACGCGATATTTCATCACATATATAGAGAAGGAATAATTTCGTGAAATAAATGATCACGCAATCATTTCAATGCCTCGTCAAGAGTGTATACGTTGTTAATGAACTGTTGTATATAAATGTAATGTAGGAGAGAAATCACGGTGGTTTATCTGTTCATTAAAGTTCTCTAGTTAATTTTATAATGTCGAGACGCTACCGTCTCTCGATAACTCATTAAATGAAAAGAATTTGTTACGGTTAGGGAGGCAATGAGAGAATTCGTGTAATTCATCATTTAATATTCATGGTAATTGATTCGACTTCGCTAAATCTATAAAATAGATATAAACAAGTTCCTGCGTCAAGTTTTATGAGATAAATTAGCATTTGGTAATAACTTTCATTTTGTATGATTTAAGGTGTGTGGTTCGGGGGAGTATTGAATACACGAAGTCTAAACAATTGTTCAAATACGTGATGGTTGTGGATTTTATAGTGTAATAATATGTAGATTGATGTTTTACCGATATTATTAAAATTATGTAACAAAATTGGTAGGGGGAGCACTAGCGATTGATTTTTCTAATTAAAATTTGTTGAAATATACCATTAACTCTATTCTCATTTGTTTCTATCATTGAAAACATTAATAACAAGCCATACACTGAGAGAAAGGGTTTAGTTGAATACTAAATGACTCACTCAGATGAAAATTTACTCACTCTAGATCAAATAAATTTTATTCATGACAGCTGAATTTTATATTCCTCTTGAATTAATTGTTACATTCGCAACTGGACTTCTATTCACACCAGCTAAAATTGAGCTACGATTACTGAATTTTAGTTGGTGGAGTTTGACACCTTTTGCTCAGTGTAGATCATTGATTTCCGCTCAACATCCGACTCAAATCTTACACGCCAAGGAAAATTTTATACTCGGATTTATTTAGATCAACTAAACTCGTTCGAATCAAATACATTTTTTTTGCATAAGAAAATTCATTTTATTGGGATAAATTTTCATAAATTTCAAATAAAATTCACTCAAATCGAGTAAAATTTGCTTGGATGCAATGAAATGTCTAGTATTACATTGATATTCAAGTACACCATTTTTCTTGGAATAGCATTTGAAACATAAAAGTACAAAAAATCAAGAGAAACCAATTAATTCTGATAAAATCACAGCACCTATTGGTTTTTATTGGAACCAGCGAATAAATGAATAAGAATGAGAACATTGAAAAAAAAAAAACAAATAAATGAATTCATTAGTTGACAAAAGATAAATAAACAATTCAAAGTGATGAAAAATAAAATAATTGAATAAATCAATAGAATATAAAATGATCCAAAAATCAATCAATCAATTCAGTAATTAAATTCCAAGCAAAATGAATTGTAGAACTGAAATTGCATGAATTGATGTATGAGGAAGTTCCATATCATAAGTCAGTTATAATTCATTATCATTCATTCGGAGCACAGTGAAATGGAAAGCTGCTTTTGTATAATGTATGATGGTCTTAACTGGATTTTGACTTGTTTTCACTTTCAATTCATTATCACGGGTCAACTGCATTAATAATTCGATTCATGTCAGCTATGAATTATAAATATTAGCTATTACATGAATTTGAATCATCAATTGTTAAATTCAAATATTAATATTCATTGTTGAGGTATACAAACGTTATAATAGTATTATTTATGTTGGATTATAATCTTTCATATTTACTCTTTGCCTTACATCCATCTATTCGATTACATTTTATTCAAATTCATCCATTAAGTTCTTCTAACTCACATTCCGTTCAGATTACAACCGGAAGTGTTTGCTCATACAGTTGAAATTTCTGATGAAAAATAATCAGAACCAGATGAAGGTTTATTTAAATCCAACGAGTGTTCAATCGCTTTAAGTATATTCCATTTTCTGTACCCGTAATCATTTGATATCAGGTTTAATTGAAGTGAATACTGTACAGTTACATTACACAATTACACAATGAACGTAAAGTTTCATAAATAATTGTTTCAAATAGTATATGAAGGGGAAGATGCGTTGGAACACCATTCTACTTCGTTCTTTCATAGATAAAACAAGGAATGTTCAGCATTTTTTCAATGCTGCAGCCAAACTTTTCACTGTCGACACAGCAGGCTCTATTCGGTATCATCAATTGAATGGAAAATCTATATTTCTTTTTCATGTAACTCCTACTTACTATACAATCAACGTGCCTCTTCAAACTCACATTATTTCTATACATTTGAAACTCCATATAATTAACGTTTAAAACTGAAAATCATAAAATAAGAGACGAAGATTGCGTATACGAGTAGCAGTTGAGAGAAATATCATATCACTGATTAAATGAGGAAAAATTATCGGTTCACTGTAGCGTGAGAACATCATTACATGATGTTTACGAATGTTGAGAAATATTCTGTTCTCATCACTCTAAGTTTCCAACCTACATAGATCAGAGTTAAGCTTGCGTGTATGATCGCATCAGTTGATCTTAATAAATGCTTCGAGATCATCCGTATATAACCGCAATTTATTCCCTATTCATTGCATCAATGAGGAAATTGTCAAAATGAAAAGGGCAAAGATGAAAGTTCTCCAATGTTTCAAATACGATATTGTGAAGTATAAATTGTATACAATTACTTGAGACAAAGTATTTGTGAGTATACAAGAGAATATTTTTCTTGGTCTGTTTTTGGCTCATCAAAATATCACGGTGGTGAAATATCACTGTATTGATATAGAATTATAGAATTCAGGTGAAAAAGTCCAAGATTGAAACTTATCTAGACAGTGCAAATGTCCTTAATGAATTCATAAGAATTCGAAATGAATCCTGTATGAATTATTTTTGAATATAATGGATCCATAGGGCATTAATCAGGGTGCCAAACTAGGGATCAACCAAAGAATTTTATTGATCACATACCAACAAAAATCTTTTGTCAAAACAACAAAACATTTTCTTCAGTGTTGAATTGCATTTTCATTTTTGCTTTCGTGTGAAAAAAGTTGTGCTTGCATGCTATAAAATACTATTTCAATCAATTTCCCACCAAGTTTATTTACAAAAATTGTTGAAAATCCTGGTACCCTGAATGTTGAAACATGGAAAATTGTTTGAGAATTATGAAATCCGTTATGTCAAATCATCAATGCCACAGCGCAACCTCTAAATGTCGTCAGATTTTGCTCAGTTTGGGCTCGAAATGGTTTTTGTTCAATAAAGCACCGTAATAGGACATACATTTGGTGCAGTCATGGAGTGCATAATTCGTGATACTTCTCACTGGAATTGTCAAGTCCGAAAATTGTAAAACATTCAGTGAGTTAAACATTGAAAAAATGCAAGAATAAAGATATTCTTAATGTCGCATTAATGGATCCTTTTATTCACGTAACTGAATCATTCCCCATAATGTGTCTCATGTTGACATAATAATACGCATTGGAATTGCACAATTTTTTAAGTTTCCATTTCAAGAAATCCGAGAATCAGTGACTTTCTTTCAAGCGCCTCAACTTTCTCATGCGCAATTCGATGATATCAATGTTCTTTATAACATTCAATAAGACCTGTACCAACAAATTTCACAGGCAACTTTCGTACGACTTGGATTCATCAGCCCTTTCATTCACAATTCTCAATTGAATTTAGATTCGAATTCGGAACACTTCCGAGTGATTCGTCGAAGACTTTGTTCTCGGATCGCGGTACAGCTTTAGACAGGATGTTGACACCTCGATTCATTAAAAATGTTTTTTTCTTCATTCCACATCTATAAGTGAAAGTACTACGGTCTGTTTTTATACATTTTCAATAGGTTTCGAATGAATTTCCACGTTTAATAATAGCGCGATGCACATTCCGACGAGTCATTGTCGATTTATTCATACATCGACTGTGACAATATGTACAAAAAAAGTTCGAGTATACGAAACAGTGGACTAGCTTGAAGGAAAAAGACGAAAGTATGTAATATGATGACAAACCAAATCTCGTGCCGTTAAACTTACGTGTTTTGAATAAAACCAAACCCGGAAACATGTAGGTTTTTGTTTTTTGGAAGATTTGTGAGAGAACGTGGGTAGACCTCAAAAATCCTTAATAGAGCACAACATGCAGGAAGCGAGTTTGAATCGTCATGGCAAGGAGAGACCATTGGAAAAGAGATTTATTCAATCGCTTCGGTATTGTATCAGTTTTGACGGGTCTGTTGTAAATCATATAATTTTTGAAAATTCATTGATGAGAAGAGTGGAAGATTTCCAGCGAATATAATATCATCATGGTGTAATCAGTCTTATGACTGGTTTGATGAAATCCTCCAACTTTGTTTATTATTATCCGCTAAACGCTTAATTTCTACATATCTACGACAGCCCTTATCCTATATAATTTGCTTCATATAACTTGATCTAGGTCTACCTTTACAAGTTTTACCATTCATTTTTTTCTCTAATATTGTTGAGAATAGCGATGGCCGGTCTTGAAAGAATCGATTCTTTTTTATAGAACTTTGATCAAAATTACATAAAAACCAATAAAAACTTGATAAATCTTTGATAGGAAAGAATAGATTCTTTCAAGGCCATCACTAGTTGAAGGGTTTCCAAATTCAATGATTCATTAGCCGTTGTTTCTATGAGGATGCAATAGACAGAGAACGAATTGAATCTATCCATTGTAATTTGATTATTTGAACTGAAATAAAAGTATCAGGGAAAGGAACTTCTAGTAACACAGTGGACAGTGATGAGTCATTGAAGATAGCTGTCAAATCTGATGAGGTATGAATCAAAATTAACCCTTCAAGTACACACAGGTGCGAATTTGCACCAACCATTTTCACTCTCTTCGTTATTCGTTGAAAATTGAATGCATTCTCACGTTTTTTCCACTAATCAAATGAGATATTTGTGGATTTTCTCCCAAACCATGGTTATCTGCACAGTTTTGCTTTCGAATTGAAAAAAGGAAGGTCAAATTCATCAAATAGGAACCGAGTTATTAATCGGTAAAGTTGCGTGGGGCGAATTTGCAACTTTGTGTACTCCGAAGGTGTGAAAGGATGTGTGTACTTGAAGGGTCAAAATTTGAAAATGAAACTATACTACAAACTATACTACACTGGAGAAAAATTGGGAAGACCAGCTTCCCAAAATTGCCGTAAATAGTGCTCCCAACGTATTGGTGTATCTGTTCTTCCATTTTGGGTGGTCAGATCCCCCAAGATGAGGAAATATCCCATCAGCTGAAGTTAGCTGAAGTTGCTGTTCTTTCATCTTGGGAGATCTGACTACCTAAAGTGGAAGAACAGATCCGCCAGTATGTTGGGAGTACTATTCACGGCAATTTTGGGAAGCTGGTTTTTCCAATTTTTCTCTAGTGTAGCTCTAATATGGATCAGTGATGAGCGATATTCCACATTAGGAAAGGTTTCTATCAAATTCCTATAAGCCCCATCAGAAAAATCTGAATAATGCGAATGTTGACAGGAAGTGCAGTACAGTGTCAGTATTGGGTCATCAACACTTGGCCAACACGTGCAGGATCAGTACTGGATACATAGAAATGCAGTACTATGCCTGTACTGATAAACCAATACTGAGAGTTTAATGCCGGCCAGGTACTGATCCAGTACAGGCACTGCACTGATTGCGAATAATAGTATTAGTACTCAATCCCCAGTACAGAAAAGCGTTATCATCCCAGACAAATGCCAGTACCCTGCCGGTCTTGGAAAGTACTGGTGCAGTACTGCACCTGCTGAAAATTTCTGGTTGGGAAGTGTCAATCCGTATATTTTATAAAGTTCAATATACACTACACTGGAAAAAATGTCTCTTCTTACTGCGAAACTGTATGCCATTTGTAATGCATTACTGTGGCAGCAAAGAGCATATTTAATACAATGAGCCATGTGAATAGGGAAAAGATGCGTATCGTTGTGGGACGAATACCAGATCGACCTACCAACTATTTTACAGTTGTCAAAAAGCTACCGTTCATTGTTCCTTTCGAATACTTGTATCAACCACACCGCGTTTTCATAAACTGTGGAAATTAATTCTTGGCGCCAGTTAGGGCCAAACTAGGCGTCCTTACTTTATTCCAGGCCCTGTTTTGGTTACCTTTATAGGGCCTAGACAGGATTGTCACGCTCTCATTTCCAGGGCCTGTACTGTATTCCTAACTTGGGCCTATGTAGGACACCCATGATGGGGCCAATGCAGGCTCTGAAACTAGAGCCTTTGAATGTGTAATAAATTTTTGCATAGATTATCAAATTAGATGAATATCGCAAGGAGAGAATAAAATTCCCACTCGGGTAGAAATGATTTATGACATTCCCCAGTTCTATTCAGGGCCTGGTCAGGGCCTGGTCAGATTTGATCATTTGATATATTAAAATGATTATTTTGATTGTTTCTTAATGAATCAAGTACCTTTTAGTTCATACAACGTTCCCTTTTTTATTGTTATGTCTACGAGTATAAGGTATCAATTATCATTATGATTTTCCATCAATTCATTGATTATAAAATTTTTATCTCATTGAATTTATTCAGTGAAACCGAAACTATTGACTTTTATCTAATATCAAATGGAAAATTTCTTGCATTTCATTCCTGTGCTCGATCAAAACGTCAGAAATTTGGCTATAAAAATGGATCTATGTAAAGACTTCGAATTGTAAATAGTTCAAAACTTTAGTTGAATAAAGAGGTTATATATTGCTGTTTTCAACCAAGGTTGGGTGCGCCTAACTTTTCAAAACAAGGGGAATATTGGTAATGCAGGTCGGCCCTACGAGGGTTGTGTACAGGTGTGCTTAAATTAGAATCTTTGGGAGAATATGGGAAGCCTAGCAAGGCCCTATACGGGGTGTAGTAGGGTGTGCCTGATTTGACATCTTTGGGAGAATATGGGAAGCCTAGCAAGGCCCTATACGGGCTTTAGTAGGGTGCGCCTAAATTTTTCAAACAGGGGCAAACATTGGAAATGCATCTTGGCCCCACATGGGCCTTGTATGGGTGGCCCTGAGTTAGAAAAATCAAGCCAAATATCAGAAACCCGACTAGGCCCCCTAGTGGTTAAGGCTAGGCCATCCTAAGTTTGGATACCCGATTTAAGCCCATACAGGGCCTATATTCAATACAGGACGCCCGGACAAATTTCCACACGGGCAGTAGACTTTTTTTTTCAGTGTGAACAATTTTTCTTTCAAAAATATCCGTACTGGATATATGGACTGTATGTCATCATTCGAGACGGAAAACAATGTTTAATTTGATAATAATGTAAATTCTCGGACTGATTTCATGAGGAGAGAATAATAAAAAAGTTCGAGAAAGTAAAACAGATCGTCGTTTTTCAAATCCACTTTCCTTTATTCAATCCATACAGTGATAGTAGAGTATTTGTCCATTGAAGTTTAGTCGAAAATAGAATACAAGGTTTTCTAAGAAAATTTCATGGCGTACACTCTACCTCTACAGCGTATCTCTCAGCGTACTTCTGCAGTAATTATGACCGGGTGCTTTTCAAATTCACCCGAGCGTTCCTGAGGTCCTGAAATGAAAAGTACAAAAATAGATTAGATTGTTTTATAGATTCACTCGCTGTACTCGTCATGCGTTGCAAAATTCTAATCACATTAAATTAAGTAACACTACAGAACACTACAAATTCTTTTGTTGAATACATTGTGGGCATGATTCATCAAAGTTTTGTTGTAGCAACCAAAATGTTTAATTAATAATATTCAAGTATTTTGCTCTATACAGGTGAAAAATTTCTTGATCCATAGCAAATGCCTAGTTAACACGTAAGCTAGTCATAAACTCGTCAGACTTGTCGTTCCCTTGTTGTTGACGTGTTATTGACAACCTTGTCAGTGTATGTTGTCAGTAGGTTGCTACAATTGTGCTGCAAGGGGCTTGTAAGCTTGCACATTTGTCGGAAGCTTATATCAACCTTGTCACAAGCTTGCCTGACAACATTGCAGCAAGGTTAAATTGCTATCTGGGTGGCGTCAAATAAAGATAATGCGTGTTTCATATATACATGGAGCCAGAAATGTTCAGAATATTACAAAAAGTTTCGCCTCTTCTCCTACTTGGCTTTCAATAGCATCCCAGATAGTAATTCAACCTTGCTGCAATGTTATCAGGCAAGCTTGTGACAAGGTTGATATAAGCCTCCTAGTTGACACACGACAAGGGTACAAGCTTACAAAACCCTTGCAGCAGGGCTGTAGCAACCTTACACTGACAAGGTTGTCAATAACAAATCGAAAACAACCGAATGACAAGTGTGACAGGGTTATAACAAGCCTACATGTTATCTGGGATTCATGTTATGTGTTATGGTGAAATCTCACAATGAATATTTTAACTTTGCAATTTTCGCGAACTTTTGAAGATTTAAATTCCTAACATGCCTCTACTTAATTACTTCCCTGGTGGAAAAATTTCGATGATTCTCGTTGAATTTCGTTCACTCGGTTTTCATTGAAAATCAACAAAATTCAACTCAAATCAACAAAATTTAGATAAAATTCAATAATTATCCACGAATTTCGGTAACTTCTACAGAAATTTGTTGACTTCCATTGGAGTTTGGGGAAGTTTGAGGATTTTCATTGAATTTTGCTAATTTTCAACAAAATTCAACGAAATCTTTCCACCAGGGTTTACCGACCCATTGAAACCTAACCACCCAACCACCTGAGTTAAGTCTACTTTGGGAATCTGTACACAACCAAAGCTGTATAAGTCGCCTTGTTTTATAGCTCCTCAATGGTGCAATACGTCATCAGTACATATTCAAGACTGAATATAGAATTGATGAGGTCCGGGGTCATACAGTACTCGTTTGATGTGTTTTCTTTGATTTCTTTTTTCAACTGTTTCATATTCACAAAGAAAAGGTCAAGAGAGAGCATAAAACAGGTATTTGAGACCAAGAACATTGGTTCTGACTTCAAAATAAAACAAGAGAGATATAATTATATTCAACCCAATACTTCCTATTGCAGTCTTTGGAAATTGTTGTCTCCAATTAAGACAATGATTTGCCTCATTTGAAACAAAATTCCTCAGATGATATGCTTTCATTTCGACTTGGAAAAATGTTTTCTGTGTGCAGTGATTGCCCTAAAAATACATTTGTATCTGAGGTACACATATGTACAGTCGGTGTAAGAAGTCCGTTGAATTCTAACGGAAATATCTTTATATAATATGCGTTATTGCTGTTATCTGAAAATTTCTAATCCATCTGAATGATAGAAGGAACATATATGAAGGTATACAATCGGAGAAAAATATTAAAAATTCATCAATAACAACGTTCTCAAAGATATTTCCGTTAGAACTTTAAACGGACATATAAGTTTGTTTCATTAAAAAGTAGCTCCCGACACACCAGAACTCCTCCCTATCTAAGATATAAATCATTCCACTAAAATCGTTTGCATATGTAAGTGAATGAATGATCTTTTGTGACAGTAACAACCAAATACCAGCAACCAAACGATAACATTTGATTCCATCCAAATTATTCTATTCCACATGGTATGTAGTACAAAACAATTTTGAACTTTCGTTTCTCTGATAAAACTTTATGATAAAATCCTTGAAAATTGATCAACCAAACATTTGTGTTCTTCATACTAAGACATTTTTCTCGGTGTAATATTGTTGATGAAGTTTTATCTAGGACAAGCATCTTCTGTGTATCGGTATTCTGCCATGAATTGCGTATTCTTCCCATATCTGCATCAATATTGTATTGTGTTCTTTGTACACGACTTGTCCATTCGTGTGGAAAATATGGCGCATCCGCCGGAAGGTTAACAGGATGAAAAGTTTGTAATTACATCGAACAAGTTTTCAAAATAGAATAAATCTTCAAACTAATCCCGAAACTAATGAAATATCAGTCCATTTTATAATTACAAAGATCACTCGGGATCGTGAAGCTCTACTGCTGATTTTATGGGTTTAAGTGTTATTTGATTGAATCAAACGATGACCCGTTGGGTCCTAACGGAAAATCCGTATCACAGCACAATAATTATTCGGTTCTAACGGAAAGTGCAGGAGAAATCAGGGGAGTTTGATTTTAAAAAAGAATCTTGGCCTTGAACTTGTGGTTTCTATGGCAATAATCAATTTAACTTTTAGAGGATGGGACTGATCCCTCTGCAGAGAAAACGAATTGGTTGAAAAGTCCCATAATTTATCGAGGCTCAGCGCCAGTTTGTGACGGATTGAGGTATTTACTTGAATTCATTTCCAGAAGCATCATAATTAGATTTATTTCTATAAGGAATTGTGGTCCTTCCAACGCTATATTCAGGTTAATAATTTCATCCGTCACAAACTGATGCTGATCTTCAATAAATTATGGGACTTTTGAAAATATATTTTTCTGCGTATACCCACCCAACACAGTTCGCTAATTTCCATATTTATGATATTGATCAATTTTTTTCGACACAAAATGAATGCAGTGGAAAATATTCTCAAATTCTTCGATCTTTCAATTTACCTCTTTCGTTATTTGAGGATCAGCTTCCGCCATTATCATTGATATGTTGCAAGCGATGATCGTGATCAAAGCGAAGAAAAACAAGACTCTAGTTGCTGCCATTTTCAGACTCTGAAGATTCGATTCTAATTCTCCATCTATATATACAACGGGAAGAATAGGAAATTTATTTATTGTCCACGAAAAACTCGGGTCTCATTAAAGAGCGGTAGTGATCACGAATAATTTATGATTTCACGATTTTCCGTGATTCTCCAATCGAAGAATGACCAAGTGGATGGACATGACATAAAAGATTGTCTCCAAATGTTGTCGTCGTGAAATAACACGGAAATGGATCTCATATTTTATGATACGAAAGGAGATGCAAGATGGTCAATGAAAAAGGAAATTTTAGGAAATTTTACTATTCCTCAATAGATTCCTGAATAGAATTTGTATCAAGTTTAAATGAATTTCGTTCCTACTCTGGAGCAAAGAAGATGCTGGCAAGATATTCTAGGCAGGATTAGGACCCACTCTCGCGCCAAAGGCACACGTAGAATGTTTTTCACTGGGGGAATTTGTGTCAAGTTGTCTCCTGCAATGGAAGTTATATCATTGTTATCGCCCCAGTCTTTCTTTTTCACACGGTATATCCTTCAATGTGATATTTCTCCACACGTGGAGTTATAAAATCCTCCTTGATCACGATTTACCCTCGCACGAATTTCGTTTCAAACGGATACCAGTTTCTGACATTTCGGAACATTGATAATGCTCAAAGTGAATCGATTTTTTGTTAATTTTAAAAATATCAGTAATTGATCTGTTGTTCCTGCTTGAAGGGCTCATTCATATAATTTTATTTACTTAATCTCATTCTTGAGGTTTCATTAGCGTCACATCAAATTCCATTACTTTGTGACCTTTTTTTATTTTCATTCAGTTCCTTCCTATTTTCATTCTCTCCCATGTTTTGTCATCTTTTTTCGTTGGGCATGCGTTTGGAGTCCGCGGTCATTCCTATTGTTTTAGGTACAAATTATTTTATCCACTCTTACGGTTATTTGATCCTTCTTTTCTAGAAATTGAGATCGTCAGATTTGACGTATCTCAGTTAAAAAACAGTATAATTCTTGTATCCTAACATAGGAGATTATATTTTATTGTTTTAATAAAAGTCCCTCGTTGGAATAATAACAAGTTTTCATTTCAACAAAATCATTTTTTTTCAATGTACTGGAGGGTGCTCTTGAGTGAAAAATTTATGCCCTGATCCACTAGTTACTGGTAATGAATAGGATGATCAAGTTTCCACACAATAAACGAAGCTGATATCCCATACAAGGAGCCCACCTTGACATGTATGTACCATGGGGCCTACACTTGTCCAGCATGGGTCCCTTCCTGCCTATATGGGCCGGAGACTAGGCCAAATTGAGGCTAAAATCCATACACACTGGGATAGTTATAAAAACACAGCCGATAGCCGGTTGATATATGGCCCGTGCTGAATGGCCAATGATTCAGGGTGTCTACTTCAGGAATTTTTGATTTCTTTCATTAACCATTCCATTCAACCCGATTTCTTGATTCCGTTGAAATTCCCGACTAGTATTCACCCTGCCAATGATTGATTCCTTGTCGCTGGCCAGGATATCTTCCACATCACTTTGCTAAAAGGCCAAGCAGAACCGAACAAAAGTCTTTTAACGGTTCCTTTCTCAAGTAATCTGGCGAAAAATTGATGAAAATTTCCCTTCAGGGTTTTGACAGGTCGTTCCAATTTGCCAATTCCGGGCAAAACTGAGAAAAAAACTGTTCAAAACCTGACAAAAAATCATTTCCGGTGCTGCGTGGCATTTTTAGCAAGCCACTGACTGATAAAGTACCTAGGAATGAAAATAGCCGATAATTGGCTCATCGCTGGGCTAAAAATCAATTCTATGAGTCATCGATTATTCTTATTTGCCATTTTTAGGCCCAATTTATCATCCAGCAGTCGACCATTGATGAGCATTAATGGATGCCATTACCGTACGATTAATTCGAACTATATTCCAGTCATGGGGAATTATCGGGCCGGTCGTGAAACCCTGTACGGGATATGGCAATAGTTCACTCCTTAACTTCATAGAATTTACGAAAGAAATCAAACATCTCGTTGAATATAAAAAAATCTCCACTCTACTGATCCCTCCATTATTCTCACCTTCTGTTGTCACGAAACAAAGTCCAAATTGTTGATCGTTCCCATTTTATCAAACTATTGTGAAGTATTTTGGATAATTGTGATGATTTTGAACGTTCGATAAAAACATTGATAACACATCATTTGATCCGTCATACCCTTCTCATCATCAATCGAGACATTATCATGAATGAGAGATAAAATGACGAAACAAGAGTAATAGCGTAGAAGACGCGGGGAACAGCTTTTTGTAAACGTTATGGAATCAATTAAGAGACCACGAGGTGAATGTTGGATGAAAAGAAAGGGGACAAAAAATGGAATGAACTGAACTGGTTCCTCGGAGAATTAACTAATGGTTATCGATGCGAGACAATTACACGTCGAACGTGTACACAACAGCAACGCAACGTTGTTACTTTATTGTCTTGGAGAATTTATATCGAATATTAATATTTCGTAACGATGCGTGGCTTTTGATCGCCTTCTCAAACTAACAACAATACCAAATACAGCGAGCACTGACGTTTCTGGACGTTGATGGATTGTCATGAAAAAATAATACCCCAGAATATCCTGATGTTTCATACTCTCGGGAAAAAAACTACAATTAATTTCATCTACAAACCATCTTTTAACTTTGGGCTAAATGCATTATCTTGATACAAGTTTACGAATTGAGCAAAAATGAATAAATAAATAAATAAATTCATACAATTATGTGATAAAGAGAATAAAAGAAATGAATATAAAGGAACTCAATAATTAAGTTAATTGAGTATTATTTTTGAATTATATAAAAATCATATAAAAAATCCTCATGATAAAATGAGTTAATATTGAATTTCATTCATTTTATGTGCAATGAAGTATGAAAAATAATATTTGAATACAATTATGGTTTTATGTACTACGCTGTGATATGGATGTTCATAAAACCATTGTTAGCCTCAAACGGTTGAAATAACACGTAATAAAGAGAGTTTGTTGGTATTACACGGTCGTGATAAATCATTTCATTATTATGGGACAGAATTTTGGAAATTTGAGGCTCTCTGAAGCATATTTTGCATTCGTAATACGTTATCACACAAATAACTTTTTGATTCCATAAAACGAAGAATTCAGATAAATTTAATTTAATTTGCAAATATTTCCCAAGAGGGCCGACAATCTTATAATGAACCATGCACAATTTAACTCGAGTTTGCCCATTGAATGTAGTGTACCATAGTGATGTAATTGAGATGTGATCGTATTATATTTGTGATATAACAGATTTGTGATTCATATACATTAGAATGATGAATGTGGATATTACCAATAACAGCACTTATATCACTGCTACAACTTCGAATGAAAAACCACTCGTAATTAGTATATTAGATGTGATATTGAAGTGTTATCAGACCAATTTTAGTGACCTGATTATATCATGAGCTACGACATTTGAAGATCAATTTCGTAAATTATGTATGTTCTTTTTGGTGTTTGAATGCCGTCCCAGAGAGGAGGCAGTCGATCAATGGAGAAATATCACCTTGTGTTTATCGAATCATGCCTCACTGTCTCGAAACAATTGAAAATAAATGTATAAAAAGCAGGACAAGTTTTTAAGAATAAAAAAATTCTTATGCATAAAAAAAATGGTGGCACTAGTGTGGAGGGAAAATCCAAAATTTTTTCTGAAGATACGGCTCGAAATGTAATGAACGACGTAGGAATTTTTGAGTAATCAAAATTTACTGATTCTATAATTGATTTTCAATTGAATTTTCAGAAAAGCATTGGCTCCAATTCGAAATTAGTTTCCTTAAATTGCACTCAGAGAAAAAAAGTTGCTGAAACAGCAAACCTTGAAAATTTGCTTTGCTGATATGGCGAAACTTGTTGCTGAATTAGCAAAAAATTGGCTATCACAGCAAAAATCTTGCTTTTTTAACAAGCGCTTGCTATTTAGCAATCCGAAATTGTAGATATACAGACAGCTAGAAAATTTGACAGAATTGGCAAATATCTTGCTAAAATAGCAATATTTTTGCTGCAACGGCAACCGTTTTGCTAATTCAGCAAAGCAGATTTTTCGGAATCGCTTTTTCAGCAAGAATTTCTCTCTGCGTGTGATTAAGGAAAAAATCCATTTTAAGATGCAGCCAAAACTATCCCTATTTTTGCCGACACAATGAAAAAGACTGAATTTCAGTCAAGTTTTCAATTAAGATGCAGCCACTTTCAGCCCATATTTTCACAACAAACTTTGTTTTTTTGTATTCAATAACAGAATTGTTTTTCAATATACAAAATTCTTCGCTCATGCCTCAAGACATGTACTTCAATGTACAGAAAGTCAAAAGACAACAAATTTTTCCATTTATTTGAGATAAATGTCCCTCAATGTGTTGAACACAAGGTATTTTTACTTCTCGAAGTATGACTCCGTCCCATTTCTTTCCTTTCTCTTTTCGCTTTCAACATAGTGGCGAAAAAATTCTATTAAATTTTCTATCCTAGGCCGCTGTGTAATCTGCCCACTCTGAGAGTCAGCCTTGAAACTACGTGGTGCTTCAATGAAGTATTTTAGATGACAATTTTCACCGATAACACTTTTGTACTTGACATTTATAGACATTGATTCGTCATTGAGCCAGTGAACTGTTTTCGACAGTCTTGACTTTCATAATTGTGTTATTGTAGGCTCTCCAGTGATCCACTTTCATTTCGTATAATTGCGATTGCGTATGTTGTTCCATAGCTTGATTATCCATGTCAACGGTGACTCGGTGATCCTACCTTGGTCAAAATAAATCATCGATTCTTACCAAATCTCGTAGAATCAATGGAAAACCGTTAGAAGCTTCGGTGACCCACAATCGGTGACAACTGAACTACAATGAAATTCGGTCGGATTTGGTGTATAGATTGAACAAGCAACTATCGTCTGTGAAGAAATGAAGGACACGAGTTCGAAATCTGTTTTACTTCTTCATTTTCAATTTCCGTCACTTGTTCTGGACGGTTTTCGCCATGGAAATTAGAATTGTCTTTCCAAAACGCTTGAAACCACTTCTTAAACGTGTTATGAGATATAGAATTCTTACCTGAAGCTGAACAAACCGTTTCCTTGAGCTCACAGTTAGAGCTGGTTTTAGGACAAGGATTGCCCAAAGCTGGAACGTATGGTGCCGCTCCCAACTTTTCAAAAGAACATTAAAAAAATAAAAATCATCAAATTTGATCATTGAACTCAATGGACAAGTGGAATCTTTCTTTTCATGCCTCAATATCGTATGATACCTGCGTGTCATCCTCTAAATAGGTGCTATCCGAGGCTGGAGCCTCGGCAGCCTAGTTGTGAATGCGAATCTGTTCGCAAGTATGTTTCTACCATTGGAATGCAAAAAGGAGGCGGTGCCTCAAATGTTGCTTTTCGAATGAAATCACTTACAGCACTAAAGTTGTGGTTATTGGTTATACCTGGCTTAGACCTTTTAATTTTCAAAATGTCAAATTCTAGCCTTTTTATTCACGCTACAAGTTCATCTAACTTAACCTCTAACATAACTTCCCGTACAGCACTTCCACATTTCTACGTTGCCTCAGCGTGGAATCTCCGTTCATCCACGTTCTATCTACGTGGAGTCGACGTGGATGCGACGTGGAAGTCGGTGGATGTGCTGTTAGGGTTAACCTGCTCGAAAAGAGTAAGATTCCTCCTTACGGTGGATCATCCGTTTTTCGGGACGACGTTACCCAGCAAACACGACTGCTGGTGTTTCAAAGGGCCAGTGACGGCTCTTCAACGGCATTGCCGAACCATCAACGGCCCATTGAAACGCCAGTGATCAGTGTTTGTAGGGTAGTTGATGCGCCAACCTCCAACTTCCCATTCAAAGCATTTCGCTGGGGAGAACAGCAGGATGCCTAACACTCAGGAATTCGAAACCCCGTGCTTCACGGATATTGCAGATTTGCTCTAAGCAACCATTAGTTTCCGGTTACAAATAGGTAAAAACCATCTGGGTAACCATTATCTGACCAAATTTTTATCGAACCTCAAAATAACCGAAAGTAAACTATGAAAATTGGTCACTTTGGAATCGCCAGGGTGAGCGTGTTGATCGTTCAACTCTAGAGTCGCTGATTTTGAGGTTATACCAGCTATACCGTGAACAATATAATTCCATTCGAAACTGAAAAATAGCGTTCCAAACAACAATACAACTCTATGGCGGCAAAAATTTCATTCAAACAGGTGTTGTGATTGACTAAATGTAGGGGCCGAGAATTTAGTTTTAGACATACGCTATACATTCCGATTCAGGGATAAGATTCAATATCTCAGCTATGCGATTTGATCATATCTTTAATTCACTGTGAGGTGTTCTGACTGAATTTCATTGATCAGTGAGCCAAAGAGATTTGATGAGAATCAATCGTTTCTTTTCACCAAGGTAATATTTTACGAAGTGGGGTCAAAAAGTGTTCAAATTCATCAGAATCAAGGAAGTAGGTATTTAATAAGGGAAGAAGATATGTATGTTTAATCAGATATATTTTCCATAGGATCTCACCTTGCACTCTAGATCATATATCATTGGAATTACACTTTAATTGATCGTTTGATGAACGTTGTGGTTTGAGTCTTAGAGTACGTACAAGGATATAGAACGATATCGATTCGCACTAAAGGTGTTGTAAAGATTTACATTTATTTTCTTTTATTTCTATTTTTTAAATCCATCAAATCTTTCATTCATTTCGAATCCACGAAACTTGAAATATGATATACAGTAAGTAAAATATGGACGGACCAAACGTTTGGTCACTACAATCAATCGCATTGTTATTCTAACTGAACGTATCGTTAGTTCAATTGAGCGTATGTATGGTAATTTCGATTGAGACGTTTAGTTCTTATGATTGCGCAGTTTGGTCTGTCCATATTTTACTATTCGCTTAGTGATTACCACTATTCCCTTCTCTTCGTGCAATACAATTTCAATCCCACCTACAAATTAAACACAATCTTTATATTTTCTCTAGATCCACGGATTGAAAATGTATTTGAAGGATGGTTCGTTTTTCAAAATGTCAAAAGGGAGAACAAATGAATAATCGTTAAAACATTTTGCTCTTCTCTTTCTCATCGTTGCATCACAAGGGTCACGATACAAACATTTCCAGGATCATAAATTGGAATGAAACTACAGTGTAACCAGTATCGAAAACTCCACCTTTACGAAATCTCATCTCATCTTTTCATGACTCGTTTTTTAATTGTCCGTCGCAAGAAATTAGCTCCTTCACCAACCAAGTTTATACGAAGTGCGTAAAACACGATGAAGGCCGTGCAGGGGAGTAACACGCGTGTGTGCCAACAATAGTATTCTTCGAGTAGAGTTTGACCTCTTTACTATTGTTGTTGGAAAACGACACGATCCATGAGCAGGCATCTCCCGTTTGGATCGTTAGATTGAGCCAATGAATTTCCATTCTAATGGTTTGTAAATGTCGGTACGAGAAGGGAAAAGAAACAAGATATTTCATCGACGCGTTGTAATTTTATATTCTTACGAAGTGTAAGTTATGACGGATATTATTACATACATATATCCATACATTTTACGATCATCGTATTTTTGGTGAATAAATTCGTTACATGTTGCGTAATGTTTCAACGTCATATTTTATGCATTGCTCAATATTGATATCAGATTATGTAAGTACCAATGGTTTGTAAAAACGTGACTGATTCCTTTCTTCCTTTCTTCCTTTCTCATTTGCATTGAAAGTCCTTTGGTACAGAGAAGAACCGAATCACAGCGTGCATTTAAGATCCTCGCATTAACGAGCGGTAAAAGTACGTAACGCGCCCATAACATGTAAAAAGCTGCACGAAGGCCATGCAGGGGTGTGGACTTACAGAATGCACGCAATCCTAACCTTTATGTACAATTCTAGTTAGGAGGTGAGGCAACTATTATACATGCATATGTCCACACATATCGGTAGTCTTTCAAGTGTTCATGCGCGTGTATATGATATAAATCTTGAGCGAAAGATATGACGATGATATGATAAGAGTAGTAAAGGTATCAATGATCATGAATTATCACTTGACTTTTTTATATCGCTTGAATAGGTGAATGTATTCATAAGATCCTAATAACGGGCTTTCATTGCATAGATAACTTTGATAGAGTATACAGTTCTAGACAAAATAATCAAACAAATTTGATTGAGTATTTGAAGGGAAGTATCGTTTGTTAGTCTACTTCCCTAATGAAAGCTCGAGGGGTTCTTTTGCCCTGGTTAAACGGAACCATTAATAAATTCTTGCCCAATCTAATTGAATCTTGGACAATGTTTTGATCGAATCCCAATCAATTTCATTTCATTAGATGCTATGCTAATGTAACATTCTTTGAATACATATTTGAGAACTTCCAGTGCTGCTACCAGGATTGCCATGGCAGTACTGACAAATCCAAAATTGTCAAAGCTCATGCTCCCTAGCAAGAATGACTTTAGCCACCTCATAGTCAATGTCAAGGCTGTCTAGTGACTAGCTTCAATGCCTTGAAAGGTGCTAGACAACCGCTATAATCATTTTTACTGGGGCTAGAGCTAACACTGGAAATGATAACAAGATTTTACATTAGAGCTAGTATAATATTTACAGCCCGAAAAGTGTCAGTACTGTTGATTCATATGCGTCTACTATGCATATATTGAGGTTCTACCATGGTAGAACTCTGGTATTTTAACCTCGTTGAAACAGTATTGATTCAATACTGGCCCAAACTTGTCTGTCCACGCTGATCAATACTATTTGAAATATGTCGAACTGTTAGTCCAAAAAAATTGGAAAACAGCAACGACCCTGAATAGAAACAATCGTTTTTGCCAAAATAATGGGAAAAATCCAATCTCGTCAGTACCAGACCATTTGTCAACTCCAGAAATTTCCACATTGATATTTTTGTTCTCGCAAGTGGAGATCAACCCCTTCTCATAAAGATCTTGTTTCAAAAGATCCAGAACTTTCTACCATTGGAGTTGGTAGAATTCATTCTACCATAATTATGTCCAACCGAAGCGCAATCTCAATAATTTTGTTCCAATTTGTTACAGCATAAACTCCAATTTCCTTCAATTTTCTGCCTTTACGTACGAATGTTCAAGAACAGGGAGTGTTCACAATTCACCTTGAAAAACTCGTGAATTCATTTCATATGCAATTTAAGAGTTGTTCAACAACATATGTATTTTTCAACAAGCCCACTTCGAGTGTCACCATAGTAACCTTCATCATAATTAGGACAATCTTTGTTATTTTTGTACGTTGTTGTGATATGATCGGTATTGGTAGAGAAAACTGGTTACGTAACCTTGACGAAACGATCATTTGACCTGTGTCAATAGTGATTGAGGCAACATTATCGTTGGAAAACAAACATTCATCGATTCAGGAAATGAATTTTCCAGAATTCATGTAAATTCATCATCCGATGAAGATGAATCTATCTCTCTTTGAGTATCCCATCATCTTCGCTCCACATTTCATTCCTTCCAATTTGAACCGCATTCGATGAATATTTTCAAGTCATTCAATCTATCGATAAGAATGTATCATTGCTCTCAGGTATTTCGTTTTCAATTATGCTGTTTCACTGTATCGCATATTGATTCAGGTATAAATTATGATTTATTTGTTGATATATCGTCCAGGTATTGCTGTAAGAATATATTGAATATGCATGTCACATTCAAAGGATGTATGTGGTAATAAGTGGATAAAATAATCTCCGTTGTTTCGGCATTATATATGGAATTTGATGCATTAGAAACATAATTAATTCAACCTTTCCACAGATGTTTCATTCGGTAAAAGTGAGCGCGGAGTAACTGGAGCGTGTTGAACATCGTATTTGGCATAGTTCAAGTCACGTGAAGATCTTGAAAGAATTTTCTGAGGTTTCTCATTTCAAAATTTGTTTTTAAAGACCTGATTGAATATTTTCAAGTTATTTAATGTTCTTTTATTTTGAAATGAAGCAGATAATAATTGTTTGTTTCATAATTGAGGGAGTAGAAAAACATAACAGTGATTTATCACGATAATATATATATAAATTATATATTATTGTTATTTATAAATAAAATGAATACAATATCAAAGTATATGCAGGTATATGTATGTATATTTATAAATATATACAGGGCTCTATATATTCCATTCATATTTCATATCGATTTATTCATTTATTCACTTTTGTAATTCTTTTTCCAATTGATTTTTTAAAATTTCAAATCTTTCAGTTTTTATTTTTAGTATCGAAATACTTCATTCAATGAAATCCTTTTCAATTAACAAATGAATCCCATTGATTCAAAATCAAGCAATGATTGATTGATTTTTTTGCCTACTTGTTCTTCCGTAATTGTTAATTGAGAAAATACCAAATAAACATCGGAGAACTCGATGAATTATCGCTTGATTTTCAATCAATCAAATTTATTTGTTCATTGGAAAGAATTTCAATTAGGAATTGAGTTTAATTGTGGATTGAAAAAAATTGACATCAAAAATTAAATTTCGATTTTTAATTGCGTTCTTCGTCAATTATCTAATTCCCACCTCTGGAGCAATGTGTGGGTATTGAAAGAAAATTGTAATTACTACGGATACTTGGACTTCGTTGATTAGTCAATATCAATGATTCCAGAGTTCTCATGCTTCTTTTCATTTGCACAAACTGTTGCACTGCGGAATTCTGTTTTCTTCTCTGGTCCCAAGATGATAAGCAAAATTCATAATTCAGAACAATATTTCCACAAAGAATTTGAAAATCCTAATACAAAAGTTAGTAAAACTTTATTGCATGTATAAACAGTTATTCAATTTTCATCATTGCAGCGCACCAATAATGCAATGGTGATTATTCCATACAATGTTTCATTATGCGTTTTGTAGCACGTGATAATAAATCAGTCTGAATACAAAACACACTTTTCTTATCCCAGATTATGTAGATATGGATCGAAAAATTCAAAAACCATTTCATACATGCGTATTTTACGATCTAATCACATCGATTATAAATATTAGAAAATAACTATTTAACAACATTCTTGATATCTTGCCGGCAATGAACCAAAGTTAATACGACTCATGGTATCTCATTTTGTACTTCAATCACCTTCCGTCTTAAGTTCAATAGGAAGTCGGTGAGTCTGTATTAAGAGACTTACCAACTTCCTCACTAGTTTTAAATCCTCAGTACGATGAGAATGGACTTATAAAAATTGGATCTCAGCATTGGATCAGTAGGTGATTATAGTATAATCGGTTAAGACTGCTATCAAAGGTCCTGAGGGCACCCTATTTGAATTGAATAAAAATAATAATGCAGTTCTTCTCATTCTTTTATGCAACATAAAAGAGCAAGAAGATAAATAACGTTATTGCCTATTCCAGGTTTCAAGTATTTCTTATGGTTCGAGCGAAGGTAATAAATCGTGAGAAAAGCACTGTAATTCGGCGGAACGTATGAGCATATAATTTTATACCTAGATTATTGGAGACTACCTTCATGGTTCTTATGCATCATGAAGTATGACGATTCATTCGTACATTCGATCGGTTAAATGTTAAATGCAAGTCTTACGAGATTATAAAATAGTACATTGAAACGATTGGTAAGAATTTATGATCTCAAAGCGCATTAAACGCGGAACATTACGATTCGTCCTAATGATTCCATTTTGTTTCTTTATTTGGTATGATTGTGAAGTCTATGAAAATTTGAAAATTTTATGTCAGTGTAACATCTGAAAAGTGAAATTCATATTCTTCAGATTTTGTTTGTTTCTTTTTTATTATCTGCGCCAAGTATATGCTAGCGTAACAGATCCTAATTTCCTTTCTGAAAGATGGGATTGCGCGTTCAGTGTTAATTATGCAAATTACAAAGTTTACAAAATGTCACTTGAACAAAGTAGCTCTTCTTCGCATTTCCTTTTTAAATGCAAATATGAACTCGTGTGAGGACTGGTTTGTCCAAATAAACTCGAAATAATGTCAAAATAATAAATTCAATTACCAAAGTCATTCATCTCTTCTTGAGAGGAAGGGAGTGAAGTGGGGGAAACAATGTTTATTGTCACGATTTCAATTGGCATGTACTTACCCTTTGAATGGGAGGAAGTGCAAATTTGACAGAATATTTTTGATTTCAAGAAAAAGCTATTCTCATATAATAGAAAATATGGTATCTGGTGATACAAATCAAATCAAACATGAGTAGACCTGGTCTGATCAGGATTCTGCCATGGATAATATATATATATAGTATTTCTTTGATACATTCTAAACTTCATTCTCATCTCACAGACCAATTTCATACACAATGCTATGATGAAATACCACTGGTACACTGTATAGGATATTATTCACGGACAATCAAACATTCACAATACCCTCCATTACATGAAAATATCTTTACCCATATGGAAGCAATACCTGTTTAGCGCCTTTTTGGTTGACAAGACATTTCGAAAGATACAACATACACCTATAATGATAAATGAAACCTTTGACAAGTTCATTTCAAAGACGTATTGATCTTATATTGATTGGTTTATTCAAATTAGAGTTCAAATGAATACATGACAATGCGGTTCAATTTTGACACTTGTTACGGATTCTCCTTGTAAGTATAAACGTCGAACCAGTTCTACAAGATTGAACGTAGTCAGCTGTGCTGTGGTTTAGCGATCGGGAAGAGAGGGAGAAGGAAACGAATCTCCAATCACTTCGTTACGTGTGTAACACTCGCTTGCATCTCACCTAATCTCTGTACATTACAATACGAGTACTGCTTTTTCTTTCCCTCTTTTCTCACATCTCTCCCTGTATTTTCGTTTCATTCATCAAACGCTTGACGTGGAATTCGCGACTTGGGACGAGATAACGATGAACACGGGATTCAATTCACAATTTGTCAGGAGACAAATGTTAGATACAATTCACATCCAATATTTCGTTCTCCATGTAAGGAAGATTGATTCGGTTCCAAATGACTATTGTCAGTTTTCACGGGTAAATAATAACTGTAATTCATTGGGATAAGTGGAGTGATAGTTTTGAATTGAAAAATACAGAATGTCAAGTGAAAGTTTATTTGGAATGCCATGTCATGGTAGTTTCAATGTGTTGGAGACATATGCAATGACATACTACTATACAAGTTCAGTTTATACACGTAGGAACATAGATATTGGTTATTTTAAAGTGAATAACTTCTCATAATACAGTTCGGATTCTTGATTCGATAGATTGTATTGATTTTTAATGACCTTCTCAATTCCTAAGCGATCTCGTAACGAAATATGTGTTTTCGAAAGGAGAATGCCAATGATACAGAAGCGATCGACATAGTAGTAGTTTTGATTACTGTATAGTAATAGAATAATTTCGATTAGATTGTCGACAACTGCGAGGATTCGCTGTAATTTTCATGCAATTCTACAACACTCTGTTGCCGTAGAAGAATGTAAATTCCGTAATTCCAAATCTGATTATGGAAAAGTGGTTCATTTTCATTTGTTTTGTTTTTAAGTGTTTAGGACATTTTTTGTTGATTCTTGTGGGGATAAGATTCGTTATTTTCCTGTATAGAGATTCATTAGCAGATACCTTAGTAAAAATGCTCAAGTCAAGTTTTGACGAGTTTTGTAATAACTTAACGAGTACCTCACCGGAACTCCTCGAAGCACTTGCAAGCGTCTAGTTTTTAGCTAGTGAGGCGTTACAAAACTGGTCAATGACTAGAACATTTCTACTTCCCCAGCAACGCCATTCATGGAACCGTCTAGGCCCTCAAGAGAATCTAACCAAGGGCTAGAAACAGTCTAGTGGTCAATGCGACCCTTGTAAGGGCCTAGCGAGTTGGGTGGTCTATAAATTTGAAACATTGAAATCCCATTGATTCAATTAGTCAGAAACATTTCCAACTGCATAACCCATTCACCATTCACTGATATTTCACTGATTCCATTCAGTCGTCGACTTTCAACTGCAGAAATAGTGAGATTTCATTGATTTGAATTTGAAGAGATTTTAGATTTATTTCAAAGTAAATACGATTAACGATGTTGCTTCGTAAGAACATCACTATTTCACCATCAAAGAATAATCCTTTCTCCCACTCAATTCGTGGCCATGATTCGATTGATCTCCTTTCAATTTCATCGCTTGTCACTTTACCGGAAGATAGTTCTGTGATATTTTTCATACACCTTTGCATACATACACATGTAATATACATATTCTTTGGTGACGTGGAATAAACGTAGGCGGATCGTGGGATCGAGCTTTAAATGCCGAGTAAGTTGAAACGCAATTTTTATGGCAATCCTCCGCTGCAGGGACCAAGAGAACGTGAGTGGGTGTTCCTCTTAGCTTTACGCGGAGACCTCCATCTAACTTGGTTCTAGTCAAACAAGGGGGGGGGGGGCGACAGGTAAGGGTGGACTGGTAGAAACGTTGGCACGGACATCGTTATGTGAACAACCTTGCCACTAAAGGTCTTTCATTTTGTCTTTTCTCTGTTTTGCATAGCGAACGATTCTTCCAAAGGGCAAATCAACAACAATGTATCCCACGGAATTCAGTTTTCACAAACTTTTTGGTGTTGTTGATCGAAGTGCTTGCTACTTTTCATTTGTTGAAAATGTGGTTTTGTTGGCATTGATTGACGTTGAACAACCGTGATTCGATTCATCGTGGTAACGAATTCGTGAGATCAATGAATGCAAAGCGTTTAGAATTTTTATTGACTTGAATTTGATGTACTTGTAAGAAGATGTTGAGAAATTTCGATGTCATGGAGGAGGAATGTGATTTAACCGAGCAAATCAGAGTCATAATATAACACCTTATTTTTATGGAATGATGATGAAAGCTAAGCCTTAAACTCATATATGTTGCTAAAATTTGAATCGTTTATTGAAACGAATTGGTAATCGAATAACGAAATATTCAGCTGTTGAAGACTCAAAATCTTGTAATACATTCTTCAAACAATGTTTCCAGTTCCAAAGAGTAAATTCGAGAAGAAAATCACCCAGGATTTATTGGATTTCATGGATTTAAATGTCCGTTTCGTTTCTATAAATGATTCAAACTTCAAGGACATACTTCTATATTCTTTGTAGATAATTTGAATTTGAATATTTATTTACTTTTAGTGTGTTTTTTTGAACACCTAAGGATGTTCTGAAACCTCCGAGGGTAGTTCCCTGAATTACTCTGATGACTCGAACCAGATATTCTTTCTTTATCATTTTAGTTCGATCAGTTTGTACAATGATTTCGAAAATACTGATTCGAAACCTTCAAAAATTGAATGAAGGATTTCAATATTTTCTCAAACAGTATGGATATCCTTCGGTCTATACAAAGAATTCTCTGTAATTTCATGATCGTATAGCTGAAGAAATTTATGTAACCATGCTGGAAGAGCGAGTTCGCAATGAACGTGGGTCAAATAAGGCGAAATTAATTACTATTGTTCAGCAAAGACAAACCCCGTGCATAAAGCGAGACTTTGATCAGATTACTTTCATGAAATGAGAACTAGAAATGATTTGTACTTTAAAATGATACTGATTATCTTAGAAATTGAAATTGAATCTAAAAGAGGTACCTTCGTGTGTGTCCTAACTTGTATAAATAACCTAATTTGGCAATCCTAATTGGATTTGAATCCAAATGTGATTCTTTACCATTTAAAGTTTATTGTTATGAGAGAATTGTTGGGTAGGGAATGAAAATTGAATTGCTGGATAATACTGTCGCGCATTCAAATTATCCTCATCGAGTTACGCTTTGAACATTTGTGGGTTATGACAATGGTTTTTTTTGGCTCATGTCAACAATTCAGATTGAAGTTTATAGAGTTTTGTGTGCTTTCAATCCATCACTGTCAAATGAGTGAATTTTAGTTAATTTTCATCCAGTTTATTTTCTATACTATCTGTACCAAAAAATTGTCCGATATATGACATCTTTCAGAATCACCCTGGTGGGAAAATTTCCCTGGAAACCACTGAGATTTTCAGAAATTCTCAATGAAGAGTTTTTCAGAGAGTCTTAGTGATTTTCAGAAACATTCAGAGTTTTTCAAATATATTCATAAATATTCGGAAAAATTTCAAGTGGAAAAATGTGCCCGATAAGTAAATGTTCATAGGTTTTCAGAGTTTTTCAGTGAGTTTCGGGGTTTTTCAGTGGAATTCAGGAAAATTTTCAGAGACTTTCAGAGAAACTTTCTCATCAAGGCACTGCTCAAATAGTTATCAAGAATTTTCTACAAGTGTCATTTTTTTGACTAAACAAAATTTTAGTTCTAAAATCTTCGTATGAAACCGGCAATATAGACATTCTTTCCCAAGTAGGAAAGGGTTTTCAAGTTTCAAATTCCAAGATACGTAGGTTCTGGGATGAAACAAGGCGTTTCTCAAAATGGCATAGGAAATGAACATTTCTTTGAAAATTTCTTCAAAAAAATTCCAAGAGTGAGAAATTCACTGGAATTCGTCCAGATTCGTTTGGGGACATTTTGAAAAATTTATTTGAATTCCTAGAAAATTGCATGGTTTGTTATGTATGGTTTGCAAATGTATGAGCCATCCAAATATTCTTTCATGGGTAGCAACACTAGGTGGTCATTCCGCCGAAAATGTTTTTGGCCGAAGATTTGTTCATTGGCAGATCCAATAAAACCCAGCAAACACGAATGCAGGTCATTCAAAGGACCATTGACGGCCCTTCGCCGGCATCGCAGGGCCATCAGCGGCCCATTAAAACGCCAGTACCCCCTACCATCCATCCTTCTGTCCTTTACTTACACGCATGTTCAAACGAACACCGAGAGAGAAGAATGATTTTCACCAGCGAGGCCTGCCAATCACATTCGATATAATAAAATTAAGAAAGAGGTACTGGAATGCGCTCTGATGGAAAAAATTCTCTGAAAATCTCTGCAAATTTCAGTGCAGAGTTTTTCAGAGAATTTCAGTATTTTTCAGACAAGATCAGAGTTTTTCAGAAATATTCATAGATATTCAGAGAAATTTTCAGTGAAAAACGTGTTGAATAAGCAAGAGTTTTTCAGATCCTTCCAGGTTTTTCAGATTTTTTCAGAGCTTCTCAGAGTTTTTCAGTGAAATTCAGGGAAATTTCCAGAGATTTTCCGATAAATTTTCTTCACTAGGGCGTCTCTTTTCATGTTATGATAAAGTTTTTACTATACTGATTCAGTATTACTGAATGCAATTATTTCATTCTTAATTGCAACACTATGTGGAGCATTTACATAAGAATGATATAGTTGTACAATACCTCATTACCGTATGCCTGGTGAAAATTGAAGCGGAAAGGAAGAGTAAACGAAGCGTACGTTGAAGGGTAACTAAAACGTTGATGAAAAGTATACGGAGCTTGAATGGGAGGGATACAAAGAGTATATGAAGAGGGAATGTGAGCAAAGCAAGCGTATAAAATTCATGAAACCTGAATAAAAAAATTCCACCTCCTAACGAGAACCGAACCGATGACTTTCTGCCATGGTGGCAGACGAGATATTATTTATGTCAGAATAGGTATGATTCGCACACGCCTAATGCAACTTACCATTACTTTACATGAAGGGTTTGTGAAACGGGATCGAGAGCTTATAAAGCGTATATGGAACGTATGATTTCATCACTTTGCAACAAGCGGGCATCACGCGCTTCAGGAAGACGGAATGGAAACATTTACCGCTTCGTATGCGCTTCTTTCGCGATTCGTATATACGCTTCATTTCCACCAGGGACATAAAAGATCTCGGTCGTACAAAACAGTGAAATAGTCATACAAATCCACTATTACCGTCCATCTGGCAATACTGTTTACCCTAACAGCAAAATGCTGAATAACCCTAGTGAAAATGGGAGCGTAAGAAGGGTATGAAACGACGCAGAAGACGCGGAACAGTATCGAAGCGCGAAATTAGCGGAAATTGAAACATTTTACGCTTCATTTGTTTCAATCTCCGCTTCCGGCAAGCGGAAATTTTCACCAGGAAATATGCAGCCAATTGTTAAAAATGTACAACAACAGTTTGAAGCAATTTGCAGAGACGTTGCATCGCCAAATGCGTAACAATATGCTGTAAATCTAGGATTTTTGCTTGAGTTGTTATCGTGTTGCTGGGAAGTTACTTGGTTTCATCCCAGACAAAAATTCCCGGGTGGGTGGGACTCCCAAATTCGCATGTGGACTCAGGTTCTGCTCAGGACGAGCCAGGTTCTGCCTGGAACTCCTCTGGTTCCCGCTCGGGGTCGGTCAGGTTCCCGCCCGGGACCAGTCAGGTGGTGACTCGAGCGGGAACCTGACCCGGCTGCTGGGTCCCGAGCAGGAACCAGAGGATTTCCAGGCAGAACCTGGCTGATCTCGGGCAGGACCTGTCCAGGACCTGGCGGGTCCCGGCCAGGAACCTGAGTCCACATGCGAATTTGGGAATCCCGCCCACCCGGGAATTTTTGTCTTGGATGTAACTCTCAATCAAAAGCAAATTCCCAGCAACTTCACGGAAACTTGATAAACAACTTAAGAGCAACGATTGCACAGCAACTTTTGCTGTATGGAGGTTATATCAGCAATGTCGTCAACAATAGCATCTCTTCCCAACGCTGAAGGTTGGCGTTTCAAAACAACCAAATATCGGGGAAAATTTCGAACTTGAACAGGCCCAGCGATTGACTAAATGTAGGGGCCAAAAATTAAATTGTAGACTTGACATTCCTATTGGTGGATAATGTTTGCAGCTATTAGTACTTCCAACATTCATTGACTTATAGTTTTTAACTGGTCATAATAAACTTTTTTTTGTCACAACATGTATGTGTGTGTATTAATTCAAATAATTTTTTTTGTTTCAGGTGAGTTCAGAATCAGTCAACTGTTTTTCTTCTAACACCGTGAGTGAGTAGAATCATCTGCCCTTCTGAGAAATACTCCATTGAACAATCTTTGCAATCCCACATATGACCATTTCATTCAATGTGAATACTTTCAATTCCTATTGTTCTCCAATTTCTTCATGAAGATTTAAATGACGCAGTGATTTTTTCCCCTCAACATTAAAAATATTCATTATGTTCTTCAAATGATTTCCGAAATCACCGCTTTAGAGAACTTTCTGATATAATTTAGAGAACATAATGAATATTTGAAATGTTGAGGGGAAAAAATGTTCACTGGTTATCGTTTATGAATTTTTACCAATCATCAATTCCTTCGAAATCTATCTAAACCATTGAAATGTGTATATTCCAATACCTGTCAAGTCTTAACCTCTTTTACGCTTCAATTGGAATTTTATCCTGTATCCCTTAATTTTTATACACATAAATGTGAAATACTTTTTTCCCAGTGTACATTGAGAAAAAAGAAGTCGTAAAATTTCCATCTTGCGGAGTCAATATTTGGAGGATTTCAAAAATAATCCGAGCTACCACAATTTGAGTTGATTTTACAACAGCGAATGTCAGATATATCACAGCTGATGTGAATTTTACATTCCCAGCCGTGAAATCAACTAAAATTGTGGTAGTTCGAACTATTCTTTGAAATCGTCAAAATATTGACTTCACAAGATACAAATTTGACAATTTTTTTTCTTTGATGTAGGAATGATTGGAAAATTTATATCGTTTGGAATTCAATTACTAAGTTTCTTAATTCACATGAGCGCAAAAGCCCTCAAGTTACGTTGTTAGTCAAAACAGCGATTTCTGAAAATTAATCTCTATTTGTATTCCTTCAGAGAAATTCAGAAATCTTATTCATTCTCATGAAAATTTCCTATTCCCCTGAATTGTTTTGAATGGACCATCTTTACAGGGTGAATTCAAAATTTTATTATTAATTTTTTTTTAGTATAATGAAATAAAATCCCGATAGGATGACATTTTTTATTTCTTTGAGGATGCATGCACACACAGCACCACAGTCCCAGAAGAATTCTCAAAGAATTCACAAAGAATACAATCAGTTCAAAAAGAGTTCTTCCCTAGTAAAAAGTAAACATATATGACCCATACATAATTCATACATAAAACATATATAATCTGTATATAATCCATATTCAATCTATATATAACCATATATGATCCGTATATAATGCATATATAATCCACGTATGGAGAACATTCCATATAAGGCAGAATTTTTTTACATATGTGGAAAATCTTGCATTCATGGGTCATATATGGATTACATATGAATTATATATGGGTCGTATATGGGCTATACATAGATTCAGTATGGATTATGTACGGATTATATATGGATCACATATGAATTTTATATCTTCTTATATGATTCATTTTTACTAGGATTTATAAATTCTTCTTGGATTGTGGTGCTGTGTGGGTGCTTTTGTACGTGCTAGGACCAGCTATAAAAAATTTCAGTCCTCCCCTCGATATTCCATAATTTATTATAGATTGTGGAAAAACTTTGGAAATGTTTAATGGGGAATGTGTCTCTTGCATAAAGTTTTTCGTTGTTGTTGTCGAGGAAAACTCTATAAAAATGCGAACTATTTCAACATTTCTATTTAACATTTCTAAAAAAACTCACAAAGATTCTTGGATTCTTATAAAAATTACTTTGTTTTCGGGCTGCATCTTTCTCTGTGTATATTTACAGTGTCGATATTTGTCAAAGAAAACTTCGTCCAGTTCATATTGAATTTTATAAAATTTCGATAAAACCTTCACACAAATTGTATATAAAATATCGATATCGTGGTATCGTGCACCTCTAATCACGAAATTTGATAGTAATGTAGTTCCATGCGTTCTCGAGGAACTGTTCACATGCCAAAAAGAGTGCACTCACCCTATCTTTTTGTTATTTTCATTTCATGCCTTACGTTCTAACGAACCTTTGTTTTTCATCTCTGCATTCCTATTCACATCAAATTCACGTTCATTTTTCTCCGTACATTCAATTCAATAAGAAATTTTTAATTAATCATTGAAACCGTACAGGAGATTCGATTCATAGTTCGTAACGATATACATATATCTGGTAAATGGAATTCAACATTCCGCATTCCTGAGGAAAATATCATTATTCAAGATAAGTTGAGAACAATTTGTTCTACCAACAATCATAATCCCACCATATTCGGTCTGAGTTCTCACGACATGTCAATCGCTTCACCACGAAACTGGAATGTTGTACACACATTTTGATTGGTTTTACCTTTCAAGTATTTCTAACAATTCACCATTCTATCTAGGACTACTCCCATTTATTTTCACGATCCCACAAGTTTCACTTCTTCACAATAGAAAGTCGGTCCTTCAACATAATAGAGTTTGTATTTCTTGGCGAATGATGAATATTACCAACACGATCTTCTGAGCTTGATAGATTACGATCACACATGTGTCGTTGCTATGAAATCCCAACGACGTTTTTGTACAGTGTTTTTATACATCATTTCTATGTCCACTTTCCTCGTAGGGTTTCGTGTGGGGAGATACCTTTTGGACTCTCGCAGTTTATCAGATAAGTGTCTACTCTGAGAGTATTAATCAGCAGAAGATCATAGTTTCGAACAGGCCATTGGAAATTGATTGATTTCAAACTTTCCTAATACAAAAAGAATCTTATTGCGATTGTATTCATTGAATTTCGTTTGGATTTTTTTGTTAATTTCGAAAAGATTAGATCGGATGTTCGATGACGTGTATGAATGATGCTTTTTTCCAGACTTAATTTATGCGAATTCCATGTGCTGTGAATCATTTTATTCGCCTAAGAAAATACTTGACTTTCGTTATAATTGGTCGGATAAGTGGATGGGTTTAAGAGACTCATCGAAATAATATCATATCCTTATTCCGTAATCAACGGATTGTAGCTTTCAGTGTGTACGCGATGACGCTAATTTGCTTCATAAATATCTGCTTCATCTTTGATACAACCTTCCCTGGGTGTGAATGCATTCCATACGAAATGAATGAATATGAACAATTATAAATTATATATATAAGAACAGGCAGAGAAAGTATCTTGTTGGAAGCATAATCGCTTTACCATCGCATAGAGTGTTGATAGAAATTTCTGTTCCGGCGAAGAATGCATTGCAGTGGAGAGGTTTTACCGAGAATTCTTCAAGGGAATCTTCGGAGGGATAGTTACTGTAATCAGCGTTGCTAATAAAATACAATCGAATAATGATCATTGGTTGGTTCCTGTGAAGTTTTCATAAGAATGATTGATCAATCAGCTAAATCTGATACAATTTCATTGACAATGCTGGTCATAATCTCCCTAGCATGTATAGACCATGGGGCCCATTCCGGCCCAGCATGGGCTCCATCTTGCCAATATGGGCCCAAGACTGGGCCAGAGTGGTGCCAAAGTGGACCAGAAGTTATACACGCTAGGGCTCATAATGATTACACTGTAAAAAAATCGGTAAATTTAGCGAGAAATTTCTCGGCAATTAGGCAGCAATAAATAAAAAACAGTTAGGTAATTATGCCAACAAAATATAATAAATCTCCGGTAATTCTACCCAAAAATGTGGTAAATACACCAATTTTTCGGTAGTTCTATCGAAAAACGCGATAAATTTACCAAATAATTAGGAATTTTCACTCATTATAATCGGGTTAATTGTTTCTCGAGAAATTTCGGTGAATCTACTGAAATTTTTTTTATAGTGCAGATGGAGAATAGAGGGGATCTATTTAGATCTATGGAGATCCAATCATGTTTTTCCAAAAATACACGGAAAAAAGAAAACAGCAATGGTTACTGTGAATCATAAAAATACATTGAAACTCAAATTCATTCCATGCAGTACTGCGTTTCTCAGTCCTCATTACTGTCCAGTCACCACTGACGAATTTCATTACAATACTCATCACTGCGATCGCGCTGATCCTCATTATCCAAGCGTATTTTCATTTGTTTTTCAACCGATCGCTGTCATTCGCAGTAACCAGTGGTGTTTTCTTTTTTCCGTGTACTCCATTCTTAGAAACGATTTAAAAGTGGAGGGAATAGGCGGTTAATGCACACAAATTGCAATTAATTAACGTTGAAGCTTTTTTTATTCAGTTTTAGATAGATCTAGTTGGATTAAACAAGATTTAAATTTTCCATTTTCCAGATCTACGTAGATCTAAATCATTTCTTCCCGGGTTAGTCTTTGGACGATTTCCAATTTCATTCAGCATGGACACTTTCAGATCGACATGAATATGATTTTCCGTTCGTAAACTTAGATGGAGCTATCAAATTTATCTGAAAATTGTTGGCTTAGGTTTTTTTCAGTCACGTAAAACCCCAATAATTTACTGTGAATCGACACGGAAGAGATTATATAGCATCGAAAATTAACATTCAAACCAAAGATTCATTCTAATCAATACGATTCCCATTTTTATCATAAATCAGTGAAAGAGCTCACGAGATCATTGACTCATAATCTAATTCATTGTGTATCTCATAAAGTTAGAATTTAATCTGTTATACAGCATACGGATAAATATAGTACTCATCCTGAATGAGGGATTTATTCCAAATATAGTATATAACCGTCCCTGTGGATTAATACATGTATAGAAAAGTCAATTATAAAATACTGGTTTTATATGTTGAATTTTCTGAGAGCCAAACGATGAGAGAAAGCCTGCCTATTCATTCGATTGAATTAAGTTTAGAATGAAATGATATTTTTAAATGTAATTTAATTAAAATGCAAAACGATGATTCGTCAAAAGAGGATGTCTGTTTGGAACTGTTTAAAAATTCCATATTTAGGGGCTGTCCATAAACTACGTACACGGAGAGAAATGTATTTGGAAAAATTACCATTTTATTCGTAAACTAGAACTATTCGGCAAAACCAGACAATAATTTATAATATAACTCCTAATCATTGCCAGTTGTGATGGTAAAAATCGAGATTAATTTGGATTTTTACCATCACAGCTGGCAATGATTAGGAGTTATGCTATGAATTATTGTCTGATTTTTCCGAATAGTTCTAGTTTACGAATAGAATGGTAATCTTTCAAAATAAATTTCTCTCCATGTAGCCCTGGTTTTGCAACTTTTTGACCCCCCCTCCTCCCATGTAGTTCTAACGTGGTTTTTCTCTTAACTCCCCCCCCCCCCCCCACTTGGGAACGTAGTTTTTTACGTTCAACTAAATTAATTTCAATCAAATGAATTTTTTGAATTTGAATTAACTGGAATGAAAGATTTTGTTTATTGAAATAAAATTTCTCTCATTCCAAATGAAATTCATTTGAATCAAGAAAAATCTTATTCGATCCAATCAAATATCTATCCGGATTATATTCGAATGCATCATTTTTCTGGATGTTTATACAGAATTTTCTTTTAAATACAAGATGAATAAAAAAAAAACCACGTAGCTTGGAACTGAACCCTCCCACCCCCATGTAGCCCAGCGTAGCATTTAATTTTACCTCTCTTTCCCCCCCCCCCCCCCTTTCATTGGCCCCGTAATTTATGGACGATCCCTTATGAAGTATGGTACATTGAAATGGAATTTTGTATTGGGAAGAACTTTGTTGGAAAATGCACTGACAGAAACACGATTTGGTTAGAACACTCGTGGTCGTAATAGCTTGAAATCTAGTTTTTTCGTACGAATATTAAGTATATAATTCAATTTTTCACTTCCCGAGTAAAAATGTTCATTTCGGTTCGCCAAACGGGACTGGTGCAGACGTGTTGCATTTTCCTGCGGTACTGTTGCAGATTCAGTGCGGGCACATCACATCCGCAACAGTACCGCAGAAAAATGCAACACGCCCGCACCAGTCCTGTTTAGCGAACCCGAAATGAAAATTTTTACTCGGGTTGTTATTCATTGAGTAGGAAGTCCCATTTGAGATTTAAATATTTACGTCCCCATTCCCTAGAAGAAATTTTGGACAGGAAAATACCAAGGCTTGACGAGGCATGCCTGATTTCCTATCAGGCCCTCATCAGGTTTCGTTACGGTTTTCCCTATTTCGCTCGATTTTATGGAAATCTCATCCGAGTTCTATTGTATCCCCGCGTTACAACCCTATTTGGATTCTATTAGGGAAATCAGATAAGTGCCTTGTAAGGACCCCATAAGATTTTTCTTATTTACGGTTCCCGGATTCTAACCTGGTCAGGATCTTATTAAAAATAGAGAATGCCTGATCAAATTTCTACTAGGGTTTGCGGTTGTAAAGAGTTAAACTTAAAGTATATATGCACTGAGAAAAGGATTTAGTTATAGTTACCAGCATTTGGTAATAGTTAGCAAATATCATAGTTGGATATGGCGAAATAAATATTTAGTTATAATCACCGACATGCAGATTCACAACTAATGCCTTTGGTTATAGTTACCAAACTTGAGTTATTATTACCAAATCCTGGTAATAGTTACCAAATCTTGGTAATGATGAACCAATCACATATTTGAGGCAACCAAATCAATTTGGTAACTATAACTACACTGTAAAAAATATACTTCCTAAACTGCCAAAGAAGTTTGGCAGTTTTTTACACAAACTTCTTTTGTAAATTACCAAACAAAAGTTTGTAAACATTCAAAAAATTTTGTGATTTCACGAAGATTTTTGAGAATTTACAAACTTTTGTTCGGCAATTTACAAAAAAGGTTCGGAAATTATTTTTCCAAACCAAGTTTGTGAATTTCCAAGCATTTTTGTTTGGGATTTAACAAATTTTTTTTACAGTGTAGGTTCTTTTCTCAGTGTGATACCTGCAAGAGCTTCATAAGATAGCAGTTTATACGATGGCAACCGATACGCAGCACACTCGGCATTGCATTCTTTACGAGTTCCAACAATGAAAATACCTTATATGATCGTGATGTCTTCTTTAAAAGGTTACAACCAAAATTAACTACATTTTTCAAAATAAGGAAAATCGAATTTTCATCTTGGTGTAATGAGCAGAATATGTGAATAATTTTGACACGAACCATTCCGTCTGGCTATCACAATTATATTTTCTAGCGATCAGGTCCAGATTTGAAGTCACTGATTTGAAGACCATGAATGCTTTAACTAGCTCACTTTCCTGTCAGTGTTTGGAAAATGATAACACTAAACTTACTGTGCACTCAAGCATTTTATTTCCTTCAAATTCACACGTCGAAACGTTTCGAGGTGTCTTAAACATTCATTGTGTAATCATCAAAGCGTGATATTTTCTTGTTCGAATATATTGTGATGTGTACGATCATTGATTATTTATGTTTGGTTATGTAAATTCACTTCATGCGGAGATCAACTTAGCGTCATTGCGGTCGCACGTGTCATCATATTCAGTTGTGTGCTGTTTTCACTTCAATTATTCAATCGCTCGAAAACGTTGTTGCAATCATTTATCTCCGCATCCTACACCAAAATTTTTCATCAACGTTATCGATAATGAAATCATATAATAATTACATATTATTGACATAAAAATGAACTTCAGAAACACATTATTTGTACCCAGAAATATGACAGGTCAATCGAGATGCACAGCGAAAAATTTTGTGTGACAGGAGGTCCACTCATTTAGTTTGTGTTGAGAACAACATATCAAATTCTGAAATTCACAGATTTTCAGTGTAAATTCAACTTTTTTGTGTTGATTTGATACATTTTTTATGTTAATATTTAACATAAATTGCGAGTGGACCTTCTGGAACACACACGTGTGTTAAAAATACACAAAATTTTTCACTTTATGAGATTATGGCATCAATGTAACGTGTGTTGTGAGTTGTGTGTTCATTCATGTACTCCAATACCCCTTGGAATTCTTTTTTTCCACGCTTTTTCTTGAGATGTTGTTACTTTGAAATGTTAGGGTTGATGAATTAGTAAAAGTAAATAGTGATCTTTTTTATCATCAGCATTATCAAAGGTATACTCTCCTCCTTTCACCTTCAATACTACCATGTATAAGGTGTATACATTATTGTGTTATGCAGTCATTCATCCCAAATAGAATGCTTCATAACTGCATAGACATCAAAGGCAAAAAGAATCTTAATATAGAAAACTGGGACTATTGGAAACTTGAAATTACCTGGAGGAAGTTACTTGAATGAAGCAATCAAGTAGACATTTCATGTCACACAGTATACTTTGAACTTTTATGAAATGTTTGAAAAGTACTTAAAACATATCTTCTCAATTATTTTCTAAATGAAAGACAGATCTGAGATATCTAAGAAACTTTCCAGAATATTGAGAAACGGATAAAAAGATTGATATGTTTTATCGGGTGGGCCCTAAAATTGAACGTAAATGAAAGTCGCGGAGTAAGCATCGATGTGATTGTTCTTTAACGCAAGCGTAACAATCAAATCTTTTTGCACGTGTAAAATTCAACTCCGCTCGTGCAGAAGAACAATATTTGCCATTGATGTGCACTACTGACTCCAGTTCATTAGTTCGAATAAATTATTTTTCGAAGATGTAAGTATTTCTACAATCTTTATTTGCTCTGTAGAAACGAATTAATTTTTTCATCAGCTCATTGAATATCAGCCAAAAAATTATATTATGAATTTGATAAAACGAATATTCGCCACATTCCGCTGGGATTTCTGGGTCTCTCTCGAGTTTCTGAATTCTACTTGAGTTTTTTGAGTTTAGAGCGTTGAATCTCTTGAATTGACTTGAAACTGTGTCTCCGGAATGGAGTGGTCTTTTGAGTTTAGCAAATTTGGTTTTTGCCACCCCTACATGGCAGCAAAAATTGATTTCTCACAAAAATATTCATCATCAAAAAATGTTGTTTCATTGCTTGGAATTTATTATTCTCCTAAAAATTATGTTTAAATTATTAAAATTGAAAACAAAATTTGTTCGACCCGATTGCTGCCCTTTCACGGCCTGCCGCGCCTGCAACATGGCGCCGTTGGCACAGGCCAAAGTCCACTCCTGGGTGCTAAATCAGGGGAATGGGGTAATTATGAAGCGAAATTAGAATCAACGCAAGGTAAACTAGTGCATTATTGTGGTGTAAAAACTAACAGTTGTCTACCTATAAATCCAATTTCCTTTTACCAATAACTTCCCACACAAACGATCGATGATTTCTGATAGTCTAAGAGCCCGTAACCGCCAGACATTTGTCATTTTATAAAAGCTGAAAATCTCCCAGCACATGCTCCTAACATTGGTAGGAACGATGGCCTACCATGAAGCTTGGATCATGGTGCCTTTGGCAGATAACAGATCAGAAAGCCGCATCAAAGAGCAACTTGAATTCTTCAAAGTGTAAAACGTAATTTTCTTATATTCACTCCCGAATAGTATTAGAAATCGTGTCATCCATCGCTAGACACTCAGTATCACACAGTTTATTAGAAAATTACGCTCCATACTTTGGAAAATTCAAGTTGCTCTTTTAAGCACCTTTTTAACCTGATATCTGTCAAAGGCACCATGATCTTTGCTTGTTCCATTGATTGGTCCGTTGTTTCCGGATCATGCATAGACCCGTGATGATGCGTTTTCAACGTTATGGTAGTCAGAAATTATCTCTCCGTAGCTTTTAATGCGATGGTCTCTTCCGGAAAAATTGGCTGTCTTTTGTACCAATCGAAACTTAACGGGTCTGATGTCTAAAACATCTCTCAAATGGATTTGAATGATCCTCCTGAAATGCCTCACATTATTGATCGACGTTTTTGAAGCACTTAATCTCTCATTTGTTGGACGTGATTCTCACCGGTAGAGGTAGGATCTTCAACTCGTTCTTGGCCTCTTTTAAACCGTTCATGTCACTTGTAAACATTCATTCCCTGTAAAACTGTTCCCTGAAGGCCTTCTGCAACATTCCTAACGTTTTCGCAGCGAGAATTCCATTTCGTAAACTAGAATTGATGCAGCTTCTTTGCTCAACAAAATCAGAAATTGTAAAAATCCCCGAAACCAATCCGGGCTCAAACACTCATGAAATTAATGATGTTAAATTTTTCTGGACACAGTACAATATCTGTCCTCAACGTCAATAATTTGTCAATCCATCGAAAGAAATATGAAAATCCAGAAAAGAAGTCTCTCACGTATTGTTCGGTATTGCGACTTGAATCGAGAGGAAGATAGGAGAATAGTTCCCCTTCCTACCATTTCTTTCACTCGAGGATAATAAAGTTGTACGTACATACAAATATAACGACTGATTAATAAATCGCACATTAATTCTCCAAAGCGGATATATTTAAGGAGATCGATCTATTACTCATTGACCTCTTTTTATCTTGCATAATCTATGTTCGTGATACGAACCTATCCCACGGAGTTCATTTGTGACCTCCATGGGTGTTGCTTGTGAGTATATAAAAATTCTCACGTTCCTTCATCTTGGGCTCTTTAATGAAAATGGATGTTTTTCCATTGTACAATCACTTACGTTTATTCTATATTTTACATCCTGTTGTTAGGATATGTGATGGAAAAGTACTGTTTCACTTATTATTGTGATTGTTATTATCATTTCTATAAGATCGTTGGGAGAATGAAAGACAATAAAATGAATTGGATGATGAAATATGAAATCTCTCTACTTGATTTACATTATCTTCGAAAATAGAATTGATCCATAGTTTGATCCTTTGAAAGTGTAATCATGGGTTTTCAATGCAGTTTTCTAATCTCCATAACACACCCATTTGACAAAGTTGCACGATCTTATATAGAGTCATGATCGAAAGTAGAAGAATGGCCATAAGCGATGTATGTGAGATTCCAATACGATGTGAATTTGCGGTGGATTTGATTGACGATCGTGTTCTATATCTATATTGCCTTATCAATTTCTTTCTAACAATATTCAACCTTTGTAGCAGGGCATATTCTAAAGAAATTCAAGAACTCAACGACCCGGTTACAAATATTCTATAAAATCTCATTGACGAATGGGGAAATGAAAAGATTTCAATGAAATTCAATGTTATTCAATCAGGAATTTCACATGGGATTCAATAGAATATTTCTACCAGAGAAAACGGTAGACACTCGATTTCCAAACAAAAAAATGGAGAACATTTGTATGACAATTGTACTCAAGTATTTCTTGTTGAATTATTTGATCCTCCTTAATTTTACTTTTGGCATGAAGGGCAATATTGGTTACTCGATTTGAAATAAGAAAAAGGAAAATATTCCACTATAAAAATTGGGAAAATTTTAAGAACTAACCGTTCTTACGTTTTACAACTGGTCGTTTTCTTTTAGAACTAACTTTTTGGTAAGAACTGACCGTTATAGCATGCTTTGGTTTCTAATTGGCACTTCATTCGGATTCCTCCCAGAATTCCAACCTTCATTCAATACCAAAACTTTTATCCGCGCTCGGATACACGCAGACACAGTCCCAGGTCCATCCAGATCTTATTCCGATTTTAATTAGATATTTTTAACAGGGATGCACTTGGAAGATGTCTGTACTGAATTTTGATGTTCGTATTTCTCACAGACTTGAGATAATATATATCCATAATGAAATCCTCTACAAGCGGAAATTTTCTCACCTCAGAAAAGGATTTCGATACAATAACTAAATTTCACTGGAAACAGATCGCTCTTCGAAGAATGTATGTTATGATTGTTGGAATATTGAAAATTCTAGCTGTCAGAATTCGTATTCTATCATACACTCGTACCTTTGAATCTCAAAACACACGGAGCATCGAATTGTCACCCAGGGTCTGTACGAGAAGTTAAAAATTACAGAAACTTATGCAGGGCATATTTTAAGTGAAATCTAGAATTGACCTAAACATTGGATACTCAATTTTTGAGAGAGAAAAGAAACAACTCAACCCATGTAGCACAAGAACATTCTATGGATATTTTATGAATATTTTGTCAACATACATAGAATATTACGATGGAACTGTTTCAAACATCTTATGAGCGTTCATAGAATATATTATTAGAGGGGAATATCCTCTTTCGAGAAGATGCTCTATAGAACATTTTGGACGCTGTTTGAACGTTTTATGGATATACTATGGATATTTGAAACAGTCTCACTCGAACGTTCTATGCACAGTTTTGAATATTTTGGGTACGGTTGTTTTTCGCATGTTATCAGAATATTCCCAGAATATTCTGTGCTACATAAGAAGTGGAAGAATTTTTTTAGTTATATATAATCCATATATAATTCAATATAATTGCTATATAATGCTACTATACTAACCATTTTCTTGTGGAATTGACTTTTTGGTTAGAACTGATCCTTAAATTATGCCCTGCTTTGTAGGGATTTGATTGATTCTGATATTTCAGTTTTCATATTCTCCTAAAGGGGAGTGTCGAGGCTTCAATTTGAATGTGCCATTACTGACTGATATCAATGGTCCATCGGAATATCAGTAATTAGCCTTCGTACACTGTAGGAACATGGAAAAACCCAGTGATCCAAATTTTCGTTGACTGGTATATCACTTTCGGACGAAGCACGTTTTCGAAAAGAATTCGTACACTGGATTTCAATAATTCGTTGACTTCGTCTACTATTTCAACAATGGAATTCACTTCTCATTTTGTTTGTTCGAATAACGTAGAAGGTCAACGAATCATCACACTCCAGTTTACAAATTCTTCTTGAAGTGAGGTACTAGTCAACGAAAATTCGGCACGGAGAAAAAGGAATTCGCTCTGGCAGCGAAATCTACTTTTGCTTGGTTCCTTTTGCCAGAGCAGCAAATTTTTTGCTGTGACAGCAAACTATTTGCTGTTCCAGCAATCTTGTTAGCTGCGACCAGTGTTGCCAGAATTTTTTCCTCAGATCCCCCAATTCTGATGAACAAAATCCCCACAAAATCCCCAATTTTCACATTGAATCCCCAAAAAATCCCCAAAATTTTATTTTTCAAATTTTCCGCCAAAATAATTAGTTTTTCCCGCCTTGAGCATACAATCTTGGACAATTGAACTTTATTTCTTTGTTTTATGTATCTCAAGTATTGCTGTTACAAAAGAAAAGTGATTTATCTGAAAAATGTACGGCAAATACATAATAATCCAAATAAAACATTTGTTGAAAGTGAAGGAAGAATAATATATTGATGAGAAGTATAAAAAAGAGCTAACTGATCAACTGATGGTATAGTGGGAGGATCTAATCCGTTTTCTTTCAATTTCATCAAATTAAGAACACCTTCAAATGAATTCTGATTGTGATTATAATATTTACCTAAATAGCACACAAGAATCCCAAATGAATTCTGAAAGAAAAGTTCTTGATAATTTTTGCAGAATACGACGAGTTCTTAAAAAGTTTCAAAAAGAATTCGATTCATCAAACATTTCCTCTTGAAATTCTATAGGAGTTCTTTGAGAATTCTAACGGCACTCACAAATGTTTGACAAATCGAATTGTTCTTGGACTTCTTGGTGGGAATTTTTTGAATTTCAAAAGAGTTCAAGAAAAGTTTTCTCTTCATAATTCAAGAACAGTTTCCTACTTGTCAGTGGTAAATAAATAAATAAATGATTCTATAATGATTTTTGTGTATTACCTGGGGGTTTCAGTACATAAGGGAATTGTTTTTCCATAAAAAATGAATTTTCTCCTTGCTTTGAGGGGGTATTTTGTAGGGATCATGATTTCGTCCGTATAACAGAAATGATTGGTTCTCTAGAGAATTCTCACAAAATTATTTTATAACTCAATATGTTCTCAAAGAACTCTCAAAGAATTCAAAAAACTATTAAATAAGAAGTTAATTAGAAGAGTTATTTTCGATTGATTCACGAACTTCTGTACTATCTGAGCAGTTACGTTACGAAGTTGTTTGACTGTACCCTTAGTTTCCAAATGTTTTAGTTCTAACAGAATTCCCCAAATCTCCCCAATTTTTCCATGATTCCCCACAAAATCCCCTGATATTCACGTTCCCCAATTCCTCCCCACACTGCCTTGAAAATCCCCACATTTGGGGAATTCACCACCATCTGGCAACACTGGCTGCGACAGCGAATTTTTAGCTGTGGCAGCAAAAAATGTTTGCTATCCCAGCAAAATGTGTTTGCTATTCTGTATACAATACTGGAAATTTGCTGGCTGAGTAAACATTTTTTGCTGCCACAGCTAAAAAATTGCTGTCGTAGCTAACACGATTGCTGTTATAGCAAATTTTCAGCTAGGTCAGCAAAAACAATTTGCTATTCTATATATAATACCTCGATTTGCTGCGTCAGCAAATTTTTTCTCTCCGTGGGATAACTAATTCTTTCCGTGAAATTTCTACTGGGAACTTCCAGTATTTCACTTGAAATTATTAACGAGTACATTGAACCGAAAATTTCAGTAGATTCACTAGAATTTTACTGCAAAAATTGAAATTATGCAGGACAAAATCCACAAAATCTCCAGTGAATGTACTGGAAAATGAATTCACTCAAATTTTCTAGGCTCAAGATGTAGTGAATTCCCAGTTTTTTTAATGGCGTATAGGTGCATTTCGAATCGAGCGAAGATTCATTGAATCGACATTCACATAACGCAGAATAATTTGGAAAACAAGTTAATACGTTGAACGCAGCAAAACATTCACTATAATAAAGCGAGATCTGATTCCGCTGGATATCTTTTGCTGAAACAGTAAATTTTTTGCTATGATAGTCAGTTTTTAGCTGTCACAGCAACAAATGTCGACTCCTCCAACTAAATTTGTTTACTCTTCACACATATAATACTGAAAAACTAAATGACTAGCTGACGTAATGAATTATTTGCTATGTTAGCAAGAAATTCGATGTTCCAGTGAATTTTGTTTTCTCCATGTATGTGCTTTGATTTGAAGATTTATTCATATAAAACACAGCTTCGGAACAAGTTTTTAGCCCTTAAAATTCCTTTGTAACGCATTACCATGAACTTATCATGATCTGATTCAAAGGGCATTAGCTTTTAATGCTTTATTACCTTATTTATTATTGTAGCTGAGAATGCTGTGAATGAAAAGTTCCAAAGATCCATTACGTGAGAGTATCATCTTGCATATCTTTCATCAAACCAGATTTTATTCACTTAAAGTGAAACATAACCATTAACCCTGTCATTCCTTTCGCTGACATCGTTCAATCTGTGAACCAATAAATAAGATATAAGGAAGAGAAATTCGTCTCGTTGGTGGTTCAGAATTTATTAGGTGTACGAGAAGATCCATTTACATATCCCCATGAATTCTCCCGCACACGGTTTGATTCCATTAACAAATTTTGATATCAAGAATTGTCCTACGATCACGTTTGATTACAACATTGAAATTTACATATTTCAAATGCAATTTCTAATCTAAATATTCCTAAACGAATCAATTAGTTGCAAAATTAATTATTTCGATACTTGAAATCTCAATCTTATAATTATATCGATTGATATTGTTGTACTATACGTATGTCAATAATACAAATAGAACGATTCATCCAATGTACTTGGAACAATAAGCTTTTCATTGAGACGTGAAAGTGAAGAGGTATGTAGTAACATTATACAATCGAAGCAAGGGTATATTTGTGTTCACGAGACTAACTTCTGATGACTTTGTGCATCATTCCCGGTATGTGAGCTCCGAGTTTGAGCAATCAAGAGTATATTATATTAACTCTCTCTTCTCAATAGCGCATGCATCTCGTCCAATTACTTGTCTATCTGTAGTTTTCAATTAATTGATCCAAGAGATGTTACGTACGAACGTATCCTCTATTTTTCACATGTCGCAAAGGAGAAGCAAGAACAAAACAATGCAAAGATATTCGATACGAGAACTACCGTTACAATAGATCGACGTGGATGATATATCAATATGGTTGAGTTTAGAGAATGCACTGACCGAGAAGAGCTATCCGCGAGCGGCCTTGTACCGTGTAGATCTTCTCTTTCTCCTTGTCATCTTCGCAATTAAGTACGTGGACGAGGTTTATAAAGTGATGCTTGAGAAAGGAGATTCCACATATATGTATAAATATTTATTTGATAGTAGGACTAGGTCGGAGAATTTTCACAAAGGATGACAACGGCTATGAAGTTGCTTTATGGCACAACATCTCGTTCGGCAGCTTTATTGTTCGGTCGTTGCGTTGCGTCAAGATACCTTGCGTTTCGGAATCTGTTAAGGATGAAAACGATTCTTGTTCAATGAATCGAAAGATTCACGATAGAATTGAAGACGAAGGTTTAATTGTTTTCTTTCCCTTCGATACGTATTCAACAACTGTCACGTGATAGAATAGAAAATCATAAAAAAAAAGATTAATATGAATAACAAGTGGAAATAATTTGCCATCTAAATGTTGGGTAATAGAAAGATCATTTACATACACACGTATCCCGTGTAGTTCGAGATATCGTTAATGGCCTCGATGAGAAGGGAAACAAAATATAAAGATGTGCATCATGCTGCATCTCCGTGCTGTGTATATACGCCAAGTATGCTAATAACAGAAAAAAGGATGCGTAATACTTGACGCAACAGCTGATGTTTCTCCAAGTTACTGATCTTTGCTGTACAGATAAAGATACTCGATGGTAATGACATACTGAATGTATGTGTACTGTAAGGATCTCGAAGATCTGAACATAGATGATAGTAGCGTTGTCTTCCTTTCACCTATAGACTTCGAGTATCAGGAGGAAAAAGATAGAGTAGGAGAGAGTTTTATCGTCTGTATCAATATCCAATGTATTCCACTATAAATATTCACTCAAAATGTTTACTCTTTTATTCACGTTTATTATTTTCAGCTTCACTTCTTAGTTGTTCAAGTATATACTTATTTGATTATACAATGAAATGACATTCGAATGCGCCATTGTTTTGCTTTTCATCAGGTTCAAGGTTTTAGTTTCTTAATAGCTGAAAAAATTGAGTGAAACCTGTCGGTTAGAACGTTCCTCGTGTAGTTTTCGAAACAATGAAAAGCTGGCGTTGAGCAAAATTCATTGGATGCATAATCCTCGCCGTTGATGTCATCGTTAATAGAGATATTAGAAATTGATGTTCGGTAAAGTGGAAAAGGTGTTTAATGTACTATGCAAGATTTTCAAAGGTATTGTAAAGATTGTATGCAAACTTCACTATTCGTGTGCTCGCATCAATATCAGGTGTTCTCGTGTATTAATATCAAGTTCTCTTTTATAATGCACGCTCATTACCCTACATTAATCTACTTGTTAGGTGGAGAAAATCTATAACAGGATAGTTTAGTGAGAAAATTGAATTACGTAATGATTTATATTTTTAAGGTGATATTCTGGTAACTTACATGGTTTTTTTTCTGAGAAAATAAAATTCAATCGATTTAATATTAGGATATATTATTGAGTATACTTGAGGGTATCCCGTAGACCCTAGAGTTACCAGATCTCTCTACCCAAAATACTTGAAGAGGACTAAATAAAATGGAATAAAACAACCAGTCAGACCTTTTTCCATACGAATAGAAGGTCTGGCTGGTTGTTTTATCCCATTTTATTGAGTCCTTTTCGAGCATTTTGGGTAGAGAGATCTAGTAACTCTAGGGTCTACGGAATGCTCTCAATAGTTTACACAAATTCAAAAAATTTATTATGCACGCTTCTAAGCACCAAAGTTACCCTTCGAAAAAAAGGGGATGGCTGGCCAACTCGATTTCGCCAGTCCAGGAAATCTAAAATGGAAATATTAAAAAGATTATTGTTCAGAAGGCTTGTCATTCTGGTCGATACTAGGATTAAACAATTCCGTTAAAAAATAACAAAATACCGGACTTCGAAAAAGAAGTTATCATTGTCAGTAGAAACAGGGCTTTCCTAATCAGAATTCAACAACTGGCGCAGTACTGCGCCAGTACCGGCTAACACTGGCGGGGTACTGGCGGTCTGCACTGCAGCAGTACTGGCATTTGTCCGAAATGATAACGCTTTTCCGTACTGGGTACTTGGTACTGGCACAGTACTGGTAATCGGTAATGGTCTTCAGTACCGGCGCAATACGCCCAATCAGAATTTCACAACTAGCGCTGTACTGCGCCAGTACCGGCTAAGACTGGCGGGGTACTGGTGGTCTGTACTGCAGCAGTACTGGCATTTGTCCGAAATGATAACGCTTTTCCATACTGGGTACGTGCTAGCCGACTCTTGGGGGCCCAATACTGGCACTGGACTCCGCCTGTTGTCAACATTGGCATACTAAGGTTTCTTCTGATTGGGGTAAAATGGAAGGTTAAGGGCGAAAAGAAAGATTATAGTTTATGCGAGGGGTGTCAATGAGTAGATTAACGTAGCCGAATTCCAGTCTATTTGGTTGGATGGAAAATTGTTGAAATTTGACGTTGGCCGACCGCAATCACGTCCAAGGTTTTTATGGATTGTGTATACAAGAAAAAATTAAATCCGCGCTAATCATCCATCCCTGGTGCATACACTAAGCCTTCCACCTCTTTATAGGCCTCATCCGTGATTCAAGTTCGATTGTTTCAACAGAAGTTACTAGATTGCAACCTTGAGCTATGTTAAGACTTTCGATTACAAGTATTGTAGTATATTTTGACTTCCCTTGTCATCGCTCAATATTTACTTGCAAACTTGAGTATAAAAATTGTAAATACAATCAATTAATCACTTTCATTATTCTTCTGATAAAAAAATGTTCCATCAATAGGTTACTAAAAATTTACGGAAAACTTCAATTGTGAGTAGAATTACTGGATGATCCTTTACATATTTCACCAGAATTTATCATTTAGATATTACACTGAGAGCCCAATTTTTTAGATTGGAAGAAATTTCTCTTTGTCCTCATTCCAATAAATATTTTGTTCAACAAAAAAAATTCAGTTGGAAGGAAAAAGTTGTCATCGAACTGAAACAAAGAATTTTCGAATTGGAACAAAAATATATTCCTTCTTAAATTTGAAAAAAATTGCTTCAGTTCGATCAAAAATTTTTTCATTAGAATGAATTATTTTTTTCATTGAAAACAAGATTTACCAGAATGAGGGCAAAGAAATTTTCTTCCAATCTGAGAAATTGGGTTCTCAGTGTAGTGGGCTATTTTTAGATATGACAGTGATATTTTAGCGACAATCCGGAATGGATATACAATCCGTATAGATGTTATGTGTGAATTGAAATTATTTGTATTTCTACACATTTCTGAGTATTTTCATCAAGAAACTTTATAGTGTAAAACCACTCCTTCTGAAACACGAGGAATAGGCTTCTGTTTAACTTTATAGATCTCTTCAAATATTATCTTTCATACATCCAATCCATCAATCCAATGCCTTATTTTTATAGTAAAGAACATTCAAACACAGATGTTAAGTAGTTTTAGAGAAAACGCGTTGTAACACTTCATTTCAGCGCGTTATACAGAACTCGATGATACAAACTTAGTAGCTGTTTCGAGAGAAACTAACTGTACATGAGGTATATAAAGATAATATTCAGTTAACAAATTATATGAATTTTATAGTTGATTTCACACCTCAAAAATTCCACACTGATCTGTCTTACATGAATCGTACATAGTCCATGTGGGAATGTTTTTACAGATACAATATAGACTTAAAAGTTGATGGTTCGTTTCACAGGAGGAATTTCTCCTAATGTAACAAAAGTGAGTTCGGCGAGGAGAAATCAATAAAGAAGTGAGATGAACGCGTGTAGGTGACGATGACGTGTTTAGTTTCCCAGTGGAAATCGTGTAATGATTGCGGACTATATATTGAATATCAAGTTATTTAAGTACTGAATTAAATCATATTTAATTAATAAATTGAGAATTATTCGCTTCAAGGGTACATTTATGATGATGGAAAAATCGATTTTTCTCCATAATGAAAGAGCTGCAAGACCTGAAGAGAGATCTCGTATTGCGGATTAATTTGCAAGTAACTTCATTGTCACCCATGTAGAAATAGCCAGTTAATAGCACTGTTTCCCGGATTTCAGACAATACTGGCTTGCGCGGTCAGACGGTCTTGAGCCAGTATCGAATTAATAATGTTCGAAGAATACCCAAACCATACAGAAAAGTATGACGATACTGCACCAGTATCGATGCAACGTTGTTCTAATACGGAATAGATAGTAGATAGAAATGTCATTGATCTTTCCAATAACACGGTTACTTTGACGAGACAATACTGCGCCAGTACTGAGCCAGATTCAGTATTAGCATTCAATATGTTCCATAGACGACGATGTGCCAGTATTGATTAGACTCTGACTGATTACGAAATCGGTAGTAGACTGGCGTTAAAATCACGATCTTAGCAACTTGGCTGTTGTGGTGAGCTGAAGTTTTGCGAGCATTAGGCCAGAGTTGGTATGATCATTCAATATGTTTGAAAGACAGCAATATGCCAGTATTGATAGGACTGTGACTTTCTATAGAATCGGTGGTCGAGTGACATTAAAATTACGATCTTACACTGAGGGAAAAAACTTGTAAGATTTACATCTCATTGAATAAATATATGGATGATTGAGGATTTAGTGCAAGCGACGACAATTTCAATTGATTTTACAACAACGCATGCGAAATGTACCATAGCTGAAGTGCATCCTACTTTCCCTGCGGTGAAATTAGCTAAAATTGTAGTAGCTCGCACTATATTTTTAAATCGTCCATATATTTACTTAACAAAAGGTAAATTTGACAATTTGTTTTTTCTCGGGGTAGTAACTCGACTGTTGTAGTGAGCCAAAGTCGCGCCAGCATTAGGCCAGAGTTGGTATCATCATTCAATATGTTCGAGAGACGACAATGTGCCAGTATTGGTAGGACTTTATTCCTCTACTGAATCTATGGTGAATTGTATGACTTCAACGGTCCTATTACAATAAATGGCAATTTGAGTGATTCGTCGTCAACTCGGAGATCGGCTGATGTGATAGAGACTAGGTGCCAATCCTCAATCAGTGAACTTTCAAGTAATCATTTCCACAGTGCTCCTCTCCGATGACAACAATAGGAACAATTAATTTTTCAAAGTTCAGATTCAATATTTTTTTTTTTTTCATTGAAATATAATGACTCATGGAAAATTCGGTTACCGGTACTGTGCCAGTACTGGGTCGGGTTTGAATTTCTACATAGGATGTCATCATTTTGACTCCTTGCCATTTTCCATCCAGCCCTGGCAAAACAACTGATCCTGTTGCAATGCCAGAGTTCCATCATAGTTGGATCACATTTAATATATTTACCGACGAGGTGGTAAATGTACACTGGCCCTTACGTTCAATGATGTTATCATTTCGACCAGTGCTGGCAACTCTGGCAACAGTACTCAGCCAGTAGCGGCGCGTGTTCCCATTTCCACATGGGCAAGTTCAACGTGCGAAAGATTTAAACGCGTTTTACTTGACACTACATTTTCCTAACGATTGTGCGAAAACTACTCAAATTCTGCAGAAACTTCCCCCCTACTGCGGTATTTGTGCTGAGTGGGTATCATAATGAAAACTTGGTTTGATTGAAATAAATGAGAAACTACAAACAATTTGCATAATGGAATATCAGAGTGTCAAGTGTAAACAGCTCTACAGTATTGAGTAAACATCCATGCGAAATCTTCATAATGTGATCAAAAAGATGTCGAATGATCTCTAATGCGTCGATCCCTGCCACCTTTGTGATGTCTTCTCAAGAGTTCTAAATGCTATTTAAAAGTTATTCATGATACCTTCCTTTAGATAACATTTAGAACTATTGAGAAAGGTATCAAAAAGGTAGCAGAAATCGACGCATTAGAGATGATTTCGACATCTTTTAGATCACATTATGAAGATCTCGAATGAATGTTTGTTGGGTATTGTAGAGTTGTTGATACTTGACACTCTGATATGGTTTCTTGTTCGAATAGTATTTAATTATGGAAATTGTTTTTAGTTTCTCATTTATTTCAATCAAATAAAATTCTCTTGGAAGAAAGAGTTTCGTTGTCTGAAAATAACATTCATCGAATTCTATTGGCTTTTTATTCAAATTGGAGGAAAAAAGTGGAACGTTAGTGTTGTATCGATTAATCTTGTTCCCACAGCACCTCGTTTCTTGTAACTGTTCAGTGTTTTTGAATCCATTCTTATCTGTTATAGTTTCATCGAAGTGTCTGACTTTTACATGGATCTTGGAAAAATGTACTCCTCTGGGAATATAAATTACAATTGTGTATATGTACAGCAGGATGATTCTTTTTGGTCCGGATACTTGTTCCAATGGGGTTCATTTGCATGGAAAACAATTTTTTTATTCAATACATAAGATGGTACTGTCTTCATGTTTCAGAAATATTGAAGTGTTTTTAATAAATTTTAGACAGAAGGTTTCACCGTTAGAATAATTATCCATGAAATATTATATTTCCATATTAACCCTTCACCTGTAATCTGGATCATTTTTGGCACCAGCCGAATAATTTCGAAATGAAAAAGGGGAGGAAACAATTTTGTTTATTACAAGTGACTGAATAAACTTTTGGAATATAAAGTGGAATAGTATACAAGTACAACAGATTTTTTAAAATTCTTTGACTAGCATTTACCGAGTCAAAACAACGTCTGAACATGGATGACCCAGATTATGGACGATGCCAATGGAATTGAACATTACGAGCGAAGGGTTGAATTTGTTAAGAGTTCTTAAATTTAATATTAGTGATGAGATTCCACAATTTTTCACTGAAAAGTGAGCGGTATTTATTAAATTCTACAAATATATTATAACGTTATTAAAATTAAGAAGAAATTTCTTGACATTAAAAATAATGTTGAATTCAATATTTTATTATTGAATTTAATAAACTGGTTATATAAAAAACTTTATAATATTCTTATTTTCTTACAGTTTTAAATATTGGCGTTTTGGCACTAGTATTTTTTTGGATAAGAAAATGATTCCTAGACGGATCTATAAAGATTTGAAATGTTAACAATTAATGTATGATGTAATTTATATTCACTTCAGTAAAAGGACTATTGATCCCAACTATTTTTGACTACACTATTAGAAGAAGTTTCATGAACATGTTACGAGACTTCTTAAGAATATTCTTCTGAATTTTAATGAGATATTTTAAAATTTAATAATCAATTTCTTACGTTTCAGTAAAAAATTCTGAAATTTCATAACTTATATCGAATTTAAGAACTTTATTGAATTTAATATGTTAATATTCAATTTCACAGAAATTTTTCCATTGAATTTAAGAATTCTTCTAACAGTGTACAATCTTGGTAACATTTCTCTCATCCAAATATTGCTAAAATAATTCCAATATTAAAAAATCACGTAGTGCTGAAAACCGGTCCATTCACTTGTTGTAGAAAATAAAAGTTATTCCAACAATTCATCTGCAAAGTTGAATTCATAATTCATTCTCTTGTAAGTATCATGAAATCGCAAAATCTTAAGTGATGAGAAACGACAACAATCATTTGTGTTGTTATTTCATATACAAACATGGATGTGAAGTTAATCGCGCAATTGACATAACTCATTCTCTCTGCACGAAGTAAGAAGTCAGGAGAGAATGAAGAATGTAACCTTCCTTCATGTTGAAATCAATACCGGTTTTCTTGCAATTTATTCCACCGTATTGTATATTGGATTTTGAAAAAAAAATCAAGTTCTTTTTGAATGCACGTGATAGTGCATATAAATGACATTCAACTGGATGTTTTACATATTATTCACTTCCTCATTCTTCATTAAGATCAGAACAATTTATTCTCAAGATTCTGAGAGATATTATTGAATTTAGGGGATTAAAACATTAATCATGGATTTCATCGAGTCTGTAGAAAGTTGACTCGGTATACGGAAGAGCTGATCGCGGTTCACATAAGAATATTCCATTTTGGATATCATTATTCTGCATCAAATATTGTGTTTCTCTGGTTGGAAAAATCCATAGAATACGATGAAATGAAATTCAATGGGATTTGGTCAGAACATTGTAGAAGATTCAATCGGAATCACATTGAAAAAGTACATTGATCTGATTGAATCTCATTGATAAATGCTTGAATAGGATTTGTTCAGAACATTGTACAAGATTCAATAAGATTTGCCGAGAAGTAATAGTTTTTTTAAATCATGGTTCTTTATTGAATTCTACAAATATATTATTAGAACGGAAAAGAGAATTCTCAACATTATGAATTATAATTTTTAATTCAATATCATGTCATGAAATTTAATCAATTTTTTCAAGAAATGTTACAAAGTTCTCTACATAGAGTGCAGATCACGATGCTGTTGGGAAAAATGAAACAACGGTCAAATACATGCAGCTAGATTTCTTTCACTTAAGTTTTGACACCATTCGAAATGTATCTGCAGCAATTGAATTATTAGGTGCTTTGTGGCTGTCTATATGTCATTATCAACCATTTCAGCTGGCGTTTAATTATTCTTCCATCATGGTCTGATAATAATTCAAAAAGGAAGGTTTGATAAATTGTACTCTAACCTCAGGAGAAATGTGTGCAATAGAGTTGTATGGATCCCATTCAGTAATATTACAGCTTTTGAGAAAGATCCAGAGCACAGGTAGGCAATTGAAACGCAAGTTACACAAAGCACACTTTTGAATAAGGATCGGGTCATGTTCTTGGATCTTTACCTTTTCGGATTTAAGAAGTAATTACATACAACCATCGTTTATAATGCACTGAAAAAATTTCGAAATTCCTGACGAAACTCAAATGAAAACACTTGACAGAAAGCATGAAAGGAGGAAGATTTTCTTTCCGATTCATTCATATTTTCTTTAGTTCATTTTGATTAATTGTTCCCTCTTCACACGTGATATTACAATATTTATTTGAATTCATGTTTGTCCCGAGGTGTTGTATAAAAACTAAGAAGCGATATATAATTGAATGAAGACCCATCATTTATCTTTCTTTACTAAAAGATGAATTCATATCTCACGACATGACGGATCTTGACGATCTCAATTACCGTGAGAGGCGTGTTCTTGCTCCGTGTGTCCCTTTCGACTTTTATATTTATATTTGAAATTCAATTTTAATATATTTCATGGTTTCTAATAGTCCCACATTTTGGGAAATCCTTGAATACGAGTCAACGGATCTTTGATCTAAAAACTCGAATTTCACGAACAAAAAGAAAATCAAGATGAAAAATAATTTGTCTTCGAAACACACAAAAGACTGTATAATGCAACGTCGTTGGTCACACTCGACGATTCGATACGAAGTTCTAAAGAATTCATAGTAGAAAAGTTCGCGACGAAGAAAGTTAAAATGGTTTTACGACGAGGTGTGCAACGGCGTGACGACAAGTTCAAAAAATTATAAAGTATCCTACTAAATTTCTGATCAGGTATACGGTTTGAGAAATCATAATGTTTCAACCGGCTTGTGTATAAAACGGGACTAATAGTGACACATTGGGGGTTCTTTATGACAACAGATAGCAATAGAGATACCTGACGATGTTTGAAACCAACCGCAGTTATGCGATAATACGAATAGATTGACTCTTTTTTTTCTGCACTCTCGCAATTTAATCCATTTGTAACAAGCGTTTTCAAATCGCAATTAAAAAATACTTTCCCCAAGTACGAGTATTCTTAATATCGGCTATTCTAAGAATTATTCGTAATATGTCATGAGTGGAATGTTTGCGCTGCTCGAATACGTTATATGTTTTCATAATTTTCAATTTCATTAGTCCTTCCAGTCATATTTATTCTCGTTAACTTAGAATTTATAATATGCTCGATCAAGTATGTTGATGTATTACAATATACTCCACGGGAATAACTACCTGACGGAAAACAGTTGAATTTATTGTACGCACGAGTATTGAGGAATATTATTAGGGTTGCCAGATAAAAACCAGGACAGTCGATGGTTGGATAAATCTCATGTCCCCAACCATTCATATTCCAGATTCTAAAAAACGGAACCAGTCACCAAACTGTCCTGGTTTTTATCTGGCAATCCTAATATTATATTTGGTATAATTGTATTAGCCATTACGATTATTCTTTGTGGAATTCGTTCTTTGATAAAACAAGATTTCATCATGATGTTTTTTTCATGCTTAATTCTGTGCATGACGAATGATTCAATACTTTCTGATACTAATTTCTTAATGTTGTTTCTTTTAGAATTATTGATTCTATGAATTTCTTCATGTACAATTTCTGCATACAGTTTCCTTCATTCGGTAAGATCATTGAGAAATTTTTGACTTGAAAACAATGATAGTGAAGGTTACTTTTGAATGCGTAACTTCTCTGGGTTGCAGTGCACGGAATGTTTATGTTGAATTTAATATGTTTGTGAGTAATTCACACATACGTGGGTGCATTGAATTTAAAAAATTTGTATCAAAACTAAACCTTACCGTGTAACGGCTTTTTCGGCACCTCAAACGTGTAACATCGGGTATTATCTCGTGTCCAATGCTCGAATAAATTCATGTTACCTGATTAACCATGCTCCTTCAAGGATCATTCAATATATTCCCGATTTTTCAACTTGTTTGAACAATATATAACATAAACAGATGGAAACGTGAAAAATATTTATTTTCTTCAAAAAATTAATCCATTTTGAGTATTCGAACGGGAAGTTGAAGCTCAAGAATAGTACTCCGAGGAAAAAAAATAGTAGAAGCATGTATGAATTTATGAGATGCTCAAGTTTTGAGCATCAAAATCACTGTTTTTAAAAGTAGCTAGTCTGGGGAGCTAGTAGCTCAGGAGTATACAATTTTTTTAGTATAGTTTGGTCCCGCTCCTTCACGGAGAAAAAGGAATAGTTGTAGCAACTACTTGAATAATCGATTTTCGACCATCTACCTCAATAGTTGCAGCGACTATTCGAGTAGATGGTCGAAAATCGACTATTCAAGTAGTTGCTGCAACTATTCCTTTTTCTCCGTGTTCCACCCCCCTGCGAGCTACAGGGGGCAGTCACAATTTGGAATATTTGACCGTTGGGGTAAGTAAAGTAATGTCCCGAGTATCACAATTCAGATATAAGAAGATGTGATCTGCTCTCTCTCCCCTTGTATACCAGTTTGAAAGTACCCTCCTGTGAGGTACCATTCGTGTGACTACGGAATAGTAAAATGATGTCCATGTTCAGAGAGACGCTGTGTCTCGAAAAATGAACCGATCGAACTTTTCAAAAATGGAATCTACTGCTGAAAGTGTATAGGATATACCAATAATCAGAGGAATATCAATTTATCGAATGGCAAATGACAACAGTGTAATGATTGGATGTGATTTTTATATCTCTGAATTTGGAAATTCGTTTGGTTTGTTGAGGAAAAAGTTGTGTTCCCAGAATTTCCCAGCCATTCTACTTATTGGAGATTGTAGACGAAGGTCTCACCTTCAACATGAAACAAGAAAAAGTTGCCACTTTTTGCCCCTTTGAGATTCCGACATGATTTTGTGAAGGAAGTGTCTCAGACCGCATGATGACAATCACAGAAAATTTGAGGGAATTATCAAGAATTCTCAAATTCGTTTGAAAATCGGTATCACACGGGTTTTCGGGGTCATTGATTATAAATCGACTGTCAGAATTCCTAAATTCAAAATGGCAGATCCAATGTGGCGGACCAAAATTCTCAAATTTATCGGATTTTCTTTAAATTTCGCGCTAGGAAGTTTGAGGAGTCACCGGATCGGTTGATAAAATTTTCAAATTCCAATATGGTGGACTGAGATGCTCATATTCGTCGGTTGTCCTTTACACTTTGCACTCGGGGTTTTTTAGGGCCGATGATTATAAATCCGGCGTTTCCGTGTAGGATTTTATACATTTGCCATTCCGTTCTCATCCACCATATCGGATCAAACAATTTGGATTTTGGAATTTCGACCACGGATTCGTAATCAGCAACCTGAAAAACTATTTGATACTGAGTTTCAAAGAAATCCGATAAATTTTCGAAATTCCGTCCGCCATATTGGATCCGCCATTTTGAATTCCGCAATTTTGACAACGGATTCGTGATGAGCAACCTCGAAAACTATCGGTTACTGAGTTTTAAAGAAATTCGATGAATTTTCGAATTTTCGTCCGCCATATTGGATCCGCCATTTTGATTTTTGCAATTTTGACAACGTATTCGTAATCAGCGATCCCCGAAACCCCCTGATACCAATTTCCAAGCAATTCTAAAAACTTCTTATAATTTTTTCCAACTTTTTGGGTTTTGGCCCCATCCGAGCGGTATTGAGTTTTTCATTCCACCTCTTTCACTGTACCACACGGAAAAAATAATTTAGCTGCAGCAGCTAAGTAGCTAGCACGAACACGGACAGCCATTAACTTAGCTTCTGCAGCTAAATTTTAGCTGTTACAGCAAAAGAATTTGCATTTGCAGTTAATTTATTTGCGGTAACAGTTAAAATTTAGCTGCAGGAGCTAATTTAATGGCTGTCATAATTTTTCTAATCATAAATCCATGCGTAAAGTCAATGAAAGTACTTTCTTTTATCAATAATTTTCAAAAGATAGGTTCAAATTGAAGATCATACAATCACTGAACACATTGCATACTTCATACATTTTGGAATTAACCATACTAAATAATTCCTGTATTTCAAAATATCACTGATGATGATATCTTGAAGTACACGAAAAATATGCTTCCAACAGCTATAGTATATGTACCATATAATCACATTTGCTGCCACGTTAAATGTTTGTTCTCAATAATTACTCGCAACAAGCCGAATGTACAAGACCGATTCATGTACAGAAGCCACCTCGCTTAAATTGTACATACACGGAAACACATGGACGTGTGAAATATTGCACATTTTTCTTCATAATCCATGTTATATTCATTACCGTACGGTTACTTCAATTTAATGATCTCTGTAGTCGTAGTTGAGTTTGAAAAATGGGCGACCTGTAGAATAATATAAATTGTATCGAAATAGAATGGAGAATTAATTACCTTAAATTGGAGATCAAATGATTTGCCAATGATTTTATATATTGTATGATCAATTGAATTCACCATTCGACAATGAAGGTATTAATTTTAATCATAATTTCATGTAACGGGAGCTCATGTACGATCATAAAACCAGAAATCGGAGCAATACTGCAACAATACAGTTCGAAGCTATTAATTCTAATGTATAGCATTTGACTCCGCATTTATGTTTGGTATACCCTTCCTCACCGTCCAGCTTGTTCTTGGCCAACAATTGAATTATCCTTATCCGAACAAGTGTCATTTCAAATATATACGCATTGTTTGAAATTAACTTTTTATACGAAAATATTTTCATTTAATATCCAAGTTTGATGAATTTATTTGAAGAATGGCGAGATGGAGAAGATTTTTAATGATAGGTAATGTTTATATTTCCCACTAAAAGTCCAACAACTTTCTAATATTCATGCTCTTATATTGAAAGAATATCGCGCATTGACATATAGCACTGGACTCGCCAACAGTGAAATGCATTTGACATTTACGTTGGAACATCTACGAAGAAAAGAAATCGAAATGGAGTAGAAAATTCGCAGGTTTCGAACACTCCCATTCACTATTAATCATTTTTATATGAAATTTCTTTTTTTCTTTATTCTCTAAAAAATAAACTCTTCTTACAAATGATTTCTCGCTGAACGGTTATATTTGATTCCACTTATTATTTAACTTCATTTTCTCGACATGATTTTGAATATGGAATAGATGATAATAACGAAATACGAATTGATACCATAAATCATACAAAGAAAAATCTATACATATCTGCTATACATTTATCAAGTAATTGAGAATAATGCGTTATTGTTGCATAATTACCTTTCGATTCACGAATGTATGAATAAATAACGATGTGAAACTGACGCAAGTTGTCTCGCTATGTACAGTGACATACTGAATATCCATACCATGTTATCAATTGTTATTCATGTAATCAAATGGCGCGAACATTGTTCGCTCAAAGCGTTTCAATTTACAGTCTCCCATAGATTTGTATTTTTTTCATACTAATGTTAATAAGTAGATAATTGTAAACTGATACCTCCCATCGAACACAATTGCCGGTGTTTCAAAGGGCTAGTGACGGTTCTTGATCGGCATCGCAAGACCACCGGTGAGCCATCAATACAGCAGGAATAATAATTGTTTTTAGGGCAAGTTTTCTGATACTACTGAAGGATATAAAAAATTGTACTCACGAGTGCTCACAGAAAGTTTGGAGTGATTTTTGCTTTACAAATTTTAATGGATATCCATTAAACGTACAAAAACGTCTCTAGAGACGTTCTCTAAAAGAGTCATAAGTCTTATAAGATGATAATTCGATAGAATTTGATCGAATGTATGAGCTTCATGAAGATTTTCACCAATGTTTTAAATAACATCACAGGTTTCTCATATAATTTCCATTGGAATATAATTTCAAATTCATTCCTATATAATTTCAACGAGTTTTTCTTCTCGCGAATGCTCCATATTCCAATAAAATTCAACGAAAGTCATCGGTAATAACACCACACCTCGCGTGGAATACGATCATGATTGGCTGATTGCAATCAGTAATATTATAAAAAGTTGACGTTGGATCCAGTTCTGTTATATCACAATATCTTTCCCCGTGTTGTTGAATCCGTAATATACTTCATGGTATAAGAATGTAAATACGTACACATACACGTGTATTTATCTTTTATGTATTAAGATCAAGACTTTCTTTCACTTCCCTGGACGATCAGTTCTTTCACCGATGATTTGCATGGTTCAATCCGAAATTAATGGGCACTTATATCATGATTATTACCGTAACAAAAATCACGGGCAGGTTCACATACAATGTGATAGATCGAATAAAGACTGAATTTAATTTCAAAGAATGAAATCAGGCTGTATTTTTGTTATCATTCGCATCAATTAATCCAGATTGGTGTGAATGAAATAGTTCTTGTGAAAATTTCATATGGAGATGCTAGAAATTTATTATTTCTGATCGTCAAATGGAAAAAGACTAGGATAGACCGAGGCAAATCGGATCAAAATAAGCAAATTTGCTATTGTCGATCATTTTTATTGTCAATTACACTCTTTAACGTGTGAGCAATTTTGCAGTTTATACATCATCTTAGAATTATAAATGGCTCAATAAAATCTCATATTTCATGAAAAATATTGTTTCCATTTTTGTCAACCTTGAAAAGGTCATTCATCTTGATAAACCCCGGAAGTATTTGAATAATTTTGGAGTATTTTCAATGAGAAACATCACTACTGTGTAATTATATCTTCATATAAGGGTAGCAAGAAATATTTCTTAGTGAGAATACTTTAGGAGTAGCAGAAGCATCAGTCCGATCCCAGGTTGATTTACCTTACGCTATGCAGATTATGAGGAGTGTTTCCTCGCTTCATTGGTGGACTCTGTCTCCTAATTGTGGAGGAGTTGTTTCTTCATCAGGAAGAAAGGACTTTTCTGCCACTTTGAGGAATGATTTTGCTTTTCGAATGTGAAATTCTTCAGAAAATGGGGGAAAAATCTAATGGAAGGAAGTATTTTTTCCAACTCGCTTCAGCTAGTACACAATCTAATTCGACCAGAAGGCCACTCATTTCGAGGCTACTGAATAGCACGTCATTAGTATCCATACCTAAATGGAATGTTTACATGAAATGAATGAATATGATTCAAATTCATGAAGCAATTTGTGTGTAATTTGCATACCCTTTATTCTTCTCCCTCGTGATAAAGAGTCCTTCAGAATTTCTTTTTTGCAATTTCAATTAAGCTTCACATGAGAACTGTTTCGAAATAAAATTGTACTTTGACCTTCAATCGTGTAACGTCGCACAGTGCACTGTAAAAAAAAACTGGAAATTTACTGTGCAACTGGACTGGAAATTTCCAGTGCTAGTACTGGAATATGGATATTCCAGTACATGTACAGAGATTTTGTTGTTACGTTACTGAAAATTTACCAAGCATAACTGAAAATTCAGTCATTGTACTGGAATTTTCAAGTTTGAGATGATGTACTGTAAAAAAATTTCACCGGAAAATTCCAGTACATGTACTGGAAGTCATTAACCTGTACATGTACCGGAAAATTTCAGCACATTTGTACTGCAAAAATTCAGTGCAAACGTTATGGAATTTCCGCATCAAAACTGGAAATTTTCTGAGCCTCGGTACTGGAATTTTTCAGTACACGAGCTGGACTTTTCCAGGACATGTACTGGAAAATTAATGCTGAAAATATCCATGAAAATTGAAAAAAAATTGCTCACGCAAAGTGATTTTGCAGGGTCCTTGTGTTCCAAGATGATTGAGAAACTTTTGATCGTTCATTTGGATGGACAGAAACTCATGTCTACCTAACAGGATTTGAACCCACACTTTTCTACCTGCCTACCAACTGAAACCTAAGACCTAACCGATGAGCTATAGCGCGACATGTTGGAAGGCCAGCTTGGGTTACTACATATGCTTCATATCTAGAACACAAGAGGATAAGTCTTGGAAAAACCTCATATATCAATTTCATTGGCTACAATTACAATTATTATTCAAAATCTCAATCAGGAAATTTTTAATATAAAGACTTGAAATTTTTCCTGCCAGAAATGACGAAGTCCAATAGAAGTGGAAAATTTCAGTGCAACAGTGATTAAATTCCGTTGCATAGCAACTGGAAAATTCCATCACACGACCTGAAAATTGCAGTTCAAAACCTGTATAATTCAATTGCATAGTAACTGGAAAATTCCATCACAAAACCTGAGAATTGCAGTTAAAAACCTGTATAATTCCAGTATACCAACGATTAGGTTTTTTTTTCTAAATTCCAAATTTTTTCTCAAGTCCTTTTTGAGGGAATATTTTTTTTTGGTGCACAAGAACTATAAAATTGTAGTACGAGCCGGTACAATTTTCGCGAAATCACGGCAAAATTTCAGTACATCATCTCAAACTTGAAAATTCCAGTACAATGACTGAATTTTCAGTTATGCTTGGTAAATTTTCAGTAACGTAACAACAAAATCTCTGTACATGTACTGGAATATCCATATTCCAGTACTAGCACTGGAAATTTCCAGTCCAGTTGCACAGTAAATTTCCAGTTTTTTTTTACAGTGTGGGGAAGAATGGGATTTATATACTGAAGGAAACACTTCAAATATCTTCCCTTTGTTTTCAGGTAGGAATTTTGTAAATAGTGTCGTTTGTTGTACAGTTTGATATATATAATATAGCATTTAATTAATGGTTTAAAAACACTCCGTTTCCACAACAACACAACAACTTCGTTGTTTATGTAATGTGGCAATCCTAATGAAGGAGAAAAAAATCGTATATTCATCATCCTATATAAATAATAAGAAATTCAATGTCATTTCAAAGTAACATAGTGGAATAACAATGTGAAATTAACAAATATCGACGACAAGCATTGACAAGTAAATAGCTCAAATTTGAATATCTAATCAATATGAGCTGCTGTTCTTTGATGTTATATATTTTTCTCAGAAAGAGTATACATATATCAATGAGGATGAGATTGCCTGATGTTTAATTCAGCAGACATTTTTCTGTTATCAACAGACTCTATTGAGCGATATTCTACAATCTTAAGTTTTTGGCTTGGCATTCTTTTTCCCCAATTTTTTTCCTTATTAATTCTCAGCATTTTTTCCCACTATTTCATCACTACCCCAACAGCACAACCACCGATTTCCACGTCGCATCCCCGTGGATTCCACGTGAACGCAACGTAGAGGCAACATAGAAATGTCCAGTGCTGTACGGGTATTTGCTTGTCTTATTTTCTATTCGCTGATTTTTCTGCTATTCTGATAGTCTGACTGTTTTTTTTCATCTTTGACTTTTACCGCAACTGTTTTCCTTCCCCAGACAGCACCGAAAGTTCTCGGGACGTTTTAGAAACGTGTCCATAGTTTTCGAGATTTGATTCTGAAAACATCATGTTCTAGATGTTTTGAAAACGTTTTTTTTTTCATGCACTCCGCAAGATTTTGCAAATGTTATTCTCATGTCTGCCGTACAAAGCAAAAAAGTGGTTAACTCAATTTTTGATAAAAAATAAGATTATTGTATCATTCGATTCAGGAAATTTTCCTGCATCGGATGACATAAAAAGAAATTTTTCAAAAAAAATTGAGTTCACCACTTTTTTGCCCTGTACGGCAAATGTTCTTAGGTCATTTTTGAAATGTTTCTGAAATATTAAACCAAATGGGTATTCGTAATATGTTTGCATAATACTTTGGAATGAGACTGGAAACATCAACTTCAATATAATTTATGCAAAATTATATTCAATCAAATCATCATAGAGAATTGAAGGATGGTTTTGAAAATTTTATAATTTCCTCTATTTCTTTAACATGTATAAATAATGAATCTTTCAAGAATAATAAAAATCATGGATTTGAGCATTTTGATGTGTTAGTGCGTCACCTTTTCATCCACTAAAAAAAGGAAAACCTGTGCTCGTAGTATGCCGAAATATACACGGAGAGAAATTTCTAGAGCTAATAGCGTGAAATGGGCGCACGTTTGAAGTATGTATTATAACACGAAACAAATGCGTGGTTTTATTATATCATTGCAGGACTTTTTTGTGGACATCTGTGTGACACATTGCTATGTTTTGAAAATGTGTTTGGAATATTCCAATTCTCCAAGGAATAATATGAATTTTAGTGACTGAAAAAGACGAGGAAATCATTCATGCGACGTTTTCAAAACATTCACAATAAAATGTTTCTATCACCTCCCACGAAAACGGAAATAAACCGTTCTAGGACATTTTCACGTTTTCAAAACATATATGTGACGTTTTGAAAACATCCTGGGACATTTTTGGCATGTTTTCTATGTTACCAACCACGTTTTGAGAATGTTTTCAAAACGTCGCAGTGCTGTCTGGGTCATTATTTCAAATTTTTGACATCCTTTTGTTCCTTCTCACTTAATTTTTCTATTGATGCGATGAAATAGTATCAGATCGTTGTTGTAACATGCCATAAAGGATGTTTCACCACTATTGAATACATCTAGCAGTATTCAAAATATGTAAATAATCTTTATGTGATAGATAAGTGGGTATTTGGTCGAATCAGTTTCTAATATCATTTGCACCAACGCAAAAACTAGCACTTGTAAGTCTTTCGAAATATATCGTTCAGTAAGGATTGGAAGTTTCACTCAGGAAACTATCCCAGATAGCCTTTTGAAGCCCCCTAAGCAAAAACCTATTCATGTACGTTGCTTTTTGAGCGCCTCAACAAATTGCGTGCGACACTTTACCCATGTACGTCGCTTTGTGAAGGCATGTTATCCTGGTATTATACCAACTATCTACTGATGAATTATCTCGGAACAGTTATTCTATCCCGGTGTAATCTGAAAAGCTTCTAACCCTGGCTTGTACATTGATCTCTCTTCAAAGGAATACTTTTTGCTGGCACTTAATGATATTGCTCTTGAAAAGATTCACCCAATTCTGATCAGAACGCTTTTTTTCTCCAATTTTTCGAGGAAAAAATGAGGCGTTTTGTTGAAAATAGGGTAAATTCTTGTACAGGAAGCACTTTCAGCCCTGGAGTTATTTTTACAAACGCACTACACTCGTGCGGAATTGAATAGTAGATTTTGTCATACCATATGTTTTGGATACCGCATGTCGTGGTGTTCTGATTTTAACAACATTGATTGCATCTTTGATCTGTTGTTCTGTATATATTTATTCTATATTTTTCCAATTTTGGCATCCCGATATGAATAAAACCTAAAAGCAAAACATCGTATTAAAAATTTCAATAATAACAGTATAAACAATGTTGTTTCATTCATATTATGTGTTTTTTTACAATATATCGAATTATTTTTCCTTAAATAACAATAATAATCCTTACTGTAAAAACCGAAACTATAAATGAGAGGTCAATAACTGTCACAGAGTTATTGTAACCTAACATTGTAATTGGTTGGGTGGCCAATCACTGTCATTCAATACTATTATTCACGATGCTCTTCAGAATAAATATTACAATTTAATTAATTTATGTCACTTTTTCTTACAAATTGGAAGTCTTTATTCATCTATATTTCCAGAGGATTCAGTTCCAATCACATTATTTAAGGTCACACAATACTGGTATGCACAAAAGATCATAAATCTTTAATTTATTCACGTTAAATCGAAAAACCGCGTACCCATGATTTGGATTTTAATTCCTCAGCATTATTCAAAGGATGGACAGTAGGGTGGTCGTTGAAAATTAGATTTCTTCCGACGCTCCATAAAAAACCCTTTTGCTGATGAAAAAATACGGAAGAAATTTTTTTTAAACAAATATAACACGTGCCTCAACCCAGCTGTAAATTCCGAGATGGATGGGATTCCCAAATTCGCATGCGGACACAGAATCTCGGCTAGGCCCCGGTAGACCGAGAATCCGAGTGGTCCCGGGTGAGGACCTAAGTGGTCCCGGCAGGAACCTTCCTGGTTCCGCGAAGGACTGGCGGGATCCAGGCGGGAATCTGAGTCCGCATGCGAATTTGAGAATCCCGTTCATCCGGAAATTTGCAGCTGGGAAGACAATCTGAGTTCATTTCTTGATAAAATCGTAGTTTTTTTAAAGTATATCTCAAAGTTTACGGATTAGACATAAAATTTTGTAGGAAATAAAAGTCTCTATACAAAAGGTTTCTTCTATTTTATTCATAAAATTGATATTTAATGAAAATTATATTGAAAATTTGAGATTTTGAAAAAGTTAACAATTTACTTTAAATCGTAGTTTTTTTTTAAAGTATCTCTCGAAGTATGCGGATCCGAGATAAAATTACAAGGACAGTGCTTTATCTCTAATCCGTATACTTTAAGAGACACTAAAATAAACTACGATTTCATAAAAAAATGAACTTGAATTGTCTTGTGGCATATATGTGTTTGATTTGTTGAAAAAAAAGAAACAACATGTCTCTCGTAATTTTTCACCATAAGAGAGGTTTTTAAAGATCACCCTAATGACCAATTACTGGCGGGTGGGCAACGATCATCTAATATCCCCTCATCCCTCAAATCATGAAATATCAAAGTCCTTGATCACTTGTGTGTTGTTTCATTCATTTTGCAACATCATCTTCGGATAATAACTCGAGAAAAATCATATAAATCATCTTTCGCGTTACCTCTCCGTACATGATTTCTCATGAGAATAAAATCAAAATCATATAGAAGGAAAATCGTAAGCATCCAATCAATCTCTATACTTTTCGATGCAAGCAAAACTCTTTTCAGAACACTGAAACCGTGCGAAGTGATTTTTCATCCACGCTGTTCGAGTTAATTGCGATCATTAACTTGGGTGCGATTTTATCAAACTCTTACGTTGCGAAGCTCATAATTGCAACCTTTAATAGTTGAATGGATGAAATTTCATGAATAGTCGATTCGTTTGATCGTTCTTGATTTCAAGATGAGTGAACGAGCAATGATGTTGAAATCCGTTTATGAGCCTTCACGAGAATGATATCAATTCAACTATGGATTCTTCGATATCGTATCAATTTTGTGGAAAATACAAGGTAGACATGAATTATAATCATCGCACAATAAATACATGGGAGTTATACGCGGAACGCCTTTAAACTGTTCAAAGTTGTCCGATATTATGCAAGTCAATGCTCCAGTTTCAAAGCCCCCAGCTTCGGTATTTCAGTTCACTTTCACTCATTCACTCATTGGACTCTTTTATCCTGACTTCTCTCTCTCTCTCTCTCTCTCTCTCTCTCTTTCTGTCTATTCTATTTCATTCGCATGACTTTCACTTCACCAAGCTTCGTAACTTGAGTCCTTCCTTCCTCACCCCTCACCTTCCATTCGGCAATGTTTATATGATACGTTTATAAACATATGCATGAGTTAATTCAAGCCTCTGGACAAATAACTGTAATATGAATATTGGAAATATCGTCAATCGAAAGGATGAAGTATTTGTTTTGGGACAATATTTGAATTGCACTTGGACGCGAGTTGGGACGATGTTATTCCGTGAACACAGTACAAGAATGAAGAGTCGTCATGGGACATGGTTCAAGTGTAACACGATAGAGAATGTACATTTGTATGTAATTCACTAAATTAGCACATCCTTTGTCAATGCTGTACATACGTGTACATGATTTTCTCAATACACGACTTGCATCATTTTAATTACCTTTGGATGACAAGACGTTCAGAGGAATTCGTTCGAGATATTGCAACAATTGGTCGAAGGAAAATGTAATTCTGAAAAAATGCAGTGTTCTGGTGTGGGAATGAGAAGAAAAAACAAGTGTGTACTGAAATGTATTAGTGTAAATCCATTCGATTCCTACCCGAGTAGAAATTGATAGATATTAGCCTCATCTCAAATCAGGCCCTGATATGGAATGTAACGCACCGTTGTATCAGAGCCCGATGTAATGAACCATGATATGGCACGCCAAATTACAAACCTAGCAGGGCCATATCTGGTTAACCCTAATCAGGCGTGCCAATTCATGGCCTCACCAGGATCAGATCAGGTGTGCTAAAATAAGGTGAGCCCTATCACTGCCCGATCGAGCCCATAATGAACATGAGGCTGGCTATACAATTTTTCTGTTCGGGTAGTTTCGCAGTCATTTCAAATGATGGACTGTTTGAATCCGATGGGATTTGATCATTCTTCCTTCAAATCGGGCTATGATTTCATTGAATCGAATACAAATTCCTTCCTTTCAACAGAGTTTGATTCGAACCAATCAATTATGTATTATGATTGTATGAAGTTCTTCACAAAAGAGCTACACTTTTCAATGTGGGAACAAACTTTATCCATCCAGAAGTCGACTGTGAGAATAGAATTTTTCTAATGCCAGTAGTATGTGCAATCAATATAATCTTGGTATCCTCAACCATGTTTCAAACGTTGCAATGGTTGATAAGATTTATAATCAATAGGATCATGATAGAAACTCTCGTACCTACTCGTACAAATAGCAATTATATAATTTGAATTCACAAATCGATTGATTATTCATCTGGATCCACGCAAATTTCATTTTTACCAAGGTATATTTAATTTGCTTTTCGACATACTTTATTATACACTTTTTCTTCATTGATAACTAATGAACTAGTATTGAGAGAGAGATTGTATTTACTTGGTAATATTTGTATTGAAGAACGCATACGGTTACCATAAATTGTAAGGGGCACCAATGTTCACGGTTGCGCAAGAAGGATCCAATCCACAAATCGTTTTCTTACCTATTTGTGGAGAATTGAATTGTAAAAATGAATGTGTTCGAAGAGAAAAATAATCATGCTTGACCTTCTGTGTAAGTAAGATGAAGCCTAGATGCTCACATTATTTTCTTCATCGGAGAATCTACGTTTATCATCATTTTTCTTGCAACTTATTCTTTGCTAGTTAGATCTGTCTTGCGTAACTGGAGGGAAATATTGAATTTATGATTGCTCTCATTATATATGCGATGTGAAGATTAATAAATGAAGCTCGTGGTTTGAGTAAAACAAAAAATACGTCAAGTATTTTGAGGTGCGTTTTTATGGGAATTTCATCCTAGGGGACAGTACAGAATCATTGCTTGAGTCCCATGTATTTAGGGTTACTATACACAGTAAAACATCTTGTGTTAAAAACGGTCTACCTAAAATTATGGTTGAGAATCAATACAAAAATTTATCAAATTGACAGATTTTCAATGTAAATTTAAAACTTTTTTGTTGATCTCATATATTCTTCGCGTAAATATGCAACACACGTTGTGAATGGACCGTTTGGGATATGCACATATGATAAAAATTCACCAAATTTTTTACTTTGTACCATACTGTTAGAAAAATTAGCACAAAACCTCATAACGTGGGTATGAACCCTGGTAAAAACGCGGATAGATTCGGATAAAAATTTGCCGATGGATACAAAAACAGGATTGAAACGAATAGAAGTGGATTGTATTTCTATCCATTTCAATCATATTTTTGTATCCATCTGCACATTTTTATCCGGATCTATCCACGTTTTTATGACGGAAACTCTTACGAATTTTCGTATCACCACAATACATGGGAGCATATCTGTTTAAATCTTTGTTATCAAATTTAGAATCACTTCTGATATGAAATTTATATCGCAGTTTCCAGAATTTTGTCTTCCTAAAGGTTAGATAGATTATAAACAAAGCTGTTCACATTGTTCTTGGGAATGCAATTGTGGAATTTTCAAAAACATGTTCAGAATATGAAAAATGCGCATTTGGAATATTTAGATTTTTGGCTGAAACAGTTTGGAGAATTAGAATGTTTTCAATGGATGAATTTAAAAACCTCGTTACGGTATGAAGATATGAGTTAATGACCATTTCGTACCTAGTGGAGGAAGGAGTCATAATTGACAAAATTCGTGCAATTTCAACAAATTAATAAAAAACAAAATGCCAAAGTTAATAATTCCTGATAAAAAACGGTTTTTTAGAATTGTTAATAATTTGTGAATTATTTTTTCTTATCTCAGAACGTAATGCCAATGTCAAATGAATTCCTTTGTGATTGCGTGTCAGTGGATTGATGAATGGAATCGGTTACCGTAAGAATTAGTTGAAGCACTTATTAAATTCAATTTTAGTTGGATTCAATTTCAGACAAATTTTCTATTCTTACTTTTATGAATACATCCTGAGAAATAACGATTGAGTGAATGAGATTCGGAATGTAGAAAAATACATGAAGAATCAATCTGGAATATATCTATTATATTATAACCTGTAATTGATAATTATGATTATTATATTGCATTATTATTATTTATAGTTATTTCATGAGATGATTAGGATTGGACATCGGATTATATGCAGTACCAAAATGCCAAAATATGCATGCAAATATGCGAGGAAGAAAAACAAAGCATGGAAAAAATATGGACCAATGAAAAAGTCATAATTTGATTCGAAATCAACATTTTATTATTTGGGTACTGAATCCAATTGTTCAAATCAATCAAATAGATCGTCGCAAATTGTACAATATATTCTTTCAAAAATGAAAACTCTACAATACAATTGTTTTCAATTCGTAGAGTTTTCCGAATACAACTATGGAGCATTTAATAGGGAACACATTCAATGGTATGTCGAAGTTACACTGAGAAAAATCACATAGTTGCTGTAACTAAATGCTAGCCACAACAGCAAAATAATTTATTCATATATCAGACAGCTAGAATTTTATTCAAATCAACGCATTTTGTTTAGTTAATTGAATTTAGTTGGAATGAGTAAAAATTGCAATTCTCACAAATAAATATTTTGACGTTGGGACAACCAAATATTCGAACTGAATCAAAATGTTATTCGAACTTAATGATTTAGTGGATAAAATATGATTGTACTGGAACATTGTTAGTTATTGAAAATCAAATATCTCCTAGGAATCTTCAAACAATCTCACTAGAAATAATGACTCCAGTAATTTTGTAGGTTATTACAAGGCCTTGCTAGGCCTTGAAAGTCTCTCGCAAGGGCATCGCAAGATTTTGCAAGGCCTAAAGAATAACTATAGTGATTTCTACTGAGGATATTTCAGGCAGGAGAGGTTCTGAAAAATTTTTCGCATTTCCACTTGCTCCATATTTTAGCACAATTTCACTGCATACAAAAAGATTTTGTACGAATATTATTCAGGCAAAACGATCAAAAAACTAATAAACCGACGGGATTGAAGACTCTCGTTATGGAGTAATCTATTATTCCAAAAATAAAATCCAAAATTCCGAATCGCCGTTGCACGGGGTAGGCATGGATGGAAATGCCGGTGAAACAATTGAAAATGATGGAATGGTAGTCAGCGCATGCGGAATAAGATTCTATTTATCAAGGAACTCATTTCAATAAATATTTCAAGTTGCGTTGGATAAAAGTTTTTGGAATGAAACAATTTATTCAACGCGCATAAATTGTTAGTTGTCACAAATAAATTACTTATGCAACTATTAACTGAACCTTCTTATTTCAAATAAATAGACGTCAAATTATTGTTTTTACTAACGAAAACAAATTTTTATTTGTATCAAATATAGATTTATTTCAACGAACTAGAAGATTATCAACTACAGTATTTTTGCTCACACAACTCAGCGATTTTTCTCAGTATACTTCCAAAACTCATGTTCCAGTTTTTGGAAAGTCTCAAAATTTTACAGTAAAATATGCATTATCACCGCGAAAATATCATTATATGCAAGATTTTGTGGAGAGTAATGGTCGGGTAGCAAGTGCCCGAAAGCGGCCCCAACAGCAAAATGCTGAACAAATATGCAGAAAATTTTCGAAAACTCACAACAACAGTTTGAAGCAATTCGCAGGGACGTTGCGTTGCCAAATGCGGAACAATATGCCGTAAATTTAGGATTTTAGTTTGAGTTGTTATCGTGTTGCTGGGAAGTTTCTTGGTTTAATGAAACTCTCAAGCACATGCGTAGCAAATTCCCAGGAACTTCACGGAAAATTGATAAACAATTCAAGAGCAACGATTGCACAGCAACTTTTGTTGTGTGGGGGTATATACAGTCTGCGAATATTTGGAACGGGCTAGGAACTTGTGGTGATTTTCCTTGGATTCATAAATTATTGTCTGTCGGGTGAATGCAATTTTGGGCACTTGTTATCTTACTACAGTAATTATATGCGTTTTTGTATATGCATACATGCGAATGCATGTAATCCGATGTCTAATTATTATGATTCAATCGAATAATGATGATTTTTTTATGTTTTTGTATTTTGAAAGAAATTTAGAGTTAAATTTACGGAAGAATTATAATAATAAAGAAACATACTGACTTTCCAATTACTTCTCCGTGTATCATTGACTAATTTTGAATAATTTATAAATTTCAAAATTGTGTGGAAAATGCAAATTCCTACACGGAAAAAAATGTTTAGCTGTATCAGCTAGATTTCAGCTATCATAGCTAGGTATTTCGCTGCAGTCAGCTGCTAAACATTTTTTTCGTGTAGTGGAGACGCTGTAATCATCTACAAGTTGTTTAAAGTTTGATTGGTCGAAAACTATACAAGGTGTTCCAGAATTCATCATTCGCATTTCTGTGGCATATTCTGTGGCCAAAATGCGATAATTTCCCGTTTGAAAAAGTTTTTTTCGAAGCTTGGTTTTTGAGATGCCAGCATTTTTAGATTTTTTTAGAATCCAAATCATTCAAAAGTGTCATGTGTTACATACTTGAGCTTGACACTATTCGCTGAGTTGGAAGACGGTGGGTCTCTGGAAAAAAAATTGAACTATTGAAGTTGCTGAACTCTGATTGGCTGGAGGTCCAAAAATTTTAAATCGCTTTAGCTTTGGAACGAACAATGATGGAATAGTTCAATGTTTTTTCCAGAGATCCGCCGTCTTCCAACTTACCCAATAGTGTCAGGTTCAAGTATAAAGAACAAAATGCTCTTGAGTTATTTGGATTTTTAGAAAAATATAAAAATGTTTATATCTCAAACGGGAAATTATTGCATTTTCGCTGCAGAATATGCTATAGAAATTCATCAGAAACTCACGAGACATTGGATTTTCTGATTTTGGCTAGTCAAACTTCACAGAATTCGTGAATTCCTAGAGCATTTCTACTCGGAATCCTTGTTCATTGTTCACCCCTATGGAACGTTAGTGAATCGATATCTAGTCTGAAATCAATTGCGCGCAGTTGGAAATAATTTTTGCATCGCTTGAATTCTTTCAGATCCATTTGTCTCATTTTTCAACAGTACTTGTAACTAATGAGTTTTTTTTGCATTATCGTTGAGTTCTGTGTTCACGTCATTTCATTTGTATATTAGAAAGCGGCACAGAAAGGAAAATTATAATAAATTTTCATGACTTACAACGTGGAAAACCTCACGCGAGGGTCTCATAATTATTATTCTCAATTGTATTGAAACGTTCTAGTTTTTCATAATCATTGTGATATTACGATTCGTAGGAAATAGATATGAAAAAAACAAACAAATTAAGAAATAAAATGAAGAATTTCTACATAAGTTCACGGTAAATTTTTCATACGTGTATTGGAAATCGATTTTTGACGTGAGTGATAGAAAATGTACGGTCGCTGGGTACATGAAAATTCCGATTATTTTTTACAGTGTACAAAGAAGGGAGAACCGCTAGAATTGGGGGAAGGAATTCATCAATAGAGCGGAGATTTCTCCACAATTTTCACCGTACATACTATTATTTGATACTCACGAGATATTATAGTCACTTAGGTTGAAAAATCCTATCGATTTCGATTAATTCCTATCAAACGTGCAGGATTCCGATCCAATGGAGATTAATCGATTTTAATTGGAATTCTGTATATTTCATCAAAATCAATAGAAGTTGTTGATTCTATCCTCTATATTCCTTCTTCTTGCGAGGTATGAAAATTGTAACTTTCATTCCGCGTTGTAAAGCTTACATAAAAATTTATTCGTGAGTTCGGAAGGTAAATCATCCTCAATTATGAAAGATGATGTCATTTTTCACAAGTAAATTTTGTCTTTCACTCGAAACAATACTATTACGGGTGACGATTCTCCCACAAAATATAAATTTGTTCGCCGAAAACCGCAGTCATGATGAAATCTTGAAATGGTTGTTAACTTAGATTTGAAGCGTCGTTGTTTTTGTTATCATTTCATCACGATGAATTGTTGTAAAGAAATCCAGGTACAGTAAGACCCCGCAATAAGAACACTCGTCTTCTTTATCCAACGCAAGGCAATAATCGTAAGAAGAGGGCGTGTGTTCTTATCGCGGGGTCTTACTGCATTACTATTATACTTGTATCGCCGTTAATTGATGATATCACACTTCTTCCGTGCCACATCATAGCCTTGCATCCGGATCAATGAAACGAAAAATCGTCGTGAAAGTATGAATTCCAAAGGAATTGATTTTTTTGCGTAATATTTGAAGATAATTCACGGCATCTTTCTTCTGAATGATTGTATTGATCACTAAGTTTTGTGAGGAATAGGAGAGTATGTTCGTTTGGTTCATATTGTAATAGAAACTAAATGAATTAGCAGTGATCTTCTTTTGAAGATAGGAACCATTACTATTCCTCACATGAAGAACTGTTGATAGAGAAGTTCAGTTGTCACGAATTTGCTAACCCTTTTCAGCAATTATCCCTCGTATTTCTACACGGAGAAAAAAAATTCGTTGGAATAGCAAGAATTTCGCTGTCTCAACGAAACTCGCTTGTTATTATATGGACAGCAAGCAAGTCCGCTGAAGTCAACGGCGATTCGTTGTTTCAGCGAATCAAACTTCGTAAAATTAGCGAAGGACTGATAATTATAACGAATCAGTTAGTAAATACAGCGAATTAGCTCATTAACACAGTGAAATGTCATCGTTAGGTTATTCAATCCGTTCAGCGAAGACGGATTCGTTAAAATAACGAAATCTGTTTTCTCCGTGTAGTAATCATTCACTGTTCTTTCTTCTCCGTGTACGATTAAGGAGATGCTCGCACCGGGACATTAGCCAAATTTTACGTGTGAGATTTCTCAAAAATACTTCCATATTTTCAAAATCTTGCTCTATACAGCATTTCTATAGACATTCAAGAAATGCTGTATAGAGTGATATTTTGAAAATATGCAAGTATCGTGGAGAAATCTTACACGAAAGATTTGGCTAAAGTCCCGGCGCTAGTGTCCCCTGAATTGAAGTCAAGTGAGACTAAAGAATGCAGGTTAATAATAGAATTAACGATGTTTTAAACATCCGTTCATCGGACGATTAATTTTTATAATCAATATATTTTTATTTTCAATAAGTGACGTGATCAAGGAGATGAAGGGAAATATTCATCTCAACGTAACGATTCTATATAAAAAGATAAATGATTATGTAAGCGATATCTATTTTGTAATAGAGTAATCTACATCTGATTAATCCGCATGAAGAATATGATTTTCTTTCGCATAATCAGTACCCCGTCATAGTACATTGTAATGAGTACTCGTGAGAAAATTTATTTCACATGCAAAACTACTGAGAAGAAAGTGCCGTTGTTTGCTTTTTAAATAAATGCAATATACAACATATTGTTTAGGGATTGAACTCTCAGATATCGTTTATGAAAATTCATATATTCTCATTAGGAATGAACAAAATTGAATTTATGGGTATGTGAATTGAAATACGAATTGAAATTTCTCAAAGCGCTCAAATGGATAATACACTATTTTCACAAATATATTTCCTAGTAAAAATGACTCTAGTCGTTCTCCAGCTCTTGCCAAGCCTGGTAAGGTCTTTTAATGTGTTCCAATTTGGAAGACTATTTCATAAATAGTGACCAGCTGCTAAAAATGTACAATGCCTGGACCAAACTATTTGAGACAATGGTTTTTCAATGGTTCAGTATTCTTGAACATCAGTCGATCATTGTGTGTCATCACACTGAAAACAATTATTCCGTTGAAATGTGATCAACAAAAGAATGTTGTCCTATCCCAACAAAATTTTGGTTGTTCTAACGCAACCTTCGTCGTGTCCAGAAAATTCTTTCCTTGGAACAACAATATTCTTTTGTTATTATTCCAATAAAAGAATTTTGTTAGCACAACAAAAATTTTGTTGATCACATTTTAACAGAACAATATTTTCCAATGCATAGTTAACGGTAGAATATTCCTCTCCAAATTCCTTGGACTGAAAAATTCACTCTCGAAGAGTGAAAATACTGCAATCCCAGGAAGAGTGAGATTCCACTCCCAAAGAGTGACTTTTAACTCCATGAGAGTGAATTCTCACTCCAACAGAGGGAAAGTTCAACTCGGTTCAAAGAGTGAACTTTCACCTTTTTATGAGAGTGAAATCCTCACTCCATAGGAGTGGAATCTCACTCTTGTTGGAATTGCAGTATTTTCAATCTTTGGGAGTGGACTCTTTGAAGTGGAAAATCTGCAACAATTTCACCTATAAATTTCCCAAAAAATATATAGGATTCAAAGCTTTTTGATAAAGTGCATATCGGGAATTCAATATAAATCGAATATAAATTTAGGTTCACTCCCAAGTAACACCAATGTGCGTAAAATATTCTCCGAACGTTCCTAGAATATTTAAATTTCCTGCAAACATTCTCAGGACGTTTGACGAAGATTGCGTGTTACTAGGACTCATAGTTACGTAACAGGAGATTAAATTACAAACACTTCCGACACCTCGGAGGTTATCTCAATAACCTTCCAAATTACAATAATTACAAGTCTTGATCCTAATTATTCCCCATATTTCATGATAAATGAGATTCAGTTTGAAACCTAAGTTTTTATCTACGGTTCAATCCCAGATGTATATTCTATCAGTACCAATTTTGAATTTGAGATTATCATGTAGTTTTTGAAGAAATTCGTCACAACATTACATACAATGTAAAATGAAGTTGTTGAATTTCAAAAAAAAAAATGCTTGGGAATTTTCAACCTCGTTTCGGAAAACTAATTTTCGAAATTCCTTTGTGGATTTACAAACAAATGTTTGGGAAGTTTCGAAAATTTCTGTGAAATCATAAAACTTTTTGGATATTCACACAATTTTTTTGTAAAAAACTGCCAAACTTTCTTTGGCAAAAAAATTGAATCCAGTGTTAAATTACATCCATTTTTCCTATTATCAAATCAAATATCAATAAAGGTTGGTTATATGTGGGAAAATCCAATAAGGACCAATATGAAGACGAACTGCAGTACAGATTCCAGATGATTTCCATTGAGAAAACAAGTTCATTTGATTTGCCGTATAAAATCCAATGAATAACAATATGGAAATATATCCATGAATTCAGTTTGGTGTCTCCAGATGATTTCTATTGAAAAACAATGTTCTTGAAGTTTGAATCGTTTATAAAAACGAAACGAAAACCAAAAGTCGCAAAATTTGATCAGTGTTTATCTTCTCCAATCAACTTTTTGGAACTGGAAACATCGTTTGAAGAATGTACTGCAATTTTTGAGGTCTTTAACAACGGAGTATTTTGTGATTTGATTACCAATTAGTTTCAATAAACGATTCAAACTCCAGTGACATGAGAAACATTAATTATTTTCACTTCTACATGGGATCCAATGCAAATACATCAGATAGCCTTTGAGGAAATACTCTTCCCATATTCTAGAAGTTCAGTTTCCATTGGTAGCAATATGGAATTGCTGTAACAAAGGCACACCATTTTCCAATGAAAAGCCTTGTTGTATCGGAATCCATTGCAATCCATCGGTTTTTTTCAACAGAATTACTGCAACAAAAATATCACAGTAGCAGTTGATATATAACTATAGATGCAATCATTTCAGCTGCAGAAGCATCAAAAAGTAGGGTGAAAGAGTGAAGAGCTGTGATATCGAATTCATTTGCTTCCTTGTAACTTCCAAATGGAACTGATTTGGATGATGACCTCTTGAACATATTTATAGGGTATTATACGAATTATAATTCCTCTTCATGCTATTCGAAATATATTCTCGTACATTTTTCCTAAATACTGAAATTAGTACTATAATGATTGAAAAACAAGTTGAATGTTTCAACAGCGGTGATGTGGCGTGAATTGAATCACTTTGCACCAAAGGCAAAGGTATCGCAATGAAGTTGGAATTAGAACACGACGATGGGTTCGGACATTCATTTGAATTTCTCGCCAGGTGTTTGTATTTGGCATTCAGCCTGAAATCTTTGTACACCTGGTGGAGAACTCAGATGAATTTCGGAATGTTTTGTATTACTAATGAATGCACGATTTAAAAATCACGACCCGTCATTGGTATGTACGGACATGGATATTTCAACTGATTCTCTTTAAGAATGCATAGATATTTCTCATAGAATTCCTGCCATACAGCATGTTCTCTAAAAATCTGGATTGCAATGATGAGGGAATATTCATCTTCACTTATAGTTTTCCATTTAACTAAAAAAATTTTCCACTGCTGAACGAATCACCACCACCACCATTCCCTGATTATGCAATGAAATGCAATTGATTGGAATTAATTGTATACTTGTAATTGTGAAATCAGTGAGATTCAACTTATTCCAGTTTAGACAGCTCAATTCCAATTTTAAATCGAGAAAACATGTTTGTACAATCAACCAACACTTGACAATCCAAATTTTTTATATTTCTTCACAAGGAGTGAATTTTATACCGTTGTTTTTTACGAAGACTTACTGTTGATTTCTTAGATTATTATTAACATTCCGAATATCTGTTTAAAAACATCTGTAGAAATAATTCTTTCTACTTGACACATTTGACGAACAAAACCCAGATTAGTAATACTTATTTTCTGTGATTCGATTAGATAAGTTTTCTATTTCATTGTTATCGATTCGGTACGATCCACAACAAAAGAAGAAGATTTACAGAAAAATTGGAATAAATCATGACATTTAACGAGAGATCGGTGTCTCTTCGCTTGCTTCAAACACATTCTTTCCTGTCTACGGGTAGATCATTAAGACCATTGCACTTTGCGCGATGAACGCTATGACGCATCAATGTGCATATTGTGGCTGCTGTAATGTTATTTCTAGTCGAGTATTACGTTCCATCCATTCCTTGATTATTATTGAAGAAATGTCAAGTTGCATAATGAAAAATATCGCGGATTCATACGTTCCAACGTCGCTAACGTACGAGAGAGATGAATGTATGGATATTGTATTGTGTATCGAAGTACGTATTCCAAAATCCATCATTGTTGTTGATTATCAGTCCTATAAAAACTTCCTTCACTTGTATTCACTTTTCGATATGAAATTTATGAGTGAATCATTCTACTTGAAGATCGCAAAACATCTTTTGTATTATTCACAAAATGTGGAATTGTAATTCGCAATTGTACTATGAGAGATGATCTAAGGAGGTGGATCTTGTGATTCGATTGTGGGAACCAGATTAATCATCTGAAAATATTTACAATAAAATAGAAGAATAGATGAATAGGGATCATAGGTAGATATCCATCTCATCGTGTCTGTTGTAGGACTGATCAAGGTAAATAATGAACATCAGTTTTCGAGAACTCTTTGACATTCGAAACAAACAAACCAATTTTCTTTGTCCCAGAATCGTTCAAAACATGCCCTCAGCGATACATTTTTTCATCTCCAAAGCTTGTCCAATGAATAGGCCCGGACTGAGGGTGGTGTCAATGGGACCAGTGGCTCAACACCCCCCACAAAGACTTTTTTTTCACAAAATGTTGAGTAACTATGCTGGATATAGGAAATAAAGAATTTTCACCAACCTTAATCCGGATCTGCAAACGAACCCATCAGATTACAAAGAAAGGATTGGAAAAACTCATACGTTATTTGGCTATGGCAAAAAAAAACTTTGAACATTGGTTTTTTGTCATCACCTCAAGTGTATAAAACTGAATTCATATTTATAATTAAAAAAAACACGTTTTGGTGGGAAATCTTTTCAAAAATATTTTCTATCAGAGTTTATTTGGATTGTCCAACCCACAAATATCAAGCAAAATCAATTATTGTACAATTTTTGTTATTTTCTAACGGGAATTTTGTAATTTGAAACACTTGACAGAAACAGATAGAAAATCCATCAATTTTCGATCGCATTTTTCATAACAGAGATACTTCAAAGTGAGACAAAAATTTCCTCACAGATTCTAACAGCAGGATAGTGAATCGAACTGTACATTCTCATCATTCCACTTGATGAATATGCATACTTCATAGCTTTATTGTAATTCAATGTGTTGAGTCGTCTTTACAAACCTTGCGACATTCAATAACCACATATTTTATACTTTCGTTTCACTTTTATCTGTACTTACAATTCTATTTCAGGTTAGGATTGAAAAAATGACATTTCCAACCAGAATGATTTACGTCTATAACAGGTTCTTATCATTCGCCTTCGAGACCATGTTTTATGTTCGGAAGCTGTTGATTTATTTCTCTTTGTTTTACATTAGAAATGAAAATGATTGTATACATTCGTTCACAAGTCTCATTGATTTTCAGTACAATCTCCACTCTTCTTTGATCATAATTTTCTGTTCCATCTTGATCATCCTGACGACAAATTATTATCCCACTGGTTAACCCAGTGTTTGTCAAGTACCTGACAAAGTTATTTGGAATATTCGGTATCTCTTAAAAATTTCGCTATAATTGAATATGAATAATTTATGCAAGATAGTAATCTCATTTGGTCGGAGTCGAGGACGATACAAAGCTGAGTAATATTCGTGAACATTTTATTTCCAATACGATTTCGAATAAATCGTTCCATAGAGTTAAAATAAGATAGTATTTCAAATGAGCAACGAACTTTCAGCAAATAAGATATTCTATTTTGATAATAAAAAACATAGGATAAAATATTTTATTTTCATATTCTAAAGCTGAAGCATGAGATAAATATTTTATTTTGTTAATGAAAAAAAAAAAATGAATAAAATAATAAATTCTTTAGTTTTGAGTCAGTATTTTATTTCCAACGTTTTTTAGTTACATTTACAATATGTGTAAAAAAAATATATTTCATTATCTCTAACTACAGCCATTATCGAAAATTATCTTTCTTGATCAACGATTCTATGAAAAACTGTGTGGACTGTATATTTGTAAGGGAAGGAAAAAGTGCTTTGCTGAACATTCCAACCTTCAGTACTGACATGTTTATTTTGGATAAAACATTATTTCAATCACTATTGCAACTGATTTTCACTTGGAATAAAATATTTTATCTTCAAAATAATAAATAAAATATTTTATTGCCAAAACTATAATTTTACGAGGCAATAAAATATTTCATTCTGAAAAATCCATACATGATGACAAATAGAATATTGATTTATTATTTGCATTGAAAGATAGTATTTTACCCAGTTCTGGAGCGATATTGATGATTTAGAATATTTTTTGGATTGAAAATTGTGAGAGCTAACACTAATAAAGGTTAATTGGCGTTTATATAGACTTATGGGAGAGTAAGGAAATGAATATACGCAAGGTTTGAATCACAACTGTAATACTTATGTATTCATATTTATAATTCCGATAAAGGTATTTGAAAAAATTTTCAAGTTTACCTGAGCTGCATATATTCAATTTAATATTTTGATAACAGTGATTTTACATTTACGGTTCGAATTTTGATAGATTCAAATATCATCTCTGCTTCTTATGCTGTTGTCGAATAAGCATCTATTCATTTGGGTTGGTTACTTGAAATGGTTGTCAGTGAAAGTAATTTGAAATCCTTACTTGCTATGTAAGGCGGCGCTTTGCGTCTATTGTTTGATCTACACGTGACGTATTAAATTTGGTTCGATTCCACAGCTGTGAAATACGGGAAGCAGCGAAAAAGTAATAGAGACATATCTCAATTGATTGAACAAATTCATTTTCCATTCAATTCGCATTATGGTACAAAGATTTGAATTCCTCTTGAGAATTGATCCAAGTTCTCCGAATTCAAACTCTGAGATGGAAAGCTGTATTTTTTTTCCAAGTGTAGATTCCTATCGAATACACATCAAGTATTCTGTCGTATCAGGTGTTGTGTGCTTGACGAATATGGAAACTTGTAATCAATGTTGGCGCAAATATAACGCCTCGATGAATTCAAGTCGGATTATCGGATGAAAATTTTTAATGTATGTTATAAAACGGTGGGGTGTTCCAATCCCGAAGGCCTAATTTCTCGCAAGCCCGATGTACCGAACTGTAGAATACCGAAGTTTCAGAACAAACGTCTTGACAGAATTTCAGTAGATTCAAATAAAATCGTCAGATGACTTGTAACGTTTAGGAATAATTTGGAAAATTGACTTTTCGGGACTTTTGGAAAATTGACTTTTCGGGACACAATTAAATGTAATTGTCGATTCGAAGTTTTTCCAAATAACAATTAAATTTAACTCCTAATTGAATTTTCTTTCAATTAACAATTAAATTTAACTCCTAATTGAATTTTCTTTCAATTAACAATTAAATTGGATTCATACTTGAAACTTCACCGAGAGAAATTTATATTTGGATTTATCTGAATTGGCTAAAGTTTGTTTGAATCAACTAAGTTTCTGTTCAAATATGAACCTACTAGAGTTTTAGTTGAATAAAAATAAAAAATTTATCCCATCCAAATAAATTTTTATTCATTCCAAATAAAATTTACTTGAATCGAGTAAAATTTTATTGGATGGAATGAAATACCTAGTAGGTTCATATTCAAGTAAATTATTCTTCTGGGTGTTCTTTCAATTAACAATTGAATTTAATTCTCAATTAAATTGTTCTTCAATGAACAATTGAATTTACTTCTTAATTGAAATTTCTAATTGGAAATCAGTATTTGATCAAAAAGTGTTTGAAATACGTATCTCAGAAATAATTGTATTTCAAATACGTATTCGAAATACATGACTTATGAGCATTTCATGTTTTGTATTTGAAATACATTTTTGTGTGTATTCGAACAAAACGAGAAAAACTTTTTCTGAAATACTTTTTGGAGATCTTTCTCAGATTTTCATTCTTCATGAAGTTTTTTATTAATCTCATTTGATTTTTTGTTGTATGGGTACTTCACGTGTCTCATTTTTAAGAACAATCCATGGAACAATGCGGGTATTCTTTATTCCCAGGCAATCGAGTACATTGAGGGGAAGAACAAATTTTGAGTCAAGAAAATATTAGATTGTCAAATGCAGTCTAATCATTTTTTTTGAGTCAAGGAAACTTTTTTCAAAAGAGGAAGCTGTACAGCGTGATACGGAGAAAATTTTCTTACCCCAAATACACAGCTCCTTGAGATAAGAAAAAAGATATATTCTCGCGAAAAGGAAATATGTTTCCAGAAATGAGCCAATTTTTCTCTCAGTGTACTGTTTCCTTCGTCTCCATTTTACGGAGGGAATAAAATTTACCGGACAGCAAAATATGATTTCGTCGTCTGATTTCTCGCTGGAACAGCGAATCTTTCCCCAATGTAGCAAATAATTTGTTAAGTCAGCTAATTATTTTGTGAATTATAGCTGCGAAATTTTCAGTATTACACTGAGTGGCACAAAAGTCTAGAAACACCCCCATAATTTTGAACGGGGCATGATAATTGTGCAAACACGGGGTGTGTGTGGGTATGGGTGGTTGTGTGGGTGTGGATGGGTGTGTGTGTGTTGATTCTGCGTCATGCCAAGATTGGGATGAAAAAACCTCCGATTCAAAAAAAATTTGATCCAATTATCATGTCCCGTTCAAAAGTTATGGGGGTGTTTCCAGACTTTTGCGCCGCCCTGTATGTAGAAACGTGAAGTAATTTAGCTGGAAGAGTCGACATATTTTGTCGCAACAGTTCAAAACCCAGGTCATCAATTTTTTAGGCTATTTGCATTTACAATAGAATTATATTTGTAAATATGTTTTTTGAACGTTCTTCAATTGATCTTGGTTATACAAAAAAACGTGCTTCATGCTGATCTTTCAAAATCACTCAGACATCGGTAAACTTGAAATTAATGGAGTGCGAGTTGGGACAATTGGAATTAGGACAGCCCAGCTGGAACAAAGTTAATCCCATAGCTATGTTCGTTTTAACGTGTTTCAAGTTGCCGCAACCTACTCCAAATATTTTTGATTCATTTTTCTAGTTACATAAATGAATCGATTGGTCTAGTGCAGTTTGGGGCAACTGAGAACACGTTAGCACCAGCCATCATGGGCTGCCTGTACCTAGCACTAGTTAGAACCACGTTGGCCTAGCTGGAACCAAGTTTATGGTTGCTACATCGGGAATTTTCTCCCATCCTTATTGATCACTCGATCTAATGTGGACATATGATCGGTAGATTCCGTTTGAATTTCCCGGTGGTAGCAACCTTGGAGTTGGTGGTTTGTTAGACCCCGCTGGGTTCTTTTCAACAAGCCACACATGTTATGAAATATCAATATGTTCTATTTAAAGATATATAGTCTTCTGGGTGTTCATTCTGATGAAGAACATATTCTTCTTGGGAATGTATACATTCACAATTAAATCCTTTCAATTATTCTGTATATAATTCAATTCAAGTATGTTTACCATAGATAAATGAATCATTTTATTTATATTTCTTACAGTTTGCTAAGTTGATCGGAGAACGATTTTTTGAGATCCACACAATTTTTACGAATGTATTTCATGTTAATGTATTTGAAATAAATTCTTGGCAGTATTTTGCTCAGCCTTGCCCATCAATTCGTTACGTAAATTGTACGTCCAGGCGACGAATCCCACCGGTAGTTGTTTTGTGTGGGACATTTGTCTTATATTCCTCTCGTCCGAATAAGGCTGGACCGTTCCCCTCGATACGTCCTTGATCTTAATTGGTAATTGTTTTTTCTTTTGGCAATTACCTAATTTACAGCCCTATTCCGCTAGTCGAGTTGAAATAACAGAACGTGGAGTACTTGAATAAAAAATTATCATCAAGTGATTTTGATCATCAACAGAATCTTGAAGAAAATTGAATTTAAATTGGGGAATTCTTATCATTCTTCTAATGTAAATGTTTTCACATTGACCTTGCATCTTTATTTTATAATTCAAGCGAGGAATTTTAGTCCAAATATTCATTTTCTACTTTCACTCGACCTATCGACTCCGTCTCCATAATTACGCGATGTAAATACAACTTGAAGAACTATACGTGAGTTATATGAAAATTATATTGTGTATATTTGATAAGGAAACACGCGAATCCATGCACCTCTTCAAACGTGTAAAAATTATTCATATATTCATCGATGATTGTTTGTTTGTTTTTCAAACACCGCAGAAGTCGATTGTAGGGTACATTGAAACCTTCTATCTCATCACCGTTCCATACGGTTCCGAATAATTGTACCCAACAGCAATTCCAACCTCTAATCCATTTTCAGAATCTTTTATTATTCCATCTTGATGGTATATAATCATACGGAAAAACCTAAAGAATACTTGCTACTTTTCTCGAGGAAGATGTTGAGAAAGCCAACGATATGGTGGAAATCTCTCTACAAACAAACCGTCCATCGATCAGATTATTATCGATCGTCAACCCAATCATTAACGTTTACATAAGATGTTCTTGCTTGTCTCCTATTTCTAATAACTTTTCGTCGGTAGGTAGATTATTATTCAGATTCAGATTCGGTAAATACTTTTTATCCCTATCATCAAATCTCAATTTCAATTCCAAGTCGTCCAAAAGTGCACACCTCCTTTTCTGGGAATTTATTTATTGTTTTTTGTTTTCCGTTAAAAAGCGTGCACAAGTATTGTGCCACTTACGATCCAGATCATTCGTTTATAAACATGCAGGAGACAGTCGTGTAGTTGTAATGTACTTGTTCACTTTGGAGTGCTTGCACACATGTTACGTACTCGAATACTCGGACACGTACCAAGCAAGGTCGACCAAAAATCCGGTTACTTTGACGTTGCGCAATCTTCGTATAACGTTGCTCCGCATTTGCCGTTCGCATTTCACTATCCTGCTCGTGACAGGGCGTGTATAAGTGATCTATCGTGTGACTTACCGTATATCATGCTAGAACAAGATATCCACGCTGTGAAAAATTTTGTGCAAGGTGTAGCGGGTAATGAGATCGTGCTATGTATTAATGGATCAAATGACTGAATGCACGATTACAATTGAACGATGGTAAAAAAACAATAAACGAAATCAGTCTTGTTTTGATCGACTTTGGTGAATATCTGTTGGCAAAGACAAAGATTGGTTAATGCTCTTTGGCATGGGCTGAGACTGGATCTAGTCCAGACCTGACTCTGACCTGATTCTGCATATCGCCCTTAGTTCATTCGGGAAGATTGCGGAAGGTCAGGCTCAATTTTAAATCAAATCTTCGGGCTAGTATATGTTAATTACCAAAAGAAAACTTTTATTGAATTTGAAGATGAATGAAAATTCCTGATATTAGGTGTGGTATTGCATGATCCATTCAATAATCATTGGATGTTGCCAATGAGTATTGATATAGATGATCCGTGCGAATTCGTGAGAAAAGGGTTGCTGATATAACAAACTGGTTTGCTACAAAGACAAGTCGCTGAAAGAACAAGAAGAATTATTGACGTAACTAAAATTTGTGGCTTACATGGTTACATTTGTTAACAGAACTAACGTGTCAACTATCCGAGTGAACTATCCCATTTAGAATTGAATTATCGTACAAATGCATATATCCTAGTTCACGACCAAGTTTGCTATGCGAATTTTTCTCTATTCAATTATTATAAGTGTGGTTACATTCTCTTTTCTCAAGCTCGGTGAAATTTTCAAGAATTTAATTTCACTTTCCTCGCGTTAATGATATTTGCACTGATTTTGCTCCTTTTTCGAAAAATTAAAAAAATAATCGCGAATATGAGGAACAAAATTAATAACATCGAATGAAATAATCACTAGAAAGTAAGTCCATGGATAACCAGTTAAACGTGCCTGATCACGCGAGCTCGAATGGAATCAACCGAACAACTAAATAAGCGTTACAAACGGGGAGAAGAAAAGATCGACGTAACGCGTGCCCACCTTGTAATCTGCTCATGATTTTTTTTTACGGTACGATACAGATTGTAAAATAATGACGGGTTTGCGGAAAATTGGAAAATTCATGGTATCAAAATCTGGTTATATGTTCAATTAACTCGGTGTAACAGTATTGAAACTTGAGAACATGTTTATCGTAAGATGCTGAAGATAATTGAAGGATTCCCGAGTCGGAAGATTTAAATGGCTCTTGTGTTTCGATTTGATTTTTAGACTGATTTTGTCCTGACTGTTGAATATCGTAGACGAAATGAGACTTGAATTGGATGTTTGTTGGAGAAGAAATGCAGGAAGATCTCTTATCTGAGCCTCAGTTTGGCTGCGATGTATTCAGGAATCAGAACGAAATCAGTCTAAAACTCAAATAGTAGGACAAGAATCGTTCGAATCTTTTTTGGCTTTGGGTTTTTTCAATATTTCACTCTCGTACCATGGAACATTGATAAATTTATCAAGGTCGGAAAACTTGCCATTGGAACGTTGATGGTATGTTGAGAAAACATTGGAGAAGTTTTCTGAACGTTCTGGAAACGTCAGGAACACGCATTCTGTTGCGATGGCATAGGTTTGATTCAATATCGACAATAATCTACTGGTGGATTCGTTGCAACCAATCCGTTTGGGCAATGATTTTCAAAGTAGGAATGACTGAATTGTTCATCCTTACCCCGCGATTTCTCTAGAGCTTAGAAACCACTGCCTAAATGAATCGGTGAGTAGTTTCAGAGTCATCATGAATCTAGCCATTTCCAAGACCCAGTGTTGTTTGATATCTGTCAAATAAAGGTTACTAATTATACTTCTTTTTATTTGTTAACGGAGCGGGACGAGTTTGAAAAGTCGTCTCCAAATTCTGACTCCCATGGCGATGAACTCAATACACCCCAACCAGAAATTTACAACAGGCGCAGAACTGCACCAGTACTAGCCAAGACTGGCAGGGTACTGGCATTTGTCTGGAATGATAACGCTTTTCAGTACTGGGGATTGAGTACTGATGCCATTATTCGCAATCAGCGCAGGGCCAGTACTGGGTTAGTACCTGGCTGATATTAAGTTCTCAGCACTGGTTTATCAGTACAGGCATATTACTGTATTTTTATGTATGCAATACTGATCCCGTACGTGTTGACCATGTGTTGGAGACCCAATACTGGCACTGTACTGCACCTGTTGTCAACATTGGCATATTACGGGTTTTTCTGATTGGGACGCTCTACGAACGTTGACGCCAAAGATTAGGCTCCCTACCCACAAATTTGGAGATCTCGCTGATGAGGGTAACACTTTTCTACCCTTTACCTGGCAAACAAGACAGGTTGAACAATGTACAGCTCACCTGCTGGGTGCCAGAATCGAATCACACTCTCCTAATCTAGCAGGTGGACACGCAACTACTGCTCTTGCGATTGTGCCACTCAACGTGGGACGACCCAAGCATCAGATTACGACGTGCCATCATACGCGATTCGGATTCCTCGGTATTGGTCTCAACTCGACCGCCAGATCACTGGTTGGACTTTCCACAGTCCGCTAGGTGAAGCCTATAGGGACTGTTATCAATTCAGACGGTTGCTCCCTTGATACTGATCAACCAGCTCGAGCAAAAACGAAAAAGTGATATCAAATATTTTGATTGCCAATAATTCTTGTAAGCCCATATATGAAATTCTGTAACAACCCAAGGAACGCACGAGTGTCTACAGTATCAACGAATCTGATTTTATTTCTTAAGATTTCAACTCTTCAATTTGGAATCTTTCATTGATTTCCAATCCGGATAAGCTCCTCTGGGACAGGTTCTGACGATAGTCAAGGAACAGCACCTGTGTTAGGATCCAAATTGGATCGCTGTCAAGCTTTTTAGGTCCAAAAAATGAATTTCTAGTGGAATTTTTATATTCAAATATTCACTGATTGTTAAATGCTCCATTGCTGAGCTGCTTTTTCATCTGGTGATGAACCATATTCGTACCAATGAAGGAAAATCGATCGTTCAGATACCATTCAAAAGTAACCACACATCCACCGATTATTGGTCGTGTTCACCTTGTTGGATTTCTCATACGAAGTGGTCAATAATCTATTGAGGAATCCCAAATGTAATCCAATACATGTTTTTTTCGTATCATGAGAACTATAATCGGAATATTCATGGTGGATTCTCACTTTCATTCTGAATATAAGGTTTGTTCAGAGATGCAATTGGAAGTAGCCCGTAAAGCACAACCACCGTTCCTCCACCTAGGACTTCAGTGGAATGGAGGTGGAGAATTGGTGGAGGAATGGGAGCCGTGGAAATAAGGAAGAAATAATTGAGAGTCTCCGTTGAGGCAACAGAGAGGCGACGGAGAAATATCCGCCTCTTATATTTTTAATAAAATTCATGTTGGTGAGTTAATACATTCAGATTTGGTTATGTAAATGCACTACTATGAATTTTATTGAAAATACAGAGGGTGGACATTTCTCAGTTGCCTCAATGAAGACTCTTCCTGATTTCTCCCTAATTACCACGGCTCCCATTTCTCTACCAATTCTCCATCGAAATTCCAGGTGAAGGATCGGTGGTTGAGCCGTACGAGAGCTTTTCGGAAACTGAAGTAGAACTTGCACGGAGAAAATCCTACACTAGTGGTTACTGTAGCCCACACGACTGGCTCGTGTTATGCAAAAAAATCATTTCAACACTACTGGTTACTGTGGTAACATGAATCAATCGTGTCTCCACAGTAGAGAATAGTGTAGAAAAACGAACCTCTAGCGCGCAGACACGACTGATCCGTGTTACCACAGTAACCAGTAGTGTTGAAATTATTTTTCTTCATAAGACGAGCCAGTCGTGTGGGCTACAGTAATCACTAGTGTAGAATTCTCTCCGTGTGGAAACAAAATTCAGGCACATCGACAAATTTGCCCTCCTGGTGAAAATCTGGATACCTACTGTTGCCTCACCAATCTTCTGGATGTGGACCTCATGATGGAGTTCGAATTTCAACTTGGGTATTGAAATATTGATATAAAATAATTATATAAAATTGATGTGACCATTCGACCGATTGTTTCACTCAAGAACTGTTATTTGTTTTTAAACTGTTGAGTAGGTTGTGCTGTTAAGGGGGAGATGAATGTAAACGTACCTTTTTTAGAAAATTTATTACAAAACATTGGATAAAGATAAATCTTGAATTATACGTTTGAAACTATCTTTACAATTTTCTTGAGACGAAAATATCTCAAAATGGCGAAGCTACAGCTGGTAAAAGTTGGTACCTCGTTTTTGCGCTGTGCAGCCTACAAGTCTGAATATTTGTGTCTAAAATCAAAAAATATTAAAATATGTAATTTAAGCATGACGTAGGGAAAAAAATGTGTTAAGGTTGTGTGTTTTTAATTTTTCAATAAAAAAAAGGGGTATTTTTTTTCCAAATGCTCCTGAATTTTCAATTTTTTCCTTTCTCAAATGCGCGGTCTGTATACATGGGTCCAGTATACGCAAAACGAAATCCGTCCAATTAAAATACAATCACAACAATCGTTGTTACAGTGCTGAAGAGATTTGTTTGATCCTCTCAATCATTTCAAGGAAATTGAGTATGAATTCCGCTTATATTTTTATCCAGGCATGGTAATTTTTGTTCGAAAATACTACCATGAATTTATCATTGAGGTATCATGTATCCATTGCGATCGTTCACCGAAGATATGTATAACTAGTTGGTACAACCGGAAGACGAAATGAGTTACTCGGTTAAGCATCAGGTAGAGAACATTACAGGGTGGATCGAATTACATTGGAATACCTTTTACTCGGTATTTATGATGTTTTTGTTGTTCGTATTTTGCATGAGAGCATTTCCTGACTATTGGTACTTCCTTTTAGTACCTAATTTCAGAGATCTGAGATAGTTTCTTGAGAACTTGAGTCTATGGAAACGTACGTTTGATTGATGAAAGTAATTAGTAAAATGAATTAATCACGCTTAGTCCTTCTTATGTAAGTGAAATGTTGGACTCACTTCAGTTCATGTTTCTATAGTTCTCATTTTGTACGATTTGAATTACATTTTTTCATCTGGCATGCTCAAAAGGGATTATTGGAAACCATATATGCGTGGGTATAAATTATTTCTTTCGGGAATCATCCTTGAATGAATGTATTCACGCTCAAGAGAAATATTTTATCAATTCTGGATTTTTAAGATAGAAAAAGATCTTGAAGTACGCTGAGAGAAAAAAAATAGTAAATTAATAGTAATCAGGAGCGTAGGCTAGGGTATTGGAACAATCAAAGCGCATGACAAAATCACTTCTTGTGTGAAGTTAAAAAAGAATGAACAACAAATGCTTTACAAAGTAACTGAATATGATTTCAGTTCTCTTCAGAGTTTTTATTTCTTGTCGTTAATTCATTATTTGCATTCGATAATTCAATTAGTACAATGATATGGCAAATGCAGGAAAAAAAATTGTTCAGCGTTAAATGTATTCAGTAATGTACTTTGACAATGAAGTTTCTTCACATCAATTTGATGTATTTGTTAATTGAAAAGAATTCTAATTAAGAATTGAATTTCAATTGTTAATTGAACATCAATCCACTTGAGTCTCGATTGAATTACTTCTTACTGAACTAGGAAGCTTCCCACACAGCACGCAGTTCTTAAAGATATCTAAAAGAATACTCAATTGAGGGATCTTCAAGAACGTTCTTGAAGAGTCCTTGGAGATATCTTTGAGAAGTGTTGGAAAGACATCTTGTGAAAGATTTCTAAAAAATATCTTGATTCAAGACATCTCCAAGACGTCCATGCAAGGAATCTTGAAGATATCTTTGGAAAACGTTTGAAAGATATCTTCTTGGAAGACTTCAACAAGATATGTTTAAGAAGATAGATGTGATAAATTCGTTCACAAATCGATAGCTTGAGGAATCTATATACATACCAAGAGATTTTAAATTCTGCAAATAGTACGATTTTGTGACCTTTAATACCCGCGCTGGAATTAACGAATCTCCAACACATAAGTATTTTACAAATCACTGAACTTTTTCCGCTCAATTTCACGTACAGCCTTCGAGTAAATCAACAAAAATTCTCATTTATATTCAATTATAAGTTATTCTCCAACAACGATGAGATAGAAATAATTTAAGAAAAATCTGTGATATCCACGGATAACTTATCTGACATTTGTTTATATAATAGAAGTTTTTTCAAAATATCACTTTTACTCTGAAAATGTACACTACTGACACTATTTCACTATGTCATATTGACAATTATAGGTATCAAAATCAAACTGTCTGTATAGCTCAGGTCAGTGAAGCGTAAATACATCGTAAAATGCGCGGGTTCGATTCCCGCAACCTCAAGGTTTGAGAGAAAGTAAACTTCATAGGAGTGCGAGAGTGATAAAGACAAACAGGCGGAAGAAGGAGAAAAAAGACTTTAGAATTTTTCTGTGAATAAATTCAAGCTTCTTTCAAGACATCTTTAAGAAATCTTGAAGAACTCTTTTAGATTTCTTAATTCCTTCTTAAAGATATCTTTGAGAAGTCTTCCGAGAGATCTCATCTTTTCGAGTACGAACAGATATCTTTTAGAAAATTCTTCAAGACTTCTTGTACTTTTGGAAGATATCTTTCAGAATTCTAAAAGATATATTTGTGTCTGTTTGCGTTATGACAACCCAACAAGCTTGCCTGGCAAAATTGCAGTAAGGTTAAATTGTTGTCTGGAAATTCATGATGGTGATTGCTTGCCGCAGTCGATCCACTAAAATCCCCTCTCAATCATACACAATTTTCCGCCGGAATTGTTTAACAAATCACTTCAGGGAGTATATTCTGTTCCTTGGGCCGTCCGTGGCCCTTTCGGCTCTCGCGTAGAGACTCCCCACATAACACATCACTGTTTTGGATCATTCTGAAAGATATCTTGAAGAATTCGAAAATATATCTTATCTTCTCAAAGATATCTTTTGGAAGTCTTCATGTGAGATTTCTTGAAATTTTCTGAAGGTCTCTTTTAGAATTCTTGAAGATATCTTCCATAAGATATCCTTAAGATGTCTTTAGGTGTTTCATAAGACATCTTTTAGAATGTTCCGGAAGAATTCCTCAAAATTGTTATCTGAGTCCCCTTTTTCCATCGTAAGATCGATTCCGCGAAGCAAGCGTCAATTGCTAACACGTTATGGTTTCACAGGATGATTTCAACGATATTCCTCGAAGCGATGCCACTAAACGTGTCTTTGAAATGATTTCTCTCTGCTCTTCGCAATTGTAGAACGTGTAGAAGGTGTCGTCTTGTTGGAAGTCGCATAACCTAGTGAACACTTATGAGAAGAAGAGCTCTTTAGGAGGTCTTTTGAAATCCGAATGGTATCATTTCTTTGAGATCTCAGAAAAGAATTCTCTTGAAGAGTTTGTTTGGATGACATTCTGGCAATCTCTTATTTTCCTCAGAAATCGGCTCATCTGATAACATTCTGATATGATGATGCTGACCTTCTGAAAAATCTATCTCACCTCTGACACATATTTGGAAGATCTCTTAGAACTCTTGATGATAACATCCCGAGAAAAAAAGATCAGATCTAATGAGATCTATGTAGATCTCTTCAAATCTAAATTTCAGCCAAAATCTCTACAAATCTTGTGATATCTATTTATAGTCAAAGATTTCAATTTTGGAAGGAATCCAAAAAGGTATAGGGAGATTCAAAAAGAGTTCTGGAGATCTCTGTCTTCTTTGATCTCAGTATATCTTCTGGATCTCTTGCAAAAAATAAATCTTCAGATATAAGTGGATATCAAGGGATTGGTAGAGATTTTCGCCAAAATTTAGATCTGAAGAGATCCACATATATCTCAAGAGATCTATACAGATGTCATCAGATCTTATCTTTTTTTCTCGGGATGTTGTTCACTGGGAAAGCACAGCTTGATACCGGCACTTTCCTCATTCTATAAAAGTATTCTTCGCAAAGGTTGTGCCTCGTCGGTGTTTGGGTGAGGGAGTAGTTGCTGATGGTTAAGCTAGATGTCGAGACAAGGCATCATCCTTGTCGTCCACCTGGCCCACAATTCCCTTTCCCAACGTTCTTCACAAGCATGCGAAGACAGTTCTTTGGCCTTCCTCTCGGCTTTTCCTCTCGCCGCGACGGAAGCACCGTGGTGGATGGTCTACCACTCCCTGGGTTAAAAGGTCAATCGGTTTGAACCTCGCGACGACCAACGCTGTCGACCTCGTGACAATGCGGCGAAAGCAGGCGATACGGAGGATCTCTCTCCGTTGCACTTGCACAACGGATATGCGCTTGCGGTACTTTTCATATCGCAGCGTTTTGGCCCAGGCTTTCGAATCGTAGAATCTGATAGACTCGGCGGGTCTAGGAGTAAATTTCCCCTGCAGGGTCGGAGGCTGCCTATATTAATCTTGATCTTTGCTGAACAACGTGGTTACTCCAGAAATCAAGAGGGTGTATTGTACTGACGTCCTAGGCCAAAAGGCAGTATGTCAAAATTTTGATGTTTAAAGATATCAAGCATTTTATTTAAACTTGTACATGTTGAATGATACAAACGCCGTGATCTCTAAATCAGTTTTTCACATAGTTTTCAATAATGTGAATATTAATTTACTATTCTTTGAATCACAACACACACACACACACAGAAAAATATATTTGAAAAATTCCCATAATTTATTGAGGTCTGTGATGAATGAAATTATGGGACTTTTTGAAAGTAAATTCAAGTGAAAACTCTATCTGTCAGAGACTGGCGCTGATCCTCAATAAATTATGGGACTTTTCAACACATCTGTTTTCTGCGTGCATAAAACACCTATTTGAATATGAATATGTGAAAAACGGAAAGAAATTTCGTTGACATACGATACGTTGATGTTTTGAAGCAATATCGAATAGCGTGACGAAGAGTGCAACTACGAATTATTATGACACACTCTAGGAAACGTAGCATTCATTTTTAGGGAAGAGGTATTCCAACGTTTTTCGTTCGTCTTACGTGCTATTCGCATTCAGTGTATACGCTACATTTTCACCAGGGATTGCATGAATATTGGTTTCAAATTGGAACCCCCTTTGTTAAGTTTTTCACGGAAAAGAAGGAAATAGCTGTCGCAGCTACTCACTTTTTCAGTACCCTTTTTCAACCACTGTGGCTATTTTTTAGTGGCTGCAGTAGGAAATCGTAGCTGTAACTGTACAGGTTTTGCGGTTGATATTTGGATAGCCAACTAATTTAGCTGTTGAATTCTCGCTGCGGCAGCTACATTCCTTCCTGCTGTCGCTAAGTGAGTGACTGTGACAGTTAAAAAGTAGCTGCCGTAGCTAATTTTCAGCTATCCCAATAATAGCTCATTATTTTTTCGAATATATGTCGAAAGATTAGTTTTAGATCCTTCGGAAGAAATAATATCGAACAATATTTTTTTTGTATATGATTTTATTCTGATACGATAATTCATGCGATTCTGAAATATGAAATGCATAATAACCATATTATTTTATGACAACGATGTTTGATAACATGTTTTATGTATAATAGGAAATGACTTTTCATCAAACTGAGACAATATTCCGAAGAATTTCTTCGACTTACGATTCTATAATACCATGTAATTTGAGCTACACATTCCCCATGTTAACTTGAAAATTACAAAGGGTGATATAATGACCTTTTCAACACTCAAGTGCTCAATTACTCCTCTCTTAGAATTCACAAATGTCAATGTACTACTGAGAACATCGAGAGTATATTTTATTTCCCACACAAGAGCGTTTGAGACCAACTGAGATTATCTTTCCGACTCTTTGCATGTGCGAATACATCAAATTTGCAATGTAGAATAACTCATACGAATATCCAAAGAATACGATACTTACGAGTACGTACACCTTTGTCATTGGAAACAGTTTCGTGTAGTAGATTTTCCTTTTCATCTTCTTGCTAGTTATTTGCATTGAAGAAATATTATATTCACAAATGTATAAACATACTTCAAAATCAGAGCAAAGGAATTCATTATTTGATTAAGTAAATACTAGTTGAGGTGAAATTCGTAGTTCATTTGAGGGTGGTTTCTGGAGTTTGTTCTCCATTTCAAGTTATGTACACTTGCAAATCGAAGCATCGGTTTATACAAAGATATTCTACAGGGTAGAGACAAGTGACAAATAAGGATCTCTCGAAGATGTAATCAAAATAAATTCTCTGTCTCTAATATTTACTCTATAAAAATGATTGTGTTCATATATTCCTATCATACGACCTTGATTATTGTGATGGAATGACGCAATACATTGACCTTGATAATACAATACATTCATTTTAAGATTCAGATAGCCCTTTCATTTGGTTTTTGACATTGATTAAGTGCATTCGTGGATTTATAAATCTTTGACGCTAAGTGGGATTGAATATCTATATAGTATATTGAACGTAGAAAGAAATAATTGATCGTCAATACCTATTGATCTTTTATAGAGCGGGAAGTGAATGTGTGTTTATTAATACATATTTTTCAAGAACGAGGAGGAGGAGGAGGAGAAGAAGAAGAGTTCATAGAAATCCTCTCATTTCCCCTTTTCTCAAGCACATTTGGTAAAAGAATGTGAATCATAATAATATATATGAACTGAGTATATGCACATGTGTATTTGCCAATTGAAATGAAGCGTGTAAAAACGAGTTACGAAAATCTAGAAATGTCTTAGATGATTTTTCTTTCACGCTCCATATAATCCTTATTATTTTTATATATACAAGAGAAAGATATTCAAGTCGAGGTGAGTCATTGAACTCGTGATAACATTTTAAATCATAATGAACGAGACGATAAATGAGATTTATAATTTCAAGTTATCGAAGACCTTTTTCACATTCGATATCTTTATATGATTGCAGATTGTTTGAGGAATACTCCAAGAAGCGCGAGGGCTAGCAAAAATGAAGCGTCGCTGGAGTTCGAATGTCCTGAAGAATTCGGCTACTACCCGCATCCACGGGATTGCACCCAATATTATGTGTGCGTTTTCGGTGGAGCTTTGCTAGAATCATGTACCGGTGGTTTGATGTACAGGTATGAAAAAATACATGCAAATTTTTCATGGATTGTTTTATTCAAACATATTCACGTATTGATTGATCTCAAATGCAAAACAGCTAAGGACTCTGTATATGTGACCTGGCCTACAAAAAGGGGGCTTAGGTGTGAAAAAATCATTTGGATGGAGTAAAATATGCTCTTTCGAATGACGCAAACCAGAAGTTTCTAACTGGTAGGGAAGTTTGTTAAAAATGTACAAAAAGAAGAGCAGAAATGATTGGAAATGAAAAAAATTTGGAGATTAAATTATAAAATAATAGACATCATTTCATATGTTAGAAAATTTTATTTCAGGGCAAAACTACGTCATTTTACATAAAAATTCACAAATATACAATTAGAATATTAGAACATTAAAAGCGAACAACTAAAGCGAAACTGATAAAATGATTTGTTTATCTTCAACAGCTGTTTTCACACCTAAGCCCCCTTTTCGTAGACCAGATCATATATTATTTTTCATAACACTCACGCAGAAAGTGCTCCTTCCCATGCCTGTAGAGCGGGAGCAAAGTACTTTTTCCCTCTCTAGGGAGGGAAGGAGAGCAAGTTTGATTTCTCGATGTCAAGGAGGACAGAAAGATAGATAGATTGATCATTTATTTGTGATACAGGGACAGGCATCATATAATACAAATTAAGAAATTTTGTGTCATTTTTACGCAGTGCACATGATTGTGTGAAATATTCTACAGTTTTGTATTGTCATTTGACATAATTAGTGATGTTACGAGAGACGAGGAAGCCGAGACAAGGCGAGACCCTACCCGAGAGATTTACAAGACGAGGCAAGAATGATTTCACGAGAAAGAAAAATTGAGTTTCTCCCTAATCAACATAACAATTCGTATCTTGCAATATCTTTCAAACGATCTCAAGATATTTTATGTAACGTATTCAGATATATTTGAAGCTGGTTTTGGACCTGGGACATGTTTTAGACATCTAAAAGATATCTAAATACGTTGCATAAAACAACTTGAAATCATCTAAAATATATTGCATTGACATGAATTATTATATGGGGATTGAACTCAATTTTCCTTGAAAGTCTTCAATCTCCCAACGTGAACAACAATCTATTCGAATGTTCGAAAAATTAAAAAACAATGTCAAATTCCGAATACTCTTCTTTCATAAACTTTTATTCCAGTATCACCGTATCAATCAACCAGTTTGTTCAAAATCAAATACCATTTGGAAGAACTAAATGAGATATCAATTATCGGATTGCTTCATACTATAATTTTCCTGTTTAAACCTTCGTAACCGTAAAGACAAGAAGTTTGCACTATTGCTTTAAATAATGGACTACCGTATACAAAAAAATGAAATCAAGCAACACATTGAACATTTAACGATTCTTGAGAAAAAAGGTACATGACACGCAATTTATTCATTCTATGCACATGTACATAACATTTGATTCTACTCCACGTGTATGCGTATGTGCTCGTGTATGTATTACATATAAAATACATATCGCTTTCAATTCCGTCTTAAGACAGCGCCTTGGAGGTCTGCGTGCACACTTGTAATATGTTCTTTCAATTTCACCTCAGTTCACTATAATTCATGACCATATTAGAACGAATACCTCTTATAAAAAGGCGTTATTTTCACGTTGATGAAAGACGGTTTCCTCTAAAGATTGGATCGTTGGATTTCATGACAGTTATGAGCGAGCAATGACCCCGTATAATCATACATTTCAACTTTAATATACATCTAAAACCATATCATTATATTTTGTCAATTCTTCTTCGTCGGAACGGAAAGAATTCACTGTGATCATCAAGAACTTTCCATTTGTACGCGTATTAATTTATTTATTCTTGACATTGATTTATTTATTTCCATTCGAATTCATGGAAATGAGAATTTCTGTGAACTCACATTAAATTCACAAGAACGAAACATGACGTTATACGAGCGATCTTGTTTTTCAACCGATGATTATTAACCCTGCATTGAAGAAACTTAGATGAACGTAATGATATATCAACTATATTTATATATGGTAGATTACGCACAAAGTGGTGGCGTATCAAGCTCGTTTCTGAAGGAACGTTTATTACCTGGTAATATTCCGAATTTTTGTTTAATTTTCCGATACCGATTACCAGCATTTGAACCCTCCGTCTGTAAACCAGGGTCATTTGCGTTCAGCCGTTGTTTAACCAATTGGAAATGATAAAAAAAATCTGAAAAAATTCATGCTGCTCTTTACAAACCTTCAACTTAACATATCAATTATATTATTGTTAAAAATGGAATATTAACTTATATTTTTGTTTAAAAGAGATCAAGCAAGAATTAACTACCATAAAATCGTTCGGGTCGGGACATGAAATACCTTGGTTTACAGACGAAGGGTTAATGAATCGCTGATTGTCCTGCAATGTCGGTTAAAATACCCCTGTCATTGTAGTTGTGGGGAATCATTATTGTGAATCTCATCCATATTCACACAGAAAAAAGTTTATATTGAATATTACTATATTTTTATGGAACACGTGGGATATACTTTATTATGAGGCTCAGAATTATATTTATTTTAAATTATAACATATTTATCTTCATTCTCACGAGAGAGTATGGTGAATGCTCGTATACTTGTGGTTCATAGCGATATAATCAGATATATCCCAAAAGTACAATATAAATATGCTAATATCTAATATAAAATTTTTACTGTGCAATTTGCTTTTTCAATCACCCTTCGCCTGTTACCTGTTGTGAGTCTTATGGAGCACTGATGTAGTAACGAATTTAATTAAAAATCATTACAAACGAGTCATAAATATTGTTTTGGTACCTTTCAAAATTTGGCAGCTTTTATTTTACGTAGGTTACTTGAGAGTTGTGTACGGAAGATCACCTGGTTTTTAAACCATTGATTCAAACGCAAAAGTTCATCAAAAAGTTCATCTTCTAAATCAAACATCAGGATGAATATATTCTAGTCTATAAAATTTTATAGAATCACAATCCTAGTTTTCTTGGCGTAGACGAATCGTACCTATATATGTATAAATAAAGTTCAGACGGTCACATCAATTAACGTCATATTGTTTTTAATTTTACAGCCATGAACTCCAGACATGTGACTGGCCCCGCAACGTGGGTTGTTCCGAAGTTAGTTCTCTGAATAAAGAAGCTGATGAGGATCCTTTATTAGAGAGGTAAGGCTATATTATTGATTTATGATCATTATTTTTAGTATTTTCAGTACACCGTAAGGAGAAAGTCTTGAATTGTGCTTATTTCATTACTGAATCTATGATGCAAACAAATCAAACCGAAAAAACAATCGCTGGCACAATGAAAAAAGCATTGTTTGAAATTAAGATGCAAACAGATTAAGACTTTCTTCTTACAGTGTACGTTGGGGCGTAAAAGTATCCCAAGTAGAAATGCTCTAGTTATTGACGAGTTTTGTAACGCTTAACTAGCCAGATACTAGACACTTGCTCTCTAAATCTGAATCAGTGGAATTTCACTGGATTGCAGTGATAAGTATACCACTGCGAACCAGTGCATATACACTGCGAATCAGTGAGTATTCACTGATTTTCACAGTGAAATACGACTGATTGTAATCAGTGAAAAGAACATCCAACTGCAGAATCAGCGACTATTCACTGATTATGCAGTGGAATTCAACTGATTGAAATTAGTGGTATACTTATAACTGCGGAATCAGTCGAATTCCACTGATTCAGATTTAGAGAGTGCAAGCGTCTAGGTTTTGGCTAGTTAAGCGTTACAAAACTCGCCAATTACTAGAGCATTTCTACTAGGGATGTCCTCGCGTTGTTTTCAACTCTTGGTCGTGTATTGATAAGTAATGTGGAGCAGGGATGACGAGGAACATGTTAGACAACGAGACTTGGTTCAAATTTTTCATTAAAAAAAACGAAATACTAAATTTCCCTTGTCAATTTCAAATCAGCAATTTTCACCAAAATAAAATTACAACAATATTCAAATTTATCAATATAAATATCAATGTTTCGTAAGAAATACTATCAATGAAGAAACTGAGATAAAACTATCGGATAATATAGATATCTCTATCACAAGAGAACACAGATCACCTGGGTGGAATAGGTAGATTCATTGTATGCACTTCCACGTTCAGGAAACGTTCAATGGACCATCAAATGTCTGGACGTTCGAAGCACCTCTGTTGAACCTTCTTCGGACCTTCCTGTTTTCTTTGGGTATCGATGATCTAACTGAGGATCTGTGTTGAAGATCAAATATTCCACTATTTTTACTGTTTGATAGTTGGATACAGTCAGGGTGGCGACTATCCAGAATTTGTCCTTAATCTCATTGCATCTAGAAAAAAGAGCATGAATTTAGTTCCATACACATTTTACATCACATTTAATGTAAACTATAGCATGATCCTGAACAGTCTTTTCATGTTTTTGTACATTAAATTTAATGTAGAATGTGTATGTGCTTAATTTCCTGCGCGTAATTGAAAAAAACTTCCAGATTTTTCTGATAGTGTACTAGACATTTCATTGCCCTAGTAGGAATTTTGATATGGAAAACATCAGGTTCAGATCAGGTATGCCTGATTTCCGTTCAGGGCCTGACTTGAGTATCTGATAAGACCTTGACAAAAATGTAACGCGGGGAAAAGACAAGGTCCTGATCAGGGAAACCAAACGTTTCCCAATCAGGATCTGATTAGGGTAGTAATTGAATTTCCAATCAGGACCTGATCCGGGTGGTAGCGGAATTTCCAATCACGTCTTCATCTAAGCTATATTCTGAAATTCAATTTAATTTTTTGAAACTCCCCCAACAGAAGAAATTCTACTGATGATCTAAATAGACCTCAGTTGAACATTTAAAAAAGACAGGTAAATTTCTAATGAGTCCTGTGAAAATTCTGAATAGTTTGATACATTCATCGTTCTGAATAGATCAGGTCCTGATTCGGCTGTCTTGTTGGTTATCACATGATTGAAATACGGATGAGCCAAGGCAATCCTGATCAGGTCCTGATCAAGATATCTTGACAGTTGCTTCACAATTCGAATACGGGTGAGTCAAGGGATTCCTGATCAGGTTCTGATAGCAATACCATGTCTGAGTTACTGAAAGGGAAAATCTGACTGGGACCTGTCAACAACCTCGCATTACATTGTTGTAAGGTTCTAAACAGGATGCCATGTCAGGACCTGATAAGGTAATTAAAAGTTTGCTTTAATTAGGAGTTCCCTTTTGCAGCCATGCTTCTAATCGGGAATTCCCTGTCAAATTTCTATTAGGGTGCATTCACTACAATTTTACACGATTCAAGTACATTTTATTTGTAATGAATAAAAATTTATTGCAACGGAATAAATTTTCTATTTGATCCAATTAAAACTGTATTAGGTACACATTTGAATAGAAATTCAGTTGATTAAAATACACAGAAAATAAAAATGAGTTAAAATAACTATTTAACTTGTGAGTGAATATAAACCCATTTTTTTTCGTTAGGATGAAATGTTTTCCATTGATTGACCTTATTCAAAAAATAAACTATTTAAAACTGGTTGAATCAATCTAAAAATTTGTTATTCCAACGAAAAAAAGGGTCATATACACTGAAAACACAGTTTGTTCCAGCCAAACAAAATTTTGGTTAGAATGAACGCAAAGAAACTTTTTGGTTGACTGAAATAAAATTTATTTGGGGTGAACAAAATTTGGTTCACAATGATTAAGGCTTCCATACAGACAAATGAATTTTGTTTATCCTGAATAAATTTTATTGCAGCCAACCAAAAAGTTCCTTTGCGTTCATTTCAACCAAAATTTTGTTTCGCTGAAACAAACGTTTTCTCAGTGTACGCTTACAAGTTGAATAGTTATTGGAATCAATTAAATTCAGAATTAAAATTGCTCTCAGTATGATCATTCTATTCTGAACGAATCATTGATTAGTTCCGTTAGAATTCTCAGTCAGTGGTTACTCTGATATATCTCTGAACAAATTTAAACCGACCGATATCGAAATACCGAATATTTCCAATAAAATGAATCAAATTCCCCGCAAAATTCTATCTGCATTTGTAACTGCTGTATCCGAATGAATTAATCAATCAGAGTCATTAAATTACCGTTAGATCGAATTTTATTTCTGAAGTCAACGACCTTTTCTTGAGAGTTAATTGAATTCACCATCACCATCACCATCACCATCTTCCCTGTAAACCCTGATGAAAGTATAGAAAAGTGTCATTTATACACAGTGTACAATCGTTTATAATTTATGCAACACCCCCTGACTTAGTTGAGCCCTTTTGCTAGTTTGGTACTTTCAAAGAATCAATTTTTTTTTTATTTGCCCAATCGATGATGTAACTATTCAAAAAGATAATAACAATTTTTATGTTTTTTTATTTTAATTTTAATTTCATTCTTATTTTCTTTTGTTATTTGTATTTTTTGATTATTTAATTCTTGAAAACGATTGAAATCGTTTTATACTCGAAACAAAATCTTGTTAGTACGCTCAAGACATTTAATCGAACGTAGTTGTGACTTTTAGGACATATGAAAGTAAGTATTTTGTCCATTTTTGCCGTCCAAAGCAAGAAGACCGTAAGTCGCGTTTTTGACGGAAATGAGTTTTTCATATGATTTTAATGGTGGAAAAATTCTGCATTCTACTGTGTTTTTAATTTTGAAAAAAACTTATGACTTTTTAATCACAGCGGTCCGCGACATACGAAGAAATTAATCAAATTTGAAAGGTTTATACATGGAAAGAATTTTGTTGTAAAAATTACCGTGAAATTCCAGTAATCGAAGGACAAGTGAAACTTCTTTAAAAAATTAATGTGCAGCTCGTAAAAATGAGTGACATTTTAAACAGTCGAGAGTGATATTTTCTATAAGTTTTATACACAATGGAAAGTGATAATTAAAAAAATTCCTGCTTTTCCCTCGATCATTGAAATTTAACGGTAATATTTTCAAATAAAATTCTTTCAGTGTAGAAAAAAATGGTAAATAACACAAAAATGGGGAGTCTATAATACTTCAATAATCTATAGACTTCAATGATTTGGAATTGAAAAATGATTCGTTTTATTGATTTTGAAAGAAAACAGTTTTTCTTGATTTTCTCGAATTCAAGTCAAATGCACTTACGGTCTTCTTGCTTTGGACGGCAGATTTCATTTTGTTTCGTTATCGTTATCCGACCTATTGAATCCTGGAATCCGCAAAATGGAGGCACATAAAAAGGTTGATAATGCGATACGAAATTCTGTGATACTCAGAAATACTAGATATTGTTCCCGATATTGAATGAAAAGTTTTCAAAATAATTTGTTGGATTCAATTCACGTTTTAGAACCATCATTAGGACACGTCAATATTTGACGTCTTTTAAAGGATGTTCAAACCGTTGATATGACGTTATTTTATGGTTGAAAAACACGTGATCTGCCGCGACACTTTTACGTTGCATCAACGCAAGAATATCACTCATTCACAACGGGTGGTTATTGGCTGTTTTTGACGTTTTTACAACGTGCGTGTGTTTACTGGGACATAACATCCAAATCCAGTGATATCAATTACAGAAATTGCTAATCCTCATAGTGATTCACAAAGATATTACTATGCATTACGCTTTTTAATACCTCGCATCACATAATTAGTAAATTATGTGCTCATTCTACTGAGAAGATATTAAAAACATTTATCGCTATATTGAATAGTGAACTCTGCTATTTCCTAAAGAGGCACTTTTCTGCGTGCATTACCACCGCATAGCTCACACGAAACCCGACTTATATAACATACCCATATTTCTTGTATATTTTATATAGAAATATGTTCTTTCATTTCACTCCAACCTTCTGTATCTCAAATACCAATCGTATACTGAATGTCAATGGCATTCGATTTCAGTTTGTTATCACGAAGTGTCAGTTCGAAATTCGAGATCTGAAAAACATGCGATTGTTGGGTTACTTTTTAGGAGTTGTCCAGAATGTACAAAGAGAGTAAATCCACACGTGGGAACGAAACGAAACCTTCCATTAATGATCCTTTTCTCCAAACTTCCTACATCGAAAGTATGTCCACTTCTCATGCATTGAATCATAAATTTAACAAGTAACCAAAAACATTCATCTTCTTCTCCGTTTTGTGCAAAAACTTTCTACCTTTCACTTCACGTAACAAGCGTTATTCGATATATTTGAAGCTCGCAGAAAATTTGACCCGTTGATCAAATAAATAATGTCGAAAAAAGATTATCGATTCTTCATTCGATTACTGCCCGTAAAATAATACCTTGGGAATGAACTGTAGATATTTTATGAGAATGAACTTCAGAGGGCATCTTCTCACGATATAAATTACGTGTACATTATGGTCCAACGAGTATGTAGTATGTTCTCTTGAACTTTACTTCGATGACTCAAACTTTGATTCTCAATAAGGATGTTGCAAAATACTCGGTTGATTTCGTATCAAAGCTTTTTCACGTACCGTACAATAATTATGGAGATCACATGATCTCTTAAGAGGAGGAATTTCAGAATAACGAATGTCTTTGGAAAATGTAACAGAAAAACATGTATGTATTCAAATAAAAGTTGCAGTCGTTTGATGTCTATTTCCAATCATTTTTTTTTTTGGACCAATTCATCCGATTGACCAGTTTAACGAATTCACTGATTTAATCTGTTGCTTGGAATCAATTGAATCAATACGAAGAATTAATTCTACCGGATTAAAATCTTTCATCGAATTGTTCTGAACAATCTATAAAACACGAAACTTCAGGAGGGAAAGGAGAAAGGGTCGGATGAATAATGAAAGGAAAAGATAGATGGATAGATAGATATATAGATAGATAGTGAAGTAAATTAGTCTTGATACAACTATTTGCGATCATTTTCTCGAATCGAATCCAGATTGGAGACAACACGTGACACGTTCGAGTGAGCAAAGCTGGGTAATGGCTTGCTGGCGTGCACGTGTACTGCACCGCGATTCTAAAACAGAGTTAGTATGCTTTGCACGTTTCGCAATCTATAGACACTCTTATCGTTCATTCAATTTCTTTCACCTATTGTGGTATGAGCGTTTTATGGTGCGTAAACTCAAAACTGAACTCTAAAATTTTCACTCCTGATTGAGTCTCCTCAGTATCAATAATCCAACTTTCTTTCAATATTATTTATCATAACATTTATTCCTCTTTGATCGAGGAAGTTGAGCTGTTATAAAACTGATGGAATTATGTAAGATTCTATGCATTCTCAGATCAAATGTCTACGTTCTGGTACATTAATTTAGTGCATCTGTGATGAATTATTTTCTAATGAGTAAAATATTGATATCGGAATAACAAGTATTAACTTCTTATACGTAATTATTCTTCAGGCAGTCGAGGGATATAATGTAATTGAATTTTATTGCAGAATCGTAACACCTTGGAATTATGAATTGTTATCATTGATGGATGCATGTATCCATAATGTATTTCCTTTTATGAAAAAGAAAATTTATTGTCTTCGGGTTCTTCTCTCATGCATGTTGCATTCTATCAGAGTACCAGGTCATTCAATATGTCCGTAGGATAAGTAAGAAAAAAACAAAAGTTTGACAAAACTTTGAATTTTATCATTCAACATAGTTGCCTTTGAGGGCGATACAACGAGTATAGCGATTTTCCAACTTTTCGATACCACTTTTATAGTACGATTTCATTGGACTTAAATTTCTTCCCAGCAAGCATTCTCTTGAGATCTGAAAACAGGAAAAAGTCGCTGGAGGCTAAATCTGGAGAATACGGTGGGTGGGTGAGCAATTCGAAGCTCAATTCATTAAATTTTGCCATCGTTTTCATCGATTTGTGACACTGTGTTTTGTCTTGGTGAAACAACACTTTTTTCTTTCGCAAATGTGGCCATTTCTTTGCGATTTCAGCCTTCAATCGATCCTAAAGTGCAGAGTAATAGAGTCGCTGTTGATGGTGGTTCCTTTTTGGAGATAGTCGTTGAATATTGTTCCCTTCGCATCCCAAAATACGGACGCCATTACCTTACCGGCCGACCGTTGCATCTTCGCCCGCTTTGGATTCGATTCGTCGACTGCTGTCCACTCAGCTGACTGTCTTTTGGATTCTGTTGTGTAATGGTGAAGTCATGTTTCATCCATTGTCACATATTGACCATAGAATTCGATTTTATTGCGGTTTAACAGCGTCAAACACTCTTCTGAAGCATCAATAATTCGTTGTTGTTTTTGGTCGACTGTGAGCTCACGCGGCACCCACTTTGCACAGAGCTTTCGCATACACAAATGTTCGTGTCAAATGATGAAAACACTACCATCTGATATCTTTACAATGCTAGCTAGCTCGTGCACCTTCAATTTGCGATCGTTCATAACCAATTTGTGGATTTTTCTTATGTTTTGTGGAATAACACCCTCATTTGGGCGTCCACTGCGCTCTGCATCATTTGTGCTGGTACGACCACGTTTAAATTCAGCAACCCACTTCTCTACCATTCATCTCGATGGAACAGAGTCCGGATAATGTTCGGTATTGACAATTTTTCACCGATTCTCGGTATGTGTTTTTCTTCTGGTATTTTCGGTTTAACGAAACGCCGAAATACCGAAAAAACCGAAATATTGATGTGTTGCAATACCGGGAAACTGAAATATTAAAAGGAAATCACTATATATAATTGAATCATGTGGTTATATAAATTGGCATGGGATTATTCCATCGTTCTTTTTCTTCGTGCACGGAAAGAAAACCCGAGCAAACGTTATATCAGCACTCGCTAGGCCCTTACAAGTTCCCCGCTAGCCACTAGACTCTTTCTAGCCCTTGGTTAGATTCTCGCGAGGCCTTAGACAGTTCCATGGATGACGTTGCTGGGGAATTCACACGTTCTGTGTATCAAAATTCATGCACTTATAGTTCGGATATATGCATACTCAGATTGTACGCGATCAACGCTCTTACTCCGTGCTTTTAATGCATACTGGAAAAAAGGTATGGCTCTCACAGCTCTACTATTCATGTGTTCTTGCTGTCAGGAGGTATAAGAATGCCAGTATAGCTCCCACAGCCGACAGATTGCTATGATAGCGACGCGTTCGGCTGTAGGAGCTATACTGGCATCCTTACACCTCCTGACAGCAAGAACACATAAATAGTAGAGTTGTGAGAGCCATACCTTTTTTTAGTGCATGATGGTTTGCTTGAAAAGTGTGAATTCATACCCCAAATAACACACAAGAATCCGAAATGAATTCTGAAAAAAGAACTTTTCAAGCACTCTTTCAGAATATCAGGAGTTCTGAAAGAGTTTCAAAAAGAATTAGATTCGTCGAAACTTGCGAGTTCCGTTAAAGTTCTCAAATAAATCTAATGGAATTTTAAGAGAACTCGCAAATGTCTGTCGAATCGAATTCTTTTTGAAACTCTTCAAGAGCTCTTTGTATTCGCAAAGAGTTTTTGGAGAGTTCTTTGCGAAAATTCATTTGGAATTCTTGAGTGTTATCTGGGAACCCTGATGCTCGATATTTAGCTTCCTTCAAAAACATGGTATATTTCATGCACGGAATGCATGAATTTCCTCCCCGTGTGCAGATGAATAATACGAAAATTTGCGCTGCAATGTTAGAAATTCCTGATTGAACTTCCAATTACATGTAATGGAAGCAAAAGTTATTCAAGTAACTGAAAAATCAATTAAAATTTCAGTCACGGAAATATAATATAGCAAAAATTGGAAATTCAATTACGAATAAATGAATTGTTGATTCAATTACCAAGAATTGCAAATTGTGCTTGAAAAATATATGAAATTTGAAGAAATTTCTAACAGTGTCCCAATCAGAAAAAACCGAAGTATGCCCATGTTGACAACAGGCGGAGTACAGTGCCAGTATTGGGCCCCCAAGAGTCGGCTAGCACGTACCCAGTATGGAAAAGCGTTATCATTTCGGACAAATGCCAGTACTGCTGCAGTACAGACCACCAGTACCCCGCCAGTCTTAGCCGGTACTGGCGCAGTACAGCGCTAGTTGTGGAATTCTGATTGGGCGTATTGCGCTGGTACTGGAGACCATTACCGATTACCAGTACTGTGCCAGTACCAAGTACCCAGTACGGAAAAGCGTTATCATTTCGGACAAATGCCAGTACTGCTGCAGCGCAGACCGCCAGTATCCCGCCAGTGTTAGCCGGTACTGGCGCAGTACTGCGCCAGTTGTTAAATTCTGATTGGGGTATTCCGGTATCGGTACTGCGGTATTATTGCAATACCGTACTATTTTCCAACTGAATATACCGAAATACTGAAAAGCCCTAGTTTCCACTATATTTTTTTTTTCATCAAAAACTTTATCAAAACTCGAAATTCATTTTTTCCATTTTTTTCTTTTTGAATAACAAAGGTTGCTTTATACAAAGTGCTATAACTCACGAACCAATAGTCAGATTGCTATCAAAATTACACACATATCGTTTGAAGGTGATTACTAAATGAAAATCATATGGAAAAAATTCCAGTAACGTCATCCATGGGTCATCCTACGGACTTTTCGAATGGACTGTTAAGTCGTATACCTATTTCAACCAGGGAAAAAATAATTGAAGCATGAAATTCGATTTTTTTGGCTCTCGGCGATGGTGTTGTGTCTTATAATACGTGTAAATATTGGCACAAACGATTCGCAAATAGTGATTTCGATCTCAAGGATTGAGAACGTTCTGGACAGCCTCCAGAATTTCAAGACGTGGAGTTGAAAGAATTACTCGACGAACAGTCAAGGCAAATTTGAAAACAGCTTGCAAATCAGCTAGGAGCCCACTCAAGTAGCTATCTCTAAACGATTAGAAGCGATGGGAAAAATAAAAAAAGGTAGCAAGATGGGTGCCACACGGATTGACCCTTGGTCAACGAATGAACACGTCCCTTTCACTGCTTGCCAAGTACCAAAGGAAGAATTTCTTGTGGAAAATTGTGACAGGAGATGAAAAATATATTCTTTTGCTAATGTGAAACGTGGAAAGTTATTGATGGAGCCCGGACCATCGACATCCATTTGATGAAGGTTGACCTCTGCATCTGGTGGGATATGAAGAATGTACTCTATTACGAACTTTTGGAAACAAATCAAATAGTTACTGCAGAACGCTATAACCGACATTTCCACAAATTGCACGACATTCTTGATGAGAAGAGGCCATTTACCGGACAAGGAAACCGACAAGTTATATTGCTGCATGACCACGCTCAACCTCATGTCCCTCGCACGACTCAGCAAACCACTGTAAACTTGGTCTGGGAAGTTCTCCCCCACGCGCCATATTCACCGGACTTAGCTTCATCTGATTACCATTTCTTGAAGGATAATCGCTTCAAAACTTTGGACGATGTACGACAATTCGTCTGCCTGCAAGTTTTTTTCCTGATGCCTAAACAAAACAGAATATTTCGAGGATTGATCTGGTATTCATGTATTTCATAATTTCAAAGGAAAAAGATCAAATTATACACCTGATACTTGTAACTGAAAATTGGAAAACAAACTCCTATACTTATTTACAGTTAGTTTTTCCTTTGAATTCTCATTCGAATCTTAATAGATTCTTAGAAATATTTGAACATGCTAATTACGATTAGAAAGACCAGTTATCTTGTCACATAATTCGTCCCCCATACGGTACCGTAGTTCATCGACGTTGATTCAAAATATTTCCACGTGTTGAGAATCATTGGATATGAATCATACACCATCCTCCTCGACTCTTTCAGATATTCACATTCTGTTTGATTCATTTTTAATTTTTTTGTCTGGAATGGATTCGATTGAATTTGACCATGCACGTACTTTCCTAATCGAACATACATATTCAAATCCAACCGAATATGAATCCAGTAATTTTCCATTTAAACGATCGATCGACAGTCATGATGATAACTCTAAATTCCTAGCAAGGAATTGATGAACGTGCAGATGAAAACAGTGACACAATCATAATAGCTGAATAAACAATAATAAAAAAAAAGGAAATGTGAAGTGATCCTTTTGTGTTTCGGTTCCATCGATTGAGTAATATCCCTAAGAAAAACGAATGGAAAAAATGAATCAGTAATGAAATCACGTCATTACGCCAAAGTATTCAATCATCGAACTATCGTATCATGATTCTATACATTTTCTCGACCAGAGAATCGAACGGGAATTTTTCATACAAGATTCGTAGGCGTTCCAACCGTTCTGGGTTTTTTTTTACCTCAACTTCTTTCTTTTTCCGTCCTCACGTTTGATCCCGTTGTGTAAGTAACGAGTTAAGCAACATGGAACGAGGAGTCAACAGAGGTATTCATTATAACGTATTGTGTTGTGCATTTCGAGTAATTCCCTTAAAGAGAAGGGAGAATTTCCCAACTCGTGACATTATACGTTAGGAGATCTTGTTTCGTTTCGACGTTTTCCGGGTGTCCTTGCAGCATAAAGCGACTACACGACCGACAATGAAAGGATTCGGTTACATTGAATAACATTATTATTTAATGTAGGAAGAAGGTTATATAAGCTGTCTTGACCCTACAGTCACGTTATAATTCGACCATTGATGATTTAATACCTAATAAAAGAATGTAATTACAACTCATGTTACTTGGTTTCTGAATTTCTAGAAAATTGTGTTTTCAATGTTTTTAGTTCTTAACCCACGGATACTGCAATGTAAAACTTATAGGTTACGTTTTTAATTGAATTACCGATGTCTTAATCATTTCTATACGCGTGTAAGCTGTGTTACATCTCTGACACTTGATTTCAATCTTTTGAAATAATTCTTTGGGTTGAGTTGAAAGAGAATCATTTTGCAATGGGTGAAATTAAATCATTGCATGAATTCTGCTTTATTATTCTTATTTAGAAAATAAGCGTGAAATTATCATTTCACGGTTACGAGTTGTCTCGGGTTGAAGTACGAATTATGTGATTGGGAAACTCGTGCGGATTTCGTGATAATGAATTCTTAATAATAAAACAATCTCACTTGTACTGTCGGTAATTAAAATCACGACAACAGTTTATTTTGATCATGGTGTTTTAATTTTCGTCTGCTGTTGAGACATATCTTTGTAATACAGTAGGGTTTTGGTTGTCACGAATATCGGTATCTTGACAGCTTTGTTGATGCTGGAGTTGTGAATTGGGAGATTCAGAACAGTTGATGGATGTGTGTTTGTATAATTCAAGTGAATTAATTCAATTGTATCCTTGATAGACACGATGGTTGAAAATCGAATAGATTCCAGCTGGTTTTCTAAAATGATTAGCCAGTGTTTCCAGATGATTAGTTGTTATTGAATTATTTCTTCAACCATATATGCCTAACCTTGCGTGCTTGAAGTTAGATTAGGCACACAAGAGAACAGAAATGTCCAACAAACGTCAGTCGAACCTACAATGAAATTATAGACATCGAAAGGTTCATTGATTGTGAATTCATCTGAAATCAACTCAAAATCAATCTATTTAATCCGTGTTTTTTTTGGGAGCTATATCAGGTTGAAAGGTCCAGTCAGTTGTTTTTGCTGATTTGATCCTTAAAAGGAAGATATAATTTTTTGTGCGTGAGAATGAGGTTGAGCTAATACACATTATAGTCAGTCGACGAAAGATTGAGTTGTTTCCAAATCATTATCTTGAGTTTAAAAATATTCTGCATATCTATATGATCAAAAACTTGGACATGAGTCCATTCACAATAGAGTATTAAATAAATGATAGCCTTCATAAAATTATCCAGATACTTTTCTTGCTTCTGCGATTGAAGACAAATTGGGTGATGGTTTGATTGCACGGTGAATGACGAAATTCATATTATTCGCGTTAAGCCTTAGGCGAACAAATCATGATCGTCTAAAATTCACCACAGTAAAAATGATTACGCTATATAATTTTTGTATATTCTTTTATCATTAATGTAAATCGTTGAATTCTTCTGGATAAAATTTCATGGACAAAGTGTGGAGAATGGCTAATGAATGATATTAAATTATACTACAGTTAAAAATGGTATTTCGGAAGGATATTTTGAATCTATAATTATATTGGAATATGTGAATCTCTAAGGAATAATTGTACATGTTTGTTTCAGGGTGACAAAGGCGGAGATTGCGCAACAACAACAGCAGCAACAGCAACAACAGCAACAACAACAACAGCAGCAGCAACATTCACAACAACAGCATCAGCACATACATCATCAGCCACGTGATCAACAACAACAACAGCAACAACAGCGACCGGTGCAAAGGCAGCACGTGCCTATAACGGTATCCCCATCGCCTTCTACGTCACAAATCTCTGACAGATCTCGTCAGAAACAACCATCTGCCAGAACTTATGCCGAGGACGAATATGGGCCTGCATCGGAAATTGAAAGTGACAGACAGCAACGTGTATACAGAGGACAACCGTCTACCATTGGACAGGTACAACGCGATCGTGATGGGCTTCGAAGAAACATTATATCGGTAAGTGCTTCCATGATACGGAATATATATTCTTTGGTGTTACATCAGATAAAATTAATCTGTTGAAAAATTTCATGGAGTGTGAACGCTTGTTCTGAATCGTTTAATTAGAATAACAGTCCAACCATTACATCGAGATAATTGCTTTTGTTTTTTTTCTTAATGGAAATTTTGCAATCAAGAAAGGAAGAATATATTTCCTGAGGTTTTAAAAGAATTGATTTTTTCTTCGATATCCAATATCCTAATACAGTGTGGCTTAGATGTAGAAATTACTTTCACATTGAAGTTTTGAATGGTAATAATCAATCTAAAAGTCGAATACTGAAGTTTCACGACTCTTGAAAATTCTTACCGATCATTTTGTACACGGAAATTGAATTTTTATTCCAAATTCATTAAATTATTTGGTTTTTAGGCACATTTTCAGTATTTGAAGATGTTCCCCTTAAGGGGCTATACCACTTTGAATGGTTAAAACTTAGGTGATTTTTCGGAATTTTTTGAAAAAAAAGTATTCCATCGAATGTTCTGAAACTTCGAGGATATATTGACTTATAACTTAATTATATTATATAATTTTTTGGTACGAAAATATCGAAATACGAGCGACTCATGCGCTGCCTTCGGAGGCGTAGAAAAAAAAGTTCCCCAACTGCTGCCACCATACCGGTCGCTTAAGTGGCTGAAATGGAAAAAAAAACAAAAATGACGTCAAACTAGAAGGTATACTCCGTACGGTGAACCAGGATTTTTGAAAAATATCGAAATCTGACAAAATGGCAATGTGTTGAACAACAAAAACCATGTTTTTTTGCCTAAAAAATGGTCGTTTGTGGTTCACCGTAGAAGAAATACACCCGAGAACACTCAATTGAAATTTCAAGTCAATCGGTTGATTGCTCTTCGAGTTATGATGGCAGCAAATTTGAAAAATCCCATTTCGAGAAAAACTCGTTCAAAGTTTTCACTATCGATTCACACTTCGGGACACTTTCTATTAATATTTCAAACAAAATGTGGTGACTTGAACTAAATTAGAGTACATTTAATGTCAATTGCAGTAAATTACACTCCAAAATTGTCTTTATCACAAATTTCATTCCAAATTGTGGTAACTACAACAAATAATTTTTTTGCGTGTAAATTTGAGGGGTAACCATTTGCTCTTCAGCAGGCTGGCATTCGGATAATATTTGAGATACGGCCTTGGAATTTTGACAGGATATTCTTAAGGGTACGAACTGTTGAAAAAGGTAAAAAAATCGATTTTTTTGAAGTGTCACAGTGGTATAGCCTCTTAAGGGGACCCCAAATAAAGGTGATTTTTTTGAATTTTTGTTTCATGGAAGGAAGTAAATAAAGAACTTGGGGGTTTTCGTACTTGTTAATCGAGTCTTCAAGTCCATAAAAGAATTTTTTTCTCTTAAAGAAAAAAAATTCGAGAAAATCACCTCATTTCGGAATTCGCGTCATGAGAACTTCCCCTGGAAAAGATAATAGCGTCTCAGAGTATTTTATTGGAGAATAATTGGATTTATGAAACAATGTTGTCTATATTTAGTGGATTATTTATACATTCATTTATTAGGACGTGCAATATATGAGATAATGAAACTTGAATGAACAATACAGTAACCGAAGTAAAAATAATGATCAATCACCATTGTTCATACCGTTTACAGATAATATCGAAAGTTGAGGAAATTGCGATTCCCAGTATATAAGAGAATCGAAATTGCAAATTACATTATCCGAATATACTTGAACAAATATTGAAGGGAAAGAGCAAGTATTTTTCGTAACTATATACATAATTTAAAATTCGTAAATATCAGACAATGTAAATGTTTATATTATATATATTTTCCTTCGTATCACATAACAATTTTTGTAAAATTGATCATATTATTACATGAAATTGTGTTCATCATTATTATATCAAGACTCGATTATCATAAAATATTATTTATTCCATATAAATTGCGCTAATAAACACATTCTTACATTAAATGTTCGTTTTACAGGAGCGAGAAAAAGATAGCCTGGTGAACTCACGTGCTCAAGCCGAGTCTCATTACAGGTTGGTAGAATGAAATTACTCTCACCTCGATCAAGACGGGTCATGCCGTCGTGATTTCGCAATGATTCTTTCTGGTGTACGTTTTTTTTTTCAATTTTATACGTAAATATCATAAAAGAGGGAACTTCGTTATAGTATTTCATCATTCCATTTGAGAGGTAATGAGCGTGAATCGGTTTATGCGAAGTCATGGGGTTTTTAAATTCCAAATACCGGAACATTCGATCGCGTATTTTAGGTCATGAAATGATATCAATCATTTTCAACAAATTTGAAACAGAGAAACATTTGATCGTGCTTATTGTAAAGGATGTGCGAAACTGATCATTTGAAACTCCATTTGAATATGAAATTATGTTATTCGAATCTGCAAATTTCTTCATGAAATTCCATAACTGGTGGAGAAAATTATTGGTTTGATGTGAGGTGAGATGATAGATTATGTTATTGAAATGTGGAGATTGATCTCGTTCACTCAAAGTAACCAACCTCATCGAAGTGTTCAGAATTTCGAGGTTTTTACTTTCTAAAGTGTAGTGGAATTTATATTGAATTCAACGAGGGTGAAAAATTATTGTGATTTTACAATTTTATTCGGAAATCGTCAAAACTGCTTTGTGTGTCGATTCATCTCTCATCGAGGACTATAATTTTCGGGTTTTGAATTTCGAAGTGTTGAACTTGGATATTACCGAGTAGGGTGATTAACGTAGGAGAAAAATAGTTGTGGAATATTGAAAGCCTTTGCAGCTTTCGGACGATTCATGAGTGTGTAGCGATATTCATGTAATTTCTATTTCGTTGAATGTTGATCGATCTTTGGATTTTTTACTGGACTGACTGTCAAGTTCCCACGAGTCTGAAAAGAGTATCATTATTTCCAAATCAGTTGTAAATTATTTCCAATTTTGATGCAAGACATGTATATTACTTTTGTGAATAATCCCAAATGATTTCCAGTTATATTAATGGAACATGAATTAAATACTCATTCACTTCACCTTCTTCTCACGACACAAATCAGACGTTATGAATGTTAAGTCGTGTCAAAGAACGAATATATATGTGTGTATGGAACAATGGCCCAATGGTGAATCAAGCGTGGTACAAGACCTGCTGAGGCTCGTCATGAACACGTTCATTAGGCTTCGCGCATGCTTGTGATGATGATTATGCCAGACTTGGTCCACTTCATTTGCCAAACATCAACCAATGCGTTTTTGGTCACAGGGATTGTAATGCAAAAAGTAATTGACCCACTTTTCAGTTTATGAATTTTTGTTTATGAATAAATGTGCCAAGCTTGGAACAGGCTTTCAATGTCACCGGGAAATTCGCGTTATTGGATATTCCAATCAATTCGCTTCTAACGTTGAATTATGCGCGAATTAATGAGTTTCTACTGAAGGATGATAATATAATCTTATAATGATATGTTTTCCTTCTAAAAAGTCGCCTGGGGAACTGAAGGTGCTCGGTGTGTTCAATACGTACATATCTACAGAGGTGTGAAAATTATTTGAAGAATTGTAATTTCCAACACTGTTCCAACTTTCCTCTAAGAGAATGCAATCATTTATGGAGTACTGGTTTTATTTCTTGATATGAATAGTTCTTTAGCCCTCCAGTTTTGAATGAAGGAATATTCCATGATTATTATATAACAATCTCATTTGTACAAAGTTCTTTTTCATTATGAGCATCTTCATATCTCTTTAAATAACTAACAATGTGCAATATTTTGATATTAAGAATTGGTGTTGCATTGTATAAAATTTATATACACGACAAGGAATGATAATTGAATTACGATGAAACCAATCAAAATCTTGGTCGGAATTTGTTGTTAACTATTATAAATTCCCAGTGGGTATCTATCGTCACATATTGTTTAGTTTGAGATCGAGGTGTTGAGATCATTGGAGTGAAAAAAAGATTGGAAAGAAAAATTGTTATAATAATTAACTCAGGAATGGAAGGATGAACAACTATTATATCAACAAGACAAAATAGTATTCCACAGATAAATGCATAATCCGAGGCAAAAGTTGGAGTTATTTTGAAAATAACAATCATTCTAATAATTTTCACACCTCTGTACCTAATTGTCAATATACAATATTAACAATATTAAGATCAATAAGATTATGAGAATTATCATTTGGATCCATTTAGTTTACCTGATGTGCAATAAAACTATTCCAAATATCTGGAATGAATGTTTCTCAACAACGTTTGGAAGGTTATTTTATAAATAGTGAGTTGGTGCTAGAAATATACAATGTCTGGACCAAAATATTTGTAACAATTGTTTTAAAAGTGAGTCGAGACATCTTGAAATCCTGGGCAGTGTTCTTGAAAATCAGTTGATATGATATATGTCTTAATGTGAACAACTATGGAGTCAAGCTCGGGCCAGACTGGGGTGAACTGTCATGCATAAGTTTTCAGTCATTACAAATTCGAAATTCAATTCTTACTCATCAGTATCACTTGTGTGCTTGGGCGTAGATGCCTGTACACTTGTGGGGAAGTTTACCTTTTTATTGACCAAAACAACGGTTTTTTCTTCATTTTTTTTTCATAGAAGGAAATAAGTAATCAACTCAAAATTTTGGCTACTCGTTTAATACATCAGAGACTACAAAAAAATACTTTTTTTATTAAAAAATAGCGTGACTGTATCCGATGACGCGTCCCGTAAAGTGACCGTTTCAGGAAAAGGTGGTCTACTGTTCGCCACTCTAGCACCTGCAAGAATAATCGGAAATTGAAGAATGAAAAATTTTCATAAAATATATGAGTGTAGTTTAGTGTAGCAATTTTGCCAATACTGCCCACATGAGTGGCACAATGTTTATAAATATTGCCTGAATTTTGAATTTACAATGGCTGAAGACTTGGGGATAACCATCGGGCCAGGGCTGGCCCGATCTTCCTGCTGTAATTAATCCTACACACTAGTTTTACACACCAAGCTAGATTTCATTAATCTAAGTAAGGATGTTATACACGTGAAGATAAACCATCAGTTTTTCGGGTGACTCGGGGGATTCCAATGTTGGATTCCGTACGGGATCAGATCACTATAAGATTTATGTTATGGTATTTCAGTAAGATCTTATTAGCTTAGTTTGAACATAATTCAACAATAGAATCAAAATTGATTGAAATATCAAAGAACGCAAATTTTCCAATGATCATACAAGCTTGTCCCAGTCTTGTCACATTTTTTCTATCGTTTCAAGATAATTCATGTACGGTATTCTGAGGGAGGAAGTCGTGAACTGAAATATGAATGAATTACTTTTTTCATCCATATCTGCGATCAAAGAAGCATTGGTTGATGGTTGGTAAATGAATTGGACCGGGCCTGGCAAAACCACTGGCCCAAGCTTGTCCTGATCTTATCATTCCCAAGCCTGGGCCAAGTTTGGTAAATTGTTCAGGACAAGTCTCGGCAGGTCTTGTACCAGGCTTGGTCCATCATTGGGCCATTGGTCCATACACACATGGGTTTTGACTTGGAAAAGTGGAGTTTTTTTGCTATTGAAATTTGCTCCATGAAAAAAAGGATTTTCGACCCACTCTAGTGCACAACAGTACTGTAACATATCTAAAATAGGAAAATTTTCAAAATTATATATAATTCATACACAATTCAATACAAATTATATGTAAATTATATATAATTATATTTAAATTATACATAATTTTGTGAATTTTTTCACACAGAATGTAGAAGAAAAAGGTCATGTACATACAGGATATATTGTAAATAATGCATTGAAAAGATAATTGGACTAGCACTGGAATTAAAATTTTTTTCCCATTTTCTAATTTCAAAAACTCGGGTTAAAAATAATTTTTCAATTTCTAACCCTATCATGAAGATTGAAAAATAAAAACAAAATTGTTAATCCCCACTTCGGGATTAAAAAGTAATTTATTGATTCTCAATCCTAACATTAGGACTCAAAAGTAATTTGTCAATTTTTATCCCAACGTGAAGATTGAAAAATGGAAAAAAATTTTGATCCAGATCTTTGCATCAAGAAGATGACCCATGTTTGATGAAAATTCGTCAACGCAAACCGGAATAACGAATACATATTCAATTCAGATCTTTGCATCGAAAAGTAGCTTTCCAATTTTCAATCCCGACATTGGGATTAAAAAATAATTTTTCAATTTCCAATCCCAGCATTGTTGGGATTGAAACGTAATTTTTCAATTTTTAATTCCAACGTCGGGATTATAGAATAATTCATTCACTTCTCAATCCTAAAATTGAGATTAAAAAATGATTTTTCAATTTTCAATCCCAAAATTTGAAATAAAAATTGAAAATTCAATGGGTCATTCAAAATTTTTGAATTAAAAATTCCACAACCCTGTGTACATACGAGTAGTATGAATCAATGCTTATATATGCTCACCGCTTTTTATTTTGATTCATAGTATTAAAACTTGAACTTGAAGAATCTGTCATAATGAATTTATCATATGAACTGTTCATTATCATCGCGATTATTATAGGAGTAGTTTGCACGGAAAGAAAAGAGTTATCAATACTTGAATAACATTTATTAACATTTAGAAAAATGACTGTCAGTTTAGAGAAAAAGAGCACCGCTGAAAAATCTTTGCAGGAAGGTTATCAAAAATTCGTAGAGAAAATACTAAACGTTGATGGTTGTATTGTTATTGTTTACAGTGAATTTATCAACTTTTGATGAATTTACTACGAAAATTCTTCAGCGATATTCTTTTTCCCTAAATTGTCAGTCATTTTTCTGAATAATCATAATCTCTGTCTTTCCGTGTGGGTTTACGTGGATATCAGAATTAATCAGAAGTAGCGATTGAATAGTCACCGGAACGATCAAATATTGTTCACATTTGGGAAGATTTGTTTTTCCTTTGTCTGAAGTAATTTGATTCGCAGTGTATCAATTATTGAATGTGAAATATATTTGAAACTATCGTTTGATCAGTTCGTATAAATTTTTATGCGGAACTAAGATACATGAAACTCCAACGCAAATAAATTTTGATTCCCGACAACTTTTGAAACTTCGGGAGGTGCTGCAGCGCCATTATCACTTCCTTGGATATGTGCCTGCCCCTTGTGTGTACGAGTATTGACATCATCAGGTATGGGATCAGATGGGTAGAATGAGACTGATGCTGAGCCGATACAATTCCCATCGTTTTTACATGATTAGAAAGTATCCAATACTCTGATTTACAAAAATACAAATAACCTAGGTAATTGGTTTTGAAGTTATAAATTGAAACACATAATTATACTTTCAATTGTGAGCCAAATGATCAGACCATTTCCAGGACATGTTTCAAAAACATATAAACCTCATAGAAACTCTACGAAGTTCCTTCAGGGGTAATGTCACCTTCTGGTAGAAAAAGAGGTGAATTCGAGGCTGTTGAGCAAAATTCAAAAATACTAAATATCAGGGCATATTTTAAGGGGCAGTTGTAACCAAAAAATTCGTTCTACAAGAAAACGGTTAGTTTTAAAACGTGAAAAGGATGCATGTATCCGGTAAAATAATGATTTTACTGATCGTTTTTACCTTTTGGAACCAATCGTTTCCTTGTCAAACTAAATTGTTAGTTACAACTGCCCTCTTAGATCATGCCCTGCTGAATATCATTCAATTTTACGATCTTCGAAGACAAATTTCCACAACAAGTCAAGTGTGGGCAAGAAATAGTTGGAAATAACACTTCCGAGAGGATAAAATTGATTATTTTCAGGACATGAAGTAATTTTCCCTCCACTCAAGACCAAGACAAGAGAGAGGACAAGACCTTTTTCGAGACTGCAACAGTTTTGGATAAATCTCAGTGTTCAAAATCCAAAAAACGTTTTTTTTTTATTTTCTCCCATTTCATTCTTCACATGGTTATACATTGACCCAACGGGTCTTGTCTTAGACTGATGAAATTGAGTTTTATTCGTTTTACTCGGGAGTCTCGAGCCCACTTCTATATTTTGCATTCTTCTATAGCATGTAAAAATAAGCAATGCAAAAAATCTTTGTTAATGTTCTTGAATCGATTGATGTTATGTTTTAGAACTTCTATACCTTCATCGGAATCTCCAAGGATCGCGAAACCTGCAGTATCAACACCCTCACCGATCCTCTCTAAATCTTACTACAATGATCCTGATCAAAGTTATCCGTATTACACGATATACGATGACGATGTGTCTATTTACAAGGATGATGGTAAGTTCATGTATTTCTGTTTATTTAAATATTCTTCTGCAAAATAATCTGAATTCTTCTTCGATTGCTAGATTCTGAAGTTTTGTTGCTATGTAAATATCATCGTTCTCATTCATTAATATCACGATTGAATTCAGAAATGTGAGGCAATTCGTTTAAACACATCGAATTCAGTTTCAACAGTTACATCAGGTATTCATTTGGAGTCAATAAGTAATATTCTAGTGTTCAGCAGAGGACTGAGAACCCTGCGTTTCAATTCACTGATATGAACTGTATTTCAGCAGGGATTTATGATCGATTAGGATTAAAAAAAATCATTCTCTCGTTACACTGAAAAAAAAAAAACAGTGGAGCCGTACCTCAACTCGCCGCAAAGTTAGCTCCACTATTTCTTTTCTCAGTGTACATTCAATTTTTTATTGCAAACGTTAATTGTTCCTTTGTAAAAATGTTTTTACATCAAATTATGCCAAAAATGGAGCTCAAGTTCGCGTTTGAGAACTACCTTGAACATAAATTACATATTATCACATCAAATTATTACGTATTACACCAAATTTGAGGTTTTCTATGCTATTTATGCTATTTATCACGCTCATGTATACTATACAAAAAATTTGCCCTCAACTTCATAAGAATATTGTGAAGTTTTGTGCATAAACAGTTTATTGAACTTCATAATAAAATTACAAACGTAGAGATGAAGTGGAAGACTCCATCGTTGAACCCCCAAAAAATTGGATGGGGTGATTCAATGATTAGGATGTGTGTAGTTTAGTGATGGCGCCGCTCCGAGCACTAAACTACACACATCCTAATCATTGAATCACCCCATCGAATTTTTTGTGGGTTCAACGATGGAGTCTTCCACTTCATCTCTACGGTTGTAATTTTGCCTTGAAAATGCCCAGTATCTGGGCGAAACGTTGGCTTTTGCAATAAAAAAACACTGCTCGGCTAATTGGATTGTTTCTCCGTTAATTGATGGCGCCGCTCCGAACACTAAACTACACACATCCTAATTCATTAGAAAATGTTGAATTCAATAATATCATTCTCAATGTTGAGAATTCAGAGTTTTTTTCCCCTAATTTCGATAACATATTAGTAAAACTTGATAAATGATATCAAATTCAAGAACTATTGTTCAATTTCATATAGAAATATTATAGTTCACAAAGGATTTCGTATTGAAGTTGAGAACTTTCTTAACTTTCAAGTTCTAAAAACACACCACACATCGACTGAAACAAGAGATTTTTCGTGAACTGAAAATATTCAAATCATGGGTTATCCACCGTATAACCCTCGTTTTTCGACTCCCAAAGAAGCGGTTAATGCATTCAAAATGCATATTTTGGAGGTATCTCATTCAAAGTTGAGAATAAGTGTCAAAAATCTGTTCAAGTAGATGCAGAAGTGTATTGATTTTGATGGAAAACATTTGGAAAAACAATAAAACTACGAAATTTTGCCTACGTCCAATCAGATAATTTTATACCAATTCGAGATACGTAGATCGGCGAACTTTCTCGCTTTTTATTGGCGTAATTATTGATTATAACAGTTATTTCTAAGAGAATGACTGTTTTATCACGGTACCGGATTCCTTATAAACATTCGATCCCCTGTAATTCATTTCAATATTATATCACATCACATTATATTAGGAAACTTTGTGAAAAAAACAGTAATGCCTCCACAAATATTGCATTCTTTTCTTCAATTCACTCTATCCGTAGAAATGATTATTATATAAATATTAGTACACGATTAATCACTTTTTCTTGCTTCCCTTGACATTATGAATTCACAGGAATCAATTATCGATCACTATCGATCAAACTTGTCCTTTTTCTCTGTTGCAGATTACAATCAATACACCATTAATCAATCGGTATCCGCACCTCCACCACCTCCACCACCTCCCACGCCCAACGTGAAGATCAGCGAAGTGAACACCAAGCAGTACTCTCAAAAGCCCAAAAAGGTCGCTGTTAACGAGGCTGATAAGTACAATTTGAATCACGACCTCAACTCTCAGGATTACGATATCTACGATAATCCAGTACGAAATATTCGAAACCTCAATTATAAATTCGATACTCGTTCGCCTCAATTATATCTTTCTGAAATGATATTTCGAGCAATTAAATACCTAATGACTGAAATTTTATGGAAAATTATGAAGGAACATTTCCTCGTTCATAGAAATAGAATACTTACGAATATACTTTCTTCTTCTTTCACTTCAGGCTCAGCTGAACAAGAATAAATTCCGGATATCCGACGGGCAGCAATCTTTGAGGTGAGAAATTTCATACGTGAAGTAACGATGGCTTAGTTTTGTTTTCGAAAAACTGATATACGTTAATTAAAGCACAAAGAATTGATTCGCGCCAACTGTACTTTCATCTCCGTTTCAAAATGAACACCGATATTCCAGGAAGGTGATTGTTCCGCTACATCTTACAAGATTCATTCTTTCCTTTTTTCGTGATGATGATGATGATGATGATGATAATAATGATGATATGCATCTTCAATTCGATTATTATTCGCTTATTGTGAGGTTGGTAAACAAACAGAGGGAAACAAAAATCATAATGAACAATCAACGATGTTCAATCTATATTCATCACTTTATCATTCGATTTCTCACGACTTTGAGAGTTAATGACCATGTGCGAGGAGGAAAACGGAAACCGATATTGTAATTAGAAGAATCGCGTCGATTAAATTGTACTTTCATCTCTGGAAAAAGAAATTATATTGCTGGTATATATTTTTACCAAGAGACCATAATACGTGTGACCGATTAATGAGTATTTCATAATGAGCTAAGTGTTCTTTGGTAATTACTAGATTCATTCACAACCTGTCTTCGAAACTTAACATGGAAGGAAGGATGAATTATACTAAAAAATTTTGTACGCCATATCGTACATGCGTATGATCAAATTCTTGGAACAATGATATTCGTGTTTCGATTGAACAAATCAATTTTGTAATCGTGAAAGGAGAATCGGCAGCCTTGGGACGGTGTTCAACTTGGGCCATTTGTATTTTTTCGAAAAGTATTTAACCAGAAAATTCGAAATTTTTTACAGAAAATTAAGAAAGTGATTTCAGTGATCATGGTAGCCAATTTAACGACTTCTCGCCTGTTCTACTCAGTCATTCTGTTTAAAATACATGAATAGATATCCAAATTTGATTGAAAAAATTGGATTCTCCTCCTTCCAAAAAAATATATCTCACCCGGAAGAAGAGAGTGAAATTTTTGTTTCAAATTTTTTTCGATCAACAATAGTAAAACTAATTTTCATTCCTCAAAAATGGATCGAGCGATTAAAGGAAGCATCTGAGGATACATTTCGATGAATTCAAGGATGAATAATCGTTGAGAAGAATTTTATTTGAACAAAATATATCAGAGTTTGGAATCGGGTGCCTTGGGCCATAACGTCGTTGGCTGTGTTTGGATTTGATGTTTTCTATTACAGATACATGAGAGTATCGATTTTCCCAACAAACGACGTTCCCACCACTAAAAATTCAGTTTCTTGCTCATTAAATTTTTCACTAATGAAAAATCAATGCTGAACTAATTCGAAGTTCATAAAAAACAACTTTGATCATTTTTGGACCGACCTAAACAATATTATATAGAATAATGGTACATTTTTGTGTTTGTTTATGATGCTGAGATGCATGAAAAATGGTCACCCAAGGCACTTTTCGAAAACTCAAATGGAAAAAATTTCATAATGAAGTCGAAGAGATATACTTTGATTGATTACATGCACTGAAAGAAAAACGACCGACCAGGCCATTCATGGTTGCAACGACCTCGAAATCTGGTTGTGTCCACCAGGAAATCTGCTTGTGACGACCAGAAAAAATGGTTGAAGCCAAAAATAACTACATTTTTCTGGTTGTGACGACCAAAAAAAAAATCTGGTTTCTCTAACCAGAAAAATGTAGTTATTTTTGGCTTCAACCATTTCTTCTGGTCGTCACAAGCAGATTTCCTGGTGGACACAACCAGATTTCGAGGTCATTGCAACCACGAATGGCCTGGTCGGTCGTTTTTCTTTCAGTGTGTATTTTTCGATTCTTTATTGTAACGAACGAAGAATAGAAAATGAAAAATGACCCAGGGTTTCCGACTCTCCGCTAATTTATGTCAATTCGAAGATGTCTTATAAGTTTTCAAATTGCTGCGATTTGTTCGCTAGTTATCAAAGAACGCTGGATTTTGAAAATCGCTGAGTTGAGACTATAGTAAAATGTGCTTTTGGGATGTTTTTAAAACGTACTAAAAATCTCACTGACAGTTGTTGAACATTTCATGATACTATCGAATCAATTGGTCCAGTGAAGGTTGCGTGAATTCGCTAGTTTTACATAGAACACTTTTGGATATTTAAAACTTCCCAGGTGGAAGTATTCTATTCGAATATCATTGAATTTCATTGAAACTTATCAATTTTCCCATTCTTCAATGAGATTTTATAGATTATTTGTAATAGGTTTGTCTGAAAAATATCCCAAGGTACGAAACATTTACTGGGGATTTTTCGTTAGGCTAGATTATTTTAATTCAATGAAAAGAGTGAAAAATAATGAGTGCTGTAACGTGATTATCGATTCTATGGATCATAATAATAATTGCCGAAGCATTAATATGAATGATAAAAGTGACTCGCCTGTATATTTCATCTTCTGTTGGATATTCTATCTCCAATACCAAGCCCATAGACAAGATCTGAATAGATTATAAATAATTACATACAATCCTTCGAAGTTTAATAATGATGAAGACATTAAATAAAACATGACGGATGAATCTCATATTAAACGTCGTGATCAAAGACTTCACTATGATAGCGATTTGAATCTTTTGACACAGAGTGTAATATGCAATCTTGTATGAATGATCTCATGTCCTCACGCGTCTTCTGTTTTCACTCGATGAACAAAACTATTGATCGATAGGGTATTTGTTCTTGATTATTTCTCATGCTGATTTACATACAGTAGTTAACCATTGTAAATATGATTTTATCATTTCGCAGCGTATTCTTTCATGGATTTCACTCTTTCACGATCATTCAGATTTGCCTAATACCTGCAATACTCCCATCCCGGTTATGCATGATAAACATCTTCTGTATATTTTAATTTATTCAAGGTCTCTCAATGGAGAATTGTATCGTTCCATCTTTCTGGAATATGCAGCCCCCAATCTTTTCTTCACACTTTCTTAATTATTCGAAATGCTGAAATATGAGTATCAAACGTTTATCGTTTAGAACGTTGCTGTAATGAAAATCGCTTCAAAATTATAATTAGTATTGCACTGATTATTCATTCATTAGGTGTGTAGCTCAATTTTTCATTGGGTAAGAAGTCCTACTTGAAATTAAAATATTCATACCCTACCTGCGGCTTTCAACCTCAAACGTTTTTATATACCTTCTGATCAAAAAGTACCCGGAATTCTCTATTCAAACAAACCGCGATTGAGATATTGTCGGAATCTTTCGTTTTCCATGTTATTTCATCTGTTATTCAGCGCTGAAATGTCTGTTTGCACCTCATTCGTCAGAAGTGAGTGGGTGTTGCCTTGTAAACGAGTCAGTGTTTGTTGTGTTCTGCGAATTTCGCAATGTCGAATTTGGTTGAGCAAAGAGTTTGTTTCAAATTTTGTGTTTTTAACAAAATTTCATGTGCGGAAGCGTTGAAGATGTTAACAGAAACCTACGGGAACTCGACGATGTCGAGAACGCAAGCGTACGAGTGGTACAAAGAGTTTAAAGCAGGTCGTATTGTGGTTGATGATTTGCCTCGTTCCGGTCGTCCATCCACCGGTATCACTGACGAAAATATTGATAAAATTAAAGAAATCGTCCTCGCAAATGGTCGTGTGAGCATTAGGGAGATAAAATCCGATCTTGGTGTCTCGTTCGGATCGGTGCAGAACGTTATGCACAATATTTTGGCCATGAGGCGAGTCGAAGCACGGCTTGTGCCGAGAGTGTTGAATTTGTTGCAGAGAAACAGCATCGCATCGATGTTGCTAAAGAAATGCTTTCTTTGGGCCAAAATGTTATCGAAGGCATCATTACCTGTCACGAAATATGGGTCTATGAATATGACATCGAGACTAACCAACGATCATCGGAATGGCGCTTTTCAGACGAGTCAAAACCTACAAAACCGCGACAGAGTCGATCTAAAATCAAGGTTTTGTTGACTATTTTCTTTGATTGCCGTGGTGTGGTCCACTCCGAATTTTTCCTACGAGGTTAGACACAGAATACAGAATATTACGTGAGCGTATTGAAGCGTTTGAGGGAAAACATTCGTCGCAAAAGACCAGAATTGTGGAGAGATAACTTGTGGTTTCTTCAACACGATAACGCACCGGAACACACATCTCATCTTATACGCGATTATTTGACTAAAAACGATGTTCATACCGTTCCTCAAGCTCCGTATTCACCTGATATGGCTCCTTGTGATTTTTTCCTATTCCCACGACTCAAGTTACCACTCCGCGGAAAGCGTTTTGAGACGATTGAGGCAATAAAGTACAATTCGCAGAAGGAACTTAAGGCGATTCCGAAATCGGCCTATGCAAAATGTTTTGAAGATTGGAAGAAGCGTTGGAATATGTGTATTGCTTGCAATGGAGATTACTTCGAAGGAAATAAAGTGAATATCGATGAATAAGTGAACCGTTTTCGTTTTATTAAGAAATTCCGGGTACTTTTTGATCAGAAGGTACTATATTTAACCGGCTTCATGTCTGAGGCTTTAACGCACTAACTTTCAGACATAGATGGGTTCAGACAGGCTTAGGGGTTCGAATCCCTGACTAATAAATCCACCTTTCTCCCTAATGATGATACCGCGGAAAGGGAAATGACGGTTGATGAGTCAGGGAATCTCACCTCAGCCGCATAGGTTAGGTTGGAAGTACGCTGCCCCCGCGGCCCCGGTCCCATTGGCCTTGGCAGCGTGAAGAGACCAGGTTAACAAAAACGGAATGAAAAGAAAAAAAATATACTATATTTTATATCTGCAAGAACCGCATAACCTCACAAAACAGTAGTAGTATATATGATGACGATCAATAAGCAACACATTGGGCACTACATTCTCTACGAGTAACAACCAAGAAAACAAGCCATGGAAGTATGTAATTCAATTTGTTTCACTCATGGTGATGATATTGTGTGTTATGAGATGACTCGCGAAGAGCGATTTCAATTTCGACGATCGGGAACGTCCTGGACAGTTCGAAATTTGAATATGTTTAATTGCAAAAATTACTCGACGAAGGCGCAACGCAAACCCAAAAACAGTTTGCAGCTCAGCTAAGAGCTTACTCAAGCAGCCATCTCCAAGAATATGGAGAGAATACAAAAGTTAGGCAGATGGATGCCACAGGAATTGACCGAACAGAACCTTGATCAACAATTGAACAGGTGCTTTTCGTTGCTTGCCAAGCGCTGAAAGAATAATTTTCTGTGGAGAATTGTCACGGAAGATGGAAAATATATTCTTTTCGCTAATCCCAAACGCAAAAAGTCATGGATGGATCCCGAATAACCATCGACTTCCACTCCCCAACAAAAAATTCACTTGGCGAAAGTTCTTTTCTGCATCTGGTGAGATATGAAGGATGTTCTCTACTCCCAACTTCTGTTTGAATCCATGTCAAACAGTTACTGCAAAACGCTATCGCCGACAATTGACCAAATTGCACGACATTTTTGTTGGAGAGAAGCCCTTTACTGGGCAAGGGAGTTGAAAAATTATGTTGTTCCATGATAACGTTCGATCTCATGTGTCCTCAGCAAACCATTTAAAACTCAGGCTGGGAAGTTCTCTCCCACGCGGCAGAGTCACTGGACTTGACTCCATCAGATTACCATTTCTTCTGGTCCATGCACGCCTTGAAGGATAGTCACTTCCAAACTCTGGACGATGTTTGAAGATTCGTCAATTCTTTTATCGTCTGCTAGTTTTTTTTTAGCGATGGTAATCGTATCCAGAGACGTCACGGTGACATTTCCAATCGGATTTCTACTATAGGCGCAGTACTGTACCAGTACGGGCTGACATTGGCAGAGTACTAGCGGTCTGTACTAACGCAGTATTGGCATTTTCCTGGAATGATAACGCTTTTCTATACTGGGCGCTTGGTATAGACACAGTACTCTCAATCGGTACTCTCATTGATCCTGGCACAAAACCCTTCACTTTGATTTCTAGTGGATATAATCGGTTCAAAGGGTGATACTGTCATACATCTAAACAGTGTGTCAGAAAACATCCCCAACTTCCCAAAAAAGAATTCTTAAGGCAAAATCAATGATTTTCAGCGTTTGATTTGCAAAGAAAATAAGTTGACTATTGAGATAACGAGCACATTGGTTGCTCTAATGATCACTGAGTTTACCAGAAGGAAAGGTTTCTTGTCAAGGAACCTTTTGCATCAAAAATCCATCTTTGAAAGGTTGGGAATGTTTCCTGGGATACCTTCGATATTGAGAATTCCAATGACCTTCCTTTGCTCTTGAATCTCAGAACTAGGAGTCACTGATTAGGGTTTCCATTATTTGCAATTAGTCCAGTGCCTGTACTAGATCATTACCTGAATACCTGGCCAATATGAAGCTCTCATTATTGGTTTATTAGTATTACTACAATTCTATGTAGTCAGTACGAAACCCGTGCATGCTAGCCAACTCCTGGGAACTAATATTGGCGCTGTACTCTGCCTGTTGTCAATATTGGGATAATTCGCATTTTTCTGATTGGATTGCAGCACAGTGAAAAGTCGGACTAAATGCGGTTGCGTCTCACTTAAAAACTTGACTGGGATTCAGTCTTTTCCAGTCTTTTTCAGGATTTCAGTCATCGAAAATAGTAGACAATATTCCGAGGATTGATCTAATGTCCATGTATTTCATAATATCAAATTTTTTTGGTGAAGAAAAGGGGCGAGTCACGTTATACACCTAATATATAAACTTGGCGTCGCGATTTATTAGAAAACATTAATATTCTTATTCAAATAACGATTCATTCTGATAATTAATTCATTTCACAGACAGATACTACAATATCTTCCGTTGATTTTATCATTATTTCGTTTATTCCATTACATTCATCATTGATCCACTGGGAAAACCCGAGACGGGTTATTAGGAATGTCTATTCGATCAAAGGTATTCAATCGACAATCTTCGATTCAAACATCATTAAGAGTGAATCTACAGTATACGTTGACGCGTTCTGTTTAGAGAATATATATTGAAATCGAATGAATCATCGATATTTCTATCACTCCCATCACCACTGCAAATAAAATCATCTAGAAAAACAACCATAGAACACACAATACAACTGTTAAATTGATATTTATTGGCATTAGCATCACCGTTGATTTATAATAAAAACTGGTTAAGCAAGTCTTTAACTTCGCGACGATCATAAATTTCTACGAGGGAACAGTGTTCTTCGTCATTGTTATGTGCTTTCTAGGGTTTCAAATAACTGCAAGATATGAGCAACATGAAATCAAAGCATAAAGTTCCACCAGAATCAGATATTTTTAAATATGAACCGATTTGTGGAGTGAATCAGAATGTCCCTGTTTATTTGACGAAAACACGGAAAATATAGTTTGTTCCAGTGAAATGAATTTTTGATTGAAATGAAGGTAAAGGAATTTTTTGTTCGACTGACATAAAATTTGTTTGGGATCAACAAAATTTGATTCATAGAAATCAGCACTTTTACATAGACAAATTTCATTTGTCTTGAAAACACGCAGAGAAAAATTCTTGCTGAAAAAGCGATTCCGAAAAATCTGCTTTGCTAAATTAACAAAATGATTGCTGTTACAGCGACAATACTGATATTTTAGCCAGACAAGCGCTTGTTAAACGAGCAAGATTTTTACTGTAATGTCAAAGTTTTTGCCATATCAGCGAAGCAAAATTTAGAGGATTGCTGTTTTACAGCAACTTCTTTTCTCTGAGTCCACATTTTATTTCAGCCAACCAAAAAGTTTCTTGCGATCAAAATTTTGTTCAACCGGAACAAACGTTTTCTCAGCGTAGTTGAAATCTAGAATCAAATAATGAATTATGTTATCGTGTATGTCTTTCGATAAATCCGTCATTCACTTGCAACCTTTATGTGAGTCTAAGGCCTTAGATACATGGGAACGAATCCAAATTCTCACAGAGAAGAATAAGGTTAAGTAAATGAAAGTTATTTCCCAGCTAAGCTTTTATTGTGAAGGAATACTTCAAAGAGATGCACTGGAGATTAATATTTATCATGAGCGCTTATCCGTTCAATAAAGCGGTTAAGAACTGACAAAGAGATGAAGTTTAGAGGGCGATATAAATAATGAAAGTGAAAGAGAAAGGGTCTGAACATTGTATATTCATAGCATTGTCGTTCACTTTTGATGACATATTCATCCCAAAGTATATCATTTGATACAATTGGTATCAATTACTCATCTCGGATATACTTTCAAATTATCGCATGGAACTGGATATTAATCTGATGAAGAGTGTATCGCGTTGACAGTGATGCTTTCATTGTAATCGAGGACTAAAATGCAATTTTTCAATCACCTGTCTCACGTGATAATCTACCGATTTCAATGGATTTGAGTTGAGTGTAAAATATTTTGAATACTTAATTGTTGTATAGTAACAGAGGGAATAATATCAGCAAGTGGCATAACGGTATGAATTCCCAGAAGGTGCGGTGCTGATATAAATTCCCATGCTTATATGGTTTGTGCGAAACAATCATTAGGTTCTGTACAAAATGTTGCAAATGTTTATAGCGCTCGTAGAAGGTAGATCATGATCTGTTAATTGATATTATTGAGGGGGTTGTTAATCTATTTATTGAATCAATATCAGAGATTTCTTTGTGTAAGGTAGTATGCGTCGTGAATCTTTATGCAACAATTCTTCTTCAATCACAAATTGTACATGTACTTTATTTGGCGTGATCTCAATGTCATTGGCACCATTGGAAATTTATTACACCGTACGGCTTTCAGATCAACCAAGCAGTTGAAACCCTGCTTGAAGAATCTCATTGAACCGATTGATTTTCATTTTTGAGATCTTTAAGTTGTCCGATTATGTTGCATAAGACATCTTTCATGTTCCTTTAAAATAACTTTAGGAAAAAATCTCAAGATATCTCAAAATCCATTCAGATATCTTACAGATATCTTCTTTTCCATCAGGTAATACATTGGTTTTAGATAAATTTACATTCAACAAAGTTTCAAGAAAGTTCCACCTGTAACATAAAATGAAGATGGGAAACAAAAATTGGATTTTTGGTACAATAAGGCAATTAAGTTAATCACAGATACACGAAAATTTGATGCGATTATACCAAAGGGAAGCAGAAACGTGCTAGCTGAAGAGTAGTCCAGTTCAAATAATGATCGTATATGTGAAATTTTCGAAAAAGTATGCCAACGAATGAAAACTTCTTTTACCATTGTTAATAAAAAAACTTAAGATTAATCATTAAATTCAAACGACTGTTGATATTATATCTTCGCAATGTCTCATTTTTTAAATATCATTCCAAGGCCCAAAAAGATGGTACAACCATTTTGGGATGGCCCGATGAATATTTTTCGAATTATGAACAAATCATTGATGATTGATCAATTATTCATGTTCTGATTTAGAGCTGTGCGGTTGATCGATCAACCGAATAGAATTGTTTCTCATTGATCGATTGAATCTTTGATTCCAATTAATCGTTCGTTCGAATAATCGATTAATCAATTCGAATCGTTCATTCTGGTTCACATGCTAAAAAAATGTTATTTTAGTGAATTTTTTGAGAACGTATTATTATAAATTAGTATCGGGATTATCCGTATAACCGGAAATTCAGATATTCGGTTGATTATCCGTATGTGTAAATATGGTCCGGATATCCGGATACTTGAATACATTATCCGGATATTTGTAAATCCGAACATCCACATATATCCGGCGATCCGAAATTGATATAATGTATTCACTTGAGGCAAAAGCGATGACGATCCATTCATTTTCGCAATTAACAATAAATTTGAATTTGTGAATCTGAATATCCGAATATCCGGATATTGGTGTCATCCGAATAATCGGGTAATTTATTCGATTTTTTGGATATTCGAATATCCGGAACACCCTTATCATCGATATTGATGTAATGTTTATCGAGGTTGACAAATAAACTCTCGAAATAAATAAGAAAATCCTTTATTCATTTTTTAAAATATTGTTTATACATAAAACAATCACAGGCGAACTTAAATTCTCGAAAAATTGTTATGTCGCTAACAGCGTTGGTATTTTTATAGCGGTTCATTTGAAACGGAAAAATATTTGGATTCAGTGGCTCTCGCGCATTTTATGGCGGAAATTTGTGAAAAAGAACCAAGACAATGTTTCCATCGTAGCTTAAAAAAAATGAATGACCTATCGATTGGCCCTTCAAAGTGATGCAATCCATAATTTGATCATGGATTTACAGTTGAATCGCAGAACATTATTCCATAACGTATAAATCACTTTTGAAATGATTACTTGATAAATTAACTTTCACTTTTGTCTACTTTACGTATTACTCAACTATCATACTTGATTATTCACTTACTAAGACAATAATTGATACAATATTTACGCAGACCGAATGTGATCAGCCATCCTGGGATCCACGTGACTACACCTAATGCCATAATAGATACTTTTGTACCTCTGACGACGACGACCCAACCACCTCCACCTCCACCTCCACCAACGACGCCAAGAACTTTCATCGTCAATGTTCCCAGGTATGTAGTTAAAAATATCATCATTATTCTTCACAATGAATATCTTCCGATGGATACATGAAAAACTATGACAAAGTTTTTAATGTTGACGATAATATATCATTTGCTCATGTTACATAGTATATACACTATATCATAACACTATTATTTCCAAAAACGCTTTTTATTGATAACATCTGATATTTCTCCTGTATAATTTATTCATGATTGATTCATATGACAATAGCAATTAGATTCGCACTGAGAATGCTAGTCAGAACTTGACAAAACCTGAAAAAACGTTGCCATGCTTCTTTCGCTAGATTCTTGTTCGAAGTTTTGTCAGATCTGATCAGATCTGATCGGATGAAATATTGAATCGATTCAGTGGGATCTATTCGTACAAACAAATACATGTTTTTGCAACGTTCATATCCTATCAGATCTGACTACATCCGTTCGGATCCAATCGGATTTGGATCCAGTTGGATCCGATTAGATTCAAGCATTTTTTCTGGAAGTTTCAAACTAGAATTTTAGCCTTTGAACTGGTTGAAAGATCAACCTTGATTCTATTCGGGGCCTAACAAGGATTTTGCAATGCTTGGTTAACATCGGAACCTGATAGCAGGCGAGTTAATTCGATTTCTCTGGATTGTTCATTAAATATCATCAAGCATCAATGGACAGGGATGTAAATCATACTTTTAATTTGAACTGCAAATTAATAATAACATTTGCATCTCCTTGTCATTTATTACAGCTCAGCTCTGTTACTTATATTCACTATTCGTTGAATTTTTTCTCAACTCTGGTCATTCAAAGTCTAAAAATTGTAAATAAAAGTACCACAAAATTGATTCTGGTTAAACTCTGAGAAATAATGGAACTTTTTTTGCAAGCACTGCATAGCTTTACAGAAGCGTTTGGAATTTAATTTGAGACGTTATATTTTCGAGTTTATATTTATTCCCAATGGAAGTTTCTCCTCTGGGATGAACGTCGAGCAAAGAAAAGACCATATATTCCTTGTATTTATGACTCTATCTCGTAATTATATGCTTTTTAATGATTGTTTTCATAGAAAGTATGTGATTTTAAAAATTGAAATTAATCATTTTCAAACATCGTTAACATGTTCTACACGTAGCATGATATACGTAACAACTCCTATTTCTTATCACACATCTTGACGTGACTATCCTAGGGTTAATCACTTTCATAGAAACAACTGACTTGAACAATTATCGCACTGTTTCTTCTTCTTCTTGTTCTTCTTCATTCGCTTCGCATGAGTATGATCTATCTCAAGACATTAATTTCTCTGCTGTTAACAAATTTTCTTCATGAAATTTTCCTCAATGAGCTCGCTTGGATTTCTTGGTGAATATAAATTCAAAGACCAATGTTTAAACCGTATCAGAGTCACTCTAAGTCTTCGCACTCTTACCTGCTTTCTCCTTCGTGTCTTTTAAACGCGAGTATTTTCCTTTTTCACGTACAAACCGGAAACAACATCGCGTTGTCGTACAGTACTATAAAGTCACTGATCATTATCTATTTTTTTCTTCTACTTTTTTTCTGTTTTTACAGCCGAGGTCGACCGCAACAAGTCAATCGTGGCACCGCACCACCGTAAGTTCGCTTCAATGGTTATTTAATGAGTTTCTATTTATCTACGGCTGACTGAAAAATAATGATCGTTTGAAAATTGGGTGTGATTATTCAACCTATCGTTGAAATCGAATCTTGAGACCAGATTTATGGATTATATTGCATTATATTCGAATATTTCAACAAGACGGAATATCTCCGGAATGTGTGGGTTATGGAGATAATCGGGTATTGTAAAGATGTATGTTTGTGATGTAGAGGTAGCATAAGCTTTTCTGTTCTTCTGAGTTTTCTTTGATTCGTACCATAGGGACGAGAGAAGCAAATTTGATCATTGTAAGTCAGGGTGAGTAGAAGCAAAAAAGAAAACTGTGAATCATAATCATCGGATTGAAAACTGTAGGAAAAAGTGAAATTCAATCCATCAAGTATTTCCATACCAGCGTGGCAACTTGAAGACAGCTCCACAGTATAGTTTTTAGCGTGAAGTTAATATGTTACAGTACCAGAATTCAACCTTCGAAAAACGTCCATATGTGAATGAAATAATTTTAAAACTAGATATTAGTATACTTCCGCTAGTAGGGGAATGGCGGGTGGTATGGCCCACTACGTGTTTCCAGGATCTGCTGCTAGGCGGCAGCACTATACACTTTTGGTCACGGAGAGATTGTTTCTGTTTATTATGTGCGGAAACTTCATTGTTGTCAATACAGTGTGTTGAGAGGAATCTAACTTTTTCTATTTACTTGTTATTGGTGTACTGCGTCGGCGGAACTTTGAGACGTTCTGTACTGAAGTACATCAGATCATAAAATAATATATCATACTGGTACCCCCCCCCCCGCCATATATATGAGACACCGAACATTTTTCATGATACCGAAGAATTTTTCATGAATTTTTCTCCCACACTGAGAGAAATAATCACTATCACCAATAACATATTGTGATGTTTCAAGAAATCCATTTCTCAAAAAATCTGTACTCTTGATACAAGAAAATCTTCTTAGAACTGAGGATGTATTTCTTGAATTGAAAAAACATTTTCTTGATCCAAGGGAATTCCACTTGAACTTGCAACATATCGGCTCTCTTGTGAAAATATTTCTACGCCAGATTACGCCAAAAACTACGCCTAAATATTGCATTTCGGACACTTCCGTGAAACAACGTAGAAAATTCTGCGCGCTTTTATGTCAAAATACGCCAATCTATGACCAAGAGTTTTACCCGTATACTGTGGCGTAAAAAGGTGTAGAAATACCTAGAATGGCATAAACTTCCGGTCTTTGTACACCAAATTTACATATTTCTATTTTTTTGTCCATGCCCAATACGTTAAACTATGCCAAGCTGTGGGACGTAGATTGACGTAATATTCCGTAGTTTTTGGCGTAATTTGACGTAGAAATATTTTCACAAGGGCTGTAATGAAGAATATCTATTCTTCAAAATATTCAAGAATATGTTTTCTTGGTATTAGTAATAATTTCTCTCAGTGTAAACTCAAATTGTTCCTGATCTTTCATTTCACTAATGAACATTTTTTCTTCGGGATGTGTGTGAGAAAAATACTCCAAAAAGTTGTATTCCACACCGTAGAGACATTCTTTCACTATGGAGTGATTTTATCTCAGTTTTCCCTTAAGAGGGCCATACCACCCGCCGTCCCCCTAAGTTAATCTACCATGAAAAATAAAATAATTCATAAAAGATTGCAAATTATTATTTATTTCAATCTTGCACATGAACTTTACAATTTGCTATTCCGACAAGTAAATCGATAACATATTATGTTCACAGTTTATTGACGTAGAAATATTCATCATGCAATGAGGTTGCAAATCAGTTAGTCGATCCTCAGTGGCGCTTTTGTCAGGAGTTGTTGCGATAAATTGGTATTGTTGATTCGATATCTCGTCTTTGATCAAATTCATGCTCCCTGAATGAATATTTCGAGTTCGTCGGGCTTTATCTAGTGATTCTTATAAGAATATGAGTAGGTCCAGTAAGAAAAACATAGTCTTGTGACAGAAATTTGTTATTTTGCAATTATTCTTGCACTAGTTGCGCTCACTTCTTTTGATTATTCTCCTTATGCACGCATTTTTTCCAAAAGTCAATAAAAGACAAACTGTCTCTCTTATTTTTGTTGAGTGAAAATCTAGCTACTCAAATTTCATGAACATGGACGCAAATGTGAACCCTTTGAAGGCTTTGAACGGTTTCTTTCCCAGGTAATCCAGGGAAAAACTGATAAACTTCCTACCCAACTTGATATGAAAAACTTTCAGACGGATTTATACACACGGCAATATTATTAATATTCCATCCTTTCTATTCTTCCACAATATTTCAAATGAAAGATCCTAAAAATTTGCTTGTATTTTTCTGAATTTTCTCATGAAGCGGTACAAGTCACACATTGTTCCTAAATGCTTTATAAAAATCACTTGTTGTAATTTGCCGAAATTCGAACGATCCTTCTTTGTAACTGCACTCAGAGAAAAAAAGTTGCTGAAACAGGAACCCTCCTAAAATTGCTCTGCTGAATTAGTAAAAAATTTGCTATCACAGCAAAAATCGTGCTCTTTCAACAAGCGCTTGCCATTCAGCAATTCGGAATTGTAGATATACAGATGGCTAGAAAATTTTGCCGAATTAGCAAATGTCTTGCTGAAATGGCAATATTTTTGCTGCTTTAACAAAGCAGATTTTCCAGAATCGCTTTTTCAGCAAGAATTTTTCTCTGCGTGTGGTTTCAGCATAATTCAGAGCTTTTTCATCGAAGTATGTCACTGTTCCATAAATAATTTGGATTCTCTACGAAGCAACTCCTGTGAATTCCACTAGAAAACACCTCAGAATTTTACTAAAAAATCTTTGAACAATTCTCGTTCCTCGTATTTCCAGCAGAATTTGGAGGTCAATATGATAATCTTTGTTAACTCTTTTTCTTTAAATTCTACTGAAAAATCTTGAAGTCGACATCAATTTAAAAAACAACCAATGTAGTTCTTTTGTAAACGTATTTCCTTCGATCAACAATCCATGCAAGTATTAATTAGTAGAAGAAATAAATGACCCTCAATGGAATCCTCGAATTTAGACATTAATTCGAATTCATTGCTGCATATATGATTTCCGGATATGGGAGGCAATGTAGTACATGTATGCAACTCGTAATCACTTCATATATCCTACATGAATTGAATGATTTCAATTGCATGCACTCGTAATCAATAATTCCGACAAGAGCATAGCTCTTCCAATCTGATCTCTTCCTCATCACTTGAAAATTCCTACTCGTGGAAGTGATGTAACGTTGAGAGAGAGCGAATTGTCATCCTCGATCTCATATTCAAACATTTCATTCATTCTTCGTTGATCAAAGTAAAATGAATTATTACACATTTATAACATATTTCAAATTTGAAATGAAATTTTTATTTTCTCATCGTTGAAAGTTGAATAAAAATGTAGTTTTCCATCGTCACTCGAGGGGGAAACTGTCTAACCGACATCACTATTTTCAAGTATAATAAATTGTAATATTCAAGTTGAGATCTGAGAGAGAATATTGTTTGGTTATAACAAAACCGCGCTGGACGATATAATTTAACCCATTCACGCCCAAGAGGACAGAAATCGAACCTTTATTTCAAACGTAGCAGGTGATATCAAAGTGGCGTTTGAATAATTGACCGCGATCCTTTCCTACTATTTGCGAGTATGCTCTTTCGATTGGCGAGATCAAATTTGCAGTTCGATCACGTATAAAACCAATATGGCGTGTTTGAAATGGAAAATCACAGAGCAAAATTTTTTAATCATGTTTTCTTGCCATAGAAAAATGATGGATATCACTCCTTAAGTTCATCAAGAGGGCACAAAATGTCTCAAGTTGACGTAAGAATTTTTTGTTTATGCATAAAGCTGTTCTAACCTTTCTAAAATATATTAAATATCATGGAATATGCATGAAGTTACGAAAACTCGGAATATATTAGCAGCACACATTTTGAGATCCGTCGAATCGATGCAAGAAATCTCATCCGAAGGTTCTTGGGATCGTTGATGACGAATTCACCATCATAATACCAAAATTCGAAATGGCGGATCAACTATCACGGACAAAAACTAACGAAAAACTCCTCAACAGTCGCTCAAAATGGGTACTTCCCTAGTAATGATGATTCATATAAGATAACATATAAACCATATATGCAGGGGGTTTCATATACGGTCATATGGAATTCAGATTTAATCCACATTGATTGCATATACATTAAATATGCATTACATATAGATTATATGTGGTCATACATGAAACCTCTATCCATATATGATGTATATGGCTTATATGTGGTCTTATATGGATGATTTTCCCTAAAGTTGCGGGTTTTTAAGAGCGCTGTTCAGGAATCACCGTCAGAATACACGGAGAAAAAAGATCTGCTAAAAAGTACCATACTTTATAGTGTTTGAGCATCAGTCTTGTCCAGATCAAATTATGTACATGAAAATATCTACAAAAGTAGTATACTTTTTTTAGGAAAGTCCAAGCCAGTATGGTACTTTTAGAGGTATTTTCACGTAACTAATTTGATCTGGACAAGACTGATGCTCAGACACTATAAAGTATGGTACTTCTTAGCAGATCTTTTTTCTGCGTGTACCAAAATTCGAAATAGTGGGTTCAATATGGTGGAGAAAAACTAAAATAACCCTCAAAATTCGCTGAAAACGGGAAAACCAGGGGGTTTCAAGGTCGCTGATCACGAATTTATCATCCTGATATCGAAATTTGAAATGGCGGATGCCATATGGCGGACAAAAATAAAAGAAGCCTAAAAATTCGCGGGAAACGGTTGTTCGGTTTTTGGCGCGCAGAGATGAGGTAGCAAGTGCCCGAAGGCCATTTACCCGAAAGCGGTAAAGTCTGTGAGTTTGAGGAGGGCTAGCAAATTCTTGTAATTGTCCTCGGATTCACAAATCACTGTTTTTCGGGTAGTGGCAATTTCGGGTACTTGCTACCTTACCTACGCAGATCACGAATTCATAATCGAATTATTGAAATTCCCCACGACAAATCTAATATAGCGGTTGAAAACTTGAACAAAGACGGGTCAGGATGTGACACTGTATACTGTACGTTGTTCAGCTGCACTGTAAAAAGTAAGTGGAATTTCCCCCCGGTAGCGAATCTGCCTTACGTGGGGGAAATTCATCTCCCCTTCATTTTGGAGGAATTCTCCTCCATTTAGGAGGAAATTCCTCCTCTTTTAAGGGGATTCATCGATCCCTGCAAAAGTTACTAGATTCCAAATCCCCCCCCCCCTCCCAGTTTTCTCAGAAACGAATACATAAAATGAAAAATAATGAGTAGCTGAATTTTTGTCAATAGCCTAAGAAGATGCACCTGCTGATTAAAATTGATTCTATTCATTGATTACTGAGAAAACTGGGGGGAGAGATCTAGTAACTTGGCTTGTGGTAAATCGCCTTAAGGGAAGTTCTCTCCAAATGAAAAATTCCCCCAAAATATGGAGAAATGAGTTTCACCTACATGAGGGATTTTTGTTTCCACCAAATTTGGGTAAAGATTCCATCATCGTTTTTCAGAGTGTGTCATAACTGACGCTTCCCGATTCTCACCACTTGAAGGTGAACATACCGAAAATCATTTCATCGTTCTTGTTTGATTTTTTCGAATTTTGAAAGTTTTTTGTTCTCTCCTATTTTCCTATTTTTTCATCCCTTGTTTTCTCCAATAATTCCATTATTATTATCATTACTATTCTCATCTTGTATCCTGTATTAAATTTCATTCGTATTATTCAAGATGATCGATAATCTGATGGTGAATTCGCCAATACGAAGGACACCAACTCGGAAAAGCTCTAGAACTAGGTGATAATGAATTCGCTGTCAGATTATCAAATAGTCAATATTCAAATCATCCAGGAAGATTCTTTTTATCCATTCTGACTCGTCTTTGTTCAAGTTTTAAACATTTGTATTGGATTTGTCAGGTTGAATTCTGATCATTCGATTGTGAAATCGTGATCAGCGTGCCAGAAACTTCCGAATAATCGCTTTCCGAGAATTTTTAAGGTTTTTTCAATCTTGTCCGTTAAATGGTCGCGGTTATTTCGAATTTCGATATTATGATGGTTAATTCGTGATCATCGACCGTGAACCTCTCAAAATCCCCATTTTCAGTGAATTTTGAGATATTTTGTCGTTTTTTGTCCGCCATATTGCATCCGCCATTCCGAATTTTCCTATCAGGATGATGAATTCGTGATCAACGACCCATTTTCAGCGAATTTTGAGGGTTTTTTAGTCTTTGTACGCGATATCAGATTCGCCGTTTTGCATTTTGGTATTATAATGACAAATCAGTACACGGAGAGAAATGTATGGTAATATTTACCATGCTAACATAGTATTCGTTCTTATTTGATTGAAAATCGTAAATGTGAGAATAGAATCCTTCGCTATTTTTCTGGTAATGATTACTATACTACATAGAACTCAAAGCAATGTAAAATGGTACTGATTACCATGTTACAATAGCTGTCATTCCAGTTAATGAAAATATGCACGCTGTGGGCAATATTGACACGACGTGTATAGACATACATATATTATACACTGAAAAGAAAATTTCTTCCAACCAAATAAATAGTTTATTTGTCCTCTCTCCATAAAATATTTCTTAGGATTAATGAAATATTTAATCGAACCAAATAATGGAATGCTTGCCCCAAATAAATTGGTCTTCTAAATAAATAATTTATTCGCCACGAGTAATCAGTTTGTGCGTCTAATTGAATATTTAATTTTTACAAATAAATACTTTATGGAGAGAGGACAAATAAATATTTTTTCCAGTGTACGTATTATTACGGTAGTCAGCCCACTATTAATAATCAAGTAAAAACACATGATTATTTAGAAGACTGTTATCATTTGTTTCTGACTGTGTGCTCCCTTTTCTTTCTATTAACCATTTCATAACCTCATTCACTGAAAAGCCTTGTGTGTATATACATGTCAATAGTTTAATTTAGGTTATAATCAATGAAAAAATCATGGTCAATATTACTTTATAGCATTGGATTCTTGTTTAGTTGCATAGTACTGTCTCCAATGTAACATGGTAATCATGACTATGTTAACAGGGCTAATGTTACCATATAAAATCGGCAGCATCACTTTGTCAAGTGACTCGCACCATCTAAAAGTTTTCGTCACCATATAACATAGTAATCATTCCCATGCTACATTGAGAATATAACTATTCTTTTCTCTCAGTGTAATCAACGACTCCAAAAACTTTTGGATGAGATTTTCTGTATCGATTCGACGGGTCTCAAAATGTGTACTGCTAATATATTTCGAGTTTCGGTAACTTCATCTATATTTCATGACGTTTAATATATTTTAGAGAGGTTAGAACAGCTTTATGCATAAACAAAAAATTCTCCCGTAAACTCCAGACATTTTGTTGTTAAAAATTCATTTGAAAACAAAAAAACTGTACTTTCTTTAAAAACGCTCTCAATTTTTAATTTCTTTGTTTTTCTTTGCGAAATTTAAGTTGATGCATTCCAAAGTTGTTCGTTTCAATGAAAAGAATTCAGTTAGTCGACTAGAAGGACCTGTGTGTTTGGCGGCATAAACTTAGGGAGTCCAGTTCAAACGGCTATGGAACGCTGTCATTTTGGTTTTTTTTTATAGATGCAAACTTGAATATTATGATAATGTATTATATTTCAATCACTTGAATATTTCCTTTCGTGTGATAAGATTTTGAGAAAAGTACTGTTTACACGAGGTTCCCTCTTTCATCATTTTTCAATTAATGGCACAAAAACCTCATTCACTCGTAATTGAAATTCCAACTAAGTAATGGAATAAATCTTCTCCTACATCATTCGATTGAAGTTTAAATAACCTACGGTGTTGAGTGTTATTAAAAGGTTGAATTTTCTCACTAGATACTTCCGATACATACAAATCGTGTAAAGAAAATATTGCATAAGACATCAGATATTTCTATTCTAAAAGTATTTGATACATATCTGCACAAAGAAAAATTTATATTAAAGATTACTATGTTTTTATGGTACTCGTGGGATATACTTTATTATGAAGCTCAAAACTATATTTATTTCAAATTATAACACATTTATCTTCATCCTCACGAGAGAGTATGGCGAATGCTCGTATACTTATGGTTCAGAACGACATAATCAAGTATACCCCAAAAGTACAATATAAATATGGTAATATCTAATATGAAATTTTTACTGTGTGAAAGATACATCACGCACATTTTCTCAACAATCAATTTCATGAATCACGATATTCAGGAAAAGTAATGAATGATTGTTATTTTTGAAAATAAAATAATTGAATTGACAAGACTGAATGATCGATCAGTAATTTTCAACAGTATGATAAATTTATTAGGTCTTTTAATGTATCATCTTCATTCAAAGTCGAATATATTTTCAGACGGTCTCGACCCACTTTGAAACCATCTACGGAGATAGTGTCGAAGGCGCAAGAGTTCGTTGACATTTACAGGTATCCACCTGTGAGACCAGCACCGATTTATCCAACACCTCAAGTAGACAAACCAGCCGCCAAATGTCGGAAGGATGTTTGTTTAATTCCGGACTGTAGTTGCGGAGGTGCCGATATTCCAGGTATGCAATCCAATCGTAATCATTCAAATTATAATTAATAATAATTGTTTTATCTTCTTTTGTTGTTCCACAATTACAAATAATTAAGTATTCGTCAATTATTAGTATTATTATTATTATTCGTCAATCATTGATTTTGTTTCAAAATTTTCCTTCCGGTTATCACAAGAATGTGAAATATTGAAGAATTGTTTTGTTTTTCTTCATACGAACTTTGAATACTCAATTAAATTTTAAAAAAGAATATATATTTTGAATTCAAGAATATGCGTGTAATATTTTTATCTTCGGTTTGTTTAATTGAATTTCAATATTAATTTATTAGAGTAGAAAAGATTAGTTTCTATTTTATGTTCATCGACCTGCCCAGAAAACATAACCATCGTTGGCTCATTCCTGTAGTACAATTAAAAATTTCTGATCAATTCGTTGGAATGGGTTTGAATTACTGTCAATAGAGCTTGCTTTTGACATGTAAAATAGTTAAAAACCGAGCTTTCTCATATTCCAAGGATTATTGGACGATACTTCGCTAACATTGAAGTTTGATGTACTTTTCTGTATCGTGCATTAATTATTCAACAACTCCTAATCATGATTCATAAATTATAAAGGATTCTTATAGAGGTTACGAATAATCGATTTGTAATTTAGACTCCACCCATCTAGCACCTTAGTTCAGAAAGAATCCATAGAATTCAATTGAGGTTTAAAAAATTCATTATGAATTCTTTAGAATTGTTTTCGAACTTCTGTGCTGCGTGGGTGGATTTGGAATCGATAGTTCCTTGATCAATTTTTTTGTATTAGAATTTGAATGATTCAAATCTGCGATGATTTTTCTTGAGATTGTATTAATTGACATTTCATACCAAAGCAAACAAAAGTTGACAAAAGAATTCAAATGAATGAATTAACAAAGTGGACTTCATTTCAAATATGAATTTCAATACAACACTGTTGAAATTATCTGTGCTAAACTTCATGTACCAGATTTGCACGTTGTTTTCATATACATTTGTACATTGAATTTGAACATCTGAAGGTCGATGATGTCGATTGAATTGTGGATCAATGTACAATTGCACAGTGAAATTGGATTCATATACAGTCAATTCAATTATTAATCATTCATTCCAAATCAATTTCTAATCACAGAATCCATCCATCTGAGTTTATTCGATCGAAATGTCAATTTTTGCTCAGGGCTGTGAAATATGACGCAGCTATTCAGGGAAAAAGATTCATTTTGAAACGTCTAAATTATTTAGAAAGTTTTATTTATATGTTCATTTGATTGGAATGAAATGCCAAAATGATTCGCAATTCTCTTATAGACGAGAGTGAAAGTAATTTATTCTTCAAGGTTGTACCATTTGAAAATAGTTTTAAAATTTTTATAAAATTATTCATTTTTCTAAAGTGGATCAAATATTTACCACCATCATTATATTCAACTATTTGCAAACGAGAGGTGATGAGATTTCAATCATCTGGCTTGTTTTCATTGCAAGATGATGTGGATGGGGTTGTAATGAATTTATGATGAATTACCTTTTTAATGGATCGAAATTGAGCAATTTAATCGAGTAAACTGTAGGTTTCATAAAAGAAATGACACATCGACAAGATAAGTATTCTTATTCTTGAGTTCTAATTTGGAGAGTTTTGTAATAGTGCGATGGAAAGTATTGAAATTGCACACGCATGTTCTTGAATTCGTTAGAAATATCCCTTCGAATGAGTGTCACAATCGATTTGAGAGGTGCCTAATTCTTGCACACTTCATGTATTTGTGGAACATCGACATGGAACGTTGATCGGATAAAATCGATCTCATTATACCGGATATGTCGAACACCCGCTTATCAACGGGAAGAACTTTTCAAACAAGTTGAATCTCAGCTCGAGTGCACGAGTGTTGAATGGTGACCAGCGATACACAAGTCGTGTGACGCAAGTATCCGCGATACGAATGTTAAGTTTGACGATAAGTGTTTAACAGTCCACTGACTTTCTCCAATTCTAAGCTCACTCTAGATATATATTCCAGTTATAAACTATATTTGAAAGTGAAAACTATCAACCATGTTGCGCATTTGTAATTCTGCACGTGTTATTCGTGTCCGTTAGATCTTTTAAATTCATCTCCTAACATCTGCACATTATAGAAAACCAAAAGCAGGCAATGAATATTCCAGTTCCTCAAATTTCTTTTAAATATTGATACTATAATCGAACATCATTCTAGTCTTTTTCTTGATGCAGTTTCTACTATTATAGAATCTAGTACAATTTGAAATCAACAAAGCGTAGTTGAAAAATTCCAAGACCAGGAAAATTTGTCATTATGCACGAAAAATTTAGCTGCAGCAGCTAAGTAGCTAGCACGGACACGGACAGCTATTAACTTAGCACCTGCAGCTGAATTTTAACTGTTACATCAAAAGAATTTGCATTTTCAGTTGATTTATTTGCGGTAACAGCTCGAATTTAGCTGCAGGAGCTAAGTTAATGGCTGTCCGTGTCTGTGCTAGCTACTTAGCTGATGCAGCTAAATTATTTTTTCCGTGTGTTCATCCAGCGAGAGACAATTTAAAAGATTTTTGAAGAATTCTTTGAATCGTAATTGAACTCTCCCTGAGTTAATGTGCTGTATGAGATCGGAATATCAAAAAACAGAGGATCAGAAGAATTGTTTCAACTTATTTCAAGGAAGCCGAATTTTCACAACCACTGAACAAAACTCTTTGATCTAATCCGTTGGATGTAAACGTGTGAAACCAGTTTTCAACGTGTGACAATTATTTGTAACTGTTCTTGATCGAGGATAGATGTATATGAGATAAAAGCGGCAAGCATAAACGATTCATGTACTAAAATGACATCACGATCTCAACCTTTATGGCTGTGCGATCCAAATGCTGGCGATCGGTAGCATCGCTTTTCGCGTATCTAAAGCCAAGGAATGTATTATGTAATTCAACACAGTCGACTAGCATAAATCATCAGGAAGAAGCCTGCTTCGCACTGAGGTTTTTGAATATTCTTCAAATTAATTGAGAATTCACGGGGTCATCGAACCAAGTGAGAACGCGTGCCGTCGGTCTCTTTGCATCAACAGAACCGACTCACCGACAATTTTTCTAATCGTGTTTTCGTGTTCTAGGAACTTTTCTCATGGAATATTTAATTAGACACGTAATATATAACCCATCCATTAGAAATTAGAATGAGAATAAAAGTGGTATTTGATTGAGATAATGTTTTCATATTTTGACATGATATATATTTCCTATTTTTGCTATAAATCTAGTATAAAACAGATGGAAAGTAATGTCTCTATACGTTTTGTACAAAGAATATAAATGATTTTTTGATAAATAAATCTCATTGCCAGTTAGTGAAAGCGATGATAATCAATATCATGGAATTCGAAGATGATGAAGTGTGATCAATCACCTCAAGGGGATAAATCGCTATCGATTTTGTCTGTAACTGTGAGATTTAATTGCACTTTCGATAGAAGAGATCATAAGTTGGATGTGAAGTTTGGAATCACTTGGTGATTTATGTCTTATTTATCAATTCAATGATTTCGATTTAAATTCGGACGTGGAAAAGGGAATATTATAACACGAGTAGACTTATGAATTGAATTTCGATTGTTGATGGATTTTCAAATGATGTATTATGTACGCGTCCTGTACTTAGGTGGTATTCCAGCTGATCAAACACCACAGATCGTGCTTCTTACATTTGACGACGCCGTTAACGATCTTAACAAACCACTGTATAGTGAATTATTCGAAAACGGCCGTAAAAATCCTAACGGATGTCCAATTACAGCAACGTTTTATGTCTCGCACGAGTGGACAGATTATAGCCAAGTACAAAATCTTTACGCTGAAGGTCACGAGATGGCATCTCATACAGTCTCGTAAGTGATAATAAAACAAGAGCACAACAATAAACTGATCCGAAATACGTTTACGTTGAGCTCTGTGTTTAATAATGGATTGGTCAAATGACCATTCGAATCATTATACCAATATTAGGATCGAGATTGTTTATCATCCGCGGTTGAGGACTAAAACAGCGCACGCGAAACAACGCAACACGCAATTCGCATCCATTGAAAATCATAAGGCGATAACAATCATGATTGCTGTCATTGAATTTCATTGTTTTTATGTATTCTTTTACCGTTATTATCACCCCTACATTGAATTCTGAGCAGAAATTATGAGTCATAATTCGATAGAACTGTACTTTTTTTAAAAGGTATTCTAATTTCAAACATAAACAGTTGATTTTATCTTCCATGAAATTATCGATTTTAGATTTATCGAAGCTTACAGGTGTAGTTTGTTACGCATTCATGCGAGGAATATAAGACATAACGTTCCGTTCACGCTCTACAGCAATGTAACTCTATATAATCAAGTTTTGTCGTGGACCAAATCAAAATGAATTCTGAAAATGTTGATAGAATTTCTGCTTGAATTCAATGCTTTTTAATGCAAATCTGATCTCGCTATCACTCCCGTGCACTCGATATTTCTTCACACGTGACATCTACATTGAAAGTTTCATGGAGTTATTCTGTTCTTGAAGAATCTTCCTACTTTTCTTCTCTTCTATGAATGGAAGGGATAAGAATTTTGTATAAACGGGTGAAATATTGTTAGTGCGTTTGGTGGAAATGATTATACGATGAAGGGAAGTCAACCACTTTTTCAAAATTAGACAAGCCTCAAGATCATGAGTGAATGTATGTCATGTAAATAATAATAAAACCAAATGAGGAGAATATCAATGAGATGAAAGAAGATGTTCCCAATAGTATTTTCACAGTTTCACCGAACGCACAATACAAAACCACAACATCTCAGCTGTAATACTAATGAGGAACGCATACTAACGGTTACTCTTTTCTCTTTCTTTCTGCCACTTCTTGCCTTCTATCTCACGTCATTACGTCCCATTCCTCTTGCAAACACATAATATACAAATACATATACCATCATCTTTGCTGTGTCCTTTGTCACATTTTACGATCCACGTACGATGAAACACTTCGAACACAAATCTTCCATCAACTTTTTTGAATGATTCTGTCCTATCCTGTCCTCCCCGACCCCGTAAAAACGAACAGGTGACTACCTGCCGGAGGAGATACCGCAGATCGTTCTCTTAACCTTTGACGATTCCGTAAACGATCTGAACAAGGGTCTGTACGCTGACCTCTTCGAGAAAGGACGAAAAAATCCTAATGGGTGCCCGATATCTGCTACCTTCTACGTCTCCCATGAATGGACCGACTACAGCCAGGTCCAAAATCTTTATGCCGCTGGTCATGAGATTGCATCCCATACCGTTTCGTAAGTACCCCATACCAGAAATGATCGAATCAAGATTTATGGAACATGATGAGAATCGAACGTAAGGGAAGGGAAACTAATGATCCTTTTCCTCATCTTTTCACGAACAAGCGTACGTGATGAAAATGATTAGAAATAAACAATATTTCTCGAAGGAAATATACTCAATTCTGAGCAATTATAATTAATTAATTGAAGTGTAATCTCATTTTACCTAACGCGTGATATAGAATGTTTGTTAAGTAATTCTTGGAGATGTTGACCAGTGCCAATTGCCTTATCGCAGCAATGGTCCATTAAACTCGAATATCTTACAAATCCTTATTTGGAAGAACTTGTATTACTACAGGTCGTTTGATGAAACGCTGCTACACAACTTAGAATACCGACTTCCTAATGTAGAAGAAAATAACAAATAATCCTCATTCAGAGAGAAAAATATCATTATTTCACGTCGACTCTTCTGGATCTTCTTGACTGTTGATTCAAGTTTTCGTATAGGAAAGAGTGTATAAATTTCATTTTAATGATAGAATATCAATGATTCTACTATACCAGAATATGTATTTGTTGCAAAAGAAAAACAACATTCCTTGTATGTTCGAATCACAGGTTTCAATATTCGCATTTCATTTATCAAAGAAATCTTCTTCTTGAAGAAAAGAAAGATTTTTATTCAAAATAACATCTGGCATGTTGTTTTCATATTAATAATAAGGGGTTTTGTCTTATTCTTTCACAATATCTGTCTATCAAATGGAGTCGAGTAGTAATTCGGTTCTTGAGTATCATGAATGATCGATACCATATGGTTAACGCACATCTATCATTATTGTTGTGTAAATTATATTTTTCGTGACAAGTGGAGTCTGCACGATTGGTGATAACTCAATTGGCCAAAGTAGAACAAGAGAGATATTTTATTGATGGAGAAAGTAATAGGGTCAGTGAAATTTGGATAAAACTTGGATGTAAACAATTGACAGTGTAAATTAGGAGATATGTTTCCACAGACACAGGGTGAAAAATTGAGAGAGTTAGATTTCAAAACTTGTTTAATTATTCAGGAGAAGGTTGATCATTTGATTTGAAATATTGAAGTAACAATTCACTGCTTCTTTGTACGATGTTGGGCTCAGCGTGTAATGGATGTTGCCTATACACTGAGAGAAATTCGTCTTCAAAAATTACTGATTTCCCCGTTAGACGGGGGATATACTTCCTATAATAGTTTGATATATTTGGCATGAGATCACAAATTGATGAGACAAAATAGCAATTCTTCGTACTATGAAGTTTAAAAATTGAAACCAACAAGAATTCATGTTGAAAAACAGTGTTTTCTAGTGACACAATTTGAAAAAGAAAAACTCTTAATTGGTGAGATAGGGCTGCACTCGAGACTTTCGAGTAAAACCAAAAAAAAATTGAATTTCACCAGTTCTAATGCAAGATTCGTTGGGTCGATGTACAAATCTTTGAAGAATGAAATGGGAGGGAATTTTTGAAAATTTTGTGTTGATTTTGAACATTAAGGTTTATTCAAAACTGTTGCAGTCTCGAAAAAGGTCTTGTCTTGTCTTGTCTTGGTCTTGAGTGTAGAAAAATTGCTCTTTGTCCTGGATACAATCAATTTGATCCTCTCAGACATGTTATTGCCAACTATGACATGCCCACACTTCACTGGATGTAGAAATTTGTCTTCGAAGATTGTAAAATTGAATAATATTTACTATTTTTGAATTTTGCTCAAGAGTCTCGATTGATACAAATTGAAAACCATAACATTTTCTCAAGAATGTTCCGTGGCTTCGGAGAAGGAATCAAGGGTTGTGATCACGAGCAATCATGTTCGACGGTGGTGACGATAAAAGTTTTTTTTTCTGTTAAAATAACGTTATGAAATTACTGGTATTTCCCATCAATTTGTAATCAAGTATATCCCTCGTTTACTGACAAAAACCAGTGATTTTTAATGATAAATTTCTCTTAGTATAGTTACGAGCATCAAAAAATAAAAACATGTTCTAGAAGGAGATAGTACAGGTTTTAAAAATTTAATTGTTGTCAGTAATCTGAGCTCTTAGATTGCTTGAGTTGAATCAAAAATTTTGGTGCCGCAATTGATCATGATAGATTATTCACTCATTCCATTAGAAGAGCTGAAACTAGACCTTCACACGAGACTCGCGTCAAAGAAAGATAAAATAGTTACCAATAATTATTCCAATCTTTTGTCATATCAAAATGATCAAGATAATTTGAGAGTATCAATGGAATCAACGGAATGGGGTGGAACCTTGATCATTCAAACCAAATTAGCAGAGATATATGTCGAAATATGCAACAAGACCTGCACCGAGACTGATATCGAGACTAGTTCCGGGACTGAGAGAATATCTTACCCTGTCACGAAAATCCAGCTGGCATTCGACGTGGATTCCAGCTCCGAAATTTACCTGCGTTTCCAGCTGGGATTCCTCATTTCCAGGTGGAATCTTAGCTGGGATTCCCTTTTTCAGGAATCATCCCCAATTAGAATTTCTGATCAAGGAATTCCAGTTGAATGAAATCTCACAATCTCAGTGGGGATTCTTGATTCCCAGGTGGAGTCTTAGGCTGGACGCACAGTAAATCGGATCTCTGATCTGAATCCATCCCCGGGCTTTTTTTTTTATAGTTCTCCTCTGCGATGAAATTGGAATTCCATGTGATTCTTTTACACCTTAGGTTGAAGCTTGGTTCAATTCAAAATTTTGATTTCTTAATTTTCAAAAAAAGACCTTTTTCATGAATTTTTTCAAAGAAAACTACAACACTTTTTCAATGGATCAATATATCATTTTAAAGAACACATCTTGAAGAACTTTCAGTGATTTTTTTTATTGGAAAATATGACATGGTTTAGTGGCAAATGGCCGTTAAAAAAATAATGTTTTTATGTATACGGTTTGCGGTGACCAACATTGCGGTGAAGCGGATCATCTGAAACAAAAAATGTAGATGGATTTAGTCAAATAAAAGTATAAACTAGTCTTCAATTGAAGGATTTCAAAAAATATCCATTTTTCACAAAATGGCGGACAGTAAAAATTAATGGTTCGATTTTAACGGAAAAAAACGGCCATTTTTTTCCTAAACAAAAAATCGAACGATCGAAGACTACATTTTTATGTATTAAACAAGCCTGCAAAATTTCAAGAAGATCGGTTCATTAGTGTTTGAGTAATATTGGTCACCGACTTCTGAAATGCCATTTCGAGAAAAACGCGTTTAAATAAGTTTCAATTTCAGCTTACACGAAGAAAATATTTTTTTTTCTAAACTTACATATAGTCATCTATTCCATATCCATACAGAAGTTCTTCCGCCGACGATGCCACTTGCAAAACGGAAATTTGGTGTTGCCTTCGTAACACTCTTCCTTCACGAGTGCTCTCGGCCGCCAGGCGGCAGACTAGCCGGTCGTTTACACAACGGATTCTTCTCTTTCAACGCTCATATCTCAGTCAATTTTGCTCAGATCGACTTGAAATCTTCAGGACATATTCTCAGATACTCATACTTAAAAAAAATGCATTAAAAAATGGATTTTCTCAAAATTGCAAGTGGGGGTAACCCCCTAAAACAGTAAATACAGATTATTTTTCAATTTGAGACAAGAGTCTCTTGTGAAGCCCTAGCTGAAACCCTGATTGGAGATGTACTGAAATATTAAAGAATCCGTCGTCAGTAAATTTTGCGGAACTATTGAATGATGGTTTGTTGAAATCTAGAAGCCCTTGAATATCAAATTGCGAAGTTTATTTGGCGAACTTTTCCGAATCTTGGATGATCATGAAAGAATATGAAAGGTTCGTGATAAGTAAGGTGTGAAAAACGTTTTGTCAACTACTAAAAGCATTTTGGCGAATTCTTCCAAATTTCACAAAGCTCAAAAGCATACACATGGAAATATCCGAACATGGTGGATTTCTGGTAGATTTTCGAAACATTTTCAATAGCTTGAAGGAATCTAAAGTCGACACGAGAAATCCACAAAGAGCGGGAAAGAATTTTTGGTGAATTTGAAAATACAACATAATCTGAAAGCCAAAAGAATCAAGCATATTTCATTTGAATCTGATGTTTTTTATATCTGAATTTCAACTAGGGTTACCCTCATCCAAAGATAGTCAAAGTTGAATACGAAGCTCTGAAAAATGTGTGATAAATATAGATTAAAGAGGCGAATATTCAAAGGTTGAAAGAGTCTTTGTTGAATGTATATATCCGATTGAAATCAATCTAAAACTGATGTATGAAGCTTGTGTTCTCTCGAGGTGGATTGTTCGTAGAAAACATGAAGGGGCCACCCAGATGTGTAGTTCTCTTGGTAAAAATGTCGAAATCAGAATTCAACTTCTCTATTACTCAGCGGGAACCAAAATTGCTGTCTCCCATTATCGAGTGATTCTTTGTCCATCTGAGCTAAACCATCGAATTACTGACAGGTCTGATAATTTCACATAAGTTTTTTTCATCATTACATCATCAAGATCCCTTCGACTTACACGGAGTCGTGGATTTGATGAAGATGGTTTCTAACAAACGTTGACACTTATACTGATTTTTATGTCAAAGAAAACATTCTCGAACCACGTGTTTGGATTCCGGTTGAATTCCCATCAAGGTCTCGCGCGGGGTTCCCATTTATGGACTCGAGATGGATCCATTCATTCTCTAGATTGGACTAGCGCAAGACCTGGGTAGTTTTGTTTGGGTACCAAGTGAAAATTTTAACACTGTTTTTTACCAAGAGGTGTCTTTCGACACCTTTCAAATTTAAATTCAAAATTATTCTCCAAGTTCTACCCATTTCTCCACAATTAATTTCTCGACTTTTCGTACAACAGTTAGTCAAATAAATGTAGCAATAATGGGATCTATTTGACCCCCAAAATGTGAAAATCTCTTCAAAGCCAAACTATGCGTACTGATATTTACAAAAAAAAATTCAAGAGGGCCTTTGAACTATCGTTTTTGCTAATCAAATAGTTATTTCGGAGGAAATTTCTTTTGAGTATAATGGAAAAGTTGTAAAAAACATGAAGAATTCAGGTGACACTGAGCTAGAGGAAAATAGAGGAGATTCTAAACTGGCACCAAATTGTGCGGGAAGTTTGAATTTGGAGTTTTTAGATCATAGTTGAAAATTGAATTTCATTGGGGTTAATATGGCCCAAGAGTGGCAACTGAGGGTTGATCATTCTCCAGTGTCGTATTCGAATTTTCCCCTAGGGTAAAGCTATGTCTCTTGTGGTCTGATTGCCCACGCTTTTGGCCCATTGTAGCTTCTTTTGAAGCTGAACGTTTAGGCTTCATGTTTTGCCCTAAAAAAGGATCGAGTTACCATTTTCGTGATTCGTCAGCAATCAAACGACAGAGAATGCAGATTGAGGGGGCCAATCGTTTCAATAACTAATCATATGCAGTTATCGGGGTTTTTCCACTCTTTTGATATTTCTTCCTCAGTCTGTCTTGTTCATACAGGTGAAGAGGTACGATTTGAAGGAAGAACAGGTTTCGAGTTTAGAAACCTTAGTATACTTTTGATCATCAAAAAAGCTTGATTTAGTTGCACAGAAAAAAAATCGTGGGGTTCTTATATGAAGAGTTCTGTGCGAATAACCCATAGCAACGACCAAGCGTTTATAGCACCCAGTTCATGCCCCAAACGCCAAAGTTCCATGCGTTTTTTCCACGGCGACTCGCGTTTGAAGCATGAACTCCGTGCTATAAATGCTTAATCGTTGCCATGGGATATTCACTCATTTTTTTCCCGGGTGCCTGCAACGCACAACGAAAATACGTGAGGTACCTAAGATTCATCAATCATCAATTTCAATGTAAATTGATTGAACCTCGAAAAATCTCCTGTTTACCATTCTCTGTTTCTCAAAAATCTATCTACAATTCTAAGGCTTGATTTTGGTTCCACTTGCAGTACCATTAATATCTTCGATGAATAAGAAATTACGTACTACCATTATTTTCACAGCTTTTTCAAAAAATACAATAAGCAGTTCATGAAAAATTCATAACATCAGTCTATGGGGATGTTAGGGTTTCCACTTGCCATAACATGATTCATTACTCGATTCTGACTGTAATCACCGTCAATTTAGACAGTTTATTTCATTAATGGACCCAGCAAACACAACTGCGGGCTTTTCAAAAAGCCATGCTTCATGTGCTCCAGTTTCTATCAACAGAATTCGTAAAGTTTACTTTATAATTCGTATATGGTTCTGTACAGAGAGGATAAAAACAATTTTCTCGCTGCGATGTATCGTAGTGAATCTGTTGTGATCCTGCTTCAGGAATAATGAAGCATTAGCTCGATGATCATATCTGCAATCTCAATAAATTGCAGAAATTCAGCAGAGTATAATATTCCATGTGTTCCATGGAAATCACCGAAAATGAAAGAACGGTCCAGTACTCGAAGGAATTTACATTAAGAGCTGAATTTTTTAAATTGGAAGAAATTTTTCTTCGTCCTCATTCCAATAAATATTTTTTCCAATCAAAGAAAATTCAGTTGGAAGGAAAACTGAACCAAAGAATTTTCAAATTGGAATAAAAATATTCTTCTTCAATTCCTTCTCAAATTTTAAAGAAATCACTTCAATTCAATCAACAATTTCTTCATTGAAATGAATTATTTTTCCCATTGAAAACAAGATTCACCAAAATGAGGGCAAAGAAATTTTCTTTCAATCTAATAAATTGGGTTTTCAGTGTATTTACCGGGCCCTGGCAAAAAAAATCGAGCCAATAATGTATCATTTCTGCTCTTCAATCGGTAACTAGCATCATATTTTTCTGACATTACGACACCATCAGTGGGCCATCCAAATGCCAGTAGTCAGTTTTTGTAGCGTAGCTCCTTTTCCATTATTCATATTGCACTTCCTTGGCGAAAATTATTCGTCAACAACGCAACAGAGTGTTGTAGAAATTGAAAGTAAATATACATTGAGGGTCGTTTCGCACTTTTTAAGGGTGAAAGTGGCATTTCGCCAAGTGAATTCACACTATATCTTCTTCAGGAATTATTGGAAATCGAAAATTAATATCATTCATACGTGCACGGGGAAAAATGGAATATACAAATTGTATTGTACACTTTTTTCTTACTCTCTAAATCCGGAAGAGTGAAAAATCACTCGTTTCACTCCACTAAGTCTCAGAAGTGAGCCAGTCCGCTTCGATTGGGATTTTCACTCGTGTCGAGTGGACTCCCACTCTTTTAGACTGAAAAATTCACTCTAGAATTGGAGTAGCTGTGAGTTTGTAGCCTCAAACCTCAGATTATCGCTTTAAAAGAGTGGAAATTTTACTCGAAATTTCGACAGGTTCACTTTTGGCTGGCTAAAGAGTGAAGTACCACTCTAACAATTTTAGAGAGTAGGTTTCAATATTCCCCGCACAACACGGAGAAAAATAAACACTAATGACAAACATCTGGATTATACCCCCGAGAAAAAATGAATTAGATCTAAAGAGATCTGATTGGATCTAATTAGATCCAATTAGATCTTTTTAGATAAAAAAAATGGAATTCAGTAGATCTATTTAGATCTGAATGATGCATCTGTTTGAATCACAGTAGATCTACTCAGATCTGAGTAGATCTTTGTAAATCTAAATTCAAACAATTCTAGATTGACCCAGATCAATTGAGATCTGAGGAGATATAAGCAGATCTATTTAGATCTACAGAAATCTAAATACAAAAAGAGTTGTGAAGTGTGCTTAGATCTGCGTAGATCTATCTGTTTCTATTCAGATCCAAGGAGATCTGTCTCTTCCCATTTTTTTTATCTAAAGAGATATCATTTGATCTAATGAGATTTAATTAGATCTCTTTAAATCTAATTCATTATTTCCCGGGCCAATTCTTCCTAGTGCCTAATGTCCAGATGCTAAGGAGTATAATGCAGATTATAAGGAATAATGAGAAGTTATTAAAGACTAGTATCCCAGGGGTATAATCTAGATGCTTGTCCTCATATCCTAACCCGTATAATATTTCTTATACCCATTAGTATCTATTTTTCTCCGTGAATACACTAACTGATGTCCATATCACATCTTTGTGGAGACAAGGTGGGTAAAAGGGAGATCTGGATACAAAATGGACGAATGGACAAGCGACATAGATCAGGAAGGCCAAAAATTTTGAAATCAAATGATCTATCTCCAACCAAACATTCATGTTGATTGGATCAACTAACAACACGGAGAAAACAATATCGCTGTCATAACGATACTGGATAGTTGTGATGACTATCCAAAGTTTACTGGTATCAGTATCGTTGCTATGATCATACAAATCATCCGAGGAACGATATAGATCGCCAGCATAGCCATATGTATCGTCACTATAGCGATACAGTATTGTCACTACAGCTATCTCTTCTTAACCATACTTCAGATCGTCATAATAGCCATACTTTTTTTTCTGTGAATCTCCGGTCCTCACACTATCAGTTCCTGATTCTTAGCAACAGAGACGTACACTGGAAAAAATATTCATTTGTCCTCTCTCCATAAAATATTTATTTGTAGAAATTGAATATTCAATTAGATGCAGAAACTGATCACTTGTAGCGAATAAATTATTTATTTGAGACAAGCATTCCATTATTCGATTTGATCAAATATTTCAATCGTTCTAAGAAATATTTCATGGAGACAGGACAAATGAATTATCTATGTGGTTGAAAGAAATTTTTTTTTCCAGTGTAGATGCGATGGAGAAATGTCCAGCGATCAGTGGTTTATTTATTAGGGAATATCAAAACGAATTGGAATGAGTACACGGAGAAAAAAGATCATGGAATGATCCCTAGAGAAGATAATAAATTGATGACAACTACGAATGTTCTAAAATACAATATAGTATACCAAAATAGGAACCATTACTCGTCTCTGTTAGCGACTGTGTATAGAAATTCGTAGTTGTCACCAGTTTACTATCTTTTCTAGTGATCATTCCATGATCTTTTTTCTCCATGTAATGAAATATGTTGAAAATGATTACAGATTAATATTTACATATCAAGGGGTATAATTTAGATTATACTTGGCCTCATAATCAATAGAAACGATAGCACCCAACATTAGATTTCTTATACTCATCAGTATCTCTTTCTCTCCGTGTGATTTGCTGTTCAACCTCTGTCTGTGGAACTACGTTAAAATAAAATATCCCCAGGATTTTCGTATTCATTCAACAATCCTTTCCGATAACAATCATCGCGATGATTGATTTCTCTAACAAAATATGTCGTCCAGAGTTTATAGTTTCCTCGTACTTTCTTCCACTTGATATATCTATGTACGGGAAAAGAAAGCGTCTGAAGGTCAACCTCTAGCAATAAAAACCAGTGTAGTATCTGTCGTAGTGATGGAATACATTACAAGGTTACAGCTCAATCAATAAACAGATAGACCGCGCATATTTTGTGAGATTATCTCCCAAGCAGCTTAAAGATAAGATCCTGACCTGGGTTACTCTTGGGTTGCTGATCCCAAATCACCGTGAAGCAATTAATTAGCTCAAATTTAATCACTTCTTTTTTTCACAGCGAAGAATATGTTTCGAGTGAATTATTGATTCCGGTTCGCATTGAAATTTATGTTTATATCCTTTGAAATAGTGTTTCTTTCGGAAACATGATTTTTTATATTTTGCTTTCTCGTTAGAGAGAAGCTTTGTAATCGTTTTCGGGGACCGAAAGTTTTTTTGTCTCCAAACTCAAAATCTCTTAGGCCGAAATGTTCTTTCATGTGCCACGTTCTGGTCATAATCCGATAATGTTCTCACATGAGTTTCATCCCAATCGATTGAAAACTGTGGAAAATATTTTCTTGCAACCTGCATTATTTGACACAAACGAGGAAGTTATGTTTCAATCGGCAGAGATTTTTGCATTCAAAGGGACAGCAGTTTGTTGTAGATATATTTTTAATGGACTCAAAAGTTTTGGATGGAATTTAAATCAAATTCATTCCAGTAGAAATAATTCATAACTTGCTAAAAAAATTCGATTATAAATTTGCGAAATCATTCACCAAATTTAGCTTCTAAATTTTTATTATCAGCCAATTTTTTATTTTCAACTTTACGAAAAATGTGCTTAAATTTGACATGCGATCGTGAGATTTCGTATCAACTTCGCTGCTAAATTTGAGAATCTTTCTAACGGTGAATGCGAATAGAAGTTTTTCCGGTAGATAGGATTTAAATAATTGCTTGCTATTTGAAATCCTCGTTGTTGCGCATTCTAAAAATCTAACGGGTAAAATGTGTCAAGTTATCATCATTGTGACATAACTGGTTGTAACTCCTTATCGCATGAATCACTGACTCGAGCGGTTCTATGTGAATAATTTGGGAGAGTAGAAAAATTTTCGTACGGAACGTGATATAAAAAAAAATAATTCTAGGTAGTGTTTTAACTTGGAACTCATCATTCGTTTCTAAGAATGTCTCATTTCAACTACAACGTATGTGATTTTCTTCGAATCCATCAATTACATGTATAATTCAACAAGAACTTCTACTTCACAAAGCGTATCTCTTTTGAGGAATACTTTCGTGATTCGTGCATACAATTTTTATCTCTAAAATATATAACTCAATGTTCATAATAATATCATCGCATATCATTTAAGTGCAAATTAAAGCTTTTTCCACCACATCTCATCTCGCTATAGCTTTTCTCATCGTATCGAAAGAAATACATTACACAAATTGCTCTTTTCGAATTGGAATTTTGCGAACAAGTAAGAGCTACTATATCGTGTCATGTGTTTCACATTCATGTGCATGTTTTGTATTAATTTTTGTACAGTATCGGAAATTAAATAGAATCTATTTTGAGGCACTATTTACAATGCGCTGAACGAAGCCATGGAAATTAATAGAATTTTGTTTGAAATATAGGCATAGTTTCGGCGAACAGTTTTCACAGAGAAAATGGGCACGAGAAGTTGCCGGTCAACGTGAAATCCTCTCAGCCTATGGCGGTGTTAAACTGGAAGATGTCCGAGGAATGAGGGCTCCTTTCCTTTCGGTGAGTGAGATGAGATTGATACGTGAAAACATCTTCACAAGAATTAATTTCTCCTACAAATTGACTTTCTTCGAGTTTTCAAATTTATAAAGGAATGATCGCTTGGTGCATAATGACAATATATTCAATATTACACTGTAAAAAATTGGCATGTACTTCAAGCTCACAAAATCCGATAAATTGTCAGTATTTATCTTCTCGAATTAACTCCTTTCGAATGGAAATATGGTTTGAAGGATGTACCACAAGATTTTGGGTCTTTATAAAGACCCAAAGCTGCTGTAACAGCTGAGTGTTCCGTTATTCGTTACAATAGACAATTCGAACTTCTGCAACATTAAATTTGCGGTGTTAGAACAAGTTTAAACTAAATGTTGACATCGATTTTGGAGTGAACTTCTATAGAGTCCGCATGGTGTTAATTCTGACACCGTTTTGACACCACTTTTTTTTTACAGTGTACATGCTTTTATCATGACAAAAAAATATGAATTTCACATTGAAACGAAAGATGTATGAATATATGAATCAATGTGATAGATAGTTTGATTGAACGATTGTTGTTTGAATACAGGTGGGTGGAAACAACATGTTCAAAATGTTGTGGGATACCAATTTCACATACGATTCTTCGATGCCGATTTACGAAAATCGACCACCAAGTTGGCCATATACGTTGGATTATAAATTGTTCCACGACTGTATGATACCACCTTGTCCTACTAGATCTTATCCAGGTTTATGGGAAGTTCCTATGGTCATGTGGCAGGATCTCAACGGTGGTAGATGTTCTATGGGCGATGCTTGCAGCAATCCACCTACTTCCGATGGTGTTTACAAAATGCTGATTAAAAACTTTGAAAGGCATTATACAACCAACAGGTTTGTCCATTTGCTTTATTTAGTGGATTTTTCAAGGCTTGTGAAGCATTTTTTAGATAAATTTACGCTCTTAGGGCACCATTTGGACTGTTTTACCACGCCGCGTGGTTCACGCAACCGCACCACAAGGAAGGTTTCATTTCGTTCCTTGACACTATTGTTGCCATGGATGACGTTTGGGTAATAACGAATTGGCAAGCTCTTCAGTGGGTGAGAAATCCAACTCCTTTGTCACTATTGGGTGGTTTTGAACCATTCGGATGCAATTATGCGGTGAGTATCATTCGATTCTTCGGTAAGATACCATCGATCCAAAGTTCTGTGCCAGCACCTTGAAATGTTTTCAATTTGCAGGACCGACCGAAGAAATGCAACAATCCAAAGGTCTGTAATCTTTGGCACAAGAGTGGCGTTCGATATATGAAAACCTGCCAAGCGTGTCCTGATATTTATCCGTGGACTGGCAAAACGGGGATAAGGAGTAGTAGGATCGACAACGAGGTCGATACTCACGAATGAGAAAAGAAAAGTAACGTGCAACAGGGACCGATTAATGTGGCATGAAAGAGATTATCGGAGAAATTCACAGCTCATTTCATGAATATAAGAAGAAGGATTTAGTTGGCGTAGGGAAAATTAATTGTCAATCAGTATTCAATTTGTGTTTTATTGAGAATGAAAACTCGTCATTATTTCGAATTAGAAAACAGGGAACTCAGCTAACAGCGTGTGAACAGAATGCAGAAAAACCTTAGATGAAGTTATCATATTTTGGAATCAAAATTTTGTAAATTTTTAAAACTCATCGAAGATTTTTCTTTGTGAATAATCCTAAAAAATTAGCTAACTAATACAACGAATTCTTTAGGATTATTCCATTGACTCTGAAAGGAACAAAGCTTATCAAAATTATGTACGTTAATCGTCTGTCCCTTGATGAGCACGTGCGAAACGAGTTCTTTTCTTCCTTGACGAGTGAGTAATGTGTATTCGTTGTCAGAACCGCTGAGTCCCTGTCAATCTTTTGCCAATGTCGTCCTGACGCTACTGAACCGAGTACGCCAACGCAATTGTATTATCATATTCTTAACGATTAAAAAACGTGAAAATTGTTAACAAAATGAAAATTCAAAATCATATTTTTTGCTGAACTTAGGACATTTCGAACACTTTTAATAACTGTTACTTTGAAAAATTACGCTAAGAGCATTTTATTATATCGAGGTGCTCTTTAGATTCATAGAAGTAACGTGCCTTAAATATTATCTTTTATTTTAAGAATAAAAGAATTAAAATATGTTACTACACATTTGAGACGAAACAACACTTTAGTTAAGAGATACGGCGAAATATCTAAGTTTTTTCCATTCTTCGAATCCATACAGTGATTTTTATTTAGAATTATATGCGATATATCGCTACAATAATTATCCTTGTAAAATGTAGTTGCCATAATGTGTACCATCCGAAACCCAAAACGATTAACTCGATCCAACGCATTAGATGTGATATTCGAAACTTTTCCAATATACTATTTTTATATATTCGTATATCAAATAACAAACGTGTAATCATAGCTCGAAAGTTAATCGTTTTGGAGCGTTCATATTACATAAGTTTCTCTTGCGTTTTTTTCTCCTTTTATTTTGTAAAGTAATATTGACGAAATTCAGCAAATTGAAAATACCAAATATCGATGTTTGAAAAATGATCAAAAAAACGAATGGCAAGCTTATAATCGTAGTTTTCCTTATTATCCTCCAAGTGATGCTGAGAGATTATGCTCGTGTATAAATAAAAATTAAATTATAATGTATTAAATTAAATTAAGTTATATTAGGTTACATAGAATGCATCTCGAAGCATCATGTTATTGTACTATGTTCATATCAGAGATATTCTCGAGGTATCATTGATTTATTGGTTTCGCGAAAATCTTTCCATTCATCTTATGATTATTATATAAAAAATTAATCTTCGCTTTAATTGTCCTTGGCGTACTTGGTCACACTGTTAGAATAAATAATTTTATAATGTTTAATGAATATAATCATCGGTAATGAAGTGCGTGCAATAACAGAAGCAGAGCAATCATCCAAAATTTGGAATTTGAGAGTGTGGAGGCGGAATCCATCGTATCACCATTCCATCAAGAGATCGTCGAGTATGAAATTTTAGAATTATCAACGTATGATATAACTATGAATAAATGAATATTTCGCTACGATTCGTAAATTTTATTGTGTTGGGATTTATTTATTTTCCTACATCGATTCATATAATACAATATAATCAGTTATTTTTGTTGCTTCAATTCGAGTGAAAGTCCGGTACCGGGAGAGGATACAATATAGCCGACCAGGAATTCAACACGAATTTGTGAATATCTTGCCACATGATTGTGTCTCTTCGTCCCAGGTGTACATTTTTCAAATGTGATGTAGAATCATTCGTCTCCCAGGTCTAAAAAATGATTTTTTCTTTGTCTTTCAAATATTTTATTTACTCTCTGTATTCAAATTACTGAAATCTCACTTATTATGGAGTTGAAAGTCGATTCCTTAATGGAATCAGTGAAATATCAGTGAATAGTCACTGGTTATGCAGTTGGAAGTGTTTCTGATTAACTGAATTAGTGAAGTTTCACTTCAAAGATCAATTGATATATGCACTGATTCGCATTAATTGACTTTTCACTGTTTTAAATTTGGAGAGTAGTGCAATAAGCCGTCAGTTGTTTCCGACAAAATTATAAATAATTCTTCGTTTTAGAAGAATTGATAAATGCTGAAATATTCTTGATAAAATCTGAAAGTTTCTCAGAACATACACGGAGAAAAAGGAATTCGCTGTGGCAGCGAAATCTACTTTTGCTGGGTTCCTTTTGCCAGAGCAGCAAATTTTTTTGCTGTGACAGCAAACTATTCGCTGTTCCAGCAATCTTGTTAGCTGTGACAGCGAATTTTTAGCTGTGGCAGCAAAAAATGTTTGCTATCCAAGCTATATATAATACTGAAAATTTGCTGGCGGAGCAAACATTTTTTGCTGCCACAGCTAAAAAATTGCTGTCGTAGCTAACACGATTGCTGTTATAGCAAATTTTTAGCTAGGTCAGCAAAAAATTTTGCTATTCTATATGTAATACCTCGATTTGCTGCGTCAGCAAATTTTTTCTCTTCGTGTATGTGAATTTTCAATTCTCTTGCGTTACCCTTTCATTTTGCATAATCCACGCCAACATCAATTGATTCCCTTGAGAGATAGAGTATCTTCGTGCGCTCCCAAGTGTGGCTCGTGAATGCATTCTACGACCTTTCATCATTTCGAAATAAGACTCGAGCAGATTCAAACGTGGTTTGATGAATAGCGCCATGTTGGATATTCGCTTCAAAGCATCAAGTATGGTCTCTACATCTCTCATATGCTTATCGAATTGATAAGCTTTTTTCAAATGAATGCACCGTATCAACAGGAGTAAATAGCACTCCAGTCCCTGTTGAAAAAATGAGTACACGTGAGTGTATCATTTGATAGTTTTTAATAGACTGAATTAATACAGCTCAGGCTACAGCTAATAAGGTTTGACTTCATTGGATAACAGATAATTAAATGAATTAGATATCACGATGTTGAAAACACTTTTTTTGAGTCTTTTTTATCGCGCTGAAGTGACTGCATTACTTTTCCTCCTTCACGATCTCGCGTAGGGATAATTGAGCTGCACGGTATTGCATCAGCCATTTCAGACTCTACGATGGAAATTCTGAGACACCACGCAATAAATATTTCGTGTCCTCCGATCTCCTGAATCGGGATTCAATCCGATTCTATTTGGGAAAGTTGAAGATTCAACGGGATGGTTATAGTGAAAGGCTCTGTAAGTTCTTCATCCTCATCTCCTAGATCCGCTGATGTGATAGAGGTAAGATATCTCTCACTTGCAGGACCCGGGTCCCGTTGGTTTTCGTCATTAATTAGAAAAGGAAAAATCACCTCCAATGGGTACAGAATCGGATTCTCACAAAACAAATTTTTTTTGTGCAATAATATAAATCGAAATTTTTTGGACTAAGCCTGAATAAGACTCGGATAGAACCTGATTTGAGAACCCGAACACAAAGCCTGGATTGATTCCCGGATAGACCCGGATATGCTCCCGAAACCTATCCGAATTTCATCCGGTTTCTCGTCCGGGTTTGACCGATATTTGGTCCCAAAACCCAGATAGGATCCGAATCAAACCGGATAAAGAATCACCGCGAAATCCGTGTATGTGCCCACATACACCCGGATAGAGTCCCGAGTGTATCCGGGTTTCCTTCCGAATTTCATCCGGCTTTTTTACCAGGGAATTCGGATACGCGCTTTCGATAAAGCACTCTACGAACTTGATCTCGCAATTTGCTTCGCTCATCTTGAAGGAGATCAAGCTGTTGAGCGGAGCAAAGCAGCTGGGGGCCGACCCCCCCTGGTTTTGAATCTGAAAATCACACGTTCTAAAAATCGATAAAATATTGTACCAATATTTTGTTTTGTACGCATTCTTTCTGATAAGTGTAAGATTTTTATTCCAGAGTATGAAGAAATTTATTAGAAAATTTTTGAATATATTACTCACCAGGCTGAACGTGAAGATACGGTAAAAATTATCACATTTCAGTTCTTGTTTGTGAAATTCTTTGCAATGTATCAAATTCTCATCGATTATTGAACCTCTGCATGGGAAGTAATTTGAGAAATCAATAATTCTTCCAATATTGTTCACTGCAAAATCAATAAACTCACTTCCTGAGTTGATGAATCCATAAACAAGTTGATAATCGTAAAAGACCTTCCGGATCGCGTGAAGTATGAACTCGAGATTTCAGTTCTGAGGGAAATCAAGTGTAAAAGATTATCCAATTGTAAATTCATTGTAGGGGGCATAAATCAATTGAAAAATTCTTAAACTAATTTAGGCAGCGTTGCCGCCCGGAAGAACACTCGGACTAATTTTACACGAATGTACTAATACTACCTCAAGAAATTTCGTGAGACTAGAAAAATTTGTTGAACGGTCACGGAATTTCCCTCTACGTTAATGAAAAATTTAATTCAAGTGATTACTAGATTATTTCAGAAACTATCAAGTTTTTTCTGCTCATTATTTTTGAACTTCGTGTATTGATTTTTGTATTAGGGTAACGGCGGGTGGTATGGCCCACCACGTGTTTCCAGGATCTGACGCTAGGTGGCAGCACTACACATTTTTGGTCATGGAGAGATTGTTTCTGTCTGTCATGTGCGGAACCTTCATTGTTGTTAATACAGTGTGTTGAGAGAGATCTAACTTTTTTTATTCACTTGTTCTTGGTGTACTGTGTCGGCGAAACTTTGAGGCGTTCTGTACTGGAGTAGGTCAGATAATAAAATAATGTACCATACTAGTATCACCCCCTCCCCCCCTATACATAAAACACGTCTCATGAGTTTAAAGCAGTAATGTTTGTTTGTTTGGTGATGAACTAATTTTTTCGTCCAAAATCTCGATCGGGTGGTATGGCCCACATTAACACATTAGAGCTCATGCTGCAATAATGGGGGATATGATCTCGGTCACCGATGGAATCTTGGCAAACTTATGCTATGCCAAGAGAAGTGAGAAAGGTGTGTGAAAAATCGTTTATAAATAAATTGGTCAAAAAATTTTCCACATCCACATTGCGATCATTCATTGTTATAAAATTAAAATACAAACCAACACGTGTTTTATTTTTCAAATAAATCGAAGTATTTTACAAATAATCGTAATATCGATTCAGGGTACATGTTTCTTATGTATTTTTTTTCTTAGAATCGATTGGTGGAATCAGTTTCACCGAACACTTATTTTGAAAAAAAATTGCTCGAACGATTTATTCATAAACAATGTTTTTATGCATGCGTTTCACATGAAAATTCGTTTCTCGATGCTATGCCTTGATTTCATCGGCGATCATACCCCCCGTGGTTTCAACATGAACTCTAATGGGTTAGATTTGGATGGTATAGTCCATATGATAATGTACAAATTATATTATTATTGCGATAGATATGAATTATCCAGTCCACAGTCTGAGTAAGAGTTTAAAAAACCATATTCAATGTTTCAAACGGATAATTTTGTGTTAAAAATTATGTTCTCGTTTCAATTTACCGGTTTTTGGATGGTGGGCCATACCACCCGACATCGAAAAATTTTCCATAAATTGTTCCTGATCTTTTATTTCACTAATGCAAATTTTTCTTCCGGTTATATGTGAGAAAAATCCTCCAAAAAGTTGTATTCCACACCGTAGCGACATTCTTTCACTCTGAAGTGATTTTATCTCAGTTTTCCCTTGAGAGGAGCCATACCACTCCCCGTTCCTCTATATTTTGCACTATGCTGTTATGGATATCTATGATATTTATTTATTATAGAAAAGTCCACCTCTATCAGATTCGTAATATTTACTGACCCAATCCTTCAAAAAACATAAAAAAGTGAGATTGATCGTACGCGTCCTCTCCTTCACTATCGACTGTCTTTTCGGTTGCTTTTCTTATATTTTTTCTCTCACCGTGGAATCAGTGGCGGACCGAAAATGTCTCTGTACTTCTACAACTCGCGTGAAGAAGAGGATAAGGAGTCGTGCATAAACTACGTAGCCCAATTTTTGCGACTTTTTGATCCCCCTCCCCCATGTGGCTCCCTCCTCTGAACCCCCCTCCTCCTCATGGGAACATAATTTCTTACGTCCAAACAAATTAATTTCAATCAAAAGAATTTTTATTCAAAATATGACCCTAATAAAATTTTCATTAACTGAAATGAAAGATTTATTTCATTGAAATGAAATTTCTCACATGCCAAATGAAATTTACTTGAAACGAGTGGAATCTTATTTGATCCAAGCAAATATCTATTCGGTTTATATTCAAGTGGATTATTTTTCTGGATGTTCATATAGAATTTTCTTCCAAGTACAAGATAAATAAAAAACCACGTAGCTTGAAGTCAAACCCCCCCCCCTCCCCCCAATGTAGCCCAGCGTAGCATTTCATCTTACTCTTCCCTCTCTCTTTATTGGCCACGTAGTTTATTGACGACTCCTAAGAGGTGGGAGATCTACCGCTCTTGTCCTTCACTTCGCGTGTGTTGGAGAAGGTTACAGAGGGTCTCAGTCCACCACTGCGCGGAATCACTTTTGAACGGGACTATGATGATTTTTCGCAAGTATCATGGAATTCATTCGAATTTCCAAAAAAACTTCAACCCCTCAGCTCGCTGGCCCCCCGCTGAATTAAGGTAGTTCTCCGAGAGAATTCAGGATCAAATTAGAAAAATTATTGTGAAGCAAAGCACCAAGGTCGGAGGAATTCGATAATCATTCTCACTTATATTCTTATTTATGACAAAAAAAAACCAACTCGAAGTATGGATATACAACCTTGTAACAACAACGCGAAATTGGACATGGTTTTTTTTCTTAAAAAATGTTTATTTTTGATCCATTTATGACTTATGAGGGCTCATTTTGTTCCTTGTGAGTTTTGAAAAACCTTCACCATGGGGATTTTTTATATGAGTCATCATGACACTGTCACACGCTGTTGTTTATGGGAATGTATTTTACTATTAATAAACAAAAGCGTGTGACAGTGTCATGATGACTCATATAAAAAATCCCCATGGTAAAGATTTTTTAAATCTCACAAAGAACAAAATGAGCCCTCATAAGTCATAAACGGATCAAAAATAAACATTTTTTAAGAAAAAAACCATGTCAAATTTCGCGTTGTTGTTACAAGGTTGTTTATTTATACTTGTAGTTGGTTCTTTTTTTGTCATGAATAAGAATATAAGTCCCAACGAATATGATTATCGAATTCCTTCGACCTTGGTGCTGTGTTTGACAATAATTTTTCTAATTTGATCCTGAATTCTTCCGGAGAACTTGAAGACGTCGAGTGAAAGAAAATCCTGTGCGTCTTCTCCGTCATCCACTTTACTGAATGTTGTTAAAATTTGAGTCGTTTATAAGAACGAAACGAAAATTCAAGCTCACTAAATCTGATGAATTATGGTTATTAATCTTCTCAAATTGATTTCTTAAAACTGGAAATGCCGTTAGAAGAATATACTGCAAGGTTTTGGACCTTGAAAAGTTGAGTACTTCGTTATTCGATTCCGTTACTTTAGAATGGCCGTAAACACAGAAAAAAAATGTCTTCTTTGGTGCCCGAGGTTTGGTAACGAAAAGAATATCAGATCTCTTGGATCAGCTGACTTTCTATTATATTTCATACATAATTCTCATATATAATCTATATAATTGATGAATTTTATATATAAAAAATCATAAAAAACGAGCTAATCCAACAAATCTGATGTTGTTTTCGTATTCAGTACTCTAAAACTATTCCGAATCAATTTTCAAACCTCAGGCACCAAAATGACTGTTGACCAGTGTAATTGTTAGAAAAACAAGAATATATTCATACCGGCAATGTTTTTGGCATGATTCAAACATGTTTCATATGACTCCAAAATGATACCAGAACCCAAGAAAAGTTCCAGGGAAAGGGCGTAGTACCAAGTGAGGGCAGAATCATCCACATCTTGATCAGCCATGAAATAAAGTTCTTGCATCAAATCTACAGCTTCGTATATGCGCTTTGTCCATACCTAAGGAAAGGAAGGATAACTCCTGTGATGAAATCCAAAAAAAGTGTATAATAATTGACTTTATATCACAGGTGAAGAATTTTGTGTTGATGTACACGGAGGAGAAAGTATTGCTGGCATACAAAACTGTTACCATAGCGCTTGTAACAGAAAATATTGCAAAGAAGCAAGGAAAATGATTGATACAACTGAATTTTTTTGCTGACATCAACAAATTCGTTGACAGAACTAACGTTTCAGCTGCTGCAATTAATATTTTCGCAAGAGCAGCACATTTCTCTTTAAATGTCATAGTACATGACCATTTTTCTGCATGTATGAATAGAATTGGTAGTTCGCTATTAAAAATTAAAGTTTTTATTATTGAATTAGAGATGAACTGGATTCTCAAATAGGCACGTGACTCCAGGTTCTTGCCTGGAACCACTTAGGTTCCCGCCTGGTAAGTCCCGGCGGGAATTTGAGTCCGCTTGCGAATTTGGGAATCTCGTTCATTCGAGAATTTGCAACTGGAGAAGTATCAAGTAGATAGAAGAATGGAGAGAAGATGAATTCTACATTGTAATATTACCATTATTTCAATCAAAGACGGTAATACAGTGAATTTGATTGAGTTCATATGTAATCCATCTGACATCCTCAACACTTTGATTCCCAATTCCGCAGCTTGTTCGAGATCACCTCTCAACGACCTACCTCACAAATTGAAAATATGAATAAACATCGATGGTTCTCAATACTTGAAAAAAAAAACAAGGGGATTCAATATAAATGGAAAAATCATCACCTAATTTGATACATCGTTTTATATATATTTGTAACAAGCAGTAATTCTTCGGCATCTGTCCAATGATGTTTCGATTGAATAATCATCAGCATCGGTTTTTCAAATTCAGTGATTATCTCTAAATCATTAGATTGACGAAAAATTTGCACAGCGGTTCGATATATTTCTCCTCTTTCAAGAAAATTTCCTGTGTTACTGAAATTAACGCTTAGACATTTTGAAATGACTTCCTCTGCCCTCCTGTTTTTATTCTCCAACTGAAAGATTGGGATATAGTTGTATATGAGTGATCACCCCAGATTGGGTAGCTACGTGTAATAGTCTGGACTTTGAGCGATAGCGAATGAAGTAAGTTTCAGAAAAACATTCAGTTAGAATCATGTTGATAGAATATCAGTTTCCTTTCGAATTGGAAACCGGAGCTGATATTTCTCAAATTTAAATATACATTCTATGACGGTAGACTAGGAGGAAATCATGATGGTTACAGGAACTATACTACTTTTATTGAAAATATAGGAGGCGGACATTTCTCCGTCGCCTCTCCGTTGCCCCAACCGCGACTCTCCCTTATTTCTCCTTTATTTCCACAGTTCCCATTTCTCCACTAATTCTCCACCTTCATTTCACCGGAGTTCTAGGTGGTGGTACAGTGGTATTTATTTTTCGAAGCATCTTGTTCTTCAATTCTCCCATACTAATACCATTCCCGATATCAGCCCAACTTGTTTATTCAAAACTTGTTAATGAATTCTTTTGATCAAATCCCGATCACCATTTTTTCCAACATTGCTCCGGATTTACTTCAGGTTTTTCCATCAGGGTAACACTCTGTTTGATGTACTATATGTAATAATGGAATTATTTTGATTTCACGAACCATGTGAATCACAGCCAGACGACGCAGATATGACGCAAATTCTAATTTTATTGCTGCGGTTTGTCCCAATTGCCCATCAGGAATACAGTTACAAACAGTTTGATCCAATCCATTCCTCAAGGTTTGTAAAATAATTCTGTAGAGTACATTGCTCTCAACCTTACTGGTTTGATTGCATAATTTCATAGCTTCATTGTAAGATTTTTTGGCTGGTTGGAGCAAACCCAGTTTCATATAAGCATCTCCTACAAAGGTAAATTCTTGTATTTTATTGAGGCTATTTATGTTTCTTGTACATTCGTTGTCTGTTATACTTGTTGTTTTACCGTGATAACAAAAATTTATTATAAAGTTATGAATCAATATGCTACTTTCATAAATTTTGACGTTATTGATGTTTTTTTTTATGAATAAAGGCGATAACTTGTCACAATTTAATCACTTTTATGTGAATTTCAATAATGATATTATAAAAATCAGTTCCTGATAACTTACAGAGCAGTTTTTCCTCATTAGTGATAGGGGAAAGTGATCTATGATAAATCTGAATGGATTCAAACAGCTACAGTACTCTCTCTATACGTGATTCATGAAATTCGCAAATCAGAAAATATTCGATTCAACGAATTGTACTCACCCATGAGTGCGAATATAATTCTTCTAGTAGCGATAGCATCCTCAATTTTGTCATCCTTCCATTTGTTTATAATATACTGTACCAAAAAATATTCATAACAAATTTTCATCTGTTTTTGAAACATGCATACAAAAAATGTATTTCTTCGAATCTGAGAACTTGTTTATTCAAACAAGTCCGGATAAATATTTTGTCGACAGGAATGAACATTTTGTTCATGTGAGAAATGTAGAGGAAAGGGTCCGAAAATGGGCTATGGTCCGAATATGGGCAATCGAAGTTGTAGGCTTGTATGGCGCTGTCGCTTGGTGATGACCGATTCAACATGTTCCTTATCACCGACCAATTGCGTGCACAGCAGTTGGCGATTACAGTACAACGTGTTTTTTCCACAAATGAATTTATATTTTTCGGTACCTCTCAAAACTTTTTCAGGTATGTGATGTTTTCAATATTATTCTTAGTCATCCGTTCCGTTGGATCTGACACGATATGTAGCTTATTCGGGAAGTATAGAAACGTAAATTAACCGGAGAATGAATTGATATCATAACAGTTTCGCCAAAAACCCCCAGCTGCCAAAAGTTTAAACAAAATTTTACGGGTAGCCCATATTCAGACCCCACTCTCAAAAATCACAGTTTTTACGTTTTCTAGAAAAAATTTTATCACCCCTTCAATCATTGAAAATAAAATATATTGCACAAACACACACCTCTGGTAATAGTTGTAGGTTCTTGCTAGCATTCTGATTTGAATTTTTTGCGTGAGGACTGGCCAGTATGAGATGAAATCGAAGTGGTAGCCCATTTTCGGACCCTTCCCTCTATTAATTGCGGCTTCTTTTGAATCACACATTTCGTTGTACATTGAGAGAAATTCCTATGTTTACTGTAACTCAAACATTCCAACTAAAAGCTCCTAATGAGAGCTACTGAAAATTTGATTCAAACAAGAAAGTATAGTTGATTCATCACTCAATTGTATGACCTATACTTTCTTCGTTGAATTACTCAAATTCTTAGTAGCTTTTACTAAGAATATTTGGTTGAGGCGTTTTAGTTACAGTAATCTTAGAAATTCCTCTCAGTGTATCTAAAAAACATTTTTCTTGTTAAGAGGAGACTAGCGTCGGTATCAGGCCTCTCTTCCTATCTAATCATTTTGTCTCTTTTGAACCAATGATCAAAGTTACCGACGCTAGTATCCTCTCGAAGAAATATTTATTTGGACAATAACATTTTCTGAGATTCCAAAAATCCTCTTTTTTGTGTAGAGTTTCAAGTTCAGATATGATACAGTTAGCGCCGTCTTTAGTAATTTCCCTCCTCTCTCTCCGTCCATTCAACCGTGTAGCTTAGGCGAGGATCGCAGGATGGGCATGTTGTCCTCATTCGATCCTCCTCTAACATGCACATTCAGATGGCCGGAGAGGCAGACAAAGGAACTGCTAAAGACGGCTCTGGATACAGTCATTTTTGAGTGATTTGAATTATATAAATTGACACAAGCACAGTTGCTAGATGAGGATTTTTTTTCTCATGGTTCTACTAATCACATCTTTCATTTGATGAGAACATACAATGACAGGATCTGAAAAATCCTCAACCTGGCATCTCTGAATACAAGATTCTCTTGAGTCCGTTGCATTCTGACTCCAGTTGGTGAGATTTTTACATTCACATCTTGCATGACCTTGGAAACATTGGCCTTTTGCTGCAATTTTTTGTTCAAAATTGTGAGAGAATTTTTCGTTACGAAAATTGATTCAGTAGCCTCCAAGTGCACACTATACACTTCAAGTTTCATGAAAATCTCCTGTAAACAAGTTATAACGATTGACTGATGGATTCCAGTCGATGGTTCCAAGGTCATTACCCGAAGAGAACATGAAGCTCCAACAAACGTTCAGGATAGATCAACATAGATCAGACTACAGCCCCGTTTGAGCTCAGGTTTAGCTCGAGTTGAGCTCAAGCTACGTGGCTGACTATAAGATATGAAGTGCTAAGAATCCCCAAGCAGCAACAGAATTTCAAAGTATATACGGAATAGAAACGTTCATAGAATGTATGGATGAGATACGAAGAACATATAATGAATGTTCATACAAGGAAAAAATCAGTGATCCAAATTTTCGTTAATCAGTATGTCACTTTTGAACGGAGCCCAATTTGGAGAAGGATTCGTACACTGGATTTCAATAATTCGTTAACTCTTTCCATTATTTCGATGATAAAAATAAAAAGTGGATTCCATTGTTCGAATAGTGAACACAGTTAACAAATTATTAAAATCCAGTATACGAATTCTTTTCAAACTTGTGCTTCGTCTAAAATTGGCATACTACCCAAGCAGCACCAGAATATACTATGAACGTTCTTCGAATATTCGAAATATGTTCTATGCACATTCCAATGAGACCGTTCTATAGGTGCTATGCATATTTATCGAACGTATGTAACCGAATATACGGCAGCACGTTGATTGAACGTCGATTGAATGTATATCGTAGATTTCGAATGTACTGCGTACGTTCTAAGTATATTTAAAACAGTCTCATTCGAACATTCTATGAACATTCATTATATGTTCTTCGTATCTCATCCGTACATTCTACGAACGTTTCTACTTCGTATATACTTTGAAATTCTGTTGCTGCTTGGGTAGTCAACGAAAATTTGGACTACTTATTTTTTCCGTGTAGAATATTCGAATGAGACTGTTTTGAATATACTTAGAACGTACATAGTACATTCGAAATGTACGATATACATTCAATCGACGTTCAATCAACGTACCGTCGTATGTTCGATTATATACATTCGATGCATATGCATAGCACCTATAAAACGGTCTCATTCGAATGTGCATAGAACATATTTCGAATGTTCGAAGAACGTTTATGGCATATTCTAGTGCTACATGGGCTGTGATTGCGGCAGAAGGTGGAAGCGAATGTACACTTTTGAATTCCAAAGTTACACTATATGACCAGGGAAATGATGTAATTTTTTACAGTATAAGTCAATCACCTCATTTCTGCCTTTTGCTACAGCCAAAAGGTGCAATGCATACATTGCCTGCGCATGTTGAATCAATCCTGCACAATATTGTATCATGAAATCCAAAATTTTCTCAGCTTGCTCTAAAAAACAAATGACATTAAGATTAACAGAATTCGGGAATCAATGGAGTGAATTGTGACAAATTTTTAGCCAGCGGAAATTCGATGTATCTATCGCAATGATAGTTGGAAATTTTATAAATTGAACTACTGATGCTCGTGCGATGCCGGTGAACAGCCATTACTGGCCCCCTAAAACCCTTTGCTGGGTTTCAGCTGACTATAAAATCGTCAAGATTTGGTTCATTGGCCCTTAAATTATTATCTCGCTGAGAAATATCAGTAAATTCAATTACCTTTGGAATGCACAGATATATTTTCCGCATGTATATGAAGTTGCCAAAAGACGCAATCCAATATATCACTGCATTGACAATCTCGATAATCCACAGGACGAAAAATATTGATATTATTGAAAATGAAACGATCTGTCGCATCGAGATTTGATATTGTAACAGATTTGTTGCCATTGTTTTCAACTTTAACGTTCGTGTTTCCTTCTTCCTGCTTATTTATCTCGATTTTATCCAAAATGGACACTCCTTGGGGATGAAAATTGAAATCTTAAATCGTAGGATGCATCATCGTATTTTCGACAATGAGTTTGTTCAATTCGATGAACAGACATTGATCTGTTCGAAGGATAATATATACAGGGTGACCCGAGTCGGGTAGATTATATTTTAAGGACATATTCTGCAACCAAGATGCAATAATTTCCCGTATGAACAGAATTTTTTTGGGGTTTTGTTCTTGAGTTATGAGCATTTTGAAATTTTTTTTTCAAATCCAAATTGCTCAAAAGCGTTGTATGCTACATACTTGAACCTGACACCATTCGCTGAGTCGTAACACGGTGGATCTCTGGACAAAAGGATAAAACTATCTCGTCATCCTTTGTTCCGGAGCTATAACAATTTAAAGTTGCTGAGTTCTGATTGGCTAGAAGCCAACAAAATTCAAATCGCTATAACTTCGAATTGTAAAATAACAGCGTAGTTTAATTTTTCATAAGAGATCCACCGTATTTCAACTTAGCGAATGTTGTGAAGTTCGAGGATATAGCACACAACGCTTTTGAGCGATTCAGATTTTTAAAAAAATCCAAAAATGCTCATATCTTAAGAACAAAGCCTCAAAAAAATCTTTATCATACGGAAAATTCTGGCACTTTGGCTGCAGAATATGCCCTTGAAATATAATTTACCCAGCTTGGGTCACCCTGTATACAAGTATAGTCAACATACTTTTCATCTGATGGGGGATGCTTAATATATTCCGATCATCAGGATCCAATTTTATAGATGATCTTCGATTGTGTGATTTTTTATTCGTAGAACTGGTGCTGTGTCTGCGAATCTCATTCTTATCTCCATGTGAATAATTGTCTTCTTCAACCACGGATGACATGACAGAAATTCTCCGAGTTTGAGAATCCCTCTTCGAGTGACTGTCATTTGGACTTGCTATACTGACCCGTTTCTCTTTTTTCCTATCAGTCGATGCATTGATAAACATCGACTCTCTTCTCGCTTTGGTTTCTATCGATGTCACGATTCGTTCAAACTGAATCAAATCGATTGTTAATTTTATTGTCTAAATAATGACGACATGATGATGAACAACATACCTTTGATGGCGATGTCTCGAAGAAAGTACGTAGAAATGATCCACCTCCGCAGAATTCACATTTTCTTGCATCCTTCAGGAGCAGATTCATTACTTTTGCATGGTATAGTTGCTTTCGGTCTAACGAAATCATTTCGTACACCATTGTGCGAAAAAGAGAACATTTGAATTCCAGTACCTTGCAATTCGCATAGCGAGGTAAGAGTGTATGATCCGTCCTTCCTATTCACAATGAAACAGAATATTAGGAGCAGAAAATCCTATGTTGAAAATGCCAGACAGAACTGAGCGGAAAATAGGTACAGGGAAGTTTTTACAATACTATCAAAAGTTTGAGGGGGTTGTCTAGTCGAGCGCCTGTTCTTTTTAATTCCTTTCGGAGAATTCATTCACATCATATTCATCGATCTTTGAGGAGGATTTATAAATTTTTTCAAAATTCATATGACCCCAAGAAAATGTTGTATAGAGCCCCAGTGTTCTCAGATTGGACTCGCAAACGTTACATACAAAAATGCGACTGTACGTCCGTGTGAAAGAAGAGAGGGTACAGTTGCGCGCGCAACTTAGCATGCTTTCTTCATTGCTCATAGGATAGTTGACAGAAGAGCGAAGGAGAAAGCGTGCTATGTCGCGCGCGCAACCGTACCCTCTCTTTTTTCACACGGACGTACAATCACATCTGTGTGTGTAACGTTTGCGAGTCCAATCTGAAGACACTGTATAGCCCTCCAATGAAACCCTTTGAAAAAAAGTGGCTCAATGGTGACCACGATTGCGGATTTCCACCCGTACGGCACCGGACATTTCTACGTTGCCTCTACATAGCATCTTCGTTCATCTACCTTGTATCCACGTAGATTCCACGGAGATGCGACGTGGAAATCAGTGGGTATACTCTTAGCCTGTACAGCACAACCACCGATTCTTCACCCAGGACTCCAGTGGACTGGAGGTGGAGAATCAGTGAAGAAATGAGAGCCGTGGAAATAAGGGCGGAATAAGGCAACGAAGAGGTGACGTGGATTTGTCCGCCCCCTTTATGTTCAATAAAATTTATATTAGTGGATTCACTCATTGAAATTTGGTTGTGTAAATCGACAGATATGAATTTTATTGAAAATAAAGGGGGCGGACAAATCCACGTCGCCTCTCCGTTGCCTCAACGGAGACTCTCCCTTATTTCCACGGCTCTCATTTCTCCACTGATTCTCCACCTCCAGTCCACCGAAGTCCTGGGTGGAGAATCGGTGGTTGTGCTGTACGGGAGGGCACTTTATCCTCTAAAAAAAACAAAAAATTTCTCCACAATATGAAGGTGTATGGCTATCGTCTGAAAAATCAGAATTCGTGAAGTGGTCACAAGGTTCCCGCCATTGTTATAAAAATCGATGAAGAACCAATGAACATCGAGTACGGAGTTATATAATATTACTCCACGAATATTGCATTGAAAGTTCAATTAGCCGATTAATAACGTTTATTTGTGAATTATTGTTCCGTGAGAAGAGAAAATTGATCACTTACAATCAATTGATTAGATTTGAATGAACATTTCGTCACTTGTAGATGAATAAATAGATGCTCTCAACAATGACATTACAAAAAATTCAAATCGTTCCATTGTTGCTATTTTTTATTGACCTTTTGAAAAAAAAAATAGAAATCCAACCATGTTCTACACACCTGAAATAAATTTCCTTTCAGGTAATGAAATGTACAAATCTTTAACATCTCAAAACTGCATGAGAAATCTGTAATTGTTATTGCAGAAAACGAATTGATTGTGTTTAGTGTTTAGAGTAGCGTACAGTCCCAGTTAGCATTGGGACGTTTTAAGCTCCCGCAAAAAAATCACTTGTCATATTTACTATAATTTGGAATAAAGTCTGAGACAGGTACAATTTTGGAGTATAATTTACTGCAACTACCATCAAATCTACTCTAATTTAGTTAGAATTATCACAGTTTGTTATAAATGGTAATAGAAATTGTACCTGTCCCAGAATTGACCGCAAATTTTTTTCCGTGCATGCTCTTGAAACCTACCACAATGTGTACAAAACGTTGTAAACCAACCAAAAAACGTTACGGAGACATACCGGTAACGTTCAAATGTCCGCATGAGTCCAAACCACTTGCACATGGCCATCATAAAAAAACTTCAATTTTTAATATTCATGTTATCCAACCAGAAATTTACAACAGGCGCAGTACTGCACCGGTACTAGCTAAGACTGGCAGGGTACTGGCATTTGTCTGGAATGATAACGCTTCTCAGTACTGGGGATTGAGCACTGATGCCATTATTCGCAATCAGTGCAGGGCCAGTACTGGTTTAGTACCTGGCCGGTATTAAATTTTCAGTACTGGTTTATCAGTACAGGCATATTACTGGATTTTTATGTATCCAGTACTGATCCCGTACGTGTTCACCAAGTGTTGGAGACCCAATACTGGCACTGTACTGCACCTGTTGTCAACATTGGCACATTACGGATTTTTCTGATTGGGTATAAACATTAACAACTATTTCCACTATTTTGATTATTAAGGAAGTTAGGAAGTTGCTGGGAGGGTGCGTCACCAAATTCGCAGCAACATGCAGCAAATTTGAAAGTTATTGTTATGATTCTGCAAAGATGTTTTTTTTTTTCAACAACAAAATGTGAACTGGTGCGACAACACTGCTGTTAGGGGTACGTTTTACTCACAGTATGATTTGAATGATTTTTACTTGGCATCATAAGAATGAACAAGGGAGTTGGAAAATTTTCACTCACTTGGAAATCGGCAGTTGCACAATACCAAATGTTGTGTATCAGAAAATGTATGTCGCTCCCCGAGAAAGCAGAAGGTGAGCCTTTCCGATAGAATACCCCTACGTCGAATCGCAGCACATTCTAATATTCTCAATTTCATCATTCTCACGGTAGCTGTATCAATGTAAAAAAGGATCATTTATCATTACCGTGAATTTTTATTGTTGATGAAATTCCTCGAGTTGACATCACCCATATGGAAATTGCCAGAGTTGTCTAGAGGCACAGTACTGGCAAAGTTGTATTTGCCGGAGTCCGACAGAAACAATGATTTCTATTTAAGGTCATTACTGTTTCTCAACTGGCACCAATCGTTGGACGGATTTCAAAAAGTATTAGTTCCCGTAGACAGACAGTTCTGCGCCAGTACTCAATCTTCACCGCTGAGCGAGGACCCAAGTTTTAGGGAAACGGAACTGTTCCAGTATCAAACTAGAGTTGGGAATATTGTACGAGCTAGTATTCATACAACATCGTCTCGCTACGAAATCGGTCGTAAATCAGAATCCAAATCAACTTCATTTCAATAGACCCAGGCTATGCCAGTACTAAGCCAGCGCTGATTACATTGTAAAATACATGAGAACACGATACTCTAACAGTATTGCTGTAACTTCGTCCTAATGCTGAGTTAGTAGGGGATCAGAAACCAAATTCATTCTGTAGTAGTACAGCTGCTTACATCAGACGAGACTGGGCCAGTAGTGAACCAGACCTGATAACGCTACGGAATACGCGAAAAGACAATATACTACCAGTACCGGTGCAATGTTGTCTCACCACGGAATTAGTGTTGAATTTGAGATAAAATTAAGTTCTTAACGACACATTTCTTTTCGTGAAACAACACAGACCTAGTACCAAACCAAAGATGATAATCTACACCACTGAGAAGATATGAGTCTATACTAGTATTGATACAACTTACAACAGAATCGATGGAGGAACGGAGTTCCAACCAACGGTCTAGGAATGAGACTGTTTCAATGAGATCGAGATGTGCCAGCACTAAACTAGACTTTATAATGACGTGGAATACCACAAAAACACTACGTTATGCCAGTATTGAGACAATTTTGTCTCACTACGGAATCGATGGGCAAGTGAAGTTCCAATCAACGGTCTACATTGGAAGAAATTTATATGGGAAACTACGCATAAATATTCAGAAGTAAGTATCACACACATGCGTTAGGGATTTTCCGTATTTCACTAGAAATTTACTGAAAGATGATAGTAAAAATTCCATAAAGTTTGGAATTTTTAGTTGAATTCATGGGAAATTTCATAGACATTAATCAGAAATTGATTTCCTATCGCAAGATTGAAATTTTCCGATTGCTGCGTATAGGAAAATTCTGATTATTCTTTACAGCGTAGAAATACGGCTGTTTTTGTCAGACAGAGATGCGCCAAGACTAAGCCAGACTCCATAACAACGTAGAATACCGTAGAGAACTGACACTGTGCCAGTATTGATAGAACTTTGTTTCCCTCTGGCATCTATGATGAATCGTCGGACTTCAACGGAATTATTACAATAAATGGCAATTTGAGTGATCCATTGAGACTCGGTTTTTCACTCGCAGGATCCGAGTTCACTCCTCATTGGGTGAACTTTCAAGAAATGACTTTCAAAATGCCTTTCTTCGATAACGATCATGAGAAAAATTTAATTGAAAGAATTTTAAATTTCAAATTTGACGTATTTTTTTATCATTTAAAATATGATAACACGGATAACTTTGGTTACCGGTACTGTGCCAGTATTGGGTCGAGTTTCAATTTGCACATAGGATGTTATCATGTCGACTCCTTTCCATCTCTTAATTCAGCTCTGGCAAAACAACTGATCCTCTTGGAGCGCTAGAGATCCCCCATAACAGACCCTCATAAAAATGTTACTTTAGTCCTCACGTTCAACGCTGTTATCGTTTCGATTTCGGGTCCGCATCGTCAATTCAACTGACTCTGTAATGGTGAAAGCGCATTTGCCAGTACTAGCAACTCTGACAACAGTACTCAGCCAGTATTGGCTCGTGTTTCCATTTCCATATGCAAATCCAACCTAGTTTAGCGTGAGTAGTCGATTTAGAAGCAAACTTGAATTAGAAGAGATCGAATGAATTGTTGACACAACAATCATACAGCACGTTGTACATAATTAATCCTGAAAAGTATTAACGGTGTTCAGTTAGTTTTAGTCAATGAAGTGAGAGATAGTCCGGGGTTATACCAATGCTTATCACCACCACGCTGCAAAAAGAGAACACACAGGGCCATTTTTAGACTCCTTAAGACTCTCTGCATATTTGCCAGCTGAAGCTCCTAGTATGAAAAGAAGTTCGAAATTATACAAAACTTATATATATTATATATATAAATTATATATAATTTTGAGAATTTCATGCCCCCATAGAAGCAGGGGTCCACGGCAACTGCCCTTCCCACCGATACCTTAAAACGGTTTTGGGAGCATCAGCACTCTGAACACGTTGTAACCAGACACATCTGAATGAGCGATGTCAAAAAGTAAACAGCAGTGATCGGAATTTTGTGTTATCAATGAAGAGATGAGCTCGACTTCTATAGACTTCAGAAGAGATGGCAATTCAAACTTGGCTGGTATATGGTCAAAAGTATCTTCGTTTGAACAATTTTACGTATTGAACAAGATTCATTTTGATGATTATAACCGGTGAACCGTCGAGTTTTGGTGGATTGAAATATCTAATAGACCTTAAAATTATGTATTGAGTTTCAGTGGGATTGAGTAACAGTTCATTTACAGTACACCACTCAACAATACGCTGCACAACAACTTTGAGCTTATCAACACAATCTTGGAACGAATTAGGATGGGAGATCTGCACGTCATTAGCATATTTACAGATCGTACCCAGACAAGTAATAATTTATCATTGTCTAAAAGATTTCCACTGGATATCTCAAAAGTGTCTAATGCAACAGTTTTCACTGTCTGCAAGATGTCTTCTGTAAGTGATCCAAAAGACGTCTGAAAGAGATCTCAAGAGATCTTTTAGATTTCTCAACCAAAGATATCTTAAAGACAGTGAAAATGGTTGCATAAGACATCTTTAAGACATCCAGTGGAAATCTTTGAGACAACCAAAAATTTGTGCTGTATGGGTAGCATTTTCCACTTGGGTATTCAAATCAGTAATATCCAGTGGAAATAACGAAAGCCCTAATACAAAATCTTGAAACACTTTAGAGTTAGAAACAGTCCTTGCTAAAACACCATTTTCTATTTCCATCATTCAGGTTTTGCTGCTGAGATAGGATCAAAATAAATCAAGACGGAATTAGAGAGACTAAACGTAACAAACTTTTGAATCAAGGTACCAAGAAAATATAGGTCGACTTTATCAGATGGTTTCGAAACATCGAAGCGAATCAGCACAATTTTTTTAATTACTATTCTTCGTGAAAAGGAGAACAGGGAAACAGATATCATCAAATTACACCCTGTTGACAATTTCTGGGCAGATATTCCTCTTCCTATGCAAATTTCTCACCCACATGAGATTTTGTGGTTTGCGCAGGTTCCATATTCCACTGGACAAGCTAGAAATTTTTGCCAGAATCACAAGATGCAGGATTTTCATCAATTTTTTTGTTCTATAATATTCATTCTATGAATTGAAACAATACATTTCACTCGTTCAGTTCAATTCCCTTGTCTTGGAAAGGTGGATTAGATGAATTATTCTTTTGATGAAAATCGAGTCGATACTTTGTCTACTTGAGTCGAACCATCGAATTCTTGTCATGATCTCATCGTTATGATACCTTCGGATTATAAAAACTTATGGATTTGAGAATGACGATGTCCGACAATAGGTTGTATTGATTTTCATGGGAAAAATTTTATTTATTTGGTGAATCGAACATCGGGTATCTTTCGATCGCACAGGCGAAAAGGTTTTGAAAACCATGCGCTCAGGTTCCACTTGAGTTCCCATTTTCCCGTTTCCCCGAATCTTGGTGGACGTGGAAGAAGCTATTCTCCTGACTGGACTAGAGTAGGGGAGATTGGGTACGGTTGAAACACGGGGGTCGGTTGAAACATCGTGAATAACTAACGATTAGCTCGCAATAGCTCAGATCGCTGAAAGGGAATGAAGAGCTCTTCTCGTGTACAAACTGATTTTCCAGTTATTCATGCCATATTATTAGCCAATCGTCAATTATTCGCGATGTTTCAACCGACCCCCGTGTTTCAACCGTACCCAGTCTCCTACGCCTCGTGTGTTCTAGCTAGGATAACTCCTATCTATCAGAAATTTTCTTTTTCATTATCCTAAGACATAAACTTACTTTGAGCGAATTCCATTGCATTTGAATTTTGAAGGATGATTAGTAAGGAGTCTTTTTTGAAGATTTTGCCAAGCACAGCAGCACAGTCAATGTAATTTTTCTCATATAAGTTGAATCTTCCATATATTTCATCGAATAAATCTGAAGATGTCAAAATATATTTCTATTTTTTTATTATTCTATTTACTGAGAAATTTTAGTATTTTCAGTGCATTTGCTGGAATATTCTAGCACGTTCATTAGAATTTTACTGCGAAATTTGGAATTTTGCCGTAAAAAATCCGTGAAATTCCTGTACATGCACTGGAAAAAAATTTATTGAAATTTTCCAGTTCCAAGACGCAATGTATTTCCAGTGTTTTTCACAGTGCAGGTTGAAATTGTCATCAAAATTAATTTCAATTGAATAGGACAGATTAATAATTATCTCATCAACGTGATCATACTTACCTGTCATTTCAAAATTCTTGACATCAGCGAGATTCTCGTATCGTTCATTGATTAAACATACATTCACTTTATTTGACTGTGTCCAAGGTGTTGGGGGTGCTGCATCTTCAGGTAATATATTTACAGGCACTTTACCGACCAGGGCGCTTGGTGAGAAAATAACGTTTCTATTGATACCTTCTATCGGTGATATTGTGATAAAATCCAGCGCATCATGTTGTGAAGCGAGAATCAGATATGCTTCTATCCATCCTGGGTTATTTCCACTGTACGCTTTCAGATGACTTCAAACGCAACATATAGAATATAACATCATCATGAATATGAATTGTCATAATTTAATAAATTCCAATGTAGAATTTTGGCAAACGATCATTGTCATATCATATGAAACAAAGATACCATATTTGTAATCAGCAAACCCACTTGTCCAAATCGCGAGAAATTCCCATGACATTGAGAAATTGACAGGCGAGGGATGTTATTAAATCTTCAGTTAACATTGGAACTGTCAGTATTTTCAGTCTCTGATCTTGGTGAATATTAACTATGATCTTCGGAGGATCCAAATTCGAAGGAGACTTCAATAAAGTCATCACAGTCACAAAATTCTTATCATTCAAAATATGGTCCAACAACTCCCAAGATGATTGATCTATATATTGTACATTGTCCAGAAGAACGCACATTTTTTGTCTTGTCTGAAAATAATAATGCACAATGTGAACCTTCAAGGGAGGATTTCATTGCAGGTCTATCTTATTCCTCGCTATCCGATGATTAGAAGTCCGTTCAGTCCAATCCGGTGAAGTGTCGCAGTCCCGAAGGTTCATTCTCCCGAAAGTTCGATGTACCGAATTGCAGAATCCCGAATGATTCCTAGACGTTACTAGTCATCTGACAATTCTATTCAAAGTTACTGAAAATCTTTCGAGATTGTGCACCTTCGGAATTCTGCAATTCGGTACATCGAACTTCCGGGAAAATGAACCTTCGGAAATGTGACACTCCACCGCCCCATCCAATCTCTTTCACGAAAGAATTTATGATTGAACTGGAACATTTTCTGATGAAAATTCATATTTTTTTTGTCACCAAGGAGATTCTTTTTGAGAATTACTTGTCAATAATCTCAATTTCTTTATCAAAATTGACCATTCATGACCAAGGGAGTATGAAAATTCCTTTCGAATGTAGTATCATAGAATCCCCAATTTTCTATGCACAAATAACATGAAGTCAATAATTACCGAATCCAAAATTTTTTTGAATACTTCAACGGTTTTCGCATTTCGTTTCAATTCGGTTTCGAATGGGAACTCTTCGCAGAAAGGAAAATGAACTCTGAATAACACATTGAGATAGCACAGATCTTTGTCTGGAACAATGAATTTCAATCTTTCCAGTAGAATCTTCTCTCGCTGTTCAACGGATCTACAATTCTCAGCTCCAAGTATCTATTGGCAGGGTGGATCAAAGATCTTTTATCAAATGAGAGTAAGAAAATAATATTCAATCAAAACATTCGCAAGACGAGTATCTAAAAAATTACATCTTTTCGACATTCATACACGGAGGAAAAAAAAATTTGCTATGACAGCGAAACCTGATTTTGCTGGAGCAGCGAACTTTTTTCTGTGACAGCAATCTATTTGCTACCCCAGCAATCCTGTTAACTACGAATGCTATTTGCTCCCTTAGAAAATTTTTTTTTGCTATTGTGTATATGATACTAAAAATTTTTCTAGTCCAGCGAAAAATTTGCTGATTCAGTCAATCATCTTGCTCTCTCAGCAATTCAGTTAGCTGTGGTAGCGAGTTTTTAGCTAGATTAGCAAGAAAATTGGCTATTCTATATATAATACCTCGATTCGCTGCTTCAGTAAATTGTTTCTCTACGTGATTTCTCACAGGAGGTATTTTCAAAAGGTCTCCTAAAATTATTTTTAAGATGTCCAATAGATTTTGTCTAAAATATATTTCTAAAGGATTCAAAATACATCTTTCTGATTTAAAAAAAAAAAATCAAAATAATTTGTAGTGGAAGTTTTTTTATAATTTTTCCGTAATTCCTGTGATTCCCCAAATTCTTGAGGACTTTCCCCAGGAGAATGTTGGAAGTTCCTATAATTTTTGAGGAATTCAGATAATACAAGAATTATAAAGAGAGTTATGAAAATCTTCAATCTAGTATCTAAATACAAGTACAAATTTTTACAAGTTTCTTCAATAAAATATATGACTGGAGAAAGATTCTCAAGGAATTCGAACAGTGCAGTCTCCCATAGTCAAAGAGCTCAAGGCTCAAAATGAGTGGGAACCAATGTGAGGAAATTTTTTTTCGGTTTGTATATAGTAATTTTTTTTTTTAAATTTCCATCGATCATGGATCTTTATCTATACGTTTGTTTGGTTGTGCAATTGGGGTATCCACAACTCATGTTTTACTTCTTTTATTATTTTACCTTCCAAAAAATCCCTGTCTTGTAAAATGAAGAAAATGATGGTTGAAAGAATCGGAGGCTCTAGACTCGAGCCTACAAAGTCTACGCAGAAAGACGGCACTGAATCTGAAGATGTATCTCAAAAAATTCTGAGAAACGTTTGCGTTTTGTCTATAATTTGTTGTATGATTGTCCAGACCAGTGATGCCAAATTCGAGATCGATACCACTTTTACCCTCTCCATCGAGCATTTCCCCTTTCTCCCACCATGCGGAATAAGTTGGGCGAGCGAGAGAGTGATAGCCACTCTTTTTCTGTCGCTCTCCCGACTTATTCCGCATGGTAGAAGAAGGGAGAAGCGGTCAATGGGGCGAGTAAAAAACGGTCTCGGTCTCTAATCTGGCATCAGTGGTCCAGACTTGGTCTATGATTCAGTGACGGATCCAGCAACTTGTCTATTTCTCTCTCCCTGTTCTTTCTCAACCTGCCTGTTTGAATGGACGGAGAAAGAAAGAGATCCACCACCGCCATGATTCGACCAATGATCCATACTAACATGGGTTATACATAAGGTAAGAGACCCTATACCTGATCAGTGAACGAATACCCGATCAGTCCTTATATTCTAGGTTTTTGTGGTTGAGTTGTGCAAAAACTCTTCAACCAAAACCTTTTTTGTAATTATTGGATCGAAAATTCACTTTTTCATTTGAAACTTCTAGCTAAATTACTTCGTAAATTCATGTAATAATGAAAATGATCGTGTTCTAGTCCCTGATCGGGTATAATAGAGTCTCTTACCTTATTATAATGAGAATAAAACAGTTGGAATATCACTCGGAGAACCAAAAGAGAAAAACCTACGCTGTGAAAGAAGATCTACTATGTTCAATAGTAAATGATTCAAACTAACCTGTATAAGGACGTGAAATATTGTTTCATATGGTTTCCCAATTGTAGATGGTTTCAAAGCGAATTTGATCTGTTTCACTTGTCTATTATATAAAATCGTAACGAAAGCGTCTAACAACCTCGATCTTCCACATCTTGCGTCACCCTATAAAAATGAATTATATTTATATACTGAAATTTTGATTTTGAGAAATGTGTTCCGGTTACAAAGGTTAAACACCCTCCTGAAAAACCCGACTGACTGACCCAATATAAATTCAGTTGTAGTTTCATGTTGATCCCACAGTTTGACTAGCTTGCTCCACTCGGCTAAAAATGCCAGGCAGATTCAGACAAGAAATAGTTGTCAGGCTTTGAACGGTTTTCGTCCCAGAACATTCGGTCAAGAACTGACAAAATTCCTACCTGGTTCCGTCCAACATTGCTAAATTTGAAATATCCTGTCAAAAACTAATCTAAATTATCCCTTCCAATTCTATTTAGTTATCTCTGAGTGACTTATGCCAACGAAGGGGGATATTAATCGCATTAATACCGAATCAATTCTTTGTCCTTGAATAGGCTCTTACAACCTGATGCTCTCAGGTCTATTACTTGATCATAGTTTCGACAGGTTTCGTTCTAAATATTACTATAAAACAGAATATTTATGTCTTCACCTCGATCAAGATTCCAGAAAAAGTCCTGACCGACATTCCAATATCGTCCATTACATCGTTGAAATTTTCTAATTCTTCATATCTTCCCAAAATTGGATAATATGTTGCAAATACAGAGTCTTCTTCCGTGTGTTCATTTTTTCTGAAATGATCAACGAAATTCAATTAGAATAGTTCGTTATAAATTTTTCCTCATTTCATGAAAAATCATATGTCAATAAAAATGGTAGGTCAAAATGAGCGGAAACGCACTGTACGTTAAAGCGTAAGAGAAGTGTTAATTAAAGGTAACCGAAGAGTAAATCTCAAAACGGATACGAAGAGGATTTGGAGCGAGGTTTGAGAGAAAAGCGTGCAATACTTCACGTTTCATGGAGACTAAACGAACGAGCAAACATAGAGGAATTTTGAAATACAAATTCCGACTACAAAATAAGAATTATTGAATTCATAACTTTCATCATGCCACACTACCCTAATTACAAAATTGCTTAAAAACACGTCAATCTATTCACAAAAATTGATAAAGTGAGATTCAATCAGTTTATTCAGCTTATTGGAATTATATATTAGTCGGATTCATACTATACGTGTTTTTTTGAAAGTTTGAAATTATCCGGTGTGTTTTTGGATTTTCCATACCTCAATTATATTCAGATAATACTGTCGTTTTCGGTAATGATTTGATATGGAGGATTCACACCGAATTCATACCGAATTCGTCCTGAATAAATATCAAATGATTGGAAATATTTCGCTACACTTTAATTATAAAAAATCCACAAGCATGCGGTATGTTTTCAGTTCGATTTTCATCACGATTTGGTATTTTACTGAATTACCCGCAGATTCATAGGGAAGTAAAGCCACGGTGGTATTTCTTTTCATTTCCGTTCTGTTACAACCATGCGCTCTTGCACGTAATATCGCCTAGTCCCCATACAGGAAACCCCGATGATGTAAACACAGCCAATAATCGGCCCATGTATGGCCACCATTAAATGGCCAACAATGAATTCACATCATTGGCACAAGTGTGGCCAACCACTGGCTGATAAGAAAGGCCAGCAATGAAAACAGCCAATAATCAGCCGATGTACGGCTATGGTAAACGGCCAACAATTGATTCCCCGTTACTGACTGAAATATGGTCTATTCCTAAGTGAAATGGATTTCAAAGTTGAATGTATTGTATTCGTAATCACCCGTGAAAAAAGTTTGTTTTGGCCTTATTTCTATTACGCTGAATAAATAATTCACACCCATTAAATACGTTTTACATGATTTAAATGAATTTTTATTCATATAAATAAACAATTACTTTCTCATGTAAATAACAAAAAGTTTGACGGAATAAGGAACTAAATCCAACTAATTTATCGAGAGTGCTTTTGACTCGTATAATTTTACATTTGAGATCGTCCAAATATCGGGCATGCAAATCTATTTAGAAACAAAAACATCCATTTCTGATCTTGTGAAAATTGAAATGACAAATTTCCCTAAAACAAGAACAAAAAAGTGTTTTGGGTCACACTTGACCACTCATTTGAACTAATACTGAACCGATTATTCTGGGACGCAGTCATATCGCCATTGGATATCATTATTATTATGTCCCAGTAATCTCAGTAATATGGATTATAATTGTGCAATAATTCCCACGGAATTACTATTCTTCACTGGAAAAAGAAAATGGAGAAATTTACCGTATGGAATGAAAACGCGGTGCTCTAAGCTTTTAAAAGGGAATTTTCACAAGATATATTGTCAAATAATTCACATTATAAGACAGAAATATATTTTTTTGTTTATATATTTTTTACGGTAAATTTCTCAATTTTCTTCCCGTGTTTCTTGTGATTATTACAGTGTATTCTCATTCGGGTAGCAGTTTTTGCATTCAAAGATTCCAGTAATTTTTCTTTACCATGTGTGAATCGGTTATGTGAAATTTTTATGCAGAATTGTGAGAATTAAAATGATTCTTTGTGCCTCACTTTTTATCACCAAGATATTCGTAAACAGAATATTTTCCAAGACTCGTGGATATATGCTGGTTTCTTTGACGAAACAAATTCCTTTTATTGAAATGACTGTGAATCACGGTGTCCAAATCACAAGTAACCTGTAATATATAGAAGAACATCCTTTACATGTGAAAGAAAGGATTGGACAAAGTTGATGGAACAAAATAAATCATAAATAAATCAGATTTCCGATTGGCGTGCACACGGACACTGTAAAAAGAAAAACCCGAATGTACCCTAATATGCGGCAAATTGTTGGAAACACTTAGCAACAGTGTAGAGCAATTTGCAGGGACGTTGCGTTGCCAAATGCGCAACAATATGCTGTGAATCTGGGATTTTGGGTTGAGTTGTTTCCTATCGAATCCTATCGACCGAAGCGACTACACATGTGTATTTTACAGTTTATCCTCTGCCGAATTGTAGGATTCAAACAAGTTTGGTAACTTGATTGATTAGTAGATGTCACTCGTAGGTACGGTGATTTTCGAATTTTAATCCCCTGCAATTATTGGAAGGAAATCTTGAGAAAGGGGTCACCAGGGGTCATGGTGGCGTAATTGGTTAACGCACCCCAGTATCAATGGATAGTTCCAGGTTTGACTCCTGGCCATGGCGATTTCTTTTTCAAGATTTAATTCAATGTTTGAATCTTGAAACGAGTCCGTATTCTCTCTTTAACGATGAGTTTGTCTTGTATGTATCGTACAGCTTACTCGTCATGAGAGAGAATAATTATTTGACAGGTTTCGAGACGTCTAACCACATACTCTGAGTAAGGAGGTGGGGTTATTAGAGACATGGATCCGTTCGTGTGTTTAAATTAGCTGTATCAGCAACACACACATCGATTATTTCATTGATCGATGTAAATATGTTTTTTCGCTTCTAGTAAGACATTGTCAATCGTATTATTTGATACCAGCGTCACTATCCGAGCACGTTGGGTGGAAAAGCACTCACACACACACCTGTACGTCAGGAAGAGAGGTCCGAAAAAACGCTGTTATACATTCAAGAATTCCTGGAACCAACATATCAGAGAATGGTTTCAATACTACAGTTTTATGCAGGGGCGATAGTGCTTCCGTATAAGTTCCAACTTGATCCTTACAGGGAAATGGGAAAAATACGTTTAAGTGTTACTTGCACAGAAACGAGGAAGCTTTGTACCTATCAATTGGTAGAGTTTTTTTCACTGTGTAGCGAAGACAATAGTTAGATATAGAAGTAGAGAGATACATCGACGGATAAACAGGAAGGTAGATAAAGAAACACAGGTGGGGGCAAGAGAAGGAAAGGGAGCAGAGAAAACATAGGAGACAGAAGGGTTGTGGCTCGTCAGGCGACAAAGGGATAATGAATAGAAATGGAGAACCAAGAATCGAAAGCTTTTGACAAAATTAGAAAGGTAGTCCAATTTGCCGAGTAACTGGTCGAGCCTTTTTATTGAATTCTTGAGCCGACTTTTCAGGTTGTTTCAACCCCTTTTCAAGGTAATCACAATTCGCAGGAATGAAAATTGTTCGTCGTCCGGGCCCATCAAGTATGGAGAGGGTAAAAAACAAATCAGTTTGGGTCGTACTCGGATCAGGAATCAGAAATTAGAAAGGTAGTCCAATTTGCTGAGTAAGTGGTCGAGCCTTTTTATTGAATTCTTGAGTCGACGTTTCGGGTTGTTTCAACCCCTTTTCCTGATCCGAGTACGACCCATACCGATTTGTTTTTTACCCTCTCCATACGTGATGGGTCCGGACGACGAACAATTTTCATTACTGCGAATTGTGACTACCTTGAAAAGGGGTTGAAACAACCCGAAACGTCGGCTCAAGAATTCAATAAAAAGGCTCGACCACTTACTCGGCAAATTGAACTACCTTTCTAATTTCCGATTCCTGATCCGAGTACGACCCAAACTGATTTGCTTTTGACAAAAGTAGGAAATTAAGTTGATCGCCAGAATCACGGTAAAAAGTGCGACTGAATGTGGTTGTATCTTACTTGAAAACGTGACTGACATTCAGTCTTTTCCATTGTGTCGGCATTCGTTTTCGCCGCTGACTTTCATTAAAACAGGGATAGTTTTGGTTGCATCTTAAAATCTGCTCATTTTCAGAATGGAAGTGAGTTTTACTTTTTACCGTAATAAAATAGAATATTTTGCCCATCTATCATTACCTTGAAGAACGGAAGAAACTCTTGGGGCAATCTCATATCTCAAAAATAGTTATGATGAATCATAAAATCTCTGGAGTTTTAAATTTATGGGCCAAATAAGTCAGTTACCTTATCATAAGAAATGTCACTCATTCTTGTAGCCCGCTCAATTGGACTTCCAATCATGGCGTAATGTTTTCTCATGTCGTATCCAATAACGCCACGAAATACCATTCCTGGTAGAGAAATAATAAAATTTCCAACTTAAAATCGCATAGCGAATGCTGTGGGACAGATCATAATAACACCCGTTTGGGGCAAAATGATCATTGATGGAAATGGTGATACCTTGGTAAGAAAACCCTATTGATTTCCGTTAAAAGCACAGATTTCCGATTCAGATTCAATGGGTTTGAATAAAAAATCTGCACGTTTGAATCTGAATGGATGTGTTCTTGTAACCAGGGTACTGTCAATTTTTAGAGTGATGCGTAATGAACATAGAATTGTTTTCGTCAAAAAAATAAGTAGAAATTATCGTAAATGCAAGGACAGATACTCATATAGTTTTGAACTGCCGCTATCATCAGAATCCATCTCCATTTTCCATATACTTGTTACAGTATCAATTGAGCCTTCGAACGCAAAAATGACATTTGCGCGCAAAAACTTTTACGCATTTACAATTTTCTCCTGGAATTGATAGTTTTCGAGTGGAAAAAACCAGTACACATTTTCTTGCCCCAAAAAACAATTGGATTCGTAAGACTGTAACAAAAACAATGATGTGGAATGAGAAGAGAGATCCTTATTTAACAGTGAGAGTACACTGAGAGAGAAAACTGTGGCTGATAATGAGCCCAAGTACAAAGTACAGGTTTTGATCACAGTAGCTATATTTTCATTATCACAGTGAATATCGTAGCTACTGCAATGGAGAATATGGCTACTGTAACCACAAAAATGTACGCGGGCTCGTATTCAGCTACAGTTTTTTCTGTGTAGTTTGTCGAACGATATCACGATTTATTATCCCAAGTTGTCGATCGACGTTCCAGGTAGATACTACCCGTTGTCAAGATACAAGATTTTGGAAATCATAGAGATGAAAAATTCTCCAGATCCATCGACTCGCATGTGGGAAGTTTTTAATTCAGGTTGGATAAGTACTTGGCGAAGGAGACAAAAATTGTGAATGGGGTATAAAGAGAAATCCTTTTTCAACTCCAAGTAGTTTGTCGAATGATATCACAATTTATTATTCGGAATTATCGATCGACGTTTCGGGTAATTACTACCCGTTGTTAAGATCAAAATTTTGGAAATTGTAGAGATGAAAAATGAAGTTACGATGAAAAATTCTCCGAACCTCCAATCTTTGGGGTTGTGGGATTCGAACTCGCCTGTCTCATGACTCACCTGCGCTTCACTAACCTGAGCTATATCGACAACTTGATTGCGATGCTCATAATTCTAATCAATATGGCATAGTGAAATGTAATATCCAATAAATGGAATTGCTGACAGATGCGAATAGAATTCAACTGTCGACCTGCGAGTGTTTCTTCTGTATGAACCCTGATACAATCCATACAGCACCACATTCCCACACTGAGAGAAATTGCTTAGTTGCGTGGGCAAAAATACTTCAGTTAATAATCATTTAGTTGATTTGAATAAATCTTTATTTTATATAAATAAAAATTTGTTTGCGACAGCAAAAGCAATGATTTGACGTCTATTCATTTTGAATAAAAAAATTCAGTTAATAGTAGCATAAGTAATCTATTTGTGACAGCTAACAATTCAACTTCCTCAGTAAATAGAATCTGAGTACGCATGACCAGTCGTGTGGACTGCAGTAACCACTAGTGTAGAATTTTCTCCGTGTACTTAAAAATGCAAAAGAACAACATCAGTTCAATAAGAATTTTTTATGAATTCTTGTGGGACCGTGGTGCTGTGTGGGTTGATACCTGCGTATGTATTGCATGAATCAGACTGTGTAAGATTTATCGCGACATTGAGCGAGTGGAATGTCGACAGACATCAATTTTTGGGACAAAAAAGTGTTGAGTTTTCATTTTCTTATTCAAAAACTATCAATCTTATAGAAAAGGATTGTAAACGGAGACGAATTGATTTTCCGAGGCCTGTTATTCAGTTCATTTGGATTTTCGACCATTGACGTCACGACTTGGAAGATACTTTTACGCCTTATCAAGCGCAAGCGTCGTTCCTGCACCCGAAGGCTCAATTTAATTCTACTCTACAAGATTCCCTCCCACCCTGGTGAAAATCTCCGCTCGTGAAAAGTAAATGTTGGAACAAATGAAGCGTAAAAACGGTTCAATATCCACTTCTTCCGCGCTCAGATGCTGATTTTCACCAGGGCTGCTGATCAACTATCAATTAAGCTCAGAACATCTTACCTGTAGAAACGCCGATAGAAACTTTTTTGACTCCTACAATCCGTTTTATGGATCTTAGTACACGTATGGCGTAATCAGTTGCATCTAAACTCACATTTTTTTTATAATGTGCGCTCACATCACTTTGAATACTTCCCATGTAACTGAACAAACTTGTCGTCACAAGGAAAAAAATGTATTTGTCATGTAATTCAACGTTGTTCACGTATCCACTGATCGGATCGATGATACTGTGAATAAATGAATCCAACCTCTGTCACAATTGCTATTAGAATTATGGTAAAATGAAAGAAGATTATGGAATAAATTTTCATAACAGGTTTACTCAAGGGGGTACCAGCGATCCCCGCTGATGCAACCCACCATACAGGCGTGGCGACTGAGTAAACATTTTCTCGGCAAGAATACTCTGAACTGAATTCATGAAGAATTCACTCAAACCCCCATCTGTATATCACCAAAATTTTAAATACCGAAGAAAAAGTTTGCGTTACCAACTGAGAAGAAAATGTTCCTTCGAAATTCAGAATTTGGGCCATGTAAAGCAGTAGATGAGGGATTGAAGATTGATTCCCAAAATGTTCATACTCCTTCATGAATTCAGTTCAGAGTATTCTTGCCGAAAAAATCTTTACTCAGTCGGTACGCTTGTATAGCGGGTTGCATCTACTAGGGCCGCTGGTATCCCCTTAAGTAGATTAAGTGTAAATCCGAACGTATACGGAGAAAATTAAATACTAGGGATGATTCCGATATGTAATTTTCAAAGGAGAATATATCGTAACGATTACGATGTTTCGTAGTGCTGACTACCTTGAAAACAAGTGATGTCTACGTTTTATGCGATTATTAAGTAACTCAATCAGTGGTGTATTCACATCGAAATGTTTATTATTTAATTCTCTCCGTGTGATGTCCTTTGGATCAACATAGACTGTGTTATTTATAACTCAATAGAGCAAAACGATATCTTTTAGAAATCTAAAAGGTGTCTTCGAACCTTGAAGACATTTTCCAAATATTTTGGAAATATATCTTTTCGAAGTCTGAAAGATGTCCTATGCAACGAATTAAGATCGGTCTAACCCGTACAGCACAACCAACGATCCCCGGACATTTCTCCGTCGCCTCTACGTCGCTTCTCCGTCCATTCACCTTGTATCCACGTCTCCCTTTTCTTCACCTCGCTTCCACGGAGATGCGACGTGGACATCGGTGGGTGTGCTGTTAGGGAAGATATCTTGATATTCCGTAAGAAATACTGCTTGAGGATATCTCACTTGAAATCTCTTAAACACAGAGGGAAAAGAATTGGCTGTGACAGCGAAATCTGATTTTGATGAGTACCTTCTGCTGGAGTAGCAAATTTTATGCTGTGACTGCAATTTATTTCTCTTTAGCTGCTGTAAAGATTCTTCAGCTGTGGTAGCAAAAAATGTTGATTACTTCAGCACAGTTCGTTCGCTATTCTGTATATGATACTGAAAAGCTAGACAAGCGGAAAATTTGCTATTTTAGTTGGTCATGTTGCTCTTCCAGCCATGCAGTTAGTTGTAATAGCAAAGGGTTTCTAGCTGGGTTAGCAAAAGTATTCGCTATTCTGTATATAACACTTCAATTTTCTGCATCAGCGAATTCTTCTTCCATGAATATATCCTCTACATGTTCAAAAGATATCTTGAAGATGTTTCTCTCAACCCTTCGCAGAAAATGATTCGCAGCATCCCTTGGATCTCATAAAAGCCTCCCACACAGCACTTTTGATCTTCAAGATATCTTGAGAACCTATTTAGAAGAGTTGAAGAAGTCTTATGTAACACGAAAAAGTATCTTTGAAATGTCTCAAACAGCTCTTACTTCTAAACATCATCTGATAAGATATCTTATGAAAATCTTTCGGAAATGAGAGCTGTTTTATATATCTTGAAGATATCTTTTCATTTTGCATAAGACTACCAAAGTTTGTGTTGAGATATCTTTTAGACATGAAATGCTGTGTAGGCTGATTACGATCTGGTAGGACCTCGTTAGTGAATTCCTTTATTTGTTTTTTTTCTCAAAATTGACACCAGCACTTACTTCTGAAGCAGTTGAAAGATATTGTCAGTTAGAACAATTTGTTTGTACAAATCATTCAAAACTTCACCCTTCATGTGCACTTTGATTGCTATCACTGTAATACGTGTCATCTCAGTTAGATATTGTAATGGTAAATCTTTCTCTATCTGCAACAAAAAAATCGTCGCATTGGAGGATTCAATGTTTGTGGATTACTGTGTGTTTTCAATTACTAGATTCATTGTCTGATTGATAACATGTGAGTTCTAAAGTTATCCATCTACGTTGAGAACTGCTGAATTTTCTTCTGATCAGTAACTAAATATTTAGTGCTGTAATGGGATTTAATAATAATTGCAATTGTGTTTTCAATTTTACCGCAATTCTAGAAATTCACATCAACTTTTGTTTTTTTTTAAATATCAATCAGTGATAATGAAATCTCAAAAGGGGCCTATCGTAACTTTTAAAGTGAGGCTGCGTAGAAAAAATTGATATAATAACAATCTCGAAAAAATCTAACTGCACTGGAAATATTCTATTTGGAAAATTACCGTGAAATTTCAGTGGTCGAGGGACAAATAAGAATTTTCAAAAATATACCGTGCATTTTGTACAACTTATAGAAAATATCAGGCAACTGTTTAAAAATGCACTCATTTTTACAGGCTTCATAGGAATTTGTTTTCATAGGAATTTTCACTTGTCCTTCGATTGCAGGAATTTCACGGTAATTTGTAAAACAAAATTCTTTCAGTCACTGTATAAAGAAAGTCTTCATCTGTTTGCATCTTAATTTCAGACAATGTTTTGTCCATTGTGTCGGCGATTGTTTTTTCGGCTTCATTTGTTTGCATCATAGATTCAGCCATGAAATGAGCTGAATTTGAAACTTTCTTTTTACAGTGGTGTGGAAACCTGGCGCCAAACTTGCGAATATATTGGATTCAATTGGGAGAAATATCGCAAGAGTCTTCACACCGAGTATATAAAGTTTGGGACCCTCTCATATTCTCAAGAGACTGACAAAAATATCGGAATTTTCCTGTATACTTTGATCGGAAAATTCCAATCACTGATTGGGAAATCAATGAACGGTACATTTGTATGAAGTTCCCTATAAATGTATCTGAAAATTTCAGCTTTTATGGGATTTATCCTAACATTTCACAGTAAATTTCTGGATACCCTGGTGAAAATGGAAACCGAAATGAAGCGCAGACGAAAATTATGGTGGAGCGTAACAGAAACGGTAAGGAAAAGTGAACAAAGAGTAAATGAAACGGTTTCGAAGAGTACTTGAAGCGAAGTGTGGAACAAAAAAAGCGTATAAAAATTCACGCTCCATGAAGAGGATAAAAATGTTAACCCCTTGGCGAGATTCGAACCCATGATTCTCATCATTGCAATCCAGCATCTTACCTATTCAGTCATAGAATGCTATGATTCCTGACAGTTTGAAACTGATACTCAAAGTCTGTATGAACTGATTCGCATTACCTTTCATGGAACGTAACAGTACTCTTCCCAAAACGGCATTGAACGTTTATACAGCGTATTGATAACGTATAATTTCAGTACTCTACAACAAGCAATTATTATACGCTTCAGCAAGAGAAGATTGGAACCTTTTCACGTTTCTTCTCAGCTTCGAATGCGCTTACTATGAGCGTATATTTTCACCAGGGTAAGTTCGGAAAACTCCCAACGCATAAATGTGTTAACTACTTCACAAAACTGTATAGGAATTTTCCCATAGAAATTTTTCACAGTGTATCTTAAGGGTATTTCACAGTGTATCCTAAATTTCATACTTTGTGAAACGAATTTTGGGATTTACATTTGAATTTCTCCAAGATTGTCCCAGTGGGGATAACTTGTCAAAATGACATCAAAATGATATTACTTCGACGTGATATTCACGAAAAATTGGTTAAAATTACGTCAACTTCACGGCATTTCGACTGAGTTTTTCTCATATGAGTTGCCATACCAATTTTTTGACGTGGGAAATTGCGACTTTCATTTATCATCCGATCAATTGTCCGTTTATTGGGAGATTTTTTACTGAACTGATTTTACACTGCATAACGCTTTGTGAAATATTTATGAGGTGTTAACTATGATTCTCGTAATTGAAAAAATATGTACTGTGAATTCATTCCAAACTAATCAATTTCTCTCCACTATATACTCTACCTGTTTCACAACTTTTGGTAACAGGAATTTTTTCAATCGTTTCCCGAGGATGGCTTTCGAAGGATTTCTGGATGACCATTTGCCTGTTGTAAAATTATTATGAACGACTTGATAACTCAATGATATGAAAGTTATGTTGATCATTGTCCTGATAAAAATCTGTTTCTATAGCACAGCCACCGATCCATCACCTGGGACTTTCATGCAGTGGAAGTGGATGTTAGTGAAGCAATAGAACACGGAGAAAAAAATACATCTTCCAACTAATAAGCAGATGCTCCAACTACCTTACGTACACGATTTCCGGTCACCTACAAAAGTAGTTGTGACAGTTAATTTTGATAGGTGTACGTTGGATGGTGGGAACATCAACTCAAGTAGTTATTTCAATTACTTTTAAATACTCGCTCTCAACATGTGAAGTTAGGATCTCCTACGGCATTCGCACGCGCTCTTTGAATCTGTTCAATATTTGATTCCGAAAAAAAGTCTTTCCCTTTGAAATACCAAAAAAAATTGATTCCTGATCGTGATGATAGATATTTGAATTCAACCCAGGGAAGAAAGTTTAGAGCCGAGCAGATGTAATTTTTGGCCACATCTGAACGGATCTATTCAGTTCTCAAAAACTGCAATTTTAGTTTGTATTTAATTTGAATTCATACATGGGAAAATATCAGAAAATTTTTGGTAATTGAACGATCAATTGCTCAAATGCGATTTTCAATCCAGACCTAACAAGACCTATATAGATCTACACAGATCTATCAAGATCTACACAGATCTCACCAGATTCAACCAGATCTGTCAAGATCTAGTCAGATCACGTGCATTGCATGCTAGCAAGTTGCACGCAAAACCTAATCCAGATGCGTCACTTCGTCAGAACATGTTACCTGTGGTGAGACTTGGACTCAAGAAAAATATAGTTTTCCCATCTAGAAAATTCCTGTAAAACTTGTGACACAAGTTTTCTCAAAATATGTTTGGTTCCCCAGGAAAAAATCATCAGATCTATTCAGATCTAGATAGATCTGAGTAGATCTGATTTTTGGTCAGATCTGGTTCAAAAGATCAGATTAGATCTGTTCAGATCTCAGCAGATCTGATCAAATCTTGGCACATCTGGTTAGATCTGAGTAGATCTCATGAGATCTGAATTGAATATTAGATTAAATCTTAATGAGCAATTGGTGGTTCAATTGTCAGAAATTTTGTGCTATCTGTCTGTATATGAATTTGATTTTGCACATATATTGTGACAAACACAAGCCAAAATCGCAGTTTTTCAGATCTTAATAGATTTGTTTAGATCTGACCAAAATTTAGATCTGGTCAGATCTGATCATTTTTTCCCGGGTCTCTAGATGTTCTTTCTCAATTTTTCTAAAAACAATTAATGCGATCGAAACAGTATCAGGAATGATCAATAATTATAAACATGAGGTTAATGAAAAGGGTTGAGATTTTTTTATGAGGGATTTGATTTGACGTCGAAACGTTGGGAAACGATATAAGAATGAGATGAACAAATTTTCCATACCAATAATATGTTCAGGAATTTCTATATCACGATCGATCATCGACTCCGCTAAGGCTTCATAATTTGCCAAAGATAGATCTGATTTTATCATGAGATTGGCATCACTTTGTCCATCATACGTTCTCGAACCTCTAGACGTTCTTGACCTCCTTTTATCAGTCGGAAAATCCGCTATGACTTGGATAATCTGAGATCGAACATAAAATCAATATAATCGATATCGCGTTGCGAGAAAGTATTCACAAAATTGATTATACGCAAAGTCTGGATAGACTGGAATATCGCTTCTGAACTAGAAATATATAGGTAATTTTACTTCCCAACCTTGATATTCATAGTATCTTTGAAGATATATTCATAATAGCTCGGCGTACAGTGTTTCCAAGTATTCGCTGATAATATCAAATCACCAGGTTCACAAATCTTTTTGGATTTGTCTAGTTCAATGACTGGTTCTCCCACAATGATGAAGTCTTTTGTCATGTCATTCCCAATAACACAGAAAGCTATTTTTCCGGCTGAAATAGTCAGCTTCACTGTAAAATGATATTCAGACTTGAAATATTACTACCACTTGATCTACATCGCTGTTGGAAACTTTGTTCACACACTTGACACATTTTACTCCTACTTTTTTTCACCGAAATATGGTACATTCCGTGAAAGGACAGGAAAATTCATCAAAGATGCAAACACCTTTTCTTGACAATCGCCACAAAATTTTACCGTACAGATATTCACCATTGGCGCTAGCATGGCGGAACACTGAAATGACCCTGGTTAAAAAAATCCATTGATTCTCGCCAAATCTCACTGATTCTTGCCAAATCCCATTGAATCATGTACAATGTTCTGACCAAATCCTATGAAGTTTCATTTGTCAAATTCGATGGATCCTTTTAACTAGGGGATAACATCATTTTATGATTTATCAGTGTGCTTTTCCAATGGAGCCCCATCATTGGTGCAGAAATGGCAATGAAATAGACCATCAATGACAAACAATAGACAAATTTATTTATCAATTTGGTGCCAATGATAAAACTGTAAAAAATAATTCACCCAAAAAGTTTGTGGCAATATTCAACCACGTTTCAAATGATCCTCACTTTCAATAGAATCTATCGTTCAGTCAATGTTGGACCAAGTATGAGCTGAGCAAGTGCCAAGCCTAGTGGAATTGTGAACCAATGGTAGGCTGACAACCGGAATTTTTTAAATACCGATATCGGTGCAATATTATATTTATTGTTAATCAACGTTGAATATTTATATAATAGATAATACAATATCTATTAGGAATTGGAATTAATTCGCAGCGTTTTTTTAATGAGAGAAAATTATTTATTTCGGATGAAAATCAAATAATACATTAATCAAAGTATTGTCCATTGCTTTGGACTACTTTCGACCATCTTTCGGACAAGGAATGAATACCGTGCATTGTCGTGCTGCACAGCAAAATGACTTTGTCGTATCTTTTGGAGTATTCCGGTCGTTTTTCTTTCAATGCACGGTTTAAGCGCATCAATGAGAGTCGGTAACGATCCCCACCCAGCCAACAAAATCAAGGCAGCGCTTCTGGCAGTGGTGCTACCATTCACTTATACAGTTAAAAATCTTCTGTACATATATGGCTTCATTTATGTATGGAAATAGGAGCGACTTGGTAGTATTTTTACTAGGAGCACTACTTGGTAGCGCTTCCTGATAATACTGGTAGCGCTGAGGTAGTGCTACGTTATCAATTGAATCGTATATATGTTATGGTAGCATGCAGTCTCACGGTAATGGAAAAGCTACTACGTTGCTACCACTAGCACTGCTAGTAGCGGAAACGTGAATTTGGAAGCACTTTGCTGGCTGGGCAGTTATGGTTTCATTCGATTTCAACAGTTCATAATAAATCGCACCCATCTAATTCCACCAAATACAGAGCAGGAACTCAGACCCATGGATATTTGGCTTTGCCACTGATTGTTATGTTTGGCCGGGCTTAACTCATGACTTTCTGCGGATCGGATTGTCGTAATGGATCCATTTCTCATCGCCAGAGACAATTCTATGTGAGGAACCTTCTCTTTTCTACCGTTGAAGCAGCAGTTCACACGTCAAAAAAACGCCTCTCAATGTTCCTTGGTTTCAATTCATATGGGATCCAACGTCCTTCCTTCTGGATCATGCCCAAACTTATCAGACGTTTCCCTACCATTGGTTGATAAGTCAACTCCCAATGATGTCGACAATTCTCGAAGGGTTTGACATGAGTCTTCATTGAGCAACGTCTCCAAATCAGTATCTTCAAATTTTTTTGGCTGGCCAGGTCGCTTCTTATCATCCAAGTCGAAATCACCAGCTTTGAAACGTGCAAAACATTTTCGACACGTTTGCTCAGCTAGACCTTGTTCACTATACACTTTCACTAAAATACGATGGGCTTCAGCAGCACTTTTGTTCATATTGAATTAATGGAGTAAGACTCCCCGCAAAAACACTTTATTCTGTATAAATTTTGACATGTTCGATAAGTTATGAAGTGTTGTTATTTACGATTCAAAAAAAGGTTATGTAAAAAAAAAGACGTCCAATAATAGCTGTTTCATGGTGAATAGATTATTGTAGGTAGCAACGTAATACTGTACTACCTACGTCAGCTTTTGTATAACGCTACGAATTAATTCCAACACCTAATATACATTTTTATAATACATTGTCAAGCCTTACCTGTCAACATTACGCTAAGCTACATTCTGTTGTCAGCATTCGCGGAGCCTAAACATTTTTATATGGGTTCATATTATTTGTTTCTTGAAACGTTTTTACCTGTCGACATCAGTTTTGTGCTGTCCTCAATATTCGCTAAGTAGTCTTGAATTTTCAAGGCACACACTATTACGTGATGTATTTTTTTGAACATGAATTCATTTTTCCGTATCTTCCACATCGCGGATACGTCTTCAGCTAATTGATGAAGATTATTCATTGTGAAACATTGATATCACTTAGTTCGTTGTTGTGGCTTAGTTGAATAGACCAAATTCATTTGCATAGATCTAATTGAATCCTATTACATTCAAGGAATGGAAGAAGTTTATACCCTCACAGCACCACAGTCCCAGGAGAATTCTTGAAGAATTCATGAAGAACACAATCAGTTCAATAAGAATTATTTATGAATTCCTCTGGGACCGTGCTCCTGTGTCGGTATACTGACGTAAGTACATCAATTTTCAATAGGAATCTTCAGGAAAATTAATGGCAGAGTTGGAACAGTTTTTCTTTCCAAAGATGCCTCCTGGTGTGGAACGTATTATCACAGCCACCTTGTGGCAATGTGATCAGGGGCTTGAATGTACCTGATGTTTTGAGTGCCGATTCAAAACCACGTTGTTACAATGCATTGTAATATACATGCTCAGTGAGCGGTTTTCAGTTGTTTTAAACAATAACAAACCATATGAGTTCTACTCAATGAAACTTAAGGACACTCAAGCATCAGGAGGAGCGAGTAAAATTTTGCGCCAACTTTTTCAATAAATTACTTGATAAAATGGAATTCAAAATCGATAATAATTAAGTACATACCTGAAATTGGACTCTGAATATCACTTTAGATTTCTTCATAGTTTGCGACCATTGGAAAACGAAATTACCAAAAATTGTTGACAGCGGGAGGTTATTACTTTCAATATACCCTTAGCTGTCACACTTCGTCAGTGTAACATAGCTGTCACATTGGGGTCGATTATAACCCCAACTGTGAATGTACACCAAACCCTGATAAAAATTTCCGCTCGCCGGAAGCGGAGATTGAAACAAATGAAGCGTAAAATGTTTCAATTTCCGCTTATTCCGCCCTTGGATACTGTTCCGTTTACTCTTCCGCGTCGCTTCATACCCTTCTTACGCTCCCATTTTCACTGGGGGAGCCAAGCTATACGTACATATGTCTTGGGAAAATTTTAGAGAGTACTAAGACTATTCCTATTTTCAGTCAAATAATTTGTCCAAAGGAAAATTAATTTCGAATTTGTGAAAAAATTATGTGTCCAGCACACATGCATCGCTTCTTTTCATCGATCGATGGGTATATTTTCGCTTCTAAATGAAATTATGACTGTATTATGGAAAAGAATGATATGAAACATGGACAATCATGTCACGCTAGGGTGGAGTGAGGCGAAGAAACTAAAGTGGGGATGGGGGCCAAATCAACGAAAAACCAAATCAACGAAACCGTTAGTTGGAAAGAATGAGACATCATACATTATACATCCCTTCCTTTTCAACCAATGGTTTCGTTGATTCGGCCTCCATCCTAAAGTGGCACCAGATTGCGCGAAGAGTTCGAATTATTGAGTTTCTTGATGGTAATTCAGGATTGAATCATGTTGGGGTCAGTCTGATCCCCGTGTGGCAGCTAAGGGTTAAAATCCTCTTATACTCGCCAGAAAATCAAGAAAAGGCTGAAACTTAACTTTAGAGTCTAATCCTGGTCGCGGATTTTATTATTATTCATTGAAAATTTCCGTTGAAAGCATAATTTATGAAAAAAGTTGGCGCAAAATTTGGCTCCCTTTTATTGATGCTCAAATGCCCTGAATCAAACCCAATTCCCTATTTAAATCAGTGCTCACAGCAAAAACCATTGACCCTACCCTAAGAGCACACTTCGTCGCATCTCCGTGGTCTCCACGGAGATAGGTGGTATCTACGTGGAGACCACGGAGATGCGAAGGAGTGTGCTGTTAGGGTATATTGGATTGAGTAATTTACTACTTCCGGTTCTTAGCGATTCGTTTATTTATCGTTCCATTATAATTAAGGCATATTATATTCACCTGAAACTTTCAAAATATCTCCTCCATTGCTGTAGACGTCATCTACGATGATATGCATATAGCTGTTGATGGAATTGAAAAAACTCAGACTACCACCGTTATCTCCATTACGATATCTCTCAGATAATAAAATGAATCCTAGAAGGAAGAGAAGATTCAAATGGTCATCATTCTGTGAATGATTATTCACCAACATTTTATGACAATCAACAAAAATTCCTCTTTGTACTTCCAGACTTGAATCTGAAGTTTCTAACCTGATACGTCTATATTTAATAACACAGCATTGAAAGTCCGGCAATCTTCCTTGGTTGAATCTATGGCGTGTATCAGTTCATCGGCTACGAAAGTTGCTATCATACGGGTACGTGAATCATTCAAATAAGTGTACAACACCTACATGAATGGAATATTACATGCATTCATGAAGAATGATGAATATGTTGATTTGTTTTCTTTTTAAACTTAACCTTTCTCAGAGTATAAGGTGTGATCGTTTTGTAACTCAAACCAAAAATTTCGGGTAACCATGAATCTTGTTCTTCTGCCGGTTTCCGTTTCAAAATCATCCTATATGGTAATAGCGGAATGGTAAGATCATATCATTGATGTAGTACGTTCAAATGATTTCGATCATCTGAATGTAATGAACGATATTTTGACCATGGACATTAGTAAACGGGAAGCATTCAGACCGATTTCAATGCCACCGTACGGACTGTACGGTACCTCTAGTGGAATTAGAAACTGAAATTAAGGGCCGTGGAGCCAGTGTCCTCAAATTGGACTCGCAAACGTTACAGACACAGATGCGATTGTAGGTCCGTGTGAAAAAAGAGAGGGTATGGTTACGCGCGCAACCTAGCATGCTTTCTCCTTCGCTCTCCAGTCAACGATCCTATGAGGAATGGAGAAAGCATACTAGATTGCGCGCGCAACTGTACCCTCTCTTTTTTCACACGGATGTACAGCCGCATTTGTGTGTGTGTAACGTTTGCGAGTCCAATCTGAGAAACACTGCGTGGAGCATTAGAAAATAGACAAAATTTTGCTACGTAGTTTTCAAATAACTAAGCAATGATTCCTATATTTTTGGAAACAAAAAATTTTGGAAACATTCATTTTCGTTAGATATAGACCAATCAGTTCAGAATCTTTTGAAACGAAGAATGAATAGTTCGTGAGAAAGAGTGTGATGAATAATTGATCGCAAGCAATTTCCATACATTTCAAATAATATTCTGAATTCAAATCGTAAATTCGTTCAAATCATTGTGAATTAAATGACTGAGATTTTGCTGAAACGAGAAAAAAATGGGTCGTTAAAGTAACGTTTTTTCGTAGTCAACTTATAAATTTTATCGAATACTGGTGCGGGTTCCTGAACAATTTTTGGGAAATCCGTTCCCGTGCAATATGAACTAATGGATTGAGAATCTTTTGAAACCACATTTTTGAAGTCACGTTTTTTCTTGACTCTTATGTTTCTTAACTCATTGCTGCCCATGGGCACTATGCATAGTGAAACTGCTTGGCCTGCGGAAATGTGACAATTGGAAAAAGGATATCTAGTTGGAGGATAAACACCCACAGAAGAAAAAATTTGTACAATGAAAACCCCGAAATCGTATTCTGCGAGAAATTTTATGCAGGAAATAGTGAGTCGGAAAATTTTTGGCCATCGCAATTGTTGTGAATAAAACTTATAAACAATTTCGAATTTTTCATACCCGTTGGTGTCCATGGCAAAACTGCTCGGCCCACAGGAAAAGTAATGATTGGAAACAGGATATCTAGTTGGAGGATGAACATCCGCATGGAAAAAAAATGTTTATCATTTGTTTAAACCATTATTGTTTCAACAATTTGTTGAAAATATCAATTCACGTTGATGAAACCCCCGGTACCGTATTCTACGGAAAATTTCATGCAAAAATCGGTAGTTCGGAAAACTTTTAGCCATCGCAATTTTTATGTTCTGATCTTCTCGTATCATATGATATTTCCTCGTTCAATCAATTCCACCATCCAGTGAAATATCCTGATTCAACTAGTTACTCTTCCCATCCCTCGTGGAAATCCCAATTTGGAGAGTTTTTCAGAAGTGCTCAGAATATGTTCAGAGATTTTCAAAATTATCCTGAGTTTTCTAGAGACTTGCAGAGATTCGTAGGAAATCTCCGAATTTGAGAATTTTTCAGAAATTCTCAGAGAAATATTTCCACCAGGGATGAACTAAGAACTTTCGCTGTGGGCGCAAACGGTGATGAATGATTCGAAATTGTTTATACTTTTTATTCACAACAATCGCGATCGCCAAAAATCTTCCAAACCACCGATTCTTACATGAAGTTTTTCGTAGAATACGATTCCAGGATTTCCGTGAACGTGAATTGATGTTTTCCACAAATTGTTCAAAAAATAATGGTTGAAACAAATTGTAGGAAAAATTTTGTCCTGCGGATGTTTATCTTCCAACCATAGTTAGTCCTATTTCCAATAATCACTTCTTTCGTGAGCCGAGTAGTTTCGCCGTGGGCCCCAACGTGTATAAAGAATTCAAAATTGTTTATAAATTTTATTTACAACAATTGCGATGGCTAAAAATTTTTCGAACCATCGTTTCTTGCATGAAATTTTCTGTAAAATACGATTCCGGGGTTTTCGTTCACGTAAATTGATATTTCCAACAAATTTTTTGGAACAATAATTGTTCAAACAAATTGTGAAAATTTTTTTTCATGCGCATGGTCATCCTCCAACTAGATATCCTATTTCCAATAGTTACTTTTTTCATAGGCCAAGCAGTTTCGCAATGGGCATCAATGGATTGAATAAAGGATGTTACTATTAGAATATTCTCACAATATTTCATTCGCGACGAAGTTTACACATTTCTCATCGTACATTCTGAGAACATTGTACAATATCAAATATACCATGTTTCAATTGGAAGATTGTCAGAATATGTTATACGAAATATTGTACACACAATATTCATATAATATCGTAGAAATATTTCAAATGAGACATTTGTAATATTCTGAGAATATTGCTGAAAAATTGTGTGCTTTGTGGGTATTTTCATTGTTTTTATTGACTTTTTCACAAATCATTCATAAATGGAGGTCGAATCCCATGTGAAAGTCAGTTTTTTGCGTAGTAGTACGTAATAGTAATACAAGTAAAAAATTAATAAGCCAATTTTTGAAATAATTGAATGTACTGCATGTACTGTAATCATTGTTTTGTATGAATGATAGCCGTTACGCAAACGAGCGAGTATGATAAAACTGATAAATGACACGAAATCAGTTAACGGTGACGATATCGCAGAAGAAATCCTTACAAAACTTATGACATTGGAACTTTTACCGGCAGAACTTATTCAAAAAAAATTCGAAAACATCAAATCCACATGTAGCGATGAACTACGTGAGAAATTCATCCCGTTTTTTTACATATTTTTAGAAGTTCTGATTCAAGGGAATGAAACCAGACTCCTTTAGCGTGTACAACTTACTACATCGTACCAATAATACTATTGAGAGGTACCATTTGTACCCTCCGAGGAATTATGCCTACTCATCCTGTGATATTTCTTGGTAATTTGCAATTTATTGGAAGTAATTTAGGAAAACTCTCCCGACACAAAACTTGCAATTGAAACACATATAGAAAAAAATTGAGATCTAAGAAACTGAATTCGAATTTTCAAACCACGGAATTCATTTCAGAGAAATTGTATCCTTCAAATTATTCTATCCTATTCTACAGTGGAATCTTATTTCAAATCTGTGACTCCGTTTCAATTATCCTAATGTTCAATTCAGAACACAACTCTATGTTGTGAATGGATGTCGTTGGGGTTTGAGATTAAACAATTTTCAATTCTCCCCAGCGATTCCAAAGTGACCAACTTTTTGGTTTACTTTCGGTTATTTTTTGGTTTGGTGAAAATTTGGTCAGAAAATAGTTACCCAGATGGTTTTTACCATATAATGACATATTTGTGATCGAAAACTAACGGTTGCTGAGAACAAATCTGCCACCAAAAGGTCACCAAAGTATGTGGTCCGTTTTTGGAATCTTTTTGGTTTTGTTGAGGTAAAAACCCAGAAAATCACCGCAAAATAACCGAAAAATCGCCAAATTGAGATTGGTTGAATTGTTGTTGGATTTTGGTCAGTTTTTGTTGAAAAAATGTCCTAAACGCCCAACAAGTTACCAAAACCAAGATTCTTTACCAAAATGTAAACGAAATTTTTGGTCGCTTATCGGGTCACCCAGATCCGCTACACGGAAAAAAGAAAACAGCAATGGTTACTGTGAATCACAAAAATACATTGAAACTCAAATTTATACCATGCAGTACTGCGTTTCTTAGTCCTCATTACTGTCCAGTCAGCACTGGCGAATTTCATTGCAATACCCATCACTGTGATCGCGCTAATCCTCATTATCCAAGCGTGTTTTCATTTGTTTTTCAACCGATCGCTGTCATTCACAGTAACCAGTAATGTTTTCTTTTTTCCGTGTAGGGCTACTGCAAAAGTTCAATAAAGAATAGCAACTACCCATGTGTGCATGGCCCAATGGCCCAATGATGGACCAAGGCTGGCACAGGACCTGCCGAGACTTGTCTTGAACAATTCACCAACCTTGGCCCAGGTTTGGGAATGATAAGATCAGGACAAGCTTGGGCCAATGGTTTTGCCAGGCCAGTGGTTTTGTCACACTATTCTTATCCCCTTGAATAAATGATGATAGTCCATATGACACTTCGCCATTGAATTAGATATTTGATCACTTATGTTTTTTGAATGCTCAATAGGTTTCTATGGAAAAATTCTGATATAACTGTCCCTTAATAATTATGTCAATGTTCAATCGGTTCTAATCGGAATTTCCCACAAGCGCGTTATACGAGAAATGATGAGAAATTCCCAGAGTAAAACTTGTCAATCGATTCCTAAGGGAAATCTCTCATAGAATTTCTCAGTATTCTTCATGTCAATGTTTAATCGGTTTCAATTGGAATTGTCTGGAAGTTTATTTTACAAGAAATGGGATATTTCCAGGATAGAGATGTTCAATAGGTTCCCGTGAGAAATGTCTCATATAATTTTCATCACTTTTTGTTATCGATGCTCAAACGGTTTCAATCGGAATTTTCCGTAAGTGCTTCCTACGAGAAACGACGAGGAATTTATAGAATCCGAATGTTCAATGAGTCTTTATGAGGAAATTCTGATATAATTACCCATTATTTCTAATGTCAATGTTCAATCGATCCCAATCAAAATTTTCCAGAAATACTCTCTAAAATTTTTAGAGTGAGATTTCACTCTTTAGGCAGCCAGAAGTGAGCTTGTCGAAATTTCGAGTGGAATTCCCACTCTTTCTGAGTGGAAATCTAAGGTTTGAGGTTAGAAACTCATAGCCACTCCAATTTTAGAGTGAATTTTCCGCTCTAAAAAAGTGGGACTTCATTCGAAACGAGTGAAAATCCCACTCGAAGCGGACTGACTCACTTCTGAAACTTAATGGGGTGAAACGCATGATTTTTCACTCTTCCAGATTTAGAGAGTACGCTCTATGAGGAATCATGAGAAGTTTCTGAAATACTAGTGTTTAGCAGGTCCTCATTAAGGATGCACGGGATATCCGGTTATGATCCGGCCGCATATGCATCCAAACCGGTATCCACTCTCTAAATCTGTAAGAGTGAAAAGTCGCACGTTTCACTCCACTAAGTGTCAGAAGTGAGCCTGTCCGCTTCGAGCGGAATTTTCACTCGTTTCGAGTGACCTCTCACTCTTTTAGAGTGAAAAATTCACTCTAGCGTCGAAGTGGTTGTGAATTTCTAACCTGAAACCTCAGAATATCACTCTAAAAGAGTGGAAATTTCACTCGGAAATTCGACAGGCTTACCTTTGGCTGGCTAAAGAGTGAAATCTCACTCCAAAGATTTTAGAGAGCAGTCATCCGGACAGATCGGACAAATCATTCTGGATAGGTCGACATCGGTATCGTACATCGGATTGGACGCATATCCGGTATCCGGTGGTCGAATCAGAACCGGATATCCGGTGCACCCCTAGTCTTCGTTAGAATAGTTTTTCCAATGTATCCCAATTAATCTGTGAAATGGAACATTCTACACAAATCCATTGATCCTCTGCATAGAAAATTCATTACTCTAAAGTTAAGAAAAACCGATATATATCCAATGCTCTGTTGTAAGGGAAACTCAATACAACCGCATTACTGTAATGTAAGGAAAATCCAATACAAACCCATTGGTCTCAACGCAGAAAAATCCAATAGAATCTCATTGGTCTCATGACAGGAAAATCGAATACAAAGTCATCAATTCGATGTCATTCAATTTATACATCTGTAAGGTAACCATTTGCAAAGTCGCGCAGCAGATCAACGGTTAGGGTATTAGATTTCAGTCGGTAGGCAGGTAGGAATATAAGTTCAAACCCCGTTTGGTAGGATATAATTTTTTCTTCCTCTACATGAGTTATTAAGTTCCTGGATGACCTTCTGACATAAAGAATGTACAAAATCACATACACGGAGAGAAATTTGTAGTTAAATTTACTATGTTATTATTGTTCCCGAGGAACAGACTGAATTCTGTTGGATTTTACTATGAAGGGCATATTTTTACTATGGTACAACAATAGAATGCTGATCATATTTACTATGTTTTATGGGGGAACCCGTCATAGTTCAGTCTGTTCCTCGGGAACAATAATAGCATAGTAAATTTAACTACAAATTTCTCTCCGTGTACTTATGATTTTTTAATTTTAGCAACAAGTTCATTGGAATTTTTTGGTAAATTTTTACAGTGTAGAAAATTTTGATTCAAACCGATTGATTCAATCGACATTATTTTTCAATTTTTCCCCCAGAGTATGTAGGATAATGCCGATTGATTCTCAAAGAAAAATTCAATGAGAAATCAGCTTACTCAATAAGCAATTTCCGATGCAGAAACTTCATTCATTCTCATTGAATTTTTTTCAATGAGAATGAATGAAAATTTTTAAGCAGAGATAACAGTTCGTTCAAGAGATCATTATTATCACTCTGAGTCTATACAAATATCTATGCGAAATATCTTTTAGATATCTCAAATATGTCTTTTCATTTGATTGGGTGTCTACCTTACTTGATTGCATTTAAATCAATGATTCTGTTATGGAATAGATCTTTCCATCCGAGGAATTAATGAGGAAGTAAAAAACGCCTTGTGTAATGGCTCGATGTTCAACGCTAGATGCCATATAAATTAGCACCTTAATATACTCAGGATCTGCAATATATTCCATACAATGTCTTTTAATATATGAAGTGTCCACGTGCACGCGGTTCTCGTGGAAGACAGTCCGGTTAGACACACACTTCTTCCCGTCTTGAGTGCATCACCGCTAGCTTCATATATCATATAAATATTCATATGTCTTCAATGTCATATAAAAGGGAGCGATACCTGATATTGATCTGATCAGGAATATTCATTTCTTGGAGGAACAAAAATCGGTGCAGCTTTTTCTTCATCTTCCGATGATTATACAAATATTATTTCTTGATACATTGGATGCATGGTAGCATGTTTCTCGTCACATTCTGAGTTTTCGAAATCTATCAAATCAGTGCTTTTCAGGAAGCAATTCAGAACGGAAAATTAGACGAAAAAATCAGTGGAATTTCATTGATTCTTTCTTTTCATTCTTCTCCAAGATGATGACAATTAATCCGCTATTATTACAGTTTATTGTTACTGTGGTCGTGACTTTTGCTGGAATTTATATTTATTTTAAGTATTTCGTGTACAGGTTTTGGAAAAAAAGAGGGGTTGTTTATCTCGAGCCGACAGTACCAATTGGTAATGTGGGATCGTTATTCATGGGAAGAGAAAATTATGGTGAGTAAATAATATTTTTCACTTTGCAGAAAATTCATTATCCGATATTTTATTGATGTTGCACAATATTTCTAAAATTTCAAATCATTAAACTGATAGGCAGAAATGCATCATCATGCTTATATCATCTGTGTGTTCGTCTATAATTGAGAAATCCATTCTCACTTGGAATTTCACTCTGAAAATTATAGTTTGACGATATTTTCTAATGATCATGTATGATTATGTATAGAAAAACAACTTTCTAATCAAAATAATTTGCGATACCCAATGAACATTTCATATCTATAAAGCATATCTTTTAGACTCGGAATGGTTATTGGGTAGTTTTTGATGATCTTCCAAATACCATTTCTTGAATTTTTTGAAATCAAAATCCACTCTCACAGAGGAAGAATACTAGAACTTCGATGAAAGTGAGAATTTAATTTCATAAATGTGAATCATCACGATCAGTATAAAAAATTTCATTTTATAAAAAAGTGAAGAGTTGACATTTCAAGGAGGTGAACCACTGTGAAGGTCACAAACCTTCGGGGATTTTTTCGAAAAAAACTAAATATATCCGAATTTGGTGAAGAGTTTCTCATCATATAACTACTATGAGCATGTTTTTAGATTTTTTTTGGGGCTATTAACAACAGGATGGCGGCTTTTCAGTATTTTTTCGTGGGCATCTTTTGTTTCTTGGCCAAGCCAATGACTCCTGCAAATTTGAAAATACAATCAAGAGCCGAAAAATTCTCATTTAATATCCCGTGTAACCATAAGAGCTTCCAAAATACATTTTAAATGCATCAAATGCGTTTGAAATCATTTTGGAAAACAAGGATTCTCAAGTAAGAGTTTGAAAATGCATTTTCAAAAGATTGCTAAAAGAAAGATTCCACTACCGAACCAGTGGTCTCAGATTGGACTCGCAAACGTTACGCACACAAATGCAACTGTACGTCAGTGTATAAAAAGAGAGGGTATGGTTGCGCGCGCAACCTAGCATGCTTTCTCCATTGTTCATCGGATAGTTGACGGGAGAGCAAAAGAGAAAGCATGCTGGGTTGCGCGCGCAACCATACCCTCTCTTTTTTCACACTGACGTACAGTTGCAATTGTGTGCGTAACGTTTGCGAGTCCAATCTGAGACCACTGTACCGAACACGGAAAAAAAGATGATGTTGGATTTACAACATTTCGTTCGATCACCATAGAAACCCCTAATATTTCTATGGTGATCGAACGAAACATTGTAAATCCAACATCATCTTTTTTTCCGTGAATGTTTTGTGAAATATGCTTCGAAGATTGTAGTGAAAATGTATTCATCAGACTGTGAATGAAATATATTTCGAATGTTTCATTTTGAACTGGTTTTTGAATCAGTAATATATTCGTAACGTCTAAAGCTTGCAAATCTTTTGTGTTTCCAACAGACTAATATGGATGTCGTTTTATTCGTAGAATAAGTAGTTGAGGAACATTGAAAATATGTTGAAAGCATTATTACAGCAGAATGTAATTTTCCATGTCCATTCTATTCTCTACTTCATCTAGCTATATTTATAATACATTTTCAATACATTCCTAATATAATAGAATGTGTGTCCAAGGGGTCTGCATTCAGTGGTCAAAATGTATTTCAGATTTGTCAAAAATACGTGTAGGATGTATTAAAAGTGTAACATGTGTGTATCAACTCTCATGACAGTCTGAGGTTAAATTCATTAATAATAATAATAATAATAATAATAATATGAATTTGAAATTATAGCTGAAATGTATTGAGAATGTGTTATAAAAGAAGTCAAATTAAAACGAACATATAGAGGAATCATATTTTGCTTTAAATATATTTTCAATGTATTTTTAACATATGTGGATTATATTTTTTTCGATTAGTACGACATTTGATCTCATTTTATATTTGCTATATGTTCTAACAATTTTGTTCCATCAACATTCTTTGGATTATGATGTATTGTGTATTTTCCGTTTCATGACCCACACAGTACTACAGTCCCAGAAGAACTCATAGAATATTTTCAACGAACTGATTGTGTTCTTTATGAATTCTTGAAGGATTCTCTTGTGACTGTGGTGCTTTGAGGGGACACATCTTGAGTGCTGTGTGCAAAATATCTATAACAATGCATTTTAAATAATTTTCCAACTGAATTAACATCAGAAATAATTTTATTCTGATCCCAAACAGCACCGAAAGTTCTCAAAACGTTTTAAAAATATGTTCAATGTCCTACAGATATTGGTTTCCAAAAGCACGTTTTCCAAACGTCTTAGGAACATTCATTCAATGTGTTGGGGACATTGTTTACACATGCTATGGGACGTTTTCAAGACGTTCTCGAGACGAAATTAGTTTGATTGACCGGGAACATTTCTTATTTTCCGAAAATTTTTTCTAGTGAAGAATCATTTTACATATTGGGAGTAAAAATTAATTCGGTCCGTTTTTTTACAGTTAAAGATGTGTTTATTTCAGAAGAACATGAATTATCAAATCAATCAAAGCATTGTCCATCGCTGGCTATCACTTTTTCCCATCTTTCGGGTAATTTTCAAATCCCGTTACGGAAAAACGTTTCGTCTTTCGAGGCGATCCAAGTTAGGAGCCAATTTTCGATTTCTTCGAACGAAGTGAACCGGTGGCCTGCCAAATCGTGCTGCATCTGTCGGAATAACGAGTAATCGGAAGGATCAATGTCCGGCGAGTACGGCGGGTGCGGTAGAATATCCCACTTCAACGTTTCCAGATAATTTTTCACTACTTTTGCGACATGAGGCCGAGCGTTATCGTGTAAAAGAATAACTTTGTCATGTCTTTCCTTGTATTCCGGACCTTTTTCTCGTAACGCACGACTCTAACGAATCAATTGTAGCCTATACCGATCACCCGTAATAGAATCACCAGGTTTCAGCAACTCATAGTATATAACACCCTTTTGGTCCCACCAGATACACAGCATGATCTTTGAACCATGAATATTCCTCTTTGGTGTCGATGTCGAAGTCGATGGCAACGATTGACCGGGCATAGCATAGTATTTTCTTTTCTGGGGGTTATCGTAGAATATCCATTTCTCATCTCCTGTCACAATCCGATGTAAGAATCCCTTTCTTCGTTGTCTTTGAATTAGCTGCTCGCAAGTGAAAAATCGCCGTTCAGTGTCTCTAGGCTTTATTGTAAATCATAAGGCACCCAATTGCCTTGCTTTTGAATCATGCCGCAAGTTCACTACTCGAAATTTTCGAGCAACTCGATAATCTTCGAGTAATTTGTCGATTTTCTTAGAATTATCATGAATCTTCATTTGCAAAGGGTAGAATATTCTTAGGGAACATGAGGGATCGTTACTCACTATCACATATAGATTATATTCATATTCATATATATTATATACTTCTCGAGTACTCGAAAAATTTTTGAGTACTCCGCTCGACTCGACTCGAAAAAATCACTCCTCGCACACCCCTACTAATTGTGTACGTAATGCTAATATTAATCCATATATGCAATTATAATACTAATCCATAAGCGATAAGTGGTTCTAACATATGAGTATTCGGAATAAACGTATTATTCCTACATAATGGCGTTTTAATGGGGCACTGATGGTTCTGCGATGCCGGTTGTGGGTCGTCACTGGTGCTTTGACATGCTTGCAGTTGTGTTTGCTAGGAGAGTGATGATCAGGCATGATTTTGAATGATAATATCCTAAGCAAACACGAACCTTCGAGAACGTTCGCGAAGGTCCAAGAACATTTAAGGAACGTTCTTGAAGCTTTGCGGTGTCTTGATGTAATGATTTGTTATTACCAATCTAAATTTAACTTTGCATTGAAGGTCAATTTCTTATGAATCTCTACAAGAAGTTCAAGGATCATCGTTTCTTCGGTTTGTACGCGTTCCATCGGCCGTACTTGATAATCGTTGATCCAAACATCGTGAAATTTGTATTCACTACAGCATTTGCGAATTTTCATGATCGTGGAGTATATTGCAACGAAGAAGTAGATCCTCTCAGCGCAAACCTTATACTTTTATCAGGTGAAAAATGGAAAAGTTTGAGAGCTAAATTAACACCGACGTTCACTTTAGGAAAAATCAAACAAATGTTCCCTATTGTCAAGGAGACTGGTCTTGTATTGGATGAAGTTCTAAGCAAGACAGCACAGAACAGAGGAATCATTGAAATCGAGGGCATCTTCGCAAGGTTTGTTGATTTATGAATACATTGGGATGATGAATTTATCGTCGTATTTAGAAAGAACCCCCGTTATGACAATTCAGAAAGAATTCTTCAAGAACTTCTAGTACCCTAGTGAAGAAAGTCATCTGAAAGTCTCTAGTAATTTCCCTGAATTCCACTGCAAAACTCTGAATCTTACTGAAGAACTCTGAAAAATACTGGAGAAACCAAAAAAAATCTGACAAATTCTGAAGATGTCTGAGAAATTCTAGAAAACTCTCACTCATCGGGCACGTTTTTCCATTGAGAATTTCTCTGAATATTCATGAATATCTCTGAAAAACTCAGAATTTTTCTAAGAATTACTGAGACTTTCTGAGAAACTGTGAACATCCCTGAAATCCTCTCTCTCAGGATTCTCTCTAAATCCTAAGGATTCTCGATGAACTCTTTCGAAATTGGCATAACGGAAGTTCAACTGAAACAGGCTTGTGCTATCTAGGAGTATACGAAACATGGAAACATATTGATCATTCACGAGGTTCTCTGGTCATCGATTCATTAGGTGGCATGATGAATGGATTCTTAAATGCTTTAAAGTTTATTGTATGGAGACCATGGAAGTAATGAACAGTTTTCCATATAGATTTTTCCATAATATTTTGAAAAATGCAAGAAAAATCGATTGTTATTGTCCATGCATAAATCCTCCTTATGGCTGTTATAGATTCTCTACGGATGTGATTATGTCCACTGCATTTGGATTGAATACTTCCAGTCTCAAAGATCCAAACAGCGAATTCGGTCGCATGGGAGCAAAGATTTTTAAACCAAAAATAATTCAAAACACCCTCGGGATATCATTTCCCAAAATCCTGGACATTCTTAGAATTCCCTTTTTTGATAGAGAAGCGACGGCGTTTTTCATCAGAGTGTTTCGAGAGACAGTGACCTATAGGAATGAAAATAATATCGTGAAATCCGATTTTATGAATGTGTTGCTTCAATTAATGGACAAAAGTTATGTTTCGCCGGATGACGGGGTAATTAAGGATCAAGGCGCTGAGAAACGTGGTAATATATAATTTTATTTTGAAATTACAATTTTCCTTCTATTTCATCGTATTACTCAGATGGTGCAAGAGTTCTGCAATAGCTCTTAAGGTAGTACTGAACAAACTGGGCTGGTTAAATAAATACACTCCCTGATTTGACTCAACCAGCAGTATGTAGATGTGGCAACGTCGCGTATTGTTTTGATCCTTCATGTATCAGCTGACATGCGCAATTACCTGTTCACTTCTCCAAATACAATTCGAAAACGAAAATGCCAAATTGCAAGCACTGTTGCCACCTTGGCGCTCCAACGGAATTTTCCAATCATGTCTCTTTGTTAGTAAGAATGACCAATGAGAGAAAACACAAGGCGCTAAAGTGGCATCAGTGATTGCAAGCCCTCAAATAAAAGGTATTTTTGGAGAGGTGAAAGAGTCACGCAAAAAGTGTACGAAAAAATATTGCAACAGGTTCAGACAGCATGAAACTTGCAGAGTAGTATAGTGGGAAATTCATAACCCTAAAATTGATCTCAACATCAACAAGAAAAGCAACCCATATAGAAATTTACAATTGGCGCTAGCATGGTGCAACGTAGATAAAGGAGGGCCGAGGCTTGGCAACCAAGCATGGCTCAAACCTGGAGTGATAACATCATTTTATGATTTACCCACGTGTTTTTCCCATGGAGTCCCATCATCGATGAAACAATGGCAATGAAACATACCATCATTGGCAAACAATTGGAAATTTTGTTTTTCAATGCTGCGCCAATGATCACAGTAAAAAATATTTAACCCAGAAATATATAAAAAGTATGCGCATTTCCCAATTTCTGACATATGTTGTTTGAAGTCTTATTGTTTTCCCCTCATTTTTTTGTGAACAACTCGGCGTCTTTCGTCGGTAAATTTTGCCATGAGAAGTAGACACAATGTATGTTGGCTCAGCGGTGGGAGCCCTCTAGTGTGACTCATAGTAAAGAGCGATTGACTGTTCTTGCAAAAATTTACTTAAGCCTTATATATTCTTCATATACGCGTTTCACCACTCGCGAGAAACACTTGATTAGTAACGTAACAAAAATATTATATAGGTTGCCAATATTGAGCCATGCTATTACCAATAATCGGCGCTACATTGAAAGCTAATTTCTCCCGAAACTAAGCCAAAGTTTGGGGCAATATTGAACCACATTTCAAATGATCCTGGCGTTGAATGGAATCTATCGTTTAGTCAATGTTGGCCCAAGAACGAGCCAAGCAATAGCCAAGGTTGGCGCAATTGTGCCACAATAATAGGCTGACTAACGAAATCCGTCGAAGACCGACATTGGTGTTACATTGTATTTATTGTTAATCAACATTGAAGATTTATGGATTGCCAAGCCTTGTCTGTCAACATTGCGCCAAGCTATATTTTATTGTCAACATTGGCGGAGCCCAAAAATTTTTGTATGGGTACATGTAATGTTTTTATAGGGTTTAATAATTCCTGAGGAGACACACTGCTTTACTGTTTATTGCAACTCCTCACTGATCGCTATGCGACTCTTTGTTATCAAAAACGAAGTGGGCGAGAGCGTGAAAAACGTAGCTGAAAAAAGTTGTATAACTATTGCTTTGCCCTGCTGGAGAAATTGGATGGAAATGGGTAGCATTTTTACTAGCATCCGTTTGGATCAACGCGGACACAGGAATGGACAATTACTGATCAATCCCACCGCATCTCACCGGGTAATAATTGCCAGCCACCGGGTAATAAGTTATCAGCTTTAGTTGGCTGGATATTGATGAATGAGATTTTATACAAACTTTGCACCGGGAGAGGACCATCAAAACCCATTAAGAACCTTATTTCAATGGGTTTGATGAGTTTGAATGATCATTTGCCATGGGAAGACTTATATTCCTTGATGAGATTCAATATATTGAATAAAAAAAGGATATTGATAAAAAGCTATAGCTGCTTTTTATCAGGGACGACTAAAATCAATTTCGGGACTAGGCAGTTATGAAGGAAACAAGAAATCTTGTATCTGTCAGATCGCGCCCAACTAATACAGTATAAGGGCCTCTATTCCATGCTTGCGTTTGAAACATGTGAAATCATTGGATGAAAAAAGGGGTAAAACATTTTTCCCAAGGATTTCTCTTTTTAACCAATGACATCACATTCAACAAACACATGCGTGTGATTTTACCTGCAATAATTCGAACGTTTATGAAACATGTCAATGTTCAAATGCTATACGAGTATTACATGCGTTACAGGTGAAATTAGGAAATTAAATCTATTGGAAGCCGCGGCCCAAGCTTTCGCCTTTTATTTGGGGGGATTTGAAACTTCATCAAACGTTGCAACCCACTGTTTATACGAATTAGCGATCCATCAAGATATTCAGGATAAGTTGTGGGAAGAAATCAATGATACAATGAACAAACATGGAGGTTTAACCTACGACAGTTTGCAGGATATGTCGTATTTACACAAAGTCATATCTGGTAAGTACAAATTTTTATGCTTCTGTATCTGTAGGGTAAATGTACCGATTACTGCGGCGTATGAATAGAGATGGTTTTTAAATGAAAGAAAAAAGCTATTCAGATGAAAAAACAATTTTATATTCATTTTCCAAAGGTTATTGGGATTATTTGGGTGTTACATAGACACTTTGGAATCCTAAAAAAGGAACACTTTCATTTACAAAACATGATTTTAGAAGAAAATGTCCCATGCTGGTATTACTGCAGTTTTGCATGAATTACTGCGCCCCAATTACTGCTGCATGTCCAATTAATGCGCGTGTAATAGAGTGGTCTTTATTCAAGGTTTAATTGGAGTAAGTACATCCCAAGCAGCACCAGGAGGAATTATGATGCGTACAGTATGCTATGGACATGCATAGAAGCTGATTATCCAAAACAGTCTCATTTGGAGGTTTTTAGCATGTTCATATCGCATCTGAAACATCCGTATGCCGCTTGGGATGTCAGTATATTAGGTAATTAACTTGAAATTATAAAATGAGATATGTTTTAGTGACTTGGCAAGCTCACTATTTCTTTTCATTTAAAATTTTTCAAATATAACTTACAATTTTCTCACAATCACCTCCTCAGTAATTATCATAGAACATGGAATGGAAATATATAGTTACTTTAAGTAATTTTTCATGTCTTTTTTTCAAGGTTACTATATTTTTCATTACTCCAGCTTTTTCAAATTTTATTATTTAATTTATATAAATTATTAATAATCACAGAGTATGGAATATAAACGTATCATTTTAAATACACTTCAATCATTATTGATGTTCAAGCTCAATTCCCAAGTAGCACAAGAACTTCTCAAATATGCTATGGTGACTCTATGAATGCAAAGGGGATGTGCGAATGAGACTATTTTGGATAAATTCGTCAAGATATTCTGTGGAGGTGCATAGCACATGATCATTCGAAACAGTCTCATTTGGAGGTTCTACGCATGTTCGTAGCATTTTCCAAACACGCTCTCAGGATTTCTAACCTCTCCTGCTACTTGGGTTGATCGTGCCGTTTTTTGAGGTTTTCAATATCTTTCTCTATTTCAGCTTATTGTGTCTGCGTTTTAAATAGAAATTTTAATACCAATTTTCAGGTTACGTTTTAGCATTTGTCAAATCGCAGTAATTTCTCTCTCTCTTCAAACGCAAATTCATTCACTGCCCGAGAAAAAATGATTTAGATCTAATTAGATCTAATGGATTAGATCTCCTTAGATCTAAAAAATGGAAAAATTCATGCTCTGTGGGCCGATTTAGATCTATTTAGATCTACGGAGATCTAATTGATTTTTTTCGAAAATATGTAGTTCTTAAAAACCATCTAAAAGTGAAGAAAATGGGCAGTAGATGCACGCAAATTTCGATTAATTAATATGAAATTTTTTGTGATTTAGATCTATGTAGATCTAACCAGATCTGTCTAGATCTAAATAGATCTACTTTTTCCATTTTTTAAATCTAACGAGATCTAATTAGATCCACTTAGATCTAAATCATTTTTTCTCGGGTATTCAGATGGTTTCTGGAGAATCCTTTGATCCATTGCATCCATTTGTATCCATTGCAGTTTAGGTACTATGATAAATATAGGGACACAAAAACCAGATCCCCGCTCTGGATGCAAAAATTCCAAGCTATGGCTCTGCTACTATCAGTCTGCGTATAATTGTTATGAAAATTTTATGAGAATCGGAATAGAGACAGAAAATGCCCACTAAGGTGACGCCAAACCTGACTTTTTCGAGTCACGCATGAGGGTGGAGCTTTCCGAAGTGTGTGACACGGGGCGTCAGGGGCGTGGAATGAACCAATAGGAATGCGTAGTTCACGCCCCAAACGCCCAGGGTCAAACACTTCGGAAAGCCCCAGGATGATGGTTTTACATGTTTCAAGAGTCTTCTCCAAAGATCAGCTTGAAGAAAAATATTTTTGGGGTCACTCAACATTTTTAAAAATCCTCAAAATAGTCGGAATTAATTTTTTTTCATTTCACAATTTTTCCTCGTTGGGGTAGAATTTAGTATCTAAAAAACAATAACTTTCTCAAAATTGCAGCTGGAATATATCTTTTATTAAAGATCACTCAAAATTCGTGAACATTATTTCAACAGGTCACTCAAAAATCTCAAAAGCAATTACTTTGAAGACGTTCATGAATTCTGAGCGATCTGTAAGAATAAACATTTTGAGCCGTATATTTGAGGAAGTTACTATTTTTAAAATACTCACTTTCACTGCTATGAGGAAACAATTGAAGAATATAATCAATTCTGACTATTTTCAAAAATCTTCAGCGATTCCTGAAAAATCTGTTTTTGAGCTGATATTTGGAGAAGGCTTTTAACCCATTAGTGCCTAAACGGACATTTTCCGACACCAAGGTTCAGAGATTCATTGTACAAAGAATTTGATCGAAAAAAAATTTTTGAACAACTGCACCCTATGTTTTGAAGGTTGCTCCAGGGGGCATAATCTCGAATAGAAAATTCTCAAACGGATTTCAGCGCCGCCATACGGTAGTACAGTGAACTATTTTACATGTATACACTAACACTAATTCGAAAATCGGTGTGATTTGTTCATTGTTTGTGTTAGTTGTATCTATGGCGAATAATTCACTGCACTACCGTACGGCAGCGCTGAAATCCGTTTGAGAATGTTCCATTTAAGATTATGCCCCCTGGGTTGCTCTTTCAAATGGTAATGTTTAGAAAACCCTGAAATGAGTATTTTCATGTGAAAACTGCAAATTAAAAAAAAACACTGTCTTTTTCCAAAAAATTTTTCAAGATAATTTTTTGGTTTGCTTTTGCATTTTTCTACATACTTGATACCGAAAATATCGTGTCCATGGACCCTCAACTGGAAGTTGTTGGCTTAAGATGAATAAAAAAAATTGTTTATCCGGACAAAAAGGCGTCCGAAACAGTAAATTTTACTCTTAATCTTCAGCAATGGCTTCTCGATTTCTATGGACTTTACGGAATATTTCCTAGAAACAAAAGCATCTCAAAATTGATCAAAGAATAACCTCAAATTTTCTCAGAACCGTAAAAGAAGATTTTTTGATTTTCCGGGAAATGGAAAAATTGAAATTGTTGAAAAGTTATTTAAAAAATCTGAAAAATTTTGAAGGTATTGTTTGACTGATTTTAAGACTTTTTCGTTCCCACAAAACTTTTCCGCAAGTCCATAGTTATTGAGAAAAAAATCATTAAGGGGGGGGGGGGGATCACAGTAGCACACAAAAAAAATAGGCATATCTTCGGGAATTAATTTTGGCTGAATAAAAGTATCGATCGAAACCCGTATAGAAATATTTCGCTGAAAAACGTCTGCAAAACTATGAAAAATTTCTGAAAAAAAATGAAAAAACTCTGAGAAACTCTCACAAACTCTGAGAATCTCTGAAATTTTGATGAGAAATCTAATATTTTTGGGACATTCTTTACAGACTTTTTTCAGACTTTTTTCAGAGTTTCTCAGAGTTTTTTCATACTTTTTCAGAGGAATAGTAACGAAATTGCACTCTGAAAAAACTCTGACAAAACTCTAATAAATTGTTGACATTTTTCTGATCATTGAAAAATCCTGAAATTCAATAAATACATTCATATGCCGTATTCAAATATCATGTGTGAAAAAGTGTTTGAAAATTTCTTAATTTTTTTCTAAAAGTCAGAAAAATGTTAGCAATCCATCAGAGTTTTGTCAGAGTTTTTTCAGAGTGCAATTTCGTTACTATTTCTCTGAAAAAGAATGAAAAAACTCTGAGAAACTCTGAAAAAAGTCCGAAAAAAGTCTGTAAAGAATGTCCCAAAAATATTAGATTTCTCATCAAAATTTCAGAGATTCTCAGAGTTTCTCAGAATTTTTTCATTCTTTTCCAGAGATTTTTCATAGTTTTACAGACATTTTTCAGCGAAATATTTCCATACGGGAAATCTGTAAAGTAGGTTTTATAGGAATACTGAAAAAGTACAAAATGTAATTTTTTCAATAAAAAATCTTTAAAAATGGTGGCTGCGCAGCATATGCCCCAAGACGCCTAGTTTTGAAAGCGTGTCGATGGCCGAAGACGTAGGCTCCTTAATTTTTGGCCTGGAAGGAAAAACCAAAATTTTTTAGTTTCCATATAACAACGGCTAGCGAGCTACGTACGATTTTTTCGATATATTGATTTTACACGAAATGGTGCATGTTTGAAAATAAAGTTAAATTTTTAACAAAATGAAACGCCATAAAATCGTCGATAAAAAAAACTAAGCCACATAAAATAAAAAATCCTACGTAGCTCCGTGGAGAAAGATATTTCGCAGCTACTGTCAAAATTTCAAGTCGATCGGTAAAGATTTGCTCGAGTTATGTCTTCAACGAGCTCAGAAAAAGTGGTTTCGAGAAAAACGCGTTCAAAGTTTTGTCTATTACATATAGACAATGTATATAAATGTCTATTACATATAGTGACCCCTATAGGAATTCCTCACATCCTAGACTATTCGAAGGGCACTTTGTTCTCTATGGACTACCGTTATACCTGCACCCATATAGTCATAAATTACAGCGCGCGCCGGGATCACAAAAGGCGGTCGAAGCATATAATACCTGAGAGGCGTTACCGCAGAATGAAAACTTTGGGCACTTGGACACTTTTGCCGTATTCCATCATTTGGTGTATTATTTTTAAGATCCTAAAGCATTTTTTGAGCGAAATAAAATTTTTTCCAAAAATTGAAAATATTACTGTGATTTCTGCCCTTAATGATTGGAAACCTCAGAAACACTTCAGCAATTTTGTTCTCAATAACTATGGACTTGCGGAAAAATGTTGTTGTAACAAAAAAAATCTCAAAATCAGTCAAACAATACCCTCAAAATTTCTCAGATTTTTCAAACAATTTTTCAAAAATTTCAATTTTTCCTTTTGCCGGAAAATCAACAATTTTCTTTTATGGTTCTGAAAATATTTGAGAGTATTCTTGAACCAATTTTAAGACGTTTTTGTTCTGAGGAAATTTTTCTTGAAGTCCATAGAAATCAGGAAAAAAATTGTCGAAGATTAAAAGTAAAAGTTATTGTTTCGGACGCCTTTTTGTATGAATAAACATTTTTTTTTATCAATCTTAAGTCAATAACTTTCAGTTTAGTGTCCATGGACGTGATATTTATCGGTATTAAGTATGTGAAAAAATGCAAAAGCAAACAAAAAAATTATCTTGAAAACATTTTTTGAAAAAGACATTGTTTTTTTTTTAGTTTGCAATTTTCACATAAACAACTCATTTTAGGGTTTTCTGAACATCATCATTCGAAAGAGCGTCCTTCAAAACGTAGGGTGCAGTGGTTCTAAATTTATTTTTCGATCAAATTCATCGTACTTACACTGAACTTTGGTGTCGAAGAATGTCCGTTCAAGCGCTAATGGGTTCAGGGGAATTCAGTGTACCATCCGAGTAAACATTTCGTCTGCAAAATTCCTCCGAACTGCGCTTATAAAAAAGTCTGAAATTCCCAGGGAATCATCTTTGTTCATTCACAAATTCGGGCAATATATCACAATGTGTAAAACATCAAAGATTATTCCTTGAAAATTTCTACTCTGGCTGTTTCATAATTTTAGTTCTGAGAAATCTTGTAGACAAAATTTTGACCCGGATGGTACGCTAGTATCCCCTTAACAGGAGTTTCTCGATCTTAATCTACTTCAGAATTTCCGAGGTTGATGTTTGACTTTCAAGAAATGTACAATAACAGTATGATGATTTGCAGAAACGTTGCGAAAATATCCACCGTTCGTAGCTGTACCGCGAATTTGCACAAAATCGATTACTCTCCCTGATTCAAATGTCTTCATACCGGAAGGAGTTGCGGTGCTCATTCCAACAGAGGCAATACAAAATGATCCAGATATATATCCAAAACCAGATGAATTCGACCCTGAAAGGTTTAGCCAGGAGAACATAGCTTCCAGACACCCGTATACGTATATACCGTTCGGAGAAGGTCCTAGAATATGCATAGGTAAGATTATACATTTCGATTCTATGAGTGATTTGGTATCCCGTGCATTAGGCCGTAATTTGATGTTGCGAAATTCATCTTCAGTATTATGTTTTCTAAGAGTCTTATTTTGCATTTTCTCAAAGTGTTCAGATTCATCTTACTCTATTCTACCCTGCTTAAAGAATCTCATTGAATCAATGAGAATCAATCGGCTCAATAAGATTCTTTAAGCAGGGTATCCAAATCCAACTGACATTTATTTCATGTCGTTGGAATTTGAATCGTATATTGAAACAAATTGATGATAAAAGAAAGATGATTGAAGCGTATATATCTTCACATTCTTTAAAAACTATTATGCTTATTTAGATAATATTCTGAAGCTCTCTCCTAGTTTTGCATGTAATGTATGTCGCTTTTCCAGCACACTAGCATATTGAACACAACACATTCATGTACGTCGCTTTATGAGGACATGTTAATCCCCAAGGAGCACCAGAATATACTATGAATGTTTTGCGAATATTCGAAATATGTTCTATGCACATTCGAATGAGACTGTTTCATAGGTGCTATGCATATTCATCGAACGTATGTAATCGAATATACGATGGTACGTTAATTGAACGTCGATTGAATGAATATCGTACATTTCGAATGTACTATGTACGTTCTAAGTATATTTAAAACAGTCTCATTCGAATATTCTATGAACGTTCATCATATATTCGTTGTATCTCATTCGTACATTCTATGAACGTTTCTATTTCGTATATACTTTGAACTTCTGTTGCTGCTTGGGTCTTTATATTTCGTTCAAGGGCATGAATTTTGGAATACGCATATCAATTTCAATTGGATCTTCTTATATTTTAATTTGAATGCGTTTCAGCGAATGATTCAAATCTCCACTATATATATACTTTCTCTGCTCCTTTACCATTCATATTCCATAACTTGTATTTTCTCGAGATTACTTCAAAATTATATAATTCTCATGCAATTCCAATCAAGATATTATTAGAATTATATTCAAGTTATCTTCTCCCATAGCACTGGCGAAATCCTCGAAACAACATGAATTTTTGATGAATTTTTTTTTCTCTTTTCCAGGTATGAGGTTTGGTCTAATACAGACAAAGATAGCTGTAGTCTATGCGCTGTCGAAATATAGATACAAACTCAGTGCAAAAACTAAAGTGCCACTGGAACACGAATTTGGGAATTTTGTATTGGCACCAAAGGGCGGAATCCATCTCAAAATAGAAGAACGATAATCCGGAATATGAATTTATTATACAAAATGAAATATCATTGAATATTATGGATGATTCTGAGAACGCAGCATACGTTTTGAAATAAATATGAGGAGTTTATTTCTTCTAGTAGAAAAATTCATGCGATTTGGTTATAATTTGGAGTATTTTTGAAACCCTCCCTAACAACAAAGTGCTAAGCAAATATGCGGCAAATTGTTGAAAACACTCAGCAACAGTTTAAAGCAATTTGCAGGGACATTGCGTTACCAAATGCGCAACAATATGATGTGAATCTGGGATTTTGGGTTGAGTTGTTGTCGTGTTGCTGGGAAGTTGCTCGGTTTCATGAAACTCTCAATCACATGCGTAGCAAATTCCCAGCAACTTTGCGTAAATTTAAGAAACAACCCAGATACAAAACCGTGCTATGCATTTCCATAACATAACGTGCTTGGAATAGCGTGCCGTCAACTTCGTATTGTAAACAGAACTCAGCTTGTTAGGGGTGCTCGTGATGATGAAACCATGCACTCATCATGGGACTATTCGCTCCGCATACCATGTTCGCATAAGCATAGTGAAATACGGAAACACCTTGGTACCATCATAACAGTGATGAAACAGTTTGTAGAATTATTCCTCCATTATCGACGCATTTTTGTACCACGTAATGCTGCTTTGATGGTGCCAACAACATGGCTTATTTGTTTGAGGAAAATTTTCTCATTGTGATACGGTTGAACCAATCGGTGCCAATCGTTCCATAATTGTGTCACGTTATGTGACGCGACATGCAAGAATTATGTTACCACGTTTTGCTGTGGCAAAAACCTGAAACTTGATGAAGCGTTTCGAATCAGTATCACATTACTTAGTGAACAATTTCAAGAATATATCATAAAACATCATAATACATCGATTTTGGTGAAGAAAATTAGATCCAATCTAGCGTTGGAAATTATTTATCAGAATGATCAGTGCTGAGAGCCTGGGAATTCCAGGTTTGGTGTTAGTTTCAAAAATTACTGTTGAAAAAAAAAACAGCCTCGTTTGAGAAATCTAAAAATGTTTATCGGGTCAACATTGTGTCTTATTTCCACATTCTTTTTCCAAAATTTGTATTCAAAAATCTCGAAACCACCAATGTTTATCGCCTGATTAAAAAGTCTCATTGAATCTCACCAAATCTCATTGAAATTGGGCAAAGGTCTCGTTAAATCTCATCTCATCATTCGTCAATGCGATTTGGTCAGTTCTATAAATTTCTTCAACGATAATTTCATTCAAAAGCATCAATTCTCAATGAATCTCGGAGAACGTTCTGATAAAATCTCATGAAGCTCCATTATATTCCTTTCAATGGGTTTCTTTTACCGGTGTCAATAAGGTATCAATTTTGAATCTATACTCATATATTATGAAACATACTACCATGAATTCTTTCGGATTTCAACGCCATGGTATGCGTTGATAATAAATCGATTATGGCGGAACGGAATGTTTTCACATAATGCATCCGTAATACATGAATTATGGCACCATGATTCGCTCTTGTTTCAGATGCCACATCGCGCATCGATAATTCATCAATTATTGTGAAACATGATGTTCGCATAGATTGTCACCAATAACGATGTTTAATACGGAAACACCTTGGTACCATCATGCTAACATTCTTTTATCATCATTATGAACACACCCAGATAGAAAAATGTCTCTATAATGCCATCATAATGGTGACATGCACGCCAAGAAATGTTCGCATCATGGCGCCAAGGTGTTTCCGCATAAAGCATTGTTATTGGTAGCAAAACGAGGTGATGGCACCATAATTGAAACATAATGTTTACATTCTATGCATCATTGCAAGCTGAGCGGAGTTCATGATAGTATGTTTACGGCACGTTGTGTTACAAAATATTCAGAGCATGCTTTTCTATCTGGGACATTTTCCTATCTGGGAACATAAAAGCAATGGTTGCACAGCAACTTTTATTGTATGGGCTGGTGCATTGTAAAGTTGACGAGAACCGTAACCGGTTAATTTTATACATAACAACGGTAGGATGGCGACTGACTGGGAATTCCAAGGGAATTGATCAATGATGTAACTGTATTGAACAAAATAACCAAAGAGAGGAATTCCCGGAGGTCCTCAAGCAGCAACAGAAGTTCAAAGTGTATACGAAATAGAAATGTTCGTAGAATGTACGAATGAGATACGAAGAGTATATGATGAACGTCCATAGAATATTCGAATCGGACTGTTTTAGATATACTTAGAACGTACATAATACATTCAAAATGTACGATATTCATTCAATCGACGTTCAATTAACGTACCGTCGTTTATTCGATTACATACCCGAGTAGAAATTTGGTAAGGCCAACGTCGGGGCTTTATGAGGCGAATAGCTTACCTCATAAGGCCCCAACGTTGGTCTTACCAAATTTCCACTCGGGTACGTTCGATGAATATGCATAGTACCTATGAAACGGTCTCATTGGAATATGCATAGAACCCTAAGAGCACATCCACCGATTTCCACGTCGCATCTCCGTGGACTCCACGTAGATAAATGGTGGACGTGGATAGAACGTGAATGAACGGAGATTCCACGTGGAGGCAACGTAGAGGCAACGCAGAAATGTCCGGTGCTGTACGGGGAACATATTTCGAATATTCGAAGAACGTTCATAGTATATGCTGGTGCTGCTTGGGCGTAAATACATCACTCTCAATGTGAGGAACTTTATTACCTACTTTGCAAGTGAAGTTTTTACCGATTTCATGATAAGTTGACATTTATTCATCATAAGTTTACAACCCTGGTTCAAAAAATCCATTGATTCTGGCCAAATCTGATTCATTCTCATTGAATCTCGGGCAATGTTCTGATTGAATCTCATTCAACGATTTTTCAATGAGATTTGGTCAGAAGGATGAATTCTTTCAATATGAATCTGATTAAATCTCGCCAAATCTTATTGAATCTCGGACAATGTTCTGACCAAATCTCATGAAATTTTATTCCTCAGATTCAATGGATTCTTTTAATCACCAAAATTTTAGTGAAAATCCAACTTGATCTTTTTATTTTGTGTACACCCAGACAGTACAACGTGCCACTGTAACGTTTATGGAAGGTTTATAGAACGTAGGGGAGGTTTCCTGAACGTTCAAAAAACGTCCCAGAGACACATTGTGCTATTAGGGCATTCAGAATATCACAAATTTTTTCAAATTAGATTTATAATTAGGAACCCATACAGCAAAAGAGTCCCCACGAAGAGCACCCGTTATGACAGTAAACATGAATTCATTATGAATACTTTGAATTCAAATTGAATTCTTGACTCACATAACACGAATGTCTCAGTAATATTTCCAGGATATTCTGACAATATTACAATGTCTCCAGAATATTGCAGGATAGAACAACTTACTGTTCAGAAAGAATTCATGTTGTGAGTTCATGAAGAACTCTCCAGGCATTCAACATGTATTCGTTTTGAATTCATTGAATTCATATTGAATTCATTTTCACTGACAAAACGGGGACTGTTCCAAGAACTCATTAAGGAATCTTCAAGAATTTAAACGGGTTATTTTTGCTGTCTCGGAACAGGCAATCTCATTTTCGAAAAATGCCTATATTTCAAAAACGAAAGCTCAAAAAAAAGTTTTCAACACGGGGAATTATTGCATTTTGATTACAAAATAACGCCTGTGAAGTTTTTTCAGTGAATTATGAAACACCCGGTATATAGGATTTAGTTCAATACGAGTAACGCGTATGTGTGATCAAATTTATTCAAAGATGCCGCCACTAACCAAACGAGTTCGCGATCATATTTGTCTCTACACCACGTGTATGAAATTAATATGAACATAACCTCCAATATTGAGGTCCACAGTTTATATTTTTTCATTAGTATTCGATAGTCAATATTGAAAAAATACAGTATGGGAAAATTGAAACCTCGTTTAGGAACGAGGAAACATGCGAAGCGGTGGGCAAAGGGCCAAAGTGCCAGTTCCAATCCTGAAACAACTAAACATCGTGAACAAGCAAATTGCATGTTCTTCAAAGAAACTACAGGTAATTTATCTATTTTTGCGCTTCTCATTTTCATTTTATCAAGATTTAAATCGTATTATAATCTATTCCATGAGAACACGTATCGCTGTCGTCCAATGATTTTTCTTTTTGGAATGGTAATTGTATTTTCAATTGACAGGAAAACCAGGTATAACGCAAGAAGATATTAAAAAACATGATGCGATTCAGGGACTTGGACCTCAACTAGAAAAACTTGATATCGACGAGCATGATGAACCTTTTGTGGACGAGAGCACAGTTGATGGAACGTTTAACACTTTTGACACATTTGCCAGTGATTATAGCAATTGCACTAATATCTCTTTCAACAGGTAAAGATATTCTGTACAGTTCGAATATAATATTGAGTTCACTCATCTATCCTTGTCATTCAAGTACATGATACTCACGATCAGTATCTAAATCATTCATACTCATATATTATGCTGAATAACTGAAAGTGAGTAATAGTTACTTATGATATACATTCGCAGATGAAAATCTCAACAAGGATATCTTGTTCTTAATCCAAACTATAATATTTCTATCCCTATATTGAGTGTAATTAGAATGAGGGACAAATTTATTTCAGTATACACATCAAAAATGCTATGAATTCAATTTTTCATTAGTATTTCTTGGACCAAAATACATATCAGTTATCAAGAAAAATAAAAATATGAATTGTCGCATTTACCGGTATATTTGTTCAGTTATAAATAGTAAAACACAGAAAATGGAGTTCAGATTGAGAGTTTATTTGATCATTGAAAGTATAAAATCAAACTGTACAACACTGAGTGTTTATAACTTTGTGATCTGATTAGATTTCATTTGTTTATAGATTTTTGAATCATTTTCAATCTAAATCCTTGATCCATAAAGAGATGCTAGGTGTTTTAGCCGCTGTAACTGATATTATAAAAAATAAAGGTGGTAATGAAACCTCTACTGAATATTTTGCTGCATTAGTAAGTACCTTTGTCTAATATTCAATTCTCTCTTATATTAAAAGTATTTCAATTACAATATCCTATCACATTCTATATTACTTAGATGAGTGCATTAGAAGCTTTTGACAATGATATGACAATTGCGGCGACACTATCGCTTTTGGGGATGAGTATAAGAACTGTGCCTAAAAGTGTATTGAATGTTAAATTTGGTCAAGCCTCGCAAGTGTTTTTACAAATACTTACAAAATATGCAGCATCAGAGAATTTTCTAATCCTACGTCATGTAAGTTCAATGGTTATTAAGAATTAGTATAAATGTAATGTATCAAAGTACATTATATTATTTTCACAGTGTATTGGATGTCTTTCCTTGCTTCTAAGAGCACAAGAAGCTATTGTTTGGGCAGATTCATCAACCTTAGAAGTTCTGAATGCTATTTTATCCTTCACCATTCATTCTAAACCAAAAGTTAGGAAAGCTGCTCAACATGGAATATGTGCCATTCTCAAAGGTGATATGAAAATTATATGAAATCATTATGACACTGAAATTCCAAATTTATATTATAGGAAGTGATATAATGAGAGGTGAAAATCCACCTGCGTATCATCCAGCTGCGTCACAGGTTGCCAAACATTGTACTACTCAATTGTATGCGGCAAGTGAACCTGGAGGTATCACTACTGTTCTTCACACTCTCGCATTGCTTAAAGATATTGTACATCAATTACCCAAATCACATGTTAAAGTGAGATATTTTTTCATATAATTCATATCCCATTTTGGCTGTACATTAAATCATAATTTTATAATTTCATACGTTTTAGACTATTTGTGAAGCTTTATTGAGCATAATGGGACTGAAAAACGTTTTAGTGACTTCATGTTGTTTACAAACGTTACATGGTTTATTCATATCTAGACCATCAGAAGTAATTCTACCATCTCAGAGAAATGCTCAAATTATCACTGCTCTTTACGATTATCAACCTCCTCCTACCGATACGCAACCAACTCTAGCATGGTTGGCTGTAATGCAAGAGGCTCACTGCAATCTAGCACAGTATGTCATATTTTTTCTCTCGTATGAAAACAAGTTTTGATTATATAAACAAACATATTCTCCAAACTTGCAGAAATTCTTTACCTTTGTCAGCAGCGAATATACCTAATATGTTGGAAAAATGTATCGAATTATGGTTATCGGATAAATCCGAAGTCATTTCTGGAACTTCTCATACCATAAAAACGCTTTTACAAGACTGTATTGGACCTTTATGTGAAAACGAAGAACAAATTACAAAGTATGTTCTTGTTGAAGTAATTGCAGTTTTTTTGTTTTTTTTTTTTATTAAACTCTGTGAAAGTCTATATTTCTTATTATTTTCTCTCAGATATAAAAGCACCATAGATCAAGTTATAAGTATGCTGTATGGAGCTTTGAGTTACCAGTACTTGGAAGCCTGGCATCACGTTCTACATTTGATTGCAGTACTTTTCCAGGTACTCAGAGTGGAATATTATTGTTAAGAATCATGAGTTATGTTTTGACTATGAAAAATAATTCATCCTGTTTTAGGAAACTAATATTGATGCTATATTGTATTCTAATAGGTAACAGGAAAGACTAAAAACGAGAAACTTCTGAAAATTTTAACTGCTCTTGGAGAATTACGTGATTCTTATAATTTTTCACACAACGCGGAAGCTGAATATGCAATTGGATCAGCGATAAGAGCGATGGGTCCAGAAGTGGTGTTACAAACACTTCCTTTGATGGTAAATATTTACCTACATGATTCAGTTTTTCATTTTTATGTATACTTATCTTATGTAACTCTTCTAGGTGTCCGAGAATATAATCAACATGAAGAGAACATGGTTATTGACTTTGCTGAAAGATTGTATCACTCATGGATCCATATCCTTCTTTTTGGAAACTTTGTTACCAATAGCAAATATTTGCGAGTGAGTTCAAAGCAATGATTACACATTTCAAATATACAGCAATAAATTGCACTGCTAGGATTTGGCTCTAAATATAAATCCAAAGCCCAAAACATATTCCCAAACATGAGAAAATAAGTTATAAAAATTATTGACATTCGTAGGTTAATATGCTTATAATCGTTTGAATGATTCTTACAAATCATTTGCAGTTCCAATTACATATTCAAAGCTCAATTTTAGTATGTGCTTCATCCCTGTGGATTTAAGATTTGTATTCATTGCTTGGTTGATCAGAAAGTACATAGCAAAATTTTGCCCATTCTTTGAAGCACTTCATGGTCCTTAATCACAACTTATCTTTTTTAGAAAAAAAGCTAAAGAGCCTGTAGTGGGAAAACCTTTTGAGTTTTTGATGTCGCAAGTATGGGCGATCCTTCCCAGTATATGTAATAACGCGAGTGACGTGAAAGATAATTTCAAGGTATGAAGAAGAAATTTCACACGTAAATTATACCTTTCGATATCTAATCAAATTGTATTCCAGAATATTGCAAGAATATTAGGAGCTGCAATGAGCCTGGATGATAAAAAAGAGTTGAGATTGCCTGTAATGGCTGCTTTACGAAAATTAATTACAAAAGCAACAGAAAATAATAACAAAGAAGATCTAAGAGAATTGACACGATTCGGGAAAAACTATTTACCTCTTCTTTTCAACTTGTACACAATCAAACCGAATGGAACGGACGAAGAAGGACAAAGATTGGCTGCATTTGATACAATCAAGGTTATTATTAAATGTTAAATATCGCGTTGTATGAATATAACATGTTTGTTTATATTTTCTGCAGGTGTATTTGACAATTACAGACAAAGAATTAGTGGGTGAATTATTTGATCGTGCACTCAATAAATTAAAAGAACCAGAAAAACAGGAAGAGTTTTATAAAGAAAGTATATACGATTTGATCAGAGTATTAACGGAATACACTAACATAGAAAGATTGAAAACTTTTTATGATATGTGTATACCATTTCTCAAAGATGATAAAAAACAAAAAGAGCAGAAGAAAGCGTATAGGTAAAAAGCATTTCACATCAACAATTTTTTATCCTCTTCAGTCTTCTAAGTGCACTTTGTTTCAGATTTTTGGACGAAATCTGTGGTAGCGATAAACCGATTTGTCAAGATTTTGTTTTACAACATCGTCGTGAAATTCAAAAGTTACTCACCTCTTCAGCAACTAAAACCATTAAAACAAGCAGAGGAGTGAGTATTTTTGTCATTTATTTTAGTTTTTATTGATAAAATTATCACCTCGAATTTTGGTAATTTTAAAAGGCTCGGTTACGATGCATAATCCATCTGGTGAAATCTCATCCACAACTTGAAAAAACAAAATTCCTGGAAGCGATCGTTCCTGAAGCTGTGCTGTGCGTAAAAGATTTGAATGAAAGATGTCGTTCCTCAGCGTATCAATTATTGAATACAATTACCGAAAAATTCTTAGAAAATCCTGAATATCTGAAAGATTATATAAATATGTTGACGGTCGGTATAGGAGGTACAAATACGTACTCCAGTGCGACGCTGTTGGCTTTGGCATCCATAACATATCATCACAATGGTATTTTCAACAGAATAGTTTATTATTAAATAGTGTATTTGAATTATGACATATATAATGATGGAATGTATTTTGGATACAGGCGCTCTAGGTGTAGATACGGTTAAAGAAATACTAGCTCATGCTTGTACGCTAGCACTGAGTCCTGCACGAGAGATCGTGGAATCTGCATTATCATACATCAAAGTATACATCACAGCTATGCCATCTTTCATCATAGAATCGACGTTGAATAAAATAGTATGTATGAAATCAAATAAGAAAGTGTAAAAAAACTCTGGAACTTGTAAAATAATCATTTCAACAGGTGAAAACATTTTCTGAAATGAACGACGACTGTAAAAGACATTTTAGACGTAAAGTTCGTGATATCTTCATAAAACTTATAAGAAAACATGGAATGAGAACGATAGCCAATATGGTTCCAAGTTCCGACACTACGTTACATAAAAGATTGAAAAACATTCATAAAATAGAAGAAATGAAGAAAAAGAAGAAAAAATTGAAACAATCGAAGCATTCGGATGACGAAGATGACGAATTCAATGCGAAAAGACGACCCAAAAGGTAGAATTCATTGATTTTTTAATTATAAAGTCCCTGTTATCGTGATTTTTCTATCTTTATTCACAGTATGGAAGATATTTTGGCGGATAGCGATGAAGACTTCGAAGGTATGGAAGAAGAAGAACCTAAGAAGAACAGGAAAAGAACATCGAGGAAAGAAGCTTGGATTCAAGAAAATGAGGAAAATATTGTTGATCTTATTGACCCTTCGACTGCCAAGAATATAACAAGTGAGTTATTAGTTTGATAAAATTGAAACGTCATCGAGTGGGTGATAACGAGTTGTGTGATGACGTATTTCAGCAACGCTACCAGGCGCACAACCTACGAAAATGATTGAAAAGACTGTTTCTAAGGATCGTGGATTCAAAACGGCTCCCGATGGTCGTCTTATAATTGTCGATGAACATAGTAAAAGTGACGATCCAGAAGAAGTAGATCAACGTAAAAAGAAAAAATCTAAATTCCCTCACAGTGATTCCGAAGATGATTATGGTCAGTGTTATATTATAAAATTTATAGTTTCGTTTGTAGATTAAATATATTTTAATAATTTTAGAAGATGTAGATGAGGATGCGGAGTCCGTGGTGACAGCAAAACCTATGGTCCGTAAGAGGAAACATAGTGCAAGTTCGGATGGAGCTAGTTTAAAGAGTTTCTCTTCATCAAAATATCAAGGTACAGATATGATTGAAACTTTCTTCATTGACAGAAAATTAATGCAATTATTTTTTAGCGGGTGGATCGGGAATCCACAGACCATTGAAGAAAGCGCGTGAGGTTGATCGTCCTCCCGGTGGGGAGTACCGTGCTCATAAAGCGAAAGGCGATATCAAGAAAAAGGGCAAACCAGATCCTTACGCTTACTTACCTCTTACAAGAGCTCTATTGAATAAAAGGTAAGTCCAATGTTACACGACATCAAAAATTGATTCGAATAATTGCATACATGAGTATTCTATTCATAGGAAAAAGAAGAAAAATGCAACTAAATTCCAAGGAGTAATTGCTGGAACTAAAAAAGGTGCACGAGCGGGAATGAAAAACAGAAGAAGAAAGTTGTAAAAGGACGTTTAGGTAATTTAAATAAATGATAATGTATTATAAATGAAATAATTTCGTAAATAATAAATATACCACAGTGAAAGATAAAAATCATTTTTATTACAATGTTTTGATCAATTTTTCAACATTCTGAGATAAATATTTAAGCGTGGATAATTTTTTCCTTTTGTCCTGGATTTCTCTTCCTTCCGTAGATTTCAATACATGAATCAATTCACCATTTTTATATAAATCTTTGATAGTTTTAAAACCACCGAGTATTTCACCGTTAACATAAACTTGAGGATACGTAGGCCAATCGGAATAAACTCTCAAAGCGATACGGAGTTCTCTATCGGTTATAATGTCGAAGGTTTCATACTGAACTCTATACAATTGAAACATCACATTACTTGAAATGAAAACCAGTAAATTGTTGAAGTTATACGTAAATTAAAAAATGGATTTACTTTAATCTGTCCAATATTTTCATGATTTCTTTAGTGTTAATACATTTGGGATCATCCTTGGTACCCTTGGCAACGATTACTATTTTGTGTTTGTTTGTAACATTGAATATTCTGTACACACAATGATTCATCAATGAAAATATTACCTTGGTAATCTTTATTTATAAACTATTTTAATTCATCACAGAACAAATTACACGATTTTAACAAAATCTATAATTATGATGAAATAATAATTAAATAAACGCATTGACAGTTGTAAAGCGACGAGCGATCCCTTTAATTGCTGAAAAAAAGGCATTTCATTGATTCTACGTTGCGATATCATTTGAGAGAAAACAAGTTTTTATTATCTCTACGTATGTGACAATTTTGAAAATTCTATATAGAAAGAACAAATTCGAACATGATTTTTGAAAATAGAATTTAGAAATGTTCTCACCTATTTTCAAGGTTTGCTTTTTTAGGTAGCATAGCTCCCAATTCTCCAGATTCGCTCATTTCTTTGATGATATCCAAACCACCGATCAATTCACCGTTCAGGTAAAGTTGTGGATAAGTTGGCCAATTACTGTACTTTTTTAACCCCTCTCTCACTTCATTATCTTCAAGAATATCAAATGTTTGATAATCTGTTTTATAAGAATCCAAAAGAGAGATTATGGTTCTAGAAAAGCCACAACGCGGAGTAGTTGGATTTCCTTTCATAAACAACATACATGGAGCTCGGTTGATCAGTTTCTTCAACTTTGAATTGAGATCCTCTTTGGATGGCAACAGATTGATCGGTACAGAACCCTTATCGTTAGCTAATTTTTCTTTAATTTTGTTTGTCAATAGACTAGGATTTGCTCCATCCACTCTATCGAGGATAGAACTGTTTCTTATTAATAAAACTGTAGGTACAGCTGATATACCAGCGGTTAGAGAAATTTCTGGAACATCTTCGGCAACTATTTTAGCAAATTTTACATTTTTGTAATCGTCTAACGAAGTCATTTCGTCGAGGACATCGTTGATTTGATTACATTGTGCTGCCCATGGTGCAAAGAAATGAACAACCGATAGTTCAGGAGATCTGAAACAATTTTGTTCATTAATTACAAAGTCATAAGGGATATAGATGTGGATGTAACGTAACGATTGAATAAAATGTTCAGTAGAGTATGATGAAACATGGAATAGATTCATTCGAATAATTATATTTTTATCATCTGACATTTAACCTTATACCAATGATTTATAAAAAACAGTTGATAGTTAGATGAATGTACAGGTTATGTTATTGGAATAATATTACTCACTTGATGAATTCGTTGTATTCTTCTTTTGTAGTTAAAGTAATGACAGACATTTTATCAGGTTTTTCTTCCGATCTGTTGGAGAAATGTGTTTTTTGCTTTATAGTATAATGTGAAAGTAATAAAATTTCACTCGCCTACCGGTGTGACTGTGTCGTTTAAAAAACTAATAAGTTACATATTCACTATTCACCCCTTAGCGAATTCGACATTTCGACTTAGTATACTAAGACGCACACTCGGGATATCTCTGTCCTTTGTTATCATTGTTAATTCAAAAAAGATAGAGATATCTCGAGTTCACCCCAGTGCACAGTGGCGTAGCGGAGTGATTTGGCGCTTGGAGCAAAGTTTCCTGAAAGACAAGATTTTCACAATTATATATAATTAATATGTAATTCAATCTAATTTATACATAATTTATATGTGTCATTTATACATAATTGTGGAAATTTTTCTACTCGGGTCGCATTTCCCGCCCCCAGTCAGTGCATAAACATTTTTTATTTGTTTATTCCAGCGCCCCTCTATCTATGCGCCCGGGGCGATCACCCCCTCCGCACCCCCTAGCTGCGCTACTAGCAGTGAAGTGAGTCGAATTCGCTATTTCTTATCACCGTCAATCAGAAAGATGAGACAGAGATATCCTGAGTCATAAACTGCTCCCTGGTCAAACGAAACCATTGATTCTCGCCAAATCTTATTGAATCTTGTACAATGTTCTGACCAAATCCTATTCAAGCATTTGAGATTTAATCAAATGGATGTATTTTTTCAATGTGATTCTGATTGATTGTTGCCAAATCTGATTGAATCCAGTGACGTAGGGGAAGCCCCCACAGGCCCCCGCATTGTGGAGGAGAGCCCCCGGTCGTTAGAAGCCCCCAAGCAGTATCAACAAAAATCCCATGAATTACATGCATCATTTTTTTGGATCAGAAGGGCCCCGTCTCTAGCACTTGCGGGGGGGCCCCCAAATTCTCCAGTACGCCACTGATTGAATTTTGTACAATATTCTGACCGAATCCTATTAAATTCCATTCCATCACCCTGATAACACACCAAGAATTCTTTTTCAAAAACAAGAATAAAATTCTTCAAGAACTCTTTTCGAACTAATGAATTCATGAAGAGCTCCGGAGGAGTTCAATCTTTGGGGTATTAACGAGTTCTTTCAGAGCACTAAAACAATACTTTCAGCATTCTCGAAGAACTTGTTAATGTCCCAAACATCGAACCCCTTCAGAGTTCTTTATTAATTCATTAGTTCGACAAGAGTTCTTGAAGAATTCTATTCTTGTTTTTGTAAAAGAATTCTTCGTGTGTTATCTGGGCAGATTCTATGGATTTTTTTTCAACCAGGGCTGTTACACTGAACCCATTGAATTATATAATATACTGGAATGAGCACTCCCCAAGTTTTCTATAGCATATGCTGTCTCAGGCAGCACATGTGCTGTCACACATAGGAATATAGGGACGGAGTATAAACTCCATTTTCAAGCGAAGGGTGGGAAGCAAACAGAAGGGGGGGGGCTAAGTAGTGATGCCGGTTTTTGAACAGAATCGATTCTTTTTTATAGAAAAAGTATTTAATTTTCATAGATTTGTATAAAATATCGATAAAAATGTAATACATTTTGTATAAAAGAGAATCGATTCTTCTAAGAATCCGCATCACTAGCCCTAAGCAAGTATGAGACTCTTTGATTGATTGATCGAGGGTTCATGCCCTACATAACTCAAAATGTCTCAATCACATTGCCAGAATATTATATTTGAAATATGCAGTATTCTGGCGAACAACTCAAGAATATTGTCAGAATGTCTCCAGAATGTTTTATGTCACCATCTTTGTGACATTCTGGAGGCATTCTGAAATATTTCTGAGATCATCTCAGGAATATTTTATACAGGAAAACATCTCATGATGACGTGTGGTAACAATGGTACAAAATACTGCGTTTGGTGAAGAAAAAATTTTCTCCAGAGTGAATTCCTCTACAAATGTTGTATAAAATATGATTTGGAAGGCTTTGTGAGAGAAATACACATTGAAAGTCGATTTATTGGGAGAGTTCCCTCAGTGAGGATCGAACCCCAATTCTCCGAGTCATAGACAAAGCCTTTGTCACCTCAGCTAATCCTTGAGATTACTTCAATGCCCTCAAAGTGCCTCTGTTCGTCATCATAATGATGTTGTGTTTCTGATGAATTCACTTCCGTGGGATATAGACCAATCAATTCAGAATCCTCTAGAACTGAAATTGAATAGGTCGTGGGAGAGAGGTTTCTTTCGCCCTCGACTTGTAAATTTTACTAACAAGTACCCACATAAGAATTCATCTCTTGCAATGTCTTTTCGATAAGTTTAAGATGTCTTGCACAACACATTTAGATGTCTTTTAGATGTCTAAAACTCTCCTTTGGTCTAAAAGATATCTAAAAGAGAAGTTTTAGACATCTAAAAGACATCTAAATGTGTTGCGCAAGACATCTTAAACTTATCGAAAAGACATCGCAAGACATGAATTGTTATGTGGGTAAATACTGGGTCTGATCAGGCCCGGATTACCCAATACGCCAACTACGCCATGGCGTAGGGCGCCAGGTCTTTAGGGGGGCGCCATAAGCTTGGAAAATAAAATTTTTCTGATAAAGTGTATTTTTTGTGATTTTGAATTCTTTAAGTGGGTGGTGGACCTCTTGGTGGCGTAGGGGCGCCTGATATCGTAATCCGGGCCTGGGTCTGATGAATAAAAATTCTCACTGCCACATGAAATATTGCTACTGAAATATTCTCAGAATAAAAACACAAACACTTGCGACAAACATGAAATATCCCTCATTATAGATTCCCAGAACATTGCAGAATATCATATGTGCAATATTTCAATTGCAAGATTCTCAGAATATTTGTAATGAAATATTCTATCCGCAATATCTATGGAATCTCGTAGAAATATTCAACATAGAATGTTTCGAGTGAGATATTTGTGATATTCTGAGAATATTACTGAGACATTGCTATGTGGTGCTCTGTACCGGCCATTACAAACGTCGATATATATGTATATATCCCATAAAATATTCCATCAGTTCTACGCAAATTTTCAATTTGCGACATAAAGAGATCGCATAAACTGAACTAAATTATACGATTATTCAGATCGATAATATTTTCGAACAAAAGATGCGTGATTAGTAATTTATAATAAAGTTATTGAATTATGAAACAAGAAGCATCAAAACAAGCATGAATTACACCCCATACAGCACCACGAGGTCTTTTGAACGTTCAGACAACGTGCTTGGTTACACAGAGAACGTGCAAATGACGTCTCAGGATGTTCTAAGAACCTCACATACATGTTCCAGGTCCGTGCAAATGTCCCGGTTAGTTCTATTCATGTGCACCGTGCGACGTTCTGGGAACGATCCAACAAACAAAAAGATATCTATCAGGATCTAAAAGATGTCTAGAAATCATGGAAGATGTATTGGAAGATTTTCGTGAAGATATCTTTTAGACATCTAAGAGATGTCTCATGCAGCAAATTTCAACAAATTTTAGATATCTAAAAAATGGTCTTGGAAAAGATATGTTCCAGACATGCTGACAAAGATATGTTTTCTGATATGTGGAAGACATCTCTTATATGTTATAATATATGTTTTTGATTCTTTTAAAAAACGTTTCAGATTTTCCCAAAATACGTTTAAGACATCCCAGACCCCACATAACAATTTTGGATCACTCTTTTGGATCATTCTGAAAGATATCTTAAAGAATTCTAAAAGATGTCTTATGAAACACCAAAAGATATCTTTTGGAAGTCTTCATGCGAGATTTCTTGAAGTTTTCTGAAGGTATCTTTTAGAATTCTTAAAGATATCTTCCGTAAGATATCTCAAAGATGTCTTTAGGTGTTTCATAAGACATCTTTTAGAATTCTTCAAGATATCTTTTAGAATGAGTTCCAAAAAAGGAACATGGCGTGACTCTTGCCCTTCTTACTTTGACAATTTTCAAGATGTTTAACAGATATCATTCAGAACTCTTTCAAGATGTCTTTCAGGAATACCTCAAAGAGATGTTTCTGACATTTCTTGAAGATGTCTAAAAGATATCATTTCGATGTACGTGGAAGATATCTCTTTTGTGACATCAATTAGATATTCAAAAGACATCTTCCCCATGTATCTGGAAGATGTCTTTTTAAAGATATCTTGTAGGTGTCTTCAAGACCTTCGGTGTTTATTGGGGTGTCCAATGAAGGTTTTCATAACGTTTTGCGAACCTGCATACATGTTTTTAAAGCTTAGTTTTCGTGAAAGTACGTTGGGATAATATTATGTGAATGGCGCGTAGTAGATGAAAAGAATGTATCGAAAACATATTCAGGGGCATCCAAAATGCAGGTACTCTAAACGTTTTGAGAACCCAAATTTTTACTTGATGTTACCTGATGAAAATGGTTTTAAATAATAAGTAAGTATTAAAGTCCAATCATAATGGATGGAGTTGAAAGGAAAGGAAAAATGAACAGATGCGAAGAATCGATTGTCGATTCTTAGGCTAAAGAATCGATTCTCAAAGAAATCGATTGGTAAAGAATCGATTCAGAATCGCGATTTTCTAAAAAAAAAAGAATCGATTTTCTCAAAAATCGAAGCGGAATCGAACATCACTGAACTGAAACAAACTTATATTGAAAAATTGAAACTCCAGTGAATCTTCGGTAAATCTTCAATGAACGTTCTGTGAATCTTTCTTGAAATTATTCCCAAGCGGACATTATAACGTTCATCAGACCTTCGTAGAACGTTCACGAACCTAAAAGTTGGTTCCGACTGACCTTCAAGCTGATCTATGTTGATCTATTCTAAATGTCTGTCGGAGCTAAATGAGGAATATATGAGTTAAATCAAAAGTTACAATTAGCGGTTAGCTTTCAGCCGCTAGTTTCAGCTTCATTTAAGAGGATACGAGTGTTACCATCCAATCACGTATTTATTCCAATCAAAGTACTCGAAATTGAATTGATAAAAAAATCTGAAATTTTCAGGGATGATTTTTTGAGACTCCACCTACGTTTTTAAAAAGTCTGAATTTTGAGTTGCAAAGGATTTATTTTTTCAAATTTCTTTCTTGAAATTTAATTTCGAGGATTTTGGTCGGGAAAAAAACGTGCGCGGATGGCAACACTCGTATCCTTCTAAATGTCATAGATTTATCTACAGGGAGAAAAGTAAAGAGAACGGAAACCTTGAATTACACTTGGTGTAAGTCGAGCTTCGTTTCTAGTTTCAAGAAGTATCAAGTACATTATGCATACACACGCGTGACGTTAAACCAGAGTGACCAATCGTACGTGGGGAAAAATCTAAGAAGGGACAAAGATTCCTGTGTTTTGGTATAGTGAATGTATTCTAATAAACTTGTACTTCTCAGTGCACAGGAAAGACTCTATACTTTAGTGAACCCTGCACATCAGAAAAATTCCTCATAACGTATATTATCCACACAGCATCCTGGTCCCGATGTATTAAAAAGAATCCTTTATGAATTAATCGTGGGATTCTTCAAGAGTGCCCGTTATGACAGTTCAGAATGAATTCTTTATGAATCCCCGGGATTCAAAAAGAACTCTTTAAAAATTCTCAAGAATTTTTTATGAATTCTTTCTCAACTGACATAACGGGAGTTCATTTGGGACATATCTGTGTTGTATGGGTACTCATCCCTTAAGCAAAATAATTATCCGATCTGGACCATAGGCTTCATTTTCTTTCCAATTTTCTAACGAAGAGATGAGGAGGTTTAGTTGAAATGGAGTAAATTTTTCTACGGGTTACGCGTAACCCACATCGTGTAAAGGAAATAATATATCAAGATATTGCTCTAATATCAAAGTGTTTCAGTAATGTGGTAGTGATATTCTAAAGCATTTTGCAGACATCCCAGATAATATGTAGGCTTGTCATAACCCTGTTACACTTGTCATTCGATTGTTTTTGGCTTGTTATTGACAACCTTGTCAGTGTAAGGTTACTACAGCCCTGCTGCAAGGGTTTTGTAAGCTTGTACCCTTGTCGTATGTCAACTAGGAGGCTTATATCAACCTTGTCACAAGCTTGCCTGACAACATTGCAGCAAGGTTAAATTGCTATCTGGGATATGTTCTGTATAAGGAATCCCATTCAGATGGAAATTTAATCTCATTAGAAGGTTTTTAGCCATAAAAGCACACCCGCCGATTACTCCGTCGCATCTCCATGGTCTCCGTATGAATAACTTCTAGCTCCATAGAATCGAGGTGAGAAAATCGGTGGATGCCCTGTTAGGGAGGCAAACTTGTAGCAAGCTGGCAAAAAGATTCTTAGTTGACACGCGACAATTGGAGGGCCGGATTGAATACCCGGGTCGAAAATTTTGAACGCTTTTTGTCCTCATATTTCGTTTTTAGACTGATTTTGTCCTGATTGTTGAATAATGCGGATGAAAACAGTACTTTTTCATGATTCTAGTCTGAATTTCTCCTCAAACACTTTCATTCGTCGAGAAATTCAGACTAGAATCATGAAAAAGTACTGTTTTTATCCGAATTATTCAACAATCAGGACAAAATCAGTCTAAAAACCCCGAAGAGAACATGAAGCTTCAGCGAACGTTCAGATCAGATGTGTATAGATCGGATCGAAGGTTCATGAAAGCTAACTTTTAGATTCGTTCAGGAAACATAGATGGAACGTTCGCTGAAGGTTCATCGAAAATATCTATACTTAAATTAATTTATAATAATTTATGTTTATTAATTCATTTATTTTTCATATAAATTGATCAAAATTAATATGAGTATAGATATTTTTGTGAAGCTTCGTCAAACCTTCGATGAACCTTCAGCGAACGTTCCATCTATGTTTCCTGAACGTATTTCGAGTCAAACGTTCGTGAATCTAAAAGTTAGCTCTAATGAACCTTCGGCCCGATCTATACGCATCTAATTTGAACGTTCGCCGAAGCTTCATGTTCTCTTCGGGACGAAATATGAGAACAAAAACTGGCCAAATTTTTCGACTAATCGGTTGCGCGCATGACCTTTTGTCTAGTGCAACTGAGAGCAGGCAGCCACTGCTAATCCTGTTGGAGCACTTTTATACTGACAGAAAAACGACCTGGTTGAGATATTCGTGGTTGCAATAACTTGAAATCTGGTTCGATTCACCAGAAAGTGTGATTGTGATGTCCAGAAAAAGTGCTTGAAGCCAAAATTAACTACATATTCTGGTTATTACACCAAGAAAAGAATCTGGTTTTTCTAACCTGAAAAATGTGGTTAATTTTTGCTTCAATCACTTTTCCTGGACATCATAATAACATTTCCTGGTGAATCGAACCAGATTCCAAGTTATCGCGACTATGAATCCCGTCCAGCACCGGACATTTCCACGTTGCCTCTACGTTGCCTCCGCGTGGAATCTCCGTTCATCGACGTTCTATCCACGTCCACCATTTATCCACGTGGAGTCCACGGAGATGCGACGTGGAAGTCGGTGGATGTGCTGTTAGGGATGTTACAACCAGGTCGTTTTTTTGTTAGTGTATGATGAAATAGAAGAGTGAATAAGAAATTCGCAATGCTAAAAAAACTTACACAGCGGAAAGGTGTTGCAAATATATTCAACAACAGTTTAACAAATGTCTAGACAATTTCGTACTTGAGGTTGGAAATTATCATAGATTCAATGGAAGAAAGCCAGATACATCGATGAAATTCATTCGTTTTCCATTAAATTTGAGATAATTTCTAACCTACAGAACGAAATCGTCTCAAAATTTGTCAAACTGTTATAGAATATGTAAGCAACAACTTTCCCGCTGCAAGGTCTTTTAGTATTGCAAATTTCTTATTAGCGGTGGTTGTCTGCTTTGAGGTCCCGAAGGGTCACGCGCACCACCAATTATTCGATGCGGGCTTTCAACTGCTCTGGCATTTTGCTTTTTGGGAGTTTTTGACCCGTTTTTTATACCACCATACCTCTTGGAAACCCCATCTAAAGGAGTAGAACATCTGAGAGTTTTCATCGACAACTCACGTGACATAAACTAATCGAATCTTCAGGAAAATTCACTGCAATTTGGCCGATACATCTCATTTTTCTCCAAAAGATTGGAGAAAAAATTTGACGTGTGGTCCAAACGGGTCGATTTTCTTGAGGGAAAATTAATACCCAGGTAGGAAATGCCAATATTGACAACTGGCCCATGCTTGGCAAAATACTGGGCTGCCAAGCATCGCGAACCAATAATGGTCCAATATACAACCGTTGTTCATTCTAGAAACCATACCGGGTTTCATAGGAAATGCCAATATGACAACTGGTGCAAGCTTGGCAAAATATTGGGTTGCCAAAGATGGCGAACCAATATCAACCCAATATAAAACCGTTTGTTATTTGAGAACCCACACCATGTTTCATAAGGAATGCCTATGCAACGAGTGGTTCAAGATTGGTAAAACATTAGGCTGCCAAACATGGCGAACCAATATCGGCTCAATATTAAACCATTTGTTATTTGAGAATCTATACCACGTTTCGTAGGGAATGTCATTACAACAAGTGGTTGAAGCTTGGCAAAACATTAAACTGTCAAGCATGGTGAACCAATATTGGGGCAATGTACAACCAAGGTTTATTTGAGAACCTATGCCACATCTCCATGTTTGTGATTTTTACAGAGTCGTACCGATATCCCTGCTAAAAATCTTATCGTTTTTTATGGGAAATTTTTAGCAGGGATGGCATGAAAAATGACGTCATTTTTTTCTCCAAGAAGTATGTCTCCGTTGAGGCAACGGAGAGGCGACGGAGAAATGTCCGCCCCCTGTATTTTCAATATAAGTCTTATTGGTGCATTTAAGTAACCAAATCTGAATGTATGAATTCACGGATTCAAGTTTCACTGAAAATACAAGGGGCGGACATTTCTCCGTCGTCTCTCCGTTGCCTCAACGGAGACTCTCCCTTATTTCTCCCTTATTTCCACGGCTCCCATTTCTCCACCAATTCTCCACCTCCAGTCCACCGAAGTCCTAGGTGGAGGATCGGTGGTTGTGCTGTACGGGATGTTTGAAGAATCAGGTCGAAGCATGGCAAAAGTTAATATACACAACTCGGGCCAGGTCCGGTTTAATCGTATGAGCCGAGCTCCAAAATACTCATAATACATATATCATAAGACATTGGGCTATGCTTGGCATTGCTTTCTGGCCCAATATTGAGTACCAAGCCTGGCACGAGGTTATCATCTCAAGCTTTCACCAAGCTTGGGCCTTGTTTTTCATGGATTCCGTCCCAATATAAGTCATAATTGGGTAGAAATTTTCTGACCGGTCCTCTGGAATATTTTTAGCACGATCACTTACCTTACCTAGCCTCCATAAAATAAAAAATGATACTAATAATAATGAAGATTGTTCTAACAACAAATCCTTGAATTCGAAATAATAAGTTTTCTCTTACGAAAAAGGTGGATCAAACCCTGGTGAAAATAAAGCGTCGGAGCGCAACGAAAGCGTAACAAAAACGCAAGCAAAGAGTCATCTAAGCGTAACAAAGAGTCACCTAAGCGTAATTTAGGAGGGAGTTGGAACATTTTCACGTTTTATTTGTTTCAATATCCACTTCCTCTACTTTTGGATTTTCACAAGGGAATCGATGACAACATTGATGAAAGATGTTCCAATCCCCTTAATATTATTATTTCATAAAAATTACGCAAAAATTTTCAGTTCCGTTGCACAGAAAAAATCTCATTCATCTGAACAATTCCAAGCTTGGGGCTCCGTGGAACTATTATAGTCACGGTCCTGCATGAGTGAGAACGTACCACGTACGTGGTTGTGTGCGAGCGTTCTGTCAGACGACGGACACCTCGCCTCGCCCACAAAAAATCAACTCCATGCAGATGCAACCGGGCGTTGAACACGTGCGCGGCGCTTTTTTTCCGCGACGTCGAGCGTCGCGGCGCGGCGATGTCCAACAAATTATTGCCGCGTGGCGAAGCCCTCGAAGATATTTCTTCGTGGAATACAAACAACGTTATACGTCTTTTACGTAAGGTGAGTGAATTACGTTGCGTGTATTCTTCGGTTACTTGTTTGAAACGATTATTTTCCTCTTGTTTCAACGGCGTATCCATCGTGATCGTGAAACTTTCTCAAAGGTCAGTGCTCTGAAGCAAGGTGTTTCGTTGACAGATATATACGTGTATACACGTGTGTAAATAGTACAGTGCATTCCTCAGTAACACGTATGCGCTAGTGTTTCCGTGTATTTGTATACACGAAAGAGAATCGGAGCCAAAGTGAATCAAGTTCGCCGGGTGGTGTTTGAATGATAAAATAAAACCTCGTTCAAATCGTGATGTTTGTTTCGATTTAAATCAAAAGAATTTTTCAATAATATTTATTCATTCTCCACTGATGTATCACGAAGATATAAAAGTGATGAAATTCTTCATATATTCCCGTTCATTCGTCTCAAACTGGATGAAGAAGGACTTTGAATTCTAATTCGATGATTAAATGTTCTGTATAAGTTATGAAGAATATCAAGAAATTCTTCTTATCTCAATTCCTAGTCATAGTAACGTGATTTGAATAAAAATTATGTTTCTTTCGTCGTATATTAGAATTTTATTTTACTTTTTTTGTGTTTATCGAGCACAACATTGTCATCATTGGTCAATTAAAAATCATAACCGCGACATTTTACAAAAAGATATTTGTTCATAATTGATAATGACGTGATGAATTGTATGCTCGCTAGTATATCTAATCATGATTAAACATCCTGTTGACGATGTTGAGGAGAAAACATTATTGCTTATGTTCCAGAATGGTTTGGATGAATGCTGCGAAGCTGTTGCAAAAAGACAAATCGATGGCGATGGTTTGTTGGTGAGTTTATAAATTCACTGAGAACAAAAAAAGTTGTATCGAAGAAAAACATATTCTTTATTTTAAGAAAGTAAACAATTCTTTAAAAATTGCCTCACTTCTTTCTAAAAACATGGAAATTTTGCAAACATGAGCAAAACGTGATGCATTAGTACATCTCGGAACCTGATTCCCTCATTTTGAATCATTATTCTGTATAAAATATTCTAAATTTTTGCAGTATGTCTTCTTGAAGAACCAAAACTTGCAAAACTTTGTTTTAGAAACTTCCAAGAACTTTCAGTCTTCTATGAGAAAGGAGTTGATGGTGAATTCACAAAGTTTGGAAGTAGAAAGTATTCGAGTCTTCAACAAAAATCGAATTATCTTGAATCCAGACTTTTCTATTAGCAGTCGGAAATTTTTTCAACGTTCTAAGAACGTCGGAACGTGTTTCAAACATTTTTCTAATTTTGCTGGGTCCCTTCTGCTGGAGCAGCAAATAACTTTCTATTACAGCAATCTTGTTAGTCGCGACAGCTATTTTGTATGAACTTGAAACTGCCGGCTGTAAAACTAAAGGCCGATGGTCATAACTTTTGGAAGAAAACTTTTATCACGAATTTAAGCATCTGAAACGTTGCTTAGTGTAAATTATGTCTCAGCAGCATTCAATCGAAAGTTAGAACGATCGGTTGCTATGGTTACGGCCGACAGTTTCCACTCTATCGATTTTTCGATATCGACAGCAAAAATGTTTGCTCTCCCAGTAAAATTTGTTTGCTATTCTGTTTATAATACTAAAAATTTTGCTAGTTAAGGAAAAAATTTGCTGATTTAATCAATCATATTGCGCTCTCAGCAATCCAATTAGCTGTGGCAGAGAATTTTGGGGTAGGTTAGCAAAGAGATCAAGTATCCTGTACATAGTATAATACCTTGACGTGCAGCGGTAACAAATTTTTATTTCTCCGTGTGTACTTTCCCGTGTGAAAATTAATTCTTGGCGCCAGTTAGGGCCAAACTAGGCGTCCTTACTTTATTCCAGGCCCTGTTTTGGTTACCTTTATAGGGCCTAGACAGGATTGTCACGCTCTCATTTCCAGGGCCTGTACTGTATTCCTAACTTGGGCCTATGTAGGACACCCATGATGGGGCCAATGCAGGTTCTGAAACTAGGACCTTTGAATGTGTAATAAATTTTTGCATAGATTATCAAATTAGATGAATATCGCAAGGAGAGAATAAAATTCCCACCCGGGTAGAAATGATTTATGACATTCCCCAGTTCTATTCAGGGCCTGGTCAGGGCCTGGTCAGATTTGATCATTTGATATATTAAAATGATTATTTTGATTGTTTCTGAATGAATCAAGTACCTTTCAGTTCATACAACGTTCCCTTTTTTATTGTTATGTCTACGAGTATGAGGTATTAATTATCATTATGATTTTCCATCAATTCATTGATTATAAAATTTTTATCTCATTGAATTTATTCAGTGAAACCGAAACTATTGACTTTTATCTAATATCAAATGGAAAATTTCTTGCATTTCATTCCTGTGCTCGATCAAAACGACAGAAATTTGGCTATAAAAATGGATCTATGTAAAGACTTCGAATTGTAAATAGTTTAAAACTTTAGTTGAATAAAGAGGTTATATATTGCTGTTTTCAACCAAGGTTGGGTGCGCCTAACTTTTCAAAACAAGGGGAATATTGGTAATGCAGGTCGGCCCTACGAGGGTTGTGTACAGGTGTGCTTCAATTAAAATCTTTGGGAGAATATGGGAAGCCTAGCAAGGCCCTATACGGGTTGTAGTAGGGTGCGCCTAAAATAAAATCTTTGGGAGAATACGGGAAATACAGCAAGGCCCTATACGGGCTTTAGTAGGGTGCGCCTAAATTTTTCAAACAGGGGGAAACATTGGAAATGCATCTTGGCCCCACATGGGCCTTGCATGGGTGGCCCTGAGTTAGAAAAATCAGGCCAAATATCAGAAACCCGACTAGGCCCCTTAGTGGTTAAGGCTAGGCTATCCTAAGTTTGGATACCCTATTTCAGCCCATACAGGGCCTATATTCAATACAGGACGCCCGGACAAATTTCCACACGGGTTAGCATGTACGTACTATGAGGCCCACCCCGGTCCAGCATGGGCCCCATCCTGTCAATATGCGCGTTACATGTTAGGGAAGGGCTTGCTTACAGTATGCGCAGAGAAAAATTCTTGCTGAAGAAGCGATTTAGCAAAACGGTTGCTGTTACCGCAAAAATATTGCTATCTTAGCAAGATATTTGCTAATTCAGCAAAATTTTCTAGCCGTATATCTACAATTCCGGATTGCTGAATGGCAAGGGCTTGTTGGAAGAGCAAGGTTTTTTTGCTAATTCAGCAAAATTTTCTAGCCGTATATCTACAATTCCGGATCGCTGAATGGCAAGCGCTTGTTGAAAGAGCAAGGTTTTTTGCTAATTCAGCAACAAGTTTTGCCAAATTTTCGAGATTTGCTGTTTCAGCAACTTATTTTCTCTGAGTGTATCATGCAATTCGAATGTTCAATCTCATAGAGGGGCACGATATTCCACGTTATCGATATTTTTTGTAAAAACTTTGTCGAGTTTATATTGAATTCTATAAAATATCGACAAAAACTTTATACAAATTGTATATAAAATATCGATACCGTGGAATATCGTGCACCTCCGAGTTCAATCCTTTCATTTAAAATTGATTCAATTTGTTTGAAACATTCATGGCTGTCCGAATTTCGATTATCGATCCTATTTGAATCAAATTTCTCCGATCTCCATTCTTTCAATCAACTGTAAATCCTCAATCAACGACTTGGTAAACTCTAAAACCAATAATTTTTGTCAAATTCATTGGAAGTTTGTAATTCTCTCAGAAATCTAGAACATATTTCTCATTCGACATTTGCATTGGAAGTGTTGATTTTGTATAAATTTAGTTTACAGCATCTTAATTATTACCGCAATTTATGAGAAAATCTCTTAAGATATCCGATATCGATACTTTTTCTGCTTATTGTTTTCTTCATAATGCATCTACTATGATAAGTCTAATTCGTTACGCAAGAAGAAATTATATTATTCAATACTCAATCGCATGTGGTACACTCATTATATAATTACCGAGTGCAGGGAGATGAATGCTATACTGAAATGAGGCTATATCCATTTGTATTCATTTTATTTTATGCTATCAGAAACGATAGAAGAGCTAATTACAATTAATTATGAAATAACATGTTTTTTAATCGTAAGAAGTGAAACAGGTTCTCATATTGGTTTTCTCGAATTTGCAAAATTCTCTGTTTTGAAAGAAAACTCAAGAATGAAAAGTCAAGGAAAAATAATCAACTCTCGTTGAATCTATTGGTTGAATGATGAAAACATTTTCTTTACACATCTCTAAAAAATTTCCACTTCTTATGAGATACTTTTTTTCTTTGGAAATCTACTCTGAACTTTTCCAAAACATTGCAGAAATTATCTTGTAATTCTACCAACATTCAAAAAATTATGACCTAAATTTTTCTGAAATTCTCAGAGCTTTTCGAAAAAATTCGGCAGAAAAAGAACTCTATCCTTTATCTTCTGTTCTCAAATAACTCTATGCCTAAATATTTCTATTCTCAAATATGACTAATCCTAGATATCTCTATTCTTTTATATATAAAACAAAAAACATCTATATCCAATCAATATCAAAAAGAATAGAGATTTTTAGGATCAGTCATATTTAGGAATAGACTTATTTGAGAATAGAGATATTCAGGGATAGAGTTATTTGAGAATAAAGTTCTTGTTCTGCCAAAAATTCTTCCATCAGACAAATTTTCAAAGGATGAGATAGTATATTAACATCAGCAATATAGACTTCTTGCATATATGAATCGTTTCTTTCATAAATGATGGTACGAAACGAACATTCCAAACCAACAGCCTAGTCAAGCTGCAAGAATAAGATGTGGTAATGTCTCGTTTTTGTACTGTCTGAAGTGTGCCCTCTTCTGACTATCTTTAATTAATTGTAATTATTCCAGCACTTGACTGAGGGGAAGCTGGCTCTCTGGAAGAGTGACCTCACGCGCCCATTGATATGGTGAGAGAAGGAAGCAGTTTAAGTAAAGTTTTTATGTTGAATAAATTACATGAATATTTTTCAAACAGAACATTTAAAATGATAGATTATGCTTTCACACGATAGATACGTTATTTGATTCTGTAATATGTAAAATGTATTAATAATCACCATACGTGGTGTTATCTGAACGGCTTGAGATAGTGAAATATCATTATGAACAATTGTAAAAATCGTTCCACTTCTGTGATCATTCAGAGAAAAAAATAGTCGGAATTACCATTCCCAGACAGCACATATGATCATTTTGAATTCACAAAAACTTCTGAAAGAACTTCTTGAACAGTCCCCGTTATGACAGTAAAAATGAATTCAATATGAACTCAATGAATTCCAAATGCATACATGTTGAATGCCTGTATAGTTCTTTATGAATTCGTGATATGAATTCTTTCTGAAGATTAAGTCATCCATCAAGAGTTCAATTTGAATCCAAACTATTCATAATGAGTTCATGTTTACTGTCATAACGGGAGCTCTTTGCGGAGACTTTTGTGCTGTATGGGTTGGGATGATTGGGAAAGGACTCAACTATGACTGATAATAAGTTTTACTACTTCGTAGTTTAAATAACAATATTAAATGTAGAAACTACTATTTGGATTAGTTACGTTCACAATGAAATAGTTAGTGTAACCATTAAACGGCTAACTATTCATAGTTCAGTCCTTTCCCAACTATTACTATTAATTTACTATTGTCTTTTCTCTCAGTGATTGAGAATTACCGATCTTTCAAATCGAGTAATTGATTTGAAATTCAAGCACTGTAAGTTATAAAAAATTCAATTTCTGTAAAGAATCCATAATGACAATGATTATTTTACGTGGATCTTGACTGGATTTGCATATCGAGAAAAAAGTTTATTTATAGTTAACAAACGTATATTGGCTTATGACGGAATGAATATTTATTTGAATCAAATATGTTCCATTGATGATAAACAAGTGATATGTAGCAGATATAAGCATTCGTTAATAGTTGATAAATCAGATTTGTGAGCATCATGATAGATTTGCACTGGATCAATTTTTCTTCCACCATAACCAAATATACATTCCGTAGAAGAGCTTTCCCTGTCTATTTCCATAAACTTCCCACATAGACAAAAAGATATCCTTTCGAAATCTGAAAGATGTCTTACAAACTATTCTAAAAGATATCTAAAAGAAGTCTAATAGATGTCTTATGCGACAGTTTTAGACATCTAAAACATGTCTTGAGTGAGACATCTTTTAGAACTCTTACTAGATATCTAGAAGATATCTTTTAGACTTCTTCAAGACGAGTTTTAGATATGATGCAAATTTTTCTTAGGACCTCTTCCCTGATTGATAAAAACCCCATTCATTCCTATTAAACGTACAGAATTCGAATTTCAATGTGAATTTATTACATTCAATAAGAATGAATAGGTTTTATTAACCACGGTTGAAGCACACTTCCAGATGATCTGAAAATGTCTTGCGAATTATATATTTCATCCCTGTAACTTCCCCAAGACACAGATCTTTCAGGTGAAATTCGCGTTCATTATACGTACATTTATGTTCAAGGAATGTTCAGACCATCCAATATCCGGACGTTCAATGCACCTCCACTGAATATTCTTTGGACCTTCGTGTTTTTTTGGAATTACAAACTATGACCGTAGAATTTTCTTGTGCGCCTGTTCAAAATATCTCATTGAACCCACTGATTCCGATGCAGATTCTATTGGTTCAATAAAATTCTTTAAGCAGGAGTACTTGAACGAATTAAGTTTTCAATCCGTGCAACATCAATTGTGGTCCGACGTGATCCAATTTGGTCAGTAGAAACAATGCACACTATGAGATTCGTTTATTTTGTTTTAAGTTCAATCGAAGAGTATAAAAACATTCTCTACAAGTTTATTATTCCAAATTGAAATTTTTTTTTTCAAAGAAGTTTCATTGATAGAAACAAGTCTTGGCAGTACCCCCCCCCCCCTCCCCCGGCCCAGCATGGGCTCCATTCTGCCAAAATGGGCCTAAGAGTTTATCCACACTAGAGAAGGATCAAATAATGAATTTTGTCAAATGAACCAAATATTTATTTAGCCCTATTCAAATAACAGTTTCTTAAATTCAAAGAAATACTTTTCTCTGTGCATGAGGTTTCTTTAACAGTTAATAAACTCTATTTATGGGTAAAGAATAGAGCTGTCATCAACTCAGAACAAGGAGCTTCGAAACCCCGGATTTTCGGCTTGAAATCCAAACATATAGTGAAATATCTTCGCTGTTGTAATTTTCACCTGTTCAATTACAAATTCTAGTTGTATGATCTATTTAAAATATCCAGACGAAGTTGAAAACCTTGCGTGAACGTTCCTCGAACGTTCTCCAAAATAGAACAAATCCGGATAGTTAACAGTCCTAGAAATCAGCCGTGTTTATGCGGAATGAATATTAATGTGTTACTGGAGTTTCACAAACTCACAAAATCTGATGATTTATCATTATTTATCTTCTCAAATTAATCCCTCGGAATGGAAAATATCGTTCGGAGGATTTATCACAAGATTGTGTGTCTTTGATAATTGAATATTTCTCTAGTCGGTCACGGATTCGTTTCAATAAACGATTTAAACTTCAGCAACGTATATTTATTGTGCCATTACATATTAAAAATTGAACATTTCTCCTACTCTTCTTTTTATATTAAATCATATAATATGTATATATATATATGTGTGCGTATTAGAGATGTGCGAGACCCGAACGAGTCAGGTTCCCGATTCCGGGAATCGGGACCGGTTGAGATTTTCTGAATTTCCCGGATTTTCGATGTAATGCGGGTGCCTGAAATGTTTCGGGTTCCCGAAATGTTCCAAGTACTTGAACGTATTCAGGTTCCCCAGTGATTTCTGAGCATACATTATAATTTGAACAATCCAATATTCATTTCATAATCAACTTCATCGAATATAAATGCTCCATTCTGTTTCCATATGCATATACGTTTTTAACACTTCGTTGCTGGAAATTTTCCTCGCCATTTACTTTTTATATTGAACAATCAGGTCTTTGTCCAATTGAAATGAAATTTGGCAAAAATCAATAGGTTTCTCAAACCAGGGAAAACTAGGGAGGTGCGAAGGGTTACAACATAGAAATATGAGAATAGAGATGGGGAGTTACGCGGAATCTGTGAGTGGAAAAGTATTCTCAACTGTTGGGAATATTGTGTCAGCAACTCAAATACGATTATTAACAATGTTGAAGAGTTGTGTTTGTTTTTACTCAAATCAAGAATTTAACCTCTCAAAAATTGTTCATTCCACTCAGAATTTGAATTTATGAAAATCTATTTCAAAAGTGCAACATTCAAGCTTTATTTTAAAATGCTGAATTGATTCTTGAATTATCAAACATTTTTAATATACTTTATGTGGACGTTTACAGCTGAATATTTATCCTTTATAGCTAAAAATTATTGAATACGATTACTTTCTTAAAATTATCATCACTTGTTTATGACACAAACGTCATGTTTGTTCAGTAGATATCCAAATTTAGAAGATTTCAAAAAGATAACCAGTTGATAAATCTATGAATTAAAACAGGCGAGGAAAAAATTTTAAATCGATCCGAACAGGCGTTTTAAGCAAAGTTGATACACAACGAAATTCAATTGACTCAAATAAATCAATGATTGTCTCAATCTCGTATTGGGAAGTGCCATATCGAACCTCATCGTGATCAAATCCAATCATTGTTTCCGTTTCCTCTATCAGATGTAGTACACGGACAGAGAATATTTGGGAAAATTCATTCACTTCATTGGATCAAACATATTTATGGGGAAATTCAAGTATAATTTATTCCATTTCCCTGAACTATAGTTGAAGAAATACATCTTCAAGAAGTAATACTTCCTTTTCATTTAGCTTTTACTGCGCTCGTGTTACTCAACTTCCGATTAGTATTTCATTTTGTTTGTGATATAGGTCTTCCATATAATCAATTTTCGTGTTAAAATCAAATTTTCAACAGTTCGGAAGAATCATTTCTTCCATCTACACAGGAAGATTCCAGTTTTTTCCCGTAATATTCGTAACATTCTCTCAAACATTCAAAAAAAATCTTGAGAATGTGACGAAATTCTGGAAAATTGTTCAAAATCATTCGAACTGTGTTTAATTTAAAAATTGGCATTATAATCACTTCCTGTAATTATTATTCAAGAACCCCCCGGGTCGGAAATTTTTAACGGTTTTTGTCCTCATATTTCATTTTTAGACTGATGTTGTCCTGATTGTTGAATAATGCGGACAAGAACAGTACTTTTTCATGATTTCAGTCTGAATTTCTCCTTAATCACTTTAATTCTTTGGAGGAAAAATTCAGACTAAAATCTTGAAAAAGTACTGTTTTCGTCCATATTAATCAACCATCAGGACAAAATCAGTCTAAAAATGGAATAAAAGGACAAAAACAGTCCAAATTTTTCGACTCGGGAAGCCATATAACGTATCATATAAATACGTTTGTAACTTTAGAAATCTGCGGCACAAGCATATTGAATGTTTGATGACGCATCCAGGATACGAGGCTAATTCAATTTCAGTTGAGCAATCACAGAGCGTTCATACATTCGAAACCACATCAATAGTTAGTTGGAATGCAGGAACCTCTCATATGAATTTTCGTGGAATGAATTATTGAAAGAAATTTCAGAATTTTTCGAATTCTTGCGTAAACTTTTCCAATGATTTTGTAATTCTCAAAAGTGGACAGTTGTAAACAAGAAAACATTTACCGAACCAAATTGTACATAAAATGTCTATGGAACGCTGTACCCTAGTAGAAATCACTCTAGTCGTTCTCTAGGCCTCGCAAGGCCTCGCAAGTAACTTGCAAGGACTTGTGAGGCCTCGTAATTACCTAGAGAAATACTAGAGTGATTTCTGCTAGGGTAGATGCATGTTGTAGAGTTCCTAAAGAAGCTTCCATACATTTACAAGGATTCACTGTAAATTTGTCGTGACAATGTTACCCTAGAACGGGCATATGGGGTCTTTTAGGCCCCCAAATGTTTATTTCTTTCCCAGCGGTTGAGCATCTGTTTATTGAGAATAGTTTTTAACATAAATATTTTTGAACTATGAACCCTGACGAACAAAAACCATCCATAGTGAATTCAAATCCATCAGGTTATGAACAGAACCAAAGGCCTGTTCTAGGTTAAACATTCCATATCCCACCTAGCACAAATGATCAAAAATTTGGATTTAAAAAGACTTCCCAAAGAGCTATTGAATAGTCCTCTTTATTCCACCAATAAAGAATTCAATTAATTCAAAATGAAAACGCATTGAATTCCCGCAGAATTCATTATGAAATTGCGATATAAAGTTCTTTCTGAATTTGAAGTTATGTCATGTTTTATGATTTGTAATTTTGAGACGGTGAAGGGGACAAAAAATTTCCTTGAAGGGAAAAGTTTAGTTTTTATATATATTATACGAAGAAAAATACTTGGACAGGTTTTTTATTGTTCTTGAAAGTATCTTCTGCGTATAATATATCTTAAAACAAAAGTTTTTCCTTCATGGAAATTTTTTGTCCTTTTAACCATCTCAAAATCAAACACAAGTCATTAAACATGACATAACTCCGCTAAAAATGACTCTATCGGGAAAATAAAAATAGCGTCTTGAAGCTGAGAAAATTCTCTACAAAATGCTAATTTCCTTGCGAGCTCCATCTGTTTAAAAAACCAAGAAAATTTCAGCAAAAGTGCGTATACTCAATCCGATGAAGGTTTTTGGACAAACATGATAAATCAAAGAAGTCAAATGTTACTCAAAGAGTAGACTTCGCCTTTGAAATGACATTCTCAATTGTTTCTTTACAATGATTTTTCACTGAGATATTCAAATTTGAAGTAATCTCAGTGATCTCAACTGTGGCCTCATAATTTGACAACCCAATGTAGCTTTGCTCTCTTATCAGCATTGTCAAAAGTAAGACATTTTTTATGAAATGCTTCAGGAGTGAACAGAGTCAGGAGATTGTGGTTTCTCTCCTTGATGGCAATATAATGTGAATTTTTGCAAGGAAGTGTCACTTTTATACCCAAAAAGCGCAGAATGATTCTCAGTGTAAATTCATTTTCATTAATTTCTGCGACACTTCGTTGGAGTCTTGATACTTTATTTTCACCTGGGTTGTCAACGAGAATTATGTTTGTACAGGAAGAAACAAAATTTGCTGACATCTTTCAAACATTTTTCTGTGATACATTCCACACACTCCTCCATAAACTACACTGTAAAACATGATTGTGGAATTTTCCCGCAAAAAATGGTGGCAGCAAAGTTCCTCCATAGATGAGGAATTTTTCACCATAATTTTGTGGACTTTTCCTCCATTTGTAGAGAATTTGGCACCCAAAAAACGAAATAATTCCTCAAAGTGGTGGAAAAATCCTTCATTTCTGATGGAAAAACAATTCCCCTACGATGAGGGGACGAAATCCGCCAACAGTGTGAAGAAAAACTCCGCACATTTTTTACAGTGTAATCAAAATGATTCCATCATGGTATTCTAAAAACCTTTGAGAAAATTTTCCATACCTCTACAGAATTCTTTTCTTTCAAAGAGCGAAGTTGATTGGGAACAACACGGTAATACTATATTGATGAAGAAGAAAATAAAGAAACATTTTCTCCAGTCCTGGTGAAACGCGAATGTCAGATTATCTCAGATTTGACATATTCTGGCGTGATATGATATATTGTTCCAAAAACCGATCAGGTTTTGTCAGAATCTGACAGATTATTATTGACTGATATGCAATTACCACCGGGGAGGAAAATGAAATGAAAAAATCTTTTTGTTTAGGAGTCTTTGGACGTTCGTGGAAGACGTGAAAAAGTTTCCCGAGAAGTACACGGAGGTGAAAAAACCCGACAGTAGGCAAAACAACGTGCCACAAGAAAACAACGAAGATGCTTCGAGCGACAGCAGTTCTTGGGGAACTGATTTCGATGACGAGGACGTTGAAGATCCCTTCCATACGAAAAATTCTAAAGACGAAGCTGACAAGGGTCAACGTAACGGCAAAGAGAATGAAACTGAAAAGAAAATCAAGCGTGATTCGGCGATTGGAACTTTAGATCCGTCAGATGAATCTACCTACGCGAATTGCGGATCGCTTGATGAGGATAACAATATCTATGCAAACTTTGAAAATAATTCTTCGAAAAAATCACCAATTAAAACCGTTTCCCAACTACACAGTCCGTGCAACGATGTGAATCTAAGCGAGCAATTCAAAGATCAACTACAACTGGGGAATTCGAAAAAACCAACGATCGGACCGAAACCTGAAACTCTCATCAAGGCGGTCAAGAACATCGTTTCTTCGAAACAGCCGCAAAAATCGTTCCTTCACGATACTTCCAAGAGCAAAAAGATTACGGCGGTATCCAGTAATGAAAGTTAGTTGAAATTTTGGGTGTTAACTTGTACCGCCACCTATTATGCAGTTGGAAGTGTTTCTGACTAATTGAATCAGTGAGATTTTACTGCAAAGGCCAGTTAATATTCATTGCAGCGGTCGACTTTTCACTGTAATCAGCGAGATTTCACTGTTTCAAATTTGAAAAGTACATATGAAATGTACCACACATTTGTTTGAAAATTCCAAACTTTATGGGATTTGCACCATCATTTCCCAGTAGATTTCCGGTAAAATAGAAAAAAATTCTGACGCATGTATGTGTTAATTACTTCCGAACATTTATGTGAAGTTTTCCATAGAAATTTTTTACAGTTTATGCTTTCCCTTTTTTCTTACTTATTAGCGAAAAAGTGAGGACAACTTCCGTATAAGATTCTTTGAATTCTCCTGAAAAGCTATTCACAACTCAATGTATCTTTTAAATTCTTCAACTCTGAATATTTCTTTAAAAAACTTAAAAAAGGATTCCACTCAATTGCTCTGCAGTTCTCAAAAGTTTTCGAAGCAATCATTCTCACGTATGAAAGTATGAACAACATGAAAATCAAATATCAAAAGCATCTAAAATACATTAGAACGTTTTTCGCATATAACAAAATTTTTCTCATAATTCCTCATCTTTCTGATCATGTTGTTATGACATTTTGGAATGAATTTCTTCAAATTGATCATCGAATTCCAGAAAAAACGAGTCCCACGACGTTTTTGGAACTAAAGAACGAACAAGACAGAAGTGTCACGACGGTGGACAAATTTTTGAAGGATTTTTCGTTGAAACCTCCAGCAACGATAAGAAATTTTGATCTAGTAGCAAATTTACCGACGCGCGTTGATGAGAGCGAAGACGAATATGAGCCTGTCGATAAACAAATTGGCGAGCAATATCAGAAGTCACATTTCATTTCGAGAGTGGACAGCAAACAATCTTTGACGAGTGGACATCAAAGCTCTGTTGAAAGTATTTATCAATCCCCCAGCACGACGAGTCACGAAGGAGAAGTGGAAGAACCTTATGAAATTTATGAATCTATTACAGAATCGGTAAGCATTATTTTGAATTTTATTTTAGTGAGCGTCACCATCAACCAAGTCAACCCCTAGTGAAAATGATTATAGTGGTTGTCTGGCGCTTTTCAAACAGCTTGTTGTTAATTATAAGGTGGCTAAAATTATTTCTGCAGTGTTGGTCTCGGGTTTCTTCCAGAGGTGGCAGGCTTGGCCGAAGTACAGCTCAAGCTTGCCCCGATATTTACGTACACAAGGGAGAATTTTAATTAATGAAAATGGAAAGTTTCTTTCATATTTGTATGATTTGTTCCGTTCTGCCATACTTTTTCCCCATTTTCCGTAGCAGAACAGAAACAAAAGTTGATGAAAGCACCAGATGAACTGTAGCCAAACAACTATTCCTACAAAGTTTCATATATTTCGGCATCTCCTCAACTCTTGTCCTAATTTTCATAAAATTCCATGTTTGTTTCTTCATGTTTTAGAGATAAATTTGAAGGAAAAACAAAAAACCTTGGTGGCAAAACTTCAGTGGAAAAATGTGTCCACTAAGTGATAGTTCTTCAGAGTTTTTCAGTGAGATTCAGAAAAATTTTCAGACAAACTTTTCTCACCGGAGGAATAAGGAAATTTTGTGAAAATATGAGTTTGATTTATGCTCTGACTGAAAGTACTTTGATTGACAAGAAATGGAACAAATTCATCCCTGGTGAAAATTTCCGCTCGCCAGAAGCGAAGATTGAAACAAATGAAGCGTAGAATGTTGCAATTTCCGCTTTTTTCGCGCTTGGATACTGTTCCGTTTACTCTTCCGCGTCGCTTCATACCCTTCTTACGCTCCCATTTTCACTAGGGATATGAAATTTACTCGAAAATTTTATGATTAACCAATAAAATAATTATTTTCAGCCTGAAGATGATGGTTATTATTTAAGTCCTGTATCTCGAAGGCCAGTGGAACCTGGAATTCCACCACCATTACCAGCTAAATTACCACAATCTACAAGCAAACCGTCTCTCACACCTCCCAGCAGGCCAAGCACGGAGAAACCGACAGGTATTTGATATTGAATATTCAATAATGTTACATCACGTCCTTCTTCTTCTGTATGCCCTCTTATTTTCCTCCGGGAATGAGGAATAGAAACATGAAGGAATCAAAATTTTGTAAGGATGACCATTCATGCCCTATCTTGGTCTTAGACTAGGCCTTAGATTCAGAGAATTCCACTTCTACACTGGGAAAAAATCGGAAAGTTCAATTTTCCAAAAATGCCGCTCTACCGTGTATGAATTCTGGCCTTCTTGTTCCCAGTCTTGGGCCAATATTGGCAGGATGGGGCCCATGCTGGGCCAGGGTCAATCTTGGGCATCCCGAGGTAGACCCTGGCCCCGTAGTGGTATATCTTAGGCATCCCATACAAGGTTGCCTACCCACGGCCCATGTGGGTCTCAGTTGAGGTTGCGAGTATATTCCAAGAATATTTCAATCCAGGACTGCCCACCCACAATCCTTATAGGCCTCGAGTTGGCTACCAGTGTTTTCCCTGGATATTTGATGCTATTATGGGGCCTAGATTGAAAAGCCTGAAATTCCAAGTTGGGGCCACTCTTCAAGTAGGGATTATAAACCTGGCCCAGGTCTGAGCCCGGGAGAAATTTCCACACGGGCAGTGCTCCCACAAACTAACGTGTCTGTTCTCCTACTTTGGATGGATAAACTCCCCAAGATAGAAGAACAACACAAGAAATAGCTGATCACCCAAACGCTTGGAACCGCTGTTTTCCAATCTTGAGAAGTCTGTCCACCCAAAATGAAACAACAGACACGTCAATTTGTGGGAGTACTGCATATGGCATTTTTGGAAAGCTGATTCTCCCAATTTTTTTCCAGTGTAGCAGGGATATTCTTTTTCCATACATACGGTAGTGATACACGATATTTCATATACGATTTGTATATATTTTCTATCAATATCTTATTATAATTCAATATGAACTCCACAGAAATCCTGTAAAGTATATCCATATCCCGAAATATCGTACATTACGAGTTCAATATATCTTTATAGGGCATTCACGAAGGTCATTTTTGTGAATGCCCTATGAACGTGCCGTGGAATGTTTGTTGCTGCAATAAATGAATAAACCAATTTATTTCAACGGTACTTTACCAGCACTTTCATGCTGCATTGGAAATCCTGAAAGTGCATGACTGCCTGGGTTTGACATGGTTCATTTTGCAAAGATTCAATTAGCTTTGTATGAGAGCAGCTCTTCACATTCAATCAAATCTCACTAAAAATTTTCAAATTGTACTTAACCAAAATATTACACAAAACTCAATCAGAGTTGCCAGGTGCCGATGATAAAAAATCTTGAGATTCAGGGGTGAAATATCTTAAGATTCCTTCGGTTTTCTCTCAAAAATCGTTGAAAACTCTTTAGATGGCCGAACAACATATACATTGCATTTCAAATACTCATCGACAGCATCGGAGTACTGGATCTAATGGAATTCATCAATCATTTGTCTTCTTTCAATAGAATGACCAATAAAAAAAAACTCTGCTAATTGGCACATGGCTCCCTCGTTTGTATCAAATATTGCAAGTCGCAGACAAATATTTTCCACAGTTTTCAACCGATTGGCATGAAACTCATGTGGGAACACTCTCGGATTACGACTACTATGGTATGCTTTGACAAACATACCGTCCTTGGTGCCAAGCTTGAGTCAATGCTAGTCAACACCGGGCCTAGTTTGGTTGCTAACATTGGCACCAAACTAGGTTAATGTCTGGAATGATAACAATGTTCAATGCTTGGCATCCGGGCTTGGTTCAATATTAACATTGAATATCGGCTCCATGCTTGCAATCGATATTGTTGCCATTATTGATATGTAATACTATTTGAGCTGAATGAGTGGACTAGATTTTTCATCGGCGTCCAAGTTTGATTGAACATTCACATTTGAGTAGTGTTGCCGCGATCTTCGAGCTGATCTCAATAATTCCAAACGATCCGAGTTTCGAGCTAAGCCAGAACTATTAGATCGACGAACTAGATCGTTACTGAGAAAATTTCCTATCAGACAATCAATATTCAATCATGTTACATCACGTCCTTCTTTTTTCTATATGTCATCTTATTTTTCTTCGGGAATGAGGAATAGAAACATGAAGAAATCAAAATTTTGTAAAGATGAGAACCAGATAAAGAATCCTTGATTAAACAACCCAAGCAAAGCAATTACGGGTAGTGTTGCCGCGATATTATCGTCGATAATTGAGGAATAATCGATTATCTCAATTCTTACACGTTCCTATGGAATATATAATCCACGAATCTTCGATTATGCTCATAATGAAACGGAATAATGAATAATCCCAGACTTGTACACAAAATAAACCAAGATATGCTCCCATTTATCGTTACGATATATCGATAATTATCGTTACGATAATGTGAGAATATTTTGATTCATTTTGTTTAAAAGACCAAGATGATTCATTATCCCGTTTCATTTCGTGCACAGTCGAAGATCTACGCGTTAAAAGTTCCATGAAAACCTGTCAAAATTAAGATGATCGATTATTTCTGAATTTCGACGATAATATCGCGGCAACACTAATTACGGGGATAGAAGATTCATAGAATCCCAGCTAGAAATTTTCTCTCCTGAAAATTTGACCATTCAGGCCCTATCTTGGTCTCAGACTGGGTCTTAGATTCAGAGAATTCCACTTCTACACTGGGAAAAAATATACTTAGAACGTACATAGTACGTTCGAAATGTACGATATTCATTCAATCGACGTTCAATTAACGTCCCGTCGTGTATTCGATTACATACGTTCGATGGATATGCATAGCACCTATGAAACAGTCTCATTCGAATATTCGAAGAGCATTTATAGTATATTCTGGTGCTACTTGGGAACATTTCTCTTATGCTCCACCACTCTCTTCGTTTTCGCTTCATTTCAGTTTTTGTCACCTGGGCAGGAAATCACGAAGCTGAAACCAGCGGCGGTGAAGTTATACCCTAAATAGCTATACACTGTGTATAGCAATGAACCGAAATCTCGCAGCGAGTTTGAATACAGCGAATCTCGCCGCGGGGTTGGCTCCACTCAGTGATCTCAGAATGCGGGAGCTGGCGGCCCCCCACCACGCGGTCAGTGGGACACTTATACTGTTTCAACGCGTGTCCATGTGAACAGAGAAAGTCTATATTCTAGCAGAGATGAGTTGAAGAGATTGCTAACGAGATATGAAAACCATAGTCCAGTTTCTGATTGGCAGTATCACGTTTTCCGTTTATCTCTTCATGCTGGTTGGCTTAGAACAAAAATTCAACCAATCATATATTTTTCTTCAAAAGAGAATAACCTGATACGGACCATGATTTTAACATTGCGTTAGCAATCTCCGCTATTCATCTCTGATTCTAGACTTTCTTTCTTTCTCATACGGACGCACGGTGAGACAGTGTTAGTGTTTCACCGACCGTGTTTGGGGGGGGGGGGGCCAGCTCCCGCATTCTGAGATCACTGGCTCTACCCAATAAACACACATACGTCTAAAAAACGTGAAAAACGCCCAATAACCACACGTTGACATTTAGTATTATTCTTCCGTTGATTCGACGTAAAAATGTCGCGGCAGATCACGTGTTTTTCAACTATAAAATAACGTTACAACAACGGTCCAAAAGTCGTTTATAAGACGTCAAATAATGACGTCTTATAATGATGGTTCCAAAATGAGAATCAGACCAGACATATTATTTGAAAAATTTTCTATTAATGCGAAAAGAAGGGATTTTTGATAACACAAAAATTTAAGAAGAAAAATATTCATAAATGAAGTCACGCTATTCATTATTTCACTTCTCGTTTAGATTTTTGTCCAACGTTGCTGTGTTTTGTTCGACATTCTCAACACGATATCTTCGATTGATGTTCGAGCATTGAAAATGTCATAAACAATACGTCCTAAACGCGTGATTGAAGTACATTTCAAAAACGTTTTTTGAAGACGTTTTTTAATGGCCATTTTTTACTATTAGTTTTAGTAATACGTTATCGAAACGTCTTTTCTGGACGTCTATTCCCTCGTCAGACGTTAACCAAAAATGAACGTTATGAATTCGACGAATAACGTCCGTTCGATAGTGCAACGTTTTTTCAACGTTGAAATAACGTGCATGTGTTTATTGGGTACTACCTTCTTCTTCCAGTGCAGTGGAGGGTTAATGTAACTTCTTATTGAAAATGAGCGATTCAGTTACTTGAATATTTAAAAAAAAAATTCCAACCAAAGTCACACCAATCCGCTGCTAGCTTCAGCTTCATTCGGGAATCAACGGATGAAATAATGCTTGAAAGTAACCCTGTTACTTAAAATTCCCATAAAACCGGATAGGTTGGGTTTCGATTCAGTTTTATCAGTTTTTATGAGGTTTGATATGTGTATTTGAAACAGCATCTACGAGGTTTCATGAGATTTGACAAGATTCATGAGTTTTGATGGGATTTCATTTGACACCAACAACTTCCCTCATGAACCCCATCAAAACAGATAAAATCGAGAAGTTTATGGGGTCGTCCATGAACTACGTAGCCCTATTTTTGCGACTCTTTGATTCTCCCTCCTCCCATGTGGCTCTACCGTGGCCTTCTCCTAAATCCCCCCCCCCCTCCTCACGGGAACGTAGTTTCTTACGTTCAATTAAATTAATTTCAATCAAAGGAACTTTTATTCAAAATATGACCCTAATAAAATTATTATCAACTGAAATGAAATATTTATTTCATTGAAATAAAATTTCTCTCACTCCGAATGAAATTCATTTGAATCAAGTGGAATCTTGTTTGATCCAATCAAATATCTATCCGGTTTATATTCAAGTGAATCATTTCTCTGAATGTTCATATAGAATGTTCTTCCAAGTACAAGATGAATAAATAAATAACCACGTAGCTTGAAGCCAAGCCCTCCCTTCCCCCATGTAGCCCATCGTAGCATTCCATCTTACCTCTCCCTCCTTCATCATGGCCCGCTTAGTTTATGGACGACCCCTGTACGGTTTGATATGTATATTTGAAACAAGTTCAATGAGGTAAAAATAGAGATTTTATCTGTACTGATTAGGATTTCACAACAGAGAATTCATACATAACACATCGTTCAATAAGTCCCGAGACTAACCCAGACATGGTGCTAGTAGTACCAAACTGGCCACGTTTCCCTAGAGTGCGAACCTTCACATGAAACGTGTACAAATTTCACGTCGATCGGACCACAAACAGCAGAGTTATCGAGGTTAGAGTGAAGTCACTTTGTAATTTGTTTGAAAAATGGAAGAAAGCGAGTTTCGCGTGTTGATAAAACATTGTTTTTTAATGGGTAAAAACACCGTAGAAGCCCAGCAATGGCTTGAAAAACGTTACCCGGACTCCTCTCCATCCAAACCAACGATTTGTCGTTGGTATGCTGAGTTTAAACGTGGTCGTACGGACACAAAAGATGCGGAACGTTCGGGTAGGCCATTGGAAGCCGTTACATCGGAAAATGTAAGTGAAGTGGTAGAAATCGTAATGAAAAATCGCAGGGAGGAGGTCCGTGAGATTGCAGAAATGACACAGATATCATCTGGAAGCGTATTTACAATCCTTCATGAAAAATTGAGCATGAAAAAGGTTTTTTCCAAGTGGGTGCCGCGATTGCTTTCAGTTGAACAAAAACAGCAACGAGTCGACGATTCAGAGAGCTGTTTATCGCTATTCACTCGCAATAAAAAGGATTTCCTGCGTCGATACGTGACCGTGGATGAAACATGGATACATCATTTCACTCCGGAGTTGAATCGGCAATCATCTGAGCGGCGCATGGCTGGCGAAAGCCGCCCAAAGAGTCCAAAAACGCAGCAGTCTGCTGGCAAAGTCATGGCGTCTGTTTTTTGGGATGCACATGGCGTGATTTCCATTGACTACCTGGAAAAAGGTGAATCGATCAACAGTGATTATTATATTGACTTGTTGGTACGTTTGAAGGAGGAGATCGCAGCAAAACGACCGCACATGAAGAAGAAAAAAATCCTTTTTCACCAAGACAATGCACCATGCCACAAGTCCATGAAAACAATGGCAAAATTCAACGAGTTAGGCTTTGATTAGCTTCCCCACCCCCCGTATTCGCCAGATTTAGTCCCCAGCGACTACTAGCTCTTTGATAATCTCAAAAAAATGCTCCAGGGAAAAAAATTTGGCTCGAAAGAGGAGGTCATTGTCGAAACTGAAGCCTATTTTGAAGCGAAGGATAAATCCTTCTATAACCATGGTATAGAAATGTTGGAAAGGCGTTGGAAAGATTGTATCACTCTGAAAGGAGATTATATTGATGAATAAAACTGATTTTTGAAAAAAAAATGTTGTTTTCGTTGTTAGTCTCGGGACTTATTGAACGACGTGTTACTAACAAAACGTTATAAACTGTGGGAAAATTCTTCTATTATTCTGAAATTTTGAATCACAATCTTCGAAAGCATTCATCATGAATCACAAGTCAATTTCGTGAATTAAAAAACGGCACATCCAATATCACGAACATAGAGTTTTTAGCACCGTCATGTTCTAATCTTCCAGATGAGTTTTAGATTTCCCAAAGAATATTCTTATAATATATCCATTAGATAGGTGAACATATACACCTTCAGTTTGAATAATATCCAAAAATATTGCGTAAAACTTTTAAAAGTTATCTAGAAGATATCAGAACATTCGTTCGTTGATATATTTGAATACTTCACAATCCTTAAACCATACTACTTACACAACGAACGGGATTACCTGGTATCTCTATTCAATGATTCATCCTATAAGATTTCATTAATTCAAATTTAAATCCTGAAATTCATTGAAAAAATTTATGAATCACGTTCCCGATAAATCTATCACTTTTTAATGCGAAGATTCTCTCATCCTATTCTCCCAGGGTTTTCTAAAAAGTATTTAAAAATAATTTCATCCATCTATTCAATTCTTCGCCCGTGTTACGTATTCATCTTATTTGGAACGAAAATGTGCTGATCATACTTGCTGCGCAATCCTACTGTAATACCTTTTGTCTCATATTATATCAACGCGCGCGGACATGTGAAAGCAGTAGGAGAAAACAAGCAGTTGAAAAACATGTAATCTAAAAAACAAAATACAAATGTAGGATGCACAAAAAACAAATGACATGATAAAAGGAAGAAACATTTCTATATGTATTTTCTCAAGAACACATGGGCGACAAATGGTGGTTTACCACATGATATGCACTTGATACAAGTACAACCTGATACGTTCTCCAATTACTTACACTCAGTCTTTAGCCGACCTCATCATTGTGATAATCTCGATTGCGAATGTTACAAATTTCAAATTTGTTTGCTGAAAATTGATATACGCCTAGAATGTTGTTGATCGATTATAAGTACAAACACAATCAACGAACGATGTGGATACTATACGATCCGTGAAAAATGGAACAGGGTCGAGTTGGTACGGGGAAAAAAAGTATTGAATCTTGAAAAATGAAATCTTCAGTACCTCCTTACCGTGCAAGAATAAAATGACTATTTGCTAGTCGAGTAGTTATATTCATCGACTCAATGATCGAATAGAAGTTTTTGGACAGTTGTTGTGATTAGTGAAGGGGCAATTTTTCAAGTTTGTTAAACATTTGATGATTTCCTTGTAGAATCGAGAGAAGTTTATATCAAATTTAATTGTGCAAAATGGAAAGTTATGTGAATAAATATAGACAATGAACATTCTTCAATTGAGAATGGGATTGGAAATATCAGTGTTGCGGTTAATATGGTGGTGTATTGATAAAGAATTTTTAACCAAATTCAATTATAAAATGAAAACAAAATATTCATCGTGATCCATCGAGGTAGAAAAAGGAGTGTTGGATCGAATGTGCTGTTCTTGTTTTTATTTAAGATTGAGCATGCAGCTCCTAGGAGGATTAGGAGTGCGTTTGGCGGATGAAGTTTCAGATATGATAATCAAAATGAAAAGGAGTCTTTCTCGATGTTGTTATTCTCATCCACCCGAACCACCAGGTATATCGTTTTCTATGAAAATACATTATCATGATCATGCTAATCGTACAAGATTTGCCCTTGTCGAATCAAATACACTGATTCAACACCGTGGTTTTCTGGTGTATTTGTGAATTCCATTTCAAACCGTAGTTGACACCAGAACCATACCAAAAACTAATTTCACCCGTTTTACTCGAGATGATCATTCTGAATATTTTCAGTTGGAGTACAATTATACTGAATTCTTACCGAATACACACTCATTTTCTACTGAGAAGAAACCCCAGCCAGCACAAATGATCAATTTGAAGTTATAAAGCTTTATCCAAAGACTTCTTGAATAGTCTCCGTTATGCGTCCAATAATGAATTCAAAATAAAAATGTATTGATTGCCCGGAGAATTCATTATGAAATCTCGATATGAGTTCTTTCTGAACATCAAGAGCTCGTTTTGAATTCTAAATATTCATGATGAATACATATTGATTAGCATAACGGGAGCTCTTTGAGGAAACACTTGTGCTTTCATCAAAAAGTAGCTTAGATTTCGCAAAACAATTCTGTGAAGAAAAAATTTTTCTACCCATATGAGAAGTTGCTTAAATTTTAAGTTTTTTAACAAAAAATTGATTATTTTTAGTGTGTTCACTTCAGAAAATTTCACTCAACTGCAGAAGGTATAAATATACCACAATAACCATTCAACTGCCGGAGTCCGGCAGAAACAACGATTTCTATTCAGGGTCATTACTATTTCTCAACTGGCCCCAATCGTTGGATGGATTTCAAAAAGTGTTGGTTTCCGTAGACAGATAGTTCTGCGCTAGTACTCAATCTTCACCGCTGAGTAAAGACCCAAGTTTTAGGAAGACGGAACTGTCCCAGTATCAAACCAGGGTTGGCAATATTGTACGAGTTAGTATTCATCAACATTGTCTCACTACGAAATCGGTCGTGAATCAGAATTCAAATCAACTTTATTTCAATAGACCTAGGCTATGCCAGTACTGAGCTAGCGCTAATTACATTGTAAAACACATGAGAACATGACACTTTAACAGTATTGTTGTAACGTCGTTCTGATACTGAGTTGGCAGGGGATCAGAAACCAAATTCATTTTGTAGTAGTACAGCTGCTTTCGTGAAACGAGACTGGGCCAGTAGTGAACCAGAAATGATAACGCTGCGGAATACACACAACATACTACCAGTACCGGTGCAACTTTGTCTTACAACGGAATCAGTGGTGAATTTGAGTTAAAATTAAGTTCGTAACTACACATTTCTCTTTGTGAAACAACACAGTGCCAGTACCAAATCAAAGATGACAGTGTACACCACTGAGAAGATATGAGACTGTACTAGTTTTGATACAACTCCCTCTTACTACCCCTATTGAAAATGTCCGATAGATCCTGACAGATTCCGGTCAAAATTCTGTCTGGTTCCGTCGGAAATCATCATGCCTGGGACAAAAACCGACCAAATCCTGCACAGACTGGAATGCCAGACAAAGCCAAACAAAACCTGACGGATTCCGGTCACAATTCTGTCTGGTTCTGTCGGAAATCATCATGTCTGGGACAAGAACCGACCAAATCCTGACAGAAAATTATCTGTCGGACATTTGGAATAGTCGTACGGAATCGATAGAGGAACGGAGTTTCAACCAACGGTCTAGAAATGAGGCTGTTTCAATGAGATCGAGATGTGCCAGCACTAAACCAGATTCCATAATGACGTAGAATACCGTAAAACAACTACACTATGCCAATATTGATACAACTTTCTCTCACTACGGAATCAATGGGGGAGTGAAGTTCCAATCAACGGTCTATACTGTAGAAAATTGATATGGGAAACTTCGCATAAATATTCAGAAGTAATTAACACATACCGTATTTGACTGTAAATTTACTGGAAGATGATAGTAAAAATTTCATAAAATTTGGAATTTTGAGTTAAATTTATGGGAAATTTCATATACATTTATGGGAAATTAATTTCCTATCGCATGATTGAAATTTTCCAATTGCTGCGTATAGGAAAATTCCGACTATTGTTCACAGTGTAGAAATACGGCTGTTTCAGTGAGACAGAGATGCACCAGTACTCAGCCAGACTTCATAACCACGTATAATACCGTAGAGAACCGACACTGTGCCAGTATTGATGAAACTTTGTTTCACTACGGCATCTATGATGAATCGTCGGACTTCAACGGAATTATTACAATAAATGGCAATTTGAGTGATCTATCGTCAACACGGGGATCTGCTGAAGCGATAGAGACTCGGTTTCTCACTCGCAGGACCTGGGTTCAAATCGCATTTGATGAACTTCCAAGCAATCACTTTCAAGATGCCTTCCTCCGATAACGATAATGAGAAAAGTGTATTTAGAAGAATTTCAAATTTCGAATTTGACGTCTTTGTTTTATTATTTGAAATATGATAACACAGATGACTTTGGTTACCGGTACTGTGCCAGTATTGGGTCGGGTTTGAATTTGCACATAAGATGTTATCATTCTGACTTCTTCCCATTCCTCAATTAGCTCTGGCAAAACAACTGGTCCTTTTGAAGCACTAGAGATCCCCCATAACAGGCCCTCATAAAAAACCAGTACTGACACAGTGGTGAATGTTAGCCTGGCCCTTGCGTTTAACGATATTATCATTTTGACTCCAGGTCAGTATCGTTAATTCAACTGGCTCTGTAATTATGAGAGTGCATTTGCCAGTACTGGCAACTCTGGGAACAGTACTCAGCCAGTATTGGCCCGTGTTTCCATTTTCACATGGGTTTTTACACGTCGATTGAAGAGAGATAGACCATTTCTAAATCCGCCACTGTAAACTTTATAACCCAGGTGGAAGTTTTCGCTCGCGGAAGCCAATATTGAAACAAATGGAGGATAAAAATACTTCAATTCCCGCTAATTTCGCACTTGGATACTGTTGTTTTTACTCTTCCACATCGCTTCATACACTCCATTTTCACCAGGGAACTGATATTCATATTTAATCAACATAACTTAATTATCTGATTGTTAGCATTTCAGCAATACTTGATATAACTAATTATAATACGGTAGTGTTGGCCCAGGCTTGGGAAGGATAAGATCAGGACAAGCTTGGGCCAGTGGTTCTGTCAAGCCCGATCCAATTCATTTACCAAGCATCAACCAATGCTTCTTTGATCGCACATATGGATGAAAAAAGTAATTGATTCAGATTTCAGTTCATGACTTTCTCCCTCAGAATCCCGTACATGAATTATTATCTTAAAACCATAGAAAAAATGTGACAAGACTGGGACAAGCTTGTATGATCATTGGAAAATTTGCGTTTTTTGATATTTCAATCAATTTTGATTCTATTGTTGAATTATGCTCAGACCAAACTATAGTGTGTAGGATTAATTATGGCGGGAAGTCGGACCAGCCCTGGCATGATTGTTATCCCCAAGTCTTCGGCCATTGTAAATTCAAAATTCAGTCAATATTTATAAACATTGTGCCACTCATGTGGGCAATATTGGCACAATTGTCCTCAATGCATGCTCGATTTTTACGCTTGTGCCAAGCTTGTACCAAATGTAGTGACCATTTCAAAAATATTAACAGATGTACTATGACCGACTATCCATTGGGAACAACGGGACAATCATGGACCAATATTGGGCCAATTGTTCTTCACGGAGGTTTGTTTCTGACACATGAGCCAACCTTGGGACAAGCTTGGGTTTCATTCAGTCTTGGCAATATCTGCATGGGGTTTCTAGAAACGAACCGAAATTTCGAACTCATAAAACCTAATGAACCGTCGTTATTTTTCACTTTGAATTGACTTCTTCGAACTGAAAACATTGTTTAAAGAATGTACTGCGAGATTCTTGGTCTCTAACAATTGAATATTGTGTTGTTCAAACACTAATTCGTTTCAATAAACGATTCAAACTTTTACAACATGTTTTAATAGCGAGTGTACACTTCTCGCCAGACACATTGTACCGATAGACGAAGTATTCAAGTAAATACCACTAATTTTGTGGGGTTGTCCGTCTTATCACTTCTTTCTTTCTAAGACGACAGTGATACTAAGTATTATAATACACAGCACGTATGCAATTTATTCAGGTCAGAAAGATGAAATATTTTGGAATGACTGTATGCCGTTGATTTCAAATCTTATGTTATTATAATTGAATAAATTTTAAGAATCTTTTGCAAGTTGGAATTAAGATCATCATACATACTCTCATTTCAAACATCTTTGAGATATCTTATTTGATTGGTGCCAAGTACATGTGTAGTTGGCTCCATAATCGTTTTTCTCAGTGCATAACATATTTTGAAGATATCTTTGTAAAGATATCTTGAATGTATCTTCGAGACAATTATGTTCATTAAGTACTAATTGTTGTCCAATACGTGCATAGTATAGCAGATACGTTATTTGTTATTCTTTTTCATTGATTTGTCATTCCATTTTCTACAACGACTTCGCAGTTGGAACAATAATAATTACATTGTATATGAATGAATGAAAGGTGAATCATCACTTGGGACAGAGTCAGGCACCTGTACACCTTCTTCATCCTCAGGAATGTTTTCCCTCATCCTTCCCAAATTTCGTTATTTTTTCCCCCATTTTCCCCCTCAGAACACGAAGAAAAATATGGCAATTCGGCAAGTTTGTTGGAATCGATAGGGTAAACTTTTCTCCGGACACCAAACACCTTTCTTTCTGGATTTTCGGAAATATTCAAGATATGTTTAAAAAAATAAAAATTTTGATCTTTGCATGTGAGCATTTTCGTATTTGAACACTCTTCGAGAGCTATTTGATATTATGACAACTGCAGTTGTCTAAACTCTACAGTTGTTTGGAAACATGTTCCTAAATCATTCGAAGACGGTATAACGACGGTATAATTTCTGAATCATATTTATTCATATTTTAAGGGATTATAACAGTCTGACAAAAATGTATACAGGGTGTCCTAGAACAAAGTATCGATCTTTCATCAGCGTACACGGAGAAAAAGGTGTCTTAAAAAGTACCATAATTTATGGATTTTCTGCGCTGGTCTGACCGAGTCTAAATATTTACCTGAAAATCCTCCATACTATCCATATCCACTTTTATACGGAAGGTACCATACTTATTTCAAAAAGTCCAAGAAATTATGGTACTTTTAGAGATTCATGCAAGTGAATATTCCGACTCGAGTCAGACCAGCGCTGAAAATCCATAAATTATGGTATTTTTCAAGATATCTGTTTTCTCAGTGTATGAAATTGAATGACCTTGATGAAATTCTGAAAAGATTTTGGTCCGGAATATTCAGATCTGATCCTTAGATCCGGAGATATGAGCATTTTTTGAGTTTTTGAAAAATCCAAATATCTCGGAAGTACCATATTTCTGACTTTTGAATCCAACACCATTCACTAAGTCAGATCACGGAGTATCCCTGGAAAAAAATTAATCCAATTTAGCTCCCTTCGTTGTGGAGTTATAGCGGTTTGAAATTTTTTACATTCCAGCCATTCAGAATTCAACAACTTAAAATCGCTATAACTTCACAACGAAGGAAGCTCAATCGGATTAATTTTTTTTCCAGGGATACCCCGTGATTCGCACTGTAAAAAGAAAGTCTCAAATTCAGCTCATTTCATGGCTGAATCTATAATGCAAACAAATTAAGCCAAAAAAATAATCGCCGACACAATGGAAAAAGTATTGTCTGGAATTAAGATGCAAACAGATTAAGACTTTCTTTTTACTGTGTGACTTAGAGAATGGTATTGGATTCAAAAGTCAGAAATATGGTACTTCCGAGGTATTGGGATTTTTCAAAAACTGAAAAAATGCTCATATCTCCGGATCTAAGGATCAGATCTGAATATTCCAGATTAGAATCTTTTCAGAATTTCATCAAGCATCTGTTCTCGGAAAAATATACGAAAATTTTGAATCACCCAGTATATATAATGTGCATATGTGTGTACCTGTATATGTTTTATATCAATATTTAGCTTATAGCATTGCTTGATTTTCCCCTCTTGAAACTTTAAACGTGTTCTTCTCAAAATCATGTTTTTTGACCTGGTTGACAGCTTAATTCAATCAAATTTTGTCCGATCGAGTTGATTCAAATTGAATTCGCTTCAAAAGAATGCATCGCTATCATAGTATCGTACAGTTCTTTTTCAATTACTTATTTTTTTTATTAACAATTTACTGCAAAATTTAAGTGAAAAATTCTGTTTTTTTTAAAAGGCCGCAATTTATTCCCTAATCAAAATTTTCAAATTTTCTAAGATGCTACGATAGCTATTCTACTCTAATTCAATCATTTTTTTGAATTTTTTATTTCGGACGGCTGGTGTTGAAGCTGGTGATGCTATCAACCGCAAGGGGCTCAGTTGTTTGATAAATCATCTTGCGGCCGTGTTTGTACCCAATTGAGACCATGTATATAAAAGAATACAAAATCTTCTTTACTTACTTCATAATTCATTTAATAAACATACAAAATGTCAAGTCAATCAATGCAACCGTTTTGCTAAAGAAAATTCCGAAAAAATACCTTGGTTCTCAGCTTTTCACACTGCACTGTTATAACCCCTTAACGGGACACTAGCGTCGGTAACGGACCTCTCTTTCTATCATATGATTCTGTCCCTTTCTAACCAATGACGTGAGTTGCCGACGCTAGTAGCCCGTTAAGGGGATACCAGCGATTCCCGCTCATGCAACCCGCTACACAAATGGACCGACTGAGTAAACATTTTCTCTGCAAGAATACTCTGAACTGAATTCATAAAAACGCATGAAACTTTCAGGAATCAATCTTCAATCCTTTATCTATCGCGGTACATCGCCCGAATTTTGAATTCCGAGGAAAAATTTTGTTCTCAATCGGTAACAGAAATTTTTTCTCCGCGATAGATAAAGGATTGAAGATTGATTCCTGAAAGTTTCATGCTTTTTTCATGAATTCAGTTCAGAGTATTCTTGCAGAGAAAATGTTCACTCAGTCGGTACATTTGTGTGTCGAGTTGCATCAGCGGGGATCGCTGGTACCCCCTTAAGGGCCATGGAGCATTAGAAAACGAAGAAAATTTTGCTGCGTAGTTTTTGAATGACTAAACAATGATAACAATTTTAAATATATAGCAATGAAGTGCACTCCTAGGATTTGGCTTTAAATATGAATCCCAAGCCCAAAACATATTCCTAAACACGAGAAAACAAGTTATAATATTGTTTAACATTTGTATAATAGGTTAGGACGTTTATAATCGTTTGCATAGTTCTTAGGAATCATTTGCAGTTCTAATTTCATATTCAGAGCTCAATTTTAGCAATGTAATTCATAATTGCGGATTTGAAATTTGTACTTATCACTCAGTTGATGAGAAGGTACAATGTAAAAAATGCGAGGAATTTTTCTTTACACTCTTGGTGAATTTCGTCCTCTCATTGTAGAGGAATTGTTTTTTCATCAAAAATGAGGGATTTTTCCACCACTTTGAGAAATTATTTTGTTTTTTGGGTGTTAAATCCTCCACGAATGAAGAGAAAGTCCACCAAATTATGGTGAAACATTCCCCATCTGTGGAGGAACTTTGCTGCCACCATTTTTTGGGGGGAAATTCCACAATCATTTTTAACAGTGTACGTAGCAAAATTTTGCCCATTCCTTGAAGGACTTCACGGTCCTTAAGAGGATTTGTAAATTTTCACAAGTTCATGTTACAGTAAGAATACGCTCTGGGGCATCCATAATTGCGGATTTTCAGTTCATGCTAGGAAAGAACGACAAATTTTCCTCTCACTTTGTGAATATGTGGTTATCGTTCGAACTAGAATCAAATGAAAATATTGAAATTTCAATTTCCGGTGACGATTTGAAAAAAATTTCGTATTTCGATATTTTTTTCACACTAAAATTTGAGAATAAAAGAAAAGTACATAAAATACGGTAATTATTCTGGTTCAAACGAAAACTAGTCGCATCCGGAAAATGTGTGTAAATCTAACACTAAATCGATTGAAAATTTTTTTAGTCACCGCGGTAGAATACTGTGGTTACCGGTTGAATTAACTTCTTGGAACTGAAAATATTCCAAGTAGGAATTCAATAGTGCAAATGTCAGTGCCTTGTGTGGAAAAAGGTTTACCTTATGAAGCTCCGACATTTGCCTCACCAAATTTCCACTCGGGATGGTTTAAAGAATGTACTGTAAGATTTCATGTCTTTCAGGAGATATCAGCGGCCCCTGATAATGCAACCCAAGCCAAATCTTTTCTGATAAATCATTCGAGAATAAAGCAATAAACCATCTTCATTGATCGAAGAAGGTCTGTACAGAGCGATATTTTGATTCCGTTCCTTCGTTTTCGAGTAATTCATCAGAATAATTTTTGTTGTGTCTTTGTCTAATCAAAGGGTCTGGTTGCATTTTCAGGAGTCGCTGGTATCACCTTAAAATCTGAGTATTTCATTATCCAACTATCGATTCGTTTTAATAAACGATTTAAACTCCTGCAACATGATGTCGTTTGAGTGCTGTAGAGCGGATTCCGGGCGATATATCAACTCCTTACAATTTATAAATATTCTTGAAATGTGAATAAGCATGATGTAAAAATCCCAATAACAGGTGTTCTTTAGATTCTTGAAAAAAGTTGCCGAAAAATACGACAAAACGGTCCCCCGACTGGACGAGCCTCTTAATCGCAATGGAGTTTTATAAGTTATAAAAAAATAAAGAGGGGAAATGAGAATTTCGCAATCATGAGAAAATCAACATAAAAACTTTCCCATGGATATATGCTACGATATTTGGGAATAAATGAATGATTATGGCTGAGTGTAAATCTAATAGTGATGAAGTATTTATTGTAATTGGATTTGCTTAGATCCAGTTATGAAATATTTTAGTTCACATATATTATGATGAAAATTAACTACTTGCCTTTCGTTGCCGAAAATATTATGGAACAAAGCATAAAGAATCTCCATCATTTCCTTGTTTTATGATTCGTTAACCTCGTTTTTTCCTCTTACGCTTATATTCTCTTTTAATTATCCTTTTTACATCGGGTTATTTCTTTTGCTCCTTCGGTCTTCTGCGAATGACCGTAAATCACTTGTTCTCTGAATTTTTTTCCCCTGTATTCGAATGTGCATCCCGATAAATGATATTTTTAAACTACGTTTTAAATTTGGTAACACCCCATGCAAAGGGACCAACGGACTGTCAGTTCCCAAGTCTTTCTTTCTCTCTCCTATTCATTCTTCCCGTCCCTTTCATCCTCTTTTGAGTTTTTGTTATCTAAGTTCTTTGCACCGTCGCCGAGGTTAACTCGAACTTGCAGTCAATTTCAGTCCGTTCCGTGATTTCGTATCGAAGGCATGAAATTTTCATCTCCAAGCGTTTTGTCGAAAATTTGAAAATATAGCGTGTACTCTTCTTTCAAAATGTTTGAATCAATATTCTTTCAATAATTATAACAAAATATCATTTTCTTAATAAATCTTGTGACATTGTGGAGTAAAACGTTCCTTTCTTTGTTTCGTACAATTCATGCAAGTGAATAATTTACAATTTTGTGTTGAGTTTTCGTGATTTAATTTTTGATTGTTATAAGCGTGTTTAATGTATTCAAATGAATTTCAAATTTATTGTTTTCTACTATATTGGATATCAAAAAACTTCCAAGTATTAGGAGGGATTCACAGTTTCTGAGGGAAATAAAAGTGCAATTTTCGCTTGATTACAATTGTGTTCTTCTTTAAAACTCATCAATAATTTTATAAGAAAATGCGATACTAGAAATTCATACCCTGTCGCAAAGTTGTTTCAAAAGTGAAACCTTGGAATTATTAATTTGTAAATCAAATTTTCGATAAAAAAAAATAAAGAACAGTGGTAAAGACATAGGTGCGCACGTGGTTTAAATTACTGCATAAGCGAATTTATATTTTCAATCTACGGTGCATATTAAGGAGGGTAATTAGCCTACGACGACAGTGTGTTTAAAATGGCTACCATAATTGGCGATGCAAAACGAAACGTGTCATTAAATACAGCAATTCGTCAACAAGCTTGTCTTTCAGAATGTTTGACGCAGGCCACTTTGACTCAAGCTCGTCTTAATTTAGCAAGTACGTCAGAAAATTGATGTTTAACGAACAATTGTCATGCTTTTCAAAGTCGCCTTGAAATCGATCGATTGAGAGCACTTTGGGGTCTCTAGCAAAGTCAATGAATTTCAAATCCCTCCCCCAATTTTCTCAAGAATGAAACAATAGAATCGGAAATAATTATCAGACGTTGCTGCTGAGCTTTTTCAATTTTATCCATTCATTTCCAGCAATACTGGAGAGGAGGGAAAGAATAGTAACTTCTAAATTTCGAACCTTTCTTAAGGTGATACTAGCGGCGTGGCAGCAGCAAAATCGTTTATGATGCTCCATTTTAATGGAAATATCGCTCTATGCAGCAATTCTACTTGCATCAGAGAAGTGCTGGACAAAGGGATATTTTCATAGACTTCAAATTTCTAAAAAAAATAGTCACATTTGTATCTGACGTTCCTCTTTGATCAAATGATAATTCCAACAAAAACAAGAGTTTTGGTTGGACATTTGAACGTTAGTTAAATATTCGTTCAATGTGAGTTGATTTCCCTGCTAGAAAAATATTCTTGAAGTTTGAATCGTTTATAGAAACGAAACGGAAATTCAAATTGACGAAATCTCATAAATCTACGTTATTTGTCATCTCGAATTAACTTCTTGGCACTGGAAATATTATTTTAAAGATGTGCCGCAAGTTTTTTTTATCTGTGACAGCTGAATATTGTGTCATCTGATTATTTATTCGTTGCAATGAACGATGCAAACTTCAGCAACATGCTAGAAAAGAAAGATTGAAAACCGTTTATCAGAATTGAAATTCAATCCATTCCAATTCATCGTAATTCTTTCAACTCATTTGAGAATTGTGATTCATTTTCCTCAATCCACAACGTATGCCAAAAAATTCATATATGAATATGTGCATTCATATTAATTCGTTGAATTCATTCCGATTGAGCAAAAAATCGAATCCGCATGAATTCACTATTATGAATTTATGCGAAACAAAAGTGCTGATCTCAATAATCCTCAGTTTTGAAAATAGAATGATTTCAATCCTTCTCAATCCAAAATGTAGGAATAGGAAAAGAACGCATTCAATTCGATTGCATTTTTCTAATCCATTTCAATCCTCCTTTTCTAGGAGGGATTATTCAGAGGAAAAATACATACCAAATCTTATAGAAGTCCATTTAATTTGATGCAAGTAGATTCTCTATGAAATACAATTCCGTTTTCTTTTTACTTATTGAATAAAATTTGGAGCTGGACAGGTCTGATACGAAAAGGTCGCATCCTCCCACAATTCCCTCATTCACTTCCCATCTTTTTTACACTTTTGATTCGCTCCTTCCAGTTAAAGTATAGGAAAAATAAGACACATGAACCTCGTCTTACCCCAAATTTTATAGACCTCGTTGTACATTCGAATCAATCAAATTCGTCATAAATGTTTCTAGAAACAAAAAAAAAAGATTCATAATTCAAAGCTGAACGATCATCATTTCTTCTTTCAGAGAGATCTCCAGATAAAAAATCTGCCACCCTGTCTCATTCTGGAAGTAACGTATCGTTATCATCGGAAAGAGCTACGAGACCATTACCACCACCTCCAGAAAGGCAATCGTACACCGATAAGCCTTGGTTCCACAACGTAACAAGAGAACAAGCAACAGTAATGATTAAAGAACGTAAGCGAGATATAATGATCCTATTCCAATGTTTTATATAATGGAATTTTAATTATCTGAAGCGATATGACTAATTTCAACTTGTTTATTGGCAAAAACCATGTCTCTGAGCACTCTGAACTTGGAGTATACAATTAAAATTCCACTGTATTAGATTAAGAACAACTGAAAACATGGAATTGATGTTGGGTTTCTTGTGAAAAATTTTTAGAAGGCACATATGGAAACCAACGTGATGGATACTTTCTTTTGAGACCATCTACGACCAATATTAATAATCCTTTAGCTCTAGTGCTTTGGTACAAGGACAGAGTTTATAACGTACCTGTACGAAAAAGACACGATAACAGGTATGATCGTATGTATACGTTTTGTTTCTTATATGTAATAACAATTATTTGCATTCCATTACACGTTATTTTATTCTCATTTGATTCATTGTTAGATCTAATAAATTCAAATGAGATAAACATATCTGGAGAACTTGTAAATTAAAAGCTTGTTCCTTTATTCCACGTGGTTTTTACACCTAAATCTTACAATTCAATGAAGTAATCTTTTTTTGATTTTTGGTCGAAAACTATTGGACAACCTCAATAGCACAAGAATTCTGAAAGAGTTGTATATGAATACATTGTATTCATAGAGAATTCTTTCAGAACTCTTGTGCTATCTGGGAAGTTTTTTTAAATTTCGTTTTTTAAGACCTTTTTTCGGTAATATGATTTTTTGAAAATCTGACGTTTTTTGGATCTTCTAATTTTTGAGTGCTTGTTATTTGAAATCTTTTAAACTTGTCGATATTTTTCAAAGACATGAAAGTTAGCATTTTTTCTACAGTTTTCAATTCTGTAAATTTTATAATCTATATAATTAGCTTACATTAGGAATTTTTTGAATCAAAACTAAAAAGTGAAATGTTTTTAATCACACGGAGGTTTGATTTTCTTAGTTTTTTTTACAGAATGATCTGGAAGCCATAACAGAAATTCAGCAAATTTTTTATCATGATAAATAATTATAATTTTCGAGACATGAATTTTTTTGAGGCCACATTGAAGTTGTACTTCACTCGCGCGATGCGATACCGTGCTCTAAGCGCCACTTCGCGTTGCGCAGCGTGTTTTGGAAGACAAATATTTCACAATGCATGGCAATATTAAGTGCTTCCGATCGTCTCAGGAGCTTGTTCCGGACTAATTTTTCAACCATTCAAAAAATTGATCCGGAGCAAGCTCCTGAGACGATCGGAAGCACCCACTGAGAGCACCGTATTCAAAAACTATGATATTTGCCATTGTAGACAAAATCGCTGAATTTTGGTTGTGTTTTACAGATCATTTTGTGAAAAAACAAAGAAAATCAAAACTATTTGTTATTAAAAAATTTCACTTTTCAGTTTTTAATTGAAAACTTCTTAATGTACGCTAATTATATAGATTATGAAATATATAGGGTTGAAAACTACAGAAAAAATGCTAACTTTCAAGTCTGTGGAAGTTCCTGACACGCTTAAAATATTTCAAGTCACGACCCTAACGGCACATCCACCGATTTCTACGTCCCATCTCCGTCGACTCCACGTGGATAAATGGTGGACGTGGATAGAACGAAGATTCCACGTGGAGGCAACGTACAAATGTCTGGTGCTGTACGGGAAGGCTTTGGAAATTAGAAGATCTCAAAAATGTCAGATTTTCAACTTATCATATTTTCGAAAAAAGGCTTTGAAAAACAAAATCCAACACGTTCCGAATATTTTTCGCCCAACAATCGGAAAATAATTATTCATTGAATTTTGAAATTTGGGTGTAAAAACCACCTCTAGTAGAAATTTTCTCTAGCAAATGATGAGGCACTGATTAGTTTTCCACTTGACTGATCAGCGACTGATCAGGAAACTTACAAGTTTCCGACAAGGGGTGTAACGCTCTGACTAATGAGAAACTGATTGAAGAAACTGAGCAGATATGAGCGAGTAACTGATGAGGGACTGATCAGTATAGTTGATGAGTTATTTGTGAGTAACTAACGAAGCATTTATCACCCATAAAAATGCAGGTTATGTCGATGAAGATGTGAAATTATAACAATAAATTGATGATTCTTCATTCAAATAATAATTTATGTTTTTGTTTAAGATGTTTCCAAGGATTAAAAAGTAAATTTTCAGCAAAACCCATAGAAAAAATTTTCCCAGACTTTTCCTTAGATAAAATGTAGGAGTTTTTGCCAAGGACAAAAAATACATCAAATCATATGTTTGGTGTTTCCACCTCAATCATGAGATAATATTCAAATTACTACCCCGTACAGCACCGGACATTTTTACGTTGCTTTTACGTTGCCTCCGCGTGGAATCTCCGTTCATCCACGTTCTATCCACGTCCACCATTTATCCACGTGGAGTCCACGGGGATGCGACGTGGAAGTCGGTGGATATGTACTGTTAGGGTACTATACTTACTCATAATAAATAACAAAACTATATTATTTCACAACAAGAAAGAATATATACATATTATACCTCATCTCCTTTTATACCATACCCTTACAAAATCTAACAATTTCCAAGGTAGCTTTGTTATGTGCATATACTCTTTATAATTATTGAGATGAGATTTCATCGATTTGATACAGCAAAACCAGGATCAAAGAATTCGAACCAATTCGAACTGCTTTGAGATACTCCGAATTTTGGTCTAAAATAGGTGTACTTTTGCAATTTAAATATATCACTTCAATAACAATCACACCGAGAAAATTCTATATATGGATTCATTTGGATCGACTAAATTTTGTTTGAATTAATTAAATTTCTATTCAAATATGAATCTACTAAAATTTTAGTTGAGTCAAATAAACAATTTACTTCATCCAAATAAATTTTTATTCATTTCAAATAAAACTTACTTGAATCAAGTAAAATTTTATTGGATGCAATGAAATGTCTAGTAGGTTCATATTCAAGTAAACCATTTTTCTTGGTGCAATATGTTCTTTGAACCGAATATTTTCTATAAACATTCACGCTATTAATATCTCTTGCGAATAAAGGCAATAACTCGTCAGAATTTGATCAGTTTTATATGAATTTTGATAATCATATTGGACAAATCAGTTCCCAACAAGTTAGTGATCAGTTTTTCCTCATCAGTGCCTCATCAGTAATAGGGAAAACTGGTTATATCTCTACTAGGGACGTAGAATGACCTACATGGATGAATATTTTCGGAGTAGAGGTTACTCCATTGCAGTACTTTTTACCAATTTTCGAAAAAGATTAACGTTGTGAGGAGTAAGCTATACTGAACACGGAGAAAAGAACTTCAAAAAATAGTCAAGTTCGCTGTCATATGTGGCACAGCCGCCCCCGATATGTGAAATAGTACATCTATCACATCGCATTAATGATTTGTAGACACATAGAATCCAAATTCAGCGATGGCAATTCCAGAAATTGCTCATTCTCGTAGGGATTCACGAAAATGCTACGTGGAATTGCACTTTGTGACACTTAACATCACATAATCAGTGAATTACATAGCTCATTCTGCTGAAAACATATTAAAACGCGTGTTGCTACATCAAACAGTGAACTCTGCTATTTTCCAAGAAGACACTTTTCTGCGTGAAAATATACTCCTTCATTTTTCTCTGTTTTGTAGAATCTTTCAGAACCTACACGGTAAAAAAGTCTATAATTCAGATCGGATCATGACTGGATCTAAGACACAGCCAGAAGTGGCTTATTTTATGTTGCTGAAGTTTGAATCGTTTATTGGAACGAATTGGTGATTGAATAACGAAATACTGAACTGGTAACCACTCAAAATCTTCCAATATTTTCTTTTAGCGATGCTTCCGGTTCCAAGGAGGTATTCCGAGGAGCTGAATAACGATAGTTTATCTGGTTTTGTGGATCTGAATTTTCGTTTCGTTTCTAGAAACGATTCAAACTTCTGCAACATCTTATTTTCCAAGTGGAAAGTGAGCATAAAATATAATCGCCAACTTAATGGAGAAAGCTGAATCTTACTCAGTTTCCAAATCCAGACGCAGCCAATTCGAGTCATACTTTTTGCAATGCACTGTTAGAAATATTTACATTGATTTTAAAATTTTTGCTGGAAGGTGTTTCTAAGTACGTGCATTAATTCAATTTCATACAAATTTTATATTCAATTTAATGTGAAGTATAGCATAAGAAGCCAAAGAAGTTTTGAAAATTGAATACAAAATGTATATGTTAATTGCTTCACATACATTTTTATGAAATTTAGGAAGCAATTTTTTACAGTGTACAGAATGTTCCAAATTTATTAGATTCTTCATTAAAATTTCATAAATTCTCAGAGTTTGTCAGAATTTTTGTAGAGAAAATGAGATGTTTTTCAGGGATTATTCATGGTCATTCCAACGGAATATCCTTGCATGGGAATGAAAATTTTGTTGTCCTAACAAAAGCATTTTGTTCATCAAATTTTGATATTTCTCTTTGTCAAAAGAAGAAACGCTTTATTGAAACAACAAAAGATTTTTTTGCAGTGTGTCCTAAACAAAATATTAAATTGCATAAACTTAACTAAGGTTATATCAATTTTCATAGGATTACAAGCAATGTAATGATATTCGAATCGAATTGTTTACAGGTATGCTTTGGGATCAGAAAAAGTGAACGAGCAAACGTTCGTAAGCGTGGAAGAAATTGTTAATTTTTATAGCAGAGAAGAACTTGTGCTTCACACTGGTGGTGTGCAAGCTGGGAGCACAAAATTGACCGATTCACCGCCAAAGTGAATCAATGTAAATGTGGAACAGATAATTATAAGAGTGTTTTAATAATCAAAAATCAATTCTGTATGTTATATCGCTATCTTCAAAGGTGAAATATCGACATTAGTTCAGTTAAGACTTTTATTTTGTACTTTCATAAATCTTTCATATAATTCGATACTGTGGCTTTGTTAGTGCTTTACAGTGTTACAGTGTGCCTTCTCGTGATATAAAATCTTATGTTTAACAATAATATTACTACATACGATATTTTTTTATCCAATACTGGAGGAATAAAATTCACGTTCAGATCTAAAATAAGTAATTTCTTTCTTAGAAATTCATTACTGATAAGGTTCTATGAGAATTCATAGCTTATTTAATTCTAAAGAATTGAATTTAGAAAATACCTAAATATCTATAATGAAGAAAAATGTACTGTGTCTACGAATGTTATTCAATGAGAACATTTAGTCATAGCGATAAAATAAATCCTTATTTTTCAATACTCATTTGTTCTTGTTTTGTGTCTGGAAAGTCACAAAATGAACCTGCTCGCATTAACGCAAAAATTTTGTATGTGAATGGGAAAATTTCAATGTTATGAATTTAAATTGGGAACAAGGAAGGCCATTAGTGGTGAATATATCATATTTACATGAAATATACCTGGGACATTCTTTCTGCGGACAAAGAATATTATATAGTAAAAATTGGATTTTTTTATATCGTCGCTGTGGGATATACTTCATCGTGGCAAAAAAAATCATGAAAATGCGACAGATTGCCATAAGTTTCCTTGAGTTTAATGTGCGAAGTGATAAAAAAATACAAAGTTATAGGTTCATCGTCATAATCAGGTTTATCCCACAAGTACGATACTTTATTTAATAATCTTTAATATAAACTTTTCTCTGTGTGAAATTTCACAATAACAATAGAATATTCTCAAAGTATCTGGATGTATAGCAACTGCTTGATCAACATCCTTCAACCTCTTGTCAGGGCCGTTTTAGGACTCCTTAAGGCCCTCTTCACCCGAGACACCTAGGATGATAAAAATCCAAAAATTATATATAATTTCATACATAATTCAATATAGTTTATATACAAGTTTTATGTAATTTTGGGCATTATATGTAACTCGAGATATAGAGATCAAAAACCCCGGTAACTGCCCCTTCTGCTGGTACCTCAAAGTGTCTCTGCATAAATAAAAGTGCTTCTTTGAATCTAGCAGATTGTTATTTGGATATTTGTTCAAACTAACAAAGTATTGATTTCAACCAAAGAAATATTTATTTCGACCTATCCAAATAACAATTTTTTAGATCCAAAGAAATACTTTTATCTGTGTGCCTCTTGTTCACTCTTATGGGGATGGGGATATTAGCGGCCCCTGACGAAGCAACCCGAGCCGAATCTTTTCTGACAATCGCTCGAAAGTGGAGGGATATTTTGATTTCATTCCTTACAAAGATAACCCCCTGACTGTTTTGCTTCGCTCAGCAGTCCGACCCCTTCAAAATTCGCTCCGCTTATTTTGAACACATCACAATTCAGATACCCGTGGATATATGAAAAAGCATTGATCAGTTTTCCATTCAACTCAACGAAATTTTAGATAAAATATTCACAGTACCTAAAACTGGTTGTCTACTGCCTACCATTTGTTATACCGTCTCCAAATGAGTTAGGAACATGTTCCTAAATAACTGTAGAATTCAGACAACTACAACTGTCATAACGTTAAATAGCTTTTGAAGAATGTCCAAATGCAAACACAAACGTATATTGGTTCCATTAGATTCGGATATAGGTTCTGTGTGTTTCTAACGGTCATTTTTATCAGGGAAAACTTGTAAAATATGTTGGTACATAGAGATGTGACAAATGATGAATATTTCGCCCAATATATTGAATTTACACACGAAGGGTCAGCTATGCATACGGAGTCGGGCAGCGGTACCCCTACCTTACTTAAATTATGAACAAAAGTTAGTACTTAGTAGTTATATCATGTAAAAATCTGCTCCGCTATCAGCACTTTTGTTGTAAACACGTATCACATAGCTTTTAGTTAGTTATCCACAATAAATTAGTTACAAATACTTGATTGCAACATATCTGAAACGTGTTAGCAAAGAGGTGTTCATACTCCTCAAAACATTAACTAAGAGAATTCTTGGATAATTCTCAACAGCCTATGAACGATTTTCAAATGGGTTTCAACAGCCCTGGTGGAAAGCATTACATGGTTTCTGGTCAGTTTCTGGCTAGTAGCCAGAAACTGGGTGTTTCTGGTCGGTCACTGGCTAGTTACCGACTAGTAGCTGGCCAGTGGCCAGCTAAACTGAGCAAATTTCTACCAGAGAGATGGATATCAATTATTTCGAAGCAACCTTGAAGTATTGCGGGATCAAAACTACACTGAGAGAAATTTATACGTCAAATTACTATGGAATCATAGGAATGGAGGAACATACTGACTCCCCAATGAAATTTATTATAATATAGTGAAATTTACTATAGCATAACAATAGAAACCTGATCAAATTCACAATGTTTTACAGTGAACTCCATCAGAAGTCAGTATATTCCCCCATCCCTATAATTCCATAGTAAATTTTTCTCAGTGTAAAGCACTGTCATGATAGTATTGTTGAACAGCCACCAAACATTATATGATATGATTGGGATAACCTTTACACAGTAATGGAACAGTCAGGGATGAGTCCTGAAATAGTTTTCAGACAATCAGTAGAGCAGTTTGATGAAATATTAGATATGCTGTTATTAACCTTCCGGTGGGCACGCGATTTCAGTGTACAAAGTACACAACGTAATATTGATACAAATATGGAACTAATAGAGTCTCCGTGGTAGAATACTGATACACAGAGGATGTCTGATACATATCAAACTCCATTAACAATATCAAATTTGCAGTAATCAAGAAAATAGAGTATAAAAATTGTAAAATAAAATACATCATGACCCGAAGAGAACATGAAGCTTTAGCGAACGTTCAAATTAGATCTGTATGGATCGGGCCGAAGGTTCATGAAAGCTGACTTTCAGATTCATAAACGTTTGACAAAGGTTCTACGAACGTTGAAATGTCCGCCTCGAAATACTTTCAGGAAACATGTGCTGTACTTATATTAAGTTTTATCAATTTATATGAAAAATCAATTAATTAATAAACATAAATGATTATAAATTAATCTAAGTATAGATATTTTTGCGGAGTTTCCTCAAACCTTCGATGAACCTTCAACGAACGTTCCATCTATGTTTCCTGAAAGTATTTTGAGGCGGACATTTCAACGTTCGTAGTACCTTTCTCAATTGTTTGTGAATCCAAAAATTGTCTTTCATGAACTTCCGACCCGATCTATACAGATCTAATCTGAACGTTCGCTGAAGCTTCATGTTCTCTTTGGGGAGGAATCAAAGAATGTCAGAATGAAATGTTATCAATCAGGGAACATCGGATATGTGATATCATACATCATTACCTGATGTTTCAACCAAGCATTTCTGACAAGTTACGGACGTTAAAGAATGTTTCTCACATATAAATCTATGGCACTGGATACATTTTTGTGTAGTCCTTGTGTTGTTACAAAGCTTGCATCTGCCGCACTTTCGATTCTCTCGTGATGCTTTTCCACTTCTGACAGGAACATACTTTTTTAGGAAAATTCGAATGTCATTGGGCAAAGAAATGATCAACAACAGAGAAAAACATCTGACTCTCAGGCCGATTGTATTTTGTTTCAGATGAATTTGAAAGTGATTTCTGTGTACTTTGTACACCAGCGCGCCCGACGGAAGGCTAACTTAAGAACTAATCTGTACCCTTGTTGGATCAGTTTTGGAATAGTCTTCAGACAGGGTTTCTAACAGGAATTCCAACAGGTTAACCAATCAGAGATAACTGTTGAGAAGCATCACCAATTGAAGAAAAAGAAATTCTAGTACGTGGGAACCCTGTCAGACGATTGTGAATAAGTCGTGGAACAATCATCCAATAACCCGACTAGAAAAAATACAGGGGCCATTATCATGATCGGATCATGACAGCCCGATGTAGCAGGGTTGGCACGGAATATACTTCTAAGTATTATACATAGTTTACGACACGTAAGAAACCGAGTATCTTACGCATAAAACCAATCCCTTGCCTTTGGGGAGACAGGAGGGTTTAAGTATCTCACATATATTACGTGTCAGAAACCAAGTATGATACGTAAGAGATTGAAAAATCATGTAATAAACCCAACCTTGCGATGTAGTAGTCAGGCCCTGATAATGTAGCCCGATCGGGACCCGATCATACATGTAACGCAAAGGCGTGATGAGGAAACGATCAGGTGAGAATGATCAAGACCTCGTGAGTTAACCTGATTAGAAAAGGTACCAATAAACCAGAAAAAGTGCTAGGGCCATTATCATGTTCAGATCATGCCAGACAGATTCTACTATCAACGAAATTTTATGGGTTTGTCGAGGGTGCTGAATCCAAATGTGAAGTCAAAACATAAATCCAAGGTGGTGGAGATGAATTCAGTCATTTCGGCATTTATGCACAGATTTTTCTGAAACATGGCTTTCAGGGGTTTTCGAGGATGCTGAATCCGAGTCTAACGTTGAAAAATAAATTCAAGATGGCGGATCCAATATGACGGACCTGAATTTAGTCGTTGTGGTATTCATGGACAGGTTTTTATGGAATATGAATTTCCACTGGAGGATCATAATATAATATTATGGGCTTGAGCTTGGATACTTGTGCACTCATGTTCACAATTTTGGCACAATTGTTTTTAACTAATGCTTATTTGCACGCTTATGCCAAGCTTGCGCCTATGCAGGGGCTATTCATAGAATATTATAAATATACCATGACCGACTGATCATTTGAAACAAGGAAACAATTATCCCAGACAGTACAACGTGCCACTGGAACGTTTATTGAATGTTTATAAACCATAGGGAAGGTTTTCTGAAGGTTCAGAAAATTTCCCACAGACACATTTCGCTGCTGGGGATGGGGAAATCCTCATTCACCCAATTGTTTTAGCCAAGGTTTGTTCCTGATACATGTGACAACCCTTGGACAAGCTTGGGTTTCTTTCAGTCTTGTCTATCTGCATGGATAGTATTTTCGAAATCCCAAAAACTTAAAAACGTGTCAATGAACTTCCACTGACCATCTTCTGTAGCATTTAAACAGATATTGAATCGCTCCTGCGCCATATGGAAGAAAAGAATTCGCTGAGGGAACGACTTACTTTTATCAATTTGGATGAGATATTTTCGCCGTGCCAGTTGCATCTCCTGCTACTACAGCTGAAAAAACAGCTGTGACATTTAAAAAATATTTCCCATAGCCATTTTTGGCCTATCCAAATATCAGCGGATTATTTTTTTACCTTTCAGACCTCAATTCAGGAAAAGAAATTGGCGATAACACAAGATATTATTCAGGAGAATAACGTTCTGATTTTCAAAAACTATAAATATTTGTTGAGGTTTTTAATATGAAGAATTTTTCTGAAATCCACACAGTTTTTGAGATCTGCAACTTCATTCTGTTCAAAAACATAACTGTTCACTGATGAGACACATCATCTCCACGTTGTGCTTCGTCTATTTAAAGTGCATGAATTATATCAGTGGATAAAACGTCGAGGCCACGTTCGAGACCCGTGTGCTGAAATTTTTCACAGGTCCTCTTAACTCTTTAGCGGACCAGAAGTTACCTCGTGATACTTCGAATGAGACCCACATGTTTTTTTCATGTAAATTGTTTGAGACTGAAATTTCATAATCCTTAAAAATTTGAAATGAATCGTCTACCAACTCTAAAATGTGTAATTTTACTCGAATTGAATGAGAATGACACTTCAATCGGACATGTTTACTTTCAAGACTTCACAGAGTAAATTCTCTGATTTTCCCATTTTCAATACTTCGCCTCGCTGAGAGTGGTTGTGTACTAATGAATTCTTGATCTGGTGAATTTTTTCATGAGTTGCTCTGAAGGAACAATTGCACTAAAAATTACTGGAATTTCGAGAGATTTTCAGTAAAGAGTTTTTCAGAAATCTTCATAAATATGAGAAAAATTTTCAGTGAAAAAACTTGTGCAATAACCAAGGATTTCCCAGAAATTTTCAGAGTACTTCATTAAATTCGGTACATATCCCAAGTTTAAAATTTTGAAAATAAAATTGTTTTTTCAGTCGATACACTGAGAGAAATTCTTCATTGAAAATTACTGGTTTTCCCATGAGACGGGGGATATACTTGACATACAGTTTGATATACTTGGCATGAGATCAGAAATCAATGAGACAAAACAGTAATTTCTCATACTACGAAGTTTGAAAATTAAAACCAGTGGGAATTCATGTTGAAAAACAGTAATTTCTTATGACCCTATGTAGAAAACAAGAACTCTCAATTGCCCGTGGCTTCGGGGAAAGAAGCAAGGATCGTGATCACAAACAATCATGTTCGACGCTGGTAACGATAAAAGTTTTTTTTCTCGGTTATTATAACGCTAGGAAAAATTACTGGTATTTCCCATCAGTTTGTAATCACATGTCAAGTATATCCCCCGCTTACTGACAAAAATCAGTAATTTTCAATGATACATTTCTCTCAGTGTAAAACCAAAATTTTTTCCGAAATTCGAAATTCTGGTTTTGTACCGCAATAGATAGATTACTAGAGATAATTTCCTGAAATTTTCAGAGCTTCTTATGAATTTGGTTCGGAAAATTCTCACCGAGAAAATGTTGAATCAGTCGATACAGTACTAGCCCCGGATACTAGCCAAATTTTTGGTGTAAGATTTCTCCAAAATACTTTCATATTTTCAAAATATCGCTCCATACAGCATTTCTATAGATATTCAAGGAATCCTGTATAGAGCGATAGTTTGAAAATACTCAACTATTGTGGGGAAATCTTACACGAAAGATTTGTCTGAAGTCCCGGCGCTAGTATCTTCTTAAGGCACGATTTCCACTACGGATGTTATATTTTGTTTTATTATGTTTTCTACGTACAGTGACTCTAAGGCTTTGGTAATATCGGAACAAAAATTAACGAAGTTTCCCGGGAAGCAACTAACCCAATGACAGTAGATAAATGTCTTCAAATATTGAATAAATTTATCGTATTGTTGGGCAGAATTTTATTATCGAAAAAATGCTACATTTTCTGGTATAATCTTCAAAATCCAGTAACTTTCCAACTTTTTTTTATCGAGGTTGAGGGTTTCTGAATCTAAAAAGATCCTTTATGCAACCTGAGTAATTCTTAAGTAGCCCAGACAGCAAAACAGTTCAGAATGAGTTCATAATTGATATTTTGGGACCCATACATCAGGGATTGCTGTGCTGTTTGGGAGTTGAATGAAATATAAAAAGTCAATCACAGTGACTCTCCCTTATGATAGAACCAATTTTTTGTTCTATAAAATATCAATATCTTTTTGCTGGGGAAAGGTAGGAAGAAAGGTAAAAAAGGAGGAGGGAAATTCTTCCAAGCGTTACCACGTCATTTCGTATCTTGAAACACGTTTCCCTCCCTAAATTCTTCTACCTCATCTACCTCCGTTTGCATTCGATGCACCTAACGTGAATTTTGTAAAAAAAAGTTATCAGCAGTATACTTTAATCCCATATTTTTAATTGAACTTTCAAAACTACATGCAATGAAAAAATGAATTAAAACCGAACCCCTTGTGATTGGGTAAGAACATTTAATGAGATGGAATTTTTAATCCCTGTTATCGATAAATCACTCGATCCTTCTTTTTATCCCAATCATTCAATCGTGTGATATGATTAAAATATAATAAATGAAATATCAACGGAAATGAATGTTGAATTTAATTCGTTTATTTATACGCACGTGGAGGAAAAAGAAAATGAACCTCAAAGAATGAAGATTGTGAGCATATTGTATCGATACACAACGGAGACCCGGTAAAGACCTCCGCAGGTAGGCAAGTACCGTTTGTCCAGCCACGTTCGTACACAACTTATACCGCAGTCACGCCACAACCTTCGTCGCGTATACCAGTCTCTTTCATGGACTCAAGTGTAACTGGTCACTGGTAACTAGTCATTGGAAGAGACCAACGATTCCGAATTCCGATCGGGAGTCAAGTGCAACGTCCTTTTTTTCCTCCCTGCGGCTTTTAATTCCTGTCAATTCAGGTGAGTACTCTTCAGCGAATAAAGAAACATCGATTCCTCTTCAATTAATAAAATTCTTTATCTGTTGAGATTTTTCGTAAAAAACACAATTTATTGAACCTACGATTATGGATTTAAGTAAAAAAAAAAAGGGTTTATTGATGGGAACTGTGATTGATTGAAATATCCTCTTAAATTGTATCGTCAACAGTTGGATGGGAATTGCTGATGCACAATATTTCATGAGATTGATATTTTGTATACAATTTGTATATAGTTGTTATCAATATTTTATATAATTCGAAATTTTTGTTTCAAATGCTTCCCTCACCATGTTATTTGGATACTTTTATACATTGAAGGAGAATCGATTTGCACTTTATCAAATCAAATATAGAATATCCACAAAATATGCGAATCGCATGTGGAGTAGATAAGAAAAAAGAACATGGAAATTCTACAATTTGCAACAACAAGCGAAGAAATGTTCGATTGATTTTCAAACTTAAAGACAATATTTTTCCAAATTTATTTCTGTAATTCTTTCCTAAAATGAAAGACTCAAGTCTTGAATTTCTTCAAGTTCTTCGTTTCGTGATAACATCGAGCAATATTCTCAGGATCATTGCGTTCTGAATATTCTCCCACTGTCTCGTATCTCAAAGGCACACTGTAAGAAAAGCGGTGTCAAAATTAACACCGAGCAGATTCTACAAAAGTCGGTGTTGGAATAACTCCAAATGATGTTAGAATGACACCATATGGTGTCAAAATAACACCATTCGGGGTAGACTTTTTCTAACACCACCAAATTTCTTACAATGCGTGCATTTCATTGTTTCGTTAGAACAGTGAATGATTTCCGATGTTTCTATATTTGTTTCCGTCGTTAAACTTCAGATCTACAACGGTTCTTTAAATTTTAATGATGGTATCACGTAGAAGATATACACATTGGAACATCATTGAACACGCTCTAGTTGATTCCGATTACCGTTGTTGAGCCTCCAAAGCTGAGCCCGGAACACTCAAGTTCCTCCATGTTTGTATTTCTTACATCATGTTTGTAATTCACGTGGTCATCGTATCATTATCTCATATTTGAATCTTCATTCGGATGATTTTTGTCTTGATTTTCATTGGCATTCCATATTCACAACATTGTGTTATTACACGTGCTTGTGAATCTGCGATCAATTGTTTGAGCGCGTTAATAACGGTAGGCTGTTGAGAAGGATTAATCATACCGTCATTGATTCTTTGTTGTTGACCATCTGTTCATGAGGATGATGAAGTTGCGGTGTTAATTTACTGGATGATGATAATCAAACTACTCTATCGAGTCCCACCAATTCGTGCATGACATCCAGTTATGGAACCATGTGTTCAATTCACTTGTAGCAGTTGGGTGTAAGAAGAAAAAAAAGGAGTACGGTATGATGACATTGGTTATAAGACATGCCAATTTTCGTACAATCAGTTCTCGGAGATGAATTCGTTTCTCTGGTTGAGGAAATCCATAAACTCCATTTGAGTGGAATTGAATGAGATTTAGCAAAAAACATTGTTAAGTTTTCGAAGAGATCTTCATGTTGTCCTGAAAATCAAATGAATAGCCATTTAATTCAATTGAACGAGAAATACTCGATTGGGCATTTCGCATGGTTGATGTGGCCTCGATCGGGTTATAATGTGACAACTGTAAATAAGGAAGCCTTATCCTATTTTCACAATCACATCCTTTGATTTTTCGGACTTGATTTTAACATAAGTGTACTCTCTAAATCTGAAAGAGTGAAAAATCGCACGTTTCACTCCACTAAGTGTCAGAAGTGAGCCTGTCCGCTTCGAGTGGAATTTTCACTCGTTTCGAGTGACCTCTCACTCTTTGAGAGTGAAAAACTCACTCTAGCGTCGAAGTGGTTGTGAATTTCTAACCTCAAATCTTAGAATATGACTCAAAAAGAGTGGAAATTTCACTCGAAAATTCGACAGGCTCACTTCTGGCTGGATAAAGAGTGAAATCTCACTCCAAAGATTTTAGAGAGTAACGTGAGGCAAAATATGACACTTGTGATAAATGTTTATGACAACTGAATTATAAATCAGGCACGCATTATTGACTCTCAGTTACCCCACGTATTTTCGTGTTTCTTCGTTGAACCTCCGTTGTGCGTTGCAATCCACTAAATGAAGCTTTCTTAATGATCAAAAATGTACTATGGTTCTTGAACTCAATCCCTGTTTTTGTTTCAAATCGTAGCTCTTCACTCCTATGAACAGAAGATCCCCGTGGAGTAACTGAGGGTTAAGCCCTGAGAGTTTCCCTTTCAACATTTTCAATAAACACTGGTTCAAATCTTCGGTGTACAGGTCGAGTTTTCAATTGGCAAATAATCCATCAATTAGACTTGGAATAATTGCGCGGGATCCATTCTCGATTATATTTGCCATCGCACTGTAAGAAATGGGGGGGGGGGGGGATTCCTTTCACATTGTTGGTGAATTCCGTCCCCTCATCATGGAGGAATTGTTTTTCCACGCAAAAACAGAGGAAGTAGCTGTGACAGCTACTCACTCTCTTAGCACCCTTTTTTCACCACTGTAGCTAAAATAATTGCAGCTGTAGCTATTTTTTAGCTACCGCAGTGAGAAATCGTAGCTGTAACTGCACGGATTTTGTGGTTGATATTTGGATAGCCACTAAATAAGTAGCTGTGACAGCCGAAAAATAGTTCCCGTAGCTAATTTTTAGTTATCCAAATAATAGCTCATTATTTTTTCTCGTGCATCAGAGATGAGGAATTTCCCCACCGCTTTGAGGAATTATTTTGTTTTTTTGGATGTTGAATCCTCTACAAATGAAGGTAAAATCTACCAAATTATGGTGGATAATTTCCCATCTATGGACGAACCTTGCGGCCACCATTTGTTGAGAGAAAAGTCTACAATTATTTTTTACAGTGCATATCATTAAGCGAATACATATTCATTGAATTCGGCTGGATGTGTTGGTATTACATTCCCAAATAAAACAAGAAATTTTCCATACCGCACCGTCACCAATGGAGTGATTCATCTCCATGTAGCTGGACGGCAGTGTGAATCGATTGTTGCTGATAGCTTATTGCTGAAAACCTTGTCAGTGAAAGGTCGCTGTACCTCTCGTGCAAGGGATCGCTGGTAAAGAAACCGGATCAGAATCCAAATAAAACTGAATATGGACCGTATTCGGGTGTATCTGGGCGCGAATACGAGTTTACGACGATTCATTATCCGGTTCTGTTTTGATCCTCTCCGGGTTTTGGAACTGGATACATTAAGAGAAATAAATCTACTGAAATAGCGAATGTCAAAAATCTGCTTTGCTGATATGACAAATCCTTTCGTTGAATTAGCGAAGAGTTTGCTTTTATATAAAAAATCTTGCTCTTTTAGCCAACGCTCGCTGATCCAGCGATTCGGTATTGTAAGTATACAAACTGCCAGAAGATTTGCTGAATTAACGAATACTTCGTGAACCAGCAAAATTGTTACTGTAGCAGCAAACGTTTTGCTAATTCAATAAAGAAAATTTTCAAAAATCGCTCTCTCACCAAGAATTTTTCTCTACGTGGGTGAAACCCAGGATGTCAATTCTGTTGTCCTAAACCAAAAGGCCGTATCTTCATATTCTAAAGTTTCGAGATAGTGAACATTTTATCTAAACGGGTCTATGAAAAGAGTTCGAATTGTGAATGGGTTGGGGTCTTGGTTAAAGGAAGAGGTTTCGAACCGTTTACAATTTAAAGCTTTTGCATAGACTCATCTGAACTTATGCATGTTGTATGGTGCAAGCGCTGTTATCTTTACACGAATTTGTAAGATTATTTTGAATAGTTTCAGGATTTTCTGCATTCCCGTGGAAAAATCATCCACGCCTGATCATGCGTGATTAGGCCTCAATTTTGTACCCACGTAATCAGGTCTAATCCCGCTAAATTACGCCCAATCACGCTTGATTATGCTCTATTGTGCGTGAAACATTCATACAGACTTAATAAGGTTTATAATTTGGCAAAAAGAAGGATTCCTTTCATCATCCTTTCTCTCATTTTTTTACAAAAGACTAATGTATTGTGGATCATTTCTACTTGTTATGATTATGCAGTTTCCATCTTCTAGTTCTCAGGCATGATCGCGCGTGATTCTAAACAATCACACAGTGATTTTCCTCGAAAAAACCGATAAAGCGGCCCGATCCGGCGGTACACTGTAATATCTGATGAAATATTTTCTCCGTGTAATCAAAAAATCAACACAGAGTCATTTTCTATTAATGCTCCTCATTTGAGACGATTTTGCATGATCACGAGCGAGAATGGTTTGTCTGGCATGATCGCACGTGGTCAAGCTTCATCACGGGTTTTCACGTACACGGAAAAAAGAAAACACTATTGGTTACCCGTGAAAAAATCGTTCAGGTGTGATTAGGCATGTTCACGCCTGATCATGGACATTTTTTGGCAAAATTATTCGTACTCAACTCTGATCGCACGCAGTTGGGCCTGATTACGCCTCATCGTTCATTTTTTCAGCTTCGTCATGACTGAGAAGACTCTAATTTTGTACTTACGTGGAAACCCGTGGTTGAGCTTGACCGCGTACGATTATGCCAGACAAAGTATTTTCGCCCATGATCATACAAAATTGTACCAAATGAGAAGTATCCATACAAAATGACGCTATGTTGATTTTTTTATCACGAATGCACATGTTTTATCAGGCCAAGTCAGCCCCGAACACATTCATGTACGCCTGATCACGCCTGATCATGCCTGAGAACTGGAAACTACATAAGCACAATAAGTAAAAATGATAGACAATAAATTAGTCTTCTATAAAATCGTTACAGTTTTATTCCTCACAAATGGCTAATCAATCCTGAATTCTCTATTCATAATGAAGCATGATCAAGCGCGATTGGGCGTGATTGGTCCTGATCACGTGGGTACAAAATTGAGGCCTGGTCACGCCTGAGCGCGCCTGATGAATGAGGCCTGATCACGCGTGAACGATTTCTTCACGGGTACTGTGAATGACAGCGATTGGTTGGAAAAAAATGAAAACACGCTTGGATAATGAGGATTAGCGCGATCACAGTGATGGGTATTGTAATAAAATGCCTCAACGCTGACTGGACAGTAATGAGGACTGGGAAACGCAGTACTGCATAGAATGAATTTGAGTTCCAATGTATTTTCGTGATTCACAGTAACCATTGCTGTTTTCTTTTTTCCGTGTGGGTACAAAATTGGAGCCATTTCAATTATAATTAGACGAAAAAACGAACGATCAGTCGTAGTCAGGCCCGACCACGTACAGTCAGTGTTGAGCACGAGAAATTTTGCCAGAAAATGTCCATGATCGGACCTATACGAGTCTTTCGCGGGTTGAATAACATATATAAAGATTATTTGAAAACAGCTTCTGTTTCTTTGGAGATACGGCCTTTCCAAGTAACACAGGAACTTCTGAAATATGCTATAATGATACAGTGAACGTGAAAAGAATGTGCAAATGAGATTATTCTGGATAAATTCGTCAAGATTCTATGGAGGTGCATAGCACATAATTATTCGGAACAGTCTCATTTGGAACTTCTAAGCATGTTCGTAGGATTTTCCAAACACGTCCTTAGCAGTTTTGACCTCCTGTGTTGATCCATGATCACACATATTTTTGTGTTGGGTTTTCCACATTTTTATTGAAATTCAAGCAGAATATTATCCTGAAGCAGTGATGTCGATCATCGAAGAGGATCGATCTTTTTATACGTAAAAAGTATCTGGTTTTTATTGGGTTAGAAAAAGAATCTATGAAAACTAGATATTTTTATATAAAAAAGGATCGCCATCACCACCTTGTCATGGTTTCCACGCCAAATTTAATTCGAAGTCTCCTGAAATCTATGGTAAATCTAACACAATAATATGTGTGTTAAGAGGACTCAAGCATTGGGAAGTGGGGGATGGGAAAAGTAACATTTTGCGCGAACTTTTCTTAGAAGTTACGTAATTAATATAAATTCAAGGTGAATAATAATGGAGTACGTGCTTTTCTGTTAAAAATATTTCATAAAATCTCATTGACGAATGGGAAATCGAATGGGTCTCAATGGAATTCAATGGTATTCAATCAAAACTTTGAACACTTTCAATGGGATCTTATGAAATATTTCCACCAGGGATCGAATTACGCACCGCCGCGCACTTTGAATTTTCCAGTGACTTCTGAAGGCTAAAAAATAAAATTATGAATGTGTCAACATTTAGAGGTTAAAATTATAATTGTATTTTCTTACCCTTCAGAAATCATGGAGAAATTCAGAGTGCGCGGCAGTGCGCAATTCCAAATACGTAATTTATCATTATTTACTTTAAATTTGTATTAATTACGCACCTTTTAAGAAAAATTCGCGCAAAATTTGACTTCTCCCCTCCCCCACTTCCCAATGCTCGAATCCACTCAATTGTTTTCAGAGTTTGTAAAGTAATTCATATATTTCTTTTACAAGTGTTGATTGGTGGAGAAACAAGGCCACTGCTTCGCTTTTCCATCGAGCCTATATTCCTCGACCGATTATGCACCTGAATTTTACGTGGAGTTGACGGACGTAAAGCATAATCTAGCACTCACTATTTTAAATGAATACGAGAACTCTGAAAATTGTTATCAAAATTTACTTCAATCACGAGGTTATGAAGTTCACTGCGAAATGTATTAATATGATTTTCTCTATAAAATTTTATACAAGTTCGAGTGAAAAATCAGAGAAAAATTTCCAGATTAATACGAAATTCATTAATTGTTTTACATACATTTATCTGGAATTTCAAAAGTAATGTTTTACAATGTGGCAATGCGTTACGAGATTATTCTCTGCGTTTGTTTTAAAAAGAAATGATCAATCAGCAAATCGTCCAGTGAACTTCCCCAAGGGAATAGGAACGTTCAACGAACATTTGAAGATTCATTGAACGTTTGTTGAATTTAAATTTATCCAAAAACAATTGAAACTCATCTATTCGGCTTGTGTTCTCTTGGAGCTTATTATTGAGTTTTATGAATAATTTCCTTGGTGGAAAATGCTTTCAGTCCGCTTACTGAACCTAAAAAGATATTTGAAGTGCATCAAGGTTTCCCCTGTTTTGAAGATCTGATTCAAATTCATTAACTTCTCAATCAGTGTGGATGAGATTTTGTTTTTAGCTCAGAGTTACTTGAGTTGAATTTCTGGTTGTTTTTACAGAAATTTTCAGTTAGAGAAACTAATATTTTGTTTTGACAACTAAGCCCCTCGTTTGAAACAGTTCTCTTAGCGTAAATATGAACAAGAGGCGAACTTTTATTAAATGGAACATAATCAGAAAATTAAAATGTACACGTTCCATTCTGCCAAAAATTGTCATTTTAGTTCTATTCAAACCAATTAGATTCGAATGACGTCAAACAGGAACGTTTTGAAATAAATATCTGACTCAAACTGATTGATGATGACTCAATCGTTACATTTGAATCCGATCTTTAAGGGGATACTAGTGTCGACATCGGACCTCACTTTTCATCTAATGATTCTGCCTCTTTCTAACCAATGATGCGAGTTACCGACGCTGATATTTCCTCGAAGCAGGGCCGCCAGGAAAATCCTAAGCAAAGTATTTAGTAGAACTTGACCAACTTCCGACACGATTGTTGAATCACACTGAGGACCCAATTTCTTGAATTCAAAGGAAATTTCTTTGCCCTCATTCTGATCAATTTTGTTTTCATTGAAAAAAATTATTCATTGAAATGAAATCATATTCTTTGAATTTAGGAGAGAATATATTTTTGTTTCAAGTTGAAAATTCTTGGTTTTGATTTGATAAAACTTTTCTCCATTGGACTGAATTTTCGTCCATTGAGAAAAAGATTTATTAGAATAAGGGCAAAGAAAATTTTCTTTCAATCTATGAAATTGGGTTCTCAGTGCACTTGATCAATACAACAGAGCGAAGAGAAGGTAGCAGCCCCAATTAAAACTCCTTCTCAATGCGATTGAATGAATCTTCGCATTCGGTATGTCTTATCAAGAATAGCGAATTGAACTCTCATAAATTAATTAATAATTTAAATTCCTAAAACTTTCATTTGGTTGAATTGAATAAATGCTTACGTAAATGATGATATAGTCCCTGGTAGAACACATTCTAATTATTCTCCAGACTCCAAACTTTTTCAAACTTCCCAAAGTCCCAAAACTAAAAGTTTCCAGAATTTTTATGTCCTCTTGATTAAATTTGCAAGCGCTTTTCCTGTACTTGTTGTTGTGCACTTGCTTACTCAGATCCCTTTCTGATAACTCCCAGAGCTCATAATGAATTCATCTAAAAGATTTCCGATATCGACGCATTAGAGAACTTTCTGATATCATTTAGAGAACATAATGAATGCTTGGAATGTTGAGGGCAAAAACGTTCAGTGGGATCAAGAGCAGCGAAACGAGTGTGGAATTGTAGACTTTTGGGTCTCTTGGGTCTCTTCTTTTTTGTTCAATTCCACACCTGTTGGATTTACGTTTCGCCGGCTTCGATTGAAATGCTTACTGCAACTAATTGTGTTGAACCGTCAAGCTGAAACTGATTCATTCTATATTTCTTGCACACGGATGAAAAAAGGTCTATTACAAAATACCATGTTCTTTACAGAGATTCAGCACTGAAGAATACGTTGAAAGACTTTTAGAAGCAGGATAATGAACATTCATTTTCCTAGAAAAATTTGTCATATTTTCTTCCTCATGATTCCGAAATTCCTTCATTTTTTCCCTATCTTTCTCATACTTTGGAGTAAAAGTATAGAAAAAAATAATCAAATTTTGCGAGAGTAAGAAAAATTTTTTCCAGTGTGGGGAATGAATATTTTGGAAAACATTTTCAACAAATAACGTAACAATGGATGTTTGTGAACCTCCATTAAAACACAAATAACTTTCTTGCTGAAAACTTAATACTTTTGAAGCTTTTTGCCCAATACAGTAAAATGCAATGATATAAGAAACATGCGAATATAAAATACAAATTGATCACACAAAATTTCTATGTACTACATGCTTACTATACTCAAGGTTCTTTGTTATCATTTTTTAGATTGATAAGAGCAAGTTGACAAGGATGAATAATTTTAACAAACAACCGATTAGCGACATAGTTGTCCAAGTAAGGTCACTCTAGAAACGATAATAGATTCTTCGATTCTTTATTATTGTTTTTTATTATTTTTACTTCTCCCTGTAGGAAAGTTCTTAATGTATTCTTCCTTGTATTTCCGCGATTTTTATACTCTTTTCCTATTTCTCCCATCACCTCATGGTGTTGAAGTTTGAATCGCTTATTAAAACAAATTAATAATCAAATAACGGAATACTCAGACCCTACCCCAGTTAAAGGGGATACCAGCGGTCCCTGACGATGTAACCCAAGCCAAATCTTTCCTGACAAATTATTCCAAAATAAAGTAATAAAAGAAAAATATCGCTTCCGTTTCTTCGTTTTTTGTAATTTTTGTCGTGTCCTTTTCTAACCAATGGTTCTGGTTGCATCTTCAGGGGTCGCTGGTGTCACCTTAAAGACCTAAATTCTTGCAGCACATTTTTTATACGATGGTATCAATTTCAAGGAGTTGACTCAAGAAGATAAATAACGATGATCCATCAGATTTTGTGAGTTTGGATTTCCGTATCGTTTTTATAAACGATTCAAACTTCTACCACATCATCACTTAAGGAAGAAATATCAGAATTTTGCAATACTGCGAAACTTATCCTATAAGTTTTTTCCACGGGGTATAGTTTGAAGAATACTTCAACACTTTTCATTCTTCGTAAAAGTTATATGCGGACAACATATGGCATGTATTTACGATCTACCAGGTGTACCTACCGGTATGAAATGAGCGTTTTTTTTGTAGAAATGTAACACTACTTGCGAATTGGAAAATAAAAAAAATGTATTCAAAGTATTGACCATTGCTTCCTACACATTTTGACCACCGTTTTGGCAATTTGTGGATACCACGCCAATAGAAATGTTCGTCTTTTGAAGCAAACCAATCAAACACCCAATTTTTGACCTTTTTCGTAGAAATCGAAGTCCTGCTCAGCCGATACGTGTCCCATCAATGGAAACAAATGGTAGTCGGAAGGGGCCAAGTCTGGTGAATACAGTGGGTGGGGTAACAGCTCCCAGCCAAGTGCTTTAATTGTATCCTGAACCGGTTTCGCTTTGTGTGCAGGTGCATTGTCGTGTAATAAAATTACTTTGCCATGTCTTCTGGCCCATCTTGGTCGTTTTTCGATCAATGAATGGTTCAAATTGATCATTTGTTGTCTTTAGCGATTAGTATTAACAGTTTCACCAGGTTTCAGAAACTCATGATACACCACACCTTTTTGGTCCCACCAAACACAGAGCATTGCCTTCTTGCCGAATCGATCTGGTTTTGCAGTCGATGTTGATGGTTGTCCCGGATTGACCCATGATTTTCTCCGTTTAGGATTCTCAAAATAAATCCATTTTTCATCGCCAGTAACAATTCGATGCAAAATTGATCTTCTTTCGTGTCCTTGAAGCAAAATGTCACAAGTGTTTTTTCGATTTTTCATCTGTCTTTCATTCAATTCATGTGGCACTCATTTTCCACACTTTTGGATCTTTCCTATAGCTTTCGAGCGGTCAGAAATTGTTTGTTGTGCAACATTTAACATTGTTGCCATTCGCTTTTGACTCAAAGTGTCATCTTCATCCAATATTGCTTGCAGTTCGGCGTCAGCAAACTTTGTTGATGGTCTTCCACGTTCTTCATTTCTCACATCAGAATCATTATTTCTGAACCGTTGGAACCATCTTTTGCATGTTTCTTCTGATGAAGCATGATCACCATATGCCTCGACAAGCATTCGATGCGACTCTGCAGCACTTTTCTTCAAATGGAAACAAAAAATTAATGCTTTCCGCAAATCATCACTTTCTGGTACGAAATTCGACATTTCTAACATGATGGAAAAATATGATATTGTTTGTTCAATGACTTGATGTTTATTGAATATGTTTGACAGATGTCATACCAACCAAACTGAACAAAAATTAAGGCTCGTTCACAACAAATGTTCCTTACCGACACTTCATACCGGTACACCTGGTAGAAACAATTTAGTACGTATTTTGAGATTTCCACATGTTTTCAATCACATTTTTTCCATGGCTCCAATGAATTCCAAGCAATACGTTGAATAAAATCATGAAAAATGTATAATTTTACAAACTCTTGAAGAGAACGTGGATTCCCTGTTACAAATGATCTATAGAATCTCATTGACGAATGGGAAAATGAATGAGTTTCAATGAAATTCAATGATATTAAATCAGAAATTCCACCATTCTTAATAGGATTCGTTAGAATATTTCCACCTGGGTTCTACACTGTTAGAAATTTCTAATTGAACTTCCAATTAGATGTAATGGAAGCAAAAGTTATTAACGTAAGTGAAAAATTTATTGAAATCTCAGTTACGAAAATATATATTAATGTATGATATACCCTGGTAGAAATTTGTCTGGGCGTCTCATTTACCATCCACGTGCGAGATGGGACCAAAGTGGGGACAACTGGATAAAACATTTCAGTCAATTTGACTCCACTGCCCAAACATTCAGTTGGTCTATGTAAATTTTTCATCCACCAACTGATCGTACAGTAACATTGATAGTCAATCAACACGGTCAGAGGAATAAAAGGAAGCTCCAACGTTTCAATTTGTCACTCGAGATTATTTTATGGAAATAAATTCAAAAACAATCTTCTTGACTGGAGATTACATGTCAAAATACATTGTTACCTCATTCATAGGTGTGCTTTTACAGAAAACACATGATTTCACATTTCTAATTACCGATTTGAACAACATTCTAGCAGTTCCCTGGGACATCTGGATGGGCACAGGTTAAAAAGTGCGTTATAAAACTAGCAAGAAACCAACCTAACATCTGGGAAAACCAGCTGGAACCCATCTAATTCTCAATCATAATTTCTACTCGGGAAATATAGCAAAAATTTTAAATTCAGTTGCGTGTAAATGAATTCTCATTTCAATCACCAAGAATTGGAAATTTCATTTACAAATCTACATGAAAAATATATTAAATTTGAAAACATTTCCAACAAAATACGATAAATGGAGATGTGCGGAATCTCCAATCATTGTGGAATAAAGTATATTTTACAGCATTTCAACTCCATCGAATTTATGTTCCAACTGATTTTTTTCATGTCCATATATATTGAGATGTATTTTACTGCACATGGTTTAATTTATCGTCTCCATTCCATCTTCGTTACACAAAGTTCATTCGTTTCATTATATTTTTCATTATTATTATTATCATACTCGACTTTTATCATATTGTAAGACTGAAAATCTATATGCGACATATATTTATGCTGACATCGTAACGGATCAGCATTTTATATTATTAGACTCACTACAGCATCAATGAAAGTTCATTAAAATTTAACTTGCAAAAATATCATGCATATGTTCTTACGTGCATATGATTGATGAACTAATCGTACCAATAAACTTCATGAGTGATGTTTTGATTGGAAAAAAACATCTGTGTAGGTTCATGTCCAATAGATTTCAATTCATTTCCCATAAAAATGGGTGTTTTGTATTCTTGCTTATAAGATTTTAACGGCTGTACTGAAAAAAATTTATAGAACACCGAGTCCTATATAGATTCTAACACCGTGTGAGGACTATAACCGAACGGAATTAGAAATGAACAGTCATCAATTAATTCTTACACAGCTGCATGCGGTAATTTCTATGGAGTCCTCCTAACATGTTGTGCTGCAGTGTTTGGATTTTTATCGAAGATTAATTCCATAGTTCTGGGACCCGTTGAGTTTTATGATTTTTCAAAGATTGACCCCTTAAATTGCCTATTTTTTCTCGCACGTTTTGAGCGAGAAAAAATTGATCATGTGATGAGATTCAACTCTCTCAATATCTTGGACTCCCAAAGAGTCAAATTCCACTCCTATAGAGTGGGTGTTCACCTCATAAGACTGAATTTTCACTCTCTTGGAGTGAGGATGTCACTCTTATGCAAAGTTGAAATTTCACTGGTTGAACCGAGTTGAACCTTCACTCTGTGGGAGTGGGAATTCATTCTTATGGAGTGAAAAGTCACTCTATAGGAGCGGAATCTCGCTCTTCCTCCTGGACTTGCAGTATTTTCACTCTTCAAGAGTGAATTTTTCACTCCGACAAATCTAGAGAGAAGGTCTTCAAACTCGATATTCACACTTTGAAACCTATAAGATATTGGCTATTCTCCCAAAACGGTCATCAAAACATTCAAAATCACCACCTGATCAAATATAAATATTACAGTAAAACCCTTTCGATAAGAACGCTTACCCTCTTTCTCATTTAAACGGATGTTGTCTTGCGTTGGAGAAAGAAAATGAGCGTTTTGATTAAGAGGGTTTATTGTACTGCGTTTCAATTTGAAATTAGGCCAACCTTTACCAGTCCATTTTTTTATGTGCGAAGAACAATAAATTTAAAAAAAAAAAACGCTGACAGTGATAACAGATGTGTGTTTACGTAGTCTTTGAAAGGGTTAAACTGGAAACATTAATTATAATAAAAATCATTTTAAGTGCTTTTTACACTGACTGAAAAAAATTCTTACCAGACAAAATAGTTTTCACCCAATTGTATATGAGAAACATTTATTCAATTCATTGCAATTTCATTTATTGAAATGATATTCAAATGCCTGAGTGGACAAATGTTGAAAATTTTGTATAAACTATACAAATATTATACATAATTTTGAAAATTTTCCCATTTGGATGGTTCGAAGAATTATGTTAAGATATCATTGATTGAATGATTATTTTGTTTCATTGAATTGTTTCCTTCGAATCACGACAGATTTGTTGGATTGGCTACACTTTGATAACTTTTCGGGTATAAATTTATCGGTTGATGAAAATTATATACACGGAAGAAAACAATTTGCTGTGATATCAAAATCTGATTTGGCTATTACAGCAATTCTGTTAGCTACAACAGGGATTTTTCATTCCGGGCAGCGAAAAATGTCGACCCCCCCAGTAAAATGTGTTCGCTATTTTGAATATAATATTGAAAATTTTGCTGTTTTAGTTATTCATTCTGCTTCCTGAGTTTGAGCTTTCGTTAGCTGTGTCAGCAAATTTTTGGCTAGGTTAGCAAATAGATTTGCTATTCTATATATAAAAACTCGATTTGCTTAGACACCTAATTGTCTTCTCTGTTCATGAAAATTTCGTATAAACAGAAAAAGAGAGAGAGAGATTTTTGTTGTTGCTCTGTTATATCAATATTTGTTAATTCATGAATTCATGAATTCATGAACGATAAATAAATTTTCGATTCACTAAACCGAATGTCATGTCGATTTAAACAGAATTAGGTGTTGTAAAAATGAATAAAGTACGGGAATTTAGTCCGGAACGTTTGAATATGCACTTCTTCAAACAATTCATTCGAATTTCGAACGTGCTGGAAGGGACCGAAGGACATGGTTCTCCAATTATAATTAACTATAAACGCGATAAGGGGTTCAACAATACTCTGTAAAAAGTTACGTCATCAAAGAGCGACACTTATTTGGCTGACGTGGTATTAAAAAGTTGAACCACGTTGAAATAGATGCACATTATCGATTCTTATCAACAAATAATAGTATGCTGAATTTCAAACAATAAAAAAAAGTACATATTCATTGTCGATCATTGTAGAATTTCAAGTTTCCCAAGGTTTTTGTATATGCAATGAGATATTGTGCTCCGATAAAAATCGAATATGCATTAAATATGTTTAATGAATGTATCGATTAATTGTTGTTAATTTTTTCTTATTTCTACTACCCTTTGAGAATCTATATATTTTTTTGTTTGCAGACAAGTGAAAAATACAACTTTCTCAAATTCGCATACAAGTCAGAGAAGATTCATAAATTTAATTGTTATAGGACTACTGCTCCTCATTCAATTATCATTCCATATCTAGTACGAACATCATTGAATGGCCTTGCTATATCACATAACATAAGACTTTAACGCGTTGGAGGAGCAAGCGATGACTAACAGTTCGTACCGTTAGGCCGAATCGTTATTCCACTTGGAGAATGTCAATTTCATGCGGTTTACGGTACTGAAATTGCGCGTTAGGAAGAATACACCATGGATTATTCTATAATATCGAGATCTTTTTGTATTTTCGTCACACCCATCATGATTCTTTTTTCATTTCAACATTCAGAGTGTCAAAATGGACACTCCACAGCTAAAACAACGTATGCGTTCGATCCCTCCGTTCTTTTTTCACACCGCGTAATTGATTCGAAGAATGTTTCCTGTGCGAGGAATTGGATTCCAGTTCGAATTCTTGAGAATTTCCCTCAAAAGGTTGATCGATTGATCGGTGTCTGTGATGTCTTGAGAATTTTCCTATTGTTTTTTCACGACATTCTCAAAATTTTTCAAGTGAAACAGGAAAATTTTCATTTTTCATTCATACAGAATAAATATAGGTAACATGTTTCACACTTATCCTAAGGTAAATGGAAGAAATGGATGAACTTTGCGAGGATAAAGACAGATTCCATGAAGAATATGTTTTTGGTTTTAGTTAATTTCGATAATATTTCAAATTTTTGAAAAGTTTCGAACGAAAAGTTAAAGTTTATGCTGAAACTCGTTACTTTTACTTTCGATATAAAAGCATTGAACAGTCAATGAACTGGTATTTTGCTTGAAGATTCCATGCTTAGGCTACTTATTTGCATCATTTAACTTCATCTTTGACCTGAACAGGAATTGAATGAGTATAGATGAAAAGTTGAGATACGAAATACTCCTGCAAATGCACTATCAGTCATACATTATTCATGTATGGTATGTATGAAATATATATTCTGTGAATCCATATACTTTGCAATCCTGTTCAGGCAAATGATATCATGTGAAAAATTCGTAATTTTCAAGCCCGATGGGATAGAAAAATCATACTACGGTTTCTTGCATTTTCTTTGTTCCTTGTTATTTGAAAACAATGAGTTCAAATGATCCGAGACTGACTTCCCCCTATGCACAGGATATACTTGAACTTCCTCAATGAATATATAGGGTTATATTTTGTAATCACCATTCGGTGAATCGAACAAAACCACATTGATTATTGTATCACCGTTAATACTTGAGTTATAATTTTTTCAAATTTTTCTTATGAAATAATTATAAAAATTTCAGTCATTCATAGAGAAGACTCCATTCTTTGAAGAATTTTCATTACTCAACTGGAAAAGTTGAGGTCACTTTCGAGAAACATTTTTCAAAGATTAATTATTTATTTAGCAAAAGTGTACCATCCTAAGATTTCAAATTAAGTATATTCCAAGAAAAGCTTCACGCTTTTAACCGACGAATCCGCTAGAAAAAAGTTCTCATTGGAATCTGGAACACCCTATATGTAATCTACATGAAGGTATTTCCATGTCTGAATTATGCATAGCTTATATGAAATTTTTTTCAATGGAAAAACAGGTCCCATAGGAAAGAAGAATTCAGATAAATGATTTTCTCTAAGATGATACTGTTAAATATAACCCTTGCTTGTAAAAAGATGATTCTCCATTGAGTATAACTATTCATCATCGTACATTTTTTTCCACGTATGTTGTCTATACGTTGCTTTTCCGTTCATTCAATACATCTACTATTTATCCTTCGTTTTATGCTCTTCGAAGATGCTACGTGGACATCGGGAGATTAGAAGCTAGAACCGCAATGTAGGGAAAACAGTTGAATCGAACATCTTGATTATTTGTTTGAGGAAATTGCACTATATCTATCACTGAATTTAATTTCATAATAATTATTTGTTTGAATAAATAAATTTGAATGGAAGAACAAATCAATGAAAAAAAAATTCAATCGAGTATATCTATTTTTCCCCATTTTTTCCTCAAAACGTGTAAAAAGTAGAAAAATGATTCGCAAGTTTGAGAAATAGGTGAAAATAAAATGAGTTGTGAGTGAATGATCGAATGAAAATTTCACAATAAATTTTTTAAAATAAAATCTCGATGATCGATTCCACATAATTTTCTGTAGAAAGAAACTGTCATCCGATTTAATTTCGAAATAGCACGATAAATTAATAAACCTGTCTTTGATAAATTGTCAAAGACTGGTTTGTTTACCTCGTCCTTGACCAACGATGTGAGAGAACAACGGGATTCATATAACCAGGTGATCACGAGCCGAATCGTTTCCGGCAAGATGCTTGGCTTTCCTCTTAGGCATTCTTTATTTTTTCGTCGTCGTGCTTAAAATCTTTGGAATGGCCTGACCATACGAGAACGTAAGATACCTTGAAGTGGATGCACAACGTTTAAAATAACCTGATACCATTTGAGACCCAGGTCATCGACCTGGCCCTCATGATATTTAATGATGTAAATTAGTGTACGATATTGTTCGATCATTTTATCATAACGAGTCTTATTGAATCAAATATAAAATATTATTGTGGGAACTTCATCTACGAGTTTCGATTTTTTTCTTTTTTTAATGGGAAAATTGGTTAAAAAACAGTGAATTCATAAGTCCCAGCCCGTTCAAATCAGATATTACGAACAGAATTTTATTAAAATCATTCATTCGCTTTGATTAAATATAAATACAATAGCTTATTGTATTTATATACGTGTTTAGAATATAGTTATATGGATAGCTTGATGAAATATTCATGAAGAATTACAGTTTTTTCGTTTGCATGTTCTGAGAGGTCGTGATTGGAAAAGATACGGTCGCTTCACATACCTGTCAGATATTGCGATACAGATTTTTCACAAACACACAATATATTTTGAACACATCTTTGAGAGATTTGTTGAACACTCTTGAGAAAATAATTTTTCAACTATTGTGTTTGAAGAATTAGATATACTACCGCAATGTTTCTTACGAATCTCGCATTGATCCAATTTTGCGTGTACTTTCCCACATACCACAAATATCTCAGTCATATCTCCAGGATATTCTGACAATATTACAATACCTCCAGAATGTTAAAAAATATTCTGTAGATATTACTGAAGCATTTGTGCTATGTAGGGTTGGAAAGATTGTTCCGTTTTAATCACAGTTTCAAAGTAGTTCAACACTGCAAAAAAAATGTCGGTAAATTTACCGGAATTTGTCAGGAAGCAAGGAACCCGATCACAAACGGTAAAAATTCCCCAAAATTTGTCAAACTCATCGCATTTTCTGGAAGAATCGTCAAAAAATTGGTATATTCACCACACCTCCTGGTATAATTACCGAAATCCTTGTAGTTCTCCTGGGTTTTCCTTCGGGCCTGAATTACCGAAGAATTTTTAGATAGATTTACCGATTTTTTGTACAGTGAATATAAACTATGAGACATTTTCATGTTTTGAAATATATTCCGAACGAGTTTAATATTTTTTATGCGACGAAAATATTCCCAGATGCATTCGAATGAAGTTTGAAAGATGTCTATTAGACGTAAGAAATGATTTATATACCTGAAATACCCATCCCGGTAAAGGAAATCATGCATGATCATGAATGATCCATATATGAACATGCAAGACTCATGTGTGATCATGCATGCTCCCTGATCAACCGTTCTCATTAAAATTCTATATTCAACATGATCTTGGATAATCATGTGTGAGCATGTATGATTCATGTATTATCATGCATAAATCATGTAACATCATTTATGAATCATACATGATGATGCGAAATCATGTGGGATCATCTGAAATATAATTTGGCGCAAGATTGATTTCCAATTCTTGACAATCTATATAGAGTCAACTTTGATCCCTAATAAAAATAAATCCCTGCATTTCTCCGCATTTTTCTGATTGTCCGAAATATAACAGAAATGAAGAGAAATTATGAGATTTCTGTCAGATTTCGGACGTTTTCAGAGAAACGTGGAGAAATGTAGGGATCATTTTTATTAGGGGATCGAAACATTACAAAATTTTATAACATTATTAATGATCGGTGAATTGGTGAATTCATTTGCAATGGTGTCAACAGTCATTCAAACCGTGCTTAAGTTATCGCCTAGTTGAAAATTTCCCGATGGATGGGATATTCACTGGTCCTATTCCTATCTAGGACCCGCGGTATCTTTCCAGATCCTGCGTGACACCTCTCAGGGTTCTTTTTGTCCCTGTTGGGGACCTTTCAAGGTCGTATCAAGTGGGAATCCAAATGGTCCTGGCCCGAAACCAGAGGGACTCCGGATGAAACCCTCAAGGGTCTCATCAAGATCACGCGGATTCTGGGTATAAACCCCACTGGTGCTGGGTGGGAATCTGCGTCCACATGCGAATTTGCGATTCTGTCGATCTAGGAATTTTCAACTGAGCGCCGATTTTAAGCCCAGCATAGATTAGATAAAATGAATGAATGTGGGAATTAACAATAATCGGGCTTAATCTCGGCTTAAACTTGGCCAAATGTCAGTTTTACGTAGCAAAATAGGATTGGATGTTATCATTTCAAAATTGTGCCATCCTAATGTCGAAAACTGTGCAATCCAGGGCATAATTTAAGGGTCAGTTCTAACCAAAGAATCAATTCTACAAGAAAACGGTCAGTTCTAGAACGTCAAAACGGTTAGTATGATGGCACGTTCCAAATATAATTTATGCATAACTTATATGAGGTTATATGTAATTTGTTAAATTTTCCCACTTGGATTCTTTTTCTTCTTTAAAAATTGAGTATTCAATGTTTCGGTTGGTTCTAGCCCTGGTGGAAGAATTCTGTTGAATTTTGTTCACTTTTGGCACCGCAATATTTCAATAAAATCCAATAAAAATCCTTGAACTTTAACGAACTTCAATAGAAGTCAACAAATTTCAACAAAAGTTATTGAATTTTACCGGAATTTTGTTAAATTCTATTGACTTTCAATACAAACCAAATGTGCCAAAAGTGAATGAAATTGAACAAAATTTAATGAAATTTTTCCCCTAGGGAGATTTCATTTAGATTATGCCCTGGTTCAATTTTGGGAATATTTAAAAATCATGAGCATTCACAAATTGATATCAATTCCTCTGTTTCAGATATTCTTTAACATGTGGTTGGCAAAAACTGGAGTTTTTTTCTTCCTCGTTTATCTGTCGGGTTGCGAGAATTCTAGTCCAGATGATACTTCTGGAGCAATATTTGAAGCAGCAAAAACATTGTTCAACGACAAAGAAACATTGGAAAATGTTGGGAAACAAGTGAGTACAATTAATACATTCGTATAAAGTCGATCTATTCTGGACATTTTCCAAGTCACATTTCTCATTCATGGATTCATCACAGGTTGGTGAAATGTTTAGCGACAAAAACAGCGGAGTAGAAGGCGTTGACAATATATTGTCCGGCATAGGAAACTTCATGACTGGTGGTAAAAATCGCCATGGAATAGATTTGTCCATGCTTGGCTCAATGCTAGAGACCATCTTGCCGTCTGAAAACGCCAGATCGAAAAGGCGTGCGAGAGGAGACGAGGACATTGAACCCCCGGCAGGTTTCGATCTAGAAACCCTCGTTTCTTTAGGAAATATGGTCACAGGAAAAAGTGGCAACTCTGATGCTCTTCTGGGTCTCCTACCTGTCTTGTTGGATAACTTCTTTGGGAGTGGAGGAGGTGGAGGTAGCGGGGAAGGAGGAGGCACGAGCACCAAAAAGCATGACCATTCTGGACACTCTTGGTACATGCCACCTGTTTTAGAACATATTCACGTGATGTGGGAACACTTCAGGTAATCTACTGGTACATTTGATATCTACCTTAGTAGAAATCACTCTAGTCATCTGGTGAGGCCTCGAAGGCCTAGAGAATTACTAGAGTGATTTCTGCTAGGGTAAGAATCACAGTTAATCTAAATCAGCTCCTCCACCCAGAACTAAAAATTTGTCAATATTGATTTCAAAATTCAATAAAATCGATTAACCTGATATCAATTCCATATGCTGGCAGGGTACGCTAGTGGAATTCCTTGGTAGAAATCATTCACAGAGAGCTGAGCGAAATAAAAAATACAGGAATTCCGTAAATGATGAGAAAAACCTGTTCTAAGATCATTTCATTTAAATTTCATTCCAATTAAATTGTATTATTTACAATAGAAGTTCAAGGTCATTTTACCTCATGTATAAACATAAATGCGAATTCATATATTTAAATTGCACTATATATGTTACATATCTATGAGAACTGTTATTGTCTCACATTTCATTATCGACTTCTTCGCAAGTTCTTGCAGTATTAATTTGTTTTACAGCAATTCCGAGTTGGGTCAAACTCTATGGAAAAACAGTGGCTTGGCAAATATAGTTGGTCAGATGACGGATAAGGATGGCAAAATTCAATATACGCAAATTCTAGACAGTTTTGAAAATCCGATGTTGCGTCGACGGTGGATCAAATCGTTGACGAATTTCGTCGCCGAGTGGGTGTCGCGAATTTCGGATCCTGCTACTCAACAACGATATTTGGCCACAGGACAATTTGTGACAAATAGTTTCCTAAAGGCGCAAGGGTTGCCAAAAGCTGCGATGTTCGATTCTTCTAAACCTGCGGAAAGTATCACTAGGTGAACAAATTCTACATAACATTCTCTCTGTAAAGTAAAAAAAGGGGGATGATTATTAATTCTGGTTTTTCCAAAAGGAAGTATATAGAAGGTTCAATTGTTTTACAGATTATGTAACATCGTGGCTGCGAAACATCTAGGAATGAAAATAGATTGTTCACAGTACGTGAAACCAGCTGTAGCCTACTTACAAGAATTGATGAGCCTCGCTTCGGACAAAGGATTCATCATGTCACGAATCAACGCGATGGAATTAAGCAACAAACTTAGCGATACCATTAACAATGATCTCATAGGACCGATTCTCAAGGTGATTTATCATTGCCATGAATTCTCGATAATATATCTACAAACATTAATAACTGGCATTTAATTGAATCGAAAATGATTCAGCGATCCTTTGAGATGCCAGCGTTCGTGTGACTAGAAGATCTCATCAAGGGATGGAAAAAATTGATAAGACATGATCACATCCCATTTAAATGAATTTCCAAAATCATATATAATTTATAATATAAACTCAATCAAATTTTTATAAAAAAATATCGATATCATCAAATATCGTACATTAATAAGGAACAGAGGAAAATTAATACAAAAGTCTAATGATACAGTATTTTGAATTAATCGAGAATTTGAACGTTTCAGGCATATCGAGCCTATAAATGGTCTGTGAAAGTACCAAGCTGTGCGACTCAAATTTTGTGTACCATCAATGAGAGACGAAAAGATGAGGCAGACAATTCCGTTCCAGAGATACGTCGTGTATTAACTAAGATATCCAGTTTTCCAGCCGCTTACTTCGTCAGTGCAAATACTTCATTGAACTTCTGGAATCTGTACGGAGCCATTGTCGAAAATGGAGAGTGCATGGTTTGTAACACACTGTAATAAATGATTGTGAGATTTTTTCCAACAAATCGCGGTGGCAGCGAAATTTCTTGATGGGTAGGAACTCCTTCACCTGATTTGGTGGACTCTTTCTTCTTTTTTAGAAGATTCAATACCAGAAGAGCAAAATACTTACTCATAGTGGAGGAAAAATCCCTCAGTTCTGATGGAAAAACAATTCCTCGACAGCACAACAGTTCAGCATGAGGTCATAAAGGATACATTAGGAAGCATGAGAATTTATGAGTCCATTAGGGGCTGATGTGCTGTTTGGTTTCCCCCACGATCAGGGGATAAAATCCACCACTGGTGTAAAGAGAATTCCCCGTATTTTTTATAGCGCAGTACGATGATCTCGTGAAGATATATGTCCTTTGAGGGAACGTAAATTCCAAAGTTCTTCTCCATTTGTTCTAGTTCCTTATCATTTTTTCTACGCTCAATTTCATGATGACCTTCAGTTCAATGAATATTTAATATATATACTTCTCATAGAGTGAGTTATTCAAGTACGGCCTGCGGTTATCTAATTGAAAACCTCTCGGTGGTTTCCTTATGCTTTCGCCTGCGTAAGGTGAACGAAATTCGAGTGAGCCCTCGAAACAGTCCGAGCTCGAGTTCAAGTGATTCCTTTGGTAGACCTTTAACAGCCCGACCGCCCGTTGGCCCGAAGGGCTATTATCCCGACTGAAGAAAATTCCGACTCATGATGTATTCTCAAATCTCTTTGATTCTCGCCTCCTCTTTTATCTCATAGTAATGCTAAATTGGAGATGCATCTTGAGGGGATTCATTACTCCCTGCAAAAGTTACTAGATTCCAAATTTCTCTCCCCAGTTTTCTCAGAAACGAACACATCCCAATAAACATTTGTATGGAAGTCTTCCGGAACACTCTAAAAGATATCTAACAGAGATCTAAGAGATGTCTTATGCAACAAATTTAGATATGTTTTAGATGTCTTCCTCCAAGATATCTTTTAGATTTCTAAAAGATGTCTTTCTGCAAGATGTCTTAAACATATCTAAATTTGTTGCATAAGACATCTTTTAGATCTCTTTTAGATATCTTTTAGATTGATCCAAAAATGTTTATTGGGATAAAATGAAAAATAATGAATAGCTGCATTTTTTTCAATAGCCTAAGAAGATGCACCTGGTCATTAAAATTGATTCTACTGGGGGGAGAGATCTAGTAACTTGGCTTGTGGTGAATCGCCTTAAGTCGGGATATAAAATTTCGAGATTACAGCCCTTCGGGCCAACGAACGGTCGGGTTATTGGAGGTTTATCGATTCCCTTGATACTTTCGAAACAGCTTTATATATCCTATGGAGTGCACCCTGTATCTCTGTTTCCCTTCACTTTTCCCTAGAACATAGAACAAGCTTGGGGAAAACCTGCAAATGGGATACTGCTGTATCAGTTTCCATATAGCATAGAGGTAGCTATAGAATTCTCAAAGAATTCTTTTCGTACTTTGGGATTCCTAAAAAATTTCAGAAGAATCTTTTGATCCCTGCTTGAAGAATCTTGTTGAACCGATTGATTCTCATTGATTTCGATGCAGAAAATTGATTCAAACCCATTGAAAATCGATTTTTAATAGGTTTGAATCGGTTTTCCGCATCGAAATCAATGAGAATCAATCGGTTCAATGAGATTCTTTAAACGGGGACAAACTCTTTGAGTTCTTCGTCAGTTTTTCTAAAGCATAATAATGATTTCAAACTGATTCAATAATCGTTTTCAATTTTTCTGTTCAGGTGAAATACCCAGAGGATTGTACAGCTTTCCACGAGGAAGAACTGAGAGTAACAACGACAGAATACGTTCACAGTGAGCTATGATCCGTCCCTTCGAAATTAAAATAAGAAGAAAGCACATTGTGTCGATTCCAATTGAAGATTGTGAAAAGTGTAAAGTGCAGAAACTTGAGGATTTTCTCGTAGCGAGAACAATGAAGAACACCAAATTCTCTCGTCTACCAATTGGATTGTCGAATGTGAATGAAGCGAGTTCTTGTACGTTCAAAAACTCTATGCTTAAAGAATATTTATTTAATACTTTTATAAATCATATTTGAAACTTGACAAAACAATTCCATATTTTAGTCTTTTCTCATAAAGAAAATTAAAAACATGTGGTCAAAGGAACAGACACAAGAAAAAAAATGTGGCAGATACTTTTTGAATAGACAGTGAATAAAATTGTATCTCAATGGATATTGATGTTTAAAGATATTGAATATCTTTCACATCTTTGAGATGTACTGTTTGAAACAGAATGTTTCTTACACTTCATTTTTAAACATCGACGTTTCATGGGATGCTTGAAGAAACTTAATTGTGGATATTTGACATCTTTCATGCCATTGGCAATTTTGTTGTCGAAGTAACGAGTGCAATATGGTGCTTAAAAATAGGTCAAACAAAAGCGTATGAGTACTGCAAATTCAATGTTATTAAATTTGTTGATATCATACATGTATTACAAATTACATAATCTTACGTATGTGTGAATGTATATACACCTTGAGTTTACGATAAGATGTCGCATAAGGTATAACGCTCTTACATTTTTTCCTGAAAAATGTAATATAAGTGGAACAGAAAAATAAGATTTTATGCTACATTTCATCGTCGGCTTCTTGGAATTTAAAATATATATACGTAATGTGATTCAGATTCTTTTAAACAAGGATATGAAAGCGTGTTCGTAATTAATCTAGATGATAAATATTGTAAATACTAGTATCAATAAAAACATGAGAATTGAATATACACAGCAGAGTGACGGAAAGTGGAAAAATGGTGTAAAGATTCTTCTCGGCGATCAAGTGCATTGTCTTTTATAAAGTTCTGATCAATTCCACAGAATTGTATGCAACATCGTTTCCCTTCTAGTTATTTCTTTTTGATGCTCTTACATGCCCATTCCAAACCTTCCTAAAATGATTATATACAAGATTTGGTATTATACAATGATCAATTACGATTGTTATTTGAATCTTCAAATATTTATACCTTGACACCTTTTCCTTCCGTAGCTATGCAAGATTGTATCTGCCAGTCGCGATCTTTGATATTGTGAAGTCCAAGACCCTCTGCGATTTCTGCAGCAGTTACAGCTTGTCCTAAATCCTGTTTGTTAGCGTATACCAGTAACGGTACTCCACGAAGTTTATCCTCGAATAAAAGTTCTGAAAGTTCTTGGCTAGTTTCTTCGAGTCTTTTGATATCCGCGCTATCGACGACATAAATCTGAACTCGTGTGATGAACATCAATCATCTTTCGGAAATATGGTGAAATGTATTCGCGGGATTTTATACTCACAAGAACATCTGTGTTTTCAAAATAATTACGCCAGTAAGGACGAATTTTTCTCGCTCCACCGATATCCCAAACGTTTAATTTAAATCCCTCGCTTTGAACACTTTTAATGTTAAATCCCTGTGTTGGCGTCACCTCAAAGTTCAATACAACACCATTTTTGAGATTTCATTACTTTACAGCGAGCGGCTGATTAGAATGAGTTAAAAAAATCTTGTATACTTGCGTGATATCTTCGCTGGCTAGCGATTTTAAAATTGTTGTTTTTCCAGCGTTGTCCAGCCCCAGGAGCAGGAGTCGTAGTTCTTTGTCTGGACTAGAGCGTAATTTGCGTAGGATAGACAGTAGACCCTGGGAAACCAATAATCAACTGTGATTGTGTATAATGATGTTTAGAAACTACAGAGCCGGATATAGAAAATTCGTCAAGGGGGACACAATTCAATCGCGTTGCCCTTCTCCCTAGAGTGGGAGAATTTACAAAATTATATGTAATTTATATACAGGGTGTCCCAGAACTCACCTTCCGCATTTCTATGGCGTATTTTGCGCACGAAATGCAATAATTTCCCGTTGGGAAAAATTTTCTGAGATATAAGTATTTTTAGATTGGTTTTGAAATCCAAATCATTTGAAAGCATTGTGTGCTACATCCTTCAGCTTGACATATCATTCGCTAAGTTGGAAAACGGTGAAACCCTGGAAACAAATCGAACTATTCTATCGATCTTTCACGCAGAGAAAGATTCTTGCTGAAAAAGCGCTTCCAAAAAACTGCTTTGCTGAATTAGTAAAACGGTTGCTATTACAGCAAAAATATTGCTAATGCAGCAAAATTTTCTAGCAGTTTGTATATCTACAATTCTGGATTGCTGAATGGCAAGCACTTGTTAAAAGAGCAAGATTGAATAATACTATAAATATACTATATCGTTGCCGTCATTTGTTGATCTTGTGTTGATTTACTGGTATTCCTCTCATAACTATCCAAGTAAACTACCTTCACGGTATCGTTTTCGCAACTGCGATATTGTTCCATGCGTGATAATTTTTTGTTCCGTGCACGTTAAAAATTCCAAAACTCAGTCACGAAGTTACATTCAATTACAGCTGTGTGTGCAATTTATCGTGCCTCAGGATAAAGAAAAATTTATTTTTCCCAGATACCATTGGAATACCAACTTGTAATTTGGTATGAACATTCAAAATTGGTCCATAAACAACATATATTTTTTTCAACAAAAAAAAATCCCGTTTGCGAAGTATTAAAAAAAATTTTTTTTTTCTCACGTGAAAATTTTTGAATTACGATCACATGGTTAAATGATACATCAGTGTAAAGAATGTAGAAAAATGAAAATAATGACTCCAAGTTCAACCCCGGAGATCGAGTAGTTTTGGAGATACAGCATTTTGAAAATTGCCATACCCTCAATTTCAAGGGAATTTCGGATTATAATAACTCCAAAACGAAAAATCAAAAAATTCTCAAACTCAACATTTGTCATGCAAATGACTAGTATTATTGGTGGAATAAATATCATGAATTTCTGGAATGTCGAATTTAGATCGTCGGTTGAGTTGACATGGAATTACCCTATTGCTGTAATAGCAAATTTTTCGTCAATTCAGCAACAAGTTCCGCCATATCAGCAAAGTAAATTTTCGAGGTTTGCTGTTTCAGCAACTTTTTTTCTCTGAGTGTTGTTTCGAAGCTGTAATGATTTGAAGTTGCTGAGTTCTGATTGGCTGGCAGCCCGAAAATTTCAAACTGCTAAAACTTTTAATTGAAAAATGACAGGTTGGTTCAATACTTTTCCTTCAAGCTGAAGCTAACAGATTTGAGCCAGCAGACTTACACTCTAGCTCATTGCAGAATTATCGTAGAATGATGAAACAGGCACCGAAGAAATTTTTGAATCATAATCTGGGAGAATATGTATTTTAAAACAATTCAAATTTACGTGAGCTCAGTTTATAAACACGTTCTGTTAGTTTACATTTGCTAGCTTCAGTTTCATTTTTTCACAGAGATCCAGCGGTTTCTATCTTATTGGATGGTATCAAGCTCGCATATGTAGCACACAATGCTTCAGAAGGATTCGAATTTGACAAGAATCTAAAAATGATCATATCTAAAAAACTAATCCTTAACAAAAATTTTTCAAACAGGAAATTATTGCGTTTTGTTTGCATGTATCTGTGAGATACACGATCAGCTTTTCAAAGTCAACCGTAGTATTATGTTCAGATTTTGTAGTGAATACCCGCACAGCACATGACGCGTCAGGCTGATGGAAGGTTTGTATTTTTAGAAACATAGTAGGAATATGCCACCCATTTTCTTATGTACACTGTAAAAAAAACTTTTGGAATATTACCACGTTGGACGTAGGAACGAAAATTACCTACGCTCAGCGTGGGACCCCACATAGCACAAACCTCTCAGTGATATCTTCAGAATGTTCTGCAACATTCTGGAGACATTGCAATATCAACAGAATATCCTGGAGGTATTACTGAGACATTTGTGCTATGTGGGGCTTTCACAGCAAAATTGTGATTTTATCGCGCTCAGCGTAGGTATATACACTCACAGAAATGATTTCTTGTCGTTACCATCATTTTATTCTTGATATCGATTTTCTTCTCCGGAAACGAATAGTGTTGGACCAAAAAGCGGTTTTCAGGGTGTCTAGCAAAATATGGTTTTGGAATTCCCGACCAATTCCTGACTTTTTCCAGGATTTTTTGGGAAATTCCCGGATGAAAAATAAAATGCACACATATCAATTTCAATTAACATTTTCAATGGCATAATACAAGCTAATAAGAAAAATGAATTCGAAGTTGAATATTCAAATATTGATCATTTTAAATGGACATGTTTCCAATCAATAATCCGAATCATTCAATCCAACTCGGCTCCATTTAATTATAATGCGTTTTGAAAATAGAATCAAGTATATTAGGTACATCTTAAAGAAGTCAGAAACAGACTATTCCACGAACATTTGGGAATTCTTTCGAAAATTCTTGAAACAGTTGCAAGACCTCTGAGAGAATATTTGAAACAACTTTAAAATCTTCCACAAGTAGAAATATTCTATCAAATCCTATTACAAATGGTGAAATTTCTGATCAAATATCATTGAATTTCATTGAAACCTATTCATTTTCCCATTCGTCAATGAGAGTCTATAGATTATTTGTAACAGGGCCGTGAAATAGGACTTCTTGAGTTGTGTAAGGTTTCTAAAATTCCATAAGAATTCAAGAAGAATTTTTTTTCGAGAATTCTTTAGTGAATCATTCATTGCTGTCTAGACCCGGCTGAAGAAATTATTCTGGAAATATCGGAGAATCTTTGCATAACTCTCAAAATTATAACAAGCAATATCAATATTCCATATAATGAATATTCACTTCAATGAGGATTTAAAATGATCAATATTCAATATAATCAATTATTCGTCGATGGGGAAAACTTTTCTAAGTTTAAAAATTCTGCACACACAAAAATAAAAATATAATTGAAAATTTCCCGGAATTTGTTTCATTTCCTGACGTTTTCCCGACTTTTCCCGACGAAAATACAATTCCTGACTAATTCCCGACTTTCCCGGAATTCCCGACTGCTAGACACCCTGGGTTTTGTTTCAAAGTAATCATATCATGGATTGTTAGTAGGAAAAATTGGGATCTGTGACTTTTTTTAACGTCAGAGTTTTTATTTCTTGTGAGAACCATCGCTTCTTGTGGTAAGAAAAATGTTCTTATGCTGAAACTAGATGAATATTCTTAAAGGCGATGCTTAACGATGCGCTCCCCTCCCTTCGATTGGCAGCAGAGTAATAGAGTTTTCAAAATTGATTCCAATGCATCGTGTTGTCAAATGGAATAGTAATTATAAACTTTAGAACAGTGATAATCAAATAAAGCAGTGTACCATGTGCCAGATACCATGCCAAGCGATACACCAATATTTTATTTGAAAAAAATCAATCATTGTAACCATTGAACATTTTGTGTCTCGCGATATCTTGGTTTTAGATGTCTTATACAACACTTTCAGATATCTCTCAGACGAGTTTGAAACAAGAATTGATCTGAAACTTATTTAAAAGTGTTACATAGGACATTTAAAGCCTGTCTAAAATACAGAGGTGTGAAAATTATTAGAATAATTGTTATTTTCAAAATAACTCCAACTTTTGCCTCAGATTATGCATTTATCTGTGGAGTGCTATTTTGTCTTTTTGAGATAATAGTTTTTCATCCTTCCATTTCTAAGTTAATTATTATAACAATCTCTTTTTCACTCCAATGATCTCAATACCTCGATCTCAAATTGAACAGTATGTGACGATAGATGCCCGCTGGAAATTTAGAATAGTTAACAACAAATTCCGAGCGGGATTTTTATTGGTTTCATCGTAACTCAACTATCATTCCTTGTCGTGTATATGAATTTTATACAATGAAACACCAGTTCTTAATATCAAAATATTGCACATTGTTAGTTATTTGAAGACATATGAAGATGCTCATAATGAAAAAGAACTTTGTACAAATGAGATTGTTATATAGTAATCATGGAATACTCCTTCGTTCAAAAATGGAGAGCTTAAGAACTATTTATATTAAGGAATAAAACCAGTACTCCATGAATGGTTGCATTCTCTTAGAGGAAAGTTGGAACAGTTTTGGAAATCACAATTATTCTAATAATTTTCACACCTCTGTATATCGCAAGATACAAAATGTTTACTGGGTAAAATGAAAGATTTCTTTAATAAAAACTTCACTGCATCAAGAAAATCTCTAAGTCTCATTTGAAGAATGCTCATGGTGATCTCAAGACTATTTTTCTTGGTTCAAGACTCAATATTGTAACGTCAAGATTATCACATTTTACTTGAGGCGAGAGAATTTTTTTCTTATTAGAAGAAAAATTAGGATTGTCCCTATGTTGAGAAAAAAATTTTCTCATAATAATGCAATTCTTGTTACAATAAGAAAATCTTTCTGTGGGTGTAACTTCATTACATTTTTACAACTCCATGTGAAATTTTTACGTTGAGCATAGAATAAACACAATTCGGGAATGATATGTACAAATTTTGTCCAAGTTTCACCAACAGCCCAGACAACAGAAAGTTCTCAAAGATAACGTGTATGTTATTTTTCAAAGCAACTAATTCTCAAAGATGACATATATGTTATCTTTCAGCGCTTTGTGCTGCCTGGAAGAGTAGAATTTCACACTCTTCAAACTATAATTCCACTATAGTGGATAAGCATATATGTTTAGTGCAGTGATATTACCAAAATTTCCTCTGTACCCAAGCAGCAACAAAAGTTCAACGGATATACGAAATAGAAACGTTCGTAGAATATTCGAATGAGACTGTTTTAAATATACTTAAAACGCACATAGTACATCCGAAATGTACGATATTCATTCAATCGACGTGCGATTGACGTACCGTCGTATATTTGGTTACATATGTTCGAAGAATATCCATAGCACCTATGGAACGATCTCATTGGAATGTGCATGGAACATATTTCGAATATTCGAAGAACATTCATAGTATATTCTGGTGCTACTTGGATAATAATACAATCAGAATTTGTAAAGTTCGTTTCATTTTGTACAGTGTAGCTTAAGGGGATACTAGCGCCGGGACTTTAGCCAAATCTTCCGTCTAAGATTTCTCCACAATACTTGAATATTTTCAAAATATCGCTCTATACAGCATTTCTTGAATGTCTATAGAAGTGTTGTGGAGAAATCTTACATGAAAAATTTGGCTAATGTCCCGGCGCTCCCGTATGGAAATATTTCGCTGAAAAATGTCTGTAAAACTATGAAAAATCTCTGAAAAAAAATGAAAAAATTTTGAGAAACTCTGACAAACTCTGAGAATCTCTGAAATTTTGATGGGAAATCTAATATTTTTGGAACATTCTTTACAGACTTTTGTCAGACTTTTTTCAGAGTTTCTCAGAGTTTTCTCATTCTTTTTCAGAGAAATAGTAACGAAATTGCACTCTGAAAAAACTCTGACAAAACTCTGATGGATTGCTTACATTTTTCTGACTTTTAGAAAAAAATTAAAGAATTTTCAAACACTTTTTCACACTTGATATTTGAATACGGCATATGAATGTATTTATTGAATTTCAGGATTTTTCAATAATCAGAAAAATGTCAACAATTTATTAGAGTTTTGTCAGAGTTTTTTCAGAGTGCAATTCCGTTACTATTTCTCTGAAAAAGTATGAAAAAACTCTGAGAAACTCTGAAAAAAGTCTGAAAAAAGTCTGCAAAGAATGTTCCCAAAATATTAGATTTCTCATCAAAATTTCAGAGATTCTCAGAGTTTGTCAGAGTTTTTTCATTTTTTTTCAGAGATTTTTCATAGTTTTGCAGACATTTCTCAGCGAAATATTTCCATACGGGCTAGTATCTCCTTAAGGGGTCTACCCTAATTAAAATTTTCAAAAAATCGATTTTTTGTTTTTCACATTTTTTGAAAGTATCAAAATGAACCCAGCAAACACGAATGCAGGCCATTCAAAAGACCATTGACGGCCCTTCGCCGGCATCGCAGGACCATCAGCGGCCCATTGAAACGCCAGTAATCATTGTTTGTAGGGAACATTATGAAGAAGAGGAAGGTATGATGTATGGTGCAGGCATCACTGATTGAGAACAGGTAACATTTTTTCACGATTTTTCTTTGAAAAAGAATTTAAACGCATTTTTTGCAAAACAACGTTTCCCGATGCCTTGTTGATCAAATCTCCGAGACTACTCGACTGATCCTTATGAAATTTTTACCACATACTCTGTACTACTACAGCTACAGCGCATATCGAGGGTTTTTCAAACTTTTGATTATAACTCTTTTTCTTTTGCCAAAAACAGTAAAAAAAGTCGTTTTTTTTCGAAAAATGTTCGCCATTTTGTCAATTTTCAAAGAATAAATAATCGCTCGATATGCGCTATAGCTATGAACATACTGAATCCAACGCCGTTCAATTTTTTTGTTTCAGACCATCCATCCCAGAGATTTCATCAACAGCGCAGACACACCTTTTGTTCAGGACTTTTTTTGAACTATCATTTTCATGTATAAAAACATTACTAAAATGTACAAAAAAATTTTTTTAATGTTTTTCGATAGTGTATTAATACAGTGTAATAACTTTTATACCAATATTTATATTACAAACCTGTTTAAAAAATTCTGAAAAACTGTCTTTTTTTGAAAATTTTAATTAGGGTAGACCCCTTACCCAGACAGCACCGAAAGTTCTCAAAACGTTTCAAAAACGTGTCCATAGTCCCACAGATATGTTGGTTCCCAAAAGTATATTTCCTAAACATCTTGAGAACATTCATTCAATGTGCTGGAAAACACGTTTTGAGGATATTGTTGACAAATGCTATGGTACTTTTTCAGAACGTTCCCGAAACGTTATATGAAAACTAAGTATTTTATCTCTAACCTATACAAATTTATATTGATAGTTTTACTAGGGACAAAAGCATCGAACAACAATAAAAGTATGTTTTGTATTGAATGTTTGAAAATATTTTATTTCAGCAGTTCGAAACTATTGGCAGAATATAAATTATCAAGAATTAAGTCAATGTTTTGAAATTCACATGACCTTCCCGTACAGCACAACCACCGATCCTCCACCTAGGACTTCGGTGGACCAGAGAGGATGATGGGAGAGAGGAGAAATGTGGAAAAAAGGAGAGGGAGAGAGAGAGTCGAGGAGGAGGAGGAGAGGGCGGCGAGAAAATGTCCGCCCCTTTTTTTCGATATAATTCTTTATTGTTTTTTTTTTTATGAATTCAAATATGATTGATTCAAATCAATTTTACTGAAAAAATAAAGGGGGGGGGGTGACCTTCTCTCCCCTCTCTCTCCTCTCTCTCGGAGACTCTCCCTTTCTCCTCCCTTTTCACGGCTCCACTCCTCCACCACCCTCCCCACAGTAGTCCACCGAAGTCTTAGGTGGAGGATCGGTGGTTGTGCTGTACGGGTTAAAATTGGCGCGGAACATAATTTCATTATATGCGATGTATTAAAAGGATGCAAATGTAATATGTCAGATCCATCGATACAGGCTCCACCACAGTTCATTTGCATCGGCTCCAAATGGAGAATATTGGAAGATTTGACACAAGTTTGAACATTAACAAATTCTCATTTTCAATGTCTCATAAACGTCCCATGGAAACCTCAATGAAACTATACCGGACATTCGTACATCCCTGGTATATACATGCGATGTTTCTTGAACGTCCCGAAACATTTTCAGAACATTCCAATGTTTCAGAAGACGTTCCGAGGATGTTGATAGAACCTCCCGGTGCTGTATGGGATAAGAACTGACAGTGCTATTTGGATTACACGGAAAGAATAATTTAGCTGCAGCAGCTAAATGGCTAGCACAGCCGCGGACAGCCATTAAATTAGCTCCCGCAGCTAAATTTTAGCTACCACCGTAAATAAATTAGCTACAAATGCAAAGATTTTGCTATAGCAGCTAAAATTTAGCTGCAGGAGCTAATTTAATGGCTGTCCATGTCCGTGCTAGCCACTTAGGTGCTGCAGCTAAATCATTTTTTCCGTATATAACATTTTCGAATTTTGCACATTATATGTGGTTGCAACCCTGATAAAAAAGCCGGATAGGAACCCGACTCAAACCCGGATGAAATCTCCGGGATTCCAACCGGGTGTATCCGGGCGCGTATACGGTTGATGCGGTGATTCTTTATCCGGTTTCATCCGGACCTTCTCCGGATGTTAATACTGAATATTTTTCTAAGCCCCACACGAAATTTGGATAGAATCAATTCGTCTTCTTGTTCGGGTTTTATTTAGAATTCCAAAAAATATCTTCCCTGCTAAAATAAGTTCCCAATAACAAACGATTCGAAACGATAAGATTTCTCTATAGTTTTGAATGAGGTTTTTGAATACGGAATTCACAATGTTATATCGTTCTTAAACCATAGAACTCTATCTTATCGTTGTGAATCGTTCTTTATTGGGAATTTTTAGCAGCCCATACAGCACACTTGGATATGGCATCCATCAGATATCCAATAGATATCCAAATGTCCGTCCAATATCCATTTGACGTCCATTAGATCTCCATTGGATATCCCAAACATCCTGGATATCTAATGGATATCTGTGTGCTGTATGGGAGGGTTGTCCCAAAACCCGGATAGGATCCGGATGGAACCGGATAAAGAATCACCACGAAATCCGTATACGCGCCCGGATACACCCGGATGGAATCCCGAAAATTTCATCCGGGTTTGAGTCGGTATATCATCCGGATTACCATCAGGATTAATATCATCCCCAGATAGAAAAATGTCTCAATAATGCCATCATGATGGTGACATGCACGCCAAGAAATGTTTGCATCATGGTATCAAGGTGTTTCCGCTTGTTATTGGTAGCAAAACGAGGTGATGGTACCATAATGAAGACATAGTGTTTACATTTTATGCATCATTGCAAGCTGAGCGAAGTTTATGACAGTATGTTAACGACACATTATGTTACAAAATATTTAGGGCATGGTTTTCTATTTGGGATCCGGTTTTTTTACCAGGGAATGTAGATAAATTTCACATGAAATTTATGTACATTACACCTACATTGAATGTGCAAACTTTTTAAATGTTACAAGAGCAAGAACCCGCAAATGTCAGTAAAACGAAACCAACCCTGTTCAATGCTACAAAACTTTTTTGGGCACAAGAGTTTGGAAAAAAAACAATGATGCAGGCGAAGGGCTGACCAATAAATTCATCTTCTTGCTTCTCACTTCCAAGGATACACCAGCGCTCCCAAGTTGAGAAAAAATGAAATTTGATTTGAAAAATTCATGTTTATCAAAGCGTGACATACAATCACGGATATTACGGTGTATTCTCTAATTCATGTCCTGAACAAGAACAATGCAAGCTTCCTCTTTCGCAATGAATTAAAATACAAATTATAAGAAAACACAATAATTTATAGAAATTTCTTAGATACAGGTAAGCGAATATTGCGTTCTTAATGTTATTTGTAGGTTATGTTAAGATATATTATACTCCTGACAAAAATATAATTTTCGCCCTGCTTCACTTTGCTTCACCTTGTTGACATTTTTTAAATAAACTTTGATCAATCACTCACCATTTTTATTCCTGTTCAAAGTGTGACAAGTTGATGTAACGATTCTCGGCAGCATTCAATTCAGTTATGTCAAAGTGTTTTGTTGTTTAATTTGTATCTAAGGAAACAAAGTGTCGAGGGATAGATATCTACATACATATATATACACATACATATTGCTAGGATAGTCATGTATGAGGATTACCATGCACATAACAAATCAATTCATAATAATTTATATACATAAACAGGTGGTCGAGGAATCAAAATTTCCATCTCAAGATGCAACTGTATTACGCAGGATATAATTCTTCCTTACCCATCAACAGACCAGATGGATCACGTATGATTGTCATCGATTCGGTCACTCAAGTTCCAATTTCTCAAGTGACTGATATAGAAATTGGTTGGAATTACTTCCTTTTATGGCAAAATAAGGATTTATGTATGACGGGGAACTTTGGGAGTGAGACCACCCTTCGAAAATTAGAAATACCATTGTGCGCATCTAGCAGGTATGAGCGATAACTAAATTATCACTCGTCGCTTATTAAAAGAGACAAAATTGTGATTTAAGACAGTTTTGCAGATGCTATCGTCACCAAAGAATACATAATTGTTTTATTGGAAAATCATGATTTGTGGCAGTACGATGTTTATAAGGATTCTTGGAGGAAAGTCATTGATTTCATTCCAAAAAATCATGAGTCGAAAGAAGAATATATCGTCAAGATGTCGTATACTACAAGTATGATGGTTCTTACAAATTTAGGTGAGTTGATGATATATCACTGTAGTTGAAATTTTTTAACCATCGAATACTGAGTATTTACCTTCATATTTTAGGACGCGTATTCAATGTTCCTACAATGGTAGAAATACCAAAAAATGTCAAATTTATAGATATCGCTTGTGGTTTTGATCATACCATTTTATTGACGGATAATGGAGACTTGTATTCTATGGGTATGGGAACGTATGTACAAATATACTTCAAATTCCATGTCCCACGAGTATCTATTGATATTTTCTAACATTCAGTGCTATATAATTCATAGACGTGGTCAATTGGGACATGGAGATTTAGAAAATAGCGAAGATCCTAAACTCATTCAAGCATTAGCTGGTTTGAAAGTAACACAGATTTCAGCTAGAGGATGGCACAGTGCCATTGTTACCGATCAGGTATCATAATCTTCATAAATATTCTTCAATAATTTATTCAATCTAATTATGTGTATATCAATTTTTTTGATGAATGCATAAATTATTCTGCATGTAATACACTTTGCAGATGACCAATCACAGAGTTTTTCATATTTATAGGGAGACCTTTACGTATGGGGATGGAATACGAATGGAGAGTTGGGTATTTCAGACAGTAATTCCAAAGTCATACCTTCGCCAATGCTGATTGATTTTGAAGCGAATGGAAAAAGTATTGAAACTACTGTGAAACGAGTTCAATGTGGCAATACTTTTACTATATGTATGTTGGGTATGTTTCGATGAATATCATTCGAATTGACGATTCATCGTTGAAATATATATTTTTCTAACTTCATTTGCACCTGATGAACAGATGACGGAACGCTGTGGGGATGTGGTTCGAATAAATACGGACAACTGGGATTGTCTCGTAAAAGTCATCCTTCTTCGCATACTTTTATTCAACTCAAACTCGATATAGATCTCACAGGTATCAAAGATTTCAAATGTCAAGAGTGGGGTACTGTTTTAAAAGTGAGTTAAACAATTAGTTTACGGTTGTAGATAGTATCTGTGATGTATACTTGTAAGTATTTTTCAAATTAGTTTTACGATAATAAATTCTTGAAAATGGAATCACTTTTCAATAATTTTACACCCATGAAATTCCTTTTACGTCTTAAAACCAATCTAATCATTTTTCTTATTAGGCACATTTTGGCTGATATTGGCTGGCAATTTTTTTCAAATATCTCAAAGAAATATTTACAGTGTATACTAAATTTTTATAAAATGGAATACAAAAAACAAATTTACGATTATTAAGAATTATTGAATACCAGAGTTACTGCGATAGAGTGCGGAAATCTCTAAGTACCTTCTGTGAAACTCTCGCTTATTAGATGGAGCTGAAACTGGCAGCCGTGAAGCTAACAGCCGATTGTTGCTGATTGCTAAATAACATCCCAGTACAAGTTTCAGATGCTCAGAATCTCAATAAACTGTTAGTTTCAGCTTCATGTTTATTAGACACATATTTGTACCGAAAATTTATCTGAATATCTTTGAAAATCATTGGGAACTTTCTGTGAAAGTTGAAAAGCTTTTTCCCCTAGTACCCATCTGAGGATAAAAGGACGGGTTGAAATTATAGCACTGAAATTTTTTTATTCATTGGTTTTTATTAATTTTTTTTTCCATATTTTGTTCAATATTTTCAGAAAATAACACTCCAAAGCGAAAAAACCGTATATTCTCACCAATCCCAATGTTTGTATAATATATATACATATATATGCATATAAATATGTATATATATATTTATATATATGTATATATACATATAATATGTATACTTTTTTTATTTTATATATATATAATAAATATTATGTTTAGAGTAGCGCACACTTTAGACTGTTTATGTATATTTATATATATATATATATATATATATATATATATATATTCGGTATATACCATTTTATAATTTTATCGATAAATTACAAATATTGAAAAACATGAAACAGACACAGCCGACGGGGACGCGCGGACTTCGGCTTAGGATACTTATCACTTACTTATATGTATATATGTATATATATATATTTTTTTTGTTTTTATCATAGAGCCGTGAAAAATGTTCTCCTCATCCGCGCTATACTCTGCTTCCTTTCAAAAGCGTGGTTCAAGATTCCATCACCAAGCACCTACGAATATCGTAATATTTCCATAACATTCGCCTTAATAATTTATATTTCAAATCACATCAAAATTACAAACACGTGACAAACGATTTTTGTTCTTTCTCTTCTTCTTTTTCCTCCTCTCTTCGACTCCTATCATTCGAGAATAAAATACAGATTTATAAAACGAAAGGCTCTAGCGATCACTATTTTTTTTTCTCAATTCTCTTTATATGGGTGTGTATTTATATTTTATGTATAAAAACTTCAGTGATTGGAATTCTTTCTTATAATCACTCACTTTGGGCATGACTTTTCGTTTAGAGAGAAAACAGAAGCAGAGACAGCGCAATCTTTATATGAACATCGTATTGGGAACAATGATGATAAGTAAATGAACAAATAAATCATAATCAATCACAATAATTACATAAGTATTTGCGCGAGGATTCGCGAGTCCCGGAGCGACTGGATTTTTTTTTCTTTAATTTTTTCTTTTGGGTTTCATAATATATTTTGGTAATATGTTTCACACCGAAGTCAGAAAGGCAATACGCAGTATGAACTTACCTAATATACATTTTTGAGTCAATTTATAGATGTGTATGCGTGTACGTTTGTATGAATGTATGTTTATCATTCACCTGTTCATCCATTTGTCTTTGCTTCCTGTTGTCATTTTCATTATAACTACACTTCTTCGACGTTCTCTTGATTTATAACCACGAATCCTCTATATTTCTCTTCGTGTATAAATTTAGAAAACAATTTCAATACTTTTCGATAGAATTCACTTCGCACGGAAGAAATGTTGTCAAGGAAAACTTGTGTTTTGGGTTCCCTTTTTTTTTATAGGAGAAAGAGATCAAATGATTTGACAAGATACTGTGGGGTAAAAGAAGACGCACAAACATTTATATAACTTTTATTACATCAGTCGTTTTTGTGTGGGAATTTTATCAATTTATCTGAGATTATTCGTTATAAGGTTTTTTTCCATAAAAAGTGATGTACTTTGTCCCTCGATTTGTTTCTCAATTTTGGGAAAAATATTGGAATATATATCAATTTATCCGTATACATATAGAATTTATCACGATTAATTCTGGAAACAACTCGGAATATCGGAAACCATAAGAAAAATAAAATAATTTTCAATTGATTTTATTGCAAATAATACAACAAAATGTTCATAATAATAATAATAATAATAAAAAATAATAATTATCATAATAGATACGCAATGTTCTACTCGATGTTTCGGTATCTAGATAATCATGTCTTAAAAATGGTTTAAATAATAATAATAATAATAATAATAATGATAATATCGTCAATAATCATCAATAAAATAATAATAAAAATAAAGACAATAAAGTTAATAATAATAATAATTATTATTATTATGTAATAGAATAATGTATAATCAATGAACAAACTTAATCAAATAATTACTTCGCGATACATAATATTGGTTCCTTTGCGATCGCTATCAATCGATCTTCTCTAATTCTGGATTTTTTATCATTTTCTTTGTTTTGTTGTTTTTTTTTCATTTTTTTGTCTTCTACTACGTTCTTTCTGTATTTATAGTCATTGATGATAAATGGATAATTAATTAATCAATTAATTAATTAAATTACACGTTTTTCTTGGATATGCACATAGAGATATAAAGTCGTTTTTGGTCCCATCTAACTGCAAATATTATATTCATACATTTTACTGTTTTTACCATTCATTTGTTTGTTTGTTTGTTTGTTTCCTTGGAATTGTTTCATGTAATTATAAAGAGCAAGAAACTCCATACAATTGTAGGTACATGTATCTCTTTCCTTTTCGTTTTCATCAGTTGTGAGAGAGTAAGTTAATAATGTTAGTTGCATATGAGGGGTGGTTGCGCCAAGCTCCAAATTGAGAATTCATCGGTTAATCGTATTATCAAATAATAACTCAATGACTTTTTCTTTATTCATCATTTTTATAATATCAAATCAATTCTTACCATCGGAACAATTTCCATTTTTCTTTTTACAACTGGCATTCTTCGTTCCTATACTAAACATACTTATTTTATATTATTCTCACTATTAATCGTTACCGTACAAAAATGGGCTGCTCGATAGAAAAAACAGCTTGAAAACAATCTAATCCAATTTTCGATCCACACACATACGCAGGAAAAAGTCGATGAATAATTTTCATTATTCTCTAGCCCATTTTAGACGTTTCATTCATTTATTTTTTTTCTAATTATTATTTCGTTGAAATCTAATAAAAATAATTTTACATACAAATCCAATTTAAATTCTCATCTATCTTCATTTCCTAATTTCATTTCTTCCTAAGCAAAAAAAACGGCTTTATTCACAATTTCTCATAGAAATACTGGTTTATATCAGTCTCATATCTTATGTTAATTTTTCATCAAATTTGACTGCGATTTTATCGTTATTATTATTATAATTATCACGTATGGCGATCAATATGCCATTATCGAAAATCGCATTACATTGGAAACCCTTCAAACTCGAGGACAAGACTCGAATAATTTCTCTAAGTTAAATGAAAATTCGTTAATCCAATACTGGTCCTCAATAAACAATTCGTATAAGTTACAATTTTGATTTCGTTCCTAGATTTAGGGATGATTCGCTATGCAGTTACTCGAATGTCACTACAATGCCAGTTGTACGTACAATAATAGAGACCATCATAAATTAGAGAAAAACGTGTACTTTATAAGCTTTGAGGATATACGTGATAATATGTATAGTCTGTTTCTTCCTTTCTTTAGAAGTACCTTATTTAATTCCCACGACATAAATATTCTTTTGATATTTTTTTTTTCACAACAACTTATTGAATTAAGTGTAATTTTAACGCTTACATTATATCCTACATATTTCTTTTATCTTCGTATATATATATACATATACATATATATATATATATATACATATATATATATATATATATATATATTTATATATTTATATATTTATATATAAATGCAACAATGTACGTAATAATCTACTGTCGCAGGAGAAGATTACAGTAGATAAAACTGCAGCTTAAATATATATAAGAATATACAATCATCAAAAAACATAATTCTCATAATTTCATATTATAATACACGTTGGAAAGTTGAAATGAAGAATCATTTTCAACAAACATGAAAGCACACGTTTTTCTTCTCAAACGGGCGTCTCTTTGAGCCAAAATCGGAGCAAAAGAGTATACACAATAACCATCATATTTTTTCAACACAAAGAAAAATGTTGAATAAGTTATAATATTACATAAAATTTTATGAAACTTTATTCAATGCTGATTATTCATATCTCTCCGTGTACGATGATCTTTTCCATTCTGTTTCGTTTTTCCTCTAATCGCGGTATCAGATCTGAATCAAACAGTTTCTTTATTCTCAAAGAAGAGAACATGTATGTTAATGGTCGATATACCTCCTCTCTGCCAACAGGTAGAAATGTATCAATATATTAATTTGCAATTATATTGGTCTGATGTGTTTTGTATACGCTGCTGTGTTTTTGTAAAATCCGCAAAAGAATTTGTGTAATTTTGTAACTTCTCCGTTCACACTCGTTCTCGTTTCTTCATCAAGAGAATAGAATTTACGTACTGAGAGATTCATTCAAATTCCTTATATGATTTTTCATTGAAAGCTCATTTTTATTAGAAAATTAAAAGATAAAAGTAGTAGGATACAAATGAAAAATCTGCAAATTTCATAGTGTTCATTTTTTTTCGTTTTTTAATAATATTAAAGGAATATCCATACATATGTATCAACCTGATGTTTAATTACAGTTAAAGGTTTATCACATATGATGCTTTTTCATACACCACCTGAAAAGATATATAATTCAATCAAATTTAACAAGACAAATAGTATTTTCAAGAATCAACTTATCGTCAAATAATTCGAATTATTTGAACGTTTTTAGAGAAAAGGAAAATCCCTCTTGAGAGATATACGTGTAATTTTTCATTCAATCTCATTATGATGCAATTTCGTTTTATAATATTTATTAAAATTGTTCAAGGCGACTGTTCTTGTACTCGTAGACATGTTTTTTGGCAAAAATTTAATAAAATATTCAGTTGAATAGTCGTAAAAGATGAAATTTTATCGAATCGATTGAATTTAGGACATTGAATATGTTTTTTTTTGTGATTATTCAATTGAATATTTCATTGTTCTCGGAATTTTTTTCTTTCAGTGTATGGAAATTTTGTAAGAATCAGGAAAGCTTTTGCTTTTCAAAGGGAAACAAAATCAGGTGAATTCTAAAATTTCATTCTTTTATATTGTTATTCAGGCTTCTTCAAGTACAGAACAATTTACTCAATTTCCAGCATAAGAACACTTGTTTGAATTTGTGCCACCTGAATGAGAAGAATTATTCTAACGTACAATATATTTTCGTTCTGAAGTTGAATTTCCTGGTACAGAAGCTTTCCCTTCCAACGAGTGATTGTGATCCTTCAAATCTTGAATCATTAGTGAATTCTTTATTCTTCTGTTCAATTCAATCGAAAAAATTAAACATTTATTTTTTCTTCCTGATGCTCGCAAAATTGCCATATTTCTCCTATGATAGAAAAAGAATGAAAAACGATTGGAAAATGCTGTTCTATGGACTGAACGAGAGCCACGTATAAGTTTTATTCAACACTTTTTTTGTATGCCATGGTAAATATCCCTTTGCTGATGGAATTTTCTCTTTATATATAGAAATTTTAACATAAACGCATGTAATTTTGTCAAACTTTCTTATAAAATTCTCTCACTCTTCCTACATTCTTTCTCCTAAAACATATAAAAAGTAGAAAAAGGATATGAAAATTTAGCATGCATGAGGAGCGATGAGAGAGATGAACGTTGGGAATTACTGACCCTTATATTAATAAAATATTCTAATTAAAATGACCCCACAGAAAATCTCTGTACAAATACATGTAAAAAATTTGAACAAATTTCTCGATGCAAATTGTATACGCAGTTCGTTGATTCATTCCCTGAATGAAGTTTGTTTCTACGATTCATGGAGATTCATGTAACAACAGATACGGAGAATCGAGTGTGTTGTCTCTTGATAATATCCACAGAAAATCACTTGTCAATTTTCTTTGAATGAGGAAAAAGAAGAACAAGAGGAAGGAGCATATAATGCAAATCCACCAAACTCGTTATTTTCACCCCTACAAAGGAGAATAATTATCAGGGTCGTATAAAAGAGAGGTAGGAAAAAGAATCACTTCGTCAAATAAAAATAACGAGTTTAATTTCTAATTCGAATCAACATAAAAATATTATTATAACTTTCAATTCGATTTCGATGTTTCTTATAATAAAAACTTGCCTTGAAAATCCCAACTGAATAACCCTGCGCTGTACACAAAAAATCTAATCAACTAATCGACTCATGTGAATATCATGAGAACGTTCTTTCCTTCCTTCTTTTTTTTTCATGTATGCATTGTATATAAAAAATAGGCATAGTTTATTCACTGGAAAATCCATAGATGAGTTTTTATCATCGAACCTCATCGATTATTTCTTCATTTGGCATGCCATTCAACACGAACACATGTGCTTTCATTTTGATTCTACCGTTATTAAGTGTAATAACCGTTTCTTCCTTTCGTTACCACATGCCAATTCTAAATGCCAAGGAAAGAATCATTTACAAAATAAGTTTCTAGCCTCTTCATCTTTTTTAAACGATATTTCGATAAATTAGAGAAATATATAAATTTGTACACGATTTATGTTTTATTTCATTTTCATGTGGATATATTATCGCTCAAGGGACAATCTAGGAGCAAAAACAAAATCAAATTCGTTTCATTTTTGATAATTCAGATTCAGCTACAATCCTCCCTTGGCATCGCTTTCAGAGAAATTATTCGTTTCATAGCTTTTATCATTCGTATCTTCTTCGTTCTTTCCCGAATAAAATATTATACCATCAAAATCATTGGTCTCAACCATTTGTATCATACGTCGTTTTTTATTTCGATGATGAATTATAAAAAAGGAATGGATATATATGTATGTATGTTTCGTATGTTTTTTCATGTATGCGTGTATGATTTATTTCTTCCTACATCTTGGAATTGTTTTTTCCCTTTTAACGTATACGTAGTGTAATATTCACGTATACATATATTTTGATATACATAAACTCGTAATAACTCTTTCTTAGATAGAAAAAACTTGAAGGGGGGTCCCTGGATTTTTGTTTTATAATTACAATATTTCTTTTCCATATATAAAATGTAAGTAAGCGTTTCTTTTCATCGAAAAAAGAATAATGAATATTATGGTAAGTACTTCGCGAACTTGTGGTGAGAAAAATGATTTCTTTTTTGAAAAACAGGGGGAGGAGGGTTAATCATCAAACGATGTTTAAGAACAAATACTTTTGAGTAGGGCTGAGAAATACTCAATTCGCGGTATACAGCGCAAGATATTCAACGTTATTCAACAATCATTAGGCATGAGATAATGACGCATTTTCATATTTAAAAAAAAAATGTACTCCGTTTATATCGAAGGATCGTGATACATGGCCAGATAATTGTATGAATTGGATACTTTTTCATGGATCTGTCATAAAAGAATTCCATATATATTTCAACTCAATACCATGTTCTTTTATCAGAATCGATGGTGGTTAACATCTGATCCACTTGAATTTTCTTCCCCTCGAGAGTATCCATTCAGCCCCTTTTAAAGCCAAGTTGAAGTCAAGTTAAAAACCTACTACAAATACCGTTATTTATTATAAGAATAAAACCTACGAATTGCACAATTGGTCTCGAGCCTGAAGACTCCGAAATGAAAATAGAAGAGAAACAAACTATCCAGATGATATAATAATAATAATAATAATAATAATAATGAATAAAAATAATATAAAGACGTTTGTGTCTTAAAAATTAATCATCGTACGCGCGCGCTATACTCATTACCTAACTTACTGTGTTCATTTATATGGTTTTATATGTTTGTGGGTTGTTTGTTTGTACGACTTAATTATAAACGGATCAATAATAATTATAATAATATTTATAATAGCAGTAATAATAACAACTTCTAATAATAATAATCATGAATAATGTTCAATAATAATATTAATGATAACGTAATAATAATAATAATAATAATAAAAATAATAAACAACGTTCATGATGTACGAATGTTTCATAGGCGTGTACGTATGTGTATACATTTATAAAATAAAATAATTAATAATAATGATTAATAAAAACGCACGCAGTGAAACCCGTATGCGTGTATTAAATTATTTCTTTTTTCCCCGCAATTAATGTACACATCCGTCCGGTTTTCAATGTAACGTTTTTCGTATTGTCTGTTAATTCTTTATACGCGTGTATCAACGCGCGCGTGCGCGTGTGTTTTTTCATTCATGTTACGTTTTTCTCTCCACACATATATATATATATATATATTTGATCAATGATGATGAATGTGTACGCAAATTCTTACATTAATCGTGAACATATTCATATGTACGCACTTTTGTCTTTTATTTATCAATGAATTTTCTTCTTTGACAAAACGATCGCGTAGAGTCGGGTCAGGCATACTCCGCAGTAGGGCAAGTCGGTCATAAACTCCACTAGTTCATGAGCAACTCACTTTTATAGGGGCATGCATGTATCCTCGATATGGTATTTTTTTATGTATCTTTTTATGTACAGGTTGATTAGAAAGACGTATCAGGACAATCCACAGAACACGTGATATTCAGTTGAATTTCTCTCTCGATAACGCAGAATTCAGCTATCTTTGAAAATAAAATTGGTTATGTTTTGTATATGAGCCAATACGGATGATATAAAATAATACAGAGGCCGAGAGAGATTCTTGTATTATGAGATGTTGTATCTAATATTTTCATTCTCCTGGAACAAGTTTCCCATTAGTCTGATTAGTCTAGGTACAAAATTGATCAATTTTCTTTTCTAAGTTATGCAGAAACGCAGTATTTCTTTTGATTTCGAATGACTTGCTGCAAAGCAGCTCTCATGTTTGAATCGTTTATAGGAAATCTGATAAATGATGGTTGTGTATCTTCACAAATCCACTCCTCGGAACAGGAAACATCGTTTAAGAAACATACTTCAGGATTTTTGCATTTAAACTTCAAAAATATAAATTTCTTCAAGTGAACAACACACTCTTGAACAGTGACAATACTGCGAGTCCAACAAGAGTGAGTTTTCACTCTATCAAAATGAAGTTTTAATTTACCTTGAAGAGTAAAATTATTCCACCCTTCTATTGGAGTGAAATTCTCATTCGGAATGAAATCTTACTTTCGTTGCACTTTTGAAAGAGTGAAGAAATTCAAAGTTTATAGATAATAAATAGACATGCAATGTTTGAATTTCCATCTCTGTTGGAACAGAAAATTTATTCTTCCTGGGCTCATTCCAGTTTATACGCAAAGTTCAATTACAATAATTCATTGTGAAGCAAGGGCAGATCCAGAAATTGTCTATTTCTCTTCAATCGATGTGTAACAAAGCACAATTTCTGGATCCACCACTGTTGTGAAAACAAAAAATCTCTGATATATACAACCAAAATTCATCCCAATTTGATAGAATCTCCACATAGCACGAGAGGTTATATGCAGTTTCAGAAGTTTTCTAAAAGATGTCTTTGAGATATTCTCTGTAACATTGAGAAAGGATATCTCTGCTAAGAATGTCGCATAGACCAAGAACAATTGCATAACATGTCCGATATTTTTTATTGGACTTCTTCTGGAATCGTTCTTTCAATGTCGCATGAGACATATGTTAAAAAAATTGTGATGATCCATTTCCTCTAGGGAATTTTTAATACCATATATTGCTTATCATCTTTGATTAATAAAGATAATTGCAACCAGAACCTCTGGACAACTGGGAGCAATAATATTTGAAGAATAAGGAGTTTAAACAAAACGACACGTTAAAGGTGGAGATGAATTTATTGTTCTCATTTACAAAGAATTGAGAGTTTTTCTCCACCTTTGGGAACTTCTCACCCCCTTTCGAAGAGTAACTTTCCCAACAAGTGAAGGAAAAGTCTTTCAAATCTTGGCAAAAAAAATACTCAAGTTGGATCTTGTTTTGCTGCCACATTTATCATCTCTTTTGTACCAAAGAGATGATTGAGAATGAATTATCAATGATCTCAACTCCCCCAAGGACGTTCAAGTCCTCTTATTACTCATTTGAAACTATACAAAACAAATGGAACTCCAGAGTTTTATACCGCGTATTCTCACATCCAATGATCAACTTGTTCCGCCATAAAATTCCATAACTGCTGGAATCGAATGAACCATTATTCTGATATTTTTCCTTGCCCACGTCAAACTGCCAAATTTGCCCTGTTGCAAAATCCTGATCTCATCGATCCTGTTCCAAATACTCGTATCAGACCGTACAGAATTCTGGATTTCAACTGTTCTAATGAGATTTCATGAGAAAATCCCGTTACCTCGACTCATGAGGTTTTATGAGAATTTCACATCAGGACAATATAGGGAACATGACGAACAAGTCAGATATCGTCCACGTCTATTCCAAATCAACCTCTACAGAGAAATACACGTGTAAATCGAAAAGAATCACATGCAATGATTTGCGTACGTACCGGAGAAAGGGGTAAAGACAGAATAACGTTATACATTTTAGCATTTGTAATGTCGTACATATAATATGTATAATAATGCATGTAATAAATGTATATCACTGTCACGTTATTTCCTCTTTTCGTTAAACTCCTTGTCCACTTGTTCTCGTGGATGTACCGTATACTCCCCTACAAACAATGATTACTGGCGGTTTAATGGGCCGCTGAAGGCCCTGCGATGCCAGTGAATACCCGTTACCGGCCCTTTGAAACGCCAGCAGTCGTATATGAAATATTGTCCTATCAATACATTCATACTGTTTCATCAGATCAGATCATCGCACACTTATACACGCCGACAACGCGCGGTTTTTCATCTTGATATTTAATAATCATAATAATAAATGTAATAATGATAATAATAATAATAATAGTAATAATAATAATAATAATAATAAAGACATATTCATGTGATTAATAATAATAATAATAATGATAATGATGATAAAATAGACGATGACGATGATAATGTCAATAAAAATAGATGCACCTCGTTCTTAAACAATGTTCTTACACAATACAATATTTTGATGATGAACAGAACTGTATTAATCGTGCACTTCGAATCGCACGGGTCATAATGAACATAATAATTATAGTCTCCTCGCGCCACAAACACACGTTTCATTGTTATTCATATTTTCGTTTGTTTTCCTTTGAAAATCAAAGATATCTTATTAACAGTATGTAGGGTGTAATGTAAGCCTAAGTGTACACTTCATTCATTAATAATTACATTATACGAAATATAACATTGATCGTCAGGACAGAAAGAAAGAAAGAAAGAAAGAAAAGCTTTTTTTTATTCGATCGATAATACGATATCGTTCTCCTTGCCGTATCGTTGTTGCTGTATGTTTTTGAATGTCTCGTTTTCACGTGTCGTTGGGGAGTCAAGATTCGATTCGATATTATCATGTATAAATCCTTTATCATTATCTCGAACGAATCGATCAACGGAATTACAAGAGGAATGAAAAAGTTTTGCAAAAAGTTACGAAAATTTACCGAATCTTGACTCCCCAACGATACGTGAAAATTGATATCAAGTATCATTTTATCCTTTTCAGATAATTCTTCTCAATTTATTTTTCATTATCCTCGCTTCTTCGGATTGAATCGATCGAAGGAGTGAATCGATTGACGTTCATCATATAATAATAATAATCATAAGAGAGAAGGACAAATATACACAAATGATTTGATAGAAAATAATAATAATAATAATAATAATAATAATCCATCACTCATTCGTTCTTAAAATATAAACGGTGAATATGAATACAAATATGAAGGTGGAATCGTCCCTATAAAATGTAACGATAATGTAATAATAATAATAATAATAATCATAATAATAATCATAGTAATAACAACAACAACAATAATGGAATGTGCGGATTGGTGCTTGGCGATTACCTCTTTCATTTTCGTTACTCTTAAACGTTTTTTCAATTATTTTTTTCATATATCACATATGAATAATGAATAATGATAACGGAAGGTGGAATTTATTCTCGAGGGACATCCTTTTGTATGCACTAATTTTTCTTTGAATTATTTTCTTACGACGTGAGCGGTACGTGATTGAGAATTTCGTAAGTATAATAATCGTGAATTTTGTCTTGAGATAATAACAAAATCAAACTTGTTTATTCTCGTTTTTTGACAACAATAGTACACATTACGCTCGATTGATAATAATTTCATTTTTTTTGTTTGTTTCCTCGGTTTCTTAATTTCTAATCCAAAAGACTATACATTATATGTATATATACATATAAAAAATATAAAGTGAATGTGTGTGCAAAATGTGTAGTTAGAATAGGAATATGTATAGATATAGGTATAGAGATCGTAGAGAAAGAGAAGTTTGGGATATAAGAATGGGGAAGGCATTGAAACCAAAGGATCGAATTTTATTCAATTGAAAAATTCAACGTTTCCATGTGATTCAGGGGTCAAAAATATATCAAAAGAAAGGAAAATTTATACATATATATATATACGTAGTACACCTATGCAACCATCATCGTGAAGAGCACGTGTCCGATTCTCTTGACGAAAATTGTTTTCCCTTCTTCACGACAATCCCTGTGTTATTACATTACGACTGTTACATCCATGTTCTCCATTTTTTAACTTGTTTGTTTTATTCTCAAGAGCGTAATATATAAAAAGTCGTGTGGCACATTGACGGTTGGAATGTTATTTTGTTATTCGTTACCCATTAAATCGTAGGTGAGAATCATAATAATGAATAATTCAATTATAATCAATAAATATGAATCGTTAAATACATTTTGACAAAACTTTGTATCATTTGAATAATGAATCAATCTTGAAGGTAAGTTCAATGTTTGTTTGTTTGTTTTCATCCTCTCTGCTTTCCTTTCCTTTTATTTTTTACGATTAGTTTGTTTTCTTATTTTCCTCTGCACTTTTCGTTTATTATTATTATTTTATTATTATTATTATTATTTATTGTTATTATCGTTATTATTTTCATTATTATTATTACTATTATTGATTCGTACATGCAGTATTTTCTTATGTGCTTCAACTGTAGGTTTTTGATTTGTGAGGGGATGTTCGTCCTGTTACTTGTGTCGCCTGTTCGAAGTTTGGGGTAAAAATGACTTGCGTATGGAATAATCGAACGAATATCGAGAATGTAACGGAACTGGCGATAGGTATAGTCCATATAGTCCAAGGTATGGTCGAAAAACAAAATTGTAAATTACGGTACGTATACTTTTTCATTCAGTTATAATATATACAATGTGAAGCTCTGTAAATAATTGGAAATGCTTTCCTCCCTTTTGTTGTGATTCAGTTTGAAAGATCCTCAGAGGATCAGGAGACTCATTTCTAGTTTTCTTACTATTAATAAATGCCTGTTGAATAATATCTATTGAAAACTATCGAAAACACGTTTCGTTTATGCAATAATATCATGGGACTTAATGTAAATCGATAACAATGATGCGCGACGAGTGCTATATTTGAAAATTATCTTCGTTACTGTTACTGTTGTTAAATGTCTAACTTGGTCCTAATAATCCTATGAGAAATTCCGAGAACGTATATTTTGGAATTTCAATGTGTTACCAACAATTATATTAGATTGAAACATTATTTTTTCATACCACGGTACTAAATGGTACTGAATATTAGAATTCTTTTTGGTAGAGTCCTTGGAAAGTCTTCTATCGTAAAAAGGGTGACACGAAGCGACAGGACGATCCGTACTGACGGTGTTCAAACTGTTCAAATAACACACGTGTAAGATTTACGTAAAATCGATTTAGAAAAATCCAACGCGGTTCTCTTCATTGTTTATCATCGGTATACGTTGGATGCGTATAATATGTATTACATAAATATTACAAATGCCCATCATTTAGTTCTTTACTCGTCGTTTTATTATTTATTAACTGTCGGATAATAAGTAGCAAGTGTATTTTAGGGTAGGAGGGGAATGTGTGTGAGTTTTTTTTCCATTTTTCTTTTAAATATAAGTAGATATGTTAATATGTATTTTATTTCGAATATATTACATGTTGTGAGAGAGATTTGCATTATTCGCACGGCGATTCGTGGCGATTCTGTTGATTTGGTTATATGCTGTGGCCATATGAGTTGCAATATGGCTCATTGGTTTGTAACGGTTTTTGCCTGTTGTTGCAGATTTCATAGAAATGTCTATTGTGGTTTGTTGTTGCCGGTTTTGTCATTGCACATGGACGAGTATACAGTCCAATGTGCTTCGGTTTTTTTCTTCTATCGGAGATAAAAGTCAAGGGAGAATCAACGGGACGTGGTGTGGTACATAAAAACTGAATTTTCTTTATTTATTGGAGAATATACGGTATTATAAATCGAAGGATTAATAAATATTACACCTTCGTTCACTTTGTATCTTCGTTCGTTCTTTTCCTCAATTTCTAATCTAATGAAAAGTTCAAATCAATCACATTCTATCCCTACGTTTTCTCGCAATCCATTTGCCCTCCCAAAAGAGGGTAGCAAAAGAGTGGAAGGAAGTTACTTTTGATTGTTCCAAAATGAGTTGATGGGATCATACATATCCCATATACATCCCAACGTTCTCATTTCTTCATGAGCTGATTCCCGTATATAGGATCTATATAGAGGATATCTATGAACCTTCGCACGAAACTTACGCGAGTTTCTTTGGAATGGCCACTGAACGATATCGAAAGAAAATTTTCTAAAAATTGGTAACAATTGATATTTATTATGTTTCATAATCTACTAATAATTAATATAATAATTCATATATATTGGTTCCTTTTGATATGCTCCATTATTCGATCGATACTCTTTGCAACTACTTCTAAGCCATTTCTTTACGAATCTATTGATCACAGGTGTTTTTGTCCCCTGGACTTTCGAGAGATAGAGAGAACAATGCCCTTCAATCATAATCACATTATCTATAATCTTTCACTCAAAGATTTACGTTTAATATATAATATTTATGTACGTGTATGTGTGTAAATTTATGTACCACAGTTCCGTTGATCCCATTGAATGATATTCCGACGTAAACTGTAAGGAGACGACTGGTATCTGGAGACTGCGATATTGCTGTAGCTGTATGTAATAGAGAGCAGATTGTGTGTATTATTTTTGTTGTTGTTGTTGGTATTGATTTTGCTGTTGTCAACGGATTATTTCAGTGTGTGGGTGTATGTGAGAGCTGCATTTTTGTTGTGAGATTTAGTTTTTTTTCATTATAAGGGTCGTTGAAAGAAGATTGTGACACGGTGAGTTTTTTTTTGTTTAGTAGTTTTATGTTTTCTTTTTTTTCTTTCTTGTTTTCAAAGTGATCAGTGCGGAGGAAAGGATGATCTTGATCTTGGGGGGGAATCTTCATTTTTGTTTATTCTTCGTGTGATAGTTAATTTCTCTTAATTTTCTCTTAATTATTATTTTTCGTTATTGTAAAATTTCTTCAAAAAATCATCGAAAGTTCGGACGTTTCGTGGTCGAGGCCCACGAGGGCACGGACCACGGGACGCGATCTCTCGATACCTCTCATCGATAATGTATAAAAAGAAGGGGAAGAGAAAATAGATTTTCCAAAAGAGAAAACAAGAGAATAGGGATGTACAAAACAACTCAAGTGCCAAATCTATGATTTATTTTAATAGTTATCCTTTGCGCCATTTATCTAATTATCATTTACTTTAAAAACTATTGTAGTCAGACGATTTACTTTAGGTTGAGCCCAATAAGCGAGAAAAAAATGAAAACCTAAGGATCGAGCGTCGATCGGAGGAATTTGTGCAATCGGTGATCATTGAATGAGATCTCAACGACTTTCGTGGGTTCATTCTCAACGATGCTGCTGCTGCTTCTGCCGCTGCCGCTCTCTTCTAGGATCGAAAGTCGAAATATAGGAACGTTTAAAAGTAATTTTGATTTAGCATGGAACAAGAATAAATTGTACTTCGTGGAGAATATACGGATAATCGTTTATTACATTTTGATGGACGAATAACACTAGTTTAGGTATATTTATTTATATATATTTTACTCGTATACTCGTATAGAGATAATAATTATTGTACTCGTTGGGCTAACGATCGTTCGAAGAGCTGATTTTCTGAACCAAAAATTCTTCTTTTGGAAACGAACGAAACAAAAAGGTCGAACGATCGTCTTTCAAACGACACCCATTGAAAACGAATGATTTTTAATTAGAAGGAACGATTATTCGTATAATAGCAAAAGCACATGGACGATCTCGCGAGGCTTGTGCATTTTGTACAATGAAACTTAGCTAAAGTTTCGCGAAAGAAATTTTTCGCCTAGTCTCGATACGAGAAAGAAAAAGATCTCATCGAATCACACCGATTTTCTTACAATTTTTCTCCCCTCCCTCCCTCCCTCCCTCCCTCCCTGCCTTTCCTCTCTTCGCGTTGAATAAAAATTCATCCTTCGATCTCGCTCGATACGATTTCTTTCAATTTTTCCTTTCTTCGTTTTGTCTTCTCTTTTTTTTTTGTTTCGTCGTAAAACATGTCTATCCTTATAAATATATACATGAGGTTACGAGTGTGTGAATATCAAGTTCAAACGGATAACTTTGTTACAGATGGGAATTTTGATTCGTTGAGATATTGAAATATTCGATCCAATTGTTAGAGTTACATTTATCCATTTGTCCTTAATATCGTGTTAGATATCCGACGTCGATACGACTCGTTTTGCCGTTTGCCCTTTGAACACAGACTGGTCGTTCAATTTCCTCCTAGATACGGTCCAATCAGCGTATACAATTGTTTGTTTCTTTTTCTTTTCTCACACAAAGCGTCTTAATAATATATATTTATATCGTTTTATATAAAAATTTTCTTAGATATAAGTATATATATATGTTTATATATGTGTATATATATAATTTGTTTTCTTTTAGAGTCATTGAATGACTAAAGCCCTACGAATTATAAGATTTAAAGCCAATCGTTAAAGGTACCGAAAATTCGACCGATTCGAAGGAAATTGTTGTTTCTGTTTCTTTTTGTCAATTGGTTCAGGCTGGCTAAAACTATCTGTTTCTACTTACGCGTTTCCCTTTTCAACGATAAAACGAATAGCGTAAAATCTTGCCCGTAATCAACTTATACAGGATAGATTTGAAGCGAATAAACTCTTTTTATCTATGCAGAATAAAATATTTCTGCGAATATTTGAAAGAATAAGTGAAAATAAAACAATTATATACACAACAATGTTTTAGAGATCTGATTAAGTGGTATTTTCTCCATAAATATGATATATTGAAATATATAAGCACCATAATATCAGTGGAAATATATTAAAAAATATACACTTATATTTTAGAAATATCAACGATTATTTATATAATGTTTCAACATTTATTATAAATCAAATAACTTGAAGAGAAGAAAAGGAGAATAAAAAGAATGAAAAAACATAGTTTAAGATAGTCGTCGAATCCACGTCGGATTTCTAATAGTATTTCTGTAAACATTGAAGCTGTTGTGTGTTAATGTTTGTTCTTGTGTGTATGTGTGTTTGTTTTTCATGTTAACGACAGGCCAGCTCTTCGTTGATCACGAAAATCCTCAACATTCGAATTCCGTGAATGGAAAATAAAATTCAAAAAGAAGAACAAGAAAAACCGATAACCTAGACGAGAAGGATTCGTTCGTTCATTGTTTCTAACTTCATTCGTTTCTTCGTTATCTTCCAATCCTTACCAAATATGTACGAGTGTTTTTATGTAATGAGTGTATTTTCTGTTCATGTGTGGAACTATGTCTATAAGAGTATACACAATGTGGAAAGAGTGAACATGTCCGTGTACCTAATTGCACTTATTCGACAAAACTGAACGTTAAAATTAAACGCAAGATGGTGGTGATCCTGAAACGTTAACTGGAGGTAAGATTTTTCGTCACTGTTTTCTTTCTTTTTTATCATCAAAAATTTATCGTGTGCATATATTTACGATCCCATCAAACTGAACTTACATCTGCTTCTTCTTACATATAATGTACTTTGTTTCATTTTTTTTTATTCATTCATATATACATATATACGTGTTATATCTATATCGTTCGTACTTGCATTGTGTGAATCGTAAAAAAAGTAACTTCGAAACTTAGGCACAATTTGGAACTGTTTAGACCATGTATTCTTGATTTTTACCACTTCCCGTTTAACGTCTTTCACACGATCTGTTTGAAATAAGCAACGGTTCCCGTATCTCGAAATGAATTGAATTTTCATCGTTCCTGCGAATGGTGAATTTTTGACTGTGTATGAGAATAGTAACTTCCAGATGGGTACTCTTTTTCTTTTTCTCTGAATTTTTGATTGAATGAATATCGAAATACAGACGAGCGTTGCTTATTAATTTATTTATGAATATGATGTGATATTCTGAGGTAGCTGACAATGAGTCGTTCCAGGATCAATCGAATGAAATATCTCAATCTGATTCTTTGATTTCCAAAACGTTCTTTTTTTTCATGTTTTCGAATTTTCAAGTAGAAGATGTCGTGAACGAATCTGTGTGTTTTTTTTCTTTCGAGTGTGCTCGATTCAAGATTTATCTCTGATGAATCCATGAAATATTTTTATGAATTCGATATTCGGAGAGAATCCACCATCTTAATCCCAACTGACCATCATTTAGTGTGAAACCACGTTTAATCCCATACCGCGATCTCTTTCTCCGAATACTAATTATTTTCTTGCCTTTCCCCCGAGAAATGTTTTCTTCTATCCACAGCTTTCTTTTTCGTTTGTGTTGAAATTTCCCTTTTTCTTTCTGTTGAAATTTGAACGAACGAAAGATCGATCCACGATCAACGATCGTGGGGGATCGTTATTTCTTCGATCGTTCAAATTTAGGAGTGATTCGCCCTCTTTCTACTCCCTCGCTCCTGGCGCACGTTACTTTTGTCTCCACAAACCATTATAATTACAATATATTTTTTACTAAATATATATATAAATATATATATATATATACTTGAACATACATACATTTATATATATATTTTGTTATATGTATATATATATCCGTAACCTTATACATATACAACTAGCCGGTTACGATAATTTGTGAAAAATATACATCAAAATTTTGTTACTTTTTACATCACAGATATTTTAATATAATATATCCTCTTCTTTTTTTTTCTAATTTTTAAAATGATCTCTCCAGTCATTTCCCAGTTTTTTTCGGCTTTTTTTTTCTCGAGAATCATTCAATCGTGTCGTTCGATATCTTTTTCTCGAATGTACATTAAAAAATGTTTCTCGCTTCGTGAGATACGTTGGCCTAATTTTCTCGAATGTAGAAACGAATAATCGTAATCTTATACCAACCGAACATGGGGATTTATACGGTGATTTTGAATCTCGAACGATACGAGAGAATCAAATTTCTGGCACAAACCTATTACCGAACGTCGCGACGTACTCGTAATCATACTTGAATTAATGACAATCAATATTTTTCAATACGCACGTTTACAATCATTCGCACGATAAATATCATTATTTTTTCCACATCTAACGATAAATTTATTTCTTTTTTGTTTTTTTTTCCGGTAAGAGAAGGGTACATTTTTGAATTTCTTATAGATTTGAATTGAAACGGAAAAGGGATGGTGGGCTTCCAAAAGAGTGTTGGGGGAGGATGAAAGAAGAAGTTATCGTGATATCGAAAAATAGGAGGGAGAGTGTTACATGTTCGTGTAATCAGTGCTTTGTGAACATTCGGAATATTATTTTGGAACGAAAAATAATCACATCAGTTTTGTTGAATGTGTTTGCTCTCTTTCTTAAAGTGATTATTATCGATAATAAGAGAAGGATGATCAAGGAAAAGGTGCGATGAGGAAGAGTTTTTTTTTCCAAGTTATCGAAGAGATAGAGGTATTAAATTTACGTTTACACACAATCATGATTACTGCTTTCTTCGCTTTGTTGTTCAGTTTTTAATGTTTAATTCTAAGAAGATCTTAACGTACATCCAATATAACTTTTTTTTATTATTTTATCCACATTATACTTTTGTCTCATACTTTTGTTTATAGCAGGGATTATCCTTTTTCTTAATTCTTTTTCGATTATGAATAAATTTTAAATAGGTATTATAGATGCTTTTTTTCAAAATGTTTTCCTTTAGATAATAATTCCAAAAAACACCGAGAGAAAGAGAGAGATTAGTCTTACACAATTCAATAAATGTTTAATTTTTTTGCTTTTAGTAGGGGGATTTTCCGTTTTTTTTTTTTAAACACCGAACATACATATGCCTTATAATGTATATACAGCCTAGAGTCTTTCAGTCGTTTATGTTTACTTTTATCTTCTATTTTCATTTGTCTCATAGTCATCCATGATGTGAAAGCGCGGTTGGTTCGTTTAGTATTCTCCTTTTTTCCTCTATTATTTCCCTGTTCGACGTTAAATGTGCGATAAAGATTGATCAACTGTTGTTAAGAATTGTCGAATCTCATCGACCAGTGACGATGGTATTCTTCGAGATGCACACTCCATGATCTTCGTACTCTTTTACGATTTCCAATGTTCAACTTGTTCATTTTATATCAATCGAATCGAGAATTGGAAAGAAAGAAAAAAAAATCAAATCAATCAATGGAATTTTGGTTTTTCGCGACGAACGATGTTTTTTTTTTATTTTCCCGTTTCGGAACTCTCAGTTTTGTCCTATTATTTTCGATAGAAAAACCGGATGTGACAAATCAAAGAACAGAATTGAAGAGATCTCGAGTGAATGTTCAAACGCTTGTTTGTCATCTAAGCGGTAGAAAATTGTCGTATCTTATCAAAAATTTAGCGACTGTGTTTTCGCACGTTGGTTTGTCCGATCGAAGGAACGTGCTTGGAATTGTCGCTTATTACATATATATTTCAATCCACGTTTCATTTCGAAATATTCCCATATTTTTGTCGACGAGTATTTGATTTTCTAACCGAATGTGAATTTGGAAAAAGATATTCTTGCGATTCAATTGATTTCTGTCGACGAAAGGTGTACAAATTTACTTGTCTAAGTAGATTCGAGTATGAAAGTGTGTATGGTCCGTGGAAAGAACTGATATTACAGAAATATTGTCGCCATTCGGTGCACCGTTGTGCTTCTACCAGAAGAGAAAAACTCTCTCCCGTGGTTATTTTTTTTTCTCGTCTCGCATACCTCGTAATGACCAAAAATATATATATATATATATATATCATATGTATATATATGTGTATATGTGTGTGTTGTGTGTGTTCGTATATACGACCATCCTTACATAATTACGATACTTCATACTGTATAACGTTTAATAGTAGCTATAAGTTGAGTTTTACATCGATATAAATGGAAATGAAAAGAATTTAAAGAAAACGATCATCATTATAATTTTATTTTCCTATATCGTAGCACAGCAAACTTTATTTTTATCTGTCTTCGTATTTGCAACCGCGTCCAACTATAAGGTTGTTTTTTTTTTTTTCTAATCATCCCCGAGGCCATCCAGTCTCATATGATTTTTGGTGGCCATCGACTCCAATTCCTCTATTTATTTTCACCATTTTGTTTTGTTTCTATTTATTTTCCGAACTTGAACTGTCGAGCGAATAGAAAGATATGGAATACGCACACAAAATGTACGAAAAATTGATCGCTCAAGGTAATATGATTCTATTTCATCGAATCTACTACACGCGCATCCTTAGTTATTTTCGATAAAGATTTGTTATATCTCTCATCGTACCCACGAGTTATTTTTATTACATATACATTTCCATATTGATGCGTGAAAATTATATTACTTTATATGAGTGTGCATCTACTACGGGTAGTGTATATAATGGTGTTGGTGTCGCTCACGTTCCCTCTCTCGCACAGATGATTCCCTTTGGAAAGATGCTTTCCCTCCACCAAGTCATTCGAAACAAGAATAAAAAGTATACACGTTCGTACGGTTGAATTGCAGGGATATATCAAACTCGTGATTTTCTTTCGAGTATTCGTAAACCAAAGGAAATGATCTCTAAACGAGAGTGGGAATCTCCATGTCGCGTGTAGATAGTCGGCATTACGATATCACGGTGTAGTGTTCTAATTTCATCTTCTTGGTTCCGTTTGTTTGGTGAATCGAATCGCCATAATGTCAAAAGTTGTGTACCGTTACGTGAAAACGTAACCGGTATATTACTGTCAGGAATCGCACTGGTTAGTGATCGGTGAGGTGGCGTATGACGCCTCTTTTGTTCATTTGTTTTGGTTTTCAGCGTTGGAGAACGCTTGCAGGGGGTTTATCCAACAACGTGATGCTTGCTGGACGTTCTACCGGATCGGAACAAGTTGGGAGTTTTAAAGGGATTGGTTTTATCAACAATTCGAGATACATCCCGTCCTTTACGTTACAACTGCTCTGATATTCTCCCATAAGACGAGTAATAGTACTAGCTACTCGATCATCGAAGCGACGAGACGGGACAGAAACACCCAGAAAATGAATTCGTTTGATTCAACGTGATTTGAATACGAATTTGAATTCTTTCTATACCGGATGGGGCTTGAATCTGCAAATATTTCTTCTACATACGAGACAACTGAATAAAACAAGGAAAACGAGAAAAAGAATGGTATAAAACCGGGGTGCGACGAGGAAATAATGATCCTCCTGGATGGCGTGTGTGCTTTCCAAGCACGAAAATATGGAAAGAAGAATTTCAATCTGTTCACCGTTTCGTTAAGGGAATATATTTGCCGTTTGGTGGAATTGTGCGATCCTCGAAGGAGAAAGTTTCTTCTTGTTTTTCAATTATCAAACGTATTTTTTAAATGAGAAGATAAAGTGTTGATTTTTGTTTTCCCTTATCGAATTGGTTACGGTGAAGAGATTGTGAAATCAAAAAAGAGGATTGGATATGGAAAAGGATGCTGTCAAAGTGTACATTATAATAGTGATACCTTGTTGAGAACTGATCTATACTGACTGACTTTACTGCTCTACAGAATCTTCCATGTTGATACCGCGTTGCTGTTCGTTCGCTGACGTTGATGATTGTTGCTGGCTACTGCTGTTGGTTTCAACGGAGGACCTGTTGCTACCACTCGAATTGTAGCCTCTCTGAAGTTGAACGACCAATCCTCCACCAACCGCAGCAAACTCCTGTTGCTGAGTCTTCTGTTCTACTATAAGCTTACTATCACAGGCACTTTTTTTCTCGTAAAGGTTATGTATATCCGGGTAGTGGTTCTGAAGAGACGATTTTCTATCGTCTTGGCCACCATTGTGAACCTCACGTTCCCTGCTACTACGATCTAGTCTCGAGTCTCGAGTACTGTCCTCGTCCCTACTCCCTGCCCTCGATACGGATAAAGGTGTAGGGGGCGAGGTTAAACGACCATCGCTACCGTCGTCGGTACGTCTATCGGATGGCGATGGACTAAGATCCACGGTAGGCACACGCTCTGGTCTTTCAGGTATGATTCTACCTGGACCTGGACCTCTGTAGCTCTCATCTTCGCTACTATCTTGAGTCATACGCGGCAAAGGTGTTCTCCTCGAATTTCTACAAAGTTGATCGATCAGAGTTTTACTGTTCAAAGCTTCGGGGTGTTGTTGAGCGGGAGGAGTCTGTTGTTGCGTTCTGGGTACCTGATCCCTTGGTATTCCAGATTCGAGACTAGACCTAATCAGATTGTCCAAAAAGCTTCCGTTCGTGGATGTACCATCGTACAAACTTTCAACCATATCACGTGTGGTTTTGACCATGGAGCTGCTACGAGAATTCGAAGTTCCTGGGGTGGTTTCGGAAGTTGTCGAGGGTATTCCCGTACCATCCCTCTGCTGATGTTGCTGGACCATCGCGCTTCGTTGCTGCTCTTGAAGTCCACGCATTCTTTGGGTGGCGAAGTATTGTTCGGGAAGGATCGTCGGGACGTTCGGTCCTCCAGGCATGAACGGTGATGGCATGAACGGCGTCGGGCTCCAAAAGTTGAAAGGACCGAATGGTAAATGTGGCATCCCTTCCATGAACGGCGGCATTTTCAATCCGTTCGGACCGGGCATCCCACTTGGCGGGGTAAAGGGTTTTTGAGTTTTCAATTGAGGTTTCTTATCCGTCGCGCTACTGGGTCGAATGACCGCGGCTGCGGCAGCTGCTGCCGCCGTCGTTTCTTTCGTCTTCTCGTCCGGCTGTTTCTGGTCCCTGACAACGCAAACAAGGAGAAATTAGATCTAGTTTTGATATTTCATTTCAAAATTCAAGAGAGAAGAAATTGCTTACCTCTTACGCGGTCTCATGAGATGCCGCTCTTTGACTTTGTACTCGAGGGTGGAGTGCGGAACTCCGTAATAGCTGCCGGCACGATGAACGCTCATTTCTCCCCGTTGTACTGCCCTCACTGCTTCGACGAGACTATCCCTATCGTAATTCCTATACTTCCCACGTTTTGGTCTGGTTCCTTTGCCCCCGGTTCCAGGTTTTGGTTTGTTGGCGTCTTGTGATTGAGGTGTCTTCGCTTGCTGAGTTTGTTGTTGAGGAGATGGTTGCGGAGGAGTGTAACGACCCCTCTTGAAGGGACTTGGTTCCGACAACATGTTTTGTTGACTTTGTTGTGACTGACAGCCCGTCATATTTGTCCCGGCACCCGATGACTGACCCTCCTGAAACTTCACGCTTATACTTTTCGCAATGACATCACGGAAGTTCACAGCCACAGCTTTTCCAACTAAAGAATTTGTTGGACTGCTCGTGCCGGAAAAAGCCGGACTGGCACGTTCCAAGAGACCAGGACTCGGCGCTGCTGTCGCTGCCGCAAAACCTTGAACAAACGCAGTCGAGGTTGGTTCGCCATTTTTACTCGAACAACCTGGTGTACTAGCTGGTTTGTAGGACGGAATCTTCAGTATCGCTCTACCCTGGCCACTATCGCTCGCTTCTTCCTCGATACTCGGATTGAAGTCATCGTTCGTCATTGGAACTCTTTGCTGGGATGATTGCGCTTGTTGGAGAGCTTGAAGGTGATGATGAAGTTGCTGGTGTGGTTGGTCTCCGTTCACACCTTTGTTCAATCGTTTGTCCTCGCTCATTAACTTTCTCATCACTTCGGGAATACGGTAATCGTGCGTTTCCATACCTGAAATCAAGCGCAACAGAGAATTTAATACTTTTTTCATGCAATTCTTCATTTTCCCACATCGAAAAATAGGAAAATTTCATCGTATAAAGTCATGCTTTTGTTCGTAAGTCAGGGATTTTTTTTTTTAATTTCCTCTATAACTGCTGCAATAAAAGTTGTTGAAGTGTACTTCTGTTACTATCGCTCACGGTAAAAATGATACTGAGTCAAAAACAGTTATAATCAAAATTTTTCAATAAGCTTGGTTTGCAAAAAAAAAACTTTTGATAGTCAAGTTTCTCATTGTTCTGTTCCAAATTGATTCATAGAAATTCAATAAAATGAATTATTCCACTCATTTTCAGTGCGCGAATATCGAATAGCGTACATGAAAATAACTTTTTATCGCATTATTCGACCTAAACGAGACGGAAAAATCATGCATAAACAAATAGAACGTATCTCCGATAATTTAATTTGTAATCATCATATTTTATTTAACATCTACGAATATCAGAATTGGGTATAAATAGATTATATAGTTGGAGATAGACCGACCAAAGTCTGGTGTTTATTGATTTTCGAAGACTTATGCAGTCTTGAACGCGTTGTTAACTTTTCGCTTGGTTCACAAAACGATCGCCCTCCTAAGTCTTGATAAAATAAAAAAATGAAAAGAAAGAGAAGAAAACAGCCGATAATCGCATACGACTGCCGCCCAGAAGAAATAATTCTGAATAGGGGTAATTTTCGTTGTAAAGTTTCTCATATGGCATCAATCGACATTTGAATGAATTTTCATCTATAAATTGATGAATTTCATTAGCTGCCCTGAGATCATTTTTCAACGTACATGAACGCACACGACAATTTACATGATTATTTATTCAGCTGTAATTAACGATGCAAGAAGTAATTAAAGTTTTCATTAGCGAATAATTATTGATTCAATTCAATAACAATTTATTTGTAATTTGAGTTATTACGTTCCAATGTTGATTAGGACTAAAGTTGTTTGTCATCAAGAATAATTTTACGTAACAATGGTTTCAATTCGACGAACGCTTGTTTTTTTTTTCTCATGAAACGCTTGAAACTGTTGAAGATTTCATAAAAGAACTAATATTGGTTCACACCAATAATGGGTGTACAGTCATTAGCCTTTGTGAGAATTCTTGATAACGTGTGTTGTAAACTTACGTAATGAATGAAAAAGAGAAAAAGGAAAAATTATAGATAATAATGTCTTTCAACTATCTAGCCTCTAAAATAGATACAGAGGTCAATACAGATTATGAGTTTCTGGGGTTGTTGTTGTTGTTGTTGCTGATTTTTATGCATGTGACCACAAATTTATGTAAGAGATTTACGAAAATATGAAGGAAATGTTTAAAAGTTTGTAGGGAGTTACATTATTCGTGTATAGCAATGATTATTTATCCGATTCGAACAGTTGAAACAAATAATCGATATTTCTTACCTTTGAAAGGTGCAGCAGCAGCGAGCATTTTCTGTATATAAGGACCTATGTTCGCGTGTTCTAAACCAGGCCATTCGGTTCCAGTTTCTTGCCCACGTTGTAGTAAAGTTCTAAGAGAATCACCACCGCCACCTTCGAGAGCAGAGAACCTGACTAGGTCTTCCAATGACAATAATGGCTTCAAAAGAGCTTTTTCCACTTCTTTCTCCTCTTCTGCTCCAGATAATTCCTTGTCCTCCGCCTGTCGAAAATATTCAACGTTTAGAATCTTTCATGTTTCCAAATATATACTATAATTCGACTTTGAATCCTTTTGAGAATATTTCGATCCATTCCCCCGTAAAGCATGTACCATAATCAAAATCCTCAAAGCAAATCTCTCCAAAGACATTTTAGTTTCATGCCCAGATCTTTCTTTACTATATTTTCTATATCAAAATTTCTTACGAACATGCAGCATTGCATCGATCTTTACAAATATAATGAATCCTGCGCTAAATAATCTGAACGAACTGAAATCAGGACGAAATCGTTGACGAAATTACAGTAATTAAAAGATTCAATGAAATCACTTAGTACTTGCAGTGTTGAATGGAAAATTCATGAGAGAATGAAAAGATTTGACTAATATTAACGGGATAATTTGACAAACACAATAGTATATTACATCCATGAATTTATTGTGATAAACACATCAAATAGAGGATGCGCTGTATCGAGGTTATAAGCACACTTTCATGATTTACAAGCAATTGATTATATTTAAATAATACACCAATTTACAGCTAGTTATTTATATTTGTATAGAACAATAGTGAAAGGCAGGCACGATGAGAATTGAAAAATTTATAAGCGAATGTTTATAACCTGAGAAATATTAACTCAATTAACTTTTGAATCATCCTGTGTAAACGAATACAATACTGAACCGTTCAGAAACTAGGATCATAATCATAAATAATATGATGATGTTTTTTTTTCCATAATTTTAAAGCCTCAAAAGAAAATAAATAATCAAAAGAAAACTATCAAGTATTGCTGTGGCTTCTCTGAAGGAGAAATATATATTATACAGAGATATGGAAAAAGTTCTCCAAAATTTAACGATCAAGAATTGTTTTCGATTAGGAATGATTTTATGAATGAAATTTTTGTTCTAAAACACACAATGAACTCCTACAGAACTTACCTCGAGTCTGACAACCTCGTGGACACCACATTGCCGAGTGTCAAACTATAAATAGTGATAGAAAAATGAAATTGAACGATTCGTGCATAGAATCATGTGCAGAGCACATGAGATAGTTTCATTAGATACATTTGATGGTACTCGCGTAAACACCCTGTTGTTCCAATCATGTTCGCAGAATTTCCATGTTTTATAGAGAAAATGAGGAAACTTTGCTAGAATATGGAAAATAGTGTCAAATGTACCTAATGAATTCATCAATGCTATTTGGAAATACTTCTTCGTGCTACTTGGGGAGACTATTGAATATTCTCATACAGCACCACAGTCCCAGAAGAATTCATAAAGATGTATTATTGAACTGATTGTGTTCTTTATGAATTCTTCAAGAATTCTTCTGGAACTTTGATGTTGTGCTGTGTGGATTGATGAACGGAGAAACCAAAATTCACTGGGGCAACGAAATGTTATTTGCCTGTCTTTTATCTTGCTGAAATAACGAATTTTGTACTGAGGTAGCCAAATTTTCAGTATTATATACAGAATAGCGAACAAACTTAGAGCAGGAGATTCGGCATTCTTTGCTGTAATAGTAAAAATATGTTGTCCTAAGAAACGTAGCGAAATCAGATTTCTTTGCCACAGTGAATTGCTTTTTCTCCACGTAACTGTGATAAATGGGAACTCGCATGAACTGTTTGTTTTCGCACTCATTTTCATAGGATGTGATGTATTCTATGTATATAAAATATTCTCAAAATAATTCATGTCTCATTTTTCAAGAATTGATCGAGAGAATGAAATCAGAGAACCAAGTGGGTGAATTTCTTGAAAAGTTTCTCGTTACTTTTTAACTGGATATCACAACCAGATAAAAAATTTGATCAGATTCTGACCAGACTTTTTGGAATAAAGACCAATCAAAGCCAGACAGTGATTTTTTATCTCGTTCCGGCTGGTATATTGACCTTTCCAATGGTAACCATGGGCTATTTGTGTCTGGTCCAAAACAATTACCTTGAATATTTCAAGGTAAAAGTTGTGTCAAGTGGATTGATTGGTTGGGTAGTTTCAAGGTTGGAACTTTATAATATAATTTTGCACTTTAATAAAAAAACTTGAATTGGATTTCAAAAATACTTACTTTCGTTCGTTGAAATTTGATATTTTTCTCTATTTGACAGGGATCCAGTATTTTGCCTCATTTCATTCACTCGAAAATTCTTAAATGCCTAAAAAACCCATGACAGGTTCGCAATTCTGGAATCAGCACGTATCTCAAACTTGGATAAAATTTAGTTCAAAAGATAGTTCTTTATGTTATGAATGACTATGATCAGAGATGAGGGATGTTATCCCTTGACGGTTAATAGGACCATTTTTTCATGTCGTGTGGAAGAATTTTCAAAATTGTATTTAATTTATACGTAATTACATAGAATTTGTACATAAACTATACTTGAATTCAATATAAATTATATATAATTTTGGAAGAATGAAGAATTTTAAAACAAGTGTTTTAAAGTATTTCTGATAGGGTTTATGAATCTATTCTGTGTGGTATGAACGTTCCCAGAACGGTATTTTCAAGGGGAGGTTCTCATCAAGCAAATTCCGAAATAAGGTGATTTTCTTCAATTTTATTTCTTAAAAAGGAAGTAAATTAAGAACTCGAGTTATTTGAAACTCATTACATGGTTCTTAAAATACATGAAAAGTATTTTTTCAAGTGAAAGAAGTCGTATCCCGAAACTTTAATGATGTTTTTCAAGTTTGGCTCCACGATATCTCAAAAACTACTGAACGGATCGTTCATTTTGTTTTTTATTTTGAAGCTGATTGAATTTATTGGAGGATGAACCAGAATAGAGATGACATTTGCCTTTTTTTCTTTTTATAGCACTTTGAAGAGCGAGAAAAAAGGTGAAAAAATGCCAAAAAAAGTTTGCATGTCTGTCATTTTTTTAATTTTGTACTTTTCATTGATTTTATTAGTACAACCTTCAACAAATATAATTCAAAATTTTTGGATTTTTGATTTCTGATCATTTTTGCAAGTGCTATAGTGGCACCCGATTGATCACTGTTTTTTTAGGTGGTTATGTTTCAACACGTATCAACAATCGCCATAGCATTATTTTCTACTGAAAAAATTTTTTTTATGTGCTCAAAGACTCAATTACCAAGTGTGAAAACTCCTGAGTTCTTTATTCACTTCCTTCCATGAAGAAAAAATTCAAGAAAATCACCTTATTTTGGGGTCGCGAGATGAGAACCTCCTCTCAAGGGAGACCAATGCGAATTTCAACAACGGACATTTCTCCATCATATTTTGAGAAAAAATGAAACTAATAAGATTCAGCTGTAGAGATTCAAGTCACTCTCTAATGTTTCAACACTTTATGTGACGCGCATTAACCAGTTCTAAGTTACGTCCACTAAACTCTTTTATTTGATTCATTTTTGTCTACTTCTCAAACTATCAATGTTATCGATAACTGATGTTGAACACGTGAAACTTCGATCCATATTTTCACTCAATGTCATATAATTGAAAATTGTAAATCAGAATCTTCAGTCTTTATATAAAATTTCCTCAATTTGTGTGTCAATTGTAACACACGAATCTGTGTTGATTACAGCTAATTAAATTTTTGTCATTCTTATGTTTTCAAAATTATTTTCATAGTTTCATAGTCTGGAATGAGAGGAAGAACATTACCATAACAACTGAGGAACGAAATCTTAGTATCTCCTTGAGCTATTCAGAATTATTTATGTTCTGTATAGAAAATAATAATTATTATACACTGGTGCGCGAAAGATTTGGGCCACATTATTTCTCTGTGCTATTTCCTCAACGACTAACTCAAGGAAGAATTATTATATTCATGAACTAAATATACTGTTTGTACTAAACGAGGAGCTAAGTAAAAGCTTTTGAGGAAACAATTTTCTAAATTATATCATTTATATTCTATATTTACGTATACAAAAGTATTGGGCCACTGTATTGATATATTTTTCCAAGCTCTGCTGCGTCTAGGTTTGTTTACAGTCGTTCAGTATTGTATATTCGAGATTAAGTAATTTTGAAGTCAATATGCCAAGACATACGACTCATGAGATTCGGGAAACCGTAATAAACCTTTCTAAACAAGGAAAGGCGTCTCGTGAAGTTTCCGCTTTATTAAACATTGGTAAAAGTACTGTGAATAGGATAATCGGAGGATTTACTGCAACACAGAGTCTCTCAGACCTTCCACGATCTGGTAGACCGAGGAAAACGACAATCCGTGTTGATAAAACCATTCAACGTAAATCCAAGAAAGATGTCACAAAAACTGCATCTGAAATTGCTCAGGAACTCCGCGATGAAAATCTCGCCAACGTGAGTAGCAGTACTGTGTCACGTCGTTTAAATGATGCAGAACTCTTCGGACGTGTTGGTGTTAAAACCTTCTAATTAGCAAAAAGAATCAAAAGGCCCGATTGGAATTCGCACGCAAAGGGGTAAAATACTGTTTTCCGATGAGTCAAAGTTCAATCTATTCGGAAGTGATGTAAAAAAGTATGTTCGACGTCCCAAAGGCAGAAGATACGATTCCCGGTATCAAATTCCAACAGTTAAACATGGAGGTGGGTCAGTCATGGTTTGGGGAGCTATGTCTTCGCGAGGAGTAGGTCCATTGCATGAGATCAAAGGCATCATGGATAGTGTGATGTACCGAGATATTTTGACAGAAAAAAATGCCCAAAGATTGGATCTTTCAGCAGGATAATTATCCCAAATATAAATCATAGCTGGTTCAGGAATTTTTGAAAGTGCGAAAAGTAAAGCTGTTAGATCATCCAGCTCAATCTCCTGATCTGAATCCGATTGAAAATTTGTGGGAAATACTTGGAAGACGCATTGGAACAAATGAACATTCGAGTAAAAATGAATTATGGCAAACTCTGCAGAAGGAATGGGAAGAAATACCAAAGGATTACGTTCAGCGCTTAATTGATTCAATGCCTCGTCGATGTGCTGCTGTAATTGCTGCTAAGGGTATGGCTACTAAATACTAGTTAATAAGAAACAAAATGGTAGCTCTTTCCTTGGTTGTACACACGTTTACTGATATTTACTGAATTATATACCTATAAAATAAGCGTGGCCCATTATTTTTGAACATTGTTATAACCAAAATTGTGAAACAACGTACCAATAATCTTTATGAAAAATATGTAAATTCCTTAATTTTGTAGTTTAATAAAGTACTAATAGTTCATGCATACTTAATTTTTTTTAATTACTATTATATACCATAAATGGGCAAAAATGTGTTTGGCCCAAAACTTTTGCACACCACTGTAATTATACTTTTCTCAATTGATTATGTTGTTGAAGTATGTAAATTGATTTTATTATGAAGACGATATGGAAGACAAGTCTGTCAACTTTGTTATTGTTATAATATCCACTGGAGAATGAAGTTTCTCTTGAGAATCATTCAATAATACTTTTGTGTAACAATTGAGATCAAGCTTGTTATAATTGACACCGGTATGGTGTTGATTGTAACATACGAAACGTCGTCGTATTTGGATTCTTTATAGCAATACTAAGCATTTTTTCTAAAACATAGAAGTAAAACTAGTTGAGGGACACTACAATGAAGCTGGGGGAAAAAATCAGTTGGAGATAATAAATATCTCCCCTACATTTTGTATTACGGGAACGTTCATAACAAAAATGCATGTCATATCCTCAATTATTGATACATACTGATTTACTATGGATATCTTTTACAGTTCATGCCATTTCAATATCACCGTATACCCTAACAGCACAGCGAAACTACTAATAAGGGTTTTTATGAATGAACTTCGTTCATCTTTCCTAACCAAAACTGCATTTACTTGTCAAGGAACAAACTTGAAACAATACTTTGCGATTTCGTATCTTTTTTCTCATACCTGATTCAAGATTTCTATTTCAGTTATTTTTCTTTGTTATATTTAGAAAAAAGAATGTCTAGAGAGTGCTTTTCGTGTTTAGATTTTCGTAAACTCTACAGTTACTAGATCTTTGAATATATATGATAACGATTTACAAACAGTAGATTGTTATTTATAGATTCAGTAATTGTGAAGACGAGAGAATGTCAATCGTGCAAAAAAATACTTAGATTTGAATTCAGAATTTTATGTACAAGAAATTGAGAGAATACAGTAACTTTTGAAACTAACCTCGTCCACTTGCGATGGCGGAGTTACGGTCGTGACATTTTGGGTTGCATTTGGTGTTGCAGCGGAGATAGTGGTGTTGGATGTGGTGTTTGTCGCGGTGGTAGACGTAATCGTTGCTTGAGGGCCCGTAGTGGCATTGCTAGCGCCCCCAGCGGGAGCAGGAGTCTCGTGATGTGGAGGATGTGCATGAGCGCTTGAAAGGGAGGCATCCCTTTCGCGTTCCATTGCAAGCTTATATACTTTATTCCTTAACGTACTCCTTGGAATTCCATAAATCACAGCAGCGCGTCGAGTGCCTAATTTTCCACTTTGAATATCCCTAAGGGCTGCTTGGAGTTCTTCCTCCGTATAGGTTCTCCTTCCTCCTCCTGTGCCCACGACCGGAACACCACCGACTCCGGCGGCCGCAGCCGCAGCTGCTGCTGCGGCCGCCGCAGCGGCTACCGGACCAGTCAACCGTGGTTTCGCACGGTAACAAGAACTGCAACAAAACATCATACAATTTTTGGGTATTATCATCGGTTCAAATTTAACCTCTTGTATTATCAAAACCTGTTGCGCAAAATTCTACATAAATACGATGTGGAATTTTGTATAACGCTAATACGTAGTGAACATCGTGTGCATTATAATTCGTGTCCTATGATCAAATAGAGAGGAAAAGAGAGAGAGAGAAAGAGGACAAGCGTTCGAACGCTTGATCGTGACCACTTTTTTTTTAGGTTCGAATGATACTCAAGAACGAATGGTGGTGGTGGTGGTGGTGCATTTTACGACGAACCTTTTACGGAATTTCATTATATTAAATACAAGTTTATTTGGATCGATGGAAATTTATTGGATGCGTCAAATTACATTATCGCGTGTTCCGCTACAATCAAATATCTTCAGTCAACATGAGCTCCAATTAAATTTATTTGTACCGTTTCAATCCTTTTATCTCTTTTCACGTGCAAGTTTCCATTTTTCAATGTGATAATATGCAACAAATTTGAATGCATTCTCAATGGTAATGATGGAAGCTCTTTAAACGGAAATTATAATATTCATAATGAATCGAAAAAAATTCTTTCATGCGGGAAGTGGAACGATGGGACGTGTATTTCTTGTAATTTCGCGTTAAGTATTTTCGATAATGGGATTCGTAGGTTGAGATAGGAGTATCGATGCATCAATTTATGTTGGCAGTAATTCTATGTTGTTCGGGGGAAAGAATTATGATGATTAGTATGGTTGACGTTTTAGTTCTCGTTTGAAGATATGGAATCATTCAGAATTGAAATGAATGGGATCTTTTTGTGTTGGACAGAGGAAACTATGGATTCGTGGCATTGTTTATTTCTGAAGGGTGGTAGAATAAATTTCACTCTATTCTCGAGGACATTCGACGAATATCGCGGTACGGTGAGATAAATATTTTAATACAGGTTGAAAAATGAGCGAATCAATTGGATTGGAGATCATGTGAACTGATTCAATACACTTGAATCCATATTGCTTCAGGAAAATGTTCTCTCATTTTGGTTGATATTTTAGGCCCATTTTCCGGAGACAACTTTGGAAAAGTTTCTATCGTCGCCACTTAAAAAAATTATGGAACCTTTTTGCAAGTTTAGAGCGTTTAAGGGGAAGTTCTCATCAAGCAAATGCCGACAAAAAGTGGTTTTCTCGGATTTTTTTTCTCAAGAAGGAAGTAAATTGAGAACTCGAGTTATTTGAAATTCATTAAATGGGTCTTAAAGCACATGAGAAAATTTTTTCAGTGATCAATCGGGCGCCACTGTAGCACGTACAAAAATTATCAGAGATCAAAAATCCAAAAATTTTTATAAAATATATCATATTTATTGGAGGTTGTACCAATGAAATCAATGAAAAGTCCAAAATTAAAAAAATGACAGACATGCAAACTTTTGGTAGCATTTTTCACCTTTTTCTCGCTCTTTAAAGTGCTATAAGAAAAAAAAAGAAAAATGTGATCTTCAATCAGCTTCAAAATAAAAAACAAAATGAGCGATGCGTTCAGTAGTTTTTGAGATATCGTGGAGCCAAACTTGAAAAACATCATTGAAGTTTCCGGATACGAATCCTTTCACTTGAAAAAATGTTTTTCATGTACTTTAAGACCCATTTAATGAGTTTCGAATAACTCGAGTGCTCAATTCTTACTTCCTTCTTAAGAAACAAAACTTGAGAAAATCACCTTATTTCGGAATTCGCTGGATGAGAACCTTTCCTTAAATTATTTCATCACTGTCCACTAAGGGATCTAATGTATTCTTTGAAATTATACAAAACGACAGCTCAGACTCCTTCAATTTTTCAATTCAACTGTTCAAACTGAGCAACCACTTTTTGAAAATTCAAAAATTAATCATGTAGTCTAATTATTCAAGAAATAACACCACTAAAATCATTCCATATCATAGAATGAGAGCAATTCAATCAAGTCTTTTAGAAATTATAAAGAAATTTGTTTTGAATCATTCTATTGCATTTTTAAATAAGCTGGTACGTAATCTTAGTTTTTGAATAACTGGAATACGGAATGATTGGAGTGCCACCACTGGTATTCTTTTGGTGCAACGAACTAAAGCAAAATGTGAAGAAAATTCACAATTAAATTAAAGAGAAAAATTCAAGGTATATAACCTATAATGAAAATTCAAAAAGCATCCAGAATTAATTAATCACGATTCTAAGAGAAATTTCAAATAAAACTTAATGGATATCTAATGAAACCGCAGAAATAGTTGATTGAAAATTCATAGAAAAGTATTCCTAGAAGGACCAAAGTGTTGCTTGAGGTGTTTGCCGTGACAACCCAACCAGAAATTTACAACAGGCGCAGTACTAGCCAAGACTTACAGGGTACTGGCATTTGTCTGGAATGATAACGCTTTTCAGTACTGGGGATTGAGTACTGATGCCATTATTCGCAATCAGTGCAGGGCCAGTACAGGTTTAGTACCTGACCGGTATGAAGTTCTCAGTACAGGCATATTACTGTATTTTTATGTATCCAGTACTGATCCCGTACGTGTTGACCAAGTGTTGGAGACCCAATACTGGCACTGTACTGCACCTGTTGTCAACATTGGCATATTACGGATTTTTCTGATTGGGAAAAATTTGGAGTTTATTTTTTCCTAAGAGGACACGAATGGATCCATTTGAAACAATTTTGTTCTGCCCAAGATTATTTTGAAGTGAATTGATGAAACAATGTTCGATTCTCAGGATGAACTTGGTTATGCCGAGCCTTTGTTCTTCAACTTCCAAAGATGAACATCGAACATTTGGTCCAGATTTTGTACAATTTTCCGAAGAAATTAACGAATAATCTTTGTTCAGATCCATTGCAGACTGAATGAAATAGTGAAGATCCCGACCCACTACTGACTAGATGGGACCCACGTGGAGGCAACTGGATAACACATTTCAGTCAGTTTGACTTTAATGCTCAAACATTTAGTTGGTTTATGTAGATTTCTCATGCGTCAACTGATTGTACAATATAACATTGATAGAGAAATAAAAGAGGAAGCCCAAACGTTTCAATTTGTCACCCGGGATTATTTTATGGAAATAAATTCAAAAGCAACGTTCTTGACTGGAGATTATTTGTCAAAATAAATTGTTACCTTATTCATAGGTGTGATTTTACAGAAAACACATGATTTCACATTTCTAATTACCAATTTGAACAACATTCTAGCAATTCCCTGGGACATCTGGATGGGCACAGGCTAGAAAGTGCGTTACAAAACTAGCTAGAAACCAACCTAACATCTGGGAGAACTAGCTGGGGCCCATCTAACTTCCAAGGGGAACTCATTTTTTATTGATCCGATCGAAACTGTTTACAAAGATGCTCATTGAAGGTTGTTTGAAATAAAGTTTTGTGTTGGATCACTTCAATTACGAATCCTTAGGGAAAGTAAACAAATCATAAGAATCATACTACAATCCACAGGATCTCATCGTTTCATATTCATCCGTATCTGGAACATCTTACATCCCTCGCGATCTTTGACGACGACATTCTAACCTTGGCCTTGCTCTACAATATCTCCCCTTTTTTCTTTCCTCTATAGTAAATACATTCTCCGATACTCCCTCGTGGCACAGTTATATGTGCTCTATCCCTTGATTTTACTGCTGTCTGTAGATGAGAGAACTTTCGCCATTGACTTTATTGAGAAGTTTCTCATTCGTTACCCCATCAACCCATTTCCCTTTTTTTTCTCTATAGCATGATATTTCTAGCGTTCAAGCATCCGCAGCCCCTTCGAGTTTTGTATTCATATAATACGGTGCTCCAAACGCGAATTATACAAACTTTCTTTTCAATGTCTTTGCTCTCACTATTCGAACACAACAGGTGTTTCTTCTGATTGAGAGCTCCTCTTCGGCTCTATTTTATTCGTCACATATCTCTCATTCACCTCGTTTCTCGCAACGACGTGTTGCCTACGATACGACAAGGACGACGTTTTCACTTTCTTTAGGATACCTTCTTGAAGGGAGTTTCGTCTCAGCTTCTCCTCTATCGAGATATTCAAAATATTCAACCTCAATTGAAGATCGAGTTTTCATTTTGCACTTGATAGGTGCACTTAGGTTTTCTCTCCGACACATGCGATATAGCGAGTATACCTTTAGCCACGTGCTTTAAACATATATGTATGTAGAAGTATGTATACACGTTACGTGGCAAGCCGCGTATGTACGTGATCTCATACAGTATGAAGTAACGGATAACCTAACTCGATTACGAAGCCCGGTGACACTCGTATCGCCCTTTGCAGGGTGAGTGGAATGCATAGCTTTCTGCTTAAAGTTTTAACCGAATACGAAGCAAATTTCATTACTGTTCAAATCATACCAATTCCACAAGAAATTTTCATGCAATTAGATGATTAATTTCTACTATAAATCATTGAACTGGGTAGAGTTATATTCGAATGTTATATCGTCATTTATAATTACGTATTCGAGATGAAATTTCAGAAATTGTTGAGAGGTTTGTGGTGTTGCGTGAAAGTTCTTCTCTTTTATATACATATAGTTTATCAATAATATTCAGTTGACAAATGAAATTGAATTCGAATTTGAATGTTGGATAAAAATGACGCCGGTAAAATCAAATAAAATCGTCTCAGAATGGGAAATCGTTGAGGAATCTTGAGAGATCGGGTTTACAATTTGTCGTCTGACGATAAGATTACTCAAGAAGTACGAAATCAGCTTGGACCCGCCTCTTTCTTCTTTTTTCCCCTTCGTCTCGTCTTTTGAGGATCTTTCTCGCTCTGTCAGTCTTCTTCAACTCATACAAAGTGAATCTCTTCCCGAAGTGTGAGAAAAACAGTTCATCGACCCACACCGTTGTTGGGTAGTAGATAAAAAGCAATTGTATTATTTCGTCTTTGGATATAGTTCGACTATACCATGTTAGCTCATCAACAAACGTCGTTTCTTTTTATCTGTGCGACTTTGTTCGATTTAAAGGGTAATGAACTCCACGTTTACGAATTGATACACAAATAAAGAGGGAGAGAGAAGATAAAACAAAGTGAGAGAGAACAAAACATTCCATCAATTTTCGATTCGACAATAATTTGTTGATTATCTTTGATCCCTACGTGATAACGATACCTTACGGTATACGTTCTACTACAGTTTCTTGGAATGATTGATTTTTCCTCGTTCTTTTTCAAGAATCTGGAGAGAATTTGAAAGAGAAGAGCATCAACCGTTCAGACTTTTCCGGCATTTCCGATAACAATCCAAAAAAACCCGTTGAGATTCGAGGGTACGTTGCCCTCGTGTTTTCGCTGTTTTCCTCCTCGCGCGGAACATTTTGCGTATCAAATTTTTATCATCGGTCTCTATTATTAGTTCAACGTAATCTTCACCTCCTGACACAACGAAGAAGACATGAAATGTTTGATGTATATGCCTCAAGACAACGACAACGTTGAACGAAATGATCTACATGAGAGAACGAGAGCAAAAAACATGAGGAAGATGAGAGTTAATAAATGATGGAGTTGGTTCCTCTTTCCTAACTATAACGCATGCGTAAAGAGTGTAATTAATGATAAAACAAACCCCCCCTCCCACCCCTCCCGCCGTCCAATCTCCCAAGAAAAATCAAACTATGCAACTAAATTGAAATTAGAAATTTCATGCTTGTTTCACGAATCGTTTGTTCCAAAGTTATTGAGATTTTTATGGATACGATAAAGAATGAATGCACGTAAAATAATGGAGTAGAATGTTGAATTATCTATCTAGGTGTCATCGTAATTTGCCCTCTACAAAGTTTTCTACGTTAAACGAATCGATAGACTTCATCAATAAACGTTTCTCGATTAGTCGAATCTCTAATTGCGAGTAGTCGTTCAGCAACTAACGCTATCGAAATTTCATTTCATTTCAAATTGCTCGTTACATGAATTATCAAAATATGCTTGAAACCTTTCAATTTTCCTCTCACTGTATAACGGGATAATGGAATGCGATTGTAGAAATCATGTACGTAACGTATCAGCTACTTGTTTCAAGGTGTAAAATGATTAGTTGGTACACAGTACGATAAATAAAAGCTAAGTGCATTTGTTGAATGCGTTTCTCGTATCGAAGAGAATTTTAAATGCAATCAATGATCGTAATAATTCCTCTTTATTTTTTCAAATTACTTACTTGAATATAGTTTTGGGATCAATGCCTGCCGGCATCCTCAGAGGTATTTTCTGCTGTTCCAGGAGGGATATGTTGTTGTCCTGTAACAAACAAAATACAAAATTTTTAATGCTTTGAAGTCTTCAAATTGGGGAATAGTAAAATAAGTTGTTTTGGGAATATACTGTTCTATCACTGCAATCAAACTTTGTCTCCCAAGCTGATTTTTCGAAGAAAGTTGTGTTGACATGCTGGGTTAGGAAATTTATGTCTTCGATGTTTGATTGAAATTTACATACAGAGGGGAATATTATTTATTTTCTGAAACATAACGTCTCACATTTTTCTGACAATTGTATATACGATGAAATACTTTTCTGCTCATCTCTAGTTCCACGTTTCAAGCAAGTGTTTTTGGAATTTAAATAATAAAATTTGGTTCAATATCAATTCCCCAAACATGACAGAGTCATTTTATGCGATGCACCAAGTCGTAGGGTAACAAAAGTGGCAGTTAAATCATCGAAAGTGTGAGAAAGGTGAATTTGGACAGTTGATTCCTATTGCATGCATGTGTAATTTCCCTTAAAAAAAACTTTTCACAAACGCAAGCAACGCTCGGAATGATTGCTTCCCAACGTAGATTCGATAGACATTTGTCACCGTAAGCCAAAAGCGATCATTGAATGTGAAATATGAGAAAAATACATAAACAACATGCTATATTTGATGAGAACAATCTTGTTTACGAACAAATGAACATCCATATATCGATGAAATGTGATTTTAAATGCACAAAGGCATGAGATTATTAACAATCAAACATACTTCTCCACTTGAATACAGATGGTAACATTCTGATGAATGGTCTAATGAACCTGATTCAATGTAAGTTCTGAATAATTTTAGTTTGATCATGGTGCATGAAAGTGCGTACAGAAATTGATTCATTCCGTGAACAAGCAAGGCATCATCATTCAAAATGAAATCATCCACAAGATCGTTTAACGTGGTGCTTTTGAAATTGATTGACATAGTTTTTAATATTTTCATATCATCAAAACGTATAGTATAAGTAAGTATATAGTACATTGAAATTCAGTTTGCAAAAACAAATGTTTTAATATATTTAATAAAAGGGTTTATATCTTTTCGAAGAGAATGAGATAACATTCCTTAGAAATTATTAGCCACGTTAGGGAGAGAAGATCAGAAATATTATCCCCTAAACGATACAAGACCTTCTGGGAATATTTATGGATTTGATTTGAGAGATCAGTTTACAGTAGTGCTGCTCGTAAGGATGAATTCAATCTGTTGATATACTCAACGAAACATTTGTTTTTGCTGGATTTTATTTTATTTATTTCATGAATTTATTCACCTGAGAATTTTTGGGTTTAGCGGAGAGATCGAGCGGTTGATCAACTGCCGGTACGACGTTGTCGTGGTGGGCCTGAACTCCGACTCCAAGAGGTGCTTCTCTTGGTGGTAAACACCATTGAGGCAGTAGGGTAGGGTAAGTGCCGCTGAGAGCAGCGGCTACGACGGAAGCCGCCACGGGATCGACCTGGACCGACATTGGCGATTCCGCCGATCGTGAACTACTGCTACAATCACTTTGCGGGCTCTGGAAAAAAAAGTACAGAAAAACCAGGTCAAAAGGGATGTTCGTCAGTCATGAAACAGGGACACGCTGTGATGTTCTTTTTTTCTTTCCTTCGTAAGAGATTTTTAACTATAATTTGATGATATGAGAATAATTAAATTTTCAACAAAAAGATAAAAAAAAGATCAAAAGTATTCGTGATTGGATTTATCGTTTTAAACATCTTGGGGAGAGTTGTGAGAATGATTTCTGTCGTCGCCGTGTATCAGGGCTTTGTTAAGTTTCTTTTTGATACATTTTTCTGTAAAAATTTCTTTCAAATATGACTTGTACGAAGTTCTTCTTGTTACACATATCTGTTAGAATTCATTGGCGCTTGTTGAAGTTTTGTGATATGCGATGGGGGAAGTAGCAAACCATACCTGCACCATTGTTACATATTTTTTTTTCATTTTTCATTAACACAAGCTGCGACCCATTCACACCAGTTTGAGAAATCGTATGAATTTCGTGTTAATATTCCATTATTCTCTATAAGCATGCAATGATGAAATAGTTAATTTTCAAATTTTAAAAGTGAAACAATATGATAACCAAGCAAGTTTGATCCCTTTTATCGATGAATCAAAAAAGTTCTCATCAAATCATCTTATTTTCAAAGCCGCAAAACCTTTTTTCAGACGGATTCTATGGCACATGAGATAATTCGGTATAAGGGTGTATACCTCATAAATTATGGAGAGTTTTTGTTAATTTTAATCTTGATTTCAATTCTTTCACCTCGAAAGAATTGCTGTTTCACAAAATACAATGTTTTCCGGGGACTGTTTATTATCCTCTTTGATTTATATATCGACTTTGAGGTCGGCATTCTTGAAAAAAATCACTCAATAATCCAGAAAATTCAGAACTGTAAGAACGTTTTTCTCTAAGCATTTTTTGCTGAAAAAATCTGGGTACAATTTTAATGAATTTCACTTCCTCTTATGGTACAACACCTTTTATTTGAATTTGAACTGGAATGATTGTTAAAATATTTACGCATTGTAAATCTTGAAACAATGTGAATCCCATTATTTCAGTCTGATTCTTTTGTAATAAGCAGGATTTGAAAAGTGAATATTAAGGAACCTGGAATTAATTTTGAGATTGAATTTTTTTAACATTCTTGCGACGGAATTCAATCCCAATTTCAGTTTGCACATTTGACAAAAGTGACGGAGCTCTAATATACAAAGTTAGAAAATTATAACAAATCTTAGCTCCTGATCGTTTTTGGTCTAAGAAATTGAAATATAAAATTCCTAGAATGTTGGAATATTTCAGAATATTTACTAAGAACTTATTCTCTGAGTTCTTGTTGAGTTGGGATTTCTTTTCCCGATTAGAAAATGAAATAAAATGAAGACAAGAGTTTTCACTGTTCAAGGCTCGCTTCATGCCCTCTTCTGCTCATTCTGTACTCATTTATAGTGAGAAATTATGAACTCTTCATGCATCAAATGTTAGAAATCAGACCTTTCAAAACCTGACAATACTGCAAACGACTTTTATGTTGGAATTTTGCGGAATTTTACTATGTATCTCCCTTTCAGATTCAATCTCTTTCAACTGACATTGCAATGTTTAAAATTCGTGAGGAAATTTTTACTCAGTTTTTTTAAAGAATAAACTATGCCCTGTTCAAGTGAAATTCTTATAAAGAGTTCCTACATGGATTTTTCAGATAGAATTCTCAGGTGAAGATTTTACCTCAATAAATCCTGCTTGGGTCCTTTTTCTAGTGAGAATTTGAAACTGATACAATGATGCTAATTAATTTCAGCTCAATTATCTGTTATCTGTATTGGGGCACGTTGGTTTCGATGAGATAAGGGCAGCTGAAGGCCAGTACCGTATCCCCAAGTCAATACAATAAAACTCATCAGAGGAGATGAGAGCTGCTCAATACAAAGCCAATCAATCGTTTTGAAAAACAGCACGGATACCACCAGAAGCCAACTTCTTTTTAATACAGCACGTATATTCATCCATTATTTTGTTTTATATAACTTTTTTTATTCAAATGAAGAGGATTGTTGATTTATTTCCCCGTTGATCACATGAGGAACGAATCTTCCTCAAAGACAGAGAAGCCAGGTGTTCATAGATATGCAATTTTCTGATATTCCAAGCAATAAACGATGGTCTTGTTTTGAAATTTATTGAAGTCTGGAATGCCAAACTAGCAAAACTTGATCAATTTCTTCTATGAGTAGTTTATTTAAATTGAATTCCCAGCTCCTTCGATCGAAACTGCTCGAATAATTTCAGCGAGAAATTGAAAAATTTCAATTTCTCGCTGAACAGCTGAATTACCAGACTGTGCGGGTGCGTTAAGAAAACAGGAGTTGCAAACAATATGACGAAGAACTAAGAACAATCAATATCGATAATATTTATTTTATGATCGTTTTCGATATCAAAATGAGAATAGTTTTCTTGTGAATACCCTTTGCATTTCAAAGTACGTTTTCCCACATGAAACATTTGAATTCACCGATTGTTAATTTTTTCGTGTTCTGAACAATTGATTTGATTCACTTGAACGTCACTAATATCTCCGACATACGCGAAATAACGAAATTTGCATTTTATTCATTTCAAATAGATCTCATCGATTCAAGCGCATAACTCTGCGGTATCGATACATCTTTATGTGTTTGTTGATTCAAGTGATGAATCTTTTGTTGTTGTGTTTTTTTTTTTCATTTTCAATCGAGTATCGAGTCTAGAGAATTCTTTGTACGAGAACAGCGTGACATTGAATTCAATTATATTAAAGTCCCTCGATATAATTTTATCAAATTCACACTTTTAATTATTCAACGTCGCAAATCCTTCGTTCCAAAAATGAGAATCACCAAGTTCGGGGATGGAGGTGAAAATAGGATTTCTCAATGGAATTTACTGGTTTTTCGAACACGTAAAATACCTTCCTTCATATGAAATATAAAATAGATAGTTGAAAAATTTCTCTCTCCTCTGTAAAAGTGAAGTGCATTGGTATCAGAGTTTCTAATAACTTCAATTTAAACTGGCTCCTCCTCTCGTTTCTTCACCTCATGAATCCTTCATGAGAAAAACTTTGATCGGAACGATCAAAGCCAGCAACGGGATATATATCACATGGATCACATTATTAACGCAATATATAGCTCAATCGATTCACCGATTTGATCTTATAAATTGCAAAATTGAGCTCAATCCATTTCAAATCTCTGCATGTTCAAGTTCAAAAGTTATTGAAATTTTCAAACAGTGGGCGCCGATTTTAATCTATCTGTGAATGCGAAGCAGTGAAATTCACTGTTCATCAGTCTTTTTCACTGCTTGAGATTTAGATCCTAGTAAAGACATATTCATATATAATCCATATATAATCCACATGTGAAGAATATTGTAGAATTCGTAGGATTTTGAAAAAAGTGATGAAAACAAATAGGTTCATATGTGATTTATTTTTACTAGAGGAGACTATTTTTTCACTTAATCTCAATCCTGGAATAAAAGAAATCTTTTGAATTTCGATTTTGAATATAGTACTGAAATATTGTATACATGAATAATATTCATTCATATTATATGAAAACGTTAGAAATCAATTACGAATTAGAATGTAATTGCATTGCAGTGATGAAATTATGAACACCTCTACACGGGGAGAAATTTAATTGAAAATATGACCATTATATTGGTAAACTATAACTATTTGGAAAAATCCGACAATAACTTATAACATACGCCATCATTATTGCCAGCAGTGATAATAAAAATTTAGATGAATTTTGATTATTACTATCACAGCTGGCAATGATTATGACTTATGTTATAAGTTATTGTCAGATTTTTCCAAATAGTTATAGTTTACTAATATAATGATCATATTTTCAATTAAATTTCTCTCTGTGGACAATGTATGAGTTACATAAATTTCAAATACGTTGATGGAAAATACAAGACTTGGAATTCATAGATTGTACCTCATAAGCTAAAAGAGTAGTTTTGTTACTGTTACTTTCATTAAATTTTTCTAGCGGATCGTATAAATCGAAGGTGACTACAGTCCAACTATCCGTCAATCTCACGGATAATAACTCGGGTAGAGTGGCATTTTTTCTCGAAAGTATTTTGATTAAATATTAGGTGTTTTTTTTATTTACGATACCAAAAAGATGCGTTTGAAGTGTCATTCTTGGAAATTCCCACGAGCAATGTGCGTTGTGTGACTCATGCCGACCGAAATTATCTTTAAGGTTTTACTCACGTGTCAACACAGCGAAAACAACAAAATATAAAGATTCCAAATTCCTGCACCTACTGAAAGATTCATCCATACACACCATTACAAAGTTTGAACATTTTCAGCTCCATTTACAAATTAAATATCAAAAACTCTGGAGATTGAATGAAAAATAAATTGAACGAATGCTGAAAACTATATCAAAATATTTGGGATATGATTTCAAATTCTATTCGAGTTGACGTTCGGATTACGTTCTCGATTGTTTCATCCGGGGTGATGAAATAAAGATGACTCTATGCAACGTAATTGAAACGTTGACTAGAGTTTAAATTAGAATCATACAATTTTTGGTCTTCCCATGCAATGGAATTGTGGAAACGTTTGAATAGTTTTTGTTGCATTCAACAAATTTTTATATACATCGCAGTAATTTCTCACAAAATTCGTAAAATTTACAGTATTGAATATTTTTACAAACTGCGTAGAAGATGTGTGAATATTCATAGAAGAATTTTAGAATATTTGAATATTCTAGGAATACTTTATAAGATCTGGGAATTCATGTCGCTTTGTCAACGTTGTGTTTTTATAAACTTTGAGAGAGGAAGTGCGAAACACTCGCTCGTTCAGTTCAATAGGGGCATTCAATAGAGATAGATCGGACATGAGTATTTGTGACGATATATGTTAAAAAGATAATGCCATATTTTCAGTGGAATGATCGTTTCCGGTTGAATTGGGGGAAGAGATAGTTCTTTTGGTTGAATAGCGAGTTCAGATATCTGTGCGTGTAAACCAAGAATTCTATGAAATATAAATATTTTATGGCACCATGCGCGTACAAATAAACGTCAAACCACGTGCAAAATAGCCAGAGTTGAGTAATGGTGCGGTACTGGCAAGACTTCGGCAAAAACAAATGTGCCTATTCAGGATTATCACTGTGTTTCAACTGGCGCGAAATATTCGACGGATTTCAGATGGTATCGATTTGCGTGGACAGACAGTCTTCGGCCAGTATCGAATTGATACTGTTTAGAGAATATCCAGATCGTAGAGAAACGGAACCACGTAGCATAGGACCATACTTGAAAAAGCAGGAATTGTCAGATATTAGAGACATACTATATATTGCTATTATCACTTTCTTTTCTAGGAGTGAAAATCGTAATATTCAACATGATTTAATAAAAAAACAGCACAATTCACGATGTTACATTTTGAATAGACTAATTCCGCAGATAGAGTCCTCCGCTACAATTCTCAAATTGTAATTTATAAGATAATATCTTGCCCATGGACCGAATTGAAGTTGGTTGGATGGTGAAATGCGAAATATTGCACCAGCAGCAACGATGTTTTAATAAGAAATCAGTGCTGTATTAGGATTCCACTGATCTTCCCAACAATACAGTCACTTTATCGAGACAATACTGCGCCAACACTGAGCCAGAGTTGGGATTATCATTGAATATGTTGAATTGATGACAATATGTCAGCATTGATGAAACACTGGCTGACTACAGAATCGCTAATAAACTGAAGTTAAAATAATGATCGTGGCAACTTGGTTGTGCAGCGAACCGAATATCGGTAGAATTTTGTTTCATTACGGAATCTATGGTAAATTGTATGACTCCAACGGAATTATTAGAATGAATGGCGATTTGAGTGATTCGTCGTCAACTCGAAGATTCGCTGATATGATAGGGACTTAGTTTCTCATTCGCAGGACCCGTGTGCTATCTTCACTCAGTGACCTTCCAAAAAAATCACTTCTAAGGTGCTTTTCTCCGAAAACGATTATGAAAAAAATGGTATTTGAAATATGATAACTTCGGGTAACTCCGGTCCCCGGTACAATACTGTGCCAGTATTGGGTTGGATTATAATTTCTACACAGGATGTCATCATTCCGACCCATTCTTGCCACTTTTATTCATCTCTGGCGAAACAAGTTGTTCTGTCGCAATGACAAAATTCCACCGTAGTTGGCTCACATTAAATATCGGTACCGACGAAGTGGTGAATGTTATACTGGCCATTATGTAAAATGTCATTATCATTTCGACTTTTTGCCAGTACCGTCTATCCTATCGGGCCCAATAATGCTATGTCTGGAATTGCCAGTACAGTCAACTCTAGCAATAGTACTTAGCCAATCAATTTAGGCAGTAGTTCAAACTATACCGTTATTCCGTGCCTAATTCCCACTAAGAAAATACTTATATTTGTGGAATTCATAGCACTGCAAGCATACATCCCCTGCAAATGTCTTTCTTCCATTCCCTCATTCTCACGATATTTTATAGGATTTGTACTAAAATGTTTTGTTCCTAGAATTGCTGGAGATGTTCGTAGGAAGATTGATAAATAATACAAACGCAAGCATAATGGTAACTCAGATCTGATATTGATGGATAATATTGTTGATGAGCTACAAACAAACGAGCAATATATTTCTTGTATTCTTAATTTGGAGAATAGTGAATTCATATGAGTGCATCTCGATATGTTACATTTCCTCCGCGAGTGCCGCAGATGAAAACTAATGATCAAAACCGTAATAAATTATTAAGGAACACCCCATATGCTATGATGACTTATTGCGATCATAAGTTTATTTGAATCCATCATCATATTGCTGAGAATTCATCATTTCGGATGAATCCTTGAATGGAAGAATTTTCAAAATAACAAGTATACAATTTATATACGATTCGATATAATTCATATATGAGTTATATATAAATTGTATATAATTTTGTAAATATTGTCACTCTGTTGATGATAAAGAAAATTTCGTTTTATCGGCAGAAAAAACAAACAAACCTATAGCATAAATAATAAAAGTAAAAGACTCAGGGATTCCCTTTGTATAATTCTCTCAGTGATCTCCGAAAGGTTAGAAAGATTGTATCCATGCTTTATCTGAGCGCTCGCCTTATGATTCAGCGCTTGAATGATTGCAAATATTTTGCACTGACGTCTGAACATTTTTCAGCCTGATCCATGTTGATCTATTCTGAACGTTTGTTCGAGTTTCATGGTTTCTTCGGGTACTCATTGTGGTCGAAAATCTCATATTGATTCCACATTGATCTGATTTGTAGCTCACATGTAATTATTTATTGAATTATCGGAATTTATTAATATTCAGTACTTTCCACTCATTCAGATTTACAGACACCGGTTCATCCATTAAGCACAATGGAATTCGTGGATATTAATTTTTCATTTTCCAATCAGGGGATATTTCTCACGTTTTTTTATGAAATAATTGATTCAGTAGCTGATGTTTCATTAATTCTATCAATCTGTTATGAACATTGCAATATTTTGGAGATAATATCAAGCAAAAGGGGACCTATTGAATTGGATGATACTTGAAAATTTTATAATTGATACTGAAACAAATGTGCTCTAATATTTACTATGTGGCTGATAAATATATGGATAACATTGAATTTCTGTAGTCGATACTGAAATATTCATTAGATTTATCGTAATTTATGAGACCATTGCAGCAAATTTTCATTTTTATCTGAGACCTTGGTCGATTGAACAAGAATTTCGGTATAAATTACAGCAATGTTCTCTCTGTGTACCTTATTATTTGGAATTCTTCCTTCCGTTAAGGAGGTATTGAAAACAAAAGATAATAAAAACAACCATACCTCAGAATCGCAATTTTTTCTCGAAAGTTACGATTACGAATTGCGAATCATTCACATGATACCGAACAACCTTTCTCCTATTTTCCGTAACTTCTTCACTTCGCAAACGAAAATTGTAATTTTTCATTCCTTTTTCTTCTCTACATCTTCTAGGCATCATACAAGATAAAGATGGGGATTTTTAATTAAAAATCGTTGTCTCGCACAGTTTCAAACTTTCTCAATATTTTATGGATAACGATAAAATAGAGAGAGAGAGAGAGAGAGCGCGATAATAGGGTGATATGTGAAAAAGTTGCCAAGATTCAATATTATTCTACAATCTATACAATTTACTCAAATAATTTAGTGTGATGCATTCCATTTATTTGATATATTATGTATTTGTATCGAGGAAATTCGAAAGACACCTTCAGCAACACAGAACGATACAAATCATTCCATTGATCTTTGATTAAATTATACGCTGTACTCGATATATCTCAAATACAGACGATTCTCTCCAGTCTAAAGAATGTTATATGATACTATGAGAAGGAAAGAACAGAATATCATTGAAAGTAGAGGAATTTGGATAGAAAATTATACTCCTCATTTTGAATAATGGTCATTAATATGGCGTTCTCTTATAGTTTTCTCTTATAGTTCGAACCACTGAGAATGTTATCGATAACACAGATACTTGTGTTATTTAAAAGGAATGCATAATGTATGAAAATTTATTCACTGTATTCATTCGTAGATATATATCCTGAAACTAAAGTATGATACGAATGGACGTCTTATCTCATCGTTTTGATGTTTCGTATAATGTTTCAACAGTCGTAAACAGAGAGATCCCTCAAGGATATTATAATTCGTTATGTTGAAAATAATACATAAATCTTTCATCGAATGAAACAATGAATTTCATTACATCCTCGTACTTTTTACATCACAAATCTGAATGTGAACGAAAAAAAAGTCATTATATTTGTTATTTCTCATTGCGAAGTATAAAAGTGTTATTTGACGTTGAATTTTATGCAATTTCAAAGCGTATATTCAACGATTCAACTTACATTACACACTAAAAATATTATTGCAAGCATTTTTTACGACGTAACGTAACAGATCGTATCATGCTTTGGATGAGATTCTCTGTTTTTCGTTGTTGTTGCATTGTCAGAACCATACGCGAATCGTGAAAAACGATCTGCGTACCTATAAGAAAAGTTTGAAAGTTTCAATGCAACGTATGTTGTTGAAGAACTCTCTCCATTTTTTCATGATTTTCATTCGAATTCGATGATAATCTCTTTGTAAACAGGATGCGTTCATCCACGGAAGAGATTCATTTTATAGGATTTAAATATTCTATTATTACTACGAATTATTTTGGTTAGTTTGTAATATTTACTAGAATCCACGCATGGTTAACTTCATTCAAACAGACATACCAGAAAATTGCAATTGCTATTGTTTTTAATCAAATATTTGATAAGGTGAAAGCAGAAGAAAGCCGAAAGAATGAAAAGAAGAGAAAAATCCAATAGAATATCCCACATGATTTGACATTTCACACGAGTAAACTGGAAAGAATGATACGAAAAGGGACTTACAAGTGGCGGTTGATCGTCGTGAGGTAATTTGCCGTCGAGGCAAAAATAACATTTGTCCGATGGCTTCCAGTCTTCCGGCGGAGGACTTACACGGCGATTTCCTAAGAGAAATGGACCACCGATTACAGAAGCATTGTTTCCCGACCTGGTCATTGCCTCTGTATCCACTCCTGTGGGTGTTGTGGTATTCGTGGCTCCTCCCGTTAATGCCGAGGACGACAACAACGATCCACCACCTCCACAAATTGATACGTCTTGTAATTCCTCTTCTTTCTTTACCCTCAACAAACCCTGCGTTACCGGTACACGTTCCAATGCGACCTCCTCCGTTCTTTCCTGAAATCATGTTAATATTTTTTCCATATAAAAACATGAATTTACATGAGAATTTTGTCTAATCGAAAAAAGAAGAAACACAAGAGCGGGTAGAAAATCCTTATTACGCACCTTGGTCCCTTTCGTATCGTTGGCAATCGAATGATCCTGATCGTTTTCCGTTCTGTGAGGACTGACGGAAGCGGACAACCTGTCGATGGTGTCCGTACTTAACTTCAACCTCTTTTCGGCTTCCTCTTGGTTGCCCTCTTCTTCTTCTTCTTCCTCTTCTCCTTCCTCGACAAATTCTTCGTCCTCTCCTTCCTCCCCCGATCGTTTTCGACGTCTTCTTTTGGAGGCAACTATTACTTTTGTGTTCGCTGTGACTGTTGTCGCTGATGTGGTCGTTAAACACGTGGTCGTGCTCGTTGCGCCAATAACATTCGACAAGCAACCCGTCGTTGGTATCGTCCCTGTATCCGTTCTCTGAGTCGACTTGTCTTTTTGAGCACAGTCCTCGGGATTTTCGATTTCGACTTTGATGTTTTCCTGAGGCCTCAATTGTTCCTGGGGCGGATGCGCAAGATGATGATTTGCCAGATGATGCCTCTGAAGGTTTTCTTGTTTCACGGTGACCGTCGTTGCCGTCGGTGTTGTTGTTGCCGTCGGCGTCGCAGCAACAGGTAGCTGGTGTTGCGACTGTTGACCACCACCAGCAACACCACCACCTATTTGGTTTTGGTTGCAAGACGACGACGACGACAACCCTGGATAGAGTCGATGATGAAGAGATTGTTGCGTTGTCGCCGCCGCCGTCGTTGTTTCGTTCCCGATGCTGTTGTTGCTGCGTGTGCCGCCGCCGGTGTACAAGGTGTCCTGATATTGCTTCCATCTCCTACGGCCCATCAACTCCTCCGCTACTCGTTCCAGACCTACAACAGGGTCAACAAATTCTCCCTTCAATCTTTGTAGTAGTAGAAAAGTTTTGATTTAGGCACACTACATAGAATAATATCTTTGAGACGTCAACAAAGCTGTTTCGACACATTTCGTGTAACCTCTTTGCATTATAATAAACAATCGAATGTAAGTCATACCATTCGCAATGAAGTTCAAATTACAGCAATCCATTTACTTTTGACATTTTTATACATTTTCATGCCGATCCGAGATAACCAAGGTATTTCGTGAGATCCAAGAGATTCGATTGCCATTTTTGATAACAGTATATCAAACACATGTGAAGTATAAACTGAATTTCAGGGGCTAATGCAGTGGTTGTAGTATTTCTTCTGTACCTAGTTTCATTATCTTCTATCATAATTAAGGAGCAATTTACAATTCAAACTGCATTTTATATTCAGATAATGAACGGTACTGTTATATTTCGCATGGTACGTGGAATTATCAACACTATATTTGACTCTGTTTTGTATAAATACGTTGCTCCATTCGACATCGATTGAAATCTTGAAAGTAATGAATGTATAAAAAGTTATTAAAAAAATACACAATTTTATTATATTTTGCATCAGCAACATACAGAACTAAATTGGAGAAAGAATGTTTATTGTTCTTATTACAGCAAAGAATATTATTTCTCGATATCTGTGTCACGTATTCGTAAAGAGAAAGAATTGTCGGGGGAAACTAATTTTCTTAACGAGCTGGTAAAGGCCCAACGCGCCGAAATCGCGTGCTCGGGGAAACCGGGAAATCAACCGGATGTCGTGGTTTTTGAAGGACGATGTCGCGGTGAAATACACGTTTTAATATTCGCATCAATGCCACGAGAACTCGCAGTGTGAAAATTTTTATTGTCGAATGCAGTTGTTGAATCAAACAAAGTACGAGAAGTTTTTATTCATTAATTTGAAAATAATTCCATGTACTGGACTTCACAATTAATACAAAGGCAGATATAAACTGGAGATGATGAAGTTCAATCCACGATCTATCAAATTATCATCAGTATTAATTGAATGTGATTTTTTGCAATTTTTATAAGCGTAAATCGGTTGTTTGAATCAAATTTTATATTCCTGATCTTTGTACACGAAATTGGCTTGTAGCTGAAAACGATGAGACTATGGATAAGTTGATGTTTGTTCGATCATTATCTCCCTTGGGAAAAGTGTTCTTTCAAACAGGATGAGAATGCGAGATTTTAAATGTGATTTCTTTGATTGAACTGACTCCGTCGGCTGATTGAGCGGCAAATGTCTTTTGACTCCATTCTTTTTAATGAGCGCGTAGAACTTAAATGAGGAACGATTTCAATTATTCTTAATTCCTTCCTGTTTTAAAGAATATTAAGCATGATTTCGTGGGTTTGAAAACTTGCTAAGATCGATTTTCTTTGAGATTTTTCAGCATTAATCTATGAATTTCATGACGGGAAAAGTTCTCATGTAAAAATTTACCAGTGGCGCAAGGCTGACCCAACCCTGATAAGCATTGGCGGAGCCTTAAAAGAAACCCTGACTGAGGACTGAAATGATAAAATCGTTTCAACAATTAACCAGCTTCAGTTTGGACGCCTGGGGCAACGGTGATGAAAGGTCACCAATGTTGGCGTAGGCTTGATTCAATAGTTCTGCCATGATTGGCCGATACGAAACCTTTGCTATGAAACGACGCTGGTTCAATCCTAAACCAATGCTGACACAAACTTGCGCCAACACTGTTTCAACACTTTTCATCTTTGTGTTGCTGACGCAGGCACGATATTACCTCTATTTGGGCTGCCGGGCCTGGCCCAAGCTATTTTCCGCGGTCAACATTGGCGGAATCGCTAAATTTCGACGTGGGTTTGCGAGGGTATAGTTTTTTCGATAAAATTTGAAAACACTGTAGTGATTCCCTGGACTATGACGAGACCTTACTAGGCCTTGGAGTTCCCTCACAAGGGCTTACGGAGACCTTGTGAGGCCTAGAGAATGATTTGTGGTGTAAACTTTCGGGAAAGTACTGATGAATTTTTATAAATTTTGGGATTTCATTCGTGTGGGCACTTTTCTTTTGAATGATATTTCAGACAGCAAAATTTTCAAAAAGTACTTATTTTTTCAAATCACCAACGAATTCAAGAATAATCCTCAAAATGTTACTCGAATAGACTGTTTACAGAATCCAGTAAGAGCTTCTGGAAGCTTTGGAGCTCGAAATTGATTCTTCAAGAGTTCCATACCATCGAAATTTCAAAAATTTTCATCGCCATCTGGATATAAAAGTCCACCATTTTACACTAAGTTGATTTTTGTAGAAATTGTTTAAAAGGAATGACGGCAAGTGCGCTGCACTCAACTGAATTGAGAATTGTACTGCACTGTTATAAATTTCTGATTGAATTTTCAATCACAAGTAATGGAAGCAATTTCCACTCACGTAAATGAAAAATAATGTACAGTAGTATTGAAAATCCAATAACCAGTTCTTTAAATTTCATGCACATGTTCATGGTTGTTGAGAGAAATCATGATTGAAAATTCAATAACAAGGTATTTAAATTTCATGCACATGTTCAAGATCGTTGAAAAAAAAATCACCTTCACAAGATTTGAACGCCACCGCCACTTACGCGGACAGATGCATTTTTCTACCTATATCACCTTGCGTTCATTCTTCAAACTTGTGAATCAAGATGTACTTATGATGTAGAACCACTGAACAAATCGTGTGATCTAACTACTACACAGTTGAAGTGGATACGTGGATGATTTCGTCAACGCGTTAGTATACAGGGTGACCCAAGTGACAAAAATTGTATTTCAAGGGCGTATTCTGCAGCCATAATGCAAGAATTTCCGGTTTTGGAAGATTAGTTCTTTTTCAAATCAAAATCAACTTGGATCACTTTGGTTATTTTCAGCTGGATACCAGTACAGCCTTGATTTGATTACAATTATAATGATATTAAAATGATATTATTATGTTATTATAATGGAGTAAATTTTTCCAAGTTTTTTCAATCACCTGTACATTAATTTCAATTTTCATGCACAATAACTTGAAAATTCAATAACATGTATTTGGATTCCTATTTCAGTTCACAAAAATTGAATTTTCATTCACATATGTACATGAAAAGTACATGAAATTTCAAGAAATTTTTAACAGTGTGGATAGAAGAATTCTTCGAGTTTCATACCGTGTGTGGAAGATATAAAAAGACCGAGGTCAACCGAAAAGTTTTATTTCGGTAAATTTTTACAGAATAAGATAGAATTTGACTAAAACTCCTAGACTTCTTTTTTCATTCAAAGAAATGGAAGGACAGTGCTTTTTCAAGAAACTTGGAGCATTCAGAATTAACTAAAGTAGAACTATTGATTTGATTCTCGGCCGAGTAAACTGAATTCTAACCGCATCGTATATATCGTCGTAACAGTTCATGTCAGTCGACTTGACTGACTGTCAACCAAAACCCAACCAAAATGCTTGCTCTCGTTGCGTTGAGTGAGTTGCAACTGAATTTCGCTTACCGTCTGATTCGTAATTACAAGTCAACTCTATCGACATTCAATCAAAAATTAATCGGAACAGTCAATATTGACTCCACAAAATTTTGAATGAAATCAACCGACTCGATACACCTCTTCCATCAACCACTTACAACATCTTTCTTTGTTACATATTCGATGAATATTTGTGCAAACCAGCACTTGAATTCTATTTAATTTTTTTTTCCTTCAATTCACCAGCATTTCGTTTTCGGGTAGTCAAAATTCAATTAAATTTCAACCGATTGGATCAATCCCACCAAATTTCGAATTGAAAGAAAACTGTTGTTCGGAATCATATTATAAGATACTCATTTTGTAGATCAATTCCTTGATAACAGATTTTGTATTGCAGCAAATAGAGTTATCAATTTTATCTGAATGAAAAAATCTAAATATCGATTCACGTGAATACCCGACATCATAACACGCGTCCCACGAATATATCATCAACTTTTGTTTGTCGCGTGCGAAGAATCTATATATGCATCTAATGCATCGGAACAAGGAACGATGCATGCAAAGTTAGAATCATGAAGATACCCAATTTATTCACAGGGTGTCCGTTTTGAGGATCGAAACGTGGTTCTCGTAGGAAGGGTTGTTTTTGTAGCCAAATTAGAAATTATATAGCATTCAATGATTGATCGAATAAATTTTCCGTACAAGTAGTATCCGTTGAGATACATTTCGAACGTTGATACTCAAAACAGACACCCTGCGTATGTATATATGATATGCATGTAGGGTTAATATATCAGTCGTTGTCACTTTGTCAGCGAAATATGATGAATTTTTAACTAACCTTGATGGCTATCAATACAAGATATGGAACGAAAAGCATTCACATCGCCACCACCATGTTACTTGCTTTGGAATAATACTAAATATTTTATAAAGTTCTTTCACGTATCGTGTCTGCATAATCTGCATACAATACTGAGGGTATTAGTTTTTCCTTTGAAATTAAAATGAATTCCATGGAATTCTATATGTATCGAATCCACGATGCAAAAGAAGTAATAAATTTCAGATGAGAGGTTCAATCAAATTAGGACTAAAATCGAAAGAAGTCCTAAGAAGGTAAGTTTAATTCTTCATGTTTCTATTATTATTACTATGGGATGAATAAATGAAAGGTTTTTTCATTCATTTAAATGAATGAATGAGAAATTCCTTCGTGGATCAACTAAATTTCTGATCATCAATGCGTATCTCCCTGCGAATGATCAATTTAAACGTTATTCAGATTCTAAACATACGAGTGCTGTTTGAATTGCAACAATACAAGTGAGGTGAGCATTATTAAGATTAAGGGATGACGTCTGTTTAAAACCTGAAAAGAACGTGTATTTTTGGGATTTTTTTTCAACTGGGCTAAAAAAAGTATTCGAAAAATCCTTTCGGGTATTTATTAACTATAAGTTCGAGTACACAAAAAGTTTTACAAACTTTTATTAAAAAACAAAACGCCGCCTGCCGGCGCTGCGAACCGAGTCATTCTCTTCTTCACATCCTTTTGCGGCAGGCATTAGAACTCATTTATCTTGATGTGAAGGAATAAAAACAATTCTCCCATTATCTACATCAGTTTTGCTAGTGAAGTACATATACTTATCGGAAAATATTGATTTTGGAAGATTTGGCACTGTTTTGAGAAAAGTTTTGCATTTTCCACCCCAACAAATTAACCTTGATTTGTTCATAAAAATCGCAATTGGTGAACTATCATGAAAATCGTATATACTTCACTGGATAATGCATCCAAGAAGCTACAGTTAAAATTTCAAGTCAATCGGTTGAAAATTGTTTGAGATCTACTGCCTGCCGATTTTGAGAACATGATTCGAGTGCTCTAAATCTCTTGAAATGAAAATCCACTCCCAAAGAGTGAGTTTTCACTCCATAAGAGTGGATTTTCACCCTCGTAGAAAGAGGATCTCTCTCTTGTAAAAAGGTGAAATTTCACTCTTCAAACCGAGTTGACCCTACACTCTGTTGGAGTGAGAATTCATTCTTATGGAGTGTGAAGTCACTCTTCAGGAGGGAAATCTCACCCTCCCTGGACTTGCAGCATTTTCACTCTTCAAGAGTGAATTTTCCACTCCAAGGAAGTTAGAGAAACTACTTATCAACATGAAACTCAAGTATCACTAGTACTAGCGTATACTCTCTAAATCCGAAAGAGGGAAAAATCACGTGTTTTACTCCACTAAGTCTCAGAAGTGAGTCAATCCGCTTCGAGTGGGATTTTCATTCGTTTCGAGTGAACCTTCACTCCAGAATTGGAGTGGCTTAAGCTGTCACTGTAAAAGAGTGGAAATTTCACTCGAAATTTCGACAAGCTCACTTTTGCCTGAATAAAGAGTGACATCTCACACTAAAAATTCTAGAGAGTAACATATCAACACTCGAGTACGCTCTATAAATGTTTATAGTTCTAAAACTTCGAATGCTACCAGGGATTGCGAGCGTTGCGAGTATCCTCGCAGAGTTTATTGATTGATAATTTCAGATTTATCATTAATTACAGTGATTTTGATCAATGATCGTTGATGGCTTGATAAAGTTTTAGCACGATTCATTCATCACAAGAATCATAAGGGTTTATTTTTTATGATAAATTGTAAGGCATAAGAGATCCTTGCATTGGAAATTCTTATAATAAAAACAAAGTATCTGAAGTGATTTTCAATCAATTTCCATGAACTTGTCAAACCACATTCCATTATAATCATCCTCAGCACTGCAGTGTTTGAAAATATCAAAAAAATTTTTGATTTCCTAATGACTACGAATCCATATTTTGATTCGATATCCCATCCCTCCACGCACAGTCAAGTCCAAACTCGCCATCAACGCGAACGAGTGAACATTCTTTTGATTCGAATGAACATTTTTGAGCACGTAGGTGGATAGGAATGAATGTAATATCAGCACGAATTCAATTAACATTTCCACATGGAATGATTCCATTTGACGATATGCAAAAGAGTGATTCGAAGTGACACCGTAGTTGAATAAATTTTTAATTTACGATGTTTGCAAAATTATCCTACTTCCACTCATTAGTTCAAACACTGGTATCAGAATCCCGTTGATGTTCATGCATTTAATCGGCCTTGAGTTCCTATTTTGATCAACTGGATAACTTGAAGGACGGAGGACCTCCACCCTTGCTCTCCCACCCACGTTATAAACACCGCAGCATGCATCGGTGTGGAATTCGCAAATTAAATAGCGCGTCCCTGAATCGATTATTCGAGCGTCCAGTCGTCGTCGTCGTCGTCGTCGTCGTCATCTTAGTCGTCGTCTTTGTCGACGTTGCTTACTCGAATTCATTCGCCGTACGCATCGAGGAATTTTACTGCTCCGCCAATTTATCTCTTCTTTATTATTTTTCCTCTCTAATTTCTGTCCTTCTCTAACGCGCGCATTTTCAAGTACGAATTGAAGTGTGAGGATTGCGAAATCCAATCCCCTGATCCACTGAAAATGTATCTTTCCTCATTCGTCGAAGAAATAATGGATAATCGGAATCTGTTTGTAGTGGGAATCGAATTCAAGATTATTGTGGGAAAACGAGAAAGGTATTATTTATCTGCATTTTCGACATGGAGTATGGGGATGTGAAGAAATTTTCCGAAGGTCTTCAGAAAGCTCTACGTGGATCTAATTAAATCTTGATAGTTCCAAAAGATTGAAAATGATATTTGAATAGATCTAGTTAGATTTCACGTTGATTAATTGCAATTTGTGTGCATCAAGTGCCCATTTCCTCCACTTTTGAATGGTTTATAAAAATTCAGTGTTTAAGAAAATGATTAATTAGATCTCCTTAGATCTAAATAGATCTGAGTCGATCTGAAAAGTATCACTGTCAAAGGTAAAATTTACTTCCATTCTGAATATCAGCTGATTTTGAGATGCAGCCAAAACTAGCCCTGTTCCAGCTGAAAGACTGCATTTCAGTGGGTGACCATACGTCTTGGTTTACAGGAACATGTCCTGGTTTTTGACAATATTTTGATTCGAAATGTCGCCGTTTTTTCAGAATCTATGAAATTTGCATTTGATCGATGATAATAAATGAAAAAAAAAGTATGCTGCAAAAAAGAGAGACACTGAGGCTCAAACGGTTTCTTCGAGGGCATCCCAAAGTCCGAAAATTTCGGAATTTCTCCCCTACCCCAATTTTCCTTGAAAATAATGAGTACATGCATTTTCTCTGTGATACAAAGGGAGTACGTTTATTGAGCTTTTCCGATTTTATCTTCGTCTTTTCTATGAGCAAACTCGTTCTCGTCTGTCGGGCTAGAGGAAAAGTGTTCCGGATAGGAAAATTTTCAGAATTATATATAATTTAGATATAAACCATATTGAACTTTATAAAAAATTATATACAATTTCGAATATTCTTCCACTCTGGGGGAACTGTCCTGGTTTTGCACCTCGACGATCTGGTCACCCTACATTTCAGTCAAGTTTTCAAATAAGATTTAGCCACATTCGGTCCGATTCTTAACTGTGATTAATTTCCTTATTTTTTTTCTCTTAAATCAACGTAGACATAATCCATTAGATTTCAATCAATTTTTCCTGGGTAATTATTCAGTGATATATTCTTTTTTTTCAACCAATCAAGGAAGAAAACACGTGAATTCTACGAATACCTCTGATTACAAAGATATTTTGAATTCAAATGAAGAAAGAAAGTTGGAACCAAATTAGAACATACATTCTCAACTACATTCTAGGGCACTATTTTTTTTTGTATTCAGATGAAAGTTGAGAAGAATCGAACTCCTGCGTTTTTAATTCATACATTTGATCCAAAGGATCATCAGAAAGAAAGGATTCTAATTGGATAATTTTTTCGTCATTCATATCAGCTACTGAACGATGGGTTTTTTCCATTCGATTCCCTGCGAAATTAATTAACTCAATCTCGGTTGATTCGTCATCGAATAAAACTCCATAATAAGAGGAATAAAATGAGCGTATGCTGGAATGGATAAAAGCGGATAAATTGATAAGAGATTTTCATAATTGTCGGAATCAGATACCTAACCAAAGTTCGAAAACGAAAGAAGAGAAGAAAAAGAACATTTGATTATACACGAACGTACCAACATCCACGTATATATCTCTACAATGATAGATGCAATTGATTTCGCCTTGCAAGCTCTGCACAAAAAATCACCCTAACGATGTGAAATGGCGCGGATAGTAAAGGATCGACGTTGATAAATTGGTTCTTCGAATTTTTTGCAATTGACGACGACGACGACGACAACGACAACGACAACGACGACGACGACTATAGAAAGGAATAAAAGTTTTGGAGCACTGGGAGCGAGAAGAGAAATGTGAGACGACGGTGATGTACATGTGTATGAGAATATATATATATATATATACGTTCCACCAGAGGGGAAGAGAAGGAAGAATGAGTTTACGGGTGTCATCGATTTGCACTTACATTTCAGATCGATAAAACTTGTCTCTATATCTTTTTACTTTCGTATTTTCATGCACGACAAAAGAATTATCATAATACGCGTTCTGACACATCGAACGTATTCTGAATAGTCGAACTGATTTCACAAGAATGCCCCGTGAGATTGCTGGAAAAATATTAACGAAAAGAAAACGATCGAATGAAATAGGGATAGATAGGGAGAGACGGTTTTTCGATGGTTCTCCATGTGGTTTCCGAGTCTTTCAATCGGTTTCTATCGTTTCCTTCTGTCGGGGCTCACCCACCTGCTGATATTTTTGAAGAACGATCAAATTAAACAATTTTTTCCCTTCAATGTATAGCTGATGAACACAGAACCTTCCTCCTGGATACCAGTTCTCTATAATTGAATAAATATGTATTTGATACGAAATGTACCTTGACATCAACTCAAATGATATCCCTAGAATCCCTAGTAGAAGTTTGATCAGGCATTCCCTATTTTTGATAAGATCTTGATCAGATTCAAATCCGGAGACCGTAAATAAGAAAGATCTTATGAGGCCCTCACTGGGGACTTATCTGATTCCCCTCATTGGATTCAAATAGGGTTGCAAGGCAGGGGTTCAATAGGATTCGGATGAGATTTCCATAAAATCGAACGAAATAGGGAAAACCGTAACAAAACCTGATGAGGACCTGGATAGTATATGAGGACAAGCATCTAAATTATACCCTATCTAGGATACTAGTCTTTAATAACTTTTTATTACTCCTTATAATCTGGATTATACAGTAAGAGAAGTGAGCTGTAACCATTACCATACGAAAATGGTAGTTGGATGACGAAATCTCTGAATTGATGATAGCGACTACGTTATTTGGTATCCATCTTCACGTTAATGGTAACCATTCCCATGTGCATGAACATTGCTACGATCCTCCATAGTATCCTAAACCAAAATCGCGAAGCTATCCTTGAATTACTATTCGTACATGGTAATCATTGCATTCCACTTCTCCCAGTGTACTCCTTAGTATCTGGATATTAGGGACCAGGAAATATTGGTATAATCCAGATGCTTGTCATTAGTATCTATTTTTCTATGTGAAATTAGGCATGACTTGTTAGGCCCTGTTATTTTCCCGTCCACAATTTCTACTAGAGATGAAATGCATCAACTTTTACAAGTCTCTATCCGAAGTAGTTCCCTTGAAGCGTGAAAATTCTATTTATCAAATAGAAACATGAAGATTGATGGATGCGTATTTTGATATTCTATGACCAAGGACAGAGACGTCATTACTGTCCTGGTAGCCCTGGAAGAACCAGGCCTTGCTTCAAAACAGCCACACGGAAAAAAAAGAATACCCGATCAGATTTGACTGAATTTCCAGTCGGGTAGTTGTACGAGGGTGGATTGATAAGTTTCCGGCCTGACCAAGAAAAACAACGTTTTTAAGAATTTTTTTTTTTTTATTTCTCAACATAATCTCCTCCAAGGCTGATACATTTCTCATAGCGGTGTTCTAGTCTAGTAATGCCATCTCTATAGACTGATTCGTCAAGCTCCTCAAAATACCCATTTACAGCTTCGATTACTTCTTCATTGTCCGCAAATCTCTTACCGCCAAGCCATTTTTTGAGGTTAGGAAACAGATAATAGTCACTCGGGGCTAGGTCTGGAGAGTAGGGAGGGTGCGGCATTAATTCAAACTTCAGATCGTTGATTTTAGCCATCGCAACGATTGACGTGTGCGCTGGTGCGTCATCGTGATGAAACAAGATTTTTTTCTTCGCCAGATGAGGTCGTTTAATTTTCACTTCGTGGCTCAAACGTTGCAATAAGTCTGCGTAGTATTGACCAGTGATAGTTTTACCCTTTTCAAGGTAATCAATGTATATAATACCTCTTGCATCCCAAAAAACAGTAGCCATAACCTTGTTCGCCGAAAAAATTGTTTTTGCCTTCTTTGGAGTTGGTTCCCCTGGTCCAATCCACTGTTTAGACTGTTCTTTGGTTTCAGGAGTGTAGTGATGGACCCAAGTTTCGTCAACGGTTACGAATCGACGCAAAAATTCGCTTGGATTACGCTTATACAACGCCAAATTGGCGGTAGAAATGTTCTTTCGAATCAATTTTTGGTCGACTGTTGGCAAACGCGGCACCCATCTTGCACAGAGCTTTTCCATATACAAATGTTGGTGCAAAATATTTTGTACACGTTCATATGACATCTTACAGGTCTCAGCTATCTCACGAACTTTTAATCTGCGATCTTTCAGCACTATTTGATGGATTTTTTCGATCATATCTGGAGTTGTGACCTCAATGGGGCGTCCTGAGCGAGGCTCATCAGAGGTGCTCACACGACCCTTTTTAAACTCGGAAACCCACTGGTTAACGGTTGAATATGATGGGGAGGATGTCCCCAGTGTTGAGTCCATCTCTTCTTTAATTTCCTTCGGCGTTAACCTCTTCAAATAAAAGTATTTGATGACAGCACGATTTTCCAGCTTTTCCATTTTTACGAAAAACACAGAGGCGTCTTGGTCAGCGTGCTCTCAAAACTAAACTAACATGGCGATCGGACTGAAACTATAGCTACAAGCTATCTAAGGATGGTACTATAGAACGCCACCTCAAGGTAGGCCTAGTGGCGCCATCTCTTGGTCAGGCCGGAAACTTATCAATCCACCCTCGTAGCAATCGACCATCTACTTAAATAGTTGCTGCAACTACTTAGTAGTCTGGACAAGTATCACGTTAGCTGCCTCAACTAACTAAAATACTTCGTAAGTTGCCAGGTATTTACGTTAGTTAATGCAACTATCGAGTTAGTTGAGGCAGCTAACGTGATACTTGTCCTGACTAATGAGTAGTTGCAGAAAGTATTTAAGTAGATGGTCGAAAATTGACTATTTAAGTAGTTGCTGCAACTATTCCTTTTTCTCCGTGCATGGTAAAATAAGCATTTCTTTATGAGTTTTTGAAAAAAAAACCTTGTTTTTCAAAGATTGATCTTCACATTCTCATTGATTCTATAGTAAAGTTGTTAACTTAGGATGAAATCAAATGAATATAGTTTATATTCATGATTTTTACTTGCATGATTGAAATTTCTAACTCCTCCCTCCCTGACGATCACTGACAAGGAAGAATCACGAGACAACGATGAAAAAAATATGAGAAGCGATGATAGAAGAGAGTTTGGGAGAAATTAATTCAGACAATCGCTAAAAGCATCGTTTCATAATTACCAGATTCTATAATTACACCTTTTTCCAACGGTAGGATAATTTTTCACAATCATTGAACTTGAAATGTTCAATCAGTTCGACACGCGAGGCAACGCATAGACGATCGTACAGACAAATTCGAAGTACATCGAATATTACGAGCATTCTAATAGCCGTCGTTCGCGCTTGAGAGAGTGCATAAAAACATATGAATAAATTATTGTTGTTTGTCGAATGTTTCGAACGAATGACGACGATGAGGCGTCCCTTACATTGCCGTGGCATCGCTGTAGTCCATCGTCGACCAATAAACGTTCACGTGTATGTGTGTGTGCTTGAAACACATTCGTACGTGTATCTTTTTCCATGTACTTCTCCTGCCATTATTTAAACGCTCTAGTTACACGCAGCTTATCAAATACACAGATATAACGACATTTTGCGGAAACGCGAACTGGATCTTTCGTATTCACATACGTGGAGTGTTAGAGAGGGCAGAATACCTGCTGTCACGTCTATGTGTTTTCATACGTGATGCGTGTGTCGCGTATACATGTAACGGAGAGAAAAAAGCATATATGGTAAAGATATTACGGTCAGGGACGTTGGCAAGGCAAGTTTAGCAGTGTAGGATGATGGCACTGCTGAATAAAGCTTGGAAATTTTTTAATAAATAATATTTCGTTTCAAAACCGTGTAGAATCGTACGTGTGACTATCACTAATGTGATTTTTTTTTATAACTTCGCGCGACGCGATTGAGAGTTTCAAACAAATTTCATGGCGCAATTACTTTTTTTTTCAAACATTTATTTTGGATTTTTTACTCTCCGGTTTTTTTTTGTAAGTAACCTACTTGATGAAAGAACTACGCCTTGAACTAAATTTTTATTTGACGATGGTGAAAGGAACCGAGGGTTTGGATTTGTTCGAATTCTCGTGATTTTTGTTCGTTTTATTTTGTATAGTCGAATCGTGGAAGGATTCGAGGTTTTCTAATGATTTTATTTTACGGAGATGATTCTAAATGATATACGTATGGGTAATTTTGTATGATGCGCTCTGGGTGGGAAAAAATTATCTCATCATTGTAACGCGTGTTCTTTTGTTAGGAATATTTAGGTGTATAGTGTTTAAAATCCACAACTCGGCGTCGTAACACGTGAGTGTTGTAAGGAAAAGTGATATGTATTGAAATGTATGTGCAATTATGATAGACGAGGTGATCGAATAATTGGAACAATCAATTGTCTATGTGAGGTGTCGGTGGTGAGCCTATTGGAATTGATGAAAAATCGTTTTGTTGATGTTTTTCATTCGGAGGGAATTTAATAGATACCTTTTTCTCAAATCCATTTGCAAATTTCTTGCCTTTCTCATCATTGGTGATGCAATATGTCAGCTTAGATGCCACACGGAAAAAAGTCTCATGTATATTTTACATTGGCTGCTGTGAACTTAACATAACTGCCCACATGAATGCGATTGGAGTAAAATTTACTTTGGAACCAATGTTATATTTACATTGTTACCAAAGTGAATTAGATGAAACTGAAATTGGTAGCCGCTTTTCATAACTCTTTACACACAGTTTTTATTAAGGATTTGAGGATCTGGAACGTTTGGTAGGATGCTACTCAATCGATTTCTGGTATAAACAAAGCTCCAGTAACCTTGATTCAAAAGTTACAACAATCGGCTGCTAACTTTACGCCTGCTAGTTTCAGCTTTATGTAAATGAGAGAAGTGTTGCTGTGAATTACCTTGAATAACAATGTAAATCCAACAAGATTGTGTAGTAAATTTTATATCAAATCCACACTGTAATCTTTACTTGACTTTTCATGTAATTTTTATATGGGGATTTTTTCCGTGTAGGCTGATTGTCAAATTTTGGTAATGTATGTATATTCGATATTGATCGATATGTAACAAAATACTCTGCCAAGATAAATAAGTTGTGAATCGGTTTGTTCGATTTACCATGGCCCCAGTATTCGTTCAAGCCTGGAGTCAGCTATCGCCAATCTTTCAATACAGTCCAGTTAGAATGGTGAGTATGGCCATCGGCCCACACTCTTTAAAAAAAAACTGGAATTTTCCGGTACCCAGAAACTGAAAAATTTCTGTTCATGACGAATTTTTCAGCTTACGTACAAGAAAATTCCTGTTGTACTGGAATTTTTCTGTATGTTACATGAACATTCATGTTTTTAATTTCATTTTTCCGGTATAAATACAAGAATTTTCTGATACGTGTACTGGAATTTTCAGATGTACAGATTGATTGCTTCCAGTACGGTACTGGAATTTTCCCGAAGTTTCTTTTTACAGTGCAGTTTTGGCCCGGGCCTGCCCCAGAGTTGACCCGTGCTTGTCCCGATACTAGAGCGGAAAAATTTTATAGCCAGCTTCATGTTCATTATGGACCCGATCGGGCAGTGATAGGGCTCACCTTATCTTGGCATACCTGATCTGGTCTTGGTCAGGCCATGATTTGGTACGCCGATTAGGGTTAACCAGATCTGGCCCTGCTACTCTCTCAAATTTTTAGAGTGAGATTTCACTCTTTGGCCAGCCAAAAGTGAGCCTGTCGAAATTTTGAGTGAAATTTCCACTCTTTTAGAGTGATATCCTGAGGTTTGAGATTAGAAACTCACAACCATTCAAATTCTGGAGTCAATTTTTCACTCTAAAAGAGTGAGGGATCAGTCGAAACGAGTGAAAATCCCACTCGAAGTGGACTGGCTCACTTCTGAGAAATAGTGGAGTGAAACATGTGATTTTTCACTCTTCCAGGTTTGTAGTTTGGCATGCCCTATCAGAGTTCATTACATTGGGGTTTGATACAACGATACAACGATTTAAAATAAGGCTGTCCAGATCTGGTGTCGATCGAATACCCAATATGAATTACTACGCGGGTAGTAATGCACACAGGGGAGATTAGTGTTGCGTTAAGTATTAGCAAGAGCTGGCCTTAATCTTAGCTCTGTTTCTACAAGCTATGATTACTGGCAAAGAAGTGAAAAGCTGGTCATTAGCTCGTTGAAACGTCCGGAACCGTGTTTATTGGGATGTTGGGAAGAGAAATTGGTGAAACCTGGAATGATGTCGTTATTTCAAAGATTCAAGATTGCGCAATCTTGAGCTACACGCAGGGAAAAATTCTTGCTGAAAAAGCGATTCCGAAAAATCTGCTTTGCTGAATTAGCAAAACGGTTGCTGTGACAGCAAAAATATTTCCATTTCCGCAAGATAACTGCTAATCCAGCAAAATTTTCTAGCCGTCTGCATATCTACAATTTCGGATTGCTGGATGGCAAGCGCTTGTTAAAAGAGCAAGATTTTTGCTGTATAATAGCAAATTTTTTACTAATCCAGCAACATGTTTTGCCATATCAGCAAAGCAAATTTTCGAGGTTTGCTGTTTCAGCAACTCCTTTTCTCTGATTGTACATTGCTTTACTCTAGAACCGATCGTGAATTCCTATTGAGACACATTTAGAGGAACTATTTCGCGTTTTTCGGGTTGTATTCTTCAAAAAGTAATTACATAATGAACATTATAAGAAAAGAGTCTATTTTATAAAACAAACAACGCCCATCCTCAGAGGAAACTTCATTTTCACGATCACCGGAAAACTAGTTCACAGATATTTCGGCTACAATCGCAAAATCAGGAATTATACTCCGAAAAATGATTCGCGTGATTATCCTCAACAAAGTAACGGAAGTTAATTTTTTCCATGAATTTTTCATTATGATTTATTTGCCATTTTATGTTTATTTCATGACCTTACAATTAGAATTCATCCACAAACCCTCTGAAAAAACTCTCCTTCTGATCATTTTTATTAATTGAGAACAAATGATCCGATTCGCCTCGGTCTGCCCTAAATCTTTCTCTCGAAAAAAAGAAATTTTCATCAAATCAAACTCGAACAAAGAATTTTCAAACTGCAACAAAAACAAGATATGCTTTCTTTAATTTGAAAAATATAATCTCAATTCAATGAAAAATTTGTCCATTGAACTGAATTGTTTTTTCTAATGAACATAAGATTCATCACAATGAGGGCAAATAAATTTCCTTTTAGTAAAAAAAAGTTGGGTTCTCAGTGCATCTAGTTGCAATCTTTCCAAACGAGGATACTCGAAATTGCACTCAAAATAAAGCCTGCAAACTTCAGAGATGAATTTTTGAAGGTGAAGCAATGATAGCCTTTGGAATCACCTTTAAAATCGTATATCCCTGTGGGGAAGAACGAATATTTTGGAAATGGGCGAGAGAAAACGGTGGGATTCGTTAAATGAATTAGGAAATCGGCATTTCGGGGGATGAAGACGGAAATCGGAAGGTTTTGCAACACTGGCGAGGACAAATTCTCAATAATTTTTTCAGTATGTCTTTCCACTTACACCTCCAAATATTGTTCCTCCAATGAATTCCTCTCATTTGAATCTCAAATTTCATTGAACCTCGCTGCGAATTAATAAAATTTTACAACCAACTTTCCAAAATTGTTTTCTGTTACCCGAATTTTTTGTTCATACTCGTTCAACGCACAAATGATTAATTCTCGGAACTAAAGTAACCTGAAACCTGGAAACTCGTAACAAGTTATCAGATATTTCAGTCGCGTTATTGATACTATATTCACGGAAAAAAAAATTCCATGAAAATCACAATGAAAAATAATTGTTCACCGAAACTGAGCTCTTCTATTTTGTCAATCTAATTGCATCTGACAGTCTCTGACTCTGGAAATTGAACTTGTCATGATATTTCGATATTTCATCCCAGAGAACATGATAATGAATCCGATTATCAAACTATTACATTGACATCTCCCATCAATGAAGTATCAAAATATTGGAAAAATTCTCCGTCTGAAGAGTTTATGAAAACTTTTGTTGAATGTAGGAATTGCGATAAGTTTTTCACTGATGTACTCAAAGTCACGTGGAATAAAATATCAAATATCTGTACGAAAATTGATTTTATTGCTGTTTATTTCTTATGATTTTGAATTGAAAACAAAATTTGTACGTTCTCAGAGCGTGTCATGAAAAGTACTGAATTCGAGAACTATTCCAGCACCACAATCCGTCCACGATCGATCGTGGAATATTGAATTCGTCATCTCGTACAGATTCGAATAATTGTTCGAATGTATCAGCTATTACAGATCGACAACAAATTCAAACTAATTCGAAATCCAACAAGGAATCGATATAATTTCAAGATATCTCAAGGCGTTTCTCAAGACCTGGTTCCTGGTTTCCCTCGAGGGGTCTCATTAGCTCCGTTAGATAGAGAAACGTGTTCATCTACGACCAAGCAAGCAACCAAGCAACCGCCACCACCTCTTTATCTTCATCTTTTTTCGATCTGTAGGTGAATTGCTATTACAAGAAACAGCAGCAGCCTCCTTCTCGTAATCAATGGGATGCAACCAAGAATAATCTTGTATTCGTAGTTGGTCGGTGGTATGGATAAATGGTAATGACGGTGGCAGTTTTTGCATTCACCTTGTCAATTTTCTAATACGGATGTGTGTATGTGTGTGTCTGTGTGTGGTCGTCGATCGTGGATAGCGGTGTCTCCTATTATCTCTTCGCACTCAAGGTTTGTTGATTGATATATACACATATAACCAAATATTGACTGAATCTCCGCATAAATGGAACACGCGATCGATTGTATATAGACATTATATATGGAAATCGTACCATACTTTCGCGTCTACTTTCATATTAATGTACAATCTCGATTATAAATAAATTAAACACAGTGGTAGATTTCTTGAATCTTATTTTTCATACGGTGTGTGTTCCTACCGATCCTCCTTTAGATTTACAGTCCCGAGAATATAAAGATCTGCTACTTTGGAAGTTGGAACGAGGGTTTTTCAAACTTCACTTCACTTTTATGAAGTGATAAATGATCTGAAAGAGTGAAAAAAATCACGTGTTTTACTCCACTAAGTCTCAGAAGTGAGCCAGTCCGCTTGGAGTGGGATTTTCAATCGTTTCGAGTGAACCCTACAAATTTGAGAGAGTAATGCGAAAAATACCTGTACAAGATGCATTGAGTTTTTTTGAGTATTCAAAATTGAAGAGAAGCATCAACAAAAAATTGGAAGATTTCATTGCTATTTTGAAAGTATCACAAGATTCTTCTCTCGCAATCATGTCAAATGAATGTAGAATATAATTACAGTGATTAAATATATAATAACTGGTTATGACGAATCGAAAATTCATTGGACATTATTAAACCTGGCTCCGATCGATTGAAATTGTTTATTGCATATTACAAAATTTCATTTACATTGAACAATGATGACCAAAATTATATGGCTAGGGAGAAAATCAAATTTGATGAAACACATGTGCAGCTTCCAATATCCAATTACACATTCATTAGCTGTAATTAAACTGTTCTCTCAGTTTATTATTTATGTTGCCGATAATACTTCTTTCGTCATTCGATTGCAATGAATATTTAGTTTCAATATGTTACCGGTTGTTATTAATGGAATCCTTGATAGTCTCTCACTTTTTATTATGTTCACTCGTTCTCCGGATTGTCTTGTGAATATTAAAAATTGTTGAAAAATTTTATAAAGATAGCGTTAAGCTGAACTATTCGAAACGTCAAAATACATCGCAAATTGCTGAGTCGAGTCAATTATCACATACTCGAAGCTCATGGAATATTTAAGACAAACGTTGTTCATGATCCGTTAGTGGTGGCGTAAAACTCGATTTCCCAACATCACTGGATTTCTCACTCTTCAATTCTAATCCATCTGTTATTAATTTCACGAACCATTGCAATTTGAGCTCGTCAAATTCAATCAATCGAAATTCAAGTCACGTTGTGCTTGAATATAGTGCCCACATATAGTTATATCTATCAATCGAGAATTTAAGATACAAAGTATTCGGACAATTAATCTTTCTTCGGTAGAAACACATTAGTTTCATTCTATCTGCATATCATTATTTAAACCTCGGGTGTGGTCATCTTGTCCCGCTTGTTCGTTTCTTATATGTGTACATCACTGTTTTATTCTCTCTTTCTCTCTTCGTTTCTTCCTCTTCTTCTGATTTCCTTAAATGGTACACCAGATAAGATTGGTACCATCGTCGGTGGTACTCTACCCCCTCCTCATCGTTCGGAATTTCAAACCGACAGCGCTCTAATTACTTCTAGGATCAATGAAGATGAGTAGAGACTCGAATTGTTGAGAATTTCTAACGAATACCCTCCCACTGAGTTATTCGGAGCGCTTGATCGAGCATATTAAATTCTCTTTGAAAACATCAACTTTGAGGAATAACGAATTTTTATCAATGTATGAAAATGAGTCAAGGTGATAAACGACAATGATAATTGAATTTAGGTCGTTGATTGTAATTGTGCTCACGTTGAGTATATCGTACGAAAGAAACATTAGCGTTGCAATTTACAAATGATATATCACACGATATCACACGCCAAACCAACAACCTGCAACTGGCAAAAATAAACACTGCATCGCATTACCAGCCGGGATAATTGATGCTTCCTTAATAGAAGCTGTCCCGTAAATGTCTTCTCTGTATTATCTAGCAATGGTCTTTGAGTGAGAAAGATATATTATGTAAGACAATCGGTCTCCGACAATTAAGAATCATCTGATACTCGAAACATATTGCTTCTCCTATATCACATTGCCTTATGATTCTCATTTCACTTTTTATCAACGAAATGTTGGAAATTTTATCAGGGTACGATGGATCGTTCAATGCCTATTGAATACCGGTATTGGTTTATACAATTTCCATTGTACGTGTACAGTTTATATGGAATATGAAAGGATTTAACGCTTCCATGAATGCTTTATTACGTATTTAGAATAATTCTTCTATCTTTTATCTCAAATCTTCTTCAATGAAATTGTATCATATTATTCCTTGCATACGAACAGAATTGCCAGAATTCTTCGTGGTTGCTTGAACTTGAAGAAAATTGAAGAATATTGAGAGCGATTTCTCCTGGAACGTATGGATTTTCAAAATGAATGTATGAATTCGTTCGAAATAGTGCTTTTATCTGTGCTTTACGTAACAAAATAGTTCCGGGTTCAATTACCCGAAGAATCGTTCGCAGATCTCAATCACCTCATTAATTTTCCTCAATGCTGATGTCGGGAAAATTTACATTTATGTGAATAATATATAAGTGGTGAGGGAAATAACCGAATATCATTTTCGCATAAAGAAATATATACACTTTTGAAAAAAAGGTCTGCTTGAAATTTCATCAGAATATTTTTACGTAAACAGTTTATTGAATTTCATAATGAAATATTAAATTCAATGATATAATTTTTAATATTGAGAATTTTTCTCTGAATTTTGAGAATTTGTTTCTTGAAATTGATTAAACAATATTGTCACATAAAGTACCTCTACATTTCTTTAAATATTAAAAAAACTATCAAGTGTAGAGCAGAGCAGGTTTCGGATTCGTATTTTGCAGATTTCGGCAATGAATTTCAAACAAAAACATTGTTCTATGATGTTTTAAACCCGAGATATGAGCGATAAAAAAAATACTTGGGCCAAACTGACCCAGTGTATCCCCAGAGGATTTAATTTAAGAATTTTTATAACAGCGTACAAATATATACAATATATATATAGCCCTTGTGCAGATTCCAGTAAAAAAAATACAGAAAGAATTTCCTCACTTCTTTGAAAGAACATTCCACAATTATATTGTTTACCACACAGAATTATAAATCAGAGTCCAAAAATCTGGATATTTTCCTCCGAGTATCGATCAAACGACACGTAACTCTGTCCATCATCCCTTTTCCCCTTTCATCTTTCTTTCCTGTCTCTCGTCATTAATATATTCTACATCACGCACTTGGATCTTCATGTTCACGTTCATATTCACGTTACACATCAGGAAGATAATCTCAAGCGTGACCTTCTTTTAACTTACATTTTTATCTTCCTTGTAACTCACATGCAACTTCAATGTTTAAGAACACGACATATTCGTCTGTAGAGATTCAAGTTGGAAGCGATCCGATTTGGAAATCACTACCGAATGAAGAAGGAAAGGAAGACACGAATATCACAATTATCGAAGCCGAGTGTACAACGAAATTATCATAATCTATTGTGAATAAGAGGATTATTGGAATCATCGTCATGCAAGAGAGCGCGCGAATTTCAAGGTAATTGCGAATGATGAATCATGAAAATCTGGTTGGTTGGTTAGCGTTTGCCGAGAGTGTTCGGTAAGAGATGTTTTTTCTCCAACGTCTCGAATTCAAACGTTGCCAATGTCGTCATCTCTCTTATCCACAAAAGATTTCCAAGGTCGAGTCACGACGAGGTTCCAGTTGAAGAAAAAGAAGAGAATTATTTGAAACTTGAGTATCGTTAGATAAACAATATTACAGGCTTTCCGATAGAATTTATTCATCTTAAAATATTATAGTAATACAGCTCTTATCTCGTTTATATAGAACGTACTCTTATCACGTGTCAATATCTTAAAACGTCTTCATCGTATCGGTAACGACTAATAAAAATACTAATACATATAAAACATTTGATAACTCCCTATAAAGTTTGTCAATTCTTGTTTATATCGCTCATGCTTTGTCACGAGCTTATTATAAATGTTAAAAATTAGATTATACATTTTAGAAGCATGTGGAATGAGATTGATGAAATATGTTATCATATCGTATTGTCATCGAATAATTAAGAGATTGATAGATCTTCATGACAAAAGGTTTATGACTTTTATTCAAATTATTGAAAAAAAAATCATTGTGAAGATTGAATTTTATAACCTCTTGCGTGATAGATATTTGTTTTTGTATAGTACACTCGGAAAAGAGACCCTTTGAAAAATATTACAATTCACTATATTTCATATAAAATTGCATTGATTATGCAATACAAAATAGTAACATTTATTTGGGTCATTTTACGATATTGCAGAATTTCTTTCACTGTCAATAATCCTTCGAACCTTTTACAACAAAAAATATTCAACATTATCATTCCCATTCATGGAATTTGATTCATAATGTGAGAAAATTTTTTCTGAAAATTCAGAAAATGCGATTGTACTTTTTACAGCCACTTTTCTTTAAATTTTACTGAATTTTCAGGGAAAAATTTCTTTAGAGTGCAGATCGGAGAACTCGTTTCTCACTAAAATCATCCACGTCTAATCTTAGTGTCGCATAACTGGGCCAAAGTGGGCCAGAGTTCATACACGCTAAGGATAATTCTTGAGGTAAAAACAAGATACTTTTCCCTCTGGGCAAAAGCTGTTAAAGTTTAATTTCAAAGCCGACTTGAATCAATCAAGAGTGAATGTTATATAAATATATTCATCGATCATTCGATTAGCCGATTCACTCATCACCTGAATGGTCAACTCACTTGGTTTTGAACTCCAGAACAGAAGTGTCTTGTTTTCGCCTCAGTTATGAGTTCTTTAGAAAATTAAATTCAAATACAACAATTCGAATCTGCAGTCAGCTATTGGAGCACTTAAACTGCCTTTTTTGAATCCTCATGTGACAGAAGAAGGTGTATATTCCGGAGTATTAGTGCATCCCAATAACCAACATACTTACACGGAGAAAAAAGAATTCGCTGTGGCAGCGAAATCTACTTTTGCTGGGTTCCTTTTGCCAGAGCAGCAAATTTTTTGCTGTTCCAGCAATCTTGTTAGCTATCCCAGCAAAATTTGTTTGCTATTCTATATACAATACTGAAAATTTGCTGGCGGAGCAAACATTTTTTGCTGCCACAGCTAAAAAATTGCTGTCGTAGCTAACACGATTGCTCTTATAGCAAATTTTTAGCTAGGTCAGCAAAAAATTTTGTTATTTTATATATAATACCTCGATTTGCTGCGTCAGCAAATTTCTTCTCTCCGTGTATTTATATAAATACAAAACAGGACTTTACCTCGATCGTTTATATTCATAAAATACAAATTGGCCACAGCTTGGGAAATAACAGCGGAGAAATGGATGTTGTACCTCATGGATGTATTCGTATTTCAATCCCACAAGTTATTCCGTGTAATTGAATCCTTACTTATATTATATACGTGTCTGTGGATGTGAAAAGTGGGGATACGTATGTCTCATCATCTTACAAGTTCGCAGAACTTTGATTGATATCCACTACGGCGTACCAGTGTAAAGAATCGAATGTTCTGTGTGAAATCTATGAGCACTCAATAAACCAAGCAAACAGAAATTCCATGTAATTTGAACTTTAGTCATACTTTAATACCACGTTGAATGAAATTCTCTTCGTATGTCAGAAAAAAAAAGAACGAAAGTGACATCAATTCTAAAGATAGAAGCGGATTTTCAATTGCCAATCGTATCAATTAACAATTTGTATTGGAATCTTTATCGAGGTCAAGTATTGGATTTTTTTGACTTTGCATCGTATACTTTACATTCTAAATTGTTTATGATTTTTTATTTTTTTTCATTGAAGAAGTGGTTTTCTACTGCTAAATCTTATCGTTGTATACTTTGAACAAATATATCCCGTTAATCGTGAAGCAATGCCTGCTAAAATACATAAAATACATTAATTGTGAATTAATGCCTGATGTAGTAACGATAATACTCATTGATTCATTACAAAATCAAAGAACTGTAGGAAGAGAAGATTTTATTAGAAAATTAGTCATTTTTATAAAAATTGTATTCTTTGATCAAAAAATAACCAAATGTCATTCAATAAAATTGCTTCATATGTAATCGATGAGAGAACACGATATTTTTTTCTTCTTATACAATGTGGGGACGACGAAGAATTTCAATTGAAGGAACCTTGACACTATTCTGTCTTCTAACATCGAATAAAGACGATTCAGTGGTATCCAGGATTTCATATTTGATTAAGAATTGCATGTTGGTTGGTTGATATTTCATTCACGCGGAGATAATTCCACGGGATAATTCACGATATTTCTCTCTCTCGAGAGGTGTATAAGACGTGCATCAATGATTTCCAAATGTTTCGGTAGATTTTCTTCTGTATTTTCATCATTTTATATAAAATCCTTCGAAAATACGGAAAGTTGAAGAAATCTCTCCTCGAGTGTACTTTTTATCTATACATACAAAGATTATATGAAATTTTTTTACAGAATTTTTATACAATTTTTAGCTGTATTCAACAAATTTCTTATTAGAATTTTGGCAAGATTGCGATTGACGAACTCAATAAAAATTTCTATTCAAATTGATTACAAATTTGCATGTAAGAGAATGAAATAACGACAGCAAGCGCTCTTCATGAGTCGTCTATTGAACGCAACGCAAAAGCGGTCGTAATATACGAGAAAGTGAAATATGCCAATGCTTTCGAGTTTCGGACAAAGACCAGTCTTTGTGCGTTGATCGTGTATAAGAATTATTCGTGTCTCGTTCCCCTATTATAACACATACTATGGCCGACCATCCATCCATCCATTCATCCATACATTCCCTAACTATCCACTCTACTCTAAACTCTCGTGGATGCCATTGGTTGTAACGAAACGGGCAGCGATGATTAGAGGAGAGGACCCGGAGACTATGAGAATAGAGTTTAAGAGAAGCCAATGGTGAGAGGCATCGTAGCTAACTTGTATGAAAAAAAAAGAAAAGATAGTATGATAACGCGCGCGCACGTCTACATGTTTGCTTCTAAAATTGCAGCTTTATGATTGGACGAGAGTGTTGTTGGGGCCCCGAGGCCATTCGATTTGGAATTGAGAAATGGTGCCGTTGTTCGCTGGCCTCGAAATATATCGTTAACCGTCGATGAATTTGTTCACGTTTCTAATTATTTATCAATTCTTTTTTTCTTCTTCTTTTTTTCATAGATAGCAAAAGTATGGTAAAATAATTATTCAAAAGATGATCTGTTTGTTTTTTTTTTTTTTTTTCAATAATTTCATCATATTCAGGGATTATATTTTCCCTACGTTTCAAACTTTCGTCCTACATTACAGACAATCGAAGAGAGAAATCCTCCCTCGCGTATGAAAAATTGTAAAAAGGTGTATAAAAGAAGATATCTTGAAACCAGACATAGGTGGTTTATCTGCGACGCCTTTGTGCCAAGATCGCGAGACTTCCATTCACTGGGTATAAGGACCAGTTACAAAGTGGGCTTTCCTAGACACACGACGAAGGCCACCATGAATAAACAGCATAGAAACACTGAGAGATGCGATGTCGAAATCCTGAGAACAAATTCTTATCTTCCTTTCATTTCATACTTGAGAATGGTCTCCAAGACGAAGGATAATCAATGACACAAAAGTAGTGGGAATTAAAATATAAGATAGTCATTCTTCTATGTTGCCAAGGTATTCATATTACCGATCCTTTCACTTGGAATTATAATGAAAACGTTTTTAATCAACCTATCGTTGAACGTTGGAAAAATCATTTACTATTGTATCAGAGAATTGTAGAATGCGATATGCATAAAGTCAATGAAGTCGAATCTGTAACATTATTTATTCGAGGGAAGAATGTTTGCTTTGAATTATATGCATAATTGTAGGACTATGAATAATGGATGTGGGTTTGGAGAGAATTTCATCGGTAATATCGTTCGGATACTATATTTCTTTGCTTTTCATTAGATGTCTCATAAGAATCTGACAACAAGCGTGCAAAGAAAAATCGCTGTAACAGCAATCAATTTGTTATCACAACAATCTTTGTAGCTAAGACAGTGATTTTTTCCCGCAAAAATTTGATTGTTATTCTGCATTTAATATTGAAAATTTTGTTGTTTCAGTTGATCATGTTGTTCTCCCAGCAATCCAATTAGCTGTGGCAGTGAATTTTGAGCTAGGTTAGCAAACAGATTTACTATTATATATATATATACATAATACTCTGATTTGCTGCGTCAGCAAATTTTTGTTCTCTGTAAGATGATTCAAATTAAATGCGAATGAACTTTATGAGAATGAATTTGTTCACTGTAGAACACACTGTGAAAAATTTTTATGGGAAACTTTACATAGATAGGTAAGAAATTTTCCATTTAAATATTCGGAAAAATTCTATGAATTCAAAAATCCCATACAAACAATGATTTTCGCGTACTTTTATGAATTTGAAACAGTGAAATCTGATTGCGGTGGAAAGTCAACACTGCGAATTAGTGCATATACAATGGACAATCAATTAATGAATATTAACTCATCTTTGCAGCGGAATCTCACTGATTCAATCGATCAGGACCAGTGACTATTCACTCATATTTCACTGGTTCCATTCAATGATCGACTTTTAACTGCAGAAATAGTGAGATTTCACTAATATGAATTTGGAGAGTATGGAAATTCCCTTTTCCCATGCGAGTATGGGAAAATTCTGAATATTTTTCAAAGTGTAGTCAATGTGTATGAAATTCACGATGCAAACGAGTGATTTATTCCAGAGTAGTCATATAAGAAACATTACTCAACATGAAAATATCAACGGAACAAGTGCCAACTGTTTGAATTCTGAAATTAAACATTCAACATAAACATCAATCACTGACAAGAATCAAAATCAATTCTCTACTGTTATATACGAATGTTACGAGCGGAGCGAGCTCTGTTTAGATTGCAAGAATGTGAGCGGAGAGAACACTGTTTAAATCACAATAATGCGAGTGAAGCGAACACCTTCCAGGTTGCAACGGTGCGAGCAAAGCAAGTATTATTTAGGTTGTTAAAGCATGACCAAAGTTTCATTTATCGTAGAAAAATATAGAAATTAATGCTCTTTGTTGCAAATTATCATCAGAGGCAGTAATTGAACTAAATTTGTAACAATAAAAATCCGAACAGTTTAAATGATAATTTCTCCACATTTCCAAACGCGGAAAAATATATTTTAAAAATTCCCATAATTTATTGAAGATCAACGCGCAGTCTGTGATGAATAAAATTATTTACCTGAATATAGCTTCAAAAGTAGCATAATTTCTTGTAGAAATACGTCTAATTATCAGACTTTATAAAAGTAAATTCAAGTGAAAACTCTATCTGTCAGAGACTGGCGCTGATCCTCAATAAATGATGGGGCTTTTCAACACATCTGTATTCCTCGACATTATCAATTTTGAAATCATTCTTAATACAATTGTTATGCAATCCAACGACGATTTGAGTAAAACTTGGAATATCTTTCGTAATTAAATACTTTACATATGAATTCAGAAATTCAGGGTTCTTTGTCCCATTATCGACGACCATGACGCTATAGGTGGATTACCTTTTTTTCCTTTCATGATTTTGACGTAGATACGCATACGGATACACTTGTACATATGGATACAGTACATAACAGCGATAAATACGTGAGAGTATGTACGTGGTTTGACCTCGTACGGGCCATTCTTCTCTGTTACTTCTATTGATACACGTTCTCTTTCACTCCCAGAGAATTTGTTTGATTATATACGTATATACAGTTCTATGGAAAATATACAACGGGCGAATATGAATTTCAATCTAATCCCAACACAAAGATATTACAATCGTATAAGTACTGTAATGAATGTTTTTAAACTTTGGCTGAGTTACAACGAATAATTATCTCCATATCTCTGATCGTTGAACATTTTGTTAACCTGTGGATCCACGTGATTTTGATTGAAAATTGAAATTACAGTTTTGAATGTATGGAGAAATTACGTAGTGAAAATGATAATACATTTATATCGAAGTCGTGGGATATACCCGTGTGTAAACAAGGTGTATAATATCTGTTGGTTCATATTAATTACTCTGTAATCAAAGATATCGTGTGAGATCGATTCCCATACTCCCAGACAATGAACATCTCAACAATGACTGTGTATACAATGTGGATTCAAACATTTTATATATTTTGTATAATCTATACTATCAAGCTTTCAGTTTTAATTTCCAATTCAAATAAGCACCAAATTTAATACAGAATTTTTGTGTGTGTGTAATGGAGTTTTTCTTTACTGGAATTTATCAATAACTCAAGTGTAATGCAAAATAATACACATTTTTAAAGTAGAACATCTCTCATTGAAATAAAACATCGTTAGAGAAGAATTTCAATAAATTTATGCGTTTTCGGTTCTCCCAACTGTTATATGCAAAAATCGTTGTACATATTCCCGCTTACGAAACGATGTAAGTTGTAATTGGACACCCAGACACACTACGAAGAAGAAGAACTCTCAGACATACTCGACGTAGTTGTTTGGTGACCCATTTATCGTTCCCATACGCACAGTTTAGGATTACCCCGAGGAAGCATAACAAACATCCATGATATCAAGAGAAAATATATCGCGAAATTAATTTCTATAAATAATTGATCGTATATCATTAGAAAATGAATAAAATGTTACAATTTCATAGTCAACTTGCAAAATTTTGAAAACAATTCTCAATGTTGCATTTGAAATATTCCATGTAAAATTTTATCAATTGATAACCTATTTATCACCACAAGTGTTACGCGTAATTTAGGATTACACGAAGGGAAAATAAAACACATTTAGAGATATGTGGGGAAACTATCGCTTGAATTAGTCGACAGATGACATTGATGAACCGGAATATGCGAGAAAAGAGAAAAAAAGAGAAGCGGATGGTACAAGGACATCACATGGACCGACAGAATTTTATCAAGATTTTTACGTCCGTTTGTTTTTTTTCTTCCCAAGCAATGTGACACGTATCAAAACGTACGTTGCGTAATTCTATCACGATCCATCACCATTTGAAAATAAATTTAAAACGTACGATGGGGAACAAAGTATTAACCGTATTTTCATTCTCAAGTGATTCCCAAATGTGAATTACAGTATCGCACGTGGGAAGAATTTTAACGGAACGTGTAAGGTATATGTGTAATAATCCGATAAATCTACTACTCGATTTATTCCATTATTACAGGATATATGTTGTTTCAAAGTTTGATTTTAACGTGAACAGATGATACATTGATGATACACAGTTATATGCAGACAAATTACTACATTGTGTTCTTCTGATCGGATACTTAGAATGGAATTTGGTTTCTCTTTGTTCGAGACAATGGATAGAAGAGTGTGACGAATCCCTGATAAAAAAAAAGATTACTTTTGAATTACTGTATCATCCTTAAACGAAATAATCATGCGTAATACATCAAGTTTTCATAACGCGTAATTAGATATTCGTATGTCATATATTATTTAAAAATCATTTGTGTCCGAAGTGCTGAGTATTTGAAACAATGAAATATTATACTTGAAGGGAGAGTGGAGAAAGAAAAAGATATAATATTGGTAAGACGTTATAGATATTGTTTTCACTCGTGCACACACATCTCATAATCATTTTGTTATCCAGTATAGCTTCGTCCTAAGCTTCTAGGGTTATTCTATACGACTATGAAAGATATTGTCAAAAGAATTCATAAACACATATCCATGATGTCACGAATTCTTTGTATCTCCTCGACAAATCCTGTGTGGTTTGTTTTTTTTTTGTGTTCTATATCTCTGGTCTACGATATATATATATATATATATATATATATATTATATAAATCGTGGTATGCAATACTTATGTTCAGATATCGTTCTCAAAGAAATGGATGTTGTTTTTTATTTTTAATTTTGGTGTATTCGTTTTTTTTACATGATTCCAAATGCAGGAGTGAAATTAATACGGTTGGAGTTTCAAAAAGTTCTTTTTTGAACTATGGAAGCTTTGAGAGTATTTTAATCATTGTTCTGCAAGAAATAATGATCGAAGTTCTTCAACGATCGTTCAATTTTCGAACAACCGTTTGAAATGAACAACTAGACAGAGGAGATGAAAAAACTAAAGGTCGAAGAAAGATCACAGAATAATGAAACAACGAATCGATGAAATTATTCCAAATTCCAAATTGTACGAAACATTAAAACTCCTTTCGATTGAAATGATTTTGATTCGGACAATCGATACCCTGGCGATGATTCAAAAATTTTAATGAAAATTGTATGTTCAAACACGTTTATTAACGAATCAACAAGAGAAGAAGAAACGAAAATGCAGAGCGAAAGGGATGGACAATTACCTCTGCACGATTGAGCTGTTTTCCCTGCACATGTACAATCTCTGATACGCGAGATACATCCATGTATATATGCAGAGCGTTACCGACACACACAAACAAGTACAATACGTTTACAGTAGTTAATATAATCGTTATGATACCACGCATCGAATGAAATTCGACAGTGAATTGGCAAGGACAATTAAAAACATGTCAAATCTCTGCCACACGTATATCTGCCGCACGGTAACGGTAAATAGTCTGATCGATAACATGTTGTTGATTCCTCTGAATGATCTATTTTTCTGTTTCATCATTCGTGCAAACTAAAAATACGTTACAGGGAATTTCACACGAGACATGACGTTGTTCGAACAATTATTTGGAAACAAACGACTATTCTTTGCAGTTGGGTTCACTATTTTATTGTCAATTCGCGTCAATTTATTGACAGTACGTGGCACATTTACAGGAAGAAAAAAATGTATTCCTTTTTATTCTTGAAGAAAAGTGCGAAGAGAATCATAAAGTCGATACCCCATAGATCATCCATTTAAGTATTTTAAGAGATACGAATAAAGATGACGTGTAGCAAAGTAAAGTGAAAACCAACGAGATTTATAGAGTGGTTTCCTCTTACTTTCCATACGTTTATGTGTCAAAGTTTGAATCACTGGAGGAATTACTATTCACATAGTACATGGATTGTCGTACGAATAGATCACTGTTATCTACCAGCACATATTTAGCAGAGGAGAACTTCTTCAATAAATCAAGAATACACGAATATCATTGAGTGTAGTTGCGAAAATATTTTACGAGGTTCTTATGTGCTAATGTTAGGTCAAGAAGAATTCTTAAGGATCGAAAAAGGAATTCCAATGATGCTGTTCAGTTGGATTTTTTGAGAAAAATTTTAAGACAGAGCTCTGATAATTCTCACGATCGTTAGAAGGAATTTAAGCTATGAAAGAAAAGATAGTTTCTGGAACTCGGTTAGAAATTTATTCGCTGGACCAGGTTCAAGTTAATCTCGATTCTTATTTCATATACTTTTGAGTTACTCTTGTCGATCTCTGATGGATAGAATAAGCAATTATGATTCAAGGACCAAACTTGTTTTGTTGATGATGCTTATTATTTTCAAACGGTATATAATGTAACGTTCAATTAGCGATTTGTTGACCAGCTCTTATAGGTGGAAACTACATCACGTTTCTGTTGGTGAGAATTTGTAACTAAAAATTTGTAATTAGTGTAATTGAACCAAAAACAGTCTTTATAAGAATACGGAAACTGGTTGGTCACCGAACGGAGTTAAGGCGAAAGCAATATTCAATTCAGTACACGACTTTTTCGTTGTGTTATTTATTCCATCAGCGTCCCACGGAGGAAAAAACCCGCAATAACATTGTAGAATTGACAATAAGAATTGTCATATATCAACCCACAATGATCATCGTCAAGATATGACAGTCAACATTGTTAAATTGACAATTTATTGTTAAAAAGATAACTTTGCGTTGCTATAAGAACAAAAATTCTTGTATATTCAATTCCACGAAACACATTTTTCTCCCTGCAAAGTTGGCGCAAAATTTTCAAACCTTTCATAAATACTTCAAACCTATAGAATAATTATACACGAGACTTTTTATTCAGATATTCAATTTATTTATCCACCCACATATAATCCTAGCTAGTAGATCCTGTACCCCTAATTCTGTTTCTATGTTACTTCAACCAAGTTTTTGTAGTCTCAACAAATTCATTATAACGATAAATTTTAATCAAAAATATTTAGGAATCAATGTCAGGCGTTTTCAATGCTCTAACAAGATATTTCTACTATCAATTCAGTTGCAAAATAGTTTCGTTGAAACAACAGAAACTTGCTTGAAGTAACAGAAGGATTTGGTTGTTCACGTAGCAACACACAAGGATACTTGACGTGACGTAGACTTGGTGATATTTCGCGTTACGTGATCAGGGAATTACGTAGTTCATTCTACTAAAAACACATCAAAAAACAATGATTGCAAAATTAAATAGTGAACTGTAATATTTTTCAAAGGGGCTCTTGTCTGAATAATTTCATTTGAAAAGTCGAATAAAAGATCACAAATTCTGTATATATTCTTTTTTTGCCACTTTTATTTGATCTTATTCTCCCGATGATGTACTGCTGAAGATTTTGATTCTGAAGTCTAGAATTATAAATCGAAATACGTAAGCGTGCGACTTTCGAATGAGTTGAATTCTAATGTTTGCCTTTAGTAATTGTTGAATCACTACATGACGAAACTTCAAGTTACATATTTCGGGGATCGTAATCGTTATAACTCTTTGTTATAATTGGATGTTGTGATTTTGACTCTAAATTATCAATTACTTTATCAAATTTTTTACACGATAATCAAACGGAATTGAGTGGTGTGAGTACTTGGGGTCAATACACGTTGTTTCATTCCATCACGGAGAGAAAAGAAATTTGCTGTGACAGCGAGATCTAATTTTACTGGTTCTCTTTTGCTGGAACAGCAAATTTTTTGCTATGACAGTAAACCATTGGTTATTCCAGCAATCTTGTTAGGTGGAACGGCGATTTTCCAGCCGTGGCAACAAAGAACGTTTGCTCTTCCAGCAAATTTTGGTATCATACATAGAACAGCAAACAAATCGTGCTGGAGAAGTTAACCTGTCGTTAGAGTCGCTGTCCCACCTAACAAGATTGCTGTGATAACAAATAGTTCGCTGCTCCAACAAAAGGGACCCAACAAAATCACAGCGAATTCTGTTTTCTCCGTGATTGAATTTTCATACAAGACTTTTATGAAATATGTCAATAAAAGTCTATTCTGAAAATGTTCAATTCCATGTGTTCAAATCACTCCTGATATATTTGATTCCTAATTGTGAGATTCAGATAATTCATCAGCAGGATTTTTCAAATTTTGTTTCCATCACGTGCTCGTTGCAGCAAATATTCAGAATTCCAAAAAATTCTGTCTGAATTTTTATCAATGGAGAGATTTTATGAGCGTCTAAGGAACGATTTTTGAATAAAAAAAGTAGCTGTATACCCAGAAAAAAATTTGCTGACGCGACGAATGGAAGTATCATACATGGAGTAGGAAATCTTTTTGCTGACCTAACTAAAAAGTTCGCTGCCATAGCTAATTGGATTGTAGAGAGAGCAACATGATCAACTGAAACATCGAAATTCCCAGAATTCACCAGCAAGAAGGAGTCGACATTTTTTTCTGCTATACCTAACTGAAAAATCGTTGTCGTAGCCAACAAGATAGCAAATAGACTAAAAGGTACTTGGAAAAATCAGATCTCCCTGCCAAAGCGAATCGTTTTTATCCGTTTAGCTTTCTACAGAAATTCTCGAAACTATTTTCTTATAGAAGTAATTATTGAAAGTGTATCACTCGCCCATGTGGAAATGGAAACACACTGGCTGACAGTGATGGCGCGGTAAATTACTTGAGGTCATTTACTTAGCACATAATGAGTAGAATACTAGGTAATTTACATGTTAGGTTCCTTGCAGGGTTTTACATCGGGGAATACCAGTAAATCCACCAGAAATCACTAGTTTCAGATCAATGATAGCTTTTTGACATAGTAGAAGTAACTTACTGACAAAGAGTCCAAATTAAATATATGTTGGATATCCCAACTTTTCTAAATAAATTCTCCAATCATCGTAAGAATTTCATTGTTCTCACGCACGAATAGATAATTTCAATCTGCAACTTGACAAATTTCAGACCCTTTTATTTGTCACGAGTTTTTTGAAGACGTTTCGATTCCCAGTAACCTGGGTTCCATCCTGGCAAAACAGTACTCAACGGAAAAAAGTATAAGAGATAATTTACGCTTCGCATTGCTGTTCAGTTCTTCACCATTCTGCAGCAACAAGGCCTAGTCATTCTCCTGTCTTGATTCACTTAAGAGATGTATCTAGGCCTGTTAGGGAAACTAAACTTTCCAAATTTCACTCATTCAAATTCACAGAGTAACTATTTCCCTCCAAAGTGATCCAATAAGTTTTGTACATTCGTGTAAAGTGAATTCGAGTTTTTTCAGATGCGTTATAACACCCACTCACTCACCGTATGAATGATGAGGTTTTTACAAAATTTTTTCTAGATGGGTACTAAAAAATTTGTGATTATTTAGGAAAGTCAGAATACAACCCACTAATTCCATTATTTGTCTTGAGTCGTATTCACGGACAAGTACAATCGAATGTTCTCATAAAATTAATTGAATTAGCTTTATTTTTTGAAGAATCCTACAGCACCTTGAAAAAACTAGGAAATACTCAACCTAATCTCTATTAAAATTGATTATGCTATTCTCTCAAACTTGAGGTTATTCGAACATCTCAAGTTCCCGAAGAGTTGTTAAAGGACATTCTCCCTTCATAAAATAAGGAAACGCTTGAAGAATTCTTCTTTTTTTACAAAATCACAAATTTGCAATATTGCTGAAGTTTGAATCGTTCATTGGAACGAATTTTCTAATCGAATAACACAATACTCCACTATTTGAGACCCAAAATCTTGCAGTATATTCTTCAAACAATATTTCCAGTTCCAATGAGTTAATTCGAGGAAATAAATAACTATAATCCATCAATTTCTGAGAGTTGGAATTCTAGATTCGTTTTTATAAACGGTTCAATGCCACTCCACTGAACTAAGTTTCTAGATTTGTTTCCTGTTGAATTGAATTTGTGGAGAAAAAACGACTAATTCATGAAACAAAATTTCCTAAGGATAACAGAAAATTGTATGATTTGATTGAACTGAATAAAGTTTTTGCAATATAACTGAATAAAGTTTTTGATATACATTCATTATATCAAAATTCTTCCCTTGAATTTTACATATCTCGAGCAGACCTAACTGTAGATACTTTTGGAGCAGTTGTAAATGAAGCTGGAACCAGCGAAGATTGTTTTAACATTCGACTGAGCTTGATATCAATATAGTATTTCCCACACTGTAAAAAGTTTGTGAATTTTCTAAAAGAAAAGTTTGGTAAAAAATTCACGGATTTGTAAATCTTCAGATGATTTGGGAATCAACAAACTTTCTGCGAACTTTCGTGATTTCCCAAAATTGTATGTAAATTTCCTGAAAAAATGTCTGGTGAAATACTTTTGAACTTCTTTCGGATTTTTTTTTGAGTTGATTGAATAGCTTTCAACAATGAGATTTGACTACTTGAATATTCGATGAAACGATTGTCACGAAAATAACGTCAATTGGCTGCTACTAACTTCAGTCGCTAGTTTCGGCTTCATCTTTTGTGAGGCCCCGACAGAACTTAAGTGAGGTTACTTCCTGCACTGAGGAAAAAAACTCATTGGACCGAGAAAATATTTCTTCGAAGCAATCAAATACTATTCCAACGAATGGGATGGTTTTTGAGCGCATGAAGTATGTCATCAACTGAAAAACCATTTCATTCATTGGAGTAAAATTTCATTGATCCGAAGAAATATTTGATAGATACCAATGGATGCAATATTTTTTTTGTCTCAATGACTTCTTCCCATCAGTGTGATTTTGCATATTTGAACAATAATTGTAAAAGCGCTTCTGTGATCTCCAATTTTCCAAATTCCTTAACTAAAAGCGAAAAAAAATCTAAATTCTTTGTCTTTTTCCGAACTTTTATCGAATGTTTAAGAGATACATATTTAAACTTCCAAACATGAATTCTATAAATTCAAACTCACCCCTACATTCCTCGAGACGAAACATCAATTCACAATCATACTTATAAACAAAAAAACAACAAAGTTGAGACGAGAAGAACACTACATCTCGAAAGCACGTATACACGCGTATTTAGTACGAATTGAAGTTAATTGATATCCCCAGTCGCTCGAGCGACGAAAAAAGCACTCTCAACGAAATGTGTTTCAAGAAACGTTTCAAATGCAGAAAAGAGTCGAGCCGCGTCATTTTCGTCAATTTAACTTCTTCCACCACTTCTTTGGTGTGCGTGTTTTTTTTCCCACTATATAAAGTGAAAGAAAGGGGCGCCTGGTCCTTCCACCCTCTCTTGATGTCCGCCCCTGAATTTTCCTCCCACGCCAGTGTCGTCGAAGCGAGGTCAATCGGCGGAGAGGGCTTGAAGACGACTTTACCTTTCCCCCTGAATCCTTGCAGCGACCCTCCCCACCAGTTCTATACTCAATATCGTTTCATTACACACCCCACTCTATACCCAACACCCCCTTGCAGCTCACCACCATCGTCGAAGCATCGTCTCTCCCTCCTCAACGACGACGAAACACGAATGTCCACGAATTTTTATTGTTACTTCTCGCGCCACACCACTTCCTCTCTTTTTCTCTCTTTCCTCCTCAACCCCTATATTAACTTTCCTCTTTCCTCTCGCCGCTCACCTTCCCCGTTTTTTTATGCGTCTTTTAACGATCAGCGGCAACTGCACCCACCACCATCATCGTTGCACACCCTTACTTGCTTACTTGCTTACTTGCTTGCTTGCTCGCTCGCATTTCTTCGAACGAAACAGTTTTTGGAGGAATAGGGTGTGTTATCTTATCGAAATCTTCTAATTCAACCAACTGAGAAAAAATAATGCTGCATATCATTAGATTCGTTTAATCTTATTTATTTTATCTCGAGTTAGAGGGTGACTTAATTTCAATGGGAGGCCGTAATTAGTAGTATAGCAGTATCTCGTTGATCTCTGATTGAGGATTCTCTTTCCGTTTCTTTCTTTCAAGATTGTATTGGAGTCGCAAGGAGGCTGAGAGACTTGAAAATCAAATTCTTCAAATTCTGTCTGACGATTAATTTCTTTTTCTACTTTGATGTTATTTTCCAAATCTCTGGAGAGATGAAATAAATTGATAACAGCAAATCTTGAAAAATAGGACAAGTATGATAGTAGATGCACATGCACTCGAATGTCTTCGGATGAAGATTTCAATATAGAATAGAAGTGATTGTTTACCTATACCACGTCAGGCTCTTCCGTACTCTACGATCTGTTGTACATGAATCGAAATCTTCCATCGGACATTGTTAACTTTTTCTCATTGAATCATAAAATCCACATAACACTGGGGGATACATTGACATCCGTGGCACTCCAAGTCGGGAATCGAATAGTTCCATCTTTCAATATACAAGAACGAAAGAGAATTTTCTATTAAAATTCACTGTAGACAGTTCGGTAAAGTTGACAATTTAAAGTCATACAATTTGTTCCTCACTCCTTGGTCCCGATCATAATTTTGTACGAATTCATTCACTTTTGTTTCACGTGTCATCTTTTTGGTCCCTCTCACGCGGTTTTGATAAAACTCAACATCACAAGATTACCATCTGAAAACTTTGATTAAATTCATCGAAGGTACTGTTACATTTTGATTCACATTCTTCTTCCTACTCTCTTGAGAATCTCACGGTCGTTGGTCGTTTGAACGTCATCGATTGCACAACTGTTATTTCACTACCGAGAGAAAACTAAAGAAGAAAAAACCTCATTTTTCTCCCGCACGAATCTCGCGGCTTGGCAAAAAAAGAAAATCAATAAGCGATTTTTCAAATCTCCTTTCCGTTCTTTCATCACAAAATCATCGTCTTCGGATTCAAAGAAAGATGCTGCGGTAGTTGATCGCACGGAGGACGCAGATACAAAAACAAGACGATCATTTCCTTCCCGTTTGAGTTTTTATTTGACAGCGATGTACGCTCACATCTCATCGTGAGATGAATGTATACACACACGTGTGTAATTCATTGTAATATCCAATCGAAGAGCTTCGAAAGAGCTTGACTATATCGTTGGTCCCTTGATTTATTTATAAAGGCTTGACAACGACGAGTTTGATGAGAGATTCTTTCTGTCGTTTTGATTAAATTTTTCTTTCTGTTCTTTTGTTTCAACCCTTTGACATATTCTTTTTTTCTACAACTACCTCGCGCGCGTCACGCCGTGCCGCCACTGTGTTCTTGCAATCGTCGTCGACGACGACGTCGACGTCGTCGCCCTGCACCGCCGTCGCCTCCACCACTTCGGTCGGATATGGTAGTGGAGGCGACGGTGATGTCGGTGGTGGTGGAGAAGATGTTGGTGGTGGTGATGCCAAGTAGTGGTGGTGCTCCTGATATTGGTGGTTGTGTTCTCGATGGATACTCACACACCAAGGATCAAGGACCTACCGTTATGTTCCGTGGTTTTCTTCTCCTTACGATTTCTCCCACCAACAGGTAGTGTTTGAAGATCTTGTGGGAATTTCAAAAAACAAACAAGACACGAATGCGCGCGCATAAGTACGTATTATTAGGATTCTTCACCAATTTTCTTCGGGAAAAATTTTCTCTTCCGTTAGGAACAATATGCAAATTTTTTCCTCTTTCGTGTGTTGATTCAATGGTTTTTGATGCACAGAATCCTTATGATTCAATGTTCCTAACGTGGAATAATTGAGCATCTGGGATCAACGAAAAGGGCTGGATGCGCTCTCGAAATTAACTTAATAAGGTGGTAAATAGGAATATCTTTGAAAGAATATTCAGAAGAGGATGTTTTTACAGTTAGAAAAATATGTTTCTAGCGCTCGGTAACTAGCATTCAAAAGATTCCTATCGAAATAAAATGATGTGAAATTTGTAATCCCCATCTTGAGAACGGAAAGCACAAGATAGAAGTCAAATATTTGTTATTCCAATGTTAATCGAATTTGATTTTGAACCATAGCTTCAACAAAAAAAAAAACATCTCGCAAACGGTGAGCTAATTGCATGCTGGAATAGTAATACTTTCTTATCCAAGATAGGATGCTGTAGAATGACCCAGTTAGAAATCGTGTTGGATATCAGAAACCGGTTTTAGACTACTTTTAGGATAATAGTTGTGTGTCTAATCTTTCGATATCTGAGATCAATTACATGAAATCAAATGCATTCGTCTCAATCCACGTGTACAAGAATAGATTCAATTCTATGCATATAGAAGCTCACAAAGGATCCCTGAATTATGCTAGATTTATGTATATCGCAATAATAATTCGTACGTGATACCTGTAGATGGTAGTAATTTATACACAGATCACATTCAAACCTACATACTTGGGTCAAACCCGAATATAAATTTGAATGAAATTTCAAAACTGTTGATTCGAACAATTAGGATAATGAGGCGATGAATTCAAAATTTTTTTGAGAGGGAAAAATGAGAATACGTAGAGTGGAATTTCGATTTGAATAGAAGAAGAATTATTTTTTCCATGATTCACTCCATCTGAATTTCGCCTGCACAAACTACCAAAATCTTTTGAAGAAATTTATGCCTGATTCTGTTTAATTGTGCTAAATAAAAATTATTGTTGGGGTTGGAAAGAAATTGAATGCTTTTCATATGTTAATCCAACAGACTTTCCAATACCAAACCCCACATTCTTAAAAATGAATGAATAAGTAATAATGATGGAAATCTCATTTTTTTTGATAGAAAATAATTCATATCATATTTATCATCAGATCATAGAGATATGTAACCAATCATAAATATCCTCTCGAGCTCCATCCATACGTTTGAACTGAAATTTTTGTGAGTACCAATGGAAGCGTGAATAATATCTCACGATATATTTGAATTTTTCAAAGGATAAAAACAGAAATTTGAAGAAAATCAAGGCCGAGGTACCTATCCGTTACACGTTTGTCCTTGTAATAAACCGATACAGTTCACTAAGTAAAAGCTGTTCCATTCGACCGTAAATCCGAGATCAAAGTAGGGTATTGGAAAATTTAGTCTTGGGGCGATTTTGGCGAGGCAACGAAAGTTCTCAATCTTATCCAGATTATAAATGAATCTCTTCGATACTTGATTACTTTCACGATACTTCTTCCTCTCCATCTTCGGGAACTTATTTTCTCAGTTGTGAGCCACTGAGAAAAATTCATCATACGTTACTATTCGATCCTAATTTTCCAAAATAGTTAAATATATCGTCATCAGACGTGAAATTTCGCATATGCTACAAGCTAAGATGTTTGATATTTATCTTTGGATATCGTTTCGTAAAAATAATATTATGCATTATTTGTGAATTGCCATTGATTACAAAAGAAAACCCGAACTCAGCGTTATAATAACACACGCATATACATTGTCACGCATTCGTCCAAACATATTGGACCGAACGTGATACTTTTACGAAAAAAAGCCAGACGAATTTCCCCTCGTCGCCCACTCCTTTTCAAAGGTGAACTCGAGGAGGGTTTTGTCGAGGGCGCTGGTGTAGGGTGTAGCAGAAAGGTTGGGGTGGAAAGGAGAAGAGGGGAGAAAGATGTAAGAAGAAAAGAAGGAAGGAAGACAGTGGTTTCGGGCGGCGGCTCGGATCGTTCGTCGTTGTCTGTGGTCAAGGCACGCAGCTTGTGCAGTAGCATTCATAGTAAGGTGATACAACGCGTAGCGTCGTCGTCGTCTACACGTAGTGGGGGAGGATGCGTCTTGGAAAGGGATGAAAAGAGAAGAAGGAGAAGAAGAACGTCACGCTAACGTGACAATTTTCTCAGCTAATTTCCAATGTTTTTTCACCTCACAACTCATAATACACGCAAGTATTTTATAAATAAAATATATGTAGATCGTTGATTATAAATTAAATCAAAACAAGGAAATCATCATTTGATAAAAGATCTGAAAAAGACCTTCACATTTCGCGAATGAATTTGTTCTTAAATTGAAAGAAAAAAGTCTTTTGAATGCAAGACTCGCGTAAGAGTCACGCCCGATTCATAGAGTCAAAGCCAGGATTCGGTGCCAGTTCGCAACAGGTTTCTCCAACGTCGACTATCGTCGTGTTCTCTATCTGTTACTCCTCTTTTCCTACCCCTTCTTCCACATTCATCGTCCTTCTCTTTCGACCTCTCCCTCTCCTCTCTCTCTCCTACTCCGTCTAGCGCATACGTGCACACGTATAGAGGATCCTCGCTTTGAATTCAAGCACATGCACACAACAGATCTACCCAATTATGTTCAGATCCGCTGATTTTCAACCCGTTGTAAATTGATAAAATCCATTATTGAATTACAACGGTATAATAGTTACATCGTAATCATATAGTATGGCTACGAATCAACATTTTTCGAATCTTTCTACTTGATTTGATGCTGTGTTTGAAATAAGGCTCTTCTCGATTTCAAATTCAATTGATTGACGCGGTAAATGATACTGTGGTCACTTTGAGGGACCGTGAAGTTGAAAAAAGGAGACAGATTCATTTTAGAGTCTGAATGTGAAATTGAATAGAAATTCTTCGAGGAGAAGAATTTGGAGATTCGGTGAATACTATTATACTTGATCAATAAATCTGAATATTGCTGAACTTTCAGCGATGTTTTATGAAATTTCAAGAAACATCACTGAAATTTTGCTTTACAATGCCCAGTGTTCTTCAATCCTTATTATATAATACAATATTCATGACCAAATTCGCCGTGTATCACTCAATTCCTGAATGTTTAGTAATTGAGTGACATTCAGCGAATTTGGTAATCCCAATCAGAATTTAACAACTGGCGCTGTACTGCGCCAGTACCGACTAAGACTGGTGGGGTACTGGTGGTCTGTACTGCAGCAGTACTGGCATTTGTCCGAAATGATAACGCTTTTTCATACTGGGTACGTGCTAGCCGACTCTTGGGGGCCCAATACTGGCACTGTACTCCGCCTGTTGTCAACATTGACATATTTCGGGTTTTTCTGATTGGGATGGATATTGCATTATATGATAACGATTGGAGAACACTGAGTTATGTTCAGCAGAATTTCAGTAATCCTTCTTAAAATTTCATGAAACATTCCTGAAAGTTCAGTATTATTCAGATTTATCAAACAAATATATTACTATTCACCGAACCTCCGAGTCGCTCTTCTTTCAGTGTAGGATGCAAGAAACTTGTTGAGAAGTCTAAATGTGATGAAAAAATTTGGATTTGTTGAAAGCAAAGTATGGGGAGGAAACAGGACTACTTTTATTGTTCCCTTGAATATTGGGAATTTTTTCAAGGAAATCTCACTTCTTCGTTTCTCTACAACGAATTTTGGAAATGATTATTTCCAGAAGACCGTTGAAGAGAAGTCTAGCGGAAAACAAGTTGAATTGTTACTATGAAGCGGTTAAAACAAACCTCACTTGACCCACATTTTTATCTAACAAAATCAATCAATACGTCTTTAGTTGAGTATTGGAGAGGTGTACTAATCTGAGACTAACCCCAATTCATCGAGTTAAATGCCAATTGTGCTGGTTTCGATCAACTACCAAATATTTAACAATTTCAGATCATGTGCCGATAGTTTTTCTGTACGTTCGAGTGACGCTAGTTGGGATTTAAATATCTCACGTCTAAATACTATATTCACTACCGCGATTAAAAGTTCATAGGACCACCTTGTGAAAAACAACCATAACTGCAACATTGAATATCTCAATGTAAAATTATAGTAGAAAAAAAAAATGAGAAAAACCAACTCGAAGGGTGAAGTATAACCTTCAAGATCGAATTATATTTTTCTATCTATTGTTAGCTTCTATCAATGATTTTTCTGATCATTCAAAAAGCGACGAGGCTAAATGAAAAATTGACCCCCCAAAGAAACACCCAGAACAATTATTGACTTGAATATGAACCTACCAGACATTTCATTGAAGTCAGTAAATTTTATTTGGAATAACTAAAAATTTATTTGGATGAAATAAACTTTTCATTTGATGCAACTAACACTCTAGTAGGTTCATATTTGAATAGGAGTTTAGTTGATTCAAACAAAATTTAGTCAATCCAAATAAATCCAGGTATAAAATTCTCTCGGTGAATGAAAAAAGCTTCGAGAATTTTTCTCTACTTGTTTCCTACGATATTTCTTTACAGGGCGATTTCTGCAAGAAATGTTGATTCCAAGAAAAAATCGTACACACGGAGAGAAAAGAATGGTAATATTCACCATGCTAACATAGTATTCGGTCTTATTTTATATAAAATCGTGATTGTTACTATGGGAGAGTAGAATTCTTCACCATTTTTGTGGTAATAATATGTATGTAGCATAGTAATTATTACGAGAAAAGTGGTAAAGAATTCTATTCTTACATAGTAACAACCACGATTTTATATAAAATAAGACCGAATACTATGTTAGCATGGTGAATATTACCATTCTCTTTTTTCCGTGGACGATTGAAACTATTGAATACACAAGATAGTTTCAGGGAATCATAGAAATCGTATTTGAGATGTTCTATTTGTATGAATATTTTCAGAAATTTCAAGGCGGTAGTGTTGTGTTTCAGGCTTTTCATTTGAAATTAAATGAATCAATAGTTAAAATTCTGAAAATATTCATACGTATGAATACACTTCAAATTCGATTTTTTTTAACTCTGGAAATGTTTTGTGAATCCAATGGTTTCCACGTTATCCAACTTTTGGTCTCTTGAAATCATCGTGGAAAGGGAAGAAACAGAGGGTCTTGAAACTCAGGGAATATTCCTTTGAATAGTTCTTTTCGTTTCCTGATATGCCAAGTTTTTATTCAGTTACTGCTGTTTGAATTATTGGAAAAATTAACAAAAGCTCATCTTCAATATGTTGCAGTACACTGGAACGTTGGGACAGACGGAAGGAGTCTACTTTGATCTTGGAGGTCATATTCATGTGTTAAAATTGTTTTTCTTTTTTATTTCTTTTTGCTGCGATAATTTTCTGCTGAGACATTCAATTTTCAAGTTATGACTTCTTTCACAAGGCGAGGCTAAACTTTTGACCGGTAGCCCAGTAAACACACGCACGTTTTAAAAACGTCAAAAATAGTCAATAACCACACGTTGTGAATTAGTAATATTCTTGCGTTGATTCAACGTAAAAATGTTGCGGCAGATCACGTGTTTTTCAACCATAAAATAACGTCATATCGAAGGTTTGAACACCGTTTAAAAGACGTCAAATATTGACGTGTCCTAATGATGGTTCTAAAACGTGAATTGAATCCAACAAATTATCTTGAAAACTTTTCATTCAATAGCAAGAACAATAGTATTTCTGAGTATCACAAAATTTGCAAACTATGCCACATTATTTACTATTTCGCTCTTTGTTGAAATTTTAACCATTGTTCGGTTTCGTTCGACATTTTTAGCAGAATATCTTCAATTGAAGTTCAAACACAAGGTGTTATGAACACATTTTGAACGCGTGATTCAGACCCGTTCAAAACACGTTTTTTGAGGACGTCGTTTGATGGTTATTTTTGAATATTAGTTTGAATTACACGTCATCAAAACGTAATTTCTGATCGTCTATTTCCCTATCAAATTTCAACTAAAAATCAACATTATGAAATCAACGACTGACGTCCGTTTGACAGTCTAACGTTCCTCCAACGTTGAAATAACGTGTGTGTGTTTATTGGGAGTGTATACATGGTAAAAATTTTCTGTTAAAGATTACCACGTTGATATTATATTTACACGGAAAAAGAAAGAAGTCCACTGAATGTGAATTGAAATAATTGACTGGGAACTCAATCCAATCGATATTCGGTTGACTCAAGCGCGCGGCGAAATTCGCTGTCCCGTGTGGAAATTTCTCCCGGGCTCAGACCTTGGCCAGGTTTATAATTCCTACTTGAAAAGTGGCCCCAACTTGGGATGTTACGCTTTTCAATCTAGGCCCCGTAATGGTATCAAATATCCAGGCAAAACAATGGTAGCCAACTCAAAGTCTATATAGGCTGTAGGTGGGCATACCTGGATTGAAATATTCCCCCCAACTGGAGCCCACATGGGCCGTGGGTAGGCAACCTTGTATTGGATGCCTGAGATATACCGCTACAGGGCTAGGGTCTACCTTAGGATGCCCAGGATTTATTTCCACACGGGGTATCCAAAACCTCACGGACTTGGCGCCAGTTTTTTTTGTCTGGGTATGGGATATATTTGATCATGACGTTCCAAACCACAACTGCACTCCACGAAGAAAAATGCAGTTTGAAAATATATTAATCTTCAATAAAAATTTGAGAGTATTTCTCAAATTTGTAATAAAGATGAAACGGTTCACATTTTTGTTACATCTTGCTTGAAGAAGAATGGAGAATTGTCAGTACTTACAATACAGTACTATAGAAAAAAATATGAACTTTGTAGAGCCGTTCTTGGCAGGGGTGCAACAGGTGCGTTCACACGGGGGCGGTAAAAGTTAGGGGGTGGCATTTCAGTCACTAGATTATCCACCTCATCAGATATAATAGAAGATTATTTTTCCCCTTTTACACCGAGGCGGCAGGAAATATTAGTGCACAGGGCGACACAATAGTCAGGAACGGTCCTGAAATTTTGCAAAAGAGTCGCGCATGAACCTTTACAAAGTAAATAATGAAATTTCGAAATTCAATGCGCGATTTTTGAAAAGTTCATATATTTGCTATTGTTTGTTTGTTAAGGGGATACCAGCGTACCATCCAAGTAGAGAATTAGTCCGCAAGATTTCTTCGAATTGAACTTACGAAACAATTTGCAATTTTTCATACTTCACAAATTTCAAATTTCGAAAAAAAGTTTCTTTTCCCAGTCAGAAGAAGAGAATTTTGTTTGAAATTTGAAATTCGGGTTATATACCGCAATTTTCAAAGTATCAAAGATTTTCCCCTAAAAATTTCAAGTAACGGTTTAGTAATTTCAGTCGGGTGAAATCTTGTAGACGAATTCTTCACTCGGAGGGTACGCTGGTATCTCCTGAAGAGTTGATAATTTTTTATAATTTTTCAAATGATATCCAACAAATCTCTTCAAATTTTTATTGAAGATTACTATATTTTCGACCTGCATTCTCCCCTATGTCATGGTTCATTACACTATTTTGTAACCCAAAAATAAGCGCTCGCAGTGAAGCTAGTTCTCAAAAAGGGTCCTGAAATGAACTCGAGGGGAACTGAGATCATTTGTTAGAGACCCAACAGCGTCTTATTCCTGTTTTTTTTTCGAGTAGACTTGCTACCCTAGAAGGAATCATTCTAGTAATTCTTTAATGACCTTCTTCATAGTCTGGAGAATTCTTAGAGTAATTTCTTGGATGGTAGAAGCAGAACTAATTGTTCCGTAGGGGGTGGGATACACAGTTCCCAACTAGCTCTTTACCGCATATTCCCTGATTCAATGACTGGTGCAGAAAGAAGCCAAAAATGGAGTCCAGTTGAATTTTCGCAATTCAAAACGCATCTGAGTGAAAAATTCAACAGCTCGACGAAGAGAAGATGTATTTCCTATTTTTACTTCTAAACGGGAAAACATTGAGCAAATTTTGGTACAGACTTATCCTTTCGACAAGAATTTGAACGTGAAACAGTGGCCCAAATCGAAAAGTTTGATCAAAGTAAATGCTACTCACCGACTACGAACACCATATTCTTTGTCCATCGCAGCAGCTCTCGTCTAATATGTCTGCGTTCCTGTATGCAACGGGCATAGGGACAATCCGCCATTTTTAAAATCACATCTTAGGATTTGTGTTGTGCGCTCGTACCGGCCAGAATTCTTACTATTACGATTATTGTTATTGTTATTGACCCGCGTGGAAGATGACGGTGATGATAATGACGATGTCTCGAATACTATTATCTTTCTCCTCCTCCTACCACCTCTTCTCCTCTTCCACGAGGTGGTTGGCTTCGTCGTCGCCGTCGTCGTCCTGCTTCTTCCACCAAAACTCCACCACCCCCCTTGTTTGCTAATAATTCTTCCTTTTCGATAGAGGTGAAAAGGAAGAAGCACGAGGTGTTCTTCTCGACGACGACGACGACAACAACAACGATCGAGTATAGATACAACCTCACTCTGTGCTGTTATTGTTGTTCTTGTTGTTGTTTATACTTTTCGTGGGAGTTAGGTGTTGCGGGGGTGGTGGTGATGGTGGTGGCGGCGACGACGACAGCACAAGAGGGGTGAGCCGACGACGACGATGGCAGAGTGGGAAAGTGCAGTTTGTAGTAGGAGTTACTACTATTTCCCCTGCCGCCGATGATGATGATGTTGATGATGATGACGACAACGATGATGATGCTGATGCTGCCGCTACTGCGATGAGGGGCGAGAAGAGAGTTGAAGCATATGAACGCACGCACACACGTGCACGCTTGCGCCCTGAGAAAGAAGAGAAGGTGCTTTTTGGTAGTGCGGAAGAGGGGAACGATGGTAGTAGAAAAGAGAGTGCAGTCTGTCGCCGTCGACGAACCCTCTTCTTCTTCTTCTTCTTCTTCTTCTTCGTAGTTGTAATAGTTGTTCTTCCCGAAGGTTTTGATGGAAGAAATTCTTACCTAGAAACAAAAAGATGATACATCCTGGTGAGAAAATATGCAACACTCGATGATTTTTATAATAATGTTCTACGAGTGAATTGGTCAATGTTTAACTGAATCAATTTCATTTCTCCTTGAATTCCAAACATTTGCTCTAGATTTATCGAAGTTTTATTATAGTGATACACGTTTCATTTATCAGGTTCAGCATGAATGAGTGTGGTTGGTCCCGTATAGAAAATCCACATTTAAATTTCCACATTCTTCACATTCAGGAAAGAAATTTTGAATCCACATTTAGAAAAGATTGACGCAGCAACGAGAAGCACGTTGCAGAAGATTCCTAGTAGACAAATACGGGAAGAAGAAAATGATTAAACCAGCTATTCTGACCAGTCACTGCATCTGTTTGCGTCATTGACAGGTTCAACCACAGCATAACACTAAGGAAGTAGTAGTTGCCAGAACTACTGAGTAGCCATGGCAACTACTTTGAATGGATACCCGAGATAAAATGTTCTTTTCGGTTCGTTGAACAGATCTGGTGTTCTTATAACTGAAAATGGCGAGTTTGAAATATTCAGAGCAAGTTCAAATAACTTGGGGCGCATTAAAAAAATTTGACTAATACTTCAAGATCAAGCGATTTCACAACGAAATTCAGGGTTCTATTGAACAGAATTAATCGGATACATATAATCTAGCAGGAAGCTCTATCAATTGAGAGTCCTAGCAGAAAACATTAATTAGACGCGTAGTTTCCAACAGAGAATCTAATTTCGCGTTGCTATTTGCTCATGGTGTTGATCATTTGGGTGCAATTTTCAGGAATCATCGTCTCCCAATGAATGTTATGAGGAAACTCAAAGTAAGAAACTCCTCCGCGGGAAAGATTGATTTAGACTCAATGGATTAGATCTACGTAGATCTAAAAAATGAGAAAACCCAAATCGACTTAGATCTACTTAGATCTTTGGAGAGCTAATTACGTTTCTCCAAAAATATTGAGTTCTTAGGAACGATTGAGAAGTGTAGGAAACAGGCAGATAATGCACGCAAAACGCAATAAATTGACGTGGAATTTTTGTTGATTTCAACCTACGTAGATCTGACTAGATCTATTCACATCTAAATTCATCTGCATTGCAGATGGCGCAAATGCCTCAGTGATATTTCCAGGATATTCTGACAATATTACAATGTCTTCAGAATGTTGCAGAATATTCGTGCTATGTGGGATTTTCCATCTGCCAGATCTAGCAAGATCTAATTAGATCTACATAGATCTAAAACTTTCCGATGGTTTATTGAAAGATGGTAATTTATAAAAATTATACCCACAATATCAGTACTATAGACTAATAGCTCCCGTAGAAATATAGTTTCGGTCTCCACTATGGTATAATCTTATGAATCTCCAAGGACCCTTCTAGATTACTCATTCGGATGTTCTCTGATGGGTCCAAAGTGAATTAATCGTCGGATCTAGATTTTAATAGAATTTATACATAGAATGGCAGGGTCTTTTTGAATTCCAGAAAGATTCTGACTGGAAGGACTGTGTGAATTGGCTATGAGATTCTGGCTCTAACAGAAATGAGGGTTGAACGAAGAGTATTTTCAACTCCGCGTAGGTTTGCGTGGTGCCTCTAATAGGACTGAGAGAGTAAAACCATTCTCGCGGACCCCTTTCTCTAATCAGCTCTACTCTTCAATGAGGGTAATACCTCTCCTTCCCATCTTCCCTAACTAACCTACTAGATCGTCGTGATAATCCCAGCGAAGATTTTGGTCCCTCGTGAGGTTGTGACAACAGGCGACTGTTCAGTCTCGTGGTGAAGATATTCTCACCCCTATTCGACTATCAAGCAGGTAACACCACGTCAAAGAATCACAAGACGATGGAGTGTCCAGTGATGACAAAACTATTTGTTTGAAGTTTGAACTAATAAATATTCTTTTCCAAATTGTGTGTACATGTGTACTCCATTACCAAAACTCTGAAGATCATATTACAGTTGACTGTGAAAAGTTGATTGTGTGTCTCACAGATACGGCGCGAACAAAAATGTTATTGCAGTGTTAATCATTGGATTATACACAGTGAAGAGTAAAACTTAAAGTGATCCCGAATATCAGCTTAAAAATGCAGCCAAAAGTAGCGCCTATTCCAACTGAAAGTAAGCAATGACAAAGACTGAATTTCAGTTGGAATAGGCGCTACTTTTGGCTGCATTTTTAAGCTGATATTCGGGATCACTTCAAGTTTCACTTTTTACTGTGTAGTTCTGAATCATTGTTGTCCGTTTGGATGTATGGGAGGGAGACAAAAGTGTTTTTCAGCAGTGAACTATTAAAATTCCCACAAAATCTCCACAACGGATCATTTCCCACAATAATTCTCGAACGGAACTAAATGTCCCAGAGACTGTCAACCTTAGAAGTTACGAAACTCCGTTTTCGCATCTTCTTTAATATTCGTACAATGTATTTTTGTCTGCTGTGCGCGAGGCAGCGACACGTAATGCCTAGCGTTCAACAGTGGAACTTGATAACTTAGGGCAGACACGTTGGACGGGTTGCTATGTATGTCGCATCTACGGTAATGCGTCACGCGTTAAGGCCTAGACATACAAGATACGTAAACGTAAGAACGGATGCGCAGAAATCGTATATGAGATCTGCGCAGCCTTCCGTTCTTTACGTTCACGTTTACGTGACTTGTGTGTCCAGGCCTTTACGCGGATACTTGCCAAGAATGGATACGCATGCCGCAGACCTCAGAATCACTAGATCTCTCTACCTAAAATACTCAAAGATGACTCAATGAAATGGAATGAAATAACCAAGAAGACCTCCTATGCGTATACAACAAGGTCAGGCTGGTTGATGTCTTCCATTTCATCCAATTGTCTTTGAGTATTCTGAATAGAGAGATCTAGTGACCCTCGCTTTTACGGGATGCTCTTAAAACTTTTGCACATAACGTCAATAACTGGAAGAAGCTTTCTACATCATCTTTCCTCATGATCAAGTTGGATCATGATTTTAGAAGGTTAAATTTTCTTCAATCATAGCACTTATGAGAGTATAAGTTGTCATGCATTCTAAATTTTGAATCTCAAGTCAAATTATGTTAGAATAAAAGGGTGAAATTTCACTTTTCAAAGAATGTTGCTGAATTTTCATTCATGTGTCAGGTTTGCAAATATATTGTAATAATATTTCACGATTATTAATAGAACACCTTGTTTCCATTTGATGAAATTAAATTTTGTTACACATCTCTAGGCGCAGGAGTTCTGCGTTGAAGCAGAAGCATTTCGGTTGATTTTGAGTGACTGCCAGGGACGGCGCAAGTCTCCAGCGAATAAAATCATCTAGGTGATGCTTAATGGCCTGTCTTGAATATCAGAAGACACTTTTACCCTCAACTCTCGACCATGCTTCTTACAAAGAATTTCTTGTTACTTTTTTTTCACAACGTATAGTCAGAGAAGATGGAAAACAAATCAGCAATTTAGCGTTGTGTTTAACAGAAAAATTATACATCGAGGTTTGAATGTAGCCCGCAATATACGGAACAGAAGTATGAACCCAAACAGTAAGTAAATATATAGGCGCACCGAAAGAGGCCGATATCAATGCGAAGATGGGACATGCTGAAAAGTCTTGATGTTTGCCCGTGCTGTTTTCGTGACTCCCATGAAGAGTGAAGGGCCCACACTTTTGATTCGGCAAGCCTCATGGAACGCACTTTGGAGTATCAGTGAAAACATTCAAGATATATCTCTGGTGAAAATTCCAAAAGAAACCTGTCAAGACCTAACAAAGGATACCCGTTTCATGACATGGCATTAAATCTCTGTTAAAATTCGTGGAAAATTAAGTGAACTGCTTTTTAGCGGAACTGTTTTGAACGAGTATTTTTTTCATCCATTTCAGTTCGTGTATCTATTCATAGTTGAGTGAACCTAAGATACATGATTCGACAATAAATGATCACTGCAACACAAATGAGGTAGGTGAAAAAGCGAAAATGCATTCATCGTACTTTAAATTCAGAAAACGCCTTGTCAAATTAATCAATCTATACCCCCTATAATTTACCCATATTCATTATTCGTTGGATGAACTGAAGTAATTTACATGCGAAGAGAAAAATTTTCAAGCAATACAAATAATGAATATCGTAATTAATCAATCAAATCTATCGCCAAACTTGATTACACGGTGTGCTTCAACTCATTACCGTGATATTCATTTGCAACGAAGTCATAGCACGTCGGAAACCCAAGTTACATAAATTTGATACCTTTTACATGAATCCAAATCGAATAACAATAAGATAGAAATTGGATGAACTTTAGCCAGTTCATTTCCTAATATCGTTTTGTATGGTCCCTTACACGTAGAACGGAGAAGATAAAGAACAGGATACGAAAGGGGAAAGACAGAATCAAACGTACATAAAAGGATGTGGACTCTACTATACACGTGATTACAAAAGGGTTTTGTAAATACCAGAAAGGAATAGGGAAGGGGAATGGAGAGTGGTATCCAAACCAATGAAAGCAGCCCCTACTTTGATGATGATTACTTTTGCTCTACCTGTGCTTTAATTCATTCCCATGGGAATGGGTTGAATCATTAAGTGGTCATTCCTCAATGAATTTTCACCCAATGATATTCGTGTCATCGATTTTCATTCGATTCGAATACCACCAAAATTTTTTAAAGGCTCAAGAACGTAATTAGAACTCGAATAGAAGAATAAAACTCGTGATACATCTTGGAACTTTCTATAGCCGTTACGTTATTTTTATACGAGTAAGGAAACCCATTTCCTGTGGACAAAATGCACAAAATGCACCAAATCTCGAGTTACGAATGTTCTTTCATTTCCTGTCACGAAACTACCCTTATCAGATTGAGAAATCACCGCAAAGTCATTTCGAATACAAATTATGAACGGTGTGGTGGTATGCAACAAACTTCTGAAGCTCGAATTTCGCTTGATACTGGGACGCGTGGTTTGTTAGAGCGTGACAAAATTCTGATACGATCAAACTTTTTGGTCCAAACAAAATTTGATCAGAACATTAAATTTGCTTGAAATGACATAAATATATACTATATTTGGAAAATATTTTTGTGTGTATTTTCAAAGTTTTCTTATCGTATTTTGATTCAATAACAAAGGAGTGAAGAAAATTTTTTTAAATTCGTAGTATAATTTTAAGAAGCTCGTTCAACGATTTCACAAATCAATTATATATTTATGAAGAAAATATTACGATTCTAGATATGATGATTCTCAAGTGTTTCTCATCTTTCACCAATTAGAAGTCAAACTAACATTGACGCTCCAGTTCATCTTGCGTATCTACAGTTATTTGAGAGTGAAGGTATTTTATTTGGCGAAGATATTTCATTTCAACGTATTAGTTTGGTGCTTTCTTCCCCATCTAAAGAAACATTAACGAACTAACGCATAACAGCTATACAGCTTCGTAAGTGGATTGAATCATCTAAATGTATAAATTCATACATATGAAAACACGAGAGACTGGATAATTCAAACCATGTTTTTTCCACGCTCATAAAGTATTTCTAATTGAAATTTATGAATGTATTTCATCGAAACCATGTATTACTTTTGAAGTGTTCTTCTATTATGCACTGTAAAAACTCTGGCTTGAATTGGCTACGTAATTTCTATTGTATCGGGTATTGTTTTTTGTGCTTACTTTACACTCAAAGTAGGCTTCTTTCGACTGCGTCTTAAATTCAGTCATGGCACAAGTTGAATTCAAGACTTCCTTTTCATAGAGTGGGTTTCATGAGTTACTGAGAATCGTGTACGAAGGTATACGTGACATTTACCCACGCTTTGTGATCGAATGGAATAAAGGCAAACAGATACGTAATCCATATCAACTCTCCTCATTCAAAATGTTATTAGATCCGCACGTGTATAAAATTCGCTCATTCGAATTCTTCATCCTAATTCATTTGATAATTGTCAACTGAATTACCAAATGCAGACTGGATGTCGCGACCCAGAACGTGACATTTTCATTTTCAGTTTCAAATCCTTGAACTCGAAAGAATTGATGGAAAGAAGTTATATAACGTGTCGATAATTCCCGTACTAATTATGTTACATAATAGTCAGCGGTTATTATCCACCACCTGTTCTCATCTTCCTCTGAAAAATCACATGATCAATTTTATGTTACATCAATCAAGAATAAAAGAGAATATATGTATATATATACGGAAAATTTGAATAAAATTGCAATCTACAAAGCATTATGTTGATATTCTATTCGAAAAATCTATAATTCGGTTGAGAGAATTTGAGAAACGACAAGAAGAGTAATGCAATGTATAAACAACACTTTATAAAAGTACAGCTAATATAACTTATTGACCATCCTTTCTTCTTCGAAAAGTTTCGGAGTAACATTTACCACTTATTTGAGGAAACGGAGCGCGGAGGAATAGTGGTGAGATAGAACGGGGAATGGGATATAAACACTACTCGAAATGAAACATTGCCCGGCGGTAAGAAGAGCGTCGCGACGTTGAATAAGGTGCAAAGGAATGAAGGATATAGATATAGGTAGAGAGTTGGGAGAAGGGGTGGTTTTTGCTTGATAGGTAAGAGGAGAAGAAGGGTGGAGAGAAAATGCAAGGAAAAGGGTAGGATTCGCTTCGCGTTGTACGAGAGAGAAGAGGAAAGCGGTCGAAGGGTAGAGGAGCAGAGTGCGCCTAATATGCAACAAGAGAAAAAGAATTGGCGATCAATAGGTAGTAGCTGGTAAGCGTTCTTTCATCCGTCCCCGCTCGTTCCCTCATCTTTTCCTACTTGCTCTACCACCCCCTTTACCCTTCTCTTCTCACGTGAGGCGGCCACCGCTTTCGCGGACTCCTTCCTTCTTCTCCTTCGTTCTCTTCTTCTTTTTTCATCTCTCTTTCTCGCTCTCTCTCTCTCTCTCTCTCTCTCTCTCTCTTTCGTTCTTCACCCCCTCGCATCCTCATCTTTCTATGGCAGGGGCTACGGCGACGACGACGACGGCCCATGAAGAAACTACTCTATGCTGCTCCATCGCTTTCGCCACACCACTGAGACAACCACCAAGAGCTCTCTTCTTGAACGAGCTCCCAAGTTTTCGCTCGAGTTATTATCTTCAGCTTGGACCTATAAATGTCGTTCTTATTGCTTTTTGTTTTTCACGTTCGCTGACTTCCCAATGACTGAGAAAAAGTCGTATAAGATCTCCTTACGTCTTATATGAGGCTAATTGGGCATAAAAGGTCCAAAAACAAAACAACAACAATGATGATTGAAAGACCCAATTGAAGAGAAAAAGTTCCCAAATTAGTTGACACGAAAAAACACGAGTATACATTAAAAATTTCCAAAACGGAATGAAGGGTTGGATTTATTTTTGGAGCTCTCAGGAACGAATGAAGTGTTCTATCCACTTTTGTTATTCATGTTTCCATGTTTCAAAGCTACAACCCATTATTGAGATAACTCAGTTGGTTGAGTCGTTAAATCCTGCTAATTTCAACCCCAAGCGATAATTTGTGTAAATATAAGATGACTCGACCTAGTGAAGTGGGTCATTGAGTATAAAGTGAATGTGCTCTTCCGTTCGACTGTTATTGCAAAAAGAAAACTACTTATCCTGCTTTATTTGTTTAATGCTCAATTTTGATACTCTTCAGATGTGAAACTTCATTTTCAACGTATCACTACTGTCACGTAATATATATATATACTTATATTAATAAATACACCACATAACGTAGTAATTATTTTAACCCAAGTCTCTCAGGGTGATCAATATTTGCGTGACATCTCACACCAGGCAATTTTATTTCTATGAATTTTGTATTCGAATTATAATGTTCTTGTGAATATTTGCCCCTCGTAAACAAGTAGAAGATGAATCCATGGTAGCGGGTCTACTATCAGGAACGAACAAGACTTGGCGAGAAATTATCAAGGTCTCTCCAGAACTTGAGCTATGAATCTGTGAACGCAAATTGAATTATGTTGGAAATAAATTCGAAAAATATGAAATCCTGAGATTTAAAATATTGAGGATTTGTCAAAATTTCTGGTGAAAATGTAGAACTAATGTACGATTTCTGGTTTTCCTGGAATTCTTCGTCATTGGGGACCTTGTTACATATATTACTGTTTGGGAATAGCAAACAGAATTGATAGATTCAGATACTAAACTGAATTCAGTTTCCTACTAATCGCGTATTCGCTCCCACATCAATTATAGATACGTAAACAGTCTAGAATAAATTTCTCTTCACTGGAAAGATATATATGAATATATATATCTATACAGAGAGAGAGAGAGAGAGAGAAAGAATCTCAATCTTCTGTTGTTTTCTTATTTTGAAAAGAATAATTACATCCTAATAATAGGATTACAAATATTATAAAGTGATACCGAATAAATTTATTGATTTTCGCCGATAGAATGACGTAGGACGAAGATATGGAAGTAAAAAACCGCTGACCTGTGCCTGAGACATCGACCCACATTTGAAACATTACCTTACTAGCTCAGTATTTTCAGTAATAACATACTGACAGTTCGATAAATCGATGGAATTTGCTTCTGTTGAATAATCCGGGAGAATTTTTCAAATTTCATCTAGGTTCGGATATGAAGTTTCGTTCGATAAACAAGGTTTTGTTCGAATATGTGAAATAGTATGAGATCTGACTTGACAACTCATTCACTACACTCAAAAAAATTTATAGTCATGGCAACCATGCTGCGAGAGAACAGCTATTTAATTATAATTTCTCCAACTCCTTTTATAGGTAATGCAAATGTACAAATAGTTTTCATTCCTATGAACAAGTTGCAATGACTGTTTATATAGTTGTTGATACTGAATGTGAATGGTTGTCCTCAAACAGTTGATGTGAACATTTGAATGTTTCTCAGTTTAGCATGAAAAGGCTTAGTGGTATATAATTTGTGTAAGATCACATCAAACGATTCGAATGAGATTGTCTCCTCATCAGATATTTTGTGAACGCATAATTTGTTGAGATTTTGAGTCAGATTGGGAAAGTTGTGCATAATTATAGAACTAGCATGATCCTAACCATTCGAGGGTTTCGAAACTTTCCGATTGTTGGTGATGTTTCTGTGTAGTGAACTATGTGGAAATTGTCAAAGTTGACAAATGGCCTGGTACTGTCAAGGTTCTATTTGCCAAACTGTGGCGGGAACAATTGTTCCTATCCAGGGTCATTATTACTTTGCAATTGAAACGACCTATTCGACGAATTTCAAACGGTATTGATTTGAGTGAACGGACAGTTTTGGGCCGGTCTTTGGACAAGGTTGGAATGCCAGAATTGTAACATACCATAGTCGGTGCATACAAACGAACAGTACTGACCCGGTTGTAAATGTTATACAGGCCCTCATGTGGAATCATGTTATCATGTCAACTTCTTACCAGTTTTGATAGCTTTGGATGTGCCAGTACTGTCAACTCTGGCAGCGGTACTGAGCCAGTTATCGGCCCGTGTTTCCTTTTCCCCATGGGCATCCCTATCAGACAGATTTCCGTTGAGCAAGATCATTCTTTGAATTCTCGTTGATACTGTTCTTTATCTAAAATTCATGAATGTTGTGCTAAACCACTTTCAAAAACAATAAAATTGCAGCGATTGCAGTGGAAAGTTGACCACTGCGAATCAGTGCACACACAATTCATGATCAGTGAATATTAACTGATCTTTGCAGTGAAATCTCACTGATTCAGTTAGTCAGGAATACTTTCAACTGCATAATCAGTGACTACACGGGAGAAAAATGCAAGTCGAGGACATAGTAATCCTTGATAGAAAATTTCAGCATATTTCTTGAAATCTGGAAGTATTTTTCAAATTTGTAATAAAGATAAAACGGTTCACAATTTTGTGGAATTTTATTTGAAAAGCAATAGAAAATTATCAATACTCACCGCAAAATACAAAAAAATTTGAATTTTCCAAAAGTCGTGCATGAAATTTTACAAGATTTCGAAATTTTGTTATTCTTTTTGTGAAATTTCATGCGCGACTTCTGGAAAGTTTAAATTTTTTTCTATTCTTTGTCAAGTATTGATAATTTGTCATTGTTTTGCGAATGGAATTGCACAAAAATGTGAACCATTCCATCTTGATTATAACAAAAAAAATTTCATCCAGTGGTCGACTTTCAACTGCAGAAATAGTGAAATTCCACTGATTTGAATTTAGAGGGCAATAAACTGGCAAAAAAAATTGGGTTTTATATTTTTGCAAACCTGCAAGCAGAGAACTCGCGGTTGGATGATTTTTTATCTCGACTGCGTGGAAAAAACATCGGAGAACATAAATCCCGAAACTCGGTGATATTATTCCACCGTGAAGTTGGGGATCTGAAAACCAAGCAGTTTGGTGATAAAAAATCATCAATCGGATGTTTTCGTTCCACCTCAATTGCGAGATAAAAATTCACGAAAGCTCAGGTGATTTAATAGCTCACGGGTTCCCTGCGTGTGGATTCACTCGATTTTGTTGCCTTTTGTTGATTTCCATGACCAAATTTCAACCCTTATGAAAAGAAGTTTCCGATTCTAATAGTAAATACTATTGAAAACTATTGGATATGAATACTTCGAACTATTAAAATTCAATGGTTCCCAATAGTATTTTTGTGGTTATTATCGGGATTTGACAGTTTTTTTTTCCATCAGGGAAGTCACTTACAACCGTAAGTCTTCGAACATGCGAGTATGATTTCTGTGATCGGATTGCTCTTTTCCAAAAATAGCACCAAAAATTACAAGTTGAAATACAACAATCAATGCAATGTAGTCGCAAAACGAGGGTCTACACTTATTCTTCGCATGAAGGTGAATTAATCACAATTTTATTTCTAAACTGAATATTCATTTCAAGTAGCTGATTATCGATGATCAAGTAAACCAATCAAATTCTCCCATAATTTCTAATGGAAAGTTACACTGTTACATATACTGACAGGTTAGTGTAGTTTCATAATGATTCTTTACAGATGACACTGTGAAAAAAATCAGTAAATTTTCCATTCATTCTAACGGGGCAATTGATAAATTTCTCAAATCTTTGAACATTTCTACTTATTTTGATTAATCTCATTGCAACATAACGAATTTCGATGAATTCATCGACATCTTTTCCTACAGTGTAGTATTTTGATCTAATTCTACAAAAAACATCACAGTTCCCACTGAAAATTCTATATTTTTTACTATTTTTTAGTATCGTTTGTGATAAGTGAACAACTATATCAATTTCCGAATTCTCTCCGCGTTCGAATAGATAATAACTGCACTGTCAAATACATCCCGATAACTTCCCGTGAATTAATTGAATTCCAATTCACAGTAGATGAAAATCCTGGAAAATTTGGCAAATTTATCGCATTTTTTATGTAATCACCAAAATCTCGATTAATACTTCAAGTTTTTCTCGAATTCCATCGTCGCCTGAGTCACCAAAAAATTCTCTAATGATTTCACCGATTTTATCACACCGCAGAGTGAATATTTTATCCCTTTGAATATCAAATATTCAAAAATAAAATTCTTCTTGATGAATTAGCAAAAACTTTGCTGTTACAGCAAACATCTTGCTCTTTTAGCGAGCGCTCTCGATGTAGCAATCCGACATTGCAGACATACAGACTGCTAGAAAAATTTGCTGAATCAGCAAGGATCTTGCTAAAACAGCAAAATTTCTGCTGGAACAACAAATGTTTTGCTAATTCAGCAGAGCAGATTTTCTAAAATCGCTATTTCAGCAAGAATTTTTCTCTGTGTGAATATGATTCACTTTGCCGAATCCCTCGTGGTACCAAATTGAGGGGGGATCCGGCTTCAAGAGGCCTCAAGAAGGGTGTTTTCTCGAAAATTTCTTAGCGGCGAAAAAATGATTCAATACAACAAACTTTTTGGGTTACACTAAGGAAAATAATTACTAATACCAGGGAAATCTATTCTTGAATATTTTTAGGGATAAATATTCTTGAATCAAGAAAATATTTTCTCAATTCAAGAAATCTATGCTTAGTTTCAGAAAAATTTTCTTGAATCGAGAGAAAATATTTTTGGAGAAATGAATTTCTTGGAACAAGAAAATATGTTGTTGATGATAGTAATAATCCAATAGATTGATGAAAGAATTCTTTTCAACGTAAAATAATCAAATATACAAGAATTTTATCCATATTTGTAGAGCGCCTTGCAATTGAAGTTCCTTATCGATGAGCAAAATACAGATCGTATTTCTTACCTCCAAAAAATCGTGGGATTTGAGAAAAAATTACTTAAACTTGCTATAAAAGCTGTTTGGAAATAATTTTGTTTTTCAAACCAACAAGCTTCGGTTCGTTTTCTTTGGATGTCTAACTTTTTTTTACAACGACGCCCACTAGCTTTTTCAATGATTGTAAAAATTAAAACTGAAAAGAACGCGCTTTATCTCATTACTCCTCATGGGGAAAAATTGTTTTATCAACTTATCAAATATACACGAAAATACCCCAAAAAATTCATTCCATTCAATTATTTTTTCGTAACTAATGAAAATTCTGAGAAAAAACGGTTCTCCACACACCTTCTGAATCAAGGTCCAACGATGGTTCCTCAACCATGAATTTGCAACAAATATAATCGACTTGATAACGCAGAATAGTTGAGTCAACTAGAACTCGTTTCATAGAACGAAATTGATATCATCGATTGACTCCAATACAGTTGTTTGAATACACGTTACATATTTATATTTCGAGGAACGAATCGATTTTCATGGTTGTTTTTCGTTTATCTGTTAGAAGACCACTTGAATTGATTTTCTATTCACAGATATTTCGAATATAGTTCACATGTTTTTTATTGCAACGAAATTGCGGTATTTCCGCCCCGAAATTGGTAAACTTACTCATTTATCTGAGATCATTAAATTATTGTTATAACTAATTATGAATCCAGGGTCGTCTTTCAGTCGATCTCTCCAAATCAGGCTCCGCGTTTAACTAATTTTTCCACTCGGGTCACCAGTTGTTTTTTCATACCTAACTCAGAAATATTACGTTTCTTTTCGCTCGTCTGGTGACACATTGTTTATACTCAGGAGTCCTGACTGAGACCAGCCCTGATCACGAACCCGCTCTTGGGTTTATTGAATTTCTAATAACTTTCGCTTCAAACATCGCTTCAAATCAATGGAAAAATTTTGAGATTTCCAATGAAGATCCCATGATTTAGCGATTATTTTCTCCCGTTTATGCCGGACTATATCACGTATTCATGTTCCTCCCTCAGAATTCTAAGTAAATTGTTTGAATATGAAACAAACCATAACCCAATCATGGATCAAACCTGAGACAAGATCTACCGAGCGTTGTTTTGACCACTTCCACCGAGCTTGGCCTAGGTTTCGGAATGATCAGATCAACTCTTATCCAATGGTTTCGTTAGGTCAAGTTTAATTGCTTCCCTAAGCATCGATTTGTTAAATGCTTCTCTGATCAGAGACATTATTGTGATGAATAAAATAATATATTCATATTTCATTCCATGAGTTCCTTCCCAACCAGAAATTTAAAACAGTACTACAGTACTACACCAGTACTAGCCAAGACTGGCAGGGTACTGGCATTTGTCTGGAATGATAAAGCTTTTCAGTACTGGAGATTGAGTACTGATGCCATTATTCGCAATCAGTGCAGGTCCAGTACTGGGTTAGTACCTGGCCGGTATTAGGTTCTCAGTACTGTATTTTTATGTATCCAGTACTGATCCCGTACGTATTGACCAAGTGTTGGAGACCCAATACTGGCACTGTACTGCACCTGTTGTCAACATTGGCATATTACGGATTTTTCTGATTGGGTTCTTCAGAATACCGAATTGGAATCGTGTTAAAACAAATATGCCAAACTTGAGGTAAGTTTGTTTCATCACTGAACAAATTTGCGTTCACTGCAAAAAAATTCTAGTTCTTATGAAGACGCGGTATACTTCTGACAACTATTCAAAAGGAAGGATGCACGTATTGTTACGGCAGCAATAGCATAATTGATATAATATAGCGATTTGATAGCGATTTGGTATCTGTCCTGTAACGATACAAATTCTTTTTACACTCCTATGGATCTTATTGAATCGTATACAGTATTTTTATATCAATTGTAATTTTGTTCAATGTACAGCATTTTGTCGTCTTTGAGCAGTCTATGATTGGAAGTATGGGATTTCTTCGAACGATACACCTTCGAATGAATGGGAATTGGCTATAACTTCGATTACAGAGTGATCGATATGCCCAATCCCAACGCTTTGAATTGTCACCGTAATGACAATATTAGTTTCCCTTCACTGTAAAAAGTGTGGCTTAAATCGGCTGCATCTGAATTTGAAAATTGGCTGAAACTCAGCATTTTCTATTGTGTCGGCGATTGTTTTTTGCGCTCAGTTTACACTCAAAATAGGCATCTTTTGGCTGCGTCTTGAATTCAGTTATGGCACAATCTGAATTCAAAACTTTCTTTTCACAAATAATGATAATCACTAAGCGAATAGTAAAATATGAGCAGACCAAAATAACTGAACGGCTCGATAAAAATTACGATACGCTGACTTAAACCAACGATGCATCCAGTTGGAATAACGATGCGATTGATTGTAGTGACCAAATGTTTGGTCCGTCCACATTCTACCATACCAGTTTTCTCCGTGTTCTTTGTTCGAAAAGATTCACAAAATTACAGGCTCTTTTCCCCATTGTCTTGACAATTTTTCATCATTTTCATATAATCCGTTGATTTATTGTCACACCGATGAAAATTTCTTACTGTTTGAATCTTAGAAAAGTTCATTCACCTTCTTTTCTGAGAAGGTATGATTTACTAGAATCAATTGACGCTTGTATTTCACAAAAGGGAGATATATGAATAATAAATTGAGCATACATGAGGATTTGATAAATAATTTACGATCCGCATATAGTTTAACTTGCCTACCAGTCACATGTTCGGTCATATGGTTGTATACCCATCATGCGATGTCAATAGAAAATTTCAAAATTTATCCCACAGTTTGCTGAAGTATACGAAGGGTGATAATTCAACAGCAGAACGATGGTAGCAGTCAAATTAACTGCTAAGTTTTTTTTCACATCTGGTTTCATACATATAATTCAATTGACAGGCGTAGAGCTTGGACGTTTTCTGAATGTTTGTGGATCAAGTGTAATGTTATAAGAGGAGATCTTCTGAAATTCTGTCAGATGCTTGAAATTTTGTAAGATTCATCAGAAGGTGAAAGTCAGCTCGTTGTTCTACACTGTAAAAAATTCCTTTGTGGATTTACAAACATTTTGTTTCAAATTTTTTGAGGAATCCACAACAAACAAAGTTTGTGTAAAAAACCTTTCAAACTGTTTTGGTAAATCCAAAAAGAAATTTTTTAAGGTGTAGTGTTAAGAATTCCTAATTGAAAATAACATCGCTGTAATCGTTGACTATTTCAATCCACGAATTCAAAACACATTAATTGAATGGTCAGTGCAATTGTATCATCCCACATGAAAATTTGAAACCTGAGTTCAAAATTCGGTCAAAAATATTTATTGCAGGAAAAAGTGATTCGAAGTGAAGCAATGATTCGAATATTGTGATTCAAAAATATGATGTTGATGTCTCCTCTCAATCTTATTCAATTGCCGGAGAGCAAACTACAAGAATTTATTAACTTGGTGTTTATTTATTCCCTCATCATTACTGTTTTTTTGTGGATCGAGTGGATTACTATGACTTCCATGTCAACGGCCATAAACAAACTTCCCCATAAACAATCTCACCTTACGTGAACTGAAAAGGTCAGAATGTATGTAATAAATTTCACTTTTTATACAAACTCAACGCAAATGAGAATCGCGAATTCAGAATTGATGATGATGAAATTCCTGATAACGAACCGACTTTTTCAAATTCATTATAAAATAAAATTTGTGGAAGAAACATAATAAAATCAGTGAACTATCTGCACTTTCGAAACTGTTGGAAGAAATCATATAAAATTTATAGAATAAAGGTTCATTCTGCTCGCTCACTCACTCGGTTACTCATTCATTCATGAAGAGAGAGACAATATAACACTGTTAGAAAAACACGATATACTCGCTTGCAATGTGGGCAATATACGATGAATGTAGAACAACATCGTATGCACGGCTTGCACGTATAAACATACACATGCAACGAAATGGCATCGAATCGAAAGAGCAGCAGGAGCAGCAGCAGCTATATAATGAGTATAGAGCAAAGTAGTTATATGTGTGAGGTTACCTACATAAGCAGTGAATCGATCTTCAACGAGGATGACTACTCTCTCGTATCGCAAGCAAGCAAGCAAGCAAGCAAGCCAGCCAGCAAGCCAGTCAGCCAGCCAGCCAACCAGTGGAAACGAACAACGTTACACACATTCACACTCGGTTCAGCAATACTACATAGCATAGAGACAGGTGTGAGATATCCAGTTAGTTCTTCTTGGCCTCTATTCACACAATGTACAAAAGTGAAGGCGTTCAAACAACGCATGCGACAAAAGTGAAATACCACCGATCGTGACAATCGAACCACCAATTTTGATCGATTATCGATCATCATAGTTGCTGTTCTCGAGGGAAAGAAAGAAACCAAAACAATAGTGTTTTGTGTGTCATTCTCACGTTATACGCCTTTTTAGCTTTTTTTTGTCTTCAGTCTTTTTCCGCAATTTTTTTCACAAAAGCATCGATTGGAAATCTTGATTTTGGTGTGTTGAAAGATCTTAGCGAGATCAGTGTTGGAGGGACACGTGAATACGCAACTTACCCTCTTGAAATACCGAGGCAAACGAAATTACCGATTCTTTAGTTTGGTAGAACAAAGGGATAGGGTTTGAAAGTATAAATGGATGCTTCGGTGATCGATAAAAGCTGAAATTTCATGACAAAACACGTTCGGAGCATTTGAGAAGGGTTGTGATGTTTGGGGGATGCAATACGGTGTACTATTCATCGAGAAAATTGACATGCATTATGAACAAACTCATCGCCAAAGAGAAGTACATATATACTTTTGCTCTGTGATAACTGAAGAGAATTTCAGACAATTTAATAGATTCCATTTCAAGTACTTTGAACGTTTCAATTGTGAAGAATCAAAACTTTTTTACGAAATGGATGGATGGATTCAGGCATACAATATTTCAATGCAGTTACACAAGAACAGTATTTCAAATTAAAAGCAAGATCCATGTTCTTTGATGAGATGACGCACTTATATTCGATTAAAGCCATCCAACTATGAATTCGACACCAAATCTGTATCGACCTTCATATTCAATTTGGTTGATCTGTAATTTCATTGAAAAATTTGAATAAATTGGAAGATTGCACTTGAATTCAATCACTTTTAATCGAACACTCACTTCAATATGTTGAGTATCTACGGTAATTCATACGATAAAGTTCTTTCTCGAAGATTTAGATGAGAACATAATCGTGGTGGATTATCGTATACATCTAATACATTCAATGTTCCTCAGCGGCGAAGTCTTTCAGTGACTTTTCCCTCCCGGTGTGAAAGATACGAGGGTTCAATGACGTTGTAAGTCGACTCAAAGTAAGTGCTTATAGACTTTGCTTGTTCTTCACGTCTTACTTGTATGAACTTTCATTCCAACCTGATGTTACGTTTTAATGTTCATTTTATTTTCTTCGTGTAGTTCACAATGTATCTTCTCATCAATAAAATGAATAATGCAAAACCATTTGTTCATTTCCTTTCAATTTCGCTGGATGGAACTGTATGAAAACCGTATGAGACCAATTTAATGTGTTCGTATTTTCTGTTTGCATCGCAATTTATGAATATTTTATTCTTCAAGATTCATCAATGAGAGGATGTTCCGATTGATTTGATTATACGAAAATTCGTCATTCCTTATTCTAACAAAAACATTTTTTTCAGCGGAGTTAAAATATTGATTATGATTTCCTGAACAGATGTGGCGTGGCCGTGATGCGGGCTGCCATTTATACTCAGCATGTTTGAAATCCGCCTGCAGCAATTATTCCATTCGTTGGTCTGAAAATCTTTTGCTACGATAGAGGGTATCAAATCGCAAATACGACACGGAAAATAGAATTTCTTGGAGTATATTATATTTCATGGTATTTTAGGATGTTTAGGTTTGGTACTCCCGCAGTTTCGCTTTCCTAAGAACTGGGTTTTTTCTGAACAGTGCTATGTTCGTCTACGTGGATCAACATCTCCTGAGACCACACTGAGGAAGAAATAAAAATGCCATTAACCACCACGCGCAGTTGAAGAATTTATGAATGAATCAAGGAATTTTCAGTCGAAATGATTTGGAAATTGTAGACTCAACTACGCCACCTTTCATTGTCTCAAACATATCACTTGATTTTATGAACCAATGTGTGTCAACGTCAACAAATCACAGAAGAAGTTTCATTCAAAATCTCACGTACTTGAGTCAACCTCGCAGGCAATCAATGTTTCGTTATTTTGTGTCAAATGCATATGGATACTTGACGGAAACTATTTTTCATTGTCCCAATCATTCACGTAGTTGACTCAACAGAGTCGGCCAACCTGGGGAATGATTCAATGCAACCTCCAGAGTTGGTTGAACGTATTCAACCTCCTGGCGTAGTTGAGTCAACTACACTGAGAGAAAGGGTCTATTCAAATATTCGACAGCTAGGAAATTTAGTCACTGTAAATGAAAATTTAGTTGCGTCAGCTAAATTTTATTTGTCACAACTAAATTTTTTATTCCAATTGAATAAACCATTTTATTCATATTTCAGACAGCTAGACTTTTATTTACCCCAACTAGGTACTTTTCTCTCAGTGTACGTTTTCGATCAGTTCACTAATCCTTTTTCTCAGTGCATGTTGAATGTTCTTCAAATTCTGTGAAGTGGAATATACAAGAGAAAGACAGCTATGTGTGTTTTTCAGACAAATTTTCGTACTTTCGGCGAAAGAAATGATTTTTTCAGAGAAATTTTCATTCTAAAAGAATGCAATATCAATTTGTACTGTAAAAAAATTGGAATGTTTCAGTGAATTCATGGATTTTGTACTTGAAAATTCCAACTTTCGCAGTAGAATTCCAGTAAATGTTCTGGAATATTTCAGCGAATGTACTGGTTAATCACTTATAGTGAAAATACTGGAATTTTCACACTCTGAAAAAGGTAGTATTTCAATCTTCAAACGGGTGAAGTATAAATCACTCTTTGATTACGAGTGACACCTTTCACTCTAGTTGAAAACGTTTCATCACTCTTAAAGAGTGAAAGCACAATCCACCCCAAATTGGGAGTGGGAATTTCACTCCTCAAAATTTAGAGAGTGGATATATGGAAGATTTAACATTAAGAAAGATTTGCCGGAGAGATGTCCAGGTTCATCATTCTTTACAAAATGCATGTGTATGAATTCAAGAATTCTGCTTTCCCTGTGTGCATCAACATTGAGCCAATTCAAGCCCATCCTTGGCAAATTTTGGCCAATTTCACGCCAGGAAAGGGCTAAACATGGGTTGTTCGAAGTATACAATCTTACATTTGGTACATGGGTTTTCGAATATCTGACATCTCCATCGTATCTCCGTTGCCTCACCGTCGAATCTTCTTCTATCCACCTCTTTCCCACCTACCACTCCATTGTAGTCATATTCAATGTGAATTCATATTTTTCTTTGAGTTCAAGAGATAATCCACAATATTCAGTTAACATTATAATATCATTTGCTGACAACAGCTACAAAAATAGTGCGAAGAAAAATCATTGTACTGCAAATATAATCAAAATTTGATGACAATAAAATTCCTTATTTTGTAATGTTAAATTCGGGAAAGTTGTTCAATTTAGAAAGTTGTTACTCGTCACTATAGCAACACAATTGATATTAGCATAAATAGTACTGTAGGAAAAACACGGCTCCCACAACAACTTTTACATGTTTCTCATTTACGTGAGAGATTTTGTTGATTCGATAACGACTGCTGGTCAAATTTACATAACATTTCTCCCCGTGTGATTATTCAGAATTACATTGTGTTGTTTCAAAGCTTTGAATAATGTTCAAAGTGAAGCAATATTTTAAAACACATGGATTAAACACACCCAACATTTCGGATAGCTTTTGTTTAACAACAATCAAATTATCGAATACGGAAAAGATCGAGCGTATAAAGATGAACTTATATAGTTTTATTCATAAGAATGAGATTCTCCTGAAAGCTTCCGAATTTCACACTAGAAATCCAAAGTTTCTTAAGTTACGAGATAGAGCAGAAAGAGAGAGAACTTCTTCCAACTACTCATCCAATCCCACGTTGGAAAGAAAACTCAACCAATTTCAGATAAATCTATCTTGAGCGGTGAACATTCATTTTTGAAGAAGAAGATTTATTAGGAGTTAATTTATTCCTAATATACTTGAAACAATTTACATTCCACTCGAAGCAGCGATAATTCATTCTTGAAGATTCATCATCTCTCTGAAGAGAAGTTGAAATAGTCAAAACGAAAAGAAGGAATCAAAATATTGGAAATTAGTTGCGAGAGCGTTCAATGTACAGAGCACCTAATCAATGTTATTTTAAAGGAGACTTGTTCGGGAAAGGAAAATTACTTTGACATCCACTTATCCTGATAATATTTTTCAAAGGAAGAACCGATGAGGTGAAATAGGGGAAGAGAAAGGAAGAGGAGAGAAGGAGAAAAAGGAGGAGGAGGTGGAGGAGAAGAAGTAGAAAGAAAAAAGAAGAGGCACAACTGGTCCAGGAAGAGCAGCTCAGGATCCAGGAACAGAGGTGAAGAGACTTTGGTGGCTGAACAGCAATGGTAGTAGTAGTAGTAATAATAATAGTAGTAGAAGCGATGGTGGGAGAAATCGTACGCTCAGTTTTTTTGCTTCAACGAAGGAAAGAGAGGAGGTGCAAGTGAAGCAAGCAGCAAGGGTGCGTTGGATTCGGTTACTTGCTTCCTCATCCCCTTGGACTAACCAACCACCCCTATGCCGGCGTCGTCGTCGTCGCTAGTAGTAGTAGTAGTAGTAGTAGTAGCAGCAGCAGCAGCAGAGCAGAGCAGAGCAGAGCAGCCAGAGATCCCTGCACTCTGCCCAACCATCCACCCCCTCCTCCCCCACCCTTATTTTTCTTTTTACTCTTTTTCCATCCATCCCTTCCAAGCGCGTTTCTTTTTTCGTTTTTTTCCTTTCTTCTTCTTTTTCTTTTTTTCTTTTTTAACGAAGGATCCGCTCAATACCTCGGCTGTCATAACCTCCCGGCACCCTTCCTTCCATTCCAGGGTGGCCTCTGTGTACCCACCACTACCACCATTGCCGTTGCCGCCACCGCCACCCCCTTTTTTCTCCTACGACTAACGCCCGCCATCACCTCTCTCTTCTCAGTTTTTAACGTTTCGTTCGACGTTTCCCTTCGGGCGAAGAGAGACGGGACGTAAAGGCAGAGGAGGTCGGCGTTGGAACGGGACGAAGTGGCGGTGGATGAAGAGGAGGAAGAGGAGGAGGAAGGGACAAAGGGGGAAGTGCATTTCGTCGTTACTTTGTTTTACGTGCTTCCTAGCCATCCACCCCCTGTCAAACCCCTTTGCCTCTCTCTTCCTTTCCCTTCATCCGCGCATCTCCTCCTACCCAACTCACCTTCACCATCTACCCCGGATTCCGTGAGCGTTTTCTCTGTGTACCTACGACGTACTTCGTTCCTGTATTGTTGCCCCTACCTTTTTCTTCTTACAATTTCGCACCCCATATAAAAATCTTGACAACATGGAAAGGTGCTGCTGCGATGTTACAATATTTCCGAAAGCTTTTCTTTTGAGCCAAGCATTATAAACGGTGTTTTTCTCGGCGCTCTTGTGTAACTTTTCATCGTACGAATGATGGAGAAAATGTGTAATGTCAATTACTTTTTTTGTACGTTCAACGTGAAACGTTGTAGACAGAATTCTATTGCAATGTTTGTTTCGTTAATCGATGAATCGAAATTTCCAAATTCACGAATTTTAATAAAGTTTCGTCAAAACTCGATGGAATAAGTACAACTTGAGAAATTTTCTACTCTCTTTGCCATCGATGAGAAATCTCAAATCCTGTTTAGAGACTCTTGAAAATCCTGTGTAGCTCGGAAGTAGCAAGAGTGCAAAGCGACGTGGCGCGCCTGCTTGTTCTCGGGGAAGCAACAGTTCGTTTTGGCCTCCTCTCCTCATCATCCCTCCGCTTTCCTCCCCCAACTACCCCTGCTTCCATCATCGACGGTATCCTCTCCTTTTACCACCCTAAACCACCGCCAACAAAGTACAGCGTTCCTCACCTCTTTTCCTTTTACTCATACTCATCTCTTTTCCTCCAACTTACCCTCCTGACTTTTTTCCCTCACACCTTTCTTCTTCCTCCTATCTTTCCTATCTCTTTCTCTTCACACGCTTGCCCGACTATACTTTGCTCGTCTACTAAATTTAGGCTTCTGTTATACCACCCGTTCCTCTCATACGTATATTAAACACAATATATATGAAAAAGCGTCTATTAATCCTGCATCGCTCGCTAATCATCAGTCTTATCCGTAAGAAAGACACGAACGATATATTTATTTTCACTGTAAAAAAATTTCACCGGAAAATTCCAGTACATGTACTGGAAGTCATTAACCTGTACATGTACCGGAAAATTTCAGCACATTTGTACTGCAAAAATTCAGTGCAAACGTTATGGAATTCCCGCATCAAAACTGGAAATTTTCTGAGCCTCGGTACTGGAATTTTTCAGTACACGAGCTGGACTTTTCCAGGACATGTACTGGAAAATTAATGCTGAAAATATCCATGAAAATTGAAAAAAAATTGCTCACGCAAAGTGATTTTGCAGGGTCCTTGTGTTCCAAGATGATTGAGAAACTTTTGATCGTTCATTTGGATGGACAGAAACTCATGTCTACCTAACAGGATTTGAACCCACACTTTTCTACCTGCCTACCAACTGAAACCTAAGACCTAACCGATGAGCTATAGCGCGACATGTTGGAAGGCCAGCTTGGGTTACTACATATGCTTTATATCTAGAACACAAGAGGATAAGTCTTGGAAAAACCTCATATATCAATTTCATTGGCTACAATTACAATTATTATTCAAAATCTCAATCAGGAAATTTTTAATATAAAGACTTGAAATTTTTCCTGCCAGAAATGACGAAGTCCAATAGAAGTGGAAAATTTCAGTGCAACAGTGATTAAATTCCGTTGCATAGCAACTGGAAAATTCCATCACACGACCTGAAAATTGCAGTTCAAAACCTGTATAATTCAATTGCATAGTAACTGGAAAATTCCATCACAAAACCTGAGAATTGCAGTTAAAAACCTGTATAATTCCAGTATACCAACGATTAGGTTTTTTTTTCTAAATTCCAAATTTTTTCTCAAGTCCTTTTTGAGGGAATATTTTTTTTTGGTGCACAAGAACTATAAAATTGTAGTACGAGCCGGTAAAATTTTCGCGAAATCATGGCAAAATTTCAGTACATCATCTCAAACTTGAAAATTCCAGTACAATGACTGAATTTTCAGTTATGCTTGGTAAATTTTCAGTAACGTAACAACAAAATCTCTGTACATGTACTGGAATATCCATATTCCAGTACTAGCACTGGAAATTTCCAGTCCAGTTGCACAGTAAATTTCCAGTTTTTTTTTACAGTGTTCGATAAAAAAAAGTTTTACAGTTGTGCTTGATTTTTAGTAGAAAAATATTCCGTCCGCTCAACTGGGTGGAATGAATCCCATGGTACTAAAGACAATGTTTTCGTAATGATAAAATATATTCAACTACGAGTTACATTGTTTTATACTTATATATACGATTAAAACTTTTTTAATTTCACGCATTGATTGCAGGGCAACAAAAGAACGTTTAACTGAAGTTTCCTCGGTTTTTTTTCCGAGGGTTTTTTTTTTTTAGGTAATTCTAGCATACTTCACGTATATCAAAAATATAATCACATTAAACGACCATCATATTCTCCAATAACTTTTATCTGAACCGTTTTGGGTACATTTTCCCCTCTTTACACGCTTGCATGACTAGACTTCGGGCGTCTACTAAATTTAGGCTTCCATTTCTTTCCCTTCTTTCCATTCCACCCTCAAACTTCTTTTTCTTGTTCACAACACACATTTACACATATAACCCTTCTTTGCTCGCCACCGCTCTCATACCACTTTCTTTTCTAAAGGGGATGCGTCCCTAACACTTCAGACGCCACTTTCTTCCTTCCTTTCTGCCCCTACCTCACTCTCTACTGTCCGCAGACTGGCGTGATTTAACGTGTAATACGTGTTTGTGAGTTAGGAAATGTTTGGTGTTGATGAAAAAAAAAAAAGAAAATGAAGAAACAATAATTTCTTTGAAGATGTCTTTTTGAGATGGAATTGTGTCATTACGAACACTGAAGTTAAACGTGTTTTCGTGTTATTGTATTCAACTTTTTGAGTGATATATTTCTTTTATTCGAATGGGAATTCCGCTAATTAATTATATCACTGATTATTATTATCAGTTAGAAATTTTAAGGAATCCAATGAGCTTTGCAGTTTGGTGTCCGAGTGTCCGAGTCGGTGGTAAAATTTGGAAAAACAGATAAATATTTCGAATTCTAATTATTATACTCGATGGAGAGATTTGGTTTCAAACATCATAAGATAAACTCTTAGTCTAATTTTATTGTTGAAAGAAAACTACTCGATGTTTCATTTATTCGATAATCCAAACATAAAACAGTTAACTCTGGAAATCCCGTTGGACGACAACGAGAAATCAGAGATCGAAACGCGTAGTTTAGTCATGCAAGCGGAAAAGGGAGGAAAAAAAAGATTCCACAGGCAAGTTTTTAGTGTACGTTGTAAGGTTTGATGGGCTTGTAAGGGGGTTGTATCCAAGGGAATGGAATTGAGGATAGGGTTGGACCAGAGAGAAAAGCTCTCCAACAACGTATGCCGGTTCACGCATGTGTACGCGCGTGTGTGTATTTGTAATCGTACGAAAACGCATCAAGGAATCCATCAAATTAAAAACGCAATTATAAAAAAGCCCCATCGTCGCCTCTTTGTCAAAAATCAAAGCCTCCTCTCTTTCTCTTGCCTAGCTCTTTTTGTTTTTCATCCTCTTCTTTTCCCTCTCTGCGTACACGCAACTTCACATATGTATACACCATTGCAGTCCCCCTCCGTGTTAACCCTTCACACCTTTTGGTTTATACATGCGTGTACGTACACATGCGGCTGCTTGTGTTTCTAGCCCGAAAAAAATGCTATCGATCCTTCATCCTCCCTCTTCTGTTTCTCATTCGTTTTCCTTCTTCTATCTTTTTTCCATCAAGATGCCGGGTCTCAATTACGAAACGCTTCAAAACACGGCTTCCCTCCCTTCCTTCGTACCTCCCTCTTCTCCTCATTGCGCCTACCGTGTAAGATGATGATTGTGTAGTTGGATGAAAAGAAGCAAACCCTGTGGATGCTGCTGCTGCTGTTACTGCTACTGCTACTGCTGCTGTTGCTGATGATGATGCCGATGACGGTGATGTTGATGAGATGTCACTCATAGCGCATGTGACCATACATTCAGTTCATGTTCATTTTATCAACTCCAACAAGGTTAATACGTACATCAACACGCCCTGAATTCGAATTTGAAATTACATACAACGTACGTACAATTTCGTTTTTCTCGAACGGCGAAGGAATTTCTTGATATTTAAAAAACAGAAAGAGAAATACGTACTCGATAACGATCGTTCGTTAATTAACGTGGTTGAAAGAGAACCTTCGCCTAATATAGAAAATTTCTCTTCTGATACTCGAGGAAAGAGAAATATGTATAAGATCGCATTGAATTCTAAAATCTTTTAATGGACTAATGAAATATCGACGTCGAATGAATTATCAGAGTATTATCTTTTACAGTAGTTGCGTTCTTCTTTTGCCGTTACCAGTCGACCGCTATTGCCATTCCGCATGAACAAAAAAAAGGAAATATTAATTTCAAGATTTTTTTCCCTCCGCCCAACCACCAAGCAACTCACTTGATATCGATGAAAAAAAGTGTAGAGAAAAAAATGGGGAAGGAAGAGAAAGAGGAGGAGGCGGAGGTCGTCGTCGTCTTCCTCTTCCACCTTCTCCTTCTCCACCTCGTTGCAGGGTACCATAGTAGACGCAGGGGCATTAATTTGCAAAGTCGTAAACAAGAAGGCCGCTGTCGATACTTTTAATAAAACGCTAGCAATTAAATTGTGTGGAGAGCGACCGGTAATGGTCGCGGAAAGGAAGTAATGGCGGTCCAGCCGAGGGTTGAGGGTGGGTCAACTGGGGGATTAGGGGGTGGGAGAGACTTGGCGAGGATGAAAGGTAATATCGAACTCGTATTTCAGATAGACGAGAAAGAGAGAAAGGAGGAGAAAAGGGACGGAGGATGAAGGTACAGCGAAGAGGATGGGGACTCCAGGGAAAAGAAACAGAAGAAAAAAACTGGCAGAAACAAAAAGGAATTCTCGTCTTCAATGTTGCAAGTGATGGTAGTGGTGGTAGTAGTTAACCCTCTCCCTGCTCGTGACAATCCCCATTCGCTGCACCAGCCCCCAACCCCTGGACTTACTCATCCTACAATCTTCTCGTCTTTCTTTCGCTCAACCTTTCGCTTCCTCCGCTCCTGAAATTTTTTGAATATCCGATCAATAGGCAGCCACCTCCGCCGAGCTGGACGATGGAAAAAAATCAGGGCGGAGCACCTGGGGGTTACGGATAAGAGAGAGAACGGAGAAGGATTAAGTACGAAAGCCATCGCATCACGGAAACTACGCAGAAACACCGTTCTCAAGATGGTATTTCACCAACTTCTTATCCGTTCGATTAATTATCAATTATTATACGGTTCATCGGGTTCCCGTGGCTTTGATGATCAGGATTCTTTGTGCAATTTATCGCTTCATTTGAAATTTAGGGTACAAATGAGATGGAATTCATTCCCTTTAGCTTCCATGTAAAGAGTTTTATAAATTTTCTATCTGATGCAATATAAATTACAATTCTCAGTCGCAGCTTGTACGATTGTATTGAATAATTGTTACGAAGGGAGAGATATAATCGGTGTATCGTTTTGGAGTTCAATGACTTTTGTTTCCATTAAACTTCCCACGAATGCCCATACAAATGAAGTTTCTTGGAATCGAGAATAATCATTTGACAAATTCAGTACGAAAATTCAATGATCAATTCAATTAGTCAGTCATCGGGCAATTGTGAAATTACATTCATAATGAGAAGTTCACTCATCAGTTGAATCGTTTTCGAATTATGAATTTTACAGATAATTAACGTGAATAGAAGTTCCAAAAACTAGATATTCTGTCTTTTTGGAGAAATGTTTGATCGTAAAACACTTAATCTGAGTTATTGACAAATTTACACACTTTTGAGTGTTTAGAAACTGACTACATAATTTGAACACTCCAAGTGTATCAAAATCCAACACTTGAATTTGCAGTGTAATCTGGAGACTATATGGAGCAATTTTTTTCACATTATTTGTGAGAATCCACAGAGAATGGTGTTCTCTCCATATTTTATGGAGAAATCTTTAGACATTTGTAGCAAATTCATGCCGCATACGAGAGTTAGGAATTTTTATATATTAGTTCATGGGAAAGCTCTGAATATTTTGTACAGTGTGAATTGACGATATATAATACGAGCGAAATTAAGAACAAATATCCCAGCAATATTGCTTTGTCACGATATCCTCAATTTGTAAACAAATATTATTATTCTGCTTCTGATCTTCCAATGAAGAAGTTGAACAAAAAGGGCAGGATATGAAAATACACCTACAAAATGGGATTTTCTCGAATTTATTTTCTCAAGAAGGAAGTAAATTAAGAAATCGAGTTACTTGAAACTCATCAAATGGGTCTTAAAGTACGTGAAAAAAATTTTTTCAAGTTAAAGGATTCGTTTTTTTTTCTCGAAACCATGTTTTTTAAGTTTTGGCCCACGATATCTCAAAAACTACTCAACGGATCGCTCTTTTTTTTCTTTATTCCAAAGCTGATTGAATTTATTGGAGGATGAACCTAAATGGAGATGACATTTGTCTTTTTTTTTCTTCTTATAGCACTTTAAAGAGCGAAGAAAAAGGTGAACAAACGCTAGCAAAAGTTTGCATGTCTGTCATTTTGTTAATTCTGGACTTTACATTGGTTTTATTGGTACAATCTCCAACAAATATAATATATATCATAAAAATTTTTGGATTTTTGATTTCTGATAATTTTTCCAAGTGCTACAGTGGCACCTGATTGATCACTGTTTTTTCAGGTGGTTATGTTTCAACATATATCAAAAATTCCCATGGTATTATTCGTTACTGAAAAAAACTTGTTTATGTACTCAAAGATTCAATTAACAAGTGTGAAATCGGTTCATATTCAAATAGAAATTCAGTTGATTCAATTATACAATTTTCCTCGGTGTAAGAAAAAATACAGTAGAAGCGGATCAAACTCCTTCTATAGAATTCCATGAAGATGTTATTGATCTTTTGTATGAATATATTGTAAGAAACATTCCATAAAATCGTTTGAATACATAAGAGTTCTACACAAAAGCAAACACAATGCGTTCTTGCGGAACCAATCGATCAGATATCTTGTATTTGAAGATGTAACCTTCTGTATTTGTATGATATAGATACTGAGTTGAAATATGGATATTGTATGTGTCATTCATATTCTTGGATTCGAACAATGAACGTGTGCTTTATGCAAATTCAAAATCAACTGTATATATAATTAATTATATTTCTAAATAATTCAAGAAATTTTCGAAACATAAAAATATCAATACAACATATTTATTTTTGGATTTTCAAATAATGAAATAATTGAAATTTCATTCGTGTTTAGAATGAGAATTGATTATCTTGAAGAGTTTTAAGTGGAGGATGAGCTAGAAGGAACGAAGTTTGGTATAAATTTCCTTTTACTTTTTGTATTTTGATCAATGTGGAAATTTCTTATTCAATTAAGAACTCGTTTTGATTAAAAATGAATGGCATGAGATATTTTCTCTCTTTTGCATCATCTTTGTCATCTATCCTTATCAAATGATTGATACAAATTCAATAGAATATTGAACATCGAAACTGTCATTTAAAATTCTCTGACAAAGGACGTTCACACAAAGTTTGCTGTTTTCACTCATTTCTTAAGATTTCATTCGACTGATTTTATATGGCGAGGTGTTTTTCACTTGTTTTATTTGATTTGTAGTTACCACTTGTTGTGATGATTTCACAATATATAATATCAGTCTGTGTTTTTCCTTACTTATTTGACTAAGAGAAATTTTGAATTAGAGCAACTATAAAGGTCCTCGCTATAATTCTATCTTGAATATAACTACAACTGATAGATTACCTCTACTTTAAAAGTTGACTCCACAACATATTTCAATCCATTATTTACAGTTAAGACTCAATAATTGATTGATGCGAGAAGTTAGAGATTGTATAATTCAGTTGAAAGATCATCTTTTTCGTTAAATAAAGAAGAGAATAATTTGTTTTCACTCGAGATAGTGTGCTTTGAAGAATATATTCAGAAAGATAATATAGCGCAATATCCTCTTTATCACATTAATATTAAATATTATCATATATCATTAATTAATACATCCAATAATATGTACGATGATAATCCATGTGTTCATCATGGTATTATATCTAAAGAATTCATTCTCAAAACTCACCGTAGAATATCATTCTCATTCCATTAATTTTGAATTATTATCTTATACCACTTTTCGATATAATTATTAATAAGATTGATAATATACAATGATGATATTAATATTGAATTATCATCGTAAATTATGTGCTAATTCAAGAAATAACGAAATAAGAAAGATTTATCACGTATCAACAATATTATACAATAAATTCTTCAGATAATACCATAGTGAAAGGGTAAATCATTATTGTACGTTATTAACCAACATAATTAATAATATACGATAATAATTCACTCAACCACTATATACTTTGTGATATAATTCAAAGACTACTAATTCAGATTGATAATGAGAACTAAGGTAAAATGAGTTCAAAAAAAGAAACAAGGATTTCTCTTCAATCAAAAATTCAAGGTTTTGATTTTCAATATTTTCAATATAAACACAATAATTGTTGAGAGAAAAACACTTTTGATTTCCCATGTTTATCAATATTGATCATCAATTGAAAAAAGTCGAAAAATTGGTGAAATGATAATAAAAACTATATTATGATTGTATACCATGAAGTTGTATACCGTCGATCATTTATTGCACGTTGAATATGGTTTGAATTTGTCGGCTCTAGTACGATACGTGAGGTTTAATAATTATAGGAAGTGGAATTTAGCTTAGTCGAAAGGGGATGGTACGAATGAAACAACTTGTTGACTTCATAGGGGGAGAGAAAGAGGAGAGGAAAAGGACGTGGAGGGAAGAGAATGGACACACAAACCAAGCCAAGTTCCAGCCACGTATTTGTATCATGTGCACGTCAATGGTATTCACCGTTTATAATTTTAGCTTCATCAATTTCGAAACTTGATTCTCGGTGGAGAGAGAATATTTGGTAGTATTGTAAGAAATAATCTGTTTCACAGAATAATTTGCAGCTTTGACATTATCATCAATATCATTATTATCATTTGGTTAATTTATAACTATTATTAAATATCCCCAATCAAAGAATCTATTATTCTTCCAATATCACCTTTCCTTTCTTCAAAATTCACACAAACATAGATATTTCTCCACAAAGGGAATCCATCAAATATCAATTATCATCAAAATGGAAATTGGTACTCCTACCATCCAAAATTCAAGGTAAATTCGAAAAAATATGAAATCGGCTGTAACGTGAATCGTTACAATACACCTGCATTGGATTTCCAAGATATTAAATAATTCAAATGATAATGCATTCTCACAAATTTTCATCACAAAATATAAAATCCTACGATAAATCAAGATAAAAGAATAAATTGTTTCAATCGTACGTCAAACAAATCATCGCAATTAACCCAAAAAGTTCATCATCGCATCAAGCGATTTATTTTCAATAATATTTTATGCAATATTATCAGATTGCTGAATGGCTTGATTTTACATTCATGGATGTATTAAATATACGTGTTTTATATTCAATGTTGGAATGAAAAATAAAAATGAAATTTTTAATATTTAAGTATATTCACCATCGGTTGATGGATGGCACAAGGTGATTGCCCATGTTGATTACGGATTACTCTCTATCGCTAAGCCAGGTCCATATCTGAAATGACAGAATTGCATTTTGTTAAAATCAATGCCACTCGTTGATGCATTTCATGTAAGAATATTTAAATGCCACAAAATTTGAATGGTTGTTGCGTTTTTATAATTGCATCTGTATCTTTGCAACCTAGACAATGTTCACCATTGCACGTCCACATTTTTGTCATCTAGATTCTATCGCTAGTTTCGTTCACACGTAGTGATAAATGCTTTGTGTAAAGAAGCTCTCCCAAACTAATGCATGTTGATGTTCGTACAAATCGTTTCATTCGAAAAAGTGAACAATCCATATTTGTTTCACTCTGATTTTCATATTGAATAACGTATATAAATTTCATATACCTTGTGATTCATCAATATATTGAAAGATTGTTAAAGAGTGTTGGACATATACGAAGATAAATCAATACGCGTGTATGTTAACACTTGAATCTTAGTAAATTAACCGACATTTACAAACATCGGTTTGCATACAGCACTGGATATTTAATTTTTTTTTAAATTAAGTTTACTTCACATGAAACTTGCATTTTACGCAACACTGTTTGATATTTTTGAGATGTCTTAAACTTCACACAAAATGTTGATCAAGAGCGAACTTGATTTGAATTATAGAGATGTGTACCAGCACATCATGTAAATGCAAGCGAAGTGAAAATACGAATGATTAACTATTGATATTTGATTGATTGAGCACAAGTAAATCGTCTCTAGCAAATATACAACTCATCATACCACTTGAAATAATCGAATAACAGGAATCGAATTGATATGTAAATTTCACAGAAAACTATACTTCATTTTGAAAGAATACAAAACATTTCCATAACTGTTTTTGAAAATTTTCAGGGAAATGTTCCAATCCATTAAGTGTTTTCGTAGAAATAAATCTCACTCGTATCAGATGCTATGAGATCATTAACGCGTGTAACTTACGATACAGTTGTTTTATACACATACACGTTCTCCGCCCTACCACCGAGTGATGGATAAACGGTGTCGATGCCACTAGTAACACATACGATAATATGCAAGTGAATTGATGTACGTACACGTACACACGGGTCAGACTACACATGAAACTGATGAGACAATAGCAATGTCATAGTTTCACGCAAGCTCGAATATGTATATTCTATCGGGTGTTGCACTTGCCATATTCAATGTAACGTTGTTGGCTAAATGCTAAAATGTTTTGATAGCCATCATTGAATAATCGGCGCATCAGTTGATGACGTTACATCGAATTTGAAAAAAAAATTCATTCCTCGAAAACTTCTTGAGAATTATTCAATTTGTTATTGCATTCGAAAACGTGTTTCATTCCTAAAGAAGGATGACGTAAATCGTTATATTATTTTGTGTAGCGAGTCTTCGATCAGAACTAGGTAATCATTTTCATATTCAAATTCTCGTTCGAATGAAAACAAAAAACAGAACGTCTATTATCCAATCTTCAAACTATCACGTCATTCAACTGGAAGATTTGTGTGAATGTAATTGATAGCTAATAGGGAATAGGAAAAACTGCATTTCCAAGAAAACTTGAATTGGTTTATCGCAAATCTTATAACGAGGAAAAAACGTTGATAGCGATCGATGGAAACCAACAACGCGCACCATTAGACACTGAAGGACGCGCATTTGGATGAAAATTCGTTGGAATTAATCGCTCGTGATTTCTTGTATGAATTAGATTCATTTCAGATGGTAAAACATGCAAATATTGTGAAATGGACTTCCAATACAAAGTTGTGATATGTAATTAAATGCTCTGGATGAGAGATTTACATTTAAAAAGTGGTTTGAAGATACGTTGATGTGTTAAATATGTTATGCTATTCGATGATAATTCGATTAATTGAGAATTAGAAAGATAATATCGAGGGAGAGGCTTGATTCGAGAAGTTCCATTACGGTGGTAACTTTCTAGTCACTCTGTAGATTAATACCAAATTACCGATAATATACAGATAACGAGAGAAAAATTAGACCGGCAATTAGTAACAGAATTTACGCTCTAAGGCAATTCAAAAATTGGAATTTACGATCAAATGACATGATAATTTTCAAGTATTCTATTTCAATGAGGGTGAAAATTTATGATTCCTGTTGATGACAGTTGAGTTCAACTGATTGTACATCTTTGTACCATGTGTTCTGTGCTGATTTTTTATTCTCTGATGCGATAATTTAGATTTTAATTAATCTACTTCTTCAAATGATTTCAGATATCTATATAAATGTACATCTTCCAAATTCTTACACGAAGAAAAATCGATTGATGGAAATTTACGCAAAGTTGAGTGAAACGAAAATATAGTGGGGTTTCAGTAAATTCTTTTGCTGGAGCAGAAGATTTTTTGCTATCAAGGCAACCTTGTTAGCTACGACAGCGATTATTTAGTTGTTTCTTTGAAACGTAGTTGGATCCGCATTTTATTCAACTCTGAATAATTTCTCCTAAATAAATTTTCTCCATGTATGCACTACACGGTTCAAACATTTTTTCGAATAATGAGGATAATACAATACTCATATGCACATAATAAATACTGACGAAAACAGGGAAAAAACAAGAAATCGACCACCCCTGAACTACCATACCGTAAAACAAGATCGAGGTTCTGTTTTTACTCAGTTCGTTCCCCACAGTAGCATGTACACGAGTCGTGTCAGACACGTAATACTATGAGAGGGAGATAATTGGTAACGTAGAAGGATTAGTTTTGTGGTATATTTCAGAACCCAATTGAAATATAATGTCGGTGAACAAATATTAATAGAAAATGTTTATTTTGTGGAAAAATATGTACATAAATTTGGATGAAATCATATTTTATATATTCAATTCCCTGAATATTGAGAAAATCTATTCGTCCGATTCATAGATTTTCTTTTTGTATTCAAATCAATTATAAAATTATTATCAAAGAGACGTGATATGGAATAAATATCTCTACCTTTGAGATATCTTTTCGATAGAAACGTCATTAGTTTACGCTTCGCTAGAGGCAGGTATTTTTATATACCTGTGAGTTGATCTACTCCAAGATTTCAACAAATGGAATTTACATCGTAAAGTATTGGTAACAACCACCGAGAAGACGAATGCCTAATTTTGTACACTATTCAGATACATTTGTAAAATATTGCCCGCATAAGCATTTTTCTGCTGAAAACTCACCTAAAGGAGTTATAAAATTGTATGAATCCAAAGGGGGATACAGAAATACATAAATATTTAATTTCCTTCATTCAAAAGAGTGGAATTGCAAAGGATTATTTACAAAAAGATACTTTGCAGCAAACGATAAACAAGAAGTTGGAAGATTCTCAATTTCTGACGTTTAGTTTGTCAGCTAGAGTGTTAGCAATACCTGTCTGTCCTTTAAAATTATATATAGTTTTGAGAATTTGTCTATTCTGGTATTAATCGCTGAATAATTAATCCCCAAAAAAGTCTCTGGCTCGCTGGATTCCGAAGTTTGCTCAAAGGTAGAAGCCTGAATGGGAAGATTTTCAAAACTATATATAATTCAATTTAGTTTATGTATAATTCTCTGAAAATTATGTATAACTCTGACAATTTTTCTATGCGGGAGAACGCGTGTCAAGGACTATTAAAGGAATTTAAATAATATTGATTTATTTCAATAAAACAATGAGTGATCGACAAAGTTTGTCAATACAAAAAGAAATCTTTAAAACTGAATTCAATGAAAAGGCATTGATAATTTTCTAACTATAAGCGGTCTTATGCAAGAAATTCAGGATTAAGCGGAATGGAGGGTTTTCCAAAAGAAATTGTGCGCGCATTTTCCTTCGTCGGTACCTCAAAGGTGAGATGAATATAAATTTAGATGAATGAATCTCTTAGGGTCCAACTTGAATGGAAACTGACGGATTAGTACCACAATTTATTAATAAGGGAAAAAGTCAGAGTTCATGTTTAATTCCGTGAGCAAAAATACAGATCAATTCCAAGTTTGTCCCATGATCTTCTCATGGTTTTGGCAATTGCTGATCAGCACTATCAGCGTTCAAGACTCTAGCGGAATCTACGGTACAACGGTATTTTCTTGGTATAAGGAGAAAGATTTGATCTAATGTTGATAATTTGGTAGAAAAGCCGTAACTCACCGACTTCAGAGGGGTTCAGGTTTCATTGGCCGTCATAAGTTAGCCCTGATGAAAATAGACGGGTCACAAAACCGAGTAAGAGTATTTTCCTTTTTGTAGGTTTTCATGGGGTTTCCAGGAGGGTCAAGAAGGTGAAACCACCCTCGTCCACGCTCTTTCTTAATTAGTTTTACTCTGTAAGAAAGACAATGCCTCTCTTCGCTATTCTCCATATCCAAACCATCAAAATGTCGAAATGAATGCCGACGGAGATCCTGATCTATTAAAAATGGGCCATGACAACAGTCTGACTTCTCGATTTTGCCACAGAGATATATTTCCATATTTCCACAGATTTCTAGCAGGTATATACCACCTTTTGTATGCTAAGATGTATAATCTTGACTGTCGCGCTCGAGGCGGTGACACGTGACGTCTGGTGTTTTGCAGTGGAACTCGCAAGTTCAAGGCAGACACGCGCGCTTTTGTTGCTTTTACGGCGATGCATCGCGCGGCACGTGTATATCCTGGTCTGACAACTCATCCAAATTCGAATAATGGAGGAATGATTCAATTTTCTTATCGAAGAATATTTTTTCCTGAAATTCCCGCATTTTGTAGGGACGCTATAATCCGAGTGTAGGTGTTCGCTTGTAGAGGAATAAAAAGAGAAGTGGACAGTAAATTGCGGGTATTCAGTGAAGAAAATTTCTTTAAGAGAACCATTCTCACCCTAAGAATTTCTAGGCTGGTACGTAAGGCCGTGGGTTTCACTAGTGGAGATGGTGAGACTCGTTCTTGCACTTGACCATCGGGTCACAAATTTTTCCAAAATTCGTCTATGTACTTCATCATTTTCAAGCTCTTTTCAAGGGAAATTAATTCACAGGTAATGCATTACAAAAGCTTATAACTTGGGGCTATTGTAAAAGGCAAAATCAGTTAAATCCTCAATTTTATGATCCAGTCCTCAAAACTATGGCTCAATATCTTTTGCAGCGTTGTCTACATTCTGGAGTGAACATTTTTTTCCCATACTTACACAAAAAACGTCTTCCGAGTAGGAATAGTATATTCCGTATCAAGGGCAGAGAGTGAACGATTGGAGCGAGTGCGAGGTGTGGTGAAACTGAAGGGATCGCAGTGGATTGCTTATGATCACCGAGGTTTTACCGCACCCCCACTCGCCTCAATCGTTTCCTGCCTGTGAGACACACGATATTTCTCCTCATACCTGCATCAAAATCTTCACCTTTTCGTGCAGGTAATATATATATAGTGTACAATTTGGAAAATTTTTCTCACTGGTTGGTTTCAGCCCTATTTTTCAGGAAAAAAATCCCAAAAGAACGTACCAAGATGGGATAAAATAACCAACTTGTCGCCTGGTTGCTGAGAGCTGGGGGAAAACGCTTAGTCACTGCTCAATGCAGCGGAAGGAAAATACCAACTTTCCTCCCGTTTTGAAATATATATATATAAACCTTTAACCACTTATTGCACATTCTACATCAAAGTATACAGATAATTCACTCTTCCCTTGCAGGTGTGGAGAAAAAAAGTATGTTCACTTTGAAGGGAAATGAAAAACACACTCCACATTCGTCGGATATTTCTCACTTTCCCCCTCAGTGAATAATATACTGAGAGTTACCATGTTAGGGGACGTTCTGAAGGAATCAAAAGATCTGATAATTGTGTTGAATAGAATGACCAATGAGAAGAGTCTAGTTCCTTTTAATCTCCCAACGTTGCTAGAATGTACTGTGACGAGAGGACAATCGTTTCAAAATTCCTACATTGCAGAAATTATGAGAAGTTTTGTTTCACTCCAATGAAGAATTCGGTGCCTAGATCGTAGGGGAATAGTTTATTCATTCAAAATATGACATTTTTTTCCATTTTCGGTAACTATTCAACTTTTTGGGTATTTAACTTTCTATTGGTATAAGAAAAAATTCGTCAAATTATAGTGAAACCTTCTCAATTCATGGAGAAACTTTGAACTTTGCCACCACCATTTCTGAGGAAAAATTTCACAATCATCTTTCACAGTATAGTAGAAATTTTGATGAAGAAGCTTTGATAGAAAGTAAGGCAGAGATGAACTAAATGTTCATCCACCGGTACATCTCGATCTCCAGTTACCCCACGTATTTTCGTATGTTTTCGTTAACCTCTCGTTGTGGTTGGCAATCAATTAAATGAAGCTTTCTGGTTTCAAATCGTATCTCTTAGCCCCTATGAACAGAAGATCGGACTTTCGAAACTCTCTTGTTGCCTCTAGACCACCGTGGGGTAACTGAGGGTTTAGAAATGATCATGGAATTTACCCTCATAAAATGGTGGTAATAAAATTCTTCCGCGGATGGAACTTTTCATTAGGATTTTGTGAATTTTTCTCTCACTCTTCTAGACATTTAATACCCGGAAGGCGGAATATTCTTCCAAAACGGAGAAGAATCCTAATATTCCGAATAGAATTCAGGATTTCCCAAATAATACATATGAACTCTGCCAATGTGTCTCAAAATATTAGACCATTGTCTGAAGAGTGAACTATTCCCATAATTTTTATACTCCCATAAACTACATGAAATTGTATATAATTTATATATATTTTCCTATTCAAGTTGTACGTAAAAATGCACGCGAAAAATTGCAATAGCTTTGGCAGCTCCTCACCCTCGCTCCCCTTTTTCACTGCTATAGCTAAAATAATCGCAGCTAATAGCTATTCATTGGCTATTATAGTATAAAATCGTAGCCGTAACTGCACAGGTTTTGTAGTTGATATTTGGATAGCCAAATAACTTAGCTGTGGAATTTCAGCTGCGACAGCTACATCCCTTGCTGTTGCCGCAAAGTGAGCTACTAACTCCCGTAGCTAATTTCCATCTATCCAAATGATATAGCTACACTGTGAGAAATAGATGTAAAATTACATGCAACAAGTTCACCAAGACTGTTCCTGTAAAATGCATTCTCCATAAACATTTAGCAGTCTTTTTACTCAGCATGTCACCTGTAAATTAACATGAACACTATGATGGTAATTTTACAAGTACTGAGTACTGGTAAAATGAAATTATATCCACATGTCAATGTAAAATTACCTACTTCATTGGTCATTTCACAAATACTTAGGACTGGTAAAATCGAATTACATGTACATGTCAATGTAAAATTACTTGCATTCTGGTAAAATTACAGTTAACATGTATGTGTAAATTTACCTTGGGTGGATGTGTGAATTCACTGGTGTGTGTAGTTGGTAATTTTTACATTAACGTATATCATGTAATTTTACCACTACTGTATAGATGAATCCTATTACCACCAAAATTTATAACAGTGTAATTACTTTTTTTCCGCGTGACTACAATTTTTTTGTCAGATCTCGAGGGGTCTCCGAAGTTCGTCAATAATTGATCATCATATCAACCTCGATTACTTTTATAGCTCAAATCATCTTCTCAAAAAGATTCGAAACACAATTAATGAATTATAGAAGAAGTGAAATAGAGTCGAAAAATGTGTATAAATCACATTCAAATGAAAAGAATATCAGATAATAAACCTCAGGAATGAATATCTTACAATAAATGTAGTGCATTTGTACCAGTACTATTTTTGTAATAAGAATTCTCATTAACGAACCCATGAAAATCCAGAGAAATGATTGTGTTACTTTTATAATTGATCACGACAACCAAGTAACTGACTCAATCAACGAATTAACTGCAATCATTTGTTTTTCTCTGCTCGAGAAAGGACTCATCGACTATTACAGACCCTGTTAATCACCTCAACTACTTTATAGTATCCCATACTTCTATACAGAAATACTATTTTGGTGAAGTTATCGTAATTGTTTATCAATTAATCTCCTTCCAGTGTTAACGCGAAATTCGTTTCTATAATAGAAGTTCGAAGTCATTTCTCTACTCTGCTACACGTTATCAGTATTTCATCTATTTACTCTTCTTTTCGTCCTTGTAACTATCTTCGCGTTTCAGATCATTGAAGACAATTCATGCGATCAAACAATGTGATGAAGCAAAAAGAGAATAAATAGTAGTTCAGTGAAACTCGAAAACATCTTTATTAGGATTTTCCGAACGTTTAAATGATTCTTTCTTCAAAAAACACGGGAAAAATAAAGTTCGTTGCGTCAGTTAATATTTATTTGTCGAAACAGTGAAGTTTTCAGTATTCGGCTGGAGGGATCGAAATTTTTCGGCTATTCCAGCGAAAGGTACATGTCGACATTGGATTTCATTTTCGTAGTGATTTTTCCCTCCCACTGATCGCACAGTGAGAGCTCAAATGGTAGCTGATATTTCGATGTTTGAAGCATCCCTTGTCATGAATATGGAGTTCAAAATTCTAGGTTTTGCGTTAGTTTTGAAATTTCATTGATTCCTGAATAGATTGTGGGACAAAATTCAACACATGAAAAACGAAGTTGTGATCATTTTATAAAATCTTCTCACGATTCATGCGTAGTGTCTCTTATGGAAAATAAATGAAACAACAGCAGATTCTGATTTTTATTGGAATTGAAACCCTATATCAGAGATTATTCAACAGATTTTATAAATTCAATACTCGTCGATCAGTAAATTTCAATACGAGTGGGCGGTACGAAAGCTTCTGGATAACGTAAAAAAATGTCCAACGCCTACGATTCCTTGTGTCTTCGAATACGTAGGGTTGTATGAATGACATTAGACTTCGTTCTCTCGATGTATTAATTTCGTCCCCTCATTGTTAATACAATTTCATAACTTTCCAAGCGATTCATTCATTCACGTACGATTTCAATTTTATTTGAAATATTCCTGAATGACGATTACGTTACGTCGAATCTATACATCTTCGACAAGAGGATTTTGTCGTTACATAAAATTGCTGAACGTCACAGAAAGCTGATGAGATTTTAATTTCACGTATATTCCTTGATAGACGACATCCAAATATTCTAGATCTATCGCTCGATTCTGTACGAGGTTGTACACGTGTACGTTTATCGATGTAGTGTCTCGAGCGTTATATAAGATCTAAAATAATCCATATAAGAAATATGAACCGCCCAAAGACTACAGAAGACAGACGTGTAGAAAGAATTGAATTCGTCGAGTTCATTTCTTCACTCATGTACAAACACATATATGTATACAAATACAATGCAAGAGATACGCACGATACTAAACAAATACGGAGATATATACCTCCTCTCCTCCCTACTCTTCCAAAGACTTTTGTGTCTCGAAAGAAAAAGAATCTCTAAGACCAACTTAACGGGTATGTGTACGAGGACGTACGTGTACAAACTCTTCGCATAAAGTAGTCTCGTGTTACGTAAGTCTAAATCTTGCCGGCCATTTTGCTAACTCATATGTATGTGTGCATATGGATGAATACGTGTAGCTGAATTCCCTTCTCCTCATTCTTTCTTTCTCCCGATCATCATCGTCATCTTCATCATCATCGTCATCATCATCGTCATCATCATCATCATCATCATCATCACAAGGAGTTTCTCTGGCGCTGCCATTGCGACTATATAGGGATTATTGTCGTTGTCTATTCGAGTTCTATTTTCAACCTTATCCTTGTCATTTTTGTTTTTAAATCGTTCCTCTCTAACGACCGAATAAATACAATCTGTAACGATAATTCCTTCGCATGGTTGTTTTTAAAATTCACTACAACGTGAAAAATACGAGAGAAATCAATTACACATCTCATTATAAATCCAATGGAATTCAAAATCATTGATTCGAATCGGATTCGAATTTTATCCCAACAAAAATGAAAACCATTTCATTTTTCGTGAAAATTCGAATAAAATGTTTGGGAATGTGTAAAGGATTGGAGGATGAATTCAATTTTCGGCGAATCGTATATGTATATACGTATATACATATTCAATAAATCGATACATACCATTGAGATATCTACGGATATACATGTGTTGTAATGTAGCTTACGGCTAAATGCCATTACGATGGAAATTAGCGATACCGGAACCTCTGTGAACCGCGTGATGTAAAATACAAGCTTGAGTTAGCAAATATGGTCTATTTGGAATTATGTAATGACGGTCCAATTTCACGGTACGAATGTTCTTTTTCTTTTCTCGATGTTTCATCGAAAAATCATTTCTCAATTCTCGTAGCGAGGGGGAAAAAAATCCGGCTGGTTTTGGTTTTCATTTGTCAACATTTTCCTCTTTGAATGTCAAATTCGAAGAGTATATTTTTCAGTGGAGAGATCGCGAGTGTATCGGATCCCGATTCGACTTGGCTTGGATTTACCTTATGATTATCATTGAGAAATACCAGGTTTAATACCACCACAACAAGTTAGAGAGACTAGTTGAATGGCGAGGTATACAACACCGACGATATGATGAAACTCACCCAATTGCCTTGTACCTTGTCCTGAGAATCAGGACAATACAACGACAATGGCGGATAATTCCTTTTCCACGTTTTGTATGCTGGTTTGGCTAGTTGTTTGGTTAGTTAGTCACTTCATGAGATGAATATATACGTGTACTTGCGTATTATGCTTGTCTATCCCCCTTAAGATACTTAACTCAATTTTGTTATGTATTTTGTTCTATGATGATATGTATTCTTCGCACAAATGACTAACGAAGAGAGAGTATGTGAAAATTATATCGCGTGGCGTGTACAATCGATACTACGAATACTCCGAATCTTGTTCCTTTGATCATAAGACAAATGATTCATAATAAACAAGAAAAAACTAACCCCGATGAACAAATTATTTTCTATTCCACGGTATCAGAAATTCACTCATGTATAACCAATCAAGGAACACAGTACCTAGAATTTCCCTAAATGAATATATCTTGAGATATCTGGATAGCATCTCGAATAATTTGATTTAGATATCTTCATCGAGTTTTCGACTCGGAAGATTTGTGTATTCAAGCGTTACATTACAGGACTCGATCAATATTTCTACGTGAATATGTTATCAGGGAGTTTGAAATTTACAGTTGCTTTGGTTTAATACAGGGGATAGATTTAGTTTCACATGATTTTTCCAATAACTTGATGAACAATTTCCCCCAAAATTCAATGATTTCCAACCAAATGAATTTCGCCACGCTTTACGGACGTTATGAAATGGAATGGAATAATCAAATATGCCGAAAGAACAATAACGAATAATCGTGGACTGTAAATACTTGGCGCACAGAGTGGTGATGAAAGTAGGTGTGAAGAAATAGAGAATAGAGAGAAATTTTGTCAGACGATGAGAGAGAAAACAATTTTCAAAATATTTGCGGAAGCACTGTGTTTTCGAGTCTTCATCACAATGGCACAACCTGTTGCTCGACCTGGGTTTAGAAACTGAAAGTTTGCGTTTAAATGGGGACATGAATTCCATAGTCTTCTTCTTTCTCTGTTTCCTTTCTTTCTTGTTTTTGTTGGTTTGTTGTTCTTTGAATCCTCACCATCACTGATTATTTTTAAAAAACAAAAGATACGCGTGACGTGAAATTCTTATATTAACCTGTAACATTGTTGGAAAGTTGTGTGGTGAGTTCAAAAGTTAATGAACGGTGTATAACGATGTTATTCCAGATGATCTTTTTGTTGCTCGACAATCGGATGAAAATGTATATTCGTGAAATTCGAAAGGGGTGAAATTGTTACGCATGGAAAATTCTCCCTGAATCAACTTTGATTTGGCTCAATTTTTCACACACTCGTATTCAAAGAAGGTGCAACGTGGTTTATATCGTAGAATATGTGGAGAGAATTTTATATCAGTCATTATTATGCGAATATGGTACACGTCTAGGATGACAACGGATTATATGAATTATTGTCACGCGTATATACATAGTAAACGGCGATATGGAAATCCGTAATTATTTTTGTTATACAGTTGCAGTAACGATTATCTCTACTGCCCTACGTTCTCAAGACTATCAAAAATTCTTTGTTCACTTTCGAATATCGCGGTTGTGATAAAGAAAAACGGTGAGTAAAGAACACCAAGTCTTTGGGTGGTAGGTTTTTCCTCAAAATGAAGAGAAACTTCCTATGAAATTTACTATGTTACAAAAATTTTGCAATATTTAAATTATAAAACTTTCATTATAGTTGAAAAATTCATCATGAAAATGTAACACATTTCTTTGTCTTTACACTTAATTTTTGGTTTACAGAAGTTCATCCATATTTTATAGCAGTAGTGATCCTAGTCATTGTCGAGACATTTGAAAGACCATCTGACAGTCTGAAGAATCTCTATTGAAGAGTCCTGGATGTTTTTCATTCTCGAAATATAGCGTGGATCATAATTTGAAAAGTTTACAATACAATTGAAAATACAAAAACTTGTATTTCACAATTACAAAATTAGACAGTGATTTTCAAGCCGAGGGATGACTCAATGCTTCAACAATGCTTTCATCCTCACTTTTTGATTTGGTTCATTCCAACCCGAAAAATATGATTCCAAAACTGAAGAACCACTGGCCATGAAAGAATTCGCAGATAGTTTCACAGCCATTTCATCGACACAGCCTGTTCCTGATAAATATCGCATAAATAAAAATAAATTCATCGTTGACTCGTTGGGATATCGAATAATCTTATAAAGGAAATAGTCAAACAAAACTGTTGGATAAACGATTTTCATATTAAAATATTTTCCTAATTTCTTGTGTACCGAGAAAGTTAATTTCCGAAAGAAAAATCGTCTTCTCGGGAACTGGAAAGTCACTCGAGAGGAAAGAAATTGCAGCCTGGTAGTTTCAATGAACAGAGAGAAGCTTTGTCATTCTTTGCTGCTTTGAAAATAATGTGGTAGGGGTATGTTCATCCTCCTAAAGACGTTGCACGGTAATAAATTTAAATCCATGACGAGGAATATTGACGTGAGCGAGATTTTTAATATCTTGCACAACCCATCGCAAGAATATATGTTTATTGTTATAACTCTTACAGAACTCTTCTCTTTTATTTTTTATTTGTATTTCTCATACTCTTTTATGATCTTTTTCGAGTCAAAGAGCATTTTTTAACCTAAAATTAATTTGGTCTGGTCAAAACTTACAGCTGCTTGGAAAGGCCTATTTTTGTGCCAAGGTGAATCAGGAATATTAAAGATTTCCATGCGGGTGTTGACGGAGAAGAAGAATCATGTTTTCAATATCACACGGAGAAAAAGGTATCTTGAAAAATACCATAATTTATGGATTTTTGGCATCGGTCTAACTCGAGTCAAAATATTGACGTGAAGATACCTCTGAAAGTACCATAATGGCTGGGACTTTTGTGAGGAAGGTACCATACTTCTTGGTAAATATTTTGACTCGGGTCAGGCCAACGCCAAAAATTCATAAATTATGGTATTTTTCAAGATATCTGTTTTCTCAATGCACTATATTTTGTACTAAAGTGTAGCAGGATAAGTGAAATAGTATGATTTTGACAATACAGTGTATTGAAAATCCATGTTTGAAGATTTGAGAAATTGTTCAATTAGGCGCAACTTCACATCATAAAGCATGAATTCTTTACTCACGCTCTCTAAATCTGAAAGAGTGAGAAATCACGTGTTTCTTCACTCCACTGAGTCTTGAAAAATTGACTCTAAAATTTGAGTGGCTGTGAGTTTCTAACCTCAAACCTTAGAATATCACTCTAAAAGGGTGGAAATTTCACTCAAAATTTCGACAGGCTCACTTTTGGCTGGCTGAAGAGTGAAATCTCACTCTAAAAATTTTAGAGAGTGTGTTGAGAAAATTATACTATCCCACTCGTCCTGCTACTTCAGTACGGAATGTAGGAACATTTAAACCATATTCCTCTCCGTATCAAAACCCAAGCTTGTTCTAGAGTTCAATATCGTTCCATAATTGTCTCATTGTGTCCGATGATCAGTTGGCCATGGTACATTTATGATGTTCCAGGAATGGCCGTCACACTTGGCGCAAACTTGGCACAAACGGAACAACAAGTCTTAGTTGAGAACAATTGCGCCAATATTGTACGCATAACGTTGATGAACAGTGATTAAATTTCTGCTTTTCAATTAAAAAACTTTATCATTTATAATAAAAATTGTCCCAATCCTAATGGAAAATTTATTAAACCTTATGACGAATTCATAAATTTTAATAACAAGTTCTTGAATTTCATAATCATTTCTTGAATTTGAAAATGTTTTGAAATTCGGTACCCACTTATGAAATTTCATATAAGATTTTCTGTTAAATTCTTGAATTTTACTGACATTGCTTGAGGAATTGGATTTTTCAATCACTCAAAAACTACGAAAATGTTTTTTCATAGCTGATTATCTTTACATTTTGCTAAAAAATATTACATTCCCACGCATTCAAGGATTACATTCTTGGTTGCAAAAAATTTTTCTTCTATCAAAGATAAATATGTTCTTGATAAGAGTAATTATTTTTCTCAGTGTAGTTTCTGAATGGAAGACAGTGATTTCATTATTCTCAAAGGCTGGTTTTTGTTATAAAATTCAGTTCATCAAAAGATAAATAATGAAACTACTGATTTAATTGTCATTGAATTGGTTGAAGTCATGAGAGAAATCTTTTTGTTGGTGTCTTTGTTTCAGAACTTTTTTTTCAACCAGAAGCTTTGTGAGACATCTTCAAATAAGATGGAATGAATAAAAGTCCAAATCCAAAAGCACCTCTCAATTATTTCTATTTTCTGACTGACTTTCAAATTTAAGAACTCGTGATATCTCTGTGTAGTTTTCAATACAAGAATTTTAAACTATGATGCAGTACTCTTTATAGCAATATTTCAAAATTTTGATCAAGAAAAATATTAGTTTTTCTCTTTATTCAATATCGATATTCATCTCATTCAACGCATTCAACTGAATTTTGAAGTATTTGAAGTAACAACTCCTCATGAACCAATCAACACGATGAAAGTAAAAATTAAACAAAAAAGAATCATAAAAGACCTGTTGTGACGTATAGAATAAATAAGATGAGAACAACAGCAGAGTCTGAGGGCTAAGGTGTTCTTCTGAGCATACAAAATTTTCAGTCTTTTCATACAAGAAATCATTAAATTTTTGCACCGTTTTTACTTTATAGAATTTTTATATGAATTTGAGCTACATTTTTCTCCGTACAATTTTTGTAAACCATAAAGCGATGCGTCTTGTACTCAACATGGATGTTGATTTTCACCTGCTTTTGAAATTTTTATTCTCACCATCTTTCATTCACATCCAAACTAAATTCCATTCATTCACCTCAGCTACGTTACTTCATTTCAGAACTGTATTATGAAAAAAGTTTCGACTGAAAGTTTCATTTTGAAAATGTTATAATTCATGTATTCAAAATCACACTGTTTCCAATTTTCAGAACACAGCTTTTATATTTTGAAATACTTTTGGAGATTGAGTAAAATTTGTCCGAATCTTTGGTTGTGAAATCCGAATTCAAATTTAAACATCAATTCACAGGCACGAATTTGCAATTGAAACCTGAAAACAATGTAACACGATGTAATGTCAAACGATACAAAATGCTTTCGAATACGTAGCGAATGACAAGCAATTCAACGATAGGAAAGTAGATTTCTTAGAAATCAATGTTGATCATCCTTTCTTGGGGTCACATACAGATGATCGAGAATCGATTCGCAAAAAAGAATAATGAACACAATGTTTCGATGGTACATAAGAACTTCGACACGTCCGTTGTACAACCTCCGCGCCAACTGCGATCAAGTTTCTAAATCGAGGTCAGACCGAATTTTCTACTTTAACCTACACTGTTAATATATTGTATAATGCGAATTCCAACTTTCTAAAATAGGGAGAAGTATAGGAGGCTTGGATTTTCATTCTTTGAAGATTTTCAAAAGTTTTCAAAGATATTATTAACGAGGCTTTATTATTACTCTTGGTTGAAGAAATTTCAGATACAAGAAGATTGATAAGAGAATCGATAAGAGCTTTGTACATTTCCAACATTTATAGTTGCATATACATTTCCATTCTCAAATTTCTATCGAGGCAGGAAGGAAAAGGGTTGAAACATTCGTATACGCGTATGCAACGCAAGTGGACTTCGAAACGTACGTGGAAAATTAACACGCCCAATTGGCAGTGCGAAAGCAGACAGCAATACGCTTTGGTACACAAATTCCCTCGAAAATCCTACCCAGGTCCTCTTGACTACCTGCATGTAGTGATCACACCAAACGTTTGATTCAGCGTCATATCTCGCCTGTGAAATCACAAGTGACGCGAACATTGATCTTTTATTCAAACTCTGTCGCTTCAAAATATTCCTTCCAAAACAACCATCGTATTAAAACAAACATTGTATTCGTACAAAATCCATCGAGAATGAAGCTCAAGGTTTTAATAAATGATAATATCGAAATGTTCACGTACTCCACGCGATAATAGAAATTCATTGGATCAATCGATCGTAATTCTTCACAGACGAGAATTCCAACTCAAACATCAAAAGGGGAGAATTGCTTTCAATTATGATAAATTTCATCCAATCCCAAGATCGGATCAATGATTTTGGGGGGTTCTCAATTTCGATTAGAATCACGAGACGATGTTCGTTAAATATGACAACTGGTAGAATAGTTTTTGAATTCTCTCTCGCTCGTGAGATTGGGTTGAACTAGCGCATGATTCGAAACATTTGTCAACCGAAACGTGAAGGATTTTCACGATCAGTGAATACATACTGGAGAACGCGTTTGAATAAAAGTGTCGTCGCTATGAGAGCAGGAATAAGAGGGAAGGAGAAAATTCGATAACAGAAATCGCTGCACAAATAGCTACAAATACAAGTTCGCGTATCACTTTTGTTTAGAAAGCGAATAAAACCTTCCAGATTTGAGAACGACAAAATAACAATTCCGACTATGGAATATTCAAAAGTTTTTCTATAAACACAAATTCGAATGCACGAGTGTATCAATTACCGTTATCAAATCTTTTTCGCGACGCTGCGTTTTCGCGCAGTGGATTGAAAACATATTGTATATGAATTCTATAAAATCACTTTCAAATAAAATATCAAATGATCATAAAATTCTATCACGTAATTTCAACCCTCAATGGATGACTCAAAAGTATAGAAACAAATAAAAAACCTTGAGATATTTCCACATGATTTTTATCTTTTGTGAAAGATGGAATAATTACCATTATTGGCTCGAACTCTAACCACACAGAATTTAAGAGCATATCAACAAGTATAAGTAATTAAAAACCACTCTCTCATACTTTTACTCTAATGAAAAATATACAACCCTCGAAGGATAGTTCATAAACTGTTCATAACTTCCAGATAGAGTCCGTTCATTTACTTACATTCAGTACAGTCTCGTTACCGTATTTCACAATCTTCTCACTGTATCTTAATCTTGGTCTTTCCTTATCTCTCGGGCTTCTCATTTTACTTTCCCTTATCACATTGAAAATATTTTCATTTCTTAAAGTACATTCACACCGTTGAATCAAACGAAATAATCTTGATTCGCCAAACGCAAGATCAAGCTTCTCTTGGCAGCGGACTGGAGGCTAGCTAGCTGCGTTTCGAGCACTACCTTGAAACGAACATTTGGGATTTCAAAAATCGATTTTTCGTTTAAAAATTCTATTAACTGAATATTTGCTGGACATATCTTTTTTATCTCTTTCGTGACTCTACACGAATTTTCATGCAATAGTCTTTATATTACTGTGAATTTTATATTTACAAAATATGATTTATGTCCTCGAAACTTTCTATCGAAACAACTTCCTGTAACAGCACGTGATCAGAATTTTCGATGGACGAACGAACAATTGCTAGTATTCTTTGTAATAAAAATCTGAAAAGTCCAAGAAAAATTGGATATAAGCCTATAGAAAAGTTTATATAAATTCAAAACGGAAAGGGATTGCTTTTTCCACCCTGAGGAGATATATAGTTTTTTTTATAAAAAATTTACATTTTGTTCGGGTCTATCATTTACGATGAGCAATTCTTCATACAATAAACGAAGCTCGCAGCATTTGCATCAGCTTGTATCGGTCTCAGTGGCGCTTGCTTCGCACCTACACTCAGAGCAAAATCTGGTCGGCACAACTACAGCACATAGTTGATTTTTACCTTGACCTTCTTGTGTAGTTGCTACAACTACATTCATGTGATTTTGTCTTGTTTTTCTCTTCATCATGATCAAATTTCACGTCCCTGCAACCGTGAATCTTTGACCATGCGAACATAGTTCCTGTAACCACGTTGCTTTTTCCTCAGTGTACATCTTTGTAGTTTGAATGACGCTTGCATTTCTATAATCTGAATAGTGCTTGCTCTGCTCGCATCTTTACAGTCGAGACGACGTGCGCTTCGCTCGGATTTTTGTATTCTAAATTCACTGCGAATCATAGTCAATGCTAATCTGTGTTCGAGGTTCTAAGATAATCGTAAACATAAGAATCAGCTGGTAGAACTACATTTCACGTGATACAGCGATCATTTTTGCTGTAACAGCTGAAAATCTGGCATTTGGTTCGATTTTATTGAAATTATTCAACATTTAGGTTTTCAGTCATATCCAGAAAATTGTACTTCAGTTGACAGATGATTTTACAAACTTCAGCGAAGAATTATATTGACAATATGCGAAAAAAATGAATTTCCTGTGGCAACTACTCACTTTTTTTGATAGTGTAATTACTGCTATAACTATTTCTGAGTAGACACAGCAAGAAATTGTATAGCTATATGTTTACATATGCTTTATAGTTGATATTTGAATGGCGAAACAATTGTGATAACTATAATTCCGGTTGTTATATCCAACTGTGTTGCTGTAATAGCTGAAAAATTAGCGAAGTACTTTTTCCCGTGTGAACATGAAGCAAAAAGTTCACATTTTCTTTCCAACTTCAAAATATCACTTCATACGAAAGTTCAAGGGATCTTGTTTTGAACAGTCCTTGTGTCGGTAATTCGAAACACGCGCAAGCCAATGTTTTACGCATTTTTGCCCAAAATTTGTGAATTTCGATATCCAGTTAAAATCTGACAAAACTTCCCCATTGGTCTTCAACTGGATAACATTGTCTTCTGCACAGTCCTTCCTAGCATTTCAAACAGAAATTGAAATGTGTAGGAACAGTTTCACAATTCCTCTATACCTCGAAACCTGTCTAACACTTTCAATGCATAAATTTTGTAATTAACGTCTAAAATACATAATTTAAAAATATTCATATCCCTACATGTTACTCGTACACCTGAAATAAAAAAAAAAAAAACGGTAACGCATAATCAAATAGGAGAGAAAAATCAAATGATCCGCTCGGTTGGAATGAAAATTTAATTACAAACTCGTCAGAATGATCCATGTTGCGACTGACGTAATTTATTTTTAATTCCTGAACATTCGTTGATTTGAAAACTTTATAGAAATGTTACTGTCACATTGTCAAACTCGAGGATTGGCAAATAAAACCCTGCTAATTTGGTGTTGATTAATTTACGATGGAAAAATTGATATTCCAACGGAGTCTATTTTCAAAGATTTACAAAGAATATCGGTAGCAAAATTTCATGGATTGAAATGATATAAATTTCACGTGATATACACGTTCTAATCTTTTTTTCGAACAATGTAAAATTCATATTCAAACTTGTGACGTGATTATCAAAATAATTGTCAGGTTACATGTCAAAACATTCAAGCGAAGGAGAAAAAAGATAACGGTGCCAATTTTCAAACATCAAGCACACAACGTGATAATTTTGTCGAGGTCTCATCAAAAATGACGAAATCTAATGATTATATATATGTATTAAATTTCATTCTTGGATTCCATACTCGTGCATTCACTTCGTGCGATACACCGTCATTTTTCATGCATTATTTTCTTTTGTACAAACACGCTGAAGAGTAAACCACGTAGATACGCTCTAATTATAGCAATACTGAAACAGTTGATCACATCCCTCTTATGGAAAGACACAGTTTTTGCTGCACAATGATGTATGACTGTAAGCTGCAGTTTAAACAATGTTATATTTTGGACGCAACCCATCCAACCTTTTAGCCGCTAAGCATGTAATACAACGAAAATGAGGGAGAACAACGGACGCAACAACAACAAAAATGTGTATGAAAATTAAACGTTTGTAATTAGCTATTCGCGTCCCACAGTTTCTTTCAGAAATTAAACTACAGTTTTTGTGTATTTTTTTCATCACGAATTCAACGACACAAGGGAAGGAAAATTTCATAATTGAAAATTAATCAATTAAGTTAATTATTTTTCATGGTACCAAAACCCCATTGTACCCACGATAATTTTAAATTTCGACAAATTGTCTTTCCGCGATTAACGATAATGTATGCAATTTCTGTATTATACTTTTCTAACGCTCTTTAAATGAACAAAAAAGCTTTTTCATTTGTTTCACATTATATTCAGTATGAAATCGTACTTATTTCCACGAATGCATCCATCCACGGTAAATATATCAGTTAGTTCTGCTTTGCAACACTTGCGTATCAAATGGATACCAACAAACGAACGCATTCTAAAAGAAAAACCGTTATGTTGAGTATACATTACGCTGAAAGCACCCAGTTCACCCTACACAGCCTCAAAGGGTAAGCCGGGATGGGGTTTGTTGAAATTTGAACATAAAAAATGCACTTATTTGGTGATTGAAATGGAGGTCTTGGGCATTTTTCTAAAATTGAGAAATTCAATTCATATTTTGAATCCAGTTTTCTTAAATTTATCATTATTTTCTCTTTCCTGGTATATACAAAAATTATGATTGAAATAATTCTCATTCGACCCAAGGGACTGATTTTTCCTGCTACTTTTTAAAATATGGACGGACCAAACATTTGGTCACTACAATCAATCGCATCGTTATTCTAACTGAAAGTATCGTTGATTTAACTCAGTGTACCGTCATTTCGATTGAACCGTTTAGTTCTTATGATTACGCAGTCTGGTCTGTCCATATTTTACCATTCGCTCAACGATTATCACTATTCCTTTTTTTCCGTGTATTTATGAATCAAGTACGGGACATGTATACTTCTTTGTGGAAATAATGGATATTTTAAGAATCTTCTGAATACGTTTCAAGGGCTTGCAATGTTTGAGAATCGTCCTCAGGTTGTCTAGAATGATATGTATGTCAAGAAGGTATCATTTTTTGCTTGGTGAAACGTAACAGACGTACTCTATTATGAGTGGCTGAATCCAGACGTAACAGCAGATCGTTATCAACTAGAAGTTGGAGTGAAAGAGACTGTTTATTATTCACGGAAGTCATGAAATGATTTTGTTCTTCGATAAGCCCTTATCCACACGTCGCGGAGGGGACAAAGGAAATCGCTTCAAATGTTCTCCTTCACACGACACCCCAGACATGGTAAGCCTCTTTCTAATGACCACTTGTTCTCATCGCTGTCTCCAGGAAGGTTTACCTCACCTTTCCTCAATTTTTCTACCTTTTCCTTAATTTCAGAAAAGTGAGAGGAGTGAGAACATCATTTCTGAATGGTCCAAAAAAATGAGAAACAAATGTCTCCAGTTTATTTTTAGAACGATAAAACCATTGAATTGAACGGATTCTATAATTATAGTTATACGAGGGATCGACGAAACGAAGCGGACACCGAATTAATTCAATAAATTTTTGTTGAAATGTTCGTTTCTTCGAATTTATCCTGTGTGAGGTTGATGCGAGTCCATCAGGAGAATTTTTAAATCGATAATTTAATTGATGTGTCAGTGAATTGAAAATTAACCTTCAAACGACACTTCAATCTTTCTGTTCAAGATCATTTCCTCCATTTATCACATTCCATTGCGACAAGTCAAATGAATTTCAAAATTCTTAGTCAGCAGAGAATAAAATTGTCATTGGTCTTTAGCGTTCTCTACGTTATGCGTAGAGAAGAGTTAGTAGTGCGAAATTTTGTCAACTTTTCTACAGTTTCAATCTTTCAATTTATTTCAAAAGAATTCGCAAATTAATATACAACAAAATTTTTCAAAAATCGTTTGGCAATTTTGAAAATGTGGGACGAGAGGTGATTAGTAATCCTTCCATCCTTTTGAAAACTAATTCGATTGAATTAAACCCAAGTCATTCAAATATGGCGCGTGTTGAATGCATTGTTAGTGCATTGCTTCTCGAAATTTTTACTCAAGAATTTAATCTGTTCAGACATCGTTTGAAATATTGGAATTTACTCCAATTAAATTTGTCGAATAATCCTGGAAATCATACCTTGCATCAATTAAAATAACTACCCTCCAATTTCCGAACATGGATCTATTAAAAATGTGAATAATAATCACCTCGTCGCACAATGTTCGACTATGAATTCTACAAAAAAATCCGTACGTTACACAATCATGAATATAAATTTATCAACTAAAAAAGACCTGTCATTATCGTGACGATTGCGATGAATATGCATTTTGAATATCATCATCAAACGAAGCAGAATTTTTATAATTGATGAATTTCAATAATACACATCCTTCATTCGAATTGTCAACTTTTCAGCAAAATATGACAGTTGAAATGAATTGTAATAATTTTTTGTTACCAAAATATACTGATCCCACGTTACGCAAATATCAATAATTCGAATTCAAACATTTAATAATATCAATATTAATTCTTTCCCTACATTACACGGTTCCAGAATAAAATATGTGACAAATGTCTATAATTCATTCGCAGGGGTTTCATTCCCTGTAAATCGGTTACATGCAATCACATTGTTCAATAACATTGTTTCGTTACTTACAAAATCATCTTTTTAGAGATCTTCCATCGCGAAATGTTATGGTCGAACGCAAAAGGAAGATCAAGACGAACTATGAATACAGATCTCGAAAAATATTTTTCCCAATTGGCAGCTATTGAAAAATCTCTGATGATTTTTCTCCATTCATCTCAAACTCTTCTCGAATCGTATGCTGCCAATTATCGAATTTGCAATGATTTTACAAGCACCAAAAAACAAAGAATGCAACTCGGTATGCAACTATGCTATTTTGTCGAAAAATTCTAATCAATAGCCTAATAATTGGGACTGATCATTGATTCCGAAGACTCAAGAATACTGAATATTTTAAACAAACGATTCAATAATGAGTAGAATGCTGTTCATACTCGCTCATGCATTCCACATTACGTATGCATTATCGACCGATGCTCACTTAGTCGCGTGACAATTGAAACCTACAAGTTGAAAAAAAAAACAACCGGATCAATTGGAGACAAAGGTATACAAATGTTACAAAATCGATCGATATTTTACATCACGGGTTACGAATACATTCATATTCCTGATGGATTATTCCGGAAAAATTTGCTACCCCCCTCCCCTCCCACCACTCCCTTCCCCATCCCCCTCTATCGGGGTCTGAACAAATTTCAATTAATATAGTTTCAATAATCTTATCAATATTTGCGATATTTCGTTCGTGAAGTCAATTATATTAATTGAATAAATGTCAAATCAATTGGACTAATGTAGTTTCGATGATACACTTGGCGTGTAACGTGCATCAAAATTTTGATAAAAAATGTTTTTTTTTCTAGATTGCATGCTGGATCAAGTGAATTGAATGGTTGTATTTGAGAACTTCGTATATAAAACGAGAAATGAATTTTTCAACTTGTTCAATTACTGTGTAGGGAAGTACAAGCGATGGTCACAGGAAGTATCGTGATTATTGTATCGATAAATAAAATAATCAACTGGGGTAGGAATGACTGTAGACGTTTCGTCCCCTTGGGGTTGGAAAGAGAAGATAGAGCGGCAACACTTTCTACACTGTCCTTTTGATTAATCCTATGAGAACTGGTTCGTTTATATGCGCAATATATTGTATTGTGGAATTCTTATACAATTTGTATAAAATTTTCTAAAATGATGGTGGATTTTGCTCATTGTCTAATATAACATTGAGAATGATAAAACGATGAAACAACGTTTCCTCTGTTCTTACATCAGTAAGGTGAAGATGACAAGCGCGAATATAAATATAAATTACCGCTGATTCAGAGACTTTCATCGCAAGAGTTGGATTTTTCATCAAACGATATCCTATGTAACTGATAATGCGATTCGTGTCATATTCTTTGTCCACGAATTTGATGGACAAAGACATGAGCCATTACACGATTATATCGTCTACTCATCGAATCACGATGCCTCGTGATGAATCATTTTTCTCTTTTTTTTTTCTGTTTTCGTACTTGCTTTGTTTTGAGAAAAATATTCATATCACTTTTATATGCTTTACTTTTCATACACACTCTTCGTATTTCGTTTGACGATATAAACTAACGATGGAAGTGGATGATAGAAGTAATTGAAAAAGAACGAGAGTCGAAGAAGGAAAATGTTTGATCGTTCATTCGATAACACGATTGACCGAAAAGCGTTGTTGTAATAATTGTACGCGACGAAATGAACCACCTCTGATTTCATTATTCTTGAACACATCCGGTGTTTAGGTTATTTTCTTCTTCTTTTTTCTTTCAAATAACTTCTCAGAATTATTTATTCGAACGAATGGGAAAAAAAATTCTTAATCTCGTTAGTTTGTTCCACCATCGTTTCCTTATCGATGTTTTGTCTGCAATTGCCTTCCTCTCTACACCTTTCTTCATTCTCTCCTTCTCTCTGTCTTGCTCCCCTTTCCTCTCATCCCTTCTTCCTTATTCCCTTCTTGCTTTTCCTCTTTTTACCGAGTCGGTTGACCTCGTTTGTCGTTGGCCCGTCCAGACCGATGTAATCGGTCTTTTGCTACGTCAATTTTTTGTGTTCGTTGCAGTCTTACGTCATTCCCATGGTTTTCTTTTTTTCATTTGTTCCCTGGTATTAGGGAATCGGGAATTTCAGATTTTTGTTATCCAATGTGTTTGGACGATGATGAACTTTCGAAAGTATAGTGAAAAAAGATTCACACCGTGAAAGAAATAGCGGATCTAATGACGAAAATACCCCTATGATCGTTCGTTGCTAATTAGTGGATCGTGGAGCGTTCCAAACTGTTTACCAGCAGAGGTTATTGCTAATTTCTACTGTAATAAAGAAAAGGTGTATGAATTGATTCACTGTTTTGTTCTTTTATATCCTATCGACAATGCTCTCCCGTATTGAAACGTGACAGGAGCGACTAGCGACTAGTAACTATTGTTTATGTAGTAACAATTATCATCTGCATAGCAACTATTTTCACACTCATGAAGTCATCGTTATATTCTCTCATTATACTATAACTCCTGTGAAACATTTTTTACCTTCATTTTTTATTTTATTTTGTATGCTAGAAAAAAAAGCGTGTTCTCAATTTAGTCAGGATTCGTATTCTCTCGACTTCTGCACAAAATGCCGTTCAGTTGTGAACATCAAAAGAATGATGTGTAATTTTGTGTCGTATTGTAACAATCAATATAAAAAGTTGGATTGATTCGCCAATGATGAAGAAACACATAGATTTCCCATTGATCGACTTTTGAATGGAATTGATCATTGATTCAGTGCAGATTTTCAGTCGACATTTGTTCACAGCACTGAATTAACAACACTCGATTACTGTTATAGCGATACTATACTTGTACTTTAAAACCTTTTATCTTCCATTCCAAGATGTTACTCTGAGTAAAACATTCGAAACTTGAAATTTGTATAGAAAAATGCACAAAATTCTGGTAAAATGAAATATTAATCCAGCATAAAGGACTGTGGAAAAACCAAATTAATTGTTTACATTTTTTTTTCTCGGAAGTGAATAGGAAACTGATTGGTACCTTTTGTGGAACTTTGATGATATTTTCATACAAATTGTATGAGCTTTCTACGCAAAAATGAATAGGTTTACGATTTCATGAAGGTTTTGTGGAAATCATCTTCATTGATGAGTTGTAGCAAAATTTTGACAAGTTAATGACATATTTTATCACATTTGTGCTCCGTTCACAGAAGAAAAAAATTCACAATGTGTGGAATTCTTCCTATGAGGTGTTCTCAATTTGATGTTAGATATGAAACTGAATGATATTTTTCTAAAAAATAGATGTGTTTCAATCAGAATCTTCATGAGCAGACATACAACAGCTACTTTGTGATTTATGTTAATTGAATTAGTGTTGCCATGATAACTATTTTTGGTCCGATAAATCCATGGAATTCAATTGGGAAAAATCAGCGCGTCATCTGAATCACTTTATTCGAATCATGAGTAATTGGATAACCAAAAATAACTGTGAGGTCTACATCGGGGTAACTTGTTCCCCATCTTATCAATGCAGGTCCAAGAATAGATCAAAACAGAGTCTCCTTTTTTACTACAAATTGTACTACATTGTGACCTTGGGAATAGATTTTTCTCATACCACACAGCACTTTATATCGCAAACCTCGAGGCTCGTGGAACTCGTCGACTGCACCATGAAAAATAATTGTAGGATTTTCCACCGAGAAATTGTGGTAGTCCAAAAATAGGGAATTTTGCACCACGATTTGGTGGAATTTTTCAAAAGGCAAAATAATTCCTGCACCCATATTCTTTACAGTGCAGAATTACACGAAGTGTACTTTATAACTTGATTATTTAAATTACATATAATTTACTTATTCTTCATATAACTGTAAATCAAAACGAATTTACAGACGATAATCGATGAATTCCTAAATAATCACAAATGATCAAAAAATCAGAATAAATTCGAATCATCACTTCGAACTATTCAACTCTGCCGTATAAACAGTATTCAACGTAGTTGATGAAATTTGCTACAGCGAAGGATGACATGTTATTCCAAACTATCCCAACTGTTAGTATTTTCTAATTGTATCGGACATAGAATTTCATACGTCAAAGTATATACAACACTTGATTAAACGTCCACGGCCACACATTATGGTTCAGACCATATTCAATATTTTTCAGAGAGCACATTTGTTCTACCTCACAAAAATGCATTTTCACGGAAATATTCAGCTTCCCTCCACACGATCGGTATATAATAAACAACGTTTATAATTATTATAAATCACGGCCGATAAATTGCTAATTCATTTTTACAACTGACAATTCATTGACAATTGTATATTAACCCTTCGATTAAGATCATATCCATTTAATTTGTTGTTATTTTAAGCTGGATGGCTGATTTCGGGTATTGGAATAAAAACGTTTTAATAAATTGTAACACGTGGTTGAACCATACGTCGCTTTTAATAAATTAAATCTATAAATTAACACAGCACACGTTATACAAACTGTACGAAATCTTCTCAAAATCATAGAAGAAACGATTTATCGATAAATAATAATTGAAAAAGGCTCGACGAAAAGCCAAGAACGCCCGACCGGTGTTTCGTCTGCCAAGAGCAAAATCATTATGATCTCATCATCGTAGGATATTGAAAAGAAGGGGTAAAGTTCGGTAGTCGATTGTACGTTACATGATATCACTGCTTCGGAATGTGCTACTTGTATACTGGATGGTACAAAATTAAGTACACGGAACTTTTGTTAATTACAGAATATTCCTACATATGCAACTGTTAGATAATGACAGGAGCGCAGAAGTTGACCATTTAATGTTTGATTAATGGTGCTTCTGTGAATCCTGAACAACAATATTCATTCAAACGAGAGAAGAAGTTTACTTGAAACTCATAATGGATGTTGTCAATGATTAGACGCATTGTTTAAAAAATCTGCCTGAAACTTCATAAGAATATTGAATTCAATAGCATCATTCTTTTTCTTGATATTGAGAATTTTCTTCTCAATTGTATTAATATATTTGTGGAATTTAATAAAGTATTGTTAAATTTCAGAGAGAAATTTTGAAATTTCATCATGCATATTGAACTCAATATATAAAAATGCTATTCCGTAACGAATTCTTCTGAAAAAGTAGGTATAATAGATTCATCGTTTTGGTAGAAAAATTGAAATACGAATGACTCCCAGGATAACGCCGTTTTTTTTATTCCCCGATTTATATACCATATTTTTCCACATGGAAATTCTCGATTTCACATGCTGTTAATTCTGACTACGGCTTGTGCAAGTTCCAACATCGATTTTCATCATCAAATTTTTGAGAACTAAAAAAAAAAAGAAGAAATATCTCCAAAACTATCGTTTGCAACTATTAGGAACTGGATTATTAAATTTCGAAATTCACTCCTCAAGAAATATGGTTTGTCACAACAATCAGCTTGGTGAGGATTCAAACGAATTGTACACGTAATTCCATTACCCGATCATAACAAGTGAGGGAGGAATATCGTTTCTACAGTTGCGATAATCTCATTGATCTATCTATGAAGATTCTGTTATCTATCAACGAAACGACATTGACTTACGTATAAGAATTATAAACATGCATTATTATCTTCGTATAACTATTGATTTCACATTCCAAACTGTCATGAAGAATCAAATGAAAATGTATACATCCAACTGATATTGAATGACATTTACAAGAATTCCAAAGTCTCTTATCCGGAATTTCCACTTTCTATCATAGTTTTGAAATCAATCACATACTACACTTCAAAAGAGATACATGATAGCACTATTTCTTGAACAATTTTCTACAACAGTCACGCTATCGCGATTTCATTCACTTTCTCAAATTTTGATGAATTCAGATGAAATTTTCGTTGGAAGGGGAAACAGTAAAGTATTTTTTGTTCAAACATGCAATTCGTGTTTTTCGACTTCACGACACTCTTTTCACATCTTTGTCTCTATTTTTGACAAATGGCCAGGAAGATGGGAGGAAAATTGATTTATTTTTGAAGTAAAAAAAAAATCTTTGTTATTCTCAAATCCACGGAATTCTTTGTGTCACTCGATCTAATAAAGAACGTCACTCCTCTTGTCAGTTCGTCAGAGAAAAATGAAAGGAAGTTGCATTTTTCTTCCGTCGCTCAAGGTTGTACGTGTAAATTTTTCACAACTGTCAAACTAAAACGCTCGTTGAACCCACAAAAATTGCGTGAAATATACATAAAAGGGACGTGAATCGATCGAGAGATTGATTTAGAACGATATTAGAAAGTACAAGTAGTTTGAGAATGTCACTGATCAGACAAATTTAGGATCTCTCATATTTTGAATTTCATATTCTTTCTTCGTGTCGTATCATCACTTTTTTGTTATACCTGTCAATTTTTAGGAACTATATTCATATCTGACATATCATAGCACATCTATATTTGTAGCCATTTGGATAATTTTGATCGTTTATTATATAGTTATTATCGTGTGATAATAGTCTCTGTGATTGATAATTCAATAATTCCAATCCATCGCACAATAAATATGTTGATGAAAAATGATTACACGTCTGCGTTACCACTGTTAATGTTCGGTTGAATGATTGAGAATGAAATGCAAATAGTGAATCGCAAATTTCATGCGTTGATTTTCAATTGGAACGAGCGGTGAGGACAATGCTTGAAGAAATGATTGATCGTGTGAACGTCTTATTTGTTATTCATATAAATAGTAGTTTGAAGTTTCGAGACTTCTTATGTCCTTTCGGCCATTTTGGTGTCTAAAAGAGAAAAAGACGCTTTAGTGCCGCCAAACCGCTCCCACTTCCTTCTAACTTCTCTAAGTCCTTAGTAGTTCGTTTCTGTGCGCACACGTGAACACGTGCGCATACATACACATATAAGTGGCACTCCTTCCTCTCACTTACTCCGACGAATAATAAACCTCATGCTCTGCTTCGTACACGCATATATACGTACAGACAAACGCACGCACGCACTCATACAATCTCAAATAAGACCTACACCAATTTCTGTATAAAAAATATATATATAAATGTATATATATATGTATCAAATATATATATGCATATATATATATGCATTGCTACTCACTGTCACTCCGAGAATGAGAAGTAATCGCGATGTGATTGGTAGTTGGTTGTTTAGTTTTTTACAACGTCGACCGGTTGAACTTCAGATCTCAACTTCGAGGTTAGTTGCTTGCAGCGAACAGCGCCACCGCAATAAGCCGGTCTCGATCGGCACAAACGATTTTTCCTCTTCTTCGACGTTACGATCGATTATTTTTTTTTTCATAAAATGTACACATACATCCCCCTTACACGCGCCCTCGTCTTTCACTTCCTTCACTCTGAACTGAGAAAACAATTAGTCGTGAGCGTGAGTATATAACTCTTTGAGTTAGTCCCTGGACGATGGAAGATATAAAACAATCGGATGTGGTAATCAAACGAGTGGTCCACCAATTGGGAAGGAAATAAAAAGCAAAGAAAAAAAGAATCACAATGAAAGGGAGGAATATGTTTTATGTGCACCGAAACTTGAATAGATTCTCCCCCTTTCTTCTCTCCCTTTTGCTCCCAAACTCTCTCTTTCTTTGAGAAGCGCCCTCTTCTTCACTTTCTTCGTTCCTTTCCAAACCAAGCCGATGCCTGTTGCTCTACTACGTTCTTTGATTCCTTCTTGATCCTCGTGATCATGTCCTTCCGGAGAAAATCTTTCATCGTGACAAATCGCCTCTCGGTTATTTTTTCTTCTATCTCACAACGCGTATGATCGTTATCAAAATTACGTATTATTTCTTCACGTTTTTGAAATTTTTCATAAATAATAATTCTTCTTCTTCGGAAGAAGAAGCTGCAACACTCACTTCAGTTACAAAATTCGGATCTAGAATAAAATTGCATGGGTAAACACGAGCAGTTGGAAAAGAGATTAGTTTTAGTTTAGTTCAGTTCTTGTTCCTTTATATTCCTTTCTTGTTTATGTTCTTCAGATGTAAAGCAATGACAAAACATCTATGAATGTATAATCCCGAGGAACTGGGGACCGCGGGAAGCAACAAACGGCAACCACATTAACAACGACGAGTCCTCGAACTTGATTCCTTCGACCTCGTCCACGAGATCTTTACAAATAGGTTTGATTAACCCCCTTTATTGTGACACACATACACAAACACTATAAATATGTAAATGCATATATACGTATATGAATTTATATGTATATACACATACACATCAGAAATTTATATACAAATAAATCTATCTTACTTGTCCATTCACTAATTCTTATCTTTTCACTGACACACACGAGTCACACTTTTTCTTTCAGTCGTCACTGATCACGATGTCACTTTTTGTTATTAGTGATATTATTGTATTCTGGACTTATGTATGTATATACATATATACATATTGTATATATACATATATGCATATATATATACATATATATGTATGGGGGGACGACGTGTATGTTATGTCGAGTTGCGTTGGGTCGCGCTGCGCTCCCGTAACTGCATCCGCTTATACGAAAGAGCTAGCGGCTTGCGCGCTAGGAGCGCCGCCATCCAGCTACCCCACCATATTCTTCACCACCACCATCACCATCATAACCACCACCACCACCGCCACCACCACCACCTCCACCACCACTATCGCCATTACCACCACTGCCGCTGCTGCAGCCGATGCCGCTGTTGCTGTTGCTGTTACTCGCTTTAACCAAGGACCTAACCTACCACCGAATCGTCAGTCTCTCCAACACCAATAGAATATATGTGTACGGCGTGTGTAAGTCTAAAAGTGTGACATAGCCCGTACTCACTCCATTCCCATCTCTTGTCTATTCATTCAAAAATATTGAAACATAGAAATGAGTCGTCCAGTTATTCATATTCCGATGCAAATCGATTGAATTATTATTTTCTAAATTATAAATGTCATAATATATTCGTAGATACATATGTATATACTCCTTTTAAAACCTGACGGGGGGCCTGGGAGATTAAAATATAAAAATATTCATCTCAAAGTGCGATCGTAGAATAATAATGATTGTCAAAGTATGTGTGTATGTGCGGGCACGATGAATGATGTTCATATTATATTCTTCGATACAAACATATGCCGTGTACGAGAGTATCGCAATCCATTTTCATTAAACAATAATCATATGTGAATATGCGGCGTGTTGGAATGATTTTAATAAAAACCGAGTTGAAGCGAAAAACAGTGAGGGAACTTTCTAGTAGGTATTTGATACTGGAAATGAATGTAACGATGGCTCCGAGATCGTTCGTACAAAAATGTTATGTTGAACTAGTATTTACAGAAAGTTTTACTCGTTGAATTTCATCACGCTTTTTTCTATTATCTAAACATATATTCATGCTTTTTGTCTTCGAGGAACCACATCGATAGGTGGTTTCTCTGTTGTTTGTGCTTTAAGGATGAATCACATAGATTTCATAAATAATACATCGCTGATGGCACGTGATTCAAAATATGATCCATGGCACAATGAAACTATTGAAGATAAGTTCGAATGACTCTGATCCGAATGTTTTCATGAATATTGAGGAAGATATTTTTTTATTCATCTTCATTTATATATGGTTTCAATTTATAATCTATAAATTAATGGATTTTAATTTTGATGTAACTTTCGAAGGAAGCTCTGAATCGATTTGAAATTTTGCAGGAGTATTTGTTTGATCATTAAGAATCGTTTCGGAGATTTTCGTGAGTTTTTCATTATTTTAAAAATAGGTGTAATACATCCTTAGAGGATAATTGGAATTTTGAAATAATTATCAATATTCACGATGGGTTCTATCATTCAGTTCAAAATACATCTTAACACTGGGGATTGAAAATTTCAGAGCTATAAATATTTTTATATTAAATTTGTAAAAGTATTTTTCGAATGTAACTGAGGTATATTGAGAGGGAAAAGTTCTGGAGAATTCTAATGCAGGGACTGGAAATACTTACCCTACACTTGTAAAGAGTAGGTTAAGGGCAGGTTTGGGTTTTGAGAGTGGATTAGGGAATTGCCAATACAGGCGCAGAAGTATTTTCTGCAAACAAAACTGAAATATTTGCGCGAAGAAATTGAATATCGTGATGTAAAGTTGGGAAACGTTTAAATACACAGTTGAAAATGATGATGAAATTAATTTCCAACAAATCATCGAATCACTTCTCGAGTGGAAAATTTTTCATAATTATATATAATTTTTATATAATTCAATATAATTTATATATAATCTGGATATAATTCGATATAAATTTTATACAATTTTGAAAATTTTTCCACTCGGGTTTTAATCCCTTTGTTTTGGGGATTTGTTACCAAAATTGTGAAAATATGAATCGTGGGAGAAGAAACGAGCCTGTTGAGCCCTGTCTAGCTCTAGAGAATGATTCTACTAGAGTACACTGACTTTATAGTTATTTTGAAGAATGATTATCAATTTAGGGAAGAAAAGCATCGCTGAAAAATATTCGTAGTAAATTGATGAAAAATTCTTAGTGGAAATACTAAAAGTGGATAGTTTCATCGTTATTCAACAAGTTTTTTTCGCGAATTCGCGAATGAAAATTTTACCTCGAATAAAGTTTTTGAAAAAATAACAATAATTGTGATTTTTATATAAAATTTGTTACGAATTTCTGTGCATGCTTTATGAGAATTTATTCAAACTTGAAACACATACACCCGAGTGGATGAATTTTCAAAATTTTGATATAATTCTATATAAATCATATATAATTTGGAAAATTCCTTCACTTTGGTAGTGAGTCACGAATGTGTTTTCTCATAATATAAGAGTTCATACATGAATTATATTGAATGAAGTATCCAAACATTATGTTATGGAATTTAGGATATAAGATTTTCACACAAATTTTATGTATCTTGTGGATGAATTTTGGATTCAAATTTAAATGAGAAATTTTATAAAGTTACATTCCAATCTGATTCCACTCGGGAAAGTCCTTTTCTGCCTAATCTATGCATGTTATGTGAATTTTTTATCCATGCACATTTTTGGAACCTTGAAAGAATTTTGCATGTGTCAAGTGCATCCAAATGGGAAAAAGTGTTTCTGTGAGATCATTTTATCCATAGTTTTTTGATAAACATACTGAAATAAATGAGTATATTGATGGTAAGTTCAGTTGAAGCGGTCTGATTCGAAAAATTATGTATAATTTATATATAATTCATCACGGTTTGTGTATAAATTATATATAATTCTTTGAAATTTTCCTAATCGGAGGAGCGTTTGAGAATATCATCATGTTTTCATTCCAATGAACCAGGTTTCAGAAACTGGCACTGATATATTCAGGATGAACATACTAGAAGACTGTCCGTCTGAATTCACGTACATGCAAATGTCCTATCGCTAATCATTTGGATTGAGAACTCGAAACAGGGATGCACTTGATATAAGAACACAAACTCTTTGCAAATTTCCCTCCATTCCCTCTCGAGAAAACTAAAAATCAAGAAAAAGGATTGGACATGGAAACTTGAAGAAGTCGAGATTATTGATTCAATTTTCCGACCATCTATTTGCGATTTAACATTTTCTCATTCCAACAATGAAAATGGCAGAAAATGTATTCATTTGATCAAAAAAAATGCCAGATCCTTGAGGAGGCATTAAGGGGTTATATATAGTTAAAGAGGGGCAAAAAAAGCGATTTTTCAAGAATTTTTCCTGAACAGGCAATTCAATTGATTGATGTAAACATTTGCACACATATTGAGATAACTCTCAACTGTATTTTGACATTTTTTATTTGTAAAAATAATTATTCTGAGAGCTGTTATAGCTGATCTTCAGGAACTCCTTTGAAGAAAAAGCGCTTTGCGGTGAACAAGATATCTCGGGATTGAATCTTTTGAAATGAAAAAACCAGATTTCGTTAAAGTAATGTATAATCTAGTAATTCATCGAAGGAATAAGCAAAATAAAATTTTTTGAGAAAATGGCGGCTTCTAAAAAAAAAAATCCATTTTTCACAAAAATTTTGGCCCTAAATTGTAAGAAAAATATTCATCGATAAGAAAGAACCTTCGATTAATTACTAAAAAATATAGTCAACAAGCTTGTGTTAAAATTTGAGACTGATCGGTCCAGCTGTTTTCAAGAAATCTTGGTCACCGACTTTGAAAACACAGTTTGGAGAAAAACGCATTCAAAGTTTCAAAAGCACTTAACATAGAGTGGAAAAATTTTACAAATATGCGTGTAACTTGGACCTGAATGTATGTACATAACGACAATGAAATTAAAAAATCGATTTTTTTTTCGAAAATATCAACTGTATATAACCCCTTCATAATTTACGTAAAACATTGAGAAAAAGGAGAATTACTGTGAATTTTTTCACGAAATATCGAAAGAAAGCAGAAGGTAATGAGAAGACCTCACGTGAGATGAAAAATTTGTATAATTAAACATTTGATTAATAGTATTATTAGAGGTGGGCAAATCTTTTGTATAAAAAAAATGTTTAATTTGTATGAAATTCTATAAAATTTTCATCAAAAATCGATAAGTATCTTATACAAAAGATTCGCTCCGTCAAGATTCGCCCACCTCTAAGTATTATTAGCTCTGATGAAATCTTGATCGAAATTCGATATAAAGTTGATAAAGAAACAATAATTCTTTGCATCAAGATTGTTCATTACTGAAGTGTATGATAATATTCAAATACTCCATCAGTTTTTTGTTACCAATTCGATTCCCGTGCTCTCGTAGTGTGATGAAGCAAAGAAGAGTCTTCTTAAGGGGATCCTAGCGTTGGTTTCCGACCTCCCTTCCTATCTGACGATTCTGTCTTTTTCTAACCAATGATGCGAGTTACCAACGCCGGTGTCCTCTTAAGTGAATATTTATAGGTTTGCATGGTAAAATGGTATGGCAAATTCGATACTTTTTACATGAAAAAGGATCGATCTTTTTCAAGACTCCCCATCACTAGTAGATCATTGAAATCTGATTATACATAGTTTATGTAGAATTTTTGTAAATTTTGTGAAGTCAATTCATGTCACCATAAACTTCTTAAATGATTTTCAAAGTTGGAAAAATAAATTAAACTGATGCATATCGGACAGAAAATGATTCATTCAAAAATTGAACTCAAATCTTAGTTGAATTATGTTTATTATTCCTCAAATATGAAAAGATCATGTGTACAACCACCTTAGGACAATTCAATAACCGTCATAAGTTGTGATAGAAATGTCTAGTCTGCCTGGTAAATTTCCAAGTAAACATTTTGTGTCTAGCAAAATCTTTCAGACAGGTTTTAGATATCTTGCACAACACTTTTGAGTAAGTTTTACACCACTCCTTGTTTAAAACTCGTCTAAAGGATATCTTCACTATTTTTTGTATCTAAAATTGATCTTCAAGGAATCGTTTAGATGCAAGATGTGTTGAAAACACCTTTTGACGAGAATACAAAGGAATTGGTCCAAGACTCATTCGAAAATGTTGTGTAAGACATTTAAAATCCAACAAAAAGATAATGTGAAACAAAACATGTTAATTTTGTGAATTGATTTGTTTTTTCATATGAAAGACCTTTTCAAAATTATATATGATTTATATATCATTCAAATTACAGCTTATGCATATATATATACATAATTTCGACAATTTTCCCACTCGACTCTCTTTTTTAATATGAAATTCATGAATCATGGGGTCATGGATGATCACTTGTTCATCGTCATAGTATCATGTTCGAAATAGATCATGACACATTCATTGTCCACATAACCCTAAATATTGTTCTTCTAGGCTGCTGATCAAATTTTCATTTCCAAAACTCAACAACTCACTTCACTTATTATGCAACTTAAATTCTCTACTTATCAAATTTCTATGGAATTTTTCCTCTTTCTCATCATAACTATGCATTTTCAATCTGGAACTGAATTTTTTCTTCGATGAAACCCTCATAAGCTTCTATTTTGAAAACCTTCTGTTGTAAAAGTTCAGTGGAATTTCTACACAACTTCCAGCTCCTAAAAAGTGCCACGAAAGTGCTCCTTTTATTATCATAATTAAAACGTCATGAACCAATATTAATGAGATAATTGTTAAGGGTTTATGTTCTTTTCAAAGTTCCATGAAACTGTCTCCGGGATTTTGTTAAATGTTGAAAAAGATATATCATGATTGAGAGCTTCAAATTTCATTGATCACAGAATCATGTTGCGGATTCAGAGAAGGATTTTATTGAATAAATGAACTTTGACTGCAGGCTGACATCATTGTTCGCTGAGGGACGTCGATGATCAATAGAAAATCAATAACATACTGATAGTCACTGTGATACTTCACAGACATTTTGAATCTGAATTTTCACATCGTTTTTATTGAATTCTCGAGCATTTTTTTCAATTCTAAGAAATTTGTCCGAAAATGCAGAAACAGTTCCTCAAAATTGAATAAAAATTTGAAAAAGACTAATTTGTAGTGATGTTATGAGCGATTTTGTTTTCACTAATCTTCATTTGTTCGTATCACTCAACACGAGTTCAAATACAATTTGTATATAATTTTGATGTATATTTTATGATATTTAATACAAAATATCGATATCGTGAAATATCGTGCATCAGTAGGGGAGAATTTTCGAAACTATATACAATTCACACATAATTCAACATGATTTATATACAAATTATATATAATTTAGAAAAATTTGTTCCTCGGGTGGTCTGCTCAACATTTATTTCAATTTTCAGTTGAATTTTTTTTCCACAGTGATCATTGAAGGACAGTTTTTTACATGGATAATTGTAAAAATCTTAGTTCTCCATGAAATTGACAGAAAAATAACATCTATATAATCAATTACCTGAAGTTCATCGAAAAATAAAACGAATATAGCATCGGAAAGTCCTGTTTTTTGGCAGGGACCTATACTACAACAATAGAAATAACTTCTGTAACGGTCCGTTTTACATTGTTGCAATACAGGAATGAGAATCCAATGGGGATGTATCAGGTAAAGTAACGATACTAGCACAATGGCGGAAACTGACATATTACCCGCATGCGTATGTACGATAGTAATGTTTCCGAATACATTGTAAATTTATAGCGACATTGTAGCATAAAGTATGCTACCTTGATATTTGATGTACCGAAGAAACATGCCCTGCTATTGGATTATCGCTTTGAGGTGATAAAGAAGACTTATCATGTCCTTAAATATCAACAGTTCTTCATCCAAAGGAAATGAAATATCAACCGGATACACCAGAAAAAAATTTACGGCCGATTCTGGGATATGATCAATGTTTACTTATGTGTTTTTACGTGTAGTTATACTCAGAAAATGATTCGACTAATGAAGTGAGTAGTCAACTGAGGTAAATGTAACAATCAAAAGTAGTGTGATTGTCATAATGACGATGTGCTTTAAGTGCTAAATCATTGCGCTGCAGAATGATACATTTCATGATCCCATTATACAAGAATGGTAAGATCTTGATTTTTTAGATTACCAATTCACTATTCTATCGCCAATGATTGGTATTAATCGAAGATTGAAGCATATTCTTACTATTCCACAGTTCTTAGTATTAAATCAGAATCTTCAACCTCCAGTGAAAAATTATTTCATCCATACATTTGATTTATTATATATTTAATTCGTAACCTAATCTCGCGGATACGAATTATCGAACGAATTCAATGAATTATGTACGAAACATTAGTATCTGAATATTTCACTGTTATGTCATTATGTTTCTCACTCGTATGACTGTGTAAAGCACATTGAATCTCATGCGATTCTTTGAGTCAAAGTTGAACGATCGCCACCACTATACTTCGTGAGAGCCAGGTGACTTACAAGTTATAACCGAGTATACATTGTGAAAAAGGGGTTGAAATTACACGAACATGTTGTAAGGTTGTACAGGAAATCACAAGTTGAATTGTGGAAAAATTCTGCATTGAATTGCATTGAAACAATAATGTTATCCAATATATCGTATATGTGTATACAAGATATCTCATTCAAAGGTGAATTCATTTTCAAAATCGCTACAATTACTCAGTCATTCCAGGATTCCCATAGAAATTTCTGAATTATCAGTTCCTGAGAATCAATGCGAATAATTTATAGACGTTTCCTTAGCGATAAAATGAACTCCAGGATTTTCTTAAATATCTCTTTTGCGATTCGAAGTTTTTTCAAATGACTCGATGGATAAAAATACAAAGAATGGAAATTCTGTTTCAGATAGAATGAGTTTATTCTTATATGTTTCATTTTTCATATTTTATCCTATTCAGGGACCATCGCATTTCGAATAATCTTCTCATGGAAATGGAAAATCTTCATTTCCTCAACAAATCCTTAAAATTATAAAAAAACTGAATAACAATGAATCACAAATTGAAGTTTTTCAATTTCAATCCAGTTATTTGCATCAATATTTACGAGATTTTACATGAAAACTGAAATCCTGTAACAACCCTTTTAGGCCTAGTAACGCAATTTTACCGTCGGTAACGAGTTTGAGTGTTGGTAAAACGCATTTCTTTCACCCGGTACGTAATGAAAATTTCATACGAATGAATTTTGGTTTCTTTTTTAAATATTGTAACACGTTATGTTTCGAACAAAGTTGAGAAGAGTAAGATTTTCTCTTTCATTAACAAAAATAAAATAATTTCCCGTGGGTATGGGTGTGACGTAAAAGCGACATAATCGCAACAGAATCGATTAGGCGAATAATTTTTCGATCTAAAGATAGAGAGGTGACGTGTTTGAGCAGAGCAACACGTAGTTTTTAAATCATAGGTATACCCGTAGCAAGAATGAAATTATTCTCCTAATCTGCCAATAACAAAGTTTCCTCAAATCGATAGGAATCCAACTGAGTAGAAAAAGTATACCATTCACTCTCTACCCGTATGACCACTAATACTACTATTACAGTTGTTATCAGGTTAAACCACGAGACCGAGAACAAAGTTTCCAAACTTTCGATCGCAAGTTCAGTTACCGTTCGAAAAGGCCAAATAACTCCATTTGGTTTCCGAGTTATTCCACGAGTTTACGGATTCTTGAATTTTATTTCAATTTTCCTCTTTTTCTAACAGAGAGAAGAAGAAGAAGGAGAAGAAAGAAACCGTTTGATATCATTAGATTTCAACCAGTACAAGTTGTTTTTCTTCTTGTAATAAGAAATAAAGTACAATTTGTTTTCGTATTTCGCGTCCGATTACGATTAATACCTTTCGCTGCTAGAAAGGACGACAATACGTTATTTCCTGTAAAAATCACTAAAGTTCACGTTCAATTTACTATCGCTGTATTACGTAATACGGTTGATACTGGCTAGCTAGCGCGCGACTGGTGCAGATGTGACCTCGTTATCGTTAAGTGGTGCAGCATTTTTCGAGAATCGCTATGCGAATATATACATGGAAGAAGCCTAAAATATAGAATCCCGTTGTCTCTCTCAGGGTCTTTAAGGTGCTCTCAAGAGGTTATTTTCTTTCGATGAATGAGGTGCTATCTTTTCACTTGACCTTGGTAAAGTGAGTCTTCATTCTCATTTAAGTCAATCCTCTTTAGTACGTGGTTGTTGACAATGCAACACGCTGTTGCAACTCTTCTCATGCAAATTTGGAACCCTGTATATGACAGTATTTGAAGAAATGTGATTCAAATATTTGCACTGGATGGTGAAATTAATATGCATTTAACAGCGGTATTTAATATGATTCTAACAGCCACTCGCGGATTTATTCGAATCAAGATTACAATCTTCATTAGCAGAGCGGAGGCATGCTAGAATATGAAACATAATTTTTACTCGGATAAATTACCGTCTAAGATTGTTACTTTGTCACACTACGCTTTAAAGGTCTGATAAATGTCTTCAATCTCTGAATGAGAATTGTCATCTTCATTGTTCTCTTTCTTCCAATGTGAGAAACGTGTTACGATTTATTTATACAAGAAATGAACGTATGGATGATTTACATCGAACCACAGATGTTCTATTTTCATGCAAATTACAATTATCTATCAAATATAGAATACTCTCATGCTTTTATCCTTTAATTTATCAATCAACAAGGCAGAATATTGATTTCATATGTAGGTGAAAAGTATCACAAAGGTGACTTTAGTAGATTCATTTCCGGGAATGAATTGAAATTTTTGTTTCGTCAAATTGGATAGTAATATTACTGAAGAAGAGCGTCAAAGTGATAGCACATGGAAGATTGTTTAGATAATCTGTGGCTTAGAGTTGGATGTGTACAATGTATGTGCTTCAGGTTTCAAGATGGCAGCCGAAACTTGGAGATTAGATAGGGTGCCTCGTGAATGACGCCTCCTTCTTGTCTCTGTTTCTCTCTTTCTTTTTCTATCTTCTTCTCTCTTTCCGAATAAAATGAGCGGACATAAAACGCTGAGTTATGTAATCTCAAAATTAATATATTTTCCAGGAAATTCGTATTTCATTCGAAATGCATGTAAAATATTTAAAGGTCTAATCAACATATTCATGATTCATCAGGCGGTTTAAATAACATTCAAAACGTTTTACGAATTCATTTGTCGTTTACACATGCTTTTAGGTATACTCATTATTTTGATAATTGTGGATGATGAAGCGCGGTTGAATCATCTAACATGGGATTCTGAGTTTCAAAGTGTAATAAGAGGAGAAAGTCCGACAATAGAAATATAAAGACAGTGAAAATCAACTACAGAATTGCGCTCTGAATTTGCACACTTGAGAAAATCGTTAATATGGAATGAACTGTTATATCAACTTACAGGTCCTGACAATATGTTTGTTCCTGCATCTGTTGAAAACACTAATATTAGTTGCAAACAAATGACGCAAAATGCATTGAGAAGAATTTTAATTCGAAAAGTCTGATCATTGTCAGCAAATTCAGGATACTCTTGAAATCTTAATACCTTAATAATGTACTATCATGACAGTAAACTTTCTTAAAATGGAACCTACATTTAGTTAGATCTCAAGAGTATCCTGAACTTGTAGGACAATGATGGCACTTTTTACAGTCAAATTTCGCTCAGTGTGGAAGATGATAGAATTGATATTTCGAACAACAAGTATAGATTATCATAACAGTATTATTTTGCACAGTAATAATAAAATATTTCAAGATAAAACTTCATATGAGTAACGTAGGTTCTATTTCATACTTTGACTAACAGAAAGAAAGCATGAAAGTTTTATGAAAACATATCAAGATAGTTTTTTTTCTGGGAATTCATTATTCTCATTCCAAAAATGTATTTATAAATTAAATAAATAAGAAATTTTGTAAAAAACCAAGCACAAGATTCGATAGAATTCTTCCAAAGTTGAAACAATCCGAAAATCTGTATTACTGAAATTTGAATTCTCTATTGAAACGGATTAGTGATCAAATAATACAATATTAAGCTGTTGAGAGGATACGAACGTTCCCTATTCGAGCATGTTCGTTAGAAAAGAACGCTCCTATGCGATAGGAAAAGAGGTTCGAAGTAAACGCTCATATCTTCACAAGGCCCAAAAATCCTACAGTGTATTCTTTAAGTGATGTTTCTAGTTTCAAAACCTTGATTCAAAGATATGTATAACAATGATTTATCAGATTCGAATTTCAAAAACATGAATCTATGTTGCTGAAGTTCGAATCGTTTATTGAAACAGAATAGTACACAGAGAGAAATGTATAATAAAAATAGGGACAGCAAAGAGTATTGAATGAAATCTATGAGACATATAATAAAGATTATTATACAGATTGGACCCTTACCATTCAATATAATGAATTTTATTATACGCATAATAACTTTAATTAGATACATAATATCTTTTATTATATATTATAGCTATCCCTATTTATATTATACACATAATAAAAAAATTTCTCTCAGTGCAATCACATGACACCCCTGTAACAGCCGAAAAAAAATGCTGCGTTCATGAATTTTTTTTGGGAATATGGTGAAGAGGTACAAAAAAACTCTTGAAGTGTGTTGTTGAACAAATATTTAACCCCTCAGCCTCCCCACGAGTGCGGATTCGTACCACCGAAAATTCAATAACCAGTAACTTTTTATATAATGCATTGCTTTCACATTGAATTTTGACACATAATTCATTACCTTCTCTTTTACCTATTACCATCAATGAATCTCTCGGAAAATTTCATCTTGAATTCATGTGATTTTCACTTTCATTCTAATTTATTCTCACGAAATTACACAGGATGGAAATTGGAAAGCCAAATTCGCACTCGTGTGGAAGGACTGTTTGCGTGAATGAGATGTAAAGGTTGAGGGTTAAGTACAAATAAAATTTTTTTCATCAGAAAATAAATAAAAGTAACAGCTGTACAGTAATTTTCCTGAGATACCTCGCACGCTCCGTCAACTTTGCATGTTTTCATACGAAATTTTAGACACATCTTTGAAATAACATTTTCAAGAGAAACACGTACAGAATTTTCGATACGTTAATCAGGAAAATTTTTACAAACAAATAGCGACTGTTTTTCTTGTCAAAAGAATGAGTTCTAACTTCAAACAACTGCCAAATATACAAAAGTTCATATTTCATCAAATCTATACGCGTTTCTCTTCGGAATGTTGTTCCAAAGATGTGTATAAAATTTCCTATGAAAATATGCAAAATTGATGAAGTTTAAGACCTCTCGTGCGAGATGTCTCGGACAAATTACTGTAGAGCGACCATTTTGAATCATTTTCCCGATGAAAAAATTTTTTCTTGTACTAAAATATACGCTTGATAACATACCTTGAGAGTGTTTGTGACCCTCTTTTCATACTTCGAATAAAAATTCATGTAAGTAGTGTTTTTTCCCGGCTGTTACACTGGTGTCATCCCTTAAGATCCAAAAATTTTGCAGTGCATTCTTCAAACGTTATTTCTAATTCCAAGAAATTGGTTGAAAAGAATAAATAACGATGATTTGTCAGATCAGTGAGTTTGAATTTTCGTTCCGTTTCTACACGAATTCTAAATTGAATGTCGAGCACTCGTCACGTTTATCCAAAATTATCATAACGCGATTCAAGTTTCAATTTTGAATAGTAAATTTCATGCTGTGAATGATAAAATATCGACTTTTGACGTAAAAATTCAATACGTTTTGAGACGAATATGCATATGGTTGTGTTTCATTTCATTCAAGGTTATTTTGTTTTAAGGAAAAAAAGGAATTTCAAACTTACAATTCTTCTGAATACAATAATAGTTGACTTGAAAATACGTACCTGAAACAAAAAAAATGGATTTTATTAGAACTATAAATTGAGGGTGAAATAATTGAATGAATATTTAAAAACTTCAAGATTCTTTTAAAAATCATTGATGCAATTTTTCATGAGAATCTCGAAAATGTAAAAAATTTCAAAACTGAGGCGGAGAATGTCGAGAAATTTTGGATTTCATCAATAAGTGATAGTTCTTCAGAAGATGTCTCATGTAATTCTTGCATTCAAATTTTTTCTATTGTGTTGCATAAGATATTTTTGAGAATGCTATAAGACACATTTAAGACCTCTTTTTCTGCAAAAACAGTGTCGTTAAATGGCCTACGATTTATCTATTTAGAAAACTGGGTGTGTTGTTTTTAAATAAACGTTGGAATGTCATTACTCTCGGTGTTCCCATTTACGATTCGATATAAACAAATTAAATTGGTATCGACGCCAACTAGATTTCGCTGAACATAGCTAACGGATTTGATAACCACATTTTTATTCTCATATCCATATCTGTCTCAAAGTGATTCGATGACTAAATCTGGATCATTGGGTTTTTAACGACTTTGGAATAACATTTTTTTTTTTTTATTCATGGATCAGATGCGATCTCAAAGGATGAGCTCAATAAATTTGCTTTCGAATATATTCAGTTGGGATGGACAATGTATAGTTCATCTACTTGAAGGGGAAAAAAAGATTAGATATAATTTATATCAATGAATGTTCTGAACAACAACAACAACAATAACAATTCTTCAATGTATAGGTACATTTTTCTTCGACGACAAGTTTATTTTCTAACCCTGGAGGGGATGGTATTCGCTCTTCGTACATTTTTGAACTTCAAATCGGGTTTGCTTTGCTCGCGAGAGTTGATCAATTCCTCATGAAATTTTATGGGATTTATAGAGAAAAATCAAACATTTCGGTGTGAAAGCATACTAATGCTTATGAACGTCGTTTATTTTCATTTCACGTAATATCTTTTACAAGAGAATGAAATAATTACTGTTTTGTATTATAAATTTTGTGTATTCAATCGTTTATAGAAACGAAACGAAAGTTCAAACTCACACAACCTAATAAATTATGATTATTGATCTTTCCAAATTAATTCTTTAGAGTTGAAAACATCGTTTACAGAATATACTGCAAGATTTTGGGTCTTTAAGAGCTGAGTATTTCGTTTCCATAAACGATTCAAACTTCAGCAACGTGGTTTATTAGTAAATTCAAACCTTGTCAAGCGTTAAATATATACAAAGAAAATTGATAATGAATGGGTATTAACATTTGATTTTCCATCAAATTAACGACATTTGTAAACACCAATATGCATATAGCGGTTAAAAATCTTCTTTGTACGGGAAGAGATATTCCATTTTTTCAATAAATTTTTGTGAATCGAAATGTGATTTATCACGAAATGCGAGTTCGGTTTATTATATGAGAATGCAGACTTCTCTTCATTCTTGATGCAGATAATTCCAGATGATTCAAGTTCTTATTGAATATTGGGTCACCCTATTGACAAGTTTTGATCAAATCAGTGTCGAGGGAGTCGTTTTCCAATGAGTTGTGAGTATTCTAAAAAATTAACATTTCACAAATTTATCAGAAGATTATATAGAAATTCTATAACAACATAACTATTCAAATGCGAAGATTTTTACAAATTTGTCATCCCTGTACTTTCTTCACCTCTCGAGAAAATCCGCCTCTACCTGTACAAAAAAAAACGTATTTTTTTGGTCTGAAATTTCAGTTCGTCATACATATTTTTGTCAGTATCTCAAAAAAGGTACTTGACATTTAAGAAAAATAAATACGCGAGATATTGATAATGTACATATGTTTCCCATGCACACGTCTGTTCGAATGAAGCCTGTATTATCATCAATATCTTGTCGAATTGTTATTTCTAAATGTCAAGCACCTTTTTTGAATGATTGAGAAAAAAATATGTATGACAAATTGAAATTCCACAATGCTAATGGAAACAACTACTTTTGTGGTGTTCATCGTGAAGGAATATTTTAAAGTATATTTTGTATTACAAAAATCGTAACGATTTTACAGTTTTTGTAATACAAAATGCATATAAAAAATACCTCGACCAAACCCTTGCGATGACCTTCGTTTTTTCACTACGTCTGTAATTTATTATCATGCATCTGTTTCTTTGCATCATATCCCGTATCTTTCCAAATATCAACTTCAGAATCTGTTACAGATAATTGATGAAGAAGTACATAAAAAAAAAATCAGAATCGCGCTTTGAAAAAAAATTTGGTTAAATAAGAAGCAGTTACTGGCACGAAAAAAGTTTCGTCCAGTCGAAAAGTGGCGGATCGTTCCGGCTAGCTGGAATGCGTCATCACGATTAACGTTTAAATTTCAAATCGCAGTGGCGACTGCATCAAATTGTCTCCTATTAAAAGTGTCATGGCCACAGTGCCGTATGGAAGAATTACATGTCGAGGAGAATCAAAGTTGGGACTTTGAAATCATCTATACCATGAAGCGTGATAAGATATTTTTCTTCGATTAACCTTATTATTCAACGATTTTCTTAGAACCTTCGTTCTTACGTTCCTTACACTTTCTTGGCTCTTCTTCTTCTTCTTCTTCTTCTTTGTTTCGATGCTCTACACTTCATGAATTTTATAATACAAAAACTCAATAGAATAATCGCGAGATTTTTCCCGAGAAAATTAAAATTCAAGACAATCAATTTCATTAACTATATATCTCGAAAAGTAGATACATCACGTGACAATAACGTCATACGTGCACGTTCGTGTTATTTGAACAAAAAGTGAGATGTAATAAACGTGACTTTCAAGCACTTTTTTTGTCTTGTCATCCTTGAACTTTGCGCTATTTTCGCGAATCAAAACCGACAGGAAATAATCTTTCGTTCGCGATTCACGTCAATTTGTAATGAATCATTATTTAGAATCGAAATCTCTCTTTGTTCTGGGCAAAAAATTCACAAGGTACGACGTCAATAGATTATTGAAATCAGGATCAATCGTTCATTGTTCTTCGAATTTTGAACATTTTTGTCTTATCATTTGAAAAATAGAATTTGGATACCAACGAGATGCACAAGTTGTGCTCGTGATAGACGAACGATAGAGTGAAAAAAAAATTATTTTCAATATAATAAGACAGCCTTCGATGGAATATGAATAATCACGATGTACATTTCTGAACGGATTTTGCATCTATCCTTCGTTCGGTAACAGCAAAATATTACTTTGAAAACAGAATTTTATGACGTACAAATAAAAACTTGCACACGTAAAATCAATTCAAAAAAACACATTCATTAACATGAAGTATTTAGAGTAGGATATCTATTATTGAACCGACATCGTCTCACTTGTTTTCCGAGTATTTACATTATACATGTATACCAGTATAATGTCATTCATATTGCCATCTGAATATCGACAATTCCCACATAGAATAACACCGATACACGGATATATAAATATATAACGAAAATGAATGCATTTTCTAGAATGTTCATGTGTATAATGAGAGTTGGGTTGGTTGTGTGGTAAGTCCTCGGTTGCACAAAACCGATTCTATGTATATAATCTTGACATTAAATTCCTTGCTGGCCTTCTAAGCAGCCCGCGTCCCGTTCGTTCTATGTGCATGTGTATAGTCAGTCAACATAGCAGTTGGTGGAGATCTTGGTGTACATACGATCGAGCCTTTCTCTTCTTTGTGAACCAATGCCTGAAGCACGGACCAAAAAATATACGCCTACCGCGCGCGTACATCTGTCTCTACGATTCCTAAATTGCCTAAGACTGGTTGATGGCTCGCAGTCAATGGAGGATAATCCACTCAACTTTCATCGTTCCTCTACACCCCGAACCTTCAGGAATTTTGTATTTTTAATTTGACAAAAAGGAAATTACCATGCCATGAGATGATCAAAACGCATTTAGATTCGAATATTGAGGTACTGAAACATGTGTTCATAGCTTAGAACGACACAGTTAGTAACCGCACTCGCACTTTGAAATGAGCACAACCGCACCAAGTGTGCACGAAAGCATCACCGAAGAAGTAGACATTCACGAATCCACATCAAGTTCGCGGATGCAACCGTTGAGAACATTCTCTTGACTGAAAATGAAAAGAACCACATCATCTCTGCGCCTAACCCGCGTGATGTTGTTATTGAAGAGATAAAGTGTTTCATTGTGTAAGGGAGACGTGCGAGCGAGGCACACATTTCAATGAAATTAGTATGAAAATGCGGGTCTAGTGTAAATCTAATGAGCTTGTGAGTTTACGCGAGATCCTGCGGGAAATGATCTTATTTTCCTCATTTTTATGTCAAATTATAAATCATTCGGAAAGGAATTTTTACCTTTGATGCAGCCGCATACTGCTGTATCAATGTTCGAATCATTTGTGTCATTCTTAAGGTAAAATTTTCATAATACAACTTCTAATTCGAATGATTTCGACGGAGTTTAATGTTAATAAGCAAGAAAAATCAATGTTTGATATATTTGAATAGTCTGATCGAATTGCCAGCGAAGCCGGCCTGAACTCCAAGCCATCGTAAACTGGAAGAACTTTCTGGTAAAAATCACCGTGGAATTTTAGTAACCACAAGAAGAAAAGAATTTCTGGTATAACAAGCTGTCTGTTACTATAGCATCTACATGAAAAGATTCTTGAAGGGGGAGCAAGAAAAACAATTGACACAACTGATTTTCTTTATTATCATAAACAAGCTTGTTAGCAGAACTACCGGCTCAACTGCTGCGGCTCGAATTTTTTTATAAGCGTTGTAGTACAACCCATGTTTCTCCGTGCAAGGAATGAGTAGAAATTATTGAAAAAAGTACAGTCGAACCTGTAAAAATGAGTCAATTTTCAGACGTTTTGGGTAGCACTTTTTGAAGAATTTCCACTCATTCCTTGAATTTTTTCAGTGTTTTCATACGAAAACGTGATTGCGAGTCATAATGGTATTCGCTAGCAAAACACTGACAAACTATGCGCTCGAAGACGTGGCTTCCAGGGTTCAAACTTTGCAGGCACAGAAACAGCAGTTGAGAATATCCGAGTTCAGGATGGATCACATGGATTTTGAAAATAATGAAAAATCCCTGTAAATCTGCAGAACTATTTTTAATAATCACGGAAAAAAACCCGCGATAATACTGTAAAAATATGACCGTCAATATTGCTAAATTGACAATTTATTGTTAATAAAACAACTTCATGTTGCTATAGGAACAAAAATTATTGTATAGCCAACAATAAAATGTCAAGAATTCTTATATTGCCAGTTTTACGAAACACATTTTTCTCTATGATCGAACAAACGATATTGTGAAATGACAAATCAATTAAAAGTTATATCGAAATTAAGTTGTAGTCCCAGCTGGAAATTTGTATTTTTGAAAATGGGACCACCTTAAACCTTATTTCGGCTCAGATCACCGCAACTTGGCCCCAGACAAAGCCTTAGATCCAAAGACTTACATTTCTAGCAGGGGTCTCGTGGTAAAACGTGACAACTTCTTTTGAGAAACGCGCAAAGACCAAGCAAACAAACAAAATACTGGGAGTATTCTGATTTTTTTAAAAACAGTAATATACGTGAAAACGTGTTCAAAAACGATTCCATAATGAGAACGTAACAAAAACGCCAACAGTGCGCAATTTGGTGGTATTTGGTCATTGGTGGTATAACAAAACTGCTCCAATCATTCCAGAATTACCGATTTTAAAGGTGATCATATGTTTTTTTTTCTTCAATATCAAAGTATATAAATAAATTTTTGGATTGTTTCTAATCACAAAATGACGGCTACAGGATTGTTGGAAGGTGACTCATAGAAAAAAATCGGCGTACAAGCTTGGAGGTCACAGTTTTTTTATCCGAAAACATTCTACAAAGAAAATTTATGTAAAAAATAGTTACAGTTCAACGGTTTACCTAAATAAAATGCAAGATTGAACAAATTCGACGATTGTGGAATTTTGTGGAAAAACCTTCGCCCATCGTCAAATTTTTCTCATCCCGCATCTTATTCAGGTTCACCGTTGAACTGTAACTATTTTTTACATAAATTTTCTGTGTAGAATTTTTTTGGATAAAAACTGTTATCTTCGAGTCATCCTACAGCAGCCATTTTGTGATTTCAAATTACCAAAAAAATGTATTCATATACTTTCCCATACAAAAATTTTTGGGCTTCACCAATGTTGACAATAAAATATAGCTTGGCGCAATGTTGACAGACAAGGCTTGGCAATCTATAAATCTTCAATGTTGATTAACAATAAATACAATGTGGCACCGATGTCGGTCTTCGACGGATTTCGTTTGTCAGCCTATGATTGTGGCACATTTGCGCCAACCTTGGCTGTTGCTTGGCTCATCCTTGGCCCAACATTGACTAAACGATAGATTCCATTCAACGCCAGGATTATTTAAAATGTGGTTCAATATTGCCCCAAACTTTGGCTTAGTTTCGGTAGAAATTAGCTTTCAATGTAGCGCCGATTATTGGTAATAGCATGGCTCAATATTGGCAACCTATATAATATTTTTGCTACGTTACTAATCAAGTGTTTCTCGCGAGTGGTGAAACGCGTATATGAAGAATATATAAGACTTAAGTAAGTTTTTGCAAGAACAGTCAATCGCTCTTTACTCTAGTAAGTCACACTAGAGGGCTCCTACCGCTGAGCCAACATACATTGTGTCTACTTCTCATGGCAAAATTTACCGACGAAAGACGCCGAGTTGTTCACAAAAAAATGAGGGGAAAACAATAAGACTTCAAACAACATATGTCAGAAATTGGGAAATGCGCATACTTTTTATATATTTCTGGGTTGAATGTTTTTTACTTTGATCATTGGCGCAGCATTGAAAAACAAAATTTCCAATTGTTTGCCAATGATGGTATGTTTCATTGCCATTGTTTCATCGATGATGGGACTCCATGGGAAAAACACGTGGGTAAATCATAAAATGATGTTATCATTCCAGGTTTGCGCCATGCTTGGTTGCCAAGCCTCGGCCATACTTTATCTACGTTGCACCATGCTAACGCCAATTGTAAATTTCTATATGGGTTGATATTGTATTGATAGACCTACAACTTTTTTCAGGATTTGAAAATTTGTTAAATTCTGAAAAGTTTAGGAAGAGTTCTTTTTCCACAATTCATTAGTGATTCTTGTATGTTGTCTGAGTTGTTAGTTTTTGTTGAAATAAGGAACGGAATTTTGATCGAACATTGATTGAAGAGCCATTTTCGTTCATATGGAGAGAAATATCGAATGTCGGTTGGTTTCCAGGCGCAAACAAATTGAAAGCAACTATGAATTCACAGAAATATAACTACAAATTAATAGTAGTTTCGAGTTGAGTCGAAACAGAACAACTCCTCTAGTGGAAATGAATCATATATATGTGGCATATATGACTGAATATAGTGCATATATGATTATACAGATTCATATATCGATGACCCCGAATTATAGTAAAGTAACTGAAATTTGTTCCAGAATCAAAGCAACGTAACTCCGTGGTTTTTCATATGGACATACGATCTTCTATCATCAAACGGAATTACAGTTACGTTATTATGATTAAGGGGCATCGATATGATCCCTCCGGATCATATTGGGTCATATAAGGCTATATATATCCCGTATATGGCATTGTATGTTCTATATATGGGTCACGTTTGGTCCTGATATAATGATAGAATAATCATATATGAATTTTATATGATCTCATGTAAGAATTACCCTAGCGTTTATGAACTCTGGCCCACCCTGGCCCCATTCTGGCCCAGTCTTGGTATATATAATTTATAAATGACCATATATGATTTTTCCAAAGTTCATATATGAATCAAATATGGTTCATATATAGACAAATATATGGATCATTTTTACTAGGGGCGTTCCTGAATTTTTTCGTGAATATTATGAACCATATTTTTGAATTATCATAATTCATATATTGTTCCAATTCATGATATATTATCGAAGGAAATTTTTCAACTACACACGGTACAGGATAAGGTGAGATTAGTGAGCATTAAACCCGTTCTGTTGTTGGATCAGTTCAACAACTTTTTTGATGACTAGTTCACTTCGTCAAAAGTGCATTCCACTCATTTTGTGAAAAATCGAATTGATGCGAATTTGAAGTAATACTTCTGTTCGATACTGAATAATGGACTTATGCACTGTACGCGAAGATAAATTATCAGCTCTGGTGAAAAAACTATAGTAAACGTTGCAAATTATCATCCGGCTGTTTGCCGAATCAATTTTCATTCTGTTGCCGATCATTCAAAGCATTTATCGATGTTTTTTCCTTTTCCTCAACTTTTGACTAGAACGCTACATCCCAAGTGGAAAACTTTTTCAAATTTAAGAATGTCTTTATTAGGGATTTGATTCATTCTTCCAGTTGGAAGTACAAATCTCTCGGGGGAAGTGTGTATTGATAAAGAATTCTTAACAAATTCTCAACGTTTGATATAAATTCTCTTTGAATTATTTGTTCTTTCTGAATTCAAAGTAACTAATAAACCAATCGAAACGCTGAATTTGAAGAAATTTTGTTTCCTTTCATTTCTGTTCAGGATAATTTTCGACTCGCATCGTTTTGCTCATCTATGAGATCTTTTTTATTGTGAAGGATTCAAGGTTTTCTTCTTGAATCCTTCATGATCCTTCATGGTCCCTGGTTTGTGCAGGAGATATCTCGTCTCCTCAATATTTTGTCCTCATTTCTCCGAATTCATTTTTGTATACTTTTATTTTTCGAGTGGTCTTGTTTTCCCTCTCGAATAGAATCACCATGTTTCCAATATCCCACGTCGGTTGAAATTCAATAAATGAAACAATTGTGAGGTGATAACAAAATTAAATTCAATTCGATGCTTTAAAAATGAGATAAAAGATTATCCCATCAAGTTTAGCTGTACCATTATTGCCGAAGTGTTATTGTTTCAATACCCCACTGCTTGGTTTACGATTCGAAGTTACTATGGTTGTAATATTACAAATAGCTATTCGTGCAATCGATGCAACAGTCCAATATTGAATTTACCTATTTATTCCACAGCTAAGTTCAAAGTTATCGTAACTCGAATAATTCTACTTCGAAGAATGGTATTTACTTTTCCATGCCTGTGAATGTACTATACTTTATTGCACATTGCGAGTAACAGACTAGTCGAGTATTAGACAATCGAAAGGATTGCCTATCCACTTCAAATCGTTCCCTGCAATTGAATTTTTTATTGAACAAATATGAGCTTTTCCATACATTTGTTTGACAAGTCTCCATTCATACAAAGTTGCCTTCCCATATATGAAGGTTGTTTTTTTTATTGAGAATTCTATCAAAAGTATTTTTCAACACATATTTCATGTGACTTATATATAAATTTTTATAAAAATATGTAGAAATTTATGCGGGGAGTGGTGATCGGCGACATTTGCAGAGTCGTAACTAGGGAGGGGCAAATGGTGCACCTTTTGAAAAATCAAATAGCCACGCCTGTACCAGCCCAAGTGAATGAATTTTCCAAGATTATATATAATTCATGTATAATTATATATAAATTATGCATAAATTCTCTACGGAATTGTATATAAATTGTATATAGGGTGGTCCATTTGAAGTGATTAGTCAAATATCTCCGAAACTAGTGAAGATGGGAAAAAATGTTCCAGATAAAAAGTTTAGGGTTCCAAGGGGAAAGTATGATGCTGACCTTGAAGGCACAGGGACTCACGATAATCAAGCACTCCAGAGGGAACAGAGAACTACCACGTCCACGTCGTTGTTCCTGGGTAGCGCTGAGAGTACTTCATTAATAACTTCGACGGTCCATACCTTGCACCCCAATGGGCGGAAAGGGGTCCATGACCAGTGTTTCGTGAAGGGTTTGAAACCAACTTTCCCATGCCATGATGAAAAAATGGGGGTCCAATTCGGAAAAACCATCTTGATCCCTAAATGACCTTCAAAATGATCTCTGAGGGATTTTTAAGGTCAGCATCATACTTCCCCCTTGGAACCCTAAACTTTTTATCTGGGACATTTTTTTCCATCTCCACTAGTTTCCGAGATATTTGACTAAATCACTTCGAATGCACCACCCTGTATAATTTTCCCATTCGGAAGGGGCGCAACATCAAAGATCTAATTCTTTTTTTTTTTTTTTTACATATACAGACTATTTTTGGTAAATTCTTCGACAAGTTATCTGTCGCCTGCACTGAGAGAAAAAAAATCTTGAACCAAGAAAATATTGGCCCCCAGTGCCAATAACAGGCACCCAGTGTCGATCGTGATGGACACATGATGTTGTTGTATAATATAGCTGTGTATTAAAATACTTTGAAATATGAAAAACACTTGTTGGTACTCAAAACCTCTTCGAAGTTGAACATATTTTTTGGAATATTCAAACTGCATCCTGTAGAATCAGTGAAATTTGTTTGAGTAATGGAAATTGCAGTATCAAAAATTTCGAATTCTCATCACATTAGTTCCATTTAAAAACACACCATATTGAAAATATAATTCTGAATAATTATCTTATCGTCAATTGACACCTTTATCTTGATGATATCATGGGTTTTAAACTGCTCTGATTTGTGGAACGATTTTGATAATTTGCTAAATTCTATGTCCATTGGAATGGACAGAATGGTCAGGTCAGAAGGGGTTTAGATAAGAAAAAAAATATGTTGTTATGATTAAGCCAATTTGTTTTTTGTGTAAGATACTATGACATAGAGTAATGGCGATCCTTGAAGAGGATCGATCTTTCTTTATACAAAAAGTATCGAGTTATTATTGAAATCTATAAAAATTAGATATTTTTTATTTAAAAAAGGATCGATTTTCTCCAAGGATCGCCATCACTCTATGGCATATATAAAGACGCAAAAATCTCAATTCACGGCTTCAATTGTTTGGAAATATCACTATTTTTCATACAGAATTCATCGAGCTCATATTGAATTTTTTTTTCAAGGTAGATCGAAATTTTGTCCAATTTTGATGAAAAATATCAATATTGCCCATCGCTCGTGTGGAGGTACCTTTTTTAGCCTACCACGCTGCTTTCAATTGAACATTCATTATTATTTATTTTTATTATCTATTCAAATGAAGATAAACACTTTTCTATGCACAATGGGTCATTGTCATACTGATTACATTCTCAATAAGAGAATGAGAATTGAATGTATCCACCACAGGCTTACAGACTTAAATCAAAACAAATTTGATGAATACTCTCGATAGAATAGACAATAAACTACAATTTGATTCTAATTATCTCGATATATATTCCAAAATTATCTCGGTGGAAGCAACATACGCGAAATATAAAAAAATGGCATTACTTTAAAAAAACATATTGATTTTTTATTAATCCATTGTATCATCGGTACAATGAAAATCAATGTCCTGACGTGACAATCCTGAACAATCCACGACTCATCCACATTTGTTTTCTTACCACAACTGAACGAACAAACCGATACAGTTGAAATGTTCTAGGATCGATAACACGAAAAGCAGGATAAGGAAAAAAAGAAGAATAATAGCGCGTCAAGGTCTTACTTTGTGAATTCTGAACGTTGAAAAGTAAATGCCTGATTTGTCCTGGACAGGAATGTCGAAACGTGTATATGTTAACTTATGTGTATACATACATGCGTGCATACCACGGTCGCGCGTGTAGTATGTGCGTCGTTGCCACGTGACGTCTAAATTCAAGTCGGCCATTTTGGAGCATGATTCATTTGTTTAGAATGGGTCGGATAGGAGTAGAAGGCGGAGCCACGCACACGAAATATCTCTTCGATTCGGCCGAAGACTGAACAACGAGTTTTAGATTCGTGCTGCGGTCGATTCGTGTCAACCGAAATGGCCCTGCCACTTCATCGAAGTTTTATTCATTCATTCATTCATTCGACGAATCCAGCATTGAATATTGAAACACGTATTTGTTTGTTCCACAGCTCATTTCGTAGGACATGGTTGTACTCTTTTTTGTTTGTTTTTTTTCAAAAATTCAAATCAACTCACGCTGTTACGCCTGTAGACGTTGACATGAATATTATTGATTTATTTGAGAATATGTCGTTGGGTGTTGCTGTTTTTTTTTCTATCTATTCGAAGACTGTATGCGTTCACGCATGTGTTCACGTAATCCTGTGCTCCCAGTCTTTCTCTTCAGACTTGCAGCCTTCGACACAAATTTCGCGCCCTCGAATAATCATCGAGACTTTAAGTCAAACATGCTGCTACGCTTCGGTGGGATCAAGGTGCCCGACAAGGTTACGAGGTAAATATTATTCCGGCTAAAAGAAAGACTTCCATGAATTATTTATTGGGCGCAAACAAAAGAGAAAAAAGTCATAAGAATAAGGAAAGGTTCATCCAACTGATATCCCATTCACATGCTGTATGCTCCAGATTCATTTGATTATTAAGAGAAGAAAGATTTCGTTGAAATTCTTGAATAGTGGATGGAGGATGTGGTACGGGCGATAACATCGTGCTACCGAGATGTGCCTTTTTTATTTCTAGATCGACGATATGAATGACATCATCGACATGGCAGGATAACTCAAGAGGCGGTAAGTGTATTGAATTTATTTTACAATCAAGAATATGTACGATTTGTTTAGAATTTTGTGGAATTTCAACAATCGCGAGAGAGTAGAATTTGGTAATTTTGGATCAAGGTTTTGTGGATGAGTTTCGTACCAAGCATACTTATTCAGATGTTCATTCTCTCAGCCCAGGCTCACATGGAGAAGTAAAAATTTACTGATGCTGCAAATCGAGGCATTATATGAAGAATAGCAGACCTTTTTGTTGTCACAGCTATAACTGGATTGCTGAGAGAGTAGCATGATTAACTGAAGCAGCAAATTTTTTTGCTGGACTGACACAATTTTCAGTATTATATACAGAATAGCGAACAAATTTTGCTGAAGGAGGAAACATCTCCCGCTAAAAAGATTGCTGTCGCAGCAAAAAATTTGTTGCTCCAGAAAAAAGGACCAAATGAAATTAGATTCCGCTGTCACAGCGAATTGTTTTTTTTTTTTTTTTTTCATGCAACATCAGGTCGCGATCGTCTCGATATTCATGTATGGTGGGGATGTTAAATTCTTGTTGCAACATCATCAAAATGAATACAGTACGGACAAAATAATTTAGCTGGAGCAGCTAAGTAGCTAGCACGAACACGGACAGCCATTATATTAGCTCCTGTAGCTAAATTTTAGCTGGTACCGCAAATAAATTAACTACAAATGCAATTTTTTTTGCTGTAACAGCTAAAATTTAGCTGCAGGAGCTAATTTAATGGCTGTCCGTGTTCGTGCTAGCTACTTAGCTGCTGCAGCTAAATTCTTTTTTCCCTGTAGTTTCAATTGGAAACAGCTATGAATTCAAATTTTCATCCATTTGTTCGGATTACTTCGCATCATTTTTGGCACGTATAAATAAAAACCGATGCATTCACACTCGGCTTAGGATATTGATGCAATATCATTGCATTATTCTACTGCAATATTATGTGCTGGGTGGGTTGTCAATTTGGCTTATCGGAAGACAGAGTTGTCAGGTTAGAGGGATTTCTAAGGGAATCTATCAATCAATTGGCCCTATTGGATGGAATGATCAATGAAAATACTAAGTTACCAGAAATGCTAACAAAACGAAAAAACGGACCCATCAAGGATCATCAAAGAATAATAGAAAAGTTGAATTTCCAAATCCAATGTGAGAATGTTATCTTTCAATTTTTCTCAACATGTCAAATCGAATGCATTGAGCACCACGGTTTTGATGCAAATTATGTCTGGGAGTTTTAGAAATAAGATACAATGAGTTTCTGAGGGGGTGAGGGAGAGACTTGAAATGCGGCGGCGGTGCGGTTAAGTTCTTTAGATGTTGACCCGTGCTGCATTAAGTTTTCAGAGCGATCGCTATCTGACGCTGTAAAAGAGGTTCCGCTGTCGTTAAAATCAGCCAAAAAAGGTAAAGACGTGGAGAACGTGAATGTGTAAGGCCAATTGTATGGGGTACGGATTGTAGACTACAGGTAAATAAAAAAGTTTCCATCATCGAATAATAGTACATGAATTGTTGAACATAGTTGCATTGTGTGAACAATTCTTCACACGGTTTCAATGTAATTATAAATTTGCTGGTAAAAGGAGGACATGTTTTTTTATTTTCCTATAAATTTTTAGGATTGAAAATTATTTATTCTTCCTTGCATTATAATGTTAGGTACTGGTTAATGACTTCCCGGAAAATACTGAAATTTTCCAATCGAAGCTTTTTGCCGTGCGGTCAAAATTAAAGAATCGGAAACATCGGAATTCCAAATTGACTCATCCCGATCATTGTACTGGGTCTACAAAGGGAAAATCTATTAGAAATATTACTATTCCATTTTTAAACTATATAACTATTGGAAAACGTCAGACAATAATTCTACACGGAGAAAAATGCAGGTCGAAAATAGGGTAATCTTCAATAAAAATTGGAGAATATTATATCTTAAATGCATGATAAATTTATCTTAAGATAAAACGGTCCACACTTTTGTGGAACTATTTTCAAAAAACAATAAAACAATTATCAATACTTGATAAAAAAAAATAGAGAAACATATGTAGTTTCCAAAAGTCGCGCGTGAAATTTTACAAAGACAATAACAACATTTCAATATCCTACTATTCACTTTGTGAAATTTCATACGCGACTTTTGGAATGTTCATATGTTTTTCTATTCTTTATCAAGTATTGATAATTTTTCATTGTTTTTTGAATATAATTCCACAAAAAAGTGGACCGTTGTATCTTTATTATATATTATACCCAAATTTTTATTAAAGATTACTATGTTTTCGACCTGCATTTTTCTCCGTGTAATTTGAGAATAAAATGATGATCTCTCCAATCACATTTCTCTTAGTGTATTACAGTAACAAGTTTGTTGTTTTCAAGGGATTTGTTCTTTTTTGTAATCCCGAACAGGCTTGAAATTCAGCTAATCATTTCGGAACACTACCCGAGTCTCGCAATTTCAAAATATGGACCGCATAATCCAACAGAATATTACAAAACAGACATTCATGGGGAGCTACTCGGGATAGCGATTCATTCAAATTATGTTTAAAAAGAGTCACTTTCACATTTTGATCTAAATACATCGTATGTTCTGGGGATGGCGTTGGAAAATATCTTCGAATAACAATCATTCGAACAGAAATTAATGCAGACGCACACACCGATTATAATTGAGTGACTCCAATCCACAGTTACCTACACATGATTCCATCTAAACCCTGAGGTAAACCATTCATTCACAAAACCATATTCTGAATATTCCCAAGTTACTAGAGGGGAATCGAAGAATCTTCGTGAATACAGAACATTTGGATGATTTTTTGTTGTTTCGATGACTCTTCACAAAGAGCGGTGCACCAAGGCAAAACGTGCCCTTGAGACTCGAACGTTGGAGATTATCGCTCTCCGCTTGGAAAGTTTCGTATTGCATTACGGTGTGCATCACTTTCGCGTATGCATTTTGTTTGTTCGGTTGGCCTCGGCCTTGCTCGACCGACCATCGCCGAAACTACATGGATCACGTGGGACATCGTCTGTGGTTAGCTTTTCTGTTGTGCCACTTCACAGAACCTCACAAGGTCACTGTCAGTGGGTCAATAGTGCCAATCGACAATTTCGCTATCACATCAAAAATCATACCGAGAAACAAATTCTCTCAGGAAAAACTTGGGTCTCAAGTGTGGTTTTTCATGCCAGTGATCAGTGTAGACGCCTCGAATTGATTTCTCTACAACCACCATGCCATTCTGATGATCTTAGTCGAATATTTATATACCTTTAGATTGAATTTATGAGACACAGGCTTTACTGAAATCCGACCGATGTGTGATCGGGTCCTGATTGAATATTTAACGCAAATGCCCGATCAGATTTTTGACCAATTATTTCAAATGTTTACATCAGACTGCCCAGATGTAGCTCTTAGAACAACCATGCCGTCTCAGCACCTTATTTCAGTATGTCTCACATCTATGTACACGGAAAAAAATATTGTCATCGTCACTTTTCAGTCTCGTTACCATAGTCATACACAATATACTCAACGAAAGGTTAACACAACGATATCTTTGGGTCAAAACAAAAGAACGTATTGTCTCCATGCGCTAATCCGATTCATCGTATCAACGATACACTTTCAACGATATTTTGAACGGTCATGATGACGATATTTTCTTTCCTGTGTACCTTACAAGGATCTAATGAATGATTTCTGCTCGACAACGATATTCGAATAACGTTTCAGAAAGATATTTGAACCCCCAAAAATGCAACAAGTGTCCGAAATTTCAAACTTCAACCACAACTCTATCTTTAGCAATGAAATTGCATATTTTCTCCTTGCTCGTATTGTTGCTGTTATTATCATGATTATTATTATTATCAAAAGAATTACCAACAGCAAAATCTTCAAGGGAAAAATTGAACAAACGATTGAAAACCTTGTCTTGTAGAAATAACTATTATTCGATGTTTCTACAATTTATGCGGTCGTCGACAGCGGATCGGCAACATTGGCAATCGTGCCAAACAGTGGCGCTCTGACGTCGACTGCAACTACCACACAATCACTGCAGAGATTATATACACACGATCACGTACATATGTGCATTCTCATACACGCGTACGTGTGAATGCCGCTCTATGAGTAGAAATGTATGTGATCAATATATATATATACACACACACTCACACACACGCCTCTGTGCCGAGCAACAAGTTGGTATCACCAAAATATGACCAGATACGATCCTAGTTTCCCGAGTATGTACATTCGGTAGAACGTTTCTCCCTCAGGCTAAATCCTGAATTTTCCGAAATTCAATGAGAGAAGAGAATTATGTAACTAATGTCTCGAGAAAACTTCGCACGTGCTTTCGCGATAATGTTTGATCGATGGAGACTTTTTTTCCTTGCGCTACCGGAAACTACTGAATGATTCAATCAACCGATCGTCTGAATTTTATTCAACCATTGTTTCATTTTCTATATTCGCATATTGAATGTTTGTTAGAATATCACTAAACCAACATTATTATAAAATTCATGTACTCGAGAAAAATTGTTCTCGTCATTTTAAAATGTCCTTATTCGTTCTTTCAATCAATCTTTTCAGAAAAATGCTTGACACTGTGGTTTTGCTGCTTTTATTCTTCACTGTTCATAAATGTGCCTGGATTCGCTTGGAATTCATCTCTCGTGAGTTGTTAAGGTCATATATTATAAATTTGGAATAAAAGCAATCAAATTCAAGGTGGTGGTTCCATTGTGGTGAACAATAATAAAGAGCGGTTCAATAACATATTGAAAGTTCAAACAAACACGAAATGGTAGAAAATTTCACGAAAGTTTCATAGATTTGATCTCAAAATTCAAACGACAAAAGCAGACAAAAAGAAAACTTCACTACTGGATAATTACCAAATCATCTTTGAAAGATATGCAGATGAAATCAATCGAATGTATGATTTCTAGCGTCGAAGTGTCATTGGTATCGAATGATGGTGATTAAGATTGAAGCAATCCAGAAACGATTTTAGCAGCCTGCTCAGTGTCTGGGTGGTATCGCTTCTTCGCTAATACAGGCCGTCTCGTACATTCGAATCATTTCTAAGAATCTTTAGATTATCGTGTTTGCGAATAAGAATTCATTACAGGAAGTAAGTTGAAGAGATAACGAGTTGTTGTCATTCTAAATATAAATAAAATCAAATCAACATACGAGATTCGATGTTACATTGTATTCCAAATTCTACACAGTTGAGAAATCTCAACAAAATAAAACGAATTCAAATTTATTCGATATTGAGTAGTGAATGTGGATATTGGATAATCTACTGTTGTTGATAATGGATTTACAACATTTCTAAGTGCCCTGCAGCCAAGCCTGCTGGGATAAGAGACTTCACATTCAGATATGTAATTAAGATAAATATATTGAATAAGTATGTACAGCTTAAGGGTATCTTGTAGTCCCTGCGAACCAGGTTTCAGATTGTTCTGCTCAGTTTACTCATTAGTGTCTTCATGAAATGTACAAAATTGACTCCAGGGATATGTAATTCACTTCGAAACTAGTTGAACTGGTAGTTGTTCTTTGTATCACAGAAATCCATTGGAAAGTAAATTGAATAGAAAAATTTAATAATTGTGAGAAATGTATAGTGCCTTCGAGTGGAAAGATTTGTGGAAATGAGAAACAACTATGTAGCAAACAGATTGTGTTCAGCATGGATTGCGTATCGAAAGTCCTGTAGAGTTTTCATATATGTGAGTGTATAGAGAAAAAATATCTAAGGACGATAATCTTTGTTGGATGTTCATGAGTACTGAAGATAAGACAAATTTTTCAGAAATGAGGAAACACTTGAATACTCCTAAGTCAACTATACTGTTTGCTGTGTTTGGCACTTCTGGTTATATAATAATTCACTATCCGAGTGAAAAAATCGATCTGGCAATAAAACAATACCATATGTGAGACAAGCAGGCACAAGTTGCACATAAATATAAGATCAGGCATACTTGAACGTGACATGCTCCTGCCTAATTGAAATATAAGATTCTCTCATCCCTATTGCAAGAATTCATGGAGCTGGAACTAATAGCCAGTTCTATAACTTTTGATTGAACGTTATTGAGGCTTTGTTCTTAACAGAAATCGGTCCAGTAAGAATTCTCATCAAACGTTCCAGATCCTTAAATCTGCAATAAACGTTCAATGTAGGAAATTATGACAATCAGCTCCTAGCTTTACGGCTGCCAGTTTCAGCTTCATCAAAAATTCAGGTGGGAATCTAGGTGCCCATCCGAAATCTCCATAGGTAGCTTGAAATCCCAGTTGGAACTCCTTGGACTCCATGATGGAAGTTCTTCATTTGAGAAACTAGGTAGAAAATTTAGGTAGGAAACTATTCTAATCCCTTACAGGAGATCATCAGAATCTATCTAGATTTCTGTATGAATTTACACATGAATTTTTCCGGTAGAGTTTGATCATACTTGGATAACTTAGCGTCTGTTGACTCCTTAGTAGAAATGCTCTATTTAGTTATTCACTAGTTTTGTAACGTTTGCACCGACTAAAGAACGATCTGCTTAAAACATTCGTGATCGCAATAACTTGAAATTTGGTTCGATTCACCAGAAAACGTGATTGTTAGGTTCAGAAGAAAAATGGTCCAAGTCAACATCAACCACAGATTCTGGTCATTACTCCAAGAAAAAAAATTCGGTTTTTCTAACCAGATAAATGTAGTTAATTTTGGCTTCAACCACTTTGTCTAAATATCACAATCATATTTTCTGTTGAGTATAGCACCAGATTTCAAGTTATAGCAACCACGGATGATCCAATTAGATCGTTTTGCTGTCGGTATGTCTAGCCAAAAAACTAAACACTTGCAAAAGCTTCTTCAGCTTCTGGTAAGGGAGGTGCAAGTGTTCAGTTTTTGTCTGGTCAAGTGTTAAAAAACTCCTGAATAACTGAACCATTCCTATCTGGGTTCGTTTCCACTCAAATAATATTTGAATGATTAAATGTTAGCCACAGTCATGTTAACAGCTAGAAATGTGTTTGTCACAGCAAAAATATTGCAGCTGAATTTTGTGGCTATCCCAATATCAACCACCAGAATTTTACTGTGGCAGCTAACATCTGGCTATAACTGCAATTACTCCAGCTGCAGCAGAGGAAACAGTGAGCAGCTGTCACAGCAAATTCATTTTTTGTTCGTCCAATTCATTTTGAAACAAACTTGGGTGAATACAGAAATCGAGACTTCACCTACTGCAACCATTTATATTTAATTGATCAGATATTTGCAAATATACATGCCGTTTGGCTACCTAGCAGGTTTTGAGCTGATTTACCACTTTCTCAATAATTCGCAATAATATGTTGTGTTGTACTGGGTGATGTTTAAACAAAACGAATCTTTTTGTGACTATCATAGAGTAATAACGATTGGAACAAAAATAATATCTCATACTGAAACGGAAATCTCTGATAGTCGGAAGCAAAATCGTTACGATCATCATCAAAAGTATGACTCTGTCGGCGAGCAATTCTCTTTCTTCTTGTCAAAGGCTATAATGACAAACCAATTCTCAATTATTCTTTTTCATGCGTGTAGAAGAAAATTTTGGATTCTACTTCAGTGCGATACAATACTTTATAAACTATACATGAATATAAGAACAATTGCAATGTTCTTCACAACGAAGCTACGATAAACAAGAAAGCACACCATTGCTCTGTATAACTCGGATAAATAGCTCTTTGTCACTTCATTACATCACATTTCAATTTTAGAATTTTCTTCGTCATCCATTTACTCGGCTAAAAATCCTCTTATTCTCCATAATGAAACCTCGTATCATCAAACAAAATTGTACAACAAATCACGATCGTGTATCAGAAAAATGATTTTCAAGTACATTTTTCGATTTCGAAGAAGGTAAATCCTTTTCCAAGTATATGCGAATTCATGAACTATTCATTTCACGATTAGATGTTTCATTAGAAGTGCGAAGAGTTGCATCTTCATCTCGATTCGGGTACTGGAAATGGGGTCAATCGGCAATGCAACGCGATTGGTTCAACTGACCCACTGGCACTGACCTTGAGACTTCAGACATAAAAAGAGAGGCTCCAAAAAGGCCCGCATTAAACAAAGGGGGGCCGACCATGGATCACGTGACATCGACCGTCAACAGATTCGGTAATTTTCAACCGAGGAGGACCGAGGCCAACCGAAGAACGAAATTGCAAGCAAGAAAAAAAAATGCAACGAGGTCCCAACGAATGAACGCACAAGCGAAAACCGTCGTCATGTATAATGTATATTGAATTCATGCGTTGCTACGGATCCCCGACGATGAAAATAAAATCGAATAACCATTCGTTTCTTTTCTCTTGCTTTTAATATCCACACAGCGTGAGAAATTTTGAAAATAATCCCTGACACGAGTTATCTTTGTGACTGAAAAGATACCAAATTTCCCAGAAGTTGGAACAATTATTCACGAACAACAAAGTCTGCATTCTCGTTTAATGAACGGAGCAGCTTGCTTCGCTCGCACTTCTACAACAATTGTTGATGATTTATGGCGCTCGCTTCGTTCGCATTTTGTGATGAACCGCTTTTCATTTGACAAGACATTATTAAAGGAATGAAATATCTTGTTGTACACTAAGAAAACTTGGCTATTTGATATATATCGATGTTTAGAAATGTCGTGTATTTTACGAATATGAGAATGTTAACTCTGAAACAGTGAAGCTTCTTGAGACACTCACTTGGAAAGCGTCAAGATGGATCCATAGTAAAAATGCCTAGAGCATTGAGTGTTACTTCTTTCAACATTCTGTTGTCAAACTCAATTCCAAATGAGTGATCTTACATCTCATCGAATTTTTCATGCCCTATATTTGATCTGGCAATGCTATAATTGAGTGTTTTTATAAGGTTTCGATTCAAAGGTGTCTGAATATTATAAATTAACTGTATAACAATCTTTGTCAAGTTCTGAACTGGAGCAATTTCTAATCTAAAATGAGGGAGATCTGAATGTCAGTGATTGGATTTGTATGAATTCGATACAATATTTCTCAAAGTATAATTGATACTTTCAATATTTATCTACACTAACAGCAATAAACTTACACATCGTGAAGGAAAGTTAGCAGTTTTAAATGATGCAAATTCCAGCATACTAGCTTATCCAAAAAGTAAGGTGACATTTGAATTTAAACTCTGTGCGCAAATGTATTTCGGGAAGTGCTCTTATTTTGAAGTTAGTAAGATCATCTTCGATATCCGTGCCAAGGGTCACATCAAAATATTCATTGGTGTTTGAGATATGCTTTGTTTTGTAGACTGCTGGAAGTGAATTTTTCGATGTGTTGAGCAAAGAATTTGTAATCAATTTTGTCTGCGGAATGAATTTTCTGCTGCTGATTCGTTAAGGGTGGTGTGGAAAGCCTTTGGTGATGAGGCTATGTCGAAAAAGAATGTTTACAAGTGGTATAAAGAGTTCCAAGAAGGTCGAGAACGTTTCGAAAACGAAAACCATCCCGGTTGACCATCAACTTCAACTGACGAAGTTCACGTCCAAAAAATCAAAGATTTGCTGCTTGTAAATTGTCGATCACCAATTAGAGATCTTGCTGATGATGTTGGGATTTCAAAAGAATCAGTCAATACCATTTTGAAGATTGTTTTGGGCCTGAGACGCGTCAAATCTCGATTGGTACCGAAAACACTGAATTTCCTGGACAAACATCATCGCGTTGAAGTGTGTAAAACAATGCTTTCTGACTATCAGGGCGAGATGAAACGCATTATTACGCAAGATGAAACGTGGGTTCATGCTTATAACTCGGAAACAACCAATTAATCGAGTGATTATCGCGCTGAAGGTGAGCTAAAACCAAAAAAATCGCGCCCAAGTCGCTCAAAAATCCAGGTTATGTTGACTGACTTCTTCGATTATCAAACTGTCGACAAAGAATATTATTTGAGCGTTATGCGTCGCTTACGTGAAGCTATTCGCCTAAAGGGAACGAAATTGTGGCGAAACAACTCTTGGTTTTTGCACCACAACAATGCACCGGCTCATCCCTGAATATTTCGCAAAAAACTCGACCCATATCGTTCCACAACCACCGTATACACCTGATTTGGCACCGTGCGACTTCTGGCTCTTCAACAAACTCAAAAGACTGTTCTGGGGACACCGTTTTGAGTCGATAGAGGAAATCCAAGCCATCCCAGAAACCGACTTCAACAACTATTTCGAAGATTGGAAAATGCGTTGTTATAAGTGCATCGTATCCGGGGGGGGGGGGTTACTTTGAAGGCAATGATTTTGATTCGAGAGAAATGAAGATATTTGAAAATGAATGCTAAGTCACCTTTATTTTTGGACACAACATTATACGCGCTTAAGAATTATTAGAACATGACGGGACAATCTCACTTATCTGATAATAAACTTTCACGTCTAAAAATTTCAGCACAATGCTTTGCAGTTGTTTTGTATATATTGCATAATCAAAATGAAACCTCATAGTTTTGATTGCAGCTTTCCACCATTATTTTATTCCACAAGATTTTCGATGATTATTTTCGTGGCTTTTGACGATGTTGAAAAACTTGCCACGCACTCTGCAAATATTTTGTAAAACCCAAGGGATGTTGATGGTTTACAACTTGCTTCGCTAAAAACATATTTGATCGATCATGTTCTATGTACGAATGATACTGTATTCATTGAATCACATAAATAATCGATGTGAAGTTGTGTACAACAGTTTTTCATTCCATAAACAGATTATCGAGGATTTTCATATATAAATTGAAGTACGTACAAACGTCAGCGTACAGGAATATTCTACATACATAATATAATCGTACGAAGCTGTGGAGGCCATGCATACTATATTTTAGCGTGTGGAGTACCATGGATATATAGTTATAACACTTCACTGGCCGACTTCATCCCACTTGGGAAATTTCGGAGGTTTGGTGTACTTGGCTGCTTTAAACTCGGTTCGTCGCCAGTTGCCGTTGCTGCATCAGCTGCATCACGACGACCTATATACATTTATATATATACACATAGTAGATACATATGTACCAACGTGTTATTTGCATGTACTCGTGTAGTTACTAATACTCTTGACTTCGTCAATGTGCATGAACGCTCCATCGCTTCGGTCGGCTATATATCCGAACATACATACCACCGTATGCGAATCTCTGATGGTGAATCACGAAAATTGTTCCGCCTCTTTCTGGTCCAAAGTCACCAGTTGGAAGTTATAAAGTGCACGAGTGAAAGAGCAGTATAGCATATGCTGCATCGTTAGAGATGTTCGTGGTACTACACCTACGGATACGTTGTACAACTTGTTGCTCTCAGCCCAGAAACACCTTCGTGAATTTGGAATTGCTGTTTGTTTGTTGGTTTGTTTGTTTGTTTTCTTTTTGTTCTCCACGGAAAAGATCGTGTGCAATTTTTTCAATTCATAGGATATTTCGAAACCTCGTGAACTATTTCTACGAGTGTGAGTGAACGATAAATCAAAGTTTGGCTATTGCAATAAAATTCCTTCTGGTGAAAGAACGAATTCATTTATTTATTTTCGATACTTTAATGAATTCGCTTAATGGTATGGTTGGCGGAGAATATTCTCATGAAGAAGTCCATGAATTCAAACGGTTGGGAAAATTCCACGCTCGAACGGAACTATGTCCAAGGCTAGCGGCCAAATTGAGTGTCGTACATTTGTGGCGGAAGGTTGTTATTGACAACATGACATCATTGCTGAAAAATACTTTCGTGCTACCACTGAGGCTTCAAAATCAATAAAAATACAAACGAAATGTGGGAGGGTCCTGTTTTCCATATGCTTTGTGAAGACTGACAAGGCGTAACGTCGATAATGAACCACACCTTATCATGAATATTACTAACTTAAGGTTTTATTGAAGTCTCGAAAAAAGAAAGAAATTCTCAGATTTCCAAATATGTATAAAGATTTGTGAGGCTGTGTGTTTGTCTTCTTTCTTTATTCAATATTTCTGAAGTTTCAATTATCAAGTTTAATTATAAATACATAAACTGTACCAAATACTTAATGACGATCTTGATAAAAACTTGTTAGTTCATATAACGAGAAGAAGAACTACAGTTAACCTGAACAATGCACAGCAATTCTTGTAGCGTATATGGCATGAGAACTTTGAATTCATTCAAAGAGATATTATGTGAACATAATACAAAATAATTTATAGGTTTATTGTCTTCTTTAACTTCCAAATTTTATACTCGAATCCAAACGATTAACTATATTATCGAGTAAATTAATTAAACCGCGTAATGAACAGAGTTCATGTTTATTTCACATATTTTCCTTTTCGATATTCTTCTATCAAAAATATACAATTTAAAAATAAAGCTGAGGGAAAATATACCGTGTAAAGTATTTCATTATTGAGAATAATTAGTGAGAACTGAGGAATTATGAAGGGTTTGATTCGATCCGGTTCTCCAAAGCATCGTTTGAGAAAAAGAAAACAAACAAATTCCTCTCAATATTCCATCACTCTAACTATCTTAGAGATTCATGAACATCATAAAATTCTCAACAATTTTCCTCAAAAAATTACACCTTTCGAGCGCATCAAAGTGACTCATTTTCCCCTAGCTAAACTGAAAAATGAATATTTGATATTCTGAAAGTGTCGCGCGTCTCTCAATTTAGATACATAAAAGTAATTCGCATCCCCCTCGACTCGCTATGTTTTCCATTTGAGAATGATGATGAAAAACTTATATTTGTGAGTTGTGCACGAGTCAATTAGGATGAATTGAAGGAGGAACAACTTTTTCAGCTCTTAAACATCTTTACCTTTTCTCCGCTATTCACAATCTTTTAAACTGACAAATGATTTGACGTGAACGTGTCGGAATAACCTGTTCGCTTTTAAACGGTCAGTGAACAGTTGTGACAAGCAAGTGGAATGATTTTAATTGGTTTAAATTAAGTAATTAGAAGGGAGGAATTTGTTGTTTAATATAATTCTCAAAGATATCTAATAAGATAGTGAGAGAGTTTCCCTACTAGGTGAATAACGAGTTATATTCACGCATACCAGGGTGTAACCAACTTTATACGGAAAACCAAAATGAATTCAACTCATTTTATGAGGTATTTGAAAATATTTCTCCGGCTTTGGCAGTAAATTCTTCACCATTCATTTTAATTGGATGGATGTCTATACGAGGGATGAAAAAAAATCTCTACTTTGCACATATTTCGATGATCTAATAAATTTCCTGCTATTCCGAGTATGACACGTTGTCGCAGTTTTTATCGCGACGCGTTATTGGCTTATAACAATTTCATCTCTTCTGGATTCATTTTATTTCGATTAGTTCTCTAAGCGGAATGACCATGACATTTTGTTGGTCTCAACGAATTCGGAATGAAATTCGAAAGATCGAATACGAATGAAGTATAGATGGATATCATTCTAGGGCAGTAATGAACGTTCTTCATTGTCCAATCAGAGTAAAAAATCATTAAACGTGAACTCAAGAGGTTGTCGGAACAATTACGGTGCAATGCTTCATTTTTTGAGCAACAGTTGAACCATCTGCTACCACGTATATGAGAGAAGTTCCCGAAAAACTGGTGAATAGAGAGAAAATCGGAGAAGAGAGAGATGGGATACAAAAGAGAGAGAGAGAAAGAGAGAGAGAGGAAGAAAGCAATGGCAGAAGGCGAAGGTTGGTGGTGGTGTTGGTGGTGGTGGTGGTGGTGGGTATAGGTCGGTAGTTTCGCCAGTTAACCGGGGTTTAAAACAGCTGCCGAATTTCCCTCTCAACCGAGAGAGAGCGAGAGTGACCCATCGAGAGCGAGTGTGTTCCACATCGAGTCGAACTCCCTGTGTACCGCTGCTGCACATGCACTCAGCTAAGGTTAGGCTGGTGTCAGGATGTATACACGTATACGTACATAAATTGTATACGTGTGTATTGCACATCCGTATGCAATACATGTGGTCGAGCCATTTGCGCTCAACCATGCGCAAGACTCCCATACTTGGACGTTTTACACGTACAGGATCCTGTATTCAAATGCACAAATGTGGTCGTGAGCGGTATGGAACTATATCGGGAGGGCGCACACGTGCAAGCACGTGGCTTCTACATTTGCATGTGGTAGTTTGTACATTTGTCTCGTGTGTATGTAAACTCTTTTACTTCAGTCTCGTGGTTGAGGTGTATTTCAAATATATATACATATATGTACATATGTATGTACATATTATATTTTTATGTATATGTATTCTGCACGTATAGGCGTCTCCGTGTCTGCATGCATATCAGATGCGTCGAGACTTGAGACGACATGAATGTCTGCGGTAACCTAAGAGGCGCCCTACTGGTACCACTTTTGCGAAAACTCATTTATAAAATATTTGAAGAAACTCGAATTTCCTGTATTTTTTACGCGATGTAATAGCAAGCCTGAAATTTCACACTCGCTGCGTGTTGTCGAATGTAGTTTTGGAATGGAAGTTTGTTGAATTATGTAATGGAGTTATCAAATTCTTTTAATCCTGTACTCAAATGTATTCACATTCTCCTATTTTCTAAGAAGAGGTCTTTCTTGGAATCTTTCACAATACAATCCCATACAGCACCAAAGATTTCATTAAGATTACAGAAATCTAACATTTGAAACATTGAAATATTTCTATGACATTGTTGTTGTATGTCACACTGAGGTTTCAGAGTCCCTTCAGAAATATTGCAATGTCCACTAATTTTACATCTCAATGCAATATTTCTGAATTATTTCTGCGATGTTTCAAGAATATTTATAAAATATTTCATTGTAATGTTTCTCTCGTAATATATTTGAAACATTGCAAGTAGGTAATATTTTCATTGACAGATTTTTAACATATTTCTGTGAAAGTGTACTTAAGTGTAATGAAGGCGAAAGGATCTTTTGTCGCTTCAGTTTTTGTAGATACGTTTTTTCTTCTCATCGCTAAAACAAAAACAAAATGAATTTGTCACTTGTTTTGATCCACTGAATTGAATGAGAACAATAAAATTCTGAGTTGGTTGTTATGACTGTTGGAAACGTTCAAACACAATCCTCCATCGACTCAATTCAAGTACAAGGATAATTCAATTATAAGTAGGTGACTTAAATACAAATCCGAATGCATCCAATTGTCGTAAATAGTTGACTCCACTAATCCTTTCCTCGATACAGTTTTAGGGAAAGAGAGTTTCCTCGAATTTTTATATGATACAATTTTCATGTTGATGACTTTCAGGTGAATACATATTCTCTTCGGCAACCCCTTGTGGAAGTTGAAATTCGATCCCATATTGACACAGTACCCGTGCCGGAGATAACATTGCTGGAAAATTTGAACAACCATTACACGATCAGTGGATTCCGATAGTGTTGACTTAGGGTTGAAATGATAACAACGTTTTACATGAGGCTCAGTACTAAGATTACAATACGACTCTCCGTACTGGTAGTTTATATGGATCTTCATTGACATAACTGTGATATTCTTTATAGCATAACAAGGGATGGTGTTTGCAAAAGTGGTTTTGAGCACATGCAGGTGAAGTTTTGGGGTTTTGTTTTGGTAAGGACTTAACTTTGTTTGAATGTTTTGGCTCAGTCTTTGTACGATTGTGCCCTCCATAGAATGTTCAAGAACCATGAGGGAGGTTTTCTGAACATTCACGTTCACTCTGGATTTGGAAATTTGTTTGGTTTTTTGAAGGAAGGGTTATGTTCCACGGCATTACATGTCATCTTACTTTGAGGGGGAATATACCTTTGTAAGGGCGAAATTAAGAGTCATTTTTGACAATTTATGTAACAAAGACGAAACGATATTTTCAAATTCGATTTTTAAGCCTGTTTATGTAACTAACTCTTGGTGATACAAAAATAGACTGCATTGAAATCCTGCTGAAAGTGCCAGGTGAAAAATAGTTGTCAGATTTCAAACGGTTTATATCTTAGGAATATATGTAGCTAAAATAATTGCAGCTGTAACTATTTTTACGCTACCACAGTAGAAAATCGTAGCTGTAACTGTATAAGTTTTGTAGTTGATATTTGAATAGCTAAATCATTATGCTGTTGAATTTTTGCTGCGGCAGGTACATTTCTTGCTGGTACCGCTAAGTGAGTAGCTGTGATAGCTAAAAAATAACTCCCATAGCTAATTTTTAGCTATCCAAATGATAGCTAATTATCTTTTTTCGTGCACGGAGTCGATTGGACTATCTATACGGAGAAAAATAGCTACACTCATGGGTACAAAAAATATCATACTGATAAGTATATGAGGACAAGCATCTTGATTATACTCCTCAGATACTAGTCTTTACACGGGAAAAAATGAATTCGCAGTAACAGCAAAAACTTGTGTGTTGAGAGCATTGCGCTACTGCAGCTATCATTGTAGCCATAGGTGCTAACATAGCTTTTGTGCGTTTACAAAAAATGATCGCAGAAGAAATGTTGCTAGTGGAGCAATTTTTGTAGCTGTCGTGTGCATACCTAAAGAGAACAAGATGGCCGCTAAACATTCAATGTGAATTCAATGAACATTTCACAAATGCATAGACATTTTCTCATACAGCACCGAATACCTTAGTTATGTATCAGAAACGTGTCCGTTACAAAAGCGGACATAGAAACATTTCAGAAGGTCTTTAAATACCTTCCAAACACGTTTCTATGTCCGCTTTTGTAACGGAGACGTTTCTAATACATTACTAGAGTTTTCGGTGCTGTATGCGGTTCAGAAGATGTTCAACAACCCTTATAACAAAATATTCAACCTCTTGAATACCGTCAACTGGGGTACGTTAGGACAAAATGCATATGATTTTCCATTCACGTGCTACTAAAATTTAGTTTTTTGGATCGGAATTTTTTAAATCCTGCAGAGAACCCGCAGAATATATCCCCAAGAAGTATGAGGAGGCCCATTGAAGGGAAAAATGATTCAATGATGTAGCGATTGTGGAAACAGTGTCATAGAGTTATCCTAGAGATGGGGGAACTCTAGGACACTTGTGAGTTTTGCTTTAATAAACTATGAATACATTTGTTATTGATTTACTATTGCATACATTTGAGAGGTATTATAACATACATATTTATCAGTAATATGGAAGTCACACTTTTAGAAGGCACTTTCTGAAGTCATTCTTTCAGATGAAAGTTTAAGAAATTCTTTCCAATGAGACTATTCCCCTGCTGGTGTGTTATTCTTCTTACTCCCACATGAAACGTTGAGTGAAGTTTGTCACTGCACAACATCACTCGATCACATCCCCGACATAAAATATAAAAATTGCGGGAAATTGAAAACTATCCATGGGAACGAAGGGAATAAATTAAACGTGCATATCCTAACGTTACGGTGAGTATCCTAGAATTACCCCAGGTGACGGTAATTATTTGTTTCCATGCAGTTTTGCAAAATTAAGTTTGAAACATTCTGCTGGAGCTGTATGTATTATCAGAACAAGACAAATTCAATCGGTAGGGTGGTTCAAGCGCTACACGGAAAAAAATAAATAGTTGCAGCAACTACTTGAATAGGCGATTTTCGACCATCTACTTAAGTAGTTGCTGCAGCTACTTAGTAGTCAGGAGAAGTAACTCGATAGTTGCACTAACTAACGTGAATACCTGAGGTATTTTGAATTAGTTGAGACAGCTAATGTGTTATTTGTCCTGACTACTAAGTAGCTGCAGCAACTACTTAAGTAGATGTTCGAAAATCCACTATTCAAGTAGTTGCTGCAACTACTCTTTTTTTCCGTGTAGCAGCTTGACTTAGTAACCGAAAGATTGCGGAATCGACCCTCCCCTATCCAATGCATTTGTTTTCTACTCGGTCAGTTGTTTATTTCGCGATCCTTCCAAGCTAGTACAGCGAAACACTGATTCCAAAGAGAAATCGCTATCATAGCTAATTTTTAGCTGCCACAACAAATTATTTTTGTACGTGTAATAACTCTCTATTACTCATTGTAATATACATTCTACTCTTCAGCATATGGATACCAGGGACTAGAAAAACCTGCTATAATCCATACAGAAAAAAGTCCTATGTAAATTCTACATTGGTTGTTGTTAATTTAACATAACTGCCCACATGAATGCAATTGGAGTCACATTTACATTGGAAGCAATGTTATATTGACATTGTTTCCAAAGTAAATAGGAGTAGTGTTGCTGTGAAGTAACTATGATAAGAATGTGAAACCAACAGGACAGTATAGTAATTTCTACATAAGATCCTCAATGTAATCGTTACCTCATTTTTCCGTGCAGATACTCGTCCTCGAACGCTTGTCAGTAGTATCTATGTTTGTCCGCGTACGGAAAGTAGTTGCAGCAATTACTTAGTAGTTAGCATGAGCACCATGTTAGTTGAGGTAACCAACACAATGACTGCGTCGATTAATGTTGTATTTGGTGCAGACACTTGACTACTTTCAGCATGTAGCTTTTAGCATGTAGCTTTTAGCATCTAGCATCACAAAACTAGCACCAGAACTACTTCTTGTAGATGGTCTAAGAAATTTGGGAGTGTAAAAAATCCAAAAACAAGTATCTAAGTCAGGAAATTTTTTTTAAACCTTCCTTCCCGACGTTTCGCTTAGATGCTAAGCTTTATCAAGGGTTTTAATCTTAATAAGGAAAATGCCGTGTTATCTTTAGACCCATTGAACCGGAGCGGGTAAAAAACCAATTTGTCTGGATAGTACTTGTAGCTTGGGATTTCATAAATGCAGGAGTGTAAAAAGTCCAAAAACAAGTATATAAGTCAGGAATTTTATAAGAATACTTGTTCTTGGACTTTCTACACTCCCACATTTATGGAATCCCAAACTACAAGTACTATCCAGACAGAATGGCCTAAGAAATTTCCACTTCGAAGACAACAAAATTTGTCGATCCGTCGACACGATCACAAAGCTCCTCTTTAAACGAGGAAGCAAAATGTCATTAACCTTGACTATGAATCATCATATGTGTGATCATATCAATAAATATTGAAACTCCAGGATATATTTTAAAGGTCAGCTCCTACAAAAATAAAAATGAGATCTACAAGAAAACGGTTAGTTTCCGATTCCCAGTCAAATATTTTCCTTTTCTTTTCTTTTTCTTTTTTTTTGAGAATTTGAGTATCCAATCTTCCGGTTTAGGGACATTGAATCGAATATAAAATTCAAATATATCCTGTAAAACTCTAAAGATACGTCATGATGAGATTGTGAATACACGTCGGAGATTGAATTACAATTAAACCAAAGAGACGAACTGTAATAACGAGAAAGAAATGCCCTGATCAAAATTATGAATAACAAAGAGAATCAATAACTTACTTGTTATTCGTATGACATACTCCAATTGCCAGCCACCAAGTAATTTATAACAATTTCAGAATTCTATTCTTGCATCAGTTTCAGAGTAATTCAATAAAACATATGAAATTGACTAAATCTCATCAGCATAGCAGTATTGTGAATCAAAATTCTTATCTGAGCGCGTACTAAAAAACTTTTGTAAAATCGAAGCATTGCTTCGATCAGTAAAAAATTGAAAAAGGTATATAAGAGATGAACTATGATACTATAAGGTTTCAATTTTATCTGCCAGCAAATTGAAGATTCCAAGTATCTCGTCACGTGGAGACTCAACGTTTCAAATCGCATGGTGCGCGCGGTGTAAAATATACCATAATTTTATACCGTCATTGATTACGTCATCAACAATTAGTAATCAACGCACAAAATCAGAAGAGTTGAATTTTTGATTCTTCATTCGTAGACTTTCCTTCTCGTTTGCATACCTCATTGAGTGAAAAAGAAAAAGGATATATCACGTAGGTGGATCAGATAAACGATGTGTCGTCTCCGACGTTAACTTGAACTGTAAATCTCTTGCTTCTCTTTACATATGGAAAAGTAATGCCTCGGTATGAGTCTCGAATGCTTATAACGTATGCATTTATGTCTGACGTTTGCCGACAGTCACGTGTTAATAAATAGACAAACGTTAATACTTGCGCTTCCGTTTTGTTATACTCTTTCATCACGTTTACAATACAATAGTTTACAATATTTTGTCTCTACGGAACTACGATACGTATAATACCATCCTCTATTAGATAATTAATTCATCAACTCTTTTTGATGCAAATTTCTTTGGCAGCTTAAGCAAATTTTCCAAGAAAAATGCAAAATTCATAACAGTCTTCAACACGTTGTTTACAAATTCCTTCTTTGTACTAGTCAAATATTGTACTTGTATAAGCTCGATGGTGGACTAATATACAAATATTGGACTAGCGTATCACAGGGTTGAAATTTCGTATCACGGATACGATGAAAAATTACAAGACAGAAAAAATTAAATCTTGTTATTAACAATTATATTCCTCTTATATATTTTGAAGACAATTTTTTGTTCTTTGAAGTGCAGTATTTCGTGTTCTCGAGTATCCGAATCGGAGGGAACAATGGGCTTTAGTACAGAATGAACCATCTGTTTCTTCCACACGCAAGAGAAGTTCGGATAATCCCTAAACATCGTGTGGGTAGGGAGCAAATTGAGAAGGAGAGAGGGAGAGAAGCAATGGCTGACGAAGATTGGCAATGGTGGATATATATGTTACTGAAATTATACGTGAAGTTTCGAATACAACTGATCGTAGATTGAGAGATATATCAACTTCGATGTACAGGAACAATTCTTTTTTCATTCATTCATTCAATCAATTTCAAAATTGATATTTCAATAAGAGAAAAAAGATAATCAAATCGTTCAATTTCAATATAAAACTCTCTGCAAAAATCGATATAGTCGAAGAAAAACATTTTTGTGAAGTCCAAAATAAGATGACGTGATATGGAATTAATATCATCTGAATCATAAAATAATCAAAATCAATCTACAGATGCTTCTGAATCCCAGAACTCATTATTGCATTTGTCATTCGAGTCACAGTGTATATAGCAAAAGCCCGTATACACTTCTTCCAATTCCTGATATCTTTCATCTCCAAGAGAACTTGAATTCAAATGCAATCATCCAATGAAACGAATACGAACAATAATATATTTCACAATAAATACAAATAATAATTCGAAATCTGAATTTTATGAGCATAAATTACATCCCGATATCGAGAATATTGAAAATAAATGACAACGATTGTCATTCATATGATTTTTCAAAATATATCGTCGTGGTGAACGAGCTATATGTGTAATTAGAAATCCAAATGTTCATTGAAAGACGAACATACTCAAAAGCAGAGTTCAATGTTCAAGCCTTCGCTACCGCTGTTGCCTCCAAGTTGATACCGTAACGGAAGTTCACTGTCTCTTACTGACTTTCATATGAAAAAAAAAGTATTCAGCGTACACACACGCGTATATATACATATCGTGTTCCTTTTGGAATAGACTCGCACATAGGGGCAAAAAAATAGGGAAAAAATCCACACAATGCGCGCAGATGTCAAACGAAGGGAATAAATTAATCGAAATAGCAACTTTCACTCTAACAACGAATGGTTTGCTACAGTATCTTGCAAGCTATTATATTAACCCGGGTTCCCCATTGTCATGAAATTCATTGACTGTTTTATTAAAAATGTTTGCTATCGCAGCAACGGTTCACAGGAACAACTCATTTCGATTCAAGGCTGCTTTTTTTCTCCCCAGCAATTCGATGCAAACAGTATTTTTCAATCATTTTCGAACAATGAACAAGATTCGTAAAGCAAAACAAGGAACAAACGCAAAAAAAAACGACGACAAGGGGATGTTTTGAAATTCTTCAACATTGACAATAAAAGGTTTTGAGATACATGTATGTTAGTTGGCGTACGTGAATGCACGCCTAGTTGCATCGGGTAGCAGCAAAAAAGTCTGGTTTGGCAGCGGATGTAGCATACGCTTCACAATGCTTTCAATACAATCGAATGTGTGCAGCGATTTGTCTGTGTTGGGTTTTTGTATATTCTATCCTCTCGATTCTCTCTCTCTCTCTCTCTCTCTCTCTTTGATAAAAAATATATATATACATGGCGAATTGTTTGCTACTTTTTTTTTCTGCCACACTGACCTGGGTTAACTTGGTGCGCGCAGCGCCGAATATAAAACGAGCGGAATCACTGATTTCCCCTTTCCTTCCGCCTCTTACATACATGTGCTCACAGATACGTAGAACCGAATCAACCCGTTTTCCCCACCTTGGCCAAATATAACCTGGATTTTGGTGAGCGAGAGAGAAAAAGAGGAAAAAGACAGAGGAAGAGAGAGTGCAATGTGCACTCACTCCAGTCGAATGCACCGAGTTGGCACACAAACGTGGAAGAGCGAGGGCAGGGCCACGGTCACCCGAAAATACGGCCTCGTCGTCGGCGGCGTCGTCGTCGACGTCGTTCGACTCTCCCTTTTCACTCTTTCTCCTCCTTGCAGAGTTTCAATGGCAAATACTTGCATGCTCGTTGCACTGTTCTATATGCGAATACAGGCTGATTCATTCATCATGCTTTTACAATACGTTCGATTTGAAATATCGAATTGATTTATCGGGTGGATTGGAAATAGCATTTTTATTATTAATTTATTATGATAATCATATCAATTCAACTGTATATATATATATATATACATATATATATTTATATTAATATGAATTTTATCAAATTTCACGTTTACCACAATGATTATGGTGAATAATTTCGTTCATGCACGCTCTGTATACTCTCAACTAGGTATTTGATGAAATTCACTGTTCGCGATAACCGTTACACAAAAGCTAGATCTTTCGTCGCCAAAGTTTCGAGTGGCGTATTCACAATGAAAAAGAAAATCAACAATTTTTCCTTCTTCTCTCATTTTCCTCGTAATTGTGTAGGTTTTGTATCGCATGTAGGTTGTGTACTGCTTTTGTATCCCAAGTAACCAGAACATGAGTTACACATCAGAGTTGAAAAATTGCAACCCGTCTAATGCTCACAATTAATGCTCAGATTCATGAACCTCAATTCAGAACAAAATGTAAAAAGATTTCAACCTATTTTCAAACTGTACAACACTTCTTTTTTTCATGCTGGACGAATGTCACGAAAGTAGCATGAAAATAGGCTGTGTAGGTCGAGGAGGCTGAGAATAGATCGAGTGGAGGGGTCTTCGTAATTCAATAATTACATTTTCAATTGCGGAATAATTGATAGCGTTCTTGATGAATAATTTAACATTCGAATGAATCAGCGAATTGATTTGTTATCACATATTTGACATTCTTCATTCATTTCAATTATTTCTGTTCATAATTTTTGATTGAACACTCCAAAGGGGTACTAAATAAAATAATATATATCCCTTTTTGAAAATTTCTCGGTACACTGTAGAAACAATGTATGTAGCAACTTGAATTGGAAAATATCCTGCTTTTTGAAGCCTGATTTACTCGTGATATGCAAAGTTGAATCAGGTACGAAAAAAGATTAACAACAGGTTAAATGAGAATTTTGAAAATGAGCAGGGCCGGTTTCGAGCTCATTGGACCGATTCCTCCAAATCAGGCCCAAGTGGAATTTTTGAAATTATATATAATTCATACATAATTCAACACAGTTTATGTATAAGTCCAGAGTTGTGAATAATGCATTAAAAAAACAATTGGATTACTTAGCACTGGAATTAAATTTTTTTTCCAGTTTCTAATCCCAAAAACTCGGGTTGAAAATAATTTTTCAATCCCTAACCCCACCATGAAGGTTAAAAAATAAAAAAAAATTTCAATCCCGACAGTGAGATTGAAAAGTAATTTTTCCAATTTTTTTCCCAATGTGAAGATTGAAAAATGGAAAAAAAATTTGATCCAGATCTTTGCATTAAGAAGATGACCCATGTTTGATAAAAATTCGTCTACGCAACCCGGCATAACGAATATATATATATATATATATATAGCACAGAACATTTTCTCCGAAATCACCTATTTTTCAAGAGAAAAATTGAGAAAAAACGTTCAATTCAGATCTTTGCATCAAAAAGTAACTTTCCAATTTTCGATCCCAACATTGGGGTTAAAAAGTAATTTTTCAATTTTTAATCCCGACATTGGGATTCAAGAGTAATTTATTCAATTTTCAATCCCAACATCGGCATTGAAAAATAATCTATTCAATCCTGAATCGCAACATTGGGATTAAAAAATGATTTTTCAATTTTCAATCCCAACATTTGAAATAAAAATTGGAAATCCAATTGTTAATTCACAATTTTCGAATTAAAAATTTCACAAGCCTGTATAAGTTATGTATAATTTATGTATAAATTATATATAATTGAGAACATTTTTCCACTAGGGTAATTATTGTTTTTTCACACTTAATTTGGAAATATTAAGTTTTTATTGCTCATCTGCACGGAGAGAAATGTATTTGGAAAAAATACCATTTTATTCGTAAACTAGAACTATTCGGCAAAACCACACAATAATTTATAGCATAACTCCTAATCATTGCCAGTTGTGATGGTGAAAATCGAGATTAATTTGGATTTTTACCATCACAGCTGGCAATGATTAGAAGTTATGCTATAAATTATTGTCTGATTTTTCCAAATAAATTTCTCTCCGTGTGGTGGCAATTTGCCAAAATATCGAAAATCGAGCCTCGCGCGGCTTGGGGGGGGGGGGTGCTCTGGAAATACAAACGGGCTGGGAATAGGATGAGATCAGAGCGAAAAATCATATCAAACACGATTGAACCCGTGATAAGCAACGAATCAGAGTTAAATCAGATTTCATTTATTGACTCGGGAAAAATTTCCAGTTTCGTAGCGGTAGCAATTAATCCGTACATTTGTGCAGGAAAATTCTAAGACTGTTAGAAAAGTTCTTTGATTCAAGGGGTCTTTTTGATTAAGATGTGTACTGAAAATCAAATATTACAAGAATATTTTTTTCAATCTGGAAACATTTTTTTTCTTGACACACTGATTTTTTGAAAGAAAACACCGAAAAATGACGGTGGATGGGATTTTGGGTGACTGGATGATCTGAAAGGAACGAAATAAATGGCAAATTATTTCTCGTTGAAATGGCTGTCGCATGAACTAGGATCTTTTTGGTTGGTCAAAAGTTTTCCGACTTCCATCCGAGTTTTCCACCCTCAAAAATCGATTTTTTCGAGAAATCGCCGTACCTTTGTTATTTTTTGATGAGAAAAAAATCCTGATTCCTGCGATAGCCACTTCAACAAGGAATGAGTTGCCACTTTTTCTGTCATGTCCACCGTCATTTTTCGGTGTTGTCTAGTGTTGTCGCGATCTACGAAACGAGCTATCACGATCTTTAGATTCCAGCCTTGTTCAACTGAAAATACATTCTTCCATAAGAACAACAATTGGGTGGAAATACAATCTTGAGAACAGTCAACTTGTTTTGGGAATCCAAATTGAAATATAAGTCTATGAAATCAAGTTTTGAATTAATCTTTATTCGATCTGGACGCGATCTGAATTTTGATCTGGCTCGAACCGCTTGGAGTGTTAATTGAATAAAAATTAAAATTAACAGGATCGCAGCTCGATGTCAACTAACTCATAATCGAATTTCAGTTCCAATCTACATTTTAACCAATTTTTACTCCCCATAATTTTCATTGAAGAGCATTGGAATGTAAAGATCGTGATAGTTCGTTTTCTGGATCGCGGCAACACTAGTGTTGTCTTTAAAAAAAATCAGTGTGTGAAGGAAGGAACATTTTTTTTAGATTGAAACAAATTTTTTTGTAATATTTGATCTTCAGTAAACATACCTACAAATTTTGAAAACGATATCTCCAATCATTCTGAAAATTTCATTTCCTGAAAATCCTAACCAGAAAGACCCGTTAATACGAAATTCTTGATGGAATATCATATTTTCAGATCAAATCTTGATTCTTAAATTCAATATTAGTGATGAAATTTCACGATTCCTTACTGAAATGTAATCATTATTCATTAAATTTCACAAATATGTTATTAATATTGATGAATAAATTTTTTAAATCAAGAAATATATTATTGAATTCAATATTCTATTACAAATTTTGTTTAATTAATCGTTTATGTCAGAAACTTCATAACCTTTCTAACAGTGAACGTTAAATTCATGAAAATTCCAGTATATGTATCGCATAATTGGTATATTTATGCAGAAAAATTGAAGAAAAAAATCATTGAGGCGAGAAAATATTTCATCCAATGTTATCTATGAAATATTTCTTTCAACTAATTTAATATTGTTTCAATGAATAAAATGGTTTTTCACCGGTGTCGGATTTAGGGGCGACCAGGCACTCGAGAGAATTCTGAAAAGTGGTCCTCTTTCTAAAGATGTCTTCCTCTTTTTCTTTCTTAGTAATCTTTGGCTTCTTCGATAACATATATTGATTGAAACATTTTCCGCTAGATGAGGGTCTGTTGATGGACTAAACTCCCGGTATGTAAATTCGATCCTTAGGTATATAAGAGAGAGACAGCATTTTAGCATTGGAAATAAAATATTCAATATGTGGGACCATATTTTAAAAAATTGAAAAATCAATTTTCCTTCTTTAAATGACCTCACAGTTTGAATTTTTTATTTTCAATACTAAATTCAGGTTTATGCAAAGGGGAAAACATAATCTAACGGAAAAAATGTGATTGGTTGATTTTGGTCGACCACAAAGACCTACGCGCCCCGAGCAAGGGTTATATCAGTACTCGCTAGGCCCTTACAAGTTCCCCGCTAGCCACTAGACTCTTTCTAGCCCTTGGCTAGATTCTCGCGAGGCCCTAGACAGTTCCATGGATGACGTTGCTGGGGGTTCCACGGCGAAAGAATCGAGGAGCCCCCCGTTCGAGAAGCTGCAGCGCCGCCTCGCGCCGTTTTATTTTCTTTTATTACTAAAAAATTTTCACATATAGTTTTTAACGTCCACATTATAATGTAGATTATTCCACTTCATTAAATCCTTTCCTTTTTTTGACATAAAACTTTCAAAAACAGTGTCTTCCCTTCAAGGTTTTATCACAATAAAGTGAGAGTATTTATTGAACTCAAACGGTAACGTCTTTCTCAGCACCCCTTAATGGTCACTAAGGGTCTGCGTATTTGGAACTGTCTCATTATACTTAAAAAAATCTGCAAAAATTCATGAATATAATTTAAGCAGTCTTTTTTGGGAGTCCACAATTTTGATTGCCCACAGAAATCATTTAGACATATGATTTTCAATATTCATGCAACAAAACGAAGGAAAAAGTATTATTTCTATGGCTTCTTCTTTGAGCATTTGAAGATTTTCGAGGAAATAAAATGGAGCATGGTTTATAAAAGGAACATCATGTTCCTCGGGAAAAAATACCACATTACTGTTAGGTGGAGAAAAATTTTCCAAACCCAATTTCGGATACTTTTACCCTTCATGCGTTGATTCCGTTTGAAGGGAGAGTACACAATAAAATGACAAAATAGACGCTTCTACATGATTATTACATTGGAATGCAAAATTCAGAACTTTGAACCTTAAAATCAACGAATCCATTTGAACCAACTTTTTACACAAACACAAATGACGCATGGTTACCGTTTGTGGGTTATATTCAAGTTTGAATCTACAAGATAGAATTGTTTTGTTTGCTTGAACTTGGCTACTCGAGTTTTTACAGGGGCCAAAATAACTTAAAAAGTTGATAGGTGATCAATTTGAAATTTTATGTAGATATTTGTATAGACGGAAAAAAATATTGTCATCATTACTTGTCAGTCTCGTTACCATAGCCATACACAATATGCTCAACGAAGGAAGGTTATAAACATACTGCATGTTGTTATTATGAGTATGTGGTAGGTTAACACACAGATATCTTCCGGTCAAAACAAAAGAACATATCATCTCCATGCCAATCCGATTCATTGTATCAACGATACACTTTTGACGATGTTTTGGATGGTCATGATGACAATACTTTTTTCCATGTATGTATCGTATAAGTCATGAATCTGAGAATATATGTAAATTGTTATTACAAATATTGTTTTTCAAAATTCGTTTAAAAACAAAATAATCTGTATTTTCTTTCAAAATTTCCTCAGCTTTTCATTCTCTCTTGCTTGTTTATTTTTGCTGAATTCAGGTACATGGAGTGCAAAATTTTCTGTTCCAATGGAAAGAAGTTCGTTTATTTCAGACAGTTGCAAGGATCTGTGCCTTGTTTGGCGCAAACTGGAGGAGCTAAGTTCAAACAGCTGTAGCGTAGGGGGCTTCACAAGAAAAATTTTTCGTCCCCCGCTGTTCTTCTCTTGCTATTTCCTTCATTTGGATGAAAAAAGACCCTAGTTAAATTTTCATGGAAAAACAAATTTTTTCAGAGGTTGTGCTCATCAATTTTGTCAAAAAATCGGAGATTCTCTAGTTCTTAGGAACTTAAGAAAGGTATAAGTGATGAAGTGAACCTTAGAGTGAGTGATGAACATCCTTAGGTGAAAAACAGTTCGTTCAACTCATCACTTATTGAAATTTTTTACACAAAAGACCAGGAAATTTCCTTTTTTTTAACAAAATTGATTGGCACGGCTTCTGAAAAAACTTGTGTTTCTCCATGAAAATTTAACTAGGGTCTTTTTTCATCCAAATGAAGAAAATGTCAGAAGAAGAACGACGGGAGACGAGAAGTTTTCCTTTTTGTTATACCCCACTATAGCGCCAGAATTCTGTTGTTTTGTTCACAACAACAACATTTGTTCTTGTAAATTTAAACTTGATTAATATGATATATTTTATCTCAATTCACTAAATATTCTGACCTTTTCGCAATAAAATCTTGAGGGTTCCTCCTCAAATCATGATTCCGATTCATCCAGTCTGGACAACTAGGTTTACTTCTAGACGGAGTTCTTATGATTTTCTAGTGATTTCTTATATTGTCTGGTAATCGAATCATTCTGATTCTTGTCAGAAATTTCACACTAGAGATATGAATGAGTGATGCCGTATCCAGTTTTCATATATCAGTTACCATATGTCCTTTATATGCTAGGGGCGCTAATTGGCATGTTGGCAAATTCGAGAAGCAAGACTGCTTCAGGGGGTACACAGAGAAAAAACATCTGTCGAAAAGTACCATACTATAGTGTTTGAGCATCATTTATGTCCACATCAAATTATTTACGTGAAAATATCTAAAAAAGTATTGTACTTCTCCAGGAAAGTCCAAGCAAGTATGGTACTTTTAGAGGTATTTTCGTGTGATTATTTTGATTTGGGCAAGAATAATGCTCAAACGCTGTGAAGTATGGTACTTTTTAGCAAATCGTTTTGTCCGTGCATAAACCGCGAATAGAGAATTTCTCACTGCTTTCAACGCCGCTGTACGCCGTACTATTGGAACTCTTCTGATAAGTTGGACACTAATATAAGTACAAGACCAATGTAAAATGTTCAACAACAAATTATTGGTGTATACGTGTGAATTAGTTCGATTAGCAGCTCGTAAGACGGTGCTATTGATAGTTCTGCAAATTTTAATGTGGAAGCTTATGCCTCCTGGGCTGTTTGTTGTCTCGAACAAATCTTGGATTGACTGGTCCTAAGATCATGTCTGTTCGAGTCAACAAGTAGTTGGACCAACGGCAATCAGTTGAGCATTGAGAGAAAGGCACTTAGCTGCGATAACTAAAATTTCGTGTCCCACACGAAGAGAAAAATACAGTTGGAATTACTATGGTAAATTAGCATTCACATTCCAGATTGGAATTGACAAGAAAAATTATGGTATTTTCATCTAATACTAGAAAACTCCACAGTAATTTATAACCCAGGTATGCGTCGACGAATGTATCAAGCTCTGTGCCAAGCTTGAGCCAATACTAGGCAACATTGGGCCTAGCATGGTTACCAACATTGGCACCAAATTAGATTAATGTCTAGGATGATAACAATGTTCAACGCTTGGCATCCAAGCTTGGTTCAATATCAAGATTCAATATTGGTTTCATGTTTTGAATCGATATTGGTGCCATGACGTACATTCAGGCGTATAATCTTTCAAGTTTCTGAAATGCGAATCAATTCCAAGTTCACGTCATGTGTCTATATCTAAGCTCACGGCGAGCCAAGTGTCGATTAAAGCTTGGTTGACGAAAAATGAATCGAACGCAGCGAAATATGCTTAATCCTAGCACTGATTTCTGAGGTGCTATCAACGGTTGGTGAGCTGTGACGGGCCAAGCATCAGTCGAGACTTGGTCAACAAAAATTGAATCAAACACGGCAAAATAGGCTAGGTCCTAGCATTGGCATCTAAGGCTCTATCAACGCTTAGTCAGCTACGGTGGGCCAAGCACTGGCCAAGGCTAGGCTCACGAGACTTGGCATACCAAGCTTGACGTCGGTCATGGTCCAATTGTCAGTCTTGGTATGACTTGCCCGGGAATGATGTCCAGTGCAATATTTACTGAATAAGAAATTTTCCTGAAAATCCATGAATTGTTGAATTTCATCACAGGAATTTTTACTGTGTTAATTGGAACTATTTTACTGTGTGGAAATATAAATTTTCATGAAAATCAAAACTCGGTCTGACGTTGATATGGAGTACAGTAAAAATTATTGTATTTTACATAAAAAAGTAATGGTTTATTCTCTCCGTGCAGCTAAATTTTAGTTGACGGAGATGAAAGTTTAATTGTCTCCAATACGAATAGAACAGTTCATTTAGTATGAATAAAAAATTTAGCTATGACAAATGAAATTTATTTGGTCCAACCATAAATGTGTATTCACAGTGGCTAAATTTCCTAGGTGTCTAATATTAAAGTGAACCCATTTTCAGCATTGCTGAAAATGTCAAAATGTCAGAACCGGGCGAAGAACTGTTATCAGGCTTAATGGTTTGGTCCCATGTGGAAAAGATGTTTTAAACTGTATAAAATTGTACACATTGTTTCCACACAGGGTTCCGGTTAAAAAGTAATAAAATTTACACTCGATCTTAGCAGACATTACCAAAATAGATTTTCCTCTGGGGAAATTGTGCTTAGGAAAATTTTTACAGGAAAATTTCGGTCAGCAAAGTATTTCTTGTTCTCATTTGAACGTTCGAGAGTTCAGGATGGATCTTAAATATAGGGACGTATTCTCAACCCGTTTTCCAGGGAATTCAGGGAAATTTTGTCCACAGAAAATTATATCCGAAGAAGTTCTTCCTACAGGAAACTACATCCACGAAAATTTTCCCTAGGAAATTCCTTGCTCGAAATAGGCAACAACACAACTGGCGTCTCCAGAATAAGTGGTGGACAGGTGTTGAAACCACGGGTCTGAGAAACCCTCAGATGGTGCATGGAGCTTCGCTTCCGGTTACTTTCTCCAAACACAGAAGAAAGATTACAGAATCGCCATATTATACGGCACCTCACATAATCTATGAAAACATGAATCAGAGAAATCCCCCATGATCCCCTTGTTGAAAAATTTTTATAAAACCGTATAGGTCGATTTGATTGGTTTAAATTGCTTTTGGAGTATGAATTACAATATTTTCACTTGAAATTTCTTTCCCTGCAATTTCTTTGGAGTTTCATAAGAATATTTGAGCCAATATTCACGAGATTTTATAGGATTTAGTCTGGCATTAACAGCTGCCTTATCAAATCCTATTAAGGGGATACGAGCGGTCCAATTCTTTCGAGACAAAGTACGTGAAAATGCGTGCATCGGTTCAAAATATCTCTCTGTACAGCATTTCTTTAGCATCTCCAGAAATGCTGTACAGAGAGATATTTCGAATCGATGCACGCATTTTCACGTACTTTGTCTCGAAAAAATTTAGAAAAGCCCAGCCGCTCGTATCCCTTTAAGATGCACAAAACCAATAAATTTATACGATTTAATAAGTCATATTTGGAAGAGGCTCAATGAGTTTTATTCCGATTGATTACAATTTTACAACAGAATCCCCTTTCGGTTCTTTGTACAGGTTGGGGCACCTTCACTCACCATCCAAGGTATTCTCAGATCCATGGGTGGAACATGGTGTTATCAGCGGTCCACTGTAAGTTTATTTGTACAATCCAAAATCACATGATTCGAATTACATTCAGCTTAATAATTGCATCGTTCAGATTTGTGTACTCCAGAATTATTTATGAAGTTGCATATTTGTGTATGAAATTCAATAATAGTCATCAGATTTAATATTAGTAACGAAATTTCAAAATTTCTTTCTGAAATATAACAATTATATATCAAATTCCACAAATATGTTATTCAAATTAAGAAAAAATTCTCAACATTGAAAATTATATTATTGAATTCAATATTTTGTTAGGGAATTTAATAAACCTTTTATGAAAAAAACTTATGAAGTTTGAGGCAGATTTTTTTTACAGTGTAGTGAAATGAATACCTCACACTTGATTGTGTATTTCACTGCTCTCTTTCTCTCTCTTTATAACATTCTCTCAGTTCAGATTTGTATGGTACTGGCTACTGAAAATTACTTTATACAAATTTTCCTTTGAGTTTTCCCTTGTGGCACTTTATACGCACTTTAAAGAACCTTCCACAAAATAATCTAGCTTTTTTTGTAACCCAAATTTATTTCTTTTGTACGTATTCCATTACATCCCCGTACTCGTTTCGATCAAGTGCATGTGCTGGAAACAGATATGCCGACAATGGTAACATATGCCAGGACAAAGGAGGAGACGTTTCACTTGATACAGAATCATAATGGTTTTGATTACAGTGAGAATATTGATTCGATTTGTTACATCGTATTCTGCTGGATTAATATATCGATCCCTGTGAATTTCACGATCTTTGTTGTCAGTACATGTTATTCTCTCTGTATGTAATATAATTAATTACTCGTATCAAACATGCATCGAATTAGTCATAACAAATACCTCCGACAAACTTGTCTCTATCGAATTCTTGCTCTCCTCGAAGAGAGCTCTCTCACTTATATCGAGCAAGAGAATAAAGAAATAGAAGAAATAATTTTCAGGTTTTTTCCAAAAAAATGTAACAAAATTTCAGATACATTGGACTTCCCTTGAGAAATTCTGAACAGGGTGCAATGATTTATTTCGATTACATTTTGAGATATATTTAAAGAAGATCCGATAACTGCAGTTCAAGCGCCTGTACATTGACAATACGAGAATCCTAAAGCAAACCTTTGCGTTCGTATGATACATGACTTTTCGAATCTCTTTGAGTACAAATGTTCATTCACAAAAGTGAGAATTATCTTTTCGATTATACAGAATGATTGGAGGAGATTGTGAGTGTATTTGGAAACTATAATTCATGCACAATAGCATACGTGGATATCAAGTCCTTCGTTGTGCGACAGAACAGAATATTATGTTAATCGTACACATGTCGATTTTAATTCTGAAGTGGAAAATGTTTGCATAGTGGATAAGAAATTATGTTCCAACTCTATGTAAAGAAATAACGTCACACAAGCTGTGCTTATTTCATCATTAATCATACATAGATCCAGAAAAACTTACTGACTCGAATTCCATAAATTACTGTTCATCAATTTACAGAAAAAAATTAATAACTCGCTCAATGCCAACAAAAGTTCTATTGAATTTTAGCTCAACTAAATACCCTGAGAATACTATTTTGTTGTGTTATACTCAATCAAATATTTTTTTCGGCCCAATTAAAAGTGCAGTGCCATCAAAGTCTTGTCCGATTGTACATTAATTGGCATTCAATAACTAGGAGAAATTTCATTAATTGAGGAGTCATTTTGTCCTCAACATTCTCTTATAGTTTGTTTCTTCTAAAATACACATTTCTGAGTCACCCAGTAGATACGTGCATAAGTTACATACAGACGCACGCGTCTGCTTATGAACACATGAACATGCGAGGATCGATTTTTTCCACTAAAACAAAGAGAGCAAAGCAGTGTGTACTTCAGAAGCACAAAACGACATCGCGAAAAAAACTTCATCCGCAGGGATGAGAAAAGCTTCCAACAAAACTGCATTAAATTTGATGTAAACTTATGGAATTCCATGAATTACTATTCTCATAATTCTCATTTGCAAACATGTGAACATTTTTTCGAGTACATTTTAATGAAAATTGTGGCTTATGAAATTCGACTTTGTAGAGATTATATAAAAATTCATTCAATAAACTTCTGGAAAATATATAGATCATGTATACGATCGAAAATATGTCGAATTAATAATCAATGTGATATAGTCTGGTATCAATCAAACAGAACGAATTCAGACTGAAAATCATTATTCCCTTGGAAAATGTATATTTTATGATAATTTGATAAGAAACGAAACTTTTACAAGCATCGTTGAAGCGAGTAAAACAAGGCTTTACGGATCATTTGGCCTCTATAACTCAGTGTTAGAGCATTCAACCGGATATCGAAAGATCCTGAGATCGACTCCTGTTACGGGAAATGTTTCTTTTATACTGATTGATTCAGGCATGATATTACGGTATTCTTTTCCGTCATTGAGTTCATGTATATTTTGAGTTAAAATTCAACTTTGATAAGAACAAAACCACGAAATCTCAATTTCTAAGTTTCACGAATTGAGGAAACATTTTATTTTGGGAATCGTATATCAATGACGATGATGATGATGATTATATTGCCTATTCTCTCATTCGATCAATGTATACAGATGTCAGGTAATACAAAGCTTTTCAGCACCACCCAATATGGTCCAATCGGATTCGAGGTGTTGTATTCGGAGCTAACGTAGAAGTAAGACTATCATCAGTATATGTGGTAACAGAGAACCGATCGACGAACGAATTAACACAGAAGGGATGAATATATACAGAGCGTGGCATGGAAGAGCGCTTCAGGCTGGTGATTACGTGCTCGAGACACTCCTGAAACAAAGCGTTCTCTGTCCTATGACGATGACGGCGTAGTACACACCACGCGACCTATCCCAATACTGGGCGACGTCGTTGTACCAACATGTTGTATACGCTATATTGTCAATCACAGAAAGACTGATATACTCTAGTTCTGCTTGTTTCTAAGCGTACACTAATTTTCTTCGGATATAAAATCAATAATTTTAAATCAACATCTTTGATTATTTAAATCAAATCCACATCAACGACTTGTCAATTATTTGAAAGGAAAATTCTTATACCACTTCAGCTAAAAATTTGTCATTTCTCCTGTAGCGCTGCTACGGTTAAAAAAAATTGTAAAAACCGTGTTTACATTTTCCTCATTTTAATTCAATGTATATTGAATTTGCATATACACCATGAATCGGAGGGTTTGGTAGACTTCAGATTTCAGCTCAAATCAATAAACCTGTATTGTATGATTCATATTGCGATTTGATGTTTTTTTCATGGTTGGCATGACGTGAATTCGAAATGCATTTCATGTGATTCTTAATGAAGCATTGTAGGTACTCAGACTCATGTCCTTGCGTAATCCGAATTTGCGTTTGTACAAATAGATGTAAAAATGATTCGCATGGAATATCAGATAGTGTATAAAATTCATTCACGTGAAGAAAAATTGTTTATATTTTAAGAATTGAATGATTATTGTATGCAAAATATATTTTTACTTTGATAAAATCTTAATTTATTCATATAAACGCGTAAACACTCCTTCAATGGTACAATTGTGTCTGCAGTAAAGGAATTATTACTGAATCTTCCAAAAATCACAAATATCATCCTACACATTTCTCATATTTTGGAATGTACTTTCTTGGCCATCGTTAATTAAATAAAACGGCAGAAATCAAAGAAATTCGTCGAATGTCTTCAATTTACCAGCGAAACTTGGAATTTATATGGTAAGTATTTGAAAGACATCTTATCTTGTATGGCATCCAACGGATGATTGCCCCATCCAATTAGTTGACTGGATTATATTCATCCAATGAATTGGTTTTCGCAGTTCGTAATACCTGTTTGGCTTGCGCGTCAACCGAATGTGTACTTTGAAGTTTTCAATCCCCTTCTACGGCAACTCGTGAGAAAAAAAATTACATTGAATCTACGTTTCTAAAAATGAATCTTCCATCGTTCAATTATATAATGGGTTGGAAATTCACATTCTTTCAAATGAAAATTAGAAACAAATAAAGCTGATGCATTTGATTAGTCTTCAGGTTGTTACACACCACCATTACTTAGGAATAGAATTTTCACTCTTTCAGTGTGATATTCTAAGGTGTCAGGTTAGAAATTCACAGCCACTCCAATTATAAAGTGAACTTTTCACTCTAAAAGAGTGCGAGTTCACTCGGAACGAGTGGAAATCCCAAATTGAAGCGGGCTGGCTCACTTCTGAGACATTTTTCATTCTACCACACTGAGAGGAAGGTACCTAGTTGGGACACCTGAATGTTAGTTACCGCAGTTAGATTTTTATCTGTGCTAGCTAGGCTCTAGTTGGGGTAAATAAAAGTCCAGCTGTCTGAAATACGAATAAAATGGCTCATTCGATAGGAATGAAAAATTTAGTTATGACAAATAAAATTTAGCTGGCGCAACTCAATTTTTATTTACAGTGACTGAATTTCCTAGCTGTCGAATATTTGAATAGACCCTTTCTCTCAGTGCAGATTTAGAGAGTGCTTGACAAAAGAGACTAACAATACCCAAAAATAGTACTCTTGAATTTGGAGAGGAATAGCAATATTTCCTATTGTTTTGATCGTATATAAGAGATTTGAGAAATTTCCCGATCAAATGGTCCTGTTATACAGATCATCTCCTAAATCAAACAATTGTTACAACCGAAAATCAGATTTCTGATATGAAATTTGGACCTGATGAAGAACTTCCATTATATTAAGAAAGTTCAGGAAATCAAATATTGCCTGCTTTTGTAATTGAATTTCCATTCACGTTTGCCACAAAACTTCTGAAGAAATCGATTGTTATCAATTCCAGAAAAATAATCTAAAGTTCCTGTTGGACTTGAAGATACACACACGGAAAAAAATAATTAGCTATTATTTGGATAGCTAAAAAGAAAGCTCACTTAGTGGTGGCAGCAAAAAATTTAGCTGCCACAGCGAAAAGTCAACAGCTGAATTATTTGGCTATCCAAATATCAACCACAAAATTTGTGCAGTTGCAGCTACGATTTCCTACGGCGGTAGCTAAAGAATAGCTAAAACTGCGATTATTGCAACCACAGCAGGGAAAAAAGGGTGCTAAAAAGTGGATAGCTACCACAGCATTTCCTTTTCTTCCGTGCATGGAGGAAGCAAATGTGCTGACGCAGCAAATCGAGGTATTGTATACAGAATAGCAAATCTTTCTGCTAACCTAACTAAATATTCGCTGTCACAGCTGACTGAATTGCTGAGAGAGCAACATGATTGACTGAAGCAGTGAATTTTTCTCATGTTCTGCTGTCATAGCCAAAAATTCGCTGCTCCAGTAAAATTAAATTTTACGGCCACAGTGAATTTCTGAATTCTCCGTGTATTATAAGCACAAAAGTATCCCTTGACACAATGTCAATATAATTACATAAAAATTGTCAAATAATAGAGGAATTTTATGTATAAATTATCTGGAATACAAAATCCTGCGCACTGCACAGTCATTTCATGGCCAATACTCCATGACCTTTACTGAGTTACTCCTTTATTGAAATTCCATGACAAATTTCAAAATCAAATTCTTCCAGCAAACGATAAATTTTTATGGAAAATCATAAAAATCATAACCTTCTGAAGAGATTTGTGAAATTTGTATCAATGCCATTCGTGACATCATGTTATAATAAAATTCTATCACACGAAATATTAGCTTCGATTATTGAGATTATTGAGTTCCCACGTATTACTTTGACCTATCGCATACCACAAGTCACGTATCACATTTTATTATAATATCGCAATATCGTTCTGTAGAGGCATTCCGTTGTACCAAATCTATTGGATATCTATACGAATTGATACTTTGATGTTACAAAAATATTTTCGAATACTTTATTCAAGGAGATTCAGCTAGCTAGCATGATCATACATCGGTATTTTATATATAATTCAGATAGAATGATGGATCAAAAGTTCTTATCTACATTTTCAACTATATGCTGAATTTTTATAGTCCTTTCTCTATTAACATAGCAAACTTCGGTAATGCTTTTATTGAAATATTCGACATTGTTCCAATCAAAACTTTGATAATGTTACACCCCAACAGAAATTTACCTGGACATTGTCTAGTTCTCTCAACTTCTTTGTGGAATTTGGCGAAACCTTTGATTAACCCAGAAACCACCGTTAATGGTCGGTGATGGTGAATTTTACAAAATAACAAAATTACAAATTAAACCTGTAATTGTTTGGAGCGTATCAAAAGCTGTTTGGAAGTTTCGCAAAGGCTGGAGAAGCAGATAAAATTTCAACCAATCTATAGTAAAAATGATGATAGCGGTTATCTAGCATCTTTCAAAGCGCTTGCAGTGAAATTAGTCGATAGAAAGGGCCTTGAATAAAATCATTTTCACTGGGGATCGCTCTTTGCCGATTTATTTGAAGATATCTGAAATTCTATTGAGAAATTATAATCGAATGCCAACTTCTTAAATCGTGAATTATGGAAAAAAATCATACAAATCTTGGAATAGTTCAATAGAAGTACAGAATCACAAATTTCAAAATTGAAGTTCATAACTGTTTTCGTAATTACCAAAAGTGGGACCTCCCCGTGGATGATTGCGGGTCTTCTAGGGGGATATTCATGATACCTGTCCTTGATATCCTTTTTATCCATCCCTGGTAGTATCTGCTTTCTTTACGTGGTGGGAAGGATAAGTATCTTAGAGTTGGATCTTTTTTTTGAGTAAAATGAACTACTCAAGAGAAAGAATACAAACTGAGAGAAACGAAATCATCCTAATGCCAGAAATATCGGCAAAAACGGAAGGAAAGCAAGGGGAAACTACCTTCCTTGACATGTTTCAATACTTCCCGAGGAAATGAAACCTTTTCCCAATCTGGAATATTATGTAACAAAAAAAAACAAAAGTGGGAAACTTGACTCCAAAAGTCAAAGTGCAGCAACTTCGAGAATTTTTTTCAATTGTTTGCAATGAAAGAATTTCAATTGAAAAAATTACTGTGAATTTTGTGAAACTTGTAGAAAATATTACTCTCAACTGTTTGAGAACTCACTCATTTTTCCAGGCTGTACGGGAATTTTTTGAAGAATTTTCACTCTTCCTTCGGCTATTGGAATTAGCATTGTAATCTTTACAACAAAATTCTTTCAATGTAGAGTTTGCGGAGAAAGAATAACAGGCGAACTTCAATTCAATTTTGGTCTAGTTTGTTAGAATTGTCTCAAATATCGTAAAAGTGTTGTGAAACAATCAAATTTTAGTAGAGTCTTGATCCCCGACACTACAAATCTCCATCCACTCCACGACTTCAATGTAGTGATCGATTTCATGTTCGGATTTTCATTTCAAATCGTCCAGAATACCCCACCATACTGGACAAAAAAATGTTGGACTCACTTTTTAATTATTTTCAAAAATAATTTACAAAAATTTAGTTAGCCAGCACAGGCAGTGTATACTGCAACATCGTCATAATTGAAGTTGAACTTTTTATTTTGTTCTCTACATCGCTAGCCAGACTCCCCAACCTTTTCCAGAATTCAACATTCGTTCGTAAGTACATCGTTTCGCTGTGTCCAGTTGTAAATAAACATTCAACTTTGTATCGAATATAACTCTTTTAATTGGAACCTGAACTTTGATATTCAAAGATTTGTTTATATCATCAACAATAGATTTCTTGTTGACCCAGGCGTTTAAAAAAATCATATCACGAAAAGAGAATACAACAACAGTAATACCGGGTACAACATGATTTCTATATCAATGAATCATTCGATTACTCAATTTTCCATCGCTTTAAAAATTCATATCTTTATTCGTCCTCACACGCGAGACCGTGTACGAAAAATATACACATATTTTATCATTCGATAATTTCGGACCACGAAAATTTCAAATTCACATGGCTTTCATCGTAACGATCTACAAATGATTGAATTTGATTCACAAGACACGAATGACAAATTACCGGAGTGCCATGGATTCGATAATAAAAATTGATTTCGTGAAATTCCTCAATGAAAAATTCACCAAAAGAAGGTTCATCGATAAATGTCACATCATTTTGCGTAATGGAATGTGTATCTTATCTGCGTGTGATATCTCCCGATTCCAAGTTGAAAGGTTTGATTGATTCGATCAAGTTAATACATCCGGTGCAGGATTATGTTTAAATAACCGACGCGGTAGGAATAATTCATTTTTTTGACAATCTCCATTCTTCTTCTTCAAAAATTTAAATTAGGATGTAACGATCGGGGATTCTTTGATTCTCGCTCTACGTATATAAATTACAGATTTCTTTGAAATTATTCGAACCAATTGTTCCATTATTATGGATTATATTCAACGGAATAATTACAATTCGCTGTATTAATTATGTAATGTTTCATCAATTGCATATAAATTCGATATAATGAGAATTCTATTCTAAAATTATGGTATGTTATCAACAGATAATGTGATGCTCTAGGTACGGGAGGTTTATTTGAATATTTATGTTATCATTGGTTTATTCGATATTTCATCATATTAATACTAATTAATTTTACTTCGGATTTCAATTCTCTGATTTCACCAAGTTCATCGGGATTGTCTACTACTACACGTTACCCTCCCCGTCACGGTGTTAGCACGAAAATACATTTCGAGTGATTTACAAATATGAATTTGTAAAGATGAAGAAAGAAAAGGCACATCACATCGAAGAAAATCCTATACCGGATATGATTTAATTGGCAGTAAAAGTATATCTGTGGAGAAACTCAGAAGTTGGCTCGCGTTAATGTTGACCGACGAGTACCAGTGGATCCCCTTTAAGGATCGCTTCTCGCTCCGCTTTGCTCCGTGTCTATTTCTCTCCCAAGTACATTCCCGATTCGAAGTCGATATTGAATGTTCAGTCGATAAGTCTGTTTTTGTCACAAAATTGTCGTCGTGTCATGTAAGATTCAAACACAAATTAGATTTCTTTTCGTTCGTGTCTATCAATTACAATTCCTCTGGAAATCGATCGAGAAACTCTAGAGCATCGATGCACTACCGTTTTCCTCATCTCCCTTTTGCCTACATCTGTCATTTCAATGATTGAAAAAATATTCCTATCGTAATTGGTAGCTTCGTACGAGAATCCGATAAAAATCAATGTGATATGAATATGTGCATTGCAACGCACATGTAATCGTCACGTTGGAGAAAAAAAAAATATGAAAGAATCATTGAAAAAAAGAATACTCACAAAATGTTGCGTGGAAATGATTCGTATATCTTGATGCGATGTATCATCCAAATCAGTTCGAACACTTGTACTTGGAAATATTGTACTCTCGTTGTCTCGTAGGAAAAAATATTTTTAACACTATTCAGATATCTGCACACTGATGACACGAAATTTTAACACTTATTTTCTCGTTCTCTCAATGTTGCGACATTCAACGGTTTCTCTCTTCACTCGTGAATTCTCTACTTCACCGCTTGAAAATCTTTCTTGCACGTTATATTTCATTCACCGTAACTGTAATGAATGGTAATTAATTGTAATGAATTGTAACATCGAGAATCACACGGAATACATCGATTGATAAAAAAAAAGGAAAATATCAAAGCCGGATCAATTAATTGTTATCTCGATCGCCATGTTAACGACTCACGCGATCAACGATAATAGCTCGGTTAACGATTATATTCAAATACCTTCTTCTTATAATAACAATTCTTCGGATGGATGTTCGAATATAAATTTTAAGGCACCGTTACACACCTCTCGAGTACAAGGAATTTGAATATTTCCCGTATCGTGGGGACCAATCGAATACGTTGTATCGACACTTCATTCGTTATCGTTGAAACTTTAGTAAGGTGTTGGAACATTCCCACACTTACGTAATTCAAGGAATGTATAGATATAGTGCATTCGATGCACAAAAAAGAAAACAATATTCTCCGCGAGCATCGATAATTATAATAAGTATCTTATCAAACTTGTGTATACGTGTGATGTGCTTGTGATCGTGTATACGTATGCGCGCAAAAATTAATTCCCCAAAGATTATTCTTCAAGAACAATGCTTTTCGTTTCACGTTTTAATATAAAATGAATGTACAAGAATTCGGTGATAATAACTATTTTGAGTAATATCTTTCTTATCTCCCTTCGCTTTTCCTCTTTCTCGATCTTTTTTTGTTCCTTCTCTTCCTTCGTTTGTTAGTTAATCGAGCGGTAAGAACGATACAATTTTTGGTTCAACTAGTTCGGACAATTACGATTGAACGCGTACTACAAAAAGCCTCGGGAAATATTTTCATCACTAATAATTATAATACGTGAATGTCTATTCTCCTTCTCTTTCTATCTTTTATGTATAACACTCGTTGGCTCTTATGCACTGATGCATCACACACGCATGCGCATGTAGAATGCACTTATATGTAGACAAAGACACATATGTACACACAGATAGACATTCACCTTAATTCGCCTTGATCCGCGATACATAGAGGCACTCATAGAAAATGGTTGCGACGAACTAAGAGACTCGCACTGTAAAATGCACCGGCAATTTAAGTGCACTTCGAACTAACGATGATTATTTTGACCAACTTTGTTCAAAACTTTTATAAGTACATCCCTCGTTTCTTTTTTCTTTTCTCTCTCTATCTCTCTCTTTTTCCTCCTCTATCTAATGTTTCTCTCTTTCTTCCTTTCTCTCTTTCTCTTGGTAAGTGTTATTTCGCTGACTCGGACAACATGTCGTACCGTACTGGCAAGTCTACACGTTCGGTACCGTGCATCCAGATAACAACACACTGCAACTCGTCCCTCTCCCTCCCCCAAACCCCTTTCCCCCTTCCCCAAACCCTAGCATGTCGCGTTTGTCCGTCCATACGTCCGTGGTGCGTTAGCTCGTCGTCGATTCACTAACCTACCTCACACAACAGCAGTGCACCAACCACGCTCTTACTGCATACAGTCAGTCAGTCAGTCAGTCAGTCAGTCATGCTACAGGCTGTTTCAAATCACACTTAATGAATCAATTGAACATTGATGGAGTGTGGTACGATTTGCAATGCTTATTAACTGACAATGCGGTACGATCGATTTCGCATATTCGTCGTACGATGTGTTTCTCAAACAGAGCCAACGTTGTCTAGAGAATCCCATAGGTACGGATCTGGAATGAATTCATAATACCGTCGAGACTTTTCAACTCGGATACCGTTCGATGAGAACAGAATTTTTTATGAAATCCTCAGGTGAACTTCCGAGTGGAGAAATTCCCCAAATTATATATAGATTATATATAAATTATATATAATTTTAACAACTTTTCTTGTTGCCTTGGATATTACATAATTATACAAAAGTTGCATAAAATCCTTCATTCGATACAATTTTATAGAGTTTTTATAGAATATATATATATTTTTTTTTCTCAACAAAATTATTTTTTGTCTCCCTAAAAAAAATGATCTCAGAATCCAGCGATCTAATCGAGATTCTGGGAGCAGACAGACGTTTTAACCCTTTAAGACTATGAATTTGATGGACGGGAAAGATTTCTTCCTCTTTTTTCTCCATATCCAGAATGATGTGAAAGGTTGAAAGATGATGAAAAAACTTCTTTTCAGTTTCACATTCATGAAGTCTTTCAACGATGACATTTTTTTCCAACAAGGAATAAAGTTTTGTGCTCAAAGAATTCCAATGATTCATTCTATTGATCAAAAAAACGGTTTCGGGGGTCGTTTTTTGACGAAGAATCAACTTCATCGGCATCTTTTGCATATACACGAGAAGAAGGAGATATCAGAACATTGTTTTATCATTGAAATTGAATAACTGGATGTCCCTTTTTTCTAAAGATAAAGCGATAATAGATGCGATGATTCATTTTTAGTTGTTTTTCTGTTTCGAATTGATGATCAATTTTTGTAATGTTATTAAGCCTGTTTTAAACAATAGCGAATTTGATCTTTTCTGTGCACGCTACAATTCTTAGAAACAGCCTCTGATGTTGTCACGATTCTCGTAGAAATCATGCTACTGGGCGTTCCCTCAGCCCTTTCGAGTTGTTGATAAAGCTTAATGGGTATCCTCGAAGGCTATTGGAACAATTACAATCATTTCTATTAAACTGTTTTGATAAAGCTCAATATCACAGACTTAATTACTGAAATTCTGAGAATAAAACTCGCTCATATTTTGATTGAAATTGTAATTCGAAAATGATATTCACCTGAGCGAAAGAGATTCGATTCACAGGAAATACATTGTCAAAAAAAATTTTGGTAACGAGTGTAATTTGTCTGGTTTGACATGAAAAAATAAAGTTTATTGCTCTTAGCGAGTAGGAATGAACGTGTTGAGAATAAAAGAACTTGTTTTTACAGTTGCGTGTGTCTCTACTGTCGTACACTGATGATTCAAGGAAGGTCAATATTGTCATTCCTGTTTGATACTAAATAATACGTAAAATGGACTGTAAAATGGAGTACATCGTTCATCCATATCCTAACGCAATCGTTCTTTTTTGGATCGGAAGATTTATATGTAAAAAATTATTATACATTTTCACTTTTAATATTCTCAAAAGGAAGAGATGATAATGAAATTGCGATGAAGAACTCCAGTTCTTTCGAGCCTCATTATTGATGAATTCAATGAATAAACTCATTTTTACTCAATAACACTGTTGAATGAATCGAAACCTTTTATCAATTACTTCATTCAATTGATAACAATACGTTGATATATATTGAAAATTATTCCAAACTCAGGAGAAGGAAAATCACTGGAATTATGTTCTTTAAAACTCCACTTGAGTACTCAAAAGTGTTTTGAACTTGATAAAAAAATAATCAAGAGAAATGGGATCGATTCAATTTGAATACAGAATAAAACATGAAAAATTTAAGGTAGGTACGGAAGAAGTCATGATCATTTATCAGCTTTCTTTTGACGGACGGAAGAGGAGTCGAAGAAAAGGGATAAGAAGTTCAAAATTGATGCGACGTAAAATAGTTGAGCAGTAAATTGGATGGGAGAGGAAATGTGAGGTTAAACAGAATAAACGGAAAGAAGAACGGATCGTATAGCGATGAAGTGAGTACAGATGAGAAAACAGATAAAGGTGAGTGTCGTTCATGGCAGGAAAGAAAGGTAACCAGTTGCATGAGTTGATTATCAAACCGGAGGTTCAAGGATGGAATGATGGTATATGGAGTGTGATTTTGAAATGAACTTCGATCTATTTTTGGTTACCAAGGGGACAGAAAATTCCCAACTCCGTTGTCAGATTAAAGAACCGTTCTGATAATATAGATAAATTCTTCGGAATATGTTTCAAACATATCTGAAAAATGTTCTCCTTGAATATTAAGATGAATGGGATATTTAGGATATTATGGGAAAAGGAATCAGGAATAAGTCAAAGAATATAAGAAAAACTGGAGAAAAGTGGTGAGGGAAAGCTGGTAAAAGGGAGAAGGTAGGTGGAAGAAGTGGAAAGTGAAAGGGGAAACACAACAAGGCCGAGGAAGAGAGAAAGAAAGAATCGAGAATCGAAGAGAGTGAAAGGGAAGGACTGAAGAATGAGAATAAGATGAGAAATATGGGGAAAGAAAGACAAACAGAAGACTATCGCATCTGGGGATATTCGAATGAGAAGAGAAAAAGAAAAAACAAGAAAATTACTTGATGGAGTATTCAAAGAATATTGAGAATCTTATTGACTAACATGAACTTTTCAACGGTGAATGACCCTTAAAGCCCATTGAAACCATCCCAAAACCTGTTTTTAAAAGGTTCTAATGAAACCAAATGGTCATCTCCCGCTGCAAAGTTTGTATTCAATCTTATCGAAGAATAGAATTCACTGGATTTTCTGAACTAACACAGGAGAGCGATAAAATCCTAGGAATCAAAAGAATAAAAAAACATTAGTTGATTGAAACCCATTTTTATGGAAGCATTTGAGGTGAATGAACCTAGGGCGTACATTCACCTACTATTTTTAGTTACCCGGAATAACTCTATTAATCATCTTCAACTAATAGTGATGAGAGATTTCAGATGTGCATCTTACTTGGAAGAGAAGCTTTTTAGTTTCTGGCGTAGATTGTAAAATCAAAACTAAATTTAATGAAATGAAGAATATTGATGGAATAGAAGTAAAAGATTGTGAAAAGAAGCGTAAATCAGAGTACGAAAAGAACAGAAAACTGGACAAAATGAAGTATAAAAAGACGCGAATGGATGAAGATTAATGAACTCTGAAGAGGGAACAGTAATGGGTTTAGATAGATAGATAAGTGAGAACGAAAAAAATGAATCCTTGTTGAAATTACCGAAGGAACACGGTTCTTCTTCATTTTGATGAGAATGAAGTAGAATGTGATAGGAAGATAGTGAAGTTGTGGGTGCACAATAGATCCGATGAAAATTCAAGTCGTGATTGAATTTAGTGTCAAAAATAGGGCAGCCTGTTGGACCCCAGTTGGACCCAGCATCTTCCATAACAAGGACTTTTCCCTATGATTTGATGGAGTTTTCCTTGACTTTCTACAGGATTCGGCACTTAAAAAGCGGAATAGTTCCCCAAAATGAAAGAAAACCCGTAAAAAAATCATCCACGCCTGTTCACGCCTGATCAGGTCTTATTCATCAGGCGTGATCAGGCCTCAATTTTGTACCCACGTAATCAGGAATAATCACGCTCAATTACGCCTAATCATGCTTGATCATGCTCTAATATGCATGATAAATTCATACAGAATTAATAAGTTTTATAACTTGACAAAAAAAAGAGTTTCTTTCATCATCTTTTTTCTAATTTGATGAAAGACTAATGTATTGTCAATCATTTCTACTTATTATGCTTATACAGGAGCCTTCCGAAGTAGCTGACCTGATCATCTGGTCATGGCCAGATCACCTTTGATTGGTTAAGAAGTGATCAAGTCATGACCAGATGATCAGATCAGTTACTTCGGAAGGCTCCACAGTTTCCATTTTCTAGTTTCCACTTTTCAGGCATGATCGCGCGTGCTCAGGCCTACGTGAATGCGTTCGGGGTCGATTTGACATGATGAAGCATGTGCATTCGTGATAAAAAAATCAACACGGAGTCATTTGGTATGGATACTTCTCATTTGATACGATTTTGCACAATCAAGGGCGAGAATAGTTTGTCTGGCATGATCGCACGCGGTCAAGCTCGATCACGGGTTTCCACGTGGGTACAAAATTGAAGCTTTTCCAATTACGATTGAGCTGAAAAATGAATAATCAGGCTCAGTCAGGCCTAACCACGTACAGTCAGTGTTGAGCACGAGAAATTTTGCTAAAAAACGCCCATGATCAGGCCTGAACACGCCTAATCAGACCTGAACGATTTTTTCACGGGAAATGCTCTATCTTTGATGGGAGAGCAATCCCCTCAAGATCCGGGCTTTGAATCCATCACTGGAGTGAAAAAAAACTCCCTATATTTCTCATAATGCACTAGATCAGAAAGAGTTCATGGAGAATTGGATTAGGGCTTGGAAAATTCATCATTAATTCGTAATACGTTTGTCTTCGTATCTCTTGATACAACTAAATATTCCATTCATGTCGAAAAAAAAACATTTTTAAATACAAATTTGCACTCAAATTTCGTACACTGAGAAAAATCATTACTAATACCAAGAAAAAATGTTCTTGAATATTTTCAAGAATACATATTCTTGATTACAGCTGTTATGTTGCAAGCTCAAGTAGAATTCCCTCGAATCAAGACAATATTTTAGTACTCAGTTCTAAGAAAGTTTTTTTGTATCAAGGGTACAGATTTTTTAGGAAATGGATTTCTTGAAACATCACAATATGTTATTGGTGATAGTAATTATTTCTCTCATTATACACTGTAAAACAATAATTGTGAAAGTTTTCTCCAAAAAAATGCTGGCAGCGCAGTTCCTTCATATGTAGAAAAAAGAAACTTGTTGTGACAGCGAAATCTACTCTCTAAATTTCTTGGAGTGAAAATACTGCAGGTCCAACAAGAGTGAGTTTTCACTCCATAAGAGTGAATTTTCACTCCCTTGGAGTCAGGATTTCACTCTCAAAAGAAGGTGAAATTTCACTTATTAAACTGAGTTGAAACTTCACTCTGTTGGAGTGAGAATTCACGCTTCTGAAGTGAAAAGTCACTCTTTAAGAGTTGAATCTTACTCTCCCTGGACTTTTGCAGTATTTTCACTCTCCGAGAGTGAATTTTCCGCTCCAAGGAATTTAGAGAGTAATTTCGCTGGGTCCCTTTGGCTGCGGCGGCAATTCCTTGCTGCGACAGCAAACTATTTGTTATCACAGCAATTTTATGAGCTATGACAACGAATTTTCAGCTGTGGCAGCAGAAAATGTTTGCTCCGCCAGAAAATTTCAGTATCATATATAGAATAGCAGAGAAATTTTGCTGGAAAAGTCAACATTTTTTGCTATGGCAGCTAGAAAGATTGTTGTGTTGTTGAACAGATTCCTGTCACAGCAAAAAATCTGCTGCTCCAGCAAAAGGTACCCAACAACATCAGATTTCGCTGCCACAGCCAATTTTTTTCTCCGTGCATGGATGGAGAATTTTTCACCATGATTTGATGAACTTTTCCTTTATTTCTACAGGATTTAACATCAAAAAGCAAACTGTTGAAACATTCCCCACACTTTTTACAGTGTAAAAAAATTGCTCACAAAATAATTTGTACATTTTCAAGAAGGAAACAGTTTTAGTATTACGACAACTTTTGGAAAATTATAATACAACCATCAGGATAACAAATTTGTCATCAATATTCCTATATTTGAACCAACAAATTAATTTAGTAAGTACAATCGATAAGAGAGACACCAAGTAAACTCTGCGTGCCAATGATCGCGTGGTCAATTAATCGAATCCTATAGAGACTCTAAAGATGAAATGAGAATTAAATGAATGTCAATGGCCGTACGCCCGAGAGACGACCTTATCTTCGCTTTATTTCGGTTCTGATAACGTCATTTAGCCAGGTGCAAGTTGAGAATTTTGTTGCAACGAGATAAGAGGAAGATAAATTAACATTCTCTCCCCGTCGTTGTAACTCCACTCCAATAAAGCATCGCAAATCGGAGATATCAGGAATTTTGGGACAAGAAGTATAACGAAACGCTTATATCGATGGAATTATTTGCTTTGCAATTGTGTAAAAAATTCGTGTTCAGATTTACAAATCTCGCTTGGGTAAATCTGTTAACAGGAGATAACAATTCATTCCACGATTGTCCATTGATTTATTCCAAGGTATTCGGTGTTCGAAATCTTGTGTTCTCACGATAACACGATCTCCACGAGATTGAACAAATAAAAATAGAATAAATAGCATGTTCCGAGGATGGAGTAAAATTATAAGATTTGCAAATGTATATCACGAGTATAAGATTTTAGATAAGAAATGACGATAAAGTAAAATATTGAACTTTTATATTAATTTTTTTGGACTCGAAGAGAAGAAAATTAGAGAACGAATGTTTCCAATTTCATTCATTTCTAGGCCAATACCGGACCTACACAATACTCCACACACGTTGAGAAATATTCTATAAGTTGAAATGTCAAAAAAGAAGAAGAATAGTAAAGCGAAGAAGAAATATTTCTTTCTCGTACAAGTTTCTTCCTTCATTTACATATTGTGCAGGTCAGGAATGACAAAACGAGGCGTGTCTAACACCTGAACAAACACTACTATCATTTTCAACTGTTCCAAATTAAATGTAAATTCCGAACCGTGAAACATTGAGGAATTCTAGAAAGGTGTTTCATGCGTTTCAGGTGACGAAAGTGAAACGGGGACTATAGAGAGACGCATGACAGGGAAGTGATACGTATCCAAGTTTGATACGTCCCTGTTTTTCAACATTGTAGTATAAACTCTGAATTCACGACTTTGTGCGACAGATGCAACTGGTCTTTGTGTACACCGCACAAACACAGGGATGCCGACCGATCGTCTAGACATCGTCGTCGACGAAATAGCAGCAAGTCCGTAGCAATAGCAGTTGTGTTTATTCCGAAGGAAGGAGGTTTCCCCTGATCTCGTTATACATACAGCAGCCTCAAGTTCAGCTTTATCTCACCATGCTTCGGCTCTCGTGTTATGTTTTGTACACGTCAAGTCGTCGTTGCGTGTGAATCGACCGATAGCAGTCCTCTCTTCTTTCCCTCCTGTCCCGCTCTGTGTTTCGTATTATGCATATACAATGCAACAGGAGAAAGAGAGAAAGAGAGGGAGTGGGAGAGAGGAGTGAAGGAGTATATGAAACACACACGGGGTAAACGAACTCTTTGCGGTGCTTGAGAGCTCCGAATTGTCGAGCCCAAAGTGCATCCGGCGATAAGAGAGCGAATTCGATATCGCCTCTAACTGACTCGTACATTGGCATTTTTCACAGAAGAGGGCCAATTGTTGAAAAAAAAAATAGAAGAATAATAATATCCCTCTCGTGTTGCATATGAGGAAAATTAGAATGAGAAATGAAAAATCCTTCAGAATTTTTTAATATTCTTTGAATATTGATCGGAAGAGATAGATTTTTTTTCGATATAATCCCTCGTTCGGATCAAAAGAAATTTTCAAACGTTGAGTGAAATTGCTGACAAGTTTGAAGATAAAGAAGTTACGTTTTTCGTATTCGAGTAGAATTTAAGTGTACGGTATACAACTGTTGTCGAGTTATTCAGAGGTTGTTAAATGAGAGACGAATGTTTTCATCTAAAATATCTGTCGATTAATTTTATCAAACTTCATGGGATGGTATTTTACATTCGCGTAAGATACATATTATGTGCATAAAGTTGACTAAAATTCAATAAACTTCTCATTGAAAGCTTATCGTATATTATTATAATTACATTATAACTTCCATCACAGAATTTTGATAATTAAAAAATCATGCTTCACCGTATGATTAACTTCATTACATCGGATCATCATAAAAACAGTTTAAGGGCTAAAGAATACCCTGAATAAAAATTCATCCAAATCGATTGTGACACTTTTGATTTCTCAAAAAAGAAAATTTCATAATTCTTATGTATAATATGTATAATTATGTGAAATATTGAACAATTTATCAACATCGACGATTTAAAAATGGATGAAAGTATACGTAACTTACCTTATATCGAGCGTCTGAATTTCATCTTGAAACCTTTTCATGATAAATAGCGCGGAAGACCGAAGAACCACCTGCAATTTAAGAATAAAACAAATTTTTCATGTCGAAGTTGAGGATGTGGTACGCTAACGTTGTATGCGTTTTGAAATAGTTAAAAACGCAATTGATAACCAACTTTTTCTTTTACACACAACACCTTCGACGCAGATCAGCACATGTATATTCACAATACACAAATATATCACAGCTGTTCTCATCATATTTCATATGGAATCGGTGAGGTCGTTGAGTCAATTGAAATGAAATTAAAATGAGAACATTTAAAAATAACATAATTTCGTTTTTATAAAGCCTTAACTCCACAGGATTTTTCATTAAATGTGAAAAAATTGTACAATTATCCATAATTTGTCCATTATTTGCAATTATTATAAACAGCATGTGCTTCGAAGTGAGGTAATATAAAAATTAATTCAAATAATAATCGTGGGCTTTCTCAAAAGACATTGACATAATTCGCCACTAGTTATCCGTTACATAAAAATTCTTCTCAAATTTCTTGCGCTATAAAACAGATGTCTGTTTACCCAATAAGCAGTGACTTGACTAATGTGTTGTAAGTGGACCGAGCACGTTCGAAGTCAAGTTTCAATTAACATGCTACGAGGGAGGTCTTTCTTGCCATTCGATACTCCATCGGAAGAATTCAGTGGAAAATTTAAGTTACTGATCTGGAATTTCCATGTTAATTCTGAATGATGTAAACAGAGTTCAAAAAATCGTGTTGCAGTAGGGGAAATCACAATCAAGATAATCCTCAAACTAATCCCTAAATTTGAATGTTGTTGATTATCATAAAAATAGGAGGAAGTTTCTGTAAGGAAGGATATTCTCTTCATGTTGATCAGTTTTTGAATAATTTAACAAATGCAAAATCAACTATCACCACGATTTTATATACTCCCAATACACAACATTACAAAGACGTCCTCAGAGCATAAGAATTAGGAATGTCAGGTTCTAATTCACACTGTAAAAAAAATTTGTTGAATTCCAAACAAAAATGCTTGGAAATTTACAAACTTGGTTTGGAAAAATAATTTCCGAACCTTTTTTGTAAATTGCCGAACAAAAGTTTGTGAATTCTCAGAAACCTTCGTGAAATCACAAAATTTTTTGAATGTTTACAAACTTTTGTTTGGTAATTTACAAAAAAAGTTTGTGTAAAAAACTGCCAAACTTCTTTGGCAATTTAGGAAGTATATTCTTTACAGTGCAATTGGGATGATGAAAAGTCATCTTTGGGGCATATTGAACTAAATGTCTTCTTGAAAACTTTAGACTTCGATGCTGATGGAATAAATTGTGCATTGAGAATAATATATGCTGGATTGAGGATTGTGGCAAAATTTTGTATCAGAGCTTAGAATTCTTTACAATCCCAATAGTTGCATTGAGAGAACAGATATCTTGAAAAATACCATGATTTATGATTAATGGATTTTTGGCGTTGGTCTGACCTGAGTCAAAATATTGACGTGAACGAACCTCTGAAAGCCCCATAATTTCTTGGACTTGTATAAAGAATTATGGTCCCTTCCTCATAAAAGTCCCAGCCATTATCGTCCTTTCAGAGGTATCTCGACAGAAATATTTTGACTCGAGTTAGACCAATGCCAAGAATCCATAAATTATGGTGTTTTTCGAAATACCTTCTTCTCCGTGCGATAGAATCAAATTTATTATTATTTATTCAATTCGAGGATATATATATAAATCTTTAAAAAACACCACTCATATGAAGTGAAATTATCTGGAAATTATCTCTAGATGTTCAGCGATGATCAGAACAGAGACACAATTGTCTATTTAGAGAATTCCTTGAACATGAAGAGGAACTCAAAAACTATATTTAATGTAAGGAATTTCAATCTCCTCCTAGGAATCAATAAACGTGCTCTATTCATATTATCAAGTCACGAACAATCCATTAGATGATCACTGTTAATATTTCTCTCTTCAGCTTAACTTGGGAATCTTAAAATTAGTACCAACAATTCTGGGAAACAGCATTATTTTAGAGTTGGATAACACTCTGCTGTTCATTGCCACGTGAAAACCAGATAACGGGTAGGAGAAGTAAGGGAAATAGGGGACAACAATTTCGCAAAAGCCATATCTGATTCATGAATGAAAATTGTATTTACTTTGAATTTGATTCTGCCCATGTAATGGAGAATTGATTGAAAGTGGCCGAATAGTGAATGGAACTGCACGCTGACGAAGATGAAGCATATTACCCATATACAACAAAAGTTGCTGTGCAACCGTTGCTTTTACGCTGTTTATCAAGTTGACACAAAGTTGCTGGGAATTCGCTACGCATGTGATTGAGAGTTTCATGAAACCGAGCAACTTCCTAGCAACACGATAACAACCCAAGCTAAACTCCTAAATTTACAGCATATTGCTGCGCATTTGGCGACGCAACGTCCCTACAAATTGCTTCAAACTGTTGTTGTACGTTTTCAAAAGTTTGCTGCACATTTGCTCAGCCTTTTCCTGTTTGGGTAAGAGTGTCCTAGAAGCATAACCGAAGAGTCATCTAAACGCAATTTAGGAAGGAATTGAAACATTTTTCACGCTTTATTCATTCCAATTTCTGCTTGAATTTCGATTTGAACCAGGATAACTGGACTGTAAACATTTTATATTAGAGATTGCACAGATTAGTATATTGCACTTGTGTATAGAACAGAAGGATGCTTGATACAACTAACTACTCTCTAAAATTGTTGGAGTGGTATTTCACTCTTTAGCCAGCCAAAAGTGAGCCTTTCGAAATTTCCACTCTTTCAGAGTGATATTCTAAAGTTTCAGGTTAGGAACGTGGGGTTAGTCACTGAAACTCTAGAGTCAATTTTTCAGTCTAAAAGAGGAAGGGTTCACTCGAAACGAGTGAAAATCCCACCCGAAGCGGACTGGCTCACTCCTGAGACTTAGTGGAGTGAAACGAGTGATTCTTGACTCTTCCAAATTTAGAGAGTAAATGGGTGCATAGGTGCTTCCCGGGGGAAAAAGACCACGTTGAAAACAACGTTGTTTACCATGGTAGAATGGTTTCTCTTCGGAAAAGACACAATCAACATTGGAAACAACGTAGTTTTTAACGTTGTTTACCACGTAGTCTTTCCACAACTTTTCAAGCACGGTTGTGGAAGTGAGGTCTATTGGGAGGATTCTATTAGAAAACGCATTTCGTGATACGTCGCAGCAACGTGGAACACTACGTTGTTTTCAATGTTGTTTGCAACGTGGATTCTCCCCCGGATTACAAGTTAATCAGTTGGAATAACTCCATTTTCCTTCGTGTGGGATATACTTGATTATGCCATTCTAAACCATAAGCATACGAGAGTTCACCATACTCTCTCGTGAGAATGAGAATACACATATATATGTAATAATTTGGAATAAATATGATTCTGATTCTCGTAATGAAGAATATCCCTCGAGTCATCATCATCATCATGAAGTAATCACTCTTATGACTGGTTTGATGAAATCCTCCAACCCTGTCTATTATCCGCTGGACGCTTAATTTCTACATATCTACGACAACCCTTATCTTGTATCATTTACTTCATGTAAGTTAATCTAGGTCTACCTTTTCGAGTTTTACCATTCATTTTTCCTTCCAATATTGTTTTCAATAAGCTATCATGCCTTAATGTGTGCCCTATTAGATTACTTCTTCTTTCCACGACATGTCTCAAAAGACTTCTTTTTTCATTTACCTTCTCAAGTACTTCTTCATTTTTTACTCTTTCTATCCACCTCATTCTAAGCATCCTTCTATAAAACCACATCTCAAAAGCTTCAAGTCTTCGTTGGTCCGCTTCCCCAATTGTCCAAGTTTCGCAACCATATAATGCTGTGCTCCAAACGTAACTCTTCAAGAATTTCTTCCTTACTGCTAAGCTAATATTCTTCGAACATAGTAACTGTTTCTTTTGGTGGAAAGTCTGTTTTCCTGGTACTATTCTCGCTCTTATATCCCTTTCGCTTTTACCGTTTTCTGTAATTATGCTTCCTAGATATTTAAATTCTTTCACTTGCTGAATTGTCTCTGCATCTATTTTGATTTTCGTTCTTCCTAAGAGTACCAAACTGAAAGAAAATTCTTCCCATCAAATAGTTCATTTGTCCTCTCTCATTAGCATATTCCTTTGAATTAATGAAACATTTAATCAAATCAAAGAATGGAATGCTTACCCCAAATAAATTGCCCACACAGCACATCCACCGATGTCCACGTCGCATCTCCGTGGAGGCGAGGTGGAAGAAAGGGAGACGTGGATACAAGGTGGAAAGAACGGAGCAGCGACGTGGAGGCGACGGAGAAATGTCCGCGTGTTGTACGGGTGGTCTCCTAAATAAGTAGTTTCTTTCGCCACAAGTAATTAATTTTTTCATCCAATTGAATATTTAATTTCCAAAAATAAATGTTTCATGAAGAGAGGACAGATGAATATTTTTTTTCCCCACTCCGCTGAAATAGTCGTATTCCATACCTATAATGCGGGAGCGAAACTATGTATTCCTAACCTTCTCTAACCAATCATGTGTACGCGTGCGCAGTCGGATGCGCTTGCGCAGTACGTTTTCGTTACTCCCTCGGGAGGGAATGGAGGGAGTCATGAGCGCTTGAAAAATAGCGTCAAGTTTATTACACACATCAGGACGTTCACTATTTTAGTGGAATCAGAGAAAAAAGTATCGTATGTCTCTCATTTCCCTCCCTCGTAGCATAATGTACTATTTCTAGTGCATGAAAATATGGTGGTCTTTATAATATAAACATTTCGGTGTGCACTAGGACTGTGCGGTTAATCGATTAATCAAAGAAAACAAATGATTGTCCTCGATTAATTGTTCGATTGCCAATCAATCGTATTTCCAATTCTTCGACTGATAGATTAATTATTTAATCCCAATCAATTGTTTCGCCGATGGTGCGATTCATTGATCAATTAATCGATTAATTGTTTGATTTGATTATTCTGTTTATCAAGCCATAGAACATTCCTTTGAGGATTCACAAACAAAATTTGGAAGATTTTTTAGACAAGCATTTTTGTTAGTTGACCAAAATTTCTGATTTCCTGCAAATTTTGTCGAGAAATTCGCCAGAGAGAATGTTCGTGTAAGAAACTTCCAAACTTTCTTGTAAATCCACAAAGAAATTTTTTGCAGTCCAGAATTTTGCATCGGAATCCATTAATCAGTCGGTTGAACCATTGTTTGCTATTTCGCGAGCTTTCAATTCAGGTTTTCAACTGAAATACTTAAATCTTAACCCAAACTTAAATGTAATCATGATTGTAAGAAAACATTTGCTTCGAGTTTCATCAAAATATTATGAAATGTTTCACATCTATTGCAATCTATTGAATTTTATAACATGATTTGAATTCCAATTATCAAATTCTCAATTTTAAGAATTGTCTTCTGCATTTCAATGGGATATTTCACTGAGCCCTGCGTTTTGTTGTGCCTACTGAAACATCTTGTTATTATATGCCCAATCAACATTTTTTGTTGGCATAACTAAGAATTCAGTGGATCTCATCAGAATGTGGCTGCCCACGTAGAAACTGACGAATGGCTTAGTACCGGTTCGATACAGGCTGCCAGTGTACAACAGTAGACAGCCAACGTTGGTCCAACTGCGGAATGATAACGCAAAATAACTCCGATCCGGTACCGACCACCAACTGTCGCTAACCACCGGTTACCGACATCAATTCAATATTCGCAACCGATGTTTTTTCAAAATTCAGGACCTTCTTGTGTACATTCATATGAACTCAGATATTCAGGCACGTACGTCATATATAAATCCTGACGCGAAAACTATTATATCGAGCTACATACAATACATTTGAACTTCAATGCATTTGTAAGTCCTTGATTTGTGCGTCGGGGATCAGTCGATGCTCATGAACTCATGGTGATAACGAAAAACGTATGGAAGATTGTCAGCTAATTACGTAGTTCATAATTCCGTCAATAATAATGCTATTTTATACAAAATTATTTTATTTCATAATATTTTCTGGAGTTCAACCGTGCATCGAACAATATAAGATTTCCGCATTGTGCAAATCAACAGTGTTATGTGATAAGATTGCTAAAAATCATCAAACCTTTGGTCAAAGTGCACTACATATTCGTTCACCTTGGTTTGGCATCCATTCAGGGTTGGAGACCAACGCTCGCTTACCCAAGTAAAAATGTTCTAGTTATTGACGAGTTTTGTAACGCTTAACTAGCCAGATATTGGACACTGGCAAGTACCTCACCAGAAACCTACGAGGCCCTTGCAAGCGTCTAGTTTTTGGCTAGTTGAGCGTTACAAAACTTGTCAATCACTGGAGCGTTTCTATTAGGGTACTAAAATGGTGCCGTTGTTAACCCTTAGTCTGTAAACGGGGGTCATTTGTGTCCGCACATAAATTTGTTCCCTCCATATTTTTTGAAATAGGGAAGGGAGGGGGATGAGACCATGTTGTGGAAAATTGTGTTAGGTTATGCTTTCAGTTCCCTAAGTATCGTTATCCAATTCGGTAAACACTTGTCGTACGAGTAACTTCAAATTTTTTGTGGACACAAACGACCCCCGTTTACAGACTACGTATATCAGAAATTCTGAGGTAAAAAACAAATTTTATTCTATAGAACTATTCTATTATTCTATAGAATTATTCTATAGAACGTTGCGCTGTTTGTCCCAAAAAAGAAGACAAGAAAACATCGTATTGTTGTATGAAATGCAAAAAACCTGTATGTGAAGACCATCGATTAACTTTCTGTCCAGACTGCTCTATTGAATTGAATCAAGAAGCAATTATTATCATTTTGTTTATAATCAAAATTTTGTGAATGATCTCATACTTCAATATTTTTCTTTGATTGAAAGTACTTGAAAAGTCATAATAATATGTATTTTATGAAAAAAAATCTACATTAAGCGATAAAAATGATCCCGATTTTCAAATTCAAAACTTAAGCCTTTTTTTTCTAAATACAAGATTGTACTATTTTTTTCTGGAAAATACAACTTCTCAACTTCAATTCCTTTTTTGAATTTTTTTACTACGTTCATTTGTTCAATAGTTGTGATTTTTAGAACAAAGAACTACTTTTCTCATTTTTTACATTTTTAAAATTTATATAGTGTTGAAAAAATTTTTTTTCTCATAATATCAAGATAGATTTTTATAATAGAAAAGTTAAGGAACCTACATGAATTTTTTCAGATTTTTTCTCATGGTTGATTATACTTTTTCATTGCCTTGGACATAAATGACCTCCGTTTACAGTTTACGTGTACCAAAAAAACGTTTACAGACTAAGGGTTAATTCAACATTGGTGAGAAATTGGTCAACAGCGGTCAATCTAATCATCAAACCAATACCGACTAAAACATGAAGTTACATCGTTCCAGTAACGGCTCGGAATCGGCAGACAACCGTTGGTAGCCAATACCATCTCAATATTCAAATTTATATCAAATTTAGTAACTTTGTCAACACGGAGAAAAAAGTATTGCTGGCATAACAAGCAGGTTGTTGCTAAAAACAACTAGCTGAAAGAGCAAGCAAAATAATTGACACAACTACGTTTCTTTGCTGACATAAAAAAATTTGTTGACAGAACTAACTTCTTAGCTGCTGGAGTGAATATTTTTGTAAGGACAACAAATTTCGTTGTAGGCGCTATAGTAGCAAACCATTTTTTCTTCGTGAACTCATTAACTCTCAGCTTTCATAAATTTTCAATCGATTTTCATTCACTTCTTTTTTTACATTATCTGGACCAAAAAAAGTTTCAGACCCATGATATCGGATGGCGGCGAAATCAACGAAAAAACAAATCAACGAAATCAGTGTTTGAAAAGAGAGAGTGTGACGTATCTCTCTTTTCAATCAACTTTTCGTTGATTTGGTTTTTCGTTAATTTGGCCCCCATCCATGATATCCGATGTAAAATTTTATGCTTTTTCAGAATATGGTTTCGGAATTTTTCTGAAATCATTAATCGAATAGTTACCAACAATTTTCTGGAAAATCAAGTGCTTTCTTTAACTGAAAACAATTGGAGATCTAAAATTTTCATATGGAATCATACGGGGGAAAATTGTTTATTATAAATTACTAGACTCTCTAATATATTGCGCATACACTTGCATTTTGGAGTTATTTACCAAACATTCTCTTCAAGAGTACCACACCTCCCGTGAATTAATGGTAGAATAATAACATTTTAGAATAGAAGGTCTGGTACTTTTGAAGAGAAGATTTGCACGGAAAGACCGGGTCTATTAATATTTAGAAAAATTACTGTCAATTTAGGGAAAACGAGGATCGCTGGAAAATATTCGTACACGGAGAGAAAAAATTTGGTGACGCAGCAAATCGAGGTATTATATATAGAATAGCAAAATTTTTTGCTGACCTAGCTCAAAATTTGCTGTTCCAGCAATCTTGTTAGCTGCGACAGCGAATTTTTAGCTGTGGCAACAAAAAATGTTTGCTCCGCCAGCAAATTTTCAGTATTATATATAGAATAGCAAACAAATTTTTCTGGGATAGCAAACATTTTTTGCTGCCACAGCTAAAAATTCGCTGTCACAGCTAACAAGATTGCTGGAACAGCAAAACATTTGCTGCTCTGGCAAAAGGAACCCAGCAAAAGTAGATTTCGCTGCCACAGCGAATTCCTTTTTCTCCGTGTATTGCGTCTACTAAAAATTCCTAGTCGATGTATTGACAATTGATAGTTCCACTGTGAAAAATACCAATGAAACTATCAGCTGTTGATATTTTGACTACGAATTTTTGATAGACTCACTACAAATATTTTTCAGCGATCCTCTTTTTCCCCAAACTGACAGTCATTTTTCTAAATATTAAGGGCATTCATCAGAGGCAAAGTTACTAGATCTCTCCCCCCCAGTTTTCTCAACGATTGATGAATATAATCGATTTTAATGAGCAGGTGCATCTTCTTAGCATACCAAAGAAAGTGCAGCTACTCTTTATTTTTCATTTTATGTGTTCGTTTCTGAGGAAACTGGGGGGGGGGGGGCGATTTTGGAATCTAGTAACTTTTTGGGAAGGTGGTGAATGCCATTAATAGACCCGGTCTTTCCGTGTGGTATATAACCTTAAAATTCAAGTACATCCTCAATATACTAGCAAGTCTAGTAATTTATAATAGATAATTTTTCTCAGTGCGGTAATATACACATCCTCTCCGGTTAGAGAAGTCTCTTATGTTGCTGAAGTTTGAATCGTTTATTGAAACGAATTGATAATCGAATAACGAGATACTAATTCGTTAAAGATCTAAAATCTGAAGTATATTCGTGGAATTATGTTGCTTGTTCCTAGGAATTAATTTTAGAAGATAAAAATTGTTGATCTACCTGATTTGGTGAGTCCAAATTTTCGTTTTGTTTCTATAAATGATTCAAATTTCAAGACAATAGTATTTTTGAGTTTTGAATTTCAAGATACTATGTAAGATAGTATGTCAGGTCCGGAGTAAAAAATTCAAGATGGCGCTTCCCAAAATAGCGTCTGAAATGAAAATCTTTTTGAAAAACTTTTGGGACACTGCAACTCCAAAACTATAGGTTTCATGGAAAAGAATCCTAGAGTTTGAGGATTGAGGGGAATTTGAGATTTCTCCCCGGAAATTATCGATTTTCAGAAAAAGTTTTAGAGAACAAAAAAATGCTAAGAATTTTTCAAAACATATAATCCAATTTATTCAGGATTTTCCGTGAGAATTTTGGAATTTTCATGTTAAATAAATATGTTAAATAAATTTCTCAAAATGTTACTAAACAAATCTGAAAGAATTTTATTATATATCTCGATGAATTCACCGATAAGAAATTTTCATTGTTAGAATTTTTTTGAAGAATATTTACAATTTTTGAATTACTGCGTTCTGAAATCCCGAAGCACACAATGTCTCAGTAATGTCTCGAAATATCACCAGAACATAACCGAGATATTTGAAACAGTGCAGCAATATTTCGAGACATTACTGAGACATTGTGTACTATGTGGGAAGAGTCCTGGAAGCGTCATCTTGAATTTTCCATTCCGGACCTCACAAATCTGGAACACCGTTCTCGACCTGGAGAAAGATGTATACGAATATCACCGGTTTCATATTGAAATTTGTTTTCTTCTTTTTTAGTGAGAAGGCATCCCATTCCTCGGCAAAAAATTGTTTATGACTACACGCAGAGAAAAATTCTTGCTGAAAAAGCGATTTCGAAAATTCTGTTTTGCTAAATTAGCAAAACGGTTGCTGTTACAGCAAGAATATTGCTATTTTAGCAAGATATTTGCTAATTCAGCAAAATTTTCTAGCCGTCTGTATATCTACAATTCCGGATTGCTGAATGGTAAGCGCTTGTTCAAAGAGCAAGATATTCGCTGTAATAGCAAATTTTTTGCTAATTCAGCAACAAGCTTTGCCATATCAGCACAGCGAATTTTCGAAGTTTGCTGTTTCAGCAACTTTTTTTCTCTGAGTGTATCGAGGTAATGATTTTAGACAAATTCTAAAAGAGCATGAGATTTTACTTGCATATCATGTGCCGGATTTTTTTTAGTCATGAAAAAAAATGGATGAAAATTCATTCAAAATTGATAACATTTGGGAGTTGGTGGACTGAATTTAATATAGGAATATCAAATTCCTCAAGAAATTTCCCATCAAATTGAGGATTTTCTTTCCAACAGTGATAAGTGTCTTCTCTCATTCGTCTGATTTTTCCTGATGATAATGATAATTTCTTGTGATTTTAATATAGTATACTCTCAGCGTATGATTATGAAGTGAATTGAGAGCATCCCGTGAAACTAAGAGCTACTAAATCTCTTCACCTACAGTACTCAAAGATAATTCAATAAAATGGAGACTCAACCAGCTATGTCTTGTTTCATACCAACAAAAAGGTCTGGCCGTTTGTTTTTTTCTTCATTTTATCAAGTCATCTTATAGTCCTTTAGGTAGAGGAATCTAGTAACTCCGAGTTAAACAGGATATCCTTAATTATCGTCCAGAAGAATATCACTTTTCTGAATTATCATCTGCATTTATTTATTTATTCATTTATCCATCTATTTGTTCACTTCTCTTATTAAATCTTCTCACGTTTCCTCTAAATCGCATCTCTCTCTCTCTCTCTCTTCTACTCCTACACTTCGTTTCTTTCCTCCCCACACGTCTATTTCACGTTTCCCCTTCTTCCACTGTTCTTTATCCAAATTTCTCATTGGCTCAAATCACGTTTCATAGAGTCGAACAGTTTTATTACGATTCCTTCTTTCTCATAGAAGGTGTGGCTTTCTTTCATCAAGTTCCTCGTAAAACGAGGACCGCAATGGAAGGAAAGATTCCCATGATTTTTGAAGAATCGATATTCATCGTTATTTTACTAATAAAAAGGTAACCTACATGAAAGCTATACCACTCATGCAAATATTGTTCCGAATAATTTGTCCCCCGACTAGAATTAGCACACAATTAACATAAATGATTGCCTCTTTTTCATAGTGAACAATCAGGATTTTCCAGATCTCATCTACACGGAGAGAACAATACAGTTTCAAAATGAAGTAATTCTCATAAAAATCTCAGACCTTCTCTTGGTTTTTGATTAGGCGAGGTGAGGGTTAGATAATGAATCGTCACGTGGAATACGGAGTATTTTACAAAAATGAAAGAATAGGATTAAGATTCACAACTTTGAACGTTGAATTTTATCAAATGCACAGTAAAATTTGGCTGTTCAGCTTCTTCGATGTCAACGATGTATGTTATTTCTCACTTCGTATTCAAGATCTCTCATATTTTGGAATGAAAATCCGTTTTCTTGTTCAGTAAATAACTGGGGAAAAATTGTCAGATTTTTATTAAAATTATTAATTGATAAAAAAATAATTGCCAAAAAATACTTAATTGATTTCAACGACCTTCTATTGACTCGACCAAATATTTATTCAATCAAACAAATGTTTAATATGTTATAAAATATTTTTTCATCGAAAACGGATATTTAATCGATTCAAAAAAAACTTTATTAAAATAAATTCAGTATTTTTTTGCGACTATCCAATTATTGTGGATATTCTATTGATGCCGGAAATTTCTTCTCTTAGTGTATATTTTCGAACTACATTTGACTCCGTGTAGAATAATCCCTCTAGAATTAATTCTCCATAGAATCATCTGTTTTGTCTCGCTACTCTAAATTAATATTGCGAATCTGAAAACAATTCCGTTCTCACAAAACTGTCAATACTGTATTTCATCCGTGCAATGAAATCAAATAAATTCCACGGAATCTGTTGAGATATTTATTCTGAAAAAATACAAACCAAAGTATAATGATGAGAGACTTAGTAACCAAACGCTTTGTTTTGCAGTACAAGAAATAGTGTCTTGTCGGCTCAACCGCGAGTTTTCCAAATACTCGTATTCATGCGTCACAACGAGACATTCTTCGTAACTTTCCGTAGAGAAAAAGAACAATTATCTCATTCCTTTTTTCTCTTTTCTGTTTTGGAGTTATAAGTGCATTCACAGACCTTTAATTATGACTGGCGTTCAAACAACTGTTAAAACAAGACAAGTCATAGAATTTATTCCTTGTTTTATCAGAACATTTGGAGACAATAATCGAAAGAAAACACGATAAATAACCTTGAACTCAGACTTTGAACTCCTCTGAAACGTGTGATGTACGAAATTCAAGTCTGGTTATCACCTGTGTGTTTCTTTTATTCATCATCCGTGAAATTTTCGGTATTTATGTAAGAATATTTCATTGATCTTGCCTCGAATAATTCCAATTCAACGATCAAGCTCGTATTAGCAATATTTGACGATTATCCAAGTTTGATAGATATTGCTCAGTTATCGTTATGTGCTCGCGTAATCTGATAATGTTTGGAATCTCAAATGATCCTAATCCTATGTAGTTGCTCTGAAGAATTATGGATTTCACATACATTTAACAGTTGCAATTTTGATTATTGTTCAACATTTTTGAATTATCAAATAGAATTTTATCATCTCAAAAATGAATGCACGAAAAATACTTTCAGTCAATTTTTTGAGTGAAAAATAAATGAATTTAAGATTTGTGTTTATTCTCTCAGGGCGTATTGCAACAAAATATTTTCCTTGGATGCTTGCGTTAGCGAGATGACAAGATACAAGGATATGATATTCAATAAATAAAATTCAAATATCCTTTGAGGGGATACCAACGACTTAGCAGTAGGCAAATCATTTTCGATGAATTATTCGAAAACGAAGTAGTGTAATCAAAATCTTGCCCTGTATACACGATTATGATAAATTACACTGAGAGAAAAAAATTTACGGGAACAATGAAGTACACGGAGAGAAAAAATTTGCTGACCGCAGCAAATCGAGGTATTATATATAGAACAGCAAAATTTTTTGCTGACCTAGCTAAAAATTTGCTATAGCAGCAATCGTGTTAGCAACGACAGCAATTTTTTAGCTGTGGCAGCAAAAAATGTTTGCTCCCCAGCAAATTTTCAGTATTATATACAGAATGGCAAACAAATTTTGCTGGGATAGCAAACATTTTTTGCTGCCACAACTAAAAATTCGCTGTCGCAGCTAACAAGATTGCTGGACTAGCAAATAGTTTGCTGTCACAGCAAAAAATTTGCTGCTCTGGCGAAAGGAACCCAGCAAAAGTAGATTTCGCTGCCACAGCGAATTCCTTTTTCTCCGTGTATTCAGTTGGGTAGTCACTGTAAAATACTCAATCGATTTGTATGAAGTTTTATTGAATCAATTAAATATCCGTTTTCATTGATAAAATGTCTGATAGCATATTAAATATTTGTTTGATTGAATCAATATTTAATTGTGTCAATGAAAGTTTATTCAAATCAATTAAGGGGAGGTTCTCATCAAGCGAATTCCGAAATAAGGTGATGTTTTCGAATTTTTTTTCTTGAGAAGGAAGTGAATTAAGACCTCGAGTTCTTTGGAATTCATTTAATGGGTCTTAAAGTATATGAAAAAAATTTTATCAAGTTAATGGATTCGTATCCCAAAAATGTAAAAATGTTTTTCTCGAACACATGTTTTTCAAGTTTGGCTCCCCGATATCTCGAAAACTACTGAACGGATCGCTCTTTTTTTTATTTTGAAGCTGATTGAATTTATTGGAGGATGAACCTAAATGGACATGACATTTGACTTTTTGTTTTTTTTTGCATGTCTGTCATTTTTTTAATTTTGGACCTTTCATTGGTTTTATTGGTACAACCTCCAACAAATATAATATATTCCATAAGAATTTTTGGATTTTTTATTTCTGATAATTCTTGTAAGTGCTATAGTGGCGCCCCATTGAACACTGTTTTTTAGGTGGTTATGATTCAACACGTATCAATAATTCCCATGGCATTATTCTTGACTGAAAAGAATTTTTTTATGTACTCAACCCTTTCTGACCAGACGTTCATTCCAATGGACATAAAATTGAGCAAATTATCAAAATCGTTCCACAAATCAGAGCAGTTCGAAACCCATGATATCATCAAAGTAAAGGTGTCAATTGACAATGTGATGAGAATTCGAAATTTTTGATACTGCAATTTCCAGTACTCAAACGAATTTTACTGATTCTACAGGATGCAGTTTGAATATTCCAAAAAATATGTTCAACTTCAAAGAGGTTTTGAGTACCAACAAGTGTTTCTCATATTTCAAAGTATTTTAATACACAGCTATATTATACAACAACATCATGTGTCCATCACGATGGACACTGGGCGCCTGTTGGCAAAATTCATCTACAACAAGGTAACAAGTGTACATTCAAAAGGATAGAACACTACACAGTTGAAAATTTTGTGTAAATGTGTTAAAAAATCCGTGTGTCATGAATTTTCTGTTAAATATTCAACACAACCACGTGTAACTTCTACAGACAGTCCTTGTGTAATCAGGTCTCAACTGATTTATAATGTGAAATTATTCAAACAAGTGAAAAAAAGTGTCAAAATGACACAAATCTTATTCAACTCAAGATTGAACATAAAAATTGTGTTATTCTCAACTACCAAGGGGAGATCGCTAGTGGTGGGAGCTATTTTTTTATTAAACTTCTATGTACGTGTAACTTTAGTAGTCGTCGGAAGAACTATTCATTCATTTTGGTTTCAGCTTTCATTCTAATGGAAATTCGTTTTCTATATATGTGGATTTGAAGATAGAGTGCGAGTCGATATACGCAAAGAAAGTACACTCAATCAAAGGACCGGTAGTGGCTTGGGTGATACAGCTTCAACATTCGGTCCCGACGATCCATGTTCAATGCTTACTGAAGTACTGTTTTTTTCAATTTATTCTTATGCATTGTTTCAACACGAAAAAAGTGTGATTCTCACATTTGATTGATGTAAAAAAATCCATAAATTACACTTGTGAACTGTTGATTCATTCCTTATTTTGGATTTCATTTGACAGTACTTATGTGTTGAATTTACACGATCGGAAATTCCAATCAAAATTTTATCAACATCTTTTTGTGTTATATTATTTACATCGAGCTTGAATTATCAGCTAACACAAATACATTATGTGATATCGACACAAAAATATGTGTGGGCCGTTTGGGACATGTGAAATGTGTTGAATTTAACACAAAATTTCCAACTGTGTACACTCAAAAAAGGCTGGTAAAAGTTGTCAAATATATTCTTAAAATACGACTCATCGAATATCTAATAACAATCATAAAATAATTCATGACAATTATTACATTTGATGTACAAGTGAATTTATGAATATGATTGATGTTTGTTCAATGTTATCGAATATTTGATTGGTCATATCTAAGAAGATATATTTGATAACTATTACATCCAGTGGATTTACTCCGTTCTCTGTAAATTCCATCAACTCAAGAACACCCACAATTAAATCCTGATTGTAACCATAATATTTGAATTCGAAACTTTTGAACGATCTCATCGATCTACATGAATCATTTCTCAAGTGTTTTTGGAATTCAATTTTCAACAAAAATTTGTGAATTATGGCATAGTTTTCCACAACTCATCAAAAGTGACAGGAAACGGAATAAATTTACCCACTGTACCAATTCTTTCTTTCAGTGAAGATGAACGAAAATTAACATGAACGAAATTTTTACGGTTGGCCGACGTATAAAAATGACTAGAAATTAATAATCATGTTTCAATGGATTTCAAGATAAAAATCCGTTACAAGAAAGTTGTAATTCTCTTACAACATTGGAGTTTTTAGTGGTATCACTGCAGGATGTGAGCCACGGAGAATTCTAATGGACTCAATCAGTCATAAAATCGGATTGGACGGAATGACCAATGAAACAAATAGAAAATTCCCGAACTGGACACCCTGCACTGATACTACTTTGCATTTGGCGCCGATATGCTACGTAGGTTTGAGTTGAAAATAGAAAAAAAATATAGACTGATACTTTGTCTTGTTTCTGAACACTCATAAACAGCATGTATTTATGATTAATGAATGTTTCTTTTGGAAAATTACCCATTTCGTTGGAATTCTTTGTAATTTTCGTTTGATATATTGAATCATTGAAATTTAATGAAGATTTATTACGAATTGTGATATACAAATATTTTTAATTTTTCTTCCTATGTTCTAGTCATAGACACTCTGTGTCCATTGGAATGTACATATCGGTAACTTTTAATCTACGTTACAAAAAATTCTGTAAAAATCCAGAGTTCATACTAGAAGCTATAGAAACTATTGCCTATAGAAAACAAATTTTTATCATCATCAGAATCAAGAAGGTCAGGAAGGGTTAAACACTCAATCAACAAATGTGAAACCGCCTCGAGTTCTTTATTTACTTCTTTCCATGAAAAAAAAAAATTCGAGAAAATCATCTTATTTTGGGGTCGCTAGATGAGAACCTCCCCTCAAGTATTTTATGGCTATTATGGTTCCTAGAAATTCTTCCTGTAAGTTTGAAGGTTTGTAAAAAACGAGATTTTGACGATATCACTTCATTTTGTAATAAATCGTGAACAGCGATTTATATAGCGCTACATCCTATTATCACCTAAATAATTGTTTCATTATACATTAAATTTGAAATCGATTCAGAGAGCAATCCATAAACCATACGTTGTTATTTCAAGTGCAATAAAGTGATAACTCTTTCTATAATTCACCAATATTTTGTATCGAAAACAATGATTCACGATATCCTCCACGATACATGATGTGCATTATAAAAATATAAATACTGCAAAAGTTATATCAGACACCTTTTCGAATATCTCACAATTCCTTATAATCGAAGAATTATGATGCGATAATGGCGTATACATTAAAATCGAGCAGAACAGAAATTATGGGATGGTATTGAAAGATGATAGTGAAGATAAACAGGAAAGCTGTACCCGTACACGCCATTAGCCGTTCCACTTCTAGGAAATATGTCTACAATGTTGAGAATCAGAGTGATATACCGTATAATTGAAACCGGACTTGGAATTTGCTTGTTTGAGGTTGATACTTCAACTTTCGAGGATTGGTATTCGGTTGTGTAGTGCGTCGTTAATCTCGTGTTTGGTCGTCGTCGTCTTCTGCTTCTTCTTCTCCGTATAAAAGCGTTCGTTAGTTAGGTACGCGATCGTGCCGATTTCTCAGCGACGATCTCGAGAGAGATGCCAATGAAGGCGTTCGAATAAAATAAGAACTTGAATGGGAATAAGTTGAAGAAGGAAAACCAAGAGTCGGTTCAAATATTTTTCTGGTTTTATTAATTCATAGTGTTCACGTGGAATATATAGCCTAGAAATCTTATCATTTTCTTGCTTGTATTCTCCGTGAACCAAAGATTTATGGATATGAATTTATCGACTACACGTTCGCAGGGGTTAAAAAAATCCATTTGGAGCACTCGGAGACATTATATCATGAATTATTAGAGGTAATTAATGTTCGGAATTATTCCGTACGTATGTATAAATCATTAGATACATAAGAACTATTTTCGAACAGAACGTTTGCGAAACTTAGGAACGAAGTGATTTGGATCCAGGAAGTGTTTAGAGAAAAATTTAGAAATAAAATATATCGTCCCGTTTAGAAATTTATTCATGGACTTGGTAAGGTTGAGACCTTGATCTTACTCGAGCATCAATGAGAACTGTAACGCTTGGCAACCAGAGAAACTCAAAAACAACAAGAAAAATTCAATTAAGAATCTCAATTTTAAATTAAGACTGTGTGTTAAAAACAAAGGAAGTTTGCACAAACTGATTGTATTGCATTTTGTTAAGAGGTTGAATGTGAAAGACACAGGTCCAAATAGATATTTCTTTGACAGAAATACTACTGTGGGCAAACAATAGTGAGACTTTTTAATTTACATTTCGCGCGAAAACCCATTCGTCGAAATATTTTTTTTCTAGGTTGGTATGACTGTAAGTGACATCTGTGCAAATGTCACATCAAAATAATCATTAGTGTTTAGTATACGCTTGTCTTGCTGGAGTACAAAAAGTGCATTCGGCGATTTTCACAATGAGTGAAATTATTCAACAAAGAAGTTCCATTAAATTTTGTGTGCGGAATCAAATTTGTGATGCCGAAACGTTCAGAATGTTGCAAAAGGCCTTCGGTGATAATTGTTTGTCTACTGATGATCAACACGTCAATAAAATCAAAGAATTGGTGCTTGAGAATCGACGATTAACAGTCAGAGACCTTACTGGCATCGTTGGAATATCGGAAGGATCAGTGAAACCCATTTTGGAAGATCATTTGGGCCTCAGAAAAGTGGAAGCACAATTGGTTCCAAAGTCCTTCGCATACTGCATTGATTCTTCGTGAGTTTTTCGCCAAAATTTCAACCAATATCTTGCCACAACCACCGTATTCACCTGATTTAGCTCCGTGTGACTTCTGGGTATTCAGCAAACTCAAACGACCGCTCCGGGGAAACCGTTTTGAGTCAATTGAAGACATTGAACGTGAATCACTACGCGCATTGAAGGCTATTCCGGAAATTGACTTCAACAACTGTTTCGAGGATTGGAAAAAACGTTGGCACAAGCGTATTGGGGCCAGGGGGGATTACTTTGAGGGGGACGAAATAGATTTGGAAGAGTAAATTGAGAATTCAAAAATTATGAACAAAGTCTTACTATTTTTTACCCACAGTAGTAAATATTTTGTTCATGTAAAAAAATGTATTATTTGGTTCACCACATGGAGAAAAAGGAATTCGCTGTGGCAGCGAAATCTACTTTTGCTGGGTTCCTTTTGCCAGAGCAGCAAATTTTTTGCTGTGACAGCAAACTATTTGCCGTTCCAGCAATCTTGTTGGCTGCGACAGCGAATTTTTAGCTGTGGCAACAAAAAATGTTCGCTACCCCAGCAAGATTTGTTTGCCATTCTATATATAATACTGAAAATTTGCTGGTGGAGCAAACATTTTTTGCTCCCACAGCTAAAAAAATTGCTGTCGTAGCTAACACGATTGCTGTTATGGCAAATTTTTAGCTAGGTCAGCAAAAAATTTTGCTATTCTATATATAATACCTCGATTTGCTGCGTCAGCAAATTTTTTCTCCCCGTGCATTCGAATAACAAATTTGCTTGTATCAAAACAATATTCATTTTTGTTGAAGAAATATTTATTAAGACCTATTCAAATAAGAATTTCTTAGATTCAACGAAATACTTTTTCCTGTGTAAGGGAGTTTATATTTATTGTTTCATAACAAACGAAAATCGCTTCGATCGCATTATTACTGCATAAAATCGTTTTCAGAATTTCATACAAATCAATGTGAAGTAATTAACAAATTTTGTATTAATTCTTTCTAACTTTTCTCATGAACTTGGATCCACAAAATTTCATGTGGAATTGTGTTTTCTCATTAAGGATAATACTAGAAAATGAACCTCCATTACAGATCCTTGAGCAACACACATCTGAATCTGAATAGCGGATGAGTGATGTACTGTTATAGCATTTGATGCATGACTAGCCTGACTTGCCTATGGAGTTTGGGATGATTTAAGGAACTTCGATTAGCTACTGCATGCAAATTGGTAAGATTCTCGCACGCGTTCCATCCTCAACTCGGCTGAAACTTGATTCTACTTTTCTTCAATAATGAACAATGTACACGTTACACGGAGAAAGATGCAGATCAAGAATATAGTAATTTTTAATAGAAAAATGGAGAATATTTCTCAAATTCATAATGAAGATGAAATGGTTCACATTTCCGTTAAATATTTCTTGAAGAAGAATGAAACATTATCAATACTCACCAAACAATAGGAAGAAGTATGAATTTTCCAAAAGTCGCGCATGAAATTTTACGAAGTGGGTGACAAAATTTCTAAATTTTATTATTCAATTCCCATGTGTGTATGGAACAATGGCCCAATGATGGACCAAGCCTGGCACAAGACTTACCGAGACTTGAACAATTTACCAAACTTGGCCCAGGCTTGGGAATGATAAGATCAGGACAAGCTTGGGCCAGTGGTTTTGCCAGGCCCGGTCAAATTTATTTATCAAGCATCAACCAATGCTTCTTTGATCGCAGATATGGATGGAAAAAGTTCATGACTTTCTCCCTCAGAATACCGTACATGAATTATCTTGAAACGACAGAAAAAATGTGACAGGACTGGGACAAGATTGTATGATCATTGGAAAATTTGCGTTCTTTCAAAAATCTATCAATGGTCTTCAAAATGGGCCAGACATTCTAAAATTCTGTGAAGAGTTCTTCAAAATCAGTTGATCGTCGTATATGATTACATTTAAAAGTATCCTATTACCATTGATGGAAGTTCTATCCTCACTTAGATCATTAAAATGTAGCTTGGTGTGTAAAACTAGTGTAGAGTAGTGTGTAGGATTAATTATGGCCGGAAGATCGGGCCAACTCTGGCCCGATGGTTATCCCCAAATCTTCAGCCATTGTGAATTCAAAATTCAGTCAATATTTATAAACATTGTGCCACTCATGTGGGCAATATTGGCACAATTGTTCTCAACGAATGCTCGATTTTTACACTTGTGCCAAGCTTGTACCAAATGTGGTGACTATTTCAAAAATATTAACAAATATACCATGACGGACTATCCATTGGGAACAACGGGACAATCATGGAACACTATTGGGCCAATTGTTCTTGACGGAGGTTTGTTTCTGACACATGTGCCAACCTTGGAACAAGCTTGGGTTTTTTTCAGTCTTGGCAATACCTGCATGGGTTTGTGAAATTGCATGCCCGACTTTTGAAAATCAGATATTGTTTTCTATTGTTTGTTAAGTATTCATTCATTTTCAAATGAAATCCAACAGAAATGTGAACCGTTTTATCTTAATTACAAATTTAAAAAATATTCTCGAATATTAAGAAATATTCTCCAATTTTTTATCAAAGATTATTATATTTTCGAGCTGCATTTTTCTCCGTGTATGATACGCATTAAACCTTTTTAATACTCGAATGAAAAATGAAACTCTTTTCGATCCGATGAGTCGGTAACCAATGAATAATTCTGTATAATCAATTTCAGAATGAATAATAATGAAAATTTTTTGCAATAACTGACTACGCTAATCGAGAATTTTTTCACTCTTATACAAATTTTTTTTCTGTGAGATAATATTTGATTTTGAAATATTTTATCCAAATGTTCCCGTGATGTTATTCCCTTTGGGATGAAAAAATACGAGTTTGCTGATGAATGAATGCACACAAGTTTCCATCCGAAGTCAATATTTGATTATGTCGAAACATAATCACATAGGAATGAAAATTCAGGTTCCCAGTGCTGCTAATTGGAATTGATACGGAATTCAAATTCGACCTTTTATTCATTTATTCAAAACTCCGAAAACTTTCCAGCGTGTAGAATAATGTATTTATGCAGACGATTTTCAGCCATTTTATGAATTTAAATCAACAATTTTTCCAGTGCCAAAGCCCGTGCAGTAGAAATTCAGATATGAGACGTTAATTAGGCAATAATAGGTAAATCTACCAATTTGAAGATTCACAAGAGTTCATAAATAAATTGCTGAATGTATACACGTATATATGATTAAGATGATTTACTGTTTTCTCTTTCAAGTTTAACCGGTTCTGAAACAATCTGTGAGAAACTTGATGAAGTTTCTTCATGAAGATTTGGATCTATAAAATTTTCATTGCATCTTCAATTTGATTTTTACACGTGAGAAGATGAAATTCCGGTTTTGATTCTCAATCTTGAGATATCTTCCAGTATTCTTAGAATTTCAACGTCGAACTGTAAATCCCTCCATGATTTTTCATCGTGTGTGAGAGAAAAACAATTCAACATTCACAAACCATTTGTGTTCAATCAATTATAAAATAAATTATAGAATATGCATAATTATCTTATATCATACAGAATGTTTTTCATCATTCAGATTTCTCACAATATTTTCATTTCCTCCAATTGATCATATCACGGAGAAAAAGAACATTCGCTTTGGCGAAATCAAATTTCTCTTGGTCCTATTTGCTGTAACAGGAAACTATTCGCTATCACAGCAATTATGTGAGCTACGACAGCGATTTTCTAGCTGTGGCAGCGAAAAAATGTTGCCTCCTTCAGCGAATTTTCAGTATCACTACTGTATCCGAAAATAAGGTGACATTTGAATTTAAACTCCGCGCGCAAATGTATTTGGGAAAATGCTCTTATTTTGAGGTTCCCTGGTGAAAATAAAGCGTGCAGTTGAACGTGCCAAAAGAGTATCTATGGAGTTGATTGAAAGTTGATAAAAAGTAAATGAAACGTAACAACAGCGTGTGAAAAGAGTAAATGGGCGCTTTAGAGCGTGCATTAGAGAGTGTAAAGAGCGTGCATAGAGCTTTTTCAATTTCGCGCATTCAACGTATCAGAAGTGTGCAAAAGATTTCTTATTTTTATTCTTGGTTGTAATTTTCATTCCATAGTTGTGGTTAAAAAAACACATCCATTCTATTTCCTGTAATGCAACTAAAACATGTGAGAAAGGCGAAATTTAAATGGATTAATCTCCCAGACGGATAAAATATATATATACAACATAGAATCTCCAATCGCAACTCTCCCTTTCTTTTACGGAAGGGATCGATGAATTATAATTCATTGCATATTTTCAGAATTTCGAAAAAGTACATGAATATCCTCTTAAGAGGATGCGAGTGTACATATGTTTCTATTTGTTAGAATATTTGTTACAGCGAAATTATTCGAAACTGAATTCATAAAAAGATTCAGAGTTTGCAGGGATCAAAAATGTTATTTTGTGCTGTTGAAACGTGTAAGAAATTTTACTATCCATGATCACGTTGGTATATTACTTCCAGAGTTCAAAATGATAAAATATCAAAGCATGTACGTGCACTGATTGACTTTTTCATGCTGGAAACATTGAGTTATAACTAGATTAGATTTACACAACTTCTTTTTTATCATGGTTTTCATAAATTCATTTATTTCCAGATTATTAGTAATCTTATGAGTAGAATAAATTTATGGATTCTGTCAAAATATTACCGAATTCAAATAGTTTTCTTGTATTATGAATAAATGTAACACGTATAGGATTTTTTTTCAACCGTGCGGAAAACGTTCATTTCCAGTCGAAGGAAGCAGAGTGAATAAAACATCTCAGAAACGTGCGTTGAAAGTGCAGTGTAAAGCGTGAACCTACATTCTACGGAAGCTTATCGCACTCCTGACTGGAAAGAGTGAATTGGCGCAAATCATGCCGTTTGCACGTTGTTTTCACTTTATCGTGGCATTTATCGCACGCTGTTTTCTTACCAGGGATTAGTAAGACTGTTTCCGATACCCGTGCCGAGGGTCACATCAAAATATTCATTAGTGATTCAGATACGCTTCGTTTTGTAAGTTACTGAAAGTGAATTTTTCGATTTTTATAATGTCTGCATTGTTGAGCAAAGAATTTATTTTGTTTGCGGAATGAATTTTCTGCTGCTGATTTGTTGAGGATGAGTCAACAAACTCAAAAGACCGCTCCGGGGACATCATTTTCAGTCGATAGCGAGGAGATCCAAGCCGAATCGAAGAGAGAGCTGAAGGCCATCCCGGAAACAGACTTTAACAGCTCTTTCAAAGACTGAAAAATGCGTTGGCATAAGTGCTTTGTATCCGGGGGAGATTACTTTGAAGGCGATGAACTTGATTTGGGAGAATAAATCAAGATTTTTGAGAATAAATGCTATTTCACCTTATTTCTTGGACACAGTAGTATATATAGAATAGCAGACAGATTTCGCTGGAAAAGTCAATATTTTCTGCTGCCACAGCTAAAAAATCGCTGCCATAACAAGTGAGATTGCTATGCTTGCAAATAGATTGCTGTCATAGCAAAGAAAATCGTTGCTCCAGCAACAGGTACCCAGAAAGATCAGATTTCGCTGTCACAGCAAAATTTTTTTCCTCAATCAACAATGTTAACCAAATTCGTATAATCCTACCAAAAATCAGATATTAGGAGTTGCAGTTTATTTTATTGACGATGAAGTATCAATCAATCAATATCCTTCCACAGAAATCATATGGAGAATCAAGGATGGACATTTTTGTACTCCAGAAGTACTTTTAGTGGGGGATACTTTTTTTTTACCTGATATTTTACTTTGAAGACATAATAATTTACAGAAAAAAGTACTCTCCACTAAAATTACTGCCGGAGTACAAAAATAACCATCCCTGTGGAGGATAAATATAAATCTCATGGATTTGATTTAGTTTTACTTTAAAAATCCATCTATGTACTCTTTGTACCCATGTGTGTATGGACCAATGGTCCAATGATGGACCAAGCCTGGCACAAGACCTCCCGAGACTTGTCTTGAACAATTTACCAAACTTGGCCCAGGCTTGGGAATGATAAGATCAGGACAAGCTTGGGCCAGTGGTTTTGCCACGCCCGGTTCAATTCATTAACCAAGCATCAACCAACGCTTCTTTGATCGCAGATATGGATGAAAAAAGTTATTGATTCATATTTTAGTTCATGACTCTTTCCCTCCGAATACCGTACATGACTTATCTTAAAATGATGGAAAAAAATGTGACAAGGTTGGGACAAGCTTGTATGATCATTGGAAACCTTGCGTTCTTTGATATTTCAATCAATTTTGATTCTATTGTTGAATTATGCTCAAACAAAATTATAGTGTGTAGGATTAATTATGGCAGGAAGATCGGGCCAGCCCTGGCCCGATGGTTATCCCCAAGTCTTCAGTCATTGTGAATTCAAAATTCAGTCAATATTTATAAACATTGTGCCACTCATGTGGGCAATATTGGCACAATTGTTCTCAACGAATGCTCAATTTTTACACTTGTGCCAAGCTTGTACCAAATGTGGTGACTATTTCAAAAATATTAACAAATATACCATGACGGACTATCCATTGGGAACAACGGGACAATCATGGAACAATATTGGGCCAATTGTTCTTGACGGAGGTTTGTTTCTGACACATGTGCCAACCTTGGAACAAGCTTGGGTTTTTTTCAGTCTTGGCAATACCTGCATGAGTACTTGTTGCAAAGGAAAATCCTGATACTCTAATGATGGGTCAATGATGACTAATTCTTGTTAATTGTTTATGTTCGACTTATGGTACCAACCTGAAATCGGAAAAGGTTTTATAAGACTCAGCTGGGAACGCTAGAAATGCTTCAGAATTAGGTCTTATATGACAAGGATCGCCAAGAGATTTACTTCAACGTCTGCTGTTATTTAACCTGAATTCACCCCGGTAACGAATCAAAAGCAGTACTGTTTTACTTTCATCGACAATTCACTTTACCGCAACATTGTTATTGAACTACAACGTATCATAGATTACCGTAAGCACTGTCATGAAGTTATCAGCAGTCAAATCTATGGCAATGCTACTGTTGAAACCACAGCGAGTGAATTTTGGAGAGTTCCAAAATCTATAATAAGCAACTCCACATGGTAATCAATTCACTGTTGCATAAAATCACAACAAGAATGCGAGTAAGAAAATCAAGTATTTTCCAAGGAATATTTATTTGATAATGAGAAAAAATTCAATATAAAGCTTAAAGTTTCAAGTAATGCGATGAGTAGAGTGACCATATACTGCAATTCCATCAGAAACAATTTTTCAGGAATGATGATTCGTTTGAAATTGAATTACTTTTCGAGTATATCCATCGTTTAGGTGCATTAATACATTATCTCGAGGGATACACGTATGTTCTCACTGATTTTCAGTGGGGGAGTTTTTTTGTATCCAGTCAAGTAGAACGAAAGAGAAGGCCGCTTATAACGGAGGCTCCTTATAACAAGATTTACCTGTACTGTTACTTGGATAATAGAATTTCATAATCACATTCTCTAAGACTTCATTCACTCCGATGATTCTCATACAACTCCTTGATTTCATTCATGGAATGACTTTCATTTAGTTCAATCAATATTCAATTATTTTTAACGAATAACTGCATTGCATAATCATTATTTATTTCAACCAATTCCTAAGGATTCATCGGTTTCACTAATCTCAGTCTAATTCATGAGAACTAATTCCAGTTCTGTAATAAATTTCTAATTAGAAACTAAAAGAACTTCACACGTCATAATCCTCAACACTTTATATATCCACATGTTAACAGAATTGGAATTCCTCAAATTCGGCCATCTTCTTCAACGCGTTGAAACCAAATAAATGACTCTATAACGCATTCCCAAGGATAGCGGATTTTGTACGAAGAAAAACGTTTGCGCCACCACAGTTTCCACTTCTGTTGATTCTTCTATCTCAAGCCTGATTTTTTTCCCAACTTCTATTTCATCCACATATGAGAGAAGAAGAGAAACACGAAGAAAAAAAAAGAAGAACGGAAGAGTTAGTCACATAAAAACCAAAAGAAAGGATAGAAGGAGACGCTCGGCGATGCGTTTCGGTGCATTCTGGAGTTTGTGTTTGCACTTTGTGAATGTGCAAATGTTATTGCACATGTGTATATGCATCTAGGAGTACGCGGGTATGTGGCACAAGGCCGACATTAGCATCTCTACCGGTATACCCCCTACCACTATTTTCTCGTTGTGGCAGTTTGCCGTCGTCGTCGTCGTTGTCGGTCGCGATTGCCGTTGCAGTTGCTGCCACCGACGTCGTCACGACACACAACTCTATTCGAATCGAGAAACCTGTATTCTGGTTATCTCATATTTAGCGAGCACGAATATCTCAAAGACAACACCATTCTTGCAGGAAAGATCATTACTGTAATGATAATAATAATAAGAATAATCGACAAGAAGAAGAAGAAGAAAAAGAAGAGCAAAAAGGATAACTTAGTACCGAATAGACATTTTGTCTAGCGCAAATGTTTCGTTTAGAACCTTTATTTCACCCATCTCAAAGGAATGGAAATTTGTCTTCGACAATACGAAATCTCTACAGAATTTCGTAAAGTACGACACAAACGATTCCCATCTGCATTCTCTTTTGTTCGTTGGAGAGAAAAAAGTGTATGCAGGACGAAAAGAATGATAAGGATAAATCGATGAATCTGTCGAAGGATCTCGTTCATGAATCGCGAGACTAGGTCGAGTGGCGAGTCACGATGTCACGTAGTGCCTCGAGAAATTGGACATTGTTGTAGTTTGTTGACAGGCATTGCTGTGAAGGGCATTTCGTAATTTGACTCGATATTACCGAGACGGTAAAGGAACGCCGCGTTAATACTTTATACATAGATACGCATACACCTTCAGCCAAGAAGCGAGATATTGGAAGACTATGAGAAAATTAACTGTTCAAAGGTCACGTGTTGCGATTTTATCGCGATTTCTTCGTCCCCAGGCATACCATACTTTCAATCTTTTTCTCCTTCTTACGCGTAACAAAAAAAACCTCTGATGTAACTTTGAATTACCTTATTTCATTTTTCAATTGGATCGAGTACACGATGTACCGTTGAACACTTGATAGAAATGGAACGGATCTCAAATCGAATAAATATTCAAAATACAAAGTTCAAATGACCACGTATAGAACCACGTTGTATCGATTGGTTTTATTTCTCATAAGAAAAATCTCTTATGAATATTCTAACATTTTTCATCGATTGGACTCAATTTGAATTCTAATTGTATCTCAATTCGTTCTATCTCAATTGACATATGTATCGACGGTACCACGTGGTGGGGGTCGGAGACGGATGCACTTTTCCTGGATGAAAAACCTTGAATTGCGTAAACGGATTCGAAGGGAATATAGAGAAGAGAATGTGCATGAAAAAGTAGAAAGAAAAAAAAACAGGGCAGGGAAAAAATGGCATCGTCGTAGATCTAGGTAGTATACGTTTCTGTAACCACACGGTGCATGGTATATTTAATCACCGCGTCGTAGTTCGATCATGTTCGTAGAAAAGAAGGTTGGGGAAGCTGGACCACTGAGTCAGGTTAGATTATGTTGGGTAGGCCTACCTATGCCTAGTACGCGTATAGCGCGAAAATGCGTGAAAAACTGGCTGTCCTAGAAACAAACTGGCCAGTCAGTGGCACAAACCGCTCCTGACGTACACGACCTGTACACATTCAAGTGTATACAAATACAGTCATAATCTCACGTATATATCAATTCATATTTGTACACATTTGAAACCACAAAAAAGAAACACACTCTTATAAGAGGGATATGCACAGATGTATATATATATATATATATATATATGTGTATACGTGCATTCAAGGTGGAAAATAATTTCGTTATAAGACAGCTGATGAAATTCTCCGCTGACCCAAATAAGTATTTGATCGATATCTTTCAATAATTTTAGACAGTAATATGGAAGGAATAATACACCTGAAATAACTCACGTGAAGATCTTGTTATCTACTTTTTTATCTAGGTAAATTGAAGTTTGATCCGATTATATGACAATTCTATAGAAACTGATAGAAATTAAATAAGTCCATTTCAGATCTTTATATTCGTTTCTTAGAGAGAGAGAGAAAAATTGCATTGAACATCGTTTTGTTGCCATTTTATGAATTGAAAATAAGGTTTCGGATAACAGATGTTATCACATATTCATAACAATTCAAACTATATATCTGATAAACTTAGTGAAGCGTGATAACTTATTTTTAACTTCTTGGAGAGTAATTCAAAATGCGATTTTAACTTTGTGAAAATATATAGAACAAAACTTGCGTAGAAAGTGAAATTATTGAAGCAGAAACGGATGAATTTTAACCGCACGCTAGATAGATTCGGTTGAAATATACGATAATTATCTCAAAATAGAGAGCAAGAACTAATACAAATCACATTTTACAAGGTTAATTTGATGTTTATATTAAAATTCTGAATGAATCTGTGATGAATTGCCGTAAGAAATGATGCTATCAGTTATTCCACTATCGCACGAGTGGGTGTAACGAACGTATATTTTTTTTCGAGTGGAGCAGAATTTTGTGCGGAAACAGGCAGTATTATTGAGGATGAATTGCAATTAAATTGATAGAACAAAAATTAAAACATTCCTTGGCGATCCTTGATTCACTCTGAAAATCCCTCCAGGCCTAAAGATCTGTGGGTCTTGACAGATTTGATGACTTTCTATGAAGTATCGAACACAAATTGATAACAGTTCGATGAAAGGGAACCGATTTTATCAATGTCGCCTATTAATGTCTTCAATCATTTTGGAATCTTGATATTAAAACCTGGGAAAAGACATGGAAAAATTGTAATCACTCTCTAAATTTGTTTCTATGAAAACTTGTGTGAATCCTCCGAAGTTTGAAAGATGACCACAGCTCAAATGAAATAAATTATTCAATTATTAAGGTGTATAATTTTTACGGGACAAACTACACGCAGGAAAATATATTTTTAAAATTCCCATAATTTATTGAGGATCAGCGCTAGTCTGTGACGGATGAAATTATTTACCTGAATATAGCCTCAAAAGTACCATAATTTCTTGTAGAAATACGTCTAATTATGGGACTTTTTAAAAGTAAATTCAAGTGAAAACTCTATCTGTCAGAGACTGGCGCTGATCCTCAATAAATTATGGGACTCTTCGACACATCTGTTTTCTGCGTGTACAAAAAATACATATTGATTCAAAATATCTCTCTGTGGAGCACTTCTTCAGCGTCTCAAGAGATTTTGTACAGACCCGACTGGAAATTCAGTCACATTTGATCGGGTTAACCTGGTGTTTGATAAGGACCCGATCAGGATCTAATCAAACGCCGGGTTAACCCGATTGAATTTCTAGTCGAGAAGAGATATTTTAAATCAATGTATGTATTTTTACATAGTTTAGTCCGAAAAAATTGTGTGTCAAATTTTGCGCAAAGTTTTTTCAAAAGGTACGTAATTAATACATATTTAAAGTGAATAATAATGAATTACATACTTGGGATTGTGCACTGCCGCGCACTTTGAATTTCCAAATGATTTCTGAAGGCTGAAAGATAAAATTACAAAATCTGTTGACGTTTAGAGATCAGAATTTTACAATTTTATTTTGTATATAATTCATTATTATTCACTTTGAATATGTATCAATTACGCACCTTTTGAAAAAACTTTGCGCAAAATTTGACTTTTCCCCTCCTCTACCCCCCCTTAATACATGGAGGAGAACGAAAATAGTGAACCGTTTATTGATCAGACGTTGGAGTGAAAGCTACCCTGAGGAAGAAGATGTAAAATTTATATTTTGTGAAGTCAATATTTGCACGATCTCAAAAATACTTCGAGCTACCACAATGTGGATTGATTTTACAACAGCGAATGTGAGATATACCACAGTTGATATAAATCTTACATTGCCCTTTATAAAATCAACTAAAATTGTGGTAACTCGAACTATCTTTTTAAATCGTCCGAACCCTAGTAGGAATCATTCTAGGCCTTGCTTCGCTCCTGACACGGAGAAAAAGGAATAGTTGTATAACTATTTAACTACTAAGTAGTTGCTGCGACTAATCCTTCTTCTCCGTGTATTTTTAATAGAGTAATCAAAAATTTATCACTATTGATACCCAAAAGCATTCCCGCATAGAAATTTGGAACCGAAAATTATCAAAATCTAACAACACATGTTAAAGTCCCCATGCTATCAGAAGATTAAATCTCCATGACTTTATTTTTTCGTAGAGACTCAACGAGATTATCTACCTCTCAAAAACTTGAGTGCATTTGAATATGTATGCCCTCAATGAGAACTGTGAAAATTGTTGGGAACAGGGTGCCTAGTCCTGGAAGTTTTCGTTTGTTTCATTGGTCATTCTGTTCAACCTGAATTTTTGATTGACTGATTTCCTTGTAAGTTCCGACTGCTAGACACCCTGTGGAAATGAAGAAACGGCCCAATACTGATGGGAGTGTACTCGCCAAGTTTTGGCAGCAGCAATTTGCCCGTTACTACATCATTAGTGTCCCGTACAGCTCATGAAGTGTCAGGCTCATGGGAGGAACGTATTTTTGGAAACATGGGAATATGCCGTACATGTGTAAGATCATGCCATCCATATTCTAGGCACATTCATGCACATAGGAATGCTCGCCCAAATGACCCGAGTCCAAGAATATGGAAGGCATGTCCTGTTGTTCATCTCATACACATCTAGTTCTCGTGTTACAGAACAGGTGATATACTCCTAAAAGACTTCTGTCAACATATTCAAGATATCTATTGCAGCATCAGAAGTATAATTCAATCACAATTCTTTTCAAGAGAAGAACCATTGTTAAATAGCTTTCCTCCCCTGGTGAAAATGGAAACTGAAATGAAGCGCAGGCGAAAGGTATGGTGGAGCGTAACAGAAACGTTAATGAAAAGTGAACAAAGAGTAAATGGAACGGATTCGAAGAGTATTTGAAGCGAAGTCTGGAACGAAAGGAGTGTATAAAAATCAACGCTCCATGAAGAGGATGAGCAATATCAGAGGATGAAAATTTTAACCACTCGACAAGATTCAAACCCATGATTTTTATCATTGTAATCCAGCGTCTTACCTATTCAGCCATGGAATGCTATGATTCCTGACAGTTTAGAACCGATACTCGAAGTAGGTATGAAATGATTCGCATTATCTTCCATCGAACGTAACAGTACTCTTCCCAAAACGGCGGTGAACGTTTATAAAGCGTATTGATAACGTATAATCTCAATACTCTACAACAAGCAATTATTATACGCTTCGGCAAGAGAAGGTTGGAACCTTTTTACGTTTCTTGCCAGCTTCGAGTGTGCTTACTACGAGCGTATATTTTCACCAGAGTCCCCTAGCAGAAATCATTCTAGCCACCTTAGAGTTAATGTCAAGGGCTTTTTTACTGACTAGTTTCACTGCAAGCGCCTCGAAAGGTGCTAGACAACCGCGATAATCATTTTTAGTAGGGTCATGTTGAATAAAACATCTTCCAAAAATGTTTTGAAACTGCATAACCTTGAAAATTGTGTTGGCTCATAATGATTGACAAGAAACAATTCACATCACTATAATTGTAGTTTTGCCTCATAACAATCAATTTTAAACATTATCACTAGGAATAAGCGTCACCTTGCTGTAGATGAAGGGCATCCGATGGTCTAGCATTCGTAAGTTTGACGAATTTTCAGGACTTTTTTCTTTAATGAAAATAATGAACGATAGTATTCCAATTTGGCAGATATGTTGAATGATTTTGAAAGTATTCGAAAATATTATTTCTTCGAGAAAAAAAATTTTTCAAATCAACCTGGCTGGTGTTGTGAGTTTTACCTCTCCCACTTATTTGAATACAGAAAATCAAATAAATTCTTAATCAGTATGAGTGTGGTTATCGCAGGAACCAGAAAAAAAAATAATTCAAAAATTGACAAAATGGCGCGTCGTTGAAATTTATTTTCCGAAAACAGACTATTTTTTCATCATTTTTTGTATGTAAAAAATGAGAAGTATGCGACGTAAAAACATCGTAGCCGTGGGATATATTTTATTGTAGCGGAAAGAACCACGAGTATGCGACAAATTACCACAACTCTTTTTGAATTTAATATCCGGAGTAATAAGAAAATAAAATCTTATAACACATGGGCTGAAAAGTCCCGGACCTAATACATAGATGGCGTGAATTTTACTGCATTCATCCGTTTCTCAGTTAGTACTAACCTTCAAAAGACAGCTGTCGAAATTTCATGATATTCTATTCCTTAGTTTGTGAGTTATTGTACTAAGAGTGACGCTACGTTTGTTATTTTAAAAATAATGGATCAAAAACAATTTCGTGTTTCAATTTCACACTGCTTCTTGATGGGAAAAATACCGTTCAAGCGGAGCAATGGTTTGAAAAGTGTTATGGGGACTCCGCTCCATCAGAAACCACAATAAAACGTTGGTTTGTTAACTTCAAACGTGGTCGTAGAGACACCGATGATGCAGAACGCAGTGGACGTCCAAATGAGGCGGTAACACCAGAAAACATTAAACAAATCCACAAAATCGTTTTGAATGATCGAAAAGCGAAGTTGCGTGAGTTAGCTGACATCGTAAGAATATCAAAAGAACGTGTTGGCTTTATATATTGCATGAGCATTTAACTATGAGAAAGCTCTGTTCAAAGTGGGTGCCGCGTTTGCTCACTGTTGACCAAAAACAAGAACGCGTTGATGCTTCTGAGCAGCATGTGGCCATGTTTGAACGTAACAAGCCGGACATGGATCCATCACTTCACTCCGGAATCAAAACGATCGTCATCCGAGTGGACAGCCCCTGGTGAACCTCGTTCAAAGCGCCCGAGAGCACAACAATCGGCTGGAAAGATTGTGGCCTCGGTATTTTGGGATGCGCGTGGCGTAATATTCATCGACTATCTTGAGAAGGGAAATAACATCAACAGTGGATATTATATCGCATTATTGGAGCGTTTAAAGGTCCAAATTGCAAAGAAACGACCGCATATGGCAAAGCAAAAAATTTTATTTCATCAAGACAACGCACCATGTCACAAGTCAATCAAAACAATGGCAAAACTACATGAATTGAACTTCGAATTGCTTCCACGTCCACCGTATTCACCAGATTTGGCTTCCAGGGACTACTGGCTGTTCGCAGACCTAAAAAAAATGTTCGCCGGTAAGAAATTTCGCTCGAATGAAGAGGTTACCGCTGAAACTGAGGCCTATTTTGAGGCAAAAGATCAATCGTTCTACAAAAGTGGTATTGAAATCTTAGAGCGGCGCTGGAATGATTGCGTTTTCCTTGATTGAATAAAGCTAATTTTGAACAAGAAAAACCGTGTTTTGTTTGTTAGGCCCGGGACTTTTCAGCCCATGTGTTAGTTCCTATCGTCATAATCGGGTATATGCCACGGGTACGATACTGCGTCTAATAATCTTCGATATAAACTTTTCTCTGTGTGCCTGCATGAGTCCAAGACTCGGCCAGAGTGGGGCCAAAATCCATATACGCTGGGGATTGGTTGATTCTAAATTTTTGAATTTACAGCCACTGAAAAATCAACTATGGTTAACGAATAACAGTTGTAGTGACGGAATAGATAGTCACATTTGCTGGAAAAAACTTGTTGGATACTTTTTTTTGTTAGCAACAGTATTGAGGTTCCCACATTAAACCACGTTTATTAACATTAGACAAGGACAAAATATCGATATTATCGATGATTTCATATATAAATATGTGTCAAGTTTTTATAAAAATTGTATGAAAATGTATGGAACCTAGCTAACATCTATATGCATCAGAAGACTAAACTTACCTTAGACGCAATGAGACGTTTGACTTTTTTCATGGATTCTATACAATCAATAAACAATTTACTGTTTCTTACCAGTGAAGCGAGCTTGAGAGAATGAGCGAGTGACTACAAAGATGTAAGCACAGCGCGTGGTATCCAAACTATTGAAATGTAAGTGAAGTGAACACCATTTCATTAGCAAACTATTTTTCCCCCATGCGTATAAACACGGTAAAAAGAAAAACTTGATTCCAGTTGAAATATAAGCTGAATTTAAGATGCAGCCGAAAGAAGGCTCATCAGACTTAAAGTCAGCCACTGGAAAACCTTTTCAAACTCACACAAGAATACAGTTTACATTAATCCCTATTTGACTGAAATTGAAATTGATTTTGAACTGAAATTCAAAGCAAATTGTTTCTGATGAATGGGTTCGTCCATTGTTTTTTGTTTTGTTCTACTCAACATAGCGTTGACTATCGACGATGAGGAAGTTGTTTGTGTTTATTCGCAGGATGCAAAAAAACAGTTCCTTGTTGTGTGAATTTATTCACTCCACTTGTTGACTGTTCAGTTACATCGTGATCGAAGTTTGTGAAGATTGAACATCTTTAACCCTCATCGGGAGATTCGAACCCACGTTGTTGCTGGGATCACCTGTCCTAGTCCTTTGCGTGTAACCACTTCGCCACGGTAACATTTCGATCGACGCATGTGATGAATAATTTCATAATAGTATAATTTGATAGTATGTGTAGCGTGGAGTCGAAAATAAATTTGGAAAACATTTTAAAGGGAAACATTTGGAAAACATTTCCAATACCAAGCTTTCACGAAAGTGATATTACAGGTTGGTTGAAGAGGTTTGAGAGCGACACCTATCAACCAGTACAGGAATCAAAATTTATACGCTATTTTTATATTTCATCCTTCATTTGAACACACACACAATTTTATTCCGATCTGTCAATTCATTCTTTGTTTACAAGCCATTCGAAGTTGACGTGTCAGTGTATTTTGTGAAAATGGAAAAATCCGAATATCGTGCAGTGATAAAATTCTTTGTTTTGGAAGGTTTATCAGCAACAGAAATTCATACTAAAATGTAGCAAGTGTTGAAGGAATATGCTCCTTCATTTCCAACTGTACATCGATGGGTTTTAGAGTTTAAACGTGGTCGTACAAGCGTTGAAGATCAATCACGTAGTGGAGGTCCAAAAAGTGCAACGAAATCAGACATTATTGAGTAAGTCTATGATATTGTTTGTAAAGATCCGAGTTTGACTAAGCGTGAAATTGCTGATACCATAGGCATCTCGGATGAACGAGTACTTCATATTTTACACGAAGAATGACATATGAAAAAGCTTTTTGGAAAGTTAGTGCCGCATTCGTTGACAATTCAACAGAAACTGAATCGAAAACAAATTTCTCAGAGTAATTTGGAGCGTTTTAAGCAGAATAAGACGGATTTTTTGCGTCGTTTCGTAACTGTGGACGAGACTTGGATTTACCATCATGATCCCAAACTGAAACAAGAACGTTTACAGTGGACCGAAGCTAGTTGTTCAGCTCCAAAACGAGTGAAGTCAGAACGATCGGCAAAAAAGGTTGTAGCATCGTTCTTTTGGGACGCAAGAGGGGTTTTGTTGATTGATTATCTCGAAAAAGGTAAAACAATTGACTCTGAATATTATTGCAACCTTTTGGACCAGTTGGATGAAAAAATTCGTGAAAAAAGACCCGGTTTACGGAAGAAAAAATCATTTTTAATCAAGACAATGCACGTGTTCACACAAGTGTTCTGGCGATGGCTAAACTGAACGAATTGAAGTGCGAATTGCTTGAACACCCACCGTATTCACCAGATTTGGCTCCCTCCGACTATTACCTCTTCAGAAATTTGAAACAATTCCTTCGTGGAAAGCGTTTCTCGTCGAATGAAGAAGCTATTGCAGCTGTGGAACAGTATTTTGTGGAGCTTCCGGAAAATCATTACAGAGATGGTATAAAATTATTGGAGGATCGTTGGAATAAGTGTGTTGAAGTTGAGGGAGACTATATTGAATTAAAAAAATCATTTCATCAAAAAATACACATTCTTTCATTTTTGCTCTCAAAACTTTTCAACCAACCTGTACACACTGTTACCGAATTTGTTAGGCACCTTGAATTGAAACTGTAATTAACTATAGGCACATATATATGTGTACGTATAAACAATTGTAACACTGAAGATGAAAGAATTCTAATCTTATTTTCAGATATTTTTGACTGAATTATCCATCAAACTCTACATGGCTGCCTATAAGATATGCATTGCTGATAATCAGCACATTATCCGATTGAATTGCATTTAATACGGCCATAACTCTTTTTCATCCTATAGTACGGCTGGAATCGTAACATTGCTGATTTTGAGCCTCATCTGAAAATCAGTCGATCATGGAATTAAGATTTACTTTTTACTGTGTTTACTGTAAAACATATTGAATTCGATCATGTTTCCATTGTCTCGTTATAGTAAATTTCATCGTAAGTTCAGTCCCATAGTAAATTTAACTACAAATTTTTCTCCGTGTATAGAGGCTATATACAATATTCTTATATTTCCAGAAAATCCTATTTTCCTGAATTCAACTCTCTTCTAATTTGCAGCTTTTGACGATTCCATGTTTTTTGCTACTTCTCGGTGGTATTTAACATAATCACGGCAACGAGCCAAGAGTTAAATCTCATAAAATCACTCGGATATCAAAAAAATATATTTAACTCTTTATAAAACAGTGGGAGTGAAGGACTATCCTCTTATTACATTTGAACATAATCATTCAGCTAGTTCGAGATCTCCTGAATTCGAATATTCATTAAATTTATGTCCATTGTCAACTACACAATACAAATAAATGAATCAATACTCCGCGCACGTGGATTAAAAATTCTATCCAATGATATCTTTGTGTCTGATTACTATTATATTCTCTATTTTAATACAATAAAAACTCGACAAAATCAATGATAATAGACTATCGTCGCTATTTGCTACGACTGAGTTGAGAATAATAGAATCTATTTGGCGCATGTGTTCAGCATGCGCAATGTAAATTTAAGACTTTGAATAAAGCGGCGAAAACTTTGAATAAGTCATGCATAAGAGAGGAAAAATTTGTAATTCCATCAATTACATTTGTTATTTCAAAGAAAAGTTCATGCTCGTCTACAAATATAAAATCCAGAAATTGTGAAATATTATCATTTCTCGAATACTTGATTACATATGCGGTTGATACGAGATGATCTATGACGTGAAATGAATAGTATACCAAACCACCGTCGGAAAACATTGACATTTGTCAAGAAAGGAAAAAATGTATGCAAATAACATGGACAATTTTGATGCGCGTTGCAATACCATCATCTATTGTATCTATATTATACACATCGAATACCAAATTTCAAATAACACTTTGATATTCTCAGTTGTATATGATATTTGTGGTATATTAAATTCAATTTCACTTCATCTCTCCTGGGTCCTTTCTTCCGAGAAAGTTTGCGTTGTTTGAATTCCTTGCGATTGTACAAATATTTTCACTTCTTGTTTTATACCCTACTTTCTGTTACGTTAGAATTCCAAACCTGTGGATATGCAACCACGAATTTTGGTGCAACTCTTTTGAAATTCTACCAAATTCAACAACGAACAAAGATAAATGTGAAATGATCCTGACGGTGACAGAAAAAAAGTGCATTGTACATTTACGCTCCAACAAGAAAGCGATACTCAACCCAAAGGAATGAGGATTTGGGAGGGAGGAGGAAGAAGTGGAAGTGGTGAGCAGAGGGAAACGATTTCAGGCTGGAGGCCGCCCGGTTCCAAGTAGCATTAGAGAACGCTCAAAGATTATTACTCGCGGCCGCACATTGGCCGACCGCGTGATTCTCCAAGCATCTCCGCATAAATAAATCCATTCTTTGACTGTAATACTGTGGCATTAAAACGATTTCTAACGATGTTAGACATTTTGAAACATCATTACGACACATTGGGATATATTGGTTCAAGGAGAAAAAGGTTATAAGCTAATTCGATCTTTGAAAATGCATTGTAATCATTCGATTGACTGATTGAACGGTAATATTCCATTAGGAATTATTGAGAATGTTGAATGTATACTGTAACATACCTTTTAGTTGCGGCTGTCTGTTTTTGCTTCCATTTCTTAATCCCTGAACTGAATGAATTGTGGGAAAAAATACATTTTTGTATTTGGGATAATATGATATACCACACCTACTCGAAAAGCTGGAGAATGTTCACATAAGTTTCTCATTTATATAGCATGAATCATGTATATGTTATTATTTTTCAATTAATTCAATAACAAGAAAGAATATCTGGAATTATTCTCATCGAGATACTATTTTCTGTCAAATTCTGGTAAAAAGTCATCTTCTCAAGATGCAATCGTTGAGTGATTCATCCATTTCTTCGATTTTCTTTCTTCCTCCATTAGCTGTTACTCTTCGACATGTCTGATCTTATTGCTTCCAACGTTCATTAGTTCAAATTATCTTTTGACGGTTCCATGTACTCCATTTATTTATAGAGTGCATCAATAGAATGCTTTCTTCCAATGTATTAATTTCAGATGTATCTGGAATATGAAAGAAGGAGAACGACCAGAGTAACAATTGCCAATTTTTTTATGAATTGGAAAAATAGACTTCGTAAGGAAGAATGTTATTGACTGTTGAAATGTACATCTTACAAAATATTTTTTATAGTTCACCATGATTTTCATGAAAGATTTCATGTACGCTTTTTACAGTGAAGATTTCAATCAGTTTCACTAGACAGAAATAATCACATGCTGTAGAGAATTGTGAATTTTTAAGCACTTCAAGTACTTTTGGTAATTCATTATAGCAATAAAATTGAATATTTCTGGAATTAATCTTCAATTTTATGCGTCAAAAATGATATGGAAAAATTACTACATATTGAAATACCAATAGCGAATAGAACCTCGATAGACTGGAGCATTGCTTGTAAAACAAACTACATCATTCAAAAGAGAATGGGAAGAAGAGAATGAAACTTGGAGAAGTTTAAAAGCAACAATTACTAACACAGCAAACCAAATCATCAGAGAAAGGATGACCCTGATCATTAAATAACTGAATGGTTTAGAAAAGAATGTGAGAGGCTAACGAATGTACAGAACGAAGTATCACTGAGGATGCTTAGAATAAGTATGAGAACTGATGATATTGGCGATAAGAGAAATCATATAATGCTGAAATATGTGAAGTTAATATGAGCTTCGAATACCTGCCGTTTGAGGAAAACATGAAAAGTTTCACACGAATGCAATTAGAATTGAAATGTCCTTCTACAGATTGAAAATGAAAAATTCTAAACCTTATCATTCCGCAATTTTTCCCTCTATTAGATTGCATTCAAGGTACTGACAAGGCAAAGAGTTAACCCTGAAAATAGAAAGTGGTTTCGTACCAGAAATCGTACATTTAATTAGAAACTGGAGGGAATGTATAAAGATAGTACAACGTTTTGCTATTCCTACGTGAATGACAGATACATGGACCGAAGTGAGAAATTTATAAGTCATTTTATCTCAACTTTAATAATCAAATTTATCGAAATTTTCGTCATAGCGATGACTTCCTCCTGTCCGATTCGAATTAAATCAGATGACCTACTTTTCGTTCATGTTTTGGAATTTGACTTTATTTGAACTTCAACATTTTGCATCTAAAAATGCTTCTACCAAGAAGCTGGAGGGGATTTTAGGAATACATTTTCCGATTTCCTGTTTTCATTGGAGGAATTGTCTGATCCAAGATAGTATACGCTAAGGCACCGATCATAAATTCATTTCAAAGATACCTCAACCTCTGAAATTTTCATCACTTTCAGCAACGAATCAGTTATTTTAAAACTGTGCACTCAAGAATTTACCAATCTTATCGTCAAATCAGCGACTAGTTGCTTATAAGTGAAGTTCAAATCCAGTCAAAACCATACAAAAATATGACATGATTTTATTTGGCTCTGTCGGACTTTGTACACTGGTGGAAAAGTTCTTAAATTCAATACGAGATACTTAATGAAATATCATATTTTCAAATTGAATTCAATTCTGATTCTTGAATTTAATATTAGTGATCAAATTTCACAATTTCTTACTGAAATGTAATAATTATTGATCAAATTCAACAAATATGTTATCAAAATTAAGAAAGAAATTCTTAAGGGACTGCTCTGGTCAATTTTTTCACCAGAAAACTACCACATCGTTTCAACCGTTCTTCGTCCAAATATTGCATTGATCATAGATTCAAGAAGAAGAAACGGTGACGACCTGTTCATTTCATATTTATGACTTTGTATTTCCAATTGAAGTGACTTTATGATCACCTATATGTGTATGGATCAATGATCCAATTCTGTCCCAAGCCTACCAAGGTACAAAACATGCCGAGATTTGTCATGCACAATTTCATCAAGTTTGGATCAGATTTAGAAATGATAAGATCAGGCCATGCTTGGGCCAATGGACAGCACAAACTTTATGGTTAATATTTTTTTTAGAATGAGAGAATTGAGCTGTGATATTTTTCGCTGTAACAGCTAAAAAATAGCTTTCATCGGGAATTGTCAGCTATTCAAATATGAGCGAATTACTTTTTTCCATTTGGTAGAACAATAATTATTCTTCTCCCACACGACATCAAATGAACATTGATAACCCAATGATTTCGCTGTTTCACTTTTTGCAGGGACAGCGAATTTTTCGATGACTCGGAAGACATCAACATTTTCTGCTGTAACAGTAAAAAAATCATTCTCATAACTCAAAGATTGCTGTGATAGCAAATATATTGCTGTGGTCGCAAAAAATTTGCTGTTACAACGAAAAGTAAGGAAGAATCAGATTATGCTGTCACGGAAAATTTTTTTTACTCGTGTCTCCTTCAGTCGTTCAATGAGATTCGATGTTTTATGTTCAATGAATTCATAGATCTGACGCAATAATCCAGGATTCTTGATTTATTTTCTTAATTCTTAATGACAATTTATGCTGAAATTAGCCAAATCAGCTGCGAAGTAGGAGATTTCCTAGCTACATCTCGATCTCCTCTGAAAATTCCCCTAGACTTGGCAAAAACAGCACAAAAACATATTTTCTACTAAGATTCTTTCTCAGTTGAATAGGATCTCATGGGCGTATCAACAATTAGCTCAATCATGGGTAAAGCCGGGGACAAGACCTGTCAACACTTTTTTCAATAATTTCACCAAATTAAGCGCCGATTTGGATATGATAAGATAAGGCAAAGTCCGGGCTAATATACTGAAAACACAGTTTGTTCCAGCCGAACAAAATTTTTGTTGAAATGAACGCAAAGAAACTTTTTGGTCGACTGAAATAAAATTTATTTGGGGTGAACAAAATTTGGTTCACAATAATTGAGGCTTTCATACAGACAAATAAATTTTGTTTATCCTGAATTTATCATGAAATTTTATTTCAGCCAACCAAAAAGTTTCTTTGCGTTCATTTCAACCAAAATTTTGTTTCGCCGAAACAAACGTTTTCTCAGTTTAGGTTCGCCAAGCCTGGCACAACTGAGCAAATATTGGGACAACCTTGGGATAAGCTTGAGTTTCCCTAATTTCTCGTTCCCATATAAGAACAGTTCCCCCAGAACAAGACTCTTGCAACGATTTGATTTCAAGATTCGAATCATGAATACCCGGCTAGGCTGTACAAATTCTAATCATGGGAAAGTCAATCATTACATCTATGAATAACCGAAATTCATTGAAACTACGAACTAGGGAGCATAATTCATTATTTATAGTACTCAACGGTACACTTCTACAAATTTAATTTCAAATCAAGTCAAGTACCAATAGACTTCAAAATATACCCAATAATACCATATCGAACATAAGGGAGTGATCAAATTGGGTCATGGACTAATTATATCCGTATTTCGATATCACGTATAATAATGAATTCGGAGTATAGAAAGCTGTTAATCAAAACTATATACGAAAATTGCATCTTCATGTTCTCGAGTGTTAATATTCGATCCAAAGTTCAATGGTTTCCAAGGAAATTCATTAATGAAATATTTCTTGATTGAATTTTGAGTACGTGATAGCTGAATTCGAAGAAAACGCCTAATATGGAGGTACTTTTAATGGGTTATCAAATTCAATTACATCAACTTTTCCGGTGTATGAATTACATCGTGTTTATGAAGTTCGTATGGGGGAATTTGTTCGATAACTATTCGGTTTTAGATCTGACGGAGCATGCTTGAGCTTTCATGGAATGTTGAAAATTATACCATCAAATGTTGCTTTATTCTAAAATTTTCTCATATTCAAATAATCCATTGTTTCCATATTGAGGAAAAGATACTCTACCTAAAAGTCTACGTATATAAAATATCGATCTAACAATTCAGTTGTGTTCCCCTCATCTTGTCTCCAAGATTTTTATGATCATCGAGCAGTGCCCTCGTAAAAATCACGAATTTGTAACACACTGAGACGCATAACTTCAATTCTGATTGCAATAGTAATAAACAAGGAACCCATTGAATCATACTAAATCTCATTAGATCTCGTGTAATATTTTGGTTGAAACCAATGTGAAACCTGTTGACCAAATCTAGATGAATTCAAAAGACTACACTGAGAGAAATTTGTCATAAAAAATCACTGGTTTTCCCATTAGACGGGGGATATATTTGACATCACAATTTTATATACTCAACATGGGATCACAAATTGATGAGAGGAACCAGTAATTTTCCATACTGCACGGAAAGAAATAATTTACTATGTTAATTAAGAATTAGCTATGGTAGCTATCGCGTGTATTTGATATTTGGATAGCGAAAAAATTGCTGCAAAAACTAGATGTCAACCACAATCAACCATAAAATCAAACAAATATCAACCACATCACTTTTTCCGTGTACGAAGTTTGAAATTAAAAGAAAAAAGAAACAGTGGAAATTCATGTTCAAAAACAGTAATTTCTCATGACATAATTTGAGAAACGAAAATTCATAATTGGTGAAATTGATATAAATAAATTCAAAACCATAAGATTTTCAAAAATGTTCCGTGGTTTCAGGGAAAGAAGCAAGGATCATGATAAAAAACAATCATGTTCGACGCTGGTGACGATAAAAATTTTTTTCCGGTCTAAATGACGTTATGAGAGTACTGGTATTTCTCGCTAATTTCTAACCTCTTATCGATCAATGCCCCCCCCCCTCCATTTAATAACAAAGACCAGTAATTTTTACTGATGAATTTCTCTCAGTGTAGACTACTTTACCTGGAAAACCTAATGAACACCTCCCAACCAGAAAATTACAACAGGCCCAGTACTGCACCAGTACTAGCCAAGACTGGCAGGGTACTGGCATTTGTCTGGGATGATAACGCTTTTCAGTACTGAGAATTGAGTACTGATGCCATTATTCGCAATCAGTGCAGGGCCAGTACTGGGTTAGTACCTGGCTGGTATTAAGTTCTCACTACTGGTTTATCAGTACAGGCATATTACTGTATTCTTATGTATTCAGTACTGATCCCGTACGTGTTGACCAAGTGTTGGAGACCCAATACTGGCACTGTACTGCAACTGTTGTCAACATTAGCATATTACGGATTTTTCTGATTGGGCTAATGTGCTAACGTTGGCAATCTTTTTCCATTCTTGCTTCAGGCGCCAAAATTGAGGCTCATTGACTGCTGGAACGATGTCATCATTCCAGACCTTAGTTAAAGTTCCTCTAAAGTTTCCACCAAGGTTCATCAGGACTGGAACAGCTTCACGCTACTAGTAAATTTGTGCATGAGATTGAATGGGTTTAACTAACAACGATGTCTTTAGATCCTCACAACCCAACAAACAAAAAGATATCTAAAAGTATCTATTAGTATCTAAAAGGTGTCCTAAAATCATGGAAGATGTCTTGGAAGACTTTTGTGAAGATATCTTTTCGACATCTAAAATATGTCTTATGCAACAAATTTCAATTTCTGAATAATTCAAAAAGGTCTTGCAAAAGATATGTTTTAGATATGTGGAAGACATCTTTTAGATGCCTCAAGATATGTTTTTTATTCTTTTATTTTGGAGATATGTTTTAGATGTATTTAAGATGTCTTTTTAAAATCATTAAGACACCCCAGACAGTGCAAAAGGATCACTAATGAGTTCTGAAGAGGAACATGGTATAACTTTTGCCCTTCTTACTTAGACAATTTTTAAGAGATGTAACAAATATTATCCAGAAACTCTTTCAAGATATCTTTTAGACTATGGTGATTCGACATCTAAAAGATGTCTTTCAGAAATACTTCAAAGACATATTTCTTACATTTCTCGAAGATGTCTAAAAGATATCGTTTCTATATATATCTTGAAGATATCTCTCTTATGACGCCGTTTAGGTATCTAAAAGACATCTTTTCGGTGTATCTAAAATATGTTTTCTAGACTTTCGGTGTTTGCTGGGGTGGTACTCCCCACACAGCACTCGTTGTTTAAAAGATATGTTCAGAAATAATTAAGAACAATGCAAGAAGTCTTATGCAACATGAATAGACATCTTTTAAAAGTCAGAACACTTTAAGACTCCTGAAACATGTCTATTCATGTTGCATAAGATTTCTTGTATTGTTCCTAATTATTTCTAAAGATATCTTTCAGACAACGAGTGCTGTGTGGGGCATGACCCAACAAACATTTCGTGCCTTGGAATATGTGTTAAACAAGTTCAAGATGTCTTGTGCAACATGTCTGTTAGATGTCTTAAACTCTTCTTACGTTTAAAAGGTCTCCAAAAGATGTCTTCCAAGACCTCTCTGTCGATATCTTGAAAGACATCCTTCAGACGTGAGAAGAGTTCAAGACATTTTAAACTGTTCCATAAGACATCTTGAACTTGTCTAAAAGATACCGCAAGACACGAAATGTTTGTTATTACATCCCTAGTTTTTCCTCAGCGCAGACGTTACAAATTCGTGAACGACTAGAGTATTTTCACAATATAGAGAAAAGTTTATACCAAAGATTAATATACTTTATGATGAAGCTGAGATTCATTCCAAACTCCAATATATTTATTCATGTCCTCGTGAGGTACTATGGTGAATAGTTGAATATTTATGTGGTTCAGAAGCATTCAATCGACACAGTAAAAAGTCGGAATGAATGTAGCTGCATCTTATTTGAAAACTTGACTATAATTCGGCTTTTTCCATTGCGTCGGCATTTGTTTTCGGTGCTAACTTTTAGCTGAAAAAAGGTTAGTTTTGGTTGCATCTTAAAATCAGCTAATATTCAGGATGAAAGTAAGTTTTAGTTTTTACAGTGGAATATATCCCAAAAGTCTAATGAGAATATGGTAATCTTTGATATAAAATTCTTCCTGTTTGTGGGAAGAGTCGACCAAAATTTGATTAGAGTGAAGATTAAATAACTAAACCTTTTCTCTATATAATAACCCCTGTGTGCACCACTATTGGGGCAAGCTTGGAACGTGCTTGGATCAAAGTTATTACCCCTAGAACCGATGATTATGCTTAATAGGGAACTCTGAAATCAACTTACCTCATCGATTTTGCAGAATTCATCACACTTCTTGTATGTTTCATCCATGTTTTCAACTGTAAAAAATACGAAATGCATGTTATAGATGAACTTCAGGACATGTTGGAAAGTTGAAAAGAATATTGGCAAATTAAAGAAATTTTCAAGACGTTTAAATCAAGACGGAGGTCTCATGCTATAAACACGTCGTTTTTAATATACACATTTCAACTTGAAGAGAACTAAATGCATTCTTTCGTCGATTTTATTTAATCAAGTCGCGTGCCTGGTGTGTAGAGTTATTCAATGTCGTGTATTATCGTTTACCACCTAATTTTGCATACACAGTATTGTGTTCCACGATGAATACTATAACTAGCTTGAGGAAATATAAATATTTCATCGAGTGTGCTTCGCTATCTCAGATCGTTGTGTGATTTTCGAGAATATATAGTTTTTTTTCCAACTGAGCAATACATTTGGAATGAGGAAGTATCTCCCATCTAACACAATAAATTCTCTTGTAACGTAAAAATTGTATGTACCTTGAATATAAGTTGCGATTTCCTACTTAAACACGCGATATTTCATATCCTTGAATATGAAATATTCCGTGCGTTTTGATGAAAAATCAGTACACACGAAAACAACAAAAATAGTGGATTTCCTTATTCATCGTTGTTCGAAGTGTATGAATATAAATTTCAAGTATATATGTGTATGAAATTTTTCCCATCGCTTTCGTTTGAATATAAAAGTCTTTCAAGCGATTAACACGTGAGCGATTATTCACCAAATTGATCATTCTAACTATTTCAGCACGGTGCATACATATTTTAATGATTTATGTATTTTCCTTTGTTATATTTTGCATTACCGTGAGAAGAGCGCATTTCACTATCGTGAAAGACATTCTGATTTCTTGAAAATAAAATTGTATGTCGTACATTCTTAATCCACTTGCATCAAGATAGGACGTTTTCAAAACAAGTTGTAACATTATCAAGTTTCATTACCTGAAACTTGTTTGCTTCTCTTCATATCACTTGTCGTTACACACTATACAATACTAATGCATCACTTATAAAGTACTCTGATGTGTCATCACGAAATTGTATTTCACGGATTGGATTTATGAAGGAAAAATTCTCTTATTCTTCTTTTGTCGGTAAATCGAAGGTCGCGATAAATTGTCCATGAGCAACAACTACAGCGATTCTTAGAAACAGATTTTTTTACAACATTTGCACGGAATTGATTGGAAATGTTTGATGAGACGCATGGTATGTTATGGTGATACGCTTGATAGTAATAAATTATTCGCCTCGATTCCCACGCTCTCCAGGGGGAAAAATATTGAGCACACCTCGATCGTGTTATTCGACATTTATTCGATCCAGCTTTTAATTCTAACACATTTTAAGAATTTTAAGTTGCTTTTCTTTACGAAGGCCATAACTTGTCACTTGAGATAACAAGGTACGTGCGTGTCAGAGTCCACTTCCATTTGTTCGCTGCATAGTGGCTGCTATGATATTCGTGTAGTATTTCATGACCTTTTTCGTGATAGTTGGTTGAGGTAAAAGGTTTTGCTTTACTATCGAATTGTGAGAACCGAGATCTTTGCACATATTTTTCTGAACAATTAAGATTTGGGTTTTGTGTGAAAGCATAACTATAAATTCATCTAAAGCACGGAGAGAAATACGTGCAGGAATATTGAATGTGATCAATTATATAACATGATACTTATAATATAATAAAGGGAGTATTACGAGTTAATGAACCTTGTTTCAATATCATCATCTATGTGTTGAATCGTATAAACACACGTTGGCCGACTCTTTCACTTTGCAACTTTTGCATCGCTCTCAAAATGTATCCGACTTTCTCAATCCGAATCAGTGCATATCTTCTAATTCTATAGTGACGTATAACTGGTTAAATTAGGGACAATACGGTCAAGTATATAGACGGTTTAATTGATACTGCGATTCATTATATAAAACATTCACATTGTACGTTCGTTACGGAAAGACATTTACGGTGACTCGAGAGACCGTGATTTCTAAAGTATTTCTGCAACTCCAATGAAACTGACAGATGAAAAATATTATAATTATTTCGAAAGAATCGATCTAGCTTTCACGATTAATCAACATTCGCTCTCTTTTCGAAGGAGCAATGTGAGATATCCCAATCCTTGCTAGAAATAAAAATTTCTTGAACTGAGACCCTGACTTGGGCTAAGTTGGGGTAGTCTAAGAAAAGATAGAGCATTAGATAGTTCAATTTTCGTAAAGGAAAATTTCTAGCTATTTTGAATCTACAGAGAATTATGTTGATCATTCCATACATAATCAACATTTCAGGTATTTGTTTCTACTGATTATTAATACGGACAAAATCTACATGGAGAGAATTCGATGATATAAATTACATAAAAAATGTATTCAATATTACTATGCTTCTGTGAACTCAGACCATACTGACATTACAATAAATATTACTATGATTATGATACGATTGAAATTAGGATAAAACATAGTGAACATGGAAAAAACTCAAAGAAGGATTACAATTTTCTATCCATGAAAAGAGATCCATGAAAAGTATTTATGAATACCCATTGAATCTACTTCTGTATGAAAAAATCTACTGATTTTCCCATTGTACTGACTTATATAAGATATCACCCACAAAAATATGAACCCTTCATTCATCAAGTTTCATAATTCTCCGCATTGGATCATATTTCTGTTCGCCAAATTGTTAAAAATTCCCACGACTACTTTCGATCGATCAGGAAGTGATATACCGATAACACAGATAGTTGATTTTTTCATTTTTCCACTCCTCTGACGATGTTATCAATCGTGTCATTCATCATTTCCTAATTTCTTTCGAATTTTCGTTTTCGATGTTCTCCGGGCACTTGAATAATGTGAACCTATTTTCAATTTTGCACTACATACATAATTCTATTATATACATTCCTCTTCGCCATTCAGCTTTCCAAATCCTGCCACCTGTTGCTACCTATTTGGAACAGAAAGTCCAGCTTCCAACTTCCCTGTGACTGAAAAATGATTTCAATCATGGTTTGTGTTTCGATACGAGTTGACGTGCACCGTATCCTCGTGTTGTTTATTATCAATTAGCGCTTGATTTATCTAATTTCGCGTATGACCATAGTACCAAGAGAGGAATTAATCATTCTTCCTGAAAACAAATCGGGATCACTGATTTTGCATCTCAATTTCATCATCTCAACTTCATTTCTTGATAATGGGAAATGTTTTTTTTCGTTACCAAGAGTACTTGAAATATTAAAAATACAGGAAAAATTTTGAAACCCAATCAGAAAAATCCATAATATGCCAATGTTGACAACAGATGCAGTACAGTGCCAGTATTGGGTCTCAACACACTTCAAACACACGTAGATCATAGTACTGATACATAAAAAATACAATATGCCTGTACTGATTAAACCAGTACTGAGAATTTCATATACCACCGGCCAAAAACTAACTGTGTGCTGGCTGGATTGCAATGCGCATAATGGCATCACATCACCCCTTTACATAAGCGAAAGCGTTATCATTCAAATGCCAAGTGCCCCTGGCAGTAGTAGGTAGTACTAGTGCAGTTGCGCTGTTGTAAATTTTGAAGTCCTAGTGAGAGGCTTGAAATGATGACTTTTGGGATGGGGAAAGTCCAAACAGCTTATTATTCCTGGTTTTTAGGTTATCACCGTCAACCCACATTCTCAAAGAAATATCAAAAAAATCGGTATGGAGAACCATACATTACTTCCACACAGAGGAAAAGGTTACCTTAAGAATTACTATACTTTACAGCAAAATACATTTTGGGGTTGTGTATTATATTTTGTCATTGAAATTGCTATACAGAATTATGTCACTCTCCACTAGAAAGTATAGTAATTTTAATGACAAAATATAATACGTAACCCCAAAATGTGATTCTGTCCCTACTTTACTATAAAGTGTAGTAATTTTTCTCATATTTTCCCACCGAGCAAGAATCCATCGGGAATGATATTTTCATTCGAAATTTGAGAAATCTTCTTTTTTCATCCATCTGTGTACCTAAAAAAATTTCATTCCGCATCATCATTCGCATTATTCGATTCATGCAATGAGCAGTGAATTCGAAATCTCCATTAACCTTTCGTTACTTGCGCTATGAGGAACAATTTGGAATAGACAACTGGTGACGTTCAATTTAGGTTTGTTTAGTGGCAATCAAATAAGCACATAGAACAAACGAAAACCCCGCTCTTCTCACGAAATGGAAAGAAAAGTTTTTCTCACATTTCTCTATCAATTTGGATCAAATGCGTGTAGCATCACTACGGAGTTGGTGCTAAAACGTGGTATATCAGGTATGGTAATAAGTTTCCGCCCTCTTGGAAAGAGTGTTGCTGCTGATACTATTTTTGAGTTCAATCAAGTGCTATACTTGTGATTTGGAAGTGTATATGTTAGGTGTCGATTGTTGATAATAGTTGATATTTGTTACAAGCGTCAACATAATTTTTTATCTGGTGTGAAAAATGACAACGTTTGTCCCGACAAAACAGCATTTGCGGGAAGTTATGCTTCATTATTTTATTTCGGAGAAAAGTGCCGCTGAAACGTATCGTGTACTGTGCAATATTTACGGTGATCACCCTCCGTCTAATACAACTTGTAAAGAGTGGTTTCGACGATTCCAAAGTGGCGATTTTAACGTGAGTGATAAAGAACGCGGAGGGGCACCGAAAAAATTCAAAGATGTAGAACTGGAACAATTATTGAATGAAGACGCATGTCGAATCCTAGATGTGTTGTCTGAAGAGTTGGATGTTGACAGGTCGACCGTCGGTAAACGCTTGCACAAGATGGAAATGGTCCAAAAAGCAGGTAATTGGGTGCCGCATCGACTAAAGGAGAAAGATATCGAGAGACGTTTGGTAACGTGCGGGATGCTTCTTGAACGGCAGAAAAGAAAGTGTTTTCTGCATCGTATTGTCACTCGCGATGAAAAATGGATCTATTATGATAATCCTAAGCGTCGAAAAAGTTGGGGGCTGCCAGGTGCACCAGGTCCATCGACACCGAAAACAAATATCCATGCTTCAAAGATTATGTTGTACGTCTGGTGGGATCAGAAAGATGTCATTTATTATGAACGTCTTAAACCGTCAGAAACAATCACTGGGGATCGTTACAGACTACAGCTAATACGTTTGAATCGAGCTCTAAAAGAACCTGCTTTTTTCCTCCGAGGAATCCGTATGCTGCCCGAAAGATGGGCAAAAGTGGTCGCTTCCAATGGTGCATACTTAGAATAACATTATGTAATAATCCATTGTTTGAATAAAAATCAACTTTGCTTGAAAAAGGGCGGAAACTTATTCCCATATCCAATACATTTCATTGTCATCGGATAACCAGGAACAAAAATAGCGACCGCAAAATTACAATTTTTGGGGGAATTTTATTTGAAAAATTACCGTGGAACTTCAATTATCGAGAGACAAGTAGGAATTTTTCCAAATATTACTGTGTATCTTGTAAAAATTAGAGAAAATATCACTTTCAACTGTTGACAAACCCTGCACTCACTTTTACAGACTGCACAGTAATTTTCACTTGTCCCTTGATTACTGGATGTTCACGGTAATTTTTACGAAAAAAATTCTATCAGTGTGGTAAAAATTTCATGATGATCGAATAATAAGAAAGAAAGGTTGCCGCATAAAAGCGGCATTTACTCTCTAAATTCTTTGGAGTGAATATTCACTCTTCAAAGAGTCAAAATACTGCAACTCTAGAACGGAGTGGGAGCTCAACTCTTCAAGAGTGAAATTTCACTCTTTGAGAGTCGATATTCACTCTTTTTCCTAAAAGTGAGTTTTTCACTCCAAACACCAGAGTTGATTTCCACTCTTATAGAGTGAAAATTCACTCTTTAAGAGTGAAATTTTTCACTCTTTCGGAGTTGCAGTATTTTCACTCGGCAAGAGTGAATTTTCACTCCAAGGAATTTAGAGAGCACGAAGATTCGGAATCTTTGTTGGAAGTTCAGTGCTTACTCTTTCCTCTCTTCAATTTTGATTTGCTTGAAACTTATATCACACAATTAACATCTCATGAATTGACTATGTCCAGAATTCTATGACATTTGCATGGCACAAACACAGGGAAGGCATACTTTCAAAATATTGTCAAATAATGGGGATCGCGGGAAAAACTTTCCCACAGTTTCCAACCGATCCGGATGAAACTCATGTGGGAACAGGATCGAATCACAATAAAAACATGGTATAAATTTCATTGCAATCGCTTAACAGGAAGCGGAGAAATGCGCGGTCGCAAAATTATAATTTTTCAAACAACATTTCGCAATATGTTTGAATATTTTGAATTTTTCAAACAAGGGGTGTAAGAATACATCTCCAAGCTGATTTACCTACAATATAATCTATTTATTACACCATATCTGGTTCCGATTTCATAGAAATAATTTTTTCTCCAGAACTATTCCGATCACATTTTTCAAATCGCTTTTTGCCTCGTCAACATCTGGTATCATATCATATCTGGAACCAGATATGGTGTAATAAACAGATTATATTGCAAGTGAATCATTCTTATACCCTTTCTTTCAAAAATTCGAAATTATTAATGATTTGATCTGCAAGTCTAAATTTGATTAATGTAGAAGTAAGTTCTTGACCAGCAAGAAGTACCATTTAATCCCTTTAATATCATTGCGACACAGCAATCGAATATATTTGGAAAAAGATTTTTTCACTGCAACTGTCAAAAGCTTTGTGATTCGAGAAGATTTTTGTGTAGAAAAAATAATATGATGTACAATAACAAATGCCATAATAGTTCAACATGTTCCATTTTGACATGATGTGGAATTAGTATGAATGTAAAATTGTTGAACATCAAAAAATATCTCTCAATTTGCCTAAATCGCGTTAGGCAATTCGCGAAATGTTTAGGCAAATCGGAAAGTGCCTATAAATCTGTAGACATATTCGGGTATTACGTAGAATCTTAGGTACTTCGCGAATTGCCTTGGCATAAGTCTCTTATGTGTGGTGCGAAAAAAGATCATCCTTTATAACTAGGAAATGGCATTCCCTACCAGGACATTCCAAATCCCTAACAAAGTCACTAGATCCTAAGTCTCTTACGTTAGTTTTTCGTAAATAAGGATAATTGAAATAGAAAAACACGAGGACTCTGAAACACAGTCCACTCTTTGAACAATTCGATTGAGAAAAGGTCCGTGGCACCAGTCAGAGAACGTATTGTAACTAGGGCGATGCATCTCTCATCAGACAGTGGAAATTAAAACTAATTCAAACACGCCTATCCCCAGTAGGAATGCTCTTACAGACATTCAGGAGTCCAAAGCTAGATTGTTACAAAAGCCTTCCAAGGAGGTGGTCAGGATGATTTAGGCGGATCTAATTTTTTTTTTCTTAGCGCAGTATCACAAAGTTTGTGACTGCCTGGAGTCATTTCTACTACGACTCTGTCTCGACAGAGTAAAATGTTACACAGAAAAGCTCACCCCAAAACCTCTCCACATTATCTCCGGTTTTTTCCACAAATGATTTTTGTTTTGTTCTTAGAATCTGTGCTCCAAAGTATGATCCAAATGACCCTTCAACGAAAAAACTCCGAGCCCGTTTTCGCATTAGAGAGCACTTATTACTCTACAGTTCATTTTTATTAATAGTTCCTTATACATGAATATTGTTAGTTACAACAACTAGATGTACTAGCAGACAATGTTGTCATTTATAACAAAGGAACCATTGACAACGACGATTGTTCTTCGTTCGGTACGATGACGACGGCTATGGTGTTGAAAAATAACCACAGCTTGCTCTGGCAAACTGCTTTGTTCTGTAGTATTCGTGAGACAATACTTTACACACATTTGTACATATGTACGCACGTATATATTTATGAAACATGTACAAACGTGCATACACGTACACAGATACACACAGTTCATATATCAGTCATAAAACAGGGGATTGGCTTTAGCCCGACGTTGTGTGTCCTCTTTATTTTTAATCTTCGCTTCGAATCACGAACTCGCGACAACGAGTATTCTGTATAACCGTGCATACGTGTACAAAAACACATGTATTAATGTTTGTATATATATTATTATTATGTATCTATCGCCTAACCACGAATATCGATTCTGAAAAGCATCGAACAATGGCGCTTATTTTCTGTTTTCAATGGCCATTGTCAGTCCAACTGCTCGTACTGGACAACGACACCGACACCGCATCAACTCTCATCCTCTCCTTCGTCATTTTCTTTTCGTTCCTTCTTTTTCTTTCTACTCCTCTTCGTCTTTCGGTAAGATATCGGATATAAGATTCTTCCAACGTTTACTTTTACACCAATGAATGTTCAAAACAAAACTATGAGCATATTGCAAATCTTGATACTTCCTTCGAGGTGAGAACAAATTTACCGAGATGTTGATGTTTCCTTCATCTACGTTCCTGTAAACATCCCTGACGTTTTATTTTCTAATCGAGGGATTGATTTGTTACTTCATTCGCGCTTGTAACTCTAACCCATCAGAGTTATGCTGCATATTTAAACTTGAAATGACTTAATCTTAGTGATCAAAACAGTTTATACCCGGCAGACCAGATGGAGTAAGAAAACGAAGACATGCCAGATAAATAGTATAAATTGCTGTGCTCAACTACCGCAACACTCACTTTCATCGCCACGGTATCAATGGTAGTTTCAAATTAATCTTTTAGAATTGTATCCTTCGATGTTCCAACGAATTAAGTTGTTTCCTTGAAATCATCGGGTATAAGCGACTTCAACTTTGTTGGAAGCGTATAAGATCCGGTGGTTGAAGAATTATCATCTGAACTCCTTTTATTGGCACGATTATCGAAATTTATACTCCGATCGCTCATCAGTTCCACCTGATATTTAAAACCTCACCTATCTCAATATCCGAATTTTTCTATAATTTTTCCCACGAATGTATAAAAAATTGATTGAGCATTGAAAACTTCTCCTCACGAATTTTCAAATCAATATGCGGACATGCTTAAACAGTATATCGAAGAATACATCATTCATATAATTAGTTTCAGTACCCTACGATACAATATATAAACATAATTGTTCGAATAGTACACGAAACGTGAACGTGAATGACGAAATATAACCGTTTTCATTTCATTCCCGTACATTCATTTTTATTTATTCCACCTAAATCCCATGGTTGATGACTCGAAGCGAAGAATAAGACAATAAATATCATAGCAATGTTTATGTGTTCGTTGGACTCGAGTTCGCTAATGTACATGGATGTACACCACCACATGTGCGCCCGTAAATTGTCGGCAGCGGTGAACAGCCAAAGTGAAAGTGCAGTTCTCTGCTTATACTTTACTGCACTGTATGCACACAAGAGCAGTAACGGCAGCGACAGCAACGGCGACGACGGCGGCGGCGACGATCGCCTCCTATTCGGCGTTGCAGTCAACTCTCTTGGTTTCTTGGCATACGATGGGGAGCGCAGAACCTTCTGACCTTGTCCCAAATACTGCAGCAGGCGATTGACTGCGGGTGCTGTTGCTGCTGCAGCAATTTTCTCGCTTCGTTCATTCGTGTGTATATATATATTTATATGTATATATATACCTGAACCAAAGATCGTTGATGCTGATGCTGATGACGATGGCATCATGATAGAGGTGGTTGGTTGTTGCGGTTGTTAAACACGATCATTCCGATACTACTTATCTGAAATATCTTTTCCACATTATTTCCCTTCTTTTGTATTTCTTCTCGCCTTTTTTTCGTACAATAATATCAATCTCGTCGGGATTGAGTTGACGACGTCTCATCGTTGACGGGATTGTTGACGCTTCAATGCTTGTCGCTCGTACGGTTGTTATCTGAATTCATTGAAATTAGGGGGAAGTATTTCGAGAATTGGTAAAGATATGGATCGATAGTTGTTCATTTAGAATATGGAATGGTTCGAATTCTTTATTTTCTGGTGCAAATGATGTGGAAATTTCATGTAGATCGTATAATTCGTCTCCGCTAAGGAGATTTTGCTTTGACTTTTATTCTCTCTCCTGAGCTGAGGATTATTTATGTATCACGGAAGGGAGAATTATACAGAGTTTAGGCCTAAATTATAAATAATCCCTGTGAAAATGAGCTCATATGAATTGTATTGGGTATAGGAGTAAGTTTCTGCCCTTTTTCAGACAAAGATTTTTATTCAAACAATGGATTATTACATAATGTTATTCAAAGTATGCACCATTGGAAGCGACCACTATTGCCCATCTTTCAGGCAGCTTACGGATTCCTCGGAGAAAAAAAGCAGGTTCTTTGGACTCGATCCATTCATTGAGCCATTTTTTGACACTTTCGTAAGAAGTAAACCGCTCTTCAGTAATGGCTGATTGTATAGATCGAAATAGATGATAATCCGAAGGCGCAATGTCTGGGGAATACGGCGGGTGGGGCAAGATTTCCCAATTCACTCCTTCCAAATATTTTTGAACAGGTTGAGCAACATGTGGCTTAGCATTATCATGCAGCAAGATAAGTTTATCATGTCTACCATCCCATTCCGGTCGTTTTTCTTTCAGAGCTCGATTCAAACGTATCAGCTGTAGTCTGTAACGATCGCCAGTGATTGTTTCTGACGGTTTAAGAAGTTCATAATAAATGACATCTCTCTGATCCCACCAGATGCACAACATAATCTTTGAAGCGTGGATATTTGTTTTCGGTGTCGATGGGCCTGGTATACCTGGCAGCCCCCAACTTTTTCGACGCTTAGGATTATCGTAATAGATCCATTTTTCTTCGTCAGTGACAATACGATGCAGAAAACTCTTTCTTTTCTGCCGTTCAAGAAGCATCTCGCACGTTACCAAACGTCTCTCAATATCTCTCTCCTTTAGTCGATGCGGCACCCAATTACCGGCTTTCTAGACCATTCCTATCTTGTGCAAGCGTTTACCGACGGTCGACCTGTCAACACCCAACTCTTCAGACAACTCATGTGGAGTTCGGCATGCGTCTTCATTCAATAATTGTTCCAGTTCTACATCTTTGAATTTTTTCGGTGCCCCTCCGCGTTCTTTATCACTCACGTCAAAATCGCCACTTTGGAATCGTCTAAACCACTCTTTACAAGTTGTATTAGACGGAGCGTGATCGCCGTAAATATTGCACAGTACACGATACGTTTCAGCGGCACTTTCCTTCGAAATAAAATAATGAAGCATAACTTCCCGCAAATGCTGTTTTGTCGGGACAAACGTTGTCATTTTTCACACCAGATAAAAAATTATGTTGACGCTTGTAACAAATGTCAACGACCGCAATCGATACCTTGCATATACACTTCCAAATCATAAGTATAGCACTTGAGTGAACTCAAAAATAGTATCAGCAGCAACACTCTTTCCAAGAGGGCGGAAACTCATTCCCATACCCAATATGTATTTTATCTGTCTACACAAATCCATTCTTTGCCATAACTTGTGAGTAGAAATAATTATTTGGGGAATGATATAACCACTTTGCATCGCACTTGAAAATCAAGTTGAGAGGATGATTGATTTCATATTATATGTGCTCTGAGAGAAATTAGAGTTGGATTCACTATGGTACTCTGTGAATGAACAGACGAGCCGAAGAATGAAATTTATCGGGACATAAAAATAGAGTCTCCAGGTGGAAATGGAGACACGGGCCGCTACTGGTTCACTATTGTTGCTGGAGGTGCCAGTACTGACAAATCTAGAGCGACCATTATTGGGCCAGTTGAATCGCCAGTACTGGGAAAGGAGTTGAAATGGTAACATAATTTCAGATGAGGGCCAGGATAACATTTACTACGACGATGGTAGCGGTATTTGATGTGAGCCTGCTATGGTAACACTCTGGCATTGCAACAGGATCAGTTGTTTTGCCAGAACTGGATGAGAAATGACAAGGAGTCGAAATGATGACATCCTATGTAGAAATTCAAACCCGACATATTACTGGCACAGTACCGGTCACCGGAATTACCAGGAGTGATCATACTTCAAGTAACAAACAATACATTAAATTTGAACTTTGAAAATCTGGATGATTCATTGTTCTCATTATCGTCATCGGAGAAAGGCACTTTGGGAGTAGTTCATTGAGTGAGGGTTGAACCCGGGTCCTGCGAGTGAGAAACTGAGTCTCTATCACACCAGCCGATCTCCGAGTTGACGAATCACTCAAATTGCCATTCATTGTAATGGGACCTTTGAAGTCATACAATTCACCATAAATTCCGTAGTGGAATGAAGTTCTACCAATGCGAGCACATTGTTTTCTCTCGAACATATTGAATGATACCAACTTTTGCCGAATGCTGACGCGACTTCGTCTCACTGCAACAGCCAAGTTGCTAAGATCGTGATTTTGATGTCATTCGACCACCGATTCCGTAGTCAGTCAGATTCCTATCAATACTGACACATTGCCGTCTTTTAAACATATTGAATGATCATAACAACTCTGGCTCAATGCTGGCGCAATTTCGGCTCATTACAACAGCCGAATTGCCAAGATCGTGATTTTAACGTGCGTCGACTACCAACTTCGTAATCAGTCAGAGTCTTCTCAATACTGGCACATTGCTATCTTTCAAACATATTGATTGATCATACTAACTCTGGCCTAATGCTGGCAAAATTTCAGTTAACTACCGATTCCATAGTCAGCCAGAGTCATATCAATACTGGCCCATTGTCATCTATGGAACATATCGAACGCTAATACTAACTCTGGCTCAATACTGGCGCAGTATAGTCTCGTGGAAGTAACCGTGCACGGGTTAAAATTTCTTGACATTTCATGTACTTTTCATGTACATATGTGAATGAAAATTCAATTTTTGTGAACTGAAATAGGAATCCAAATACATGTTATTGAATTTTTAAGTTATTGTGCATGAAAATTGAAATTAATGTACAGGTGACTGAAAAAAACTTAGAAAAACCCAATCCATTATAATAACATAATAATATCATTATAATTATAATCAAATCATGGCTGCAATTGTATCCAACTGAAAATAACAAAAGGGATCCAAGTTGGTTTGGATTCGAAAAGAAATTTAAAAATGTTCATATCTCAAAAACTAATCTCCAAAAAAACGGGAAATTCTTGCATTATCGCTGCAGAATACGCCCTTGAGATACAATTTTTCTCACTTGGTTCACCCTGTATACTAACGCTTTGACGAAGTTATCCACGTATCCACTTCAACTATGTACTAGTTAGATCACACGATTTGTTCAGTGTTTCTACATCACAAGTACGTCTTGATTCACAAGTTCAGAGAATGAACGCAAGGTCATATAGGCAGAAAAATGCTCCTATCCACATAAGTGGCGGTGGTTTGGATGATAGAGCTTTAGCGTCCGGTGACGAGGCCTCGCGTTCAAATCTTGTGAAGGTGACTTTTTTTTTCAACAATCATGAACATGTGCATTAAATTTGAAAAACTTGTTATTGAATTTTCAATCATGATTTCTCTCAACAATCAAGAACATGTGCATGAAATTTAAAGAACTGGTTCTTGAATTTTCAATACTTCTGTACATTACTTTTCATTTACGTGAGTGGAAATTGCTTCCATTACTTGTGATTGAAAATTCAATCAGAAATTCACAACAGTGTGTTATTGAAAAGATCAGTGGAATCCTTATCCACTATCCATTCCGTATCAGAACAACGTTGCATCGATATTGGTGTCGTATCATCTTTTTTCCGCATTTCCCCATCTAACCAACTCTGATTCGGTACTGACGCGGTTCCGTTTCTGTACGGTCTGAGTATTCTCCGAATAGTATTAATTAGATACTGGCTCAAGACCGTCTGACCACGTAAGCCAGTACCGTCTGAAATCCGACGAATATTTGTGCCAGTTGGAAAACTGGTAATGATTCTGAATCGGCACAGTTGTTTCTGCTGAGGTCTGACAGTACCTCATCATTTGTCAACTCCGACTACCTCCACGTGGGATCCTGATCAAATTTATAATGTGCTACAGTGGAGAAAAAGATCTTTGAAAAATGTGGTTACGCTAGAAATACCCAATTTTTACAGTATCCAAGATTTTGTATAAACTATGCATCTAATTTTTATGAATTTTTCATAACATTTCGATTAAAACTTGACACACATTTTTTTTTCATTGTTCTGAATAGTTTTAGATATGTCTTTTCCTATAACCAATGGTTTTGATTGCACCTCCAAGAGTCGCTGGATATCACCTTAATCAGGCCCCATATATCTGGGTTGATTTACAATTGGGTGCAGAAAACTGTGTCTATAAATTTCAACAATCACAAAGAAAGGACTAATTGAATTCCTGAATCCTCATCTTAAATTCAATACTTTATCATGAATATTGGAATACTAGTCGCTACAGGGACAAGTGTATCTGCACCTGATTTCAAATTAGTCCACACAGATATGAAAACGTAGCGACCTCCATGTAGAGAGCAGTGCAACACTTTGACCATGAAAATACACGAGTACATCAAGTATCATACCGAATTAACAACCCTTGTACTCCCTTTCACCATAACCTCCCTTGAACACGCCTATTAACGAATTCTCCCTTATTTACAATGTTTTCATTCGATTCCCCAAGAGATTGAGATCCAATTTCAAACTTCAATGGAGTTTCAAAAGTTATAATTTATTGTGAATATTTTTATTGTATGAATACCTGCGACGTCTCATTGTTAAGAAGGTTTTGTGTTGTGTACGAGTGATATATCTTCTTCTTTTCTAATGTCGGAGTTTTTTTAATGCATAAAAACGAGCCTTGAATTCAAGTTTCAGTATTATTCATGTGAGGTTGAGTTAATTTACTGTACATGAAATATTGCATTTCCGAATATCTTTGCTTTATCACAACGTACTATGTTTCAAATCTGTTACAGAGAATGGGATGAATTTGTATTGTATACATTTGATGAGTCCATTGTACATGCTATTACAGGGCTACCACTGTTACTATTTCTTTTGTTTCTGATAGGTAATTCCAACCAACAAGATTAAGTGAATACCAAATCGTTGTATTATATACAGAATAGTAAATCTTTTTGCTAACCTAGCTAAAAATTCATTGCCACAGTTAACTGAATTGCTAAGAGAGCAACAAGATTCACTGAAGCAGTAAATTTTTCGCTTTATCAGCAAAATTTTCAGTAATATATACAGAATGGCAAACAAATTTTGCTAGAGGCGCAAAAGTTTTTTGCTGCCACAGCTAAAGAATTACTGTCATAGTTGACAATTTGCTGTTATTGTGAAAAAATTTACTACTCCAGCAAGAAGGACCACGCGAAATTAGATTTCTTTTTTCTCCGCGTGTTATTAAGGGTGTAGGAATAAATGTGTGCTCGAACTGAGCATATAACAAATTATCCAGGAAAATAACAAGAGGGAATTGACACGAACCATCTTAGCGATAACTTGTTTTCAAACCAAGAGATACTTTATGATCGATGAGAGTTAAATTACTCCGAGAATAATGAATATTGATTCACTTTATAAAAACTATCCCTCCATGTTAATTACACTGAGAGAAGCCAACGATGATCATAAGATTCTTATGTTTCTGCTAATTCAGAGGATAACTTGAGAAATTCCAACAAAAGATCCCGTAATAAAACTCAACGAGAAAAAGAACATTGAAATTGGAAAAAGAGAAATTCATAGAAATTAGTTCTAGAACGACTAGCGAAATTGCAGTTTTTTACGAGAAATCAAAGATTTGACGATTGTGTTTTTCGCGCTTCTGCCTCGTAATATGATCCGTTGGCAGCGTACTTTTTGTGCGAGTCGAAAAGATAAAAAGAAAAAAAACTGAAAAAGATGGATAAAATCATCAGTGTAGCGTCGTTCTCGTCATTGCTATACGTGCGCGTTATACGTATCGCTTACAGCTTTCCCTACGACGAGGATCTATAATAAACGGACGTGATCCCAACGTACTTTGGATCCTCGGGGAAGAATCCGAGAACGAAGAACGAAGAACGAACGTCGTTGCAGAAAAGTCGTTAAAATTTCACAACCTGCTCTCGCTCTCGCGGGTCGTAAAAAAAAAATTGAATCCATCGATCCTTCCTGCCTGCCCTCTGCCAGCGCCCCTTCCGCTCCTCCCTTCATCTCTCTTCGCCTGTTTTCTTCCGGTTACGACTTTGGCTATGACATTTCACCGAAGTGCCAACGTGCTGATACTTTATTCTTTCCCTTCCACGATGTGAGGAATCATAAATACCAAAAATTATTTCGTATCGATAACCGGGGGATTTTACGCGGTATATTTCACTGGTTTCTCAAATTTTATATTGAATTTATTCGCGTTTGGAATTGTGCGATCTTCGATTTATCTTGAGGATATTTTTAAGGTCCTGAAACGAGGATGGGGTATCGCGGATGAGAATCTACCACGGTATTACAGTCATCGAAGAATAGAATATAATTTAATGAGGAGAAAAGGTATATAAATTGTAATTCGATCAGAATATCTCATTTTGCGAAAAGAAATAGTGTTACATATGTATACCAACTATGTATGAAATAAGTGATATACGTGAAGTGATTTTTATCTAGTTTCCGTGGTAATGTATTTGAATTCTCTTATGAGGACCTGTTGAGTCACACTTATAGAGATTTTCTTTTTTCTAATGGTCTGTGATCAGACGTTGCGTGGACAAAGTCATCATCGTTACACGGGAACAATTTTCATGAAATCCACTAACATGGATTTTATTGATCCATTAAATATAGAGAGAATACTGAGAATTTATAAAATGTATATTAAATTGTTGAGCAGTCGTTATCGAAGTAGGACAAGTTGTCTCGATGATTTTAGAGTGGCTTACTCCTCGATTGCAATCTACCACTGATTCAGTGGTGAGAGAAAATACTATCAAGGTTGGCTCAGTGTCGTTTCTCTATGGTAATCTATTCCGGTTTGGTACACGGAAAAAAAATATTTGCTGACGCAGTAAATCTAGGTGTTATATACAGAATATTACATCTATTTGCTAACCTAGCTAAAAATTCGCTGCCAACGCTACGTGGATGACTGAAAGAGCAACATAATTAACTGAAGCAGGAAAATTTGGATGAAGGAGCAAACATTTCCAGCTGTCACAGTTTAAAAAATTGCGGTCGTAGATAACAAGACTATTGAGATAACAGATAGTTTGCAATCACAGCAAAAATAGATTTCCTCTGTCACAGCGAATTTTATTTTTCTTCGTGTACTGGTGCAGTCCCGTCTTGCTTGAATTCGAAAAGACCCGTGAGAAAAGTCAATGAATTCACCAAGGAAGTCAGGGAACGATTAACCCGAGGTAAAACTTGGGAAAATTACGATGGTCCATGGCCATTTTGGTTCTTGAAGTTTAGACACTGATTTAAAGTGATTAACATGTCTTGAATACCGAAATAATGTCGGATTTCTTGAATTAGCTCTATTTTTGTAATTTTCCATACATAAAATTTATCAATGATGTAAATTATATACCTATAAAAGTTATATACATGAATATATAAAAACTCAACCAATCCAAGAAATCTGACTTTGTTTGTGTATGTAGCGCACAAAACCACTTCGAATCAGTTCCCAAATCTCATGAATCAGAGAACAAAAATTGTCGTTTATTATCAGGGTTTTGGTGATTCTGCCAAAAATGTGGGGAATATATGAATTTTCCGCTAATTTTACCGAGAGATGCGGCAAATTCACCAAATCCCGGGTTAAAAAAATTTGGACAGTTTGCGTTCTCTCATTTGAGTTTTAGACTGAATTTGTGCTTATTTATAAATGCCGTGGACAAAATAAGGCTCGAATGATATGTTTGGTGGAGGGAACATTCAGAAGTGTATCTTATCTAAGTCTCAATTTGTCTGCGAGATTCATAACCTAAGACGAAATCAGTCTAAAACTCAGATAGGAGAACAAAAATCGTCCAAATTTTTCAATTTAGATATATTTGGCAATTGTCACTTTCCTTGATTGGGTTGATGACTGCCCGACGAGTTTCGGTGAACTTACCGAAACTTTTTGATCACATTCGAATATAGAACACAATATTCACATAGAACCTCGATTTGTTACGTTGGCAAATTTTTTTTCCGTGTTGTCTCATTAAGACAGCCGTATTGTTATAAAGTTGATTTGAACCTGGCACAAGAACTCCCGAAACTTGCCTTGAAAAATTCACCAAACTTGGCCTAGGCATGGGAATGATAAGATCAGGATGAGATTGCGCCAACGACTTTTTGAAGCTGGTCCAAATCATTCACCAAGCATCAACCAATGCTTCTTATACAACAGATATTGATGAAAAGAATAATTTGATCCATATTCCAGCTTGACTTCCTCCCTTAGAATACCGTACATGAATTGAATGTGCGAAGACTGGGACAAGCTTGGGTTTTTATGCAGTGAAAATGCAGTCAATACCTTCATGGGAAAGACATCTTGGAATCGTGGAAAAAGTTCTTCAAGATCATTGGATTTACGTTTATGATTATATTTAAAAGCAGCCATTCACTATTCAGTTAAGGTTGGTGTCATTTAGAACAACTATATACATCTTAGTGTGTCAAACTATAGGGCGTGGAGCTAATCATGGAGAGAAGATTGGGCCTGATGGTCATGCACAAGTCTTCAGCCGTTGTGAACTCGGAATTCGGTTACGAATTGAAAACATTGTGCCACTCATATGGACAATATTGGCACAATTTTTCTCAACGAATGCTCGATTTTTACACTGGTGCCAAGCTTGTACCAAATGTGGTGATCATTTCAAAAATATTAACAAATGCACCATGACTGACTATCCATTGGGAACAACGGGACAATCATGGAACAATATTGGGCCAATTGTTCTTCACAGAGGTTTGTTTCTGACACATGTGCCAACCTTGGGACAAGCTTGGGTTTTTTTCAGTCTTGGCAATACCTGCATGGGTTGTCAAATTCAATTCAATTTCGTACAATGTTCTGGTTGGAACCAATTTGCACAGAATTTCGCTGTCACAGCGAATTTTTTTCCTCCGAGTGAAAACTTTCAAACGTATGTGTTTAACAGCAATGGACTATGGGGTACACGGAGAGAAAAAATTTGCTGACGCAGCAAATCAAGGTATTATATATAGAATAGCAAAATTTTTTGCTGACCTAGCTAAAAATTTGCTGTAACAGCAATTGTGTTCGCTACGACAGCAATTTTTTAGCTGTGGCAGCAAAGAATGTTTGCTCCGCCAGCAAATTCTCAGTATTATATACAGAATAGCAAACAAATTTTGCTGGGATAGAAAACATTTTTTGCTGCCACAGCTAAAAATTCGCTGTCGCGGCTAACAAGATTGCTGTCACAGCCAAAAATTTGCTGCTCTGGCAAAAGGAACCCAGCAAAAGTAGATTTCGCTGCCACAGCGAATTCCTTTTTCTCCGTGTATGTTGCTAGCTAATCCAATTCGGGAAATAACGGTACAGTTCTGTTTTCTTCAAAATCAAATATTTGCCAGACAGTAATAATTGATTATCAACCTAAAATTGTCCGTCTGCGAGGACCAACATCTCTTGAAACCTAATCAATAATTGGTACCAGTTGAGACACAGTGATGATATTGATTGAAAACCGCTTCTTTTGTTGAACTATGGCGAGTACAACCTTCCTAGTACTGTGCCTGTCCCTTCTTGGAGCTTCATCAATACTTTCAAAGATTTCCAAATATGGCATATCTCTGACGGGTGTTCAGACCAACTTTGGATATCCAAATTCTGTCTAAAATGACCAAAACTGTCCATGGTTTGTCCAATACGATTCACACTTTCTTCAAAATCAGCCCAGAATGTCTTTGGATGTCCATTTGTTTCAAATTTCGGATCAATGAGGGTAAGTCTGTTCTTTATTCTCCCAATGGATGGTTCTAGATGTCCAGATAGGGCATCCAAGAGTGGTATAAAATATATCCGTGTAAGCTCATTCATTTGCTTTTTTGAGTAGACATCGTATTTGAACTTGTCTAGAATTTTGAATAATTGAACATCGTGAACATGTGATTAATTTTTGGCCATATTTGGACATCATAGATTCATTTCTGATGGAATTTGAGTGACCTAGGCTTATCCATTCGTCCATTCAACGTGACGAGTGCTGAAGTGTTAAGAATCAGTGTATATACACCATTGGAACCATCTTTCAACACCATGTTTTGTACGTTGTAGATATCTTCGGATGTATTGATCATGTATATGCTATCGAAATGAGCTTTGATCATTGTACGAGAATGAGAATTCTCTTGGTCCTGATTATTACCAAATTTCATGACAATAATGTTTAGTGAAGCATGCAACATTCTCGTGTCGTAATTTCAATCCTGTTTTCAATCCTTTGATAACGTTCCTTCAAACTTGACGAACGTGGATCAGCATTGCTCACATCATACATGAAAAATCAAATAGTACACTGAGAAAATAGAAGTTGTGAAATTTACATCTTGCGAAGTTAATATTTGAACGATTTCAAAAATAGTTCGAGCTAACAAAATATAAGTTGATTCTACAACAGTGAATGTGAGATATACTACAGTTGGAATAAATCTTACATTGCCCGCTGTGAAATCAACTAAAATTGTGGTAACTCGAGCTATTTTTTTAAATCGTTCAAATATTGACTTTAGAAGATGTAAATTTTGCAACTTTTTTTCTCGGTGTAAGTTTCAAATTATCTTTTTTTATTTTCCAAGAAAATGTTCTTAAATTCACGTTACCTGGAATGAGACATTATTCTCTTTTTTTTCATCAAATGCAGCATCATTGAACTTGTTTGATTAACCTCATTATCCGATCTGAATCCTCAAAGTTTAGTCGCCAATGATTCCACCCACACGTCGCCAACAAATTTTACATCAAAACTGTTTTTCAAATTACACAAAATCATTTTTTGATCAAACCTTTTTTACATCGAAAAATCTGTTAAGTGTTTTCATTAAAATCTCCTATCGAATGCACAAACGAAATTATCTCCGATACAAAATTGCACTAATAGTATGGAAAACATATTTTTCCATGTATTTAAAATTTGTCATCGTGTAACAGCATTTGATGACGTTCATTAAATTTTCACAACATCGCGATTAAAAAATATCGTCAGTTACATTGGTATTCGTGCACGATGATGACTGAAACTTCGTCATTGCCATCAATTCACAAGAGAATTTATTATTGTCGATGAAAAAACAGGAAAATTATCATAGAATGAAAAATGAATCTTAAATAAATGATATTTTTGAAATACGCGAGATGAAATATGATTCATGCTTTGAATTTTCATTGCAACGATGTTGCAAGTTTTTGGAACTAAATGACATTTTTCTCTTTTCTTTTCCTCTCACCGAACATTCGCTGGTCCTTAATGATAAATTTTGATAAGATTGTGCACGTATGAAAAGAAAATGTTGTCTCAAAGATAAAAATGCTGACCTCGATGTATGTATATTGATTTCTTTTTCTTTTTATCAAAGTGTACTTACTTTATTAGTGCTTTTGTAAGATTATTGAGAAGTTTAATGACCGCCAGAACCACCGAACATCTCCGAACGCGTCACTGACATTTTTATCATGAATGATTTCTCTTTTTTCACCAACTTTGTTTCTGCATAAAATTCAGTGTTTAATCCAGAAAGTTGATTCAAGTGATAATTATTTGATAAATTCTAAAAAGAAAAACAAAAAAATCATTCATATTATCCAAGTTTTTCTTTCACGACGATACATCAGGACAAAAGATTCAAAAGAAATTTTTATATCGTCTTTCACCTCCATTCTGGAAATGAAAAAAAAGAAAGATTTTTCCTCAATGAATTTAAGGTGTCTGTCTTGAATGGTAAGAAAAAAGGAATTTTTTCGCTACAACTGAATGAATTTTCATTCCTAAGGATCGTACAAAATCTCAATCTCTTTGCATCGCTGAGAAATTCATGTTCGTATATTAAATGCTCATTATAAAACATTTCCAATAGAGATAATACATACTTGTTCATAGATTCCCAATAAATCGATATAGGCGTCACATCACAGAAACTCACGCCACAGAAGAATAGGAAGAAAAAGAAATGTTCTTTATGAAATGTTAATCAAAGTGAAACTGAAGAGAGCACTGCAACTTGCATGAGAGATCCAAACGTGTGTTTTGAAAAAAGGATACTTTTCATCTCTTTGAGTTTTAATCTCTAGGAAATCATGTGGAATGATGCAAATGTAATGGATCTGTTTGAATTCCAAACCGTGTGAATTGATTTCGTACGATTCAAGTGTAAAAATTCGAAGCTTTTATTACATGGTGAGTCAAAAAAGTATCCTTCTCGCATAGATTTCCATTCCGTCATATTAAATTTGTATACATCATACAATTTATGTAACTTCGATTCAGAATGAGAGCATTCGTTTGGAATCACATGAGGAAATGGTTCTCTCCGAAGTTGCAGTTGAATTGGGATACACCCTAGCAGGAATTAGCACCGAATCAACGTTGTTTCGAACTCAGATGCCTCGGAACAACGTTCATCCGGTGTTGATTTCTACTAGGGCACTGTGAAAAATTTCCATGGGAAACTTCACATGAATATTCGGATGCAATTAACACATACATGCGTTAACAATTTTCCGTATTTTACTGAAAAATGATAGTAAAATTCTCATGAAGTTTGAAATTTTTAGTTGAATTTATGAGAAATTTCATATACATTTATCGGAAATTGATTTCCTATCGCAGTCGGAATTTTCCGGTTGCAACTTATAGGAAAATTCCAATTATTTTTCACAGTGTAATACTTCTATAGTGACTCCCTCAGCACTCTGTTGAACAAAATTTGTTCAAAAATCTTGGAAAACCTTCCTACATTCCACTGAAAAAATTGTAAATTTGTCTGAAAATCAGTTAAATTTTCTGAAAACCTCTTCACTGAAAATCTCTGGAAATTTCAGAAATTTTCAAGGAAATTTTTTTACAGGGACAAATCGAAGAATTTGGTAGAATTTTTACAGTCAATAAATACTTCAGATGCAAACCCTTCGTGGGTTCGAATACGGTGAAACCTGCTTGAATTACTTTCATATAACCACAAACAATTCTTGTTGAACTCAATTCAACAGCGAATTTGACCGTATTTGAATCCATGCGGAGTTGAAATTAAATTGTATTCATTCGAGTGTATAAAAATTCTATGAAACTACTCCTTTTTATACGCAAAAAAATTACTTGTCATATTTACCACAATTTGGAAAAAAATTTCAGATAGGAACAATCTTGGGGTATAATTTACTGCAACTGCCATTAAATTTACTCCAATTCAGTTAGAATGATTGAAATCAGTTTTCGATGGTAGTAAATATTGTACCTGTCCCAGAATTTACCGCAAATCTTTCTCTGTATAGAAATCATTTTCTACAAATTATCGTAAAGCATCATAAATATTGGCATAGTGATTGATTTCACTAATTGCCCGGGGAAAAAAGATTATATCTAATGAGATCTAAGTAGATCTCATCAGATCTAAATTTTGGCAAAGATCTCTACAAATCTGTTCATATCTACTTACATCTGAACATCTCAACTTAGGCAACAATCTTTGGATTTTTCTGATATTCACTTACTCTCAAAGATTTCAATTATGCAAGGAATCCAAAAAAATATAGGAAAATTCAAAAAGTTCTCTGGAGATCTATGTGGATCTCCGTAGATCTTTTTTTGCCAAAATTTAGATCCGAAGAGATCTACATATATCTCAAGAGATCTACCTAGATCTGAGTCTAAATCTAATCATTTTGCCTTGGATGATGACTTTAACTGAAGAATAATTGGATGTAATCGAAGTATTGTAAGATTATATTACGATTATGCATTCAATTGTTCAATTCTATTCGATAATATTTGATATTCGGACAGTAACTGGAAGTTCCTCAAATTCCTCAGAGACACCAAAGCAATCTATTTTGTAATTCCTTGCGGATAAAACTGAATTCCGGGACTCTGCAACTTAGAAATATTCAATTTTGAGGCTTTGAGCCTTCACCGCGTCATAACCCGCACATTGGAGAGAGAACTAGGGAAGCGAATCCGACAGCGGGGTTGAATACGGCGAACCTCATCGTGTGGTTAACTCAAGTCAATTGGATATCATTTGAAATGATTGAATATAGATTCTCTTCAATCGTTATACAGTTGACTCAACCACACGGTGGGTTTCGCTCTATTCAACCTCGCCACGGAGGTTGGCTTCCCTAATTGTTCTTTTCTAGTGTAGAAAAGTTTCCGCTGTCCATTTCCACAAACTTACAAAATTCCCATATTTTTTCCATGTTTTGAAAAAAAAAATTTTGCAAGGATAAGGAAAAATTCCCTAAGGAAATACCGAAAAAGTTGACCAGGATAGCCCCTGACCAGGAATTCTAACGGAGTTGATCGGATTGTATTAGCAGAGAAAAAATCCCAGGTAGTGATCATTTAAAAATGAGACTAGCCCATTCAAGTTATGTGCTGGTGATTATCTTGAATATTCTGTGTAAGCAGTAATTCGTCACTAGCTAGTATTCCTGTACAGTTTTTATTAAACAACCATTACTCAATCACTGAAACACCCATCATAGTCATGGCTGTCGCTGTATCACAAGAAAACTGTTGCCTTGTTCATAATAGGCATTCGTTAAAGAGGGAGGTTATGTGTTCTCATAATCCATCATCAAACCATTGGCTCATGACTGTCTAATTTATTCTAGTTATAGATTCAGTAGTAGATCTTGGTGAGCCAAAAAGCGATCAAAAACTGTTCCCCTTTGGTTACATTTTCGTGAAAATATGTCGTTTTGGCCTTTTATTTGAATAAACATTGATCAAAATTGAATCAGTCTCAATTTGGTGATTTTTTCAGATATTTTGTATTGATTTTTCAAGTTTCCACTTTCAGAATATCAAAGGAATTCTAAAAACGGACATTTTTCGGTTATGAATCGGTCATTAGCGGTCGAAAGTAACCCACGAAAACTGTCCTTCTGAAATCACCAGAGTGGCGTTGTCAATACGGAGAAAAAAATATTCTCTGTGACAGCGAAATTTGATTTTACTGGGTACCTTTTGCTGGAGTAGCGAATTTTTTGCGGTGACAGCAATTTTCCTACCTATGACAGCCACTTTTTAGCTGTGGCAGCAGAAAACGATGACTTCTCCAGCAAAATTTGTTTGCTGGCCTACATATAATACCAACATTTGCTGAAGGAGCAAACATTTTCTGCTGTCACATCTATAAAATCGCTGTCGTAGCTTACAAGATTAGCCGTTCCAGCAAAAGGGATCCAGCAAGATTAAATTTTGCTGTCATAGCGAATTTCTTTTTCTTCTATGAAATGATGAAACCATGCTGAATTGGTAAATACCCAGAAAACAAAACGAACGAGTCCACGATCGTTCAATCCGATGGACATAATGATGCATGTGACCTGGCCTACGAAAAGGGAGCTTAGGTGTGAAAAAATCATTTTTCACTTTTTTAGCGATTTGGATGGAGTAAAATATGCTCTTTCGAATGGCGCAAACCAGAAGTTTCTAACTGGTAGGCAAGTTTGCTAAAAATGTACGAAAAGAAGAGCAGAAATGATTGAAAATGAAAAAAATTTGGAGATTACATTATAAAATGATAGACATCATTTCATATGTTTAAACATTTTATTTCAAGGCGAAACCACTACATTTTACATAAAAATTCACAATTAGACTATGAGAACATTAGGAGCGAATAACTAAAGCGAAACTGATAAAATGACTTGTTTATCTTCAACAGCTGTTTTCTCGAAAACTTGTTTTCAGACCTAAGCTCCCTTTTCGTAGACCAGGTCACATATAGTTCAATTGTAAAATCGTGAACGACTTCAAAGTGTCCATGATTGTACAATCATTGAACCACTTTGTTTCCTGGGTAGTTACCCTGGTAAAAAAAATCTCTCTGAATCTCTCTATATTTTGGGACAAATTTCAGAGAAATTCAGAGTAATTCCAGAGTAATTCAGAGGAAGTTAGAGACTTTTCCGATAGTGATACGTTCTGAATACTTCAACTTTCTCTGAATCTCTCCGCATATCACTGAATCCCTCAGAATTTTATATATTTGAACTTCAGAGCTCCCTCTATATTTGCCTGAATATCTCTAAATTGCTCTGAATCTCCCAAAATCTAAGTATTCAGATTTCCAAGCTTCCTCTGAATTCCTCTGACTTTCTCTGAATTTCTCTGAATCCCTCTGAATTTCTCTAAATCTCCGGGAATTTAATGTATTCAGATTCCAAAGCTTCCTCTGAATTCCTCTGAATCTCTCTGATTTTCTCTGGATCTCTCTGAATTCCTCGAAATATTCCGGAATTTAATGTATTCAGATTTCAAAGCTTCCTCTGAATTTCTCTGAATCACTCTGGATTACTCTGAATCTTTCTAAATTCCTCTGAATATTTCTGAAAAGTTCTACGCACAACCTTTCTGAATTCACCTATCTCTGAAAGCGTCTGACACTCCTTGAACGCCTCTGAAATGCAGGACCAAGAATTTTACTGAATTTGTTCCTCTCTAAATTTCCCAGAATTTTCCTGCATCTCTCTGAGTTCCTCTGAGGTTTTCTGAATCCTTCTGAAAAATTCAAAGCACAAGTTCTCTCAATCCACTAGTCTCTGAAATCCTCTGAACCACGCTGAATTGCTCTGAATTTCTCTGATTCTTTCTGAATCTCTCTGAAACGTGACATTTTCAGAGAGATTCGGAGAGATTTTTTCACCAGGGTAAGCGATAACGATTGGGAATGTGAGGTTATGTTCCTTCCTCCAATTGCTGGCTGATCATGATTCAATAATTGCATTGGGCATTTCAGAACATTATGTCACTCGTGGAACACTGGAGATAATTATCATGTGATAAAATACAATTACAAAGTGAAAAGCAAATTATAAACAGAATATTAGAACGTTGTTCATCTGATTAATAAAAGATACATTAAATCTACGCATATTTATATTGGAAAAAGCAATGATTGTGAGCTGAGATTACGTGCCAATGAATATCAATTCTCAAGATACTGTAAATAACTTCGTAATTCGATACGGTCGAAAGCTAACGTGGCTATCTCCCAGGAATGTGGCAATAAAATGAACCCTCACAGTGTCAAGCAGAGGTGAGTTAGATGAATGTCTATCGTTAAGCACATCTAGGTATTTACATAGATAACATACAATGTGAAAAAATTTGGGTTTTTTATTATCACCGAGTTTTTCTTATAACGTCACATACCATAGACACCTCATCGTTGAAATTTCATAACTATAGAACCATTATAACAAACTTAGAGCATATACTACTGGAGCGAGCATTGTCTATGATTTCAATAGGAACAAGTGTGGTTAAATTGAGAGAGAGAGAGAGAGAGAGAGAGAGAGAGATCCGACATATAGGCAGTTGTCTCTCTTTTTATCCAATGGGATTTAAACAAAGATAGCACTGCCTAAAAGTCGGAACTCTCATTCTATCTCCAATTCAAACCAACCACACTTCTCCGTAGCCTTTGCTCGCTCAGGTAGTATATGCTCTAAAATAACAAAAGACAGGAACCTTGAATTTGCAAATTCTGCAAAAGAAACAGCACATTTTTCTGCGAGCCCAGCTGAAAATTTGCTTCCACAACTAACTGGATTATTGAGAGAGCAATGCGATCAACTACAACGGCAAATTTTTCATTGGTTTAGAAAAACATTTGCTTTTGTATATATAATACTTGGATTTGTTGCATCAGCAAAGTTTTTTTCCCTCCGTGAATAGTTATAAAAATGTGAATATAACATCGATACATAAACTCCGGAACATTTCCGCTATAATTCTTCCGACGTACTTTTCGAAGCTTGATAAAGAACCTTTGAAAATAATTCACTTGAGAACGTCATCGTCAAACGTATTTCGATAAAAACTAAAACTTCCGTCTAGGAAGCAATGAAGATGATAATCAAAGAAGGTTACGTTTCAGAAACATCCCGAATATTTGATCGAATTCAACGACGTGTACTGCCGGCATGGCATTGGATGTAATTAAATACAAAGAGGACGGCTATGGCCTCTGCCACCGATCTTTGTTCGCACCTCCTTTCCTCGCTTCCTTCTTCTACTACTTCTTTTACAATTTCAACGCAATTAAATCAGATATTTTCTGGCGGCGCTATTCATCGCGTTTCTGGGAAAAACGCGACTCGTATGTTTCATGATAAAAACCTCACAAAACCTTATAAGGGCTCCTCCTTTGGCTGCTCCTCGTCTCCCTCTTGCCCTCAACAACTAACTCGTTTTTCATTGTAAAGCCATCAATAGTAGATTCAACTCTTCATCACGTTTCATGGGAATACGGATGATGGTATACATTTTCACTTGAAAACGTTAATAATATTTTCATTGAATACGTGAAAAATCCCTTGCACATGAAATACCGAGTTAAACTCGAACAGGGGAATCTCCGCTATTTATCTAACGAACTCCCATCATCGAGCACACAGGATACTTTCGAGGAGCGATCTACATATTTTGTTCTTTTTATAAAAAAATAAAAAATTCGAATACATCAAGGACGGAAATCTAGTTGATTTCATAAACCAGATATCACGCTTTTTAATTTCTCTTCTTAATTACGTTTCAATTTTCTTTTTCCAATCCTCATCATATACCACTCATTATTTTTAAAATTATCGATTTCTCTCCTCTTTTCGCATACACGCATACACGTACGACAATAAGAATCATAGCAACCTTTACAACTGAAGCCATCGACGTCTTCTTAGTCGTAATCGAAAACCAAAACCGGTTTTCTTCCGCACATATTATTATAGTCGCGCTATTGCGAATCACGGTATAATGACGAAACGATGGTTTCATATATATGTGTATATATCTATATATATTTGTTGGAAGCTTGTTAGAGCTATATCGATATATTGTTACTCTATCTCTATTATTACCTACATTTACGAATGAAGTTTTATATATAGTTAACGAGAGAGGACGGGAAAGGGTTATCAGATTTTATTCAAGATATTGAAAAGTAATTTAGGACGATATTGGAACAAGATAAAATTGATGATAATATAATCGATACATCTCCATCCGAACTTGCGAAAAGTGTATGTATAGAGGGTACGATATAATGTTTGCATAAGATGTGAATGGGAATATACGTGTAACTTGAATGATGTCGTACGACGTCTAGTTTTATAATGAATATGCAGGAAGGTTCGGAAGAATGGAGTTGGGTTGTGAATTTCAAAAAACTTTTCACAATGTGCATCTTCTGATTCATCCTGCATTGATTTTTAATGCATATATGGATGAGTTTATTTGAAGATTTATTATACTTCTCAGAATATATCATTTTTTCTTCGATTCTTCTTCTTTTCTATATACAGATGAAGTTTTGTATATCGTGTGGCAATGGAGTTGAATTTCTATCATGAAATTTGTTCAACTTTTCATGATTTCGATCGAAACTGATGCATACGGTTGATATATTTTTAATATTCAATAAGATTCAGGATTTCACTCGGTGAGCAGGGAAGTCTTCCTTTTTATTGTGTTTTTGAATAAATCCACGCACGAACGTAGAGCATGGGAGGAAGTTCGAGATGCGAGATGAATAGGCTTTTTTTTTGCTCGAAGAATATAATTTGGGTCACAGATGAAACGCGATTGGTCGTTTGCGATTGGTCTGGCTAGATTGGTGGAGCCAAGAGGGAAAGAGCGAGGGAGGATGGTGTTGTTAGTGTCGTCTTGGTTGCTCCTTACCGCAAGCAGCCACTGCTTCTAAACCGGTCGTCGGTTCGTCGCAAAAACTTGGTCTGGCCTTCGTGAGTCGGCCATTTTAGAACGTTCTAACATTTGACGGTCGTGAAGTATAAGGCCTCGCCTTACCTAACATCACAAAGCCAACCAACCAACCGGGCTACCTAATAAGTGATGGCCGCTAATCTATTATTCATTACGCATTTGCCATTTATACAATAGTGATACCGCAAATAATATGCTAATGGAAACCAGTAATTAATGATATGCTGTATCATTAGTCGGAGAACTGAGATAAAGTTGGAGAAATTGATCTGCGTGTTGATCAAAAAATTGTAATTTGATTCGATATGGTTGGAGTCATGTGAAACTCTGATGATCGAACGTTCAAAGTGAATTTGAAACAACAATACTAATGTAGGAATATTCATTGATTGTGATTGTAAATAACTTGGAGAGTTCAAAACTCCATTAGTCTTTCTTTTTACGTTAGATGAAGAACGCTTTTTTCATAGAATCTTTCTCATACATTGGGAAATGTGAATATGTTTGTCCTGGTTTTTTTTTATACTCCACACGGGGAAAAATTTCATGACGCAACAAATCAAGGTATCATATAGAATCACAAATTTTTTTGCTAAAAATTTGCTGCCACAGCTAACAAAATTGCTGGGAGAGCAACATGATGAACTAAAACAGCCAAATTTTCAGTATTATATACAGAATAGCAAACAAATTTTGTGGTGGAGTGAACATTCATTGCTGCCACAGCTAGGAAATGGCAATCGTAGGTAACAAAATTGCTATGATATGAGAATAATTTCACGAATGAGAAAACTTTGCACGAAGAAAAAAGAAATTCGCTGTGACAGCGACATCTAATTTTTCTTGGTTATTACAGCAATTTTTTTACATCTAATTTTCCTTGGTTATCACAGCCAAAATGTTTGCTACTTCAACAAATTTTGGTATTATATGTAGAATACCAAAACAATTTCGCTGGAGAAGTCAAAATTTTTGGTTAAAAAGTTGCTGTCATAGCTAACAAGATTGCTTGTGATAGCCACAGGAAAAAATTTACTAATCCAGCGAAAGATACCTAGCAAAATCAGATTTCGTTGTCCCAGCGAATTTTTTTCTCCGTATACTGTGGTTTTGACAATAACTTATCCACCAGATGCTTCGAGCACATCCAAGACTCCAAGAATGAATACGGTGGAATGAGTTCAACAACACTTTGAAACCAATGAACGAAACAAATTTTGAAACAAACTTGAATCCAAAAATTCATCACATTGGAAAAAAACACGTTGCCGAAGTTTTAATCGTTTATCGAAACGAATTAGTATTCGAATAACGGATTACTCAACTGTTAAAGACCCAAAATTTCGCAGTACTTTTTTGAAACGATATTTTCAGTTTCAAAGAGTTGATTTGAAAATTTTAATAACGATCATTCATCAGATTTTATGTGTTTGAATTCGTGTTTCGTTTCTATAAACGATTAAAACTTCGGCAACATGAAAAAAACAATGGAGGCGAGAACTCCACGAACTCGCGGCGAGATTGGATACGACGAATCTCACCGCATGGTTGAGTGATATCGATTAAAATGACTGAGCGAGGATTTATTTCAATCGATACTCAGTTCACTCAACTACTCGACGTGATCTGTCATATTCAGCAACACTGTGAAGAGTTTGACTTGAATTTTTTGCATCTTGATTTAAAATTGACTGAAATTCAACGTTTTCAAGTTTGTTGACGATTGTTTTCCGTGCTTGTTTGTTTTCGTTTTGAATTGAGGCAAAAAATGATCTGAATCTCAGACCTTCTTTTTACGGTAAACCTTGCCGCGAGATTGGCTCTACTATTTTTCTTTCCAGTGCATCTAATTGGAGGAAAGTTTCCCTACAAACAATGATTAACGGCGTTTCAATGGGCCACTGATGGCCCTGCGATGCCAGTAAAGCGTCGCAATTGGCCCTTTGGAACACCAGCAGTCGTGTTTGCTGGGTGAGGATTGGTTAGGGTTGATTAGAGTTGGTTTTACGAGCAAAGATGGGGTTGAAGTTAAAATAAATGTCGAGATTAAGTTTGGAGTTAAATTCTAGTTGAACAGTCTCACTTTCCACGTAGAAATGCGAATTTTAAGGCGACGGTGACGAAAGAATCAGTACTGAGATAGTATTTGCTACCAACAGTGATCATCCGATTACGAGTCGATACTGGACCGACGTGATTTCATATTCAATGTAAAAAGTCTGACTGAAAGTGGCTGCATCTTACTTGAAAACTTCACTGAAATTCAATCTTTTCCATTGTGACGGCATTTGTTTTGGATGCTTACTTTCAGCTGAAATAGGGCTAATTTTGACTGCATCTTAAAATAAGCCGATGTTAAGGTTGCAAGTAAGTTTTACTATTTACTGTGTTCTAATTTGATTAAACTGACCTTTGTTGAGCAATTTCCGACCAATGATGAATTCTCAACGGCACAATTACAGTAAGCAAGCGTTGGTCTCCAACCTTGAATGGGTGCACGGAAAAAATCCTGGACCAGTAATTACTGTAACCTACCCGACTGGCTCGTGTTATGCAAAAAAGTCATGTCAACGCTACTGGTTCCTGTAGTAACACGAATAAGTCGTGTCTCCGCGGTAGAAAGTCGTTTTTCTACACTATTCTGTACTGTGGAGATACGATTGATTTGTGTTATCACAGTAACCATCAGTACTCATCATTGAGAGAAATTTATAGTTAAATTCATAGTCAAATTTACTATAGAGTTATAGGAATGGGGGAACATACTACTCACTTCTAATGAAATTTACTATGGCATGACAATAGAAACCTGATCAAATTTTTGTAAATATTTCACAGTAAATTTCATCAAAAGGTAGTATGCTCCCCTATTCTCATGATTCCATAGTAAATTTACCTATAAATTTCTCTCAATGTTGAAATGATTTTTTTGCATAACACGAGCCAGTCATGTGAGCTACAGTAAACACTAGCGTAAGATTTTCTCCGTGCGCCAAACCAACGTGAACAAATAAATATGTAGTGCACTTTGACAGAAGATTTGATTATTTTCAGGAATTTTTCATGTAACAGTGTTGATTTGCACAATGTAAAAAACCTATATTGTTTGATGCATGGTTGAACTCTGAAAAATTTATGGAATAAAATAACGTTGTAGAAAATAGCATTACCCAAGCGTGTATTGCCTATAATGACAAAGGGCCCCAGGCTGGGTCCATCCTCTTCAATGCAGTATTGGGAAATGACAATGGAACTCATGTTGGCTCAATCTTGGCCCTGTTGTGCTTTCCCATACAATTATGGTTGGTAAAAGATGGAAATAATGAATCTGAGTCCGGGCACATTTGAACTTGGCCCCAATTCGGACCAGCGGTAGGCCAAGATTGGGGTGAATTCATACCCCGAGCATGTGTGTACAATCCTCAGCGTGTATGAATTTTGATCCCACCTTGGTCCAGTCTTGGGCCCATATAGGTAGGATGGGGCTCAACACTACACTGAGAGAAAAAATTTCCGGGAACAATAAAACATTTAGTTGAATAGTCGCCATAAAATACTTAATTGATTTGAATAAACTTTCATTGACTCAATTAAATAACTGTTTCAATTGATGAAATATTTCATAGCATATTGAATATTTGTTTGATTGAATGAATATTTGATCGAGTCAATGAAAGTTTATTCAAATCAATTAAGTATTTTATGACGACTATTCAACTAAATATTTCATTGTTCCCGGACATTTTTTCTCCCAGTGTAGGCCAAAGTGGGGCTGAAATTCATGCTCGCTGGGGTAGAATTCAAAGCAATTTCCCAATTTAAAAAAAAAAAGGAAGGGGCAGTATTGATCGCCTAGTTTGGGTTCATGCTGGGCCCATGGTGTTACCAATCCTCGGGCAAAGCAATACAGCCAAGCTGGGCACGATGTTATCACCTCAGGGTTGGCCCCATTTGTCTGCCCAACTTGGCCCTACTTTGGGCAGCACGGGCACCCACCCTGGACTTAGATTGGGCCCACCGTCAATACACACTTGGGTACTATTGACGGAATTATGAATTACGTAAGTAGCTGACAATCTTCCGTATGTTTTTCGTTAGATATCACGTCAGATTCATGAGCATCGCTTGATCCCCGACTCACTAAGAACTCACAAAAGCATTGACGTTCAAAAGAATCCTTTATTAATGTAGAAATGTAGTCTATGTAATTCTATAGGATTCATGACATTTTTATTTTGAAATGTTCATGAATCCAATCGTCTAATCTTGATATAATAGTTTTCGCATCAGAATCTACATATTACAGATGTGCCTGAAAATCTGAGTTCATATGAATTTACATAAGAAGGTCCTCAATTTCAAAAAAACAACGATTGCAAATAAGTAATTGATGTCAGTAACCGATGGTTAGCGACGGTTGGTGGCCAGTATCGGATCGGAGTTATTTTGCGTTATCATTCCGCAGACTGACCAACGTGGGCCACCAACGGTTGTACACTGGCAGCCTTTATCGAACCGGTACTGAGCCATTCGTCAATTTCTACGTGGGTTCATGTGCAAAAATCGTGTTCTCGAAGTTTGAATCGTTTATAGAAACACAACGAAAATTAAAACTCATGAAATCTGATAAATCATCGTTACATATCTTTTCGAATCAACTCTTTGCCACTGGAAGCATCGTTTAAATAATGTACTGCAAGATTTTTGGGCTTCAATAGTTGAATATTATGTCATTCGATGGTTAATTAGTTTCAATAAACGATTCAAACTTCAGCAACATTAAAAATCGATATTCAGCGTTACAAAAAGCCTGTTGTAGTATTGAGAAATCAACACCGAAAATTGAAACTTCCTGCTCAAAGATTGGAAAAACTACAATTCGACCGCGTTCACAAGAGTCTTCGATTGCTCTCAAATCTATTTCAACAAATTTAGTACACGGAGAAAAAGAAATTCACTGTGAGAACCAAATCTGGCTCAACAGCAATTTATTTGTTACCTCGGTAATCTTTTCCAGTCAAATTCGTTGGCTTTTTTATGTATAACAACACATTCAGAAAAAAAATTTGCTTTGCTGATTTAACAAACCCTTTCGCTGAATTAGCAAAAATTAACGAATCAGTTTTACAGCGAAAATCTTGTTCTCCCAGCAAACGCTTGTTGATCCAGCGATTTGGCATTGTAGATATACAAACTGCTAATAAATTTGGTGGATTGGCAAATATTTTGCTGAAACAGCGAAATTTTTTATATAACAGCAAACGCATGGCTAATTCAGCAAAGTACATTGTTAAAAATCGCTATGCCAGCAAGAATTTTTCTCTGCGTGCACTGAAAATTCATCTGCCTTGGAAAAAAATTTGTTGCCACGGCTGAAATTGATTTGCTACTTATTACCTACGTCAGCCAAGAGTTTGCTGTTCCAATAAAGAGTGAAATAGCAAAATCATGTTTTGTTTTTTCCATGCAGAGCTTGGAGTGTTGAAAAAATCGCGAACAATCGCACTTTTACTTTAACAGCTAATAAAAATGCAATTGAGGATCGAAATTTCTGCTATATTCCTTTTTTTAATGACGAATCAAATGACCCATTCCCGTCCGCTCTGTCACTGATGGAGTATAAATCCCCTGCGAAAATGGTGCACTCTGGATTGAATATTGCGACAGAATTTGGTACCAGCAGATTGATAATAGAAAAAATGTACGATCATGTACAGTGAACAAGACTAGTTATGCTCGCGTGTATATGCCGCCAACGGCGCTCGTTATACTCGGATCCCTGTAATTTGAATGGATCCCGCTTTTCTATGAATTTCATAATGTTCGCTTCGTTCGCAACTTACAATCCTTGAAAGGATATCATTGGTTACCACGTGAGCACGTTTTTTCCTACCAAATTACTCGAAACTGAATTCATGAAAAAATCTGGAATTTTCATCAATTCAGTTTCGAGTAATTTGGCAAGGAAAAAAACGTGCTCGGTCGGTATGCTGGTATCCTCTTAATAATTCATGGTGCCTGATTCACTCGTACGCCGAGATGCAACGCCGCACTTCACTGAAGAGAAATCATTAAACGGATACTAACGTCTGAAATGTAGCTGTTCCTCTCGTGACAAATCATTCTACAGTACACTATCAATAAACTCAAGATACCGCTTTGTACAGCCTTACTAAATTCTGTACACTGAGAAGAAACAAATATTAAACCAAGAAAATATTGGATTAACCGAGTCCAATCCGATGTTTTATTGATTCAAGAAAACTTTCTTTGGAAGGAGAAATTACTGACTCAGTTTGGATCTATATAGCTTGATATGGAGAAAATTTTCTCATCCAAAGTACAAATTTTCTTGGAATAAGGAAAAAATATATATTTTTGGAACAAGAAAATATCTTCTTATGTTTAAGCCAATTTTTTTCTCAGTGTAAAGAATTCCTGTACGGAGCGATATTTTGATTTTATCAGCACATTTTTCAACAGTTCATCACAAATGAAATGGCTAAAATCTCGCCGCTGATGTCCTTTTGAAAAAATGAAATACATCGTTTTTTTATAAAGAACGGAGGTTATTGTGCTCAACTGAAGAATGTATATTAATGCTTGAAAATCTGGTTCATTTTGAAAAAGCTTGAATGTTGGAACACATTAATACGCAATTTTCTTCGGAAATATCCAACATTTGTAAATGTTTGAATATATTGATAAATTATTGCACATAAGAAATTTATGATAAAAAATATAATTATCCCACTCTCATGTCAAAGATATTATTTGAATTGAAAATAAAAACGGAGAATGTATAGGTTGTTGATTTTTTTCGAAATAAATGACGTTCATAAACATCAATATGCATCAGCCGGTTGAATTATCGCTCACACATTCCAGACATTTGATCTGTTTGATCAATTCTATTGAATTAATTATCACTTCATCAACATTTGTAAGCTAAAAGAGCAATATTTAAATCATCACGGTGCGAGCGCCTTTCAATTATATAAGACTACGGACGAAACGAGCATTATTTTTATCAGAAAGATGCGAGCGAACTCGTGTTATTGAATTACGAGTTCCGCACGGAGAAAAAAGAATTCGCTATGACAGCGAAACCTGATTTTGCTAGGTACCTTTTGCTGGATCAGCAAAGTTCTTGCTGTGACAACAATCTATTTGCTACGACAGCAATTTTTCAGCTGTGGCAGCAACAAATTTTTGCTCCCCCAGCAAAATTTTGTTTGCTATTCTGTATATAATACTAAAAATTTTGCTAGTCCAGTGAAAAATTTGCTGTTTCAGCCAATTATATTGCTCTCTCAGCAATTCAGTTAACTGCGGTAGCCAATTTTTAGCTAGGTTAGTAAAAAAATTTGCTATTCTATATATAATACCTCGATTTGCTGCGTCAGCAAATTTTTTCTCTCCGTGCGTTTGTTGGACGAATATATAAATTTTTCGATTATAGCAATAAGAAGTTGACAGATGTCCTGATACTGGCAAGAGTGTGTCAAATAGACTTCGGAAGAAGCAATCATTTTCATCCAGGGTTAATTACTATTTTTCAACTGGCACTCACTGTTCGACGGATTTCAAATGGTATTGATATCCGTGGACAAACAATCTTTGTCCAATATTCAATCAATCCCAATCAGAAAAATTCGAATTCTGCCAATATTGACAACAGGTGGAGCACAGGGCCAATATTGGGTCCTCAACACTTGGTCAGTACGTACGGGTTTAGTACTAAGTATACTCTCCCTTATGTAAAATTATATCATCATTCGACTCTTTGCTGACTCTGGCAGCTTTGGTAGCTTCGGATTTGTACTCACTTAGAACTCCGACAACAGTACTGAGTTAGCATCTGTCTGTATTTTCTTTTTCCAATGAGTACGTGCAATCTAGAACGTGTGATCTATATCCCATTTGAAACTAAGAAAAATATTAGTCACTGCTTCTAAAATATTTGTGAAAAAAGTTCCTAACCTTTCCCGAGTCGAAAAATTGTAATACTTTTTAGAGCCTGATTAACTCCGTAATACGCAACGATCAAGAGTTTCATCAGGTCGAAAGAAGGTTAACACCAGGTCGAATGCGAAGTTTGAAAACAAGATCAGGTTGAGAACATGGTGAGATCAGGGGTGAAAATGAAATCAAACCTGATTCACTCCGTGATACGCAACGAATCAGAGCTAAATCAGGTTTCACTTTTTGACTCGGGTTTTTTCTACACGGAAAGAAAAAAGTTATCAATACTTGAATAACATTTATTAACATTTAAAAAAATGACTGTCAGTTTAGGGAAAAAGAGCACCGCTGAAAAATCTTTGCAGTAAGGTTATCAAAAATTCGTAGTGAAAATACTGAACGTTGATGGTTTTATTGTTATTGTTTACAGTGAATTTATCAACTTTTGATGAATTTACTACGGAAATTCTTCAGCGATACTCTTTTTCCCTAAATTGTCAGTGATTTTTCTAAATAATCATAACCTCTGTCTTCCCGTTTAGTAAATACAAAAAAAACACTTGTTTCTAGTTACCATGATTCCTTTTCGGTAACTCACTTACTGGTTAATTTTCTTAGTGCAGCTAATGAATTCATCGAAACTCCTCATCACCTCGAGAATCTGATTTCGTTCTTCAAGGTATCGAATTGACATATATTCAATAGGTCAATCCTTGCAAGGTTCCGATGGTAGAAGAGAATTACAATTTTTGTCAAGACTTTGTCAGGTTGCGATTCTTGTATTGGAATTCTCTCCCTTTATCCTTGAAATTTGAAATCCCCCAAGGGAATTAACAATTGTGGTAGAAGCTCAACAGTTGTTGTTAAATAGATTCTATTATCATTGGAATCAATGTTTACATAATGATTAAACGTAAACAGAATACAAAGTTATTTTATCTTCATCTCAGTTCAGATTCGAAACAAACATACATTTCACATGAAACAACGTCACGGACTAGCTAATCAGAACGCAGATTTCAATCTTCCCAAACAAATTATAATTCTCTCTCTACGCACCACAGTAAAAACTTATTGATAAGTTTTTACTTTGAAAAATATTCCCAACACAATCGTCAGTTGTTGGGATTTTCCAACAAATGTCTTTTCTCAATCAAGTTACGAATGAATACTTTCGATAAATTTAGATTTATGTTCAGTAACGTGAATATCGTAAGATCACGTCATTTCACATTACTTCCAATGGACAGTCACAATCGTTGCATTCATAATCAACTTCGAGGATTATGTTGAAAATATAAAATGCGAATATTTGAATATTGAAATAGGATCATAGATACTTTCATCCTACAGAAGTAGTATTGGAATGTTGCCTCACGGTCAACTAGCGAGCAATTGCGGTATATGGGGATAGTTGTTCTCCGCGCAACAAATAATACTTTGTTTCATTTTTGTTGTCATTTAGCTCGAGACATGAATAAGATTGATATGTCCCCTTTCAGCTTGATCATTTGAATTACTGAATTAGGTTGAGATACGAGAATAAGCGTGTTAGATTCATCATATCCTGCAAACATGTGACTGCAGATATTATAATAAGCGTAATGGAGACTGTGTTGTACCTACAAGTCATGCGAAGTGTAACGTATTTTTCGTTCTAAATGCTATAAAAATAACTTGTTCGTAATCCATTCTGAAATAGAATTTATCGTTCAAAACTTGCATTGCTGCAAAATATATAATCTATGAAACCAACTTCAAAGTATCTAAATGACTGAACAATATTTTCACATTTTGTGGTTACAACAAGAATTTAACGGTGAATGTGAAATGGGTATATTGGAAACTGGGAAACCTCACGGAAGGTATTGAGAATCACAAAGAATACTGATAAAACAAAACTATCCTCTGCAATGATTCGAGTATCCACTGAGAGGGTGGATTCTAAAAATCTGAAAAGATGTACCTGTAATTTTTTACAGCCACTTTTTTCTGAGTTTTCAAATGAACTTGATTGAATTTTAAGAAACTTCAACTGAATTTCAGACTGTATTCTGAAAATTCAGTCATCTTCGGAGAAAAATGGCTGTAAAAATTGACAGTCACATTTTTTGAATTTTCAGAAGGAATTTTTTACTGTGCATAATTTCCGAGCTTTTAAATCTGATAGGGTAGCACAGCACGCTCTCATGCCCGCCGGGGAAATGAACAGAATGAAGAGAAAGATGTACGAATTGTTGCAGATTACCTGAAATTATTTGGAGAATAATATCCAACTTTTTCCAACCCCACTTCTGTTTCATTATTTCTATGTTGTGACAAAACATTCACTGCCAACAATTTCTATGGAAAAATTCCTATATATTTATATTGAGTAATGAAGACGGGAAATTTCACATACATGTATGTGAAGTAATTAACACATACATGGATGGGAAATTTCCCGTAAATTTTGGGAAAAATCCTTCAAATTTACTGTAAAAATCCCATAAAAACAGCAATTTTAATATATTTGTATGTGAAAATTCCTATACGTGTACGGGAATTCGCTTTTCCCGTACAAGTATAGGAAATTTCCTTTACATAGCTATGGGAAAATCCCGAATATTTTTTACATGAGTTGGGAATTTTCCGTACTCATCAAGAAATTTATTGGGAGAATTCCATAAAATTTGACAATGTCGATCAAATTTACGGGAAATTTTATTCACATGTACTGGAAATTGATTTCCTATCCAATAATAGGAACTCTCTGGTTGCTGTATACAGTTAAATTCCAATTATTTGCCACAGGATGTATATTCAACAGTGAATAAGCGTGTACGCTGAGAGAAAGGTACCTAGTTGGGACAACTAAATGTTAGTTGCCGCAGCTAGATTTTTATCTACGCTAGCTAGACTCTAGTTGGGATAAATAAAAGGCTAGCTGTCTGAAATATGAATGAAATGGTTTATTCAATGGGAATAAAAAATATAGTCGTGACAAATAAAATTTAGCCAGGCCAACTAAATTTTCATATACAGTTATTAAATTTCCTAGCTGTCGAATATTTGAATAGACCCTTTCTCTCAGTGTATTGATTAATTTGAATGATTCTCTCACATTGTGAAGTTCATTCAATTTTCAACATATATCCACGAAAAAAAAAGATGTAGTTGATATTTGGATAGCTAAAAATTAGCTATAGGGGCTATTTTTTAGCTGTGACCACAAAATTTATTGCTATACACTCGGAAAAAGGGTTTAGTTGAATATCAGACAGCTAGGAAATCCATCCACTCTGAATAAACATTTAGTTGAAGCAAATAAATTCTATTTGTTATAGCTAAATTTTTCATTCATATTTCAGACAAGTAGACTTTTATCTAGGCCAACTAAAATTTAGCTGGGATAATTAGCAGCCGCAGCTAGGGGCCTTTTTCTTAATTTAATAGCTGAAATTTAGCTGTTGCAGCAATATTTTTAGCTACTCAAATATCAAACACATGAATTTACGACTACAACTATTCCTCAGCTATCATTAACGAATTATTTTCTTCTGTGTATATACATAATTAATTCTCAACAAATTTTGTTTCAAGATTCCTCATTCGATCATGTATAAATTGAATTTGAAAAAACGTAGAAAGTGAACAAAGAAAATACCCCCTCATTCAACTAATTCATTGTAAAATGAAGAACCTTGTGACCTCATAATCATTGAATCGAGTCAAACGCGGTCAATTAAAATGTATGAAAGTTCAGATCCAAGATTAAAGTAATCTGAAAATAATTGATTCGATTTTTTCTTCAATATAAAACAATCGTAGTTAGTTGCTTTTAAACATCAATCATTGTGCTCGAAGATATCCATACTTCGATAAAAAAAACAAGAAAAGTATCGGTACTCTTGGTGTCCGTGACACATGTTTATACCAGCATGACAGTAATCCGATGAAGATGAAAATCGTACATTACCATAGTACTGTGACTAACGTTTCTTTTGAACTCGATATAGCCTTGAAATTGATCCTCAATTGTTCACATCGCGTTGCTCAATATAAATTCTAAATCATTTGTGCTGGTGAGGGAAAAAAAAGGGGAACCGGACAAATTTATGCGATGTACATACGTATCGCAAAGATCACAGGCATCTTTGAAATTGTCATGAAAATAACGTTGACGCAACGACTGGGAAAGGTGACCAATTATTCTTGATGTCAAGTGTTTTTCCTTGAATTCCTTTACCACGTACGATACATCATCGAATACATCGAATTATCGAATCGTTCGGTAATTAGTCATCATCGAATCGAAAGATGATTCTTTTTTTCAACCACGCAACGTATTCCGGCTCTTCGCCGATTCTTCAGGTGCACTTTATTTAAGCTCACGGGTGCAATTATTCTAAGTGGTACCCTGTGGTCTCCCTTTTTCTCTTTCGTCCCGCTTAAATGCCCCCACCCCAAATCCCTCGTGCTGGCGGGCAACTGGCAAAAAGGTATAAGAACATTTTCTGCAGCTCACTTTCAAAGAGCTGCGAGGAGCGTGGTCGGTTGTTGGTGCCTTCAAGGTTCTCAAAACCCATTGGTAATGCATTCTGATCGTTAGTTGGTGTGCTCGAAAGGTAGATAGATAGATAGATATATAGGAAGGAGAGAGGCTGGCTCTTGGCTCGGCGGGAAGACGGATTTAGCATTAGAATCTACAAGGACGATGGTAAACGTGCACACAAATACAACGGCAAATGGATTGTATGCCTGATTCTAGTCATCGTGCTGGGACCACGAGAAATGGCACTGTATATGCGTGGACAATGTATATATAAACGACAACTAAGAATTGAACTATAATGCGTAGATCTGATAGATGGAAATGGGAGGAGAGAATCTGGTATATATGATAATTAGAAGTATTCGAGGCCACGTGTATTTAGACGTATGTGTCGGTTTTGAATTAATGTTCTTAAAGAATTTTTCATTCGTTCTGTAGCTGTGTGTACCCTGCATGGGAAAAATCCTTGAAAGGAGAATAAAAAAAGAACAGCAAGAGACCTCTTGTTCCAATGAAATTCACTTCGAATATCGTCTCGAATTGATTTCGTTATGAAGGGAAATACGTTAAAAAGAATGATAGTGCAATAGGATTAGTGAAATCAGATTATTCGAATTTACATAATCATATGCTTCCTTTCGTAATCGAATTGATGAAGATTATGATTATTGTTATTATTATCATTCGAAAGCGTTTTTGTCATGAAAAGGGAATGTTGAATCATATTTGAAATACTAGAATTCTCATTGTTTAGAAAGCATTTAAATGGGGGGAACAAAATAGTTGTGACCCAGCTGTCAATAGATTTCATTTCACAAACATTTCACTGGCATAGCTGTCCCTGAAAAAAATTATCGTTATTCGCAGCGCATTGCTGTGGCAGCGAAGAGCATATTTAATACAAAGAGCTATGTGGATAGAAAAAAGATGCGTATCATTGTAGGGCCGATACCAGATCGTTTTACCAACTGTATTACAGTTGTGACAGCACTACCGTTCATTGTTTTTTTCAAATACTTGTCTCAACCACACCGCATGTTCGTAAGCAAAAGATTTTTGTCAATGTACCAAGACTAAATCTTACATGCTGTTATTCCCGCAACATAGAACCAGCATATATTCCGAATCTTTTATTGTTTGTAGCATTAGACTGTGGAATTCAACCCCCCAGGCCTTCAAAGACAGGCCCTTTATGACTTCCTTCAAGAATCTATTGTTTAATTCTTTATTCATTAATATAATATGTTTAATGATCTTTATTGATGGGAGTGTGGAATATGCTTATACTTTAGGTTTTTATTGTTATCATTAAACACCGGATCATATGCATTTGCATATGTGCATATGCAAAGCGCATATAATGACTTTTTTAATACAATTTTGCATATACTGATATTTCTTCGGTGATAGTGCATATTTTAGTGTAAAATGTCAAGGGTTGCCGAAATTGAAGACATGAATAGTGGATTTGAACAATAAACGGAATTTTCAACTTTGAGGTATCATCAAATTCTTTTCCTAAGAGATTCTTCATAATTGTATTCTGGAAACTTTACTGTTAGACCCCAAGGTTTCGATACAGCAGGGTCTTTAACTAAATTATCGTAATGAAAATAATAGAAGAAGTTTTCAAAAGATCCAAGGTTCAAAGTGCTCGACCGAGTGAATTCTTATATTAACGGGACGAATCAAATTCTGCCTGAAATGATTTGTATGGAAATGGCACCATATTTTAAATTCTGTTTGATGACATCGGTAGATGTAGAACGCTCATTCTTCGGCTTATAAATTGATACTCAACGACAAGCGTCACAAATTTCAAATGAAAAATTTGGAAAGATACATATAGTAGTATATTTTTATATGAATTATAATTCATAATTTGGGGTTGATGCTATGGAAACAATTGTATTGTTGATTTTTTATTTTCTAAAGTATATTGTGCAATTTGCAGAGATTTGTTTGATTTCTAGAGCTTAGATTTGATATTTGAGCAATAAAATGTTGATTTCAAATCAAATTGTGACTTTCTCATTAGTGCATCCTTCGTACATATTTTGACATTTTGATAGTGCATATAATCCGATGTCTAGTTATCATTATCATTATTATTATCTTTTATATTTGATATTTTATTGAGTTGTGCACGGACAGATAGTACATTTACAATATTAATGCGAATAAAATGAGAACGAATTGGAAAATTACAATGCAGCATGAAAAAGAGTAATGAGATGCATACGCATATAGTGAGAATTTATAATTTTCCATTGAACAGACAAATTTACAAAAAAATATGATAATAGTGATGCTCGCAATGTTATTCTGAGGACGACTGTTATCTTTGTTTTGTGAATATTTCGATAGTTTATCGATACGTAATAAGCGTCGATGAGATCGCGTGGGTATAAAAGGCGCAATCTCATCGCATTCAGGCATTCCACGTCTTCGCGAGATTCAGTGCGGATCATCAAGCGAATGTGAGTTTCAAGTGATGTGTAATCCTTTGCGATTGAAATAAATATTTTTCTTATTTTGAAATCTATTTGAGGTGTTAACAATTATTATTTGTGAATTAATTTCCTATATTCGTTAACATAAATTTGGTATTATTCCATTCAATTCTTCCAAGTTCCTGTGCGGAAATTCATCAAAAGGTTTGATTATTCCCCCGTAAAATAATCTGGCGACCGGATTTATATCTTCGGAAAAAATTCAAATTAATCAGTAGCTTCTTCGGATCGAAGTATTTGATATTACAAGTGTATTATTACGGATCTGCAAGTACTAAGCAAAATTATTCAATTATAATTTTATCGTACACGGCACTGCTACAGAGTGAATGATTTGATTTTTCACTTTTCTTCATCAAGTAGGAGTTCCGATTTGAAATTTAAATACTCCCGCCCCCATTTGGGACTTCAAAGAGTTAACTTCAAAGTTCCCTATACATTATATGTTATTCCTGTAAGATCTACATAACCTCACAAAGCAGTAGTATATATGTACTAGATGGCAAGTTTTCCCAGATGTTAGGTTGGTTCCTAGCTAGTTTTGTAACGCACTTTCTAGCCTCTGCCCATCCAGATGTCCCAGGGAATTGCTAGAATGTTGTTCAAATTGGTAATTAGGAATGTGAAATCATGTGTTCTCTGTAAAATCACGCCAATGAATGAGAAACAATGTATTTTAACGTGTAATCTCCAGTCAAGAACGTTGCTTTTGAATTTATTTCCATAAAATAATCCCGAGTGACAAATTGAAAAGTTGGGACTTCCTTTTATTCCTCTAACCCTGTTGATGGACTATCAATGTTACTGTACGATCAGTTGACGCATGAAAAATCTACATAAATCAACTAAATGTTTGGGCGTTGAAGTCAAATCGGCTGAAATGTGTTACCCGGCTGCCCCCACGTGTGTCTCGTCTAGTACCTGAATGGTAAATGGGACGCCCAAACAAATTTCTACCAGGGTTGGTATAGACGATTCGCAAAAAGTGATTTCGATCTCAGTGATCGGGGACGTCCTGGATAGTCTCCGAAATTTGAAGATGTTGGATTGGAAAAATTATTCGACGAGAACTCGACGCAAACCCGAGAACAGTTTGTAGCTTAGCTAGGAGTTACTCAAGCAGCCATCCCCAAACGATTACACCCCAGCCAGCAAAGTGCTTCCAAATTCACGTTTCCGCTACTAGCAGTACTAGTGGTAGCAACGTAGTAACTTTTCCATTACCGTGAGACTGCATGCTACCATAACGTATATATGATTCAATTTATAACGTAGCACTACCTCAGCGCTACCAGTATTATCAGGAAGCGCTACCAAGTAGTGCTCCTAGTAAAAATACTACCAAGTCGCTCCTATTTCCATACATAAATGAGGCCATATATGTACAAAAGATTTTTAACTGTATAAGTGAATGGTAGCCCCACTGCCAGAAGCGCTGCCTTGATTTGGTTGGCTGGGACGCGATAGACAAAATACAAAATTTAGGAAGATGGATGCCACTCGAATTAACCGAACAGAACCTTGGTCAACGGATGAACACGTGCCTTCCGCTGCTCGCCAAGCACCAAAAGAAGAATTTTTTGTTGAAAATTGTGACGGGAGATGAAAAGTGTATTCTTTTTGCTAATCTTAAACGCAAAAAAGTCATGGGTGAATCCCGGACAACCATCGATATCCACTCCTCAACAAAAAGCCCACTTGACGAAGATTCTCCTCTACATCTGGTGGGATATGAAGAGCTTACTCTATTACGAACTTTTGGAAGTGGACAAACAGTAGCTGTAGAACGTTATAGCCGACACGTCATTCTTGATGAGAAGATGCCATTTACTGAGCAAGGAAGCCGAAAAATTATGTTGTTCTGTGATAACGGTCGAGCTCATGTTGTTCGCGCGACTCGGCAAACCATTTTAAACTTGGATTGGGAAGTTCTCCCCCACGCGGCATATTCACTGGACTTGGCTCCATCGGATCATCGTGTCTTCCGGTCTATGCGGCACGCCTTGAAGGACAGCCGCTTTCAAACTCTGAACGATGTACGGAAATTCGTCGATCACTGTATGGCCTTAAAGCCTGTAAGTTTTTTTCGCGATAGTTTTCGTATGTTGCCCGATCGATGGCGCAAGGTCATCGAGAACAATGGACAATATTTCGAGGATTCCATCTAGTCCTCATGTATTCGGTGTTTATGATATAAAATATTGTTTGTGAAGAAAAGGGAAAAATTAATTTACACCCCTGATATATTTCATATTTCAATGTTTTATTCGTATTCTTATTTTAATGTTATTCGGAATATTTCTTCATTATTTTTTTTATACTTTATATCTTAGTATATTTTACTGTATAGAATATACAATATAAATTGATGTATTGTAAACAGGTTTCTGGGGGACTATGCCTCAGAACATTTTAATGAAACTATCTATCCCCTACCGTGTATGAACTCTGGCACACTCTGGCCCCACTCTGGTCCAGTCTCGGATCCATATTGGCAGGATGGGGCTCATGATGGGCCCCATGGTACATACATTCGATACATCGGATCATCTGAAAAAACAATGGATTTCTGGTAATAATATTTGGGGCGTTCCAGAACCAACTAGCCGTCAATTTTTTTGTTTCGCTGTCACTGAACATTATTACTAGGATTCGTGGATGTTGAACACACGGCGGGTCTGCAACGACCCGAGTAGAAGTTCCTATCCGATAAGTCCTAAAGTGGTCCGGATCGGATCCGGCTGTGAAACGGGATGCCTCATATGGGGCTTCATATCTGGATCCGTGCACTGAGAAAAATCTGCATTGTAGAAATCATGTTTCAATATAGTCATGTATTTGACGGTGAAAAATACATTATTTTGGTTATTATCACCATGAGCTGGGTGATAAATACTATCTTTTTGGTGATCCAAACCGAATGTATGGTGAAATTCAACACTGAAAAGGTACTTTTCACTTTTGAAAGGCTGGCTTTAGTTTTCATTATTTGACGGGTGGAAAATATAAGAAATAGAGGTGATCTTCACATTCAATTTTTCTCAGTGTGTGGATGGAAACCTATCGGGGATTCCAGATCCAGCACCGATGAGGATAACCTGATGATAGTTCTAATCAGGTTGACCCTATAAAAATCTATCTGGCCCTGATCCGTTTTCCTGATTGGAGCCAGGTGCGGATAATTTGAATCAGATCCGAATGTGGCTAATCTAATCCACGCCCTGATAAGCAAAACCTCATTCAGTCTCATCCGGATCTAATCAGTCCTCCTGATTGGAGCCGGATGCAGATAATGTTAATCAGGTCCGGATATGACTAACCTGATTTGCGTTCTAATAAGAAAAGCCTTATTCAACCTTATTCATTCTTGAGCAGTTTACCAGACGAGGCACAGATCATGGAAATGATGATCCAATCCGGAAGAGGTAGACCTTATTGCGGCCCTAACAAGGCGAGCTTTTTAAAATGTCATCAGATTCAAATTAGTTTTTCTGACGGGAGTCAGATACAAATAATGTTAATATATTCATGTCCAGATGTGACTAACCTAATCTCCGCCTTAATAAGAAAACTCAGAATGAATGCAAGTAAATTTTTCCGAAATACCCCTTGAATTATACAAATTCTAATCCTCCACTGATAAACTCCGGGATACCATCGCATAATGATTCACAGTTGTGACAGAGGATAATAATGCTAATGAATTTACTCATTCAGTGCACGGAGGAAACAGAAATTCGCTGCGACAACAAACTATTTATTATTACAGCAGTCTTGTTAGCTACGATAGCGAGTTTCTAGCTGTGGCAGTAAAAAATATTTGTTTCTTCAGTAAAATTTATTAGCTATTCTGAATATAATACTGAACATTCTGCTATACACAGTAACAAATTTTGTGTTGGAAACGGTTCACACTGAATTCGTGTTGAACATCAACACAGATGAGTGTCAAACTGACAGATTTTCAATGTAAACTTAACACTTTAGCGTGTTAATTTTTACACATTCTTTGTGTCAATACTTAACACAAAATTTGCATGGATCGTTTGGGACATGCAAGTGCGTTAAAAATACACAAAATTTTTCACTGTGTATAGTCCACCGAAAAATTGATTGCTTATGTTGCTCTCTCAGCAATCCAGTTGACCGAGGCAGCAAATTTTTGACTAGGTTTGCAAAAAGATTTGCTATTCTGTACATAATACCTCGATTTGCTGCGTCAGCAAATTTTTTTCTCCGGGTGAAGAAGATAACTTCTCAGAGTTTCCCATTCACCTTGTTTCACGGTATAAACTATCTATCGAAATATATGATCCATATGAACATTGTTTCAAACGAATTATTCAATGAAAAATCGTGTTCGTGCAAGTAAATCAACAGAATTCGACATTCGTGCACCACATGAGATTGTATATACTGAATTCACTCGGTACTTATAGCAAATTGAACTACATTTCCAACCAAAGAATGATAGTGGAAACATTTTTCACCACTCGGCGTAATTAATTGTACTGTGGTCAAGAGATTCTTTGCACCACGTGGGTGATCCAATTTAAATTCATACCGTTTCCTAGAAGAAGTATGGGCATAGAATTCTTTCCGTTAATTGAGAACGAATCAACACTTGAAATTCAACACCACTTTGAAATTTCATTAGCGTTTAAAACTTCAACACTGAAGCTTTGTATAAGATCTTAACATTATAAACATCTTTTTCTGTATTCCAAATATTTCCCCTGTTAATTGTCCTCTACATATTAAACAAAAAAAACTAGGATTCTCCGGTACCGCACGGAGAAAAAAGAGTAGTTAAAACAACTTAAAAAAATGGGCGCATATGCGCTTACAAGTTAAATAGTTATTTCAACTGACCAGTCCGCTGTTGAAAGGGAAGCGTGTATTAGGAAGTGTCAGGAACGTAGTTAGAAAGGTTTGGAACGTGGATTTAAGCACGCACCGAGCGTCAACACGGAGAAAAATTTGTAGCAGAGATCTCCATAATACTAGCAGTTTTGGGACACATGAGCGTTTACGAACATTTCTCTTTTAATTTGTGGTAATTTTTCAAAACGTTATAGTAATATGCATCAGATGCAAAGTTATTTTTACCAAAATGAGGTCTGGATGGCTATAATTGAAGGAAAAGTGCCCATAAATGCTCATGTGTGTCAAAACTGCCATTCTTATGGTAAATCGTGCTACAAATTTTCCATACGTTTTTCTCAGTGAAGCGAAATATTAAGAGTAGTTTGAACTTTTATTTGAGATGTACGAAGCGTATCGGAAGGAAGACCAATTCCATAGAAACCGCTTTTTACACATGAAAGCGTAATCGGAGAGTGGATAGGAAGCATGTAAGAAGGATTAGAAATGTCTCCTGGAACATTTTTACGCTTCCGTTACTCTTCATGACACGTTTCCCTTTCACTACGGTTGGTTATTTCAACCATACATATTGTTATTGTGAATGAATGATATTAACTAGTCATTAGTTAAACAATTATTTCACCCAACTGATTAGTTATTTCAGCTATACAGATTGTTATTACTCTCATGGAAATATTTCCACGCCAAATTATATCAAAAACTACAACGAATGACCGCAATTTGTGCCACGCTACATATCGCATAGAATTATGGAACCAGGTATAGATAAAATTACGTACTCTTGTTCCGAGAACTATGGGAAATTACAGCCAAAGAGTAGAAATACGTAGTATAGCTGAGAAATCAAAATAATAATTATATCATTACGAAGAACTGCATGAAAGCGACACGGAAAAAAGAAACTGGAGAAAATTTACCGTGTAGAACGACAACGCGTCGCTTCAAGCCTTTAACTGGAAATTGCCACGAAATATATTATCAAATAATTCACATCATAAGAGGAAACTCTATTTTTGGCTCACACTGTAAAGATTAATCGGCGTTTCCCTGTATATATGTCAACTGGATAATTAATTTCTGATACATTTATATGAAATTTTCCATAAATTTATCTGAAAATTCCAAACTCTATGGGATTTTTCCCAACATTTCACAGTAAATTTCCGGACAAGTTTGGAAAATTCCTAACGCATGTATTTGTTAATCACTTCACATAAATACATAGAAATCTTCCCACAGACATTTTTTACAGTGTATAATATGAATTATTTGACCATGTATTTTGTAAAAATTTCCGTTCAAACGGAAACGCGATGTCATTCTATACAGTAGCTTTCTCCATTTTCATTTCTCCATGTAAGAATTACTACGGATTTTGATATATCAACATTCTGTTTTAGCGCAATTTTTCGTGGAAATACGTATTTTCTACGCGTTTCTACGTCTTCCTACGTATTGTTAGGATCAAATATTTCGGCGAAGGAATACAAAGAATAGCATGAATTTCTACAAAACGCTACTACCCTTTATAGGATGCATCAATTCGCATATGTAGACTCAACGTAGTAAAACCGTACTTTGACGTACAAATTTCCGAAGTTTTATGCCATTCTATACACTTTTCTACGTATTCTTGAACCACCCTATTCTAGTGAAACTATTGAATGTGAATTGGCGTGCGAACTTCAAAGTTTTATGTTATTCTATTTTTTTTTACGTATTCTTGAACTACCCTATTCTGGTAAAACTATTGAATTTAGATTGGCATACGCGGAAAGACCGGTTCTATTAATATTTAAAAAGAATTTATCAACGTTTAGAAAAATGCCTGTCAATTTAGGGAAAAAGAGGATCACTGAAAATATTTGTAGTGAGTCTACCAAAAATTTGTTGTCAAAATATTAACAGTTGATAGTTTCATTGGTATTTTTCACAGTAAAACTATTAATTGTTAATACATCGATTACGAATTTTTAGTAGACTCACTGCGAATATTTTTCAGCGATCCTCGTTTTTCCTAAATTGACAGTGATTTTTCTAAATAATCATAGACCCGGTTTTTCCGTGTACTTTGGTATAGAAATACGTGGAATACCATGAATTTTCGCGAAACACTGCAATTCTTCATGAGTCCCATCAATCCGTTTTTGATTACTCAGTCAACTACACTTCGGCGTACGAACTCCCATATTCTACGCCATTCACCACTCGGCGTATTCTACGTATTTTTACCCTGTAAATCGAAATTTAAGAAAAAATTATTGAGAATCAATGAATATCATTGGCAAATCGGTGCTAAGTCGTTCACTGATTCAACCAGTGAAAAACGTAGCACTGATGCGCTAGTGGAATCCATTGGCTCTTTGTACTTTTCATTGATGGTGATTTACAAAATGAATATCTTTATGCTGCACGATTCTGTTCCAAGTATTGAATATAGATTGGCGTACTTTGATGCCCTACGCTGTAAAAAATAATCGGATTTTTCCTACACGCATCTAAGGAAAAATTCCGGTCATGGGATAGGAAATCAATTTCCGATACATGTTTTTGAAATTTTCCATAAATTTAACTGAAAATTCCGAACTTTATGGGATTTTTATTATCATTTTGCAGTAAATTTCCGATAAAATACGGAAAATTCCTAACGCATGTAACGTTCAACTGGCCAAAAACTAGACGCTTGCAAGTGCCTTGTAGGGTTCTGACGAGGTACTTGCAAATGTCTAGTATTTGGCTAGTTAAGCGTCACAAAACTCGTCAATAACTAGAGCGTTTCTACTTGATTGTAGAATACTATGAATTTGAACGAATTTTTGACAGAAATATTTGACACTGTGCACTCAGGAGTAGTTTGGACCTAATACTGCCATATTTTTCGCTGCAACTTGGTGAACATATTTTCAATATGACGCAAATATTCGTAATTTTCAGTAAACGGAATAGTCATAAATTTCTACGCCCTTACAAAGAAGTATCTTACGCTGCTTACTCAGGAGTAGTTTAGAATTAATTTTACCGCATTTTTAAAGTTCATTTGGCGCAGGTGTACTTAATTTGGCTTGAGAATACGTAGTTCTTGTTGAACATGAATCGCCGTAGTTCTCACGATCTTCTACAAGAAGTGTTTAAAACCTCGTGCTTAAGCGTACTTTTGGGCATAATTTGACTGTACTCTTGAATATAATTTTGTCGTACTTTTGGGCATAATCAGGCCTAGATATATTTCCACAAGGGTATGATTAACTGCCCAATAGAAATGCTCCAGGGATTCACGAGTTTTATAACGCTCGCACTTGCGAAATACTAGACACACAGAAAAGAAGGAAATAGCTGTAGCAGCTACTCACTTTTTTAGCACCCTTTTTAAACCGCTGTAGCTGAAATAATAACAGCTGTAGCTATTTTTTAGCTGCTGCAGCAGAAAATCGTAGCTGTGACTGCACAGATTTTGTGGTTGATATTTGGATAGCCAAATAATTTAGCTGTTGAATTTTCGCTGCGGCAGCTCTTGTTGCTGCCGCTAAGTGAGTAGCTGTGACAGTTGAAAAATAGCTGCCGTAGCTGATTTTTACCTATTCAGATGATAGCTAATTATTTTTTTCCGTGTACGAGGGCCTCACTAAATATTTGTATAGCACTCTTGATACTTCTAAGTATTTCGTGAGGCATTCGCAAGTGTTACAAAACTAGGGTGATAGTAACTAGTTTCTTTCCCATACGTGAGAATGAAACATTTCTTTGCGTAAGAAATTTTTACTGTCCACGTATATAATCTAATTTTTTTTACTTTAATTTTTCAATATAAATACAACCATCTTTCGACACTTGTGCTGACATTTTTATATTTTCAACGTATTCTTCCGCACATGCACGAAGAAAAAACACGGATTTCACTAGATATTTTTTTATTGGAGAAGCAAATTTTCTGCTGTGGAAGCGGTCTATTTGCTATCACAGGAATCTTGTCAGCTGTGACAGCGACTTTTTAGTTGTGGCAGAGAAAAATGTTGACGTTTCCAGCAAAATTTGTTCGCTACACTATATATAATACTGAAAATTTGCTAGAGGAACAAACATTTTTTGCTCCCAGAGTTCAAAATTGCTGTCGTAGTTGACAAGATTGCTATGATTGCAAATAGTTTGCTGTCACAGCAAAAAATTTGTTGCTTCAGAAAAAGGGACTCAGCGAAATTAGATTTCGCTGACACAGCAACTTTCTTCTTTCTCCGTGTATGTACGAGTTGATTGCTCACATTTCAGTACTGTTAGTTTTCATTGCACGGAGAAAAAACAAATTCGTTGTGACAGCAAAATTTAATTTTGCAGAATTCTTTGTGCTGAAACAGCAAATTTTTTCCAACAAACTATTCGCTACTACATCAATTTTGTTGACAACGACACCGACTTTCAGCTATGGCAGCAAAAAATGTTTGCTCTTCCCGTCAAATTTGTTTGCTGTTCTGCATATAATGCTAAAAAATTTGCTGCTTAAGTTAATCATGTCGCTCTCTCAGCAATCCACTGAGCTGTGGCAGCGAATCTTCAATCAAATTAGAAGAGAGATTTGCTATTTTGCGTATAATACCCCGATTTGCTGCATCAGTAAATTTTTTTTTTCTTCGTGTCGTTTTTTTTTTTCATTGAGTGTAATCCCATGCGAGTACACCGAGAGAAAGGGTATATTCGACAGCTAGGAAATTTAGTAACTGTAAATAAAAATTTAGTTGTGCTAGCTAAATTTTATTTGCCACAACTATATTTTTTATTTCCATTGAATACACCATTTTATTCATATTTCAGACAGCTAGCCTTTTATTTACCCCAACTAGAGTCTAGCTAGCGTAAATAAAAATCTAGCTGCGATAACTAACATTTAGTTGTCACAACTAGGTACCTTTCTCTCAGTGTAAATGTGTGTGTGATTCGGTGATTGAATAGAAAGCAAAATAAAATAAGCTGTATTGTAATCATCAAACCTTTATATATAGGAAGTCATACTGGGATGTTAGTTATTCCTTCAAAATTTTTGAAGAATGCTATCTGAATTCTTGAATCGAGTTTTTGATTATTCCATCTAGAATCTTATCATACAACACACAACACTTCAACGATTCGCGATTCTGAGAAGTTCCATATCTATCCTATTCAAACGCTCAGTTCTCACTATAAAAAACACTCAAACGTTCATCAAATCAATTTCACAACCACATTCTCATATCAGGGACATTTCATAGAATCAGAAAATTCGTATCTCAAGCTCACGCGTTGAAATATATTATTTGTAAGCCGACAAATCATCGATAATAATTTTCAAGTAAAATTTCTAATCTCAAAATTTTTTTCCTCACCTATCAACCGCATCAAAACTATCTTATCGAATGAATATACGACGTTTTATCGTGATATTTTATCGATCTATCGTTCGATCGAAATGATTTTCTCTTTTCTCAACAATAAAAATACTTGGAAATATAAGATTCTTGCGGTGAAAAATGATGAGGACGCGTACATGAGATGGAATGTGAATTCGAGTAATGTGCAATGCGACCTTAAAGGTGCGTTATTCGCGAGCCAATGTTACAGTGGCATACGGGTGTGGCGACGCAACAGCACAGAAAATAAGACTAATTGTTTCTCTGAGAGAAGAAACAGCGATATTCATATTTTAAGGATTCTATAAACGCATCGAGTGAAGTCGATATACTCAAATGTCCTTCCTATCTTTCTATCGAACCATTAGTGATTCGTTGAAATTTTCATCGAAAAATAATCTCACGAGATTAAAATATACCTCAATTTACCATTGTTCTTTTTTTCTAGAAGAGAATGAGAAAAGCTGATCATTACTCGGTTCGATCAAAGTCATCATCAGAAATATATATATATATATATATACAAAGAAAGAAAAAACATGGTCGAATTCAAACCAATCGTTACACGACTACTACCGGGCAGGTATATATCGAGGCCGACACGTACCTCTTTGCATGTAATAAATATTAATGCGCTTCGCTCGGCCGCGCAAATATTTGCGATCGAACAGAGAGCGCGTTAGAACGAGGATAATTGGTCTAATATGCTCCTCACTTGTAATGGATGAACCAATCTTCGTTCGTACGGATAACGACGGTTGAAAATGAAATTTCTCTACAATATTTTCAGTTTCGTCAAACATTTTGCATAATTTATACAAAATTTGTATATAAAATATATAGAAATGATGTAGAGTTTTGTTAACGAAGTTTTGTTTCTACGGTTGTAGTGATACATCTTACAACTTTGTATATTTTCAAAATCCAGTATACATTCTTAACGAGAAAATATATTGAAACTCATGCCTGCCAACGTATCTTATCTTTCACCTCTTCACATTCAACCACGTCCATAAACGTAGGAGGACCGTGCGTACGTGGGAGCCATTTTTATCGTCCATCTAAAGATTCTAAATCTCCCAATTCGATGTTCGTGTGGTGTCGCACACAATGACCGACCATACGAGCGCTTAGAAAGGGGAACCCTTGTGTCTTGATTAACTGTGATTGGCTGCCTAAATCCACGGCCATGCTTAGTCGCCGGGGGCCCCTCCTGTTTAGAATGGGCCTGACGTCATGAAGAAATGGTAGGCAACGGCTCCTCCAAGGCCACGAAGCGCTTTACAAAGCCGAATACAAGAAAAAGACACACCTTGAAATAACCACGTGCATTTTAGAACCAACAATACTGTTATGACATTTGTAAATAAAACTATAACATCGAAATTATTATCGATCTTAATGAACGGGTTGTAGATCAAAGTACGTCGATCAATATAGAACGACACACAAGGACGGTAAAAAGTATAAAACAATAATTTGTCGATATAAATTCAAACGCGATATGCGTTCTGAACGATGTACTTTTTCATTCAACACAAGAATTCTAGCGAAAAATGAATTCCCCATCCACAGCACGCTACTTCATCCACAAAAAATATGTGTATGTTGAAATATAAGCAAATTTATCAGGTTGAGATGAATACGAAAGATCTAACACGTGTTTATTTCACTTATTCATCCAAGAGCCATCGTACTCAACTTCTTTAAGCTATTAGTTTTTCTATGCGAACGTTATTTTGCTCGCACGGAATATCGAAGTGTTCGATTTTACACCAGTTTACTGGGTCATATTCTTTTACGTGATCACTTTTCTCCACAAACAACACATATCTTACTGAACACGGATCTCAAGCCAAGTGTTCTGTGATTCGATTTTGCCCAAGTGTTTTTGAACACAAGTAGATTCTTTCGGGGTGACATCGATCTCACGGAATCGAAATGCTGCAGAACTTTGTTGAATATTACGATTCGACTGATGCTTGGAGGTGTCGAGTCAATGGAATTTTCATGCCAGAGAATTCTAATTAACACTCTCAAGCCATTTTCTCACGGCATAAAATTTATTTGTTTCTCATTGATTTCTAACTACTTGTAATCTAATCTTGCATCTTGAATTTTACAAGAAGTGATGCGGAATTTGAATCAATGTACAACGAGAAGGGCGGTTAATTCTGTCACTTCCTACGACTAATGAATGAAAAAATTTGTATATGAATACTCTACTTATTTCAAGAAGAACGATTCTCAAAATTACAATTCTGCCTTTGTTTTCTTCTCTACGCGTGATTAATAATTCACATATACCCTCTCTTCCGTTGATCCCTAAATAACCTCGGGGTATCGAGTCACGAATTTTCATACCCCCATGGTCATGACGAAGAAGAGTCTAACGGAAAGGGAGTTTGAAATTTTAAACTTTGAACGTTCGTGACATTCACCGCAAAGAACAACCACATCGTACAATGTACACATCTTGAACAAGACTAATTATGTAATTACAATTGTACTCATGTCAGACTTGGTAACTGAACAGTTGGCGTGTCAAGTAGCTGATTACAGCAGAACTTCAAAGTTCTGAATAAAGGCTTGTGAGTGTGAAAGTACTTTATTGAGACTACACATCACTTTCATATTCGATATGATTGTGGTGAGAAGAGTATTTCTAGTCTGCGTTCCGGGAGTTTCGGAGAAGAACTCCAATTTGTCTTTCAATATCTTCACTTATAAGTATACTGTCCTTTGAAACAATTCATTTCCAATTGATTGGATTTGTGAAAGAATAAGTGCCGTGACTTTTCATGTACAAAAATTGTACTTGAATGAGAGGGAATTTCGAAATTCAAAGTGAAAATATAGAACGTGGAACAAAACCATGGAATTTGAAGCAAAATTCAGTTGAGTGCGTGTGAAATTCTAATATTTGAAAAGAACACCCCATGTGGAAATAGCCAGAGTTGACAAATAGCACGGTACTAGCAAAGTTGTATTTGCCAGACTTCGACAGAAACAACTGTGCCCATTCAGAATCATTACCGTTTTCCAACTGGTGCCAAATGTTCACCGGATTTCAGATTGTACTGGCTTACGTGGTCAGACGGTCTTCAGGCAGTATCGAAATAATACTGTGCGGAGAATACTCAGGCCCTACAGAAACGGAACGCGTCAGTACCGAATCAGAGTTGGTTGGATGGTGAAATGCGACAAACAGACGATACGACACCAATATCGATGCAACGTTATTCTAATACGGAATAGATAGTGGATAGGGATTCCACTGATCTTTCCAATAACATGGTTACTTTGATGAAACAATACTGCGCCAGTATTGAGCCGAAGTTATTATTAGCATTCAATATGTTCGATAGATGACAATGTGCCAGTATTGATAGGATTCTGGCTGACTATGGAATCGATAGTCAACTCTCGTTAGAATTATGATCTTGACAATTTAGCTGTTGTAGTGAGCTGAAATCGTGCCAGCATTGAGTCAAAGTTGTTATGATCATTCAATATATGTTTGAAAGACGGCAATGTGTCAGTTTTGATAGGACTCTGACTGAATACGGAATCGGTGGTGGAATGACATCAAAATCACGATCTCAGCAAGTTGGTTGTTGCAGTGAGCCGAAGTCGCGCCAGGATTCGGCGAGAGTTGGTATCATCATTCAATATGTTCGAGAGACAACAATGTGCCAGCATTGGTAGGACTTCATTCCACTACGGAATCTATGGTGAATTGTATGACTTCAACGGTCTCATTACAATAAATGGCAATTTAAGTGATTCGTCGTCAACTCGGATATTCGCTGATGTGATGAAGACTCAGTTTCTCACTCGCAAGAAATCACTTCCAAAGTGCCTTTCTCCGATGACGATAATAAGAACAATGAATCATTGAGCTTTTCAAAGTTCAAATTTAATGTGTTTTTATTTTACTTGGATTATGATCACTTCTGGTGACTCCGGTTACGGGTACTGTGCCAGTACTGGGTCGGGTTTGAATTTCTACACAGGACATCATCATTTCGACTCCTTGTCATTTCTCATCCAGCTCTGGCAAAACAACTGATCCTGTTGTAATGCCAGAGTTTCACCATGGCAGGCTCGCATCAAATATCGCTACACTGAGAAAACGTTTCTTCCAGCCGAACAAAATTTTGGTTGAAATGAACCCAAAGAAACTTTTTGGTTGGCTGAAATAAAAGTTGTTCAGGGTAAATAAAATTTACTTGTCTGTAAGAAAGGCTTAATTATTGTGAACCGAATTTTGTTCATCCCAAATAAATTTTATTTCAGCCAAACAAAAAGTTTCTTTGCGTCCCTAGCATGTATGTACCATGGGGCCCACCCCGGCCCAGTATGGGCCCCATCCTGCCCATATGGGTCTAAGACTGGGTCAGAGCGGAGCTAGAGTGGGCCAAAGTTCATACACACTAGGGGTTCATTTCACCCAAAATTTTGTTTGGCTGGAACAAACTGTGTTTTCAGTGTACCGCCATGGCATTAAATATTATACTGGTCCGTATATAAAATGGTGTTATCATTCCAACTCCTTTGCCATTACTGGCAATCCAACTGGCCCCATAATGGCCGCTCTAGATTTGCCAGTACTGGCACCTCCGGCAACAATAGTGAACCAACAGCGGCCCGTGTTTCCATTTCGACATAGGAAGTTATTGAAATTATTTGGACTAGAATTGAATGCTAAACTGGATATTCCGAGCTTAAAAATCTTCCAGCTGTGAGTAAAGATACATCTCTTAGTGTACTGACTGAATATTCGAGTGCAGAATTCAGATTATCTTGTCAAACTTCCGAAATTTCATTCAGAAACACAAATGTTCAACAGTGCAGAACATTACACGGGCACATGAAACTGACTTGTAATTTAATTCACGAGCGGTTTTTCTCTCATCGATTATCAAATTATCAATCCCTGGTAAAATCCATATCTCCAAGAACAGATTCCCACAACTTTGTACATTTTTCTACCAAGTTGTTCACCCACCAGGCTGAAACACCATCGCCACTTTCCCTTCGGAACTACACGTTTTTCAAATATATAGAGCATTCTCACTTTGCGTAAGCTACATTTTTTCCTCCTTTAATCTTATGAAAAGCAGAATTTTCAATTGTATATTATGAAATATTGGAGGAACATCTCTACCTGAGAAAGACAAGATAAATACATCAATATCCTTGACAAGATATTCACCTCACAATACCGAGAAACACGTTCGAATAAATAATTAAGTTAACATGAAGACAGTTAATGCTATCAGATCAATACTCACGATTCATAAAATGAAAGGGGAAAAATATATTCCCATCAAACGAATATCCCATTGATGAGAAAAATAATGGCTTGTGAAAAAAAGGAAGAAATATTTCTATGACATCGTTCCAAGAAATGCATGCAGGCCTAAACAAAAAGAGAGGAAAAAATTGCGCGATGGTTGTAATGCGACTGCATTTGCATTACATCCTATACCTGCTGCTGGAGGCTTTTGCAGACATTTCGAGTAGAGAAGACGGTGAATGCGAGCCCCTATAGTAGTATGTGGTAATCGTCGTTTGCAGGATGTTTACGTAATTTCATCTTTTTTTTGCATACATCTCTGCCGATCGTCAGGTATATCTACTTTTCAATGCATCTTATACCAGAGGCAACACACGCGAGAAATATGCAAGTGTATTATAAGTCTCAAACGCATGTAGAGAAACAATCATCGACAGACAATCGAAATCTTACAAAGATTCAATTCCATTCAATTTCACATATCCCATATACATGCATACACGTGCATGTGTATGTATATAAAGGAAATATGGTACTCGAAGGACTGGCTCTAGATGCACAGAAATCCAAATGGGGTAATGCAGAGATGTATAATACATCTCTGGTGGTAATATTTCTTTTCTCGTATGAAAAAATATGCGATCATCGCATCGTGGGTTTTCGGAAATATAAAAATCAAATCATGTTTTTTTCGGTTCGATATTTTGGAATGATATTTTGTCATTAATGGAACGAAACTTAAATCAGCGTTTGTGTACCATGTTTGTAGAACCAATGGAGGAGAATGGAAAACAAGATTAGTACATTCGTATCGTCAACATCAGAGTACTTAATTAATTACAGAGTTAATAAGCACTTTGCATTGTGTCACTCGATACACATATTATCTCGATAAAGATCGAACGTTCCCATTTACAATGTTTCTGTACGAGGTAATAATAATGACGATGGCATATAGAATAATCAATGCACACTTCATCCAACAACATTCGTTTATGAGAATAAATTCATATCGTAATGTATCTCTTATATTCAATGTGAAACAACATGTCTCAATTCTGAACATTGTTCACTCATCAAGATTTATTGTTTAGCTTCGTGAGGATCTGCTCTTTTATTTTTCCTTCATTTACCGATGGATGCCTTCCGAGCACGGAATCCAATGATTAATTTCACCATCAAACTGGTTTTTCATTTCGTTATCTTTTGACTCATTCGAATGTATTTATTTCAACGATAAAACTTTATTGAATTCAAAATAGAATGTGCTGGGATTAATAATAGGTGTACGTGATATTATTATGAATATTTTTAGATTTAATCTCATTGAAGATGAAACCTCGTGTGTTGGATTAAGACTCTCCAGCTGGGAATAGAATTTAACTCGAACTCGATATCTTTCGAAACATAGACACTCGATTTTGAATTCATACTCGTATATCGCTTTGGACTCGAAGATATAGTTGCGACGCGTCTCTTCGAGTCGGCCTTTGTAAAATTCCACACAAAACGAGATCTTGAAATAGCTACGTCATGGTTAAAGAAGGAATATAATAAATATTTTACAATCACCGCGATATTAACTCGAAAGCATCAAGGAAATTAATTTTTCATTGTTCAAGGAAACCAGGAAATTGTCAAACTCATCTGAAATTGTACAATCGTTACGAGGAAGGTCGTTCAACCAAATGGATGGGAATGTCGCAAGTGAATGCGGAATGGTCGACAAAACTTTCCACGTATCGCGTGTGTATACATAAACCCACACATCCACCAAAGATTCATTTCTTTCCTTTGTCTTCCTCTCTTTATTCCATTACATTGCGAGAGGTTCGTCTTCCGATCGTCCTACCTTGATGGACGAACCTCCTGTCCATCCTGGTGCGTATGTTCCACAGCTTTTTACTATACTTCGCCCCTCCTAGCATTAGCAACAGGGCACCAACAATCCGCTACAAATCTTTCATTCCGTTATGATCCAAATTAAATAATCTAATTCAATGATTCAGAATTCGTCCTCTTTTTTTTCCAATCAACGTAAAATGTTCAATGGGCGTTCAAAGTCAAGAATTGTCTTACGCACTCTCATCAACCTGGCGGTAGGTCAGTGCCTGGTAACCGAGGAACAACCACCAGAGTATATACTACGCTCATCATCCTCAACCCTATTCTTCTTTTTGTTCCTCCTCCTTTTCTGCTTCTTCTTCTTCTTCTTCTTCTTCTTCTTCCATTCTTTTATTTTTCTCTCAGCGGCGGTCGGCATCCAAGTAGTATCTTTTCTCTCTTCTCTTCTCTCGTAACATCTCTTCCTCTGTTAGTAATTCAGAGAGCTCTTCTCTCTGAATCAATCCAGTCATTCGAACCGACCAAACTGGTTTCGCGTCGTTTTCCGATGCCACGCCGTTGAATTTGATAGATTTCTACCTTGTGCCCCGATCTCGGCCGATCTCTCGGCCGTGATACACAACTCTTGCACTAAAACAGGTTCACTGCTGCCACTCACGTACGTACGTACCCACACATTCATTCGGATACTCGATCACTCACGCGCACTAAAAGAAGAATAACGAGGAGAATCGTTGGAGGGAAATTGGAGGACATTTTGCAAATAGTAAAAGGTAACGTGATTGTATTGCGTTACTTTAGAACAGAATTTTTTCTTCCTTTCAATCGATCGTTCCCTCTTAAAGAATTTTCTCAAATTTCATACGAAATGCTTTCAGAGGAGGGAGAAAATATTCTCAAATCTCTAATGAACTATTACATTCATACATTGCCGTATACTCATATAACAAATTTATGCGGTTCATTGTTGGATTGGTTTTCTTTAAAAAAAGCGTGGCTCGCGTGTGTATCATAATTGCAATTCAGGCTCAGGTTTCGCGTACAAAAGATGAAGAAAGATAAATAAAGAAATGTCATGTGGCATGTACCGATCAATCGCGGTATGAATAAAATTTATTTAGGTTTGGATTTGCCATTCCAAATAGTGTAGTTTTAACCGCGTAGTATTATGCTTTCATGCAGTAATTACATCATGCATGTCAGTTGAAAATCAATATCACAGTATATATGTCACGTTTTTGTTGAAGTCTTGAAGACTAACTTGGCTCGTAATGAATATGAAATTCTCATGTTTTAAAACATTCAATAAATATATTTTCCAACGTTCGTTTCAATAAAATGATAAACTGTTATGAAATTGAGAATATTTTGAGAATAATTGAGCCAATTGAATTTGATGAGTCTCCGAAAAGAGCATTCTCACTTGGTTTGATTAAAATCCGTCACGTTTTACAAAACCCAGCTAATTTTGGTCCCATTGTGAAGTTTACGTGAAGAGATGTGGGAAGAGAGGGATCATTTTTATATTTTAAGTATTCGTCAAGGGCGGCAAATACCCTCGAGCTAACTGTGTAGTAGACAGCATTATTTTGCCATGACATATCACGGATTCAGCCCTTGGTGAAGTTTTCACATCATGCAAAGTCTGTTGGGTTATTTTTTATACTTCTCGCCACTAGTGATGTGTAGCATTGGAAGTGAGGTCTCGTGAATGATGAATCATCGAATGGTTTTTTTTCTCATTTTGGCGGAAAGTGATGATTTTTCACTGCGCAACCTCGCAGTAAATTTCACTCAGAAGATGAGAGAATGTTGAGATATCATTTCAGAAATTTTTAACTGTTGATTGGAAGTTTGAAAATCTTCATCTTCATTGAAAGATCACTTGGAGGTTTCTAAAGTTACTAATTAAAAATCTGTAGTCAATCTTAAGGAACTTGAATTCAAGATTTTACTAAATTAGGTTGAAATTTATATCATTCAGAAGTTTTCAGAGTTCCTGATGATGAAGTTATACATAAACAACACAGTAGTTTCCTTAACTACTTACTTCTTTTGAATCATAGTGTTTGATTAAAAACAAAAGAGTACAATACGTTCCACAACGTTTCAAGAACGTTGTATCCACGTGAATTATCTCCTAGATCTGATCAAGCACGATAAACAGCACAATTGTCCTCGATAAATTGTAACCATAAGAATTCCATAACGAAATGATTCAGAGAAAACTCTTCTGACCGCTCAGACCTAATTGATTTTATTTATTTTATGCATTATTTTCCCATGATTTCCACGAGATTACGAAATTCCTTAAACTCAGAGAAATCAATGATATAACTCTTGAAATTTATAGCGGAGTAAACATTTGATTCGTTCAGTGAAAGTGAGGTTTCGGATGAAATACGAGTAACGTGTGAAATGGGAGATTATAAAGTGCTTTAGAAATGTAAATTTCACCGTTCAAAGTACCAGAAGGATATTGTGAGAGAATAAATACAGCAACTCCAAAATTGATTACGCGAACAGTACAAGAGAAATATATTCACATGAACATTTATGATTTATTTGAGTACTGAAGTTATAGATCTTGAATTCAAGTGTGAATATGGTTAGAAGGATAATTCATTACATAAGATAGAAGATGGTGCATCAAAAGAATAAATCCCTGTGAACTATGTTGGAACCTTTTAGATTCGAGAGATCAGTTTTACAAGTATGAATCCACAATGTTGATCCAAATGATTCGTAATGTCGAAATAAACCCCCAAAAAAATGAAAAAAGAAGAAAATAGGAGAAGAGAGAAAGAATGCACAAGATCTGCACAGGACCACTCTAAACACAAATTTTTAATCACAGTTCTAGAAGAATGCCTGAATTCATTGGAATATTGAAACCGAGTACTCCCCTAACGAAGAGAAGAGCAGATTGGAAAGGTGTTTAAATTCGCATTTTTTCGTACAAGCTTTCACAATTCATTGAAAAAACATTCAATAAAACAATTGCGATAGAATTTTCTTCAATTTCCTTTTACCAATGAATTCTCAATCATTTTTCCTAGATTTCGGAATTCGATATCAACTTTTGCATAATCAAAAATTATAAAGGTTTTTTTACATATTCAGAATTTTCTTTTAATAACATATTTGTGAAATTCTATCACTAATATCAAATCTAAGAATTATTATTAAATTTAATATGGAAACATGACATTCCATAAAGAATTCCATAATTGATTTAAGGATTTTTCTAACAGTGATATTTGTTTTTGAAAATGCAAGAAAAGACCTGAGCAATACATCAACCACGCTCGAGTTTAAAATGTGGAATTCAAGTTACAATGGTTTCACAACATAGCTATTCAATCAACAAGTATTACGTTTTTTTGTATCTCATGTGCGTGGGTGTTGAGAATTACACATTACATTTCAACGGCGCCAACTTGGATTCGTACATTTACCGACTTCACATATCAAACCCATAATGCATCAATCTTTCACATACGACAATGCTATGTCATCAGATTGAGGATAATTGAAAATCATTCTAATTTATATGATTTCTCATTAAATGCTGCACTTTCATCAGAGAAAAATTATAAATGAAGAACATAAACTGGGTGAAAACTTTTGTTTCATTGTGAATATTTTCTCACATTATTCAGGTATAATTTTAGTTGATAGTATTTGATGATAACAAACTGATGACATAGTTCGATCAAATAAATCAGCGAACCAATCATAGAATGAAATAAATCACAAATGATATGAAACAATGCATTATTATCAAATGGTAATAAATAAAAGAGGTTGAAATCATATTTGATTGAAAAATAGATCAGAGTTTGAAAGGAAAAAAAAATATGAATTTAAACCAAAATTTTTTTCGTCGGTTTTGCTCTGCAACACACTTTTTATATATTTCTCATAGAATTTCATGAAAAGCATGATTGATAAAACGCGAGAAGAATTGTCAGAAGAGAAGAAAGAGAAAGCAAAAATCTTAAGAAACTCGACAAGTGTCTGTTTGAGTATTGATTTCACACCATTTTTTTGTTTCTTTTTTGTAAACTTTACAATATTTTTTCAACCATGGGTTTTTTATGCATGTGATTTTAACTACACGGAGATAACTGACGATAATATCACTGAATTTACAATAGGATTGTCATATGGCAACCCAAAATAATAATTTTTAAAATATAAGCATCAATATTCAAATATAATAAAGAACACTGAATCTTTAAAATAATAAGGTTAGTAAGGATGTTGAATCGACTCTGACAAACCTATGTCATTCATCTGATGAAACTAGATCACCTTAGTATCCAATCACAGCCAATTAACACAGTTATATAACGCCAATTCAACATTTATATAACAACTTGTAATATCACATGTCACATGTCACATGTATGTTACATGCAACACAAAAATTCCAGCACAAAAACATAACTATTATATAATATCAATAAAACAGAATAATGAAATGTTTTATAACATTCATATAACAGTTACCTCACATATTGAATCAGTTATCTACATGCAACACAATTTTATTCCCTGAACTGATGAATTATTCCAAATAATCCAAGCCTCAAGCATGAAGATAATATCATGCTTACAAACAATTGTGAAATTTGCCTCAGCGTTGAAGTCTAAATAAATTACTTATTAATAACCAAAAATTAGAATTGTAATTTTGTTATGTAGAATATTCCATCATAATCGGGATGAGAATATCTTAATTATAATATTGCATCTTCGTATCAATGTAATGTAACTATTATATAAGTGTGTTGCTATAGCAATGTAACTGCTTCCAAATATTACATAACTATAATGTTGTTGTTACATAATATTTGTAATGTAACAGTGTTACGCCTTTGTTATATACTATTTTTACGTTATGAATTCGCTAAGAAATGGATTAGATTATAAATGGAAAAAGGAAGTGGATTTACGAGTGCGATCTCCAGACATCACGGGATGTCGGGAGCATTTCCAGGTCCACAAACTTCTCCTAACTGGAATATCAGGTATGACCCGTAAGATTAAATTCACATCGTGATTATTCCATTTTTTTGGTTCGAATACTTGTAATTTTTCCACAACTCGACACATTTCGAGTATTCGAGAACTCGGGATATCCGACCTGAATTAACAAAAAAGAACGATACTTGCCAAACTTCTATAGACTGAAAACAGTAATAAAGGGGAACATCAATGGACGAGTTGGGAAGGAGGACCTAGATTAGCATACGGTAAGCAAATCGTGAGGGATGTGAGATCTACCGGATGCATGGAAATGAAAGAGGGATAGACGGTGATGATAAAGGGTTGCATCAAACCAGTCTTCGGACAGATTAATCCTGAAGATGAAAAAACTGGAAATGAACAGATAAAATTCACATAAATCCATTTGTATACATCATATGATAATTTGTTGATTCAAAGGATTGTAACAGATCTGCAGGTCTGACAGGATGATTAATTGGTTGATTTTTATTCGCGTAAACGCTTGGAAAATCCTGGTAAATGACTCGTATCAAAAGTTTTATTAGGTTCCGCCAATACTGACAATAGAATATAGCTTGGTGCAATGTTGACAGGCAAGGCTTGGCAATCTATAAATATTCAATTTTGATTAACAGCAAATATAATGTTGCACCGATATCGGTGTTCAACGAATTGATTCATAATTCCGTCACGCTTGGCGCTTGCTAGACTCATCCTTGGTCCAATATTGGCCAAACGATAGATTCTATCGAAAGTGGGGATCATTTGAAACGTGGTTGAATATTGCCACAAACTTTGATCTAGTCTGGATAAAAATCAGTTTTCAATGTAGCGCCGATCATTGGTCATAGCATGATTCAATATTGGCATGCTCCTTAATTTTAACTTTTGATGGCTGAATTGCTAGCTAATTTACTGATCGAGTGTGAGAAAAGTGAGAGACGTATACAAGGAATACATAAGACTCGAATAATTCTCTGGAAGCACAGTCAATCGTTCTTTGTTACAGGTTACACCAGAGGGCTTCTACCACTGATCCATATTGTGTGTATTTCTCATGGCAAACTTTAGCGACAAAAAACACATCAAGAAAACACAATAAGATCCCAAATAACATATATTGGAGATTGTAAATTGCGCATACTTTTTATATATCTTTGGGTTAATGATTTTTTATCGTTTAATCATTAGCGAAACATTGATAAACAAATTTTTCTATTGTTTGCCAATGATGGTATATTTCATTGCCATTTCTGCACCGATGATGGGGTTCCATTGGAAAAACAAATTGATAAATCATAAAATCATGTTATCATTTTAGTGTTGCGCCATGCTTGGTTGCCAAGCTTCGGCCATACTCTATCTACGTTGCGCCAAGCTAGCACCGATGGTGAATATTAATGTATGAGGAATCATTGTTGATTGTGCATTGTTATTACTCGCAATTTTATTTGTTACATGATTGATTTTTGTATAATATTCGAGATACTACACATTAACCCTAGTTAGCAGGGATGCCAACCTCCCGCTTTTTCAATTTCCGTCATTGGCTGTTCCATTAAACAGCTATACATGATACGCTGATCCATCGGAAAAAAGTAGGAGGCTGGCAGCGTTTCCTGTAAGCACTACACGTGAGCGTCATTTTTATTACATAATATGGACATAATGTATCAGTAACATAAAAAGGTAAGTAAGTAACGGTTGATTCCAGTATATCAAATTACAATTGTCATATTATTCCTCATATTGTGACGTGAATGGTCGAAAAATTGTCACTCAAGTGTGATTTTCGAGTTACGTAATTGTCATTTCACTGTGAAGGAATTTTAGTACAAAAATCCAGTGACAAATGAAAAGTTTGTAAAAATGAGTGAACCTTCGAACAGTTTGAAGAGGCATTTCTCACATTTACAGATTACAGAGTTATTTTTGAAAGAACTAACATTTGTCCCTCAATTATTAGAATTCCAGTCATTTTTCAAATAAAATTCTTTCCCGCGGAGAGAAACGTTTATTTATAGTTATCAAATGTATATTTGGTCACGGCGAAATAAATGTTTATTTAATACAAATTAATAAATTTTATAGATTTCAATGAAATACTGAAATCAATGATACTTTCAAAGGATCCCCATCACTAACGCGTATCTATCTACAAACATGATTTATTAACTATTAAAAAACGTTTATTTCTACTGAATATAACTTGTTTTTTATCACCGAAATATGTTTGATCCGAATGAAGATTGATTTCATCATAAATAACTCCACGTTTGTCAACCTTTTGCTCAGTGCAGTGTCTCATGTTTTTGATGTAACATTAATATAACTGTATTTCCTGGATAGTTACATTCAATTAAATTTCTCCCTAGAAACCATGTTACCAAAAAAGAGCTTCTATTTCATATTCTACAAATACAATTGATGGTTTATAAAAGGCAAATCAGAAGGTATTCTTTCGTAAGTGTAAACTACACTTCCATTAAAGTTTTTTCTCCACACAAAGCTACCATTATTGACTGGCATTACTTCTACTACTGTTCCTGCTATTACAGAACATCGAAGACAGGTAACAAGAAAAAGTTTGTCTATTTTTCAAGGAAAGTCCGTGCAATGAGGGGCGGAGCCGGACGCAAACTCCATCTATTTTTTCGTCGAACAGTTCTCAAGATATGAATTCAAGTGTCTATATGGGCGTTTCGGTATAACCTTCATTGCTGAAGTACGACTAGCGTCAACCGTAGAGCATCATCGCAGGGAAGTGAATCAGTAAATTCATTCCTAGTTCATTTTATTACCTCTCATTATCTAACTCCATTGTGAGTAATTCATATGATTTAGAATATTTTTTAGCAATTCCGGAGCGATATTGCGATTTCCTTCAATTCATCTGTACATTTAACGAAGCGTGCAATGATGATTATATTAATTAAAATCGATTACATATCAGGAGGATATTGTTATCTAGGAAGATATCAAATACGATAACAGCGGTGAAGTGGTGAGAGGTACTAATGGAAGAATGTGTAGAAAATACGTATAGTAATTTATATATGGTATTTATATTGAATTGTTTGAGGAATCATGTGGATGGGAAACAAATCGAATCGTTCAAAAACTACGAAATACGTGAAATCAGAAAGATTTTAGATGGTATCCATAACATTGACATAAAACAAAAACTACCTTTTGAATATATATTCAAACAGGATCATTTAAGATGTATTCAAAATTTCTATTCGATGCAATAAAAACTGATTTGAAATATACAAAATGTATTCAAAACATATGTATACATTTTAAAACCTTTTTTCTTTTATATGAGTTGCAGCATCTGAGATTCTGTGAATATATTAAATTCAGGATGAAAAAATGTAACCATTCTATTCGAATACAAAGTATATTATTAAGAAAGTGAGTAAAAACGTAGGAAGTATGAATTGTTCATTTTTTGTGATAAAAAGCAACGTTTTATAAAAGGAGAAAAATAGATATTTTATGTCTCATTCAATTATATAAAATTAACAAGCGATCTATGACCATCCACGGATATCATTTAGATTATCAAGGTACGAGCGCAGCAAGCGTCGTTTAGAATACAAAAATGCAAGGAAAACGAGCACTAATTGTAATAATTTAATGTCACAGAAACTCTCGATTCCTGAAATTTTTATCAACACGCAAGGGATCAGTATCTCACAAAATTTATATCGAATATATCATTAGGGTTCTTTTATCTACACTTTGTTCAAATCCTTCCCCATATCTCAATCTCCTTTTTCCCCAACATCTTTCTCTCTCTCTCTCGTGATCCTTTCTTTCGCGTCTCTCCCTTTTCCCATTAAGCTTCTGAAGCAATCTTTCTATTGCTTCATGGTAATTCCTTCATTCAGATTCTTTCGGATTGTTCACTCACGATTTGTCCTACCCATTGCTTTTGTCTTCCTTCAGATAACTCTACTCTTGCTTTTCTTTCATCGTCTAATGTGAATGATCATGAATGTGAAAAAAGTCACAACTGAATTTTAATTAATTTAAATTCCATTGTCCTTGATTTTAGTCATCGAATAAGATCATGGTTTCTTAATTATCTCTTTTCCTACTAATTACTCTTGTAGAGTGTAGGGAGAAGTTAGAGGTGACTGAATATAATCATTGCATTTCTTCATAATGGTGGAGATATTGTTCATAACAGAGAAAATTATGGATCCATTGGAATTGTTTTCCATGGTCTCACTAGGTTCAGTATCGATTTTGCAAAATGAATCATCAAATCGATCCGATACTCAAGAATATCTTCAAAAATTGTTACAACATTGTGTATTCATTGCACTTACTCATGAACTGAACAAACAAATGTCGAACCTTGTGAAAAATTATCTATTATTTCAATTTCAATATCAATCCAGTATTTGTTGAGTTACAAATTTCTCTTTCATAATTTGAATTCCATCGTGTTGACAATGAAAATAAAATATACAATCTTGGAAATCAAATGCAATCGCCAAGAATACTCGCACATTGAGCGTTCCTTTATTATACACAATACGTTATCCTTCATACTTTATTTGAGTTTACACACAATTTTTATCGTATAAGTACGCACTTCAAAAAGGAAAAGAAACCGGTATATGACAAACGTGATGCTTTTTCTATAATTCACATAAATGCTCGGCGTCAATCACTGAGGAATTTATCATCATCCGATTCTCTTTTCTACCGTACTAATTGGAACGATCTTCCCTGTCGTGAAAAATATATCAAGAATTACTTAATTGTTTCTTGTTTTATTTGATAAACTTTTATTTTATAAATGGAACAAGAGGGGAGTTAAAAATTCAGATACAGTACCTGATCATTCGAATCGAGAGGAAGAATTTTCCTTTCTAATGTTATTTTCTGAAACGATTATCATCTTATTATGAATGATCAAATTCTATTTTGCTGTAGTCGAGTTATAATCACTGAATAGTTCCGATTCATAGAAAAAGAGATAAGATATACGTTCTCTGTGGATAGAGAGGATATTACATCCATTTCCAAACGACGGAATTGACAGGTAAAGTACAAAGATATGACATATCATTCATACCATTTTCAATTTATCGATTTTCTTTCCACTTCCAAAGATTTTGTGAACGATCGCTGAATCGAATACTTCACTATTTGAATTGAACGTTTGTGTTTTTCTCGTAAATAAGAAATTTTCATTGCAAAGATGGGCACTTTAAATGGGAAAGTACTTCAATTACAAAAGGTCATTGAGAATGCCCATCTCTATTCGATTGTTGGAAAAACTGTCGAACAAGAATCCATTTGTGTTGTATAAATATATAGTTTTTGATGCAAAAAATAAATGAAATCTCGCTAAACTGCCCATCGATTTCATTCATACATCTCATAAAACTGCTTATCTCCACGTAAGCCTATGAACAATAATTAATTCGAATACCAAACACTTCTAAACGGGTATCGAACAAATAAATTCAACGATATTTTCTTCAATGATACTCAACGATTACCCGAGATTAGATTTCTCATCGTTCTGTTTCAAGATCGACCAGCGCGAAACCACTTTTCGCACATACAACGGATTCTAACTTCCTGAAGAGATACCAAGTGAATATAATTATTATTTACACCAAAGCGGTTACGACTCTACCTGTTTCAAGGCGGCACGCTTGAGTGTATTTCAAAGAGTTTGCGTTTTATTTTTTTATAATCAATGCCCTCCTCCGATAACAATAAAACTCATAAGAGTTTCGATTTTTCGTCAAGATTCGTATCATACCCTTAATCGTATGAGCAGCGAAACGTGAAGGTTACATAAATTCATCGGTTCGCGCACACAACTGCTCTCCAAGACTTACACCTGTCCCTCGTTAAATGAAAATACGTATAGAGAAGAAAAAAAAACACAAAATTGTTATTTATGCGCAACAGCCGGTCTGAATTAGATCTCGATGGGAATCCAAACCAAATACTTCATCTTTTCTCTATTCTTCAGAATCATCTGGAACAATAGTTGAAAACATTCATCCCAACGAACCTCACAATTAACTCACGTTCTACGATATTCACTGTTTAATATTTCATAGTCATAGTAACATATTGTTAAGCCGGAGGATAAAAATGAATTTCTCTCATGTCGGTTGTCGGCCAATGGTACACAAGTTGAAACAAAAAATGGAAGAAGGAAAGAAGAGATAAGAATGAGGGAACAAGAGAAAGGACATCATTCGCCGTTTAATTGAAACGTCCTGTACACTTTCAACGCTATAAGGCAGAAGGAAAGCTGTTTTTCTGCAGTTCATCAGTCATTCTGAGGTAGAGAGAGAATCATTGCGGATACATTTTCACCCCCCAGAGTAAGCACAAAATGACGAAGTTCTATGTATGCCGTTGGAGAGGAGAGGGAGAGAAAAAAGACCATACACATACATTTCGTACTGGGGTAGGTCGTGATTGCTCGACGATACAAAAGGGTGGACAGCACAAGCAACCCCCTGGGCAACCCTTTGTCTCTCCTCCGCCCTGCACCCCCCTCCTCCCTTATTCCACCCCATTATAGTACTTCAGAGCGTGGGACAAAGATATTCATATATGAAAGAGAAAAGAGAAAAGACAGAGCAGCAGGGTGGTAAATTGAACTAGGCTGCTCTGTGAAGATACTTCGCTTTGGGCATCATGCCGGTCTTCAGATTTCCCCCCTCCTTCTCCTCCTCCTCCTCTTCCCGTCAATCTATCTTTTCAATTTTTCAAAAATCCTTCAACTTTGGGATCCGATATTCTAAAACAAAAATCACTCCAGTCACACGAATAATACGACAGGGAACGTTCTCAAAGGATCTCCTTCCGGTTAAATGAATATGCAAACAAACGCATAGACAGACGTATACTTATATCACAATTCATTGCGACATGGATGAAGAAAAGTGAGCATCTGTTACTCTAAAGCACCCATTCATTTCCATACATTTCCATCATTGGCATCAGTTCCGCTTGATAAAAACACAATTTTTCTATTCCAAGAAATCAAAAAAATTATCGTGCGTGAAGTCTTTATAAAGTGGGTCTTATTCCTTCTTCCCTCTTCCACCACTTTCTTGATAACCTTCTCGGTAATTACCTCAGAGTACAAAGTAGCGACAAAGAGAATAAGCCTCAAGACGAGTTGACACCCGTCCAAGAATAATAAGAGTGTTTCTTTCGTGGTAATTAAGGCCGAGCGATCGTACGATTCGACGTTCTTGGAAAACCAAATACACCTACTACGTAGTCGAGGGAACGAAGGGAAAAAGTAAGTTAACCGACCAGTTAAAAACTTACTCGTATCCCTCATCGCTCGATCACGATAATACGCTCGTTCGTGTCTTTTCCTTGAATTTTGTCAAACAGGAAAAATTGATTTGAAACGAATTTTAAGAAATTTATGTGATTCCTGGAGAGGTAAATCACCACTTCATTGAGCTAAAATGTATTTCAATGAAATTTGAAGACAAAAATTCAACTCGGCGGTGTGGATTGCAGAAGAAGAAGAAAAAGAAGAAGAAGAAGAACATTGTCGATATAAAAATGTTTCACAATGAGAACAGACTAATTTACTTCTTTCTAACTGACTAATTCAGATCTCGCGATAACACAAACAAGTCTTTAGGGGCATCGAGATGCGGGAAAATAATTGAATTGGAGGGAGGATGAGAGAATAAAGGAGAATATCGTTGATAAAACCGTTCCATAATGAGAAAGTCTTGAACTGCTGGTAAATGTAACGTTAATCACTCGCACCTCTATCCCTCTTTTTTTCTCCTTCGTCTACACATAGATGGATAAAAATATGTATACACACATACACAAAAAGGTATTTATTTGTACCTACGCGCAATGTTCTTTTATAGCTAACACGCTTATGCGCATTACCATACTTAATTCGACTTCTTCGCAAATAATCCCCCGTATATTTCACCCCCTTCTTTATTTCCTCTTTCATTTCCTTTCAACCTATGCAGAATTATATTCTAATCAGAACAATCACCTCAATGAAAAATGCAGAATAGAGTGTGGTAATTTTGTGTAAGAATGTTGAGAATTTAGTTCGAAATTTGTAGTCTATTTTTACTTTGATTCATGGTTTTTTATCAAATATATGAATATATGATTCGCGATACCCTGCCCTTCGAATAACACAATTCAAGTTCCAGTATGTTTTTTATTCTCTCTATCCTATAGTTGGATTTCATTTAATTGTCTTGTTTCATATCCCCGTTTCGTACCTCGGTTAATCTCGCATTAGGATCTTTGTGTATATATCTGGTACAACGTTGGTATTAACGTCAGTCACCTATAACTCCTCTATTTTCTTCTCCTCCTTTGTCATTATCGCGTAAGCCTTTCTCTCTACTACTCTAATATCTCTTATTGTTCGCTATCATCTTCATAATTATCAAGTCAGTTGATTTTAACTAATTTCGATTGAGTTACGTGAGCATTAATTCCCTGATTGAAGAAATAAAATGTATTTTGATACGAATATGTATTAGATATTCATTTCGTTTGATGTATGCCAGATTATGTTTCATTTTAGAAACTCATTGGGGAAAATCACGCACCCTCGTGTGAAGAAATGGATATGTATCAATTTAGCAAGTATAATTTATTACATCTCATGCATAAGTCAAGAAACTATTTTCAGAACGAGATTTCCCAATTTCCGTTGTTTCTTACATCTGATGCATTCATTTCTCTATCACTTCTATACGTATGAAAATGTATGATATTTCATATATATCTCTAAAAACTAATTTGCAGAAAGCAGTATAGAAACGCGCAAATTCCACAAACGCTAAGGGTATCGATGTTCCATTATGATACACGATGATCAGAATCCAGTGATATTCTGTTGCTGAAACTGCCATTCCGAATTGAATGAGGTGCATATTCTCCTACTATAATACAATTTGATATTGTCTTATCGTAGCAATGAACCAAGTTGAAGCGCATTATATTATATCTCAACGTTATCATTTGCAAGATACAGCGAAAATATTACATAAGTTCCCTGTGTAATATTGAATGATTTTCCTTCCTTTGTTCCCTCTTTTGGATTTGAGGCTTAGTACCAAATCTAGTCCTGGCTAAAATAATTCGGATAACGAGACAATTTTTAGCTGACGTAGTTGATTAGCGTAGCTACTCACGTGGAAATGGAAACACGGGCCGCTACTGGCTCCCTACTGTTGCCGGAGGTGCCAGTACTGGCAAATCTAGAGCGACCATTATGGGACCAGTTGGATTGTTAGTACTGGCAAAAGAGTTGAAATGATAGCACTATTTTACACAAGGTCCAGTATAACATTTATCACCACGGCGGCAGCGATATTTGATGTGAGCCTGCTATGGTATAACTCTGGCATTGCAACAGGATCAGTTGTTTTGCCAGAGCTGCACTGAAAATAAAATTCTGGAATGGCTAATGTTTGGGCATCAATCGTCGATGTCTAAGAAAACATGAACTCAGTAACCATGGAAACATCACTGGAAACTGGCAATGTGCAACTCATTAACAATTGATGTGAATGAAACGAGGCAGTGATGTTTTCATGGTTACTAAGTTCATATTCTCACAGACATCGACTATTGATATCCAAAAATCAGCCATTCCAGAATTAATATTTTCAGTGTGGATGAGAAATGCACCAAAAAAAATTATTTATTTGACCAAATGAACTGAAGTTAGTTGTGAAAATTAGTTCCGAGTAATAAAAGAATACAAGCAGGTAATGAAAGCTGTAGTAAAGGCAACTTCAAATTACTAACAGCAACTAGAGTCAGAGAAATTGAATTTGCATTTACCATAGTTGAGCCAACGCTCGTTTCAGTCATCCATATATCAACAACTGTATCTAGTTGCTGGAACTAATTTGGAGTAAGGGTAACTAATTATTTTTTTCGGTGGGACAAGGAGTCGAAATGATGATGTCCTATGTAGGAATTCAAAGCCGACCCAGTACTGGCACAGTACCCGTAACCGGAGTCACCAGAAGTGATCATAATCCAAGTAAAATGAAAACACATTAAATTTGAACTTTAAAAACCTCAATGATTCATTGTTCTCATTATCGTCATCGAAGAAACGCACTTTGGAAGCGATTCCTTGCAAGTTCACCGAGTGAGGGTTGAACCCGGGTCCTGCGAGTGAAAAACTGAGTCTCTATCACATCAGCCGATCTCCGAGTTCAAGAAGAATCACTCAAATTGCCATTTATTGTAATGGGATCGTTGAAGTCATACAATTAACCATAGATTCCGTAGTAGAATAAAGTCCCATCAATGCTGGCACATTGTTGTCAATCGAACATATTGAATGATGATACCAACTCTGGCCGAATGCTGGTGCAACTTCGGCTCACTACAACAGCCTAGTTGCTAAGATCGTGATTTTAATGTCCTTTGACCACCGATTCTGTAATCAGAGTCCTATCAATACTGGCACATTGCCGTCTTTCAAGCATATTGAAAGATCATACCAACTCTGGCCTAATGCTGGCAAGACTTCGGCTCACTGCAACAGCTGAATTGCTAAGATCGTGATCCTAACGTCAGATGACTACCGATTCCATAGTCAGCCAGAGTCCTATCAATACTGGCACATTGTCATCTATCGAACATATTGAATGTCAATACCAACTCTGGCTCAATACTGGCGCAGTATTGTCTCATCAAAGTAACGGTGCTATTGGAAAGATCAGTGGAACTAATCTAAGGAAATCCCTATCCACTATCCATTCCGTATTAGAACAACGTTGCATCGATATTGGTGTCGTATCGTTTCTTTTCGCATTTCACCATCCAATTAACTCTGATTTGGTACTGACGCGGTTTCGTTTCTGTACGGTCTGGGTATTCTCCGTACAGGCTCCGAATCCTATACTGGTTCAAGACCATCTGACCACGTAAGTCAGTACCGTCTGAAATCCGGCGAACATTTGGCGCCAGTTGGGAAACTGCTAATGATTCTGAATGGGCACAGTTGTTTCTGCAGAAGTCTGGCAAATACAACCCATACAGCACCGAGAGGTTTCCTGAACGTTAAGAAGACGTGCTTGATTTCACAGAGAACGTGCAAATAACGTCTCAGTATGTTCTAAAAACGTCGCATGTATGTCCCAGGGACATGCAAATGTCTCGGTTAGTTCTATCTATGTCCCCGTGTGACTTTGTGGTTTTTCAAGGTTTGTTTTCATGAAAGTACGTTTAGAAGACATGATGAGAACGTCTGGTAGTAGATCAAAAGAACGTGCTTAGAACGTATTCAAGGATATCAAATGGGAAGGTGCACTAAACGTTTGTAGAACTTGCTTCAGCGGGACCAAAACACGCAAAACCAAGAGCACGTATTCAAAACGTTCAAAGAACTTTCTGTGCTGTCTGGGAACTTTGCTAGTACCGCACCATTTGTCAACTCTGTCTATTTCCACATAGGTGAGTTTTAGTTATCCAAATACTTCAGTTTTCCGCATGATTTTACTGGGATCCAATATATTTGATCCTTCTGCCCTAGTTCTAATTGTGAAAATCGATGTATAATTGATTTCATGGTAATTCAAGTTATAACACTTCATCTTATTATCAAGAGAGACTATAAGCTTCAACAACTCTGAATAATTTTAAAATATCTTGACGTAGACACTTGAACTCAATTGCTGTAGTATCCGCTATCAGAGGTGAAAGGAATTTTCCTCGAGAAGGGAAATCCTGGAAAAGGTAGCAAGCTGAAGTCTTAACAAATATTCTACCATAATTCTACACGGAGAAGAGTAAAGAGTAACTGCTATTCTAATCGCGTCAGCTCTTACTCCAGCACCCAGTCAGACTATTTTCCAGTAACAGCAGTAACTCCGATGAAGTACTTTTTAACAATTTTCGAGAAAGATTTACTCTCTGAGGAATAAACCATACTGAGAATACTGTAGAAGCTACTAAAAATGTTGACTAATTGTATGTAATTGCAGGAGTCAAATAAACTCGTTTATTTTTCTCCGGGTAATAAATCTAATCATAAGATTCTCTCTACCATCATCAGACTCTGTGTTTTTTCAAAAATAAATGTTGAATGAATCCGCCCAGAATGGAAAAGATATGGGTGATACGCGTGGTTCTTGATCATTTATATTACAGAAATTAAATTGTTCATTCCACTGAACCTTCTACAGAATTTTAGGGATTAATCGAACAATATAAATTCCAACTCAAGATATCGAATTAAATACCACATTATAGAATTTAAATAAATTATGGAATCCGTTTATGAAATCGTATCACATATTTCATCCGTTTTATCATTGAATTCAAGAATTTTTCTAACATTATAAATACAGAGCCCAAGCATTTTACCCACAACAATACAAATGACATGATTAATCTTGATTGAATTGTATCTAACGAATGAAAAAAAACCACCACCATCACATAATTAGAAAAAAATGAGGAATACGTATAATGAGAGATGAAAAGGGTAAACATAAAATCCAGCGGATAAAAAGGATAAAGTAATGGAAAGCTGAAAAAATATCGGAAGAATATAGATAACGTTTCAAATGAAGTAGAAACATTGAGATAGGGAGGAATAGAAGAGATCATATACATATAATAAGACGCATATAGAGAAATCCAGATACCTGGAATATAAAAGAAGCGTAATTATAATAACCAAGAGAAACGAAAAGAATGAAGGGTTGCAAGTGATTTTGATACTATAGGTATGCATGGAAATATTAATGAAAAGATTAAAGAAAGAGTTGGAAGACCAAACAAAGTTTTTGAAAAAAAAGAACGCAGAAGAATTGCGGAAAATGTACGTTTTTGCACGAACGTGTGTGTGTGTGTGTGTGTGTGAATGTGTGTTAAATTGTGTTGTAATGTACGTGTACGCAAATCAGAAGAGAGAAAAAAAGTCGATGGGCTGTTCATGAGTATAAAGGTGGAGCTGATTCGGTGGTTGAAGTATAAATATGTGGAATATTGAAGGAAGGAAAGAACGGAAGGAAAAAGGAAACACGGAGGCAGGATCGAGAGATTATACAAATAGATAAAGAGGTAAGAGGGAATGAAAAGATAAGTAAAGGGTTTCAGGCGGAGGAGGAGTGAAACATGAGGTTCTTGTTGAGTTATCAATATCTTGACAGTCAATACAAAGAACATTGCTCGAAAGGGAGAAGAGGTTGTAGTAAGATTCATCAAAGAATGGTATAGGTAGGGCATCGTTCAAGTTGTTCAATAATTTCGAATTCATTCAAAGTAAATGCGGATTGGCCAATTAATTGTATGACAGCGAATCATTCAATGCATTTCCCCACCGGTTTTTTATGTGAAGGATTTATTTGAAACACGTGCTGCAATGTAATTCTATAGATGAAAATCATGCTACAAAACACCAAAAAATATTTTCAGCGTAAAATAACTTCGTTTTGGGATACACGAAATGATGAAATATAATACTGAATTATCCTTTTATTACAATACAGAACCAATGCACAGACCGATATAAATTAAATGAACGGAAAGTTCGAGCCTCGTAATGGGAGGAAAAAATCTTCTCAGAAAATCTATGTTGTACCCTCGCTGAATACTTTCTTTCATTTCGAACTCTTTTTATATGATCATGTTTTTACTTTATTTGAACGAAGGAATGGAAGAAAAAAGAATTTTTTTTTATTCTCGCATATTTCAATGAATACGCAACGCATTGAATTATCTTTTGGATGAAACTTCAGTATGAATAATATCAACTCCAGGACGAGGTGAAAAAAGAATAATATGAATCCAAAGGGAAGTTCGCAAGATCGTGAATAATTTTCCTTCTCTTTTCTTCACATACGGTCATCGTACATATTTTATATTATGAACAGCGTATCATTCTTCTCCTATGTGATACGATTTACATCCTTTTGTTGGCCTGTATCTTTGCTTTTTTCTGCTTGTCAAGCAAGATTATGCGTTGACGGTGATTTGAAAATTCTGTTCTTTCCATTTGATTTTTAAGGACATGCAAATTTTCATGATTTAGTTGGGGAGTCGATGAGTGGCGGTGTATAAATTCTACACCAAAGAGAACTGAAATTTGAGGAAGTATAGGAATCTAAATACTCATTTTCATAGGTCTTCAGATGAGTGAAGGGATGATATCAAATACACGGAGAGAAAAGTTACCTAAAAAATTACTATACACATCACATTTGGGGTTATGTATTATGTTTTGTCATTGAAATCACTACACTAAGAAAACAGATATCTTGAAAAATACCATAATTTATGGATTTTCAGCGCTGGTCTGACCCGAGTCGGAATATTCACTTGCATGAATCTCTAAAAGTACCATAATTTCTTGGACTTTTTGAAATAAGTATGGTACCTTCCGTATAAAAGTCCAAGGAATTATGGTACTTTTAGAGGTTTTTTCAGGTAAATATTTAGACTCGGTCAGACCAGCGCAGAAAATCCATAAATTATGATACTTTTTAAGATACCTTTCTCTCCGTGTATACTTTTTATAAATAAATAACAGAATTCCGTCACTCTCTACTAGAAAGCATAGTAATTTTAATGGAAAAATATAATATATTACCCCAAAATGTGATTTTGTTCCTACTTTACTGGGAAGTGTGGTAATTTTTTAGGTAACTTTTCTCAGCGTGTAGTATCTTCGGAATCTAATAGAAAAATGGATAGAAAAAAAGGAAAATGAATTCCTTGGGGAAGAGTTTTGTTGGACAGAGGTTTATTTAATGGTTTGTATTCGTTTATTCATTTCTTCATCCACCATAACCCGATTAAAAGAGGCTGAAATTCCAGTCGGGAAGCCTCATAAAAATAATTACGCCACTTGAATGTATCTAATATAAAGTATCTAATACACGGCAAAAATAATTTATATCTTTCAATAGCTGGAAATCTACTGGGATTGATTTTTTTTAGCTGTGGCAATAAAAGTTTTCCCTACATTGTTCAAAATAATACAGAACCTTGTATTGAATTCCTAACAAGCTACGATATAAAATTTTGTAGAAAAATGATTCCTAATTTCCTACATGGAGAAAAATGCCGCTCAAGAATTTTTCTTATTTTTCTTAGTGAACTAGAAACAGGAAGGTTTGTAAAATAAATTTTTACACAAAAATATAGAAGATTACGAATATTGTGGAAAAAATAGTAGGTAGGATTGAAATTTTAAACGCTGAACGTTGAATTTTATATTGTCTGTGTTATGAAGTTTTCTAATGTTTTTTCTAAGAAAATATGATAGTCAAAACCCTTAGCTGTTGCAGCAACATTTTTGACCAATCGAATATCAAATACACACTGCAAAAAAGTAATTGTACAAGGTTCCACTAAACGTAGTGGTAGCAATGTTTCACCATAAATAGGGAACTTTTAACGCCAATTTGGTGGATTTTTTTCCCACTTTTTAGAGACTTTAACGTCCAAAAGGCAGAATAATTTCTCAATGTGACAGAAAAGTGCTCTCTTTCTGATGAAAAAACAGTTACCTCACCTTTGGGGAATGGAATTCATCACTGAAGTGAGAAACAATTCCTCATAATTGTTACAGTGCATGGAATACATTGTAAAAAAAAATTCCTCCTGAAAATTCAAGGAATGTGACTGTAATTTTTCACAGTCCCGTCTTTCTGGATTCTCAGATAAACTTTATACGAAAACAAATCTCCAGATTTTTTCTACAATAAGTTTGTAGTAAATTGATCATGGTTAAATGTATTCCAATATCTTTCATTTCTTCAGAAATTTGGAGTATGATTTACCTGAACGATGATGATTGCATTTATATATCGCAGTAATACATTTCCAATAGATGTTACATTTTCAATATCAAATTCCTGGTGAAAATCCAAAAGTGGAAGAAGCGGGTATCGAAACAAAAGAAACGTGAAAAATGTTCCAATTCCCTCCTAAATTACGCTTAGGTGATTTTTTGTTACTCTTAGATGACTCTTCGCCTGCGTTTTCGTCACGCTTTCGCGCTTCATTTTCACCAGAGATGTTATTTAATTGAAAAGTTGCAATCATTATCAAAAAGATTATTGTAGGGATATTAGCATTTTATTAACCTACACTGTTAACTGCTGTTCCTTTTACCACAAAATGTGAGTTGATGTCTGCATGGGTGATCCTTTCTTTCCGTGTACCAAATTTTGAGGAAGTTCAACCAAATTTCAGAACGTATTCTGAAAATTCAGTCAAGTTTTTCAAATTTTCTGAATTTTCAAAAGGGTTTTATTAACAGTTTACACCTACCACAGCTAACTCTTAGCTATCATAGCAAATTGATTTTTTCATTGCATCCAAATTTTCTGAAAATGCAAATGACCTGTTGCTGTAAGGAATGACGAAAACAGTCTGGATCTTCAGAAAATTCTTGACATTGTTGAAACTATTCTTCTCTTCTGGGCTATGTATATTCGATTTTATAAGACTATACGCAATTTAAAAGATTATATTACATTCAACGCATGTTCAAAGTACAAAATGCGCCATCTTCTGTGTATATGTTACAAATCTTGCGATTGTCTAGTATTGATTAGATATCCAAAATAACTACCATTCTTTTTCGTAGAGATAGGAAAAAGAGAAACCTAAAATCATCGGTCTATACGTATACGTATACGTATACGCGTCGGAGTTCTATCTCTTTACGAAATGGAATCGCCATCGGGCATTTTGCACGCCCTGAATCGGAGTACAAGGGATTCGTTGTGATACTCACTCTCTCGGTGGAGAAGAAAGAAGAGAAGAAGGAGAGGAAATAGCAAAACTATGCACACAGCTTTCAACCGAATGGACGATTTTAGCCTTTGGCGCTGATATACGCGACCGATTTGCAAACAAGCGTTGAAAATCTATCCCGCCTCTGTATCGTATCTCCGAAGTTTGAAACCGTAGTGATAAACAATAGAAATTCTTTCATACATTTGTATTTCTTTCTGTATAAATTTACATAGCGATGGGGTATAGAAATCAATTTCTTACGTAAGATCTTTGAAATTCTCCAGATTCTTTCTGCAGTTTTACATTCTTATTTTCAATGTAAATATTGTGGGAGAAATGGAGATACGATTCACTTCTATACGGGTTCCTTGGAAAGAAGATCGGAAGATTAAAAATTCAATCATGAAATTTTTGAAAATCGACGAATACCAATAAAACGAGCGTTGACGAAGTCCTACTGATGAAGTTGAAAATTTTGCTGCAGCGGTCAATATTAAGCTGTACACGGAGAAAAATGAAGGTCCAAAATATAGTAATCTTTAATCAAAATTGGAGAATATTTCTCAAAATCTAAGTTTTTCTTGAATGCCTAATAAAGACAAAACGGTCCACTTTTTTGTGGAATTTAATCCAAAAAAGTATTGAACGATTATCAATACTTGATAAAGAATAGAGAAACATATGAACTTTCTAAAAGTCGCGCGTGAAATTTTACAAAAATAGTAACAAAATTTCAATATCCTACTATTCACTTTGTGAAATTTCGTATGCGACTTTTGGAAAGTTCATATGTTTCTCTATTCTTTATTAAGTATTGATAATTTTTCATTGTTTTTCGAATAAAATTCCACAAAAAAGTGGACCGTTTTGTCTTCATTATGCATTCGAGAAAAATTCTCAGATTTTGAGAAATAGTCTCAAATTTTTAATAAAAAATTACTATATTGTCGACCTGCATTTTTCTCCATGTAGCAGCTATAAGGTGGCTGTCCTCACATCGGTTTTTAGTTTGTTCCTAGTGTCAATGAAACCCATTGAACAACAATGAATTAATTGTACAGTCTCTTCATTTTTTTACTGCGACGAGACTCCATGACTTCCTAACTATCTTTCATTTCCGCTTCAAATTATTATATATAAAAGTACCCTGAAAATTGTTGATATAAAATATATGTTTCAATGTACCAAGAATTTATTCGTATCTGCGACTGATCTCAGGACGGAGCTAAAAATAAACCTAGTTATTTGAAAGTCAACAAAGGAATACATCTTGAATAAAGTTCACGGTATACGGAAAAAAGAAAATTGTAAATTTCTCTACATAGCACAACAACGGTGCGCTTTGAGCCTTTAAATTGTGAATTTCATAAGTTCATTGTCTTTTTCATAGCATATACCGGGTGATCCAAAATTGCCATACACTTTTCTGAGAGCAGATTCTTGATGAAATTGTGAAAAGATTTTGGTCCGGAATATTCAGATCTGATCCTTAGATCCGGAGATATGAGCATTTTTTATTTTTTTGAAAAATTCAAATAACTTGAAGGTACCATATTTCTGACTTCTGAATCCAACATCATTCTCTAAGTCAGATCACGGGGTATCCCTGGAAAAAAACAAATCTAATTCACCTTCCTTCGTTGTGGAGTTATAGCCATTTAAAGTTGTTGAATTCTGATTGGCTAGAATGCAAAAAATTTCAAACCGCTATAACTCCACAACCAAGGAAGCTAAATTAGATTAATTTTTTTCCAGGGATACCTCGTTATCTGACTTAGTGGATGGCGTTGGATTCAAAAGTCAGAAAAATCCAAGGATCAGATCTCTCTCTCTCTCTCTCAGAAAAGTATACAGCAATTTTGAATCACCCAGTATATTACACTCCTAAAAGTGAATTGAGTGAGTCAAATTGGAGTTTCCAAACACAAATCCAGTATTTTCATTGATCCATCAACAATATTACATTATACACTGAGAAATAAGAAGTCGTAAAAACCTTCCTTCACCTTGCGAAGTATTTTTTTAAATCTTCCAAATATTGACTTCACAAGATGTAAATTTCACAACTTTTGTCGTCGCTATATATTGTGAAATTTTCGTTTTAAGAGGATACGAGCACATAGGTGGCTCTATTTTTTCCGCACAAAATACTCGAAACTGAACGCATAAAAAAGTCTGAAGGATTTTGTTTTCGAAATTCGAAATTCCGGCTCTATACAGATCTGGATAAACCTTCGGAGATTCATCCCTGGAAATTTCAGACTTTTTTATGTGTTCAGTTTCGAGTATTTTGTACGGAAAAAAATGCCACCTATGCGCTGGTATTCACTTAAAGATCAATTGTCGCTGTACGTTGTCAATTTCCACAATTTACTACTTTTCGTTTATGTGATGTAAAATTCGAAATTCATTTGACTCATTGTGATTTTACCCAACGAATTAGATTGTAACAAAATAAAATTCCAAGTTTAAATATGTTTGAATTGAATGCTTAATAGAAATAATTTGAGTGTTCTGATGAATTTTATCCCTGATTTGTTTATTTATTTAGGTATTATCCCTCGAGTGAAGTTGGAGAACAATAACCAACATATAAATTTTCAACTCATTCCATTCTATGATTTGTTCATTGAGAAAAACTTCATTGTATAAGGTACTACTTTTCCTCGTGAGCGAGGGTCTTCAAAAGATTCCGATCACAACTGCTCTCGAATACTGATTGTTTTCACCATCAGCGTACAATGGGAAATTCTGGTGTTTTAAGTTACAAAAATTAGGTGGCAGCTGAAAAAGATTTGGTTGCTGAAACTTTGATCGTTTATTGAGACGAATTAATAATTGAATAACAAAATACTCGGACCCAACCTCAGTCGAAGACCCAAAATCTTGCAGCACATTCTTCAAATGATGTTTTCAATTCAAATAAGGCAAGTTTAGGAGATAAATAACGATGATTCCTCATATTTCATGAATTTGAATTTTGGTTTCATTTTTGTAAACGATTGAAAGTTCTCCAAATCGAATGATTTTCTTTTAATGCTCATAAAATTTCTCTCTACATGCTCTGACTTTGTTCATTATGTTCAAAGTTCAAAGTTACCAAAAATATGCAGAATAATGTGATTTCAAGGCAAAAAGTGCTTTCAACATGTTAATTCAGGCGGGAACTTGCATATTAAATCAAAAAGACCGTTAAGTTTTCTGTGAAATTTCAACAGATTTGATGGATTTGATAAAGTATCTACACTAGGAAAAGAGTTTGGTTACATGGAATAAATACATTTATTCGTTATTCAGTGACAAATATTTATTTGATGTCAACAAATATAGCAACTATTACCAACCCACTTAGCACAAATACCGCAGCAATATTACAGTAATATCGGAATATTGCAATAATATTGCAGCAATATTACTGCGATATTTGAACTGAGTGGGAAATATCACAGTTGGAACGCGTAGGATCTATTTCATATACCATTCTTAATGAATAAATCATTCATTTGGTACGTTCATTTCATACTAACGATTCCATAATTCTTCTAAGTACCGAATGATTCTTATTTCATAACAAAGTGATTTGATATCTCTAACTTTTTCATATGATTAATAAATCATTCCAGTTAAATGTAAAATCTAGTTGGATGTAAGTAACTACTTGGTTCATCAACATGAAATTCATTTCGCTGAAATGCGGATTTTTTAATAATTAATGAATCTAATTTATGACAAACATCATAAGTTTGGATCAACTGTTAGATCTGATTTTTTTACATGGGTACAGAAAATTTCAAGCCAGTAGTGAAGTTTATCAACTGAATGAAATTAGTTATATCAGTAAATCGTATTGCTAGTTCAACTCCATAATAATCTTCCTTCGACTTGTATCATACTCTGATCAATTAGTGCTTGAACATGATACTCGAAGAATTCCATACTAGTTTTGAATTCAACGGTTCAATTTTTGACCCAACTGAAAATCAATTCCGTATGAAAATATAATTTGGTAACAGTTAACGAATCCAAAAGTTATCTCAAGAGCATCGCACAAATATGCGGCTCGGTGATAGCCGAGCAACTATAGGATTTGTTCATCAGTTCATCACATTTTTTTCTCAGTGTATCAAAATGCACTCCCGTAGTATGTCAATTTTTGGTAAACTCACTACGAATATTCTTTAGCAATATACGTTCTCCCTAAATTGACAGTAATGTTTTTGAAATAATAACAATTTGGATCTTTCCATGTAGATCATTCGTAATACTCGGCTCTAATCAATCTCTCAAGAAGTATGTTTTACCTCTGATAACTTTGTTAGAACCTCATAAAATGTTCTTTTAACCCGATGATAATTCCCAGTCAGGCGTGAACGATTATGGCTACAATCGTGGATAATGGAGAAACGTGATTAGTCCGATCAACAACGCGAGTAGCTCTGACAGCTACAAAGTAGCAGTTACTTTCATTAGATGGTGAAAGCAGTTGCATACATAATGTTTTCCAACCTCGAGTAGGAATTTAATTCTAAACAAAGAGAAAGAGAAAGAGAAAAACAATAATTTCCACTTTGTAAGAGAATTTTCCATGAATCAAAAAGTATCTCCTTTTAAAGTAAAGCATGAACTTTATACATAAATATATTGAATAATGTGAATTATATAAAATTTTTCAAGTAAGAATAGTTGGGTAGAATTGATATATAATCTTTATACACTGAGAAAAACAATTTCCAGGAATAATAAAACATTTAGTTGAATAGTCATTGACAAGTAGTACAGTAGTTTCCATTGACAAAATATTTTATAGCATATTAAATGTTTGTTTGATTGAATTCAATACTTTATTGTGGCCAGAAATTTTTTCCATCAACGTCAAATTATTCTAGAAACTGTTTATTCCGTATAATTCTTCACATTTCACATGGAAAAATATTTCTTTGAAACATTGTTTTAATTCGAATTGACCAAATTTCGTTAATTGGGGATGAAAATCACACGTAGGAAAATTTTCAAAATTACGTATGATTTGTATATAATTTCATGCAGTTTGAATTCTGAAAATTTTTCCACATGGAATGGAGGGGAGGAGAGTATGGAGAAGTGAGGGAGGGGAGAAGTCAATGATTTCTGGAAGCTAAACATAAAATTCTAAAATTTGTTGACGTTTAGAGGTTAAAATTTTCCAATT